>CM072885.1:61979784-66779784 GCA_037013685.1 Acridotheres tristis
AGGAGATTAGAAACCAGATATTTAATGCACCATTCAGATCCTAGAAACAGTAGCTACATCTTTGACCTTATTTGCAAATTTCTGACTACTCATAGACTGTTACCACATCATTGTTTTACCCAGTTCTACATTCTATATAGTTTTTTAACATTTAAAAAATATAAATCTTTCAAGACTTTTTTTTTAATCTTTCAAAAATGCACCAGATTGTGCTTCATTGTTTTGAGCAATGCAAGAAGGTGGCTGTAAAAATATACTCAGTGCAAGACTGCTTTTGTATCTTTGGGGAAAAGCCAGAGAAGGTCAGAAGAGAGGTGGTTCTGACCTTTAAGTACTTGTATTTTGAAAGAAATATCAGAGATTTTTTAAAAAAGTTATTCTACATGAGCTGGATTCTTAATATGAAATCATTCTTTAAGTACGATCTAGACAAGGTATGGGATATTGTGCCATTTTTATGGCACTCAGTTTTAAAGCAGAATGGTTGGGGTTTATTAGACATACAGGCCTTCAGGGCTCTTTTCTGGTAATTAGACACATAAGTTAAATCCATAAAAGTGCTTTCTTGGAACCACTGTGGCTAAAAGGGTGACACAATTTACTTTTGTGCTTGGCATGAATCCTTGAAGCAATATATACTATTTTATTTCAGGATGTGTAAACAACACATTATTGTCAACAGTAGAAACAATTATAACTATAACAATTATAGACTTGCTTATTCATGCTAACTCATAATATCATTATACAATGATTTGAGGTTTAAGGTGAAAACACCAAAAAAGTACTTTTTATTTTTATACAAAAATCCATAAAAAATACTGCCACAAAAATCTTGGCAGAAAACCAGTAGGAAGATTTAATAGGGTGGGAAAATTTTCTGTGTGCAATCAGAAATAAGAGGTTTGTTCTATACTGTGATTTGGGAGGGAATGGAAGAGTGTGAGTTAGTTATGACAGAGAAAAGGACACCTCCTTTTTACAAAGTTGTAGTTAGCCCCACCAGTCAAAGCTCTGCCCACAGCTTCTAGAGGTACACCTCAGCCCTGACTTTACCCTGCTGAAATGAACATCAGCAATAATTTTTCAAGGACAAGCGTGCCTCACTTCCCTCTGAGGCCATGTGACTGTGAGATCACATTTCAAAATAAAGCAAGGAAAGATGTTGCCCTTTTGAACCAGCATCTTTATAAACTCTGAAGTGTTCCTTGTAAATGACAACACTTACGTTCATGTCACATCCATCTGCAGATAGATCTTGACTTGTAACCAGCTGCAGATCACTTAAACAAGTGCTTGGCCATTACCTACTTATTGTAAACTACTTTTCTTTCTTAGGACACATAAATAAAGACAGGCTCCAGATTCAAATCAATTTTCTAGAAGCTCATAAAACCATTGCAGAGATGCTGAGCACTGCACTCTTAAAGAAGATAGCTGAAGCATTTCAGATTTAGACCATCCAACTAAAATGTCAATCCAATTTAATAACCATCAGTGGGATTGCAAATTCAAGGAGGAAAGATATCTAAAACAGCATTTTAGATTTTCCAGATTAGAACATGATGGAATATTATGCCTATTAAAAGACCAGAGTGCTTTCAGCTCTGTTTTGATACTTCCTTTCTCATACCAAACACTTCCCAACCGTTTGGAAGCCTGTAAGCATTTATTCAAGTTCTACTAGAAGGCTGTCTGTACCATTAATAAAATTATCTGTGCTGAAATGGGCTAGTTTTACCTCAGGTAGCTTCAGAGAAAAGAGTGATTTAATGAATGAGAGGAATAAATTACTCTTTTATTCTTTGGATAAGGTTTTTCAGGGCAAATTTCAGCTGAACTGTCAAAATAAAGTTGAGGGAATGTATACTTCTATTCTCTGTGTCACACAGCTGCTGTGAACATAGAGAGATGCTCACTCTTGGGACTTCCACATTGTGCTTTCACTGGGAATCAGGTTCATTTTTCTCCAGCAAAACCCATGGGAATATCAATGCTCAAACTGCCAATCTCTGTTCCCTAAAGTGGATAGTATTGCTGGAAGATTCTCCCTAAGGCAATCTGAGTCACTGTTTCCCTGCTCAGGGGATATCTGTTAGTCAATAAAAATGGAGCTTGAGCCTGCTGACACTGCTGTGCCAGACTGCTTTAATGAAAAGCCTTCAACATCTGCAAATAGAGTGCTTTTCCAAGGCTGCTGGCAAACACCAAAACCCTGATCTGAAATACTGAAACACATGCATGAAAGGGTCACCTGAAAGGAAAACAGCACGAATTAGTCATGAAAGAAGAACCTTTTCATTCACAATATCTAGGGTCAGAGCCAAGACAGAAATAGAAAAATCATGGTATCATAGAATCATAAAGTTGCTTAGGTTGGAAAAGACCTCTAAGTCCAGCTATTAACATCACACTGCCAATTCTATCACTAAACCATGTTCCCAACTGCCACATCTATACATCTTTTGAATCTCTTCAGGGTTGGTGACCCAACTGCTTCCCTGGGAAGCCTGTTCCAAAGCTTGACATCTCTTTCTGTGAAGAAATTTTTCCTGATATCCAATCTAAACATTTCCTGGTCAAACTTTAGCCATTTCCTCTTGTCCTGTCACTTGGGAACAGAGACTGACACCCACTTTGTTACACTCTCCTGCCAGGGAGCTGTAGAAAGCAATAAGGTCACTCCTTTTCTGCAGGCTGAGCCCCTAGAGTTCCCTCAGCTGCTCCTCAAAGGACTTGTGCTCCAGAGCCTTCACCAAGTCCATCGCTCTTCTTTGGAAGTGGAATAAATGAAGCAGGAATCAAAAAGCACCTGAGCCTGGTGTCAAAAGCCAGAGTCTGAAAGTACAGGAGGAGCCAAAAGCTAAGGATGAAGGCTTGAAGCACCAGCTAGCTGGGGAACAATGTGGTCTGCTTCAAAGTTTACCTGTGGTTAGGTTGTGGTTCCCAAAGCTCAGGCTGAAAAGAGCAGTTCTTTGATCCTTGCTAATGAACCCCAGATAGTGGGAAGTGAGGCCAGACTCAGAGACCTCAAAGCAAGCCACAGCAGAACAAGCTCCTGGTTTGTTTAAGGGCATATCTGAATGCAGTAGCCGAGGTGAACTGCAGGCTTTCGGAGGCTGGCAGTGGCACACTTGCACTGTGCTTGGTGCAGTATTTTGTTCAAGTATTTTGTTATTATTCTGTTTCTCCAGTAAGAACCTGTTATCTGAGAGAATGTAAGTATGGGTACAGTACTCCCCGTCCAGCAAGTCATGGAAAGGATTTTGTTCCTTTCAATGGAGTTTGGATCAAGTTCATGAGGTCTTTAGGAGCTCATTCAGTGTGATTGTGAATAATTTTCTTTCTTCTCCTACAGGTACTCTGCTTTGGCACACTGACTGCCACTGTTTTTCAACGACCTTGAGAAACACAACGACAGGAAGTATTAGACAGGGTAATTTTCCTGTGATGAATTAGGGCGGGGCATTCATTTGTTCCTTTGAGAAATCTTTGATCTGGTTTTATATCTTCCCTATCCTTGATGGGAAACAAACTGAGGCTATGTCAGGTAGTCATGAGTGGCGTGATGTCCGTGCCTTGAGTTCTTGCCTCCTCCCAGAAGGCTTCGGGATCATCTGGCTTCCTCAGACTCCTGACAACTCCTATAACAAGCCATAAGGGGGGAAAGCAGGGGAAAAGTAGTCTAGGTCAGCACTTCAGGCCATGTTATAAACTGTGTGGTAATTTGGACTGCTGCATTTACAGCTCAGTTCTACCAGATGACACATAGAGAATGAATCATAACATGCCTGAATCTGCACACCCTTCTCACTGCTGCAAGCCCAGGGCAAGAAGGGACAAAGGGATTAACTACTCTGTTGTCTCATTCCCCAGGATGCCAAATCAAAGTCTTGCTTTCTGCTCTTTGGATCTGCTTTTTGCCTTGCCACAGCTCACTCCAGTCCATAAGCCCATTATCAATAGATTTATGTATATTTACTTATATATTACATATATTTATACACACACACTGAGTCCAACAACATGCACACACTAATTTCTATGGTTTCAACGTGCTTTGCTTATGCCACATGTATGACCAGTGTTAGAAGGATCATCAGCCATACAAGGGAGCGAGCTGGAATTGCTACAAGCAGGTGAAAGCTCCTTCCTAACCTCCCAAAAGTCTATTGCCCAAAATGATGGAGAGAAAGACAAATCTCGGGAGACTTTTCTGTAGATTTTTCTGAAATGACACCGTTGCCCTTTCTCTGACTTCTGCTGTTCTTGAGGAACTGGCAGTGCCTATTAGGAAACAGGGCATGCATGTTGCACCCAAAAATCTCTCATAAACACCTGTCTATCATGGCTCCTTAGGAGGAAAATGTACTTTTGCCATTGCTCCTGGCATCTTGGAACAACAGCACACACTACTTAGTTCTCTGACCTTACCAGCTGGGTCTGGCTGTGTGTAGAGCTCAGTGAAAACAGAACATGGTTCAGTACAGAACATCTCCCATTAGATCCTTTTTTTAATATTTTTTTTCTCCTTGTAAAATGTTACCCAGAAAGGTCTTCCATGAGTAAATGCTTCCAGCATTCCTACAGTCTCGTTCAGCTTTTTTCTGTAGGTCTTGTTGAGACAGGAAGGTGAAAATAAACGCACCTCTGGTGGATGAATGGGTGGCTTGGAAATATGTAGTAGGATGTAAGAGATTTCTTTTTTTCTTTTTTCCCTGTTTTTAGTCCTGGCTAGACTTCTGTTGCATTTATAGCAATTTCCTTCTGCATGAGGAGGTGGCATCAGCATTCAGGAGTAATTTTTTTCTTTCGCAGCCTACAGAACACACTTCAAATATTATTTTGAAAACAAAAACTTTGTCTTTGAATTATGTTAGACCTAAGAGAGAGCCTGGGAACAATGAGGTTTGTTCCCTTCAGCTGAAAGAAAGTGCAGTGGGATGAAAAGCTGAAGTCTTTTATCTTGGCAAAAGTACTTGATGGATGCTTTGAAGAATCCTTCCCCATCTTACTCTTCCCACAGCTCCCACCAGCTGCCCTCAGATGGTGATTGTAATGGGCAATTTCTCTCATGGAGAGGGAAAGGGTAACTGGGGGAATTCAGTGAGCTCAGTTTATACCTTCATATACTCCCAGTAAAGCCTGCCTGAGGCCATTTTGAAAGGACTTAGTCTAGCCCAGTGACAGCTGTTTCTTTCATCATCTGTTTTTTGTTACATTTCTGTTTAACATTGCTCTCTCTTAGGTCTAATCACTCTTATTTTGAGGAGCAGCTTTCTGAAAGGGGATAAAGAATTTATTATTTAAAAAATGCTGCACAGAAAAAGACCTAGAGAGAAGCATATTACCCTGAGAGAAAAGTTTTGGTTTGGCTTTAGAGCCTGGAAATGCGTTAGCAGAAATGGAGGTAAACACCTTATTGGAATTAGTCATTTACCACTTCTCTACTTCCCCTCTTACAAGAAGACAGGGAGCTCAGGGCAAGTCCCTGACAGCAATTGCCAAGCTGGGTGGGGATTCCCTTCCACAGCAGAAAGAGTGATTATTGTCTATCACTGCTTGATCCTTTTCAGCTCTCCTTGGACATCCATTGCACAAATCATTTTCTCTTCAATGGCAAGAAGTAGTCCTGCTGTTCTTCCCCTCTTGTCCATTCCTCTGAAAGCCACTGAGTCCCACACACAGAGCATCATCACCTAATAAGGATGGAATAATTATAAAATAAATAATAAAATAAAAGCTAATTTGTACTAAATTCAAAGAAAAAGACTTGATGCTGAAATTTCAAGTCAGTGCTTGAGCAGATTGTATTCAGAGATGAGACTTCCCAGCCGTTCAATACAATTTAATTCTGCACCAACAGAAATTATACTTGATTTCTGTACTGAGAGAAAACCAGGGTGGTTGAGAAGAAAATTAAGAGGCCAGGAAACCTTCTGAGGAGAAAATTCAGCAGGAGTGGAGGTAGTTAACAAGAAGATATGAATCTAGGGCAAGGTTTTGCTAAGGTTTGATATATTGGTTTTATTTGTAAGGGCAGACTAATTTTGTGTCAGAATGACCCAGAATTACAGAAACTTTTCCTTCTATGTACTAAGAGGCCATATTTCATGCAACTTTTATGCATTAGAATACTTGTATCTCATTTTACTACCTCCTCCTGCATAAAATAAACTTAATGCAAATAAATGGTTGAGATTTCTGTATTCCTCTGCATTCTCACAGGTCTGACAGTGCCCTAATCATGAAAAGAAGGTAAGGATCTTCCACCACAGTTTTTTTGCACCATCAACAAGAAAGAATCCCAGCAAACTTCACAGATCTAAATTAATTAAAACCAGCAACAATCACACCTCAGTTTTAATTCAAAAAACAAATTGGATTCTGATTTTTTATATTAAAAAAATTGGATTCTGATTTTCTTGATACAAACAAGAGGCTGATTCCATAAATGTGCAGCATAAATACAGCATGCTCCAGTCACCAAACGTTTTCAATTTTTATTTAGGGCAAACTAATAAATCAGGCTCTGACCTCAGAGCCTAACTGGAAACATCAAATGAAAGGCAGTTGTAAGGGTACTGAGGAGAAATGTGAAGAACTGGGTAGGTAAACATAAATACTTTACAAGTATCAGTATAAAATACTGCTGTGAACTGATGAAAGGTTTTCAGCTCCAGGGTGTTTTATTCCAAGACTTCTCCAGTCTTTTTCTTGCTCTACAGCAAAGCAGCTGTGCTTATGCAATCCAGCATTGTGTCAGGAAATGAACTGAAGCTGTTTGCAAGGTACCGGTTGTGGGAGTGTCCTCAAACTCACAAACATCTGGGATCTCAAAGCTCCTGATTGTGCCTGTCCTGAGTGGTCCAAACTGCAACCACGGTCTCAACAGTGTCAACATAAGGATTGCAGGCTGGTCCTTCATGGATGGCATCTCCTGTGGTCTCCACACACCCTACATCACAAATAGATTTTTAAAATCCATTGTTTAGGAATTAATTTCCAATCTTAGCTGAGGCAAGAACAATATCTTCAGCTCAAACTCCCTTATGGTCATTCTTGTATCTCAGGCATGGAATTCACCCTTGCTTTTCCATTGTTCACTGACAGTGCAAAAAGCCCTGCTCTCTAACTTACTTCATTTTTCCTTTACAGTTCTCCAAAGGGAAGAAGGAGTTTCTTGCCAAACACTGCTGTCAGTCTGACATAACTGTGGGCTTGATCACATGAAAATTAAAACTGTTTCTCTTTTCAATTGATTAAATAATTTGAGTACAGACTTCTTTAATAAAGCAGTCAGCATAACTCACTCATAAACTCAGCATGGAGCCCTGTGTTCACCATGTTCTAAATTGCTGACAAACAGTTTATGGTTTGTCACATTTGGCAATCTCTGTACAGGAAAAAGGCCAGTCTTCAGCTGAAATAAAAATAGGTGCTTTGACCATAACTTGGAAACAACTAGTAGGAAGAGAGGTTGTGCAAATATATATAAAAACGTTCAGCATTTTGTTTCCCACTTTACTAGCTTCAGCTTCACACATCATCATAACT
The DNA here is from genome assembly GCA_037013685.1 of Acridotheres tristis. Taxonomy (NCBI): domain Eukaryota; kingdom Metazoa; phylum Chordata; class Aves; order Passeriformes; family Sturnidae; genus Acridotheres; species Acridotheres tristis. The sequence continues at coordinate 61,987,342 of CM072885.1, forward strand.
GTCCTTTTCAGTCACCTTCCCATCTGTAAATAATGCAATGTAAACAACGGTAAGATTTTGTATTTTCTATTTTCTATTTTGTATGTTGTAATTAGATATAATTTCTAACATATTCGGTAAATGCTGGGCGTTAGTGAAATAGAATAGCATCTAAAGGACCAAGGAAGGTGAACTTGAAACACATCTTGACTCTATTATTTTACTCTCATAAATCTTATAGCAGGTGACAAAGACCTTAGGAGGTTCGGGGTGTTTCTTTCTGCTCTCTTCCTTTTGGCTATATTTTGAAAGTTAAAATTTTTTTCAGTGCTTTGTTTTGACTTTTTATAAACATCTAGTATTAGGGTGAAAAAAAGTCATGCCCGATAATTTAAACAGATTTTTGGAGAGATAAATGGTTCCATTTCTGTAACACTATAACTGTCACAGCAGGGCACATGGAACCATTCACTCAAAGTAGTTCATGGAAGCATAATCCAAATGGCAGCAAGCAGCAAAAACAAAGTGCAGAAAAATCTAGTAGCAATATGGGTCAGATGGATAAATTTTCATATAAACTACATGGCTTTGCTTTATAAGAAAGAGCAATCTGAGAATCCACAGGTGGTATCGGCCTCTTCAATGGCAGCTGATTTATTTGTTGGTTAAAATTACAATGCTTTAGCAAAGCCATATGGGGATTAAAGATTTGAATAGCAGAAGTGCCACAGATCAGAATTCAGCAGCTTCTTTATATACTTGACATACCTTAAAAAGCTCAGACATTCTCGACCTAATTTAATCTGATCTCTAAAAAGTACTCAAAGTCTGCATGGTCTGCAACTGCCCCAAGAATAATGTTCCTGCAAAGACTTGTCTCCACTTAAATAGAATATAAACTCAGGGCAGGATTGCTGATATTATTTCCCTCTGTTTATTTAAAGCAATCACAGCAGAGGTGATTATGAGCATTGACACTCAGTTTCTGTGGCCAGAGGAGCTGGATGAAGAAGAGTTACCGCCCTAGGACATGGTTGGCACTGCGTGTGTGGAGCCATCAGGTGACACAAAAAGATCACAGGCTGGGTGAAGTCCTTCACCCACATATTTACAGCTGGCTCAAGGATGAAGATGACAGATGAGGAAGTCAGGAGCCAAGATAGGTCAAGGAAAGGTCTTCATCAATTTCTGCTCTCCTCTTTTCTGCCTTTAAATCTGAAGAATCTCTTTTGCAGGCACAACTGACCTCTCAGCATTTAGATTATACCAGAAAGGTTTCCAGTGATAAGGGGTCTAAAATATTCATCCCTTTCTACCTTCTGTTTAACCTTTTCTGTAGCAGTAGCCATACAATAGAAATTCCTGTGTTGGGAGTATACAACTGTACGTGTAGCAGGCTGCAATATTTCAGGAAGCTGAATGGTACAGGAAGATTTGTAAAATGCTTAGTCTTTCAGAAGATACTATGATTCTGAAATGTGCCATAATGCAAAGTCAAAAGTTGTAATTAACCTAATTTTGCTATTTTTTTTTGTACTGAACCAGACCTTATTTATACCATTTAGTGCAACTTGTCCATCCAGTCACAAAGAAAATACTTTCTGTACCCTAATCCCTGATTTGAGAATAGTACAACTCCTTTGCTCTTTAAAACCTTTGTTCCAACTACCCTTCACATATGCTAATAAAACACTTCCCAACACAGAAATACATTCTTTGCTTCTGACACAAAGTATGAGAAAGAAAAATGCCATAACTGACAATTTTCTTGACATCATTTATTTTTAAAGCATTTTATACATGCTAATAAAGTGTTAGGGGTGTCATCCAAATTTCAGTGACATAAGTGAAAAAACTCCCACCACTTCAGTGACTTCAGTGAGCTCTGGATGTTACATGAGTAACATTCATTGCAATGATCTGGACAAATATCATTCAGACAGAATTCTTGGACTTCAAACCTTACTTTTTTTTGGAAAATCATTTTTGTAGTTTGTTTCTATTTCACACAGAATTTTGACATGTTTCGTTTCAAATCAGAATGAAGTCAAAAAGCCTTGATAATTTTATGATACTGTTAATTTTGTCAGTCTGATGTAAAGAACTACCACACATCAAGAAACAAAGGTCATCCAAGATACAGACACTGGAGAGATTGAAATTATGACTCATTAAATGAATTACTACATTAAAATGTAGAAAATACAAACACATCAACACTTGACCTAATAATATTAATTTAAATGAGTTCAATTTGTTAATCCCTTATTGAAGAGTTAATAGAGATTCAAAAAAGGTCAAGCCCACAAATGATGAAAAGAGTCTAGATTAATTTTGAAGTTAACAAGTTCTATTTAAATGGAATAGCTTCTTGCTAAACAGTTTTCAAATTGTTTTCATGGGAAAAGGTATTTTAACACACTCTCTTCTCCTCATTTGTAGATTCTTCTTGCTTGTTAAACATTCCTAGGTGTACTCCTGAATAAGAGAGTGACAAGAAAAAGTATTTGGTTTAGAATGTGCCTATGCCAGGCCAGCCTCTGGATAGTGAATTTAAAGAGTTCAGAAAGTGTTTGTGACATTTGAGGAGAGCCTTCTATGAATAAAGAACCACAGGCATATTCTGTTTAAACAGTTTTTCAGCCATAAATCTTTGGGCAATCTAAGGAAGTTGGTAGATAATATTACCTCCGAGAAATGGGAATTATTTTTGTAAATGGAGATGTGAATTAATTTAATTCTCTACATTTCTGATTCAGCATTCTCTATTCACTTTCTAGAATATCTACAGAAACCTTACAGAAGCAAATTACTTACAAAAGCATTGTCATACAATTATGAATAATTGCAAGTAGAAATAAAAATACATTTCAACTATCCTTTCATGGAAGCTGATGGTGACTTTTTTTTCAAAAATGTGCCACCTTGTAATCAGATCATTTGATAGAAATGCAGATTTCAAGGTAGTCCAGGTAAAAGAAGCCTAACGTGGTTGTAGGCACGTGAACTGAAATCTTGAAGGAGTGATGGATCACAATCATACAGGGGTATCTAGGACAAATGGGAATGGTTGGGAATGGATGGGAGTGGATGGGAATTAACAGCTGTTAAAGGCTGATGCCGAAATTTACATCTAAATGCCTTCAGTGTACTGGACCTCCAACAACAGCTTCAGTATCATGGACATATCCCGCATCCAGAGGGTCTGAAAGGAGAGAATTTTGTGATTCCTGTGGATACTTTCTCAGCACTACAAATGCTTTGGAAAGACTGGTCATAGAAAGACTTAAGCATTGACAGATGAAGTAGAGCTTCAGAAGGATCAAATTTAATTCCATATACTGGATTTCATATGCAGTTTGCTTTTTTTTTTGGTTTTTTAATAATTCTGAGCCAAAACTCTCTTCAAATCTGGCATTGCTTCTTCCATGTGTGATGTATGTAGATGTCAGAATAGCACATGGAGGTGAAGACCATTTCTACATCTCCTTCACTTGCTTTGCAAATGAGCATTCCCAAGCAGTCAGTACTTAGCTCTTGGCAGGTGACTGTTTAGTTGTGCCTCACTTGGAAAAAGACTTTCCCTTTCATCCATCAACTGAAGCACTAGGACACAAATCACAAAGGGGAAGTTTTATTCACATTTTGTCATTTTTCTGCTTTATGTGCTATTTTTGATAGCGTTCCTATTCAAAATCTTCACCAGTTTTTACATATTGAGCTCTTTGTTCCAGATTACCTGCTGCTTTGTGGGCACTATATCATGAGATACTTCTCTTTATTTATTAGGATTCAGCATTCCTAGAGAGGAAAGAAGCTAAAGGACATGAGATGAAGAAGGGAGGGGCAAAATAAGAATGTGTATCACTGTGGTGGGCTGACCTTGTCTGCCAGCCAGGTGCCATCCAGAGGTTCTCTCCCTACCCATCCCCAAGGTGGAAAAGCCTATAGGTTGAGGTAAATACAAAGAGCACTTCCCAGTTACTGACAATAAGCAAAACAGACTCAACAGAGAAAATTGATTTATTGCAGAAAACAGACAAAAAATGAAACAGTACCACCTCCCTTTTTTTCTCCCTTCAGTCACAACTTCTGTCCTTCAGTCCTAGTTTCTCGACATCCTTACTCCCTGGGGTGGTGAAAGGGAGCATGCCATCCTCCATGAGCTGCAGCATGGAAATCTGTTCCAACATGGTCCTTTCCATCAGCTGTGGGGATTATCTGCTCCACTGTGGTCTCTTTCCCAGTCTTCAGAAGAATCTCTTGTCTGCTGCCTAAAGCACCTCCTCTTTCTCCTCCTCGTCTTCCTCCTCCTTCATCTCCAATATCGATTACTCATTAATAAATAGGAAAGTGAGAACATCCCATAAAAATCAAAAATTCCAATGAGAAGGACAGCATGAATTCACTATCTGCTCATGTGACTTTCCTAATATATCTCCAAAGAAAAAGCTGCCACATGAGACCATGCTGGATGTTTCTGACTCTCTTCAAACAGAAACACACAGAGCTGCTTTCTACAGACTCACCCTAATCTTCTGTAGCCATTTAAAGCACCCAGGTAAGAATATCATCTTGCTTTCCTAAATGGAGTTAAAGTCAGTGTGCAACACCTGTGACAAGATGTTGTTGTGCATCCTCTTACCTGATTTCAGGCATTTCTTCTCCCCTTTTATCCTCCTCCTGCTTCTTAGCTCTGGCTCTCCAGGAGGCTTTCCTCATCTCTTCACTTTACTGCCTGGTCCAGCTATGTCTTTGTGCCGTCGTTGTTGTGTGTGCTGGCTCCTCTGTAGGCATTACTCTTCTCTTGCTCCTATTTGACTGTTTTCTGGCAAGTCTTTTGTCTTTTCTAGCTCTTATCACTGTGCCTTCCAGCCTCCACTACCTGCTGGACTTGGCAGAGGCAGTGGCAGCAGCATGAGATGAAAAACAGGCATCAGGCATTCTTACCCCTATATGGCATCACTGGTGGGATGGTCAGCAAGTTTATCCCAGCCTTGCTGTGTACTGGTCAGGATATATGTTTACTCTGGCCACTTGGTGTAAAAATAAAGCAAAAACAAACCCCAAGCACTGTAAATTAGATTAATACAATAGGAGTGCATCTGACCTTCTTTATGTCAGCTGCACCAAGCTGACGTTAGTGTGGTCCCTCCTGGTTTACCTGATTGTTTGTGCAATTTGAGCAAATTGCTGTAAAAATGAACTGTCATGGAAGAATAAGGTGAATTTTGGCTTAACTGCCAGCTCCAGTGTTACACCAGTATAACACCTCTGAAATCAGTGGCATTGCTCTAACATAAAACTGCAATAAGCTGCAGGGAACTAAATCCTGTTTTCTTGCCTCTGAGACTTTTCAGAGGCTGCCTGATATGGCATGAGTCAAAAATATTTTGTTATTCACTGCTTTTTCTAATTATCAGATTTGTCTCCAGTCCATTTTGTGGTGTTGGCCAGGCACTCAATCTGAGTCAAATTTTCCATACAATCCACACTGCTTTATGTTTCACTGTTTGTTTTTTTTTTCTTTTGCCCTAAAACCAGAACAGAAGAGCTGGCTAAGCATGTACAAACCTGCCTTAAGAAAAGACTTGTTTTTCCTTTTCCCTCACTCCTTCTTTTCTATTTAACATTAGTACAAAGATGAAACACAGATGGAGTAGCACAGTGGTTAGAATTTTGATTAGCAGATTTTCAATCTGTTCACTTGTCAGTGAACTACTTTATTCACATAAGTCATCCCCATTAAAGAAGCCAGCCTCTTGGTGACATTAATTTTTGTAAGGAGCTGTTTTACAATAAGGAGCTGACACTGTTTTGAGAACACTTCTTCCAGCATTCCTTTACAGCTGGGGTTTGCCCATCGAGAGTTATTCAGGGTTGAAAACCATCTCTGGTTGCATAAAACCATATGAGAAACACAAAAAAAAGGAATGAATAACCACAAATCCTGTCATTCCTCATGACTGAGGGGTCTCATCACTTGGCCCAAGATCCTGCTGTTATTCTTCCCATTATGAACGTGATGCTGGCATTGCTTTTCCCACCAATTTCTCCAGCTGGATGGAGGCTGCTCACTGCTGAGATTTAGGTAAAATTTAATGTGCAAATTGCTTGCTGTCAGTTTTATGCCCTACAGTCTGAATCTCTGACAGACAATTTGGTGGAAGAAAGGGATTATTTTGTCTAGGTAATATGATAGCTTCATTCATTTTTCTGAGCATGGGGTAGACCTTAGAGGCATCACTGCAAATATTGATTCAGACAAACCTATTTCCTGCTGAAGAGCGCAGCCACAGTGGCTCCCAGGCCTGCTATGTTGACTTGCTTAGTGAAAATATGCATAAAAACCTACTTCGGTTTACAAGTCATGGCTGAAGGAGCTCCACAGATGAAACTGTAGCTTTTGGTCAAAAAGAAAATAGTTTCTTGTTTATATATTACACTAAAAAATTTCAGCGTTGTTGGCTTTGCTGGAAAAATCCCACCAGCATTGACTTTGGACATCAGAGATTATTAGAATCCTGGCTGAAAACCTCCTGTTCTAAACTAGCTTTTCCTGAAATTTCCAGCTCACCAGGAATGAAAAAAAAAATAAAAAAAAGCCAATAGCTTCTGTTGCACTCCAGTTCCTCTTATTTTTCTGAGTGTGTCTTTAGGTGTGTGCTGCCTTTGTCTAGTCCAGGGTCAAAGACATCCAAACAAAACAAATGTTTCTGAAGTTGAAAAAAACAATAAGCTTCTGGTCCAGGTGGAACATCTTTATGGTCCAGGTGGAACGTCTTTTTTTTTTTTTTCACAATACCAAATAGATATGAGTGTTACATCCGGCCTTGAATCTCTGTTTTAGCTTTACACTTTTGAACTAATATCTTTTTTTCTTACTCTGACTGATGTCAGCTGAAGGAAAGTTCCAAGTAAAACGCCCTTTACAGTGCTATTTTAGGGCTGAGGCCATTCTTTCTCTCTTCATCTTTCCATTTTCCTGATGCAATCCTCAGTCTGGCCTTGGGCTCACCTCACAGACATTAAAAATCAAAACCAAAAACAAGTAAAACCAGAGGGACCCCTCAAACCTCAAAATTTTGCTTTCAAAATGGGCTCAGAAGCTAGTGATTAACTTCCTCTGAAAAAGCTTTTCTGATTCCCAGGTTTGGAAAATTGGGATCATCAAAAGGCCTGGTGGCAGATATGTATCTTTTCCTCTTTTTTTCCTTGAGCCTATAACTCAATCTGGCAGTGAAGAAGTCTAGAAAAGAAGCAGTGCAAAGAGAGGAAGTAGCTCAGTAAGGCTTGGCAAATACTTCCAAAGAATAACTGTTTTTCCAAGTTTGATCACTACAGACACAAGCAAACACAAATTGATATATTGCCTTATCTAGGATTTCTCTGATGAGCAGGAGGGGTGCTTTGGGGGTACTCTCCTGCCATAGTAACTCAGATATTTTTGCAGCAATTAATCTTCCCTGTTTGGTTTTACACTGCTTTACACTTGGCCTCACCACAGTGCCAAGAGGTCAGTTTGCTTGTCCAAGGTCACCAAATGACTCAGTAGATTAAGTGAAAACTGAACTCAGAGGACCACCCTGCCTTTCAGCTTTTGTTTTTGGGACTCAATCTACACAGCTTCTCTGCTCTTTCATACATTCCATTAATCCTACTGGCTACCAGCCACAAAGATACAGCATAAAGATTGAATACATGTAAATGTGCACAGTGATATACAACTTCAAGCTGATGGAAAATACATTGGACAAGCATGGTTACGTTCCTCTGCATTAAAAATACCCTTTAGGCCCATGGCTCAAAAACAAAAGAACATGAGAATACTATTTGTGGCTTTCCCTGCATTTATTAAGATGAATAAGATGAACCTTTCATCTTATTTCACTCTTGCACTAACCACACATACTCAAAATCCCATGTTTTTGCATCCAACTTCTCAACTTACTCCTATCTGAAAATGAAATTAGTAGCTTGACTGTTATGACTAGTCTCCTGTTGATATTCTCTGGATGCAGAATAGATAAATTCCAAGTTTCAGGATAACATATTTGTTTACAGTTTTCCCATTTGTAAAAACTGAGAGCTGGAGATACGATGAAGTTCTCAGTCTATTAATGGAGGAAGCAAACTTTCACATGAGAACTTGTTTGTTCCCTAGCCAACAGTGAAAATCTTGTAAAAGTGAGAAATTGCCTCGTTTTAAAGTCCATTGCACTCTGAAGACATTTAATCTGGAAATGGAAAAGTTAGTGAGCAGCTACTTGTTATTTTTTTAAGGAGCAACAGTAGGACCTGGCCCTTTGTGAAACTGTGCATGTGCATAAAGCCCTGTGCTGCTGTAGCAAGGGCTCCAAGGATGTCCCACAGCATTGCAAGGTGGATAACCAGCAAGAAAAGGAGCTTGTAATCATTTCCTTCTTTAGGTCAGCATCCTTTGACTTATCTTAAGCACTAAGTGCCTCCCTGACCCTTGGGTTTGCATAGACTTCAAAGAATCATTTGGATTAAAGAAATCTGTCAGTTATCTGAGGTTCTCTGTATGTTCACTTCCCATATCCCTCTGCAAAACCAAGTCTGACATCATTGGCAAGAAGCATCTTCCCTGCAGAACTTTGGTGAGAGTCTCCCAAGATTTCTGCTCTCATTAGCAGTATTTTAAGACTTTTTGCTTTGGGTTCCGTGGGAGTTCCTAGAAAAGGTATGGGTCATTTCATGTTTTCTGAGACAGTTTCGTGCTTTGTTTCCTTCTGTAAAAATGCCTCCATCAGCCAATGGTGGTAATCAGCTTTTGAAGACCTTTCAGTGAGTTTTTCTTACCTTCAGGTGTCCTTGCTGCATCATGAGAGGGCAAGGAAAACAGTAGATAAAGCATTTCAGATATTTTGAAGGGAGTGAATATGGTTACCTGTTAGGCAGAAAAGGGAGTCTCTATGTGTTGCATGATCTATGTCTATCAAATGGAATAGATAAGTTGCTACAGGACAATAGGCAGGACTGTAATCCCAATTTCCACAGTACTCTTGAAATGTCTGTAAATTGTTTCCTTTAATTTATGTCAGCTATGCTTTTTTGGAAACCCTGCTGCTTCCCACATCTCCATAAGGAAACACTGCCATTTTCTCTTCACTGAAAATCTCTTCGTGTACTCCCCAGCCTCATCTGTAAGTCAGATGTGCCCGGTGGGGCCACAGGAATATCTCCTGGGAGGAATAGACTTGCATAAAGCTCTGCTGTGAAGCTGTGTGATTTTCCTTACTGATGGATCAGAACATATGTGCAGAAGTGCTGCAGGAACGTGGTGTGCAGTGAAAGTCATCCTGTCAAAAGTGCAATGAGACTTGTAGGATATACCAGGCAATATTTCACCCTTCAGAGCTCTTGTAATAGTTAGGGAGTACAGCCCTCTTCCATGTGATGTCAGTCAGCTAAAGGGGGCAAATATCAGTGTAGTTCCTTCCATGCAGCCTAGGAGTTCACAAAGCGGGGGCAGAACCTCAATCTTCATTACTAGGGATCCTAATTCCCTGCTCCATCCATTCCCTCTGCCCATTTCTATCCCTTCTTTTATTTTTTTTCATCTGCTAGGTGGCTTGGAAGACACTTGCATGGTTGTCTGGCTTGGTACAAGCATTTATTTTTAAATGGAGTCAGTTTCAAGATCAAAAGGTGAGTTACAGTGATTTTATTGAGCAAATAACACTTGCTTAGAGATGGTTTTCCCATGAGAGCTAAGTAAGAGCTTATTAGAAATACCATGACTAAAAAATAGCCATGTCAGAAAAACTGGGCTCACCTGCATGTGGGGGTTTCAAGGTTTACTGTGAAAGAGTCCCACAGTATTTATCCATTCATGGCTTTACTGGACTTGTTTAGGTTTTACTTCTTGGTAGCTCTGGAAAAATGTTTTAGTAGCCAAAAAATCTGTACTTAATTAGACACACAAAACCAGCAGACAGGAAGTCTATTTCCTCACAGAGATACTGTGGTTTATACATTCTGCCCTAATACGAACAAGTCTACTATTATTTTCTGATGTCCCCCTTGTTTAAGGTGCTGTGGGTAACATGAAAGCTCTATTTTTGCACACCAGTCATGAAAGATGCTTGTCAAGATCCAGGCCTGCAAGCTATGGCAGTATTGGATGGTTCCTGATTCCACTTGAAAAAAAAAAGTTTTGTGTCAGATTTTATTTTCTAGAAAATCATATCATTTAAGATTATTTAAATGTAACCGTGGATATGTGTGCAGACTTGGGGCAAAATCTGATAATGACTCCATGCCAGTGCTCCCACCCTGAATTTCTTCAGTGTTCTAAGTGGTGGTTTTATTTCCTTGTTACTTGGGATTAGTCCAAATATCCAGTGATTGGAAGTTGTTCAGGACAAGGGCTCTGTGTTCATGAAGTGTGTCTCACAGAAAGGGCCATCGGAAAACTGCTGTAACATAATAAGCAATGAAAAATATTAATATCTGCAGCCAAAAAGGAGCTGAGGTCTTAGCAGGGATGTTGATTATCCTCACTTAAATTTAGAAATTGTATGGGAAAAGTAGAGTTTGTACCCAAAGAAAGTGTTTTAGTTTACCTTAGAACTCCAAGCAAACGTCAGAAAATCTATGAATTTCACTATTATTTTTGATACTGTTCAAAAAGAATTCAGATCTTAAGTGATGAGTGGTCATACAATATTCACCCCCTTGAAGCAATAGAGGAAATTGTTGTGGGTTAGAAGCGAGCACTATTTCTTAAATATTAAATGCAAACTAAGTTATACAACATGACTAACATGGCAGGACAGCTATAAATTACCTACCCTCTCTGTTATTTGTCCTTTCTGGTTTTTTGGAGGGAGGATGGAGTTGTTTTGGTTTTGGTATTGTTTGTTGGGGTTTTCCCACCCCCCCACCCCCCCATCCTCCATTTGAGTTTGTTTTCCTTAGGACAATTATTAGAATATAATTCCTTAAGTCTTTGAATATTCCAAACATCATTATTTTTGAAGTTCTTTCTTGTGAACCCACAGACTTCCCACTCTACTGTGAAAGTTTCTTGAATTCAACATTTGCTCTGCTTTTCCTCCTCACCCTATAGATTCTGTCTTTGTTTCCATATCACTCCAGTCTTCATTGCTCTGATTTTATCTTCCTCCCACAGAGCGAGTAGTATATTCCATGATCATCATGAAGTCATATAAAGGACTAAAAAAATCTTGAAGGTGGTGCCAATGTTGACCATGCTGGAACAGGAACTTATGAAAATCTGATCAAAGCCAGGAGATGTGGAAACAAAGGGGAATCTCTTAGTAAGATTTTACCCCACTCCATCACTATTATGAACATATTTGAACTAGAACTGGAGTAAAAAATAAAAACATTGGAGGTAACCAGTAAGATTAGAGCAAATAGTGAAGCAGATAGAGTCTTGTGTCTTGTTTCCTCTTACATCTGCCTGATGCAGCCACCTGTGGGGAGATCCCCACCAGACACAGGATGTAGGAAGGATGTGCATGTGGAAGGTCTCTCAATAGTTCTGTTCAAACCCTTTTGGGGTAGGCACCAAAAGCTCTCAGAGGCACTTCTTTTTCTTCCTAATAATTTCTCCAGGTAGGAAAAAATTCATTAAACCCATTTATCCAGCAACATTCCCATCCATGTGTAATGGTAACTGATGACTTCAGAAGAAAGCCAAGCCCCCACTTATTGATGGTGAGACCTCTCTGCAAGGCAGCAGACAGGCTGGTAATGTTTGGGCTGTGTAATCCCCTTTCTTCATGTGTTTTTTTAGATCCAGCATGTCTTAGGAGACTTTTAGTGCTACAAAGGTATTCCAGTTTTCTTGACATCTCCAAAATTCACCATCTCTCTTTTTCCAGAAAAAGCCCTAATGCTTATTGATGGCATATGAAAATATATTCAGTACCCTGCCTGACCACTCATGACCCCCCAGTGCTCTTTTATCATACCTGAGGGAAAGATGGGAGAAAGATGGAACTTTTAATCATGTTTTTTGGACAAAGAAGGAATAAATATAGGTATCAAAACACCAGTAGGGTCTACAGTTCTTAACTTCATCGAAGCAGCACAGAAGAGGGATGTTTTTCCCCAAAAAGAAGCATGCTCTGAAGTAGTCCCTCCAGATTATTTTGTGATTTAGTGCAGTGCAAGCTGCTCTGAGAGACCTACCTCTGTGCTATGTCTAAATTCTAGTGTATTCTTTGCTACAGGCAAGATAAGTGATGTGAAAAAAACAGACCCAGTGGTAACATTATTGGAAAGCAGATTCCTGTTCAAACAAGCTCCAGATTAGTAAAATAGATTTCTAGTGACGAGACTCATCCCTGGCTTTTGTCTTCCTGCAGCGTGAAATAGAAGACAGATAGTTTGATAGAGGAAAGTCTGGCAAAGGTAAATGGCAATGATGGAGCAAAGGAGACATAACATTCTCCTGACAAAGCCTGGATGTCTGAATAGTGACACACAGAGGGAAGATGATTAGGGGACTGCCAGGCTCCCCACAGGCTCCCTGCAGTAGCTACAGTGCCCTCCCAAAGGCATCACAACAAAGCCAGGTCACATCTTCCTTTTCTCCCCACAAAACTTCTCTGAAATGCAATTATCCTCTCTCACAGGGGGCTGTATGAGCATCACTGGCTTCCCTGCTTTTTGCAAAGCATATTACTCGTTGTGACTACTTCTTAAGACTGAAGCTTTTGGTAGCAATTTCCATATTTCAGAGTCCTCTTGGGAAATCTAAACCTATCTTTTAATGAAAATGCCATGCCCTGTCTTTACAATTGAAAAAATAATAATTCCAGCCTCTCTCTGAATGTGCTTCAAAAAATAATATCACAAATTGTGTAATATATTTTAAAAATAAACACTTAGACATAATATTTGGTAATTGCAGGAATATAGACAGCAGAATTGCCTTTCCTAAGGATATCTTCAGGTACAGAGGTAAAGCCTTAAAAGATGCACAGCACCAGTTCACTGTTTTACAGAGTCAAGCTGTGCAACTTTTACTCCTAGAAGGGAAACAGATCTAAAATTTATAAATGCATTTTCAGAGAAAACTAAATGTGCATCTAATATTGGAGAGACTGCCAAAACAGCAGAGGAAGAGATAATAATCCAATAACCCAGAATCCTTTTCCAACGGTAAAAAAAAATCAATACACTTGGAACATCTTGACTTGATCTTTAAATGACATATTAAGTAACCTTTTATTTCGCCTGTTGGCAAACATTGGTGATGTGAGCAGGAGAATATTTCCCTACCCAAGTGATTTACATGAACATAAAGGACATCCTGTGCCATAGATTAGACTGAACCAGGGCTAATATGGGTTAAAAAGGATATTTCTTCCTAGGCCTATGGTAGCCTTTTTCATTCTAAAACAGGCAAATTTGTTACTTGTGGCACTTATTTTAATGCATTCAAATGGCAAAATAGACAAATATGGAGACTATTCCTTTTCGTCTGGGTCTTCCTCACCAAATGAGGATGTAAATGAACACAATGAATTGCTTCCCATTAAGCAGAAGCACAGACTAGCAGAAATTGTTAACTTTTCATTCAGAACCTCTGAGTTCCAATTTGAATCCTGCTTGTAAGAGCCACACCAAATGATATTGCCTCTGTATATACTGATCACATCACATTTTGTGATGTGTGATCAGATCACATCTGCAAAGAGATCCATAACTCCCTTGAATGTTATTTGATTTGGGGAAAATGATATTCCTGCCCTGCAAATATTTTTATTTTTACATAAACCTCTGAGTTGCTGCATCTGGGACCAGGTAACATAAATGAATCAACTAATGCTTAAAGATGAATATCTGTAGAAATATTGACAGCCCCAAAGTCTAAGGTGTCAGTGTTTTCTTTTAAGTGGTTTAGTTCCCTCAGATTTCTAGAGAGAGACTCTGAGTACCAAAAGGACTGAGGTGCCTAATTTCCAATTAATCAAAGTGCTGGCATATCTCTAAAAAATGAGAAACCTCCTTGTGCCTTTCCATTAACCGTGAGCAGAACCTAATTTTGCAATAGTTCCTTCAAGCTGTCAGTATCAGGGTTCTAGAACACAGCCTAAGGATGTCATAGGTCTTTCTCTTCAGAACATCAGAAGAGGAAGAAAAAGGACTGAGACCTTCATGACCCTTGACCTATACATTAACCTCCGCAAGAATATCTCTTCTGGAAGAATTATCTTACATTATTAAAACTCTTAAGTATTGAAAAGTTTGGAATTTTCTGTTCAGGAAAGTACTTAAGCAAGTACACATTGCCCAGATTTCTTGGGCATGCAGTTTTGAAATTTTAAGGGGAGGGAAATCTGCATGATTTCCTCCCTGAGCTGTTTCAGTGTGCATCAGTATTTCTGCTTCTAATACTAGATGAAAGCAGGAAGCATGGATGCTTGCAAAACGAGGGATTAACAAGAGACATGAGGAAATGAATTGCTCAGAGCTCATAGGTAAACTGAGGCTGAGCTTAAACCCCATGACAATTGGTTGATATTTAAATCTCAAGTGTAATACACAAATGGTCGTTGATATTTTTTTTCCACTGGAATAACAACAGCAGTGCATCCAAGGGGCAGTTGTAAACTCGATGCCATTATTAAGAGAAAGCTCTTAACTTCAATAAAAATCAAGGAACTTTGTGTAAGGTATTCCTAAGAATTACATTGATTTCACAGCAGGTTTATAATTTGCCTTAGCCTGCAGGCACCAGTGTGGCTTCTCTTTAGACATGCATCTTGCACTTCCCAAACACCTTCAATAAGGTGAGAGGCAAGCTAACCTGGGAAGAGAAAAGAAATAGAAAACTCTCATAAAATAAAATTAAAACATAATTTGAAACGGATTTAAGTATATGCAAGTTGCAACAGATTCCCTTAGGCACATAAACCCAGTGTGCTTACAACAAGAGATAACTCAAACTGATGTTCAATTTGCCAGTTTATTGCGATGGTGATATTTTGACTTGTATTAAAGAGTCTTGACTGATGACCTTTCTAATTCGTTGGGTGCAAACGTTTTCTTTCAACATCAGACACTTTTTTTTTTTAAACAGCTAGTTGAGAATAAAATCTATCGTGGCCTGTGCAGACAATCCAGCTTTTTAATTGTGTTAAGGATTTTTGGAATCTGCTAGACAATGCCTGAAAGCATTTGGTGATTTGATCCATCGATTAACCTGGAAACATGCTTGTTTCCCAGGCTTGGTTCTAAAGAGTTTTTGGCTCTTCTTTCAAATAGGATTTGCCAAAAAGCAATTACTAACAAGAGGCAGAAAAACTTGCCTTATGGATTTTAAATTCACTTTCTCCTTTAACATACCAGGAATCTGAGCATGCTGCCTCCTGCTTCTTATCAGTTAAGTATTTGCAGTGACACCAGAAAAAGCAACTGTGAATTCTGCAATTCTAGTTCATTAGAAGTCGTCATATGGGGAGCATCTCTAAAAGCAAATGGTGCCAAGCCAGCATTTAAAGCTATTCATCAACTCTGGATTTAATAACTACCTTATTTATATCCCACATGCTAGGAAAAATATAGTAATTGGGATGGATTATATAAAACATGAGGAATGGAATAATTGATGGAATAATTAAAAAAAACCCTGCAGTATGCTTTTCTTCTAAGATACTTGTTTGAGACTGTTTGATTCAGTGGTAACAATGGAATACCCTTAGTGTCCAATTCCTTTTGCTTTTCTAAGTGACCAGTGTTCAGGACAGAGCTTTTAAATGGAGAACAGTGCTGGAAGATATTCCTTTCTGTCTCACAAGCGTGACAAGGGACCTGCCCAGCTTGCTCCAGGTTTTTGTCCCTGAGTGTCCATCCCAGAGGCTGGTTTGCAGAGGGCAGCTCAGAACACATGCACCCCACCCCTTAAAAGTCTCTGAGAGTATCTGTGTAGCAAAGCAGGAGAGGAGAGTGATGCCCTGACTTCCTTTCACCCAGCCTGGGCTTTGCAGGTTAAGGAAATGATGTGTCCCTGACTACCAGTGAGCCATCTTCTGTCAGCACTAATCAGCCCCAAAACAAAGGGAAATTCAGTGTGTTAAGACTTGCACAGGTATCTGATGCAATCTGAAAGGGAGACAGACCTGCTGCATTACCTAACATGACTAAATGAATGTCCCATAACCCATATTTTTGTGCTGGGGAGCTGCTGATTGCAGTAGCTCTTCATGACTTACACCTCTACACCTCCAGATAATAATCTAGCAAGTGAAGGCCTTTCTAATCTGACATATTTCATATACATGCTTCTTATTTAAGGACATCAAGAACATTGAGAGGTGTTCCAGCACAGGGGGACTTGTCCTGAAGTTCAAAGGTTGAACTTCAGCCATGTGGGAGGAACCTTGCACCATCAGGTCCCTCTGTCTTGCAAAAGTTCTCATGCAGGTTTTCAGTAAAAACAAGAGCCATATCTTCATTTTGAGTAGCAACTGAGAAGGGCAAAAGATATTTTTATAACATAAATAAAACTAATTAAAATACGTTATACATTTTAATGGTTTTCTTGGTATTATTTTTAATTATTATCTTAAAGAGGGGAATGGATATAACAGATTAAATAAATAAATAAATAAATAAATTTTTTAAAAGCCCACCTCCACAAAAAAAACCCCCAACAAAACAAAACAAAAATCAACCAAAAAAAAGGAAAACAAAACCAAACAAAACAGAAAAGTACAAAAAAACCCACTCAAATCTCATATGTGGAGAGACATAGCTATGCAATGGAACACTTAAAACATTCACTCACCCCTTAGTAATATTCTTGTCAAAACCCTACGTTTTGCAATGTACCTATCTGGAATCAAGTCTTCACTTTTTGTTGTAGGCAGAGTATTAAAAAAAACCCAACAAATTCGATATTTGATCCTGGAGACAAAATAGCAGAGAAAGTAGTGTGTGTGCACATTACAATTATATTATCAAGGCTTTCTGTAATGTTATTATAGGCTGTTCCAAGTTACCATGTATGAAAACAAACCACACTGATTCCAAGCCCCAAAATGAGAGAAGTTAGAGAAATATAATCAGTGCAGCTGTGGCAACAATACTATTGTTAAAGTACAGGGAGATTTTATAAACAGTGAGTAAGAAGTCAAGAAGGAAATAGTTGTAGACAAAATCATTGCTAGAAAACATGAAAGCAAGTCTTTCTTTCCCATCCCATCCCATTCCCCTCTCCACCCTGTGAAAAGATTATCCATGGAAGGGGAAAAAAGGGTGAGGTTGTGGGTGGTGTCCCACAGAAGGCCATAACACACAAAAAGTATGTGTACTTTTTTCTCTTGGAAGAAGATGAGGGGAAAAAAAGAGCCTGGAATTTCTTTTGGAACACATACTGTACTTTCAGGTGCCATCTGTGGACTATGAAAAAAAGTCTATGTTAAAACAAGAATAAAAGAGATAAAGGACAATCCATCACAGCCGTTGCCTGCAGCACGACTGGGAGGTTCCCAAGCAGGCTTGGAACAGCTCTGCTGTGAGCACTGGTGGCACTGCAGCTTCTCTGCCAGTAATGTGTAACACAGGGCAGCAAATATTTCAACAAACACTAATTTATCTTGCCCCTTATTGACAAAACTGCAGATTTTTCAGCAAAGAAACACAAATGCCACTGGGTCAACAGCTGTGCTTTACAGTGGTTTCCAGCCACTTTGCTTTGGCACTGTGTGAAGAACCTCAGTGGCATTGCTCCTGCTTTACATCACTGCACAAGAACCACTCAAAGCCTGACCCTTTGATAAATCACATTTCAAAAGAAATTGATGGTGCAACTCTCCTCAGCATGAGAGGCCAGGCTTCAACCCCCAAATTTTTAACTGCTTCCAAGAGACTTCAGTGGTGTGATATAAGAAACCAAAGAGATGTAATTTGACTAGTGTAGCATCTAAATATACATTAAAAAAGAGATAACTTTCTCTCTGTAGGAAAATTTACTTAGTAAGAACTGCAAATATATGAAATGTGAGAGCAGTGTTTCCTGATATCACCAAAACTACAGGTATATGTAAGGAGCTTCCCAGTCTAGACAACTTTCACCTTCCAGTTTTTAAGTGTTTGGATCGTACACTCAGTTAAAAGCAGTTCTAGACTGTAACTGGGGAGTATGGCAGTGCTGCCTTTCTTCTCTGCCAAGATAAAAGATTTTCACCATTTCTTTTGAAGTTTAGAGTCTATTAAGCAGCAATATAACATTCACATTCTGGAAAAATAGGGTTCTTGTGAAATGGCAGGAAGCATAACATGATTTCCTGGTAATTATTTCCATGATATTAAGTTATTCCCTTTTGAGGTTTGCTTTGAATATATGTATTTGGTAGAGCTAGGGAAGTTTATTGAGCAAATGTGCATACTGATGAGTGACAATGAAATTTTAAAAGAGCTGTGACTGTTTCTTCAGACCACTTTGATATGATGCAGATATTCCAAGTCAGACTTTTGAGGGGAGATGTGCAATGTCAATTCAACTCTGTAAATGGAAAGGCTCAGTGGAACTCAGTCCCACAGAGATTAGGAATTGTCCCTGAAGATTACTGTACCTCTTAGCAATAAAGATGATGCCATAATTCCTATCTCACATCTTATCTTTTGCAGAACCAGGTTGCTTTCCCTTAGCCCCCATACTAGTTTTAAAACTCCCCCAAAATAATTTCAGCCCGTTTTGGCTCCACTTTCTCTATAGTACCTTCAGCATGTTCTCTGTCTTCTCCCTGCCAAAAACACTTCCTGTCCCCCAGACACAGAGCTGGCAGTGAGGAGGTTGGGTCAGCTGTGTGAGCTTTCCATGGAAGCAATCAAGGCTTCCTGGCAGTGGGAAGGCAGACACTGTGGGATGTGATGGGACTCGCTTCACACAGTTTTGACCTCATCCAGTCTCTGAAAGTGCTCCTTGACCTCCAGCCCAGCATCTCCACTGCTGCTACTGCCCAGAACACAGAGTTCCCAGACAGACCAGGTGTGCAGTGAGAGTTCTGTGCCTCCCTCTGGTACCGGAAATTGTTTGGGATTCAGAGGAATCCCAGAGCTACAATTAATGCTACTAATTTTTCTGACAGGAATCTAAATGGCTTAGAGCCAGTCACAGCATCAATAGACCTGCTGCCAACTACTAAAAACAAGCAAGTCAACCATAATTTACTAGCATTCCTGACTCTTTTTCTGAATTAGATGAATGCATTTTGAGAGTTTTCAGAGAACATTTGAAAGGATTCAGCTGGACAAGGAACAAGAATTGTTTCGCTGACATAATTTATTGGGATTTTTAAAGCACTTTTGACAATATACCTCACAAGAGGCTAGTAAGGAAACAGAGATGTAGAGATGTGGGAGTTGTAGTTGTGTGTTGATCACAAGCTAGCTGGAAGAGAACAGCGTGGAATAAAAAGCTGTTTTCAATATAGCAATGGTTAGCAGCAGAGCACTAACAGAACTTCACGGTATTCATGGCTGTCCTGGAAAAGGTTTTAATCAGCATGGTGGCATGATTTGTCATGGAACTGTTTTTTTAACAAGGAACAATTATTTAACTGAGCAGTTATTTAAGTTAGTCAAGACAAACCTAGGCAATTAGGCAGCACAATGGCAGAGGAAGTTCATGATGGAAAATTCAAAATAAGGTGTGTTGGAAGGATATTACTAACGCACATTGTTGAATTTTGAATTAACAGTAACCACCCAAGAAAATGACCTGTGTGTCACCTTGGAGAGCTTAATAAAAACATCTGCTTAATGTGGAAAGGCAATCAAAAGCAAATGAAATGTTACCATGAATAGAGAAAGGGGTGGGGTCCCCCCAAACCTGCTCTGGCCAAGCCTGCCCAGGATGTGCAGTAAATGGGGACATGTTCTCACTCTGCTGCGCAATTTCGGGGATGAGCTGGCTGCTCCCCCAGAGGAGAGGAAAACACTGAGTACCTTTGACATCTCTTCCCTTTCTCTGCCCCCAGCTCTTTCCCAGAGGCCTTCCTGGGGCAGCAGAGCAGCTGTTCCCAGGCTTTTTGCTGTTGGAAAGAAGGTGAGTTCATAACGCAAGCCCACCAAAATGCAGTCATTTAACAACATACACGATTTCAAAACAGATGAATAATACCCCATAATAACAGAAATAATAACAGAAAAAAATCAAGTAAGCAGAGTTTTCAATGCAGTTGTGTTTGAAACTGGTATAAAGGCAAGGGCTAATGCTCCCAATTATAGAGACCAAGATTTATTTGGTTTTAATTCCATAACTCAAAAGCTGTGAGCACTTCCTATGTTGTGATGAAGAAAGATGTCAACCACAGGGCGGAAGGGCTTATGAATTTCTGAAAGCCTAAAAAAAAACATCAAGTACCCACAATACCCAATTAATCACCAGATTTTGTCTATGGCAGTTCTTTGCACCTCCCAATAAGCATAATCCCATAATGGCAAAACATTCAATTGCCTCAAACTCGCACAGTATTATTCTGCATGTAAAATCTTATTCTCTGTCCAGTGAAGATGGGGACTAGAAGGACTGATAGAACCAGTCCTGCTCAAACTTAGAGCATGAGGCAGAAATCAAACTTTGATTATATCTAGTTGAGAATGCATTTTTACTCCACTTCACAGCACACTAAGTGTTCTGTACATGTCTGAAAACAGATAAGCCAAAATAATGCTGACTGGAGGTAAAACAAGAAAGCAGCTGATCAAAATGCATAGAGGGGAAAAAAAACCCCACAAACAACCCAAAACCAAGAATTATCTATTTACAGAAATTGGTGGAAACAGGGATGTACTGGAATGAGAACCAGTGGCCACATTCATTTGCCAGGATTGATTTGTGCTAGCCATATAGGTCAGGTAACCTGGAGGCACATTTCAAAATATTTTGTCCCTTTAGCCAGGAAAGGCAGGAAAAGAGAAGGAGGATGCTTGAATGCATGGTGAGAAGGAGAAGAGGGGTTAAGCTGTGAAAGACTGGAGGAGGGAGTAAGAGTGAACTGGCCTTTGACAGGAAGGAAAGACCCTGGGAGATATTAGTGAGGTCTGGGCACAGGAGAGGAAGTGATTGATAAGCAGTCATTCCCATCAACCTGGAACTGGAACTGAAGCTTCAGCTAAAGGAAAGCTGGGCCTAGACATTCCCAGTATGCTGGATGTAGACAAGCAAGAGTGAGAGGAGAAAGAAGAGCTGGACAACTGTCCAGTGAATATCTCCTGGCTCTCTCAGTAGCTGTACAAGGAAAGCCAATCTGGATCAAAAAAAAAGAAAAAATCCCAGGAGGAGGCAAAGAAACAGGTCCTGAATGGAATCAGGATTTATCAGGCATTATGTTCTTACTTTGGTAGAAAAAAAAATATATTCTTTCTGTTTATGCTGGTTCACCTAGACAATAGTTAGTCATCCTGCAATCAATCACTCTGTCAGTTCATGTAGAGCAAAGCAGTACAGTGGACTTGGGTTCCAGTCCTGCTGACATTTCACATGCTGCCAGATACAGTACTTTTTTCCAGTTCATTTCTTAAAAATTTAAGAAGAACTAAAACATTACATGGCAATTATGCACTAGGGTTATAATGTCGACTGTTAACATTTATGAAAAGCCCAAACTAGAATTATTTATGCAACCTTCATTTGGACACCATATACAAGGCTGCAATATCATATTTAATTACATAGTTGAAGAGTTATTTATACAAAAGATCCCAGGTTTTTTTCAGTATAATGAAGGAAACTTTAGCTACAGCAGAAGTCCAAGGGAAAAGGAGTCATAAGGCAGAAAACACAGTTTAAGAGAATGTCTTAATGACTATCAGATACCAACCTGGAGGATTTTCTTCTAGACTCTGGTACTTCCCATGTAATATCAGAGAGCTGACTTAAATTTGTCTTTCCCAGATAATCTGCAAGTATGTTCTCCATTTTTTAGGTATTTGGTTTATAGAAATAGCTGCAGCTCAAGACCACATTGGGTATGTATGGGACTTGTGCTTTGAGCACATGGAGGGGTAGATGGTTCTGAAAATATCTATTTCTAGGCATGCAGATGCAACCCACAAAATCAGTGAAAACTTCTGACCTCGAGACCTTTGTGCTTCTCTTCTCTACCTGTAATACTGTGTTCCATGAGACTGTCTTGTGAAATTTATACCAGAAATATTTGTGAAGCATTCTTAAAGTGTAGACATGAATGTTAAACAAAATAGGCCAGGGAAAATGAACAATTCCGGGTTTATATAAGGGATCCAATGGCTTGCAATAAATAGGGCACTAAATCACATGCTGAAGAAAACCCTGTATTAAAGATGCCTGTTCATTAACTGAAGTCTCTCCACCCTCAGCCCTCAATGAGACAGAGATTCCCCAGAGAAAATGAAAAGCAATATGGTCTTTAATCTCACAGTCTCAATGGATGTACAAAAGGTGACACAAAATTCTGACAGTCTAAGTACCTTATGATTTCACCATATAAAAACTATAAAAACTTTTAAGGCTTTTAAGTCGATTTTACCTTTGTGTGATAATATGCAATAACGTTTTTTGTAACAAAGAAAGATGGACACAATATTGAGTGACTTGATTAACTATCAACCTATCATTTGTATTTTGACACTAAAATCACATCAAAACCCATGGGAAAGAAAATTCCCAAAGATCCTATCTCAGAGCCCCTTGATCCTTCTTAGCCCCTTTATTGTGTGGGTATGGGACAGAAATTGCATCGGTTCCATCAGTCTGAGACTGAATTACGACTTCATGGCTACGGTAACACTTCAAGGCTTCTCTTCCACATTTCATACTATACAACAGTGGTGAACATTGCTTTTGAATTGCTATTTTCTCTCCTAATTTGTTTTTCCCAGAACAGCTCATGCAAAATTCATTTCCTTCACCTGAAGGCTCTCTGAGGAGGGACTACACTGGAGATCTGCATTGTCACTTTTCCTGTCCAATATATATTCGAGACTGCTGGGTGAGAGGGAAGTACCTAGGATCCAGGTATTGTTTCTAGGGTGATATCACAATTTTATCACTCCTCCAACCATCAAAGCAGTAGTGCCCTGCCAAAAGTGTGGGCAAACTGCAGAAGGGTGAAATCTACTGATTCATGCAGTGCAACAGGGATTAAACTGATGGCATGGTTGGGCATTGCAGCTGAATTGTAAAACCCTAACTCTTTCATTTTTTCAGTATTTCTTACTTACCTTTGCAAACCTGTGGTTTTGTTGGATACCAGCTGGTCTCTGATCATGAAACAGAAGCTACCAAAAATGCTGTATCGCCTATGCTTGAAACATTACCTTTGACTGTAGAATTTCCTGTTAGGATCCTTGCTTTCATACTTCAAGACCGGATTACCTCAAAGTAAACTACACTGGGTGCAATCCAAAATACTACAAAACACAGCACCAGAAGGAGATGGGCTGCTGGTAGCAGCAATATATGCCCCCGGTGTTCCTTGGTGTGGAATGATTCCTAGCTGGAATACAAGAAATTGATTTTGGCTGTGAGATGTTGGTTGTGAGTCCCAAGGGCCTGGGTTCTCATGGCCTGAGTAAACACACTGTGCATTTTTGGCCCAAGTCACCAAAGGTTGTCTCAGTGGAAATACCCTTGGAAAATCCCTCTTGACTTGAAGGACAGCAGGTTACCCACAGAATATCCTCTGCTGACATGCCTCAGCTTTGGAAGGACTCCTCTCCTCTCCTCTCCTCTCCTCTCCTCTCCTCTCCTCTCCTCTCCTCTCCTCTCCTCTCTCCTCTCCTCTCCTCTCCTCTCCTCTCCTCTCCTCTCCTCTCCTCTCCTCTCCTCTCCTCTCCTCTCCTCTCCTCTCCTCTCCTCTCCTCTCCTCTCCTCTCCTCTCCTCTATGCCAGAAGTACTCAGCTGTCTGCCACAGGAGTGGGATTTTGAGGGAGATTTGGGATGATATTCCTATGAAATACGGCAGGGATAGCCAGAGGATTTACAGCCTTCCTCTCACGTTTTCCTATAAATCTCATTGAACACAAATGTTGAAGATACCTGGGACACAGAAGATGCCTGGTCTGTGCCACTGCATGAGCATCCTCGGGCAATGGGAGATGCAAAACCAGTTTCAGATTGCAATGAATTAAAAAAAAAAAAAAAAGCTGAAGGAAATCCTTCTATAGGGAGAGAACACCATCACTGAGATGTTTTTTATTTCTGTCATTTCTTCCTTTGGACCAATAAAACCCTGCAAACTTATGAGAATTTGCACTTGTTATTTCATCACTTATGAGCAATGTAGCAATTCCAAACTCATGTTTATAGAATTGTTACATCCTTTCAACATCTGTTTCCAATATATGTGAGAGCTGGGCTTATCTTTGTTGTCTGCTGCAGTCTGGCAGTTTTATTTGGGATTAAAATCCCCTTTGAATGCATCGTTCTGTTGATCTGGAATTTTGGACCAATCCAAAAAAGCTCACCTGGAAATGATATATCCTTATACCACATAAATGTCTTTCTGAACTTTAAAAAGTTCATTACACTGATAGACCAGAATATTTAATTATTGTCCTTCCTATCACTTTTTTTCTTCTGCTGTTTTCCTCTATCATGATTATAGAGTCAGAATTCATTTTATGATGGCTGAGTAAGTTGTCTTTCACACAACCCTATGAACCATCTAGTTTAACCCTAAGTCTGTCACTTCCTATGGAATTAATGCAAAATAAATAATAATATGTGATAAAAATTAATGGATGATTTGAGGTAAATTGAATAAGTCTGATAATGTGAAATTTTATATTACTGGCAGTTAAAAGATAAAAAGAAGTTTTTTCTTCAAATGCTGACATTTTTCATCGTACTGATAGTTATTATTTTCAAAACATGTTCAAAAATTGCATTAATTTTGGCACTAGTTTTCCCTACCCCAAGTAACGTTTCTATACAACATATTCATAAGGGTATATTCTTCCTTTCCTATCCCTATCCTTTCTTTTTTTTCCTTACTAGCCACACTGTTACTGTGTTTGCCAGATTGACTGTGCTTATGATCTTTATGGGACAAATAAGGAGAAAGGAAATAGAGTTTGCTTCAACATGACTTGTGCCTGCCAGCACAAATATAGGCCTGAGATTGGAAAGACAATTTATTTCATTTTTTAAAAAATCAGTCAAACACTGCCAACATATGAATTGATGGAAGTTGCATGAGAAGCTCCAAAAAGGGGATGATCAGAGACAAAAGGAGTAAGAGTGAATTTGATATAAATTACTGTAATACACTGACACATCTACTTTTGCAACCACCTGGGATGAGTTCTGACAGCTTTTCCTAGTTTTTATTCACTCATTATTCAGACAAAACTCCCACTAACTTCTCTCCCACGGTCTAATTTCTGACTAATATTTATGTACATTATCTCTATGTCACCTTGTTATGGATCACACAGATCTTACTCATTTAGCTTCAGGAGACAAGTATTTCACACTTGTGACAGGCAGAGCTGTTACAGCCTAAACATGAAAAGGATTAGAAACATCAGAACACTCATTACTGCTTCTCTACTGTGCAGCTTTATGTCCCTTACATAAAAACCTTTCTTTTCAGATGCAGAACTGCCTTCATTATACCATTCTGACAAATAAGTATGTAGCCATATGATGGCAGCAATATGCTTAAATATGTGAATTCCAACATTTAATATGTTCTACTTGTCCAAAAAAAGGAAGATACAACTCAAACCAGTGTTCTGGAGAGCAAGACACAGCAGTCAAACATCACATTCAGGCTGAAGCTGTCGCAGTTTTTGACTACAAAATAAAGTTTGGCTACAATTTTTGCTGCTGAATACAATTCTGATGAATCCAAGGCCATTTAAACCTCTTTAAATGCAAAAGAAGCATTTGGCAAACAATTTGCCTTAGCACAGTACATGTACCAGATGATATGGAACTGCCTAGGCACTCATCACTCCACAGTAACCAAATGAAGATTAAAAAGCGCAACAGTATCAAAATGGGATCTAGAGGGAAGATGCTGGAAGTTAAAACTTTCACTGGATGATCTAAATTTCTCCAAAATATATCTTTTAGCAGGTGATGAGATCGAATGAACACTAAATACAAGCCAAAATGGAAAAGAGGTTTCATAAAAGTGTCATGCTTGATAAATCATTCAAATTATTTCCTAGAGATTTCCTAAATTCTCCAAAAGACGGTACAAAAATAGTGGTGTGCAAAAACTGCATGGACATACAATCATGCCTATAAGGCTTGGATAAATAATTACAGCATTGACAAAGAACAACTTTCTTTTGCATTTCCTGGGTTTTCTCATCTTGTGATCATTGGCTTCGTCAGAAGACCATGCAATCAACAAGAGAGATATTTTAAGACTAAAAGTACAAAAAATAAAGGAGGTAGGATCTGGAAGGATAAGGGGAAATATATTCCCTTAGCCCTCTGGTAGTAATTTACACTAAGATTTTTCCCAAGGACAGCTCCACTGAAAATTTATTGAACACATATTTCTATCCAATGAATTTGAACTCCTCTGATTCCAGGGGGAGACATGTTTCATGGAAAGGAAGTGGCATGCCTACAGCTGGAGAGTAAGAGACTCTTCAGATAAATACAGATAAATTCAAACGAATCTCAAGCTCCTTCTAGACTTTAGTTCATAATAAAGGTTAGAGCAAATCAGAAGTTGAGGGGTCAGTCACCTCTGGTACCTGCTATGTAACTCCAAATAGACCTAAAGGGGCATAACAGTGTTTGAACAACTTGAAGGGAATTGGGTTACACAACTTCACACCTCTTCATTCTTTTTTTATTTTAATTGCTCTTTCAACCTGTTTTCCCTAATCCTTTACTACTTTGTGCTGTTATGAAACAAGGAAGATTATTCAGAAACAAACCAAAATGGGATAAAATTATTTTCACTGATTTGATTTCTTGATAGTGGAAAGAAGCACTTTTTAATTCAACAGATTAAACACATTACAATAGATTTTAATACTTCAAGAATGTTAAAGCACAATCTCTCATCAAGGGATCCAGAAAGTTTCTAGAAACAGCTTTGTGGTAGGGGATGCTATATGGAGAAGATTAAGATGTTTTAAAAAACAATAGGTATACATTTAGTTTGTTTGTGCCTGTGAATTAAGAACACAAAATACAATTCCTTATTAACAACTGGTTTCTTACAGATCATTTTGAGGGTCCACCTGTATTGTCTACTTTCATGGCCATGAAAAGAAATGTATTTCCTAAAGAAATGGGAATAGGAAAACTTTGTCATTTAATAGAAATAATTAAAATCCAAAAAGGTCCTGAAAACCACACTGTGCCTTGTTCTTGACAAACATGCTTTTATGTATTTATCAGCAACTGAGGTCTGGTATCTACTGAATGCTAAAGATATCAAGTCATTGACTGACAGATTCCACCAAATGAAAAATACTAAAGCAATGTGATTTTCTTAAAATAAAAAATTGGTAGCAACTTTCAGAGGATATAAATTATTTTCAGTGAACCTTTCAAAATGTAAGTATTTGTACAGGTTTAGAAATTAACATCTATTGACAATGTGAGTTCACATGCAAATAGAAAATCAGTTAAGTCCAGAAAAAGTTCTTGCTCCATTAACTTCTCCTACATTAATATTCTTTTATATAAGAAAGGGAGGTATGTCATATTTTTCATCTCCCATTCCTGCACTATTTACTGGTTTGATCCTGCAAGCTGCAGCTCCAAAGATCAGATCTTTCTGAATGAGCTACATTTGTATAGGAAAAGTATCTTGAAAGAAATGTGGCCTTGTAGATTCTTTCCCCAGTTATCCCTAAACCTCACCTGTCAGCATCCTCACCATGTTTTCAGGCTAAAAAACAAAACAAAACAAAACAAAACAAAAGAAAATAAAACAAAACAAAACAAAAAAACCAAAACACACTGTAATCTGCATTTAGGCAATTTCTTGCAACTTTCCCAGTCCAGTTTTATTCATAACTCAGGGCTACCAGCATGAGCAGTGTCTGATCAACAAGTGCTTTATCAAAGAATACCTTGAACCAAAAATGAAGAAGGCAGGACTGGAGAACCTGCAGGGAACCCAGGTGTCTGTAGTCTAGCCTGACTGCCAGTCATCCTTGATCTACAAATAATACTCTCAGCTTCTCCAAATCTTCACCTTTGGCCATTAGGAATCACGGAAATGACCCATGGACATTGTTGGCCTTTGGATCACATCTCAGATGTAAGGGAAATTTGTTTAAACAGCTGCCAGTAGTACCACAACAACTGAAAAATACCTATATAACAAGGTATAGCAATTTCACTGACATGCTACCAAATGTATACTTCCACACTTTACTCAGACTTAATGGGTGCTTCCACTATATTAAAATTTTCCCTGTGTGTTTTGACCTTTTCTCCTCAAAATATTGCTTCTAATTTTCGGTCATTTGCCATGTGAGATGAAATCCACATACAGTTCATAGAAGGCTCAAACAGAGTTTCTGCTGCTTCTGTTTTCATTTTATTTAGGTTTATTTTTCTAAACCACATGTTACCTTATACCTTGCCAATGTAACTGGTTTGGAAATAACGTATTAATTCAAACAATGTTTGTTTGGAGGAACTCTCTGATAGCTTTCAGCTGGCTAAACACACTTAGATAGCATCCTGTTGGTTTCTGAGACAGAAGTGAAAGGCTGATCTGCTTACCAAGCGACAGCTTTGATGCAATATCCTCACAATATACGAGTACTTACACTTTTATATTCCTGGTGCTTGCTTTTTCTCAGGAGTCCTTCAAGTGCCAAAGTTCATGCAGTTCATGTTTATATTCAATTAAAACCCCAACTAAAATATTTGCAGTCAAATGCTGCATTCTCAAGCTCTACGGAAGCCTTTCAGACACATCTTCTACACAGATAACAGTGTGGGCTAAGTAGATAATTCCATGACAAATCACCTCTACTGCTGTTTATTTTGGTAGAAAGTAGTTGCTAAATTTGTTTTCATGCATCCAAAATGAAATGTAACTTGATAACACTTCCACTGAAAACACAAAATGGGTTCAGAAAAGGAAACTGCAATTCAGATTTGTTTTAAAACATTTCACAAACTGCCTGATTATTTTGTTTTCCAGGGGAAACAAAACTCTAAATGTGCCATGTGGAAAACTGAATGAAATTCAATGTGTTTCTAGAATGAACTTGAAATACTAGTAGTTAAACATAATGATTCATAACTATGTTTTGATAGCGTTTTTCTCTTTTACTGCTCTCTGAAAGCCTTGTAGAAGCAATCAAGGAAAGCAATTATAAACAAATAATGTTAAATGCAGTATGAATAACAGTATATGTCTTTTTAGCATAAGAATATTTTCCTTCCAATAGAAAAAAAAGAAGCTATTTTACTAGTGTTGTGGCAACATATTTTCTTATCTACTTTAATTAAGCTCAAAACCCCTGAAGTTTACTTAGAGAATGGTCCAACAATATGAAGTATCTTTATTGTGGCACACCCATAGCCACACATTAAATGTTTCCTTTTCTAGCTGTCTATGAGAATGGCATTGACTTAAAAGTAATTTGTAAGGGAAAGATACAGTAAATAAATGTTGTAAACTGTAGGTAGATATAATCATTGTTATTACAGCACCATGTTATTTACTGATAGTTCAGATTGATTGGGGTAGCATAATCAGGTGATCATTAATTCATCATAATTAAAACTATCCAAGTTCCATGCTGATAAGACAAACCAAGAATAGAAAAACAGCAGCTGCCTCTTACCTGCCTCACAAATGCCTTGCTCCATTTATAGGCTTTACTTATAAGAAGAGCATCTTTTGTGGGATTATGGGCAGAATATTTGCTTTTCTGTGAAGGGAAAGGCCTCTTTCAACTACCCAGCTTTAAAAAACAACAAAAACAAAAAACAAAAACAAAAATGAGAAAAAATAAGTAAAATCAAATATAAGTAAAAATACTGAACATGAATAATTTGAAGATTCTCCAGTTTCAGTAGAGTAAGATTATTACCCATTTCTGGAACCCATAAGCACTTTCCCACTAAAACCTCTGCATTCGAATGTTATCTGGGGATGTCCACAGTATGACTATCATAATTTAATAATTCCCTTCCTTTCAAATCCCTGATAAGGAGCCATGACTGCCACTGCCAGTCTGTCACAATCAGACACTGTCTACATATCATTCATGGGGGTTTTCTTCTTTCATTTCGTATTTGCTGTACAAAAAAAAATCATAACTGGCAGTGTTGATGTAAGTCCTAACATTTGTTTCAAAAGAATGTACTTAATGAACGTGCTTTTTATAAAAAAAAAAAAAAAAAAAAAAGAGTGAATTTTGACTTCAGTCAAACCTCAGGATATTTGTTGGAGTAAAGCCAAAACCAACCCACCCTTAACAAAATGGAATCCCTGAGAATGAATCCCTTCCCAAAACTAAGAACAGGTTTGGTCCTGTGTTCCTGAAGCTGGATAGATTCTATCAGTACCACATAATTACTCTCATGGCTTCTTACAATGCCTGCTAGAACAAAGCATTAGACTTGAAATGTGTGGACTTCAGAATGATGGCCATCTCCTGAATAAAGGATGTTTTCTGTCAGCAGGCCCTGTACCAGAACATGAACTTCCTTGGTTCCTTGGGATACACCTGCACTGTCATGTGTGTACAATTCCAAGCTTAAAATGTAGTTTCTGCAACAGCTTTGTTGTCTGTGTGTGTGAATGCATGCTCAGACTCAGCTTCAGCATATACCACCATGCTCAGTGGCAGGAAACTGTGCTGGAGAAGGAACATCAAGAGAGGATTGGGATCTGATTTATGATTCAGCTCTATTGTTACAGAAGGCAATGGGCACGGCTGAATTAATTTGCCCTGGCTCCAGTCCTCCAAAAACCATATCAGCTTGCCATGTCCTTCCACCATGACTCAATAGCAACATATTCTCAGAATTCTATTAAAAATCTGTGAGGCATGAAACACACTTGTGCCTCCTGAGGGAGTCTTTATGAGATTACATAGCTCTTACATGAAGCGGGTTAGTGAATTACAATATAGAAGAGAATTATATGAGCCTAGGAGAAAAGTAAAATTTCTGGAAATATTTAAAGGAAGAAAAACTTTTCCTCTATCCACCAAACAAATAAGGCCACAGAGGGAATATGATTCTGATCTGGATGCAACAGAAGAATACAATACAAGATTAAAAAGTGAAAATTTAATATTTGTTCATATGAATCCTCAACATCAACCAGCCCTGCAGGGACACACATGCCTGTTCCATGGAAAGCAGTGTGGATATAATCTACATGATGTAATTTTTGAGTCCCTGTAATTCACTGGCAGGACCACAAGTGAAATAGGTAAGTTAAGCCATATCCCCCACGATGCACTCAGGGTGTGAGGCCACAGGGCCCAACCTAACAAGAAGGACCCTAACAAGAAGGAGAATTTTGGGAATCCCACTGCCACAGCTGTGGATCCTACACATATCTCAGTTGCAGACTGCAACTCCTGCAGCTCAGACTGCAGGTCCTGTAGAGCAAACCCTGTTGACTGCACAGGTGTAATGCAGATGTTTGCAGTGGTGAGCACAGGTGTGGGGTCTGTCATGAAAGGTGCAGCACATACGGAAAAACTGGGAAATCCAAAATTCTACTGTGAAAATTTCCTAAGTGTTTGAGCTTAGGATGAGTAAACATAAGCTATGGGGGCTGCCTGTGCACAACTCCAGGGGGGCTGCACCTTTTGCACCTTTCAGGTCTTTCATATCTCTGAAACACAAAAATATGGACATACTAGAAAGTCAAAGTAAAAGAGAATAGGCATCATACTATAGAAAACAGGTATTTAAACAATTATCTGGTGAAAATTCTTATCCTACATGCATTTCCTAATTTCCTTGGCATGACTGCAAATGAATTCTCTATAAACATAGTTAGGATACCATGACAAATTAAAACCATCACAAAGTAAACCTGAGTGAATAGAAAATGTACATTGCCTGGGATATCACATCTTGCTCTATAAATAAGCATACAGGCTATGTAGAAGAACACTACTAATGATTAATTTTAAAAAGCATAGGCACTTTTATGAACATGAACTTGGTTTATCCCTTCAGTGTCTATGGAATGTGAAGGGTTAGGTGGTGGCAGGCCCTACAGCCAGGGGGGTCAATGTTGCCCCTAGACACATGCAAGTGTCATTTATGCACTACAGTGCTCGCCAACACTTGCTGACTTCAGAAAGTATGTGCACAAAACCATGGGCAAGACTGAACAGCCGCTTTTCAAACTGAAGTTTGTTCACAGAAATGCAAACACTTTTTGCAATCTGATTCTAATTAACAATAGAGTCATTCATTCATTCTCTAACAAATGAGCAGAAATCCCCTTCCTTTAGCAATACACAGACATTTGATAGTAACTGAGTATTTGAGGTGATTATGTGTTACAAGATCTGATTCTCTTGTATTTAAGACTTGTTTCCATCTCAGCTATAGGCCACAAAACCACTATGCTGGATTATTTGCTTAGGGGCATTGGAAGAAGAAATCTTCCACACACAGCTGCAAAGAAAGCAGTGTTTTGACACACTGAAGGGAACTTCAGGGGTGTCCTTCCTAATACTTAGCTCATAATCCACAGAATAGAAAAGTACCTGCTGAGTGTCAGCAGGAGCACCTAGCACAGTCCTTTTTTAAGGATCCCTCAAGCTGCTGACAATACTCAGTTGCTAGTGATGAGTTGATGCAGCTATCAAGCTATTGCCACTTCAAAAAAAAAAAAAAAAGAAAAAGAAAACAATCCTGTTGGCCATTAAGCAAGTATTTTAATTAGAAAAGAAAAAGTAAAATGTTTGCTACACTAGAAACTAAGATTCTTGCCACAAGAGCCTACTGTTCGCTTATGTTGAATTTCTTGTCCACCAGAACTCCCAGGTCTTTTCTAGCACAATTGCTTCTCCAAGACTCTTGTTTAAATCATGAAATCTTCAAGTCTGGAAATATATTTTTGCTTTCTTCACTCATGCAAACAATATACTGGTGTGATATTCCATTATACTATGCTAATAAATAATGTTATTTCTAATGTACATAGTGTACTAAAATGTGGATTAATGGATTAAGGTCAAAATTCTCCTGAGAAATTTTGTGAGCATTCATCTAATTTTTTTAACATATGGACACATATCTTAATGCATATTTTCAAAAAGGCAGATGTTTCCACTACTTTAAAGGATTAATAATCTTTGGAGCAACTGAAAAATGCAAATTTTGTCTATATGCATAAGTTGTTTCACAAACATCTTGCAAGTAAACCGAGAGACTGTAACATTTCAGGCCATTCCAGATGTTCAATACTTTCTCATAAATTCCTTGACTACCCAAAGTAATTCTATGCAACTAATACTGCCCATGGCAAAGGGTTTGGAAATAAATGATCTTTGAGATCCCTTCCAACCTATGATTCTATGACCTTAATGGGTACGAAAACACAAAACATTGGGATGTAACTTTCAGGTGCCGTGAATACATCTGCAGTGTTCCTAACAGGAGTATTCCTTTGCTCATCGTGAAATGAAAATGTTAGTTCATGAAAATCACCAACAGTAGAGGCTCACAATTTGCCTACTGAAATATCTCACCAGAAAGCCAACAGTCCAATTTTTAACTGCTTGTTTTTGTAAAAATAATTGCCAAGTGTTTCAAGTATCACTGGTAGATCATGAGTAGAGGTTCATTTCTAATGTTATGAGGATGTTATGTTAATGTTTCTGAGGATTAGACACAAGAATCTTAGCTTTTAGCAAATATTTTACTTTTTCTTTTGTAATTAAAATACTTGCTAAATGGTTAACAGGGTTTTGTGTTGGATGGGGTTTTTTTTGAAGTGGCAATATCTTGATAGCTGCATCAACAGATGATTTTCCCTCTAAAACTAGCAAGAGTTGGTAGCACCAACAGGTGCAGGTTGGTAA
Source organism: Acridotheres tristis (assembly GCA_037013685.1). NCBI lineage: Eukaryota > Metazoa > Chordata > Aves > Passeriformes > Sturnidae > Acridotheres > Acridotheres tristis. Next base: position 62,021,327 of record CM072885.1, read on the forward strand.
CCTGCTTACCAGTTTCCAGGTTTGCTCCATGAACATTTTTTAAAAAAAGAATCATTAGGAGTGTCTTTTTCACTCATTTTCCCTGTGTGACAATGTAATTTATGAGTACCAAAAGTCTCCAATGCTACTGATAGTTCTTTGTTTGACAGGAGCTTTCTCTGATTCATTCACACATTAGCAAACATTTACCTATTTTCAATAAAAATAGCTCGTCAAACGACCTTTTTATGGCTTTGATTAAATTTTTGCATAGCAGCTGAATTACTTTGAAGTGTTTTAAATAGCAAAGGAAACCTCTAGTGTATGAATGAATAATCAGGATCAGAATAGTAATTACCTATTTCCTTGACAGTTATTACTATGATGTTATCCCTCCAAAAAGGACCATGTGGTTAATCATTCTCCCTAAAATTTAGCGTGAAGTCATTGTAAAAATATCTCTTCATTCAGGAAAAAGGAGCGGAACAGGAATACCAGTTCCTTTTAGTTCTGTAATTTCAAGCTCGATTTTTGACTATATGTGGACACAGATATGACATTCCTGGTGGTGTGATGGGCCAGCACGGTTGGATTACTGCTGGAGAAAGGAATGATCAGTCCCCTCTGACTGCCAGTGGAAGGAATGTCATTCCCTGGCTAAGAGCTGTCCAACAGTGATGGCTGCAGCCACTGCTGCTGACAAAGTCCAGGTCTCACAAAAAGGTGCATGCTTTCTACAACGAGAACTAATGGAGGATTTTTTTTCTTCCAGATCCTTTCTGGATGTTTGCCCGCATCTGTCTCAAACATAACATATTCATAGGCAGTTATAAATAACTCCAGGATTGCATTCAGACACTCAGTCTGAAGATTTTTAGGTCTTACCGCAAGCTATTTTTAACAGTGGATATTAAGACACTCATAAGGAATTATAAGCTAATATACTGAACAATCTGAGGCAGTACCTGGTTCCAACAAGTTTGGTCAGAGAGGATTCCAGGACTGAATAATGTGGCACTGCATCTGGTGCAACTACTGTACTAGTCATGCTTTACACAGTAGGGCATACAATTCTAAGCAGCTGTTCCAAAACAATAATATTTGTCCTTCTTTGGGATTCCAGCTCGTCCCCTGAGTAACTGGAATAGTTGCTCATGCAAGTTCTCTGGAAAATTTTACACCCACCTCTTTAGCTGTTGGATCATTTACCTGACATTTCTGAGATTCTAGAAATTCTGAGATTCAACTCTGGATTTTCGTATCTTGGAGGAAGTTGTGCCAGTTCCCGCTTAAGGGTAGTTCAGGACAGACTGCATGACTTCCTAGATTACTTAATGTTCGTTTCAAGTCATTGCTACTCATACAGCAAACTTATTATTATAAATTGACCAAAATTCTTAAGATCAAGCTCTATCTTTCAAATACAGGTAGTCTGAGTAGAGGTACTAAATGTAAGGAAGTGGAATCATTTAACTCTCTCTTATTTCTTGAGTTAGCCTCCACAAAACTGCTTTGATGGGATAAATCCAGTAATGCTGCAAAGCCTCTCATTTTCTTTTCAAGTATGTATTAAAAATTGAAATAAATGCATAAAAACAACAACATGGGAAAAATTTAAAAGATAACCAAAAGCTTTAGGAAAACTTTTGGCCCATTGAATTTCTCTGCTACTGGACATTAACCCATATGTATTCATGTATTAACTTCATGTATTTCTACAACATTGTGGAGAAGAAGCTGATGATGTCAGAAATAAAGTCATATTTCAGTGCAATCCATAGAAGCCTTGAAGACTGAAACTCTAAGAAGCCAAGTGTGAAAACAGAATTGCTTTCAAGTAGCAATACTTTTGTCCTCTGAAACAATTTATTCTGTGTAAAGTTCAGAGTTCTTATCCTTAGTGTTGAGAGAATTTATGAACCTTGTTTGTCCACTCTTTCAAACGCCCACAAAGTATATGTACATGAGCTGCCAGCTGAAGAATTCAGCCCTAGTTCTTGTTGGTGAGGCTTGGCTGGTTTTAAGTGCCCCAAGTATGCTCATAATGGCTTTAAAAAAACTACTTGGACATTTCCCTCAGAGCTAAACCATTCTCCCAGCACTTGGGCAGTTTTCTGTGATTAACTAGGTGACTTCTTTGTGCAATATTGTTTACCTTAGAATTTCTGTGTACTCAAATATTTATTTATTTTGACATTAAATAAGGGAAGCTAAAATACTGTAGGAAAATACTACTTGAAGTAAGAGCACCATTCATAAATTGCTCTTGGAGGTTTAAGCAAAAGCTGATTTAAAAAAATTGTGCTTGTGAATCAAAATTCTTTCTTAAACCTTTTAACATGATTTCACAAAGATGTCTCCAGTGTAGCATTGCTGCTTATACAAATGCACTTAACATATAAATCAATTAAACCAGGAAAAAAAGGTAGCTGAAAAATAGATCACTGATCACAAATTCAAAAGTACTTCCACAGAACTTGAAAAACAGCAGGATCCAATATTTAAAACAAAATCACACAACCCAGAAAAAAAACCAAGCCACCTAGTACAGTGTTTATTTAGATGCACAAAAGCTGTGATAATTAGAGAAGGCTATTTAGACAGATACTACTAATTGGCTGCAACGAGAGGACTGCATGACTCGAGATGGCAGGAACAGTACAACACGTTACCAGAATGATTCTTGGTGAAGCTGCAGAAACCTTGGCATTTCTGCCAATAAACAGATTCTATAAACAGGAAAAAGAAAAACCACTCTGAGTTCTGCTACTGTCATCTAAAGGAGAAATACATTATAATATGTAGAGGGGAAACATTATAGTGGTTTTTGTTTTACAGTAGGAATTTTAACTATCCACTTTCAGTAAATTTTCTTGAAAGGAAATGACAACGATTTCTATACTATGTGTTTTTTCCTATAAAACCCTAAAAGGCAAACAAGTTATAGTATGCCTTGACTGTGGGTTTTTCAGTGGGTAGAAAAGGGTGGCAGAATTTTCTAAGCTGGATTGTGGTCTAGCAACAAATACACTTTTTGCTTTATTGCCAGTTGTGAGGACTGAAGTAGGTGAGTACCTCAATAGGGAAGAATCAAAGATTTAAGTTGAAACAGACTAAATCATCCTACACATGATGGTTATTTTCAAAGTTAGCACAGCATTTTCTTCTCCTACCCTTTCAAACTGACTGGACCTTGCTCCTAATAGTGACCATAAGAATGAGACAGGATGTTGGTTCTTGCCATGGAAATTGTAGTTTGGCAACAAGATGAACTTGGTTCATTCTTCCCTGCTGATCACCAAACAACGGCTCATAAAGACTTTAGATTAAGCCTTGGATGTATTTGGAAAAAAAAAATAGTGGTTACCTTTCATATAAAGAATCTCACTGTTCCACACCCCATTTTCTCCATCTGCTTCAGGGTAAGAAAAGTAAATATTCATTTTGTTGTGTTCTATCACCAACTTCCCTCAGTAAAGAAGTCAGCCCTGTAGGTTAATGATGGCATTTAACAGTGGTAAATCAATCCATATCTACTTTATAAATCATGCTTGTTCAGCAGTTTTGATTATTTCTCTACTAGGATTTTAAAGACCCTCCAGTCCAACTGCATTATAAACATTGTTTCCTTTGAAAGACCCACAGATATGACTGGCTTCATACCACACAAAAATGCTCAAATGAGGGGAGTATCATCCACATATTTATAACCACCCAGAGTTACCATGTAAGGCTGAATGGATTTAAAAAAAAAGTACCAGAACTGACAGGAATCTCTATAAACTTTGCTCTCTAGGAGACAAAACAATAACATTTAGTCCAAATTAAGATGGTTTCTTAGATTGGTTCAAACTATTTTGGGTGCAATTATACTGGACCTTCTGTTTTTCAGTATTATGAAAGTTCTTTTTCATATTTCATAAAGCTCTAGAGACGAACATTGTTTCAAGCTGAGTTCAGCTAAAAAATAGAAACAATCAACCTTTTTCTATTTACTACATGTAATTTTAAACCAAAATACAAGTCTCCCATACAGCTTCTTCTTTCTGATCCCTTTTAAAAGTTGAAATCAGTGCATAGTTTGGAATGTGTTTCCTCCTCTTGCTTTTTTCTCCACTTGCTGAATTTGCACTTATTAACTTGTCCACTTCAAAGAATGAGTCTGAGGCTGAGACAAATGGATTTGGTCATTTCTGTTTTGCTTCTTTTCCCTTCAGTTTCCCAAAATACAGGTAGCTGTTGAGAATCAATATTGTTTTGGAAAAAATGCCAACAATTTCTACTGATAGTCTGGCCAAATTGGGGTATTTAATGAAATGCAGTGCTGGACAGCAAGAAAATTTTGGCTCTATTTCCTTAGGGTGCGCTACAACAGGAAATACTCCTAAAATTTGAAGAGCATTATCCAGGGAAATTTTCAAAGTGAGCTTATGGGTGCCTTGAGACAGGTCAGATGAAATAAAAATCAAAGCAGATGCACCAAGAGCAGCTTGTTTCAAGGACTAAAATGTGACAACTCAGTAGGGAAGATGGGAAGATGATTATCAAAACAAAGCCACATCAGACCCCAAGGAAACCAAAAATACAGATATTTTGAAGATTATAACCTTAAAAAACCCCAACAAACAAATAAACAAAAAACCCCAAGCAGAGATAGAGGCCTGTGTTACAAAGATCTATATTTTATGGAAGAGATGTTGAAATGCATTTTTGGACAAGCTAAACATAATCATACACAAAACCCCTTAATATTTGAATTCTCTTTTGGAACAGTTCTATTATACTAGGCACATTTTCCTCTCGTGCTGCTGGTATATAAATCAAGGATAGAAGATACAAAATTAATGCAGCCACTTCAGTGGAAAATCAAAACATAAGTGCTTTCATTTTTCCCATCTACCGAATTCTGGCATGGAAAAAAGGTAAGAGAAATCTGATAATGGCCACTATAAACGATTAACTAAACTCAGGAATAATAATAATAGATTGTAACAAGGAATACATTTACTTCTACTAAATTTCAAAATGGAGAAAATGAGGTAATTAGAGGAGTCCACATTTCTAGGGGACATTTTTCTTCAGAAAAGTGTAACGTTATGTGTACTAAATACCAACTCTCACAACCCAAAAGACACAGCTGCACTTTAAAGAAACAGTGAAATTATAACAATCTAATTTGCCTTGGTAAGAGTTACTTTTTCTTGGCTTTTTGCCCATAATACATTTATTCCTTCTACAAAAATAGTATAGTAAATTCTAAAACAGAAAAGGAACATGCTACAGAGAAGCAATACAAGAATACACTGATGATAAATGTAACACACTTAAGGATTACTGCGTTCAGTAATCTAAATTTACATTAATCTCTACAAAGAGAATAATATCTTGATAGTAAAAAGAAGTGAAATCTTCAGTTTATTGACAAAACAGGAGCAGGCACTCCAGGCCTGAGAGCAGGTTTGAACACCACCCTGGAAAGAACCTCCTGAAGTTCTGAGAATCTGAACATTCACTTTTAGCATTACAGAAACTCACCAAATAACTACTGACTAAAACTTTATAAAATCTATTGAATGTACCAACATTAATATAGAATATTGAGAAGGTTTTTCCTGGGAGATTTCTTCCCCCCTTTACATCCAAGAAGAAGAAATTCTACCATCTGACTGACTTATATAATTGTTTTTAGCTGGGATAATACTGCAATAGAAGATTAACTAATGCAGAAAGCAAGCTGTTAATTGCTGTTTTCATCTGCTGAATATGAATGTTTCAGAAATTTCCATCAAACTGTCTAATTTTATAGTGCTCAGGCACACAGTGACAAGCTTTTTTTTTTCCTGGTATATCTCAGAAGGCTGATAAAGTTGCATGCTATTTACCCCACCAAAAATCACATTCGATAGCTAGCTTTGGGAACACTGCAGTCAGGTATAATGGGACACAAAACTTACACCATAATGTATCTTCATTTTTCAATGATATTTTGGTGAGGCCCTGGCACACGTTGCCCACAGAAGCTGTGGCTGCCCCATCCCTGGAAATGTCTAAGGCCAGGCTGGACAGGGTTTGGAGCAGTCTGGGGTAGTGGAAAGGTGTCCCTGCTCAGGGCAGGATTGGAACTGAATGAGCTTTAAGATCCTTTGCAAGCCAAACCAGTCTGTAATTCTGTGATATTATGTTTCTTCGTGTATAGAACAGGAAAACTGCTGCAAGGTACTGTTCCAGTGGCACAATGTTACATCTTTTTCATTCTATGACTTTTAATGTACTGCTCATTAAGTATCTATCTACTAGATACTGACACTGTTGTGTTCACAAAAAGAGGTTCGGTAGTGAAATTAACCCATTGTTTTCCCAGTTCATCACAATGTGTCATTCACAACGGCTCTTGCCCTTACTTTGGCCTCTTTATGCCATGTTCTCTCAGAGAATGGCACAAACGGGCACTTATCTCCTGTGCCCAGCCCAGGGCTGGCATGATCCTCACTGTCCGGCCAGTTCCTGATTCATTTCCGTACTTCTCAGTACAAGAAAGACAAGGAGGTACTGAAGAAGGATCACAAAGGTGGTGAGTGTGGAGCAGGTTTCTGATGAGAAGAGACTGCGGGAGCTGGGGCTGTTTATTCTGGAGAAGAGAGGACTGAGAAAGGACCTCATCAACGCAGATAAATATCTCAAAGGAGTGCCAAGAGGAGGGACGAGACTCTTTCTAGTGGTACCCATTGAGAGGATGAGGACCAATGGCCATAAACTAAAACATGAGAAGTTTTATTTCAACATGAAGTTCTTCCCATTGAGGATGGCAGAGCACTGGAACAGCTGCCCAGAGCGCGGATTCTCTCTCTCTGGAGACATTCCAAACCCACCTCTGCGCCACCTGCTCTGCATGACCCTGAGGCTGGACTGGACGATCTCCAGAGGTCCCTCCCAACCCTCAGGATCCTGTGATTCTGCGATGACACTGAAGGGACGCCGCTGGTCTCTGCCACGCGCAGAGCCTACGGCCGGGCTGAGTGAGCGAACATGGACCGGGAACCACAGGGCAAAGGGCAGAGGCTCCCTCGAGAGCCGGGGCTGCTCCGACACTGGGGGTGATCCAGCCGTGATTCCAGCGGCGAATCCAGCGGGTCCCGGCAGGGAGAGAGCCGGGGGAGCGGCCCCGAGCCCGGCCGGGATGAGCAGCAGCGCCTGGCGCTGCGGGGGCTGTTCCCGACTGTGGGAGCTCCCTAAACACAGTCACAGCGGATTAGAAAGTTGACAGAATAAATACTGTTTATTCTCTAAAGGGCGCACGGCGGGGCTTTCTACAAACCACGCTCAGGTGCTAACTCGCATCTTTTATAAAGCAAAACTCACATGGACCCGCCTATCTAATCCATGCTCTCCGCCTACCTAATGCATATTTATCCCGTGATGCAATCTTACGCAATGCTCCAAACACAAGGTTGTTTCCTTCATTAAGCAACTCGTATTGTAGAAGTTATCTGACGCCATCAGTTGCGTTTACACAAGGTGAGACAACCCAGCCTGGGGACAGACAATTCAGCTCGGAGGCATCAAGGTGACCCCGGCCGCGGGGAGGGGGGGGCGGCGGATCCACATCCGGGTGAGGCCGCGCCGGCGAGCGGCGACGGGCCGGGGCAGGCCGGCTGAGAGCGGCGCTGGTTCCGCCGGGGCCACAGCCCTGCCAGCCTGGGCCACAGCCCTGCCAGGCGGGATCACAGCCCTGCCAGCCCGGGCCACAGCCCTGCCAGGCGGGATCACAGCCCGCCAGCCGTGAGGCAGAGCCCTGCCGGGCGGGATCACGGCCCTGCCAGTCCCGGTATCAGAGTCCTGCCAGCCCCGGGTCATGGCTCTTGCAGTCCCGGGTCACAGCCAGGAGCTGCGCTGGCCAAGCAGGCAGCCGAGCTTGGCCGTAGTTTGGCTGTGGGGATGGTGCCTTCGAGGTCTGGCTCCAGCTGCCGCCATTCTCCTGCCTCAGCCTGCTTGCAGCTTCACCTGTTTCCTCCTGCCTCCATCTGCACCTACTTGCACTTGCTTTCTCCTTCCTTCATCCATCCCCTCACCTGCCTGACCAGTCCGAGCCCTCCCTGCACCGCAGCACTGGCAGTGATGTGGTGCTGGTGATATCCTTAACAATGGAGCATAAGGGTCGCCACAAAAGGGGATTTTAGAATTAGTTCAGAGGAGCAGCAGGGGCCTGCCTTCCTTCTCTGCACCAAATTGGTGTCCCTGCCAGTGGGGGAACCCTTGGAGTAGTTCTCTAGCCCAGATGTTTGGAAGTCCTGGCTGTGAGTTCTTTGCTCTTCTGCTTCCATGGCCAAATTTTCAAACATTGTCCAGAATCTTTTAGTTGTGACCTATTCCCTGTGATTTTTCAGAGGTGTGTGGGTGACTAGTATCTGTTACTATAAATGGAGTTAGGTGTTGAAGTATTCCTGAAAATCTCTCAGAATCTTCAGGCATCTAAATCAATTTCTATAAATCTGGTCTTTAAACATTTTAGGAGTTCTCATATCCGTAATAGGGTTGTGTCCTCTTGATACCTCAGTGCCTAAGCCCACCTTTCTGTTCTGGGATATTGTCATGATGAACTCTGCCTGCACCTTTGGTTCTTGTCAGGAGACTCTAGTTCATAAGCAATTTTTCTTTTCTGTTTTAGCAATTCTTTTGCCTATCAATTGCACACTGTGAATGCATCTTTTGCCACCTTACTGCAGCATTGTAGTGGAACTTTGGGTAGTTTTTGTCACAGTGCTTGAACACCTGTTTCAGTAGACCTGCTTAATAGTTTTTGTTCTCAGCACTTCCTGGCTGTTTGCTTTTCTGTCCTTCAGATTTTGCTTTTCCACATATATTTTTTCAATATATAACCGTGGTCTGAGTGCCCCCACATCCATGGCTTGACTGTCTAAAGTAAATGTTGATGCAAGTGTTGTAATTACTTCGTTGTTTTTCCTTCAGGGGCTCACAGTTTCTCACTCCCTAGTACTGGAAGCAGACTGCTGACCATCCTCAAACACAGACTGCAGGGCAGATAGTGTCTGTTGAGTGCAGTAGTGATCCTCACGCTGGTAGGATATGAAAGAAGAAAAGCTAAGTAGTGTTCAAACAGATGATGCTTGGATGCTCAATGAACAGTAGCCTCTTAAAGAGATTCTTAAGAGTATTTTGAAAGCAAGTCAATTAAATATTCAATTAAATACAGGAGATAAATTTATGTGCTCTGTGCCTCAGTGTGTCTGTGTGAATAGTTCCACCAGTAACCAGTTTCTGCTGTTAATCTGGGACATTGAAGTTGAGATGGTGTTTTAACTTTAGTCAGCTGAGGTGGTGGGTGGGCCATGTGAACATAGATTGAGACAATTGGCATTAAAATAGGGTCTGTCACCTTTGGACTTGTTTTTATCCAAATCTTTCTCTGACCATTGCTATAATAAAGTTTGAGGTTTCCTACCAGTTTGACCCTACCAGGAATGGTTGAAAACTGAGCATACTAGGTGACACATTTGCTTCTGTCATGTTCACACAGAAACCTCTATAAGGATTTGGAGACACAGTGATCAGACCGTGCCTCACTAGAGCTCCCAGTGCACTTTCAGTCCTTTTGCAATTAATTAGGAGCTCCTTGACTGTTTTTCTGCATGTCTTTGAGCACCATGGGCTGTTGGGCCAGCTCCTTCACATGTCCTTCCATGTGACAACTGCTGCCAGAGCTTGGTGAAGAGTACGTGCTGTCTAGGCGCTGTTACCTGCTTCTGTGGTCTCAGGCTGATGACAGCCACACAGATTTAGAGGTGTCAAGATGCAGTTATGCTGTGAAGCATACTTCTGGTCCAGAGGAGCAATTGGATTGCAGTCTTTAGGGCAATAGCTCCCCAAATCTTTACAGAACTGCTGAGATAGATGTATAAATGTGGTGTGTCTCTGTGTGCTTGGCTGGGTTCCTTCTGAAAACCCAGCTTCCAGGAAAGCTTGTAACACCAAATGGAAAAAAAAATCATGGTATGATGAAAACACGTTTTCTGTCAGTCCTTAAATGTAAAGTTCACAGCACCTTCCTGCCCATGTTCAGGTACACGAGGTGTGGTTTGTGTGTGCAGGGCCATATCCTCATGTCTGGTGTAATCTGCTGCTGTCCATCTGGGCAGTGCTTCATGCTCAAGTGCCCTTACAGGGAAGTCCTTTCTGCTCATAGAAAAGTAATTTGGTCATAATAATGAAGGACAAAAATTCTTGTTAAACCGGTCTTGATACTCAGAACTTTTTCAGCTAGACTTTTTTGTTTGTTTGTTTTTGTGTAGGGTTTTCCCCCCAGTACACTCCAAGGCTCAGGCTACAGACTAAATTTTAAGTCACGTGGACTAAATCTACCTTTAAGTGTAATCTAAGTGGCAGATCACCTAAAAAGTGTTTTAAGGTGACTTTCAGGCACTGTATTTTAACAGTGTATCTGTTACACTTCATTTCTTCGTTACTTTGATATTTGTAAATGTAGGAATGCATCAGAAATTCAAAGTGCAGGACTTGTTTTTCTTTTTTCTACCTCATACTTCTAAAGACTTAGGTGGAAATAACCCCTCCTGGTGTTAGTAAAAAAAACAAAAAACGCTTAAATCTGAGAGTTGGATTTCTCTTTCTTTGATAAGGCCTCTTGCAATCCTAATCTTCCCTCATCACTTTACTTCCTTTAAGCAAAGGTATCTGTTCTCTAGATCTGAATGTGCAGAAGTAGTACTATTTTTACAGATAAAAATTAAGGGATTTGTAATTTTCTTAATGTAGAATTATATTATCTAAACTTTCTTAGCATACAGTAGGATTTATATTATTTTGTCCTGAAAAGTTTGGGATTGACCAATGTGAAGAATTTGCTTTTCTGACATAGCAGGCTTTTTTTTTCTTTTCATTGTTCAGTTGGCAGATTTATTTTAGGTGTGACTGAAATGAATTTTGGGGGTTCTGTCCACTCTTTTAATTAAACCATTGAAAACAGAAATTCCATTCTTGGGCATAATTGGAGAAAAAGAATTATGTACCCACAAATTTCTTTCTAAGTAATCACAGAAGACTTTTCGAATTAAGAAACAAGTGAATAAAGTTTTTTACTTACATGTACAAGTGGCAATGGATATTCCTCATAAGGTTTTTAGAAATATAATTTTTGTAGAGTTCTGCACTTTTCCAGCAGCTATGTGACATCTGTATCTGTCTTAAATTTGTTGACATATATAAGGCTAAAATTTCCTTTCATCACGTTGTTGTAGACACTGCCTAGTAAACTTTCCTATTCTTTGAATCACAGCTGCAGGAATGGGCATAATATTTATTTGAAATATAAGAAAGAACAACATTTATCATACCTATATAATGCCCCTAAGAGAAAAGCAGGTTCTTCTATTTGTCACTGGAATGATAAAAATTCAGGTTTTGAATGTCTTTCAGAGAAGATTTTGGAAAGATTTAGCTTAAAATATGTCTTGTGTTATATTTGCAAAAGTTCAAAGTTTTAGTTTTAAGAAAATCAAGCATGTCTATAGTGCTAATTTAGTACAAAAAATGCCTAAAATCTCAGGTAGTTTGTTGAACTCTGAGGTCTTTAAAAACCTCAACTAAGTGAAGATGATATAGGGCTAAATCCTGATTTTTAGGGCTCCCATGAAAAACTGTGCTAAGTTTTAGAATGTAGAGTTTTCACCTATTCAGCACTTTCCTTGATTAAAGAACCAAATTTGAACCTCCTTATCATAATACTCAAATATTAAATAGTCAGGCAAGTTTTCACTTGCAGTGAAACATAAGTCAGGTTCAGACCCATTCTTCCACAGACCCATTCAGACCCATTTTTCCATAGACTCTAGGAATATTTCTCTCATTTTAATGCAGCCCTGGAAAAGATGGCAAATTTTTATGCACATATATAGGTTGATTTTAGGTGACTGTGCAACAGTAATGGTTGGGACTGTTTGTTTGCTTTTGGAAAAAGTAATTAAAATAATTAATGCTGGTAGCAAGGGTGGTTCCAAATTGAGACTTAATCTTTCCTCTGCATTATAAGGCTGAGGCAGATATGTATAAGGAAAAGCAATCTCTGCTGGAGGATAGGTTGCTTGTAGGAATACAGTTGGAATCTAGCAGTAAGGGCTGACAGCATTCAAAACTTGATATCTTTGGAAACGAAGGATTTAGGGTGTGCAAGCACATATTGAGGTGCAAAACATCCAAACTCAAATTATTCCAGTGTGAAAACTAATGATTTAAAGGCTGTAGCCTTGGATCTGTTACTAGAGCTGTTGCTTTTCCTTCAACAAAGGACTTAAAAAGCGATGTAATATTCTGTGTTATTTATAGAAAAGCAGTTCATAGGGACATTGCTATCAGTGTTTGAGCATGCTGGCTGATTGTGTCTCAGGTTTTGTACATACTGGAGAATTGCACTCTGGCTGTGAACCATTGCAGTCATGAGAGCTCTAGTGTGGCATCGTAGCCACACCAAGGCACTGCATCTTTGAATCTGAGTAGAAGATGAGAAATTGTCAAATGGTGATCATTTCTTTCCAGTTACAATGAGTATGTATGGAAATTGAGTGGAAATTCCATATTCAGTGTTGATATCCTGTGAGAAGCAGCTGAGGACTTTGGGTTTGTCCAGTTTGGAGAGAGGGAGGCTGAGGGGTGCCCTCTGTGAGGGTGGCCAGGCAGGGGAGAGGCTTCCAGCTCGGTGGTCGGTGCCCCAGGCATGTCCATGCCTAAAAAACACTTGGACAATGCCCTTCCTAATGTGCTCCAACTTTTGGTGAGGGCTCAGGCTATTGGACCAGATGGTTGTTGTAGGTCTATTGTAGCTGGAGCTATTTTGTTGTGTAAACACGCTGGGGAGGGCATGCAGCTGTGGGAAAAGATATGGAATAATTAAGAGCAGAAAGCGATGACAGATGCTTGCTCTAAGCTGTGGACTTCTCAAGGAAGTCACTACTTGGATGTCCATGCTGTTGCACATGTGCTTTTGGGCACATAAGCTGAAGGCAGAAGAAATCTGGAAGAAGGTGAACAGGTTTAGAGGTGCGTCATCAGTTAATAACCATGCTCACAAAAGGAGAATATAATATCCCACAGCGAAACAGGTTGCTTAACCTAGCCCTGAAAGTAGTTTAACATTTAAAAACCCAGCTGAACAAACTCCCTTCGTCTGGGAAGCAGAAATTAACAATCCATAAGCATCAATTCATAAGCAATTTGATCTTAATATACAAGATTATGAAAGGATTCTTTGTAACCACCTTACAAGCCTTAAAATTAGAAGCTCATAAGCAATTTTTTTGTCTCCTTCCCAGGTGTTTATATTCAAGTGAAATGATTCCACGTAAAATTTGAAGACTTGAACTAAAAAACTTCCAAAAGTTTAGAAATTATTGTCTTCTAAACTTCCATTAGATTGTAAATAAATAAATGTACTAAATAATGTAAATAATGTATTGAAAGTTAATTTTAATGTTTCCTTAATGTTTATTCTGTGTCTCCTTAAGGTTTCTGAATAAAGTGAATGCCGATAAAAGCTATCCAATATTCTGTGTATTGTTGCCAAAACTTGGTCTTGTAATTCTTTATTCCTCATCAAATACTTTGCCAGAACCCACTGCTAGAATTTTTTTATTGTAAGGTGGGTTTACGGAAAGATGGAATTGCTTTACTTTGACTTTGTTTTAGTATCCATTTATATTAAATACCTCTGATTTCATTTAAGTATCTTCTGTTTATTGCAGAACACAGTCATGTTTGGGATTTTTTTCAACTTCTGAGGAAAAGAGACCTACAGTCAAGTTCTTTGTGCTAGGCTTGCTTTTTTCAAAACTTTAACAGCACTTTACTATGTTACCGTTCTTGAGCTTAGTGTGTGTATAGAGAGAAATAAAGTGGAAATCCTGTCTCTGAGGATTGGAATTTAGTGTAGATTTAGATGGAAACCAAAATATTTTAGCATGCATTTGCCAGTTAAGTTTTTTAAAGGACTTTCCATGGGGTGCAGCTTGTGAAACAGTGTGAGTTTCTGAAGAGGTTTCCACATGATGCACATGCCACAGTCAGCTTGCTTTTAGTTTATAAAATTAAAATTTCAGTTTTGCCACACTGAAAAATCAGTATCTTGGCCTGATCAACTATAGACTGGAGAAAAGTTGTACTTAGTTTGAAATCATGGAATTGTTAAGGTTGGAAAAGAACTTCAAGATGGTCGGGTCCAACCATTAACCTCACACTGTCAAGTTCACCACTAACCCATGTCCCCAGGTGCCACATCCACATGTCTTTTAAATGCCTCCAGGGTTGGTGGCTCCACCACTGCCCTGGGCAGCCTTTTTCAGTGCTTGACCACCCTTTTGGGGACGATTATTTTTTCCCCAATGTTCCATCCAAACCTCTCCTGATGCAGCTTGAGTCTGTTTCTCCTTTTCCTGTCCCTTGTTCCCTGGGAGCAGAGCCTGACCCCCACCTGGCTGCACTGTTCTGTCAGGGACTTGTGGGGAGCCAGAATGTCACCCCCAAGCTTCCTTTTCTCCAGACCAAACGTTCCCAGCCACCTCAGCCACTCTATTCCCAACTCTCTAGGCCTGTTCAACCAGCCATGTTCTTTTACCCAGCAAAGAGTGCACATGTCCAAGCCAGGAGCAGCCAGTTTCTCCAGGTGAAGACACTGGAAAAAGATAAGTTTTACTAAAGTCCAGGTAAAAAACATCCAAAGCCTTCCCCTTATCCAAAACACCTTGTTCCAAGCGATCAGGTCAGCTCCTCCTTCCCTCTCTGATGGTAGGTGGGAGGAATACTTGCTAATGTCCAGCCAGCTGGGACCTCCCTAAATAACCAGGACTGCTGGTAAATGATTGGAAGTGGCTCTGTGGACTCTCTCAGCAGCTTGCTCAGCACCCTCAAGTGGATCCCAGCCAGCCCTGTAGACCTGTGTGTGTCTGAGAGGCACAGCAGCATCTTCTGGAATGTTGAGGGCTCGTTCTGCTCCTTTCTCTCTTGCAGCTCAGGGCTGGGTACCCTGGGGACACCTGGTCTAGCTACTGGAGACTGAGGTAAAGACAGCACCAAGTGCCTCAGCTTTTTCCTCATTCTTTCTCACTGTTATTTTCCACTGCATCCAATGAGGATGGAGATTTAGCCTTCCTTTTCTTGCTGTTGTATTTATAAAATAATTTTTGAATTGTCTTTTATGGTGGTAGCCAGGTTGAGTTTTATTTGGGCTTGGACCCTCCTAAATTCCTCTCTGCAGAACCTCATGCCATCCTTGCAGTCTGGATTCCCCTTCGCTGTGTTGTGTTTCCTGCAGACACCCAGTAAAAGGGCCAGCAATCATGAGACTTCTCCCAGTCCTTTAGAGAATATTTCATCTCTTCATCCTGGCTGGGTGGGCTGTAACACTCTCCCACCAGGATATCTGCCTTCTTCACCTTTCCTCTGATTTTACCCAAAACACTTTCTGCCCCAGCACCCCCTTTTTTCTTTTTATTCTTTTTTTCCTGGACAAATTTCTGCACATTTGGTTAGCACTGATGAACAATAATGTCGTAAACTGACTCCAAAGGGGTCTCAGAAACTGAGCTTAAAACTACTTTTGTTTAATCCACTTAAAAGTGATTCTTATAGAAATTTAGGATTAATCACAGTGTGATGAATGATAAAATGAGACTGATACTCCAGGATGAGATTAATTTTATTATTAGGAGCTAAAAACTAGGTTCTGCTTTAGGACTTTCACAAATACTTTTTCTATTTAAAGAGTGCTTAAAAAGTGTGTGATGCAGCTATTTAACTTCCATCAATATTGAACGTACCTGGGATTTAGTTACATTATCCTTAAAAATGCACTTATGAACTGCCTTTAATGTTTATAAAGAGGCCTGACTTGCCCTCTCATCAGGGTTGAAAGAATAATATTGGTTTAAAAATGTTTAAGTGGAGAAGAGATGCAAACTAATGTACTTGAAAATTTCAAAACCTGAGGCAAGTTATACTTATGTTTGGAAACTATTACATTTAAATTGACTGTGTGCCCTGAAGACTTTGCTATACATAGATCCTTTTTGTTTTACTATCTGAAAATAAGTGTGTTCTTTGTCTTTCTCTTTATATATATATGTATATATTTATGTACACAACCTGTGTTGCCCAGTGGTACAGTTGAGCAAAATTTGTAGTTGTTTTGTTTGGGGTTTGTATTGAGTTTGTTTTTTTCTCTTTTTATTATAGCAAGCAGAATAATGTAGTATAAATCCCTAGTACTTTCAGAGCATACCTTTAGAAGTTAACCACCTTTGTCATTTCTTTATAAGGAACCAAGGTAATACTGTTAGAAAATGAATTTATCAGTAAAAGGTTTCAAAATGTTTTTACAGGATACTGGATTGCTAAATTGCCTTAATATGTTCCAGACTGTGTTTAGGTTAATTTTTTGAGTTATTGTGACATGAACTGTATTAAAGACATGTTTTAGTAAAATGGATAAATACTGAGTAGCAAGAGTGCTCAAAAATAGTTACAAAAATGTAAATCACTTTTTACAAGTTATGATCTAGATGTAGTATATGTAAAACACACTCTGAAATGAAGTAATTCTCCTTCTAAGTTACTTGAATATTTTTTCTTAAAAAAAAAAAGAAGTTAACAAAGCAGTTTCAAAAACAGAATACATTTTGATTTAAAATGGTTGTCTTCTGGTAGCATCTATGCTAAAATCTTTCCATTTTCCTCATGGTGTAAATATACCATGATCTGATTACAGTCTCTAGTTAATAAATAGAGTTTTTTGGTTTTGTTTTTGTTTTATTTTTTAATGTAAAATTTTATGTCAACGTTGAATCCCATGGAAAAATTATTGTATTTTTAAAATTATATGTATTTAACCTGGGTTAACTTCTAATGACTGCAGAATATGTGGACTTGGTAAAGCTAACAAAGGATGGAACTCTGACAGTGTCTTTGGTATAGCAGGGACTAATGATTAATTTTTGCTTATTAATCCAGTCTTTGTTTCTCCATAAGGTTTGATTTATAAACCCACACATCAGATAAAAAACTGAGGGAAGGCTGAAAGGAGACCAACATTCTCAGAATTGAATTTAGTTCCAGTCTTAGGCAGACTAGAGCAGGCAGGCTCCTTGTCAGAATTCTGGTGCCAGCCAGCCAGGCTCCCTCCTCAGCAGCTGCTCTTGTGAAATGTGCTGGGTTTCAATTTCTTAAAATTATTTTGGAGTTTTCGATTAAAATGAAAGGGTTTTTTTTCTTTTTTTCTTTATTCGGATTTAGTGAAATTTTTTACGATATTAATTTTCTGTGTAAGTTGTGCAGTGAGCAATATTTGTCCTGAGGAAAGTAGTAATTTGATTATAGGAATAACCTAACATACTATTCATTATGAATGAAGGATGATAGTTGTGAGTTTTTCTGTTAATTTTTTTTTTTACCATCGTATATTTTAGAAGATGACTAGATTGGCTTGAAGTTGGCCATTCACATAATTTTTTTGTCAAAGCCTCTACAGAAAATTATAGTTATCACCTGAAACTTCTAATTGCTAAATGCATTTTTTGTTAATTACTATTGAGTGTAAGGCATTAATGGTTATTGTTCAAATATTCAAGTTTTTTCTTGCTGACTTTAGTCAAGCAGAACTTGTTTTCATTGGGAATTTTGCTGACTGAAGACTGTGTAATTGCCCAGTAATTAACATAGTTAAAAGATATCACTCTACATGTACTTTGCACTTTGGAACCTGAACGTTCTGCCGGTTTTCACAGCATTGCCAGAAGGAATACTTTTGCATAGTAATTTCTGAATCAATTTCAGTAGTTCTCTTTAAACAGTGCTGCTTTCAAAAGCCATTAAGCTCTCTGAATATGTAAGGCCTTTGTTACCTTAAATTATGCCATGAATTCTCAAGTATATATTTCTAATTTCACTGTGTGCTTGTATAAGTAAGTGTCCACTGTAGCCTGTTACTATTTTCCTTTTGTACATGTATTCTACGTGTATGGAAGTTTTATACTTTAGGATGAATACTTGTCAGGCATGCATTTATTTAGAGTTTAGCAAAGGTCTTAGAGGAATTATAAAATTGTGGTTTAAAATTAATTGCTTGGGAGAAGGAACAATTGGTTTCTTTTAAACTGGGAAGATGTGGAGCATTTTGGTTTTGTCTTTTTGGGGTTGGGGGGGGAGTTTAACTCTTCTTGAATGAAAAGATTAATTAGTTAATCCTCTAAGATTAATAAGTTAATTTATAAGTTAAGAAGTTTAATTCTTCTTAAATTTTTGCTTAATTGTTAACTGACATGTGATACTCTTGGTATCAGTGCTCTAGTCACAAACTTGGTCCTTAAATGTCCTGGTAACTTGCTGAATATGGAACCTCTTAGGAAATGTCTCCCTCTTTCTGAGAAGGACCTGGTAGTTCTGGCAAATCTTTGTCAAAAGCTTTGGGCCTATAGAAGAACTGTATTCTAGAAATGCAAAGTAGGCATAAAGAATCAACCTGAAGTGATAAATTATTTTAAAATATTGTGCTCTGATTAAAAGAAAAGTGTTTGTAGGTGTTGAGCTTGAATCCTGTTTTTGCTCTGGCCTGAATTGGAATCTCTATTTGCAGCTCCCTCAGTATATTATAAAGGCATTGATGGCAATCAGCCTTTTCTAGGAGAAATTTTTTTTTTTTTTGGCTAAAGATCATGTGATGAAAAGTATTGTGTTGCATGCTTAGGAGCAGACCAAAACAAAAAAAGGAAAGATAATGTGCATAGACATTCTGACATGTGTTTTCTGTTGTGAAGCACATTAGCATTTTCATTTTACTTGTTTATGAATTGGGAGTTGGACCATGTGATACCTCTCCAGTTTGCTTTGTGAGAGTCATATGAAAACAAATTTTAAGTCACATCATGAGTTGCTTCTTTATGAACCAGACCATCTCTTTAGGAGAGTATGGAAAATCAAATCAATCTGCTTAATATGTGAACAGAAAGTCAGCAACTCTTCTTTTTACGTATTAGTAAAGGGAGAAAAAGGTGCAATGATGCATTCTTCTTTCTGTGTGACAGGGAGAGTAATATCTGACCTTTTCTACTTCTAACAGTATATCTAGAGCTTGCAAAACAAAGAATTAAAAGGGTTTTTTGGGCCAGTTATGTTGTGTTTCAGTTTTTGCATTAAACTTCCATAAAATATGAATTTCTAATAGGTGTTTAGGGCAAAATAAATATTATTAGTTTTATTTAAGGTTTTCTTTTTCAAGACTAGCAACTGAACAATATAAAATCAGAAGGAATTGAAAATGTGTGACATAATTGTTATTCTTTTTGATAATGTCATGTCAGAGAAATAGCCTAATACCTTTTTTCTTGCCTGAAATAACTCTTGCCTGAGTAACTTTCCTTGTGGGAAGTGCTGTGCTTCCAGGGTTTGGAGGAAGCTGAGGGGAGTTGTTTTATTAATTGGAAAAGTGAGTCTTCCAGTCCATTAGGAGGCAGAAGAATGATAAAAGAATGTTGTGTATTTTTATTTAGTACAATCCTATCTTATATCATGTATTTATTTAGTATAATCCTATCTTACCATGTCCTGCTGATTTTGTGGGCTTTTTGGTTCTTTGGGAGTTTTTTTTTTAATTATCCATGGCCACGTGTCAGCTTTTCTAGCATAAGATTAGAATGATAACCTGTAAACACTGACAATTCACAGTTTTTGTGAATTGTCTATATGTAAGTTAAAGAGTATCTTTTTTTCATATTTAACTGTCAGGTTTACTGATTAACCTTTATATTTAGACCTTTACTATCTTATTTTACTTTTAGTTAAGAGAAAAAGGCACATTTCAAGTGCATAACAAGATGATCTACAGAATTTTTAAAGTTTTTTTTCCCCCGTTTTTTTACTTTAAAGATTCTTCTTCTGGTGAAGGAGTGTTGGTTTTTAGAATAAGTGATTCACTCAGCACCAGATTTTCCTAGCCAGTGCATCGTGCCAAAACCTGGTATTACCCTGGGTTTGGTTTTGTTTAGTTGGATTTTTTTACTTTTTATTTTCCTGTAAAGCATATATTCCTTTTTAATGTGAAAGGTCTTGAACACTCTTTTCATAACATTAATGACATTTATTAGTACAAGTCACCACACATCCATATAAGCATGCATTCAAAGACTTAGATTTTTGTTTGACATGTTGTTACATTAAATTGTGTTGCTATGATGCTCTTACTGTTACTAAGATTGTGTCAAATCTTCTATTTTCACATACCTGTTCCGTGACAAAGTTCGCTTGAGGCAGAACTTGGTGCCTTTTACTCTTGGAAAGCTTCTCCATTGTGCAGACACCTCTTTTTAAGTTCTGTTAAAGCACATTACTGGGATCTGCAGGTAAAAAGAATTGATTGCATTTACTGATGCTGCTTTGTAACATGGAGAAGAACAAGAATTTCAGTTGTCAGTTTGAATTGCAACTATTGAAAGTACTGAAACTCAATATTTTAAGTGGGAATGTGTTTGAAACATGCGTGACCCTTGTATTTTGCTTTTAAACCCACAATTTCTTAAGTTTATCAGATGTGAATTGCAGAATATAGGCCATGGTTTGTTCTAGCATTCCCAAACCCTTAACAGGAGGTGTTTCTGTACCCTTTATTTTCTTCTAAGTATGAAGATTGTGTTCCTAAAGCAGTGCTCTATGAAAATCAAGCATGTAGTTGGAGAGCCTGATTGCATGAACTTCTTGGAACTGATATCAGCTCTTCTCTTGAGAAGGAAGCCCTGAATTACAAAGCACTGTGTCTGTTAAAGCTGAGAGGAAGAGAAAGGCTGAGGCTACTGAATCTGTCACCAAGAGCCATTGATTCATCAAGAAGCATTAGACTTTTCTTTTTGAGAAAAAGAGTTGTTATTTCCTAGGAAAGGTTTTGAATTAATTAATGAATTAACAAAGTGATTTATTACTTCCCAAGAAGAAGCATCCCCATGCAGTTTTGCTTTCTTGTTGGGATTTTTTTTTCTTAATGACAGAAGTTCACCTCAGCCCTTTTCAAGAAACATTTCTGTTGAGTACAAAGATTTATGTAAGACATTTTTTCTTTGAATACACAATGAAAATATTTCATAGAAACATAGAACCATAGAATGGTTTAGGTTGGAAGGTCAAAGCTCATTCATTCCCATCCCCTGCCATGGGCAGGGACACCTTCCACTATCCCAGGTTGCTCAGAGCCCCATCCAACCTGGCCTGGGACACTTCCAGGGATGGGGCAGCCACAGCTTCTCTGGGAAACCTGTGCCAGGGCCTCACCACCCTCACAGGGAACAATTTCTTCCCAATATCCAATCTAACCCTGCTCTGTGTCAGTGTGAAGCCATTGCCCCTTGTCCTGTCACTCCAGGCCCTTGTCAAGAGTCTCTCTCCATCTTTCCTGTGGACTCCCTTCAGGTACATTTCATTAGGCTTTCACTCCTTTTATTCCTCCTACAGCAATGAAGATTCTAAAGCTACTCCATGCCTTTCATGCTCCTCTCTTGAGGTTGGTTCTGTCATCAGCAAACCCAGTCATAAATGATCTTGGACAGATGTTGGTAGTTATGAGTGTGGTTCAGCTAAAGAACAATGTCAAAAGTGGATTCACTTTTCTTTTAATGATACTGCTGTGGATCAAACTGAATACATTGAAACATAGACCATTCGTGGGAGGGGCATTTGGAAGATTTCTAATCCAAACCACTGTGTAAAGCAGATCTGGTTAGAACATGTGGCTCAGGGCCCTGTCCAGTTAAATTCGTTGTGATTGTCCTCTGGAATTAGTCCACCGTGTCTGTGGGCAGCCTGTTCCAATATCTGGTCACAATTTTCACACTTCCAACTTCTATCCTAAGGGTTTTGTCCTAATCCCAATGCAGCTCTGAGATCAGCCTTACTCTGTCTTTTAGAGGCTTGTGTCCAATTTATGGATTTCAGTAAAATAGGAATATTTCAAGTATGAGAGTTTTTAGTCTACCATGGTCACTTTTTCTCAGGCATATGTGGGACTCATGATGTCTGATCCTTATGGCCTAATTAGCAGATGACAAGTCAGGCTTTTTATTTTTTTTTTTTTTTTTTTTTTTTGGTAGAATACAAACCAAGTTCCAGACCTTCTGATTATCATTAGTCTGAATCAGGTTTCAGAGATTGTTGTTCTGGACTTGATGTTGATTAATTATAGGTATTGCCTGGCTGTGCTTAACATGAATGTTTAATTTCAGTTTAATTCAAGCTGCTTTGTGAGATTTTTTTGGATGGGGAGAAGGCTTGGTGAAAGGAAAGGGATTTCCTCCAAAGCACAGTATGTTTTAATTGTATATCCATTTTGCCAGACTTCTCACAGAATTTTACGTGCATCTTGTAAAAATGTGTGGCTTTTGAAGTAAAAGGATATTTGTGATAGAGAAAGCTTAGAGAGAGCCATTCGAGAAATGTTAAAAATAGTTAACTGTGATTCCATATTTTTATAAAGCAGAAACTAGTCTTTCCATGTTCAGGTCACAAGGAACCAATTATGGTGAAGACAAGATCTAAGAAGGTGAAGAACCCTTGAGTTCCTGAAATTGTTAGAATTAAGTCTTGGGAAAGATAGGTTCTGCAGATATTGAAATATGCTGAATTATACCATATTCTAATACTTCTTCTGGAGTAGGTAATGTATTATTTGAAATCATCTTTGAGTATCTAGAGAGAGGAAGTTGGTATTTTTTAAGTAGATGATTGTCAAAGTTGGGGGAAATTTCATGGAGCATGCGTCTCCCAGTTTTCTCTGTTAGTTTCTACTAGGATATGGCTGAGGAATTGACAGCTCTTGAATATGTTTTCCACACAAGCCTGTGATGCTGTGGGGTTTTTTTTCCTCCCTCCTATGTCATAAGTGAATTTGACTTGTCCTCTCTGTAGGAGCTGTCAGAGCTCATTTTCCTCTTGTGGGTAAAAGTGGAACTCTTGCTTTCTTTTTGGTGTAGTTGTATTTGAACTATGGAAGTGAAATGGACTTCGAATTTGTGTTTCATTGCTTTTTCCTGCTTTCCTCACTGTTTAAAAAAGCCAAAAGGTATTTGCCAAAGAAGAATGCCTTCGAATTCTAAACCACTAATTTTTGTGGAATTGATTTTGCAGACTATCTTAATACTAGTTTTTGTGTAGTTTCTGAGGTTTTTTCTCATACTAGTTCAGTACCTTGAAGATGGGAATATTATTTCTAATGATTATCTATATTTCTGTAATAAAGGCTATATGAAGCTAAGGTGTTTATTTATACAACATGGTTCTTTTTCCTTCTAAAAATGCTTTTAACATTGGGGAAGGCAGTTATAGAAGTCATAGATCATGTAAGATGGTCTTGCTATGTGAAGCTGATACAAATGCTACAGATTTTTCTGGTAGTTCTGTTATTTGCAGCATTGGCATGGGGAAGTAGAGTTATTTCAAAATTGCTGGTGATGCTAGGTGTGGAACATTACATCATAGGATATGGAATCTTACATGCTTCTTGAAGGATCTGGATCTTTTACTTCAGGAGTCCTGACAAATGACTAAGTGGTAAAAAAAGTTTCCTTCCTTCCTGCCTGCCTGCCTTCCTCCCTCCCTCCCTCCTTATCTATTAAATTCACTGAAGGAATTGATACAATTTTAGGTATTGTAATTTGGTTTACAAATTCTGTTTTGCGTAAATGGATCCTTGACTTTTATTGTCACATTCCTTAATGCTCTGTCATCATTTCTAAGCACTGAAACTCTCTGGAAACTCTTCAGAATAAATGGATCAATGGGTAGACCAGAAGGGTGAATAGGAAAATTAAATTCTCCCTGGGTGTTTGCTCCAGGGCTTGACTGCTGCTGCATCCTAGATTGAAGTCTCAGTCCCTGCAGATATTCTAAACTTGACTGTATGTGGCTTTAGGCAGTGCCTGAGCTGACCTTGCTTTCAGGTTGGGTTGCATGAATTGTCCTGAGAGGCTTTGCAAACTAAATTGTGATTCCTTTAATGTTGCTTTATTTGGGCTGTGGAAGAAAATTCGTTACAAGGGGCCAGGCTTTCATTTTTCTCAAAAATTACCATAGACTTGAGTGGAATAAATTGTAATATAAGCACTACTAATGTAAAATAGGTGGGTTTGCAACTGCTGACTTTTTTGGTTTGTTTTTTTTCTCTATTAGAAAAGTTTTAGTATTATTATAATGTACTAAGTATTATTGAGTCAGTACTGGCAGTGAAGTCATGGAATAATTTAGGTTAGAAAAGACCTTTAGGATCATAGTCCAACCATTAACCTCCTACTGCCAAGTCCACCTCTGAATCATGTCCCCAAGTGCCACAAATACATGTCTTTTAAATAACTTCATGTGATTTAACCATATCCCTGGGCAGCTCCTTCCAATGCTTGACAACACTTTTGGTGAAGAAATTTCCCCCTAATATCCAATCTAAACCTCCCCTGGCACAACTTGAGTCCATCTCCTCTTCTCCTGTCACTTTGTACATTGGAGAAGAGCCTGACCCTCACCTGGCTGCACCCTCCTGTCAAGGAGTGGTAAAGACTGATAATGTCCCCCTGAGCCTCTTTTTCTCCAGGTTAAATGAACCAGCCTCAGTTCCCAGGGAAAAATTGCTGTGGCATCTTCTATGTTGTCTTCTTTTACCCCATAACCTTGAATTATCTTAATTCACTGTGTGTATGAGCAGGCTCCTGTCCCCTGTTAAAATAGAGGTGCTAACAGCCCTGTCACCCTGGGAGCTGACCAGCACTCTGCTTCCTCCCAGGGGAGATTTCCCACATGTCAGTTTTATGGTGGAATCCCCACTGGAATGTGATGGAGAGCACTGGTATTTTGGTGTTGCCCAGTTTTCACTGTCTTACAGTGGAGTAGGACAAGCAGCATGCAGAATTGTTAGGGTGGTTTTTCTTCTTTAGGAAATTTTATAAATGCTCTAAATATATTTTAGTCTCCATTATGCTGTACGTTCATATTCTGGACTTTCTTAAGCTAGATATCCTTTGGGATATGTGCATTCTGTAATTAAATTTTTCCAGTTAATGACTTAGTAGCTATTATAAGTTTTTAAGATGCCAAATACTTATCCTGCACCTCTAATATTAGATCAGGAGATAAGCCTGTATCAGCTAGGTAGAACGAAGAAAGTTTGTTCCTGCTTTAATATTTGCAAGAGATACTAGGAGTTTTGGTGAAAGCCATGGGGAAAAGTGCATGTGAGCTGGTTAGATCTTGGTGATACAGAAATTTATCATCTGTTCTGCTCTTTATCACAGAGGTATTGCCGGTCTACATGCTTTCTAAATTGCTACTTCTTAGTTTTGTTGGGGTTTTTTTGGTTGTTTTTAAT
Source organism: Acridotheres tristis (assembly GCA_037013685.1). Taxonomy (NCBI): domain Eukaryota; kingdom Metazoa; phylum Chordata; class Aves; order Passeriformes; family Sturnidae; genus Acridotheres; species Acridotheres tristis. The sequence continues at coordinate 62,046,708 of CM072885.1, forward strand.
CTCATACTTATCCTGGGTAGACTTTTTGGAACCTGCAGTTTCGACCAAAGATTTGTTTTTCAAATGTTGGGGTCTATGTTATGTCCAATCAGGGAACAGCTAATAAGCCTGTCCTGAACTGAACATGTTGGATAAGGCATTTAGGAAACATAAGAATGAAAGTAAAACTGATAGGTTTTCACAGATAGGAGTTACCCACCCCTGGGGTTTGTCAGAAATAACAATGCAGCAGCCCCACCCTCAGGCAGCTCTGCACACACAGTTCTGACAAAACGAGCAGCTGCATACTCTGTCAGTTGTTCTGTTAAAACAGAACAAACTTACAGGCCAGGTTATATAGAAGGCACTTGATTGTACCTGGCAGAATCAGTTCTCCAGTACCTAGACAAATTTAGATTGTCAAGTAATGGATCAGGACTTGATTAACTTGAATTCTCACTAGCCAGAGGTGGATGTGAATGAGGAATTCTTCCTATTCACCATTTGGTCTTTCCACCACTATTGCCTTTTCGATATGAATACCGGAAGTTGTGGTGGGATCACTGTGTTCTTTCTCCCCCTAACTGTTGGAATGGGGAAGAGGGGCTTTTTTTTCCCCCAGCTTACATTTTTCTTCCTTATTTCTTGGGAATGGTTCTTGGTCTTCCTGTGTATAAAAACAAGCTTTTGGTGTGTCTGTTAGGTAAGCACATTTCACAAAGTTCTCATGACCTGTTTTAAGCTGCTGGCCAGGCTTTGGTGACTGTATTTGGCACAGGAAGAAAGCTTGTGAGCTTCTCAGGTATGCACATCATTCTAAATAAATTCATCATTCAGCCTTACCAGCCGTGCAGGAGAAAGTCTTGAGCAACCTCATCTGAAATGCAGTGTTGGCCCTGCTTTGAGCAGGAGCTTGGTTTGGATGACCTGCTGGTCTGAATTTTGGCAGAAGTTACTGTTCCATTTGGTGGATAGAAAGTTGTTGATAAAACCTACTCAGAATTCAGTGGCTTGTGTATTCGTTGTCCATGGAAAGTTTCCTTCTTTTCATGGCATGTGACTGGAGAGCTTCTCAAGCCTTTTAGGACACGACTGTCTGAGAACTGTAATGTTTTGGAAATGACCTGGGCTGGATGACCTACTGTGTCTTTTCCAACCATAATTTCTATGACTCTGTAATTTTGAGGTTGACTTCTTGTTGCCCAATTTTACAGTTATTTAATTCCAGTATCAGGCATATTTCAAGAGACCACATTTAGTCATGGTAAGACTGTGTGGGTTGTTTTGTCTTTTTCTGTTATTTTTCAAATCCTGAAGATTGTCAGCACTTAATGTATTCTTTCCTATTCCGGTGCCACAAATAATGTTCCTACCCTATGAGGAAAGAAAAGTCTGATTTCCCATTTCGGAATAGATGGTTGATTAAAAGAACTTGCTCCAAATTTGTTGCAGTTCGAAGGAGAGGTATTAGACTACCTCTGTTATTTATTTGTACCAGAAATGCATTTCCATAATGAAAATAAGGGATAGAATTGAGAAATTATGTGTTTGGTCATATTTTCAGCATTGTTATCATTTAAATGTATAATGAGTCATTAATACATTTTTAGAGCTAAATGCCCATGTACTTTGAGGACTTGAATGTCTCCTGTTTCTTTCTTTGAACAGTTCCTATAACAGTGGTGTGGCCCTTTTCCCTACAGAAGGCTCCCTTTTTATGCAAGAAGAGATCACATTTTGGGAAAGACATCTCCTAATAAGAACTCTTGCACGAACACTCTTTGAAGAGAACCTCAGTGTCTGAGTTTTTGAAGTGCCTTATATCAGCATCCCTCAGGATTTATTCCATGCTTTCTATCCTAATCTGCTGCCTGCATATTTGTGAGTTTGCCAGTTTTGGTATTTTTAGACTTTTTTTTTGTCCACAGCAAACACGGCATGAAACAAATCATTCTGAAACAGAAGTGCCTGTATGTGTATGAATATAGATTATACACACCCAAAGTGCAAACAGATCTAGAATCCTCTCACCTGAGAGAGAATCACTTAGCCTGGAATTCCTGTGGGGTCTCTGAAGAACTGGAAATTGGAGGATTAACAGCTAGATGTGAAAACACCATTGGTACTATGGAGACTTGCTTGGAGTTTGTTTATCTTTCATTCCATTGGAGTGATATGTGGAATAATTCATAAATTAATTAAATTTTGTAAGTCGCAAAATGTCTGTGTTTAAAATTTGTGCAGTAAAGGTAATCTTAGGTCAGAATAATCCTGGGATTGTTACCAGACTTAAAAAACTATATGTGAAATGCAATAAAAAAAGATGATGGATTCAATAACAGGTTGCTCTCCAGTTTTTATTCTGCCCTACATTCTTTTTCTCTATCAAAACTTCTGTTTTATTTATGCATAGTTTCTTATAAATGTTCTTGAAAGAGAAATGGAAATCCTCACATGTTTTCCTTACAGGGCCTTCTGTCTTTACTGCCTCAGGTCAGTGTTGTATTTGAAGAGAAATCAAAGTAGTTAATCACTTCTTAGAACATGATTTTACATATTTTCTATTTTTGTTTGCTTTTTATTTTTTTAGAGCCTCTCCATTTTAGCATGCCTTTCCAAAATTGCTTTAATTCCTGTTGAACTGCTCTGAACTTGTTCCAGTTTGTGTTTTTAAAATACAGTGCTGAATGTACTTTCCCTGATTGAGACATAACCAGTTCTGAGATGATGGGAATAACGTCTCATGCACTTTGTGGGGAAAATCTGCTTTGAAAGAACTTTGTGTAGAGCCTGTAAGACCTGTTGATGTGATATAATGTGTGTAGATAAAATACCTGTTTGCCTTTCTAAAGGATCACCTTCTCCAGCTGGCTGCTCTGCCTGCTACTGAGCACTGTGTTCTGCAGTGGTTGTGTCAATCCCCAGTCTGGTTTGGGTGGTTTTTCCTGGAATGTGGCATGAATACAGTGACATTGTCAGTTTGTGCTGTCTCCATCTGCAGTCCTGTGCTCTCCATACATCTCCAGCCATCATTTGTGCACACACATGCTGTATTCCAGAGCTATGTGTTAAAGCTCTGAATGTTGATAGAGTGCATGAATGTTTGACCAATTAACCTTTACACTGATGGGGAAAATACCCAACTACCTTCTTTCTCTCTTGGAAAATGAGCCAGCAGAAAACCCAACCCACACAAAGCCCACAAAACACCTCATAATCCCTAAAAAGATTACTTAGATCTTATTGAACAATACTTCAATTTAAACAAATATTTCTACTTACACTGTGATAGGGATGATTTATCATTGAATCGCTTAGAGATCACCCAGTCCCGTGGCAAGGACACCTTGAGCCCAGGTTGCTCAGAGCCCCATCCAACCTGGCCTTGGACACTTCCAGGGATGGGGCAGCCACAGCTGCTCTGGGAAACCTGTTCCAGGGCCTCAGCACCCTCACAGGGAACAATTTCTTCCTAACGCTCAATCTAAACCTACTCTCTTTTAAACAGCTCCTTTCCATCTTTTTTGCAGTAATAAAAGTTTATCCAGTCTATAGACTGTTTTAACTGATTGACTAGCTTTATAAACATTTTAACATCCTATAAAAACCATAAGGGTTTTTTTGATCATCCTTCATTTACATATCAGAGTTATAGATATTTTGTTAATACATAATACCTTTCTTTCAACAGCTTTGTATATCTTGAGTTACTTTCATTAGCTGAGTAACTTAGCCTGGTTTTTTTTTTAAGGAATTGCAATTTAACTATAAATATATCCAAATGCCACAGAATTCAGGGCTACAAGTCAAAAATGCTGATCAGTTTGTAAAATCTTAATCAGCTCCTCCATGAAACCTAGGGACGGACCTCTGTGGTAGCAGAAAAATTTCCAGAAATTCACCACAGTCTTTTTCCAAGCTGCAGTTTGTTCTGATGTTGCCAGACAGCTAAGAAGAGATGGGAAAAGCAGGAAATCTTTTTGGATTTAATCACAGTGCTGATTTGGAAAAGCAGCTTAACAATGGAAAATATTTTTAATGCTTTAAATCATAAACACAAAACTATATAAGGTCCATGGTAGATCATGACTGCATTAAGATAGATTGTTTTCCTTATGAGTGAAGACAACCCTTCATTTTGGAATCTGATGGTCAGAAATCCTATTCCCTGGACATATTTATGTATTAATTTGTTATATATATATATATATATCCAGACTGGATTATTTGATGGTTGTAGTAGCATTTGTTTAGCATACTGGGGACCTGTATGTTATACCTGAAGATATTAAATATAACTTTTAGGTAACATCTTCTTAGTCTCTTCTGTGAGAAAGCTTTTCCTGCATTTTTACTTTCAAAAGATGTTGGACTGTGTTGATGGGCACTGCTTATGTTTTCCCCTGAAGTTATTAAAATTCTGGTGTAAAATGCCTAATTTTTTGTATTTAACTTAATCAATAAAAAAGTGCTTCTTAAGCAAGATCTTGCAGTTCTTGACCTTGCATCCTCTGTGTGAAAAAGTTCTTATTTAGGCCCCTTGATCTGTTTTAGGACTTAGAAAAGATGGAGACTTCAGGTTGGCTGTGGAGATGAGACCGGAGGCAAGGACTGAATGCTCATTTCTTAGCGAGCAGGAGATGAGGTTATGAAAATGTTTTAAAATCAAGATTTCTTTTGTGTTCTAGTGCCTGCTGAAAGATGGATGATGATGACTTTGGAGGATTTGAGGTATGCTGTTTGGATAACTTTGCTTTGAAATTTAACTATTTTCAACTATTTTATGGACATTTCTAGCATTTTGTAAAATATGTAACAATTTCTTCTTGTTTCCAGGCAGCAGAGAGTTATGAGTTTGGAAATGGTGAACAGCAGACCACATCTCCTGCTATTGCTTGGGCAGCATTTCCTGCAGGTATTGACAGAATCACTGTAAAAATCTTAATATTCTATTCCTGTCCTTGTGTATTCACTGTAAAAATTAGTGCTTAGAAGGGTGTACACAATGAAATAAATGCACAATAACAGAATAGCCAGCAGTCAAAACTTTAGCATAAGAATGTTCCTGAGCAATTATTTTGGGAAACTGCACTTCTCAAAGTTAAACTTTATTGAGGAATGAAAGAGAAATTCAGTTTATACAGTAGAAAAGGAATAGAACTTCTTCATTCACAGGATATTCTTTACTTTTAAGTGTGAAAGATCTGTGGCAAATCGTAGGAAAACAGAAAAAGTAAGGTTAAAAATAGGATTGTGATGAAATCTTACTTGGGAGGGATGGGAATGATCTTTTTTACTTGTGTAGTTTATATAATTGAAAAATATATTGCATATTCTTTATCTCAAGCAGAAGCAGAAACATTAGGGAACTATTTTATTAATTTCTACAAGTGTCTGGTGCCTGTCTGGATTTTAGGAAGTTGTTAAAAGTTTGTTGATAAATGTATACTATCAGTAGGACTAAAAGATTATGGAGGCGTTACTGATTTTATTGTGGTCTAGATTCCACTCTTTTCACAAAATAAAATAGCACTTTTGCAGCTTCAGGGGAGAAAAATAACCAACCACCCATACTGTATTGTTATGCAGACTAAATTATACAAAATAAGACGGGAATTTTTATCAACATGAACTCTGTATAAATCTTATTCTTAAAATGTTTTTGTTCATTTATTTCTGGCTTTCATCTATTACAGAACGATCAGTTTTATTTGTCATTGACTCAGAGGAAAACAAATACTAAGGAAATTATATTTTTCCAACTTTAATATTCTTCATGTCATGTTTACAGATATTTAAAATTGTTGGTTAAGTTCAGTAGCATGTCTGTGTTTAATAAATTAAATCAAATACAGCTATGCAGTGTCTGTCAGTGAAGTCCAATTAAAATCCTGTTAAGTGTGTAGAATTGAAATTATTTGTACATAACACAGAATTTTTTTGTCACAGAATGATTTTAAGTGACACAGAAGTCCTAGGGTAATTTATACCAAGGTATTTTAGGCATTTCAAAATTAAAAGAAAACTCTTGTGTTCCAGATATTTTGTTACTGTAAAATCTTTACATGACTTTTTCATGCAAATATTGCTGTGAATAAACTAGTTTATTGCAATAGGCAACATTTTAATAGTATTGGTCAAGGGCTTCTTGGGCACTGACTTGTAGATCAATTTTAGTAACAGAAATGGCTGAATTGTCTCCCCAGTGTTATCTATATATAAAGATGTTCTTCTCTTACCCTAGAAATTTCTCAGTAAGGCTTGCTGAAAAATTCAAATGTATTATGGTGCTATTGAGGTGATTTTGATAAATTTGAGGGGGGTGATACCCTTGTATACACCCAAGATTTGATGAACTTTCCAGAGGAGCAGTTACTCATTTTGTGAATTTCCTGTATATCTGGTGTTTGGAAGTCATAAAACAAAACACTGAAGCCTGTGGCCATATTTTTCAGTGTGCAGGCAATTCAGAAATTATTTTTAAGGTCTCAGTGGTGATTTCAGTGCAATTTTGCCCTTGAAATTGGACTTCTGACTATCTCTTTGGTAGTATGGACCACATGGGTGTACATTTAAAATGCTAGGTTAGTAGATATAATAACTTCTAGAATATTTTGGCTTTGGAAGAATAAAATACGGGGAAGAGCTTTGTACTGTGAGTTGTCAGAAATCATCTTGAGAGTGCATCAGGTTGGTTTTTCCCACTGTGGAAACAAAACCAGTTTTAAACTCAAATTTTTTACCTGAATGTTACTTTTAACTGAAAATGTGCAGGGATAGAGTTCTCAGTGTATACAGTATAATTGACAGTGTCCTTGAGTTGTAATATCAAGACAAGAGGAGTTGAGGAAGAAAATTTAATTTTGTTTCTTGGGTTTTTTATTTTTAACAGCTGAAACCTATATGTAGGGGAGCTGTGCTACAAGTAGCTTACAACATTCTACAAAAACATGTCAAATTATTATTATATGGGCTTTTGCTCATAGCCCTGCTGTCATATCACTTCTTTATTCCTGAATGTAAGAAACATCTAATTGGTAAATATTAGCCATGTGGTACATTTAATATTTGATGTCTTCATTCTGAAACTCAGTAGGAAGGAAAAGACTCAATGAAACGTTGATTTAACAGTTCATGTTCATCCACTTGGTTTTGTTTTCAGAATTCCTGATCTCCCAGGGAATTTTAATAATTGTTTGAGCTTCATTAAAAAGCTCAGACATAAAGACACAGAATTTTCCTTGCATTAGCAAGATTGTAGGCTGTGCCTGATCTCTGCTTCTATTACCAACCTGCGTGTTTCTGGCAGTTCTTACATACAAACCTATGACAGAATATTCTTAATATTAGGAAGCCAGGGCTTCAGAAATTATTAGATACTTTTATAGTACAATTCTGGCAATAACTTATATCTGTATCTTATTTCAGCCTTTTTGGTGTATGACTTTTGATATACCTGTAACTGAGTTTATGCTTCTTTTCTCTGCAGTGCTGCAGCTCTGATCAATGAGCAAAAAATTTATTTGGAAATTCATCAGGGCTATCAGACTTAACCTGTTGGAGTCAGGTCAGGTAGTTCCAACAGAGGAGGGTTTTGGTTTCAGGAGTTGTGAAACTGTTCCGTTATGGTAACTAAGGCATGGTATGCAGGAATGATTTAAGGGTTCTCTTTATAAGCGAATTTCGAGCTGAACTAAAATGCAATTTCACCAGTATATACACAAGAGGAATGAATTAAGAGAGCTTGAATTACAGACATAGCACATGTAATTCTAGGAATGTCTAATTTATGAATCTTTAGCATTGCTGAAAAGTGAAAAGAAGGTTTTGTAAAAAAAGATGTTTGAATGATACCTTGGAGAGTTGCCACCTTTTCTTGTCTTCTGCAAGGTCATGTGTTTAGTCGAAAACCTTAAACCACAATGTTCAGAAGTGCTCACCAGTTGTTGCTCCTCATTTCCTAGGTTTCATTTTGACAACTTAAGGAGTGGGGATTTTGTTTCTAGTTTGGTTTTTTTTTCCCCTTCAACATGCTAAGCGTTCATTACTATAATGAGAACTACTGAAGGCTCCACCTATTATGTTAAACCACTAAAAATGGAGTTTTATCTCTAGGGTTGGACACCACAAAATATGTGAATACCTAAAGCTCCCATCTCAGCAAGTCTACATTCCACATATGTGCCCAGTCTTCATGGCTGTTTTTACTTTTGTGATAAATTATTTATATGTGAACTATGCCTGTGCTATGGTAATCCTCACCAAAGGTTGAACATTCATCACAAGGATCATGCTCAGTTTTTCCATGTGAGTTGACAGTTTTAGTCAACCACTAAGAGAACCAATTGCCTGCTCAGTCAGAAATTGCCTCGTACATTATTTTAGCTGTTTTTCCATCAGATGGAAATTAATTTAAAACTGAGACTCAGGGCATTAAGTGATAGCATAAAAGCTGAGACTTTAATGTTTGTTTAGATACAAAAAGATTTTCTATGTCACTTCACTGCCACTTGAACTAACAGAGTAGGTAATTTTTATAGGAAGCTGCCTTTGAAAGGAGACATTTGGAATGGGAGGAGAGTTTTATCTTAAGGTGCATAAAAGAAAGCCAAAAAATCCTGTTTCCAGTTCTGGAGAAGAGTTGACTATTAAAATGCAGTTACCTGAACTGGTTCCTGTTCTGTTTTCTGAAGTGCTCTCCTCTAGGCTTTTCAACCAAGTTTCCATCTTCTGCTGAGCTGTGATTTTTTTTTTTTCCTTTTTTTTCTTTTTTTTTTTTTTTTGCCACGTCCAAATCTACTATCATTGCAGTTACCCTACTGATACTTTTCTGCCTCATGGCCTATTTTCTGTTTTCTTTTCATTCAATGAAGTTTGCATGTTCCTGTGTGTTATACCTGAATCGTAGAACTGGGAGCTGAAGAAGATGGGACAGAGAGTGCCTGGATTAAAGGATTAGTGTGTCCTTTAGAATGCCTCGAGGCCAGTTGTACACACTGCTTTGTGCTGAGTACTTGTGCAATATTCTACAGTGATATCCAGAGGCTGGGCCTTGCTCAAGGCTAGAGGCATCTTTTACATGTTGCCAGAGTTAAAATAATAATGGGAGCTGCTTTTTCTGAAACAATGGGAAGTGCTTTTTTTGCCTATTGCAAAGACACACCTGGAGCTGACCGTGTCAAACTTTGCAGGATTTTGCTGTTAAATTAAAAATGTAGTAAAAACATTATCTTTTTCTTTCTTTTTATTTAGTTTGTTTATTTTATGTCTTTTTTAAAAACAAGATTTCTGTTGTGCCGGCTTGGTAATGCTAATCCAGTCTTCAGGGATTTTATGGCATAACTGGAATTTGGTATGGAAGAGCTCTCAATCCAGTGTTAATTCCATTTAAGTTTTATTACCTAGAGAGTTATTTACTTTTTATCTCTTATAAAATGTAAGACTGTTTTATCCTGTGTCTTGGCAAGCTGTTTGTATGTGGCTTCTAGGACAGTTATGGATTTTTTTAACTTTTAAAATGTATAAAACTTGGGAAATTACAGGTATAGTTTTCCTGTTGACTGAAACTGATTAAAGATCATGCTGAAGCTGAAAGGCTGTGTGAATCAAAAGAGACAGAGTTAAAACTGATCCTTTGAGAGCTGTTGTCTTGTAAATTAGAAGTCTAAATTTACTGTGACTATAACTTTCAATGTCCTTAAGTCGGTACTACTGAAAAACACAGGCACTTTGTGTGGAAATACTTTTCAGTGGAACTGGATTATAAGAAATACATAAACTTACATTGGTATGGCTTGACTTGTGATGGGTTTTACTAGGCATGGACTCCAGAAACTGAACTAGTTTTAGGGTGGTTCTTCATATCGTGTGTTTTCTGTTTCCAGTACCTGAAGTCCATAGATCTCCTGATGTTCTCCTGGAGCGCTCTGTGCCTTCTTCCTGCCTGCTTCCTTCTGACTCTTTCATTTTATCAAGTGATAATGTGGCAACAGCTATTCAAACAGGCAAGAGTGTGATAAATCCAGCTGTTCCCGAAGAACAGGTAAACCCACAATTTTTGAGCTTCAGTGTGGAAACTCAATGTGTTAAATATTCGTGTTGCGTCTTTTCTGTGCAACAGAAATGCTTTTTAAGGGCAAAAGGTTTCTGGATGCAGACTTTGAAGCAAAATGCTTTTTAAATTATTTGTGAAACCTATAATTGATAGAAATCATACTACTTTGATCTGAACTGCAAGAGAGATAACTGTCTTAGAGTTATTAAAAGTTAAAGGCATGCTGATGATGCTGGGCATGCATGAAGGAAATGTCAGCAAGAAGGTTCACAAAAAAAATGGCTACTGTTGAAGCTTATCATATTTGTATGTTTTCTCAAGTGGTTTTAGGACTAGGTTTTTAGGATTTTCAAGGATGGGCCTCTGAGCAACCTGGTCTAGTGAAAGGCATTCCTGTCCCTGCCCATGCCAGGGCATTGGAACAAGATAATCCTCAGAGTCCCTTCCAATCCAAACCATTCTATGATTAGAGAATTAACATTTAATCTTTACTTAATTATAATCAAATTAATTTTAAAGGGTTAAGGGGGTTAAATTTTACTTTGCTTTATTTTTTTCCCCATTACTTTTAAAGTTGGTTTGGGTTTTTTTTGTGACTGGTTGTGGGTTCTTAAGCTCTCCTACGGTTGCAGTGCTGCTGAGAACTGATCTTTGTTTCTTTCTGGAGTGTGAAAATGTTTAGTTTTTAACTAAACAGCTAGGTGAGGAAGGAAAGAAGAGAAGGGAAAAGCCTTTCTGCCTGGAGATTATCACAAGAATTTTATCAGAATCACAAGAGCTGCTGCAGTTGAGACTTAAATAGATACACCTTTCTGAGTTTTTTATTGCCATAATTGCAGTGACCCCCATTTGAACATGTTAATACATTGTAAACTTCCTTGTTTCAGGGTGTGGGGTAATGTGTATTTGAATTAGAGAAGGCTCTTACCTCACTGTGAAGCAATCAATGTTTTGGACTAATTGTCAGCCCTCCTAGTTTTAGCACTTCCTTGTTTTTTTTCTTCTTCAGGTAGACTCATCAAGTCTCAAGGCTGCTCCTGGTGAAAGCTAAATTTCATTATTAAGTCAGATTTTCGTTTTCTGATCATTTAAAAGCATTTCTTTAGAGCTGTTTAAGCAATATTCACAAAATACAAGTTTTGGTTTAACTGAGTCTTATCTTTTTCCTTTGAGGGGCATCTGTATGTTCACACTTCCAGAAAGACTGTGGCACCAACGTTGAATGAATTAATTAATTAGTTACCATTTTGTGTTTGTTCCCAGGCTAATGTTCTGGGGAAAGCCTATAAAAAGTGAAGAAGAGATGTGCCCAGATGCAAAATATATCAAAGAAATGTATAAATCCAAAAGTTATGGGTTTTTTTTCTTTAGAGGGAGGAGTGTTTGTTTTCTTTTTTTGACTGATGCCAGCCAGGGTAATTTTCTGTGTTGAAGGTTCTTCATCTGGATGTCTGACAAAGTTTTGATAAGTAAATTTCTTTTACTGGCAGGATGATCAAAAAGTTATTTTCTTCAGCCACCACAGATCTTGCCTTTTTTAATTTTGGCTAAGAGTGAATAACCTTCAACCTTTCTTGTTTGAGCTAGGCCAGCAATTTTAGCTTTTGTGTTCTCTGGAAAGAGCACTTGGGTTATTCCAGAACACTGAGGCTTAGGGGTATTTTTTTAAAACTATAAAGTCATTTAGTTAGCTAATCTTACAGAAAAATAAAAAGCACACTTTGTTACTTCAGACTAAGTGTGTGTGCAAATTCTAGTTGTAGTCCACGTTTCAGTTTTTCTCATCTTGTTCTGTTCAGCTACTGACAGACTCATCATTCCATAAATTCTCTGTTATGCAGGAAATAGTACAAATTTTAAAAATTTATTAGCAAGTCATGCTGAAAGAGGAGTTGAGAGCAGGTCCTTCAACATTATTTTGAAATAGAGGTGACTTTGCAGTAAGGAGTAAACTAAAAGAAAGTGATGGACATAAAGATAAAATAAAATATTCCTACACTTATTAGAGGGTGGTGTTAGTAGAACTGTATTCTTTTATTATATCTCCAGAGCCTCTTGAGGTTTTGGATAAAAAAATCCTTCCCTATTACAGGTTCCATACAGTTTTTGGTGGTGCTAGACTAATCTTGAGTAGTACTTAGAAGTGGAATTGGCACATAGGGCTTCTCTTTGCTTCTTACAGGAGAATTCAGAGCACAAACTGAAGTATATTTCTCTGTTTTGTCTGCTGTATCTTATATATTCATGTACAGTCAATATCTCACCTTGTTTTGTTTGCTACTTTATTTGAATCCTTTGAGAGATACTTATTTATTGGAAACTCAGTGTGTTATATGAGTGTATGTTTGGAACAAAAGGTGCTAGGGAGATGGATTAGGTCAGATCAGTCGAACCTCTCTAATAAAGACACTGAGATGTTCCTTTCACCCAAATCTCAAGCATGTTTGGCTTTCAGATTGTTGGAAAAGTGGCAGCTGAATTAATTTACCAGCTTTTTTCTTGGAGTTCTTTTGTGGCAAAAAGAACAAGTTTTTGCCCTCTCCTTTGTTTTTTTTAAAGGGGAGAAATAAAGCTTTGGTTTTTGTTATTTATACCACAAAATGTTTTAAACATCACCTAATTAATTTTTGTTCTTTTCTGAAAGTGTGGGCTTACCATCAATGTTTCACCTGTTTTCTGTACTTCCTCAGTTTACTGAAATAGCAGTCACTAATTGTTTAGAGATGTTTGGATTAGTTTTATTCTCTTAGTCTAGCCTAAGGATGAGATATTTATTTTAGCACAAACGCTTTGGATTCCCCTTCTGTGACCACTGTTTGCAGTGTGCACTGGGTGAAAACATGGAATGACTAATCCAAGGAGAGTTTGTTTCCTTGATGCATTGAGAGAGATGATTCAGTTCCACTTTTCTCCTATGAATTAGACTCAAGCAAATATTCCAGTTGCCTCTTCAAATGTAATTGAAGACAAGCCTTTAGCTGATGTTGAGACAAAGAGAACAAATGAATCCAAGAACTGCCTTCAACAAGCTGTTGCAAACCTCGAAATCAAGCTCTGCAGTGCTGAAGAAGAAAAACTGAAAATCAAAAAGGTATGAATTGTCATTTTGAAGGAAAACATTTGGCATTCATATAGGAATTAAATATAGGTGGAGCTAGCAGAGGTTTAAAATTTGTTTGAAATTCATTTTTTCCGTAGAAATTAGCCAAATTCCAGAGAAACTGTCCAAATTTAGAATCATGAAGGCTGGAAAAGACTTCAAAGACCATCGAGTTCAACCTGTGCCGGATACCCCACTTGTTGCCAGCCCAGAGCACTGAGTGCCACATCCAGGCATTGCCTGGACACCTCCAGGGATGGGGACTCTGCCACCTCCCTGTGCAGCCCCTTCTGATGCCTGACCACCCTTTCAGTGAAGAAATTATTCCTGATGTCCAACCTGAACCTCCCCCAGCACAACTTGAGGCTGTTTCCTCTTGTCCTGTCCCTTGTTTCCGGGGAGCAGAGCCTGACCCCCACCTGGCTACAAGAAATAAGGTCCCCTTTGAACCTCTGTTTTTCCCAGGCTGAGCCTCCACTGCTCCCTCAGCCTCTTCTCATCAGATTTGTGCTCCAAACCCTTCTTGATCTCTATTGTCCTTTTCTGGATGCTCTCCAGAGACTGGCCAGAACTGGGCACACCACACGATTTAGCTGGAATACTTTTTTTAATGCCTAGTGTCTATTTTAGGCTGAATTTTTCTAAAGTTTCAGGAAAAGCATTACTTTTTTAGCATAACTGGTAAAAAAGAAAAAAAAAAAAAGAAAAGATTGCAAGCTTTCTCAGCATGAGCTTTATTTTGGTTTTTTTTGTGGGTGGGAGCTCTAGTAGCTAAATTCTTCATATTCCTTCTGACTTGAATACAAGAAGAGCACCAAGGCAGGGCTGTGCCTGTAGTTACACATCAGTTAGCAAAAGGTCACTGAGGCATGGGAGAGTGAGTTTAACTTCTGTTATTCTTAATACTTTTTCTAGGGAGGGCTCAAGTCGTGCTGGGGAAGGAGCAAACAGCTTGTAGGAAATGAAAATGAGGGTGAATAAATGAGGGAGCCAAGGATGAGGAGGTCTGCAATTGGCTTTGCTAAGTGTACGAAGGAAGGGTTGGAAGAGGAGACAGGTTGAGAGAGAGGCTTTAGATGGGTGTTCCACAGTCTGTTTCTATCTCACCAGGGGAATCTCTCAAACTGTTTTGACTACTTTGTCCAAAAGCAGGGTTGAACTAAGCAGACCTGCTCTTTGTGTCCTCCTCATGACCCTCTCAGTCGTGCCTTTGTTTGAATTGCTGTGCAGTGACCTGGCAGGTCATTTGTTTCTATACTGGCTTCCTGCATGGCGTGGAGAAGTAGTTGCTCTTGAGAAACTGAAAAAGTGCCAGCAGCTTATGTACAATATCAATGGCTGCATTAAGAAAAAATAAAAATCTTTAGCTCTTTGTGCAGCAAATAATTTTGAAGTTTTTTGTCAGTGGTGTTATTTTCCTTCTTCTCTTTTGGTTCATGTTAGGCAGGCTTTCTGAGTGGCTCTCTGCAAGTTCTCAGAATATTTTAAGATTTTATTAATTTTGGAGATGTTGATAGAGATCACTGTATACATGCATACATGTCATTTTTCAGTGAAAACATTTGCTGATAGTACATTTAATATGCTGCTTTTCAAGTGCAGAAAGGCAGAGCATGATATTAAAAATATTAAAATAATTGGAATAGAATAGAATAGTTCCAGTAGGAAAGGACCTGTAACAACAGGTCCAGCTGCCTGAACTCTTCAGGATTCAGAAGTTAAAGGATGTTATTAAGGGCACCTTGGCCACTTCACATAGGTCACTCCTTCTACGTGGGACATGCCTTGGGTTTTTTAATACCTTACACTGTCTCAATGTCTCAATGTAACGACTGCAGTCAGATTTTTCTTGCACATCCCTTTATCTCTGTGATAATTAAGACAGCAAATATCACAGTTATCAGAAATTAAATTAGTTTGAATGGTTGAATGAATCTGTATTTTCACAATTCGAAAATGTTTGTAATTCCGTGTGTTTTATTTTACAAACTTTATAGGAATTGGAACATTTGCTGGAAAAACATAGTGTGCTAGAAATTGATTTCTTGAAGGAAAAAAAAGAAAAAGTGCTTCCACATCAAGATCATTACAAGACGCTCCAGGTAATTTATTTATTTATATTGTAGTATCTTTATTTTTCAGGAGGGTTTTGTATAGAGTATATTTATGTCCAAAAATACTCTTTTAGGCGTCTGTGGGTCTGCTCCAAAGCCTTTTGAATTTAAAGAGTTTCTAAGGTTTTTAGATCACAGCCTGATTTTTTATCTTAGTGGAAATGGAAGTTTAATATCCCACTTGCCTAACTACATTTTTGTAGCTCAGATCACTCTTCGTTGTTCTGTTTCATAAAACAGGTGAAAAGAAAACCACTTTGCTCAGTAGTTGTGTTTAACAGCATGACTTAGCATGTTCTAGAGTCCTATGGCCAATTGTTAGTGCTGTCTTACCTAACTTCAATATGGAATACTGCATAATGGAAATCTATAAAGTGTCATTAGGTGATAGACAATGGAATTAGAATTGTTTCCATTGTGAAAGTTAGCATCTTCCATTAAATACGTGTGTAAAGTTTCACATCCCAGATAAAATTTTCATTGAAGTTATCAGTCATCTTCTAGTGTTAGAGCAAAGCAAACTATGTTTAAGCATTTCAGAAGTTTGTGTCTATAACTCAGCTTCACTTAATTTTTTTGCTGCTGTGGATGGTCTTTAATAGCTGTTGCATTGTTTCCCATTTGTATGGGTTGCTGTAATAATTTGTTTTGAATTCCTGGCAGCAGTACATTCTGGAATTTACAGTAATATATTTAATACTTTTTTTTTCCTTTTTTGTGTGTAACACTTAGTGAAAGAAATGTTTGCTTAACCATGATATAAAAGGAAGTTTAACTTAAAACCCTCATGATTTATGCAGTACCATAGTGGCTAAAGTTCTTGGCTATCCTGAACAATAGAATGGGTGGATTTCATGTTGTTAATACTCACTTCTGCTTGAAGAGCACTGTGAATTTGAATAGTGGAAAGGCTATTGAGGTTTGCAACTATCCGTCTGTATCATAACTCTTTGAGGTAGGTACTGCAATTTTAAAAAATGGCAATAAAAGGGTCGTCATGTTTACCTTATTTTGTAGAAATGCTCATGTGCTTCCTCTTGTTATCTTCTGGGTACAGCCATAATCAAACCAGAGAAGGAAAGTGAGTCATGCATAAGAGCTGCCTGTTAAAGTTACTTTCGTGAGGCTTGAGTTGTGGATGCCTTCTGTTGCTACAGCTTTTAGTTTCTTTTGTATTTCTCCTCTGACTCCTGCAACACCACCTGTGGCCACACACTGAGCAGAGCTGGCAGCTCCTAGGACAGATGTCTGTCCCACTGGCTTTCCCTTTTCCAGGAGAAGCAGCTGGTTATTAGTGCTGCTGACCTGAAAAGCTTTAAAGCAGACTGCAGTGGTGCCTCTGGCACAACTTTGAGAACTCTCAGGATGAGGTTTCCAACGGAACTGATGCCAGCGTCGAAAGCTGTAGGTGTGCATTGACTTAGTTCCTTTTAAATGAAATTGCTATGTTAATGTTTGAGTAAAAAGTATAAAACCTTTTAACATGCACTGTTTCATGCACCTTTAAATTTACTAACTGGCTTCTGGCACTTGTGACAGGGAATTCTCAAAAGCTGCTCTAGATATACAAAGCCAGTCAGTTAAAGAGATTTTAACAAGGTGATATTTAGATAAGACCCTTTTATTTTTCGAAGAATTTAGTGTGCTTAGTTCTGAGAGATTTCACTGATCTTTGTCAACTAAGTCAGTAATCTGTTTTTACGTCTTTTCCTGTTGGTTTCTGCCTCAGTCAAGGGTGACAGTTATCTCAGTTTTGTTCTCACAAAATTGTATCAATAAAATATGCTTTAGGTTTTTTGATATAGAAAAAAGTAACTTTGAAATGCAAGGTAGGAAAATAAAAAATATTTTCTCTGAGTTGGGTTACTATTCTAATGAAGCAAGTTTAGTTCTAGACTAGTAACAAACGTTTTCATCATAGATGTGAAAAAAGCCTTAAACTGAATTTATCAGTTCTGAAAATTGAAGAATTGAAGGGTAGTGATTATCACTATTCCTAAGCATGGGAGGCAGAATTCCAAATATTTGGTATAGTGTTAACATTTAACTAATGGATGACAATAGAATGTTGTCACATTTATCATTGTGTAAAACTGAAAGATAAAAAGTTCTGTGTTTCATCTAAATAAAATTAGCTTTAAAATAATCAAGATTGAACAGACCATGCCGTTTTTTCACATTCTTAACATTATTTCCATATGTATCTGCAACAATCAGAGACAGTAAAGGGGCAGCAGTGGATTCATAAACAGAATAAACAAATTGCTATTAACTAGTATTACAGACTTGTTTGGATATTTAATACAATGGTCTGTTTGTGATCTTGAATTCGTATAAGCTAATGAAATTAGAGTTATGATTCCCACGTTCCTGCTTCAGTGTTTGTACTATTTAAGAGGCAGAATAACATAGTATATTTCTAACTTCTTTACTTGAAAATTGGCACTAAGTTAAAATTGCTGTGGGAAGTGTAATTTTAGGGGGTTTGACTTATGTGCAGTGTTGCAGTCGTGAAGTTGCAATCTTGGACTTATTCCTTGCTTATTTTAGATAGGATAGAAACAGGTGCAAATATATGTCTGAGTTTTATGTTTTCTTGGTTGGTATGTCACTTTTATATTTGTTCCTTTTTTCGATCAGAATATATATATTCTCAACTTTTAACACTTCAGCTTTTCCTTAGGTGTGAATTGCTACATATTTTTAAGTCGTTTGGAGCTAGTAAGTCATACAAGATTTTGAAGATAATGCAGTCACTTACTCCTAGAAGTCTAAAATTTTGTTTTAGCCACGTTACACTATGTTGTAGAAATAAGCAAAGGCTACATTTTAAAACTAACAAACTCCAATTTGTAATACAGTGAAAACCATCAATAGCAAAATTAACATTCCTGTTCAGTAGGTGATGCTCTCACGTTTGCAAATCAGTGAGGGAACACTAAATTTGAGAAGGGAAAGTAGTGCCTGGTTTCAACTGCTCTGAGCAGGAACTTAATTCTTCAGTCAGATTGTTCAGCTGATAAGGCTCCTGATGTTTGGTCTATCTACAGACAACTGGTTTTGATGATTCACTAGGAACTGGATCATACTTTTCTCTGCTATTTGTTTGATTTACCACACAGTCACATTTGAAGGAGTGCTGCATTGCCACTGGAAAATTCTAGTTGCGGTTATACACATTTTTTCCCATCATCATCCCTTTCTGGAAGTTAAGCAGACTGTTTTTCTGAAGAACAATATAGCTGCTGTGGTGTACTCCTTCTTTTTGAAATAAACTTCTTTATCTTTTGATAATGGACTTCTGTTCTTCCAACTTAAGTCTGTAGTTGTTTAGAAAAAAACAGCATTTTTTTTTTCTTTTGGCAACCATTGTTTCTGTTCCACCTTTCTTTAGGGAACATCTTTTTATTTTAAAAGGGACTTTAATATGCTTATTTTATGTAGCAGTATTTCTGTTATTGCAATGAATCATGATTGGAAATGAATTGGTTGGTAGTGTGACTTCATTTTACATAACATTTTGGTGTGTAAGAAAGCGGGTCAGACAGGCTCCTTGTTTGAGTGGCATTTCAGAAAGGCAGGAGAAGAAGATTGTCTTGAGGAAAACATTGACAGAATGATCCAAAGGAAGTTCACTAGGTCATGCAGTAACACCTAGCTGGGATAAAAGGTAACAATAACCAAAGTTCAATCATTGCTGGTGTTAGATGTTGTTTCTTTTATGTATTTCCATAGCTGTTGATGTTTTGGGGAATTTTTCATTTGAGTACCTGTATGAATGTCACATTTAAATTATAAGATTTCAAATTATGAGGAAAAGTCTTTAAATACAGTTATATAAAGATAGAAAATTGTAAACCTGAGATTTTGGACCAGTTTGTTTCCTCTTAGCTCTGAGGGATGACTTTATTTTTATTTTGATTAATATTGCCCATTGTTTTGGAAATTTTTATGTATTAGACCCATATATCACACAAATTCATGTGAAGCAGGATGCATATTTGGTTGCATCTGTCTCCTTGTTTTGAAGTTTTGAACCTTTTCCACTTCCCTTTTATGTCAGTTTAGTGATGTTCATCCATGCAGGCCTCCTGCTACCTGTGCTTGACTTCCCACTTGTCCCTGTGGACCATTCTTGGGTTTGGAGGAGATAATCCCTCAGCAGGAGACAGTTCTTTTGGAGCCTTCTCTCTAGGGTTGTGTCCCATGTCCCAGGCAGATCCCAAAGAGGCCAAAGTCTTCTTCCTTCAAGTCCAATGTTGTGACCCTTGGTTTTCCCTTCTCCTGAACTCACCATCTCATGGTCACTGCAGTCAGGGCAGATCTTCACATTTCCTCAGGTCCAGCAGAGTGCCTCGTGGATTGTTCCTCAGCTGCCTGTGTTCCGGGTGATGCAGAAACAAAGACTCTCTAACCGGTTAAAGTTAAAAAGTGGTATGTTTATTAAAACACTGGGCATACCCGGGAGAAATCTCCCATAGGGATGTGCAAAATACACAGGGCTCTTGCCTTCTTTTATCCACGAAAGTCCTACGTATTTATATAATTATCCTATACACCTATACATACGCATTACCTAACCCTGCCTACCCTCGCTTCACGTTACAATTAGCTCAAAGTCCTTTTATGCTTGAGCAGTTCCTTCCTTCAGATGGGTCGGTGGGTGTTTGAAATGGGTCAGTGGTCTTCTAGTGATGAAGTCAGGGAGTCTTCTTCACCTTCAACTTTTCACCTTTGTTTTGTTGCTAGTTTCTCGGGCCCTTTGGCCATAGTTTAAGCTCCCAACCTCTTTCTGGCTGGTTTCAGGGTCCAGGTGCAGTTACAATTCTTTCACTTTGACAATATCCCAACCACCTGTCTTGATGCAGCAAAGCCAAGCAAGTGATTTATTGTCTTAGCTCTGATGGCTCAGCCACTTTCTACATTGCTTCTACTGTGATCATTCTATGTATAGCTTCTATCCCTCAGCTAAGCTCTTAACCCTTTGATTTTTACTTCATGGGGGCTGTGTTCCGTGTGCCCCAGCAATCTCCTGGATTGCTGCATTGTCCCACCGGCAGCTTCTGGGCTTGGGAACGTTCCTGGTGAGGAATTACATGAGGCTCCCTCCTGTTGTCTGGAGAAGGTCTCATCTGCCTCATCCCTCTGGAGACTGTTGCAGCAATTCCCACTTTGCTGTCCTGCCTGCTAATCCTGACCCCCAAATCCTTCACAGATCCCCCACCCCAAAACAGAGCTCCACACATTCTCCCTGTCATCACCTCCCTGGTCTTTCCTTCCAGGAGAGTGCATTTATGATCCTGGAAAAGGTGTTCTGCAGGAGGTTGGAAACAGGTCTTGGAGGTAGGTGGTTTTTATGGCTGGAGTACTAGAAAATGTATGTTTTCTTACAAAACTAATATATGACTTACATCCTGTTAAACACCATCTTCTAAGAAAATATTTAGGTTGGTTTTAGGTGCAGACATAGAGGAGACAGAATGTTAATAACAAAAAAAAAAATAGGTGTGAAAAAAAAGTTTATGTACTGTACCTGCAAACAAATTTATAAATGAGATTCCAGGAAATTTCACGGGTCACAGCAGGGTTTAAAATTATGGAATATGGAAAAAGGGGGAATTTCAGAAAAGACACTTTAACAGATAGCAGTGCATCTTTTTGCTGAACTGCTAAAGGTATTTATGGATATGGCAACAATCCCTTGCCCACCTCTTTTTCAAGTGAGTGCCAGATACCTCACATTTATTTATTCACCTTTAATTTTTTTTAATGTTACTCTCTGTACTCTTCTTTCAGATACTCATTTTTATTCAAAGTCTTTATTTATTAATAATTTTAGAACTGTTTACATTTTGGCCTGTTTCCCCCCTGCCCTCGCCCCCCTTCCCCCCCAGTTTTGATGTCTTCTTTTCTCTGAATTATTTTTCCATCCGTGAGGAAAAATAACTTTTTATTTCTATTACAGAAAGATTCTGATCTTTTGCCTTATGTTTTCCTTTTAAACTTCAATTCTTTTATTAATTGTTTTGTTGTCTTGTTTCAGAATTATTGATTAGAAGAGTGGATGAAAGACTAAGCATTCTAATTTTGTTTTAAAAAAATATACCTCTCCTGCTGTTGTGCTGTTATTTAACAGCTTTGAGATGCCTGACTTCCCTTATAATTTGATATTCAGTTACAGTCATAGGACATGCCAAACATTTATTTTTTTATACTTATGTGCCTCCTTCGCCTCCCTGATTTTAAAAGTATTCCAAAATATCGTGCTTAAATAACTTTCATTTTCTTAGTGTGCAAGTAGGTACTAGCAAAATAGTTTTGTTTAAACCAAGTTTTATGTCCTGACTGCTTTTTACGTGTCCTAATGTGTTTTCTGCCAATGCATCCTGGATTTATTTGAGTGCATTTACTGATTGATGTTCAGTCTGTGACAGCTACTGCACATCTTCATTTGCACATTCACAGCGAGTGCATTCAGAGGGATTAATCTTTTACTTTTTCTTCTACTTAATATGGAAATTCTACTTAAGAAGGTCGTGAAATGCCCAGATATATTTAGCACTTATTGGTTAAAGTTCTTTACCACCAGTCTTGTCTCATCAAGATTTTTACACCAAGGTTTTTCTAGCTTTTGTAGGAGTAGTATCTTGGAGTTTTGAGGGGATAATGAAAATATGCAAAATTTGCCTGAAAAGAAACCTGTGTAGAAAGAACTTGGGTAACTGTATTGCTAGGACAATAATTAAGACCGGTTTTCTGTTACATAAATAAAATTTAATAGAGATTGAAAAAGTAAGTTTAAAGATACAGCAGGTTAATGAGCAAAAAAATTTCCACAATCTGCAGCCATTCATAGTTTATTAATGAACTGTGGACAGATGATTTAAGAGTTAAAGGGAAATGTTGCAATGCTTGCAGGACACTTATCTGTTACTTGGCATGCACCTCCTTAAAAGATGTGGGGAATGGTGCCAGAGCATCTCCATGTCCTGTTTGTGTTCAGTATAAGGCATCTGAGACAGGGCAATTATTGTGAGTACCTGAGCATTACTCACCACTAAAACAGTAAATCTTAGCCAATATTAGCCAGTACTTTTAAAAAATCAGTCAATACTTTTAAAAGAATTTGTACTTCCTGTTTATACACGGGTAGGCATAAGATGAACAGCAAATACGAGAGTGATATTTTGGGGAGAAGTTTGAAGGATTGTCCCTTCATTGCCCTTTACCTTTTCAATTGTCTTATTTGGTTTATAATTCATTAATAAACTATGAATGACTGCAGAATGAAGCTTAATACATTACTGAAACTTTTATGGCTTAATTAACCTGCTACACCTTCACATTTGCTTTTTCAATCTGTATTAAATTTTATTTATATATAGTATACACTTGGTGTTGAAACACAGTTTACTTGTATTTCTAAACCCAGCTGAAATGTATAATTTGCCAAGTATTAAGCAAATTTATTTGTATAAATGTACTCTAATCTAATTCACACGCTGGAAGTTATTACCTAGCCAAGAAACTCTTGTGATTTTCATATCAAAGTTGAGTTTATTCATCCCTTCTCAGTTACCTTGGAAACTTCCTCATTAATTATACCTTTACTATTTCTATTTAAGTGAACTGACAAAATGTTAATATGTAGGCAAAGTGTCAACAAATGACTAATATTTTAAACTTCTGCAAGGTGTGTAACAGGTCTCTTCTATATAACTCCTGATACTGAGGAAGCAGTTCCAGAGATAAAGTATTGGCTACTTTATTGTTGCTGCTCTTTAATAAATAAATAATGCTTTGCTGCTGAGACTTGTATAAGGTTTTTTCCTCATTAAAGGCTTAAAAGGTCCAGAAGAGCATGTGATATTTAAAATAATCATGTACTTAAACTACTGAGAACTTTTTTACTATTCTTGGCAAAAGTTTTATCACTGAAAGAAAGCTGATACTAATGAAAACTAGAACATCTGTTCTTAAACCTGGAGGATATTGAGATAAAACAGATTTTCCCAGTTCTATGTAATTCCTTAAAAATAAACCTATTACTTGAATGTATTGATAAACACATGCAGTGTTTTGGTTTTGGATATGCATTACAAATTAAAGCATTCTCAGGGAAATAATTGGCTAGGATGATCAACATTAATTTCCAGAAGTGAGTACCATAATGACAAAATCAAATTATGAAAATGAAGGTCTGAGTAGTGCTTAAAAAATAATATAAGGCATTGCAATAAAGGACTAAGAGAAAATCTGAATTTCTTCAGTTATTACAATATTTTTTTGTATCTTAAGAATAATTTCAGCCAGTAAGTCTGTGCTTAATGTACTTCTTGTTTATGTAGGGAGAACATAAAGTTTCTGTGCTAGGTTTTCAAAGGGCTGAGTTTGTGTGACTTTTGAGATAAGTAAGAAATGAGTATGTCATTGAAAAGCAAATTTCCATTGACCTGCTAGGCAGAAAATTTGCAATAAGTCTTTAACTCCAGGGAAACTCAGATGGAAAATACAGTTTTGAGCTCATAAGCAACAAAGAATGGAAAATGTTCTGAAGCTCCCTTATGTTCAAACTTTATAACTGGAAAGGTACTTTTTATTCTTGAAGGGCCTTCTTGTTAGTGATAAGCAGAAAAGGAGATCCATTTCCATCTTTTTGAGCTAAAACCTCATTCCAGTCAGTGTATGGAGTGTATGTATGCCTGCGTTTGTGAAAATATTTTGTGAAATACTTTTGTGAAATACTTTGTTTAAAAGAGTAAATTAAGAAAAGAAAATAAAACCTGAGAAAGGTCAGTAGAGGGAACAATTCTGGGGTTTCATATGGAGTGTGATTATATCTCTGCCCCTTGGGAGTTCCATTACCTGCACAGAATCCCCAGTGGGAAAACAGCTGCGTTCAGCTGGGCTGGTGAGGGGTTCCCTGAGTCCCTGGGACTTGAACTCACTGTTTATAAAGACACATTTCAACTCTGTGCCACTTTAGCACATTCAGTGGTGTTGTTTTAAGATAGATTAGTCTTCGGTATCCTCTGCTCCTATTTTTTATAAATGTGGTGACAGTTGTCAACCAAGGAAAATTATTCAGGGTTTTATGGAATTCAGCCAGAAATGCAGTGGACATCTCCCATGCAGGAAGAAAGGGGATATTGTGGCTGACAAAGACTACAGGAATTGTCTAAAGATATCTCATATTTCACATAATATTTTCATTAGAGTTCTCTCATGAATGGGGGTCTAGTGGCAATTCTCCTCCTCCTTACATCAAATTTGTCTGTCTTTCACCTTTTTTGGAGAAATGATTGTTAAACAAAAATAGCAGGTCTTTGAGTTGTGTTGCAACTCCTGTGACAATATTTTATCAACTTTCAACACAGTCCCATTCTGTGACCACCAATTAAATTATCTTATGACAATCACTGACATAGCTGATGAATCTTCCATTGCACTACAGAAATACAGTAGTATTTTTTAAGGAAAAATAAATTTTTTATTTATTTTTATGATATTTTGTATTTTTAACTGGTGCTGCACTGCTTTACATTTTAAAACGTGGTCTCCAGTCCTTTAAATACCTTCACATATGCTTAATAAATCTGCATACATCCAGTTGAGAAGGCTATATTCCAGCAGGATTTGCTTTCCCTTTTTGCAAACACTTCTAGCCAAGAGCCTTACTGTAAGCAATGTTTGTGCCCCTCTGAAGAGGGGAACTGCTCAGAACAAGAACGTGTCTTAATCATGATTTTTCTCATCTGGGTAAGCCAATTTGTGGGAGGTCTGATGTAGTGTAAAATACCAAGAAGTTTCAAACCAAGCTAAAACACAGCTCAAGCTTTCTGTCAAATTCAGTCCTAATGCTACAGCCTTTAAAAAATGTATTTACATTTTAATTTCTCACATACAACAAAGGAAGAGTGAGCTTGTTTTTGCCTCCTTGCCAGCTGGCTTGGAGAAAGGAACCGAGGGACTTCGAAAGGGGTGGCTTTGTATGGTCTGGGTTTGTAGAGTTAGAGGAAACAATATTTGTGTCCAAATTAGAATTCCTCTACTTTTCCCTCTCACTCTTTCAGCAACAACAGGGTTCTTGCTGGGATATTTTGTGGGGTTTTTTGGTTTTGGGGTTTTTTTTAGAAGGGAAAGGGGGAGATAACCTTTTTGTTTTTGACTGCAGCATATTGAATGGATTAAAGAGGGAGCTGTGGAATTACTGTTGTTCAAAATAAAAAATTAAATATGAGAATCGTGGTTTTAACATCGTTGGAGGGAAAGACAGAGTGAGGAGTGGAAGAAAGTGAGGAGTGTTCTAGAAACAATGAAAAGGCAACAGGGAAAAGATCTGGAGAGTGAATGAGTGTCAGATACAGTTATGGGAAAGTCAGTCCCTGCCTCTTATTTATGCATTTATCAAAGATTTCTTTCAATTTTGTTTAAGACTTAATATCATCAAGATGAATAAGTAAATGGAGTGTATAAAAGTGTCAGGAATCTTGAGTTGTATAACTCCTAGGCTATATTTTGAAGAGCACAGGTATATGTCTATTTTTATTTTCACTGTAACTCTAGAATTCTGCATATTTATCTGTATGAATACATTTGCTTTTTGTGGTCAACAGTAGTAGTATATATTAAAAATAGATTAGTTGACATAGCTTAATGACCTATAGTTTTTAAAATTTAATAGGTCTGTGTTTTTCAAATCACAGTTTAATTTAAAAAAACCCCAAAGCACCAAAAACCAATTAAAACCCAACATAGCTTTTAGTTACCTCTAAGTAACTTAATGTGGCATCAATCCTTGCTTGACTCTTTCCGAATGTTACATCTGATGTTTTCTGGCTTAAGTTAAAAAAAAAAAAAAAATTTACTTTGGTTTAGTGATTTTAGTGACATTGTTTGCTTTGAGGAAGAGATTAGGTTATTTTTTTTTTTTAAAGAGATTATTTAGATCTTCCACCTGCCCCACATCCTCTAACATAACTTTCCTCCTCTGGAGTAACTAGTTTTGCTGTTAGTTTGGTACCATCAGTGTTTCACAGTAATTAAAATAGAGAAATTAATAAATGTATGTTATGATTTTCACCTGGGATTACTCTTTAGATATCCAGGTTTATATCTAGGCTCCAAAGTGTAAGAGGGTTTTGTGGGGGAGGTCAGGGTGTTGTTTGTTTGTTTGTTTGGTACAAATACTGTAGAATTGGAACTTCATTGATGTCAGGCAATTTGATGATGTCAGGATGTTATCATCATCTTTGCTAATCAAGCCCAAGTTCTTTAACACATTCTTGAGAATTAGTTACTGTTATCTTGTTTGTCCATCTTTTGTGTGTTGGTAGTAAAAGAGCAAAGCAAGGCTTTATTTCTCCTCCCACCTGTGAGTTTGACATCTGTTTGTAAGAAGTGGGGGTTTAGTCACCTCAGAGGTGGGAGGTGGTGAAAGAAATAACCCAAAGCAGGCTCTCATGCATCAACCAGCACAATTGACTGCATTCTGGGGACCCCTGCCAAATGTGCACATAGAAATGCAGAGCCAGAGCTTCACCAGCTCAGCAAAAAGGAATGGGAGAGAAGAGGGGTCGTGTGTGAAAACGAGCAGCTTCAGACCACAGAGCTCAGGAGTGATGAGAGAGTTGGCTGTCACTATGAGAGAGTTCTGCATCAACTCAGGGAGTGGGGGAAGCTGTTGATTATTGGGAAGAGACAAGAAGGATGATGGATGGATGGATCCAGGCACGCCAGCTTCTTGGTCTTTGTGAATGTCATGGTGTGGGTGCTCTTGGCAGCCTTTTCTGGGCACATGAACAAGGTGATTGGAAAGAGGCAACGTGGATTTAGCAAAAGACAAATTATGCCCGACCAACCTGATTGCCTTCTGTGATTAAACTCAGATTTTGGATGAGAGGATTGTGGTGTACACTGACTCAGTCTGGAGAAGAGAAGGCTTAGAGGAAACCTAATATGGTCAGTACTTACAAAGTTGTCAGAAAAATGGAGTCAGGCAGGTTCTGCAGAGGTGTGTAGCAGGAAATGGTAATAGATTGAAACATGGGAAGTTGCAACTTGTTATAAGGAAAAAAGTATTTTATGATGAAGATAAGCATTGGGATGTCTTAGCCAGCAAGGTTGTGAAATCCCCATCTTCAGAGTTTTTCAAGATCTCACTGGACAAGGATCTGAACAATCTGGTTTGAATTCAGTGTTGATCTTGCTTTCAGCAGGAGGTTAAGCTAGATGACCTCCAGAGGTTCCTTCCAACCTGAATGATTGTGTGATTTTGTGATTTAATACTTTGGTCATAAACTGAGAAAAATAAATAGCCTACTCCCAGTCACTAAAGTTATAACTCCAGTCCAGGGGATATTCCCCAGGCTGAATTATTTGGAATATTTTACTCCAATCTGGCCTACCTCATTGCCAATTAAGGGCAGGGTCAGGAATGCCTAAACCAAAAATCTGATTAATGCAGTATTTGAAATGGTAAACTAGTCGAAATATCAGTTACTGTAAACTTAAATAATTGTTGTATGGAATGTAACATTTTTGGTGGTTTACAGTATATCTGCCATATTAGAATAGGAGCTTGTACTATGAAACCTATCCATGTTCAGTGTGAGATTTTACAGGAAGCAAAGTAGAGTTGTTCAGAATGTGAAGCTGCCTTACTAGTTCCCTAAGACCCATTGGAAGTGAGAAGGATTTTTTATAAAATCTGTGTATCTGTGATTAGGATACCCTTTTCTGGTCTGTGGGAGATGCTTCCTTCCAGCTGGAATTTTTCTGAGGTTAGACAAAAATCCTTTTCCTGCAGAATCTATAGCAGTGTTTTAAAATAAGCGAGCAGTAGTTGGTTCTCCTGTTTTCTTTATATACTTTGTTTTCTCTGGCAAAGGTGTAACTCCTATCTCTTTGGAATTTTTTTCCCCTTCATGCGTAGGCTATTTATGATATTTTCAGGAAGTAAAACAAATAACCAACAAGTTAATCTTGTGGTTTACAGCTTCATAGCCGTTCTCTGATGGAGGAAAATTTTGGGAGTTCAGTTGCAGATGATGTGTGTGTTCTGGTTTAGACAATATGGTTGAACTGATGAGCATTTGATTTTATTTCGTATCCCTCTTTTCTCTGAAACAACAAGGTCAAGAGAAGCTTTTCATGCAGATCTTCAGCTAAGAAAGAATTTAAAAGGCTGCATTGTCATCTTCTTCAGTGCATGTTTTACTTGGTATTTACTTTGTCCCAAACTCTTTGATTTGATGCTCAGTTTCCCAAGCTGATGGTTATTTTATTTTCTGATCTCAAATCTTGTCAATTTTCTTATCAAACAAATACAGAATTTGATGCAAAGATGGATACTTGTGTCTCTGTTGTCCAGTGAATTCTCTGAGTTTTGTTCAACTTGCACATCATCACTTGTCTTCAGGAAACCAACAAACAAAAATGCATTTGTAGCCCAGATGAGCATGGCAGCAATTTGAAGATGCTTTGCTTGTACTTTGATGGGAAAATAGCTGTTGATTAGCTGGCTTTCATATAGTATGTATGCTTTTGAATGTTTTTAGTGTTCCAAAATAGATTTAAAAATCAGAAAACGAATTAAGATTGAAAGAAGAGATAAGTACATCACCATTGTTTGCTCCTGGAGTTTTAATTAAAGAGACAGCCAAAGAAAATAGTTCACATACTGAAATGAAAAGGAGATTCAAATATAAAGATGTAACTTTTCTTTCTGTTGATTTTGTGTTAAGCATGATAGTTTATGTTATAATGAAATTTATTTTCTATACTTCAAAAACAAGGAAGAAAACAATTACATTTTTTATTACAGTGGAAAAATTTCAAAGATATGTTAATCTTACAGCTCGACATAAAATTATTAGAGTATTTGCATGTAATGATTCTATGAGTTCTTTTTTTATATCTTCTAGAAGTAAATCTTTGAAAGTTTTTATTTATGCTTAAGTGAAATTTATTCCTGCATGCTTTTGAAGCTACTTGACTGAGTGTCAAGTTTCTTTGTAGTCATCTTGAGATTTTAAACATCCATGAAAAGACTGAAGTTATCCTCTAGGAATGTGCTATGAACATCATCGTGTGTTACGAATAGTACAACTCTATGAAAATTCAATATAGATTCTTTCAATCAGTTGTATTTCTAAAGCATATGTTGATTACTTCTCAAAGGTTAACAGAGCTGCAGATGGAAATGTTACCAAATTTTGGTGCATAAGGTATCTCTAGTTAAAGTTTCATTGATATAAATTGAGGTTTTGGTTACTATTAGTTTTGACATTTGGCATTTCATATGTTTGAAACTGGTAATAAAAGATTGTATCCAGAGTAAATACATGTGTACTGTAGTGAACTGTATGCAGTGGGTCCTTTGGAAGGGCTCACCTGTGATAAATATTCAGCACTCCACGTTGTTTGCTTTGTAAGACCTTTTTTTATAGTTTCTGTGGAAAAGTTTTGAGAAAAACCAAGTAGTCTCAGGATTAATACCTAGTATATTCGGATTTGGTAAATACAATTACAGAATAAACTAGGTTGGCAAAGACCTTGGAGATCATCAAGCCCAGCCTATGACCTAACACCACCTTATCAACTAAACTGAGTGCCAAATCCAGTCTTCAAATACCTCCAGGGACAGCGACTCCACCCGGGCACCCATTGCAGAACCTGACTGTGTTCTTTTTGTATCATCCCTTCAGGTATTTATATACATTGATAAGATCCCCCTGAGCCTTCTCTTCTCCAGACTTTACAGTCCCACCTCTCTCAGTCTCTCTTTATGTGAAGGATGATCCAGACCCATCATCATCTTTGTGTTCCTTGGTTAGTCTCTCTCCAGTATGTCCATGTGGTTTTTCATACTGGGGAGCCCAGAACTGGGCACAGTACTCCAGGAATGGCCCTAACAATGCTGAGTGGAGGGGTAAGATCCCCTCATGTGATCTGGGGGCATTTTTTAGCCTAATGCAGTCCAGGATTGTTGGCCTCATGATCAGCTTCTTGTCCACTGAGATACACTGCCACCTTTTGGGTGTGGCAGTTCAGCCAATTTTCGGTCCACATCACTTTCAGCTTCTCCTGACCACACTTAGGCAGCTTCTCCATTAGGATTTTAGAGGAGTGCCAGCCAGCAGTAACTAAAATACCCATGAGTTACCAATACCTTTTCTAGCACAAATCCAAATTATGGGCCCCTACTGTGAAAAACTTCACTCTGTCCCAAGAAAAACTGGCACAATTACCTTCCCAGGTATTGAGTTGGGACTGCCTAGCCTGTAGCTCCTTGTGGTTTCTTGTCGTTTCTTGAAGACAGGGATGACATTTACGACCTCCAGTTCTCAGACACTTCTCCAGGTCACTGTGATCAGCCCACAGGTATTGAGCTGTCACAATTACATCTGCCAGCTCCCTCAGCACCTGTGGGCTCATCCTGTCAGGCATCATAGACTTAATTAGGTCCAGCTTGCTTAAGCATTTCTTGACACGATCCTCTTTCCCTAAGCTGTCCTTTTTCCAGACCCTTGCAATGTGCAGGTCAGTCTCCTACCTATAGGAAGAAGGAAAACTCTCCTAGTGTAGTTTTTTCATACATATCTCTATGTAACATGAAATGTACTACAATAAAGAACTACATAAATACTGATTTATTTTTAAATGCATGAGCTATATAAAGTTGTGTTGAGTGTTATAGCTGGCTTCAGTATCAGTAGCCATTGATGACGGCTGTCAACCCTTTCCAAATTAATATTTTGTTCTTTATGGACAGTGGCGGAATATGATTTGATCTAAGACTGATGCTTTGGGATAAGAGACGTGAAAATATCCTAATGAAGCTCAGAATATCTTTCATGCTTTCTGCGTTGCTTAATGGAAATGTTCTCTTGTCAGCTTCCCTGGCATTGTTCTGTTCACTCCTTCTTCCTTGCTTCCTCTTGCTATCCTGTCTCACCATTTAGATTATGTGGGGAAGTAGCAAAGTATGCAGGACATGAGTTGCTCTGGCACATTTGTAGCTTCATGCCAGAGAAGTAACTATCTGTGTAATATTTTAAAAACCTCGAGGCAGCCAGAGAAGGCTTTAGCTTTAGCACTTCTTTTTATTGTGTAATGCTCTCTTCAGTGGAGGGTCTCTATGCACATCCTGTAAGGGGAAAAAAAAGAGCAGATACAAACTATAATTGTTCTTCATGAAATATGAACATCTTAAATGTGACAGGGTAGAGATCCTTGTTATATACTGTGAATACTCAGAGAGTAGTGTGGGAACTGTAATTATGTTTCAGTTTGGGGCATGTACAGGCTCTTCCATACTATTTCCATTGCATAGTTTTTCACATTTAATCAGTCATAGTATTCCCAGCAGGCTGTTCTGTTCACACTCACTCAGCTCTGGCTCAACTCATTTCTAACTCAGCAGGAAATGTCCTCACCACCACGATGTTAGGCAGTTGCTTGTGAAAGTTTGTTTGCTACCTCACTTCATTATTCACCTCAAAGTCTTCCATTGTTATGCTCTAGGTACAAATGATATTTACTTGTATGAAATAAATCATAGTGTCTCCTTGCTTCCTGTGGTGAGCTTAAGGTTGTGCATAATTTTGGTTTTGCTTATCTTGGTATATCTGAAATCTTTCTGTCCTCCCTGTATTTTTCCATATTTTTTAGGTTCCTAGCTGTATCTTTTCACCAGGATGTTGATGATTGGGCCAAAGTGAAAATACTTGCTTTGCTAGAGACCTGGAGATGCTCCCATGTCTTAGTTCTGTAGAGTTCACATTCTTATTTCACATGAACAAAAATAGTAATCAATCTCTATTTTGTACACAATAGCACACTCTAGTGTGTATATTAATTAGCCATTATGGACTGATTCTCATACTGTTTACCTCAATTTCTCATTGATTTCATTTCGTTGCATTCAGTTTTACTATTTTTTCTCTGTACTTGAGTGAATTGAAGAGAATATTTCTATCTTCAAATAATAAATTTATATCTTCAGTTTCTTAACAGAATCATTATGATGCTAAATGTTATTTGTAATTCTTCATCTCAACATTTTTATTGGTAGAGGCAGTAAGTAACATTTCCTAAGAAGGTGATTTGGAAGTCCTGCCATCCACAGCTATACCAAGAAACAAAGAGACTTCTAAAAAAAAAATTGGAGATCCATTTAGAATCATCTGGGGTCTATCAAGAAACAAAACAAGTTTAATACTGAGACCTAGTTGAATTTAGCATATATATATATATTCATATACATTGTATACAATATCTAAAGGATCAAGCTGTGTGCATTTCTTCATCAAAGATACCAAAACTGAGGAAATTGTTATGTCGGGTGCCTATGTTGTATATAATGTTTTCTGTATTTTTGTACAGGAAAAGCATAAGCAGGAGTTAGAAGACATGAGAAAAGCTGGACACGAAGCCTTAACTATTATTGTTGAAGAATTCAAGGTAAATGAATTGCCAAGCTAACAATTTCCAAATGATGTTATTATAATAGTGAATAGGATGGCCGCCTGCAGTGCACAATTATTAGTACTGCTTGTGCTGATTGCTCGACCTCTCTCACTGCCTTTTCTGTTGCTTTCAATTTAGTTTGTTTGGTCTGAAATTTTGCATGACATGTTTTCCCAGTCTGCACTTTGGAAAACTTCAGATAAAGTTGGTTAGCCATTTTCAGTAAGGAAACTTAAAACCCAAAGTTCTCAGTCAGTTGTGGTAAACTTTGGGTTGGATTGTTTATCACAAATCCACATTTTGGACTTCTTTAGTCTCTAGAGCTGCACTTGCAAGAAAGCAGCATCACAGAGCAGTTCAGCAGGTTTTTATCTACACAGCACTAAGGAAGGAGTTATGGGTGAAATAAAGCTGAATCCGTAGCTTTTCTTTCATGCTGTTTTAGTTCCTGTCAGCTTGTAAGTTGAAAGAACTGGATGTTACAATGGAGCATAAATCTGTGTCTTTTGTTCTGTTATGGAAACTATTGAAAATGCACAAAGGACAAAACTGAATCAAGTTAGGAGGAGAAGGTAAAGTGAAGAGTTAAAATTGGACTTAAAATGGATCTGGCAGGAGGAAAACTGATAATGGGAAATTGAAATGAAGGCTAAGTTTTGAAAATGAAAAGGGAAATTTAAGATCTGATAGGCAACTGTGAGATGAGGACACAAATCTGAAAATGTAGTTAGTGAAGGGGAACTTCAGATTTTAACTGCTTGGTAGCAGTAATTTGTAACCAAAGAATGATCTCGCATGGAGGGCAGGAAGATTTAGTGGTGGGCTTGGCAGTGCTGGGTTAGGGGTTGGACTCAATGATTTTAGAGATCATTTCCAATATTAATGATTTTATGATAATAAGAAAGTCTTTTAATAATTTTGCTTGTAAGTAGTGTTCTAGCTAATATTGAAATTGGCTCTCTGTAGAAATGTGTTTGTCTCCTTCAGTATAACTTATACTAATTTCATTCCGAATCTATCCAGAAAAAGGTTTCTAAAGTTTCCATTCCTGAGAAAACTTAAACATGGCCACTGGTGGTGTCCCACTTCTCCTTGCCTTGCTCGTTTCACTTCTAGGGGAGAATTATCATGCTGCTCTTCCCTTACTTCTTCGAGGACCCCTTTGCCTTAGAAGTTCTCAAAAGGGAATCCTATGTGGAGTGTGCACCTTTGCATGTACCACTGAACATCTTCAGTGGCAAGAAGATATTTGTGATTTTTTCTAGATGCATGTAAAATATCTATTCCTATGTGAATTACATTTTGAAAAAGCTTGTGGGCTTTTGGTAATTGCTGCCAAATGTTTCCTTCTTTTTAGTTCTGAAAATATAAGCAAATTGTGAAATCCAACAATTTTATAGTATTGAATGAAAGTTTTGAATGTATTCAAGATGTAATTTTTCACCATTTTAATTGATTTGTGTGAAGTAAAGGGGAACTCTGCATGGGTTCTATTAGCCCTTTAAAGGAATAATTTCTTCCTGTGTAGTTTGGTGGAGAGATACATTTATGTGCCATAATAATTTTAGAAAGCTGTTTTACCAGTCAGCAGCAGCTGGGTAGATCTGGTATGCCTTCTGGAAAATAAGATTTATGTTTATCAGTTTCAGTGATTTGCACAGAAGATTAGGGAGTTAATTGAACCCTGTGTTTCATTGTTTATATTTAGTGTATTATTTCTCATAGAATGTTTATATCCAAATTACATAAAGTCACTCTTTAATACCAGGGAACCATGACATGAAGATACCTCATACAAGTCTCCCTGTTGCCTCATGTGGTTAGTTGACGACTCTGATGAGAAATAATATCAGATATGCCAAGCTCTGAGTAAATAGCTGCAATCAACCCTGTCTGCAAACATGAGGTGACTTATTCATCAGGGTAGCAAAAACATTCAAAAAAGATTGCTAGGTTTAAAAAACCCAAGCATTTTTTGGCTGGTTGTTTATACTTTAATACCTTTTTTATAACTCTTTGCCATGTACTTAAAATAAAAAAGTAACACTGAATCATCAGGGAATTCAGTGGAGGCAAAAACTGTTCTGCAGCTTTGTTTGAGAAAATTATCTCATAGATTCTTTTAAAATGTTAATTCATTGTTTGTATTTCAATATGGAACACGGCTAAGATTGGGCTTTTTCCTTAAGTAAATTAGTCAAATGTGGTTTTGTAATTACAGAAGTAGTGTCTTACGTTCTTGGGGCTTTTTAACTCTGATCCTTAGGAATTTATTCTGTTTTTCAGATATGGTGGCAATTAGTTAGATAACCAAATAAGGGTTCCTACACGTAGCATTTGTTTAGGAATGTAAAGTAAATCTGATTAGTCCTTTTAGTGAAAGACAGAATCTTGAGATTCATTAACTCTTTTAATTTACTTATTATTAGCCAGACTTAATTTTGTGCTGAAATATGTCTTCTCTAAGATTTAGACTGTGTTACTCTAATACATATCATTTATATGCAGAAGTAATTTCCATTTTCAGTAGGTTTTTTTGTAAGTACTATCTAATTAATCCCCAAATTACCTTGAGTGCAGAAATTCACCTAAACAAGTCTATGAGTTGTTTAAAAGGCATGGGAAGGAAAATCTTGTTTGCGATAAGAACAGGCTTATTTTGCATTCCTGGGGGTTTGATAAAGTGAATTGATGCAGGTTATTCCAATCAGGGGATTGCTCAGGCCCTAAATTAGGTTGTGTGGCAGTCAGGAGTGTTGGAATTCTGACTAAGCCTCTCTGAAACCAGTCAATTATAATTTTGTGGCTCTGCACAACTTACAATGCCCAACATTGCTTGTTTAAGGATAGCTTGTAAAAATATGAGCAACTCATCCTGAGCCCCAGCAAATAATCCCCAGAATGCTTCAAAACCCAAATCCTGTAACTTAGGTATTGAAACCTTGAGTGGAATAACAGTGGAAGACAGTTGACTGACTTGTCTTTTCTGTATTCCTGGCCTAGGCAGGTGTTATTGTTGGTGGATTTGTGAACATACCTTCCTTCTAGTTTACAGAGGAAAAGAGAGTTGCCATTTTGTGGCTTCTGTGTACAAGGCTGCCAAGTTGGTAACCAGAAAATCACATTTTTCTTCCATTCAGAATTAATTCCACTCCTTGCAGATGTACTGCAGCAGACCTCTATTGTTGTTGATGTATCTTCTATACCTCCAAATGGCTTACACTTCCTTCTAGTCCCTTTCCTGTACTTTGGGGACTTATTTGTTGTTAATGGGACAGTATTTCTCCACATGGATCTTTCACTAGTGTGGTATCCCTGGGCAGACAGGTGCTCAAGTTTGAAGACAAACCCCCTCAATTCCTACTCCTGACTGGTCCTTCTTAATATGGCAGCAACACTGAAAGTGCAGCTTACATGAGAAGACAAATACTGAGCGACCTATTTTCAAGGACCTGCATGTAACAAAGCCCTTGAAATTAAATTCAGTTGACTTTGGAATGTTCGTTGTTGAATATGTTGGGAACTCCATTAATAGAGACCTTTAGATGCTTTGTAGCACAAACCCTCAAAAATCTTGGCCATTGTTAAGCATCTCACATTCTAATCTTCCTTGCAACAAATAAACCATCCACAACACAGTCATAAAATTTGTACTAAAAACCACAGGAAAGCAAATTAAAAATTAACTCAGTGTTCTGTGTAGGCCAAGTTTCCTCTTCTCATGTTTACCTAATTTTGTTTAATTTCTGTCTTTCATGTCATTGTTGTTTTAAACTTTTATCCCTGGTAATTAACCATGGTAAAGAAAAGTAAATGTAGATCTTGGAAGTTATGCTTGTGGGATCACATCACATCTTAAGATACCACATGCAACATAAGAATTTCTTCTGTGCTTGTTTAGTCAAGCTTGTGTTCTGAAATTGTCACAGTTCTGTAAATAGATGAGTTAATAGTTTTAATCCGTTTTGTTTCTCATCATATAAAATATCCTCTGATGTAACTTTAAAGAATATAAGGTTACAGGCAGGTGTATTTATTTGATGGATTTTATTTCCTTAGATTGTTTTATGCAATTAATAGTGTTCTGTAAGACAGCCTACATGAATCAGATGCATGTCCCTTTTATAGAAATGAACTTCAAAGTGTGAAGTTTTTCCCAGCCCTTGCTGCAGTAAGAGTTTTGTCCATCGGTTTTCAATGAAAGGTGGTGGGATGTTTTCAGATTTTCTGAATGTAGGAGCAGACAGATTTTCAAAGCATGGAATGTGTAGGAGCCATCAGATTTTCTTTCAAAAATATTTGTGTCAATAATACACCTCTGAACTGAAAGGTTACCCTCTAACAAAGGAAATTTTAAAGGATTTCATTACAAAAGAAGTTAATCTAGAATCAGGATATCTTTTTTTAGACACAGTTTATCCCTAGTGAGGGAAAGCTCTGAAATGTGGCCAGTTCTCAACTCTTTAAAATATCAGCTTAGCTTATTAAGTTTCCAAGTTGACATCCTGGCTCAGAAAAGCCTGACACATGAATAAAAGGACAAATCCAAAATTGTTGCAAGGGCTTGTATTTCATTTTCAACTTCTATGCTTGTTCATGTGCAAGTCACACTAGAATTCAAGTGAGCCTGGAATATAAAACAACTTTGTTTTTTCTCATGGAGAGCTGATGGCTGGAAGAGATACTTTGGGATTTTGCATTATAAGAGTGGTTCTGTGCAACAGTGATGCTACCATGGAAGTCTCTCTGCAGAATTCCCATAAAAACAAGGTGAAATCAAGTCTCATCGTTTCAAAGGCCTGGCTATCAAAAATGTTTTATCATCTATTAAATGACCTTTACATTTTGAAAGCAATTATAAAAATTGCAAGGAATCTCTCCCTCCCCTTCTAGTAAGGATGAATTGTGTATGTGCTTCTGACCACAGAATAATAAATACAGTGTTGAATATTATAAAAATAGGAAGGTTACTAGAAGATTAAAGTTAGTTTGCAGTTTGTTTCTGGCAGGAGTCTGTGAGAACAGTTTTTTGTGGAAAATAAATCCTTTACACTCGCATAAAACTGAGCTACCTAGATAAACCCAGCAAAGTATTCAAACCTTTAAGTTGTTGATCCTTACTGGTATGGATCAACATAGTTTCAACTACAAGCAGTTGAATATGAAACTGATTTTTTTTTATATCACTGCAAAAAATACATTACCCGTTTGTTGTATTTAATCCTCCATATTCCATAGCACCTAAATGGACATATTTCATTTTTACTAAAATGGCAGACTCACCTGAAAATAACCCAGTCATGAAAATGTGCAGTATTTTGGGCTGAAGTGAGTAAGTTAAATTCTTTTGAAAAAGACATCTTCTGAAATCTTTTAAATAGTTTTATTTGTATCATCTGTGTCTTAGATAATAGCTGAATTAAAACACAACTTGTCAAATACTGCATTTTATTGAGTTAATGCATCTTTTCCATGGGTCAGGAAAGAATTTGCATTGTGTCCTCTGCTCTGTTTTATCATTCAGCAATTGGTTAATTGCATTGCGCCCTTAAATTAAGTAGTAGAAAATAATTAAATGGTGGAGACAGGATGCTGAATTAGATGAATCATTACCTAATGCTATAAAGCTTAAAAATTCAGAAGTAGTATTGCTGTATTTAATACAGTTCACATGTTTGAAGTAGTGTGGTAACTTCTCATTAGTAACTTCTATTTTTAAAGATGACTTGTTTTGGTCATCCTGACTCAGCAATTTTGAAGTAAAGAAGAGGTTTGATGTACTGGCTTCCACTTAGCTACTTGAACAAGCCAATGATCCTTGAGCAGGATATTCTTTTGGATTGAACTAAGGCTTTTGATACAGTGCTTTTAAGAAACATTCTAAAACATAACCCAGCAACGTGTACACCATGGTTTGTATTTCATGCTGTTACATATGAATAGGTTTAACGTTTTCAAACAATGCTATGCGTCTGGGAAGCCTGTGTTTTGCATGGGTCAGAATTGCTTTTAATTTTTTTTTCAGAATAGATAGGAGAGGATAATGAGCTCTGCTTAGTTTTTCCTGTTGCCTTTATTCTGACTAGCTTTTTTCCTATAATAAAAAGAGGGAGTTGAAAGAAAGAGGTTTGGCAATTTGTTACTCTTTAGGAAGAATTTGGGGTAACAGTCTGTATTTTGGCTATTTAATTCAAGAGGGTTTCTCCTAGATTCTAGCTTCTGGCTATACAATAAATCTTGTCTGGGCAAGTAGCTGTGGTTTCTATTGCCAGTAGAATGAGCAGATTAGGTTTGTATTAAAAATAGGCTGGGGTGTCTGTGTTACACTTTTGCCAAAACTGTATTTATTGCACTTTTGCCTTTTTGAGTATGAGGAGAAACGTTAGAGATAATCTGGTAGTCAGTACATAACACACTGTAGAAATACAGGATGAAGTGTTGTGTTCATTTGTGGTTTTAAGCTTTTCTTCTCATGTTGGGCACAGTGCAATTTTTCAGGCCCTGGTCTGTATGCAGGAATGCCGTTCTCCAGGATTCCCACCACACAGGCAGTGTGCTGTCAGTTCCAGGACCACTGGAATACTCTGACCAGTGCTAAAACATGTAATAGATGTGTATTCCCTTAAGAACCCCCGAGGGTGATCATGGATCTTATTATGAAATTTGGATTTCCTTTCAGCTTAAGGTCTTCTAAAATTATTCCAATGTA
This sequence comes from Acridotheres tristis, assembly GCA_037013685.1. Lineage (NCBI taxonomy): Eukaryota > Metazoa > Chordata > Aves > Passeriformes > Sturnidae > Acridotheres > Acridotheres tristis. The sequence goes on from CM072885.1 coordinate 62,086,136, forward strand.
TGAAACTTAAAGCTAAGGTTAATCTTTATCTGAGCTCAAACAGAGGTTTAGAATAATTTACTTAGCTTACTTAGTTTAACTTAATGTTTAGTACAGTTATTTAGATGTGTGAAGATTTTTATAATGGTTTGAGGAAACAATGTTTTTTCTGTGATTTTTATGATGCATCATATATCAAACTAAAATGAAGACTCTATAGAGACTTGAGGGATTTCAGCCACTTTGTTCTGTCAGAAGCCACCTCGATGTTTTAGTATTGAAGGAAATGCAGGATCAATTCTCTGACAGTTTTTTTGGGTTAGTAGAGAGATCACAAAGTGGGGAAGAAGCCAGGTTGGATGGAGCTCCTCCACCTTGTCTAGTGGAAGGTGCCCCTGCCTATAGCAGGGAGTTGGAACTATATGATTTTTAAGGTCCCTTCCAACCCTTAATATCTTATGATCCTGTGACCCTTCCCAACCAGTGTCAAGAAAGTTCATTGCACAATATGTAGAAGGAAAAATTAATTAACAAGAGAACTCATACTGAAATCCTACCCTTGACTTCATGCAACAGATGCCATCGGCTACATTCTGCTGTAACCTTATCGAAATGATTAAATCAAAAGGAGACTGTTTCAAGAATGCCTGTTTGGTATTAGATCACTGGCCATAGATCTATGAAAGATCAGCCCAGCAGCATAATTAATAACTCCTCCTTAACTAATTAGGGAAGAAAGTCATGTTTCAGCAGTGATAAGTGAATTTGCCCAGAATAGAAATTAATCAAAAGATTTTTAGTGTCATTGTAGTTGTAACTATAAGATTAGAGGTACTGATCATCAAGTAGCCAAATGTGTGTTTCAGTGTAGCAAATGAGCTAATTGGTAAATGAATTTTTTGTAAATTATTTCATTTGAGTAGTTGATTATCTTGAAATTTACTAGAGCTTTGGATGGATACCACACATCTGTGCTATATTTCTGCAGTATTGTTCTACACAGGGAGATTTTTCTCCTCCTTATTTGGCCAACTAGTGGAAGAGTCAAATACAGCATCAGCCCTGTGGTACTATTTAAACTGAGCTAATAGTGTGTATGACAGAAAAGGAAGGTTTGTTGTTTCCAAATGTGCAATTTTATGTATTTTCTAAAGAAAAATATTAATAATAAATTAATTACAAAAAATTAACAGCCTCTATATGACATCCAATGAATAATAATTATTTCCTTGAAAACTGAAAGTTCTTTATACCATTTGATAAAATTTTAACAGTTGCCAGTGAAATATGCAAAGTGCATAAGGTGACTCAGCCTTTGGCATGAGCAAGAAACTGTCTGAGAAATGCCATGGAAGCCTAATGACCATTCTCTTACTGTGTTCCTTAAGAACAGAATTATTTTATTTTCTTTTGTACCAGTTACATGAAACATTTATTGCTACAATAGTTTAGGCAAAAAAAAAAGGAACTCAAGCCCCATTATCCAGGTTTAATTTTTGCCAGTGATACGTGGCTATTCTAATTTATACAGAGTATAAAATTTCATGTACGGAGGTTACACTTCTTTGGAAGTTCAGTTTTTCTGAGTGCTTGAATTTCTATGAATAAAATAATTTAATTTAGTTAGAAGTAAATTGGCTTTTTTGAAAGTAAACTTACGGTTTGCTAAATCCCCTGCAAACACCAGTAAATGTATCCTTGCACTTTGATTCAGCACAAGTTTTAACATTTTTAATCACTGAAATTTTGCTGAGAACTGCTACCGTGCTACAGCACTACTGAAAAACAGCGATTTTGGCATAAGAGGATAGTTAGTGGAAAATTTGGAAAGGTAATTCAAAAATTGTCAGAAGATTTTATCTTTTTTATACATTCTTGGTTTTTTTTTAAAGTATTCAAAATTTTATTTGATGTGTGTGTTACATTCCATGAAGTAAACATATCTCTAAAATAAAGATTGTTTGAAAGATGGGGTTTTTTCTTCTTTGTCTGCATTTGGGCCAAAGGTCTGTTTTCTGTAAAAATCATGTCTGTTTTAACTTACCCAGTCATTTTGACTACTTCAGTATATTGATTGCTAGTTAAGAATAGTTTGGTACATTTTGTATAAATAGCCCGATGAATATTTGGAAAGTGGCATAAAGACTTTATATTATCAAGGAAAAAAGCTTAAATCACATGAACTAAGTAAATGTTTAGCTACCATCATTGTTTAAGGAAACCTGAGCATAATTCTCCAAATGATAACTTGTTTTTTTCACGTATCTTCAAGTCCTTTGTTTCTCTTTCTGCATTCAGATACTGGAGGTTCTGCAGGGCTTAGCCAAGCGTGTGTGAGTTCAGGCGTGTGCACAAACACACTCACAACTCCTGCTCCCATCAGCTGTTTGCTACTGCCTTGGTGCTTTGACTTTCCACACTTTGACTTCCACTGCTTCACATTCAAGTGTGAACATCCTGGGGGGGGGCATTCTTTTATGTTTTATGTTACTCAGAATTTCCATCTGCTTTTACTTGACTTGTGGTTGTGAAGATCATGCTTGGCCCATGGGATCTTACACAGTGCCGAGAGGATGTGGAGTTTTGTCAGCCAGAGAAATATGTCTGGCTTTTTTTTTTTTTTTTCCCCTCCTCTTCAGCAGCTTTCATATTCTCCTCTTCTTGTGTGGTCTCACTAAACTGAGTATATTTAACAGAAATTCTCTCTATCTTCTGTATGCTGCTGTCTTTTAGGCAGACTGTATAAGAAATCTGAGATCCAAAAAATGTTAGTCATGACTGAAAACAAGGTAATGTTACATAGAAAGGTACTTTAATCGTTGCACGTTCCAAATTTATAACAGCATTCCACATTTTGGTTGTAGATGAGTCTTAGTGGATCTGCAGATACCAATATCTTGGTATATCTTTGTTGAGGATTTTGTGCCTTTTTTTTTTTTTGCAGGCACTGCTACAATCTACAGTTCAGCAGCAAGAAGCAGCTATTGAAAAGCAGTATATATTAACCATTGAAAAGCATTCTCACAAATGTGAAGAGCTCCTTGATGCTCAGGTATGGATGTGCACGTGCAAGAATTTCCATGATTTTTTTTTAGTTTCAACTCTTTCCTGTTTGAAAAAAGATTAATATATATGATCTCCAGAGAAAATGATCCATCCCTCACCTTGTTTGCTCAGCATACCAGAAAACACAGGTATTTAAAAATGCTAAATAAATAGACTTTTCATCTGTTGCGATTGAAAATGTTCTATAGCACTGTAGCCTGCTTAGAAATAGATTCAATGAGAGTGTAGCACTGAGAAAAAGCCTCAGAGCAACTTAATAATTACTTCTCAACAGCTGTCATTTCCTGTGGTCTTGGAGACACCCTTCAATTATTTTTAATTTATGTAGTTAAATGCAGGACTTGATTGTGTGGAATTTGCATGAATTTTTGGTCCAAATTTTGAGATGGTTCTTAGATGGTAGACAAAAACATGTGCTGTCCACACCTATTTTTATTTCATAGAAATTTTACCTAAAAATAAAAAGTGAGGAGTTATATAATATCCATATATATATATATGGATATATACACATTAATGACGTAAATTGGCTCATTTAGCATGACTTGAGTGAAAGTCACACACTGCACAGGAAGTATTTGAGATCAGAGCAATTAGTGATGAGGATCTGAACAGTGTCAACCTGGTTTGTTATGAATAAGATCTTGGTTTGACTGAAGTACAGCTCTTGAATCAAAATAAAGCTGACCATGAGCATGGAAGTTTAAAAACCAAGAAGTTAGTTTGTTAATAGCCCCCTGGAGTCGTTTATATTGCATCTAAGTTACCTTTTAAGTACTGTTAGCAACAATTCTGCAAAAAGTACAAAGGATAATATTTTTTTACATTTTCGTGGAGTATCTTAGACCTAAATACATCAAAGGTCCCCTTGAAGGACTCCAACATTTCCAGAAGTGTTTTATGACCATTTGACTGTTCTGACCATATAAATTAACACCTAGTGCAAATTTGTGTTAAATATATAAGCATCTATGTAAACAGTATGGAGGAAAGATGTAATAATGTGGAGAAATTGATTGCATCATGAGTGAGGCTGTTGCACAGAATTGCAAATTATTTAACACTTGCTATAAAGCTCTAAGAGCAAGTAAAAATGAATTTTAAACCAAAAGTTTTGTGGTTTTGAAGTGAACATGTCGTTTGCTAAGTTGATATCACTTTCTGACTGTAAAAAAGGAATGAACCTCATGAAATACAGAAATGTGATAGAAAGATTTTTTGAGATCATTCTTACAAACTGAGCAATAACTTGCACGTGTGATCAGTCAGATTTGCATCAGAGCCCCAAAAATGGGACTAAAGTGTGGAAACATGTTAAAGAGGTTCAAATTTACCTGGGAAGAAGCTAACAATGTAAAGAACTGGTCATAGGACCGGAGAGTGGTTATGAGCAAACACAGTGCCCAGTTCATATCATGTCTGCATTTAACACCCCCTTTGCATCCCCAGAAAAGGTGTAAATTTTGTTCACTAACTTCCAAGTCATTTCTCATTCAATACAATCGAGGTTTTTCACCTCTAATATACAACTGGGTTTTTGAAGCCTAATCAAATAGACAAGTGTGGGTGCTTGTGGTTGAGCTATCAGGTTTAATTAAATATGATTTATCCTGGCAGATTTTATTCACTAGCAAAAATTTGTTGAAAGATCTGAGAAATGAGTGGTATGGTTTTTATTCTTTTTGAACACATGTATTCTTAAATGTATGTTTTCATGTTAATTTTTACACTTCTTTTCCTTCAAATGATTTTGTTATGTTCTAACAGTTGAGTTAGATGAAATTACTGCTGATATTTATACACAGATTTCATTGCTGTTTTGTGTTACGGGATTGTACATGCATAGCCACTCTTACATGGAGATTTATGAGTGTTTGTATCACTATAAAGAATTCTTTTGTTGCAGGAGTAATCATACAGTGCAAGTATACACAACACGAAAGAGCTTTTTTTTTGTTCCCTGCTAATATTCTTGCCTTGCAAGCAGTATTTTGCCTTCAAAGTTTTAAGTCTGTGTAAAACTGTCAGACCACATGGGGTTTTGTGCTCATTTTCTATTTTTTTTTTTTTTATTTTCTGCTGTTTTATTTCCAATTCCACACAATCAAGATTATCTCATGAAAATCTTTCTCATGCTTTCCACTTACTCCTGTTTTCCCCCTAAATTCCCATGCCCCTCCCTCACAAAAGTGTCTTTGAGATGGAGGAAAGGCAGTTTTTCTGTTTGTCTTTAACCTTTTGTTAGAGTTTATTAAAGTTTCTGATTTTAGACTTAGTTTTATCAGGTGGTGATGCAGGTTAAAATCCTGTCCAGAGAGGTGCATCCAGCTGATAACCTTCAGTCTGCAAGACTGCATTTTCCAGGATGGAGAAAGAAATGAGAGACCTCATGGCATGGTCCTATCCCAGTTTCCAGCTGGAGTAACACCTGCAGTTGCTATTTGATTATTATATGTCAGGCTGGTCAGCAAACTGGCTTGCTGTAGGTAGCATCCTGGATGATGATCACTGGAATGGTTCCTTCCCAGGTGACAGCCTCTAGGGCTGCTGGTTTTTCCAAGGAAATACACTCCCACAGCAGAAGTGATGTGGGGAGCAGGAGAGGGGGAGATTCTGCCCCTCTGCCCCGCTCTGCTGAGACCCCCCTGCCCTGCAGAGCTCCTCCAGCCCTGGGATCACAGCACAGGAAGGACAGGGAGCTGCTGGAGCCACGACAGAGCAGGGACACCAAGGGATCAGAGGGATGGAGCAGCTCTGCTGGGAGGAAAGGCTCAGGGAATTGGGATTGTTCAGCCTGGAGTGGAGAAGGCTTTGGGGTGACCTCACTGTGGCCTTCCAGAGCCTGAAGGGAGCCACAGGAAAGATGGAGAGAGACTCTTAACAAGGGCCTGGAGTGACAGGACAAGGGGGAATGGCTTCACACTGACACAGAGCAGGGTTAGATTGGATATTGGGAAGAAATTGTTCCCTGTGAGGGTGGTGAAGCCCTGGCACAGGTTTCCCAGAGAAGCTGTGGCTGCTCCATCCCTGGCAGTGTCCCAGGCCAGGTTGGATGGGGCTCTGAGCAACCTGGGATAGTGGAAGGTGTCCTTGCCCATGGCAGGGAGTTGGAACTGGATGAGCTCCAAAGTCCCTTCCAACTCAAACCATTCTGTGATTCCATGATGTCAACATTTCAAAAAGCAAACCGGGCATTCTTGTGGTACATTCAGGGGCACCAGCGTCATGGTGTCCTCCATCAATGAACAGGACAAAGAGAACTATTTTTCACTGTGCCAGAAATCAGTCATGTCATCTACTAAATATTTGGGAAAACTATGCTTGTCAGTTTTACTTTTCTAGAATTTGATGATATCAGAAAATGCCAGCAGAAATCATATCAGTTCTTTACAAGTTCAAAAATCACAAATTTCATCCTTGTCTTTTTCTGAGACGCAAACCTTTGATGTTGCCTTCTGAAAATGAACACCACCTTGCAGTTTTGCTCATGTGCTGTGTGAAAATACATGCTGAAAAACATAATCAAAAAACTTTTTAATAGTTTTTTTTGAATACTCAGAATTACTGAATATTAAAATTACTCAGTAATTTTACTATTCAACAGTAAAGCAATTCTATTACTTGAATTGCTATTACTATGCAATCAAATACTATCACTATTCAATCAAAGCAGGTGGTGTTAAAATGTGCCTATAGCGAGGTACATTTTTTTATTATTCTTAAAACACTCAATGATCTGTGTATTAAGATAAAATAAAATCTTAAATATCTACAGCAGTTATTTTTCATGATGATTTTATGTGTGTGACACAATTCTGTCTCACATTTGTAGATGCAACAGCACCTAAGACAACTAGAGTTACCCCCATGTCTTTAATGCTTTTTCCACTCTATCGTGATGTTGGCTGTCATTTGTATGATAAATAGTAGTTAAAAAATCTGTTGCAGTTGTCTTTTGACAGCTGCTACAATGTTGAATGTGGGAAGTCCTTGTCTTTTACAGTGATTGTTTGTATGCCAGGGAAAATGTTTACTTCAATCAGAAACTTCATTTCACAGGAGATATCATTTTCTTTGATTTCATATAAGTGCCTTTATATCTACTCAAAATTTGCCTCTAATAATGCTTATTTTAGGAACTTTGGTTATGTTTTTCTCCTCTTGTTAACAAAAGAGGCTCTGTATTTTTCCCATCTGATGGTAGTAATTGTAAAAGTTTTTTAATGCCTGATCTTGAAGGGACGATATGCAAAGTAGATTCTGAGAGTCTTGTGAATATTTGCCTTTTTAGGAGACTGCAGTTTTTGCAGTGAGAGTAGCAATCCTGAAGACTTGCAGACTGAAAATACGAACACTGCAGTGGACATAACCTTTCTGGTTCAATAATTCCAAGTATGATAGGTTTGGAAATTATTTCGAGTACTTACCATGTTCCCTTCTTCGGGCATTTCCTCTCAATTCCCAGAAATCTTGTAGTTTGCTGCTGTAGAAATATTTGTTTATTCATTCCCTTCAAAAACAAGTACTTCCAATCAGTCCTTCCTGTTACGTTTTCATGTAATTCACCTTCACATAATTCATCTAGTTGTGTCTTTTCAGGTCTGCTGCTCTTTTGCCAAGAGCAAAGTTACACTTTCTCAGAACTTACAAAAAAACCAAGGATTGATTAAAATCCTGTGGCAAATTTGAGAAATTTATTCCTGAATTCCTGATACCTCCTTCATTTCCATGCATATAGAGAGAATCAAAATGAAAAGGGAGAGAATCAGCTTTTCCTGTGCTGGGATAGCTTTTTGTTTGTTTGCTTGCTTGTTTTTCCTGAATTCTGAAATTTTTTTCAGGATTTATCTTGCTTGAGCAGCGAAGTGGGACCAGATGACCCACTGTGGTCCCCTCCACCTTGACCCATTCTGTGATTCTGCCATTCCATGAAAAAATCTGACAACAGAAATAACTGTTTGGTGGTGCTTTTTTTTTAAATATAAACCTTTACCAGAGTTCTCTAACCTTATTTCAATATGCCCACTCTCACATGCTAGTTGGAAGTTGATTTTGCCGTCCCTTTGCACTGTTAATTCAGCCAGGATGTTTTTAGCATCTCCACCAAAAATCCAATTTGGAAATTACATTTGCTTCCTTGGATTTGTCAAGTGGCACTTGAAAGGAGCTCTTTAGAGTGATTTTTTTTTTTCTCTTTCTCTTTTGCTTATATGACTTATTATCTTCAAACCTTCACTACTTGTTAGGAATTTATGCCCTCAACTCTTGTCGATACTCTGAACAGCTAAGTAATATAGAATGATTTTTCTCCTCAGTTATTTTCTTGTCAGCTGTAGTTGAAAAAAGAAAAATAGGGTTTTTTCTGTTTTACTGTCCTCCATTATTGAATATTTTGCTGTTTACATTGGTCATATTTTTGGAGCTCATTTCCTTTATTTCTTTCTGATAAATGGAGCAATTTGTGAAGAACTCATATGGACTGAGAAGTTAATTAGATCACAGACGAAGTAATTGACACGTTTTTGTTATTGTCACATTTTTACAAAGTTGCTTATCTCTGTATCCCCAGGAGTTGAAGTGTGTTGGATTTTTAATGGTTTCTATTACTATGTGCACTTTCCAAGAAAAGTGTTTTTATTATTAGATGCCTTTATAGATCTTCCTACTTTATTTATAAAAACAATGAAGTACTTATGCAGCAAAATTTTTAAAACCTAATTTCATCCTCTGATGTGCCTGAAATGATACAGCTTGTGCACTCGCTGTATGCTGCTGAGTGGAACCCTGGGTACCAGCCTATCCCAAGTTATTTTGTTACAACTATTACAATTTACATTTACATTGTTTTAGCTTTTCTCATGTAATAACGTTTTGCTGATTCCTGAGCTGTCTCTTGGAAAAGCTTTGTTGCTTTGGTAGACACTTGGACCTCAAACTGGCAAAAAGATACAGTTCAACCAAGCAGTAATAAGTTATAATCTGAGGAAGTGGAAATATGTACCAGATGTTGGAATTCTGCAGACAGATTTTCCACCTTGCACTGCCAAACACTTGAGATGCCACAGATAGTGAGGACAGTGTAAGAAACCAGTTGCAATTACCAGTTCTTGTCATTGGACATAGGCAGAGCCTAGCAGTGCTGAGGAAAAGGTGTGCAGTATAAAAGAAAATGCTGTTAAATGTAGACAGCCTTGTTTAGAGGAGCAGAAAACCATTATTAGTGTTTTGATTAGGTCTCATTTTTCCTCGGGATAATATTATGAATAGGATGTAGAAATGGGAATATTTTGATAACATTACAAAATCATTATGTATTTTTGTTATGTCACCTTCCTCTCACATAGATAATAATGTTTCCCATGAACTGTGTTATTTCTTCCTACTGTTAGATCTCTTCATGAGAGACAGAAATAAAAGTAGAACTTTGTGAGTTAAGAAAGTTTCTTTTGAAATAGGTGAACACATTTGAAGTGTTGAATTCTTAAAAAGCCCCCATCCAGTGTTTTATTTTCCATGCTGGTGAATGAAGTGCTGAAACATTTACTAAATGTTCCTGAAGATAATTTTCCCCAAGTCTTGAGGAAGAAGGATGATTCTATGTCCATATATTATGAAGGTACAAAAAAGCCCCTGTATTGCAGACGACATTTTTGTGTTTTTCTCTATTAAACAATTAACTACAATGCAGTTTCATTAGATTAAAAAATTCAGTAGATACTGAAGAACAGGAGAACTGGTCTTTCACTGAGGATGAATTAGACATATGAATGTCTCGATATACTGGTTTTGATAATGATGGCATTAAAAGCAGGTTCCAAGTATCATTTCTTTAGTGTGTGACAATTGTCTCCTCAGATGAAAGATCTGTGGAAGAGGGAAACACCAATAACTTTTTGCAATTAATGCAAGGCCCCTTTTTCCTTTTTAGTGTTAGGATAGTCATATTAACTTTGGTTGTTCTGTGGTGTTCTTTGCTGTTTAATTTTTGAATTATTATCTAACTACTTTTACATAAGCTATGAATAGCAGCTAACAAAATCAATTAATCCCTGCAAAGTTTGGTGATCCATGCATGATGATTTACTTAATATTGAGAAGGAACCAATCTGCAGAAACATAAATTGGATGTCAAAAGAAATGCATTTTTAATTGTGGATGAAATCCTATACATATTTCCTTTTAAATGAAATAGTACAGGACTCAGAAAGAAACTATTTCTTAAAAAGCATTTCAGTTTATGCAAGACACTCTTTTTTTGTTTGTTTGACTTTAAATTTGGAGTTTAGGATTAATAGGAATATGCAAGGAATTATAACTGCACTAAGTTAGAATTAGTTATTGATAGCTTGAATGCATCATTTGAGCTGTAAAGGAGCTAATCTCATGCATTATTTATTAATTATATATTATTTCATAAGTTAGTGTAATATCTTTTATGTAATACTTCAAATTATGCTTACCTGAAAGAAAAAATTCACGATTCTTCAGGAAAAAAAATTAATATATAAAAATACCAAAGAAGACTGACTAGTTGCTATTGTGATTGAATCTGTTTACAATGTCTTCTCTGACTCACATTCCAGGAAAAAAAGAAAGATTTTTTTGATTTCTTTTTTACAGGAATCAAGAAAAACCACAGGACCTCTGTATTTATATTTGAATCTACATCAAACGATTTTCATTTGGAACCATTGCCTAGAGAGCTTCTTGCAGGGAGGAAAACATTATAACCTCTTTTTGAATGCTTTTTGTTTTAAGCTAATTTTCACAAGACTCTTCTTGACCCTCTCATGCCACTTTCCCAAGGGTAGGATAGAAATACTAGTGTTTCTCTCCACTGTGGAGTACAACTTTTTAGAAAAGTTTGGGGGTTTTCTTCTATTTTGTTTGGAAATGTCTTCCCTGTGTTTTACTGGGCCATCATGTCATGAGACAATTTGCAATTCAGAATTTTTACAACTCAGAATTTTGCACTGTTCACCCTGTCTAAGGAATAAAAGGAGGTAAATTACAGCTTTGCTGGAAAGAAGTCTAAGTGAGAGTGTTAGGCTATGGAAATCAGGTAAAATGATGTATTAAAGAGCTGGAGTATTTGTTGTACCTAAGCCAAAGATTTTTTAGATCTGAGTATCTCCACATAGTGTTCAGCTCTCTGCTGTGCCTTATAGATACACACACTGTGTGAAAGTGCAGCCTTGGAAACTTAAACTGGGTGAAAACTTCCCTGGTGCTCCAAAGTGAAGCTTTCACTGACATTTATTTTTGTCCCTCACTGATTCATGCACCATATTTCCAGTTCTGGAGCCAACACTTTTTATCAGTTTCTGTCTTTGCTCTTCATCCCAGAAACTCAGTAAAGTATTATATATATATATATATCTCCAACTGTTTATTATCAGTTGGATATTTGGATTCAAAGTTCCAACATATTTAGACTGGGTTTTTACTTATTTCTGCTTCTTAGATTGTTGATTAAGAAAAGAAACCATCGCCTCAACTTCATGGGCCCTTGCAGGGGTTAATTGCTTTTTTCCAAATTTAAGGCTTCCTATGTATGTAAGTCACCATCCTAACTTTCACAGGAAACCTGGAAGACACCTGGTTACTTTTCTCAGGACCATTGAGTCTGATGAACTCATTATCCTACTTAGAGGAGACGGATCACTCTGCCTTGGAAGCTTTTTGTAGGTTTACTTTTCGAAGCACGGGCAGTGTGCTCTTGACAGGTACAATTACCAGGAGAAAGTGGCCTCTCCATTGCTTGGGAATTAGAGTTCAGTGTATATATAGCTCAGAGTGGTACCTGAAGTCTCAAAGCTCCTCCATTATTTCTTAAATACTGTCTGAGAGAGAGGAACATGGTGATAATTCTTACCTGTAGAAACAATGAGTTTCATTCAACTCCCACCCTTTGTCTGTCTTTAATTTCTGGGGAGAAGGGGTTTGTGACATAAAGCTGCTCACCTGTAGCCATTTAACTCAAGAGATATGATCTTTAATTCTGCAGTGGTCTATTGTTCAGAGGCTTTTAGTATAGCTGAGCAAAAATCTGCAAGCCAAGATGAATTTAAAATTTCCTGTTATCTGTTAGCTGAAAATACAAGGACACTTGAAAGCTCTCAAATGTGTAAGTGCTGAAGTGAAACTCACCTTCTGTTTGTTTTTGACCTTCAACTCCCTGTAATAAATTTGTCTGAAAGACCAACTGGGGAAGCACTGATTGTATGTAAAGTTCACCGTGAGCATTTAGTACCAGGCTCCAAAGTCATTCTGTATGTCTAGAAATTTAATGTACCAAATGCTTCTCTATAATTTCTACCTAAAAGGGTGTATGGATTATTTTAAAATCTTTTAGCCCCAGACTAAAGAATAGTTCCAAAAGGGTTAGAATAGCTTGTGATGCAGAGCCCTTTAAATTAACAGCTTGGAATTCTTTTGATACAGTAGTTAATAACTTTATTTGAATTACTGTTTGGGCGGGTTTTTTGTTGTTTTTTTTTTTTTTTTTTGCCAAAGTCTGTCTGAATGCTGTCATTATACAGAAATGGCTAAAATTTCTTTATTGACAGAAGCCTTTTCTATCCATAACTTCCCAGATTTCCTGCTCAAGTGATATGTATAACCAAGATCCCTGAATATGCCTTTGAAAAATCTGTGCTTTTGAAATAAAGAATTTAGCTGCATTCAAATGCATTTATTTCTAGAAAATTGACTAATAATAGCACGAAGATCACTCTACATCATTTTTATTAGCACATCTTTCCAGGACATTCTGTGCCTCTGTATGAGGATGTCTTGGTTTAATTAACACTACTGTGGGGCATAGTACTGTGGGAAAAAAAACAAGACATTCTTGTTTAATAATTAGTTTGCATAATTGCAGAATGGAAGCTTTCATATTGTACCCTTACTAATTATGTCATATGGGTTTTCTGGACTCAAGATCTGTTTGAGGGAGAAGCAGTTCACATAATATTTTATTCTGCTTTCTTCATTTCTATTTACTTTTTTTTTCATATAATTTATGCAATGTAATAGCTTAAGGTATGTTTCTGTCTGAAAAACAAGATTGACCAAATATAGATTCTGAAGCCAAATGAACAGTTCTCCAAGGTATTTCTCTGTGACTAATACCAGAGAATTTGCTGTACTGGGTTGTATGGACAGCTGTTGCAACATTTATGATGATAAATGATTTTTGGAAGTTCAGATATGAAGGTAATCATCTATGGAAGGATTATTCCACATGAATAAGCGTTTATATTACAACAGGAAAGGACATACCAAACTATTCACAAGAGACTTACAGTATTGAAATTATAAAATCTGTATTTCCATGAGGAGTAGTGATACTATTTAATGTAAAATAAGTTGCATTGAATTATGATAGAAGTTATTAGCTTCTATTTTGAAAGCTAATGGGATTTGTATTTGTATTTAGGGTTTTTATTTGTAAGGACTTATAGAAAGCATTCTAAATGTCCTTACAAATATTTATCTCTGGTATCTTGAAAAATATGAACTATCATGTTTTTATAAACAGATGCAATTCTTCCTTAAGTTCTTGCTGAATTTCTGTGAATTCCATAAAACTCCAAATGCAATACCATATAGATTTTCTAATCTACCAAGGAAATAGGAAAGCCAAGCTCAGTCAAAATAATCACACTGCAGTCACAGCAGCCTTCAGTTTTTTTGGAATTGTTTACTTGGCAACTTTTTTGTAGTTAGAGTCATTTTTGTAGTTAAAGCTTTAGTTGTGATATCTGTATTTTTCAGGATTGCAGGTCCTTGACAGGTTCATGAGAAGTTAACTCTGCATGGAGGTTTAGATTATGTGAAGTGCTGTGGTCATCAAACTATTCCAACATCGGGGGACTGGCATTGATTTTCTCCACTGGCCATATGTACATGTTCTATATTCTATTAATGCAAATATCTGCATTCCTGGACTTCCAAGATGGGCTTGAATGCCTTGCTATATGTACATGGAAAACAAAATTTTAAAACTCTTCTGGAGTTTGGAAGCTGAAAATTTTGGTCCCATTGAGAATGTACCAAAATACATTTGGTAGCTGGCCTGTTGTGGCAACTTGAAATGTGGATACAGATAACCCAGAAATCTGGTGGACAGTCTTCATATAAAACCTGAAAATCTGATGGTCAGAGTCAAGCTGGAATTCACTGCCTGCCAGGCTTAAACTAGAAAATCTCATCTCACTGAACAAACTGACTTCCATTTTATTGCAGGTGCTTTCAAGATAGAGGTGATTTTCTCTGAAGAACTCTCCTTAGAATCTCCTGTGCTGATTCTTGTCAAGCAAAATAAAGATTCAGTATTTTGCTTGACAGGATTAATAAGCTTGGATTTGTGGCACATGTCTGCAAAAATATTTGCATGTGTTTGTTTTATGTTGTGTCATTGTGAAATAACGTATTTGTAACCTGTGCAGTTAGTCAAGTGAAGAGTCATGGAGAGCATTTAACTAATAAAATCCATTTATTGTTTCACCTTTGAATTGCTGGGAAAATATAATTTCTGTAAGTGCCCTGATAGTTAAAGCTAATGTCTGAAAACACAAGAAAAGTGAGTTATGCATCACTAAGTATAAACATGATGTGAATTTTGCTACTCCTTCCACAGGTGTTTTCCATTAGAATATGTCTGCCACATTCAGACCTATTTTAAGTAAATTCACAAGGAAATGCCTCTTTGCATGTTTTTCCTGGAAGGGCAGATAGGTGTTTTACTTTATAAAGTGGTCTAAAAGTTTTCTATTCTTCAAAAGAAAAAATATTTCTCAGAACATAGTATTGCAGTTTGGTAATGTATTGCTAGCTGCCATTAGAGACACTTGAAATTAAAACATAATAAAATTTGCGAAACAGAAATAACTGTTTCCTAGATATGCCGGTGAAAGGGGGATTTGCCTACTTAACTGTGTAAAAACTTACATTTGTTATATATACTTATATTAATATAAAACTATACAGTAACACTTTCTGCTTTGTGATCTTGTGAAATGTTATTACATTGATACTGCACTTTCAGGTTGTAATAGATCATCTCTTAAATAACATGTAAAAAATGTGCTTGCTAGCAATTATATCATGACAAATATGTAGCATCAATAATTTCCAGCAATAATTTTTGGTCTTGGGAAACAGCTTAGCTCTTAGAGACAAAACCCATATCCTGCAAATTCTTTGCTTGATACAGAGAAAAAAAGTGGATAGTGATTTTGAACAGTTCTCTATCTGCTTGTAGAATATGTGATCAATTCAGAGTTCGTTCTCTCCCTGAAAAAAAAATGTTCAGGATGACAAGAAATCGACAAGAAAGAAGCATTCTCATTTGCTCACATTTCCTGGCTCTCGAGGGTCATATCACAAATGGTTGAAAGAAATACATTTGTCATCTACCCTGTATGTACAACTGAGGTAGTGCAAGACTGATGTAAATTCTGCAACTGGTTAAATGAAATAAAGTGTGGTGTTGCTTAAACCATCTTTATCAACCATCTTTTTATCATCTTTATCAAAAGTGTTGCTTTTAAATAGTGATTCATTTTTCAACTTTTTTTCCCAATACTTTTTAGACTGGAAGGAAATAGTAATTTTTCAGGAAACTAAGTAGTTGTTTTTATTGTAATTTTTTCCATAACATTAAATCACTTAAAGGAGCGCTGTGAAAGTAATTTAACTGAATCTACATTTTAAGTAATTTTGTGAGTAACTAACAAGTCTGTGTATTGGATTAATTCTTGTTGTCTGTTTTACTCACTGGCTGTGGTCACCAAAATATGAATGTTTTCTCCCAATAGCATCAGCGACTTCTTGATATTTTGGAAGCAGAAAAGGAAGTGTTGTCAGAAAAGATAGAAGAAGCTATGATGCAGCAATCACAAAAGCACAAGGTATTGCTTTTGTTTCCCAAAAAAGTAAGAGATCAGCATCTTGGAGTTTATTGGGAATGATCCTGTCACAATTACTGACAGGAAGAGGAAGCTTTCTTAAGAACTTTGACTATTTTAAATTATTTCTAGCCACTCCTTTATTATCTATTTCAGTTTATTTTTTCATAACATTTGCAGGAAGTGCTTGACAAATGTTTGGATGAAGAAAGACAGAGAAGCAAGGAGGCTCTGGCAGCTGCTGCAAAGGTATCTCATTAATTGTGCAATGTGGATTCCATGTGTGTCATTAGAAATGCCAAGTTCAGACGCTCACTTTTGTTTCATAAGTATATTTATCAAGCTCTGTGTTCTCATCTGTATTTAGAAGAAGCTGGTTCTACTGAAAACAAACATCTACTGTATCCCATGCCTTGATACAGAGATGCAGCTTCCTTCTCTTGGATGATAGCCTCTGAATTTTTTATGACAAGAAGTCACAATATTGCAGTTCAGTTTTTGCTGTTACCTAAATATCTGTTTTTGTGGTGTTTCAGCATCAGCGTATCTTGATTTGAAGAGATGGGTAGCAGGGTCAACTGATGATCTTAAGACATGATGTAATTGTCTTATTATCTAACTTTCATTGAATATGGTCATCTTCAATGAGGAGAGAACTATTCTTAAAATCGTATACAAACAGAGATGTGGTTACTGCATATATAAGCTGATATTTGACTAAAAGTGACTATTCAGTTTTTAAATACTAATTCTCCTGTCTATTTCATTAGTAAGTGCACTGATGTTAGGGCAATAATTCTGTAAATGTTAAGCTAGAATTAATTTTTAATACTGAGGTAGAATTCAGTACACAAGTTCAGTTGCATGTAATGATGTGGGGAAGCTAGTGGTGTGTATTACCTAGCACAGTTCATCAGGCTATATTATAATTTTCTGTATGTCTTTTTTGTGTAGTATATGAACACTGGCTGAGCACCTCACTGAATAACATTCAGTAGTACCAAAAACACTTCTTATGTGGTTGATATCTACAAGAAAATGTATGCATAATAAAACGTCCTAATTTAATTATTATACTTTTAATATCTAAGTGGAAAATCAGGTTCCAGTGAATTGAAAGAAACAGCTTTATTTGGAAGTGTAGGTATCTGATGAATACAGTATTTTTTGCTTTTTATGACTTGATTTGACTAGTTCCATATCACCTCCAAGGGGCATAGAGATGACCTATAAGCTTATTAAAACTGAGGGATTTGTGATTAAGTTTTGTCAGCCCATGTTTGCTTATGTTGAACTTCAGTTTGCCGTGATTTATTTGTAGATATTATGCAGTGGTTGTCTTGCTGATGAATATATTTGTGTGGCTACACATGTATGGAGCTGTTGGCTTCAAATTCTCAGTGGTTTCAGATAATGGTTGAATATAATGAATGGGGGAGAAACTAAAACAGTACTTCTTGTAGCATGGCTAAGGAGCTTTGGGAGGGAAGACACATTTGTTTTAAATATACAGTTAAAATATATACTGTTTGTATATTGGCTGATTTTCTTCAGAAAATGCTGGGGCAGTTTTTGCATTTCAGGTATTTGTAGATAAGGACAGGAATTTCTTACATGGGAATTTCAAGGGAGGCCCATGATGTGCCTACTCTTGCATGGGTTTTGCTGTATTTTCTTTTGAGTGTTTTTGTTTGTTTGTTTGTTTGGGGGAGTTTTTTTGGGCGTTGTGTGTGTGTGTTTTAAGCAAACTAGTCATTGCCCAGAGGTAATACCTGCTTGGTAGCACTGTAAGATAAATTGAAATTCATAGCTGAGAAGTGAAAATATTCATATCCCATCTCTTGTCAGCTCATAGACCTCATTAGAAGAAGGTGATATATATGAATTAGTTATTCAGGTTGGGTGTGTTGGTCATCTAATTTTGCCTGATCTGTTTCACAGGCTGAAAAAGAAGTAGTGCAGGAAGCTGTTCTGAAAGCAGTAGAGGAGGAGAGGAGAAATATGGAGAAGATTCATGCAGAAGAAAGAAAACTCTGGGAAGCAGAACGTGATAGTCATCGAGAGAAGATTGCCCAGGCTGTTTCAGAAGCCATGCAAGAGCAAAGAAAGCAGAATCAGGTTAGTATGTTTTACCCTTCCATGCACCTGGATTGTATATTTTTGTTTTTACTTTTGAATGTCTTCTGTTATTGTGGTAGATTTTCCTGTGACGTCTGTCACTCGGTATTTGCAATGCACAGCAAGCAGCTTGTCTTCAGCTGGACTGTGTGTATGGAGAGAGGCTGGCACATACAGAACAAAAATTCCTATGACCTTTCAAGATACATATAATGAAATTATATAAATCATGGGTGGCTTTGTCCTCTGACTTCAAAAGGAGCCCAGGACGAGCAGCTCAGAGAGTGGCATTTATGCTGTAAACAGTTTAAATTACTTCTGTCTGTGGGCGACTGAAGATGTTACATTTGTTCCTTCTAGACCAGGAACAAAATAAAGAAGGGAATTATAAAAACTAGAAACTGTAACCAGTAATGGACCAGAAATGTTTCTAGAGTTAATCATTAGAGAGGTGCTTCTATGACAATAATTGTATGTCACTTAACACAAATTGAGACAGAAATTCCCAACAGTGCTTTTAGCACTTTTTACAAATTAAATATATTAGCAGTTAAATTACTCTTCCAAAAGTTTAATTTTGCGGTCTGTGATGCTGGAAATATTTGGAGGAACTGCCTGTGAATTCCCTGATTTTTTTGGTGACATATTTGAATGTTATAGTCTTCAGAAATTTAAGGAGTATATCTTTCATTGTTTCTTTGGAATTTGATGTTGCTGCATTTTTTTTTATGGGCTGCATAAAAAAAACCTAACAAAACTTAAGAATTTGAAGGAAAATAAAAGTGCTCTTTGGAAACAGATACCATTTCTCTTTCCAGTGTTAAACAAAATTAATAACCTCATATACCTAATCAGCTACCAAAAAATAAAGTTGATGCTATGCCATTACCATATTCTGTATTGCCTGAATTCCTAATGTAAATAGAATGATTTATTTTTTTATATCTTCTTTACTTCTTTTAAATGTAAATTATCAAATGGTGAAATGTCAATTTTCAAGACTTTCAATGAGCCTTCAGGCAGTCAAACTCTTCTTCAGAACAGAAGGATAAACAGCTGAGTTCAAAGCTGAATTCAAGCTGAGAACAACTGCTTGGGTTTTAGTTAGATAAAAATCATTCAGACTGTCCGGAATGAAAACTGGTACCAGGGGTGTAGAGAACATGTTCCTGGAAGGAAGGGTGATAAAAGTGCTTATTTATTGGAGTAAAGACAGCAATTTTATAGCCTGTGGAACATGAAAAAATTAGAAGGAGGACTATGGTAATGAAGTTTTGAGAAGGGCTTTGATGGACCCTGAAGCTTTTTGGTGAAATAGTCCCATGGCTGGGTGGTGGAGTTCAGCCAGGGTTCTGTATTTATGGGTTTGGGAGAGATGTGCACTAAGCTGGGGTAGCAATTTGGGGCGGGTTTGCCTTCACTCTGCAGGGTGCTGCAGACTCTCTCATGGTTGATGTTGCCTTTGAAGTTGTCACAAGACAGGATGACAGTAGAAGTTGTTTAATACTGATGGATATATTCTTTGATAAAGTCCTAATTACACTGCCATGTCAGCGTTTCCCTGAGGAAGCAATTCAGGCCTCTCCAAGGAACAGGTTTTCCCTCTCAAGCTTCTTTTAGATCAAGTAGTTCCCATTGTGGAAGTACCTAGTGATGTACTTGTGATAGTGAGCAGCATTGCAGTGTTTGAGGCTCTTGTGATTAATTCTACTGTAAATTTCTTGCACTTTATGTAGTCCTTTAGTAGTGTCATTAGTTAATTCAATTTTTTTTAATACCAAACAGCTCTGACAACTTTTATTGTAACAGGAATAATTTCTTTTATTTGATTAAAACATGATTATTTCACCTTCATGTTAGGTTCATTTTTCAAATAGCTAATCTATTTTTAATTAAGGAAAAATGCAGATTTTTCTTGAGATTTCCAAAATTCTATCATATATATCTATGGTATATATGAAGTTACACTCTTTATTCTCTAATTAATGAGTACAGATTCCCTAGGGAGGATGGACTTACACGGAGAAATTGATTTCTTGGAGAAATTTGCCTTTCTTCCTATGCCAAGAAGCTGCATTTCTCCTTTAGGCCATTGAAATTATAAGCATACATCAACTACTAAAATTTTCTGCCAACAAAAGTCCTGCAAAGCTGATGTGTCACATGATAACTCATATGTGGTGTGAGATACAGCTTTGGTTTAACAATGAAAAACTCTTGGGCCTACAAGGCATTTCGTGTGTGGGCATTATTTTTTTCTGTGTAGAGCCTTCCACACAAAGTTGTTTATTATTTATGTTTTGTTTTCTGTAAGGTTTGTCTTACAAAAGCTGTAGCTGCACTCTTGACTCTCTTGCAGTTATTATTTAGGCAATATATTAAGTCAGCTCTGTAACAGTCAGAATGTAAACATAGAGTCTAACATTTTAGACAATGAGATGTAAAAAATCCTAGAATAAAATGTTCTTTTGCTGCGAATTATTTCAAAGGGATTTGCTGTATTGATTTGAAATAAAAATTTTTAAAACTGTGGCAACACTGTATCTGTAAAACATTTGAATTATGAAAATGAGGGAAAATAAATTTACATGTCAAAGTGGAATGAATTTGCTGGCTTTTCCTTTACCTTCTGGACCAGAGAAGCATGATTTTGGGCTTTGATTCATTGGTTTAAAAGAGTAATTTTTCATCCACTAATTTTCTTTATTAAAATAAAATATGCTGGTTTTTTCCACCTATTTTTAAACACATGCACTAGAAGTTATATGGCTATATATGAGAAAGAAAATGGAAAAAAACATTAAAGTATGGGCTGTTTACATGTCATTGCTTGGGCAGTTTTAGGAGAAGAACAATAAGGGTTTGAAGATTACACTTGTGCTGAATTAGGTGGTGTAATTTCCCTTCATCACCTAAATAATTTGTTTAAAAGAAGAAAAGATGAGTATTTCCTTTGCAGGGATGATACAGGTATTGTTTTAAACTTTTTTGATGGTGTTGTTGCAGTGGCCAGGATGGAGACCCATAGGAGATGCAAATTTGGGAGGTTTATACAGATGCCTTCTACTTGTGAGATATTCATGCTTGACAGAACTTTGTCCTAAAAAAAAGTTTATTCTCTGTCAAATCGTTGTCAAGTCTGCAGATAAGGAAATGCTATTTCCGTTTAAGATTTATTACACTAATTTAACATTGTCAGAGAAAAATCGGGAGACTTAGAGACAATTTAATAAATAAATCATATTTAGTATCAAGTATTTTGTTACCAAATATGAAACAGCAGAGTAAAGTAAACTTACAATGAAAGTTTACTGAAAGGAACTAAGTGAAAGGAACTAAGACATACTGAATTAATATTTCAACTTGGTGGAGGAACCTTGAATACCCCCTTATGTTTATTTTCTTCAAGAAATTAAAGGATTATGGTAACATGAATATTGTTTTGTTTGTTTTTTTTTTAATGAAAGCTTTTTGTGAAAGCTTTGACTGTTCCAGTGACTTGGGGTCTTAGAGACATGGTATTTTTATTTAAAATAAAGGTTTTTTTTTTGAAGCCTTATAACTCTGAAGGGATAAATGAGAGATTTTACATCACCAGGGAAATGGAAAAATGGTTTTTTAGAGCATTCTCTCCAGGCTATGAAGTAGTAAAAGTCCAGATGACTTCCATTTCGGTTGCGACTGGCAGCATCTTCAGATTTTATAACTGTATTATTCCGGTGCTTCGTGGTTTTGTAAGAGTTTTTTGTGTTTTGTTTTGGTTTAGTTTGGTTTGGTTTGATTTAGAAGAGTATTCTCAGTTTGGGGGATGAGCAGGCTTGCACTTTAAATCAGGAAGAACAAGCTCTCCTTGAAAAAAACAAGTAGTCTTTTGATTAAAGATAATGTTCATTTGCACAGGAACCTCGTGATCCTTTTACAACACATTGAAAAGTCATCATAGATTAGGAACTCATCTGTTCTGCAGACTAGAGGTAGCTTGGCATGTCTCCAGTATTTTCTTTTCTGTTTTTCATTCATTCTCTGGCGTGGCATCTTCCCTGTAAGGAGAGTTTAATGTCTGGTAGTTGTCAGTGTTGAGAGCAATACCTGGTGAAATTCCTCCACTGCAGTTTTTCTTTTCTAGAACACCTATTTAAATAAAAAGTGGATATCCTCTAGAAACTATAACAGGTAGCGTGGCTGAGACAGAAGCATTTTACCCCAGAATTCAAAATTGCACTGAAGCTCCTGAGGTACAACTCTAAACTGAAAAAAAATGGACAATTCTCTCTATCCTTTTTTACATTTATTTTTAATCATTGAAAAACTGAAGTCCAAACATTCTTGGGGGATATAGGATGATGATACCCACACAATTCTGAATAAAGGCTGCTATATTAAACTTATAATTAGTGGGGAGTGCAGGTTAGCTCCCATAGCTAGAATGCACAGAGCTCTCTGCATGGCAGTTGTTATCACTTCATAGAGCTGAATACTCAGCTACATAAAGGAGGTGAAATCTATGGTGGTGTGGGAGAGAATTAGCAAAAGAAACTGAAGAGAATTTATGCAATACTATTTTTGTTTTAAAATAAATTCATTAAAAGTAAAATGAAAGCTGGCAGCAGCAGGGTGAGCCCTGGAAATTTAAGTCCATCTCATAGCTTGAAATAAATAATTCTGCTAAGGCATTTGAAGCAAAGAATCACCTTTGTCATTTCCTGAAGGCTTAAATTCAACATACTGTATATAATCTAGTGTAGTTTATCCTAATTCTCTAGGGAAAAAGAGCCTGAGTTCATCTTTGCCATAATCCACACAGCAGATCCATTAGAGACTCAAGTGTTCTGAAGGCTGCAAATATTTAGGAAAGGGAAAAAAAGGAAGAACCTTTAATTTATTAAAAGAACTAACATAAACTCTGCTCCCTCTTGGACATGAGGAAAAGCACTAAGGCAAAATTATCTTACCAATGGGAAAGTATTTCAGAAAAACTGAGGCTGTGGTGTCTCTTTCAGCCAAGCCACAACTGAGATATACTGAGATATACAAAGAAAAAATACTTTTGCAAGAAAAGTTAACTAAAACAGTTATGAAAAAAAAAAGGGAAAAAGGAACTTTCCAGTGGTCTTTCTGGTAAATATTTAAGAATTAAGGAAAATTGAGTATGTTCACATTTCTTTGCAGAACAATAAATCTGTAATCTGTTGTCTTAGAAAGCATTAAAACAATTTTAATGGCAAACATCTAGACATCTAAAAAGCAATTTATGATTTAAAAGGTGCTTAATGAATTTCCATATATTTATGAATATCAGCATATGCCATAGCTTAGAAGGTAAAAGAAAAGTGTCTAGGACACCTGGTGCTAAGTCCTAAAGAGTGAATGGCTCCTTACCTGCTACATTATCAAAACTTTATGTTCTTATGTACTTGAGGGAGTGCTTCTGTTGGTAGTTTGGCAAGCCTGAATGAATTTGGTATTGAAATTCTCAAGGATTTCCACACCCAGTCATGTGTAAGGGAATAAAAGACATGTAAATGAAAACATGAAGCTGTTGCCTTTATTCCTAAGGAACTGGCTTTTGTTTCTTTTCTACAGGTGCTAAAATTAGCTGTTATTTTTTTTTTTAATTACTGGTTGTCTAAATATTTTTCTCCACTGCCCTGCATTTGAAAAGGTTTTAAGGACTAAGAACAAAAGAAAAGTTTTCAGAAAAGTTTTCTAAAAAGTTATTTTGCACTCTAGCTTTCAGTCAGAGTTATTAGCTATTAAATGGCCCTTTCTTAGACCTTTAATCTGTAAAAAAACACGTCTCTTTTTTCTCATGCATCAAATGAGTAGGTACTGATGGAATTTTTTGGTGGACAGTATAAGTGGAAAAGAGGAAATACATGGGGATTATACATTTGTCTTATTTTCATTGTTCAGTAAATTTATTCTGTGCAGGATTGCCTCTTGGTTCGTATCAAATCTGGAAGTATTACTCATGGTTTCCTCCATGGCCCCTTTGTGAGCTCTTTCTGTATAAAATGAAAACCCTGATAAATCTCTGTGATACCTCTTTATAAATGCACCATCACTCAAAGGTTTCTTAGTCTTTCTTCTTTTCTTTCCCACTTCCCAAATACTTTCTGCACCCTCAAGACCAACTCTATTGCTTGTTACTTTGGACTGTATCATGGTTTTGTTTCAGCTCTAATTATAAATATAATTTTTTGTTTACAGCATGCATTTGGCATCATAGCTGTAGGAGATAAAATATAATATCTAAAAAATAAAGGTACAATTTCATACATGCTCCCACTTTTCTTTTATTAGTGCTTTTTTATTTCTCGCCTTTGAAAATTCTGCCATAATTACTGTTGCAGCTTTCCAGCCCTTTACTCCATCACTCTTTCTCTGATAAATAGGCTAGAAATTGCTTTTTGCCTCTGTTTCAGGGTTTGCTGTTGTCTCTTTTTCATCATTAATCAGTCTGTTTGTAGTATTTGTTACCAGAAGATCAACTTTTACCTATATTGGTATTGATTACCCTTCTTCTATGATTTTTTTTTTTACTAGTGAGGATTTTAATGTGATGCATTATTAATTTAATTTCCTTAAAATTTAATTTCTTTATCCTCAATACTTTTTGTGTCTATGATACACACAGCTTTGAGGGTATTGTCGGTTAAGGAAATACAAACTATGGTGTTTATCAGTCTCTCTTTGTCCACTTGTTATTTTTTTCATCTTTTACAAGGTTGCATAGTCCTGTAGAGGATTCAGAGTTTAAAATATTCCCTTTATTCTGTTTCTGAAGTACCTAGCAAAGTGGCATATTTTTAAATGTAATTTCAGAAGTAACTTTTTACGACTGTAGGATTTTGATTGGGAGGGTCAGTGCTAATCTTTGGAAGAAAAAATGGTTTTTCAGTAACATATTTGAACTATTGTAACAATGCTCTTTATCTTCATTTGTGGATTCATGCAATAAGTTGTTGGGGTTTATTCCAATATATCCCAATTCCTGTCTAAATAGCCTGTTGTTAATATGGTATCACACAATGTGCTGGAGAAGCACTTGCTCTTCAAAGGACCTCTTCTATTTCTATTGCCTTTATTGTTCAGCTTTCAGTGGGAGTGTGTGCTTACATTTCTCTCAAGAAGGTAGCAAACCATTATTTTCAGTTTTACTTTCTTCTTGTTTTTCCACTGTCTTGCAGAAACATTAGGGTGGCCAGTGTTTGTAGAGACACATTAAAAGAAAATTCTGTGTAATCTTGAATGTGTGAAGGACACAACTCAGGAGTACGGAGTAGAAAGAGATCCCTGCCATTAGATGAGTTTATTTTTAATATGCTTGCAAAGTCTGGAAAAGGAATAGTTCACTGCATACAGACCTTAACGATGTCTGACTTCAGAAGTAGATTGTAGTAGTTTATAACCACAGACATTATAATTTGAGGGTTACTATTTTCTTCAAAACCACTAACATTGCAGTCTGTGGTTGCATTTCCTAGATAAAGTTTAGTGCTGCCACCTGATCCTTGTGTGGAAACAAAAGAATTTTCCTATAAAATTGCAAAGCAACATATGGCTTGTTTTATTTTTTAAATACTGTCTGGAGTTCTCTGGTGTATCAAGTACACTGCTTTTTCTTTTTGTCTTCCTACAGATTTATATGTTGTGATGTGTGCTTGTCATTTCTAATACATGGTTGACTGTGATTTGTTAATTGAGTGTTTAAATAACTATCTTACTTTTGATTAGGTATTCTTAATCTTCTAACTGGTGTCATGTCAAGCACATGTCTGGAGAGTCATGTAAAGAAACCAACTTTGTGACTATAATTTGGTACTCCAGCCACTGATCAAATATGTAAAAAAAAAATAAAGGGAGGAGGGAGAAGAATTGCACCTCAAGTACCATGTTGTGGAATGTTCTTCCTTAGCTTTTTACAGGAAACTGGGATTTTCCATTTTCTTGAGTCCATTAAAATAGCACTAAGAGGCTCAAATAACGCTCTACCCTTTTTAGTTAAAGATGGAATAATAGCCAACTTTTACCTCTGCAGCCAAAATCTAAGTTAAAATAGAATCTAAAGGTAGATATAGCATAAGAGGAAAGAGCAAAGAGATGATGGAAAAGTAAATACATGTTGAGAGAATGTACCTGCAGCTAAGGCTTTGTTCAACATTAATAGGTAATATCAGCATTTAAATACCTTTATATTAGTTGATAATTTAATGTCAGAAATAGAGCAAAGACAGACAGCGACTGAGCACTTAGTGGAAGGTCGTATAAAAGAAGTGAGGGTTCTTGTTACAGAAGGAAAAGCTAAAATCATTGATTAAGATCAAAAGTATATGACTAAGTTGACTAAGGAACTATTGTGCAGTGTTTGCTTCTTGAAGACTTCTGAGTGAAAGAGATACAAGAGTTTTCTTTCCATTTATTGTTATCACAGCAGAGCAGTCTTTTGCTAGTCTCGAGTGTCATTGTTTGACAGGACTCTGTGTTTGCCCATTTTGAGCTGCAGGTATGGCACAGTGCAAATCAAGTCAGCCAGTTCAGGAGCACTGTCAGAGGTTGTAGGGCCTCTGACAGTTTTTAAGACATAGTCTGTGAAGAAAGCTGTATGTTTATGGAACTGTTTCATTTCTCCTGAATGCAGTGAGCAGGGTATCATTCCAGCTCAGATGAGAAGCAGCGATTCAGATCTCAGAGAAACGGATCCATATGATTCATCCTAGGGTATGGGGAGTGAATAATCACAGAATAACCCCAATGAATCAAAAGTGTTGTGGGCAACTGCCAGCAGTTGGGATGAAGCCCACTGAAGCAGGAGTCTTTTTGTCAGTCACATGAGAGTGTCCAGTCTGGTGGCTGCAGGATCTGTCTGGTGACAGCAACTGTTGAGATGATTTTCAGGTGGTAACAGGAGGTGGTCAGTGTCTGAAACAGAGAACTCTTTGTAAACTGGGAAGATACTTCAGCAGTTAATTTCGTTAGCTAGAATGTGGTGGATGAATTATAGAATCACTTAGGTTGGAAAAGACCCTTAAGATCATTGAGTTAACCTCACACTGCCAAGGCCACCACTAATCCATGTCCTCAAGTGCCACACCTGCACATTTTTAAAATCCATCAAGGGATGGTGATTTAACCACAACCCTGGGGACTTGTGCCAATACCAGTGGAATGAAAAATAATTCTTCCCAATTTTACTTTTAATGTCAGTGTTATAAATTAGTGTTCCGTAGGGGTATTGCTACTGGTTTCTGTTTGCTTGCTATAATTTTATTAATAGATTTGTAGAATTTAATTATGTTTTTATTTGGACTTTATAGTCCAAATACTTATTTGGATTATGTAGTGTTTCAAGTATAGTATCAAGGATACTTAACATACTTTAATTGATTGCAAGTATTTTATGGGTGCAAAATTTTCTTCATATTAAGATACAGCATCTTATCAGTTCTATAATTTGCTTTGAAGAGTTTAATGGGATAGATCCATTCTAACACAAGAAAGTATTTGGGACCTTTTGACAAATTAAACTGGCATGAGAATATAATTTTAAGAACAGCATATTTCTTTAATATGTAATTTTCTGCTACTTTTTCTCTTAGTCTTGCCAGAGTTCTGTAGTGAAAGAGACCTTTTTCTTGGGATTTTTCTTTGGTAAACTGAATTAAAATAGAAAAAATCATAATCACTTTTCACAACTAGGATTTTCATGTGTATTGCATTCCAGAAGAGTGGGGACTACATAGTTGCACATTTTAAATTTGGGATTTTAGACTTTTTCTGCTATAAAAATAGGAAAAGTGTAGTTTTGCAGAAACTGTTCCATTTTGGCTGAAATAGAGCAAACAACTAAAGGTAAGAAATAGAGCTTTCTTTTTCAGTTGAATAACTTCCACTAAGGGACTTTTTTCTTAAAAAAAAAAAAAGTTTGATCCAATTCAATGGATTATTCATTTTGTACACTAATAGCATATTGTAAAATGCCACTCTTAAATATACAGATAAATTATGCAGCTTCATAAATATCATCTACTTCCAAAACCTTAGAACTCCACCTGTTCTACAGCCAACCTTCCCCACTCCCCCAAATCCAAGGTGTAAATACATAACATAAAATGTCTGTATTGCTCTGCAGTCAAGCAAACCTGAAAACAAATCTATGGGTAATGCAGTGTTATATCTAACCAGTGAAGAGTAATAAGGAATCCATTTATATATACCTTTAATTTTATAAAGGTTTTGATTAAAAAAAAACAAAACATAAATCATGTGTGTGAATAAATACACTAGAAGTCATGTTGTGTTCCTGTTTGAACCACTGAGGTTTTCCCCATTATTTCCTGCTGAATTCTTCAGGTGCACCACTAGTGTTTGTTTCTTCCAATTTGGAATATCTGGAACAAAGGTATTGGAATTGCCAATTTCTGCCTGATTTCTGAGGCACTCTCCATCTTCCTCTTGATCTCCCTTGACAAATCATTTAAGATCTTGTGATTACTTTTAGTGGTTTTGGGGTTTTTTGATTTGTTTTTTTTTTCTTTCTGAAAATGTTACATTTTCAGGATTTATAGCAATCTGAGGCTTGTCATTTTGTTCTCCTGAATCTTGGGACAGAACACTTGGATTAATAATGCCATTACTTTTTCCATTAGTGGTTTTGGGAAGCTGGACTTCAGTTTTGGGACAGTGACTTTAGCCCAGCAATTTGTTTCCTTAACCAAATACTGCATGTGATAGAGATGTTTTAAGAAGTGGTTCCTGGCTTTCTCTACTGTAATGCATTTGATGTAATGCTGATTTAGGGGGATAGGTGGGTGATTATCTTTTGCTGCTTTTCACTGCTGTGTACAGAATGTCCCTGGCAATTCCCAAAGTTTGGAAGCAAATTAATGATTTTGACAAGTTTTTATGTAAGTTTACAAAAAAGCTTTGATAATTTGCATCACAGTTTAGAAACCCACTTTGGTGGTGTGGGAATGGCTCAAAACTGCATCAGGGGAGGTTCAGACTGGACTTTGTGAAGCTCATCTTAAAAGAGGGTGGTCAGACACTGGGAGAGGCTTCCAGAAAGGTGGTCCATACCCTAAGACTGTTTCAGAGGCTTTTGGGGAATCCCTTAATAATGTGCTTTAATTCTTGGGCAGCCCTGGAGGGCTCAGGCAGCTGCAGATGCAGCCTACAGATGATCTTGTAGGTCTCTTCCAGGTGAAGTGGTCTGGCCTGATAACAGCAGCTGCTAAATCCCTGCCATCCCTGCTGCTGATGGAAACTAGCACCTGCGTTGCTTTATTATTTTCTGCTCTCAGGAAACAGCTTTAAAGTGATTATTTCTCTCTTTTTTTCTCTCTTATTTACCATTTAGTACTGAATTTATTGATTTTAAAGATACCGCATACATTTAGGATAACTATTACTGAGGAAAGAGTGTAGAGGCAATAAAAATTTAGCAGGAGGAAAACCTTTTATCACATTTGTGACTTTTTTTTCATATACACTTAACATGCTTTTCTTTTGGAAAGGAAATTGTCAAGGAAGCATTAATGGAGGAGCAGAAACGAAGTGAAAAGGCAATCGAAGAAGCAGTAAAAAGGACAAGAGAGGAACTGATGGAATATATTAAAGAGCAGAAGAGGGTGAGTTACCAATGGATAATGGGTTTCATCATGAAGTGAGAAATTTTTAAAGTTTGCTGCACCTTCAACCTCTCTTAAAATGCACAGGGAAACTGAATCAGGAGTTAGGTCTTCAGATCTTCCACTCGTTTTTTTTCAAACAATTTGTTATTGTGATACATTTCTTCATATAAATTTGTAGACCTTTAAGTCTATCACAAGCTGAAAAGTAGACATTAATAGTTCAGTTAAAATTTACAGCATTTCTTATTACATAAAGTAACATAAAGGGGGGGCATAAATGCCGTCTATCTAGATTTAAATTGTGATCTGAGCTCAGATCATAGAAAACATTTCAGTATAAATATCAGATGTTATTCTAAGTTCATAAATGAACTTTATTATGCAATTTGTATGCACACAAAGACCATTAATTTTTTCCTCTCAACCCATATGATTTGAGAACCTGAAAATGTACTGGTGTTCTGTTAAGCATGATTTATAGTCAGTGCATTGGTCTTGTTATGAAATGTTGCAGTGTTCTGAAAGTTGTTTTCGGTTGTTCTATTAATGCTATATCCTGGAAGCTTAATGCTTGTATATAAACAGTAAAATGTAGCTCAAGGGACTTTGATTTGCTTTCAGTAGGAGGAGAAAAAAATAACACACTTCTCCCCTTTGAAGCTCTTTATAAAAACATAAGCAAAAAAAAATTTTTAAAAACCTCTTTCATATGGCAGTAGCAGCCTGAGATCAAATTTCAGTATTCTCAATAAACAAAATCACTCAGCTTCAATCTAATGGGGAGTGTTGTCCTGAGAAAGAAGTAGAAATAATGAGTTTGGCCTCTGCAATATTCCTTGCTTTTATGGGTTAAATAATAGTATGGGAAATAGGATTTACCTTCACAAGTTTCACCCTGCTACTAGTTAAGATTGCAGTTGGGTGAGCTCCTTCCATTATGCTGGGTATGGAGACATTTCCTTTTAGCTGGATTTGTTTGATTTGGAAAGACAATTTAAACAGAATCCAGTGCAAAACATGATCCATAAGGATGTTTGAGCATATCTGAAGTCAGTTGTTTATGAAGGATAAGATGTGGGGAAGGTGAAAGTAGTTCTATTATTAAAATAACTTATCATAACTTCTCGTAAGTGTCATAAATAAACAGGTCAATATGGCCTCCAGTGCAGATATATACAAAAATATCACCTTCAAAGAAACAAAATCTTCTTTGGTTTATGTGGTAGGACTATAAATTCCTTTAATTTCATAGAGCATATTCAAATATTTCAGCCAATCTTTTTCTCTTTTTGATCAGTTGACGCAAATCCATTAATTTAAAAAAAAAAATCATGCATAAGGAGAACTACATTTTTCTGGCATAAAATTTGTAAAGACTGCGTGTATTCAAGTTGGAAGTGAAAGACTTGTTTAACTCCAAATCATGCGGCATAATAGCTTTTATATGATTACATAAGAGGCAGAGGAAATGGTCAAAGCTCATACACCTGTAAGAGTAATAAATATGCTTTATGGACTGTGCTAAAAAGCAGCAGTTTATGTAAGTAGTTCCTAGAAAGGACTCAGGGAAAATGCCTTTTCTAGGATTCAGAGAGATTTTTGGGGGGTTTTTTTGAGTGACAGGGGCATCCAAGGTGCAAAGTTGCAAAGATAATGTAAACACTCTGTGTCATCATTGTTTCAAAAATGTGTTTGTAGAATGCTTCAAACCATGTGCACAGCCATAATTTCTACTTGGTTACCCGGGAATTATTTGATTTAGTAGAAAGTTACTTAACAAAAAGCAACAATATAATCATGCTAAAATGCTGACAAGAATAAATGTAACTTCCTCTGTATTGAGGCCAGAAAAGTCACCGGAGCTGGGAGATAGTTTGTTGGCATGTCTTTCTACCTTCAGAAAAAGAACACTAAAGCTATAAGAAAACCCCAAAAATTTCTGATGGAAACAGGTATTTTCATAAAAGAAAAGAGATGTGGCATGCATTGTAATTATGTCATATGAACCCAGGTTTTTACAGATATATAGCACTATATTGGCAGCAGTTCTAATTATACACTGCAGTCTTAGTTTGATTTTCTCTGTTCTATATTAAATGAAGATTTTTATACTAGAAAAATGGGGCTTTTTAATGTTGCCACAGCTAACACTTTAAAAATGTGGATATCTAAGATGTGAAGGAAATTTCAATCATGAATTTAACTCTTTTCATAACCACCACCATTCCAAAGCAGGCATCAAAACTGAACTAGACTCAGGCTCTTCTATCTGTTCAAAGACATCTTCCACAGTTACCAAACTCTTAGATATTTATCTAAACGTTTGTAGTACCTTGAAGAATCTGTCTGGGTCAAATTCAAATTCACATGCTTCAACTATTAGCCAGAATTGTTTTCCCTAGCAAAGGTCCATCCACATTATGTCCAGAATGTTATCTTTATTAATTCCCTCAAGGTGTATTTGACTATGTAGTCTTGCTTTGCCTGCTTTTGCAATAAATATGAGGAAGGCAAAACAAAGCAATATTTCACCTTGTTGCTGGTGGGGTAGGAAATGAGGGGACAGAAGTGAAGGGTAGCACACAGATACAAAGGCACTGAAGTAGGGCTAAATGGCAGGCCACTGCTTCCACTTCTGTCATACAAATAAACATTATTTTTGGTTTGGATTCAATGCATATCATGTGCCATAGAGCTCTATCTGAGAGATAGATGTAGAGGGAAGCAAAATCTTTCAGTTTGATTAGAATTAAGTGAAGAGTCAGAAAGCACTTGTCCTTGAGTATCCAAAGTCCCTCTGTTCTGATGTAAGCTCAAGATTCACAAACTTATTGGTCATTATTGTCTTTTGTTGCCTGATATTCACCCTCCTGTAACCTCTGGCTCTGCACTGTGGTTTCTGATCACCTGAATCTCTGGAAGCACCCAGCTCTGTGAGGAGCCCTAGCACGTTAATTGCCCCAAGATGCACTAATTGACACACTGCAGCCTCTGAGCCTGTGCCTGCCTTAGTGAGTGCCAGGAAGTGTTTGCCAGCTTTTTGCATTAGTTGTTTAAAAATTCTGGTGTTTGTTTTTATACTGAATGCTTGTGAAGGTATTCTCTTTCGTGAGGTAGAACAGCTCGGGGTTGTTTTTAAGGGTTAATAGTTTTATTTTGCTCAAACATCTTGCTGATGTGGTAGAATATATGTACATGTCTGTGCATAGGCTCTCACATGTAGGTGTATCCACCCACGTTTGTGCTTGTTACCTGGGGATCAGAACAAGGTGTAGATCCTAATGTCCTGTAAACCCTGGCTTAGGATTAGAGCTCCCAAAACCTGATCCCTGGGCTACAAAACAGAAGCATCACATTGCCCTTCATTGACCTGCCCAACTGCATGGCTTCTGTAATATTTCTGGCTAAAATTTGAATAATGGGTATGTGCTGCTCTGTTAGGAGTATAAAGACTGACTGAGCCTATCCCTGCTCCACATTTTATGGACTTCAGGTGGGTCTTTGGCCCTTTTACCAAACAGTTTGCTTCAGTTGGCTGATGCTCAATTAAGTGGATATAAACAAAGCTTTTACTTCAAAAGTGCGGTTTGTGAGAGTTCCAAGGAACTTTCCCATTTGTTGTTTGCTCCTGAATTCAAGGCAGTTCCAAGGTTGACTGAAATTTTGGAGGTGTGTTGCAAGCATTCCAGATATGTGAGCAAAGGAGAAGTGTGATCATTCCCTGTGTAAAGTGAGCTCCAGATCCCAGCTTTTCCCTCATCCTTTGCTTGCACTTTGTCTCTTCTCACTGGTCCAAGATGTGAAGAAAAGGAGCTGCTGCCTGCACCTGGTGGTCCATGAAGCTGGAGAGTGAAAGGCAGGAATTGCTTTAAGGTAGTAATGTGAATTTTTAGAACCCACTGGTCTGAGAGAAGCCAAGCTAGCTGAGTTAAGGGAGTAATGCTTCCTTTCTGAACTGAGAATAAGCTTGAAAATAAGTAGTAAAAAAATCAGATAAGCAATATCTGAATAAAATAATACCAGTATTGCAGTATATTAATGTCTTTGCTTCTTAGTCTTATTTTGAGGCTGTATCTTGGCCTTTTCTTTGCATACATAATGTGGACCTACAGATGTGCAGTTGAGTGTAGCTCCTGCTGCTCTATGACTACAATTCCTGAAATGTATTTACATTTTGTATGACTGGCTGAGATGATTTTTTTAATTAATTTGCTGATAGGAAGTAAAAGAACCAACCAAACTTAAAAAAAAATAGGTTTTTAATAACTGGAAGAAAATATTGAAAGCTGTGTACTACTGACTTCAGCAAGTATGTCTGTTTGTCATGAGACATCTGTACAGACCAGAATGTCACCCAGAGAATTCTTGTGGAGTTTTATATTTCCAGGTGCCTCATAAAAATTCTGATGATCGAGGCAATTGATTGATCACTGCTGTACTTCAAACTAAGTTCTGTATCCAATTATTTGTTGTTAGAAAGGTCAGCAAATTATTTGCTCTGCTTCTTATTTTTTTCATAATTGGACAGTGTTCTGGCTTCTTGAACATAATCTGCAAATATTAAAAGCTTTCAACAAAACTTTTTGTTAAAAACCATACCTTGTTAATTCTAAAATCACACAAATGTTAGGAAATTTGTAGAATAGAGGTTTACAAAAGTGTTCTGTTGTAATAGTCACTTATTTTGCCTGTGCTATAACTTGCAACATGTGTGAAATTGTTTATAAATGTCATAGTTCAGTGTTTTATTGCCTACTCATTCCAATTGAATGCTTAAAAATTTAATTCAATATGTTTTATTTATTTATTACGTATTTACAGCAGACAAGACCCAGTGATCTAGTGTGTTATTATGTATTATTTATGTACCTTTTAATTTTTGTGACCATTAGCTGTACAGAGAAAAAAATTTATTCTTGAAGTTGGTATACACAGGTGAGAGTAAGTCACAAGAGGAGAAGTTTTCTACCCAAGAAATCTTGTACCGAATAGGTTATTTAAATAACTTTTCTAAATTACAAAGATTCACTTCATGAAGTGAGTAGCTAGCCAACAAGCAAATTTTAATTTTTCATATTTACATTGACATTCATCTCCCCTCAGGAAAATATACTGTTTGTTTTCTGACAGCAAAGCTGAGGATATTAGTCAGTCATCTTTTGTCTGTTAATTATACACAGTTCTCATTGGCTTTAAAGGGCATATTTTGGCCTGGCAAGGAAAAACTAAGTGTTAGGGCTTGAGCAATACAGGAATGACAGATTTGTTTTTAATGCAGCCCCTGTTTCCCTGGAGGACAAACACTTGTCATAAATGTACTCCCATCCTGATTTAAGGGTCAGATGCTGAGAGCAGAGATGTCACCATTATAACAAAACTCATTGTCCTACTGT
This sequence comes from Acridotheres tristis, assembly GCA_037013685.1. NCBI lineage: Eukaryota > Metazoa > Chordata > Aves > Passeriformes > Sturnidae > Acridotheres > Acridotheres tristis. Next base: position 62,121,239 of record CM072885.1, read on the forward strand.
GTGTTCCCATATGATTTGTGCAGCTGTGCCTCATAACCTTTATAAGAAAACAGAACTAAGCATTTCTCTGACTAATGCTTACCAAAATACTGCAGAATTGAGAATAGCCAAAGAGATGCTTTTGGGAGTTTTATATTTCTTAGATAATTTTTTCTGCTATTACAGAAAGTAAGGGCCTATTTCCATCACAGTATTTATATTGAAGAAGCACTGGCAAGCTGGTATAAGCCATGTCTGTCTCACAAGAAAGTGGAAAAAAAGCCAACAAGTTTCTCTTCTGATTTTGCATAGAGGAATTACCCCTTTAGTTTGGTAATAATACAGGTGCTTTTGGGAAACAGAATTCCAGGCCCATCCCGGGGATGTATGGGATGTGCCAGGACAGGCAGCTTGGCTCTTTGCCATGTAACCAGAGGAACAGAGTTATTTTTGCTCTTTTCTGAAAAAGACTTGGAATATTTGGAAAATACTGTTTTACCCTGATAAAACATCTTTATAGAAGGTCAGCTTATTCCAGGCAAGAGCAAGTCATACCTTTTCCCACTTTCAGTGGGATTATTCTGCAACAAATATTTACTACTTGAAGGGCGAATTGTGCATTTCATTCTGTGCACGGATGCAGTGTATTCACAATGCTTTTTAAGGTAAGAAAAGTAGTCATCAGGTAATATCTAAGACAGCAGGATATATCTGACATAACCTGATAGTAAATCAGATTAAAACTGCTAATTGCCTCCATGGTTATCCTTGTTTTTCAAGCTATTTCTAATAATCTACTGTATTTATGGAGTGTATTTTCTATGTTTATTTTGTCTGAAGGAAACAAGCAGACCTTTATTTTCACTTTTTGAGTAGTTTTCTAACTGATACACTGACTTTTGGGGCTGGTGATGGTAAAAATCCCATTTCAGGGTTTTTTTAAGTGGTGTGTGCTATGTTTCATAATTAAATATATTCATACAGATCTGATTTATCATGAATGCACTTTTAGAACTTGTTAGGGCTTTTATGTTTGATTTTGTAGTTTAGCAGCAGAGCCTGTATAAATCTATCTTGAAAGCACCTTTATCAATACAGATTGTGGATGGTGATATTTTATAAAATTGCTACAACCCCTGTTATCTACTTAGATTCTTTTCTTAAAATGTGAAGTATTTTCTGTGCAAGTTCCTCATTCTTTGATACTTTAAGAGATTTTATGATGAAAACTAATATCTCACATTTAGTTATTTAAGATAAAGACTGAAAAAGAATGAATGAAGCTCAAGTTTAATTGGATTTATCCACCTTGTTGAAGAGAGGCTGCTGCAAATTCCTTTGGGATTTCAAATTGTCTGAGGAATTGTCTGTAATTCACTCCTGAAATCGGACCTTATGAGAAGATATGTACACCTCTACATAGTTACTCTGCTATTCATCCATCAGAGCCATCACAGAAAATGGTCAAGTTTTTCTTAAACAAGTCTGACTAAAAGTTCTCCCTTTACATATCAAGAGCTGTAGTTTGAAATAACATTTTAGTTCTTTACAACCTTGGCATAAATGCCTTAGTTATCATATAGGTCACATAGTCTTTATAATGACCTTGCAATTTATAACCCTTTTTGTAGTAAGAATTAGATCAAACTAATGAGGAAGATCAGTACAGAGGAAGAGAAATAAGATGGCTATCTGGTGGCTGAAACTGGCTATGATTGTAAAAAGTTTTTAAATTTATTGCTACCAGAAAACACCTTCAAGCATCAGTTTAATTGGAAATAACTTTGACTTATTGGCCTCTCTTATCAGACAGAAAAAAACACCATGTTTTTTCTTGCTAGTGATTTTTAATTTTCTTCTTTCAAGGGGATGTTATCGTTGTAGAAAAATCTCTATATGTAATTGGTGTTTCTGCCCCTGGGGAGGTGTCTGGAGGCTGGACCCATTTTCATTTTACCCATACACCAATCTTCACACTTACTGTCCTAACTACAATCAAAGCAAATTATTAAAATTAAAAAGTGGTTTAAAAAGCAGTTTGGCTTTCTGTCCAACTAAGAATTTATGTAGAGTTCGACTATTGGTTATCTATATTTTGTCTTTCCTGAAATTATTGAATTAGATGCTTTCTAGGATTTCATTATGTGGGTAATTTCTCTATTTAGCTGAGAAGTCCTTGACCTTCTGTTGATGGCTGCACCTTTGCTTTTCTCTCTGTGCTTCCATACATGCATGATGGTAACTCCTTTTATGATACATCTACTGGCAGTAACCATTGCAACTCCACAAATCTCCCCTTGAAACATGAATCCTAATGTAGCTTTAAACCCAAGAGCTCAGATTCTTCAGGTGATAATCACATTTGGATTAGAAATTACTGCTTTTATTTTACTTATATTGCCTAATTTTTTTCAGCTGTGCACATCTAGTATTTATTGTCTTTTAAGTAAATGTGCCCAATTATTTTATTTCTAATAAAGTAGATAGTTACACAACTGACATAGTGATGAGTGGAAATAAAATAAGAAACCTTTTTTCTGTTTTTCAGAAATGTACTCCATATGGATGTGAAATTATGTGCTTTGGAAAGCTTTTAAATTACCTACTAATGTCTTGAACAGAAAAGAACTGTTCCCATATAGTACTACATTAACTTCAGTAACTAGACTGGTATTCTAGTTACTGCAGATTATTACATCTAATATTCAGGTTTTTTAAATTTATGGTTAACTTTATGGTTCCAGCAGGAGTGCTGATGTAATTCGTATTGAGGACTGATGTCCTTGCATGGTTAAAAAGTGTTTGCTGCAACCATTCTTGACTCTAGCTTAGAACAACAATAAGGATCCAGCACTCTGCCCTCTTTCTAATTCCTTACTCCAGGGCAGGCATGGCAAACACACAAACCTGCTGCTTTCAGACGTGAATCATAGAATCCCAGTGCCTTGGTTTGGCAGGATCCTGGAAGATCCTGTAGGGTTCCAACCCTCCCACCATGGGCAGAAATACCTCCCACCTCTCCCACCAGGGCACCATCCAACCCTGTCTTGAACACTTCCAGGCATGAAGCATCCACAACTTCTCAGGACAGCCTGCTCCAGGGTCTCACCACCCTCTGGTTAAAGAAATCCATGAAGTCTGCAAATAACAGTGCAAGATTTCTACACAGTGCTATTGATTAGGCCACCTACTTGGTCTCACTTTGTTATTCACATTGAGGGGCTGATCTTAAAGATAAAGCTTGGAATTCACCCCTTTTATTGAGTAGTGGGCTAAAGTATGTTACATCTTATATTCTTCAAGTTAACACTGTGTGGTAGTGATGGAACAGGTCCTGTATGAATTCCTGGTGCACGCTTTCCTCTGTCTCCTTGGTAAATTGGCAGCTTCTTCAAATTCCCTACACATGGCAGGTAAATTATTGTTAATCCCTGGTTTGAGTCAGGAGTACAGTCAGAGTCTACTCTGAGTCAGATCAATTTTCAACCCAGATTCACATCAGGGATTGTCTCAGAGCAGTGTTTATATAAGAAAATCCATATATTGCATGTTAGATCCAGACTGCAATTTTTCCCATATCAGGGATAGTTCCTAAGCATCATGAGATATCACAGAAACTGGGATTAGGATAGGCAGGGCTGACTGTTCCCTTCTTGGGCAAGAGATCCTAATTCCTTACCTGGAAGAGGGGCTGTATCTTGCACTGCATCCCTTACTGTAGATCCATCTACATGGAGAGATTACAGAAGGCTGGAGATTTGGGAGAAAGAAAGGAAAAAACTAATAGCTGGAGCAACATACTGTCCCTTTGAACACAGTGTTTAGGAAAAGAATGTGGGAATACAAGAGATAACTTACAGATGCTGGTAGGGGGTGTTCCAATAACAGAGTTCTGATATTAATGTATCATATCCCTGTGAATAGGAAGGATCCCACCCGAGAAACTTACGTTACAAGTAAGTGAGTTCCATTTATTGATCCAGTCGTGTTAAGTCACTTGCAAAATCATGTATGAAAATTTAATTTTGAGCTCTTGCAGATAAAGCTTATGCCTTTAGGCAGTTATTATCAGAACCTGGATATGTTTTACTTTTTTGCAAGTGTGCTTCATTTCAAGAGTCAAGCAAAGCTTTCTTCTGAAGGTTTATTATTTGAAGACAAGTGCAAGTGGGAGAGGTTACAAAAATCGGTTTCTTTTAAGTTATTAATCTCAAATGAGTGATTTTTTTGCTTTTTTTTAAATAATACTTGCTATATTTTAATGTGCCTTAGAACAAAATAGGGTGTCATTACCATTCTTGTTCCTGAATGTTTGGCTTGGCATTTGATGCAAGGCCTCAATTGCAGGCTGACGTGCCAGCAGCTGAAGCTGAAAACAAGACTGCGGTGGGCAAACTCAAGATTTAATTTCAGAAAGAGTGTTTATATTTTCCCTGGGGCCCCATTAATGGGAGTCCAAACCCTAAATGTTACCACCAACACATTTTAACAGACCAGTTTCCCAGTTTTTAAAGTGTGGTGTCACCTTGAGTATTTTTCTTTAACTTTTTCCCCTTTTTCTGACTTTTAAAGAAAAGCAATGAAGTTTTATCATTTCTGGCTGAATTCAGCGTCATGTTTGGGGAACATAAAAGTTCTATGTAATGCAACAAAGTGGAATTCAAAAATATTTAATCCTATCATCTTCTGTTTCTGTATCAGCTATTTTAATAACTAAGCTGCTGCAAGTTACCAGTGCAAAACTTGGTGTCACTGCAAAGCACGCCACCATCCAGTGTGTCCTAGGGTCTCCAGGGTGATGTCCTGAATCCATCTGATGTCAGGGCATCTGTGCCCTGCCCAGGGTGAACTTGTGACCAGCAGGTCAGTGCCAAGAGAGACAGCAGTGATGGGGTCACTGAGAGTTCCTTAGCTCAGTTTCCAGCTCCTTCAGCTGGGCCTGTTTTGTGGCTTTGATAGGATTAAAGAAACATTTACATTGAGGCTTTAGGAGCATTTTCACACTGCTCCCTTACCCAACTCAAAGAGCAGCATAAATCCAAAGGATTAAGCCTGGGATTTATGGGAAGTTGTAGTGCAAGATGAGTTTGGTGCACCTGGCTCTCCTTTTCTCCTCTGTGGATAAGGATCCCGAAGCATTGTGGTGTATCTGCATGGGATACACAACTGAGCCTGGCATTTCTTCCTGAACTTTTAGTTCTCTATAAGCTTTGAAATTATTGTTTCTAAATATTAAGAGGAAATTGTAGTCTCATGTGAAGGAATATAGTATTTCTATCAATTGATCCTATCAGCCTTTTTTTTTTTTTAGAGAACATTTTGACGTTTTCCTGCTGCTTTTCAATAGCAAAACGTTGTGCATTGAAGAGAATTTTTAATTTCCTGGAAATTATAGTGCTCTGTCTAACAAATGGAAAGGAGAAAAAACACAAAACAATTCTCTGTCACTTAGTTTCATTGAAATACAAAGGAAATTGTTAAATAACCAACATTATAATTTTCAAACTCTTTGAGTGATCATTTATGCTGATGAAAGCGATTTAGTTGGAACTACATACATAGCCTATTGTAGGGTTTTCTGCAATTACTTTAGCGTAAAATTGCCAGAGTCTGAAATTCTTTACTTAAGTTAAAACTGTTTCATATATCCTTTTGTGCCACAGTGTATAAATCTACAAAGACTGAGATTATGCCTGTACTCTTTAGTCAGGCGAGATTCCAGCTGAAACTGAAATCAAGAGCTGTTATTACTGAGAAAATATTGTGCTATCAAAGCCAAAAAGAGAAAAAAATAACAGGATGAATTACAATGTTCAGCAATAAGATGACTGGATACTACACTATTTCAAAGCTGCTCTTGTGATTGAGATGTATTGTGTTTTTAATCCAATGTGTATCATCTTAATTACTGTAAGAGTAACTTTGGATTTGCTCTGCAAACACATAATTATTGAGCTGGCTCTGTGGACATAGAGTATTCACAGGAATAAGGACTTGCAGTCTGCACTGTACTAACGTCACCCAAACATATCTTTCAGTGGAGAGCAGTGTGGTTTTCTCTTCATCAGGTGATTAGGCAACAGCTGAGATCCAGGGAAAGGCAAGATCTGTCATCCAGGGTGCCTCTATTCTGCAAGTATTTGATAAGAAGGCAGAGGAGGTTCCCAAATGTCTCTGTTGTCCATTAGGAAGGCTGTGTGTGATGGGAGGAAGCGAGGCATCCTTACACACCTCTGGCCCCCTGTGAGTGAGGCTCTCCTGTGTTGCTCCTGATTCATCCCTCAGTGTTAGAATTTCATGCTGTGCTTCTGGAAATGTGAGAATTGTAACCAGATCATCTGTTTGAAGATTGGTTGTTTTGTGATCTGTATGACCTTCTCAAAATATGTTTTGATAATGAGCAGAGAAAAAATTCAAAGTTCTTGATTAGATGTGTGGGATTAAGCATTTTTAGTGCAACTTGTGACTCTTGTCCATGGGCATTTTCAAGAGACCTTTTGATTAACCAAGAGTAGGTAATTTAAGAAGAAAAAAAAAAGAAAAACAAGAACAACAAGGCCTAGAAAAATCTATGCATCCATGTATGCAAATGAACATGAATACCCTTATCTTGCTAAATTTTGGAGGTTTAACTTTTAACATTCTATTAGACTGAATAAGTGAATGTTTTGAGGAGGACTTTGGGGATGTTTTTTCATTCCTATTAAAATAAAACCGTAATTATTTGCTGTCTTTGTCTTTCAAATTCATCTATATGCTTGTAAGTAGATTTGTATTTCACTGTCATTTCTTAATTCAGAATCTATGAGTATGTACAAACAGGTATTTTTGTAACATAACAGCAGTTACAAATTTGATCTTTAAGTTAGTGTAATCCACATTGCTTTGTACTAGATGGAAAGTTTAATCAGTTCAATATGATCACTTGGATTAATTAAAGCTAAGAATATCATCTGCAGTTTTGTTTTCTTAGTCATAGGTCAACTTCTTGGCTTTTCCCAAGTCCCTGCTGTACCATTCTCTTAGCACCAAGGGGATCCTAAAGAGTCTCAGAAAGTTAATGATGGCCGTGCTCAGCAAAGGCATTTTGGCATGCACCTGCAAGGCTGTCAGATTGCAAAAAGAGAAGAGGCAATTGTTCCAGTCTGATTGATTTTATTATGAGTTCTCAGTGCAAAGATCAGAAGTTGGGTCACTGTCTCTTCTATCCCTAGATTTTTGTGACACCATTTTAATTACACTTGAATTGAGTCCCAAAGCGACAAGGACAGAACACAAAAGGGCCTTTTCTCCATCATTTCTGTGACATGCAGGGGCAGTTTTGTGGTCTCTGTGTTTGTGTTGTGAAGATCCAGAAATCACAGTTGTATTAATAAGGTGCTCTGTAGAATTTCTCTGTCCATGTACCAGGATAAGAAGAGCTCAGAGTAACTGCAGAGCCACCACAAATTCACATTACTAGGCAGATTGTCTTGGGTGTAGAGTTTTGAGGGCAAATTTTTTTTTCTCTTGTTCACTGCACAAATAAAATAAGTAGATAAGTTTCTGTATATGGATGGTTTATTCTGTTCTGAGCTGCATTTTCCTTCAGCTGAGGAATATTCATCATTCAGGGTTTATTTAGGATTTTTGTGCTGCTTCTCATTTACACCCAAGTCCTTTTATGCGGGGGTATTGAACCTCAGTAGTTTTATCTTCTTACTCTTTTAGCTGGGGAATTATTTGAGACTTTTCATAGTTGGTAATCTGCAGGAAAATTCAAGGTATTTTTACCCCAAACCTTGCAGGTTCTTCACTCTTTTTTTCAGGTATGTCTTTTGCTGTTTTTATCCTTCTGCTGAACTCTGATTTGAAAAAAAGTAAATGGGAAAGTTGGCCGTACCATATGTGTTTTGATGAATCTTTCCTATGATTATTTCCTGCAATTGGATTCCTGCAGCAAAGCCAGTGGGATCAAATATGAGACTTAATCGAGTTGTCTATGAAGCTAGAGAAACGTGTAAAGAAATAAATTTTCTTACCTACAGCAATAGCAAGATTAGATAGGTGAAGCAAAGGGATGTGCTTTCCTGTTTACTTTTTGCATTCAAATCTTTACCCATGTGTTAGAAATTCAGCAAGATGCTCCAATGACTTATAGTTAATAAGTATATATGTTATTTTTCTGCTTTGGCTGCAGGCTACTGACTCATATAATTTGGTCAAGTGTATTTTTTCCGTCCCTTGCCCTTTCCCCTCGCCCCACCCTGCTAAGCAACAGTTTCTTCTGGTTTGGGGTTGGTTTTTTTTCAGTAATATATTGCTGATGTGAAAAACTGCTGCTCCCTCTATGGTTGTACGTTCTGGGTGTAATTTCTCGGCAAAGCCTCAACACAAATTTGCATCTGGAAAAGCAGCAGAATAGCCAGGCAGATACCCAAAGGAATTTTTGGGGCATACAGTCTATCCCTGCTGTTGAGGAGTCTCTGAAGGATTTGGGGTTGTGTGGAGCAGAAAGGCTGCAGATTTTTGTGTCCTGCTGGTGATTTCTCCCTCCTCCTTTGGAATCTTGCTGCCTGTGGTATTGGAAGTGAGAGAGCCATGGGTACTCAATCTGTGTGTGTTTTGAAACTAACAGGTCTTGTCTTTGATGGCATTGTCACAGCTGCAGCTTTATGGATTTGCTTTGCCAGCAGCTGCCCTAAATTTTGCTGCAGTAGCTTGACTTCAAACTCCAAACTGAGTTTTCCAGTAAAATATTACTGTCATTAAAAAACATTATCTTCAATCTTCTCAATACTGAAGAAGTCCAGTAGTAAATGTGGACTCAAAAATTTCTGTCTGAATAGTAGGACATTAGTTTTGTATTTCTTGAACCTTAATGTATAATTACTTACCCCAATGCATGTATATTGAAACGGATTTAATGCTAAATTTATCACAGATTTGCTTCAGGCTATTTTTCCTCATTTAATTTCTTTGTGTGAATCCCTCAATTGTAAGCTACAATGGTAATTTTAGAGAGATACCTGTATATCATGTGATATCATCTTTGCCCGTGACTGTTAGAATGTACTGTTTCATCCTATCACAACTTAAAATTTCATTAAAATGAAAACCTAGCTGTTAAATCAAGTGTTCCTCAAAACCGAGAGGTAGATTTTTTTCTCCTGCTGCTTCTATTTACCAAACTCCAGTGTGTTGTTAGGGGATACTTTGCTTTAGAGGTTGTGGCAGATCATGTCAAAGTTTCACAGGAACCTTCAGATAATCATGCTACTCCAGTCTCTTGATATCTAGGTAGATTAATTACAGTCATTATGTTATTTGTAGCTTCAACTTTCCTTATAACACCGTATTTTCACCTCCCAGCCTAAAGCAGTGATTCTCTGTCATGTGTGTTATCAACCACTTTTTACCCTTCTTGGAGGCAAGGAAGTTTTGCTCCTGCTGAGCCTTCTGTTTATGAAGGACCACATTAGATATAGATTTTTAGAAAGCACCTATGGCAATGGAATAGCAGTTACACAACTGTGGTTTCACTGTCATGCACATTATTAGGATTTTTTTTTTTCAGTTTGTATACACTGCAAACACTTATGATGCAATAATTATTTGCATTTTGCATGCCTGTTCACAGATAATGTAAGATACATATTCACAGTAAAAAAAAAGATTGTTCTCATTATTGCCTGTGTTTGCTGTTTGCTTTTCAGCTAGGCTTGATTATTCCAGTTCTGTAGATATCATCTGGATCCTGTGAGGCAGTTCTGTGAGCATGACTCAACATGAATGAGCCCATTAGATATAATTTTTTTTTATTTAATTTGATGACATAGCAATTTTTACGCTTAGGAAGATTGTTGCTGCTTTTAACCAAGCGTGGTTACTGTGTATTAATTTGGAGCACGTTTGCATACTGACAAATGAAACAGATCTTTGATACCAGATCTATCAACCAGCCCTGCACTCAGGGCTTTTCAGGAAGCATAGTCTGATAGCCTTCAGGCATTTACCTGGAGAGGTGGCAATTTGGGTTTATGAAGCTCCACAGGAGCCCTGTGTAATCTCTGCCAAATCATTTGTAGCTGTATTAAATCAGGATGTGATAGTGCCCAAGACTGATTTGGTCATTTAAAACAGTTGGAGATTAGGAGAGAACTATTAAGGACTTCTGTGAGCATTCTGGGTCTGAGCCTGGATAGAAACCAGTCTGAGTCACTTATAAATCCTTTATTTAGGTGCTGTTGTAAATTTCTAGTTCTCTATTTTCATATCAGAGGAAGTGATCTGATTAATTTGGTCATGTTGTGGTTAGTCTTCTGCTTGTGCCTGCCTTGTGGAGACTGTAATCCATTGTGTTTCAGAAGCTGTGCAGAAATTTGCCAGGCCAAATATTAACCATTTGTCAGTCAAAGATTTTGAGGACACTGTTTGCATGTGTTTCTGTATGTTTGTTTTAAGAACCTTGAATCTGTTACTTAAAACCACAAAAATCAGATTTCTGGACTTATCAGCAATTATACTAGCAATTATGGTAACTCATTTTTTTAGTGTATGGGGATAGTCTATAAATAATTTGGTCAAGAAACCCCGTGTTTGTGACCTGGTAAGTAGGTAGTCCCTGCAGAGATTTCTCATGTGCTAGTGCACATAAATATACATTATCATTTTTGTGGGCTTAGAAAATGCCTTTTTTTCACCTTCTACAGTAGTCTGAGCAGGTGCTGCAGCCGTTTTTATTTCATTTTGCACTCGATCTAATTTCCTTGATTGAAAGCAAATTTCTTTCTTGTATTTATATGAAGAAAAGGTAGTATTTTCTTACATTCCTATGTCCAGCTGGGAGACAGTGGAGATTCTGAGAGGTTTGACAGGGTGTTTTACCACCACCTCCAGCAAACTAGGCAAATCTATTTTAAAGATGTGTTCAGCATATGGTATTATTTTAATGATCAAATTCAGAGCATAAAATCCTTAAGGTTTAGAAGTTGCAGCATTATTTATTTAAAGGGGAAAAAAACATTTTCACATGGCAATGTAATTTATTGAGCATCACTCTTTCCTAGAGGTTGTCTTGAACACTGATGACTTTCTAATGTGTAGCAGATACTGTATAAATTACAGCCATGAAGAACCTTGTTTTTATATACTTAGTGAGTGTTATCAATAGTAGAAATTCACAGGTGGACAGACAAAAATGTCCTGCCCTGGGATTAACTCTAAAATAAGCTCTGCTGTGCATATGTACCATATGGATCTGTTTTCCTTCTCATCCATTATAGAAATGAGAGGAAGTAGTTCATTGTTTCCTCATCCAACTCTCAGATTTGCAGGTTCCTCAAGGTAATAATTTTTCTATATGGTCTATTTAATGTGCTATGGAATTTTTTTAAAGCCTACTGTTGATTCTGTGGGGAGAAGTTGGTGTTAGTGAGCTGAGAAAGAGTTCTGGACCCATAGAAAATATTAGCATGTAGGTGAACTTCAGCAGGTACAGAACCTTCTTGTCAGGCTCATTCAATGGAGTGGGTTGGTGGAGGTGGGGGGGAATTCAAACCAAACCTTTCTATATATCATAAAAATTGTAGAAAGCAAACCCCTTGTCTTTGAATTTTCCTCGAAAACGAGCATTGGCCAACCAAGCAGTGAGAAGACACTGATGAGTGTTTAATTACACTGCAAGGGTCTGTTGGACTGGTTTGTTGGCCTGTATCACTACAGTGGAATCCTAACACTAAGTAGCAATAGTGCTTTTCACCATCAGTTGGGCCAAGAGGGGCCTGCAAAAGTTAAGGTTTTGATCATTCATGAGAAGCCGTTATTTTTCCAGAATACTTCATCTCTAAAAGTAGTTAGAAAGCATCACATATGTAAAATGCAACTGTTTAACCACTCAGAATTGAAGTTGAGACCATTGCTCAGAAAGACCATAACCATAATTTATAGCTCAGACTGATGCCAAAATGATTTTAAAATAATTACCTATTGTTAGGTAATTATTGTTAGGTACAGATGTACCTGTAATTAGGATAAGCAGAAATACCTGAAGGTGAATTCAGTTGCAACATCAATGGTTGACTCTAAGCAAGAAGTTGTGTTATATCTGCATTCCAGGAGCAGCCCAGTATATTTTTAATATGTTGTCATTTTCAAACAAGTCCCTGCACAGAGGAGGGAGTGCCACTGCCAGAATTTTTTACTAAATTATTTATATACATGAACAAATCAAGCATCACTATAATTTCTTCCTTGTACTTAAGTAATGTATATTCCCAATTCCACTGATTTCAAAGGAAGTTAAATTTGTTCCTCTAGTCCTTAATAATTAAGTACAAAAGTATTTAGGAATACAGCAGCACTTTTGACTGGTGCTCTCCATGGACACATCCATCTAAGTATTGATCAAACAGTACTAAGTTAGAACTATAGAATAAAGTGAAAAATTATTCCAGTCTTTTCAGGTAAAAATGGGAATTGTTAGTTTAATCTTATATTCATTTTCTTCAGAACAGATGTTTAACTCAGTTATAAAAAAAATATAGTCTGAAGTATGCCTGTCATCATTCTTCACTTTGTATTTACTTTCTTTGATATAAAAGTGTCTTAGTTAGTAAATTTATATAGTACAAAACCAAACAGAAAAATTGCAAATTGAAATTAGTTAGTGTGCAAACAGGATATAGATGAAGTTTTAGTATATTTATCAGTAACAAAAATACACAGAAAAATTAAGACTAAATAAACTAGGGTAAACTATTTACCAATTATTACAACAAAGCATCAATTGCTTTTACCTCTCCTGTCAAAATGTGCCCTTTCTATTGAACATTCCTCAGAGAAGGGACAGGAAATATATAAAAATGCTGCAATTCCTTTGAAAAATATAAAATTGTGCCCGGCTGATGTCTATGAATAATTTCCTGTAGCTAATCAATATTCAACTTCAAAGAAATTCCTCGGTGATTAATCCTGTTCAACAGCCAACCTGCAGCTACTTGTAAACACTAAATAAAAGGAAAGTCTTATTATCAGCTCTTAATCCACCTTCAGAACCCATTCTCTTCACACATCCATCTCTGTGGTTTCAATTCCCCAAAACATTCATTTTGCATTTGAAATTTTCCTGTCTGTGCATGAACATGATTTTCTCTGAGTAACAAGGATACTTTTCAGGATTTTAAGTCTCCCCCCACTGGTCCTTCATTCTGTATGGATGGCTATAAGCATAAATATCACTGCTGGAATATTTTCCTTATGAACTTTTTCATATTTCTCCTGGAAAAATAACTGGACTAAAAAAATTATTTCTGATTTTATCATCTTAGGGAAACTGCTCTGCTTCATTGCAATATAATGGCATTACTTTTTATTTATTTATGTGTGATCAACTACAAAATCACCAGTAATAAAAGTACAATTAAAAGCTTCCTTCCTCAACATCTTTGCTCTTTTTGAATCTCTGGTCGTTGTATTTGTTGAATTTCATGATAAAAAGAAGATTGCAATTTTTACTCCTGTTAGTATCACAGAGCCCGAGTAGTGAGCTGAACTGCTATTGAATGCATTAATCCTCCAATTATCATTTGAAGTACAGGTAAATTTTTCAATATGTATTTGAATAAATGTAGCTACTATTTCTACAGCTGCATATACATTTGGTATTGGGAAGTTGTATTATCTGAGAAATGATTTTGAAAAATACACTTTTAAACAATTTTATATTTCTACAGACAGGAAAACCGAAGAGCCGTATTTAACATTAATTTTGTTTTCTTCACTTTTCTGGGTGAACTTCAGGCCATGGTGAGATTAATAACAAAATATACCTTTACTGTGGTGAGATTAGGATTTCATCTCATATCCTTCAGTGCTTAACCTAAAATTATATTTCCATGTGGTATTTTATTAGTTACTATAAAGAGTATAATTCTGACATACAGTATTTATTTATAGAGTTCTGACTGCATTTCTCTGTAATATGAAGTATTTTAAAAAGTTGGTGAATATTTTATAGAGGAAGATAAGCATGAATGCCGTGAAAACAAACCTGTTTGTAGGTAGGTATTGCAAGGAGAAAATATGGAGGATGTGCACACTCAGTTGTTTATATAAGAAACTAATTTCTACTTTAGGCATCGCTCATGTAGACTTTCCGTTTCACAGAAAATTTGAAAGGTAAGATAATAAATCTGGGAAAATGTAGAGCTAAGAAGAGTGGTTAACTTTGGTTTAATTTGAGCTGTGTGTGGCTGAAGTGATGCAGGGGAAGATGGGTTGATGAAAGTGAAATTGAGCAGCCTGGGGTAGAAGCATTCTCCTGGTAGTAATACAGTGCCTTTTTGTTTGTTTTTTTTTTTTTTCATTTCCCAAGTCCAATTCTTGCATCCATTCAGGAGCTCTGCTGTGCCTTGTGCCTTCAGGTCATGCCTTGCATGGCTCAAAGGCCCCTCATCAAGGGCGGCCTGTGGGTCTGAGTGAGACCCCAAAGTGTCTCATCCAGGCATCTTTGGCCAGAAGAAGTGTGGAAATTCACTTAGATATGAGAAGTGAGCTGAAGCTTTAAAGAGAGAGGAACAAACAGCACTGAATGCATTGGACAGTCTTGCAAGACTCTGCTCATTTTTGGTAAATGAAATGTCTGAAGGAGAGTGGGAATTTAAGGAGTGGAATTCAAGTTTTTTTTTTCCAAATCTCATATATCCAGTTTCTCAGCAAGATCCATACAAGTGCCTAGGGAGGCAACGTCTGGTTCTTAAAGAAAAGAAATCTGTATGGAGTTAGAAGATACTGTTGAGTAACTTAAAATAATGAAGTTATGGAACATCAAAGTTTTGAGCAAATTAAAGTTCCACAACTGGACACAGTCTAAAGAATTGGGCATCTTTGAACTAATAGATTTCATAGAATGAAAGAGAAATATTGACTAGCAATGACAACAGTGACAATATGGTGTAGGAAAATGCCCTTTCTTGGCAGATCTGAACCAACATGATGCATTTTTCAGCATGTATAGAATTGAACAGTTGGGTTGGTTTGGTTGGGAGAATGCTCCAGCCCAAATATGTTATTCATACTGATTACATTTGCATATGAGTCACATTCATTTTTTAATTTGCCAGATGTCCATTTATGTTTGTTTAAATGATGAGATCATTCCATGAAGTGAACAGGACCTAAAAATATAGAGAAGACTGTTTGGAAAAGTGAAATTTAAAATATCTTATAAGTTTTCCCATTTGTGGTATATTATGCAAGCAGGAGCACTGCAATGTGGAGGCACTCTTCAAAAAGCTGTGTCCCTTGCTAGGAGTTCATTAAACAATATATTATTTTACAAAGCTTCATTTGTTTTCTCTCCCAGCCAAGCCAATTTTCCGATTAACAAGTATGTTCTCCTTCTGAATACATTCAAATGTACCATTTTCAAAGCCAGCTTTATTTGTTGCTTCTTTCTGTATGTGAAGATCCCAAGTCTTTCTGGACTGTTTTGTCATTTACAATAGCATGGAAGATTTTTAGAATGTCCTGTTCAAGGCAATGACCAAACAAGGGGGAACTGAATTCTCAAGTTTTATGTTACTGCATTTACAAAAACTTTTAACAAGGAATAAACTTTCCTTATGCACAAATGGAGACTACCAACTAACCACTTAAGTTCAACAAAGGCTCTTCAAATGTGTACTTAAAACATTTGAGACTTCTAAATCTTGCTCAAGCCTGAAGAAATTCTGGTTTGTTTGTGCTGCAGCTAATCTCTACACACATTAAACATTTACTTTAGTACTTGGTGAAATAAATTTAACCCTAGACAATTTGAGATTGCAGCCTTGGTAAAGAAATTTAACAGCAGCATATCAGAGCACACATCTGGTGAGCTACTCTGGTGTCTTCAGAGCAGAATTTGCAAGGATAGGCTGGAAGAAAAGAAAATGGAGAGTTCATGGTCAAAGTTCAACTGTCTAGGAGTATAATGATATAATATGCAATAAAAATAAACCACTAAAATTCAGTTTCATGCTGAGTTTCTACAATATACCTACCAGAAGTAAGAGAATCTGATGACATAATGTGAGAATTATATTAATTAGAGAAAGAGATATCTCATGTTCTTTCTTAACATGCAACAGATGATATTATGTGAAATGTGCTCTATCTGTCCATTCATTCTCCAAGGAAATATGGATTGCAAGCTCACAAAAAAAAAAATCTGCAAGCTTCCCCACGCGAAATGTTTTGGTCCAGAAGATACAAAGGAGGCAAGATTCTTTTCGAATCAGAGAAAATGCACTAGCACAACACTTGGTTTTTTTGTCCATTTGTTCCAGACTCTTCCAGATAAATCTTCTTTAGAGATTAGTTTGCTGTTTCTTCCACTTTCTTGTCAGTAGTTGCTGTTACTTGAATATATCAAGAACAGCCTTTTCTGACATTTATTTGAACTAGATCTGCTTTAAAATCTGTTGTAAATCAGTGGGCTAGGTTCTCATCCGGCTGTGTATGGAGCCCTAATGCCTGCTTTTGCAGAGAGGTGGAAAATTTTGAACAGCTGAAAATTTGCAGAAGTAGAAACACAGCCAGACCAGGTTGGATGGGGCTCTGAGCAACCTGGTGCAGTGGAAGGTTGGAATTGGATGATTTTTAAAGCCCCTTCCTACCCAAACCCTCCAGTGATTCTATGCTTCTGTTACTGAAGGAAAATTTTATGATTGTGTGGTGTTTAGAAAATACATGTGTGTTCTGCTGGTGACTAGATTAGATACATTCATCTCTGTTGAAAGAAATTGCCAAAATATTCTAACTACGTGGTTTTGCATAAATTAGAGGAACTCATGGAGTAGAAAAGCACAGGGTCATAAAAATGTAAAACATGTTTCCCTTTGTATATTAAATCACATTGCTGCAACTTTATCCTGAGTGCATTTTCAAAGTGAAGTGGGAAGCTGTCGCTATCCGTGCCTTGCATTCTGTGTTGATATTTTTTAAAATAGTCTATCTGTTATAAAACAAAATGTGCATTCAAGTGACTGTTAGAGCAATTAGCTGGACTGCTGATTGATAAACAGATCAGTTTTTGTTGAAAGCTGTATTTAAAGCTGTGAGTCCGAGATATATGAGTCAGGATATATTTTTTGAAAAACCTTCCCTTTTCCATTGCATATGAACTTGTGCACAATAATCTGACAGAAGTGCTGACTTCTTCAAAATTCCATTACTTCCTTTCCCTTGAGTGACATAACTTTTATGCCATATTAGCCTTGTACCTCTACCTTTCATTCTCACCCTGTGTTGTCATTATATGGGTATTTAGTTGAATTGGGGCCGACTAGAGGATAGTCAGATTGAAAACATCTCTCAGTTGTGATAATATTTGTTTGACATCTGGAATTCAACATTCAAATGGAAGGAATTTTGCAGTGCATTTTATGTATTAATTAATGTTCAAAAATTCAACTGCTTTTCAGTAAACCATATTTTTGTCCTTTATATGATATAACCTGCCAAATCTTGCTCTGGTGTACATATCTTTTTTGGTGGAGAAGATTGGCTATACTGCAAGGATATATTTATATATGTAGAGTTTGGCATTAGGGAATAAAATGTAGGAACAAGCAAAGTAAATAGCAAATATGTTGACTTTTTCCTCTGGGAACTACTTAAACATGTTGCCATTTAAATTACTAGTAGGCTTTGAAATTTTGAATATGCAGTCATATGTAGTGATCACGTTAAACTTGAAGCAGTATTTTTTATAAAAGCAACAGTTGTAATTTCTGTGGGGATTTACCTAGCATGGCAGTTAAGCTCTTTAGCATTCTCAAATAGATTGTGTAGAATTTGACAGCTTTACAGTTTCTTTTAGCTTTGTATTTTATTTTATTTTGGAGAAACTCAAATACTCCATTGAAAAGATATTATTAAATGATACACATTGAAATTACTTAGGTTCTTTAGTTATCGAATTTTTGTTCTTGAATATGGTTGGATATTTGCTGACAAAACCTGGCATTTGTTTTCACTTTTTATTAAAGTTGATTGACCTTTTTTTTTCTTTTATTTCAACAGCTTGATGAAGTTGTCCGCCAGAGAAATCTGCATAGTTTGGAACTTTTCCTTTCATGTGCCCAGAAACAGTTAAATGTTTTATTAAAGGAAGAGGCGACCCCAGAGGAAAAGAGAGACTGACATTCTCAGTGCTGATGATACAGTGTGATTTGTGAAGCTGCAAATCTCCATCTAGTAAATGATTAATATATTCCAATCTTTTTAGATTGTATCACTGAGCCAAGATTGATCTGAAATGCTTGATAGAAATGTTTGTGGATGATGTTCTTCTATTTATTTATTTATTTTACTATTATTATCAGATAGCAAATATGAGAGGGGAAAAGATCCTTGGGAAAAAAATTGTTTTATTTAGGATTTTGCTTTCATGTTATTTTCTAGTAGCCCATGGTTGAAGTTCTAGATAACTGCAGTAATGATGAAAACATTTCCCTGTTATGTCTGTTTTAAATTTGGCACCATGGGTTAATGTGATTCACCATTATTTTTGGTATTTTAAAAAAACGGAGACAAACATTTAGTTGGTTATAGATACAATACAAAGTATCTGCCCAAGTTCACTGCCTCAGCTGAGCTTGAGTAGCTTAGTATTCCTTATTGCTTTTGATGTATAACAGAAGAATCATTACTGAAACATAAGAGCATTGTCAGACATTTCTTAAGTCATTTATAACCAAATCCAGCTCTAGGAAAAGACAAATTTAAAAACTAAACAATGCATCTGTTTAGGGTAGTGCAAAAAACATTGCCATGACCAATGTACAGTATGTATTTTATTTCTGTTTTACAGAGCTAGTTCAGTTCCAAAAGTCATTTGCTCATGAAATTACGATTAATGTGACTGACCTCAGTTTCAGGAAGAAGATGTATGTAATTATGTGGAGACTGATACTGCACTGCCTCAGTGGAATTTCTGACAGAATAAGGAGTGCAGCTTGCTGACCTCACATGCCCTTTCTGAGTGCATGGAAGGAAGTAGAAAAACTCCCCACTGACATTATTGGACTTTGGATCACTCATAGGTCTTTCTAGTCTTGCTAATAGCAGATGGAATGGAATTTCTGTGCCTACACTCTATTGATTGTAGAACTTGGGCCTTAGTCGTAGAAGAGCTCGGAATAAAGTAAGGGAAAATAAGTGTTTGTGCTTAGGTGTGTAAATAAACTTAGAATGATCTCTCTAATGGTGAGCTTATGGGCAGTTTTTAAGTGTGGGTCTTGTTATTTGGATATGGTTTGGGGGTTTTTTTAGCTGATTTTTTTTATCACCACTTTTCATAAATTGCTTTCTTATAGTAATAAGGAACACCAAATGGTTACATATCTATTTGGCAGTACCAAATATATATTGCAGAAAGTTAAGGTTTTTATTTAAATCTTTTTCCATGCTTCATTTTTGTAATCAAGTCCAAAGGTTTTGTCTTTTGTATACACAAAGGTTCAGAAGAAGTAAACAGTCCTGGTTTTACTAGATGATAAACTTACCCTGCAAATGGATTAAAATCCAGTCTTCTATTTGATACTTGATTTACTGATCAATTTCCATTTTTTCTGGCAGACAAGAAAATCCTTTACTGTTAACAAGTTGCCTACTCATTTTCTGTTTCTAAACCAGTGAAATTTTTGTCTCTGTAACTGCACCAAAAATGACATAGGTGTCCCCATGGGGGTTTTTTGAATGTTGAGGTACTGTAAAAGGAAATTGATTGCCTAGTGCTTTCTCACAGGGTGTGTTTAATCGTGGAAATCTGGTATGAATGGATTCCTAAATTAAGTTCTTGGTTTTTTTCTAGGCCTGCATGTGAAAGAATATTCCTTTTTCACTAGAGACATCCAGATGTTCCCCTTCAAAGCCAGAGCCTTAGGTGTCTATCAGCCTTTTCTTATAAAGAGATTTGTATTCATACTTGCAACACTATGTAAAAGCACTTTTTGGAGAAGCTTATGATTGGAGTCAGTAAGATGAAGATGCCAGTTTCACTGGCAACTGTGATGTATTTTTCCCATTGGATCATGTGTTATTTAATTTCAGCTCTTGAATATTGTGATGGTCACAGAGAACCATACAATTTTTTTTTCACCTCTGACAGCTTTGATCTTTGATCTTCCTCTCTACCCTGCAAGCAAAATTACAGACTAGACCACAGACATGCAAGACCAGATTGGGAGCTGGGGTTACATGGAAAACTCCAAGTCTCAGAGAAGAAATCTACTTATACAGCAAAACCAGACCTATTCATTAGGTGAACTTTGCAGCATAGTATAACTTCCATCTTCTCCATACTGCATCCAAAGCTTTAAAGTTTAAGGATGTTTTTCATTATTTCTATCTAACCGTAGGAGAATGCAGTTTGTGGAAATTTGGGAGAAGGGAATCATAGAATTATAGAATGGCCTGGATTGGAAGAGGTCTTAAAGCCCATCCAGTTCCAACCCCCTGCCAGGGCAGGGACACCTTCCACTATCCCAGGTTGCTCAGAGCCCCATCCAACCTGGCCTGGAACACTGCCAGGGATGGGGCAGCCACAGCTTCTCTGGGAAACCTGTGCCAGGGCCTCAGCACCCTCACAGAAAGCAATTCTTTCCTATTATCCAATCTGAGCCCATTCTCTTTCAGTTTAAAGCCAGGGACAAGTTTGCAAAATCTAGTCTGGCTCTTAGAAGTTGACATCACATTTCTTTTTAATTCTTTTTTTATTCCTACATACAAACTGGAGAAGGATATCAAAGAGAAAATAGCGTGTATGTCTGCAGGGTAGAACTTTATCTCTGAGGCCTGTCTGGTAGTGTTAAATTTTGGCGAGACTGTACTGGAAGGAACAAGAAACCCTGGAACTAATTCTCAGAATCAAAATGCAAGAACAAGAACATCAACAAAGCTTATATAATAAATATTTTATCTATATAGTCATATACTTCGTATTAGAAATAAGACATAAATCTTGTTATATAAAGACATGGGTTGAACAGTCTGTTGCATGTATTAGAAGTGAGTTTAAAAGCAGGGCAACAATAGATCCAGTGTTTAAAATTATGTCTTTACTTAGTCAGGCCTACTCTATTTTAACACTTTTATTTCATGGTCTAGAACTGCTCAGTTCTAGACCATGTGATTTGTGTGATTTGCAGCCAGTAGTTTACACAGAGTTAATACTGAATATTGTGGCATCGTACTGTCCAGCACATTTGTGTTATATTTCTGTAGATTTCTGTTGGCTCCTTATCTGCTTCCACTACAGGATTCTGGATTGGCTCTGAGACCACGTGTGCAAGTAATGCACAAAAGGGAATAATGGGCAACGTGGTTTTTTGTACACTGTCAATACTTAAGAAATGGGAATATTTGAATTATTGCCTTACTGTAAGAATCTCATCGACAAATTACCCTTGAATTCCTTGAAGCATTGAATTCCTTCATTCCATCATTAGGTGGCAGAACAAAGAAAAAGCAGTAGTCATTCCAGAGGCTGAGATCACTTTAGTAATTTGAATTTTTTGTGCACCTTTACATTGGCTTCTGACCAGAAGTGTGTCATGTCCTGCCAGCTCAGTAAGTGGCGAGGCCAATTCCTGACTGTCTGAAATTACCCGGGCAGACATGACCTTAGAGATCCTAATTCCTTTTCACACCAAAACTTCCCTGCAATACTCAAGACCTTGCTCTTTCTCTATTTCCCATGCCCACGTTTGAGCTTACAGATTTTTCCCTACCCCTTGGATGAAGGGAACATGTGATGAGATTTTGTCTTGTTTCCTGGAAGGAATTAGCCACCAATATAAATTGTTTATCAGGGGGACTCATATAATTTATGCTTACTTTCAGATCACGTACAGTGTCATTGTGTCATCAAATGGACTTAGTTTAGGTACCTTAAACTCCATTGCAGGAGTGATTTAATGTGTGGATGAGATTGTCTTAAATTTTTTGTACATGGACATCCTGAATGATGTGTAGAAAGATTTTCTAACATCTGTGGCATTCTTTTTTCATCAATGGTCCATAAATGTGCCAAAGAACACTGGACTGGAAAACACTTTTTGCATGGGTACAATTCATGCCTTCTATTCAATTCAATGCTCTTGCGGGAACTGGAAGAAAAAAAAAAGTTTTTCCTTTTCTGTGCTCTCTCCAAGAATATTGTTCTTCTGAGGCCTCAAGAAAATTTATTTGATACCATTATTTTCATTGTTTTCATTGTTTATTAATTTTAAAGCACATATACAGCAACTAATAGTACTACTGCTGAATTAGAGTCATATTTGAACAGTAGAACATCACAGAAAAACCACCCAAGTTGCACTATCAAGTTTTATGTTTGCTGAGTTGCTCAGGTTTTGTATTTGTTTCACCTTTCAGTGATAAATCATTATTGTGATAATAATTATAATTATAGTTATTATCCTATGATAGTAGCAAAAATAGTAACAGTATTTTTTCTGTGCTAGATGTGATCCTGATATTTTATCCATGTCTTAAATGCTGTGTAATTATAACCATTTTAATATGTATTAGAGATTCACATTTCCTTATATTGCCTGTAATTCCTCACATTTCAGACTTACGCAACCAGCATTTTTTAGATGCTTTCCATTGTCCAGAATGAATAATACAATGCACAAACTATTACTGAGTAAACATTCAAACTATTCTTTTTTTTCAGATAACAATTTTAAACAGTATATCAGTGAACACATGTAAAACAATGAGATGTTTATTAATATATATATCCTAAAAATATGATTCCCAGCAAAATGCTACAAATTTATCTTTTTTTTTTCGGATTTGATAATGAGTCTGTAGTAATAGCTATAGAATGCTATCAGAAGTCAAATCATTGGCATTTGTCTTCTTCCTTCAAGTTAAAATATTTTGTCTTCTCTCAAAAGCCAAGGTGGATGGCGTTCTTTTTTCAGCAATGTTCCATTGATGGTCTTCAAATGCCTCTCTGCATTTAAAAAGAAACTTGTCCTAACTCACCCCCTCTACACAATGCTGTGGGAGTCTCTTTAACCCAGGGAGAAACAGAACTGTTTTTGCTGAATGAACTTTGAAGGATGTTCCAGTTCTTACACTACTACCAAATTAGGGCACTGTTTAAGTGTTCACGTCAATCTTGCTGCATAAATTTTCCAGAAAATGACTGGTCATGGTGATGCATGGTCAGTCTCTATTTTTGTGGCAATAATTTTAAAAATTCCATTACTTGAACATCTCAGTCTTTTATTATGATAATAGATCACATATTTAGGGCATGATTGGGAAGTGCTGGCTCCCAGGAAGTCAGGAAGAATTCTGCTGTTGGTTATTTGCAGCTCAAAATGTCTTCCACATTTCTTGCATTTGTGACCATGACGAATATAAAACACAGAGGTTTGTCTTTGCATGGTTCTAGAAATATAGCAAGAAATCAAGAGCAGGTTTTGTGAGCAGCTCTTTGAAGGAAGTGTCAGCACTTGTTCTGCTGGTGGTGTCCTGGAGAAGGGGGTTTAGCTGTTGTCTGGAGATGTTGGTGAGGGAAAAACTTGTGTCTCATTATTGCTCTACTGCTGCTAAGAATGTCTCATCTCAGAAAATAATATGACATGTACTTCGAAATTATATCCAAAACCCCAAAATAAAATAAAAATTAATTAAATCAAATTTTAAAATCTAGGTTTATGCTTTTTAAAACTCAGAAGCATTGCAAGACTGGCATGTTAACACCCAAATATATTAGTCTGACAAATGTCAGTGTTTCCTGAGCATCCTGAGCAGAATGCTTTAGGAGATTCTCTGGAGCTTGTTTGGGGTACAACTGAATCAGGATGGTGAACATATTATTGCTTGGTTGCCACACTAGTGTGAAAAACAAAGTTATATGCACAATGGAGAAGTCTTTACATGTCTGCCAAATAAAATGGAAGAGGATCCAGATGTTGTGTCCAATGATAATGTATCATCTAATCATATTCTTGGGAATCAGAAATGTTTGCTTCTCGGATTAAATAATTTTTCACTTGCAGAGATTGGAACAAAAATTCCTGTAAGCTCCAGACAGCAAGTGCAGAAAGGACTGATGGTTGCACAGGAATGACAACTCTACTCAGGAGAACACAGGTTATCACAGGGGTGAGCATGCTCAATTTGGCTATATAAATATGTAATATAAATGTCATGGTCACATGTGCACATTTTCAATGTGATTTTTCTTCAACAAATTTTTCAAAGAACAGGTGAGTTGAAGGCAGGGATGACATGGTCATTCTCCACAATATTTAAGAAAGATTCAAGCGGGTGATTGATTGATTGATTGATTGACTAATTGTATGTTGGAACCAAATGTTAATGTTTATTTTGAAGCATAAGCATTCAGAGGTTTGTGCTGTTTTTCCGGAGGAATCATACAGTTTTCTTTAGCAGTTACATGTTTTGATCAAATTTTTCGTCTTGGTTAAACTACTAAGTGGATTAGTCTTTTATATCCCTAGTATACTTTTGGTATTATGCAGAAATTAATCACAACCATCTCCAGGACAAGCCAGTTAACAACTTTAAAAAAGGTTTTCTACATTATAGCAAGAGTTGATCCACACTTTGCAGACTTTCTCTTGTTGAGTTCCCTGAAATTAAACCATTTTTCCTTTAAAGAAGGCAAAACTGGAGTGCCAACTGGTTTGGTTTCATTAATCAAGAAAGCCTGTTGGTCAGTCATGTTTCTCACAGTACTCTGAAAAGAATACATAGTGTTACGAAAGTGTCCAGAAATCAACCAGAACAGATGTGTTTGCTGGTTTTGCAAGTCAAAGTTTACTATTGGATTTTACTCCTGCTGTTAAACAGCAAGGCCAGGACTTTGCCCATTCTTTCTAGCTAATGCCTTGCCTTCTTCACAATGGAGCTTTGGGGGAAAGTCAGCTATACCACCCTTAGAAAGGACTCTGATGAAGAAAAACACTGAAAAGTATTTTTCAGCATGGAGTCCAGATGGAAACATGGTGCTTCCATCTCCAAAGACACCATCCTGTCATCTTCTTTAGCCAAATCTGTCATTGTATTCCAAATTTGCAGGGGGATCTCCCCCATTTTACATACATTATGATGTTCTAAGTCTTGGAGGGAAATGTTTGCATATTTGCACAGTGAGGATATATCTGGTGCTCAGCAGTGGTTCTTGACATGCTATGCTACTGTCTTGGCATTTTAATGTTGAATTTTCTGTAGCTGCTTCTTGTGCATTGTGTTAAACTCACTTCAGATACTATACTGAAAGAAAACTTGGAAAGATCTTGAATTTTTTGTTCTTTTTAATTAGTGAAAAATTCTGATATGCCTTTGCATAGAGAAGGAGGAGGTTGTCAGTACTGCAGAACTTTTTGCATTCTTCTATTGACATGTAGAGTGAAGATCTTACTGCACATCTTCAAACATGACTCCTTTGTCCTTACTTAAAATGGGCTGATGGGACAGAATATCTCCTCTTCAACTTAGGAATTTGGGTTTTTTTGCAGAAATGGTATCATGCATCATTCAACTTTAGGTTCAGATTTGGTAGCAATGAGGTGTGTGGAGTTCTTTTGGCAGGTTTGAGGAATTGCCCACTTTCTACCCTTGTGTTTTCCTCTCATTAAATGGCCTGTAAACTAGTGGCCCAATATATATATACGTGCTTGACAATGCTAGAAAATCCTTTTCAAACATTATCATCAAATATGCCAAGGTCTTTATGTATTTTAAAAGTCACAGCACGACTTTAGTCATTTTAATAATAAATAATCATGCTTTTTAACTGTGCTTTGAACTTTGAATTTATTTTGAACTCCTTAACGTTGAAGCTTTCCACTGGAAATGCAAGTGCTGGAAAATCTTTTTTCACCTTTATGGGATCTGAGATGTCCAAGATCACAAGAGGTTTGGTAATAAAGAAAACATCGAATATTGTGAAATCTGTGATGAAATCACCAGGGGAGTAGCCATGGCTGGAATGTGGCTCTCCTGAAGGAAACTGTCACACTTCTGTCATGCTTCTCCTGTCCTGCTGTTAACTTCAGTTGTGTACTCATAACTTCACGTGTCCCTCAGAATGAGGGCTTGGGGCTAATTTGCACAGTGGCTTTCCACTAACTAATCTTCTTTTGGGATACTACAGTCTTCTGGTATTAATGAGACAACATAAGCATTGTGCAACTCTGTCAAGTTGTCCTACATCATATAACCTCAAAACTCTCGGCAAACATTTTTTATTCAGATTATGCAGAAGAAAATGTCACAAATGTCACTGCTGTAGGATACACTAGAAAACAGAGGGACTTAACTTTGTGTAAAAAATTGACCAACTGCCTACGCTGCATCTCCCAGAGCAGTAACCTCCGTGTTTTGAGTGTGGAGTCCTCACTAGTTCCTGTTGACAGTCAGCTACAAATGTGAATAATAAAATAATGCAGACCCTGAATTAACCACTCCCACATTATTTGGCTCATTCCATACAAAGCAGGCAGGCTGCTAGGCAGCTTGGATGCAGATAAGACAAAGACGTGGGAGCTGACGTGTGCTCCATGTGTCAGATCTCTGTCGATGGTGCTGTTTATGGGAAGGTTTATTCACATTAGAAATTCCAAGTCTTGCCCCATTCCAGCATACTGTGCAGCAAGATAAAATGTGCAGAGATAGAGTGGTCAAAGCATATATTTGCAGGATCTATGACTTAAAACTCAGCAATTGTATTTCCAATATGATTGCCAATGAACAGAAGGAAAGCTTGGTACTGCTGAGGAAAAGCAGTAATCCTTTTCCCTGTTGGTTATCCTGTGGATATCTAAACTAGGGTTAAAAACAAAGAGCATTAATAAAATTGGCTAACTACAGGTCCTCAGCAGACACAGACAGAAATTTTCAAAGCTTATTGTGTCTTCCTAAAGTTGATTAAAGCAAAGACAATTCAGTGGGCTTTGACCCATTACAGCACACAAGAGTGTGCAGTTCATACCCTGAATTTACTGGAAAATAGTAGAAAATTACTGGTTCTCATTGTACAAATCAATACCAAAAGTAGCTTGTGTCTTTCAATGGAAAAAAAAGAGGGAAATTGTGGAAGGATAATGATCCATCAGCAGTGTAAGAAGATTTAATTTAGTACTGTAAGTAAATAATGATTTTATACTGGACTAAGACCAAGTTAATAATGTGAAATATGAATATTCTTTTTTCCAATGCTGCAATATTTGACAT
This sequence comes from Acridotheres tristis, assembly GCA_037013685.1. Lineage (NCBI taxonomy): Eukaryota > Metazoa > Chordata > Aves > Passeriformes > Sturnidae > Acridotheres > Acridotheres tristis. Next base: position 62,148,467 of record CM072885.1, read on the forward strand.
GTAAGATAATGGAAACCATGAATAAATGGTCATGCTGGAGAGTAATTTCTATTGTCCTTTGAAGGAGGTCTGCTGCAATGCATTTCCTAAGGAGAACAGCACTGCATGGAGCAAAAGGAAGGTGGAGCAAATTGCTCATCATCATTAGCTTAGAGGAAAACTAAAAAATATCTAGGCAAACATGCTCAGAATAATCAGGATTTTAGTGTTCCTTGGGAAAGGTGTTTTCCACCACTTCCAGATGAAACCATGGATTGCAGTGATAATTCTGAGCCATGTGGATTCTACTCATGTATGAAGTCTGCTCATTTCAAAGTGAATTCAGTATCTGAGAGTTACCTGTCAAGGAAGGGGAAAAAAGCAATTATTGCAAAAAAGTGATTTTGAATTATCAACATGCAGGGTCTATCAACTTTCAGGGCTAGATAAAACTGTTTATTTCCTAAAGAAAGTAGTAGCAAAACTAAAGAGATGAACATCCAAGAAAAATTTGCCTAAATATAAAGATAGTCCAAGGCTAAAAAATGGAACAGGTGAAAACTGCACTAGGCATGAAATTAAAATAATAAGGCTACACATTTATAACTAAAATAAGAAACATGCTGCTAGTCTTTGAAAAGAAATAAATATAAAAGCTCTTGCTAATTTGCAGTTCTACAAATTCTCCTCAATCTTTTCAGCAACATGCAGAGGAATAGATCAGTGAATCCACCTGCAGAAGTTAGAGCTGACTCAGAATAAAAGACAAACTTCTAGATACTGGAACCTGGAGCTTTATAATAGTAAAATAATAAATTAATAAAATACATACTGTACTGGGTGTTGGTGTCAGGGTTTTGGTGAAGGGGAGCTGCAGAGGCTGCCTTGTGCCAGACGCAGTCTGCATGTCCCCACAGGGGAATTTGAGCCTGGGGGGAAAAACAACAGGTCAGGAAGAGAAGGTTTTTTTAATTTTTCATTTGTTTCTCATCATCCAACTCAATTTTAATTGGCATCAAATTAAATTCATTTTCCCCAAGATGAACCTGTTTCATTGACGGTAAGATGAGCTACCTTTACCCATGAGATTTTTCTTCTTGTTTTAATCCCTCTGTTGTGTTGAGGAAGGACAGTGAGCAAGCAGCTGGGTGGGCATCTAGAGCTGGCCAAGGACAACCCACCAGACATGCCCTGACACTGGAGCCTCACTGCCAGCTCCTCCAGTGGTGTCAGTGGGGCTGGAATACCAATGTGAAGTCTTCCACAGCTCTTTTCTCATCTCACACTGTTGTTCTATTGCCATCAGAAGCTGGGAGAATAAGACCAGGGGAAGGAGGGAGAAAGGACATAGCCTAGAGGAAGAGGCTGGCATGCAGTGCCAGTGCCAATGCCAGTTCCAGTGCCAGGGGAGACACTGCTTCTTCTTCCCAAGTCCTTCCTGCCTCAGTACACATTTCCTGATGAGGGTCTCGGCAGCACAAGAGAACAGCAAACACAAAGTTGGGTGAACTTTGCCAGCATTGAGATATTCCATCCTGAAGGGCAGAAGACAGGATGACAGAAGACAAAATAAGGGAACGACAAAGCAGCTCATAAGAAAGGAGCATGCAGCACTGGGAGCTGGCACCAGAGAAGTCAGCAGAGCAGGGAGTGGACTGAACACAAGAATGCGAGGGTGCCATACTGAAAATCACAGAAAGCATGGAGTGAGCAATACAAAAAAGAATGAAAATGGTGCTTAGTGAGAGAAAGGCTTGACAGGGCTAATCAGAAAGAAAATACAAATAGTGACCACTGAGATGCAGAATTCAGGTTAGGGTGGGGAGAGGGAAGCAGGAGACCAGAATGAACTTCTGGGTAATGTTTGCTTCCACACACACACTATTAAAGTTGGAGAGTGGTGCTGAAAGGGATTTAAATAGAGTTGATTTCCTGAGCTTGTAATGAGTCCATGCACTTTGGGTTTGGCTGAATTATTTTCCATTTTTGTTGCTTTTTTTTTTTTTCCACAGGAAGAAGTAATAATATTTTCAAACCAATTATAGTTCTAGTCCAAATCAGTTTTAAGATTCTAGTTTGGGAATGACAGGATCAAATTCTCACAAGCCTTCTCAGGAGATTATGGCCCAGCAAAGATTAAGATATTTCTGCTGTCTTGATCTGGATCCAGAAATTCTTTCTACTTCTGACTCTGCTTTCCACTGAGTGCTGCTAAGGTGTATTTGAATCAGAAAAGTCAACTCTGAGCAGTTGTTTTTCTCTCTTCTTTGTCCTCTTCTCTCCTCCCATGTCCTAGCCCCCAACACTCACAGAAGTTTCACTCCCTCCTATTTCTACCTGGCTGCCAAAAAAAAAAGGAAAACAAAAACATCACAGCTCAGCCTTCTGTTTTCTTTTTTTTCAAGATCGGATCTTGAGGCTTTGGGTTTGTCTCATGTCTATATGAGGTAAAAACCACTCAGCTTTTTTTTTCTTTTTCTCCAGTCTTAAAACCTGATGTTGCTTTGGGTTTCTGGTAAAAAGGAGATTAATGTCCTCATGTATTCTCATCGAAAAATATTCTCTCTTATTTGCATTCAGTTTTTTTGCATTCACTCTGTAGAGTCACATGACCTACTGGGCTGGATTGATAGCCAGTCTTAAGCCAATATGTTTTTTTCCTATGCTGTTAAGTGTCCCTGCTGACTGCTGCTTTCTGATGTGTTTTTGGCTTGCCATGGTATGACGCTGTCAAGATAAAATGTCTGTTTAATTTTTTCTTCTTTTTCATATTGTCAAAATACTGCACAAGGTGTTCCTCAAGTTTCCAAGCAGGAAGCACCAATATCCACATACACAGAGATCCACACTTACCCATCACAGATGTTGTCACATTGAGCTAAGCATGCATGTTTAAGAAGCTGTAGTTGAAGGCAGAGGAGGAGTTTTGCAAATCAAAGCTTGACTGCAGAGTTGCTTAAGCAGTGATTCACTGAGTAGTCACTGTAAATAAATTAGCTTGTACCGCAGTTTACTGCACTGTAAAAACTAAGTGTCATTAAAGTGTCTAGAAGCTGAAATGCTATTCTGAGAACATGCTGAGGTGCTTTCTAATTCAGGTGACCATTGGTAAGTGATGTCCTGACTGCATCTCCCCTGAGAAATAAACAAATTTGTACTTGGAAAGCTGGCATTCCCAGCAGCCATGCACTTAGAACATTCCTCCTTCTCCACCTTCTCACTTTGTTTGTAAGGGACTCTTCAGTTGTTTTCTTTACAGTGGAAAATGTGAAACACAAAATAAGCATGGAGAAAAAAATAATTCCTAATGAGTACTAAGGAAGGTAAAACTGTTGGGTTTTTTGTTTGTTTGTTTTTTTCTTTTTTTTTTTTTTTTTTTGGTGGTTTTTTTTTTTTAGGAATTATTTCCTCCATAAAAAATCTATGCCTCCTTTTTATGGGAGGAGGTAAAAAGCAAGGAGTTGGGAGCGAGGGTGGGGGGAAGGTTGCATGTGGCTCTAATGATTAAATGTTAGCTTTGCGCCTATTTTTTTGGCCTGCTAGGAGCTGTGTACCATGGTGATACATAAACAAGAAGTGACCGATTATTCATGTGAAAAAGAGGCTTCATGAATCACAGGGAAACAGTAAATTATGTGGAAAAGCATATTTCACACTCTCTTCAGGATCTGTGACAACATTAAATCGGTATAATAACCATGCACATTCCTTTTAGTAAGACATGGGGGTGAGTAGGAAAAGGGGTTCTGATAGTGCTGGAATGATTGGCAACAAACCCTTTTTTCTCTTTTTGAGGAGAAAAAAGTCTATTTTAGCTGCCTGCTCCAGTGTGGCCCACTGAAGTATGTGCCAGGTGCATAAACGACACCCTGGCAGATCTGGCCAGCCTGGAGAAGGTCAAGCCCTGAGGAGGGTGTTGTTTGTTAGCACAACACCAAGGGGAAGGTGTGTGCAGTGCCACCAGCTAGCTGGAGATGAAATAACTATTTTAGCAAGGCAGCATCTCTGTCCGTTGGAGCACAGTTTTGCTTCTTTGGTGGCGCACTGAAAGGGAGGAGTTTTCCAAACACTCTCCTCCTGTACTAACTTGCACTGCATGGGTTGCTCCTTGCTCAAAGGACTGGAATTCCAGTTTTGTGTCCAGTGGCACAAAAATCCTCCCATGCTTGGGGCCTGGTCTTGCAATCAGCTCTAACTGAGGGCAGAATCGTGCAGAGTCCCTTTGACTCCAGTCTCTGGGATGGCACCTTTATCCACCGACCCCAGACAAGGCTGTGCAGCAGGGAGCTAATGCTGGAAAATGGCTTTTAGGTAGCAAGTAACTGTTCCTCCTTCTGCTTCCAATGAAATCACATTGATCAAAGTCCATCCTTGCCTTCACTGCCCAGGGCTGCTTGGCTTCATGGCGAGCTCCAGAAACCCATCCCCTATTTCATTCCGTGTGTGCATCTGCCTGGTTACAGCAGGCAGCCTCACCAGACAGCACTGCATCTCCAGCAGTGTCAGAGCTGTTTGGCTCTCAGGTGCTCTGCTGGTGTGGGGCTGTGTTAGCAAACACAGAGATTGCCATGCCTGCACAAATGTCACAGAATGCAGTGTCTGAGGAGCATCTGCCACTTAGAAAAACAGACAGAAATCTAATACAACAGAGTTTGTGCTTCTGAAAGGTCACTCCACTGACTTGTTGAGAAAAAACTTTTACCCCTTAGCAAGGGCCTTAATATTACCTTTCCATTAGCACCTAGAATCCAAAGAATGAGGTCAGAATGAACATGGAATGTTCAGTATGAAGCACTTGAACCTCATAACTTGACTTAAAGTGGTAAAGAGAAAAGACATTATTTTAGCCTTAAATCAGAATGCCAAGTATTAGTAACACAGATTTTCTGGATGTGGGAGCCCCTCACATTGAAAAATTCATCTGCAGAGGTGCAGGCATAGAGAACTACCTGTAGACAGGATAACAGAAAGGGGCCAAAGTACACAGGTCCTGCTTTCAGCCTGTCTTCAGAGAGTGCACTTCTCCCTTTCTCTGTGCTTTGGATGGCCAGCCATGGTTTTGAACAGCGGGGGTAAAGTTCCTGCTGTCAAAGGACATTAACTGATAGTTCACACTGATTTTATTTTTAGTGGCTTTGTCTGGGACTAAATGTTTGCACAGGGTGACAGTGACAGCACTATACAATCAGTCCTGTGACATCCTTTGGGTTTAGAAGGAATGAGAGGATGGGCTGGTTTATACTGCAGGGGAAGAGTCCTGCTGCTGAAACACTCCTCACATCAGAGGTGTGGGCCAGTATCATGCCACAAATAGGGTAAAAAAGAGCCAAGGTGCCCACAGTCCCTAGTTTACTTTTTGTTCTTTATCACCGTTCATCAGGTGCCATGTCACATTTAGCATTTTCCATTTGATTTTGGCCAATATGGTCTGGTAGTGCTCAACAGCAGAAACCTGTTGATTCTGGACTGCTAACTACTACTGGCTGGCACACCAAACTGTAGGGTGACTGAACTGTGGTGGAAGACAGACAGAATTGTTTCCAATGTACACCTAAGGAGGCCCTCAGTAAAGCAAACATTGATTTTGGAGAAGGGCTTTTTCTTTTTTTTTTTTTTTACCTATCTGCTGCCAGCAGGCTGTAAATAGGATCCCTATATTTTTCCCTGTTGATACTAACCCACATTGGAGCTCATCAGCAGCCTGCAAGCCAGTAGAAGTTGCTGAGCACTGCTAGAAGCCACACACACCTCGGAGCAGATGAGGTCTGTCCCAGCTGTCACGGACTGGTTACAAGCCCTGCAGCCCACGGGTGGCCTGGGACTGCTGGTTCATTGGGTTCATCTTGCCTTCATGGCCCAACTCCTGCTATTATAAATCATATAGGTACAAGTTTGTTCCTGGAGCAATTTGTTTGCTTTATTTATTTGGAAAATGTCAGTAACTGCGCTCACCACAGCGTCTTTTTCTGCTGCTGAATTTGCCATAACTGGGGCTCGCTCAAGAATGCTCTGTCTTAACAGTGTGTGATTTCCCCTCGTGATTTCTGAACCACATTCTGAATAGATGTGCTGGTAAAGTGTGGTAAATACATTTCCAGATAAAGCGATGGTATCTCAGAAACGATCCACTTCTCTAGAGACAGAATGCCACAGATTGAGGCACCGTCAGACTAAAAAAGAGTTGGACATCCTGTCCTGTTTCCCTCCTCCCCCAATTTTAAGATCAGTGAAACATTTAGAAAAGAAAACAATTTATTTTTAGTACAATCACACAGTCGCTTCTGGTTTTATTTATATTTAAATTAAAACCAGGTTTTAGCCCTTCAGCTAACCCAGAATGCTAATGTTATTTAAGAAAGGGGAAAAAGAAAGAAAAGAAACAAAATAAGAAAAAGTATAAAATAGCTAAATAATTCGTTTTGACCTGATATCCCACACTGAGAGGAAATAACAGCACCCTGTGATGGCTACAGGCTTTAGAAAGTTGGTGGGAAAACTAGTCAGATGTGCTGTGCATGTGTAAAAGGGCATGGGTTGCAGGAGGCACGTGTATGCTGTGTGGCAAAGAAATAGTTAAAACACTGCTTGGGCTGAGTCAAATGCCCAGTGGTGCCTGTTTGGAACATTTTCCTTTGAGTCATTTTGTTTGAAATGTAATAAATGGCTGGTCAATCTGTTGTTAGAGCCTCTGTAGTTGTTGCCTGGAATATTATTCCAAAATGTTTACTCCACAGAGGTGTCTCATGAGCGGTACCTCTTACTCACATCTGTCACTTTTTTTAGGAGGGGTAACTTGAACTTTTTTTTCTTTTCACTCCCATCTCACAGATGTTCAGACCAGCACGGCTGTTTCCTTCAGTCACCCTGTCACTGCATATATATTTCAGAGGGCAATTCAGGGACAGATTTAAAAGTGATTGAAGTAAGCAGAAAGACAACTTTAAGTCAAGTATATTCATAATTTAAAAGTATTTCCAGTACAACCAAAGTGCTTGGGGAAAAAGTGAAAAGATCAATAACTGGTCATAGGGAAGTTTCAGTGAGAGATCCAGATCTATTGCCTGAGATGTTGTGGAAGTCAGTGAGTGAAGAGCATTAATATAATAATCCCCAATACTCCTAAAATCCCAAATTCATGATGTGTGAGTATGTTTTAGTGGATTTTTTTAAAAGCCTGGTATGTATGTGAGACAAAGGAAGCTCTCTGTGATTTATCTTTATGCAGCCATCCACTGTGGTCCATAAACAGCTGGTGTACTCCTGCCACAAACTCCACACAGCCTGGAAGCGAAGGGGAGCTGCAAGGAATGTGGGAATGGTGAGTTTGACCTAAACCTTCAGGGTGTGCACACTGCCAAATCCTGTTGGTGGGGAACTGTGAACTGGGGCTTGTGCTGGTGCACAGTGCTGGTTTGAATTGAGAAGAGCTTCAGCAGCATGGCAGACATCAAAACATGGGATGTGCTTTGGCATACACAGAGGTGGGGATTGCAGTGAGTTCACAGAATCAGAACTGGAGACTATCCTGTGTTGGAAGGCACAGACAAGGACCATCCATCCCAGCTCCTGGCCCTGCACAGACACCCCAGCAATCCCACCCTGTGCATCCCTGGGAGCGTTGTCCAAACACTCCTGGAGCTCTGGCAGCCTCGGGGCTGTGACCATTCCCTGGGGAGCCTGTTCAGTGCCCCACACCCTCTGGGGGAAGAACCTTTCCCTGATATCCACCCTAACCCTGTCCTGACCCAGCTCCAGCCATTCCCTGGGTCCTGTCCCTGGTCACACAGAGCAGAGATCAGAGCTGCCCCTCCTCCCCTCGTGAGGAAGCTGCAGAACTGCTGTGAGCTCTGACCTCAGTCTCCTCTCCTCCAGCTGAACAAGCCAAGTGACCTCAGATACTCCTCATATGGCTTCTCCTCTATGCCCTTCACCATCTTCATAAACCTCCTTTGGATGCTGGATTTAGCTGGCAGCTTCTGAGAGTCAGACTCCACCTGTGAGGACTAACATACACTCCTCACAGTTGCTGCAGTCCCTCCAGATCTCACTCCTCTCTGCCCTCTGCAACGTTGGATTTATGATCTCCTGTTCAATGCATGGACTTGGATCTGATAGCTGTTTTGGGAAAAAGGTGAATTGTCTGCAAAGGTGTGCATGGGACTCCGAAGGAAACCGCTGCATTGCTATCCCTCATGGCATATATATCACTTTATTCTTTTGATTTCTTGAAAGCTCCTCAGTTTCATCCTTGCAAAGACCACTATTGTGGAATAGGAATAGAAATAGGAATAACAATACCATCTAAGCTCTCCTGTTCAAAGACACATGGTGAGCAATGACACTGCAAAGGTTCTGTCAAGATTACTTACTCTCCAAAGATACTGGATAGAAAACCCTCTGTCTTCACTACAGCGTCCCACAGAATCTCATCTGGATGAGTTGATTTGGATCAGGTGGTCACCAAACTAGTTTGTACTATTTCCATTCATTTGCTGTCGTAAGCCATTTTCATTGAGAATTCGTGTTGTGTGTAGAATCAATCTGGTAACTGTTGTTTCAGGGAAGCTTTGACTTGCACTTTATACCAGGAGCTGTGTTTGATTAACAAATCAAATTAACAGATTTTTCAAATGGTATTGAGGGAAAGCTTTCCCAGTGAATAGAATGTAATTTGATGAGGAATTAATTTTTCTTGCATTTGTAAAAAATGCTATTTTTTTCATGCTGTCTACTGGGGTCTCATCTTGATGTCTCAGACAATTTAAAGCAGTGTGTCAGTCTGTGCAGATGTAGTGGATGCCAATATCACACTTCACCTTGTCTGTCAGAGTTCTAGAGCAGGTGTGACAGGGGATATCATCTGGTTCAGCTGGCAAATGTTCCCACAGCCTTCACTCTGAGGTCTGTGAGTTATGGGCTGCCTGTACCACAGGGGATCGAGCGTTAGTGTTAGTTTACACAGGGACTCTAGGGAACAAACAGAAGGTCCTCACATGAACAGACCATGGAAGGAATGAGTGGGAAAATGCTGGAATATCTCCTGACACCCACCTCGAGAGTGATGGGGTGCTACAGCCTTGCTGGGATGGGGAGAAGTGAGTTCCCTGGAAGTATCCCAGGCTCACATCATCAGGCTGTACTTGCAGCACAAGACTGCAAACTTGTTCTGGTACTTGGCCTCTGGGCAAAAACTGGGCATTATAGAGAAGTGTGATTCTGGGTGAGGAACTTGTGTGAAGCATGGAGTCTGTTCTGTGGCAAGCAGCGATGAAAAACCCTGACCTCCTGAAAGATCCACACTTGAAGTGAGACAGATGTCTGCTTGGAGCTTGGAGTGGCTGCAATCTTCCTGTGCTGCAGGGACTGCTTGTGGGATGAACATTTCCCAACCTCTTGACCAGTGTCCCATGGCTTCACGTCTCCACAAACATTTCCTTCCTTTTACGTAAAGAAATTGAGTGGACAACAGAAAGCGAGTCTGCTGTCAGTTCTGAGTTTTAGGAAAATGTCTAGCAACCAACAGGAAGCAGTTTGTGACCTCATCTGGAAACAAATAAAAGCCAGTTCTAAAAACAGCAATTAAAACAGTGACATTTAATTGGTATCTGCCAGAGAAGGACACACACAAACTTTGTGTAAGCATAACGTGATTGTCAGCATGAGGGAATTTGGAGATGTTTTGACATATTTGACATTATGTAATGAAAGTGTTGAACAGGAAGTGAGAAGACACATTTTTTTGGATAAAAAACTATTTTTGTTTAAATACCCAGACAAAATTTAACACTACAGTAATGCTCTACTCCTCTTTTCCCTTTCATAGTTTTGTTCCATGCCTCTGTTGTTTACATTCCCGACAATCTGAGTGAGCTTATGGTTCAAGTTATTACCTGATTGTTTTTTTTTGTGTAAGAAGGAGCAATATAATTGTCAGTTACAGGTTTGTTAATGAAAGTCATTACCTGATTGTCTTTTTTTGTGTAAGAAGGAGAAATATAATTGTCAGTTACAGGTTTGTTAATGAAACACCTGAAACTTCCATGAGTCATTAAGAGGCAGGATGGACAGATGTGTATCCTTAGGGGAAAATGTCAGAAAATGTGGCCAGCATCATTTAAAGCATAAATATGATATTCTGGAAGAATATTCAATGGGGACAACTGCTTTGGGGTTGGCTGAGCTTTCCTCAATGTTGAGCTTGGGTTGATAGAATGGGAAGAAGATGGTTTTCGTTCATCATTATGTCCCTCTGGCTTTAACTGGTGCTTACTTGGAGGTAGGAATGAGTTTGGGTGACATTTGTGCAGCTTAAATAAGTGCTTTGTTAAATTATTCTGACCCAAATTCCCTTTTTAAATGTAGTCTTCTCTGAGGATAACCAGAGGGCAAAGCATTTTAAACACTCTTGTCTTTCTATTCTCATCTATTGCTGTCTCCACATGATTTCAGTTAGGGGGCAGGTTCTGTTTTTGGGAAGGTCTTAACTTTCCTTAGAACAGCCACTGTCCATCTTGTCCCACAGTGAAGGAAAGTGCAAAGGGACTCCTCATGACACTTAGAGAATGGGTCAGGGTCTGGCATGCTGAGTTCTAAGGGTAAAGAGTAGTAGTAAAAGCTTACTCTGTTTTCTCATTCAGCTGTACCTCACAATGTCTCATAACTCATTGGGATACTACAAGAGGCTGTTTTGAGGGCCTGGTGAGAATCAGGGCATCCAGCATCCCTCTCCTTCCTGTTGTCCACAACGTCAGGCCCTACTGGGGAAAGCAATGAAGCTGGGCAGGCAATGCATTCCCTTGATAAATCCATTCCAGCTCTCTCCAGTTGCTTTCTCTTCCTTCATGTGTTTAAAAAGTAGCTTCTTGGAACATTTGCTCCCCAGTTTTCCTAAGGACTGAAACTATGATGGCCACCTACAAATACCCTGGATCCTTCTTACCCTTTTTTGGGGTGGGTGCATCCCCTGCCTTTTGCCAGGCATTAAGAATTTTCACTCATTGCCAGAACCTGTCAAAGGGGATACAAATGAGCCCCCCAGTGACATCAGCCAGCTCCTTTAGCAGCCTCAGATGCCCCCAGTGTGTTATGATGGACCTCTGTGCCTCAGTTGGGTGAGAGGATCTCCAGCTCTTTTTCCTGTGGGCACTGACAGGCTGTAATAGGAGGCTCAGAAACTCAGGAGGCCTGAGGACAAGTCTCACATGTGAAATCTGAGCTGTGAATGACATCTTTTTCCCTGTAGCTTGTCACTAGGACCCTGAACACACTGAACATGCATTCGTGTTGTCTTTGCCCTTTCTTCTACCCATGTACACACAAAACCTTCTGATTTTTACCTTCCTTCAGAGTTTCAATTCCATCTGAGCTTTGGCTTTGTTCTGGCTGCATTCCTACTCATGCAGTCCACAAATGAGTAATCTTACCATTTGGCCATTCACCTTTTACAGTTTTTGCTGTTTATACTGCCAGTGCTATCAAGCTGCACCAAGTTTCCAAAAAAAACAATCCCGTGTGACTCAGTTAATTCAGGGATGATTAAATGGCAGCCCATATAAAAGTGCAAATGAGTTTTATTTGGTTTAGTCTGGTCTCCTCCACCTCCAAGAAATGAATCTATTCAAGTTCAAACCACACAGAGGGATTTTCTCTGTATGACTGATGGTGAGGAATAATGTACAGATCCCAGCTAGTGCTGTGGGAGTGCTTTAATTTACATGAAATGTTGTGAAAATCCACCGCTGTGGCTTTACTGTGCTGGCCCCTGAGCCACCCAGGTAAACCTGAAATGCACTTGAGTATACAGAAGCTGTTTACATTTAACAAAATCCATCTCACAGCCTGCAAAATCCAGTGTCCTTTGGAGTCTGGTTAAGAGGCAGTCAAACAAAGAGGATTTCCCTGTTGTGATGGAAATCCTGCTGTGAAACATCTCAGGAAGGTTTAAGGAAGAGAGAGGGACTGACGTGGTCTCTCTTGGAGAGAGTGAGCTGCTTGACAGAACCAGGAACTGGCTTGGAATAGCAGATGAAAGGATATTATGATGTGTCAGTAAGGCAAAGGAGACCCCAGGCAGATCTGATTTAGGCTCAGCTGTTAATCAAAAATTCTGGGGAAAATCCAAGCCTCCAGAGCTTGAACAGAAATAGAAAGAGCTGTTTCCTATTATTCAAGCACATAAAGCTGTGCTAAAGGGGAAATCCAACCGGAAAAGGGCTTTTCTTCCTCTCCAGCTCGTGGATGGTGCTGGAGCACTGAGAGGCACAGAGTGCTGGGCCCTTTTCTGGAGCAGTGTGCATGTACCCATGGCATGGGCTTAGAGACAGAAATACTCCATGGGTGTTCTGCTTGGAAATCCCTTTCCATGTACTCCCTATAGAGTTTCTATCAGTCCTGATCAGGCCAGCTGTCACTTAAGACCCCTCCACATGCATAGGCCTCATCCAAAACCTGTCAAAATAAAGATGCTTGTTGGCTTTAATGGGCTTTGAATCAAGCCTATAAAACAACCTGACATCTGCAGTAGATGCTCAAGCCTTAATGACTATTTTTCTGTAGGGTTCTGGAACATCATTCCAATACCTGGGAACCTTGCCTTTCCTGTTGTTTCCCATTTGGTAGAGGATTTTTAACAGATTAAAAAGCATAAGCTGCAGGCCAATTGGTTCCTCACTTTCTGGGTTAATTCAGGTTCTGCTGCAAATCAGAATGTCAAATAAACCTTTCCAGATCTTGTTCTTGTGCTGAGAACCTGAAATGGTCTAAGCAAGCACTACTGGATATTCCAGAGAATACAGAAAGCAAGGAAGAGAACACTGTCACCTGTCAAAGTGTAATTGCAGCTTCTCTCTTTGAGCAAATAAGAAACAGTCTGTGGCTGAGTCAATGGACCTGACACCAACCAAAGGGTTGAGATACTTTGGATGGCATAAACACTGCATGTCCTTTTTGGCTTTTATCCTTTTTCTTCTGCACTCTAGCAAGTCTGGGAATAGGAAACCACCACTTTTGTCCACAAAATCCTGACCACACATACTCACAGCAGAAACTTTACCAGGTTTGTCTTTCACTGCCTCCTTACGTAACAGCAGTGGTGAAAGGGAAAAGAAAGGAGTCTAAACCGCTTGGACAAGCCTGGACAAAACCTCACAGACTGAAAGTGACCAGTGAAACACAAAAAGTCCACTGGGAGAAGAAGCTGGGAGGCTGAGGGCATTGCCATTAGCAGCAGGGTAGGGAGATGCAAAGAGAAAGAGACTTTGCCCAGCCCAAACCCTGGGGTAGTTAAGGCTGAAGAAAATTGGAAGGTAATTACAAGAAAGGTTTAAAACTTGGGAAGAGGCGAATACCTATGCAGTCCTTTCCTTTATTAATACCATGGTCTGTTTGCTACAAGCCTTTTGGTGAAGTGAGACTGGCTTGTTTTTTTTTTGATTCAGTGGTGTTCACAAGATTTAAAAGGGAAATGGCTTACAGGTTGGAAAATGGGATCACTATCTTGAAATCATGACCAGCCCCAAAATATTTGGTCCTTAAGTTTCCATTCATGGTCTCTAAGACACCACTCAGACCACAGCAGCAAAAAAAAAAAAGATCTGAACTGCGGCTTACCACAAACACTCCTTGAAATCCCAGCTAGCAGTCTGGCACTTTCTCTAGCCCACTTCTCACGTCTCCAAGCCACTCATCTATCTGCTGATCATGTTAGACATGAAAAGCAGCCAGCACTCTCTCCATCTGGATTCTTGCATATGATTTTTAGAAAGGCTCCAACACAGACTGTGTTTCTTTTCTTTGTTTTTGTTTCTGCTTTGTTATTTTTTCCATGTCCAGATTCAGAGCTTGAGTGTTACTGTGGTTGCCTTTCTCACAATGGCATTCTCCTAATTAATTGTTACACTTTAGAAGCATCAATGCCTGGTTCAGGATACATGAAGATCTCAGATTTAGAACATTTATATGCAAAACTGTGCCTGAAGTTTAAAGAGGCAGCAGAGCAGAAATCCCTGGCCTAAACTTCTCTTTATGCAGGGATTTGCACAGAGTGCCAAACCAGAATCAAATTAGTTTCTTTAAGACTTAGATTTTCCCATGTTTTCTGTTACTCAAAGGTCATGATGTTTTTTAAATGTCTTTGCTGTTCCTGGGTTAGATTCCTCTTCTGCAGCAACCTGTAGGGAAGTCATAATGTAGTGTTTATGATGACATCCCTTTCGTGCTGTGGAAAGAATTTTAATGTCAAGAATTCCACCTTATGACTGGAGAGATGGGCTTGAACTGGAATCTCACAATCACACAATCCAAAACTCAGTGGAATTTGAATCCCCAGCTGACCTTACATTTTAGGAGCCAAAATTCTGTTTTCATCCCTCATCTTCCAGCCTTTGAAACAGTTTAGATCTGGGATTCTCTGGCTCAAATGCCTAATGGTGGCTTCACTGCCAGAAAAAATGGGAAAGAGAAAACGAGAAACATGGAGATAGATAGAATGCTTAAGCGGAGAAAAACTAATTAAAAACTTTATAAAATAACAATAAACAATGAGAGCATAATTTTCTAATTGTCCAGCTTGTCCAAGCACCTCCCTCTACAAAGTTCACTAGTAAAGATTTTGGGGTATTATGCACACTATCATTTCACCTACCTACTTGTGTCTTTCACAGTGACATAGCTTTTTAGCACCTTACCCCATACCATCTTGTAGCCTCAAACGAAATTACTATGAGTTAAGAAAGGGTAGTTACAGCTCACCTTTACAAATGGGAAAACCACAGTGCAAAGTATTTAAACAGCAGACCTAAGCTCACATTGGAAGACTGTGGCAGAGGAGGGACTCACTCTACCACTCTCTGTCCAAATGTCTATATGATGACACCAACATTTATTGCTAAATGCTTTCCATATGATGTGCCCAGTGACCCAGAATCACTAGGTTGTTTGGTTGTTTGGGGTTTATTTAAAAAATATACTTAGAAAGACCCAGAAAACCATCAAATAATGTACCTACAGTCACCCTCACTCTTCTGGGTCCTTCTCCACATCTCTTCTGCTAAAGTCCATGTTCAAGTTCTTTACTCAATCATTACTCCAGAAAATTAAGCTCTGCAATTATTTAAATTAAATTTTAACACTGTTAGAAGAAAGATAACCTATTCCTCACAGGGAAAGCAGATCTTGCTTCTCACCATAAGAAGCACTGAGCAGTGCCTCTGGCCTGGGCCAGTGGTCTCTCAGTGGTTGCCACTCAGACCTGCAAGCCCTCAGGAGCAGTGTGTGTATTGGAAAGGCAGGACTGACTGGGATGGCCAGGCCAGGCAGAGGGTGCAGCTGGAAAAATACATGGGCAAGAAATAGTTTACATCAGCCCCTTTTGTCTCCTTTCTCCCTAATTTCCACGCTCCCTCTTTCCCAAACCACCTCAATTTCTTCCCTTCCCAGGTTTTGTTCCCTTCACAAAACACCCCAAAAATCTGGTACAGATCCAAGATGCCCTTCCCCTGCATCCTGTAAGGTGTGCCATTCCCCCTGGCTGTGACCCCTCCATTTTTGAGGTGCCTGGAGAGATGTTCTGGGTGATTTTATCTCACTTGGTGTCACTGGTGGGTGCTGGGGCTGGCAATCCCCTGTGGCTGCCCTTGGAGGGGCCAACGTGAGGCTTCATTTCTCTGAGGAGGTTTTTGGGGTTCCCCCACTCTGTTCCTGCCCATGTGTGGAGATGAACCACTGAGGGGTTGATGTTTTCTGGGACAGTATCCATGTCAGGGTTTTACCTGGGCTCTCCTTCTTGCCTTTTTCTCCTTGTGCACCTCTCCATGTGTGGAGATGAGCTTCGATCACATATTAATATATCAACATTCTTTTAGTGTCACCACTCACTTTAATGGAGTTAATTGCCAAAGTGACCCATGCAGATTCTTGTTCTAACACTGAGCATTGTCTCTCACAAAGAAAACATGTTTTAATGTACAATTTTCTTTGATTCCAGCTAATTCTTCTGCACTGCTGGAATGAGGTGCTGGACACTCATTTGTCACTTCAAATTTTGCTCTCTCAGTGACCCTGCTGCTGTAATGTAGTTTTCTAATTCCTGGATACTAAAGATTGTTAAAAGAGGGGTTAATTTTCCATCATGTTCACATTGCAATGACTTTCATGTTGCTTTAACTTTAAAATTTTCCCTTCCCTGTTATGTTTTTCTAAAAGATGTAATTCATAAAGGACTCAAGTGACCCTTTTTTTAATTCGCTTTTTTTTTCCCCCTGTAAAATATCACACGCATTTCTGGTTTACTCAACTGTTTTTAGAAAAGTGATATATTCTGGTGTCCCTGGCATGTTACATAAGTTTCAGATCTGAGCACAAAGACTCCATTTTGCAAAAATAAATACATTCTCTTTCAACTCACGTCCATAGGGTATCCCAAACTTACGGCACTGTGTTTACTGTGCACTGATATAATATGTAGCTGTGCAACCCACGGACATGTTAGTTAAATCCTTCACACACGTCCTTGATGCATCAATTAACTTCATTAGGCTTGGCCCCTCGAATGATTGTGAGTGCTTGCTTGTACAGAATGTTCCTTGCCTGCCTTTGGAGAGGGAGAGGGAGGCCAGCCAGAGGAACTGCCTGTTTATTTTTGAACCCATGTAAAAGTAGACCAGGAGCAGACACCTCCTGCTGCAGGCTAGACCTGACAAAGAGGTCATCTTTGTTGCACATGGCTAAGGAATCACATCCCCTACTGAAGATCAGGGCTATTTTTAGAAACAGGATAGAACTCCTCATTCTTGAAATTGTTTTAATTTCCACCCAAAGAGTCAGACTGCATGGCTAGGGAAAAGAAAAAAATATTAAAAATTCTAGGAGGCTGCAAGGCCAGTGTAAGCCACAAGCCTGTGTATAAAAAAAAAATAAATAAAAAAAATAAAAAAAATTGCTTCTTGTGGTGCTGACAGAATTTTGTCCTGGAAGCACCGATGTGCTAATCACTATGGGCTGACAAAGAGCCATTGCCCAAGAGCAGCCCATAATGGTCATGCAAATTTTACTAAAGTGCATACAATTACAAAAAATTGCCCAGAATTTTAACACACATTGTGCTGCCCTGTTTATAGAACAGTATGGATTTACTGGCTCCATTTTTTTACTTAAATCCAAAGCCTTAGGGCTTGGGAGGAGGGAAAAGGGGAGGAAAGGAAATGTTTTGGCTTCACAGTATATAACTGCCTACGGAATCATTTTAATGTATATTAAAACCTCATTCAGGTCTGCCACAGATGTAGTGAATTTAAACAATCCAGTGGGGCACATTCCTCATAAAACTCTTCCCCTTCTCTGGTTCTGCAGAGTGCACTTCAGTGGATGGCCACATCTCTCCTGAAGACACAAGAATTCTGGTCCTGTTTTCCACAACAAGTAAACGGAGTTTTTCAGAGTTTTCATAAGATGCACAGGAAAATTATAAATTATACTGACTGTTACATAGTACAGGCTACAGCACCTCTCCAGAAATTTCTGTTTCAAGCCCAGAACTCAGGCTGACTGAGGCCAAGTGTCCAGGCCTGGGCTGCATTTCAAGCTCTCAGCTGAAGAGACAAAGCACCATAATCCCAATGGCTGAGTTGTCACCCTGTTAAAAAGGCAAATTTCTAGTCTGGATTATGTGTAACTGTAGCTTCCAGTCATTGAATCTTGTTTACATCCTGTCCTGGTGGATTAGAAAGTTATCTATTACATGAAATTGCTTTCAGGCTGTGGTATTTCTAAACCAGTATTTGTAATCTCAGCTTTTTCTCAGCACTTCCCAGTTTTTCTACATTCTTTTGCCAGGGTGGACATCCAACTGAATAGATGACTCCCAAAAGGCTCTCTCTGGTGCCAGATGGAGGAGTAATATTCCATTTATTTTTCTACTCAGTTTATAACCAAAATTTATATCAGTAAACACAGTCTCAACACATCACTAGAATGACAAATAACACAAATAACCACTTGCTAGAATCTTCGTGTTTTCCAGAGCTACTGATTTGCAGCATTGACTTGCCTATTTTAAAGTCATAATCACATCTCATTGTTCACAGAGCACCTGTTGTAGTAATCTCACTCTACCCTATGATCTCTGTTAATTTGTACTCAGGTTAATATGGCATTTCTTGCAGTTCCAACACCTGTTAATGCACTTTTTTTTTTTATTTTTCTAATAGCCTTTGAGCTCTTTGATAAAAACACTGAGTAGCAGTCAGGCAGGAAGAGGAGCTATGGTTTCCTTCAATCACCACAGTTTAATATCTGTTGTCTGGAGAAAGGATACCTGCTTTCTTTTCATTGAAAAAGAGCATAAGCCTGTTGCTTTCCTAATGAAGAAAACCCAGGTGCACTGTAAGAGCTGTAGACATCTGCTTTTTCTTCACCAGGCTTGATAATTTCCCGTCCAGGATTAGAATCTTTCAGTTTCGTTACCAAGTGACCCATAGTGCTGCAGACAAAATAACTGGGAATTATTTATTCCAACTAACCCTGCAGTGAGATAGGAAGTGCCTTCCTATAGTTGTGTCAGAGTATTATGAAGAATTAGCAGGAGGGAGAAGAGGGGATTTGGGAGACAGGACAGGAAGAGCAGGCAGAAGGGATGAGCTGGGACTGAGGCACACTGCAAAGGTAATAGCAGATCTGGTCAAAGATTTGGAGAGATATTAAGAGAGAGAATGGAAGGTCAGGCTTGGAAGTAGCTCTGGACCGAGTTACCCTGGCACAGCCTGGAGGGAATGGTCCTCACCAGCAAGCCCAGATCATTTTATGACTTTAAATGGACATCTCAGCCATCACTTCCACTGGCACAAGGTTGACCCAGTTAAAAACAAAATCCAGACAAGCTATATGGTGTCATCTACTATTTTAAGCTGGGTTCCTGTTTTGTCTTTGCCCAACGATGTGAGCTCAGGTCTTGTGCTGCCAGAAGGGAATCCTGGGGCCAGAGGATGTTTTGGAATCAACAGCTTGACTGGTGAGCTCAGCAGAGGCAGCGTGGGTGGTTCCCTGTGCTGCTCAGGTGCAAGAACCTGCACCAGCAGAACTGCTAAGAAAGGAAGCACAAAAATGTAAACAATGCAAAAGGAAAAGGCAGAAAGAGCTCCCTAGGAAAACAGGGTTATTAAACAACTACTAGCAAAGAACTATGTGATTATTCTGCAGTTGTACAATCATATGGAAAAAAATATTAATTTTTCCCCTATTTTGTTCCTAGAATTTAAAGTGAAAGAATCACTTTTGTCCTGAGTGTATTTCTGCAGAAGCTTGCTCGAAATTTAATTTGACATTAAATTGCTACAGAAAGCTACAGACTTTCAAAGCAGAAATGAGACTCCTAACATCATGGGACAGAAATTGGTTTTTGGTGTTGCAATGGGCTTTTGCATTGTGGCTACTGTTATCTATTAGGTTGGATTTTTCATTTGCTTTATGATTTTATCCTATAAAGATATTAATTATTAGCATGCTTATTAATATTAACATTTATATTTGTTAAATCAATACCAGTACAATATTTTATATTTTTAATAATTAATGATATATATGTAGCACTCAGAAATATCAAAGTGCTGTTGTGCTAGACATTAGGCAGTATAAATAGTAAGGTATTTCTTCTCAAATCACATGGTTGAAGAAGGATTCTAAAATGAAAAATGCCCTAAATGGATACCTTAAAAAATAATGGGTGAAAGCCAGCCTGGAAAGTGAAAGGAACTTAGAGGAAACTACTTCTTTTCATTTCCCTAAAAGAACTTATTTACCTTAGGCAGCAGAAGCAGCTGGTCCCTGATGTCCTGGTTAAAGGATGCAACAGCTCATCTGTTTTTGAGTTTTGATGTTCTTTCTCTGTACTGACAAGTGGCAAACAGGATTTTCTGGAGAACTAAAAGACAGCACAGTGTCTTTTCAGGGTAGATTCTGATTTTACTTCATGTTTATCACTTTCCTTCATTAACTGACTGAAGAAGAAAATCAACTAAGTGATTAAACAGATTTGACTTTCATGAAAAATTTTAAGTGTACATGGAGTCAGGAAGTTATATTTATGTGTAAGATAATGTCTTCTGCATAATTTAAAGATTTTGGACATTCTTCATTCACCAGGTTTTGTGGGGATTTTTTTCCTCTTAGGCAATGTCTACAGATGAACTTGTGACTGGAGCCAATCAGAATGAAAAATACAAAGATGTCTTAATCACTTTACATACAACTTAGGACAAGATTTGCAACTGGCACCTACATGAGAAAAATAACAATTGGCTTTACTCTTGTGTCCAAGTCATGTATCCATTGTAAGGTGCTCTACAGCCACTGAAGGGAGACAGGAGCTGCTAGAAAATTATTCATCACACTTATTTTAGAAACCTATCTCAGGAGGATTGAATCAGCACCAGGAAGGGTCCAGTCCTCCCCTTCGATTAGAGTGATCACAAGAGACAAAATGACTCATCTATGTACACCCAACAGATGCTATCTTGCCAAAAGTGAGTTATTTGTGGTGATTAAACCCACTTGTTTTGGTTTTTCTGTCTTTCCTTTTCATTAATTTTATATCAACCCCTCTTTCCTTGCATTGGCCAAGACCATTACAGGCGCACAAGACACTAACTGTTGCGGTTGGCTCTTTGTGTGTTGTTTTGGAAGGTGCAACAATTATATTCCTAAAATAAAAGAGACAGGATTTATAAGCCAGAACACACAAGGGAAATCCACTTTCCTTGAAAGGCTTGGCTGCTGTCTAAGTTGCCTCTGACACAGCTACATAAAAGACCTACTTTATTTTTCCACTTTCTGAGTCAGAAGAACTTTGGATAAATTTACAGTGACCCTACTAAATGTATGGAGCCGGACTCTTAATGAGACTTGAGGTACACCCAGAAATTTAAATTCTAACATAAAATTTGTTTTGCAGGGGAAAAAAAAAGGTGGCTAAGATAGTAGCCAAGGATTCAGGAGATGTGGATTCATTTCCTTGCTCTGCCACAGACTTCCTATATGACTTTGAGAGAGTCATTTAATCCCTGCATATCACTTTTCTGTGGTAAAACATTCTGGATGTCTCTGAAGATAAACATATTAAGACGGATGCTCTGAAACCAGAGCCCTTATGTCTGCTGAGGAAAAGTAGACAGTTTCTAATCAAATGCTATTTCCATATACAAATATTTGATTTATAGCAAATTGGTTGAAAAGGACATCTCTCCCAAACTGTCAATTCTATGTAAAAGATTAAAATCTTGTTTCCTGCACACCAATAATTGCAGCTACCATGGGACTCGAGAAACAAAGCATTTAGAAACCATCCCTCTCCCATACCTTCACACCTTCTCCCCAGAAAAGACCCACTTATCTCACCTGTGTCCTGTGAGTAATATCCCATCACCCTGGAGTCTTTCTTAAAAGACAGTTGTTGCAATAAATCCAGGAGACAGATGAATACTGAGTTTTTTAGCAAAAGGACCAAAGATTTCCCAAGGAAAACTGCCCTTGCGTAACTGTACCACCACTTCCCTTTCTTCTGGGCCAATGAATCTCGCAGCCAGGAGCTCATGCTGATTTTAACAGCTTGGGGATGTAACAGGAAGATGCTGTCTGTTCTATGGAGAAGGACAGGGCTGAACAGGATCATTTTAGCTCATTTTGCTGTGCAGAAACCCTTGGATACAGCCCAAACTCTGGACTACTGAAATGCTCCTTTAGTTGTCACTCTCAACTCATATATTTTAACAATTTTTAGAATGTTTGAATATTTCACATGAGTTAGCTCTCCCTAACATAATATGCAATATTCTTTTTTATTATTATTACTTTTTTTAGAAGAGGAAAATACTGTCTCTATCACTTACTTTTCCAAAAATTACTAAAATATTACCCTCTACAGAATGAAATCAGGGATAATGCTTGAAGGTGAAACCAAGTATTCTTTGCTGGACTTCCAGATTACATACTTGTAGAAAAAATGCATCTAAATCAGATCTATGCTTTTGCACACCCAAGATCCACCTCTCTCAAATTAACTCCCTCCATACAAAAACAGATATCTCACTTATTTGGGTGATTGACATTATTGAAATAAAGTTGAACCATACCATGGGGTCAAGTGGTACTGATGAACAGACAACTTAGAAATCCCTTCTGAAAAGGTCTTCTAATTCAGACAGAAAACTCAAGCTTTCCAAATGACCTGGATTGTGCAACTGAAGTTTTCACACTTCTTATTTCAAGTTTCCATTAAACTGGAAGGTTTATTCCTCTTTTTCTACTGTGAGGTTGTTTTCATTTTCAGTAAAAGGCAGAGGTGGGAATCATAAAGGGAAGACACAGAATGATCTGTGCCCTGGTGGAAAAGCTCCTCTGTGGCAATCTTTGAAAAAAAAGGGGAAAAAACCTAAAACCAGAACTAAGGATAAAGCAAATCTTCTCTCAAGAGAAAATTGAAGGGTACACTCCCAAGGCAAGAGCATCAGATTAGATAATGATGAGAGGGGAGCAGGGTTGATGATTTCTAAATCAGTTGTGGTTTTGAACAACTGTTTGGACTAAACTGTATCTTCCAACAGCACATGGATAAACTTGGAGTTAAAATACTTGTTTGAAAACTGAGCAACTGGCTTCTGTTGTCCAATTTGTCTCAGATTCTGTGTGTAGACTATGGAATGTCATATGTCCATTTTATGCCATTTTATGGGCATTTTATGCATTTTGTGAAAATGAAAATATGTTCTCCTGCTTTACAGAGACATAAAAGCTAAATCCATAAAACCCACAGGAGTTCAGACGAGTAACTAGATTAAAAAACAATATAATTAACCAATATTGCTAAATACCAGGGAAAAAAGAGCATTGAGGCACTACAAATTTAATTATGGTATGGACTCCCAAGGGAAGAAATAAGAATTCTCTTAACTAGGGTGTTAACCATTTGTCTCAGCTGGTCTAGAGGCTACAGGGTCGGTGAAAAGTCCTAAGCTGGCAAACTGAGAGACATAAGACATTTTAGTGTTTCTTTATATATTGAACTGGGTTGACCTAATCCTGTAATTCATTAGGTATGGGAGAATGGATTTGGATACAATAAGGACTCACCTTCCCATAATTTCCAGTGAATCCAAAGTCTTTTCACAGAATTTTGGTTAACTGTTTCCCTTCTTCTTAATTTCCCACGCCTCTTGATTTCCAGGCTACACTTGTGACCGGAAGCCAAAATACCATGAGAAAAAGCTCTTCCTGTGGTAAATCTAACACTGCCAAGCAAAAGGCCTACAAACCACATGGGAAAACTCATTCACATACAATCCACTGCCCAAGAACGTCCAAAAAGTTTGGGATAAGAATTCAACCTTTAAACATTAATACAAACCAAACTTCTCAAATATTTCGGAGTCAGCCCTTTCAGTAGTTTTTATCCAAAAGAAGAAAGCACTTCCATTAACCATTTTAAATGTTTCTTTCAGATGCCAAAACCAAGAATCAAATAATTTATTCAATTTATTCATCTGCTTAGTGTAGTGCAGAACATTAAGTTTTTAATCAACATATTTTTACCTATTTTCCAGAGGGCTATAGTAAACTAGTGAAGTTTCTTGATGCCAATCAGATTCTGCATCTGAGGATTGTTCATGCATGAATTCTGTTCAGTCTCGAGCCAAATCCCATGTGCACAAGCATTGTCTACACAGTCATGTAATGTCTCTTTTTCCAGGGAATCCAAGTTGCATCTGGCTCCTCAAGAATGGCTGCACTAAGGGTCATGAGAAACCATCTAGCAAGGGAGTAGCCTCCAGTGGCCATAAACAGATGCTTAGCTAGCAAAGCCAAGATAAATTGTACTGTACTTTCTCCAAATTCTCTCCCAGTCTTAAGGTAACTTCTGAGCCTGATGCACTTTGTCCATTCAGTTACAAAGCTCTTCTCCTCAGTGCATTTGTCCAGTCTTCTTTTGAAGCAATGAACTTCAAGTTTGTTAGAGCTCTTTGCATCAGGGACTCCCATGTGTCTATCACACCCAGTATGAGGAAAACAGTACTGACTCGGCAGCCACTGGAGACATATTCTGTATTTATATATTTATCTATTTACATTGTATCTCAATGTAAATGACATCTTTCCAGTCATATTCAAAGATGTGAGCACCTAAGGGATTAGTTACCAACATTCACTTCAAAGCATGGGCACAGCTGCTCTTTAATTAGCTAATTAGCTAATTGTAGTGACCATGTGTGCTGCTACCAGGGCACTGGCCAGGATTGTAGCACAGGCTGGGGAAAAGTATGAAAGGAAAACAAAACCCATTTTGGAACCTGCTGATAGCTCATCGGGGCTCTGGTATGCCAGAATTACATCATGAGCTGTCCTCAAGCTGACTAGTTGCAACTACTTTACAACCCTATCAGAAGCATTTCTGGTAGCATCTGCTCAGCAGATTTGCTCAGAAAAATAACTGCTTTAAGCAAATGACTGAGTTTTCTTGGGACCTGTCCCAAGCCAGTGAATTAATCATAACATGTACCAAAAATGATGATAAACTTCATTGTGTCCTACTCTGAATGCAAAGTTCCCTGCTTTCATCTTTCTTCTCCTGTGGCATTTGTGTATTGAAAATAAAAGTCTGTAAGTTATTTCAGCTTTGTCTGTTCCTTGCTGGACGAGCACTGAGCAATGCTCACACATGATGAACTGGGTGCCCAGGGTGGTGGTGAAGTCACCATCCCTGGAATTGTTCAAGAAACAAATGGACATGGCACTCAGTGCTCTGGATTAATTGACAAGGTGGTGTTCAGTCCAAGGTTGGACCATGATGATCTTGGAGGTCTTTGCTAACCTTCATGATCCTATGATTCTATCATATGAATTGATCTCAGAATTTAGGTATTTTTAAGGAGCCTACAAAATGTACCATCAGTCTCAAGTATCCCTACTCTCAAATTCTTTCTTTGGTTCCATCAATACCAAAGGCTTCTATTCCACACAGATTCCCCTGGATTTCTGTGCAGATGATTTGTCGTGTCACAGTTTGAGACAGCGTCTACCTGTTCCGAGGTGCTCACTAGTTTGGCATTGATGAGATACTCCCCTTCTTCTGCTGGGTATGGCATGTCCTTTCTTCTTCTTCCCTGCTTACTCTAGTACCAAAGGGATTCTAACCTTAGGATCAAGAAGTTCTTATTCCAGTTGCAACTGTAAGGATTTAAATTTCATTTTCTAGTTCTCTGCGATCATGCTGTGCAAAGTCACTCCTTGGGAACGTCCAGAATATTGACTTCCACACTATTTCTTCATCAATGCAAATTTTTTTAGTTCAAATTTTCAAGCTTTTCACATTAATTTAAAAGTTTGATATCACATTCATATTGCTGGACTCTTAATTTCCAGTCTGCTGGGAGCTTTCCACACAGAAAACATGTAAATTATGTGATCTCTATAATATTTCTAAATGCTTTCACCCTCCTCTTTCCCTTCTCTCCACTACCACCTTGTGTCAGGTTTTGGTGTGTATGTGTGGCAGTGTGAGCAATCATCCCTATATAAAGAGGAATGTGTGTAAAAAAACCCTTTGATTCCCTGTATTACTGAAATCAGTGGCCACAGACTAGGACAGTTGTCTGTAGATAAGAAGAGTGAGCTACATTTTCTGCCCAAACACAACAAAAACAAAAATGTTTGTTTTTCTAAAGAATGTACCCTCAAGGTTTCATATTTGTAGTTTGAAAAGGAAAAAACCAAAAAATCTTTGGCATAATGAAAGAATAAAAGATCTAGGTTGGCTTTTGTCCTTTCAATACAATGGAAAAGCAGGCAATGTTCCTGGGAGCTTGTGGTGATGAGCAGCCTCTTCAGTCTGGCCCTTGGGTTCTTGAATGAAAGGAGCAATCTGATTAGGTATGTGTATATGTATATGTATATGTATATGTATATGTATATGTATATGTATATGTATATGTATATGTATATGTATGTATGTATTTTTATATATATGTATATATATCCATCTCATTTTATTTTCCTGCTTCTTGGGCTTATAGTCATCAGGGGCTTAGGACTGAGGGATAAGGTAGAAGGGTTAATTGCTGAAGTACTGACAGGTCCTTCCTGGGTTTTTGTTTGGTTCTGTTTTATTTTAGCTTTTTTTTTCTTTTAACACTGCTTGGGGCTTTCTTTTTTAATCTACTTTCTAAAACATCTAGTGCTGAGAGATGTATTCATCCATAATGATGAACACATGGTTTATGCTGCCTAGGTATTATATATCCATGAATTTCACAGGGGCATATTGTTTTAGGTAAGTGATGCAGCTTTTTTTTTTTTTTTTCCATTTTGGGGTTGTTTCCTGAACCAAATACTCACGCCCCTAAGGGTTTCTGCTCATGGCCACATGCACTGAAAGAAGACCACATACCTAAAAGCGTTCCTGGCTACTTGCCCTCTAATGGGATCGTTGTGAGGGCTTCATTTGAAGTTGCATGTTTTATTAATATTTATTGATAGTGAGCCACCCTCCGTGACAGCCTTCATTCTGAAGACATGCCAGGTTTTTCCTGCTCTACGCATAGACCACTTCTCAGGGTTGCAAAAGGAGCCAACCAGCATCCTGCCTTATTTTCTTGTAAATTACTCTGTATTGCTGCAATAAAAATGAGGGGTAACCCAGATAAGAAGGTGAATTAAACTAATCAGGTTATTTTGTAGTTGCTGCACTATAAGTATAAAAGTGGTGCAATCAGGCTCTTGAAAGCAAGACTTTAGTTTGATCAGTTCAGTACCTTGCATGTTTTTTGCAGAATCCATCAAGAATTTCAAGAGCACATTCTCTGAAAGCAAATATATCCTTTAAAACACTCTCCATTGTGTTTCAGTTCTCATTGGCCAAACTGTGGATTTTCATGATGACAAGTGGAGGAAAATTAAAATAATTTATAAATAGCAATGTGTATTCTAGCCCAGAGAAACGTGAAGCCCCTTCACCCAACTAAGAAAAAAAAAGTGCTTCAATGAAATTGGCAGCCTTGATACGTACCAAACGGTTAAAAGTGGAGTAATTTTACTCTTCAGGGTTGTCAGGCCTGTTTTGAGAAGGTGTTAAGAAGGTATCATTCTAAATTACTTGGCAGCTGTCAAAAGTATTCTTGAATAATTTGGACTGGCGTCTAAAAAGGAGTGTTTCATTCTGTGTAGGTAAGCGTGGAAAAATAAATGAAAAGCTTAACAGTGACACCGCAGAGTATATCTCCAAGCCCACATCAGAGGAGAGAAAGAACTGCTAAGGTGGGAAAAAAATCCACTATGGATGTTGCTGACTGTGATTTTTGTCATGTGTTTGAATGGCTTAGAGCTGTAGAACAAGGCTGCAGTTGTCAGAGTATGAGGTCCTGCTGCTTCAGAGGTGTCAAATTATTACTCCTCAGCTGGAAGAAGCAGGGCCACAGTGCCAGAAGCCTGTAGACTTTGGCTTGTGTCTTATCCACTGCTGGCACGTGCGCTTTGTTGTTCTTAAAATAAAATAAAAACAAAAATAAAAGTTTTAATTCTAGTTTAAAGAGGACAGATTGTTGTTAATGCTGCTAATATCAAAGGGGTGAAAGCTGAACGGGATCATACAAGTTGTGAGACTGGCCATGAGGTAAGGAGCTGGTCACCTCTCATCTGATTCAGGCAGTTCAGGTAAGGAAGATGCTTCCAGCTCATGGATGGGCTTGGCCTGCCATCTTTAAAATGTCTTCATTCAGGTCATCAGCAAAATGTATTGAAAGAAGAGACTAATTGCAGAGTGTTACCCTACTTTGCCAGCTCTGTAGGTAAAAGAGGGCCTTGGCTGCCCAGTTCAACAAGATGTATTTTCAAACTGAAGGAGCTCAGCACTGGAAATGTCACTTTCTCAAGCTCGTGATTAGAGGAAGAATTCTGAACTGAATATTATCATTCATGAGGCAGTCCCTGAGGTCATCAAAATGCTTAGAAATAACACCATTAATGACATCCATGGAAATCATTCCTAAACATCCTCAAAAAATCCAGAGACAGGTAAATTTCTGATGAAATTACTCCAGGAACTCTTAAAGCACTTCTCATCTTATGGTCTATGAAATTTTGCTCATTGCCTAACCTTACCTTAAATCAACAAAGAGCCCAGATAAAGAAGGTTTTACACACCCAATTCATTCAATGTCATTGAGAAAAGGCTTTTAGGAACTTTGTGTTTTGGGGCATGTTGACCTCAGCTGGCAGTATAAGCCCTCACCCTGTCTCTCTCACTCTTCCCAAGCAGGATGGAGGAGAGAATCAGGAGGGGAGAAGGGACTAACTCCCACACACACATTGTGGCTCAAGAGAAAAGCAACTTTTTAAATAAAGGTAGAGGGGAAAGGTGAATAAAGAAACAAGTGATGCAAAAGCAGCCACCACCAACAGACTCACACCCAAAAAGCCTTGGAGCAAGGGGTGGAAAAAAAGCCCCCCAGTTTTAGTGCTGAGCATTATGTCGTATAGTATGGACAATTCCTTCTGCCAGTTTGGATCACCCGTTTGTCTGTGTGCCCTCAGCCTCCTCACTGGACATGCACAACAAGGAGAGACTGTGCCTTGAGGCTGGGAAAGAGCTGGTCAGGAAGAATTAAAGCACTAATGTGTTATCAACATCTTGTGAGTGTCCCAGCCAAGCTGCAGCACCACAGAAGCTACTAGGAAGAAAATTAACCCCATCCCAACTAGCCCCACTGCACACTCCTAAAAATATGTCCAGGTATCACTCAAGAGCGAGCACCCTAACTGAGTGGCAGACTTAGGGTATTACTGCCTCTCACCAGGCTTTCAGCAGGAATTTCCAAAAAAGGGCTTTGGCTGGGAGCTTTGCACCTTGGCTTCTTGCTTCAGCTTGGAAATTCAGAGATGGGACAAGGAATCTTGTCCTGGTTTAGGACAAATTTGGGAGGAAACCTCTGAATGAGGTCTCTCTAGAAAAAAAGACGAAAAAATTGGAGAGAAGTAGAAAAAAAGAAAACTGTTTATTCAACAGGCAACACACCTCCCAGCACAACAATGAAAAATATCAAACAGCAAAACCTCTCACTGTTCCGAAGAGATGACAGATTTAGAAGAGTTTTTTCCCTGGGCTGCCCGGCTCACTCAGTCTGCTCTCAGTCCCTCCCGTGCTGGGGAATGCCCAGGCCCGGTGTGAGCTCCCGGTGCTCTTCTGGGTTTTCACTCCAAAGCAGGTTCAAACAGTTCCAGGAAAAAAGAAAAAAAGGAAAAAAACAATCCAGGGAGCTTCTCTGTCTCAGCTAGCCAGAAAACTAACCAAGAGCAAAGGAGAGCTCTCTCTTGCTGTTCACCGCAGACAACACAGTCTGCGAGCAGGAATGTGGGGGAGCAGTGCAGTCTCTGATAACAAACTCTGCACTTCTTCTTCCCCCCAATTCACTCCTGGAAGCAGTCTTAAAGTTGCAGAATTTAATATTCAACACCAACAGAACAGACGGGGATATAGGTATCATACAGTCACCCCAAGACATTCCACTCCTTTTCCCAAGACAGTTCTGAAGTCTGACTTTCTGGCTAAGGTTCAGGCCTCTACTCTTATACCCAAACTGATGCACTCATTCTCAGCTACACTGAATGAACCACAATGTCTTTCTGTTAACCAAATCCAAGGCCCTTTAGGCAGCTGACTCCGTGTAGCCTCTGCCATCCAGGCGTTTATGGCACATTCCCCATTTTTAAAATTTGCTTTGTCACACCAGTTGCAGGAAGTACAGGGAATTATCCACTGCAACGCATTGGTTTTGCTGTAGGGAAGGCAAATTAATTTAAAATTCCTTTGAGGTAGGTCTGCTAAAGTCATGAAGCTAATATCCTTTCATTATAATGGAATTTTTGAGGCTTTTGCCTAAGCTTTACTCAGCATGCCCTGTTCCAACTCTTACAGTCCTAGAATTGTCCAAGAGGGGCAATATTCCAGGAGTGAAGGTAAGGGGATTTTTTTATTATTTGACCTCCTCTAAGCCAAAGTTTTACTTAGATAGTTTTCCCATCCTGGACTTGTCTTTGAAAATGTATCAGTGAATAGGCATTTCTTCCCATTTATTTCATCACTTCCCTCCAGCTTCCATTCTTAATGAGATTTGGGCTTGAAAACAGGTGTTTAGGTCATACATCCAATTTCCAAATTTAGACTCCCTGTTTCTGACAGCTATGAATTCATTCCTCCTCACTAAGGAAATTCCTTGTTGCTTCCATTCATCTGTGCCTGTCTGAAAACTGGCCAGAGGCACCCCAATTGTTCTCATTGTTGGCATTCCACAGCCAGAAGACAGACAAGTCCATTTGTAATGAAAAGAAGATTTTTTACATCCTGTCCTTCTCTTACAGGCTGCCTGTGCCAGCACCATTTCATGCTCAGAATAAGCCATAAATCCAGAGCGGAAGGCTTTTTTAGATGATAACCAACTGTGCTTTGTATTTTCTCAAAAATACTTTATTATTAAAAAAAAAAAAGAAAAACTGTTTAAGAAATGTTGATAGTGGAGGCAGTGTTTCACTTGAATTTAGACAGAGCACAGCTTCTACAGCTCCAAGTGATAGACTTATGGCTACTAAAGTAACCTTAATAAATGAAAAACACAGACAGGCTTATTAAAAATTACATCTTCCACTGTCTAAACATGAGTTTAATATGAGTCAATGGTGTTTTCACAGCTTGGTTCATAGCTTCACCATGATGGTGGTCCATTAAGGAAAGGTACAAATAATTAACATGTCCCTCTAGGTTGCAAAAAAGAAGGTCTGTTTTGTGTCATTTCATGGCTGTGTGGCCAAGGAGAGAGGCCCTTTACAGTGTGTTCTATGAGCAGGAACATCCAGCTATACAGCCCCAAATGCCTGCAAGGATGGCTCTTTTGTCTCTACAAATATGATTATATTAGAAAAAGATCTAAAGAAATTATTCAGTGGGTTCATAGCCAAGGTTTTGTTTTCTAATATAATTTAAAAACCTCTGAAAAAAATACTTCTGAGCTCATTTTTCACATTCAAACAATTCCAACTTGAAGTACGCATTGTGCTGCCAGACTGCATTGGCTGGTAGTTGAGAAAAAGATTTGGTAATTTGAAAAATTATTCTGTTTCTCAAGAGCAATTATACCAAAAGAGGGAGCATGGAGGATGAGACGGAGAGTTCCAGGAATAATCTGTATTTTTCCAAAGGTATAAGTAAAATTTGGAGGCTGCATACTGATGGTTGTGGAATGACAGTTGGTTTCCTAGGAGATCATGTAAGATATCCCAAACAGAACGCTTAAAGGGTTGACTTCAGTTCTCTAAGTATCCACTTCAAAATAAAACATTACTTGGAAGAAATAGGTGCCAATCCCACCAGTGGTGTCCCAAACTTTAATCTTTTATAGAGTGAGAGAGAAAGTGCAAGAGGCAAAGTAATCCATTCAGTTGGCCACATTGTCCAAGTAATTTTTTTTTGCTGAAGTACAGAGAGCAAATATCCAATAGGAACCTATACAAGAATTAAGGGGCTTGGTACACCAACAATTTGGCCACAGTATCTGTATCAGAAAACTTACCACCTCATAGAGGTAATCTCTCATCTCTTTGGTTCCTTATATGTTGCTCTCCTCCCCCAGAAGCTGTTCCACTTTAGTTGACAACAATTATTGCATAGCTGCTAGTTGGAATAAAAAACTTTTTTTTGCCTGGGAACTTCTTAGCTCCTGTGCCAAGGGCATCATTCCTATACATGAGTACCCAAGCAGTCTCATTCACATGTGATTCGTGGTACCTGAAGCCTGCTGGGAGTGCTCCATAGCAGTGCAAACTCGATATTTAGAGCTACTTAAGTCACGACAGAGATGTCTTCAGAGAAGATGTGAGCTGTGTAACATCATTGCCCAGAGAGGATGCTGGCTTGCATGAAGAGACAGAGGTAGGGGACTATCAACAGCAAAATGTAGAGGCTAATTTTGTTAAAGCACTATCTCTGTTGACTGATTCGTTACTTCGTTACAGCTGCCAACCTGTGCTTCCAAGTAAGAGCTAAAAAAGTGTCCTTGAACCACTGCTCATGGTCTTTTGGGGAGGTGCAGTACTGTTTGCCTGACTCCAAATTATTAGGACAAAGAAATAGTAGTTCTGCTGAATTACAGATATCTCCCACTTTCAGCAGACTACTATTTTCTCTTCCTCAGAGACATGAAATGTGAACAACCCTGACCCAAGGTAGCCCATGGGTACTTAGGAGTGCAATCAGGCACTCAACTTCTTGTCAGGCGAAATAAAAACAAAAAATCCATGCAAATGTTGAGTTAATCGCTTCTTTTTTTTTTTCTGTTAAAAAAATCTTAAAAAAAAAGAATTTAATCTTATACAAAATGCAAATGAGTAAGAGGCATTATAAGTCATCAGAGCTTGGTTTGAGCAGAACATGGCTGAAGTGAGGTCCATGGGCTGCTGTGGCTCAACACACGCTTCCTTTCATGTTCAAAGCCACTCAGGGAAACAAAAAATCACTTCTGTTTATCACAATAACTACTGTAATTAGCCAACAAGACCATCTAAAAGCCAGATTACTTTCTTCTAATTAACTTAGATTTTTCTTCTTTTTTGCATCTAGATACATTGAGTGAAAAAAAAAAGGTGGCTGAATTAGTTTTGGGCAAGCTTGAAGTGATTTCACTTTGATTTCTCAAAGGTCTGAATTTCAGATATTGGGAAGCAATTTATTATTTTTAAGCAGCTCTTGGAGCAAAATTCAAATCATGTAAGTACTCTGTTAGTTTTGTTGGTTTGGGTTTTTTTAAAGAAAACCTTATTTTAAGAACTTCTGGTCTTAGTCATATTTTCAGGCTGACAGTTTCCACTTGTTCCAGCTGGGCCCGTTGCCATCATTTGTCAGTCCACAATGAAACCTGAATGAATGGGCATTTAATTGGTTCAAACAAAATTAATCATCTATTTAATAGCTCTATTGATAGTCCTTGATATGATTTCACTCTTCTGCCCTCAAAAAGGCTCTAAGAAGGTGTTGGGACTAAATTATTCTTATGAATATGTGGAGCTGTACTAGAAATACACAGGGCATGAACTGCTTTCTTAGGAAAGAAGCTTCTTCAGTAACCATGACTTGCCAGACCGTCAGACCAACCAAGAGAGTTGGTATCAGTATTCCAGACTCTCACACAGCACCAGCTCTGGAATGCCCAGTCTCCTGTGACTCAGGGTACTGGCAGTTTGCTCCCCAGACAAAATTTTTATGGGTAGAAGAAGTAGAACTCAAGCTGCTCCTCAGATGGTTCTGGTGAGCCATTTGTCCTCTAGAACTCAGTGGGAAACAGCACCAAACTCCACAAACAGATGGAATAGGATCTTCCGCAGAGCACCTGGAGGAAGCACCCAGGAGGACACCAAGTCCAGTCTTCTACAGCTGCAAGCTACAGGATAACAGGAGAAACCCTTCCTCTCTTTCCAGATTATAAGGTCTTCTGTTCACATTTTTTTTAGTCAGTTACCTCTGCTGTTCCTCCAAGCACATTTGTAAGAGAAATTGGGTGCCCAGTGGATTTGACTTTCCTACTCTAAGCACCTACATGCTTCAGCATGCACCATTATAATTACACAGACATACAGCTTGCTCACTTTGCCATAATTATCTAGCTCTAGGCATTTATCAAGGGGTGCAGATCCCCTTCTGGCATCTGTGGCATTTTAGCAGCATAAGCTCCAGCCTGCAGAAAAATGCAGTGTCCTATCCCAGCGTGTTATTCCTCATAACAGCATACAGACACTTTCTTATTCTTGGAATTGGCTAAATCTAAATGCCTGAAAGTTCAGAAGTCCATCCTCCCAGAATCACAGGATAGACTTCTGAATCATGATATTGAAAAAGGATTTAAGCATTCTTTTACTTGTCTTTTAGTTCTTTGACCTTAGGTATTGATACCTTCAAACAGCAGGGGAGGGGAGCAGAGTAGGAATGCAGTAATCAAAAAAAAAAAGAAATCTCCCATGGCTGCAGAACCTAAAGTGCATCATAAAATCTGGCACCACTCTGTGCTCACCACCTTCAGCCACCTGTCAAAAACATAAACTCTAAGGATGTATCTTCACACCTACAACCCAAAATTAACATGCAAAACCTAGCAAGACAATCACTTCATTCCTATAAAATCTATTTTAAAATAAAAAATATAAATCTATAAACAAAATATAATCTCTAAAGCTATAAATCTATTCTAACACTTTGTCAACACATAATACTGACAAAACTTGTAGAATCTAGACTCATAATTTGGTGGGCTCAGAATTACGCTGCTTTGAAAATCCATGCCTCAGTCTGAAGAGCCAGCACATGAAATCACCCACTTGCACCCAGCACCGTGTTTTCAG
Organism: Acridotheres tristis; assembly: GCA_037013685.1. Classification (NCBI taxonomy): domain Eukaryota; kingdom Metazoa; phylum Chordata; class Aves; order Passeriformes; family Sturnidae; genus Acridotheres; species Acridotheres tristis. The sequence continues at coordinate 62,182,859 of CM072885.1, forward strand.
AAGAAGCTAAGCATGGAGATAATTTTTGCTGAGCAGTGTAAGTAGCAGGAGGCCATATCTCATTGTGTCCTCCTCTGTTTGTATGTTGTATAATGGCATTCCCATCTTGGTTAGCTACTTTTTATATCCCATAACCAAAACATTAGCACTGCTTGTACTACTGTTACCACTAATGAACACAATAAAGTATTATATTGTGAACTGCATCACCCAGCTGTTCAATTCCAGCCTTTGCAATATTAGCTTTAGTGTTTTAAGTTTCTTTTATGTTGTAATTTTTGAGTTGTTTGTTTATTTAAAGAAATTGAACCTTTGGCCAGCAATCTTTTGGACTCCAGAATTAAACTGAAAATTTTCAGTTAACTTGGTATTTCAGTCCTTTCTGTTTTCTTTCTCTACGCTGTCAAATTGAAGGGTTGGAGAAGTGATGGAAACCACAAATCCAATCCATCAGATTCCAAGCAAATAACAGCAGTGCTCCAGCCTCATAGGCATTGGTAGCAGAGTTATTAGGGGCTTCTCATATCTGAGGAATAAAGATATTAATTTTATAATGAAGTGTATGGAACATGCTTTTTGCTCTGGAGTTTGCTCTTCTGTCAATCATCCTTCTGTGAAATTGCTAAAGAGCAGAGAAAACTCAGTTGTAATATTTGCATCTACCTTGCATCTAATGTTATGTTTACTGTTACCTCAATTTTTAAAGAATATCCTTGTTTTTCTCATCATTTCATCCTAATTTCCAAGACACTTAAATTATATCATTCTGAGATATTGAAATGATAGTCACACAATTCAGAGGGAAGAAAAATAGAAATAGCTTTACAGCAAATCCTGCAATGCTGTTCACAATCAGAATGTTTATGTGTCTAAATCAGGACTACGAGTAGAAAATGACCCAAAGTTGAAATTATTTAACCCTCAGAAAGCGAGTGTATCCATTTCTTTGAGCCCTCTTCTCATAAAATTAGACTTACTGTTAAATGATAAATAACCAGGCAACAGTTATTGCACAGAACATATTGAGTGTACTCAACCAACAGAGTCGTGATTTATAGCAATGACTAAGAATAAGAAGTTTCTCTGAAAATTATGGGATTTAAATCATCCAGAATAAAAGAGACTATAATAAAAATTAGAATTATAGCTAAATAAATTACTTGGATTTATATTTAGGAAATGAAAGTAAAAGAGGATGAAATAGTCAGTATGTGATAATTTTTTTTAATATATACTAGATAAATAAAACTTACAAATTCCAAAAGCAAGGTTGAAGCTTTTGGAACCTAAATGCTATAGAAAACTGAAAAAATTCAGACAGAATATAAAGAAAATGTAAATTACTATAGGAAGTAAAAGTCTCCTAAAAGTGAGTTTTATGCTCACTTCCCTGTCGTTGTTGACTGCAAATTCCCCCTTGCCATCACTTTTGTTGAGATCCATCCAAGCTCCACTAAATCCATGGGTGTGGAGTTTTAATGCAGGTAATCTGACTGTAACACAATGAAAACACTTCTTTGATCTCTCTGAGTTTTCACCTTTGGAAATTTGATGGATACCAAATATCCTTCAGCACAGCGCAGATTTTTATCTGGATTTTTTCCTATAAAATGATCCACTGTGCTGAAAAAGATGAGCAAAATTAGAATGACTTGGGATGTGAGAGGGCACTGCAAGTAGAGAAGGAAATTACCTCATAATCAGAGAAGTGTACCGCTGATTATTCTGCTTCTGTCTGGCAGATAGTTTTGAAAGGGATATTTTTTTCAATATTCTGAATAAAAAAAGTGTTTCTCAGTGCAATCTGCATTCTATACTAAATAACAAAAAACTTTAGCAAGCTCCTACTCCTTTGAAATAGCCTGAATTGAAAGGAAGCCTGTCTGTATAGTCCAAACTCCAAACTTGCTTGTCTATGTTTTAGCATCTTTGATATTCCAGCCTTCTTAAGACTCTTGTTTCTGAAAGTGCAGCAAGGTGCACATTAACCTGCCCGTCTCATTAACTGTAGCTGCTAAGCCACGTGCAATCAATGACGCAGATAATCAGATGTTTTCTTTTGGTGCCAGGTATTAAAATGCAGGGTACTCACCATAGACTTCTCCACAGTAACCATCTCTTTATTTATTTCATATGGATACTGGAACTTTCCACATGGATAGTGGAAAGTATGTAAAGAACCTGGAATTCCTGAGGGCCTTCAAATGACAACTATACTTTATATGTTCAGATATTTGAGATATCCATAATTGCTTCAATGGAAGGCTTGAAATCCCATATAAATGTCTTACAATACTCACTACCAACACTAAGCAAAGTATTTTGTTTATAGGCAGAATATTTGATGATATGAAAGGGTTAATAAGCTCTGGTAATCTTACACACATTTTTTCTGTGGTTTTATTTGTTCTGGTAAGCACTTTCATACTCAGATTTCTTCAAAGTAGAGGCGAAAATACTCCTTCCTGATTCTACTGTATTACACCCACTGATATCACTGGGGCTCTCATAATAATCACAAACAAATGAGTTTCTCTCTCCTCCACTTTTGACCAGTGTTCCCTAGGTATTGCAGCTTTCCAACTCTTGTGGGAAAATGACTGGAAAAAGACTTAAATACAAAGAGGGTAATAGAGGACGTTATGGTTTTAACTTTACTGCTGCAGCTTGGAGGGGGCCCAGAGGTGTCTCTGTGAACTGGAAGAGTCATCCTGAAAATGTATAAAAGTAGGTAAATGGTCTGCAATTCACAGTGCACTATTAGCATTCCTCTGAAGGGAGGAGACCTGCATTCAGTGCCCCAGGTCCCTCTAAAACCTGGTTTGCTTCATTGGGAACTTACTATATATTTTAGTAATGCCTTTCTATTCCTGAGTGCAGCATATGAGGCCCACGAACTGTTCCAGCATGGATTTTTGAATATAGTTACTTTTCTGACTGATTAAAAAAAAAAAGGCTCTCCCATTTTTTTTCTCTATTTGTAATGGCAGTGGTACAAAAATATTCCCTATAGGCTGTAAGGAGCTGGGGATTGGGGTTAATCAAGGAATGTGTTTCCTTAGCACAGACAAGACAGCAAAAATGCGAAAGATCCATCACTTCCAGCTCAGTTGAAATTCTCCTTTCCCTGGGCCACTTATCCTATGATACATAATTGTCAGCATCTTCATGTGACTCTCTTGCTCTGTTTTCAATATGGTTCTCATAATTTTTTCTTAAACAGTCCAGTTCCAGCACCACTGCACTCTTTAAAAGTAAATATGAATGCAAATTAAAAGCTTAAATAAATACAATTTTTCATTAAGAAAAAGAATCTCATTGTCTATGTTGGGAAATTTACCTGAAGCTGAGTTTTTGATCCTTAATTGAAAAACTGAGTCTCCAGTGGCCAAAACATATACTGAAATGCTAAAGACATTGGGGCATTGGCAGCTTCAGGGATCTGGCAGTGGTTACTCCAGTCATGGGGATTTTTTTCTTGCTGAAAGCCTGCTTTTGATTTATTTTCATAATGAAAAGTGAATAGCAGTAGCATCATTATGACTTGAGATTTGTTTCTAGCTAACAGGCCTCTGTGACCTTATAAATTTGTAATGGAAGGACATACTGAGGAAAATGGAATCTGTCCAGCCAGATACCCAGCATTGACTCTTGCAGGTGGTAGAAAACATGCCTCTAATCACCTCCATCCTGCAACCATTCCATCATGCCTGCTCTTCTCCACACTTACAGGAAAGCCTGTGGAGGAATTCTGTGAATTTCCATGTGGTAACACCCAGGCAGGGCAACCTGGCTGTTTGGAGACAGCTCCATGGGAGGCTGAGAGGAAGAGAGGGAACACAGAGGTGAAGGCAGGGATTAACTGCCCTCCCAAGAAGCAACCAACGTCATGAAAAACAATGAAAAACTGTCCAGCCTGGAACATTAATGCTTAGAAATACCCAACAGAAACCAGCAGTGTCTCTCTGAAGAGCAGTAATATCTCATTCCCAGGCTTGTAGTGATGCCAGCTCGGAGTTCAGATCCATGAATTTACCATTTGAAATGAACATTTTTTATGCCTTTCTTGTTTCAGCTCTTTCTTAGAATGAATTATCCTTCTCAAAAAAAAAAAAAATTAACTAACATGTGGAGGGTTCATGGATGATTGTGTGTCAGTAGAAACAAGAACTGCTTCAAGGAAATCATGGAATCATAGAATATCCTGAGTTGGAAGAGACCCGTTGGGATCATCAAGTCAAGCTCCTGGCCCTGTGCAGGACACCCCAAGAATCCCATGTGTCTGAGAGAAGCTGAAGTCTGTCTGGGCCACAGCATCCCTGGGAGGAATGTCATTTAAACCAGGTTTCTACCATGCTGCACACAGTTCAGTGGTGCATCCAAGACTGCCATCAAAAGTATGGATGTATATTTTCATCCAGGGGTTTCCCAGAGAAGGTGTGACTGCCCCATCCCTGGCAGTGTTCCAGGCCAGGTTGGATGGGGCTCTGAGCAAGCTGGGATAGTGGAAGGTGTCCCTGCCCATGGCAGGCAGGTTTGAATGAGATGATCTTTAAGGTTCCTTCAAACCCAGCCCATTCTGTGGTTCTGTGATTACTGGTGCTGTTTTAATCCAGATAAGAAATCATGAGCTGAGCATAGACATGCAACCACAGTCTTAACCATTGGAATTCTGCACCAAGTTTTCTGACAATGGTTAGAAAGAGCCTTTCTGGGGGAAAGGATGGGTTGTGAGCCTTTCTCTCTTTAGACACCAAGGAATTCAACTATGAGACACAAGGCTGCTGGAAGCCAGGCTTTCTTTGCATCACTTTGTATAGTTCTACCCTTTTCTCAGCCTCCAATTCTGCTATTTGTCTGAAACAATGCCTTGCTGTAAAGTGTTATAGTATTCCCTTATGAACAATCACTATTCACCCCAATTACTTTCTTACATTTTGTGGCACATCCATAAGGATTTTCAATGTTCTTCCATTCATCTTTTGCTTGGTTATGCTGTAAAGCCATATCTATAAGTAGTTTAGATAGCCACTCCCTGTTAAAAATTGAAATTTAATCTTTCACTTGGACACATGAATCACATGGCATTGTTTGGTCTCAAGTAGGTCTATGCTGAATGAGCATGCCGAATTCATTCTGAATTCATTAAAACTGTCAGAATTAGGAGTCTGCTTCTTATGAATGTGTTGTATTGCGTTATTTTATTGTTACTAGATGTTTTGTTCTATTGTTTGTACCCCCCCCCCGTTATAATTCAGTTGCCCTAATTCCCGCCTACCCTTGATCAATCAACCCAAGCCCCAACCCACCTTCCAGTACCTTCCCTGTCCCTCACTCTAGTCCCTGCCCCGAAGACTGTCAATCCCTTCTAGCCCCCCCCATCCTTCTAGTATCTTCTGTATCAGTCATCCCCTTCTTAGCATATGATTTGATGTTACATGTATTTCCCCGCCTATGTTTCCCCCTATTCGTTGTATGTATAATCAGCCCTGCCTTATGTTACACCCCAAACTGTAGCCATTGGTGCTGTATTGTACCCTCCCTTGGGGGAGGGCCCCTATTTAAGTTGCTGTACACCTGTGTTCCCTGCCTTCTGCGGTTCCCTTCCCCGGATCCCGGTTGTCCTCTCTCCCGTAATAAATCCCGCTTCCCCGGAACCTCAGAAGGACTCTGTCTCGATCCTTTGCTCCTCCCCGGACACGTGTACGGCCGTGAGGGTTCAGAGCCCTACCCACATTCCGGGTTCCCCTGAATCCTGGAAGTGGGCCACTTTCGGCACTGGTCTCGCCTTCAGGAGCTAGCTGGGCGAGTCGGAGCGGGGTGGAGAAGGCGGGCCGTGTCATGAATGTACTCTTAGTGTTCCTCAGAATTTATTGAGAGTGTTCATGGCAGCAAATTGTGTTCATATGGTTCACTCCTGAAAGAAACAAAAGTAGGCAGTGCCATACCCAACACAAATAATTTTATCTGCATACTACTTAGTTCAGGTTTCAATTATCACACTGTTTTATGATGATCCAAAAACTGCTATTCCCTTCTACTGTACAGTATTAGCACAAAATTTTATGTCCCAAAGATGCTGCACACTCTGACATGTATCGAAAAACCATTTCTGAAATGTGTATCAGTTTTTCTGGGTTGCATGTGTCTTTCATTTCCAAGTGGTATCTACTGGTATTATAGAATAATTTATGTCCCAAGATGAGACATCTTTGCTGATGTCAGAACTCAGTTTTGAGGGTTTAAACTATTCGTTTTTTCCTCTTTCTATAAAGAAATTGTAATTGTAGATCATCACCAGAATTACACTTTGGAAATCCATGCTGTGGGTTAGATTATTGGAAATTTGGTGACCAGGAGAAAGACCTGAATAAGGGTCAAAGTCAACAGCCAGTTCTCCCTACTCTAAGTCCATTGGTTTCTCTGGAAGAAGTATGCAAGTAATGGATAAAGTACTTGATGCAGCCAGAAGAATGATTGGCTACAATACTGTGCATTACCTTCCCATGGAAGTATCAAAAGTCAAAACAAAAAAGGCATGAGGACTGTAGCAGTAGTGTCATTTCTTGTATGCATATCACAGAATCACAAAATTCTTGTTGGAGGTTGGAAGGGACCTCTAGAGATCATCCATTCCAACCTCCCTGTCCAGGCAGGGTCACCCTGAGCAGGTGACACAGGAACACATCCAGGTAGGTTTGGAATGTCTCCAGAGGGGGAACTCCACAACCTCCCTGGGCAGCTGTTCCAGTGCTCTGCCACCCTCAATGGAAAGAAGTTCTTCCTCATGCTGAGGTGGAATTTTCTGTGTTTGTATTTATGGCCACTATTCCTTATCCAGCCACTGGTTTGGTTTTTTGGGGTTTGTTGGTTTGTTTTGTCTGTTTGTTTATTTGTTGGTGGGGGTATTGCTTAGTTGTGGGGTTTTTTAGTTAGGGTGGATTTTTTTTCCCCCATTATTTAGCATTTATCCTTCCAAATTTTGTCTGTATTAGAAAATAACATCACAACCAACACCGAAGATAATTTCCCTGAAGCCAAGGGAAAAGCAAGCCATTTGCAATATTTATCCCAGAAAATGATTGCAAATACGTCAGCACTTTGATTTAAACAGCAGCCTGTTAGCTGTGTTCATTTTGATGCCAACAAAATCACTGGCAGACAGCTTTTTTGCTCTAGACAAGGTTTTTACTAGAATCTTTCTAATATTCTTCTCTTATTCTGACTGATGGAAGAACTTGAAACCTTTAACTAGGGTTTATCATAATGTCATAAACCAAATAGCATATTAGTAATGCAGGTTTTAAAAGTCCTGAGTTAATCCATTTCTGAGACTTACCATATTCTTTACAAATTCATAAGAATTATCTGAAGAAGGTGCTGAAATGCATAAAAAGATGGATAGGAACTTTAAAGCAAGGCTGGTCCTGTTCTTGTGATGATTATAGTTGTATATCAGTTTTGGTGTTTTGGGGACTGAGTTTTACAGCTGTGTTGTGCCCATGAGTAGGAATGAGTTGTCTTGGCACCCACCAGGAGGGGCTCAGAACTGTTTATTTTGCAAGAAAAGACTAAAAGAGTTTTAATAAAGGCCCTCAGGTGGAAAGCTAAGTGTAATATCCTCATCTCAAATTACAGAATGTAATGGGAACTCTTTAAAAAGCAGAGGAAAACATAAACAGAGACCAAGCACCTAAAATACCCCACGAGCATCAGTAGGTGCTCCCTTTTTTGTCTTACGTCAGCCTCAGGAATGTGACCTGAATCCTAAAGGCTTTATTTCTATTACTGGATCCCACTCATCACAAGAAAAAGAAAGAAATTAAGAACTAAAATCATACTTCTAACCTTATTCTTCCAAATCACTTTATTTCACATAAAAGTTGTATCTCAATTCCGTGCAAGCCATAAAAATTTAGGGTTTAGACTGACATGCCAGCCTTTGTAATGGAGTATCATAAAGGGAGGAAAGGGAGAAAAAATTAGTTAGGTTTTCAGAACAGCAGCAGGAAAGCTGTTTTTCTTAGCTGGCAGCAGTGTGACTTTTTTTGCTCCTGTGTTACTATCCCATTATTCTTTAAATGAAAAGTTGACTTTTTTCATACTGAAGCAAATATGGGGTTGATTGCCAGGCTTTTCACGTTGGTATTTGGAACTTGAAAAACTTGTTTTCCTCCTCATTCTGCCAGGTTAGTAAAGAAGAAGAATTAGGTGATGCATAGTGTATATTTGTTGGCAAAAAAACCTTCAAGAATAATAAATGAAACTGCCAGTTTTTTTTCCTGAATAATTTACCTCAACATGTAGAGCTCAGTGTGTTCAGACACAGCAATTTTGGAAGGTGGACTCTTAGCCTGAGCATGGCTGCTATAATGCTATCAAGCTGCACAAATTTCTGTCTCAGGTCTGCCAGTGAAATACATTTAACTATCAAACCACACAGCCCAAAATGAGCACAATTGTCAAACATTTACACTGCAAGCATCATAGGTAACCAAGTATTTTTGGTAACAGTACGTCAGAGTAATTAAGGTTAATTATCTGCAGCTATAGAGGTCTGCTATTGGAACAACAATCTGCTTCCATGACAACCTGAAATTCATTTGATGTTTCTGTTTTTTGAGAGCATAGGTAGTTTAGATTTTCTCATGCCCAGAGCCAGTGGAATAAAAGCTTTTACATTTTTTAATTAAATTAAAACTGTGAATACCTGGTGGACTTACATCAGAAATCCTGCCTTTGGATGGCTGTGGCTCAAAAAACTTCCGCAGATGGTAAAATTATTATGATTTCTTATTGTAAGAAATTCTGTGGGTTTCCTGTTATTCTGCAGGACTAGTAATTAACTCTATTCCACTCAGGGGAGGGATAACAGCCAGTCTTCAGACTCCAGGCCAGGCATTCAGTAGTGGTGCAAAATTCAACCAGATGCAGCAACTGGAAATGAAAGAGGGCAAAGAAATCTCGGTCATTGTGTCTGACAAGGCCACATCAGTACTTGAATTAAAGCATGACAGTTCTGAAGTAAGATGGGGGGAAAAAAACTCGACACGGGTAAACGTGAAATTGGGTAGAAGTGGCTTTCTTTACACAGGCAAAATGCTTGACATTTCCAAGGCATTCCTAAGAGACAAAATCAATTTGTTTTCATTCGATTTTGTGGCAGCACATAAGCACAGTGATCAAGGGGAGTAAAGAAATCTTCCAGCAGGAAGGAGAATTCAGATGAAATACCAATTCCACTCTTGAATCTTGTATGTGGCAGGCACCTTGACTACCTTAGTCTCGGAGGTAATGGGTGGAGAGTGACACAATGTGTTTATACTATTTCAAATGTGTTCTGATCCTGTCAAAGGGAACATTATTATATCAATGAACAAGCAGAAGGAGTCACACACATAACTGGCTGAAGTGCTAACCTGATGTAACCCATGCATCACCGATTCTGCCATGGTTTTTTTTGCTGTGATTTTCTGTAACAAAGTATAAAAACCAATACTGCTATGGGTTTTATTATTTTCCCATAAATTGTTCTTTTATTGGCTTTTGTATTGAATGAAGATGGAATTTGTTTAGACAGAACTATTCCAAAGGTGTGGAAAGCTTCCAGATGTTGCATGTTTGAAGGAAATGTACCCATCTCACCTGAGAAGAAACAGAATGGTTAAAGCCACAGCTTGATGATGGCTTAGAAATAACACAAAAAATTCTGTCAGAGGTTCTTTTGAAAACAATCACAAGTGGACTTGTGAGTATTCCTAGAGAAACACCAGTACTGGATGCCTACAGGGCAGGAGATACCATCTTAACGTCCTCTAAGAACAGTTTCTACTCCTGATTTACTCTGTCTCCAAAACAATAATCATGCTGAGTATCAGACTTTGTTTGAAACTACAGCAACTCATTAGAAACATTTCTAATCAGTTAATTTATTAATTAATTATTATAATAAAAGCAGCAATGCCCTTCCCCGCCCCCCCACTATATCAATGTTCTGCTAGGTTTATTTCAGACAGTATGTATCATTTAATTTAGCTCTTCTGAGGGATTCTTTCAATAATTTTATATCATTATTGTATAGAAATACTAGCTAAGAGGTTCTTCTTCTCCCTCTCCTTGTTCCTTTGATTTTGATGTCTTTGAAAATACCGCAGCAGCATCATAGATGACAGTTCCCATTTGCTTGGAATACATGTTGTGAATACTTTGTCTTTCCAGGATGATATGGAGGAGAATTTTTCTCATTTAAAACCAAGTGACTCTTAGAGTCGATATCTGTACCATGAGAGAGCACTGGAATTTTATTTGTTAATAAATTAACTCTTTTTGCATCTAGAGGTAATGATATTGAAGCTGCAGCCCATTGATGTATCATATGGAGAAAATGTAATGCCTGTTCAAAAACATGAGAGGCACTTATTTTTAGATCTAAATAGTAGAAATGGTAGTAAAGTTTCACGGAGTGACTATTTCATTAGGCTGTACTTGTGAAAGTGCGAAACACTGGAAGGTCAGACTAAATATGTACAGTCCTTGTCCACTGTTCTGAGCCATTTATGTGCTGATGAGCTGGCAGTGTGGTGCATACCCTGGAACTGATGTGGTTTTAGCTGTGTGTACAATTTTCAAATTAACCATTTTTCTTAAAGTTATTTTAAACTATGATTCTATCATCAAACTTAGAACATCCTGCCCTTTTCACAGAGACAAATTTTTAGCAACGTATTTTCACCAGCTTGCTTTAGATTTCTTTCACAATTTCACATCAAGATTTGTCTTCTGTTGTAACCCAAGTATCCATGCCCTAAAAGCACCAGAAACTTCTGCCTATCTTCCTCCTGCCCGTTGCCCCAGCAGCTCCATCTAAAATTCTAGTCCCATCACTTGTCCAGGCCTGGCTGTTCCTGCTTGCTCACAGGACTTCGCTGAAGGACTCTACATGAATGCTGTAGGAAACTTCTCCACTCCTGCTGCTGGCTTTGTCTTGCTAATTTTGCCTGGGTTTGGATCACAGAATCATGGAATCAGAGAATGATCTTGGTTGGAAGGGATCTTAAAAATCATCCAGTTTCACCCCCTGCCATGGGCAGGGACACCTTCCACTATCCCAGGTTGCTCAGAGCCCCATCCAGCCTGGAACACTTCCAGGGATGGGGCAGCCACAGCTTCTCTGGGAAACCTGTGCCAGGGCCTCAGCACCCTCACAGGGAACAATTTCTTCCCAATATCCAATCTAACCCTGCTCTGTGTCAGTGTGAAGCCGTTGCCCCTCATCCTGTCACTCCAGGCCCTTGCCAAGAGTCTCTCCCCATCTTTCTTGCAGGCTCCCTATTTTAAATGTACTCCCTGAAAACCCACTGGGCTCCTCCACTGCTCCTGACTGCTCAGCTCCATCAGACTTACTGGGGCCGTGCCAACCTGTGTCATTCTAGAATAAGACCCGATGTAAGGACAAATTCCTTTCATGGCAGCTCCATCCGTGAAAGATTCTAAGCAAGAGATTAACAGCAAATCATGAAGACCAGAATGGAAGGTTACCAGGTTGCCACAAGACACCCTCAGACTCTGAGTTTTTTGTCCTATAGTTCTTGTAATAATTTCTACTCAATGCAGGACAAATGCAAAACAAAAAACTACTTGAGAATGTTTGTGTTCAAGGTTCCTTTTCCAGCATATCAACAGAATGTGTCAGAATGAGAGCAACTGAAGCTAATAAAATCAGTGCTGCTATGCAAAAGGTTATAGTAGACAACGAACAAGTAGGATCTGCTTTTGCAAATGATTAATCTGCTTGTTAGAAATGAGTGATACAGGTCAGGAAAGTGTTTGTAAGCAGCTGAAGCTCCCACCCTTTTTTGAACAAGCTCTACATGTGGCAGGCTGAGGCAAAACCCTTCACTTCTACCATTTCAATAGACACAGTAAGGTCAGAGTCCAGCTATTCTTCTCAAGCTTAACTGTTCTTGGAGCTCTCTCTGGGGGATTCCTCTGCTGCAGCTGCAAGTTTCCTCAGTCCCACAGCGCACTCCAGACTCTCATGTATCATGCTTGGCATAAACAAGGTTTGTCTGCCAGCGTGTGTCAGCAGTATACACCATCCCTGGACAATTATACAAGCAACTGAGCAGAGGGTGGCATGCCCCAATCCCCTTCTACCTGTACATAGGGTCCCAGAAACTGCCCTGTTCTTAGCGGTTTGGTTAATTCCCAACAGTATTTGGAGTTTGTTATTGCTGTTTTTAGTTTGCTGTGCACTTCTGGCTTGAGAAACTGCCAAAACACTCTAAGCAGTGATCCTTGTAGTCTATTTCTCATGAGATTTCCTCTTTTCTTCCCTGATCTCATGCAATTCCTCTCCCAGCTTTTTCATGCCCAAATGATCCAGGTAACTGGACAAGAACTGACAGTTCTGAGTGCTTATCTGGAACAACAACACAGTGTTTCTCCTCTTAATCTATTATTATGTTATAATATATGCTATGTATTATTATTATATGTGTTTATAGACTTGAATGAATAAAACAAAACTTTATTTGTCATATAGCTATCCATTTAACTTCAAAAGTGCATCTCATGTCCCTCATTGTACACTTTTACTGAATGGTTGAGCTTTCCTAGAAGAATTGCCATGGAAAACACATTCTTTTTACTGTAGTTTGAATTCTGAGCTGTCCACAGTAACGTTTCACTGCATAGCCAAAAGCAATGTGACTTTTTAATTTTCCATTCAACCATGCAGCCTACAATGCCTAATGTTGTAAGTGTATATGGAAATTATCCATATTGCATACAATATTTCACAACAGTACCAGTCTGCTGAGGATATTCACAAATGTTTTGAATTAAAGCAGAGATGAGAATTTTGTAAACTGTCCTCATGTATCTTTTGATGATCCCTGTGGGTCCTCTCCAATTCAGGATATTCTTTGATTCTGTGACATCCTATCATGAAAAATGGAAAGAGGGAAAATTACTGTTTAAATTTTTTATTTCTATTTCCATACTGAGCTCAAATCTATAGTTATACTTCTGTGGCAAATGAGTAACACTTCTGACCCCCTTAAGAAAAAAAGGACCTGTAGCTTTACCCTGAAAATGGTGCCCAAAATTGCAAGCTTTGAAGTCAATGATGCTTACACTGTGTCACATCACAGTTCCACAGGCGTTTTTCTCATTGGGAAAATCAGCTGAAGCCATTCCATGCCCTTCCTTCCAACACCAGCTACTCATTTCTGTTCCCTGACTGCCCTGTCTATCGTTCTGGCAACAATTACTTGTAGACTTCCTTGTTTTATCCTTTTCAGTCAATTCTTATTTTCCCTGATGGGTCATTTTCAACCCACAGCTTTTTCATAATTCAGTTTCATTATGACCCTGCAGTAGCAGGAGACTGGGTTGGAGGTGCCAGCAGAAGAGCAGAAAGAAAAAAAGGCTGTCTGTGCTGCTGAGATGTGGCCATGGTTTAAGGCACTACAACTCATCTTTGGATGTAGGCCCTTTGTGGGAAGAGTATCTGCAATGTTAAGATTCATCGGTCTAAGATCACTACAAAACTTGTATTTTAAGTTTGGACACCACTTCTTAAGATAGAGTGAAAAGCAGTCTTGAAAAGATGCCTTGAGTGGCTTAATTTTTTTAGAAGAACCTAACCTCCAGCATGAATGCTTTAGATCTACCTCCAACAAAGCCTGCTCCTGACATGCAGGAAGTATAATTCATGCCTTCTGCAAAAGGGTCCTGATACTTAAATTTTATCCAATCTTGCAGCTAGTGTCAAAATTTTAAATGACTCCTCTGGAATACAAGCAAAGATAAATTAAAAACTACTGATGAGAGTATGTTTCTACATTCAACAGTTCTTAGTCAAGTCTATGGCAAAATTCCTTTTGGCTTCAATATTAATGAAATAGAATTTGTGCTTTTTGTTGCTCTCTGCTGAGTTTTGGTGGGGGTTTCTTTACAGCTTTTTTCTTCAGTGACTGCAGTCTTTCAGCTTTCCCTCATCTGACCCAGCCTTTAGAGCCCTGAGATATTTGCACAGAGCAGAAGAATCTTCTTAAGAGCTCCAGAGGACAAGTGAAATATTTCAGGTTTACCTTGTAGAGTGATGGTGTGGATAAGAGTATTTCCTTTAGGATGACAATATCTAATGTATCTGCCTAGTAGTTTGCTGGGTTGTGTATCTTTTCCTGATGACAGGTTAGGATTCCTATTGTATCAGTAGCATTCATTTATTAAAGTTCACAAAATCCCATACACTCTCATAGCTCACATTGGTCAAAAAAGTCCAAAGTGACAAAACAGGAGTGAGACCACAATAGAAAGTTGAATCTGTGGGATGAGGGCCAAAATTTGGAAGGTGTTAAACTGGTCAGTGATGGACCAGCAACACAACTCAGATGAGCATCAAGGGGCTGAGCATAAAAGTGGTCTCCAAGAAAAGGAAGCCCCACACAGCTTTTGCTCCAGAGCTGCTCTTTCACAACCATCTGAACCAGGGATGTTATGGATGGGCCATATCCCATATGGCCACAGGTCCAGGTAGCAAAACTTTTCAAGATGGGGAGGTATGCTCACAGATCTGCTGTCTGGTCTGCTGGGAGCTGTGGCCTTCTCTTATGAAACCAAGGGACAATACAGAGAGGAAAAGGCTTTCAGGTTCTCAGCTTCTCTATCCAGGCAATGTACCTCATGTCTCCTCATGTCACTTCTTCTTACACGTGTGATTGAGTATGACAAAGCAAAATGTTCCCCACTGTCACAGAGTGAGAGCTGGCAGATTTAGAACTAAGAAACCCCACCATGGATGTTATGTCACTTATTGAATAGTTCCTTAAGGATGGATGAGACTGTTCCAGCATAAGGGTTTCATGACAGTATGAACATAATACTAAGATATTATGACATCTTAAAGAATTTTGTGTTGGAGCCTGTATTTTGATCAATAACCAAGACATTGCTAATGCTCTAGAAGCTTTTACATGTGAAAAGAATACAGAAAATCACTCATGTCTCCCTCTCTCAATTAAAGGGTGCAATAAATGGAATACATGCCAGCTGCCTAGTTGAAAGATATAACATTTGTGTTTTTGATGGCAGGAGAGACATAAAAATCTTCACAGTCCTTGACATAGCTTCCATGTGGGTCTTGGCACCCAGGGCAATGCCATTCTACCCAGAAAACTGCTGTCTCTTTCAGTGTGGTAACCATGCACGATAGCCAGGGATAATTTTGGAATAAATCCTTACTTCTTTCTGTTTTTCCTTACCTTTTTTTTTTTTTTTTTTTTTTGTTTGAAGAGAGATTTTTGTTGTTGTCAGATTAAGAAAATGAAGGATATGTAGCTAATCAGTGTTATAGATAAGAAAGAGATTTAGCTGAACTGAGTATAATCAGAAACAAGTGATAATTTATTTCACGACCGAGATGTGGTCCACGACAGCCACAACTGCAAAGAGCAGCGCCGCGCCCGGGATTGGCACCGGGTGAACACTCTCTGATCCAAACTCTACCACTCAGGATCCCCCAGTGGTCACAAACCCACTTTGGTCAGTCCAGTTTATATACAGCTTTTCCTAGCCTGGAGCAGAGCTCTTTGTTTCTTTCTGTCGCTTCACATATTCATGTGTTTTCCTTTCTCTGCGTTGGGCTGGACAAAACCATATTCTGGGAGGTGATGAATTCTGGAGGAGGCAGGCCTTGGTTCATGGGAGGCTGGTATCGAGATGTATTTTCCCCATGGCTCTCGTTACCTTAATTGTGGGTGCTTGTCGGTGTTCAAGGCTGGGTGTTCTCTGGTTTCCAAAAAGGGCCATGTCTGTTGAGGCCATGTCCATTCACTTGTTAATCTGGGCTGTCCTGCTTTTATTAGCTGTTACAATGTTGTGGTGAAGCAATCTGTGGTGTTTTCTTTTCGTTTGTGGTTTTCTTTTTGGTTTCTGAGTTTATTTTATTTGTACAGACACTATGTATTAATTTACAACTTGACATGAATTATACCATATATTACAATCAGTGTGCATTATTTGAGAAGCACAGAGTTCTAATTGTTGAAGCAGAAAAATCAGCTATTTAAGAAATGTAAAAACCCACTTTTTTTTCAGGCCTGAAACAGTGGTTCTCTGAGCCAGGACACACAAATTTTAGCTTTACCTTCTAGAGTTTGGCTTCTCATGTATCTTGGCAATTAGCTTGGCCTCTACAGTAAAACTGGGCCTGAGCTTGATTAAGAGGACATTTATGAATAACATCCTCAGAAATATTAAGGCCATGGCCAAGACCAGGCCCCAGTGGCAGTGAAGTAGGTCCTATGCTATGGCTAAGAATTTCCATAAAACAGAAGAACCAGGCAGCTCATAACTCTTTACATTGATAGCATCATCACTCTTCTTTCACAACTTTCAAGCCCAATTAGAAATTCCTGAATTTTTCATTTCTTTTTAAGTACACATGCCAAATTCAGTGGAAAACAGGAGCCATGGAGGTATATTTATTATTATGATGCTCTTGACATCATGGATGAATCATGGTTTTGCATAGGGAGAAAAAGACCAACCTCTTTAATCCCCCTAAAAAATATTGGGAATTAAAAAGGCTATTACCCACACAGGAACAGATTCTGCAGCCCTACTACCACTGATATGACTGAGAACTAAAAAAAACCTACAAATCTGTATCTTTTCAAACTTTGATGGCTGTTTACTGCAAATGTTTTTTTCCATCTCTTTTTAAATCTTCACCAGTCTGGCTACAGGGCTATTCATGAGGTTTAAAAACTTCCTCCTACCTAAACCTCGCTTGCCAGAACCTTTTCCTCTCTTCAACCATGCCCTTTTAGGCTTCAAATGGTTCTTGGAACCATTTGGAAATGAATGGTTCTCACAATACCAGGGTCAAATTCTAGTTACTTCTCTCACTGTCCCACAACCTTGCTGGAAGAGTGAGAGGACACGCTGCTCTAAGGGGCACTTGTACCTCTCTGCATTAGTCAACAAGACAAAACTTGCTCAAAGCAGGAGTTTGAAGCTTTTTTTAGTAGGCTTTTTTTTTTTCAGATGCAGCTCAGTCCTGGTTTTGTGACTCTAACTCTCTAGTGACTAACAAAGCAAAGCAAGTGAGAGGGCTGTTTTGTTTCAGATGGAAGAGACAGCAAAGCTAGAGCAGGCAGGATGAGTGGAGTGTGACAGAAATAAAGGGCATTTCCAAGCAGTCTAGAATAACAGACTTGCTAAGAGGCCCTATCCACAGCTCATTACTGGGCTGCCCAATTGCACTCCAAGGACAATAACACAGCGCTTGCAGGCCACAAAACTAGGCAGAGTCAGGGAAGGCTCATTCCAGAGGGACATGAGGTCATAATATACATCAAGGGAAAAATGGGCAAGTTGTGATGTAAATCTTCTACTGATACAGTAGTACCAACATCCCTTCCCAAAGTGTGACATGGCTCTGAGCTTCTCATTAGGAATGAGAAAAAATTATTGTGGTGGGTTGACCCTGTCTGCATGCCAGGTACCCACCAAAGTTGGTCCATCATTTCCCCCTCTTCAGCTGAGCAGAGGAGAGAAAACAGTGAAGGGCTCATGGCCACAGGAAGATGACTCATAAATTAACATCATGGGCAAAACAGACTGGACCTGGAGCAAGAAAATAGTTCAATTTACTATCAATTGAATCAGAGTAGCACAATAAGCAATAAACCTGAATCTTAAAACCATCTCCCTTTCACCCCTCCCTTCTTCCCAGGTTCAACTTCACTCCCAATTTTCTCTATTTTCTCCTCTACAGTGGTGCAGGAGGAGAGGGAAAGAGGGTTGTGGTCAGTCCATCACACGTTGTGTCTGCCACTCCTCAGGGAAGAACTCCTCACACTCTCCCCCTGCTCCAGTGAAGGGTCCCTCCCAAGGGAGACAGTCCTGCAGGAACTTCTCCAACCTGAGTCCTTCCCAATGGCTGCAGTTCTACACAAACTGTTGCAGAGTGGGTCCCTTCCACAGGGTCAGTCCTTCAGGAACAGACTGCTCCAGATTGGGTCCTTCACAGGGTCCCAATCTTGCAACAAACCTGCTCCAGTGTGGGCTTCCCACAGGGTCACAGCATCCTTTGGGCATGCCCCTGCTCCAGCGTGGGTCCTCCATGGGCTGCAGGTGGATCTCTGCATTCCTGTATCCTCCATGGGCTGCAGGTGAGTTTCTACAACCCTGTATCCTCCATGGGCTGCAGGTGCATCTCTGCATCCCTGTGCCCTCCATGGGCTGCAGGTGAGTCTCTACATCCCTGTGCCCTCCATGGACTGCAGGGGAGCCTCAGCTCAGTACCTGGAGCACCTCCTGCCCCTCCTTCTGCCCTGACCTGGGTATCTGCAGGGCACTCATATGGTCTCATTCCTCTCTCCAGCTGCAAAATGTGCTGTTTTATCACCAATCCTTCTGAAATATGTTATCTCAGAGGCAGAGGCATAGCTACCATCCCTGCTGGGTTCAGCCTTGGCCACTGGTAGGTCCATCCTGGAGTCAGCTGGAATTTGCTCTGTCAGATAGGGGGGAAGCTTCCAACAGCTTCCCAGAGAAATCACCCCTATAATCCCCTCACTACCAAAACCTTTCCCTGTAAGTCCAATACAATGGTTCAAACATGAAAACCACTTCTCCATGGATGAAATCAACAGTTTTTCTCTCTTACATGCTAATAAATTTTGGCTTTCACCTAATTCATCTCATTGTCAGCTGGCAAGACATGCTAGGAATCAACTGGCCAGGGTAGTGCAGCTAAATCATATCACGCTCCTCAGAAGGGACACATTCTGCAGAGTCCATTGAGTCATCCTACAAATCTTACTGTTTCATTATTTTCTCTATTCTGCTTTTAAAGCTTATGTGCAAGTCCTTCAACAAATACCCACAAGTATTTTCTTCCACTTTAGCTGTGATTTTCCAATTAATCAGATATTATACTAATTATGTAGCACTTTTTACTAAGTATTCTTGTAATCTCTTTCTCCTTACAACCTCAAGCTCTCCACACTGGTATGACTTTCAATATTCCATACCAAACAATGGAAACTAGGCCTGGAGTTCAAAGTCTGAATGCATTTTGCAAATACATTTAGTGCATTTTCTTGACAGACTTAATACAATCTAATTAATCTAATACAATCTAATTAATACAAGTTCTATGCAGCTTGCAAACCCCATACTCTGTTTACATACACATGTATGTGCAGAGAAATTTAACTTGAGAGGATTTTTTCAGAAAGTTCTTTGCTTGCAAAGAACTTCTAGCTTCTTCAGAGCAGACGTTTGAGATGAAAGGTATTGCATAAATCCATTGTTGCATCCTATAAAAACTAAAGTTTTAATACAACTCTAGTGTTGTATTAAAAGAAGTGGAGAATTTCACCTCCTAACCGGTAAGACCGCTCACTGAAGTTGTCTCACATACAAGCTGTGTTTTCCAAAATTTCTTTCAAGCAAGTGCTGTTTGTGACTATTCATCAAAATACGCGTTGCTGATAAAACACAACAAAAGTGTGATACAGGTAATTTGAAAAAAAAAAAAAAATTTCTGGAATGTACAAGGTACATCAAGGTCCCTGCCCATGGCATGGGGTTTGGAATGACATGATCTTCAAGGTCCCAAACTATTCCATGGTTCTATGATTGATTGAAAACTGGTTTAAATATTAAATAACAAGTATTTTCAATAAATAGTGTTTTAAGTAGTACAAAATTAATGTCAAGAGGTTGTACTGTGACAAATATTGTATTTCCCTTGCTTTTTTGATGTACTTCTTGATGGATGGAAAGGGCTTTGGTCTCTGAAAGTGTAGTGTCAGACACTCAGAAAGTAGTTCCTATTTTAGAGTAATTAGGCAAGAATGCTGCTTCCAGCACCATCTGTTCTGTTGTTGGTTATTTGTTTTTGTTATGTGTTGCTATATACATGAGTAGGTATTCAATGTTCTTCATAAAAAAAAAAAGCTTGAAAAAATTACTTCAAAAGGTTCAAACAGAAAAAGCAGTAATGTTGATACACAAATATAGATTTAAAAGAACTTTTAGGAGAAAATTGTTTTTCAGCCAGGCTTGGGGTTTAGGAATCTGGTTTAATAAACCTTGGTTTCAACAACAGTGGCATGGCACATTTATTTATGCATTCATCTGCATCACAGCAACTACACTGGAGTGCTTCCTCCTCTCTACATGAGTGCCCTGGATTTGTGGTGGTTTCTTTCCTCTTTCCCCTGTTTACTTAATGGCAGAGTTAAAAATACCAGCTGAAGCTACAGAACATATGCAAAAAGTGGGGCAGGGTAGAAGGAAAAAGCAGAATCTTAGGCAAGCTTCATATGGAGTATTGTTTCTCGTCTTCCAAAAGATCTGTGTATGGTACACAAAAAACAGCATCAAATCCCTGCAGGATGTTCTTTTGTTGAGAACTCCTCTTAGATCCTACTAAGCACTGAGGTTTTGGAAAATAATGTCTATCTGGTACATGTCTTCCCCCAGGCCCCTTTACATGAACTGTTTTTAAGGGCAGACACACAAAAAGATTAAGCCCTATTACTCCAAATTCATGTTTTGGCACTTCAGCCACACCTTTCTAAGAGTTTCAGTCCTCCCCTCCTTGGCTTTGCAAGGGCCCTCCTCAGGCACTGGTGGCAGCTCAGTGCCCTCCCCTCACCGTGTTCACAATGCTGTCTTGGGACCAGAAATTTTGCAGCTCAAGTGTCTGGGTTTACTGTGAGGGGATTGGGGTGACAGTAAGCGACAGTATGCAGGAGTGTCTCTTACGACTTTTAAATTTTCCAGGCATTTGAAAACCTAATCGTGTTTACCCAGCTCTACAATCCCAATAATTATACTGTTAACATTTTCATCCATAAGTAACAGTGAGAGGGTTGTTATTCATGTATATATATATATGTATAACTTGTTTGACTCTTGCAAAATTCTTTGTTTCCATCACATAGTTACGTGTTCTGCTAAAATGTGTTTATTTTCACCATATTTAAGTGACTTGCCCTTTAACTTGCCTGAATGTGTCTGTTCTCACTTTTTGAAACTGCTATAATACTGAATACCCTCTAGACCCTTGCTATTCACTTCTTCTCTAAAATGAAGAAATCCTTTCTCTTTCACTAGTTTTTTTTTTAAACCTGGAAATTGCCTCATTTTTTGAGGCAGAGATGATTACAGATAAGACCACACGTGATATAAGAGGCTTTATACCAATTCCTGTATTATTTATCCCATGTGTCCTTAGGTTTCCCAGTTTTGTTGTCTAACAGCTAAAACAATAACCTCTCTTTCTGTGAGGGGGAAAAAAAGAGAAGCCACAAAAAAGTCAAGTATTTTTCATGTACTCATTTAAAAAACGAGAAAAATGGATTAAATATTTGAGCAGCCCTAACCATTATGCTTCAGTCATAACTTTTGGGTTGTCTTTCATGGGGAGCAAGCATGGTTTTAATGTCTCAAACCATGGGCCTGCAGGCTCATGCTAGCACATAAAGCAAGTGAAATATTGCTTTTAAATTTAATTTATGATTTTTTTGTTTGCAGGGAGACTTTTGTTTCCACAGCTTCAAGCAGAGTTTGAAGCTGCTTCCATCTGTAAAGCACGTTGCTTCAGAAGACAGCAACGTAGAAAAAGTCATATTCTAATTATGTTAATCTGGGGGGTTTATGGAGATTTATAATCTGATTTTCATTAGACCAAAGTAACTTTTAAATAGTGAGAGGAGCTGAGAAGGCAGAAAGACATTTTATCTTTTCCAAGGCCTCTTTACTTCATCTTATTCAAGACCACTCAGATTTAAAGTGTCCTCAGCATACAGCTGAGTCTGGACTAAATGTAACAAAGAACAGGAAAACTGTACAAGTAAAATTGGAACCATTATTTTATCTCATTTTCCTATATATTTTGGTTTGGGTTTTTCTTTTTGCTCTCAGCTAATTGCTTTGTAATTC
Source organism: Acridotheres tristis (assembly GCA_037013685.1). Taxonomy (NCBI): domain Eukaryota; kingdom Metazoa; phylum Chordata; class Aves; order Passeriformes; family Sturnidae; genus Acridotheres; species Acridotheres tristis. Next base: position 62,204,831 of record CM072885.1, read on the forward strand.
ATTAAAGGATGGATGGAAGAGGATGGAAACAGGGAATTCATCTGGGACCAGAACTACATTCAACTCCTTTCTCTTCTATGAGTTAGTCCTTGGTTGAGACTCATAGTGCTAATTTCTCAGATGTACATAAGTAATTAAATGTTCCTGAAAGACAAAGAAACTGGTTACTTTATTAGGATCCTGATCTTCAAAATTTTTCAGCTCTTCAACTGACAAACAGAAATAGAAGTACTTTAATACCTTAGAGAGTAGAAAGTATGGTTTGCAAAAAAACGCTATAAAAGATGTTGAAGAGCTCGGAAGCTGCAATTATGAAGAAATAAGGAGGGCCCTACATGTGCATGTACACGATTCATAGGTGTGTACACATTCATGTATTTTTAGATGGAAAATCCAAAGGAATCTAATCCCTCCTTCACCCTGGTAGCCACCTCAGAAGATTCAGACACGCTTTGGTGAGACTTACGCAGGTGAGTAACTTTAGTTATGGAAATCTTAGATGAAAATAAAACACACTGTGCCTGCAGTGGCATCTGTGCATAACGCTACAGTTTTGGTTCATTCAGTACTGATCTTAAAGGCTTCTGTGATGGGATTATTTTTAGGTTGGTTTCCCATAGAAATAATGTTTCTATGAGCATACAGAGAGTTCATCCACTCATCATGATAACTTCTGAACTCACTACTCATTTCAGCTCAGTTTAGCAGTGGCATGAAAGTGGCATGAAGATGCGTGCATGTGAATTTTCATGAGAGGGGGTAGCAGGATGGAGAAAGAAGATTCAAAATAGTTCTTTTACTGAGGAAATGGCAATTTTAACTTAGTTCCTTGTGCATCTAAAAGATCAGCAACATGCACTGCTCAAAAATAGCTGGGCCATGCCCAACCTATTGCTAAGATATACAGCATGCCACCATGGAGAGGGGAAGCAGGAATGATGCTGTGGATGGGATAAAGATGGTGGAAATGGGTAATTTGGGAACTGGGGAAGAATCCATAGGAAACCAGCAATCCAGAGATGTTCTCCTTGTGCTTTTTTTGGTGTTGTTTCTCTGAAGCTGGTGTCATCAAAACCCTTTTTGGAAAGGACAGGGAGCAAAAAAAGCACTTTAGCAGGCACTAACTAGAAACTTATAAAACAGGGAAGCAGAGCCAAGACTGATGCCTGTGACAACCAAGTCCTGGACAGAGAGAAAGCAGCTGCCCTGCAAGCCTGTGAGTTAGAGGTCTGGTTGTGTGGGAATGGGAGGGAGGATATGGTGGCAAGCCTCCTACTTATTTTGTGGGAATTTGCTATATGTTTAGGGCCCAACAAAGAGCAGCCAGTATTATCTCTACTCTCTGCTCTTTTCCTCAGGGGTGAAGTAAGGACAAGCTTTCAGTTAGACCTTACCATGTTTCCCAGCTTTTGTGGGTTTCAAATCAGTCCCTTGTAGCTAAGTGGTAGAGAATTTTTTTGCTGTGGTTTGAATACTTAAGGAATATACTCTAGCATACCATTGTAATTTCAACTGGTTTGCATGTTAGCCTGATTATATAAACCTCTTGGTTTTGCCTTCCAAACACAAGGAAGTCAGTTGGGCAGCATGTAAGATTCACTCCCTTCGTCTCCTTCGTTGCCGTAGGGAGGATGGGGGAAAAAAAAGCTATTGTGCAGAGAAGAGATGCATGTCACATTGTTGGAGGGAAGTAATGGGAACCTTGCTCTGAATCCCATGGAAATCCTTGGATACACTCCCAGGCACCCTTTTTTCACGCAGGAGCCTGCACCGACTGCCTCTGCTCCACAGGCTCCCAGCTTCACAGGGTGGCTCTGACAGGATATTTTTGAATACCCAGGGCATCAGGCCAGCTGTTTTTTAATTGTGGATAGTGATAGTCAGTCAGTGCCCTTTGCCAGGGCTCACACCTCTCTGGTGTTAGCACATTGCTGCAGCTTCACAATGCAATTGTGTCATGTAGAAGGGATGACTGGGGCATTATAGTGGAGATTGCCCGCTGGCCTGAGAGGGTAAGTGTATTTGGGGCAGGACATACCCTTTGTGTTGGTTTTGGCTGGGAAAGACTCAATTTCCTTCATAGTAGCTGGTGTGGGGCTGTGTTCTGGCCTTGTGCTGGAAGCAGGGCTGGTAACTCTGGGATGTTTTCATTATTGATGTTCAGGGCTTGTACAGTGTCAAGGCTTTTTCTGCACATCATTCCATGCCACCAGAGAGGAGGCTAAAGCTGCATGAGGAGCTGAGAGGGAACACAGCTGGGACAGCTGATCCCAATGGCCCAGAGGGACCTTCCAGACATCATGCTCAGCATATAGAGCTGGGAGAAGAAGCAGATATGGGAGTACACGAGTAGTGATGGAGTTCGTCTTCTCAAGTTGCCATTGTGAGTGTTGGAACCCTGCTTTCCTGGGGATGGCTGAACATCTGCCTGCCCATGGCAAGTGGGAAATGAATTCCTTGGTTTGCTTTACTCGTGTGTGCTTTTGCTTTACAAATTAAACTGTCTTTATCTCAGCACAGGAGTTCTCTCACTTTTGATCTTCTGACTGTGTCCCCCAGCAGAGCAGGAGGAGCGAGCAGCTGCCTGGGGCTGAGCTGCCAGCTGGGATTAAGCCACATCCCCTGGTAGCACTGGGACTCCTGAGAAGGATGTGTAGCTCCAACTGCCTCCATAGCTTTGTGCAGATATACACCAGTGAAGCACCTAGCACAGAAACAGCACCTTTCCTATACCTTTCCCAACTCATGGTGGCATAAAATACCTTCTTTCCCCTCAATTTTAGGAAGAAACACTTCTCAGAATCCTCTTCCATTACAAAAATAAAGTAGTCATTTTTCCATTAATCTGACATATTTCTCCGTGGGAATTGTAAGGGAAAGAGCTAAGCCAAATATATTCTGCTTTTTTTTCTTCTTTAAATATATGTTGTCTTGAATCAGCGAGAGGTCTCCTTTGCCCAAATATGATTAAACCCCATATAAGTTAAGTCTTTTTGAGCTGAGTGCATGTTATAAAAGCTGCTGTGAGTCAACAGTAATTTTACAGTCTGAGTTTTGTGTGGTCCTTGTTTGGAGAGTATGAGGCATAAAGTTGTCATACTGGAGCTCTAATGGGTGCACTCAGTAGGTGTGATTTATGGGACTTGTTGCCTTGTGAGAATAAAGTCATGTAGTGTATCAGGGTTGCCCTGCAAATGGAGCAATTTAAATTCTGTCATCCTTCTTACAAAGGTGTCCTGACTGGGGGTAAGAACAAGCATGGGGAAAAATGGGGAGGGGGCCAGGGGGAAGGGAAGTGGGGGGAGATGAGTGATTAGACTCCATCTGTGGATGAACACTTAGCGCACTTTTTCTAAAGTCTTCAGTTGAATTTCATGTGCTGAAGTCTAGTGCCATGTCTGGAAGCAAACTGCACATCTTTTACTTGCCAGTTCTATTTATATGCTTGTGAAGTAGATCATTGTAATGAATACAGATGGGCAATAACTATAAAGTTATTGCATAATTTTTCAAAATTTTATGATTGCCTTTCCTACTTCCTCTTAAAATAATGGCTCCACTGTACAGCCTGCAGACCATCCAGTATATCTTTCGTATATTTTACCACTTCAGCAGGATTTAATTTATTGGAGACACACTAGAAGTGGTAAGTAAACAATCTACAGAAAGAATCCGATTTATAAGACAAGGAAGACTTGAAGCAGTATTAAGTTGCTTTGGAGATCACTTGGTGAATGCAAGTATATATGATTTTTCGTCTTTCTAACTTGGCAGCAAAGTGTGTGGGGAGGAAGTCAACTGAAAGCCACCCACCGCCAGCCTTACAGAATATAGAACAGGTCTGTAATAGGATGTCTTGTTGGATGGAAAGTGTTTCTGTACAGTTTGCAGGTTTAAACCTGCCCCAGGGAAAGTTTCAGGCCTGCCGTGAGAAATCCAATTCTCTTTCATGGAGATGAAGCAGGTTTGGGTTTGCCACCCTGGGAGTAACTGGAATAGTCTGGACCTGTGAGTGTCATTCTGCTTTCTCCCCCATTTCCAGTCTAATCCATTCTATTTCCACTTCTGAATTAATGAAGTGGCACACTTTTTCCTGAGCTGCAATTGTGAGTTAACTGACTTCTGAGACTGATATCCATCTCCCATTTAAGTCAATGGAAGTCTTTGAGTTGATAAAATGAGTATTGGATGTGTCCCTAAAATAACTGGGTTTGAATCTTGGCCACACTGAAGCTGATGGCAAAGAGAAATTGGAATTTCAGCTCAATGTCTATGCATCATCTGCTGTGTTGGCAAAGACTATCACAAAGTCTGCTTCCCCTCGAAGGCAGCATTAAGTGCTTTGGAACCACAAGCAGCTTATCTTAGCCTCATTTCTGAAACCACTCCCAACTCAAGACTGCAGCCCTCAGGACCACCAATAATTTACTGTATAAATTCCAGCTGATCTTGTCTTTGAATCCTGTTTTGGGACTGGCTTATGATTATATCATTGGTTCTCAAAACCAAAGTCCTTTCCTTTGACCTGAATATTCAGAAATGTTTTGCCTTTTGGGTGCCCAGCTGAAAATATGTTAGAGACACTTGATTTTTCAAAGGGTCCCTACTTCTAAAAGTCCTGACTTCTCAAATTGCTTCATGGCACTTAATAAAAATTTGGTTACCTCAGCCAATTTTGGTAATTGAAATATCCTTTCCTGTACCAAATTTTTATGGCACATAAGACCAATGAATGCTTATATCGTAGAAGTATGATTTGGGTTTGAATTTCTAGTCATGTTTCTTTGATTAACCTTTCTAAATTAAACTACGAGAACTGGTAACATATTATGGTGGCAAAAGGGGTTCTGAAGCTTGTCTTGCCAGGACAAACAATATTAAATTCCTGCCAAAGAATAAGGTCTTTGTGTACTGTTGTCTGCTTTTTATTCAAACATCAGATTAAAAAAAATTTAAAAGATTTAAAAAAAAAAAAAAGAGGCCATCTCTCATTAGTTTGGGGTTTTATTCATAGTTTTTTGGTTTTTCATTTACTATCTACTATTATAATAAATTTGATCCTTGCTACATTCTCAATAGAGGGCATGTGTTGTGTTTTGTTTGCCTTTCCCTGAAGCATAAGGACTTATGCTGGCAGAATTTTCTCAAGAATCTACAAGCATGTACTTAATGCCATGCCAGCAACTTCATAATACTATTGTGAACTGAGCTATTTTTTTAATGTGTTCTTTGGTGGGTTTTTCGGTTTTTGGGTTTTGTTTGTTTGTTTGTTTGTTTGTGGTTTTTTGTTTGTTGGTTTTTTGGTTTTGGGTGGGTTTGGGGTTTTTTTTCATTATGATCAATAGATTAAAATTGGGAGAACTGAAGCTGGTAGTTTCACAGTGCCTCAGTAGCCTCTGATTGGAATCTTTCAGCCTTCAGCCTGAACTATGCCTAGAACGGAGAAAGGTAAACCTGCTTAACACTCATCTCTCTCCAAACACTGAAATCTATATTATCAGCATTTCAAACCATAAATTTCTCTTTCAGGAGCAGACAACTGTTTTCTTCCGAGGAGGCCACAAGCATTTTAGATACCTGATCTCCTAGAAGGATTTTACTCTTGCTTTTCCCTCTTTCTATATTATTTTAGTACTTTGGCATAGTCCCTTCTTTCACCATATGGAACCACTTCTACCTCCTTATCCCCTGAACACTTTCCCACTCAACATGATGACATGTGACCATTCCACTCATAAACAGAAGTTAGGGAAACAGAGGTTAAACCACGGGCACCAAAAGTGGTTTTGAGAATGCAAATGTGGAAAAAGTGGGATAATCCACAAGTATGTGGTTTGTTACCATCTGCCTGCTGCTCTTAATGTATAAGCACATTCACCCAGAGTTTACAATTGAAGGGATACAAGGGGTTTTTTTGCCTGGTAAAATACTGAGTATTTTGGCTTGGAAGGCATGCTTCCTTCCCTTCCCTTCCCTTCCCTTCCCTTCCCTTCCCTTCCCTTCCCTTCCCTTCCCTTCCCTTCCCTTCCCTTCCCTTCCCTTCCCTTCCCTTCCCTTCCCTTCCCTTCCCTTCCCTTCCCTTCCCTTCCCTTCCCTTCCCTTCCCTTCCCTTCCCTTCTCTTCCCTTCCCTTCCCTTCCCTTCCCTTCCCGTGGTGAGAGCACAGGTGCTGCATGCTGCTGTTATGGTTGATCTTTTCCAATAAAGATCCCACACAGGCCAGGATGCTAAACACACGACTCAGCTTGATCCTGATGGATTGCCCATGATCCCACAGCTTTCTTCTTCCTCCTGGAGCCCCACCTGGTGGCTCCCCACATCTGTCCATCTGCCATATTGCCCATCCCTGTTAACCCAAATATCCATATAGCCCAAAATGGTACAAATCAACAGAAGAAAAGAGGGATGGCTGATGCCCTAGTAGGCCCACAGCATTTGCACCTGGGTTTGTCTCTGCTCTAAATGTCCCTCTGACAAATGAACACTCAAAGCTAAATGCTTCATTCTTAACTTTTCCTGTCCTTTTTTTCTTTAATTCATTTAGAGATTCCACTGGGAACAGGCTTCAAGTGATTAAACAAAGGAAGAAGGCTGGATAAGATGGTGGGAGATCACAGAAACTAATGGAGCATCTGATGGGAGGTGTGTCAAAGGAAGGACTCAAAACCTGACAATGCATCATTGCCCACAAAATAACCACATCTTTTCACAGTTACGAAGATCTAACGGAGCACGGAGCTGGTGAGCCGAAATTGGTAGGTTTGGGGCTCAGTTCTGCTGCTGACAGACTTCATCCAGGTCATTTCATCCTCTGTGTCATAGCGTCCCACCTGCAGAAAACAGTGCTGATAATATTTAACTACCACATGGTACTAAATTGCAGCTTAATTAATGGTTTGCAAAGCACTTTGAAATGCTCCGTTGAAACAGGCGAAGGATAATTAACATCATGTATTTATTTAGTGAGCTTTCCTTGCCAGGCACAATCTTCCTAAAATTCCCCTTGCAATAACTGTTTGGACTGCTCTAGGAAAAACAAAGCGGTTCAGCCAGTATGTTTTCTATGGGGAGACTTCTTGCTGCATGAATCGGATGGTTGAAACCTGCAGAGAGTGGCTGCCAAGAGGAGGGACAGGCAGGTTTCTGAATGGGGAGGAGGGGGGGAGAGGAACAGATGCACAAGTGTTCATGCTCCCTCTGAGCTGCCTGAATTGTACCAGGTAAGTTTAATGACACAGTTACAAGGTCGTTGTTCACTCCTGTGCCTGACCAAAACAGGGCCCCCATTCCTTTGTAGGACTGCTGCTCATGTTTAGTTCTGTAGGACTTCTGTCTTATGGGTCAATACAGGCTTCAGTTAAACAGCATCTTCAGAGCTGACCTATTTCTGAGGGAAATTTCATACCTCTCCTTCACTGTGCTTCACAAATTTTCCTAAATATGGAATGATGGCTTCAAGACTAGGACAGAAAAAATCTCGAGTCTGAGTTGCCATTGCCATAGTGAAGCTTGGAGCCCTGCCCAAGAAATGTCACAGATTCAGAAAGCTGCTCCCCCACCCCAGCTGAATTTGCTGTTTATGTGGTGGATGCTGTACCAGTGGTGCAAGGTAGGATGCAGCCCCCCAGAGCAAACAAGGCAGCACACCAGGAAATGCATCCCACTGGGAATCTGGGGGGACTTCTGGTCTGAGCGACTTCATACACAGGCACACAGTGATAGGACAACTGAGAACAGTCTTAAGCTAGAAGAGGAGATATTCAGATTCGATATTAGGAAGGAATTCTTCCCTGTGAGGCCCTGGCACAGGTTTCCCAGAGAAGCTGCGGCTGCTTCATCCCTGGAAGTGTTCCAGGCCAGGTTGGATGGGGCTCTGAGCAATCTGTTCTAGTGGAAGGTGTCCCTGCCCATGGCAGTGGGGTCTCTAAGGTTCCTTCCAACCCAGGCCATGCTGCCTGGTTTCTGTGTGTAGCTGCTGTGTTAAGAGAGAAGGCTGAGTGTTAAGAGTGGCTTGAATAATAAGCAAGCACTGGTAAAAAATTGTTTATTCTTGAAATTCCAGGTCTAAATTTGGAGCTCACCATGAAGAGGCCAGAGTCATTCACTCCAGAAAAGAATGCCTGCTGTTTTCACAATGGCCCATCAATGTTCTGTCTTTGTTCACTTCCTCACTTCCACGGGGAGATTGGGAGGAAATACTCAAACAGCTCTTACAACATTTCGCTGGCATTGGGAGTGAGAAGGGACGGGGTCAGAGTAAACGGGATTTTGATGCCTGAACCAGACTTTGAAGCAGTGTTAGCCCAGTTAGTCTGTACAATAATAAACAGTGAAGGTTGCTCTTGAGGCATATTGTGAAATCCAGCCTTGCAATGGGGAGAGAGACTTCGAGTAAATCACAACTGCGTTTCCCCAGCAGTTTGGGTTCAGGAGCTCAGGTCCACAGGTTAGGCCTTGAAAAATGGTGAATAAACTCAAGAGCTGGAAAATTAACTCAATGAGCCCTCTGTGTGTGTGCTGATAATTTTGTACAACTCTTTCAAAGAGATCACATCATCGAAGAAAAGTATATATTGAAAAAGCTGTTTAGAGAGTTTCAGATTAACTAGAGCTATTTAATTATATTGGTAATTTTTGTTTGCTTTTGCCAGCATTGCCAACCTGGAACTTTTGTAAAACATGAGTCAGAACCCTCAAAATGAGCAAATTGGTTTAAAAGTCATGGCATTAAAAAAAAAAAAAAAAAAGAAAACATAGGTTGTGCTCTCACTCTCCCTTCCAATGACCTTCTGATTTTTAGGTTTTTAGATCTCCTCTCCAGGTTTTTCTCTATAATCACCCAGATCGGAAAGAGAGTTTTGGGGGTTTTTTAATAATTTCAGGCAGAGATTATAACTTAATCACCTGCCTTTGTCAAAGGAAGCTGTAAGAGCACCAGATGCTGAAAGACACCAAACCAGTGAAGCCCTGGGTGAGGTCTGTGCAGTGCAGGGACACAGGAATGGGAGCCAGGATGGGAGCCCAGGTCTCAGCCTCACCTCCCAGACCTCCAACCTGCTCATCAAACCCCAGCTCCCACCTTCCCTGGCAGCCTTACAGGCACTGATCAGCTTTGAAAGGATCAAAGAGGCTGCCTGCAGAACAAGTTATTAACCCCGGGAAGGCTGGAGCAGACCTCAGGTTGCCTCTGAATTCAGGAGCCTTTCAGCCAGGAAGGTCTGGCTTGTCCCTTTCTTGGGCTGAAACCTCCCACAAAGCACAAGTGCCCTCTGATGTTGTTCATGAGACAGAAGGCTGCATGCTCAAGCAAAGCCCCTGATAGCTGCAGGTGTATTTTTCTTGGGAAGCTAAATTGCTAGAGAAACAAAAGTTTTGGTTAGTTTAATTTGGCAGGACAAAAATGCTGTCCTAGGGGAAGACTTTATTTAGAAACTTTATTTTTCCTCTGTTAATTTAGATATTTTTATTGAAAAAAAAAGTTTAAAGGTTCAAAAGTTCACAAGAGATTAATTTTCTGTTGTATTATATATATATATATATATGTAATGCAAGATTCTTTAGTCCCAGAGCAAAAGGAAAAGGAAACTGATTGTTTCTAACAAAAACTCTGGCTTTGCTAGTCTGGTATGCAAAATGCAATTCTACCTCAGTGGAATTAGGTCTAATGATTTTAATTGCTGAAATTTCCTTATTCTACTTGAGAAGTACTCTTCACCATTGGAAGCCTGATCATGACATGAATTATTCTTCTCCAGATAAAGCCAAGAATGCTCAGCCAACTCCAAGGTCAGCTACTAGGTGACAACTGGCACTTGAAATCAGGAGAAAAAATAGTGTACAGTCTCCATGTGCCCATTGGGCAATGTGTCTGCAGGCTGGTTTAGGTGTGGGAAATATTTCACTATGGAGTGAAATATGAATCTGGATTTTTTTTCTGCACAGACTGAGCTCACAGAAGCAAAACAATGGCTGCATGCAGAGCCCCTAAATATTATACTATAAAACAGGATTCCTCTACCAAATACAGTATAACTCTGGCTTTAGGAAAAGTACAACACAGGCTTTGGTAACAGAGAGATTACCCAGAAATTTCAAAAATAAGGTCCAATAATAGCCTTAGGAAAAGAAAGAAGCCATGGAGGGGCCATTATCATTTAACTTCCTATAACAGACAGATCTGAAAACAAACAAGGAATGAGGGCCTGGAGGGAAGATGTAAGAGCATAACAGGATAATTAACAGAATACTCCAAACAGCACACACCACTTGGGATTCCATAAATATTGCCCTTTGTGCCTGCAAGAAGGAATGAAAAAAACATATTTGAGCTTGCTGCTTCTGGCGTTCAGGTTGTCAGCATGGAGAAGGGCAAGAGAATCCATCAGAGCATCAAAAATATACCTGTGTATAAACATATAGTGATTACTTTGTGAGGCAGTTTTGGGGAGTCCAGGATAAGGCTCCTGGGTCACCACATGACTTGCAGAACATCTGTGCCACCTTCTCTGATCCAACCAGGCAAACACCAGCAGGAGGTGTGGTTGTCACTGGGGGCATGGGAAGCATCTCTCTTATGACTTGGGAGAGCCTGGAGCAACCCCACAGGGAGCCCTGACCTTCAGAGGGCAGCTGGGAAGCATTACTGTGGGTGGTTTCTTAGTTTATATTTCCTCAGAGAATCCTCAGACACTTCAAGCAGCTACAGCCAGATTAGATGACCAGGGAGCCTTTTCAATTCCCACTGTATAGCAGGTGAAACAATAAAAAAATATCGAGTAAGGAACATTAATCTGTATTCAGAGTCTTTTAATAGATGATAAATAAATATATCTGCTTCGTTCCTTTGAATCTTACCCACTTGTCTTTAGCTATGTGTTTTTAGTGGCAACGCAGCCTCTGTGAACTGTAGGCCCAACAAAATCATGAGCTGTTTGAAAAAAAGTAAAAATAATCTGAGCAGGGATTTAAAATAGGGTGTGGTGGAACAGCGAGGGTGAAAAGTTTGACAGTGCATCAATAGGCTGTTGGGACCTGCTGGCAATCCCCTCATTTCCCCTTCAGTGAACACATGATTTTCACAGAGGCACGTTTTTGCTGCCACATTTTTGCAGCTTCCCATTTCAACCCCAGTTTATGCATTCCCCAGCAAAAAATCAAAAGCAATCCCAGTGCTACCACCCATCCTCTGAACAAACTTTTTCACTCAGGAACTTTGGCCGAAGCAGACAGAATGCCACAGAATTTTAAGTTTGAAAAAATTTAAATTTCCCTTTAGTGTTATGTTTAACTCCTTGTGGGAGAGGGCTAGAAGGATATTTCCAAAGCAGTTTCTGGCCTGTGTGAAGCACAAGCTGGAGGAGACACCATCAGGAAGGGGAGAATGGTAGAGGAGATGGAAAATTACAGAAATTTAATAAAGAGAAAGAAAACTTGGGGCAGGCATGATGGGATAGTTGAGGGAACAGAGGACAGAATATCCAGCTCTCCATGTGACGGTGAAGAGGGAATAAGAATCACCAACCAAACCCCGAAAAAAACCGTTCTCAAAGCAAATTCTCCTTCCAGCTCAGCACAATCAGTGATTGTACAACAGATGGTCCCTTTCAGTGCCTGTTTTCACGGAACTCCATTGGATGAGGAGGGATGGAAGCCGTGAGGGCTGTGGAGGACAACGCGGCCTTAGCAAACCGGAGTCGCCATTCAGCGCCTTGCCCCTGCTCATCTACAAACACAAGCAGCACTCTGGCACTGCCTCCTTGAGCACCACGTCGATGTGAGAAGCTCTTTGCAAATGAGCACGTTCAGTAAAAATGCAAGGTTTGGTACTCTGTTTTCTTGCAGTCTGTCTTCCTTCTCGTCCTTACCCGTTTTTTAGTACCAGCTTTTCTTGGAGCCTTTTTAAGGATGTGGCCTCATATCTAGTACATAACAGAGGCAGGAAGAGTGATTCATAGAAAGATGACATTTTATGAGTGAGAAAGAATTAAATGTTCATTTATATTTAGTTGTTGCTGTGGGGACATATTTTTATTTCTGAAGGATTTTCTAATGAATGCAGTATTTTTGTGTTGGCTAGTGTTGGAATCAGTGAAATCCCCTGCTGATTAAAACACTTTCATTATCATTTTTGTGTTTTTTGTGAATTGGGCATCATTATAGTTTTAGGAAAAAAGCTATAGTGGTTCCAGGCAGCTATTTTTCCTGAATTCCCTGTAGTGGATTCTTTTTCTCTAGGCAGGAAACTCTAACAACTCTAGGTGAATGGGCCAAAGGAAAGCAGTGGTTTTGTACACTTCCCTGACATTCATGTGGCTTGGGCCGTTCCAGAGGCTTGGAAATCTTTCTTGGGGACTCTGAAACTTGCATTTCCAGAGTGCTCAACAGACATTTTGGATAGATGACAACTGCCGCTTTTCCCTGAAGTCCTTCATTCTTACTTTTCCATTTATATTTACTTTTTCCAGTCACCACATCTCACTGAAGGGTTGGGAATTTTCATTCACTGCTAAAGCTGTCAGTCAAAATTGCTGTTTTTCTGGGGGTTTTTTTTTTTTTGTTTTGTTTTGGTTTTTTTAAGATTGTCTCGATACACAGAATTAAAGAATTAAAGAACTAAAGAATTAAAGTTCGTGACAAAGATCACATCATTCAAACACTGTGTCTTTCTTCTGTGCAGTGTCTCCAGTACTGATGTGTCTCCTTGAGGCAGTCATATCTTTTTTACTTCACTTTCACCTTTTTTCATTGTTTCTTGCCTTCTTCATTGAATTAGAGATCACAGTTTTCCTTTACATACCCCTGTGGCAGGTAAGTGCTAACGTGCTTAAACCTGAGGTGAAGCACCAAACACCAGCAGCATGTTGGAAAGGAAGATCCTGGACTAGAAGGGCAGAACAAAATGAACAAGAAGTCTTGGAAACTCTTATTCAGTACATCTGAATGCTATTCCAGCTCTCCCTCTCCTAATGTAAAATGTAATACATTCTTTCCCAGGTTCTCTCCTCATTCCTGCTGTCCTGCAAGCAACATCTCTTTCTTAAGAAACTGGTGATTTAAAGAAAATATGTTCTGAGAACTAATTTTTTTAAGGTTGCAAGCCAATTAAGGTAGCCTTCAGGCTTTCCCTATTTTTTATTTATTAAGTTGTGGTGGCCTGAAGAGTATTGCTCTCAATTAAATTTAAGATCATAATGAGAAAAAGTACACTGAAGACTGGGCCTTCAAATAAATCAAAAACCTTTTCTTTCTCTGTGAAAAGTAAGAGCAATTTAGAAGTCTCAATTCATGAAGCTCTTCAAAAAATGTGACTAACACACCAAAATGATTAGTCTTAGTTCTGTCATGTTGTTTCACTCAACTGCACTTGTATATGTCAGCTGGCACAGAGTAACCTCTCTGGATCATGACCAGAAATCATTTGGGCATAACAGTTAAGTCTATCTGGGAGGTGACCCCACCTTTGTTGAATGTGCTAATCCCCGAAAGCCAGAGGGCTGTGTAAAAGACTGGAAAATCAAGGATCATCATACGACCAGTCCACAAAAGTCACATTTTCATTGTCCAAGAAAGGACTTATCTCTCTGAACATTATTCTAGTGCAGATGTGTGGGAATACTTAAGCCACATGTAGCATCTGGTGAAAATAAAGATTTATTTTGGCTGAACTGGCTGTATTTGCAGATAGAAATCCGGCTTTGAACTAGATCTTAGTTCATAGCCTGCCGCTGCCTTGGGATTAATTTCAGAATTTCTGTTTGTTTTTATTATGGAGAAATTACTTGCAGCTGATTTTTTAATATCTCTGCATTCTTCAAATAGGCAAGCTACTGAAAAGAGATGGGAAAGTCAGAAAAGGGTGGAAGTGACAAAGTGACAGTAACTTTGGATGTTAACTCATCTCGTGGAGACCAGTGACAAGTGGTGTCCCTCAAGGGCTGGTGCTGGGGCTGATAGTGTTCCACAGCTCTGTCAGTGACGTGGACAATGGGATCAGTGCACCCCCAGCATGTTTTCTGATGACACCGAGCTGTGTGGTGCAGTCAGCACATTGGAGGGAAGGGATGGATCCAGAGGGACCTGGAGAGGCAGGGGATGTAGGTCTGTGTGAACCTCATAAAGTTCAACAAAGTGAAATTCAAAGTCCTACACCCGGGTCAGGGCAATCCCCAGCACACTGACAGGTTGGGCAGAGGAGTGATGGAGAGCAGCCCTGGGAGAAGGACCTGGGGAGTGATGGGTGATGGAAAACTCACCATGAGCTGGCCAGAAATCAACTGTGTCCTGGGCTGAGCCCCCAGTGTGGGCAGCAGGGGAGGGAGGGGGGATTCTGCCCCTCTGCCCCTCTCAGGTGAGCCCCACCTGCAGAGCTCCTCCAGCCCTGGGATCCCAGCACAGGAAGGACAGGGAGCTGCTGGAGTCAGGACAGAGCAGGGACACCAAGGGATCAGAGGGATGAAGCAGCTCTGCTGGGAGGAAAGGCTCAGGGAATAGGGATTGTTCAGCCTGGAGAAGTCTCCAGGGGGACTTTATAGCAGCCTTCCAGTATCTGAAGGGGACCTACAGGGAAGCTGAAGAGGGACTCCTCATCAGGAACTGCAGTGATAGAACAAGGAGTAATGGATGCAAGTTGAAAGGGGAAAAATTTAGGTTAGGTATTAGAAATAAATGCTTTACCATGAGGTTGGTGAGACACTGGAACAGCTTCTAAGGGAGGCTGTGGATATCCCACCCCTGGCAATGCTTAAAGTCAGGTTAGATAAGGCTTTGAGCAACCTGGTTTAGTGGGAGGTGTCCTTTCCCATGGGAGAGGATCAGGACTAGATGATCTTTAAGGCCTCTTCCATTGTTAACATTCTGTGACATCACCTACAACATTTTTGAGTCAGTTTTAAGGAAAGGTGATCCTAATCTTGCAGAAGAGCTGGAGTTCTGTGCATTTATTCTCACCTTCACCAGAGAATATTCGCTTGATTTGATGACATGTTTGGACTGCATCACTGCCTTCTGCTCAGAAGCATCACTGACAATGCACAAACACATTTTCAGTCTGTGTCTCGCTGTCTTTTACCATGACTCTCCTTTCCCAGGACATTCTTTGGACTGTTGGACCTTTTTTGCCTGACTTTGGGATGCAAAGTGAACGCTTGCAGAGGCAGAGAGATGGGCAGTGAGATACCTAGTGTTACCATTGATTGCTGCTGGTTTATTTCTGTTTTGAGGGTGTCTTGTTTTCAGTGGTGACATGGGAAACACAGCGGGTGGTAGAGGAGGTTAGCAGGGGGAATTTGCACATAGAGGAGGGAAGCAGAGCAGAGCTCCTTTGCTGGCACAATTCAGACTGGTCAAGTTTCAGCAATGGAGAGTGAGACTTAAAAATCTCTTAGACTTTGGTTCTCATGCAAAAAGGGCTATACTTGCCCAAGTAGCACCTAGAATCATAGAATATCCTGAGTTAGAAGGGACCCACAAGGATCCTTGTAGTCCAGCTTCTGGCCCTGCACAGCACAGTCCCAAGAATCCCACCCACCTCTGACTCTGTGATATAGTTAGTTGTCTCCTCTATGAGTTTCCTGCACTTTGTACGCAAGGTGACAAAGGAAGAATCCAACCTCCAAACACAACCCAGCAGTGTTCCCTGTCCCCATGTGAAGTCTCCCTACTCCCAAATAACCCAATGCACATCCCTGGATTAAAAAGAAACCCCAAGCTGAAAAGCCACAAGAATGCCTTTGCATCTTGGGCACAGACAGTCACAGTTTCTGATCCTCAAGGCTACTGTCTTCCCAACATGTCTGCTGTCATGCAAGGAAAACAAGATGGACTACTGGCACAGAAAAAAAGGAAATATGTTTGCCTTTCCTCCATTAGAAGGAAGGGCTTGTGGGTGGACAGATGAGGTGGGAAATGAAGTTATTTCTATGTCTTCACTCCGTGTATAATATTCACATTGCAGTTATTTTTCTTCTGTGACTCAGGTCAAAGATTTCAAAGTAGTTTATTATGCATCCACTTCACTGCAGAATCTCTTCAGATCTAACAAACCAAGTTCATGTCACTATTTGACCTTTTAAGCAAAACTACAGCATCCTGTAGAGAGGTGGTATTCACCATTAACATTAATGCCCAGGGATTTTATTAAGACAACAAAGCTTCCTGTTGGTTCTTTCTCTTGATTAAAATGTAATATTTCAAGTACTGACCACAGTTTACAACATCTTCTAATCAAAGAGTCTGGGATATTACCATTCCAATTGTAAATTATCTACCTAGAACTCACTCGAAGTTTTAATTGAACTTGGTTTGGTTTGAATTTTCAGATACAGTTTTCTGTAGTGTATGTAGTCCCACTGAGCCCACTTCTCCACTGAAAAAGAAGAGAAAAAGAATAGAAGGAATCCCTTAAGATTTATCTGCATTTATGCCATAAAACCCAGTAAAACAGTAAAATTTGACCTATACATAAGCAGTTTGCTTCCCCAGTCCAGCTCAGAGTCTACAGCAAGTGATTTCACAGGGAAGTATGTATCATGGAGTGCCACAGCACCCCTCAGAAGGAAAGACAACATGGGAAAGACAATACAACCCACAACTGCTTTTTTTTTACCATTTCACATATTCCTTTCACTTCCACAGCCAGAGGTAGGGGAATCTGCAGAGACAACAGTCAATTCAGTACTTCAAGAAGTAAGTGAATTCTTATCCTTCTGAAAAAAGTTATAACTATCATCTTTTAGACCTGAAGCCACCCCAAAGCAGACTTCTGTCTCTTCTTATACTCTTCTAGTTTCTAAGGACCTATGAACCTGGTTTCTACTCTGGATTACCTTCAAATAATTGAGAAAAACCAGTTTCTTTCCCCATCTGAACTCAGCCCTGTGATTTTACCAGTCCACCCTGTAGCATACTTCACTTTTGAGAAGCATGCAGCCAGGTTGTGACTTGGGGGCTACACACAGCTGTGGCAAAGTTGTCTGATCCTTTCCAGGGCATATCTTCTGAGGGGACAGAAGGACAGAAATGGTAAATGGATTTATGTGGAAAAGTGTGAGATAAGAGGGACGTATTCAGGCCATCATTTCAGACAATTATCTTGAAATGTAAAAACTAGACTTGGTCTTGCTAGAGAACTGACATGCCTGTCCATCACTCCTGACTTGGCATCTTTCATCAATCATCAATAGCACACTAAACTTAAAAATACTTTGAAAAAGGAAACAGGAAACTAAAGGAAAATAAGGCTTTCTGCTATTTACATGGCACTGTAGAGACAGATAAGGTGAAGAACTTCAGGAAGATCAGGTTTTAGAAGGTGTGGGAAGAATGGATTCTGTTTTGCCATTTTAGATGGTTGGCTGCTCTGCTGCCTACAGATTACATCTAGATGGAGGGTAGCTTAAGTTCAGAAAGGCAGAAAGGTGCTTTATTTAAATCTAAGTGTGCAAAATAATGTTATTTTTCCCACTGAAAGAAATCCCGCTGACAAATGCTCAAAGCCATCAAACAGACAAAATAGTCTCTTCTCAGACTGTGAAAAGCACAGTAGTTCATAATTTTTAAAACCAAGTGAAAAAACAGCTAAAGGACTTAACAATTTACTTTTTTATTCTCACTCCTAAAATGCTGAATCGATTTCAATCGCAGCTGGGGACAAGGACAGCCAACAATAACACATCACTCCCAGCAGAATACCTTTTTAGGTCCTCTTCTGGGATGCATCAAAATGTTGATGACCAAATTATGACCCTTTCCTCCTCCCTTACTGAAAGCATAGCATTTTTGCCAACAGTCATCAGCCAAGATTTTGAAAAATATGAAGCATAAGATTATTCCTAAGTTACTAAAGCAGTTTTTCCACTATCAGGCAGGTAGGTTCTTAAGCAGTTTCATGTGACCTCAAAGCTGTCAGGTACCTGTCACCCTAAAAACAAGATATCACTTAGGTATTGGTGCAGGTTGAGTGCCTTGGTATCACCATCTCTCTGAAAACTTCAGGCTGTTGGCCTTAGCTCTGACACCCTTGACTTTCCTTACAGAGAGGTAGTGGCTTCTTAAAGTAAGCAATACCCCCTGTTTTCAGCAGCATTTAATCTGTACAGGAAGTGTAGTGTCACATTTTAATGTTATTATGGTCCAGAGAGAATCTGGAGCAATCCTGTCTACTTTCCAAATCATGGTTTATGCTCGTGGCTTATCCAGCCATTCATTCAATATTCCCTGAAGGAAAATGAGTGTGTTACTAAGGCTCACATAATTTCAGCTGAGCCACTGGGATCTATTTCATTCTATTCTTCTAAGTGGGCAGACCATGATAATGAATGACCTGACAAAGTTTCATAGGTAGAGCTTAAGAACCATTGAAACATTTGTTTCAACAACTTTACGGTTTATTCAAGGCTTTCAGCCTTCCTTGTTCTGCAGAATTGAGTGGGATGGTTTATGGGAGTGAAGTTCCTTGTGAGGTGAGGATCAAATTCTGCAGTAGCTACTCCAGAAAAATCATCAAACTTTCTTCAGCCCTCCACTTTCAAAAATAGGCTGGACTAAAGAGCAGGACAGAGGTGGAAGGATGCAACACAGACCTCCCTGAAAAGAAAGGCACATTGGGGGTTTTTTTCAACAATCTTTGTTGTCCCACTTTTTCTGTTCCTGTCAGTTGCGAGAGCATCTGTAAATCTAGTTTTGTCCTCTCAAAAAGTAGATTAAAAAGTTGTATTGGAAGCCTGATATGTGATCACTGAATGAGATTTTTGAAGCACTTCAGAGGAGTGCAATTTAGATCATGGAGCAAAACCTGGAGTCCAGTAAAGTCAACAGCCTCTCGACCTTTATCTTCAACACAGTTTCACACTGCTGATACCTTGATACATTTCCCCTTTACTTCAGACTTTCCCAGAACAAAACACAGAAGAAAAGCACTCCCCACTCCAGGGACCTTTTGCAACAAGCACTCAGGAAGAAAATGAAACAAACGAGTGTTTAGTGTCTGGGGAGTGCAAACACTATTTTTAAATTAGACATTAGTGTAGGCTGCTTTTTTCACTTTTGACTACTTCTGCATCTGAGCAAAACCAGTAACAATGACAACAAAATTTGATCAGCCACCATCATGAGGTGAATTTCCATGAATGCCACCGATGTGCTGGCTACCAAGAAGTTATTCATCCAAATGACTCATTAATGACGTACAGAATCATTCAAAGGGTTTTGGAGTTATTTCTTGATGGAATACTTAATGGTATTGTTTCACCCTCAGCTGTTGTCTAACATCTCTTGGGAATCCTGAAACTGAAAAATCTGTGTCTTATTTATAAATTTTGTTTTATTTCAGTGGGGCATACTCAGTTCTCCAGAAATAGTGAGTTGTTCCCAGCTGATGTGCCATTCAAGAGCTGCTGTAACACTGTTCATGTGTGCTACAGTGAAGATCAGTTTGCTTTAGGGACCGGTTATATGTGCTGAGACATATGACACATTGGCTGGCACTGGTTTTGATTTTAAAATCATAGCAGAGAAACCACTAACAACCTTTAAGCAATGCCTCAACTATTAAGGCTACATAATAAGAAATTATAGAAAATTTGTAAAGTACACAAAACCCCAGTAAAATGTCAGAATTCATTACAGCTGTGGGATTAGGACCCAACCAGTTCAACTGAAGGGACTTAAATTAACATGTTTTAACTAAGTTCAGATAAACTAATGACTTAAAAGCAGAAATCTATGATGATGATTCTATAAATTATCTGAAATAAATGTAGGCACAACCACTTTAACAGAATTTTTTTTCCTTACCGTTCATATCATTAGCATAAAAGATTATGTTAGGAAATCTGAAGAGAAATTACAAAAATAAATGGATAACATCTTAGCTACAGTCTCTCTATTGGAGGAAGACTCAGAGCTCACAGGGGAAACAAATTGCCCAACAGCATCCCTCATTATGCAGCTGAGAAATCAATGCCTGATTGACTGCCCTGTCAAGCAGATGTCCATCACTGGGTCATCAAACCAGCTTCTCTACCAGGCACTAAACTGCTTTCTTCAAATACGTTTATTTAAAATAATTTCACTCTTCCTATCCCTGTGGTGTGTCCTCCTTTTGAGCATTCTGTGTGGTTCTTTGCTTTGCATGGCCAGACAAAATTCCTTCTTTAATACATCCAGGGTTTGCAGATTAAGATTGATTTTGTTTTACTTTAATATACTGAAAAGGATTAGAAAGAGAGAAAAAACTGGACTGAGCTACCATCATCTTCAGTTCTGCTGCTGAGAAATTTAGTATCAAATCCTTTTATAAGAATGTATATCATAATCAAGAAACACAACAAACAGGCTATGGCCCAGAACTTGTGTAGTTTGCTGCAACCAGGGGATAAACACAGCATAGAGCAGTGGATCAACCCTCTTTTTGGAGGATTTTATGGAAAACTATGGCGCATTTCATTCCTTTCTGTAGGAGCTCACACAGATATAAGTGAATATCTTCTGGGAAATTTTTGGACAGCTGAGCTACTTGACTCATGAAGTAAAAATTTCTGTGGCCCCCCTCCCACCCTCATCTCATCCTCTCTTCTACTCCACTTCCCCATTTTCAAAATGGCAAGTTGAACCACCTTCTGAAATGAAAGGCTACCTCTTAGTGAAAGACAGCAAAAGCAGGAAAGATCCCCACAGAATCAGGAGTACAGTAAAGTATTCCAGGCTGCTGTTGCCCAATTCATTTTGTTTGCTTAGAAGGTGGTGCAAATACTTGTAAGCTTTTCCTCAGGTGCAAACAGAAGGAAAATAACTATTCACTCAAAATCTGATTAAGGATATAAAGTCATCCAGTCATCCCACGCTAGACTGACTCAGCCTAGTCTGTAAAATCCATGTATGAGCTTAAGGAAGCCACAGACTTACTAACACCCTAGTCTAACAGCTTTATCTAAAGAGAATGTTGTTTGGGTTTTTCAAAGCTGTTTCATCTTTTTTTCCTATTCCCTGTGAAATGAGTTTCAGAGAAGAAGGCATTTCAGGATAAGTGCTTGATCTAAAGGCCAGATCTAAAAGGCATTTAGCCCCCAACACAATTTTGAATAGTTTGTTTTCACTGGGAAATTACTGTTCTGCATGCTCCAAGCAGCATGCCAGTAAGAATACCAGTAGGAGAGTTTCAAGTGACTTTTTAATGCACCGTTAAAACCTTGTATTGTTGTTTGTGGTTTTTGTTTTTCTGTTTTTTGCTAAACTAATCAGCTTCCTTTTCTCCTAATCTACAGCTGCTTCACTGACTATCCATCATCTTTATTACAGTGTCAATTCTATACTTCATTCTTTTACACTAATCAGAAGCAGACCAAGTGGGAAAGAAATTGCTCCACAGGGATGAGGTCTGGTGATGTAAACGATATGTTGAACAAGAGTGGAATTCAATGCAAGAGACAATAGGCTTGTTTACATGTTGAACTGATGTCTTTTATCCGTGGGACCCATCACAGCTCTTTGTTGCGGTCATTTGTGGCCATCCTCCAGCACCGCTCTGCAGCAAGCCTGTAAGCAGTGAACAGTCTTACTGCTTAAATATTGTCATTAAGTTGCATGAAACAAACCACCCACCGTGGTGTGGTGGTGAACTGGGGCCCAGCAGCCTGGGAACAGAAGCTGGTCTAAGAGTGGCAGGACTAATGAAGCCTAGATCCTTATTAATGCATACCCAGTATGCCCTAAATATTCACACTGTAGGAACCTTCCCCACTGCCCAGAAAAAGTGATGGCAATTCATTCCACCTTGCCCAAACCACCCAATCTCATGTCATTTTCAGCCCTTTCACCTCCTACATGTTTTTGGGATCAGGAAATGGGCAGTATGGTGAGAGTGCCATACTGTCTCTTTCCTTGTCATTTGGCAATGACTGACTGCTACTTTGTGACATTCAGTAGAGGCAGTGACTGAAGGTTGAGTCCTCCCTTTAGGGCTCTGTCAGGGTATCTTCCTTCCTCCTGTCCCTAAAATATCAACTTTTTTCCCAAATAATAACAGCTTACTGTTCCATTATGTCCACAATGAGACCGTTACCCCTCTGTCAGGTTTACTTTATGGATTCAGCCCTGGGTTCAAAGGTTGTCAGAAAGATGCAGATGGTCCAACAGGTATGATGGGTAAAGAAGTCTGTTTCCTTAGAAAACCAGGCTAGTTTAGGCTTCTTGAGGTAAGAAAGCCTTCACTGTAGTTGCTCCATCACTTTTGCCTTCAGAGTAAACTTTGCAACCTTGTGAAATGTCTATTTTGCAAGACAGGTGTTATTAATTCAGTGTTTGAAATATGTAGCCACTCTGAGCAGCAATATTAGGAATCAGGAGGATTTTAAGAACACCATTTCTTCACTTTTAGGCCATGGTATAAGTAAAAGCAAGATCAGCATGACCAGACAGGAAATTACTGAGGAACAGAAAGAAAAATCAATAAGGTTAAGGAAGTCAACTAAAAAGAAGTTAAAACAAATATAAACAGAAAAACAACCTTCAAAAAAAAAAATTCTTTACATTGTGGTTTCCCTTTGGGCCATATAGCAGTCATCTGTCAGGTTTTAAGTATTAATTAGACCATTAAAAATAAGTAGGAGCTTAATATACATAAACACCAAATATACATTTTTTGTGGTTTGAATGAAATTGTTCACTGCACACCAAATACAATGGCAATGTTTTCAGCAGGTCCCTCCAGTGTCTAAATGAAAGATATTCTGTATGAACTTCTAGATGGTATTGGTACTTTTATATCCTTATCAACAAGTGTGTGACTTCAAAAGTGCAGGAGTGGTTATGAGAAACTCCCAGTCACAAATGTAAACAAAGGTATATAATTATACATAATTATACAAGTCTAATTTATATAGTTATGGACACACATATAAACACAGATAAAATACATAATCAAACATAATATGCGATGCCGCTGAAAGGCATGCTGTGATCTATGAATTAATTATGTGTGTTTTGCCACCCACTGCA
The DNA here is from genome assembly GCA_037013685.1 of Acridotheres tristis. Taxonomy (NCBI): domain Eukaryota; kingdom Metazoa; phylum Chordata; class Aves; order Passeriformes; family Sturnidae; genus Acridotheres; species Acridotheres tristis. Next base: position 62,227,822 of record CM072885.1, read on the forward strand.
GATGCCAAACCTTTGAAGTCTTTCACATACTAAGGCTTTAATTTTTTAGTAACTACACAGCTGTTAAATGCTGATCTTGCATTCATAAAGTCCACTGGAAATTTGGGTTGTTGATGCAGTTCAGAAGTTTAGTCCTGAAAAGCTGGATGCATTGGCAGTGATATCACTAAGATGTTCTCACTTAATCACAAGGCTCTGATTTTGTCAGTCAGTTGCCTGGGATAACTCCACATAAATACGAAGACATTGGAATGGGAAGAGAATTCAGAAACAAAAAGCACACTGCTTTTCCAGCTGCCTGAAGTCACAGCTTTTTCCTTGGGTATGACTCTCATTCAAGATCATGTTGGGCACTTTGTCCAAAGCTGTAAGAAAAGATACAGTTTGCCATGCTTTTCCAGGAGAAAAAGCAGAGAAGAAAGGTGTTAGGAAAGAGAAACTCATAACACATCTCTTGAGGGAAGGAGGCTGAGAAACACCATGCCCTGAATCCTGGGAGGCACAACATTAGGCTTCTCACAGTGGAGAGAAGGGGAAATTACAGGTATAAAGTTCAATAAAGCAAATCAAGAGGAAAATAAGGGAGGTTTGCTTTCCTCCCATTTAGATGACTGTCTTATTTGCATTAGAATCTGGGTAGATTTCTAGACATCTCCAAACCCATTTTATTCCTAAACTTTGTCATCCTAGAGCGTCGTTTTTAGTATTGTTCCCAATACATATTGTTCTAAACTATCCAAAATATATTGAAAAATCTTAATTAATCTTTCATAATGAAGCTGAACAAAATCCCCATGATGTCAGAAGCCAGATTTATGTAGTAGTTTGACACTTTTTTCTCTAGTACAATAGCACTTGCTCCAAATTTCATGAGTCCACAACACACTCTCCGAAGGACCAGGCCACCTCCACGATTCCCATTTTCCCTGCAAAACCAGGCTGTTTTCTTTGGAGCCCACATGTTTTCTTCATGGTGTCTGACCAGCAGCACAACAAACTCGCCCTCTTCTCCTCCCCACTTCCATTCCTGAATTCCTACCCAGTGACTCTCCTGAAGCGCTGAGTGCGCGTCAGTCCCTGCTCTGCAGCTGCCAAGAAGCCTGTGAATGGTGCTTGTGGTTTCTGTACCGTGGACACCTGCCCCATAAAGTCTGGCCTGAGACCACCAGCTAATCCTGTGCTGGCCACCTGCCAGAAGCACGCAGCCATTCGCCCTCTTGCCGGAGCGTGTGCACGTGTGTGCCTGTGTGTGTGTGTGAAAAGCCGTATTTCTTCTCTTTTACTGGTCTATTTTGCACCTGCTGCCAGATAAACAGCATGGGATAAGAGTCTGCTTCATGCCTGACATAATTTTGGGTTTATTAACTTGCCATTCTTTTTACTCTTGATGGAACCTGACAGGCAAGCAGACAAATACCTAAATTAACTTAGCTCCCAACTGGCATCTAGGCAGGCCAAGAATAACACAGAGATAAAATGGAGAGGTGGAGGATGGTGATGGAGTCAAACAGGAGAGAAGTGGGGAGAGCATGAGAGAAGGGAAAAAAATGAACTTTGGACCAGAGAAGTTTTTTAAAAAAAATTATTATTCAAAGCATAACAACATGACAGAAGGCTGCCAGAAAAACCTCGTCTGTGTGAGGAGGGCAGCGCACACGCAGTGGGAAAAATTCAGACACACATTTGCCTCTGGGACAGCACAGATTTAATCGCAAGACAACTTCGTAAATGGAAATGAATGCAATGACCTCAGCTCAGGTCGCAAGAGAGTAGAAGCCCACCAGGTTATGAAACTACTGCAGAAATTAGGCATGCTTGGCAGCATAAGCTTTTGGGAGAGGCCCGCGGATGAGCAAGTTCTGAGGATTTTATTTCATTTCAAAGGAGGGTGGTCTTTCCATCTCAGGGTCAGCAGCAGGACAGTGCAGTGGGTGTAGAGGTGGAAAGGGAAGCACACAATTTGGCTGACTGTCACGACCTCTGGATAATTGGAGATTTAACTTTCCATGTCTCAACACTCCCTGAATCTTCCTACACAGGTCAAATCACCAAAAAAATAGATGGAGGAAAATCTTCCTAGGAGGAGGAAGGCACATAATAGGCATGTTATGACATTCTTCCTTGTCCCATGCCCTGTCACAACAGACACCAGCTATTAAAGTCTGTAATACAAGGTGGGGAATTGTTGTTCACAACCGGAGCTGTGCAGAGATAACATGCCAAACTGGAACTACTTGGAGTGTTGTGGAAAGAGGGTGCAGTGAGATTTGGTTAGGCTTGTAAAGAACAGTGAGTTATGTCTGGAGCAAAGGGGTGTGTGCACATGCACACGTACTTGGAGCCACAAGTTGTGTTTCAAATGCATCACAGCTCCTTTACAGAAATCATTACGACTCCATCCCAAGACTTTTCATGATAAGGCAAGGCAAAAGAAGTGAGGGAAAGCAAAATCAGCTGCACAGCCATAATTACAGGGTATATGTGCCTACATCTAAAGTAAAGAGAATGCAAAGCTTGTCATGAGGATCAGAAGCAAAACTTTCCGAAAAGCTCACAGAGGTTTGTCAAACAGGTTCAAGATGGGGATGAAAAGAAAGCTTCTTCTCATTTGCTTCACAAAAATTGTAGTTCAGTAAGGTGGCTAGTGAGAAGCAATAAACTTTAAAAATGAAATAGAAGGTGGAATTCTACTTCTATGAAGAATAAAAGAAAAATGTCCTGGCCAAGCTTGCGAGTTCGCATTTGCAGGAATCGTATAAAGTACTGCCACTTTAAATGTTTTCTCAGGAGAAGCAAATATTTAATGTTATACTTAAATATCCTAAGTAATTACCCCTGTTCCTCTCAAAAAGTGCCCCACAGGGTGTCTCAAGGCTGTTTCTTTCTGATAGGCAGTAGCTCTGCAGAGAGGCAACTCACGCTGACATCCTGTCTCAGGATCTGCCAGTGAGCTGAAGGGTGGAGCATGATTGCTACAGCAACAGCACGTCCAGCTGCAAATGTACGTGCTACCATGAGTTTAAGCAGAGGACACATAGGTAGGCAAAAATACCTGTGGTGATAAATTACGCATGAAAAAATAAGTGGCCTCCTTCCTGCGGATGCTATCAAACCTGCTTTGCCTGTGCCAGGGGCATATCGGGTATTTTAACATGCACAGAAGCAAAAAATTACCAGTTGGATACATGGTAGTTGGCCTTGGTTACTTGCTGAAGTGTGGAACCAGTTTTAAAAGACTTCATTGTGCTGTGTCAATGTTTCATGTCACCTGAACTGAAAATGTGGTATCACTGTTAAGGTAGAGTTTATAAGCAAGGCATTTCCCAAAAGTACTACTCTGTTTTGCACTGACTGCACTTTTGGGCTGTTTTGTTGCCCCATCTTCTCCCTCCTTCTTTCCCTACCAAAGAAATAAAAAGAAAAATAGACTCCTAGCTCTATTCTTTACAAACTGGTTCAGAGTACTGAAGTAAAAGAAAACCATCAATGTTAGATATCACCATGGCTGGAATGATAGAATGAAATCCATATTTTAGAATATTTTCTTGCTTGCCTTCTATCTCCCCGTTCCCAGGACACAGCTGTGCCTCTGAAATAGGTTGCCCATTGGTACCAGGTGGCTATTTCCTATTCTAACCACAGTGCTCACAATATATCCCCTTCTAATTCCTCAGTGTGACTTCCAAAGAGACAAACAAATGATTGCCCCTCAAAAGAATTCCTCTCAAATTTTCTACCAATTAAGTTCAAAGCTTGCTTGGGCAGGTCTTTGAGAGTTTAATCATTGCAGTGTAAGAAATGATGCAGTGCAGACAGAATTGTTTAATGCTTATGATGAAGCACCCAGTACTCTATATATTTGTTTTGATTTAAAGAGCTTTAAATAATCTAGGATGTATATAATGCAGTGGGGTTGGGGAATTTCACTTTATTCTTTAAGAGCAAAATTTCTTCCTTATCTCCCTGGATATGAAGGAGGCAACAATAAATTATCTGCTTTTCATTAGGTTCACCATCATATATAGAAGATTAGGGGGAAAAAAGCTAATAATACTTTCCTATTATATCAAAGGCTTTAAAATTTTTGCCTTTTTATTGCTTATATCTGGATAAATAATTCCTTGGTAACAAAACGCACTTCATAGCAGCAATACATCCAGCTCCTAAAACAAGAGAACTGAACAGATAATAAATGCAGGTTTAGGTTTTAACAACTTCATCTAGACAACAGATAAGGAAATCACACTGTTTCATCAAGATGTTCCCTAATTCCTTCACTTTTCTTTCAGAGAAGGAATTAAAGAACACAACAAGATTTTAGGGAATAAGCTTCGTGAGCCTGATATAGCCATTGTTATGTCATGACATTTATCCCTGATTTTAAAGACCATGAAAAGACACTTAGAGTGATCATTGACTGATAATGAGCTTGGCTTGGCTAAGAAATAGAGTCCGACTGGTCAACCAGATATGTTTGGCCATTCAGGCATTGTCATCCTAAGGTATTTGATCAAGGTGAGCCATGCAGCCAAGGTTTGTGTGTATCCAGGTTCCTAAAACAGCTTGTTGGGACACCTAAAATCCTGTTAGGTATTGTTTTGCTCACTGGGCAGTAGAAGCCAAAATGTTCTTGGCAATGTAGTAATAAGGAGACATTAATTCCCCTTGCCCTCCCCAGATCCACCATCTGGGTCTGGTGTAAAATTCCTAGGAAATTATGGACTGGAGTATGACTGGAGATTGAATGTGCTCTCCCTAAAAAAGCCAATGGACATAGAAATGGGCAATAAGGTTTGGCTTTTTCTCCTTTCTGCAACTGATATACTAAAATGTTTTGAGCAAAGTTGTGAATAGAGGCAAAATCTATATTAAATCTAACTCTGCATCCTAGACTGAATTGTCGTCTTTTCTGCTGCTCACTTCACTAAAACTTTTGCCCCACACTTGACATTCACCTCAGCCATGCCTTGACAACGTCTCACCCCCAAATTAGGGCAGATCTCTCTCATTTTTGGTTTGAGCTCAAGGATTCTCAGTTTCAAGTTGGGGCAGTTGTTTTTCCATCAAGCATATCTGTAGAAGCATATCTAGTTTTCTTCCTCAACAACACTTAACCTTCACACTTGATTAAAACTATTATACTTCAATCACTAAAACATTTAATAGAATCTCTTCTGCATTTTATAGACATCTGGTTGAACTCAAAAGTTCAGGGTACAGTGTACTGATGTAACAATATGAACCTGTGTTAAAAATATTGGCATCATTTCTCAGATATTTCCATTAATTTACAAGAGTTTTTCTCCAGATGTTGATTTCCTCTGTTTCAATATAGACACATAACAAGTGAAGCCTGGGACATGAAACACCTTACTCCCCATACCTGCTGAGTTAGAGTTTAGTCCTGGGCCATGCAGGCAGCCAGCCTATCACCCAGGTTTGAAATTTTCCATGACTATTCCGACTGAAGACAAGTTTCTATAACTGAAGAAGACGAACCTATGTCATGTTCCACTTTATAATTGCACTGACTGATCCTTCACTTGCCTTTGGTCTAGTTTTCATTGTTTTATTTTCAAAAGACAATAAAAATTTATTCCAGTTTTGTTACCTTGTGAAATAGAGGAAAAACTTGATGCAGATAAAGCACTGTTTAGGCAGGAAGAATGAAGTATAACTTTAATATGTTTAAAATATGTGTGTTAGTACACCAGCTCTTATGTGTGAAAGTGCAGAAAAGACAGCATAACATCCAGAATTGCTAGAGAAAGAATCAATTTCTGTATGTATGAGTATGCAAAAAAATTTAAAAATCTCACAGTAGAATTAAGAGATGCAAATATGCTCAACCATTTCTCACATTTTTTCCTGTCATCTACCTCCCCAGATTGTATGTATTTTGCATGGTGTAGGGAAAAACATCTGCTTTTTCTTCCTTCCTTCACTCAGTGCTCATTTCCATCAAGGTGCCTGGGGAGCTGTGGTGCATCACTGTCCTTTCTGCTGGCAGTCTCTGCAGGACAAGCTGAGAGCTCCTGCATTCCCCACTGCCTCTGGCTCAGGAAACCTCCACACCACAAATTGCTGGAGCTGTGGGAGGCTATTCTCTGGAAGTTCTACTGCTTTAAGCTATTTCACTTTTCCTTTCCAGCATCCAGTGTGACTGCTGGCTGAGACAAGTTACGGGATCAGCTGTCTGAGCTGCTGGGCCTGCTCTATTGCTCATCAAACTCCACAGAGACTCTTGGTTTATTTGATATTGCATAAGGTAATGAATAAAGGGGTAGACCACCCTGGCCATCAACATATCCAGGGGTATGTATTCATGAAAAAGGACAGATGTGTTTTCTGCTTGTACCCTGAGACCATGGCTGTAGAGGGACTAATAAAAGCACAGCAGCTGCCATAACAGCACAGCTGCCCAGCTGAAAAGGTGCTGTGGCACAGAGAGATGGATTACAAAACCCTCGGGCAAGCAGAAGAGCAATCATGCAAGGCACTTACTCCATGTATTATGCATGTTTGAGAACATTTAGACCACAGAGTCTTTTTTGTGCAAGGTAAGAGATGGATGCTGGCCAGTGTTTTTCCATAGATGGATTGACAGACAAATATGCCATGTGTAAAGCCTGGATGATGAAGCAAACCTGGATGATGCAGCAATTGCACAACTGCAGGACAGTGGTCTGACTGTGAGAAAGAAAGAGCCTTGAATCTCTTAGTTTCAATGTGGGTCTCCATAATTATAATAAAGGCTGTATAAGGAAATCAGGCAATCTATTTAAACTGGCTTCATACTGTACATTTAATAATACTTTTGTCCAGAGCAGTTAGCAAATGTCATTTTAGTGACAACAATACTTTCTTTATTTCTCATCAGTTTTTCCCAGCTTAATTTAATCCTCTAAGTAATTTCTTTCTTTTCTAGTGTTTATATTTTTCAAGCTTCTGTAAGGTCTTACCTATTTTTCCCCCGGGCCCCCTCCTTCCTCTGATTTACTTATTACTAAGCCAGGTTGCAGACAAATGCTTGGTTGAATCCCTAAAGCAAGTTATGACAGACATGCATAAAACAAACACACGTACACACACCCTGAACTGCCCAGAGCACAGACAGGATGCAGCCACGGCTCAGCAATTGCTGATTCTCACTGCTCCAAACTTTGACACAATAAGATGCTGGGACCTAGCTGAGAGTGTCCTACTAATCCCAGAAATTTTTTAGTCTTTAAATTACGTAAATGCAAGAAGCTGCCACATTTCCATGCTGTATTAAAACGTGGAGGAAACAAACAAACACACTCTTAAAACTATTTTAAAACATATGTTTTGAATCTCACTGGGTCTGATTATTTCTTTGAGGAACCAGTCACATCTATAAAGTATGGTTTTTTACTTAGTACTTTCTAAAGAGGGTTTTACAAATTGCTATTGCTGACATTGACAAATGCAGGCACAGAGATACACATACACACAGTTGTTCTGCTTCTTTGACAAATATTATATCAGGAAAGAAATGGTTGTGGACTTGGGAGACTGTTTTCTTTGCCTTGTTCTGCTAAAGATTTTCTTCACCATGGTAGTCACTTACTTCAATCAAGCTGGGGGGGGTGGTTTATGGCAGAGTCACATAAACATGTACAGATGGCCCAGAAACATTTTCAAAGGTGCCCATCTAGCTAAATTTCAAAGCTGAGCACTACTTAAAGATCCTATGCAAATTCTGGTCTGAATGTCTTTTGGGGACATTCTCCTTCCTCCCAACTAGAAAACAGGAATCATCAATTCTTTCTTCAGAGTGTGGGGAGGGTGATGCAGAAATTAAATGAGAAAGGTCACTGAGACTGGAATCAAAAAAGAACAGCTTCTAATAAGGAACTGGTATGGAGAGATCTTGTATCAAAAGTATTCTCTGTCATATTGGGACATCACAGAGTACTCTTAATATTTTCTCTTTTAATCTCCATGCAGTTATGACAATGTGTTGATCTTTTTAACTAAAATGTCTCTCACTTCTTCAGCTGCAAGAATAGATCATGTGACAGCAAAGGCCACCAGTGAAAGCTATGTACAGTGATGTACATGATGTGATGATTTGTTGAGTCAGAAGTCCACGGAGAAGTGGTTCTGGGGCCATGTTTGTGGAATGAAAAAGCATTTCTACCCATGATCATCCTTTCTCTATGAACTGGAATTCACAGAATTCTCAGAGAACCACAGAATGGTTTGGGTTGGAAGGGACCTTAAAAATCATCCAGCTCCCACTCCCTGCCATGGGCAGGGACATCTTCCACTATCCCAGGTTGCTCAGAGCCCCATCCAACCCCTGGAACATTTCCAGGGATGGGGCAGCCACAGCTTCTCTGGGAAACCTGTGCCAGGGCCTCACCACCCTCTCAGTAAATAATTTCTTCCTGATATCCAACCTAAACCTAATATCTGTCAGGTTGAAGCCATTTCCCCTTGTCCTACCTCTGTATTGAACATCCCTGCTTGATATTTTGTCTGTTCATGAAACAATTTCCCTTCCTCTTTTCTGAGTCCAGTCTGCTCAGAGACAGCAATGTAGCTATCCCTGTTCAAATACAAAATCAGGTTCACCTCAAACCTTTCATCCACCATGTAAAATGGTCCCTGTAAGAATTAAACTATCTTGAAATTGCTAGATTGTTAAATTTCTCTGTTTGGGCCTGTCTGGCTGAGAAGTATCTTCAGAACCACTACTAGTGTAACAGAGAACAAAGTTTTGAGATTCATTAGTAGTAAGACCTTTTAATAAATAGTACTCAGCTAGGTTAAAAGGAGGTTCTAGATTTCAAATTCTCATACCAAACAGATAAAGCATGGAACCAACAGGAATAAAAACTGCTGCTGAGTTAAGGAGGTGTCTGAAGAAAGACTCAGTACCATGCTCTGGCTGATGTGGTGGTGTTGATTCAGTGTTTCTGTGTCCTGCAGAAAGTTTATAAGGTAAACATGGCTCTCATAAGGTTTGTCAGCAGAAGCGCCTCAAACACCACTTGGTGTGAATTTACCCAGGGACACTGTGGGTAATCCTTGCTCAGAACTTGCTCCTGAACTGCAATACTTGCTCTGACTCAATGCTCTGTGCATTCTCAGGGCCCTCTGATGTGAATGTGTGTCTTGCCCAAGGCTAAATGTGCCCATGCCTGCCCAAATACACTTGTTGGAGATGTACAAAATCGAAGTTGCACATATGCTCCAAGAGCCTCTTGCTCGAGATAACCCTTCTCTTGTGAAAAGGGGGGATAAAAGAGAATATATTCCTTCTTGTTTTCTCAAAAAACTTTAAGATGTTTTCAGCAAACATCCCAGAAACTTTTGTTGAGCTACGTTTTTTAAGAAATGCACTAAAAAATATTATTGTGATTTTATGATGAGCACTTCTATTTATTTGACATAAAGTTTTCCTTAAAATGGCCTGGGTGGATAGTATGTGATTAGTTCCACTCACTGGAGATACAGTCCTGTGAAAATACTGACTGATCATCTACTTTTCCATCACTAGATTAAAAAAAAATCCTGTGATCAGAATTCTCCTTTTTTTTATCCCTCTATGCATTCTTTCCAATATTCCACCAAGACTTAGAAAAAAGCTGACGAAAATATAACATTTATTTAAACCTTATATATAGTGAGATTTTGTTTAAAATAAAATGAAAAAAAGATCAGTCTTTGTTCCTCTGGAACTAAAAACTGTGACTTATGTTGTCTTTTACAGGTATGAAATTGGCTTGCACAATCTTTCAAAATTACCAAACCAAACTGGGGCAAAAATTACACTGAAAATTTGAGATCTGAGCATCGCTGTTGACAAGAAAGTCTGAAGTCATAACAGCACCAAAGGTAATGCCACTGATTTCCCAAGATCGAATTTAGGCTTTCTGCCCAACAGCACTATTTTTCTATAGACCCCATGGGCCCTTTTCGACTGGCACCCACAAATATGATGCTCTGTACTTCCCCTTTTCTCCTACATCTGCAATGTCACAGAATAATCTCTAAATAGAAGCAGAAGGTAAACACAATATTTTAACATTAATCTTGTTTTGTTACTTGTAACAGATGAAGACAACATCTGCTCTGGTCCAGTTCCAAGCCATTCTTTTATTGTTTTTCAGATGCTCATACATTTATTCTCTGAAACTGGAATTCTCAAAACTTTTACTCATGCCATAAAGAAATGTGTTTCCATTCCCTCATTCTTGAGTTCTCTCTTTCTCTCACACACACACAGAGGATAAAAAAGAGATTATCCTCTCTTCTGTGAAGAAGTTTGAATGGTTGGAGTGCAAATCTTCAAGGTATGCTACTTTCTAAAGTCAAGCTTTATCAATTAATTATAAAGTATAATTTTATAATTATTAATTATAAAATGCCAAGTTTGAGATAATAGTTCAGTTATTATCAAATTAAGAGAGCTAACTACCTGCATGCATTAAGACAGTTCTTTATCCTTGATGCACTTTCTGAGGATTTTAATTAAGGGATACAGGCATTGAAGTTTTTCTTGATTTTGTTGCTTCACATAACTGTGCAGTAATTGAGACTACTCTTTCCAATCTGATTTTTAAATCTCACTAACACTGATGAGCCAGATAGGTCTTCAAGTTGTTCAGTTCAGTTGTTTTTGAGTTTTACCTTTCTAAATGAGCCCATAACAGCCACAGCAAAGACACCCACCATAAGGATACACGGATACCTGCAAAGCAAACACAGACTGGGAGTCTCACTCAGTGTCTGAGCTGCAGTTGTTCTTGTGTGCTAGAGCATCCCACAGCTGCTTCCAAAAATTTCACACTGATGCTTTGTGGCAGTGGAGTGTCCTCACACGCTCCTTTCCAGAGAAGATGTCACAAAAGCAGTAATTAACAATCAGATTGAACATTAAATGATTCTCTAGATTTTTTTGCCTGTCAAGTCAATAACCAAGGAGCACTGTTTTAGCAATTCCTGTAGTCTCATCCTTGTGTATGCCTTCAGGTCTCCCTTAGGTGTGGATATCACCTTTGTCCAACAGAACCAGTCATTACATTTATGAATTCTATTTGTGATGTTCAGCTCTGGAAATATACACAGGTAGTTTTGCTTTCGTGCTTTACTGCCACAGTGCCTCAGGAATGCTGTCCAAAAGAGGAACTTACTGTGCACACAGGTGGATGCTCTGTTTCTCAGAGAACAGTCACAGACATATAAAGGCACAGAAGACATGAAAATATTTGTCATGAGGCTTGTCTCCAAACATATGGAGAGAATTGCATCCTTAGGCTATTTGTATCTTCTCTACCAGTTTGTGCATCTGTTCTGTAAATTCTTCCATTATTTGCCTAATCCCCAGAAAAGGACTTTACCTGCAACACTACCTTCCTTATACCTCTTTACACTCACAAAGGGCATAGCCTGGGACATCTGAGTTCTCTCTTGTCCACATTATTCAAAGAAAACCTTCCCTGTCCTGCTTCAGTAAATTCACCCCCATTCAAAAGAAAACACAAAAACAAAACAACAACAAAAAAACAAACCCAAAAAGTTTGCCAATTCTTTTTTGTAACTTATCATTCATTTTTTCCCCCAAGACATATCAGAAATGGTTCTTTTTTCCATGACTTCACTTAATTTTAGTTCATCAACTTCAATGTGGGTTATCTATAATTTCTATATGTCTGTAGTTCCAGCTATCTCATTTCTATTACCTTGTTCTATTTTGTTACAAAGATAAAACAGCTTTCTGTATGAACCATAAAAAAATAAAAACATTTCATTTGTAGACTCATGGTCAATTCTGGCTGTGAACAATTTGTCTGACGAATGTGAGTCTTTGAGAGCCAAATCTCTCCAAGTTCTATTGTCTTTCTCCTAATATGATCATTGCCTCAGATTATTATGTGTCACAGATCTGTTTACTGATCTGTGGCTTCTGACAAGCTCTGCAAGACATTCTGACGTAAATTCCTGTTTCAACACTCCCCAGGCCCATTTTTTTACAGCTTTGAAGCTTTTCTTAGAGGAGTGAAACAACAAGTTTTATAGCTTTTTTTTAAACCTTTTTGATTGTCCTACCCTTTCTCATGCTTTAATTCTGTTCTGTAATAAAATAGCCACAAACTACTGGAAAAAGCAAGTATATGAAAACCACCACTGTAAAAAATCAGATTTCATATCATCTGGGGGTGTCTCTATGGTTGGTGTCTTTTATTCACATATACGGACTAATGTGATGCTCCAAATATTATCTGTTCCTCTCCATACACCTAGGGGGGGTTGACTTGACCAGAGTTGCTCTGTTTTTCAATGACTCAGTCAATTTTAGTGGTGATATTATAAATTTTACACAGCATTGAGATGTGTTTCAAATGCTATCTTACTGGCAGCACAAAGCATAACTAAAAAATTCAGGTAGGCTCTGAAAAAATGTAGATCCCTGTGGCTGCTTGCTTGAATGATGAATGTTGAAGTTATAGCAGCAATGTTGAGAAACAGTAAGAAGTGAATGGTGAAAAGCTTTAAAAAGAGTAGAATTGCATTCCATGGTGTCTGAGATGCCTGTAGCAGAATTAAAACTGGGGAGATTTCCAAAAGGTTTGGGTAGATTTTTCAAAAAACATAGAATTTACATGACTGAAATAGAGAAACAGGAGATTTTAGCCTTTGCTCCATTCCTTCATTACTGCAGCTTCCAAGAAAAGGGACAGATAGGGATGAGTCACTGTCCCTCTCCACTTGCCATGCCAATTCTGACTTTCCAGAGCCCCATTTGGAGGCCAAAACTGCAAAGAACTGTCCTGACTTTGTTCTCCTCTCACTTCAGGAAAACCACCATGAAATCTATAAATGGCAACAGCTTGGTGACTTCCACACTAAACTGCCTTAGGAGAAGAAAGAGTTTTGTTATGCCTTTAAAGAAGCTTGAAGAGATATACTAAAGAGGTGCTCTTGGGTGATTTCACCCCCTTGAGTCTATGTACCATAGCATGAGAAGCTCACATATTCTGTAAAGAAAATAATGAAACAAGCCTTAATCTCACTGACTGGCTCTATGCAGGACAGAAGTTCAGGCTTCATGCAAGCTTTGAAAATGCTGTAGGAATAATTTCTTTAACCGTTTGGAGGGAGAAGGAGGTGAGGAAAGATGAGTTTAAATATATAATTTAAACAGCTTTCAAGAAGAAATGGAGCCTTTCAGTGATGTTTGAGATGGCAACTGCTTTTTTAATGCTATACTGGCATAGCAGTAATGGAAAATACGCCTCAGTGGAAAAAAAAAAAAGAAGGAGGTTTCATCATTAAAGGTGTGGCAAAAGGTTTTGTAAATTAAATCATAAATCAGTCAACTTTTAGTTCAATTAGTCCAGCCAAAAATACTCCTATTAAAAAAAAGTCACTTCAGAGTTTAAGGAAAGCCATAAATCATTGCCTAATCACAGTTTTTAGTACCTTAGAATAAAGTACCCTCCCAGTACTGCCCACCAAGCTGGCGTGTGAGTGGAGTTAATAGGGAGCTTGCCAAAAGTTTTGAAGTGAAAACCATAGGGGTTTTACTCTTTCATTCAAAAAACACATTAGAGACCTTGGCTATAAATCTTAGCATGACCTGTGGCACTGTTTAATCAATTTACTTCATGGCCTCAAGGGAGATGGTGTATATCTTAGCCTGTGGTCCCTTTCTGAACATACACAGCAGACCCCACCACCTCCCCAACAAATCCAACTGCTAATTATTGAACAAATTCACTCTAGTGTTTTAATTAAAGCAGTATTTCTTATTTTAATTTGTGACACTGTATCAGGTTACTCAGGGCTCTGTTTATAGTGTAGGGAACATGTGGAACAAGTCAAGTTATGGCAGGCAGCGAGCTCTAAGAAATAAAATTTGGCTTCCTATCCAATTTGCAGTAATGTTGTGTACTGTGGACACCAGCCTTGTGCATCTGATTCAGGGTGAAACTTGTATGCCATTTTTTAGAGAAAATCATCCCCCACCTCAAGTGGACTCTTGGAAGAGCACAATGAATGCATGCCAGATAACATAAACCATCCTTTTCCTGAATCCCCCTGGTCCAGAGAGCAGGAAGTCATAGAAACACTGCAGAAAAAGCAACTCTGCGGTGTCCTGGACCTCTGATTAGTGACAGAGAGGAGCATTTTTAGCCTCTTACTAGCACTGAGTGTCAGCTCCTCATGCAGGGAGGGAAGCCTGACACAGCTACAGCTGCTCCTCATCCTCCACAGCACCCAACAATTACCTGCTGCTTGTAATCATTGCACAGCTCAACAGTGGTCATGTCCACTCCAGCCTAGCACACACGGAGGATGAGCAAGAATGGGAGCTGCACCTTGGTGTCTACATGGCTGAGATTTTCTTCAGCATTTCATACAGGATTTACACTGGCCTTGTCCAGGTGAACTGATTTGGATCAGGCTGATTTGAGGGGTTTTGATGGGTTATTTCTGTCTTTTTTCAGAATTATAATGAGCAAACTTTCTTTTTCTCCCAAGCCCTTGGGAGCGGAAAGCATGAGTGTGACCCCATCACCTTGTTCTAAAGTTAGAGGGTGCTCCTAATGGCAGCAGTAATGCAAAGATCCACTATTCCCTATTACTTTTACAGCAAAGATCCACTATTCTCTATTACTTTCACAGCAGACATGAATAATCATCTACCTCTAAGCTATCAAGAGATTTAGTGGATATTTATCCGAGCTCAGCAATTTTATAGCGTGAATGTGTTTAGGGGAAAAGAAGCTCTTAAAAAAACTGTCTTAAATTTGGTCTCAAAATTTTATGACTGCCTGCAACTTTGATTTTCTTATGAAAGCCAACTATTTCTGACACCCCCCAAAAAAAAACCAAAAAACAAAAAACAAAAACCAAACCAAACAAACAAAAAAATCTTTTCCATTTACAACTGGGGAAAGAAATGCCTAAGGCCAGCCTAATGGATTCAGGATTAGTCATTATGATTCCCTTCATAAATGGCAGCTCTGACTATTATACATATCCTATATCTAGCTATCTAATTTCCTTCAGGAAACCTACAGTTAGTTGAAAACAGAACAAATCTAAGGCTTCAGTCTTTATATTTTAGGCTTCATATTGAGTGACATTTTGTGGCCTCTTGCTGGCTGAAGATCCATGACATTATCTGTGGAAAGTCCAACAAGCTCCTTCTGACTTTGAAAACCACTAATCTTCAAAGCCCTCCATTGTTCTGCATTCCCACCAGGCACAGAGCACTGTGGTCAGTACAAGCTCTGTGCTAGCAGAAAAGACTTCAAAGTTATTGTTTGGTTTTGGTTTAATTCCTCTTCTAACTTGTATGGTTTTCAGCATGCAGCCTCCTTTTTTTCAGCTCTAGGGTTGGGTTTTCTTTTAGTCATAAATAATCTGATTTAGTTTCCCCCATTTTTGTTATACTTTTCCCTCTTTATGATACTATTGCCTGCTTCAGAGGGAAATTAATTTCTCTCATGGTGTGTTTCTACTGCTGGATTTCTTTCATCTTATATTTTTTATCAGCTCTGACTTTTTATTCTTTATTGTGTCTTGAAAAATGTATTTGCTGTTCATGAAAGGTACCAGACCATGACAACACCAGAGACAGAAATGTTCTCTTTCTGCTACCCTTAAGGTACCTATCTGAATTCTACAGCACAATGCACTTCTAGAAAATTTTCCATCTTCACAAGTACCTCAAATAACATATAATCTTCCATGTGATAAAAAAAAAATATTAGTTTATTTTACCTTCATGAGAAGAGTGTATTGATTAAAGACAAAGAAACGTCCAAATCCTCTGTATGATCATAAAGTTTTGCTAATGCTCTCTCAGGAGAGGCAATGAAGCAGAAAGGAAAGAACTTCAGTGGGGAAAGAGAGGCCATAGCCAAGTACTTTTCTGGCAGCAAAGGGGGAACCATTGCTGTAGCCACAATGTGCAGTCAAAAGGATTTGTCTTGTCTTTTCAAGTAGGCATAGAGGACAGGACTAGATATGCTTTGCCTAGTAAACAGCTCTTCTCATTTTGCCACGTGTAACTTGGAAGAACTTGCTGCAGTAAGTTCTTAAAGCCTAAACTATTACAGATCTCTGAGGCGAGGCTGAGAGAACTCTAAGGAGAAAACAGAACAAAGGGCCATGAGCAGTGGAACACAGCATGCTTGTGTTCAGGGAGTCCGTGTCATTTTTCTGGCCAGCACATGCTCCTTGAACCTGCTGTGTCATTGCTCAGCTAAAAGAGTTTTCCTTTCGGGGGCACTGAGACCACCCAGATGTTTAGGAAAGTACCTTGGGATACATGGCCACCTCAGGCTGAACAGGAGATTCCCTATTGCTGCAGAGAATTGAGTTCATACTCATAAAAGGGTCTCCAGGCAGCCAAGACAGGGAGACAGCCTTTCCAGGAGTTTCTTAGGACTCTCTTGTATAATTCGTGTTTCTACTTACATACCACTGGTGAGTGTAAAGAGCAGCTGTTAAAATTTTTCCTCCTGCGTGTGAGCAATAAAAACTCCTGGTTTGCCTTGAAGCCCCTCAAATGGACTCCCAAACACTGTTAGTGAATCCCAGATAAACCTGCACTCTGCCTGCTTGAAAGTCAGCAGCAGCTTCAAGCATTGCAGAGCTTTCCAAGTCTGTGTGGTCACCTCATTCATTACTCATGAAAGAGACAGTGAAAGACACAAATCTCAGTGGACCCTCTCATCTTTACTGTTTGTTTGGTTGCTCTGCCACAACACAAGCAGTAGCCCAGGTGGTCTCAGAGGAGCCCATGGCCCTTAAGACTAAGTTTTCTAGAATGAGCATTCAACTTTTGGGTTTTCATGAGCCTTGTTTTTGGATTAGTTGGGCCAAGACTTTTATCACCTCCACCACACATTCTTTCTTAGCATGAAATCTTGCAGAGGCAAAGTAAAAGTGTCTCCATTTATTTGTTTAATACATAAAAATTACGATAAATCTATACATAAATGAAAATGAAAGGTACTTCCTGTAAGTTTCTGAGAGTTCCCAAAAATAGTCTCAGGACTCGGACAAAATTAATACTGTTATGTAGTCAAAGTTTCCATGAAGGCATCGGTACCTGGGTGTCTGTACAAGTAAAATTGTGCAAATAACTACAGGCTCTTTTCCAGCCAAAATCGTAACAAACACGAACTCCTTTTCTTACTGGAAACATGGCAATAACCTTCTCTGGTTTTCCTGAGAAGATCTTCAAGGCAGTGCTGGTGTAGAGAGAAGCGTGTTGCATCATCAGGGCTCTGTGACTGTAGTGGTGTCCTCGGTGCAGCAGCCAGCTATCTCTGCTCAGTAATCCAAGGCATTCATACTCACATGCATCGTGGCTTTCCAGGGCCACCTGGCAGGGTTGGCTGCCAAGCAGAGGGAGTGGTGGGACAGGGCATATGTCTCTGGCTCAGACTGCTCATTTCAGGGTCCAATTAATTCAAGCTTTCCTTCTCCTGAGTTAGATTATGGGTGGAGATGATGCAAGGCAATTTGTAGCTCATTCTTTTGTCTCTGCCACGGAACAGCAATGCCCTGTATTGGGATTGGTCATTCATGGGAGAAATAGCACCTCAAATTGCCAGAGCTTATGCCCAGGGGAATTTTCTGACAGTGACCAGACACAGATGGGATATTAAATCCTTACACCATGACACTGACTACTCAAGATTCACATACAGAGCCTGTGGCTCCCAGAATATTGAAAAAGCAGCAGTACAGCACTGTACAGTTGCTCTAGGATGTACTTTCCACTGACAAGTCTTTCCAAGACCTTGTTCTGCAGCCACTGGCCCCTGAAACTTCCCTCCATCCCCTGAACAACCATGGTCCCTCACCATGGAATGACTTGACATCAGGCAGAGCCTGTGAAAGCACATCAGCTTTCCAGGATGCTCTCCTCTGCCGTCCTCTGCTTGGGGAGGTACCATGTACTCCTGCTTCCAGTGTTCCCCAGGATCCTGCTAAGGAGCATCCTGGAAGCCTGATTAAGCTTAGCTTTTGTCTTGGGGGAAAAAATATTATGACCTCAAGGCAAAAGAAAAAGAAAGGACAGTTTATAAAGGTAACTCAGCAGAAACAAATAGTGGTGGGCTATGTTTTGCAGGGAAGTTTTGGTGTTGTTGCTGATCTTTGAAAGACTATTTCAGTAACTTCTGTCACCAGAAGAGTGGCATTTTTGCACTTCTTTTGTACGTATTTTTATAAATATGAGCAAATAAATAAATAAATCTCTCCAGCCAAATAGAAGCTCTTCCTCCCAACTGCTTTTATAAGAAAGTTAAGTAAACATCCTGGCATGTCTGAAGGGGATTCTGGATCATATTGCAGGCCATGGCTCTCTCTATCATCCAGCCTGGATTCACAGCTTTGATGTACGGAAGACAGCACTTAAGCTAAATCTCTGGGTAGCCCTGAAATCACACACAGTTGGCTCAAAAATAGAAGCTGGGCTAACTACTTCCTCTCACACTGTACTGGCAGGTTTACATTCAGGAGCCCCTCCTCAGTTCCCTAGGCATCATCCAGGTCAAGCACATCTGGCAGCATTCACTCCCCAGGAATTAGGATCCCCAGTCACAGTGTTCAAAGACAATTACTGCTCCTTTCCAGCTGAGAGATCAACAGATTCTTGTGCAACTCTTTCTCTCCCTTTACCACACAAGAAGAAAAGACCTCAAACATCCTAAAAATATCTTTGAAAATCTTTTGGGAAGAGCAGGCCTCTTGTGATTCACCTTTGAAGGTGCTCTCAGGCAAGCTTCAGGGCATAAGTGCAGGAATGCAGGTGCCACAGCTTGTCATTGCAATTTTCCATCTAACACTGCAGACAACAACACAGACACTAGCATCATTTTCTCACTTGAAGAACTTTCCAATAGATAAGCAGTTACCAGGCAGTTCTCCTGCAAAGATACACTTAGAGCAGGATAATAGGTTGGAAGCTGAAGGAAGGAAGAGGGGACGCCAAGCTGTGTTCTCTATAAAATGTGTTATTTTAAAAGAACAAAAAAAATAAGGATTTTTTTTTCTGTTTTGCAATAGGAAGTTTCTGGTTTTGTCTGTTGACAACTTATTCTTTCCAAGAACAAGACAGTCTTCCTTGGGATATATCTTTCAGATGGATTGGTTGGGCAATAGAAAGGAGAATTGCCTCTTTTCCTTGCCCTGACTGCAGTACAAGAGGGAAAGTGGGAATATTGCTCCTTCCCTGGAAAATCTGAACAGATAAATCCTGGGGTAGGGGGCCAGCAAACATCAACTCTGAGTCAGGAAGAAAACCATAGGGTGCTGAGGAGAGCAGGCAGCAGGCACAGAGCCAAGCCTCCCAGGTGATGGGAAGAGAGGAGCTGTTCCCAGGGACCCAGAGGAGCCTGTGCAGAGCTGCTGTATCCCAGGAAGCAGATGGTGCACATCAAAGTCCTGCCATGCTATGAGCTAGCCTGAGCAGAATTATCACCTCCTCCAATGGGCAGGGAGAATTATTGTCAAATTCCTGTATTTTCATGCATGTTAACCTCAACACCTTCATTCTCTATGTTGTAAAAAGATCCCTGCTTTAATTTAGGTTCTCATAAACCCCAGTTCTGGAGTTTTGTAATTCCTTTTGGTGTTCTGGGAGAATTCTTGCTTTTAGGAAAATATACAAGCAAGTCTCCCTCAAACTTCTGGCTGCTTCAAAGTCCTGTAATAACCATTTTAATCCCAGCTTTGGTCAGATCTAAGTCTAAACTAAAAGATTGCAGTATTTTTTACTAAAAGAGTGGTAAGAAATTGTTATCTTCCAAAAACACATCAACGAAAATAAACAGCAATCTAAATCTTAGTTTCAATTCCTTCTCCTTTTATGAAAGCTGCCCTGAAAATTCACTGCTCTACTTTTAACTGTTCAAAGAGAAGTCTCCTGTGAAGGTCAGTCCTGAAGATGGCAAATAGTGCTCTACAAAGATATGAAAAGCAGTTATCTCTTTTATTTTTAATGTAAATTTAAAAAATTTGAAAACTGTGTGAATGAAATACACATCTAATAACAACAACAACAACAACAAAAAAGCAACTGACAGAAAAGTATTTTGCTGCTGACTGAAAAACAAACAACCTACAACCCAACTCTCAAAAACCCGAAGAAATAAAACCAAAACCCAAAATGAAACAACACCCAGACACACACAATGATTTTGTAGTTTTGGCAATAAGAAAATTAGGCTGGTGAAAAAGGTTTCTCAGGCCCCATATCTTGTCTCTGACAGTGGAAGTTATTATCTTCTTACCAAAAAAAGTATAAGAAACAAGTGTCTATTTCTTCCAGGTATGATCTTTCCCTTTGCATGCTGTTTAATCCCTTGGAAGCCAATGGTTTGGAGATTTCCTGATCAGAGGATGAAGTATTAGATAAATATCAGATTCATACCTTGGCTTTCTCTCACAGTTTGTTTTGTTGACATTTTTTTCACTGTGATCCCATAATTTCTAAATAAGTTCCACCAAGTACTGCTGCCTGTTCAGCCATTCAGATACTGGATCGATTTAGAAGGAAATTACTGTATCATTAAAAAACAAACAAACAAAAAAAAAAGGTGTGAGAAAGCTGTCATGCAAATTTGACCTCCAGAAATTATTTTGCCTGATAGATGTGACTGCAACCTCCCTTCCCGTTGGTTTGTTATTGTTCGAATCTCAGGTTGCAAATAGGTTCCTGAAATGCATCAGTTTGGAGAGCCAGTGAAAGATAACTCTCTGCTGAGAGGAAATACTTCTCTGGCAGGTAAGCCAGTGGCAACTGGAAAATATTTCTGGAGTATAATAGATTTGTTCCCCAAATTCCTTGGGAACTTGTAAATATGCTTTGAACACAGGAACCGCAGCTATTGGGCAAGAGTGTTTCACTTAACAGCAGTCAGTGGTTGTGCTTCAGAGAATGCAGAACGTTCCCATAATGAATCTCTGGAGTGGGAAATAAGAGGAAAAGGCCAACTTCTTATTTTGTTTCTTTCTTTTACCACACATAGCCTGAGTTTGTTCTGGGAGGGAAAATGGGACATTCTGGGTACTTAGCTTAAAAAATAAATACAGCCAGTTCTTCTAGCATTTGTCTTAAGAGTTCTTAAACACATAATTAAACCACTTTTTCCTTTACCTTCTCTTATTGAACTCAAAGACCACTTCAAATTGGAATAGCAGAAAACAGATTGCATCTCTGAACTGCTTTCTGGGCCTGATGCTAACATGGGAGATACAGGTTTCTGTTAAGCACATGTTTGTTAATTACTTTCTTGATGCTATACTTGAGACAAGAAGGAAGACAAGAAAGTGGGAGATGTGCCAGAAGGACTCAAGCAAGGAAGTATCAAGTGAAGAAGTGGACACCCACAGTTACGAGCCAAAAAGAGATCTGGATTTTTTCCTGTTTCTCTGAATTTCAGTACTAGTGTGAGGCCCTGGATTGACAAGCCCAGAGGCTTGGGTCTTCTGTTCAGCCACAGAAACATTAGACTGTGGGTTAACTTTCTGGAGTATTTTTTAAAAAAACCAAAAAACAAAAACAAAACAGCCGCAACACTAGAAATACTTGAAGAGACTGTGGTATGAAAGGAAGGGTGAAGCAGTTGTGTACCAAAAGATTAACCAGACAGCATGAAGCAATGGAAACCAAAGGAGGTGAGAACAATGCCGTGCAATATTCCCAGGATGAGAAAGGGGAGCAGCTGGAGTGTGTTCACCAAGGTGTTGAGCTGGCAGGAGGGCAGCCCAGGCTGCAGGGAGGGAGGGTGGGCTGCAGAACAAGGTGGGGTCTCTTCCAGCACTTGTTCCAGCACTGGGTGAGACAGGTAAGAGGGAGGAAGGGGGCCTTTTCAGGAGAGTGATTTCACCTGGGGTTTTGTGGAAGAGGGAGGGAGAGCTGGGTTTCTTGCTGCCCTCGGTGCTACTGCACTTTCTCAGCCCAGTTGACAGAAAGGAGCAGTTACACAGGAGACAGGCCGGTCCTTGGAGCAGAGCTACAAGTGATTAATTGTATCAAGAAAAAGAAACAGTGTCTCCTTGCTGAGCTTTGTAACGGGCTTCATATAAATTTGCGTGAAATATTATGTGGGATTACTGCAGTCAGCCAGGAGTTTGGCTGCAGGAGCCAAGAGGAGGATGGAGCCCTGCCAACAGGAGAAGCAGGAGATGAAGTAGATCATGTTTGCCAAGGCCAGGAGGACAGCCAAACCATAGCTACAGTAGCATAGTAATGAGAAATGGGAATTGCATTCAGCATCGGTTCTTCTTCTTATCAGGATCGTTAATACTCTGCATCTAATTGTCCTGCTCTCCTCAGCCTTGCTGCAGGCCACGGAAGAATGTGGGACAACAACAGAAGGTAGAGAAAACAGCATAGAGGTGTTTAAACATAATCCTGCTGGAGCTCACAGCTGGTGCTATATGAAACCATTTACCCCACCCACTAGTGCAGACCAGACGCTGAAACAGATGCTCCCTTCTTGAGCAGCAGAAAGGTGAGCAGGTGACACAAAATGCCATTTTCCAGGTATTTTATTCACATCAGCATGTTAAAGACAACTAGGGAGAATTGGGATTTCAGGATGACATCTGTTTGATCCTCCTGTTTTCTCCACTCCTACACAGTTTGTGGTCACTTTGGTTCCCATCTTCTTCCCATCTGAGTTCCTATTCCTCTCCAAAGCAGATCCTGTCCTTCAAGGCTGGAGAGGGCTGCAAGGCCAGCTGGACCATTGGCTCTTGTCCTATGCCTTCGCCTGGGGAGTCTCTGGTTGATTTAAGCAGAGATGTCTCACCTGGAGCTTCAGATTTATGAATACATAAGATGTGGCAAAATTTGAGCAGCATGTCTCACCCTTACTTCCTTTGGAGAAGAGATGGCACTCTCACACGTGAGCTTCTCTCAAGAAATCTGTGTCTGGATCCAGACTTGGCACCCTCCATCTACAAGAGCCTGAACTCAGCCTCTTCCCCCAGAAATACTTCAGATTTTGAACAACTTTGTGCTTTGGGACTCTTTCTAGGATTTCTGATTCTGCACAAAAATGCCTTGACCTTCACGAAACCAATAACCGGCGATGAAAGCCCTGAGAAGACTTTCCCAATACGCATATTCTCACAGCTGAGCTACACACTGAAGGTGCTCTGCAAGCAGCAGCCCCTCCTGGCAAGTTCCACCAAGTACTGGCACCCTCCTGGCAAGCCACAGACTAACCTTGTCATTAGCTGTGCCAAATGGAGTGGCACGAAGCCTGTCTCAGCCACACCTCATGCTTTGCCCACCTCCGAGGCCTTCACACCCGAGGATGTGCTGCTTTCCCCTGGGATCAAGACTTTCTTGGCAGGGCTGGGAAGTGGGGCATACTCAAACCATTGTGGAATTACCTACAGTCCCAGTCTGTATGTGCAGACAACCTCCAGCCTGGCTGGAGGAAAAGGTGTGTTTTTTTCTCTATTTCCCTCCAGCTGGAATAAAATGTGAAATCTTCTCATAAACGCAAACTGAGAGATTCTTGTTTTCTCGAAGGACGCAGGGCAAAGACTTAAATTTCTTCTCCCAGCCAACACTGAGGGAGTTCCCTTCCTGGAGGGAGGGTGCCTGCCAGCTTCGTGGGGTGTCAGAGTGCCTGGAAAAGGGCAGCGCTGACCAGGAGCACCATGTGCCACCGACTCGGGATTCATCCCTTTGCTCTCCAGAAAACATCACCTCTGCTCCCCACTGTGTCACCTGGTCAGTGTGGCTTCTCACCAGTCCTTATTCATGAGGAAAGGGACATCTGGTGTATTGTGCCAACACTAGTGCTAGCTCTAGGGTTTATTTGAGATTGCCATTGTCCAGAGAAGCTTTGGAAAAGGCCACTTCCATTAAATGGTTCAGGAGCCATTACATTCCCACATGCACAGAAATATATATTAAAAGTATCACACATGTAGTCTCACTGCAAGACATAAACTAAACACCGTATGTTTAGAAGAAAAACCCAACACTAAAGTAGCTCCTCTTCGAAAAAAAAAAATGAACTGTTTTGAGGTTAAGGAAAAAGGTTCCCTGTAGAAGTAGACATCCTGAAAGAGTAGAATATACACAGCTGGGATATCTCTCTTGTTTTGTTTTCATTTCCTTTTGCAGTCTTTTTGTATTTTAACAAGTTCATTTGGGCACTGCGAGCCAATGTTGGCTGTGCATCTATGTTCACTAGACTGCCTGGGGCTCTCTCCTTGCAGAAATCAGGTCAGTACCAAACTCTGTGCAGAACCACCCACAATCCCAGAGATACTTTTGCTTTGTTTTGTTCATTATGCACTGTCCCTGTCACAGAATAGTGTTTCTTAACTTAGCCTGAACTGAGACAGAGTGAAAAGTAAATTGTTTGTTCTTTCCCTTGAGGCTGAGCCCAGAGTTCTGTTTTCTTAAAGAGTTCATATCAGCTTCAAGTTTTGTGTTGTGGCCAAATACCATGATCTGTATTTCTCTTTTTCAACAAAAGCAAATTTTCTTTCACTCCTCATACCTCTTACTTCTGCTCAAGATAAACAGATGTATTTCTGTCCTGATGAACTTTGTTTCCATTTCCCTGAGCATCTTCTGAGCAGCCATCCAGCCTTCCTTTCTTTTGTCATCATATTTTACAATCACATATGTAGGGTGTCAGGCAGAAGCCAGCACCTCTAGGCTACTCAGGTCCTTTATTTCACAGCTGGAATACAAGTAGCAAAGATCAGCTCCTCTGTGCATGGTATCCCCTCACCCTTCTAGCTTCCTCCAAGAAGAAAAATTCTTCCAACCACACCCATGAAGGTACCTTTGCATTTGCTTACCAAAAAAAAAATTAAGTGATCCTGTTTAGTTGGTTTTGCTGCCTTTTTTCACTCTGCATCGAGTGCCCTGATAAATAGACATGTACAGACTCCACACCCTAGCAGGGAGGAGAGTCTTTACCCCTAGCAGGCAACAGCCTGATACAAGGTGAGATTAAGCAGCAGTAGGAGCGCAGCAGAGATGTGATCTGAGCTGGAGAGAATTGGAGTTGAAAGCTGAGAAATAAGCCAGTTTATCTGGGCTACCCCATAAAAGAGCTGCTGCTGTGACAGATACACAGCCTAATGGCACTTGAAGGGGTTAATACACCTGGAAAGCGAGTTTTCAAATGAACTTCTTTTCCTCCTGGCCTCAGCATAAGGCAGTGCTCTATTAGATTTGACCTTTCTTAATGTGAATTAGCAGCTCAGTGGAACAGGATCCAGAAGCCAGAGTCCCTTCCCTCTTCACATCCATGCATTAATGTAACAAAAGCAAAAAGGTGTCAGGAAGGCTAAGAATAACTGAACAGATCTTGTGCCAATTTGGAATAAAATATAGGACCCTCCAGAAGTGGAAGTAACTTGGTTGCTTCTGAACTCTAGGTGAGGCAGGCATTTTAACTCACCCACCTCCAAACCGCAAAAGAAAATGAGACATGGGCAAATTCAGGTACTGAACTTAAAATAAAAAAATAAATAAAATAAAATGAAAGTTGTCAGTTCATCATTTTGGTAGGACAAACAAGAGGAAATGCCAAATTATGTCTCTAGAATATAAATTACCTTTTCTCTCATGAAACAGATTTGCCCAATGTCTTTCAATAAAAGTACTCCCTCGCCCCATTTCCACTGATTTCCTGGGAGGGTTTCCTCACCCCTTCCCCTCGTTCAAAATGTTTCATCAATCTTGTCACCTTGGTTCTACCCTGTCTCATGAGGAAATGGATGGAGCCCAGCTAGACACGAAGATGTGCCATCCAGGAAACCAGACCAAAACTGGTATGTTTAAAAACGTGTTTGAAGAGAGCACAGGATGACGGGGGGTGGAAAGGGAGCAGGGGATGTTTTTCAGCTTTACTTCCCCACTTCTTCTCACAGACACTTGCTGTTGTCCAGGAGCCCAGAGAAAGGAGTACTTTTTTTTACTTTTTTTTTTTTTTGGTGGAGGTGGGAACAAGCAACAATAACCAGATCCTCATGGCACATCTGTCTTTAGGTCCCTATGGGAGCCACAGCTGTGCAAAGAGAGGAGAGCGAGGCGAAAAAGGTAGAAGGGGGCGGTGTCCAACTTTCTAGAGATGGAGTTATTTTAAGCAATATCTTCGAAACAAAAACCCGTGTGTTCTCCGTTCTGCAACGCGCCGGGCAAGGCTCAAACACCCGGGCTGGGTTGCCCGGGGTCGCAGGCCCTGCCAAAAAAAGCAGAGCTCTGAGGTGGGTCTGAGGCAAGGCTGGTCACCGGTGCGGAGGGTGACGCGGCCAAGCCGAGGGAGCGTGCCCCGGCTGGTAAACAGGGCCCGCAGCACCGGCGGCCCCTCCGGCATTTCCCTTCCCTTCCTTTCCCTTCGTTTCCTTTCCCTTCCCGCTCACCCGGCTGCGCTGCTCCGAGCAAGTGTTCCATGAGCTGTGGGTGAGGGATGGGGGCTCACGCTCTGGCCACGAGCTCTGTGTGCCTCCCAGCCCGGGCTAGGCTTGGCTTTGTTTTCCAGGTTTTGATCCAGCCGGGCCTGTGCCAGCCAGGGGAATGTCACGCTGGCCTTTGGGCCCGTCCGGCCTCGCTGAGGCCATGTCCGGTCACATACGGCGTCCCCAGCAGAGCAGCTCCCACCATCACCCCTCAGCCCTCTGCACCGATAAAATCCCGCTCCCGTACGCCCTCAAAGGAAAGATTTTATCCACGGCTCCACACCAAGCTCAGGTCTGGGTGTGAACTTCCTCAAAGGCGACATGTTTTGAGGTGGGGAAGCGTTGGTTCAAACACATCCTCAAAAGCCAGGTGTTACTGTTAATTGAGTTTTAAAAGCTGTCTCAGAGCAGAAAGGAATCAAGCTCCATATTCAGAAATAAACCAGCTGCTTTTCTAAGAAACTAAAAGCTGTCACGTTGGTTTTGACCAAGTGGAAAATCACATTCTTCTCCCCACATCTTATGAAGGGAAATGGGTGCAAGGGAGAAGGATTCCAATCTGCCAGGGAGTTTTGGGGTGTGCTTACAGGCTGCTGAACTTTGGGACTCCAGGATGCATATGAGAGAGAAGGGGAAACCCAAGGCCGTCTTAGACACTTGAGAAAATAACGGCAAAATCCTCACCCTATTTTCTTCCCTGGCTGCCTTCTTGGGAGCCACACAATGAGATTTTCATAGGTTAGGGGAACAATCAGAGAGGGAGAAAAGAGATAATTGGTCCCTCTTTAGTATTTTAAGATACAGATCTCCAAGCATGCAGATGCTACAGCAGTTAAGCTTTGTGGAACTTCTTATGGTTAAGGGCTTTTGCATTTGTGAAAATGCGCGGTTGAGAAATAAAGCTTAATTCAAATGTCCTTTGTTCACTACATGATTATTTTCCATCTGAATTTGTAGAATGCAAACAACTCACAGTCAGTGGGGAGCAGAGGGTACCCAGCATTCCTGAGAACTAGCCCCAGGATATATAAGTATTGCATTAAGTCTCCTTAACATTTTACGGATTTGGCTGATTTTCAAGATCTTTAAAGCATGACACCATACATTTTTCCAGTTTTTTCTCCCTTTGGTGTGGGTGTGTGCCCATGGTGGGAGTACTGGTATAAGAATTTATCTCCAAAGCAATCTCTAAATCCAGCTTCTTGTTTTCCCAGGGGTATTTGTTTACATAAAAGGCTGTGTTGTGGCAGCAAGCATTAATGTGTTTGAAAATCTGTCACAGAGTAATTAAATTTATCCTCATTGCACCAAGCTGTTGGATAAGTTAGCATTATCCCCATACTGCAGGAAGAGAAGTGAGAAACAGAAATTAACCCATGAGGGGCCTAAGGAGGCTGTCAGAGAGCCAGAAGAGGAACACAAATCTCAAGAATTAACAGGCTAATGCCTTAACCACATGAATATCCTTTCTAAGGTTTGATTTGTTGCCATATCCTTTTTCTGCTTGATCACTTAGGACAAAATGACCTGTCCCCCGATAACATTCTATATGCTGGAACTAAAAATAGGAATTCTCCTCTCCTACTCTTAAATTGTAGCATTGTAAGTGTACAGCATGAGAACTTATGGGAAAAGAAAACGTCTAGGGTTCAAGAGGAAAAACAGATAAAGGCCAAGTGTGGGAGAAGAAAGCTATGGAGGGAAAGAACCTTTGCTAGAGTATGCAGGGGATCCACCTCCAAATAATTCTCACCATTTAAGGCTTTTCTTGCTGCTTGCCTCCATGCCCTTCAGAGAAATAAACATGGGGTTGAAGAACATTTGTTATAATCCTCACAGGTGATGCATGTATGTGCAAAGGTTTGCCATGCTACTTCTTTAACAGGAATTCAGGCACCTAGTGCCTAGTGGGAGAGGCACAAACCAAATGCTGCAGGAAAACAATCATACATCCTTCACCCACTTTCTTAGGTTTTTGCCCTTACCTTGAAACACAGCTTTGCTAGAGTTTACAAGTGACTGTACAGCTGAAGAAAGCTTGAGGCTGGTGATTTTTCTGTTGTTTTTTTAAGTACAAAAAAGACAAAATTCTTTAAACACAACGCTGTCACCTCAAGCTAGTTTTGCAACAGCTTTGCAGTGCCAGTCCCAGACCTGACAAATCTCCCAATCTCTGGTTGAAGATTCCCTCAGCTGTCTCCTGTCTCACAGTCCATCAGTGCAGGGCTGGCACTTCACTTGGCATCACATCACAGCTTCTCTCTGGATCTGGGACCATCTCATGCTGCATGGCACCAAATTGTCTGCCACCCATCCACGCTGGGGCCAGGGTTTCCAGATAAGAGGTGATTCATCTACTGTGTCCCACTGAATCCACCATTCTATTTTCTTCTGAGGAATCTACATAGGGAAAAACCCTTTCAGTGCAGGATGCCTTTAGCCATGCCAAGAAAATCCTCCCCTACACCTCTCTCTCTCTCGTGCTTTCACATTGTGGGAACCTCAGCAATATTTAGCTGTTTCATTAAGCATTGCTTAACTCCCAGTGTCTGCTTTTGTTGAATTAGAACTCCACAGAAGGACATATTCAAGCTAGAGTTATGTTCCTTAGGAAAAAAATGTAGTCCCAAGTTACCTTTGGGTCTTGAGGAAAAAGCTGCAATATGCTTAGAGTGAGGGTTCCCAAAAGCACTCAGCTCTGATAGAAGAACAGGCAGAGCTGTCACATATATACAGGAGCCAGAGGATGCCTTTAAGTGCTCACAGGGTAAGAACATACCACATCTTTGGGAAGCTCAGCTCCAGAGCAAACTCCCCGCCATGTGCCAGATACTTCCTCCTTCCTAGCAGCATGGCTCTGGTGTAAGGTCTTTGCAGAGCAGCCCCAGAGAAGCCAGAGACGATCTGTGACAGTGTAACTTGGGTAGAAATTTCTGACTAGTCATGCCACTAAAAAAAAGCCAGGTGTTACCTCAATAAGGTCCTGTCTACACAGCCATAGAATCACAGAATCATTCAGGTTTGAAAATACCTCAAACCTTTGACCAAACACCACCAGATCAACTAGACTAAAGCACTGAGTCCAGTTGTTTCTTGAACACCTCTATGGATGGGTTCTCTACCACCTCCCTGGGCAGCCTGTTCCAATGTTTGACAACTCTTTCCAGGAAAAAATATCCCCTGGTGTCCAACCTAAACCTCCCCTGGTGCAGCTTGATGCCATTTCCCCTTGTCTTGTTGCTGGTGGTCTGGGAGAAGAGACCAACCTGATCTGGCTGCATCCTCCTGTCAGTAGTGTGAGAAGGCTCCTCCTGAACCTTCTTTTCTTCAGGCTGAGCCCCCCCTGACAGCTCCCTCAGCCACTCCTCATCAGGCTTGTGCTTCAAATCATTCCCCAGCTCCATCCCTTCCCTGGACGTGCTCCAGCCCCTCAATGTCCATCTTGCAGTGACAGGCCCAGAACTGGAAACAGGATTTGAGGTGTGGCCTCACCAGTGCCCCACACAGGGGGCAATCATTGCTCTGATCCTGCTGGCCACGCCATTGCTAATCCAAGCCAGGTGCCATTGACCTTCTTGGCCATCTGACCACACCTGGCTCATCTTCAGCCGCTGTTAACAAGCACCCCCAGGGCCTTTCCCACCAGGCACTTTCTGACTACTCTGTCCCCAGCCTGGAGCTGCAGGGGGTTGTTGTGACCAGGGTAGGCAGACAGACTTGGTGCCTTCAGATGGCAGAACCCTGGTTTCAGCCTGGAGATGACTGGCAGGCAGCACACCCAGGGTGGTACCTGTGCCCTGCAGCATAATTAAGTGCCAAAACTTCACTTAACATCTGACTATGAGATACAATTGCTGCCTTTGCTCAAGAAAAAGCACTGTGGTTCTTGGAGGTTATTGCTGTGCTAACAGCTGTGATGTCATGGTTAAGGGTAGCTACAACACATTTCCACCTGAAGCCAAAGTGCTAATAAAAGTCTAAGCAGAATTGAAATAAAACCTAATTATAGGGTCCAGCAAAGCCTTTAACAGGGATGTCTACATTCATCATTAAATTCAAGATAGACCTTTCTCTACCATGCAGGAGGGAAATGGTAGAAAAATGGCTAAATAGATAATGGAAGACATTTAGTTAGTCCTTTGTTAGCACAGGATTTGTTATATTCAGAAATGTGGAAAACACCTCACTTGGGCTATCAGATTCTAGTTGAGCTGTTTTGGCTATGGGCAACAAGTTACTCGATTGTTATGTGTGAATATCCCAAGAAATGGCAAAGATGGGGAGGCCTTGGGATTATGTTGTACCTGAACACTTTAAAAAGGAACCAGGAGTCCCTACATGTAGGTCCATGATCATTTGGGAGAAGCTCAGCCAAGACCCTCCTGTGTCATTAAAAAAAACAAACCATAAAATGCATGCAATCTGAAAGAAGTAATACTGTCCTTCATCAAGAACATAGTTAGCAAGATTGGAAAAAGAGTGCATAATGAGTTTTTTGTGTCTGGATGGATAATGAATGCTTTTTTAATGTCTACAGGTCTTTTACAGGTGAAATTTGAGCCAGCATTATGCCAAACCCAGATCAGCTTCCCTCTAAAATTGGCTGCAAGGCACAATCATATTCTCTGTTCCTTCTCTCCCCTTTATCTCTTAAAAGGATAATTCCTGACAATTTACATTAACAGACAGACTTGAGTAGGGGGGCTTGCTTACTTACTTTCTGGAAAGAGCTTAAGGTGAGGTCTTCTGTCTCCTCTCAGGAGCCATTTACTTGAACAAAGGGAGGGAGGATACAAAAGATCCTAATATTCCTGACTCTTTAATCTTTCAAAGCAGGCTTAATGCAGAGCTCAGCCGCTGCTGTGAGAGGCAGAGCTCTGTTTTGCAGTTTCCCAGACCCACTGCTGAGCAGATGACACCATGGGCAGAGCCGGGGGTGAAAGCGGGGATGTGGAGGAAGAGGGACCGTCCTTTCCAGTGTCACAGTTTCCAGCCAGTGGGTGGCATTGTCAGCGATCCTGGGTGATGTCACACTCCTGTTGGACATGCAGCCAGGAGCAGTTTCTCCCTGGGACAGTCTCAGAAGACGTTGCAGGCACAGTCTAGGTCGGAGGACTGCACACCCATGAATTAATGCATCTTGTAGGATATGTATGGCATTCTAGGCAGTGCTCCTGGTGTTCCCAGGGACTTGCAGGCCCTTTAAAGAACAGACCTGGCAAGTGCATATCTGGAGAAGGCGCTGCTCTGTTCTTTGTTCCTCTGGGAGAGCATGTGTGGGGGTGTGAAGAAGGTATTTTCTCTTTGCCAGTGAGTAAAGAAGCCTCCTAGAAAACGACTTGCTCACTGCCAGTGTTCCAGAGTGAATGTTACCCACATTACACCTGGCACAGAGGCACAGCCAGCTTGGAAATGGACATTATGAAAGAAAAATAATGGCTCAGCGTTTCGGCCCTGGTGGTACAATGGGTTTATTTTCACTGCACCATGGAATGAGCGGGAGAGCTGAGGCTGCTGAGCTGTACTTCTGGACCTGATCTAGTATCACAGAAAGGCTTTGTGCCATGGGAATGTGCCAGCTTGACTGGAGCAACTTGGAACCTCCTGCCCTGTGCTGCTTTACCTACTGCCGACATCAGCATTCACATTCAGTTTTACTCAGTCTCCTCTATACCTCTACCCTTCTGCTGTTTCCTCAGAGCAGTAGCCTCCCCTGGCATAACAGGAGATAAAAAAGGGGTGCCTTGGTCTGTATTCTTTCTTTTCTACCAATAGTTCTGGCTTTTGGAAGTCTCTGTCTCAAAATTCAACCTTAATTCCCCTTTCTTCTTTTACCAGAGGGTTTAAGCACCTCAAAGTCACATTTTATGAGACGGGTGGGTTCTTTTGTCTTTTTTTAAAATATCATTAAAATGTCATTATCATTTAATATATATCATTTAAATATATATCATTTAAAATATATCATTGTCATTTTCTTGGAATATTATTAAAAATGGGACACAGACAATTGCTGCTTTGAGACTCTTGCATTGTCAGATAAGCGAGCTGAACTTCTACCTCAGGTCAAAAAGTGAATATAACTAAGTTACTTTCTTCTTAGCTCCTTGTAGGTTTGTCTTTGTTAAAGAAATTAAACCAGTTGGTAGACTCTGTGTAGGAAAGCTTCAGGCTTCAAAAACCAGGAGTTTTCTCATGCATTGACAATGTTGAGTGCATCTCAACACACAAACTGTCCCAGGACTTTGACTAACTGTAACTCCAACCACTAATCCTTCACTTTCCCATCCCAACTAATAAATATCAAGCAATCCTCATGCATGTCCACCTCTGGGAAGGATGCTGCTTTTGTGGTCTGAAAGACACTCAATTTGCTGTCGATGTGGAAAGCATTTTTCATGGATGGAAACTCTCTTTCTGATTTCTTGTGCCTGGTTCAGGAAGATTTTTGAACCAGGTTCCCCAGACAACCACAATCACAGCTCAGAATTAATTACCTTCTGAAGTATGTTATAAGAAATTTTTATTTAACCTAATTTGTCTCAGACCTCTATGTCTCCCTACTTGCATCATATGTTTTGGGGTTTTTTTTTATTCCCAGGGTAACCAGGAGATACAGAGCAAGTAAAGGAGAGAGCAAAACAAACAGAAGTATCTGCTAAGCTGTTGACTCACCATTTCCTGAGTCCTATGGTGACTTTAGAAACCAGAGATGGAAAAGGTCTATTACATTATCTTATCTATCTTATCTACCGCACTGTCAAAGCAGGTTCAAGCACAGGATATAATTAGCCAAGTTATTTTTCAGTTTCCACTTCTGTCTTTTAAGTGAGCTGACCATATCTACATCAGATGGTGCTAGAGCAGAACAGTCTAATGTTTTATAAGCTAAAGCACTTGCTTGGTTCTCCAGAACCTTGTTTACAAAGTTCTGGCAGAACTGAGCAGATGTTTATGAATAATGAGCACTGCTCTTGTAAATAAGTGGTGTCCTGGATAGTGACCATAGAATCATAGAATAGTTTGGATCAGGTGGAACATTTAAAGGTCAGCTACTCCTCCCTCCCCTTCAATGAGCAGGGACATCTTCAACCACATCACAGGTTGCTTAGAGCTCCATCCAATCTGACCTTGAATTTTTCCAGGGATGAGGCATCCACCACCTCTCTGGTCAATTTATTCCAGGGTGTTACCACCCTCATAGTAAGATTTCTTCCTCAAATCTAATATAAATTGACCTTCTTTCAGTTTCAAAACATCCTCCCTTGTCCTGTCACAAAAGGCCTTGATAAAAAGTTTGTGTCTGTCTTTGTTATGCATCCCCTTTAAGTACTGAGAGATGCCCTGGAGCCTTTCCTTCTCCAGGCTGATTGATCCCAATTCCCTCAGCCTTTCCTCCCAGCAGAGCTGCTCCATCCCTTGGATCCCCTTGATGTGCCTGCTCTGGCCTGGCACCAGCAGCTCCCTGTCCTTCCTGTGCTGGGATCCCAGGGCTGGAGGAGCTCTGCAGGGCAGGGGGGTCTCACCTGATCCCCTCCTTTCCCTTGCTGCCCACACTGGGGGCTCAGCCCAGCACAGGAAGGTTCTGGGTCCCAGAACACGCAGTCAGGGCAGGACCAGCTCTCACCCAGAAGCACCCCCAGGTCCTTCTCCCAGGGCTGCTCCATCTGCTCATCCCCAGACTGGATTGATCCCAGGGGTTGCAGCTGACCCAGGTGCAGCACCTGCCCTTCTTCTTGTTAAACCTTATGGGATTCCCATGGGTCACTTCTCGAGCTTGTCCAGGTCCCTATGGATGTCCTTCAGGTGTGGCATTTCTCCCTCAGCTTGGTGTCATCTGCAAATCTGCTGAGGGTGCACTTGATCCCTTTGTCTGTCCCATTAAGGAAGACATCAAATAGTACTGGTCCCAGTGAGACAGTTACTACCGGTGAGTTTCACAGATACCTGAGTATGAAAGCTGGAAATATTTTGAAAGGAGAAACAAATAAGACACAAATGCATTTTGATGACTGAGCAGAAGAAAAATATGATTCTGTGAGGTCGTTTTTATTTTTCACCAGCTAACCTTTGGGTTAAACCTGTCAGCAACACCATTCCCAGAAGCTTCAAAGCAGGGAAGATCGCACTGGGAAAACAATTCTGGCTCCAAGGTCTAGAGATATTCAGCTTAGCAGCTTTATCCACATCATTCTCATCAGTTTTATTCTGCTCCTGGAGTTTGCCAGCAGGAAAGAGTCTTTTCTGCTTGACATCATTTTATTTCACATGAATTTAGATCTGTTGAAAGGTGCAGTCTTCTGTCTTAGATGCTGGCTTCTCTGTATACCTATGAGCTAGGCAGCAGCTTGACAAGCTTTCCCTGATTGTCCTGCCAGACATCCTAGTCCTGAGGACAGAACTCATTGCCCATCTCATTCATAGTCAAGCCTCCAAGTCAAAGATATCGCTAGATGTAAGGCTCTGAAAAAATCGTCTGAACACTTATTCTTGTCACTTTCCTTGAAGCATTGTAATGAAATTATAAATGGATTATGAAAACTTCTACACAGGTAGGTAGGCAGGATTTTTCTACAGCTTCCTCCACTCTCCATTCCAGGCAGCAACAACAAAAATTACAATACATTGTAGTGATATAATATAAACACTACTGAGAAACTGAATAGAAATTTGATGGGTCGTTAAAGGAGATCACCACCAACTGTAGCTCATTTTCATTCCAAGAGTGACAATAAGACCCATCAGGTACCCCAGGGATGGAGATCTGACCAGGTCTTAGTCACATAACACCTCCAGGAAGAGGAAGGCCTGTTGGGCATAGAATGACAGCAAACATACAGACAATGTGTGAGAAATCTTCGCAAGACCTGATGCCTTTGCAAATCAGTGGCACCTCATGGCCACATGTTTTCTCTGCATTGGCACTTCAGAGGAGGATGGATGGTCCCAAAGGGAAATCTTGAATGCTTAACTGGTTACAGCAGATCATAATAAGGCAAAGCAAATGAGAAATAGGCACTCTTTGAACGTCAGAAATCATTCTTAATCAGAACCTCATAAGATTACTCAAGTCTTCTTTGCACCCCTGGGACAGAGTGTAGAAAGCTCTGGGTGGCCTTTTAAATTCACATAGGGGAAGACAATTAACATAAAAAGGTCCCTTGGCAAAAAGTAGAATCTTTACACACATGGGAACACCAGAAGGGTTGCTATATAATTAGTTGCTTACCTGCCTGTGTAGGGGTGCTTAAAACATGCTGCATTTCTTTCAAGACCTGTGTGATTTGCCACTTTAGCTTTTCTTACAGGCTACTCATGTAACTCTACTGACTTCAACAAAAAATTATTCCAAAACCTTTCACTGTAAACATTAGAGCAGCCTATGTCAGAAGCAGGCCTAGTTCTGAAAGACATGCAGATTAGGCTGTAGCACATGTGGTTTATTGTTGCGGAAAATGAGATAGGAAAACCTTATAAATATGATTGCCTGGCAAAAGATTTTGAGAATATGGAAACTATAAGCGAGATTGAAATGAAAGCCATCTTTGAGATACCAAACCTTAGTTACTGAACAACTAGAAAACAATAGTATGGCCAGCTGAAAGTAATCCCCTCTTCATTGAACAATTCTCTCTGCTTGCAGACAGGTCCAAGGGTCAGAGAAGACCCTCCTAGCTTGGCAGAAGGGGTCCAAAGAGTAGTTTTAAGGGTTTAAAGTGTAACACAGTATGGTAATGTAATAATTCTTATAGGCTGTATGTAAATGCTATAGGATTTGTATCTTGTATTAGATGGGTTAGTGAAAATTAGAATATTCAACACAGAAGAAGATTTATTGTATTGTAACGGGAACCTCGCTCTCTGACACCTTGCTCTCTTATCCCTTGCTCTCTTACCTCTCTCTTTACTCTTCTTACTCTTGCCCTCCTGCTCCTACAGGCCTGCTCCGAGCTGCAACTTGCAGCTCCAAGCAGGGCCTTCTTACCCACACCCTTTGCAATAAACCACAAGTTCCAAAACCTGGCTTTAGAGATCTCTCCATCAGTCCTGACCGTCCTGACCACCGTCGCTCCTACAGTTTATACCTCTATGAAACGAAAAAAGTACTTTTAATTCTATGGGGCAAAGGGAAAAAAAACAAAACATTTTGAATTGACACTGTGAATCCCAACTGACTCTTCTTGTTTATGGCAAGCAAAAATTATGTCACCTACAGTGGTTTTTTGCCATTCAACTCAGTTTTCTTTTCACCCTTAGCCAGATATTATTTACATTTTTTTCTTCCTCCTTCTCCTGTTGCATTTTGTCTTCTAGCTAGAAATAGTTGCCACCTGAAAATACAGCAATGCTTAAAATACATGTGCAATTAAATGAACAAACCACTTAAATTCACAAATGTGAATCAAAATCTATTGTATTCACTTAACTGCTGTCACAATCCAGGAATAAGAGAATATCTTGAATGTAACTGGCTTTCATGCACTATTTCCAATTTTGCACCAAAGTGAGAAGCTATTTTCACTTATTTGATTCTGAGCCTGGTCCTGGACAACAAACTCTCTATGATTTAGGCTTTTGTGTGATGTACTGTACAGTTTGATGATGGCAAATTGCAGAGGACATCAGTCACCCAATAGAAGCAGGTATATTAAACCCTGATAAAGGATCTCCTAGGGAGCAAAGCATCTACTACATAGAGTTACAGACTGATACCCTGCTGAGTGGATTTTATTATTAAAAATACATGGTAAATTCTAGACTACATATGCTCCTGATTTCCCTGATTTTAAAAATAGAAAGTGAAAGCTCCCAGCTGGGGGCACAGCTGCTGCTGAACACTGGTAGAAATCATAGCCAGGAGTGTCACTTGCAAATGCAGCAGCCTGAAACTGAAGTGGTGGGAGAGTTTGGTTTCTCCCCAGCGTGCAGCTGAATCTTGGGGGTGGGGTAGGTTTCCACAATGATTGAAGAGTCAAGTGCCTCTTCTCTAAGGCAGATGCAGACATGTTTAGCTGTAAGATTCTCAAATATTGACAGTGCTCAGCCAACACTGTACTTCCAGGAACCTGATGTCACTGTTGTTGTCTCCTTTAAAAATCATTCAAGTTTGAGCACTTAGAAAAAATGCATCTGTATGGATTGTCGGGATAGAGCTGGGATATAGATTTCATGACACCAGGTGCTGGTGAAGAAGAAGGAAGACATCTATTGAGGACAGTTGATGGAAATTTTCATCATCTACAGAAACAGTGTTGGGAAGAACGGAAGGGACGAGAGGAACAGAATGTGGCTGTGTTGTGCCTTTTGTGCCAGCATCTCCCTCAAGTAATATCCTGCTGCCTTTTAGATGGAAGGCTCTGCAGGAAGGAGGATATCATGTGCAGGTTATTGGGCTGGACAGCTGCAGAGATCAAGCATCTCCTCTTCCTGAGTCATTGCTGCCAACGTGACTGTAGAAAAACCTATCCAGCGCTTGATTGTAATTTATTTGGTTTGTTTAAAATGCACCTAGTTGTAAAGTCTTATAAATATCAGATGCACCTTCTTTCCAGTATTAAGTACAAAGTGGAAGGTTTTTGTATAAATGGACTTTAAAATGAAAATGTAAACAGTCCTTTGGCTTCTTCTCTTCCAAAAGAAAGAAAGAATGAAACTGTGAAAAGTGTTTTTAGCTTGTTGGTGAGGCTCTGTGCAGGGTCTGTGTAATGAGAGACTAAGGGGAGCAGCTGCTGCCTCCTGATCTTTAATGTCTGCAGTGCTCTTGACTCTTACAGCAGGGAAAATAAGTAATGCTATCTTGTTTAATCATGCTGTCTTCTACCTTGCTTAGCATTTACTAACTGGACTGGACCACCTAACTTGAAGACCTGCTTTAAAGGCAACCCTTTGACGGAAGAAACCCCAGACTGGGGAATTTTGAAACAAGGGCACCCTCTAATGGAAACGAGAATGACAAAGCAACCAGAAGCATTTAGGGTAGGGAACATACTTTTTCTCTTCTCTAGGTATTTAGACTGAGCTTATGCAAGAATCAATCCCTCTCCTACTCTCAAAGGAATGCCTAGATATTCTGCCTTTAAAATGTAATTTTTTTTTTTCATTGCAGATCAAAGCTTACAAAAAAACCCCACCTTTTGCACAGAATCCGAAACCACTTCACCAACCTGAAAACTAAAAAGTATCTCAGCAACTGGTGGTCCAAGCTGTAAATTAAGATAGGAGCTCTGGTCACTGAGGCCAAAGACCACTTTGTTTAGATTGCTTCTATTTAAGTTAACTATTTTTCCTGCTTCAAACTGCATCATCAGCAAATGGGTTTCTCCTGAGCTGCTGCTGGTATTATAAGAGAGCAATAATTATTCCACAGCATGGAAGGACACAGTAATTGCTATTCTGTGAGCACTTGTTCTTGCACAATTAGGCTTCAGAGTTCTTCCATATGAAGCAGTGTGAGCTCCAATCCAATGGCTAAGGCTGTGTTAGCAAACCCTCTCTTACCTATCAGGAGAAGTTTTTCACAGAGGATGAAAAGCAAAATGGGAAGGCTACATCACACATCTGGGATGATTCCAAATGATTTTTGCCTGCTCCCATAAGCAAGTTCCCTCCTGATTCTCATATAGAAGATGAATGATGGTGTCGCTGCAGAGGATTAAATTCCATGAGTGTTTACCACGTTTCTGGCTTCATATTTGCTCCTTCTCATCTTCTGCACCATCATGTGGTTTTAGGGAGCGAACTGAGAGATAAGTTTGTCACCCAGGCTCTGATTTGCATGTTCTAATAGTATCACAGGACTTTTGGAGGGTGCCACTGTATTTGCCTGCCATTTAATCATCAGCCAATTTCATTTTGCCCTGAGCACCCACGAGCCTGTGTGATACAAAGGATGTGCAAGCCCTAGGAACCACATCAAACAGGAGAGGGGTGCTCTGTCCAGGCTTGCCGGCTGTACCTGCTGAATGAAACACGCTCAAGCATTTCCTGAGAAAGTCTGGTGAGTCAAATCAGGCCAGCAGCACAACCCAGCTGTGTGCATCTTCTGTTTTTCTTGTGTTACTGGTCCATAAAATAACTAACACTGATTGCCTCAGCCTTAAAACTTGCGTGTGTAAATCAATGCTGTGTCTGTACCATAGCACCCACATGGGTGTTGACGTAGTATTGTAGTTAAGGCTTCAAAACAGTTTTTGTTCCAAGTCCAGTGTTTTCCCTTGCTCCTGAGTTTCTGAAAGGTTCTACTTTCTAGGCTGAAATTTTCCATCACTGTGCTCAGCCAATGGCTTCTGGGAGAAAGTCTGAGGAAAATCCATTCGACCATTCTGTGAAACTGGAAAACAAAACAAAACTTCTCTGGGAAATTATTTAGGGATATATTAACTTGCACATCCAGTGAGAAAACCACGAGCAGAAAACACAGCTGGGCTTTGATGAGGAAGCCGATTAGAACTTTTTAAAGACGTGATTCCCTGTAGATTTACTCTGGTATCTCCTCATCTCTTTACTCATCTCTCCCGATTTCACCCTCTGCTTGTGCAGTTAGGGGACAATGGAGTTAGATAGCATTTTAGCACTGGAGTTATCTTTTGGAATGTGCTGGGAATGCGAGTGTGTTTTTCCTCAGAGGAACGTGAGTGTCACCCCTGCGTAAGCAACACGTACAGTCCCTACACTGTGGCTGCCCCACATCAGGACAGACACCACAGCTCTGCTGTACAAACTGTCCTCTAGCAAATGGCATTGAAAACCTGAAACTCCGGAGAAAACACAAGGGGAAAGAAAAATAATTAATTCACCTTGGGTGAATTATATCCACTGCGGAGTTCTCACGCATGACTGAGTAAATATCATTTGGTGTGTACTCCCTCTGTTGACGTTTCTTGTACGTGCTTTTTTTGTTTCTAGTAGTGTATGACACAGAAGGCAAAGAGATATTCCTGCAGGTTAATACTATTATCAACACATTTCTACAAATCTCAATAACAGGCGTACACACATATCCCCTTCTTTTTATCTGTATCTGACTCCAAGCAAAAATTTAATCTTCAGATGACCCTAAGCATACAGGATGAGTTTCTCCCACGTTTGTTTTGCACATGGTGCTTCTCTGGTTACCCACAAAACAAGGCCAGCAAGTGGCTATGGATAAGGTCCTCAGTGAAACTTGACAGGGTAATGCTGGTGAATTGCATCAGCTGGAAGTCTGGCTTGCTGGTGTTTGGGAACTGTGGTGAGGGAGGTGACTAATGTGTTGCAGTGTTTCTTAAGCTTTGAGGCTGAACATCCTGAGGAAACTCTGATCTCAGAGCAAACCTGAAGGAAGTGCCTTGTGTATGTTGTGGGAGAGAAGGGCTAGGAGGATGGATGAGAAGGAAAGGGTTTTTAGGGGATTTCTAATGCTCAAGACTTGGCAAAACCAGAGCTTGGGACAAGCTCGCATTAATAAACGGAGTTTGTTTTGCTGAGTCTAGAGAAAAACTGACTTAGTGAGAAAGAAATGGAAAAGATCTTGTGCTGG
The DNA here is from genome assembly GCA_037013685.1 of Acridotheres tristis. Taxonomy (NCBI): domain Eukaryota; kingdom Metazoa; phylum Chordata; class Aves; order Passeriformes; family Sturnidae; genus Acridotheres; species Acridotheres tristis. Next base: position 62,268,791 of record CM072885.1, read on the forward strand.
AAGTTTTAAGACATGCTAGAAATTTTCATACAGAAAAATAAGAAAAAAAAAGGTAGAAGTTCACATTTCCATATATCTTTTTTTCTGGTCTTTATCTTCTAGCCTTTTCCAAAAAGGCATTTAGTATTTGCATCTTTGGACAGGAAATTGTTTCATGAAACCAGTCTGAGGAGCTAAACCGTTCTGTGAGGATCCTGGGCTAGAGCCTTTGTCATAGCTGAGCTCTCTTACCCCATGGGCAACTGAACAGACCAGGGGGCTGTAGCAATCCTGGAACTCCTTCCTGATTCATTCAGCTGCTTCAAAGGGACCCAGCAGGGTTAGTCCTATCTGATAAGAAGACCAGGAAGATAAAGCAATTGCATTTGGTTAAGATGGAGCAGAGAAATTGCTTCAGCCAGTGAAAGTAAATTAGGCAAATTCATTTTACAGGCCTCCATCATGTGGCTCTTTAAGAATATAATTCAACTTACCACATCAGGAGTTCAAGTTTGGAAATATTAGGAAATGAAGGCCAGGGGAACAGTGATATAATGGGGCAGACATGGAGGGTGAGCTCCAGTGTAACATAGCCTGGTCATAGCAGCCACCACTGTGAGTGGCTCAAAGTACAAGTGTTTGTTCCCTGCCTGTGTGAGCCAGACCTCCCTAGTGCTGAAGGGAGGAGTGAAGGGAAATAAAGCCCTTTGCATGCACTGCCAATGTGCTTGTATCTGGAAGCCTTAAACACGGGAGCCCTCCTGTGGCAGCTCTTCAGAAGCTTGGTTTTCAGAATAAAACTGTCACCAGGAAAGTGCTGAAGTACAAGCAGAGAGAAACACAGCCATAAAATAAAAATATAATATAGCATAAAATATATTTGTAAAATAAAATATTATATATAATATATATTTATCATCTGTTTATCATATATTTCTAATATAATTATACTATTATTATAAAATGTAATATTATAGAAATATATATATTTCTATGTATTTCTTTTATAGAAAAGAAATAAAATATATTTCTTTTCTATAAAAGAAACCTGTTTCTGTGCATGGTGCACATGATTGCAGGCATACACAGCTACTAAATGTCAGTGGGCAAGCCAACCACATGCTGCTTGTGTTGGGCAGATCACAAAATTTAACCTGACCAGCCCAATGACAGCCCAACAAATTAAGTCTAGCCTTGAACATTGAAGCTATTTGCACCTGTGAGAGCCTGACAGGCTGCCTGCAAGCACAGAAGCTCTGCTCCTGTTTATTTGGGAGGTTTGAGGGTAAGGTGTATCCTCTGTGCACCAAGTGCCAAGGTGAGCCAGCCTGCAGAAGAAGGCTGAATGCTATCCACGAAATTCCCTTCACCCAGCAGCGTGGCCTGAAGGTGATGGGTGACTTCCAGGACTTATTTAAAGCCTCTGTGAGATCCACATGGCCTGACTGGGTCTGAAGCCATCCCACACTGCTGGTTGTGAGCTTGTAATGAGGCTCCCAGGGCAAGATCCACCAGCAGTGGTCATCTCTCCAACAGGTCCCTGCCTCAGGCTGTCCATGCAGGGAGGATCATGTGGTCACACATGACAAAGGACAGAGGGTACAGCCAAAGCAAAATTGTCTCTGGGGTTCAGGGATCATCACCCACCCAGTTCACTCAGCACACTGGATTTACAGCTGGGATAAATACCCGTGAGGGATTTGGTGGGTGCCCATGGGAGTTCCCTTCTCTGCTGACCCACAGTGGCTGTTTCTGCCACAGCCCCTGGTGTTTTGAGCTGCCTTGGGCACTTACAGGACACTCCCAGCAGAGCACATTTGTCCACAGAGGATGACGAAAGAAATGCTGCAGAAAGGACTCTTTTCTTGGTATTTGTGAGTAGAGGGAGGGCAGGACTAATCCCTTTGGGAGCATCACACACTTAAAACCACATCAGCTGGTCATAAATTCACTCTTAAAGGGTGGTGGCTTCATGCCTACCTTGGTGTGCATCAATTGCTATAGTGGCTGTACTCTGTTAACAGAAATGCTCAAACTGAAAAAGACATTTGTTAATTATTGGCACTTTGCTAAGAGGAGGGCTTCACAAGCATTTCCTCGATGTCAGGAAGGACAGAAAATTTGCATTATTTTCTTCAAGAGTACAAAACTGTTGAGCCTTAATGGACAAACAAAAAGCCTTTTGAACAGAAGTAACACAGGTTGCCACATACTGCAAATTGTACACCCTGGCTAACCAGCACCTACTCTTATGCAGGTTCCAGGCCATGTTCTGAACCTCACTTGGTTAAACTAGCACTTAAACAAACTTCAGTTTGCTTATTCAAAGTAGCAGCATCCAAAGGCTAAACCTCAGTGTAATTATTGTGTAAGAGGTGGTATCCAGGAATTTTAATGCAAAGCACCTGCTTTTATCATATGTGCTAGAATATAACTCTGGCGTGCAGCACTAAAAGGTAATTAGGCTGAACAGTTTCTCTAATCTTAGGGGCTATTTGAAAGGCTGTAAATTTTAATTCAGCCATAAAGAAACATTTTTTAAATCTCTCTGGGTTGATGAATTTGCATATTTGGTAACAGGGAAAGTCGATGAAGTTAAGAAGGCAAACCTGTTATTGGGGATAAATACATGCACAGATATATTTGTACAGAGACATATAGATACATAAAAATAATTTTTAAAAAATTAATTAAAAATTTAAAAATTTAATGTCTAATGCTGTTTCCTTTTAATCATATTTTAATTTAATTTCTTTACATGTCTCTTTTCTGTCATGCTAGCCTGCCAGGAAGGGAAGAACACGTGGAAAGGGCCCAGGGATCGTTGAAGTTTCACTGTCAGAGGCTCAGTGAAACCTAACAAACACGTGAGTGCCCACTGCTGGGGAATTACTCTGACCCATAGTGAACTAATATGGTAAGTCTTGGTATTTTGAGACTGGCGAGAGCTGGCAAGTTAACAGTCACCTACTGTGCAAGCCCAGGACGTTTTTTTTCCAAGCAAAACTTCACAGGGCTTCCTATTCTGAATTCACACATGCTAATAATGCAATCGCACATCTTGTTTGTTGCTCCTGCCTAATTATAAAATATATTTTTTCCTCTCCTAACACAAGAGGAAGCATAAATATTTTTATAAACATAAATCTTGATCGTGGAGGTAGCTATTTATAAAAATAAAGCTGATGCTGCCCTTGTGGAAGGAACAATTTTCCATCACAAAACAAGCAGTAAACTAAAGTGGAAGATTGGGATGAGCTGTAACATTATGAAAACAAAAGAAATCCTTTGAGGAGACCACTGATTCTGAATGGGTTTGGCAGAAGTCTGACCAGGACTGGTCCTGATTCCCTGCTCCAGAATTATTTTTTTTCTGGAAAGGATTTTTGCTATATTTGCTGTTTTTAAAAGTCTTCTTAAACTCATCTTGGGTTTGGGGAGTTTTCTTTGTTGGTTTTGGTGGAGTTTTTTTGATCGAGTTTTTTTTGTTTCAAAATGAAAATGAAATCAAATTTAAGAATGAAAACACAAGTCTAAAAAAGTCTAAGCCAGTTTTTCACACAGTATGTTGTAGTGATTGAAGTTTGACAAATGCTCTTTCTGATTTATACAACATCACCTCCTTCACTCTGTTCATGGATAATTGTAAAATGAAGCCTTGCCTTATAATTTTATCAGGGAATAATTGCTTTATTACTCTGCTGTAATCAGACATCATCTTGTCAACTGCAGAATAAAACTTTTTCTGAAAAGTCATGTGGCTTCCAGGAGAAGAAGCTCTGTTGCTCATGCAAGTATCTTTAATAATATTTACTCAGAAATGTACATACTGGCAAAAAAAAAGTAAAATGTTTTCCTTTCTGCGTGTTTGTCCCAGTATGAAAGTCCCTTTCTAATTACTTGCTACAGCTGCCAATAAATGGTGGGGAGGGCAGGGGAGCAGGCACACAGGGAAGAGCTATTTTAAGAACCACGGAAAAGTTTTCAAGGCTCTTTTCCTATTGTTGTTCTGCTGTGATTTTGCTCCTTGGGAGATTTTTAGGCTGGATGGGCTCTTCCCCATTCTGTGGGAGCTGGGTTCGTGCAGCAAGGAGGAGTCTCAGCTCAGCTCTAGCCTTGTGCTTCCTTATCTTTCCTTGCTCCTGGAGACTCCAGAAACTTCTCTAGGTCTTTCCAGGTCTTTCTCCTACAGCCTGTGCTAAATTACCAAGGCTGGGCAGATCCTGCAAAACCCCCAGTGCCACCAAAATCGTAGGATCAGAGTTTCAGTAACACTCTGTTCCCTTTAACGTGGCTTTGACAGGCTGTCTCTTGCTTCTTCTTGTACAACCTGTACTTTCAGAAGTAGTTAGGTATTTGTGGGTGTCTGGCGAAGGGATCTCAAAATCCCAGCCAGAATATAAACAAAATACAGCTCTTCAATAAAATTCAATAAATATTGGCCAATATAAACCTGCAAAAAAATCAGACTGTGCCATGCAACATTAAACCTTGTGAGCTGCTGAAATCCCTCACCTTGAACCTTTTTTCAAAAGCACAAATACACAGGGACAGTGTTAGGATGGTATGTAGAGGCCAGTTCATGTATTTACTCCATATTTTAGGGAGCAGTTTTTGAATGTCTCTGTGCATTCAGAAGATCCAGTCTGTAAACTCCAATTCTATTGTCGACAATATCTTCTTTGGAAAATAAACTGCTTTGGCTGAATTTGGAACTGCTCCCAAATCCAACTTAGTGCTCACTTCCTGATAAATGGCAGTAGAAAATTTAGACCAGCTAACATAAACATTAGCATCTGTGTCCATAGAGAGGAAGCAGGTATAATAATAGAGGGTGGGTGGGCATCACTCAAGTCATTCTGCAGGCCACTTAAATATTACAATCCACTGTTCTTTATTTATATAGCTCTGAAAGATGGCTAATATGAAAAATCCAGCTAGGCTATAGAACAGTGCTGCTCCAGTGGCATTTGTCTAATTCCAGACCAAAAGTATATTTTTCCCCATGGAGGCTTTATAAATGTGATCCATCCAAAATTCCTGTGGGAAGGCCTGCACTTCTAGTGATACTCTTTTTTTTTTTTTTTCAAGGAGCAGCTTGTGATGCACAGGTGGGGTCCCAAGCTGGGGGAAAGGTACAAAGATTCAGACAGTGGCAGGGATAACACCAAGAAAGCTTTAACAGCAGCTACTGGATACTGAAAGGACTACCCACCAGACAGTGCTAAGTTCTCCTCTGGTGCTGAGGAGTTTTCTAGAGGGAAATGAAGGCAAGAAAATGAGAGCTGGAGTTCAAGTCCCCAAACAAAGTATAGACAGTTAATTCATATTGACTTCAAAATTGAATCATGATGTAACTAAGTACCATAGACCCATATCTGGGCTCTAATGTTTGTTACTTGCATTTCCTTAACTATTGTATCATTTTTATACAATTGAATACTAAGAGAATGAAAAGAAAAAAGCAATTTATTCTCTATTTCTCTTTTTTTTATTATTATTATTATTTTCTACATATAACTAAGCAGGTATTTTGTCTGGGTTTTTTTAAGGAAGGGTCCACACATAAAAATTACTTGGGCAATGTTCTGTATTTCTCTGCAGCCAGATTTTTCTCCCCTTTCCCACAACCTTCTCGTGCATTTAACGCAGCAATGGTGCTACCATGCAAGACTCTGCTAAACAAAGGTAAAGATAAAATACACTGGTGTGTCTGCTGACTGTTTTCACTCACTTAGTGGTGTTTGGATACACAGATCAAAGATGGCTTCAAGCACGTGTCTTGGAAACGGTTTCATTCCCTTCAAGTTTTATCATGGCCAACAGGAATTGAGTAAGTTATGACATTTCCACACATCAGTCAAAATTTTCTAGGCAAACTATCCGCTATCAGGCATGTCCCATGTGTCAAGCAGATCATGCACACCTGGAACTGGGACCACCCTCACCAAAACCAGCTGTGATATACCTCTTAATTTCCAGGGTACAAATGCCTTAAATGCCTTTCAGTGCCTCCAGGATGGAATAAAGAAGGGACCAGAGAAATGTGTGATCTCCCCTCTGGAGGGATCAGCTGGCTCCAATCTGAGGCTGTAAGTGAAATCAGGAGTCATCCATCCACACCTTGTCCTCAGTCAGACAAATTTCTCCACACTGCACACTTGTGGAATTCCTTGAGCCTGTTGGCTGTTGTTGCCTGGGTTTCAGTTTCTCGGGGAGAGCACGCTCTATTCATCATCTGCTTTATGTCCTTCTTTAGAACAGCAACCCCTTCCCAAGCAATCTTCCATGCAGTGCACAAACCACTGCTCCATGTTCTCAAAGGCCTTTAGAGATATAAGAAGCAAGTATCAGAGGTCAACATTTAGCTCTTCCTGCTTTGTAGTCCAAAAACTCCAGGGATTTTATAAGTGAACAAGAATAAATACAACCTGGGAAAGGATGAAATGAGACTGAAACAAGCCAAAGGATATTTCAGAGACCAAGGAAAATATTACACTGAAGATAATTCCTGCCCCTTCTTAACTCAGCAAACACCAGCTTTCACAAGTTATAATGATGGGCCCAAAGCCACAGGCTGGATGTATCCTTTAGTATAGTGAGTCTGAGATCTTGGATGGAATTGACTGAGGTGCAGCTGATTCCCTGGCCCACCACTGAATGCATCAGGGAAATCAACTGAAGTGACAAAGTAAGTTTTAGCAGCACCTCACTAGCCAACATGCCAGTGATAAAAATTTTCAATCACAGGGCTCATCCCTTAATCATTCCAAACTGCTGTTCTGTATTTTCCCCTTAAGCTGTTTGCACTGACATGACTGTGGGATGACTTAAGCTTTCTCTTTCACACAGAATCAAAAAAATTCTCTGAACCAACGCTGTTCATGAAATGGCCACAGATCTTGGTTTTATGATCCATCAGAAGTTTTTCCAAAACTAATGGGTCCAGAAGACTGAGAAAGTTACAGAGTTGCAAGACTTGGGCCAAACCAGCCAGGACATAATGTGTAATTTTTGAGTAGGCTTCATCATATGTCATAAGGGAAGCAGCAAGAGCAGTGGCTGAAGAAAACATGAAAATTGTTTAACCTTCCCATGAGTAAGAACTGTGAGTGACCTGGTGTGTGGTTCTCTACTGAGGAGCTGAAACTCACTAAAAAATAAGTTGTAAAGAAGAAGGAAAGCTAATTCCTCTTTCTGGAGAAAATCTCGTTTTGGAGGGGGGTTGCAATCTAAGTGGAATTGGCCAAGATCTTTCCTGTGTGGGCATCTTGTGGTAAATAAACGAGCCTCAGAAATTTATGTCAATGGTCTTTGCGGAAGAGTTGGTGTTTGACAACCTTTAAAGGACCCTTTCAAGCCAAACCATTCTACGATTCCTTGCTTCTAAGATTCCTGCAATCATGGAAGGGGCTTGGCTTTGCCCCACAAAAATCAGAGTGGGACTTTAATAGGGTGTACCCTGCTCAGAGAGATATATTTATTTACTATTTTTGCCACTTAGTTCTGGCTTTATCTGCTTTGCTTCCAAGGATTTTTTAAATTCTTTGTTTCAAAATAAAGGTAGATGAGTCACTGAGTTTCACCTAATTTAATAAAATACTGAGTTGAGCTGAGAAGCTTCTTGATGATGATTGCTGCAATGAGCTTTTGAAAGTACCACATCAGAATAGCTATAAATAAACTCTACACTTATTTATCTCTTACATAAACTTTGTCTACCAGCAAGGTAGGCAAAAAAAACCCCTTAGCAACATAATGAGAGAACTACTGAGGCTGAGATGCACCTCTGGAGATTGCCTAGTCCAAAGCCCTCCTCAAGGCAGGGTCAGCTGGGCCAGGTTGCCCCAGAAGATGTTGAATCGTGTTTCAGATATTCCCAAGGAAGGAGACTCCATGACCTCTCTGGGAAATCTGTGCCTGTGCTCAACCACTTTTGGACTAAAAGTACTTTTGTCTTTTGTTGAAATGCATTTTCTTTTCTTCCTTTTTCTTGCAATTTATGCTGATTGTCTCCTGCCCACCACTGGACAGTCCTGAGAAGAGCCTGGTCCTCAGCTGCCTTACCCTGCTGGCAAAACTCTTCCTAACACAGCCCAGGGAATGTTTGTCCCGCGTGGCTGCAAGTGCCCATTGCTGTCTGATGTTGTCAAGCGTGACCCCCCAATGGTTTTCTGCAAAGCTGTTGTTCCTGTGAGCATCCCATAGCCTGAAGTGGTGCATGGGGAGAGGCAGGCGGTGGGCACAGGAGCTTCACTGTCCTCCTCTCTCTCCCCCGTGGGTGAGGAGGTGGCCGGGGGTTTCCACACTCCTTCCTTTGGGGGCACCGGGGGGTCCCCGCCCTCCTCTCCCCTATGGGGTGGCTGGAGGAGTCTTCTCCCTTTTGAAGGGAGGGTCTCACTCCTCTTCGCTATGGGAGTCCGGGTGGTCTCCATCCTCATCTGCCCTACGTGGGACCGGGGAACCTTCGTCCACTCTCGCCTTTTGGGTGGCTTGAGGGTCCCCATCCTCCTCCCCTTTTGGGGGATGTGGGGGGAGTTGGGGGACGGAGGAGGTCTGCGTTTGTCCTTAATTTTGGCCGGGGGGTTCTCTGTCCTCTTCTCTTTTGGGGGGACTGGGGGCTTCCCCATCCGCATCTTGCCTTTGCGGTTGCCAAGAGTTCTTATCCTCCTTTCTCCTAGAGGGAGGGCTCGGGGTCTCTCCGCTCCTTTCCCTTATGGGGCACCTCTGTCCTCTACTCCCCTGTGGGGTGGCCGGGATTGTCTCCGCCCTCCTCTCCCATGAGGAGAGCCGGGGTTTTGCGATTGTTCGCATTTTCATCACGAGTGACTCGTTGGGAGAGCAAATACCAGTCAAAGTATCTGGTGCGTTGTTAAGTTGCATTTCTGCAAATTTTATTTTGTCTGGTCCGCGAGGGAATGCTTGAGGGGTCTCTGTCCCTCGCACCCCGGGGGATGCTCGGCAGGGACTCGGGGGGACGGGGAATGTCCTTGTCCCTCCCACCCCGCCGGATGATGGGGAGTTTCTCCATCCTCCTTACCTTTGCCAGCCCAGCGGTGGTCTCGGTCCCCCTCCGCTTTCGGGGGACCCTCTGTATCCGACCTCCTCCAATATGGGGGGAGCCGGCGTGGTGCCTGTGCCCCTCTGATGTAGGGGGACAGGGGATAGTCGCTGCCCCCTTTCCGCTTTGTGGGGGCCGTCGCGGTCTCTTCGTCCCCCTCCGATTTGGTGGGGCCCCTGCTCTTTGTCCCCCTCTTGTTCGGGGTGTCGGCGCAGGCTCCATCCCACTCCTATTTTGGGGCCGGCGTGGGCCCCGTCCTCCTCCAATTAGCGGGTCTGGAGGTCATCTCTGCCCCCCTTGTTTGGGGGGACTGGCTCCGTCCACTTTGGGGGGGCCAGCACTTTCCCTGCCCCCCCTGATTTGGGGGGCCGGCGGGGGCTCAAGCCCTCTCCGATTTGGGGGGCTGTCTATGCAGTCGCCGACTTCGCAGCCCCCAGACATTCTCCATCTCACCTCTGCTGGCCCGAGGGTGGTCTCCCCCTCCGATTTAGGGGGGCCGGGGGTAATCTCTGCCCCCATCGATTTGGGGGGCACCTGCCCGGGCTCCTTCCCCTTCCAATTTCGGGTAGCCGGCTCTGTCTCCATCCCCCACCGATTTGGGGAGCCGGCGCAGGTGCCCGGTAGCTGAGGCGGCTCCCACTTCCCTCCCTGCCACAGCACAGCCCCAGCTCGGGGCGGCCCCGAGGCTCCAGCGGGGCCGAGGGCGCGGAGCTCCGGTGCTCCCTGCCCGCGCCGCTCGCCCTCTGCCCGCGCCGCTCGCCCTCTGCCCGCGCCGCTCTCTCGCCCACGCCGAGCCCGCATTGCGCCAAGGCCCCCGGCTGGGAGCAGCTGGACTGGACCTTTCTGCAAATGACCGGCGCTTTCTGGCTTCTCTTCCTGGAATGCCAACATCTCATCTGCTGGTGTTTGTCCAAGCACCCCGCGGACAGGCCAGAGCTGGAGCAGATCTTGTGCCACCCTTGGGTGCGGGGCGAGCGTTTTTGATGCGTTTTTGATGCCTTGCCGAAGCCTCTGCAGCACCCAGTTATCGAGTCCCACGCAGGACTGAGGACCCGAAAAATAAAACAACAACAAAAAATTCCTGGGTTTCAAGACTGGTCCTTGTTAGCAACTTCAGCTAAAGAAACCTCGTGAGAAAAGAAGTAATCAGAGCGTTCCCTTCAGCCTCTGTCAAGTTTTCGATGCCTTCTCCAGCCAGGTAGTTTGGTGTCTTCCAGCACAGGCTGTAGTACAGGAAGGAGGGGTTTTAACAAGCCAAGAACTGCATCAATGAAACAGCAGCTGTCCTTTCACACTATCGCGGCCACTTGGGGTCACCTGAAGCCATACACGGCCCCTGTGTGCATTCCAAGGGCTGTGGGTGAGTGGGTGGCAGGGACAGAGATGCTGCTCTGCTGCCAAAGATGTGAGAAGAACCAGAAGCACCAAAACACAAAAAATCACCTTAGATCGAGCCCTGATGAGCTCTTCCTCTTTCTTCCCCTCAAATCGGCAGCAGGCAAACGCAGCCCTGTCTGTCTCGGTTCAAGAGCATCCAAAGGAGCTGTGCAGGGATGCACAGATGCCAAAAGGGACTCTAGGACAGATGGACATGCTCCAGCTCCCGTGCTGGGGCAGGGAAAGTGCGTGAGGAGACCCCCACTGCAGAGGAAGGAGCCCCAGAGAAAACCATCCTTAGGGACTCCAGGGGAAACCCCCAGTGTCACCAGCCTCAACCCCTGTCTCACATGCAGCAGTTGTGTTATGTAATGGAGAGGTTATGGATGACTTTGTTACCCTTGTAGCCCAGAGCTTTAGAACACTGGGAATGGCATTCCTACCCAGCTCCCTTCTGGAGACTTTGCTGTTCTAACACAGAATCAATGAATGCCCATAGTACCTCCTGACCAGCAAGGGAGAGCTCTCCCTGCAGTTGTGCACCATAATATGGTATATTTTTGTCAACTTTGAATTTCCCCTTCTCCATTTCACCTTCAGGATAAGAAAAAAAAACCTGACTTGGTCTCCTGGGTTTCCTGGTCATTCATAACTGAAATCTGTTGAGATCCTGAACTTGGTTCCATGGTGGTGGGCCCATTGTGCCTCCTAAAACATCTTCCTCTACCCTAAAAATAACTGATGGAAATGGAAAGTACAGTAACCAGTCTAGTTACAAGAATGCACTCAGGTGCCAGCTACAAATTTGTGCCACCTTCTGTCTACTGCCCTGACCTACCAAAACAGGGTTTGGGGATTTTTTTTTCATAAATGCACATGCTCTTTCATTTTTCTTTTCTTTTAGGAGGGCTGCCAACCCTTTTGTACCCTGAATGGCTCTCCAAGTCTCTACCCGAAGGCGTGACCCGATCACACCCGTGATCCTTCCAGCCAGGACCTCACTGTGAGGGGATGTCGAGAGCTCCGTGTGTCAGTCCTGGTCTGGAGGCTGAGCTGGGAGTGATAATTATCCCTTTTCAGCAGCCTACTGAGATGTCTGAGAGTTTTCTTTCTGGAACACCCTCTGGAATTTATTGTGGGATATCACCAACCAGGTGATACAACAGGTCTAGATGATGACAAGCACCCTCTGCACAGAATGTCAGAACAGAGCAGATTAAAAAAAAAAAAAAAAAAAAAAAAGAGGTTGGAAGAGACAGCACCCTTTACATACCTTGCTAAAATTATTTTTTTAATCTTCAAGTTCCTTGTCAGCCAAAACATTCCAAAACCAGTTACTTGTCATTGGTGCTGCTTAGTGGTAGCATGCATCAAATCCATTCCTGGTAATCCTACAACAGAGAATACAGCCAGCATAAATGATACTGCTCTCTTGCTATTCCTGTTCTTTAGGCTGAGAGGTATTGTGAAAAAAACCTACCATCTCCTGAATATAATTTTACATATGAGGCACAACTCTTCTCTCACCACCCATCAACCATATCAAATTAATTGTGACAGCCCAGGCTTTTAACCCCTGATAAAACAGGGGTTGCCTGATCACTGTCATTTAACATGACCTGGCTACTAAGCCATGTAGCAGGAACACCTCCTGTTTCTGTTTTGGGGTGTTTTGTGGTTGGATGGATTGTTTCCAAAGCAGCCATACCCTGAAACACTGCCTTCCATTCATGCTCTTGCTTTCACAGAGCACACCACAGCCACCACGCAGGGCTGTTGTGACATGCTTGGTGTTCTGCAAACACAGACATAGCAAGGGGAAAGGTGCCTTTGTTTCCTCGACTAATGTATTTTGTTACTACCAGCTTAATCAGAGCTCACTGCAAAAACTGGCAGAGCCAGCTGAGCTGCTGATGGATGAGTGAGCTGGAAGGTTACTGATCTGTCTGGGCTGGGACTGCATTAACCACAGTCGCGTTACACCGTCCTCATCTCTCATTAGCATTTCCTGGGTGCACCTTCAGGGCCTCGGGATGGAGAAAGCAGTTCACTGGTGAATCCCTTGTCTACACTGTGTCTCTACTCCTCCCTGCTGGTGAATAAGGTTAATTAACCCCTCTGATATATTTTCTTTAGCTTTGGGAAGAAATAGAGATCTGGACATGCACAGATGTTCTCCTGCATTCTCAACAAAATAAATTTGAATACACAACAAAGCAAAATGGAAAAGAAATCTCCCCAAACCCAACTGCACGATGCTATTATAAATTTTCATAGATTTCAAAGGAGCTGTGCCCTGCTCCAGCACTTTCCAAAACTGCTTTCGATGAACTATGCAGCAGCAGTATGGTTACCTCAGTGTTCTGCTGAAAGAATTTGACTATCATTAAAAGGTGTTCAAGAAAAGAGAAAGAACACAGGGAAATACTCGTACAGTTTTTCGCACCTTATTCAAGTGGAGGTTGGATGTTACTATTCTGCTTCGGTAGCATTTTGTGCTGCTGTAATTGACTGTCCAGGTAGATGGCAGTAAAGAATGCTTATGAAAGGAAAAATAAAAGGAGAGAGAAAATGTGCCAAAGCAGTGTAGGGCAATAAGCTGAAATCAGAGTCCAGGGTAAGGCGTTGGTAATTGGGTGCATCCTAGAACTGATATGTAAGTGTGTCACACCACGCTGTGCAACACTGCAGGAAGGTCTAAGCTTTAACAGAGCTCATTCAGTGGATTAAATCTCACGTTTACACAGCTTTGAAAATGGAAAACAGCATATAAAGCTTTTTCACAGCAGCTAATTTTAGATCCACAAGGACAATCTTATTAGGCAGCATCTAAAACAGTGATTTTCAATTTCTTTTTATTGCAGTCCTTAACAATTTCTTACTGCAGGTGAAAAATCCTGCAAGCTGAATTCAAATACACTGTGAAAATGTTTGCTGCTCTGAGGCACACCTTGCAGCACCCTTAGAGGTACCCATGGAATACAGGATAAGATTATTGCTTTATGGTTGAGGAAAAATGGAGAAATTGTCCCAGTGCCTTTCAGGACTGAAGGGATGTGCTGTGTCAGACCCTGGACGAGCCTCCTTCTTTTCAGAGACTGCAGAAGGGCTCTGTGAAGAGAGGTTTGCTGTGGCTGAAGCTGCCCATTGGTGGAGGAGGAAGCCTAACGATATTAATTACTGTCCTATCATTCACTCTAATCACAATTTGCACTTCACAGAAATTTAATACACACATACAACCCCCGTATGCCCCCCATCCTTTTCCTTTCCTGAGAATGAACAACATGCTCACAGATTATCTCAGAGTAAATTCGTATTTATCTAATTAATACTGGCAGAGATGAGGGTTATCCTACTCTATTTTTCTCATTTGTTTGTTCTCTTTCATCTGGCCTTACTCAGATCAGACACAGGACACCACATTCACTTGGATGTCCATAATACTTAAAAGCCCTCAAATGTTTTATTTCATACTAAAGTAGACTACTGGCAGCACTATCACTCTAATGTTGTTATTGTTAGTAGTGAAAAATCACTAAATTATTTTTTTTTAAATGCCATGTTCTGGTTGACACTTCATATTTCAAAGTGCAATTTAAAAATGGCAAATTCCCTAAAGCAATTTTCTTCAATGACATTTTCTGAGCTCTGCAAAACAAAACCAAAGGCAAACTAGTTCCACAAACTGATTTTTAATTCGTCATTCAAACAAAGATAAATTTCAAAACTTAACCAAAAAATATAAATGCAAATTTAAATCAGTTCTACCAACGAATCTCTGCAGAATGCTCTATTTTATAGCTAAATTATATAACAGATCCATATTCTATTGGAAGGGACTTTAAAGGTCATCTTGTTCCACATCCTGCCATGGGCAGGGACATCTTCCACTATCCCAGGTTGCTCAGAGCCCCATCCAACCTGGTCTGGAACACTGCCAGGGATGGGGCAGCCACAGCTTCTCTGGGCAAAAGAAGCTGACAGGATGGGATCTCTTCTGGCTTTTTTCTAAAAGAAGGGCTGCAATAACTTTATCATTTGTAAAATGTTCCTGCACTGGAATTTATCATGATAAGAGATAAAGCACAAGCCAATCTTTTGGAATTTAATAACAGCCACAGAGTCGGTATAAATTGCTTTAAATATTTGAAAATTTTATCACCTCTTCCCTCTTTACTGAGGAAATTGAAACAGCAGGGAGTGCTAGGAGAATGACAGAGCTGGGTACAGAGAGCAGGCATCATGACTTCCAGGCCTTCGTGTTCCTTGGTCCAGTGGTTAAAGTACAGGTAGTAAAACTAAATGGACCATGAGAAAGCTTTTATTTAAACACAATAGCTCAAGAAATGAATAGGAAACATATTCCAATTTAGAGAAGGTGCTTTAGAGTTAAATTGATTCAGGAGTGATACACATGAAATCTCTTCTCTTTAAAAAGATTTGTGTTCCTGGTATTGAGCTTTTAAAGCTCCTGTTGTAGTACTAATAACCCCTACTGGGATCCAGGGCTTTAGTGGTAAAATTAAACTCTGTTCAACACAGTGCTATGAAACCATTTGTTAGATAAACAAGGGGGAAAAAATAAACCTAAATCAAGCAGACATTAATCTGACATTTAAAGCAGGTCAGACAAAGCAATGCATTTTATTTTTGTATTTTATTCATGCTACTTCCTTCCCCTCTCTCCATCTCTGTTTAGAATATACAAATGATTGAGTCACACAGATTTTGCTTTCAGGCAAACTAACTCACAGCAGCAAGCAGAACAATTAGGAAAAAAGCCATTAAAATATTAATTTAGAGAAGGAAAGTGCCCTTCTTACAGAATCCAGAAGAATGGGGCTCTAAGGGCAGAAGATGCCCCAGCCCAAAATATTAAATTAGACTCTGAGAATGTGATGCAGTTTGTGGTTGCTGGAAGTTGCCAAAATGTATGGCTAAACATCATCCCTCAAGTGGTGTGTTTAATTTGCTCTGCTAACTGTTCCCTTGAACACACAGCAAGATTTCAAAAGTATCTTTATTTGGGGCCTGTTATTCAGATAGTTGGGCATCTTGTGCCCAGTGATGGTTTTTCAAGCCAATTTTTAAAAATTTATTTAATTGATGTACATATTTTTCCTTGATCCATTTAATAATGACTTGGAAGCAGTTTTTATGAGCTATCTCCTTTTTCAAGCTGCCAAAGCTACCACTAGGCAGAGATTTCAAAGTCCTTGTTCTAAAAGTCATATTCGAGATTTAGCTTTCGTTAATATTTCCACTGTAATCATAAGACAATTCTTACCTTTCTTTCCTTAGGGCCCTGCTGGGATGTGCATGTCCACAAAGGTATACTGTCTCCTGGGGAGATTCCTTGGAATTTCAGAAAGGATGATGTAAACAAGATATTCACACTTTTTGCAAAATGCTGAAAACCTGCTTGCTTGGGTATATGCACAGATTTACTTCTTACAAAATGGAAGGAGTCTTATTTATAGCAACATCTGTTTTCAAAAAGAATGTGGACCTTGATCCAATAGACCTTTAAATACTCATGATTTAAACCCTACCTAGATGTACAATTTTAGCTAATACACTGGTAAAGCCTTAAAGTCTTTATTCGTCAGGAAAAGTGCATGTCAGAAAAGTCTGCACATCTTCATGTATATTTTTATATCATCCCTGAAGCTCTATGGCCATAGTAAATACAGCTAAGAAAATAAACTTTAAGGGACTATACTCACACATTGAGAGTATTTTTAGAATTTTCCTCTGCTTTAAATGAGCTGCAGCTTAAAAAGAAACTATTTCTGAAAAGGTGGAGCAACATACTTGAAAAATGGTAGGCAGCTGAAAAAGGAAAAAGTTTCTGGAAGTAAACAGTTTCAAAAATTCCTAGTCTCTCAGGATTCTTGTAAAAGCAGATTGACTAGTCCTCCTGCCATATTTATGAGGCTGACAGATTTTAATATATTCATTTTCTGTTGGGAGAAAGTGAGGTTTGAATAAAACAAAGTTAAGAGATCATAGTTAATGTACAACAGTCAAAAATAAACAGCTGGGTACTTTGCCTCACCATTCACCATGTAGAAGGTTCTTCTGTGCTCAACAATGATGAAAGCTTTGGGCAATAGTCAGACAATATACATTAGGAGCAGTTCATTGTGCCAGCACACAAACCCCCAAGGATGTGTTTTCATCACAACATGAAGTCAGTGTCACTTTGCAGCCCCAAACACTGGCAGCACATCACCTGTAAGAAGGAAATGCTCCATCCCCTGTAAGAAGTGCTGCTTTGGAAATAGCAGAAGGCTTGAGAGGAACATCCCAGGGAACTGATTCCAGCAGAATCCTTACTAAACAGAGTTAATGCTGCACCACCTGATGCGCAATTACAAGCCAGTGTTGTGTACATGCATTTTTGCTTTTCTGTAGAACAATTAATAATGCTATTTTATATGCAGAAGGTTTTAGATCTCTTTTTCAAACGCCTTTGAACTTTGCAGTAATTAATAGACAGCATATATTTTCACTGAAGTTTAAAGTTATGGCAGGAGTGCTCTTTTTCCTCAGAAGTCCCTGGATTGCAATATTCCACATAAATCCCCTGAACTCTCACATTTTTACTGAAGCAATGGTAAAAGTAAGTCTTTAGCAGTGGGATTGTTTCTTGCATGTAAATGCAATCTTGAAAGTAGTATGAATGAAGAAAGACAAATTTCATGTTAAGCATTTTAACAACTTTCCTCTCAGTTACCCATGTCTTCCATTGTCAACATGATACTAATTCTCTACTCCTCCATATTAACATTCCAAGGTGCTAGGATAATCTTATAGTAAAGTAGAAGAAGAAATTTTTTAAATTTAAAATCTAGAGCTGTTTTTACTGATTGATTTTTTAAAAATTATTATTCCTTTCTGTTTTCCTCAGGAGTTCAATTGTTCAATTTATTTTTTCTTTTTTTCTTTTTTCTTTTTTTAATTTATTTTTTTTTATTTTCCCCAGTTCCCTTCAGGAAAATCTTATTAACATTCATAAAAGAAACAATAACATGCCACAGAAGCCATATGAAATTCTGCTGAAGAAAATGTCATGCTAGGAATAGAGTGAATAATGATGACTGGAGGTTTCAAAGCCAGATGACTGGTATGGATGAGGATTGCAAGTTCAGGAAAAGAGAGGCTCCTGCTGCCAAGTAAATCTCCCCCTCAGGGTGGAAAGCTGTCATCCTGCCTCCATTAGGACTTCTACCTACCATTGATGAACATTCAAACAATGCTTTTTAAACAACTGTGCAGGTCCAATAATTGTCAGACATTTGCATTTGTCCTGAAGACTCAGAACTCGCTGCTACAAGAAGGGTTTGAATGACACCTGTGAGGCTGCTCAACACCCATTTTTCAGTGTCACTTCAGTGTCACTGCCTTCAGATCCAAACAGAGATGTTGAATCATGCAATGCATTTTCCATCTGAAGGGGACGCAATTGTTTTCTCCAACTTGTTTCAAAGCTGGATGATAAATAATTCTCTTTTTTGCCTCATTATTTCAGCAAGGAGAGTGCTCAGCTTTCTGCATTGCAGGTTTCAAGGGGGGAAATTTCTAAGCCATGTATTGAAAAGCTTAGCCTAGGTGTTGTTTGGAAAAGGAGTGGATAGAGATGGGATGCTCTGTCCATGTCAGATAATCCAGAAATCCACCAGGCATCCCTGGTGCTGCCTAACATCTTCTGTGGGTCTCTTCAACCTCTCACCCCATTAAATCTTTTAATTAAAGTAAGCTTTCACCTTTCCAACTCTACACACAAACAGTGTTTCCTGGAGGTTTTGGTGATTTGTTTTTTCTCCTAGCATCCTCTTGGACATGATGGAGTAATTCAGCTTCAGCACTGTCTCTCCTCCCAAACTTTGTACATATATTCATCTTTGCTATGAAATCTAATCTTTTTACTCGAGTTAATTCAGAAGCAGGAAAAGTAATCCTTCAAAAAGCCCAGGTTGCTGAAATTGCCTCTGCTGTCTAGAATCCATTATATAAAGACTCCTAAACTAAAAAAGAGCTACAAACAACAACAAATCTTCTTAAAGTTTAATTTCAAATATAATTTTTCTTTATAAATTTTTAAATCGGATGAGTAGTGAAATCAGTAGAAGATTATGGCTTTATTGATTTCATCGCCTACTATACTTGTTATTTGCAATTTCTGAAAGTTAATTTCCTTTCTCTGTCCTTCTGTATAATGAAAGACAAGCAAATTTACCATTCTCTCAAGCTTTCTTTCTTTTTCACACGAACAAATAACTTACCACGTGAGAAAAATGAGCATTCTCGGTGACAATTGCAAAACCACACAAGCAGCTTGGAGTTCCTTCTTGGTTTATTTTGCTCTGTTGTTTTTTTCCTTTTTTTTATAGATTTTAAAGTGCTAAAACTCAATCCAGATTTACCTACTCAGAAACCTCCTGAGGGCCATGCTGCAGAGTCAAAATGGTAGACCCTGACAATAGCCACAATTATCAGTGGAGGTGTTACGAGTGAAAGAATCAAACATCCTGATTGCCCAAAAAGCATTTGCTAAGAGAGTATTTATGCATAGAGGAGGTTGATGCATTTATGTCTTCTTGCCTTATGAAATTCAATTTACTTTATGAAAGTACCTTGCTGTACTGCCCACAAGGTTTGACTGGATGTGCCATCCTATCAGCTTTGGTTGTGGCAGAACATTTCAACACAGGGTAGTCAAAATGAGGGCTTGAGCAACAAAGCTGATCACAAATCTGATCACATCACTGGAAGCTGAAGAGGTGGAAGGATTTAGTAGGCAATGGAATTGCTGAAAATCCACACACAGGAGTTTCTGAGGTATTTTGGGCTCAGTGCTCTGTTACTTCATGTGTGCACATGGTGGCCTGAGATGGAAATGAATAACATCATCTCATGCTTCAATAAATTGTTATTGTTTATTCTAAATGCAGTATTGGCTAGATAATGTCATGCTGTAGTAACTAAGTAGAGCAGCACAGAAGAGAATGAAGCAGCTTGTTTGAAATGAACTGCCACTGTAAGCTAACAGTGAGATTTTCTGAAGGTAAAATAATTATTTGTTGATATGATAAAAAAAATTCCTACCCGACTAAAAGAAAATAGATCCTGGGTCACATATGAAAAATAAATATTAATAGCTAGCTATTATCTCTTTGTACTCAGAAGGTTGTATCTGTGTTTAAATGTTTTTACACATATATTCTTTTTTTCACAGTGTTGGTGCTATGTGGTAGTTAAAACGACAAAACAAAAGCATCCAGTAATCTTTCCACATCTGAGTCCAACTGCCCAAAACTACCACAGGTACTTGAGCTCTCTGATTTTTGTCTCAGTTGCAAGTTGGTGTCTTCTTTTTGTTGTGGTCTTCATCTTTATTTTTTCCAGTTCACAATCAGAGCCCTTTGAAAGAGAATAGCTAAAACAGCTGAGTGTTCTTTCGAATTCTGAAAAATTGAAAACTGAAAAACCTTCGATCCTGATTTTTTCTGACAACTCATTTCTGCACTCCTGCATAATTAGTAATTTAAGGTTCCTTTTTGTTAAACTATGGCTATCTTAGTTCAGCTGTGTTTACTGTGATCTGAATATCTTCCTGCAGTGAAAACAACACATGAAGAAAGCTCATCAGGGCAATTTAGGCTGCCTGAAAATTTGATTTCTTGGGTCGAATCATTTGCTTTTAAGGGGTTCTATTTTGTTAAGTTCTCCACACAGCCTGAGGATGTTGGGAAGTGCAGCTTTCATAAAATACACACATCTTTTCACTCATTTAGATTACTTTTTAACAAAAGGATGGTGATCTGCTCAAACGTTCCTGTCTTTTTCCTGACAAATTAGATTGGGCAAATGCTGATCTTGAGAGGCAAAGCAATGCAATGAATCTTGAGAAGGCTACCCCACAGGTCATGCCTTTCCTAAAAGCCTACCACCCCCATGCACACAGATGTTGGCCTGCTGGCTGGGCAGCTGGCAATCCATTGGGAAACTATTGCCCTCTGCTATTTAAACAGGATCATCCGAATTCTTGCTGTGTTTACTTCTGACTTTACAATATTATAGCTTGAGGTTATTTTCCATGTTGCTATTTTTTCTCTTGATTCTCTTTTTCTCTCATTGTTTCCGTCTCAATTTGATTTCAGTCTTTTTTTACATTGCACAAGATGTAAAAAGAAATGAGCAAAAAAAAAAAAATCTTCTTCTTTCAAAGCTTGCTGAGATTACACAACCTGTGCTTCTAGAAGACAGGCAGTGGCCACGGATTGATGAATTCCTGTGCAGTTGATCATGGCACAGTCATTTGTTCTGGAACTTTTTAATTTTGGAGCCCAAAATTTCATAATTAATTAATAATATTTACCAGCCATTTGCTGTTTGTCTGCTTCTAATGGTTTACTAACAGTTTGCCACACTGCGAATCTCCTGCTGAAATGCTGAAATTCCCTACTCACATAAGACACATAAAGACAGTTTATAGCAAGGATTGCACCAGGAAGAAATGTCAGTAAAGAATTGAAAATATCTGAAGGAAGAACCTATGCTATCCAACTGCAAAAAGACAAAACATCTGCACTTTTAAAAAATTAATACTACCAAATGAGACATAGAAGTAACAAGCTGCATATTGTAGCTGATTATTATGATGATATGATATGATATTCTGTAGTAATTTTATGAATAAACTGGGTCTGTGCTTTCTTTAGAGGGGTTGCCAAGGTATCTGCACTTTCTCTAGAATTCTCAATGAATATCTGGAATATCATAGGCCAGACATCAATAGGGAATAATGGATAGCATGATCTCATATATATAAAAAAACAAGTGCCTTCAGAAAATGTAGTGTACATTCCTGACTTTCTGCAAAATACTACTAGGCATTCTCTCATGGTAATATTTCTCTAATTGTATTCTGGGATAGGAAAATCCAATAAAATGAAAAATTCTTTTAAATGCATACCACAGGACTGGGTTTTGCCTGACTTCTGTAAAGGTTTTGGAAGCTCAGTTTCATTTCTGAAATACAGGAAATACTGGGATGTTGTCAGCTCACATTTCTGTCTTAATTTCCAGATCAAACTGTTTTGGATACAGATCAAAATAATAAAAAAATTGCTATAGCAGAAAACTGCTCATATGTGTAGATTTACAGGTTTAGATATCAGCCAATTAGGAAATAACCAATCTACCTTTGGATTCCCATTGAAAAGTTGAAAGATTACAGTACAAACATTGTAAGGTCTATGGTTAAAAAAGCAAGATTAAGGCTTGTGTGACAAGGAGCTTATTTGTGTCTGGCATCAATCACTTAATGCAAAGTGGCTTAGCATTTTGTGATGTGAGGCACTTCAGACATGCACAGACTGTTATTTGTTTAGGCATAATTTGACCTGAAAACATGAGATATTTAACTAATTATTTGCAGCACTATGACATTTCACTGCTGGTTACTCAGTACTCAGTGCTGCCACTAAATCGGTGAAAAGCAGCAAGGAATTTCAAACCACGGAATTATGGAATGGTTTTGGTTGGAAAAGACCTGTGAGGATCATTAAATCCAACCCTTAACCCAGCACTGCCAAATCCACCACTAACCCACGTCCTCTAGTGCCACATCTACATGTTTTTTAACACTTCCAGGGATGGAGACTCCACACAGCTCTGGGCAGCCTATGCCAATGCTCGACAGCCATTTCAGTGAGGAAATCTTCCCTATTATCTGATCCAAACCTCCCCTGGTGCAACTTGAGGTTGTTTCCTCTTGCCTGTCCCTTGTTCCTGGGAGCAGAGCCCAACCCCCTCTGTGCATTGCCATACTTGCACTAGTAGGGTGATTTTAAAAAAAATTTTTTTTTTTTTTTTTTGGTTTGCATTCAACAACTTGCCACCTTCTCTTTCACCTCAGGTATTATGTCCACATGAGGAAGCTGTAAGTGGGTTAAATTACTGAAATTACTGTTATTTAAGAAATCAACCTGTCCAAAGTCTCTTTGGCAGATTTCCATGCATAGGTATGATCTTCCTTCAATGTAACATCAGGTTTGATACAACTTGATCAGGCTGACAGAGAAAAGATCTGTTAATAACATCTTCTTACTTTTAAATAGTAATTGCATTAACTGTAGGCTTTATTTTAAAATTTTCTTCTCAGAGTCCCTAATCTTCACCTGTACCTTGGCTGAAGGCTAACACATCATTGGAAAAAACGTGGAACTGTGAAACATGAATTCCTTGTATTAAGAAAATAAAAACAACATTACTTAATTAATTCCCTCCCTCTCACAAGGAAAAATAAATGAATGTTTATCAGTGGAAAAAATAATTTTTTAAAATATGTTTGCAATATGTGGCAAATAATACTCTGTTTGGAATTTGACTCCTTTATGACTCTTCAATATGTGTGTGGCACTCCATTAATCAGAATTTTAGTATTTGTCTAACAGATGATTCAAAAATCATCAACATCTTCCTTCACATTTCATTTTGCTTCACTTGGTCCGTATTATAGAATTATGAAATCATTTAGTCTGGGGCACCTAAGAACTGAAAAAGATATACCCTTTCCAAATCCAGAGGAACAACCAAGTTGGAGAAAAGGTTAGCAAGCTGACTTGCTAAATCAGAAATATAAGAAGTGGGTACTGGGAGCCATAGAGGTAACAGACATCCATTTAACATTTTATTGCTAAATAAGCATTATGTAAAAAAGATTTCAGTTCAGCCTCTCAGATCACTGAGGCTGGGCAGCCATAAGTAGGACTGAGTGGTAGGTAAAAATCATTTTAATAGAGACATGATTTTCTGCTTCGAATAAACTTAATAGTTATTGCTTTTGACTTATTTTTCTTTCCTTTTTTTTTTTTTTGTCAGCCTCAAAGCAACACAAATCTCCTAGGTCAAGCTGCTACTTTGCAAAGCTACAGGTAGAAATTTCTGGGGGAAAAAACCAAGGTTAATTACTTTTGCATGTTTTCTGTTATATTTCTTTTCCCCTCTGGATGCTTAATGGAAAAATGATTGCTTCGCTGAGAGTGAGTACCTCACCAAAATTGAATTGCTTGCATTGGCAAGAATTCAGAGAAAAACTGACATCTGGGAAGGAGCCAAGGAAAGCTTATCTTTTAATTAAATGAAATAAAAAACAACAAAAAAATAGATGCTCTAGAGTGAGTTTTGAGGACCTGTAGCATATTTCCCAGTGCATCAAACTACTTGTAGTCCTCTTTAGAGGAACCTGCAGATGTTTTGACTTCGTGCTCTTTTCGTGCAGTTCATCCTTGTCTGTTTCATTCCAAAAACGCATGTAACACTTTTCTCCTCCAAACTCCCACAAGGCTTCAGACAGACTATTATTGCTTCTCAAGCTGAAGCCTCCACATTCTCCCCAGCCCTTGACACATTTGAGAGCTTCACTGCTACCTTCATTTCCTAGGTTCAAAGGGCAGCCTCCTCAGGTTGGCGTAATTCCCTGATGTTTCTTCATCTCCTTAATCAAATCACGCTCACAGCATTTTTTTTTTTTTCTAGAGGTTTCTGGGAAGCTGTCATGAACCGTGTCATGCCTCTGACACGCAAGCAATTTAGTGTCCTAATTGGTTCTCAGTTAGGAACTGTTCTTCTAGCCTGCCTGCTTGTTGGAAATTTCCCAAAGGAATTTCTCTAAGTTTGCAGATTTGTATGTCTCCTATTCAATGTCTCTTGGAAGAGTTTCTGAAGGAACTGATGCTTATCAAGCTCTTTACTTGGTGTCCTGAAAGATAATACTTGCAATAGTTCTCTCTCCTTCTGGGCTTCCAAAAAACTTTCCATCTGGTTCGTTTTCAAACAGCAAGATCACAGTCTTTGAATAAAGCCACCCCTCACTGACTGTTCTTTTAATTCACTTCTTTGTCTACTTGTTCCTCATTTTGGTGTCAAACAGTCACCATCAGTTCAGGTATGGCCTTTTCAGTCTCGACAGAGCCTGGCCAGCCTGTCAAGGCAGATGTTTATACTAAAGAATATGCCTATGATGCAGGCAACCAAAACTATATTTACTCAGAACCATCCCAGCAACAATCAGTCACTTTCTGCAGACAGCTGGGGCCTCCTCTGCTAGAACCATATCCTGTGGTTTCTTTCCTTGTAAGTTTCCTCCTGCTACATTTCCAGTGAATGAAATCTGAAACTCCTTTGCTGGAATCACAGAATCACTGAGGTTGGAAAAGACCCTTAAGATCACCGAGTCCAACCGTAAAAGAAGCTGTAGGTTGTTTTTTCTTGTAAATGCAAAAATGAAATGGAAATGGAGCATTCACTCTCCTGTTGAGCGCTCCAAACCATTGTGGCAGCACCTGGGTATTAGAGAAGGCAGAAGCTTTTCTTCCATCTGTATGAATTATGAAGGCAAGGTGCTCTACATTGCTCCCATTTCTGTGGGGTGAATTGCCCGCACAACTCTGTATGACCCTACTCCGATTCCCAGGTGACACAGACCTTGTATCCTGGTTGGATTTTTATGGTCCGCCCGGGTCTTAGAGCCCTATATCCTGTGTCACATGAAGGGAGCGGCACGTGTAGTGTAACGACACCTGGAAGAATGAGGTGAAAATGGGAAGAGACTTTGGAGACTCCACCTAGTCTTACATCGTGCCCAGGTGTGCCAGCAGGCACTGGTAGGTCTCGTGTAGAAGTAGCAGGCACCTGTAGCCTGTAAGCTCCCCAAGCAAGGAGCCAGAGGCGGGAGAGCTGCAGCTGTGGGTGCAGTACCCAATCCCTTTGTGTGGGGTGTTCTGCTGACAGCTCTCATACCGACTCAGTCATCAGCGAGCAGCTTACCCAACCTCTCTCGGGCTGGCTTTTTCCCAGCACTAATAAACAGAAGGAAATCATGAAATAAACACAACCTTGTAAAATTAATTAATATTCATACATGCTGTAAGTGTAGTAAGAGGCTATAAAAACGTCACATCTTGCTGATTCTGATCCTGAGTTGAAAAGATCTGAGGGTGTATTTTCTAGTGCTGAAACGAGAAAATTAATATTGGTGGCAAAAGCAGGTATTCCGGGCTGAGTAGGTATGCTGCATATCTCGATTTTCCCCTAACGCTTATAAGACAAATTGCGTAATTAACTTAATATGCCTATTTTATAACTCCGTTTCTGTGCACAACATTCTTCGTGGTCATTTTAATCGCAGCCGTAAATTCTGCTGTAAGGTGAAGAGAGTAAGGAGATGCAATAACCTTGGAGGACACCCGAGGGACCACTCGCCCTGCCCCTTCACCACGGATTTAGGAGTTTTCGGGGCTCCGCCGCCCTCCCCCGGCTGCCTGCGGGGCTCCGGCGCAGCCCGGCGGCGCTTCCCGCATTCCCGGCCGGCGCTCACGCCGGCGCAGGCGGAGCGGGGGAGGACCAGGGTGGGGAAGGGGCTCGGGGAGGCGCTGAGGAGGAGCCGCCGCCACTCGCTCCGGCCCCAGCGAGCCCGCAGGCGGCAGAGGAGCCCTGGCAGCGCGGTAAGGAGAGGAAAGAGGGGAGGGAGAGAAAAAAGGGAAGGGAGAGAGGGAGCCTCTTCTCGCCTGCATTGCTGGCGCGGCGTGCCCGCAGCTCCTGCGGCACGGCCGCGAAGGGGAGCGGCCGGGCCGCCGAACGCTCCCGTGCCTCTCAGCTGAGGGGCGAGGAAGGGCGGCCTGAGGAGGGGGTTCACGGGCACACGCGGGCCCCAGCGCTGCCCGGGGTGGCCCCGCTCTCCGCCCCGGCCGTGCCCGGCGGCTCCTGCTGCAGAGCCCGCGGCGCTGAGCCGGCCGGCCCCGCTCCGCACCCCGGGCGGGCGCGCATCCTCCCCCGGTCCGCGCTCGGAGCAGCGGGGCAGGCGCTGCTGCTCCCCGCCTCCCTCCTCCCCTGGCCGGATACACACTGTCACACCCGGAGCGCCACCAGAGGTTTGTTAATTTTATTTGGGGTGTTTTGTTTTTGTGGTTTTTTTTTTTTTTTGATTGCTTGCTTTTTCTCTTTTCCTCCTCCTCCTCTTCTTTGCCAGGAGTTGCTTGCGTGCTAGGGGAGGTGGGGGGCAACGCTTTGGCAACGGGAATTGTTCGGAAAAGCGGCAGTTGAAGGTAACAACCCTCTGGGGCAGACGGAAGCAAATAAAAAAGCCAAAAGCACCTGAGAAGGCGGTGTGGGGGCGAGGGAGAGGAGCAGGCGACGCTGGCGAGAGAGGATGCCCGGGAGGCGGCGGGGCCCGGCCGGCTGCAGCGGGGCCGGGAGGGTCGGGCCGGGCTGGGCCGGGCAGGTACCGCGGCCGGGGACCAGGAGGGTCGGGCCGGTTCCCCCGGTACCGAGCCGTGCCCTGGGGCTCTTCCCTGGGTGAGCTGAAGCCGGGCTGCGACCCCGTGAACGAGGAGAGGATGTGGCGAGCGGCTCCCGCCCTGCCTCGCCGCAGGGTTGGCTCCGGGTACGAGTAAATCGTCAGTGCGATGCTGTCAAAAATAAAGCAAGATCTAATCTAATTTTTAGGGGAGGGTTGCCTTTTTGTTTTCCTGCTGTTAAGCCCATACGGTTTTTTTTGTTTGGTTTTTTTGTTTTGTTTTTTTTTTTAATAGAAGTGTAGTGTTAGACAGCAATAGAGTTTTAATCATATGAGGAAAGAGCCTTACTCAGAGCCTTGGTGCTGTTTTCTGTCTCTTGTTTGGGAAATATGACTGGATATCCCTGCTACCCTCCACGCACAGAGCACCACAAACGCAAATTTTGGTACAGGATCCTATGAGGATATCCTCGGTTCTCTGGAAACTAGAGACATGTGACCTTGTCTTGTCTTATATAGTCCTTTTCAGTAATGTTGTTACTCAGAACAATTTGTTTTTACGTGTTTGCCTTGGAGCCTTTTAAAGGCATAGCTAGGGAAACAAATAACTAATGACGGACTACTATCTTGGGGGGGAGCAGTAAAACTGAATGGGAGTTCACCCAGAAATGTTCCACTATAAATTCAGTCAAAAGGCTAATTCTGTGTCTTTATTTAGACTGAGAGTTTACTATATCTGAAGGTCATTATTAGGCTAGAAAAATGTTTTCCAAAATCCATACCAGCTCTAATCCTGGTTCACTTGAATTTGTATTAAAACAAGTGTATGGTTGAACTATTAGATGATCCCAGAAACAACAAAATTCAAGGCCTTTTAGAAACTTTCAATACCAAAGCTTGCATTGTTTTGTCTTGTTAGTTTAGACTGTAACTTTCTGTGCGTGCTGGCATTCTGGGAACCTTCATCCCCACTTAGGAAGTTGGTGGCACAGAGATCTGCTCGTAGAGTTTGTTTTGATTTGCACTGCTGTATCAAAAGCATCATTGCTTCCTGCTTACTTGTAATGTTCTTGACTAGAAAAGTGCAAGTTCTGTTCATTGCTGAGTTCGGTACTTGTCTTCTGTTTGAAGGAACTACACAGTTGAAAAATTGCACTGATACTGCTTTAGTGAAGTTGTAAAATCCCTGCTGCAATGTAGTGCTTTAACCTCTAGATCTCTTCTGTTATTCTGATGACTTGTTTCTGCATAACTATAGTGTTTTGAAACATTTCCTCTGTGTTTTGGGGTGTTTGTCTAAGTTAAAGTCGCCATAAATTTCAGTACATAGGTGATGAGAACTGGGAATGAGAAGATTGAGGGGGGTGGGGATGTATTCACTTAAAGGTATCTGAATTAAACATGAAGCAATAGCAGATTTAGGCCAGCCTTCTACTATCTATATTTAGAATATGTTTGAGGATGCATCTGATATTGTAACAAAGCTGCAAATTTTTCAGTTCTTCCAATTTAGTATTCAAGTCTAATCCCTGTCAGGGCTTGTTTAAATTAGTGATGGGGAAATGTAGTTTTAAAACATCTTGAAGACCATGTGAGAAAAGGCTGAGTAAATAGAACCCATGGCATGTCAGCTGGGAAAAAAGATACCTAGAGATCAACTACTAGAAAAATAGTAGGAAATGGCCTCTTAACAGAGGCACAAAGTTTGTGGCTCTGTTACAAGAGGCAGCTTTGAATTATAAGCTTCTTGTACCTTCCCCAAAGTCAGTTCAGATCTGACAAACCTGAATCTTGGGGAGGTGGGTGAGTTGGGAAGATGTGCGAGTGCTAGTAGGGAGAGCATGGATGATGACAGGGCAGAAGGATTGTGACAAGGACTGTTGGTAGAATTACCAAAGGCGCAGAAATTGTCATCTGTCTGCATGGTGCAGTAGAGCACACAAGTGGTCATTGTCTTCAGAAATCTTCTGGGTACTCGTGATTTCATGTCCAATGGCAGAGTGTAGATCCTTGCTCCAGAGAAGCAGCCTTCAGAATTAAACTGTCATTGGAAAAAAAACCCTTTTTTCCTCCCATACATTTCACATAGAAAGATCCTAGTTCTGAAGAGTTTGCCAGGTTTTCCCCCAATAGCAAGTTATTTTGACCTATTCAAGGGACAGATCATGTGGGCAACTCAGTGGGATAGAGAAAGCTGTACTGATGAGTACCTGACTCATCTGGGGAGTGTTGCTTATCTTACTATGTTTTTTGGTTTTGCTGTGTTGGGAAGAAAATATTGGGAATAACAGCTGCAGGGGATAATGTTAGCATTGTCCTATAATTGAATTATTTCGCATTATCACTATGAAAAATAGCATTCTGTTTCCCTAAGGGTCTGGAGTCCACAAAGGAGGCTTAAGAAATGGAAGTTAGAGTATTGTCCAGTGAGATTAAAATTACCTAAATTACTAGAAATGGGTCATGGAGAGAGTCAGGCATCACCAGATGTACCTGGAAGTAAGGATAATCTCAAGCACGTTCACTTCCCTGGCTCAGGCAGCTGTTTCACCAAGGCAGTCATGGTTTGGGAGCTCTTCACCTGTGCCCACGTGGAGCTGTGCTGGCACTTGTTCCCTACCTAAACCTTGCTCCCTAAGTGTGAGCTCCTGCCTGGCCAGGGGGTCATCCTGCCTGCCTGCCTCACCTCTGGCTATGCATTCCCCACCTCCCTCTTGGGATGGGACTCTTGCTCCTGGCCAAATGCAGATCTGCTCTTACTGTTGCTTTTGGCCTGGTTTTCAGCTGGATGAATTCCTGGGTCTGACTCAACTCCTGACTAAAACACACCGAGGAATCAGGAATCGGTGGGGATGGTGAGCTTGGTCCCCTCTCCTCGAAGCAGGGCACCTTCAGCCTCAGGAGCTCACTGGGTGCTGTGCTGATGCTTCTGCACAGCCTCCAGATGTAATTTGGCTCCTATCTAGCCACTTTGAAGAGGGAGGAGAGGTGCCTGCCTGTCTCCAGTCACCTGTGTAGACATACCCTTCCAGGGTCTGACAGACTGAGCCAAAGAGGAAACTTCATGTCCTTCAAGATAGATCTACAGCAAATGCTTTTTCTTTTATTACAGTTCTTTTCCATTCAGTTTTTGAATGGTAAGCCTATATGTCCCATTTTTTAATGTCATCTGAGGCAGACATTTTGTCTGTGGCTTTTTAATTTTTTTTTAATTCTTATTTTCATAGTGCCTTAAGGCTTTCTTTAGAAAATGGATCTGTCTTTGAGTGACATGCAGCATTAAAATTACAGCCAACTAGGTCTGCATAGTGAAATAATAACAGTAGGCATGTAATTAATGTTCTGTTGATAATTACTGAAAACCCTTTCTCAAATCTGTGGCTACATTTGTTGTTAAAGCATGAAGCATATTGAAGCTTTGGCAAAAATACCTGTAATTCAGTTATAATTGTGTTCTTTTCTAAGCTTATATTAGATGTGTTTTGCAAGAGTTGCTTGACTGTGTTTCTCTTTGTGTTTACCTCTGCTTAGGCAGTTTCAAGTGGCTGGAAATTGCATGGGGCTCTGTTCTTCCACTCATGCTCACAGAAAAAGGTATTTTGTGCCTCAGAAATACGCTGTTGTGTTTGACTCCAAAGTTTTCTCCTTCCCAATTAATTTTTCTCCACCCACAATGTAAT
The DNA here is from genome assembly GCA_037013685.1 of Acridotheres tristis. Lineage (NCBI taxonomy): Eukaryota > Metazoa > Chordata > Aves > Passeriformes > Sturnidae > Acridotheres > Acridotheres tristis. The sequence goes on from CM072885.1 coordinate 62,299,197, forward strand.
TGTGGTGCAGCTGTGCCCATAAAATATGGTTATAATAGGTTTTCCTCATACTTCAATTAATTTTTAACCCTCTATACCAGTATCCATCTTCCATATCTGCTTTGAGTAGTAGGTGGTTGTCTTGTGGGGTTAACAGAAGAAATACGAAACTTGATGACTAATTACTGCATTCAAGAATGGCAGGACTGGTCTCAAGCCTGGATGCTTACAGTATAATTTCTAAACCCATCTTTCAGCCTTGCCTTTGTCCAAGCCCAGATCCGACTTTTATTGTGTCCAAAGGTAAGAGGCAATTTTACCATGGGGTGTTCTCTGGAAACAAATACAGGGCTTTGATTCCAGTTTTGAGTAGCTTGTGTTTACCTTTGTAGCAGACTCAGTTTTCAGTACTGTTTCTGCAGTGCTGTATAAAATTTGGACTGGCTGGATTGACAACTCCTTGTTTGTTTGTTTTCTGTTTTACCTTCCTAAAAGAAGCCATAAACCTAATTGTTTGAAGGAAAGAAAGTTTCCCTGATTTAATGTAAAGAAGGAGGCTTTATTTTGCTGTAGATGGTTCAAAAAGGCCTTTTCTTATCTGGGGACTGCTGAATATAATTGCACTGTAGTGTTACAACCCTCTCTAGAATATTCCTTCAGAAACTACCTTGATACTGTGGGTGAAATTATGAAAATGTTAATTGACTGCAATTTTGTAAACAGTGCAATAGATAAACAACAAGAAAAAGCCATGAAGTTGTATTGTTTGAAGAAATGTAAAGCAAGATTAAGTGCTATGTTGATTTTGAGCCAATCACTCCTGTTTCTGAGGAAAATCTGAAAAATGAAGATGCTGTATAGGAAAAGTACCAGGCCTTTTCAGGAGTGTAGTTCCTGCCCTGCACTTTAGTAAATGCTGAAAGAGAGATTCTTAATTTACTCACGAAATGTGCAGATATTAACAGAGCAGAGCCGTGTTCTAAAAGGAATGGGTGTACTGTGGAGTTAATGGCTGAGATGGTTACAGGTGACTTTTTGGTAGTAGCCAGAGGTGGCACCATGCAGTGATTCATTGGCAGAATAAGAAATTGTCTGAGTCATCTTTTTAGGTGTGCAGTGACAGCTCAGAGGAGAGTTCCAGCTGACTGGAGCTGGTGCTGTGCTCCAGCTGAGGCAGAGTGCCCAAAACGATGGCGTGACACCTGCGCTATCTCTTCGTCATTAGTGGGTCCTTGTTCCCTGAGCATAAATAGCAGTAATTTGGAGAAAGTTGCATCTGTAGCAATCAACGTTGCTTTGGCCAAACACGCAACACTCATTGGAAATATATTTTTCTGTCACTGCTGTCGTTTACACATGAAATAATGTTTTGAGATGTAATGTAAATAGCTGTGCTTCCATGAGCTTCGCTCCCATTGCGGTATTGCTCTATGATTAATTGACATGAAGTTATTCACCGTTTGTCAATGTTTAGCTGTGCAGGGTTGCAGCATCTGATATGTCTCCTTCGTCACTAGGGCCTTCAGAAACAAGTGCTGGTGCTTTGAGCAAAGCTCTGGCCTGGGGGCAGGTGTGTGTGCTGGGGTTCAGCACTGGGGCATGCCGTGATGCTCTCTTAGGTTCCATCCTCCACTGTGGTCAAAAGCAAAGTGGTCGTGGTCTGTGGTGAGTGACTGCCAAACCCCAGAGCTCTGCCCACTCTGGTCCTGCTGGGACCAGCAAATACAGGGGTGGGTTTGTGTCTCGTGTCAGGTGGGCAGCCGGCTGCACAGCCTAGAGCAACAGCTTGTGTTCAGCTGGGCTTCTACAGAGAAGAAAAAACAGTTTGGAGGTGGGATGAAGAACATGAGTGAGTTTTGCCATTCCTTTCCTGCCTTTGTGGCAACCAGTGAGATCAGCTGCTGAGTAAGGAAAGAAGAGGAAAGGAACCACTTCTTCTGCCAGTACCCTGTGGAGCTTCTAGGATGGTGGAGCCAGGGACTGCTGCAAATCTTTTCAAAACCATCTGCTTTTACCACCTGTCACTGCTTATTCACTAAGATGTGGTCTTGTTGAGCATTAGTATTAAAAATCTTTCTTTGTAAGTACAGAAATGAATAGATTTCTTCTATAGTCCCATGCTTGAACTGTGGGTATATAATGGGGGAGTTTCAGAAGTGTTCTTTTGTGAGGGAGAGTGGGGGGAGAGTGAGATGAAAGGACTTGCCTTCCTGACATAGAGCACTTTCTGATGTACTACATGCTCACAGAGCTCTTTTATTTTTGTTATCTGCTGGTCTGAAATGCATGGCATGATTCTGTTTAAAGCTAATTTTAAGGACAATTTTGAGGGTGAAATTTTGTTACAGGAGCCCTTAGCAAAACTATTGCATATACTGACATCAGCTTATTCATTGCTTCTAGCTTTAAGTCAAGGGGAGCATCACAGTCCAGGACTGCTTCTAGATTTCCTTTGGCTCTTGAATTAAATGTAATTGCTGTAAAGGACCCAACTCCTTTGTTGGACAAAAAATTGTTGAAGAGGCTGAGCCTATTGGTCCCCAGGCCATTAATATAATACCCAAACTCATGTGAAATGTATTCACATTCCTAAATTGAATGTGACAGAATTACACCCTTAGTTAACCCTCAGCTCATATAACTGCATCCTTGCTGCTCTACTTTATGACCCTGTAGTCTGCAAAGAAACAAGCTGCTTGCTTTTGTGATAAAAGATCTGTTTATGCAGCGTTGGAGCTCTGATAGCCATGCAGTATGTGCAGTAGATTCTTCTTTATTCCTGTGACTGCAGCTGGAACTTCTCAGCCTAGCTCTTTACATGCCCTGTGATCCTTTCTCCAGTAATGCACATTATTGCTTTGATTTGGTTCTGCTTCTGCTTCCCTGTAGAGCAGTGCTGCAGGAAGAAGTGAAATCCCAGGTCAGGATGTTACAGAGGTTGAATGATACTGGTTTCTACCAGTGACCTCCTTTGAGTCCTCATTGCTGCTATCTTCATTAGATACTCCAGAGCAATACTTTCCTAGTACAGAACAAAATGTCAGTGGTCCTCTGTGCACTTCTTCCTGCCTTTCTTTGCATCTGAAATAAAGTTGATGACACTTGCAGAGAGGAGAGGGCGAGGAGCCCTGGGTGTACCGGGTGTTTATGCCATGCTCTGCTGTGTGTAGCAAAGTAACCATTAAATCTTACATCTAGATGCAGTACTCAAACCTGCCAGCTCAGTGGAAAACCTTTGTGGTTCTGCAAACAACCAGTAACATTTGCCTTTATACTGTCTCGCTGTGGTTTTAATTTTTCTTTATTCTTACATTTATGTTGAGTGACTACTGCCTTGTCCTGTGCATCCTCAAAGTAGCCAGTGGGTTTCTGCTATAGTTGAATTTAAGGTTTCAGGGTACCCTAAACAACATAGTGATTTTATAGAAAGTACTGGATCCTTGATTTGTTTCTCAGTTAATATTTTCTCGTTTCCTGTATTTCCTTATCTGTGCCCTTTCACAGGCATTTTGGTTTGTTCCTTTGCCTGATTCTGCTGTCACTTCGCTAAACTGAGAGAGCTCAGACTGTGTCCACAAAGACTCATTTCCTGTCAGAGGTGTATCACTTCACCTTTGTTTTGGCCTATTCCTGACGCCTCATTCCTCTGTAGTGTCAGGCAGACTGCTAGCTGTGTATTAATCTCTTTGGCTCAGGGTAGAGTTGAACCCATCTCCACCATGTTCTAAAGCTGTCTGTATTTACACTAAAATCAGTGCTTTTACAGGCACCTGTCTCAAATCTGGCATTCTGCTGATTGCTACAGGGTCCAAATCAGCTGATCTGTGGAGAAGCATCAGTTCCTGGTACTGGAATGCTCCATACATGGGGCCTTAGGTGTTTTGGCCCAGCATTTCTTTCTGTTGGATGTTTGCATTGGCCCATGTACAGCTCAGATTGTTTTCCTGCCACTGGGAGTGCTCAGTTTTCCACCGAAGGGAAAGCCTATTGCTTTGGCTGGCTCAGGGACTGATAAGGTATTGCTTACAGCTGATAAACTTTTCCACAAAGAGTTCCCAGTAAGCAGATCGAGGAGAAGGTGGAACTGTGTGCTTCCAAGATGATGTGATGACAACCCACCCATATTTTAAAGATGAGATCTCTGGACTCTGCCAACACAGTAATACTGTTGAACCAACCACATATGCAAAACTAAGCTGTGATCTGACAGCAAGTCAATCACAGCCTACAGATGCATTAGCTGCTCATACTATTTTACTTGGACAGGGTGTGTGTGTCTTAATTCTCAGGTTCCTCTTGGAAATTTTTGTCTGTCAATGCTACACGTACTGCAACATTAGTTTTCAAATAATGAATATTTGTGTTTCAGTAGTCACCCCTCTGCTGGTAAATCATCAACAGGCTGAAGTTGCATTAATACTGAACATATTTGTCACCTTTTCTGGAAGGCCAGAATTCCCCCAGCCCAGGATGCTGATATACCCAGGAGGACAGGTTGCTTTGCTCTTGGCATTCAATATGATTTTAAACTTCCAGTCTTAAAAGTTATAGGTTGGCACGTCTGGCTGTTGGTATTTAACCTTAAAAATTAGATAAGCATGTTGAAAAAAAGAAAAAATAATACACAGAGATTCCATTGCTGACTATTGATTGCATCCTTGAAGATGGGGAAGTTCTTGCCCTCTGAGGCGACATAATCTGCATTTATCAAAACCCAACTCCTCTGCTTGTCGCTAACACTTAATTTTCCTGGCAGCTTAGGTAAGTCTTGTTCTGGAGATGAAGTAAGGTGATCTGGAGCCCTTCCTAGGAGCTTGTTTCTGATCTGAGATTCATGTGTTCAAAATGTTAAAACAGTCACAATACTGTAAATCTTTCACTAAATGACAGGGTGCTTTCAAAGAGAGTAGTTCTCTTAGTTTCTACATACACCTACACTGAGCGTGACTAATGTAATTGTGAGCCCTTAAATAAAAAGTGGAATTCTAGAAGTAGCTCTCACAGCATTCCTAGATACAGAGCAGGAAACTTGTACCTTGTCTCCTGGTTAAGAAGAGTAAGCTGAGTTTATTACATCTATTTTTGGAATTAATTAAGACAGTAGGATTTGGTTTTGTGAAATGCATGCAAGTCTTCATACGGATTTTTACTCTAAACATAATTTTCAGTGTGTTGTCTATATTATCACTCTAGAGTAGCATTGGCAGCATTTGGTGCTTTGCTCCATCCAGCTTTGTAAAAATATCACCCAGTACTGCTAACTCATGTATAAAATAAAATGGGTACTTCCTTGCACTTATTTTTTTCTCCTTTTTTTCTTTTTCAGACTTCAAAAATCCTACCTGCTATGTGCAACCTTATGTCCTTTCCATGCAAAGTATACTGCCCAAAATATCCTGTCTGAGATGCTTTTTATCTAAAGTGCTCATAATTGCTAGCAACAGCTTCCTTTAAATCATTTACAGACGTTTCACTGGAGTGTCCCATAGGTAGATGGGTTTTTATTCTGTACAGTGCTGTGCAAAAATCTTAACAAACAAGAAAGTTCCACTTGCACTAATAGAGATGCTGCATCTATTTGATAATTGTTTTAAATGTTCAGGAAGATTAAGGCCCTGAAAATACAGTAAGGATAACTAATTCTGTGATGAAAAGGTCATACGTCATTGGCATATCTTTTTAAAATGCCATGTTTTTCATATTTTATGGAGATTTATCTTCATTCCTTTAAAAAGCAAATTCTGATCTGAGTGCACTGTTAGGGTGAAATATATAAATTTTCTGTTTTCATTGTCCTCCTATTCAGAACTGTAGAACTTCCTTTTTTGTTTTGTTTTTGGTTTTTTTTAGTTTTTTTTGTTTTGAGTGTTTCTTCATTGATTAAATAATTTCTTTAATATATTGCAAATAAATACCTGGTGTAGTGTTAGCAAAGGAGCATGTGTTCTGATGTTTTAGCAGAAACATGAAAGTTCTACTAATGTTTCTCCACCAGGACTGCATACCACAAGAACAAGATATGCTGGACCACATATAGTGTGGTCTCCATCCTCTTGAGAATGTTTTCTGTCAGAAAATGTTGATTTCAGTGGTCGTTTTGAGTCTGCACTTTGTGTTTACTCTCATGCTCATTGGAGATGTGCATTTTCTTTGTAGGAGAAAATGGCATTAGTACTGGCAAGCAAAGGGAACATAGCAAAGCACATGAGTGATAATAAGTGGTACAAAGTATGTGAAAATTAAGTAAACATGGTAGATTTGGAATCAGATACAGAGGTCTGCCAGCATGACACAGGCTGAATGAAGGGGAGCAAGGCAGTGCTTTGCACTTGTGTTTCCCACTTCACTGTTAACAAAGAACATGAGATTAACTCTGCCCAGCCCTGGAGGCACATCTGGCCAGCTGTGTCCAGCTCTGGGATCATCAGCACAGGAGGGACAGGGAGCTCCTGGAGCGGGGCCAGCGGAGGCTGCAGAGATGATTCAGGGCCTGGAGCATCTGTGCCAGGGAAAGGCTGAGGGAGCTGGGGCTGTCCAGGCTGGAGAGGAGCCCCAGCTGAGAGGGGCCCTCAGCCCTGGGTGTCCCTGTGTGCAGGGAGGGCTCCGAGCAGGGCCCAGGCTCTGCTCCGGGGGCCCAGCAATGGCCCCAGAGCCACGGGCAGGGACTGAGCCCAGGGGGTTCCACCTGCACAGGAGGCACAACTCCTTCCCTGGGCACTGCCTGGGCACTGAACACAGACCAGAGAGGCTGTGGAGTCTCCTCACTGGGGATATTCCAGACCCCCCTGGACACAATCCTGTGCCCTGTGCTCTGGGATGGCCCTGTTGGAGCAGGGAGGTGGCACCAGTGACCCACCGTGGTCCCTTCCAAGCTGACCCATCCTGGGATTTTGTAACAGAGTGTATGCATTGTCTAAACACATGGAGTAGGGAGCAGTGTTCAAAGACTGCCTATGGTGGAAATGGCTTCCCTTCTTTTGTTCTGAGCACTGACAATTGGCAACTGCACAGTGGGCTTTGTCTGAAGACCTCTGTAAAAGCTGCCATTAGACAGCATTTGGGTCCTCCTGTTTCTCAACTCAGAAACAAGTAGTGACAAGTCTGCAGCAGATTGCAGGTCCCTGGTAAAGTCAAAGGAAAGGATAGGTAGCCTGGCAGATCTGCCCAGACAGCAGAGAGATTCTTTAATGTCAGTGAAGGGGAGTCTTACCGGGTCTCCATTGTTCCCCTGGGGGAACCACATCCCAGCAGAATCCATGTGGAATGCAGTTATTTTAGTCCTATTAAGTAAGTTTAAGGTCATGTGTCAGAAAGGTGAGTTAGTTTTTTCTTCATTCCTTCAGTTACTTTGCAGATACCATTAAGAGGAGTGTTGAAAATTTTTTTTGTGCTGTATTTCTTGGCTCTCTGCTCTCAGTATTTTGAGGTTAATGCTCAGAATATATAGGTTCTCTTCTTTTTAATATCACTGGCTAGTTGTGAGAAGCAGTTTTTGGTAGATAACTGCTCATGGAGCTTGAGGGTAGAGCCCTTTCCTGTTTTATAGGGTGGGGTGGGGGTAGATGCTTTGTCCTCAGAGCCCAAGCAGTGTGGGATTGAGTGCACAGACAAGAGGTGGCCTGTCTTGCAATTTGTCCCATCAAGCAAGAGGCGTAATTCGTTCTTGTTCCAAATACAGTTTTGAACAAAAGCAAAGATTGCCTAGGAGAACTTAAATAAGCAGTGCAGCACAGGAAACTGAATATTTTAGTACTCAGAACTATTTAAAAAACTGGCTATGTTCAAATCCATCAGGCTGGATGGGGTTGATGCTAGGATGCTGAAAGACGAAAATACATCTGAGAGGTTCCTGAAAACTAGGGAAAGGCTTTATTTATTACACCAAACTTTTTAAGAAGAGTAGTTCAGGGCTAGTCAGCCTTCTGCAATCCCTGGAAATATTATGTATCATGTCTCCAGGGAATTTGTTTCCGAATGTGAGAAGAACGAGAAGATAATCAAGAATAGCTGGCCCAAATGTACCAGGGGCAAGAAGTATTTGACGAATCTGAATGCCTTTTGTGACTAAATGACCAAATATGTAGATGTGGGCATATTGGTGGATAAGTTCTTTGCTGTGAGGGTGGTGAGGCACTGGCATAGGTTGCCCAGAGAAGTTGTGGATGCCCCATCCCGGGAGTTCAGAGTGTAGTCTTGCATATCTCAGCATCTCACTGGAGACAAAGAACAAGTGGCCTGTGAGGGATTGGGCCAGTCATGTCACTTCTCTATTAATTACTTAGATGGTGAGATGAAATGCACCTGGAGAAAAGTTATAGGTCACACTAAATTGTCATGAGAGAGAGTTCAGTGCATTAAGTGGGTGGCAGTTCATTTCAGCTGGATCTTGGTAAGCCTTGAGATCTGGCTAATGGAAAGCTCTTGAAGTTCAGCGAGAATAAACATGAAGTTCTGTGCCCGTGCAGATCAGCTCCTTACAGCAGCACAGTCTGGGAAGCAGCTGGCTGAACAGAACATTTGTGGGGAAGCTATGGGATATGATGATTGCTGCCAAGTCAGAAATGAGTTAGTGGTGCATTTTCATTGCAAATAAGGCAAACAGCATAGTGGCCTCCATGGCCAGCAGATCAGGGCGAGTAATTGTCCTTCTGAGCATTGCTGAGTACTCTGGTTCTTCAGTCAGTCCCGAGGTTCCTCAAATGAAAGGCACAATGTTTAGAAAATGGAGAGAGGACTGCCAAGGTAATTCTGAGCCATGGGAACCATAAGTAATGAGGAGAGATTAGGGTCCTTGGGCTGTTTCAGTCTGGCAAAAAAAAAGAGGCAAAGGGGCCATCTTAGAGAAGCCTGTAGCTTCTTGAAGGCAAATTCTGATGACCATGGAGATGAGCTCTTGTTTGTGGCAGATTATGAAAACAAGGAGCAACTGTCACAAACAGCAGCTCAGACTGGCATTAGGAAAACGTTTTTCACCACTGGGTAGCACAAGAGTTTTAACTTGCCACCCAGAGAGGTGGTGAAATCTTTCTTTGAGTGTTATCGAGACTCAGCTGGACCAAGCTGTGGCAGACCTTGTCTAGCACTGATGAGAGTCCTTCTCCAAGCAAAGAAACAAACTGCTAATCTGCAGAGAATCACAGCAGGGTTTTTTGTGGTTTTCTGTGACTCTGCCTAGGACATCAGGGCTGAGCAATGCAGAGGAAGAATTTTGTACGGCTGTGATATTCATGTGTCCACGAGGGTGAGTCTGAAATGGTAGACAATGGAAGTCCTTCTGTAAAGATTTCCTCCTTACTGTTAGCTTGAAATGTATCCATGTACTGGGAGTCCTTAACTCTGTATGAGATGTGGGTTTATATTGCCTAGCCATTTTCAAATTTAATTTGTGTTATTTGTTGATCATTTTGTCTACTGTAGTCATTGCTTCTCTCTTTGTAGGTGTTCTAGGAACTGTAGAAACGTATAAAATCTGTTTTTGAAACTTAATTTGTCAAAAGTAAGAAAGAGATGTGAGAAAATCAGCTGTCAGAATCATAATAGATCTGTTTTCACAGATTGATGTTGATGATTGTTTTCAATTGATTTGATCTTTGTTTTAAATCTGACTGTGATTGATTGCGAGTGCTGCAAGATTTAATTGAAGAGGCCAACTCTTGGAAAGGTGAAAAAGAAGTCAGCTAAAAGCCAGGATAATTGGGAGCATGATTTTATCAGTAATCCAGGGTAGGAGCAGAGGCAGACAGAATGGGGTCAACCTTTGACAAGCTAAGAAGAAACACCCAAAGTCTTGGTTCTCCAAACCCACGGCCCAAGTCCCATTGCCAAAAACCTGTGGGTGGGAATTCCCTCCCTTGAGGCTGGCCAGGAGGTGTTGCAATGATGTGTTGGTCATCCTTCTTGTTTTATCTGACTCTTAGATAAACATTGATGCCAGCTGCATCAGGGGTAGGAACATGCAAATGTGCCTGCATTCATTTCAGGGCTGATTCCAGTTCCAAACCAGTTTTATTTCTTTCACTTACTGCCTGAGCCAAGAAACCCTGCAGACCTAACTCAAACCAGTTTAAGGAGGATCAGATCTCATTTAGGTTGCTTGGGATTATGTAGAGAACAGGGGGAAAACACCCAGCCAACCCCTTAATATTTTGTGTTTTGAATCTAGGAGAAGTTGGGTTAGGAAAGCCTGAATTTAACCTCCTGACTTCAATTGACATAAACTGAATGAAAGTACAAAACTGAACAAAACCTTACTTGATGTGTGGTCATCATTTCCCCCCCATTTAGGATATTTCTGTGAAATACTTGTCTGAACTATGTCTGTGTGATTAAAGTTGGCATTACTCTTCATTTACTGCACTATTCTGTGCTAAAGGACTTTGCTATAAGAATGATGCAATGTGGAAATGCTGCTCTGAGGAGATGTGGATTTCCTTCTTACGATTGGTATTGCTATAGCAACATTTCCCTCCAAGCCATGATGTAATTACAAAAGTTGCCGTTGATCTTAAATGTAGTAAATTATATCTGTATTTAGCAATGAATGTCAAGTGAAATAAATACCTGCTTTTCTTCTTCATCCCCCACCAAGCCTCAATTTTCATTTCAACAAAATAATTTTATTTTTAGGAATTCAGTTTTTCAATAAGTTCTTTTTAGGTGTGAACAGAGTTTTTCAATCTCTGGATTTAGTATGTTTATTGTAGCTTAATTTAACCATCAGTGTTCACTGTGGCAGTTTTACTCAAAAGGTTCTTGTTAAGAATGTCTCTGCCTCTGCTGGATGTATTGAGGGGTTAATTATGATCTTGTATAGATCTCAGAGGAGGCATACCAAAAAAAGGAAATTATTAACATGTGGAACATCTTGAAAATATATTTCAAAGAGACAGTGTTCCTGGTAAACATTTCTTGTATAAATCACATTATTCATGTAATAGGACTATGTCTTTGTTCATGTTTCTGTTTTCAGTCTAGAATTAGGAGCAGCATTCAGAAGTAAGGGTATGCACAGGGGTTGTCTAAGAAGGATGGGAAGGTCAGCACCTCTCTTCTTGGGTATGAAAGTGAACTGTGTGACTGCAGCCAGCAAATCTCGTTGCTAGACTACATGCATAAACCCACAAGCACATAGCAATTAGAATATACAAACCTGATTCTGGTTAAACCCTGTACATTATGCAAGAGCATTTATGAAATGAACTTAAGAACTGCAGAGTGACAGCAGCTAAGGTAAGAGTGCAATCAGTCATTTGTAACTGCATTTTGCTCAAGAAGCAGAGGGGTCCTTGTTATGAAAACAAATGCATTAAATCAGTTTTAATTTCTGGGATATTATCTGGTCTTTCTTCTCTGAGCAGCCCAGCTGGGAATTCTGAGCTGAGTTTGCAGTCACAGAGCTTTAAAATAAATTCTAGCTTTACCTGGATTTCTTGGTTCTGTTTATCTTGTAATAAGTGGCCTGTTCATTTTAAATTCCACTTTGTGCTTAGACTTTAGACTGGATTTTGTTTGACAGATTCAACGCTCTTGAGGTGTGATATAAATACAGTTTACTGAAGGGCCTTTGTCTCTGTAGAATAGGTGAGAAGTGGTTTTGGACCCCTTGTACCAAAATCATTGTGTTAGTATGAACCCACCCCTTCTCTTTATTTTTCAGTGAGTTCTGAGAACAGACTCATTTCTACCTCAGGCTATAACTTGGTTGCCCCTCTCCTGAAAGTGCCCCTGCAGAAGAGCCCTGCTAATACCTCTCTCTGGGTGATTGGTGCCCTAAACCAAAAGGAATGAGGAAATGCTTGTTATGTCATCAAAACCTGTAGGGTAGGGGTAAAATCACTTGTGTCACTGGAGAGGAGAGGAGTGAAGTGTATGGCTAAAGTTTTATCATCAGGGAGCATCACATTGCACAGATGAGTTTTTGAACTCAAACATGTTTGAAACAAAGCTGGTTCATGTGTGACTAATGTCATCACCACGTGGCCACCCAAGAGTTATTGGAAACACACCAGTGCCTCTAAATCTTGTAGTTAAGCTCGTTACAGGTTGCTTAACCCAGGAGTCAGCATGAACTTTATACATGTGATGAGCATGCAGCCTGTTCTCATCTGGAATGCTAATTTTAAATTGAGATTTGAATTTCCTAAGGAAATTTTATATGAACACCACCATGAGATTACAAAGTATGACATGGCATTTGTAGGCAAAACTTTTTATGTCTGAATGTGGGTCCCAAAGGCTGTGAGCCATTTCTGACACGGGCCTGTTGAGTCTCATGATTCACATGTAAGACTCAGTTCATCAGCTTCTCTTCTCTAAAATTCTGTCTTTGTGGATAGTTTCTCTGGTTCCAGGCTACTGCTGGTGGTGAATTGGTAGAGTTGGAGAGACAACATTATATGGGACTGTGCTGCAAGCCAGGTTTTGCCTTCCAGCCAGGCTTACCTTTGAGATGTTGGGCGTGGAATGCTCACTTTCTTCATAACCTGAAAGCCTAACATGTGCCCTCAAGACCCTGATCTATCACTTCTTTCCACTATGCTAGTGCAGAGTCTGTCTTTCCTGTTGGTGCTGGAATAATCTGGATGGTGTAATTTAATATTTTGTTGTTATTTTTAGATTATTATTATTATTATAGATTTGATCTGCAATGGAATTCCAGCAAAATGAGTGATGTGCATTGGTTTATGGTCGCTGAATATTTTTTTGGTTTACTTTTTTCATGGTTAAAAAAAGGCATTTAAGTAAACTAGAATTGCAGAGAACTTGGTAACGAGCAGAAATCTTTTTTGTGCGTTAGCGTGGGATAAGTTAGGGGAACAAAAAAATGTCAAGGTTTGTTCTGATTTCCTACTAGAAAATACATTATTTGTAACGTTGATATCATGACTACAGCAACTTTAAAGCCTTAGCTGGTACTTAAAAAGATAGGGCGCTATATGTAAGTTTTGCTCTGCTCGCCACACTTCTTGGTCGTGAATTCTGACCTTGTCAAGTGGATTGTTTTCATAACTGCTAAGCAACAGCAAAAATCCAAACCACAAGGCATTACCAGAGCAGCAGTCTGCATTTCTGTGGCCTCCTGCCATGAGATGGAGTCAGTCTGCACACTGCAAGTGCTGCAAACTGCAGAAACACTGTTGGGCCAAATTTGAAGACAAAGCTTTCTTTCGTTTTCTGTGTTACACGCCTTACTAAATCTCCTAATTGTGAAAGCATTCAGCATGTTCTTATGAACAAGAATAGTTTAAAGCCTCAATGAAGGGAGTATACTGTCCTACATGGTAGTTACTTGAGTAGATCTATGCCTCAAAACTGCCTTGGGTATCCTCCAAGTGCTAGAGGGTATTAGTGCCTGTATGCTGCAGACTGAAAGGGACATGCATTATCATGCTGAATATAAGTTTATTAAATGACTCAAGTAAATGGTTTTCATTCAGGTATGAGGCTTGTCAACTGTATTAGTTTAGTTTTTTTTAAGTTGTTGAAAATGCTTCATTTTCTTGCTAAAAAGTGTTATGAAATGCTGTGTAAATACAACTGTGTAGTGAACTGTCGCTTTTCTTTTAAAATTTGCCCACTGTAAATTTAGTTTTGTTTAATGAAGCCTATAAACTGAGCAGATGAGTTGGGAGTGCGTAACCTTGGAACCCTTCCTCTGTGCCTGACTCACAGACATTTTGATTTAGCTTCAGGGATGATTCTCCTTAGATTCTGTTATCTCAAATGGCACTTGTTCTGCCAAGCTCTTGGCTATTCAGGAAACATAAATCATGTCCTGAAAAACCATGGGAAATCACTGAATGAGGAAACAATTGGACAAATGAGCAAATATGTTTGAATTCCCGAGCTTTAGTCTTCTCACTGCAGTAACTGAGGCTGGAAGAGCAAAATCCACGTGTAATCAGGGAGTCCAGGACCTGGCTGTTCAACAAAAATATTACTGCAAGTATTGCTCTGGTATTGCAAAGGATGGGAATACTGTAATCTGGGTGTAGTCTGTAACAGATTTTAGCTACAACTAAAACCAATATGATGTGTTGGATGATATCCACTGGTTCTTCTGGATTCAGCTTTCTCCATACATAAGCTGTCAGTTCAATTTGCTTAGAAGCAGGACAGTGTTTCTTTGCTTTACTTAGTTGAAGGAAGAAAACACTAAAATCACATAGGGTTTCACTTATTGCAAAAATTGTTGTACTATGGGTACAAAACTTGCCAGAAAATGTAACTGTTTTAAAATATTCTCTGTTCTTCTTGATGCGAAATACAATCACAGCTCACCCGACAAGATGATGACAAGGTGTGGCTGAACTCTGTAGTTTTCGTTTTGATCTTTCTGGTTTGCTTGGTTTAGGGACATTTAAGCACCTTGTTTCCTTTGGGCACAGCATGCTTTGTGTCCATGTGTCCACTCAAAGCTCTTACCAGAATACCAAATTTAGGTGATATGCAGTCAAGTTTTCTTTTGTTCCCTAGACTTTGGGTGCTTGTATTTCGGAAATAGAAAGGGATGAGAAGAGAACCAGCTGGCTCATGCATGAGCAAGAATTATAATTTATCAGTGATCTTACAACCCCTTGTTTTCTTCAGTTTTCATTTTGCGCTTGTCTTTTGATGTTGCTGAAGATGGAAATAATCAAGATTTTCTCCAGCCTCATAGGGCAATCACCTGTAAACTTCAGATTTTAGTACTACATGTCTAAACTCCTTTTAGCAAATTTGATCTGGGTAGTTACCATTTCAAACCAGATTAACTTTATATGGCTTTATGTGTAGGATTGTGAACATTGTGCAATTTTATTATCTGATAAACACCATTTGGCTGCTGCTGATTTAATCTTAATTGATGTTACAGCTCCTGGAATTATGTGTTTCAACGCAGTCATGGTGAACTTTAAGATCTAGCAGTCCTATACATAAGCATCTCCTAAAGGTTTTGTTTTGTTGGGGTTTTTTCAGTAGGGAATATTTATTGTCTCTATTCCAAGGACTTCCACATCTAATATGTAGCATTTTGATTTACAAAACAATTCACTTGCATTTTAATTTACATTAAAAGTATCATAGAGTGCAGTGGTTTTTAGTTGCAAATTTGGATAGGCATGTAGTGCTGTAATCTTTCTTTTGACTATTTGCCACAGGCCAAGTGAAATTAAATATTTTGGAACATCTTAATTTTGCTGTCTGACAGGTTTCCTATGAGTGAAAGCAGATGAGTGTTCATCAGGAAGGGAAGTGTGGCATGCATAACAGCAACAACAACAACAACCCAATGAGTGTCTGTTCTTTTCACACAGACTTGTGCAGGTACTTACAGTCAGTATCTGATGAAGTGCAAAGTGAAGTGCAAAGATCTAAAGTTGACTTAAAGTGTGAATTATCATAAACGTTAAAGACGGTGTTGTATTTTATTTATTAATATTTTGCATTTAATAGCATCCTGGCCTTTTGAATATTTTGTGTCTTCTGTGATTCATATTCAGCTGAAGTCTTGTTATCTAAACAGGTACATCTAGTCCTAAATCTCTTTGAAGTGGTAACGTTTTAGGACATTATAATTTGTGTGCAGTTGAAAGAAGTGCTTCAGATGCTGTCCTGAGCAGGAACATTTCCCAAATTCATGGATTTAATGAGGTCAGCCTGTCTTATTCTTTACTATGTTAAGGCAATGCATTATGTCCTTATAATTTTCTTACGAGCTCATTCATTATGAAACTCTTAACAATGATTTTTCAGATGAGGCCAATAAAATTAAACCCATTTGTAATTTATGAAATGTAGTCAAGCAGACAGAGTATGTTCCAAAAACGAGTGTTATGAAATTTCTCTGTAATTGTTTTGAAGAGATTTCCTAACAACAGATTTATTTCTGTAGTGTGTTTTTTAAAAAACTCTTTATGCTCATAGAAAGCTTAAAAATTATACTCTAGCATGCATTTTGATGTAAGAAATTCAGATTCACTGTTCCTTTTAAAATAAATAAGTTCAGAAAATAGTACTTGAAGTGAAAAGCCATCCTGACAGTTAAGGAGCATTATAACATCACCTGTCTTACAGATTATTGCAGTCTGCCCAAAAATAATTAAAGGATTTGCACTCCTAGGGGAAAGAAGATATGGCCAAGCTGGCTAAGGGATGCTGCAGTTTTGGTGCAGCAACAGCTGTGAATTCAGTACTAATCAAAACATAGACCACCAAGGGCTTTGTTCCCATATGAATTGCCTTGTTTCTTCATCTTCTCCTTGTGTGAGCTTTTGTTAGTGCTGAGCTTACAACTTTTTGGTGCACTTGGAAAAATCCTTGCACTTCGTGCCTTAAGGCCTTTGCCAGCCTTCCTGAGAGAAGCTTGCTCCTGCTCACCCTTTTGCTTCTGAGGGGATCTTCCAATGGAAACAATGGAGTTATTTAACCTGATGATGGGGTTTTTCTGGTTTGGTTTGGTTTTACTCTAAGAAATGGCATGTTGTTATGTAGGGTATGGCCTATAGCATGCTTGAATTACTTTTGAGACTTGATATGGTAGTTGGAAGATTTGAAAGAGTTCTCAAAAAAACATTATGCATTTATATGTCATCTAAATTAATTTCTTCTCCTGTAATTGTGGCCAACAGTGTGCTTAAATAAAACCACAAAACAAATCCTGTGTTTGGCTCCAGGAGGGGTGATACACATTGTACCCTAAAGCACAGAAAACTGTCATTAATTACAAAAGTATGTATCTTGGGGAGTCTGTGGTGAACCACTTAATCTCCTTTCTTGATTTGTGGCTGCATTAAGTGCTACTCAATTGTCCTTGCTAATTTGCAATTAAATCTCGTTTTGGATGTGGTTGACTTTTTAGTTGTTTATAGGGTTTTTTCCCCCTTGATAAGCAGTACATTAAAGTAAAACCTCTTTTATCCCAGTCATGCTAAACGTGCTTTAGTGGGACCTGAGTCAAACAAATATTAGACAACCAAGAGGAATTTCTGCTCCGTGCTTGTAGAGCTGCTAAACTTCAGATGCCACAGACCACATCGTGGAATGGTGTTAAAAGAAACCAGCTTCCACTGAGCATTTCCCTCTGAGGCAAAAGTTCTCACTGTGAGAAGATGCCTTCCAGTTGTACCCTAAAAATCCTACCAGAGCAGAAGTGGCTCTGCTCCTAAGCCACTTGCAGCTTTTTGCAGCTATTTCTGATACTGCTCTGAGATGAGAGGAGCTGGGTGGGTTGAGAGCATCAGTTGTGCTGCTGTCAGTAGCATCTTCTGTGGCTGGGTGCTGGAAGCTGAGCCTCGACCCAAAGTGGTTGGCAGGAAGCAGAGCAGCTTGTGAGGAGCTGCCTCTGCCAAGGAGTGATTCTTCCTTTTGAGGTTTGGCCGGGGATGCAGCTCCTGGAGGGCAGTACTGCTGACATGGTGAATACTGAGCTGCTATTCAAAGCTGAACAGCTGATAAAAATGGGGGATGAGAGTGCAGCACTCTGCAAAATCCATGTGCTTAACTCTCAAAGCTGTTTTTGAGAAGATAAGGAAACAGAGACTGAAGATGCCACTTCCACTAAGCTGTATGTCTGTATCTTTTAGAATTAAAGCTTCACTAGACTGCAAAAGGCTCACAAGATCTAATAAATGTGCATTTGAAAATTGGAAAGGGCAGCACCATCTCCATAATTCCTAACTGGCTTTGGAGCCAAGCACTCCCTGTATCATTTCTTTGATTCATGAGAACAGCTAAAACCTAATAACATTATGGAACATAGTCATCTCTCTAACAGGCTTCCTTTTGAGACAACTCAAAAGTTTTTTAAAGCTACTGTTCAAAATTCATTTCACAAGTCAGGCTCAGAATAGAGATGGAAAAGTTAGGAATTTGTATTTTGCTAATTCTGAGTGGAACTCTGCAGAACGAAAAATTCCTTAGGAAAGTCAGTTTTCAGTCTGGCTTTAGAATATATTAACTTGGTTTGTCGTGCTGTCTTTCTGATTTTTAACTCTGAACTGTTTCTGAATTTATGAACATTCGACAATTTTTTTTTTTTCATGCATTTCATTTGACCAAGACCTGCTCCCCATAAGTGCCAGGGAGAATCAAAACAATCACCTTGTCACTGTTACTCAAAATCGTGCCTTTGAAACTGTTTTGACACTTGGCCAGGCACCCAGGCACTGTGTTTTACAGCTTCAGCCAATCCATTTACATATATGGCAGAAAGGAATCTGATAATCAGATCTAGTTGGAAAAATTCCAATAAAACAACTTTGGCAAATGTTGTACTCTGGCACATTTCTGCCTGCCTCCGAAAGATCCGCAGCGCCCAAACACTGCTGCTCTGTGGGCACAGCCTGGCCCAGGACAATAGTGTGTTTGTCATGGAGAGAGAAAGGGATAAAACCCTGGGAGCCTCAACTTGGAGGCTGTGACCTCAGCCCTCAAGGCTCTCTGGAGCAGAGAGCTGTGAGGGTCATTCTTAAGGATCTTGGACCTATGTATTAAAGATATTTGTGGGTTTTTTTATGGGAAGGGCATGGTGTCAAAAGCTGAAATTAACACTTTGGGTACAATTTAGGAATTTTTTTTGGTTATTGTTGTCCTTTTCCAAATTACTCGAAAGGGGATTGTTTTACTCCTGGAACTATGTTCATCTTCCTGGAAGGATACTGCAGCCAAGAGCTGCTGGGTGTTTCTTACGTCCTCCTGTGAATATACAGTAGCATCTTTGAATACCAATAAATACTGATAAAAGCAGTAATTATAAATAATTAAGAAAGTCCTTAGGAATTACTGACTATACACGTACAGGAGGACAGTAGTGCTGCAAATTTGAATGGAGAATCTGGAGTCCCCAACACAGGGAGGACATGGATCTGTTGGAGGGTGTCCAAAGCAGGGACACCAAGGGATCAGAGGGATGGAGCAGCTCTGCTGGGAGGAAAGGCTGAGGGAATTGGGATTGTTCAGCCTGGAGAGGAGAAGGCTTTGGGGTGACCTCACTGTGGCCTTCCAGTGCCTGAAGGGAGCCACAGGAAAGATGGAGAGAGACTCTTGACAAGGGCCTGGAGTGACAGGACAAGGGGCAATGGCTTCACACTGACACAGAGCAGGGTTATATTGGATATTGGGAAGAAATTGTTCCCTGTGAGGGTGCTGAGGCCCTGGCACAGGTTTCCCAGAGAAGCTGTGGCTGCCCCATCCCTGGCAGTGTTCCAGGCCAGGCTGGATGGGGCTCTGAGCAAGCTGGGCTAGTGGAAGGTGTCCCTGCCCATGGCAGAGGATAGAAATGAGATGATCTGTAAAGTCTCTTCCAACCCAAATCATTCTGTGAGTTTATGACCAAACAATGTATATGTGCCCTGCATATCGTAAAAACAGCTCTTTCCAGTTTTGACTAATGCCTGTAAGAGGATGGAAGGTGGTATTTTTTTACATCTCTGCCAGGGCACTAACCCTTTTTTGTTAACTCTGAAAGTTTTTGGCTCAGTTGAACAGTTGTTAAAATTCATGATCTTTGGAATTAGTGATAAATGTACATCTTAACCACAGTGCAATCATGACTCTGAGTTCAGGCTGACTTACTGCTTTTGTCTTCTTTCATGCATACTGCTTTGTCTCTCTTGTTTAAAATCCCGATAAAACTTTAATTGTGTCATTATCCTCCCACATGTTCTGCCCTCTAGCAGATCTCAGGGATAGAAATGTACTTGCTGCAAAGTCAAAGGTGAATAAACTAGGAAAGGTGTATACACGCTTTTAAATTTAGGTTTGTTCAATATTTTTTGTATGCCATGTGTTTCCTGAAACATTTTATTTATTTACAAAGGGATTATCTTGTTTGTACTGGTAAGCATAAAGAAAGATGAACAAGAATGCCTTCTTTTACCATTTTCTGAAGAATTTTTGCTGCATAAAGGAAAAGGAAGGAAAAGAAGGAATATCTTACTACTTTTTTTGTTTTGTTTTTTTTAAACTGCCTTGGCTTCTAGAAGACATGGTGTTTTACCCTTCTGTTGAAAAGCAATCCAGCACCATCCCAGCATGACAGGCTCAAAGAGAAGTAGCCCCCCTGTAACCTCAGGAGCACCTCAGGAACTTCATCTTGTGTCTCAGTGGTGCTAGTACCTCAAGGTTGTTGTGACCTCTCTCTCAGAGAGCCTAAAAAGATGTTTATATTTAATAGTAGCTGTTTGTTTGGCTTTCTGGGGTTTTTCTTTCATCTTGAACTCTATTTCATTTTATGTTTTTCTTTAAGCTGTGTATCTACCAGTTTAGAAAAAAATTATAGTATTTTCTTTTTTTATTTGTTAATAAATGCGGGCATGAAAGCTTCAAGGGGTGACTAGGTTTAGATAAGAGTATGTAGGACTAGTAACATGAGAGCAATCTTGAATTACAGCATCAAACCTAAGGGCAAAGACATGGAAAATTCAGATAAGTACCAAGACTTGTCATCTACTCAATTTACTGACTGTTTTATGTGTTTCATACTGCCCCAAGCTAAGATGACATGAAAAACAGCAGAAGGTACCAGTATCTATGAAATTATCAGCTTGGGACCTGATGTTACTTTCCCTGCCTTCCAGTCTCAGCACCTGGTGTGGTGCACAGCATGAACCCCTTCCTTTCCCAAGCTGTAAACACGTGGAATTGGCATAAGCAGTGTTTCTGAACCTTTTTTGATTTGTGGAAATTCCAATATATTGCCTATATGACAATGTATCTCTCTCTGTCCCTTCTACCTGCAGATTTTGGCAGTGATTCATAGACCCCCGCAGGAGTCTCTGTGGTCATAGTCAGGGACCTGGATCAGTGGCAGGAAACCAGAAGACAGATGTCAGGAAAGAGTAGTGTTTGTTGCCTGCTAATTTGATAGTGTCAGCCTGAAAACATCTTCATTGTAAACTATGCAAAGAATGATTTGCAGCAGAGAAAACTGAGCAGCAGCTCCTTTCCTGCCTTTCCTTGCTTCAAAGCCACTGATTTTGCAGGTCAAGTGCTACTACCTGGAGTTCCATTGTCATTCACGTGCAGTATGTGCACCTAACAAATCCACATGCTGGAGATGGTAAGAATTTAACTGTTTCCATTACCTGTCCACCTGTGGAAAGGGAAGAGGAGTGAAGGCTTTTTAAACCTGGGAGATGAACTAAGTTCCTTTTCCATCTGGAAAGATGAAAACTAAAAAGCAGCCAGACAGGGATAACTGGAGGCATTTGCTCAATGCTGTTTAAAGATGTTTCATGGAAATACCATGGAAGGGTGGGAAGCTTAATTAGAAGTTCTTAACAAGTCATAAATCTTTCTTAAAAATAACTCTTAATGTGGCTTCCTAGAAGCATTTCAAAGTACCTGAGAAATGGAAGGAATCCTGCTGTGATTGGCTTTTTATGTAATGCCACATTTTCCATAAATGAGATCTACAGAAAGTTTTTCTTTTGCTTCCCCCTCCACTCCAATATCCTAAAATAAGCAGAAGATGATCTATTGCAGATTGCTAGCTTGCGCCTATTTTTAAATTTTTGAATAGCAAATATTAAACCAGATTTTTCATTTCCATGCATGTTTTCCTTTTAGCAATGCATATTTAGAGGTATGTTGCTTTTTTTCCCTAGGTAGCATATTATTAAAGCTCATGTGATACTGTGTCACACTGGGTGTGTCAGGTACACATAATTAATTACAAAACTGCCATACACAAATTATTGTTCCTGCCATAATATGTTAAGTAGAACTAATTGGCATATATTTTCTTCCAGATATGCATACATACATACTTTCACTGTCAAAACTTCTCTCCAGGTACTGCTTTAAACAGTTGGGCTTTTTTGGTCAAGAACTATTTCATTGCTTTATGTTGATGCAGACTTACATAATGAGTTCTGGGCCCACGGCTGCAGTTTAGTGATGTGAATTGGGAAACAGGGTTTTCTGTACCTTTCTGAACCAAGCAGGTAAGCTTCCTGAAGTAGATTAACAGAATGAAAAATACTGTTTCTCTGATAAAAAACAGGTTGTTCTTTTCTGCCAGCCATGATGTCACCTCCTTTTTTAGATTTTTTTGATTCTTAGACTGAGAATTGTACCTTTTCACCCCTGGAAGGGATAGTTTCACTCTTATAAATGTACCTGTAAAGAAATTGCAATCTTAAATCACACAAAGAAAAATACCTGATTCACAGTTATCTCCATTTGTTAGGCACTGAAGCCCAAATGCCTACAGAATACCAAACTGTAGGAATACCAAAGGGAACTTCTTAAATCACTGAAAAAATTAGTAGCACCAAAGTTGGAGCTGTAAGTTGTTTCTCTTTCTTCCTTTTCTTCTCTTTCTTTTCTTTCTTTCTTTCTCTTTTCTTCCTTTCTTCTCTTTCTCTTGTAGAAGGAGCTACAAGTTAAAGGTCCTCACTGAGAAAAAATCACATTTATGTTTAACGAACACTGTGTGCACTTAGTTGACATTTTTCCTGTTGTTTCCTTTGTCCTTTTTTCATAAAATAGTATATGTTAATATAAAAACCTCTGCCTGCCACCTCTTTTTCTTCTTCCTCTCTAGCCTGATCAATCTAGTAGTAAGAGTGTAATTAAAAATTAAGTTTGTAGGAGCTATAAAGTGGGAAGGGCTATGCATCTTGTGTCAGATACCTGTCTTATATTCTTCCACCTTTTCTTTCCTCCTGGTATTGGGCAATAACAAACAGCAATAACGAAGTGATAAACACTCATCTCATCATCCTCCACCCTTCAGTAAGAGTTGGTTGCTGTGTTGGTGTGGTCTTACCACTCTGTCACTTTATCAGCTGCTATCATCACAGCCACTGTATCAGCCTCAGAATGGCAATCTGCAGCTTTGCTCTTGTACCGGTTGCTTACACTTTCCATGCCAATGCCCTCCTTTTACCAAGTGAATTCTGCAGTCCAAGGGCCTGCTGGAGTAGGTGAAGGTAACATCTGTTCCTTGAGACAAGAGCCTCAAGGCAGCTCTTGAACAGGAACCACAGTCCTTGTGTGATGCAGGGGTTTGTTATCCTGATTTTCCATGAAGAGAGAAAGTGATCTAGAGGTAGCTGTCAGAAAGAAACTGCTCATCCTTGCACACCAGCAAGACAAGGATGTCCTCACTGGACAGTGCACTACAACAAAGTTCATTACAAAGATGCTGATGTACGGTTTCAGTCAACCTTGGGACTACTTGGAAAAAAAAATTGCCTTTCTGTCTATCCGCATCTGTGGGCGCAGCAGCACACACCCATGATAAGGCAAAGTTCCTAACATAATTTGTGGCACCTGTAAACACTGGAGGATGTAACAGACTGCAAGATATGTGCAGACCAAACAAGTTGCATAAACTGCAGGTGAGCTCTGGGGTACTCTGTGCCTCTCTGGGGCTTTTGAGGGCACTTTCACAATCATTCCCTTGCTCATGTAATGTGAAGGGTTCAGCCAGGTTTGTGTCGAAGGTGTGATGGCATGGAGAAGCAATGCAACCAGGGAACCTGCTTCCAGCAGCCCCTTCTTTCTGCAGCCTCTTGTTACCAAATCTAGGTTGTGGAGTGAGGAAAACACTATTAGGAGAACTTTTGTATTCTTCTGAGGGTCTCTAGCCAGCCATCTGCTTTGCTCAACAGATGCTTCCCAGATACTGGATATGGAATCACACAATCATGGAATGGTTTTGGTTGGAAGAGACCTTAAGGATCCTCTTGTTCCAATCCCCTGCCATGGGCAGGGACACCTTCCACTAGACCAGGTTCTCCAGTTCCCACCAACCTGGCCTGGAACATTTCCAGGGATGGGACGGCCTCAGCTTCTCATGATAAACTGTTTCAGGGTCTCACCACTCTCACAGGGAAGATTTTTTTCTTACTATCTAATGCTAAACCCACTCTCTGACATTTTGAAGCCATTGCCCCTTGTCCTGTCACTCCAGGCCCGTGTCAAGCGTCTCTCTCCATCTTTCCTGTCAGCTCCTTCAGGTACCAGAAGGCTTCCAGTGAGGTCACCCCAAAGCCTTCTCTTCTCCAGGCTGAACAATCCCAATTCTCCCAGCCCTTTCTTGTAGGAGGCTAAGAGAATTTGAATAATATAACAATTGGGAGCAGATAGTTCGACTTTCGATAGCTCTGTCAGTGAAAGATACGTGAAAAATGAGTTTATTCGGTGGTGTGTCCAGTCACGGGCCAGAGTGTAAAAGGCAAAATGAGTGGAGAGGTACCTGTAACACTTCATCTTGTTCCAGTGGAGGGGAGTCTTGTCCTTCTTTTCTCTGGTTGTTTATGTCCAACAGGAAATGTCACTAAGGCTGTATTAATGATACTTAAGAATAATGTTCTTGGAGTCAAGAGGATTTTTTAAATTATTCTTAAAATTGTTCCATCTTTGGAGTCTCTGCGGTCTTTAAATTAGAGTTGAAGGCACATATGTAATATAAGTTTGTTATTCCAAGAAGCTAAAATATCACAAGCAATAATATAATTTCTAAATTTTCCATTGGTTGAAGGAATGTTTAATTAACACAGGAGATGCAGAAAGGGAGAGTCCTGCTCTTGACAGCATTTTGCAAAATTGCAGATAATAGTGCATCTATTAAGTGTCCTTCACCTTGCTACACCACAACACGTGGGCTGGCAGGTAAGAAAAGCCTGGAGGTCGATGAAGAGGCTGCATTCCTCTGTGGATTGGGAGGGAGAAGCTAGAACCCGAGCAGTTGCTCCACATTTTGATTTTTCACACCCATCTGTCGAGGAGGAGGAGGAGGGGAGCAACTCAGATGCGGATTGCTGGAAACACTTCTGTCCCTCATTCTGGGCCAGCTTCCCCAGCTCTGCTCCTGAATCTTGTCTGCAGGTGCGGGTGGGAGCTGGACAGAACAAAAAGAAGTTCCAAGTTCTTTTTCTTTTCCTTTCTTAAGCAAGGATTAGTTGATCTTCTACAGTATTTTGAAAGATGAAAGAAAACAAAATGTTTCTGGGCAGGTTACACTGCGGGTGCAGTTGTTGGATAGGGATTATTTGCCATTAGAATTCAGTGCTATCTGAAAAATCAGAGAGGAAAAATTTGAGGAAGAAAATTGTTCTGGTTAAACTGTCCAGGTTGTCAGCCCACCTCTTTCCAAGTGATAAACAAAAGTGATAACACTTTAAAAGTTTTTTAAAAAGTTTAAACTTTAAAAGTTTAAAACTTTAAAAGCTGTTTCAGTTTTTAGACTTTAAAATAGCACGGTTACAGTTCTCTATTTGAAAGTCTGCTCATCACCCTGAAGTACTAAACCTATGATATATAATTAACATAGTTTTGAGAATATCTGTTCATCTTACAGAGACAGCAGTGACAATTCATTTGCTTGTCTGTCTTGGCTTTTTGCAAGTGAGATTGTGACTAAGATTTTTCTCTGGTTTGCCTCTCAATTTCTGCTCAAGGAGCAGGTACCAAGTCTTGTGGGAGCATCACGTGCTGGGCTGTCTTCCATTCACACCAGGACCATGCTGTGGCTGCTCTAGTAAACACATCACCCAAGTTTTGTATTAAATCAGTCCTGTAGACCTGACTCTTCCCAGCAGGTAGTAAGGAGCATCAGTTCTGTTCTTTGATCAGTCCTAGAAAAATTCTCCTCACCTTAGGAGAACTTTCTCTATTGCCAGCCAGCTGCTTTTGAAACAGACCTAAGCCTGAGGGCTGGGAACACGTTTGTCAGCCAGCTGGGAATCGCAGCATATGTCTCACTTCCTGCACCTCGGTGATGTTTCATTACAGAGTGCATCACAGATGCCTTCCTCTCCTACACCCTTTTTTCTTGAAAAACTTCCTCTCACTTTTGCTTGGGATTCCTCCTGCTCTCTCGTCAGGAGAGCACTGGTTCCTGTTAAAGGAACCAATCTAGGAAGAAGGTCCTAGGTCAGGTTTGGGTACAAAGCACTTTAGTCTCTGTAGCCAAAATCAGATCGTATGCATCTAGATAAGACACAATAGCTGAGATACCTGTTTCCAGGTGGATCAGGCTGGGAACAGAGCTCAGGATGAGGGCTGACCTGTAGTGACAGGCTTTACTGCCTCTTGTCACTGTGCCCTTGATAAGACAGTAGACATTATCTTAGGCTTAACACACTAACACTGCTCACACTGCTGCCAACTGGAATGCAGCCTTTAGCATAGGTAAACTCCCCTAAATATATATTCCAGAAATGAAATAAGCCTTCTACCTTTCATTTTGTTATGAGAAAGCCACCAAAAATCTATCTAAAAATATCATAGACTTTGAGGTTTTTTTTAAAAAAAACCTTTCTGTATCAGCACTGAGTAAAAGTCAGTATTTCTTATAATATTAATGCTATGGATTTGATCTTTTCTCCTGGTTGCATTTCTTCTAATCAAGCTGCATTTGTTCTCCTTGGGAGAATCTTATATTGCTGTCTCATTGCCATGGTACCCATGGAGAAAGACTTCCAGTAGGCAGAATTTACTCCTGTAATCACACACTCTTCCTCATTAGAACATTGACTCAAATTAAGTTGTCACAAAGCAAAAAGAAGTTTTGTTACTTAAACTTTTTTGGAATTGCTGACAAAATCAGTTCTGACAATGCAAAGAGGAGGAAACATCCACCACCCCCCTTACTGGCTTGACGAGTTCCTGGCAGAGTCTGACAAGTTTTGGAGTGTTTTTTTGGTGTATGTTAGTGGTTTTTTTAAGTTGTCTTTACAGAAGTCTGCTCTTCAGTGTTGCTGGTGAATAGGGCAAGCTGACAATCAACAAGTAGGCACAGAAATGGCTGAGGCATGAATTCTGATTTGAAACCTTCATCCTATGACACCTTCATCTAGTCAAAATATGGTTTGAGTAATTAAAAATTAAGAGTCTTCCTGGTGAGGAAGTGGAATTGTCTCTGTGTTGCAAAGCCCCACTTCCCTGAATGTAAAATGGTCAAAATAGGAAGGTACTGCCCACAGCTCTCAGTCTTTTGCAGCCCTAAATGTTGCGCATGCATTTGTGCTTCAAATCACATCTGTTTGCTTGCCATTCTTCATGCAGATCCAGAATGACTGCCCCAGCATTCAAATCCACTGCTCTGCTTGGGGCAAGCAGCAGGGTGAGTTTGCTCCAAGCCTATTACTTTTGCTGGGTGAGATGCTGCTTTTCCCTTGTTCAAGGAGATTGCTGTTCGATGGAGATGTTTAAAAAAAGAGGGTTAAGAGGTTGTGTCAGCTGAGGGCACATCTGTGCTGCACCTTAGTCTGGCAGTGCTGGGGCACAGTGTGAGCTGAGAGCTTCAAAGCGACATCCAGTGTCAGCTGGCACATGGCTTAAACGAGCAGTGTTAATTAATTGAGGAGCAATGCTGTCTGGAGGGGATTTTAGCACTCCTGGTGCTGGAAGCAG
Organism: Acridotheres tristis; assembly: GCA_037013685.1. NCBI lineage: Eukaryota > Metazoa > Chordata > Aves > Passeriformes > Sturnidae > Acridotheres > Acridotheres tristis. Next base: position 62,326,524 of record CM072885.1, read on the forward strand.
CTTGATCACGGCTAGACCAGGTTATCCCTGCAGTCCTCTGTTGCTTCAGGGTCATTTCAGGATGTTCTTCCCTTGGCTGATGGTTTGGATGCCACAAATGAAAGTGTTTGGTAAACACATTTCTATCTGTTTTGCTTTGGTGAGTGTATCATGTCTTTAGAGCACTGACAATGTTGGGATTGCCTTTGGGCATTTTTGTTTTGTTGTGGGAAGAAGGGATTGTTTTTCGGGTTGGTTTGTTGTTTTCTTATACTGATGTTTTGGTTTTTTATTAGTAGAAACAAAGGATCTGGTTTTAGTGTGTGACAGAAAAGCATTGTGTGAAGAGTGCTGTTAAGAATGATAGTTGCAGAATGATGTGTGCTTGTTGGGTTTTATTGTTTGAAAACAAACATGTTCCTCTCCAGCTGTAATCTGCTGATTCAGTTGAAGAAGCAAGGTCAGCTTTCATCTCTCTTTTTTCCTTTCTTCTTGTAATTTAGATATATTTTAGAATATTCATTGTTCACCACCAGAGAGCTTTGTGCTTTCCTTCTTAGCTCTGCAGTCACCCAGGACTCCTGGATGCTTCCTGCTACTTCTGCACCACACCCCACCACATTTTGAGCTGAAGCAGGTAAAAAAAGCCTAATAGTTAGGAGAGAAGGAGGAAGGTTACAGGTATCCATTCAGAGGAGGCAGGGCAGGGCTGCCAGAAGCAAGGGAACAGATTAAATTGATTCATATTTATGTGAAAGATTTTAAAACTGACCCAATGGTCAACACGGTGGTCACTCCCATGCAGTGACATGGGATTTGCCTTACCCTGCTCTGGGGGGACCACAGAGACTCACAGCAGAGAATGGCAGTAATTCAGTCACTTTTGGTGACATCAGCTTTCTGAAGAGCACAGCTGGTGCTCAGCAAAACAAGTGTGTCCTCTGACAGGAGTCAAAGACGTGCAGGGAGGAAAGGCCCCTGGACCAAGGGGGGAGATGAAGGTGTTACCTCCTCTTGATGAAGAGGTTGACACCTTCGCTGTCACATAAGATGTCTTGGGCAACAAAGGTTTCAAGTCCTCTCCCAATTAGATGACTGTTGCAATTGAAAACAGGCAAATCCACGCCTCTTTTATCCAGGCTGTTGTGAAAAAACGAGGAGGCGTTTCTGATGGTGACAGGATGATCAGGTGGCTTGGAGATAGGGCTTGAGTCCTGGGTTCTGTTGGAAGGAGCAGTCCTTCGCCAATGTGTGTGTGAGAGCCAGGATTTTTCGGGTTTTGTGTCTTTTACCATCTGTTCATCTCGGGAGGGGACTGGGAAAGAAAGCATTGCTAATATTTGCAGTTACAGTTGAGAATTGTCCAGCAGTGGCTGTAAGATAAGAACTATTTTCCCTCGTGAACTTCCTGGTCATTTGCAGCTTTGCAGCTTTGGTGGCAGGATGGCAACGTAGCTGTTAGGGCAGCCAGATATATGAGCAAATTTGGAAAGCTGCCCTGCCTGAACAGATGTTCCTTTGCACAAACAAGTTTGGAAAGCCCTTCTGAATGGAAAGTACAACCAGATCACTGTGTTTAATAGCTCTGACTTTCATGTCAGAGGAATCAATAATTTTGAGAATGGAAAACTTCATGGTTACTTTTACTGTTGTTTAATTTAATCAATGAGAAATATAAAAAGCACATAGCTATGAAATAATTTAAAGTGACAGGCCTTTCATGGGATTTTATCCTATTTCTATCCCTTTCTAAACACAGTAAGAAAATTATTTTAATGAAGTAATGAGTTTTTTACTTGGTAGTGATGTTTGGAATGGAAAAGTTCAATGAAAGATTGAGAATATATGCTCAGATGACATCTAAATGGTAAATATTGCACTGTTACGAAGTGAGTAAATTTTAAAGCTTTCCAGTATTTGAAGTATTTCTTTAAAAGCTGACTTCTTTTGTATGTCTGAAAGTAATTGTAAAAGCAATACCTCACTGACGTAAACATGCTGCCACCCAAAGCTTTGCAGTGAATTCTGACTCCAGCCCTCATCCCCTCTGTCCTATGGGTGTCTGTGTGTGGGTGTAACCTCTGCTCATGTGAGTGTGTATTGCTGTCTTCGAATGTGCTTGCTAAACACTTGGCCTGTGAAGGAGTTCCTTTGTTTTCTTAGGAATTACAACAGAACTTTGTCATTTCTGCTGCTGCCTTTGGTAGATTGTAAGCTTTAGAACAGAGGAGCAAGGTCCAATGAATTTACTTAAAGATTAAATATTTATATTGTATCAGGGTTTTCAAAGAGCTCCCTACTTAACTGTTCCCATCTAAAACCATAAATGAACCTGGCCTTAAAGAAAAAATGTTCCCTGAACAGTGCCAAAAGATTTAGACCAGTATTTTTAGTATGTGCTTGGTGAAGGAGAAAAAGCCTGGTTCCTCAGTGCATGTGAAGACAGTCTGAGGCTCGTACAGGTTCTGCCAATGGTTAGCCAGGAAATTCTTTTTCTAACTTGATGCCTTTCTGACTTGAGAATTAAAAGAACTGTAAGTCTAGGCTTGGACTGATTGACTCAGAGTGTTCCTAAGGCTGCGTGTAGCTTAGCTCTGGGCGGAGTTTGGTGCCTCCAGAGCAGCTTAGCTGGCAGTAAATGTCAGGCTTTTCAGTGTCACTGAGTTTCCAGGTGAATGCTGTTAACCACTTATTTTTTGTCTGTTATGTGTCTCCCCAGCATGTATACTGTGTTCCTCACCCTTCCATGCTTCCTGCCCCCTCCCTGGCCTTAATGCAGTATCAGTGCTTAATTCTGCACAGCACAGCAAGCTTCCCTTCCCAACACTCAGCCAAATTCATCCCATCATCCCTCACTGAAGAGAGAGGCAGCTTAAGAACAGATTTGATGCTGTGTGAGTGATTTGAAGGAAACAGCACTCTAATGTCACTGTGCTTTAATATTATTTTTAAGACCTACAGATTCTTCTTTTGCCACTCTAAGTCAGATGAAATCTGTTCGTGTACCAGCTCTCTGGGAGTACCAAGAGCCTCCTTGGGTAGGAAGAGTTGCAGATGAGGGTTTTTTTAGATGGCTTTAAGCATAATTCTGTCTGTGGCATGTTAACCAGGACAGGTGAGGAAATCCTGTTTCAGACGATGAAGTGTAGGCTGCACTTTAACAGTGATTTCTGTTGTTTCCTTTCTAAACTGTGGTTTTGGGGAAAGAATGGACAAATCAGTTCACACTGTGTGTAGCTGCACTGGCAATTTCAGCTGTTTGAGTTTTGGAGTTGGAAGAAGGAGGTTAGACAAGTCTCAGCCTCTACATCTACAGAGTTGTCACACCTAATAGTGGAAAGTCGTAAGTCATGTTAACACCCTGTGCCATTTTCCTGCCTCCAAAGACATCTAACACGCTTAGAAGCTGGATGCTTAATGATATCCTTTGAGGTTATTAACTTTGCAGGACAGGCTCTTTAACTGGTGCAATAAGAAAATCAGTATTTCGAGTGCACAGAAAAATGCTTTTCTTTTCTGAAGACTCCTCAGAGGTCAGTGCCTTTACTTGTCCTCCCTTAACCCAGAATCTGCTTTGAGTCGTCATCAGCCTTTGGCTGCACTCGTAGTCACCCTCTCCTTTTCTCTCCTCTCACCATTTGGCCTTCTGCACTCTCTGTTCACAGCTCCCTGGAGGACACAGCTGGTGTGCTAAACTGCTCTATCAACAGTGCTTTGTCCTCTGCTTCTCACTCCAGATTTGTTCCTCCTTCAGATTTCTCTGGAATCCCTCCTTAGAACCATAGAATTGTAGAATATCCTGAGTTGGAAGGGACCCACAAGGCCAACTCCTGGCCCTGCACAGACACCCCAACAATCCCACCCTGTGCCCAAGAGTATTGTCCAAACGCTCCTGGAGCTCTGGCGGCCTTGGGGCTGTGACCATTCCCTGGGGAGCCTGTTCAGTGCCCCACACCCTCTGGGGGAAGAACCTTTCCCTGATATCCACCCTAACCCTCCTTGACACAGCTCCAGGCTGCAGGATGCAGTCTGGTTTTGTCAATTGCTGTAGCAACTTCACTCAACAATTGCTCAGCATCTTCAGCAACTCCAACAGCTGTTTTCAGTTTCTCTGAGCAGCTAAGAACAAGGTTTTTGTCATAGCTGGGCAGCAACTAAAATTGTTTTGCATATGTTATTTGTTAGACGTTTCTTGCTTTACAATGTTCCTATTATGTCAGAGGGAATGCACCCGAACCCAGGTGCACCCCCATTCCAGCCTGAATTACCAGGCAATGAATGAATGCTATAGAGGAATGAAATCCACCAGAGCAGGTAATTTCTCCTCCTTTTTTCCCCCATGTGATTTTTGTCTCCTTTGATCAGATTCCTTATTCTCCTGTTAGCTTAAGGAATCTAAATTAAATGCAGCACTATTTCTCTACCTTACAATGATGCAGTGAGCTGGAAACTGCTATGTATGGCTTAGATTAGAAAAGAATAATATGCAGGAGAAGTTAGTAAAAATCATAAAGTTTTTTTGGATTTGACTTGAAAGGTTGTCCAGAAAGAGTGCAATGACTAGAAACAGAGTCCAGTTGTTGTTGATTCTAGTCTACCAGAGGCCCTTCTTGAACCTAAAGCCTTGTCATGAAGTCTAATTAATTATTAGTGTATATTATAATAAATACTGCCAGCTGTCCTGCACCTTTAACAGTTCTGAAAGTAGATGGACATACCTTTCCTTATTCCATAACTGTGCTTTTAGGTGGGAAAGTCAGAGGGTAAAAATCAAAAGCTGCAGGGTGACATGAAATAACTTTCTTAGCAAAGATGCATTTCATACATTTTAAAGTAAATTAATTCAAATCTACCATAACTATTCAGGCAGCTATATTATGGTACCGTTTCTCTGCAGTCTTTTACAGAGAATCCAAGATTTCTGAGTTTTAGCCATGTAGATTTCCCACTTTGCAGGGCTTTTAAATGCTATGTCTTTTCTGGTTTGACCTAATGAAGAAACGGCCAGGTCAGGTGGATGACCCAGGAATCAGCATTACATTGAAAAGTCCTTTACAGCTGCCTCTGGGAGTGCTCGAGGGAAGCAGCATTTCCTCTATATTTATTTTAAAAGTGAAATATTTCAGAGCTAAGGGAAAAAGTGCTCAGGGGAGAAGGAAAGAGATCTGCAGAAAAGGAGAAAAAAGCCCAGAGCAGCATCATCAGATCAAGCATCCTAGAAAGACAGAGAATGATCAAGGCAAGTAATAAATATTTCACAAAACAAAGACAAAATTTATTTATCTTTTGGTGGTCAGGAAATTACTTTCCCTTAAAGAACTTCTCTGTCAAAAAACAGCTTCCTCACTAATATCTTTCTGCTTTTGTTTTGTTGACACACCAGAAAATCTTCAATTAAACATATTCTTCTATTTATATGATATCTGAAACATTCATTCATCTCTAATCATTGCTCTAGGTGCTGATTTATTTCTTACTGTTTGTACTCTTTCACTTTCTGGCCCTTTCTAGGGCTAGTGTCAGCAACAGTGAAGTAGTATTATGTAGTCACTCTGCTCTTGCATATGAGGCCTCAAAGTTAAAGGCCAAATACTTCTTGCTCCTCATATTTTTAGTGGGCAGAAAGAGGAGTGTCCAACAAGGAGAGTCAGAATCTCTTACCATTGTTTTTTTGCTGGTTTTTGTTATTTTGTTTTTTGTGGGTTTTTTTTGGTTGGTTGGTTGGTTGGTTTTCTGTTCTTTTTTTTTTGGCTATTGTTGTTTTTTGGGGGTTTTTTTGGGCTGTCCACGTCAGTGACCTCGAATGACAGCAGCAGCCAGAAGGAAGAGCACTTGGCTGTGCATGGAACAGAGCCCCTGCTCATCCCAGCTTCCCACAGAAGCTTTCATGGAAATATCACTGGAGTAGTAAGATTACATTTTGGGTTTTCATTCTGATAAAACAACACTTCAGAAAGATGTAGAAATTTGCTCTCAGGGTAACAGGAATAGAATAAGGCAGCTCACAGGCTGTGGCTTCCAGAGAGCAGAGACAAAGCCTTTTTTCCTGAATCAGTCTCCCTGCTCAGACACTCCCTGGTTTTAGTCATTCACTAGCTATTTGGAAGCTTTCCCAATGCAGGAAAAATAAAAATATTTGGTTTTGGTTGTCATTAAGCAGGCAGTGTTCCTTCGATGAAAAGGAATTGTTTTCTGTGGAGCAGGTTGAGGCAGGAGACTGAGACATCTCAGGAAAGCCTTTCTGACCAAAATAATTATTGGGCTCCATGGTAATCTGGACAACCAGGAGTTGTCATACTCAGGATCTAGGTGTTTGATTAGTAAACTAAAAAAACAAAACTATAGAGAAGTTGCATAATTCTGTGAAACTCAGTGGTTTTGAAAGTATTTTTATTTCTTTTCTAGATAGAGTTCTTTATTTAGCTTGGAAGAATTAGTTGTATTTATGTCTGTCTATAATGTCTAAGTTGTTTTTGCCTAAGCTACAAGATTATTTGTATTGAGTTTTGTTTTATTTCTTTTCATCATCTTCATTAGTGCTAATGAAGGCTGTTTTTAAAGCCTGTTACTTGGAGATATTTCCCAGAGGCCAGCATACCATTTACAGCAAGCAAAACTGAATGCCAACCCAGAAAGGAAACTGAACTTCAGCTCCCCTTTCCCCTTCTATATGTTTGTTTTCTTCTTCCTTGTCTTTTTCTAAGGAAAAATGCAGTGAAATGTGGTTACAGTCAGAGTAATATGAAACACAGAATTACAGAAATACAGAATGGTTCATCTTCCACCTCTGGAAGTTTCTTTCTCCTTCCCCATCCTGAAGATGGTCTTGACATTTGCCTTTTATTGTCCATGGGTCTGTTCTCAGTCTCCATGGCATTACCAAAATACCAGATTGTTTACTTCCAGTGACATCAACAACTTCATTCAGGCCCCTTGGATGCTTCCCATCCAGTGCCACACTCCAACTTCCTGTACCACAGGTAACACTTTTCTCCCTCAGATTCCTCTAGGAGATACAGGCACCTGAGAAGTCTAGAGCACAGGCTTATAAATTTATGTTTTCTACACAGATGTAGCAGAAATTACGAGAATTTCCTCTACTGAAGTTGCAGTTTCTATCCAATATCAGGACTTACGTAATTTAGCAGCAAAAAAAAGAACTAACTGATGGAACTCTAGTTTTCTTACATCAGTGTTTGGGGTTTTTGCAAATAATGACTTATTCCCCTCAAACTGGGCAAAACCAGTTGTAACTTCATCAAAGTTTTTCAAGGGCTTAATTATACTGGAGTATAGGATGTGATTTGCCACAATGCTTAAACAAAGGGAAGGAGAAGGCAAAATGGAGAAAAAACAATGAGTGATAATTAGGAAAAGTAAAGACCTGTTTAAAAAAACTACACCTATTTCAAGTACTTTCACATACTGTATAAAAATATACAATTTAAAATGTTGTATTTTAAATACAGAGACTTCCATGTGGAGTTGATCTAAAGCAGCTTGGAAAATGGAGAGTTTAATTTGACTTTCAGGTTGCAGGAAACCTGAAGTAGTTTTGAAAAGCTTGTGAAGGTTTGGTTGGTTGGGGTTTTTTTCTTGCTTCCAGAGTGAAGACTTTTACCCTAATCTCTTTGCAGTTCTGACTGCTTTTCCTTCTGTGATTGTGCAGTGCCAGGAGAGTGCAGTGCCTGGAGCATGTCCTGTCCTACGATTCTCCAGCCTCTGTAACTGGTGGAACTGGTGATGCCCCACTCTGACAGAATGGATTTTATGAGCAACCCAGGACAATTTTCACTTTCTGCACAGGCAGTCCCAAGAAGGGTTCACAGAAAGTAGTAAAATGAAATCCGCTTTTGTAGCATGATGGGGAGGAGCAGGGAGAGCTGACAAAAAGGCAGATGCAGCTCTGTGGTAAACAGGCAGGAGAAGCCCCCAAGCTGCTGAAATATGAAATGGAGATGAACCCAATATAGTTTCATGTGTTTAGGCAAAGGCATTGTGATGCTTCCCTGAGAGGGAGGACTGTAATTCTGTTCCTCACCTCACTCTGATAACAGTCAGCAAATCAAAAAGAGTTTTAAAGAACAGCTTAAACAAAAAGATTTGACTGGGAAAGATAAATGAGAAACAGTTTAATAGTAGAAGACATAGCAAGCAGTGATTGAGAAGAAATGAGGAGGAGGAATAACTAGAGCTGACTTAAAACTTCTTGTTTCCTTCCCTCAGGGAATTCTCCTAACTTCAGCATTTATCTTCTGTGCTGGAATGGACGGTTATGAAAAATCTTTTTTTCCAAAGGATGGTGTGGGTTTCTTTTAAGGACCAATTTTGACATTTTGTCTTCTCCCACCACTTTGAATGAGTCCTGGGAATGGCAATTCAGAGATCTATACATTGATCACTGTGACCTGGGGTCACTGACCAAGCATTTTGCCCTGGTGAGGGATATTGATGCACCTCCTGCTCTGCATCCAGAGAGCTTTGGCAGAATAGAGGTCACAGCACATGCTAGGATTTTGCATGAGAGTGTCTCTGTTGGGAGATACAGCCTGTCAAGAGGTGCAGCTGATAGTGATAATGGATTGTAGGTTGTGACAAAGGGGGGAACATTGTCGTGTGTAAGAAATGGAGGAAGGTGGTGTGTGCTCTCAAAGGAAAAGCGTGGCACATGTGGTGTTCTAGGTGGAAAAGGGAAAGTAAAATACATCGTTTCTGGAAGCATATTGGGATGACAAGTAGGTTTTATAATGAGAGAGAAAAGCAGGACATTTATGCAACCCTTTTTAAAGTTCATGTTTAATTCAGCTTTGCCGTGAAGATCTCCAGATCAGCAGGTGTGCTTCATTGGCTGTACAGCAGCCATCAGCTATTATTCTGCAACAAATACTTTGGTGAAAGGGGTATTTATTCTTGTGGAATAGGATTTAATTGGGATGCTCTTTATGTAATTTTTCAGGAGAAAAGGCCTCCATAGGAGCTCACACAAATTTCTCTCTTGATTGGGAGTCTCTAAAACACCTGCCCTAGGATTCACAATAACAGGGAAAAAAATACCCAGTTAGCTCATTTGAGGTGTCATGCTACAAAGATAATCAAACTGTTACTTGAGTAGTTTTTAGCCTGTGGGCTGAAGTGACTCCTGCAAGGGAAACGGAAGTTACAGTGGGTAGGGAATAATGAAGTGTGTTGTAACTCCCTAGATGTATTGGAAAAGGTAGATTCCGTGACCCGTGCAATGTCCTGTAGTCGGGTCCCTCTCCCCTCTGGCCATACCTAGCTGGCCGAGATCCAATTTCTTCCCACCCCCATACAGACCCTGGAAAAGACCTGTGCCCCCTGACCTCGCCCTCTTTTCGCTCCTGGAGGACCACAAGAAATAAACCTCAGATTCTCCCCGGGGGGAAAGAGCCTGTTTTGTTATGTTTTATTCACGTCCATGTGGCAGATCCCTGAGGCTTCATCCTAACATCTGAGCTAGTCGGGAACAAGGGTGAAAGTCTCAGCGGGCCGAGCCACAGAAGTGCAGGCAGCTTGGGGCTGGTCCCTTGATCCAGAGCTGTGCTTGGGTGGTCCAGCATTCCAGCAGATCTTGGGAGCCTCCTTGGAAACAAGGGCCCTTTCCTGGGTCTTGGACCGAGGAGGATCCCTGTGCTGATGCCAGCAGACAGGAGACACAGGGTAGAGACCACTGATATTTCTTTTCAAGGTGTTTCATGCCCTTCTCTCCCACCTTCCTCCCTGCAACAACGCCCTGGGAGTCAAGGCAGGCTGGTTTCAGTAGGAGGTTAGAAGCTGCTCACTCTGTTTGCTTAGGACTGTGGTTTAAGGTCCTTACAGTAACAGCAGCAAGCTGTTCTGTGTGTATCTTGACTGTGTCAGTATTGTCCTCTGTTAGTGGGGGGACAAGTTGCATGAGTAAAACATGCATCTTTTCACTTGGAATTTACAATGTTTTTCAAGAAAATATGTTGGATACAGCTGAGATAAGTATTCTCTATGGGGAAAGAAAGTAATTTTTATTTTTATCCTGGGTTTCTTCTGCTTTCTTGCTGAACTGAATGATTTTGCTCTAAGATGGGGCACAGGGAAGACTTACAGCCTGAGATCTGTTTGATATGTGGAGAAAAACATGAAAGCATCATATTAGGCTATTTCAGTGAAAACAAAGATACAGTAAATTCTGGAATAAAGAGGCTGTTTTCCCTAGGCATTAGGAAAGGAATGTCAAATTGTCTTAATAGATTATATTGTGTGCATGATAGTTCTCTCACAGGCTGAAACCTGAGCTTTGCTGGAGTTATTCTGTGATAAAGTGGCTTACCTTTCAATTCAGCTGAAAATGAAAAATGCTAAAGCCATTGTGGAAAAACCAGGGTATGTCTTCTAGAAATAGCTGTCAAACAAAAAGCTCACCTGGGCTATAGTGCCAGCTTGTCTGTAAATGTTGCATTTTTTTTGTATGTGTTTGTGCAATCATGGTGCACTATGATTGCATGGTGTACCATGATTGCATATGTCCTTAGAGCCATTTTATTTCCTAATAACTAATGGCTTCTACTGCAAATCTCACAATACCTCCCTCATGGCAAAGAGAAAACTAGCTGATCCCCACACTGTGTGTGCAATAAATGTTCCCATGTTATCTGAGAGTTTGGCTGATTTTCTAGACTTAAACTAACTGCTTGCAGATAAACTTGGGTAGCAGCTCATTTTTTTAGGTGAGTCATGTTCCTAAATCCTTGCCCTGTAAGTGATACTAGACCTCCTCTTCAATGTTGGGCTGGGATTTTCCCTTTTAAAGTGATCCTTGGTCCTCACTTCTCCACTACTGGCTGTGACTCTCATTGAAGGGGTGAATTAAGGCTGATGGTGGCTATCAGGAGTGTCTTTTATTCCTTCCTGCTTTGTAGCCACAGAGGATCTGTTCCTACTGAAAGTTTCATAGTTCAGGAGACAAAACGGCAGGTTGAACTTAAAGTGTTTTCCATTCTATACAAAGTTATAATTCTATAAATAAGGAGAAAGAAAAGAAAGTCTTTGAAGGAGAATTAGCAGAATATTGGCAAAACATCCAGAAGGAGATGGAGAGATAATCTGAAATATTTGAGGCATCACTCAAATCCAGGGGCAAGTTGCTGTAACTGTTACGATTGTTAAATAGTGAAACTGGAGTACTTGCTGAAGAAAGGTGGATGAAATGTTCCTGGAGAGGCCAGTGTTTTCACTGAGAGAAAGCTTGGGCAATCATGCAGTACCAGCATATTCTTGCCCTTTCCTGCCCCTGCCTCTCATCCCACTGCTGCTTCACAACACCCTCAGCAGTGCTGACACAACTCTTTCTCCAAGCCACATCATAAACCAGTCCGGTGTATTTGTTTAATTCACAACATGATCCCACAAGATTTCTTCCTGCACACGTAAAGGGACAGGAAAAATATGTCCTGAGTTGCTAAAGATAAGTGTAGGTAGCCAGGTTGAACGGATAGTGCAGGAGGGACTCTTTCCCAATGACTTGCAGCTGTACTCATTACCAAGGAGTGAAAGATGTGTCTGGCCAGTCAGTCTGGGGGATATAAAAGAATGGGTTAGCTGGCCACTAGTTACAGGCAAGGTTTCAGCTTGAGACCCAGGTTGTGCTGCAGTTTGGGATGGAGTCTGCTGGCTGTGCTGTGAGGAGGTAAGGGACATGTGGTTGTGCAAGAGAGAGATAAGGTGAGAAAATGTTGTGTGAGGGACAGTTGAGGTTAGGTGGCCGGGAAAGGGACAGCTCGGGGTTAGCCAGTCATGCAACACTAAAGGAGGAGTCAGTGCTGTGTAGAGCTGCTGTAAGAGAAGGTGGCAGTGCTGTGTGAAGTTGCCTGTGAAAGAAGGAGTCAGAGTTGCATGCGAGATAGATCTGTGAAAGGAGGAGTGGGAGTTGTAAGGTAAGATGTTCATTAAGAGAAGAAGGCATGCAGAGTTTGCTAGTAAAGGACTGGTGGGAATGCCAGTTAAAGGGCTGGTGGTGATACTGGCTGTGTTTGTCTCGACAATTAATTGCAACAGGTAAGAATTTCTAGAAAACCTCAAAGCTACTGCCAAAACCCTCTGTGTCTGAGCATAGTGCATTTTGGATTTTATAAAAGAGAGCAGCAGAGCATTGGGATGAGTTTCCCATGTGAATACACTGACTGCACTGATTGTCTTAGGCTTGCTGTCAGAGCTGAAGGGTATTGAAATTAAGGCACATGAACGTACACATTTAGTAAATTAATTGGCCCAGGCTCTGTCTCAGAGTTAAACTACAGGTAAAAAAAATCTGGAAGAATCAACCTGTAAGAAAACTTCTCTGTAGTGTAAAGATGATCTAAGAATTTCAATATCACCTGTGGGCATCACTGTTTTGTATGGTGATTAAAGCTGCTAATAGGTTTTATGGAGTGTTTGGCATCTGGCAAGCCTGAGGTCCCACAGCCATCTGGGAAGCCTGGCAGTGCAAAGGTGTCTTTCTTCTACTCTTCCTTGTGGTCATCATTTGACTTCTAGGTCAGAGATAACAGCTTTCATCTTCTGTCACTGTTTCTAAGATGATCTACTTGTTCTGTGAAATAATTACATTAAGTTCTTTCTGTCCTGCTAAACACTGACTTTCTGACATGAATTTGAATGCTACAAAAATGCCTGACTTTAATTTGCAGGAAATGGATCATCCAGTCTCCATAGACTTGATCTCTTTATATTCTTTCAAGTTGGGGTACACAGGATCATTCTACTGCATTTATTCTTTAGCCCCTCAGTTTGTAGTCCTAACAGCAACCATTTTATCCTGTGTTTCTAGGAGATTTCAGTTAGATCAAATAATTCCTGAGCAAGTATCATCTAAACAAAGTTTTTTTTTTTTCTCCCAGCACAAATCACCTATCGTCTCCTTCCTGTATCTATGGTTAAACGTCCTTCTGTCAAAAGATTCACTCTGTATCCCCAGACCTTAATGACCCTCTGATCATTGAGGACTGTCTCTCTTCTAGGACATGTCTGTCATTCATTTGTTAAAATCCAAGTTTCTTGGCATGCATGCAGTACAGGATCAAAGAGGAGGGATGTGGTGGCAAAAGCTATGATGGATGTGGTGGCAGTCTCCCAAAATCTACACTGGCTTCCAGTGCAAATTAAGGCCACCTTGGTGCACTGGTTTACTGTGGTTTCAAACACCTTTAGATAAAACAAGCATCTTTGGGTTCTACTGTTTCTCTGACTGCCACCTTTTTTCTCTCGTCATCCTGTTGGAAAGGGGTCAAGAAAGAGAGCTGGCAACAATTTTAACAGAGAATCTCTGTAGGATTTCAGTACTTAGCCAGGAAAAATTTCCAGGAAGCCAAATATGCTGAGTTTCAGGCTGTTTTGTACTGCCGGGGGAGGAGCAGGGGGAAATATGTTTTTCCTAAAAATAGGATTTTGTGCTACAGAGATTTCAAGAACTAAAATTTTGAGCAGAGTGAAACACCCCTCCTACTTTGTTTTTCTTTGCTCTCATGACAGCAGAGAAGTTGTTTTATGCTATTAAACTGTAGAAAAAATATTGTTGCTGCTACCACGTACTAAGATCTACTTTCCTAAGAAGTGTAGTTGAGTGGGAGCCCTAATCTCAATGCAGATTTTAGTAAATGTCTCTGCACAAAGTATTCTGCCTCGAAGACTACTCTTTGTCAAGGTCAATGTATGTTTTGGCTGTTAATAACAGAACTTTTTTTGTTTCTTGTGGCAAGCCTGGTGGGGTTATATACTACTTTTTATGTCCTTGCCCAATTCAGCTGTGTATTTTGGCAGCAACTTTCCAGTCTGGCAAATCTGTGTGTACCTCACGTCAGCCCTTCCTAATAGGACTCTTATCTGAACCTAAGATTAGCAGGAAGAAATCCAAGGTGAGGGATAGCCAACAAGTGTCACAAGGCTTGGACAATGTGGACAATAATTCAGTTGGTGACACCAGCAGGAGGACCTTGTGCCTTTTGGCTGCTCTTCAGAGAAGCAGGGATTTGTAAAAGTTTACTTGCTGCACCAAGTCACTTAATGTTTATTTTCACAGCATCTCCAGGGTTTGGGCTGAGGGCAGACTGATCCTGTGATTGCAGAGATGCAGGGAGCTAAGAGACCTGGCTTAAGATGCAGATCTTTCATATTTGTGCTTGGCACAAATTAATTAAGAGAGGGAGATGTGGCTTGTTCTGAATAACAAAGTTTAAAATGAACAGAACAGAGAGATTTAAGATAGAGTGTGCCTGCTTTGCATGTCTTAGTGTGGTGGACCTAAAAGCACCAAAGTAGCTTGGGAGTGCTTCAGAACCAGTAATGCTTGATATTTCTGTGTTCAGATTGTGGGTTTTGTCTCCAAGATCATGAGGTCATGCAAAAGTTAAATAGGGCATGATCTCTTGGAAAAATTAAAAATTGTTTTAGAAATTGAGTAATAAGTTATTTTTTCCTCAATTGATACTGATAAATCCTTCCTTTTAGATGGGTCCTAAATACCTTCACTTTGGCACATAGCAACTTCCTATCCCTGCAAGATTGGAAAAGGTTTGAAAAGGATAATAATCAGGAGGCATATTTATTTCTATACCTCTGTGTGGTCCATGAAGCTATGCTAATATACCAACTTTGTGTGGTCCTGGGAGTTTTTAGGGCATGCACATACTAGTCCCTCCAGAGGCACTACCACCAGATAGGCTGCAGGGATTGACATTGGATTGTTCCATGGGATTGGGCTTCCTGAGGCCTGTGAAGTCAGCACATACCTCAATTTCAGATTTAAAATTATTTCAAAATTTAAACTGAGTCGACTTTAATAGGACCATATGGGATTCCATAGAAATAAGGATTTCTTTATTTTATAGATCATGCTAGGATGAGATTGAGGAGTGGAGGAGCCAGGATTGCAAACTTTTTGGATATTTTTCTTTATCAGATAATTAAGATATTGTTAAATATAATAAGTAATTAAAAACCTTTATTCTCTTTAAGAACATGGAAATTTTGAATGCTGAGCTTCTGAAGGGTGAGAAGGAAGTTTGTGATTAAGGCAAACCTGTACACTAACTTGAATGTGGCACTGATTACAGCAGGATTATTCAAGTACTTTAATTCAGACTTCTCTCAGATGTTTAGAACCAAATCATCATTGAATTTCTTCTTTCCATTCCCCACTTGAATGTCAGTGCACAGAAAATGTATTAGATGACATTGTTACAGTCTGACCATCCTTTTCTGATGCTTCACTTATGTTTTATTCAGTGCTGGTTTTTTTTGAACTACTGTAAATGTGCCTTGTCATCTCTCATCAGCTTGTCTTATAAATATTGGAGAAGAGTGGAAGAAAAGAATTGGCCCCTTTGTACAAAAGGAGGAAAAGTTTTCACTGTGCCAGTGTGTGCCAGCCAAGAGGCATTTTCTATTGACATTTTATTGTCTCTTCTTTCTGGAGAAGTGTGTTTCAAAGGCTCCCACTGCTGCAAAGCTCACTGCTGCCTCATTATTCAGAGCTGCTGATGTGAAGAGGAAAGTTCCTTAATGCAGCTTTCACTGACTCCAGGGAATTCTCTTTAATTTCCTTTTCCTGTTCTTCTCCCTTTATCTGAAGAGTAAATGTTTGTGTTTCTTGGAGAACTTAGGGCAGAAAAATCTGCAGGCTGTGCTGTCTGTCTTCCACAGAAGCCAAAGAGATTTTAGAGGTATATTTTCCACACAGTTCGTGAGAAAATCTTAATTTGGAAGGATATAATTTTCATCTTCTAGTTTGGCTTCTTCCACCTATAATAATACTTTCTCTTCTGAATCCAGAGTTTTGTCTTACTGCTCTTGAGTGAGAGAAGTAACTGCATGGCAAAAAAAAAAATTTAGCAGTAAACCAGAACCCATCAAGAACCAAAACAACAACAAAATACTTCTTAAAATTAACATACGCAGTTGATAAGGATGAAATTGTAATACTGTAACAACAGCTTCGATGAAATTAATGTATCTTACAGCATATATGGTCTGTCTTGCTGTTGGGTTCTTTGGATTGTGAAATGGATGTTGCTTGTGATCCCTGTTGTAGTGTGACCTAAACAATCAAGGAATTAAACACAAATCTCCAAAACACCAAGGTGTTTGGTTTGCACTGCATCATTATTTCGTTGTCAGCCCCTTAATTGGCTGTGTTTCTGATAATGGGGATAATAAAGTGCATGTTTACATTGTTTCTCTGGGGTATTTCAGAGATCATTAATTAAGGTGTATAAAACAAGGATTGCACAAATACAGTACTGCATTAAAAAAAAACATTTTTAGCAGCAGGAGGGAGAGAGAAACATTGCTGTGTTAATGGTGAAATATTTTGTGAAAATGTTCTCAATAGAACGAGAATGTTCTCTGCATACTTATAGCTGAGTTTCAAATAAGGGAAGAGCTGATGAGGGTAGGAAAAGAAGCATAAATACATTTATAGTGTAAATAATATCATGGTTTCTGTGTATTGTTGATACCTTCTTGCAAACTGCACCTTCAAAATCTGTCACAGAATATTACAGCAGTGGCTGTCAGATGCCAAGAAATTATTTCCTAGTGAACTATGTCCTGCTTGACTAAAGCCTGCTTTGATCAGCACCCGTGTTAGGAGACTGTGCTGCCAGCTTTCCACAGCAGGCCAGTTGGCAAATTCCATGAGAAGGATGAATTTTCCAAAGCATGTGAAGAGATCCTTATAGGTGTTTTTTAATTTCTTTCATCTATTAGTCTTGGCGTTGAGGAAACTGTTTTCTGGAAGAGCTCCTTTTCCACTCCAGCCATGTTGCAGACTGCCAGGATATCTCCCTGCAGTAGTTTGGCTTCGTGTGTTTAGAGATCTCAGAACTACCTGAAGTTTGAAGCTGCTGTGGGTAATTCTGGGCATAGCAGGGTGAAGAAATCTCTGGGATTGGCACTCCCAGTTTGCTGTGAGGTGCCTCCTGGTAGAAGCTGAATGGAAAGTCCTCCACAAGCACACTGACTTTGGACATGCTTCTTCCCTGCTGCTGAACAGTTCAATCCTGCTCCAGGCAGAACAGCTTTGACAGGTGCATCAAATGCTCTAAGCCCGAAAGATAAATGTGGGGAAAATGAAAAAAATAAATAGTGGGGTTTTTTTGTATTTAGCCTGAAGTTTGAGTCAATGATAAGGGAAAAGGCAAAGCTGTGGTCTTTCTATTGATAATGTTCTCTTTCAGGTTTCAATTTAAAAAACCCCAACCTGCGGGTATCTTAAATCTTTGGGTTTGAAAATATGTGTCTATATATATGCTTTGCTATGAAATTAATAGTATAGACTGTCACATTCATCTGGTCATCCTTTTAAGATTCTTCTTGGTAGGAAATACTTTAAGCATTTTTGCCTTTCAGCTCCAACCAAGACAAGAGTAGGGTTCTAGACTGCACTTCTTAATGAAACACTTGCACAGAACTACTCAGACTGCTGAGCTTGGCTTCCTATTGGAAAGAAAAATAATTACAGTTACTTAGTTAGCCTTAAATCTGTGTCTGAACACAGCAGGTAATTTTTCCACTCTGTTAGATCTGAGATTTAAAGTGTGAAATATCGTTTTAGCTTGCTGTCACAGGTCTGCTAAACTTCTTAGAGCAGTCACCACGGCTATTGTATTATCTGAACTTATCAAGACATTTCCCTCACATCATGTCAAAAACTTCTCAGCTGATAAATGATTTCCTCTGTCTTATAAGGAAAGTATGAACAAAAGCAGATGTTATGGAGGAGAAGGAGTATTTGCCCTGTTACAGCTTGTAAAAGTTCATAGTGTGAGGTATTCTGTAACCACTGCCATCATGGTCTTCATGACCCAAAAATGGATGAGGCTCAAGGAAATAAGCACATTCCTAAAGAAAAGGCTCCAGTGAAAGCCTTTATGCTCTGAGGAATCTAAGCAGTATGAACAGGGGGAATCTGTGGCCATCAGAAACTAGGAATTATAAATACATGTATGTATATTTGAATCCCTACAGCTGTCTTACTTTCTTTCAGCTTGTGTTACTCAGCCAATGATGAATTATTTTGCATTTGTTTTGAAGATTAATACAAACAAAAATACACATTTCCAGTGATAAATCTGCACAGGAGTAAAAAGCTATTTGTATTTTTTATTTGCATCTTCCACTGGACGTAGCTGTGGGAAAAAAGTTGTGAAAATAGGAAAGTAGCATGGCTTAGATAATTGTTTTTAAAACCATGGTCATTAGGAGGGTCATAATTTTGAACACGTTCCTGTACATTGTCCTCAGTTTCTTCTTTTATTGTTTTCTGCAGTTTTTTTTTTGTTTTGTTTGGTTTGGTTTTTTTTTTAAGGTTTTCTTATGAAAGCATAGAAATAAAGTTTCATTTGATTTCATTAAGACTTTGGAGAGTTGTGCTTGGATATTTACGTGGCAGGAGCACTGGATGGAGAGACAGTAGAAAAAAGGAAGGCAGTTTCAGAACGGCACTCTCCATCATTACATGGCATAAACTTACCCTCTAGATAATGATCAGTGGTATTGATTTACTTGGATCAGTATTGCTGTTGACTCTAAATCTTGAGTGAAGACCATTCTTTATGTCATGACAGTGTCTTTGTGAAGAACGTGGTTGCTGTAATCACACAAGTATTTGCACTGCTGCTGTCAATCACCTCTTCATTTCCATTTGTAGCAGAAATGTAGGCAGTTTTTAGGCACCCAGTCCTTTTTGGGGCCACTATGGGATAGTTTTCCATGAGTGCTGAAATGTGGAAATTGCTGGGGAGATAGCAATCCTGCAACTGCTGTCTTTCAGAGCAGCTGTGCTAGTTGGACTTTTCCAAAAGTGGGGCTTGAAAAAAAGCACCAAAACACCTCAGCCACTGACTACCCTCAAATTTTTATGTGAGTATTCCTAAACTGGCTGAGCCACAGAATCATTTAGGTTGAAAAAGACTTTAAAGATCACTGGGGAGAGAGACTGGAGGGTGTTGGTGTGCAGGAGCTCAGCGTCTCTGCAGTGTGTGAGTGGGCAGTGACCCCACTCCTGTGCTGGGCTGAGCCCCCAGCCTGGGCAGCAGGGGAGGGAGGGGAAATTCTGCTCCTCTGCCCTGCTCTGCTGAGATTCCCCCTGCCCTGCTGAGCTCCTCCAGCCCTGGGATCACAGCACAGGAAGGACAGGGAGCTGCTGGAGCCAGGACAGAGCAGGGACACCAAGGGATCAGAGGGATGGAGCAGCTCTGCTGGGAGGAAAGCCTCAGGGAATTGGGATTTTTCAGCCTGGAGAATGGAAGGCTTTGGAGTGACCTTAAAGCTGCTTTTCAGTATGTGAAGAAGGCCTATAAGAAGCCTGGAGAGGGACTTCTCACCTGGATAGATAGTGACAAGGGAAATGGCCTTAGGCTGGCAGAATAGGGTTAGATGGGATATTAGGAAGAAGTTGTTCCCTGTGAGGGTGCTGAGGCCCTGGCACAGGTTTCCCAGAGAAGCTGTGGCTGCCCCATCCCTGGCAGTGTCCAAGGCCAGGTTGGATGGGGCTCTGAGCAATCTGGGATAGTGGAAGGTGTCCCTGCCCATGGCAGGGGGTGGGAATGAGATGAACTGTAAGGTCCTTTCCAACCCAAGCCATGTTGTGGGTCTGTGCTTCTAATACTGCCAAGTCCACCACTTAACCATGTTCCCAAGTGCCATAGCTACACATCTTTGAATACCTCCAGGGTTGGTGACTCCACCACTTCCCTGGGAAGCCTATTCCCATGCTTGATAACCAGTTCAGGAGAAAAAAAAAAGACAAATGTCATAAATGCTGGTGCTACTATTTTTGATGGGGGACAAGGAAGAGTAGTGGAAAAGGACAGAAAAACATTGTCAATACATTAGCTGCTGGATAAGAAGTTACCAACTGAGATGTCTAAAATAAAATAAATGTGCTGGACAAGCCTGTTATCACAGAGAATTAACTTTTGACTTCACTGAGACCTCACTTGTGCAATGCTGGGGTGCAGTGGGGTATGGCAGTGGGTTTTGGGAGAGGACTGCTGCTTGTAGAGATCCTAGGAGAAACAGCAAGAGGAAAATGGCTGTGAAGTGTGAACTGGGGGAATGATAAGGGGAAGGGTTGCCTGCAGAAAAGCTGTGATGTAGGATGTCTGCATTTAATTATGCTGAGGCAAAGCAAAAACTTCTTTCTAGTCCTGATCTGTGCTTTGATCCTGTAACCTGCTCAATGGCTTTGCAACAACTAGCTCTAAAAAAAAAGGGAGAGTGGATACATATGCTGGACTACGTGATGCAGAAAGGAGCCTGCAGAAACTGCGTCTTTGAAGTCTCTGGTACCTGCTGTTCTTACCAGGTGGATAATTAAATAGGGTTGAGGCAGAATACATTGATATTTGGGCTACTGCGAAATATTTGTTCTTTAAAATACTACATGACACACATCCTCAACACCATGGCCTTGACTTAGCTCTAAAATGTTTAGAGGCTTGTTTTCCTTAATTTTGCAGAGAAGACATTGTGAGACTGAGAACGACTAACAGGTTGCACTAAAAAATCAAGAGGCTCTTCCTGCCTTGTGTTGCATCAGTGGCCTTTCTACTTCCTTCTTTTTTTCTCTTTCTTCATGGTGGTCAAACACTGTGTGCTGCTCGGGAGAGTCAGAACATCTGTGTAGGTAATGCTTAAGCAATCTGGAAATTCCATCTTCTGCCTACATCTGTCCTGGGGGGAGGTCTTTGGCCTGGCAGCCACAATTCCCAGAGGTTTCCGTGTCTGTCTGCCTGCCGTGTAGCGTTCAGCAGTTTGCAGGATCCAGCTGTGCATGCTGCTCGTTGTCTCCAGCTCTTAATTGTGCTGTCACACTTCCCTGTCTCTTTAGATTTAACTGCAATAAATTAAAATGGATTGCAAAACTGGTGTGGTTTTTCAAGGCATGAAGGGTTTCTGGGAGCAATGAGTTTTCTCCTTGCATGTTGCTACTGGGGGATGCTGTTATGGATTTGAATTGCTACTGCTGGCAAACAAAAAGTGATTTGAAATGTATTAGCTAGAGAAAAATGATTTAACCTTCAGGCTTCTAACAACAACGTTTATATTTGGTGTAAATTGCTTGGAGTAAAATCTCTTTTGCAAAGAGGATTATCATCAGGAGTTCAGTCTGGCTGTAAATGTGCCCATCTTTGAATTGCAGGGTTTTATTTCTTTGTGCTGCATTAGTTTCTATAGTGCCTGTACAAAGGGTGGATTATGACCTTCCTTTTAATTCTGTAGCTAAATGAGAGAAGTTTTATCTTTGTTGTTGCTGTTAGGTGATGTTAAATAACCGTGGAAGTTCAACAAACCATAAGGAACTTTTAATATTTCTGCAGAAGAACCATTTTATCATCCTCTTTGCTTCTTTTTCTGTCATTAGTAAAATCTCCCTGCCTTCATAGGCTGCACAAATCCTTCTGTGCCTAAAGACCTTTGGAAATGCATTATGTAACTTCAGTGCCTCCTTGCTGGTACTTTCTGCTTGTTTGTATCAGCAGCGCTGTTGTCACAAATGGTGTGCAGTGTTGAACTACAGCCATTTTCTGCTCTGATTCACTGTTGCCTATTACAGGAAATGCAGGAAACATTTTAAATCCACAGGCTTAAATCTAAGCTAATTCACATTAATCCTCATTGAAACGTTGGTCATTGAAGTAGAACTTCCCTGGATGTGAGTTTGGCCCAGAAAAATGAAGTCAAGGGAGCTGAGTTACCTTCTTCTGGTGCTACCAAGAAGCCAGGAGTTAAGTCAGTATAATGTAAAACAAGTCACTATTTCTAGTATGCATAATGTGTATTTTCTGATGATTAAACAAGCAATAAATGCTTTCAGGCAAAAAACCACGTATTAGAAATAATTGCTTTTATGTATTATAATTACTTGCCTACTTTGGAGAATCTCTGTAATTCATCCTGGGACAAAATGTAAAAGAGAAAATAATTGTATGAAGATGTATTGTTCAGGCATCCCCAGTGTTCAGTCCATTTAAAACTCATAAAATAATTAATAGACTGAAGAAGTAAATTGATGAGACAGAAATAGTCTGTGACTACTTTATATTGCTTTTTCTGACCTCAGCTATACAAGTTATCTGAAACAACAGAGGAATTTTTCTTTCTCTGCATGTTCCAGGTTAATTATAACTCTTCCATAATACTGATTAAAGAAAATTGTCTTATGTATGATTGGATATTTTCACCCAAGATTAAAAACTTGTTTTCAGAAAGTGGCCATGAATTACTTTGTCTTAAAGGACTCTTGCTGTCTGTAACTTTGTTTCAAAAACTATTCCTTGTCATTTAGTGCAATTTTGGTTGAAGCCGGTTCATTGTGTTTAATACGATGTCTGAAAGACTCATTTGAACAGGCCAATGCTCTTGTTTATGGAAATTACATCCCTGCATGAAGTTGTGTAAGAAAAAGCTCATCAAAACCAGCCTAAGTACAAGGAGATTCCAGAGAGACCATTTTTGAATCTAGATGTACATTTGTAGGCATATGATGCTTTGCTCTTGCACTGAACTAATTTTTTTTTCATTTTTTGCAGTTTAGTTGAAAAGACAAATATCTCAACAGATAAGCTTCTGGAATGGCTGCTGTCCTGTTTGAATAGGGCAGTGATCCAAACAATACTGAAATATTCTTCCAGGCGACCTCCTCTGCTCGTTCTCTCTTTTGGTGTCCCTCCTTTACCCCCTGCAGCCGTGGGGCTGCCGTGAGCAGTGCCAGCATTCAGTGAGGTTCAGGTCCTCATTTCCCTTCCCAATACTCTGGCTCTGAGAGCAGCCACTCTCTGCATTACACCATTCCAGTCTGGGTGCAGGTTTGGCATCACTGAAATATGTCAAAGATGAGGACAGTGGTGTAGTTGTTCTGTTAAATATCAGCTCAGTTGCACCTGCTCTCGGTAGGGGGAAGTTCTCCTGTGCTATTCAGCTGAGGACACAAGGGTTGTCCTTCACAGGAGGGAAGTGTTAGGTTGGGAGGATTAGGATTCCCACCTTTCCCTTTGCCTGTCCCTTCGGCACAAGATCATGGCTTTGTAACGCAGCACTGTAGCTCGTCCTTTCTGTTTGATGCAGAGGAGACTCTGAGAGGCAGCAGTACCTTCAGAGCAGCTGGTGCACTTGTCTGCAGAGGTGCTCAGTGGGATGCCTGCCTCTGTGGGATGCCTGGCTCGTGGTTTTTCCATTCTCTGGCTGGAGATGAGTCAGCATCAGAGAGATTTGTGCTGCTGCAAAGATGCTGTGCTCAGTAATTCAGGTGGCATCAGTGATTACTTCTTGCTCTGGTTAGTGCCTAAAATGTCTGAGTTGCCTGCATACGCTCGCTTGAATTGGGCTTCAGGAAGCCCTTGTATGGGCTTTTCTCCACAATTCAGTGGCTTTCTCACCTCCAGTCAGATTTGGAAGAGCCAGGAACCTCAGCCTATGAAATAATCTTTATTCTTCTGTACCTCACTAAGGGTCACCTCACTGCAACTTCTGACCATAGTTCAAATAGTTCTACCAGACACTTAATCCCTTGTAGTTTAATTGACTGGAAAATAGTCAGTGCTCAGTACTGACTATTTATTCCTTAAAATGAAAGGCAAATTATAACCTTCTGCAGGAAACAATTTGAGTGTAAAAAGCCAAAAAGGCATGCATATAGTTCTCCCTGGTTTGAAGTAGACTTCCAAAGGGTCGGGTCAGCCAGCATAATTTGGGTCACACCCTTTGACCTCAGAAATCCTTTGGTTCCTTAAAATCTCCATATGTTCTTCAGAACTTTCTTTACAAAGGCCAAGCAAAATACATAAAAACAGAGAAAAATCAATCACACTCTTAAAAATATAAAAAACCAAAGATAGTTGTACAAAATGAAAAATTCGAGACTAAGTTGAAAGGAGTGTATCTTAGCAATCTTGTATATAAACTGGAATCTGCTTTTGAACCTGGATTGTAATGAAAGCCTCTTTAAATTTGCTTAACCAGTGGAGATTCAGGGATCTGTCTGAACATTCCAAATGTCAGCATGCTGGTTTTTGTGTCATGATCTCAAAACATAACGTTGTTTGTGTACATGAAACAAATTCACAGATTTTCTTTCCTGATAATTAGCATGGCATCCGATGGGTACAGGATTTTTATAATTTCTTCTGAAGCTCACTTAGGAAATGGAAAAATAAATGTGGTGCGAAGAGACACAAATCTGCTCCCAAAACAAGCAAACACCATCTCATTCTTTGTGGCTTTTTATTGTGGATGAGGCCTGAGGTTATGCCAGTAATCAAGAATAGCAACAGATTGCCTTGAAAGTTTGTTTTTTTCAGTGGCTGTGTTTGGTACTTCCATTTTCATCATACCAGAATGGCTTGGGTGATGAAATTTTTGGGTTTGTTTGGAATCTGACATTCAAAATGATCTCAGACTAGATGGAGAGGAACTGCCAGTTATGTGCATGTAGTCCTTGTCAGAAATGCTTAATGAAACATGGCTGCATGGTTAATGATAGGGACACTTCAAAGTAGTGTGATTTATTTACTTAACTATTCTAGCAGGCATTGAACATCTGGCCAAAACAAATTAATCCCTTTTTCGATAACTGAAGCAGGGAACTCAAATGAAACAGCACAATAAAGTGATGTCCACACGTGGAAACCTTTCAGTTATTTGTGCAGTAGTCTACAACTCTTAAGGCAAAGCAGCAATGCTTAGTGATGCAGGTTGGAAATGCTCTCTAGTCCTGAAGTGTGGGAAGGAGAGTAACTCCTCTGGTAATTTCCAAGTTTGTGGTGCAAAGTACTCTATAAATGTACTATTGTTTGGGCAGATCTTCTGGATACAAATTCAAAGCAAGTATCCAGTGGCTGGAAGTGGTCCTTATATTTTATCATTTTCTTTCCTGTTGTTCAGTGGGATTGGTATGGTTTCTAGTGACTAAGGACTTGTTCATTTTTCTACATTGCAGGACATGTGTCATGCCAAGTTTCTGAGGTTTTTTTGTCTTCATCTGGCTAAACTACAACCTTCTTCTGGCCCTATGCACATTTCACATGCTTCCAGGCTCTTCAGGTTCCTGTGTTCCAGTATGAGTCATTTTTTTTGAACTGGAACGAGATGTGAGATTTTGTTATAAATAAGTTAGTTATCCAATAGTTTTAACCTGTTACTTTAACTTCCCAAGTGGCCAGTTCTTTAATAATGACATGTTTTTAATAGGCCTAGATGAGCCTTCTGCATTCATCTAAGTTATAATCTAGACAACATCTGAAAGTAGGCTAATAACCAAATTTACTGAGCCAGAATACCCACAGCTATTGGTTGTAAAATAGTATTCCCTGAGAGGTTATTCTGCTTGACCCACTTTCTAAAGTGGATTCTACACCTGATGATTTGTCGTAGATAAAGAATTTTGGGGATTTTCATTTGTTTGATGCTGAGTAGTGTGGTCCCAGGCAGCACTGGGAAAGAAAAGTAATATTTTGTTAGGCTTGAGTTCCTAGTTTGTGTCTCTGAAGCTTCTGCTAGAAGAAGAGTTTTTCTGGGATACTTGAAGATCATCGTTCTGGTTCTTGAATATATGATTGACAGCTTTCTACTATTCTTGCTTCTTTTTGTTGCAAATTCAGTAGGCTTTGTACGAAACATTTACTGGTATTTTTCATGAGCCTTTTCCCTTACAGTGTGTGTTTTGTGCTTTCTGTGGTCTGCCCCACTTCAAAGATGGTTGTTTTGCTTTCATTAGGCTAATAAGGGAAGAGGGGCTTTTCTAAGAGGATTCAGTCTGGCCTTGTTTGCATTTAATCAACTTAAGAGTTTGAATCTGGATGGCTGGGAACATTCAGGCCTGAAACCATTGCATCTAATTAAAATATTTAACTGGGACATGTCATGTGGGAGCTTGGTCCAGTGGATCTCCAAAGGGGGGCCTATCACATCTACACTCCTTAGAGTGAACTGGAATGAATTCTGGCCATTACAGCTCAGAAAGGGTGGTGACCTGCACGTGGTATTGCATTTGTGCAGAGCAATGTCACTGTACTCTATCTTCCATGAGGAAAAGCTTTCTTCATGGTATTATTCCAAGCCAAGGCAACAGGAAAAGACTGAGCATGTTGATGAGTGATGGCTGACAGGGAATGTCATGGGCACAGTGGAATTGAAGTGGAAAACACAGCAGTGTTGGTGAGGAAATCTCTTTCTCCTTTGTCTTGTAAGGGTAGCTGCATATCTTCATGGCTGCCACTTCACAGTAGCAGATAAACACTGTTCAGCACTGCAGTGAGCATCTCCTGCTGGGAGCCTTGGACAGCACAAGCTGTGTTTGACCTCTGTGTGCAGCTGTGGTATCACATGGAGGTTAAGGCTGAGCTTGATTTTTTTTTTTTTTTTAAGCTTGTCAGATTTTTGTGGTTTATTTTCGTGATAAAGACTTTTTAAGAAAAATAATTTTTAAAATTGCCATTGACTGAACTAATTTGGGTGACTAAAAAGGTTATCCCAAAAGCCTTTAAAGCTTTATTTCTGTGTCTTCTCAGGTACTTGCTGCAAGAAGGGACAGAACAAGAAAGCATCATGTCTTCAGTCTCAGCTTATTACAATGGAAAGACCGTACTTATCACAGGAGCTACAGGTTTCATGGGCAAAGTGCTGGTGGAAAAACTTCTGCGCTCCAGCCCTGAAGTGAAAGCAGTTTATATTCTTGTCAGGCCAAAGGCTGGACAGTCAATGCAAGAGAGAGTGGCCAACATGTTGAAATGTAAGGTAAGTTCATGTGGTTTATTCTGGAATCTAATTGGAAATCCATTTAGTTGGGTGGAGCAAAGGGCTTCTGTTTTACTCAGTTCATGAAGAACAAAATGCTGACTTCTGCTGTAACACATGTGTATTTTTGCTGTGTCTAAGACAAACAGCCAAAAGAATTGTACATGAACAAACGTGTAGATGTCTGATTTTTCTGGGTGCCACAGCATTTTACACTGTAACAATGTAATCTTTTTACCTCCCTTTTTGCATCATCCCTACCCATGTGTCTCGTTCCTGTTTAGTTTGCCATCCCAGTGAGGAAATCTCCAGTGGCAAGAAGGATGTCAAAGCCCTTTGCTGTATTTAATATAAACATTTGTAAGGAGACACTGACTTGGCCTGAGGCTCCCAGGATTCTTAAGATCCTGTGGATCTTAAGCCAGTGGTGAGGTTGTGAACTTGCTCAGACTCCTCCAGCTCTGATAAATGCCAGAGTTCACACTCGTGCCTAATGCTAGTGTGAATTTGTACATAGCTGATGTGAAATGAGAGGAAGGGACAGATCCGGCCCTAGCAGGCAAGGAATTACTTGGAATTAATCTGAGAAATGTCAGCATATCTTTATGGAGTATTGGTGTAAAAATTTAAACAAGACTTGACTGGAAGAATCTCCTCCTTCTGTAGAAGTCAGAGGTAAAATAGGTGACTTTTAGAGACAAGTAGGTGTGTCAGAAAACATGCTTTTTTTCCTTTTAATGATTTGAGGCATTAAGCTAGGAACATTTTATGTGTGTCCAAGAACAGAGTTTGTTTGGTTTTGGTGTGTTTTTAACAGAGGGTAGATTGTTTTCATGTTCAGGAAGATTGTCAGTGATATAAAAAGGAAACAGTCACATTGGTTGCTTTTTGCAAGTCTGTCATAGAATGATTTAGGTTGGAAAAGACCCTGAAGGTCTTTGTGTCCAACCCTTAACCTCACACTGCCAAGTCCACCCTCAGCTTTCATCACAGTGGATAATGTTTTTAATCACCAACCAACAAAATCCCAAATGTGGTGTGTTTTTGCCTTTTGTGTTTTAAAACGCTTGAGGAAATGATAAACCTAGGTATATATCAAGACTTTTGTAAGCTCTGTTTGCATTTTATGTATAAATACTACTGTATAAATACTGGCTTATCTCTTCAGTTGGGCAGCACAGCTTGAAGGTGTTGTTAGGTCTAGGTGAGGTTCCCTAGTAGCTGTTTTATTGCTGCAGTTGTACTAGATGTACCCATTTTTCTTCCTAGCATGTGTCAGCAGTTTTAGATATGCCAACAGCAAACAGGACCTGATAACCTCTCCTTGAACCTTTGGCAGCCTGCTCCAACGTGTTTCAAATGAACAGAAGGAGAAGGCAGAACTCTAAGTTAGGCTGCTGCAGCCTTGAGAGGAAAAAAAACCTCACAAGTCATCCGGGTCCTCTCAAGGAAGAAAGTGTCTTTTTGATGCTGATCATTTAAAAATTACTCAAAAATCCTTGCCTAAGGCAGAAACCCTACTCCTCGAAGATGTTTGCCATCTACAAATGTTGACACCGTTACAGATTTTTTTTTTCCCTAGAAATGAAACTGTTAATTCCACTGGATGTTAATTTAAAGACAGATGAGGAGGGCAGGAAACATTATTCTTAACATTTTTGCAGGTCTTTTCTGGTCGATCACAATCTAGAGACTGCCTTTTCATTTACAGTTGTGGTTTGCATCCTCCAGTTTGGGAAATCCCTGAGGTATATAATGAATAAAAATGCAACAAAACTTTGTTCCAGATCTTCAGGCAACATTCCCATTTGAAATTTCTAATCATAACCTCTGATGAGATATATTGGAGTAAGCACAGGAAAACAGAATAAAATCCTTTTTCTTATTTATGTGTACTATTTACGTGTATCTTTATAATTTCTAAGCTCTAGTGAATAATTATTCCTTTTTCCCCACTACTGATTTAATATTTGTATCAGGGTTTAGGAGAACATACTTTATTTATTCTTTCATATCCTGCCCTATGTAATCTTCCCTACTGACCTGTGACACTTTCACTTTGCAAGTAATTCTTTCTTCTTTTGCATTTAGCTTTTACCTAGTATTGTCCTCTGGATTTTCTTGTTTGCACACTCAGAAAGGAAGTATTCCAGGAACCAAAGGAACAGAAAAATACAGGTTGCCAACTTCTAAATATTCTGAACAAAGAGATAAAATGAACGTTTGAGATGAAGTAAGATCAAAGTGAAGCAGACTGGTTAGAATTAGTTGCATAATGTCTCGGTTCTTCAGGTAAGGTCCTCTGGGGACTCCTCTGTTTTGGTAGTACTTAGAAATATTTTGAAAGAACTTGCCTAGAATTTTGATCCCTTTTCATAAATCTCTGTGAAATCTATGTGGCATTTATCATTATATCTACAGGGGTTTAAAAACTGAGGTGTCACATTTGTGCCCTGTCTTATTCACAGTGTGTACGTGTGAATATGCTGGAAGATGACTCCTGTTAAATAGAAGAGCAGCTGTGGGTTACAAAAGGGTGATAGAGTGTGAAAAGGCAAAATAATTTAGTTGATGCTCAACAGTTGGTTACTTGGAATTTTTCAACTTCTGAATCCAACATGGAAAGTAAAATACAGAAAATACTTTGGGTATAAATCAGAATTCTTTGACTGCATTCTGTAGCTGAATAGGCATTGAAATTTAATATAAGACTGCTTTCTTTAAGTCTAGTGAAATAAGTTTTACATGCAGGTGCATTAGTATTCAGTGTGTAGTGAACAAATACTCAATTATCTCAGCATCAAATCCAAAACAAGCATGGTGACCTTGCCTATTTATGAAAGGAGATGTTCTATTTTACAGCAGCAATTCCCTAAGGGAATCAAGCTATTACCCTGTGCTTAATGAAATGCCACGTCTGCCTTGTGCAGAGCACAGCTGTTACACAAAAAAAACCCAGATTTCAGTACTGGCTGCTACTTGAATGTGTCCAGAGATGAGGATCATGAGGCAAAGCTGGCCAGGGCTTATAAATGTTAGTTGATGGGAGACGTGTCTTTATCAGAGGTAGGGAATTGTTTCAAGGAGCATTTTTTGATATCTGATCACTCTGTGCACAGAAATAGGCAGGAATGCTTGGAGGGCTGTCTTGGATTCCCTGGAGAGCAGTTACTGGGCTAATGCTGAGTCACTGGTTGTAGCTTTCCCGTTGTCCCTGGGAGAGCAGAGCATTTTCCATTCCCTGCATGCAGTGAACCAAGGCCACTTGCTGCTGCCAGGCTGTTTCTCAGATACATTTGTTCAGTGTTCCTAATTAGAAAGATCAGACAAAGTGGGGGGTGGAAAAGGCTCTTATTAATGTCTCTGATAATTCAGAGAGAAAATGGGGAGGCTGTGAATGATGCTGCTGAAAATGGGGAATTAGGTGTGACTGTAAAATGCAGCTGCTTTTTCCTGTCGTCCAACCACAATTAACCCTTCTAGTTACAGTGGATGCTACAGACAGACCTTCTCTTCCCTGCAGAGCTTTGTCTGGAGCTGCACATTGGGATGGGCAATGCTATCAGGCATCTTTATCTTCAGTATTTCTTCGTGAAGTGTGCTGTGTTTATCACCAAACATCCAGTGAGGCCCTGTACATTTCAGCAAATCATTCCAGATTTATCTTTTCCCTCCTCCTATGACTTTGTCTTTGCCCCCTCAGTCATCAGCATAAGCAATAAAAGCTCTCCATGCCAAACCAGTGCAGTGCCACTCCATTTGGAACAGCATCCCTGAAATCTGCTGTGACCACTGTAGAGAGGCCTGAACTTGGATCAGGGTTAATGAGATTTTTAGGTTGATGGAACACGGTGGTGTTAGGTCATGGGTTGGACTCGATGATCTCAGAGATCTTTTCCAATCTAACTGATTCTCTATGTGCCAACCCTCAAAGGGTTCAAGGCCAAGACTGAAATAATAGTTTTTCTATCTTCTTCAAACAAATGAGTTATAGAATCATAGAGTCATATAATGAGTTATCTTGAGAAAAAACTTTTAGGATCATGGAGTCCAGCTGTTAACCCAGCACTGCCATATCCACCACTAAACCATGTCTTTAAGCATCACATCTTCACATCTTTTAAATACCTCCAGGAATGGTGTCTCAACCACTCCTAGCCTGTTTCAATGCTTGATGACCCTTTTGGTGAAAAAATTTTTCCTGATATCCAGTCTAACCATTCCCTGACACAACTTGAGACCGTTTCCATTCTATCACTTGTTACCTGGGAGAAGACACTGTCCTCTGCTTTGTTAAAACCTCCTTTCTGGTAGTTGTAGAGAGCAGTGACCCCCTTGAACCTTCTTTCCTCCAGGCTAAACAACCCCAGCTCTCTAAGCCACTCCTCCTAAGACTTGTGCTCTAGACCCTTCCTGAAGGCATTTTGGACTGCAAGAAGCTGTGTCCCTTACATTACATGGCTTCTCCTTGTACTCCTGCATGACTCTCTCCCTGAAACATCGGTTTCTGATCACTTAGAGATGCAGTTCTGTGGTGTTACCAGCATGGTTCCTGCTGCTCTTGCCCCTTAAAAGCAGAACTTGCAGTGCTGGAAGCTCTAGGAAGGATTATAACCTAATGATGTGATACGTTGCCTTTTAATAAAAGAAGCAATGCTGTTGAAACCCAGACAAGCCTTGGGGATGCCATTTGTCTCCAGGTCACAAGCTCTGCCAGATGGTGCAGAATTCAAACATCAGTTTTATCACTGTCAAGGAGAGGTCACAGTGTAATGCTCCATCTTTGCAAACTGTCTTCAGTCCTTCTGCTCCTGTGGGTATTCACAGCAGTAAAGTCAACTATTTAAAAAAAAAAATAGACTGTAGTTTTCAGTTTCCTCCAGTTGCACAAAGGTACATGGTAAATCACAAAGGAATTAAGAGTGTTTAAATGACATAAGATTCTAAATGAAAAACAAGTACAAAAACAAAACCACAGTATGATATGAAACTGTAGAAACGAGGTGGATTACTCTGGAATTAGTAAGTCATTGAAAGTAAAGATGCTTCTCAGTTCATTTCAAATGTGTTCATCATTCTGTGAAGAAAAATGTTTTGGTGTCAAAACCTGGCACATCAGTTTCCTCATCTTCCACTGGAAAGAGAAAACCCAGCATGAATTAGGATAGTCCAGTATCAACCAGGGGCCACCTGCCTGGCAGCAGCTGCCAGCTCAGCAGAGTCTTGATCCTTGCAAGGTGTGTGTACAGAAAAATTGCCTTGTAGCAAGATATTTTTGTTCAGCTCAGCTTTCTCTCTGCCTACTTGCTCAGCTGCAACAGCAAGGGGGTTAATGGTTTCTGTCTTCATGTCATTCTACACACATACCCACCACCTGCAGAGCAATCTGTAAAAGCTGCCCCTCACTTTTATCTTTACTTCTTGATTTCATGCTACTTTTCTGTGGTCTGGACTGGAACCACAATAAACCATCAGATTTCAGAAGGAGTTTTTTGTTTGTCTGGGTTTTTTCCTCTTAAAATCACTTAATGATGTAAAGTAGATTGTGATCTAAACAGCAACACCTCCAGGAGAGAATACAGAGCCTCAAATAGAAGCATTCCAGAAAAATCCCTACAGCCAATTGTATGCTAATGCATGTGCTGTTCATGCAGTAAAGTTTAAAAAAAGCTGAAAACAAAGAATTTTCTCAGTTTCACGTAAGATATCTAACAAGAGATGAGCACATATTTAAATATTTTAATATTCAGTTATTCTGGTAAATTTGTAAAGATATTATGGTTAATAGTATGCTGCTGTCTTAGAACTCTGATGGTCAGAGACCTCATTTTGTCCAAGGAGTGTTATGGACAAGCTTCTTATGCAGCCAGCACAAAACTGTGCTCTGCAGCCCAATTAACACATACAAATTTGTATAGATACAAATGCACACATATTCATGAGGGCACTCTCTTTCAAGCTAGCCATTTTTGTTTTATTTAGTGGTGTATCCCAAGGGGTTTCTATGTTAGTGAAGATACTGCAGTGAAGATTGGCCAGCTGATAAATGGCAAAATAAAAGTTCATCCCTTGAAGCAAATGAGCAGGCAGTACCTTGAGAATGATGCAATTAAAAAAGCATCAACAATAAGATTTTCTCTTGCCAGTAACAGCGTAGAGGTTGCAGTTAAGCTGCATTTGCTGCTGTCTGTAAAATGAAATGCATTTTTAGTGCTCCATAAGCAGTGATATTTTGGGACACTTACAGCCTGTAACTTCACAATATTTTTTCTTTAATGTGCAAAGGTGTCATCCAGAAAAAAGATGGAATCTCATAAGGGAGTTAGCAAACTAAGATTGCAGTTGAGTCACAGCTTTAAAGGATCTTCATAACATTTCTTGAATTTGCATTTATGCCTGCGTACTTTCTGGTTTGCAGCCAAGGCCCAGTTCCTGGAATTTCTCTTGGTGCCTTCATTTGGCTTTGGTTGAGTATCTTGTGAAAGGTAGATTTCAAAGAGGTGATGGGCCCAAATAAGTAGATCACTACTCATCCTTTTAATTCTGTGGCATTTCTGGTGGTGTTCTGGTTGATTACATGTATGAGTTTGATTTTCCTGCCAAGTATTTCAGCTTCAGATGATAGTGCTTTAAACACAGGGAAAAGTGTTTGGTACAGAGATGAAAATGCAGTTAATCACTCTTCTAAATATGGGAAACCAATACTGTCTGATTCCAGCCTTGGAGCATAAGCAAGCTAGAGAGTTTCTGGGTTTGCAAGCTACTAAACCCAAGCAGTAATCGTTTTATTGGTACTGCTCTCATCCACCTCTTTTCCCATGTGATTGCATCTGAACGCAGCCTTGTGTGTCAAGTTGGAGATGGAAATAGTATCCTAATGTTAGAATTTTTTCATGTGACTAAAGGGAAGCTTTAGATTCTGTAATCCACAAAATTTATGCTAATGGGAGATCTCTCCATCCAAAAAGTTATGCCTTTCCAGGTCTCCTTGCCAGGAGGAAACTTCCAGCATCACCACCACTGCTGTCTACATATCCTAAAGGAAAAATTCGAGGAAGTGAGAGAGTGTGCATGAGAGGGATAGAGGAGTTCAGCATGGCATTTTCAAAGAGGATGGGAAAAGAGCAAAGAGCATTGAGGAGAAAAGCTCTCCTACACAGGCTTGAGAGTTTTACATCAGTAGCAGAAATCAGAGCCATTTCCCAGCAGCTTTTGCTGGCAGCAAGGCCATGGAACAGCATCATTAGAGAAGTCCTGTTGGGCATCCTTTGTAAGCTGCCGATTCCTCCTGGATCCTGGTTTTGCTCAGGCACACGGGAGAGCTGAGCTTTTAGGCAGCTGCACAGCATGCCTTGTGTTCAGTTTTGCCAAGTGACCCATTCACCAACAAGGCCTTCAGCAAACACGTTTTTAAACAATGTTTGTCATTTTGCTGGAGCCTGGGACTTGGCTCTTGATGTGTGCGAGTTGGCACAATTCCTTTTTGGGCTGTTGCACTTCAGAACTGCTCTGGACACCGGCGGAGCTGCTCGTGTACCACAGCTCATCTGTGGGTGTGGGTTCTCTGCTTGGAATTGGGGCTGAATGAGGACAGCTGACCTCAGACAACCTCTGGTTGAGGGCCTGCAAATCGTAGTTCAGGACACAGGCTCATCTTTTTTTTTTCATTCTGGAGTGGGTTGACAGTGGAGCCATCAGTCAGCACCCAAAGAGCAGAATTGGCTATTTAGTCATTCAATACAATGTAAAGTTAACTCGTGTTTTATCCTTTGTGTCTGATCTTATTCCATTCTATCCTCAGCTGTTTCTTCCATTTTTTTCTTATAGAAAGCTTTTCTGTTTCCCGAAATTGAACTCTGGCCTTCCTTACCAGTATTTTTTCTTCTCTGGCAGCCAACTGTGACTGAATGATGAAGGCTAAGACCAATTTTGCCAGAAGATCCTGTGTAGTGGGTTGAGTGGGGCACTCTGCAAAGAAATACATTTTGTTGTCAACACAGCAGTTTAAGAAGAAATCCTAAAGATAGTGGGGCAGAATCTTTAAACTTCTGTTTTTGCTTCCCTCTCAAAACCTGATCCCTGGTTAGTACATGGATAAACAAAGTTGTTGAAATACTGGGGAGAAGGAGGGGAAGTACTCTGATCCTTTGGGCCTCTGAAAGAGCTCCTGCTTGTGACACAGGGGTGTGTTTGATACTCACAATCCAGAGCTTTTGATCTTCTAAGTGTCCTGCAGTTGATCCTAAAATCCATCCTCCAGAGGATCACACAGCTTAAAAGTTTTCTGGAGGTCATCTTTGACTGCAGTTTACTCTGGCAAATCCAACCTTCTGTTTTTACTACATTTACCAGACCCATAAGAACTGCCAAATACATTAGGGAGATTGCTTTAAAAAACGATGAGGTTCTGACTTGCGTCATTGCACACACAAATCAAAATGTCTGAACAGTGCCAAGGAACCTAAGCCTGAAAATTGGACTTTGCTAATTTTCTGGGTGCTTGGATTAGGCCTTTGTTTTCTTTTAAGGGAGCTGTGGGCGAGAGTATTATTAGTGTTGTAAATTCATTTTGCTTCTTGAAATGAAACAGCTCTTCCATTCAAAGTTAAATGTGAACGATGGTGTGACTCTGAACAGCACAAACTGTCTGCAGCCAGACTTCCAGAATGAGCTGGTCTGACTCTGCAGAGGGAAGCCCTATTAATTCTGGGAACAGAGATGATTCATTGTCACACTCTGGACTGTGGAGGTGGTTGTCCAGAGCCTGCTGTTCTTGCCTGATTTGTGTTTGATCTGGAGCTGGCGAAGGGAAAAGGTTGCTAGTCTAGCTAAATATTTTTAAAATCAAGGCATGCTTTATTCACTCTGTTGAAAATTATCTTTAGACTGATTTTTGACCCTGTATATATTCAGTTACTATAAGCTTTCACTTGTTTTCATTGAAGAAGGTTGGTGTGTCTTCAGTGGTGCATCAGTCTTGTGCTGCAGTTTTGGGTCTGTTTTATCCTAAATTCAAGGACGTTGTGTCAAAGTGGGTGCCACTGAAAAATTAACAGAAACTTGCCTTGTGTTGTTATAATCTGAATTGGGTGAGTTTTGCCAAGTGTGTGGCTTATTATTTTTATGACTTAGATGAGAGAAAAAATTTAGAATGATCTCCTGATACACGAAGCTTTGGGATAGTCAGTGTCTGATTGCATTAAGATTTAAAAGCAGGGACTGAGCGTGGGATGTCCTGATGGGACTTCTGGGCACTGCTACAGTAGAAGTAGCAAATATGAATAACAAAAACAAGCACTGACTTGTGGCTTGTTTAAAAACCAAACAAACCTTTGATACTAGCTAACTGTGTGTGTGTACTTTTGATCTCCATTATTTTGTGTCTTCTTCTCATCTTTCTTGTCTATTCTGCCGGTTGTCTCCTTGTGTTGCCATCTCATCCTAGAAATGGGATTTCATAGTTTAGTTTAGGAACAAAGGTCTCTTTTTGGCTTTGTATCTGCAAAACACTAAAATGTGTTTTCAGGCCTTCAATCTACTGCTGAATTCAGCAAAACAGGAGCCTGGATCTGGCTCCAAGCTGGGCATTACTGGGATTACAGTTGTGTATAACACTATGAGTACTTCATCTGTATAATAAACTGTTTACAGTGAATAAATCAGTATCTTCCTAGTTGGGAGGGGGAAAAATGCCTCCCACATGTTTTTCTTGCATAGAAAATATGGGTAAGGACAAGCAAAATGGACTTTTTTTTCTTGAATTACCTTGATTGCTTTGATAGAGCTTCAAGCCCAGGGCTCTAAAAAGAGGGGGGAAAAACATCCCCAAGCCCCAAAATACTCTTCCAGATAAACAATTTACTTTTTAAACTATTTCAGTTTTTTATTTTTATAGTTTCAGAACTGGAGCTCTAAATTACAGCAAAAAAAATTGTAGTCAGTTGCCAGTTTTTTCCATGACATTGAAAATTTCTCCTTTGGATGAAGCAAGAATAAGTTATTTAGGTTCTCTTTTTTTTAGTGAATGCATCTTGAAAAATTAGGGTGTCCAGAGGGCTCTATACTTGTCTGAAGTTTATATTAATGTTTTATTTATTAAAGTTTTATCAAAATCTGCTAACACACACACATTGTAAGTATGGATAATTACACCTCCACTCAAAATTTGCATGATACTTTCTGTAACAGCTCTCAGTCTGACCTCTTTAAACATTCTTTAGAAGTACCTCACTCATTACTCAAGGTGTTCAGCTGTAAAGCAGGCTGTGAGAACACAACAATAAGGATGCAGGAGGGTAAGAAAAGGGTTTATCATTCTTCAAGTGATAAGCTCATGTTTCAGAAGACCAGGTGAATACAACTGTGCCACTTCTGGCATTGTATGTGTGCCCACAGCGAGGAATTAACCACCTGTACTATCCATCCACAAATAATTTCAGCACTGGGAAGGGCATTTCCATACAAAGCGTGTCAAAATTGTCAGTGGTGGAGGAGGGAAAAACATTTTTATGGTAGATTTCTACTTGGGGAGGTTGCTTGCAGAAAGGCAATAACCTGATCAGAAAGCTGCTGTGTTCCTTACTGTGCTGTATCCATGCCTGGAGGCACGCTGTCTCCCTGATGGTTGACTCCCTGGTGGATGTGGGCAGTTCCCAAGCTGCTGCCCTTGCTTTGATCTCCAGGAAGCTGACTTTACTAGAACTCCGTGTGTGGGTAGGTTTTGCAGCAAATTTCTTTGCCAAGGGGGTGAAGAGAGCATAAAGAACTATGTATTCCATTTATTTCAGAAGCCTTCAGGATTTCTACATTCTGGAGAACGCTTATGGCTGGAAAAAAGGGCAAATGCTTCACCCTTTGTTAGAAAGGGCAAGAGGGATAATTCAGGCAGCTGCAGACCAGGCAGTTTCACTTCTGTCTCTGAATAAGAAAACCACGTGAATTTTTTTGACACATTTCTGGGTACTTGAAGAAAAAGGAGGTGACTTGAAGGTCAGCATGGATTTGGAAAGGAGGTGACCTAATTGCAGCATCCAGTACCTGAAGGGAGTCTGCAAGAAAGATGGAGAGATTCTGTTGACAAGGGCCTGGAGTGACAGAACAAGGGGGAATGGTTTCAAACTGAAAGACAATAGATTTAGCTTGGATATTGAAATGAAATTCTTCCCTTTTTGGGTGGTGAGGGCCTGGGACAGGCAGTCCAGAGAAGCTGTGGCTGCCCCTGGATCCCTGATCTTTAAAGTCACCTCCAACCTAAATCCTTCCATGATTTTATGATATGCCCTTGGTACACGTAACTGGACCAATCTGGACCTGGGATAAAATGACTGAATCTGTGGATGAGGGAAAAGCCATGGGTAACATTTACCTTGTCAGTAGCAAAACTTTCCTCATTGTCTCCATCAGATTGCCAACATGCAGGTAGGGATGCTACAGTCAAGGTGGGGAAAAGAAACCTGGCTGGACATTCAGACTGCAAGAGTTTTGTCCACACTTTGCCTGGAGGTCACTTATAAGCAGAATTTCCTAAGGGTTTGTCTGGGAACTTACCCTGTTTAGTACCTTAAAAAAAAAAAATCTCCAGATTGTAGTGCATTCTTTATGCCACAGGCTCTACTGTTAACTGGCAGTGCTGTCATAAGTAATATCAAACTTAGGAAGCTGGAAAAGGGAAACAGGATCTGGATCTCTGAGCTCCTGGGTGCTGGTAGCTTTCCTAGTCTTTTTATACATCCTTTGGCTTTTGCTTTTCTGCCTCTGCTGGGCAGTGTTCATTACAAGGAAGTTTCTGTGTTCCAAAGGTCACTCCCTAAACAAACCTTAGTGAGATAAGTTCTTCCAGCTGCCTGAGCATGTCCTGGCAGGGTGTTTTAAGTCACGGGAATTACTGCACTTGGTGATAGTGAAGCAAGTGAATGGCTGGCAGGAAAGGGATTAAAACAGAGGCAGTACTATTAACAGCACTTACTATTGACATTCACAGTCCCTGCTCCTCGTGGGGCATTTCAACCATCCAGGGAGCAGGTTAGGAAGGAAAAGGCCCTACCAGTGCCTAAAGGAGGCCCATGAGAAAGCTGAAGAAGGACTTGAGAAGATATGAAATACTTCAAAACTTCATATTCTTCCTTCAGGACAGCTGTTTAAATATCTAGATTCATCAGTTACTCCTCCTGTCGAATAAATGAAAATTACTTTCCCTCTTTTAATGTGGAATAAACCAGATGAACATCTTTCAGATGCAGTGTGTCAGAAGCTCATATGAAATTTGCAGTGAATTCTCATTTCAACAAACGTGCTTTAAATAAAATACCTGAAATACCTACTTAGGCATTTTCCTGGAGCAAGGTTTATTTGACCTGTGTCAGCAGAAAGCAAGCAAGGAGCTCG
Source organism: Acridotheres tristis (assembly GCA_037013685.1). Taxonomy (NCBI): domain Eukaryota; kingdom Metazoa; phylum Chordata; class Aves; order Passeriformes; family Sturnidae; genus Acridotheres; species Acridotheres tristis. The sequence continues at coordinate 62,365,668 of CM072885.1, forward strand.
TGTCTCATGAGTTCTGATTTTTACAATCCAAGACCTGTAAGAGCAGGTTTCATCTTCCCTAGCTAGAATACTAAGCGGTGAAATCCCTTCCCATGTTGGGGGTAAAGTTCCACAGCCACAGAATTCCACATTGTGCTGCCAGAGATACCCAGAATGTGTTTGAGAGCTCATTCATGTGGCTTCTTGTTCAAATATGCTCTTGCCAGCTGGGTTCTCTTCCAAACTTCATGACCAAAGTGCAACTCAGCTTTCCAAGTAACCCAAGTTTCTAAGAACATGGAGGTGGGGCTTGTAACTTCTTATAAAATGTCATTGTCACTTGACTGCTTCCCATGTCACATTCTCCATATATGTGGTATCAGGAAAGTGATGCATCTTTTTGAGAGGTAAGGCCTAAACCCAAAATATACCATCTCTGAGATACCCAAGGGTTTCCTCTCTGAAAATAGAGTTTACTATTTTATTGTTGTCAAGGTAGTAGAAAAGCTGAGATAGGTTTAGGTTTTTTGTTTGGTTGGTTTGTTTTTGGGGTGTATATGTTCCTTTGTTTGGGGTTTTGTTTTGTTTTCCAGAAAGGGCAGAGAACAAGAAATAAATGTACATGTAACTATTAATGTCATAAAGAGTGTGGTGAAACATAGAAATAGCCTGCAGAGAAAACATGTATTGTGGATAAGAATTTGAAGAGGGAGGTGTATCCACTGGGTGTATTCAGAAAGATAAGCAGGGAAAATGCAGGCTTGCTCAAAGGACTGAGAGATGGGACTCTCTTCTTCTTCTCCATCCTTTTTGATTCATCCATCTCCTTCGTGCTGTCACCACACAGGTTCCTCAAGGATGGGATTTTCTCTGCATGGGGCTCTCGCTTTGTCCGATGAAGAAAGGACAATCAGGTTAAAGTTCTGTTAAATTCTATAAAGTTACCATTTCATGTCAATTAGCAAAATAAATGCCCATCCTTTTTTATATCTGTATAGAAAAAATAGAAGATTTTAATCATTTCATAAACACCTGCCAAAATACTGCTTTAGCTTCTTTTCCTAGCATCAAATAAGTGGTTCTTAAATATAATCTGTTTAAAGGATTTACACTAAGAAAGGATGCACAAGAGATCAAAGCATGGAATTTCAGAGGGGGCAAAATTCTTGTATGTGAAGGCTTATATGTGCTAAAAATATGGTGTGGCACATAGATGTGAGTCTCATTCTATTATTTTTAACCTGTTAAACCTGATCCTTTAAAAGATTAGTGTCTCCACAAATCCTGACTACTGATTTTGCTTGTTTCTGTTTCATGGTGAGCAGAAATACAAACTGATCAAAGGCAATGGGCTGGGTTCTGTTGGATTGTCCAAAGAGCATCAGGACTCTGCACTGCAGCCTGAACAGGAAAGGAATACAGAATAAATCAAGTTTGCTGCAATTCAGAATTGTTAATGTAGTGCCTGTATGCTTTTGATGGAGTTTTATCAATGGAGAGTCTCTGAGCCTTTAGGGAATGGTAATTAGATTCTTCCCTGTCAGATTTTTTATGTGCACAGTACACTGAGTGAGAGGACAGTAACCATTCTTAGCAGCATGGAGACCTTGAGCTTCCATAGGGCATGGAAGCAGTAAATCATTTTGTCATCCTTCCAAAATTCTGCCCTTCAGCCCTTCCTTTTGAAGCTTGGAAAGATGATCATTCGTTCTGCCCTTCCCCTATCACTTCTTCCATTTGTTTCTGACAGACAGGATTTGCTGCCTTGGGGCCTAGCAACCCATTTCCCCACTTTCCACTAACCCCACAAATCTCCAGGGAAGGTTTTGTTCAGAACATCACTCAATCATCATCAATTCTAGCTTCACCTTTTCCAAGTCATCTCTGCCCTAAATCCAGTGTGCAGCTCTGCTGCTCATATCTGTTTAATGATCTGCAGTTCCTTACAGCCATGATCTGCTCAGTCCCATCTTCACATCATGAAATGGTTTGGTTTGGTTTGGTTTGGTTTGGTTTGGTTTGGTTTGGTTTGGTTTGGTTTGGTTTGGAAGGGACCTTCAAGTTCACCTCATTCCAGCCCTCTGCCATGCTGGAACACCTTTCACTAAACCAGGTGATATTAAAGGCCATCTCCTTTTAGGAAGCAGAGTCCTTTATTCCATACCCCTCTGTGTATCTTTGCTGCTGCTCACCATAATATAAAGCTCTTATCCCTGAGTGTCTGCCCTTTTCCCAAATGGGATTTACTGTTTATTTTCCTTTTCTTGCATTTTTTGTGTGCCTCTCTTCCAGTTCACAGCTGAAGTGCACTGCAGGAATATTAGCTATGCAGCCCATGGATACCAACCAAAAAAATGCCCTGTGGTTTGGGATTTGTCCAGCTGGGAGGACTTCCCATCAGAACTTATTCATATCAGTGTCCTGATATGCTGAGCTAACCCCACATTTGCTTGTGTCTTACTGAAGTGGTTTAGGTGGTATCTGTATCTCCATAATGAAAAGTTGTATTCATAAAGATATAGATCAGTTATTGAGTTGTTTGATGAAGACAATTCTCAGTTTTTACATCAGGCAGCTGACGTGTTTCAAAGGTTATCGTTTTACTGGGATCCTCAAAAGGGAAGGTGTTGGCCTCAGATTGTTATCTTATCAAATAGGAACGTATTTAATGTTTATTGCTGTGAAATATTAACCATGAATAAATTGTGCAGTTTGTTGATGGACATATTCCATCTCCTGAGGTACACTGCAAATACATTCACATCACTGAATAGAAGGTGTGTCATGCTGAGAACTGAAATGTATAAAATAAATGAATCTTTGTAATGTTCACTATCAACCAGGCAAATTTTGCTTCAGGCTTTAAGTGAAATGACAGCATTTTATTTCTCCAACAATTTCAGTGATTAGTACCAAAAAGTTATATTGCTCTTGTGCTACCCACAGTTTTTTTGGAATAATGTAATATCTCAAGGTAGTTTGGCTCAGGAGAGAAAGGTGAGCTAAAGGAATCATGTAAAGTACAGTGGAAAGACACTGGAAATGTTGTCTGTTAAACAAACAACAAAAAAAAACCACCACAAAACCAATACCCACTTGTATGCCCATTTTTTATGGCTGAAACAGCTGAGGAGAGAGACTGGGTATTCCATGAGCGTAAAGGGAATAGCTGCTAAAAATTTTCTCAGGTGTCTGAAAGATGTTATTAATAGCATCCTTAAAAAGAGCCATACCAGCCTTCTAGCACTACCGTGGGTTTGGAACAGGTAGGGGAGCTGCAAAAATACTGCAGTCTGAGCTCAGGTGAATGTCCTGGGCAGAAGGGAGGAGTCCAGTCTCCTTCCACCAGGGAAAAAGAAGGGAGCCACCACCACAATTGCCTGTATTTTTCCCTGCCAAGGCACAAAGAAAGAGCAAGCAGAAAGGCGAGTGATAGCAGAAGCAGTGATAAATCTTTGAGTCTGCATAACTTCATTAAGCACTGCAAGCAAGACTTCATCTCTGTGTGCATGAAAATACCCAGCTGCCCTCTCTTTCTTTGGAGCAATCCCTTTTTTTGGTTAAAAACAAAGCCAGGAAAGTTCCAGACCAAGGCACCATGCCCAGGTCAGTGCCTGTCTGTGGGGCTGGGACCTGTTTTCTTTCCTGTAGATACACTCCAGTGTGTTTTGCCTCTTGTCTTCAAAGAGCAGTGATATTTGGGAAAGATTTTCTGCAGTCCTAGTTGTCTGTAATGCTTTAATTTTAGAAAATACAGGTGTTCTAAAGGGTTATAAAATCTCACCTAGGTAATGGCACATTCGGTTAAAAACTTGTGCACATATTCCTAAATTCTTCCTTGTTTTCTTCTTGTTTTCAGAATGTGTTTATACTCCTGTAAATGGCAATGCAGAAGCCCATCTGTTTGTTAGGGGTAAATAGTAAAATTGTAGATTATCTCTAGCAGATATTTATCAACACTGTGCAGACTCAAACATATACAAATCTGGATATCACGTTTTAAATTAATACTAATAACTTCGTTTCATTTATTCTTCTTTAATCACTTTGTGTCTCTCTTTTGGGGAGGCTGTTTGGGAAATACTGATTATTTTGCATGTGTTAAGGAACCCTTCCCCCTATATTAGATGTATTTCAGTAGGGAAGACCAGATGATAAAAGAAATCAAACTGATGGACTGGGAACAAAGGAAATCGTGGGCTTGACAGTCAACCTGTAGCCTCCACCAATAGTAGCTGGAAATGTTTCCTAGGAAACCAGGCTGAAAACCAAAATCTCTCATGTTAAATTTTCCACTTAACTGAGAAGCCGGTTGTATGTGTTACTAACTCTCCATGTGTGCTATTGTGTATTTTAAATACAGGGCATAACCTGAAGTAGGTGCATGTGGGATATGTCTCTGTGTTCCTGTGAATGTGTACATTGATTTTGATTCAAAGGTGAACATTTCTCCAGTAACAGTAGGAGAAAGCAAATAATTCAGGTAGAAGGCCTAACTTTTACACAAAAATACATGCTGTGAAATTACCCTTTGTGCTGGACAGAATCAACTGCAGAAGAAGTGCACTGGTATGTAATTTATCAAAATGAAATGTAATGATAGTTTTCCTGGGAGGATCCAGATTCTAGAGAACATAATGGATTCCTTATTTGGAATAAGAGTAGGGGATGATTGAGCAACTGTTGTAAGACCAAACATTTTTTGTCCTAGAGGCCCAAAGGTGTGGCTAAACTGAAGCCTTGCTTATGTCTGTGATAAAAATTAACCTCCTGCTGAAGTGGACCAGGAAAAACAAGCACCAGCAATCCCGAGACATCGCTTCCCTGCTGCTGTTTATAGCAGTGGTGTACATTTAACCTCATCCAATTGTGTGTCACCCATCCATCTGCACAAAATGGACTCTGTGAGAAGCTCTGAGATCTATGAAAAGCTTTGAGATCTGTAGCTCTTTCTGTCAGTGATTTTCATGTACCATTTCAGCACTGATTTGGGGTCTGTGCTGCATCAAACAAGAGTTGATACAGCTGCCTCTGCTCATCTGTGCATTGCAAAGAGGATTATTTTGATTTTCTACCTTAGTTTCTATCTATCAATTTTTTCCATTCACCAGTGTCTGCTTTGGTCACACATCACTCACTCCTCGGTCCCTTTCAGATGTGTCCTCTGAAGACAGGTTTTACAGCTTTCCTTTGGTTTAGATGAAACCCCCAGATCACCAAATGGCAATTTCTGTGTTTCCTATCCATGTTTACTCTGCAGACACATCAGGATTGCTACCTCTGGGCAGTTTTCCTCCAGATAAATGTTAACTCCTGATTAGAGGAGTCAAAAGCAGTTTATGGTGGGTAGGAAAGGCATGGAGAGCAAAGCAGTTATTTGTATCCTCCTCCTGAGTAAGCTTAGAGCTGAAAAGAGTGATGTTCCCAGCCTGCTTGGAGGCAAGAGACATTCTCCATTTAACTTCATCTTTTCCCGGGACTGGTAGGTACTCTCTGGGGCTGGTGTTCCTCTGCCTCACCCATGTGCTTCTCTCCCTTGCTTCTCCCTGGGGGCCTGTGCTGAAAAAAGACTGAAAAACAATGAACAATGTCAGAGGAGAGCACATAGAACCAACAAAAAAGAGCAGATTTTTCCACAAGCCTGTTACTCAGGTTTTCTACTATTCACCCCAATGAATCTTGCCTTTCTTAAACAAAGTTTCTTATTATCCAGTTACAGAGAAATAATATTCCCAAGCCTAAACATGTGCTGTATATATATATTTGTAAAGCATAGATCAGGCTTTGAGTTAGTGCCAAAATTTTTATGTTAATTTGACCCTCAAAAGGCAGCTGTCAGGAAAGAAGCACTTGGTTAAGGAAGGCATATTGCCTCCTAAAGGGCTTTAAAATAGCCAGGTTCTCCTTCCACTTGTGTGACCTTGGGTAAGTCACTTCAAATCTATGTGTCGGTTTATTCCTGTGAAAAATTATGTGACTCTTCTTTATAAAGAACTTGCTGATGAAGAAGACTGTGTGATAGGTATTCATGGAATATTTAACTTTTAAAAATTTTGAATATTTCAAATGCAAAATACATGTCTGGAGACCTTTAGTTACCCTTCTCTCCCTTCTGCCTAATATCTAATCTAGACGTTGAGGGACATTTAGTCAGTGTCATTCCCTGGTCACTTCATACAACTTTGAGACCATCCTTTTTCAGTTTGCTTTCTGTGTGCACCCATGGAAACAGTGAGTTCCTTGGAGTGCAGGTGCTCTCGAGGAAAGCAGTCAGCTTTGTGTGCTTGTCTGCAGATTGTTCAGGTACTAATAGATGTTCAAATCCCTGGCATCAGGGGAATCAGCAGAACATGAAACCAGAGTGGTGAGAGACAGCTGTGCTAAAAATAAATAAACCCCCAAAGTAAGATAAGCTCAGTGTCCAGGAAAGGCAGCATTCAGTGAAAGTAATTCAGCACTGAAGAAGGAAAGAGTGTTTTACTAAATAATAGCTAGATTTTAAAATTAATTATGTATGATGTTTAATCAATGAAATGAGGCTTTATGCTGTACTAAACATTTGTATGGTTAAAAATACATATTTTAATATACATAGAAGATAATACTGCAAATGAAACACTTAAACCACTCTCTTCCTTCTATAAACCGTGATGAGATCTGACTGTAATTTGGATGTAATTTGCTGAATTACATCTTTCTTTGAAACATTTCTTGTAGCTCTTGTCAGATGGTGGCTCAAATCAAATACATCTTTGCTCTGCTCCTGCGTGGTAATTCTTGTGCCCCTGGATAATTTTTCTGCCTACACCTGCTTTTGTGCTCCCATCCTCTGACAGGAGCTGCATTTAATTAACTCACCAGTCCTTTTCCCTTCTTTTCGTTAGTTTTTATTCTGCCTGCAAGGCTAGATGGATTCCAGCTCCAAAGGCACAGCTGAGGCCATGCACTGGGAAGGTGCCAGGACTTCTAAGCTGCATCACTGAAAAGAGGAAGTGGCAAGAAATGCCATTTCTGTTCTGAAAAGATTACCGTTCTATTAAAAGACATGAGATTTTCTCTGAGGCCAGCAGCACACCTCCAGGGAGTTGGTTCAGCAGGTCACTTTAGGGACTGAGGGAAAATGTTGTATAGGTGGGGGGGAAGAGAAGTGCTGTCTTTAACCTGAAACCAGCAATTCCCTTTCTCAGTCCTTCCCAGGAGAGTCTTTTCTGTGGAAGGCAAGGCATGTATTTACTTGCTCTCTCCCCCACTGCCATTTGGCAATTTGGCTTCTTGCTCGAGTGGCAGAAACGAAGGTGGCAGCTACCCAGGGTGCACTTGATCCTGGTCTTGGAATGCCTGGCACAGGCTACAGTCCAACTTCTGTCTGTCTGTGTCCTGCACTTGGGATGAGGCTCCACTTCACTGCTCTTATTTGGCAGATGTCATGGATTTGATGTGAGGTGATACCTTCATAATAGATCGTTTAGCTCGTTCAGTTTAATCTGATTAAACTCTCCCAGTCACCTGCTTAGGTAAGGTAGATGGGATGAGTCGGAGTCAGAAAGATTAGGAGACTTTTGCATGATCATTAAAATTTGGAGGCAGAGGAAGGAATTTGAGAAGCATCATCCCTAGCTTACACATAAAAACACTCCAGGAAATTGGGGCCCAAGCTGTGGGAGAAGAAGAAGGGCTGCCAGGACATCATCCAGTAGTTCCTCATTCCCACTTCTTGGACAGGTCTTGACCTTTTGGTATTGTAGCAAGAGAGTGGGAGGGAAGGTGTAGACAGGTTCACTTACCCTCCAGAGTCAGTCCTTGAGTAATGTGTATTGCTTTATGATAATGATGAACAAAGTTAGGGGTTTGTGTGTTGTCTCCCTGGGGACTCATCACCCAGCTTGTTACAGTCGTTTCTTTCCTAATAGAAGAAACTGGTTGTAGGCGTAATTCTGCTGTGGTGTGTGGGAGGGAAATCTTGGGGAACAGATGGTTCTTGGTGAACAGACTCCAGTGACTAAGACCGACTCTCAAAAAAGAATTAATCTATCAAGCTGATTTGCAGATGAACAGAAATAGGAAAAATAACCATAATACAAACGCAAAATTGAACGATGAAGCAAGGCTGCCTGTTGAATGCTTGACAGCGGTATTTCTCCCTGGTAAAGAAATTGCTTTTTAATAGCTCTCTTATGGAAAGGATTCTCTAAGCTGTTTCTTTTTCAGATGCAAATTTATTTATCATTGAGCACAAGAGGGCAGAAAACCAGGCACTCAAAACTCAGAATGAAAAAAAATGCACTAGGAGAAACTTTGCATCCACATATTTGCATCTGCCTCCTTGAAGGTGGAAACTATTAAGGGTGGAAGACCCACCAATATGTACAGTTGGAAGGGACAAATTCTTCACTTAAGCTCATTTCAGACCACTAGTGTTGATAAAAACACACTTATCCCTTAAAGGTCATGGTTTAATTATAGGCGCTGATAACGACTTTCATGACCAATACCGAACAATTTCTGAGTGGGTGGATTAAAGCCTCTCCCCATGAAACAGATTTTCCTCTACAAAAGAAGTGCCCAGGACTGTGGGCTACTGCTCAATCTTGAGTAATCTCTTATGAGCTCCTTGTCAGCCATTTGATACACTGATGTTTCATTTTCAGGGTGTTTAACAATCCCACCAGCTGGGACTTAGCATCTCAATTTTACCAGTGTGATGTCTGAAAGTGGTTTAATGGAGTGGCTCTTTTTTATATGGCAGTATTTTTTCAGGACTTCTTTGGTTGCTGTATTGACTGAAATGCAATTTTAAGTCTGTTAGGTCTACAGACCCAGCACAGCTCAGGGAAGATTATTTATGTCCATATTTATGGCAAACTTTTCAGTTTTGGGCTGACTGCAATGTAGTAGGGAATTCCCAACCTCTTATGTTAACCAGTAGTCCAGGATACTCTCCTGCTGCTACTAAAAATGTAGCAGACAAGGCAGAGTTTCACTTGGGGTTAATAGAAGCAGTGCTGAGCAATGTGAGACTTAAATTCTCCTTCCCTTTGACATTACATTAAAAATGTCCATTTTTAAAATAAATGACTGTGTATGCTCTAAACCATTCTTGGCTACAATAACTGATATTAAACTGCAGGGCTGAGGGCTATCCAGTACAAAACATCTTGCAGTAATGTTTTAGATATGGAATCTGTCCTGGTAAAATCATACCTAAATTGGCAAGGTCTTCTGAGCAGCATGCAAGGAAATGCAGATTTCCATGGCTGCAATACTGAACGTAGTTCAGCATCCTTTTGGAATTGGGCTTTAATCTTGGAGATGATCTCCTGAGCTGCTGTTTCTATGGTGGCACATCACTCTTCATATCCAGTAGAACACAGATGGCTCCAGCATTGTCAGTGTTGTATATTAGTTGTTATTTCTCTTGGTTCAGAGAGTGATGATCAGATATTACTATATAAAGTGAGTGTTTTCAGGAGATGCTTTTAGGCATGTGGGAGGGAAGGAAACACAGTGTTTTGGAGAGTCATCTCTTGCAGTGTAAAAGGGAAGAAGATATTCTTGGTTTAGTACGTTTTTACTCTCTCTGAATTAGACAAAATTGAAATGCTCTGAGTGATGAATTGGGCAAATGATGGGGCGATAATAGATGTGCTGTTATCCCCAGAGAGAAGATGCCAAAACTGAGTGCTTCTCATTTGAAAGGGGTGAGTTGCCATAAAATGTTTCACATAAGGAAAATTACATGGACCAGGATTTTCCTTGTCCTTTCCTCATAGTTCTGCTGACCTGGTGAGCTAAAACCTTTCTGTTGTGTAAATGAGTCGGAAAGCAGCATATCTCTGCAGTTAGAGCAATCTGTATGTGAGATACTTGGCCATTAGCTCGGATACTGCTGGAGAATACAAAACACACGTTCACCACTGGAGCACGTGCCACTCCAGAGGTTATTTCCTGCAGCTGCAGCACAGCAGTATTTCTCCTTTCCTGCTTGGGCACCTCGCTCAGCTGCCCAGGGGACCCTGACTCATGGGTGGTACAAAGGGTCCCAGAGAGCTGGAGATTCATTGGTATGGCAACCTCAAAAAGGGTTCTGCAAAAGAAGAGCACAGAGGATGGTGGAGGGCCAGTGCAGTACGAGAGTCCCCCCATCACAATTTCAGCTTCATGGTGAAAATCTGCTTGTGTTGTCGTGCTTCCTTCAGGCTGACAGGGATGACACCACGAAACAATTCCAGAATCTCTCTTAGATTAAAACACAGCAGTGGACTTGTCATTTTCTTGTACAGGTGTGAGAAGCAGAAATGTCATGAGTCGAGCACAGAAAATCCGAAAACATCAAGATTAGTGTTTTCTCATTCTGTTATAAGTGCTTTGGAATTACAGGTGTGATTTGGTTGGCAGATGGAGACAGAGACTGGCTGGGTGTGAGGCTGAGCATCCATCTGGAGGTGGGCTGAAGGCTGTCCCTGTTGATTGAAGGATAGAGCTGGTCTTTCAGGCTGGTGAGCCAAAGCAGCATGAACCTGGCTCTCCCCTTCAGAGTCCAGGCTTGAGACATAACCTGAATTAAGAGATTATCATGGTATTAAATTAGGCAATACACTGCTAAGAGGCTAATAAAGCAGTTAAATGATATCTAATCTAAAAGCACACACAACTATAAAGCTATTAATTATCATTATAATTATTATGAATCACATCCCAGTTCAGTTGAGTTATAACTCTATCTCCCTAACCACTTCAAGGTTATCCCCCCTTTTCTCCACTGTCTCACACAAGGTCTTTTCAGACAAAGACATGATGGAAGCTCCAGCAGTTTATCTAGTAGGGATCTTTTTGATATCACTGTGGACTTGGATTCATCACCATCTGTAGGTGTCCATACGCCAGAAAAAAAAAAAAAAAAAAAAGCCCTGTCCTCTTTTATTTTTTACCTAATTTTATATCTTCCTAGTTTTTGGGAGTTATTGTGTTTTGTTTTGTTTTTGATGTTTGGTTTTTGGACCACACTTGCATTTCACTTTCTCAACTCCTCTCAAATAGACTGTCTGTTCCCAGTTACTTTTTCTCCTAGTTGGTCCCCTTACTGCTGTATTCATACTCAAGTTTGGTGGATTTTTTCAGCACTTTTACTCAGTCAGTCTTGATTTGTATAGTTTTACTTGTCTGGTTACAGGTGGCTTTGAAGACTTTGCACCACAAAACTGCCCTGTCAACATCCAGTCCATGCTGGCATCATATTTTTTACCATATTCATTCACTAAGACACTTTTATTTTAGTTTTGACTCTACTACCCAGTTCTAATTAAGCACAAGCAATTTCTCCTCTTAAACATAGCCTGCATAACACAGCACCAGAGTATTTGTCACACTCTGGTTTTGTGCTCCTGCACCTTGTTGTCCTTGAGCTGTTTTAATCTCTTTTCTCATTCTCAGAAGAAGCATTTCTTGGTGCTCCATCAGGACCTCCTTAATACACCTTATCACACTGTGGTAGCTGTACTGTATGCCCTAGAGATCCTAACTTTACAACCACATAGTTTGGGGCAGATCTCTAAGTATTGGGTTGTTTTTTTCCCCCAGGAATCTGGAAAACCAGTAGGCTGCCTCTACTGACTGTAGCAGGACAGGTGGAGAAGTGACCTGTACTTCCCTCAGTTAAATACATAGTTAGGAGATAGAGTATAGCCTCATGCAAGTAGTATTTGCAAACATTGTGCATTTCTTACTTGTGTAGGGTGAGAGATGCATTTCAGTACTTCAGGATGCTTGACTGGGGTATGTTCTGTTTGTTTCTCCTCCACTCCTTCTATCAGGGTTTTTTCACTGTTAGATTAAAGCATTAAAGGAATTTATAACCTCGTGGGACCATGGCCAAGGACACAGGCTCATTACTGGTAATCCCTGCTCAGACAGATGGGGAGGCTTTTGTGTACAAACAGCTTTTTGTTGTTCATGGAATCATAGAATACCCCGAGTTGGAAAGGGCCCACAAGGATCATCAAATTCAACTCCTGGTCCTGCACAGTTTAACCTGGTTGGAAACAGTGCTCATTCTGGTGACATGTAGTCAAGTGATTTGTTACACCTGAGGCATAATTAGCCCAAGTGTTCACTTTTCTGCCTTGTATGGACTGGGTAACACAAAATTAATTGTTGCAGTCTAGAGCTGGAAGCTCAAGGCAGCAAGCATGAATTCCAGCTCAGCTTATATGGATTATCCTCTTCGGTCTCCCTTGGAAGCAGTATGAGTTGAAAATAAACTTGCAGAGAAAAGCAACTTTTCTCTTGATAGATGTATGGAAAAATGCATGTCGGTGTGAAAGATGTCTCGAGCCACAAATCCTGTGCTCAGAAAGTTTTAACATTATGTCTTTAGCTGGAAGAATTAGCAGAGTGCCAGAGACGATGAGTTAGGCTTGTTGATTACCCTTCAGTAGTCTCTGAGGTGCCAGAGCAAGCTAAAACCTGAGCCTGGCTTAAAGACACTTGATAGTGCTGTCTTGATCCTGTTTAAAATGTGTATGTGTTTCTTTCCATACTAAAATAACTGGATTTCTCTGTTGTTTAAAAAAAACCCAAAACAAACAACCAAAACAAAACAACAAAACACAGATAAAGTCCTACCTGACTGCAGACAAAACTCATCTTTCCTGCCTTAGAGAGGAACCGTCTTGCTGGGTGTGTGAAATATCATCTCTCTTGTCTTTTACCATCAGGCCTGTCAGAACATTCTAGTGGGGTGCAACTGCAATGGCAGAGAGGGAGAAACACTTCAGAGGGTGTAGCTGAGCCATCTGTGACAATGCTCTGATCTTTGTACAGGGAAGTGAGCGACATCTGCTCCTGGCAGACGTGTTACTGTGGCAGGCTGCGGGAAATGGCCCTCCTGACAACAGGTATCTTTGTTGTGAAACAAGACAACACCTCCTGCTTGATGAGACCCAAGCGACTGGGAAAGGGAGTCTGTGTGCCAAAAGGCTGCTACAGACTTCCTGGGACAACTCTGCCTTTTCCTTACATCCAGATAATTTGACAAAGTTCAGTGGAATTGATTTTTTTTAATAACCTTTTTCTGTTTTGTTTTTACCCGTGGCCAGGAATTGGTGAATTTTGGGAATGTTCATTATGAGCAGAACCAATTGAGCCAAGCATTGTTAAAAAGAAGTCCATATTTTGAGTAACATGCAAGGAGTTTGGATTCAGAGAGGTTTGGTCTGTGATTCCAGAGGGGGTCTGCAACCATATCCAAAAGGTTTCTATGGATTCTTCTGAGAACTGGCCAGAATCAGAGGCATTGATTGCAGTTTGTCTCCAGCAGCAGGGGCACTTGTAGAGCTAGATTGTGCTGTAAGTAGCTGACTCTATTTGGACAGATGGTTCTATCTTCTTAGAGAAGTTTTAATTTCCCTAAGCTGAAGGCCCCTTGGATGGAAATCAAGGATTACTTGTAACTCTCTTACTTCCTTGCTTGCTTGGAATAGTGACACTATAGAAAATCGGTTTACAATGATTAAGACATCCTTTCTTAGATGTTTTCGTAGAATATCAACTGTTTCCTTCTTCACTGGGTTGGTCCCACGTTCACAAGGGCCCTCACTTCTAGTAGTGTCCCTGTTCTTCCTATCAGTCTTCTAAATTGCATTAACTTCTGATAATCTCTCAGGGATTTTCCCATTTGTTTTCTCACTCTGTTTGCTGTCTGTAGCCTGACCTTGGAAATATGTTCACTAGTTAAGTGATAGGAAGGAAAAAAAGGCAGGTATTTAACAGGCTGGGTACCCCAGCTTAGGGATTTTCTTTTAATCACCACTCGAAACATTATGTTGTTACGATAAAGATAACAAAAATACATGTGAGATGACATAAGGAGGTCAAAATGTTTGTGTCAGATGTGAGCACAAATGAAAAATGCTGAAATGAGAAATTGTCCTAGGTAAATCACAAAATCATCAAATGGTTTGGGTTGGTAGGGATCATAAAAGTCATCCAGTTCCACTCCCTGCAATAGACAGGGACACCTTCTGCTATCCCAGCTCATTCCAAGCTCTGTCCAGCCTGGCTTGGAACACTTCCAGGGATCCAGGGGCAGCCACAGCTGCTCTGGACAACCTGTGCCAGGGCCTCACCACCCTCACAGGGAGGAATTTCCAAGAATATCCCATCTGAACCTGTTGATAAGAACGAGAGGTTACTGAGAACAAGGTCCAGCACAGCACCTCTCCTCATTGACTCCTCTATGACTTGGAGAAGGAAGTTCTCATCCACACATTCCAGGAACCTCCTGCAAAACTTCCATCTTTAGTTGATTGTATACTGTTTGACATGTCCATAAATGCAGTATTCTTGGCATGAATTTCAGTCACTGAGACCAGCTGGCAGGAAGTGGCTTGCAGTCATGCCAGAAAGCTTTCCTACCTTCCAAGACATCATGGCCACAGGTAGGGTATCTGTTGGGAAAAGCCCTGGCTTTTCCAGGCTAACTCCTCACTTGTGACCAGTGACTTGTTCCTTTTTCTGGTAATCTTCTAGCATAGTTCATTCTAGAAGAGTGAATTATTACTCTACTGTACTCGTTTCCCAGATGTTCAGCTCTCTACACTTGAGTACCCTTCAATATTGCACTGCAATATTTGAAGAATCTCTCTTTTTTTTTAGTAGCTTTAAATATTTGATGCATTTGTCTTGATTTGTTCGGCTCAGCTGTGTGTGACATCAAGGATTTTTACCTCCCTTTACCCTTTTAAGGTGCACTTTGGTGCCCACATTACCCCTGACCCTCTTCATGGTGATGTTCTCTGCTTTCTGCCTCAGAAGGAGGACAGGGTGAGGAAGTGCAGGACATCCAGCCTAGGCTGCCATTCCTTTGGAAGAGCTCTTTGGAGGGACCCAGGTTCAGAAGACTCATCTCAAGACTTGCCTACATGTATTCCTAAGAGCTGAATGGCCCAGATGTTTTGTCCTTGAAGCAAAATTTGGAATTGCATCCCATGGCCTTATTGGGGCATAGTTACGGAGAAGTATGAGAAGGAGAACAGTCCTAGGAAATGTGTGAGAAGAAACATTTTCAGTGGTTCCTGTAGGAAAAGCTCCAAGAGTTGCCATTCTCCTTCCCTGCACTTAGATCAAACACCAATGCTGATGTCAAAGTACCACCCAGGGGCACCAGGAACATCAGTAATAAACATCCAACAGCTCCTTGTTCTATCCATGACTTGTCCACCCACCTCTAAGGTGGCACTAGAGATCATGGAAAGCTTTTCCATGTCTCTCAAATCCCTCATGTTCCTGTCCACAGCGTCTGACTCGGAAATTCCACATTCCAAATTCACTGCTGTGTAATTTGAGTATTCTTGCTAGAAAACAGCAGGCTTGGTCAGCAGCCAATTTTCGAGGAAACTGGCCATTCAAAACCATATCCCAAATAGCTGGATATGCATAATAGTCTTAGCTGACCTTTATTGAAACTTTCTGTCCCTCTCTTTGTTTCTGTGGTCTTCATCTTTAAATGATCAGCTATTTTGTTTACTAGATGGTGGTGGTGGGTCCTGTATTTCCACTACATTAGCTTTACTCAGGGGAAAGTAATAGCTCTGGATTGAAGCATAAGCCATTTGTTTTTCTGTAATGAGGAACGCTCTGTTGCCTGCTTTGCAACTGATGAGATGAATTATGCTTTATTTGCCTTGAGAAGAACTGTACTTAAAAGCAATTTTCTGAAGAGAAAATGAGGCAGAGTGCAAAAAAAGGGGGGGGAGAGTCTCTATCCCAATTAAAGCTTCCTGATCTGCATTTTCACACATTTCTTGACTGAATAATCCTGGTGTTTATTGCTGGAAATCTTCCAGGCTAAAGATTAATTGCTGGCTAATTACTTTGAAGCTGCCCAGTTATATCTCAAATTAGCTACAATGGCAATTCTAAAACAGTTGTGTACCTTTCTTCCTTAAAGGTATTGGAGGATTTTATCAATGGCAAACACAAGTCTGATAAACCCTTTCACAGGACTAAACTGCAGACATCAGATGTTTTTTTAAGAGTTGTTTTCATGACTTTGGTACCTTCAGTAGTTTAAATTTGTGATGGTCACTTGTATATTTATGATGCTGCCATTGAAATCACTGAGGGATGGATGCACACCCTGGGGGGTGTTATTTTATGTATTTATACATAGGCTATTCCCCTCCATTTGTACACCAGTGCTCTTTTCAGAAGAGGGATTTCAAACACCCTGGGTTTAAAATTGTTCCACACAGCCAGTGAACATCTTTTTCTTTGAAGAAATTCTTGCAGTGATATTTTGCCCCTTGTCCTGTGTCTCTCAGGATAAATTATGTATTTCCTTCACAAGGAGCAATTCTTGCCTATATTCTCCTGAATCATGCTAAGCAGTCCCTTCCATTTCTTTATCTGAGAGGTGGAAGCTTTTTACTTTTTTTCTTTATTTTATTTTTTTTTCTAATTGAGCTCTTTCAGCCTTAATGTTCTCATTGGTTCATTGCGTACGAGTTCAATTTTGTGGAATTTCTCTGGATTTTCTCCATTTTAAAGAATGTCATACAGTAATGCTGAAATGTTCATGTTGTGATGTAAGTTACCAATCCTCCTAGAGAATTTTCTGGCACCTATTAAACACACCTGAGGAAAAAAGATTGTCTGTCTTGGTCACACTTAAAAACCTGATGCTTTCTGGGTCAGTCACCAGTGCCTGATGGGGTGGAGGGAGATCCAGGAGTGCTGTCCAGAAAAGAAAGGAATACCCAGGCCTTTGAGAAGGCTTTGACAAGGCTAGACTAATGCAAGCTCTTTTTTTAAAGTAGACCATGACTTAGGCACTCTACTTCTCATTACTTTGTATTTGCTTCACTGAAAGTGCCTCCTGAGGAAGATGTGAAGCCTTTGGCATTTTGCACTGCTCAGTGGTTCCTTTATTTCTCAGCTGTGCTGTTCCATAGATGTGCAATTTGCCCTTTCTTTGAGGTTTTTGTATCTTTGTGGCATGGAAAAATTTCTGATTGAAGGATTGGTAGGCAGAAACCTCTCTGAATTATTACATGCTTTAAGGCAAGAGCAGGGAACACCAAGAGCTGCAGATGTGCTTTGGAAAGGGAGGTCGGAGCTTAGGAGGGCAAGAATAGGGGAAGTGTCCATCAGACACACTCAACTAGAACTTCGGGAGAAATTCCAGATGTCCTGTTTTCACATTTTTTGACAATGTATGAGGAAAACACAGAGATTTTATTAGTATTATATATGGGAATTGCCTGATTATGAAATGGGAAATAAATTCTCCCCTCTGTTGAGGGGCAGCACAGCCCATGCTGAACTTACATCCTATTTTGAGGTTAAAAATGAGAATAGCAGGATTAGGATGCTCAAAAAGACACTGTAATCAGTTATTACTGATTTTTGGTTTCAATAGTATTGGACAACTGAAGATGAAGGCCTTTCCTTTCTCTTCAGTGTATTTTTGTGGCAGTCCCTTCAGAAGTGCTGCTGACCTGGCCAATCTTTTCATGTAATTTCAACAGTACATCAGGCCAGTCCACTGACAGTGTTTTATATTGGCAGATGGCCTCTAAAAAGAAAAGACAGAACAATCCTTAGGCCTCACACAGTTACTGGGGATTTATTATTTATGCTCTTGGTGAGTTCATCAGAATTTAGAGATGCAATTACAGTTTACCTTCAGACTAAGCATCATCTTTATGTTAAGTACTCCTTGAACTGCAGGAAGCAGTATAAAATAAGCTGCATTTGTTTTGCCTTTAAATCTTCCTTCATTTCCCTGTAAAGCACTGACAAGTCTGAACCCTTCAGCTTCCATAAAAGAAGCAGCAGACTTTGATTAAGCAGCTGCTCCCGTTATCTGATTTAATGGTGACAATGTACCGAATGTTCCTGTGGTGCAGAAGGTTTCCAAAGCAGTGTGCTGACTTCTGCACTTGCATTTGGAAATTGCCTTCATCCTTCAGAGGAATGCAGTGAATCATTGGAGGGGATGAAAAACTGCAGCAGCTGAGTGGCACGTGGTAGCAGCAGGCACAGAAGCCGAAGGGAATCTGCAGTGGGAATGTCAGGAGGAGACGTAGGAAGAATTTAACTGTCCAAGACTGGCACTGCAGAAATAGTACTCTTACTTTATGTGCCATGACTGAAATGGAGAAAGGGCCGATTCATTCTTTCTCTGCCTTTGCATTATTTATGCCAAGCAAATGGGAAATAACTCATTTCTTGGCGTTTTTCATCCTCTTTGCAACAGAACAAATGTGAACTAATATTTCTGAGAGTCCCACAAGATAGCTTTGGTCTCACGTGTTCTCTGAGAAACTTTTCCACTTTGTGTCCCATCAGGGTTTGCTGGCATCTCTCAGGATATGATGCGTATTTGGAGAGCCACTGTAGCATCTTGTTAGAAAACAAGCTTTTTGCAGACATTTAGGGCTGTTGGTGCCTGGGAATTCAGTTCCTACTGTCCAGCCAGCTCTCATCAACACTTTTGCCCATTAATGACACTCTCTAGAGATGTATTTTCTGGCCTAGCCACACTGATGAAAGATGTGTGCACACAGGTGCAGCTGAGAGCAGTGAAATGGCTTTGTCTTGTCCTAACTTGGGCTAAAGTTTCATGTTTATGAAGGATGTGCAGCTGTGTGTCAATTTAAAATAAGTACAGAGTGCGGTGCATAATGGAGAAGGCTAATGATTCTTTTATCACCTCTTCATCCCTAAGATCCTCAAGGTTTATCTAGATTTGCTTGTTAGATAAGAAAAAAGATGATAATCCCATAGTCAAACAAACAAAAAATACTGCTATTAGGATCAATTTAATCTTTCATGTGTCTCTTAATATGTTTAATTTATGTCACACAATTGCTGTTCATACATGAGCACTGGGCACATCAAAGGCAGAAGAAACTCTAAGAAAACAAGAAGCAATGGTAGTAAAGATATTTCCAAACTCGGTGTTACTGGTGTGTAGGCTGCAGAGGAGGGGAGGCACCCCGAAAACACAGAGCTGCTGAAAAGTCAGCTGGTCCTTCCTCCTGTGCCAAGGCAGGTTCAGCTGTTCCCTGCCTTTCCTGGCACTGCTTATTTAGACAGCTTTTAAAGGTGTCCAAAGGTGGTGTGATTCATCCTTTGTATCCCTCAGTAATCACCCTCTGAGTATTATGTGTTCCTGTCAGTAGACTTGTTAACTTGGAGGTGTGATTATCCTTTGGAATCTAGATTATACCTCTTCAGATCCCACAGCCGTTCCATGCTACTGATTCTTTCTACCTTACATGATGTCCCTTTGCTCCACACCCCCCTCCCCCAAAAAAAAGGGAAGGATCTTTTTGTACTTAACCGTTTCTATTAATTCAGTTGAATTGGCTCAAATAAAATAATGCAGAAATGTGTCTTGGAAAGAGCTATGGCTCATACTTGTAGGGAAAAATAAGGGCTGGAAGATGGCTTGAGAGGCCAACCAGCCGCACACATATTCAGTTATACAAAACTGCTGGTGGTACTCAGCAGTGGGGATTATTGAGATGCCCCATCCTTCCGTCCAAAAAGCAGATCCCCACTGGACTCCTCTGGCATGAACAGAGTGATAGTAGACAAGGAGCAGCAAAGGAGGATGAGGAGCAAGACTGTGCCAGTTCCTCTCTTCTCTGCAAGTCCTTGGTAGAACTGTCTAGCCTGAGTCTAATGCTGCACAGGCTTTCCTACTCCGTATTCTGCCCTCCTGCTCTTTAGCTCCTGTTTTGTCCTACAGGCAGCCCTCGAGGTCAAGTAGTAAGTGTTTGCAGGAGATGTGGACACACAGGAATTTTGGTGGCTCTCTGAGGATATGAGTGGTGACAGAGAAGATTCATTAATCTCTTCAGAGCGATGCATTACCCCCTGTGTTGTTCTTCTGTTTCCCTTGGGGGGGAACAAGTGATTGGACTATATTATCGTCTCACCTGTGTCCCCCCTGACAGGAATTCTCTTTTGCACTGATTGATGTAATCAGACTGGCTGCTAATCAAAGCGATCTCAGCAGCCTAATTCTGTACCTGATCTCTCTCTGTTTGTGCTTCAAGGTCTTTGACAGGGTCCGAGAAGATTGCCCTAATTTCCACGAGAAGATTAAACCTATTAATGCTGAACTCACTCAGCCCAAGCTGGCCATCAGTGCTGAAGACGAGGAGGAGCTTCTGACCCGGGTCAATGTTGTCTTCCACTGTGCAGCCACAGTTCGCTTTGACGAGCCCCTCAAGTACGTCCTGCCTTTCTGTGTGTGTGCTCAGTGTGATCCAGGGTGCACCATGGCACTGCCCAGAGCATCCCTTGCATGGCTGCAGTGCTAATTCCCCACTTCCATGTTCATGCTCCCCGTGGTTCTGTGCTGAACGTGCAGGGGATGTGCTCTGAAAATGCCGTGTGTGTGTGTGCATGTCAAAAGGGAGCTGTCTTGGCACAGTCCCACGGGAACAGAATGAAGAACTGCAGGACTGGGTTGTAATAAGGGAGTTAAATATGACCTAAAACTGGGGTGGGGAAATGTGTGGTTTAAGCCATCAGGGAGATGTTTTGGCAGAGCTGGAGATAGCTTGAAGTGAAACTGTGTTGTGTCTGTCTCTAAAGCTGATGTTGTTAATGGCCTTTCTTTGTCACTGAGTAGCTGGGGAGGGAAATGAGCTGCGGTTTGAGAAAACAGCCCATCACAACCTTTTAAACACCCAGCTCTCACTGTAATTAACTGTTTACAATAAGTGGTTGGTTTCTGAAGGAGTTCCCTTGGAAGTGTCTGTCCAGGCAGGCTTTTCCATTAAGAAAAACCAGCAGAAATAAGCCACTGAAACAAGATTAGATGTGTAAGTGCTTATGTGCAGATTGTCCAGTTCAACAAATCGAGGTGGATGAGCTGCACTGCCAAATTCTCATATTCTTTGTGAAAAACACCAGAGCTGTGATAGTAGAAAACACAATTCATCAATCACAATATCAATCTTTATTTGATTGTAGGCTGAAGAGATATCCACTGTGTCCACCTCATAAATATTTGCTTTTTAGACCAACTAATTAGAGAAGCACCAGAAATAAAGCAGCTCTTGATGTGATCTTGAGCCAATACATAAGTAGTCACGAATGTTCTTAAATCAATGCACAAATTAACCTACTTTAAAATAAGTCTCAGTAGCATGAAACATCAAAAAGAAACCACATTTTTAATAGGGAGGGTAGCTAGAAAGAAGCTAAAAGTTTAAAAGGTCATCAGCTTGCAGGCAGTGGAGAAACTATTTAAAGACGGATTGTATGTGATCTGTCAAAAATCTCTCTAACAGACCCAGGAAAATTATGATTAGAGGGCAAAATGGTTCTTCAACTCAAATTGTTCCTGACTGAATAATAAAATATATCAGATGAGTAAACGTTTTACCAATGTGAAAGCACAGTATTGCTGCTCAGTTAAGAATTTCAAGCAGCAACTTGATGATGACGCAAATATAATTATTTTATCAACATGGCAGAAGCTCCAGGATTACAACAGAGTATACAGAGTATGTAAAGCCAGTGGATAAGGAAGGGGCAAAAGCATTGCTGTGAAGATGCTGGAGAAACAATCAGTTGGAGACATTAAATGAATTATTGGCATCAACATGCAGTACATTTAGGGAATTCTCCAGATGGAGCTCCTGGAGGCAGAAATCTCAAAAACTTTGTTATATGGAAATATTAATAGATGCTGTTTTAATAGAAATAGAAAAAAATAAAGAATTACAAAAAAACCCAAAACAAAACAAAAAAAACCCCACCACGGTTAGATGATATTCCCTTTGAAGGCTAAAGGAACTCTAAGAAACTCAGCAGAAATCTGGGTCCATATAATGAACACAGTTCTGTTCACCACTTCTCAGAAGGGATGCAGTCAAACAGAAATGCACTTAGAAAAGTAAGTTTTGTCTGAAGGGTAGCTCAAGTAAAAGTATTCATCCTGCTAGAAGGGCAGGAGAAAATAGAAATCCACAGAAAATGCTTCTCTTTAATTGCAGCATGTAAAAAGAAAAGTATCTCTGGCTTTAGATACTGTGATCCAAATATTGATCATACTCTATAGTTGATGTTTTCATTCCTTTGGACTATTTACAATTTCTCTTCAACATAATTAAGTATTTTTAGTGCAATCAGTGCTTGATGGCATAATTCCTAACATTATACATGTCTTTGAAAGCTTCTACTCCTGGGCTGAGCAGATTGCGTATTCCTGAGCCTCCTACCTTCTGTGCAGGAAAGTGTCTCTATACCAATACAAAGCAAGCAACAGAGTCTGCTGGCTGAGATCTGTTGCAGATTGTCTCTAGGACGACTTCTAGCTATGCTGAGTGCTTGAAGGTCAGCCTTGCTAACCAGGACATACTTTCTCTTGTGCTTATCAGTTCCTGTCTCCATTCCTTGGGAACTTAAGCTGTTATCTCTAATTGTGTCTTCTTTAATTATGAGTGGCTTCTAACTGAATGAGAGTGGCTTTAGATTAGATATTAGGATGAAATTCCTTACTGTAAGGGTGGTGAGGCTCTGGCACAGGTTTCCCAGAGCAGCTGTGGCTGCCCCATCCCTGGAACTGTTCCAAGCCGGGTTGGATGGGGCTCTGAGCAACCTGGTCTGGTGGAAGGTGTTGCTGCCCTGGCAGAGGGTGGGACTGGATGATCTGTAAGGTCCCTTCCAAGCCAGGCCATTCTATGATGTTTTTTTCTTGGCCCAAGGACCCTTTCCTGCTTTCTGAAACAGTGTGTTCATGTGGTTTAGCAGTGGTCCCTCCAGAGAAGACTGAATGTGTACTGTAGGAGCCACAGTGCCACAGGCGTTAGAAACACATGTTCATGTTCCAGGGAGGGGTGGCCACCATGTCACATTTAGAGATGTTAGTGAAGTCTTTTACTTGTGACCCTTCAAATGGAGTAAAAATATTTGAGAGACATTCAGTGTCCAGAACAAGCAAATCCAACAGCATTGCTTTCAAAGCTGGTTTCACACTTGCATTTCACTGCCACTTTCTGCTCCACCATGCCCCCTGCTCTTCCCTGACTTCCCTTTCCATGATGAGGGATGATTTGGGTAAGGCTCAGCCTTCAGACATTCTTCCCAGTGAAATGCCTTTTGCTTGTTTCCCTGCGTTCCTTAGACATGCCCTGCAGCTGAACGTGATGGGCACGCAGCGGCTCCTGGAGCTGGCCCGGCAGATGCGCAACCTCGAGGCCTTCATCCACATCTCCACTGCCTATGCAAACTGCGTGAGGAAATGCATCGAGGAGATCATCTACCCACCCCCAGCCGAGCCCCAGAAACTCTTCGATTTGGTAGAGTAAGTAGGGACTGCACTGCCCCTTCCAGTGCAGCCTTCCCTGCATCTGCAGCAGACCTGGGAACTGTTCACAGCATCGAGCGGGATTTCTGTTCAGCTGTTTCCTTGTGGGTTTTTAAAGACTCTGTTTTTATGACAGTACAGTATTAAGTTCTGCAGGAGTGTTTTTTCTGCCAAGAGTGGAGTTGCTGCTTTTTGTAGCACTCAGCTCTGCTGCTGCCTTAGTAAGAACTGATTTTTTTCATATACCTTATTTCTTTTATCTCTTCAGCTTCCCAACATTGTTTCCACCTCTTTCAGAAATCCAGTGGTATTTAACTAGAGTTATATGGGGATGAGTAAGAAACAGGCTTTTTTAGACAGTTCATTGTGAATCATTTAGGTTGGAAAAGAGCTCTAACATCACCAAGTCCAAGCTTTACCTGATCACCACTTTGTCAACTAAACCAGAGCACAGAGTGCCACGTACTGCTGGGTTTTGAACACTTACAGGATTGGTGACTCTGCCATATGCTTGGGCAACTCCTTCCAATGCCTGGCCACCTTTTCAGTGAAGAAAATATTCCTGATTTCCACCTAAACCTCTCCTGGCACAGCGTGAGGCTATGTCCTCTCAACCTGGACAGGAATACAGGGCTTTGATGAAACAACAAAAAAAGCATGGTTAACTGAATTTACCAAAATAAAGAATAATTAGAAAGAATAACAAAATCAGCTGATAAAAGCCCAAGGAGATGTTCTCCTTAAAAGAATTTTCCCACAACTGTCAATGTATTTTCATTAATATTCTAGTGGGTGATATAAGCAATTGATCTGTGATCTATTAACATAAAGAGCTGATATAAAATCTTTATTCTTCTTGATTTAGGGTAATGGAAGATGAAATTAATTAATGCCCACTAAGAGAACCGCTGATTTTAAATTTTTTTTTAAATAAAAGTTTGTTTTAAGAAATAATTTAACTGTCTAAGCACCACTCCAGAAAAGTTAGTACAAACTAGTTTTTCTATTTGAATTTCTCTAGTAGCCCATATTCTTAGATATGTTTACTTCCAGCTAGTAGTCATCAATCATTTATCATTTATTCAGTAAGTAGAGCATGATAAAAACTTGAGAAATGTCTTAGTGCATTAGAGCAGTGGGCTCCCTGGCCCAGTACCTTGCCCTCAGGAGTGTCACTGAGAGATGCTATTTAGGGTAACTACACCAGCCTGGATACTCCTTTCTGTTCCCCTCACAGAAACCTGAAGAGTCTCAGCCTTTTTACTGTCTCCTCATGTGCTGATGTTAGTTGTCCTTCCTCTCTAACTGTTCTTTAACTTTACTCCCTCCCTGAGGTGTGAGGTCAGACAAGACTTCATGCAGTACTCAAGATGAGGTCCCTCAAAGTTTTATTTAAATAGCTTCAAACTTACACCACTGGTCTCATTCTCAGTACCTGATGATGGCCAGCATTTAATTGATTTTTTAAATATTTTTGTCTACTGCTACTCACTGACATGGAGGTTTCAGAGCTGTCAGCTGTGATTCAAGAGCTTTCTGCTGAGCTACAGTTGCCAGTTCTGAGCTGAGCAACCTCTAACACCAGTTCTGATAGACTGCTTTTCTCTAAAAGTGAACCTGCTCTGTCATCCTTTTGCCTCCAACTCAGTTTTATGTCCTTTGGTGTTCATCAGTGTCCAGTGTCAAGACTCCGTTTCACTGTCCCAAAAAGCTGACCATCACTTGCAACTCTGAAAACAATTAGTGTTGATGGCTCAGATTAAAAAAAGGAATGTAGCACAGGTCCGATTGCTAGTCAGAAGTATGGAGAAGGGCTTGGCTACCTCAGAGGTTGTTACTTGAGCTGCTTCATGTAAAACACTAAGAATTTATGTATCATAGCTTGAAAATGTAGCAGAGAGGATGAAGTTTGAGATGCACCTTTATTATTTGCCATGTAAGTGAAAGAAACAGTGTGTGGATATCAGGGTACAGAAGGTTTCAGAGAAGAGAGTATCAGGTATCAGAATTTTAACTTCACAGGGGAGGGAGAGGAAGCAGACAAGGAAATATAAACTACCTTCAAAAATGGGGAGAAGTACAGATTATATTTTGCATCAGCTAGCTGTGAACGATTGCCTTCACAGCCAACCCTTATCTTAAGGTGCTGCTCTGCAAGTGCTTTAAGAGGGATAATTGAACAACTGGATGCAATAACATCCATTTAACAGTGCTTTTGGCCATGCACTTGATATATGCTTATGATTACTTATTCACTTGAAATCTCAAGGAAGACTCCCAGCTGTTTCTTTTTCTGCTCTTATCCTCCTGCTACATCTTGCTGTTTCAGTATTCTGATATTTAACCTGCAAGTAAACCCTGAGGCTTAAGCTATGTAAACCAAAAGTCACACTTCTAAGTGCTGCCAGGCCAATAGGGGAAATATATAATCTGCTGCATCAAGCATGGTTTGCCTTAATCTAAAGCTGAAGGAAATCAGCTTTGAAGGGTGTGCTGAGGTAAGGAACACAGCACACAGCAAAGTCTCAGCTGAAGCTGTGAGTTGGTTATTGCAGAAAATACAGATCCATCATTGCTCACAAGAAAGTCTTACTAATGCAAAGCCATTAAAACAGCAAGTTGTGTTTTCCTGTGGCAGAATAATTTGGTGCATATAGTGGACAAGTTATTAATGGTTTAATTTGCATTATTTGCTTGGAAGGGGCTAATGCAGCAGTGAGCAGAAGCAGCAGCTTTTGTGAGTTGGCATTCCAGAATCTTCCAAACAGGTCACAGAGCAGTTCTCCTTGCTGAAGTGTCAGTTCAGCTTCCCTCATGGGAATGGTGGTCAATCAAATCACTTGGCAGGATGGTGCCCTTGGACAGGTCCTCAGGTAATGCAGAGACCTCTCTGTAAGGATGAGGGCAAGGGGAAATTGCCTCTGCTTGTACTTCTACACCTGTCTTTGCTTTGTGAGAATGCAAATCTGCAACGCCCTGTTATGATAATTTAAAAAAAAAAAAAGAGAAGGGCAAAAAGACTTGCACACAGCTTAACCTGAGTTCCCAAATGAACTTAGTCTTCCTTCAGGCTCTTCAGAAATAGCTGTCTCCTTTTGGTAGGCTGGTAATTAGCTACTCTACAGATTCAAACAATAGCAGTTTAGCTGAGACCCTGAGGTTCAGTGGCTGCCTAAGCGGCTTTGCAAAGTATGTCAAATATTATGTGCTGCTTGTAACCTCTGCATAGTTCATATTTTATTTTCAAATGCTTTCTTCTGCCTTATTTCTCCAGCTTGGGACCAGGTTGCAAAGGAAGGTGTTTGTGCCTCCATAGGGCTTTTTTATTTAAAGAAAAGAACTCCTATTATACTACGAATTGCCAGATTTTTAACACATTCTAAAACTGAGAGATTTGCTGTGTCCAGCGCTCCCCTGTGAATCAGTGCTTTCACATCCAACAATTTCCCATCTGTGCCCAGTGAGTGCCATCTGAAAAGTGCTGTGCCACCTGAGCCACCATGTCTTCGAGGGGTTGACAGGATCAAGCAACTTTTCAGGTGTGACAGTCAGCATCGTATTTCTCTCCCCTTGACCTCTGCCTTTTTCTGAAATTCAAGATGAGGAGGGGTGAAGTGAGGATCTGCAGGAAGCAGTATCCTTGCAGTGCCCCTGGGAAGAGTCAACCCCTTCAGACTGAACTGTAAGTCTGTTGACTTAATTACAAATTGGATTATAGGAGCTAATCTTCGATTCTGTGGTGTAACACCAGGCTGCTGGGAGCCCGTCAGGGACTGGCAGCGAGGGCTCTGGAAGCACAGCCAGTTCTTGTCCTTTACACCCAGATGCTGGCAGGACCTGTGAGGTCCTGGTGCTGTGCCAGGGAAGAGCCTTTGGGCATTAGGCCCTGCCTGCAGCTCCATGGTGCTAAGGGCTGCTTTTTAAAAGCTATCTGCATAACTGCTTCTGACGGGTTAGGTACTTGAGTATCTTTAAAAAATAGAAAACAACTCGGCTGAGTTCTTTTGGGGTTTTTTGGTGGTTTGGTTTTGGTTGGTTTTTTTTAAGCACCAGCAGTTTCCTATGAGCAAACCTCTGGAGAGCCTGCTAGAAGGAACATCTAACACTGAACATGGTGGAAATCCACTGTTGGAATATCCTGTAGGATGTTGTTCCAGCTTTTGAGACCTTTGTGTTGTTACACAACTTGCTAACTCCAGGTTACCAGTAATATCCAGACTGTGTTGGCTAAGGATGGGCACTGCCTAGTGGGATTCCTAGCTGGGAGAGCTCCATCAGGCTGTAGACCATGGCAATATTTATGATATATTTACAGATTGCAGTGTAGCATTAACCCTGCAAGAGATTACTCTGAAGTGAGTTTGTAGAGGTACCTGAATTGGAGCTGGACATTGTAGCATGACACTCACCAGGGTTTACTTTGAACTTTGAAGACAAAAGTAATCTTCTCCCACAGAGCTGTTTTAAATCCAAACCTAAAATAACTTTCACTGGCTTATCCTCTGTTTCAGGTGAGGATTCCTGTCTCACTGGTCTGTTTTGCCCGAGTCTTTTTCTGTCCCTGCATGGTGGTGGATGATGATATTCTCCTTGTTTCCTGCAGGTGGTTGGATGAATCCATCATTCAAGACATCACACCCAAGCTGCTTGGGGAGTGGCCCAACACTTACACCTACACCAAAGCCTTGTCAGAGTACCTGATTCAGCAAGAGAAAGGAAACTTGAACATTGCTATCATCAGGCCATCCATCGTGGGAGCCAGCTGGCATGAGCCTTTCCCAGTAAGCTTGAATACACAATTCCCTACCAAGATCCTTTGGATGCAGCTAGAGCTGTGGTACTGTCAGCAATCTGTCCCTCCTTGTAGCAGTATCTTGACAAACAGGTGTCCAGTTCATAGGGAAATGTGAGGAAGAAGTGGAGATCCTGTGCTGGAGTAGAACAGCAAGCCTTGTTCAGCATCTTTAGGAAGAACTCCTGTGAAAAGACAACATTTAAGTAATAATAACAAGAGCTGGGATAATTATTGCAGAATGCTGGGCTTGCAATTGATTGTCCATTCAGGCACACCAGGGGAGTTTCTGTGCTCAAAATGTGAGATCTGAGGGTCAGTCATACTCCTGGTGCATTCTGGTTCTGGTACAAATGTCAGGCACTCAGTAATTAAATGCACCTTTATTTTGGAATGAGATCATTCATTAAGCTAAATATACTAATAGGAATAACGTGCCCTAACATTGCAGCCAAATTGGAAAGGCAGCACAAAGTCACCTTTGGCTTTCATGCAGCCTGAAGTGTGCCAGAGATGGCTGAGATACAGCCAAGGCTCTGGGCCAAGCTCCCCATCTTGGAAAGACAGAGAGCTCTGTTTGGTGTCACAACCTGCTCCTGGTCAAACAGCTCATCACTGCTCTGAACTCCAGCTCCCACAAGTGGCAGCTTCCCTGACCTGAAGTAGGATAGGATTCAAAAGGAGTGGTGTGGTTTAGTTTTGGGTTTTTTTCCTTCCTTGCTTTAGAAATTAGCTGCAGTGACCAAATCACTCTTGGTGACAGCTTCATGTTGTCTGTCAAGGATAAGATCACTCCAGCTGTTTTCAGCAAGTGTGGCAGCACCAAGACACTGTGGTGTTTAAAACCAAATTTCATTCCTGAGGCCAGGGGAAAGGAAAGAAGTGACTTATAAGAACAAACTTAGATTCTGTTGTTGATGAGTAGATTGCAGGCAATGCATCCCCTGGTACTGGTTGGCATCCTGGCAGCTGTCCCAGATGGGCTGGCATCCATCTAAACTGGTGTCTCCTTCCTTCTTTGTCTACAACACACCACTGCCATCATTTAGAAGACTCTGTAAGCAGT
This sequence comes from Acridotheres tristis, assembly GCA_037013685.1. Taxonomy (NCBI): domain Eukaryota; kingdom Metazoa; phylum Chordata; class Aves; order Passeriformes; family Sturnidae; genus Acridotheres; species Acridotheres tristis. Next base: position 62,394,837 of record CM072885.1, read on the forward strand.
ACATCATTGAAAGGAACACTAATCATTCTTCTTTTCCACAGGGTTGGATTGACAACTTCAACGGGACCAGTGGAATATTTATTGCGGTATGTCTGGTTACTATTTAAGCTCCCCTTAAAGCAGAGTTTGAGTTACTAAAATAGCAATTCTGATGTTACTCTACAGCCCCACTTAGAAACTGTGTGCAGTAGAGCACCACAGGAATTTTCTGAGTCTGGGAGAAAGATGTCACACACTTGCCACACATTTGTCAGTCAGTAGGACCCAGAGGATGGTCTGTTTGTGCTGAGCTCAAAAAAGGATATTGAGAGAGTATCCATGTTGCTGGTTCACTAAAACATGAATTGCAGTTCCTAAAAACTCTGAAAAAACTAAAGGTTTGGGAACATTTGGCCAAATTTTCCAAAAAAAGGCAGAAGATACATCCTTGAAATGAGGGTAATTCACAGGTGTCACAGCTTGAATCTTTAACACAACTTTATTTTCTAGGCCAGGTTACCACACTGTCAATACTAGGCAGCAGTATATATAATTCATTTGTCTCTGTATTGTTTCCAAATCCTCTGCTATAACTTGTTATCCCTCCACATTACCAAAAATTCTGACTCCCACTTGGCACTGCTTTGTACAGGATTTCTCCCTGTACAGACTACACCTAAATAATGTGTATGATTGATTCTGACTCTACCAGTCACATGGATAATCTGCTATATTTTTTCCTAACTTTATTCCCTGTAAGATGAAAATAATAATTACAATTAATACATGAAAAGAGTAAAGTTGCATACCTTTTCTCCTGCGTTACAGTATTTTTTCCTGAACTAAAATCACTGCCTTAGGTCTTTCTGTCAATCCATAATGCTGTACAGCTCTGGGCAGATATTTATGTTCATGTATGAGTTGTCCAACTTCATTAATTTGTCAAAACTATATTCTAATCAGCCTGGTGCAGTGTATAAAAGGATTAGAGGTCTGCAATCATAGGAGAGCAGAAGAAAATCCAAATGTGATCTGGTTAAAAAAGCTCATTTATATCTGAAGTAGAGCATAAGTAGAAACTCTTAGAGTTATGGAATGCACAGGACAAATAATGCTTTCATCTGAACCCCATCTATACATTTCAGAGGCATTCAATTTGTGTTCACAAATTATTGATTTCTAACCATGTCACATTTTCTTTAAAAAAAGCCCTTCTATTCCTTGGTGGCAACTCAAGAAGCTTGTACTGCCTCTCTGCTTTAGTTACAGCATCTTGTGCTGGTTTCTGGGTTCTTTCATGATGTTATCAAATGTTTTCCAATTCCTTAATTTTGCAGATGCACTTCTTATATTTTCATATGTCAGGTTCTAACTTTTGTAATGACAGGAATTTTATTTTGGGTCTTTTTTTTGGTTTTGATTTGTTTGAGGTTTTTTTAATATCTTAACTTTTGATGATGTCTGTCACAAAATCTATCCAAAACTGATTTGCAAGAAATTTTTGGCCAGGTTTTGTAACAATGCAGATGCAGCCAGTATCTTTAGATTCAAATTAGCTCAATGGAAAGCAAAGATTATGAGACTCTAGGGTCTCTGTGGGAAATAGCTTCTCTTTTTATATTAAAGATTAGATTTGCATTGAGATTTGAAAAAGAGGTGGTACTTTTTGGTCCAGCTTTGAAGCTCTGAGGTTTCTTAGTATAGTAGATAAAGAGACAATAAAATTTGTGTCATCTACACTGAGCTCTTAGGTGTTGAAATGTGGTCTGTAACTCCATTGAGAGTTGGCCAACAAAAAGACAAAAAACAATGACAAGGATGCAGAGTGTAGAGACAAAGCTGTTTGGAATATTTTCTGGAAGGGAAAAGTATTATTAGGGACCCAAGAGATTTCTTCTTCTGAAGGGAGGGAATTAATAAGTACATGAATTAATGTGCTTCAGTGTGGTGAGTTGTTTGAAAATGAGCCCTTCAAGATCTGAGTGATGCATCAGTGTGATTACCTGAAAGTTGTGTCAGTACAACCAGCTTTCCTGGCCAAATGTATTTTAAACTGATCATTAGATGAGTAGCTTTATTTGTTTTAATTAAGTGTTGAAAAAAGCAAAGGAAGTGGTTTTGGTGGTTTGGTTTTATGCATTTCAAGTGTCCCTCCACACCAAAATACTCACTTCCGACTTCTAACCAAGCTCATCCTATATGGAGAACTGGAGAATCCCCCAGATTCAGGTTTGGTTCAGATGATCTCTGATGTCACTTGGGCAGAATCTGGACGCCAAATCTTGCAAAGCCTTTTTCCTCAGTTGCAGTGTTTGAATCTGATCATTTCATTACATGAACAGACACATTTCTTTTAAATATTCATGAAATATGGGAGTCCAAGTTGTTCTTGATAATCTAATTATGTTTCTTTCGCCTACAGTTGCTCCAGCTGCTGTGGGGAGCTGTGTTTGTTGATTGAGGAACAAAATGAAATTAATTACATTTCCACTGGAGTGTAATTAAGGCATTTTGTCTCCCTGTTCCCTATTACATGCAGAGACCTTCCTCCCTGCGAGGCAGTGAAGCTGTAGGGCACAACTGCTTTAATTTGTGGTCTGGACAGTGACTGGCCCCAAAGCACCTCAGCTGAGAGGCTGTCCAGAAACATCAGACTCTGACCAGGAAATTATTTTGGAGGTTTCACTTTGCAGTAGCTTCTGTTTCACTAAAGAGAAAAATGTCAGCATCTATAAATAAAAACCAAGCCATACTTGCTGGAAGTACTGCTGAACCATTTTCAATGTAAAAAAGTAACCTAAAAAACTTAAACCTCAAACCTTTGTTAAATACAAAACATAGGAAATCTCAAAATCATTCATGTGTGTATGACCACCACATGCTGCTCTGAACGCATTTTGCAGCAGATCCATCAAACATCCTCATTTTGAAGACCTCAGAAAGGTCTTTAGTGTGAAAATGTGATAGTTGATCACACAGTGGTCTCTAGTGGGCATGTGTTCATAGCAGTGGAAAATTCAGAACTGAGCTTGATTGATTCCTTTGTTTCTTTCTGCCTTTTTTTCCTCCCTTGAAAAAACGCAGTAGTAAGTACCCAAAGAAAATCACAGTGATGCTGCAAGCTGAAGTTTTAGTGTCTGAGCCTAACCATACGTAGTTCAGCTTAGGAGAGCAGAATTCAATGCATGACACAGGTTTGAGGAGAATGGAGTGGCCATGTGGGGAATCTTGCACTGTTGTCTATGTCACAGTCTGTGATCCCTCTGCCAGATGCACCAAGGATGAGGTGGGACTGCTTAGAAGTCTCAGTTCCTGAAAATTAAATCAGTCAGGAGTGGTATTTCCTTACTTGCAAGCTGTGAAATGCAACAAACACATCTGATTTCAGAATTGGAAAGGAGGAGGAGAACAGCCACCAAAACGATCCCAGAAGATAAACACCTCCCACAGAGCGGATACAGTGTCCCTTAAAATCCAATAACCACTAGACAATGGCATGTGCTTTACAAGTTAATAGCAAGTCTTAAATGCTATTTAAATGACTTTTTTTTCTCTCTTCAGACTTTAGGCAAGGGGTTTTCCACAACTAGGCAATTCCTGTTTAGTTGCTGTAGAAAATTTTACTGTTTTTTATAATGTAATTGGAGTTTCAGATTGTATGAAAATAATTTAAGAAAAGCTATAACATTTCCTTTGCCCTAACTTTTAAATATTGATGGATCTGTAGCAGATGTTCTTTTGCCCCTTCACTCAGTCCTTCCCTCTGCTTTTGCACAGATTTGAATTATAAGAGCTTCCTTGCTTCACCATCACTTTTATCCTCTTAGCTTTTTCCCTGGCTCCTCAGCTTTAACTGCATTGTTTCCCACATGAGAAATAACTTGATTTCAACCTTGACTCTGCCGTGTGGGATTTCTTCTCTTACGTGCTCTGTCCAGCCCTCATCTGTGACCCACCTTCACCCCATTTCACCCCCACGTTTCTGTATTTTGCCTTGTCCTTTCTGATCCAGTCTGCCATTCTGTTGCCATGGCAGACTGTGGAACCTCCAAAGCTTGACTGGTCATTATGGAAACCCCTTGAAAAGCATTCAGGTTAAATGTATATATTCTGGAGAGCCTGATCCCCTGAAAAATGAACTTCCAACCAAAGTAAGGTGAATTTTTTTTATTCTTGCTTATTTCTTCTTTTTGACTGTCAGTACTTTGTATTTGCAATGATTCCTTTTAGTGATTTTGGTGAGTGATGTGCTCTTCAAGGCAGGGGCCATCCTTTGTATCTTTGTGCTTAACAGACAGCATTGGAAAAGAGGATTGTATGAATACATCCAAAGGAAAGGTAGTCAGCTTTTCAAAGGTGTCATTTCCAAAGTGACTGCAGTCTCTGAGGGACACTCAGACCTTTGTCTGCCTGTGCCATTTATGAAAATGTAACTTTCAGGCATCACTGGGAACTTTACAGTAGCAAATTCAGATACATTTCTTTCCCTGGGTATTTCTTGCATATTGAGTTAAATTAAGAGGCCCATCTTTTCTAGTTGTACACAGCACAGACATCATCACGTTTCCAGGCATCCTCTGAAAATGCAGGACAGCGGGATCCATGGGAGATCCATCTTTGTTGTCACAGAAACCAAATAATCCGCAGCAGAAAAAAAAAACTTGCTGTGGTGCTGGCTGGTGCCCAGTGCACACTGGTGGAGTCCTACTATTTAAATCTCAGCCCAGCCTGAAGTGGGTGACTGTTTTCCCTGTGTCCCACAGGCAGGCAAAGGGATCCTGCGGACCGTCATCGCCAACAATGAAGCGGTGGCAGACATGATTCCCGTCGACGTCGCCATCAACCTGACTCTGGCAGCCGGGTGGTACACAGCTGTGCACAGGTGGGAGGGCATCCCTCTTCCTAGCATTCCTCTTCGGCCACACACCTGGAATATTTGCTCCCTGCACTTTAAAGGGAACCAGGAGCTGATTAAAAACCAGTGCAAGAGGCTGGTTGATTGATTTTCTGGTTGGTGTTTTCTCCCTGCGGGTGGGCAAGGACTGAGAGTGTAGAAGACACAATAAAGGCAGGGTTTAGAGTTAGAAAATCTCTACAACTACAGGTGAGACCTGTTCCTTGCCACTCAGAAGTCACTCTTCTGAAAGCCAAGAGCTTTGCAGCAGTGGTTTTTTTGGGCCTCCTTTTCATTGAGCTGCTTTTCAGGCATGTTCTGGAGTTTTCTTGGTAAAATGCTCTGTGTCTTTTCCTTGGGAAACACTGCACAATCTAAATATATTTTGGGCTTATAGGTTATATGATCTAAAAAATCTCCCTTCTTTGCCTAGTTGAGAAGAGTATGTAGAAGTGATATTAAGGATTTAAGGTCTTTTCCTGTGAACCTCTGGCGTGGCCTTTAATCATTTGGTAGGAGTACAGAGAATAAACCACATGAATTATTCTGGAGGTTTATGCAACTCTGAGAAATAAAGCCCAGGCAAATAAAAAGCAGACATGTCTTACTCTGAAAGACAGAGTAAGTGCTCTGAGCTGAGGGTAGAGCTACATCCAGAAAGCTAAATATGGATCCTAAAAGGACCTTGAGGAGCAGCTCACCAGCTTTACCCTCAAAGCATTGTTAAGAAATCCACCAAATTAAAACTGCGTAGTTTTCAAGTATACAGTAAGAAAAATATTGTATTGATGTCATCAGTTGACACCCTTGGCAACGCAGGCTTAGGTCAAGAATACTGTTTGATTAATTCTTGACATATGTTGAAGGAAGAAATAAAACCAGTGTGATCTATGTTTAGTTCCACACCAAAAAATGCAAACTTTGATATTAAACCAGGAATTTTCTTGAAATTGATTGATTTTTTAATCCCTTCCCTAAGAAACTGAGTTTTTCTTCACATCTCAAAATAATACTTCTTTCTGTTTTCCAGACCAAAAAACCTGTTGGTGTACAACTGCACAACAGGGGGAATCAACCCTTTCTTCTGGGGAGAAATGGGTAAGGTCTCATTTAAATGAAGAACATCCATATGTTCCTTAACAATTTGAAAAATTGGTTTCCACAGTTTAGGTGGCATTCAGTGTCTGCCATTCAAACTGCATTTTGGGGACCCAGCTCCATTGGGTGAGGGTCCTATGAAGCAAAGTGTACTTCCAAACCAAACCATTCTAGGATTCTGTGATACTATGCAAGTGAAGTGGTTTTTCTTGCCCATCAGAAAATCCTGAACAGAAATAACAGGTGTGCACTTGAGGAGGAAAACACTGAGATAACACATGGGCTTCAAGAACAGTTTGTATTTTCATCATGAGTTTTGTGGAAAAAAAAAATCAAATTATTTTCATGGATGACTTTTCTTCAAGTGGATGTACTTCCAAGGCAGGGGTGAAAGAAAGGGAGACAGATCCTGATACCCTTGCAGAGGAAAACTCATGCTGAAGCCAAGCAGCAGGATTTGTCTCAGCTGTGTACTGTACTGTGTACAGTCAGTACATTCATGGACAGATGTACTGGGCCTGGTTTACTTTCTTTTACCCCTGCATTAATATCTTGCTTTAAATACCAGAGGCTGGCTACTCCATCTCTCAGCCTTTGCTTTGCTTTTCCCCTTGCATTATTTAGATGGCAAACTAAGTCAGCAGAGAATGAGACCATAATTGCATTTACAGAATAAGTGTCTTAACCATGATATTTGATCATGTGGCCTAGCAGGGAAGATATTTCAGCAACTGGCTGAGTGATAGGGACATGATACCAAGTTCCTGGGGTTTGTTTTGTTTTGTTTTGGTTTTTTTTTTTTGGTTTGGTTTGGTATGGTTTGGTTTTTTTGGGGTTTTTTTTTGTTTGTTTTTTGGTTGGTTTTTTTTGTTTGTTTTTTGGTTGTTTTTTTGTTTTGTTTTGTTTTGTTTTTGTTTTTTTTAATGAGAGATAAAATGTTGTGGTTAGTCACAGACCTTCTGTGGCTTTTTCACAGGAGTGAATTTCATAGGCTGCTACTTCAGCAAAAGCCACCATAGCACCACTTTCTGAGGTTTGCCTTTCTTAACTCCTTTTCAGTGTAAATTTACTGATGAAAACAGCAATATATTAGTGCATTGTCCTTTGTTTTATTCTGCTTTTTATTCATTCCTCCTTTTATCCTGTTCCTCTGCTTATACCTGTGGATTTAGCCATGAAATCATCTGGGTGCAGCAGCAGCCTCCCTGAGCAGCTCATCTGTGTTGTGGAACAAAAGGCAGAATTTTCTCCTTGGGTGACACTATGAAACTCTTTCTACCACATGTTGTAGCCACAGTTTTCCTGAGAGCAGCATGCTGCAGAGAATTAGAATGATGTATTAAAGTCCAAAATTTTGCCTTTAAAGATGTTGCATAGATGAAGAAGTGAATTTGGGAAAGATTTACTGCATCACAATGTTACATGACTGTAGCCATACAGTCTGAGCCTTCAACTGAGTCTCCTACCAATTTCTTTTTGGGAAACAGACATAATTCTGTTCAAGGAGTCAGAGTGTGTGACTGGTCATCAGAGTGGAAGGTCCTGAGTGTCTGGAAGCTGCTGAGAAAGCAGGGAGGGGAATGGGAGTCACCTGGCATTGAGTTTTATGGGGTTTGCAGAGGGAAGGGCCTGGGCTACCAGGTTAGGCCAGGTAACACCAGGACCTGCTCTAGGAGTGACAGGTGGACACAGAAGAGATTTTTCAAGGGGAGAAAAATCAGAGAAACTGGATCTGGATTAGGCTGAGGATACTGAGGGTTGGGAACAGAAGTCACTGGGATGGTGATGCTTTGAGTACACTCTGAGTGATGAGCTTGGAGGGAGGGAGGGAGGAGAAAGAGATCTAGAAGAGAGTTTATGCTTAAACATCCATTGCAAGGCAGTTCATTCTAAAGCTCCTCAGACACAGATAAAAAACTCCTAGTGTTAAAAGGCACCCTGATTTCTTTCTTTTCCAAATAATGCTATGCCTTGGGGTTTTTCTTTCCCTTTGTCGTTACTTTCCATGTTGTTACAAAGATGTGGTCAAACAACTAAATTTTTCTCTGAAGAAGCATATTCTGCTTTGCTGCAATGTGAATTTGGTTAGTCTGACTTCATGAAGTGCATTTTGCAGTTTCTCCTCAAAACTAAACCTTAAAAGAGGCTGGAAAATGATGTTCAGCTTAGCAAAAATTTTAAGTTCAATTTATTCTTGATAGTCTACCTGGGTGAGACCTGTGTCTGATTGTCCCCCTGCAGAACCTGCCTTTGAGTTTTGAGATTTGCTGCTGCATTTTTTTTTGTTGAGGTTGGAGGGGAAAGACCACACACCTACGAAGTCATTGCAGTAGCTCCTAGAGGTGACACATTTCTTGAAATCTTTGCGCTGCTTGAGGTGCAGTAATGAGCTGACCACAGACACGGGAAAGTCGTGTCTGAATGTTACAATTGGAATCTACTTATCTGAGGATGATCTGGATGTTTCTTGTGACTTGCAAATTCTCATCTGATTTTCTATTTGTAACATAAGCTTAGAGACTAAATTATAATATGAGCACAGATTGATGTCGTTAACTCTCAAATCAGTTTTTTAGAAAGTGAAAAAAGCCCACATATTCTTCTTTCTTGAGCTTGCTTGGTGCTCAGGAATAGGAGCACCATCTGTTTATCAGTCCCTAGGATGATAGTCTTACACTCAACTATTGCAGTTCTATTAAGCCTCTGCAATATGCAAATGCCCCAGATATTCACATCTAGATGCTACTTTGTAGCACTGTGCCATTGCCAGAGCTCAGAATCAGGCCCAGCATATTTTTTGCCTTAACGTGCAAAGGGAAGGGAAGATTCCCACCCTATCATTTGTTTTTGAGTTAAGAATGTGAGACAGTTTGCTGTCTTAGAGCATCCAGGGGTCTTCTGAAAATAGCCAGACATTTGGAGGTGTGGATCAGATGTGGTTTGAAAGGATACAATGAAATCTTTCCAAAGTTATCACCCTGTGTAAGCAACAGACTAACTCGGACATCAGCCCTTTGGAAAACCTGATGGAAAATTAGAAATGTCATTTCTATTTTATGCTAGCAGGTCAAAGTTTGCTTTCAGTGATGTAAAGAAATGTTAGCACTTACCAATTTCTTTTACATCTGCTGCAGTGAAAGCAGAACTGCAGCTCCTTGAAGCTCTGAGAGCTGCCTGCTTTCCCTCCTTTATGTTTTGGTGCTTTGACAAGGATGTTTTTGTCTGCCAGTGATAAGTATGGAGCAGGATTGGGTTTCAAACAGGTGATAGATGGAGTAATCAGTTTTCCTGGCAGAAGGGACAACCTAGTCCAAGCTCTGGTGACACAGTTCAGAGAGCTGTGGGCTGGAGGTGTGAAGCACAACGCCAGCCCAGCTGGAAGTGGATGATTGCCAGTGACAAATGCCTGTTCCTTTGCAGGGCAGTACGTGATGTCCACGTTCAAAAGGAACCCCCTGGAGCAGGCCTTCCGAACTCCCAACGCTCACATGACCTCCAGCTACTTGATAAACCAGTACTGGATCACTGTCAGCCACAAGGCACCTGCCATCCTCTATGACCTGTACATGAGGCTCACGGGGAGAAAGCCCAGGTAAGGAATGGTGCCCTCAGCCTCCTGCACGCCTGCCACTCCTGTGGAGAGCAGAGCTCTCACCAGTGATGAGAACTGCAGTCCTTGAGCTTCTTCCTGTCTCTTCCTCTGGAGGAAAAGGAGGAAAATGCATGGCTGTAGCTAAGCACAGCCTAGGGCTCGCACGCTTCCCACCATCAGGGGAACAGCACATCTTTTGAACTCAATTTTATGCACTTCAGAGCTTCCCAAGGCAGAGGAGGGCTGGTAGTCTTCTGTCTTCTCTATATCCAGATCTCCACCACTTCAGCTTTCCAATGGGATCACCCCTTTCTGGCATGAGCTTGCATAAGGACTTCAGACTGGCAAGGTTTAGAACATGCCAGCTAGTATGTTTTTTCCCCCCATAAATCAGATGTCTAAGCAGCTGTTTCCAGCACTGGCCTGAAATCTAGGAAGCAGTTGTTTCCGAGTATGATTTAAATTCTAATTGTATTTGGGAGCGCAGTTCACCATTACAGGTGGTATCTGAGCCCTGGCAGTGGTATGGCTTGGAGTAACAGCAATATCAATGTCCCATGTGGAAGGAATCCTCTTGTAAGTAACGTTACTGGAGAATTGTCCTCCTTTCCTCCCTGCCACAACAGAGGAGGATTTATTGTGCAATGTGAGAACAGGATGCCAGCACCTTGTTGATGCCAGCTGCTCTTGTGCTCCTCTGCAGCTAGAAAGCTGGCTTCAGCTTTTTGTAAGAAATCCCTGGCATTGCTCTGATTTATCCCTGACATTCTGCTTCAGAGGCAGACTGGTCAGTAAAAAGACTTCCAGTTATCTAGGAGGAAAGAATTACTCTAGAAATAGAGGTAAACTGAAAACAAGGCTGGAATCTCCAATCTTTGTTGAAATGGGCAGCAGTAAGATCTTGGCACTGCCATTACAGTTGACATTTCTTTCCGTGAAGCTGATTGGCATAATTAACCAGTGGACACTGCCTGCAATGCTGTAGTTAAATGTCAAACAGACCTCAGCATGATCTTCTGAACTTTAAGATTTGGAGCCTCAGCAGAGAAGGCTCACCAATGAAGCTGGGAGTTTTCAAGTCTTCTTTTTTTTTAATATCATTCTCTTTTTCTTTTTACACACTACTTCAGCTCATCCAGGTATTGCTGCAATGTGGTAGAAAACACAGTAGCAGCTCATTGTTTCTTCTTTTCCCAGCTACCTGAATATCTGACCTTTATGGTCTAATGGCAATAAACCACATCAAATTTTTTAAAAAGCCTTTTTAGGTATAAGCTCATTTCACATAACTTTCCAGATATCAAGCAAAATTGCCCTAAATGGTTTCTTGTGAGTGCTGCACATCCATCATGACTTAGAGCATAATGTGTTTTATACCCTTAGCAGTCTCCTGTGGCAATCCTGTCTCGCCTGAGGATCTGCTCATGCAAGGCTCTGTATGGGAGCAAATAAATCATTGCTGTAAACAGTTTTCTAGAAGACAAAATGCATGTCTGAAGTGTGGCTATAGTGAGAGCTAATACTCAGTTTATTCCTCTCAGTTCCTCCACAGTGGAGGATGAGACTTCCTGTAAGAAATTTTGTCGTGTTTCTACTCAGCTGATGTTTTTCAGAAGAGCTTTCTTTCATACAAATTATTAGTCGGTGTTTTGAATGTGGTCACAACAACTGAGCTCAGGCAGTTGACATGAAACACAGTTTTCACATACACCTCTTCAAATCATAGAATCACAGACTGGTTTAGGTTGGAAGGAAGCTTAAAGGTCATCCAGTTCCACCCCCTGCCATGGGCAGGGACACCTTCCACTATCCCAGGTTGCTCAGAGCCCCATCCAACCTGGCCTTGGACACTGCCAGGGATGGGGCAGCCACAGCTTCTCTGGGAAACCTGTGCCAGGGCCTCACCACCCTCACAGGGAAGAATTTTTTCCATATACTAAAGAGTTGGTTCTCTTATCCTTTTTTTTTTTTTTTTCTCTGTCAGTTTCCATTAGTTCTAAGCACTTGAAAGATTTTGGGGAGTCAGCTTGAGGGGCAGCTTTCCAATCTAGCTGTATAATTTCTTTTTCCCAGCTTCCTAAAATGTATTAAAATATTCACAAAGCTTTTCCCCATGGTGCTTGCCCTACACAGGAAGATTAATCTGAAATAATTTTAAAGCAGTTCAGATAAACTGCATTCAGTCAACGTGCACATAATTATTCAGAATGAAGGTTCCTTTAATCTGATGGCCTGCTTTGCTTCTAAAATGAAACCACTTTAAGGAGTGCCTGTCTAAAGTTTTAGTGCTCTTTCCAGTTGGTTTGGGTGAGCTGCACAGTTCTGCTCTGAGCTGATGGACTCATTGTGTCTTTCTGTGCTGTGCTGAGTGCTGATCGCCGTGGCAGTCACGTCTGCGTGGGGAGAGGCCAGCCTGGCACCATTCTCCCCCAGACTGCCGCCTTTTATTTGTCACAGCAACTGCGTTACCCTCTGGGCAGCTCAATATTTCACATGAAAACAGCTCTGTTCTCCACGAAAATCAGCCTTTTAATGCCTTCTCTTGCCCTTACACAGTCTGAGAGGACGTGGTGACCTCTCAGAATTTACCATGCCCTGTACATCACACATGAAATCAACTGCCAGAGGCCTTTTTTACTCATGACCACTGGGACAACTGAAATAATCCTGCAGGGTAGGACAACATTACTGTCATCCACTTTTATATTAAAAAATGAGTAAGAAAAGGCCAAGATACATGAGAGGACCTGAACCTACATTTCCCAAGTCCTTAAGCAGTTATGCCTCTGAAGCAAGACAACAAAAACATGGAGCTGCTGGAGTGGGTCCAGAGGAGAGCCATAAAGATGGTCAGAGGGCTGGAACACCCCTCCTGTGAGGACAGGTTGAAAGAGCCAGGACTGTTGAGGCTGCAGAAGAGAAGGTACATGGGAAACCTGGTAACAGTTTTTCAGTACTTTAAGCAGACCAGTAGGAAAGTAGGGGAGGGACTCTTACCATGGAGCATAATCATAGGATGGGGGGAATGGTTTCAAACTGGAAGAAATTACATTTAGATTATACAGGAGAAAATGGTTCCCTGTGAGGGTGGTGAGGCCCTGGCACAGGCTGCCCAGAGCAGCTGTGGCTGCCCCATCCCTGGCAGTGTCCAGGGTCAGGTTGGATGGGGCTCTGAGCAACCTGGGATAGTGGAAAGGAGTCCCTGCCCATGGCAGGGGTTGGAACAAGATGATATTTAAGCTCCCTTCCAACCCAAGGCACTCTGTGATTCTTTGGTTCTTTCTGAAAACTGAAGTTGGGCAAATGACTCCTGAGCTCAGCATCCATACTGCAGATGTGGTCACCAAATACTGGAGCTAATGCCAAAAAATCAGAGCCTTGCTTCAGTACACAATTCAGGCTTGGGAGCAGAAGAGAATTCCTGTGGTAGAAAAAGAAGTATCCACCTTGGGAACAGAAGTGCTGTACCTTTGTGGTGCAGACTTCATGCTAGCTCAGATGGGCTCTTCCCTCCCCAGCAGTACATGAGGTAGATGCAGCTTCCAAGTAGTCCTTGCTTAGGTCAGACCAGTAAGTTGGACATCAATAGCAGACACATTTGCTCCCATGTTGGAGCCAGCAATAAAAGCTGGGTAGCTCTAGGCTCAAGAGCTCAGCTGGAGCAGTTTGGACTTGGCTGAGTAAGTTCTCAGCCTAGTGAGTAGTAGGGCAGTGCTCAGGAGGAATTGCAATGTTTATTCACCTGGATTGGTGGAAACACAAACCAGCAGCTTCTACATAAGGTCAGACTTCTGCTGACCTCTGATGCTCCCCCTTTGTTTCAGAATGATGAAGATCATCAATCGGCTGCACAAGTCTATGACACTCCTGCAGTATTTCTCCACCCAGTCATGGAACTGGTCCTCAGATAATATGAATATGTTAATGAGTCACCTTAACACAGAGGACAAAAAGGTAAATATGACTTGAATATGGGTTGCTAATCTCAGATTTTGTTCATCTGCAGCAATTTTTTTGTGTATTGAGCTTTTAAATGGTATCTAGATGACTGGAATTGATTTTAATCTGAAATTATTTCAGGAGCTTTCAGTTTATTACAAGAGAATGTTTTCAGGTCACTTACAATCCAACCCATTCTGTGAAAACTTCTTCCTCTCTACAAAGCCTTTCTTTGCTCTGAGAAACAAACAGCTGCCTGAGAGCTTGCTAACAATTTGTTCAGTATGAGCATCTAAAATGAACTGGGGTAGTTGGCTCTGCAGCGAGATTTTTTGGATTTCTGTTGATCTAGCTGCCAAAAGAGAATGCAGCACAGCTCAGAGTAACACACAGAGGCACCTGCTGGACTCAATGTCCAGTTTATTTATTTATATATAATTCTAGTGACACATTAAAACTGTGTGGAGATTTTCATTTGAATCTGTTTGCCTGTGTGGAATGCCATTTTTCTTCCATGATTCTCTGTGTGTGTGTGTATGTGTGTATATACAAATACACGCATTTATGGAAGAGTTGCCACCTGAAAGATAAACACGTTCATTTTCTGCCAGCTAGCACTACACTTCTGCTTGCTTTGCCCAGATTCCCAGCTGGGTGGACATTAATCAGCAGCTGTGAAACACAGTCTGGCAGTGCTTGGGAACTCGGTGGCTTTGAGAATTTCAGAGAGAGGGCCTTGTCAGGAACAGAGATCAATGAAGAACTGATGCTTCAAGTGAACTTGTTTTGAACTCTGGTGTTCAGCTTTCACTGTTTGTCTTTAAATCCCAGTTATACAACTTTGATGTTCGCCAGCTGCACTGGTCAGAGTACATTGAGAGCTACTGCATAGGTGCTAAGAAGTACTTGCTAAATGAGGACATGGCTGGCATTCCAGCAGCAAAGCAGCATCTACGCAAGTAAGTCACACCCAGGGACAAAGATAAAGAACTCCTGGCTACCTTTGGGGAAAATAAGTCTAGTTTCATTGCAAAATTATCATTATTATTATTTATTAAAATGGAGATAAATATTTCTTATCACAGTGGTTTGTCAGTATTTACAAACATAGAATAAGGGAATAATGTGCCATAGCAAAGAGTCCTAAACAAGTTCCTCATTTATGGATCACTTTTAGGAGGTTTATAAGGACCTCAGGAATGGGCAACTGACTGTCTCAGGCCATGAGGTGTGGTGCAGTAATAAAGTTTACCTTAAAATAAAAGAGCTCTTATAAAAATCAAACTAGTTTTGAGGTCTTGAGGTCTTTAGGTGTTTTTTTTCCCTTGGTCTAGCATCGGGAAAATGACAATTAGAGAACTGCAGAAACTTTTGCTTGACAGAAAGAAGACAGGATCATAAGGATCTGAAAAATTCAGTAATACCACTGAAGTTGATGCTGTAAACTAACCCGCTCCCCCCAAAAAGTAAAAAATCCCTGCAGTATTGCAACAGTGAATGCCATTTATGAGCATTATGTAATTTCATGACTCTAAATACAGGGTTTCACCCAAATCAGAGAACCTTGCTCATCAACTCCTGTGAAGGTTCTCTAGCCTGCCTCAAATCTTGCAAAGTGAGAAATAGCCAATATATGAAACCAAAGCAGAAAGTATTGGACACAGACTGTCCTAAAGAAAAACCTCCCCATATGACTTTGCTCTGGTTTGAAATGAGAGTACAGAACAAAAGAGAATTCCAGTACAGCTGTTCCACCTACACCATGAAGTATTCACTGTGCTCCAGCTTCAGCACAGTCCTTGGCAAGACCAAGGACCTCCAGCACAGTGTTTCCACTAAAACAGGAATGGCAAAAAGCCCAAGGGCCACTTGTAAATAGGATTTATTCCTGAATTGCCTGTAGGAAATGCAGAGGGCTGGTGAGCTTGTGGTTGTGTTTTTCTTGATAAGCTGCCTCTTTCCCAGGCTGAGGAACATCCGATACGCGTTCAACACCACCCTCCTCGTCATCATCTGGCGCATCTTCATCGCGAGGTCGCAGATGGCTCGAAACATCTGGTACTTTGTGGTGAGCCTCTGCTACAAGTTCCTGTCCTACTTCAGGGCATCCAGCACCCTCAGGCACTGAAGCCACCCATCAGCAACCAGCCTCTTCCAGAAGGACCTCCATCTCCTCTAATCAGCAACTGTGGGCATCGGGGTCTGAAAGTAGCAGAAAAATCCACTCCCTCCAACAGCAGCTGGCATTTATTGTACACTGTTACATGCTCACCTTTTTAATTTTAACTAATGCTTTCATACATGGTGGTCTTTCTTCCACAGGACCAGGCCAATTTTTAAAGCCATAACTGAAGCTTTAGGAACAGGTCAGGCTGGGACCCCTCTAGACATCTAGAGTCTGATGTGCAAGAGTAAGGATTAACCAAAGTCGTTGTCTTCCCATGTACTACTCCCTAGGCTATCTTAATCCCATCTTCTTCCTCAAAAGAGGCAAATTTAAAGCATGACCCTGGAAGACAAGGATGCCACCAGAGAAGACCCAGCCAAGGAAATTAACTGTAAGAGGTCTTCCTAAAGCAGCTGTTCCTTCATTTTCATTTAGTGAAATGGTACCTTATTGAAAAAACAAGATTGCACCTTCTCAGTTTTTCTAAACTTAGGAGGAGGAAAGATCAGTCACACGAGGCCAGTGAACACAAGGAATAGTTTTCAGATCTTGTCTTGTATTGCTGTTGAGGACTGATGCTTTCAGGCCATACCTGAAGACACACATAGAATTCATGCACCTCTGTTAACTCTGCTCACTCACAAGCTGCTTTCTTACAGAGAGGTCTTCTTTTCTCCCTGTGGTTAAGGTTTCAGTCTATTAAAAAATTCCTGGTCTTGCACTTATCACATTTGCTTGGAACGTTTTTGGGGTCTTGAAAAATGCTGTATTAACTCTGAGAATGAAGAGAAGACTTGATAAAAATTAGAAGAAAAATACAGAAACTCATCATTAATTTTGAAGTATAGGTCTTTTTTTCCCTGCAGGAAATCTTTCTCCCTGTAGCTCAAAATCAGCCTGATACTGGGCTTTCATTACAGCTAAATCACCATTACAGCTAAATCACATTGCAGCTGATCATTTTCACTGGCAAGGAAAGTGTAAAGACACACACGGAGGAAACATCATTGGGCCTGTTCTGCTGCCACTCCTGTCAGGAGGAATTAAAAAGTCTGAAACTTGTTTTTATTGAGAACAAGTTAATATTGGATTTAATGATCTTAAAGGTCTTTTCTGACCTAAGCAGCTCCGTGATTCTTTGACTTCTCTGTAAGAACAGTCATGCAAATGTGAAGGTAACACACTTTATCCTGCAGTTTAAAATTTTCAGAACTTGATTTTTCAGACTTTTAGAATTAAATTGCAATTTAGAAAGGAAGTCAAGGACCTTCCCAATACTCACAGCTGTTGGAGATCCTTGTTTCTTGTGAACTTTAAATTCCTGCGGGGGCAGAGAGAGCCTTCTTGAAAGTAGCTGGTGCAGCAACTGCAGCAAATTTACTGTGTTGTCAGACTTGCAGTGTCAAATCTTACACTGAAATATTTTTTATTCAGATAACACTGAACAACCACGTTTAAGATGATCAGTCTTCAATGCAGCACCCAGTTCTCTAGTCTTGTGTCATGCCAGCTGTCTGAAAAAGTAAATGATACACAAAAAAACACAACAAAGAGACACAGTTGCTCTTCTGTGAGCTGAGAAGAGCAGAGAATTTACAAACCTGGCATTTCTCAAAAATTATACTTGGTTTTGGTAGTGAAGGTAAGAGCAAATTATGACAGTGTATTTATATCTGAGCACTTCAAGCTGGTTCAGAAATCCTTCTAAAGGTTCTAGGAATTAATCTTGCCCCTATGCCCCAGAGATCTGGTTCCAAGCAATTGCCAAAGGATGTCTGCAGCAGAGCCTGACCAAAAATGTGGTGTCCAGGATGGCAGGGCTCTGTGTTTGTCACAAACTGCTTTTGATCTGTGCTTAAATAGGTCAAGCACCCAGTTTACAGAGGTGCAAATTTCTGAAGCTCTTGTCTTGGAAATGTGCTTTCTGTAGCGAAACTGGTTGTTGGGTGGGTGTTTTCCAGCTTCAGGGCACGCTGTGCAAGGTGTCAGCACCTGAGAAACCTGGAGCTGTGAGTTCAGGAGCTGGAGACCAACGTCCCCTGCCCAGTGCTGCCACAGCAATATTTTGGTGAAGGTTGTGGCATTGTACTTTGCTGCCTTGGTGGGGCTGAGGCAGGTTGCTGCAGGGATTCCTCCAGGAGGAGTGCATTCCCTCAGTTACATAATTGGGTCATCAGGCAGCTTGCAGTCCTCATAGGAAAGGCTAAAAAACAAAGGAAACCGAGACTGTAGATCACTTTGAAACAAGCTTCCACTCAAACATTCGGAAATCATTTCAACACTTATCCTGAAAGTCTTTTTAAAGTGCCTGCCTTATGGACAAAGAGAAGCAGCAGTAGGGATCATAAGTCTTGGGCTGTGCACGTGACAGACAAAAGCTTGGTTCTCAGAAAAGTCAAAGGTGCAGAGCTGCCACACGGACATCAGTCAGCTCTCCTGAGAGTGAAGTGTCCCACCTTCCCTTCCCTTCCCTTCCCTTCCCTTCCCTTCCCTTCCCTTCCCTTCCCTTCCCTTCCCTTCCCTTCCCTTCCCTTCCCTTCCCTTCCCTTCCCTTCCCTTCCCTTCCCTTCCCTTCCCTTCCCTTCCCTTCCCTTCCCTTCTCATGCCAGGAATTCCTCACAATATGCCTTCAGGTATTCACAGTTGTGTGCACAGGCTGTATTGTCCCCACAAGTCTGAGGTGTATTTTTTGCTCCCTTGAACATATCCAGACCTGGTTTTCTGAATACACAAAAAGGTGCTGCACTCAGAACAGCGGTGGTGTGACATTTTAAGGCTCTTCAGCATTTTGCTGAAGGAAATAGCCACAGTAAAGCTACTCAGCCCCAAAAAAACAGCCGTTGTTTGGGTTGGAAAAACAGATGGTGTCTGCTCTTCTGAAGACCTCGCGTAGCCCACACAGCATTGCCAGCAGCTGGCTCCAGAGCTCTGGCCTCGCCTGGGGCAGATCAAGCTGTTAGCTTGTCTTAACACACACGTAACATGCAGGGGAACTTGAATCTTTAATACATTTTCTTGCGGCTTGAGATGTTTCCAGCTGATTGTCTGAAGCAGAAACCTATTTCAGAAAGCCTCAGTGCAGGGGCTGATGCGTGGCAGTAGCCCTTGAGTGTCCGTTGTGACTGTCATCACAAGGAGCTGGGCATAAGAACTTGTTCTCACTTCAAGCAGTGGCTGATGTTCTGTGGTTTACTTCGTGCTCCTCAGTGGATTTGTTTGTGCTCTGAAGAAACCCAAGCCTTGGGGAAAATATCTGAAAGAAAACACTAAGTATCATTTCACCGTCAGCAATGGGCAGAAGCTTGCAATTCATAAGTATCAAGTATCTTCTTTTAATTAAACAGCGATAACAAAACAACCACAATAAATCCCTACAATTAATCTGTGTTTAACTGCCTTTTGAATGACAACCAAAGCTATTTATCTTCAGCATGTCTGTTACTAAAAAAATAAGATTTCTTATCCCTCCACCCTCCTCTGTTCCTTGTTAAGAAACAATTCTTCCACAGTAGGGAGGGAGGGCTAACAGACCGCTGATAAATCACAGGTTGTTGGCCCATTACCCACCTCCTGCAGAAATGTGTTCTTTTACATTTTCTAAGGAAGCATGAGTACATCTGCCTGTGTGTACAGCTGCATCTTCCAGCACCAAACAGACATGGTAAAAGCAGTGGAGCTCATCCTGAAGTGCCAGGCTGTGTTTGTTTGGCATGCCCTGTTCCACTTCAGTTCACAAGGAAGCAATTAAAACATACCCTCATTTCCAGTGTAAAGGGAACCTAACCTGTAGCTGCTAATCGAGTCATTATCACAAATAAGCAACTGGGAAAAGAGGGAGGGGGGCATCCTTTTGTTTGTAAATAAGCTACAGCTTCATGGTTGAAAGCATGCTGTTGCTCTTCCAGCGTTGACGTTCTACCGCTGAAAACAAGGATGAACTTTAAGTACAATTTTAGTACAATTGGACCCCTTATTCCAGCACAGAGCAAATAACATTCCCCAGAAGGTAAGTGGTGAACACTCCATTACATGGTGCTAAATATTGGTATGAAGGTGGTACAGATTTACTTAATGAGAATTAAAATCCAAAAAATAAAGTGTATTTGGGGAATAATTAAAGATGTATTATCCCACTTTTCTCTACTGCTTAAAAGCCAACTATGAATTGTTTTTTCAGATGAAGATAAAGCCACTTACAAAAGGTTTCTTGTCCTTACATGATCTTGGCAGACCCTGGTTTATAGTAAAATATGTACTCTCTCACTGTCCAGAGTTTCTACGGTTCTATCTGCTATTTCTATCCTCTTGTTAGCTATGAGACAACTTCCTGTTATAAATCTTAATTACAGAGTTTCTAATGTTAAGGCATAACCTTTTGAGCTCTCAGATAAAATTATCAAACCACAAATTATGTGAACCTCAGCCATAAAACTGTTAATATGATGTTTATGTTATTTGAAACATTTAATAAAACAAAATATTTTAAAGCTATGGTCACTGTGCATTTCTTGGTTTGCTAGACGAGGTGGTGACTTGCTGGCAATCGCAGTTGAGCAGAGACTGCTTCTCCAGCACATCTGCCCACATCTGCAGCACAGCTGGCACTGGAACAGCAGCCCCACCTACAGGAGGGAAACCCAAATTTTAAAGGCTGCCACAGTGAGGCTTTTAACGCTGATACAGAAGACTGGGAGGTCCTGCTGTGATGAATGCCCTGTGGAAGCTCACGGGGACAGGTCTGCAGCAAAGGGAAATGGGGAGTAACCCAGCCAACTTCCTCGAATTCAACATCCCGTTTGTACCTGAGTATATTACTCCAGATTTTTAGTTTTCGTATAGAGTACTTTAGTATAGAGACCTCACCTCATTATGTTAGTTTTCTGTCAAGCAAGAGTAGATAATGTCTAGTAATTATTTCTCACTTTATTGCAATATAGCAGACTTGAATGAGAGGAAAAGACACTCCATTATCATGATCCTTTTCTTAATGAAAATTATTTCCAATCCTGAAACCCAGGGCATACCTCAAAGATATCACTTTCATTTTGTTAGCTAATCTTTCCTTGAACTATCACTTTCCATTTTTTATATGTAAATGTGATCTTTATGGAGGAAAAAAAAAATCAGTTTTCCATTAAGATGCATCAGTGAATTAAAGCCATCAGCAAGAAAGTTCAAATTCTTTCCAAAGAACAGACTTAGAGGTCAACCTGCAGACTTCAATATTTAAAGCTTTTCTTCTGACATTCTAATTTCACAGTATTATCAAGGCAAATAATCTATTAAATAAACGAGGGAAATTGCATTTTTTAAGGGAAGCAAAAATAGGGGGATAGGAAAATGATATAATGTAAGACAAGTCCTTAGCTGATACACCGCAGGTCACATATCCACTCCAGAAAATACAAACCCTTGAGGACCACTGGCTTAACCTGGGAAAAGCTGCTGCAATAAAGGAAGCATTGGATTAAATGTACAGAAACTGGCCAGAGAAATCAGGGCTGGTGAAAATCCCAGCAAAAATGTTTGTAGAAAGAAGTTTTAACTGTATTTGGATCTGTAAATAGGCAAGATTTGAGGCCCACAAAGACTGATGTTTTGCTACTGATAACACAGGTCCTTTGCCACTGTCATTTGTCACTGAAGGGCCCCAAAAACTCAGGCAGGTACCCCAGTGCCTCTGGCAGGTAGGATTTGAGCAGAAAGTAATAGAAAGTTTATACCATGGCACAATCTTGCAGAGAGGCAGGTGAATTTAAATATATCTTTCTTTTTGCCTCAGGCTTTTAAAAATGGAGGCATTGTGGAACCTGAGGAATGAATGAAAAAATTACAACTACAGACAGTAAAAAGACAATTGTAATTGTAGAGTAACAAATAAAACTGGCTGCTTGAAAGTTTGAATAGCATTAACTTGTTCAACAGTGATTGTGTTTATGCAACACTGAGTTTAAGGGGAATTTGTGCCCTGTCTTCACAATCCATGATTATTGATCATTTTAGCACATTTTGTTACTCCCCCCCAGCTGAGGCTGATGTGACAATTGGTCTGGGCAAAGAGAAATGTCAGCTGCCCGTGGAGGTCTCTGGGAAGTTTGCCACCACTTAACACCTCTGGGACAGCTTTATTGATAAATAAATGGCTATTGTGTAGGATATGCCAAAAAAAAAAACCTAAGATTTACTCAGCAAAGGCAAATTCAGCAGTGAGGAGACTAATGAGTTAAATTAGCTTGAAAAGACAAGTGAGGCTCAGGTTTGGCACTCTGCAGTCAAAGCTGGGAGAGATGATGTGAGTTCAGGTATCTGATGACGGTCCCAGTGGTGGGATAATAAAAGCAACATTTACATTATTTTATTCATTCTTTAATCTTTGGCATTAGAATGACATTAATATTTCCAGAAAAACAATTAAATTTTTTCAGTCTTCATTTTCATAGTTACTGACAATATAGAATGTGAAAGCAAGCAAAGGAATTAGCTAGAATTTAATATGCAGTAAATTCCAACTAGCTTCTATTAGTATTTCTTCTAATTAAGATACTGTTTAGCCTTAGCAGAAAATCAGTCAATGAGCAATACAAAATAATAAATATATTTTGGTATGTAAAGCAAGAATTTATCTGCTGAGAAGTTTTTCTTTACAGCTTGCTCTATTACAGCCTTTGGCATTTTATTTGAAAGTGCTATGTCCTGTGATGAATATGGATTTGAAACATTGACAAGTTTTGCTTATTTCCTTGGAGGTCTTTCCCAACATCAGTGATCCTGTGATAACTGTGAAATACAAGGATTTTGCCTTACCAGAAATGAGACAAAATATTGAGAGGAAAGATCCCCTGCCCCAGGGCACAAAAAGCAAGGCAAAATCCTGTTCCTCCCTTCTGCTGAAGAAATGGTGAGAACTGGATACCCACCAAAAAAGAAAGGACTGTATTTACAGAAATCAGGTGTCTGCAGTCTCAGAGAACCAGCAGTAAGATCCCAAGGCAGGTAAATCCCTGGAGAACAGCAAGTGGGAAGATGTGCACTTAAATGTCCTTTAAGAAACTGCTAAAGAATGTACTGTCTCCAACTAGAGAAAGGAAAACAAAAGGTTAAGAGAGTAAATCTGACAGGCCACAAATTTCCATACTGGTCTGAAATTATAAACAGGAATGGCACAGGAGGTGACAAGTAGGTCAGATTACATAAAATAATGTATTTAAAAAAATAAAGCACAACCAAGCAACAAAGTAACTGGAACATAGATCAGTCCAAAAACATTTTATAATGCTGACTGGAAGACGACAGAAATAAAAACAAACAACCAACCAAAACCAAAAGATCTGCGTCTGCTAGGAAGATTAGCATTATGTAATAAACACAAGAACAGCATCAAAAGGCTAAGAACTCAGAGCAGACAGAGAAGAGGTTACAAAGCACTTAATTTACATTTTTTTAATGTCACCTATAGGCTGGAGCAAGCTGAGGTAGGCTGGTAGATATCCTGGAGAGCTCAGGAAAGACGGACAAGATTGGGGAAGACAGAGGAAATACAAAAGGACAAGAACTTGGAAACTATTTTTAGTGAGCCTGACTTTGGTACAAGAACAATACTCAGCAGTCACACAGCAGTTAAAAAGGAAAACAATCATAGTGTGGAATTCCATAGGCAAATTATGTCACATCCAATTTTCTCTTACAATAGAGTGAGAGGCATTGTTAAAAGCAGAGGAGTTAGAGATGGCATACAGTCTGTGCTTTGAAAGGTTTTTATCTCACATGATCATTCTGACAAAGGAGCTGAAGCAAGAACACTACAAAATTAATGCAAAACCTGACAGAAAATCACAATACTTACTTGCAATTCAGTGTTAACCTGGGAATGATATTATATGTAACCCCAAATGAGAGGATTCAACAGATTCATTAAAGATCTGAATGCTGGGATAGAGAGTAGGCTCTTTAAAACCTTGGCCTCAAGGTGAGAAGGCTCTGAGCAGAGCAGGGGCAGGGCTAGTTAAAACTCAGAATATTCTTGCTAAATTGAAACCCAAAGCTCCTACTTAAATTAGTGAAAATAATGTCTTTCAAATTAAAAACTTCCACAGACATCTAATATGGACTTGTCTAATTTGAGATACAGTCATGAAAGTCTTTTATATAAATGAATATTACTAGTTTCCCAAAATCAAGAATTTAAAATGATAAAATGCCATAGCAATGTGTTCTAACCTCCTCACGTATTGTAACAGGCTCTTTTATTACTTACACATTATTTTTGCATGAAGAGCCGCTGCTTTCTTTAGTAAACTTGAGGGATAAATGAAAAAACTCTTCACAATCCATTTTTTTGCACCTCTGTTACCTGGTGGTCTCACAAGCTATAATGTCACACTGTTCAAGCTCTGCTGGGCCAAGAAAATCATTCATTTCTTAATTCACTTTTCTGTGACACTCATCACTTAAGTTCCTACAGGCCAGATTCATTTCGATAGTGGTAATATTATTCCTTTCACCAACTTCTAATATGTTGAAGTTAGTTAATCCAGGCTTCCATTTTTCCCTGCAGGGAAGAACAGACCTTGCTAGAATGTGATTTATTAGGATGCTGCATAAAGGTCTATTGACAACCAACAGCATCTTATGCAACGAGCTCCTTCACATCTATATCATGGACTAAGAAGTCCAGGGAAAATATACCTGTTTCATTGCAAAATACTGGCTGTTACTGTGGATGGGATACCTCTATCATCCAAAGCACACAAGTGCAGAAAGGAAAAAGCTCAAGCAATGAGCAGCACCTGAGACTGCCATAAAACAAGGTTACATAATTGAATCACAGCATATCCCAAGTTGGGAGGGACCTGCAAGGATCATGGAGTCCAGCTCTTCCCAAACCAGAATTAATCCTGACAAACAAGGGGGAATGGCCTGAAATCCAGAAGTTAAACAAAATACTCACCTTAGTTTAGGGGAGCACCAAGGAATGGCTACTACTAAAAGCACAGGGGGCTTAAACCTGTGCCCTCAGCTGCAGGGTATCCCTGTCAAAGAGCTGCCCCAGGGCCCTGGTGTGTGCACGAACACAGAGAAGGTCTGAAAGGAGCAGTCATGATCCCACAGGGCACAAAAGGGCTGGCACAGCGAAGGACAGCTTCTGGAACTGGGAAATACGGACTGTGAGTCCCTCCACAATCCTTTATTAACAACTGCAATGAGCCAGAAGGATGCAGCTGGAAAGCCAGCACTGGCCCAGAGGTCTTGTTGCCTTACGAGTTTTTTACCTCTAAAGAGTGCCCAGGATCTGTTAATCCCCAGATATTTAATGTTCCCCAAACAAATTTAGAGCATCTCTCCTATGAGAAAATACTGAGAGAATTGGGATTGTTCAGTCTGGAGAAGGCTTTGGGGTTACATCATTGTGGCCTTCCATTACCTGAAGGGAGCCCACAGGAAAGATGGAGACAGACTCTTGACAAGGGCCTGGAGTGACAGGACAAGGGGCAATGGCTTCACACTGACACAGAGCAGGGTTAGATTGGATATTGGAAAGAAATTGTTCCCTGTGAGGGTGGTGAGGCCCTGACACAGGTTTCCCAGAGAAGCTGTGGCTGCCCCATCCCTGGAAGTGTTCCAGGTCAGGTTGGATGGGGCTCTGAGCAACCTGGAATAGTAGAAGGTCCCTGCCTATGGCAGGGGGATGGAATGAGGTGATTTTTAAGGTTCCTTCCAACTCAGGCTGTTCTCTATTTCTCTGATGATGTTCAGTCTCTTGGGCTAGCACTGCACCATCCCCCAGCACAGAAGAGAGAAGGTTTATGCTCCTCTTTGGGGTGCCTAGATCAGTGTCCTGGGGTGACTGTATGGTCCAGTATCCGCATCATCTGGTTTTTTTGTCCAGAAATGGGTCCTGTAGCTTTAAACTAGACCCAGAGAAGGCGGGAGAGTGGAGGAAACTTTTGCCACCCATTTTTAGAAAAACACAGATATAAAGCTCTCTGTTCTCCTCAGCTGTCTCGGTTTTTCCCACCTCTCAGCCCTGCAGAAGGAAGAGAGAATAGAGAGCTTTCCCTTGCTTTTAAGCTAGCTTCTTCTTCATTAGCCAAGACAAAAAGTTTCCCATGACTGTGGCTTCTTCCAGCTTTTCTCCAGTCCAAGACACCAGACCATCACCGAGGGTCCCCATGGCCACAGCCCAGAGGCCAGCTCTGGACTCGGGGAGACAGAGCCACACCCACAGAAGGACTCTGTGGATTTGCCATCTCTTCAAAACAGCAAGATGTTTTATTGTTTAATATTATTGCTTGTGAATACTTTGCTTTGTTAAATAAACAGTTTTTTTCCCACTTTCTCCAAGGAAATCTTTCCCGAAGCAGCTGGGGGAGTGGCTAGCTGGAATTTGCCTTTTCAGAGGACCTTTGGATGTTTCCTCCCAAATTTGTCTCAAATGAAGACAAATATTTTGGTACCCAACATGCAGCTCAAGAAAGTGGAAAAAAAAACTTGTACTAATTGCATTTTGGTTTTACTTACTCTGTTTTGGGATAAAGCAGTCAGTAGCCATGCTGCTTGAATTTATAATGTATCTCTGGGTAGAGGCACTGATGTCTCTCTGGTCCCCAGGCTTGTTTGAGGTAATAATGTCTTTCTGGTCCCTAGGCTTGTATTCTTACCCACAGATAGCTCCAATTTTGTCCCTAAAATGTAGCTTTTACAGTAGAGGGGCATGAGTTACAATTGCTGTTTCTCTGGGCATGGTGATAATGATTTATAGGGAAAAAACAAAGTACTGGGGCCTGTTCAAAATATGTATGGTCTGTTGTTTCTCTGTCCTACCCCAGTTCCAGTAGCATGTATTAGGTGTTTATTAGTAATTGCACCTAGTTTGTTAGGGGAGGAGTAGGGGATGAGGTTTTCCCAGCCTTTTGTGTCCTTCTTGTCCTTTAAATCTGTTATGTCACCTTTTGAGAATGTTCAGTCTCTCCTGGATGCCAAAGGTACCACCTTTCAGGTATTCCAGACAATCAGTCAGGATTTTCTGTAGCCCACAGCATTTCCAGCAATAGCCCCTGATTTTTTACATGCCTTTCCAGGTCTGGGCAATGACCCTCTGGAATATGGATCCAGCACCAGGAAAGGCTGTGTCAGCACAAGCTTAGTGGATCACTGCAGTAGCTCCTCTCAGAGAATTAAGAGTTTGGACAATGTCTTCTCCAAGTTTATTTTGTAGAGGTTCCCAAGACACTCTGATAATGGATATCCCTATCAGGTGAGGAGTTCTCATTCTGTTTCACAGACTCACAAAACCAGTCAGGTGGGAAAGGACCCCAGGAGGTTTCTGATCCAAACTCCTACTCAAGGCAATATGGAATTTTTACTCAATATGGAGTTCAGACAAGGTCGCTCAGAGCTTTGTCAAGTGGGGCCTTAAAAACTTTGAAGGATAGAGACTTCATTACCTCTTTGGGCATCCCATTCTTGTGCTTTTTTTATCGTACTGGTGTGACAATTGATAAAAGATTTGTGTTAATCACAAAAGCATTAGGGTTGGTATAAACCAGAATACTAAGCTCTAAAGTGAAGCATGGACACTAGATAAAGGAAATTATATAATTAAATAATTCTGTTTAAAATCACCTTGTTATGTTATATTATGTTGTATTATGTTACATTATGTTATGTTATGTTTTTCAAATAAGTTATATCGGCTACCAGCTTACAAAATTGGACTTCCCAAAAAGCCCTTCCTGACTTTATCTGATCAATACTGCCTATCCCAAAAACCAGACTCCCAGAACTTCCCTGGTGGTCATCTACAAGGACCGGATGGCAATCTGTGACTGATTATCACGCAAAGGCTTTGTGAATTTGTGAACAACGAGAACCCACAGTATAAGAAGAGGCTGCAAACCAAGGTTGGGTGGAGCGTGGAGTGGGCGCTGACCCCTCACGTTCCCCAGCGCGCTGCTTGCTCTTTCTATATCAAATAAAGCAATCTAAATTTTGCTGAATATCGAGACTTTTGTCTCTCATTTATAACACTGGGGAGATATTATTTTCATTGCATATGGTGGGAATGGCACCTGGGCAGGAACTGATGGGCACAAGTTCCACCTGAAGGTGAGGCAGAACTTCAATCAGACTGCACAGAGAGGGGTGTGGAGTCTCCCTCACCGGGGATATTCCAGAACCATCCGGACGCAGTTCTGTGTGCTCTGGGCTGACGCTGCTGGAGCAGGCGGTAGGACTATGGCTATTCCATGGCCGAGCTGACCCTGCCAGGTGCCCAGCGGGGATGGAGGCCGCAGGAAGCGCTCCCGCGTTCCCATGGGTGCCGGTGCCGAAGGGCGAACCCCAGGCGAGCCCGGTGCTGAGGGGAGCGGCCCTGACCCCCGGGCAGGAGCTCCGGGGTGTGCCGGGAGGAGCCGGCGGCACTGCGGGGCGAAGCCAAGGCCCTGCGGAGCCCTCAGGGAGCGGGGCCCGGGGCTGGGAGAGGGCGGAGCGGGCCCCGCCAAGGAACCAGCGCCCAGGGCCGGCATTAAAACGTGGCCGGGAAGGCCAGCACGGTGAGAGGGCTTCGTTGGTGCTTTCCAGGGAGGCTGAGCTTAGGAAGAGGCGCTTCATATCACGCTGGTCTGTGGATGAAGCTCAAGGCTCACCCAGGTCTTTGTGCAGGGCGGCCCGCCGGGGCTCGGGGCCGTGGGCAGGTTTGCCGCTGCTAGGCCGGGCACTGCCGCAGTGTCTGTGCCAGCGCCCGCCCATCCCTCCTGAGCCCTTTCTGTCTGCTGGGAAAGGCTCCACGCTCCTTGTCCTCTCCTCTCCTCTCCTAGATGGAGCCTGCAATGGAGTCCACACCTTCCGTTTTCCAGAGCCCCGGGAGGAGTGATGCTGCAGGGTCTCCAGGTGAGATGTAAACTCGTGCTAGTTAAATCCCGCAGGGAAGCGTGGTGCTGGCATTCCACCCCCGGGATGCCAGGCCAGGCTAAGACAAGGTTGCAGTGGCGTTTTGGGTTTCTTTCTGCTCCTTTCTCCAGCACCTTCTCTAAAATAAGACAGTTCAGTTCATTAGGAGTGACAGCACAATTCCCTTTTCCAGGGTTTCTCGCAGGTGAGGAGGGTCTAAGGGAGTTGTGGAGCTGCATCCGAAGTGTGTGGGTGGCAATGAAGGGTTCTGTGGTTCCCTGGCACTGTCAAGGCTCTCGGGGAACCATCAGCCTCGTGGTTGTAGGGTGAGGAAGGAGTGCTCCTGCCAGAGAGAGCCTTCTTCATCCCTCTGGGAGAAAGTTCCCTCTTGGGTGTAATTCCTTAATGTAAGAGAGAGGACTCCCTCTCTCAGCAGGTTTGCTTATTTTATTACTGCTATTTAGATGTTGGTAGCCGTGTCCATGTAAACAGATCCTTTTGCGATTTCGTGGCGATGTTATTTAAGAATTTTGTTCCTTTGTATCATAGAGGTAGGGCTGAAATTGCCCTGCAGAGTTTGATCTTGAACGTAGATTTGGTTTTGTTAGTGGATTAAACAAACTTTATTGTGTTAAACGTGTGAGTACTATTTTAATGCTACATTACTGATGCTAATTGCTAAATCCTCTGCTTGAATTAATAGTAAACACCTGAAGTTGTTAAAAAAAATCAACTTTGGCTAAGTGTTTATTAGGTGATCCTTACAATTCCGTTAATGCTGAACAGCTGTAAGTAAAAGATCTATCCATCTGGATAAGAGACCCAGAGCTTACTGTGGGGTGTATGATGGTACATATACATTTGTGAAATAAATGGGTTGCATTCTTTAGGAAAGAAGAAGACGTGTTTGAATGTGGTGAGTTTCTTCAGAATTCAATTTATTTAGCTTCTCATTGCAAGGAAAGTAAATGTTGAAAAAGCTATGAAAAGAGATCGTAATAGTTAATTGGGAATTAACTGACTTTTTTTTAATCAAGAAAGAGCCCTTTTACTTCTGATGCATTATCCTTACAGTACTTACAATTGTTGTTGTGATAGAGAAAAAAACCTGGTGTGCTAACCTACAAAAGACATAATTTAACTATTTTTTGGTGAATATGAACTGGCACAAGTGAGAAACAACCTAAATCTGCCTGCTGGCCTTGCATAATGAAGGTTACGTGGGCTTTTTTTTCCTGAAAGATCTCCACCCAAATGTCCAACTCTGAAGCAGTGTGTTAATGATAATTTAGCAGGCTGGAAAGCTTTTGAGTTAAGTGTGTGGGAGCAAATAGCTCAATGTAGATATTTGGGATGGGTGAGATGCTTCAGAATGTTCCTTTCCTTCCCTTCATCTCGGCAGTCTTCCTTTTGCCATTCTCTGAAGGGAAGAAGTACAAGGAAATGGGGAGAGGAAGGAAGAGAAGAGGAACATTTCTTACCTTTCTCTTATTCCCTTTGCCACTTTTCTCCTCCTTGTCTCAGTCTTCAGAATTTCCATTCCTCTTTGGGGAAAGGGAGTCTGGTGTAAGCTGAAGGTGTGCCTAAAAGACTGAGTTATTTTACAAGGAGCAGCTTATCTGCCTTAGGGAAAGAGGAGTGTTAAGATGGGTCTCTTACTCCGTCAGGGGACTGCGTTTTGAGGGACAATGAGGAGGAGAAAGGCTTCCCTGGAGACCTGAAACAAGAGGAGCTGCCTCAGGTACGTGGAGCCCAGAGCCCAGAGAGGGAGGCAGCCTGTGATGATTCCCCTCATGAAAAAACAGACTCCAGGAAACTCATCCTCAGCGCTGATGGCCAGAAACTGCACTGTGAGGAGAAGCCCTTCAAGTGTCCAGAATGTGGGAAGGGTTTCAAGGGGCACTGCAGGCTCCTGACCCACCTGCAAATGCACACGAGAGAAAAGGTGTTCGTGTGTGAAGAATGTGGGAAGAGCTTCGGCAGGAAGGCCAGCCTGGTGGTTCACCAGAGAGTTCATACAGGGGAGAGACCCTACAAGTGCAAGGAATGTGAGAAAACCTTCAGCCATGCCTCGAGCCTCCTTGCTCACCACAAAACCCATTTGAAAAAGAAAACCTTTTCTTGCACCATATGCAGAAAGAACTTCAGTGGGAGCACAGCTCTGCTGCAGCATCAGAGAGTCCATACAGATGAGAAGCCCAATAGGCGTTCAGAGCATGGAAGTAGCATCAGTGTGAGCTCAAACTTCATCAGACACCAACGTCTGAGAGCCAGTGAGCACACAGCAGGTAACTGAATGAAGTTGTGTTTATTTCAAGTTATACGGAATCTCAGGGAATACATGAAATTTCCTGGTCTCTGTTTCTTCCTAAATAATTCTCCCTCTTTGCTCTGGATATGAGTCTTGGGGATTGGTTGATTTGGTTTTGTTACTTTTTTCCCCCCCCATCTCTAATATAATGCATTTATCTCTGCCATCTGAGGAAGTTACTTGAAAAAGTTGAAATTGAAATTTAGGTGTTACCATGAAGGTAATGGTAACACCTGATACGGTGAAGTCTTACCCTAGATTCCCCAAAGCTCTCAGATCCCACTAATAATAAAGATCTCACTAATTCCAGCTTCACAGTGTTATTGCCTGATGTCTAGCCTTAGATCTTCAGTGGTGCTCAGCCACCAAAATGCTAAGATTAGGGAAATGCAAGGAATTTTGACTTAACAAAAGGCTATAAACAGTGCCTTGGTCATTTCTAGCAGCTATTTTTTCTTATATGTGGATATTGAATCCTAGCTTGTTGTCTGCAGTGGAAAGTCTCTGGAATATTCTTAGCACAGTACAGGCTGTCAGACAAAGGGATTGTTTCAAGTAGGGAGTTTTCTGGATTTTGCAATATTTTGTGTTCTAGTAATGACCTGAAACTCGGAGATAAAAACTGACATTGTAGGGTGGTTTTCCCTGTTGTACCTTTACATGGGCAATCCTTTTATCCTTGGTGAAAAATGTTTTAAGTTTATATCTTGGATCTTGCCTAGACACCCACAGAATTGTTGTAGGTGTTGGCATGAGAAGCAGGTGTTTTGTGTGTGAGGTTTTTCTTTGGTTTCTGTGGTTGGTTTGTTTGGAGTTGTTTTACTTTTTTTTTCTTTTTTTTTTTCCCCCAGAAGAAACAAAACCAAGAGCCTTTCACTTTAACAATAGGAAGTTATAATCAAGTTTGTGATAGAATGGCAAAACTGTATTAGTAATGTAGGGTTTGAGGCCTCTCGGTCTGTAGATACAGAGAGGTGGCAGAGAGGAACCCTAAGCATGGAACCTTACACTCCTAAACCTTGTGTTTTTTTCTTCATGGGTTTTGCAAGCTGAAAGAGTTCATAATTCCTGAAGAAAAGCTTCATTTTTGCCCTGTCAGTTGGACACTGAGCAGTATCAGATTAGTATAATACTGTATCCACTTCTAAAGAAAGTGTGCAAATACAAACATATTTTTACTAAATCTCAATTTCCCTTTTCCTTAACAGATCCCTTGCTTTCTTCTTTCCCTATGCCTCCCCCACTCCCCCCCTCAAAAAAAGAAAAGAATAAATAAAACCCTGTATCTGCCTGATCTTCGGTTTTAGTTGAGTTTGGACCAATGTGACTTGAATGAAGTTTGAATTTAAGATGTGGATGAGAGGAAGAGTTGTTACTAGGCTTCCATGTTTGGAATGCAGACCTTGCAGCTCTTGACTTGCAGGCTCTTCCTTTTAGATGCAAACCAACCTGAATTTACATCTCTGCATCAGAAAGAGCAGCGACAGTGTGGTGCAGAGGAAAGTGAGATGGATCACTGCTATCTTGTTTCTGAAGAATGTAAGTAGAAAATTACTTCTAAACTGCCTTGTGTTTTTACATAGCAGGCAATAACATTCACTTCCCTTTGTACAGTGAAGAAAATGAGGGAAAATATGGATATGCTTCTCCTGAATCAGCAAAGTCAGCTGCGGGTGCTTCAGGAAATTCAGAAGCAACTGAATATTCTGCTCCCAGGCAATGCTCTCCTGAATTCCAATGTTTATAGCTTAGGACTCCTGCTAGGACAGCAGGTGGCTGCTGCAGCATCCATTTCTTGCCCCCTTCTTAATCCCAGCAGTCTCCTGTCCTGTGAAGGTGCCAGTGCCTTATCCCTTTCATCTGCCTCTGGAGCTCTGCCTGCACCTCAGCTCCCAGCCTCTCAAGATCCTGTGGCTTCTGCAGCTTGCTCAGCGTCGTGCTGTGAACGTGTCCAGGGTAAACGTGTGTGACTGTTTTGTCACTCGGGGCAGGGGACGTCTGGGCTGTGGTGGTGCAGTTGTTGTACCTGTGAAGGTGCTGGCTGTACACTCAGATGCAGCAGTTGATCAAATCCCTGCCCTGTAGCCTGCAGGGATTTTGGCCAGGAATGACCTTTGCTGAGGGGTGCAGTGAAGTGCCACATTAATATACAAGATAATGAATCAAACTTGAGTGTATTTTTACCTGATACATCTTCCAGCATGAGCTTGGTCAG
Source organism: Acridotheres tristis (assembly GCA_037013685.1). Classification (NCBI taxonomy): domain Eukaryota; kingdom Metazoa; phylum Chordata; class Aves; order Passeriformes; family Sturnidae; genus Acridotheres; species Acridotheres tristis. Next base: position 62,427,920 of record CM072885.1, read on the forward strand.
TTGTACCTCTCCTAATGAGTTGAAACTAATGATCAAGTCCTCAGGGATGATTTAAGTATCTCCTGTTAAGTTTGATTTATATAGAGGGAAGCAAGATGCTTATGTAGAGATGTTCAGTTTAACAGCACCCCTATCCCCAGCATCTGTTTGCAAAAGCTTCCTTCCTTTAGGAAATCTTTAAATTAGGTGTCCTTGACTTTACTGATTCTCAGGCCAGCAGCACTGCTCAAAATAGAAAAAAATACTTTCTGCTTTTTGTTTAAAACAAACAGCCCCCCCACCTCCCAAAAAAACCCCAACTGAAAACTCGAACCAAAAAACCCTCAACAAAAAACCATTTTCCAGTCTACCTTGCTTACCAAGAGTTCATGAGGAAAAGCTAAATTGGTTTATAGGGCACTTGTTCTTTTGTTCAAAGGTGAACTCAGGTGAGCCTAAGTTTACTTTGTCATACCCTATTTGGATTGTTATATGGTTTTGGCTGTTATGTATTAATTAGGGGTAGGAGTGGGGTGAATAATGAACACTGAGAGGCTCAGGTGCATCATCTTGTGAAAACAGCAGAGGAAATAATTTTTTCCTTTCTTTTTTTTCCGTGTAGAACTCTGATATTTCAGACATTAACATATCTTAAAACTCTGACATTCCAGCCTCTGTGGGGGTTGGAAAGTGCAGAGTTTTAAGACATGTTGGTCTGGTCTACCTTGTTCCATCAGTGACAGACTTGGGGTAGTCTCAGGACCTTTAAGCTTCAGAAGTGCAGAAAATGCTCCTTTACCTTTGAACTGGGATAAAGAAACTTTGAGGCTTGTACCTTTGCCAAAAAGTCTTTCTCTTGAACTGATGCTGTGCTCGTGCATGGTTGATTTTGTGGTTTGTAGTTGTTTTTTCTTTTATGTTACCTTGTTAAAAGGATGCACTCCTAGTAATTAATAAAATAAAGTTTAGACTTTAGGGATGGGAAACACTGATTCTTTTAACAAGTCTTACTGTTGACAGAATGTCACATTCTGTCTCAAAACTAAAACCGTGGGGCCAAGTATGTCACTTCTGCTGTGTAACTACAGACTGAAAATCCCACAGTCTTTTCTACTGTGTGGGATTTTGGATTAGTTTTAACTCATCAGGATATTAATTTAAGCCAAATTAGGAGGACATCCCTTGAGTGATCTTGTGCTGGTATCTCTGAGGTGTAATTTCCATCAGTTGAGCATTTCAGAATCCTGTGCCTCCAGTTGCTACTGTTCCATGGAAACTCAAGGGTACTGTTCGTAATTTTTTATGTTTAATGTCATTCTGCATAAGGCAGAATCCTCTCGTGAAATCAATGGTTGAAGTTTGTATTTCTGTTGGGTTTATGGTGTTCATTATTAAAATGTTCCATTCCTGTTAGAAATGAATCATTGGTGAGTTTTTGTCCTTCCTAAAATATTATGTAGAGGTGGCCCCTGGGAGTCCAAGACCAGCCAGAGCTGTTGGTCCTGGCAGCTTTTGTCTGGATTTTCCCTTTCTCTGCTGATCACAAATCTGGAGGTGTCCTGGTTCCATTTTCTTCACCTCAAATAACAATAATAACAACGAGAGAATGGTACAAGTAGAAGAAATAATGATCTGAAAATACAGGAAATTGAAGGCAATTTTTTGAGTAGCAGCTGGAGTTCCAGATCTGTAAAACTGGCACTAATGTGCCCAATTTTGCTTTTAACCTGTCAGTCTTCAGAAGGATTTTCTTTCCATCAGAGAAAAATAAAATAACTCATGAAGTTGTTACTAAGATGACAGCAGGAGAGAATTTTGAAAAAGTTTGCTGATTAAAGTGCATCTGAAGAAATTATGCACTCAGGCAGGTAATTGAGGTGTTTTCGTTGTGAGTGGAAGTTTCTGAAGCTGTTAGCTGTGTGGAGGTCAACAGGTAGAAAAATAAAAAAAGAACTAACATATAACCCTATATTACACCTTAATCACACAATTTATTATGGCAAGATAATTCTGGAAAAAGAGACAGCAAATGTGAAATATTAATCCTAGATGACATTTAGGAGGTCTTAATGTGGATCTGTGAATTTAAAGATTGATGTTGCTGGTGGCCCAGCAGTCTTTAAAGGATTTTAGCCTTGTTAATCTGGATTGCATCCTAATTTTTTAATCATGTGAGACAAGGATAATTATTTCAGCTAAGTTACATCACATCACATTTGTATGTGGTTGCATATAAGACATTAATTAATTATATTATAAAAGTTACAGAGGTCTTCAGCCCAAAATTTTTAAGGCTGAAAATGATCATTCATTAGTGATGAGGGGAAAGACACCACTGTGCATCAGTTACCTTTTGGGATTTTCTGGTACTCTGCAGGAAAAAAAAGACAAGTTTTGCCTCAATCCACAGCTGTTGAAAGGAGTTAGGTTCTCAGCACACCCAAAACCGAGATTAAAACACAAATGAGATTAAATGTTGAAATCCAAAGTCATCATTCACCTTTATTTTTCTTCATGAAAGAGAGAAAACAGAAAAGTAGAAAATGCCAAGGATAAATAAGCATGTTATGCACTTAACTAGGCTAATGCCAGCATTTAAAAACACAAATCCAATAACAATTGCAATTCCAACTCATGCTAACCATTTTTTCTGTCCTAAAGCCCTAAAGGCTCTAGCAGGGTCGTAACCCATGATCAAACCAGTCTTGTGGTTGCATAGACTGAAATAATTCTCCAGCTTGATCAGTTACTTCTTTTGTCTTAGCTTGTGCCTCCTCAGTTGAGGATAAGGCACTGTGGATGGTAATGTGATACTGAGTTCCAGATAAATTCAACGCATTCCCAGCTATATTCCCATTTCAGTTTAGACAGTTCAGTAGCTGTATGTGGGGATGTTTTGTAGTAATTTGAGATGAAACATCTTCCAAACCCTCATTCAGTTCTATCAAGAAGTAGTCATGGAACAAGCACTTCGTTAAGTTGGCTGTGCAGGGATTCCAACTCAGAGTGGATATGTTTTTCCTTTATATAGCCTTGGTTCTAATTCATCATCCCCCTCTCTTGTTAGTCTCTCTGAAAAACTGAGTGAAATCATAAAACTTAGAACAACAGCAAGGGGAGGAGCTGTGCATTTGCCCTTCACTTACACAGAGCTTAAACAGAGAACAGAGACAAGGCTGTGTTGCAACTTGTCTTCCCTGATGAAGATCCCATGGCAGGATCTAGATGATCTTTGAGGTCCCTTCCAAGCCAGGCCAAGTGGTTGCATTTCCATCTCAGCAGAGCTGTTTGGAATGTGCAGGTGGTCCAAGATCTCAGTGGCCTGGTCACCAGAGGATAACAAATGCATCAGCTCGAGTATTACATACAGTTCTTTCTTTCCTTAACAAGCAGGAGTTATAGCCGAAATAACTTCTTCCTCTCAAAATCAGTAGTTCAGTCTAATTTTAGCAGCAGTATGGGAAAAACCCAGCAGGTGGGGATCTACAACTGTGTTTTATTTATACCACAGCAGCTTAGGGACCTTGAACTGGGCAGAAACAGCTGTACTTAGATATTGTGCAAATACAAAGTGAAATGGTGTTTCCTGTCACAAACAACTTTCGTTCTATAACAGCATTAATGCAATTCCCTCAAATGGGAAGCACTTTTATAGAAAATAAACTCCAGTGTGATTTACTGCATGGGTTTTGCCTTTTTGTAATTGAATATGACCCAAATTTCAGCTTTCCAAAATCTCCAGGACAAAAAGAGAGCCCACCACATTTCCAAGGAAACTAAGGAATTGCATAAAGCATGGTTACAGACTATAACTGTTGGAATGAATGCTTCCTGGAAGCACTTGAAAAATTGTGATGAACAAACAATTGGAAAAGCATCAAAGGGGGTCTAAGACTAGGATTAAAGCTGGATTTGCCATGTTTATTTTTACTCTATGCATTTTGGTTTGGGTAGTATATTGTAGATGCATTTATACTTTAGCAGGTTCCCTGGTTTTGAGAATTTTCTTGTTTTTCAAGGAAGGATAATGAAGTGAATTTTTCAGAGGTAGAGGATTTAATTTTCTGTGATTGTAGACCATGCTTACAGGAATGGAGAATCTATCATGGGAGGCACAGACTCAGGAAAAGGGTTCAAAAGCCATGGTGAGTATCAGCACAACATAAGCTCCAGTGGTGATGCTGGGATGCTCACAGGAGCCAAATCCAGGGAACACTGCACAAACCCAAAGAGACTCAAAATACTCACCCTGTATTTATCACTCAGGAAAATTTGTCCAGCAGTGGCAGATTAGCTCCTGGGTTTGAAGAAAGAACTAAACCCAAGAAGTTCCTTGACATATATGAAAGCAAGAAATCAAACTATCACAGGCATTCTCTGTGCCCACCCTCGTTTGGAAAGCCCCATGTCACTTAATGTGCTGGTACCCCCCTAAATTCTATGGAAATCTTAATAAATACTGTGGGTATTTTGCATGGTACATCTGACATAGGAATTAAATCCACTTGCAGAGGCTTTAAATCAATAGCACTTAATTAGTTTAAATAAGTAGACACAATCATAAATAGCCCTTCCTCAAGAAGTCTAGTCAATAAAGTTTGATTTAGCAGAAATTTGATAAGAACAGCAGATAGCAGATAACTTGGGTTCAGGGACTAATTATACTCAGAAACAGAGATTTTCCATTTTAAATTTAAGGCATTTAAATGGCATCAGAGGTATGGAAGAGTAACAATTTCATCTTTAACCCATGTAGGAACAGTTAGGTTGAAAGGACTGATTTAATGTACTCCAAATCTGCCATCACTTGGTACTCAAGGAAACTGCATTGCACTCAAATGCAGGCAGACATCTCTCACAGTCTTGCCGGGGCTGGCTGGCAGAATAATACCCACTGAAGCCAAGGGGTAAGTCCAAAATACCCCACCTGAAAACCCAGAGGGTTCTTAAAACATTGGCAAATTCTGAAAAGACAGGTAAGATTTACCCTGTGCTGTACCTGAAGGGAGCCTACATGAAAGATGGAGAGGAAACTATTAATATTGAAAGGCCACAATGAGGTCACCCCAGAGCTTTCTCTTTCTTCTGGGGGTGGAATGAAGAAATGTAAGGGAGGAATCAGAGACAGTTGTCATACAAAGAGATGCTGGGGAGTGTCAGGTGAAGAGAACAACTGAGACAACAGGAGCATGTGGGAGTGCAAGGGAGCCTGTGCAGCCGAGGAGGGGCTGCAGGACAGCCCTGTGCTGGGCACTGCTGGGGCCACACTTCAAATCCTGTGTCCAGTTCTGAGACCTTTGCTATGAGATGGACACCGAGGGGCTGGAGCGTGTCCAGGGAAGGGAACGGAGCTGGGGAAGGGGCTGGAGCAGCAGGAGGGGCTGAGGGAGCTGGGAAAGGGGCTCAGCCTGGAGAAAAGGAGGCTCAGGGGGAACCTTCTGGCTCTGCACAACTCCCTGACAGGAGGGGACAGCTGGGGGGGTCAGGCTCTGCTCCCAGGGAACAGGGACAGGATGAGAGGAAACAGCCTCAAGCTGTGCCAGGAGAGGTTGAGGTTGGACATCTGGAGGAATTTCTTCTTTGGAAGGGTGATTGGGCACTGGAAGGGGCTGCTCATGGAAGAGCTGGAGTCAGCTGGAGGTGTTTAAGGAAAGCCTGGTCTCCAGTGGGATGGCTTGGGGGCAGCAGAGCTCTGTGGAGACTTTCTCATGAAGGCAGCTTCTCCTCCAGGCTGTGACAGGGATGTGTCCCTTCTGTGTCCCGGAGACTCGGTCCCAAAAGGCTTGGGAGGAGCAGGGACGATGCAGTGCAGCAGTCAGCCAAGGGTGGCACCTGCTTGAGTGACAGCTCTGCCCTCCCCCATTCTGGGCAGAAACCTTCCAAGTGCTGCCACTGTGGGCAGGGCTTCAGTCACAGCCACTCCTTATGGCACACCAGCTGGGCACCGGTGCTGGCAGCATCCCTGGGTGTCCTCTGGGCGTGATCCGAGGTGCAGCTCCTGGTGCAGGCCTGAGGTACAAGGCGAGGGGACAATTGTGTGGCCACACCAGGTCCCCTGGATTCCAGACTGCTGGACATAGTGATTCCTTTGCCCCACACTGCACTTTTCAGTCACCTTCTCCCAACACACCCCAGGCATGGACTGGAATTGTGCAGGGAGTTCCAGAGGTAGTTGTGCATCCCAAGGCTCAGTCATCCTCTTTCCCCCGTACTAGAATCTGATGCCATTTACCACGTGGCCAAGGTGCAGGTGTTTTCTCACCCTGCCTCGTGACAGGTGTCTGTCCCTTCACGTCAACCCTCAGGACATTTATTTTCTTTTCTCCATGTTTTGTGAAGTGCTGGTATACTTAGCAATGCACTATAAATTAAAAGGATTGGCATGGATTTATTTCTAAGATCTTTATTAATTTATTTTGCAATTGAAGTGGCTTTAGGGGTCACAGCTGTTGCCTAGTATCTAGGATGGGATTGTTCACCAGTCTAAGCACGTAACTGGAGTTCCTTTCCACAGTCACTGTTAGTTTTGCCTGTTCAGTGTCACTTGGCTGAAGTAATTAATTTTCCCTGGCCTGTCTGCCCTTTACTTTTTGTGGTCATGTAGCTGGAGAGGAGAATCTGGGTACCAGCCCTTCCTTTGCTGTTGCAGAAATTGCAGGGTTTGCTCCTCTTCTTCCCAGGATTTAATCACTTTGTGGGCAGCATGAATTCATGAGACAAATTCAGAAGGTATTGTGGGCATGCAAAAAGGTAAGAACCAGAAGGCTCACTTTGATAGCAGCCACCTTGCTGGCTTCTCTACCAGCCAGCTCCTTCCTCAAGACAGTGGGAGACTACTGGAAAAAGCAAATTAGTTACTCTAATTCCAGCAGAGCATCCCTAGCATGCTTCATCCTAGACCTGTGGTCACCAGCTGGTGCCCAAATGCTCCTGCCAGCTGTGGGATGTAGAATACTGTAAATTTCTGTTGTGCTAACAGTGCTTATATCCTGCAGTGGGACTGCGGCACTTCAGAAATACCTGAGAGACACAAATGCATGAATGATTTCTCAAAAATAAAATCTGTCACCCTGGAGGTATTATCCTGACTCTCTCTCTCTCCCCTCCCTTCTTTTTATCATTTCCTTCCCTCACTTCCCTTTCTTTCTTTCTCTCCAGAGTGAGTTCCCATCAGTTTCTCAGCCCAAAGAATCTGGAGTTGAGGGACATTCTTATAACTGGTCTTAATTTTCTCACATTTCTGAAAGAACCTGAAAAGCCAGAGGAGGGCACTCGGTGGTCACCATTCCTTTATGAGGGAAAGTGATTTGTCTTTTTTTCTCTGCAGTGACACACCATCCTGCTGGTAGAAGAACTTGGTTCTGAGGAGGTGGTTTTCTCATTGCCACCTGGGTTATATGGGATCTAGTTTTCCAGTCTGCTGCTGGGAAAAAAATACATGTAATAGTGATGACTGAAATACAGCTTTTTACATTCTTTGTTTCATTGTGACTGGAAAAACAGATTTCTGTTGATCTTGGACAAGAGATGTGTTTTGTGTAATTTTTTAGAAGTATTTTATGCGTATTCTCTAAAACATTTTTTGAGATGTATCAAATGCAAATGTCCCTGCATGCACAGGAGACTTTCCTTTCAGGCTGTTTCTATTTCACCTTAGCAACACTGGTCTGAATAGCCAGAGACACATGAGCTGGAGCCCCCATCTCTGAAAAAAAAAAAAAAAAAAGAAATACAGGAAATTTCAGGAGATTGAGCAAAAGGAGGCCAGAAGAGGCAATAGACTCAAAGTTAAAGTGTCCCAAAGCATTTTGCCATTGCAGCAGTGAATGACTCAACCAGGCCACCACGTGGGGGGAAGGGAGAATGGAAGGGATTGAAGGGATGAACAACTAGGAAGGAAGACTGAGAGAGGGTCAGACTTCCTGAAGCTGCTGGGAGGATGTAATTTGGGGTGATAGCAGCTGCATGGGAGAATGGTCACCACTTTCCAGATCCTCCCATTGATCCCTCATACCTGGACTTGCTTTTGCTTTCCAGAGCTCTTGCAGTTGCCCTGCTGCTCATGTGTTGCCTTGGGCCATTTTCTGCTCTGTCTCTCCTTCCAGCTGACCTTCCCCACAACACTGCTGAACTCTGCCTGACTGTGGCTGAGCTGTTTGTGCTTTCCCATCTTCAAGCACAACCACAGAGAATACTTCTCTGTTCTGTCAGTGTTTCCCCTAAAAAAAGGGCAGCCTCACCTTGCTTACCCCAGAGCACCTCCAAGCACACAGGATGTGCCCCTGCTTTTACAGATGGCAGAGCTTTTGACAGGCCTGTGTGTGTCCTTCCATTTCCCTTTTCCCAGCCTTAGCAGATCTTTTCCAGTACAGGGAGTGGGAAGTTTCTTCCCACAGCTCTGCACCTGACTTGTGCTTAAGAAGGTGCCTCTTTGCTGGTCAACTGCTTTCTTTTCTTGCCTGATTTCTTTAACAGATGACCTTTGGATTTCTCCAGATGCCTTCGAGGCAGAAATACCAAGCAACACAGGAAAAACAGTTTGCATATAGTACACATTAGAGGGATTTCAGGCATCTTCCCAATTCTTTGGACATATGATCAAGCCTTTATGTGAACGTAGGGTCAAACAGGAACCACAAGATGCTTTATTGAAAAAAAAAATTATATTTTAACAATTACTGGGAGAAAGGAAGCAGCAATGGGAATGCAGGGAGCAAGGGGCTGAAACAGAAGCTTTTTCCTGTGTCTAGAGAAGGAAGAATTAGGATCAGTAAACAAACACGATGATATTTGGTCTGGACCCTTGAATCCAAGTTCCCTGGCGTGGTTAGCCTTGATGTTACCTGTCAGAGCTGTCCTGAGGATGTGGGTTGTTGTGAAAACACTCAAGATTTACCTCAGGGCAGCCACATCCTGCCCTAAGCTTCAGGCATTTGCTTTCCTTTGGCTAATCTGGGATGCAGCTGCCAATGTGACTGTGGGTTTCATCTGCATCTTCCACCGTTGTGACCACAGCCACAAATGCATGTGGAGAGAAAGTCAGTTCTTTTCTCTAGAAATGTAACCTGAGAAGAAGCCTGAAGTTTCTCAGGCTAGGAGTCTCTGGATTCACCACCTTTGCCATCAGTGCTCAAGTCAGTCACCTCCCAGCAGGAGCATTCCTGGGGAGAGCAGTGAAGTGCCAAGTCAGAAGCAGGAAGGAAAGAAAAAAGGAAATGACTGGTACTTAAAAATACTCAACCCAGGAGGCATGAACCATGAACTGAAGAGATGCCAGAAGAAACCCAGACACAGCTTGGAATACAAGAGAGAATGACTAATTACAGATGCTTCCTCCAAGTCTGTGAGTAGGTGAAAGTGACGTCACTGCTGGTGTGATCATGGATGTTAGTGCTGGTGCATCACAGCAGTGGCTTTGTTTCTCTAGAGCAGAGAAGAGGAATACATCCTCTTCTGGAATGCATCCACAAATTGTTACTTCACTCAGTACCATGAAGCTGTCTGTGAAGAAGGCTCTTTTATTCCCTTTCTCGGTGATACCACAGCCCCCATATTTGCAGTACCCTTAAAAATCCGGGTAGCTTTCTCCTTAATCCACAGAAAAAAGAACATCCATCAGTGGAACAGCACACACTGCCACTAACTTTTGTTCCTAAAGCATCCTGTGAAGGACTGCTAAAGCAAAGCCTGTGTGAAGATGTTTTGTGCTGCCATCTGGGGACGGTGAGGTTTGCTCTTGTGTCCCTTATGAACGTGGGCAAAGAATTGCTGACTCCTCATTCCCTCGGCTCCTCCACTGGCTGAAAGGTTCATATTCCTTGTATTAAATAAGTATTTCTGAGGCTGGGCTTTCATGGCATCCTGAAATGGCAAACCACTCTCAGTGATTTGTGACTGGAGATTATCCTGGATGGCTAAAGCTCTTGCCATTCCCAGCCACACCACTGGGTTATTTTTAATTTGGATTGCTTCCCCGATCCAGTGCTCAGCACAGCTCCACAAACCGCAAGGCTGGCACAAGTGACGGAAAATTGCAGTCTGAGGTTGGTGGTAACAAATATCTCAGGATTCCTTAAATTGGTAATGCCACCATGCAATCCATGCCATCAAACAGGAGCCTGGGGGAAGCAGCAGAGAGTTAAGAGGATGAAGAAAAAAGGCATTAAACAGAAATGTGCCCTTTTTTGCACACGAGTAGTATCTGCAGAGGAGGTTCAGTTTAGGAATCTTTTCCGAGTGGATGTCACACAGCTGGAATCAGTGCTCATCTCTTGATAAGTACCTCTGAGGAATGGAGCTGCCAGTTTTGTACTTCTCTGCTCATCCCATTGGAGCTCTGGTTTCACCTCCTTTTCCTCCAAAAGCCTCATCTGCTCGTCTGTGTGTTCTTGTGGTCACTTCCTCCTGAACTCTATTTGTGGTGCTAGTGCAGCTCTGTGTGCAGCTGCAGTGCGATGCAGATTGAAATTTCAGTGACTGAAAAGTAATAGTTTCCCACTTTACCCTTGGTTATTTTTAGCTGGATCAGTTCCTGATCCAGTCCATTGTACAGACATGCAAACAGCTGTGCCAGTGTGACAGGAGGAGAATGTTTGAGGGAAGCAGAGGAGAGGCTTAGCCGAGTTTAATCATCACTGGTACCAAATGGAAAACCACAATCATGACTGATTGCTCTAAATGCCTGGCAGCAGTTATTTAAACTTCTCTACAGCTCCCTGTCTTACTTCTTATGTAAGAAACAAAACCTAGGGAACTTCCCAAGTTGGTGCCACAGAAAGGAAAGGGCCCTGTGTCTGGTATAGATGGCCCTTTCTGCACGAATCAAGGCAAGCTGAATGCAGGGAGCCTGAACAAGTCTGCTGGCAGGCAAAGCAGCCAGGGTTCCTCACAGCTTCCTTACCTGTTGTAGTTTGGCCAGCCTGTACATTTAAAGGTCAAGGCCTGCAGAGACCAAAATTTGCCAGGACACCAGCCATGAGCAGCTACCCAGAAGTGTGCAAAATGTGTTTATAGTGGTCAAAAACCATGCCTGAGATACATGCTAAATACTGGCCACTACCAAAAGATAGTGATTCTGACACAAAGATGGAAAGTATAATTAAAAATTTAGAGGTTTATTCAGAAGCAAAAGATTTATTTAGTCAGTTAAAACCACTTACTGATGCATATGACGTGCTCCTTGGTGCCTGACCAACTGCTGCTGTGGGCAGGGAATGGTAGGAATATTGTTCCATCAAGATTTTGTTCCATCCAAAGGCAGAAACAGAGAAAGGATTTACAGAAGAGAATGGAATGAGTTGGAAGGAATCTTTAAAGGTCATCTGGTTCCAACCTCCACCTTCCACTATCCCAGGTTGCTCAGAGCCCCATCCAGCTTGGACTTGGACACTGCCAGGGATGGGGCAGCCACAGCTTCTCTGGGAAACCTGTGCCAGGGCCTCACTACCCTCACAGGGATTTCTTCCCAATATCCAATCTAACCCTGCTCTGTGTCAGTGTGAAGCCATTGCCCCTTGCCCTGTCACTCCAGGCCCTTGTCAAGAGTCTCTCTCCATCTTTCCTGTGGTTCCCTTCAGGCACTGGAAGGCCAGTGAGGTCAAACCAAACTACTCTGAATCTTTTAGGCTGAAAAGAACCTTTAAGGTCATTAAGTCCAACCACTAACCATCTTATTTTGCATGGTTCATCTGTGTGTTTTTCCTTTCTCTATGATGATCACAACTGCAGCAGCACTCTGAAAACGTGGACAAAGCTCCCACTTATTTTGGGGTTGTCCTGGGAAATTACAAATCTGTGCAAATGCTGGCTTTTTTTAATCTCAGAATTGCATCCAGGGATGACAAGAAGCAGTTTCATTTAGGAAATTTTTAAAAGCCTTTCAATCTTTCATTGATACCTGAATTGATACCTTTGATACCATTGATACCTTTCATTTCAATACCTGAAAGATACAGTTTTTCTGCATTAGCAAGAAGAAATACAAAGAAAGGTGTAATCACAAGGACATGTTTTCCCTGGATGATGCACATCATCATGGTGACCTCTCTCCTTGCACAGTCACTCAAGTTTCACAACTCTGGCTCAGACTAAATACCAATGACCTGATTCATTCTTCCACTGAATTTCACTGTTAATAATTGTAAAAAGAACATTTAGTGCCATGACTCAGTAGGCAAAGTATCTCCTGCCCCCTCTGGCTGAAGTTTGCTGTGGCCACACCCACCTCCAGCAAAGGCTGTCCATAAATGGCCCCATGGCTCCATAACCAGGCTCCTGACACTCACTTTTCCCAAGGATTAATGTCTGAGCTTCCAGGGAAATTTGTCATCAGTACCTGCAACAAAGAAAGCGCCCCCCCCCCAGTTATGTCACGCTTTAAAATAGCATGCCCATACCTCTCGAAACTCAAGTCATCACAGACATATTACAAATTTCCAATTTACAGGCTGCTGACTTTTTGGAGGAGGGCATTAAGACAAATACTGTGAAATCTGTGAGAGGTCACAAAGGAAAGCAAATGTTTATTAGTAGGCCTGTATGCACAGCAGCTGACTGGAAATGTTCAGGGGGTCTGGAATTTAAAAAAAAGAAACCTTCACATTACAACCATTTTTGTAGCTCTGAGATCAAAATCATGGAAAATAAGATGAGAGACGACGTTGTTACCAAATCTTTAATTCCTAGGAGTCCCAGGTGGCCAGCATTACATAAAACTTCTATGAAAAATGCATGCCATTCCATGAATAACTTGCATGTATTATGTAAAATATTTATTGAAGACAAATGCCATTCCATGAATACTTGGATGCTGCTTACTTTGAGTAACAGCATGTTCATCTACCATAAATTAATTTCTGCCCAACAAAATTAGTTTTATCCCTCAGTCTATCACCCTTTTCATTAGTAAAGTTTATGAACACATTTCTACTTTTAAATCCAGCTTTCATAAGAGCCCATACATGAAAAAGGACACTGAATGCAGCTCTTTAGTTGCTCTTGAAAAAGGCTCAGTGGGAGATGAAAGCAAATATAACAGAGAGAATAAAATATCTGTGATAAAGAACCTCTAAACCTGGCCTAGGGCTGGGAGACAACCACAGGAACATGAATTAAAGCTCAAGTCTATGTCCTACTGAGTTAATCTTTACATTAGGGGACCATCCCTTAAGTGAGGTCCCATCTGCAGGTGTTTCTTAGCTATACTGAAGGGTTAGAGTTGTCTCAGCAACTTTAAAAAGCTGGATCACTGGGTGTAAGAAAAAAATTAATTATTCCACCACTTTCCATACAGGCTGTTTTCTGTAAAGCTGCTCTGCACATAGATTTGGAGTTTACAACAGTATATACATACACATACAGAAGCTCCAACAGTATATCCTGGTATTGTATAATATCTAATATAACAATATTGGATAGTGTGTGCAATAAATTAATCTGCCTTTTTATATACAGTTAGCAAAACTACAGCTGTGCATACACAAATGCCCTTTCCCTCTAACTGAACCAACAAGCTTTTTAGAGAAACCACATCATCTGCGTTTCCTGACTGTTGTTTCAGATTCTGACTTGCTCACCTTTTTCCCCTCTGGGCTTCTGTCTTCTCTGGTCTTACAACTTCACTGTTTCTATTCCACACATCCCTTCCAGAAGACAAACTGCAAAATCACAGGAGTGAAACTGATGATTTTTTGAAACCACAGTTCTCAGAGAAATCAGCCCATCCTCATTCTGAGCAAAGATTAACTGAGTATCAAAAAAAAAGGTAAAATATTACAAGTAATAACAAACTGAGAATAGATCATCAAACAAAATAAGAAAAGCCCCTTTTTCAAATATTGAAACAGCATTTCTAGGGTATGATTCACCTATTCCTAAGGTAGAAACCTAAAACAAATCAGATGAATCACCATCTAACAGTGTCCATTTCTCCCAAGAAGTTTCAAAATCAAACACAGTTCAGAAGCTCTCTTTGATTTTAATACATATTTTCAGATTTGGGGATTAATTTCATGGCATAGTTTTGACAGGCTTGGGGACAGTATTTTCCTCTAATTTCTGAAGGAAATACAGCTTTTTTTATCCCACTGTCAGCTGCCCATTAGGAACCAGTGTCTCATTTCAATCAAATACAAGCACATAGAGGAATCAGAGATGAGCAGGTTCCTATATCCAGAGATCAATGTTCCTACAGCCAGGGATTAATGCTCCTTTAGCCAGGGATCAGTGGCCAGGTTCAGCAGAGAGCTCTTACTGGCATCCCCATGGGGAGGATCAGCAGGGGAAAACTGCCTTGTCCATGCTCTTTGGCATTTTAAGCAGTATCTTGTCCAGGCAGTAGGACAAAATACCTGGTTTGGGGTCACTGAATCTGTTGGGAACATGAGAATGATATAAGGATAATTTGGGGGAGAAGGGTGTTGGGAAGAGGGTGAAATAAATGACAGCAGAATGTGCCAATTTCATAATAAAGTATTAATTAGAATATTGGAATAATGAACTCTCTAGATGCTGTTTGGACTGGAAGGATTTGGTGGTGTAACACTGCACATGACCACGAATGATCCTGGAAGCTGCTGCTCCTAAAATGAAGGAGACAACTTACACCTGTTCTTTGGCAGCCCTTCCTCCTCAGGAGCTCCTGAAATGCTCTCACTCCTTAGAAGATGGGAACTTCTTCCCCCTAGGAGAGTCTCCAAAGCAGATTACCAGAAATAAATCAGAAATTAATTAACTTCTCCTATGAGGACAGGCCTAGAGAAGAGACTTTATGTGGCCTTTCAATAGGCAGAGGGGTCTTACAAGAAAAATGGAGGCAATTTACAAGGGCCTGGAGTGACAGGAAAAGAGGGATGGCTTCAAACTGACAGGGGGTAGATTTAGATGAGGTATGAGGAAAAAATTATTTACTCTGAGGGTGGTGAGGCCCTGGCACAGAAGCTGTGGCTGCCCCATCTCTGGAAGTGTCCCAGGCCAGGTTGGATGGGGCTCTGAGCAACCTGGGATAGTGGAAGGTGTTCCTGCCCATGGCAGGGGGTTAGAATGAGATGAGCTTTAATGCCCTTTCCAGCATAAACCATTCTCTGATTCTGTGATCTGGGAGCCCCTGAGGAGAGAGCTGGTGACTCCTGAACCTGGGAATTGAGGACAAAGCCCTGAAGTCCCATGGGGACTCTTTTTTCTGGCAGATGCATGAGGAGTGAGCTGCGCATGCTGGTTCCTGTGCTCAGCAGGGCCTGGGGGCCTGGCACCTGCTCCCAGCACCTGGCTCAGCAGGGCCCCCCACACCCACGCAGGAATCCTGGCCAACCCCACTGCAGGGAGCCCCTGGGAACAGGGAAGGGGGTGCAGCAGCACATGGCCAGGAGAAGCAAGAAGCCACCACTGGCACGGGACAGGGAACAGCACACAGCCAGGCTGGTGCAGGCTGTGTGTGGGAACACATCTGCAGCGATAAGAGGTTTGCAAAACAACCTCTGGGAAGAAACCAGGGAACTGGATTTATTGAGTCTAGAGGAGAAGGCTGGAAATAGGGCAAGACATGATAGTGCAGTTGAGAGAGGTTGCTATTAAGAGAGGCAGCGATTACACTGCTGGAAGGACAGAGATAAAATCTAACCAACTTAATTTCCAGGAAAGAAAAGAAGACAGGAGAAAAGAACAAGAGTAGATGTTGCAAAACCTTTCTCTGCGTAAGCCAGAGTTGGAAAAGATTATCTGGGAGGTTGTGAAACCCCCAGCACCAGAAGTTAACCAGACATCACCATGCTCTCTCAGTAGAGGATGGGCTGCCAAGCTATCCCCCAAGATAGCCTTTGGAAAGCAAAAATCCATCTGCCCTTTTCAAATATAAATGAGAAACCATCCGTGCATGTCATATGGATCATGAAATATAGGGGTGATGAGTAAAGTTTCACATTTGGATAACAAAGCTACTATAGATTTACAAATCCTGATTTCAATGCAGGCATTTAAATTTGAAATATTATTTGGATAGAAAACTTTGATCTTTCTTCTCAAAGAAACCTGCAGTTGTTGAGCAGGTAAATGCTGCCAAGACCTTTTAGTGCTATTTCTGTCACATGGCAGCTCCTTCCTGCAACCAGCCTTCCTCTGTTACCTCCTGCTCCCATGTAGAGAAGCAGCAGCCACTTGATATTCTGTGGGGCATTTTTACTCCTGTTGAAATGTCTGTGGGCTGGGCCAATCTCACAGCAAGATCATAGAGTCATATCTCCAGCATCTGATGATATAGGGCCATAAGATATACCTCAGGCACTGGAAGAAAACCCAGACCATATGTTTCTTTTGGGATCCACTATAGACAATACTCCCAAGACAGAGGCATTCTGGGCTTCCTGGTCCATCAGGAGTAATTAAGGCCACCAGGACATCTTATGGTAATGGATTACCTAAAGGACATGGAGTTAAGGGGTTTTTGAGTTGATGAATGGGCATCTAAGCTGAAACAATCTAGGCAGATTCCCATAGGGCATATGGAAAGGGTTTTGTTGGGAATTGACCTGACTCAGGATCAGCTGGTTGACCCCTGATCTGTTTGCTCCTAGTGAGAAGAGCTGGAGCCAGGATTCACCCCTTCCTTACTCAGCATCAGTGAAAGCACCTCGGCAGGAAACCAGCCCCTGAATGAAATGTGCTCACTGTGAGACCTGCCAGGAAGGCAGTCCAGCACCAGAGCTGGGATAAAGGCAAAGATATCCAGGCCACTGCTGAGAATCCTGCAGGGAATATGAGGCACAACCCCCAGAATTACAGAGAACAATCTGACAATGCTCCAGGGTACAGGGGTAGCAGGGGTTGGATGTGAGTACCCTACGAAGATGATGGGCCTCATATGGTTTTTCTGAGAATCACTAACAAGGGAGGGGGAGGTCCTGGCAATGGAACATCAAACATCTACTTACAGTTGTGACAAGGTTAAACAAGCTTTTGGTCTTTGTTTCTTTATTCTCTGATTCCTTGGGGACTTCAACTCACATGTCTCAGGAGGTGTGAAAATGTCAGAAGAGAAAGAAGAGTCTGTGGCAATGCATGTTGACCACAGGACAAGGATGTGGTCCTTCCACAGCCACTTTACGCCCTGAGCCTCCACAGTAATGCAGCAAGTTTTTGCTGAAACCCCACTCTTTTTATAGGGTCATTCTGCTTTTATGTTTTACTTGCAGGATTATCTTTGTGCTGTTCTTAACTAAATGCAAAGAAAACTAAAAATATCACACAGTGTGAATCACAAAAAAGGCCCTTTTTGTGTGTTAAGAACAAAAGCTCAATTCAAGAAAAATGTGCCTTTGCTCAAAGGAAACAATCCTGCTTCAGTCTGCCCTTCCAACAGCATCAGAAGTCCAAACAAACAATGCTTCCCCACCCAGTGTGCATGATTATCTTTCTGTGCAAGCTCACATCCATCTTTATAATCCATCCTATGGGAAAGGCTGCTTTTTCCAGAACTGAGGGGAGTGAGTGGCACGGGGAACCTCTCTCAGTATACAACAGGCCAATGTGGGGAATCTGTGCTCATTTTTCTATTATGAGATTGGTTATCTAATTAAAGGACTTATGTTACATAAGTTTAGGGCCTTCAGGAAAGCCACCATGGGTGGCTAAAATCCCAGGGATTTTATTTTTTAAAAAGGTGAAACTACAATAAAATGGTGGATGTTTCTTGAACACTGACAGAAAGCCTTAACAGCAATCCAGTGCCCAATCCTAACAAAAACTACCTGAGGGTGGAAAAGGGAAGTTGCTCTCTAAACCTGCTGGTGTGACAACAACCAACACAGAGGAGCAGTACAGCAAACAGAATGGTGTTTGGGCTGATGTTCTCTCACCTGGATGCAGCCAGGAATCAGTGTCAGGAACAGCTTCCCATGAGGGGGCACTACACTATCACACATCCAGGCTCGGAGATCTCCACCTCCAGGACTTGTACAAAGACACTGAACAAAGAGAGAAGCACATTTCAGCTTTGTTTATCCTCCTCTGCAAAAACTAAGATGATGAAAAATTAGTTTGTCTCGTTAAAAGCGACACTACTATGTGTAATTCTATCCACCAAGAGAGCCAGAACAAAAATCCCAAACACTACATCTGGAATGCAGGGAGAATTGGGGATTTCTGAACTTCTAAGTGCTTGATTTCACAGCTACTGAAGAGGACTTTAATACAAACTAAGGACTTCTGTGTGCAATTTTTTAATGAACAGGGTTATTGGTGAATGGGACAGATTAATTTGTGGGCTGGATTTTGTGTCTAGCCAACAAGAAGAAGGAAAGTGAAGGGCGGGCCTGAGTCATTACTACTGACCTACACCACAAGCAAGAACACTTAAACGGACATTATCATGTGAGGATCTCAGCTAGGAAGAAGCGACTTCCTGGCACAGTGGTTTCCGAGTGCAGAGGGATGGGCAGGAGGGGGCTGGGGCAGAGGCAGCTGTTCTGAGCATAGGGGAAAGCTGCTGTCATCCTCCCACCTGGCTGCACATAGTCGGGTGCTGCAGCTGCCTGCATGGGGAAAAGCCTGCACACCTGCAGCTCCTACCCAGCCACATCTCCCCTTTCAGCTGGAACCAGAGGAATATTTGGCAAGCCCCTTGAAGGCAGCAAGCTGCTTTCACTTCTGCTCTCTGTGCTCAGTTTTCTAGAGGTCCCAACTATTTCAGCAGGTCTGGACTAGAATGAGAGTACCTGTGCAGTAGTGTGACTTTGTCCATATTCCACCTTTCCCTTACAGTAATTTATTCCTAGAGTTCATAGCTGGAGCAGAAAGCATGAAGAAATGACCACAGGGTAGGTGACCTTCCTGAATCTGAAAGAAACAGAAAGGCAGAATGAAGTGTTCCAGATGTTCTGGTAGTGAATTGATTGGTTTGTTCAGAATAATTTCTACAGAAGCCTTTGAGTGTCACCTCCCCCAGCCCAACTTAAGTTATTGCCATCAACACCCATATATAAAAGTACAGAGGAAGACTGATAAGTTCTTGCTTTAGCATTTCCAAATGGAGTGGAAGTATTTTAAGAGTCCCAGTAATGTTCTCCAGGACTTCTCAAAGGGCAAAAGCAGACAATGTTCATTATCCTAGATCCTCTCTCTTCAGGCTTTTTCTCACTGCTAAAGGAAGGAAGGGAAACATCAGTGTGTGAGGTGCAGGTAAAGGGCAAGGCTGAGACTCCAATCCAGCAATTACCTGCACTTGGATGTGAAAGGTAACATGGCTGGGCAATAATTTACTGTAGCATGAGGGCACAAGGATTTAGCTGCAACAGAAGAATCACAGAAGGATTTGGGGGGAAATCCAGCTTTTTGCAGAGTTCAGAATCTCACAGAAATGGAAAGCACCACAGAAATCAAGAGCTGCCTCCCAAAGGCTCCCTGGGAGTTTCAACTGGGAATTTCAGTCTGGAAAAGGCACCTGCCAGGAACAAGCAACATACCCTTTGCATGGAGCATCTAAGGGCAGAAAAAGGATAAGCCCAAAGATTTCCTTGAAATTGTAACTGAGCTTGGAACTGCCAATATCGACTACTATAAAAGAACAGCTATTTGGAAATATTTGCATAACCGGTTCTCATTAAGATTTTCCAAAATTTGTGTGTGGTATTTCTGGATTTATCAATGCTGTGATCCCGGATTTTCAAAAATTTGGAAAATCAAAACTTTGGATGATGGAGAAAAAGCAAAGCCCACTAAAAGCTTTCCTATCTTCTTCTTTGTCTGATTACTCATTCCCCCAGTACATGTTATTTTCTCCATAATGTCTTTCTGCCCTTTTGGAAGCATCTTAATAGTATGAAGCACTGGGGTTTTTCAATCTGCTTTTATTTTTTGGATCCTTGTTTACAGGTATTGCCTTGTTTCCTGGGTATCTTTGGTGGATCCTCCTCAGGTAAGACCTCCTGATATGTGTGGACTCCAAGCAAGAAATTACTGCAATAATTTTATTCAGTAAAATTACTGCTGACATTCAGCATAAAGTACCAAAAAATACCCTCATTAATGTTCTTGGTCATAAACCACCCTTTCCTTGCACTATGTATTTTGAAAAGAACCTTAAAATTCAAGTTTGTATTATTTACCTGCATGGATACTTCCATATAAATCTCCATATATTAATCAGGTGGGAATAGGGCTTAAAAAACTATATATTCAACAGGAAGAAGAGAATGTGTTGTTATGCATTATGTATATCAAATGTAATTTTTGCAAATTTGGCTGAGGGAAATCCTCCTAAAAATATAAGAGCTTACTACTGTTCCACTGAGAATTCCATCACTGAGTTGCCAAATACTACTGGTGAGCAGGAGATAGTTGCTTTAAGCACAGTATGTATCATTAAAGGTTGTGTAATTGCTTCTGAGAATATAACCCCTTTAGTATAGCTCCTTTTTCCAATATTTATTCAAAGGAGCTTCTTGCTTGTGAAAGGAATCCACATTTTCTTAATCCCAAATAAAAGGATTTTAATGGAATTGAACTAACTTTTAAGCTATTTCCTTCTGTCTTTTGAAAAACAGTATATAAGCAAATAGATGTGAAGTTTTGAGTCATGTTTTTCTGCAGTTGATCATGTGAAATCTTGAGCAGGAGATGCACTGTGGGGATTTCTTTCTTCTTTCTTTGGTTTGTAGCTATGCTTTTAGCAGTATTTTGTCTTGCCTTTGCCCAGCTGATGTTTTTTACACCCTCAGCTAAACTAATGTAACATCTCAGGTGATCTTGCCTGCTTTTGCTGTTTGAAACTGGCCATTCCTACCCTCAATTCCATCAAAATAGGGAAGGTCAACAAAACCAACATTTGCATGTGTGCAACCCACACCTTTCTGAAGCTGTGGCATGAGCAGTCATTTTCCTTGACATCAGTCTGGATTGCAGCTGTAAACTGAGCTGGAAAAGCCCATCAGCCTCCCCCAGGCCAACATCCACAAGTTCAGAAGCACCTCATCCCTTTTAGAACAGGCAGGAGCTTATAATCAAGTGAACTGTTGGGCAATGTCAGGCTACAGGATGTGTGCAAATAAAAACATTCTTTTACCACCTTGTGTGGCTGACAGGCAGGGACTCTCCAGACCATCCCTTACTCTCATGTCCCTAACAGTAGCCTTTGTCTCAAGTCCATTTGTTTAAATTTTCCTGGCAGACCCTGTTAAAAAAGGGGAATTTAGCTGTGTAGGATAATGGCCTGACTTGCACAGCAGGCCAGGCACTGCAATTACTTTGGAAAAAATTTGTACAACACACCAAATGGGCCATTCATACTTAATCCATCCAATGTAGACCTTCACTGTAACTGGTACGTAATTCATCATGACAAAAAACTATCCCTCCGTGGCTCATTTGCAGGTATCCATTTGTACAAAAATCTTACTCCTTTTTTGTATGGAAAAATCCTGGATGAAGTTGAATAAGGATTATAAAGATACATAATTTGGGTGGATTATTTTGCTCCTGGTTTTACTCCATAAGAGCAAACACAGCATTGTATCTAGGTCACTTGTTGGCTGCAGGCTATTTGGAATTCCCAGGAGAAGGCACTTGAGAAGGAAATAGGGGAAGCCCATTTTGGTCTGTTCTTGTCTTGGGATGTTCATGTTCTTTGACAATATGGGTTTTGTCTCAGAGCTACTGTTATTAACTCAGGTTGTGTCAGCAATGTGGATTTATAACTAGTTTCACACAGAAAAGCATTTCTAGCCGTATCGCCCAAAGGAACTTCCCAGCTCTGCATTTTCCTAAACTTTTCTGTCACAGCCACCTGGAACATCTCCTTGAACAAATTTCAGGAAAGATCCCAGAAATCAGTATTTGTCTGTGTGAACCCACAGTTTCTCAAATACCTGGGATAAATAATGCCTCTCCCAGACAACAGCATGAATTCACCCTTGTAACTGCATCCACAACTGGCACTGAAGCAGATTCTCAGACTGAGACAGACCCAAGCTCACTCCCACAAATGAAGAACTTCCTGTAAACAAACCAAGAAACAAAGCTAAAAATAGTCCTCCTCCCTAGCTGCTGTCATGTGGAGAAGAAATCAGAGCATGAGATACACCTCAATCTGAAGCAGGGAAGCTCCAACTTTTATCTCTGAGGGATGATTTGCACACTTAAAACAATGTAACACCCCACTGCATCCTTTCTGCCCTACTAGACTGAATCCAAAGGTTGGCTGTAGGGATAAAGAACCTCTGTCAATGACACAGCTGCATTCAAGATTAAAAAAAAAAAAAAATACTGTGCAACTGTGACACTTTTTCCTCTCTTACCTCAGCACCTGCTGTAGCTCAAGAAGGTGCTGGTACCCAAAAAAGCAACAAGAGCACTGGCAGTACCAAAGCTGAGCTGAGGCCAGGGGAGGGTCTGAACTTTTCTCAGCCTGCTGCAGTGAAAATGCAGTGCTGGAGGCTGGAACTGTGTTCCCTGCTGAAGGAAAGCTGTAAACAAGGGGCAGGAAAGGAGACACTGGGTTTCAGAAGGGCCGCTACCGCTGGATGTTCACAGCGAGCCTTGGAGGAAATGAAGGAAACGGCCGGGACTGACTCACCGGGGATGGGTGTTTTACTTGCTGCTTGTGTAAACTTACTGTGCTGCAGCTTCCAAGCTCTCTGTTCTGCTCCCTTCCATTATTACCAGGGTTTTTCATGCCATATGTACAGGTTTGCATCTGCTTGGAGTAAGGTACAGCTGCTGAACACGCCTAGGGAAGCAAACTGGCTTTCCAAGGAGGGCTCAAGCAAATGATTTTAGTTTTAAGAAGCCCCTAAACAACTCTCCTCCTCTGCAGTATTTGTGGTATGTCAGCAGCCGAACCAAGTTACTTTCTGTCCTGCTGCCTGCTTGGATTTTGGCATGCCCAGCTGTGTGCTCTGCATATAGAACTAAGCCCAGAATAGCGCCTGGGCAGAGCAGAGAGGATGTGACAGCACAGGACTTGAGCAGGACGGGATGTTTACGAGGAGGATGTCGGAGTGGGAGGAGTGGGAGGTTAATGTCCCAGCTGCCCCTCAGCCCCACGATAGCACAAGACATTGCAGGAAGCAGGAGCACTTCAGGGTACAGAGCCCTGCTCTTGGTGCTGTTGGGCCTCTTTGCAAGGAAGGGACATACCAGGGATGTATATCCAGGGATATATATATATATATATATATATATATATATACACACCCCAAGGAGGTATGTCCTTGAAGGGAAAGGGGCATACCAGCACTCAGCTGCTGCAGCCTAGAGTTTGGTGGGCTAAGAGACTCTGCAGCCCAATCCACCTGGGATACTCACAGCATGGGACAGCCCTCCTCCTGCTCACGCTGTGCTGGGTTCCAGATGCGTTCAGGCACTCAAACTCTCTGTGCAGCAGGCAGAGAAAGCAAGGCATGATTCACAAAACCAAACAGAAAACTGTTTCTGCAGCTGCTGGAGGTGCCAAGGACAGGGGGAGAGGTTAAGCTCACCTCAGACAACAAGATGCCCTTTTCTGGATAGAAAAGGAACAGTTTTCCAGTCAGGATGACCAACTCCAACCCGCTGCCAGCTGCTAGGAACTTAGAAAATGCAGTGGGAAGATGCACGGGCTATTTATATAATGTCCCAGAGGTCTGACACCAAACTAAGAGAGACATGATCCAGAGTCAGCATCCGGGAATTTGAAGCATCCCTTTCCTCACTGCTGACTGTAAATGCAGTGATGTGGAATGGGAATCTCAGCTGCAGCAGCTGATCCACTCTGCTGAAAAAAGGCACCCACACAAACGAATGAAAGGAGTAATTGAATCAGAAGGCAGAAGCAGGCACGAGGATGATTCTGTGGCTGTCTGGGGAGAGTTCTCAGTGTTCCACTTCTGAGGGGAGTTTTCCTGCCTGGGAGACTCCACACGGGTCTCACAGGGAAGGGAGGACTCAGGATTGCCTGGGTGTGGGCTGCAGGGTTTCTCTGGTGGTTGAGCCAAGCTCCTTCTTTCTCTTTTGCTGAACTCTTCCGAGCACATCCTGGAGGATATACACCTGCAAGCCTCAGGAAATGATTAGGAGAAAAAAACAGACTTAGCAAAGAGACAACTCTGGATAACAATTTGAAGAGACAGAATATATAATGCCTTCCTCAGCCACCTAAGATAATGCTTTGCACACTTTGCAATTTTGGTGAGCAAATATCTATATAATATGCCATGACAAAGTGCACCCTCACATAAATCCTGTATCCCTATAAGCACCTGTGTACCTACAAGAGACAGAATACTCAGGAACTGTAGATGTGGATTCAGATTTTTAATGCAGCCTACAGAGTTTTTCTACCCACATCCTGGTCAATTTCTTCAGAATTCAGGTGCTTCATTAACTTACATTTATTTGATGATCTTGGATGCAATCCTGCCTGGGATCCTGTAATCCTATAAAGCCCAGGACAACCCAACACTTTTCCTTGAACCCCCAGCTTCCTGCTGGGAGGAAACGCAAAGGAGTCATGCATGTGAGGTTAAGGAGTGGGAAGACAAGAGATTCGGATAATAAAGGGAGCTTAAGAAATAAGAAGCACCTCCGATTCTTAAGCTGGTCCAGACACCTGGGCTGGTGGGTCAGGTGCACTCCAGAGGCAAAGCAAACAAATGCTGTGTCCAAATCTGAGAGGGAGACAGTTACTACAGAATCACAGAATTGAACTGCAACTGGAAGGGACCCACAAGGACCATCCGGTCCAACTCCTGGCCGTGCACAGGACACTGCAACAATCCCACCCTGTGCATCCCTGGGAGCGTTGTCCAAACATTCCTGGAGCTCTGGCAGCCTTGGGGTTGTGACCATTCCCTGGGGAGCCTGTTCAGTGCCCCGCACCCTCTGGGGGAAGAATCTTTCCCTGATATCCATCCTAACCCTGCCCTGACCCAGCTCCAGCCATTCCCTGGGTCCTGTCCCATGTCACACAGAGCAGAGATCAGAGCTGCCCCTCCTCCCCTCGTGAGGAAGCTGAAGAACTGCTGTGAGCTCTGACCTCAGTCTTCTCCAGGCTGAACAAACCGAGCGACTTCAGCCGCTCCTCCTGTGGCATTCCCTCTGCGACCTTCACCCATATTCTTACTACTGAATTAAAGAAAAAAAAAAATATTAAGGAAAATACCTTCCGCTCGGACGTGTCGGGGGCTGCGGCCGGCCGGGCCGGGAGCGGGGCCAGGGCCGCCGTGTCCGCCGCGGCCCCCGGCCGCCCTGCCCTGCCCTGCCCCGCCGCGGTGCCGTCGGAGCGCGGCCGCCGGCCCCGCACGCCAATCAGGGCGGCCCGCCTGCCTTCCTGTAGGTGTGCCCGGCTCACCTGGAGCCGCGCTCGGCACTCATGACATACCTGCGGCCCCGCGCAGGGCGGCGGCGAGGCGGCGGCCGAGGGGCGCCGGGGGGGGCAGCGCTGGCCCCGGCCCCGCGATGTGAGCCCGGCGCAGGTAAGGGCGGCCGCCGGGGGCGGCGTTGCCGTATTCCCGGGAGAGGCGTTGCTGTATTCCCGGGATCGCCGTTGCCGTATTCCCGGGAGAGGCGCGGGCCTGGCGCCGGATCCCCGCGGATCCCGGGCCGGGACGGACGGAGGGGCGGCTGCCCCGCGGGGCCGGGGCGGGGGCGACGGGCGGGCTCCGGGAGCGCGGGGCGGACGGGCTGGGGGGACGGGACGAGGGGGAGAAGGAAGGGGAGGGAGGGCGGCCGACCCACCATTTTAGGACCCGAGGGGGACGGGAGGAGGGATCTCCGGAGAGGGAGAGCGTCGCTCCTCCCGCGGCGGGCCCGGTGCGGGTGCGCGGTGCGGGCGCCATCGGGGCACGGAGCTCCGCGGGGTCGCGGCGGGAGCCACGGTGCCCCCCAAGGGGACGGCGAAAGGGACTGCGGTCCGCCCGGCCCGGGGCAGTCCCGGGGGGCCGCAGCCTTGGCCGGGGGCCGCATCTTTGGCGGGGGCTCCGAGCCCCGACGGCAGCGCCCGTGCCGCCCCCCGCTCCCCCGCCCGTGCCGGCAGCAGGGAGGGCCCGGAGCGCAGGCCCGGTCCCAGGCTCGGCTGCCAAGCAGCAGCAGGAGCCTCTTCCCGCAGAAATGGTGCCTCCCACGCAGGGGCGAGATCCCACGGTGTTCGCCGGGTTTTCAGCTCCCGCCGGGAGCTGCGGCCCGGGAGTCGCGGGGGTGCTGTGCTTGAACTCTGGACACCTCCTTGTTTTCCTCCTTGCCTCGTGACTTTTATGGCCTGTCACGGAGGGAAGGCAGAGGAACGAAAGGCGAGATCCGTGCCTGCTGCTCGCTTCCTGCCTGCTTCCCGCAGCCCGGCCACCGCAGCAGCTCCGATGGCAACCCCAGCTCCCCAACCAACCTGCCCGGGGGGGATTCGGAGCTCCCACGGCTCTCACCTGACCCACCGTCCTCCCTGCACCCGTGTTTGTCCTTGCTTGATGCTTCGTTTATTCCCAGATATTGGCTAAGACTGCATCAAACCTGGTAGGAATTATGGGGTCAGAGATCTGAGCTCAGCTCATCGGTTTTGACTTGTTGCTGACTTTGCCAAGGCGCTGCTGGATATGGATGCCCGTGTGCTGGCTTCTCCTGGAGCTAGGTGCCTGCTCCTCCTGGGCCAAGGCACACGTGTAATGTGTTGTTGGAAGTTTTGTGACCTGATTCCTTGGTGTTTTGGAGTTTCTCATAACCTCAATGACTTGGAGATGGCTTGGATAAGGGCAGAGTCCTTTTAAAGGGTTGCACCGGAGGGAGGTGGCTTGGTTTGGAGGAATAATGTATGGGTGACCCAGATTTTAGGACTGCACCTGAATTGGGTGAGGAGGAGGCATCCATAATCAGACTTGAAGTTGTAACAAATCTAAGTTCTTCTTAGGTTTGTTAATGTTAGGAAGAGCTCAGCTGGCTTCTGTGTAGAACCTCGTTTTGCCTGGTGGTGGTTGAGGGTGGCATTTGTCCTGTCCTGCCTGTACAGCAGCCTCGTGGTCTGGATAAATCTCAGTGGGTTTATATGGTCCACTCGCTCGTGACAGGAGGTGACTGGGCTTGAGGTTGATGCTCCTGCTCTCTGAAATAGTGAGACACAAATATTTCCTCTGGGAACCTCTTGTGCATCCTGATAGATTTTGATCACAAGAGTCTGGGGGTTTTTTTGTGGGCTTTTTTTTTTTTCATCCCGCTAACTTTGGATGGTTGTTCTTGTGCTTGTTCTGCTGAATCTTATCCTTTCTTATGGTTCATTTATTTCATGTGCTTTCTAGCAGGAAAGAGCCAAATTATGCTATAGTTGCTGATGTTTTTTTCCTTTTTTTCCTTCTTAATGTAATCTACTTTAGAGTCTTGTTTAAAGTGGGCAGTTTTATTTAATTAGTTTGTATTCATGTTACATTCCCTCTCCATAGTTATCTCAGGCAAAATTTGAGGAACAGCCCGCAAGGGATTTCAAATTCTTAATTAGAATCACATTTTTTTCCAAGGATGTTTGATTCTAAGAGTTTACTGTGCTTTCTGTCATCTGGTATCTTTCCAGTTGATGTTGTTTGCTTAGTTACTGTTTGGCTAAATTATCCACAGCTAGTTTATTTCAGTAGTCATGTCTCGGAAGTTTTGCAATTCCTTTCCGCTTTGCAGCTCCTCACTGAAGTCCTGTTGAATCTTTTAATGAAGTACTCAGAAGCGACTTCAGTGCAAATGCAGTTGTGCTCTATTGTTTTGGCACTTGGGCCTTACAGAGAGGTTATTTCCCTCTTTCCTGACGTAATTACACAGTTGACGTTCAGAGTATCAGCCAGCTGGGGACAGACACTGTCACCTGACCCCTGGCAGGTATTTACATTCCCAGCTGGTTATCACTGCATCAAATCCAAAATTCTACTAGAAAAGTACCCAGTCTTGATTTGAAGATATCAAGTGATAGGCTGCACTGGTTCCCCAGGTAAATTATTCCAATGGCTGATTACCCTCGCTAATTTCTTATCTCCATCTGTCCAGCCTGGCTCCTAACCACAAAGTCTTGCTACAAGTTTTCATGCCAGGTGACAGAGCCTGTTTCTGCCAGGGCGACACGTTCCAGCTAAAAGAGCCTGTTGTACTGCGAGCCCATGGCTGTTGGCTGTGCTGAGCTCTTCCTTCTGGGAAGAGGCAGCTGTGGAGCTGGAGTCTGGGTGATCAGTGTGGTTTAGAGCAGTGGTGGAGGGTGCCTGGCCTGGTGTCTGTGTGCAGGCAGGGCTTCCTGGGAACTGTGATTGAACAACTCGCATTGCTTCGAGCTGGGCTTCACATGATGGGAATATTAATCCCCTTCCCTAAAGAAAAAATATATAGAAGTTGGATTAGCCTGCTTTGTGGCCAGAGAGATTGCTGAAGAAGTGTAGCGTGACCCTGGGCATGAGATACGTGGTGAGGGACCACCTCTTCCAACAGCAGGATTAGATGCCAGAGGGAATCATGCATTTAGTTCCTACATTTCTGTGCTTGGATAAACAAGGCTGTGGTTGCACAAATCCTCTCAGCTGGCACTGCTGTTGAAAGAAGCCGTCGTGCCTGCCTGTTGTCATCTCTGCTGGTTCTCTGCTGTGGTTTGTTGTGAGACCACACATGCACCTCTGCCACCAGAAGAGAGAGGGCAGAGGATGGAGCTCCTTTTGGCAAGGTGAAGAGTCACAAGCACGCCTTACCTTGAATCTTCATAGAACTCAGTGCATCTTTTTGCCTTCCCTCTGCAGCTGACATGTGAGAGCAGCTGCCCTGATTTACTCAGTAGTGCAGATTAACTTGGGAGAACTGAGTTTAGCCAGGACTGGGTTTAGGTCAGCTGCTCTTATGTCTTTGGTCAAGAAGTGTGTATTGAAATTTGTTGTGTGGGAAAGAGCATTTAACATGAAAAGAAGGAGGTCTGAGCTTTGGCTGTGACACACTGCTACCTATGAAGGGTTCAGTGGTGCAGAAAAGTTACAAGTGAATGCATTCTTGCGTTCTAGATGTGAGTTCTCAGTGGTTCTCAGTGCTGAGCAAGGTGGGGTGCCCTTTTGGGAAAGCTTCATTAATCTTGTCTCTTCCATTAAAAAGTAACTCCAGCTTTCTTTCCCTTTGAGTAGAATTGGTTTGCTGAGACAAAATCCTTTCCCCATCTGTTATTTTAGACACCATTCCTTCAAGTCCCATGCAGAACACTGCAGGATGAGGAACAGAGCCTGTGGTGGGGACTTGTTTTGACCTCATGTTTGGGGGGTTGGATTAAAAGCAAGATGAAGTCAAAGAAGAAATTCCCATAACTTTAGTACAAGTTCAGTGCAAGGTCAGGGGGAGGGCTATTGGTTTTGATAATGGGAAAAATTTAGAAGAGGGAAGGTGATTACCATGACATGTGTACAAATGTACATAGATAAACAGGCACACATATGTAAATGTATACAAAATAGAGGGTGTTCTGATGCTAGGAGAGGTTGAGGAGGAGTGGCTGAAGAAACTGTAATTGGATAGCACACAAGGAGGGAACTGAGGTGGGAGGAAGCACAGGAACCTGCTGCCAGGAGAATACTGCATTAGAGCAGAGATGGCCATAAGTTCCCTTCCTGAAAACATATCCTATTTGCAGGGTCATGGAGAAGTGTGTGACATTTGGACACCAAACCTTTTTGTGATCTCAAAGGGAACACCCAGCTGCAGGCAGTGGCTCAGTGTGAGATTCACTGCCCATGGTATTGCTGGTGCTCAGAATCATTAAGCACTGGGGTATCTAATGCTGATCATACACAGAAATTCCCAAATCTTTACCTGGGCCAGGCTGGGCTGGTGCCCAGTGGGATCCACGAGCTGGGTGATCCCCTCCATGGGTAGAGCAGAGCTGTGCACTGGTGAGCAGACCCAGCCTTACACAGGGTGTGACTGGAGGAGGTGAGGGGAGGGGAAAGCTCCTGCTTCATCAACGAATCCAGCAGTAGAGTTCATGAATCCAAAATACACCACTCTGGAGGCAGGGGAGGGGATTAGGATCCTGGTCATGTTAGGGCATGATTTGTTCAGGTTGTGGAAGCCCAGGGATAATCAGAGAACAGGAGTGTGTGTTACAAGCAGACCTGTAACTAGTCGTACATGGTCCTTGTTCACATCCGCCATAGAGTGGCTGCCTTGGCTACACTTGCATATTCACTCGACAACAGAAATATATTCACAAAGGCCACTGTTGGGAGCAGTAGAAGAGGAAGATGCTTTGCCCGTGATCTTGCTAGGCAGCTGCAAAAAATCAGGATGTGTAAACTAAAACGTGTATGTGCTTTACACCCACCTTTACAGGTGTAATGATTAAAATGCCTAAACAGATTGTTTGAATAGCTTAAATCTTAGTTGGGCCCTTAAATCTTCACTACAGATTGCTGTCTGTGATGAGGGGCTCATGGAAATTTGGAAAGAGTAGATGGGAAGAGTATAGCTTTCACAGGAAAAGAAGCCATACCAGTGCCTAGCAAAGCTCTGATGCTGTAGCATCAGATGTCTTTAGTGGGCCTGGGTTCCAGGCTGAATCCTTGGATTAAGCCTGAGTTCAGATGCAGAAGTTCTGCTGCAGATATTCCATAGTGCAGGTATCCAAGGGTAACTCTAGACTATGAAATGTAATCCAGCTGCAACATTTGAGTCACTCTCCTTTCTGAGATGCTCCAAGATCACTGTCTGGTTTTACAGGTGAGGGCTGCCAGGCTGCTAGTGAGGTTGAGATGGTGCAGTGTGTCTGTTTCCATTCTGTTGCTGGATTTAAGGGAGAAAGGGTGTTCTGAATATGCTGCCAGCTCTTCAGGACAGGAACAGTGCACAGTATTTAAAACAGGATTCAGTCCTGATGGTTGGTATGGCTAATGCATGGCTGAAGTAATTCTTGTTGTTTATTCTCTTTTTTTGTGACTTGCTTTGCGCATGAAGATATTTCAGGCTTGAGTCTGGATACAACAGAGCTTGGTATATCTTAGAGTGCTCTGAGAATGGTGCACTTTTCTTTCCTTTCTGCTCCTTCACACCAGACTGTAGAATATCCTGAGTTGGAAGGCACCCACAAGGATCACTGATGTCCAGCTCCTAGGCAAAGTGTTTTCCCCTGGAAAGGCATGTCCCAGGTACAGGCAAGCAGAATCTCAGGATGGGCAAGGGGGGTAGCACTGGCAAGGCTGCAGTACAGCACACAACCCTGTCATGACTCTATGCTGTGCCAAACCCTGGGGCAGAGAGAGACAGGCAAAGGGAAGTTGGGCTATCCCACTATTTTTACAGCAAATTATGGGTTGTGGCATCTTTTCTTAAATGTGCAAGTGATTGAGGGAGATGGGTTTACCCCTCAAGTCACCCAGTAATTTCTTAATAACAACTAGTGATATAGGGAATACATAACTGCACTGTCACTCTCTTCTCGTCCCTGGGCACAGCTGGGAAGAGGGAATTTTCTGTCAGGGCATGTGGATAAGGCTGAAAGGGAGGCTGTAAGGTGTTCCTGTAGGCACAGGGTGAGCACTGCTTGTTTTGGTGCCGTCTGGGAAGGCACTCGTCCTCTCACATTACTCCTACAGTTCACCTTGTCTTCCTGCCCCTGCACAATGAGTAAACTGAGCTGTTTCATTTCAGAGAGGGGCAGAGGGAGGAAGATGAGCAATTTGGAGGTATGCTGAAGCAATGAAATGTACCTTATCCTGGAAGAGCAAGGCCAGGCATGCTAGTTATGTCATTGTAGTGTGTACTCTGTCACAAAAGAGGGTCAGGGCCGTGAAAAGCAGCTAAAAATTTTGTCTGTGTGTCTGGAAGAATCATGACAGCTGAATGGCCCAGTGGGTTTTATTAGATACACCACAGACATTTCTTCCTTTGTTCCCTTCCAGCGTCATTTTAGCCTATCCAGTTGCTGAGTGTGTGATAACAGTAATACCAGACATGAAAATACTCATCTGAGTGTAAAATGGGAAAGATGGATTGATTCTGATAGTAATAGCAAAATGACTTTAGAAGAGACCAGAACAAGAAAAGTCAAGATGTGCTGCATTTTGTATGCAGTGAAAACTGGCGTGATCAGAAATCTCATGTTCAGTGAGGCTGTGTGGAAGCAAATCTGCCCCGAAGTGTATTATAATTGCATTTTACTAGAACGTTGCCTTTGAAAGCTTAATTTAAAAGGTGGCATTGTAAAAGGTGGCATTGTAAAAGGTTTTGTTGTGACTGCTAAAAAGAGTGAACAAAGTGCACTGAAAGGCAAAAAAAGATATTAACTGATATGGGAGACAAATACAGAAGTGCCAAGCAAGCATGTGCAAAAACACCAGCTTGGTTTTAAACTATGGTTTGGTAGAGAAATACAGTTTTGTGTTTAGTGGGAGCAAAAAATAACTGATGCGGTGTGTCCCAAGTTCATAAAATTGATAGAATTGGAGAAGGGGTCTCCCCTGAATGTGGGCACAGTGAGAAATAGACACCTGTGAATATCTGATGTGTGTGAGGTTATGGGAGTGGGGCTTTCACTGACAGGGCAGTGAGACTCCTCCAGTACAAGTGTGATATCAGAATGAACCAAAACAACTAATTATGTACACTACATTGTGTGAAAAATCTCTATCATTTGTAGTAAACAACGTTACAGCACAAAAGTAGAATATCTTAGTAATGTGTTTTGTTATCTGAACTTGGAGGCAAAATGACACGGAAGGAAAGAACAGAGTGAGCAGCTGATATATTTTTGTTGGGGAAGGGATTGCTTAAATAAGACTTTGCTTATGGTTGCAATCAGATACAGGGTTTATAACAGGCCTTTGCATATTCAGTACACTGAGCAGCCACTCCCTGCCTAATCCTCAGAGTATGGCTGTGAGGTAGGAGGGGTTACTATTACCCCAGCTGCACAGATGACCCTCAGACAGGCAGAAACTGCTGCAAACAGCTAGAATTAGGAACTGGAAATTCTAATGGATGGGGCCATTCTTGGTTGCCCTAAAAATACACCAAAACCAGTTACAATCTAAGTCTTCTGTAGAGACTCCTTTTAGTGAATGATTGCAATGGCGCACTGAAGGAAGGAGAGCTCCCAGTATCCTAATGTGTGCTCCCCTTCCAGCCTTCATTATGTTACTGGTGATGACAGCTGTCCTTTGTGGGCCCCACTGGCTTGAAATATCTGGTGACTGCACCCATGTTGAACTGCTCATAAGCCATAGCCATGAGGACAGGCAAGACTTAAAACAGCAGCATACATCTTTGCCACCTTCTGTTAGGGTAAGTGTAGGAATAGCCAAAGGTTTGGAATGCTGGGGTATTCCCCATGTTTGCATCAAAAGCAGCAGTGCTGTGTGTCCTGCTGTAGGGATAGCTGTAATTGCACCTTTGCTGGCACAGCTGGAAGAGGTGAGGTGCTGGTTTCAGTAACAGGCTGTGCTGGAAGCTGGGTTCCTCAGGTGCATCAGTCTGGCAGAGGTTAGACCAAATTTTCCATACAGGAATGTGTTTGGGAAGAAGACTCCAAGGAGGAGAGCTCTGGCTCTTCCCTCATTCTTGGGCATGGTTCAGTGACAATCCCAACCCTTTCCCCTTCAGGTTCTCTATTGCCCTTAGCTTTCCCAAACCACAGTGGTCACACCACATCATACTCTCTGCTGTTACATCCAGTGATTTTTTTCAAGCACAGCAAAGCATTTTGCCCTGTCCCAAGTCCAAAGAACTCATTGAGGTGACTGGAGAAGCTCTGCTGCATCTCGTTGACCTTGGCAGAGCTGGGACGTTTATGTTTTTATTTATGCCCCGCTGATCAAAGCGTGTTGCAGGTAATGGGAAGGCGAAGGAGCCGAGTCTCTGATTTCATTTGCCTGGTGCCTATGGCTTCCCAGGGGAAGTCTCTCATGGATGGGAAGGTATGCACCAGTCCAATTAGAATATGCCATGCACGCCTGCGTAGGCCGGGGGACGCGAGGACTTTGCATTCCTCAGCCAGAGCTGTCGGTTTGTGACCGTGTCATAAAAGAGGTGAAGGAAATTTTATCGGCTCAATTTTCCACTGTTACTCACAGGCCACTGTTAAGTTGCCTCATCCTCTAATTTCTTGGGGTGAATTTGAGGCACATAGACCTTATTTTTCTCCTCAGTATTGCCATCTGATAAGGTGGGACCTGAGAGGGGAAGGAGAGAGGTGGTGTTACATGCCACAGGGCTGAGGAAATGGAAGCTGTAGGCCAGTCAAGAAGAGTCAGAGTTGATGTGTTCAAAGGCTCCCAATGGGCAGTCTTAGGATCCTGATTGCTCAGCTACTATCTGAAGTCATGAAGCCATCAGGGAGTGCTGTGTAGAAAATCTGGAAGGGTGGTGGTGGGAAGCAGACTCTGCCCTCTCGTTCATATGCAGAAAAATGAAAATGGAGGGAGGAAGGATTAAAATATCTATAGTTGTTCCTTATGCATTGAAACGGGAAAAATATTTTAATTAATGCATCAAAGAAATGTTAGTGATATTTCTGAGCTGATATAAAATGAATGCTTTAAATTAATCCACACTTGGAGGTGTACTGAACATGAAAATATATGCATGTAATTTTTGCCCATTGACAAAGAAGGGGAAATAATACTGAAATAGAGAATAACAGTATTGTTCGTCTGTGTGTGCAGTTTCTTAATTTTTTAGAGGTTGTACCTGTAGGGCTCTACCTTTTTTTTTTTTTTTTAATTTTTATAATATGCTGTGTTAATGACAGTATTAGGAAGTAGTGCTAAACCTTAACTACAACATCTATGGGCTGTAATTACTACTATAAAACTTGAAATAAGGTAGTATTACTACCTTATTAGTATTACTAATTGGTAAAGCTGGTTATAAAAAGCATTTTCTAAGAGTAATGTGTATCAGTTACACCATTTAAACCCCTGATTTGTACAACTTTTCACAGCTTGATCTGAAAGACAAAGTCACAAGAATGTCTTCCCCTTCCCTTCTGTTTGGAGTGTTTCCTTGCTAGAATTGCAGATGGTTTGAGGAGATTCTAGGATGTCCTATGTGTTGTTACTTGTTTTCAGAGTTGGTCACAGGGGCTGTCTCCTAATTCACCTCTCTTCGATGCAGCATCCCCTCAGAGCCAGCCCTTTCCTATGGGGAGAAGGTTCACCGGAGTGGGATGGTGGTTCACTGGAATGGCACAGTCAGCGGCAATACCGAGACAGGGAGACATGAGACCATAACAACAACGGCTCGTTTGGAAATGATTGTAAATCCAGTTAGAATATCCTGCTTCCCCTGGTGCCCGCTTCTCACCTGGGAGGGCAGCAGACGTGTTCCACCAGGACTGAGGGTGTAAAAGCTGGCTGCTGTGCTGCTGGTGTGTGTGGGCTGCCGAGGATGCCTGGCTGTGTGTGTGTGGAGCGCTTGGCACTCACACATGGAGAGACGCCTACACTGGAGTGTAGGGACTGGCCTGTGCAATTGGGTGTGGCTTCACCAGAACCCAGGGCTAAGTCCAGGTTTCTGCTTTCCTGCTTTGCTGCACAGCCCCGTGTTCTTGTCCTCTCGTGCAGCCTGTACAGCCTCTCTGGGGTCCCAGCACTCGGAGGACATGGACCTGCTGCAGCCAGTCCAGAGGAGGCCACCAAGATGCTGTGAGGGATGGAGAACTTCTGCTATGAGAACATGCTGAGGGAATTAGGATTGGTCAGCATGGACAAGAGAAGGCGAACTCCTTGTGGCCTTCCAGTGCTTGAAGGGAGCCCACAGGAAAGATGGAGAGAGACTCTTGACAAGGGCCTGCAGTGACAGGACAAGGGGCAATGGCTTCACACTGACACAGAGCAGGGTTGGATTGGATATTGGGAAGAAATTGTTCCCTATGAGGATGGTGAAGC
Organism: Acridotheres tristis; assembly: GCA_037013685.1. Lineage (NCBI taxonomy): Eukaryota > Metazoa > Chordata > Aves > Passeriformes > Sturnidae > Acridotheres > Acridotheres tristis. Next base: position 62,463,724 of record CM072885.1, read on the forward strand.
CTTGGCACAGGTTTCCCAGAGAAGCTCTGGCTGCCCCATTCCTGGCAGTGTTCCAGGCCAGGTTGGATGGGGCTCTGAGCAACCTGGGGTAGTGGAAGGTGTCCCTGCCCATGGCAGGGGGTAGAAAGGCTTTTAAAGACCTTTCCAACCCAAACCATTCTCTGATTCCATATACAACTACTGCAGGAAGCTGTCTGATTTACCTTGACTTTCTTATCTGTTCCCCTGTGTCATACTTTTATGGCTGCTCACATCCCTCTGCTCCTGGGTTGTTGGGTTTTTTTTGGCTCAACAACTCCCTGGGATGGCTCATACATGGTCACGTGTGTGCTGGCACAAGGGAGATGTTGGCAGCACCCTGGATACATAGCAAATTGGTCTGCTCTAGATTTTAGGTGCTCTGGATTTTCAGGGTTCCATGTCAGGTCTTAATTGAGATTTATTAAGATGCAGTTCCAGGTGGATAGTTTGTACAGTCAGCAGCAGAAGGAATTGAAGAAACTCTCCTTTTTTTTTTTTTTTTTTTTTTTAATGAATGGAATGTAAACAAATGAACTTTGCAGGATATCTGCAAATACCTAAATTGGTATTTAGGTCAAATTTGGTTATTCATCTTTGTTATCCAGTCATATCACAGTGTGTTTCACTGCTCTTTTTTAGTATCTGCTAGCTCATGTAACTCACTGCATCAGGCCTAAATATTTTGTACTGTCATGAGTCCCACCCTTTGAAAAACAGCAATCAGGCAGAGAGGGAATGGGGACTTGCCCTTCCTCTCTTTATTACAAATTAAGGTTTAAGATTAAGAAATTAAGATAAACCCAGACAGCGAGATCTAACTTTTGAGTCATACTTAGTTTTTCTGGCCTTTTCCACACCCATTAAAGCCATACATCCATTTTTTCTTAATTGTAAGCCAAAACTCTCACATAACCACATGATTCTAGGAAGTGGGACTGTATGAGAAACAGAAGATGCTGTGATGTGCACAATAAACCTGTGCCAGTTGGCCATACAAGACTTAGGCCGTGAGTAACAACAAGTTTTCCGTGTGTTCGCATTAGTACCTTCCTATTCAGCACCCACACAATTCCTGTGGCTTTGGGTGTGTGAAGCTATTTTTCCACAAGGGAGAGGGAAGGGGTCCCTGCTGGTGCTTTCCCACATTTACATTTCTTATAACATTTTATTTATATCTAATACTTTCTGCTTCCAATAGCAAACTTGTCTCATGGTAGCTTCTTCGCTCTAAGGACACAAATTAAATTCCCAAGAAAAAAATGGTTTGTTCCCCAAGAAGCTGGGTTAGGGGAGGGCTGTACCAAAACCTGTTTTTCCCACATACATCCCTTTTGGATGATTTGGTTTTTTTTCTTTCTTTAGCTGCAGTACAAAGCTCCATCACTATTAGAGTACTGCCAAGTTTTTTGACTGTGATACAAATCTCATCACTTTTTAAAATAAATCTCATTGCTGGAGTCATAAGGTAATTAAAACTGATATGGGGAGCTAAGGCTGAAAACATGCATTCTGAGGTCACAACACGAGGATAAATGTGTGATTTTGTTGTTGTGATTGCTATCTCATGGGATTCTGAATCCAACAATTTTTTTATTGTTTTCTCCAATTGATGGTGCAATATTCAAGCCAGAGTATGACAAAATTTTCTGCTGTTGTTATGACTGATGACAGTGTGCTGTCACTACCATGGAATGATATACAGGTGCAGTTTTATGGGTATTTTAGTTTTTTTTGATTGCATAGGAGGTGCTTCACCTATTGATACAAAAGCAGGATTTATGGCTGGGTATATATCAATGTTTAGCTCGTCAGTTATCCCATACTGCTAAAATGTTCTAGCTTTATCTTCTGTGGGGCTCTGACAGCTACCAGAAATCTGACAATTTTCCAGGTGGAATTTGTGAAAGAGGTTATATTACGTGTTTGCATCAGACAGGATAACTTTGGAGGCCCTCTTTTCAGGGAAGGACAGTTTGTCCCAGTTCAATTTGGTGAATATTGTTCATCCTTATCTGCCTGTAGCTTAACTGTGCTTAGGATGGGTACAGGTAAGTGACAGCAGCTGTGCTCACAAATGGTTCCACTGTGCAGGCTGGGCAAGGCCAAGCTTTCAAGCGTGTTTCCAGGTCCTTTGATGTCTTAAGGACATTTGCATCTGTCAGAATGGTTTGGTGCAAATATGAGTGTTCTTCAATCTGATACTCAAAAACAGCAGCATGGGATTCTGGCTCATGTGTCTGAGGCTTTGTGAGAGACTCTGAGATTTCTGCTGCTCACTGGAGAATCTGTCCCATGAAGGTCCTGAATCATCCTGCTCAAAGAGGAACTGGGAACTCCTCGAGTTCACGGCAGACATGCTATCTAGGAATGTGTGCAGCATGCTGCTAGCAGCTACCTCTGCATAAAATGTCATGGGAAAAGTAATTTGGGAATGTCTTGCCTCCTTTTGTGCTCCAGATGTTTCTGTCAGTTGTGTCTCCGTCCCCAGAGTTTGTGGAGAGACCTGCACAGAGCAACTTGTAGTGACTCAGTACATTACTTCCACTGTGGGAATTCTGCTCTTCACCAAGTAGTCAGTTTTCTTTCTACTGAGCTCTGGCAGTGAGACTCACACACTATTCTTGTTTGTTCTCATGTGAAAATACTGCAGAATATCACAGCTTACCCATTGCTTTTATGAATATAAACTTAACCTCTGTTTATAGTGAACTGGGTTTTTTGCTTTACAGGTGATCCCATTTTATCTTAAGAATGAATCACTTTTATTGCAGCTCTGGGAAGTGCAATGTACAATCCAAGCCATGTTCTTCACTCGCTGTTTGCCAAATGTTCAGTAGCAATTTCCAAGGTGAAAATTGTGTTCAACCCAAAATGATGTTTCTCTGACACTTTTTTTTTTTAGCATTAAGTATTATAATCTACTTAAATAAAAACCAATGTAAGAAAAGTATGGAAAATTATCCCTTTTTTTTTCCCCCTCAGTTAGTGAGTCATTAGATAATTAATAGGCTCAGTGTATCTTGAGTGTGCCTACGATGAGTGAAAGCTCCAACTGGGTGTGTTAAAACGCAGGCAGACTCTCTGCACTGCTGTGACTGGGAGGTCTCACCTGTGTTTCTCAAACTTTAGTAGCAGCTCAGATGCATTTTCCAGGAGGTCTGGTGCTATTGGCAGCTTTGCTTTGTTCTCCCCTGCCTAAGTCACCTGAGGAAGCTCCTGATTCTCAGAACATTACTAGCCCTATGCAGCGCAGCAGTAGACTCTACATTATTTTGCTTTCTTAGATAATCTTTTTTTCTCTATAAGTCCTTTCCTTCAGCAAGTCCCTTCTGCTCTCCACACCCTCAAAGCTGACTCCACGTTACATTATTTTCCTTCTTATCTCTAGCATTCTGTGTTATCTCTTCCTGAACTCAAGAGTTTTGACCCCCCTCCTTCACCTCCCTTGATGGGTTGTACAGTGATAGAGCAGCCCAGGGTGGTGTGTGAAGATTGGTGACTGTTTCTTTGCAGGGGAATATGTGCAGTGAGAATCTCTCACATGGAGGCACATGCAGCTGAGGAAGCCAGCCTAAGCATGGCAGGACTAGCTGAGGAAATATAAAAATTGAGGCTTGTGGCAGGACAGGCTTTGTGTTCGGTTTCCTGGGTGTCTCACCAAACTGAAGTCCAGTGTGTGGCTTCCTGGGAGAGATGATGCTGTCCTGCACACTGAGCTCTGGATTTTGTAAGGAGAAAGGTTGGCTCTGAGCTGATTCAAATCCTAGAATGTTAAGGGATTGGAAGTGACTTTAAAGATCACCTAGTCCCAAATCCATCTGCTATGGGCAGGGACACCTTCCACTATGACAGGTTGCTCAGAGCCCCATCCAACCTGGCCTCGGACGCTGCCAGGGATGGGGCAGCCATAGCTGCTCTAGGCAACCTGTTCAGAGCCTCACCACCTTCACAGGAAAGAATTCCTTCCTAATATCTAACCTAAATTTCCCCTCTTTCAGCTCCTTGTAAAGTATACCTGAACTGTGGGACCAAGATGATTAAACCAAGGTGAGATAACAGGAAAAGGCTCAGGGCAGCCTTGTTTTTTTGGGTGGATGTTAGAGCCAAACACAAAACTCTTTCCTGCCTGAGCTGCAGCCCTTAAAGCCAGCTTTGGTATTTCTACACCAGGCTGTGGCTGCACCAGCAAGGATAAGCCCAAACTAGAGACCACTTGGCACACCCTTTGTTTCAATTAGAAAAGGGGTGTCCTCTCCCATTCCACTCAAACGTTGTCATGAACAGCTTTCTCCTCTTGCTGCCAGAAGCTCAGGGCTGCAGCTGGGTCGGAGCAGCTCCATCCCCACGTCGCAGGACAGGACTTTTCTCTGCTGGGAGTGTGTTTGCAGCAGCCTGGGCGTGTGGGCTGCCCCATGGCCCGGGGCAGGGGAGCAGGATGGGGAGCAGGGCCGAGGGCGGCCGGGCGGTACCCGGCACCACGCAGGCAGAAAGCTCCATCTCTCCCCACTTTTGGAGGAGGAGGATCTCTGGGCTCCACTTGTGTGTAGCCTTGCTTCCTGGCTAGCTAAAGGGCTTGTCTGTACTTGATAGCACTTGTTATTGCTCCTTTCTTGTTTGTTGGAGGAGGGGAGGAGGGAAGGTGAGGTGCTTTCTATTTAAAGCCAGAAGTGTTTGTCATCTCCGTCCAGGTGAATTAACCCACAGTGGAAGCAAGTACGACACTCACATTGCCTCTTGTAATCTGGCAAAGCTGTGGATAGATTGTGCCCTCATGCTTTCACTGCTGTCCTTTTCTGCTCACCAGGCCAGCTCCTTCACCCTTCTCCTCTCAGATTTTGTGCCTGTGACTGCAGCAGGACCAAGGATCACCCCTCTGTTTTCATGCTGGCGTGTGGCCAGCTGCTCCCTCTCACTGTTCCAGCTTGAAGGAGTTCTGTGCACTCAGAATCACCTAAAAGCTGAGTGCATGGGAGCAGAAGTCTGGTGTTTCCAGGCCCTCTTGGGAGAAGAGCCTGAGTGGCTTTATTTCAACAGGGAGCATTAGTTTAGCTTGTTCCACAGACAGAGCATATGAGGGAGTGATGGCCAGCTCATCATCTGATCCAGTGAGTGATGTGAAAGATCAGTAAGCCCCAAAAGGGGAAAGAGTGAATTATCTTTGAGAGTTTGCATATCCTTCCTAGTGGCAGATGCTAGATTGGTTCTGTGTGCTGCTCTCTCATGTTATTGGCCCTGCTGAAAATGCTGATTAAAAGTTTGCTTCGAATAGCTGAGCTCCTGGGGATCTCCTGGGCCCTCCTCTGATGGAGCAGACCTGCATTGGGAGTTTAACATTGCAGTGCTCCACAGACACTCTCTTCTAGTAGTTACTGGGCTCTTGTACATAGCTGCTCTGCATGTGAAGACTGCAGGTGCTGTCAGTCTTGTTCTATTATTTCCTCTTCCATCCCATGAAATCCGTATTGCAGACATGTCTTCTGCTGTGGTGCACCCGGCCTTTGACTAGGAGGTTAACAGTTTCCCTGGAGAGATGCAGAAGTCCTCCCCTCCTGTCTCTGCAGAAAGTTGGCCTGCTCCTTCTCCAGCCTCACTTCCCAAAGCTCCTCTCTCGCTCTCCATGAGGTGTGCAAAACATCTGGCAGTAATAGGATGAGACGAATCTCTCTTGGCAGCTTCCAGCGTTGATGTGCTGTGCACCTCCCTGTACCCTGCCTCCCAGTATCATCATGGAACTGCTCCAAATGCAGCTTTAAACTCGTCCTTTCGCCCATCCAAATCCCTTGCAACAGAGCCATGGAAGTGGAAACTGCGGGTTTGAGCTTATAAGAGGAAATTCAGTGCTATGTACATCTGTGAAACAGCACAGTGAGCAAGAGTTCTTCTGACAAAGTGTGGGCTAGAGTTTTAGCACCTTCCAATTCAGATCTTTATGAGCCATCCTAGCTTTAGTAATAGTAAACCTTCCTTAGCCAGCAGCTGCTGTGTCCCTCAACAGTCTCTCTGCTCCTGGGGAGCCTGTGTTTGAAATCTGTCTGTATTAGGTGTGACAAGTAGTACTTTTGTAGGCCTGGAGCTGAGGAGACTTGATGTAGCCAGGAGAGCCAAGAGCAGTATAGCACAAGAGTGATCTGATGTGGAACCTTTGAAAAGACAGTTTAGCAGCATCCAGGTAGTTTAGCAGCAGCTGACAGCAGCAAGACCTGGTGGAAACCTCGTGGGAACTCCCTGAATGGACATACCCCTTTGAAACAAACTAGTTATTACAATTATAGCTATTATAGCTACTCACTTCTTGGGAGAGAAAATCCAAATTGCTGAAAAACTGTGGTTTTGTAAGAAAGACTGTCTTTTCGCTATAAACAAAAATTAAAGATTACATGAGAAAAAATACACAGGAAGTAGTTAACTGATGAGTAAACTCAATGATTTTCCTCATTTTTTTTTAGAATTGAGGTTGTTCAGCCTGGAGCAGGGAAGGCTCCAGAGAGACCTCATTTCAGCCTTAAAAGGGGTATATAGAAATAGAGCTACATTTTACATGGACAGGTAGTTGTAGGAAAAGGGGGATATGTTTTAAACCAAAAGAGGAGAGATTTTGAGTTGATATTGGGAAGAAATCCTTTATTATGAGAGTGGCAAGGCACTGGTACAGGTTGCCTAGAGAAGCTGTGGCTGCCCCATCCCTAGAAGTATTCAAGGCCACATTTTGGTCAGGAGCTGTGAGCAACCTGGGCCAGTGAAAGGTGCCCCTGCCCATGGCAGGGGGTTGGAACTGGATGATCTTTAATGCCCCTTCCAACCCAAACCATTCTATGATTCTGTGATGACAATACCCCTGATGAAGGTGTATAAAATGCTTCCGTTCTAACTCCAGAGCATGTGCTCCTTGCCTTCAGAGAAGGTGTTTTCTTTCACTTGACATAAGAGAAAATAGAAGCTAAACCAGCTTTCAGGCCAGGCGTGCCCTTGCCATGGAGCTAACTGGGACAATTAGTTCGGATGTAATTATGCCCTTACTGCTTTTACTTTCTGTGTGGGAAGAGGTTGGTACCTGTGACTATAGAGCCACTCTAGCACAAGGAAATCATCATAGAAGAAAAGAGAGGGAGCCACAATGGTTTGTCTCTTTCTCAGGTTTTTTCCAGGTAGGGATTGTGGGTCATGGTAGAAGGCAGAGAGATAAAAGTGGTGAATCAGATTCTTCCGTCCTTTTCACAGACATATCCCAAATGTGCATTCCCTAGTGCTTTGTCATGTCTGAACTTCAAATGCAATAGTGGATGGGAAATTCCACTATATCCTTTGGGAAACTGTCCAACAATCCTGAGATGGCTTTTTTCTTTTTTTCTTTCCCCATCCCTAAAAGAGTAGACTAAATGATGATGTCATTTCTCTTTATAGTCTGTAGATTAGTCCACACACACCAGAGCTACTCCTCTCAACCCATGTGGTTTACAGCCTTCAAATATCTCATGTCTTGTGTCATGTCCTAGTTACCTGTTAATCAAATTCTTATGTTCCTGTGTCTTGTTAATTAATTCCTGCAATCATTTGCAAGGAGGTCCAGACCTACACAGAGATCTGTAAAGAGAGCCATCAGCTCCAAAGAACAGGCAAAAATAAGATAGAACTTTTAATCTCAGCTGGAAGAGGCCAGGACTATTTGTCCACCATGCCCCATGAAAAACAATGAAGATTTTGGAAAATTTTCTTGTTCTCTGGATGCCTTCTGGTACCTCCTTTTGGGTCTGAGATAACCAGCCACAGCCAACACTTTTCATAAGTTGCACTGTGGCCATTGAAGAGAGCTCAGCACCTCTGCTCTTTGACCAAAGTAATTTTCTCTATTTGCATGTGAAACTAAAAAGACACCAGTGGGGGTATTTTGGTGATACTCTCATACTGCAATGTGGTGTTTGCCTATTCTCAGTCTTTGTGTTTGTTTCCCAGCTCTGATCACCCAGTAGGTATGTGGTGTTGGTTTTGTTTTGGTTTTTGGTTTTTATCAGCTGTTCAGTAGAACCAGTGAATTACATCCGTTGTATCATTGTGAAGTAGTAACAGAAAAATGCATTTTTCTTCAGTAGGATGTGTCACTGATGGAGTCTGAAGAAACCAGTGAGGGAGGTGCCACTCCCCCAGGAGCCAGCAGCATCACTGGGGAAGCCTGGAATTCTTCAGCCGTGGAAGGAGAGCATCATGCCACTCACACAGCAGCCAAAATGAGCACCAACCCATCTAATTCTGCAAAGAGAGCAGAGCTCAGCACGCCCAAGGACTGCCTTGCTGCTGCAGGGAAAGCAGCAGAGATGCTGGGCAGACCCTCTAACCCTATGCAAAAAGTGCCAGCAGGACTGGAACAAGGCCAAGGGGACACAGAGCCTCAAAAGGGACTCTCAGAACTGGAAGGAGAAATGCTTTTAGAGGAGGGTGGACTGGATTATTCTCTGAAACTTAGGCAATTGGAACTGGTTGGCCTGGAAAGCAACCAGGACTCTTCCTCTCACAGCAGAGTCCAGGATGAGCCAGCCCCTGGCAGCCCCATCCTGCTGGCTGTGAACCTCAGCACTGAGTTTCCTCTGTGCCAGGCAGAACTAGCTTTTCATGGCTCAGACCCTCAGGCCCAGCAAACAAAATCCCCTTTGGCTGATGCCATTTCCTCTCAGAGGGAGACACCTAAGTGCTTTTTGGTGTGTAAAACTGTTTCAGAAGGGCATTATAAGGCTGAACCCTTTCTGGATAACATCTCCAAGGATTCTATGCAGGAGGTCGATGCTGGTGTAGAGCAGGAGCAAAGCACCAAAAAGTTGGCGCCAGCACCTGATGAGCAGCCTACCTCAGAGGGAGTAGTAGAAGACACAGCTAAACCTTACACTTCTGAAGCAGTTCAGGAAAGCTTAAGAGCACCCCAGGGTTTGGAAGAGAATATAGAATCTTCCACTTCACATCAGCTGTCTTCCACCTTAACACGTGACAGCCAAATGAGTTCACTACAAGCAGAAGGAAACACTTCAGATGGTGAAACAGGGAATACCAGCATGGTCAAAGACCAGGGAATGGTTCCTAAAGAGAACTCATCTGCTTCCAAGTGCCTTCATCTAGAAGATGATCACAGAAAAACTGAGGGCAGACCTGCCCCTTCAGCAGAGAGTGCTTTCCAAGGAAAGAGTACTGCTAAAAGGACAGAGGAAGTGAATGCTTCACGGCAAAAGGAGCCAGCTTGGGACGGGGCAGCGTCTGAACTTCAGCAAGAAGAGGAGGAGGAAGAGTGCAAAGAGCAGAATCTGCCGGAAGAAGGCAGACCTTTAGAGCTCAAAGATCAGAAAAACAAGGAACAAAATGAGCAGGAACAACTGCAAAGGGAAGAGCTCAGACTGGGAGAAGAGCTCAAACTAGAGGCTCTATCATCAGCTTTTGGGTCAGAAATACCTTCTGTTCCCAGGCATAATGTGGATGAGTGTGGTTTGGAGTATGCTTCCTTGTCTGAGCAAACAGGATCAGCATTTCCTCCTGGGGAACCTCTCTCTGTGGATCAGCATCCTGGTGAGGACATGCTGCTGAAAGCTCATGTCACAGAAGCAGGTTCTAAATGTCAGCCACCTGCTGTCGGCCCTCTGTCCTCAAATAACATGAACCCAGCAGGGGAAGTTCCACACCTGTGCCATGTCTCTGACCAGGCAGAAGACCTGGAGGACTCTGGCAGCTTTTCCATTGGTGGTCAGGATATTGGAGAAACTCACTTGGATGATAAGACACGATTGAGCAGGGAGAATGAGCACAGTGATGGTCATCGGAAAGCTGTCCAGAGGTTTGATATAAGAGATGCATCATTCTGTGGAGGGGTGACAGCACCTTTTAGTGCAGAGAACCCAGAGGCTCTTGTTCCAGCACACCCTTCCTCTTGTACCAGAAACTTGGAGCCACCTGATCCCATAGATGTTCAACCCATTACAGGAAAAGCTGAGCTTTGGGACTTCATTCCAGCTTCCCCCTCAGAGCTCACCTCAGCAGCGTCAGAGTGTGTTCCAGAGCAGGAGGGTGCCAGAATAGCCTCTGTGACCCCCGAGCACCGTCCTGGCACCAGCCTGAATGAGCTGCCAGACTCTGCAGGGAAGCCACCAAACCAAGTTGCCCCTGCACGAGGGTGGGACACAACACCAGCAGAAACTGCTGTTGTAAGGACAGATGGGGGGGAGGCCAAGACTTCCCATGAACTCCTTACTTCTGAGGAGGACTTTCTTGAGGACCTTAGTGGCCCATCTTCTTTCTCTGCAATGTATCCGAGCTCCCTTCCTCTACAAGGGAGCTTTCCTGGGGATAGGAGGTCTGTGGCTTGTATTGCAGGGCCTCTGGAAGCATCCCAAACACCAGGAAGGACTTCCACTCCCCTGAGCCACCCAGAGACAATTCAGCAAAACTCTCCCCAAAAAAGTGCCATTATCCAAGGAAAAGAAACAGGAGAAAATGTGGATCATAAAACACAAGTGCCTTTATTTGATGAGTGTGACTGCAGTTTATACCAAAAAGAGCCTGGATCCAGAATTTCCAGTGTCCTGAGCACCCTAACTTGGCCCTCCGAAGATGATACAGTTCTTGCTGGTTCACAGCAAGGACAACCTCTGTCCCCTGTGTCCCACTCAAGTCTACCTCTGGTGTCTGAGCCTGATGCCAAACAGCTTCCTCATCCTCCTTCCCACATCCAAAGGCCCAGTCAAGCTCAGGCCCCTGCACTCCATGCAAATCACCTTGTTCCACCTCCAGCCCCTGCAGGTTACCAGCCACTGGCTCCTGGACCACACTCCGGGCCCCCCCTCAACTGTGAGGTGGATGATGGTAAGCTGGGAGCCATTCACCCTGCTCCAGGCCATCCTCTCCAGACTGCCACCTCTGCATCTGATTCCAACTCCGTGGCCTCTGCTTCTGATGGAGAAAGTCTAGCAGAGAGAGACGGCCTTGTTCTGGTGAGTGGAGAGTGGGATCTCGGTGACTCAGGTCCCCATGATACAGAGACTTCTGATGACTCAGGGGTCAGTTTGCTGACCAAAAGTTTTTCGGCTCTTGGAAATGAAATGTTGGTTGGCTGCTCTGACACCAGCCCTGAAACAGCAGATCACCACATGGATATAGAGAGTGGGAAATCCTCACCTGACCACCCTTCTTGGCCCTCATTGGAAGGCCTGATAGCATCCCCAGACTCCAAGAGCAGAGACTCTGCACAGCACCTTCCAACCCTTGCATTCACCAACCCAATCCATTTCCTCCAGCTCAGCCCTCCATCGCCGCCGACCACCAGAACAACCTGCCAGGATGAGGAGCTGCGATGGGAGCAGCCCACAGGCAGCTTCAGTGTGGACACAAAGAACATCCAGGCTCCACTGGCAGTCACAGAGAAAACAGAAGGTGAGAGGAGGGTCAGGCAAAGGCTGGGAGGAGAACACCAGCCAAAGGGAGAAATGGCCAAACATGCACCCTTGGAAAAATCATCAAGTTGGCCAGACAAAAAAAATATTGGGGTAGCTGTGCAGGAGCCAGCAGCCAATCAAGAAAACCCAATTAAAAGCCGAGTAAAATCCAAGGACTGGCACCGTCAAGGCCTGAAGAGGATGTCAGTACCACCAGACATCTTGCAACGTGAGTCCTCTCTTCTATTTCTCTTCCTCCTTCCCCCCTCCAACTTAGTGCAGTTATCAAGAAGTAAGGTTAAATTAAATAGACAATGTCATGGAGAGGCATGAGAGCTGTGAATTTAGCATGGCTCTTGTGCCTTTCTGGTGATACTCCTTGCTCCAGCCCTATAGCCCCCTCCTATCCTGCCCCAAGCTTCCCTTTCCAGCTGTCCCCTCCTTCCTCTCTGCTGCCCAGTGTATCCTGCTTGTTCCCTTGAGTAGGGATGCACTCTGGGGCTCAGTCTCCCCATTCCACACTAATACCTACAACAATAAACTTATTTCATGGATCCCCGAGGCAGTAAGGAAGAGCCACCTTCAGTAGCCCATCTCTCTTATCAGTTGTTTATTTGCTGCCTCGCCTTATTTTGCAACTGGTACTTTTAGGTTCCCACTTGACCTTCTAAAAAAGATGATTTTCCTGTGAGCGCAGGATTTCAGAGTACAGATAAAAATGCAAATTTGTCAAAGTCAAGGTCCCAGCTTGAACAGAAGTCAAATCACTGATGTTACAAGTGGAAAACATGCATCTTCTGTAATGCAGCTCGTTCAGCAGTACTTGCTATCAGGATGTATGTCTCTTCTTTACTGTATCTTACATACACGTTAAATAATTGCTTCTTTTTAGCTCTTACTTTAGTCTTTTTTTGAAGCTCTGAAACATACTGGATTTTTGGCACAGAGGAGAAGGAGGGGGATGTGGGGGGGTGTAAAAGGTTTGGCAGAACTTGGATCAAGATTTGTTCATATGTTTGACCTGGAATTTCTTAATCCTAAATTTTAAAATATTCAAGGCAATAGTACTGTCTTTCTCCTTATCCTTAACTGCAGCTCAGTCTTTGGGCTTTCTTCCGTTTTCTGCTTCCAACTATTTCAGATTTAGAATTTCTTCACACATTATTTGATTAAATTCCTCACAAACCAAAAGGATTTCTCCAGTTTTACACTTTGGCTCCACTGATCTCCTGATGCCTGGCCCTAGTAGCTGAAAGTGTAAGGACAGCACCAAACAGGGCACACAGGCAGTGTCTTTGCTTGCATAACTGGAGAGGGAAGCTCTTAGAGTTACTGCTGCCTAAAATGCCAGCCTTTTTCTCTGTGTGAAAAGTGAATGTGGCTAACAGATGGAAAGTCTAAGTAATGTCAAGGATTATTAAAACTAGAATATTTCTGACCCAGAAATAAATGTCACGAGGGCACCTGTACTCCAACTCAAGACCGCCTCTTAGGTGGGGTATAGGTAAGTGGTATCTGTGTATCATTTGGACTGTAGATTAAGTCTAAAAATGGACTGATGTTTTACTTTCCAATTGTCTTCTATGCAGAGGTTTCTTCTGTTCCTTCAGAGGAAGAAGCTCACAAGACACACAGGGAACCACCAGTCAGCTCAGAAACAGTTACAATGCGGTAAGTCTCTCAATGACCCTTAGAATTTACCCCAATCCCTGTGCAGCACAGGCACCTCCATTGTTTCTGAGTTACCAAAGATGATGTTAAGGAGTGGAAAACTTTAATTAAATGCCCTAGGCCTGTGTTTCAGTCTATGCTCTCTTGAAGAGGACCCTACTGCAACAGAGGTATTTCTGTGCCTTCAGAACTGTCTTTCCACTAAGCCAAACTTTGCCCTTTGTGTCAAGTAAATCTTGTGGAGCTTGAGCTTGTTGGAAAAGGAGAGGCCCCTGTTGTGACAGAGCAGTTTCTAAGCTATGGATAAATCATCTCTGGTGCTGTGCCCTTCATTCACTCTGTGTTTTGAAATCCTTTTTCCCTGGCAGAGAGAAGAAACCTGCAGACACAACAGAGAACTTCAAGCGCCGGCACTCCAAACTGATCAACTCCTGTAAGTACCTCCTGCCTGGGGTGCTGTGGCAGTCCCCTCTCTGCCAGCATCTCTCACCCTTGCAATGAGCACAAAGGAGAGAGATTCCTGCCACGTGGTGGTTGTGAGGATGTAGTGTTAGAAAGCAGGGAAAGCAGCTGGAATCCTGCAGTACACTTGGGCAGCTGGGGAGCTTTGCCTGAATTTGGCTGTCCCAATGCGGGGCAGAGTTTTCTCCAGGCTGAAGCAGAGGGTGAGTTGCTACTACAGAAAAGATAAATGTATGTGTCTTTCTTCACAGCAAGATTGCTGTACCAGGAGTACAGTGATGTGGCTCTGAACAAGGCCATCCAAAGCCAGAAGAGAGCAGATTATCCAGAGGATATAGAGTCAAGTTTCCCAAGTTCCCCGAGGCTACGGAGGAAAGTGCTGCCTCCCCAGGACTCATATTTGCAACGTCTGTCAGTCTCATCTAATGCATCCCTCTGGCAGGACATCCCCATGATACGGGGCAGCAGAATACTGCTCAACATGTCCCGTGAGGAGCAGAGACTACAGGAGGTAAGGGGCAGATGTGGCATGGTAAATACATGGTCTGTAATCAAGAAAGAGTCCCTGGAAGAGGGGTTAAAGCAGGGAGCAAAAACTGCAATGTGGGAATGCAGGTGGAAGCAGCATGTGAAGATGAGATGTGAAGTAGAGCAATGCTGAAGTGCTGAATTTTAGAGAAAAGCAGCACTGAAGGATGGGCTCTGGACTGTATCAATAATTCCAAGAAAACATGAGGAAAAGTGGGAACAAGAGAAGGAGTTTTGAGTATGCTCAGTGCAAAAGGGTGTATAAAAGTAGAAGACTTGCAGCATTCTCTCACACATCAGCTTGTGAGAGATGCTAATAAAACCACAGTAAATTGCATTTTCTATGGTAAAATATGAGTTTAGCAAATCGGCCCTTGTGAGTTTAGCAAATTTGCCTGTGTGAGCTGCAGGGCTGAGAGGAGACAGGGACATGTATGGATTCAGCACAATGGTACAGAGAAACTGGATGAGGAAAAGGAAAGGATCTGAGAAGTGGACAGGAAGACCCAGAGAAAGGTGAAAACAACAGCATGGGAAATGTGATGAGGGAGAAAAATGCATGTGGTACAGATGCTGGACTTTATGGGAGCTTGTAAAATGGGGAACCTCGTGAAAGTGGTGTTGAGGGGAAATAAAAAGTAAAATGAGAGCAAGTAGCTATTTTTAAGTCATACCACAAGTCTGTTTTTTTAAAGACAGTCTATAATAGCATGCTTGCCGTTCATTTCTAAAGCCTCTCTTCTGTAGTTACACACTCCTTGCATCATGTGCTGGGAGTTTCCTGCTTTGCCCCATTTCCTCTGCATAAGATTCCTCACAGACTCACGCAGTGTACTGATGCTGTGCTCCTTTGTTTTCTCTCCCAAGGCCAAGTTTGAGTTGATAATGTCTGAGGCTTCCTACCTGCGCAGTTTGAACGTGGCAGTGGATCACTTCCAGCGCTCAGCAGAGCTCCAGGCGATGCTCACCAACCAGGAGCGCCAGTGGCTCTTCTCCCGCCTCTCCGATGTGCGCGATGTCAGCGCCAGGTGAGACGTGGCCCTTTGCTTCCAGGTCCAGCAGGAACATTTCTCACTCCTCTTCTGCGTGCTCACTGTTCAAGGCAGATACAGCACCTAGTGATGACACCAGCACTGCCTGGAAAGGCATAGTCGCCTTTTTAGGTGACAGGGCATTGTAAATTCTGGTATTAAATCGCAGATATTATGGCTCAGTTGTGCACAGAGCTCATTGCTGGAGATCAAAATGTTGCAGTTGGTGACGTAGCCTTGTGCCACTGCTTTCAACTACAATTAAACTTGACTAACTAGACCCCAACCCAAACCAGCTCCTGCCAAATATAAGACAAAAGGGGCAGCTGCATGGGCCCTGACAAAAAGCGGGGGGAGAAAAGGGAAAAAAAGTAAGTTACAACCATCACTTGACAGAAACGAATGTGAATCAATAGAGCGTAATTCATGAAATGTGGACATGACCCCACATGCAAGGAATCCTGTATGTTGTAGGATTCTGTTCTGTTTTTCCTCCTGCGAGGCTTGACTACATAAATCACTAAGCTGGTAAGATTTGCTGCTACCTTTTCCATTTCTGCCAGCAGGATTATTCTGGTGAGGTCTTCGTTTACAGCTGTTACCTGACCATGCCTATAGAAGCATGACCTCTCAAGAATAGAGGTCTTTTGCCTCTGCTTTTTCCTTGCTGATACCAAGCCCTAAATTGTCATTGTCCCAACATTACACTCTCTCTAGAACTAAGGAGTTGTCTTGTGCTTATCTGTGGGCTGTCAGGGTTTTAGAAGACTAAATGACACTGATATTTCCGTCTCCTTTTATGGCATCACATCCATGTGCTGCAGTTTCCTCTTTGACTTGGAGGAGAAATTTGAAGAGGACATGTTCACTTTCCATGTGTGTGACGTGGCTCTGAAGCATGCCCCTGACTTCCGCCGGGTGTATCTTCCATATGTGACAAACCAGACATATCAGGAGCAAACCTTCCAGAGGTTACTGTAAGTTTTTCTCCTTTGCTGCACCCTTCTCCCCCTTACTTGCATGGATATGGACTCTTTCAGGTGATGGGGAATGCTGCAGGAATGGGCTGTTGAGCAGTACTCTTGCTACGCCCCCAGAAGAACCTTCCTCAGTTCAATGGCCTTTGGGACAGAAGGACGGAGCTCCTGCAGGCTTCTCTCGCATAGCATTGGAGAGGAAAAGAATATGTAATATCTGATCTTGTTACAGTCTGTTCTCTGTCTGCCCTCTACTGAAGAGAACAAATATGACTGTCCTGGATAATGGTTTTCAGTCTTGATCACTGAGAACCAGAGTGCAAACCACTACTCATGAAAGGAGCACTGCTGATAGAGGGAGTTGAAATGTAGATGTTACTTCTGGCTCTTAGTCCAGAGGGCTGTGGAAGGAGGAGAGAGATAATAGCTGTAATGCCATCCTGTAGCTGTTAGAAACCCATAGTTGCTCTTCAGCAGCAGAGTGGTGCAGTTTCTTGACACTTCTTGCCCCAGGGAAAAACCTGACTGTGGGAGTACTCCAACATTCCCTGAAATCTGATACTAGGAAGGTTATTTATTTACTCTGATGCCTGGATATCTTTTTTTTTTTTTTTTTTGCCACTCCCACAGAAATGGAAATGCAGGGTTCCAGCAAGTCCTGGAGAGATTGGAAAGTGATCCAGTGTGCCAGCGCCTCTCACTTAAATCCTTCCTCATCCTCCCCTTCCAGCGCATCACTCGACTCAAACTTCTCCTACAGGTAACTGGTGGTGATTCTCTGCCTTCCCTCGAGTTTCCCTGAACTGTGTCTAGGAGCAGCTGAGGGAGCTGGAGGGGCTCAGCCTGGAGAAAAGGAGGCTCAGGGGGCATCTTCTGGGTCTCCACAATTCCCTGACAGGAGGGGAGAGCTTGGGGGGGTGGTTTGGGCCCTGATCCCAGGGAAGAAGAGGAAATGACCACAGACTGCACCAGGGAAAGTTCAGGTTGGACATCAGGAAGAATTCCTTGCAAGAAGGGCTTGGCAGGCATTGAAAGGGGCTGCCTCGGGACATGATGGAGTCCCCATTGCTGGAGGTGTTCAGGAAATGATGGATGTGGCACTGCGTGAGGCAGTGCTGTTTGTGAATCACTGAGAGTTTTGTTGTGACACTACTTCAATTGTACTCTAATAAAGAATTTATGGAGTGTTCTCAGAACATGTTGATTTACATTTTATTGAACTTTTTGGTTTCCTGCTAGGAAAACAAAGCAAGGGTTCCTTGGCTGCCCTCTGGAAGGCAGACTGTGTCTATGCTTTCCCTGCAATGTTGACTAATAAGGAGCCATCCAGACAGGAAACCAGCCAGTTCCTAAAGAATTAATTTTGAGCTCTTTCTATGAAATTCTTCTTTTTAATTATTCGAGCCTCTTTTTAACAGGAGAAAAGGACAATTCTATTCTGTTCATACATCCATTTGTGTTTTAGCTAGTGGTTGCTTTATGCCATGTAATTTCTATGTGATAATGAATACAGTTTAAATTTACAGGAATGCTCTGGTCAGTGTGACTTACCAGTGATATTCTGCATCTCAAATTTTTGGTCTTCTTGTCTCCACATGTCACCAGCTACTTCTGCTTTATTATTTGTTCTACTCTTCAATGGTGGTAATGCCCACCTTTCCTTGTTTACATCATGAAAATCATCTTTTCTCACACAGAATATTCTGAAAAGAACTCCTCCTGGGTCTGAGGAGGAAGTGCAAGCAACACAAGCCTATGATGCCCTTGAAAAGGTAAAGATGCCTGGCCTTTCTGCAGCCTTACCTTTGTCTCTAAGTAATCATCAACTCCCACCCTTGCCCCTGCAAGAAAATCTTGCTTTAAAAAACCCACAGCAGTACTCCCTTGCATCCCTTCCTCTTATCCTGTTTATTATAGAGGCAAAGTTTAAAGTTTTCTGGGACAAATAGTCATCTACAATTTGTACAGCCTCATAAGGTGGATTGTTCTGTCTGGTGATGATTTGACCTTCCAAAGGAGAGCCACCAGGATGGTGAAGGGTCTAGAGGTAAAGACACAAAAGCAGTAGCTGATGTCACTTGGTCTGTTCAGCTGGAGGAGACTGAGATCAGAGCTCAGAGATCAGAGCTGCAGCTTCCTCACAAGGGGAGGAGGAAGGCCTTGAGCTCTGCTCTCTGGGACCAGAGACAGGACCCAGGGAATGGCTGGAGCTGTGTCAGGGGAGGGTCACGCTGGATATCAGGGAAAGGTTCTTCCCCCAGAGGGTGTGGGGCACTGAACAGGCTCCCCAGGGAATGGTCACAGCCCCAAGGCTGGCAGAGCTCCAGGAATGTTTGGATAATGCTCTCAGGGATGCACAGGGTGGGATTGTTGGGGTGTCTGTGCAGGGCCAGGAGTTAGACTCAATGATCTTTGTCCCTTCCAACTCAGAATATTCTGTAATACATACTTTTTTTGCAGGAAGATGCCTAAGGAATTGTCACTTATGCTGACTCCTGAGGGGCTCGTGGGAGTAGTACTGATCCCACCAGGCAGTTTTGCTCCCACTTCACTGCTCATCTGTTTTTCTCTGCAGCTCATCAAGGATTGCAATGAGAATGTCCAGCGCATGAAGAGCACTGAAGAGCTGATCTACCTCAGCCAGAAGATTGAATTTGAGTGTAAGGTGAGCTCATCCATTCCCTGGGCTTTACTCCAGCCTAATGTATTTTCTGTCTGTGACCACAAAGCCACTTTTTGTTCTCCCCTCCTATATATACAGAGCTGTTGAACCACAACATCATCCACAGGCCAACTCTTCATCAGTGCTTCCCTTGCCCAATCATTCATGTCAACCTTCACATGAAGGTGCCTGCCATGACTTACACCTCTCCAACTGGAAAACTGAAAGCACAGTTCCTCAAGAGAAAGGCAAAAATGCAAATCCAAAACGCACAGAGACTTGTTTTCTTGTGCATAAATATTTATGTTTGTCTTGCAGATATTCCCACTTATCTCACAGTCGAGGCGACTTGTGAAGTGTGGTGAGTTGACAGCACTGGACTTCAACAACCTGAGTCCAAAATGGAAAGTCACCACCCGACCCATCTACCTGCACCTTTTCAATGACTGTCTGCTCCTGTCTCGGCCCAAGGAGTGAGTGCTTCAACACAATTCTTCCTGCCCCTTCTAAAATACCTGTTTCTTTCGGGGTCTGTGCTTTGGTGACAATCCTTTCCCTCTGCCTGCCAGCAAGTGGCAGCCTTTGTCAAGTCACTCTACTGTCCAGACCTGATGTGAGTATCGTGCAAGTATGTGGAAATTGATAGTCCCAACTCTTAATTACATATTACAATATAAAAACATACCTTGTGGTCTCTAACACAACACTTCTATTCTACCTTTGCATCTCTACAATGTCAAACACTTGAACAATAACCATTTATTCTGGTTTTACTTGTAAATAATTTCTTCCTAAAGCAGAGTATGAGGACTAGTAAATGTGCAAATCACTGGTTTGTCAAGAAAGTTGTTGGTTAGTTGTGTTGGGATTTTGAGGGTGGTGGGTTTGTTTTTAAGCTGAAGCTAACAAATGAAATTCTGACAGGACAGAGCTTAGTATTTCTACCCTTTTCATTAAATCTCTTTTCTCTGGCCTTCTGAGACTTCTAACAAGAGCACTGCTTAGGATGTCTGAAGCAGATAAAGACTCATGAAAACCTTTTTGCTTTCCTGCAGACTATATGGACTCACTTTGTAACCCTCATCACCTTAAAACTCACCCCTTGTTTTGTTCCTCCTCCTCACCTGCAGGGGTGGACGCTTTGTTGTGTTTGACCACGCTGCTTTCTCGTATGTGCGTGGGGAGAAGTGCGAGATGAAACTCCACGGGGCAAACAAGAATCTGTTCCGTCTCTTTCTGCTTCAGAATAACCAGGGGAAAAGAGTGGAGTTCTTGTTTCGGACAGAGACACAGTAAGAGCTCAAGTTTACCCTTGGATATCCCATTACCAGGGCCAGACGCCTCCTAGTAGCTTGATAGTTGTCCCTCAGCTAACTGAAATGCTGAAATACCAAATGAAGTTGCTGAGCAGAAGTCTTGAAAAGCATCCTCTTGCTATAACTGTTTCCTTGTGAACCACCTTCCTCCTCTCACATTGTAGCTGCTCATACAATACTACCACATTGTCATACCATCAGCCTCCAAAAATGAGAATTTTTGTCTTTTCCAACCTCCCTTCTCTGCTTCCCTTTGTGTGAGCAAACACCCCCCCACTCCACCCTATTTCAGTCACCAGACTGCTGTCCCTCACACTGAATGCTGACACCTATCCTGCGCTGTTTTCCAGCAGTGAGAAGCTGAGGTGGATCTCTGCTTTGGCTCCTCCACGAGGAGAACCAGATCTCCTGGAATGCCCTGGTGAGACTGCTCTGCTGCTGCAGCAGTGGGGGTGGGCTGGCTCACAGGAGTCACAAGCACTGTGAGGTGGGACACCCTAGAAGGATTCCAAGGCAGAATACTGGAGGTTTTTTTAGATGAAGAACATACTCATGGGCTTTCCCTCAGTGCCAGGTGCTGCCAGTTATTTTACCTATTTTAATTCCTTGTTTTAGATGAAGACCTGTAGTATCCCTGCTAGTTCTCTGCTTTTTATTTGGGCAGCTCCTTATTCTCCACCTCCTCTAGAGCAGATGCCCACTGGTTTACTGTTGCTTTCCAGTATATCAATGTGATCTTTCCTCCCCTGCAGATGCACCACAGGTTCAGTGCATAAAGGCTTACAAGGCTCGGGAAAATGATGAGCTGGCTTTGGAGAAGGCAGATATTGTCATGGTTATGCAGAACAGCAATGATGGTGAGCAGAATGAACAATGCCTGTCTTAAACTCTAGGACTGAAAGACAAAGGGATTCTTCATCTTCTTTAGGATGCTTTATTTGGAAGCTGAAAGGGGATCTTTTCCTTTGCTCTTAGGGTCTTTTTGGAGGGGGCTTTTTTATTTTTCTGGGAAACTGAAAAAAACCCTGTGACTTTTGCCTCATGTTGTGCTTTTCCCCACACCGCAGGGTGGATAGAAGGAGTAAAACTCTCAGACCGGGAGAGAGGCTGGTTCCCCTCGGAACATGTGGAAAACATCTCCAGTAAACACGTGCGGCAGAAGAACCTGAAGGAGGAGCAACGGGTGAAGAATGCCAAGCAGCAGGTCTTCTGCAAGAAATAAGACTCTGTTTGGACTTGTACAGTCTCCCTGCCATGGAGAAACCATGGCTTTTCTATCGTGCCTCAGAAGAATTGCCTCTGCGAAGAGCATAATACACAGCACTTTGACAGGACTGGGTGCTTTTTGCCAAAGAAAGCGGGAATTCAATCAGGAAAAACTTCCTCTGTGTCAGCAGGACTATGACAGCAAGAGGAGGAATAAAGGTTGCATGTATTGCTTGCTTTGTGGTAGTAGGGAGGGACTTAAATCGGACAGAGGTCTGGTGTCTGGACTTCTGAAAATATATTCCTGGTTTTGCCACTGACAAGTTGCGGGACCTTATGCAAGTCACTTCAGAGTTCTGCCTCAGTTTTGCCATCTGCAAAATGGGGGTAAACTTACCTACCTCACTGCATGTTGTGAGGCTAAATTCACTAGTATTAGCAGCCTGAGAGCTTCGAATTCCTGAGAAGGAAGGTGCTAAGTGCAAAGCACAACAGAGCTGAGAAGAATATTCCGTTTGAATATCCTCTGGATACCTTCATGGCGTTGATCTCCATAGTGTAATTTCCATTTAGGGCAATTTATGTATTAGATCATGCAAGTCTATTGGGGTTTAGATTGGCAAATATTTCATAGTACTGAAATGCTGTTAAGAGTCCTTGACAGCATTACAAAATTCACTGGAATTAAGCAGAGTTTTCAGAAGCCACTGTGATGACTTCCCCCACATAAGGGTTATCATGCTGAGGAATCTGCTACACAAAGGTCTCCTCTCTTCTGAAGAAGTGTCCCACTAAGCCATCTGAACTGACCTTTTTTTTAAAGTCTGCCTCCCCCAGAAGTCGATCAGTGACTTTTGACAAAGATTTATATTTTGTGTTGGTACACACCCTGTACAAAATAACCAGGACTAGGCACATGTAATGAAGTGGCACTTTACTGCTGCTCTTACTCTGATTGCTGATGTGGTATTGCATGCACCATTTTGCACACTTACGGAGAACACTGAGATATTTAGCCATTGTAGATAAAGTCAAAATATGCACCAGGGTCTTTGTTCACTTTCTAAGAACTTTCTGGTTTTAAGTCCAGTTTACATGCATTTGTGCAGAACTTGTCTGTTTGAGCATATGCCTTCAACTGTAAAATACTGTTTCTTTGTTAAAGTGTTCAGCTCAGTCAATGCAAGATCAAGTTTAAGAATCAATACACCAAAGAGAAAGCCACGTGTAGCCTCTTGCATTTAATATATTTGAAGAATTAGTTACCTTCGTATCTCCAGCTTTCTGTCTCTGTAACATTCTGCCTTTAAATCCCATTTACGTTGTATCTAGAATAGCTTATTACAGCCTATTTATATCAATAATTTTAGCTGGATTAAAAGAAAAAAAAAAAGAGTTGCTTTTAGTCCTAATAAACTCATGCACTTCTCCAGTTAAAAACCTTTCTGCTTGCCTTGTTACTTACTTACATTTGAGAGGAAAAGCTAATTCAATTTACTGGATATACATGCAGTATTTTTTTTGCTGTAACTTTCCTTTCTAAGTGACTGTCAAGTACAAACAGCTCTCTTTAGCAGAAGCAGTGAGGAAAGCTGCGTTTATCCAACCTTAAGATTGTTCAGTGTTATCCCCAACCCTGGAGAGCTGATGCTGCAGGTTCCACATCGGTGTTACTCATCCATAACTGAAGGTAAGCTGAAGGGATGAACTACAGAAAATGGGAGTCCAGCCTACTAAAGCAGAAAGACAGGACCCAGTTACTCAACTTTTAATTTATGGTCCAGAAAACAATCTGCTAACACCTTCTCTCCCCCTCAGAAGGACTGCAGCTCACCCTGAGCTAAGAGCCAAAGCAGAGATACCTTCTTCATTCACACAAGAAGGGTTATAATCCTCCAGAAGACCTAGAATTTTCAGATATCCCAAATGCCTGCTTGTCCCAGGCTGTCATGAATTTATGTAGTTCCCAAGTCCCCAGGATTGTCAGTGTCTTAGGTGGGACACACAATGCTGCCATGGGATCAGTTCAGCACATCTGTGTAAGGTCATCTCACAAAGGCAGTCAAGGCATCCCATTTCCACTTCAGCTTCATCCAGGAGGAGCCAGCCATACATATTCCCATCCTAAATTAGAAGTCATCTTGTTCAACACCTCAAGTTGACAGTTCTTTACTCTTTCAATTTCTGCTCTTGAAAGCAAGCAGGCACATTGTTCATTAGAGCCTCCCAAAGTGGTTTCTATGCTAAATTCCATATGTTGTTAAAATTCCACTTGACATAGGAAACTTCAAGGCTACTGTTGTCATGATTGACAGCACTTCTATACTCTTTCCAACTAGTTGGATAAAAGGTTAACTTGTCCCTGTCACAGGGACAGCCTTTATTTCCTGATGTCAGGCCTTTGTATGTTTAGGAGCATTTAAATGTCAGCTTACACTTCTAAGAACAATTGCTTATAGCCCGGGTTACTTTAATTTCTTACATTTCAGATAGGCCTCAACTTCTCACTATTCAGTTAAACTTTTAGCTACAGCACCATCCTGCCACCAAAATCCATAAACAAATCTACACTGAAGTGCTTTTTGAAACTGATTGACATCTCTTTGATTTGTACAAACTTAATCAAACTAGTACAATATCTCTCCCAGCTGCACATTCACAATGCAGGAATCACGTTAGCAGAGTGCCTTTTGTGTCCTGTAGCAGTCTTAATAATGTCAGGATTTCTCCCCATGTTATCTAATGTGGATAACCTGAGTTACCAGAAAATCCGTATTAAACAGAAGCATAGAGTATGCAAATCCCAACATTTTCCTGCTATTCCCAAGGATTCTGTGAGAGGTGCCACTGTATCTTCCTCAGGAACCTGTGGAGACTGATATAAAGTGTATCTGGACAAAAGAAATTCAGGATTTCTACACTGAAAAAAAGAAATAATTAAAGACAACCCTCAGAGGGCAGTTAACACTAATTTCTTTTTGTGATGAGGACAGCAACGAAGTACAAGTATGAGCTGCATTTAAAAAGTTTTGTTGAGAAGCTGAGAAAGTCATGGTGTATGTCTGAAAATCAAATTTTATGACTGCTGACATTTTTCATATAAAGTAGTTTAAAATATATTCAAGTATAAAGTAGTTTAATATATATAAAAGTGTATATATATGTTTTATATATATATATATAAATACACACATATATGTGAGGCTCAAAAAAAACCCCAAAATCTCCCAGTGCTGGAGACCTATGTTGCTCCCTCCTCAAGGAAAATAAATGAAAGCATTCTCCATACTTCTTCTTATATTCACAAAAAAGGTGACATTAGGACCAGAGTTCAGTAAATAAACACAACCTTGCTCAGAAACAACTTTTAAAGCAGATAGTTGTTTTTATATTTCCACTTTTTCTAATATTGAAGAGGTCTCATGACCCTCCAAGATTGTTGTGTCTTGTCAGCTGAATGCTGTTAACAAATTAAATGCCATTTTAGCCCAAACTTCTTGGAACTGATGGCTGAACCAGGTGCACTGTTAGAACATTTATACAGGCTCCAAAACGTTGGCACAGATGTTTCAGCTTACACTCGTTTAACCTGATGAAAGGACTCTCAGGTGAAAGCATGTGCAGAAGCAAGGCCTTAGAAGCTAAAAGTGAACCTTGAAACAAAGACAGGAGGTTTGAGGAGAACAGTGCTGTGCCAGCAACACGATGGTGAACCAATAAACAGGAAGATTAAGCACGTTCTATTTTGGTGCATCAGAACACAAGCAAGTCTCATTCTTCATGCAAACACTACCTGGTGCTGTTCTGTTCTTTTTATTAAGAATTGTTAAGGACACAAATTACAGTGCCCAAAAGTCAGGAAGTGCCATTTGTTCCTTGCAACTTCCCTGGTTGCTGAAGAACCACAAGCTGCCGGACACCTGCAGCCAGAGCATGTTAAAAAATAAATGTCTTCCTGCCAGGCCACTGCAAAAGAACAGAATCACAGAATCCCTAGGGTTGGGAGGCACCTCTAGAGATGCTCTAGCCAGGGTCACCCAGAGCAGGTGACACAGGAGTGTGTCCAGATGAGTGTGGAATGTCCCCAGAGAGGGAGACTCCATTCCCTCCCTTGGCAGCTGTTCCAGTGCTCTGCCACCCTCTATGGAAAAAGGTTCTTCATCATGTTGAGATTAAACTTCCTGTGTTTTAGTTTATGGCCATTGCTCCTCGTCCTGTCGCTGGCCATCACTGAAAAGAGTCTGGCGCCATCCTTATACCACCCCTTTAAAGATATTTATATGTATTATGAGATCCCCTCTCTGTCTTCCACAGCCAGAACAGGCCCAGCCCCTGCAGTCTCTCCTTGTAGCATTCCAGACCCCTCATCATCTTTGTTTCCCTGCACTGGACCCTCTCCAGTAGCTCTTTGTCCTTCTCGTACTGAGGAGCCCAGAGCTGGGTCTAGCAGCCCAGACGGCGAGGCCCCCCTCACCCACGGCTGGCGAGTTTAGCACCAAGGCTCACACGGGATATTTCCAGAGCCGGCTCCTCACGGAGCTATGCTCACCGCTGCTGGAAGACTCCCGTTCCCCCCGTGTGGGGAACAAGGACCCAGCATGGTTCCTAGGGCTGTGTGGGGTTGGGGCGGCCTCCCTGCTGTGCCCAGGTGCCCTTGATGAGGCGGCCGGGGCCGGGCAGGACAGGACGGGCGGGGCATTAACCGGACCGGGCCGGGCCGGAACGGAGCGGGTCGGAGCCAGCATGGACGGGACGGGCGAGGAGCAGCAGCCGGCCGGAGGGCTAGAAATGGGTTGTGGTAAGGATATGGATGAGAGCAGGGGGATGAGTGATGCGGGCTCGCGTTAATGGCCGGGGGGAGGCACCCGGCAATGAGCCTAATGAGCAGCGCCGGGGGAGGATAATCGCTCCTCAGCGATGTTATCTGGGCCCTCGTTAGCCTCCCTCAGCCCCGCGGCTGGCCCTGATGGATTCCCCGGCCCTCGTGTCCCCTGGCTTGTCGAAGCACCTGGCCGAGGGCAGGGGGATTTTTCTTTCCTTTGTGCCACACCGAGGGGCTCCCGCTGCCTCGGGGTTTCTCATTTGCGCCTTTCCTCGCTGTCCAGTTTTCCTCCTCCTCGTGTGGAGAGACCTCTGAAGCCGTTCTTTTTCTCCTGCCTTGTGTGTGTGTGTTCAGGTGGCTCGGTACAAAATGACCCAAACAATCCTAAAAACCTTGCAGTTTAAGTGATTGGCTTGTTCCGAGGAATGTTTAAGGAGGTGGTTGTGAGATGGAGAAAGGGGCTTGGCTTCCCGCAAGTGCACCAGGTGTTCCAGACTACCTATTCCTGATGTTCCCTCTCGGTTAAAATCCCTTCTACTTAACGTTCTGTTTGTCTGAAAGTAGGACAAAGTGATGTCCACTTTGGTCTCTGAATGACGTGAGAAAGGAGTGGTTTTATAACTCCCTCTTTGTTAACCAGTAAGGCTCATCTTTCTCTCCAACCTTGCTTTTCATTTCAACTCTTTTCCTTGGCAGTCCCAAATGGTTGTGAGGTCTTTGCCATCTGTCCTAGAAATAAAACATAGCAGTTTACATTCACTTGGAGGACTATTTCTGTAAAGAATATTAAACTCTCAAGTGTCTGTTTCTGCTACAAGGTACCCACATAAGCCCTGGACACTTACTGTGATGTAAACGCATACTGGGATTTGCATAGAAACAAGTAAAAACCCTGCTCAAATCATGTGAAAATACTCTTTTTTCCCCCCACATAATGAATGAAACAAGCTCAGATGTAACCAGGAGGATGGTGGAAAAAGACCAGAGACATCTTCTGCCTCATTCAGTTCTTGACCCTCCCCATCAGGATATTTAATCTCATTTAACTGCAGTGGAAACTTGTTGCTGCTTTACAAAATCAAATTATTATAGCTGCATAGTTTCCTGCTTCTGTTTCTTTCCCCTGCAACTAATTTGGTTCTCTTAATCCTGTAAAAAGCAAATTAGATGCTGTTGGAGCAGCCTGCAGTCCCCTCATACTTCTATGAAGTTTATCTCGTCTGCTTGGAATTGTGGGGCTCCTCCTTGATTAACACTTGTCTCAGAAAGAGACTTTGAGGCAGAAACAAATCCTTTATTTTGGCATTGTACTAATATATATCAAAAGCAGAGCACAGTGAAATGAAATTATTTTATCTTTTTCCCCAAAAAATTAAACTAGCAAGTTTCTCTGTTGTCACATGCTATTGAAATGCTGCCAACAGTCTGTTCAAGCTTTCTTCTTTCCAGACAGAGGCAAATACATGGGTTTGGGTTTATTATTCTACTTCCTATCTTATGAAACAATAACTTAAAATTCAGGTAGCAGAAATCACACAGACTCACACATTCTGAGCCACTTGGGAGGTTTTTGGAACTTTTGGAAATGTATGTGCCAGCTGGGAAAGTATAAGGCTTTTGTGTTGTTCTGCTGCCTATTTCAATTATTTCTCTTGCTGTGTTCTCTCTGACCTGTCTTCTACTATTCATTCTCTTATTGTAGCACAGTTTGTGGTTTTTGTTGAACTTAGTTAGACTTCTGTACCTAATTTTGTCCTTATCCCCCTATTTCATTCCCTATCTTGTAAGTCTGTTATTCAGAAGTGTGGTTGAAACTACAGAGAAATAATTTAAGGCAGTTATTAGAAGTTTATACAATTAATGGGGTTTTTTGCTTAGCCAGCTTTGGTATGATAGAACTCTGTAAAAGTAAAAAAAGTGATGACATTTGTCAGGTAATCCCTGCTGACACAGTAGACCAGAATTTTGTTTCTGTCTTTCTTTTGCTCATTTTAATAAGGTGACAGGATCTTGCCAGGTCATTGATTTTTTCTTCTGTTGCTTATTCCAGAGACCAGTGTTATCCCTGGGCCTGTTTTCCCACTACTGTATTTGTAATATGCAAGCTTCCCTTTATTCTCCATGTCTGGAATTACTCTCTTCTGTAGTTTACAGCTTGCTTTTAAAATGAGGTTTTTCTCATCACATGTTTGAATATCTCCATATTGACCATATCAGGTTCTTTGCTGTTGCTTTCCTGGCAACACCTGTCTTTATTTTGAGCTCTCTAGTTCTTGTCACTGTTGCATTTTGTTGTGTGGGCTTTTCCTTCCCCCATATCTGAAACTGCTGATCCAGGCACATCCAGCTTAGGCAATGGGCATGTGGGGTGGGGTTTGGGTTTTTTTTTCCCCATTTTTGCCTTGTAGAGTGCCAGGATGAGAAGGAGAACACGCTGCTGAATACAGAGCACTTTGTGGTGGACGCTGATGCTGTTGGTGGCCATGGTGCGGGGAGCAGTGTGCTACCTTCATTCCCAGGCACAGCCACACAAGAAAAAGTTGAAGATAACTTGGGAATAGAAGATAGGAACAGCTCTGTAAAGAAGGTGGAAGAAGATTTGGGATACAGCACCCTGCAGGCAGCTGGATCATCTTCCCAAGGCTCCATGGTCCTCGACGGCCAGCACGAATTTGCCTCAGCACGTGGGCAACCATCAGATTTCTGCGATGACACAAAGGTTGAATTAGCACAGGAGCCCACAGGTCAGTCAGGGTCACAAGAGCACTCGGAGAGTGACTGCCCTGCTGGGACTGAAAAGGAGGCAAAGAAGGAAGAAACTAAGAAAGCATCCATTGGAGTGGCTGGAGCTCCCTGCAGGCAGGAGGAGATGGGCCCAGCCCCTCAGCGATCCAGAGGTGCTCCAGCCAGCAATGCAGCTCAGAATTCCTACAAGGGCTCTTCAGTCCTGGAGTCCAGAGGCAGCTGTGATGTTGCCAAGGGAAAAACATCCTTACCTGTCAAGAAGAAGCAGCGCACCTTCTACAGTGCAGGTAGATCCCAGGGCACACACTGGCACACGGTGACACTTGTGGTGCCAGTGGAGCTTGGTGTTCCCTTCCCTGTTCTGCTCTGATATTGCACTGCACTCCACACCATTACATGTGTGAAGACTTCCATTAATAAAGGTAGCTGAGTGTCTTTCGTTTGAAGCATTGCTAGCAATGCTCTTTGCTTTTGAAACAGCAAAAGAAGATTTTTATTTTTGTGGTTTATTTTTTAAAAATCCTTTATATTACTTGTGTATTTCTAAGGATAGTAAAAATACTCTTTTTTTTTTTTTTTTCTGTTTTCCTCTCTTGTTAATTTTTTTTCTTGTTTTCTTGTCACATCTCTCTCTCCCTCTTTGGACAATGCATCATTTCTAGAGCAGCTAGAAGAGCTGGAGAAGATGTTCCAGGAAGACCACTACCCTGACAGTGAGAAGAGGAGGGAGATTGCAGCTGTGGTTGGTGTGACACCACAGCGTATCCTGGTAATGCCTGCTGTGTTCTATGCTGCCTGTGGATTCTGTGCAGAACAGGGATGGGCAGGGACGGGGACATTGCCAGTGTCCCCATGTGTAGATGGTTTCTTCCCTGAATGCAGTCCTTTCTTCCCATTTTTCAGGTCTGGTTTCAGAATCGCAGGGCAAAGTGGCGGAAATTGCAGAAGTTGAGTATAAAGGGCAACGAAAAATATCCAGCATCAGCTCTGTCATTCCCTTATGGAACAGAGGGCTATGGGTGAGCAACTTTCTCCGTTTTGTCATTTCTCCACAATTGATACCTAAGAAATTAAGTATTTTCTTTTGCCATTTCCCCTTTACATTTAAACAGTGAAGAGCTGAGCCTGAGTTGGATCTAGGTAGCCTGTCAGATTTCTGGGCAAATTGTGGTGGATCCTCTTAGAAGTCCTTTTGATTAACCTGTAGCAAATCAATCAAATTAATTATGAAATAAAACTGTTGAAATTTCTCTGGCTGAAATCATGTAGAGAGCAAGGGATGAGATGGAAAAGTTTATGAAATCACCTCTTCATTTTTAGTTTGTGTGAATGCATTGGCCAGGTGCTTTGGGTGTGCTTGGGGATTCTTTTAACCCAGTTCTCCCACCACTGCTTTCCATTTCCACGGATTTTCACTTGGTGATGGAAATTCTGCTTGCTTAGATCAGTCTTAGAAAGTCATGGACTTCTTTGGAGAAATACAAGGTAGCATCTTTCATATGTGAGCAGAGGACATTTATAGAGGGAAAAAGGAATATGTGAAAGGATAGATGGTCTTTCAAGGGATGGGGAATGTGTGAGGGGAGAAATCAATCTCCATAGGGATGTATTTATGGCAGTCTGGAGTGAGTGTCTTCTTATGAAAAAAACAATGAAAAGAGGAAAAATTAAAGTGAAAAATTGGAGAGCATCTTACTTCATTGCATTGTTCCTTCTGCCTGTCCTATACAAGTGACCTGTAGCTGCTTCCCCAAAGACTTCTGATACTGCATTCCTCGCACTTGTAGTCAGCCAGTGCTTTCCTTTTGCACCTGCTGGTGATGTAGAATCTGCCCCTTGTCAGGTAGAAGAGTGCATGATTGGTCATAATGCCCTGCCTTGTCCTCTGTGTCCTCTGCTGCAGGGCACCTCCTTTGCCTGTGTCTCCATTGCCTGATGCTGCTGGAGACCAGCCTGCCCTGCTGGAAGGCGACCCTGGAGCTGGGAACTCCTCCAGCCTGCTCAGCACACACCCTGGATCCCCCACCTCTGCCTCAGGTGAGACCATGACCAGCACGAGTGTTTTGCACAGCTGCAGCATTAGCTGGTGGAGCTGGGAGGTTCCCAAATGCTTTAGGAAAAGCCCTGTCAGAGCCTTATGCCATCGGTGCAAAAAGTGACACCAGGTCACTCCACAGGCTGAGAAAGTTGGGGCAGTTCTGCCTGAAGGAGAAAAGGTTTTGTGGAGACCTCAGAGGAGCCTTCTGGCATCTGAAGGGGCCTACAAGGAAGCTGTAGAGGGACTTTTCATCAGGAACTGTAGTGATGGGATAAGAGGGAATGGCTTCAAACTGAAAGAGGGGAAATTTAGGTTAGATACTTAGAAGAAATTCTTTCCTATAAGGGTGGTGAGGCACTGGCACAGAGAAGCTGTGGCTGCCCCATCCCTGGCAGTGTCCAAGGCCAGGTTGGATGGGGCTCTGAGCAGCTTGGGATAGTGGAAGCCATCCCTGCCCATGGTAGGGCGGTGGAATGAGGTGGTCGTTAAGGTCTCTTCCAGTGATTCTGTGATTGTAGGTATAGCAGCTCACTGCTGATGGAGTTTCTACCAGTTATGTACCAGCACCGTGGTGCCTCTGTGCTAATTCTGGAGGCAGATTTGCAGTCCTTGTTTCTGTCTTAGCACAAGCCAGCAAGGAGTTCTTGGTTCTGCTGTTCTCCGTGGCAGATACACACTCCCCATGTTCTGATTTAGCTGGAAACGTTTGGCTACAGCCTGAGCCAAGTGAGCTGCATAAGGAAGGTTCACTCTTGTGAACTGCTGGTGTTGTAGAGACTCCATCAGGTATTCCACACCTTAAAACATCCAAAGGGGCTTCCTTGGCTTCTTCAGGCTGGGCAGGTTTCCATTTTGTGCAAGACCTTGAGGGAGTGAGAGTAGCTGAGTTCCAAAGCTGAGGGCTGAATTTTAATCACTGTTGCAGTGGAGTTTTAAGTCAGTGGGGTGTGCTGTTCAACCAGTTTTCTACCCGAGCTGTGTTGAAAGATTGATGGCAATGAGAGAGAGAGGATTTGTCTAATTGTTGATTGATGTGTGCAGTCCAAGAGCATTCCCTAGAGTCAGGGGTGCTCCCTAAAAAGCATTTCCTAAATATGTTTGTTTTTCCAAGCTGGCACAATATGAAAGGATTTCCTAAGTGATGAGGACTCCACCACTTCCTTCGGGACGGATGTCCCAAGCAGTAGATGTGCTGACATGTGGTACTGCTGTGTGTGTTTTGTTGCTTCCCAGTATAATGAATTCTTTGGAATTTCATGCCATTATATCTGTCTCCTCGTTGTATTCTAAATATATCAGTATTTAGTTATCAGTATTAAGGGCAGTTC
The DNA here is from genome assembly GCA_037013685.1 of Acridotheres tristis. NCBI lineage: Eukaryota > Metazoa > Chordata > Aves > Passeriformes > Sturnidae > Acridotheres > Acridotheres tristis. The sequence continues at coordinate 62,495,933 of CM072885.1, forward strand.
GTGCAACTAATTTTCTAAGAATTACTCACATTTTTTAGTAATGGTTTTACTTTAAAGGTATTTTGGTACAGTGGAAAGCAACTGAAAGATTGCATCAACAAGCTTAGAATGCTTCATGTGTTGCTAAGAGTATGTAATTTAGATACTTTCTTTATAACCTAACCTAGTACTTCTGTCATTTAAATTTGCCTGTCATCCTCTCAAGGCAAGGGTTTCTTTAGTCAATCCAATGACCTTTTTAAGCAATAGGACTGTAATTCAGTTAGTTCCAGTTTTTCCACTTCTTGCAACAGAGTAAATATGGTCAAAGTGTTTGAGTAATTCACTGCTCTCAGAGTGACGAAGTGGTGAAGTCTTTTGAGCCCCGTATTGGATAGAAACCAAGAATTTGTTTAAAGGAAACAAACCAAATATCCTCTGATTTCTATGCTTTAGGAACCTCTCCTGGTTCCGAAAGTAGCTCTGCAGACACACTATTTAGTCAGGAGAGAATATCAGGGAATCACAGAATGGTTTGTGTTGGGAGGGACCTTAAAGATCTTCTTCTTCCACCCCACTCCCCTGCAATGAGCAGGGACACCTTTCACTATCCCACGTTGCTCAGAGCCCCAGCCTGGTCTGGAACACTTCCAGGGATGGGGCAGCCAGAGCTTCTTTGGGCAACCTGTGCCAGGGCCTCACAGGAAAGAAGTTCCTTCTAATACCCGATCTAAACCTGCTCTCTGTCAGCATGAAGCCACTTGCCCTGTTAGATGTCTGTCAGAGAAATGAATTTTCATTCAGGGACATGATCTTGTCCTCTGATTGCATTGAGCCATTTCTTTCTGGGGGATCTGCACACTGGGATGCAGCTCTCCTCGTGGAAAACACAAGCAAATCTTTCTGATAGGAAAGGTCCCATCTGAATTCTTGGTGCAGTGTGTAAGGAAGAAAAAGGGCAAATGTCCTCTGTGAGGGAAAAGACTGATACTACATGGAGCGAGTCCTTGTAGAAGATAAATCTGCATGGCACAATCACCTGGAAAGCTCCAGTTCCAGTTTTGCCTTACTAGGTGCAGGAAAACACAGCTATGGGGAATGAAACTCACTTTTTTTTTGTTGTTGTTTACCATTGCAAATTCAGACTTCTTCTCTTTAAGAATGAAAGCAAAAAATGAAAGAGAAGAAAAATTAAAGCAATCTTTCATTTGAATCTGTTCAGCATCCTTGTTCAGAAAAAAAAGCTTGCCTAGAAATAGAGCCACCCATGTTTTCTCTATTAGGATATCTCAGAAAATGAAGGAAACAAAACCTGGATAGGATAAAATCCAAATTAACAGGAGCAAAACAGAAGAGGAAACAGATGAATATAAAGTTTTCAATTTACAAGGCAAAACCAATTGCTTAGTAGTGCCCCTTGTGGAAACAGCTCATGGATGGTGTCAGCAAAAGCCTTTGTGATCTGTGCATCGTGGTGCATTTGGGCCCACAGTGTGACCTGCTGGAATGGCTATTCAGGTGCTTTTCTTTTTAACCACTTTCAGCAGGACAAGAAAATTATTTAAGTGCATGAGACCTTTGCAGAGTGTTCAGTGCTGCAATTTCCATTGTTTTTCCTTGCTCTACCCAGTACTGTCTGTTGGTTTGTGGGTTTGCTGGGTTTTTTGATGTTTCCACCAGTTCTCCAAACAAGCTGATGAAAAATGTCAGTGAGTTGTATTTGAGATGTCTGCTGGCAGTTATGGCTTCTGATTTGGATATAGTAGCCACACTACTTTGCCTTTTAAGAGCCTTTTGTGCCTCAAAAACTTCAAATTTGGGCTTGCTTTGATCTTAAAAATGTTTTGCTGTTGTTTTTACTTTGCTAGAGAGCATGATTGAAATTAATAGCTTTTTTTTTTTTTTTACACTGGCAGTTATTTGAAGCTTTTCTTGGTCTTCTGAGATTTCTTACAGATACATGTATATCTGTGACTCATTGGCTTATGTTTTCTTTGGAGTTCCTTTTTGTGCCTCTGGTTTGTGGGAGGAGATTTTTCTGCCCCACTGGTGCTTCTGCAGGAAATCCTTTTTTCAGGCATCTGCCTTGCTGAGGACACCTGTCAGGAGCCCAACCTGGTAACTCTTAAGCAAATAGCAAGGTGATTAAATTCACTGGCAGAGATGGGATTGTAATGGAAATCTAGGGAGCAATTGGATGAAGCTGGATATGGTCTGTCAAAGAACAATAAATAAATGACAAGCTCCAATGACTTCACTTATAGGACTCTGGCTTCCAAACAAATTCCTTTTCTCACAATTTCAAGATGAGGATGAATCTGTCAAAAGCTTTGTTATGGTCCTTGATGTTCCAGTAAAGGCTGGAAACGGAATAACCATTCTAGAGTTAAGTCAAGTGTAGTGCCAGGACTGGTTCAGAGATCTGAAGCTGTAAATTATTAAATTGCTCTCCAAAAATTCCCAAGATTGTCTCATGGACTGAGAACTCAGAAGTAATGGAAGCAAGAAATAAAAATCCTACTGTTACATTCCCGTGTTCACTGAAAAGCCTTCTGAGGTTCTCTCTCTCTACATCAGTGTCAGGAAAAGCCACAGAATTGTACAATGTAAGTATTATCTCAAGGCAGGGGTCAAAATTCTTCATAGAGCAACTCTGCAATCTTCTGTAGATATGTCAGATTCAGCAGATACGACTTCTCTGGGAATTGTTACTTCTTACTGCATTTGTGACTTTATTTAGAAGACACAATTTCAGTGTATCTTTGAAAGGACAGAGAAGCAGAACTAAGTTTAGAAAAGGCTGAACCAGCTCTTTGGAGATTGAGGGTGCTGTCTCACACTCTCATTGCCTGGGGGTCTTACTGCTATCCACAAAGATTATTTGCACTGAGCATTTAAAATATATATAAAAAAAAAATTCTTAGTAGGTATGGAAATGGGTTTAGAAGTGATTTCCTGGGCTGCTTGTGTTCATCCTGAGGAAGAGCAGGGCCATCTGCAGAACAGCTCTCATTACTGAACTGGAGCTTTACTTGGATAGAGATTGCTTTTCAGGTAAGTTGTGCCCTCCCCATGGCTGCTGTTCCATAATGTTTGTGTGAACATTCTGGGGCACAATGGTCAGGAGAACCAGTGCTAAAGAAGGGTTTAAAATATCAGAAGAAATCTTCAATTTCATTTCTGACTAAGCCAAAACCCAGGAATGTGACAGGTACATCTGAGATGCAGCCTGGCATGGATAAATAGTGTGTTCAAACAGAAAAAATAAACCACTGAGAACTGCCTGGGCATGTGAATGCTTTAGAGACACCATCCTAGATCTTGCTTCAGTTTTGTGACTGAGCCCAAAATCAGGGCTATTGAAAACCTGAAAAGTTTTCATTGAAATACTGTGATTCCTTCTCTCCATGGCTGCAGAAAGTTAGAAAAAGCAGAATGTGGGAAGATGAGGCACAAAACTGCCCAGCAGACTGGGGAATCTCAGAAACAGTGCTGCAAGATGTTGAAGTAAAAACTCCTCATCAGCTTTCAGGATATGCATTCCAAAATTCTCTAAAGGCTGCTAATACTTGTTGTGGCATCTTTATGTTTAGGTTTGTGTTTAAGGCCTTTGAGTTACACCTGGTGGAGTGCATTTGATGTTATTCTCTATGCCTGCAAGGGTGAAGTGCAGCTGCAGACTTCCCCTGTGTGGGAGAGCTTCATCTGAGGAGCTGGTGATATTTTCTCTTCTCTTCCTCATCCTTGTGCTGGTTCAGCCTGGCTAGACTGGGGAAATCACTGCATCTTCCTGCACATGTGATGGCTACATTTGTGAAGAGAGAAACCATTTGCTAATTGCCATAATAAGAGAGAAGCTTATTTTCTTGCACCATGCCCAAGCTTCTTGAGCTTCATGTGTAGTTGTCACTTGGGATCACAAGCATATCTGATTCTGACCTTTAATTTCCTCTATTGTCCTCTTTCTACAGAGGCTGTTCTGTAGGAAACTGTTCCTCTCTCCTTTTCCAGCAGTGACTGAGGAGACAGGTCACCAAACAAGATTCTAGCAACCAAAAGATGTTGGTTTCCTATTCTGTCTCCCATCTTCTTTTTCCCAAGGACCTTCAGCTGCCATTTCTACTTTTTTAATTTTTGGTTTTGGCATGACTCATCAGAGGCCGAACCAGGAGATAAAATCTGTTTCAAAACAGCCAAGACTGTGGATTTGTAAAGGCACAGTTTTGTTTCTTTCAAAGCATATTCATTTTTTCAAAAGGGTGATCTGTGCAGCTTTCTACTGATCCCAGAGGACAGTAGAAATGGAAGATGACTGGGGGATTGTTCCTGACTCTTTTCCAAGAAGTACTTTGCTTCATTTGGCTGCCTTCTTGAGAGCTGGATAAAGATAGTATGCAGAGACTGAAATCACAAAGGTAATTTTATTTAACCAATAAGCATCATCCTGTGTTCCAGAGAGCTTGCTGCTACTCCCTTTTGCTTCTCAACAGCAGTGCTGGTACTCATTTGCTTTTATTCTCATCATTTAACGGCCACTCTTTCGCTGGCATCTTGCTTTTCTTGCTCCTCTTTTCATTCCCTCTGGTTGCTCCTGTACATTCCCAGTGCGACAAGCACAGTGTGACAGTCTCTGTTTCATTCACAGCCTCCTCGGTGGCAGGAATGGTGGCACCCTGTGAAGCACAAGCTCAGAGCAAGGCGCTGCCGCAGCTGCACTTCAATTCCAGCGGCGGGGAGTGCTTCCCTAGTTTCTCCAGCCCTCCTCCCATCCGCAGGGCCAGCCTGCCGCTCAGCCTGGCCTTCAACCCGCACGGCCACAATGTTCCCCTGATGCTGGACCCGCCCAGCAGCCAATGCAGCTTGGCCAGTCAGGAAAATGGCTCCAGGGAAGCCTTCTCTTATGGCGTCCAGAACCAAGGGTAGGAGCAGATGAGTGTCTTTGAGGGAGGTGAAAAAGTGGCCCCGGAGAGAAGCCATGAGAGGGTGAATGTGGGACAGGGGATGAGGAATTAGGTGGGAGGATTAATGAAAAGTGAGATGCAGATGTGACAATATCCTTTAAAGGATGTGTGAAAAACTGTATAATGTGTATGATAGGACAGGGTGCCTGCTATGAGATAGGTGCTACCTGTACTCAGAGTGCTCTCAGGATTGTATTCCTGTCAAGTGAAAGTGAGGCTGTTCCAAGTTTTGGGGTGGATTTTGGAGAGTGGGAAAATAATCTCCACTAATACTAATTGCAAAAGAATCTTGCTGTAAAAGCTCTTCTTCGCTCAAGTGGCTTTTGTTGCCCTTGTCCTGTGCCTGGCATTTGAGAGGAAGGCTTGGCAATAAAACAGTTGTTAATTGGACAGGTTGGTGTAGTGTTGACTGTCCTTTAATCTTTGGATTGCCTCTCTCCTTGCTCTCTGCAGCTTCAGTTCACCAGTTTCCTGTCCTTACCCCGAGCAGCTGGAGCCTGCAGACAACCTGGAGGCCACCTACTGTCAGTACAACAGCCAGGGGGGAATCTGTCAGCTCTCCCAGTTCTGTCACCAAGGTCACCTGGCCAGCAATATGTTCTCCGGTGACCACCTTCCTCCTCCAACACCCCTGGAGTCCCATCCACCTTTCCCAGACTTACCTGACAACAGTGGAGCCATAACCTATGGAGCCACACAAGACTATGTACAAAACCACACGGGGGGACCACTAATGGCGCAGCAGCCAAATGGCAATTCAGGTAAATTTCTGAAATATTTTGGCATTCTGCTCCTCTGCAGTAACTAAATAATACCCTGAAACATTCGACATGATCAGTGGGTTCACTGATGGCTGTGACACAAAGAAGGAACATACACATACCTACACAAATCTATAGATGTCCCCATCTTTTTTTTTTCACTTAATTTGCTTGTATGCTTGGTTTTTTTCAAAAGTGCTGAGTGACCCATTCATTTGAATCAAAAGTTACTCCCCAAACTGCTGCACACATCAGGAAGAGGATTAAATGTGTCAGTGCAGAGGTTTTGTCTGGACTGGAGAAGTAACTTTCCTTTTCCAGGAGTGTCCTGTTGTGTACACAAACAGCCCTTTGTTGCATGTGGTGGGAGTCAAGGGTGCAAAGTGGAAAAGGTGCCACAGCAGATGGGATAGTTGGAGATAGTGAGGAAAAACAGCCTTCTCGCTGTTTGGCTTCTGCAGAAACCAGCTTGAAATCATGTTACGTATCATAGGGTAGTGCAAGAGAAGAGAGACAGGAACCAACAGAGTATGAACATAGATTCTTCCTCTGACTTGAATTTGCAACAGCGCTGAGATGAAGGCACACCAGCATAATTTTCTGGAAAAAAAAAAACAAAACAAAAACAAACAGACAGAAAACCTAGGTAAAATGACATTGTTGATCTCCTTGTTTTGAGTCTGGGCTTTGTATTTTGAAGTTATTCAAGCCCAAGTATAATCAAATGACAAATTGTTGTATTTAATTAATTTGGACTGACAGGTTTGTTAAATTAAAGTCACACTCCAAAAGCTCTATCCCTTGTCTTACAATATGAGAGAACAAAGAGGTTTAGCCCACAGATGCTGCTGGTTTTGTACCAGTTCTGTGGACCTTGTCAGGGAGGGAAGTCTAACTCAGTCTGACTCACATCAGGCTGCAAGCTGGCTTCTGTCCCCACTCCTCACAGCTGACATTGTGCAGGACAGGTTGGCAGCACCCATGCTATCTAACGCACTTGGCCCTGGCTCCCTGCTCTAGTTCCAAGGCATAATTATTCTTTTCTGTGGTTTTTCAGTCTGAAGTGCCAGAAATAATGAGAGGGCTGTGCCTCAGACTGCATCAGATGAGATGTTTTTTCTAGCTTGATGCACAAGTGTGTGTTGCATTCCTTGGGGCATGTTGTATGAGCATCAAGGGGTGTGTAAAGGTGCAAGCTGGTGAAGTTGGAAGGTTGTTGAAGGAACAGAGGCAGAGTTGATATTCTCTTACTCCATACTTCTGTCCAGAGCACAATCAAAAGTGAATGGCTTTTCTGTTATGCAGTGAGGATGACCAAATTCACAGAATCATAGAATCCTGGAATGGCTTTGTTTGGAAGGGACCTTAATGCTCATCCAGTTGCAGCCCTCTGCTATGGACAGGGACACCTTCCATTAGACCAGGTTCCTCAGAGCCCCATTAAACCTGGTCTTGGAACACTTCCAGAGATGGGGCAGCCACAGCTCCTCTGAATTCCAATACCTTACCACCCTCACAAGGGAGGCATTTCTTCCTGAAAAGGTTCCAGGTTTCCTAAAGTGCAGGGCTGGAAACCAGTCTGTCAATGCAGACACACCGAGTCTTAACATCAGCACATAAGCAAGTGAGCAGCCTAGTTGAATTATAGGTATTAATTAACAAAACATTTCTACTTCCTGGTTTGCAGCTTTTATAAATGAAAAAAGTGAAAGTGAAGATTAAGCATCCATCTTATGCCTGGCAGAGCTAACTTGGAAAATGGGAATAGAAAAAAATACTGGAGGGGGGAAAATGATAGTCTCTACTATCATTGCATACGCTCAGGATCAGTGCTGAGTGGCATGGATTTTTTTTAGATTATAAAAATGCTATGAGCTTCCTAAGCTTTTCTTCCTAAGAACCGTGCTTTGGTTAAATACGTTGGAAGTACAGTGTAAAGAGCAAAGTGATCCTTGATGTGTGTGTGGTGTCTGCTGCAGTGCTGTGTTTGCACTGAGCAAAGCACAACACACACTTCTTGTACGTAGATGTGTTTCCATTATTTTCATTATTCTTTTTTTCTTGGTGGCTTTTCCCTCAGCAGACATCCCTGCCTATCCAGCTGTGCCCTGGAATGATTTCTACGTGCAGGGAGCTCCTTTCTCCAATCAGTTGCATTCCCAAATGCCTTATTCTAGCATGGCAGGAGGACAGTACTTCACAGAGCCATATCTCCTTCAAGTGCCCAGTGGAACAGTACTGGAATCCATGCCACAGACAGGAAAACAAAAGGGAGTGACACCACCAGAGATAAGTTCCTACCAGAGCTACCAAACAGAGCCAGAGTTGGCAGCACCCACTGAAAAAAAGGATGTAGAGAGCAGCAGCAAGAAAGGAGAAACTGTTGTTGGTAACCAGCTGATTGTTTTCTTGTAGAAGGAGGGGGGAAAGAAAAGAGTTCTAAGACAGCAGTAGCTCTCCTGAATGCAGGATGGAAAGTGTGGCATTATTTTTTTGTGAGCTGCTGCCTGTGGCAGGTCCCATCATCCTATACCTATTCTATACCTAGTTCTTAGATCCATCTGTTTTTGGGAATGGGGACAGAAAAGTCAGTAAAATAGATGGCAAAGTTCTGTGTTTCCTCAGACATCATCTGTTGTGAGCTGTATGGCTACACAGAACTGATTATTTCTAAGATTTCCAGAGGCATAGACACCTCTCTTCAGGGCCGAACTTCACCAAGAAGGGGAGGGGAGAGTTTTCTGTTTGGATTCTCAGGCTTTTATCTTGGAAACAGAATTACCTTACTCTAGAATTGTTGAAAGATGTCATATGCCATAAATATTCTATGGAAGGATGTCTGTGTGGGGGATGTGTATCTAATTTTGAGATATAAAACATTTGAAAAATTTAGGGTATTTTGTGTCACATTTCCTTATGAATCTGTTTGGGTTTTTGTGCAGAAACTAAAGAAGAAACCAATGACTGATGCTGCAATCTGAGGAAAAAAAAAAGGAAGAGGAAAAATGCTGCAATCTGAGGAAAAAAAAGGAAGAGGAAAAATTGCTGTTTTAAACGCTGCAAAATAAGAAGAGTCAAAAAAAGATAAGAATTATATTATTTGCAACAGATGCACTTTTTTTTTCTTTTTTGATTATTTTTTTTCTTGTTGCCATGATTGTTTTTCTTGCTGAAGAAAGAAGCAGGGATATTTCACTCAATAAAAGTGTCTTTTTTTTTTTTTTTTTTATGCTTCACTCCTTGTTTACTTGTTTATTCTTCTTAACTAATTCTAATCTTGACCAGCCCTCAGACAAGAAAGAGCTGATACAGGAACCAGAATCCCATTGGTAAAAATTCCAGATCATGCAAGTATCAGAAGGTCTGGCTGCTGTCCTGGAATACATAGGAAGAGAAGCCAGGAGGAATAAGATATATTCAAAGCAGGAGGAGAAACTCCAGCAACTACACTTGATTTTAGGGACTCCAGACAGCAAAAGAAATGTCGCTGGAAGTCCACCAGTGATTTGGTGTTTGCTAGCCTTGAATTACTTCTAAAAAAATTATTTTCATTGTAAAACTATAACAATAAAACTATAACAATAAACAGCAGCAAGACTATAATTGCTGGCAGTGTAAGCAGGTCCTTGTCTATTATTAATTGCTTCAGCATCCCATTTGAATTGATCTCTTTGAACTTGGCTTGATCGTCTCGGCTCCTGCTTTGCTTGGGAAACAGATGAAATGTGTCTCTAAAATCACTGGTCAGCAGCAGGAGCAGAGGACTCCAGTGAAGAGATTGTTCACTCTGAGAGCTGCAGTCCCCAGGAACTGTGCTTCCCAGAGGAGCTGGAACCATCTGGATGTGTAGGATGTATAGGATGTATACTAGGAGTGGCTAAAATGGATGTCAGGCTGTGTTCTTGTGAGGAAAGACCATTGTGCTGTAGGAAGAGGGACATGCATTTCCTTTGTTACTTCCTGTGTTTAACCCTGAGTCTTGCCACTGGCTTTTAGATACAGACAATGCCCAAACCATTTTTGTATTTACTGTGATGTGGGCGCCCCTCTTGTACCTTGTGCAAGTAGGCGTTACCAGGTCTTTTCAGTTCCTCTGCAGTCTGGCCATGCAGTGTCTGGCAGGAGTCTCCTTTTTTCTTCCTCCTGTAAAACACTAGTTTATGTCTGGCAGTAGCTAGTACTGCTGAAGGACTAAGCAGTAGACAGGGACAGATTTTGAGACTGCAGCTTTGTGTGGCTATTCCAGAATTTCCTTTTCCTCCAGCAAACGTTAATTCTGTTGGGAGAAGGGTTGGGAATTTGCATTAGTTCACGCTTGTTTCACTCATCCTCGGCTGAACAGCCTAAACCAATATTTCCAAGAGGTGTGAATAGGAGTTTTCATTGCAATTACAATTCACTCTGAAAGGTGTTTGTGGTGATGACTTCAAAATTGATCATAGTGAGAGCTGGCTGGGACTCTTGCCTGGATCCCAAACCAGCTCCTGCAGGTTTGGAAGAGGACAAAACCAACAGAATGCCAGCTTGTTCAGCCCTACCTGCTCCTTCTCATAGAATGAAGAAGAAATAATTTAGTGTGCTTTTTGAGAAATACACATGTTCAGAAACAGGCTTTTGGGATGTTGTCTGGTGACATAGTCCCTGCTTCAGCTCTCGTGATCTGCCTACAGCATTCCCAATCCAAATGTGACACCGAGCACTGAGTTTTGTGTGCTGCAGTCTCAAAAGGTTTGGGGAATGAGCACAGTGAATTTTTGAAATGGCCAATCCTTTGTGTTTAAGCTTTTGGGTAAAACATCAACTTTTCTGGGAATGGTCTGATTTTATTTCCATGCCTGTACGTTAAACTTGCCAGGTTCAATTTGGCTTGGAGTTTTGAACTGAGATTTTCCCATCAGAAGGAGGAGGAAAGGGTGTGTACCTGAGAGTACATGGATGGCCACATTGATCCTCTGTGCTCCTGCTGGCTTTGGAGCCAAACCAGGATTAACCACAGGCAGGATTTTTTTTTCCCAGTGCTGCCTCTGGCAGAAGCAGTGACAACTCTTGACCATGGTGGCAGGTGTCCCACCAAGGTGAAGAGCCTTCCATCCTCATGTGGCCCTCCCTATTTCATCTGCAATCCATGCTGCACTGGTATCTTGGAATCCCAGCATTCCAGGCTCCTCGTGCTGTTCTCCCTGCTGCAATTTGTAGTGGAATTAGGTGTGTATTGGACAAGACTCCATAGGTGCTTTCATTAGTGATTCCCTTTTCATGTTAAGTCTCAAGAAGGCTCATTTTGTTAGAGTGGGCAGGATCAAAATTCCAAATTCCATGGCTGCCTGACTGGCACCTCCTTTGAAGTGTGGAGAATTGTTTTGCCTCTGTATTGTCATTTGAACTGGAAGTGCCAAGCAGTCAGGATTTTGAAGTGAGTCAGACTTGGTGCAAAGAGAAAGCTGTGTGTGTTATCAAGTGTTGCTGGGGGGTTTTTTGAGTTGACAAGGGAGACTGTGGATGTATTTCTCTTAGACTCATGCAGTACTGTGACTGTAAGACTAGAAATGGGAGTGAAAGTGTTGTCACAAACTGATTTTCACAGAAGCAAGGTTTTGCCCACTTCCCCAAAGTGTGGCTGTTCAGCTGACAGTGCACATATGTGCATGTCTATCCTCTATTTGCATATTTTAGCAAAATTAATTTTTAAACTTTTGGTGCTTCTAAATAGCTGATGTGTAACCAGGTAAATTTGGTATATTAACCTTTTCTTGTATGCCTTGATCAGCAAAACTACAAATTTTTTGTTGTATTTTCTACAAACAAGTCCCATTTTATGTAATGAGAGTACATGAACTCACGTGAACTAACTTCAGTTTTAGTAAACAAGAGAAATCTTTTCTTACAGGCCTCTTAGTTTCTGTAAGGTGGGATACATTAGAAAGTATCAGCATTAATTCAGTTCAACAGCAGGAATAATTTTTTGCATGTATTATAAAGATTGCTACAAATCAGATGAGACAGTCATCTGTTGCTGGGTGGTAAATATTGATTTCCCCTCATGCAGCTGTGCTAAGCAGAACACTTTAAAACCCCCACAAAACAAAACAAGCCCAAATCAATCACCTGCCACTGCCCTCCATCTTCATAGGCAAGTGCTGAGCTTGGAAACACCTGTGAGACCTCATTAGCTTAATGATAATCACACATTCAGCACTGATAATGCATCTGCCAGGTGAGCCTGCACAGCTCAGTTATCAAACCAACTTCTGGGACACATTCCTTGATCTTCTTGTGTGTCCCACATCCCACGTCTGCCTGATCCATCAGAAAAAGGGGTTGGTAAATTTTGAACATAAAGGCAACAGCTTTTCAGAGCCCAGGGGTGTGATAGCTGTCTGCTAAGAGCTGATGTTGGAGAAAAAAAACTGCTGAGAGGTGTTTGATTTTACAGCAAGGCAGCTGTAAATAGCCAGGAATTTAAAAGTTCCAGTTATATACAGGATTGAAGCCATTCTCTTGGGATACTTCCCGTGCCCTCTGTGCTCACTGTAGATTTTTACAGTACTTTAAACAAGGTGGAGAAGTTTGTCCCTTGATTGTTTTCAGGGATTTGGAGCAAAATGCCTCTTGGATCCATCTCATCTTCTGGTGCTGGGACAGAGAGGGAACCCAGACCCTCCAGCATTCCCTGCTGTGACAGATAAAAGCCTCTCCATAGTTTCTGGGAGGAGAACCAATCTCCCTTTCTTCTGTGGGAAGATTTCATCCTTGCATTTCTCACTTACCTTTAGCAGGGAAGTCACATGGCCACTTCTTGTCAACCCAGCTGCTTTGGGAAGTTGGATGTTTCCTTTTTTTTTGCTTTTTTGGGAGTGGAGGAGGCAGACCTGTGTGTTCCCGTGTCAATCTCACTGGCCTGCCTGGAGGCTTGGGCACAGCCTCTTCCTTGCAGCACACAAGGCTCCAGAAGGTGTCCAAAATCTTCCTGGTGCCTTGGGAGTCTTAGAATCACAGAAACATGGAAGAGTTTGTGTCAGAAGGGATCTTTGAGGTCAGCTTGTTCCAACCCCCTGCCATGAGCAGGGACACCTTCCACTATCCCAGGTTGCTCCAACCTGGCCTGGAGCACTGCTAGGAATGGGGCAGCCACAGCTTCTCTGGGCAACCTTTGCCAGGGCCTCACCACCCTCACAGGGAACAATTTCTTCCTGATATCCCATCTAAACCTTCTCTGTGTCAGTGTGAAGCCATTCTCCTTGCCCTTTCACTACAGTTCTTCATGAAAAGTCCTCCTCCAGCTTCCATGTAGCCCCATCAGCTACTGGAAGGTTCTGTGAGGTGTCCACACACCAACCTTCCCTTCTGCAGGCTGAACAGCCCCAACTTTACCAGCCTGTTCTCCATAGGGAAGGTGCTCCAATGACTTCTGGACAGCTGTTGGGAACAAAGGAACTGAAATAAAGGTTATTTGGAGACCCTACAGGGGGATCCCCACCCCGAATCTGGGTGGCCTGCTCTGGTGTGGGTGTGCTGGGCTGGTTGGATCAGAGCCCCAGGAGCTCAGGGGTTGTCCTCTCCCCACCACAGCACTGGGAACACTGGGAATGCTGTGGCAGCCTTGGAGCTGCAGGGCTGAGAGCCATCCCACAGCCGGTGTCAGCCTGCTGTGCCAGCTGGGCTGTTTGCATTCGCTCCCTTTGCCATGGCAAAGGCTGAAAATATTTCCCATAATTTGTGTGTGCTGTTATCCGCAGAAGAGTCATGATTTATTTTTACATTTTGAAAAGGCACCTTCCTGTTTGTGTCCTGTTTGTCCCTGCAGTGGCAGAGGGATACGTGCCCTCCCAGCCTTCAGAGAGCAGGAGATGGGACTCAGGAGAAACACTGCTGGAAATCTCTGCTGATTCATTTAGCTAATGGCTCAGGAACAAGAGCCCTTTGTGTACTGATAGCTGAATATCAGCCAATGTATTATAAAGCAAAAGTCATTGCCTTTTTTTTTTTTTTTTTTTTTTTTTTCAAAGCAGGCTCCCCACCCTGCCAGAGCTGCTTTCCTGAGTCATTCCACTGATTATAAACACTGTTTCAAACTCTGTCTGCAGGAAGGGAGGAAATGGAAAGGGAATCCCCATCTCCCTGCCTCCCTATAGGTGGGACTTGCCCTGCGGTGCTGAGCTGCTCCCACGGGAGAACCTCTCCATTGGGGAAGAGTGAGTGATTGAAGGAATATGTATCTCTCTCTACTGTGGCTAAGAAGCAACTGGATGAAGGTGGAAAAGTGGGGGTGAAGTGGGCAGCATGTGGCTGGTCATAGAGGGTACAAATTAGGAATGCAAGAATGGGTTTAGTTCCTCTCTGACAATTCCTTGTGCAATGAAATAGTTTGTGCCCCAAGGCTGAGCTACACTGAGCCTCCCTGGGTGGGTGGACAAGACATGCAGCCCAGGGTGTGCTGGGAAGAGAAGGTCAGGGAGTGATCCTGCCCCTCTGCCCAGCTCTGGAGGCACATCTGGGCAGCTGTGTCCAGCTCTGGGATCATCAGCACAGGAGGGACAGGGAGCTCCTGGAGCGGGGCCAGCGGAGGCTGCAGAGATGATTCAGGGCCTGGAGCATCTGTGCCAGGGAAAGGCTGAGGGAGCTGGGGCTGTCCAGGCTGGAGAGGAGCCCCAGCTGAGAGGGGCCCTCAGCCCTGAGTGTCCCTGTGTGCAGGGAGGGCTCCGAGCAGGGCCCAGGCTCTGCTCCGGGGGCCCAGCAATGGCCCCAGAGCCACGGGCAGGGACTGAGCCCAGGGGGTTCCACCTGCACAGGAGGCACAACTTCTTCCCTGGGCACTGCCTGGGCACTGAACACAGACCAGAGAGGCTGGGGAGTCTCCTCACTGGGGATATTCCAGACCCCTCTGGACACAATCCTGTGCCCTGTGCTCTGGGATGGCCCTGCTGGAGCAGGGAGGTGGCACTAGTGACCCACCGTGGTCCCTTCCAACCCATCCTGGGATTCTGTGCAGGTGTGGGTGCAGACTCCAGTGACATCATTCCTCTGCTTGGCTGCTGTGAGCCAGAGGGTCTCCAGCAGCACCTCTGGCATGTGCAGAAAGAAGGTGATTGTGTCTGTGGAAACACAGAGCACAGAGGTGCTGCCTCCAGGCCAGAGGGAGGTCGCCAAGTCCTACAGGGATCTAAAGAATCTTTTTGCTGGATTTGGCAATGGCATTTTCAGCAGGCTTGGCTTTAGTGAAAGCTGTTTTTAGCGGTGTTTGCTCTGGAGCCTGAGCATATTCCAGGCTGATGGCAGGAATCCTCCCATGGGCAAAACCCTTGGTCAATGAAATGCTGGACCAACCCTCCATCTTGTCCTGGTTCAGGGATTGTAAGCACAGGAAAAAATATTAGGAGGAGGAGGAGGAAGAGGAAGAAAAGAGGGAATTCCCTATTCTGCTCTGAAAAGTGACTGTATAAATGTGATGCTGCCGAATAAAATTCTAAAATAAGAATTGGTTGTTTAACTTCTTGGATCTGCAAAACCCGACCTAGCCAGGGGAAAATGAGTGAGGAACTCTTGAGCCCACACAGCATCGACTAAATTAAGCTTCAGGAGCTGGTTCAGGAGCACCTTTTGGCCTCAAAGGTACTTGCACAAAATTAGCTACAACATAGTTGCACTAACATAAAAAGGAGCTCTTATCTGGAGAGGTGCAGAGGCACGCGTGGAATTCTTTGGACTTTTTTTACTGGCAGTTACATGCAAAATGGAAAATATCCTGCTTGGCAGAGAGCTGGCAGGCAGCAAACAAAACCCAACTTAGAGACTTTCCATGGAACAGGCAATGACAGGAAGGCCTAACACAGCCATTTTTAGAGAGTAAAACAGCACTTTGAAAAGTGTAAATGCTTCACTTCCAAAAAATGCAGAAAATTAGCCAATAATTCAAAAATTAGGAAGGGCTGCTAGGAAAACATAACTTTTTTTTTTGTATTTTTCAGCCTCTTTTGGGCCTATGTACATTTGATCTAGTAAGTAAAGACTATTTTTAGCTCAAGAATCTCTGACTTGCCTCACATCACTTTGGACCTGAAGCAGAAAAACATCGATATGCCTTCATCACAAAACTGTGTTATCTCTGTCTTGAATTCCTAAATTTGTTCCATAGAGCTCCAAGGGAAGCACAGATCTTGCAGATCTTCATTGCAATGCATGTTCCTCTTCATGCCAGCATCACCTGAGACTGCAGTCTTAATCTCACTTGTACTCTACTTCTGTCTCAGTTTTTTTGGTGGTTTTGTTTGGGTTTTGATTTGGAGTTTTTTTGCTTTTCTCTTTTTCACTAATTGGAAATAGCTAGTTTGTGGTGTGAGGTTGTGCTGCCACAAATTGACCATCAGAAGGTTGGAGTCTTTGATTTCATCATCTGAACTAAAGAACCACTTGCTAGACCCTGTTGTGGTGCCAGCATTTCAAGCTGGAGAGCCCTTTGTATATTTTACACTTTGTTTGATCTCCTGTATGCCCAGGCCATTACATTTTCTCCCAAATATTACCTGTTCTGTTATTCCCCACATCTTGCTGTTTCCCCCCACTTTTATCCTCGTATCTGTGCTCTGCATTTGCCTTCCCTGCTCTGTTTCTAGCACTGACCCTCTCCTATTTTCTCCCTTCCCTTCCCTTCCCTTCCCTTCCCTTCCCTTCCCTTCCCTTCCCTTCCCTTCCCTTCCCTTCCCTTCCCTTCCCTTCCCTTCCCTTCCCTTCCCTTCCCTTCCCTTCCCTTCCCTTCCCTTCCCTTCCCTTCCCTTCCCTTCCCTTCCCTTCCCTTCCCTTCCTTTCCAAGCCCCTGTCTTCAGCTTCTTTTCCCTTTATCTAAATCCCACCTCGTTCCCAGCACATCCTGCTCCAGGTCCCAGCACAGGACACTGAGGGAAGCTTTCCATGCTGCTCCTAGCAAACACAGGGAATGATGTACTGCTGGATTTTAAAATGGTGCCAGAAAGGGGAGTAGGAGTGGAAGGAGAATGAGCCCCTACTCATTCTCTTTGGGTTATAGTGACTGAGGCTCTCTCCCAGGATTTTTGGGATGGCTTCTATCACTGCTTGGTAGCTCTAGGGATTGGCACAAAGAAAGGGGCCACTGGTTACCATGGGATTTTGCATTTTTCTGTTGAAAAACAAGAGTTTTTACCCCTCTGGGAAGCTGCCATGGAGTGTTTGGTATAAAGCTGAGACTGATATGAACCAGTTAACCAGGAGGGCTGACCAAGAGAAACTTCCAGGCTTACCTGAAAGGTCCCCTGAGACCTTCCTGGTAAGGAACTTCCTGAGATGGAGAGCTGAGCACTTGGGATAAGTAAGGATCCCCAAAGCCCATATTCCTTGATGGCCTTAGCTCCAAAATGCCCCAGAATGAGGCACCCTGGTCTGGGGCAACGCCTGGGCACCAGGTGCCTCCCAGCCAGGAGAGGCTGGGACAACTGGAGGAGGTAAAGACCAGTTAGTGATCGACCAGGACTGTCTTCTGTGTTCTCTTCACTTGCAATCTTGTGTTCCCACACTCTCCCTAAAGACCTGCTTTAAATCTTGCTACATCCATTCTGTTTGTGTTTCACCAGCCTGGGGGTGGCAGAAGGAAAAATGGGCAAATCCAAATGAAACCAGCAAATCCACAGGGTGTTGTCCCGGAGCAGAGGCTGTTTCCAGCTGTGCCTGAGAGGCTGGCACCTCAGGATATGTGTCAGCAGGCTGGCTGCTCAGCGCTGTGCCACGTCTGGTGCTTCCAGGCTGTAGCTGGTCATGGTGTCCCTACAGAAGTGTTTGTGTTCCCCCACACAAAGCTGATAGCACAGGTGTGCAGGGCACCTGGGTGAACTTTGTGAAAAAGGAAAAAAAGCCTGGTCTGCTCCACTGATTGCATATGGAGAAGGAATCTGGGTGCTCAGCTGGAGAGATGGGTGAGGGGGATGCATTCCCTGGGCAGACAGGGGGCTCTGGGGGGAATCTGCTCTATAAAATACCCTTCCTCCTGCCATGTCCTTGAGAAAATTTACCTCTGGAGCACCTACACCGCATGCCACCCTCCAGGCAACTCTGTAGCTGTCCATAAGCCTCTAGGAAGCACCTTCCTGCACAGGGAGACCTTCCCAGGGAGGCAGGTGAGGACACCTCCTCCTGGGGGCAAGCCTGAGGCAAGAGCCACTCAGCTCAGCTCTGGCCAGGCTCAGGAAATTTGTTTTGCGTCAGGCAACAGCTCCTGTTCCCAGGCAGAGCCTGATGACTATCTGCACATTCCAGGGGCCTGGGGGCTGAGTGTAGGTGAAGCACTTGAGCTTCACTTCAGTCCCAAGGACAAGCTTAGGCGCCCAGGTATTTTAGTGGCTTCCTCTCCTGGTCTATCAGGACTCTAGAATAAAGGCGTCTCTCAGAAGCTCACACTTCCATGACTTTTCCTTTCTAAAAAAACCATAGGCACCTCTCTAACAAAAGGCAGAAATCATTCACTGTGCCATCAGGCACTGCTTCCAAAACAGAGGCTGAGCTTCAAGTAAAATGGCTGATGCTTTTTTTTTTTTTTTTTTAAGTACAGGCAAAACAATATTTTTCTGCTAAAATAATTTTTGGCACTAACCGAAGATACTTCAGTATATACAAAAAAAAATACTCCACTCACCTTGAGGGAGGCAGCAGAGAAAGTCTTAGCCCAGACACTTGAACTCTGGAAATGATGAGATGCTGACAACACAGTCCAATCACAAAAGGTAGGGAGGAACTGCTAAGACCAGCTGCAGGGCTAATTTTACAGATAAATGTGACTTAGACTGTAAAACAAACCACTTATAGAAGGAAAACCTACACTGACTAATAGAAATCTTCCCTGGGAGTGAGATGGGAGCTTTTCCAGCAGGCCCAGGGGAGGAGGTGCCATCAGCAGGGAGCAAGGGGCTCTCTGTTCTGGGAAGGGATGTGCTCACTGCTGCCTGCAGGGCTGGAAAAACAGAGGTGGCAGCTCACGAGGTGCACTGACAGGCTCAGGAAGGAGAACTGTGGCAGCACAAATCAGCTTTTCCTAATTGCAGTGCCAAGCCAAGGGTGGAGCAAGGTTGGCCCTCACAAGGAGGAGCAGCTCACTGTGTAGGGGACCTTGGCATGTGAGATTAAGAGTCCCTGATGGGAACAACCTGCCAAGGGGTGTTTGCTGCTTGCTCAGCTTTTCTGCCCCTGAAGGGCAGGAAACCCTGAAGGTTTTTACCTTCAGTTTTGTTTCTTTTTCCACAATTAAGTCCTGGAAGAAGACACATTGTCCTTCACCAAGCCATAAAACACCGAAGGAACTGCGTATTGTTTTCCACTGATAAAGTTCTTCTGACCTTGGCTACTAATGGGCCACCATGCAGTGATGACAGCCTGGGCTGCACTAACATGATCAGGCTACAGGGCTTGTCCAGCCTGGAAAAGAGGGGGTTTGGTTGGGAGGGGGCTCATGGCAACCCTCCTGTAGCTGTGGGGAGACAACCAGAAAGAGCCAGGCTGCTCACCATGGTGAGACAACAGGCATAGGCTGCAACCAGAGAAGTTCAAACTCCTGAAAGAAACTTTCTCATCAGGACATTAGCCCAGCAAGGGACCAGGAAATTGTGCAGTTTCCATCCTTGGTGATTTTGAAGATGGGGTCAGGTGCAGCCCTGAGTAACCTGCTCTGACTTCATGGCTGACCCTGCTGAGGAAAGGCCTCACTCATTCACCTCACACACTTGCCATAAAAATAGGATCTGCACAATCAGGAGGGGAAGACTTGACACAGCCTTCCCTCTTCCATCTATTTACACTATATTTGCCACCCTGGTTTCTTTCCTAGAGCATTCTTGATGTGCACACCATGCACAAATCTTCAGCTTGGTGCTGAGGACAAAGGCTGCAGCCACAGTCTGTGCATTAGGAGAAAAATCCCTTTCTGTGCCTCACCTAATAGTTGAAGGTGTATAGGTCTTCCAGGAAAACTTTAAAAAGAAGGAAAATAGGAGTAAAACCACAATGAAAAAAGTTTATTTGGTAGTCCAGTGATGTTAATGATTGAGGGTGTACAAATCAGAATGGCCCTGTGCTACAAACCAGCCACCAGGCACAATCCCCTGGTATTAAAAGCCAGGACAAGCAGCTGCCCCTCGAACTCACACTGCAAATAAAGCCATTCCCCACCTGTAGAGCATCCACCCCACCCCATGGCATGGCTATGTGGCTTCTACCTGAAAACAGTGACAGACCCATGGCACCCCTGATTTTTCTGCATTCACTTCCATGCAGAATAAAGTCACAGAGAGCTGCAAAGGAGTGGCTAATCCCAAAAAAGAAGAGGCATTTTTTTGAACACCCACCACAACCTTTCCCATCTGTTTGCACTCACACTGTGCAAGTGGCCCAAGCCATGAATCATGACTTGCTGAACACTGGCCCCACCTCTCCTCTGCCTCTGCTGTGCTGATGATGATGGTGGGACATCACCTGAGCTATGGCCATGTAGAAGTCCCTGCTGAGAACTCGCTCTGCCTTGCATCTCCACTGCCAGGATATTTAAAGCTGTTCCTTTTAATTACAGACTTGCAGCTGAGGTGAGCCTGTGGTCTCTCTCCACAAGCAGAGGCGATGCTGGTGTAAGCGGGAGGTGCAGCCAGCCCGAAGCTGAAAAACCTGTCCTGTGCAGCTTCCCCAGCTCTCCTCCACCCTGCTCTTTCCTCACACACTGCTCCTGCCACGGAGCAGCAGCTGGAGATGCCAGCTCCTTTCAACCAGCAGGACCTGCCCTGTTGGTGTTGGAAAGGGAGCAGTGCTGCTGCTGGGGCAGAGCAGGAGCACAGCACAGCAAGGCGAGGGCTAAAGGCCAGCATTAGAACAAGGCATAAAAGGTCAGTTCTCAGCCCCAGCCTGAATTCTTATTGATCCCAAAGTCGGCAGTGAGAGGAGGCATTCAGCATGCCATGAATGGCTACCTTGTGGATTCATTTTGTGGGAGCCTGTGTCCAGCAGTGGAAAAATCTCACTTAACTATTTTTGTCACTCACAGCAGAGCCTGGTAAATGTCTAGAAGTTCTAGGTTCAGTTAAAAGCGACTTTTGATAGGGTTCAAAGTCCTCACTGGTGGCAGTTCAAATTAGGTCGTTTCCTGAAAGCTGCCAAGAGGCAGAAACTGAAGAGGGTGGCTATTTTATAATCATAATTATACAGTGGCTATAAGCATAAACCATCCCCTAAACATAGAAACCCAACAAACCCCAGCTTGGGCTGTGCTTGTGCTCCACAGCTGGAACAGCATCTCTCACCCAGGGACAGCACTGGTCCCCTGGGACATCCCTCATGGGACTCCCAGGTCCTTCTCAGGCACTTCAGGAGGAGAAAGATGCTGGAGCAGTAGAAGAGATCCTTGGCAGTGTGTTAATCACTGCCTGCAGATGGAGCCTGGCCCTGCATAGGCTTGCAAATGACTGCAAGAGAACAGGGCAGGGCTCAGACTGAATTTCACAGCACATCCCCCATGGAAACAGCATCTGACTCACATTAATCACTGGGATTTTAGGCCCTGCTTTCCTAAGCAGGGCGGCCCCCACCCCCCCCGGACAATTTTTCTGAGCCCAGCTTCTGCAAGGCTTGCTTGGGCTTGGAGATTCATCTGAAGAAAAATAGTGGAAAGGTACAGGCAGGTCCTAAAAAACTGTCTGCAAACACTTGCTATTCTTTTCTCTTGGTGGGTGGAGTCATGACTTAGAGAGCCTGTCAAATAAATCCAGGGTTTTCTTTCTGACTCTTTTAGGAGCTCTTTTGGAAGTCACCCTACAGGTAATGACATCCTCCCCTTCTGCAAACACATCTCTGCACCCTCTGTGAGTAAGACTGTTAATTGCTGAAACACAGGGATTTAAGTTTTTGAAGTGTACAAGAGGATAGAATTTATTCTAACCCTCCCAATGTGTCAGGCCTCCTCTCTTTCCACTGTAGCCAGCTGCTTCCCACACCCTTTCCCCACTTCTTCATGGGCCCAATGTCATTTTTTCCCTGTATTCAATTATGGTGTTCATGTGCCAGGGCTGCTGTAAAATGACAACATGCTGTACCACAGATGACTTTCCCAGCTCCATTGTAAAGGAGGAAGACATTTCCCAGCAATAAACTCTTCCCTTTGGAAAACCAGGCTCTCCCTGCCTTGGTACACTTTCTCATAGAGCTGACCATGCAGCTAGCTTGAGGCTCCCTCCATTCCTGAGGCAGGCTAGCTCCAGTTTTCCAAAGTCTAAAAATCTTTCTTCTGGCAAAAGTACCTTGTAGATAACCAAATACAGCCTTCCTCAGGACTTCACTGCTATATCCTTCCCCTTAGTCAAACACTTATTTTAAGATTGTAACAGGCTGTGTGTTGGTACAAATGCCCATATTCTGCATGGTGCTCTGTTACAACAAATAAATAGCCACATCCTTTAGTGTTTTGGCTTGATCTGTCTATTTTCCTCACAGCAGCCAAGGGGCACAGTTGAGAGCAGCCTCAGAGCAATTCCCATTCCTGGAAGTGTCCAAGGCCAGGCTGGATGGGGTCTGAGGAGCCTGGGAAAGTGGAAGGTGTCCTTGTCCATGGCAGGGGGGCTGGAAGGAAATTATGTTTAAGGTCCCTTTCACTCCAAACCATTCTGTGATTTTATGATTTAACAGTGTTACAGACTGTTTTATGTTAGTCCTTAACAGGACTTACATTACCAGTAAGCATCTCTTCTACCATCCAAGTCCAAGAAAATATCTAGACCAGGATTGCTCAGATCTCACAGCTCTTTGCCATCCACATGCAAATCCCATAGATAATATAATATATAGTGTCACATCTGGCCATAAACCACAGGTATTTTAAGCACATTTACAACAAAGAATTAGTAGTACCTGGGTGTAAAGAAGAAATCTGCTTTTATTTGGAAACAAAGCTGCTTAAGCCCTTTTTCTTTCTGGAGTGGTTTCTCACATTCCAGACAGGCTTTAAGGTCTTAACATAGCTGCACCTTTGTTTACTGATGGGGAAGGATGACAAAGAAAAGACATAGTGTTTTACTTTTGTATGTCTTCCTCCATCCTATCTTTTCCTCCCAATAGACATGTCGACATGCCATCCTAGATTAATTTTTCCCTGCTCCTTTTTTCCCCAGCATCAATACTTGTTTCTCTGCTGACCCTCTGAATCTGGGCAGATGTATTCCTCAGAGGAATCCTTCTCTCCCTCCCTCCACAAGCATTTCACCACTTTTGCCAGAGCTCTGACATTGTCCTAAGCACTGTTTCCCCTTCAGTACTGCAATCTCCCATTCCTGTTTTCCAGAACAAGCTATTTGTTAGCCTTTTTGCCTCTCTGTACTAACCTCACAAGTCACATTCTA
This sequence comes from Acridotheres tristis, assembly GCA_037013685.1. Lineage (NCBI taxonomy): Eukaryota > Metazoa > Chordata > Aves > Passeriformes > Sturnidae > Acridotheres > Acridotheres tristis. The sequence goes on from CM072885.1 coordinate 62,519,003, forward strand.
TTCCTGACCTAACTCAAAGACAGGAACTTGCTCCCCTGTGTCAGTGCCACACACAGATTTTTAGGGCTGCCATTCCTTAGAACCCATTTCTTCAGGAAATTTCAACTACTCGAAGTAAGGTGAAAATTGATGTGTTAACTCGTCAATATTTATTACTGAAGTAGTACTCATTCCAGGCTACAGACTAGCCTGCAGCTCTGAGGCTGAGTGCAACCAGGTTTTGCATCTGTAGTCCATGTTCTTGCTAAAAGGAAAGTAATACTTGAGAAGTAAAGACCAGCTCTTCCCCCTCAGGTAAAGTAAGACTTAGCCATCTGTCGGTTCCTCAGAAAACACCAATCCACATGCAGATGATGTTCAAAAGAAGGGTAAAAGACCGGGATATAGCACTTAAAAAAAACCCCGTGGATTGAGGGTGGGTATCAAAGAGGCAGTGTGGCATAAACACTGTGGGGAAAGCAGCAGCACTGCAAGCTAAAGACTAAATTCCAGGAAACCCCTCTCCAGCTTCTGTGGAACACAGGAACAGGAAGCAGGTATTTACTTCTGGATCTTCAGCTGACCTGGATGCCAGCTCAAGAGCTGCCTCTGCAGCCACTGCCCAAACCTCACAATCTGAGTGTGCTGAGCCTACAGCTGCCTTCTCCTCCCCCTAGTTACAACCTGCTAAAATTCCTTGGGTTCTGCCAAAAGCTGCTGGACTGCAGCCACAGCAGATATTGGCAATCTGAACAGATGTACCAGCATCAAAGTGTGGCCAGAAGCATCAAGGCAGTGATTTTTCCCTCTGTACTTGGTATCTCAAATCCCACATCCAATTTGGGCCCCTCAGTTCAATAAAGACATTGGGGTGCTGGAGCATGTCCAGGGAAGGGCAAAAGAGTTGGGCAATGGGCTGGAGCACAGTTCTGATGAGGAGCAGCTGAGAAAGCTGGGAAAGGAGGAGGCTCAGGGGGCAGCTTCTGGCTCTGCACAACTCCCTGACAGAAGGGGACAGCTGGGGGGGGGGGGTCAGGCTCTGCTCCCAGGGAATAGGGACAGGATGAGAAGAAACAGCCTCAAGCTGTGCCAGGGGAGGTTCAGGCTGGACATCAGGAGGAATTTCACTGAAAGGGTGATTAGTCACTGTGAAAGCCTATCCAGGGAGGAGGTGGTGTTAACATTCCTGGAGGTGTCCAAGGAACAACTGGACGTGGCACTCAGTGCTCTGGTGTGGTTGACAAGGGGGTGATTGGTCAAAGGTTGGGCTCTATGATCTTGCAGGTCTCTTCCAACCTTCAATGATCTGCAAACAAAAATTCTAAGTGATTCTGTGAACAAGAAGCAAAAGAAGTCAGCAGTAAACTCTCCTGATGGTTGACAGCAATTCACTCCAGCTCTTCCAGGTACCAGGTTCATTCTTATGGCCAGAATTACCCAGCTGACAAAAAAACTACTTCTCAGTTCTGTAAGTGTTCAGTGGAAACAAGACTACTCTCAAATTCCCCCGATAGATTTCTCCCCTCTAGGCTGTCACATATAGCCACAAAGGAACATTAGACTAACTCCCTTCTGGAGTAATTTCAGTCTCTGCAAGACACACAAAAGCATGATTACCATTTGACTTTTTTTAAATCACTTTTTTTTTTAAGGAAGGCCCATGAACACAGAACAGTGTAACACATTACAGAGGAGAGCTGCATGGTTCCCTTAGACAAGTGACAGTGGGTAACACAAAGGTGACAATACATTCATGCATCAGCAGAGTCTGACACCCACCAATTCTGGTATTTCTTGTAATAAATACCTTTTTCTTCTCCTCGCAGGAGAAAAAAGGAAACCAGCAAGGACTACTCCAGAGACATTTGTATTACCCAGAGGACAGAGACCAGAAGCTTTCAGGAACACAGATGAGATTGTACAGTAAGCGAGCACCAGGTACAGAACAGCACATCAACCTGCTGGTAAGTCCATAGGCAGCCCCCACCAGAACATATTTTAGAGACAAAAAAAACCACTAAAAAGCCATTTAGAGTGGAAATATTGGACAAGTCGGTAATTCTTTAGGCTAAGGGTTGCACACCAGTGTCTCTGCTCTTTTCCATATCCATATTTAAACTGAAACAGGACAGTCTCAACTCTGCAACTGCAGAGCCAGACCCTTAACTGCTCATGCAACTTACATTTATTCCACTTGGAAACCTGAGATTTGGCACACGTGTTGTAAGCCCTTGAGACTGCACTTCGCTGGCTTTGGGGAAACAAAGCCTCAAGCCAGCCAGTGAAAAAATCCTGAGCATACCCTAGGGAATGTGCCCTGCCAGGGGACAGTTGTGGCAGCAGACAGGCTGATGTCAGGAAGGCCCCAAGGCAGAGCCCAGCCTGGCTGCATCGAGCTACCAGTGCCTGCACATCACCTGTGTGACAGCCAGCCTGTGCCACCCTCCAGGGAGGTGACAGTAAAAGTGTTACAGCAGTGACATTTTAGGAATGTACTTAAGATCTGCTTTCATTCACACACACCAAGGAAAGCAGAATGAACACACCTTCCCTGACATGTTCTGACAGCATCTCCCATTCCCTTCCAACGTGGGGCATTGGCATAGGAGTCATTTCCTGCTTTATCCCAAAAACACTTAACATGTTATGTAACTTCAACTCCTTGCTATGCATCAAACAGTGGGATTAATCAACATAGCAACATCTCCTCTCCCCCACAAACAATACATCTTACTCTTTATTAAGTATCAAATTGTCTCCAACATAAATTACATCCAAATTATGCAAGTTTCAAGAAAGATATTTTATGTACAATATTTGTCTTGAGTCAGATAAACCTTTATAGTTTGAACCTGTAACATAAAAAGCAAACCTACATCAGTACCAAATAAAGCATTAAAAAGGTAACAAATATATAACATTTTAGAAATGCTCTTAGAACGCAAAAGTTAATGGTGAGGATTTTTATAGTGCAGGAATCTTGGATTTGCAGCTCTTAGACCATCTCTCTTTCCCTGCGGATGGCACAGCACAGAACCATACTGAATATCATGCCAACAATCTGGAAAGAAAGCAAACTGATTAGAAATCAGAAAAGCAAAGCATGTGCTTTTATCAGCATGAGGACAAGCTGCTCTTCCCAGCCCAGAGGTCACATGTATTCTGTATTTTTATACTGGACTCTGCCATCTCCATCTCACAATCCCCAAAATTTATTCTCAGGAATCCAATTCACCTCAGTATTTGAAAATAGATCACAGAGTCTGTCAAGTTGGAAGGGACCCACAAGGATCTTCAAGTCCAACTTCTGGCCCTGCACAGCACCAGCAGCTATAAACCACTGCCACATCTCCTAAGAAATCTTTGATCATCCTAGCATGAGCTTTTCTCCAGAGAAGTCAAACACAGAAGTACAGGTTTTTCTAGCAGCCCTGTTATTTCAGCCCTCTAGCAGAGCCTGTCATTGTTATAAAGAAAAAAGAAGAATCCCCAAGAGATATTAGGATTAAGATGTGAGCCATCAACATGACCAATAACTCTTCCCTCCATATATACACATAACTGGTAAGATTTCACCACTGCTGAAAGTGCAAGGAGCAGATCCTAATCCAAAGCAGAACCAGGGAGGCCTGAGACATCCCAGCCTCTGCACTGCCTCAGGGCCCTGCAGCACACACCCTGATCCTGCTGGGACTTGTCCTCAGTGGAATGGCCCTGTGGGCTGCTGGGCCAGGCACTGCTCTACAAGATTTCTGCTGAGTATCCTCTGAGCACTCTCTAAATAATCTGGAAACTCACCATCATTACAGCAATGCCAAGGCCAACTGCTCCAATGACATTGAATTTGGATTTGAAGACTGCATCAATGGCATCAGGGCAGGACTGAAATGGAACAGATGGTTCATTAGTGTTTTACATACAGAGGGTTAATTTGAAGATTCATCTTTTAATAGCTGCTTTGATCTGGCCTTTACTGTCACATCCTTAAAGAGAGCCAGGGATGGTCCCACACAAGAGTTGGTGGAGAAGTTTAAATCTACTCTTCAAGTATCTCAAACCTGTTAACAGCACCTTTACTACATCAGGATTTTCCCCTCAATCTGAACATGCAGTTTATCAGGCTTGGCTTGTTACTAATGGCTGTCAGCACTTCAGATGATGCATTGCTCACCCCTTATCAAAAGGGATTTAAAGCCACTCTTGATATTACCAATTGCTACTGTAATTTTGCAGACCCCTCATGAACCCACAGTGCATGGGAATGGCAGGATATCCTGGGCAAGGATCCATACCAGGGCAGATTCACAGAAAGGCCAGTTTAATGTTCCCAGGACAATGAATTACCTCTGCAAATGGCAAAAATCCCAAAACAAAACAGTTAAGTATAGTCCTTTCTTCAGGACAGACACATGATGGCCAATGATAAGAACAAGACACTTTTACAGAGGAATAACTCTTTAAGAGCCTGGCAGCTGGTCAACATCTCATCCCAACTTTCATTCTGCTTCTTCCAGCAGCAAACATCATTGAGCTGCTGAAAGCTACTTTTTTCTGTTGTTGTTCCTTATCCAGTCTAGGAAGATAGACTGAATCTGGGATTAAAGGGATATACTGGCAAGAATGAGTTGGTTCAATCACAATACCAATACAGCACTGCTTCTTAGAGGCACACTCCATTACATCCCTTTGATCCTGCAGTCTATCCACTGTTTTTCTACAGCTGGGAATGGGCATCACAAGACAAAAATCAACAGATGAAGCTTAAAACACACAGTAGAATAAAAACAAACAATAAGACCTGCATGCAGTCTCAGCTACTCCCACACACTCCAACTCAGACTGCAAGGACAGGGCTAAAGATACAGATTGAAGGGTCTCATGTGGGTAGATAGGTGAAGTTGTCAATTAAAGTGAAAAGATCCCAAGTCATTAATTAAATTCCTGCATAGTAAGAACTATAGAAGGACTCATACAAACTGTCTTGGAGCATAAAGCAAGAGCACAGGATGGCTGTAAGGAAAAGAGGAAGAGAGGTGGTGAAAAACTACAAACTGTCTTCTCCTGTTATTTGTGGCATTCAGGCACCTCTGCAGCAATATTCCAACAGGGAAACCTGATTCAGAGAATTGCCTTCAGAGTCACAAACTCACCTGAACAGGCTACCAATGCCTTACCCCCCACCCCGTCCCTGCTGAAGCTTCAGACTTGCTCCCACCCCAAAGCTCTACTTCTCCCTCACCAGGAGGGAGGTGACAGTTCCCAGCAAGCATCAGGAAGATGCAATGAGGAGAACAGAGCTCTCAAGGCACTGTGAAGGCTTTTTTTTAGGCAAAGGTTTGATCTTCCACTGCCCACCCTACCAGTGAGTCTGTGACACACACACTGCACATTTCCTGAGCAAGGTCAGACTTCCTGCTTGTTCTTTCCATGGTAACAGCGAGTTTGTTTTCCACAACCAGCCTGATCACGGACACACACTGCCACGTCAGTGTGACACAGGGATTTCCCACAGACTAGCAGGGTTTCCTAAAGTGTGTTTCTCACTCTACCCCAGTGGGCAGAGCTGATGGTGAATCAAATCAAGCTTTACCTTGGTAGAGAATGACTCAGACAACGTCTTTGCTGGACAAGTGTCCATGAACTGCTGCTCCAGAACTCCAGTAACGCCACAGCAGTTGAGCTACAACAGAAAACACAAAGAGACCCAGGTTAAATAATCCTTATTTTTGCTCAGTAATCTGGTAAAAAAAAAATTACATTAGTTTTTATTACAGACCAAGTCCTGACAACACAACTGCTATAAACCTAATTTTAACAAGCCTTTATTAATTATTAGACAAGATTCTGAAAGGAAGAGCTAGATCTCTAAGTAGACACAAAATCACTTTGGTGACAGCTTGTGCTCCTTACAGACATAGGACTGAACCCCTCACAGATATTCATGTGTGCATACTAGGGTGCCAGTAGCTCAGTAGCACAGATCCAGGGTTTCCCAGCCTGCTGCTGAGTTTTAGAAAAACAAGAACTAGTTCTAGACACTTCAGAGGGACAAAAAAGGCATCCTGAACTCATTTACACTATACAAAAATCTCTACAATCTTTGGTTTCTTCTTACTAGCAAGAAGTCATACAGGGGACTGGGTAGCATGGAGAACAGTCCCTGCTGGCATGGAGCAGCAGCATTACTGTCTAGGTTAAGCAGAACCATATACTTACAGCAAACTGAAATGCTTTCAGGGTGTCTTTGGCACTTGGCTGAGTTCTCTTTCTGTAGGTATCCATGTAGAACTCTTTTAACTCATCAGTAATCTAAGGAAAAGCAAAGAGTCATCTATTAATGGTGTATTAGTGTGGTACCTTGTATTAATTATAAAAAATTTGCTTTCAGCAAGTCAGTCATCAAAAATCCTGTAGTCTACAACACCCATTCTTCTGCCATGTATAAATAGAGGGTGGAAAGAAGGCTCACCTGTTTCAGGTGAGAAATAAATGTACACTCACTTTAATACCCACACCTAAACAGGTAAGACTGTTTCCCCTTCCAGATCTGAGCTTCTAACAGGAGTGAGAGAACCAAGTCTTTGCCCACTGGCTGCCCAAAAATATTTGCTATTCTACTGTGCCCCCGAAGTTTCTATATTTCCACACTGTGTAATATAATAGGAGCAGAAAAGCAACCTTGGTCCCCAAGCATCTGAATTTGAAACAAGACAGAATCTTGACTGCCTGGGAAGGACAGGCCATATCAATCATGCTTCAGGTGCAGAAACACTCAGCCCTCAGCTGACCCAGCTCCTTTCTGAAGTGGTAAACCTTCCCAGCCAGCTTGCTTCACCTCACAGCTCAGCCACGTACTGTCTGGAGGGCACCTCTAGTGTACAACAGCCTCCTGGATTCTGGCTTCCCTGCTACAGTTTCATTTTTAAATACTACAGTTAGATTTTTTGTGTTGTTCTGCTTGAATCAGCCTTTCTCCTTTCCCCAGAATTCCCTGGCTAACAAGGATTTGACTTGTAGTGGTACAGATGTCATCAGACTGCTGACTGTGGGCACATTCACAGAATCATGGAGTGTTTGGGGTCAGGAAGGGGCTTTCAAGATCACCTAAGTCCTGCTCCCCTGCCATGGGCAGGGACACCTTCCACTATCCCAGGCTGTTCAGAGCCCCATCCAACCTTGTCTGGAACACTTTCAAGGATGTGGTAGCCACAATTTCTCTGTGAAACCTGTGCCAGGGCCACACCACTCCCAACTTTCAAGAGAAACCTACCTTTTCTTTATTTGAAAATCCCCAGATCCCAGCAGCAATTTCAAGGGCAAAAATCACAAAAAGGAAGAAGAAGAACTAGAAAAGAAAGACCACATTATTCATGAAGGCCAGAGCACCATAAACCAGCATCACACACATACACTGCAAGTTTATCCACACTTGTGGGAGCTGTCACTCAACCAGGTTGCAGTGGGAGGTCTGAGACACTGGTAACACCAGGAAAAAGGACACTGGGTCAGCACTTCTTCCCAGGAGCGTCAGAAAGTCTGGCAGTGCTCTCAAAGCACCAGTCCTGCTTTTTGATCAGTGTTAATTAAAGCCAAGAATCTGTTAACTCTGACTTTGAAGTTGTCCAAGTCATTCAGACACATCACAACAGTTGACACCAATTCTTTCCTCTGGTTTGTCACTCCTGTTGCTTTAAGAGTCATTACTTAATTCCTAGCTTGCCACCAACTCCCAGAGAGCTAATGATCACTTTGTTGTATATCCCATAAAACACAAGTGCTCTGCCTCTCACTACCAGATCCAAAACACCACTATCATTTAGAAGCAAAGAGATACTCAACTACAAAGGGCTAGAGGCATAATTTTGCAAGAAATACTTGAATTTAGGTTCTTCTATGACACAAAAGGGGAATTGTTCCTTCACTGGCTATAGTAGTTATCTTTTATTAACTAAGTCTTCTGGTTATTTGGATGAGTAGTTCTGCAAGTGTACAGATGTGCACAAACCCAGTAAGCTCTACTGGCCCCTCCAGTCTGAAAACAATGAGAGTGCTCTCCAGTAATTGGCTTGCAGAGCAGTTGTCAACTAGAAGAGCTCATCCTGTGGTTATGAACAGTAGAGCCTTGTTGTTTCAAGCATCAAAACCACAGTTCTGGTCCCAGAGATTAAAGATTGCACAACCTTCCAAGTCCAGGATGAACTGTCTAGCAATGATAGCACTGCTCTTATCAATATTTGAGTTCTGTGTTCACAATACTCCCAGCCTTGACATTCAGTGTATGTCAGACATATCCAGCCTCTTGAGGTCATCCTGTGTTCAAATACAGCAAGAGCACCTGGATTTCAGGCCAGAAACGAAAACTATGTTTAACATTTTAGCATTATGTAGGCAACTGTGAGTTTAAACACTGTGATTGTTCTGAGTCCACAATCTGCTGCCCTTGAATTACACAGTAATTTTTTCCTTCCTTTCTCATCATACTGCTCAAAAATTTAAGCATTACCCTGAGCACTTACCAGGCCAAGCATACACTGAGATTCCTGTGATGCACCACAGCATCCCAGGAAACCAACCAGCATCATAAGGGCACCAGCTCCAATAAGGATGTAAACACCTAGGGAGGAGGAAAACAAAGATGTGAAGGTCACTGAGACCTCAGCAGCAAGGTATGCAATTAATTGCTCCACAAATAGCATTGGTTCCTTTCACCAGGTTTCTTTACCAAGGCGTTTGAAGTAAGAAAAAGAGGGGGGGCTGTGCTTAATTTTCAAAGCAAAAGCATCTGAAAAACTGATAAATAAATCCTTCAATTTGACAATTTATGTATACCCCTACTGCAGTTTCACAAGTTTTAGAAAATGGGCAAGATAAAGCCATGTAAGAGAAGCTGTAAGACACTTAAAAACGGGCTCAGAGGCAGGAGTTATCAACTTCTCAGGTGAAGATAGAGACAACAGGAATGAGAGACAGCTGGAAGAGTGATTTATCAGCAACTGTGAAGTCTTGGAGGAGGTACTTCAAGTTATAAAAAGTGCCAGAGCTTGTAAACTACTCTGCCCAGAAATTAGGTAGTGAGTATGTTGAAGCAGAAAGAGCAGACATTTCTGATGTAAAAAGCTCCATTTATGCCAAATCCTCTAGCTCCTAAACTTGGGAACAACCAGCCTAATCATCATAGCTGTGAGCTGGAGACAGTAGCAAGATGTGGTGAGCAAGAAAACCCCCAAAGGATGGCAAAGAATATTACAGGGGCAGAGAAACATCAAAGAATCAGCACAAAACACACAGAATAAGCAGAACATTTCTATCAATAGGGACAAAAATACAGCTCAGAGACCAAATCAATACTAATTAAAGGAAGCCAGATCTAAGCATTTGCAAGTGATATATTCTAGATGCAAACCAGTAAGATTAGCTGCCAAAATAAACATCTACTTGATGCAGCATTTGTAAGGGATTAAGCCTGACATTTCTCATCACAAGGAAATTCCAATATGGACTTCTTAACCTGAGCTTAAACTTTTTCCATTTGAAAATGTAAAATAAAAAGAGTTCATCAGTACTTCTTATTCCAGTTTGATGTAACTTGCTTTGTAACTCACTGCAGTCACTAACTACTCAAAAACATTACGTTAAAGCAGAAATTCCTATTGAGCTTCCTTTTAAAATTCAGTTTAACCTACAGAGATTTCAAAACAGGTTTCACTGGCTGCATCCAGCCAGTAGCTTAAGCATCACACCATAAAAATTTTACGCTTTAGGAGGTGAAAGTTGTTTTAGGCTACCCAAAAGAAGATTTGTTAAATATTCAGCTCAACAGTCAGGTTGAGATTTCTGTTCTCTGAGGTCCACTTAAAAAGCATCTGGGAATCTTCCTGGCAGCTCCAAGAACCACCCATGCTAAGATGCCATCATACCAAGGGCAAACCACAAATCTTCTCACAGATAACCTGTCTGCATACCTGCAGCTTCTTCATCAAGTCCCACGAGCATCCCAATATTCCCAACTATGGCCTCTAGACCATTCCTAACAGCACAGGCCATCCTAGGACTAAGAGGCTGCAACACAAAGTTGTACCTCTTTGCAAGTGACCCTTCAGACACCAGCCTGGGAGCTGTCACAGGTGAGTAGCCGAGGACAGGAGCCAGTTTTTTGGCAAGAGAAAGATGAAGCCATCCTTTAAAGATTGCCTAATTCCAACACCTGCCATGGGCAGGGACACCTTCCACTATCCCAGCTTGCTCAGAGCCCCATCCAGCCTGGCCTGGAACACTGCCAGAGATGGGGCAGCCACAGCTTCTCTGGGAAACCTGTGCCAGGGCTTCATCACCCTCCCAGGGAACTATTTCTTCCCAATATCCAATCTAACCCTGCTCTGTGTCAGTGTGAAGCCATTGCCCCTTGCCCTGTCACTCCAGGCCCTTGTCAAGAGTCTCTCTCCATCTTTCCTGTGGCTCCCCTTCAGGCACTGGAAGGGACAATGAGGTCACCCCAAAACCTTCCTTTCTCCAGGCACAACAATCCCAATTCCCTGAGCTCTTCCTCCCAGCAGAGCTGCTCCAAGGGTTTGAGCACTTAGAGGTGACAATAATCAAATTAAGCATGTTCTTCTGCCCAAGCTTAAAAGTGACTGTAGAGATCAAAATCAAAGTTCAGATAAAAACTAGTTCACTTAGTAATTCCTATAACATTAACATAAACTAAAAATGTGTGTCCCCCAATAAATCATCTTACAAACACCTTCCACGTGGTCTAGCTAAAGCGATACTGATCCATGCTGGCTGGAACAATCCTCCTATGTACCATGATATTTGCGCATCCTCCCCATTCACTTCAGTATGAATTAAGAGATGTGGGGCTTTAAGAGTTAGACAAAAGTGCAAATGCTCCTTCTGAGAGATGAGGCACCAGAGCTGTGTTTTGGGTAGCCCAGGCTGGCCACTCTGGAGAAAAGTTATTAATTACTCAATTAGTTTAGTGTGAAACTTTGCTGTTGCATATGGTGGTGAGCATCAGGAAGAAACATCCTCTGTGTCTCCCAGGAGCCCCTGGGATTATAAAATGTTTACTGACAGGAACAAAGACAAACTACTGTGGGAAAAAGGATGAAGAGCCAAGAAACCACTCACACGACAGCACTGCTGTCTGAACAAGAGCTCACAAGGGAAGCTGCCCCCAGCACCAGCCAGGCAAAGCTGCTCTCGGGCTGTTTTGCTTTTTTATCCTTTAAGGAAGGCCCAGGTTTCTCAGCAGCCTGGAAAGCAGGGCACAAAAGTATGACCTATCCCCTGAGTGACTCCCCAGCTCACCTGTGTAAAACTTTGTGTCAGAGTCCAGTTCAAAGACGCTTTTGGTCTGTGAATCAAAGTGAAGCCATAGTCCAACTGCAAGCACGGCTGTCCCTGCAAGCTGTAAGAACAAGGAAGGTTTGTTAAATGATACCAACTAATCCACCCAGCATTGCATAGGAACAAAATCAGAAGCAAGCACAGGATACAGCTTTTATTTAAAGAGGTAACAAAGGACAAGCAGAAAAGGATGGGGATAGCAACACACAAAGTTCCAGACGTGAGGCACCTTGTTGACACTGGCATTTACATGATATAAACTCCAATGCTACAGGAGAACAATGCCATTTTTGTTCCTTTCTGAAAATATCCAAGGTCTAGCCAAGTGTCAGTATTCCCACTGATCCTTCCACTCATTGTTTTATTCTGGGTGGCTGCAGACACTGATTGCATGGCTTAGTGACCTTAAAGCTTCACACTAAAAAGCAAGTTTATCACAAGGAAAAGTGCCTTGTAAGGCCAGCTGGAAGTTTTATTGTATTAAACAGAACGCTGAGTGTTCAGTGTGCCATGGAAGGGAGTTCAGGAAGAGTGCTCTTCTTGCAGAACAAGATAAAGCCAACCCATTAAGTGACCACACTGACAGGAATAAAAAAAACAGCTGCAGAAGCAGCAACATTGCTGATCTGGAACAATACAATCGAATTTTAGGTAATATTTAGTTTTATTTCATTATCGTCTGTGTGCCCCCAGGTTCCTCTTAACATTGATGTCTGTGTTTGCAGTAAATCACTTTGTGTATAAATTAGCCTCTGGATGAAACATCTGGCAAAAGCCATAGGAAGTGCTGCAAGAAAGAGGGAATTGCACTCTAGTAAGGCCAATAGCAACAGTCTGCTTTGAAGAGACTGAATCATCCTTTAAAAAGAAAAAAATTGTTTTCTTGCATGTAAGAAAATAAAGAAACCAGGACAAAGTAGAAAGCTGGAGTGTGCTTCTCAGCTCTTTCTTTGAAGACCATTTCACTATTAAAAAAAGCTCTACAAAAGTGAGATGAGGACAGAAATCCCAAACGTTGCAGCATACATCAAAAATTTAAACTTAAAAGTGAGCAATAAGTTTATAAAGTCTAGTGCTTTGGTCAGGCAAAGCACACATGAAAAGCAAAAATAAAATCCAAAAAAAGCCTGATCTCTGATAAGAAGGTCCTTGTAGAAGGAAACATTCCTGACTGGCCTTTAAGAAACCGGGGAGTGTTTAATAATATCAATTTTCAGTGAGAATGTGGGGAGCATTCCCTTGGCAAGCACCCAAGGACACAGCCCTTCCACACCCAGCCCACCTGAGAGGCGGGAGCCTGAGAGCCCCTTCTCCCTGCTGGAAGAGTTCCTGCTCACACACAGCCCCAGCTTTCCTAAACCAGCTTTTCCTGCAGGGCAGGAACCCAAGTGCCAGGCCTGCCTCCAAAAGGAGCTGCAGGGTTGTAGCTGAGAGAGCAGATCAAGTGACACACAACCCAAAGAGCCAAGCCCACCTGGAGGTTTCCAGACCCAAGCAAAAGAGCTTTGTTGGCGTTTCTGGTGCTTACTCCCAAGGCACACCTGCACACGCCTCCTCCTTGCCTTGCTAGGGCTACCCTGACAAGATGTTTAAGTTATGCTGGAGCACCTTGGTACGACAATGTCACACCAGCGTCATTATTTCAATTTCTTCTCCACAGCTGCACCCCGAGGGGAGGGAGAGGCACAAAGGGGAGCTGACAGAGAGAAGGGCTGTTGCTCTACCTGCTCTCCTGGCTGTAGCATCACTTCAAAAAGGGCTCTGCCACCTCATTTCACCCCAGTGCCTCAATTTAAACATCAGAAAGGCTTAGTGATGGAAAAAACTCTGCTTTGAGATTGCTGTTAAGTCATCCAGTATTTAATAGCACTATACTTGAGACTCCCTTTCCTGGGTCATCCAAAAGTCTCCAGCTTTTATAGCTGATCCAGATACCCACCGTCACAAGAAACCTACAGCCTCTGCTGGTTTTGCCAGGAACTCACAAATCGTGAAGCCACAAGCATGAACACCGAGCTCTTGTCACCAACCAAACTTATTTACATCTTGACAAGCTCCAGTGTTTGAGTAGAGAGCTCTGCAAATGGAACAGGGCATAGAAAAGGACTGTAAAACTAAAGAAACTCGTAAGCCATACTGTAACCATGCAGATAATCTTCAAATTCCAAACAAAGGAGAAGGCTCAGTTAATGCCCTCCAGAAACAAACTGGCCTGTTCACATTGGGCAGAGATGATGTACCTAATATAACTCCTCTCAAAACACAAATTTAGCCTCTCCACCACCACCCATAGATACATGGCATGTTTTCTCCTTGGAAAAGCAGTCACTCTGTGGGAAAGGTTAAGAAGATGCCAGGGAGACAAGAGACTTACAGGATCACAGAACTGTGGTAACATTCATGCCAGTGAACTGCTGCACAGCACTAAAAAAAGAGGTAGAATGAAACAGAGTGATAATTCTCTGCATGGTGGATTAGAAATAAAATGCAGCTCCTTCATGCAAGAATAAGAGACTTTTTGTCTCAGTTTCTTAAGGAAAGCAGACTTAGGTTCTCAGTTTGTGCTCTTCCTACCCACAGTGACCACTGAACTAAAAAAAGGCAGTTTTAAAGCAGAAGGCAAGAAACTTAATGCTTCAAGTTTCCATCAAAACAAGGGAGAAATGAGGACACAGCAGCACCAGCCTCTAAGGAAGTGAAAAGCACAGCCCCATGGGCACTTGGCAGCACCTCTGGCCAGTGTGGCACACTAGAGGCGAGGCACTGTCACCTCCCTGCTCACCCATGCTACGCCAGCAGGATGGGCAGCCCTGCTGGGATGGTTTGGGAGATTGCTTTTCCTTCCTGGGAAAGGAGTGCAAGGCTCCCAACCTCAGCTGAGTGGAAGCAGATCCCAACTAACCTAATGGCTGGGTTTTTGTTTGGTAATCCAAGGGGATTCCCCATCTAACAGATCTATTTTGTCACAACAGTTGAGCAATACTGTGTGTTTCTAAGTAGCTCTATGATGTGCTGAAAGAGAAATTCAGCAGGAAGAGAACAACACTGTATTCCTGAAAGCAATCCATTTTGTCTGGTTTCACACACACACAAAGAAAAGAGTGGGTTTGTGTGCTTATCAGACAGGTAAGTAGTATGTTTCTAAGTACAGCAGAAAGAGTACTGAAGACAGGGTTGGGGTTTTTTTTCCAATCTGACTAAACCGTGAAGGGACACTGCTCACTTGCTGTTTTGGAAAAGTTTGTGGTAGTGATTTTCCAGGAACAGCATGTCCTGGCACAATTACACTGCTGACTTCCCTACTTCAGCTAACCAGGCTTCCTTGTTTTCCCTAACCACTGCTCCCAGCTCATTCCTGCTCTGCTGGCCATTCTACGCCTGCCGCAAGGATAAAACTACCTGGGCACTCCTCTCCTAGCGCTGTGGAGGCTTCTTGGGTTGTTTTCATTACATGCAAACACACCCCCTTTGCCCCTAAAGCTCACTCCCGCATGCAGCTTTCTGCCTGTTGCAACAGGAAAATCAGCTTTTGTGGTCTGTGTCTGCCTTTCTTACACAGCCCTGCGCCTCCCCTAGTGAGCTTCCTGTGCAGGACTTCCCTCCTCTCACCCATCCCACCCCACATCTTCTCCAAAGCCACCCCTTCCCCCTTGCTTTGCCTCTGGGTATATCCAAGGGTGTGTCTCAGCCTTCCAAGTGAGAAGAGGAAACTGAAAAAGGACCTGAACCAGTCAGGATGCACTTGAGGAGAGAAAACCTATGTATCCTGGAGGCAGCAGCCACACAGGACACTTTGCCTTCCTTCCCTCCCCATCCCTAGCTAACTTGAGCATGAGCTCGGAGTGTGCCCCAGCACTGAAGCTACCAAGAAATTTCCACAGCATTTTTGCCCCACTCTGACACCCAAGGTTTCACAGATCTGGTATCCCAGCAGAAGGCTTGCAAAGGAAACTGTTAGATTTAATGACAATGCCATAAACACGTGTTAAAACCTTGAGGTTTAAATAAGAATAATTTAAAAAAAACAACCAAACCACCAATTCTGTTAACACATCCCATAGCAGCGCAATGTGTGACACTATTTTGGAAAGCTGGAAAGTCTATTTTGGATTTAACCACTATTTCGCAAGGACCATTTTGTTCAGTCCCTTCTGACCCTGTCACCTCACTAAGGGACAATCACTCTACTTGCCTCAGACACCTTAGAGCATCTTATCTTTCCATAGGCAGAATCATCTCTCAAGGAGCTCAAAGTCCAAGTACTTACCAAGTCCTTAGATAGTCCTTTGTTCTGGAAGACAAAGCTTTGGGAAGGGAACACCCTCTGCCAGCCCCTCCTCCACTTCCACAGGGTGAAGGTAAGGATAAGGAAGAAACCAGACACTTCAAGAGCGCCTGGTAAGTGGCTCAAAGCCTATTAAAAAAGCCTTTGCCCCCCCCCAAAAAAGTGGGTTTTTCTATTTTGACACCTTCAGGCCAAGTTTACATACAACTTCTACCAAGCTCATGGTATTAACTCCAGCAGAAGGTAAGTCATGTGAAAATAAAGCAGTCAGTCAAAAATAAATACTACTTTCAGCGCTGCCAGCTAAGAATGGCATCTAACAGAATACTTATTTTTTTTTCTTGAAGTAGAGAAGATATGTCAGGCTCTACACTACTGTTCCATATATAGGTTTACCCCAGGATGTGACAAGAAGAGATCAAAAAAGTCACCATCTTCACTTCATAAATATTTGAACTTTTAGCTAAAAATCTGACTGCATAAGACAACTTACTTCTCACTGTTTTAGACTGAGCTAACAAAGCCAGGACCAGATCTAGAACTTTGCAAAAAAATTGAGACTATTATGAGTAGTAATGAACTGTTTCTGTCCTGTTACTGGCTGGTACTCCATAAATAAAACCTCATAAACAGTAAGTACAGGTGAGGCTCAACATCACTCTAAACCTTCAATTACAGAATTAGTGTTATCCACAACAGCACAGGTTTTCAGAGTTTTGAAAAAGCTCTCCTAACACTTGTGTTGTCTAACTGCAAGCCCACATGGCAAACTGCAGCTATTTTCAAGCTAGCTTGGAAAAAAGTGGATTGGAAAGGAAGTATTGTCTTTCTGCTTAGCTAGTTTCAAGAATGTTGTGGCCTGTGTTAATGTCACAGCACTTTTTCCAATTAAATGGTGCTCCAGTACAGTAGGAGCAGCATTACAAAATTCCTGGGCCATTGCCAAGACTAGAGCCCATTTCATACAAGTTCCTATTCAGAAGCCAGTCTACTATATTTGCAATTAGAATTGCAAATAGGAGCTAGGACTGCTCCTATTTGGACTGCTTTAAGTAGCTTCACATCAGGTTTCTCAAGGCAACATACTCGAAACTTCATTCCTGACTTCACAGAACTTACTGGAGTCAAAATACACTGAACTGAGCCCAAGAAGCATTAGATTCACACACTGTGGCCAGCAATTGCACCAGTTCATTACAGAAAGCAAAAGCAACTAATTTCTGGCTCTTTCATACATGCCTACATATATACACACACTAACGGACACATGCATATTTCCCTGCCCATCCTGCAAGTCCTCTGCTCCACTGGAGTAGGAAAGGCCCTCCGAATTGCTGTTCTTGGTGCACAAAAATAGCTGAGATTGTGGCTCAGAACAAAGTCATAGGTATCTTCAAGTTAAAGAAGGAAAAGAGCTCTCCAGGCCTAATTCTGCTCATCTTACTTTAGTAGATACTACCACACACATATACATTTACTCATAGAACACACAACACTCTGGAGAGTGGGAAGTCAGGACAAAAGAACTGCCCAATAGTGGGAAGGAGCAAGAAAATGATTGCTCAAAACTTCAACATGAACTCTGCCTCTGTGCTACAGCACTTGCTTGCCTAAAACACATTAAACCATAAATATTAGCAAGCAGATGTTGTTGTATTCCACAGAATTCACAAGGGGAAAACCCAGCATGGAAATTTAACAATGCAAGGCCTTGCTTTTGCTCAGCAGCAGGAAGTCAGGGGGAACACGCAGGCACTTGCCTGCTATGGTGCAAGCTGCACAGGAGCCCGGAGTTTTCCTAGGAAAAGGCTCCATCACTAGGACCAACAAGCCTGAGCAAACCCAGGGAGTTAAGGGATCACAACTAAAGGCAGCCACTCATCACACAACTCGAGGCAATCCAGCACTGCTCACACTAAGGTTAGTCCAAGTCAATTTTGCTAAGATCACTCCACTGCTCAGGTTTAAGGCACAAAACGTGTTGTTTCCATTGATTTCTCGCCAAGCTCAAGCCAGTCTGGTGGAAAAAAAAAAATTTAGTTCTGTATCAGGCTTTACCCCTCCCTCCCACACCCCAAATCAGCCCAAAAACTTCTATTATTAGAGAGCAGACTGTCAGGGATGCCAGGGCCAGCACTGGCCATGCCAAGACAGCAAAGCTGTTTGCAAACCTGGGTGGGAGAACACCCGCCCCAGCAAGGGCTGCACAACAGCAGCAAGGAGCCTGGTGCCTGCGGCAACACTCCATCCCAGGAGGAAACAGCCATCCCTAATTCCCACACTTCAGAGAGGGGACTGAACCTCAAAACTTGCTTATGATCCATGCTTAACCTAACTTGGTGCAAACGTTCAAAGATGTCCTCTTCCTTCCATTTAGGCCACAAGCACGTTTTAAGGCAAACTCTGAAGTTCCAAGAGTTTCAGAGAACACTATGTTAGTCCCCAGCCTTCCCAGCTGGAGAAAGGCCATTGGATCAATCAAGCACAAGACCCTCAGGAAGGCTTAGAAGAACAGGACAGACAGCAGCATTTCCCAGGTCTAGATATCAAGCATTTAAAGACTGGGCCAAGACACAGAGAGCATCTTGAGAGTAGAAAAATTAACAAAAGACTGCTGAGCTCCATGTTAGCAGGCTGGACTAGATTATCGCTAAGGTCTTTTTCAACCTAGCTCATTCTGTGATTAGCCAGGTATCCCTCGACCAACCTATTCCTCAACATCTGCTGAGGAGAAAGCACCACCACTGTCCCCACAGCAATACTTTTCTTCTGGAAATGTCCTCTTTCCCGGCTTAATATTCCCACAGCTCTTGCTCACTGCCTCTTTCAATACAGTCAGGCCCTACCTGCTGCCTGGACAATCATGATCCTAAGGATGTCCAGCACATTTCCATGCTGAAGAATCTCAACTTACAGTTGCTGATCACAGAAACCCCACTCTCGTTTTCCCGTACATTACCAAGCTGTCAAGGAAGGCAGATGATCAGAGCAGCCTGCAGGACACCAGCATGCCAAGGATTTAGGGAGCTTTACACACATCTTCTCTCAGTCCTTCATTTCTGAAACTGGTTTTGCTCTGTTGACACTAAGCACCCACCTAGTGCTTTTGTAAAGCCATCATAGATCCTCTTCTCCCAAGGCTTCACTGCTCCATGGCAGCAGCTGCCCCTGAACCATTTAGTTCTTATCTCCAGGTAGCTCCCTGCTGGTGCTTCCCATGGGAATCACTTGATACCTGCCTTTGGTGAGAGTCTCACCCTGCTCTGTCAGCACACAGCCATCACCTCCATCACCCTGGACAGCGGGTGCCAGCCAGCACCCCAGCAGTGCCTCTCAGGCTTCTCCTGATGAGCTGGGGCTATAGTGATCACCACGGAGTTTGGGCCAGCACCACTGCTTCTCTCCACAACAGGAGAGCTGCACCTCCCCACAGCTCTGCCTCCACTCCAACAGCCATGTCATCCTTGACAGGATCTTCCTCCAGGACTACCTGGTTTTCACAAGAGGCCTGAGATTTCCAGGAGACATTGAACAAGCGAACCAACACCAACCAGTCCTTGCCCTCTCCAACATTCTGGCTTTTAAAGGCTCCAAGGCAGCAGCTTCATGAAGTCTGACTTGCCCTTGCAGTAGCCAGTGTCCCATCTCCACATGTATACCAGCTTTCAAATAATCTTCTCCTTGTCATTTTCCACTCCGTATGTGCCATTCTCTGGGCATCTCAGACTAGCATAAAGCTGCATTCCAGTCCTCCAACACCGAGAGGGGCGGTGAGCAGGGGCAGTTACCTAATCACAACTCACTTAAGAGTCCTGAAGTGTTGTGTGACCTTGGAGAATAGTTAACCAAACATTTGCTGCTCCTCCTGTTTCACCTCCTTTGCACCAAGAGGTCAGCTCAAGCCTGTGCAGGATTCAGAGTCAAAGACAGGTTATGGCACAGAACTTCATTAAAATCTTCCCCAGTAAAATAAAGTCCTGCCAAACAATGCTCCCAAAACTTTTATACCTGGAGTTATTACTGCCTGGAAAGACTCTGAGAAACTCCCTTCTCCTCACCTGTCTGAAGACGGGTATGTTACTCAAGTTTGCTTCTGCAAATTACTCCTGAAGCTTTCCTTTGGCTAACATTATTGTATATTTTACTTGGCTCACCATCATTTATGAACCTTTATCTCCTTCCCTTGGGTACAGCCTCAACTTTGAGAGTTTCCCTTTTTATTTCAATAACTTCCTTTACAAAGCTGTTTGAGCCTTTCTGCTTCCTCTTAACCTTATTCAAGACTCTGATGGAAGCAAATACATTCCACCTAATGGCACCCACAGCCATCTGCAGGTTTGCTGCAGACCACTTAAACTCCTCATCTATCCTTTGGAGGCAACTTATTTCAAAAAAAGAGAGGTACAGAATTGCACTTGGCCACAACAGGTTTTGTCAACATACTTCCATTACTTCACAGACATTTCACATCTGCAAAGCCATAAGAAACATTAAAGCCTTCTTTTTTATTCGGGTGGTTATTGCCTTTTAATTCTGGCAGCCCCAGAACACCTTTCTCTGCTGTTCAGTGCAGAATAACCCAGGATACAGAGGACACAACGTTTGCTAATACCGTATCCCCTAAATGTCCCTCCAACTGTTTTCAGCAGGCCACAATGACATGTGGTGATCCCCAAGAGCCAAGGACCAGCTGGCCAAACACACACTTATCTCTGGCTGACCCAAGCTGCTTGCCCTTCACTGCCTCTTGGGGCCTCCAGACACTGGGATCTCCAAGATGCATTTATCTCCCTTCCTCTTCTCTTTCTCACATCCTGGCAGCATGCTGCCAGCTTCAAGAAGGCAACTTGAAAAACTGTGATCTCTCAGCTCCTCTGGGCAGCAGCACCACTTCTTCCATCCACACCGTCACCAGTACAATTCGGTATGCACAAGCACCCAAAAGTTCCAGTAAAGCCTCAACAATTTATTACTATGACATTCCCGGGCAACAGGTACATCCCAAACTAAACGAAACCTCTCTCCCTATTCTCAGCCCAGGGCCCCAGACAACAAGGTGGTGATGCTCAGGTTAAGAGCTTCTTTGAGGCAATGCCTTTGCCACAACAAGAATTTTTGTCCCATAAAACACTCTGCAGAAAGCCGGTAGCTTTGAAATTAACAAACAAAACAAGCACAAGGCAAACCATGAATAATTCAGTCGCTTCTAACAAGAGGTTTAGAAACTCGCTGACCATAAGTTTCAGGCAGTGCTTTATTAGGCTTTTCCTTCTGATCAGCTCTAACCCTGCAAATGCGACAGCCTTGCTCACTGTCCCAGCGAGTCCCGGATGGCAACATGTGCTTTCCTGGGTCAAGTTCTGCACAACTTGCCTCAACTGCAGCCCAGCTCTGTTTCCTCAGCTCTGCCGTAACCCATTTCGACATCGAGACATCCCGAGCACTTCACCCATGAACACTGAACTTCCACTCGTCCCAGGGGCAGTGCTGCGGCTTGTCTCCAGACGCTGCTTCTTTCCGCAGCTCCAACTTCATTCCTCCACATCGGAGCCGCACACGCACTTCTCCGCCGTGGCAAATAGCTCAGAGAAAACCCAACTTTTTGAATCATACGCTTTGCACCTATCCATCAGGCACACGAGCAGCTCCCGTGGTATTTTTCCATGCAGGAGCCAGCGCTGAATCCAGGTGCCCACGCCCCAAGCGCTTGAGAACAGCCCCAGCCTCTCGGCTCAGCCATGCTTTCCTTTCCCACGCTGCCCGGCCAACAGGGCGTAGTGGGGCCACGAACCGCAGCGGAGACGTGATATCCACGGGTGCTGGTCCGCTCCGAGAGATTAAACCCGAAGGGAAGCCACAGCTCCCACCGACACCAGGAGTTTACACACACCACAAACACAGGTTGCAACTTGCGAGGAACCGGCTCACCCCGGGCATAGCCATCGGGGAGCCCGATCCGAGTTTTAGGGCGAGGATTGTACGTAGTGATGGGGGATGCTGAGTGAGGGGGGTATCCACCAACTCAGTACTCCCTCTCCGCCTGACAGCACACTCAACCCGCCTTACGATAAAACCCGAAAAACGTGAAAAAAAAAAGCGGCGAGCACTGGGGTACCCGCCCCTCTCCCTCCAGGGGGCAGCGAACGGGGAAAACAGCAAAACCCACGAAGCAGAAAAGCAAATAAACCGCGGCTCCCGGCGCTTCCCCTCCCCTCCATGCCCGTCCCGCGGGCAGCGCGGGGGGCACAGCCCGGGACGCCTCACCCAGAAGATGAAGTTGAAGCCGAAGAGCAGGTACTTGATGCACTTGGTGCCTCCTTTAACAGGCATGGTGGCGGCTACAATCGCGGAGACGAGGTTACCCCGCTCCGCCGCCGCTCCTTAAATGCGGCCCTGCCCGGGCGTCTCGGGGACTCCCCCGCCCGCCCTCGGGGCCGCCCTCGGGGCCGCCCTCGGCCGCGCCCCGCACCTGCGGCCGCCCCGCTCCGCCCCAAGGCCGGGCGGGCTCCAGCGCTCCGGCAGCGCCGCACGGGGCCGTGCACGGCTCTCCTGGAGACTCGGAGTGTCCCGTGTCCCGGCACGGAGAGAGGGGGGAAGGAAGCACGGGGAATGTCGGAGTGCCGCTCCCGGCCCTGCACGGCGCGGCCTCAGCAATCCCACCCTGTACCCGGAGCCCTGTCCAAACGCTCCCGGGGCTCTGGCGGGGCTGGGGTTGTGACCGCTTCCCTGGGGAGCCTGTTCAGTGCCCAGCACCCTTTGGGCGAAAAACTTCGTCCCGATATCTAACCAGCCCCCCACCCCAACCCGACCTGCTCTTGCACAGATCACAGATTCCTTAGGGTTGGACGGGACCTCTGGAAATCATCCAGTCCAATCCCCTGCCCAGGCAGGGTCACCAAGGGCAGGTGACACAGGAACACATCCAGGTGGGTTTGGAATGTCTCCGGAGAGGGAGAATCCACACACCCTCCCTGGGAAGCTATTCCAGTGCTCTGCCACCCTTAGCGTAAAGAAATTATTCCTCGTGTTGTGGTGAAACTTCTTGTTTTAGTTTATGGCCATTGCTCCCTGTCCTGTTGTTGGGCACCACAGAAGAGAGTCTGGCACCATCCTCTTGACACCTGCTTTGAGATATTTATATGCATGAATGAGATCCCCTTTCTGTCTTCTCTAATTAATCAGGCCCAGCTCACACAGAGATGCTTCAGACCTCTCATCACCTTTGTGGCCTCTGCTGAATGTTTAGTTTAAAATAAAAGCATCAGTCTTGCTTAAATGGGTGTTTTCCCCTAAAAGATAAACTTACAGTTTAGTTACAATTTAACTCCTTTAATCTTTCAAATATGTCTATATGAAGTTACAAACATTCACTTTAGGAAAATAAGGTGGGATAAGTTTCAGCCCGCCAGCTGATCCATGGTAACTGTTTGCGCACGTGCCCTTAGGTCACCCCAGTTGTGAGAAAAAACATGTTAGATTTCAACTGAGAATTCCCCTTTCATCATAACAGGACACTCAGCATGATCATTTAGCACTCAGCTCATGAGCCTTTTAGCTCAGGAATGAAAACCGGAGGCTTAATTAATTAATTAATTAATGTACCTTAATTTATACAGTGGGATTAGAAATTCATCAGGAGTCAAAAACACACCCAAGCAGAACAGTAAAAACAGAAAAGCCATACGGAAATGCAAATAAAAACATGTTTGAATTGTTGTTGCCAAAATAAATGATAAGAGCACATTCCAGAGGTGATACTGAGGGGGAGACCCTGGCTTGGGCAGCTGCTTCCCAGAGCAGGTTACAAAACAGGAATACAGATTTTCTTATAAAATAAAGGGAAGCAGAGAGATGGAGGCTGGCCACAACAATATAGATCCAGCATGGATGGAATTAAAAAATGCATGTGACTAAACTCTCCTGGTAACTGGAAACGGAGCAAGGGGAGGTCCTGTGTCTCAGTCTTGAGCTCGGACTGGTTTTCTGTGTGGCTTTTGGGTTGGTTTTCTTTTGTCATTTTGTCATAAAGAATTTGTGCTCTTAGCTAGCATCAGCAATATGGCTTCCATTATGTTTCTAAAATTAAGGATCACAGAAGAACTTTGGATAACTCCCCTCCTACCTTTGTATTGTTAAGCTTTTCATGCTTATGCAGTGTTAAAGCAACTCATTAAAATTCAAGGGCAGTAACCTTTTGATCAGAGGCAAGAAATGGATCTGTTGGATAAAAATCTCCTGTAAGTTTGTAAAAAATTAAACTCTCCCCATTCACCTGTAAATTAAGTTATGAGGAAGTGAAATGCTTTTGTGCATCTTTAGTATTCTCGAGAATATGAAATGAAAATAATGCTGTGGCTTTTTTTAAATTATTTTTTTCCCATTCCATATGAAGGATCTGGAGGGAACATTTATGTTTCACTCTTCCAGGATGTGACAATCTGGTAGCTGCAATTCTCTGACCACACCTGAACTTCTCTGACTAGTGGAATGAGATAGCAATCAACCGAATTTCTGCATAATAGAGAGAAATCACTAATGGAAATTCATGACCTTTGTAGAAGTACTTCAAATTGATTTATTATCTTGAAACTTTGTATTTGCATGGGATAATAGGCATTTTGCATGAAATATTTATTCTCTGCACTTAAAATTGTGCTGGGTGGTTAAAGTGTTATTTTGTCCTACCAGCACAGAGAAAAGCAAATCCAGGATATTGCTGATAAGAAGAAATCAGTTTACCAGAAGCCTTTTAAAATTACCCTTTTAATAATCTAGACACAACATTAACTATCTGTAAAGCTTTTCTCTATAGGTAGGCTGAATTATTTCATCCTGTTAAAATGTGAAACTGAATGTCTTGTTTGGGCCAATAGTGAAGAGGAGAAGCATTTGCTTCTCACCAGGAAAAATTTTCCTCCTCAGACTGCACAATCCGAAGGACCTTGATTCTTCAATTAATAGAGGAAGGCAAAGGAGATTTTTAGGAGTTTCTCTCCTGACTGTATTAAAGGATGGTGTGATTCTATGGTAAGTACTGCAGAATTTCCTGCCTCCTTGACCTGTTTTCCTCATTTGTCTACCTTAAGAATATGTGGAAGAACTAGTGTCAGCTAGCTTGAGGCCTTTAGCCTTCTTTGCATAAACAGTTCCAGGTCTTTTAAAAGGTTTTAGCTCCCTTAAAAAGCCAGACATAAATGATTAGGACTGCAGAGAGATAAAGTACAAAGCTTTTCCCACCAAAGGACAGGGGTTAACGGATTTCTTGACTGTCAGTTAAAGGAGAAACATTTTATTCTTTGTAGATAAATAACATCTCTGACTGTACAAGCCAGACACAAAATAAAAACCCTAAAGGTTGTTTTGCTTGCTTTTTAGCTTCAGTGATTGCTTTTTTCAGTGACTGTGATGCTGGGCTGGATTTGTCCATCTGGTGAGAGGTAGGGCTGTACAAACACATCACTCCTCTGCTGTCAGGGACTTGGGGATGGATTTTGAGAGGAAAGAGGAAATAGGAAGCCAGAGACCCTACTATGATGTCATCTGGGTCATCCTAAACTCTTGAGTTCATCCATGAAACATAACACGAACATAGCCTTACTTCTGGTCTCACCTTTCCAAACAAATTTTAAGCTACTTTGGTTTATTTCAACACAGCAATATTTTGGAATGGTGATGGGTGAGTGGTTCCTTCCACATATGCAATGAAGAGGCTGGTCTTGGAACTGGAGAGTCAAGACTGGCATTCCATTGCAAAATGGAATGAGTCGCTGCAAAAATGACTCACAGGGTCAGTCATGCTGATAACTCTATGTGGAAGGCACTGGCTTTTTTTCCGGTGCTGGTAGAAATGTGTTTGGTGTTTGGTATCCATAGCAGAGAGATTCTGGAAGAAGTCCTGCTGGGAGTAAATCTGTGCATCCTGGAAGTGTGTCTGCTTTCTACCCCGAGGGAAAGGCTTTGAGGAAACCACAAAGCCCTGGGGGATTTCACTAGAAATTAGGTCTTCCGCTATAACTGAAGGTGTATCTGGAAGTGAAAACCCAAAGCCAGACTTCTTCATTTTCCATGTTTTTAAAACACTTTTTTGTTTTTAACTGAGATTAGAAGTTTAGAAGCGATTTGGGTACATCCTTGCAAATATTTGGCATAAGACATTTGTGTATGATGCATGACCAGTGATAATGTCAAGAGAGCAACTGGAAAATCTCAGTATGAACTTAGGAACCCGTACAAATTGTTTCATAATCAGTTATTATTTTACTGGAAAAATCTCAAAGTAAACTTAAGAACCTTTATGAAATTGCTTTGTAATCAGCTACAATTTTCAAATTTTGAGATAAAATGCATGGGATAAAAAGCAAAAAATTCCAAAAATTCCAAAAAGCTTCCATTCAAAATAATTCAGACATCCTTACTATTACCAACGATGAAAGTAGACTCCTTCAGGAAGGAAGGATGATAAAAGGATGGAACCAGGCTCTGCTTGGTGATGCAGGGCAATAGGACAAGAGGGAATGAACAGAAATTGATGTCCAGGCAGTTCCACCTGGACATGAGGCAGAAATTCTTCCCTGGGCACTGACTGAGCCCTGAACAGAGACCAGAGAGGCTGTGGAGTCTCCTCACTGGGGATATTCCAGACCCCTCTGGACACAATTCTGTGCCCTGTGCTCTGGGATGGCCCTGCTGGAGCAGGGAGGTGGCACCAGATGAGTCACTGTGGTCCCTTCCAGCCTGACCCATCCCGGGATGTGGAATATGTCATCATTTTACTTAGGGAGAAGAAAACACGCTTGTTTTTTTAATTGTTGTGAAATACAAAAAATAGTCTGGATGCCTCTTAATTTTTCACGGCAGCAGTTTGACGCCACTGAAAGTGTAGCCCATGGTTTAACTCCTTTCCAAGTTAAATTACTATTTAAGCCCGTCATGCTCCAGACAGCAGTGCTCGTACCTGGTTCCAGTGTGAAAGCAGGCTCGTGACTGGAGGATGGGAGACCAAAGCTTTACCAAACAAATACTGCGACTCTGAAAGATTGCAAAATGCCTGTTTGGAAATCATGGCTGTGACACAAGTGCAGCTCCAAGGGTGATTCATCTAACTGCTATGTCGATGTCTGCATGTGTCAGACCTTTCTGTGTGGGTGAAGTTATTTTAGGAGCAGGGGACAGGAGTGGGGCCACAGGCTGTGGCTGCTGTCGAGGTGCTGGGTGCTGGCAGGTTTGGCAGGTTCTTGAGCACAGGGCTCCGTGATGTGACACATCTCCCTTGCCATAATACAACACTGTGGTGTGCGTGGGGACTTAGGGCAAACCTTTCTAGGTGGCAGATGAAAAATCAGGTATGTGAGGCTCAGCTATAACTGTTGTGGAAAAATAATCCTGGTTTTTCCAGTGCACGCGAGGGAGAAATGCAGGCAGCATCAGAAAAGAGCAAGATGGTTCCAGGTCTGTCTGACAGCCAAGAAAGCTACAGCTAACAGTCTTAATCGTCTCTCTAGATGTTTTTATTTCCCCCTTCAAAAGAATAGAATGGAATGGAATGGAATGGAATGGAATGGAATGGAATGGAATGGAATGGAATGGAATGGAATGGAATGGAATAGAATAGAATAGAATAGAATAGAATAGAATAGAATAGAATAGAATAGAATAGAATAGAATAGAATAGAATAGAATAGAATATTTCAGTTGTAAGGGACCTACAACAACCATCTGGTCTGAGTACTTCAGGGCTAACTCAAAATTAAAGCATGCTATTAAGGGTGCTGTCCAAATGCCTCTTAAACATGACTAAACAATGGTATCAAATCTGAAAATATTTCTGGTTTTTTTCCAGCCAGAGGTGGATTTCCAGGTGTTTTCCTCAAATTTCCCTGGCAGTCTCAGTTTCATGGGTCCACAGAGCACAGGTTAGGGGGATTCTCAAGCTGTTCTTCCCAGTGCTGTCAAGTGGATGACTAGGAAATTGTCAAGATATTATTTTTAATCAGATTCATGGTTCCATTAAGGATTTTACAATTTAAATTTCTGGTGCAAAGTAATCTGAACACTCTGGCAGAATTTCAATTAACAGTATTTATAAATCCTTTTGTATGTAGAAGTATAAATATTTTTCATACCTAGCTAGAAACATTAGTTATGGAACTGAGCTTTGAAATGCTGGGGGGTTACTTTTCAGTCAATTTAAGAAAGCAGGAAATGTAATATTCAACAATGGAGAAAGGGGGAAGGTTTCCCCCCAATTTTTCAGTTACGCAAAAATATTTCGGGACATTCTTCTTCCTGTCCTCTCAGAAAGAAAATAAGCTTTCTTTATGCAAATGCCAAGAATTAAAAAGTTATCCAAAACCCCAAAAAGTCATACATGAAAATTAAAAAAAAAAAGCAAAACACTAGATGCTTTTCATTTTTAGCAGTAGTGGTTTAATATTAGGATCTGTTTTGGTACACAAAAACCTCCCTCATCCCTGTCCTCACTGGAAATTAGCAGGACTTAATTATTTAGTGGCTATTTTAGATAATCTGTTGAAGAGTGACCTCCTCCCTAAGCACCCTGTCTGCAAGGGAGAGGATTTAATTTCTGGGTAACCACACAGCATTTGCAAGTGAAGTTAAATAATTTTTAATTCTGAACTAGCACTCATCCGAGGGAGCTTATCTAAACATATATTCCAACACAGGTCTAATAATGTTGTACTAGATAAGGGTGACTTTGTTTTCTGCGTTTGTTTTCAACTTAATTTTCCAAACATGGATTTAGTTTTAAGCTTGCATTTCACTCTTTGGTAATTAAAGCAGCTATGCATTGCCTAAAGTGTGTGGATTAAAAAATAGCTGCTTGTAGGATTGAACCTTGTGTTTTATTCTGTTGATTTATCTTTCTTATTCCTTACCCTCCCCATTCTAATTCAGTTCTTAAATTCTTCTTATATTTTCTTGGTGGTTTTCCTTTTCTCCCTTCAGTTTCTTCTGATTGCCTTGAGAACTGAGGACAAAATACTGCTGAATATAAGTTGCAGTACTGAATATTGCTCCTCTGAAGCTGTCAGTTCTTAAGAGGTCCCTGAGAAAAAAAGTGATATGGAACTATATTTCAAAATGAACTGTCTATTTTTGCCATTCTAGTGAGGTCATTGACTTTAATAGCTTCTGTGACATGGTCAAGAGTAGGGTTTCCAAATATTTCTGGTTACAGACTCTTTGTCTCCTTGTGACGTCTCTGGTCATTTCCAGCTGATCACGCCACAGATTGCTCCATAGCTTGGGAAGCCTGAGAAAAATCACTTCCCCTTTCCACCAGCATCTCTTTTTTTACTTCATAAAATCTTTCCTGCAGGCCTGGAATGATGTTCAGGGTTTGCAGGTGGGAACTGCTGCTTTAGACCACAGTGTGTGGGGTCATCCCAGCCGGTGTCACAGGAGGCCTGTTGTTATTATCCATAAGAAAACTCCTAACAGGGCTTTAATTCCCAGTGGTGTTGGGCTGCAGCTTATCTTTTAATGCATGGAAGGCTTCTAACCAGCTCACCATTTTACATGCTGAAAATCAGCTGACAAAATGTGCTTTTTGTAGACTCATGTTTTAAAGTGCAGGTGAGCATTCATCTCTGAAATTACCAGGAGGTACTTGAGGAGCTTCTCAAGCCTTGGTGAATAATGCCAATGTCATACAGTGCCACTATCTTTACCTTTGCTTGTTTCTAATGCTGCCAAAGTGGAGGACAAAGTGTAGTGGGCAGGCCTCCAGTGAGTATATGCAACATGTTATGTAATTTATTTAGTCCCAGCTGCTATGGAAAGCATGATAGGATGGATACCTTTGCTGCTCTCAGCACTTCAGAGCCTTTGAGCAATCACAATTGCTGTTGTCAAATGTAAATCAGATGGTAAGCTCTTGCAGGAGACTTTGTACAGATGATGGATGTGATCTTGGGAGCTGAAATCCATCTGCTTCGATTCTTTTGCTGCCTGTGCTTCCTTGGGCATTTATTTTTTTTTATTCCAGTGATGGAAAGAGAGAAGCATAGATCGTCAAGACCTGCTTGAGGCAAACCAGTCTGTGTCTTCCAGAGCAGGAGTGAGAAATAAGGCTGCTACAATCAATCTGTGGGTTTCAAGCATTGTAAAATGGAAGCAACTCCCACCTTTCCTGGAAAAAAATCTTAAGAGTTCAGCAAATAGCATGGAAAAGCAATACATCATGTACTGGGGCTGCTCTTTAGAATAGGTGAAAGCTGCAAAAACCAAGATGGGGAAGCTCTGGATTTTGTGATACAGTTTAGACAAGGGAGGTCACACCAAATTTGAGCTGATTGCTCAGTATTCTGTCAGTGAGTGTATTTTCATTAAATCCAGTAACAAAGCATGGCATTCAAGAAGGAACAGGTTGCTGAATATGTGTTATGGGTTAATTGTACTACTTAATTAGTGGCTTGTCTTTATTTTTTTTGGTCTTTACTTAGAGTCAAGATTAAAACACGAAGGAGATGGATTTTTTTGCTTGGACTTGGTTGTTTATTAAATTAAATTAAATATAGAGAGTTCTGTAATACTTTTTAGTTACTAGCTAAAAGCAAGCAAAATGGAGGTGAATTTAGCTAGTTACAAGGTCTTTTAAAACTAAATAGTTTAATAAAGAGCTAACACTAATATTGTTTATACTTCTGATTTAACAACCAAATACTTGTGACTTCCAGTGCAGCACTAATTATTCAACCGAAAACTACTACTTGA
This sequence comes from Acridotheres tristis, assembly GCA_037013685.1. NCBI lineage: Eukaryota > Metazoa > Chordata > Aves > Passeriformes > Sturnidae > Acridotheres > Acridotheres tristis. The sequence continues at coordinate 62,549,352 of CM072885.1, forward strand.
AAGCATGAAGAAGAAGAAAGAGACAATGCCCAAGAACCTCTATCTTGTTCCATACTTATTACTATAGTCTAAAAATTCTAAATTCAAAACCCCTCACCATGTGGTTCTATCTTAACTTCATACTTGTGACTTTATTACTCAAATTTGGAAGCCTTCTTCAAGGCCTCAAGTCAAAAGCAGTGCTTTCCTGGGGGTCAGTGTCAGAAAGCACAGTCCAAAACTCCCAGGCTTCTGGGTTCCAACAAATGTGCTTTTCCTTTTCCATACGATACCATCTGGGGTAAGGTAACATCCTCTTCTCAAAGACGTGGTGGGTAAAGTAAATACATTTATAGCAAAGTAAACGTGTGTAGGAAAGTAACTATGCTTATAATAAAGTAACTATAAACATAATTACTTTACTATACTAAAGCTTAGAATTATTCTCATGTGTTTCTTGTTATGAATCACACTGCCCTGAAATGATGGACACGCTTCTCCAAGTGCTCCAAATCACCAATAATTACATGATGATTTGTTAAACCCTCCTGAAGGGAGCTGGGCTGTTATATACCCTGTGGTATCCTTCAGGAAGGTTTGTTTCTATGGAGCAGTTTTCAGAGAATAAGGGATATTTGTATAAGCTGTGGCATTGTGTTTCTTCCTCTCTCAACTTCAGCTTGAGTTATGTTAAACTGAAAATCTTCCTTTGAAGGCTATTACTCTACTTATGTCCTATGTTGATATAACATGTGAAGCTTTCTTATTCTGGAGCAAAAAAAACCCCAAATTTTTGATTGATTGTTTGGAGAGCCCATAGGTGGATTTAAATTTGGCACTGCTGCAACTTCCTTTGATTAAACCTCTGATGAAGCTGGTGGATAAAAACAAGGGTCAAGATAAGATGTAATTGAAGATCATTTCTTTCATACCTGTCAAATGAAGTAAGGACTGAAAGCCTCCTTAGAAATGGTATGTGCATTTGTGGATTTTTTTTTCACTTTTGCAAGGAGGCAGCCTTGCATTCTCTATGTCTGAAGTTTTGTTTATTTTCTTAAGTCTTGTAATGTTTTCTGAAATCAATTGCCACTTGAGAAGTTAGAGGTTGTAAATAAGAATCATTATATTATTTTGGTTCTTTTTGCCTTGACCTCATTAAATACTTTGGTTTCGGTTTAAAAAGTCATCTTGTTCAGCTCACTGCTAAATTTGAAATTATATTTATACTGTGCATAACCATAATAATGAGGGGGAAAGATCTTAATAATTAGTATAACTGAAGCAGGGGGGAATTATTTCCTCTTCAGAAATCTTTTGAGATAGTTGAAGGTGTACTTGTTCAGAGCTAGACTAGGCATCCTTATTTTCTAAAAATATTTTAGCTGCTTTAATAAAGCCTGTGAAAAATCCTTATGGAGGAAGGAGGAGTAGGCTCTTCAGATCACAGTGAGGATAAAGGTTTGAAATAAAATAGACCCAGACCTGAGAAAAAAGATAGTGGAGCAGTAGACCTTTTAGAGAGTCTTGGGGAAAAAGATGAGTGGAATTTTTAACTCTTAACAACCAAGTCTTCAAATGCCAGTAGGCAGAGGCATACTGTGAGGTGTGTCTCAAAACTGGCATGTTGTTCCAGTCTATTAATGGCTCCAAAAGTCTTGAAATGCCAAGTAATAAATCACATTTCTAATAGAATACTGTAGTCCTACTTGTCATGGGCCTTTGTGTGGTTCCTTGTGAGTACATTGGTATTAGAGTTTGATTTATAGCAAGTCAACTTGTTCTTGAAAATTGAAAATACTCTATTGTATATTTGAACCTGGACATACCTGTACACAAAATGAATCTCAGTTCTACCTGTCTAGGTATGGTCTCTAATATGATGTAAAACCTGACATGTCTAGTTAATATTAAGCATGGATACAGGTCTTGCATAAATACTGTGGATTTGTGATTTTTTTTTTTTCGTGATTTCGCTTTTATCTTCCATTACTTGCATAAAAACTTGTTGCCATGAAGGTAACCAGTGTTTGGTGTGACTCATCATAGAAACTTGAGGGAAAGTTTGGCTGGAATTTCTAACCTGCCAGCCCTATATAAAGCTAGAAAGGGTTTCTTTTGTTCAGTCACAGAGTTTGGTATTGACTTTAAGCTGTAGTGCTCAGATGCCCTCAAATCACAGGGCTTTGCTCTCTAATTAAAGATTAGTGTCTCTTAACAATGCTCAGCAATGACTCTGGTGTGTGGATATCTGAATTTAAGTTTCTATACTTGTAATTAAGGGCTTAACTGGAATTGCTAAACTTGAAGATTCTGACAAGTATCTTTATTCAGAAACAAATCACAAAAAATAATCTGAAAAGATTATTTAATCTTTAAGATTACCTTTGTGACTTTAGCAATCATAAAATGTAGTGAAGAGACAGGAATGGAAATAGATCAGAAACCAATAGAGTGTGGCATGAGTTGTAACAATGCTGTGGCTCCACCTTGAAATGAAGAGATCAGCACAACTTTCCCTGAAGAATGGTACCCTTTTACCTGGCATGGATATCCTGATGCCTGTCACATGCCAGGAGCAGGCATATTCCCTGTGGGTATGGCTTGAGGTTGCAGTTTAGGGTATAGCAAGTGTCATTTCCTGAGCATTTTGCTCTCAATTCTTTGTATGGAAAGGATGAGAGACATAGTTTTTTTTTTTTGCATGTAGCCTCGGTACCCTCCCTGCTCTAATTTCTCGTCAGAGCTGCTGGTTTATTCCCTTTTTCTCTGTAAAATTCTGTTCTCCCAGCTTTGCACTCCGATTAGCTAAAACACAAACTTGGTATTTCCACAGCAGGGCTTGAATTGCTTCTTTAACTTTCTGGGTGGAGGAGGGAAGTCTTTTGAAAAGGACATGGGAACGCTTTGTGCCAAGGGCTGGGTTCATAATTCAGCATTATCCTGGAGCACACTAGGGTAGTCAGCAAGTATGTGATATTGAAGATTTGCCAGATACCAGAGCTCTGGATGACTGGAATATATTCTTCAGAAGGCTGTGAGATCTGACTACACAGCTATTCTTTTCTAACCACAAAACTAACAAGTGTGTCAAAGCTAGGTTTCCCACTGCTCAGCTGCCACTTGGAAGCAAAAATTTTAGGAAAGCCCGACATCCTATTTGAATAACTGGATTAGAAATGTGTATTTCATAAAGTCTCCACATGTAATTCAAAGTTGCTATTTTTGGGATCTAAATATGTGTTGTTCAAGTGCTTGATCCTACTGGGCTCAAGCCTGGGGTTGGATGATCTAAAAACAAAGCTAAAAACCCCACTGCAATGTTGTGATATTTGTGATGGATATTTTTAGTAGTTTTTTTTGCCATTTAATATGTTCTGATCCTTTCAAAGTCGAGGCCATGCCACCTAAGTGGGTGTAGCTATTTCTCTTGCCTTGCCTGCTGTGACCTAGTGGGGAATGGAGAGGAGGAATTGTGCTTTCTGAGGAGCTTCAAGCCCAGAGTGGGAGACTTTTTATTTCTTACGTGTCCAGCTTGAGATACTAGGTCAGGAAACTGAGAATATTTCAATCCTTGGATGTTTATGTATATAATTTCACAAAATATCTTCTATATGGAACACCCCCACCCCAGTTTCTCCAAGGAATCTGTGGAAAATTTGCAGCTGAATTGAGGTGTCTGATTTTCTGGGTAATTGTCTCATGTATTTAATAGATATAATAGGTATGTATAGTCTGCAAGGAATATACAGCAATTCTGTTTGTTGTGTTATGGGTTTGTCTTTTCTTTCTTTTCTCTTTCCTTTTATTCATGTCAATAGACCTGATCTCTAGTTTGGGATGAAGGGAGGAGAGGAATGTCATTCTCTCTGCAGATGATTTACTTTCCGTGTCTGGGACTAAAGCAAATATTTCTTTTCTCCTATTATATTTCATTCCTAGGGTTGAATCCAGAAGTGACAGCCTTCCCATTAGTGTGATTTGTGGTTGGTTTGTTTTTGTTTCAAGGGCTCCTCAGCACAGCTAGCAGCAGCCCAGTAGGTACTTTTCCACTGGATGCAAATCCAGGTATATTCTTGTCATTTTAAAACTTCACAGTTAAAAGTGCAGAGATAAATATCCTCCCAAAACAGCTAGAATTGTATTTACACAGTTAGAAAAATGTAACTTGCCTTCTCTTATCACACCAATCCTAGTATCGGCGTTGAATCAGTACAAAAAAGAAATCCAGGGAAATAAATTTAAAAGTTCAAAGACATTTTTATCTTAATACACCAGCATGTGATCTGGGATTACTGCAAATATAGTCGTGCTTCAGAGCAACCTCACCCTGACACATCCTGGGCTGGCAAAGTTAGTGCTGTCTAGTGAGCAAAGCCTCTGCTCAAAATCATTATTAATAAATCTCAGATTTAATCTGACCCTCGCTGGACTTGGTCTCATGATGCTGTAGGGGTTCATGCCTGTCAGAAAGGGAGCTTTTCTTGTATCTGAAGATGTGCCAAAATAGTTCCCCCAGCAAGACTGGTTCTGGTGGCAGCAGGAGCTGCAGAGGGGTAACAACACACTTGGCTGAAGAGTAGGAAAAGTGAGGAGTCAGGGAGAAAAGCCCTGGTACCTGGCAGGGGAAAGCCCTCAGAACTTGTCCCTCCTCCCTCTGCCACTGAACACAGCTGGGTTGGAAATCTTAGGGTGCTTGAGGCTGGGCTCCTCCTGCTCTGTCTTCTGCTCATACTCTGATAGAAATGGTTTATTAAGGCTAAAAATGACTGTTGGGCAGCCTCTCAACACCAGCAAGAGAAGTTTAGATTTATTCCTGCTTCCCATCGAGCAGGATGGATTTAAAGTATCCATCTCCCCAAAAAGCAATCTCTAATTCCACATTTCTTGCTTCTCAGCAGATGGCATATATAGCACCTTGTTAGGCCCTGGGAAAAACTTACTGCTACCCATCCTCACCTTTCTGTGAGCAACGATTTTTGAAAATTGCTGTTTTATACAGAGGTGTGCATTTTTTGAAGGGAGTTTTTCAGGATACTTCTTTAACCCTGGTTGATTATTTTGGACTCTGGCTTCCTGGCAGTGACTGTGTGGAGGGGACAGTGCTTTGGCTTGGTGCTTGTTTTTTTCCCGTTTCTTCATCTGCTGTGCTCCCTCTCCTCGCTTAGTGCAACAGTTTCTGTTATTTCCCACATGGGGCACCCTAGGATGTGTTAATCGGTTTAAATGGTCAGAGAGAGCAAGAATCACGGGATTGGCTGGTCTGGGGATGAGGCTGTAAAGGACTTCTAGAAAATACGATTGAGGACCATCGTGTTTTCACTGCAATAGCTAACAATTGCACTGTCTCAAAATGTTGGGACACAAATATGCAAAATTACCTTTGCAAATAACTGAGGTGGCCTTTTGTAGATTCTTATCTGAGGGCTCTTGGTGTCTTGCCAAGGAGAGAGGAAGCCAGCATGAACCTCTGGTGCTTAAAATCTTCTCTGAAATAGTCCCAAAGTTTGTTATTAAGGGGAGTGAAGCTGTATTTCATGCCATGGCACTATATTTTTACTCCTTTCAGTGTACAAAGCTTTGTCTAGACTAGGATTTATGTCACTTGTATGATTAGCTCCTTGGTGACTGTAAACTCTAGCCTAGGTATGAATGTGTCTTTCATCACTTGCAAAGGCTTTACCTTCCCTCCATTCCACGGGATTAAACTTGACAGGTTCAGTGTGTGTGGCAGAGCTCAGTTTTGACTTTGTTTTAGATTTTTGGGTTTTTTTTACTTCCCATGTGGTATGGTGCTGATGCTATTTGTAAGGTAGAGTTGTGGACCCAGTCCCCACTTTAAGCACTGCACAAACTGAAAACGGCACCAAGGTGCCAGCTCCAAATCATTTGCAGTGTATGAGAAACATGAAACAAAAATTCCTGGTAGACAGGAGGAGCACAGAAATTAGTGAACCAATACTGGGGGCCATGACCTTGGCAGTCCCTGCAGTCAAGCCACTATCCTGATCCTGTTTGTCCCTTTTGCCCTGATGAGGTGATGGTCTGAGCAGATCACCCTGCCATCACACATTTTAGTTTTTGTCAGGATAAATGTTGTGAGCAGTATTTGCATTATTTGGTCCTGCTGAACTGCTCAGCTCTGGTACAATTCAGCAGTGACCAGATAAAACCAGACTGAGAACAGCTATAAGCATTATTGTGTCCAGAACATCAGTGTCAGTTTTATCTTCCTGCATGGTTGAGTGGCATTTCTGGGGAAGTTCACAAGCCTTCCTTTGTCCCCACCACGAGTCCTTCAAACAACCTCCTTGTTCTCCTGGTGTGTTGCTTGTTAAGCAAATTAATTGATGAGGAGGGACACTGGTATTGTTTGACAGGAGCTGTGGTTCCTGAGTTGGTCAGAGGCTTTCTAGCATTATCACTGGAAAATTCTAGATCTTCAGAAGGTACAATGTGACTGTGGCACCTTTGGTTCAGGTATCCATCTGTCCCCTTGCTCAGTTCACTTATTTTTCAGCACACTGCTTGATTAGACTCCTAGGGATCTCAGGAGGCTTCCCAAACTGGATGAAAACTTTCTGGAAATGCAAAATTATCTAATTCCCCCCAACTTAGGTCAGTTATCACCAGATTGTGAAGTTTTACAGGTCTAATGGGAATTTCCAGACTTTGTGCTTCTGTGCTTCCTCCTCTTTGATCAGGAGGCAGGACAGGAACTTTTCAAATCCCATGTGAGATTTTTCAGATGAAGCATTAAAAAATGTCTGTTTATATATAAATAATTTTGGGAACAGTAGCAGAGTTAAATATCCCTCCTTTGTTTACAAACTACAGTCAGGGGAGAAAACCCAACCATGGACTGGTTTGTAGTGAGGCAATGTTGGTTACTGTTGAGTGGGTGCTTCAGTTTTCCTTTTCTGGGAACAAAATTGTCTCTTCCTCCAAGGCTGCTGAGAGAGCACATAAACCCTCCTGATTTGGTCAAAAGTGGCTGAAGAATGAAATGCATATTAAAATGTGTAAATAAATAAAGTTTAAACCAGGCTGAAAAACGGGCTTTAAGTACATATCTTTAGGAAATTTTGAATTTTACTTTCCAGTGCTGTTAATTCCCAGCTATCGCCAGGAGCCAAGAGATTTGAAAGAACCTGGTCCCACAGGAGCTCAGCATGAATTTGAGTTCAGTGCCCCAGAACCACCTTCAAGGCAGAGCCCTTCCAAAGTTTAGTGTACCACAATGCTTTGGACATGATAAAATGTCATATGAGATGTTTGATGCTTAACAAAGATGGCAACTGGTTGTTTTTAAGTCTCTGGAAGGATTAAATCTGTCACTTAGTCATTTTGTAGTTCCCAATGCTAGTCTGATTCTTGCTGGTGCTAGTTACTGGCAATTCAGGCTCCAGTGTTCTTCAGCTTTTCCTTGAGGAATGCTTTCTTTGCTTTGCCTTCTCTGAACAGTCCTTTTTGCTTTAATTCAAGTTATATGTTTTAGACTGTGAAGCTACAAATAGCTGAAAGTAGTGTTAAAATATTTAAAGCTTAATTTACTTGCAAAGCCAGTAGATTCCCAAGCCATGCTGAGCCCTGCTCAATGATCTGTGTAATTTTTGTAGCATAACTTTGTCTCTCAAGCCTTGTTTCTGTGGTCTTCCTACTGATGCTTTGGTTTGGACAGTTTTTTGTCCTAAGTTTGTGCAGCACTTCACATAGTCAGACGCTGGGCTGTGGGTCTTGTAGGTGCTCCTAGGGGTCTAAAATGGAGGTATTCTTATTTCTTCTTTATAAGTAAAAATCTTTAATAATAAAATAATAAATAAAACTAATTTTATTTCCTCTTTATAAATAAAATGTAGTGTGGAAGATTTGAGATTTATGCAATTGGCTCCATGCTTTTGCATCTGGAGGAAATGTGTGTGTTTATGAGAACTAAGCTCCGTGTTGTCTTTCGATAAATAAGATGTGACTGTGGTCCTGATTTAAAGAATTAAAAGATATTGTTATTTATTTTTCTTTTTGAAAATACTTTATAGCCATTATAAAACATTATAGCATAGGCATTTCTTTGGGAAAACAATGTTTTTTTTATTTACAGGGAAGTTGTTCTATTTTTGCCACCATCCTGTATGGTGTAATCGCTGGCTCTACATGTTAAAGAAGTAGTTTATTTACAGAATCACAGGTGAGTTAGGGCTGGAAGGACCTCAGGAGATGACCCATTCCAACCCCCTGCCCAGGCAGGGTCACCTGGAGCAGGTGACACAGGAACACATCCAGGGGGTTTGGAATGTCTCCAGAGAGGGAACTCCCCATCCTCTCTGGGAAGCTGTTCCAGTGCTCTGCCACCCCCAAGGTAAAGACATTGTCCCTCATGCTGAGATGAAACTTGTTTTAGTTTATGACTTGCAGTTGTAATTAAACTAGTGGCTGCTCATCGCTTGTAAGTGAAGAAAAATGCTCCCTGGAAGCAGTTTTGGCACTTCTGCTATCACTGCAGTGGCTATAAAATTGTCTTTATGCAATGAGTATGGCACCTGCTCTAGCAGTGCCTACTGTGCATCTCTGCCTCCTGTCACCTGAGACTGATGACATGACCTGGGATGCGATTCCTAAATCAGGGGACCAAGAAGAGGGAAAAAATGGGAGTGATACATGGAATGATGAATGCATGGATGTCACAGCACATTAATTAAACTGTCTGTATGAAAGTAAAACGGCTGAAGATTACTTCACTTTTGGAAACCTTGGTGAATATTTTCTGAAGGAAATTTGAGGCAAGATGGTTTTCATGCCTGGTATTGGAAAGTGGGATGGGAAAGAGCAGGGAAGGCACTGCAGCCACCATGGTAATCCACCAGAATACCAAGGGTAGATGCACTCTCCTCTCATCCCACCAGCTTCAGATTAAAGCTGACTTTTGCCATTGTGTGTTTTCTGTAAACTCTGCCTTAACATTCCTGAGGTCTCTCCATATCCATGTGTGACTCTGTCCTTCCAGAAAGCCTGGCAGATGCTGGGATTGATAGCTCAGGTGTGTAGGTGCCTTGGGGCCTGAGGATTTTCAGAACTGTGTGGGTTTGAACCAAAAGGATGTGAACAGAAATAAAAAGCCAATAAAATATACAGATACATTCATGCTTGCAAATATCCTGAGGCACTGTTTCTTTGAATACTATGCATTTTTCTGCTAAACAAGAGAAGGAGAAAGGAATATGTTCCAATAACTTTTGTTGGACAAAGAAAGCAAGCCTAATTTTTAACTGTTTTGGGTTTTCTGAGCAATTTATGGCCATGATTTTGTTATTCAAACACACAAACAAGATCCTGTCTTTTTATTGTGCTTCTAAAGATAAAATCTTTGGCAGTGGGCTCATAAAATAGTGAGCTCAAGGTATCAGTCAGCTTTGAGATGTTCAAAACCCAAATTTTTATTAGGATGCAGTTTTGTGGAGTTCTTGTCCCAGGATGAATGGAAAAAGATTGGACTACTTGGTACGTTATTTTTTAAAAAATAAAGTCAAACTTAGATTTCTATAAAGTTCCATAGTTCTAGGAACAGTCCAGTGGAAAAACACACACAAACACTCTCCATTACCTCCAGTCTGTGAGGGGTGAGTACCTGTCTCATGGGTTGGGCACAAAATGTTGTAGGGAATTAGGGTGACATCAAGTTTGATTCCATGATCCTTGGTCCCTTCCAGCTCAGGGTATTTTATGACTCTAGTCCCTATGTTATCTGTATTGTCAACTTGCTTGATGATGTTTTGAAATTGTAGAGTATTAGGAGAGTTTTATCTTTTATTTGGATGTTAAATGTGGGGATTGGGAATTCTTGTGAATGTCTCAGCTTTGTTTTTCATCTTGAAGTCTCTACCCTTCATATTTCTGGAGAAAATCTTATAAATGCTAATCTTTGATGGTAGAAAAAAAATCACAAGGCATATGAAAGAGCCAATCAGTATTCTAGAATTTCAGAGTCCTTGTGTTGTGGTTGATGTCTTGTGATTGATATCTTGTGTTGTGATTTTAGGATATGTATTGTATAGCAATACATGAGGAGAAAACAGGAACTGGAGAAAAATAGGAAAGTTTCACCATCTGAGCATTTTGCTTTTTTTTTTTTGGTGGGGGGGGTGGTTTTTTTTTCCCCTACTCCTTGTGCTTATATTGGATGACTGCAGGAAAAAAAGGGTGGTGGTGGGGAATGCGCATGAGACACAGATTTTTTGATTACATAATGGTGTCAATTGTTCCCAGCAGAGCAGTGAATGTTTCTGGGACTTAATTGTCCTCCACAATGAGTAACATGCTCTGTCTTGTACTGGGGTAAATCAGCCTTTCAGAGGGAGGAACACGTGATTTTTGTCTTAGCTTTTTCTTGGAGTTGGTTCTTCCTTGGCATTCTAAAAATGAATGAAATAAATTTTGTATGGATGCAACTTCTTTAATTTTAAAAAGTGATTAAGATAATGTTATAAATGCTTAAGGTAATGCAAGGAACTTCCATAGGCCAAATTTCAACCTTAGGGGACCAAGGCCATCCTTCCTGGTGAAGACTTTTAGAAACACCCTATTATTCAATGGGAACTGGCATATCTCTGCAGTTCAGTGGAATTCATAGCACTATTCCCAAGTTTTTTCAACTGTTTTATTTGATAGATTAGTATTTACATTATACTGCTTGAGGTTTTTAAAATTAATTTTGATGAGTTTATGAAAAACACAGTCTATGACAAACCTTACCAGTCTTTAGTGAGATCACAATTTTGGCAAATTGTATTAATGCAATAATGCATGCATTAGGTGCCTAAAGGTGTTTAGGCACCTTTAAGATTTGACATACCATCATTTGGGTGAGTAGAAAGCACACCAACATCTGAGTGCTCGTCATATTGATTATATGTTGCCAAATGATAACTTACCCTTCTGAGGTGTTTTGTTTCTGATTATTGACAGTATCTATTTCTGCCTTATGTTGTTTGAACTGCTGAAGTGGTAGGAGATGCTGAGGAAGGGAGCAAGGGCTATGGATGATGCTGCATTCTAGGAATAGCAGCAGTGTTAAATATTTAAACCTGGCCCTAGCTCTGGTATCTGGAGTTAGAGATGAGCTGTGAAAATCATAAAAAATGGGGAGAAATGCACTTTAGAGAGGCAACCTGGGAGCTCAGTTCCTTGAACTTAAAAAGGAGATGGTGGAGAATTTTTCTGAACTCATTTGTCCAGGAAGGCAAGTGGAGAAAATATGGTAATAGAAATTCTTGAATTTCTATTAACATACTGTCTGAAGCTTGGACTAGCAGAAATCCGAGTTACAGCGAATGTTTTTAACATGGTGTGGCTTTAATTGTCAGAACAGTTTGCTAACAGTTGTGTTGAAATGTTAAATGAGCCCCTGGCACCGTTCTTGTTTGAAAAATAATTAATTTGGGACAAACCTACAGGGGTCAGTCTTGAACACAGAAGCTCCAGCTGGCTCCTGAGTTGGGCATTTTATAACAGTTGTGACCCTGGAAAGAAACGTGGGCTCGTTCAGGAGCATCTCAGGAAGTCTGTCATTAGTAAACTTCTTAATTAGTAAATCTCCCAGGGCCCTAGACCAGCCCTGTGCAAGGAGCAGAGGATGTTAATTAATTTATCCTTGCTTACATGCTTGTGATGCAAATACACAAAGTATTGTTTCTGTTGAACTGCGTGAAGGTGAAATTGCTTCTCAAAGCAGCAGCACGGGGTCTGTGTTTGCTCCCTTCTATAATAGCAAAGCCTCATTCTGCAAAAATAACCACTCAGGCTTTTTAATTCTCATCTGGGAAACTGTGGCTCTTGTTTCAGTTGCCGTAACTGCTGAAATTATGGGATTTATATGGATGATCAGTTGTGATTTAGTACTAGAATCACAGGTACTTATGAGAATTTTGTTTTATTTTTTTGTAAGAACACGCACATTAGAAAGAAGGTTTCCCCCCTCTAGTTTCATCTGTCTCTCCACACTAAGAGGATACTTCCTGTCTTTTGGCTGTTCCTGTTTATTTTTGCTCCTTTCTCATGTATTAATACTTTCCTGTCAGGACAAATTTAATTAGTGGATACATGCAGGTGGGTGCATGTGTTGGTGTATATCTGCACATGCATGCATTCATTATGCTTGATTAAACCTCAGATTAAAAGTTAAAAGACGAACTGAGGATACTTTTCATATCTGAGATTTGGAGATCTCTCTGTGTATCTGAGGGTGACTGTCTCATTTAGTAATTAATTATTCTACTGAATCTACAGAGTCACAAGAGTCACAATTGTTACTGCAACTGTTTTACAGATCTGCAGCCCAGAAGTGTTGGCTACTCATTATTTACATGGTTTCAGCTAAAGACATTTCAGCAGCTCTGCATTTGGATAAATTTTAATCCTAAAGGGAGGGATGAACTGCTTTTAAAGCATGGAGTTGGAAAACTGACTGGATGTCATGCTGCATGATACAGACTCTAATTTTCTCTTATTATATTAATGGAAAAACTCCTTTGCATTTAGTCTTTTGGGTGGTTTTTGTTTTTTTGTTTTTTTTTCTTCAGCAGCCTGATGGTGATTTGGTGGTGGTGGAGTGGATGGTGTCTGATGTCAGTGCTGATGTTAAATTATGACAAGGATACTGAAGTGTTTTGCTCTCTCCAGAGCAGGCTCCATGAATGGAAAACCTTCCAAAGGGTAATTGTGAATAACATGCACGTATTGGGTACCCTGCTTACAAAATCTTGTGCCTATAAATACACCCTATAAACCAATAAGATTATAGAGTTTTAACTCGTTGGGGGGGGTGGAATAGGAAAAACAATTCCGGGGGTGGAGGAGGAAATAATTGGACTGGCCCTTGGCTGGCTGGCTGTATGCGGGGTGGAGGTACAAGACATGAACAATAAAAGAGAGAGAGCAGTGAGCGCTGCCTCCAAGCTTTTCCAGGAGGGGACTGGGAGCACACGCCCTTCCCGGGAATGCCGAGTGCCTACAGCCCTGTGGAACTCGGGCGTATCTCGGCGAGGTGATACCTCACTTAGATAAGAGAGGAATTGCCCACAGACCGGGCGAAAAAGCATCCTCCCCCCGCTAGTGTTGAATTTCTGCTGGCTGTGATGCAATGCAAATCTGTGAGGCTTTGGGCTCTCCAGCCAGCACAGAGCAGTGCCACTGACTTCAGCAGAGCAGTACTAGCTGGCACCAGCTGAAAATGATGTCGTGCAGCTCTAGTATCCTTATTCCCTGGGTCCTTATTCCCCAGTATCCTTATTTCTTCTTGCCAGGGTCGGGATTAAAGGCATGAGAGACGGAATTTTGTGTTTGGACTGAGATGTTTATTAAGTTTTATCTATGTTAGAGTCAGTGCTACAGCACTTCTAGCTAATAAGCTAAAAACGGTGAAATGGTGATGTATCTTGCTCGTTGCAAGGTCTTTTAAGGCTTAATTGTCCAATTAAGAACTAACACCTGACTTATCTTTACTTTTCACCCCATGACCAAACACCCCGTCATCTGCAGTGCGGCATTTTCTATCCAATTAAAAAAGTACCACCTATACCCATGAAGAAGGTGGTGAAGAAAGAAAGAAACCTCTGCCCTAAAACCTTATAGCTGTTAGTATATTCCAAAACTCTAAATTCTCCATCATGTGATATTACACACAGTATTCAAACTGAATTTGAATTATGTATTCAAACTACATTTGAATCATGTATTCAAACTACACACCAGTGATTCTAGTTCCATCACTCAATTTTGGAAGCCTTCTCCAAGGTCTCAGGTCAAAAGTGTTCTTTTTGGGGTCAGTGCCTGACAGCACAGAAAGTTGAAAACTCCCAGTTTCTAGGGTTCCAACACAGTACCAGCTGAAAATGCTGTCGTGCAGTTTAGTTCCTTATTCCCTGGGTATGGAGAAGGGGTATTTTGATTTGATTGAACCTTGGCTCCTAAAAAACTCTGTGTAGGGGATGTTGCCTGGCAGATTTGGAGCCTGAAAAGCAGCACCCAAGAGCCTTGGCTCACTCTCTGCAGCCTGAGCTCCTTGTGGCTCTAATCATAACCCTGGAAAGGGCGGTGGAACTGGAAATCTGGGAATCCCGTGAGCTTGCCACCAGGGGAGGAGTTAAATTGGTAAAAGATTATCGTGGATAATGCCCTTGCCTGCCCAGGCAGGAGGGAGAGTGAGTGTTCAAGTGTTTGCTTTGCCCTGTGAACTTCCCAGCCTGTGGAAAGATGTCCAGAGGCTTTCAAATGCCAAATGAGGTTTTTTAGTGCCTCCCATCCTCTCGCAGGGTGTCTGTCTTTAAACCATGGATGCCTAACCATGCCAGGAAAAGAAGCTGAGCACTGATGACCCCCAAAACGCACTAAAGTCCCTGCAATTCATAAGAACTAGAGCTTTAGCTTCTTTCCTGGTCCCGTTTTTTTGCCCCTTTCATGATTTTGTGGGTTTTCCCCCCCCGGTTTTGTGGAGGATTTTTTTTTGCCCCTTTCCTGAGTTTGTGGGTTTTTTTGCCCCTTTCCTGGTCCTTTTTGCATTGTTTCACTGTTGCATCTGTAATGGAAAAGTTAATTTGAATCTCACTTGCGGAAAAACACTAAAACATATCTTCTTGCAGATGGGGATAGGATAAAGAAAGCTGTCTAGTTTATTTTATTTGGGTGTCTATTCTTGGTTTATTTTTTGGGGTTTTTTGGCCCACAAGTAGGATTCTGGTGGCTAGCACCAGTTGCTTAGGAAAAGAGAAGTATGAAATAAAGTGTAACATTAAAAGATGGGATTTCTGCTTCTGATACACAGCAGGGTAAAGACTTCCTAAGCCAAAAGCTCTCTGATTCATCACTTGATCCCTTAGATCTGATCCCAGTGAGGTAGGGGCCCTTCATTAATTTGTCTGACTCCTTTTTCACTCAGTGACCTGTGCTGACACCTTCCAGTTATGTGTTTTAAAGGCAGTCAACCCCCTGAGGATTTCGCTGCATGCTCCCAGCCTTTACCCTGGGAGAAGAGGAGGAACACTGATTTCCTACCTTCTCTGTGCTACTTGTGATAGCACACACAAGGACCTTCTATAATTTTTCTGATTTTTCCAAGACTGGCAATTCCCTCTGCTCACAGAAAAGTTGCTTCCTACCTCTGATCGCAATTTTATCTTTTCTCTTTCTGTTCTTTCCTGCATTTCTGAGTGCACCCTCCCTCATTTGATTTTTTTTTTTTTTTTTGGTGGCATCTGAGGATGTGGCGTTTGAGGTTTCTGTTCACTCCAGATACCAGGAATACTTTTTTAAAGTTGCATAAAATCAATCAGTGCAGTTTCCTGCAGAAATTAAGTGATCCTCATGCAAACAGACTTTGTCTAGGATAGAGTCCTTTAATTCAAACATACTTGTAGCAGGGTCAGGACTTGTTGCATGCAACCTGGTATTTGAACAAAGCAATGAAAAACAGGATTATGAATAATTTTTCTCAGAAGTCCTTCCTGTACTGTTTCCAAGAATGGACTATAGATGCTTTTTTTTTTGCAACACTTCATAGCTGTTTATATGTTTTCTCCTGTGTCTCAAGTGTACTGTTTAGAAAATTACATGTCATAACTGCCCAACCATCACTAAGCTTTGTGTAGGAACAATGTACAATATCAATCAATAAATGCATTCTTTAATTAGGATTTCCTTATTTTTGGGGGGAGAAAAAAAAAGCCAGGATGAAAGAAGTTTGTTCTTTGTGTCTATCTCAATTAATTTTGTTTATGTGTTCCCCAAGGTTGCTAGCACACTTAAGCCAGACATTGTGACACTTCTTATCTGAACCAGCACTGTTCTTATTTTTAGGGAATTTTTCCAGGTGTTTTCATTCTACCTTCCTGATGTGCCAAACAAAAAAGTGTGAATCAAAGCCCTGCTGGATTTAGATTTGCAAGAGGAAGTTGCCAAATGAAGTGACTTATTTGGGGCTTAGGAAGTGAATGGATTAGAACTGAGAAGATGACAAGAGACCATGGTGATAGAAGATCTGACTCCCTCTACCCTGAGTAATGCTAGCATTCCCATAAGGAAAGGTTTAGGGAACATCTCTCTGGGATCACTCATGTTCAGACTCTCAGGGCTAGGAAGGACCTGCTGAGATGTGGCAGCTGGATCCAGGAGAACAATTCCCAGCAGTGCAATATGTTGCCTCCTAAGGCCTTTGTTAATCCTAGTAGTTATTGAAAATATGAGGAATGGGACATTGAAAGTCAAGTAAGACTTGACAAACTCAAACTCTGTTTTTTGTGTGTTTTTGTTCAGTGCTGTACACATGTCTGTAAATTTGGTGCCCGCTCTGCAAACGAGTCAGAGCAGGATTAACTTGCTACCATGTATTGTTCTAAAGGAACATTTCAAGGATCAAATGCTCTGATAGAAGGTGGCAAATTCAAGTATGTTTGCACCGACCAGGGCATTGCTAGCTCTGAATTTTTCTTTCTTCTTTAAGGCAGTTGTTTAGGAAAAAAAGACTTAATGACTCTGTGCCCTTTGAGGTGTGGAGTATCCTACTATTCCTTTTGAATAACATTCTGTCAAATAAATATGCTGCCTGTTGGCTCAGCCAGTGAGATTTGTCACAAATACACATGTGAAATGTATTTCAAAGACTTTATCTGTCAGTTTTTAAAACTATTTCCCCTCATTGTACCTTCCTGGCAATTAAGAGTGACTGATTTCCACGATAGCAATTTAATCTATTGTCTTGAGAATCAGGCGGATGTGACGTCTGCGTTTTTATCTTTCCTCTTAAATGGACAAGAGTTCCTGGCTTGTACAAAAACAAGAGATTTCAGACCAAAGCCATTCCAGTCTTGGCTTCTGAAGAACCAGGGGAACAATGGTGTTGTAGGCTGGAGGTGGAAACTGGAGGAGTTTCTTGCTCAAGTGCAAGAGGAATCTCTCACAGAAGAAGGTACATTTGTTTCTAGTTAAGTCAGTGATAAAACTGTAGAGGATTTTATACTGGCAGATCTTATTGGTTTGTATTCTGATTTGTTAGTGGCACCTGCTCCTTTAGAACTGGGGGAAACTCCATCTGCAGCTCAGAACAGAGTGAGAGGTGGAAGGGGACTGATGGGAAGGGATTTACACCTTGCCTTTTTTCTCTGCCTGCTTTGTGAAACAAAAGGGTTAACAAAGAACAGCAGTTTCTGGTTTATTACAATAACATTGTGCATGCACCAAAAAAATACAGTGACAAGTGTGTAATCTGAGAATAATAATGCCTACTGTTTTCTTCACCATTCTTTGTAGTGCCTTTCCCATGCAGTTGCCTCTTCTGAGCTATCTTGCAGCATTCTGTCAGTTTGGGATTTGCAGCATTATATTAGGCTGAGTTCTAGAATAGATCTTTCTTTTCCTGTCTTGTGTAAATAAGTCAAACTCAGTGTTTATGTGGCTGTGAGTTGGACCTACATAACTAACAGCAATAAGAAGTATGTGTCTATACCTGAAAACTCAATTTGTCTTTGCAAAATGCATTTTCTTTAATTGGAGCGTTCCTTATGAAAAGGTGTGTCTGGTCTTCTGGCATTAATATATTAACTTTGATATATTTAAGTTTCTCTAGTTGCTTATATGATCACTGAAATGAATTTGCTTAGATGGAACTCCCTGCAACTTTCAGCCTTAACTGTTGGTGTTTTGCCACAGAACCCATGTAGTTCACCATCTGCATGACCCTCCTATCCCATTATTAATTTTTTTAAAAGGCCTGGTCATCCTGGAGGTAGTTTACAGACATATGGAAAAACAAAGGCTGGTGTTCTGGTTGTAGAAAGAAGGAGGCAATGCTAAAACTGATTTTGTTGAATGAAAATTTTCATCCTGAGTCTCTAATCTCTGCACAATTTCCTCCCTTTGCTTCTTGCCCCTTATCTCAAGCACATTATCACCCTGAAATCAGTGGATTATGAGGTTACAATGGTCTGCCAAGCAAACCTGCTGGCTGGTGCAAAATCTGTATATTCTTTCTTTCCCTTTGTGGGCAGGGTGCAAATCTTGTGCTGCAGAGGTGACTTCTATTGGAGCCAGCTTGGCTGAGCCAGTCTGGGGTGTTTCTTCACATCAGGCTGGCTGAGAAATAATGCTGTGCATTGAAAGGCTTTGTGTGCAGGGTGTTAAATGAGGGGAATTGGGATATATGTCTGTGTTGGTTTGCATTTCCCATGGAGGTAGCTCACCTCCCTGCCACTAGAAGTGAAAATGTAGGCAAAGAACATTGAATAACTCTCCTAGATTACCTAGCTAAAGCAGGATGGAGGGCAGTTGAATTACCATGACTGTCTGCATGGAGTATGGCTTTCTGAAATGCTGCAGAACCTCAATGATAATTTTCTTTATAAAGTAGGGATAGAAAGTGATGAGGAGTTGTGAAACAGACTGTGTCTCAAACTAATACTATTCTAAACTGTCTCCTTTTTGATTTTTAACAGATGCTCCTCTTGACAGTGCTGCAAACAAACCTACTGCTAGCCACTGTAATCACAGGTAAGAAAACAGGTTTGGACTAGAATATATTTTCAGTATTTTTTTGAGAGATATGAGCCCCCCCCCCCCCTTGCCCTTTCTGTATTGACGCAGGGATTAGTCTCACCATGCTGAAGTCATCAATAAAGTAATTCCTTTTGTCTGTTTAACTTGAAATAGGCACTGTGTTGAGTCCCTGAAGTCAGAGATGTTTGACTGGACAAGATATGGAGCTTTCCTAGTGCTCTATAGGCTTTAGTGGGATTGCAGGCAGGCACAAATGAACACATGACATTCCTTGAAAAATCAGGACTTAAATTACCCATGCAAGGTTTGGGCTGGTGAAAATTAAGCAAAAAAAGGTATTTCATTAATGCATGTAATAATAATAATAATAATAATAAAAAAAATAATAAAAAGCTGTGATCCTATGGACTGCCATGCCAGGCTTACAGTCTGCCTAGAAGCTACCGGGACATCAGTGGGGATAAATTCCAGCAGAGAAATTACTGAACTGCAAAATGATTGCTTTAAATTTCAAGTTAATGTTGTGTTTTGATACCCAGGGTTATCAGGTGCTTCACTTCAGGAGTCATCAGTTGCCCGTTGCAGCCTTTTTGGGAATGATCACATCAAAACATTTGATGGTTCCTTGTACAATTTTGCTGGGGACTGCAGCTACCTCCTTGCTGGGGACTGTCACAAGCACTCCTTCACTCTCTTAGGTGAGTCTGAGCTGGGTTTAATCACTGGAGAAAAAGACAAAGAGTTGCCCTTTGTCAGGTAGGATGGACCACTGCATAAAAAGGGTCTTGGTTGGTGGTTTGTTTTTTTTTTTTTGTTTATGGGTTGCATTGGGTTTTTTGGGCTTGTTTTGGAAAGTGAGATTACTTCTGAGCTTCTGTTATCCCTTGGTAATGTAGTTCACACATAAATAAACTGCTGAGAAGCAGGGATTTTTTCTTAGTACTCCTACTAAAAAGTCCTTTACTAATTTTGAATTTTTCAGGAAGATGGGGCTGAGTTAAAGCTGAGTCCAGGAATAAGAACTATACAACCCTTTAGAACTAATTTTATCTGTATTCTAAACCACACCAGTAAGAAAAAATCCCATCTTCTAGGACAGAAGGTCTTGGAATTAGCATAGGCCTCTGCAGAGTTATTCTTGGGAATGGAAATGATGATATATGTACCAAAACTGTACATGACTTTCATACCAACTGCTTTGGTAGATGTTTTTATATTCACTAATAACTCTTCTGTGGTGGTCATAGTTTAAAATAAGTTTTTACTGAATACAAATTGTCCTCCTGAGTCCCAGAACTAAGAGTATTTGGTTGTGTCTCATTTCCTCAGGTGATTACCAGGATGGGAACAAAGTTGGTTTTTCTGTGTATCTCGGAGAATATTTCAATCTTCGCCTTTCTTTAGATGGAGTTGTGATGCAGGAAGACAAAAGGTACCTGTAGGAACTATTATTCTAGCAGAAAGCAATCTGATGGGTTTTGTGTATCACATGCTGAGAGTTTCTTGGTTTTTTTTCTCCACAGGGTTTCCATACCTTTTGCCTCCAATGGTATATTTATAGAGAAGGAGGCAGGTTATTATAAAATATCCAGCGATGAGCACGGCTTTGTGGTGAAGATTGATGCCAGTGGAAACATTCAGATACTCCTTCAAGAAAAGCACTATAATAAGACCTGTGGGTTGTGTGGCAATTTTAATAAATTCCTTGAGGATGACTTCAGAACTCGGGAAGGTAAGGTTACCCCTAACTGATTGTATTTTAATGGATGCTCTGCACACTTTTCCTGCTGGGTGATTCAACAAAGATGTTGCCTATCCAGGAACATGTTTCTACAGAACCTGTCAGGTACCTCAGCTTGGTGTGCTGAAAAACTGTCTGACTAAGTCCTTTCATCTTCCTTTCTCCTGAAAGGAAATGGCTGTCACATCTCATTCCTGAGGAAAGCCCAGGCACCTGAACGTAGCATGTTTAGAAACCTGGAAACTTTCAAATGCAAAGATAAAGCTACAGGTTAATTCATGTGGGGAGGCTGGCTGGAAGAAGACCCAGCAGAAAAGCTATGTCAAAAACCCATTGATCCAACTTCTAAATTTTAATGAATTAGCCAAGAGATAGTAAGAATAGATGCTGTTACAACAGCAAAGATTGCAGGTTTGAGGTGAGATGCTGTTCTATAAAGGGGTTACCTTTTAATGACATTTCCCTGTCTGTAAGAGCTGTTGGGTTGGGAGTGCACCTTATATCACACCAATTCCTGCTGAGAACGAGAGGCAAGACTGCTTTTGCTGCTCAGTATACCTTTGTGTAAAGACTAAGAGTTTCTGAAAAGCCCTGAATGAGACTTTGAAGGATTGGTCTTGATTTGTGGTGTTTCAGAGTGTCTTTTAATTCTCAGCACTTACCTGAAGAGGAGAAGCCTGAAGTTAGGTAATACATTAATACATTAGATTGATAATATGAAGTGTGCATTAAAAATAAATGATACTGAAGATAGAAAGGGAGGCAAAGCAGCTTGGAAAGGAGCCTGGCAGTACTCCAGAGATGTGTCCTACTGGCACTCAGGATACATAAGCATAGCTTCAGTGTACAGAAAAAAAAGAGATCTCATGGTGTGTTAAAATTATTATTCTGACCTTCTGTAATGTAAACAATAAGAAACAAACTCTGGTCACAGAACTGCTTGCCAGGGCTTGGATCCCTTGATGTCTGAATGAGATGAGATAGGAAGTTTATGGTTTTTCTTGAGACAGTAAATAGTAGTAAGGATCTTAGAAAAAGCAGGAGCAAAAAAGGAGACTGTAATGCTTTGGATTGTTCAAATGTAAAAAAGGCCCCTCTGCTGCTCACGTTTAAATGTGTTTCATGCTGCATTTGTTTTACATGCTGGAGGCTGTATCTTCCCTCTTAAAAAAAGCAGTCCATTCACAGACACAGATTTTTGGAATGTAATAAAGTCCATCACAGCGTCTCTGCTTGGAGGAGCTGTAATATAATAGAGGTGACAGAGAAAATGTGTTCTCTGTGTCTCATGCAGAAGTCACGGATTTCCTCATGTTTATTCACCTGTGTGAATACACAGATTTGTGATTTAGCCTGAAGAATAGAACTATGTGTCAGCAATTCTGCCAGTTTTTCCAGTGATACAAAAGACCTTTCATTTAAACTAATTTAGAAGGAATTAGACTGAATTATGTTTGAATTTGTTGTATCAGTGAGGGACGTCACTACACCCACGCACTGTTTGTCTCCTTGGCAGCTCTGCTGGTTCACTGGAGCATTTCTTAACTTGATCCAAGTAAATCAGTTATGGAATAATTCAGATCACTTTTTTTTTGTTTGTTTTTTAATATACTGTTGAATCTAGCTTCCTGGTGGGGGGCAACACAAACAGCTGGGAGAGGTAATATTCTTTAAACAGAAAAGGTAGGCAGCCTCTTGGAAGCCTGTGAAGCATTTTACCCTTTTATTTTCACTCAAGTTTTTAGTTGTTCTTTCAGGCTGATTAAATCTCCTGAATGCCAGCATATCCCAGGACGTGAGCTTGGTGTAAGGACTTAGTTGATCAGAGGGCAGCTCAGGATTACCTTAAGGTTGCCAGCAGACTGAACTGTCCTGTTGGTGTGTCCATTGCTTCCTGTTAAAAAACTGTAATTTATCAGATCGGGGCCTCTGTTCTAATAAATCAAATTTCTGGGATGGATTTAAATTGATAAGAGGTGTTAAGATCTTTGAGCTTCAGAATAACATACAGTGAAAACAACTGAAAATACAATTTTAGGGAAATAAATTATTGTGGGTTAATAACACAGTCTGATTTTTCCCTTAAGGAAGTGGAGTATGATATAGAACTTCATTTATACTCCATTTTAACTCCATTTATATTTATTTATAACTAAATCTTAACTCAATTTATATCTGGATTGTTTTTGGGATGGTGGTGAAAGAAGAGGCAAAGCACCTGCTCTGTGAGTGGATATTACCATTTACAGAGAGTAAATAAAGGAGGCATGAACAGAAGGGTGTTTAAAACTTAATGAGCACTGTAATTGCTTTTCTTTTCTCTTGATATATTTATACTCCTGTTCTATAATCTATTCAAACGTGCTGCTGTCATGATGCTCTTATGACTCCTCACTGTGTTTTTAGTGTGGAAATGGAGAACTGATGAGAATCTGATGAGAGAATAACATACATTGTTTCTGTGTACACTTCGGATGCTCAGCTATTGAGGTCCTGAAGCTCTGAATGATGAGAATAAAATTGATACCCTGGTAAAGTAACACTGGTAAGACCGAGGTTTGAAGGCCATAGGTGTTAGTTCTTGAACTCCTGAAAAAAGCCTCTCCAGTAGGTTTTGGAGTTCACACAATAGTTGTGGGAGTTGAAAGGGATCCCCAAGAATCAGCACAGGACACCCCAACAATTCCACCATGTTATCCAAATGCTCCTGGAGCTCTGGCATCCTTGGGGCTGTGACCATTCCCTGGGGAGCCTGTTCAGTGCCCAACACCCTCGGGGGAAGAACCTATTCCCAAAGTTGCAGACATACTGTCCTTCAGACAGGCTGGGGTGCTGAGTCACTGCCGTGGACATGGTTCCTACAATAGCTCATCCTGTGGAGAAGTGCTCATGTCCTGTCCAGACTGACAAACAACACTGATTTTATTCTATGGGCTTGCTTGTTTATTGGATATGGAAGCAAAACCAAGCCAAACCTTGAGAGCTCATTCTCACACTTTAAGCATAACTAAAATATAAAAAGAAATGTCTCGGGAGTTTTCTAAGGTTTTTGTTTAGTCTTTTGTCTGTTTGTTTTTCTCCTAGACCCTATTGAAGGGTTTCCCCTCTGCTTTTTCTTGCCAGATAAGGTCTGGTCCTTTATGATCGTTCTGTGAAGGCTTCTGAGACTTGCCAGTTGAACAGGCTCTGCTTTCTGAGCTCAGCATACCCTTCTAGCTGGTTGACAG
Source organism: Acridotheres tristis (assembly GCA_037013685.1). Taxonomy (NCBI): domain Eukaryota; kingdom Metazoa; phylum Chordata; class Aves; order Passeriformes; family Sturnidae; genus Acridotheres; species Acridotheres tristis. The sequence continues at coordinate 62,572,830 of CM072885.1, forward strand.
CCTTTGCTCATATTAGAAACATGAAGCTGGGTTCTTTCTAGATGGTCAGATACCTATTTGGCCACTTTCAGCCCCTGGCTGTGACCATTCTGACCATTGTCACAAGCATTTTACCACTGGGGATTGAGAGCACAGGCCAGAGGAGATGACTTACATAGCATGACAGAGGAAATCTGACATAGGACAGGCAATTTGATCCTGGGAGCTCCTCAGGATGTGCACACAGCAGCAAGTTGGTGAATCCTCTTAGCCCTGCAGCATGTGAGTCGTCTCAGGGAGTGTTCTTTCCCTGCAGAAATGGTGAGGGAATTCCTTCTCAGTGAGTGAGGCTGCAGCACCAAGCTGCCAGAGCTTATCCATGTACCTGCAGCCTCAGTCTGTGCCTCACACACTTAGCACAGGATCATTGAGGTTGGAAAAAACCTCCAAGATCAAGTCCAACCTTTGGCCAAACACCACCTTGTCAATGAAACTGGGGCAATAAGTGCCACATCCAGCCATTTCTGGTATTGCTGTGATGGGTGCTTGGATGTCTAGCTCATCCTTGAAGTCTCTTTGTGCAAAACAGATCATTCAAAATCAACATAGGGATGCCACTCCATCATTTTGTCATTTGTGCATGCCACACACCACACATACTTAGTATAGTGGAAGGTAAGAGATCCCAGCCCAAATTAATCCAGCATCCCATTATGTTTTTCTTGGCACTGGCAGGAAGCAGGTTTCTGGGAATCTGGTATCCAGATTACAAAGATTTTTATGATAAAACAATACTCATGGAGAATTGTGGATAAAGTCTGCTCCAGCTGTGAGCAACATCCTCCAGCCTTAAGCTCCTGAAATAGAGAATATATGATGAGTATAGATATATTCACAGGAGAGTCAATAAAGGTTAAACACATAGAAACAGGCAGTATCTTCAAGGAACAATCTGATATTTCAGGTAATGATTTAATTTCTGAAATAGTGTAAATGTATATGACTGAATATGTGACTTCTCAGCGTGTGGTACCTGGCACCAGAAGCTTTTAAAGCACATTCCAAACTCACAGTGATAGTAGTGCAGATAATAAATATTTTATTTGTTTGCCTAAGAAAATAAACACAAGCTTAGGTCATTCTGAAATACAATTTTATTGGCATTTTAAAGGATATCAGTAATTTGATTTTATGCAAGTTGAATGCTTTTGTTTAGGCTGAGTCAGTAATCCCATTTTCTTGCATTTTCAATTGGAAGTAAAGGGACTAGATTCCCAAGGGAATTACAAATGGTACAGATGAAGATGACTTGTGTTGAGGTTGTCTTTGTTTTAGGGCATTCATCTGAGATACCAGAAATCTGCATTCCTAACCCCTGTGCTTTATTAAGGGTCTAGGATTGAAGTCAGACATTTCTATTGTGAGGAGTGTGGCTACATCACTAGGCTATAGAGTTTTGGAGATGGCTCTTTCCCTCTCCTGTTCAATATCATTGATTTTATATTCATTGAGCTGGAGTGGGCAGGAAAAAATTTCAAGCCCATGACTTTATTTCATATCATTAATTTGATGCAAACTATGGATCAATTTTTGGGCAGCCTTACCAATAGTTTTGCTTGTCTGGAATCATGTAAAACTATGTTAAAAAAGCTCCCAAAACTACAAACAAAACCACCCTCACAAAAAAACCCCAAAACCCTTACTGCTTGATAAATAACCAACATGTTAAAGTTGGTTATTTACCAACTGAGACTCTATTTACCAGTTAAAACTCACAAGACTGTATTGTCTTGACCAAATTCTTGCATTTATTTTATAGATGAGTTAACAGAGCCTGAGAGTGTTATCTGATGGGCCTGTGGCCATATGGAAAATCTGCAGGAGGTCAGGATTCTTGCTTCCCACTGGGTGCCTAGAGCATGAGGGGGTTATTCCTGATGCTTTACTTGCCCGACAATCAGTGTCAAAGTAAACAAATTGGTGCCAGTTTCAGATTTCAGAAGGAACTGGTGATTGGAGCCTCAGATAGTCATGGTGAGCAAGGATTTGGGGGTCAAAAATGGCCATCACCAATCTGAAAATCTTTCTGAGGGGAGACAGATAGGAGGGCAGAAACTGGAGCACTAAAGGCATAGTCCAGCAGGATACCCTGGAGACCCTGCCTGCTGCTCAGGTGGTGGGGGACTGGCCCTCTCCTCAAACATCTCTGCAAGGTCACGGGTGTTGTAATACTTCTGGGATGTTAGGAGCAGGTGGGATTTGTGTTGTCCTTTAATATCTGCCTCCTGAACCCATCCTGCATGCTAAAAGAAGATTCTACCCCAGTTGGCTGCCTGGGGGTCTTGGCTTTTGAGCTGCCAGTTTACCTGCTGGGATCTGTACTGTGGTCCATACCAGGCACTCCTTCTTCAAGCACTTGTCTCCAAATCCTTTGTTTTCATTACGTTTTGTGACAACTTCTATTTTCAACATGTTTCCTGTAAATCTTAGGCAAAATTTAAGTGCTTTAGCCAAAGTCCCACCCAGGCTGCATGGAGGGTTTCTGGGTGTAGGGCTCTGATGAGCCCTATGAGGGAGTGGTTTCTGCAGAATCTTGGGTGCTTCCAGGAAGAAGAGGCGACCACAAAAGGGACAGAAGGCAAAACAAAACTCTGCTGTGCAAGAGATGAGGGCAGTCCTGCTGTGTGGTGGGATTGCAGTGCCAGATTATGTTGACAGCATCACCTGCCCACTTAAACCCCAGATTATTTTTTAGGCTGTTGTGTTGTCCCTTCCACTTCCTTTCCTCTTCTCCCTTCTCCAGTTGTTCAGCTGCAGGAAATGGAGGTGTCACATGGGAAAGGCAGGGGTGTTGGCAGCTGCTCTTTACCTAGAGCAGTCAGATATACCAGAGATGTTTCTCCCTCCCCACTTTTCTTCCTGAAGCCTCATCGAATAAGTGAAGTATTTAGGTTGGAAAAGACATTCTAGATGATCAAGTCCAACCTTTGAGCAATCTGTACCCTGTCAACTAAACCAGAGCACTGAGTGCCATGTTCAGTCATTCCTTGAGCACTTACAGGGGTGGTGACTCCACCACCCTGCTCAGCAACCTGTTCCAATGCTTGACAATTCTCTTCAGGAAGAAATTCTTCCTGGTGTCCAACCTGAACCTCCCCTGGCCCAGCTTGAGGCTGTTTCCTCTCATCCTGTCCCTGTTCCCTGGGAGCAGAGCCTGACCCTCCCAGCTGTCCCCTCCTGTCAGGGAGTTGTGCAGAGCCAGAAGGTTCCCCCTGAGCCTCCTTTTCTCCAGGCTGAGCCCCTTTCCCAGCTCCCTCAGCTGCTCCTCACGGGACTGACTCTCCAGACCCTTAACTTGAAGTGTGAGTCATAGAATACAGCAAACAAAGAATTAAAATCATATAATGTAAGTGTTGCATAAAAGAACTGCATAAGAGGTATAAAGTTACAAGCACCATAGAAGGAAAAAAAATTAATGGAAGGAGAGAAATGAAAAAACAAGTGGACCAGTATTTTAGGGCCAACAGTTGTCCTGACATTCAAATCTTAGCCTGTGAGTGAAGGAGCCCCCAGGGGTAGCTGCCAGCAGGAATCCTGGTCTGGATGTGCAGCCAGGGCTGGAGAAACACTACTTCAGAGCAGAGCCCAGCTCCTGTTTCACACCTGCTAGGGCAAGGCTGCCTTACTGCAAACAAAAGGGAATTCAGCACCTTGTTCCTCCTCAGGCTGGCTTGTACTGCTGCTTTAATGTTTATAGTATGTGGTAAGATAAAGGGCTGTGTTCTTCTTGTTCCTGCATTTCTTTTCTTGTGCTAAGTCCTGGCTGCATAGATGAAAATTTTGTGTCTTTTTATCCCCTTTCTATGGGATTCTTCTTCCTTTGATATCTGCTGTGAGCCTAATACATTTAGGGGCTTTAAAAGCCCCTCATTTCTAGCAAAAAAGTCTGCAGATCTTAATACCTCTGCCTTAGCATTCTCAGTGCAGTTTTCATGACTACCCCATAGTTTAAGAACAGTTTTAGTGGTCTGTATATTCCTTGTGTTTGTACTAAACAGGGAGCTCAATAGAATCTTTATTATTTATACATGTATATATTATTATATATTCTATAGATGTATTTAGGAAGAGTTTCTTTTGGTTTTCAGATACAGCCAGGCTTGTATTTCAATATATCCTCTGCATCAGAGAATGCATCAACACTGGCAATTGATATTCTCACAGGCACCACAACAGAGTTTTAAAAAACAACTGAGGGTCACAAAATTGTTTAGTAGCAGGTATCCACAATAGGAAGAAGAGAGAGTACTGGAACCAGCAAGGCCATGGGTGTCAAAAGAGGGTGGAGGAAACATTCCCTCTCTGGGAGGATCCCCCTACTCAGAAGGATGGAGCAAGAGCAGCAGGAAGGTGGTTTGCATCTCCCGGGAAGTCGCAGCCATACAAACTCGTTCAGCTTTGCTTTTATGTGGACCAGATGCAAATCTTGCTAAGCCTGGGTCAGGAGCTGCTTGTCCTGGGACAGGGGAGTGTGTTTCAGGATACCTTACCCAGGAAGAGGATGGGCCCAAACCATGATGGTGCATGTTAAACTTCTTTGCACACAAAATTTAGTTTTGGAAAGGGGAAAAATCAAGGCTAGCTGGGATCAAGAGTGCTAATACTTTCTTTGATTAGGGAAAGTAGCTGGGTTTGTTTGCCCCTCTAATATGTTTTGTGTTTTATTGACAACTTTTAAGTGGTAAGAAGATGTGTAGGTGTGCTTTGGTTTCTGCAGATTGTAGCTGACCAGTAGCAACTCCTACCATGTTCATGCAGGAGTGAGGGAGGTGGGAGCTGCCTTCTGCAGGCTTTAGTCTGTCCTTGAGCTTAGAGACATCCTTAGCAGAAGTAAATCCATATCACTGATTGTGGCTTTCCTGCAGTCAATCCATTTGGAATAAAAAATCCATTTGATACAACAATTTGTACTTTTAAAGAGAGCTTTCAGCACACTATCACCTTAATAGCAGCCAATAGTGCCCACTTGTTGCTAAAACCTCTCAAACAGCCATGTTGCCTCTCCTCTTCTTTATTCCCAGGGACCCTGGTGGGGAACAGTTACGATTTTGCCAACTCCTGGGCTTTGCACAGTGAAAACAAGCGCTGCAAGAGGGTGCAGACTCCGAGCAACACCTGCAACATTTCATCTGATATGGCAGAGAAGGTTAGTGCTGCAAGATGCCATTCTGGTTTCAGTCCTCCCCTATCTGAAAGGCAACTTGCCTGCCCTTTGGCAGAAGAACAGAAATCACACAATATTCTGATTTGGAAGGGACCATTGAGTCCAACTCCTGGCCCTGCACAGACACCCCAACAATCCCACCCTGTGCATCCCTGGGAGCGTTGTCCAAACACTCCTGGAGCTCTGGCAGCCTTGGGGCTGTGACCATTCCCTGGGGAGCCTGTTCAGTGCCCCACACCCTCTGGGGGAAGAACCTTTCCCTGATATCCAGCCTAAGCCTCTAATCGATCTAATTTATCTAGCCATCTATAACCACCTTCCCCCTCTTCCCACCCCAACCATTAAACAGATAAACAAAGAAAACAACAGTTTGTTTGAGGCCGAAGTGTAACTTACTGCCAAAGAAATGATGATGTTACTTGGGAAAGGTGTGTTTCAGTGATTTCTGTAGAATGAGGAAGTTAATTCCCTTTCTGATTGTGCCAGCAGGGAAGCATCAGTTCTGAAGCCTCTATAGGCACTGCCTCCCCAAATTATATTTGTGAATTTGTTGCAGTTTATATACTTGAGTCAGCAGAGGAGGGAGATGCTCCAGCCAGGCTGTTTTTGACAGAGGAGATGTTCTCTGTTCATGTTCCAAAAGCTCTGTGTCACCAGGCTATTTCCCTTCCCAGGAGGAAGTTCCTTCAGCTACGTGTACAGTTAGTAATGCTGATTTACTGAAGAAACACAGAACTGTTTGCCTTGGCCAACTCTGTGACCCCCTTTGCTGCATCAACCTTTTTCTTCTTGTCTTTTCTAGGTACAAACAAGTTTCTTGTTTCCCTTAGACAGGGTGTGGAGGCAAGCAGATGGTCACCAGCTCAGGGAAAGAAAGTAGCTTTGAATATTTACTGAAGCATGTGGTGTTAACAGGTTATGACTGTCATGGTAAATTGAGCCTTCATCCCTTGAGGGGTTACAGCTGATTCCATGTACTCTGTTGTAAATCAGAATGATTTCCTGGGTGCCAGGTTTAGATTTATACCAGAGTAACTGAGGCCAAAATGTAGTTGTTAGTTTCTCACTAGTAAAGTCCTGTATTTGCTAAATTAGACCCAAATAGTTTCTCAAGAACAGTAGCACTTCCTGGAATGTATCTGCTCTCCAGCTACCCTGAGTGCTGGCTTCCTAGCTAACTGGAAAAGGCTAAGAGTTGGACAAGTTGTGAAGTTCTGACTCTTTATACTTCCATTAAGCTTTTGGATGGGATTGCTTCAGATGTGTTGTGAAGTTCAGTGAAGGATGCTCGAGCCCTTCAGCACTTCAGCCTCACTATCTGCCACTCTGGCTGAGGAATTATAGCAGTGATTTCAGGCTGGAAATCTCCAGGTGATGTTTTTTGTTCTGGCAGAGGTGGTGTGTGTGGGATGTTTCTGTCATGGCTGGGACAGACTCAAGGCTGGGGCAGACTCAACACCTGACTTGAGTGCAGGTGTGTGATGTTAAGCACCAAAGCATGAGGGGTTCCAACCAGGCTGAGGCTATTTTAGGGACAGGACTGCTCAACAGGACAGGGAGCTGCTGGAGCCAGGACAGAACAGGGACACCAAGGGATCAGAGGGATGGAGCAGCTCTGCTGGGAGGAAAGGCTCAGGGAATTGGGATTGTTCAGCCTGGAGAAGAGAAGGCTTTGGGGTGACCTCACTGTGGCCTTCCAGTGCCTGAAGGGAACCACAGGAAAGATGGAGAGAGACTCTTGACAAGGGCCTGGAGTGACAGGACAGGGGGCAATGGCTTCACACTGACACAGAGCAGGGTTAGATTGGATATTGGGAAGGAATTGTTCCCTGTGAGGGTGGGGAGGCCCTGGCACAGGTTTCCCAGAGAAGCTGTGGCTGCTCCATCCCTGGAAGTGTTCCAGGCCAGGCTGGATGGGGCTCTGAGCAACCTGGGCTAGTGGAAGGTGTCCCTGCCCATGGCAAGGGGTGGGTGGAGCTATGTGATCTTTAAAGTCCCTTCCAGCCCAAACTATCCTATGGTTCTTTAAACCTGATTACAGCTCTTGTCACTGGTTGTAGTCCCTGGAATTTTATCTGTTCAAGCAAATTTAATGTTTAGAAAGTGTAAACATTGCAGCTGAGGTTGGGGAGTGGCATGCAGAGTGAAAACCAGTCTGATGGATTGAGTACAACTGATTTGGGTTTTATACAGATGCTGTTAAATATTGATGCTTTGTGGATAAAGTTTTCTTTCCCACACACTGAATGAAATTATATTCTCTCTCATGTGAGTTCATAAGCTCACAGCATTTAACATTGCCTTAATTTACTCACTGTGCAAGAATAAACACAGCACTATTAATAGAAGTCTGGCCAAACAAGGGCCTGCTGAAGAATGTAGGGCTTTTTAATAGTATGCTTTGTTTGCTTGCCTCAGCTTCAGGAATGTAAATCTCCTTGGTCTCCCAGCCTCCCTTCCTGCCAGGCAGTCAGCTGTTAGGTGAACAGCTTTGCTTCAAGACACTCCTCTCACCCCAGTGCCCCCACATTGGATAGGTCTGTGGTTTTCTTTACCCTTTCTGTCTGCCCCCCTCCCTGGCCAACAACATCCTTGGAGAGATGGCTTCTGGCTTCTTTCAGCAGGAATTGTAGTGACAGTACAAGGGGAAATGGCTTCACACTGACACAGAGCAGGGTTAGATTGGATATTGGGAAGGAATTGTTCCCTGTGAGGGTGCTGAGGCCCTGGCACAGGTTTCCCAGAGAAGTTGTGGCTGCCCCATTCCTGACAGTGTTCCAGGCCAGGCTGGATGGGGCTCTGAGCAACCTGGGCTAGTGGAAGGTGTCCCTGCCCTGGCAGGGGGTTGGAATGAGGTGATCTTTAAGGTTCCTTCCAACCCAAACCATTGTATGATTCTGTGCAGTGGAATCAGAAAGCCCTGCTGCTCCTTTAAATCCTGAAAAGAAGTTGAAAAAAGATTTTTGGAAGTTTTTGTCTTGTTTAATGGCTTTGAGTGCGAGCTGAAAAGTCTTGAGGCAACTCACACTCTTACCCCACTGTTGCCAGGGCTTTCCCTGCCCTCCACCTCTAGAACACACACATTTAATGTGATCACCTGCCTTGTCTCGTTATCCAGAGAACATTCCAAACTGGGCAGTAGTGGAAGGAGGAAGAAAGCCTTCCTGCCATGCCCTGCCCTCTGCAGCTGATGTTTGGTTACCAAAAAGGAGCCTTGCTGCTCTGTCTGATCCATTTTTTCACTGGTTTAGGCTGTTCAACAAAGTTCTGCAATTTAACAGTATCTAAGATGAACAACAGCATGAGTAACACGGATCTGAAAGTATAAATGGTGATCTGGAAAACTATAGCAACAAGGCAGCCTTGAAAACAAAAATGTGTATGGTTTAAAGCATTACAATTGATTCTTGTGTTCTTATACATTACCTGTATTTCCTAGATTTCACCTCTAATAGAAATGGAGGCCAGAAGTCATTGTATTGTTTCCTTTTCCCCCCCTCTTATTAGGAAATTATATCCATAGTGTGTTAGATGTGAAAATTATTTGAATTCAAATTCAGCTAATTTCTGCTTTTGCTGAAATGCAGCTATTAGTGCAGTTGGTAAGAAACAGTTCCCCCATTATCCCCTAGAATACTTCCATAGAGATAGCATTCATTCCCAGGTCTGAAAACAAGTAGAAATGTTCAGCCTTGGACCATAATTTGCTATGTTGGGGTCAGAGGCAGGTCCAGCAAAGGTCCAGAGGTCCAGCTCTGTCCCTGGAAGCGTTCAAGGCCAGGTTAGGTTGGGTTTGGAGCAACCTGGTCTAGGGGAAGGTGTTTGTATCCATGGCAGGGGATTGGACTAGAGACTCTTTAATATGCCTTCCAACCCAAACCATTCTACACAATATAATAATGCATTATGTGGGTGAAAATGAGGCCCACTATATCTAAAATCGAATTTTTCTTCATCAGATGAATCAGCATTCAAAGGGAAGCAGTTTCTTTCAGTTATTACTTAGTCTACTTAAACATACAGCCAGTGTTTGGTGTATTAAGCATACTGGGTTTGGACGCTTTTAATTTGGAAAGATGGGAGATCTTTCTCCATGAAATATATTTTCTGAAAAACTAAATCCAGTTATGGCACCAAAATATACTCTTCCTGAGTGTTCTGGAGAAACCCTATCTGCCCACCACAGGGCTTAAATTCAAGGGAACAAGAGGATGTCTTTGATTTCTTCTGTTATTTTTTAGGTTCTCTCTCTTTAATGGTAATTGTTGAGCTGTAGACAAGTGCAGTTCATGCAGCAGCAGAAGGAAATGCCACAGAAATGGGAAGAATGTACAAAATTCCACCTCCAGCTCTGTGTGGTGGGCCTGGGGCAGAAAAAAGGTCAGCAAGTTTTGTGGTTGCTGAGGGTTGCCAGTGCCAGGACCCCGCCAACCTATTTAAAGAAACATTTAAAATAAGACTTGTGCAGAAGGGAAGGGAGAAATTTTATGACCTTCACCTGCATTTTAGATACTGCAGTCAGTCCTGCTAGTTTTAATCTTGCAGCCACCTTTACCCTAAGCACTGTTTCAACCTGAGGCTTCACTCTCCACTCTGTTGGGTTTGAACATTTCTTTGTGGAGCAGCTTCCATGAGCAGGAATGTTACAGCAGTGGCTGAGGCTGCCAGTATCTAATACTCACCACTGTCCTATAAACTAAAGAATAAGGACCTCTCTTAGTCCAGCCTGATCAGTGGGTTTTGAAGAAAGGAAGGAGTGAAAATAAAAATAATTTGCAGAATGGTTAAAGTTGGAAGGGGTCATTGAGTCCAATTCCCTGCTTCCAACAGGCCCATCCTAGGTCAGGCTGCTCAGGGCTAGGTCATTCTAGGTCAGGATGCTTATCCACTCACATTTTGAATATCTCCAAAGGTGGTGGTTCCATACCCTCTCTTTGGCCACCCTCATGGTGATTTTTCTTTTTTGCTCCTATCGATTTGATTTTACCCATATTTCAGCTTATTTGTCATGATAGTTGAGATACGCCTGAAGGATGGAAAAATTTCAGCTATAACATTTGCATAAAGTCACTGGAAAATCTAATGAGATTTGAATGGCACAAAACCCTTTACATAGAGAAAATGAACTGTTTGCTGCTTTTCAACATATGTCACTTGGTTTCTAGGTAATCAGCTGGAGCTCAGCCTTTAGCTGTGCTGTTAATGAACAGATCCAAGACCAAAAAACTAGTGAAAAATGGGTTAATTTTATTTTGGTGTGTAATCTCCTTTATTTTTTAAGTCTTTCCCATCTAAAAATGTTTCTTTTAGTAGAATATACGGTTTGAGTTTTGCTGTTTGAGTTGTATTACCAGGCTATTACCTTAAGAAAATTCATTAGCTCAGCCCCTAAATGGGCTTGTTGCATATACTGATTTTCTGCTGCACTTGATGCTATCTGGATTGAGGCTTTGATCCAGGAGTTGCTATACTGCTCCATCCTCTGAATGACTCTGTGCTCACTTTTGGTTTTATCAGTTTCATCTCCAAGCACTGCATTAATAGCTTTCTTGGCTGCTTGTATTGTTGTTACTTCCACCCTTAGGGCACTTTTTCAGCTTTTTTGTACTTCTGTGAGTCTTAGAGCAGCACCAACCACCATTTATGTAGTTCCTGCTCCCCTCCTTCTAGTCTTTTTGGTTTTTTCCCCATCTGATTCAGCATGGTGGGTGCTGTCAGGGCATCAGAATTATCCCAGGCAGGAGCTGAATTTCTCATTTTCACCATGTCCAGCTCTCAGTTAGCACTGTTTTAAGTTCCCTGAGTCCTTTCTCAGAAAGCTCAAAACCTCTTTGCACATGTTCCCTGAGCCCTTTGCTAAACTTGGAATACATTCCCAATGGACTAGACATTTCTGGTTGGTTTGTTTTCATAAGCAAGAAATTTTGTCTTGGCTCAGACGTGTACTAGCTTGAGTTGATCACCTGAACAAAACACCCTTTGGCCAAAATAAAAAAGGTATTTTCTACTCAGCAGTTTTCCTATGCAGGCACCACAGTTGCCATTCTAAGAAGACATCTTGATTTTTTTTCTTGTAGGGATTTTTGTTCTCCATTTTTCATCCCCCAGAAAATGAGAAAGCAAGATGCTTTTTGTTTTATTTTTTTTTTACACAGCAGCTTGTATGTGCTATCACGTCAGGTATGTGTAAAGTTTTTTAGAAGTAATGAATTGCAACTGTGAGCCACTCTGAAGAATATGCCCCCCCTCTAACCACTGAGTATAACACCTGCAAAATACACCATGGTTACATTTGCTTACATAAAACACTGACAAATAAGTAGAAGACAGTTATGTTTCAACTCTTTGTTGTTCTGGGTTTGTATCAGAAAATCGTTTTTTCACTTACCAAAACTCAGTGCCATCCTTTCAGAAACTTGTACTGAGGACCTCAGACTCATTGAACTGAGACATAATGTGCACAAAGGAGTTTATTTGGGAGCCTCCCCTGGAGAGCTTAATCATGCACTAAGTTTTCCTTAGGTTTTGTTTCACATACAGTTAAGTTTCTTCTTAGGTTTCTGCTGTCTGAAAGAAGAGGTCTTGATACTCTCCTCCCATCTCCCTGTGCTGTCCTCCCCTCACTCTGGCCGTCACCACGCTGATTTCACTCAGGAGAAGAGCAGAACAAATTGCTTTTCTTCCCTGGGCTATTGTTCTCCTATTTATCTGAGCTAAATTGACCTGTTGTGCTTTGGACAAGCCAGCAGGAGCAACGAGAACGTGTGGCCAGAAGTGGAAAACAAATTTCATTCCTGGGATTTCAGTCAGACTCAATCTTTCCCTCTGACACCTGCTCTGGTTGCTTGTTATCCAAAAGATTGTCTGGTTGTTTTCCTTCCTACGTACCTCAGTTCCCTTCTGTTGCTGTGTGCATCTTCCTGGGAATCTGGATGACATCCAGTTGTTTTCTGGGAAGCCAAAGGAGGCAGAATGTGTGAAACATCCCTTGTGATGCTCCATTCTGTAATGATCAGTATATTAATGTATCCATGGATGTGATGAATAAATGGGTAGAGCTCACTATTAGCTCTTGACTATTATTAACTGGATGGTGGTGGTAAGTAAGAGCTGTGATGTTATTTAACAACAGTGGTGACAATGGGTTTGGAAAAGCTGAGTCTTCCTTTCCCATAGGAAGTAATTTTATCCCCTTTGCTCTCTCTCTGTCCCTTTGCCCCTCACTTCTCGTGCAGGACATCCTGGAAACCTGCCAGCTGCTGAGCACATCTGTGACCTTCTCCCGGTGCCACCACCGGGTGGACGTCGAGCCCTACGTCAGCCTCTGTGAAAGGGACATCTGTGCCTGTCCCCAGGGTGTGGACTGTCACTGTCCTGCCTTCCTGGAGTATGCCCGGAGCTGTGCTCACCAAGGAGTGATTTTGGAGGGCTGGCCTGAAGAGAGCTCGTGCAGTAAGCTTGCAGATTTATTTATTCCTAGGCTGCTCAGCCCCAATAACATCGTGCCTGTCTTACAGGTTTATGTCCTGCAGCTAAAAGCAGCTGGCGTGTTTTTTTAGGAGATTGGTTCATTTCTAGGAAGTGCCTTTGCTCGCTCCCCCTCTCAGCTCTCCATCACACAACTCTTTCTAGAAGTTTTTGTCCTTAAGGCAATATTGTTTGAACTGTATATAAAGAAGATCCTGAGCTGTTACATGTCCCACCGCAGTGTACACAGGCAGTGAATGCTTATTTGATACACAAAGGTATAGCCAAGGATGTTTAGGGCCTATTTCACATAGGGTTCAGATGTGTGGCATTTTCCAGCCTGTATTTTTAAGTCAGCATCTTTGTGAAATGCTCTCTAACATTTTTGCATAAAGTCAATTTTTTCACCCTTTATTTGCTTGAATCAATTGCCTTGAAATTGAGATGTTGCCTTTTCTAAGCCAATTTTTGTTAGGTTAGAGATGCTGATTGCATTTGAGCTGCTGCCCTTATTAGCCCAATTTTGCTGAGTTCAGAGGTCCTGATTGCATCTGTGCTAAGGTTTTGCATCAAGGAAATGCACAGACTGACTGAGATGGATTGTGGAAAAGTCATGTTTGCACCCTACTCCTGACACCTCCACTGGAGAACTGTGGTTTAATACAGAGCATTAAAAAAAAAAAAATCCACTAATATCATGTTCTTGGTGATTTTTCTAATGTGTTTTTGTTATGAGGAAGGACAATTTCCTTGGCATGTTTGTGTAAATTGATTTCATGGGGTAAACTGTCTGATTTGTACTGACAACACTTGGTAAAGAGGTAGTGACAATTCTAGTAAAGATATTCTGCTATTGACCACTGAAGAAAACTCTGCCTTCCGACTGTGGTTAGGGCAGCAAGTTACTGCCAGTCACTCATTCTAGGGATTGCACAGTCTGAGTTCTAGCAGTCATTTATTACCTTTCCATTGGGACATAAAAGGCATCTATTAAAGCTCATCTCCTTGCTCAGGGTGTGAGCCAGAGAACCCATTTTTGCTGGGGCTCTTTGTAAATCTGATTAAAAGGCTCAAGTGAAATGAGCCTTTCTGTGATCCCAGGGGCTTTAGGGCTCATTTCTAACCCTTGAATTCATAAGCCACAGTTAGGTTTTTTCTCCTGAGTCAGGAAAGAGGGAAGCATCCCACTGCCACAGCAGGAACTTAATTTTCTATCATCCTTTGTCTGTGCTATGGTGCTTTCTCAGGAGATGATGATGATGATGATGGAGGTATGGAACGCTCTGCTGTGTGGGAAGGGCTCTAGTGCTGGGCACACTGTGTGAGTCGGTGCCTGAGCCCAGGGCATGATCACTCCTTCGTTACCCTCCCACCTCTTCAGCAGAGGATTTACTTGGAAAGGGCAGGCTCTGACCTTTCCTTCCCACTCCATGCCCCCACAGCCTTGTAGGGCATGGTGTGTGTATGCATTGAGGAGAGGGAATGCCTGTAACAGTGTGTTTGCATAATGGCCTGGCCTAGATAATGGCAGCAGTGGAGATACCATGGCATGGGTGTTTTCCTCAGCTGCTAGTTCTCTGGAAGAAGGAGGGTGGGATTTCAGAGTTTTAACTGTCTCCTGGTTCTCCCTGGAAACGCCAACCAGGGTAATTTCACAAATGAGATGAGTAAGTGCATGGCTTAAAGGTACAAAACTACCATGTCTCTCCAAATTGCTTAGATATTGTTGCAAAACTTCTCCCCGGGTTTGATTGTTCTTAATGCACTTGGGTTTAGTTATTAAGACTCAATTTATTAGAAAACAGATTGGCTTTAACCTCTCAGTATTTATTATGCTACCTGACAGATGATGATATCGCAGCAAACTGAAAATCAAATCTTTCTAAAATGTTCTGCTTCTAAAAAAGAAACAATCATTTGGAAGCTAACATGACCTTTTGTGTTTCTGTAGTTCATCCTTTGATAATGAAGGGATTTGTTGATTTAAGAGTTATTGAGGAATTTGCATTTCTAATTTCTTTTAATTGTTTCAGGGCCAAGATGTCCAGTTGGCATGGAATATAAGGAGTGTGTATCACCATGTGCCAAAACCTGCCAGAGCCTGAATATCAATGAAGTGTGTCATGGACAATGTGTTGATGGATGCAGCTGCCCTGGTAATTTATTTACTGGGTTATTTACTGAGAAACATTTGGCAGTCAGGCTATCTATTTTATTAGAAGAAGGAAAGCTGTGTCTTCCATTAAATTTTCTTGAAATCAGAAACACTTCTTTTTTTTTTCTGGGACCATGCCCTAGAATAATCCAGTTTCTGTAGTCCCTGTATGCTCACTCCATGAAAGGGCCATTTTTCAGAGTCAACTAAAAAGTAAATGTTTCTGTGAAAATCAGTACCAGCTAATATTCCAGGATTGCCTTTATTTCTTGGTGAGGGACTACTTGCCTTGATGTACTCCTTTTGAATTGCTTGGGTTAGAGGTAAATACAGTTAGGGGAAGAAACAGCAGAGAATAAATATACTGAAGGAATTTCTTGCAGAAAAAACTGCAATTGTAGAGTTTGCACTGCAATTTTAAAGGCCTTCATGATTTAGGTGAATAATTTAATTTATTATTGAATCTTCCGTACAGGAGATTTGATTGGATTAAAAGGAACAGCCCAGCCACATCAATCTTCCACTTCTGTCTGTTGTACTTAAAACAACTGCAGGAGGAGAGCTTGATTCCTGGCTCCAAAGCTCCATGTGCTTCCATGTCTAACTTTTTTTTCTCTTTGATTTTGTTCATTGGGTGCTTTGTTTGTTCTGAATAGGACTATCTCTGGCCTGTCTGGGCTTTGTGAATGCACAGAGGTGTTTAGTGTCTCCTTGTACAAACTGCCAAGTGTGGTGGAGGTTTGCAGAGCTTTGCTTTCCAAAACAAGGCAATAATGACAATGCCAGCCTCATTTGAGGAGTCACTGCATTCAGAGTTTGGTAGTTTCTCATTCAATCTCTTCCTTGCTGGATGTTCAAAGGAGTGGCAGGGCCTGTGAAGGTGCACATGGAGGGTGACAGGTGATGTAACCAGACTCCAGAGATTATTTTGTTGTGAAGGATCCAGCTACTCTGTTTGTGCAGTCCTGGAAGTGTTGGAGAGAGTTGAAGGAGATTAATCCACTGGTTGCACAAGGGCTCTTGCTGTATTTTTCCTTTGGTAGATGCATTGGTCTGTTCAGCATGGGAAAGGTCTAAGGAGAGAGGAACTGAGGAGCAGAGAAGCAGGAGCTCCACAGAAAGGGTGAAGGGCATAAGAATAACAATCAGCAGTTCAAAACTTTTGCTGCTGTTTGCTGCACAGCCAGAAGGGAAGAACCTGAATTTGAGTTTGATAGAAAACCAGGAGGATCTGACAGAGGGATTTTTGATGAGGATTCTACCTTCACTTAGCTTCCCTCCAGTGCACCAAGAGCAAACAGGATCTGAAGGATGTTTGACAAGTGTCTTCTTTCTTTTTTATTTTCTTTCCTCTCTGTTAAATGCCCTTCACAGTTACATTAATTGCTGCAAATGGAATTACTCTTGCCAGGAAAAAAGGCAGGCATTCTGTTTTCTTGTGCTCTCTGGAGAGCTGCAGCACTCTTAAATGCTCAGATCTTGTTGTGATTCTCTGTCACTGGAGGGATTTTCTCAACAGCCATGATCTTTCCAGGCAGCTCTATGGGAAGAATCGGAGAAAGGAGATTTACCTGGGTCTCACTGTCAGTGATGACTGGTGCTGCCAGGGAAAAGAGCTAAAATCTCTGCAGGCAATTGGAAGGAGTCCCTCAAAGAGAAGGGAGAGGGTTGTTCAAGAAAACAACTGCTTTGCCACAGCAGTTCTTTTGAAAATGGGGGAATATCAACTCTCTCTCAATATAGGGGTTGAATAGAAAGCACTATTAACTAGCAATAGAAACAAGGACAAGTTTCTACCTTAGAAAATCTCGTAACTCTTTTGTGTCTCTGTTTATCCTTG
This sequence comes from Acridotheres tristis, assembly GCA_037013685.1. NCBI lineage: Eukaryota > Metazoa > Chordata > Aves > Passeriformes > Sturnidae > Acridotheres > Acridotheres tristis. Next base: position 62,589,495 of record CM072885.1, read on the forward strand.
GAGGATAAAGAACTCTCTCTATACAATAGGTAATTATAGTTGTGTAATATGGAAACCTCAGCAGCTGAACTCAAGCTGGGAAGCTGGCTCTTTTGCTTTTTGCCTCTGCAGAAGTTCAGAAGTGGCTTCTGACTCTCAGACTCTCTCTGTTAGACTTACATAGTGTCCAAGTTTGTTTCTTCATTCCCCACTTTGGCTTATCTTTGGTTCTCTTATGACAAGTACAAGACCTGTGTGGACATCCTTTATTGCAGCCAGTGAAGTTCATGGTTTTTCCAACAGTCAGGTCCCAGACAGCTATCAACTTTGACTGTGCTCCCTGTGTTTGGTTTGTCTATGTCCCAACATGTGTTCTGGACCTGAGGATGTGCTAAGCAAAGAGCTTTTCTGGGAGCACCAGGAATGCTTTTTTCAGCACATCTGAGGGAAAGGCAGCACCAGAAGGAAAGCAGACACCTGCCCCTGTGAGGCTTTTTGGCAAGCCTCATTCCTTTTTATTGCTGTCTGTGACTAAGCATGGATAATAATGCATATGAAGTCTTGGCAAAGCATATGAAGAACAAAAAAATCTAATTGTATTTGTGTTTCTGTCCCTGTGTGTGTGACATGGGTGTCTGATGCTACCTGACCTATGCAGAGGGGCTGCTCCTTGATGGTGAACGCTGCATTGAAAGCTCTGACTGCTCCTGCATCCACTCTGGAAAACATTATCCTCCTGGCTTCACCATCTCCCAGGACTGCAACTCATGGTAAACCCTGTGCTGCTCTGGTGTGGTTGCTGTAGATAAGTACTGCATACTGCTCAGTGACTGTTTTGCATTATCTTTCTAGAAATCTCTCTACCTTTAAAAAATTTCCTTTCACGGGCAAAGGACTCGGTCTCTTATTGGAATTGCCAGCCCCTTCCAAGAAGTGAGCTGCTCACAAAAGCAAAATCAGCTCTGTTTTTAAAGGGATATTTGATCTGATAGAACAACATGAAGGTCACAGTCCTTCAAAGAGCAGAGAACTACCTGTTTCCTGTGGATAAGACAGACCAGCAGGTTCCCATGTCTGGGTAGTGTCAGCAGCAATGTCTTTGTTTTGACTTCCTACATGTATTTAACCTCTAAATCCTATTTCTTTCCAAGAGGAGTTAGCCTAAGGCACGTCCTTGGAACTTGTCACAGGGCTAATGAGTCTTACTAGTTTGGCTCACGATTTTTTTTTTCACTCCTGAGTATGAGACTGGAGGGGAAAACCAGCACTTTAAAGAAAGGAAGGGGAATTAGTCATATATTCCTGACCTGGCTTTGTCTTTAGTGTGGACATATTTGTGCAAGAGTTCAGACTTCTCTTTACTGAGAGGTTTCCAATTAGAGCCCAGGAGGAGGACTCAGTGAAGACTATGACATGCAGAAGAAAGATGGTCTGTGCATCATCCCTGTTAATCAGAAGCTTTTTGTTACCTTCACCATGTGTCCCAGAACACCAACTATAACCATGACATTAGCGTTTTGTCTTTTTCCCTGGAGTCCTCTGCAGCTTTGAGCTTGGCCACATTGTTCGGCCTTGGTGCTCTTGGGAGATGAGTGTAGCCTGACAGGCTGGGGTTTTTATTGCTTGTGTTTTGTTATTGCTTCCTGTTATTCAAATGATGCTGCTGCGGAGAATGTCATTCCATTGACTCTGCGTTTAACATCCTCAATAATCTGCCTCCCCACAAGTGGTTTTCAAGGGCTGGGATAACTACAGGAATGAGAAGAATATAGTAGCTCTTGAAACGAGGAATGCAGAGGCTTGTGGAGGACACTGGTGGAGATCACAATGGGGGAGTTTGATGCAAGAAGAAGCAAAGGGGAATAGATTTGTTTAAGGGCTCGTGAGGGAACTTTCACTGCCTAAAGATGGGCTGTGAACATGATGAGGCCAAAATCTTCTCAGAGGCAAACAGCAAAAGGTTATGAAGCAGTGGACGCAAGCTGCAAATGAAATTCTGTTTTAACACAAAGAAAAATTCTTCTCTCTTCCCCAGTGCTGTGCTGGGACAGCTGCTCAGAGAAGCTGTGGGACTTCATCTTGGATATTTCTAAACTCAAATGGGCAAGGTCCTCACCCACCTGATCCAGCTTTGTCATTGCTTTCTCTGGGTTGGGAATTGTAGTAAATGATTTTTCTAGAAGGTCCTTCAAATATTTTTTCCCTGTGATTCTGTTGTATTGATAGATATACCTTGAGAACTGCATTGAGCTCATTTCACATCAGTGGAATATAGCTGAAAACTCCATTAAACACAGAGTTTTGGCAGGAAAACACAGAAGTCCTTGAGTTCTGCAACCATATCCATTCATATTACCAGCAGTGCTGCCAAATGATGGGAAGAAGAGATGAATACATTAAGAAATTAGGTTATGGGAGATGGAAGGGATATTGGGGAGTGATTTAACTTCCCTGGGACAGGTGATTATTTTCATTTTTTTTGGGAAAAATGTGCGACAGAAGATTTATTTTCATGTACTCTTGCCTAACTTGCTGCTATCTCTTTCCTAGCATTTGTAGACGTGGCACGTGGATCTGCAGCAATGGGGAATGTCCAGGTATGTTGGCTTTACTCTTTACATGTTTTGACAAGTAAGCCTTGCCTACAACCCTCCCACTCATGCCTCACTTATATTGTTTTTTTACCCAAAAAAGCAAATCTTTGTTCTTCCTTGCTCACTCCAGTACAATCCAGTTGGGATCCTACTTTTAAGTTGTTCTCCTGAGACAAGTCAGACATTGCCCTGTGTGATTTATGTGTAGCAATGAAAAATCCTTGGTGGGAAGGCCAGTTCCTGCTTTGATTACTTAGTTTGCCAGTTATAATGGCCTGTATGTTCAGAGGATTGGCTTCCAGGTAGAGGAACAATCCTGGCTTTCTTTGACCAGGTACAATTCCTCATTGTACCTTACTGACCATGACAATTCCCTCATGGTCATGTTGTGGGTGAAGGAGCTACAACCCCAGGGAGAAAGTGGGTGCCCTGCCTTCCATGGGTGCTGGCAGATTGGAAAGGCAGCTCTGCAGATGCAGACCAGGGTTATGGCCAGACAGGAAAAGAGCAGATTTGGGAACTTCAGTGGTTTTTTGTTGAGATGAGACTGTGCAATCTTCACAAATTAGGGGAATTGCAACCGTCTTAAGGTGTTCTATCAAAAAAATCTTTTTCTAGTAACATGAAACTTGCCTGGCCCATCAATGCTCTGTTTCCTCCTGCTTTAGGCCAAAAGAACACTTCCCCAAAGTATCAGCACTTAAAGAACAGAAGGGGGGATGGTGTATGCAAATACTCAAAATCGAGATGACATTTTTAGTGAACTGTCCCCTGTGCTTGTTCATTAAGGATCTCTCCGAATGCAGAGAATCTCACTGTCTAAAACAGCCTCAAGGACACAGCCCAGGATGATTTGTTACATCTTTTAGCTAATGGGCAGCAGCATGATTACAAACAAGAAATAGGTGCTTTTCTAACTTCAGTTTTTCCATAAGTTATAGCTTTTAATGTCCTTGCTCTCTGGGCTGTGATGAATATTCCACGGGCCAAATTTGTATCCTTAACTCTGGCTGTTTTCTTCATAGTGATTATAGAAGTGAAGGTAAATCTGGTATTGAGGCTTGCAAACAGGTGTTGCTATCCAGCTCTGTGTAAGAGGCAATATAGCATTGCAGCCTTTTTCTGAATTGGGAAGCTGTCCCAAATGAGTAGAAGTGGAAAAAAAGGTGGCTTACTTTTGTACCTTCTACCAATATATCTAAATCAGTTTTCTCCTAGGCTTATTAAAGACTGAGTGTTGTATACCTGCAGCTATTGTACATGTGCCTGCTAAAAACTCTAGAAACTGTATTGAGACAGTATGAGAGGGCAGTAAAGCCTCCCAGAGTAGCCAAATTTATATTGTTACTGTGCTGTTTGTCTCTACTTGAAGTAATATTACAGCATATTTTAATTGTTGGTTAGCTACCACAAATATATCTAAAATCACGTGTCCAGAAAATTTATGTAGTTACTGGTATAAACTCTAGGTAGTTCTATTTTTCTTTTGATCAACTTTTTTTGTTGGAAAAGGTTTGTCAGGAAAGATTGCTTCATATTGTGGGAGTGAATTGCTCAGCTGTAAGTTTCGTGATAAGGTGAATCCACAGCTGGAGCTGGCTGGCACTACCAAGAACCTTTCAAGCTGATATCATAATAGAAATAATTTTGAAGGCAGAGGGCTTCAGGAAATTTCATAGGATGCATTACATGAAATGGAATAGACAGAGGCACCCATAAGAAAAGACTTGGCCACAGAAAAGAAATTTCCCTTTCAGAAGCAATGCCAAAGGCTGGGACTTGTCTTAGATAGCAGCCCCCAGTTCTCTGTGCTACAAACCTGTCCTCTTGTTCCCTTGTTGCAGAGAATGCCCTGAAAATCAAACTCCAAGGGATGACAAATATCCAGGAGGTGCTGGACTTCTCTTAGGGTGAATCAGAGCTGTGCAAGGCTGGGAATCCTCAGGATCTGTGTTTTAGCACCAGCTGGTTTGAGATAGTAAACACTGAATAATATGCTGAAGAGGGAAATTTCTACATGATATTTGTTAGACAGATCTTCTGTGGGACTCAAAGGCAGTGAAGAGGGAATAACTGATGGAGCTCACCTGCCAGCTTGTAACATATAACCTTTCTCCAACCTTTGGCTGGTGTAGGCCCAGCACATGAATTTTGTTGTGGATGAGGAAGTGGCTGCCTGCCTTATTTGCCATGGGATAATCTCTAAGTGTGATAGTCTTTTCATGTGGAAGATTTTCTCTGCAAGCTCTGTGGAGTTGGAGCCTTTCCATGTGTTTGCATGACGGGGCACTAAATCCCAGCAGTGATATCTGGATACTGCCTTCCTGGAAATAAGAAGCCACAACTTACTAAAACACCTTCAAATGTTGATATGTTTAAATAGCTCATTTTTCTACTAGAAAGGTGGTCAAGCTGGGCTTTCACATTATTCTGTGAGGACTTTAGATGTAGCTATTGTAACTACAGAATTATTTTTAACTTTGTTAGTTGAGATGATGGTTCAGGGTAAAGTCCAGCATAAATTCTCCCCTTGGAAGGACTCCCACAGACATTATCTTTCAGCTCTTCATTCTCATAAGGTATTTTATGTTAAAATAACTTACTGGTATTTAAGGCACCCCAACAAAAGAGTATAGGCTTTTCCATAGGCACAAATTTCAGCTCTTGACTGCAGTTTATCCTGTGTTCCCCAGCTGTTGTTGGTTCCTCTGTTACTGCTGGTAATGCCTTACGGAAATAAACAGTGAGATAAAGATCTTGCTGGTGCTTTCTGGTCTGTGGGGAGCCTGGGCCTTGTACAACCTGTTCCACCAGGGCTGCTCTTCCCCCTCAGAGGCTTGTGGGGGCTGAGCAGGATTTTGCTCGAAACTGGCACTGGGGTGATTAATGTTTTTTTTGCTTTTTCCAGGGGAATGCTCTGTCACCGGCCAGTCCCATTTCAAAAGCTTTGACAACAAATATTTCACCTTCAGTGGGATTTGCCAGTACTTATTTGCCAAGGATTGTGTGGAAAATTCCTTCTCTGTGATAATTGAGACTGTGCAGGTAACAGCAGCCTTGGCTGGTGCCTCTGTGCACGCTCTTGAGAGAGAGGGCAGGGCTGTGGGGCTATGACATGAATTGCAGATGCACAGGCCAACAGAAGTAATTTCTCTATGAGATAATTAGTTTAAATAACAGATGCAGTCTTTCTCCTTAGTTAATAAGTGTTTTGCTTCTCCTCACCACCATTCCCAGGAGCCTGCCTGGGGATGGAGGCTCGTGATGAGGTGTAGAGAATGGGCTCTCACCGATTCTTTGCCAGCTGAACAAACAAACAGAGGCGAGGGTGCACCCCTTGCCAAGCACCCTGGCCTCTGGTGCCTCCCTAGTGCCTGTGGGGAAAGGACATTTCCTTGGACACCAAGGAGAGTGCACTGGCAGAGCAGTGCCTTGTGTTGCTTCCCATTTAGTCAGACTGGCTGCTTATTTTTTTGTACTCAGACAGCAGATCCTGACTTTCTTTGCTGTCTTCCCCAATGGATGTGTGAGAAGCAGCTGCACAGAGGTGGGAAGGGGAGCCAGGCTGGTGCAGGAAGGGATAGAGACCCTGAAGAGAGCTATCACAGGGAGGTTAACACAGTTGTGAAATGAATAGACCAGTTGTACTTGGGAAAAGGTGAACAAACCTGGAGACTGAAAAGGACCCTGAGGGAAGCAGAGAGGAAGAAAGGTGATGAGGGCAGAGGAACTGAAGGCAGGGAGAAGTGCAATGGAGACAGGAGACTGACAGGAGGGAAGGGGAGTATCAGCCTGTCCAGGAGCACTGAGGAAGTTGCAGGCTTTGGAGAAATGGACTGTGACAGTTCTCTAAACCATCTGCATCTGTCTCCTGCATTAGAGCTCTGATAGTGCAGCTCTGAGGTCATTGGTGCTTAGGAACCTGCAGGACCGGTTTCCACTGAAACTTCCCTTTCGAAACCAGGGAGGAGAAGTGGGGCCCCCGCAATCCCTGTTCCTCATCTGGGTATCCCACAGCCGGGAAAACAAACACTCCAGGAGTCTCGGGAATGTGAACTCTGTGGCTGTTTCCCAGGCTGTGTGGGTCAGGTGGCCTTCCTGCCCCTGCCACAGCTGTGGGGCTGGTCACTGATGTGGGTCACTCCCTGGGGTCTGGTGGAACACCCACAGATCCCTTTCCAAGTTCTGAGACAGAGAGCTCAGCCCTGGCGTGTGGTTAGTGGGATAATGGAGGGAAGGCTGCCAGCCTGCTGTTTGTGGGATGCAGAAACCAGATCTATAAAACCAGTGTGATACTCCCAAATTCGATGCCAAAATGCCCTCTGGGACTAAGTCACCAAGAAAGTGAAAACTGGAGGTTTGAGGCAGATTCTCCCTTCTCTGCAGTGTGCAGATGATCCAGATGCCGTGTGCACACGCTCAGCTTCTGTCCGGATCCGGGACATGGACAACAGTATCATCAAAATGAAACATGGAGGAGGAGTTTCGCTGAATGGGCAGGACATACAGATCCCTTTGCTGCAAGGTGTGTTCACATAGACTGACTCTGGCCAGCCACTGAAAGGCTCCTGCTTAGTAGTGGTTTTAGACATGCCTTAGCCCAGCTTAATCAGTGTTTTCAATGCCAAACTCTCACTTGCAGTCTCTTCTAGAAGCTCTGTCGTTTCAGCTTCTCTCCATGCAGCAGACGCACCTTGACTTGACTCCTCTAAAATCAGGAGAATTAAGCTGGTCTGCACTTGAGAGATTTGTGAAAATCACTGTTGGTCTGTTCTTTTTGAAATTACTGTTTTTCAGCCAGAAGCTTGAAATAATGGAATTACAGAATGATTTGGTTTGGACCTTAAAAGTCACCTCATTCCAACCCCCTGCCATGGGCAGGGACACCTTCCACTATCCCAGGTTGCTCAGAGCCACATCCAGCCTGGCCTTGGACACTTCCAGGGATGGGGCAGCCACAGCTTCTCTGGGAAACCTGTGCCAGGGCTTCACCACCCTCACAGGGAAGAATTTCTTCCCAATATCCAACCTAAACCTGCTCTGTGTCGGTGTGAAGCCATTGCCCCTTGTCCTGTCACTACAGCTTGTAAAAGCTCACTGACACCCAGTGGTTGCCTTCAGGTGCCCTCCGTATCCAGCGTGTGGTGAAGAGTTCAGTTCACCTCACCTATGGGGAAGATCTGCAGATTGACTGGGATGGTCATGGAGAACTCATAGTGAAGGTACTTTCTCTGTTTTATTTCTGCTGTTTGCCCCCTCTCTCATTCCACCCAAATATGTACAAAGATTTTCTTGTCTGAAGTCAAAAATTGCTTTGAGTTGCATGTTAGAAATTCCTTTCTCTTTTGCTACCCCCAGAATGATATACAGGCCCTTTTGTATTCCAGAAACAAACACTTCATCTTTCAGCAGCTTGGTAGCTTTTTTCTCCTCCCTTCTTTTTTTTTTTCTCTCCAGTGTGTGTGCAATGACAGCTGTTATTAACCATGAACAGTTTTGTGTTTCACTCAGCAGATACACTCCAAACTGGAGTTTTGTTTTTATTTGCTTTGACTGCCCTGTCTAAACCAACAGATGTGAATGACTTAAAATAAGGGAAGAAAAGGCCTCCAGGGACACAGTTACTCATATTTTCCAGGAAATAGAAATCAGCTCATAGAAGATGTGTTGCGTGCTCCTTCTACCGTGAGGAATATTTGAAGTCAGCCTTGATTAACAATTAGGTTTTGTCCGTGCTGCAGACACAGCAGAGTGTAGAAATACCCGAGCCAGGTTTAACAGAAATGATCTGTAAGGAAGCTGTAACCACAGCCCTGCTGCCTTTGAACCCCCCTTTCAGTAGGGGTCTGCTCACTGAGAGGAGTTTTGCAAAGAAAACCAGTTTTCCTGGGATTTTCTGCCAAGTTGAAACGCTGTCCTTCTTGAACCATGGCATTGCTTTTGCATTCTCCTTGCCTGTCCTAAAATCTGGCTTAAATGCCATGTCTGGCACAGTGCAAAGGGTTATGAAAGCCAGTTCAGAATTGAGTTCAAGAGTTGAAAGGAAAACAGATAAGAAAGGTCTGGAATAATTTTAGAAAGCAAATGGGGGTTTGTGGTTGTTGTTTTGATTTAACCTGTATCTCGGTGCTCTGAGGGTCTAAAAGTTCTTTTAGGGCTTAGAATAAGTCACTTCAGTCCCTTGGCACATCTCAGGCGTTTTGGCTTTCCTCAGTATTCAAAGTATTTTTCTTCCTGGTCAGAGACTCATATAACCTGGTAAATTTTTTGTCCCGCTGAAAACAAACCTAATTTTCTGCTCCAGATCCTCTACCCATAAAAGCTGGAAGTTTCTCCAGTTGTCTGCTCCTTCCCTTGCTAGGCATCTAAAGCATCTCTTTAATTGCTTTTGGAGAGTTATTTTATGTTGGATTTGTAGACTGACTTGTTGCCAAGTATTGCTGACAATTGGAGGAAGTGATACACTTCCATTACCTTGTTCTGGCAAAAATTCTTCCTGTGTTTCTCAAGAAGACTCCCCTTTCTGTGACTGCCTGATATTTGTGATTTGAGCTTCCACTCCAAAATACACCACAATTTGGACTTGTGTGAGTCATTGCTCCATCTGCAAAGTACGTGAAAGAGTAGTAATATTCGTAGTAGTAAGATTATTTAGCCTCTAATTGTTCTTTTTGATACTCCGTATTTATTGTCTGACCCCTGTGTTTGAATGTTGGGTAGTAAAAGGTTATATTTTGGAGGATTTATACAGAAAAACAGTTTTCTTTAAAAATGTGGATTTTTCTAACTTTTTTTTGTTTGTTTCATTGATTACTCCTGCAAGCCTGCCTAAACTAGCACGCAAGTACATGGATACAGAGAGCTAATGTAGCATCAAAGCTCCTGAGTAGCTGATAGTGTTCATAAAGTACCAGAACTTTACTCCTAACAGAAACTGACAGTTCCTACTAGAATAAAAGCTATTGGTGCCTTTGTGATGCAGATGTTGCTTAGGAGATTTCTCCCTGTTTACCTCTAGGTTTAGGGTCATCTTTCAGCTGCCCCTTGATTTGCAGCAGGAATAAAACAGGGTGAAAAGTGCACGTGGTCTGTGGATTGTTGGAAATTTTGCTTTTAGTGTGCCTGAAATTCCTCTAGGCAGGAGGAATCTCTAATGTGGAGTAGCTTTAGGAATATTAGTTTATTCCTTATTTTATCCAGGGTCCTCAGTGTTGAGGGAAATGTCTCTGATATTTTCTCAATTTTGTGATAAAACAGCCTCTTTAAATTTCCTTCATCATCCAGTTTTCCTTTACAATGTGCTCCCAGGTGCAGTGTCTTTCCCCAAAGTGCTGTTGGAATTCCATTTAAAAAATGCAACCCCCACTGTTGCCCTGCTCATTTATTAAATGAAGGGTGAGAACAGGGAAAGACTTTAACTGGATCAAGGAATAAAAATAAGCTATTTTTCTCTTAGTCACCCTCTGAAATTCACTGTACTGTGCAAAAATTGTCATGCTGCTACTAATAGTAGCATTTTTGTTAGAAGTTTGAAAATACAGTGCCATGGCATTGTGTCTGTAGTATTTTGATGTGTGTTTGAGATTTTTCTTGACTATTAAACTGTGCATGGTTCATTCCTTAAAAAAAAAAATCTTGGTCTACAGTGGTAACCTATTCTGGAAGATGACCAGGCTAATGTTGTGTTCCTTAGGTGTCTCCAGTCTACTCTGAAAAGATGTGTGGGCTTTGTGGAAATTTTGATGGGAACCGAGGGGATGATTTTCTTACTCCTTCTGGCATGGTGGAATCCCTTCTGGAAGACTTTGGAAACTCCTGGAAGCTCAATGCAGACTGCCAGGACTTGTTAAAACAAGACAGTGACCCCTGCAATCTCAATCCTCATTTAGGTACTGAACTCTATCCAAAATTAAAGTGTGCATCAAATGGTAATCTTTCATTTACATCAAAACAAAAAAGGAAAATAAGGAAAAAGAGAAGAAGCTATTGTTGCTTACATTACCACCAGGATGGCTGTAATATTTGTTTTCAAAAACTCAATAAACAACAGCAACAAAAAACCACAGACTTGTATTGATGCAGGTTTCCTAGGGAAAATGTAATATTTTGTGAAAGTTGAAAACAAAAACTAGTTTAATTTTGCAAATATAAAAAGGCAGCAGAAAGCAAAGGCCCTGTAAAAGTAATTATAGCACCAGAAATAGTGCTAACAGAATATAAAAGCATTGCTTTTCCTTGATTTGTTTTACTAGTGAAACATTATTCTTTCAGTAGAGGCCATGACATATGAGCTATGGTGCTATCTGTGCCTGCCTGATCCTGTTTTATTTTTTGTGGGTTTTGTTTTGTTTAGTTTTATTTTTTTTTAATAAAAGGAAGAAAAAATGCCTACTGTGGCTCCTCTAGCTTTCCTTGAAAGCCACTTTGATCGATGGATTCAGTGTGAGCATGTCATTTGTCTCTTTTTAGCCAAGTATGCTGAGGAATCCTGCTCAGTTCTGATGGCTCCTGCCTTTGAACCTTGTCACCATGAGGTCAGTCCTGCTCCCTACGTGAAGAACTGCCGCTTTGATGTTTGCTCCTGCTCCAGTGGCAAGGATTGCCTGTGCTCTGCCATCGCTAATTATGCAGCAGCCTGTGCCAGGAAGAGCATCCTGGTCCAGTGGAGACAGCCTGACTTCTGCCGTAAGTGCAATGCTGCTCAAACCTGCTTATTTTCCTCGTCCTGAAGGATTTTTTTTTTTCCTGGCAACAATGGATGAAAGATGTAGAATGAGATGCCAGATTTTCCTTATGGGAAATGATGGGAGTAAATCTTTCCTCCACACTGGTGAAGATGCAAAAATGTTCCCAGGGACTTCTCAGCACTGAGGGAGAGAAGTGGTGATCTGACACAGCTCCATAGAACTTTTGCCTGGATTTCCATTTTCAGCTACTCACCTGGAAACTTTCTGAATGTCCCAGGGTAGGAATCTCTCAAATGATTTGTAGTAATCCATGAACTGCCTGTTTTTGAGGCCCAAGTTTCCTAGGTCCTGACCTCATCAGTGACTCCTGACTTCAGCTGAATGTGGGGTTATGAAGGAAGCACAAAAGGGCAAAACAAACTTGTATCAAAAGAGAATTTTGGCAGTCTTGTGGCACCACCCCTGCTCACAGCAGGGCTAAATTACTGTAGATTGCCTGAGGTTTTGTCCAAAAATATTTTAAATATCTCCCAAAACAGAGGTACTGTAGCGTCTCCAACATCTCTCTCTCTTATTCAGGGCAAGATTAATAACCAAACTGCCAAGAGGCTGGAGCAGAAGAATCCAACATCTTTCATTTCTTTTATTTCTCTGTTAGGTCAATGTGGTAGGAAAAAGTCCATTGCCATGTAATTTTGATTGAGCACAGAGATACTTTTCCTATAAATATTTGTGAAGTGAATGTTTTTCCATTTTCCTGAGCAACTTTGTTATTAAGGAAAGAACACAATTGAAAAATTTGGGGGAAAGCATGTGTCCTTGGCAGCTCTCCAGATTTATTCTGATACTTCTTCCCAAGCAGAGGGTGGGAAAAACATTTATAAACTGAGTGTGTAGAAAGCAGAAAAGAGAGAGGTCTCTGGCCTTCGGCCTGGTAGGGAGAACCAACTCAGTTTATATTAAACTGCTGCGTGGTTTTATAATATTTTACCTAGTTCATGTAAATGTTCAGATAGTGGAACATTAATGTAATAAAAATCCTTTCAGAACTCTGCAGGTCTGGAGGCTGAAAGAAAGAGCAGCGATAATGCCCCATTGCTCTTTCTGTAATTGAGCAAGTCAATTTTCACAATTAATCTTTAATAGTGCAGAGCTGCTTCTTCCTTTCTGTGCATTACAGAGAGCTTTGTGCTCTCACAAAGTGACGATTTTCCTGATTGCAGATCCATCAGCCCCCATTAAATAATCCTGGTGCCCTAGACATCTCCTGTCGCATGAAGGAGAGCAATCCCTCTTTCTTAATGCGCTTGAGATGTGAATGTGCAGGTTATGTAATTTGTGCTGATGGCCCAGAACCCTGAGTGTGTGCTCCACCCCTACCCTTCATCCCCAGAGGTTTAGTTTCTTGGGAAATGACTTGACAGAGCTAGTTTGCTTGATTTGGAGTGGATAAGTGTCAGGGAGAAAAGTCATTAGTGTAGCACAGCATTTCTGCTGTGTGCCAAGCTATCAAGTGCATTCAGCTCCCCTATCTTTGACATTATTTTAGTTGCAGTTTGATTATTTAAGACCTGACTCATACCCCTGTAGCCCACCACGAATAAGCACTGGAGCCAATCCCTTCATGCTGCAAGGGAGGAGCAGACAAGCCACCCTGTGAAGGGCTGTGTCTCTTGTGCAGCTGCGTATAAAAAATTGGGTAAAACCCAGGCTGTATGGCTGAGCCCAGAGAGTGGTGGTGAATGGAGTTAAACCCAGCTGGTGACTGGTCACCAGTGCTGTTCCCCAGGGCACAGTAGTTGGGCCAGTTTCATTTAATATTTTAATCAAGGATCTGGGTGAGGGGATTGAGTGCATCCTCAGTCAGCTCATGGACAGCACCCAGCTGGGTGGGAGTGTGGATCTGCTGAAGGGCAGTAAGGCTCTGCACAGGGATCTGCACAGGCTGGACCCATGGCCAGCCCAGTGCTCTGAGGGGCAACAAGGCCAAGGGCCCGGTCCTGCCTTGGGTCACAGCGAGCCCTGCAGCTCCAGGCTGGGGCACAGGGGCTGGAAAGCTGGGAAAGGCCCTGGGGGTGCTGGGGACAGCGGCTGGACATGAGCCCAGGTGTGCCCAGGGGGACAAGAGGCCAATGGCACCTGGGCTGTGCCAGCCATGGGGTGGCAGCAGGGCCAGGGCAGGGACTGTCCCCTGTGCTGGCACTGCTGGGGCCACCCCTCAGATCCTGGGGCACTGCTGGGAACCTCAGCACAAGAAAGACACCGAGGGGCTGGAGCGTGTCCAGGGAAGGGAACGGAGCTGGGGAAGGGGCTGGAGCAGCAGGAGGGGCTGAGGGAGCTGGGAAAGGGGCTCAGCCTGGAGAAAAGGAGGCTCAGGGGGAACCTTCTGGCTCTGCACAACTCCCTGACAGGAGGGGACAGCTGGGAGGGTCAGGCTCTGCTCCCAGGGAACAAGGGGCAAGAGGAAAGGAAATGGCCTCAGGTTTCACCAGGGAGGTTCAGATTAGGTTTTATGTAAACATTCTTCATGGAAATTGTTATCAAGCACTGGCACAGACTGCCCAGAGAAGTTGTTGAGTCACCACGCCTCGAGATATTTAAAAGCCACCTGGATATGGTGCTTAGGGACATGCTTTAGTGGTGGACTTGGCAGTGTGAGGTTAATGGCTGTATTCAGTTATCTTATGGTCTTCTCCAACCCAAATATTTCTTTGTTTACCTGTCTTGTGTGTATATTGTTCTGTGGCACAAGGGAATCAGTCAACAGGTCCCTAGATCTTCCTTTAGAGTTTAGGACATGTTGCTAAGCCCATTATTTTCCTTAATGTGGTAGTGTTGGGGCAGTTGCTTTGCATGCCTTGTGTAAGAGGACTTGTATAGGATAAATCCAAGAGTGCTGGAGTAGGGAATTAAGGACAAGCTCTGAGCAGTGTTTGAGGATGGCTACAGTGCATGGTGGGCCTCAGCATGGTGGAGAAGCTGTGTTAAATGTAGTCCTGGCAGGGTGCCCCTTCACCCAGAGGGGGCAACGTTTTCACCTTGTGTTACTTGAGGAACTGGTCATGATTTTTCTCTCTCACTCTGATTTCAAAACCAGTCTGCAAAAGCTGAATGAGCTGTTTGATGCAAACACATTTTTCCCAATGCTTTCCCACTGCTCCTCATCTTATTCCTGAGATAGACTGTGCTTCAGAACAGCATTGAGCTATTTTGGTTTTATAGGAGACTAGATGCACCTTGCCTTTTCCTCTCATTTTCCTGTCAGTAATGGAGTGGGTTTTTCTTAGTGGCAGTGTATTACAGACAACAGGCCTCTCCCAGGTTACTTGTCTTGCCTTTTTGCTGTTAAAAACAGATTTTGCTGGGAAGGGATAGAGGAGTGTATTGGGATGTGGAGTGTAAGCATGACACTGGGAAGCATAACTGGAAAAACAGGGATGTTCCAAAAAATTTAGGAGGTGTATGGGCAAGGAAAATCATAGAATGGTTTGGATTGAAAGGGACCTTAAAGATCATCTTGTTCCAAGGGACATCTTCCACTAGATCAGGTTTTTCCAAGTCCCTTTCAGCCTTCCTTGAACATTTCCAGGAATGGGGCAGCCACAGCTTCTCTGGACAACCTCTGCCAGAGCCCCAACACCTTCACAAGGATGCATTTCTTCCTAATATCTAATCTAAACTCGCTCTCTTTCAGTTTGAAGCCATTCCCACACATGGATTACAAAGCTTTATCCAAGAAAGGAATCTACTGCAAAGTTATCCCTGTGGACAGGGAGTGTTACCACTGACTAGAAAGTAGGGAAGGATGTTGGACTCAGTTATCCCATCCTTTTTTGAATCTTGAAACTCATAAATTTATGTACCCATCTGAAATCTGCCAAACCAGTTACATGTTTCCAGAGATTTGTGTGTAGCAAATAATACTTTTGACTGAGGCTTCATAGTTGTCCTGCTGGGATGTGCCTTTAGTGATGAAAGTTATTTTTGAAATGGTCTTCAGCCCTGGGCTGTGCCTATTCAGGGTTTGATTTACTGCAAAGATCAGATTTATGTAAATTAGAAGCATATTTTTGTGAATGGTTGTCTAAGACTCCTATAACAGTGAATGAGTCTGTGTTCTGCTCAGTCCAGAGTTAGGAAGCATTGGCCATATTGATAAGCACACATTTCTTGGGCTGGGTTGGGAAAGGTACATTAAGCAGTTTGGGCACAAGTCCCAGACTTGGGAGATTTTTGCTCTTAAGAAGGGTTCAAGTCAGCTTAGATGCTTCTGGGCTGGATTTTCAGTTTAGGGTTTTACACTCCCATATGTGGGGCTGCAGGAGTCTCAAGAGAAGCTGGTGCAACCATGTCTCTCTTCAGTAGGCAGGAATAATTCTTCATTTCAGAAGAGCTTGGTGAAGGTGGTCATGAGCCACTGGTCAGCACGTGGTCCAGTGAACACCTGGCTGATGCTACAGGCCCATCCTGTAATCCATGGCTGACAGAGTTCCTAGGGATGTGTGCTCACAGAAAAGAGTAGGGATTATCACATCATTCTGCAGGAAGGGCTTTCTCTCTAACCCTTTGATCTTGGTTTTAGCAAGGTACAAATGTGCCAACTTTCATTTGCAGCTGCTTCCCTGAACGTTGCTCCTCATCACCTTACAACTGTTTGATGTGGAAGGTTGCTACAAACGACAGTGTAAATCCTGGATATCATAAGGCCTGTTAAATTCAAACTCTTGATAAAACAAGCTTGTTTTCTTTTCTTCTCCAATGTGTTGTCATAGCTGCCACCTAGTGCTGATGCTGATGTGTGCAGAGGTGAATGCCTCAAAATCGGCCCTGTAGAAGTGGAGGTTTTATAAACAAGAATGCCAGCATGGCTCCAAAAGCAATAATTAGTCTCCATATGAAAGAATTAATCATCAAAAATCGTTAGTATCAAGATTTGTTTCCATGATTGCTAAATTACTTCATTATTTGCTCCATGGAAATAATTTCATTATTTGTTTCCATGGAAATCATGTAATACTTCTGGGATGTGAGACTGCAAAGTGTTGCAGCACTCCTGCTTACCAAAGTAGAAAAGTACTTTTCTACTTATTTTGACCAATTTGTCCCTAAAGATATTGCAAAGGAAGACAGGTGTAAATGTGTACATGACACTTGTAATGCTCCTAATGCATGGGATCATGGAAAGATTTGGGCTGGAAGGGACCTTACAGATCATGTCATTCCAACCCCCTGCCATGGGCAGGGACACTTTCCACTAGCCCAGGTTGCTCAGAGCCCCATCCAGCCTGGAACACTGCCAGGGATGGGGCAGCCACAGCTTCTCTGGGAAACCTGTGCCAGGGCCTCAGCACCCTCACAGGGAACAATTTCTTCCCAATATCCAATCTAACCCTGCTCTGTGTCAGTGTGAAGCCATTGCCCCTTGTCCTGTCACTCCAGGCCCTTGTCAAGAGTCTCTCTCCATCATTTTGTAGGTTCTTTTCAGGTACTGGAGAGCTTCAGTTAGGTTATCCTGACTGTGATCCAGAGAATTGCAGAGGTTGGACAGAGCTTGTGTTTCATGTTCTGGGTGAAATTTCGTGGCTGGATTTCCATTGTAGAGGTTGCAGTCCAGTCCTGACATTTAGTGGGACCTTCCTTTAGTAAGGTTTTGTTTGTGTATGTATATAAGCAGTGCCTTAGGCTGCCCTGGTGCTGCAGCTAAAGGAGGATGGTGTAACACTGCATTAACGAGTAAACTGAGCAAATACCTTTTAATCCCAAGATTCCCAGTTTGTTTTAGGCAGCTCTTCCTTTAGCTGGATTTGGATCAAATGCTCTTCTCCCATGTGTGTTTCACCAGCAATGACCTGTCCTGAAGGCCAGGTGTACCAGCAGTGTGGGACGCCGTGCAACCAGACGTGCCGCTCGCTGTCCTACCCGGAGGAGAACTGTGAGCAGCTCTGCCTGGAGGGATGCTACTGTCCCCCTGGGCACTACCTGGATGAGCACGAGCAGTGTGTGCCCAAGGCCCAGTGCTCCTGTTACTATGATGGGGAGATCTTCCAGCCAGATGATGTCTTCTCAGATCATCACTCCATGTGGTAAGTGAGCTGTTTGTAACCCTTCCCTATGCACTGTCGCTCTGATTTTTGGATGGCTTGAGTTGGTAACTGGGTCAGTTCCTGTGTATCCACTGGAATTAGTTAAAGAAACTGCAAGATTCTGCCTCCAACAAGCCAAACGGTGAATTTTGCTGTTGTATCTCTCTCCAGTTAATTTCAAATGCCACCTTACTCAGAATTACTTGGTATTAAGCCCTGTTCTATGAACAGTTCCTGCCAGTTTGAAATGGAGCTTAATTACTGACAATAGCTACTTTGTGGGCTTTTAAAATGTCACTTTAATGTACTATGCTACACTTCTTAACTGTTAAAACCTAATTACCTCTTGTCAAAGATACAAGTATTAAAAAGCATTTCTAATTGTTAAATTGAGCAGCAGTACACTTGGAGTGGGAATGTAATTGCTGGGCAAGCCCAGTTTTGGGAACAGTGACTTCTTTTTTTCCTCTCTACCACAAAAATCCAAAGTTTCAGGATCTAGGTGTTCCTTTTACCTGTTTCCACAGCAAAGCTCACTATTATTTTGCCTAGCTTTATCCCTGTGCAGCTGCACTGGATCCAGCAGGACAGGGCCAGCAGGGTTGCCATGCCACTGTATCCCATCCCTTAAGAGAAGTTTGATTTTAATGTTGGTGGACACAGTGGATGGCGAGCAGCAGCTCAGCCTCACTGAGGTGTACTTTTGTATTCTGATAAGTTCTCTGTTGACTGCAAATCAGCATGAGTAAAAGCTAAATGCCATGTCATTAAATATAAGCTCTGTTTGTTTTTCTTAGCTATTGTGAGAATGGATTCATGCACTGCAGTACAAACAAAGCTCCTGGTGCCTTCCTGGCTGATGTTTTTGCTGATGAGAGGCCATCTCCCAGAAGTTAGTATGCCTTAAAATATTAATATTTTATTTTGATTTTTTCTCTTCATTCTCTTGGTAGTGTAGATTGGAGAAGAAATTCCAGAGGTTGCAACAGCTGTGATATTGTAAGATTTTTAAAAAAGTTTCTTACAGGATAGAAGCAAAATGAATATGTGGGAGGGTGCAGGTCTCACTGAATCTCACCTCTCAAAATTATAATTATTATAATTATAATTAGCCACTGCAGTCTCTTTTGAGCTGAAAAGGTTAAAGGATGCTTTGGCAGTGATCTGAGGTGTCTCCAGTTGCTATTTGAGGATCCCAAGACATCAGTAACTCATCAGTTTTATATCTTCTACTTCTCACCAGTAGGATGCAAACAGTCTTTTCTGGTGCAAATGAGGCTTTTAGTGGCCTAAAGCTTACAGTGCTTCCAGGTTTCCAGTGTGCCTTCCAGCCAGCAGGAATCTCCATGAAACCTCCTGGAGACTGACTGCTGCCATGTTTCCCATCCGTGGACAGGTTTATCTAACATTTGACTGAAGGCTGTGAGAGGTGCATGGGAACACTTGGAGCATCTAACTGTTGTTTGCAGCATTGGAGAAAGGCCAGCAGTGCTCTGGGATCTTTTGGGATTTCCCATGATCCATGGATGGAGTTTATGGGATTGTGATAGGATAGATAGGGGGTTTGAGAGTGGATGTGTCTCGCAGGGGGCAGGGCTAGTGGGGCTTTGGGGAGGCCTGGGAATATCCAGGAGTTGGACTTAGTGATCCTTGTGGGTGCCTTCCAGCTCAGGATAACCTACAATCCCCATGGGAACACCCATACAGCCAAACACGGTGTCTTCCATGGCACACTGACAAATGTACCTGAACACGGGGTCTGGAGGAAATTTATGGTTGATATTTACCTTGGAGACAAAGAGTTATTTTTTGTCTTTTCACCTTCTCATGATAAACCACCTTCTAGAGGAAAACTCTGTAAATGCCTCTGTAGGTACAGGGCAGTGACCTGCTTAATGTTGCTGCTAGGACACCAGTGACAGTGTCACTGGTTGGGTCACCTGTTCTTCAGGTGAAGCCTTTCAGGTGAATATCTCACCAAAGTCTTCCCTTAATCCTCCTAAGACATACTTTTCCTGATAATAGGATGTGAAGATTTAAAAAACCTCAGAGAGGCATATTGCTAGTACCACTTGACATAATATCCTGGAATTTCTTGGGAAATTCTGATCTCCTGTCAGATCCTGAAGTCTCAAAGAGTTTGTATTGAAGCTCAGGACACTGTTCTTTACAGTCACCAATGTAGTTATATGCAGTGTGGGAAATGGGTCTAAATACAATAATATATGATGCTGTTACTTCTCAGAACATCAATTTTCTGCTAACTTTGTACAGTGCCTGGAGGTGTTTGCATAGTCCCAGTGCAGTCTGGAATTGCACTTTTATGTTTAGTGCAGCTTTTTTGCTTCAGTATTAAATACTTGCTTTCATGACAGCCTAAGTGAGGTCACTCCAGGGGAAGTAGGGGCTGTTTTCTTTGCCCTGTCATGTGTAGTGGTGTTGGTCCAGGCTATATTCTAAATTAGTTTTCTAATCAAAGTTGACCACCTTTTAGAAAAATACTGTGCCAACAATACTTGAGTTTTAATTGCACTTTGTAAACTTTTTTTTTTTAAGTAAAAAGGAGCTTGACCTGCAGATTCCCCATGGAAAAAGTTATCTGTCCTGCCAACAACCCAAGAGCAGAAGGAGTGGAATGTACCAAGACCTGCCAGAACTATGACCTGGAGTGCATCAGCCATGGCTGCATATCTGGATGCCTCTGTCCAAAAGGGATGGTAAGCAGGTTTCAATACAGCAGCGAGAAGTAGATCCTCTTTGCTTTCTTGCCTTCAATCTCTCCTATCAACAATCTTCTTGCAGCTTGGGAATAAGTGGTTGTGAAGTGGTTGTGACTGTCAAGTTGTGACTGGCTCAAAGAATGTGTATTAGTACATCTACATTGAAGATGAGCTTCAGTTTTTTAAAAATAATTATTAATCAAAATTCTAAAGCCTGCTTTGAAGACCAGTTTGTTTCCTTTCAGCTCTGCTCCCAAACCTCTCTTCAGTCTTGTTGAACTTTCTCAGTCAGTGAGACAAAGTATACCCATGTTCAGGCTTATCAGAGGGATAGAGCACCTCTCCTCCAAAAAAAAAGCTGAGGGAATTGGGATTGTTCAGTCTGGAGAAGAGAAGGCATTGAGGTGACCTCATTGTGGCCTCCCAGTGCCTGAAGGGAGCCCACAGGAAAGATGGAGAGAGACTCTTGACAAGGACCTGGAGTGACAGGACAAGGGGCAATGGCTTCACACTGACACAGAGCAGGGTTAGATTGGATATTGGGAAGGAATTGTTCCCTGTGAGGGTGCTGAGGCCCTGGCACAGGTTTCCCAGAGAAGCTGTGGCTGCCCCATCCCTGGCAGTGTTCCAGGCCAGGCTGGATGGGGCTCTGAGCAACCTGGGATAGTGGAAGGTGTCCCTGCCCATGGCAGGGGGTTGGAACAAGATCATCTTTAGGGTTCCTTCCAACCCAACCCATTCTGGGATTCTCTGATCCAGCCATCCTTCCTGCTGATCCTGGTTCCTGCTTGTCAAGTCTCCATCTCTCCAGCTGCCTTCCTGTGGGTTGTACCAAATTGAAGGTTCCCTGTGAGGAGGAATGTGGGATATGAAACTTGCTAAGCTTTTGCCAAGGGATGTCTTCGAGTTACAGGTGTTGTCCTAAGCAAGTTGCCCTTTTTTTTTTTTTTTTTTTTTTTAATGAAAAGAGGCTTTCTGGAGTCCAGTGTTATGTCCTACTGCAACCTTCAAATTTAATTATTAGTTTAAGTGTTTTCTACCCCCAAATTCCTTCAATCTTAGTAGAAAAACAGCTCCTCCCAAATTCTCATTATGCAGTAATTTTTAGCAGTAATAGAAACATATATTTTGAACATTGCTACTGTATTTTGCTGATAAACACACATTTATGTAAATAGATTCTAGTCCAGAATAAAATTCCAGCTCTAGGCAAAAGCTCAGGCTCATGAAATGTCTTAGAGGTGAAAAAGAACAGAATCTGAAGTCACCCATAAATTTTCACGACGATTTTAAAAACAAGTGTTACTCCTTTCCATATTTCAGTTTGTAAATATCTATCCTTTAAGTGAAAAATATTCCTAAATAGTAGAGAGATAAGAAAACTTAGGAAAGCTTCTGTACTTGAAAAGTTCCCAGAGCTCCAGCGTGAACAGTTTTTACTTTGCATCTAATATTCAGACCTCTGATTCAGTGAAGAAGCCTGAGATTTTTGGTTTCAGTTCTGGGGTATGGTAATAATACACTTTTGTCATAATTGTGGGGGAAAAAAAAAAAAAGATACTACTCCACAGAAAAAAAATCCCAAATCAGCTTCCTAGTAATTAACCTTCATGTCTGGTACAGTATTTGATATTCTTTTTCAGTAAGTTGGAACAAACAATTGCTTCATAAAATTATTGCCACCAGAGCAGTCTTTGGCCTTTTGGGATTGGAAATTCCAGTTGATTTGCAGTGATGTGAAACACACCCCTGAGTTCAACAAGGTGGTTTGTCAGGTTTTGAACTGAAGAATCAGGCTCAGTATTTAAAAAAAAAATTAGTAAAATAAATCCTCTGTCCACTAGATGACAGTATGGTTTAATCTTCACTAAACTCAGCCTGGAATTACTTGCTCTCATTGGCTTCCCTTGTGGCAGAGAATAAAAATCACGAGATGCACCAAAGCCATGATGGAAGAAGCCTGTGTAGAGATGATCTTGTAACCACTGCCATTGAAGGTCAGGACCAGCCCAGTCCCTGTTCAGGTGTGTCCTGTTTGCCCTGTGCTTGACTCCTGGCTCCACAGGAGCTGCCAGCTCATTCTCAAAGAGGAGTTTCCTCCTCCTCACCCAATGGGAAGAGGTTTGGGAGAGCCTTTTTATTCTTATTTCTGCACTCTGCAATAAGGTTTTGTGCTCCTCCACTAGAAGGATTTGGGATGGTGACCAGGATCTCCTTTCAGTCCTGTCCTTTTCTAACACAGAGACTCTGGGAGCACAGAGACAAAGCTCTTCAAAGTCAAGTCCAAGTCTGTATTTTCCAGGCTTGTACGACAGAGATGAGCAATGGAGGGACTGGAAAAAAGAATTACCATTTTGCTGGTCAGTGTCCCTTATTGGTGTTCTGTAATCCTGCCTAATTTACAAGCACTCACAGAGGTGAGCTGCTGTTTGCAGGAAGGTCTGTGGGAAGTAACAGATTACTCAAGATGTGTTCCCATAAATATCTGCACATATTATCACGCTGGAAGAAATTGTGCCTTCTTACTGAAGATTTTTTTTTTCTTCTTATTGTACTTGTGGTACAGTAGCATATGGAAATTATCAATGCTCACAGCTAACTTATTAGCTTGAAAACAAAACCTAGTTTCTTGCAACTGAAAAATAAATTTAGGTTTCTAGTTAATTCTGACTTAGTCTTTTACACTGTTTTGACTTCTAGCAAGTAAAAATGCACACTATTTCATAAAAATAATTCTTCTTCTGTCTTTGATCATCTGGAAGGTGGGAAATTCTCTATACTTGTCACCCTTTTGCACAGAAGAAAAGAGAAATCATAACATATGTGCAGAAGTGTGGGGAAAAACATGCTTTCTCAGATTAGTTTACTGCACTTCAGCTTTTCCCATTGGAAAATATTAATAAATATACAAATGGAGTGTTAACCACCTTTCTGGGGAAAGAGCAGAGCAGAACAATCAGAAAGCACAAAATCCAGACACTCCAAAAGTAGAAAATTAGTTTATTTCTATTCCCAACAACTGACAAAAAATTAATGTTTAAAAATTAAACATAATTTTATTGAATTCGGACTGCTGAAATAAAACTATTTCTAAAACTTTGATATGTTAGTAGATAAAGGAAAAAAATACATCTTAAACATCTTAACCAGGAAAGTTTGGAAGGTGGTTTTTTTTTTTTTTCCTTACTAACTGTTTTCAACTGAAATTTACCTATTTTGATTTCTCTGTTGTATATTTTTGTGTGGGCTTATCCTATGTTACAATGTCTCCATGAGGAGGTGGGCATGTCAAATAAATATCAGAGACATGGAGCTAACATAAGAAAGAGAAGTCAAGTGTAAACCAACACATTTTGATCTTCCAACATGTTGTTGTCTTTGTTTGCATAGTAAGGGTGAGAAGCTGTTTTAACTAAAACAAAAATTTATGAAAGAAATTCTTCCCTGTGAGGGTGCTGAGGTCCTGGCACAGGCTGCCCAGAGAAGCTGTGGTTGCCCCATCCCTGGAAATGTTCAGGCCAGGTTGGATGGGGCTCTGAGCAACCTGGGATAGTGGAAGGTGTCCCTGCCCATGGCACTGGGTGATCTTTAGGGTCCCTTCTTCCCCAAAGCAGTCTCTTATTCTAAAACACATTAGCTATTGGGTGACCCACTTCCTTTACTCAATCCCATCCTTCTTCATACCTTTGGCTGACTTTCCACTGAAATCCACATGTGTCTCAGGAGGAACAGAGCTTCCCTTGACAGAGGGATACTCATCAAATTGTGTTGACCAAGAGAGTTCAAGGTTTAGGTTCACTGAGAGGGATTTCAGGACCATAGGATCTCCTCACTTGGAAGAGACGCACAAGGATCATCCATCCCAGCTCCTGGCCCTGCACAGACACCCCAACAATCCCACCCTGTGCATCCCTGGGAGCGTTGTCCAAACGCTCCTGGAGCTCTGGCAGCCTTGGGGCTGTGACCATTCCCTGGGGAGCCTGTTCAGTGCCCCACACCCTCTGGGGGAAGAACCTTTCTCTGACATCCATCCTAACCCTGCCCTGACCCAGCTCCAGCCATTCCCTGGGTCCTGTCCCTGGTCACACAGAGCAGAGATCAGAGCTGCCCCTCCTCCTCCCCTTGTGATGAAGCTGCAGAACTGCTGCGAGCTCTGACCTCAGTCTGCTCTTCTTCAGATGAACAGACCAAGTGACATTAGCTGCTTCTCATGTGGCTTCCCCTCCAAGCCCTTCATCATCTTTGTAGCCTCCTCTGGACACTAACAGCTTGAGATTCTTATATTGTGGTGCCCAAAATTGCTCCCAGGACTCAAGGTGAGGTTGCACCAATGCAGAGCAGGACAATCACCTCCTATAAGTGTGGGTAAGGAGAATCTTAAAGGTTCTGCAACCTGTAATATCGTCCTTCCTTTTGCAAGATTTTTCAAGGTTCATTTGTTAATAAGACAGAGCAAGGAAATGACATTTCTGTTTAATCCCCAAGTAATGGGAGAGCTGATAGTCAACCACCTGTAATCCCATGGATGCAGAGCATCATCCTAAGGGCATTTAATGGTGAAAGCAGCTGCTGTTTTCATTACAAACTTGTCTTTTTGTGCTGCTGCTTCCTGTCATCTCAAGCACTCAGGACTGCTAGACCTCCTATATTAACTGCAGTCTATTGATGGATTGAGAGACTTCCAGAGAGAATCCAGCTGCTTGTGAATAGTGCTCCTGGCCTTGTAGTACCACATGGTCCTTGTAGTGTAGCATGGCAGCAGGCTGCCAGATGTGCCCCAGATTTTGGATGGGGTGTTAATAGGCCCAGCAGATTGTGTGTTACTGTTAACAAAATCATAATTAATTGAGTTTTGCAGAAAAAAAGTTATCATTCTTCTGGTCAAAGTCTGCTTTGGGTTTTTGTGTCCTGCTTGCTGAATCCCACCCACCCACTCTGTCAGTGTTCAAGACAAGGTGCTCTTCCCTCTTTGTTGATGGTTTTACATCTGCTGCACGGGTTGTGATAAAAATACTAATACCAATCTGTACCAGATTTTAGGGAGCAAGGAGAAGAGGTTCTAATTCTCTTTTTACTAACCAGATGTCTAATCCCAAGTTTTGTATCCAGAGGTAAACCCTCAAGTGTATTGTGAACTGTGTTGCTGAACGCTCTGCAAAAATTCAGAAATGTAGCCATGAGTGTGAGGTCATATTCATGTTTTTTTCCCAAATGCCACCAGGAAGGAAGGAAAGAAGATATTAAACTCTACTTTCTAGTCTTCTCTGGATTTTCTCACCATCCATTCTAAAGGTGAAGGCAGAGCTGCAGCTCCATTATCTAGAAAAGCATTTATTTGTTTCCATCTTGCTACTATGGAAGTGATTTTATTTGGCATAATGCAGCTCTCCATAAGCCACAGAGCACATGGAGCTGCAGGAAGGAAGGGTCTCTAGGCTGTGAAATCTTTTTTATGAGTTGTTCCATGTGGCAGTTCTAGGTCCCCATAGGAAAAGGCAAAGCTGTTCTTCTTTATTAACCTGGCGTTCAAACTACATTGATCTCATTGGCCTATATTTAATGGCAGAAAAGAAACTATTTTAATGATTTTGCAGAAAGAGTTTAAAGTGGGAAGGAGATATTTTGTGACTTTTGAATGACAAGAAGGGGAAGGGCCCTCCATTTAGGTATTCCATGAAACAAGAGCCAAACCTATCCTGGCTTTTGCCAGAACTGCTATTGAGTGAAAAGTCAGCATAGCCAGCTTTGGTTTTGTTTAATTCTCTAAAACTGGATGTCCTCAAAATGGAATTTAATCACAGAAAAAAAAAAAAAAAAAACAGACCAGAAAAGAAATGGAAAAACTGAATAGTCTAAAGGCATTACTTGTTTTTCTTTGGTTGTAGTTTTTTGGTTTATTTTTGTTGTTTCTGTTTAAGTGGGACAAATGATTTGTTGTTATACAAAGAGAAACTCGGGTCAGAAGGGTGAAACTGAAAATATGGATGGAACATAATGTCCTATTTCTCAGCAACAGGGCCTGTTGTAGAGAGAGAGAGCAGAATAATACCTCAAGTGGACTGATATTTATCCTGCCTTCCAGGAAATAAGTAGGGATTTGAAAGAAAATGAGTGATTACTGCAATTTTCAGGGGAGAGTTGATAGAGGATTGGGTTTGTGAAAGGGCTGTTGTCTATGACAACAGAACCTGCATTTGCACGTGGGTGGGTCAGGCACTGTGGCTTGATGTTCCTATTTCCATTTTTAGTCCATCTTGGCCCTTTGTCTGCTTTTCTAGTAGGCCCTTTTCCAGTTTGTTGTGTGTGAGAAGCTATTCACATGCTCTCCAGACTCAGGTTAGCCTGGTTCACTGCATCCTGGACTTCCTCACTGTGACATTCTTCTAGAACAACATCTATTCTCCCAGCAGCTTGAGATGGTGGAAGCAATTACAAGATTTATGTACCCACAAGCCTGTGATTTATGTACCTATGGCTCTATTGATGTTAATAGCTAAAAGTATTAGTAGTACTGTACCTTTCTTACCTTGGATAACCTTCATCCTTTCTTTTATTTGTTTCAACCTTTCTTTTATTTTTTATCCACATGTTCTGTGCTTGCTGCTGGCTGCTTGCTCACCCTGCACATGCCATGTACCAACAGCCCCATGTGGTGACAGACTGTGTGTTCTGCTTAGGTGCGGCATGAAAACAAGTGTGTTGCTCCTGAGAGGTGCCCCTGCTTCCACAATGGAAGAGAATATTCCAAGGGAGAAAATGTGACTAAGGACTGCAACACCTGGTGAGCCACTGGAAGGGTGGTTTTTTATCTTTAGGGGTCCTGCTGTGTTTCTGATAACACCCAAATATTGTTTGCTTAACAGATCTCTTTTATAGAAAGCCAGTTTTTGCAGCATAGTAATTGCACAGACAGCACATTCCCTTTGCATGTTGCATAAAGATCCAATAAAATTCCTTGCAATGTCTCTACCTCGTGCCCTACAAACAGCTGTGTATTTGTGCAACTCCTCTCTAGGCACTAGATAGTGGATTTTGCAACACAAGATAACAATTTATGGTCTATATGCTTTGGGGTGGGAGGAATGGAGCCTGGGCTTTGTCACTAAGCTTTGCTGTTGTGTTTCCCTTTTTGTTAGCTGTCTGAGGCTCTTCAAATCAGCCCTTTTCTGCCAGAAGGGGTGTGATGTACCAGCTGTAGTATGAGAGTAGCTCATCAGACATATGGTAAAGAATTAGGAAGAGACAGGGTCAACATCTTATATCTCAAATGAGTGCTCTATCCATTGATACATTAAAAAAGATGAAAACAGATGGAAAACTGGTACTTTCTTAGAAGAAAAGAGTGAGTGCTCTGTGTCTTTCACCATTATCCTCCTTGGTTGCTAGAAAAGGATTTATAGGTCCAAAGGGGAGTTCTGGGCTGCTCCATGTGCATGGAGGGAAGCCCTCAGCAGAGCCTTTGATAGAGTACAGTGGGCCACTTTTGGCTTCTCCTGCACAGCACATTGGCTGGACTGGAGGTGCTTTGTTTTCCATGTGTGTGGAGGGGAATGGTGGCTCTTTCCTTCAGGGCTCCAGGAGTCCAGGTTGGAGGAAATTCAGCCATCAGCAGTGCGAAAATTCTGGGAGTTTTTTGAATGCAGACTTGAAAATCTGTTATGCATTCTACCCTAAATGTCCCTGCCCAGCTCTGTGGCAGCCCCAGGAGCAATGTGTCTCATCCTCTGTATGACTGGATGGAGTTGGGTCAGAGAACCAGCACCACTGGAGGCTTGATTTTTGTTTGGTACACTGCTCTTTGAATAACAGTGATTTCAAGTTTTGCATTTTTTAACTAGTGGGACTGCTCCTAACTAGTGTTAAGTTAGCCGTGGATGAAGGTTTTATGTGGAAATATTCACCTCCCAGTGTTTTGTTTCATTTCATTCCTTTGCAGCTACATACAATATCGTGACTCCATGTACTGTAATTAAACCTGTGGAAAAATTGGCTTGAAAAGGAAAAAGATGGAGGAGAAATTGATGTCATTTGTCTAGATACTTATTCTATAACCTGCTTACATTGCATTTAGGTAAAAGTGCCTCAGCTGAAAAACACGCACCGTGAAAATTTTATTGAAGCAAGAAGAATACATTCTGAAACTCCTCAGTGTTAAGAAATTTGCAAGATTCTTCACAATAACCATGATCAGCCTTTTTAGTTTCAATTATTCTTATAATCTTTGATCTTAAAGTAGTCATAACCATACTGCTTCATTCTTGTAACTGCCTACTTAATTCAGGCAACACCATTGTAAATTGTATTTCCTCAAATGCATAGAATTTCCTTCAATATCTGGGTCAAGGAAATGTTAGAGATCAGACCTTTTTTCTCATTGATAAAAAGTTCTTCCTCAAATTTTCAGTGTTTTTTGTGAATGTGAAAGTAAAATTGGAAATAAGGTCCCTTCAAAAATGTCACTAGGGCTTTTTTGAACTATGTGACTTTGAAAAGTTTCCTGATAGTTCTCAGCAAATATCAAGTCAAATGTCATTTAGAAAGTGATATAGGAAATTACTATTGCTTTGAGAATTAATAAGGATTGAGAGTCTGCATTTTGGAGGTCGAGATCTTCCTTTTCTTTTGTTTTTGGTTTTTGTACTGCTGTTGCAGGAGTTCTCATTCTCACTTGTTCTTAGCCAGATGTGAACACCTGCAAAGGCAATATATGAGCCAGAGGTGTCAGATTTGGCATTTACATCCAACTTGACATATGGGAGACCCTAATTCACGAACAACGGAATGTCTCCAAGCCTAAGCCAGTGGCAAACCTTCTCTTCTGCAATGTACTGGGAATTCATTGTGGAACTCAATGAAAATTTTGGAGTCACACTTGTGCAGCAGTGCATAGCAGAAATTTGCTAATCTGAATTTAACCACCCCACATACATCCCTTATAATCTGTCCATGCATGTATTTATAAAAAATCTTTACAAAATCTTGCTCTTGTCTCACTGCTAGCAGAGAATTCCTAGAGGAGAGGGGGCAAGAGGTTTCATGTGACTTCATTCTTTGAAGAAAGTGTCTTGCACAATATTTTTATTGTGATGTGAAATGTAACCAAGATTAAATAATATCTATACTCAGGCTAAGGCATTATTAGAGAACTCAGTTCAGTGCCCAGTTTTTCCTTTGGGTAGCAATTTGATCTTGGCAAAGTCCTTCAAGTTTTTTATCCCTGAGTTTTAATGTCTGTAAAGCATGGAAAAAATTCCACTTTCCCTGCCATCACAGAGCTTGATTAGAAAATTCCTTAGGCAGTGATCACGTCCATCTGCATTCATGAAGCATTTAGTGGATGAATGTTTTGCCATCCTCCAGCAATATATTGCTGTTATTATTATTATTATTATTATATATCATATCAAATAGTATTCTAACTCTCCACTGATTTTAGATTTTATTTTCTCAGTCTTTTGCTAGTTAGCAAATCAATTAATTTCACTGATGAAAAACCTGTGGATATCAAGAGAAAGTTCCCCTTTCATATTTGCAGCTTCTGTAGTGAGGTTGTGGTCCTTCAGGATACCTCTGGAAAAAGGCAAGAGTGGTGGATGCTCTGTTTTGCTGTAAGGGTACTTGGAGCAGAGCAGCATATCCTAAATAAAATTCTAGCATAAAAGAATATTCCAGCAGACTCTGTCCTGACCCGTTTTGTAACAAGGAAATTCAAATCACGCAGAGTCCTACACTCAGCTTGTAAGAAACAGAGAGAGACAACCCTTATTTATTTAATCTTAATGCACTATTTGGATTTGTGCACCCACTGCTAACATATGCTGCTTTATGTTAATGAAGAGCCTCTCATCTGGTGGTAGAGAGCTCCTGGAGGCAGAGACTGTGGCACTTTCACTTTGCCTAAAGCACTTTGCATTTGCTTGCTTGTTATTTACATTGAGATAAGGACAACTGTCACTGTCCCCTTTTCTCTGTTACAGCGTGTGCCAGGGGAGGAAGTGGGAGTGCACCAAAAATCTGTGTGATGGCACCTGCACTGCTATTGGTACAGCTCATTACTTGACATTTGATGGCTTGAAATACAAGTTTCCAGGAAACTGCCAATATGTGTTAGCTCAGGTAAGAGCATGTCAAATACTAAAGCTGCCTGATCATATAAAAAGAGTTTTACACCAGGTGAGAAACCCACTATTTGGATAAATCACAGTTTACTATTTCTAATTACTAAGCCAGATGTATAGTAGAGAAGAACAGAGCTTGTTAATGTCTTCAGAGATGTTTTGAGAATTTTGAAGAGTGCATTGTGTTCTATAGAAATCAGACTGTCACGTGTCCAGATGGCCATTGTGAACCTTATGAGAAGACCTCAGTACAGAGCAGAGCTGTCTGAATCTCACCTCTAAAATGGAATTATGACTCTTCATAAATCAATGTTTTCTTCTTTTCCTCTTTATCCTGCAGTGGTAGCTTGCTGTCTGGCTGAGTGAGACAAGGAATGCTCAGTGAACCTTCCCTAAAATGCACCCAGAGCACAGGCTCTGCTCATTCCTTTCAGCATGGTCCCTGTCTTGTTCCATGCACCACCTGCTTGGAGTCCCCTGACATTTTCCTCACAGCAAGGAGGAGAGGGGGATAAAGGCCGAGCACACTAAAACCAACTTTTAATTTGTGGAAGCAGCCAGAATTTAGAGTTAACTAAGATAAAGGCTCATCTACATGCAAATTATCATGTATTTAGAAATGTCTGTGCAAACAAGGATTTACCTAAAAATTTGGTCTAAAACTAGATGGATTCACTGCTGATTGATAACAACAATATTCTGCAGTTGCAGTGTGATGTGTTTATTGGGTGGGCTACTATTTCCCCCAGAGTCCTCATGAGGCACTTTCCTCCTTGCAGTTCTCCTTAGGGAGGAAGGTGTGATAACCTGCTTCTGCCTAAGTCTTTGAAATATGCTCTCGCCTTGATGCCAGCTGGATTATATGCTTGAGGAGTGATTGCTTTGCCACTAAATGAGAGTTCTGTGTAAAGGCCTTATGAGCAGCAATACCATATGCTACTACAAAACTGCTTTAAATGGAATTTAGATGTGTTTTCCTTAAATGACAGACACAGAGAGCTCCACACAGGGCCTTTTTCTTAAAAGGTGTGTACTGCAAAAAATGAACAAACCGAAAAATAAAATCTAGAAGGCCAGAGAGATATGGGCCACCACATAAATGTAGTATGAACTCTCCAAGGATCTCAGAAATACTGGACTGAGAAGAAAATCAGTACATTAACCTGTGTATTCAGATATGGGCCCATCATACATCTTTAAATATCACACATATTATAACATTGTGGATCGTCCTGCTAAAAGACACTCTCCAAATTATGCATGTGTGTGTCACTGGCAGAGTGTGCCTCACTCTTTAGGGGATGGAACACATAAACTCAATGAGCATGGGAATAGTTGGCATGCCAACATATAGCCTATTGACCACAGATTGCACAGTGTTGGTTGAGGCTTCATTTTTCTGTGTTTTTTTCTGTATGTGTTTTTCAAATACTCTGCATTACTGACTCATTTATTTTCTTATCTGATAGGATTTCTGCAAGGGTGACTCTGGGACATTCCAGATACTCGTTTCAAATGAAGGTTGTGGCTTCACAGGAGAAAAGTGCACCAAAAGGGTTGTCATTATGTATGCAGGAGGGGAAATAGAGCTGTTTAATGGAAACGTATGTACTATTTTTCTTTTTCTTCTTGTTATTTTGGGAAAAGAATTTCAGATTGTTCAGTAAGCTGAGGCATGAATGACCTCACACTCAGGGGTTCTTGATCATAAAATGAACAGATTAGCAGGATTATATTTATCCATTTTGCTTCCAGAGGTATAATGCTGTTTTGGTATTTCTGCTTGATGTCAATCAGTTTCTTGTAGATAGAATGGTTTGGGTTGGAAGGGACCTGAAAGATTACCCAGTTCTACACTTCTAGGGATGGGGAAGCAGTTTCTCTGGGAAACCAGTTCCAGGGCCTCTCCACCCTCACAGGGAGCAATTTCTTCCCACTATCCAATCTAACCCTGCTCTGTGTCAGTGTGAAGCCATTGCCCCTTGTCCTGTCACTGCAGGCCCTTGTCAAGAGTCTCTCTCCATCTTTCCTGTGGCTCCCTTCAGGCACTGGAAGGCTGCAATAAGATCTCCCTGGAGCCTTCTCCTCTTCAGGCTGAACAATTCCCACTTTTTCATTCTGTTTTCACAACAGAGGTGCTCCAGCCCTCTGATCACCTTGGTGGCCTCCTCTGGACTCATTCCAACAGCTCCATGTCCTTCATATATTGGACACCTCAGACCCTTTCTAAACATGGTTTGTCAAAGCCTATTTCCAGCGATTTGAAGTGCAAGGAAGGGCCAAGAAATGACTAACCTGTGGCTAGTAAAAAATCAGAGCTAATTGAGCAATCTGAAGGACCGAGCACATATGCACAAGAGTCACTGTTCAAACAAGGTGATACTGAAATGTCATCTGTCATTTGCCCTGTTAAATTGCTGGATGGACTATCCACCTGGCTCTATTCTTATTTTTTTCTCCCTTTTGCAACTAACAAACATGGAAGAATTGACCCAGAATCGCTTCCAACTCCCATGTCCCTTCCCAGCAGGAAATTAGCTTTCCAGAGGGCAGAGTTCAGCCCTTTGCCTTGAGCCCTGTAACAATTCATGCTGCCTGTGAGCTCCACCATTGCAGAGCTGCATGGATTATTGTTTCACTCGCTGCCTTTTCACAGGCCCTGTGTTCTGAGCTGGCATCTGGACCAAAGATTTGCAAGAATGTTCCCAGTGGAACATGAAACCACTCTACATTTGCCTTGTTTTGGGTTAACAGACAAAGCTGTGCCAGGTTTGAGATTGCCTGCAAATTGCCACTGAGCTTTGGCAGGAACACAAGAACATGACCTTTATTCAAGGTGTCTATGCAGTGCATCTTGACAGCATAGGATCCATGCAGGCTTTTGGGTGCTGCAGGAATGAACACAAGACATATTGATTGTCCAGTTCTTTATTTCTACTGCTAGAGAATCCCTGGCTCGGGTGAGGGTGGATAGCAGTGCAGGGATCATTCCATCCCTGCTGAGCTTTGTCTTTAGGTGACAGACTTTCAGAAAAGCTGTGATTCCTTTTGGATACATAAGAAAGGGCCAGAAGAAAACAGCAGGTGATTTAGGCATCCAGCAGCTCCAGCATCAGAGGGTATTTGGTTCCTGAGAGGGTGTGTCCTTGTAAGACCTAGGTCTGTATAACAGCACTGTCCA
Source organism: Acridotheres tristis (assembly GCA_037013685.1). Lineage (NCBI taxonomy): Eukaryota > Metazoa > Chordata > Aves > Passeriformes > Sturnidae > Acridotheres > Acridotheres tristis. The sequence continues at coordinate 62,622,857 of CM072885.1, forward strand.
CATAACCCTGAGTGAATTTTTAGTTGTCTTTTCAGAGAGTTTAAGGCTCAGTGTAATAGTATCTAGAGCAGGTTTGCTTAGAACTAACAACAACCAAGAGACATTAAGGAAAACCAAAAGATATGGAGACTCTTATGTAAATTCTTATTCAATTATGACTTTCTACACTCTTTTTCCCCAATAATCCTTACAAGCAAGCAGAAGAATCAGATATTTTTTGGCCATTTAATTGTTTCCAATTAACATTGTTTTAAGATGATATATTTTGAGAGCAGCTTCTACTGGTGCTGGTAAATGGGGATTTAATTGACATGTTACAGTTCTGGCTGACATTTAAAAAAATGAAATAATTTTTGCTTTTCTGAAACAAATCTGCAAGTTTGCAAGGTCAAAAGTTTATGACTTCATGGTTGGGCAAAAAGCCTCCATAAACATAAAAATTCTGTAATTTAGGTCAACCTCTCAGCTCAACTTTGTCCTCTTCTGTTTTTTGGAACCCTCTGAATTTGGAAAGACAAAGACTGCTTTAGAATTTTAAGTGGTCAAGTGACTATACTGTGTAATAATACTTTGAGCATAGGAGAAAGTCAAAAAGCTTTTAGTACCTAAAATATCTTCTAGTATCTTCCCTAAAGTCATTGAAGACTTTCTTTAGGAAATCCATAAAAGATGTAAACTGTATTCTCTGGATAAATCTTTCTGATGATAACTCGGAGAGGAAAAGAATTGAATTACTGAGCTTTTACTGAATTGAGCAAGAAAGAATTAGTGGGACAAGGAAATATTTGGCCCTCAAAGTAGGGGAGTGGGTAAATGCTTTCTGGACTCTTCTTTCTCCCTTACATTAATTACTATTTGTACTGATTTTCATTTGCCACTTCCAGAACTAAGCAATTAATGCATTAATGGTGCCTAAAGTAACATCCATGTCAGACTTTTCTTTCCAAATGTGGTTAATATTCCTATTAGAGTTCCCATTGAAAGGGGATTGTGGTGTGAAAGGGAGCATTTTAAATTAATCTCTTAAATTCTTAGTAGCTGGAGGCAGCGAATTTGCAGCCAGATGGAAAAAGAGGCACAAAGGGGAAGGGAAAGTGATGGAAGAAATGAACAGACACTGGAAGGAATCTCTTTGGATTTTTCCTGTTGGTGTAGTTGTTTGGGAAGAAAGGCCTTCCTGATTCCAGAATAAGACTGGTCTTTCACAGGCCACTGATTTGTGTAGTTCTCCCAAAGCTCATTACACTGGAACCAGAAGGACAGAATTTTTAGGTTTCCTAAAAGGCTGAAATAAAAAAAAGCCCAAACCAATATGTAATTATTCAGTGAATCAGTGACCAATACTAAACTGGTAATTAATTGAGTGTACCCTGTCTTTATCAGCCCTGCTTCATATGTTGACATCTGTGTGTTATATCCTGGGACCACATTCAAAGACTGGAAATGGGATGAGATTGAAATACTGTACTTGTATCCCAAATTTCTGGTTTTCTCTGGAGCATCTGGATAGTGTATGGAAAGTCTCTGGAGAACAGCATATTGGAAGCACCTGTTAGTATGTCCCACTGGGAAAATCACCTACCTTATATAATAATTAGAGACATTGCTGATAGCACAATGTGTTTCTCTCATTCAGGTAAACATCAGGGTACCTCCTAAGGGTGAAAATGATAATTTAGATGTCATCAAGTCTGGCCGTTATTACATCATTTTACTGGGCAAAAGCATCAGTGTGACCTGGGACCTGGCCATGGGAGTCTCCATTATCTTAAAAGGCAATTTCAAAGTAAGTGGTTTTTTCCTCACTTCTTATTCTCACTAAAGAATGCACTTAACCTGTCCCTGGGAAGCAGCATTTTATTTTATTTTTTTTAAATGTAGATTTTAATGGAATGTTAGGCACTTGTTCAAAAATGGAGGGGTTATTTGGTAATACTGTAGGACTGCCTTATTTTCCTGATGGTTGAACTATAAGGGCCAAATCTTGGGTCATTGGAGATGAGTTATGACAGAAGGGATGAGTGCTGTGGGGCCTCAGAATAACCATGCCTTGAGTGATTTCTTCTGCATTCAAGAAGAGCAGCATAAGGAGCCAGATTTACTGGTGATGGTGATAGGACAGTGATCTCCAAAAATAACGTGGGATGATTAGAGCAGTCCTGCTTTCTGGAATCCTTGGTGACAGCAGGGTCCTGCTTTCAGCAAAGCAGAGTGGGACTGGGAGCTACACAATCTCTGGGAGAGACTGTGTTTGCTTTAGTGGCCTTGGCAAAGCTATGGGTAATTCAGCTTTTAAACCTCATGGCATTAAAGCACCGGGGTAAAGACTTCTTAACAAAACCCTAAACTGGTCTACAGATGTAAGATTAATGCTTTCTGTGCTTCTTTCCCTGCAAGGATCAAGTGTGTGGTCTGTGTGGAAATTTTGATGGAATCCAAAACAATGATTTGACCAGCAGCAATGAGCATCTTGAAGTAGATCCAGTTGACTTTGGGAATTCTTGGAAAGTTAATCCCCACTGTGCTGATGTTGCAAAGGTGATTGTGAATGAACTGTGAAAACTGTGTGGGTTACAGTATCACTGAAGAGTGGACAAAGAGCTTAGAAAGGATTAAAATAAGTAGAAATTAACTCCTTCCCCCATGTTTTTGCCAAATAATATTATTTCTTGAAATTTGGTAAAAGGTCAATTAACTTATGTAAAGCTTCTGGACTGCCTGGCTTCAGAGGAATGTTGAAATAGCCAATTTGTATGATAGACACTTCCTAGAGTTATCCAGTCCAGATGCTTGAAATCCAGCTATCACTGGAAATCTCATTTTAGAGTTTAATCTTAAAGGAATAGCTGTAATTTTCAGTCAGGAGGAGTTTGGATAAAAATTTCATTTTCCCCTATTCAAACTTTTATATCCCAAATCTTAGTCTGTTCATTACCAACCATGGAATGCACAGGTTAATTGCTTTCTGTATGATTCTCTTCTTTTTTTAGTAAAGAGCATTCAGTTTTTATTTTCAGGTTGGAAAGGCTTAAACAGAAAAAGCAGGATACAGGAGGGGATGGGAGTTATTGCCTATTACCTTATTGCCATCTATCATTGCATGTGAATTTTGGGGAGGGTAGCTGCTTTCTGAAAGTGTTATCTATGTCCCAGTACTGGGCATATCTTGAGGTACTAATTATATCACACATAAGAGTCTACTTTGTATTTTCCAAATACAGAGTTTTGAAAGACTGATATTGAATAATAAATTTGTATGTAGCTGATAAATAAAGCCCAAAGTATTTACAAATGAAATGTGCAAGGAAACACCTTGAAAACAACTTGTTTTGACATTTGTAAAACAAAGCATTTCATTCAGCTGATGCTTTTTTTTCCTTGAAAACTTGTCCAAGTGATCATGGGCAGGGGGATGGAAAAAACCTTTTTTAGATCTTTTCTTACAAGATTTAAATTAACAGAAAAACACACTGAAGCATTTATTGTTGATCATACGAAATCTTCTGGGTTAGTTGCTAATTATGTGCAAGTATGACATAGCCACAATATTACCTTGTTGAATGTCACTTTTTTTTACATTTGGCTTGATTGAAGTGCAGTAAAAGTTGCAGTACTGAGGAGTGAGGCTGCAGGGTCAGGCTGTGAAGGAGCAGCTGTCATAGCTCAGTGTCATAGGCACAAGACAGGACCTGCAGGGTGTTGCTGTGTTAAACTCCAGGTCAATACTAGTTCTCCTTGTTCTTAGGTAAATTAAATGGGAGGAGGGAAGATTACTGAGCTATTTCTATTCAGCAGCAGCCTCGGGTATTGTTTGCTGAAATCTGATCATATTTTTAAGTCTCATGGACCTTCTGAGGAGTTGTGGGTGATCATTTGTCAGGATTGGTGTTTGATGGGTCTTCCTATCATCTAAATGCCTGAGTTAAAACTTCAGGGTGCAAGTAAGAGCTGGAGAAAATCAAGGAGGTGATCTGCTCTGCTGCAGCAGGATCTGTGTGTGTGTTGCACAAGTTGAAACTTTACTCAAAGAAACAATTTCCTTTGCGAATGAGTCTCTTACTTCAATTTGAAGTCCCAAGGTCCTGAAGACAAGGCTAATCTAATCTCTACTTGTCTCTTATAATATTAAGCCAAACCTGGAACAGACCTTGATGTCTCCACTGTGTGGTGGAAACATAGTGAAGCAGATGATGGTAGAAACATCATGCAGCATTTTGTCTGGAAGTGTCTTTGAAGAATGCGCAAAATTGGTGAGTATTGGGTCACATTCTTCAGTGCTGCATGGTCTGTGCTGGCATTGATTACAGCTGAGGGAAAAAGTGGTTGTGCTGACAGCACATAGGACTTGGTGGAGGCTGGCTGGTGTTCTCATCTCTCACCTTGTCCTGTAGCTGATGGGAAAATGCACCTATTAAGCTGTGGAGTAACTTCTTCCCAAGGGAAATTTTACTGAACAGTTCAGAGACTGCACATGAAGTGTGTTGGAATATTTGTAATTTTTTCTTGTATGTACATATATATACACAAACAATGGGACAGTACTTCTGGAGCAGCTGTCTTGAAGCTTTTATTCCATCATAATCATCAGTCTTATTTTACAAAGCCAAGCACAGGAGATGGAAAGAACCTCAACCCCTACAACAGCAAACAAAGCTCTCTTAGGTACATAGTCTTTTAAAAGCTTTTTAGCCCATAGCAAAAAGTTATAATCTGACAAGCTTTTTTTTTCTTAAGCCAATTAATAAAGCTGTACATATATCTTGCTTTGAACAATGCTTGCTTGTAATAGCTTAAAAATAATGGATAAAGGTTTTATTATTAAGCTTTCATATTTCTACTGTCTTGCTTAACATATTTTCCTAAGGCCTATCTCTACACAGCTCATAGCCTTATTGTTTCTTGACCTTGCATCTTTAACTTGCATTTCTTCATCCTTAGATTTGCTTTCACACAGCTTTCTGAGAGTTTTGTACCTTTTCCATTTCCCACAAAGTGGTACCTAGGGGTTGAGATTCGAGGGAAGGGGGAGCTGAGCCAATGCAATGCCATTCAGGCTGTGCTGTACCCAAGCTGCTGCACGAGAGAGATGGGGACAAGGCTTGAAAATATTAAGTGATCACAAGCTGCCGGTGACATCAGCAGAAGGATTTGCGCTGATTTATGGGACGCCTTGACCCTTGGCGAGTGGAGCAGCCAAACCATCTGGAGGTTAACATTGTGTACAGGAAGGAGATGAAGGGACTCCGAGTGTCCTGTGCCCTGTGTTTCTTCTCTCCTGTAGGTGAATCCAGAGCCCTACATTGACATTTGCCTGTACGACACCTGTGCCTGCGAGTCTGTCGGGGACTGCGCGTGTTTCTGCGACACCATCGCTGCCTACGCGCACGCCTGCGCGCAGAAAGGGGTGGCTGTTCACTGGAGGTCACCCACTCTGTGCCGTAAGTACCCAAAACCTCAGGCAGAGCTGGCTGAAAACCTGCCAGGTTTTGGCTTAGACTGGTCAGATTTAGCTCTGCTCCCGCTGACACCCAGAGAATTTCACGTTAATGGGGCTGGGCTAGCGGCTCTCTCTGACACTCTCATCCCCTGTTCTATTTCTGTACCTGGCAAACCCATTCCATCAATTAGGGGATGTAGGGAATGGGGTACAAAATCTAGAGGAAGAAATAGTTTCAGTAATATATATGTTCATGTATGTTAATTAAAATTTACAGTTTGAGGTTGTGTTGCACTTGCTATTATCAAACCTAAGAATTTCTGTTCTACAGCAAGTATTTCATTGTGTGAAAGAAGATTTAAGTGTGAAGAGATGGTCTGCCCTGATTGTAGTCAAACAATAATGCAGTATAAAATATTAAATCTTTATTTAGAAGTGGAAATCTTCCTTTTTCTAGATATATGTGGTTCACTTTGTATAGTATTTGGTGCCATAAATCTCAGAGGCATGGTGGATATACACTCTGGTTTGAGGTTTTTCTTTTTTTTACCTCTGATTCTGTCCCTGCATAGCACAAAGCTGTGAGGACCTGAATAAACAGGAATTAGACTATCAGTGTGAATGGAGGTATAACAGCTGTGGACCTGCTTGTCCTGTCACATGCCAACACTCCCAGGCTTTGGTGTGTCCTCTGCAGTGTGTGGAAGGGTGCCATGTACACTGTCCTGCAGGTAAGTCCATCTTTTGATTTATTTAAACATATTTTTAAATTTCTTAACAGATTCACTGATGTGTTTTCACCTCACTGCCTGAGGAGGAAGGTGGTTGGGCATCTCAGTTTGGATTTGTGAAATGTGCACAGTGTGTGAAGGGCATGAAGTTGTGCCCATAAAAGAAGGATGAACCTCTGACAGCAAGGATAAGAGAGGATGGGAACAGCTTGATGAGACTGGAGGATCAGGGGCTGTGTGGGAGCAGAGATTGTTGACTCTGGTTAGAGTATGAAATTGTGCTGGAAATTGATAAAATGCTCTGCTTCAGAGCAGCTACAGCAGTGAAACATATTGTCCTCACCTGCTTATTGCCTCCGAGATGCTCCTGAGAGTGCCCAGCTGGCATCTTCCCATGAACATGAGCTTCCAGCTAAACTATTCCAACAACCTTGTAGAAAAGGGAAAGGATATATGGGACAGGGAGAAGAAAGAGAAGGGAAGCAAATAATGTATTTCAAGACCCCAAGTAGCTATTCTGGGCCCTGCTATTTCTGATCAGAACAAGGTGGAGGATAGGAGGAAAAATAAATAATATACATGTAAAATGGAAAATGCCATTTTCCCCTGATGTTACTGATAAACTGAAATCTTCCATGCTTTGTTCAAAAGATATATTTACCTTCTATGTGGTTCTGGCTTTTGCAGACTATACACTGGGTTAGGTGCTTTCAATATCTAAATAAAAGCCATTATGAGGGAAGCAGATAATTCTCTGTGTCAAGTTGGCAGTGGCCACAATACCAAGCAGATTATTCAGGAGGTCTGAGCCTACCTCCATGATTAGTTTTACAGTTCATGACAACTGGCATCTTTACACTGCTCTGCTGTTTTGAAACAGGGAAAATACTTGATGAGCTGTCCCTGGATTGTGTCGCTCCAGAAGACTGTCCCATGTGTGCAGTTGGAGATGATAGGATCCTACCTGGAAGGAGAGTAGTTTTGAACAGAGATGACCCTCTGCACTGTCAATCTTGGTATGATGGGGTTGTGCAGGGAACCAGCATCCCTCTTGTGTAGGATGAAGGGTCAGGGATGAAGTACATCCTCATGAACAAGTTTATAGATGTAACTTTAAATATGCCACTCAAAAATAAGCTTGGAAACTATTTTTATGTCAAAACTCCTTCACACGGAACCAGAGCTGAAGTTTTTCAGTGACAGTAGTAGGGATTCTAAGATGTCAGCTGAATTGAAGCAAGCAAAATCCATCAATTCCTTTCAAAAAAGGCCTTTTCCCATGTGTAGGTGGCCCTACTGGCTTCAGATGTTCCACTTCTTTTTGTGCAATGTGTGATTCAACATCAATAAAGCTGTCAGACTCCTTCCTTCTGCCAGCACTAAAAAATTCCTGTGTGTAGTGCAAGGTCTGAATGTGCACTCAGTCTAGAAATTGCTGAGATTATTAGCAATTGGAATTGTGTGCCATTATTGGAAAACCAATTTCCATGAGATATTGAGGTGATACCCCTGGTCTGATCCTGCATATAGGTGTTTCCAAATAGGATGAAATGAATGGCAGGGAGTGTGATGCTGTGCACCAGGCAGGATGAGTGCCTTCAGCTGCAATGAAGCAGAGACTGGTTGCATTTTGTTTAATGCCCCGTGGCGTATTATGAAAATTTGCCATTCTCTGGATGTCTGGACCATGGCTGTTTTCACTGGTGACTTATAATGCTGTGAATAAAAGAGAATTTTCCAACTTGTAAATTGATCAGATTTAATGGAAACTGAGTTGTTAAACTGCAGCAGCTATTAGCCCAGACTAACACCTTAACTCCAAGTGCTTTGAACCTCACAGAAGCTCAGAATGGGTACAAACTTATAATACCTGGTCCCTAGCCAGGGCTAGTGTGCAACTGAGTTATAAACCCAGGGTATGAGACTGTTAGGCTGAACAATTAAATACATACTTTTTAACAATATATGTGAAGAGCCCTGAATTCCATCAAAAGGTCAGAAAAGAGTCTTCTTAAATGAGTCTCTGTTCTCTAATTTTTGTAATTCTTAATAATAATTTATCTTAAATGTTGATATGCTGGCTGCTGCTCACAAAAGATTTCAGAACATTAGGAAAACTTACCTCACTAGGGAAACATCCTTTTGCATAGCTGTCACCTAATTTAGATGCCTACACCATCTGTACAAACAATAGAAAATATTGCACAAAAATGAATTTCATAGCAAACATCCAAAGGAAATTGGAAACTGGAAGAGTCTCGTTCATATTAGGATTAGAATAATAAATCTTCTGTTGCTGTATGTTAATGTCAAAAGTAGCTGTGCATTCTGCAATTAGGAAGATGTTAAAATGAGCTTGAAAATAATATAACACTTAATTTAAGAGAACTTAAATGAAGGTGTCACTTGTAAAGTGTTTCCCTAGAAAATGGCACCTTCTTCCAGTATTTACTCATGTAGTTTGTACATCTTGGGTTTTCTCTGGCAGTGAAAACAAGCATTTTTTGGGTGGTTGCTCTTTTGTAACCTTTTCCTACTCTGTTCCTTGGACTGTGCAGTAAGACAAGGAGAATATATGGACTGGTTCTGTTCCACCCTGTGCCTGAGAGCAGTCACGTTCTTTTCTGAAGCTGGTCAGAGGGCTGGAACACCTCTCCTGTGGGGAAAGGCAGAGGATTGTTCAGGATGGAGAAGAGAAGGCTCTTGGGAGATCTTATTGTGACCTTTCAATGCTACAGCCTATGAGAAAGATGGGTACAAAGTTTTTAGCAGGGGGCAGTTGGGGCAGAACAAAGGGTGATGGTTTTAAGCTGAAGAATGTTCAAATTATATGAGATATAAGGCAGAAGTTTTTTACCAAGGGCTTGGTAAAACACTGGCACAGGTGGCCCAGAGAGGTGGTGAATGTTCCATCCCTGGAAATATTTAAGGTGAGGCTGGATGTGGCTCTGAGCAACATGATCTGGTTGAAGATGTCCCTGCTCATTGCAGGAGAGTTGGACTAGATACACTTTAAAGATTTCTTCCAGCCCAAACCCATCTGTGATTTTAGGAAACAAAGAGAAACATGCAGCCAGGATTTAGAAAGGCAGACGTGTTAAAGCCTTGCTAAAGATGGATGAATTATAAATTACTTCATAAAAGGTAGAGGGTGACAGAGGTGAAAAAGCTCATGGTGGTGCAGAAGGATGAAGAGTGGAAAAGGCAGAGATAGGGGAAAGAAAGAAAATTGGGAGCTGAGATGGAGAGGGGAAGGGAAAAATGTACTGATGGAGGTGAGTGGAAATGGTGAGGGAAGACATAGGACTAAAAAGAGATAACATCTATGGTTGAAATAAAGCATTTAATATGAGAAACTGGACTGAAAAAGAAATTATGGTAAATAAAAGGAAGGTGAAAGAGACATAAGAAACAGTGGAGGATGAACATGTGCCGAAGCTGTATCCAAACCAAAATGAAGTCAGGAAAAAAAGTACCACCAGGAATGCAGAGCACTTGAGAGGTAGAAAAGAGATTGTTAATTTCTGTAAGGTTAAAATCTGTGTAAACATGGCCCCTGCACAGAGCTTGCTGAGTCATATCAGAGGTAAAACATCTCTCCCGCTCTAGGATTTTACTTGGTGTTAGCTTCCTGCAGTTTGCCTCATGTTTTGGTTCCTTGTGAAGCAAACCAGATCAGCCAGTTCAGTCCACCAGTGGCCTATAGGTTGCTGTACTGCTGATGCTCAGTGGCTCCCAAACAGTTTCCAGACACAGATTTTACTCCTTCTGCCAAAGACTGTTCTAAGGAGTTTCCTCTGACAAACACACCATGGTTGGTCATGTTTCCTGGATCTAAACAAACATCTGTGAACATAGGGGATTTAGGTGTACAATACCATGTGGGAAGCTGTGGGGAATTGAGGTGGGGAGGAAAAGAAATTATTCACATCATGTTTTGTTTTCATTGTGGTTTTGAGATGTTTGGTTTTGTACTGGCGTTCTTTTATAACGTGTGGATGACTTGTTATTATAAGCATTGCTTTTTACAGTTAAATTTGATGTTTTTCTGATTTGATGACTTTTGTAGTCTGTGTGAAGGGAAGAACTTAACCTGTGGGGCCTGTGAGCCCATGGAGAACACCCTAACTCTGACAACACCTATTCCAGAGGAGGACATTGAGCTACCACCCAGTGCATACTCATGCAGCAAGATGATGGACTTGGCCTTCCTGATCGATGGCTCCAATAAGCTCTCAGAGGAGGACTTTGAACAGCTGAAGACTTTCATAATTGGCGTGATGAAAAAACTCCACATCTCCCAGAAAAAAATCCGAGTGTCAATTCTGGTGTATAGGACTGGTCCCACCATCTATCTTAACCTTAAAGATATAAAAACCAATTCCCAGATGAGAAGAATTGTCCAGAACATAAGATACACAGGTGATAAAGAAGCATCTGTCTATGAAGTCTTTAAATTCACTGCGTTGCATGTGTTTGGAAAAGCAGAAAGGACCAATGCTGCCAAAATTGCAGTGTTATTTATAGCAAGCAAGCCTCAAAAAAAAATCCGTGACATGCTTGGGTTTTTGAAGACTAGAGACATCACAGTAGTACCCGTGGGAATTGGGCCACATGTCAATGTGGAGCAAGTCAAGTTCATGGCAAAGATGTTTCCAGGTAGCAGAGCCTTCCTAGTGAGCAATGTGTTGGAGCTAACGGATAATAGAGATTTCCTCATTGATCAACTGTGTGATCTTGGACCTGAAGAAAGTCTTCTGTTACCAGCCACATCTGCTCCAACCATGTCCAGTGTCTTATTTCCCCCTTTGGGACTCACAGCACCACCATCTCTTTCAGAAACATCCCATCCCAACAGGCTTGATATTGCTTTTATTGTGGAAGGCTCTGAAAATGTTGGGGAGGAAAACTTCAATAAAGTCAAGAAGTTCATTGAGAAAGTGGTCACAGGAATGAATGTGGGACAGGAAAATATTCATGTTACAGTCATGCAGTATTCAGACACTGTCAGTCTGGAGTATTCTTTTAGGGAAATACAATCAAAGGAAAAAATTATTGAGAAAGTGAGGAGTATACCCTACCAGGGAGGGAGGGCTACCAACACTGGCAATGCCCTTGATTATATTTCCAAACACACATTTACATCAGTGAATGGGGGCAGGCAAGAGGTTCCTCACTTGGTATATATGGTGTCATCCACTCCTTCCACTGATGTTATCACACGACCTCCCAGGAGCATAAATATTATTCCCATAGGAATAACCCCCAGCGCCAATATCCAAGAGCTCAGAAAGATCAGTCATCCTAATGAACCAATTATCTTGAGTAGTTACAACAGACTTATTGAAGAGGCACCTGAATTAGTGCTGCAGTCATGCTGCTCTCGTGGGACGAGATTTTGGACTGAGATCACAGGTAAGATTGGATGAATTTTCTGTGTGATTTCTCCTTTCCTCTGTCAGGTCTCCTCCATTTACCCTGTACATCTCTGAAATTTGGAAGGTTCCCTTATCTGGTTTAGTGTCTTGTTGTCATAAGCCAAGGAAGGACTATTTATCTTCCCTGGAGGCTGAGGATGCTTCCCTGGCCCAGCAGAATTGACCCCAGCCCTGCAGTCTGTTTTCTGCAGGCTCAGAGTCCTTGTGTCCTTTTGTCAGCAAAGTATAGCAGCTTTCATCCAGGTTGGAGAGTGCCAGAAGAAAAACATTCTCCTGTCTTTATTATTATTCTTCTCTGCTTAGAATAATGTAAATTATACTTCTTTTGTGAAGAGATATTATTGGGTTTTTCACATACTTTTTTTGGTTTTGTTTGCTTAGGGGTGAGGAGAGTATTCTGTGTTTTTTGTTTATTTTTGTTTTGTTGTTGGTTTGAGTTGGGTTTTTTTGTTGTTTTGTACTGTTGGTTTTTGTTTTAGTCCCCTGAGAGTAAAACAGAATCGGTAAAAAAGCAGGAATTGAAATATCCATGAAATACTCACTGGATATGAATCTCAAGGCTTTCCTTAAAAGGGCATCACTTATTGTTTCAACTGGTCATTATCCTGCTTTGTTTTCCCAAAATGCAACTGGACCTACCCTTTCTGCTCCTACCACATTAGCACATTTTACTTTTGGTTATTATATATAAAATCACTTTCCCCCCCCTCCCTCTCTCACCCTTAGAGCTGTGCAACAAACCCATGGACATCATGTTTCTTCTGGATGGAAGTTCTAATATTGGAGCATCGGAGTTTGAGGAAATGAAAAACTTTGTGCGGGCATTTATTGAAAATGTTGTGGTCGGTATGTGTCTGCCTTTCAGCTCAAACGCAGAAAGGTGTTTTGTATTCTTTTACTTGTAGGGGATAAACCAGCTTCTCAGTGAAGGTTTTTCAATTCTTAATTTTAAATTACTCACTTCAATCCCTCAAAACACTGACAGCTCAGTGTTTATTTCCTGACCCATGTGGGCTGGCTGACGCTTTCTGGGAGCGCTAAGCTCACTGTACTTGCAGAGTGTGTCATGACATCTGGTTAGACCATTCCTTATCTTTCATTATCAGTGCAGCCCCCCTGGCAGAATGCCTTGTATCCTGCACGTACATTTAATGATCATGTGGCACAGGGAGCAGTTTAAGATATTGTGTGAGTTGAACCAAGTCTCTCTGCATGGCAGGGGCTACACAGGATGATGTGTTTTCCCAGTAGTATTTAACAAACAGAGATTTTTTTTAGAAAAAGAATTGTATTTTGTTGATTCAGCATTAAACCATTTCCATGGAGCAACTGCTGTTATTGGTAGTTCATACATGTTTTACAGAGCATTGATAAAGAATCATTGTGCTCTATACATAAATACCTTCAGCAGGAGGCCATGAAGAGAAATACAGCCAATCACTATGAACAACATATTGCGTGGTTCAATTTTGCAAACCTGATATTTTTAAACTATCTATATAAATGCTCTGTTAGTAGTTTTATTCGTGCTTCTTACATAATGTATAACAGCATGTCAGAGAGCAGCATAATTTGGAATTTCTCTTCATTCCCCTTCACAGGTCAAGCTCCCTGGATTCACTTTGTTCCATGCACATCACTCCAGTGCTGTAGGAGAGAGGGAATTGGGCATGAAATGATCCAGGGAGCTTGGCTCATCTGACAGATGGAGCATCAATCTACTGCTTGTGCAAAACAAGCTGCATGTAAAAAAAAAAAAAAAAAGAAAAAGAGCGAGGGGGATTTTAACAATTTTAACATGGAAAAGGAATAATACTGAATGGAGATCAATAAAATTACATTCTCCAGTTACTGTCATATTGATCTGAGCTAAAATACTGCATGCTGGCAACTGTTTCCAGCAGTATACTTGCATATTTTTTCACCAGTTTTGATCCTTTTTTTTTCTTTCTTCAGTTTTGATCTTTTTTTCTTTTCACAGTCTGATGGAAAGCCACTTTCCAGTTGTGCCTAATGTAAATCACAATACCAACTTCTTATTCAGATTTGTTTTAAGCCATTCACATACACTGCCTAAAGTATTTATTTTCTGCTTCAGGCAATTCTTCAATTCATGTGTCAGTTCTCCAGTATGCCAGGGAAAATAATCTGGAAATTTCATGGAACATGCCTCAAGAGACTGACAGGCTTGTAGAGATGGTGCAGTCCATTCAACAAAGGGAGCAAGGTCCTACCAGACTGGGTGAGTGGTTTTGTGAATCCTGGTGTTTAAACAAGGGGAGGAACAAAACCCCAAGGAATGCTAAATAAAGGCTGGCTACAAGCACCAATTTATGCTATTGTGGTGGCAATTCTTGTTAAGGTTCAACCTCTTGTTCAATTTTCTCTATTAAAATGTATTCATGATTAACACAAATTATGAAAAAATACGTACATATAAAACACATTGATAGGTAACACAAATTATGGTTTGTCTTTAATGTATTTTGGAAAGAAGCCTTGAAGTAATGCTCAGGATTTGCACTCATTATCTTTCAAGCAAGCAAAGCATAATTAAGAAGTAAAGACTTTGATCTTTAACATTTCAGTGCTGGTTAGTTGATTAGACATTTAGGAGTGGAACTGCTCGTGCTGACTTCAGGAGCTGCCCTTGCCAGGTGTTTGATGCCAGATGCTGAGTAATAACGCTGAGTAATGCCAGTGTAACCCATCTGGTAAAAAAATAGCAAACAAGAGTTATATTCTGTGTGGTTCACTTCCCTCATCCAAGTTGCCATGCTGGTTCCACAGGGACTTGGGCTGGCACAAGACTGGGGATGGTGCAGGGAGCAGGGAACAAGGATTGCCTAAGGCAACACTTCAGCTGAAGAGTTACTTGTGAAATGCCATCTTCTGTTCCAGACAGACAGGTCCACTTCAATTTTCATGTGCTAAAACATCAGAGATTTTTCCACTGGGTCTGTGGAAGATTGGTGCACACAAAATATCAGTTGTAGGGTTCAGCAAAAAATTATTCTCCTACAGCATCTTTCACCAGATACTCTGCAGATTTTGTTCTTCTGGATTGGAACCAGCAGCCACCTAGCATCAGAGTCCTATAAGAATTAAGGAATACACAGGGTTTTTTTGGGTCTTTGGACTATAAAGAGTTATTTGTACAGAAAAGTGTGAAGTAAAACCTGACTTCCATAGTTCGCAGGAGGATTAGCTCTGATTGCTTTCTCAGCCTGGAGAAATAAAAATACCAGATGGCTGATGAGACTTCTATAGGCTCGTTGTGGGATGAATTGTTGCATACAAATAGATAAGTTTTGTGAAGCCTTCCATGAAATGTGGAGAGAAAGCCACACGGAACTGCAGGATAAACAGAGCAAACATGGCCTTTGGGAAATGAAATGGGAGAGGCAGCCACATGACATCCTCGTTAGTGATTTGTTTATGTCTCATTGGAAAAGGCTCAGAGACTGATCGGGGATGTGGTATAATGAACCAAAGTGGAATAGAGTAGAAGTAGTTCCTCCCAAATGAAGTAATGAAAATAAGTCACTGCAGTGCTGTCCTGCTCCTTGTGATGAGTGTGAATGTGGCTGGCTGTGCAGGAGACAGCATTCCTGGGAAGTGCACGGTCACTCAGTCCCTTCTGTCTGTGCTTGGGCCTCTGGAAATGCAGAGGGAGCTTGACAAGTGTTGATGGCCCAGTCTGGATGCTGCATTTCCTTAGGAAATCTTTGCTTGATCTGAATTTACCCATCAGAAAATATCACTGCTATCAGAGCAGAGCTGTTTCTTTTTATTTGCACTGGCTGCCCTATGGTAGAAGAACAATTCAGTGAAATCTTTATTCCATCTTGATCCAAATCGTGCTATTTTGATCCACGAAACTGTGTGTGCAGAAGGCAATTGTTGCTGCCATTGCAAAAGTGTTACTGTAGAAAGGATTCCCTTTCCTGCATCATTTTGCCATAATGAAACTCCAGGAGAGAGAGATTTTAGTCGTAAGAAATAATGAAAAACCACCGAGTATGTGAGGGCATAGAAAGAATAAGAAAGAGCAGCCTATAACACAAATCTTTCCCATGCTTGTGCAGTGGGGCCATTCAATAACATCAGGCGAATTTTGGCTCAAGTAACCTATCAGGAAGCAGCTCTGGGGCTATTCAGACATCATGAAATCATGTACAGCTTCACATAAGAAACAACTGGAAAAAAAAAAAGGAAACTAACTAAACATTAAAGTGATGTGTGCAAGAGAACTGAGGATCACGTAAATGTGTCTCTGTTCAGCATTTGTGGGTGTTTAGGAGAGTCACAGGGAGCAGATTGAGCAATCCCTACAGTAAATACTGCTTAACACTTTATAAAAACATTATTTTGCTTCCTTATAGCTAGTAAAAGTCATTCATTTAGGCTGACATTTTCCTGCCTCAGCCTCAAAATTTGGTAGAAGTATGTTCTATGTGGCTCAGCTGTATAAAAGCATTTTTAGGGAAAGAAATATTTCCCCCCAACACCCTCTCCAAGAAAAAAAAAAATTAAATTTATATTTTTCCTCCAACTTTCTATCACTATTAACATATCTGATTAGCAGCATTCTGCTTTGATGTCAGGATTAAGAAGGTATAAATGTCTTTCTCCTAAACCTCACCTGTGGTTTTGGAAGCAAAGCCCCCGCCATAGCACCTTTCCTTTTTCATATCTTTCCCTAAATGGTGCCCTCTAGACTGAATTTCCAAAATCTTGCCCCCCATCACCTATGGCCAGCAGCTGTCCTGATAAGAGGGCTCCCACCCACTGACAGAGACTTTAGAGACTTTCACTTGTTCCCCACAAATATTGCAAGTCGTGCCAGCTTCTTTTTGAAGCCAGTTTTGAGTGCCACTAATATCTGCCCTGAGCTGTTTTAATTCACTGCCCTTCAGGGTTTTTTTTGTTTGTTTGCTTTTTTTTTTTCTAGTTCATTTCTTACAAGGTTTGTGAGTTGAACAAGCTCCTGGTGGAGTCTGGGTTTGTCAGAAACCCTTGGTGGTGAGAGAAATGCAGGATTTGTGACTTGCAGAAGAGAGGTTTCTGGGGGCTGTTCCATTCAGTGGTGTTGGACTGACAGGTTTGGGCTGCTCATGAAAAGTTCAGCACATGTTAATCAACGTGTGTTAATGCCAAAATATCAATATTCATGTACCAAGAACTGACCACTTAAAGCACTGTGGGATCAGTTTTCAATAGCTGATTTGTTTCAGGATTAAAATAATCTTCTGTTTTCAGTGAAAAATCCCAATTCAGTGCCAAGTGAAGAGCTTGAATTAAGACACAAAGATCAGTTTCAGGATTATGCACGTGGTCTAGTAGAAGGTGTCCCTGCCCATGGCAGGGGCATTGGAATGAGATGGTCTTTAAGGTCCCTTCCGATTCAAACCATTCTGTGCTTTTTATGATTCTATGATTATCATTGTGGGGAGTTGTTCCTGGTTAGACAGGTCGTTGGTTAAATAGTTGCAGTCTGGAATACCCACCATGCAGACAGTGCTGGCTGCTTCTGTATCACTTCAGGTTTTGAGGAGCCATTCCTTTTTTGTTTCTTTCCCAGGCAGCTTTCAGGATTTGCGGGTGATTAAGATCTCTTGGGGTACTATTTTTGGCCAAAATGTTGCAGAAATGTTAGAGAAACCACTGAGGCCGCTTTAGGCACAGATTCACAAGTTCCCAGCAGGAACTTCCATCTAATTGCATTCCCTTCCCTGTCACAACTCCACAGACCCTCAAGGGGCTTTACATCTCATTCCTCTTTTTCAGACAAAATTAAAGAAAATAATTGCAAAGGTTGCTCTTAGGAAGTTTTTGCTTTCCCTGAGATATTCACCAAAACATTAAATGTCTGTGTGTTCCAGATTGGCTAATTCTGGGATGAATTTTCATTTGCATTTCTTGAATATATTTCAAATATTTTTTGGGCACCTTGTGCTCGTTCAGTTAATTTCATAATGTCCATGATTGCTCCCAATCCAATATTTGTGATTCAGATTAACATGCCTTTTTACACATCTTCACTCTTCCATCCAAATCGTTAATGAAACTATTCAATAAGGCAGAATCTATTGTAATTCCCTGTAGACTCCTAGTAAACACCTCCAACCCTATTCAACAGATTGTCTTTTGTCCTTAAAGCTTGTTTATGTCCATTGAATCAACTTGCAGTCCTTGCAGGAACCTCTGTGTGAACCATTCTGAGTTGTTACTTCAGAATACAAGTCTAACTTTAAAATCCATCAGGTGTCAAGCCAACCAGGAAAAGGTTCTTAAAAAGCCTATTCTGACTTTCAGAATTTCGGCATCAAATGTTCATAGTCATTATTTAATGATTATTCCAAAAGTGGGGAGAAGATGCTGTTCTGTGCTTGCAATGATTGGTCTGTCATTTCTAAAGTAGCTTGTCTGGTTCAATTGGATTTTTGTTTTTCTTTTTCATTTATCTGCATTTTTTTCCCCTGGACATGCCCAACGAGTGGCACACATCCCCTACTGACTGAGCTGGAAGGCTGCTGGGGGCTCACCACCTTTGGTGGGCTGAGGAAAGGGCTACAGTGGCTGAAAACAACCTGGGATAGTGGAAGGTGTCCCTGCCCATGGCAGGGGAGCTGGAACTGGATGATCTCTAAGGCCCCTACCAACCCAAACCATTCTGAGATTGTCTTTATGTTTCCATGCCGTGAACACGCCTTCCAGTCTCAATAAAGCCTTGTGCACAGTGTTCCTTAATTCAGTGAAAATACTTATATTTCCTTTACTGGTATGAAAATGTCAGGTTTCTGTTGTGTTGCAGTCTCACTGTATGACAATGTTCGAGTTGGTTGCTTTTAGCAGTGTATAGTTTTTATTGTGGCCTCTGAGGGATTTGGTATTTCCCTCCATGGTGGGATGGAGAGACAAAGACCTGAGAAATGACAGCTTCCAGCTTGGGATGGGGACTTTCTGAATCCCTCTAGCAGGACAAAAGTGTTCATTTGATCATGTCTTCAGACACCTGGCTCTTTTCTCTAGAGCTGGCTTCAAAATAAAGGGAGAAATCAAAAGAGTTTTTAGTATGCTAAATCCAATTTTCCATGCATTAAACTAAGTAACTGCTTTGGGGGCCTTTGAAATAGTCACTGGTTCTATTACAATAGTACTTGATTTCTTTATGAGAAAATATAAAAAGAATGGAATTTTTTTAAGTTTGGGAATATGTATGGAGTTTCTGAACATTTTTTAAATGAATGTGAGAAGAAGAAAAATGGAGCTGGAGTGGCTGCTGACCACACCAACCACACAAAAGTCAAAGGGTCATTAAAGAAAACAAATTCAGAAATTTCAAGTACTTTTCAAAAATGAATGAAAAATCACTTGTGATTCTTACTGTGCAAAAGTTTAACCTAAATATATATGAAAGTTAAAATCTGAAATACTTTTTTTGGTAATTATTTGCAGGACCAAAGGGAAATGAGTCAATCTTCTGGCACAGTGACCATCCTAGAGCAATCTCAAGGACTTTGAATATAGTCATATTTATTTGCTGTATTTTGTTTTATCCTTCGTTATTTCTTGCTAATGGGCAATTCTATATCTAATATTTACCTTGGCAGACAGAAAACCATTTGTAGAAAGGATTGTGGGACAGCTGTTAATTGTGGGATTATGGGATTGATTGTGGGGCATGAGTTAATAACTGAGGTTATTTTTTGTAGTGAGAAATAGTGGTTTGTGAGATAGAATCACCATCATCCAGCTAATAATGGCGTTTTAAAACATGTTTTGTTGCAAATACAAAAACATTCAAGATTTTGAGGTTTTCACTGAATACCCAACTGCTGTTCCTATGTTTCTGAGTCAGTGAATGGTTTGAAACAGACCTTCAACATCATCTCATTCCAACCCCCTGCCATGGGCAGGGACACCTTCCACTATCCCAGGTTGCTCAGAGCCCCATCCAACCTGGCCTGGAACACTGCCAGGAATGGGGCAGCCACAGCTTCCCAGGGCACCCTGTTCCACTGGTCCCTCAGGACCTCTGAGTAAAAAATTTCTTCATCACATCAAATCTAAATCTCTCTTCTTTTAGTTTAAAACTCTTCCCCTTGTCCTATCCCTACCTGCCACTATAATAAGTTGCTCTCATTCTTTTTTATCAGCTCCCTTTGTCTACTGTAAGGCTGCAGTGAAATCTCCCTAGAGCCTTCTCCAAACCTTATCAATAACCAATGTGTTGAGTGAAATTCCTAAAGTTTGTCCATGCTTGCAGCAGCTTGGGAAAAGGGTTTTTTTGCTTCTATCTCTGAAAAGGTGTGGGTGACATGGTGCAAGAAGACATCAAGTGTACAAAATATTGAAGTGTGCTAAGGTGTACTGTACTGGTGAATTATCTACAGGCTGACTTCCACTGTTTTACAAATGCATTTTTTATTATAAATTGTACGGTGAATTCCTCAGGCAAACCTATTTTTGCTCCACAGTTACTGCAGATTACTCAGAGGAAATACTCTTTCAAGTGTTTATTATTCACGAGTCACTGTTTGCCCTGAATGTCACATCAGTCACCCGGTTTCATTTCTACTTCCTGACCTGATAACTTCCAAGCCCAAAGGAGCTTTTAAGAAAGCTGCATATCATGATTCCCAGTGTAAATATTTGTGCAAATACACGTCTAAATGCAAGTACTAACAAAGTGCTCTCTTGCTGAGGTCATAATTATCAACAAAAATTTGCCTGAGTGTTCACAGATGTTAAATGAAAGGGCAGCAGCTTCTCTTTTAAGCCAGTTTGTGATTTGGTAGCTCAGGTAGAATTTCTTTCAAAATTTTGTGGGATTTGGTGTGGGTTTTTTTTGTTTTGTTTTTATTTTAATATGGATCACCCAGTTGTATTGTGGATTACACAGGGTTTAAATTTCAGAGATGTTACTGGCAGTGTGGAGGTAAGATAGGGAAAGGTGATGAAATTAGAGAAGCACTAGATCTTTTATAGCAGTGAGAACAACTTGTGTGAACAGCTCAGGGTGATGCCATGCGGTGGATCAGCTCGCCACTGGATGTCAGTGTTGCTCGGCAATTCGAAGCAGGAATAAAATCTCCACAGTCTTCTATCCTTTAGGGATGGCAATACTTCTGGGAAAGGTAACTGCTTAACTTTGTTATTGTGGCTAAGGGAAGGGAAAATAATTCCCATCGCTGCAGAGACAGGGATGGTCTAGGGATGGAGTTAAGGATGGTCCTCCTGTGTTTGGATGTCTTAATAAATACTGGAAGGATTTTAATTGCTGAAATCTTTCATGTAGCTGCAATAAATCAGACATTAAGAATAAATACTTTTCACTACCAACTATCATAACACACTAAAGCAATATGAGATTTAGTTTTATAGTCTCCTGTGACTTTTCTATTGCATCTCTTATTTCTGTCTTCTTTTCTTCCTAGGAAATGCCATTGATTTTGTGGTCCAGAATGCAATGTCAGAATCCCACGGAGGCAGACCCAGCGCATCAAAGGTCGCGATCGTCATTGTGTCGGGGAGCTCACAAGATGCTGTGGAGGCTGCTGCCCTTTCTGCAAGACTGAACAGTAAACCTCGTTTCACTATTTATAAGTAGAGTTGTTACTTTTTAAGTAATGAGCTAGAACAAAAGATGGAAAATTAAGACACTAGTGTATTCATGTAAGTTCTGGAGTTACTGTGTATTGTGTTGTGGTAAGGAACAGACCTGAACAAAACATGCCCTGTGAAGACGCCTTTGAGGTACTGGGAAATTCAGGACCAATCTGCAATTAATGCTGACAGCTTCCCAGGGGCTCACAAATTAGTAGCATTTCGTTTTCCAAGATCCTGTGGGCAAACAGGGATAACAGAAATGTGGTCTAATATAATAAATTCAATACTGTTGTAGTATAGTGAAACTCAAAAGGTTCACTCTAATAATAATAATAATGATAAATAAAAATTAATGATAATAATACTAAAGATAATAATAGTAATAATAATAGTAATAATAATAGTAATAATAATAATAATTAGAGGTTTTGATCAGATTCTGCACTGACCTCTACAGGAATATACTTTTGCTATCAGTGTCCTGCCTGATGGCTTTTCAAGTTTTCTGGCTGTTGTTTCTGCACCTCAGCTTCCTCAGGTGTTCAGCTGAGGAACTTTGACTTCGTTTGAAGGTTGCTCTGGGAATTATTGAATAAGGCATGGACTGTATAACAACTATCAACCGTTATTTTTAATTAAATGGTTTGAAAATAATCCAATTGCTGTGTAACTGAAGAAAGAAAACAGCATATTGAGATTTTTTTTTCATTTATAAAGAGTGAAGATGTTGTCATTAAGTCTGCAGCTGTGTTTTGTTGCCCATGAATGATCTTATTATGCTTGAGACTAATAGAGCTCATCTGAACTAACAGTGTGATTAGAGCAGCACCATTTCAGCTCTTAGTTGCCTTTAGCCAACATGGGGAGAACGATGCAAGTGACACATGAAAATTAAGTGTTGGAGAAAAACTTTTCCCAGTTAGTTCTTTTTTTTTTTTTTTTTTTTTTTTTAAGAAACAAATGAAAAAATTAGAAGTGATATAACCTTTATGTTGGAAAAGACCTTTAAGATTGTCATGCCCAACCATTAACCAAGCACTGCCAAGTGCCACATCCTTTAAATATTACAGGGATGAACACTTCACATCTATGAGCAATGGTTTTCTCTTGTGCCTTCCCTATTTCAAACCCTTCCTTCTCTTTTCCTAGGAGTGTCCCTGTTCCCAATTGGTGTTGGGAACAGATATGATGAAGAGCAGCTGAGGACTTTGGCTGGGCCATCTGCTGCTAACAGAATCATGAAGCTTCAGAATTTTGAAGATTTATCCACTATGATCACATTGAACAGTGAATTTATCAAAAAAGTGTGCATGGGTAAGTCCAAAAGGCATGACCTTGTGTCTGGAGCTTAACACAAAAATCGAAATGCAAAGCCAGGATGATTTTTCTTTATATTAGAAGTCAATCAGATGCTCTATTGTTAGTGTTCCACTGACAACCATTGCAAATACTGACCTAGACCACCACCATCACTTAGGTGTGAAACCAAATGTGAACCCTTTATATATGGATCCAGCTGCTATTTTATTAGCCCAATTCCAGCAAGGTTTTTAGAACTACTTAGGCCTGAAGTTTCAACCTACCATCTTAATAAAAATCAATCTTGATAAAAATCTTGATAATCAGTCCTCAATAGCTGAAGGACACCAGGAAAGTTGAAGCTGTCATGAATGAATGGGGCATGTTTCCGAAACGTTGTGAGCAAAAATTTCAAGTTATGTGTTTTTCAGACATTATTAGGTGTATGTCTACAGAAACTTCAGCTGAAATAGAAGGCAAAAATAAAAATAATAAAGAACTTGCTTTCCTGGGGAAGAGATTCTGGGAAAAAAAGGTGTAAAATGTTTCAAAGAAGAATTCATTTATTTGTAGATGACAACACTCCTCCTCTAAGGAGCATTGCTTCTACACTGACTAGGATTTTATTTTTTACTTTCTTGGTCTGGATATAGATATTTCCCCCTCATCTAGTTGTTGTTATTCCTGTTCCAATAACATCCACACATTCTCACCACAAGCCACTGCCTCATGGTGTTAGTCATTGCACAGGTTTTTGCCAGCATTACGAGGGCTTAGTTACATCTCCACTAAAATAAATGGACTTTTTTTGTGGAGCCAAGGACCTCTGAGAATGAGGAAGTTGCAGAGTGTTCACAGCCCAGCTTGGAGATATCCGATCAGGCTCCACTGGGATCACTTCTGGCGTTTTAAAATCTCTCCAGAGCATCAAACAGCTGCCATTTTCTAGATTTAAACAGCTGCCATTTTCTTTCCTCTCTTTTAAAGTAAGCTTTTAAAGATGCATTTCCTCTCTTCACACTGTAAAATATGTGATATTTCTTGCTGTAAATTACATTGATCCAAGATATAGGATGGGGAGCAGGAATTTGGAACTGGTAACTATTTTCTTGTTGCAATCTGTGCTATAACCTGTCAGTACTAGAGGTGAAAGTATTGTATTTTTTATGAAAGCTTTTCCAACAGCTCAAAGAGCCTTGAACTATAGACATCTTCAACACCTAAAATCTGAGAAATTTAGTTCTCCCTTTTGCTGATGGTGAAGATTTTGCTAGGGGGTGGAAAACTATTTTTATTTTTTGGTGGTGTTTTTTTTTTTTTTTTTTTTTTTTTTTTTTTGATTTTTTTTTCTGTTTGTTTTGCTTTATATAAATTTCATACAATCTGTAAAGTATTATTTTCCCCTCTAGACTCATACAGTTGGATTTCTCGTGCAGAGAGAGTCTTGCCATTTGTATGGAAGTGTACCAAAAATAATAACATTAAAAAAAGATTTAAAGGAGAGTTCCTAAATGATTTCAAAATACATTATTTATCCCGGAAAAGACAGAGCAGAGAGTGTATATAGGATAGTGTAGTCTGGTATTCTATTAAGAGTTTGCTAGTCAATGTTTTAATTTCCTAGAGACTTTGTCATGCCATAGCATAGAAATGAAATTGCTTCCAAAACACCTTTGGGTGTGTAGTGAGAGCACACAAAAATAGAAACTGCAATTCAGTGGGTACCCTGTGACCATTTAACTGATTGTATGAAAAAAATGCTCATCACAGTCATGCCTGAATATAAGGAAACAGAATTTGAGTGTTCTTATTGATGCTATTTGCATCGATATTCTCTGCTGATCTTTCTGCATTTAATAAATGTGGGTGTGGAAATTCTCATTACCTGCCGAATTCCAGGAGTATTCTCAATTGATCACAAGATTCTGAGGTAAGGCTGGGCTGTGCCTCAGAGCCAAAGCCATGCTCATCCTTTAAGCACCATCTGGGCAGAGCTGTGTCTGTACAAGGAGTGCTGTGGAATTGCAGCCCAGTTATTGTTGGGGTATTTTGAGACCACTGTCATTATTTATGCCTTTTGTGACTTATTCTTGTACTCTTTGGACAAAGGCCTGCAGACTTCAGGTAGGGATTCACACACTCTAGCACAAAACCCCCCAAACTTCTCATAGATTAAATCAAGTTTTCAAGTAAACAATCTGTATTTTGGTGACCACCAATTAAAAGGCTGCATATTTGACTAAAACAATGACTGCTTCTCTTTCAGACCCAGTCAGAGAATGCATAGATGAGGATGGAAACAAAAAGAGAGTAAGTACATTGCCTGGATTGGCCATCTGGCTTTTAAGTTGCACAGTTTATGCAAGAATATGAATATCTTCACAGATAAACTGAAACAAAAAGTGTGGGATAATAGAAAGAATTATCTTGGAGGAGGAAAATGTTGGCTTTTGAACTGGTAGGATAACTTTGCACACAGAGGAGGCTTCCTCTACCATCACCTCATCTTGAGGAGTGTTGAATGTTATTGAAGTCAGTGCAGAACCAAAAGTTATGACAGTGTTTGTCTTCCCTGACAACAAAAATGCATTTCTGTCTCCTGGTGAGAGGACTTCTGGGACAGCTACACATGACCAAAATAAAGGTGCATGTGCAGGGGCAAGGTCATTGTCCAGCCCCTGTCCTTCTGCTGAAATTACAAATATTTTGTCCCTATGACAATTTTTACAGGAAGATAATTATTGTGTGATTGTTCTGCCTCTAGGGAAAATTGTCTCTTTAGCAATGGAGTCGAATTTCTTGGAGTTTGTTTGTGCAAAAGTTCTTATTAGTCCTGAGAAAATGCTCAGAAATGTTAGTAAACTTGTCTGATCTCTCAAAAGTGATCCCACTCTAAGAAATTGATGTTCCAGATGTTCAGATGGTTCAGATTCTTTGTCTCAGGTGAAATGCCAGGGGTTTTTGAGAGTGTATGATACTTCATGCATTTGAAAATACTAGCATAAGCTTGTGCCATGTTTTCTAGTAGGGATCAGCTATGAGTTCTACTCTAGGATTCATCTTAAATTTCCAGTACATACAAAATATTCCTTTGATTTTTCCCTTGTGAAGACATGACTGTGAGGAAGGATGTGTCTAATAAGTGAATATTAATTATCTGAACACAGGAAATATATCAAAGCTGCCTTACGTGGTTGGCCTCAATCAGCCAGTCAGAACACAGGAAGGCTTTAGCTAAATCAGACACTAAGTGTAATCTGATGGCTTTGAGGCTGACAGCTTAATTAAAGGAAAAAAAAAACAAACTAGCAAACAAAAGCTGAACTTGAAAAACTTTATTAAAATCAGAAAATAATCAGATTCTTGTCTGCAGTTTGTACTGCATGTGTCCAGGCCTCTGGGCTCTTAGCAGCAGACACAGGTACATGTAGATAAGTGCTGGGAAGGCTGAACTTGAATTTCAGACATGTCAGGTTTCATTTTTGGGGGTGATAAACTTAAAGCACAATTTCCGTTCTGGCTGAAATGCTTTTAGAAGGAAACAGACCTGGCTCCAGTCCATATAAAAATGAACCACACTTTCAAATGGCAGCCTTTAGGGGGATTTGGAGTTGCCTCTTCTGTCAGCCAGGAGGAATAGGTGTTAGAAGGCACTGTGAGGCCACAGCCTGCTGGAGCATCCCATGGAGCCTACAGGACACCTCTGCATTCCTGCCTCTGTGGTGCAGCATCCTCTGCTGTGCCTCCCTGGCTCTAAGGTGCCACTGTTCTGTTCCCCTCCTCCAGCACAGCCCACAAACCCACAGGGAGGAAGAATCAAGGCTCTTCCTTCCCTGATTCAGAAAACACAGGCTTTTGTATCGGCTTCATAATCTTTCAGGCGTTGCTCAGAGAATTCTTGCAGGAGGCTCAGCTCCCCAGCCGGGATGTCTGTCACGCACCTGGAGATTGTGGGAACTCATCTCTTGCAGTTTGTGAGGAAATTCGAATTCTCAGGATCAAAAATCTCAGCCTAAACCCTATGAGTGTCAGGGATATTATGACTTGTTACTTTTACATGTTTTCTTTGTTATTACCCCTACCCTGAAAGTGACTGTAGAAGGAATATTCTTGATTAAGGTCATTTTTAGTAGCAAATTAAATATGCTGGGTCAGGCCAAAAATCTGTCCAGACCCCTGTATTGTGTGGCCAAATATAGGAGCCAGGGAAGCAATTGTAATAAATACATATAAAAATTCCCTGAATTATCCCAGCCATAAACAATTTGTTACTCAGGGGACATCCTGAGCTGCAAGTGACACCTTTGTGTATTTGATAGTGCTTGCTAGTTTTGTCCTCTGTGAGTTTGTTCAACCATTCTTTGAATCCTTTGACGTTTTTAGTACTCATCAGATCCTGTAGCAGGGAGTGCTGAACACAGGCTGTGTAAAGAACCACTGGTTTCATGTTTTGATTTGGCGGCTGGGAGAATATTAGGACAATTATGAGAAATTAGGCTTTTTTTTTTTTTTTTTAACATAGTAAATTTTCATTTAGTCTTGAAATTTGAACATTTAGAAGCAGGCATAATGGTGATAATAGAAGCGTAGATTTTTGTCTTCTCATAGTGATATTTCCTCAAGAAGTGACCAGTAGAGCAATTTGCATTCCTAGGCTGTTTAAGGTGGCAAACCCCACATTCCATAGCTGTTACCATGGCTTTTCTAGTATTGTTCCAGCTCTTGGCTTAAGGAACAGACAAACAAACAAATAGCCTACCCTGAGCTGAGAGAGAAGAGCCAAGGGAGCTGCAGAGGTGCGTGGGTCTCTCTCCTGCAGATGCACAGTGAGACACAGAGTGTGCACGTCCAGGTCTGTAGGTTCAGAGCTCCCTCAGAGAGGAAGTCTGAGGCTTCCTGCAGTGTCCTGGCAGACTTATCCTTCACAACTTAGAAACCCTGATTTTGCTTTCCTTTCTGTCCTGCTTTTGTGCCTGCAGTTTCATATCAGTTGGGATTTAGGCTTTGTCTTCAGAGTCCCTATGTTTTCCTCTGCACTAGGATCCTTGGGTTTTTTTTTTATCCCTCAACTTTTTTTTTTTTTTAATTTTTATTTAATGTCTTGTGCTTTGCCTTTCTTGTCCAGCTCTCAGATGTTTTCTAATAAATGTCCTATTAAAGAGTGAAATAAAACCAATTAAATATGTATGGAAGTCAGACTTGCACAGCTGTATATGTACCCTCCCAGGTGCTCCAATTTCAGTGAGCTATAGGAGAGACAACTGTAATTAAAAAGCATTCTATCTCTTCCTATATAAATATTTTTGCAGTCCTTAAACTCCTCTTGTTACTTTTTCACAGCCTCCTCTAGGCTCACAAGCTTTAAAAAAATATTAAGCAACTTCCAGTTGCCCTCTCAAAGTCCTGACATATATAAAACAAGTAAATTAACCTGTATTTAATATGTAATTTTTTGTGGCTGCAGATCTGGCAGCTCTTGTTTAGACTTGATGGCATCCTGTAGCTCAGATACAGAGAAATACTCTCGTAATAACAAGAATCATCTGTGAATTATGTTGCTACCTAGGTATTTTGTCCCTTTTTTCATCTCTTCTGTGGGAATGATGGTTAAGCTGTGAAGGGCAGGATGGGAGCTGGTCATGCCCATTATCAATTCTCTTTTCTTCCCCACGTTTATGCTTGTGAATACCAAGGAATGCTACCCAGCTCATAGAAGCACTGTTTCACTTGCATTGTTGTTTCTGGACTCACCTCTGCAGAGAGAGCTCTGGAAGTGCTGTTTCCCACATTTGGGGATATTCCTGGGAATGGACACCTCAGGGATGAACACTGTTTCAAAACTCATTCAGCCTACTTATGGACTTTAGAGCTCTGCAGGATTGGGGCCAGAGAGCTTTCTGCAGATAGGAATCTTGAGACACTCCACATCTATTTCTCTGTCATTTATTAGTACATAACCCTGAAGCCTTAAAATTCAGGCTGTCCTTTAGAAAACAGGAATATATTTCACATTAAATTCTTTAACTCTAGAAATCCACTATGTATAGCTAATAACACTGATCTGGTAAAGGAACAATTTTCCTTTGGGAAGAAAGGAACTGTTTTAAAGTTTCTGAGTTGTTGATAAAATAACTACGATATGCCATGCTTTCCTAGTTTGGAACAAATATTAATTCCTGCTGTGCTGTGACCGTCTGTGGCTAATGAAAACTAAAGGATTTGAAATTTAAAATAAAGCTGAGGGCAATTCTATGTTGACTCTGCTCTCAGTGTATGTTGTAGGATGGCTAAGCTCTAACTATAGGTACTTAGAACAAAATATCTCCTATTGTAGAGTGTTATCTTTAGCTTGAAATTTCAGCTTGCTCCTTAGTGTTTCTAATTTAAACTTTCTCATCTTCATGAAGTCCTTAATACAGTGCATTCCATTATTTATTTTTCCAAGGCTAATGTGAGTAGTACTGCTCTTGGGGTCACTTCACTTTCTGGCTGTAGTTCTGTGACACCAGCCAAACTTTGCATTTTTTGTTTCAATCGTTGCATATCTGCATTTCCCTCTCTAGCCTGGGGATAAATGGACATTACCAGACCAGTGCCACACCGTGACTTGTTTCCCAGGAGATTACACAGTTCTGGAGAGCCACCACGTCAACTGTGAGAGGATGCCAAAGCCAGTGTGTCACAGCAACCTTCCTGCTGTTAAGGTGGAGGAAACTTGTGGCTGCCGATGGATGTGCCCATGTGAGTATCTGTCCATGGGTGCCTCTCCCTCCCCATCACCTGAAATGTTTGATCACAAATGTAATGCTGAGGGGAGCTTCTCAGCCACTGAACACTTCAAAGCTGACCAGGGTGGGAGGAATTGCTGTTTAATTGTTGTACAGCAACTTAAAGAAATAATTAGCCTCACTGATGCTGGAATCCCTAGTGCTACTTACCGAATTCAGGGCTAATCTGAGTTTGTTTTTTGTATTAGTAAAGCAACAGTGTTTTATCAGGGAATCTCACTGAATTTCCAAAGCTGTAGGGAGCTGGGAAGGAGGACGTATGGGAGCAACCAGGAATTTATCAACAAGCTCTAAGCAAGTGATGGATTCTTGTTCCATCTCGGGGCTGGAGGGTCTGGCCTGCCCTCAATCAAGCAGGTGTAGTAAAAAAAACATGGACAAGAAATTCTCCCTGCCTCCAGATAACCTCACACAGAGTGTGTGAGCAGAAAGGCTGAACACTGTGTGATTCCTGCCTGGGCTGGGATGACTGGAACATGAATTAAGTGCATCCACTCACATTTACAGGGTTAGAGGGCTGCAGCTCTGAGGCTGATGATCCATTTAGTAAAACATAAGTGTGTTTAAATCTAAATTCATATGCTTACTTCTTAAAAGTAGATCAGAACTCTGTATATATACACACACCTCTTCTTCACAACATCTAATCCCAATTTAAAATGTTCTCTGCTGAGCTGGCTGATTTAAGTACAATTTCTTCCAGCAACTGCTTGAGATACCAAAGCTTATAGTTGGATTTTGATCCCTGAACCCTTAGACATAAAAAATTCTTTATACCCTGACTTTTAGTATTTCTTAAAAGTGTATCTGATGACCTAAATACTAAATCTATCATTTCTGGTTTGCTACAAGGATTTTGAAAAAGTAGAAATATTTTAGATGGATAGTCATAAGTATTTTATAATGTTTAAAAGATAGTCTTAGTGATACCTACCCATAAGAAGTGCATCTTTATTAAATTTCTTGATCCTAAACACATAGATAGCAACATGAGGCCATTACTTTTGGCATGCAAGACATATCTTCATAAAAAACCTTCTGAAAGGATGAAATTAAAAGAACCTTTCATACCACTAGCTGATTATCATGAAAAGCCCTATAGTTTACTTGAGTAAAGATGAGCTGAGAACTGTTTATCTCTTTATGAATTTAATGAGCTATGATACCCTTTTTTTTTCCCTAATGTTGTACAACTTGTGAGGCAAAAGTAGAAAGTTTTCATGTTATGAAGCAGGAAACAAAAAGTTCCCAATCTCCCCCAGCTGATTAAAACACCCCATGGGTCAAGTCCTCTTTTAATGACTGCTCAGTGCAACCATGGCAATGCTGTGCCAACTAAAGCAACATCTGTAGCAGCTGGAAAGATTGATTCTGATGCTGTGTGAAACAAAATTCACAGCAATCAGAAAAGCAGAGATGGGCATAACAGAGGAGGTGTTGAGTGGGAGCTCAGTGTGAGGCAGCATCTCTGTTGTTATGGAAGGAGACTGGTTAGGACACCCGTGAAAATGCTGCTAAATTGACTCATGATTTACTCATTCAGAGAGCTAAAACACAATTTCCAGCCATGGCTTGACAGTGTGGGTGATGTGACAAATGCTTCTGCAGAGAGGAAGTCCTTGAAAAAGTGTTCTTAGGTCATCTGAGTTCAGAGAATGGTTCAGGAATTACCCTGCAAAGGTGCTTGCTTGATGAACTAGGTACAGATTTTACAGCAGCATGATTTGAAGTGTGATTCATGGCTGTTGTGTGCTCTTGGACTACTTTGAAATGGATCACATTAGTGCATTTTGTGCTACATAAACCTATGATTAATTTAAAAGGATTCGCATTATCCCTAAATTTTTTAATGCCCATGAATAAATAAAGATTGAGAAACGTGATTTTATTGCTAACTCATTTCATTGTTATTTATATCTGAACTTTATAAGCATTTGCAGTGAAATATCTGAAGATACTCCAGTGCTCCATAGGGATCCCTCTCTCCCTCCCTCCCTCCCTCCCTCCCTCTGGAAGCTCTTTTTCCTGGGAAATTAAATTTGAAGGTCATTGAATAGAAAAAGATTATTCTCTGCTAGAAGCAAAGTACTGAATTATTAACAATGGTGATTTTCCCCCTTACATGTTTTGCTAGCATTGATTTTATTGTCCTTTAAGCAAGAGATTTGAAAACATATGAGCTAGAAGCATCAGGTTTTGTTTTGGTTCTTCTGAGATTATAATCTTCCTTGTTTTCCAGTTTTTGAAGACGAGGAAGTGTTTATAACCCAACGACCAGGCTGCCAGCTGGCCATTGGTTTATCCTGTGCATATTCTTTCTCTGCAGTTTTCCTGTTTCCTGTCTGGAAAACAAAATTCTTGGGTCTCAACTTGTGACGTGTCTAATATGAGTGAAATAGTGTTATTAGGAATCAAATGTAACGCTGTACAGAATATAATGCAATACAAAAGTTGAACAGTGCATTACAGTATTTCTACAAACAGGAAATTAATTTTCACATAAAATCTATTACTGAATCATATTGAATATTAATAAGTTTTAGGCAAAGGGATTTTCTACAAGTTTATCCAAATCTTTTATAATACTTACTGTTCCCAGAAAAAGATATTGCAAAACATCTACACATGTGATGAAGTATTTATATTTATTTATGTACATATTATGAAGTATATACATTTATTAATGTTTGCTGCTGCATTTGCAACTCATTACCTTCCTCTCTTTCCAATTAGTTGGTTCCCCATGCCAGTAAAAGTTGGGAAGAAACAGTAAAATTTAAAAGCCTGCATGTTTTTTATTTGTTGTTTATTTTCAGGTGTCTGTATAGGAAGTTCATCTCAACATATTGTCACTTTTGATGGGCTGAATTTTAAGCTGACTGGCAACTGCTCCTATACCTTATTTGAAGACTTGCAGCACGATGTTGAAGTCCTGCTCCATGAAGGGCCGTGCAGAGCAGCACCCAGGATGAACTGCATGGACTCCATCGAAGTGAAGCATCGTGGTGTGGCAGTGCAGCTCTTCAGTGACATGGCAGTAAGCAAACTCCATGAATTCATCTCTGCATTGTCTGCTCCTGCTGCAGAATTCAGGTCATGGGGGGCACATTTCTTCCCTTGATCCAGTTTCAGCCTATTTTTAACATCTCTTCTCCATTTCATGATGCAATCAGTATTCACAGAATGAGCCAGACACGTTTCTCATCTTGTTCTCCCTGTTGTGCTGGTGTGCCAATGTCAATAACGTGGGATTAGGCTGTGTGTCCCTGACACTTGTGCCAGAAAGGCAGGATTACAGACAGGACATACTGCACTCTGATTCCCCTCTTTGGATAGAGGTCCTTCACGCTGTGTTTGGTCCATGGGAGAGTGCTCTGTTCCTCACAGAGCTGTGCCTGACTGGCCGGCTGAAGGTCTAGGGAGTTGCTTCTCACCTTGTGTGGAACTGGACCTCAGCATTAGAAGAAAGGGCAGCTTCGTATGAATTACATCTGTTTTATAGGCAGAGAATATTCAAACTGAACCCATTTTTCAGCCTCTGGCTACTCAGACATACAGGAGTTGGTCAACTTGCTAAAACGATCTCTTCTGACATATGTAGCAAAATAGAGTGGACCAAAACACCTACACAAATTTCTGCATGGTGCTGGACAGCCTTGACTTCCACTGAGGCATCATTTGAACCTCACAGCATGAGGTGGTTAGTCTGTAAACATGTGGTGCTCAAAGAGTGCGCTTATATAGGAAAATGTTGGGAGAGTTGTTCATGAAATTCACAGGATCAAGGTCCAGTACTCTGTATGTTTTTAGACTCGATAGAAACCTTCAGCTGGCAAAATTGTTTCTTATATTCAGTTGGATCTTCAGGTATTTGTCAAGTCAAAATGTGCTTCAACTGTAAAATTGTAAGGTTGATTTGTAACTGCTTGCTAGAACTGATGTGACGATCTCACCTTTTTTCCTTAAATAGGTGACTGTTAATGGTGAAAGGGTTCTTATCCCTTATTCCAGCAGCTTGTTTGAAATCACTGCCTATGGAGAAATTATGCATGAAATCAAGTTCTCTCATCTTGGCCATAATCTCACATTTACTCCAAGAAACAATGAATTTATTCTTAGACTTAATTCAAAGAGCTTTTCTTCAGGAACCAAAGGGCTTTGTGGTAAGTTTGAAAGTTAGTACTTTTAACAGCTTCCTACTTGGGCTTGAACTTCCATTTATTTTATTGCTATTTGCTAGTCTCCAAATCTGTAAACTCTCTGGGTGAACTGGTCCCACACTTTTGGGGGAATATTGGAAATCTGTGTAAGTTTTTCTACTCTTATCCCCAGTTTTACAGCTCAGTGATGCCCAGTAACTTTAGAAAGAACAGCAGAGATAGCTTTCTGGTTTTTCTTGCTTCAAGTTATCTTATCAAGGAGATTTGTGCTTTTTTTTTTTTATGAGAGTTTAGTTTTAGATTCTTAAAAATTCACTTCTGTGAGAAGTTTGACCAGTGCGTGCAGTGATGGCGAAAAGTTTGAGAGGGCAACTGCTACCTGTGATGCCTTAAGTTTTAAGTTTTTCTGTACTGCTTGGGTGTGCTTTTCTGCTGGGCTTGGGTGGTGAAGACAAAACAGTCCTAGTCCAGCTAAGGACTCAAGGACAATTTCTTCAAACTTCAGGCCCTAAGCATAAACAATGTGAAAAGAGGAGGGCGGACAAGCAGGCAAGAAAGGAGGATGAAACTTCACGATTTGTGACTATTAATTGGACAGTTGACTCCTGCATCCACATGAACTAAAACCTATAAAGATGTGAGACCAAGCCCTCTTCTTGCTTCCATCTTGGAGCCATCCAGGCAGGGGCCACGACTGGTACTGCCAGGGTGTGGCCTTTGAAGGTCTCCCAATAAATACTCATTTTATTCCCCTTAACTCTATGTAGCCCATGTTCCAGCTCCTCCAGGCATCACCTGGGCGAGTTAATTCTACGGTATCCTCAGTGGTGTGATCTATACAGAGATTGCACCTCTGAAATGAGAAACAAGACTCAGGATATTTATGCCTCTATTGATAACAGCTATAAGGAATACCATTAATTCCTCGAGCTGCCCTGGCCAGCATCATCGGTCCCATCCCTGTTTTTTTTGTAGGTTTATTTTAGTGCTGATTACTCAGAGATTTTTCTTTTCCCTTTACTCACCCCGCCAGGGCTGTGTGACCAGAACCACGCCAACGACCTGACGCTGCGGAATGGCTCAGTCACTGCAGACAGCAGCGTGTTTATCCAGGACTGGACAGTGCCAGAGCCGGGCAAGGTCTGCGAGAGCCGGAGGGAGGAGCGGTGCTCGGAGCGCGTGCCCGGCCACTGCCACCTCCTGCTCTCGGACCGCTTTGAGCAGTGCCACAGCATCATCACCCCCAACATGTTCTACGAGGCCTGCATGGAGAGCAGCTGCTACGAGGAGGAGGCCTGTGAGATGATCACGTCCTATGCTCACATCTGCAGGGAGTACGGCGTCTGTGTGGACTGGAGAACACCCGAGCTTTGCCGTAAGCAAAAGTTTTAGCTCTGTGCTAAAACTGATGGAGGAGTTGCCCTGCTTTGGGACATCTCATCCCAGTATTTGTACAAGTGGTATTGCAGATCTCATAACTGGTTGGTCGCCCACTAAGCTGAACCTTATGAAAGAAGTGTTTCTTGGTAAACTGCTAACTGGTAAAATTCCGGGCTAGAGGGAAATAAAGGTACTGTGAACAGGTACCCACACCTGTGTGACAGTTCCTGGCTCTGCAGCCACTGAACCTTTGTGGCACCAGGTTTGGGCTGAGAATCTGCCAGACTCTTTTAGCAGCAGATATCATTGCTTTGATACAGACTTTGGGGGGGTCTGAGGTGGACAGAGAAACTCATACTTTGGACTAGTGGAACTGCTTCCTAGCCTGTCACAGTAATACACAAAATAAGACTTTTCTTTGTAACAGCTTCACAAATTCCTCCTATTTCCATCAAAACCGAAACTTTTGAGAATGTGATGGTAGAGTCAGTGTGGTTTTAGTTTCTTCTACAGGGAAAAATGGGGAAAAGGCCTCTCTCTGTGATGTCATTTCTTGCCAGGACATGCCAGCTAGGCTGACTGAACAAGCTGTAATTTGCTTTGCAAATCTGGTTCTCCTTCTGCCTGGGTTTTGCTTGTGTTTTTGAGGTAAAAAGTTTGTGCTGTGGGAAAGCAGTGTAGTGTGTGAGTATTGCACTTTACCAGAACCCAACCAAGGCAAGCAATACTCCCATGCTAGAGCCAAACTCAGACAGCTGTTGCTTTGTATACCTTCTCTCCTAAAGTCTCATAGACAAGTAGTTCTGCTTTCTCTTCCTGTTTTTTTTTTCTCCTTTTTTGGCCCCTTTTTCTCCTGAAAGCCCTGTTAGGAGGCATACCTAAAGATCTGCCAAAAATGCAAGGTGTCATTAAGTACAAAAATCTCTTGAGGTGGCTTATTCTCCACTTTCTAGTGTTAACCTTTCTGCAGTGATGGTTGCAGACATTCAGGTAGTCCCTCAGCATGTCTGGTTTAGTCAAATGCCTTAGATGTGGATGTATGTAGGCATTTTCTTTCCCAGCTACCTCCTCACAGAGTACCTTGATGTCCCAGTTGGTTTTCTCACCTCCTGACTCTCTAGTTGAGTTTTTTCTTGTTGCTTTGTCTTCTTTCCTTGGATACTTTTCATTTCAGAATTGGAGAACCAGCATCCTAAAGGCATGATGCCAAAAAAAGTGTAAAACAAATGCTTTTTTCATGTTTTGAACTCTGGTCTGAGTTTCCTCTAGACTGATGAAATGATGGGATAGGAAGTCAAGAATGTCAGTGTGAGTTTGGCCTGGGCCTCCAGTTAATGTTTGAAATATCTTTTCAGGATCATAGGTTACAGAACACAGTCTGGTTGAAGTATAGTCCTAGAAAGCAGAGAGAGAATGTTGCCAGCTATTTTCCAAATTCAGCCAGACTTTGCAAATTGTAATGTCCAAAGCTGAATGTAGAGATTACCTTAATAACTCTGTGCAGTTTTCAAATTCCTGTCTGGTTACACAGCCTGTACAAGGATAGAGAAAGAGTTGCTCATTTTAACACTAATTGCATAAAAGTCTTAGGTGTCCTAACAATATCATCATCCTTCTTCCAGCAAATGCCTCTGTGCAACTGCCAAAAATTTAAATTTTCGACGTTTGACTTATCCAAGTTGTATTAACCACTAAATAGACACTTAATAATCACTCTACCACTATATTTTTAATACCAGTAGCACAGTTCTGGATTACCTTGCTTCCCTCCTCCCAGTCCACTGAATCCCTGTCATTCTTGTGGAATTTTACTTGAGGCCTTGTCGTGCCATATTGGGACATTCCAAATCCTTCCTGATTGCTCTTCCTGGGTGGGTGAATATACTCTCTGTAATTCAGATATATTCAGCCTGGAGAGGAGAAGGCTTTGGGGTGACCTCATTGTGGCCTTCCAGTGCCTGAAGGGAGCCACAGGAAAGATGGAGAGAGACTCTTGACAAGGGCCTGGAGTGACAGGACAAGGGGCAATGGCTTCACACTGACACAGAGCAGGGTTAGATTGGATATTGGGAAGAAATTGTTCCCTGTGAGGGTGCTGAGGCCCTGGCACAGGTTTCCCAGAGAAGCTGTGGCTGCCCCATCCCTGGCAGTGTTCCAGGCCAGGCTGGATGGGGCTCTGAGCAACCTGGGCTAGTGGAAGGTGTCCCTGCCCATGGGACAGTTGGAACCCAGGGGGTTGGGACCAGATGTTCTTTAGGTCCCTTACAGACCAACCCATTTTATGACTATATGAAATAATTGGCTTTACCATGGAAAAGGTTAATGTTAAAGACTTTTTTTTCTGTCTCCATTGGCTGCTAGATATGTAGACAGTTTAGCTGATGAATATTTTCTTGTTTGTTTGTTTGGGAGCTTGGATTTTCTTTCAGTGTTTTTTGTCAGGGGACTGGAAGAAAGTTTTATAAACCTCACAGCAGTCACAGACTGGGAAATAAAAACCACTTTTTCTAATTGAAGCTGTAGAGAAAATAGACTTAAGGGAATACACAGTATGGAAGCTGTGTCCAATGGTTTTTTGAATAGCTGTAGCCCTAATTTTGTGTTTGCTTTTAGAGACAATATCCTCAGATCTGTGAACACATCAGTAAAAATTTTCTGCTGGCTTACAGGGTTATGCAACTTTCCTTGATTCAGTTAATTCTGTTAATAAGGCAATTCAGTTAAAAAGATGCAGAAATCCAGCAGGTTCAGTTTTGAAGTAACAAAATGTTCTTTTTTGTTAGCTTTCTTGAGTTCTATGGGAATGCTGCAGCCTATCAAGTTAGAAAAAAGAGTCTTTTTTTCAATGATTTAGTCTGTCCTGACTATGCACGGTTACCACCCACAAGGTTCTAAATTCTTATGTTTGTGGCCCAGTGTTGGAAACAAAATTTGACAAGTGAACACTCACCTAAATTATTCTATCATTATTGGGGTGAGTCATATGTTGCTGGTGATTCATGTGACCTAAAAATGTGGTTTCCTGATTTCTGCTCCAAGGGACCAGATCCACTCAGTGGGTGATGGCTTTCTAAAATTGAAAAAATTCTAAAGAAAGCTTGAGTGGAAAGACTGCGCTGCATTTCCTTAGATCTCTTTAGACAAAGGTGGTGTTTTCTTCTCTGTCTTGCTCAGCAATGAAATGTGCCCCACATCTGACATACGACCACTGCCACACAGCCTGTGTGAAGAGCTGTGAGAATAATACCAAAATCAGTGTCTGCAAGGATTATCCCACGGAAGGCTGCTTCTGCCCAGAGGGAAAGGTGATTTCTGGTGACAGCTGTGTTAGTGAAGAAGTCTGCACTCAGTGTGTCAGTGAGGATGGCACACACCATCAGGTAACTACATGCACAGCAACCTCTGGCAGTGCTTGGAGTTCACACCTTTGAAAGGAAATCTGATTTCCCTTTGGATACTTTATTTTCTAGCTCAGTTCCTCCTAATCTGCTGGCTGTCAGCCCCATTTAGCTCCCCTAGTGTGAAATTGGCTGGGACTGGATATAAAGATCACAGCTGGGACTGTAAAGACCTGGCAAGGCATGACAGTTCCATGTGGAGGGGAGTCTAGAGGAAAGAGAGGAAGAGTGATGGCATAAGTGAATATTTACCAAGATAAACATCTCAATTTAGCAGATTTTTACGAGTAATGACAATTTAATCATAAATCTGAATCCTTTACTTAAAAAATGTGTTGTATTGTCTTTGCAAAGCTAACTGAATCCTCATGAGGGGCAGTGGAGAGACAGACATCAAAATCTTCTCCCTGTGATCAGGGACAGCACCTGGGAATGGCTGGAGCTGTGTCAGGGCAGGGTTAGGGTGGATATTTAAGGTTCTTCCCCCAGAGGCTGTGGGGCACTGAACAGGCTCCCCAGGGAATGGTCACAGCCCCAAGGCTGCCAGAGCTCCAGGAGTGTTTGGACAACGCTCCCAGGGATGCACAGGATGGGATTGTTGGGGTGTCTGTGCAGGGCCAAGAGCAGGACTCAATGATCCTTGTGCGTCCTTTCCAATTCACACATGAAATATTTCCAGTGGTTGATGGGGAGTGGTGAGACCAAGTCAGCCTTATGTCAAGTGGTATTTGTCTATTTTTTTTTTTTTTTTGAGATTTATTCCTTTGATGAAATTCCTCACTTTGGTTTTACTGAAAATCCACTTTGCTTAGTTAAGGCAGCATGGGGCTGGGAAAAGCTGTGGATGCTGGGTACAAGACTGCAGTGAAAGACTGTTGATTCCAGCATCACACAGTGGGTGTGTCCCTTGTCCCAAACTCTTCCATGTGTCCCCTGTTCCAGGTAACAGGGGTGGTTCCTCTTCACCCCAGCTACTCAGCTCCTAAAGTTTGCATTCTAAGATGAGCTAGTCCACTTCAATCCATATTTTTGTTATAGGATTTGAAGGAGAAGGGATTTTAATTGCAGTGTTTTATGGACTTTAGATTCTTAATGAGATTTTTGGGGAGGTGGAGGACAGGGGAGGCCGTTTTGCCTCTCCACCATTGCAGGCTTAGCTTTGTGAGGAATACAACAGGCACTTGGGTCAGGATTTCCTTAACTTCCTTCTCTTCTGGTGTTCATTCCTCTTTTCTTTTCTACTCTAGACTGTGTTTGGGCTTATGGGATTTTAGTCCTAACACTCACATGGCTTAAAACATGTAACTATCTCTCAGTATAGGTGCAGTATGATTAGATTTCTCTCTCTTTTTTTTTTTTTTTTTCCCTTCCTAACTCTAAAAGGCTCAGCAGAGTGCTAGTTTATACCGTGTTCCAAACTTTTCCAGATGACAGCATTTTCTGGTGGCATCCTGACCTGCTGTACATGTTCTCACCCAGAATCTGGATTGGTTGTGCAAATTAAAATGTCTGATAATGCATCCTTCCACTCATATCTCCCTATTCACATGGGTGTTAAATGTGCATAGTTCTGTGTGGGTAACTGCAGCTTTAATATCAATGATTTCTGCTTTCTTGGGAAGGAGCAGTGATTGAAAAATTATTCTCTTTACCAATGGTTTCGGAATGTGCTCATGACCCTCAGGTAGTCACTGCAGTGATGGTTTCAGTTTTAGAGGACATATAGTGCTCTTCCAGTCTTCAGTCCGCTGCAGAGTGAAGTGATGACACTCCAAATTGCCTTAATATAAAAATATGCACTATTTATTTCTCTGTGTTGAATACTTACTAATTAGGGAAAGCAGACAGTTCTCTGGTTTCCCCAAAAATAATGCTGTTTATTACCACTGAACATGCAATCATGGTATGTAGTTGCACCAGTCCACTGTTACTCACAATAGCCTGCAATTGCATTTATATCTGAGCATTTTTGATGCATAAAACAATAGTAATTCCTCATCTTATCCACACAGTCTTTACATCTTAACCTAAATTGGCACACTACAATCATGTGTCTCTTTAGATTTTTACTGTTATCAGAGCAACCAACCTTACATGAATGAATCTTCATAAATCTTCTGATTTTCCATGTTAATGTTACTCCTCCTCACCCACTGCCATCCTCCCATCCCATCATACCAGTGACCAGAGCATGGAATTTCTATCTAACACTCTGTTGGGGCTTTTTCCCTTCAGCACTTGGAGACGTGGATTCCCGAGAATGAGCCCTGCAAGATCTGCACGTGTCTCGAGAACAAGAAGATAAACTGCACAGTCCGACCCTGCCCGACTGTCACACGTAAATTCATTGAGCTCTGTGATTGGACATGAATTGCAGTTCGGGTTCTTGGCTTCCTGGTTCTTATCCAAACTTGTTTTGTGGATGTTTTTTCCAGCTGCCCAGTGTGGTCCGTGTGAAGTCGCTCGCCTGCGCAGGGGCCCTGGCCAGTGCTGCCCTGAGTATGAGTGCGGTAGGTTTTTGTAAACTCTTGGAATCTTCTTGGTCTGTACTTTTACCAGATACTTCTAAGGTATACAGTCCCTTTTTTAAAAAAAATATTTCATTCAGTGCTGCATTTTTGATACCACTGAATGCTTGTACACTCATCCATGTGGAAAACCAAACAGCTCCTAAGGATATGAGTCGCCATTCACTTCCAACTTTGTCCCTCTTTCTGTAGTAGATGAGAAAGGAATGGAGCAATTTGTTTTTGTCTAAATGACATGGAATGATTTTTTTCTCAAGCATTTATATTTGCATTATCTATATTTGCCCATTAAATATAACATTAGAACCTTAATCCCCATAACCCGAGTTTGAACTCTTCTCTAAGCTAGTTTGAAAACAAACTCTGACCTGTTGAACTCTAATGTACTTCATATTTTAAGACAGCAATTGAGTGTGAGTTTAATGGGGATGTGCATGTGTGTGTGTGTCTTTTCTTTAGGACTAAGTAGGCGTGGTTTTAAGCACTGTCTGAATTTCTGCTCTTAGTGTGTGACCTGGTTTCCTGTGATTTGCCTCCTGCCCCTGTCTGTGAGTTTGGCCTGCAGCTTGCCCTGACCAACCCTGGAGAATGCAGACCAAATTACACATGTGGTAAGATCATTTTTCCTAGCAGGGAGTGACACTGGAACACTGCCTTTAAGCAACATTGACAACTTCCTTTAGGCATTATTTTTCCCCCTCTGAAAGGTTTAATTTTGGTGCCAACAGACGTGTAATGATTTCCTAGACTTGGCAGAAGTATATTGTTGGCACTTTGAGTACACTTTCAAAGTAAGGACAAGAGAAACACTTTACTCTTGGATGCGTGTTCTCTGACCTTGATGCTTATTTTATAAATCTTCTTGTTTGTGTATGAGACAAGAATTTTTTTGGCAGGGCAGGAACTTTCCTGAGCCTTTTATATCTGCATTACTCCTCAGACTTTAAGCAGATTTATGACAGTTTAAGGTGCTGATTAATGCCTTGCTGCCAGAAAACTGTCCTGTTCGCTGGCAGCACTCTGAAAATCCATGAGCTTGACACAGTGCCCACCTTTTCCTGCCAGCCTGCAACAGGGAAATGTGCAGCTCCATCCCAAGACTGTCCTGCCCATCACACCGGACGCTGACTGTTGTCAAGACCGAGTGCTGTGATAAATATGAGTGCACCTGCAGCTGTAGGAACTCCACAGTGAGCTGCCCCCTGGGCTATCTCTCCCAGTCTCTCACCAATGACTGTGGCTGTGTATCCACCACCTGCATTCCAGACCGGGTAAGGGAAGTGAAATGTCTTTTCCATGGATGACAGTGTCTTTTCCATATGGAGCAGCAGCACCAGATCCAGCAGGCAGCCACCTAGATATGAATAAACCCCCAATGAGACTGCTGGAAAGTGATGCCAGGGCATTTTTAATTTACAAGGACTTGAAAGAAACACACTATTACTTCATACTGTTGCTTCTTTTATTACAGTAATTTATTTTGACATAACCAGTCCATTTTTTGTAACTTTGAGATAAAAACATTTGAAGCTTAAAAGTCACTCAAATCAGGAATTTCAGAAGTGATTTTTGTTTTCAGGTAACAGATATACATACTTTGGGACCACTACTGTTACTATATATTCTTCCAATCCTGTACTAAATTTATTGACATATTTGGTACACCTTAGACCTAAAATTCCTTGTGCTTATTGATTACCTTTGTCTCTGCCTGAGAAGGTGGTGTGTCTTTTAAGAACTATATTGCCATTTTAAAGTTTTTGCCAAATTATGATTCTGATAAAGCTTCACTAGGGTATATTTTTCTTATTTTGCTAACCTTTTATTAAGTTGTTGTATTATGTTAATCTTTAAGATAAAGTTGCTTAGAGGAGAGGTTGCAGGGCAATGTAATTTTTTTCATTAAACCTGAACATAGGGCTTGCAGCTCAGGACATCTACCTTTTATTGTCCATTTGTAAGGAGTTCATGACCTTGTATAATTCATTTTATGTCTCTGTGACTTACTTGCTCTAGCTATAAAAATAAATGATATTCTCTCTTTAATACCAAGCTGTAAAATTTACTAATAGAAAGTCCAATTTAAGGGATGGCTCTGCTTTTTAGGGGTAGCTATGGTGGCCTGAGGATACCAGAGGATGAAAGCTTTTATTCCAAGTAGGATCTCTTCAAATCAGATGGTTTAGCTGGAAGCAGTTTTGTCTTCAAGGCTCCTTAAGGACTTAGTGTTTGTTATCCTAAAATATTGTCACATTATACTTACAGGGAAACTGAGACCCTTGGTAACTCCACCAACTGCAGATAAAACTCTCCAATTTATTTTTTATAAAACAGTAGACTTATTTGTACTCATTTTTCCTTTCCTCAACAGACTGGCCACAATTTTAAGACCTGTAGCATTTCTAAAGGATTCAAAATATTCCATTGAATTTATGGTTGGTTTCACACCTTAAAATGCAGCTTTTTGGAACCAGCAGTGTGCCCTGACAGCAGCAATCTGCTCTTTTATGTATTGATTATTGCATTTAATAGGTGTGTGTGCACAACAACATAGTCTATCCTGTTGGGACAACCTGGGAAGATGGATGCAGGGAATGCTCTTGCACTGGTGTGAGGGATGATGTTACAGGACTTCAGATGATGGAGTGTCATGACAAAGAATGTGACACGTTCTGCTCTCGGGTGAGTAACACTTAAACCAGTGCAATAACCAGCAGAGCCCTGCTGGGGAGCTGCAATGATCCCTTTTAAGCCTCCTTGTTTAGAGAGTAACCAGAGAAAATTAGAAAAATAAGTGTTTTGGCAATAGATTATCTTGGGAGCAGAATCTAAGAGCATGAGCATTATTGACTTTATTTTAGGGTTATTGTTTTAGGATCACATTCTGCTGCCAAGAAAATCAGTGTAAATTTATTTTACATTTTGATAGAAGAAAAACTGCATCCTGAAGTGTCTGTCATTTACACCACTTGCACAATAAGTGTCCATGATGGCTGAAGTTCAATTGCAGATGTCTGTTCTAGCTCAAGTTCACTTTCTGAAGT
The DNA here is from genome assembly GCA_037013685.1 of Acridotheres tristis. NCBI lineage: Eukaryota > Metazoa > Chordata > Aves > Passeriformes > Sturnidae > Acridotheres > Acridotheres tristis. The sequence continues at coordinate 62,666,675 of CM072885.1, forward strand.
TCCCATTTCAGCTCTGTCTGTTGCTCAGCTCTGCCTATTGTAGCAGTAATAACACCTCATGCTGGGACCTTTATTGTGCTCAGACATCTGCTACATCCTATAAAACCCTGTGGTTTACTTTTGGAAGCCTGCAAAGGAAGTATGATCCACTTTGTTGTATTGGTTTAGATGGTCAAACAGGAATAGACAAATAATTGCTACAAAGATTTGGTAGAGGAATGTGATTTAAGCCAGATATTTGGAAAAGGTTCTTCTCCCAGAGGGTGGTTAGGCACTGGAACAGGTCCCCAGGCAATAGTCATGGCTCAAAGCCTGACAGAGCTCAAGAAGTGTATTGGGCCATGGTGGGATTGTTGGGGTGTCATGTGCAGGGCCAGGAACTGGACTCAATGATCCTTGTATATCTTAAATACTGCATCCTTCTCTAGGACCAACCAAAAAACCTCAATCTGTTAGGAAAAAGAAAACAACAAAGCAATTGCAGAGTTGGATGAGAAAGTCTGAGGATGCCAAATCCAGTAAAAACCATGAGAGTAGATGTGGGAGTTTTTAAGTGTTGCAAGAGAATCCCTTCGGTTTCCATGTGTAGAAAAGTCTTGTCTCTATTATGGCAATTTTTATTAAATGTTAGGTCTAAATTATGTGGCTGTGTTTCATCTCATTTCAATAATTTATTAATAATTTGTTATTCCAATAAAATCTCATTAATGCAAAGCTACAGTTACTTGACATTGCAGCATCAAAAAAAATCTGGTTAAAAACACATAAAAAGACTGGTTGGAAACGATGCCAGTTCTTTATGGGAATTTCTCATTTCTTCAGCTCCTTTAATGGTTCTCAAGGCTCTACAATTAAAACTGTAACTGTTAGTCCACCTGGATAGCTCAGATGATTTTTTTTTTCATTGCTTACTGTTAGACTACCTGGATCGCTCAAGTTTTTTTTTTCCCTTTGTTTACTCCTTGACATACATATCAAGGACATCAGAAGCACTGTCATCCAGTTTGAATTGACCTTAAACTTATTTTTCAGTTCAAAGTAGATGGCATTAAAAGTTTTTTTGATATCAAATGTATTATTTAATCATTAATCATTACTAGGATGATATTTAGACTCTCTGCTGCTCCTGGCTATTAATTTCATTGCCAGGTGTTAAAGTTGTACAGTATAATTTTTGACAGTGTCATCTGACTTCTGTGAAAACAACTTGGAGTTTTTTTAATCTTGCTAGATGAAAAAAGGAAAAAAACCCTGAAAACCCCATAGCATGTACTAGCTCTTGGATTTTACTTCTCTTGAGTTTGCCATGCAGAAAGTTGCACCTGATGCTTCAGACATGTATTTAGCAGATAAAAGTAATCTAAAACCAAATGCTCAACAGTGTAATTTTTCTCACACAGCTGGGTCAAGGTCACATTTTATGCATCACGTTTTAGGAAATTATATGAAATAAACTTCCATATCAAAGTCCATTGATTATTGAGGTTTGCTGATGTGCTTCATATTGCAAATTAGGGACGGTTCATGAGGGGAGAGAGCAGTTGGGAATCTCTCATTAATTCAGTTTGACCAAAATCAAATTATGCTTATTTTTACAGGCATTTTTCACATGAACAATGTTATGTGACAGATCATCTTTCTTTCAACTCTGTACTGAGATCAGAGTTATGTTCTTCCCCTTGGAGACAGTCTAGCTATTATATATCAAATATTTTATTTCTAATTAGATTAAAAGTTTTTTCGTTCTTGCACTTAGATATTTCACTATTTCGGTATTTGAATATGTATTAAAAGTGAGAATTGGGATTCTTGTTTCTCTGGGCTCTTTTTTTTTTTTTTTTTGACTTATTTTGCTGGATTTGTAAGATTTTTCTTTAGTAACAGAGTGCCTACTATTCAATTTACATGCTGTTTATTTAGTTTTCCATAGTTACGTGTTAGACTTTGTTACATGATCTCTAGTGTTGCATAGTTTCATGTTGCTATCTTAATTTGTAGAATTTTTTTCAAATTCGTTTTGCAGGTAAACTGTTGGACCTGGCAGTGCTGGGTTAATGGTTCAACTTGGTCTTAAAGGGTTTTTTAACCTAAATGATTCCATGAAAAGATGAAATGATCAGTCAAAAGCGGTCTCTGGATTACATGTCTGAGCAACCTGCATCCTCCCTCTGCTTAAACACAGATGTCTGAATGTGCTCAGACTGAATCCTACCCTTGAATTTTCTGGAATGGGAAGGGCAGTTATGGGTGCTGATTAACATCCAAGATTCCATAAGAGCAAGTTTTACCTTTAAATTGCCTTTGTAAAATACTGTTACATATATAAAAAAAAAATTTAAAAAAAGATGATTTAAAAATCCCTCATAATTATATCTGTCCTTTTTCAAACTCTCCTTTTCATAAAAGGTTGCTAACATTAACCATTGATCCTAAAAGAAGACGCTGGGATTGATGTTCTTGTTTGCCTCCTCTTCTTGGATAAGTAAGTCCTTTTCTTTTCTTTTCTTTCCTTTCCTCCTCCAGGGCTACAAGTACATTGTGCCAGAAGGGGAGTGCTGTGGGAGATGTCAGAAAACTGCTTGTGAGGAGCTGCACTTTTGGCCTCGGGGTGATGAAGATCCTCCTTTGCATGAGGTGAGGTACCAGTGGGATGCACACTTTCTCTCCTAGCAAAAGCCCCCTGGAATTATTTTATGTTCCATGGAAGGAGATGAAGATGATATCAGCTTTATTTACTACACATCAAGCAGCACTGAGAGACAAAGTTTTGGGTATCCTGTGACCTACCCAGTCAATTCCCACATACGAATCCTCCCCACCCTTTTCTGGGCCAGATATTTTGTGTACAATTACTAATTTCAGCCATGGTAGATTGAAATAATGTTCATTGGGTATCAGCTATTTGTTTAAATTATCCCAGCTAATTTCTATTGCAATCTGCTGCTGTCTTAAAAACAAAGCATGTTAAAGTGTCATTTTGCTACCTGTCTTTTTCTTGGTTTTAACAAAGGGATTTCTTAATATGGATCACTATTATTTTCTGCTTCATCAAACAAGCCTTCAGAAGGCCTGTTTTTGTCCCCCACTGTCTCTCACTGACTTTTTTTTGTCCTAACACATTAATAATACTCTCCAGTTTCTTCCTTACTATGTCCTCTTGTAACTCTTCTGCCATTAGTGAAGAATGAAGCATTTAACCCACTAGAAGAATGTGTTTCCTCACTTTCTGAGCAAAGATGAATTGATTGCAATTGGGGATCTGATCTTCAGTTTTGCCGTTCTTGAAGTATATCATAGTGGTATCAGTGAAGGAATAAAACCACAAAGCATTGAACTATGGCAGCATCTTCCTCCTGGCCTCTGTTGGTGTCTGTTCCCATAAATAGCACTTGAAGTTCCTGCTTTGTCTGGCCTGTGGGTGATGATAATAAGAGAACTGTCAACAGGATCTTGTATTTTCCACATTTGCGAGTGTTTCAGGTCTAAAGCCTATTGCTAAAGCCTCCTTTGGGCTTAGCAGAGCTAATTTGCAGCAGGTTGCAGAATAAAGAGAGACTGCTCAGTGCAGTGCAGCCAGTCACCTGGGAATAAATGCAGAATTGACTCCAGTTAGGAGTGCTTTTTCTTCTTCACATGTTATTTGACCTGTCCCTTTTGAAGAATGCTCCTGTAATTCTTATTCTTTACAAACTCATGGTGCTCTGTAAATGGATTGTCACAGTAAGGGTTTGTGGAGAACTGTTGAGTGACACTGTTCCTGATGCACGAAATGTGCTTTTGGCAAGCCAGCATCTGGCTGGGATGGCCTTCCCTCTATCCAGGGGCACAAATGCTGCTGTTTGTGTTTTATCCTCTCACAACTTGCCCTCAGGTTGGCACAGAGTGGCGATCTCCCTGGAACCGCTGCATTGTCAACGAGTGTGTCCGGGTGAACAACGAGGTTTTTGTGCAGCAAAAGAATGTTTCTTGCACCCAAATGGATGTGCCTGACTGTCCAGAGGGAACTGAGCTGCGCTGTGACCAAGTGATAGACTGCTGTCCTTCTTGCAGATGTGGTAAGGCTTGGGGGATTACAAATGGGATCACTCCAGCATGAACTGTTTTGTTGGGTGATTTTCTGTTTCTCAACAACAATTTTAAAAGTGTGTGTTTTGGAAGTGTAGCCCCACTTTGAAGGGCTCCTGTGTAATTCAGACACTGAGTACAGAAGCACATGCTGCTGCATCCAAAATCCTGTGGGCAAAAGGGGAGAGGGGGATTCTGCCTGCCATTACCTAAAGGGAGCCCATAGGAAGATGGAGAGAGACTCTTGGCACGGGCCTGGAGTGACAGGACAAGGGGAAATGGCTTCACACTGACACAGAGCAGGGTTAGATTGGATATTGGGAAGGGTGGTGAGGCCCTGGCACAGGTTGCTGAGAGCAGCATCCCTAGAAATGTTCCAGGCCAGGCTGGATGAGGCTCTGAGCAACCTGGGCTAGTGGAAGGTGTCCCTGCCCATGGCGGGGTCTTGGAACAAAATGATCTTTAAGGTCCTTTCCAAGCCATTTGATGATTCTATGACTGCTAACATAGTATTGGCTCAAAAGTCTAAATCAAAACATTTGGGTAATTGGCCTCAGTCTGGGAAGACTCTCTCAGTGATGTTTAGTTGATAAGTGTGTGTGCAACCACAGGGTGAGGAGGGAGCAGTGGGAGGAGGAGAGGATATATGCTCTCTAATTTGCAGAAAACCCGAGTTCATCTGAGATTGTGAGGCTTGAACTGGAGGGGAGAGTTTATGTTCTGCCATGTACTTGTTAAGAAATAGCTCAGCCAGAGATATTTTTATGTAGCATCAAGTATAGGTCTGACAAATTGATGCCTTTCAAGGTGTAATGTAAAGGAGCTCAGTTATGCCTCTTTACAGTGAAACAGGATACAAATTTCTTCAAGCTGCAACTGTGCTGAGTCAAAAAGCATAGCTGTGGTTGATTAAATCTTGGAATTGTCATTATAATGGTAATGCTAAATGGAATACTTTATTCTTTTTTCAGTACCCCTGAATGGTTGTCCTTTGAATGGCACAGTTATTGGGGTAAGACACAAATTCCTTTTACTTGTTGAGATGTCAAGATATAAAATAAATGAATGAGCTTTTGAAAGACACACACTTGTCAGAATATACACACACACAGAATACAGGGCAGCTTTTTTTCAAGATAGAATCTCTGCAAGTGAGACCTTGGAGTAACAGCAGTACCAGGGGCTCAGCACATCTATGTCCAGCTCCTGACTCTGCCAGGGTCTTCCTATATGATAATGAGCATCTCTGCAAAATGGGGACAGCAATGCTTCCTTATCTTGAAGGATGCTTGAAATGAGTGCTTAGAAACTGTTGTAATCTGCATTTTGTAATGGTTTGCAGACTACCAAACACACAGGAAACTCTCTACGAGGGTTAATCTCCCAAGTGATCCTTGCCCACTTTGGGGAAGCAAAACCTTCCCATATTCTGCTTAGAGGATAAGGCAGATTAAAGCAAGGACGGAGACTTCCTCCACCTGTGTGGAAGGAGAGGTATCCCTCCTTGGCTATTAGCAGGAACAGGAAAGCTGAGCTTCCTCCCTGTTTGACCTCTTTTCCCTTTCAAGATCCTTGCTGATATGCCCTGTGAGGAAATTTTTTCTCAACTGCGTATTTAATGGATAGATTAAGACATGTTTAACCCAGCCCATGACAGTGGGAATGATGGGAGTTAAGCATCTGATCTCATTTATGCCAAATTTATCTTTGGAGAGCTCTGTCAATTGTCCATTGTTTCCCTAAATCCATATTCTGGCAGCACCTCTGGTGTCAAAGAGCTCTAAATATTCTCACCATCCTCTGGGGAAACAGGTTCTCTTTAGTCATTTAACCTAACTTTAACCTACTCATTCTTGCTTTGTCAACATGTGTCTTCCTTTTAAATTTATTTAAAAGTAAATTTACTCAAATCTCTTTATATTTTAATGGTGTGGCAGAGAGAACCTTTCTCCATCTATTTGTTGTGGTTTGGATATTTTTTTTGGTAGTCCAAAGACATAAGTTTAAATTTTTTAGAGCTAAAATCATGTCATCAATCATCCATCATTCTGTGTAGAGATGACTTCCCTGTAGAATTAAATCCAAGGAAAAACTTCTATTTTTCTTGTCAGAAAAGAAAAGCTTTCTTGTCAGAACACTGTTTTAAAAGTGATGAATTCTGGATTAATCTTTCTCTTTGATTCCTCTATTGTACGTTGTCAGAACTAGTTGGCATCCTATGAAGAATATTTGTAGAGAATGTCAAGGACAGTAATTAGCAGCTCTTGCCACCTTCTCTTATATAGGATTATATATTCCATATATATATATACACATAATTATATATAAATTATATATCTATATAAGTTATACACACACACATATAAATTATACATGTATATATATACATAATTTCTCTATTGCAAACCAAAGCTCTTTCCAAAGTTGTGTGCTGTTCTGCCATGACCAACTAATTTTTTTCTCCTCCAGCAAAATGTTCACCTGATCTGTCAAGTAGAGTACTTTTTCTCTTCAAGCATTTCAAAATATTTACAAATAATTTAAAATAAACAAATTTTGAAACAAAATGTCACACTGAAGGCCAAATGAGTGTCTGTGTTCTGAAAACTTCAAAATAAAATGTCCCAGCTTCTGCAATATTGAAAAAAGTTCCTAAAATTTCTTAAACTAGCTTCATTTAATGACTTACCATAAATTAACTAACTGTATGTCTGAAATATTTTGAGTACCTGGCATCACTACAGCTTTTTCTTGTACTATTCTCTGCTTCAGTGACTGGTTCCCGAGTCCTGGTCAGGAAGGAAGAGGTGGTGTCCACAGAAATTTATACTTCCTGGATTTCAAACCCTTTATGTTGGGTTCTTTAAGAATAAGGCTTCAAGTTTCATTTTATATCAAGGGAAAACTTTTCTACATTAGCTCTATCCCAGAATAATCCCAAGCTTTGAGTATTTTACTGCATTTCTGGTAATTGACTGTGTCCTTAATCCCTTTACATTTTTGTCATGTATCTGGTTACCAATATTATATTGGAGTAATTTGGTGTATTGCATCCACTCTGCTGCTCTTAACAATGCTGTGGGTTTTAACTGCAAGCTTCCAAGCAGATGGCTGTATTTACCAAAAGGATTATCTGTATCTCTCATTTGTTTTCTCAGGCTTTTAGTGACTGGCATTTTTGAAGATGATCTGAGCAAATTTGAGCTTTATGCAGGTTATTTTGGTGGCACTGGGTTAGCAGGTGTTGACTTGGCTATTTTGTTCCAAGATAGCCAAGAAATCAAATGATAGGTGTATTATATAAAGGGAAAAATATTTTCCCTTTATATAACACACCTGTCATCCATTATCCATTATCAATCCATTATTTTTTTCAGTCTGTCATGCTAAGCAAATTTGGGAACGGGGCAAGACCTTCCCCCAAAAGTTCAAGGCACCTATGTGTGAAGATTTCATTTCAACCTATCTCTAGTAATCTCTATGTTCCTGCCTCTCACAGTGATTATCATATGAGTTCAACTTTACCTATTTTGTACTTGATTGGGATGTTAGAAGATTTCATGAGGATATCAGTCATGGCTCTGTAGAGCCTTTCTTTATGATGTTAAAGCCTAGAGCCCCTGAGGCATTCTTTGATAAACCATGAGGTCTGCACCAGAACTGTCACTCTGGTGTCTGACTGCTTTCCAGTGTTGAGATCAAACAAGAAATCTGGAGGTTCATAGGTTATTTTCTCTCCATCTGTTGTGGTGTAGCCCCAGCCAGCAGCCACTCACTCACTCCCCACCTGCAGGATCGAGGAGAGAATGGGAAGGATGAAAGTGAGAAAGCTCCTGAGCTGGGATAAAGAAGGTGAAAGTAAAAGCTGTGCAAGTAAAGCAAAACAAGGAATTCATTCACTGCTTGCCATGGTTGGGCAGGTGTTCAGCCTTCCCAGACAAGCAGAATGGTGACTTGGGAAGTCAAATGCCATCACTCCAAACATCCTCCCTTCCTCCTCCTCCTTCTCCCCACTGTATATTCCAATCATGATGCCACAAGGTCTGGAATGTCCCTTTGGTCAAGTGAGGTCACCTGTCCCAGCTGTGTCTCCTCCCAACTTCCCATGTACCCCAGTCTCCTCACCAGCCTGGCAGTAGGAAAAGCAGAAAAGGCCCTGGCTCTGTGCAATCCCTGCTCAGCAATAACAGCAACATCTCTGCATTATCAGCCCTGTGTGCAGCACAAATCCAAACCACAGCCCCACTCCAGCCACTGGGAAGGAAATTGTGTGAACCCAGGTCAAACCAGCTCACCCTCCCTCTCCCAGCATCAAAACTTTGAGTGTATCCTCATGCCTGCCTCCACTGAGGTTTTTTTAACCCTCCAGATTAATGATAGTCACTACGAAAGGTTAAACCTGGAAAGCTGAGGAATCCCATGTTCAGGTCTCAAGCTGAGCTATTAAAAGACAGGGATCTCCCTCTTAGTATTTCTTCTTTCATCATGTTTTATGTGGAGGATCCTTTTTCTAGACCGCAGGAGAGAGTCATTACTGTTACTGGTTATAGAGGCCTGAGGACCTCTGTTGGCCTGGGGCACAGAATAAGAATGTAGTAAAAATTCTCTGCTCAGAGCGTTTGTCCTTCAGAGTATTGGCCCTAAACTACCCATAAATGCATTACTTTACATGGTTACTGTGGCCAGCTTCTTGGTTTTGCTCCATTTGTTTCATGAGCATGTTCATGAGCAATAATTCAAAAAGGAATCTGAGGATATGCACAGCACCAAGTCAAATCAACAGTGGCATTCCATTAATATCCAAAGTACAATTCAAACCTTTCATAATCTAGCAAAATTGTCTATTTACCTTATTTTACCTTATTTATTAGTTTTTAGAAGTTTGTGAAAATCTCGAGTAGGCTGTTTCCACTTTGTCCCTTCATCCTTTGTGGTTTGTTATTTTGGGGTTGAAATGAAGGGCTTTGCACTTGGGAGGAAGAAAGAGTTTGTCTTCAGAAGTCCTTTCAGTGCAGGTTAGCCAATTACTGACTCCACATATTTTTGTTTCTTAACAGTTTGGCATTTCTGCTCTGCATTTTCATGTCATTTTTGCTTGCTTTGAAAAGGTGATAGATCCAGAAGACAAGGTGCTGGGGAAGAGCTCAGGGAATTTGAATTGTGCTCAGATTGATTTGCTTATAACTATGGACAAGTAGAGTTCTTCAATCAGTAATTCTGTTTGTTTTTAAATTTGTCTTTTCTTTTTAGGCCTTTAAAGATTTACAGAATCAATAACAAGCAATTTCTGCTCATAATCTGAGAATTGTGATGGCTCTAGTATGAAGACTTCTTGCCAAATCAATTTATTACACTCAAAAAATGAACTCTTGGCAACCATGTAGTCAGAATAAAAAAATCTTCCTCATGACTTTCAAGGATCCTATTATTGCTTGCTAGATTTGTAAGTGACAAAGAAATGCCAATGCCATTTCTCAGATTAAGGACTTTGACAGGGCTTTCTTAAAAAATAGCCTTATGCTGTGCTGCTTGGTCTGGAATTAGAGAAGGAAAAAAATTGAGGTCACTGGAAACTTGGCAGCATGGGTTTCTTGTTTCTCTAGCAAAGAATTACAGTGCAAGATTGAATGAAGGAGATGTAACATGAAGTCACTTGATCTCAGTTTTGCTGGTGGGATGGTCACTGATGACAAACTGGTTCTGATGTTTCAGCACGGGAGGCGCCTGATGGTGGATCAGTGCACGACGTGTGACTGCTTCCAGTCTGCCCCTCGGAAATACACCCTGAGGTGCACCAAACTGAACTGCCAGGCCTGCCCAGGGGTGAGTGCCAGCCCTCGGGGGGCTCTGCTCAGGAATGTGTCTGATGAGAGTCGTGTTCTTCACTACACACACCAGTTTATGTCTGGTACAACTCTGGGGCTTTTGGCCTTTCTTCAGGTTCTTCTTAGAAATCTTGGCTCTGTGTTCTTTCCATGAATTGGATGGTAAACACCAAATCTGATCTAAATCATCAGCACAGCAAAGATAACTTTACATGGTACTCAGCTCCACAGGCGCATTTTTATTTTAGCTTACTTACCCTTAGAGCAATATAAGTTTTAGCAAATCATTTGCAACAGGAAGTGCTGAGTCCTCTTTCCTACAGTGTTATCTGTACCTCCAGGAACTAGCATTTCAGCCAGATCTCCATGCTTCAGGCCTTTCCTATGACTCTTCCAAATTGTCTAAAAGCTGGGCTCATTAGCACTTGTTTGGCTGCCAGCCTATGCCTTTGATGATTTGAAGTGGTTGTCCCCATCAGTTCCCACTGGTTTTTGAAGTTTTTGCTGCTGCTTTGGTGCCATCACCTGCAATGAATGACTTTGGCTGAGAGACCCAGAGGGATATAGCTTCCATTTGTACTCCACTGACCAACAGTGTGATAGGATTGCCTGATTAGCTCTGCTCAGTTGTGTCGTTTTCTCACTTAGCACCAATACCTTGAGTAGAAGGAGACCCAAGTGATTTGCAGAAGGTGGTTTGATCTCTCTGTGTCCAAAGAGCACAGACTAGCAGCTAAGTTTCACAGAAAAAAAACTTAAATGCCTCTTCTTAATCCTTTCTCTGGGTAGTGGATGGAGCCCAATTGGCACAACCAAACCCAGGGCCTGTGCAAGTGGTGGCCATGGCACTCAAAATCCACATCCTTAACATGGTCATGTGGGATTCCTGGCTGATGTCCAGGAGAGGCACACACTGATAGGGTCCCTATAACAGAGAGGGGCAGAGTTTTTGATGAGTCAAATCTCCCATCCTGAAAAGACTGGAAATGTAGTTAAGTTTCTGTAGAGAGTATTCTCTACCAATAAAAACTAGAGCAAGACTGCAGGCTCAAATTATTTCCTGCAACCCTTTTTCTTTAGAAATTGTCACCAGTGTCCCAGCTGGCCTGTTGTGAGTAGAAAAATGATGTTGTGACTTCCAAATGACATCCAGGGACAGGTCAGTGGTTAGGACAACCCAAGTCTTGCTGGTTTCATGTGGAGAATGCAGCTCAGATAATTCATAAGTGTTTCACTTGCCACCTGGACCATCAAAATGGCCTTGACCCCTTTTATTTGGTGGTGTGGATGTAGCCTGTGAAAAAATGACAATCTGGATTACTTTTCATGGTTCTAAACCCTAATATCACCCCTCCTGTAAGGTCTGATTATAGACATAAGCTTCTGAATGGCCAAGCTCAGTGCTGACCATCTTTCTCAAAACATAACTTGCACAAAATATAACCTGGCAAATCTGTGAAAAAAACCCAAACAGATACACCAGATTGAATTTGTGGCCAGAGACATGTGTACATGCATATGTTCCCACACAAAGATACACAAATTTCCATTCTTGCTGCTCAATGAAAGGAGCCAGCTCTAGAAATTAAAGGTAGAGGAATCAATATAATGCATGATAAAAAAAAAAGGGGAAACATTCCTCTCTTGCTTCTTTCACCACCCACACATTTCCCAAACAGCTCCTTTTCCCCACAAGACCCAAAAGTACAGACTAGACAGAAAACCCTGAAGAAAGGGCCATTTCCAGTTGGGCTTTTTAAGGATTGTGAACTTGTGTTTGAGAGATGTGCAGCTACCCAAGGGAAGTTGCAGGTCTAGGAGTATATATCCTTTCCTAGCCATTGTAATGAATTTGTGGAGCTTGAGGGGAAAAAAAAATCAAATAAGATACAGAATGTCTTCATCCCCTTAAGGCCAGTGGGATTCACACACTTCACAGGATCTTTCCTGTCTCAAAGCCTTTGACTTCATGGTATAACCAGATTAAAAGGAATTCCTTGCTAATGGATACAATTTAAGAGTACAGATGGGTTAAGAGTACTAATTCTCTCAGGAGCACCTGCTTTCTCTTGAATGCTCAAATTGTGTAAGGAAAAGCACTGGTAATTGAAGTGCAGCCAACTCCAGGATATTCTGCTCAGGAAGGTCATTTTCTGGGTCATTTTATGACCTTCTTTAGGTAGTGAAAGCTCACCTAAATAAAAATGAACTACATTTTCCCCCAGTGATTTAATAGTAACCCGCACCTCCCCAAATTCTCTTTCTATAAAAGACATATGGATGACATGCATGCCTTCACTAAACAAGAAAGTGTTTGTTTTCTTAAAAATGTTCATCTCATCATAAGCAGCTGCTGGTTATCTGGAGCAGCTGTGAACGTTACTGTGGGGCACTTCATGTGTTAGCCCAGTTCCTTTCTGCTTGGTTGGGTTTTTTCCTTTCCATTATCCACTCTATGCCTCTCTGCCTCTCCACCTGCTCATTCTCCTGTGCTTTTTCCTGCCACTGCTTTTCCCTTCAATGTTATTTGTGGGGCCTTCCTTCCTTCCTTCCTTCCTTCCTTCCTTCCTTCCTTCCTTCCTTCCTTCCTTCCTTCCTTCCTTCCTTCCTTCCTTCCTTCCTTCCTTCCTTCCTTCCTTCCTTCCTTCCTTCCTTCCTTCCTTCCTTCCTTCCTTCCCCTTTTCCCATATTGTACCTTCTCTGATGCTCTTTTCTTCCCTTGTATTATCAAGCCTTTTTCTTTCCATACTCCAAATTTTCCAGCTTAGCCTTGTTCTGCCCTTTCCCTGCCCAATGCTTACTGGATGTTTTGCCCTCTTCTCTCCAGTTTCAGTACTTCCAACCACTTTTCCATGTCACGCTGTGTAGAATTCATTTGTTTTACTGAGAAGCATTTTTCTGGCTATAATTTTGTCCACGGAATCTTATTTTTTTTTTTTTAAACCTTCTTAAAATAAATATAGGATGCATGCTTAAAACAAAATAAACCCAGAAAAATTGTCCTTCACCTTCCAGAACTACAGAAGGCAGGAAATCCCTGGCTCTTGCTGTGGAAAATGTGTGCCAACTTCATGTAGCATCAGGCTTAGAGATGGAAGTGTTCAATATCTTCAGGTAAGTTTTAAGCACTCTTTCTTTTATTTATGAGTAAATGTATCATCAACTTCTGCTGAACCCGAGGGAAGTGCATTTTTCTTCCTTTTTTATTTGGTAGCATGTATTACTAGTTTTTTTTGTATCTCAGGATAATTGATCAAGGAAGTTAATTTGTTTGTAAAGGAAAAAAATAGGAGACTTCATAAAAATTCTAGAGGGGCATTCTAGATTCAGGAATGTTATCAAGGAACTTTAACTGTAATATGACCTCAAACAGGTATTGAGAGGAAATGAAAACCCTCATTTTAAATGTGAAATAGTTAATTTAAAATGTGAATTTTGAGAAACTTCTCCAGCATGGAATCATAGAAGGGACTGGGTTGGAAGGGACCTCAAAGATCATCTTATCCCAATGCCATGCCATGGGCAAGTACACTTTCCTGTAGAACAGGTGCTTGGAGCCACATCTAGCCTGGCCTTAATGCATGACATGTTCTTAAACATGGATATTTTGCTGATTAAACCCCATCCTCTGTTGCAAGAGACAGCATCTAAATTTTTCTTTTATTCCATTCCTGTGAGAAGTCTTAGATGGGGAGAGTATGGGAGGAGCCACAAAGCTGGGGAAGGGTCTGGAGCACCAGGAGGTGCTGGGAAAGGGGCTCAGCCTGGAGAAAAGGAGGCTCAGGGGGAACCTTCTGGCTCTGCACAACTCCCTGACAGGAGGGGACAACCAGGGGACCTCTGCTCCCACGGAACAAGGGACAGGATGAGAGGAAACACGCCTGAGTTGCACCGAGGGAGATTTAAATTGGACATTAAATTTTTTCTTCACTATAAGGATTGTCCAGCTTGCCCAGGGCAATGCTTGAGTCACCAGCCCTGAAGGGATTTTAAAAACGTGTGGATGTGGTTTTGTGGTGGACTTGGTTGGCAGTGGGAGGTTAATGGCTGGACTTGTTCTTAAGGGTTTATTCCAACCTAAATGATGTGGTGTGGGGATGGGGGTGTAGTTTTATATATATTTTCTAAAGAATTTCCCAACTCATCCAGAAGGTAAGTAATTGTATATCTGTCTCTGTAAAAGACAGATCATAGGCCAGACCCCCAAATCTCTCACTTATGGAAGTTTTTTTCCTAAGCTAATGGAAATTTCTTCCCTGTTAAGAGCTGAAAAAGGTCAGGTTCTGGCAGTCTGGGCAGAGCTGTGATCAATACGGCCATGGAATTAAACAGAAGATAATGGCTTTGTTGATAAACAGTGCTGTTTACTAAACATTTCCATCTTATAAATGTCACCATCATGGTATTTGAATTGAGACATCAGCAACGGAATATCCTGAAAACTTCCTGTCCCCTGTTGTTTCTGTGTAAAGCTAACAGCTCTGCAATCTTTCCAGGCCAACACATCCCTCCAGGATGGCTGTGACAGTCACTCCTGTAGATTAAATGAGAGAGGGGAATTTATCTGGGAAAGGAGAATCACTGGCTGTCCTCCATTTGATGCCAGAAGATGCTTGGCTGAAGGAGTAAGTAGCGAAATGGGTCCTGTTTCCTGTTTCCAGGTTTCCTAATGGGCTCTGTCATGTGTCTGGTACCTTCTGTGTGCTGGGTGGGAAACGCAAACCCTCTCCCAACACCTTGGCTAAACTGGATTGGAACTTCCTCTAAAATTCAGGAAGATGTGGGTTTTAACTGTGTGGACAATGACACAAACTGAGAAATATGCATATGAAATGCTAAGATATTTTTTTATCTGCCATGATGTGAGGTTAGGGAAAGGAATTTTCACACTGCTGTAGGAAGATCAAACTTCCACAACTGCAGTCGTTTAGCAGGAATAAAAACCCTGCAAAAAGTATCCACCCATCTTTCTTGTGATTTGAGGTTAATTAGACACTGAAGAGCAGAGGGCTTTTGCTTATCTGTCAGGTTTTGCACATCTTACAGGTGTTCATATCCACCTGTTCCCATTTTCTTGGGCATGGCAGGAGGTAGAGAACCTTTAATAGAGCTTGTGGCCAAACCACTCTGCTCATACATATGAAACAAATGGAGGATTTGTTATTTATAATGTGGGGAAAAATAAAGCTCCAACAGGGCATTTCTCACTTTGTGAAATTATAATGCACAGTTTTGTTGTTCAAACAAAAATTTAGGAAAAAAAATGCAGTATTATATTACAGGCTTGGGGTTATTATTCGATTCAAGTGATGTTAATGGAAAATCAGTGAAAAACAGTTTACTTTTTAAACAGAATTTCTCAAACTGCATTTATTCTTTTCCTGTCCCCTCAAATAGAACTATTTCAGCTATTAAATTAGTGGTTTTCATCTTGTTGCAGATAAAATTTTAGGTTTTTTAATTTAAAAAGACTCCAAACGTTTTCATGTAAGCGCAGGGGTTAAGTACAACAATGGCATCACCCTGCCGTGTAAATATTTCTCCATTTTTCCCTTTCATGATAGTTTTTCAATAATTTGCACCATACATATATTTCTGAGAATTATTTTCTGGATGTTAGCAATGAAGCAAGAAACATAAAGTTTTATGGCTTTTAAAACTTACTTGACAGATGTGATATTTCTTAAGCAGATATGAGATTTGAATGCTACTGGCTTTTTCCTTTTGGTTTCCAGGAATTTATTTGTATTTAACGTCTTTATTTTAGAAAGCTCCTATCAGAAGGTGAGAGGAATATTTTCAGGTGTTGAACTTGCTAATAAGTCCATTACTTCCAATTAGCTACCAGCAAATACCATCAGAAGTTCAAAATCTTAAAATTGATAAAGAGAAGATTATTTATTCAGATTGATGAGTTTGTATATTATAGAAATTCAGTTTTTTGTTGCTGGTTTTTTTTTCTTTTGTTTTGTTTGTTTGTTTTTTTTTGCCTAGTACCCTGCTTTATACATCTTCTTTCAGCAGAACTGAATTGTATCACTTGTGCCAAAATTTGAATTTTCTTTTTTTTTTGTTTAAATAATTTTAGGGCAGAATTGCAAAAATTGGCAACACTTGCTGTGACACATGTAAGTAAATAATCCAGAAATCTTGTATGGAAATGACAGAGTGTGTAAGTACCTACGTTTTCCAAGATATGCAGTGTAATGAAACAGAGCTTAGCAATGTGGTTATAATAAACCATCAGAAAAGCCCACCCTCTCACTGGGATGCTGCTGTCATGTTTTGTCATCTAGAACACGTGTTTTGACAGTATTTCCAAGTGCTTAGAAAGAAATAGATGCTCTCCACATTTTATGCAGATGTTAATTATGAATGTTTTATTTTATTGTTCATCTGGTGATCACAGGAACGGTCCTGCACAGACAAATCACATAACCTGATACAACTGAATATGTGAGGAAAACACTTCATGAATAATCAATCAGCTTAAAATTAATTAATCAAAAAAGCCCAACCCTGGTGAGAGTAATGTTTTTCGATAACATATTAACCAAAAATAGTAGGGGAAATGCGTTCCTGTGGAACAGCCTGACTGCTTCTTAAATTTGTCAGTTTAGGGGTCAATCCTGCAACTCTTAATTTCATGCATCTTTGTGTGGATAATCCAAATGTCAGTCAGGCTGTCAGAGTAGGAAGAGTTTGCTTACATAAGGAAGGATTGCAGGGTTGGGTTCTCATTTCTAAAATGAATCTCTGATGCATTTGTGAACAGATAACCTCTCAGTTTTCTCCTCTGCAGTAAAAAATAATACTGTAGCTTACATAAAATTAAAAACAAGAGAACAAAGGATTGAAATTATCTTTTAAGGTCAGAATATCCACATCTTGTCTGTGTTATGTCTTTTAATTTTCTTAACTTTGCTATGCATGTGCTCATAAATAAAAGATGGCTAGCATAGCAGCCCATCACCACAGTGGCACAGGAGCTGCTGCAATAATAGCCCTGATGAAGGATGGTAACTCCTAGAGAGTTTGCAGCCTTTGCCTGTCTAGATAATCACTGAGATCTGGCTTGAGAGATAGAAGTCAGAAAGCTATTGAGAGACTGTCATCAAATGGATCAAACAGGTAATTTGGTTAAGGGAGCTTCAATCCACCAGGCTACAAGTAAGGAATACTCAAAATTATTTATTAACAAAAGCAGATTTTGAGATTTAAAAGACAGGGTGGTGGTTAGGCTCTACTAATTGTGACTGAGTGCCAATCACTGTAATTGAGGAGAAACTAATTCCAAATGAGCACAGATCAATGCCTAGATTTATTTAACAGTTAATCATTTAAAAGTGATACCTCCCTGCATCAGCTAAGGCAAACTGACCTAAGTGATGTACTGTGTGCCTAAAACCTCCTATATTGGATGGACCTTCAAATCCTTATCCCCAATGATGTTTTGCCTGGATGTAGCTCAGTTTCTCATGGACATAGATTACATTATCTTCCAAGGTCTTGAGAGAGTCTGCCTTTCAGATGTCTCTGTGCAATAAAGCATTGGGCAAAGAACTTTCTCCCTCAAGTCCAGGCTGATGCCTTTGGCTCAGCAGTCTACAAGTCCTTGGGCAAAGGAGTTCACTGAGGAGCCAGTTTCCCTTTCTATGTTATGCCTTCACAACTGGAGATTTTTAGTGTGTCTGAGGGCATTGTTCCAGCTTTTAAGTTTGTGGGAGCACACAAGTGAACAGGTCTTATTTTCTCATGAGATTTTTATGGTATTAACCACAGGACTTGATAATTGGAAAAGGATATTCCTTATTTTCCCACTTAACACAGAAGTTGCATCTCTGCTTCTCACCTCTTTTCCCTGTTGATCTCACAAGCACTTGCCTTTGCAGAGGAGGCACAGTCAACAAAAAAAGTAAATAACAGAGGTAAAGTAGCTTGGGAACAAGTTGATAAGTCTGGATCAAAAAGGGATGAAGCTGAGTTGAGACTGATGACTTAATTTTTTTTGCGCATTTCAATTGTGTGAACGCAACTGTCCTTTCAGTTTTTATATCCTTTCCATTTTTATAAATGAGTGATGAAATCATTAACAGAGAAAGGGCATTTCCAGCCATGGAACCAGAAACGAGCTGCAATTTTTTCTTTTTAATGAAATAAAAGGTTTTAGCAAGGCACAGAGTAAATTTGCTAAATTCCAATGGAAAGCTAAGTTTGCTGGTAGGAAGAAGGATATCATTCTCTTCCCTTTGTGTAGGTACTTAGTTGTGCAGTTACCCTGCTGAATTCCTTCAACATTCTGGACTGCTTTTGTGTAGTACCTAAAAATCAGTCCAATATTCTGCTAAAGATGGAAATTTCATTTGGTAGCTAGAAATGGGTATGAGTAGGAGCCTGTATTTTCACAGAGATGTAAAACTATAGTAACACTACACAGAGCTGCTGTTGTCTGTGCACAAAATACCAACTGAAAAAAGCATTGGATTCTTCACAAGTCTTTCGATGCAGACCAAAACACGCAGGAGGTCAGAAGAAAATATTCTGCACTAGTTTATATTTGAGCATATAAATAATGAGGTTCTCTCTGAAAGTGGGGGAACAGAGTCCCTGTTGGTTACCAGAGTTAAGAGGAGAGTTGTCAAAGACCTGGGAAGAGGCGGGTGTTAGATGGCCAAAGTGACTTTAAAACAAAGCAGTCAATTAAAAGAAACATGAGGGAGACCTTCCTCTAGTGGAATTTTAGGGCTATAGTGTGAAATAGTCACGTAACTCTACATGAATTACTCTAAGGAGATACACCAGCTAGAGATTTTATAAGGAATGACATTTCACTGACAGCAATTTCAGGAGTAAAGGGAAGTGAGTTGCAAAAAGTAATTGTCAGCAGTGTCAAACACTTTTTTCTTTTTTCTTTTTCCTTGTAGGTGTGGAGGTGGAATGTCATCCTGTAAGTACCAGACTGCACTATGGGAATATCAATGGATGTGTGGCTGAAAAGGATGTGCCCATTTCTCATTGTGAGGTAAATAACAAAAATCAATCCCCCTCTGCCCCAAGACTTCCCCTTTCTCTTTCCCAAAAGTAAACCTTTTCCTCCACTATGGTCTCACTTCAGTAACTGGAGCATCAGTTTCTCATTGATTGACTTGGTGTTAACCTCATTGGCACTTATTTCCTGAAGTAATTTGGTGATGCTGAATTTGCCCTAGTCAAACCAGAATGAAGAAAGGCACACGTGGTAGACACAAAGGTTTCATTTATCCCAATCTCTTGTTTCCATCAGAAATTAAGTACTCTGAAGTAGCTCTGTTAGGACTTTCTACATAAAAAAAAAAAGGAATATTTATCTTCTTCACATTGTGAAGCTGATTTTCATCTCTGAGTCTATAGCTAAACACTAGAGCCTGTGGGTAGATTAGGGAAATTGAAATAGCTATTTAGATAAATGACATTTTAAAAGGCCTTTAAACCTGAGTGCCAAGATTTGACTTGCGTGCCCTATAAGCTCTGGGATTCCTCCGTTAGCCTTGGCACCAAGCTGTTGTGTTCTACATGTCTTGTGTCTTCCATAATCAGATTAAAAGTTTAATTTCCTGCCCATCACTGCTTACACCTTATATGGCAACTTCCTTTTAAAACAGGAGCATAACTTCCCTTCTGGGTGTTCCCATCTCTGCTCTTTCCAAGATAACCAAGCCACATAGAAGGATTTTAATCAGCCCTTGTGTGCAATCCAAGTTATGGCATAACTAGTAATTCTTGACCTCTTGTCCTGTCTACAAAGTTAATGGTCCTTAACCATGAAGTCATGAGTACTGATGTTTCTCCTGCAGAAGTCCAGATTTTATATTGGGAATAAACAGCATTAAGTACCTTTTTTCTAAAGTCATCTCTGATAATGATAGGATATTTTAATTTAATTAGACTGGGAAATAAGAGCACAAAGCCACCAAAGGAAATGGACTCTGACAGAGTGTCATGTGGGGCTGCTTGTTTTTGCATCATGAAGGCTTATAGCTACAGGCACTGACAGCTTCGTCTAAATTAGTTAAGTGGCCAGACAAGCAGAGCAAGAAAAAATAGCACCAGTAGGGCAACAGTGGGTGTGTGGGTTGAAGCATTTGGGTTAAATCACTTTCTGAATGCATGATAACCACGTTTGCTCAGAAGGCAGCACCATAGCTCTGGACATTCCCTACGACATTTTAAATTCCGGACTTTTTTTGTGTGTGTGTGAGCAGTTTCTTCACCTCTCCTTTGCTCTGCTTATGCTCATAAGAAATTACTCTTTGGGCAGCACTCCAGTTTATTCTGGGGTCAGGCACCTGTTTCTGAGTTCATGTTTTACAGCAGAGCACAGAAGCTGGACAAAGTCACCCACGGATGTTTTGAAGGAAAGAACCAGGATTCTGAGTGCGATGAGGCTCTGTTCAAACTTCACCTCTCTTTTTTTTCCATTTAGGGCAAGTGCAGAAGCACCACCAGGTACTCTGCTCAGACAGGGCAGTGGGAAGATGAGTGCAGCTGCTGTACAGCCACCCAGACCACCATGGTGACGATCCCCCTGCAGTGTCCCAACGGGACCGTGGTGCAGCACTCCATCCCCTCTGCCTCGCTGTGCGAATGCCGTGCCCGCAAGTGCACACCCTGAATATTGCCCAGAAGCCCAGCTGCTTAATCTGAAGCTTTTTGTGATGGAGGAACTTCACAATGCAAGCCTCGTTTTCTCTGTACACTGCTGTATCCATTAGAATCCTGAATAATTGTATTGACACAGCAAACAATAAAGCTTACCAGCACAACAGAACAGTCTGATTCATCTTGGGGTGGATTGTGGGAGAGAAATTCCCTTCATTTCACTGTGGAAATTAATCTACATTATTGAAAAAAAAACAACAAAAGAACAACCACAAATAAATCATGCTGAGAAGCAGTTGCTTATACTTAAAGAACATTTCTCAAATCATTTAGTATTCTCTGCAGAGACATTACACTTTCATTCCCCACTTCAGTCCTTAGTGACACACTGTTGACTTATAATTTTTTGCTCTTTTTTCCTCCCGTTTTTTTTTCAGGGAGTACAGTAATTATGGGGTAAGGCTTCTGAGTAAGAGTAGGATGTTCCTAGTAGACAAACAATACTGGTTGTGGCTCAGACAACCAAATATCTTTCTGCAATGCATATACATATTTCTCCTGAAGCTGAATGCAAGGAAACTGTGTGTTGAGGACAGGCTGTGTAAATTCTGAAAGTCCTCAGAACTTGTGTACAGGATTAAAGACAGCTCTTGCTTCAGCCCTTGCCCAGACCAGCTTGAGGAGAAAGCTCCGTGGTTATCTCCCTTATTTCCAGGTGCCTGAACTTCACCTCTTGCATTTGTTCCAAAAGTTGGAATTAGTTTAGATGCAGAATTTGCAGTGGCAGGTTTAATTTAGATACTGCTGCCAGGCATATATTTACAAGGAATTAAATTCCCCTTTGTCTAGTTGGGCCATGGAACACAAAATATTTTCCAGAGTGTTGTTGGTCCTGGAGGAATCTTATGTCAGTGAAGCAGTTTCACTGGGAAGTACTAATTTCTCAAAAAATTTGAGAGAGGGAGGACTGTTATTTCCATGTGTATTTTTGAAAGACAAGAATTATTTAAGCTCCTTGTTTAACGAACAATTTAAAAATAATGAATGGCACTGTGACATGATTAAATGGGTTAAGGCATGTCCCCATCCGCAAGGAAAACTCCCTTTGGGAAGAAACAAAAACTCCTGTACTTTTAACTAAAAAAGTAAGTGGTATTCCTTTTTTAGAGGAGCCAGGAAGATCCCTGTTGCTTCTCTCTTGCCAGTCAGCTGTGGATTCAACACACCCTAAATTGTCAGCCCTTCTGTTTTTATTATTCTTTTGACAGCCTTTATTGCTGCACAGTAGTAGAAGTGCAGGTCTTCCATGCATTTCTGTGTGTTCTGCTATAGGCCTCAATAACATCAGAGAGAGAAACACAGTTTTAATTGGCACCAGCCCCACTTGCTGCAGTACATCTGTCACCAGTTTACCTCCATCGTCACACCAGTTCCTTCCTGTATCTGCCTCTAGAATTAAACTCCCTGACAGATGGATTTGGGTCACCCAGGTAGTCAACAGTTCATCTGAAGCTGAAGATCAGCTGTTCCATGGAATAGCAACCTGCAACATCAGAGGGGAGCAGAGAGAAGTGATGGATTGGGAGTAAAAGGCAAATGTCATCCTGTTTCACTTACCATGGCTGGGATGTCCCCTTGTTTCAACCTGTGCCCTCACCCAGACTGACCCTTCTTAGCCCATGAAAGCTGACAGGATTGCAGCCTAAGGCTTTGTGGCTGCAGACAGGTCTTCTAATTAGATAATTAATTGTATGAGTCAGTGCAATGCAGCCCATGAGAAGAGCACTTACTGGCTTTACTTACAGCAGGGAGCTCTGGGGACTTTAGTGTGGTCTAGATGTTGATACTCAGACCTGGCTACTGCCTATGTATTCCAAGCCCCTGTCATGAGCAAGGCCAGAAGGATCTTCCTTGAAATTCCTCTTGTAGAGACAGACTGGCAGGAAAGAAAGAGCAGAAGGTAATGTTATACCATCTCCTTCAACAGGCTGAGGAGGTGAATACACTTTTGACTTTGATTTGCTGGCATGAGAATCAAACTTTTTCAGGCAATCTGCCCTGACAGAGCTCTGTCTTTTGCCTAAGGACCTAGTGGGCTCAGACCTGCTCTGTGCAGGTTTCACGCACTGCCTCTCACAAAGGCAGCTGCAATTAGTGCAACTCAAATACTTTCAGCAGAATTCCTCCCTGGCAGGAGTGAAGAGCACAGTCCTGCCTACAGTCAAGCATGCCAGCACATCACACAGGACTCTACATCTGACTGCTCCATTGGCAGTTCTCCAGCAGAAGCCAGGCTTTGAGGAATGTTGTGTCCCAAGTTCTACATAATATTTCGTGAGTCTTGATGGGTTTGGACTACCTTGGTCTTTACCTTTCCACCAATGATTAGGAGCACATCCCACTGCTTCAGAACACCAGCTGGATTGTTGAGTGTGCCACAGGATAGATTTACAGGAATGCTGAATGGATTTGGGGAGGAGTCTTATATAACCCCTTAATAATTCAAAACATCTAATCTCTCTGCTAAATTTACAGACTTGCAAGCACCACTCCTTTACAGCAGGTGGAAACATGATCGGGTATATTGGTATTATTTGTCACAACTCTGCATTATCAATTAACAGCATACCCAGGTACCTCAGGAAAGACAGTGATGCCAAGATATGATTTTGTCCACTGGAAAGTCTTAAAAAGTCTACTTCCATTCTAAGCAGCTGGACATTTCTTCCTCTCATATTTCTGCGTATATTATTTATTACCTGAGCTAAGTGTATTACCTGTAACACACCCATCCTTATGGCTTATAGGAGCTGGTAATTGGAACCTGTGCAGGCAGAGCTATAAGTCTACAGGGATTCC
The DNA here is from genome assembly GCA_037013685.1 of Acridotheres tristis. NCBI lineage: Eukaryota > Metazoa > Chordata > Aves > Passeriformes > Sturnidae > Acridotheres > Acridotheres tristis. The sequence goes on from CM072885.1 coordinate 62,690,062, forward strand.
AGCAGGACCTGGCTCTACATTCCTATACTATTCCAGAATTAGCCAGGATTTATCTTTCTGGTTTTGAGCTTAGTTGGAGCAGCATAGATTGTGGATGGAAAATAACAAAAGTTTCAGGAAGTTTTCATTTCCCTCTCCCTGATATTTGTGTAGAAAGCAGGAGATTTAGGAAACAGATTAATTTAGTTTTTAGAACTTCTTTCAGAAGTTCTGAGAGTAACATAAGATACTAGCAGGGTAAAAAGAGCAAAGTATTTGATATCTGTTGATATATTGGTTAGAAGAAATGCCGTTTCAAAGTAGGGAGCAAGAAGATTGGGATGATTAATTAAAACCCCATATAATTTTCTTAGTCTTGATGGGAAAATTTTACATCACCCAGCCCACGTTTTGGGGCACAACAGCTGCACTCCTCCCTTTATGTACTCAGCAGGTTTGATAGCACAGCCAGGGTGCATCAGTACATCTCTCTGTGACAGAGACAACTTCTACCCTTGCCAGCCATGACACAGTGCACTATCCTGATTTACAGGGTCATAGAACCACTGGACTTTTTTCAGGTATTGAATAAATCCATTTCTCCCTGCCACATTAAAGAAACCATCTTAATGTCATAAATAGGATAAAAGAAAAAAAATATTTGGACTCGAATTAATTACATCTCCCTCTAATTATTATTGGCAAATAAAAGTTCTTTCTCAGATAGCATTGGTCGTCAACAACTTTTCTTCCCTATACATTGCTTAAATTGCAAGGTTGAAGGCTAAGCAGGATCCATCACCTGTTCTGATTAGACAGTTGATTACAAGATAATCCCTTGAATATTTCATGCAGGAATGACAGTGCATCCAGGCACTGAGGTAACTTGAGTACTTGAAACAGAGCCTTATAAAAAGCTTTCTGCACTTACCTCCTACCTGGAAGCACTGTGAAGCTTTGTAGATATAAAGACACTCTTCCTCTCAGAAACCAACTCCAAGACAATCTGATCCTCGAGTGCTGGTTCCTTAGACAGAGCTGACTCTGCTGTAGAGTCCTGGTTCTGCATTAGTCTTTTTCCTTCCTCTCCACTGCCTTCTGGACAAAATATGTCTGTTGTTATCTTGCTTCTTGAGGTGTTATGGAAAATGAAAACAAGGTGCTGAAGTTCCAGCAGAGAATTGCCATGGCCTCTCAGGTCATGAGAGTTTGGTCTTTTTCCCTCTTTTCCCTCCATGATGGTAATCAACAAACCAGAAGGTCTTGCTAATTAGCTTCAGTTTGTGGTTTGCTTAAAGCTGGATCAAGGCAGGATGGAAATAGCTGCTGGTGCTGTTCCCTCCTTAAGCCAGTGCAGAAGCAGATTGTGCACGGCATAGCCACATCCTATTTTAGCACTGACGCAACTTCCAGCCAAACCTCCAGGCAACATGGAAACACACACGCCTGGTAAGTTTATTCTCTGTTTTGTTCTTATTGCTGCCTAGGAAGTGGGATAGGCCAAAACGGGGTGGAGAATAAAGAAAGGAGTACTTTGGAAGGACTTCTCTGTCTTCTTTTAGGATATTAAAAAAAAAAAAAGAACATACAGAGAGCTCAGAGATAAAACATACTTCTCCTGAAGCCTCAGAAGTGCAGCTGTGGGTCAGTGTTGTGATCCATGTGGAAAAGACAATCACTAGGCAAATGCCTTGTGTTGGTCTTCTGCTGTTTCTGTTTCCACCTGCATTTGCCTTATTGCAGGGCAACTGTGGGGAGGAATATCCTTTTCCAGGAGAAAATTGGCAGCCCTGAGATTTCAATTCCCATACAAAAGGAGCAAATCTGCTCAGTACATAAAACCTTCGTGCTGAAGTTCCCAGTGTACAAGTTTAGAATAACTTTCAGGGCTGATGTTGAATCATTGTTCTTGTGCTGTCACAGTCAAAAGCTCCGTGGTGGTTTCCATGTTATCTCATAGTTTCTGGGGCTGTACCTCTGCTGTGAATTTCAAAGTCTTTATTTGAATAATATAAGGATAGAATTTGACCATTAAATTTTAGCTATCTGGTATTTCTCTCTTTAGAATGGTTCAAGAATTATTTAGGTGTTTAGTCCCCTGCTGCTTAATTGCTTCTATTAAAATAAGTCCCATAACTAAACTCAAAATTGGATGGTTCTCTTTAGAAAGAGTATTTCTTCTCTAATCATATTCTGGAGCTGGGAAGGCAAAGGGTATCTGTGTTATGTATGGCCAAACGTAAAGAAGTAAAACTGAGATACTGAGTTCTACCCAAGAGATTCTCCTGCTGGCTGTCCTGGAGGCTCAGGACATTTCAAACTGAGGGTTGGCATGGGGTTCAGACAGGCAGATGTACCCAGGCTATCCAAGGCATTAGTAAGGATTTGTTGTTTTCCCCTTTCCACCTGCAGTGTGAAAGGTACTGTGTGAGCCCTGAACGCACAGGCTGCAAATCAGATGGCATCAGAGACAACCCAAACAGCTTTGTCTGTCTAATTCCTATGTTCTTAAAAGGCACTAAAATGGTGGTTTTGAAGACACAGTGGAGGAAATCACACTTTGTTGTAGTTGTGTTGAGTTTGGTGGAGATGTGCATAAGAAATAATTTTGGCACAAGCTGAGCTTCTTCATCTATATTCAGAGCTAAGAAGTCATTATTTACTGAGAACCTAAAGAGCACATATATGACCATGCTACATATATCATATATATATATATATCTCCTTTGTAAAAAAATGTTTGAGTAAAGCTACAAGGAAACAGTAAGTTCAAGTAGGTTTTTTTTCATCCCTACTTGAGGGTTGGAGTTTGCCAAACAATGCTTCTAAATTGCAGATGTTTAGAACAGCCTTGTAGAGGAGCCTCCTTCTAGCTACGATGTCTTTAAGAAATGCAGATCCTTTCTGATACTTAACTGTAAAGAGAGAGGAAGATAAATGAAAGCAATTCCCTGTCTGTGCCCTGGGTGACCAAACTACTTGCAGTGTATTCTGCAAGTAGCTGTGCTGTGATAATCTGATCATCTGGACCACTCAGCTCAGTTAATTGGCTGTTACTCAGGATTTAATACAGAGCTCCTAATTAGGCAGACTCCTTTACTGCCTCTTTCACAAGCAGTGTGGTCCTTTAACACATCCTTTCAGTCCTTCCACTTTTGGCAATCTGTGCAACTTCTTCATGGTGGCACTTTGGACAAGGACCTCACAAACAGTGAGGTCGATTGCTGCACATGTGGCTAACCCTCAAGTTTGCAAAAAGCTGAAGCAAAGGAGTGCAGAGAGGCTGAGTGAACAGATGGTCACTGGCTGTGAATTGGCACTGGAGCTGGTCCCTGGTCTCTGTCCTGGAGGTGTCTTGTCCTTGGAAGCCATTTACAACTTGATGGAGTTTGACTGGAGGGATGGTTCCCCAGCTACTTTTGTAGAATGAGTGTAGTTCCTGAATATTTGCTTTCCAAGTTGAATTCAAGATTCCCTGTACTGCTGTTCTCTGGAGATACATACATATATATAATATATGTAAATATACACCAAAACTATGCATGTGTGCATATTTAAAATTTGTATGTATATTCACATACATACACACACAGAGTTTGTTTCTATCAATACTAATTCCTCCAGAATATTTACAGAATGAGAGCATGTAAGGCCAGATGTCATAAAGGCTTACAGGGTAGAATGAGGTCAGGCTGCATCTGAAGCAGAAGCCCCTGAGGCACTGCTGTACCACAGGCAAGAGATGCCAAATATGGAATGCATTCAAAACAAAAGATTTTGGTTCAATCGGTCTAATTTGGGAAGATGAGAAGCTTTTGGGAGAACAGGAGTCTGCCAGATACAGATATGGCAATTGCATTTCCATCAAAATCTTATTCTGCTTGGGAGTCCCTGACTGCCTCACCAGTTTACCAGTGTTAATCTCAGGTTCGTGACAGAGTTTCTGGAGGTTGGGAAGCATAATGGAAATGAAATCATCTTATTATAAATGAACTGCAGCTTTTTTCCTAGGCCTAGTTAAAAGGACTGGAAAGAAAAAGAGGTCTTTAATTGACTGTATAAAGGTCTTGTGAGATATCCCAGACTCAGTCTGAAAATACTGGAGAAACATTGTGTGTGGCCTTTGGGAATGAAACCTTCGCTTATTAATTATTTTCCTTGGAGTTTCCCTTGTGGCATCATTATGTGCTTCATTAAAGTGAACCAAGCATGAGTCTGCTCAGGAGATCAGAGAGGGGAGACTGGTGAGTCAATCTGCTGGACGGTTCAAGTGCTGCTGGACCCTAATCTGCTATTGATAGGAAACATGAGAATAATCATAACATTTAGGGGTCAGACCCCCTCCTCCAAGCATTTCCTTTTTTACCATTCCACTGTCTCCTCTCTCAGAACATGGTGGTGGGGAAGCAGTTTCAGTCTGACTATAGGGGATAGAAGGGGCTCAGCTAAATGAGGGGGGAAAGCAACCTCCAGACTTTAGCAGTACATAATGGATATGGTGTCTCCCTGCAGAGACGGGAGCTGTTATTTCTTCTCTCTGGAGAAAAGTCCTGACTAGGCAGAGGCAGTGGTGCTTGTCTCTGTAGTGGTGATGGTGCTGACCATGTGGACAGATGCCTACAGGATGTCTTCTCCTGGGTATGAAATAATAATGCTGGAATGACCGAGACATGGGTTTTCCCTCACAGTAAGAGCTTCTCCAAGAGGATGAGAGTATGGATCAGTCAACCCTGTTTCAGGTTGTGGCACCACTAGAGGGGGAGAGAGTATGAAACATTTGTGTGTCGAAACAGTTTCTGTATCCACTGGTTTTTATCAGCATTTTTCACTGTGCTACTGCCTGTATGGAATTGACCTATCAGAACCAGGAGGCCTCCAAGAGGATCAGAGGGATGGAGAAGCTATGCTGTGAAGAAAGAAAATTGAGATAATTGGGGTTTTTCAGCCTGGAGAGGAGAAGGCTTTGGGGTGACCTCACTGTGGCCTTCCAGTGCCTGAAGGGAGCCACAGGAAAGATGGAGAGAGACTCTTGGCAAGGGCCTGGAGTGACAGAACAAGGGGCAATGGCTTCACACTGACACAGAGCAGGGTTAGATTGGATATTGGGAAGAAATTGTTCCCTGTGAGGTTGCTGAGGCCCTGGAACAGGTTGCTGAGAGCAGCATCCCTAGAAATGTTCCAGGCCAGGCTGGATGAGGCTCTGAGCAACCTGGGCTAGTGGAAGGTGTCCCTGCCCATGGCAGGGGATAGAAATGAGATGATATTTCAGGTCTCTTCCAACCCAGGACATTTTGTGATTCTGTGATGATTCCCATCCCCTCCAGACCCTCTGTTATTCCACACTGTGACCATGAAATTTGTCAAACACAAGAAATGGGGAGTGTGTCTAGAAATTCCAGACATTACCCCCTCAGACCAGAACATGTAAGTACAATCTTAGATATACTTCATGAGCACTTCACATGTGTAAAGTGCTTTTTATGGAGAACGACAATGATCCACAAGTTTGTACCTTTACCTATGCCACTGGATCTGTTCACATCCCTAGAAACGAATATTGACTGCAGTATTTCCCATTGCATTAGGGAACCATCTGTACAAAACCGGCTTTATGTATCTATCTCTTCTCAGACTTTGCTCTACCCTCCTCACAACCAACTCTCAATGGACAGAAGACAGCAAAATCAGCAAGGGACTCTTTTTCAGCCTACAACAGCAAGTACCTCACTGTCCCTCACAACCGGACTTCCTGGCACAGAAATGGGACCAGTGGAGCTCTTGAAGCATCAGTGGTGTCCTGCAGAAGTTCTGTAAGTAGGGTTTCATGTTCATTCCCCTACCTCAAGTGCATTTGGGATTATGCAAAGGCTTGAAGCAGGGTGAGAAAAGCAGGGTGTACTCTCCTGTGTGTTGGTTAAATCAGAACAGGAAAAAGAGTCTTTATGAGGAAAGTGATACCACAGCCTCAGGTAGTTCAGTTGTCTCTCTGTGTACAGCAAGAATTAATTTCTGCAGTAGTGATGTCACCAAACTTTTCTTAATTGTTTACTTTAGCCAAAATCCTTCAGAGCAGGAATGGAAGGAGTTGCTATTACCCCCAGTGGCAGAAAAGATCTGCAGGTTGATCATTAAATGGGGTGTGCCTGTGTCAACCCTGAGCCAGCTGTGCCCAGGTGGTAGGGGGGCTGGATTGGATTGATTTCCTGTGGAAGTGTGGTATGACTGTAGGGGTCAGAGGAGGCATCTTTTCGGGTGTATTTGTAGTGATGTATTTGCTATCAGACCACTAGAAAAAAATCATCATGAAATGCTGATCCTACCTTCCCATTCTCTTATTCCTTGGTGTGATGGCTTCTTGTCTTGGAAACATCAAGAAGAAGTGAAAGCAGGACCTAAGCTGGTAATTTAAATCATGGTTTTTGACTTCTACACTGCCTGTGAGAGGGGAGGAGGGAAAGATCTTGATAATTCCTTCAGAGACATTTTCGAAATTGTGACTTTGTGTTCCTCCCTAAAAAACTCTTCTTGTGCCAGAATGTCACATGGTAAGGCAAGCAGTGCAAATTTAGGGGTAGGAAATCTCTTTAATGAAATCTATTGGAATTTTGATTTGTTTTCAGTGAATTGGGCACCCATAATTATGGGGATGGCACCTTGCTGCCAAGAGTGAGGAAAAGAGTCCATGGGGAGGGAGAGGGAGTCACTGTTGACTCTCCTCATCCCCTGTGTAACTCCAGCAACCCCAAGTGTTGCTATGGTGCCCTCTCAGGTGGCTGGGATGTGGCAGGTGGCTCCACACAGTAACAAACAGGAAAACCTCGGAGTGATTTTCACATTCTCCAACCTCCTTGTTCCGTCTGCTGCTTCTTGTTCGTGCTTCTTGTTTCTGCCCTCACTCTCCAGTAAGGGAGGAGAGGATGCTCAGAGCTCATCTTCTCTAGAGCCAGCTAATGCATTGCTTGTGCCAGTGACCTGCTGGTGGTGACATCATTCCTTCTGCACTGTATAGCCTGAAACTCACTGGGAGGAACACTAGAAATCTGCCACGGGTTTTTCCTCGCTGGGGCAGAGATGGATCTGGGAAGTTTGCATGGGCTGCCCGTGAGTACTACATGAAAATGTATCTAATCAGGAAATGGGGAATTGCAATAAAATGCTGTCTCACAAGCAGTTTTATATTCTGCCAGGACGTAGTGCTGAGTGTAATTTTGGATGTGCCTAAAGGGACGGCATATATACTTTAGACATGAAGGATATGATGTGCAGAGCAGATTATTCAGTGGTAATTTTGTCAAAGGATGAAGGATGTAGCATGAATGAAAATCCAAGATTTATTTAGTGACATGACAGCTGAAAGCTACGTTGTGGGAAACTAAGTGAAGCAAAACAATGAAATCAAGAATCTGGTGGTGTTGATGAATATAATAATATGCAATAATATTTATATAATGCATTCATAAATTTGTGTTGTGTTAACAAACAAGATAAATGCCATACAGCAAGTGGTTTACTTTGCATTCAGCACTACCAACACATGTAAGGAAGGGGAGAAAAAGAGAGAAAGGAACCTTTGACTGGTACCTGTAAAGATTTTGCTTGTACAGTCTCCTATGGGAACCATAAATGTTTGGAATTAGTTTATCGGATGATTGCTTTGGATCAGGTTGACCCTTGCTTTTATCTTTTTCTCCCATCATTGGAGGGATGGTGTCACTCCAGTGAATAACACTCTAGAGAGTTCTCTGAAGGTCTTTACTCTGTAGCATTGTGCTGGAAATGCTGGTTGGAAACAGCTTGGAAAACTCATGGGCTGCCTTAACGAGTGGGAAGTGTAAGTGAATGCCTCAGTACCAGAATTCCACATGAATTCCCATTCCTGCAGAATTTCCATCCAGGCTGGGGAGTGATGGCAGGATTACTGTTGGAGCTGCATCCCAGAAGGGCTCTCAGAGGGTGATGATGAAGCAGGGATGGTCTGAAGAGCTGAGTGGGTGCAACATGAGTGGTTTGAAGGATTTTAGCCATGGATTCCCTTTTGTTGTGTTACTGGTCAGTCACAGTCTTTGCATATGTTAAAATACAAGCTAGCACTGCTAGCCATTCATGGGACATATCCTTTCTAATCCCTGGTATTTTTCCAAAGTGTTTCTGTCCAGCCCTGCCCTTCTGGACCTTGAACCACATTAAAGCTATTTCTCCTATTCTGGCTAAGGTTGATTTCTTCCCTTCCGGCACCATTTTTGCTTCACTTCCCTGCCTGCTTTGCTCCATAGCATATGGTCTGTAATGTGATCCTTATTCTCACTTCTCTGTCCCCTTTCAAAAAGTGGGTGTCCTCTCCCCTTGGTCTGTGCAGGGTGATGGAGTTAGGGTGTGCTCCCATACCTGCTCTTCCATAGGCATGCCATGTGTTGGGATAACCTAAACTATGTGTAGTTCATGGTCAGAGGAGGAATGAAGTTAGACTGGTGTGCAAAGTTAGTATTTGTAGTCATAGCTGGATTCTTTTGATGCCTTAGGTTTTAAGTTTTTCTGTTCTGCTTGGGTGTGCTTTTCTGTTGTTCTTGGGCAGTGAAGACAAAACAGTCCTAGTCCAGCTAAAGACTCAAGGACAATTTCTTCAAACTTCAGGCCCTAAGCATAAACAATGTGAAAAGAAGAGGGTGGGCAAGCAGGCAAGAAAGGAGGATGAAACTTCACGATTTGTGACTATTAATTGGACAGTTGACTCCTGCATGCAAATGGACTAAAACATATAAAGATGTGAGATCTCGTGACCAATCCCTTCCCTTGCTTCCATCTTGGAGCCATCCAGGCAGGGGCCATGACTGGTACTGCCAAGGTGTGGCCTTTGAAGGCCTGTCAATAAATACTCATTTTATTCCACTTAACTCTGCATAGCCTCTGTTCCAGCTCCTCTAGGCATCACTTTGTGGCTCATGTGCTCATGTGGACATAGACCCTCCCCACCTACTTGGGTGTTTTGGCTTTCTTGTCTGTGCGACTCTTGTGTTTCTCTCCCAGATTATCAACAACTACGTGGAAGGGACCCTGACAGGGATGAGGGACAAGGTCTCCCCGAGTGGCCTGCACTTTAGGGACAGCAAGAGGAAGGTGGACTACGTTTTGGCCTACCACTACCGCCGGAGCCTGGCCCGGCACGCGCCCAGCGGAGCCCCCCCGGAGCCATGGCGTGGATCCCCCTCCGTGGCGCTGGTTTCCAACGGAGACACCGGGAAAGGCCGTGCTGAGCCCCAGCAGCAGCAGCAGGACCATGGCCAGCGTGCCCTGCCGGAGTGGCCGGGGCTGCCGGGCCTGGAGCTGGTGGATCTGAGCCCTCTGGACGTCCTGGAGGAGGAGAGGCGGCTGCAGCGGGAGGAGTACGAACGCAACCTGCTGGAAGCTGGGCTGGAGATCGAGAAAGACCCCGAGGTAAGAGGGGGAGACATGCACCTCGTACATGGCATCGGGTGTCCTGATGGATAATGGCCTCTTTGGGTGCCCAAAATATGGTGTGAAGCTAAGAAGGTGGCCTGGGTGTGTTTGTGCTGCTTGGGTCTTTCTGCATGAGAAAGACAAGTTGGTTGTTATTTAATGTAGTGTTGAGTAGCAATTTCAATCTTATTTCAGGTGAAAATGTGTTTCTTCATCTAAATGTTCTTAATGGCATGCAGCACATTTTTCTTACAAAAAAAACCCATCAACTTAAACACTGCTAAAATGAGGAAAGTATCTCTTAAGTAATTTGCTGGAACACTGGTAAGACGTTTTGTATTTCCTCACAATATTTTCAGTGTGACTCTCAGCTTTCTTCTCAGCCATATGTAAGTTTTGTGTCCTTTCTTCATTCTGCCCACAGAATGAGCAGCTCCTATGCTTTGACAGGAGAAGATCCCAGCCTGTGATGTTTTTATTCCCCCACATGTGTGATGTTGGAATGGCACTATGCTCACGTCAGCTGGGAGCTGTGGTTATTTCACTTGGCTGTTGCCAAGTCACTCGAGCACAGGTCTTCTGAATTCCATGTTGTTGCACTGAGCTCTGTGCTACCCCTCTGTGCCCCTTTGAAAGCCATGGATATTTATATCCAATGAAGGGAAATCCCTGCTGGGTTCTGTTTTTAGGTGCTCTGTTGTTCTTGACACCAAATTTGAGAGATTTAGAGCTCCTTTTTGGACATGCTGAGAACCTATATCTCGTGTTGCTTCCAGTGCAACCAGTCAATACTTCCAGAATGTGGAGCAAATCACAGACTGAATCTGCAAATTTGAGATTGACTGGCTTGGCATAGTGTATGCATGTTAAATCACTGGCAGGGGTAGAAAGAAATAGAAAAGTCTTTGGACTCTTCACATTTTCCTTGCCTAATTTTCTGAGCTGCAAGTGGCTCTGGGTTGTATTTCACTGCACAACCTGGCTGAGCCATCCTTGCACTGAGCAGAAAAAAGTGATCTCAGATCCTGATTCTTCTATGCTGCGCACTGGGGTTATGGTTCAGTACATGACCATCTTACTGCTATGATTTTTATAACCAAATTGCATAAAACCCAGGAGAACAGCTGTTTTTGGAGACCCCTTTCAGTTCTGAATTTCATCAGAACCCAAAAAGTCAAGCAGGAGATTTGGATTTGGTTATTTGACTCATTACTTACCCTAAGTCCAGCTGGATACAAATTCTATTTTGGCATCCTTCCAAGTGATGACACATGCTCTTAAATTATATACAAAATAATAAATGATGCCATAAAGTGTTGATCAAAAAACCCCTTTTTGTCACAGTCTTCACTATGAAGAGAAAAAAGCTTTTTGTAAATGAACTGGGAAGTTCACAGGAAATTGTTGCTCAGTTCTTTTATGGAAAAAAAAATAATTGATTTTGAAAATTACAAAAAATGCTATTCCATCACTTCTCTCACTGTGTGTGTACAGAATCACTCCTGTCCCCCACCCCTCCTCCTGTCCTTCCCAACACACAAGCTATCTAATCAAACAGGGAAAGTGATTTTCCTTTCCAGAATCTCTTGAGAATCTGGAAGGGACTGGGAGGACTATGCCTTATCCTTTTTCTTCCCTGCCCATGACCTGTGGCTTTTACTTCCTTTCCTTTCTATCACTTCACTGTTTTTTGCTTTTGTTAGTTAACTCCTGTTGGAACATGCTATAGGTTCTGCCCATTTTCTTGCTGTGAATTTCGAAGAAAATGCTGATTAGGCACATGTGAAAGGCACAGCTGTCTTTATATGTTGGTTAAAATTGTGTATTGAGCTGATATGAGAAAAACTTTTGCTTTTAGTCATGGGAAAAAATATGTGTCTATAAATTCATTAAACTGAGGACAGCCTGAGAAAAGCATTTGTATTGTTGTGTAGCACAGTGGACTTTCAACTATTACATTTCCAGTGGATTATGCTGAACTGAATGTTTGTTTGGTGAAGGTTTATTTGTTTCTAGTTGTTAATTTCAGTGCTAATATAAGAAATGGATTTTTTTCCATATAATATTATTGGAAGTTGAGATATATTCCTTAATATATACTCTGGACCAGGTTTTAAGATAGGTCTGGAGTGGCTGCAAAGGTAAATATTAGAGGGATTCAACTTTTGGATCCTTGATTTAGAGCAGGCCTTGGTTTCTCTGCCTTACATCACCTTCCTATGGTTTTGCAAGGAAAACCACTAATATAAGAATGATGGGATGTTGTGAATCAAAGAATCATGGAATGGTTTGGGTCTTCCAACCTCCTAGGACATGGGAGTTCTTCCAGAAGCTGCTTTTGTAGACTGAAACATTTTAGACACCAGGAGGTTTGTCTCTAGGAACACAGGATAGAGTTACAACAATTTAAAAAGCTTTATTTTTGCAGCTATTTGTTTTTTGAAAAGTGGCAGTTTCCATGATGTTAATATGTTTGCTAACATGTGGCATTATTATGATTGTTATATGTCTGATAACTAGGGATAAACACCTTTCCCTCTTATATTGTCAAATGTGTAAAAGAAGAGGACAAGGGAAAAATGAAGATGTATAATTTGTGTATAATTGCTGTGTTTGAATTTGTGGAAAATAGACAACACTATGGACCGTCTCCATGCAGTTATTATTTATGAATTAAGGAATTTTTAACTACATTTTCAACTTCCTAATAACTTTCTATCATTTGTTATTGCTGTCCTCCAGAGAAACTTTCCTTTCTCTTAATACAGCCTTCCTATTTTGTTTTTTTATTTGTTGGTTTTCCTGTTTTTAAACTGAGATGATATGTCCAAGACAAAGTGTACAGTTGCATTCTTGGACATGAAGTTGCCCAGGAAGGGCAATAAATACCATGGACATTGCAGTTCTTGGTATTATTTTTGCTTTTTTTTTTTTTAATTTTACTTTATCTTTGTTGTTAATTTGCTTTTCTTTGTTTTGTTTTGTTTTTGTTTGTTTGGTATTTGTTACTGGGGAAACTGATATTTGTGTTTCACCTCATATCAAACCAGTCATTCCCTTAAATTTGAATTTTACTGTTGCTTTAATGACTGCAAATGCAGCACACACCATTTTCAATTAGTATTATGTATGGTAGGGCATAATAGGTATGGAATAAGAAGACACTGGAGAAGTGCCTTGGCATTCTGACAAAGCTGGATCATTTTCGAGCACATTGGAAGTGAAATGTCCTTTGCTAAGTAGTAGTTGGGAGAGGAAATATTATTTCAAGGGGAAGATGATGACAATTCTAAAACAAAGTGTAAATTATCCTCCAAGAAGCTCATCTATCCTCAGTTTTTGAGGTAGTATTGTTTCCAAAATGTCTCACTAAACTCCCTTGGTTACAGTACACTTGTGGGGAAGGAAATCCTTAATTTCCTCAATGCTGATATTATTATTATTGATGATGGAGGTTGTGATTGGATTTTTCTGCTTGTTATTCCAACGCATATTTTTGCATTTTTGTGGAGAAAAACCCACATAAACTTAAAAACCCAACCAGCCAAACAAACCTCCCAACACTTCCCCAGCCTGAGCCAAACAAAAGCTTATAGTGCTGCAGTAGATTTCATTTATGGGGTTAAAATGCACTGTTTTCTTGCTCTAAGGTGCTTCCTATTTGTCAGTGGGAGAAGGCTTTGTCTCCTGTCAGCTGTTGAAGATAAAGTGTAGCCAAAATGATGTCACATATATTGCTTAATTCAGTAGTAATTAAAATCCTGAAAAAAGAAAAAAAATTATGTTTTTCCCCAAAATCTATCAATATGCTCTGTGGATACTCCCAAGAAAACATCTCATGCCATTAGTACATGTGAGACACCTTGCAGGCACTCAGTGTGGACATTGTAATTGCCTCAAAATATTCATTCATCCAAAGTGCAGAGGAAAGCTTAATTGTAGCTAACATTAATTTTAAAAGGATATGGAAATTTGAGTCCTAGACCTTCACCCCTGTTAATGAATGCCTCCTGAAGCCAATGAGAATGCAAACAGAGTAATGGAGCATTGGAGGAGTACTGAGGTCTTTTGTGCTCTAGGTCTTTGGACTTTGTATTTCATTCTCTCAGCACTCAGAACGAGGCAATACTTCTTTGGGGAGCCAATTATATAAATATTTGATGCATATTTTTCAGCGACTCTGGTTACAGAAGCATTAATTAGCTAAAACATGTTCTGCTCCTGTATGTTACTTATATGGGGCTGAAATGTAATACACAGCTCTTATAAAATTAAAGTTGAACAGGCAAGGCAAGGTTTTGAAGTGGTAGTGAAGTGAATGTGATGAAAATATTGACAAGTTGATTAACTATTTAAGAGGAAATTATGTCTCCATTTTAAACAGGATTTTGAAGTAACCCCATAGGATTTAGGTGTGATTAAATCAGCATTAAAATAATGATCCATAATAAAAGGTGGCTAAGTAGAATGGCTGTGCTGTCAAAACTCAAAGTCCATATTATGAATCCTGGGGTTTTATTTAATGACTATATTCTGACTTGAATAGATGAATGGGCAGACAGACTCACTCTGTGTATTTTAATTACCATCCAGACTCTTGGTGCTCAGCTATGAGGTACCTTAGTCAAAATGGCTTCCAAGAGATGTAGAGAAAATTGAAAAGATGTACAAAAATCATCTGTGTTTTGTCAATAACATTTATAAAGCTCTTGGGTAAGCAGTGGTACATGTCATCAATTGCCTGCATATTGGGAAATGCAGTAATCCATAGCTTGAATTTTAGATGAAGGTAGAATAGGGCTGTATATGCTGGGATATTTACAATGGGATTTGGACCAGAGGCCCAATATCCTAATTTTGCATATATTTTTTTACATAATGCTGTTTCTAGCAGACTTGCCTGGTAGAAATGGCCAATAGCCTCCCGAATTTGTGTTTTCATTTTTCTGTGCTGAATTCTGTCACCTGCTGGGAGAACTACTTCAAGTCCTACAAACTGCCTGGCAGATGAGAACCCACAGGGAATGGCTTGTACCTCTCTGCTGGGGCATGGCAGGGGGAGAAAGGGACACTTGCAGGCTAGGGCATGCATAGTAACAAAATCAGCTGCTTGGCCTGGTCACAGATGATTCCCTGAAAACATATTTTAATTATCAGTGATCTCGTTTGCAGCAGAAGTTTTAATGTGCAAATTAAATCCCAGGGGAGGGTTTGAAAGGTGACACATGAAGCCCTGAGGGATGTGATGCTGCCACAGTGCCTGCAGAGGAGGCTTGGAGGCTGAATAGTGATAATTTCTCCAAGGCATTTAGGCCAGTGCAGCTTTATGAAAAGCAGCTTCATGAAAATACAGTATTAAAATATGAGATAGTTTGGGGAATTTGGTCCTGGGATTCATTGCTTTTCTAAGCTATTTAATGACAGCAGTCATGCTGATGTTATTGGGGTGAGGTGCTGGATGAGGACTGCCTCACCTGCAATGCCTGATGCACCTTGACCTATTCTTTGTCACAGCAAAAAAATCCTGAATTTGAAGATTTCTTTTGTAGGGAAAATGGGACTTTCTTTGCTTTCCTGCCCCCAAGCCACTGGTTACTTTATCTCAAACAGCAAACAGCCCTGCAGGTATCTCTGGTGCCAAAGGAATGCTCACTACTGAATTTCTGCTTGTTGGGTAATTGTTCTGTGATTTCACTATTTTTTTAGGGGCATTGCTTGTTAGTCATGAACTCACACCTCATGAAAAATCCTTTGCTTAAATCAGAGCCACTGAGAATTCTACTTTGGAGCAGATAAGTGTTCCCATTTTCAAGATGTTGCTTTTATACATAAATTTATTTATTTAGTCTATGTTGTCGATATAAAGGATCTGAGCTAAGACCTTTCCCTTTCCCTTTCCCTTTCCCTTTCCCTTTCCCTTTCCCTTTCCCTTTCCCTTTCCCTTTCCCTTTCCCTTTCCCTTTCCCTTTCCCTTTCCCTTTCCCTTTCCCTTTCCCTTTTTTTCTTTTTTCCCCTTCTGCCTGCAATAAGGCAAATTACAAGACATTCCATAAGGTGTCATTCAGCCTTCCCAGATTCAGGAATGGATTCCAGCAGGGAAAAGGCTGGGGGGTATCTGACAGTGGAAATTAGTCCTTGCAGGATAGGACTGTCTAATGGGAAAAAAACCTCACAACTGTTTGTGTGTGTGGCGAGTGAGGGGGTGGAATTTGCTCTTTTGGCAGATCAGGGAAAGGAAATGTAAATAATGATTCAGGGTTGTGGGATTCTTGTACATTTTGAGCTCTTCTTGCTTTACTGATGACTCTAATGGCTGTGTGTGTCATTCTGCCCAAATTTCAGTTACTATAATGTCATGTTGATCATGAACAGTGGAGAAGTCTTTTCAAGAAAAAACAAAGTAATTAGTAATCAGAACATCCTCTTCACCTCAAACTGTTTCTTAAATTTTTTCAGACCTAAGTTCTAGGTGGGGGCAGAGTTCCAACAACTTAGTGGTAGGTCCTGTAGATGAACATCGATTTAGTGGGGGAAAGCTGTCATAGAGGGAAAGATTCATTAACTGTCCCACATGGCTGCATCCTGAAAAAAAAGAGGAAACTGTGATGTACAAGCCACAAGTTGTAATCAGATTACATTCAAAGTGTCTTTCTCAGTCATTATAAGGTCTATTAAGTCACAGGACAAGGCAAATCAGTCAAAACTATATCACAGACTTGCTTCTGTCATTCCAGTGGTTCCAGGTCAGCCATTATTTTTCCTGAATAGAACAGCAAGGAAAAGAAATAATTTAGTGGAGTGGCATTGGGCTACATGGTTCTCATTAGCATTAATGAGAGTTTGGTAGCTAAATCCCCATGCACAGCATGGAAAATTTACCCTTCTGGGTGGGTTGTCTCCTTGGTTCTCAGTGCTGATAAATGTGTGCCTTCTATCTCTTGTGTACAGGTATGTGCTTACAGCAACAGGCCAAAGTAAAAATCATAGATAGATCTTGATTTATGTAATATTGTGCTGCATTCTGTAATATTCAGTAATTTCTGTGCAGTTATTCCAGATCAGCATTAATGTAACAATGATTTCATCCCTGAAACCAAATGGTTGGACAAAATTATTTCTTTTGAACAGGTGCATGGATTTTTATTTGTTGTTTTTTCAGGGGCTTCATTTTTGTTTGTTTCTTGTTTGTTTATTTGTGTGTTTGTAATGAATATGTTTGCTTTAAGCTCTGCCATCTAGGAATCAACTAATCAGTTCTCTGCCGGCTTCTCCCTTCAATTTCTGGTTTCTGTAATCATTTTAAAGCATTATAGAATCACTAAAAGGATTGACATCCATACACTGTATTTTAAGGAAATCCTAGAGGTTGAGTTCGGTAGATGATCTTGGAGTTTCATAACATGTCTCCTGGTAAAATGAATAAAATATATTTGGGAGAGAATGAGCTATTTGTAGCTAGGGTGGGAAAATGACTGAACAGCTATGTGGACTAACTTTTTTATTTTGGGAACTGCAACCTTTCCAGGAGGAACAAAAAGATACCAAGAGAAGCAGTTTCCTGGAAATGAGGAGGTGGCCACTGCTTTCCACAGGAAAAGTACTGTGTGGAGTACAATACTCTGAAAAAATACCAACATCCTTCTCTTCCAGAAGAGCCCAGTTGCACTTCCCTTAGTCATGTTCCAGCTGGGACATGGAGAATTTCTCTCCAGTCTTTTTCTACACATTCACTAAGCTCAGTTGTGATTTACCTGGAGTAATTTAGTAATACAAAGAAAAAAATAATGTTTTAGAGATATAGAATATATATATTCAAGATCTGGTCTTGGAAATACTTAAGCAGAACTCCACGCTGGCACCTCCAAGGTGTTAGTTCAAACTACTGTAATTTTTCCTTAATCACTTCAAAACAGGGAAGGATACTGCTGCCCATCCTACACTTCGGATTTTTTCTCAAGTCACTCAAAGTCCTAAGTCTGCTCCTATTGAAGCTGGTTACAGTGTGAAGGATGACTTGAGTTTCCTAATGCTTTGAAAGTTTCAACTCTATGCATGTCCTGTAAGTCACAGGGTGCTTTAAGTTTTAGTTTTTCTGGATTTAAGTCTCATTGTTTCTACCCGTTGCTTGCCTCATTCCCATTATCCTAATTCATTTGTAGATCTGCCTGTCTTGGAAACCTCTGGTGTTCTTGCTCTTTTTCCAAGTCTCATATCTCATACTTAATTTTGCAGGCTTTGACTGATCATTCTTTTCTTGCCTCTGAAGATGTGCAAATGTTCAGCTGCCACTGAGCCGCCCTGCTAGGTCCAGACAAAAGTAATGTCCTAAGGATTGTGTCCCTAAGGAAGATCACTGGAAGGCTCTTCCACCCTTTCGATGTGCACACTTTGGTTAGTGGGTCCTAGGAAATTTCATACCATGTTTTTTTGTTAAATTGCAGGTGCTTTCAGGCTTTTGCAGTGCAGTCAACCCACTGTGGTGCCCCACAGCCCTGGCAAGCCTCCCTGCTTGTCACAGGTCCCTGTGAGTTCACTGGATAATGTTTACTCTCTGCCTGCAGTGGCACTGCTCACCTTTCACAGGTCAATGAGTGGTACCTGCTTCACCTCACCAGTGCTTGACCTGCTCACCTGCCTCTGGCCTCTGCAAATGTCCCTCTGTCCCTTCACATCAGTCTCCTTCCGGGCTGCTCTCTTGGCCACCACAGGGTGCTCCATTTCTGCCCACGATGCTTTCTCCATATCCTGTATGCTGTTCTGATTACTAAGGAGAAATTACTTTGTTTTTTCTTGAAAAGACTCCTCCGCTGTTCATGTTTAAAATCTTGGAAATCTTGCCACTCCTCGGTGTCACTGTATCTTTCCTTGGTCAGTGTGAAGTCAGTCCTTCAACCTTCCCTGCTGCCCATCAGCTGCCATCACTCATGGGCCTGTGTGAAGTCACAACATCCAAGATATCTTGACGACTCCTGTGGGTCCCTTTCAACTTAGAATATTCCATGAACTGTGATCCTTTCCATTGCGAAAATCCACAGCAGGAACAGCTGGACACGCAGATTTCACACTTCCCAACTGCTTGTCTCTCAACAACTTCGGTGCAAAATTTCCTTCTTCCCTTATTCTCTCCTGTTTTCAAAGCTGTCCTTAAGAAACTTCTCACCCAAAGCTGGCCAAGTTCAGCTTCAGTGAAGTGCCAAAGTTTGCTCATTAAAGCACTTGCTTTACTTTTCAGCTGATGTGTTGCAGGAGGCACCTGAGAGCAGCACAGTGACGACCTAAGACATGACTTGCACCACAAGGGACCCCGGGCTGTTTTTCACCTGTGAGCCACAGTTCACAAGTGACTCTCCTGGAAAGTATTTGTTGGTTTAGGGATGTTTTGTCACATCTGGCCACCAACTGGCAAGTCTGTTTACAGAAAGGTCAGCACAAAGAATGCTTTTACCAAGATACAGCAGCAAATTGTTGTTAATTTCTGTATCTTCGTAATGCTCAGACTCTCTGGAAGGATAAACCCCACATATCAGGTGACCTGCTAGATGATGTTATTAAAGACAGCTCATTCTAGTATTTAAAAGTAGGTGTGTTTTTATAATACAGTGATTGGTAACCCTCCTGATATCAGTATAGCAATTCTGTAGTCATGTACTGTGCTCCTAGCAATTCTCCCTTCCATTATTTTTTCAAAAGATGCAGATGTAATTAGAATGTAAAACCAATTTGGTAAATGTTGTAGAATTTTAAGTACATGCAAGACTAATAGGTAGCTCTAAAATGTATTTCTTCACTTGTACATGTCAGTGGTAATTATCAAAGATTACAATTGATATATAATTGCAGAGCATTCCAATGTAACTAAAACCACAATAAAAAGTGTAGCCAAGGAATCATACATCAAAAGCTGTAATGTGAATCCAGGAATTGAGGCAGTGGGCATCCTCCTGCTATCTGAACCCTTGAAAACAGATGAGAAAGTGGAAGAAATGAAAGAGATGGAATCAGAATCCCAGGATGGGTCAGACTGTAAGGGACCATGGTCAGTCACTGGTGCCACCTCCCTGCTCCAGCAGGGCCATCCCAGAGCACAGGGCACAGGATTGTGTCCAGAGGGATCTGGAATATCCCCAGTGAGGAGACTCCCCAGCCTCTCTGGTCTGTGTTCAGTGCCCAGGCAGTGCCAAGGGAAGAAGTTGTGCCTCCTGTGCGGGTGGAACCCCCTGGGCTCAGTCCCTGCCCGTGGCTCTGGGGCCATTGCTGGGCCCCCGGAGCAGAGCCTGGGCCCTTCTCGGAGCCCTCCCTGCACACAGGGACACCCAGGGCTGAGGGCCCCTCTCAGCTGGGGCTCCTCTCCAGCCTGGACAGCCCCAGCTCCCTCAGCCTTTCCCTGGCACAGATGCTCCAGGCCCTGAATCATCTCTGCAGCCTCCGCTGGCCCCGCTCCAGGAGCTCCCTGTCCCTCCTGTGCTGATGATCCCAGAGCTGGACACAGCTGCCCAGATGTGCCTCCCAGGGCTGGGCAGAGGGGTAGGATCACTTCCTGACCTGCTGGCAATTCCTAAGTACAGACCTAAGGGCTCTTTCAAATACTAAGAGGACAAGATAAATTCTTATTGCCCGTTACTCTCCATATCCAGGTGCCTGTGTTCAGATACATTTCTCTATAATCAGTATAAAGCTGCCTTTGAAGAGCAGAGTTAATCCTGATTCTCAGATGCCTGTTCAGAGGAATGACAGGAGCTGCTGTTACCTCCTGGAGTCCCTGAAGTCTGGCAGAACTCATACCTGTGTCTTTCTCCCTGAAAATGTCAAAACTGCTGTGAAATTGCTTTTAGAAGGAGTAACTGTTGTTAAATTTAAAATGTTGTTAAATACATGAGGGCAGAGACAGGGATCCAACCTAACTAGCAAAAAACTATCATGGAACTGAAGGTGTTACTGGGTACAGGACCTCCAGTTCCTGTGTTTGCTGGCATCCTATCTGGGCTCCTTTCAGTTCTGGTTTCCAGTTCTGGTTTCCTGTTTTCATCTCTTTTATTGTTGAACGGAACACAGCAGAAAAGTAGAGGTGAAAACCATGTGAATGCTAAGTTGTTTCACTGGAAAATGGGTTTTCAAATCCCTACAATCCCAGAATGGTTTGGGTTGGAAGGGATCTTAAAGACCACCTCATTCCACTCCCTGCATGGGCAGGGACACCTTCCATTATCCCAGGTTGCTCAGAGCCCCATCCAACCTGGCCTGAACACTGCCAGGGATGGGGCAGCCACAGCTGCTCTGGGGTAACAAATGTGTGAAAGCATTTGTGTGAAGGGGAATGAGAATGAAAAATGGGAAGTTTCCCCTTGGCAGCATGTCTGTATTTATCTTTACACTTATTTCCCACAACTGCAAATCTGCTTCCCACATCTTCTTTTCTTAAAATGTTTTTCTTTTACCTGTACACACCTGATGTAAATCTTCAGCTTTTCTTCCTCCCAAGAAATCTGTGTCTTTATTGTGCCACTTGCTTGTAACATTGACAGCAGTATTTATTATAGACCCCTTTTCAGAAAGTATAAAACCTTAGTTAGTAATCATATATAAATACCTATGAAATTATGTAGATTTTGTAATTATTAAATATTACTTTACAACCTGTTTTGTTCAGTTGGTGGCAAGAGGTGCATTACTGCCATGAACTTGCTATTACTTTTCTCCAGAAGTCTGGGTTGGTCAAATGCATCACGATTAGATGTTGATATATTAATACATTAATTACAGGCAGGTAAAGAGTGCTGGAGTGGAAATGGAAATGTGACAAGCCCATATGGTGTTTATTCCTTTGCTGGGGGCAGGAGTAGAAGCTTTGAACACCAGAACAGTTTCCCTGGAAGAGCAATGTTCAAGCAGGGGTTTCTAATTTGGTTATATATAACAGTGTGTATAAATCTATATCTATAAATATATGTCTATACTAATATGTGGACTTAAGGGGAATTAAGGCATTTTTAGACTTCCAGAGTTATGCAAACCTGTGTGTTTGTGCTTTTAGTCCAAAAGGAACATTGCAAAAATTGCATTTTTTTTTGTAAACCATCTCTACAAATTTTTGGAAACAGCTAACACATGTTGCAAATATTTAGTTAACAGTCTTTGTTAAAGCAAAATTTGAGAAAACTCTAAAATCATAATATCTGACCAGTATTAGAGGTCATTCTGTATATGTGTGAATGTTCCGGTTGAAACCTGCTTCAGCCAAAACATCTGTTCAGTTATCTGCTATTGATGTGTGAATTTCCTGGCAAAAGCCCCACTCAATATTTTTAATAGTGAATGCTAAATTTAAAGTTATATTTTTAATGTTTTCCCATCATGTGCAGAAGTTATATAACCAGATCTGGATCTATGTGGTTACTGCTATTTATACTACTGTTGGGGTGTACAACACATGAGGATCCAGCTCAGTTATCCAGTTATTCAGTTCTGAATAAACACAGAAAAAAAAAAAAGATTCTTTATTATCAAGATTCTAATTTGTATATAAGAAAATAGAACAGAGTAGTCAAGATAAATCGAAGTAGGAGCATAAGATGATATGTGCTGTCCTCTCAGACTTGTGTAAATGAGACTTTGATCTGACCGAAGAAATTTATGGTCAGGACATCCCAATGCATTTAAATTATCCTTGGCCATAAGTGCATTATTTGTTCAATAGAAGTGCCAGCATGGATATGTAGTAATGAAAGGCAAAGGCACAATTTTCTGTATTATTTCTTTAGCAATCTAAAATATGCATCTAATTCTTCATGCCTTAGTCTCCTCATCTCTTTTCGTTTGCCAGTTAATGCAAATTCTTTTCCTTGCTTGTTTTTCTTGCTCCCAGTTTTGCAGATTCAATCTCTCATCTCTGAATACTTTCCTTACTGCATGCCAAGAAACAGAAGCATTTTGTGATCAGTATTAAACCAATGCTGATAGATAAGGTCATGCCCCCTGCAAATGGACCCAAGTTTTGCTTGAGACATCTCTGTTTACTAAAGACTGACAAAACAAGTGGGGGAAAATAAAAAGGCAAAACAGCCCGTCCCACTTTTTCCTTTTGTTCTCAGTCCTGATATATCCTAATGATGTTACTTACACTGTGATCACACTGAATGGTTCATGTATGCAACAGTACCTAGGTGATGCCAGGCCAGAGAACAGTGAATACTGTGGCAGTTTGTTATGAGAATGTGTCTTGAGGGTTTTTCTCAAGCAAAAAGTCTCTTAAGTCCTCAGGAGAGCACCCTCCTGAGGCACTCAAAGCTTGGCATAAGTTTTTACTCCAAAAGTTACTTCCTGTAGATCTGTTTGTGAATGCTCTTGAAGTACCCTCTTAGTATGTGAGGTTAAGTGTGTGATTCCATCAGCACTTTTAAAAGTGATGGCTATATTCTGCAGGCCATAATAATGGTAGTATAAAGAGATTTTTGTTTTCCTCACTGGTTTCTGAAAGCTTTGATTTGGCACTCATGACCCACTGTCATGATGTATAGAAGGAACCACACTGGAGAGTAAATGTGTTATGGGCCATCAAGAGAAGGCTTTGGGGTGACCTCACTGTGGCCTTCCAGTGCCTGAAGGGAGCCACAGGAAAGATGGAGAGAGACTCTTGACAAGGGCCTGGAGTGACAGGACAAGGGGCAATGGCTTCACACTGACACAGAGCAGGGTTAGATTGGATATTGGGAAGAAATTGTTCCCTGTGAGGGTGCTGAGGCCCTGGCACAGGTTGGCCAGAGAAGCTGCGCCTGCCCCATCCCTGGCAGTGTTCCAGGCCAGGCTGGATGGGGCTCTGAGCAACCTGGGATAGTGGAAGGTGTCCCTGCCCATGGCAGGGGGTAGGCACAAGATGATCTTTAAGGTCCCTTCCAATCCAAACCATTCTATTATTCTGTGATTTGACTTTTCTCTTGCTGAGCATATATTCCTCTTATTAAATCACAGCCTAGCATAGTGTGCTTTGAGTTTATTGCTTGGTCTCTCTTTTGTAAACTTCTACTATTTAGTAGAAAATTGTTATGGTAGAAGTACAGGAAAAATATGACAGAGCCATGCCAAAACAAAAGCTCAAACTGCAATGTAATGTATATATATCTTTAAAGGCAGGAGTGCAAGCAGTGTTATGGTGGGATTTTGAGTGAGCTGATGTAAAACAAGCAAAAAGATTTATGAAAATGACAAAATGCAGAGTACTTCTAATGAGACATAAAATGAATTTTAAGATGTGGAAGGTGGAAGGTACTTACTGTTCTATGTGGCATAGCTCCACATTTATTACAAAAACCTGGTAGCGATTTCCTGTAAATTTCAATTTGTGTGATGCCACCAGGATTGGAATAACAAATCTTACATTTTTTCCTTTGCTAATTCATTTCCCTCATGGCATAAAACTCTTTGGCAGTGTATCATGTTAATATTAATATTCTGCATTCTATCTGCTAATTATCTTTTTAGTAATTGAAAGTTAATGGCCCACTTGACCCTTACATCTCTAGAAGTGATTTGCTCAGCTTTTCACATAAATGGTCATATTTCAATGCCAAGCTAAACGTAAAATCTCACTAAAATGCTTTTGTTGCACGCTGTTGTGGAATGTATTGGAAAACCTACAACTTTATAATGTGTCTAACTTTAGCAAACAGTGGTATTTTGGTGTTTGCTGACGGTTTATTCTTAGAATTGTAAAAGAAAATGAAATTCATATTTCATTTATAATGATTTAACAACTGATTTTTAAATAATCCTCCTTTAATTTTAGTGTTACAGAGGAGCAAACCGTCACTTATGTATTCTGACTGGCTGGTGTCTCCTTTTTGTATTGGCAGAATGACTCTGAATTTATGGTGATGGGGATGAGAGCTAAATCTGGCCAATGGAGTTTAGGGCATGTAGAGAGCAGTACTTCCAGGAGCGATGAAAAAAGTATGTGCTGTAATTGTTACTGTACTGATATCTACTGAGTGATTCCCTTTGGAACATAGTTTTGGGGAACTGAGTGTATTGAGACCTGGTTTTCAAAAGTATTGAGAATTCAGCACATTCTGCAGAGATCACTAGAACCTGCTGGCTAATTGACATTCCTGAAAATCCAATGTTGTCCATTTACTGGCTGGTTTCAGTGATTACCCTGCTCCTGTAGGAAGATACTGTTTTGAGCCCTAGTACCTCATTAGCTGAGGGTGTTGGGACCCCTAGATTTCCAGAAATATTCTAATACTGCAATTTCCATCTATGAGTGAGGTATTTCTTGGACACTGAGTCCCAGCCCATTTGCCAAGCTTCTTGTGCTCCTCTCAGCTGCAACATTTCAAGCGACTATTTATCTCTGCTTGATGAATTGCTCAGATTTTAAGGCTGCTGCTGCTGCTGCTCTTGCTGCCTTCTAATCATCTGCAGAGCCTGCAAACACCCAACAGAGCCTCTCAGCTCCACATATCCACATTTCAACTGGAGCAGGCTTGTGCCTCACTGGTGGGAAAATCCTTCTCCAGGTATTGGCAATACTGCCATAAAATGATCCTGTGGGGTGAGATTCCCTCAGTTCAGTACAGGATATCCAGCATCTGCAGTGGTAAAGTGTTTAGGAAACAGCAGGAATGGCACAAAATGTCGTGGTGCTTTTACTATGATGCTCCCCTGGTGACAGGAGATGCTCAACTCAGGTGCTCCCCCCATGTGACGTTGTTTGCCCACCTAGGAACCTTCTAGGGATCTCTATCCCAAAGTCTGGCATAGTTTCCTCTTCAAATGTTATTCAGTTTTTGCACCTACAAGGCACAGGCACTTCTCTGCTGCATTGATACCTATGTCCTTTTGCTGATTTTTGATTTGGCTTTGTCTGAGGCTCTGTAGTGCTTTCTCTGAAAGAGATTCCAGGCAGTCCATGCACATCCCATCTCCTTATTACACAGGATTTTACAGAGTGCCACAACAACTTCCTCAGGTTTCCAGAACAGAAGGTCTCAGTCTTCTCAGTGATTCTTATGTAGATATCATAACAAGGCTTCTGTGGATCCTTTGAACCCATTTTGGGTCCAACTTATCTCTTTGGAGGTGAGGAGGCAGAGAGTGCACATTGAATTCAAGATGTGGATACTACTATGTTGAATGGGGCTTTTTTCTTAGTCTTTGTACCTTTCCTAATAAAATGTAAGCTTTGTTTTACTGTTGGTTCTTAGAAAATACTGAGATGCTATTTTTCAAAGGATTTTCTGTTGCAACTTTGAGGTGTCATTACTGACCAGTATAGGTGAAATCAGAGCCCAGCATCTTATATGTGAATCTGGATTTAACTCACAGATATTGCTTTATATTTATTTACGTTGAGAGCTGTTTGTTATTGTTCAGGCTCTTACAAAGGTTTTCTACAATTTTTCACAGTCTGCCCTTATCCTTGCTACCCTGAAAAACTTCATCTGCTTTATCTTTCTCCAGGCCACTTAAGCTGATATTGGATACTGCTTGCTCTGCAAAATCCCCTTAGTGACTTTTTTTTTTTCCAGCAGTGCAGATTCTCCTCCTACCCAGTTTATTGTTGTTTAACTGATTATTTCTCCACCCCTGGACCTGTTGCCTTATCCAAAATAAGTCATGTGATGCTACTGTGGGACTGGCCCTGCCTCTTCCCCATCTCTTCCTGTTTGCAGTGAGGCTGTAGGTGTCCAGAGAGGTTTTGGGTTCCCTGGTAGCAAACAAGCCAGCCCAGATACTTTGATTATCTTCATCTTAATCTCCTCCTAGTCAAGCCCCTGCAAACCCAGCCAACCTTCATTTTACTGCTACTGATCTTTGGAGACAGAGACCTCAAAAGGCTACACCATCCTGGAAAAGCTTGTAGCCTCTGATTAGGAGAACACTCTTATTAAACTGAATACATTTGTACCATCTGTTAACACTTTCAAATTACAGAATGCCCTCTCAAGTATTTTTGTAAAGAATGAATTGAATATAAAATCTTTCAACACAAAATTGAATCATCCCTTCACATGATTGTTTGTTAAAATCCCACATCAACCATGGAGTGATGAAGGAATATTTTAAAATACCCTTTCTCTGTTTTTCAGTCATAATTATTTTAAATTTTTTTCTTTTTTCTCCAAATAATTTTTTTCCTTGAAATTGAGTTTGTTAGAGAGAGAGTTCAGTCTCTTTTTCATTAATCCCCCCACTGGTTGCATGCCTGTTATCTGGTCTAAAGATTGACTTCTGTGATCTTGCTGCTTCGTCTGGAAAACTGTTTAGGTCATAAATCTCTGTGCAGATTAGTGAGTCTCTTTCCCTCAAGAGAAATTACACTGTGCCCTTTTTAATGTTAACTCTTTGGTCTCAAGGCGTTTGTTGATTTTATTATTGATAATAAAGTTTGATATGATGTATTATACAGAATATTGGTTTATCTTTTAGCTAATTTGGCACTGAATGTAGCCAGGCCAGCTGATTACATGATTTTCCATTGACACTGCCAAAATACAGGAGGTGGTAGAGTAGACACAGTCCTCCCTTCCTCTTTGAGGCAGTTTGGTTTGGGTTGGGAGGCTTTAAATTTTACAATTTATTTTTATTATTTGTGGCATTCAGTCTGAGAAGATGTGCTGAAATTGTGCCAGGCTTTTGTGGCAACAAATTGTGACATAGGACACATTTGACATAGGAGAAATTTGCTGATAAAGTGATTCCAAATAATTAGGGATGATTTTGCTTCATGTTTGAAAGTCATACTTTTGATGTTGTAGTGATTAGTGGACAGAGATAAACATTTGGGAAATATTGATGAAAGTGCAGTAATTTTTTAATCCAAAATGCATATTTATAAAGAATTAAAATGAATGACAATCCTGGCATATTTGTTGCTTTCCTGCATATAGATGCTCCATTGACCACTGCAATAATGCACAGGTCTGTGCCTTGTTTCTTTTTTTTTGTTTTATTTGGCAGATTTATCAATCTATTCTACATTTGTGCTTGAGTTTCTAGCAGCTCATTTTAATTCTGTTCCTTGCCATTAAAAATTTCCATCTTCAGTGGAAGCATGCCTGTGTTTTTAGGCTTCCTGTATCATCTTCCATTCAGAAACACTTCCTGTCTGTACATGAGTGGGAAGATTTTGGTTGGAGAGGTTGCAATGCCGTGAAGAAACATTGCAAAGGATGAGCAAAGCCAACTGTTTCATTCCACAGTGCTTTACCTAAGGAATTGAGATTATATAGAGGGTTTTTTGGGTGTTTTAGCCAGATCTTTCACGACCAGGTGTTCTGTTCTATGCTTATACACACTAATATATTCTTTAACTGTTTATGTTCACAGGTGGGAGTAAGAGAATAAAATAAACAAGACATTTATGCCATCACTGTTGGTAGAAGTTAAGAAAGAGAAAAGCAAACTGTCAACATAGGTAAATTATGGTAGCTTTGCATAAGGTCATGAGCATGTCTGTGTACCCATGCAGTGAGGGAAATCTACACCCTGGAGAAATAATAAAAATAGAAATGAGAAAGTTTGGCAAAGGTAAAAGAGCTACAGTTTTGTGAAGGAAAAGATGTAAATTATAAGATGCATAATATGTAGCTATATTAGTTTATTATATTATTATATAATTATATATATTATTATAATAGTTTATTGCCTTATTTGAGCACTTCTCAATCTGGAACGTATTTATCTTCACAAAAGCCTTTTGATAGAGAGAAGTTCCATTGTCTTCATAGACTAAGAGGCAAAATAAAATTACCAGCCTACAGTTATAGGATACAGCCTCTACTATAAGCTAACATGAGCAGGGAATTGCTCTGGACTAACACGTCCATGTCAGGACATTTTGGGTGTTGTTGCCCTGCACTTCCTTTTCCCAGTGGGACTGGCGCTCAATGTCATTGGTGATGGATTGATTTTGTGTCTTGCACACAAAACTTTAGGAACAGAAACACACCATTTCACAGACAGAAATTCAATCTATTTGGCAGAAAACACAGCCACTTCTGCAGTCTCTCCCTGAATCTGTGTCATCCAGTGCTACCCGTGCTGGGGGCCAACAGCTCAGCACTTGGCTCTGCTCTTGTAAAAAGAAAGTGACCACAGTTCTGTGATAATAACAAGAAATTGCTTTTTATTTGCACTATCACATCACTTTGGTATTTGCCTCGATTTCCAGGGCTGGTATCAGGAGAGCAGACATTAATTTTGAGCAATTGCATTTGCAGACGTGATGGATCCATTTGGTGATGGAATTAATGGGAAGATGATTACTTTTACTGAGCTAATAGGACCTGTCTTTTCTTTTCCTCGCTACAAACTGTTTCACTGTTGCTTTCCCAGTGTGGCTACATTACCAAAAGTTGTCTCATTATATTAACTGCAACCATTAAAATATTACTGTCAGGTATTTTTCTGTCTATTTAATAATCACTGAAGGATGAAACATTTAATGTTCAGTTATTTGGGCTTTTTCTTAAGAAGTTTACATGCTTCGGGTTTTATGATTTATGATTTATCCATTTCCTATTCATATTTTAAAAAAGAATCATTAGAAAGATTGGCAATTCCCTGGACTCCCTAAGACATTATTTAATAATTTATTTTCAGCTTCTTTCTACCCTTTGATGTTATTTTTCTTCCTGTTAAGATACACAGCAGAAATATTTTTCTTTGGACAAGTATTTAAGAATAACTGTTCCTTTAATATATAAGTTATTTATAAACTGTATTCTTTAAATATGGAGTGATTAGTGATTTCATGATGAGGAAATGATGAAAAATACTCACTAAGCTGGAGGATTCAGCAATGAATTCTGTATTTGCAAAACTCCTCGGAACAGTGTGCTCACCATAAAAAAAAAACCATCCTGGGGCTCTTCCAAAATAAAATCATTGTTTTTTCGTTTTCTTGGCTTCATAGTGACTGACAAACCTGATGCCTTTAGTACCATATGATTTAGCTCGTGTTAGAGGTGCCTAAATAAATTTAGTTTTGCTTAGTTATGCTTGTCTAGCCATGTTTCAAAATGTTCAGCTTTCACTAAAAAGAATAATCACTTATATATATCTATATGAGAACTTCTGTAGTTATCATACATTTTTTTTTTCTGCTGTGACCTTGATGGTGATAATTTTGCAATAAATCTTAGACTTGAAGCTGATGCAGGTCTTAATGTGTTTTACTGTTAGGGCAGGAAAGATAGAAAAAGTCTCCTTTGGAGAAATTTGAATTTTATTCAGCCTATACATTTCCAAACCAAGACAGAAAAAGTGCAGTATAGGTTGCTGATAAAGCCCTGCTTTAGACTGCTAAGAATCATGATAAACTGAAAGAAATACCCAATATATTTTTCTTCATGTGCTGATTGAAAAGCAAAGCAGACCTTCCAGATTTTCTTCCATTTGACTTTAATGCTGAGTTTTCCTATAGAAATGGGAAAACTGAATTCAGCTTCAGAAAACATAGAAGCAGCCAAACTATAAATATATCTTGAATAATTCTGAATGAAATATTGAAAAACTTCCACTCTTGAAACTTATTGGAAGAACTCTGTAATATGGAATATAGATTTGACAGGAAAAAAAAAGGATCATGAGAGCGACAAATCTGTTTGTCATCTGCCTAGGAATACTTAGTAGTTTAAATAATATAATCAGGGAGTGCAGTGATAGAGACATGGAACAATGCAGGGCCAAGGAAAAAGTCCTGTGGGACATCAGCTGCAAGTGAAAAAGGACTTGATTAAGGATGGCTGTATTAAATAACAAGTGAATGGTCTAACAAAAACAATGTTTGCCAGCACCACATGCTGGCTTTAGTGACGCATCCAGAGTACAATGAATCAGCAGGAGTGATTCTGAGCATTCAAAATAGAAGACTGACAGCATTTCATTAGATCAAAGTGATGAGCATGTGCACAATTATCATTTCAGGTGATTAACCAGAGGACAGCAGTTAGGGGGTGTCTCCAGCAAACAGTTATAAATCCACTCTGGCAAGGAGAAAGGCAAGTTCTAACTTTTGGAGATGTTTGCAATACAAGAAGCCCTCTGGGAATAAGTTAATTGAGCAGATCCTTGCCAGACATCATAAGGAAAAAAGGACATTTTAAGACACCTGGAACTGCTGCAGGTGAAGCCTGGAAAAGTGGGGAAAGGAATCTTACCAGAGGAGTAGTCCTATAGGTTTTTATTTTGGGGAACTCATAGAAAATGAGCTAGATGGCTTGCCTCTTGAACTATGATACTAAATTGATGGTTTCAAATTTGTTTTAAAAGTCTTCGATTAATTTGAATGTTAGGAAGATATGGGAGATGTGGTTCTAGTCCTGTTTTCCCTACTTTATTTACTATGCATTGGCGTTTATTGAAATTACTTCAATTTCCCATCACTGGGTGATTTTTAAGCCTTTTAACAATTTTTAATGGTCTGGTTCCTCATCATCTGGTATCGTTTCATGAGCAGCATAACTTTCTAAATTATTTTTCTTCAAATATACAAGGGTCATATTCTTCGTCTGGTCTTTTCCATCAAATTATTTGCCTAATTTTATTTGCAATCTGTGTAGTCATATGAGCCTGAGCTGGAAGCAACCAATTAGATCACACTGTTCCTCCTTTTGCCAGCATGGAATATAATCCCCCAGACAGAGACACGTGCTTGATTTTAGCCAAAAGCTCAGAAGAAGCTCCTGATCTTCACCCACTGAAATTTAACCTCTCATCTGTTATTAATCTATTTTCAGCAAATGATTACCAGAACATCTGCTCATGCCCAGTAAATTTTTCCTTCCTTCTCTTAAAGCTGACTTCCCCAGTGGACTGATGGAAGAGAGATTCTGCAGCTCATTCTGCTCTTTAAAATAGCATTGGTCCACTGAAGAAATGTTAGCTGCAGGTGAGGGAGTGATTTTTGCCATTCATATAGCACCTATAGGGGAGATGAGAGAAAAGTGATTGCAATAATAGTAGGATTTCCATCTAACTTTTAAAAAAAATTTTAATCAGGAAGCATAAGGATACATTCAGCAAATACATGTTTGGGGTTTACATAAAGATGGAAGCAGCCACACAAACATCATTAATCTTAGCGTTAATCAAGCCTTTGAATCACAGGATCTTTGAGGTTGGAAAAGACCTCCCAAGATCTTCAAATCCAACCTTTGACCAATCACCACTTTGTCACCAGCCCAGAGCACTGAGTGCCACGTCCAGTCATTCCTTGGACACCTCCAGGGATGGGGACTCCATCACCTCCCTGGGCAGCCCCTTTCCATGAAGAAATTCCTCCTGAAAGCCTTCTTGTGTCCACTTCCACGTCCTTCCCTAAAGGATATGATCTGACAGTCTGAATTCAGGAGGATGATGACAGAGCAGAGTTTTCAGTAGGGTTTTGAAATCTGGGAAGACAGGAGCTGTTCGGATTTTTGTCAAGGAAATTTCCTCAAAGAGGAGGTGCAGCATGGGAGATAGTGTGAGAGCTGGTCATTGCCTTGATTTCTCTGATATTCCCTTTCTAATCTCCCTCCCAACTTTTCTTCCCTACATTTCCACAGTAAGCATTTATCCCTGTGATTTACTGGTACAATTTATTTGTGTGCCTCGAGGAAAACACTGTCTGAACTTTCCTTCATTTAATTTTCATGTTTTTCTCAGGGGTGCTGCTTTCTGCTCTCAGGGTGCCTTTCTGTAGCTCAGATGTGCTACCAGGACATCTTTTGCACAGCTTGCAAAAAACTGGATCTGCCAAAGCTCTTTTGGGCATTTTATGCTTCTGATCAGTATAGCCAATAATTTACATAAACATGAGGCTCATATCTCTATTCAGAAGTTAAATTTTTATGTTTTCTTTAGGTTTGCTACTCCAGCTACAGATATTTAGGGCAGGAAATATTGGGCCTGATTCCACATAAGGAACCACTCATATGATGAAGTGTCTGGAAAATAGCTGGGCAAAACTGAAAATAAGAACTAAAGTGAAGCCCACCCAGAGCAGGAGAAATGCTTTCTTTTTTTTTTTTAATCTTGTTGGTTCAGATGGACACAAAAGCCCATGAAAGAAATCAGGTCCCTTAAAAAATATTAATATGCATAGAAAGCTGTAACTTGTGGGTTTCTCATTCGCATCATTCCAAAATCTGGTCCTGTAGCTTTCTGTCATCTTTGTGCACACACAACTACACTTGGAGGCAGTAGATTAATGGATTTTAGAGCATAAAAGATTGAGCTTTTAAAGAAAATTTCACTTTGCAGCCCAGCTGTAGCAGAAGTTGTTTGTTCCCTGTGATTGTTGCCTATTGTTGAATGATTTAGTTGGAGCTGACAACTTGAGACATTAGCACTACATTGTGTTGAAGAACATTTAAGTGCATTGTTTTCCCTTTTTTTGTGTTTCAGAGCAAGAGCCAAGGACTGAGTTTTGTCCGTATACATGCGCCTTGGCAAGTCCTCAGTCGAGAAGCAGAACTCCTTAAAATAAAAATGCCCACTAAAAAGGTAAATATCTCCCATTTTCTGTCAACAAGTTTTATGATTGAAGGAGCAGGGATCAGAATCATCATTAAATGTATAGAAGCCCGTGGACTTACTTTGTTTCAAAAATCAGAGAAAATGAGCTGTCAGGTTTATTTTTCACATTTCCAAGTCTTTTGAGATGATTTACTGTTCAGAGCTATATTTAAGATGGGATTTCCAAAGGGGTTTTCAAAGGCCACAGAGACAGCTGGCTGATGGACTGCATTCAGGAGGGTGATGACAGAGGTGAGTGTTAAGGAGGGCTTTGAAAGCTGAGAAGGCAGGAGCTGTCTGGATTTTTGTCAAGGAAATTCCCTCAAAGGTGAGGGAGAGTATGGAAGATAGTATGAAACTGGTCATTGTCTTGAGACTTCTCCAAAGTGAGAGAGAGAGACTCTCCCCAGAGAATCTGTTTTGGTGGTATCAGTGACTTAATGAATTCGGACCTGCTTGTCACTAAAACTTCAGCTCACTTCTTCTTTTCTGTCTGTTTTCAGCAGAGTTGCTGGCAAACTGAAAATTCAGACTAGTAAATCCCCCAGTCTGTGTTCCTGAAATTATTTAGTCCATTGGTTAACAACTCCACTAGAGGCAGGGGAACTGCCTAGTGATGCTCATCAACTCTACTAACGAACACTTATTTCTTTGCATTGTCATTAGAAATAAAGGAAAAAATGATTTTCTTTTCTTGCACTGCGTTGTTTGATCTTTGTTTGTTTGTTTGCCTTTTTTTGTCTTGTTTTCACCCACCAAAAGCTTCATTGTGGTTCGCATTTCATGCTGTTACAACTTGTCATTATCAGAAGACTGGCCAAATCAATCTTGTATAGTCTTAATGTGCTTACATCCCAGGGAAAAAAAAATAAAAAGGATATTTCCAATCAGTCCTTGAAAATTAGTAGGTTTTAGACAGCTACAGTATCCCTAGAAACTTTCTATATATTCAGCTCCTCTCTTTGACCCCTTCCTAAATTAATTATTTTTATGCATTTTTAGTGCCTGCTTATTTCTCTGTCCTTCTGCCCTCATGGGAATTTTCCCCTCCAAGTTTTTTGCAGGTGCTCCAAAGTAAATTTTACTCTATTTTAATTGATGAATATTGCCATAATTTTGGCCTCGGTTAAGGTCTGTCTAGGAGCTGATAATCTCTGCTGGCACCCTCCTCATTCACAACAGTTCTGCATTTCCCTTCTCTCCTCTGATTGGGAGAAAAAAATCCTCTATTATCTCCAAAAAAAAAAAAAAAAATCCTCTCTTACCTTGAGCTGCAGAAATGGCACCACTACCAGAAACAAGCTTGACAGGAAAACTCTATTCATGTCCTAGGGTTTGGGTGTTTTTTTTGAAATTAAAAGCAGTTGAATGTGGAATTTCCTTTGAAGGAAAAAAAAAATCCACTTTGAAAAAACTGAAATCTTGTATATTGGGGATTTGGCAATATAAAATAAAAGATTCAACCAGTAACCACTAAAAGGAAAGTTCTGGTCTTGTTCAAAGATACAAAATATTGCTCTCAAGGCATATTAGGTATTTTCTATGATGCTATTTTTATTTGTTCAAGGATCATATTAAGCCATAAAAAAGGGCATTTTTCAGGGGAAAGTATTTATTCACTTCTAAACACGAATTGGCTACAAATATTTTTTCCCCCAAATGTTCAGTTTTAAATCATCTTTCAAAATATAAGACATGCTGAGAAAAGGTACCCTCTGAGCCCTTTTAACCATATATAAACTCCTGGATCTGATAATAGAGCTATTTTAGTGAGTGAGACTGTGCCAGGCTCAAACATGTGTATGGGAAAAAAATAGGAACAATTGGGAGGGTTGCTCCGTGGCCAGAGCTGTGAAGTGTCTGGCTTTAGTGAGCTTTGGGGGAATGAATCCTGGGACTGGAGTGCTGGGATAGGGAAGTAAAGGCTGTTCAGGAGGGATGGCAGAGATGGAGAGGTGGGGGAGTTGTCCAGTATGGAAGGGAAAAGCTGCAGGGAGGGATTATAAATTTGGCAGCTTCTGGGTGAGGGTTAGGGGGATGGAAAGCAAGGCAGATGTCATTGAGTGTTGTATAGGAGTGATGAATTATTCCATAGGCAACCAGGAGAAACTTCTTGTGCTTATGGGAAATGCCCACTTCCCAAGAATTAATTGGGAATACTGCACTGCTGTGACAAGCAAGTCTGAGAAATTCCTGAAGGGTGTTGAAGAAGATTTTTGCCACAAGGATTCAGTGCCAGCTAGGAAAGACGCCCTCCCAGACTGAGTACTTGTGAATAGAGAAAGGCATGTGGAATATGTGATAGTAGGATGTGCCTTAGCTACAGCAATCACAAAATGGTTGAGTTTAAAATATTCAGTCTAATGAGAAAAAAAAGGTCAGCAGAGCTGTTGCTGTAGGTTTCAAGAAAGTAAACTCAAAACCACTCACGGAGCTACGTAGCCCTGGTCCCTGGGAATTTGCTTTGGAGTGCTCCATGAGTGCTTGGTTGGACAGGGAATTCCTCGTGGAGCTTGAGAAGAAGAAGCAATATTCCATCTCTAGCAACAAGGCTGGGCCTCAGAGGAAGTTTACAAAGCTGTGGTTCACGTATTCAGGGAGAAAACACAAAAGGCCAAAACTCATCTAGAGTTGAAACTGGCCAGTGTTGTGCCACAAAACTAAAAAAGTTTTTCAAGTTTGTAAATAACAAGAGAAGATGTGAGGAAAATACTGGACTAAGTCTTGTTGGAAGTGGTCGCCTGACAAACAGGGATGATGGAAAAATGGATGCCTTCAATGCTTTTTTTGACTCAGTCTTTAGTATTAATAATCTTGGACTGCCTGGTACTAAGGCAGAGGACTGCAGCTTGTGGCAGTTTGTGGCTTTCCATTTGTGGCCACTGAATTTTTAAGGGACCATCAGTATCTGCTGGATGCTCAGAAATCCATGGGGCCTTGTGAATTGATCCCAGAGTACTGAAGGAATTAGCAGGACCTCTTTCAATCCACTTCCAAAGGATTTGGTCCTCACTGACTGGGAGCCACTCAGTGTTATTACAATTTACAAGAGGGAAGAGCCAGGAAATGACACCCCTAATATTCCAACCTCAGGATTTGGAATAATTATGGAGAAAGTCACACCACCTGCAGCTAAAAGGCACTTGAAGGACAAAGCATTCCTCAGGCACAGACAATAAGGTTTCACAAAGGGAAAGTTCTGGCTAACTAATTATATATCCTTCTACTATAAGGTTCCCTGCCTAGTGGATGAGAGCAAGGCAGTAAATGTAACTTTTTTCCCCTGGATTTTAGTAAAGTTTTTAATATTATCCCTCAGAGCATCTTTCTGGACAGGTGATTTAACTGTGAGATGAGCAGGTACCTGGAAATCTGGGTGAAGAACTTATTATTTTCTTTTTTCATTATTAGCAATTGTGCACTGAGTTTTTTGTTTGTTTTTTTTCTGGAAGAAGCTTGTGAGGGACAAGAACTTTTTGGAACTGCAACCCATATGGATTCAAGTGCTTACACTTATATGGGAATATGTCTTCAGAGAAGACACTTACTTTAATTGCAGGTTTAAACACGTGTACAGTAAATTCTTTTCTTTTTCCTTTTCTTCATTTTATTGTAATTTTGGAAGGGACATGCTAATGTTCAGTTTTATTTCCTCAGATGTATGAAATCACAGAAGAAAAGGGAATACTCAAAACATTAAATGAAATATGGTGCAAATTGACTGAACCTCTGCAACCCCAGGTGCCACAACAAGAAAATACCAAGATGAAAACCTTGTCCTACCCGTTTTCCAGAGAGAAGATATATTTGTGAGTACTTGTAAATGTGATGGACAACGAAGAAAGCTGGAATGTATTGTTTTAGTGTTGCAATTTCTTTTCCCCACATTTCAGTCAAAATTCAGAAATTCATCAAGCATATTTGAAAATTCTGAGGAAATATCCAAAACTGTCAGATTTTCAGTTGATTAACAGAAATCTAAACTGCAGAGACTTTCTGCCAGTGTTGTACTTCTTTCTGCAGGATATGGCACTGGAAGCAGTGAATCAAACAAAATTTCCATATGTTTAACTTGAAACACAGAAATCCTCCCACCAAATTCCTGATTATTTGGTTAAGGATATTGCTGCCTGTTTTGAAAAAAGCAAGAGCTAGTAGAAATATGGTGGTATTTTCCATCTTGATAGATTTATTGTAGCAATTAAAGCTCAGCTAATAATATGCAGATAAGGAATTCTTGACACCTGCCCTTTCACTCAGAATAATATTTCTGGGCCCAGTTTGACATGAAACACTCTTTTTTTCCTCCGGGGTGTCTCCTTGTATTTATATCCAATAAATAAAATTCAGTAATAAATACAGTGACCCACCATTTCATTTATTGCCCTCTGACAATTTTAATTAATTCTGAATACGAGTCAAATTGATGGAGGAGAATAAACTGGGAAGCTAATTTCACATATGATGATTTTGAGGTTTAAGGGAAGGCATAATTCCAGTGGAATGGTTATTTGAAATCGAGTGAAATGCTGACTGTTTAGTGGCCAGGAAAAGAATAATGAAAATCTCCATCAGGCTGGTTGAAACCTAGTAACATAACCTCAGCATGTTATAGTGTTGAGGGGATAAGAAAAATATTAAAAGGTGGTCCTTTGTAAACAATAAAGAGTTTCTTCTTGTCCAAAAGGCATTTTATATTAGCTAATCATTTTGCATTTTCATGCCCACCATCAGTGCAATCCTGGTAGAGCTCTGACTGACTGGGTCTTAAACAGCACATTCTATTATACTGTACTATGTCATCTATATTCCCTTTAAACATCTGTTTTTCTGGTTAGCTGAGGTTTCTGAGTGACTTCTACATTAGAATCTTACATGTTGTCTTACTTTTTGCTTCCATGTCTTAAAACAGAGCTGATTTTCTTTTTCCTTAATGTTTTAGGTATAACATCAAAGACAAAGAAACCTTTTTTGACAATGCAACTCGCAGCCGAATAGTAAGTTAATAAAAATAACATATCCTTGTCTTCTTGTGCTAAGTAGGATTTGCTAGTGGATTTAAAATGGGATTTACAGGGATTGTTTTTGTTTCAGCTTTGTTAATTCCATTAATTTATGTATTTGTGTGTTCTTGCAGAACACTAATTCCTGACATATGTGTATGTAAGGAATTCTTTTCTGGGACTATACAGTGGTTCAGGAGTGGGAAATGCTCTGCAGGGAAACTACTAACTCCTCCTCATTGTTCAAAGCTCTTTTCAGCCCTGCTCCTCATCTTTACCTAGATTTCCTTCCATGTAGCCCTTATACTTGAAACACTTCTATAAGGACATGACACAGCAGGATTTAGCCCACAAATGTTAGAGCAGATACTCCATTAATAAAATCTGCTAAAGGATTTAAACATTTGTGCAAACAAACAGAAGCCATCTACTTTAGAACTTTGTTTTAATGCTAATTCCATGATAAAATTCATGCTAAAAGAGGATTTGTGTGTTATCCCACTGATCTTTTTTGCAGGTGATGGAAATTTTGAAGCGCACATCTACAAAGGCCAGAAGCAGCATGGGTAAGGTGGAGGGAAGAGAATTAGAGGTGCTCTTTTGAAAGGAATTGTTTAGGTATCTCAGAGAATATTGATTTTTGTAGCAAGACACAAAATATGCTGACATATCTTGACAAAAGAAAAAAAATTAGAGATTGAACTAAATGCTTTTTTCCTGAGGCATAAAATCAGAATTTCTAGTCCATATTTGGATGGTAATGGGAGCTGGATTTTCATTTCTACAGGTGCAGCATCTGGCACATAACTCACATTTCATGAATTGTTATAAAATTGGATTTGATTATTGTATGATCTGCTTTGGAAAATTCAGACGTCAACTGCAATATGTTGTATTATTTCTTGCAGGACTGTATTTTTCTTGCCATTTCAATTGAATAATTCACCTTTCCAGGTTATTTTTATTGCTTCAGCTTTAAAAATTACCTCCCTGAGCTGCCTAATGAAATATATGACTTAAATATGACTGTTTTGAAGATACTTTTGGGATAATGCTGAAATACTTGGAGCTTGAGGTTCAGAACTTATTTCATTTTCTTGAGATTCAGAATTTATACAGGTGTGCGTATTCTCTTTTCTCTACTCTTTTCTCTCACCCATTGTGAGATCATGGCACGCATCTCCCTAGTGGAAAAGCAGTGATGGTGCTCCCTGTCTGACATATTTTCTGGAAATCTTTCTGTGAGCTCGACCACCTATGGACAGATCACAAAGTCCAAGGCTAACATTCCTGCCAAATAATGTGCTGCAGCTAGATTCTGCCCAGTCCTGGTGTGATTTTGGGCAGGGAAGCTCCAATAATACCTTTTTGGTGCAGGAAAATACATTAATTTTGGTTTTCTTGAACAGGAGATACAATTTATTTTTTTTAATTACATGAAAACCATAGCAAAATGAAAGCCACACAAAATGCTTTTTCTTTTTCAACCAAAACCACTTGCTTTTTCAAAGTACAGACTTTTAAATTTGTAACTGTCACACTGATTCCTTAAAAAAAAAAAAAGAAAATATGATTTAAAAAATGTCGGGCATTCTCAATTTCTAAAACATCATTTGGCAGGTGCTGCTTTTTGAACTGTTTACTCAGTGTTGTTCTATGTTTTGATCTGCTCAAAAGTCTCAAGTGGGGCAATAGAGGGGAATGCTGCCTTATTTTTCTGGGATGCTGGGAACTCTCCTGGAGACTTTGGAATTTGCTGGGGGGAAAACTGGAGAGAAGCTCAAGGACAGAGTAGGAAGGGATAGAGCATTTTGCCAATGGAGATATTTGCCTCTTAAGATTTTTTTACTTTAATAGCTTATTCTGGTTTATAGTGGAATATAAGCCATCATTAGAGATCAAAGGCCTAGTAATAACTTTTCAGGAATTTTTTAACTCTAGCGTGAAAATACAGCCTGATCCACTTCAAGCTCTGGTCAGCTCAAGAACTCCTTCAACATGAAATAACTATTTTAACATTCCCATCCTTTCCATCTTTCTGGTCCATAGCCAAAACAGGATTGTGTATCATGTTTGACCTAAAT
Source organism: Acridotheres tristis (assembly GCA_037013685.1). NCBI lineage: Eukaryota > Metazoa > Chordata > Aves > Passeriformes > Sturnidae > Acridotheres > Acridotheres tristis. The sequence goes on from CM072885.1 coordinate 62,730,062, forward strand.
TCACTTATTCCTTTGGTCTTCTGAGATCCTCCCCCAAAAGACCTCTGTTTCATATGTCACTAAGGCTTTCCCATCTCACTGGTCTTAAGCTTAAAACCACTCATCAGGAGAGGCTTAAAAGATGTTTTGAAACAACTTTTTTAAATTTTTTTTTTATCATTGGACTTCATTGCTTATTTTGCACAAGAGGCAGGACAGTGATGTTGGAAGTGCTTATAGAACTCTTTGGTTTTATAAACCTGTTTTATGAAAATAACAACACTTCAAACACATTTACTTATGGATTTTTTAAAATATCTGTATAAGGCTGAATCTGGTTCTGCTCCTATGATATTATACAAAGAAGGCTTTTTTTCTTCTAGCATAACTCTGAACCACTGTGAACTTCCAAACACTGAATGTTTTCAGGAGCAGGCTTGACACTATCCAAGTATAATTTCTTGATTGTGTGAGTGGATGTAGTTGTACTTGTCTTTATATTAAGGGAGACATTTATTGGTACTGCCTATCTAGCATCTCTGACCAGAAAGTTTTCCCCAAATATTTCAGGACAATGTGTAATTTGAATATGGAATGTTTTTCATCGTGAAAGATGTGATAGTTGGTTGCTTTTTTTTCCTGGGCATTGAAAGCAGAGAGGCCTGGAATAAATTTATATATATATTTATATATATATATACACATAATACATTAATTATTAGAAATTACTCATCTTTGGTTGGTTTTTTATGGAACAGTTGTTTTCACCTCCAGAGACTGAAGATGGAATTGCTGTAAGAGTTGCAGGTCTTGAAAGCCACTAGGGATCTTGTGTCTGTCTACAGGTGCTGCAGTCACTGCTGGGAATTCCCTTGCTAAACTAAACTCCCTGGAAGTGCCCAAGGCTGGGTTGGATGGGGCTCTGAGCAACCTGGGCTAGTGGAAGGTGTCCCTGCCCATGGCAGGGGGTGGGAACTGGATGATCTTTAAGGTCCCTGCCAACCCAAACCATTCTGTGATTTCACAACCACAAACTTCTTTGGGAGATTTTTGTGGGGGTTGTTTTTAATTGTTGGCCAGTGGGGATCCATGGCTCTGATCATTGTAAAGATTCAAGAAGGACTTCTGGATGTTTTACTCCTCAGCCACGGGGCTTTGTGCCATCAAGGTGAGAAAGTGGTCAGAAGAGTCTGCACTGTGCTGTTCACTGAGAAAAAAACACTTTATGGAAATGAGTTTCTCTGAAAAACCTTTTCCACAGCTAGTAACTCCTATGTTGCTCTATTCTCATTCTGAATACTGTCTATTACACAGCACTGTCCCCTCTGGAATGTCATGAAATGAAATCTGTAAAAACATTTTCCATTCAATTGTTGACCACCTGAATTTTTCTTTTTCTTTTAGGCATTGGCACGTTAATAGCAAACAATGTTTATGATGCAGCCTACCCACTTCATGATGTATGTATGCACTGTTGAAAAGCCATTTCTCTGCTGGTGTCACTCAGGAGACATTCATTCATAGACATTATTATTTGCTGTCTGTGACATTGAAAATCTCTTCTAAGTGTGGTTCTAATATGAAAATTCTTATAAAAGTTCATTTCAAGTTGTGACCTAAAAGCAAAATCAACAATGTAAGGACAGGTAACCAAAATTTAGTTTTTTTCTGCTTTTACAGCAGTCATTAAATTATTTTCTTTCTCCAGGGTGAATATGAAGGCCAAAATGATGACATGAATGAAAGAAAGGTAAAATACATTGCAAAATTTATTTAATATTATATTTAATGTAATAAATTATGTTCTAAATCTTATTGTAAAGCATTAGCCATTGTACGAAAAAGCAGATGTTTTAACAAATATATAAGTTTTTTTAATTGCATATTTTCCTCTGTTTCTGCAGATAAAAATATTTTTGCAAGATTTTTATAATATCTTCTTATGAAATATGTCAGTTAATTTAATTGGAAATTTACGTCTTTAAATGCTTCCATTTACCCTCTGCATAAAGACAAGATTTTCAACCTGACAGGAAGCTAAAGTTGTTAAATAACTCATATAATAATTTTATTCTCCTAACCAAATGCTCCTAGAGAGCAGTGGTTACTAAAATAAAACATAGTTGTACTTCTCATTTGATTGTATATTCAACTAAAGTGCATGCAATTTCTAAAAATCTGTTTCCAATTATTTTGTAAATAAAGTTTCTAGCTATCAAAAGACATTCAGAAACAGATCCGTCCTCAAGAGAAACAGTGTGAATTCAAACTGTGTTTAATATATATGCTTACTTTTAGAAATGGGAAAAAGCATTTAAGTACTATTAAATAATCTATTTCGATTTATAGTTAGTAATAAGTATAAATCTACTAATAATATTAATAAGTAATCTATTAAGGTTATTTTTATATAGTTCTCTAATGTTTGCTAATTTTATTTTCCTTGATATGCAAACAATAGGATAGGAAATGCAGAAGGAAATTAGTAGGGAGAGAAAGGGGAAGAGGGAAAAATGAAGAAAAAGGGAATATTTGGAAACCTCTAATATTTACTATACTCAGTGAAGACTGAGTTCGTACAAATGGAGGTCATACAAAAAAATCTGATTTCTCCAATGCTGAATTAGTAAAATTTGAAAACATAATCTTTGTAGTTTTTGGTAAATAATGTTGCCATTCAGCCACTAGATGTCTTCATGTGCCATATACAATTTAATTTAGTGTATGAACCTTGGTAAGCAAAACAAAGTTAGAAAACAAACTATAAAAGAAACTTTTTCGTTCCTGTCTGTTTCTTTGAACTTTTTATTCATAAAGGATTTGTCTGCCCTGGACTTGCAGAATTTTTTTTTGAGAGGTAGCTCCACAGATTACTGACTTGGAAAGCAAAAATTTTAGAGAAAAAACCTAAACGAACATTAGTCAATGGAGGAAGATTGGGTACTGTGGAATGGGGGGGAAGAGGGCCTAGAAGGACCAGGTCTGGAAAAATATTCCCCTACTAGTTGTATTTTGTGCTGCCCTCTTTTTATTCTGCCTATTAGGCTCAGTTATGAAGTGTTAAGTATTAAAAACATAAAGGCTTCTTTCCAGAAATATTTCATTGATTATTCACATATGTCCCTGCTGCCTAGGCCTTGAATCTTCTGTAGTATTCCTATGCATAACATCATCTGTTTTCTATCTGAATCTAATAGTCTCAGTGTTTAATTTCCTGAAGAACCCTGATCAGGTTTAAAAGAAAGGAGGGCATTTTTGAGCTTTTTTTTCCCCCCTTCTACCCCCTTTTATTTTGCCCACTTTAACTTATCTATATCTTCAAATTCAACTTTCTCTTGTAAAAGCCTCAAAAATGAACTGAGTCCTTATGGGGTACTTATGCCAATAGGGCAGCAGAAGTAATTAAGGTTTATGTATCAGTTTATAACATAAAAGGTTAATCCTTATCAACCTTCTTCAGGATTTCCTTGGACAAAATGCACAGTGACACAGCACTTTGTCCCATCCTATGAGAACTAGAAATCTGCTATGAAAACCTGAGAGAGTTTCAGTTTTTCCTAAAAGTAAAGGAATTTCCCAGTTTCAGTGTGATTTCTGCTCTAAAAAGAACCCAACAAACTCTTTTTAAGAAAGGTATTGGGCAGCAGAATGATAATAACTCACCATGAGTATAAACACTGGTTTAGTCTTGAAGCTTCTGGCCCACTGGAAACTCGTAACCCTTCATTGCTGTCTCTATGTTTGACATTAAAAAAAATCCATGAGAGCTTTGTATCCCACCTGGGAAATCCAGTGTTGTCATGCACTAGAGCAGCATCCCTACTATTAGAAGCAGCTTAGAACATTCCTGTAAATTTACAGAAATTACCTGTTCCTAGATGGAATGCTACTTTAGACAGAACTTTCTTTTTGCTCTTCAAATTCCTCTCTGTAGCTGTGTTCAAAGCAGCCTTTGGGGAGTTTTAGGAATGTAATAGTTTTAACTTTCTTCTTTTGTATATTTGAGTGAATGCATTTATTAGTATGATTATTTATGGAAATAAATAATGCTGGGGGTAATGGCAAGGAGTGATTTTGAACAAGCAAGAACAAATATTCCTATGAAAATATCAATATGGCAGCCAGGACAATCCTCTTCAGTGGTGTCACATAAATCATGGGAACGAAAGAGGGAATAAGCAAGATCATCCCAAATTCTTTGCCTGTTGCAGTTGAGTGTGTTGTGGTCCATCTACCCCAGGTCCTGCAAGGTTTCCTTTTATCCCTGCTCCTATTCCAGCTGGATTCCTCCTGCTGCAAGAAGTTTGTGTGGAATCTGATCCTTCCCTTGAGCTCTCTGTAAGCTTTAGGTGGATCTGCACAGCCAACAGCAGACATGGCCTTTGTGATGTCCCCAGCACGGGGACAAAGTGCCTTTTCTATGGGCTCTACTGGGTTTAGCAGCCCCAGGAGTGCAGCAAATATTTTTAACTCTTAGAAGGGGTTTGTGAAAATGGAAGGGATAACTTGTTTCAGGTTAGTTTTCAGTTTATTTTTTTTTTTGTCTTTCTTTAGTTGCTGTATCAAGAATGGGCAAGATATGGAGTGTTTTACAAGTTTCAGCCTATTGATCTCATAAGGTAATGTGGGGTTGTATAAAACATGAGGGGACCTGGTTCTGAGGTGATGCAATTAATTCATTTCCACTTACTTCAGCAAATAAAATCTTGGATTGATCATAACATTGAAAATAATGTCCCCACTGCTTTTTTTTGTGGCTCTGATGATAATTTACTATAAGAAAAGTACATTCAACATTTATTACCTATGCTTTAGTATAGTGCTTATTCCTGGAAGAATGTAATATTTCAGTTTTTGGGTTTTTTTAGGTATTGATTTGTTCAAAGGAGAGGAATTGCTCTTTACATTGGTGAATTTTTATTGGAGGGTATGGTCACAAAATCTGGTGAATAATCAGAAGCTGGTGTTCACATCATGAATCAGTGTGAAAGTATTTGACAGTTTTGAGATTGATTTGATTTTTTTACTCCTGGTTTTACAAGTTTTATTCATTTGAACACATCCATATGTGTTCCCAGTGGGGGTTTTATTGTATATTTATAAATTTTTTCTTTACAAACATAAAGAAGTTGGCTTTAAAATAAGACAAAACAAACCAGTCATGATTTTTAAGGATTTCCCACAATAACTAAAAGAAAGCCAAAACAAAACAATTTTTGTAGTATTGTATTTTGTTGGTACTATAAATACTGATTAAAGAAAAAAAAATTAGTAAACTGCTGACTTAGAAATATTTTAAGATGTCTATCTGGAAAGAAATGAACTAGGATATTAAGAAATAGGAAAAAAATCAATATTTTTTTTTTAATAATTTGTATATATAAGAAAGATGGCATTTGTTACCGTTTGTTTTTTGAATAATCAAACTCCAACCATTTTTTATTATATGATCTGCTCTTATGTGATTGCCTGCAAAAGCTGCTGTTAGTGATATGGATAATCAATAAGCTTTGTAAAATATTATGTTACATTTTGAGCTAAAGCTGAAATACTGTACATAGTTTTTCCAAGAGTTAAGCACTATTAATGTGAGCAGAATTGCTCCTTATTGGGAGCAAGATAATGCAAACTGGCAAGTGGAAGTGAGACCATGAAACTGTACTAGGGTTCTGCAAGGCTTTGCAATTTCCTCTTTTTTTGCTTCAAAAGTTTTGTGCAAAATTTATGTACTTTTTGTATGGCAGTTACTCTGGGCCAAGCTCCTGTATGGAACAGGTAAACTCTGAATGAGATTACAACACCTGCTGTGTGGTTAGTAAATATTACAAGTGCTAAACTAATTTGTGACTGGGTAGAGGAATTCCCAAGTTTTAGCAGACCTGACAGCTCAGCTGAGTTAAAAATAGAGGTACATCTGCTTACACTCCATCTTCATTTGTATTTTTCTGTCTCCATTATGTTTCACTGTGCTGATATGATTTCATAGAAATCCTGTGGTTTAAACTTCTGTGAGAAACAAAAAGAACACCAGACATGTGCAATTGATTGTCTGTTCTCAGAGATGACTTTTCTTGCTTTTATCTTCCATATTTTGCTTGACTGCAAGTTTGACTGTTACCACTAAAATAAATATGGTTTTTATTTCCTGGGTAATGTTAGAGCTTTAGCGTAGATGTACCTGGAGAGTGGCCACCCCTCTCTTTCTGCTGGTGAAGTGGATTTCTTCACTTTTGTGCCATGGGGGTATCTGAGCTCAGCCTTGATGTGGATACTTATTGCCTTGGCAGACATCAGTCACTTTGTGCTTTTTGGTAATTTACTATGACTCTCCTTTATTAGATTGCTTAGATTATACTCAACTTTAGTTTTTCTTTTTTCTTTTTTTTTTTTCCCCGGTGTAACCTAAGTTTAAATTCAGGTTTTGGTGGAGAGATGAAGCAGCATTTCTCTTTCTTCTTACTCAAAGCCTGTCCTGCCTGCTGTTTGAAAACACATAAACTCTGTTGAAGTACACTAGTAATTTTTAAATACAGCTTGCAACATATATTTAACTATCACTGTTTCACTCTTGTTTAGTAGGAATGCAAACTGAAAGTCATTCTTTAACTCAAGTGTCTATGCTGGAAGATTAGATGTGGCACTGTAGAATTACTATGGGTTATTCCTGGTGCCTCAACACCTTCCTTCTGACCACACAGTTGCTGTCAGTTCCCAGTTGATTGCACACCAAGGACAGAAACCACATATCTGTTATGCTCACTCTTGTTACAGAATGGGGATTCTCTTCTAATGTCTCGAATCCTCAGGGAATTTTGCTGTATAGTCAGTATTGGAAAATTTTAAAGTTCTTAATAACAAAAGGAAATAAAGGACCATTATAACATTCACCAACAATTCCATTCACTCCTGTCTCTTAATCTGCAAAAATATCCTTCTCTGGCATTATGGACTGCTTTGGGCTGCAAGAAAAACAATTTGTTTTTTTTTTTTTTTTGGTAAAAGAAATGCAGCTGCAAGTAAGGAAGGTTTCACAAAATAAAGACACAGTGTGTGTTACATATTTCTATTCCACAGCAGAACAATTTCAGTTAAAGACTTGAAGGAAATATATGTGCAAGTAATACAGTGTGAATTGAAGTTTGATTTGTAAGATGCTACAACACCTCATCTCTCAGTGCACATCCAGATATAAAAACACATTATTTGAAACACAGTCTGCCTGATGCAGTGCTTTATTTCATGAATGTCTAAATATGAATTTCATTTTTTTTGTTTCTTTTTAACTGACATGAAGAGGATTATAAACAGTTATTTGAGACAGAAATCGTGAATTATTTGCTAACAGATATGTTAAAGTACTGAAAATGAATGACAATTACTGGACCTCAGTGATCTCAGGAAGACCTGAGGGAAATATTTAAAAGTAGAAAATGAAAGCTGCAGTTTTAGAATGTGCAGAGCTCTGGAGGTCTGTCTGTTGTAATACACCTTTTCTGTCATCCTAATTTAAGTATTGATTTTCACTAGAGAGGAGTTTCTCTTGTGTGATTTTTTTGTAGGAATGCACTTATCAACAGTAGTTCTTCTCAATCTTTGCACTGTAATATAAAAGATGATATTAAAACATCTGTGGCTTAGTGATTTTCTTCTATTTTTGATGATTTTCTTTTCTCAGATGAAGATGAGTTCAAACTCAGTTTTTAGCAAGTTCTGCAGTGATACTACTCTTGATCCAGAGACAGGGAGGATGCTCCCTAAGAGTTCTATGACCTTGCATAAAGAAAGCAGGTTTTGTATTTTTACATGCTATTGAATATTAATCAAAGTTTTAACAACATGATTTTAGAATTAATAGGTTGTCCTTAGACCTTCTCTCTGCTCAAAACAGATCTGCTTTTGAAATCCAGATCAAATTGCTTATGCATTTTGAAATATCCTGGGATGGAGCTCACACAGCTTCAGCTCTTCCAACACTGCACTGCTTTCAAGAAATTTTTCCCCCTCTTTGGACCAAGTATTCATTGATCTTATTTACAGTAATTGTTTCTTTTGTCTTTTAGCAGTATACCTCTGATGACTTATAGCAAGTCAAGAAAATACACACAAGTATAAGTGCAGTAGAAATTTATAATAAATTTTGTTTCTCGTTGTAATGAAACATTTATCACCTAGGGGCTTTAAAAGACAGATGAAGGGAGCAATCTGAGGTTACAGTGTCACAAAGAGGTGGTTTTCCTTCTGAGACAAAACCTTAACTCATGGAAAACTGGCACATTTTCCTCTTAAAGGGCATCTTGAAGCACCTGCAGTTGGAAAGCCATGTAGGAACTGAAATTCCAGGAGCAGACCATCCTTGTAGAGAGGAGATCACCTTTTTATCACTTGATCTATTAACATAAGATTACCTCACTCCAGGAAAAGCAAGCAGAGTTGGCTCATTTCTAATTATGGTGGAGCTTATTTTAATATTACTGCTTCTTTAAGGCCCCAACTAATTTTCTAATGTTTTTTCATATTTTAATTTCTATTTCCCATTCCTAGAACTTCACCAAATTTCTTAGTAGCTAAAAGGCTACATTATGTATAGCATGATTGCATTCAAAGTTCCAAATGCCTCTTGCTGTAAAGCCTGAAACTGGGAAGACATGTAAAGACTGAGACTGTGTATATAATAACTCTTTTTGCAGGAGCAGGTAGGAAAGCGTGTTAACTAAAATATTATTTATAGAGTATAGAACATAAATCAAAACTCGGGAGTTTCTGTTAGTCAAACTGTCCAGTTAATATATTCCCTCCTTCCTATCTTTAACTGTGTTTTCCTTTAGTATGGAAAATTGCTTCACCTCTGTGTGTAATGAATTCTGGCCTTTCATTGTGGTGTACCCATGTTGAATCTGCTCTTGACTGAGCATCCCCAGTCCTCCCGTGTTCCTGCCATGTGTTTTTAAAGCCTGGAGCTTGCTTCTGGCAGTTTCTAAAGCAGTGACAGACCTGTGATCCAAAGTTTGACTGTCTCAGCTCTGGAAACCTGCCTTCTCTTTGAGTGTCTTACAGTTCTTGATGTAAGCGATCAGGCACCCAAATTGTCAATACTGATCTGTCTTTTGACCTTTTGCTTCTTTCATCAATCTTCACCCAAAAACCCCCAAACCTGGATGTATCTGCTTACCCAACTTAGGGTAGTTTTAAAAGAGAGATAAAATAAGAACAGGGAGTTCTGTTAAAATGTTGTTCTTATTGTCTTTAGATATTTTCTTGCTTTGCAGAAATGTAGTTAAGATCAATTTGTGGTACAGCTTGCCCAAACTGAGCCCTTCTATCCTGCCTAATCCCTGAACAATTTATTTCTTTGTTCACCACCCTGATTTGTAGTCACATCTTCATCTCTTTTTTGCTCCACATACTGTCTAGAATTCTCAGGACTTGAAACCAAAGTCTGCGATGCCCATTCCCAGAGGAAATGTTGTTCAGTCACTGCTTATACTAACTTTGAGGTTATTGATCCTCAAAGTGGACATTCTCTTGTATGCTTTAATTCCTCTGCTTCCCTCTTCTGTTATTACTGTGAATTAATCTCGCCAAATATCCTTTTTTTCTTTTCCTTTCTTTCTTTATTTCTTTTATTTTTGAAATGGAACCACTTTGGCAGAAACTCCCTTGCAGCATCTGGTTATCTCACAGGGATTGAATAACTCTCTCTGTTGCACTCTGTCCCTGCAATTCTTCCCTGACTATCTTTAGCAGGCAAATCTTCAATGTTCACAGAGATGCTGAGGCTGTCTGCAAGGAATTCTGTGCTAGGAAAAAGAGAAAACAGCTTTAAGCCTGGGAAAGTGCAGTAATCGAGCAAACGCAGCACTAAGTAGAAAAATGCCCATGAGCTGTACCAGTGACTTTGGCACTTGTCCATTCAGCTCCTTTCCAAAGCTCTGCCAAACACATGCCTGAGGCAACAAACTGAGCAGATCTTCTGCTGTAACCCTATTGCACTTTGAGGCCAACATCTTTTTATAGTTCCAAGAATTGTACAGTGAAGATTCCTACCCAACATGCAATATGTCCAGCTTACAGATCATCATCGCTAAAGCTCTAGGTGCAGGGGGAAGTGCTGTGCCAGTATCCACTCATTCTTGATGTCCTTCCTGCCAGGTTTTACAGCAGAGAGCTTCCTGGAGGGGGTCAGAAGCAGGTGGGACTCTGGAGCAGAGTCTGAGCTGGTGAAAAATGATCATTTCCCCCATCATTATATCTCTTTTCCTTTTTCATTATCTCATTACCCCCCCCCAACCCCAGTTTATTTATGAGTGGCCTTTATTATCATGCTGTACATCCATGAAAATGGTCTTCTGCATTTTAGGAGTTTGATGCTAGGGCAGCACTTTTGAGCTGAGTTGTAGGGAGTTTTCCCTCCCCTCACTGGAACTTCTCATCACAGGACTTACCCAAGTGCTCCAGCCATTGTTTATTGCAAAGCAGAGGGGTTTTGCTCGTGGTGCATAAATCACCAAGGAATTTGTGTTGAATTATTCTGCTGGATGCAGGCCTGTGACTGGAGTGAGATGATTTACTTACAACTCTGCACTTCACAGACTTTGCCAGTCCTGTAGGAAGTGCTTCTTTCTGTCTCTTTTGGCAAAGGCTTGGTCTTATTTATTGTTGCTTGTATGAGAGATGGAATTTTAAACCAGTAGGCTTGGATTGTAGTGGTGAGGAAAAGCAGATCCCTGCTTTCTGATAAACATAATTCCCAGGCTTCAGATTACGGTCTGAGCACTAGGATCCTCATTACTACCCGAATTCCTTCCTCCTGCAGTGGGATTTTCAAAAGCTAAATCCAGCAGAAAATGTGTATGTCTAGATCAGGACTTGTGCAAAGTCAAGTTTCTGATGACTGAGGTTGCAGCACAACTTCCTGGGGTCTCCCCCTTGGACTTTGGAATTTTGTAGGCAGCTAGAATTCAGTTTTCTTTGTGTTAAGAACTGTCTCAGGCTAAGTTCAATAGTGCCTGAATGATGTCTAAATTTCACAGCCAGAAAATTATATTTTTGAATGGACATGACTGACAGGTCCCATCCAAAAGATGTCTTTGGAGGTGACATCAATGTATTTTGATAGGAAATGGAAGTTTGTTCTTTCAAACTGGAGGAAAAAAAAGACAGAGGTGAGAGACCACTTTTGGAAACAGAAGTCATGCACATTTAAATATTTACCTGTATGTGGATATTTGTAGGCATCTAGAGGTGCATGTGGCTGGGAACTGCAGGGAGTAGAAAACAGCTGCTGCATTTAGGTGGCTACAGGTCTGCTTATCTTTCTTGTAGAGCTGCTCTTAATGTCTTAATCTCTGTAGAAGGTTCTGGCTGTGGCTTGGTGGGCTGAGAGAAAATTCTTTTCTGGCTCCTGAGTGCTGACCAAGGATCAAGACCAACCCATTTCTGGTTTAAAGGTATTCCCCCGTACTAAGATGTTTTGTATGAGGATCCTCTCTGTCCATAAGTTATATTAGGACAGGGCACGGCTTTGTCTGATCCAGTAACTTGTCTGTAACGTTGGACAAAACCAGGATCACAAGGGAAGAGATCAAGAGCTGGGCACCACATGAAAATTATGCCCAGAAAAGACAAGCTTAAGGAAAGCTTTCAATATGGCAAATCTGTGAACTTCTACAGCCAGTACAGAGAACAGAAAAATTGAGGTTTTTATGCCATATTGAGCAGGGAGTAAGAAAAGGATGGAGCCAGGCTCTTCTCAGCTGTGTCCTGTGACAAGAGGTGATGGGCACAAATGAGAGCGAGGTATATTTAGCCTGTAGTTCCAAAGATCCTTCTTCTTGCCCGTCTTGAAAATAGGAATGACATTTCCCCCAGCTTTTGGGCACTTTTCCCAGTTGCCACCATCAATCAAAGATGATCAAGAACTGCTTGGCAAAGACATCTGCCAGCTCCCTCAGCCCTTCCGAGTGCATCCTGTCAGCGCCTGTGGACTTATGGATGTCCAGTTTGCTTCAATATTCCCTGACCCAACCCCCTTCCACCAAGGTGACTGAAAGAAAATTTTTTATACTTGTTTTTAATTGGAAATGATACATCTGTTTATTAGCCACCAGATGGTGTCTATCTGACAGCAGGAACACTGTGCAAGCACTAACAAGGACCTACTTACTAAAAAAAAATACATCAAATGAATTCAGGCTCTGCAGTAAGGGTTAGCTATATTAACTTGAAAAGCAAGAAGGCTCTCATGAAATATTAGTTATTATAAATGAAAGATATTTAGGAAAAGATGCCAGTGTTTGAGGTTCAAACTCTTGCTAAATAAGATGAATAAAATCATGCAAATTATCTTGTGGAAACTGGAGATTAGGGAAGTGATGAGATGTCAATGACCTCACATTTGTTCAAGTACAAAAAGGCAGAAAAGCAAATTGTAATAGGTATTAAAAAATAGGAAGAAAAAGTCAAAGTAACTCCTTTCCTAAAAGAAAATCCAAAAGAAAATCTGATTCATATTAAATAGCTTACTCCTTATTTGTATTTATTTATTGTAGAGAAAATATTATCTGTATAACTGAATGAATTGCTTCTTATATAGAATGTCACTTGGTGCTCTTTTGAGAGTTTTTTATAAAATGAAACTTCCTTCCTCACAAGTAAGCTCTGATTGACTTCCCTTAGCTTTGAATTAGCCTCAGGTAGACATGGATTTTTAATTTTCCAGGTTGGGAAGGTTACTGACATTCAAAAAAAAAAAAAAAGAAAAGCTAAATAAAGAATGACTTAAAGAAAGGTGAGGAGAGGCAGAGTGCCCATGGGTTGTCCTATGCATGAATTCTTGGATGTGACAGGCAAAGCACTCCTGCTGAAAATGCCTTCCCTGAGCAAGGTGTGCTGTGGCTTCTGTAGGCTCAGGGACATTCAGAACTTTTTTACACTAAGCACATGACAGGAAACATCAACAAGAATAATCAGGCACTTAATCCTTTCAAACCTGTTCTGAAGTTTTATATTGTCCCAGAACAGAGAGGAGAATGCAATTACAGTGCTTCTGACTACCCAGCATTGTGTTGTTTACTTATCCATTTGGCAGTTGTCAGCCTTAATTTTTGTCTCAGTCACATTACATGTCTACTTATTATGCTTCTATTGTTCTTTCTCCTACAGTCAGTAAACAAAGGCTTTTTTTCAGTTTATAATCCATCACCACAAGCTATGTGCTTCCAGCTGTATTCTGACAATTTCTTGGAATGGAAGCATAAGGTTCCTGAATCTGTGAGGCTCAGAGAATGGCTTGTCCTAGTTTTATTTATTTTCAGGATAAGGTTTGGCCTTTTGCTATTTTAAATTGCATCTAATACACAAATCCTGACTATTGTTATTAATAATGATAATGATTATGATAATAATAATTAATATTTATTATTATTATTAATATTTTCCCATGGTTTTTGAATCAACTAGAATTTGACAACTTGAATATCCCCTTCCTCCACACACATCAACTTCTCCCTGTTACTCTGCTGAAGAGTAATTTGTCTTAAGAGCTAAAAAAAAATAGGGAAAAACATAGCTCTACCTCTAAGTAAAATTCTCAATTTCTGTTCTCCATGGAGTTGCAATATTTTGACAGTGGATTTTTTTCTCCTATAAGGAATCACAACTGAAATTCCACAGTGCCTTGAAAGAGAAATGTATCTGTAATTTAGGCAAGTTTGACTCCAAACTTAAGTACCATTGGAGGACACAGCAAGTATTTGTTAGGTTATGTTTTCAAACAAGAACTTTAATGAAAAGGGCTTGATTAAATGGCTCTGGAGGCACATTTCTTCTTTCTCTTTTCAGGGGAAAAGGATCAGGTTCTAAACTCTATTCAAAAACACACTTTTAATCACGCTCTACTTGACATTCCTGATTATTATGCCCAGTATAGGGAAAAAAAGACCTTGGACAAAGTCTCCTCTCTTTGCTTTCTGTATGCAGAACCAGCTGTCCTTTCTAAAGGACATTTTCTTTCCTACCTCCAACTCAGATGCATTGCAATTTATCTGAGGTTCTGTAGTTGTTATTTTTCCCCTCTCTTAAAATTTTAATAAAAAAAACTTTTTCAGTCTCTTGGCATGTTGTTCCAAGGGGGATTGTCTTCTGCCAGGATCTTTTCTTGGCTTCCATGTTGCTCCATTTGGTGCACTCTCTGTGTATCTGGATTTAGCCCTGATATGTTCCTTCTTGAGACTTCCTGGATGGAATATGTGCTGTCAGGCACAACCATGGTGGAAATCTCCAAGATCTCTGGATGCACAGCAGCCTCAGTGCTGCTGCTGAGCAGTAATTCCACCCAGGTGTCCCAGATGGTTGTAATAAATCCTTGAATCTTGCCCTGAGAAAATTTTCAAGTGAAGAGAGAATTGAAAATCCAGAAAAGTTTGGACTTAGGCAGCTCTACCTGGAGTGAAATCTTGAGATATTCAGCAATGCTCGTGATCATCTTGTAGTGACTGGGGATTCCCCTATACTCCAGCAGTCTTTCTGAAAGAGGTCTGCAGTATTCAGAAGGAAACTTCCAATGTTGGGAACTAATTTCTCAGAACCAAAAGTGTTATCTGTGTTCCGAACTTACCACGTGCTAGAAATTGCTTCTCACTTTCTAAGGGTAATTACAGTTCTACCTGAAGCATAATGGTAGATTTTCTTCTGGTTGCAAAAGCCCTGAAAGAATAAAATGTGTTCCTGGGGACTGTTGCTGTGGGTCAGAGAGGGAATGTGCACCTGGATGGGTAAAAAAAGTTTTAAACTAGCCCTGGCAGTAAAGATGTTCTGACATGAAACTAAACTGCTTTTCCTTCTCCTCAACAGCAGAAACTCCAGGATTTCATTCCCCAACTGTGCAAATGAGTTTATTTTGAAGGCTTTAGTAATACTTGTGACTTGGTTTACCATCTGCACAGGGGAAACCTACCCAAGAGGCAGCTGTAAATCAGTGTTGATTTGCAGGGAAATTATTGTGTCTAAACGACTCCTCCACCAAAGTGGAATGAAATGGAAATTTGAAGTGACAGCTGGCCTAGAGTGGGGTATGGAAATTTAAAAACTAAAGAGTTCTGTGCAGATTTCCCAGTTAGGTGACTCAGTGTCCACAAGCGCCTTTTCCTCGCTTTTTTAGCTTTGTTCCTGAGTGTCTCCAGAGTTCTTTCCAGTGTGTGTCACGTACCACACACTTCATTCACATTCCAGGTACCCACACTTGTTTTCACAGAGTCAAAACTGAAGGGTTTTTTTCCTTCTCTCTCTCTCTCTCCTCCCTTCTCCAAACCTTAGTCTATTTATAAATTGCACAACTTGGCACGGGAGCACTGTGACCAACGTGCAAACAGAGGGTTTAATAATCAGTTGTTCTTTCTGATGTTGGTTTTGCAACCAGACAGACCAAAGTGCATTGCAGATGTCTGGTTTAATTGTTATATGGGCGAAGCAGAGGGAACCAAGCCAACATTTCTGCTGTGGCCTTCTCAACACTTCTAATTCTGGGAGGGAATACACTTTCTACAGGTGGATGTTGCTGCTGCTGCTGGGAGTTTTGTAATGATGTTCCTTATAATCTGCTGGAAGAGCAGCTCTTGTTCAGCTTGTTCAGGAGTTATGGGTAATTTGACCAAATCTTTCCTTAAAGACATGATTCTTGCTCAAGAGAACTCAGTATGTGGTAGGTGGCCATTTAACCAGCCTTTATAGAGTCTTCTAAAATGAAAGGCACAAAATTTCACCTTATGATGTATCAACACATAGAACAAAATCCTTGGGTGCTACTCCTGATAGGAGCAGTACACATTCTTTATCAAAGCCATTTGTCCTTTATTTAGGGAATAACCCCTGCCTCCATGGAATATGTGTATGTAAAGGAGCATTTCCTTAATGCAGAAATAAAGCTCACACAATGCCAGGGGCACACTTTTTTGTGACATTCTGCAGTATCCATGAGAAGCACACTTTGGAAAGGATGAGTCTTAGCTTTGCCTGGATATATGAGAGGCAGATGTGAATTAGCTACTGAGGTAGGGCAAGACTGGTCTAAATTCTCCTCTTTTGCCATGCCAGCATAAATCATGGATAATTCCTGTAGGATAATAAAGTTAGACTGGTTTTATCCCAATGTAAATGAGAGAACATGCCAAGTTCTTGGTGTAAATATATAAAAACTTGTAAAAATACTTTTCTTTGAATTGCATCTTCCTCTACCCTTGAAGCACACATTTTTCTCCCCTCTGTTCATCCACTACTGAATCCTGCAGCAGCTGCAGTAGATCTTGGTACAGGGGGTCACAGGTGTTTGCAGAGCCTTGACTCCTATTCAGAGGAACCAGAGAAGAGTTCTTGGGATGTGTCAAAGAAAAGACATGTCTATTTCCTGTTCCATTTCTATTTTCTGACTTGATAAGCTCATATCTAAATTGTTCATTGTGTTTCCAAGCTCTGTCATTGCTTCTCCTTAGATTATTTCACTTTCTGGCACATTGGTGGACTGAGCTTGGGCACAGCATCTTAATTATTTTCTTTTTTCAAAACAGTTAAGCCACAAAACACAGTGCAGTTTTCTTCTTGGCAACTGCTTTTTTTTCCATACTGCCAGGACATTGTTGAACTCTTGTCACTTTCTTTTGGCATGGATACAAATAGCAACCCTTCACTTTATAGGTTACAGATCACATTAATCATAAGAAGGCTTAAAAATTTGAGGCAAAGCCTCTCAAGCCATAAACTTCGACTTCCCTGACCCTGATCAGCTACTCTTTAGTGCTGCTGGCATTTGAGCTCTTTCTGTGCTAGTTTGCGGCCCTTTGTCAAAAGAACAGAGAGTTTAGAACATCTTAGATTGTGGACATTTTTTTTGGTGCCTGCTCTGACCTATTTGAAACACTTTACTAGCTGTGCTCATTGCCCATCTCTACAAACAAGGAAGCAGTAAGAAGATAGAATCGTCTCCCTCTGGTCCTCCTTTTCCTGCTTTAGTGTTCAATTTAAGGTTGTCATTCCCCAGTCAGAAAGAAACTTGAGAGCAAATGGAGTTTCCCCTCTATCCTGGGCTGTCCCAACACCATAGCTGCTGTTTGTTGACTCATACAGGAAGCTTGAAGAAAAGCTGTAGGGCTTCTGGTTAATTCTTTATTTCAATCAAGAATTTATTCTTTCACTTCAGATTTTAAAAAGTGTATTAAAACGTGTGTATTAAACAAGCTGTATTAACAACATAGCATATTAACAAACAGGTATATTAAAAAATATATATTAATTTTCAAATGTAAAATAAATATATATTTACTTTCAAATGTGAAAACAAAGGAAAGCTTCTTCTTATAATTGCCTCCAAAATTATCTGGCATGTGCCAGGTCAGAGGGCAGTCCCACAGTATATGGTTTGTATTTGCAACACAAATATTTATATTTATTATTTCATAAAATATGCTATATCATATAATGCTATATTTTCTTGTATTCTCTTGAAATCCATTGGCCCAAGGTGATTCAAATCTGAAGTTATTGCCATTCAAGCCATGCTGTGATGATTTCACTTGTGCTGTTTGATACTTCACACAGTTTGTGGCTTAGAATAGCTTGCAATATCGGGTATACGGGTTGTACTCTTTTCTTAGAAAATTCCTGAAATTTCCCAACTTCTGGATGGCATCCCCTCATGCTGAAGATAATTTTGTCTGTGTGTCACCTCAAAATGCTTTTGTTTTGCTTTCCCCTTTAGGATTGCATGCATCCTTTCTCAAGTACAAGCAAGTTTAGTTAGACATGAGAAAATAGAGGCTCTCATGGAAGGCAAAACTGAAATAGGCAGGATTGCACTGCCAGTTTTCCATGGGAGAGCCTGGAATTGTGGAGTTAGCTGTAGCTGTGATGGTGTGAGAACAACAGCAGGATCTGTAGTAATAAAAATCCCTCACTTTTGCTTCCCTTATCCATTTTGTCTGAGCTGGAAGTGGCTGTGGAGGCTTGTCTTGTCCCCTGGCTCTCTGCCATGGTTACACTCCTGCCCTGTCTCTCCTGTGGCACGAGCAGTCTGGCCCTTAGACCCAACTTCTGGAGTAGAAAATTTCGGTTTGGGCCTCCAAAAATCTCGTTTAATCATTTTCAGTAAGAATGGTTTAAATCTGGGGTGCTTAACTTGGATAAAACTTTACTAAGGTAAATGGGATCAGAGTAAATCTCAAACTGGGATCATGCTCAAACTTTATGAGGAGCAAGTCTTGTCTTTCGACATATCATGAGTTTATTTTAATTTTTGCTGCTATCAAAGTGCAAATGTCTCACTGACTCACACTCCATGTCATGTCCTGAGTGCTCTCTGTGTAACTGCTTTCTGTCCAACACTGCTCCATCTTCTTCTCAGGCTTGTGAAATGCTTTTAACCTTGTCGGTTTTTATCTAAGCTTCGGTGAATTCTTGAGTTCTATGAAGCTCTTTGGGTTTTTCCATATTTGTAATCACTCCTAACTGTACTTTGGAATGATCAGCGAGGTTCATCCATGCTTCGTTTACTTCTTGCAGTGTGATTCATGAAGATGCTGGGCTGAGTTCTACCACTTATTTATCAACATCTGCAGTGGGCAGTTCCTCACAGCAGACACTGTTTTTTCTAACCAGCTGTCCAGGGGCTGTTAACCTGACAAAAATATTCTTTCTGAAAAGCCAGTGCTAAGTGCACAAGTAAACTTTCCTCTAGCATTAGTTCCAGATTAGTCATCTTTTAAGATATTAGAGGATGTTGTCAGTATGGTCCCATAGATGTCATTTCTATGACTCTCCCTAACTGAATCCAGGAGCACTACAGAGGCAAAAATTAATGTGCTCCTCTGAGAAGCCAAGTATTTTCCAATGTTTCCTCCTATTTCACTGACTTCTTTTAAGAGATGCAAAGACCACAGTCTTCTCTGAACACATATTATGTATTGCAATGATACCTGCTTAATTTCAGCTCAGGAGAATGATCCAGGACTGTCTTTAATTTCTCAGAACAGAGAAGCCCAAGCTTCTAAATGCCAAAATCATTCCCTTAATTTGTTCCTATTGTCTTCAAGATCCTCAGGGCTTTCATTCATGTCCTTCACAATTTGTATTTTAACTGTCTATGACTGTTTAGTAGGTGTAAAACACATTTGAAAATGATACCCTTGGCATGTGCTTTTTCTTATTTTTTTTCTCTTTTTCAGGAAGTATTTTGGAGAAAAGATAGGACTTTATTTTGCATGGCTGGGTTTATACACGGAATTCCTCATTCCATCTTCAGTAGTTGGGATTATTGTATTTCTATATGGATGTATAACCATTGAAAGTGACATTCCTAGGTAAGCTTATCTGTGATCCATGAAAATTATGAGACTGTGCTTTTTCTTAATCTGTAGTGAGAATAACTGATTTTAGCTTATCTGAAGAGCAGTGATGTATCATTACCAACCCTGCAAGCATTCTAAGCACAGAGGCATTGAACACGTATTTGAAGGGCACACATTTATTTGGCTGGTCAGCGTCTTACCTCCTGAAACAGGAATGTGTAGTGAGTGCACTGTATTTAGTTCATTTTCTAAGATATTAATTTGCTTTTTATGAGTGCACATAGCTCACTGCTCATTCAGAAAGTCATTATGTAAAGCTCACTGAAATGAATGCAAACACTGTCTATGACTCTTGGAACACTTTATTCTCATTAAAAAAAATCAGACCATTTGTACAAGTAAGATGAGCAATAGTTAGAAGATTTAGCAAATGCCAGCAGATCAAGAGATGTAATTCTGCCCCTCTGCCCCTCTGCTCAGCCCCACCTGCAGAGCTCCTCCAGCCCTGGGATCCCAGCACAGGAAGGACAGGGAGCTGCTGGAGCCACGACAGAGCAGGGACACCAAGGGATCAGAGGGATGGAGCAGCTCTGCTGGGAGGAAAGGCTCAGGGAATTGGAATTGTTCAGCCTGGAGAGGAGAAGGCTTTGGGGTGACCTCATTGTGGCCTTCCAGTGCCTGAAGGGAGCCCACAGGAAAGATGGAGAGAGACTCTTGACAAGGGCCTGCAGTGACAGGACAAGGGGCAATGGCTTCACACTGACACAGAGCAGGGTTAGATTGGATATTGGGAAGAAATTGTTCCCTGTGAGGGTGCTGAGGCCCTGGCACAGGTTTCCCAGAGAAGCTGTGGCTGCCCCATCCCTGGCAGTGTTCCTGGCCAGGCTGGATGGGGCTCTGAGCAACCTGGGATAGTGGAAGGTGTCCCTGCCCATGGCAGAGGGTGGGACAGGATGATCTTTGAGGTCCCTTCTGACTCAGCCCATTCTATGATTCTGTATTTGGTCTTCCCAGTATTCCCCTTCTAGACAGAAAATAATGTTGAGTTCTGTGTATCCTGAGGGGAATATACTACACAAAAACTGCCAAAGTGACACCGTGATGTTAATGTCTGCTTCTCAGTGAAAAAAAATTAATTCCTCTGTGTCATCTGTGTCTGACTTCTGCTGGAGACAGTACTTGTATGCTAATCACACTCATGAGAGTCCCTGAACTGTCAGCTTTTAAAATCACTGCAGTAGGACAAGGTTACTGACAGGTAAATGATGAACAACACCTCATCTGAGGCAGGGTCTGTTTTCTTAGCTTGGTTTGAATAAATCTTGGTGCTTGTCAGGGTGAAAGCTTGTGCTAACATTTAAGCTCTAGTGGGATTTATGGCTGAGATGTATCTGCAGCACCCTCTGCTGCCTTTTGACATAGAGAATTACTGTAACAACATGAGAGCTGGAAACAGCTGCATACTGTTCAAGCCATATAATATAAACATATTCATAATAGAGCTTCAATAGTCTTTTTTTTTTCCAGTTGAAGTTGTAAGGAAAAACCTATTTCAGGATGATCCGTAGAGAAACAATAGTAATCACCAAGTACCAGCTATCAGTGAAACAATGTGGCAACTCTCAGCTCATGATCCTGGCAAGGACATTTGAGCTTTGCATTACTCAGATCACCTAAGTGAGACTGTGCAGGTCTGAAAGGCTTTCACATCCAAACCTTATGAAAAATACTGAAAGCATTCTCAGCCCTGACAAGAAGTGTTTGGCCTGTTAAAATGATACTGATAATGTTTTTTTCAAAGATTTTTAGAAGCCGAATACATACATAGCAAATAAGACCAAGAATCAAAATAACAACATTACTGCCAAGACCTTAAAATCTGTAAGAAATCTTTTCTCTCATATTTTTGTGCAACCATATAAAAAAAAATGTGTATTTTGACAGCAGCACTGAATTTCCTTTGTGACCACTTCAGTGTTTCTTTTCAGTGATTTAAATCTGATCTGTATCAAATCATGTAGCTGACTGCAGAGGTGCAAGCGCCACTTTTGTGTTTGAATTTCAGTTTTTTAGTGTGGTTCACCTCAGTCTTCAGTGATGTTGTCTTCCTTAACTCACTAATACAGTGCAGTGATCAATCTGGTAGAGTGTTGCATCATTTTCCTGTTGGTAAGGTGCCTATAAGGATTAAAAAAATTACTGTCCATGGCAATGAACCTTGAGGAAAGACACAGCTCCTGTTCTCTGCAAGTGCAGGCCACATATAATGCAGAGAGCATGTAATAACTGTGATGTGCTGCTCGATATCATGACTGCCCATCCATAGTTTCTGAGCTGGAATACTCAGAGGAACCTGTGCCCTTGTCTGTCCCAGCAAAGAGATGTGTGACCAGCGCAATGCCTTCACCATGTGCCCCCTGTGTGACAAGTTCTGTGATTACTGGAACCTCAGCTCTGCCTGTGCCACCGCTCGAGCGAGCCACTTGTTTGACAACCCGGCCACGGTTTTCTTCTCCATCTTTATGGCTCTCTGGGGTGAGTATTGCTTTGTGAGGTAATGGTGCCATTTGATGTTTGGGCTCTTCACAGAATAGCAGAGTGCTGGTTGATTGAATGTGATCCCTATGGCTTTTGGAAGCTGGCAATCCTCAGAAGGCCAGGGAGAGCTGTCTGTGTTGAGGCTGGGGAAACACTGTCAACAGCAAGCTCTGGAATAAATGGAGCTGTGTAGTTCAGGGAAGAAAAAAATGTTCTTTCTTCCTCTACTGCCATGTTCAGAATCACCGAGTCATCAAGCCTGGAAAAGATCTACCAGATCACCAAGTCCAGGCTTTGACTGATCCCCACCTTGTCAACTAAACCAGAGCACTTTGTGCCATGTTCAGTTGTTTATTAAACATCTCCAGGGATGGTGACTCCTCTCTGGGCAGCCCCTTCCAGTGCCAGTGGGAAGAAATTCTTCCTGATGTCCAACCTGAACCTCCCCTGACACATCTTGAGGCCATTTTCTCCAGAGAGAACAGAAGAAATGGTGCCATTAATGGTACTTCTAAGCTTTGCCATGTATTTGCTAATTTTTCTTCATTTTCCGTCAACGTATCAAACCCTTTTAACACCTTCTGCATTTGGGGCCAGAATGAATTTGAGAATGTATTTGTATTTGTATTTGGTTTGGTAGAGACACCTGAAAGGGTCTAATTTAAACACAGTCTCACTTCCTCATGGGGCAATTCAGTCACATAATTTTATCAAAACTTTATGGGATTCCAAGAGCAATGGGACTATTATAATTTTAATTATAATGTATTTTAGAATATCCCATTTAAACAAGCTTGCTTTTCTTTAATGGCAAATATCCCTGTCTCCATGAGGATACCAAAACACTTAATAAACATGAATGAATGCATTGTAGTATTACTCTTATTGTTTCTGGCCTCACCTCTGCCCTGAAAAGTGTGTGTACTGTGCTTGCATGAATTATTGCTGGTGTTATGCTCTCTATTACTCTAGAGCTTGTTTATTGTGAAAGTTAAATGTTCTATTGCTACTGTAAAACGATTTTTTATTTCCCTATTTATTGTTCCCAAAATGAAATTATTATCCTTAATATGAAACTGAGCAAAATGTTATTGTGTTATAGCCATCCCTCAGCAACCAGTGTGTTATTCTTTGCAAGCCTATTAAGATTTTACAACTTGTTTTAGAAAGGACTGATTGGTGGCTTGGCATTGGGTGAAGACAGCAGAAAGTTTTTAAGGAACTTGCAAACAGAACACATCATGGAAACAAGAAGCATTTATTTACCAGTTCCTAGAAGCCCTAGAGCAAATGTTAGAGAATATGTGAGAATTAGAAAAAAGATGATGAATTTATACACTTTCAGAATAATTTATTTTACTACTTCAGATTACAGGATAGAATGGCACATTAAGTGTCACCTGTTGCTGTGAAGCTTAAGATAAATACAATATAATTTTCCTGACAGAGGAAGTTTACTGTAAACTGGCATCCATGTAAATGACAATTACTACTGAACCTCATCCAGAACAACTGCATTTTAATATCAGCAGTGCAATGTGCAAAAGAAAATGCTGATATATCCTTGCACTAAGACAAATTAGTAGAATCTCTTATGGAACAAAATAGGACAAAAAGTTCCATATGCACTGCTTTTAAAAGAGGGCATGTAAGAATAACAAAATTCTTTCAGAGCTGTAGCTCTCCTCCAAAAAATGTTTCCCACAGATTAGAAAAGTCTGTTCTCGGGACCATGATAACTGAGCTTGTCAGTTCAAGAAAATGCAGCCGGCACACACAAAGAGCAGCAAACCAAAATAATGGAGCTTTTACTAACTCTGCCCAGCTTGCCTGTTAAATATTAGATTACATCAAATTTTGCTGCCCTACTATTAGAGGCTGTGCTGGTGGCTATATCTAGAGCTCAATCTCTTGAATGGCAGAGCTCACTCACACACCTATTCCAGCTGTATATTTAAAAGAGCAAACCATGTCTATCTGGCCAGCTTCACTTTAGGAGGGTGTTTGGCACAGGAATTCTTTTGTCTTGCTTGTTTTCTCCCTTTCTTTAGAAAACAGAAGGCTTCCTGTGGTTAATATTTCTATAGGAATCATGCTTTTAGTAGCTGATCCTGATTCCTTGTGAAGTGTCTGTGATTCCTGCTGCAAATGTCCATATTCACAGTAATGCCTGGCTGACTGGGCTTGATGTCACCTGTGTCCTGGTGCTGAATTTCAGCGTCAGATGCTTTTAGCAGAAATTTTACGGAATCACAGAATGGTTTGTGTTGGAAGGGGAAGCTCATCCAGTTCCTACCCCTTGCCATGGGCAGGGACACCTTCCACTATCCCAGGTTGTTCAGAGCCCCATCCAACCAGCCTGGAACACTGCCAGGGATGGGGCAGCCACAGCTTCTCTGGGAAACCTGTGCCAGGGCCTCACCACCCTCATGGGGAAGAATTTCTTTCCATTATCCAATCCAAACCTGCTGTGTGTCAGTTCAGTTTTTTCTGCTGGTGTAAGTCAGTGCAGACGTGTTGATTTCAGAGCAGCTGCTGCATCAAGCCAAGTACGTTCTTATAGAGCTACATGTGGAACTGAGTTTTTGTATAACAGGAAAGAATGGAATGAGTAATAGCACCCTATAAAATAACCAAATGTTTTTGTATTTAGGATATCTAAAAACCCTTGAGTTTTCTAACCATGCTAAATATAGCTTTTATATGTTTTCCCTTCTGTAAGGGAGAAACACAGATAGCAACTTAGTTGCTTAATGTCTGGATTTGCTTTCAGTCTGCTGCAAGTCCTGTCTTTAAATGATGTTTATTTCTTATATGGTGGGATGATACCTGTGAAGAAAATATTTGCAGCTAGCTGTTGGGATAGATTATGACTTGTAAGAGCCAGCGTATTTTCACAGAGTTCCCACTTTTCTCAGTGCTATCTGACAGTGTAGATGCCACCAAAGGAAGCTGATCTGATTCTCCACTGTTTGTCTTGTGGGACTAGCTACAAGATGTTCAAAGTGATGTAAACACTGCTGTGATCTAACAATGGTTTTACAATACCCTATTCACCCACTGAAAAAGTGAGGTGAACCATAAGAAAATGGAAAACAGTGCCCCCAGCTGTTTATAAGTATAGCTTTTATTGGTAGAGTCTTGCTGATTTTAGTTGGTATGTACTGGTTTAGAATAAGGAGAAGCAGGAGGCTGAACCAGAGGCCAGTCATTTAGGGCAAAATCACCATGTCTACGAAGGACAAAAGCATTTAACTACACCATTGTAATAGATTTCAAAATATCTTTTTCTACATCTTGCTGGGGATCCTAGTTATTTCAGTAGCAGGCTAAACCTACCTCAGAATACTTCATGGTGAATTTAGAGAGATGATGTCTTCCATGGATATCCACAATTATGGGCTCAGTTCCATCCCTGACAAGAATTTAACAGTGGCTATGGACAAGCCATGTTTCATCTTTCTGTATTTTATTTTTAAGAGACAGTAATTATTGTTCCTGTGCTTTGCTTGAATTATTTTTTTTTAAATTGGGCCTGAGGCTGTTTCTTAGTGCTTAATTTTAAAGGGTCTAGCCTAATGAGATTCAAATATCTGTTGAAGCTTATAAGTAACACAAATATTGGCCACAAAGCTTGGATTTATCATTTTTAAAACTGTTAATTTCTTTTAAAGCTACTATGTTTCTTGAACAATGGAAGCGTTTGCAGATGAGATTGAGTTACTTCTGGGATCTAACTGGACTGGAAGAAGAAGAAGTAAGTCTCCTCTCCTTGAGCTAATTTACTGTGTTAATTATTCTATAGATGTATATTATATAAGAATAGGTGTATAGATTTCTCATGAGTGTTCTCCAGCCCAATGCAGTTCTTAGCTGTGTTTAGATAAAAGACTGTAATTGATACAGTTTTGAGTATCAATGTTTATTTAGGAAATCCTCACCTATATCTTACTGGTTCAGCACTCTGAAGTTAATAATGAATGTTGAAAAGGATTATAAGGCAAGAGCAGATCATGTTTTGCTGAGAATGCCCATATTGTATAGTGATAGATTTTATAGTGTGCAGTAACACAATGATGCTGAATAAATACTTTGTCATGTTACTTCATTCTGTGCAGCAAGAATTCCTTGTGATGATACAGCACAGGTCACAGTACCATCAGCAATTTTTGCATCCAAGTCTGGGTGACATCTATGATACCTTATGTACATGATCCCAAGCACTATGTGCTCACCAACAGAGCTGTTTCAAAACAATAAATGGTGTGTGTTTCTTCAGAAAGAGCTTTTCAATGAGCTATGGGGGTCTCCAGCCATGCCTGAATTGACTGAAAATGGGATGTAATTGTTCATTGGTACTTAGCAATGTCCCTAATTTTGTTCTTAGTTCTTTCTTTTGGTTTGTTCTAATGTCTGTCTCTCATCCAAGGATTCATTTCTAACGCTGACTAAAGAGAGTGCAGTTAGTAAAATCATAACTAAATATCATTCTAAGAACAGGTAGAATTTGGACATTCCCCTGGCAGTAGATGCTGAGATGTCTCTAGAACAGGGTCATATTCAGGAATTCAGAACTGTCTTGGTTTACTGGGAGGATTTGAATCAACTTCTCTTCGTGTTCCAGCTCAGCTCCTTAAACAACAGGCTACCTACAAATCTTCAGCCCTGCTAGCTAAGCTCAGCTCTAATAGCAGAGTGAAAATACCATAGTGGAAAAGCAAGCTGACATCATGGACTTAATGATGTAGGATGGTAGTGATGTTATTCCTCTATTTCCTATTTCCCAGATCAAAATATTTATTCTATAAGCAGCTGGAGAATGTTTCAGGATCACCAGCCCTTGTTCTTGTAGGTGACATCAACCTACAAGACATCTGCTGGGAACTTAATATAGCAGAAAAAAGGCAGTCCAGGAAGTTTTTAGAGTTTGTGGAGGATAACACACACACTTTTTCTCCCAGCTGGTGAGTGAGCCCACCAGGGGAGGGACTCTGTTAGACCTGTTGTCTGCAAATTGAGATGGGCTGGTGGGAGATGTGGTTGGAGGCCTCTTGGGGCACAGTGATCATGAAATTATAGAGTTCTCCATATTTGGTGAAATCGGGAGGAACATCAATAAGACTTTTACATTGGATTCTGGAGGGCAGACTTTGGCCTATTTAGGAGACTTATTCAAAGAGTTCCTTGGGAAGCAGCCCTTAAAAACGAAGGAGTTTAGGAAAGGTGGCCTGTATCAGGAATAGCATGGCCAGCAGGGAGGCCATTCTTCCCCTGTACTTGGCACTGGTGAGGCCCCACCTTGAGTGCTGTGTGCAGTTCTGTCCCCTCAGTTTAGGAAGGACATTGAGGACCTGGAGCGTGTCCAGAGGAGGGAACGAGGCTGGTGAGGGGCTTGGAACACAAACCCTGTGAGGAATGGCTGAGCGAGCTGGGGTTGTTCAGCCTGGAAAAAGGAGACTCAGGGGTGACCTTATCACTCTCTACAACTCATCAGGCAGCAACTGACAGAACAACAAGGCACAGACTTAAGCTACAGCAATGGAAATATAGGTTGGATATTAGGAAAAAGTTTTTTATGGCAAGAGTGATTAGGTGCTGGAATGATCTCCCCAGGGAGGTGGTGGAGGCACCATCACTGGATGTGTTTAAAGAAAGATTGGATGTGGCACTTGGTGCCATGGTTTAGTTGAGGTGTTAGGGAATGGGTTGTACTTGATGATCTTGAAGGTCTCTTCCAATCTAGGAAATCTGTGATTCAAGTACAGCACTCACAGTATAAAATCCTCATGTTTAGCTTAATATGTGCAAAATGCTGTGAAAGAATCTATAGATTTTTGAGGTCCTGTGATGAAGAGGCCTGAAGTGGTAAAAAAGTCTGTGGACAGGAACTGTGGGATCAGCAAGAATCCTTTGTTTATGACAAGTGAAGGAGTGCCAGACAAATCTCAGCACAAGCTGAAGAATTAGGAACTTAGAATCATAAAATAAGACTGGAATGGACCTTGAGGGGCCATCCCTTGTCCGTTGTAGGATCAACTCTATTTAAATAATTCTGAAGAGATATTTCTCTAATTTGTTCTTAAATAAATCCCGCAGTGGAGATTTCAATTCCTCCCGAGGTAATCTACTCTAATGCTTCTCTATCTGTACTTCTAACAAGCTTTTCCTAGTGATTTTTAAATCTCCTTGCTACATGTTAATTTTTTCCTTTTTTTTTCATCTTTCAAAGATCGAGAGGGATTGCTTCTGTCCTCTTTTCAGCATAATTTAACTCAATATCACATTTCTGTCACCCTTGTTTGTTTAAGATGAACAAGCCTCTGCTCTTACAGTCTTAGTTTCTAAATATTTTCAGAGACTTATAAAACCACAGAATGCTTTGTGTTAGAAGGGACCTTACAGATCATCTCATTCCGCCCTCCTGCCATGGGCAGGGACACCTTCCACTATCCCAGGTTGCACAGAGCCCCATCCAGCCTGGCCAGGAACACTTCCAGGGATGGGGCAGCCACAGGTTCTCTGGGAAACCTGTGCCAGGGCCTCAGCACCCTCACAGGGAACAATTTCTTCCCAATATCCAATCTAACCCTGCTCTGTGTCAGTGTGAAGCCATTGCCCCTTGTCCTGTCACTCCAGGCCTTTGTCAAGAGTCTCTCTCCATCTTTCCTGTGGGCTCCCTTCAGGCACTGGAAGCATTTTCTATGTATCTCTTTATTCTTGTTCCTTTCTGAGCATTTTCTGGTTGATCCATGTCTTTTTTGAAGAATAATGGACATTTCGCTTGACATGACATTTTAAGCAGAAAATCATGCACCATGTCATCTCCTGTCACTTCTTCATACTTCAACAAAACCCCAGAAGTTAGATCAGGTTTTGTTCACCTTTCATCTGTGAGATAAATTTGTCTGTAGAAAGTTACTGGCATCAGATTTTAGTGATGGTAAAGTCTTTACAAGTGTTGAAAATTATGTTGGAAAGGGAGAATTGTGTTTGATTAGCTAAGCCCAGAAGGAACCAGAAGTGGGATCACTTAAAAGAGCAAGAAAGGACAAGGAAGATGCTCAGGAATTTTGAGACTGGATGGAGTTAAGCAAGTGATTGTCAATTTCTTTAGGAAGGGAAGTTACAGAACCAAAGCAGGGAGAAAAACAAACATAAATTTGAAGAGCTGAGAAGTACTTTTTGAGAGTTATATTGAAATAAATGCCTTTGGTGAAATTTTTGTGGACCCTGACTATAAACCGTTCAGTAAATTGCTTTCTTTAAACACACTGGGCCAAATCTCTTGCTTCAAAAGAGTCACATGAGATATTAATTTAGTCCATTTATTTTTAAATGTCTTGGCAGTGGCAGTCTGAGAAAGCAGACTCCCTAGGCATCTTTGCAGCTGGCAGCTGTACAGACTTAGAGAATTTGAGTTTGGACACCTGAAATCCTCAAAAAGAATGGCAAGCATTGGGTACCAAGTGGAAAACAGATAATTGTGTTGAAAAATAATGAAGCATCTGATAAACAAATGAGAGAGGGAAAGAAAAGAAACAAACTCAGACCAGAACCATGAGAGCAGACAAAAGCCTTGGGAATACTTTGCATAAACACACACAGACTCACAGAATTGTTTAGGTTGGAAAGGACCTCCAAGGTCATTGAGTCCAGCCTTTGACCAGTCCTCACCTTGTCACCTAGACCAGAGCACTGAGTGCCATGTCCAGGCATTTCTTGGACACCTCCTGGGATGGTGGCTCCACACCTCCCTGAGCAGCCCATTCCAGTGCTTCAATAACCCTTCCAGTGAAGCAATTCTTCCTGAAATTCCTCCACTCCATGTGCTTTGCCACAGGTGTGTGACTGTGTAACCCAAAGAAAGGTGGTGCATTTCATTCCAGTTCAGTGTGTAATAAGGAATGTGGCCATCAGTAAACCAGGAATAGAGGTGGGACAATCCATACCTTCTTCTGCTTGGTGAAGAACTACAGAGAGACTCCAGTTAGTAATGTGGGTGATAGAAACTCTTGCCTTTTCATGAATCTTCAGAAACTGTATTTCCAGGATGTTTCTGCTTTCATTTTTTTTGAGTGGAAGAGATTTTTCCCTCGTTTTGCCAGTGATCCTGTGCAAACTGAAATAGAAATGCAGTTCCGAAAGATGACATTTTAGAATTTGGGCAAGAACTTAGAAGTCAAGTGGATAGAGAGTCTGCATTAACTGAAATAAATGCCAAGGAGTGTCCACTCACTGGTCTTGGTATTGTTCAAATACTCAAGCTGTTATAGTATTTCATTATTACAGGGAAGAACTTGAATGTCTGTCTTCCATAGGAGCATTTAATTTCAGCTTTAAATCCTGTCCTCTGTAAAATGTTTGCCAACTATTTTACTTTATTTGCAAATTAATTCCCAAAGTCTAATTCTTCCTTTTGCTATCTGATGAGTTTTAAAAACCCCTGTAATTATTGAACCCTCAAGGGAAGTCTTTGAGGTCACTGTGGATTACTGCTGAGTTAAGACAAATTAATAAAGAAGGTGGATTGAGTAAAAGAGAATTAAAATAAAAAAGCAAGCTGACTTGGTGACATTACATAAGTTTACAGATATGTTTCATTCTTACCTAATTTGATCTTGGTTTTTAATTTTCTCTACCATGGTTTCAAAATTCATTTTGATCTGATCAATTTGATGCCTTCACTTTGTCTTTCACCTTGCAAATGATAGGAGAAGACTCCTTTTTCTGAAGTTTTAATAGTATCTCCTAAACCACAAAGCATAAGATATTTTTGTTTGCTAAAATCCTTAAAGAGGAGACTCTAATAAAATAACTGTGTGGTCCTCTTGGGAAAAAATGTTCAGTATTGGTAAAAGGTGAATTTGTAGCTACAATATTTGATCTTGTTTCAAATCTCTCCTTTCTGCATCCTCAAGTTTCTTGTGCCAATGAGATCTTTAGTTTGGATTATTTTTTCCAGATTAATTATCTCACATTTTTCCCATAACTATTCTAATTTTCCTGTTGGGTCCATGCTTCCAAATATTTGAAAATGGTGTCCCTGCCGATGGCAAGGCGTTGGAATGGGATGTTCTTAATAGTTTCTTCCAACCCAGGGCATTCTGTGGTTCTATGATTTACACAATTCCACTCATCAGTATAGAAGTATTTAAATGGGCAGGGTTTGAATTGCATAATGAACAACCATAAATGATGCTATGTTCTGCTACAGTTACCCACAAAATATGTCATCTGCCTTTGAAATGGCAGCATTTGGTTGTTTGGTCCTAGCTTAAGGTAGCTTTAAAATCTGATGCCAAATTTCAAAATTTAGTTTTACAGGAATTTTCCCAAAGCATTACCACTGTTCTTGCTCAATGAAAGCAAACAAAGGCATAAAATCTCTGTTTGTCTGGCAAATACAATCCCATAATAGAACCTTCTAGTTTTTTTTGACTAGTTCTGTTTTACGTTGCTCTAGAATATCTTTAATAACTGAGTTCCTGTATACTTGCTCAGTAGCTTTTAACACCTCTAAACTTGTATTCATGCTACATGACTTATCAAGCTTTTGCTTTAGTTTTTCAATTATCAGATTTATTTTGAAAGTGATCTAGTCTAAAAAGATTGTGATCATCTACCAGTGACTCCATGCTGACATATAAAATTATTTTTCCTCAGACAAGCATCCCATTACTAGGGCAGTCTAAACAGATTCTTGGTGTGAATGACAAATTCTTCCCTAGACTTCTCACCCCCTTATCCTATGTCATCATCATAAGAAATAGGGGGTTTAAGCCCTTGATTTCTAACAATTAACCCTTTTGCAGCAGAGAACAGCTGGGCTCTCTGTTCTGTTCATTCCACATTTCCATCTTGCTTTGGGGCAGCAGCTAGGTCATTCCAATTTTTAATTGTGGAAACCTTCCTTCCCATCAGTGTGCACTGCTTAGCTGCTCTGCTTCTGTTCAGGATGTTAGGACAAGGCTGTTCAAGGAATTTGCAGTGGGTTTTTGCCTTTACTTAGAGTATATGGCTTATTTTTTTTGATAACTCCTTTGGTCTGTCAAATCTGGGATAGTTGCTAAAGTTCTAATCTTTTAAAAAATACATTACATGTGTTTGTCATGCATGTTTATAAAATTTCATTATCACTTTCTTTCTAAATCAAGGGAAATTAAGGAGAGATTGGCTCACATAATTTATTCTTATCAGACTGGATCATTATCTACAGAGGCTTATTTTTATGGATAGTGGATACACATGTGTATGTTTGAGGCAAATCCTGGAGAGCACTCTCAGGGAAAATTCCCCCTGACATCAACATGAGTTTTGCCTGAGTAGAAATTTCATATTTTGACTTTTTGTTTTCAGAATGAGAATTATAGTTATCCACTCGGAGCACTCAT
This sequence comes from Acridotheres tristis, assembly GCA_037013685.1. Classification (NCBI taxonomy): domain Eukaryota; kingdom Metazoa; phylum Chordata; class Aves; order Passeriformes; family Sturnidae; genus Acridotheres; species Acridotheres tristis. Next base: position 62,762,301 of record CM072885.1, read on the forward strand.
TTGGCCTTGCAGTACCTTGGCTCTTATGGTTTTCAATAAGTGTCTGGCAGCTGTACTGGCAAACTTCCAGCATCCCGGGATTCAGATCTATCCCTACGTGGACATTTGGCCTTTGTGAAATCATCACAACTATTTCTAGCTTGTTGTCCTAAGTGTAGAACTCTTCCCCTTTCCAGACAAATAATTGATTCTGAATCACGCTCTTTTTACAGCTGAGTGGAATTGTCCCTTCACATCCATGGATGCATGGGTCAAACATCCCTAAGCCTGGCCTGTAAAGAAATATTTTGTACAAAATACTCATAAAAGGAATATATACAAAATGCATTCCAGGGAGCTCTGTGGTCTGTTCAGTCAAGGGTAAGATGACTTGGCAGATTCAACAAAGACAGATCAACAACTATTCCAATCCAGATGTAGGTGTATGAAAGGCAGTTAAAAGGACACTGGAATGTCTTACTAGGAAAACTAAACATAACTTCCTTAGTTATTTGAACAGAATGTGCTCTCAGAGCAAAAATGTCAATGGCAAAAAGTAAGTTTATGTACAATGTTTTGCTTGGAATTTATTTTTCTTTATTTCACCTTGTTTTCATTCAAATCAGTTTTCAAAAGTTGTTCTGACCTCTGGAGGCTGCCCCTGGTGTCTGAGAATGCTTCACTTATCACAAAGTAAGAGAAGAAAAGGAAGAAAACTGATTCAGGTCTTCAGCAGCACAGTCTATTTAGAACCCCTCAGGTTCTTACAGCTTCATTTATATCCTTTCCCTACTTTGATGAAGCTGTCTCCTCTTATGCAGCCATCCATACCAGATGTCTTCATCTTTTCTTCCTTTAAGTCTAAAGATGTTTGTTACATCCAACCTCTGAATCTTTATATAAAGAAGCATGATGCAAATCAACACAATCCAGTGAAAACTTACAAAGCATCAGGACACAGGTGTTGACTCCAGCATCTTTAAATGCTTATTGTTGTATCTTTGTCCTTTCCCCATCCTGCTTACCACCACTTTTGTTGCTGCTTTATTAATGTTTACCCATGCCTCACTATTTCTTGGAGTTCCACATGTTGTCCAGAGCAGGGACACCAAGATGATCAGAGGGATGGAGAATGTCTCTTACAAGGAAAGACTGAGGGAATTGGGATTGTTCAGCCTGGAGAGGGGAAGGCTTTGGGGTGACCTCACTGTGGCCTTCCAGTGCCTGAAGGGAACCACAGGAAAGATGGAGAGAGACTCTTGACAAGGGCCTGGAGTGACAGGACAAGGGACAATGGCTTCACACTGACACAGAGCAGGGTTAGATTGGATATTGGGAAGGAATTGTTCCCTGTGAGGGTGCTGAGGCTCTGGCACAGGTTTCCCAGAGAAGCTGTGGCTGCCCCATCCCTGGAAGTGTTCCAGGCGAGGCTGGATGGGGCTCTGAGCAACCTGGTGTAGATACTCAGAAGAGAAGTGTCTACTGTGTGTGTCTCAAACACTGATATTGGGATAGCCACGGAGCCAACCAAGGATTGTTGGTAATCACAGACAAGGATTGTTGGTACCAGCATGCCAGGAGGAAGAACAAAATGCAACTGCTGAAGGGTGACATGTGGAGGTAGAGGAGCACTTTTCTGAGGCAAACATCTTGATTAAGTCCACAGATGCACAACAAAAAAAGTGCAGGAATCAGGCTGAGAAGTGGATATGGACTGTAAGGGGAATCATGACCACCCAAGACCCCTGAAAGCCTCTGGTCCATTTCCAGGAAAGTCTGAAAGGATGGAGGTTTCATGATTACTTATTTGCATGGAAAGCAAGAAACTTTCAGGGGGAGAAACCCACCTCTAAAAGGGTACCCCCAGCAAGCCTGGGTGGCACCCTTTGGCATCCTGGACATCCCATCACTCCATCAGGGATCAACACTGCAATTAGGGCTGCTGATCTCTTTCTCTTACTCATCTCCTTTTCTTTCTTCCCTTTCATTTCATTTCTTTAACCAAAGCCCACTGCCATGTTCTTTTATACATACCAATTTCCATGCCAAGTGTGTAATTTATAATTAAATCATTCTGATTGCTTGCAAGACCCTGTGACTTTTGTCATTCCTTATTGTGGTATTTAGGGAACCCTCTGGGGCACCCACACTGTCGGATTATTTTCTTTTTTTAAAAAGCTAAGCAAGTTAATAGTGCTATAAAGTTATTTATTGTAGAAGCACATCAGTTTCAAAGGCAAAAACAAAGCAAAGCAATGGCATAAAGCAATGGCAGAGAGCACCAGCTCCTCTTAATGCATGTTCTTTTATAGAAACTTTCTAACTAGCTAGGAGACAAACTTGGACTACTACTTTTTAACCTTATTAGAATTTTAGTTTCATAGCATGCCAGGCTATGTATAGACTACATACATGGCCTATCTTGTTCTAACTGAAAAATGTAAGCAATATTCTTAACTCTAACTTTATTATGTCTGAAGCCAGGTTCTTGGAGCCTCTAAGGAAACACTAGCATGTCTTTCAACCTTCACTAGGACATGTACTACTTCTCAGGCATCTAAGACCTTTTACTCACTAAAAGCACTTAAAACTTATTCCATTTACTTACTTACTCATGCTACAACCTAAACCTTTACCTCTGCTTTATGTGTGAGAGGCTTAACAGACTTCAATCCATACAATGGCTTTAATTCAATCCCTGCATTCTGATCTTTCTCTGAAGGGTTCATAGAAACTCCTGACTTACTGACTCCAACACTTATGACGAAAAACATTTACACATCACAGTGGAAGGTGTCCCTGCCCATGGCAGGGGGGTTGGAATGAGATGTAAGGATCCTTCCACCCCAAACTATTCTAAGATTCAATGATTTAAATGATATTTTATCACATACCTTTTGAATTCATTAGGAAAATCTCACAATCAGGATAAAATTAATTTGCAGGTCTCACTGCATTTATATTCTGACAGGCAGCTGAGAATGGTGAGGATTGTGTCTGCTGCAGTGAAAATATTACGGAAAATGAACACCACCTGTATCTCAAGGAATTCTGGTGAAGTTCCATGTAGGCCTCATTCTATTGCTCATGAGGATTTATTAATTTAAAATGGTTTTTGTTCTTTTCATGACTAGCAGATTAATTAAAAAATGTTAATAACCCATTTTTTTGAATAGGGCTAATATGTAAGAGTTCTAGTTATAGTAAAGAGGGATGATATGACCAATGCTGTAGGAATAGCCTTTTTTGTGGGAGGTGTCAATCCAAATTCCAGCTCTGAATGAATGCAGAACTTGGTGGGAATAAGGAGATGCATGATACTTGTCTCTTTTATGAACTGCTCACTTGAAAAGCCTGGTAAATTTTTGTCACCTTGCTTAATTTATGCTCTAATTTGGGAAAGAAAAATTCATTTTGCAAGGGCACACTGAAAGGTTATTGATTAGGGAGACTGAGCCAGATCTGACAGCCTAGTCCAAAAGGTGTGTGGAGTTGAATCATCTTAATGGCTGTCCTTGTGAATAAGTGACCAAAATTTTGGGGGATTTTTTACAAATTATAATCACGCTTGTCTGTTTGTTTTTGTCTTTTTCAGGAGCATCCCAGGCCAGAGTATGAAACCAAACTGCTGCAGAAAAAGCTGAAAAAGAAAAACATCACATCAGAAAATTTAAATGAGGTGAGATGCAGCTTACTCTTTTCATTTTTGTGGGATTTGTGTTTTGTTATGTTGTGATTATATTTTTGTCTGTCTCTCAGATGTTTCAAAAGGCACTTTTTGGTACTCTTAATTAGCCTTTTGAATTGGTAGGTGGTGGTGTGGTGAAATGCAGGCCTGCAGTGCCATTGCAGGGCTTTGAGGTCATGTCTTTCAAAGCAAAGCAATTTGCATAGAAATGGGGTTGACAGGTGGTTCAGGATCTAATCTGTAGAGTAGTGCTTGATTCCCAAGATAATCACCACAGAATTTTTATAGCAATCTCTCAGAATGTCAGTACTCTCTGCACAATGAAGAAAACAGCTTTTATTATGGTGATTTCATTTGCAAAGGTAACCTTGGTGTCTTTAGTCCTGCTGCAGTTACACAGTTGTGAAGTTTTAATGGCATTTCCAGGAGAAATGGAAAAATAGTTGGTAGATCATTTTCAGACTGAAGCAGGCTCAGGATTTTTATGGCTATTTCGAACTTTTTTGAACAAGCCCTTTTTAATCAATCTCCTCTTGTAAATTGTAGACTGAGGTCTATTTTCTAAGTATTCACAAATTCCATAGTCTTGGTCCATTAGGCTTGGTTAACCACTGCTCATTCCCTGCATTCCACGTGTGCCAGCAAAGTCAAAACATTCCAATATCATACTCCGCTTCCAGGGAGAAAAAAACAGCTTAATTTGCTTATAAGTTGAGAATAAGTATCCCAAGTGCAGAATTTTCAAATTTTCAGGTTTGGTCCAACAAATTTAGCTTGTGGAAGAACTTCATTATCCCTTTCTTGTGCTGACCAGCATTGTAAAGTGTTTCCAGGGAATCTTTCATTTTGGTGAGCCTGCCTGTCACCTGTTGTGCCTAAGCAAACTCCATGATCCAGAAGATCATGGAAAGATTCTCAATTATTTTATTTTTTGATCTTGTCTAATAAGCAGAGACTCACAGAGCACTGTGGAGTCTTACACATTACACATCTCTCTTGGCCTTCCAAGTGAGGAATTAAAGACTGTAAAAGTCTAATTAAATAGTTGCTGGTCAGCTTTTTTTCTTTGGCTTAAAGTAAATGGGAATGGGAAACAAATCAGCCATTGATGCTGTAGAATATTACGATTATATTGCTTATCTGAGATACAGAAATAATTATAAATTAGGCATGTAAGGTAAAACAAAAAGAAACAGAAAGAAACCTGAAACAAAAGTCCCCCCAAATACCAACCAAATGAGAAAACCCCACACCAACCCCCAGGAAACAACCCAAGAAGAAATGTTAAATGAATAGATGGAAAACAAGGAACAATGTAAAGATCCAGCACTACGAAGGTAGGAAAAGCTCCTTTCAGACATCAAGAATGAAAAAGCTAACATGGAATATTTTTTGTCAAATTGCTTTCTGTGCCAATGTGGATGGAAAAAATACTGAATTTCTGAATTAGTGTTTCCCAAATCACTGAAATATATTCCAAGCAGGTAGGCAGATTTCTATCAGTGAACATTATGCTTACTAATTCTGTCCAGCAAACAGCACATTAGTCTGGGTTTGGAAGATGTGTTGCCCAGGCCTTTGTACATCAGTGTCTTATGAAATTATGAGAGCAATAGATGTTGATGTGAGAACTGCAGAAGAGGAAAAAGACTAAACATGACAGTTCAATTAAACTATCCTAACTGTGGAAATGCACCATTACATTTTGCTTTGGAAGACCCTGAGAAGTTAGACATTAAAAGTGATGAGTATTTAAGACTGTGATAATTCTTCAGCCTTATTTTTAGAGGTTTCATCCTTTTCTTTTTGCAAGATCATTAACTCAGGAGATTTTGGGTGGCAGGTTAATATTTAGGCACAGGTTTCTGTGAGGTCTCTGGCTCAGTATTTCTGTCTTGTTGGGTGGAAGCCAGTGTACAGAACTTTGTCATATTACCAGGGCAGATCTAGTATCTGGACAGGCTTCAAAGTAGACATGTCTCTGTAGTTAAAGATTCAATTCTCCAAATTTCTTGGTTTTGTGTGAATACACAGATGTCTGTGAGGTCTCTATCTCTTCATGTCTTGATTGGCAGTCTAATGCCATGGCATAAGTCTCTGTGAAGTTTTCTCCTGAATATTTTTAGCTAACTAGTGTAAATTAAATGCATATCTTTTTTGGTGTGGCTGGTCAACAACTGTAGTGTGCTGTGTTAATATCAAAGGACTGGATCTGGCACTGCTGCCTAAAACTTCTCATTACTTATCTAACATGAAGTCAAAAGTCTCCAGTTCAGCAGCTGTGGCTTGTTGGGATAGAAATGATGCCAAAGGGTGGCTATTGTGAGAATATTGGTCTAGAGCTTACTTAAAGGCATATATTTCTATAAAATTTCTGGCTTGTTTCCAGTATGTTAATTCCTCTGTTCCAGTGAGGAAGTGTCTGGTTTTATGGCAAGAAGCAGCTTTTATGTGCAAAGCTCTGTGTACAGTGCTTCTATTTTTTCCTCGCCTTACTCCAACAAGGAGTTCCTGTGAAGATAATTGGGTTATTTTTGCAATGAGGGGACAAGGGTTTGGTTAGGGGCTGCTTTTGTGATTGCAGAAGAAAGGTGACACCACTTACATCCTCTCTTAAATGATAACTTGGGAATACACGTTCAGAGGAAACCAGCACGGTTTTCCCTCTCTGCTGTTGAAGTCATTAACTTTTAATGAGTGCGGAAGATGCCCAGCACCTGTCAGGGCCAGTAAACATATGAGTCACTCTACCCAGGCAGCAAATTCCAAATCAGCCTGATGAGCCTGGCAAGGCAAAGTATGACACATCTAATGTATTACTTGCCCAGTGGAGTTTGTGTTCTAGAATACAGCTCATACAAAACACCATTGGATGTCTTTCTGCTACTGGAATAAGCAAAGAACAAAATTTCACCCTCCACCACCCTGTTCAGGCTGATTGAATAAATATTTTATTGGTAATTTGGAGAGTGAGAAAGAAACTGTGAGGGCTCAAAGCACTTCACTGAAGATTGGTGTGAAATTGCTCTAACAATAACACCCTACGTTTCTATTATTTCAGGAGAGAATTCATTTACAGCTAAAAGAGTTTTAACATTTGTGCGAAATGCCTCAGGTTAAGTAGCAAATAGATAAATAGAAAATTCTTATGAATTATGCCATTGATTTCAGAAAATGACAAGTTCTAAGGGACTTATTTGGGAAATCTGGAATGATCTGTCTTATAGTCAGTACTACTATTTAATTCTTTATGGTTACATGCTATTTACGAGGACATGTAGTGACAGCGTAAGGGAGAATGACTTCAAACTGACAGAGAGGAAATTTAGAATAAATATTAGGATGAAATTATTCCCTGTGAGTGTAGGGAGGCCCTGGCACAGGTTGCCAGAGAAGCTGTGGCTGCCCCATCCCTGGAAGTATTGAAAGCCACATTGGATGGGGCTCTGAGCAACCTGGTCTGGTGGAAGGTGTCCCTGCCCGTGGCAGGGGAATGGAACTGACTGATCTTCAAGCTCCCTTCCAATCCAAACCATTCTATGACTCTCTAATATAAAGGCTTGCAATGTATAGTTCCTTTATTCATGTACGTCAAAAGGCATTTTTGTCCTTGCAGCAGAGATGAAGGATTATACACATGGGTATGAATGCAAGTGTCTGATAATACATTCAAGCAAACATAGCAGATGCAAGCTTTATAATGAAGCAATTAATAGTATATTTTGTTTTTCTTAAATGAACCATGACACAGAAGATGTGGGTAGAAATACTAAATGAATACGTTTAAGTTACTGTATGTGAAGAATGTTAGCTGAAAACGTGGTGGATATTTGCAATTTTCAGATAAGTTGTTCTGCTCTCTCTGCAGTAGTGGCATCCTCAATGGAATTACACAGAGGTCAGGAAATGAAAATTGGTCTTGTGCCTGAAAACATACAGATGGAGCTAGATCCAGCTCTCTCTGGAGCTGATGGAAAGCCTTCCAGTCATTTCTGTGAGAGATGGATCAGGCCCTGACTCCTTTTCATTAAATGTCCAGCTAATCTGCCAAAGATGATTCAACATCATGTATATATATCTATAGATATGTACATATGTGTGTGTTCTTATCTTTCCTATTTGACAGGAAAGCAAGTAACTCATTCTACATATTTCTAAAGGCAAATTTTCTTTATAGAAAAAAAGGGCTTGTCTCTTGGCTTGTGTTCTGACTTGGAGCAAACCCTAGGAATCTGGCATTCTGTCTTTCCTTTAAGTCATTTTAAATATGATATAGGCAGAATCAATTATTTAAATTGTTAATTCAGCTGGTAATTGAAACAAAAAATAAATATTTCTTTCTGAACTATCATTTCAGTTAACAACTGAATTAAAGCAAGCTGGTTTGAAGACGAGGGTCTCTAGTGTAAAGGATGATACAGATAAATATGAACTACATTGGTAATACTTTATATATCTATTTTTTAAATTTAAACATTGTGAAACATCAAAAAGTAATTTTTGCTAGCAGTTGATTCCCTACCATAAGTCTTCCATAAGCAAATCTCCCACAAAGACTAAAAACCCTTTCAGATACTGGAGCCCATCTCTTCATTAAGCAAGTCCTTGATAAGATTAACTAAAGAAAAAAAAAATCTCTTATTAGCTTATGTATTAGCTGAAACTCTTTAGAAGAAACCAAGATAATTGGTCATAAATACCAAAATGAACAATCAGATTTATAAAAGAACTTTAAATATACCCAGTTCTTTAACTCTAAATATTTTAGCATTTATTGAACCTTATTATTAGCATAATAAACCCATCAATTTGATACCGTATTTTACAGTATTACAGTACTTTCCAGTGTCTTTCTGGCCTCTTTCATGTATTTACTTTGAGAAATATCTTTCTAAGCATATAGGATAGTAAGATGAACATGCAATAAATTATTTTTTTCCTTTCCAACTTATTTCTTGCATCATTAACTTTTTAAAATAAAAAATGACTGAATGAAAAGAAAAGAATGGCTGAAGGTGAATGAGGACACTTATGATTATAATCTTGCACAGAGATTTCATCTTCTTTTTTGTACCTATAATTGTTACTATTCTGGTTCTTTTAATGTTTATTTGAGTTCTAGGTTATGGAAGTTTGATACCAGAGTGTTCATATGCAGAATTTCTGTCTTCAAAGAAGTGTTGACAGGGTCTTTTAATGTGTTATTTAGATGGTGTGGCTCTTTAATTTTAGAGTACATGGCATGTGTTCAAACCTTCTCACTGTTGCTGTCTTGGAATTTGGTTATCTTTGTATGGAGTAGTATAAGAAATGCAGCTAAAAATGTCTCACTTGCTCCCTGTTCCTCTGAAAATCTACAGTGGCATTTCCTCTTTTGTATCAGAGAGATGAACCCAAGGTATGGCCACAGTGCTGTGCTCCTGTGTCTGCAGTTATATTCCAGCCAGACTTCAGTAGGAAATAGCTCTTCCTACACTTTCAATATGAAGTAATAAAATGCTTGAAAGTGTACTATAGTAGAGTATTGAAAGCTGGGAAGGCTTTCAGGATTTTATTTGTCCAAATAACCACTCCTATCGAAAGGTGTGATCTCAAACCTTGTTAGTCAGGATAATACCCAGTCAGGTTATGGAAATCTCCAAGGGTGGAGATGGTAACATCTTTCTGGACATGCCCACACTGTCCTCATTGTGTAAAAGCTTCTCATTATATCCAGCCTGAACCTCTCTGCTTTCAATTTAAGCCCATTTTCTCTTGTACTTGCAGCATTAACCACTGTGAAGAGCCTGGCCCTGTCTTTTGATGAGCTCCTTAACTGTGCTGAGCAAGCCTTGTTCCTCAGTTTCTCTTCCTTGGACATATTCTGTGCCTTTGACTCACATAAATAGTGTCATTGGTATTTTCTACTGGATGGCCTAAAACAGTATTTTAGATACAGGATAATGAGTGCAGAAAAGCTGAGGTAATCACTTCCTTGAACCCACTCACTGACACAGCCCAGGTGCTGTTGGACCTCACTGCCAGGGCACACTCCTGGCTCTTGTTTACTGCAGACAACCAAGGGTATTTTCACTATAGTCACCTCTCCTACAAGGAGTTTTCTGTTTCAAAGGCATTTGCTCTTGAAGTTCAGGAGATTAGTTCCTTCAGTCAGTCCATTTCTCTCTGGGTGCCAGCTGCATGCTTAAGAAAACTGACCATCACTTGATCCTACCCCAGCCTGATGTCATGGTGCAGGAGCAAGTGTTCCATCACCTCTTCCTGGTCCTTTCTGTAAGACAGGGTGCTTCTAGGATGACCACAGCAGAACTCCAGCTGTTACTGGATTCCAGGCACATTTATTAACTAACACCCTCTGAGCAAACCATGGAACTCACCTTTTGCTGAAGTCAAGGCAAATGGCATGGACAAGTCTCCTCTTGCCCACACGTCCAGTCATTTTCCTCACAGAAAGCAGCTGGGTTGGTGGAGGAAATGATTCACCCTTGGTAAATCCAGAATGTCAAGGCCCTTCCCTGATCTCGGTGTCCTTACAGAGATGACAGAGATCAACTTGCAATAACATCAGCCTGTTCATCTATCTTCCATTCTTTTCTTCAAAGCTATAAGTAAATGGAATCACTGCTTGCTTTTCACAAAAGAATAACTTACTTTTTTTTTTTCTTTTTTTTTTTGCCTAGGCAGCTAAAAGGTGTCAAATTAGGAATACTAGATGCTTTTTTATTCAACTGTTGGAGGCTGAACAGTGCAGATGAGAGGAAGTATTTTCGGAAAACGGTCTTATGCTTGTGAGATTCTTCCTGCTAAAAAAAAATAAATATATGTATATAAACAAAAATAGTGCTTTGAACCTAGAAACAAGAGAAGGCAGGTCTGCTGTTTCCTGCTCTTATTTGTGTAACTTATTAAGATTTTGGCTGAAGGAAGCATTCTCTCTAGGGCAGTGCTATAGCTTTTGTTGTTTAATCGTGGAACCCTGACTCAAGCATATGATTAAAGTTAAGCACAGGCTTCAGAGTACTGGATACAATTAAATGCTTTTTCTGAATCGAGACCTAAGCTTCTTATTGACAGCAGTCAAGATGATGCAGGTCTCTTTCCTATTAAACAGGGTGGAAAGACTAATTTCTATAGGTTGTATTCATCAGTATTACTTGAAATTAAGGGGAGCTCTGCCTGAGTAAGGAATAAAGTCCTTGAGTCTGCGCTAACTGACTTGCATTCTACCCTGTCAAAGACTCTAATAACAGGTTGAAGGGCCACAGCAAATTTTCAGGCTGAAAAATAAATCTCCAGAAGTCTACTGGGTTTTGATTTAATGTAGTAGAAAAACTAGTAAGAAAAAAACTAGAGCATTCTCCCTTTCCTGTGAGCTGGTGACAAACTCCTGTATCATGGACTATATCTTTTACCTTCTGTTGAGCACATTTATAGGATAAATGTCATGCTATTTATCTCCTACAGAAGCCTAGATTTGGGGCAAAATTTACAGAAATTGGCTGTGGAAACAACAGTCAGTTAAGTTTGTTGCCAAGAATTTTTTATTTGATGCATACTGAAATCCTGTCTGCAATTTTAAAGAAATAAACTGCATTTACATTCAGTTCCTTTGGGCGTCTATCCCATGAAGATTGAAATTCCACAAACTCCAAGCTTAAAGAGCTGAGGAACTCAGCTTGAACTGCTCAGTTTTTGCAGCTATTACCATGCTTGATTGAAAAACACTTGCCTGCTGATCTGCTGATTTTTGTGATTCACTTGATTTAGGGATACAATGGCATTGTTTTTAGAACCCCTTCACACTGCGGTATTCCATGTTGTAAATAAAGTTGACACCAAGGGATCAGAGGGATGGAGCAGCTCTGCTGGGAGGAAAGCCTCAGGGAATTGGGATTGTTCAGCCTGGAGAGGAGAAGGCTTTGGGGTGACCTCACTGTGGCCTTCCAGTGCCTGAAGGGAGCCCACAGGAAAGATGGAGAGAGACTCTTGACAAGGGCCTGGAGTGACAGGACAAGGGGCAGTGGCTTCACACTGACACAGAGCAGGGGTAGATTGGATATCGGGAAGGAATTGTTCCCTGTGAGGGTGCTGAGGCCCTGGCACAGGTTTCCCAGAGAAGCTGTGGCTGCCCCATCCCTGGCAGTGTTCCAGGCCAGGCTGGATGAGGCTCTGAGCAACCTGGGATAGTGGAAGGTGTCCCTGCCCATGGCAGGGGGCTGGAATGAGATGAGATTTAAGGCCCCTTCCAACTCAAATCATCCTGCAATTCTGATTGTAATTTGCCCAGATATTTTGTGGAGTCTCCATTTCTAGGGATTAGTAAAGCCTGACTGGACAGAGGCCTGAGAAACCTGCTCTAAGTGACCTTGCTCTAAACAGGGCATTGGACTAAGATGATCTCCAGAGGTCCCTTCCAACTCCAGTTGTTGTGCAATTCTGTGAAATGCAGGAAAGAAATTATTCAAGCAAGTGCAGACAAATTGGTTTGAACACAATAGGCATATTTTGAAAGAAAATATAATTTGAGCCATACTTAGAAGTATTTGAGCAATGGGACAAAATGTAACTTGGGTTTACTACAGGCAGATTAATAACCATGCCATCTAAAGTTGTGTGTTTGATTAATGATATAATGGATTCCCTACAGAAGGGAAATGTAGCATACTTCAGTAAACCAACACTGTATTCCACAGGGGGAATAGAATGTATTTAATAAGTTATTAATCAGTATTTTCACTGTGACTGACAGAAAAGTGTGTGTAAGAATTTTCATTTCAAAGAAAAAGAGAAAAATCTGATTTTCAAGTTGCTGATTTGGCAATGCCACTTCAGTGCCTTCTAAGCACTGCTGTTTGGTGCTCATCCTTCTCAGCTGTCCTTGATGTCATGATTTTCTATCATTCATTTTTTCCCCATTTTTTTAAAAAAGGTATTACAGGGTTGTGAATATATTCCTTGAAGGAATATAATATATAGAGTATGTGAAACTTTGCAGGTGGTCTGTTCATTTTGTGATGGTCTAAAGCTTTAGAATGTAGATAAGTTCTGTTCTTGACGAATTTTTGTTTCTCAATAGTATTACTAAATACATGAAAATATGACAAAATATACTTGGTTTTTGGATATTGCTTCCCCAGGTTTGTTCAGCTACGGAAACAAATGCATCATGGCTGGGTTCTGCCACTTTGTTAATCAGAATTTAGAAGGCTGCCATATTAAAAAAGCAAAATTTAATTTTGCTTTCATTTCAGTTATTCTGATACATAATTAGTCTCTTTTCCCTCTCAGTGCTAAACCAGAGAATAACCCAGACATTAAAGACAATTTTTGCTGGTTAGTCTTTCTTCATGGAAAGGAAAATCTAGAGCAGGTTCAGAGAGACAAAAACTCAATCAGAAAAAATGAAGTCAAGCAAAAATTTAACTAGCTTTATAACAGTTTGCAAGCAGAAAATTTCTTCCGGAATGGCTAAGATGGGATTGCAAAGTGTACATCTAAAGCATAATTTAAAAATTATGTTTGGGTTTTTTTTTAAGTGTATTTTCCTAGGTTTGTACTGCATGATAAGAGATGGTCTAGATGGGTTGATGTGGAAGCTGGAGCATTGCCAGTCTGATAAATGCTGAGTTAGAAGCAGGATCTAAATCTAAGGACAGGAAAACGTATAATGAGAGAATAAAAACAATTACAAACTTTTGAGAAAAAGGTTAATTATGAACAATTTACAGAACTTAGGGAACATAAGGCCACAGGCAATGCAGACTGAACTGTTCAAAGCCCATAGCTGTGTAAATAGTGAAGAGTGAAGAAAATTTGCTGTGGCTGCCCCATCCCTGGAAGTGTTCCAGGCCAGGCTGGATGGGGCTCTGAGCAACCTGGGATAGTGGAAGGTGTCCCTGCCCATGGCAAGGGAGTAGAACAAGATGGTCTTCAAGGTCCCTCCCAACCCAAAATAGTCCATGATTCTAGGATCCTGCTATCACTCTCTTGAGTCTGTTGTATCTGAATTTTGGGGCACCCATGCAGGAAAACAAAGATAATGGGATGTGGTGTTTGAATGCATTTGATTTGCACGTTCAATTGTATTGCCTGCAATGTTCATTAGACTGATGGGATGAGTCACTTCCATTTGGGTAAATATTTTGGTTTATGGAAGCAGCCTTATGACATTCTTGAAGAAATCTGAGACAGAAGGACCTTTGGTGGTCAACTTATTAGTGGTACCTTCAAGGTATGCCCAAAAATATGAGGCATGAGCAGAGCTCTTCACATTCCTGCTTCCTAATATTCAGTGGAGCAATCAGGACTGGGAGAAGCTCCTGACTGTTGGCAAAGAGAATTATCATCCTTCATATGATACCTAAAGGCAAGATCACTTTGAATGGGCAATGGGTCAGTCAGCTGCATTCAGAAGGGTTTGGAAGGGAAAATGACCATATTGAGCTTTGGACACTGTTTTAAATCCCTGCATGGCTTTTGGTGAGAGGAAATATTCATTTCAGGCAAGCAAAATAAAATCCAGTCAGAAAAATGAAATTTAAACAAGGAACCCTGGCAAGGCTACACTGAAAATCTGGAGACTTCCAAGCAAGCAGGTTTCTCCACTTTTCCCATTTTGCTGCTGGTGCTTTGTTCAGAGACAGAGCCATTCTGCAGGAGCTCAAGGTAAATGTGAAAAAGCCCTTAGAAATGGCCCAGTGCATTAATTTAGAAATGAAACTCACAAAGGATTATTTTAGCTGAAAAATAATTGAGGTCCATGCCACATACCACAGTATTTCCCTGCCAAGCCAGACAAGTGTGTTGGCTGCAATTTTTTTAGGAAGAGAAACCTGGAGTTGCTACCAGATGCCAGTGTGCTGATACTGGTGGAGAACAGGTATCCAGCACAGGTGGCTTAAGAGGTGGCACTTTCCTCCTGCAGTCTCAGAGGGTCTGTGTTTGGCCTGCTTTTAGGGAGGGATGCTGCTCACTGATTCACAGACTAGAGGTAGAACACCAATTACAGGTGTCAAGAATGCAGGCCAGGGGATAAACTGAATTGAATTAATTTTGATTTTATATATGGCTATGCTTTCAAGAGAACTTAAGCATCTTTGCACAAGGTGAATGAAGGGCTGAGCCTTATGTATGCTTTCAGAAGTACAGACAGGATCAGGAGAGACATAGCCTAATGCTCTGAAAAAAGGAAAGGATACAGAAATAATGTTATTCCAGGCACCTATTGCACACTGGTTTCTCTGTCACAACATGACAATATTATATAAAGCTGATTAACTGGGAAAAGAATTGTATCAACCAATTACTGTCTGTAATAAAACAGTATCTAGTAATACTCATTTTCATCTGAAATTATTCGAGTTGCAGCATTTTAGATTTTTATTTAACTTAGCTTTATTTATTGGATTGTTGCTATCATTCACTTGGTTAATTTTATTTTGCTTACCTGTTAAGGCAAAGGTACCTCTGGCTCTTTTGTGTCCCTCTTTCTCTAAGTCTCAAACAAGAACCTCATACACTGAAGTGTCTGTCTACAATTGAAAATAAGGTAATTCTTCTTGGCTATGTCAGTTGTAGGAAATATTTAAAATATCTTTTAAAGCAACAAGTTGATAAAGTCATATAGTTGTGGGTTAACTAAAATTATATCGAATAGTAGGCTAAAGCTCCTTCAGGCTACAGCTGAGGTTTTTCCTTGTAGTAATAATATTGACAAGTTAAGGAAAGTTCTTTTCAAATCTAAAAAATCTGATGAAGTCGGGGTCTAAATGCAGGCAAGGCTTCAGTTTTCTTGAAGTTCTGCTTATAAAAGCACACTGAAAATGCTCATATAGAAAGATTTAATATGAATTAATGAATAAGATCATTGAGCTCGTGTAGTGCTAATTTCCTTAAAGGAGGATTTTAAAAGTAATCAGAATACTAAAATGTAGTAGATCAAAAAAGATTATTCAGCAAAGAAAAGTATACCTTGGGAAAAAGAATGAGAGCAGGAGTAGGCAAGAAATGTTAAAAGTCCAGTTTGAACTAAATTTTGCAAAGGAAATTTTTAAAAAAGTAATAAAAAGAAAAAGAACAAAAACCAAAACAAATAATCCCAAAGAAACTGTAGATGCACATAGATAGAGAATAAAAAAGATAAAAAAGGAATGGAGAAGTGTGGGCTCTGTCCAGTAGGACTGGTTTTAAAGGTAATCTATTTATGGTATTAAAATTAATCAGAGCTGTAGGATGATATAGATTAGGCAGGATCTCTTGAAACCTTCCAGTCCACTCCCCTGATCAAAGCAAGGCCAGCTTTGGAACAGTTTGCTTAAGGCCTTGTTCACTCACATTTTTACAGTTCCCAAGGATGGAGATTTCCAGCCTTTCTGAGGAATGTGCTGCAATGTTGGCCTGACCTCATTGTGAGGGGTTTCTGTGGCCTCTGAAACCTGGCTGGAATTTTCCCTGTCGCAACTTGTGTTTGTTGCTTCTCAACTCATCACTCTGCATTTCCAAGAGGATTCTGGCTCTGTCTTCCCTACATCCTCCTCCTGGACAGTTTTCTACAGCAATTGCATCTTGAGCCTCTGTTTTTAAGGCTGAACAGGTTCATTTCTTTAAGTCTTTCCTTCTAACCATCCTGATGACTTTATGCTTAACTTGTCCCTGGATATAGATGCCTTTCTTTTACTTTTAAAGGTCTTTAGATGCAGTCTCAGAAGAGCTAAATACAGTCCGCAAATCCAGTCTGTTAACGAATGTTTTCAACTATATTTGTCTGAGTACCAGCTTTTGAAGGATAATAAGCTGTCATCCCAAGCAGGGATGTTGTGCTCTGAAATGTGCCATATATATCTGACAGAGATATGCTGGTAATATTTAATGTCAAGGTCTGTGATGGACACAATTAAAAGTCTTGCATTGAAACAGAGCAGTTGAAACAAAGACCAGCAAGAAAAAAAACCACTTGACTCTATAACAACACAAAATGCAAGGTGATTAGGAAGCGTAGTGTGTGTTTTTACGGTTTAATATAAGAGGAAAATTCCAACCAGGCAGAAATACATTTACCACTTGAGGGAAGTACTGTACCAGCAAATGTGATAAGAAATCCTACTTTTAGAAACTGGAGTATATCACAATATTGCCACGGTTTTCACAACCTGACTAATAACATGATTGAAAGTTGCTCCAAAGTTCTTCAGCCAATTAGCATTATCTTTTCATTATTAAATCAGCCACAGCTTGTAGATTTAATTGCCCCATTTTCATTTCTAGGGCTTGTACTTCATACTGACAGACGGCAATGCATGCACTAAGTTTTATGTGGTGAGGGGGAAAGTGTTTTATAGGGAATGTAAAAAGCTCTTATGGAACAGAGAGGTATTCCTTAATTGGGTTGTATATCATCAGTGTTTTAATAAATTTGATTAAGGGCCTGATTATGCTATTCCTTTCTCCAGAGCCCTTACTGAAGTCAAAGGGAGAGCTACAAATGGGAAGCTTGCAAGACAAAGTCCTGGCATGAGAGAGCATTAAGAAAAGCTTTATCCTGGAAAGCAGATTCGTTGCACCTATATTTATCAGAGCATTAAAAGTAGATATTTATAAAGAGTTTTCAACATCTCAAACCCATCATTATCCCTATATTAGAAGTTACTCGGTTTGCCTTAATTGTTCAATGGAAATTTCTGGCCCAAGTCCATCAAAGTGGAGGGCTGTTGGTTTATTTCACCTGATTTAGAGAAAGGCTGTTAGAGGTGGTGATTGTGCAGCTAGTAGAACCTTTGGAGGTCTTGATTTAAAAAAAAAGATTATGAACAAAGGATGTTAAAACTTGAAGTTTTTCATAAGCTTTTGCATGTACATGATTTTAATACTAATCTTGCTAACTGGGGCCAGTCACAGCAGTAAAATTAACAGGATATAGAAGGAATAAGATCTGTGAGTCATAAGGATTGTGTCAAGACTTGAGCACTTCATGTAATTTACTGAGACAGTTTATTTTTGAAGAGGAAAATGGCACAATCAATATGCATTTGATTTCAAGGGTATTGATTCCAGATTTTCCTTTAAAAGTTAGTTAAGTAAGCTTTTTACTCAATGGCCTTCCTTTATAGGACTGTTTATGAGAATGTGGAGCTTCTCAGAGGAGGAAGGGTAGAAATAGTTTTCCTTATTAATACTGTATGTCTATATTTTAAAAGATTTTATGTGAAAAGTAAGTTGGCAGTGAATTATCTTGAAGTACATAATTAGTTTTTTCTGTGCATGAACATTAATGAGCGAGTTGGTGAGGATCGTCTTCCATTAGATCACAGTAGTGAGAGCTAAAAGAAGAGCAGAAATGTCTGATATCCTGAGCCTTGTTTTCCATTTCTATTCTGAAATCTCCGTTAGGTGGTTGTACACTTGGAAAGGTTAGGCAGTGTTAATAAAAGGGTTTGTAGCATTGAGGTTTTCTCAATGAATGGCAGCACATTCCAGGCTTAAAAACTATGTCAGGGCCTCTGAAATTTAAAGTAATCTTGATTTATACCTCATTCTAAGGCTGACTATTTAAACCTGAATTTTATATTCAGTAAAGCTGAATATACAGCTTTGCAGGATATAAAAATATTACTGATGGGTGTTTATTCTTTTCTGAAACATCCAATGTATTTCTTTGTATCTCAATGCAGAATAAATGCCATACCTTTATGGGCTACTAGGAGTTTGCCTTGCATATTTGTATGCTGCAAAAGTCTATTTTGTCTCATAATAACCACACAAGTGAAAATTAGAATGTTTTCTTCTTAACTGTGCTCTTCCAGTACTTGAAGGGAACCCACAGGAATGATGGAGAGAATATTCACAGGGGCCTGGAGTGACAGGACAAGGGGAATGGCTTCACACTGACAGAGAACAAGTTTGGACTGGATATTAGGAAGAAATTCTTCCCTGTGAGGGTGGTGAGGCACTGGAATAGGTTACTCAGAGAAGTTGTGGTGTGTGTAGGTTGTAGTTGGGGCTGCTGTATTTGAAGTCTTCTCAGATGTGCTTATCTTCTTAAAAACCCTTTATTTTTCTCACATGCCCTGCTGACTTCCGTTATTGACATTAATGATACATGGGGGGATTTAGGCACTGCTCATCTTCCTGTTGTTATTGGAGGCAGAGGAGAAGGACTGATGTCCTTCTACCTACATATAATTTTTTGGGGGGCTGCAGAAACTTGTTCATCTTGGTTAGTCTGAAACTCTGCATGACCCTGAAATTTGTGATGGTGACCTACAGGAGTTGTTCCACGACTCTGCTGCTAAGATTTGGCCAGAACACCCCTCCTTAGTCAGATTTTCTTTAGGAAGAGGTAATTACTTTTTCTGTGTTACTCTGCACCCAGTAATGACTGATAGAGATAAATCTCTTTTTCTTGAATGTAACTGTAGGGAGATCTTCTGTAGCACAAGTGATCAGTCTCTACTTTTGGGAAGGTGATAAGACCCTTATGAAGTTTAATGAAGGACTGTTATTGTGTCGTGGGCTGGAAGAGAAGGACAAACTTGCCTGCAAATGTGGGGTGTTGGGGCTGAAACTGTCTAAGATGCCACCAACAAGGCAGGGATCTGTAGGATATAGCACAGTGCTGTTTGATTATGGGAAACTGCAGAGGGGTTCCCATGTTCTGCATGAGCAGTGAGCACAGGAATTCTGCTGAGGAACACCACTGGAGAGCCTTTGCTTACTAGATTTGCACCTGTGCATATGTTCCTGTCTCTTTGGAGAGATGTCTGATAATAACTTTTTGGGTTTGTTTATAATTTAAAGAAGAGGGACTTGGGGAGGTTATAGCCACGGGAATCATTAAACTTAGACTGAGAAGTGGAGATTTATGTAATAACTGTAGCAGAAGCAAGGACAAGAAGAATTTGGCTTAGAGGTAGGGGTGATGAAAAGAAGATTGAAAGACAAGGTATAAATGAGCCAAAACATGACAAATCTGTAGTCAGGTGCAACTTCAAGATGTAGTTTTCAGAAACAACAGTGTGCTTTCATACAGCTCTAATTTCCTGGTGTTATTGTGAATTTAACAGCAGAAAAAATATTATGTAAATAGGAGGTATTTCACTCATGACTTACCTGCCTCTTACTTTCTGTAAGTAAGAAGTTTTCTTTTCGTATTGGGGGAAACACTTTCCTTTAATGTCCTTTAAGTCTATGGATGATTTCAGTGTGAACTGAGCCTATGGTGACAGGTATTCAAGACTGTTTTGCACAACCTCATGCCTGGTAGCTGGAGTAAACTTACTTATTTTAGAATGAATACAGAGACATCTTGTTTTTTAGCTACTAATTTGTTTCCCTGAGGTTGAGACCATTCCTGCTGTTGTATCAGACCTACGTGTGCTAGTCTGAATGTCGATGCTGCCTCCAGATCCCTGCTTCTGGCAAATGGAGTTTGTATTTTACACATATGCCAACACATACTTAATAAGTTTAAGCTTAAGCATTTTGTCCTTAGTCTCACGCTGCTTGTCAAAACCACGATCACTTCAGCACAGAGTTCTGTGCTGAACATAAACTCCATTAGGAATGAAGGTTGGAATTATGTGGTGAATATACTGGCTTTACTGAACTTGCAGGTTCCTATCACCATAGACAAAACTGGTGCTCACAATCTGGAATTGTCCCAGTATTTCTAATGGTCCCAGCCTGTTCCTGACTTATATGGGCCACCACTTCTAAACAACACCTTGATCTCTACAGTGTAAATCTGGAGTAATTCACAAGGTTTAACTGAGGTTGAACAAAATCAAGTGTTGTGTCCCACCCTTGGGTCACAACAACCCCCTGCAGCAGTTTTCTCTGTAAAAACTCTAAACAAAATTTAAAACCCCATGATTCTGAATTTCCAGAGTTTTTTATGCATGTTGAGTTTTGATCCCTTGCTAGTACATTATTATAATAGCTTGTATTAAATATTTTTGTTTGTTTCCTAATGAAACTTCTACTGCTCATATTAATTCTTTCACTGATAAAAATCCAGTCAAACAAGTCATGCAGTCACCAGCCTAAAGCTTGACAAAAGTTGTTCCTGATCCATATGGTACATTTTAATGATGCATTTTATATTTGTGTCCAACTAGAAGGCATTTTCAAGTAGAGAGACATAAGTAATTCTCTATTCAGGGACACGACTGTTATACATAATCCTGGAAAATTAGAAAACAACATCACTTTAATAATTGTTTATTGTTATTATTGTTAATAATTGTTTCTAAATGCATTAAATTAAGGTAGAAGGAGAGGCCTACAAAATTGAATTTTTTTTCTTTTAATCTGTACTAATATATCCTTTAGTGCATTTTTCTAGCTCATTTCTGTACTTATTTTGTATATGGGTTGTTCTTTTCTGGTGTTCCTATAAAATGAACAAATATGTTTGGTTACTGGTACTTAGACTGAGAACTGTGGTCCCAGTATTTGATTTTGTGGCAACCCCTCGTAGTTTTTTGTACCAGGACCTATTTCTTAATAAATGTGGCCTTTTATCTATTCAGTCACATTAACTGCAGGCAATACATACTTCAACAGATATTAGCATATGCCAACATTTCTGGAATATATGGAATCAGTGTCACAAAACAATGATCAATCAAGGATCAATGACTGACAGTTTTTTCTTATATTCACCAACAGTAACTACATCTATTGTGAAATTGTTGCCTTCACTTCATTGCGAGGGAGGATCTAATGTTTTACGAGGAACTTTATTTCTGCTGATATTATATGCATAGGAAAGCTTCACATTTCTGTTGTTTTCCTCCTGCTGATTGCTTTATGTGACTGCAGCCTCGGATGGGATATGTGGATCTCCACAGGGCACCTGGGCCAGGATGTCACCTGTGGGACCAGGACTTTTCCAGTACCATTGAGCAGCTCTTTGCAGTGACTGCTGCACTGAGGTGTTTCTATTTTAGGTAACTGTTTTGATGGTCCATGACTGTTATCCCAGAGGGTCTTGCCCTGCCTTTTTCCACATGGCAACATTCTTGGGAGAGAATCATTGTTTCTTCCTCCTAATTTATAATCAATGGAATGGAGATTCAAGGGTCAGAGAGAGGTTTTGCCTTTAGAAGGAAATTGAGAAACACCATGACTGTCAGCATAAAAATACACATACTTGAGATCTAGAGATTTATTTTTTCCAAGCAGGATGAAACATTTTTAAACAAAAACTAAGAACTTTTTTCCATTATAATTATAATTATTTATTTTCACTTTCACTACTGCTTTCAAACACTCAAGGGGAAACACAAACCAACTCCAACTCCATATTCAGCAGCATTCAGCTGCAGCTTCAGCTCTTAGCCAAACCAAATTTATGATAAGTTGGAATGACTGAAATTTCCTCCCAAGCCCTGATGCATTTGAAAACGAAATGAAATTCTTAAATCACATATTTTGGCATGAAAATACAAAAAGCCCCAAATAATTTTCTATTCCCTTTTGGTATATATTCACAAAGAAATGCAAACCAGTTGTAAGTGCTTTCCTTAGAGTTGTTGGCTTCTGAAGTAACAAAGATAAGGATTTTGAAAGCAGCTTTTGGCGAAATGGAAGAAAGATATGGAAAACAGAGAATGCATGGCCCAGGTTCTTTTCAGCATGAAAGAAACATTAGAAAATAATTTTAATTTTTTGTGTGCTACTTCCCTTTATTAAAGTAGAAAGGATGAACATGTTTAGAACAAATTCAAGTGTTTTTAGAAGCATGGTATTGACTTTTGGCCTACATATAGAAAACTATCAGAGTACTTTTCCCACTGTCCATTATTCAGGGGAGAATGTGGTTATCTGAGTATTGAACTTCAAGTCTAAGGAGCTCAAGTTCCATCAGCTAATTTCTGCTTTGCCCTAGAGCTCAGCTTTTACACAGCTCTGTGTTGGAGAAGCAGAAACAAATGTAGTACATTTGAGACGTGGAACGATTAGGCAGATTGATGTGCAAGTAGCTGATACTGTAAAAATTATTATTACTATTAAAATTAACATTTTGCTGACTCTACACGTTTCCTATGTCAAGCACTAGACATAGGGTACATTTCTTTATTAATACAAGTGTTTTCAAACTATGAAGCATGGCTTAGAGCTTTGCTTCAGCTGAGGTATGACATCATAGTTCACAGCACTCTTTTCCAAAGGTCAGGAAATGGATCAATTATTGTGATACGTAGAGATCTGCAGCAGAGGTTCTTCAGAGGGTTAATTGTTATGTTGGGCTGCAGATTTTGTGAACTGTGAGCACAAAAAAAAAAAAAAATTAAGGCCCTGCTTTCACATGAGTAGGATTATTCCATGGCTATGTGTCCATATAGTGGGAAACTTCCTGTGTGGGGGGAATCCAATAGGAGTTCAAATCTCACAGGCAGTAGCAGAACAGGCTCTGATACCAAGAATGGAAGAAACTGAAAGAACCAGACAGAGGAGTTGCTATGTCTTTGTGCTTTTCTGGGCTATAACACATGGGGAGGAATATGACAACAACACAAAGGAGTTTTCTGCAAATCCACTTATGGAATAGCATGGTGTATTCCTGCAGCTAAAGCATTGGTCCCAAGTTACTTTTGAGTTGAAACTGAAAATAGCTTTATCTTAGGTGAGCTACTGAATGTTCAGGTCTCTCTTAGCTCAATTAGAATGTGCATTAGCAGATTGAGTGCTAAATTATTAAACTGTGCATGAAGCAGCTACAAATTTAAAACAATTGGAGCTAGCACAGAGTTCTCTCAAAAAAAATGTTACAGCTTGGAATTCAACTGTAATGACAGGCCCCATCCCTGGAAGTGCTCAAGGCCAGGCTGGATGGGGCTCTGAGCAACCTGGGATAGTGGAAGGTGTCCCTGCCCATGGCAGGGAATTGGAACTGGATGAGCTTTAAGGTCCCTTCTAATCCAAACCATTCTATAATTCTACGGTTCCTGTATTCAGAAGGATAATGAATTTCAGCCATAGTGGGGCTTTGCAGTAATATTTTTAATATAATACATAATTTTGAGTCCACAGAACTTAAAGATCAGCTTTGTCACTGTATGTTTCCTCTCAATGTAATTACAAGCATTTGACAAGATGCTTTTTCTTAATATAGTTATGAAAGAACCATAATTCTTAGTATTTATTACTGTTGCATGAAGTAGACATTCTGCTGTTTTTATTCCAAGCTTCTCTATACAAATATGGACAATACATTGTGTTGGTGCAGATATTATTTTTCTATTCTGATAAAACTTTAAAAAAAATTTGATAAAATACGTCTCTAAATGCAAATGCTGAATTTTTGCTCAGTAAGTTGCCCCCATGCATTCAAACTCCCCCCCACTTAAATACTGTTTGCTGAAGTTATTTTTTTTCAGTAAAGCATGTTTTGATTTTAATAAAATATCTCAGTTCTGCTTTTATAGAGTGAGGAGTTTCCAACTGTTGTTTTTAAATTACTTCTCATTTCAAAATGGAATTTATGTTAGAGGAGTTTTAAAAATAGAAGAAATGAAAACAAAATATTATAAGTTGTTGACGTAAAACATTTGGTTCACAGTAATTAAAAACATTTTTGAAAACAAACACTTTAGCTTTGCATTCTAATTTGGGACATATCTCCCTCCTTTTCTTTTCTTTTTGTGAAATGCAGTGAAACTTTCATTAGAGAGAAAAAAGTAATTTATTGCCCTTCTTATCTTGCTTAAATGCCTATGATGCCTACTTTTCATTGCCACTGTTCATAGCAGACCTATTGACTCTTATTTTAGATTGAGATGGTCCATTTGATTTGGTCCATTTTCTTCATTTTACTGATCCTTGTCCCTCAGGTTACAAAAAGCTAAAAGGAACAGATTTGCTATCATCAGTAAGACTTACTTTAATAGACATTTTGAAAAGAAACAGAATATTTTACAGAACTCTATGCCAAAATACCATCTCTATCAATGGGAGATTCTGGTCTGAGATGAAAGTTTGAACAGGGAGCAGATGAGCAACATAAACATATGAAGAGAAGCAGTGAGACCAAAATAGGAGCAGAATGCCAGTGTATTGTAGTGGAACCAGAGACTCTTGCTTCTATGGGTAGAATTGGAAGACTGGGCAAAAGAAGGAGCAGAGATGGAGAACTTTGTCAAGAGAAACAGTGGCCAATGTCTTCAAAAGAAATAGGATTTGGTATGAATTAGTTCTGTGATGGAGATTCTTTAAGGTGAAGCCACATACTCTGCTTAAAGAAATCACAGAATCACAGGGATGCCTGGGTGGGAAGGGACCTTAAAGACCACCTTGTTCCAGCCCCCTGCAGTGACACCTTCCACTATTCCAAATTGCTCAGAGCCCCATCCAACCTGGCCAGGAGCACTTCCAGGGATGGGGCAGCCACAGCTTCTCTGGGAAACCTGTGCCAGGACCTCAGCACCCTCACAGGGAACAATTTCTTCCCAATATCCAATCTAACCCTGCTCTGTGTCAGTGTGAAGCCATTGCCCCTTGTCCTGTCACTCCAGGCCTTGTCAAGAGTCTCTCTCCATCTTTCCTGTGGTTCCCTTCAGGCACTGGAAGGCCACAGTGAGGTCACCCCAAAGCCTTCCCCTCTCCAGGCTGAACAATCCCAATTCCCTGAGCCTTTCCTCCCAGCAGAGCTGCTCCATCCCTCTGATCATCTTGGTGTTCCTCCTCTGGACACCCTCCAGATCTGTGTGCTATTCTAGAAGAGGAATGCTAAGAAAGGAATGATGTCAAAATATCCATAGATTTTCTGTGAGGCACCAATGGACAGATGCCTGTTCCTTACTCCAGAGAAGATTTCTGGTGGGAGGCAGCACAAAGGAAATATCTGTCTTGCAGAAGAGTAAGGCAAGAATGGAAAAATGTGCCCTCCAGAAGTTCTGTGACAAAGGGGCCTTATGATGTCTGGATTATTTCTAGAGCAGAAGAAATCCACGAGGCTAGAAATTGTGACAGAGCTTCTTTTGTGGTCACTAGGGAAGCATCCCACCCACTCCTTGTCCCCAGAGGACATTCTTGTTTCAAAGCCTGGCAATCCATACAAAATAGCATCTCTGAAGAGCCTGTCTTCATGAAGAAAGCCACCTGGCATCCCTGGGTTTGCTGGCAATAGGATAATTCAGGAAAAGAGAAACAGGTGGATGTGGGTGGTAGTTGTGTAATTTCTCTGAAGAACATCTCCCTCAGATATGCAAGGTTCCATATCATGGGATAGTAGTAAAGAAAATGGGAACTGAAATTCCTTGCTCGGCCTTTGAAGGCCCTAAAGTGCAATGTTGGAAATTTGGACTTGGGAATTTGAAGTGGTTTTGTGCACTGAGCTGGCAAGTCTCATTTGAACCTGCCAGTGTTGTATCACTTCCAGACCTTTGTAAACTAGGTCTCAGGATTCAGTTGACCCACCACACACAGGCCATGCCTGGCAGGACTGTCACAGTGTTAGTTTTCACCTCCTTTAAAATACTGAGCAAATAGTTCATTTCTTGAGCAAATAAGCAAACTGTTTTCTTTTGGCTGTTCCTCCTGCTGCCTGATGAAGCTCATCTGTGGGGAAATCAGTATTAGACATAAATCCCAATAGAAAAACACATCTTTTCTTAATAACATTGCACATTTACTTGAATTATTTAAAAGATTCCAGATGCTTAATCTGTTGTTAATATGTTCAATCTTATTTGGATATAAATGAAATTGCTTTGTTTCTGAAGGAACGATTCCATCTTATTATTCCCACGAATAGATAATCATAGTTCTTTTATAAGACTATATGTTGTTGGGCACTTCTACTGACATAAGAATTTAAGCATTTTAGGCAACGAATGATGCAGGAGCTGGTGTCTGAGACATCAGATATTTCCTTTATTCCCTCACCCATTACCAGTTAATGTTTTGTGAGCTGCGGATTTGGATGGATTGTTGTGCCAATATCAGTAAGTCTGAACCTCTGGGTATTCAGGATTGTGTTTAGACCATGGAGCTGTGAGAGATCTGAGCAATTCTTTCATTAGAGTGGTGTCTAGGCTGCAAGACTTTGTAGGATTAGCACCAATTTTGGCCCCAATACCAAGTGACATGATGCCTTTGGTCATTGATTTAGGATCTTGCTTCCTCCATCCCTTGTCTCTGCAGCTGTACCAGTGACCGTGTTCTATCAAGGGTGAAAAGCAAACATGCCTTTTCCTTTTTTAAAGAGGTCATTCATGAAGAATAAACATGAGGGGGAGGTCCCTACAAATGTTCTCCCTGTCCTGGCATTGGCTTTCCTCCCATTTAGTCATGGCTGATGGGAAGTTCAGAGAGTGAATTTTATTACACAACTAGGAGGGTTTGGAGTGACAGGACAAGGGACAGTGGCTTCACACTGACACAGAGCAGGGTTAGATTGGATATTAGGAAGAAATTTTTCCCTGTGAAGGTGCAGAGGTCCTGGCACAGGTTTCCCAGAGAAGCTGTGGCTGCCCCATCCCTGGAAGTGTTCCAGACCAGGCTGGATGAGGCTCTGAGCAACCTGGGCTAGTGGAAGGTGTCCCTGCCCATGGCAGGGGGTGGATGAGCTTTAAGGTCTCTTCCAACCAAGACCATTCTATGTAATAGAAACTTTTAGATCAGATTTGTGCCAACAGAGGACACTCAACAAGCCCCTACAATTTTCCCATAGTTAGAGTCAACTTTAAAAGTATTCCAGCAGTTGAGTGCAAAGAACTGTAGCAAATGAGAGGATCCATCTGCATGTCTTTGGGAACTTCGAGGAAATACTGCACTGAGGACTTCACACTCTAAGCTGTTTTCTGGGAAAAAAACCCCTTTCTTTCTTAACTTTTGCTGAAATTTGATTGTGACAGGGGGTTTAAATGCAAGATTCCATATCACTCTTTTCTGTGATGACACCAGAAGTTCAGAAATTCTTTATCTTGGTATGAAAACTTGGAGTAACTTTGAGAGGAGGTAGAACATCACAAATCACCCTATTTGATTAATGGCTCCTTACAGAGATCCTCTCAGTGCATCCTCCTCATATCCAAGCATCTTGGTGATCTTTTCTGTAATTATTGAAATAGCCTAGGTAGGGTCAGCTCAGGTCTGTGCTCATCCATTAGAATATATGCGCCCATACTCTACTTGCTCTCTCCCATGTATAAACATCTGCAATAAACATGAGTTCATCCCTTGCTAGAGGTGAATGAAGAGTTTTTGGAATTCTGAATATTTTAGAAGGCTGATTTTGTGCATACCACTCCCCAATTCACTCCATATCCCACACGTAGAATTTACACCCATGCAGGCTGTGCATGCTTTAAAACATTCATCTCTTCATTATCTCTGAGGACGATCCAAGTATAAATTACAACCTTTTCTATCCTTTCCAGATCTGATTTTAACACAGTAACTCTCTGTTCTCCAAGAACACTTGATATCACTTTTTACTTTTCTGAGCATTATTGCTGTTTTGAATTATGCTTCTTGTTGGATCAGCCTTAATTTGTCCTCCTTGAATCTCATTCTATTTCATGCTTGTATTTCTGCTGTCTCAACTGGTATTTCAGCTTTTTCAGCCTGGTATTTAATCTCTGCTCCCTTCTCTATTCACCTGTCCTAACTTAGCATTCTCTGCAAACCCAATTGACATGGCCTGGAGAGTTGTTGCCATGTTAAATGTAGGATACACTGTGATCTCTGACTAGATACCACCTCACAGTTTCATGTGCATGTTTCCACTACTTTCACCACTTACTTGGTTTGGGGTTACAGGCATTTATTTTGTTGATAGACCTACCCTTTTTTTTGTCAATTGTAGGAAAGACAGAGAAACATTTTAAAGAAAATTAAATGTGAAGCCTACTGTTTCCCATTTTGCCAACTTGCTTTATATTAAATCCAAATGAGGTTTTTCAAAGCATCTTTTGATAGATCTGCATTTTAATGCCAATTGCCAACACAACTGTTTCTTCAGAAAGAAAAAAAAAAGGGGAAAATAATATGGGATGCTGGTAGGAAGTAGCACCCTGAAGAGCTTTGTGTGTTTCCTACACAGTTTTAGCACATATATACAGTAGGAATAAATATTTCCTAATTCATTGTATGAGTAGTTATCATTTCTCTGTTTGGAAATTTGAAAGGACTTGCAATTAAATTGCTATGGATCAAGGGAAGTTAAGGTTGGACATCAGGAAGAATTTCATCACATAGAGGGCGATTAGACATTGGAAGGGGCTGCCCAGAGAGGCAGTGGAATCCCCATCCTTGGAGGTGTTTAAGGAAAGACTGGATGTGGCACTCATTGCTCTGGTTTAGTTGACAAGATGGTGTTTGGTCAAAGCTTGGACTCACTGATCTCAGGGTTCTTGTTCCAACCTGATTGATTCTGTGATTCATGAGGAAGTCATTGGCAATTTGATACCATCAGATATGTATACATATATATATGTGTGTATGTAAATATATAAATATATATATATATGTATGTCTAAAGATAATGCTTATAATTCCAAAATGTATAGATTTCATTACCCTTCCAAGTCCATTAATAGAGTTTGTCTCCTTGTATTTGCCTTTCCTTGCTTTATTGACACCTCTTAATTACTATTCCATACTCCCCCACTCTTGTTGGGTTTTGGGGGGAGGCTGAATGTGTGTGAAGGTACAGGAGTGCTCGTTATGGACCTCTCCTTGCTATAGACTTTCTCCATGATTAGCCAAACAAAATATTTTCCCTGGACATGAGATCAGAGCAAGGGACAGTGCCAATGACAATGACAGAGGAAACAGGGGCAGGACTCTTGTAACTCCAAAATGTATCTTTTTTGAAGCAAAATGGAG
Organism: Acridotheres tristis; assembly: GCA_037013685.1. Lineage (NCBI taxonomy): Eukaryota > Metazoa > Chordata > Aves > Passeriformes > Sturnidae > Acridotheres > Acridotheres tristis. Next base: position 62,791,798 of record CM072885.1, read on the forward strand.
AGAGGTGGAGGCCCCTCGCTCTTGTATCCTTTCCCATCCTTCCAGTCTTCCATTTGCTGTTTATCCAGAACTCTTTTCTGCACGTCATCTCTCTGTTATTGGCAAAAGTTTGCCTCTGTAGATTGTGTTCTGCAACTGCGTTTCAAACTTTATAGCAAATTCAAATGTTAGAATACAAACTTAATTAATACTTTACAGCTGGTAATAAATGCTCTGGAGCCAGGGAAAGAATTTTGCATAGCCACATCCCCCTTTTAATCCTCTCTCTGCTCCTCAAGCTTTTCATTACCAGTTTAAAAACGTTGCTAAAATTTACACCACTGTGCTCTCCTCTGGTGCTGGTGTGATCATTCACAGTTTGTGTAAGCTAAATTTGAAATTGCAACCCAAGGAAGCCGATAATGTGTTGCATGTCTTTGTCTCACGCTTTGTGTGGGGATAAGTGACTTCACATGGCGTAAGACAATGGAGAATCATGTTTTAAGTGTGCAATGCCAAAGCCTTAGAGTGAGATCTTGCTTCACTGGGAGTTCTGTGATGATTTCACAGAGCGAGATGTTCAGTCCAGATTCTTCTAGCTAGGACACCGACACAGAATCAGGCCAGAAAAGCTTCAAGGGAACATGAAAAGGACATCTTTCCTCAGAGTCTTGCACTTAAATGCATGTCTTCCAGAACTGAAATCATAAGCTCAGTTGTATTTAATTCAGAGAACTGTAATCTGCGCTTTGCAAATCACAAAATTGCGAGCTGCCTTAGTTCCATTGGGCCCAAATTGCTAATATGAAAGTGTGTCATGAGATAAAATAAGTAATATTAAAGATAAAGTTCAGGTGAACTGAGAGAATAGACTTGGAGTTACAAAAGATAACGTAATTTTGCAGATTTTTATATTTTAAAAAGAGATACTGCAAGTAGGCAACTGATTGTGTGACCAATGGACTCACACAGAGCTGTTAGTCCTGTGCTTAAAATAATTTACAGAGAGAAACTCCTAAATTAAATCACTGCCAGTAATTTAAATGGTGGTGAATTATGGGAACTACTACAAGTTAGGGTTTTTTTTGAAAAGTTATGCATGATAAAATGTTTTAAAATGGGTTGTGTTTATTATTCCATTAACTTCTCCATTAGATGTTCACAGTTTACATGAGAAAGTGTGAAACCAGATTGACTATTACAATAGTGGTGCTCTGGATTTCAGGGTACAAAGTGGAGGTTGGAAATCCAGTGAACTCCAGGACAGTGAAATTCTATTTTTTTTTTCTAAAATCAGTCTTTGAAACTGACTTTGTTTTCCCTGATAGTTCCATGTCCAGTCAATATCAAAGCATATTAAATTGATTTAACCATGCAAAGTAAAGTAGGAACATGTCTGGCTCAAAATCTGTCTTCCTTATGCTTTACTATATTTATTTAAGAGTATTTTAAAGCCACATGTGGAATTTCATTACATTCTTTGAGACTTTTCAGGAGATACACTAAAAAACAAAAGCTAAGCAGGTGACAGGGTATTCCTTCATGCCCTGAACTGAATTTGTGACATTCCAGCACCATCTTCTCTACTATGGCAGGCCTGGGTACCATTGTCATTCAGGGGCTTTGGAAATCCCACCAGATGTATTCGTTCAGCTGGCCCTGTGCCTTCTCAGGATCAGCCTCATCATGATTTATTAACCATCTACAAAGAGCATTGACAAACAATGAATATTTATGACTACAGATGTAACCCTATTGTTTGTGCAAATTACAGTGTTTTCCTAGTAATATTCTGAATGGCTTCAAGTTGACATAAATAATTCATACTTGTAAAGCCATATGTTAAACTGTCATTGTAAAAGACTAAGTGCTGCCAGTTTTCACTTGAACCATATGTAAATATCAAGCACTTGATATTAAACAGTGATATAAAGTCTAAGCACCTTAATGCCACTTACACAATAAAGATTGCAATATGCCACAATGCATTGAGTGCCAATGTCAAAAGAAGTTTAACTGCAGCAAAGAAACCATTTTTATTCCTGAGTAAATTACAGCATATTCATTTAACCAAGTCTGGCTTTACAGATTGAAATTACAGTGAGAGTAGACCTCCAGCCTTTGTCACTATTACTGGGTGAAGGAGACAGCTTGAAATATTTCCAAGAATCCACTGCAAGTGGCTAGTTTTCATCAAGGCACTCATTGCATGCATGCGACATACATTTTCATACATTTAATGTGTCTGTATATATAGATGTGTGTGTCAAATGTGTGCAAATGCTGTACCACAGGCAGAGACACCTTCCACTAGCCCAGGTTCTTCAAGCCCCATCCAACTTGGCCTTGGACACTTCTATGGATACGGCAGCCACAGCTTCTCCAAGACTTTTTATTTTTCATCAGGAATTTCAGAATATAGTGTTAAGACTCATAAGGAGTAGAAAGTGCTTGGATTTATGGATTCTTCCCTCCATTCTGCCAGCATCTCCACTGACAGAGATGAGGCTGGCATCCTCTTTCCTGCTAGGCTCCATGGCCGGAAGCACAACCCTCACTCACCACACAAGGCATTTCTGGTCCTGTGGGAGGGCTGTGAGTCTCCTGAGGCACAGAGACTTGGCTACTCACACATACTTTCATGAGCCCTGTTATGTGAAGGGCCAAGTTGCTGGAACCCTGAAACCTGGAAGTTTTGAACTTTCTTTGCTTTCTGACACTGACCCCTAAAAGAGCACCGTTTTTGACTTGAAGCCTTGGAGAGGGCTTCCAAGTTTGAGTGAGTGATGGAGATGGAATCACTGGTGTGTACTTAGACTAAAGGTGTGTAATTTCACATGGTGAAGGGTTTTGAATTCAGAATACAGCAATAGATAATGGGACAAGATGGAGGTTCTTGGGTGTTGTCTTTTTCTTCCTTTTTGTTCCTTCTTCTTCATGATTTCAGGTAGTAGTTTCTGGTTGCATAGAAAATCTAGCAGTGCAGGTCACAGGTGTTTGGTTATTGGGTCAAAAGTATAAATAATATAGAGGTTGGCTCTTAATTGGATGGTTTGACTTCAAAAGACCTTGTAACTAGCTAGGTTCACCACATGTTCTCACTTTTGGCTTGACAGCTAGAAGTGCTGAAGAAGTCTCTGTACTTTAGATAAGATTTAATAAACAAGTCTGAACAAGAAATCTGTCTCTTGAGCATTCTCTCCTGACTCTGAGTGAAGGCAGAAGATAAAAGGTAGCCACTAACACCAAGTCAGTTGCCTGTATCAGGGCTATAGTCTGTGGGATATTTAATTCCAACCCCATTACAGGAGAAGAAATACAGGTGTGGGCTTGGCTGATCGTTCCCATTCTAAGGGAGTGGTCTCAGCCAGCTTAAAAGCCAAGAGGTTGCCTAATGATAGTTCAGGAGAACCCACAGCTAAACTCCAAAATTCTCACAGTAGATGTTCATAACTGACAAATTTGCAGCTAAATGCCAAGGCTGGAGGATGCAGATAGGCAAATTCAGCTTGGAAATAAGCCATACATTTTCAACAGCTAAGGTAATTAGCAATTGGAATGACCTAATAAGGCTTGTAACTGACCATCACAGAAAATCTTAAGGTGTGATTAGAGGTTTTTTAAAAAAACTAGTTAAATCACATTTATTATCCTTATAGCAAAAATCGTATTAAGGAAGTTGTGTGGTTACAAAGGAGACTAAGACTGAGTGGTTAAAAATAGCATTGCTTAGCCTTAAAATCCATTAACTTCCATGATCCCAGTACTGAGCCGTGCACACACTTCTCACAGCTCTCTACTGTGCATTGCTTCCACAATTTGGATTTAGAGTGTATCCACTAAGCTCCACTGAAGCTAATGGTGTGTCTGTGCTACTCTGCATGTTTCAAAGACAGCGAAAATTTTTAATTGAAGGTTTTGCAGTTCTTCATCTGTCTCCAAATGAGTCTTGGCACTTTGTTTTCCATGTGCAATCCTGGGACAGAACATTGCTCACAAAACACAACCACATTTACTGTTAAAATCCCACTGCTGCTTGAGCGAGAAGAACAGAAAATTAATTTCTCTCTTTTAATGGGTTTTAAACCAAAAGCACTTTCTTTCGCTTCCGTGGGAGTGTGAAAGTACAACTTCTAGATTCAGACAGGGATAGACCCAGGCATTGCAGATGCTCAGCATGGCAGCAGTTTTTTCTTTCCTCACAGAAGTCTAAAGGCTAATACAAGCCCTCAAAAACTTTGACTCCCAAATACAGGCTGACAGAATCCCATAAACTTGGCCAAACTTTCTTAATTGTAATGACTACTGTGGCCACTGCAAGATCCCAGAAATGCTGATGGTCCTTGAAGGTGCTCCTTTTTGTGTCATCACCCTGGAATTGATTGTTTTCCAAAATTGTCCATTCTGCAGGCTTTTTCTGGCTCATAATTTCCGAATGGCTCGTTTTCCAAAGGATCTTTTTCCAAAAAGATCCTTTTCTCCTTGTCTTAGACTTATTTCAAGGCCCAAGTAAAATTATAGGGATCCCTTATTTCAAAAGCAGCTCATTTCATGCCTTGTCTTGTGCCTGCAGTGCACAGGCAGTGCTTTAGGTGTCACACAAATACAAAAGAGCTATATTTGATACCACAGTTCGTATTTCTAGATACTCACTTGGACAGTTCTGTTTTTGCACAAATTGAAGCTTTTGTATTGAAGTAGAAATTAAAGTAGAAATCTACTAAGAAATGTGCAGTTATAAAAATGGCAATAATTATAGAATCTATTTGAAGCTTTCTGGGCATACTTAGACATGAATTTCTGGATTTTGTGATTGGAAATATAATTTTGTAGCTTATTTTTGTTGCTAGCAGTTTAAGACCTTAGAGAGGAGTCCTGGATTTTGTTTTTCTCTGAGCATCTTTTACTAGATTCCAGTCAATTATTACAGCTCTGTGCAAGTTCAGTGAAATCATTGGGATCACCCAGGTGCAACCACAGTGAAGACACTGAATTTCAGCACTGGAACTACAAAACAGGATGGAGAAGAGAGAAAATCTCTGGCTGTACTCCCCAGGTGCAGGTTGAGCTGGCATTGCTGATGGTTAGAAACACCTGCTTGGAGGAGGTGTTGTCTTGAGGGAAAATATTAATTAATAACTGAAATACTTGTGATCTGAGCAAAGTGGCTGTGGTTTAATTCACAGAGAAACACAGAACTGTTTTCAAGAGCTGCCTGGTGCTGTCCAAGTGCAGGGTACTTCCAGCTTTCCACAGCTCAGAGGCCCACCCACCTGAGGATGCAGAGCTGGATCTTTGCCATGTTAGGTAACTCATATGGAAATAAACCATCCAGAAAAATATAGAAGAGATTTAATTTTATCCTTCTTTCTTGATTTTTTAAACTAATTTTTTAAAATTTATTATTTTTTAGTAGGAAAATAGTTGTATCTGTTCAAGGAACACATTCAATTCACCATTAAACATGAAAACAGGAGCACATCACTGCACACAGACCAAAACCTTCTTTTTCCTCCACTAGGATTGCAAATCCATCATTGTATTGAAGGAAAATGAAAGTAAGATTTTTAAAGTAAATCTTTTAGCTTGCCTTTGGCACAAAACCAAACAATTTCTATTGTGAGGTTTTTCTGTCTGCATATAAATATTCCCCTGCAGCAGAGTTCATCTTGGGGAATGTTCCCCAGCGTAACATATCTGTCACTGAGATTGTTCTTCAGATGATCCATTTCATCTTGTTGCGTCAATAAATACTTACACTTTTTGAGCTGCTCCAGAATGAGGATCATCCATCCCAGCTCCTGGCCCTGCACAGACACCCCAACAATCCCACCCTGCGCATCCCTGGGAGCGTTGTCCAAACACTCCTGGAGCTCTGGCAGCCTCGGGGCTGTGACCATTCCCTGGGGAGCCTGTTCAGTGCCCCACACCCTCTGGGGGAGGAACCTTTCCCTGATATCCACCCTAACCCTGCCCTGACTCAACTTCATCCTGTTTCCTTGAGTCCGGTCTCTGGTCACAAGAACAGAAGGTAGCTTTCCACTGCCTGGATACACTGGTAGCTCTGGGATGGATGAGGATGAATTGGGAAAAACTGAGATGGACTGGGAACTCTAGGAGGGACTAGGAGCAGCTGAAACTTCTGGGATGGAGTGGGAGCTTTAGGATATTCAGTTAAATTTCCAAATTTGTTTTTTGCCATATATGCAAAGTAACTCAGTTTCTTCATCCAGCATTTCCTTTCTTCTCATGTTGACTTAGCAGCTTCTCATGTTATTCAGATCTCCCTTTGGCTGAGTGCTACAGACCATGGCAAACTCATGGAAAAGTAAGGTTCAAGGAAGCACAAGCAAGGAAGAGCAAGCTGAGAAGGTCTGACGACCATTGTGGTGCAATCCCAGCCAGCAGCTACTCCCCAACAACAGGATAAGGGAGAGAATGGGAATAGTAAAAGGGAGAAAATCCCTGGTTGGGATAAAGGAAGATTAATAGCAAAGCAAAGCAAGGAATTCCCTCCTTGCGATGGATGGGCAGGTGTTTAGCCATCCCCAGGAGAGCAGGGCCCCATCACACACAACAGTTCCTCAGGAAGAGAGACACCATTACTCCAAACATCCCTCCCTCCTTCTTCTCCCCACTTTATACACTGATGATGATGCCATAAGGTTTGGAATGTTCCTTTGGTCATTTGGGGTCACCTGTCCTGGCTGTGTCTCCTCTTAAATTCTTTCAGCAGTGTGGCAGCAGGAAAGGCCTTGGCTCAGTGTAAGCTCTGCTCAGCAATAACAGACCCATCTCTGTATTATCAGCCCGTGTTCAGCACAAGCACAAGGCACAGCCCCACACCAGCCACAGCCCCATACAGCCCCTAGTAGAACTGTAAAATGTGGTGTCCTTCAGGCCTTCTGGGATATAATCCCTCAGAACTTCTTTATGTCCTGTGTAATTGCTGAGTGGTAACAGCCAAAATGCAATGAAATGCATGTGTGCATTCACAGGAATGCTTTTTCAAGTACACTTCCAGCTACGTGCTGGACTCTGTGTGTGAACTGTAAAGAATATTTTTGTGCTACATACACTGGGCCAAACTATTGGTGCTTCTGGTTGGGTTTGCTGTGCCCCAGTGCTGCTGGGACTGTCCCAAAGGAGACGAGGTCATGAGAGGGGCTGCTGAGTAATGCTCCTTCCCTTCCCACCATGGCAATGAATGTGCAGGCAGGATTGTATCCTAGGTCTAATTCCACATCCTGGTTAGAAAATCCACAGCTGCATTTCTGAATTTATATACTGCATTCCTAATTCTACTTTGGTGAAGCTTCTTACAAAGGCACAATGCTCCCAGATTTTTATGTTTATCCGAGGGCAATTGTGCCTTAGAAATGGTTTATTGGAAACCTTTGACCCGAGTTCTAATCTGATTTAAATTCATTTAGATTCAGAATCACTCTGGGCTAACTCCAGTGTAAGAGTAGTACTGGTCCATGGGGCAGCAATGGTGCTTCACAGAAATACCAACAGCAGCTGGCTTTGTGTCCTTAGTTAATTTGATTATAGAGTTTTAGTTTAACTTAAACAAAGCAGCGACCTTATTATTATTTTAAGGAACCTATTTTGAGAGGAGGGAATCATATTTCTCACATAAATCTATCTTCAAATGTCTTCTTTAGATGTACATGCAGCTGGGACTGGAGTTGAGTTTGTGTGGGGAGGGGAAAAGCGTACTGGATTTCACTGATCACAGTTGCTTTAAATTATGCAGGGAAGAGGAAGATGCTGTATATGCATGAAGAAAACAAGGCTGGCAGCAGAGAGATCAGAGGGGCCTTGCTTTTGTAGTTTCCCTCTGCTGCAAAACAAGTGCCAGGGGAAAGACTGGGGTCTCTTGCAAGAATTAGCTGAGGGTCACACTTGGTGCTTGTGACCATTAGTAAAAAAATCTGGGTTCAATGGTAGTCAGCATTCTTATCATGGTTTCTGTCTCCAGCACTGTTCTTCTGTAGCTTTACAAGAAGCAATTCAGAATACATGCTTGAATCTTTGTCACGATCCGCTGTTAATACAGGCGAGATTCGTGATGGTTCGTTTTTGATCTCAAAGGTGCCAAAGACAACAACAGAGGACAAGTCAGTTTGCTCAAAGCAGAAATGCACTTTTATTGAGTGCCAACAACTCAGTTTTGTGATAGAGGGAGAGTTAAAGGAAACAAAGACAGAGAGAGAGAGAGAAAGAGGGGGATAGGGAATAGCTACCAACAGATGAGGCGGATGTCCTCGTGGTCTGGCCCAACAGACTCCGGTGTCCTCGTGGTCCCAGCCAACAGACATGGCTTCTGTGGGGAGATCTCAAAGATTCTCCAGAGGGTCACTTTTTTATAGTCCTTTCCCAAAGTGAGTGGCATCTGGCCAAGAGGTGGGGAGATTTATGGGCCATTGTGAGGTGCTCGAGACAGAACATGCAGTGGTGCTCCGAGAAGCAGCTGTAGGTGCAGTACCTGCTCAAAGGCTCTGTACCATAGCAGCACGGCAAGCACAGCACACCAGAAACAGTCCCTTGGCCAGCATCCACCTCGACCACTTCAGAACTCCTGTCCAGAAGTGGGTGGGGGTCCTTGGGATAGCCTCTATCCTCGCTATGGTTGTGAGGCATATGAGGGAACTTCAGACCGACTCTTACAGTCTTGCTTTGCCTAAATGTAAATTAAGGTCAATCTCAGGGATTTCTCCTGATACGAAATTCAGAAAGAGTTGAATACATGTTTTCAAATAATAAATCATAGTTCCATAGGATATTTTCTGGTTTTTGCAGACATTTCCTACATGTCTTATTTACTCTTCCCCTCCTTTATCTCAAATTAAAATCTGCTTTAAAGTATCAGTGTTCTAAATCACGTAATATACTTCAAAATCACAGCAGAGGAATTGAGAATGGCTCCCAATAACAAATCCTATTAATTCTAATATTTCCTATTCTACAGTTCTGTCACATGTGTAATTTTGTTTATGTGTTTTGCCTACAGAATGAAAAGGAGAAGCTGACATGCAGTGACCGCATGCCTGGATATGCAGCGAACTTTGGACTGATTTTATTTATGGTAACATAATCTGCATTTCTGCTCATTTACTAGTTGTGAAAAACTTTGCCACGAGCATCTAGAAGAGAACCCTTGAATTTCTGTTCTCAAATATGTTAAAAATCTGAAGGTAAGGTCAGTTTGGGAGAAATACTAGGAAGGTTCATGGAGCTCAATGCCTGCCTCCACCTTTATTCTCTTTTTCCAAAGGCTGCTTGTGGAAGGGCTGGCATTCTGTAATGCCAGCAGTTCATTACACAAATTCTGCCTCTCCCTCAGGGTTTCTGCTCCATGTCTGTTATCCAATGAAGGAAAAACATTGATATTTAGTTGTGAGCACAGTTGAGTCTTGGAACAGGCAATATCCAGGTGAAATAAATCAGTTGCTGAGAAATATTTATCCAAGATACATTCAGAGATGGACTGTACAGTAGGTGAGGAAGATCATGATACACAATCCTCCCTTGGGAACAAGAATCAGATGTGCAGGTCATTCTCTAAAGTGGGGACACCATTGTCCTAGTCAAAAGTCAAATTCCCAGCAAAACAAACACATCACGAAGCTACTAGACTTTGTAAACAGCAACAGGAAGGCCTGGCTAATAAACCCTAAATTACATGGTAAAGGATCCCATTATCCCTCTGGTTACAGTAATTACTGACTGAAAGCTTCTGTTCGTATCTACAGCCACTATAAATGGCAATGAAATAGGCCTGTTTACACCATTGCAGCATCTAACTAGGGAAACTCACTTGGGGCCTAAATTATTTTAAAGAAATACACCTAAGTGTATTTCTAATTTACTCAAATTTGCATATATTGCACCAGATGTCCTATGAAGATTTCATTTCTTTTGCTAACAATCAAATGCTGATCTTGAAGTTAATGTCTACACCCTTATAGATATGTTTATATATTTATAAAGATGTATGCATTGCATATTCAGAAGATTTTCTGTACATTATGTACATATATGTACATGTATATGTATATGTACAGATGTGTCATATATGGATGTACTTCCAGCATTTTGAATGAGTTTACCTCCTGAGGCCATACCCAGTATTTGCTTTTTAGACAGAACCCCTAAGTGGCATCAGTCATAACTTCACTTAGAGCAGACCACACTGAATCTGACTAAGCACACAGCCCTGATTTAGCTTTTACAAGTCATTCTTTTGCAGACAAGGTGCTTACATGTGCTCTTGACTTTCACCACATGTTTAAATCTCCCCTAAGCATGAGCTTAAAGTGCTTTCCTGACTCATAGTCTAGGTATTACCCTCCCTGCTTACTGTAACATCTCAGAGAGATTTATAAAGGGTTATTACCTACAGTTTGTGAGATGTAAAATGCAGAGCTCCAATTCTTCAACTCCTGTTTGTGACTAGTGGAACTAGACTGACTTTCACCATCTGGCAAAGTGGACACAATGATTTTATTTTTGCAATATTTTGAGCATTATTTATAAGTAAGTACCTACAGAAGACAACTTGTAAACCATACCTGAAATTCAAGCCAGCTCTTGATGAGGGAGAGCACGCTCTCCTACCCTACATGGATAATGCAATCTGCTCTTTACTGTATGGGATGCTTCCCTTTTTCCTGCTAGATTAGTTAAACAGGAATTGGAAAGATCAGACTGGAGTTTTGTTGTCAGTCTATGAAATAGAATTGTACTGAGAAAACCTTACTGGTCTTTTTAACCTCTATTATTATTATTCACACAGATTAATTATTTTAACTATAAGACCTACGTACAAAATAAATAATAAAATCTTGAATTTGTGTGTGTGTGCAGGGGTACTCAGACACAGACCTGCACACAAGTCATAGCAATTTCTAGTGCTGCAGAAATGATTGTTGAAATTTTAATGCTACCTTTTCCAGGCCAAAAAGGGTCTGGTGTTCAAAATCTATAGGTGCTTTCCATGAAGATTTCTATGCTGCTATAGAGTGATTCTGTTTTGTTCTGTCCCTCTTCCCTGAGCTTTACATCCCATATTTTCCCTGGTGATTTTTGAGGCTGATAATGGTTCTCTTAGTGTAAACTCTTCCCTTTTTATTTTTATTTCTTCCCTCAATTTCCATACTTTTTTGTTGTGTACTTCACTTTTGTGAATCCTCTTCCAAAAATTGTGTCGTGCTCTTTTCCTTTCTTTCTGGCTTTTCCTCTGTCTGTATTAAGTTAGGCATGCAGTTTGTTTTGTTCAAAATGCAGGTTGAAAAAAACACTGTGTTCATTTCTCTTGCCCAGTCTTACATCACCAAACAATTCCAAGGATTAATTCACACATGTATGGATGCTTTAAAATCTGAGCATAGTACTTTTGCTGTACAAAAAGCTTCATTGGACTGCAGAGGGGGCAGAAGATCCAAGTCTGATTTAAGCTGTACATTTTGCAGGGATTGTAGAAAAGATGTTCAGAACTTTTATTTTTGCAGAGTGAGATCAACGGTAGCAGATCAGGGCTCAGCTGGGCATCTAAAAGTTTTTATTGAGTGTGATTAACAATAACATGCCACAATTTATAAACCCATATTTAGAAGGCACTCTGCTGTGGCAGAGACTTCTGAGCTGTTGATAAAGACACTGGTAGTGTTGGAAGAGAGCAGGGTGGCATGGAGCAATGCATCACTGGGGCTTTTCTTTGTTTAGCTCAGTCAGAGGAAGGAAGAAAATCAGTTTGTGTCATGGCAGAAGAGTTCAGCCACTTCCACCCTATTCTCACTCACATGGTGTAATACTTGACTCTAGAATAGCCCTACTGGGGAGCCAGAGAACTATCTGGACATTAAATTGTTATCCTACTTGGATGGAGGTAGCAGCCTAGCCCACGGGGTTTTATAGCTTCCTTCTCAGATCTAGTTTGCTTTCCTGTTTGTCTTCATTCATACCAGGCTCAGTAGGTGACCTTTTCTGCAGCCAATTTTCACATCTGTTTCTAAGCAGTTCAGTCCTGGATGGACTAGTTCAGCTATTCAGGGAAGAAACTGCCATAACAGGGGGGAAGGATGGCCAGAGGGAATGTTGGCATTGACAGCAAACCCCAAAGTGGGCACCTGAACAAATGGTGGCCTGCCTGATCAGGAATTTGGGCAGAAGAGGCATTTTCAGGAATGAGAGAAATGCTGTGAAGATACAGGAACCATTCCCTCTCAGTGACTGTCTGGGGAGTGAGAACTATGCTCACAGTCACTGTGCAGTCCTACAGGCCCTCCTCAATTTTCTCTTCTTGCTGGATGCACAGATAATGAAGACTCCTAAAGGAGTGTTTTTCCATCTGTGTCTAAGCAGATGTTTAAAAACAGCTGAGCAACTGAGAGTTTCTGAAGCCCTGGTGCTTTTGCAAAGCAAATATTTTTGTTCTTTAAACAAATAAAACCTTTTTTTTCCCCAGTAACTTTGTATACCTTGCTAGGGCACTGCATGGATTGAAAAGGTTGCTACTCTCTCATCCTCCAGTAACATTTCTCAGGGCAAGGGGTCCCTAAAGTCCTTTGGTCAGGTTCAAAGAGTTTGCTATTGAACTTTCATGATCTGGAATTTCCTCTTTCTCTATTTAGTGAGGACTGTCCTTGACTCTTCTTCCTGTACTGTTAAGATATTCCTAAGTGGGAATTTGTGGTGGGGAGAGGTGTGTGTGGAGGCCCAGGGATGCTCCAGAAGGAGCCATCCAATTGCTGATTATCCTTGTCCACCAACATAGTGAAAAAATTGCAAAGTAATCCACAGAGAAAAGAAACGGGAAGAGAGTATTATGAAGATGATTAAGAAGAAGGAATCTTTGACTCAGATTAAGAAAAAGAAAGGATCTTAAGGTGTCTGTCGAGGTGGAAGGTGCAGTAAATTAATACCAGGTGGTGCTGTTTTATCTCTTTATTGGGGATTTTGCTCTCTACTCTAGTGATTGTAATGGAGAAGCAAGGAAAAAGTTACGGTCCTTGTGTTCCTGCACCCCTTCTGTCACAGCAAGGTAGTTCAGCATAAATGTGATTTTCTTTTTGTCGCTTCATTTGGTAGGTAAGTCAAAACAAAAATGGATATAAAAATTAGAAATGTTTCCTTGACACAATGAAAACTAGAAAACCAAAAGAAATAATATTTTAAGTAATTTGAAAAGTTTTCATTGAAAATATTTCAGGTTCAGGCTTTTATAATTCACTTACATTTCATTTAAAATTAATGAAACGGTTCTTTAAAAAGTAAAAGTAGATGTTTTACTAGGTCTAAATTTTATTATTATTTGCTGATGAAACATATTTGACAATTTCTTCTGGTATCTCCAGGAGTTTCTCCAAATAATTAATTTTAGTATGTTTACTAGTTCTTCATAAAAGCAAAATGTGCCCAGTTTTCACCTTCAACATTTAATAATTTAACTCTGATTCTTGTTGTAGTTCTTTTCCAGTAGTTTCTTTTCATGCAACAACCTTCCTCTGAATACAGGAATTCAATAAACTATTGCTGGATCATTAAAATGAACTGTTAAATTTCCTTAAACCCACGTTTTGAATCTGAGCCCCTAGGCCCATTTCAATAATTGCAGTAGTCTAATCTTTCACATTGGGGTAGTCTCTTTCATCTGAGGATCTCAAGATGTTTTACCTAAAATAATGAATGTACACTGGAATTCTTGCTAAAGGCAAAAATGAAAGGGAAAAATGTACCTTCCCCCACGTTTGTGTTGTGATGATGAAAATTTGCTATTTTAAATTATTGCTTTGTTGATTTTTTCCCATTGTGGATTGGTTTAGATTTTTTTTTTTAAATTAGAATACCACAACCCTGTGAAATTCAAATTCTTCTTGTGGGAACTTGACCTCAAGTAGCAGGGCCAACTTTCCTCATCTTATGGGTCAAAGCCATCCCATGAAGGATGCCGGGGATACCAAGTGATTTCTGGGACACAAATTAAAATAAAGCCCTAACAACCCTGCTTAGGTCAGTCTTAAAGGAATAATAGCAGGGGAAACTTTTTATTCTTTAATTTGTAAGTTGGCACTTCTGCTGTGCACAGATGAAGCTGTTTGAGCCACTAAAGCCCATTTACCTGACTGCACATAAATATAGGCCCTTCAGTCCAAGCCATCTGAATCTATTTGCCAGATAAAAGACCTTGCTTAATTCTTGCTTTGGAGCCCAAAATGGTCAAATTTCACTGCATGGATGATATGTGTAGCTTTAATCAGAAAGGACATCTGCATCCACAGATATCCATGGAATCAGTATAAAAGAATCACAGATTTGGGTTGAAAGGGATCTTTAAGGATATCTAATTCTAACTCCAGCCACTCACTGGATCAGGAGACTCAGGGTCCCATCCAGCCTGGCCTTGGACACTTCCAGGGATCCAGGGGCACTCACAGCTTCTCTGGGCACCCTGTTCCGGGGCCTCAGCACCCTCACAGAGAAGAATTTCTTCCTGGAATCTAACAAAAAATGTCCTCTTTTGGTTTAAAATCATCTTCCCTTTTCCTACCACTAACTGCTGATGTAAAAGTAATCTTCCCTCTTTTTTATATGCTTTTCTAGATACTGAAAGGTGGTATAAGATCTACCTCGAGCCTTCTCTTTTCCAGGCTGGACAATCCCAACTGTCTCAGGCTGTCTTCACAGGAGAGGTGCTGTGAAGCATCTGGGCATCTTGTGTCAGTTGGATCGTTGTGCCAGTTTGTAGTCATGCATCCATTTCTTTATTTCTTATTTATGTCCCTGTTGGTTGGAGAGCTTTTAATCCCTGCCTTTTAATTTGATCACCTTGCGCTAAGAACCAACCCCAGGATGCCAATTCATGGAGCACACCCAACCTCCCAGCCAAAGCTGCTGTTTCCAAGGTGAATTAACCCATGTGTTCATGTGTTTGCAGGTCATGCTGGCGTTTTCAGCAGTGTTTGGTGTCATTGTGTACCGAATCACCACAGCAGCAGCTTTGTCCTTCAGCACAAACGAGACAACCAGGTCCAACGTCCGAGTGACAGTGACTGCCACTGCTGTCATCATTAACCTCGTGGTGGTCCTCATCCTCGATGAAATTTATGGAGCTGTGGCCAAATGGCTGACAGAAATCGGTAAAACTGCCTTGCCATGTTCCTCATTAATCCATGCATTGGCATGAAGGGGTGCAAGGAGCATTTCCTCCTGCACAGGGCAGTGAGAACATCCAGGCCTGTGAAGGCAGCTCTTTACTGCCAAGAGCTGCAGAAAGTCAGTGGGTTGTTTCAAAATTGTTGATGGTTCTGACAAAGTTACATTGATGTTGTTTCCCTGATGAAAGTTTTCCTTACTGCTAAAACAATGTTTTTGTTCCATTCTAGGGCTATGGCTGGGATGTACTTTTTATTAATGATTCCTATTGCAGTTACTGGTTGGACTTTCAAAATTTATTTTAAACCTCGAAATATTGTTGCAAGCCTGCCTATTTATTTCTTTAGAAGGGAAGTAATTCCTTTAAATACTACAGAGGTTTGGGCCTAAAGTACTGATTTGCTATATGCTTTGGACTAAAGATGTTTACTAATAGGGATTTAGGCTGGGGCTTTGTTTCATTATATAAATTAGACCAAGGATGTTGACTGATAGTGCCTTTACATGAGATTACTCTTAAGACTTCTGTTTCTTCTCAATTTCTCAGTACACTTTTAAATTCACAAATGAAAACATCTCTTTCAGTCTTATTTTTGGAAGAACATTACAAACTACAGTTTTGCAGTTGTTAGAGGTCCAATTCTGAATTTTGGAAGTATGGTCCTGTTAGTTTAGATTAAATTCCTAAAGTATTTGAAAGAAATTAAGACAAAGCAAATTACCACTTCAGTGGGTTAATTTGTTTGTTTATTTCTATTTTGCACCAGGCATTGGGCAGATTGTAACAGGGTTACACAAATGGACTCTGTTCTAGTGGCATAAATCAGCTCATTTATGAGCTGTCCCAGCCAAAATTGTACCCAGATTTTCAGCTTTCACATAAGTGACAGGCTGCTGTGTGTGGCCTGATCACTTCTGTTCACTGCACCTGCCCAGGTAAGAAAGGGCACAAATGTTAAGGAATGACACAGCTGTGTGGAAAGAGTAGGAAAATATGAAGATGAGACTTCTCCAGCAGCTTCTAGGCAGGAGCTGGGAAGTGCTAGGCACTGCCATGGCCTCTCTTTGGGAAGTACAGGAGGAAAATCTTTCCCTTTGAAATGTGCACCAGGCTGAACTGTGAAAGAAAAAATTTCTTACTTGCTGGTTTTTCTCCCCCTGTCACTTTACATTTAATTCTAATCCTATCTTTATTAGGGCAGCATTCCTAATCAACCATCAGATGTTTTGTTTAAGAAGAATCCAGTCAGAATAATCTCTATAGTGCTACAAATTACATGAGTTACAAACTTCACTCAGGCAGCTTTCTCCAGCACTAGGCTCAGATGCCAAATGTAATCAAAATGTTTTAAAAAATTACAATTCATACATGCTGATAAATACTGCTTAACTTGTGAACTCTCATTTTGCTGAGAGGAGAAAAACATACTCAAGTCTCTTGTCACCCTGCACTTAATCGACAAGCTGAAGAACACACTTGTTGGGCTGAAGGAGTAGCTCTTGACAGCATAAATTTCTATTCCAACCCCAAGTACACTTGAGTCTCTGTTCAGGTGAAAAATACATCTGTAAGCACAAGAATAGCGCTGATAGCAATTGTGTTAATCATGGGATTGCAGTCTGATATACCTCAATACCTCCTCAATCACTGCCTGGAGGAAAAGAGAGGAGTTTGGTTGTTATCAATACAGAGAGCTCGTACAGGATGGAGCAGGAGACTCCTCTGGGCCCAGCAGAGTGGGGCACTGATGCCCCTTCACCCCAGATGAGACCAGCCAGAGTGCAGATGATATCCTATTATTCTCAGGAAGAATAAATCATCTTCAGTAATCAGGTGGTGCCAGACAAGATTTAGATCTCACTTGTAACTCAGAATCGCAGAATGGTTTGGGTTGGAAGGGACCTTAAAACTCATCTTGTTCCAAGCCCCTGCCATGGGCAGGGACATCTTCCACTATCCCAGGTTGCTCAGAGCCCCATCCAACCTGGCCTTGGACACTGCCCAGGATCCAGGGGAAGCCACAGCTTCTCTGGGAAACCTGTGCCTTACCACCCTCACAGGGAGGAATTCACTGAGGCCAAGGAAGAGCCAGTGGAATGGGGACAAAATCAAAACTACTCATGTTTGTCCATTGCAGAGGCAGCAGCTGCTTCACAGAGCTAAGACCCATTCCACCCTTAGCTCATCTCATCCTCCACCTGCAAAGCTCCAGCTGCCCAGTTTTGGCATAACTACCCAGCTCTGAGTGTTTAATTTTTTGGGGATGAGGGAGTTTTCTCTGTTACTCACACACCTATTCTGGCTGAATGCATTTCTCATGCAGCACACCCGAAGAGCTGGAGGACAAATTCTACACATGCCTCTACAGCTATGGTATAGGATGTCTGAGGGAGCCTCTGGGACCATATATGGTGTGCAAATGTTCATCCAGAGGCTGAGCTCATCCTTGGGGGGTTTCTCTGTAAAGCAGAGTTTAGGATTTTTCTCCCTCATATGAAAAGCTACACTGCTGTTATTCGATATTCCTGCTGCCCTGAGCTTTTGTCTTGTGGATCTATTCAGTGTATGGGATCACTTACAAATTATTTGAAGGTTTAATTAAGTTTTTTATACATATTGATGGGTTATGCCTTAGGACTCATCAGGTTGTGCACTGATCTTTTATGAAAATGTTGTTGAAAGTATCACAGAGAAAGCCGGGCAGTGAGGGCTCATTAAGCTTTTCTATTCCTTTAGTGCTAAAGTTATCTCACTGGTTTTTTTTAAGAAAAGCACCCCTAAACAACAGCAAGGCAAACAGAACACTCAAACTATGCTCAAAACAAAACTTTACAAGTACATCGATATTTTAAATGAAGTCCTTAAGCCAGAGCTCTAGATCTCCTTATTATTCCACATGGGGTTTTTTTGTGCCACAGAAGTTCAGCCAAGAATGATGAATTTAATCATAAAATTATCTTCTTTTACATTTGATACCGCTCAGGATTAGCAGAGAAACACAAGGGTTTCACCCATATAAAATCTTTTAAAAAGGATCCTACCATCGGTTTGAAAAGCCTCTGTCTTATACCTGTTTTCTGCAGCCAGAAAATTTTCACAGAAATCGAAAATAAATCTGGGAACAGAGTAATGAATTCTGAAAATATTTAAACCAAGAAATCTTGAAATACAGAACATATATAGTGAATTGTTAGCAAAATTGTGCCTTTATTTTGCACTTAATTCACGTAATACCTTATTAAAAATGTATTTAGTCTTGTGTTTAGCATCAGCCATATCAACAATCTCACCACAGAAAAGAAGACTTGTGGACTACAAGTTAAGGATGCTTTTAAGGTTTTTTTTTCTGGTTGAAAGTCTTTGTACTTTCAGCATTTCTCAATTGAGAATATGAATGTTTTGCTACTTTAGTTGTGTAACTGCTTAACTGATACACTCGTGTATGTTAATATCCACAGATACAACAAAGTAATTTATAGTGCTTTTGCTCTGTGGAATTGATTTTCTCTAGAAATCAGGACTCAGTGACAGACCTAGTGGCTCTGGTACAGATTAGAGGTACAGAAGAAAAATTAATATAAGCCCGAAGTTTGAAGTTTGGTTTTTTTATGTATGTGTTTGGGGATTTAGTAATTTTTATATACTTACTGATTCAGTTCCTGGTTTACTTTTTTTTTTTACCCAGAAATACCAAAAACAGAGAAAACCTTTGAGGAAAGACTGATTTTGAAGGCATTTTTACTGAAATTTGTGAATTCTTATGCATCCATTTTTTATGTTGCCTTTTTTAAAGGAAGGTAGGATAAATATCCTTTACATGTATATATATTTCTGTATATGCATTTTTATATATGTGTCTATATTAGTGGATCTGTGTTTAAAAAAGGGCAGAAAGGCCTGGGACTGGTCATCTTTGCCAGCTCTGAAAAAATATCATTGACAGGGTTATCTGAAGTTAATAATTCATTTTAGTTTTTTAAAAAAAACCTGTTGTTTTTGTAATGAATGGTGGTTCTTATAGGCCTTAACTTTCCATAGTTTAGCAAATTTTCCTTGAAGCATCATTCAGCAAAGAAAGGTCTTCCTGTTTCTTTTAAAATTACACAACTCTTTTTTCTATTACTTTCTCATTATTTTGCATCATTCTCCCATATCAAATTAAGAAACAGTTACAGTCAACTGGCAAATGAAGTGATTGACCAAAAAGCTAATTCAGCTGTCCTGCTAAATAAGTGTGACTTCCTATGGGCTCAGAACCCTTGTCTTTTGGGATCCAGTCATCCACATGCTTTTGAATGGGAAGCTTAAAATTATTCTTTGTTAAAACGTTGGAAAAAAAAATGTTTAAAACATCCTCTGGATTCTGTTTCCTACCATTTTGCTCTTCCTTTTGGGGACTGTAAATTTTGTTAATCTCTGCTCTTCACTAATCTATCCAGCACCTTTCATTTGAAGATTAATGATGCATTTTGCCAGTAGTTGCAAATATTGTAAGACACCAATAGAAAAAAAGTCACCAGATTTTCTCTTTTTTGACCATATTTTTGTGTTGTATGGTTAGAATAAAGTCATTATCATTGCTTCTCCTGGTGTAGCCAGAAGAGTGTTGGTTATGTATAGATGTGCAAATAATTCCATTCAGGGCATTATTCACATATAAGAGAATGTGGATTAGGATATGTGTCCCCAGGTTTATTTGCCATCTCTAATCAAGTGAGGGGGTTTCTTACTATATTGTTTTAGCACAGAAAAATATTTTATTAAAATTATTTTATCCAGATGTAGTAGAAAATTTCTAGAGGCCTATTGCTTTGAAATAATCAAAGCTGATAGGTGCTGAGCCCTTGAAAATTCATGTTGAAGAAGCTACTTCTTTTGGCTAATACAAATGAATAATCTTGATTTTAAGCTTAACTTTTTTGTGTGTTTTCATATTAAATCATGGTGTAAAAATTAGCTTATTTTTCTGGTTTTTATACTAGTTTATGTATTATTATTGCTTTCAGGTTTGTTGGCCGTCCTGGTCGTTATGTGTATGTGTTTGAAGGTTATAGGATGGAAGAGGTAAGTACATATTAAATTCAAATTACAAATAAAATCCTTTACACAGAGAAATATATATACAGGGTTCAGTGGAATACAGACAGCAGGGGAAAAATAGAAAACACATGCTAAAACAAGAGGTTAAATCTTCAACTTGAATTGGCAAAACCCAGGGTTTCCATCTAAGGCAACTTTATATTCTTTCTTTCTGCAGTTTTGACTATTTCATGGTCTTTCTTAGGTGAAGCTTCACCATTTCTGTGCTTCCCAACTGGGCACTAAGGCACAAATATTCCATTATTTTGTTGAGGCCCTTGGTAAGAGTGAATCTGGCTTCCCATTCTGCAGATCGCTGGGAGCTTGGCAATTTTAATAGCTTAAAAACCTGGAGCCATTTTGTGCTAAACCTATAAACATCTCTTTTTTTAAAAAAATCCCTCATGAAGGGGATTGCTGTGGGTATTCCCTGAAAGCTGAGAAATGTACTCAAGGTTTGACAATAAAAGACATAAAAGTCTTTGCAAGATTGAAGGTTTTCTTTCCCTCTCGGGATAGATCATGTTGGAAGAGTATTGGTGATCCTGCATTATGTTTATTACATTGATTATATAGTAAATATTTTTAAAGGAAATATAGGAGCCCCAGGGCAGGTGAGTTGTTTCAGAGCTCTGCATTTTTTTCATAATGCAGTTTTATGAGTGGAGATGAAATACCTTGCCAAGCACAGATTTGCAGTGATGGATGAACTCCATGATCCCACACAAATTGGTGGCAGGGACAGTGGGCACATGGAGACACTGGGAGCTCTCCCGAGTGAGTATTTTAAATTAAATCTCTTAATCCCTTCACACTCTGGTTTTGTTTAATTGCAGTGTGCTCCAGGAGGGTGTCTGATGGAACTCTGCATTCAACTGAGCATCATCATGCTTGGAAAGCAACTGATTCAAAATAATCTCTTTGAAATTGGAATCCCGTACGTATTCTGACCTTTTCCATTATGTGTTATTCCTATGGCACAGTAAATCAATGCCTTGATCCTTAGTCAGCTAAATGGGACTTTTGCCACTGCCTTCAGTGGGTTCTAATTGAATGTGATGATAAATCACATTTTTGGTTGTGGTAGAATGATCTGGTTGTATTTTATGTTGAATAATTGGCTATATCTTCACTAAATGGCTTAAAGAAAATGATGGAATATATGAAATAATTGATTTAAATTAATTTTAGAAACCCAGGAAAACAGGCAAGGTATGATAGATCTCCTGGGAAGTTTCAGAGAAGCTTTCAGGACAGCAGCATTGAATACAAATTAGCACAAAGTGGAGGGGAGATAGCATGGGGGAAAGCAATAGCCCATAAAAGATGTTAAAATCTATTACTTGATCTATGACTATTTTACAGGTTTAGGGATGAAATCCACTCATTTCCAAGGTGCCTTTATGTCATTCTGTGATGATGCAGGAGCAAGCAGAGACACTGACAGCTCAATGCCTTTCTGCCAAGGGCTGCTTCAGTGCTCAGTCCCCTGCTCCAAATACAGCAGGAAAACTCTCCCTGTCTCTCACCATGGGGATCTTCAGGCACTGGGAATCCACTGAGAAAGTCCTGCTCCTGCCTCTTGGGAGGTTTGCTTCGTGGTGGCAGTGGCCTGTGAAATGTTGGAGATGAAGAGTCTGGTTTAGACATCTCAGCTCCACTGAAATGAGGCAGAATCTTCCAACTCTGGTGTCAGCAGATTTTAGGTCACATCCATAGGACTGTGAAGATGGTAACTAGAAATCAAGAGGAGTGATTCTTAAAAGATATGAAATATATTTCAAACAAGCCCTTTTCCTCCCTTTTCTCAGCAAGAACTTTTTTTTTTTTTTTTCCTTGCAAGGAATTTAAATAGAGAGAAAAAATTCCCAAACAAATCAGATGTAGATTATGGATGGTTTCATTATTCTTGTGTCAAAGTTCAGTAGGGAGGTCTGTTTTCTGTCTGCATCTCATTGAGTTTACATTTTATTTTGAGAAAAGGGTGGTAAATCATTCCCAAAATATCTGACATGTTGAAGGCTTAAAGCTTTCTCAGTGTAAACCTGCTGTAATTTGTTTCTCGTCTTCCAAAAACTTACTGCTACTGGACTTTTTAAATGGGGATTTTATGATGTTACAAATACTGTATTTATTATTTTTGACTCATGAAAGCATGGGCTGATCCAGTCCAAACAGAAAGTCGTGTCCAATTATTTTTCATTTCCCTCCCTTCCATGCAAGAATGCGATAATTTCATCCCATTTTTCTCCCTCGGATCTGCTCCCCCCACCCTTTAGCCAACAAACTGTGGTGGCCTCAATTTCCAAAACTGTTTAAAAACAAACCTACTTTCATCCTCCCCTTCCTAGATAAATACCTCATTTCAGTCACAGTGCTATCTTGCCATGCTGGAATAAATATATTTGCTTTTCCTTTGCTTGTCTGCATTCCCTAGAAAATTGTGTGTGTATCTGTAGGGCTCAGCCCTTCTTCACGGACTTGTTTGCACCAGAAGAATCACTGAGCACTTAATTAAATCGGATTTAGACTTCTGTTCCTGCATGGACCACTGTACTGGTTTGGGCTGGATCCTTAAGGGTACCAGCAGCTGCAGTTTTCATCCCCCTTTGCCTTGTGTCTCTTTGGAGGGACTGAGAGTTGGGGTGAATAACACAGATTCTTCCATTGGCTCCCTGTATTTTCACTGTGGACAGAGTCCAGGTGCTGCCACCAACCTTCTCCATATGGAGAGACAGAAGGGGAGATATCATAAATGGTGGTTTGCTCCTCTGAATCTGGTACTGTCCCCTGCACATCTGTAACATGGAAGCACCTCTCTGCTGAGTTATCAGATGACACTCATCAAAAAAGTTTTCCTCCTCACTGAAATCTCAGGATTTCAAGTTAATTGTGTTTTTAGGAAGCCTTTTGATTTCATTCACCAGAAAAGCCAAGGTGTTTTAGTTGATTTGCAGAAATCCCAAATTCCATTTTCTTCTCTTTCTCCTCAAAAAATACTGGTAAGTAGATGATAGAGTAAGTTTGCAAACAGTCATCCTTTCTGTTCCTACAACAAAATTTCCAAATTGGAAAGAATTTTGGAATTGGAAAGCATCTTTCCATGTCTTCATTCTGCTTTATCCATGGTCAGTACTGGGTGAGGAGAGAAACTTCATATGGCAGCCCTGCATATTTTGGGATCATGGGGGACCCATCCTTGCTTTTCCCTTCAATGTTTCTGCAGAAACTGCTGCCACAGCTATGACAGATGTAATTGCTGGTCTCCTAAGCCTTGTGTGATTTCTTTTTTTAATTTCTGCATCCAGCAAGAGCAAACCAGCTAGGTAAAAGCAACAAGATTTGAATTATAGAAAACTAAGCCCTCTTGAACTGAAATGTGTGTTCTGTGGGGCTGGAATTCACAAGTTTAACAGATGTAAATATGCCACAGTTCACTCAGATGTGTCACATACCATCATTCTTTTACTGTTGCCACAGGAATTGACCCTAAAAGGCTGCAGGGCTTGAAAGCCTTAACCCAGAGTTCTTTTAAGACCCTTTTTATTCAGTTCTGGTTTTTTCTGAACTTATTAAAAAAAACATCCATGTGGTTATTTTATTACTCTCTGTCTTTGACCTTGGTGCTAAACCCTTAGGGTGAAATCCTGGCCCTATTGAAGTGAACAGCAAAACTATTGAATTTAGTGAGGCCATGGTTGTGGCCCTTTTATTCAGCATCAATTTCCATCACTTCCTTCAAAATATACATAAATATGCTAGATGAGAATACAAGAGTTAATAAAGTCCATTTAAAGACTACCCTTCATAGCTGTTATCGCTGATGTTGCTTTTCACCTTTACTAAATTATTCTTAATTAAAGGTTTAGGTGGTGGTTTTTGCCATTTTTTTCCTTTCCCTGTTTTTTATTGTTGTTGTTTTCCTCTGATTGAGAAACCAATAAACCCCAAACACAACACAACACAAACACAAACACACTCCTGTAAAATCCAGGATATCTGAATATGTCAAGGAAGCATGGCTGTACCAAAAATTTGTGGGAGAACAAGAAGTTTAGATATCTTTGTTCTCCTCCTGCCTCCTTCTTGCACCTGTGAATGTGAGGTGTTTCTTTATGTGAACAGACTGTAAGAATATGACTGAAGAAAAGCCTGGACCTTCAGTGTTCCTTCCCAAAAGAAGGAATGAAAATTACAGGTGAGGACACAAGAGTGTGGGTCACTGCTCTTGCTTTTCTTCAGATTCAAGTGCTCCAGCTACTCAACCTAAGAATCTTTTCCGTTTAGCTTTCTCTCTGCAGCTTTTTCCATTATCCTACAGATCAACAAGCATCACCTGGAAGGAGAGCCTTAAAAACCCCCCTATTATAAATAATCCTTTGTTCCCAGCAGCTGGGAACAACCTTAAAGACCTCCCAGTTCCAAGCTCCTGGCACGGGCAGGGACACCTTCCACTATCCCAGGTTGCTCAGAGCCCCATCCAGCCTGGCCTTGGGCACTTCCAGGGATGGGGCAGCCACATCTGCTCTTGGAAACCTGTGCCAGGACCTCAGCAACCTGGCAGAAAGAAATTTCCACCCATATCCCATATAAACCTGCTCTATATCAGTATGAAGCCATTCCCCCTTTTCCTGCACTCCATCCCTTGTCAATAGTCTCTGTCTGTCTTCCCTGTAGGTTCCCTTCAGGCATTGGAAGGCTCAATTAAGTCCCCTTGGTGACTTCTTTTTTCCAGGCTGAACAATCCCAATTGTCCCACTGAAGACACAAACACCTGTGCCAACAAAGTAAATTTCCTGCATCTGTCCTCTTTCAAACTGCACTTCAGATGTCCCACCTCTTCACCCTCTATCCATTCCACTGTCTCACTCCACAAATTTCTCATTTTTCCTAAGTCATCATCATTCTTCCCCCTAGATCCCCCAAATCCAGCTGGTCCTCCTTATTGTATCAATAGAGAAACTGTTGAATCATCTCTCTGATTTTTGAGAAGGAGCCTTCATCTAATCACCATGTGCTTACAGCCCAGCCAGGATCACTTGGAGCTTGATTTCTCTCTTTTCATCATATTTTTTCTCAAAAGCTCGAGGGTTATTGACAGGTGGGGCTGTAGTGATTTTATGCTCACTTCAGATGCTTGTTAATGTGCATAATGCAGTGCTTATTGGTTGTACTGGGAATTACAATCAGCATAATTCAGCCACGTTCCCACCTCTTACCTAACACAATAATTTGGTGCCAATCCCCTGTGAGAAGCTGCAATGTAATTTTTAACTGCTTTAGACACAGGCTGACAAAAACCTGTGCATTTTCTTTCCCTCTCATCCTGCATTCATTCTTTTCACCTGCTGTTCAGTCCCCTGAAGGAAGCACCTTGGGTTTTGGCATTCCCTGGCAAAAGGACCAGAAATAATAACTATTCTACAGCTCCACAGTTTTGCCTCTTTGCCCAGATCTGTGTGGAGTCATGAAACTTTGCTGCATGAGCCTCTCCAGCACAAAGCTTCTGGGACACTCATGCTGAATGGGCAAACCTGCCTCTTCCTCATGTGGGGGGCTGCCTGGCAGGAACAAATCAGAAGCTAAAAGAACTCTTTTTCTGTCAATCTTCTTTAAAAACCTTGATCTGGGTAATTAAGAAACAAGCTTTGAACAAAGACGTTTAAAAAGCATACTCGAGTTTAGTATCATAATCATAAGTACAGATAAAGAGTTCTGCAAAACTCATTTTCATTGCCCTATTGCTGTGTAGCTGGAGAATAACACCCTGCAAATCCCTCTTCTCTGTTCCTTTAACTTTCTGACACATTTCTGCTTGGTTTCAAACTTCAGATGCTTGGATATGACACAAAGGTACTTTTTTTTTTTGGTGGAAAATTTGAAATAATTGGTTTGGCTTGCTTTCAATCAGTTGATCTTTCAAAAAAAAACGTACAAAGAAGCATACAGACACTCTTCAAAGCTGAACTCCAAATGGTTAAAGGTGCTGTTCCTCATGCCTGGCTTAGAGATAACCAGATGAAAAATTAAAAACTATTCTGAACAGTTGAGCCCTGGATTTGGTGTATTCCCAAATAAACATTAAAAACAACAACAATTGTTTTAGTTACTGGGTTCTTGTGGGAGGTGTGTTTATGCATTAAACTCCAGAACTGGATTCTGTGGTGCTGTAGCTGAAGGATTAGATCACATATGGACAGATTTCACATCTAAAGACACCCAAATTTTATCTCAGCTGCTGCTGCACCGTGACAACGAGATGATCTTCACTCTCACCTGCCCACAGAAGTGTGAGGGACATTTATAGCTCGTATCATTTCGTTGGAACAGAAATCAGCACTGTCTTGAACTTACTGTTCACCATCCTCTCAGAGTCCCTCACATTAGGAAATTAACTGGGATATGTTGGAAGAGCATCCTGGGAATTCTTTGAGTGTTTTAAATCCTGCCCCAGCCTCCTGCCCTCTGGATGCTACATCACCTCTGTCACAGACAAGTTCCCTTGGCTGCCATAAAGACAGAGGGGGAGAAAGGGAATTTTAGTGTCTTGAAATGGCTGAGTTTGCATGATATAGGAGGTAAATGTCTTTATTCAAGGATTCATCTAATTCTGTCTCGTGAAGCTTTATTTTATATTTACCTCCACCCTTTCATTAAAATTGTGTAATCTGAGTGTCCTGGGTACCAGTACTGCCAAGTACTGATGATGTTACCATCAGACTTGGGAGCTACATCTTCCTTCGACCTCAAACAAAAGCTGCAGTTGTCCTGTTGATTTTTGAAACTTTATGACTCAAGATCTGAGAGGGCTTGATGCAATCTAGACCTGTTTAAAGAGTGTTTTCCAATCCCCAGTTCCTCCATACTAGTGCTGAAATGGAATAGGTCCTGTGAACACTGGTAGGTGCAGAAATTCCTCAGTCAGTGTGGGAACACAGTGACCCCATGGCTCAGTATAAATTTGGGACTGGAGCAATGGACCCACACAGCAAAACCTTTATTGTGTTTGCCAGCTTTTGTTCCTCAGCCTTGCCCTGCTGCTGAAGTCAGGGTCCAGGAAAGTGGTTCTGCTTCCTTGGAGGTCCAAAGGAAAACCCCTTCCCCCAAATATTCCTGTATCCAGGCCACACACCTACAGTTCAAAGGGTTTATCACAAGCTCTGGGGGAAAAGCTTGTGGGAGAGCCCTGTGTACACTACTGGCAAAACATCACTGGAATTAGTCTGGATTTCCACTCATGGCACATATGTGAAGAACTGTAAAATAGTGCTGTGTGTTTCTGTGGAAGATAAATATCATCTGCAAAAGAAAGATATGCAATAAGTATAAATCTAGCTATTTTATGCTAATTAAATGTATTTTGCTGCCTTGATTTTGAAGAAATACCTCATTCTCCTCTGGTTTTCCATGGGAAATTCTCAGTGTGTAAAATAGAATGAAGTTGTTGATGCATATGTATTTAAAATATCATTGAGGGGGACATTGGGAAGACTTTACTCTCCATTTAGAAATCATTCATTTTTCTCTAATTTATTTGTCAGTGTCATTAAATTTGTATCCCCATCTCAGTGGGGCAGTGTTTGATACTGCTATTTGTACTGTCAGTATATTCTTGCACCCTCTTTGGAAATATTCCATAATCACAAAATGGCCTGGGTTGGAAAGGACCTTGAAGCTCATCCAGTTCCAACTCCATGCCATGGCCGGGGACACCTTCCACTCTCCCAGGTTACTCAGAGCCCCATCCAACCTGACCTTGGACACTTCCAGGGATGGGGCAGCCACAGCTTCTCTTGGCAACTCATGAATAACTGGTAATTTTTTACCTTAAAATTCTATTATACTGGAAGTTCCCAATTTTTATAGTGAGATAAAAGAGTGCCTGTAGTAGAAATGTGGAATTAAACCATTACATTTTGTATTTTGTTAAAGGAGAGGTGCTCACTCTGTTGTTCTTGAGAGTACTAATTATTAATATTATTTAGGTCCAAAGATCTTGAGGAAGATCCCCTTGGAATATGCATCTAGAGAGAAAAATAATTTTAAGGTACTGGATTCAACTCCAGTAGCTTGTACCTGTCAATAAAAAACCATCAGAATTTCCCAGGGTAGTGTAAACTCTCCCTGTGATGGACCAAAGTAACATAAGATTAATTTTGTGTTGCTGTGCAAAGACTTGGGCCAAATCTTTTGGGGGAAAAAAAACCGAGAACAACTGACCTGGGTCAATTTGAACTTTATTCCTCAGGAAGCTCAAGAAGCTCTTCAGGAAGCTGAAGGATGAAAGAACTGAGCTAAAGGAAATGGACACCAATCAATCAAAGGATCCTCAGCAATGGGATCTCGACTACATCTTGGAACCTTTCACTGGGCTGACTCCAGAATACATGGAAATGAGTAAGTTTTTGGAATTTCCTTTCCCTTTCTGCAATAACCATGGCTTTACATAGGGCTATGTGTCAGAAGTGGTCGTGAGAAAGGGGGAAAAATACCCCAGCACTTGTAGTTTGCAGAAATTCCATGTGAGCTAGCAGAGCTATGAGATTACCATAGTGCCAACAGAGAAATAATGATGAATCCCAGGATCTGTTAATACTTCTGCTGTCAGATTCCAGGATTCCTAACTGAGAAAAGTACATAGAAACCATTTGGCCACAGAATCAATAGGTGTGGTTAGGAGGGATCTCTGGAGATGATCTGGTCCAACCTCCTGCTCAAAGCAAGGTCAGCTAGAGGATGTTGCTGAGAGACTTGTCCAGCTGGGTTTTGAGTATTTGCAGGGATGGACAGTCAACAATTTTTCCAGTATTTGATCACCCTTGCACCAAGGATTTTTTAATGTTTAAGTTGCATTCCCTACATTTCCATTCGTGCCCTGTACCTCTTGTCCTTTCACTGGGTGCCCTTGAGAAGGTTTTAGCTGTCTTCTCCCACGTGCCACATGGGTAAGATCCCCTGAGCCTTCTTTTCCTGTGGTACAGAAATCCCAGGGCTCTCAACTTCTTGTTCCTCAGGTCCTTTGGTCCCTCAACCATCTGAATGGCTCTCCAGTGGATTCACTGCAATGTGTCCATGTTTTTCTGCTACTGGGGAGCACAGCCCAGTAGCTGCCTCATGAGTAGACCCTGGAGAGGCAGGGAAGGAGAAAGCAGGAATGCTGTGGGTGGGGGTGTAGAAAGGAGAGAAATAATCCATGCAAACCCAAGCTTTAGGACACACAAAAATTCAGGGAGAAGCACAATGGGCATGATATCTAAAACCAGACATTTTATAAATATTGAATGTGGCAACTCCTGTTTTAACAAGTCACTATTCTCAATATCTAAAGATGAAGGCATTTTATGGCAAAAACATTAAATACCATACATGATTTATCTCTCTATACAAAAACAATTTTGATTTGTAGATACAATTTTTAATCTAATTAAAAACAAATACATGAGAATTTATAGAATGGTAGATTTATATAAATCTATAAATTTGTAAGTGTACACGAGTATTTCTCATGACAGCAGATTTGTGGATGTCTTTTTAATATGTTTAGGATCCCAACCTTGCCTTCTGTAGCACCATCAAGAATCCCTCACCTCCCATTATCTCCCTCTCAATTGTTCCAACTCACCTTAGGATCTTGTCTGTATTACCACTTCTATTACCTTATCCCCTTCTGCACATGATGATACTTTGTTGAAAAATTATCCTTTAGGACTGATTTTTTCCATTAATTACTTCAGCCCGAGATGATTTTTCTTCTTGTAAACTTCAAGTAAGCCTTTTAGCAATTTTTGAAATTAAACAATTGTAAAAAAGAACAGACATTTTTTTCCCTGTAAAAAATTTTATGCTCAGGAATAACTCAGAAATATCTGTATTTTAACAACCCAAATTTCTTGATTAGTTAGGTCTAAGGACAAGGACCTTTAGTTACCAGTAACAAATATATACTGGTGATGTTTGTCAGCATTGCTTGGGTTTGCTGTCAGTGGCCTTAATTCTGCTGTGAGAAAAGTGATGCTCCAATGTTGTGGGTTTGAACATAATTTCCAAAATGTCAGATTTGTTTTAAGGGTTAATCTAAGACCATGTATTTAGAAAGGAAGAAGATCACTAATCTAGCCTTTAATGAAGAAAAGCTACAGTAGGGTTTTCCTTACCTGTGTTTTGACTTCAGAGTACCTCTTGGAGTTCCCATGTTTAGCCCTTTGTTATGCTGTCCCTTAGGGAATTGTTTGGGATTTTTTAATTTTAGGAGCAAGTTCTAGAAATTGCTGAGTCAAATCATGGCCACTGAAATGAGTAGGTTAATGTGTTAAAAAAAAAAAAAAAAGAAATGCAGAGGTACCACCATAGTCTGTTAAGTTTTGGGGGTTCCTGTTCCAGGGAAGTGGTCCCATCCCCAAGCCTGCCAAAGTTTGGACAATGCTCTCAGGAACATAGTGGCATTCTTGGGCTGTCCTGTGCAGGGCCAGGAGTAGGACTTTGATGGTTCCCTTCCAGCTCAAGATAATCCATTATTCTATTTCATGGTTCTGACTTGTAGTGTCAGGGTTTAAGCTACTGATGTTATAAATCACTGGACACTGAGCCTGTAATTTAGATCAGTCCCTTGTGCCAGGATCATAGCCCACGCCTCAGCCTGCAGCCACTCAGGGCTGATTCAGGGAGAATGAACGGATGAATTATTGATCTAAACATTTGTTTACAACAGGAGGACGAGCTTCCCAAGTGGAGAAGCTTTACAGTGTGCCAAGCTGTGCCCTGCCTGTGGGATTTGCAGACAAATGTGCAGCAGATGAAAGCCAAGCTGCACCTCCCCAGCCCTGGCTGCTGCCCTGGGTCCATGTCCCTGCTCTCAGCTGTCAGATCCACTGCTCAGACCACCCACGCTGGCAGGAAGCACTTGGGGCAGCTCAGCACTGAACCTATCAGCTGGGATTGTTGTCAAGGGCATCAGCTGCAAGAGGCAGCTCAGCAGATTATTTACCTAATTCTCTAATTTTGAGTTGGGGACTGTGGGAAGGGAAGCAAATTCAGAAGGCCAGAGGAAGATTTTTATTTTTTTTCTCCTGAGTTCCTCAAAAAGGCAGGGCTACTAGAATGTAAGAAGAGGTATGATATTAACGTAAAGAGAGAAATCTGGCTGCTGTTTCAGAACTTCTATCTTAGTTTTCACACTGATTTACTCAGGCAACCTCCCTCAGGCATCAGTGGCAATCTGGACTGAAGCAGCTGGAAGAAGGAACTGCAGACGGGGCTTGCTGCAGCCTTTGGGTTTCCCCATGCAGAAGCAGGCAAATTATGTATCCTAGTGTGAGTGGTCACTACATTCAGCTTTGCCCTGCCAGGATGTTACTTTTGAGGGTGTATGACATCCTTAGCTAAGACTCTTGCCTCCAGGTCTACCATTCACTAGGCTGTACCCTAATCACAGGCTGTCCTTGCTTTTTTTTAATCCATATATCCACTCTCTTTTACTCATTTCTGTCAAAACCTGGAGACTGGCCCCCTCCCCACATGGCAAATCACACATTCTCTTTGCACCTTGTTATGAAGTGAATTATTCCTGTTAAGGCAGCACTTCTCTCAGGGACAGTGCTTGGAGCAGTCTCAGGATGTGTTTTGCAGCATGATGTGCCACAGGTAAAGGAGTATTTGATGATAACTACTCCACTTAAATTTTGGGATGCCCATTTCCAAGCTGCTTTCTTTTTTGTTCTTATTTCTTATTCCAACAATTCTGAAGCCTTAGAGAGACTTCCACCTTCTCACTCTCCTACCCCTGCCCTCATTTAAATCATGGTAGGTTCATAGAAATAACAAGATTTACTGGTTATTTTTTAACATCCTCTATTTTCTCATTTGGGAAAGGTGACTCTGTCTTTGTTCATTGGATTTTGTTTCTGCAAAATATCAGTCCCTCTAGTCCATGCCAACAAATTACATTGGCTGTAAGAAGGAATTTTTTACAATGAGGGTGGTGAAACACTGGCACAGGTTGCCCAGAGAGGTGGTGGATGTCCCATCCCTGGAAACATTGCAGGTCAGGTTGGATGAATCTCTGAACAGGAGGATCCAGTTGAAAATCCTTACTCATTGCACGGGTTTGGACTAGATGACATTTAAATGTCACTTCCAACCCAAACAATCCTATGGATAATAAAATTAATTTTTCAGGTAAAAGTCTTTGAAAGTATTTTTTGTTTTGCAGGCCTTGGCTGTCAATGGCACATCTGCACAAAGATTTGATTTGCACCAGTGACATTTCTCATGACTGTTTGTTTTGATATTATTAACTAATATTTTCCTGCATTTCTTAGCAGAGACATTCTTAAAACACTTGAGTGATCAGAAAATTTTGTTCAAGAATCCTGAAACAGAAATTGTCACTGTCAACATGTGTCAAATTTGTCCTTAGCACTTCCTGCTTCCAAAACTGTGCAAAGACTTTTGACCCAGGCCAGTAAACCATACCATGTGCATTCCCAAAATAGGTAGCATGTACAGCAATTCCCTCTTCCACATGGCAGCAAGTTTGCACCATGTGTAACTGGCCTGCAGTGATAGGAGTTGGCAAGAAATCGATGTTTAGAGTAGCAATAAATATTGCTAATGAAAGAAACTTTATTAAATTGGCTCCAAGAGCAAAATGATGTGCATGAATGTCTGAAATTTATACCACTCGTTTTTTGTTGAGAAGAAACTGAAATTAGCAATGATTTTCAGATGCCTATTTCATTTGGTCTTCTCTTCTCTAGCCTAACCACTCTAGGAGTCCAAGCTTCATGTGGCAATTAATTAAAAACATTTTTTCTCAAGGAGAAGTAATAATAAAAGATTTCTTCATCCAACTTCTGTTTAAAAACAATGGCACAAGAAGAAAATGATCAAATCCAATGTCTGTAGCTACTGACTACTATAAGGATTAATCTGAGAGATTTGGAAGAATTTCCCCTAGAGCAGGAAAAGCCATCAAAAAGGCAATGTGTGAGGCAGAAAAAGAAGAAAAAAATCACTGAAAAGAAACCTGCATTTTTCTGTAATCCCTATAATGAGGATGGTTTTGAAAATAACATTGGTGGTTGTGTGTAGGCTTGTTGCATACATTTATTACAGAAGAGTTATAAATTACACCTTTTCCTTAGTTTTTCAGCCAAGCCTGGCTGTATATCGAAAAGTTACTTTCTAGGATTTAGAAAGTTACTTAGCATAGAAGCAATTTTTCCACTGTTTACTTCTAGTAACATATGATCCTATGACAAATATTACTGATAAAGAAGAAAGAAAAAAAAGCAACAGAATCGTAAATAAATACCTTGTCTTAGGTGAGGCTTTGAGGTAAAAGATACTTGGATTACTCACACTAATGAGTGTGTAAATCTTGTAGAACCTGAGTGAGCCACACCACGAAGGTTTTGTGCTGGGGCTGATTCTGTATCCTTTACACAGGAGCAGCAGCCACCATCCTCCAGATCCATAATTTAAAAGCTTTGATTTGTGCTCCTGGTCATAACTTGGAGGCCAGACCTGGGGGACAGGGTGTGTTGCTGCTGGGGTCTGTTCTGCTCAGGCCCTGCACAGCTTCTGTGATGAGTGGACTTCTGGGAAGGGCTGTGACCTGAGACACTTCTTTGGGTGCTGTTTGTCCTTCAGAGTTTTTGTCTGGGGCCCCAGGCTGGACGAGGGGCTGCAGATGTGGCACCAGGTGTTGTGGAACTCAGGGGCTGGCTCTGAGCCCTTGGCCTCTTTCCTGCTCAACCCAGACAGTAAAGGCACCACGAGTGTGTGGTTTGGGCTTTTTCCCTCATCAGAAGTAGTCTGTGTGTCAGTGATGTGACATCCTGCTTGGATGCCCCAGGAGATGTTTCCCATGTCCCTGACTTTCCACCATAGCCAGCCTTCAACTGTTTTATTTCCCAGCTTGTGCCCTGAGCCTGGGGAATGTTCATCTCTCTTTTCTCCAGGCTGGGCTACCAGGGGAATAGCAAAACTATGAAACAGGATGGATGGCCAGAAGTCCAGCTCCTGGCACAGGTCTCTTTAGCCTTTCCCCTGTACATGAACACGTAAACAGCTCTGTATGGAGACCTTGTGGCAGAAATGTGAAAGCAAAAAGGGTGTTTAAGGGTTGCCATCAAGTTTTCCAGCCAAAAAAAGGATGTCTTGGTGTCAACTGTCCTTGATGGAAGAGTGTAAGAGTCCCAAAAGTATTGTAAATATTTCCGGTGTGACGAGACAGGCGTCCTCAGAACTCCAGGATGCTGAGATGAGATTCCTTCTGGGATTTGGACAGAGATTCTCTTTGTAATCTATTAAGGTTTGTTTCCAGAAACAATGATCACACTCAACAAATAACCTGTGAATTGCTGAGGCTGTTCAAAGACTCCTCCATTTAACGATTGTTTGCTAGTTTGTTACACAAGGCTGTTTTAAGTTCAGGGTTTGGCTTTGGGATTGCTTTTTTTGCCTGCATTTTGCATCATTTACACTTTCATAAGAAGGAGTTGAGAAGGCTGAAGAGATTTCAAGATGGCCACACAAACACTTCTGGCACAGAGTTTTCTATGAAGACACAACTATCCAGAACTCCTTTGCATACCTTGAACATTTTTTCCATGAACTTGAAAGAAAATTAAACTGCATTTTCCCAGGCAATGAATGAAGGGGCTACAAACAACATCAAAGAAAATGCGTGTGTGGTTTATTCTTAAACATTGCAAATACTTTTTTTTTCCTTTTTATTTTTTTTTTTTTTTTACAGAATCCTCCCAGCTGTATTCCTGCTAAATTCACTTAGAACCAAATAAGGGATATTTTGGGGCTATGTATTTTTCTAAGTATTTCACAGTTTTGGGGGGACATAACTTTAACATCTGGTTTTATTTCCTTGTTAATTCCTTTTCCTGACTCTGAACATAAAATAGTCAGGAAACTATGATTTCAAGGGTAGGATGTTTGTATGCTTTGAAAAAGCTCCATCTTAGTGCATACACTTTATCTCAGAACAAAACAATAACAATGAAACTCTAAAGGCCATATAACTGATATACAGAGGTTTTACTTTCATGTGCAATTATATTGTTCCTGAGACAAGAAAGGAGAAATATCAGAGGACTTGCAACCTGTATACAAAAAAGAGGGGCATGTGAGAGAAGGTCTTGGGGAAAACTTTTTAAAGAGTTAGTTGTAGGTTGTTACAACAGAGCCAAGGGAAAATATTTTAAAGTATAGTATTGTGCTGTGTACACAGAATATTGTGCTATTTTCACAGAAAAGTCAATTCCTCCCTCAGTGAGAGAGAACTTATACAGGGATCTACCGAAAAAGAAGCCACAGTAAATATGGCATTTAAACACACTAATACTTTTTCTATGCTAATATTTTTTTAACTCTGAGATGTAGAGCACAGTGAGATTTATTAGCTTAATATATAATTTTTTTGTATATATTTATATAAAATTCACCTTTGTTCAGATTTAAAGAGGAGTATTTCTAAACTTGGAGGATATCAGTGACAAAAGGAGGGATGAAAGTGCTGCACACCACCACTGGTTCCTGCATCCACAGAGACACTTCTGTTCTTGCTTTGCACAGGCTGCCACTAAGTATTTCAAAGGAAGCTGGGAAGAAATAGTGGCACCTTGTAGATTTTCTCCTTTTACTTGATTGTGTATAATTTTCCTTGCAGGGAAAAGGACAGGAGAGAAACAGCATGGACTAATCAGTTAATTATGTATAAATGCAGAAAAATAGACTCTGAACCCTTTGTCTTTTATTAAATTTATTGTTTCCTTTGGCTTGTGCTTGTGCTAGCAACTTGAAACTTTATTGAAAAAATTCATAAAGTATAGTGACAAACTTTTGTCTCTTCATAGCCCTACTCTGAGATATTTATTTCGTGGGACCAAACTGGGAAGTGGAATTTTATGGGGTTGGTAATGCACAAAGCTCATCGACAATCTTCTGCTCCCTTCAGAAGCTGTCAAAAAATGTTGCTTTTTTTCCCCCCCCACAGTTATCCAGTTTGGCTTTGTCACACTCTTTGTTGCCTCCTTCCCTCTGGCCCCTGTCTTTGCTCTTCTCAACAACATCATCGAAGTTCGTCTTGATGCAAAAAAATTTGTTACTGAGCTGAGGAGGCCAGACACAGTGAGAGAAAAAGATATAGGTGAGTAATGAAAGAGCATTGCAGTGAAGATAAGACCAAAAATGCAATCAGAAAAAGAAGAAAGTTTATAACGAACCCATTAATAACTTTTTTCTTTCACTTACAGGCATTTGGTATAACATCTTGAGTGGTATTGGAAAGCTTTCAGTGATCATTAATGTAAGTATTTGGTTATACCAGTTTCTAATCATGATCTTGGGAACTTACACTGTTCCTTCAATATAATTTAAAATTCTTTATAATTTATTGTTTATTATTCTTTATATTTTATTGTCCCTTCAACATAATTTGAAAATGACATCTAATTTTCTCAATTGCTCAAATACAATAGAATACAGATATGTTTATTGTGCTATATGTACTCACTAAGTAAAATTTTCCCATATATGCTTTAGGATAAAAAGCCTCGTGCCCTAAGACTTTAACCCTAAAAGTTTCTAGTGGGTTCTTAACCTACAGATCATAATCTCATAGAACTATTTATGTTGGAAAATACCTTTAAGGTCATGGAATAATACCAGAGATATTAAAGATATCAAAGCCCTTTAGAAAGGGAGGTGATTTTCACTACTGAAGGGACAACGTGTGGAGAGGTGTTAAGACATTTCTTTGATAAAATAGCTCCCGGTACAAAGCACAGCACTCTAATGCCTCCAGAGGGGCAGTTTTGTTTCACTTGAGTGGATCCTTGTTCACTCACGGCTCTCCAGTTTCCAGGATTTAAAGTAGGAAGTCTGTGGAACCCTGCACATCCCCATAATCTGTCAGGCACAGATTTCAGCTGTCCAGCACTGAGCTGTGCTGGAGGAGAAAAACTCTGTAGCCTCTTGTTTTTCTCTGAATACACTTTGCAGATTTATGATCCTTGATTATTTCCTGTGTTGGTCAAACTCTGGAAATGTTTATTTCCTGGGGATTCCATTAAAGTATGAGTTAGAGACCTTTACTTGAAAGAAATGCAAATATGTGTATACCTATTTGAAAAAAAAAATATTAAATGCCCAATTCTGCTTCTCCATCTGGATAATATTGACACAGAAAATTATTATTTAGCAAAATATAGTTTTAAATCATCATAGGATCACAGAATGGTTGGAGTTGGATGGGACATAAAAGACCATCTCATTCCAAGTTCCCTGCCATGGGCAGGGACA
Organism: Acridotheres tristis; assembly: GCA_037013685.1. NCBI lineage: Eukaryota > Metazoa > Chordata > Aves > Passeriformes > Sturnidae > Acridotheres > Acridotheres tristis. The sequence goes on from CM072885.1 coordinate 62,829,335, forward strand.
CCTTCCACTATCCCAGGTTGTTCAGAGCCCATCCAGCCTGGCCTGGAACACTGCCAGGGATGGGGCAGCCACAGCTTCTCTGGGAAACCTGTGCCAGGGCCTCAGCACCCTCAGAGGAAATTATTTTTTCCTAATATCCAACATAAACCCACCCTGTGTCAGTTTGAAGTTATTGCCCCTTGTCCTGTCACTCCAGGCCCCTGTCAAAAGTCCCTCTCCAGGTCTCTTGGAGTCTCTTCAGGTGCTGGAAGGGGCTCTAAAGTCTCCTCCCCAAATCCTTCTCTTCTCCAGGCTGAACAATCCCAATTCTCTCAGCCTGTCTCCACAGCACAGGGGCTCCAGCCCTCTGACCATCTTCATGGCCTCCTCTGGACCTGCTCCAACAGGAGTGAGTCCAGAGCAGAATCAAAGGAATTCTGATTGATATAACACAGAGATTTCTGTGACTGGTTGCCTCCATAATTACAGTTTTATGGGATACCAGTCTCACAAGTTTAATACCAGCATGAGACCCCCCGTGTGAGATGTGAGTCCTGATGCTGAGGGGAAAAAGGACACTTACACTCAACAGGTTTGGTGTAACTACACCAAAATACAGCCCAAATTATGCCAACTGGGTATTAGGTATTGTTCTACGTTTTTAAAAACTAGTGATAAACCTCCTAATGGCTCTAGAGATGAAAAGAATTGGAACAATGGACAGTCCATTAATTCCTTTTGCTGCTTCCCTAGCTGAGCCTTCCCTTGGAGGTTGCTGTGCATTTATGTACAAATATTCTGTACCAATTCTGGCCATATAACTCTCCCTTCACCACCATTCTGAACATGAACATTTTCCTCTGAATTAATTAACCTGGGGACACAGATTCACAATGCTGTTTTTGTTAGTATGTTTGTTTTTGTTTTTCCATCTCTCAGGCTTTTGTCATTGCTGTCACCTCTGATTTCATCCCACGCCTTATGTATCAATATGCATACAGCCAGAATGGAACCATGCATGGCTTCATCAATCACACCCTCTCATATTTCAATGTCAGCCAGCTCAAGGCTGGGACACAGCCAGAAAACTCCCTTTTTGCACAGGAGGTTTCATTCTGCAGGTAAAGTTCTTGTAAGAGCAGCTTGCACAGTCAAGGGAATTTCCTTGGCTGTTATGTCATTTTTCAAGGTGTGAATTGATAAAATTCACTTACATGGCCACATATTCAGCAATATTCATGTGCCTTTGAAAATGTGGTTTTGGAAGTGCAGCTTTTAGAGTATTCTCACTGTGTTAGAAGGTCTTTAAAAGGTTTTTTTTTCAGGTCATTAAAAGGCAAAATAAATAATTTAGACAAATTTGATCCAAAGAAAAAATGCAATCTAACACTTTCTTTACTGAAAGATATAGCTCTAATTAAAAATAATGATTTTTTTAAAAATGGACACTCAGTAATTAGAACCAGGCTTTCTCTGTTTTTATTAAATTCAGTCCTTACTCACCGAGATATGAGTTTTCAATATATTATGCCCATCTTTAAAACCTGCACCAGTCGCCACCTACATGTCTCCTATTTCAGATTCATCTTTTCAGATTGGTGAAACAAGGCTCAACTTCCTTCAAAATATGTCCCAAATGCCAGATACTTATGGAATAATTTCAGTTTGCATGAGAAATCACTAATGTGTCTCCAGCTTTCAAAGTAATTTTGTATTTTTATAATAATGTGCAGAAATTCAAGGAGCTGGTTTAAGGCATTGTAATCCCTAGCTGTTCAAAACTGACCTTCTTTGGGTCAGTGTTATATTCGACAGCCTATCTCACCTTCCTTTTTGACTCCCTTGAAATCACCCAGTGATTGGTCTCTGCAATGGCAGAAAATAATTATAGAAGTTCCTCTTCCATTTATTCAGGAAAGCCTTCATCTAGAGTGGTTTTCCCTTCCTTGCTTTGATGTGCAATATATTTCACACTGATTTTAAGTGGGGAATATATCTTGCCCATCTATAACCCACAAAAATGACACATCCCAGTTTCTTCGCCAGAAGCAGGATAAGCAGGGAGGGAAATCTGTCCCTCTCACTCTGGCAGTGCTGTAGGGGTTGCCTTTGGGGGGTACCTACCTTCTCACCTTGACTACAGCACAGGATATCTGAGTGCACTCCTAACTTTTAAGCAACTTATAAACATGTGAGCTCTGCTATTCCCCATTTCTGCTGCTAGGAGTTGTTTGCTAGCAAAAGATTACCTGCAGAGTGTGCAACATCTCTGGACTTTCAGATTCGTAAGCCTGTGAAATACTTTTCCACGCTTGGTTCCTATCACTTTTTAATTTTTTATCCCTAAATTTACCAGTGTTTTCCTTCAACAAGCACCTTGATCCACTCCACTGTGATTTTGCTACTTTCACTATGCTGCTTTTAACCTTGTGTCAGCCACTGGCCTCTGTTTGTAGCTGTTTAAGTGCTGGTGTGTTTGGAAATATGTGCATTAACAACAGGGATGAAAGGCACTCCTTACATTAATATGGTCATACACAGCCAAATACCCAACAGAACCCAAATACAGGGAGGAGGGAATCATTCCTGTACAAAAGTGATACAAAAGTGGTCTCTACCTGATGATACCATCAAAGAGACTGAGAAGAAGGAAAAAAAAAAAAAAAGTTTGACCATGTTTTAGTCTGAGTGAGACAGAACTATGGGAGCAAAACTTGCTATTTTCTCTTCTGTTATCAGGAAAGAATTGGGAAAAGATGTCAGCATCCACAAGCACTGTTTCTCATTATAATCTGCCTCATTTGAATCTTATCAAAATCTCAGCTTTGGACAGAACTATCACTGTGATAAAGTATGGGGTCTCTAACTTGTGTCCCAAGAGACAGGCAACCAAACATTACCCCTCAAGCTGGAAATAAAATCTGTATTTCTGTTTCTGGCAAATGCATTGGGAACAAGCTGACCTCTCTTATTCTTAGATTTCTGTGACCTCTGGAGATAAATGTGGTTGCAATGAGGCTGCATTTTTCTCCTTACGGGCATTGCCAGAGATTAAGGTATCTTAAAAATAACCGTAACGAGCCAGAAACAACTCTGCCACTGGACATACAGAATACATTCTTCAAATATTTAGAGCAGCATTTTCTGCACTGCTGTGAACTCTTTGGCACTGCTTCCAAATAAAGGTTCCTGTAAAGCTGTTCTGATGCACAGTATTAGTTGTAATTTTACTTTTTTTTTGTCCAGGGGAAAAAAGGCATTTGTATAGCTGAAGAAAAATTAGATGCAAATCTTGCTAAGATACGGGATATTTTTATTGTTTTTTTCCTTTTAGTCCTTCTAGCCTTGTACAATAATGGAGTACATAAAAACCTGCTGGTCACACTGAAAAAAGGAAGCAGCAGATATGGAGTCATTTAAGGGACTTTTCCTTTAACATGGGTCTACTCCAACATTCAGCAACTTTATAAAGTGTCTTTGAATTTATTTTCTTAATGTCATGATATTCATCTCATCTATTCCTAATGATCAGTGGTGGATGCTAACATTTTTCCCTGACTAATTTTTATATACTCCTGCACTGCTGATTCTGGGATTCTGGATGTTTTCTTCAATTTCTTCTTAAAGACCAGCTGAAGAAAGAAAGGAAACAAATTAGCTTATTTGGAATGATTTGAAGTTCCACCTAGTTCCACATAGTTGGACTTTTTTTTTTACCAGTCTTTTTTTTTCCCCCCACACAATAAACTTCTGAAATACATTGATATCTTTGTCTTAGCTCTGGCTTCAGTTCACATTTGTCCAAGGGTTGTGTGGTTCTCTCCACCCAGCTTCCCTTCCCCTAAAATTCTCTATTTTCAGTCTACATTTTTCTATTCTTCCTCATAACATTTCTGTGCTCTATTCTTCAACCACGTCGACTACTTCATATTCTTGTCCTTTTTCAATGGAATTGCAGTTTCTTGCTATTTTGGAAACACAATAGCCTTTGCAGCACTGGCTGGTTGCTGTTCCTACTATATCAGCTGAATTAAATATTTTAAGAGTGAAGCATTGAGGAGGTGAGGGAATCAGAGAGTCATAGAATATCCTGAGTTGGAAAGGAACCACAAGGATCATCAAATCCTGACCCTGCACAGAAGAACCCAAAAATCACATCTGAGGATATTGTCCAAATGCTTCTTGAGCTGAAAAGATGGTATGTGTAAAAAAGAAACTACCTGTAGAATCTAGGGGTTAGAAAAGGCCCTTTGGAGTCCCATGTGCCAGAAAGTAATTTAAAAAGGAGGTGGGAAGGAGGCCCAGCTACCTCATCTATAGCTCTGGCAGCATTTTCCTTCACCATAAATCATTTGCTTGTGTTCTGTTGAGTGTAGGTTCAGGCATCACAAGCAGTGTGATTCCCAGCTGAGCCAGGTGAAATTTCCAAGGGGTCTGATGTCCTACAACACTTACATAGTTTGTGAAGCTCAGAATGCATTAAATGGAAAACCCACCACAGTTGGTGACCCTTCCAGGTGAACCTGGGCTCCATTTCAAGACTGGGATTGATTTATAGTAGTCAGCAAAGTCCACAAGAAGCTCAGTGGTTTTGCTTGGCTTTGATGTTCATGCAGATTAAGTTCAAGGGAACTGACTTTGGCCTTTGATGCAGCACTTGTATAGATTTGAGCAACATGTGGGAGTCCACAATGTCCAGAAAAATACCAAAGGAGGGATCTGGCAGTGCAGCACAAGAATCCTAAGACAGGACCTGTGCATGTGCTGCTGAACAAAACCATCCAGGGGCAACCACAGCGCAGGGAGTTCTTCCCTAAATTAACAAAGCCCCCAATTTAAAGTGGATTTCTCCTCCCCTTGGGCTGTATCTCGTGTCCTTCGTCTCCAGAAGCTGCAGCACAGAATCACATCCAGCATTCCAGACTCAGTTCTTGGGTGTGGGGAGCGGCAGGATGTCGGGGATGTGTGGATTGTAAATGTGTAATTTAACATGCAAAACCATGTGGGTAGAACCTGAAGGTAATTTTGGCAAGCGCACCTGCAAACTGAAGCTGACAGATTTTATATATGAACCTTCTCCATTATCCCCCAACGGAGGCTTTTGCACAGTCTAATGAATCTTACTGTCAGGACGGGTTTTGTGGTATTCAAAACAGATTTTCCCTTTCTTAATTTCATCCCATTACTCCTAGTCAAACACTGGGAACAACACTAAATTATCCCTTTCAGTCCTAAGGGCACAATTTGCGCATGGTTATCATGTCCAACTGTGGCTGTTACTTACCAAAGTGGAGCAATACATGTGCTGCTCTTTAATCTTCCCGATGAGTCAGTCTCCTCAGCCCTTGTACTGTTCTCCTGAACTGCCTTCAATTTGTCTCTATCTTTTTCTTTGGTTTCCTTTTTTTTTCTTTCTTTCTTTTTTCCTTCATCCCCCTGCTCTGGAATCTGCACAGCTGAATGGCTGAATGCAGTGTTCCAGGTGTGGATTTACCTGGGCTGTTCAGAGGAAGACTAATTCCCCCCAGCACCATTGTAACTTTTGTTGATACACCCACAAGTCATACACTGTCCTGCTGCCCTATTTCAAACTTGTGCTAACTTGCTGGCCACTGCAAGCTCCAGGCTATTTCCACTTTCAAACACTATCCCTTCAATGATCCTTCAAGTGTTTTATTTTTAATTATTTTCCATTTCCCCATATTATTCTCATTGTGCTTCCTCTCTCCAGTTCTTATTGCTTTCTGTGTTTCCTGCTATTTGCAAAACTTTCCAATTTAGGAGCATCTGTGATTTTTATTAGCCTGTTGTTTACTTCCAAATGATTGATGACAATACTAAAAGCAACAGTCTTTACACCAAACCACTAAGGCTCTGTTTTATCCTGTCCAAGGCGAGACAGTTAATTTAGGAAGTGCCTTTCCCATGGCTCCCCCTTTCGTTAATGCAAAGACAGGAATCACCAAAGCATGAGTCACATTATATGTGGGCTGAATTATTCCCTGAATTAATCAAATTTTAGGTGAGATGAATGCAGGTTTATCTCCTTCAGTCTGAGAATGCCTTGGACTGTGTCTCTGCTTTCATTTCAGCATTTTATTCCCTGTACACTGATGTCAATTTACATTAAGAAAATAAAGATGACTTTTGTCAATCCTCTAGAATCTGGATATTTCCAATGTTAAAACAATGTTCTGATTTTGCTTACAACTGTGAAAACCAGACTAAGCGTGTTAAACTCAGTGGAGGTAGTCCAGCTCTATTCTGAAGTTGTTTTTCATAATAAGAGTTGAAGTAAGAACATCTGGAGGATTTGATTCTTTAGGTTTTGTGATTGGAAAATCATGTTAATCACAGCAATTGGTGCTGGAGGAAATTGTTGTAACTGTGATAACTGAGCTGTCTCCATCTCCAGGTTCAAAGACTACAGAGAACCACCTTGGTCCCCACACCAATATGAGTTTTCTAAGCAGTACTGGGCGGTCTTATCTGCTCGCTTGGCTTTTGTGATTCTATTTCAGGTAAGTCTGCTGAGTTGTATCACTTTCAGTCAAAGAAATATCATCACAAATGGATCCAAATGAGTGTTCCAAAGCAGCCCATGTCCAATAGACATGGCTATTACATGTATGTACTACATACATACATTACACAGCTTCCTTTAGCCCTTGGTTCTAGCAGTGATCCCCAAAATACCCTAGGCTTTTGAATGCTTAAGTGTATCCTGTCAATTTTTATCCTCTCAGAGGTACCACATAAATGCTGTGTAGGCTTTTAAACTGCTGTTCTTTACCCAAAGCAAGAAAAAAACCAGAAGTAATAAATCCCCCAAGGATTTTGCTACTTTCTTGAATTGAGGGCAGTAAATTGTCCCTAGTGTGAGGATTTCATTAGCAAGAGATTTGCTATCATGGCTCGCCTTTCAAATGGCTTCCTTCTGCTCTCTTCCATGATCTGGGATGCTTCCACAGCTAAATTGGGCCCATCCTTCTTTTTCAAACCCGCCTTTCTTTTCTCCTCACCTGCCAGGTGTTCCCAAGTGTTTCTGTGAATCTTGCCTTGTTTATATTGCCCTCTTCTGCTTCTTTGTGGTGTCTTCAGTAATTTTCCACCACTGGCTGCAAAGCACTTGAAACCAACTGGTTTTGCTGGGCTTCAAACACTCTGCCTGCTCTGCCAGAGAACATTCCCTGGTTAATTAGCTCCATTGTCTCGGATGGGGACAGAGAGTTCATGCTAGCAGCCCTGTCAGCGAACTGTTCTCACACGTTTCCAGGCATTACACAACACAGCACTTCTCAAAGCATTATCATGACAATACAAACCCCCAAAACATCGCTTATCTATAGATTTCACAAGCAAGCAAAACTTTTTGCCCAGTCTGCTTTCCGCTTGATGTTACAAGCACCACCTGTAATCACCTTGACACATGAAGTCTGGGGTTTTGGCTTGCACACTGGGGTGGTGTAAAAACAATCCTGCTTGTCAGCAGCGAGAAAGATTTGAGGACAGAATGGCCATAGAAATTTTCTGCTGTGTGCTCAAGCCACACTGGAAGCACATGGGTATCTTTGCCTTGTATTGTAGGATTTTTGATGGTATTGGAGGATGTCCTTATATTAATGGAGTCTGAACTCAGTATCAAGGAATTGGATGTTGAGAACTGGGCACCTTTGGATGCCTGTAAAGAATAATGCTGGTTTAGCTACTAAGGCCAAGGATTATTTGATGATTCCATGTCCTTTCCTATTTCAAACCTAACTGAAGCATGTGTTTAATTCAGCCTCTACACTAATGGGTAGCTGTGCACAAACCTGAGCTGTTTCTTGCTTACTACAACACACCACCAGCAAAATATGTTTGACATCTGTCTCATAGCTATAACAAAGGTTTGGTTTTGCTCCAGTGCGAGTATTTTGGATTTTTCATGCTTGCTTCACGTCTGGTGCTGTGCTTGCAGAACCTGGTGATGTTCCTCAGCGTTCTGGTTGACTGGATGATCCCTGACATCCCCAAGGACATCAGTGAACAGATCAAAAAGGAGAAGACCGTGCTTGTTGACTTCTTCCTGAAGGAAGAGCACGAGAAGCTGAAGCTGATGGAAAGCTTGATGGCACGCGACAAGCAGAAACGCAGGAGCGGGACCAAGAGCAAAAGGAGCAGGGCTGCCAGCTTCTCCCAGTGTCAGCGCAGCCCCAAGGGCAGCTTCACCTCCTTCAGCTCACAGCACACCGTGGTGTGACTCCTGAAGGAAGGGAGCAGCCTGTGCTTACCTCTGCTTACTGCGTGATGTGATTCTGAGCCCAGAGCAAGGGAGGGAGAGACGAGGGACAGGGAGCAAAAGGAGGCGCTTTCGTTTCCTTAGAATCTCCAGATGTGAAGGTCTCTGTTACAATTTAACTGTCCTCTGGGCTGCAGCATTTCCAGATTTCATCAGTGTGAGACAAGGGCTGTATTTGGGCTGTAGCTGGTTCTTGTGGTGATGCATGCAAGTTGGGGAGGCACGCAGGAATTTTCCTGGCAAGAATTCTCCTGGCATCTGTCCTCCTGCAGATTCCCAGTGGGGCACAGGGACCCTCCTGCTCTGATCTCTATATTTGGGCAGGTTGGACTGACTGTGGGGGAGGACTGACCATGGGGAAGGACTGACCTTGGAGAAGGACTGACCTTGGAGAAGTGCACACACCTCATGGTCTCTCTGGCTATAGCTGCCATGGAGAGATTGCAAACACGGAGTCTCAAGGAGTCTTTGTGCCTTCCTAACCTACTCTGCCACACGGTGCCACCTCTGGAGGGCACGCAGGGCTCTGGGAGATGTGGGAACAGAAGGAATTTAAATCACTGGGCACTAGCATCTATGGATATATTATGCTTTGCTTAGCAGGAGCTGGAATGCATGTGCTGGTGAGCAGGGGGCATCAGAATGGCTGAAGCTGCCAGAACCAGGGAAGCTCCTTGGCACTCATTGTTCTGAACAAAACATGAAAAACCAAACCTTGCATGTTTGATTCTCCTCTCACTTAGCCTTGGAATTCTGCCAGTGTCAGGAGGAATCACGCCACTGAAACACCAGTGCAAAGCTGAGCAGTGAGAATGCAATCCATCCCTGTAAATCATGTGGCATCTCCATGTACACTGCACGTAAAGTAACAAAAATTGCTGCTGTTGTGATTTATTGTGAAGTAAAATATTTTGCAGAACTGCATTTCATTGGAAGATAAACATATTCACTAACCAAGCTTTCACCTACAAGCATTTAAGGAATAATTTTATTCTGTCGTGAATGAATATTAAACTTTCTTTAAAAATCTGTTTCTTTTCCTAGAGATTCTGTCTCTAACGCAGCCTGAAATTCAGAGTCTGAAACCAAAAGGTTTTCTTCTCATTTTGTCTTCTCAACAATACTTTCAAAACCATAAAAAATACAAACCAAAAGAAGTACTTCAGTTTCAGGAATTCTATTCAGGATTGCTCTTTTACATAATATTCTTCTTTTTTATATTTCTGAAGCCTAAGATTTTACTAATGTCTTAGATGAAAATATTTTTCGTTGTGACAACTTTTGGTAACATAATGTGAGATGCGAAAATAATTTCTTTTTTCATTCAGTGACTCAATTAAGGCACATCAAAATGGGAGAACTGTTCCAGGGTGGGCTGAAATGAAAAAAAAAAAAATTTGGTGTTTCATTTGTAAAATTTATTTTTGGACTATTTATTCCTTTTATATAGAAACGGAATTTGAAATGACAATGTCGTCTGGAATAAAACTGCAAATGTTTAACTTTGTTGAAAAAAAAAGGCAGTCCTTTCCAAATGTTTTCCTCTTTTTCCCTGTCAAAACTCGTTGTTTTGTTTTGTTTTAATTTTGTTAGGTAATTGAATTATTTTTTGTTTGTTTGTTTGTTTGCTTTTTAAGACTTTGGCTCCTCATGGAAATCTGTGACAGGGCCGAGACATAACCTTTGATTTCCCCCCTCAAAGATTAACATTTAAATGAGGGAACCGTATCTCCTTGAAAACAAATTATCTCGTTTTACTTTCAAAAGGCCAACAAAGTCCTGCTGGGGATTCCATGGTCTAATGTATTAAGATAGTCAATATTAATAACATCTATTCCCTCTTTCACAGCAAGGGGATGCTCTGCTGGTGAACCTGGGGATTTGAAACTGTTGGGGGTTTGGAAATATTTTCGTTTGTTTCTTGCAACTCTAGTTTTTTGAATTCAATCAAGTCTCTTCACTCCAAGCAGCCTGTGATGGGGGGAAAATATGTTTCTAACCAGTAGAAATATCAATCTTGTTTGTCATAATTCTTCCTTTCCTTTTTCCAGGAATGCAGGAGGGCGTGCAGAAATGGATTTAGAAAGGGATGCAGAAATGGATTTAGAAAGGGATTTCACGCAGGTTGCACGGCACTCTCTTGCCAGTGGCTGGCTTGGTGAAGGATATTCAGAATTAAGGGTTTCCTTAAAATAGCACCATTTTGTACATTTTGTACACCCTCCCTCCACCCAGGAAATACCTTTTTAAAAACTGTGAGTCACTCCAACGCAGTCAGAAAAATGTTATCCCAAAGTTGAGTGCATTAGGCTGTTGTTACACAGGATTTCCATAACAAGAAACTGAAATGCTTGTCGTGGTCCAAAAACGATAAGGTTTTTCTAGATTTCCTAGCACAAGGAACTAAAGAAGCCAGCAGATGTACACTGATGCTCTGCAGGTTCTCCTGAGGTTTATATATTTCTCCCAAACAAGGCTGGGAAAGAGGCACAGCAGCAATCCTGGCTGATGTCCAGATGGGATCTCCCCTGATATCACAAACAGGACAGACAGCTCAATTATCTTTATCTCTGATACGCTTGCTGTTTCCCTCTTAAACTTGAGAGTTTCATTCACTGAGGATTCCTGCATGTTCAGTACCTGACTCAGGTGCACTCCCTGAGGATTTCACCCTTTGTTGCATTTCTATGGCAACCTCTGGATTTTCCCCACACCACTTGCCATCAGCTGCTGTAATTGTAGATCACTGATCAGGTATTCGGTCATTCTCAGGCTCCAGCTTATCTTTTCTGGACAAAGCCAGACTTTATCTGCCCCCTTTTTATCAGTGGGATAATTGTAAGTCTACCCACAGAGCTCCCCCTTGCCATAAGCTGTGCCTCAGAAGCAGAGAATGGCAGTTCCAAGGGAGGTGTATGGAAAGCTCTCCATGGGGACCAAGGGAATAGGGATGCAAGTAGAGGCACAAAGGTAACAAAATCTGTGGGCTATTGTCACTCCTTGCTTTAGCAATGAAAACCAGCTAAAATATCTGCAGGGGAAAGGGGGAAAAAGTAAGTAGAGAAGGAATTGCATACAAATTTAATGCAGAATTTCATAGCCATTTTGTACCTCTCTAGATATAAAGTGAAAACCCCACTTAAACCGGCAAGCAAATGAAAAGCAGCATGTCTGTGTGTGTGAGTAGCTAACACCACACTGGGGCCTGCACCTAGCCCCAAACCTCCAGATCCACACTCTAGGATCCATGGAGCCTCATCAATAGGAACATTGGTGTCTGATGGACAGAAGGTAAACACATCTACTTGGACCACATTTCACCTTCTGTCCAGCAGAAACACCACGGATTTTGCTGCTCCATTTATCCCAACTTGTCCCTTGGACTGGTGGTGCAGGGTAGTTTCAAACAGCTTCCAGGAGTTATTCAGAAGAAATGGACCCAGGGAAGGGGCTCCCTGCTCCAGAGTCACTCCATGCCCAAATGCCGTCAGTTAGAGGATCTGTCTGATCCTCACAGCCACGTGAACCCTCTCACTGTGCTCATCTCTAGTTTTTAAAGGGGGCTTTCAGGAACTGAATGAAGCTGTGGGAATGTTGGCCTTTTCTGTCATGTCTTCTTTATGCAGGCCTGCCCACTTTTGTAATCATCAGCCCTAGATACCTTTTCTTGTGAAGGGTATCACAGGCTTTTCAGTTCTCATCTCAAGATATAGAAAACTTTGCTATCTAGACCTCTCCTACAACTCCAACATTTATGACACTCAAATCCTTCCTTTTTCCAAGAAGAAAAGGGTGACCTCTGCGGAAGTCTGCCTGCTACATAATTGTTTGGAAATACCCAGTCCACCATGCATAATATTCACCACTGTTAGCAATAAACTCCTCTGACTACAGCAATATAACATCTGTTGCTGCTCTGCAGTCTCACCCTTTAATTAACCACAGATGGTCTCTCTGTTCCCCGTCTGGTCTAATTATTTTGCTTTTGAAAAGAAAATACAAACCAGTTTTGTTTGTGAGCTGTTCTTTGTAGGTAAATTCCTGCACACCTTGTACTGGATGTCTTGTGTATCCAGGAACATGAGATTTCAGATACAACAGTAGAATTGCACTTAAAGGTAGAGAGAGGAGGAGGATTTATACCTGAGCTCCCAGTTCTTACCTTGCAAGGGCCATCAGTCCATGGTTCACCTGAAAGGCCCACAGACAATGGAGGCTGAAGAATATTTTTAGCAAAAAAATGAGTACAGAGTCTGTATGCACCACATGCATATTTTTCAAGGAGAGGTCTGCACGAGTTTTTTCCTAAATGTGTTTTAATCTGTCCTAAATCCCTCAGTACTACCAAAACTCTGAATATTCCCTGCAGTTTCCATCCTTTACTCATCATCTGCAAATGTACTCAATTATTAATTGATTATTCAATTATTAATGGCTGCATTAATTAACAGAGTGCCTTGCTGCCTCTTTCCCACCCCCCGTGGCATTGTTAAAATCAACCAGATTCCATAACTCCCAAGACAGACTGATAATACTCTTTATTAGTGCATAATGATCTAACGAAACATTTTTATTTTTGTGTATTTTCAGTTGCTTCTTGACACAATCCTGCAGCTTTACTTTTCCTGACTCTTAGGACTCTCACTAAAAACACCTCATCTACTCCCAGTGTTTCCAAGCCACTCCTGGTTCCACAGACACAGCTTTAATGAGCAAAATTATTACTATCAAAGGATTATATATGTCTCTAATGCAGCCACCTAAGGCAAGGCAGATTCAAACCTCACTGGAATCAGTGGAAGTCTTTCTTTTGGCTTCAGTATCCCCTTGAGCTTTTTGAGTTTTTCTTTTTTCTCTATGCAATTCTGTGTGCAGCTTTTAACCAGTTAGGTGGAGAAATTGGGATAGCAGAGGCAAAATGTGCATCCCCAGCAAACTTCAATGGCTGTGGCCTTTAGTGAGTCCAACTGTGGAAAATGTCCACTGCCAGCAGTTTGGGATTTGACCCTGCATTTTCCAGAGATGGGATCACCCTCCAAAACTGACTGGCTGATTTCAACTACATTCATCCTGGTGTTAGGGCTGGCTGTAGGGAACTTGATTTTCAGAACTGTGCTTCCATATGAGAAGGACTTAAGGCAGACACAACTGTGAGTCTTTTGAAAGCTGTGATCCTTGAATTTAAATATATAAGGAATATTGATCCACCATGTGGTTAAATGCATGCAGTTTATGTCACAGATACCAGTCTTTACAACAGGCTCCCTGTTATGTAACCTTGGAGTGTCTGATTTCAGTAAGTTCAGGGATGCAATTAACAGGGAAGCAATGTGATCCACCGGCTTGGAAAGGCTACTGCAGCCCCCCAACTGAACCATGCATTTTTGGGAAAGACAATGAAAGTTGTGCCTTTAAAACTAGAAGGAAGATAGGTCCAAAGGTGGAAACGGGGCAAGGAGAGCAGCTCCATGAAGCTGAGGGGACAATGACACAATTTTTGCTGGCATGTCAGAGCCTCTCAGTGCCATATTCCAGTCCACAGCCTCATTCTTTGCTGTTCTCTGCTTAAAGGGAAATCACAGGAAGAAATCACAGCCCTACCTGATCTGCCCCACAAGGTAAAGTCAGTTTCTGGAGCAACTCCTGATTTCTCTGATGCATTTTAAGCACAAAAGACAGCAGAAATCAAAGCAAAAAGCTGTGCAGATTTTAGCTGCACAAATACACAGAGATCTTCTAACATTTTCTGCCCAGCACTTAAACAGGGAGTCCTCTCCTAATGAGCTAATTCTTAAGGGGATTATTTTCCCACAGCTTTTCCAGTAGCCACTTTAAATAAGGGATAAACAAACATAACAATAATCTTATATTCAATCTTACAGGTGTGGTTTAGGCTTTCCTCTGGCATCTAGTTTTTTAGTTTCTCTTCCATCTGTTACAAAGCTTTATTTCAAATGATCATTATTTTTAACAAGACAGCTACATATGACTTGTACCACTCAAATCTCAGCTAAATTCAACAAAACATCCTCTGTTGATGCTAGAAGAGGATTTTGACTTGTTTTTGTTGTTGTTTTGCTACATCTAATCTTTTGAGATACAACAACATATTTTCATAGAGTTTGGAAACACAGTAGGTCAGTAAGGACACAGCCCTATGAGGATATTTAGATCCAGAATAGTATTCTTACTGCCAGGACTGATTAAGAGCCTGAAAAGGGGGAAGATTTAGTTTACAAAATATGGACTTAGCTATAAAACTAAAATAAATCAACAGTAAAGACTGGATTAAGAAGTTTTCTCTCTTTTTTATTTTTTTGTCTTTTTTTTCTTTTTCTGACAAGAATAAATAAATATACCCCTGATATGTTTTATTCAGTCCAATGACATGTAGAACTGGTTCCAGTAGATGGAGCAAGAAAGCAGAAGGAAAGCAATGCCACATACCCTTGGTACTCAATCAGAGGAGATGGGTGTTGAGCCATTGAGTCATTTAGGGTGGAAAAGACCTTTAAAATCATCACATCCAAAGTGTTCATGGGGCAGGACACGGACTGCACACAGCTTCACAGAACAAGCTACAAAGCAGGAGAGGAGAAAGCACTCTGAAAGCTATTCCATGGCTTCAAGTTCAGTCAGGAGCACTCCTCACATAACTGACACTGACAGGAGTTTTTCCTTGGAATTGGCTTAGTAGCTGAAGAAAAATAACTTGGGATTTTCTCCAAAGCCAAGAAAATAGATTAATTACAACTGGCTTGTTATTCTCTTGGCTTTAGTGGAGATTAGGGCAGCTTAATCCTTCAGCAAAAGCTAATGCTATGAAGAAGTATTAAAAGAGACAAGTTTTACATCTCCCATATGATCTCCAGCCTCTTATTTCTCACTGCCTGTCTCATCTGACTCTGCATGTGCTGCATGTTGTATTGTTTATTATCAGTTTGTGTGTCATGGCAGGGATCACGTGCCCTGCACAGGCACAAAACAGCTGAGCCCCAGCTCCTGGGGGACACCACAGCACCTCGGGAGCCAAAATAAGGCCAAGCTCTTCATTTGGGATGAAATTACTTTTTTCATTATTATTATTTTTTATTTCCTTTCTGCCCAAGTTAATATCTTATAAAAAAGTTAACATCTTCTAAAAAAACAGCACCAAAACAAGCCCCGCCCCCCCCCGTTTTGGTGGAAATGAATGAAAAGAGGTCATGCTGAAATCAGTGATTTTTTTTTTTTTTCACTGAACCTATTTATCACAGAAGCCTCCGGCAGACAAGCAGCAACATCCGCGAGGTCTGCGTCCCGTCATCATCCCAGGAAATCTGTGACACCCAGCTGAAAGGAAAAGGGAACATCTGGGAGAACAGCTCCTTCCTCTGCTCACACTTCCAGGCTCAGGGGAAGTCAGATAATTTTTTTCTTCTTGCTTCTTCCCTAACTCCCCAAGCTGAGGCTCAGCCCTGTGGGACTCTCTCCAAGCCCTGTGTGGTCATCCCCAGTGGCAGGTATTCTACAGGCAATTTCCACGGGAGGTTTTTGACAGCAATGGTCTGCTTGGCTTCACTTCCCAGCTTCTTCTCTCTGTGATTTCCTGAGTTCTTTTGCCAAAATTGGGCTGACCAAGCTATTCTGAAAATATGTGGTCAATTTCCTTTAAAAATCATATAGAACCGCAACCCCCAAATCCCAAGGAAATGATTGCAAAGGTGTTAAACTCCTTTAGAACTGTCTGCTTTTTAAAAGACATTTTTGACAGAGGCTGTGTGCCTGTGTTTACCATGTGTAGGACCTGACTGGGATGAGATGCTGGTGCTGGCACTTGCCTGCAAGGCTGCCTTGAAGCTGTAGCTGGGCAGACTCTGATCAGTGACTCAGGTGGGGCACACACATCGTGGAAATCATGGAATTATGGAATGGCTCAGGTTGGGAAGCACTTTAAAGATCATCTCATCCCAAACCCCTGAAACTGAAGCCTTCCAGTGCCTGAAGGGAGCCCACAGGAAAGATGGAGAGAGACTCTTGACAAGGGCCTGGAGTGACAGGACAAGGGGCAATGGCTTCACACTGACACAGAGCAGGGTTGGATTGGATATTGGGAAGAAATTGTTCCCTATGAGGGTGCTGAGGCCCTGGCACAGGTTTCCCAGAGAAGCTGTGGCTGCCCCATCCCTGGCAGTGTTCCAGGCCAGGCTGGATGGGGCTCTGAGCAACCTGGGCTAGTGGAAGGTATAGGTGGCTCCTATGCTGAGGTTCCCCTCCCAGAGCCAGCAGCAAATACATGTAGGTACTGTGATCATTCTTTTATTCCCCTCCATTCTGTGACAGGTTTCTGGGGCTGCCTCAGCCTTAGGGTGCCCAGCTGTGGTTTGTAATGTCACGTCAGCCTTGCAGCAGCTTTGGCATGGGGGCATCTGTTGCAGTGCATTATGGACTGCAGTGGTTCTTCCTGCTGCAGGTAACTCCAGCAGGTTTGTATGGTTCCCTAGTTTCATTTTATTTTGATTTTTTTTAAAAAAAAGGAAACAAAACCCCACCAGCTTTTCTACCCATTAATTCTCCCTTGTCGGGTTCCAAAGCAATGACTCACTGTGTCCAACAAAAGAAGCCTTTTCTCAGATGTGCCCTGGAGGTCTGCTGTGGTCCTGCAGCAGGTCAGCCAGGAGCAGAGAGGGAGCTGAGGTGTGTGTCTGGAGCAGGGGGTGCAGGGCAGCCAATGGAAAGGGACAGGGATGTTCCCACCCTGGAGCTCCAGGTGTGTGTTCAGGTGCACACCCCTCATACACTGCAGGGCCAAGAGGAAGAGGCAAACCCTGGTCTCCTCTCCACTTTCTCTCCATCCAGTAAGAGAAGAGATGAGAGTGATGAGAGGTGGGCCCAGGGAAGGAAGGGAGCCAGGGAGCAGGAGGATGTGCTCACACAGCATTTCACAGCTGTCCCCTGCCACTGCTCAAACAACCAACCACACGGAGCTCTTCCCGAGCTGCACAGGACCAGCACCTCTGCCTGGGACTGGGGAAACACAACAGTGAGGAGTCAAGTGCAGAGGGATTTCTGCCCCTGTTAATTAGTCTATATTTGCAGAGAATCTGTATCTGGACATAAACATTTTCCTTTCCAAGCTGTCACCGAGTTGCTCATGTCAGCCGATCAGGCATCACTGCCCTGCACAGCACATCCTGGTGCACCTCAAAGAAGCACAAGGGCAAAGAATTCTGCTCTGAATGTCTGTAAATAATTTTTAATTAACACCGACTTGGAAAAAAAAAAAGTGTTTTGCTTGTAGATGCTTTGTGATGGGAAAGGATGGGATTTGTTAAATAAATAATTCCTTTTGAATTAGTCACCAGGTCTAATTAAGAGATACCAAAGGGACAAGGAATCAGAAAAGCAAGTTTAAAGGAATATCTAGCTAAGACATAAGATAAAAGTAGTATTTGAAAATATCAAAATAAACAGTGTGTGTGAATGTTTTTCTTGGGATGAGCCAAGGGAAATATTTTCCTGGGGTTTGGCCCATGCAATATGCAACAGATGAAACCAATCTGGTTGTTCTTTTGAATGAATTACACAATTAGTGGATAAAGGGAGATCTAGTGGATGCTCAAGCAAAGCCTGTGTGTCATTTGAGCGGCATTACCCTCTAAATGCTGATGTTTGGGTCCTGGCTTATCCTAAAATTGACTTCCTTTGTCAGCAGTGTGACTCCTTTCACTCCAAGGGGCTGATTTCTCCTGTTTGAAAAAGGAAACATCTCTTTGATTCCTTGTGAAAATTTTAGATGTTTCAGCTCTACTGGCAATAAGACTGCACTTGCTGGGGGATTTTTCTGTTCCTTTTAAACAGAGATACAATTAACATCTCTAACCTGATCCCGGGAAAATCTATTAGTCACAGTCAAACCATCCAGGCAGCCCAGGGGATCCTCTGCCCTTGCACCGCTGCTGCCCGGGGTTTCCTAAAGCCTGTTGGGCTTTCATTCCAGCAGCTACACGTGGGTTCTCAGCACAGCATCATGGATATGGAGACCAGGCATCCCCCTTTGTGTGGCCACCTGCTCTGCCCTCTCAGACTCTGGCACAAATCACCAAAGCAGAGGTGAGAGCACACCCGTCAAGGTCCTTCAATAAGAAATTCCAGATCCCGTGCCGTCACTCCCTATCTGCTCCTGCTCTTTTCCTGTGTAAAACCCAGGGAAACTTCAGGGGGCTCTGATGGACAACTCCAGCTCTGGAAATGAGACAAAACAGCACACAAAAGGTGAGATTCAAATACTCGTTGTGCCACCATGGCGAGCATTAAATGCAGAAGGGGCTCTGATGCAAAATTGTGCACAAGTTTTTATTAAAGCACAAAATTTGCCTCTATCCACAGTACAATTTGCTAGTAACAGTAAACCTGAGTTTCCCAACACTGTTCAGGAAGGATGTTTTTCTAGTATGTTGTATCCCTGGTTTGGGCAGTTCCCAGACTCAAAGCTTCGTGAAGCTGGGAGGAGCTTTCGGAGCCTATATCAGCAAAAAATGAACAAAAGTTGTCATAAAGCCACTGTAACAATCAAATACGCCATACATTAAAAAAAAAAAAATAATAAAGAAGGTGAAGCCCAAATAATAAAACAGCAATAAAATACTACTAACTTGTGAGCTTTGTTTCTGCTCTGCCGAGGAAGACAAGGCTCAAAGGATAATTTGTGCCCAGCCTTTCCCAGCTGGGGCAGAAACAGAGCTATCCTCCATTACTGAGATGAAGGAAGCACAAAAAGGCACACAGGGATTTTTTTTTTCCTTCCCCTTTGCACATCTGCCTTGTGTTATTCCCGGAATCCTGATGTCAGTGCACCCGAGGGAAGGATTTGGAGAGTGTTACCTGCTCAGCAGAACTGGTGTTTGCAGGTGGGCTGGCAGAGCTGTTGTAGGTGGCACTGGGGGACAGCACAATTTGTTGAATTCTTCCATCTCCAAAACTAAGTACAGGTTATAAGAGAGAAATACTAAAGGTTGATTGTTTCCTTCTTTGCCTTAAAAGTTTCTCTGCAATGTGTTGTGTGTTCCCTACAAAAAAATGATTCAGAAATGGTACTGAGCATTGTAGTGAGGGAAGGAAGTGTTATTCAAGCCAGTCCTTGTGCTGGCTTGGGATGTCCTTTCAATATAACCACAGCTTGCTACAGAAATTGGGACAAACTCTCCCTTTGCCGTGGGTGGTATTACTCAAATGAGTAAAAAATCAATCTACATTCATCTCAGCTTTCAGGAATAGGCCTTTAAATCATGACTAAATGTGTGGCAAATATGTGATATAACATGGTAAGTACTCAGAGAAAATGTGGTACCTCTAAAGGCATGGGGTAGGTTAATAAATAACCTAATGTTTATTTATGTAATTTATTTTTACATACCACAGTTACCAGATGCATTCAAACCTTCTTATGTTCCTTTTACATTTCCCGTCCCTGTCCTCTTTAGAATGGTTCTCCCAGGAGTTTAAGTAAATAGATAAGAGAAACAGGTTAAACTTTTGCACTGGTGGTATAAACCCTTCTTCACCTGCCAATTGCTCCAGGGATGTTATTTATGGCCATAACTGATACTATTGAAATTAAATACCAGGAGACCTTGTGTCTGGCTGCTGGAGTATGACAGGTAGCTCACTTTCCTTCTTTTCATTTTAAAAAAAGGCTCTCCTTGGACCACATGTCTGTCCCACAGAAATATGGCAGAGCTGAATTCCCAGATGTAAGTGCTGCCTCCATGCTGTCCTTGCTGACATTCAGCACTGGTTATCCAAGCTTTCATCTCTTCGTCTTTAAAACACTGCCATCTGTTGTTTCCAGACGGTTCAGTCTTCTGTTTATCCAAAACTTTGTTCCAGGCCATATGGAAAAAATATCTATTTTCAATTAACCATCATATTTTCTTAAAATATACTACAGTGATGAGAAAAAACCAGGCCTTGCTTATGCAGGGCTGCTCATGAAGGGGATGACATTTTATTACGCACTGGAGTTTCAAGATTTTGACCATGTGGCCATTCAGAACATTCAGATACCACGGAAGCTGCCAATTTTGCAATAACACAAACATGCTTGAAGCATTTGAAAGCTGTTATCATATATATATATATATATTTCATTGATAGTAGCACATTTATCAAGTAATTTCCATAGAACACTTTTCTAAATAGGCCATTTTCAGCATTTTCCTTCTGCAGTCAGAAACTCCTCATAGAATCCTAAAATGGTTTGGGTTGGAAGGGACCTTGAAGATCATCTCATTCCAAACCCCTGCCATGGGAAGGAACACGTTTCACATTTCAGGTTGCTCAGGGTTAGTTTCCTCTTCCAGGTTAGTTTCCTCCTAAAATTCTCCTGTACTTGTGCTATGAGACCCCCATCCTCACCATGAACCAGAGGACAGTGAAAAATGAAACAATGAGGACATTGTCTTCAACTCAGAGCAGAAATGAAGGAGGTAAAAAAAGGCCAGTAGAGGTACTCATCCAGGAATTCACCTCGATGAGATTAAGTCCATCTTTTTTTCCCATACCTGAGTTTCTGATAAAATAATTTTCAATGCTAAAAAGTGAAGGGGATACCAGGCTTGGCCAGAAATAGATTTCTTCAGGACTAAAAAGAGAAATAAATATAAAAGGATGTTATTTTTAGGAACAGACTATGCTTGTCATTCCTCAGTTCAAAGGAATATTTAAAATGAGAAGTTGAGTTTCCATTCAAAGCCATCCTCTTTGAAGCAGGATAAAGGCCTGGCCTTCCATCCTTCAAACAACTGCAAGATTTTCTCCTCCTGAGTTACAGTCTTGTCCTCCCAGCCACCCACAGGCAGCAGCCTCCCCCAGATACAGGCAGATTATGGCTCTGTAAAGTGACCCAAGTTGAAACTAAGGAGGGAAACAGGTGCCAGGTGGCCAGCACAGACTGGTACAGAACTGCCTGGGTCTCTCGAGCTGCTCCTCACCTCTAATTTACCAGCTCTCAGAGTAGCCAGGGAGAAAGGAAACAAAAGGCAGTGGTGCAGATGTGGGGAAATCCTGCAGGCAAGAACAAAATCTAACTGCATGCTAAGTGTACAGACAAAATTAATGTGTGTTGCATTTAATTAATCAGAGAATTAGCAAGCCCTAGCTGAACAGTGGTTCCTTTCTGGTGGATAATTACAGGCTGCTTCTCAGCTTGAAACAATGCCAGATATATTTTTTTTGCCCATTACTTGTAGTACTTCATCCAATTTTCATCCACTTGAGAGTGCTTAACTGCATATCCACCAGAGTTCCAGAAAGGAAAATTGTGTGAGTGCTGTGCAAAATGTGCTATCTTAGATGTAAGGCATGGTCAACTCAGTATCTTTTGCTGCTATTTTATATTGTATTATCCTATTTGAATGATCAAAGAATACCTGGCCAGGTGGACAGGTAGAATGATCTTAGGTTTTGGATTTTCCAGAAGCCTGAAACTTAACACCTTTCTATAAAGCCCATCTCTGTGGAACATTGTGCTTTTTATCAGTTCGTTTTACCTGTCAGGAGCTCATTCAGCCTTTTCCAAAACTACTTGTTTTAAAATTCTTCAATGTTTACATCTTAGTGCCAGTGAAGTAGAGGTCCCCAAGTGATACTCCCACTTGTGGATCCATTTCTCACTTTTCCTCTGGCAGCAGTGAACTTTAGCTAGGAGTGTGTTGTGCTCATAAGCAAACAAAGTCCTTGCATGAATTTACAGCCAAGAAACTTTTGGGATTACTGAAAAAGAAAATAGGGGTTCTTTTCGTTATGGGAAATTGTATGTACAAGAACATGGTGCAATCCTGGGTGTAAGAATCCCAGCCAGCTCTGAATGGAAGCACACAGATATTGGGAACAATAATGTTTTCAGCTCTGTGTTTATTTGGGAATAGCAGAGGGAAAGAGGCTGAGGCAGAGGCCCAAACTATGTTAGGAAAGCAGTCCTCTAGTGTCAGTCACATTTTGCACTGGAGCACAAGCAGTGTGCTTCTTTAATGCCGTAAGAATATATTTCCCCTAGCTCCAGTGACTAGAAAGAAGCATGACAGAATCAGCCTGTGATCTGACTTCCTTGTTTTCCCTCTGGTAATGTGAAAAATGGCATGTCTTGCTTGGACTGCTCTGTGATTTTTGGATGGTCTCTTCCTCTGGAGGGGAGAATTATTCTCCAAAATGATTATGCAGCTCCAGAGTGATCACTGCCCATTGAGGGGTCCATGGATGGACATATGTTCCTCATGGCTCTGAGATGACAGAGAACACCCTGCTCCCTGAAGACACTCCTGCTGCTCTTGAGCATCAGCATTGATGTCAGTGATGTCCCAGGTACCTCTAGATGGGTAGTGGGGGTTTTCAGTGGTTTCAGATTTTCAGTGGTTTCACAGGTAGGAAAGATGACAACGTGGGAGCCATCCACTTCCAGGGTGCATGTTCACATTCAGGAAAGCCTTGTAAGAGAGATTCTAACTGTGTCTGCAGCTGGGCAGGGCTGACATTAGGCAGAACTTCTGATTCTGAAGATGTGTTTCCTGGAGGCCAGGAAACACAGTGAGGTCTGTGTCACCTTCAGTCCTTTGGAGATTTAATGCATTAAATATTTGCCAGTCTCTTGGTACAGACAGTTCATGAACATATGCAGGACTGCTGAAAGAGCTGGACTGCCCCTGGGTCCTGTTCCTATTCAATATATACATTATTAATTACCCCTTTGTTCTCATATATTCTTTCATGTACTTTCATGGCACAGCTTTGGTGACTACTACCAATCTTTTTACCTTGGCCCATCCCTGTTGGTGGTTGAGTCACTAAATTTCCATTGTCTATGTGACACAAATAAACAGAGAATCTCTTCTAAAGGAGTCTTTCTCCAGGGCTCCTGTTGTGCTCTGTGGTTTATATCTGAGACATTGGCATGGTAAGCACAGGCTCACACCTTGCTGTCACAAGAAGTGAGGAGAATCACCTGAGGATCATTTCACTTATCCCCATACAAACAAATCCTGCTCTCCAAAGATGTTCTGGGCTGTTGGAAAGATCCTCATGGGTCTGTCTGATTTGTCACAAGTCCTGTGGGAGACTTGTGCCTTTCTGTGGGGACAGCTGGGAGTGAGCTCAGCTCTGCTTGGTGAGCACAAATGGGCAGAGATAAGTCATAGGGCAACAGAATTGAATTGTTAGTCTCTATGTTTTGCCCAGCAGTGCTTTAAATGGCATTTTTCAGTTTGAGCCAGCTGAGAGCTTCTTGGCAATGCTGCCCCAACCTGAATTTTATTGCCTTGCAGGCTAGAAGTTACAGAATGGCTGCTTCTGCCACAGGAAGAGAGAGAAAGGGAGATGAGGGAGGTGGGACAAAGTGAAAAGGAGAAAAGGCCTGGAAGAATGGGGATTTGAGATCTAACACAACAGGGGATGTGAAATGGGAATGGTGAGCACTGTTTCTCTGTGTGGCCGAGTCTCCTGCAGCAAATCCAGCTCTACAGCAAAGATGGAAGGAGGAATTTTAGTGATTGTCCGAAAGTTTTCTTAGGAAACAACCTAGGTATCTAAATATTTTTATACACTTATTAGTCATTATCTCTAGGTGCTACTGTGGTCACAAAGTGACTGGACAAATATGACATCTATTTGCTCCATAGATGCCTTAAGCCAAGAGGTAAAAATTGGGCTTTGGCAGACCCAAAGTAACAGACTCTCAGTGTCTTCATGGCTGTGGGAGACCACATGGGCAAAGGAAAGAAAAAAAAGGTTGAGATTTAGGGAAACCTGGCTATGAGAGCTGGCACTTCTGAAGGTGGGACTGGTCCTGAACTTCTGCCGATCTTGAGAGAAGTATCAAAACTGAGGGGTTTAAATGTCAATCCTATTCTGCTACTGGCAACATAAAAATTATTCCTGGTCATGTCTTATACCTTCATTGCTGTTAATTGTGTGTTGAAATACCTACTGGTGAGTAAAGTCCTTTTGCATTAAGTACTTCATGTCCTGTACTGATTTAAGATTCCCTTTTCCTATTTAAGTGTGTATGACAAATGGAATTCATTGGTCAAGGATGCTGCTGAGGGAAATTAAATGTTAGGGGAAGACAGAGAAGCATCACATTGAACTGAATGAGTTTTTTTCTGACTGGTGCATCCTTGGTAGAATTTTTAGCTTAGCTGCAGGACAAACCACAACCATTCTTCATGGCAGTTTGAAGGATGCTGCATCAGACGTTGCAAAAAGCCAGTGTGAGGAGAAAAGTTCGCAAACTTTCCTTTCAAGGTAAAACTCATTCAAATATCTCAGATGCTGAAATTTGAATAGGTTTATGTTTCATAATCTAAAAGCGAAAATCAAGGGTAACTTTATGGTAATACCCATGTCCTGTCTCAGATGCCACTCAACATGCTGGTTAGTTACATTTTACCTAAATATATGAATTTGTGCTGAGAGTGATAAGCTGTTTGGAAATAAAATCCACAAGCAGGGCTGGAAGTTAGGTAGAATCTATTTTTTTTACTGTAAATGCAGTTCATCTCTGTGTGTGAGACAGAGGGATTGGCTGGGACTCACAGACAGGCAGTGATCTCAGAATACAGGAGCACTGTTCAGCAGAATGAACCATTCCTCTGAAGCATTTTTCTGTGTCTTGTGACAAAAGGGTGCATTTGGGTATGGTCACTTCCCAATGCTACCCCCAAAGAGGCAGAACCTTGTCTGCAGCAGGATCAGCCCAGTGCTGGCAGGAGACACGGGCAGCCTTGTTCATCACCGCTCTGCTGAGTAACCTTGTGGCCTCATCCTCATCACCCCGTGTCATTTCCTTACCCTGCCTCCTGCTACATCCCCTGGCCCTTTGTTCTGGCTGCAATTAGGGTGTCAGCCTCTCAGGGCACTGACCACATCCCCTTATCTCTCTGGAGACTTTTGTGACCTTAGCAGAGACGAAGGGGAGACAATGACCTCTCTCATATCATTTCTTTGGATGATTTTGGTGATGGCTCCCTTCTCATCTAGAGCACATTTAATCATGTAATACATAGACTTCCATCTGGTTTGCATATCCTGAAAAAGCTGCTGAAATGGAGTGGTTTTACACTCAGCTGAATTCCATGCACAGGTTTTGCAAACTTTGATAGACTGACTAAACTGGATCTCTCTCCTCTCCCCACCTCCATTATGGTGAGATCCAATGGAATTTGCCTTGGATGAAACCAATAAACTTCAACACTGACTTCTTTATACTAAAGAAGTCAAACCCAGCAGAGAGGCGTGGGAGGTGAAGGTTTTATTCCTGGTCTGATCTGCTCTGTGACCTTGAGGATGTTGCCTCACTGCAGCAGCTCCCATCCTATCTGTATTTTTTGTATCCTGGCTGTTGAGGCTGGAAGTGCTTTTCGAGGGAAGGATTGTTTCTGCATGCTTATGAAGTGGCTCACCAGACATCATCCTGATGGGTATCTTAAAATTCTTTTGTGACATCCCTAAAATAGGATATCCTGACAAGTTAAACAGCTTCTTACAAGAAAAGTAAGTTCTAATATAGATGTGGAAGTGAAGGCACAAGCAGAAAAATAGCAAAGCTGAGAGGCAGAGCCTACTGGTTGCCATAAGTGGTCGTTTGGCAAAACATATACAAGTTTTACAGTCTCTGCACAAGCATTCAGCTTGTAATTAGACATGGCATTAAAAAGAATCCCTAAACAACAAACACACACACAAAACCTCAAACCAAAATGCCCCCTTTTTTGACAAACAGCTTTCTTTTCTTTTTGTACTGTACTAGCAAAATGAATGTATTTGTCAGTACTGCTAAGAAATCTAACTAAATATTGGCAAATTTTATTTTTTCAGACATTTCTGCTACACCTAGGAGCTACAGTTGGGATGGAGGAGGTTAAAGTTCTCAGAAGACTGTATTTATTTTATCAGATTTCTCAGGGTGCTTCTAATGGTTGGATCTTGCAGCTGATTGCAAAGGCAAAAATTAGTAGGGATCTGCACTCCTAATAGGATCTGCACTAGTTGCAAGCCTGAGGCCTCAGGGCAGAGCCATCAGCCAAGCCTGCTTAAACAGAGGTGGAGATCCCACTGCCTAACAGCCATGCAGCCAGAAAACATCTGTATTTTCAACTGAGCATCTAAAGCTGGTTGCCTGCCTTTTCAGAAACAGCCTCTAATCCTATTTATGACCCCGTGACTGACAGGCATCTGCATTCCAGACGAAGTACAGAAGAGTTCTCAATTACAGGAAATATGTAGAAAGTTGCAGCAGGTTATTTGCTCATTAGACTTCCCCCTCAGTGACTGTGGGAGTGCAAGGCATGTTGGTAAACCCTCCTGCTGCCCATCATTTGTCTGTCATAATGTGATCAGCTATTCATTCCTAATGAAAAGCTAATGCCTCGAGAGAATCCAAAGGTTGGAGTTCAGAGTGACTTCTTAGGAAGATAAAAGGGGCAGAGCTAATTCTGAACGGATGTCATTTGTGTTTCCATGTGGCTGTGCCTGCTTTCATCTTTTTTTTAAACCTGTCCAGAGCTTCAGCCCTTCTCAGTGTTAAAGGATTTTTAGTGTCACCTAATTGCCTGATAAAGGGAAGCAGGAGTTTCTCATCTCTATTGATGTCTTCTTTTGGGGAGGGGGAGAATTGGCTTCCAAAGGATCAGCTGATGCTTGTGCCAGGCTCTGTCCTCAGCAGCCATGTAGCCATGGCCAGATCCACCACAGCTCTTCTCACTTGTACATCATCCTCTGCCCACTTCATGGGTGGGGAACTGAGATAGGAGGTGAAACATGACTAGGAAAAGTTCATCCATTTTGTCACTGCTCTATCAGAAATTCACTCCCCTGTTTCTCACTTTGGTGCTCTCATTACTGCTACTTTTCACCTATTGAAGGCATGAGCTAGAAGTAGTAATTTGGGACGTTTCCACTACAGTTTCTAGGGAAAAAATAACGAAGTTTTCTTCCCTGTGCTGGGAAGAATGAGGCAGGCATGTCCCCTTTGCCTCAATGCACTGCTTTGGCCAGGATTTCAAGAGGATTCATTATTGTCGCTTCCAGGTGGTCAGAGATTCATATTCAGCCTTTACAAGAAATTGCAGTTTGATTGCCTTTACTTTTTCTATGCCACAACAGCTCATGCCAGGGACAATTCTGTGATCCTGGTGATTGTCCCAGGATCTCACTGAGGTGACCATTGTTATATTTAAAGTGTGCTGTTCTAGAGGTTCAATGTAGATGGATCTGTGAGCATCCTCAGGCAAGAGTCTGCTTGATACAGCAGCAAAAATACAGAACATTTCTGATCCCTAGACAAGTCCAGGAGGTTGGATAGCTCGCATGTGGGAGCAATGGATAGTTCCCAAGAGCAACCTGCAAGATGCAGAGAATTCAGGATAAATTGGAGATTATCCCAATTGATGGGGGGATCCTCCATGTTCACACATGGCTGACAGCTCAGTGATCTTTTCAGTCCAAGGAGACTTGGACTTTATTTGCCCACCCCAAAGCCTCACGTCCAAAGGATCTAAGTTAATTCCAGGAAAATGTGTGCCCGTTTCAGACATGAAAGACTGAAGGGAGGCACAACAGAGAGGAGCTGTGTGAGTGCATGTGCAAATAATAAGTGTCCCTTTCTTTGCCCCCCCTCCCAGTACCCACTGCTCTGGAATACTCTGGGCACCTTGACAAAATTTAACTCAAACAATCTTTTCTAATTGGTCAGCATGTCCTTAAGTAAACCTTAAAACCACCACAGAGTTAGGCAAGAGAGGAAATAGCAAATCCTGACATCTCCTACACACGCAATGCCCGGAGCAATGCACGGAGAATTAGGAAGAAACAAAAACATCTTGAATTTCTCCCTGAAAGTGTTTGCCACAGCTGGGCTTTGGCATGTGATAGAGGAGGTTATCAGCATCACAGGTCTCTGCAGATGAAATTATTGCTTTATTGGCTAATTGAATATCTTTGACCTTAGCGAACAATAAAATAATAATACATTAACTTTTAATAGAAGTCTCCAAATGAAGCAATTCTGCAGTCTCTGAAATTTCAGCAGATTCAGGTGCAGATCACCAAATAGATTCAGCATCAGAAAGTCTCAAAAAACTTGGCTTAAAAAGCAGGACAGGTAAAGGATGAGAGGAAAAATTCAAAAATGCATTTTGCTGTTGGGAAGCTGCCATGGTGTGTTTAGCACCTGAGGCATATGACTTCAAAAAAATCATAAGCCTCTCTGCTTCAGGAGATATTCCCCACCTGTATCCCTCAGGTGTCCCGTGCAGGGCCAGGACTTGTAATTCAAGGATCCTTGTTGGTCCCTTCCAACATAGTGCATTCTATGATGCTGCAAAAAATATTGTCACTCTCAGCAGCTCACAAAATTGTTTTATTAATTACTGTTTAATGAATAAGTGTTCTTCTGAATCTTTTTGAAGAATTAAGAAAAGTAACACCATTTTCCCTTCACTGTCTCCTCTCCTCATTGCTGTGACCCTATTGCATGTGGCCCTTCCAGTGGGATGCTTTTGGGGTGGGAAGAGGAGTAAGGAACAGGAGAGGAGTAAGGAACCCTTGTTTTCACATTCTGGTTGAAACCTGTATGTACTTTATGAGTTACAGGATGGAAACAAAACCCCCCATGAATGGTTTTATTATGTGGATACATTTGATTTTTGCCTCAGTGATGTCTTACACAATGAGTTTCATAATTCAATAAAATGGTGTGGAAATGTTTAATTACTTTGCTGCCACCTTGAGTCTTTTCCATTTAATAAATCAAAGTTTTATGTTTGTGGAGTGCCTCATACCCTGG
The DNA here is from genome assembly GCA_037013685.1 of Acridotheres tristis. Taxonomy (NCBI): domain Eukaryota; kingdom Metazoa; phylum Chordata; class Aves; order Passeriformes; family Sturnidae; genus Acridotheres; species Acridotheres tristis. The sequence goes on from CM072885.1 coordinate 62,858,410, forward strand.
ATTTTAATTTGGACTCCGAGGTTCAAGGTGCTACTACTGAACAGGAGAGAAGCATTGTGTACTCCAAGAGTTTACACCCTCTCTGGCTGTACCTGTGATGCCTTTCCTAACTGAGAATCAACAGCTCGTGAGGCTGTGCCAAACTCATTTGAGATGTGGAATTGCAAAGTTTGTCCCTCAGTGTACCTGGTGCTATTTGATGACAAATATAGATGATGAGACCTTGGTAAATCAGAATGTGCCCAAAAGTACTCTAGGCACACACACATTAAAATGTCTCATGGAGTACAACTGCTTCTCCATGGTCAGTCAAAACAGCTCAATGTGGCATGAAACCTCAGTTAAATTAAATTACTTCTTGTGTCTTGACCTGAACATATCAGAGCTTCAGATAACTATATATAGGCGATGGAAAAAATTCATTGCCTATAACGAACATTGTTTACAAAATTCTCTAAATAGGGCTATTTTCCATTGCCAAATATAGACTCTTAAATGAAGCAGGAAAGCCAAAAGCCCTGCAGAACTGCCTTTGTCCTCTCTGAAGGCAGGAACTGTCATGGCAATCCTTTGTGCTCTTCCTTGATTTGCAGCTTCACCTCTACCTTACCAAAGCCAGAGAGAGTTTTTCCATTGACCTCCAAGCTGCCTGGAACTGTCCTGGTCATCCAAGATTTGCACACTCATTTTTCGCTTTTCAGCCCAAAATATTTGTTTTGACTCCCAAAAGGCAGAAAGCAAAGGACGTTAAGCAGAACTCTGATTGAAAGCCTTGACAGAGTAACTTCACCTCAAAGCTGAAGCATCTATGGATGCTTAGGACCTCTGTTATTTTTGGAATGATTTTGGCAGTTCTGAGCATGATCAGAAGGAGATGAACACTCACACTCTGTGCTGAACAAATAAACCTCTCCACAATGATGTTACAGGGAGTCATTCCAAATACACTGTTAATATCCACCAAAACCATGTCATGCATATCCAAAAGCAATGGTCATGTGTGATTATGGTCATGATTGTTTTATAAATCCCCTGGGGAATGGGGAAAAGTATTCAAACCAGAGTGCTGAGAGTTGGAATAGGCAAAGAGGGAATGTATCTTGTGTTCTGGTAAGCGTGCACATGGTGGGGGTAGAAAAGTGACCTTTCTGAGGGGTGGTGATCCTGAGCTGGCTCCTTGGCCTGTCTGACAGGGAAACCAACAGCCCTATCCCATGAAATGCCAGGCATATCTAAATTTATATAAATAAATCGATCAATCTCAGGTGAACTCCTAGTCCCCCTTAGAATAAATGCCAAGCTTCCATGAATTTCCATCTTTAAAGAAAGCATAAATCCTTTTGTCTCATATTTGAAAAAATTTAAATCCTTATCATAGAGATGAACAAGACTAAGATAAAAGAGGGAAAATAAAACAGACACAAAATGATAACTTACAAATAAGTAGAACTAATTTCACACATCTCCATTTCATAGAAAGGCATAACACTTGTGAAAATAAGGAGATTGCTATATAGTGGCCAACTTTTATAAGAAAACTTCTCCCACTCATTATGGGGCTATAGGATTCCTCTTAAATTTATGTATTTAATTTTGGAGAGAGATTATTGACAGGACAAGGGAGAATGGCTTCACACTGACACAGAGTGTGTTTAGATTGGATATTAGGAAGAAATTGTTCCCTGTGAGGGTGGTGAGGCCCTGGCACAGGTTTCCCAGAGAAGCTGTGGCTGCCCCATCCTTGGCAGTGTCCAAGGCCAGGTTGTATGGGGCTCTGAGTAACCTGGAATAGTAAAAGGTGCCCAAGGGGGTTGGAACAAAATCCTTAAGGTCCCATCTAATCCAAACCATTCTGTGATTCTATGATGATTCTATATGATTTTTATGGCTCAACATATGAATCCCTTCCATTTCAAGCAGAAAATGAGGGGTTGAACTCTACCAGGTCTCCAGATATAATTTCAAACCCATGAGCAGTGTTGCCACACACTGGTTTTGCACTGAGCAGCTAAACACTTGCCTAAGTCTTCTTATAATTAGAGCCTTAGAATCTTGGTTCAAATGACTGTTGTTTTTTTCCACCTCTGTTCTTGACATCATACCTTAGTGCTGGATTAAATAGAATACATGACTCTGACCCCAGTCCATTTAGGTAAGAATGAAACTATTCTGGTATATTTTTTGTTGTTGCATGTGCCTTTCCAAATTTATTTAAAACATATGAGAGATAAAATGTTTGAGTCACTCTAAAACTGGGACTATTTGTCAACTAAGACCTGACAGCAGGGAGGCTGGTGCCAAATTGGCAAACCAATGTCCAGGCTTCAACTGGACTTGAATTTTTCTAATTGCATGTGTTGCTGGCAGCTGACAAACAAGAACAGATCCAGCAGTGTATAAGCTCTGTGCCATTCATTAATTTACTCTCATGAGCCACTGTGTGCCCCCAGAGACTTTTCCCTTCTATCAGATCATTGTAAGGGATGGATTTCAAATGCAGCTATCTGGGAACTTTGATGTAGCCCTTGAAGGAAAACTCTTTCTTGTGGAATGAAATGCTGGAGACTGATGTTTTCTTGTCCCTCAGCCTCTTCCTCCCTCCAGTCAAACATCAGGTTTGCAACAAAAAAAATACAAACAGCATGCAAGTGGGCAAACTGCTTGTGGGGAACTGCTGCTTCTCCACTTGGCACTTTCTAAAGGAAGGAAGCACCAAGCATTTCCAGCATTTGTAGATGTGGGGCTCTGAGAAGAGCCCTGCAGGTCCAACAGCAGGGCTGTCCCTCTGGTCTCTACAGCTGGGCTGAGCTCTTGCTAAACCACTCAGGCTGTGGATGAGCAGCCAAGCCATGATGCCCTGCCGTGCAGGAGGCAGCAGGGAGCTTCTCCTGCACAGAGAATTGGAGAATTCTCCTGCACAGAGCATGGAATTACCAAGTCTTTTAGAAAAGTGGCCGGGCAGGAATGGACGCTGCCTTATCTAACCGATAGCACTTGGAATGTCTTCATGCTTCACAGTGCTTTACAGATGCTTTTTTGAGGGAGTTTAAGCAAAAGACAGCTACCAGAGGATAAACTGTTTCTGAAGACATTTGGCTCTTGCAGCAAATTCACTTGCCAAAGAAAACTCTGTGTTCCATTTCTATGAGAACCCCTGGAAATATTTCTCCTGCTGTTGTCTGCTCCTCTCTGCTTTCTCAAGCAAGTGACTATTGTCTTCACTAGACAGGAAATCTCTTTCTTAGCCTCTTTTTTCCTCCATCAGGGCTGCTTCTTTTGCTTCCTTGCTTTTCCTTTTGCAAATATTACAGGTTTCTGCTGCCAGCTACTTTATCTCCTCCCTTATCGTGCTGCTTTTCAGCCAACAACTTTTAGAGAACCCTGTTTTACCACTGGAAATCAGTTAAGAGGCAATTTCACATCATCTAAGACAGCCACCAGAAAACTGTATGCTAAAAAGCACTTCCATTGTTTGCAAAGCCTTGTTGGACACAACCCTGGCTGTAGGAAGTTGCACATCAGGGATCATTATTGTATATGGGGTACAAGCACCTAATGTGACATATCGTAGTGTTTGATACAGAAAAAATATGATTTTTTAAGCTCCAATACAGTAAAAACCTCACAAATTAATATATCTACACATATTCAAGAGAGCACAAATCCAGATTTTACATAATTAAACCAAGCTTAAAAGCAGGCTATAAAGGGACTTGTTCTATTGAAGCATGGAATAATCTTAATTTGCCCTCATGTCCAGGGACACACACACACTATTAGCTGCTTCATGTTAAAGCAATGAAGAAAACTATTTTAAAAATTTTTCCCTTTCCAGCCAATAGATCTTTCTGTACCTAATTTTTTAAGGAGTGTGTCTGTGGAAAGGGTAGTCTGGCTCAGAAAGCAAAAGGTTTCAAACTCTCAGAAGTTCCATAGCCCTGTTTATCTGCTACCTCACCCAGAGATATTTAAAGCAATCATTGGAACATTTCCTGTCTGATTTTCTTATCCCTGCATGGTAAATTCTTCCCACCTGTACTAATGCCTTACAAGGAACATTTGTTTTAATGGCAGGGTATAAAGGAGTTCCCTTCAGTGATTGCCTTTGAATTTCTATTATTAAGAAGTCTTGAGATGATAAACTTAGCCCTGTTAATTGATTACAGTATCCATGAATGGTTACCCTCTTAGTAATGTTTGAAATGCATAATATTAAATGCAAAATTTGGTTTCCATCTGCCATATGTTCAACATCCATCACTCCAACTAATTTTCCTCATGGTTGTTCTTGGGTGTAAGATTCAGCCCATGCATCCCTTCTAATCTTACTCCAACATTGCTGCTGCTCCAGTGTGAATGTAGCACAAGAAAAATCAGATTCAGGCCCAGATTTTCATTAAGAATCCAACGTTAAGTTACATCTGGCAAGCTTTGATGGCAAGTCAATAGCATGTAATCAGTCGACACACTGTAAAAAAGCTACAACCCACACAAAACATGGAGTGGGAAGTACTTCCACTAAGCAGGGGGAACTGGGGTCTGGTGTCACCCTCGCTGAGGTGGCTGGCACAGAACAAATCAGTGCTGTAAGCAGGAGCAGAGTGAGCCTCGTGACATTTCCAGGACTCTTCAATTAGTGGGGAAAAAAACCCCACCACGTTTCCTGAACCATCGTGCAGCAGATGGAACCTGCAGGGCAGCTCCTCTAGTGCTGAGATGTTTGAGAGGGTCACAGCCCCCCTGTGTCTGGAGACAATCAAAGATGAGTGGTTTATGGTTGTGTGCAAGTCCGAGTTATTGCATACACAGTGGTTTATTTGGTGATATGAATTTAATGAAGTTTTACAAAGTAAAATATCTCCAGTATTGACCCTAATGTTGATTTCATATTTGTGGAAACACGAGCAGAGCATACAGTAAAACTCAGTGTCAGGAGGAAAATGATGGCATTGGGAAAATAGCTAAGACTAGCTCCTAATCACAGGGGAAAATGTGAAAAAAAACCCTGGGTTTCAATTCTTTCAGCATTTAACTAGTTATATGATCCAATATGAGCAAATAAATCCCATCAGCAACACCATGTCTTTATTTTTTTCCAGGAAGGTTGGAAGAAGATTATCTTTAGAGTCCCTTCCAACCCAAACCACTCCATGATTTTATGATTCTATGACTCTGTGATGTAGAAGAGCTACTTCAGACCAAGCCTAAGCCCAAATATGTTGCCTATTTATATCCCATAACTGCAAAATCCCCTCCTGACTGTCCCAAAGTCATGATGCCACCTCTCATGACTGAAAAGGATCGTCATATTTTGGGGGACTTTGTGGTGGACAAAGGTCTGGGGACACAGAGGCTCCAGTTGTCCTATGCAGCCATGCTGTGACAATCTTCAGCAGCAAAGATGAGGGTAAAGTCTCTTTTGAAACCTGCTGATATTGATTAGGTGTCTTCAAAATCTCCTGTGCCGTTATTGGGGTGCTTCTGCTCTCACTGTAAGATATTTGACACTGTAATTCAGTTGTAGAGAAGAGGGGAGCTGTAAATCCATAATTGGGGTTAATTTTCACTTGTTTTGAGCAGCTCAGAGTGCTTTGGAATTGTTTCAATTAGATGGGTATCTGTTGTGGGTGTCATGCTGAAAAAACAAACTAGAAATATCAGAGTGAATACATGAGCAGTGTTTGTTACAATGACTTATGATATTTTAAGGGTGCATTTTGATTATTTTATTTTATTTCCTTTCTGGACTTCTGGAGTGTATCTTAGCACTCTTCAGTGGTCAAAGTAACTCAGCAGTGATGGCACCTCACTCCTTCTGTGATGGAGCTGTCACAAGCACCCTGCAGGAGTATGCACTCCCTGGGTGCCTTTGTGCACATCAGTAAATCGAGTCCTGCAGGCTTGTGCAGGGCTGCACAGCCTGCAGTCCACAGCAATTCTCACATTAGAGTTAAGGACACACGCTTCAATATTTCCAGGACCAGGGCCTGCCTTCTCCCAGTGGGAAACTGTGCTCTTCCAGAGGCTTTTGCCCCAGTGTGCTTGTGGAAATCTGTCCCTTTAAGTCTTTCAGAGCTGAACTGCTCCAGTCTCCCTGTAGCCATTTTGCAAGTGCTGACTGCTGGGTGCCTGTTCTGGTTAGTACCTGTCCTGCTTTTCCACATGCCTCTCCTTCCACCTCTGCAGCTCATACATGTGATGATCCAAAAAGGCTCACCCAGAGGTAAGTCTAGCTTTTCTTTTGTGTTTGATCATGGTGAAAATGCTGTAACACTTCGTTTGTGGCATGAATGTCCATAGCTTTGAAAAATTGTCTCTGTTCTCTAGTACTGAAGAGCAGGAGCTGTTCCAGGATGCAGCGCTTTGCCAGATTACACTGATTAAACACACTTCTGAAGGCTCTTTCTGTTGCAATCTGAAGGAGTATTTTTGTTTTTCTCTCCAGCTCAGGCAGCTTCACTGTCAGTAGTAAAATCTTAAAACAGGTGCCAGACAGGTGCCCTGTTTTTTGCATAAAGTTCATTTTGCAGTAGTCTTGGATTTGAAAATGCAAGGCAGAGGTAGCAGATGATGGTAGTAAGAGGCACGGTAGCTGAAGGAAATGTGATATGTCAAACAAATGTCAATTCTCTGTCATGCACCGAGTCACTAAACAGCAGCAGTGAATGTTGTCACTCTTGATACATCCCATATTCTGTCAGCTAAAAATCTGGACGCCACTGAATGGATTAAAACTAGTTCCTGAAGAGTAATATGCGATAATACTGTGATAATGAGGATACTGGAATAATAAAGTGTAGTATTTGCAGGAAAAGGAAGTCTATTTGGAAGCCTGATTTCCATGACAAACCAAAAGTTTTAATTGAAAGAGCTGACAGGCTTGCCTACAAAATAATATAACAGCAGGGGATCTACAGAGTCTTTTTCTATGAATGTGGTTAGCCTGCAGGAAATTCATAAGTAAACTCAGCAATTTACCCTTTTCTTCCGGAATGCCAACAGCTTATCCCAGGGAAAAAAGTGAGTAGTGGCTAGTACATCCCAAAGCATTCAATGACACTGCAAGATGACAGTCCTTTTCTGCTTTGTGCCTCTTCCAAGCTTTACAGGGGATTTAGGAAGAGCTGTTAAGACTGTAAGACAGAAAACTGCAGAAGTTGTCCCTGTTCTACATATGTCATGTAACACAGTCTGGAAAAAAAAAAACCAAAACAACATTCTAAAAGCTGGAATAGTGAGGAACGCCGAGTTGGTACAAAAGAGAGTGCAGGGATGCTGACAGAATCAGTTGCCTGTGTCCTGTGCTGCTACAAAATGTGATGCTTGGGAAGTGCTGAGAGTGTTTTCAGCTCTTGAGCCTTCATCCTGTGACCTGTGATTCTTCTGTGGTGGTTTGAGTGCTTGCAGAGCTGGCTCTCAAGAGAGGTGCTGCTAATAGATGAGTATTTAACCCCCTTGCAACAGCCATGGCAACATCGTGCCTGCTTTGTGTGACTTGTGCTTCTGAACTGACATGGAGGAGAACTCTGCAGTCCTGAATTGTGACACATCTCAGTCTGTGCTCTGCCTTGGATCAGCCACTGTCCACACAGATACACAGAATCCCAGGATGGGTCAGGCTGGAAGGGACCACGGTGGGTCACTAGTGCCACCTCTCTGCTCCAGCAGGGCCATCCCAGAGCACAGGGCACAGGATTGTGTCCAGAGGGGTCTGGAATATCCCCAGTGAGGAGACTCCACAGCCTCTCTGGTCTGTGTTCAGTGCCCAGGGAAGCAGTTGTGCCTCCTGTGCAGGTGGAACCCCCTGGGCTCAGTCCCTGCCCGTGGCTCTGGGGCCATTGCTGGGCCCCCGGAGCAGAGCCTGGGCCCTGCTCGGAGCCCTCCCTGCACACAGGGACACCCAGGGCTGAGGGCCCCTCTCAGCTGGGGCTCCTCTCCAGCCTGGACAGCCCCAGCTCCCTCAGCCTTTCCCTGGCACAGATGCTCCAGGCCCTGAATCATCTCTGCAGCCTCCGCTGGCCCCGCTCCAGGAGCTCCCTGTCCCTCCTGTGCTGATGATCCCAGAGCTGGACACAGCTGGCCAGATGTGCCTCCCAGGGCTGGGCAGAGGGGCAGGATCACTTCTGACCTGCTGGCACTGCTCTTCCTGATGCACCCTCAAACATCATTGACCTTCTCAGCCCCAGGGCACTGCTGGCTCATGGACTGTCACAGCAGTACCAAATGGTGGGACAGGTTTTGGTCTTGGAGCAGTGGAAATGGTTCAGCTGGACACTGGGGCAGAATGGGAGTGCTCATCCCTGCAGGATCTCACATGCCCCTGGGTTTTGTGAATCACTTCAAACACCATCAGCAACGGAGGCTACTTTCTCAGCCTCCCGCTTTTGGTGCAGATGCTGTAGGAAGATTTTCCATGGACTTGCAGCCCAAGTGCTGCCCTTACAGGCAGTAGAAGGCATTGTCTGGTGCAGAAGAGATGCCTGCTCCCAAGTGTGTGCAAACGTGTTTTGATGTGCTGCCTTCCTACTCCCTTGGCTTGCGTTATGGGAACAACATCAATATAGTGGGAAATCCTTTTAAAACGTCTAATATTTCATTGTTACTTTGAAGGCTGCTGCCCTGGCCTGTGGGACAGAGCTGTGCTGCCATCTCAGAGGAATGTGGCCCTGCCTTTCTGCACATGTAGCCATGCTGGCTGAGGGCCTGCTCTGATGGAGCAGACGGTGTCTTTCCATTCAGCCACCTTTCACTCCACCACTGAGGAGAACTTTGTTCTGCCTTGCTGTCCAGCTGTTATTTTACAGCTCTGTGTTCCCAGATTAAGGAACTGGTTATATTTTTAACTCCCAAAATGTCTTTCCCATTAGCGCTTTCCCACTTGATCTGCGTGGGTGGCCTGCAGCTCCTTGGCCCCAACAAACACTTAACCTTAGTCAGTCTTCCAGAGCTGGCTGATCCTGTCACCTGCCCAGCCCAGCAATGGGCCATTGTCTTGCACCCAATTCATCATCCCTATTGTAAACTGCACATTTGAGGGTTGGCATTTTGTCCCCACTGCCAAACCTCCAAAGGAGTTGTCTCTTCCCTACCCCTTGCTCTCTTCCCACCCTCATTGAAGCCATTTATCCTGGGATTTCCATTTCTGTCTTATGAACTCTTTCATTTTTGGTCAGTGTTGACAGCTTTAACTTCATTTTCAGAGCTCACACTTGTGCTGAAAGCACATGGGACTTCCCCTTGACAGAATATCTTAATTTGAAATGTCGGGATTTGTTGGTAACCCATACTTGGGACAAGTCTTCCAGCCCATGGGAGGCTTTTGGAATTACAGTGAGTCTATTAAAAAAAAAACAACTTAAAACTCACATAGGGTAAAAGGGAATCAATAACTATATAAATATATGTTTTCCTGTGATGAGAAATTATATTTTTTATTATTTTAAGAAAAAAATAATTTTATTAAGGGCTAGATTAATGTTTATTGGGCACTTCACTCTGACAGTCCCAAAAATCCCTCTCATTTAATCCAACCTCCTTTCTCCTTATAGCGAGTTCCTACTTTTAGCCTGTCAGTGCATGTTGGACCAGAAGACAAACAAAGTGGTCTGCAAATAATGTTGTGATCCTGACAGAAAACGAGCCTATATCCTCATTTTGTCCTTTCTAAGTCTTTGATGGAATTCACCACTCCCTAAGACAGGGGTACTCAGCCTACAGCATTACAAGCTGTTTCCAGCTGGCTAAAAAAATTAATCTCACAGTCTGGTTTTGGCCACCTTTCCCTAGAGTCCCCCACATTTGAGTGACAGAGTAATAAATTCATCTGGAAAACTAATAAGGACAGAACAAGAAATTAGCTGGGAGGGAAGAGAGATGTGAAAGCAAATGTTAGTGCTGACCTGACAGCAGTTTGCCAGCTGCAGTGACAGATATTGGTCTTTGTCTTCTAACACCTCTGGATCTCACAATGAAGGATCTCACATACTCTGGCATTGAGGATGACATTAAACAGCATTTAAGTCTCTTTGTTTGCTCTCAGTCTTCTATAAAATTTTGGAGCCTTCCAGCAAAGACTTGGAAAATCTTAGGACTTTATTGTAGCAACTTGCTAAAGCATTGGATGGGGTATATGGACGGTAGGAGGGATAAATTCAGAGAAATACTCTCTTTGAGCATGTCAGGAAAACATTCACCTGCAGTTTTAGCAGCCTTGAAGGAGGTATTGCAATAAGAGGTACAAGCCAAGGAGAAAGTAATCTCTCAGCATTACCTAAAAGATTTTCTGTTTTCTCAGCACCTTTTAGAAAGTGCTGCTGTCACTCCTCATTTGAAGGGAAGTGTCCAATTTGCCTTCAGACATTGAGGTGAGCACCTCAGTCACTGAGGTGGCCTCGATAACTTCACTCTGTGTCTAAAGCTGTTCCCACAGTTATCCACAGAGTGGCTTTTCCACCTGGCATTCCCATTTATCTCTGCATGTAACTGACTTCCCTTTCCCCAGCACCCTGTGCAGGCAATTGCATTCACATCCAAGTCCATTTGAATGACTTTTTCAAGGAAGAATTTGTGAACTGCTGCCAAACGCTTTACTGCTAATTTTGTGCTTTGATTTCTTAAAAAATGAATGATCGGTTTTATTTGGTGTGTTCTTTTCATTGCCCTATAAATCCATGGTGTTTTATTGACCATGGTTCAATTATCAAGCACATAACTCAGGACCCAGTAGAAATTTTTTGAAGCTTTTTGCAAACTTCCATGGTCTTTGGATCAAGTCTTAAATGCTTACAGATTATCTTTTGTACTTCTTTTACCCAGGGATTTTAAAGCAAAATTTACAGGATGGGAACTAAGAGGCTTGATCATATTATTGTTCCATTTGGGGTTTTTTACTGAACGACTATAAGTTCCAGGACTAAAATCACTAATGAACCTTAATATTACCCTGATTCCTAAAATCATTTGAGCATGTGTTGAGCTTTAAGCACGGGGTTAATTTTACCAACTCTTTGTCAAAAGACAACTCTTTTTCCTTTAAACTGGATGTAAACTTAAGGACTATTTTGGATCAAGTCTTATGCAAGCACTTAGAGTGAATTAAGTCTACTTTAATGCAGATCAAGCTATGGAACTGGCTCTCAATAAATCCTGATTGTGGTTATGTTTTTGTTTGTTTGTTTGTTTGTTTTCTATTTCTGAGAATAAATCTATAAACCACTCCTACAGACAATATTAGCAGAGACCCACTAAATGCTTAAGCACAAGAATCTCCCTGACAGCAGAATTTCAGCTCAAGCTATTATATTTTATTTTGTTGGGAAACAAATGGATTTTGCAAGGCAGAGGGGGATGAACCTTGCGGGGGAAAAAACCCAATTATTGCTATTACCATACGTCAGCTTATTTTTTTCCCTAAGTTTGCAAACTTTTGGATTTTGTTTTTTCCCATTTTCTGCTTTTCTCTCCTAAAGTTGTTTTTTTTTTTTTTTTTTTTGTTTGTTTGTTTGTTTGTTTGTTTTTTTTGTTTGTTTTTTTTTAAGATTCAGTTCTGGCTTTCCAGTGAATTTCTTGATATCAGCTTTTGTGCTATTTTCTGTATTCACACCTCCTGAACTGTAGCTCTTCACTCATGGAGCCTGTACTGTTCCCACTGAGTAAACCATTGCTTGGGGCAAGGGACTATTTACTAAACACTTCATGGGAGAATGGATGACCTCAGGGCTGACAGAAGTGGACACTTCAGATTATGTTTAAGCATTGTAAAATCTCTGGTATTTATGAAGATTTTATGGAAAAGCATATGAAGAGAAAAATCCCAAAGAAATTTTCCTAGCCACAAAGTCAAGCTGTATTTGCAAACTGAGACATTATTGAAGGCTGGTAAAGGCTTCAAAATTCAGGATGTGATGCTTAACCAGGATCAATCATTTCAGTTTATTTCAGGTTGTAGTTCTGGAATGTCTCTAATGTAGTAAAAGTTATCATGCTAATTATACTCAATAATACCTACTGAAAAATGCCTGGGAAAGCCCAAATCATGAAGTTTCTGGTGAACTAAAAAACAACTCGCTTGGGCACCACTGTTCAGCAGGACTGGGATTTTTGTCTTTGCTCCAAATAAACTGCTGTTGCCTAGCACAGTTTTGTTTCTGAACAAGAGCATCTTCACTGAGCCTGCAGTGTGCACATGTTGCCTTTATCTCCCAGTTTTCTTGTGCCAGCAGTAGTTATGGATTTCAGAATTTAATTCTGAATGCCAGTACCTGCATGTCTAACTTTGATTTCTCATCATTTCTTCAAACAAAACCAAGCCACTGAAGTTCCATCTGAAGCAAGAACCAGAGCTGATTTTGAATTCTCTGTATTGTGGTTCTCAGGGAAGATTGCTTAGCTGGTGGCATGGAAAACCCCTGGAGATTGCCTGGTGAGCTGCACTGAATCAGTCTGAGAGCTGCCAACAATAACCCTATGAGCAGGGCAGAGGTAATTTAAAGCATGGAAGTGTAGGTCCCTATAATCTATCACATTAAATAATTCCATCATGGAGCTTCGTGGGCAGCAGCTACATGGCACACAGAAACTGAGAGTCTGAGCTCACACAGAGCCCACCACCTGCTTTCAAATGTCATGGATGCAATTCCAAGCTTTATTGTATCAGTAAAAACTGGGACTAATCCCACTGAAGTCAGACATTAAACCTGCATGAGATCAGAATAAAGCTGAGTATTTATTAGTTGTATGTGTGACTTAGACATTTTCCACTATTCATGTTTTTTCTTCCTGTACATTCTGGATTCAAATAAACTGTTCAACAGCAAATACTGCTAAAAAAGCCCACCAGATTTTGCCTTTCATTTTGTGTGGACCGGGTCCAGACTATTGCAGCATTGCCTTGATATTTATTAAAGCTGGTTTATGAAAAGGCATTATGGATCCTTCCCTTTGAGATCCCATGGAGGGAGATGAAGGGCATGCCCTGGATCAGCCTCTGCAATGATGGAGTTGTCCTTGTGCTGCCTTTGCCTGACTCTTGTGAATGGAAAAGTGTGTTCTGCAGCTATTCTGTCACTGCTCTCCCTTTTTGTGCCACTGACACCCTCGAATCTCCCTGGGCATTCAGGAAAAGAGAGGAAAGAGCCACAGGGATTTCTGAGCTCCTCTCCTCAGTCTCAGTACTGAGGTGCTTTTCATTGTCACTCCCCTGCTAATTCTCCCTGCATCAGGGTCTCTGTCAGGAAACTTCACCACATAATTTTGTAGTGAAGGGAAAATAGATCACTGAAAAACTTTACTCAATGAGACTTTTCCTCTTTCTGCTGAAGTTCTGTTCTTCAGCGCCCTCACATCTCTCTGAGAAAACTACAGGCAACAGGCCCTTTGTCAGAAACACATATCTTCCCTTTCTGAGGAAAAAAAAATTAAAAAGCCATGGGAGTTTGAGACAAAACTGTTCCCATGAGAACTCCCTCTTGCATAATTGCTGTTATCTGATTATGGTGGGAGAAGGGTTTTTTTCACCTTTACCCCCGCCTAGGACAAGTACCATGTCCTGACGCCAAGTCTCAGGAATCCAAGATTATTGACCTAGGGAATAAGTGCCTCTGAGTCAGATCCTGAGACCAGGGGAATCCTGAGGGCTGCATTTTTAGTGTTTGAGGGATCTAGTTTTCAAGGAGGCCATGTAATAATTATTGCCACATCCATCTCCCACTTCTTCTTCCCATCAACTTTCCAGTTGACCAGATTCTTCCTCCTAAAATCTTCAAACATGTGATAGCATGGCATAGATGCTGTGAGTGTGGCAGCTGAGCTCTCACTCTGCAGAAAAAAAAATTCCTTCCTGGTAGTTTTATCCTTAGGACATAAACTCAGGGATCATGCTATGACCTGAGATTTGACTCATCTATTGGGGTTATTCTGAATGCTCTGTCAGCAGTGTGGAAATGAGCAAATTTCTGTTTTCTGAACTTAATGGAAATCACATTGAGCAGATTTGTGCAATAACAAAGATGTGAGCAGTGAGCTGTGTCACATACAAATCTGATTCGAGATATTTGTAATAACTTGAAAAAAACTGTCATTGGATATTTTAAAACATTTAATCTCTGAGCCTGAGAAAGCGATTCTGTCATTTTCATACGTTTGTTTTCACTTTCTGCTGTACAAGTGTGGGACTTGCAACTCTTATATTGCTCAGCAGCTTTAGAGGCATGTTTCTACTTCATTATCCACAAAGATGGCACACCACAAACCTCCACAAGCAGTAAGTTGAGGTGGTTATTTTACAAAACGTGGTGTGTAGAACAAAACCAAGATTTGTATTAAAATTCCTCTCTGAGACAGTGAAAACATAAATAAGAATCAACAGAGATTATTTGCAGTGCTAGACACAGTATTTTGCAGCATAGTTCCATTTACAGGGTTCTCTTCTTTTGTAAATTGCTGCTAAATATGTGTGTACTGGTCATACCAGACAGTTCAAAACTTATTTTAAGACCTAAATCCTTGAAACTAGACAAAGTAATGAGCAATTTTTATGAACTCATGTTAAAAACTTGGCTTGTTTTGTGTGGTGAATAATGCTTCCAACGTGGGCTGCCCCTCATGCATTCAATGTGGATTTAGAACCTTCAGTGCCAAATTTTGCCCTCACTTAACAGCTTCATAGTCCCGAGTGGTGAAAACAGGGGCTGCACAGTTTAACTGAGAGCAAGCCTTCATCATTTGTGCTCAGCGAGTGTGGTTAATTCCTCATCAACACAGGGGGATTAACCCCAATTAATAGAGGTTCATTTTGCTTTTGGATTACTGCTACAGATGATCTAATGGTATTTATTTAACCCTTATCATAGCAGGAAAGAGCCTTTCATCTGATGTTACAGTTGAACAGCTGAATTCTCCCTTGCTTTCTGAAATCTCTGCAAGGTGTTTGCCACCCAACAGCTCCGACTCCTTGCATTTTTCAGCACTTCCTTTGCTTTCATACACCTTCCATGGGAATATTTTTGCTTAGAGGAAAGGACCATGCTACCTGCCTTCTTAGCAGCCTCTCCTGGATGAATTATCTGGTCTATCAACGGCTCTGTCTCCTCCCTGTGACACAGGTGAAGAGCAGCCTCTTACAGAAGACATACCCAGATTCACACAAGGCATATTTATGTGAACTGAGAAATTCTCCTTCCAAAACTCCTGCCAAAGATCATCCCTGAAAGTGCTCAAGGATAGGTTGGATGTGGCTCTGAGAAACCTGGTCTAGGGAAAGGTGTCCCTGTTCATGGCAGGTGGTTGGAATGAGATCATCTTTAAGGTCATTCCCAAACCCAACCACTACAGGATATCCTGGGCATCTGAACCCTTGGACATGAAGAAAGCAAACCTTGATTACCAGCCCTTAATCGTGCAACTCGAGACTGAAATCAGAGCAGGAGATGTGTGAAGGTGGATACAAAGATGGCACAGGACTGCCTCACTCTCTCTTTGCTCCTTGGTTGTTGTGTACATAGCCACTTCTCAATCATCCTGGTCATGATCTCACCTATTGTGTGGGTAAGAGCTCCAAAATAGGACCCTGTGATCAAAATGTCCGGAAACATGAGGCCATGGCATCAAAAGGCCAGTTCCGTGGTGCAAGTATGGCTTTCAGGTGCCACTGGCTTCAAAGCTCAGCCCTAAAACAAAGGAGAAATCTATATTTGGGGACATTCATGCAAAGCATTACAGCTCGTTGTTCATCAGAGGTGCCCAAGCAGCTAAAGATTACCAAAAATAAACCAACAAACAAACAAACAAAAAACCCTCAAAGGGACAAGAAAAAAAGGGAAAAGCAAAAAAAAAAAAATTATGCAGACCATGAATGTAATGAGCTTCAGGGGAAAAAATACTCTTTTTTTCCTTTTTTTCCCCACAGAGATTAGCTAAATCATTAAACTAGGGATGTCGTTGCTGAACTCTGCAGTCACCTGCCCAGAACTGCAGGGACCCACAGTGGTAGAGACTGGCCGACTTTCCCGGGAAAGTTTTTTGTTATCCTCATATTGCTTGGTTTTTTTACACCACATCTGTGCTTGCTTCGTCATTCTGCCATCTGCTGTAACAAAATACAGACAAAGCATTTCAGAGAACAACCCCTCCACACTTTAAAATGCTCCAAGCTGGAACACAGCCTTTTACTTCTCACAAGCTGCATGTAGTGCTTATTATCCTATCCTACTCCTCCTCATCTTCCTTCTCCTCCTGCCCCACATCCATGATGAATTACACACACTTAGCAAGCATGGAGAGCACAGAATCCCATTGCTTTTGCCACAATGTTTCTATTAAATGAAACGAACATTCCTGCACTTGACTTTGCTGTGCAAATGCATTCACCAAGAGGTCAGAGATAGCAGGTCGTTATCATGAAATTTTTAATTTTGGAACTCCCAATCAGGCTCGTTTCCTGTTTGGTATTGTCTGCAAATACACAATACAAAAGCCTCGGGTTGCTAAAGAATCGAAATAACAGAGTATGAGAAGAGTGGTTTTGAGCACACACTCTGTAAAGTCCAGTCAAAGTTTCTTCCTGGTGCAGCCGCACAAATCTCTTGGTAGCAGTAAACTCTCTGCACAGACTTCATTCCTGAACACATGTTCAAAGGTGATAAAATAAATGCAGATGGTTTTCCAAAACCTCAGTGGAGCATTTTTTGCTGTTACTAAATGGACTGGAAAAAAACTAGGGGGAAAAAGCGGAGAAAATACAGTTTGACACAGACAGGCAATTTCAGAATAGCATTTGGTCATTTGGGAGAAAATCTAAATAAAATGTGTGCTTATAATGATCTATTGGCAAAACAATATTGACAGAGCATCTGAGCTGCCTAATGGAAGTGATTTTTAGAATGCTTAAATTAAACTGGCATTGAGAGCTGAATATTTTGTTTAATTACTTAACACAAACAAACAAAAAAATTGGATTGGAATTTTGAATTCGTTGTGCCATGACCAAAGTTGACAATAAAACCATCCCTGGCTACAGTGAAAAGAGAATCAGACCTTAACAAATTTATTACAGGCTTTGTTTACAAACTCATTACAAAATTATACAGCATCTTATGCGTACACAGGATTTACAGGAACACGTCACTGATGTGTGGGATTGCTTTGCTCTCTGGTCGAGATCTGCAGGTTTTTCTTTGCTTGGGGCCTGATCCAGCTTCCACTGGAGAAGGTGAGATTTTAATTTTTTTTTTTCCCATTGACTTCAGTGGAAGCTGGATCATATCCAGGGGGTAACACTTCCGCTCATTGTTTTCCTGGGGTGGGAAAGAGGCAGCCAGTCTAATAACCGTACACACCACGCTCCGTTCTCATCTCATGTGTTTCAGATGACAGGCATATTTACTCCGAGACATTTTTGCTGGCTGCTTGTAAAATACTTGTTAAAGTCAAGAGTCAAAGACCAGTTCCTGTTACTGGATTTACAGTGGAAAATGACAAATGGCTTTCTTTGTACCTTTAAAGAATGAACCTCCCTTGATTTTCAGTGAGCAGAAATAAAGGCATCAGAATTAACCCCGATGTTATTTACATTGTTATAAAGATATGTATTCTACCCTGTCTTCAACAGATTTTCTCTAGATTTACAGTAATGCAAACAAAAGTGACATCCACACTGCAGGAACAAGGTAGTTTCTGATTCCACCAAGCCAAATTGGTCTTCTTAACTCCTCACACGGAGATAGACTTATGTGACATAGTGAAACAAATAGATCTCTAAAGTTAATGTTCCATAACTATATCAGCTCTCAGTTGCTCCCAGCATCTGAAAACAATCTTTATTTGGGAACTCAGAGTGTAAAATCAAGCTTTTAATTTATAAAAAAATCCGGTGGGGCAAAACTCTGAAAAAGATGCTTTTCCCCTCAAGCCAAAAAGGTTAGTTAAAACTTAAACTTTGCTCCTAAGAAAAGTAGCAAGAGTTCTGTGGGGTTGGGTTTGTTTTTTTTCTTTTTAAAATTTTTGCCAAGAAATGAGAAATATTCTAAACAGATCTATCAGCTACCAAGTTCCTTGTTATATTACATCCTCTCATTTTAATTACTGCCTTGGTATTGAACCTCTGAAGTTGTTATTGCTTGAAGCAAAGCTAGGATGTAGTGCTACAAGGTGATGATATTTCCTGTGAGGTAAATACCCTGGCCTCATGCTGAAAATTGAGATGGTTCTCAAAAGCTTTGCTTCTGGCCTCCCCTGAAGAAAACACCCACGTGCTCCAACCTGGCTTTCCAAGACAGGACTGTTCCAGTGCCTGGCCTCAAGGCAACCTGTCCAGCTCCCCGGTGGTTTTATGGTGTGCAGCACTCTCTGTAAGGGATTAGGGGAGACCGCACAGTTTGCTGCCTTTCATGGCCTGTTGCATGTTTGAAGTTGGTGTTCCAGGAGTGAAAGCTGTGTGAGCAAAGCCATCCTGCAGCCTTGTGTTGGAGGGCTCTGATCTCATTTCCATTTGTGATGCTGAACACGCTACGGCAGCAAAAGCTGTAGCTGTAAAGCACTCAAAAAAAACCTGAGGGTAAAACTTTCTGAATAGCTGGAATTTCCCTGCCCTGGCTGTGGGTTGGCTCTATCTGGACACAGATAACGTGCAGCTCAGTCTGAATTCTGTTCCTAGCTGTGAACTCTCATTTGCTTCCTAGGAGTGGGATCCCATCCAGGGCATTGCACAGCTAATGTGTAATGGGACATCTCTTCAAGTAGTGTCATTATTCCTGTTCCCAGTGGAGCTACATGACAATCCAAAGAGTCTGAGGTAAATACAATGCTAGCACATTTGTCCGTCCTAAGCAACAACTCATATGTTTAATTAGGTAACTTCAGTATAACCACAGACTTCATGGATTTTAGCCACCATCCATTTCACGTTGCTGTGAAAGGTACCAGGTCTCTCGAGCAGTTCAACACATTTTTCCCCTGTGAAAGATGAAGAATGGATTGCTGAGGAGAAGGAAACCTTCGTACGGGTGTGTGGCTTTGATATCCACGCCAGGATATAATATCTTTCTTTACTACGATTTGAAAGCCAAGGGTTCTTTTAAGATTAAAACACCACCGGCTTTGTTTCCAATTTAAAAACTCAGAGAGGAATGATCCAACAACACAAGCAGAAGATAATTGATTCGTGTGAGGAGGAAGAGGCTGATCACAACAAACCATCTTTTATGTATTACATTAATGATCCATTTAGATCAGTTCTTGGCTTCAGCAAGTTTCGACTACAAATATTTCAGATTTTTTTCATATTTTTTCAATGATGCACTGGCAGCATTAGAAACAGTTGCAAAACAAATGTGCTTCCAAAACACAAATTGATGTTCCTGGATTACTAGCAGCCATTCTGAAATGCTAACAGAGGGAAAATGGTCATTTTACCGGCAAAACTGGCATAATATACACAGAAACTTTATTTTAGGGCTACCCGATGCCTATAAATTTGACATCATCTGCAGGCTACAACACGTATTTTGGTCCTTGTTTTTGTTGGTTTGTTTTTTTGGATTTTTTTTTTTTGGTGGTGAGGAGTCAACACTGCAGATCCAATTAAATATGAACGCATAGAGCAGGGAATATAAATATGTACACAAGTCTTGGCATTGATCTGATTTTTAACAAGTTTACTAAATGACAGTCACTGGTTTGACAATACTGAATGAAAAATACTGATTTTACAGATTTTACAGGAAGGTTACGGTATGCTGCTGACAAGCAGTGTCACAAACATAGTCTTAAAAAACCCCGGAGTTGGCCACGGCAGAGGCACACACCCTTTGCTCTTGTTTATTGAGAGAGAAAGCTTATATACTGTAGATTTGCTGAAGTTTAATAAATAAGGTCAACTTATAATATATATAAAACAATATAAACATTTATATGCTACATGCATATCATATAATTTAAAGTAATAATTTATATAGCAAAGAGATGCAGATCTATGTTCTTCCTATTTTCCTGGACAAGGCGCACACGCAGGAGGTGTCTATCCTTATCCACCTCCAGCCCACCAGTTTGTTGTTTTCTGAAGTCAGTGCTCTGACATAAGTTTGGGATGTCTTGCATTGGGAGTTCCAGTGCTTGTCATCGATGCCGCGGCAGCCGTTTTTTACAGGCTTGGCCTCTTTACACCGCGTTTCGTAAAAGTATTGCTTAACCGGAGAGTTGCCCGTTTTAATTTCTCCCAGAACAGTCACCTGGTGTCCCCTAATGTCGATGGCGGAGGATTTGTCCGTGACCCACAAACTTTCACTGTCACAAACGGAGTATTCCCCCCGGTGGCCCCGGTGCTCCGCGTACCTCTTCCGCCGGGATGTTCTGTTCAGCACCACGGAATTCCCGATGTAATCCTCCATGAGGTACAGCGGCGGCGGCTCCAGCGGCGTGTTGTCACTCAGGAGGACTCGGGGCGAGTTGTAGCGTCTCTGCTGCCTCAAGAGATCTGTATCCACTGAGATAACTGGCTGGAAGTCTGATTTCACATTTTCCTCCCCATCCATGTCTTGCTGAGTGTCTGTTTTCTGCACCGTGTTTTGATAGTTTTCCTTAATGTCTACCATCTGCTTAGAAAGCTTGTTTTTTAAAATGTCTGCTTGAATGAGTTTAATAATAAGAGAATTTATCGAATCTTCTGGCAAACTCCTTTGATCCATGTTGGAAGACTGGATGCCACGAAGGTAAGCGAGAAATATCACATAAAACAAGATGGACATCACCTTGTTCACCTGTAAGATCTACAAAGAAACAGAGAGCCGATGTTAAAACAGTCCAAGAGAGGTTTGCTAGAGGCTAAAAACACGAAAATTGGGATTTTTTTTTAGTAACATCTGTGACTTTGAAGACATATATAGAGATATAGAAACAACACAGACTGTGCATTTCTGTGAAGACAGTCTTTGTTATACTTTATAACGAGTGCAACTCTCTTTTGATTTTATTTTTTTTCAACATTTCATCTATATTTTGGGCCTTGCTTTTCCCCTTTCCATGCAGAGTGGGATATATATGTCAGTTAAGCCCTTTCTCTGCAGAGGTAGGTAGTTCTTGGGATTGTATAGCAGCAGAGTGAGGCCAAGTTACTTCCACAGAATTTATTCCACAGAGAAATTTGGTTTCAAAATTACAGGATCATGCAGAGTAGAAAACCATCTCACTGTGTAAAACAAAAAAGTTCTGACTTTGCTAACTGTTGTCAGGTTTTGTGTGCTGAGATCTCTCAGATTAATCTAATTCATATTTATCAAGTGGCTTCTGTTTAATGTTACCATAAGAAGGAAATAAACCCTGTGTTTCAATAGTGCTTTCGTTCTCTTTCTCTGGTAAGGGAAAGGGTCTTGAAGGAAAATGATGAAGTCAAGTCAGAGAGTGGTAATTAGGCCTCTATAATACAAGTGGGGAATTCAGATGGACCCAATGACCATTTAATAGGATTTTTTTCCAGGATTAGGGACTTAGAAGTTGCTTCATTACATTTATATAAGGTGAAACAAAAGTGACATCAATTAGAAATATTCAAGGACAGATTGAGGACACCCCTCTCCCAACCATCTCCTAAAATGTAAAAGTCTTGTTCAAAAATTCAGTATTTTGAAAACCGTTCCTAAAAGTGTGCTGCTTCTTTGGTACTTTGCCATGCATTGCTCTATATGACTTCCTGCGGTCTCCTTCGAATTCTACCTTCTTTCCATATTCTAGAAGCTCATTTGTCACTTCTTTTTAAGCCTGTCATCTTGTTTGTGTAGCTGAGAGCCAGGAGCAACTGTCCAGGGAGGTGGTTTTTCTCCTTGTATAGTTGGACACCTGTATATTTGGTATTTGCATTTATATTTAAATGAATTCAATTCTCAATGTAAATCCTAAGTCGTAGACATGAACCATTCACTTCAGAGCACACCTGTTTATAAATTTGCTGCACAAGTAGTGGATTGAAGGAGAAAAGACAAAACTCATCTTAGACCACCCTCTGTGATAAACCCTGACTGCAGTACTGCTTCAAGTGACTCAGGAAAGCCTTGAATTTGATCTTCCTGTTCTGCAAACACATCCCCCACCTGCCAGAGACCTCTGGCACTCTGGGATGAAGGCACAGAGTCACAGACCATGGGACAGATGGAGTTGGAAGGATCCTCAGGACATCATCGAGGCAAATCTCACTGCTCAGAGGAGTATCAGCCAGGGCAGCTTTCAGAGAGCTGTGCCTACTCAGGTTTGGAATATCTCCATGGATGGAGACTCCACAACCCTCTAGACAATCCATTCCAGTTTTTCACCACCCTTAAAATTAAAAAAAGCACATTTCATGTATCAGCAATGTTTCCTATATCTCAGTTTTTTCCCATTGCCTCTTGTCTTTTCATGGACACACCTGAGTAGAGCTACATCTTTATTAACCCCTCCTGTGAGGTATTTCTACACTTCAGTAAAATCTCCCTCAGACTTCTCTTCAGCAGCATAAACAGCCCCATCTCTCTCAGTCTCTCCTCCTGGTACAGTTGCCCTAATCCTTAACAATTTTCATGGATTTGCTCCTGTATTAAGGAGCCTAGAACTGGACACAGCGCTCCAGATATGCCTCACCAGTGCTGAGATGAGGGGAAGGATCCCCTCCCTCCTGAATAGAAAATCTTCCACTTAAAAAAAAAAAGCACCATTTTCTGTTTCAGACAGCAAATGAAAAAAAAAAAAAAAAAGAAGAAAAAAATCTTTTACTGTACAACCTTCTATCCACTCTAAACAAAACTCCTTTTTGCAAGATTGAGTCCCCACTTCACAGTTTGGAACTGCAGCAAAATCAGAGCTACTCTCTGTGGATGTGTGAGCTGTCCTTTTATGGACAAGAAATGTGTTTTCTCCATTCTCAGTTTGTCACAGTATGAGTTCACCTAAATCTAGACTGTTACTTGCAGCAATGTTTTGCTTTTGGGGCGGGGGGGAATCGAAGATGTTCAGTTACCATACAATTACTGTCATATCTGGATAAATACTAACTTAATGTAGATGGATCTCAGAGCCCAGACCTTTCTGGATAAAAAATTGCCATGCAATTTCGCCTTCCTTCAGCATAGGGCTTGCTTTGAAAAACAGTAAAAATATTATTAAACAGATGTCATTGAGCAGATTTCTCACAGCACCCGGAATCCACACGCAGGACGACACACGAGCCCACAGGACAGTGAGCAAAGCTCTGACAAGGCTCAGTCCCAAAGCCAGAAATATTATTCATGCCAACATGCAGCTGCATGCAATCCCTGCTCTGCTCAGTCTCAAAACTAAGTGGCACTAGCAAAATACACAAGTTGGAGCAGGTGATGAGGTGGGAAACGTTGGGCTGGAGTTCCTGCAGGCTCTCTTTAATGTCATGCTGCACACAGAAAGGAAGAGCTGGGGACCTGAGAGCTGGAGAAGCTAAAATGAGCTATTCTTCTTCTCCGTGCAGGAACCCCATTAATGGGAAAAACGTTGGAAAGCATTTTCCTGAACTTCATGTGAAATGTCTTATGGATTTGGTGGGAAAGATGTTAACTTTGAAATTCAACCTGTAGTTTCATTTATGCTTTGCAAATTGTTTGCTGGAAAAGTAAAAAGCTTTCAAACAAAGCTTTGTATTTTTCTGGGTGCAAAACATTGACAGAAAACACAAAGATTGGTAAGATTACAGTTTTCAGGGAGTTCCTCCAACCTAGGAGGTTCGTAAGTGCTATTCAGAAGCTCCAGTCCATGACTAAAAATTGCCAGGCTGTCCATGAAGTCCAGCACCTCAGAGTATGCCTAAAGCACTACTCTAGATAGGAGAAATGGGTGTTATTGGAAAACTGCAGCTGGTTTATGGCCTTGGCTGTAATCTGATTATAAGACACATTAAAAGTGTATTTGTTTGCAGGTCTGGGAGTATTGCATTTGATGAATGGCTCTTTGCCCAAAATGGAAGGCTCTGCTTGTCTGAACTGCAGATAATTTGAAATTTATTTGGCACGTGTGTTAAATCCATAAAAAGAAGAGGAAAATGTAAAACATTAAAATGTTTATCTTTTCATATCCTCAAAGCAAATAATTCTTGTGTTTCTGGTCATGCCTCCAGGAGTTCCACAATACAATTCACAAAGCAGAACAAGTGCTTACTCAGTGCAGACCACTGAGTAAGTTATCTACAGAGGGGACTTAGATTGGAGGCAAGATTTCAGCATACATGTCCTGTCTGAGAGAATATTGACTCAAATTCCAGATTCCTGGGAGGCACAGGATTCTGTGGACCTTAGCAGAAGCTACTTCAGCACAAGCAGCTCTTTCTTTGGTATTTTAGAGAATGGTATAAAAATCTCCCAATAATTAATCCTTCACATGACTTTTTTGCCTCTTTCATTGTTCTTTTTCCTTTTTTTTTTTTTTTTTAATTCAGATTGTTCATTTCAGGTGGAAAGATTTTGCCCAAGCTAAATTTTCCTTGGTTAGCTGATGTTAGGGAGATATTTTTGTTGTTCTTCATGGTTCTTCTTGGAATTTTCCACATGTAAATTCCTGACAAAAGTTCATTTTGGCTGTGTTTGTGGCCGGTTTGCACTAAGCAAGTTTGACTTGGAGATTGCTGATATTTGTGGCTCAGAGGAGAAAAGCAAACAGCACAGAAAAGAAAAGCACATGCTTTGCAAAGCTGATTGATCTCCCAACTGTGGCTTAGCTTTACTCTATTTTAATGGTTTGTTCTGCCTATCACTGCAGTTTTAGCAGTGTATTAATGCTGTCTGAGCTAGGTGGCTCAGGGAAGGTCTAAATTTAGGAGAAGTAAATAAGCTTACCTCTTCCTTCCATCAATAAATTCAATCCCTAATAAACTCTGGTGAATCACTTTCTGCTCTTTTCAGACTCACTACTATATGTAGCAGGGAAAAAATTAGTTTAGTTTAGTTTTGTATAGCTTTATTTTGGTCAGTCTCTGAACGTTCCATACAGGGAAAGAGCAAAACATTATTTAAAACATTCTGCAGAAAGCATGAAATCCTAGCTCTGTGAGAGACTGCCCAAGCATTTACTTGCTAGTCATTGCTAAGAGGAACTGGAATAGAAGGAAAAGTGACTGGTGAGTTTTACATTCAGCATTGTAATACCCCACATGATTTATGTAAGCCAGCTTGAAGTGTTTGGCACTTTCTAAAAAAATGTAGGAGCAGCTTCTGTTCTTCAGAACAAGCAGCTAATGATCCTTTGTGGTGGCTGACAGCTTTTCCAGGCTTTTACCAAAGAGGAAAGTGTAATTATTCTCACTGTTTGCTGAGCACTGCTTCCACAGCCTCCCAAATCATGGATTGCCCTGCTGATTCCCTCTTTCTAATAACTATGTTGGGAAGAAATGCAGCCCTTTTCCTCTGTGCTTCAGGGGACATGGGGAAGGTATAGAGCAAGAAAAGAATTCTGAATGTTCAGAAAGGCGAGAATGTGAAATAACTGCATCTGAAAATTTGCACTGTGTTTCAGAATAGTAATCAGCTGTTTGTACAATATGGATTTATGAAGGTAGATTGCTGCAGAGTACTGAACGTCCCTGCAGACACCCTCCTGAACACTTCCATTTCTCAGGATACAGAAATTTCAACTTATACCGATTGAAGCTACAGCTTCCACAAGAGCCAGGCCCTCTAACAAGCCGAAGAATTCAGACACAAAATCAAGTGATGGCAGCTTTAAGTGTTAACCCTCCCATGCTGAGGGGCAACCAAACTGGAAATTTGAGTGAGGGGACGTGAAACAAATCCATTCCCCAGGCACACTGGCAGGGGGTGCAGCTACACCTCTGAGGGGGAGCCCACCAAAGGTTCTTTATCTCTGCAGCAGCTCAGAGGTGTATTAATTAATTTACTCAAGGCCATTTATAAAAGAGAAGACACATCTGAGTACTGAGCCCCAGTAGCCTCCAGTGAATAGTATATACCTAATTTCTTATGGAAATGGAGTTCAGCCCACAGAGTCACTGACATTTCCTTTTCCTCTTCAAATGAATGTCTGAGCAAAGCACAGCAGGACAGCTGCTCACCAGAGATGTGAAACTCCTCTGAACTTTGAACCAGCCCACAATGCTGTGGGGGTGACCGTGACCCTACTGGTCACTGGGGAGAGCCTTCCCAACCAGTGGCATCTGCCTGAGGGCAGATTTGGGATAACACCTCTGCTGCAAGAAGCAGTCTGTGCTCTGAACTGTCAGATGAGCTCTGCAGAGTCACACAGGTGATTGCAATGGCAGGTGTGTGTCTACATTTGATCCTTCCACAGGTATATCTGTGGTTTTTTGAGATCATGAGGAGGTTGCTGTACACATACCTGCCTGATTCCAAGAGAAAGGTCAGGAGCAGTTCCTTTGTGCTTACCTCCCTCTTTGGAGCAGCTGCTGCTTCTCACACCTTGTGCACAGTTAATTCTTGTCAGGTTTGGCCCTGCACCTCCTTCCCCCACCACCAACACCAGGGCACTTGAGAGCTCCCTAGAGGCATTTGGCACTCCCCAGCATCCTCTCACAATCCCACTGGGGGACTGGACTATTAATAATATCCGGTGCCATATCAGCCATCCCAGCTACATCCCCAGGTCTATAATCAGCTACAGGAGTAGGCAGCCTTTTCTCAGTCACCACGAGGTCCTTTTCCATTCCAACTCCATCTCTCACTGACACTTTTGTGACATATTCACATGTTTACACCTGTCTGTCTATGCCCTGACTGTCGTGGTATCATTTTGCATTAAGCAGCTGACTGATTAACCTGTGTATTGAGGAGGTCAGAACGAGGAGTTAGAAGGCTGGGATCCCAATTTCCCTGGTGTGTTGGAAGAGTTTTGTCAAGTCAAAATGTCTGATTGTTACCTTCTATATCTGCTAACGAAAGAACTCTGTGGAATGATTATGGTGTTTTATTACTCTAGGTATATACTCTGACATCCTTCGGGTTCTCCCTCAAAGAGCTAGATGATTTTTCCCTACTGAGAAAGCAAAGGCTGGGAGAATTGGGGTTGTTCAGCCTGGAAAAGAAAACGTTTTGGGGTGACCTCATTGTGGCCTTCCAGTGCCTGAAGGGAGCCACAGGAAAGATGGAGAGAGACTCTTGACAAGGGCCTGGAGTGACAGGACAAGGGGCAATGGCTTCACACTGACACAGAGCAGGGTTAGATTGGATATTGGGAAGAAATTGTTCCCTGTGAGGGTGCTGAGGCCCTGGCACAGGTTTCCCAGAGAAGCTGTGGCTGCCCCATCCCTGGCAGTGTCCAAGGCCAGGTTGGATGCGGCTCTGAGCAACCTGGGATAGTGGAAGGTGTCCCTGCCCTTGGCAGGGGTTGGGACAAAGTGACCTTTAAGGTCTCTTCCAGCCCAGGCCATTTTGTGATTCTCACATCACTGACATTGGAGCAATCCATAAGTATTTCTCTTAGTTATTACTGACAAAGTGGGAGTACTGGCATTGTTCCCTTTTAAAAGAACAGAAAGTGGAATACCCGGAAATCAGCTGATATCTGCCAGGTCTGACAGGTTGGAGTTTTCCTGTTGCACTAGCACTGGGAAGTTGACCTGTAATGTTTTTTGAAAGTTTTATCTATCAATGAAAAGCATGAATTACAGGGAAATATAAACAATACCATCCTAGAAATAATGCTGTAGTGGGGTAAATAATTTCCAGAACAGCTGAAATATTTCTTCATATTATTCACTGTGTAACTCTAAAAACTGCCCAAAGTACAAAGAAATCTAAAGGTCATGTGCATAGCTGAATAAATAGCTTGATTTGACTGGACCTGTGATAATTTTACAAAAAGCAGATTTGTCCAGATCTTTGCACTTCGATATTTTTTTCCTCAGATGCAATTTGCAAACAGGAGTTAAACATAGTAGTGAATAATTTAAGCTGATAAAGGGTGTGTTAGTTAATCTTTTCATTACTGTTCTGTTAATAGTAGGGCTAAACAGCAAACAAATTAAATTTGCAGCTGAATTTGGAGGAGATGCAAACGGCAGTGAGTGAAGAGAAATAAAATCTCTGCTGGGGAGATGGAGAAATAAAACATTGGCAGAAAATTACAAAATGAAAGCTGAAGTAGAAATTAAAAACTCATGTGCTGGGGAAATGTTGGTATTGAGCAGTGACATACAGAGGGGAAAAGAAACTTAGAAAGGAGCAATACCTGATCAGACCCAGGAATGATCAAAAGCTGGAAAAGTACAGTACTTAATAAATGCAGATGCTGGGGCATTTCATTGCAGAGCTGGAAGGGAATTGCTGCTTCTTGTAACACAGCAGTAAAACTGGGGAAGCTTCTTGAAAGTTGGAAGGTATTGCCATACAAAAAGAAAATCAGGAAAGAGAAGCAAAAATGGCTGAAAGGGTTGTAAAAGTGACCTTTGAGTAAATTGCCTTGAAGGTGCAAGCATTTGTCTTGAGCTGGCAGAAAGGGCATGACAGAAAACCCAGGGCAAAGATCTGGACAGGGGAAGCACTGGGGAAAGGGAACATTTGCTCTAGGGTGGGGCAAAGGAGAGCAATCAGGAAAACTGGGATTAAGCTGAGGAAAGGGAAGTTAGGCTGATCATCAAAAGCACTTTTCAAGCTCTGCAAGATGTTTGTAACAAACCCAAAGCCACACCAAAGAGGCCTGGGTTTCGTGTTTCCTCGCAGCACTGAAACTCCATTTAAGCCTTTTCTTGAAACAGTCTGAAGATCCATTAACCTTTCAAGTCAACCTGGACCCACTTTGGCTCAACCAGAGCTGATTAATATTTTTGTATTAAAGTCAGGCAGTAGTTGCAGTTCATCTTATTTTTGTCAGAGTGATGCTTTGAGGGCTTCAGTTGTCCATAATTAAAGCTGAGAGCAGCCCTCCAGATGAAACTCACTTCTTTCACCTCCCCACAATCCTGGGGGCTTCAAGCCTGGCCTTGTAACAGATTGTCCCGATTGTTCTACTTAAAAATGTCAGGGGTGGATTTTGTTTAACTTGGTAGCAGGAGGAGAAAGGGAAGCACATTTCAGATTATCAGAATTTTGTTCCTCTCCTGTTGGGCTATGAAAGAGCAGCCTCCTGGAGACCCTGTGATGCTGGATGGTCTGCCATGTTTTTACATTTACATTGCCACTGGACAGCTGATTTTTTTTTTAGGAAAAAAAAAAAACTCAAAAAAGACAGAAGTTTTAAACCACTATTTGTTGGCTTTTCTGATATTAGGAAACTTGAAGGGGAAACTGTTTTCAGCTTTGACTTTCAATATATCATTATTTTGCAGGATTTTACATTAAAAGCAAAAGAGTTTCTGTTTTTTGTTTGTTTGTTTGTTTGTTTTGTTTCAGAAGCTGAAGACATCTGTCATTTTTAACATCTTCTGATTTCCTTTTTGTTTTGTAAAGTAAGGAAAACAGTGAAATCAAGCAAACAAACAGAATAAAGCAAGGGCTGCAAATTCAAAAGTGTTAGAGTCTCATTATGAAAAATCTTGTATTCCTAAGCCTGATTCATGAGTACAGACAGGACTTGCACCCACAAGGAAAAAAGAAATACAGGGAATGCTAGTTAGAAATGAAGTGAGCTTTTGTTTGGGTAGAATTTAAAAAAATCCTGAAGTTAACCTGAGCTATTTCTGTCATTATTTTTTTTTAAAGGCATTTATTTGTTTTTTCTGAGAGCTCTGCTGTGACCCTTGAACACAGATGTTTGCACTGAGGCTACAGAATCACTGAATCACAAAATCATTAAGGCTGGAAAAGACCTTTAAGAGCATCGTGTCCAACTTGTGGCCGACAACCACTTTGTCACCAAGCCCAGAGCACTGAGTGCCACATCCAGTCACTCCTTGGACACCTCCAGGGATGGACACTCCAAACCTCCCTGGGCAGCCTCTTCCAAGCCCCTGTTAAGATGGTTTGGAAGGAGCAGCATTGCTGCTCTGGAGTTTGTCCCAAGCACTGAGCCTTGCCAGGGAAGAGCCGCTTCATTTCACCCAGAACTGCACCTGTGTTTGCTTTTCCAAAGCCCATGACTCTGGGTTTCCCTGAATCCATGAAATACATCCACGACCACTCTGTGAATCAAGGGCTGCTCTCTGAAATGCCTCTCCCTATTCCTCAAAGATTCACAAGCCCCCAGATACAAAAAGTCTTGTTAGGCTTGCAGGTGCAAGGTATCTGATGCAGCGTTCTTAAAAGGACCCCAGGCCTGATCCAAATATTTTAAAACCACCATAGGAACTCATAGGAAATCAGCATTCATTGGATAAAGCTTTTGTACAATGAGAGAGGCAGGGAATGACAATGTGACTAAGTAGAGCTGATGTTTGAACCTTATTTTAACATACACTCAGCATGCAACCAAATTGTTTCCATCAGAACCATGGTGAGAAATTAGCATTGCTGTGTATAATTATTAGCTTTTCCATGCCTTTTGCACAGACGCAGTAGCTTGCTTACAACCAGCTTAAAAAGATGTTTTTAAATTCAGAGAAAAAGGAGTCTTGTATTTCTGATAAAACACAAGTGTTTTCGTGGGATAAAGGTTAGAAGTTTGCTTCTCTGCAAAAGATGTCAGACTTTAAAAAGAGCTTTAGAAAGAGCTCGTCTGTTCTGATTAGTTAAATTAGCTGGTTAATAGGAGACATCATCTCTACCAACAACTCCTCTCAGTGAAATCATGAGGACTCTCCTAGAGCTGCTCCCAGGTGCAAAGTGAGACCCTTGAGCCCTTCTTGTGAAGAAGAGCTCACAAATACACTGTGTGCCCATGATAGGTGTGTTTTTTCCCATTGCATCTGAATCTTACAGAAAGCCATTGCCCATTCAGAGCAAAAAAGTCATCCTGCTAATTTGCCTTAGTTTATAGCAAATTGTTTACACATAGGCCTGTCCTGAGGGTAAGGACTGTTCTGGCAAATCCAGCTCCTCTGCATTTTTTTCCTGGTAGAAATGTGCCTGAAGAGGAACTTTGCTTGGGAGTCCCCCAGTTCATTGATGTGCATGTGGATAAAATTTCCTGTATGCAATTCTCCTTGAGATGTGGAAGTGTTCCAGTTTTAACTCTCAGTGCACACTTTGCCATGAGTTTGACTATATTTGGGGATTAATGCTCAAGGGTGGTGAGATTATTCTGGTCCCAGTCTAGCAAAATATCTGATTTTTAGTTTGTGAGTCCAGTGCAGACTGCTCACACATTCAGCTCATGGCTGAATGCTCCGCTAGGTTCCATCCAAAATGTCCAATAATTTGCAAATTAGGATCTTTAGAAACCTTTCCAAAGTCAAAGCATGATTTCTGTGTTCTCTCACTGTACTAATGCAAGCTCTGCACCTCTGCCAGGTCCAAAACTCATCTGAAAATGGCCTTGTCTTTTGGAAACCTTGGCAGTTTTTCTTATCTTTCAATCCAGATGCCATTTTGTTGTTGATACACAATGTATTCCCTGCTCCCCCTTGCCAAAAATTCTTGAAAGGGGAATTTTAGAGCTGGGAGTATTTTAACACACGCTGTCTCTCACTAAGCATATGATCTCCAGACATTTGACAGAAAAGCAAAGTCTTAAACTTGGCATGTGAAGGAGGCAAATGAGATGTACCACAGCTGGCCTCACCTCTCCTTATACAGCCAGTAACTTGTATGGCTTTTTAGAAAATCCCTTTGTACTGAAGAAATTCTGGTTGGGAAAAAAATTATAGAAGGGCAGGATTGAACTAATTCTCAGGGTATGAGAACCAGGAATGGAAAGAGTGATTTTTTAGCAGACTTTTGGCCACCTCTTTTCAGATGCACACTATTCATTTCACAAAAGGATCCTACTCACATCTAACCACCCCAAAATTCACAGAATCACAGAGTCATGGAATGGTTTGTGATGGAAGGGACCTCAAGGATCATCTACTTCCTACTCCTCTGCTGATAGAGGGTAAGAGAGGGCTGCTGTTGTTGTACAACCTGGAAAGTGAAACCCAGGTAAGTTATGTGACTTCTCCTAAGTCACACAAGCCAAAGCTCAAATGGGAAGAAAATGGGAGAGTGGGCCTTCAGACCTTCCTCTCCTGAGGTCTGGGCTGGTCTAGGTTAGTTCTACACATTGGATTAGCCTCTTCCTTCAGCTTCTTCCCTAGACTCTGCTGGCCTTAACCAAAGCTGGCCAAAATCAGAAGAGATTCCATACCATATTTCTTCCTACTGAAGTGGTAGAAAAGGGAAACAGTCCTTACTTGAGTGAAGTCAGAAATAACTGGGAAGCAAGAAGAGGAAAGAAAAAGGATGTGGAAAGCATTGCCAAAGGTGTCCGTGGCTGGCTCATGCACAACATCTCAGGTGCCTTGAGGAATTAAGAATAACTTGGAATGAGCTTTAAAAAAGGATCAGGCCAATGTAAATCGGCTGTAACAGTTCAGTAGTTTTCCCCAGGAACCGACAAAACAATCAAGGGAAGGATTTTTAATTCTACACATAGGAAAAGCCTGGTCCTAGACTTCAATTTGCACAGTAGAAATCCCTGATTAAAAAGGAGCCAAACACTGTTGTGCTTCAGGAAGTAGGAGAATTAGGGATGCTTACTTTGGACGATGGTGTAACTTTACAGCCTGTACGAGGGGAGATGCACAGCTGCATCTCCCCAGGAGCGGGGAACTGAATATATTGTGAGTCAGTCACAGTTCCTCCCTATCTTCCCTCCACCACCACTTGCACTCCCTTTGCTCTGCTACAAAAGTCAATTACTTCATGCTCATTTTTTTCTTTCCCCCTTCTTTTTTTTTTTTTTTTTTTCATGGAGCAGTGTACTCTCCCATGCTCCCAGCCAGCTCTTTTGGCGAGCAAGGAAGCAGAGTGGGGTGAAGCTTGGGCTCTCTGCACTTCTGTCATCTCAGCATCCCCTCTCCACCCACTTCCTCTCAGCAGGGAGTATTGGGTGAGCAGTCCCTGCTCCTCTGGCTGCAGGAAAAGTTGTTCTGAGCAAGCTGAGCTTGAACAGCCATGGGAGCAAAGCTGGGGAAGAGGGGGGGACAATCCTCTCTCCCTTTTATATTCCTGACTAGGTACCGGCACTGGCAACGTGTGGCGAGTAGCAAGTGCATCCTGTGCAAATTCTGAGGTAAAGGCCTGTGTTCAAATGGGATAGGATATTATTAGTGCTGGAAAACTGGGGAGCATATTCCCTGAGACCTGTGAAGGACCTTCCTAACCTGCTCGCAGTGTGTTACCAGAAAATATGGAAAGGAGCCCACTGCAAAAACAAAACAAAGCAATCACATCCTTAGGAACTTTGGGGAGGCAAACATATGGGGGAACTTTTTACAAAAGGTGAGAGGTCAGTCAATATCTTGGGATAACTGCATGTAAAGAGGATAAAAAGTTCTCAGGCCTTTTTGACAGTGAGAACACAAAGAGCTTTACTGAGCTACACGCAGGAGTAAAGGGCTTTTTCAATGGAAAGCTGCTTTTCCTGTGGCTGGAACTGATGGGAAGCCTACACATATTCAGGAGATATCTCCTGTGCCCTCCCAGGAAAAGACAAAACTACACACAAGCCTCTTTTCTGTCCTGTGCTCCCATCATCTCTCCATAAACCAGTATCTCTTGGCTGAGAGCACCTCAAGTCTTAGAAATTTCTTCCTTGACAGTGTCCTGAAGGCCTCTTTCTTTTATATGCATTTATATGAGGGCACAGTTTGGGATGTCAGACTTCCAGTAGGGCTTTGACAGAGATCTAGCTGAGTGGAAAGCAGAAGAGAACCTGGCAGGTCAAGCCTGGGGGATTCAGACTGCCTGGACCATGGAACTCAAGGGCATGTGCAGAAGTTGGGTTTACAAGCAAAATACTTTGCTAGAGTTATCCAGCAAAGATAAGACACATATTTTTAGACTGCTAGAAATTAGGGAAAATTGAAAAGGACATTTATTCCCATTTTAAATTATTAAATGGTATTATGTTTGGAGACAGTTGGGTAGTTGCAACTCTTAAAAATTAAAGCTTGAGGCCAAACTCTGCTTTTAGTCACGCAGAAAGCAGGCGACTGCAGACTGAGTTGCATAAAACTGAGGTCATAATCTGGCATAAAGTCTGAGCTGGCTTGGTCTTCTCTTCAGCTAATGTCAGTACTGGTAAGTTGTTATGAGGAAATGCAACAGGGAATGGGTCAGGTGTTAATGCTCACAATCAGCATGATTCCAAATAAACTGGAGGAATTTAAGAAACAATGCTGTGTCTTCTGCTTAAAAAGATGCTTGCATAGACTTAAAATACTCTGTAGGCTTAAAATAAGTCTGCAGACTTGTGTGGTGCTGTTACAGATTTACCTGGATGAAGAAAATGTGACTGTTTTTGGAAGATCTCTAGCAAGATTGAAAAGTGGAAAATGCAAATATCTGAACAACAAGCTGGTAAAACAAAATTATCTTACTGTCCTCTTTTCAGTGCTCTACCACCGAGTTGAAGCTAAGATCAGCAATTTGCCAAATTCTTTCCTTTTCCTTAAATTTGGCAATAATACTGAGCTTAGACTGTGAAGCTGGTTGTGCTGGTCTACAGCTATGTGGAAATAAAAAGTAACATTGCTGCAAGGAAAGAGACTAGTTTGTCTACATTCTAACAGAAGAAATGCTTTTAATGCAGGTATCACTCCACAAAAATGTATTGTACCTTCACTGCCTTCCTCCTAACCTGCAATTATTGGCACTGAAAACGAGAGTTTTAGACACAGTGTAAAGACAATGAATGATCTCTCAAGTTTCTTTAGTTTGTTTCTAACTGAAGAGAAATTTTCATGCTGCAGTAATGTCTCAGGTTCAAGATTTGATATTGAAGTTCCAGATTAGTGTTCAAGATTTTCCTACAGGAGACAGAATCTGAGAGCTCTAGCAGGGAGGCTGAGGAACAGCTTGTTCAAGGACTGTTTTGTAATGAAAAGTCTTCACTTTTTATATTTTTTAAAATATTCTTTTATATTTATATATATATTATATTTTTTTTTCCCACAAGGATTTTATAAAACTTGTGAAAGCAGAAGAGATAAAAAAAAAAAAAAGAAGGTTTTTAAACCATTACTATTGAACTTAAAGAACATTGCCCTTAAAATGTTAGTAGTTCTTGTCCTTTGTGTTCTGGGAAGGCAAAATTGCAGCTCAATGAAAACGGAACAAACCAAACCCCACAAACACCATCGATAGGAAGGTGGAAAGAAGAATAAATAGCACAGGCAGTGGTTGACTCCCCTAAACAAATACACAAATAAATAGGAATTGTATTCCTTTTGAAGCTTCCATGGTTGTAAATTTCCTTATGGAGTGCCCTGTCATTTTCTTGACTGAAAACATTCATGCTCCCTGCTTTAGTTGTAACATGTTCCATATGTCACATAGCCTTTGTACAAAACAGTTCAGACTCTGCTCTCCTTTCATCCCCCTGACCTAATTTTAAGGTCTTATTGCTGTGGAGGACTAATCTGGATCAGTTTGATCAGACCCTCCTATTTTATAAATGACATTTAACACACCACAACTTTTTTTTCCCCTTTTCCATAACAATAAGCCCAACCAAGTTGTTCTTTGTTAAGTGTTGCTCTTATAAACTCCCTTAAATTCAACCTCTAATTGAACAGTGCTCTCTAACTCAGTTCATTATTAAACTGCTTGCTTTCATTCAAGTGAATTTTTAAAGTAATGCAACACAGAAGCTTAATTATCTTCTTGTTTTCCTGGTTGGTATTCTCTGGAGTAAATGCCAAGGAGGATTTGTTTTTGCTAAGTTTTTTTTTTTTTTTTGTACTTTGCATACAACATAAATTTTTCTTCTGCTCAAACACTTCTTTTGATCTTATTTCTTGTAATAAATTGCATTTAGCATTTTTAGAAGCATTTTTTTTCTTTATGCCTTCCCATCAGTCTTCTGTGTATGAAATGCATGGGCTTAAATATGGTCCAGATTGTTCAGTTCACTAATTCAAAAATTCTCACTCTTGGTGTTCCCTGTCACCTCTTTCTTAACACTGATTTAGACTGAGAGAAACTCCTCTGCAGCTGATAAAGTGAAACTTGTGCAAACTAAGCACAAGTGACAAAAGAAGGGCCACCTCTCTTTCCGATTCTGTTCTATCAATCTTCACATTCTTCGAATACTCTGAACTGTAACCCTGATGCAATGTCTTTTCAGTGGATTAATCTGCTTGATATCAGTTCAGTTTCTGTTTGTTCTCCTGGTGGGGGGAAAAAAAAATCAAACCATTTTAAAAAGGATCACATAGAAAAGTTGCACCAGCTCAACCATGAAATTTTAACAGAGCCTCCCTCCATTAAGGAGTCACTGGTGTAAAGCAGGATCAGCCAGAGACTGTAATATTGGGAAAAATTTCTCCACAGAAAGGGTTGTAAAGCATTGGAACAGATTACCCAGGGAAGTGGTAGAGTCACCATCCCTAGAAGTGTTGAAAATACATGTGGATATGGCACTTGAGGACACAGCTAAGTGGTGACCATGGAGGTGCTGGGTTACCACTTGGATTTTGTAGTCTCAGGGGCCTTTTCCAACCTAATCAACTCTCTGATTCTGTGATTCCATGCTTCTTCCTGCCTCTGACACAGCCACATGGGCAGAGGACTCTGAATCTGTCAGGGATGGGTCTTCACTCTCTCAATGTCTCTGCTTCTGGCAGCAGCTCCATCTACCCATCCATGATTGTGCCTCTGGTTGTTCCCAGGTGGACTCAACCTGCCAAACATGTGGTAGGCCCAGGCCAGGTCTACACTAGTGTTTTCATTTTGTTTTTTTTAAATAAAAATCTCTGTCAGAAAGAGGTTTGCCTGTACATCATGGATACAGATGTGCTGCTGCAAAGTCCTTGTGTTGTACAGCTTATGCTTGGGAAAGGGCATGGCTCTAGTGGTTCTAGTGAATTTTTTTTTTTTTCCTGTCATTTCCTATCATCCCATTAGAGCTTTTGGGGCAGAGGCAACTGCCTGAATTGTGGCTCTAGACAAGCCCTTCTGTTCTCCTCAGCTTCAAGAAACTCGTGATTTGGGATTTTTAGAGTATTTACTGTCATGCTATTCCCACCAGGATGGACTGTGCTCCAGTGATTCCTGTTTGCAGGTGAAAATCCTTCTTCCAGGGAGAGAAGCTGACCTGGCTGAGGTTCACAGGAGGCCTGTGGGGTGACAGAGCTGGGCTGCAAGAAGCCAATGTAAGCAGAACCTTCTGGGTTTGGACCTGCTGGTCCCTGCAGCAGCACATTTCCTTGAGTAGTACCCAAAATGAATTTTGTTATGTGTTGTGATTTGTGGTTCGATTCTTTGGTTTCCTAAAAAATCAAACTGCAACCGAAACTCCTGCAGCAGTTTGGATGTTCTTAAATTTTTGTGCTGTGTGGATTGCCTGATACTGATGGCTCCAAGATTCTCTCCCTTGGCTGGACTTCCCTTGGGGGAAATAACACTTCCATCTCTTCTCTCTGGCCATCTGGTGAAAGTTAAACACCTTGAGATCCTCTCCCAGCAGTGGCCAAGTTAAAAGTTAATTAGGAGAGACTTAGAGAAAGACACACAGGCTGTATCACCACATCAGACTCACGTGTTACAGAAACTGCTGGGAACTGGGTGAGAGGGGCTAGGGAGACATGGAGAAACACTTCTGGATTTTGCCCCATTATCTTTGCTGGACCCTCTTGGTCTGTGCAGCACACAGCAGTTGTTTCATTCCCTCTGCCACAGCCCCTCCTCCACCAGGAGCATCATACAAAAATGTTCCTTCTTCTCTGCCACCTCTGCACAACAGCTGACAGAAGAAAGAAGTGCTGCAAAACGTAGTCCCTCCCTTCACATGTTGTTAAGCAGCTGCTTTCTTACTCCAGAGAAGTCCTTGAACACTTCAGCCCAGGTGGGCAAAGCAGGACAGACTTTGAATGCAGAAAATTGAGCCAAATTATCAGAGAGTGATTGAGGTTTACATCTCTACTACAGGTTTTTCACTTAGAGCCCTGCAAAGTTGACATGGTGTTATTTGAATAGTACAGAAGAAATTTGTGTTACTTGTACCAGAATTTTTCTGTTTGCAAGGAGTTGAAAATGCTTTAAATGACCGGAGTTTGTCTCAGGTACAAAGAACATAACTGGGGTTTGAACCACTATTTAAAATTGGGAAAAGGGACTCAAAAGGCAAGGGAATCTCCAAGAGTTAAAAGTCATGAATCTGGCAAGAAAAAACATGAGTCAATGTCAAAAAGTTTACAAGTTGACCATCTGAAAATATTTTGGGTTCATTTCAACAGATCAAAACAGCTTATTTGACTTGAACTTTAAAACAAATAAACAAATGAAATTGTCTACCATTGTAAACAAATTGTTTGATTGTTTGAAGTGAACAGGCCTTCCTTCCACATGGTTTGAATTTAATTGATTTGATTTTTCTGTTTCAAAATATTTCCAGGAATTTAGGAAGACTGGGATATATGGTATATTTATTACAAAGTGAGAATCTCATGTGATTTCTTGAGGAAGTCTATGACTTGAAGGGTAATATCATTACAGTGGAATCGTAAGATCTAACAATATTATCCACAGGATCTGAGGAACAAGGATTTGTAGGCCTTGAAATCCATTTTCTCTGATGTTTCAGGCAGCTGAATTTTGTCTAGAAGGCAAGATCTTCTTTAATTTAGCAGCACTGAGTCATCCCACTAGTTTGTATCACTGTGAGGATCTGGCCCTAACCTGAAAATACTGCAATGCTTTGTGAAATTATCTCATTCAGTGAAAAAACCACGAACCTTGATTGTCAGCATGTGTCTCGCAGGAGCTGGGTTTTGGTTTGATGCCAGTACACTTTTTCACCAGTTCTGAGATTGGCAACTTTATTCTTCACGAGAAATTAGAAAAAAAAAAAAAAATCTCTCTTCTCCTCCCTCCTACCCATCTTTGCTCTTCTCCCAGCTGTCATCACTGTTTACAGTTTGAGTAAGTGAAAATATATATTTACAAGTACAGCTTACTGCTGTGTTTGCTGGTATAGACTGCCTGAGGGCATATCTGGGAATCGAGCTCCCATCTCCATCCAGAAATACCTACCCTCCTCTCATCAGCCTTGCCCCTCCCTGGCCCTGTTTCCTTAAGCTGGCTGTTCAGTCTTTTCTCTTGGATTCTGAGCTTTTTGGGAGGGAGGCTGGTGCCTCGCTCCGTTTTGAGGCGTGAGAGCAGTCGGATCTCCAGCCCTAAGTGATGCTCCCATCTCTCCCCAGCAGGGAAAGCCAGCCCTTATCCTGCCCTTATCCAGCTGGGAGAACCTGGAGCAGGAGAAGTGCCATGTGCCTGCCCTGCAGCTTCGCCTCGTGGGGCTGTGTGTGGAAGCAGACTCGGGGAAGGTTTTGTTTCCAGCTGCAGCCTCGTGCTGTGGCCCTTCTCCCGGCTGGACACGCGCCCACCGGACAATCCCACAGCATCCTGGGTGCCTGCCAGCCCCAGATGCCAGAAGCATGTCCCCATTTCCTCTCCCCTTCCACGAGGAATTCTGCGGGGTCTCGTTCACTGCAGCACAGGAAAGTTGTGTCTCACACAGTTTGGGGGCAGCGAGGCCAGATCCTGACCGAGGCCTCCAGATGTTATTGCAATAGTAATTAAAAATATACCGTAACTAAGTGAATGATGTACAATACATTTAAAGTCGTGCTTTTCAAATGGGTTTATAAAAATGTTGCCAACACCTATGGTCTTATAATAACTAGGCTTCAGCGTTGTGCAGATTGTGTTTGTGGCATTCCAAGTGCTCAGGACTTCGAGTCCTGCTGAGACCAAGGAAAAGCTGATGGTTCTTGGAAATTTTGCAGGATTTCTCCTCAGTGGTCAGCTAGTCTGAAAGGCGTGTCCGGTGCTTAAGTCACTAACCTGTGTTTAGCTCCCAACTCTCCTGGGAATTGCCTTTATAAGTTTGGGAAAGACATTAAGGACTTGTTTATGCTGCTAAAATTAACTTTTTTTTTTTTTTGTCCTGCAGTATTACTGATGAACATGTAGCTGCTACATGTTGCACCAGTATAGACAAATCACGTTCATTTTAGTCTGAGGTGTGTTTGCTGAAGTTGATTCAGTAGCACAGTTGAAAGATTTGTTTGCTTTGTGACTAGAATGCATTTAGTGGTTCTGAGGTAAAAGAAGAATGCAGCTTTTTAAAGCTACTTTTCTACCTGTGAAATGGGAATCAAATTAATTAATCCCAATGATACTATTGAGATACTGTGATTACTGTAAAAACTGAGAAATTATATTTGTGGTGGGAGCTGCTGTGGGAGATGAAGTTAGCTCTGTATCCAAGGTTCCCTGGATATATTCAAGTATGGGCAAAAATATATTTAGATATTTATCTCAACTGCACATTTCACTCATCTGTGTCACAACAACTAAAAATATAAACTAGGGAAAACTAGTTTTGTGCTGGCCATTATTTCCCTAGCTGCAGAATATTTGTAATAAAGGTTGGTGTGAACGTAGCTGCAAGTGGTGCTGCCAGACACAGACGTGGGAGACTCATGATTGATGCAGACAGTGATCAAGTGCTCTGTGGGTAGCTCGAGCAGTGCTTGAGAAAGGTGTGTACCCACTCAGCCCTCACCTCCAGGAGGATAATAACAGTGGGTTTTGCTGATGTTTTAGGATCACAGAACCACAGAACTGCCTGGGTTGGAAGGCACCTTAAAGATCATCTCATTTCAATCCGCCTGCCATGGTCAGAAACACCTTCCACTATCCCAGGTCCTTCAGAGCCCCATCCAACCTGGCTTTCACATATTTTGGCTTGCCTGTGTAAACCACAATACTGATTTTTCTAATAAAATCTATCCAGACATTATTTTTTGATCCCGGTTCCTCATTTGTTTTTACGTAATGCCACACAGAATCTATTTCAGTTTTTAAAAAAAGTGACCCTCTTATTCTCTGTAAGTGTTTACAGGGCCATGTGTAACCATAGAAACCTTGTGTGCTGACTCCCTTTGTTATCAATGTGAAAACATTTGGGGTGATCACAGCAATGAAGTTTTCTTGTGGGTCTGCCCCTCCTACATGTAAAACCTCACACTGATGGCTTAGACAAGATCTTAGCTCAAGAAAGAACATAAATACGTTCAGTTCCTTTCAGTGAATCATCCCCTCCAGAAAAAATGGGGGAAAAACCAGTATGATAGGAAGGATTTCCAAACTCTGATAGAATTGCTCACCCACTTGGTTGACAAAGATGTTTTGCTGCCTTTGCAGCTTTCAGGATGAATAACCAAAGAGCTCTGTAACACTTTGGGAAGTGACAATGACTTAAAAAGCCCCCGTCCTTTGATGGCCTTAGAAAATGGCTCAACATTTTTAGACAGGAAAGGTATTTGAGGAGAATTAATGGGATGAGTGCATCTACCAGCTGGAAAAGTCCTGCTCCTACGTAGTCTGTCAAAGACGCAGCTTCCCTGGAATGTGAGGCTGATAAAAAAGAGAATCCGGTTTTATATTCCCTACACAGATAAAAAGGAACACTAAGGGATTTAACACATGCAGTCTGTGTAGAATTACCTTTTGCTGATAATTGTGTTCTGCAAAAATATGTCTCTGGGTTAGGGATGGAATCACTGCAATGTTTCTGCAGGTCCTCTCCTCCCATTTTCACAATAGCTCACATAGGAAAGCATGAAAATTGTATCTAGTTCCTAAAGTATATCACTGAAAAAAAACTTATCACCCTAAAAATGGACACAGAGAAGTAAATTACAAGTATGAATAGTGTTAAGTAGTCATAGTTTCACTGATCCCAAAAGCAGACTGTCCTTGCTCCCCTGAAACACAGATTAAGTGACATAATCAGATAATCAGAGCTTGTGATCCTGTGTTTTTCTCAATCTTTTATGACTTTTCTATTGGTCATTGGTTTGTAACTGACAGCCAGAAATGTGAACCATCAAATGAATACAACTCAAAAATAATTCCAATTAATGAGCCTCCATGTACTTTCTCAATATGATTTTAACTATTTTCATGCTTCTAAGCAAACAGCTGTGTATCCTGCATGCAGCACATTTCAGGACCAGTCCAGCTCCACAAGAAGTTAGTGGGAGTCTGTCTGCCTGTCTCCTTTTGGAGAGATGGAACTGGACTGATAAAGCTGTGAGAAACACTGGGGAAACCTTTGGGAATGCTTACTCAGAATTACTTAATGAGTCAGGATGAAAATACACAATCCTTCTGGTATTCCCTAGTCCTTTGTGTTTTCAATAATACCGAAAGTTGAGATACTGGAGACTGGAATTTATCCCCTAAAATCACCAAACCCACAGTGAGACCAAGCAGTGGGGGCTCTCATCTCTTCACACCATTCATCTCAATGCTGTGTCAAGGACATCTAAATTCTGGGAGGTGAGGGGTGAGATTACTTGTGGCTCCTCCACCTTTTGCTCCCCCATAGTTCCAGGTGTGGCACCCAAGGTGGCACAGATCACCAGTTTGTGAACCTGAACTATCCAATGTGAACTGAGGTCTTCTACATCCTCAGGCTAAACTGTAACTTCGGGTACTTTCAAATACACAGCCTCATGTCATTCCTGCTTTGAAAGCCTAGGAATGTGTATGAATCCAAAATCTTGACAGCAAATAGATATATGAACACACTTTCAACA
This sequence comes from Acridotheres tristis, assembly GCA_037013685.1. NCBI lineage: Eukaryota > Metazoa > Chordata > Aves > Passeriformes > Sturnidae > Acridotheres > Acridotheres tristis. Next base: position 62,901,050 of record CM072885.1, read on the forward strand.
ATCTTTTCCTTTTCTCTTTAAAGCATGCCTTTTTTTCCTCCAGGGTTAGTGTACCCAGATTATAATTTTTTTTTTTTTTTTTAACCAGAATTCTCCCATGAAAATGGCAACTTTATGACTGCCTGTCACTCCTATTGGAGCTGCAGTGTCTGACTGGTGGCTGACCCACTTGGCACCCTTAAATTGTGCAGCAGGGACTTCTGAAATAACAAATCAGGGTCCCATTTGCTTGACAGCCCCTGGTTGTGACTGAACCATCACAGTGTGGCATGGCAAGAAAAATGCTACTTTATATTTGAACCATCTGGAAGCAAGAACTTCAACAGACATGAATGAAAGTTTTCTTTAAAAGGAAACACGTGGGGTGCTCCACACAGTTGATCTTTCAAAATAGTGCCCTGAGTAAGAAATCACAACCACTATGCTTTGCAAAGCTCGAAGAAAATAAGAAAAGCTAAGAAAAAATGCAGTTAATTGAGGATGAGTAATGAATGAACCCGTCTAAAAAAAAAAAATTCTTGCATAAATAGATCATGCTAATTATCTATGCATAATACTTATATTTAACAATAAAGGACATTCATCCAAGTGCAAGCAATCATAAAAACTAGTAACATTTTCATTAAAACCAGACTAAGCTTGTCTTCATATCAAGCCCATTACCCTACATAAATGTAATTAAATGAATTTCAGCAACTTTATACCTCCTATTTTCTTTTTTTTTTTTTTTTTTGGTCTGGGGTTATTTAGTAAGTCAGCATGATTGCAACTGTTTCTTGTTTTTATAAACACAAAGCCAAACCCCTAGAGGAGAAAGTCTTTCTTAGACACAATTTTCCAGTATTAATTTTTACCTGAAAATTCAGTTTTCCAGGATTTAGTCTGTGTGCAGGGGTGGGTTGTCTCCTTTTTGTTGTTGTTACACAGTGCATGGAAGAAGGGACATAGAGCTTCAAACTTCTGCTATACTCAGAAAGAAGTGAATCAAATTTCATTGTCTTATGTTTTCAAAGGGTCCTTGGTGTTTTTAAATATTTGCATTATCAACAATGATTATAAATCTTTTGTTTTATTTCCTCTAGAAGTGATTGCGAGAGGCTGGGTGAAATACACCATGGATGTTCTCATCCTCTCTGGGATCAAACTGATATTTCACCTTCTAAAGTGATTCACCCTTGCAGTTGAAAGCTGGGAAGACCACAGGCCTTGGTGTAGTCTGTAGAAGTTTCTCTCAACGTTGGCAAATCTTGAGGTTTCCCATCCAGTTTTGGGTGGATTTTTTTTTTTTTTTTTTTTTTTTTTTTTGGGTTGTTGTTGTTGTTTTTTCACATTGCCTTCACTTGACTGCAGTTGGCACACCAATAAATTAGAGGCATCCCGTTTGGCCTCACAAATCCTAATAGCCATAAGGAACTGTCTTTAATGAAGTGACTCCCACCTCAGCACAACGAGACTGCTTTGACTACATTACCATGATAATCAACAATTAAGTTGGCATTTGCCAGCCATAACCACAGATGTCTCCTTTGAAGTGTGGGAGAAACAGCACTAATGTCAAATACCACAGTGTGGGAACACTTGGCATGCAACAACAGCACAAGGGAATGGAGCATTTGGCCATGCTCCTGGAAGATACTGTGATGGAAGTGACATAAATATATATTTAGGAGAATACATACATTAACAAGCTCTGCACCTGCTTTGCTGTAAGGGTGTTGGGGAAATCACTTTTAATTGTTCTTCAGCTCTTCTGCTGTGGAGGTATCTGAGACAAACACATCCCTGACTCTGATTTTAAGAAATCTGCTGAGAGACCCTGCTCTGACTTTGATCTCTGTGTGTACAATAAGCAGAGCTGCCCCAGCAATGCCTTTGAGCAAAGAACCACCTTTAAATCACAGTCCAGTAGTAGTGCTCATATTTGGCTTGTGCACGTCCTGCTCAGTTCCAGTACAGTAAGTTCAATAGGCCTGGAGCTGAACTGCAGCACAGCCATTAATCAAAAACCCTATAAAATTGAGTTCCAGGAATTTATAAATGCATAATACAAATATCAGCTGTGGGATTTTTTTCTGTAAACACTCCATCTCAGCGATGCTTCTTGCCTCCCCAAGCACTAGCCAGCATAGCTTGTTCTTGATTCCTGTCTGCCTCAACATTTTACCTTGCTTTGAGCCTGCTTTCCAGTTCACAGGCCTTGGGAAGGGGAGAGAGCAAGAAAATTGTCAGCATCCCAAAAGCCTATCTAGTTTTTCCCATGAGACAAGCAGGCCATGAACCCCTAGGTCTGTGATCAACTGTTTGCCTAATTTCTGGAATAAGATGGACAGGACTGGATCCCTCCTACCCACATTCCAACAGCCTGTCCATGAAGCATCTAAAATTCAGTATAACCCCAAAATCCACCCAAATACTTAGGAATCTCTCCATTAACTTCATCTGAATTGGTCTATAGGGTTCTAATATCTTTACTTTCAGAGTGGTCAGAAAAGAAATAGTACTTTTTGCTTTCTCTGAATGCAGCTTCTCTCTGTTTGTGCCTTCCTTTTGAATTAAAACTCTCTACTCCACTGCTTCAGTCCTTTTATGTGTTAAATCCCCAGTTTTAGTTGCCACAGATTAAAGTCTGACACTGGAAAGTTTTTCCATTAATTCCACCTCATTCTGAGACCACTCGACCTTCTGAAATGCTGCTGGGTGATTTTTTGGAGAGGGCTGAACATGGAGATCACTTTCTTTGCTTCCAGGAGTGACCTGCAAAGGACTTTCCCAGTGAATTAATTTGTTTTCATGTACTCTGCAATGCTCTGCTGTGCCTTATCCAGACCGTGATGGCATAAGCACATGTTGGTCTCTGACTCCAAAAGTCTTGTCAAGTGGAGAGAGTAGTTTTCTTGTAGGTGTTTGGGTTTCTTTTAGTTTGCTTTTATTTTGGCACGTAAGCACACCTCAGTAATTCATAAAGCACTGAAGATATTCATTGTAGCCCAAGTAAATGGAGCTGATGTTTAATTTTTCATTTTTAAGTGCTGATGCAGAACACAATACTGCACATGCAGTTTACAAGGCTCCCACCACTAGCATTTGGACTCCATTTTAAGCCTATAAATCACATGCTAAGTATAGTGCTTGTTTGGGTCTGTTAAATATTTCCTTCTCGTTTGTTCTTATCAACATCCAGTAATGATATATACATATGTCATGCAAGACAGTAAATATGCAGACATTTCAAGGAAAAGTTCAGTGCCATATCTTTCCTGATTAATGCATAAATGTTTGAAACTAGCATAAAAGCTAGGGCAGTGATAACCTTTAGCAGAGCCCAGAGGAAAGAACACAGCAGATAAATGTGCTCCTATGAAAAGCAGCAAAACTCATGTGCCACCCAGCCTCCATTTCAGGGACTCCAGACAATTGTGTTCCCTGGTCCTGTTCACTCCCAGGTGTATTTCACTCAGTCTGAGAGGCAGGAAATTGCATTTTCATCTTTATTCTTCCGCCAGCTGTAAGCTAAACCCATACTTGAAGGCTATAGCAACAAATGCATTAAGTACAGGAACCTCCTGCCACTTTGCTCATCAGTCATTTGAACTCCATCCTTGTATTTTTCATGGTTGTACCAGATGGAGGAGGAACCTTGCCTACATGAAGCAGTTGTGAGAAGCAGCAGGTGAGGCTTTGCACAGTGCTGTTGGCTCCAGCACTACCAAAAATGTAAAAATGGAGAGAGACCTCAAGTGCTTCAACCTGAGGACAAAGCTGAATGGGGCAATTGAAAGTAAGAGATCCTAAGATTCAGGAAAACATCAATGACCTGCTCAGCAAACACATCTTAATTTTCCAGCCAAATCCTATTACTAACATAGCCTTGCTACAGAGTGAGACCTGCACTTGTACCTCTCTCTCTAAGTGTTTTTTTTCATGAGGATAAAATTAAGATAAGAGCCAAAGCCCCGTGAGCTCAAGTGGCCAGAACAGATTTTTGTCTCTCTTAACGTGACAGTGCAGCAAGATAAGAATTGCTTGGCTGAAGAACCAGGCAGGCACAGGGTGTCCTGACAGCAGCAGGTTGCTTAGAAAACATGCAATTTTCATCACTGGAGGCTGCTGAGAACGGAATAAACAGACATTTATTTACAGGGAAAAGTTTGTGAATAAGAAAATGGTGCTCTCCTTATTTCCATTTATGATTCTACGTGATTTTCTTGACTGAATCTTTTACTCTATGAGATTCCCAGGTCTGCTGCAAGAGGAGAGGGAGGTGTGCTTCATGTGCAAAAATGTATTTGCAAATTTATGGTCAATAGATGACAAAACATTCACAAAAACACTGTGATATGTTATTTCAGGTTTTGCATTAATGCCTATTTCTGAATTCATTGTCTTTGCAAACTCACAGGACAGCAAAAGAGAACAGATCTTGAAAAAAACTACCAAAACCTACCACCAAAACAACTGGCTTAAGTTTTTCCTAAACTTTTTTTCCTCCTTTGCTTATTTATGCCTCATTGTGTAAGAAAAACCCAGAATATGACAGTGATTCTGTTTCCGTGCTGAGTATCGGCAGAAATCCATGTTTGCCAGGCTGTCAGGGAATGCATTTAGCCCTGAGCCTGTCTGTCTTTCTAAAATAGTTATTGAGATCTGGTAAACAAAATATGCAACGATGGTTTCCGAGCTTCCATGAATAATTCCATGCAACCGTGTATAATTCCGATTATCATAAATATCCTCTGTTTACATAACACCTCGGTGGATCTGCTGAGTTCTCTGTGGCCTCTATACATACAGTGCCATGAAATGCACACATTGTCTCTTCCTAAACACTCCTTAACAAACACGCTGTGAAAGCTGCATGTGGAGGGAGACACCAGCCAGGAATATCCCAGCCTGGGTTTTTAAGGGAAGAGCATGGAATCTTTTATGTCTGCATGAGATATGGTGCTGTAAGAGCAGCAAAAAAATCTGGCAAGAATCTCACCAGTACTTCAAAATTCATAGGAAACTGCAGTTGTCTTGGAAAGGTAAAACTGGGATGAGAATTAAGTACATTTTAAAAACCCTCACAGGTAACAACACTAACTTTAAGCATCCCCTCTTTGCAGAGAGCCAGCTAAGCACTCCCATAGAAGTCTAGCACATAGCAGGTGTTGAAAATGGAAATGCAATTTCCCAGCTAGGCAGACATCCAATATTTATGAGCCAAGTCTGTGGAAATAGCAAACTGCCAATAGAGACAGAATAATTTAGCGGAAAATCAAGCAAGTTTTCCACTTCAAGAGAATTTGTCATTCACCTTGTGTCCGATCCTACTCCTACCAGTGCCTGAATGCCTTGTCTGGTGCTGAAGCAATCCTACAAGACACTAAAACAAAGCAATGAACATTCTCGTGGCTAGAGCTGATCACAGCTATGTGGGTATTTGGCAGAGCCAAGTGATGTATGGCTGAGAAAAAGAAAAAAAAAACCCCACACACCTGACAGGGAAACCAACCTGCTGACTTGCAGCAGTACCTCTCACATTTCCCAGGCAAGGTTTGAAATCCAGATTAAATGTTGCATTCACATTTTGACAATGTCATGGTTTTCTCAGACATGCTGAGAAACTTCTACCATGTTTGGGTGGAAATCTTCCATATGCAACAAAAGCTGCTCGGAGATCTCTAGAGCAGGGAAATGTGACCCTTGCACTTTTGGACTGAGGTCAGAAGCAGAACTGCAGAAATAGAATGGCTCTGGAGAAGCAGGTCTTGGACACACCTCCTGCCCAGTTAAAATTTGAGGTACTTGGATTTTCCCTGTAGTTATGAGAGGAAGAATTGATAATTGCCAGACAGAGGGATCTGCGCCTGTCAACACTCCTAACTCAAAAGTCAACTCCCAAATTTGCTCGAGAATTTCCTGTCTCCTTCTGATAAGGCTCCTGTCTCCTTTTGGCAGACTCTCTACACTGAACTGCCAAGCTATGCATAACAAGCCATGTTTCATGGGTATTTGCACAAATTTGGAAACTGCTGGCACCACCACACATGGCCCAGATATCACTGGATCAATGCAGAGCATTAAAGTGTAGGGAACTGAATGAATATGTCAAAAATATTAAAATATTCAGTGAATTCCCCTTTTTCCTTCTGTCTGAAGCTCACTCTGTTACATGACTGGGGAGGAGGCTGGACTAAGGCTGAGCTCTTGGAAAAACAGGCCCTAAGAGGAAGAAGAGCTTGAAGCTGGGTCTCTGTAAGGGTGAAATTCAGCTTTGAGGACTAGTTTTAAGTGAATTATGACAGCCCTGCCACCACCCCAGTGTGTTTGTTATTCAGGCAGACATGCCAAATAACCTCCACAAAGCGACTGCTTTTTTTTTGAGCTGGAACTTATTCCTGGACAGTTTGTTGAAAGCACTTGGTCAGAGGCACAGCAAGATGCTTTGGAGCCTGTTTTGGCAACTCTTCATCCTCCTTTCCCTCTTCTTTGAGCTCCTACCAGCAGCTGCCAGCAAAGATTCCTGCATCCTCAAAGATCTGCATGCTCCCCTCTTGGAAAAAGGGAGCAGTTCTGCCACGAGTCTCTTTGGTCCTAATCACCTTATTTCTTGCTTGGCTGGATATTCCAAAATGTCAGGCTGTACTGCTAAATAGGTGGAGTGGGTTTGTCCCATCCTCTCCAAGATCCTCCACTTTCAAGAAGTCCCCATACAGATTCTTATTTTTACAGGTTTAGAATAACCACCCTCAGATCGAAGTCCAAAATTCCCTTAAAAGTGCATGAGGCTTGAAGGAGTGATTATGGAAAGCAAACCAAAAAGGGGAACTGACCACTGGCAAAATTATTTTATTTTGTTTTTCTGTTAATGAAAAAATGTTTCTGTTCTCCCAAACTGTACTTAATAATTTTTTTTTTTTTTAAAGGAGATGCATGGCCTATAAGCTGAAACTACATAGGTCAACATAAATTATGTGTAAATAGAAAGGTGGTTTGTATGAATGTCCACAAAATTTATATCATGATGCTTTGGAGTCAGAGGCCAAAACAGCTTTGCACCTGATCCATGAAAAATGAAGTTTGTTTCAAATGAAATCCCTCAGAAATGTTCTTTTCATCTGAGAGAATCAGCTTATACCCCAAGAGCTGAGTGTATAAATGGCAAAATAGAAAGAAATCTACTTGCTCCTTAAAACAAAAGAAACAGTGAATGAATGAATGAGTGAGTGAATGAACATCTGAATGGATGTCAGAGGGCTGTGCTGGGGTTTAGCAAGGTGTTACTAATAAGAGTCAGTGGAGGAGTATTTAAATGTGCAGTACCTGGGTTCTAGCAATGCATTACTAATTTCAGCTCAGGAATCTTCTTTAAAGCATTCATTCAAACTGGTTTGGGTGTGAATTCATTATGACACAGGCAGACCACTGCCTGACAAATTCCCACCCTGAGATATTTGCAGAGGAAGGGTTCAAAATGAAAACACATATCCCAGTGATCTGATCCTAGTACAAGCTGGAAATTCAAACACACATGGTAAAGCTGATCCAATTCTATTTACAGAATTTTAAGGGATTTTTCTGTGGTGAGCACTAGCTGTCTGTCACCTGGGGTCTTCAGAGCATGGTTGGAAGATTCTGACTCGATAAAAAGGCAGAACCTTTTTTCTTTGGGGGAAAAAAACCCCACATACCCATGCCCAGTGAGAAGGGCTGCATTTTTCAGATGCACACCCTTCTACAACCAGGTGATGAAAGGAATTTACTCACTTAAAGCTCCGTGTAAGTGCAAGTTCCAGCTTGTTGTGAGTGAAAGAGCCTGGAAGCCTTGGTCCCACTCCTCCCCAATAGCATGATTATAACTCTCAGGGACTGCTGGTCCCTCTGAAACAGCTGGACTGATCAGCAAGTCAGATAATTGAATTTCTTTTAAAGTATCAGGCCTTCACTATAAACTTTTGAGTTTGCAGGGTTAACAGAGACACTAAGTAGTGCAAACTGGGCTGTCAGCACTGAAGATCACAGATTTACACTGTAAACAAGTTCTTCCCTCACTGCAACGTGGCAAAAATAAGATTAAACTGGACAACAGATTGATTGATCTTCCTTCTGAAATAGAAGGAAAAGCTGTCTTTGAATTGTTTCAGGGAAAGTAACCAACAGAAGACACAAGAAAAAGATGTGTCTGCTCTTCCAGAATTCCCCAACACAGAGACAGTCGGGTCTGGCTCCCAGTTGCTTCAAAATAAATGTTAAAAAATATGTATGAAAACAAAATAGATAAAAATATATTTGTTGGAACAGAAATATTCTGTAGCCATGCAGTTATTGCATTAGAATTGGGGGTTGTTCAGCCTGGAAAAGTGACCTCATTGTCCCTTCCAGTGCCTGAAGGGAGCCACAGGAAAGATGGAGAGAGACTCTTGACAAGGGCCTGGAGTGACAGGACAAGGGGCAATGGCTTCACACTGACACAGAGCAGGGTTAGATTGGATATTGGGAAGAAATTGTTCCCTGTGAGGGTGCTGAGGCCCTGGCACAGGTTTCCCAGAGAAGCTGTGGCTGCCCCATCCCTGGCAGTGTTCCAGGCCAGGCTGGATGGGGCTCTGAGCAACCTGGGGTAGTGGAAGGTGTCCCTGACCATGGCAGGAGATTGGAATGAGATTAATTTTGAGGTCCCTTTCTTTTAACTTGCTTTAAATTCACATTTTAGGCTGTAGATTAAAGTTTGGGATTTCTTTACTGTTGCAGGGTTTTTTTAATTATTATTTTTTACATGAAGAAAAAACTTTTGTTGCAAGGGAATTAGATATTGTCAAGAGCAAAAGAAGCAAGGCTGAAGAAATGTTGACACAATTTCGATTGTGAAGAAGGAATTCTGAGATGAAGACACAACCATTTTACTAAATCTGTACAAACATCCAGGAGGGAACATAGCAAGGGTCAGGGGTATTAAAAATCTTTCATGAAATTGGAAGGCAAGCAAACAAAACTGTTAAATCATCATCTGATTAAGCAGATGGAGATGCAGTGCAGAAGTCTGATAAAGCAATTTTTTTTTCCTGTGCCTCTAAAGAACTTTAGGAAAAAAAAACCCCAAACCCTTGATTTTAACCATTAAAGATGGTTTCAATTTCAGTCTTCTTGTAAGAGGAATGCAGTGATGCCTTTTCTCTTAATTCTTTTTTTTTTTCCTTTTTGTCTTAGTTCTGTCTAACCTTCACCAAGGCAGAGTGCATTGTAGAAGGAGAAAAATGAGAAAAAGACCATATGTAAAGCATGAAGAGAAGAAAGACAATGATGAGAAAACCGAGATGCCAAAGGTCCTCAAAGAGCCTAACCTTTGCTGAAGTCAGACAGAAGGGATTCAAACAAGAATTTGCCTTCTCACAAAAATAAGGAATGCATTGAAAAGGACATAAGCAGCAGTAATTGTGTCTTTTTTGTCTTGGGGGCTTGATCAGAGGTCAGATTTATTTCATTAACATGATATCAGGAGAAGAGGAGCAGGACAGTGATAAATAAATTTTGAAAGGTATCAGCATCATATGAAGATTAACAAAAATTGGGAGAAAACCTTTTTACACAACATGTTTGACTCTTTCTCAGGAAATTTCAGGGGAGCTTGTGGACCTGATCTACTCATATGATACTGGGGCACAGAAGGAAAAAAATCGGAATCAAACTGAAGGAAAAGAAAAAGAATACTACAAACTCCTGATTTAAGTTTAGAGAGAAAAAAAAAAAAAGAAAAAGGAAAAATTGCCCGGTTGCACAGAAGAAACAAAACAAATTTCATGTTTTGGAGGACAAACAGAAGACAACCACAGCTGACTGGGTTACCAAACCACAAACCCATAGGAATATACAGACACAGGAGATAATTGAGGACTACAGGCAAAATTTGACAAAAGGCAATCAGAGCCAACTTGTAAAAGAAGCATAAAGGATTGCATTATGCATGAAAAAACAGTACCAGTTTATGCAGCTCCAGCTTTTGGAAAGAATTGTTTTACAAAAGAGAAGCAAAATTGTTCTGCAAAAGATGGCAAAAGGAGGCTGAGGGTATTTACCAAGAAACTCAGTGTATATATATCTACACTCATATATATAGGAGTCACAGAACCACAGAATGGTTTGGGTTGGAAGAGACCTTAAAAATCATCACATTCCACCCCCTCTGCCATGGGCATGGACACCTTCCACTATCCCAGGTTGCTCAGAGCCCCATCCAGCCTGGCCTGGAACACTGCCAGGGATGGGGCAGCCACAGCTTCTCTGGGAAACCTGTGCCAGGGCTTCAGCACCCTCACAGGGAACAATTCCTTCTTAATATCTAATCTGAATTTTCCTTTTCAGTCTGAAGCCATTCCCCCTTGACTTGTCACTCCAGGTTCCTTATCTGCATTTTTCGGGCACTGTATTATCAGTCTCATTAGTATGCAGATGGGAAATTATTTGCTCAAATGTCCTTCAGTAGAAAGCTTAAAGCAGGAATGGCCTCTTACATAATAATAAGATTAAAACCAAAGGTGCTGTGAAATCTCATGAATGAAACGTAAATAAAACATAATTAAAAAAATAAAATCTACTCAGATAAAGAACAAGCCATCTGTGTACAGTTAATGCACACACATATATATGCACATATATATACGTGTACACATATATAATACATATGTATATATAAAATTATATTTACACACACGATTTCCAATATTTAAAGCAAAAAAGTGATTCAGACACTCTCCAGAGACCGAATAGCACTATAATGGTTTTTGTGCTTCTGATTTCCCACCCAGAGGTGCTACATTTCCATTTCAAACTGTTTTAAGAACAAGGTCCAAATTACCTATATAAAAATTCAATTTAACATAATATTAAAAGGTTATGACAGAGCGAATGGACCTTAAGTGGAATCCAGACTGCAGTGTTCAATGGAAGGTAGGAAGGACCAAGGCAGACAATTTCCTGTGGCATACAAAGTAAAACTTCAAATTAATTTCTTTCCTTTTTCTGTTCAGAACTGGAGTTTTCAAGATAGTTGAACAATTAGGTGACAAAAAGATACAGAAAAAATGGCTTTGCAAAATCATTTATCTTTAGTGTAATTCAGCCCTTGTTGAGACACGGTTTTGATGCTGATAATTGACAAAGCTGGGCTGGTGATGAACAAACTTGACACCTGGCTCTTTTCATACTGATCCTTCAGTCTTTCCAGATGGCAGAGTTTACTTCTGTTCCCATCTGTTCCTTTTCAGTAAGAAAAAAGGAGGAAAACCCAAAATTGCTAAAATATTTTATGGCTTTTAGAAATACATCTGAGGTTCTTTTCAAGTCCTTTGCTCTGGACCACATTCCTGTGGAAGGCTGGCGATGGCACCCACGATTCTTTGCCTCAGATCAAAGGTAGGATGCTGGGTTTCATTTTCCAGATTTGGTCTGACATAATTCATCTGGATGAGAACTTCATGGATGGAAAAATTGAAAGAGCTGGAGTCACCTCACCAACACCTTCTTGCAAAAAGAGGAGAAAACAAGCAAGGAAGCAAACAAACAAGCAAGGAAGCAAACAAACAAGCAAGAGCAGTATCAGACTGTGATTAGATAATATTTGAAAGGTCTGAGCAGAATTTTGAAGAAAACTTTGCTAGTACAGATTTGGAAAACTGTTTCTACATTAAGAAATTTTGTGTGTGTGTGTGTGTGCAGAAACAACCACTCTCATTTCCCTGCCTATTGGCAATGGTTCCTCTGTTGAGTTCTCAGGTCTTGACTCTGGTCTAAATTTTCACTGCCTCAAGATGATCTTATTCCCTGGGGGGCCATTAAGCTTCTTCCATGTAAGTGGGGTCAGAATTAGGCCTCTGTTAAGTTAGTTATCTCCAGAGCTAGCAACTGGCTGTTCAAGAACATTCAGCAAGAGGAAAATACAAGCTGATGGATGGGAAAAGATGGAAAAAACCCAAAGTGAAATTCATCAATGGAAATCTGCCAGGTAACCAGGAAATAATTTTGGATGCTTCTTTGCAGTCTGTAAGTTTCCATGTATTGGTAAAAAAATTTAGTTAATCAGGAGAAAATTCAGAAAGCAATTAGAATAAACAAATCTCCCTAAATAGTGATTAATATTTAGGGTGTTCGTGAATAAAAATTACAATAATTTAATAAATGGACCTGGCTGAAGGAAGGTTGTGGTGCCCATGTGTACTTGCCTCTGGTAAGACCCCACCTGGAATATTGCATCCAGTTCTGGTGCCCCAACAGAAGAAGGACACGGAACTGTTGGAGCAAGTCCAGAGGAGGCCACGAAGTTGACCAGAGGACTGGAGCACCTCCCTTGTGGAGACAGGCTGTCTAAGCTGGGGCTGTTCAGCCTGGGAGGAGCAGGGTGTGGAGACTCCAGAGCACCTTTAAGTATCTGAAGGGGATACAGGGAAGCTAGGGAGGGACTTTTCATCAGGAACTACAGAGACAAGACAAGGGAGAATGGCTTCAAACTGAAAAGGAAAATTTAGGTTAGGTATTAGGAAGAAATTCTCCCCTGTGAGAGTGGTGAAGCCCTGGCACAGGTTTCCCAGAGAAGCTGTGGCTGCCCCATCCCTGGCAGTGTTCCAGGCCAGGCTGGATGGGGCTCTGAGCAAGCTGGGATAGTGGAAGGTGTCCATGCCCATGGCAGAGGGGGTGGAATGAGATGGTTTTTAAGGTCCCTTCCAACCTAAGCCATTCTGTGATTCCTGTAGAGGACCAGGAAGATTTCTGATTCCAGTCATCCTCCAGGACCACGTTGTCCTGGGGGAGCTGGAAAAAGGCTGTAGTTAGTTCATGTGCCTCACCAAGCAGTCTGAATACCTGAGAGGAGCCTCAGGGTGTTTGCATCTGGAGCAAGGGACTGTCCTCTGTGCCCACCCTGCAGGGTGCTGGCCCATAAACTGCTGTCTCTGCTGCTCCACCAGAGCTGCTTTACACAGCAGGATGTCATAACACCAGCCTGCAGGGTGCCTTTGGGCAATCTGTCCCCGGGGAGCTTGGCACTCACTGCCATCCAAGCAGAAATAAGGTTGGTTATCCTGGTGCAGTTTTGCTAATAGGTTGGAGGATCTGGAGAATCTCCATGAGGGAAGGTGCAGGCCTGGTCATTTGTATGGAGTTACCTCCTGGAACACTGTCCAGGTTGCTGCCAGGCTACAGACACACCCATCATCTTGAGGGGATGGTACTGAGCTTTTCACAGAACCAAAGAATTATTGAGGTTGCAAAAAACTTCCCAGATAATTGAGTCCAACCTGTGACCGATCCCCACGCTGTCACCCAGCCCAGAGCCTCCAGTGACAGGTCCAGCAGTGCCTTGGAGACCTCCATGGATGGAGGTGCTGGCAGCCCCTTCCAGTGCCTGTGTACCCTTTTCATGAAGAAATTCCTCCTGATGTCCAACCTGAACCTCCCCTGGCCCAGCTTGAGGCTGTTTCCTTTCATCCTGTCCCTGTTCCCTGGGAGCAGAGCCTGACCCCCCCCAGCTGTCCCCTCCTGTCAGGGAGTTGTGCAGAGCCAGAAGGTTCCCCCTGAGCCTCCTTTTCTCCAGGCTGAGCCCCTTTCCCAGCTCCCTCAGCCCCTCCTGCTGCTCCAGCCCCTTCCCCAGCTCCGTTGCCTTCCCTGGACACGCTCCAGCCCCTCGGTGTCTTTCTTGTGCTGAGGTTCCCAAAACTGTGTCCAGGACTCGAGGTGTGTCCTCACCAGTGCAACCATTCTTTTGAAAAAGAGCTGTTCTCCAAGAACAGGTTATTTATGAAAAAAATATTTCTGTTACTTTCAACAATGGAACATTCTATTTTCATTTCTTCCTCAAAGAATGCCATGACAAAAAGGTAACCGCTAGAATTTAACTTAAGAAAAAATAAAATTGAAGCCAAACCACTCATCTAAAATGGTCTCTTGCCAGCTGTCCTACTGCCACCCAGGACTGTGTTGTTGCTAACAACTTGCCCATGGGAAAGCACTCAATCCTGTAGTAATGAATGGCACTCAAGCTGGATGGGGGATGGTATGAAAATTTTAAGTGGAGTGGTGGAAGCCCAGTCACTTGATGAATTTAAAATTAGACATGACAGAGCTTTGAAGAATATTCTATCTGGCTGGCTGGGATCTTAGAGACACAGACCGTATTAGGAGATATTAGACTGTACTAGAGATGGATTTTGTTGGGTTTAATTCTCCAGTCCTGAGAGAATTTGCTGAGAGAGTGGCTTCCTAAGCCCAAGAGTCCCCTGTGTGGCAGAATCATCATGCCCTTGTTTTCTCCAGGTTAATGTGCTTCACTGGCTTTGTCCTTGTAGCTCCAAGCACCAATTCCCTGGTCAGTGGATGGCTGGTGGATAGGTGAGCAGGGACACAGGGTTTTGAGCAAGGGAGAAGCCTGAAAGGTTTTTAAACTTTGGTGTCCACTGAGACTTAGCTGTGATTTATTAGAACAAGCAGGGAATGATTGGTTTCTGAGGAACTGACAAATTCCAACCAAAAAAAAGAAAAAATAAGTACTTTTTGCAATTTTTCCAATCAAAATACCACTTATCTAATATAGACATGTTCTCTCCCCTTCTCTGATTTTTATGGCTCAACATACTAAAATGCTTTGGATCTGCATTCATAGTTTAAAATAATCCCCAAAAACAAACCCCAAGACACAAATTCAAAGTTAGAGCCTCACAAATTTCAGTAGGGTTGCCTGGGTGCAACTGACAGCAGAATTTGACCTGCAGTCAGGTGGGTTTCTATGTTTATCTTGATCCTGTGTAAATCAGAAATGCACTGAGATCAGTGTAAGTGCTGGTGTCAAACCAGTCAGGAAAGGCACAACCTGAAGCAGAGGTGCAAAGAAAGACTGAGGTAAACAAATGAACTCACCAAAGGACAACTAAACCAGCAGGATTTGCTTAATAATGGTTTAAGAAACAGATAATGCTGGAAATTCACCAGCTTTTATTTCAGAGGAATGAGGCAAATGAGAACAACCCTGACAAAAGAAAAAAAATTAACAGGAAGATTTCCTACTAGAGGAAAGACGGGAAAAAAAATCACTGGATTTTAAAAACATTTCTGTTTCCCCAAAACGCAAACTTTTCCAAGGGAGACCACTCCCTATCCTAGCAGATGTGAAAAGCAGCTTTAGCTTCCCAGGGCAAGATTTAACTCCGTGAAGCTTTTGTTTATTTTTGTTTTGTTTTGGTAAAACAACATAAACAACAACAACTCCTCCCCAATCTCATCTTGCAGCAGTATTTAGACTGGTTTTTTCCTCAAAGCTTGTGATGGTTTGTCTTTCAGCAGAAAAACTAAACATATTTCAGTGTTTCAGACTTTAAAAGGCAGTTTGAACAGCAAGAGAACACAGAAAAGCAGTTTGAACACAGACATTTTCTCTAAGCAGAAAAAAAAGTCTCTGCCCAGATTAATTCATTAATACATTTTGTATAAATAAAATAATGTTTTGTTCTAAGTACATCTACAGCATATCTAGGAAGAAAGACATATTGAGGCACTATTTCCTAAAGATGTTCCTATATGGTGAGATGGTTTCCATCTCTCTCATAAAGAGTTTTACTCTGTAAAAACTCATAGAAACATAGAATGGTTTGGGTTGGAAGAGACCTCAAGAATCATCTCAGTCTGAAAGTGTTAAAGAGTAAAGCTGAAGAAAAATGAAATGGGAGAAGGAATGGGGTGTAGGTGGATATAAAGAATGGAAAGGATAGGAAAAAATGCTATGTAAAAAGACAGAGATTTGTTAGAAAAATGGGTAGAAAATAAGAGATTCAGAGGAGGAAAGCCTAAGATAATATGTCTAAGAAAAATCAATTCAGAGCAACTGTATTAAATGTTAGGGAGGAAGTTGGAAAGGTATAATATTGAAAATTCGCTCGCCATGATTTAAACAAGGACTTAATGCTGGATTTATTAGATAGAAATTTTTCTAGAGTAGAAGAGAGACACAAAAAAAAGAAAAATAGTGAGTGCAAAAAGTCAGTGTAATTGCAGAAGGCAGGCAAGTAGAGTAAAGAGATGTCCTCGTTTTGGAACATCAATTTTATTCCTGAATTCTCTAGTGCCACAAAGTTTTGGATGAAATTGAGGGAAGTCAGAAAACTGAGAAAACATAATTAAGAAATTGAAAAATATGCTTAAAGGAAAAAAAAATCATATTAATTCTGTAAGTAAAGAATGGGCTTAAACAAAGGACAGCTGAAGTCTAATATATGAGGGATATCTTTAGCAAACTAACAAAGAAAGAAAGCTGGTCAAGATGTTAGGGGTTCTAAGTGGGATAACAGGCAAACATGAATAAACAGCAAAGAAAATCCATCCTTTCAGGAAGATTTTTTTTATGTTATGGTGTTATCTGCATCATCCATTTGGAAAGCCAGCCATGTAAAATCTGACTGTGCAAATTGTTTGAGAAATGAGTGGAGGAAATAGTTTTACCTCTCACAGGAGCTGAAAACACTGAAATGGGTAAATATTTTCTAACTTTTGAATGTACAAATCCAGGAAAGACCCCTCAGCACATGAAATAATGTCTCTCTCTTAACAATTCTGGTTTGGTCTCCATCACATTTATGAGGTCTATATTTGACACCTGAAAGTCTAAATATCTCATCTTGCTTGAAGCAGAAACCAAATACTACACAAATCCCATCTCTGGAGAGGACAGAAGCTGATTTTGTTCTTGCAAGTGTGTCCTGGGTGAGGCAGAAGTCACAGGAGAGGATGCTGTATTCAAACTTGTCTAACCACAGAGCTTTTCAAAAGAAGTGGTTGGGCTTAAATTTCACATTCACAACCTGAATTAATGTAGAGTACAAAGTACTTCTTCCTTCTGCAGCTCTACAGTTCCCTGTGAGTTACCTCCGACTGTATCGATTCAGACTTTTGGCAAATGTGGTTGAATTTTTTGTAAGGCATTGCCTAGAAATATATAGTTTTGAATTAACTAGATTCTCTCATGCTAACTCAGCTAAGTAAGATAAAACATGTAAAATCTATAGCAGGGTCAGACTCAAAACACAGGAATTTGTTGCTGGAAGATGTGAAAGAGCAACCGAGAAGTAGCACATTTATTGCTGTGGTTCCATTATGGGCAACACGCACATTGGAAGCACAGGAAACATTGGAGGAGTGCTGCAAATCTCACCCTGTGGGTTGCAATCCTTCCAGGGTGTTTTCATCACTTCTGGTGCAAGTTTTTTAGCAGACAACCCAAGTGGACTTTGCTCCGCAGGATCTGCGAGTTTCAAGCAGTGACTCCCGATGAGTCTGCCTGACTCTGCCTGATGGAAATGTGGAATACCCTGCCATCCTTCCCACGTGCATCAAAATGCAACCACCAGGCTCCTTCTGGGAGCCTGAGATGGCAACCATCAAACTCTGTTTCGACATGCACAGACACACAGCCTTCCCCCATGCGTGCTCCCTCAGGTGGGAATTCCACACACAAACCCAGAGGCTGAGCTGGGAACGACCCTTTCTCATGTGTGTGGAGAGGTGGAGAGGAGATGGAGGCAGGGAAAGATCAGAGAGGGAGGAGAACATTGTCCTGCTGTGATCTTTCAAGTACTCACTGCCCTGAAGGAAAGGGCCACCTTTCCTGGCTTGCTTGTACCGTGTGAAGGAGAGAAGGACGCTCTGAAGTGACCCGGATGCTTGAGTGAGGTTTTCTTTAGTTTCTTGGGAAGTATAATCTGCCTTGAGGCTTCCTGCAGAGGACTCCCCTTCCCCTATGGACTGAAGGCTCATGATACAATCAGGAGTATAGATGTGGATGTTCCCTCTAGCAGTCATTTCACAACCTTGAACCTGCTCCATGTCCACCCTTGGTGCTTCTCTCTCTGCACGCACACCCCATCTGTCCCCTGGGATCCCCGCATCCCCCACTGACAGATGCACCAAGAGTCTCCCACACAGCAACAGCTGCCATGCCCCTCCGTCATCCCTTCCCACTGGCTGCTCCTGGATACCACCAGGAATCACACACATGGCAAGGCAAACATCTGCATGGACACCCAGATGTTCCAGCCCCTTGCAAGGAGACTTCTCTGGCTGTGTCATGGCTGCAAAGGGTCCAGGCAGGCACAAATGCCCCACGTTCTCCACACTGACCACAGCTTGTTTTCTCTTGCTTTGTTCCCTTCCTGCAACAATCCACTGATCCCGTTCTCTTTCCTCAGCCACCTGACAGGTTGATGCCACTCTTGACTTTTATTTTCCTAGTGGAGGGAGCAGAGTGGCCAGAGGCCAGGGGAGCACTGGTGGCAGTGGGCTGAGCAGGCTGTGGTGTGTGGTTTCAGCCCAGCTGAATCCCAATGTCTAAGACTGCATCTCCCCCTCATGGACAACTGCTTCACCATCCCCTCCACCCACAGACTGCCATGGTGGGAAGTTCACTCCCACCAGAGAAGAAAGGTGCTTCCCACAGACTGAAACCAGCTGCAAGAACTGCCAGGAAAAATTATCCAGCTGGAGAGCCTGAACTGGACTCTGCAGTGGGAAACCAGTGTAAAAAACAGGACAATGGGTTCCCAACACAACCTATGGCTGCATGAACACTAATTGTTTATCATTTCACAGGCTGCTTGCTTTTATTTTAGTGGGAATTTGTCCTTGCAACGAATGGAAAAAGGATCTATGAACCGTGGTCCATGGGACTGATGTTATTTAAGGTCTGGGCTCAGAAGCTTCAACCTTTAAGTTTAGAGGTTTTGTGTGATCAGACTGACTTCTTCCAGTGCAAGTCCCACAGGATTTTTTACAATCTTCTCACCAGCTATGTGTGAAAAAAAACACTTTCTTATTCAATGTAGAAGAACCCAAAGCCCTAGGTGAGCCATGCAATTTGAAGATGTTTTTAGACCAGATTTGAAGAACAGCTGTTGGCAATAAATGCAATTGTTTTGAGGGGAAATAAGTTCCTAGTGCTTCTCTCTGACACCAAAGATGTATCCTATGTTTTCAACCCTCAACAAACTGCACAATACTCCAGCACTTCAAGTCATGGAGAAAGCCAGTGGTTTCCTCTTTCCTTTGACTGACATCTGGAGTCCTTCTGTATCCTTCAGCCCAATGGTTGTTCATCCAAGAGCCCTATTAACTTGTCCCAGAGAAACCTCTCTGCCCTTTTGTGCCAGCAGCAGTATTCAGAGGTTTTAATGTGTGAAAATAAGGTGTGTTGGTATTCTTCTGAATGAAGCTGATTTAAATATTGTAGTTAAATCTACAGGGATTTTCTAATGATTATTCAGCAGTTCTTCATAAAAAGCCTACAAAAAACCTCTAGAGGAGAGCCTGCCTGCTGTGCAAGTCATGCAGAAGGCAGGTACATCTAAAGCACGTCGGGTCCCATCGCTACCCACGCACCAAACCATTTTCCCGGTTAGTCATCCTTTCCTACCCTCCTTCTCAATGCAAACATTGCTTTCCTCGCACTCACGAAACTCATCCCTGGTGCTGGCCTTACGTAAGTGATTTCGACATGGAGAGCTGTGCCACGAACGCAGTGGACACGTGATGCTCAGCCTCTGGTAGCCACCCTGCACATCAGCACGGCCTCCCGGGTGAGTCCTGGGGACTTCCACACAGGCTTTTGTCCCTTACAGCAACCCAGGGCTCTTACACACCCCTCGGAGGTTTCAGCTTCTTCCTGGATTGTCCTCATCACCTGCAACTCTGCCGGTCCCATAAGCACAGCACCCACTGAACATATTGCCCCCTGGCCCTCACACAAAACCAGCATTCCGTGTATCCATGTTCCTATCACCAAGGTCTGTATGGATTTACCTGTGCCCCTGCACTGAACTCCCAATCTGCTCTCCTGGTGCACTGCATGCACCCAGGGCCCCTTGCACACTTTGCCTCCCTCACAGTAAGAGGCAGATAACTACAGACGGCTTAAGCCATCATAAACTTTTTCTCACTCCTCATCACTCTTCCTTCCCCAGTTTCCTTCTCCCAGGCCCCACACCCAGGTCTGCAATCCTCACCTGTACTTCCCTCATTTCCTTCGAGCATGCTGTGTGCACAAATCTCTCCTATCAGACACAACTTTTCCCTCCCTTCACCTTCCCTTGCACAGCCTTGCAGGCAGGCACAGCCTGACAGGTCCCTTCCTTGCTCCCATTCCACTGTGTGCCAGCCCACGCTGAGCTCCTCACCCCTTGTAACAGGAACTGTCATTCCCATCCACTTCCACCTCATGCCCTACAGCTCCCAACTCCACTCCCCACACACTTCACACTTTGCTTTTGACCTTAGGACAGCCATGTGGCTTATATGGTCCTCCAGGTAGTTTTTCCTCCCATGCCTTCTCCTCCCACCCCTTTATATCTTTAGTCATTTCTCCACCAGCACATTTGTTCCATTCCCTCTTGCTGTTTCACCCAGCCAGTACCTACCACAGAGATATAAACGCATTGGTTACGTCTGATGCAACAGAAAATCGCTCCTTTTTGTTTGTGTATGCTCTCCTCCTCCCACAGTCTTCCCATTATTCCTTACTTGCTGCTCCTTGCCCCAGCTGCTTCCCCTGTAACTTATTGCCTGTTCTGTCCCTGTGCTGCTCCTACTCCCCAGCAAAGAGACATCCCCCGTTCTGCTGAGCAAACCACTGCACCTTTGCACCACTCCCTCTCTTTGCCTACTAAGAACACACCCCCAAATTTCCCTTTTTCTGCTCTCTCACCCTGTATCTCCTCTAAACCACCTCTTTCCTAGGCATCACACAAAACATAGGTCTCCATTTCATCCTCATTCATGCCTCCAACATTCCTTAAGTTTTCCTCATTCTCGTGCTTCTCAACACCTGCCATGGCTTTATGTCTTCATCACGGTTCATCCTGCCCCTGTGATTTCCACTCTCTTGAATTTCCTCACACCACTTCCCCATGGCTTTTTCCCCAGTTCTGTCTCTCCCTTGCAGGCAGGCAGCACACTCCAGCAGGCTTCCAGCCTGTGAAATATCTCTAATCAGTTACCTCTTCACATGTTTACAGGACCCTTTTCCCCTCGCCACACCCTATCTCCATCCAGCTCATTTTTCCCCTCTGTGTTCCTGTTCTCGGCAGATGTTTTCATCACCATGCAAGCCTTGCCTTTCATACTCTGAGACCTTCCTGGTAAATACATCCCTGTATCTATTTCTTGACAGAATCAAAGGTGTCTCCTTTTGACACCCCCCATGAGCGTCATGTAGCTGATTATTTTCCATACCTTTCTCCAAATAGCTAATAGTTCACATTTTAACTCCTCCTCCAAACATCCTTTGTGCTTTCACCTTTCTCCTTCCACTCCCACTCCATACCCAACCTCCCCCTTGCAGACCCTACCATCCTTGTATGTCCCTTTCATATCCTCACCCAGCCTCCAGCCTGTACCTTTGCCCATCTCTCTCTCTTGTTACTTCCTCTTGCGAGCTCCTAAACTTTCTGCCACCCACAAGGATCCTTTTTTTCCAGTTGATGTGCAGCAGTTTCCCTTTCAAGCTGACCACCTTTACATGTCTCACCTGCCATTATTACCCCAGTGCACAACAATGAACATGTAGCACTTTATTTCTGCTGTACGACACCTTCCCTCCAGCTTTTATCTACCTTTATATGCACCATTTCATTTTTTGTTCCCCGAAGAGAAAAACACTCCAACCCACAGCAGAACAATACAAACAAAACCCCTTAAACCTACGTGTTTTGCATACCTCAACATGTAGCACCCTTCTACACAAAGCACTCCCCTCCTGGCTCTTCTGGTACCTCCTCTTCTCCCCATGTTTTGGCTCCACCACCTGCAATCATGCCTGGATTTTGTCCCCCCACCGTGCTCACACACAGAGCCCCTGGTATTTACACATGTATCTCAGACCAGTCTTTTTACTACCAGCAGCTGGGACCATGCTGAACTCTTCCATTCTCTGCTGCTATTGTCTGGCAAGGCTTTTTGTTTGGTTTTTTTTTCTTTTTTATTACTATTAGATTTCTCTTTTCCTTGCATCTCATTTATAGGTGCTTCTTGTGCCACTTCTGCACTTGCAAGCTTGCACATATCAGGTATTTCTGCGCCTGAGAATGCCTCTCCTACTTGTCTGGATATTTTCCTGAAGGCACAATGCAAAGGCAAAACTTTACATACCATTTGCACTCCTCATGCAACAAATCACACGAGCCTGAGAGCAAAGAGTGTTTTCTGAAAGGTTGTAGCTCACAACAATCCTCTGGACCATATAACACACATCCCTGTCTATTTAAAAAGGGGGGAGGGGGGACAAGCAACCCCCTTCTCACACACACACACACACACACACACACACACACACAGAGTCATCTCTAAATAACTGGTTTTGCAATATAGGAACCAGAGAATGTGCACATAGCAGCCCTATTCAATCCAAAATATCCATCTCTCCAAATACTGCATATTTATAGTTCGAGAGATAGGACCCACACAGAGCTTTCCCGTTTATTTTAATGAAGGATTAAGAACTGATCAGAAAACTATCTAAACCATTCAAGGACTTTTTCCCCTCTTGGCTAAGAGCAGTTTGGTGTCTCCATAAGGACTCGCCAGTAACTGACGCTTTAAGCTGCATTTCAGCTGTTTAGATGAGAAACAGCTTTCTATTTTGCTCTCTAGATGTGCATCTCTGTTGATTAGTTGTGTGCCGCATTCCTAGAAGGCACTCACCAAACGCTGGGAGCTGCAACGTAAGACTAGTTTCCCTGCCATTCCAGCACAGAGCGAGTGGATCTTTTTCACCTAGACACAGATGTGCAGGGAATCTTTTGATCTCTAGCTCTTCCCAGAGAATTTAGTGTTTGGGTTTGAGGAGAATGAGGATTGATTCAAAGGTCATTAACAGGGTTTCCAGTGTCTGGCACACACACAAAATATGAAAGCTCCAGTGGAGCCGGTTACCTGCGGCAGGCGAGCTCTAGAAATTGGGAATTTTGGCTTTGCTTGTCATGGGCTCTAACTTTGCCGGAGGGCGAGCATGCTGCATGTGCTGAGGCTGGTTCTTACAATCCCCGGTCAAGATTTTTCAACCCCTTTTGTTATATCTGAACTTGCTGGTTTCCCTCTCAAGACAAAACGAAAAGTCTCCTTCGCTTTTGCCTCTTAACTCAGATTTCCTGTAGCAAGCACCTCGTATTTCTCCACCGCCGCTTTCTTCCCAGGGACCCGAACAACAGCGTGAGGAGCAGGAGGAGAGGGGAACCTCGGGACTGGAGCAAACTATGGGGCAAGTAGGGCAGAGGGAAGGAGGAGGCACGATGGGAAAGGCAACATTTGGGACACATCTACCGCTTACAAGACCCCCACCTCCTCCCCATTATACTTCTTTACAGGACCCCTCTCCCCCCCTCCCCTCCCCGCCCTCTTAGGACCCTATTAGAAAACGTCAAATTTCCCTTACCGTGGTAGGAGTAACCATGGCATCCGTGTGAATGTTTCCAGAAAAGTCGACATGAAGAGAAAGGTGGATGTAAATACGTTCATTCAAAGTCCCAAAGTTGGTCTGCTTGGGTTGTGCAGAGTTGCTCTATGGGAGAGGAGCCTTAAACTCTGAGTCCCGTGAACATAATCTGCTCGATTATAACAAACCAGCTCAGCCAGATGGCTCTGTGCTCCGTGGATTAACCCCTTAATTGCCACACTCTGCTTTCCCTACCTACCATTTATAACAACCTTGCCTGGCTGGGGAAATTCAGAGAATCGGGCATTTTTTTGAAAATGACAAAACCGTCATAAAGGTCATTTTCCCCCCCTGCGTGCTCTAAAAAAAATAAAAAAATCCTGTGCCTATTTTCTTTATTTTTTTAAAATCCAATTGACGGTTTTATTCCTCTTCCTGGCAAAACCCCTTCGTATTATTAAGAACAGTATTAGCACCAGGGAACGTTTTAGAGAATTCTTTTGTTAAATCACCACCATCCCTTCCAGACTGCGATCCTCAGCAGACGAGTATTTTATTGCAGGAATGTCTCTGTGTTTGCACTCTAATGGTCCATCCACTCCCCCCTTCCCGCCCCTCTGTCTCCCACATGCACACACATGCACACACTTTGCTCACACTGCCAGCATGTGCTGCTATTCCTACCCCTGCTCACAAGTCACTATGGGACATGTCAAACAGGTGAAATACATAGAGCTGCAGTGCCACAAGCTCCTGCTCTCTCGCTCTGACTTCTCTTTGAATTTTTTTCCCCTTTTTTCCCCAATTATTTGCAAATCTTTGACAAATTTATTTCTTCGGTCAGCATTTCTGTCTAGGAAGTCACCCGCCGTGACACAAAAATAAGTGCAGGGAGAAACACCCACTGTTAAGAACAGACCTTAGGATGGATTTGTGTACAGTTCCTCCTGTTTTGACTCCCAGATTCGTCCATTAAGGGTGGCAAGTGCCAAAAACATGGAAAGTTCATCAGCAACCAGCAGCGACTGGTTCCCAAACTTTTTATTTAGAGAGATCGCTCGCTGAGATGGCTGATAAATTTAGCTGCATGCCTCTAAGTCTCCCTCTAAATTTACATGCTTAAGTCATCTTTCTTTTCTGTTTGATTTGAGCATAATTGAGCGTGGTCATATAAGATATGAGGTGACATTTTAAATCATAAGGGTCACCAGATTGTTTCCTTAAAGAATACTTTTACTAGCTCAATAAAATTTCTCTTTTCCTGTTTAACCATGGATTTTTTTTTTCTTTCCCCTTGCTGTGTGAAGATAATTAGCCCCCTCTTGCTGTCAAAGCTTTGTACCATCTTCTTTAAGACATTTTAATCTACCTGGAGAGTTGTCACAGTTTTATTGAAATATTTACCACCACAGATTGAAATTCAGATGGTGTCATTAGTTGCAGTTGTCCTTTCTCTGAATTTTTTCAAGCATAAAATGGTCCCATTTAGGGGATTCTGCAATTTAAATGGTCCTGCTGAGGGGATTCCACAATTTGTATCTGTCTCATAAGTTCTGCCTGAGTCGCTTGCTACCCAGATGGAGAACAAAAGTCATCTTCCACCACTGCCTCTAAGAATTCTGTACTAAAACTTGCTGCTCTGCCAATCAAAAAACAAAAACAAAGAAAAACGAACAAAAAACCAAACAAAAATCCCCCAAAAATCCCCAAAACAAAAACCAAAAATCAAAAACATAAAAACAACAAACCTCCTCAAAGTTGTATAACTCTAGTTCCATGGTTTTTGTCTCACCCTGTTCCTGAGTGCTATTTTCATCTTTTAGATTTAGAGCTTTTTCAGCTAAAATGAGGGAACTCGAATTAAATCCTGAGCTTTTAGATCTTTCAGACTTAGAGCTTTTTCAGCTAAGATGAGGGAACTCAATTTAATCCCGTGTGTCCCCCACCCAGTCCAGGCACTGTAGTCAGATCTGAGAAATGCCTAAAATGTGACTCAGCTTTTAATCTCCTGAAGTAGACAAACAGTGCTAGGAATAGAAAACTTTCCTGTGGCTGGTGAAGGAACGTTCCTCTGGAGGTAGGCAAAGGGTTAAGTCTCTGAAGGCAGCCCTAGCCCGGGAACTTCACATTTGCAGCAGGGGAAAAAAAATAAAAAAGAAGAAAGAAAAAAAAAAAAAAAAAAAAAGAAAAAGAAAAGAAGCAAAAGAAGAAGTCTAGAAGCAAAAGTCCTGGGCAGAGGGGCTGCCTGCCTCTGATGGGAGGCAAACCTCCCAGAGCCTGCACGAGTGGAGGGGTTTTGTCCTGTGTCTGGGTCTGTGGGCAATCAGACGCCTTGTAATTTGAGATGTGACACCTTAATCTCGCCAAATATGTGTGCACTGCAAAATGCATTGTAGACAGCCTGCTTTCACAGCCAGGGAAAATGGAGACGTGTTTGGTCCTTGCCGTTTTCCAACCTTTCCCCTACAGATGTTTCTGTTGTTCTGAAGCTGCTTCTTTCTAGGTATTTCTACATCTTCAGCTCTTATGCTGGGGGTGGGGTGGTTTTTTCCCCCATGCTAACCCTTAGCATAGGTGGATTTCTTTCACCCTTTAAGTAAGTTTCTGAATTTTTAATGAGAAGCAATCCAGCTCCCAAATGGTCACCTTATTTTATCTGTCGGCCTTGAATCTGAGGTTCTGACATGGCAAAAAAAAAAAAAAAAAAGAAAAAAACCCCTAAAATATTACTTTGAACAAGTCCCTGCTCTGTCTTGAAGAATCTGAAACATTGCTCAGAGCATGCTGGAGAAAGTCATCTTTGAATTCTGGGGATTTTAATTGGGATAATTACAAGACATTGATCTGATTAATTAGGCACTTGACCAGACTTCAAAACATGTGATATTTTATATACTTTTATGTATACATGTATATTTCTCTACATATTAATAGATACCGCTTTGATTTCGTTTGATGGTAAAAAATTGAATATTTATAGGGAAGATATGCGTGTGAGTATGCAAATGCATGAACATTTTATTGGGTTTAATGCAATGCCTTGGGTCATTCTAAAAGCAGGGAGCACGTTCTATAGTGGTTAGGTTTTGCAACAGCACCACTTTGTGGTTGAAATCCCAAATAGATCCCAAAAAGGGACTGTAGGGACACCACATGTGCCTCTGCAAGTCTGAGCAGTTCCCATGGTGGTTGGTTTTAATACCCATTGACAAATGCACTCACCTGGGATGGAAATGTGGTCCTCTCTTTTTAAGGTGGTGGGTTTGAGGTAAAGGCAAGAAAAAAGTGGCAGCAGAAGATTACCTCTGAGCATTTTGAGCAACTGATATCTTCAGTACAGGAGGCTGTTCACCTCACCTTTCAAATGCCAAAACCACTTTTGCTCAAATTTCCAGAATTTTATAAAGGGCCTGACATCTCTATAATTTTTTTTATTTTACTTGAAATGTGCTGCAAATGTTTTGTTGGAAGTAAAAAGGAATCCAGCTATGTTTTTATTTGGTGGAAATGATAAAAATTATTTATTTAAACATTATTTAAATATTGTTTGTAGAATAGCAATGGTACCATTTCAGAGCTGAAGGAATTTCTGAAACCTCATTGGCATCCTCACTTGCACTCAGGCTAGGCAAGCGAGAAGTATTAGAAAGAATTTCCAGGCATGATTCACAAAGAACTTCAAACTTGGTTTTGTTACACATTTCTTGGAAAGATGTCTTCTGCAGCTTTTCCTCTTTATTAGAAATAATTGTGACAACTCATAGCAGTTAACATGGTAGGTCAAAGATGACACAGTGTAAAATGTGTACCCAGAGCTGTAGGCATGCCAGGAGGGAGGATGGGAATAATGCACAGAAATATGCAGGAATTCTGGTCACACCCTGAAAGCCATTATTCTTCAGAGCTTTTCCTAAAAGAAAGGCACTTTACAGAGCCAGCTTTTATGCACTTCACCTTCAAACCAGTTTCCTTGGCAGAGAATTAGCAAAGTGAGATTAAATGAGATTATAATAATAGTATTAATTAAAATAACATCTAGATGCATTAAAATGCACCTAGTAAGTACAACTACAATCATTTTCTTGTGTGAAAGATTTTACACACACGCAGCATTGCAGTACTCAGACCAAAATTTTAATTGTTTAGCAAATATTTTTCATTTCAAAGGAAATGTATTGAGCTGTACTCCTATATCAGAATAAAGCTATATAATAAGTGATATACAAAAGGGGACTTACACTCTCCAGTATGTAGCTGTGTTTTGGCAATAGAGTTATGGATGATTACAAATGTCTCCAATGTACTAATGTGTTACATCTCTTATCAGCTTAGCTCATATTTTGGATTTATGTGATATTTGTCTTTTTCTGTTGGTATCCTTTTTTTTTATTATTTCAAAGATGGTCTTTATTGCAGGAATAATTCAGAAACAAGGTTAGTTGATTATAGGCAACATTTTGGGAACGAAAAATATATTCCTTGTAATTATCAGCAAACTTTGAACCCCTACTCATTTGTTATAATTCCAAATTAGCTGAAGAGAACTTGCATGACTATCAGTAAGAAAAATGCTAAGAAAAAGAAAATCAAATTAAAACCATATGAAGAAGTTTGCTTCCATTACTTATGCTGGAACTGGGAAAAGGTGCCTGCAGTTTTTAATGGTGGAGGAAGAGGAGATTTGGAGTCACAGCACCATTCTTTTGTGAGGAAGATGAATTCCACACTGGGACACATAAGGAGATACATAAAGTGCTTGGTAAGATGTCAGCTGGGATGCTGGGACTCAGTTCTGATCATGTTCAAATCAGAGAAGAGCTGGAAAATGACAGAAGCAATGATTAAATGTGTCATGTAGTTTAAAATATGCTGAAAAGCCCCAAGAGAGTAAAGAAATCAGTCAGGACTCACAAGCCTGTAACTGACCCTGGCCAGGGCAAGGGAACGTCTAGGTGTTCTCTCTCCCCCCATCTCTCCCATGACTACATGACCTACACCATCACACAAAGCAAATATGTCCAGGAACATCTTGTACTCTGGACTCTGGCAGAGCTTTTGAAGAAAACTTCTCAGTGAAAGCCTTCAGAAAATTTCCACTACACATTCATATGACTTGGTTTGGGACACTAAATATCTATCATGAGGAAAATTTCCCACAGGGAGCTAAACCACAGTACTGGCTTTCCCTCCTGCACTGGTGCTTCTGCATCTTTCAGGTGCAGTTGAACTGTAATAGCTGGAGCAAGTTGAAAGAGGATGAAAGAAAGGACAACAAATTAATATTTTTCAAAATAAAGATAAAAATAAATAGAAGTCAAACAGTTCCAAATGGAAGAGGCTCAGAGCATTGCTGGTCTGGCATCTGTTAGATCCAAGCAGGCTGGCCATCACTGAAATGAAAGGCTCAATCCCACACCACACATCCAGGAAATGTGTCCTGACCTGTGTGTTTATTCCTACCCTTAGTGTCAAACACAGGTGCTCTTCTCAATGGTCACTACCAGAAGAAATTGAAAATAGAGCAAAGCAAAGCAAAGAAAGGTTGAAGAGTGAAACACTCTGTGAAAAGAGAAGCTCATTCACTTGCAAGCAGCAACAAAAGTGGTGTAACGGTGGGCAATGATATTTTGCATAAACTAATTTAGTTAATGTTCTTCTTTTTGTCTGCTGGAATAGAGAAAGTCTTGGTTCAAAGCAGAGCTGACAAGGTGTATTTAACAGCAGAAGTCAGCTTGTTGGAGCCAGTGGGACATTTCTCAGCACTGGCTTGTATCCTCTGTAGTTAATATTTGTGTGTTCCGTCCTTACAAGGCAATTTTATTTGAATTAAAGCAACTTCTATTCAAACATTTTATCTGATGGATGCTGATGCCCATTTGGCTGAGCTTCTACATTTTAATTCCCTAAAACCTTAGTGTGAAATCACATCTGCTGGAGGAGGGGCAGGGGGGCAAACGTGGTATGGATCAACTTTCAGGCAGCCGAAAACTGAAAGTCCCATTTGAGCCAATGCAGATGTAAAGGCAGGGGGCTTGAAGCAACTCTGGGCCAAAGTGCTCTCTGTCCACCCTGGCCTATCTTTTTAATCTCTTTTTATAATCTTAAGTAAGGCATTTCCAAGCCTAGTACATGAATGTAACTAAGTACTCTTTGAGGGCCTATAGGTAAAACATTTAATGCATCTTTCTATACTATTAAGTTTAAGCTCACCAAGATTGTCCATGAGCTAATTAAGAAGTCCCTGGGTTGATTTGGGACTGTTTCAAATGCTGGTGTCCCCAGCAGCTTCCAGGCAGGTCTGGACCATTCCAACTCCATTCCTGGTGGGATGCTCCTTCCCTCCTGCAGGCCAGGGATGTGCTGATGCTCTGCATCCAGCACAAGACATGGATCAAGGATGCACAACAGAGTCAAAACCACTCCTCAGGAGCTGTGTGAACAAGCAAGGGAGTCTTTTGCATGCTCAGAGCCTTTTCCTAACCTCAATTCAAAGAAAGAGAGTACCTTTTTCTTTCATTGCCATGCATATCTTTTTTAAAACCAAGTAAACAGACAAATGTTTTTCACCCACATGCCATTCTTCCCGTTTTATTTGGAAGAATAAATCAGCCTGTTAGGAATCAAGTGGGATAAGGAAAAAAAAGCAGAGGCATGGAGGCTTTCAAAAATATGATGTCTTTTTAGTCTGAAGACTTTATGGCTTTTGACCCCATCTCTCATCATGGGAGTAGTGGGTAAAAAAAGAGGCTGGATGGAAAAATCCAGCACGTTCTTTTGATTGAATCGTACTACTGACACTTGAGGCTGATTGTGCTTCAGGCTGTCCATGCCTGGAGCTAAGATTAGGCTAAGTTCTTAGTTTATAAGGAGCTCTTTTCCCTCTGAGGAAGCTCATGCCAAATTCTGTTCTGCTACATGCTCGTGGCAAATCTCTCTCTTCCCAAATATCATCGATGTTTAACCCACGCCTGTGGTTGTGCAAAAGGTTCCTACTCAGATGCTTTGCTGTCTGCCCCATGTCTCATTCCAGTTCTGCAGCTGAGCCATTCCTTTATCAAGGACCAGAATAGCAACTGAGGTTTCTGCCCTGCAAGGGAGGAAACTGAAGAAATCACGCGTTGAGCAGAGGACACAGAGAGTGTTTATTGCAGGAAGATGGGGATGGTCACACAATCATCCCTGACTGGCACAGCCTAATCCATGAGTCATACAAGCTTGGTCACACAAGCAACAATAGGAAAATTTATGGGGCTTTAGGACTGTTATGAAGTTATGGCATGTATGTTCTCTCCAGTACACATGCTGGGTTTGATTTTTATCTTTTCTTTAGTGGTTAATTTGACTCTTTTTCCCCTTGCTGAGAAGTTCCTGCTGGAGGCAATTCCCCAGCATAGCTTGTCTCAGTAGCCAGCACTGTTTGTCAAACACAGACTTCTGTCCCTGAAAGCTCTGCCTTTGATATAAAGCAAGACATCATTATGCTGTAGAATTGCTTGAAATGTGTGTAAGGAGTTGAATCTAAAGGTATTAAGGACAGTTTTTGCGGCACTATTTATATTCTAAGGAAGCACCTTGGCTTTGCCTTAATTATCCTAGTCTCTGCCTAAATATTATAAAGTGAATAAGATGAAATTTTTATCCTGAGAGTGAATAAAACTCGTTTGAATGGTAACATCTTCTGAAATTAGAAATTTTTCTTGCATCCAGACAGAGTCAGTGTTACAGTCAGACCTCAGCTGATAGAGACAGATATTTTGGTTCTCATTAACCCCAAATAAAGCAAGACTCCAGCAGTCCCTGATTTCTTTATGGAAATACGACTATACTGAGCTAGGCCCAGAATTTTAAACAGATAATCACTCATTTAAATCTGTTCATGCCCAAACTCCACATCCTCAGGGATTAGCTCATTTTCTTCATTGTACCTTGATACCTCCTCTGTATCTTCCCTTAATTTTTGAAAATTTCCTTTTCTTTTATGCATGAATTCTATTCTTTGAAATACCTCAAAAAACAAAAAAAAGAACAAAACCCAAAAGAATGGATGTTGCACTGTATCTAACAAGGTGACAAATCTGAGGGTCTTACTGAGCCAATAAAGTGAGAAAATATCACAAAATCCTAAAATTTCCCAGCTAGAACCTACAAATTTCCTAGCATGCAACACAGTTTTAAATCTTCCCCCCACACAGAGGCCTTTGTCCTGTGATGTGATACCTACAGCAAGTGGGAATTGTTTCACTTGGGAAAAACTGCCCATGCAGCATGCCTTAGTTTGCACTGAGAGAAATGCCACATGTCAGTTCTGCTGCAGTCTCAAGTTCTTTAAGGCAATTTCCATGCTCCACCGTGTTTTTCCCAGGGATGGGATCCTGAATCAGCTCAATAAAATGAAGAACATGCAAAATTTCTGTGTGATTATCCTTGGGCTGCTTGTTAAATGCAGTAGATGTGTCCCTAACCACACAGAAATGGCTTGTGCTGTCAAAACTCCCCGGGCAGACACTGCTGTGGAGCTTGGATAGCCATCAATGCTTGGGTCAGTCTCGTGGATGGCTGTGTGGGATGCTCTGAAAGGGCTCCTGAACACTGGAATGGGATGCTCAGGGAGGTGGTGGAGTTTCCATCCCTGGAGGTGTCCAAGAAAAGCCTGGATGTGGCACTCAGTGCTCCAGTTTAGATGTCGTGGTTTTGGTCCCAGCTTGGACTGGATGACCTTGAAGGTCTTTCCCAATCTCAGTGATTCTGTAACTCTGTGACTCTTTCTTTAGGGCTGATCTATCCCTTCAGCAGCTGGCCACTGTCACTGACCCCTTTTTACAGAAAATTCCACCTCCTTGTGCTCTGCACTCGTGGCTTTGTGTGTATAACACAAGGGCTGGGCTCCCTACTAAAAGTTCAGTACATCACCTACCCTTTTACAACCACAGTTCTGGGCTTTGTGGGGAAAAACATCGAGTAGTAGAGTGTAGGAAGCGGGAGGCCAACAAAAAGACAAAGAAAGGATGGAAGAGCTGGTTGGAAAAGTAAATAGGACTGAAAAGAACAAGAGTAGCTGCAGTCAGAGGAATTTAGAGAAACAAAGATAAGGCTTCTTGCAATCTGAGGCTAGAAAATCGTGTCAACATGCAGAGGAAGGCGATAAGGCATGACTTTACCTCTTCTACAGTGGCCTGAGGCACAATCACGTTTGCAATTATTTACCCTGCTGCCTACTTAGGCCAGTTGTTAAAAGCTATAATTCAAGAGCCATCCTACTCAAAAATGCACCCAGAGTCCAGCTCTGACACAAAAACATAGTCTTTTACCAGATTATCATTGGTGCTGGTACTGGATGTTTCCAAATCTCAAATGAGATATTTGCTTTGCCACTGTATATTGACAAAAAAACCCCAGAAACCAACCAACAACAACAACAAACAAACAAAACAAACAAAAACCTCAAAAACCAAAACCACAAATAAACCAACCAATCCCCCCAAAAAAGTTTTGTTTCTGTGAAACAAAGAAGCAAACAAAAATGTTTCAGTAATATTTCACATAAGGAAAAGTTTCTACTACTGAAATTTCTACTTAAAATATTGTTTTGGTTTTGCAACTTTTGTACTCCAAAGGATTAAATTTTTAATGTCCACTTAAAACCTTAAAAGCTATCAGATTAATCTGAATCAGATACTAAAACAGTGTTCAGTCAATATTTTAAGCTAAAAGACCAGAAAACTTAAATGACAACACCATGCTATACAATACTTGCCTTATATTTATTTATTTGTTGAAAAATTTTTGTTTAACAGATTTCTACCCGGTATGAAAATGTTAACACCCTTTCATGATTCTGTTCTGGCTTGGTGCAGTGGAAATGATGCAGGAAATCTGATCCTGAATATTTTGTAATGACTTCTCCTGAAGGAAACCCACATGATTGAGCACTCCATAGCTAAAATTCAAGAAAAAAAGTCCACTTTGCAGCTTTGCAAAGATGGATTAAGCACTGGAGCTCCTTCATTCTGGATGGATATGACTGAGACAGCACAGGCAGAAAACTTTGAGAGATCATAGTTTAGCAACTGAAGGGATGCACAAATGGTCCTTTCTTCTTGTTTTGCTGTGAAGAGCCAAAATAATTTTTTTTTTTTTTGTTACTCCCCTGTGCCTGCCAATGTCATACACAGGGCAGGCAAGACTAACATTTGGTATCAGAGGTTAGCATAACAAGAGGGGAAAAGCACACTTCAGCTCCCAGGGAAGTGGATAAACACTCTGTTCCCTCGCTGGTGCTGCCTGCTCTGCTGGGAAATATCCCTGCTTTTGCTCTGGGTTAGTGGAGGAAAGACATGGAGCAAAAAGGCCTTTTTCCTCCACTAGATATTATAGTAAAAGTGTTCTGGCTCTGTGACTATGGAGGAGGTTTTACTGATCCTTTCACTGCTCTGTCAACAGCAGAGAGGTAAAATGGTCCCTTTATCAAAATTTAGGCAGTTCAGAAACTCTCTTTGAGCCCCAAAGTTAAAACCCACTGAGAATAAAATTGCTTTACACCCAGCTGAAAAACAAATCAATAAAACTGGTGAACCCAATGTAATTGCTTGCTCACATTATATCTCCTCTTCATTACTAGAATGATATAGAAGAGACTGCAGCATAAATTGGACTCTTACCTTGCACTACTTGTCTGAATTTCAATGAAAACCACTACATTTCTTTTCAGGAAGGAAAAAAAGAGTTTCCTCCAAGCTTTTTGGTTGTTCACTGGAGGAAAGAAAAAAAAATATTTTTTTTCTTTTTGAAGCTAGATAAATAGTAATATATTAGTTATGTTAAAACATCAAATATATTTTAAGCAGAATTGTCTCTTCTGGGTTAGTTTCACATTAATCATTTATCTCTTTCTCCCATTTATCTACAATATTCCTGGGAGTTGTGGTTCAGATTATCTCACAATACATGCTTCCTATGCAGCCAGACTCATTGCATTGATCATATTTAACCCCAAGATCAACAAAAATGTTAGTGATAGACATCAGAGGGGTAAACTGTGCCTCAGTTCAGTTCTCAACAGTCTTAAAAGCATAATAAATGCTGATTTTCTGCTTCGCATTATATGAAGGAGAAATGGTGAGAAGTGTTTTGTCTCTTTGAACAAATATAAAGGAAATTTTACTACTATCAACTTCATAAAGTCAAATACTCTCTTAAAATGTTACAAATAGTACTTTTGATCCATTTCTCCACATAAATTTATTTGTATTCTACTTTAGCAGCAGTTCCAAAATTTTGGGAGTTTTACACTTAAAACATTTTGCAATTTCTGAATAGCATTAATAAATTTACAATTTGAATCTTACTACTTGCCTTTTTATGTCCTCCTTTAAAATTGGATGTTTACCCTTAGCAGATCTTTGCATTCCATTCCTTGCAGCTTTTACCTTTATCTTTCTAGAGGTTTTTCCCTCCCTACCTAATTAAAACAAAATGACAAAACCTCTAGAGAGTGCTGGAGGCATTAGAAGATGTTTTAGAAAGGTGCTAAGCTGTGTTAGATCAACAGCAGCTGTTTCTTTTGCTTCAGTGCAGCTACAAGAATTTATAGCATTAAAATTTACACATTTTTGCTTGTGTTCCTGAATAAGCAACTGGCTAACCTTTTCCCTCCCTAAATGCAGTGGCAAAATTTTACAAAGAAATTATTTCTTCGTGGGAATTGGAGAAACAGAGGATTCCATTAAAAGTGTATTGATTTATTGCAGGTGAGGATCTTTGCTTTTCGAGAGTGCTGGCCTCTGAACTCCTTTTCTTTGGTACTCCCATGATTTTTAACTTCTTTTAATGCTGAGCAGGAGAGCTTAAAAAAAAATTACCTGGCTACTTTCAAAGGCTTATTTCTATTTCTATTCCACCTTTCAGTGATGAAGAACTAGCAGCTGTTTGGCCCTCAACAAGTATTTATGTCATTTAAAAAATTGATTGTTATAGAGCACTCATAGGCAGCTTATACATGTATATATCTCATTTGGTATTAAAGCAGATATATTGTATATAATATATAGAGAGGGTTATTAAAGGTAACTGTGCTTAAATCTAACTATTTCTTCTATCTATAATATTCATATTCTTGACTCTTCCCTCACATTACCCATACCTCAGGTTCACTGATCAACGTGGGTAAGGAAATGCAAATGTTCCAGTTTTAAAAGTGAAGATGCAGTTAAATAACCTGCAGCACATTATTCCATGGGAAGGCTAAATGAGAAGCTGAGAGGAGCTGGGAAGTGTCCTGGGATGGACAAAGGAAGGAGATAACACCGAGTGGTTGGTGCCAAAGCTCTCAGAAACACTCCCAGCGGATCCCTGCGGCACCTCCAAATTTCACCCAGCATGGGAGACAAGCGTGATCCGAGTGAATGAAAGAGGAACAAAACACCCCTGGCTGGCTGGGAGCTGGCAGGAGTCCCATCCATTGACTGCTGCCTCTGCTCAGCCGTGGCCCTGTGAGCAGGTTTGACTCGGAGCCTTGCGCTGTTGTTGTTGGCACGAGGACGGAGCGGGAGCCGGCGAGCGCTCTGTGTAATCACCACTCCGGCTTTCCAACCCCGGATCACTTTTCCATAAACAAACCACAGGCCCAGTCCTCCGTGGGGGTCACTTCACTCAGCTGCTGCTCTGGCCGTGGAAAGGTCCCTCACCCCATTAAACCAGGGGTTTGCAGTAGTGAAATCATAACCAACCACTTCAGATTTAACAGCAAAGCTCAGCATCCTGCAGGATCGGCTTCCTCAGGAGCCAAAGTTAATCAAAGATCAAAACCCAGGTTAATTCCAAAGGAGTGTCTGGATTTTCACCAGCATGGCTAAGAGGGGAGCTCAATCCTCTTTGGAGAGACTCTTCAAGATCTCTATGAGTGCCTAAGCTTACAGACAGTGTAGGAACAAACAAATGGTGGGAAATAGGCTCAGAGATTCTCTGTGGAAGCTCCAAGCAACTTGGTCCTCTCACTTGCCAGAAAAAAGGTCAAGACAGTCCCAGCCCCTCATCTGAGTGACCATAATCCTGAGACTGTGCCATTGTGACAGCACAAGAAGAAAAGCCTCAAGCTGCACTGGAGGAGGTTCAGGTCAGACACCAGGGGGAATTTCTTCCTAGGAAGTGTTGATAAACATTGGAAGGAAGGTGATGGAGTCCCCACCCCTGGAGGTGTCCAAGGAATGCCTGGACGTGGCACTCAGTGCCATGGTCTGGTTGGCACAGTGGGGATCAGTCACAGGTTGGCCTCAATGACCTTGGAATTCTTTTCCAGCCTCATTGATTACTCCAGTAATTCTGTGTTTGTGGGTGAGTCTCCAACAGTTTTTTCTCTTAGGAACAAGGAGAAGCCAAGTTGTCCTTTAGGGAAGGGTTTTTTTCTCTGTAAGCAAAGACTCCTAATAGACAGCACAGGCTTTTTCATGTTTAATCACAAATTACACCCAAGGAAAATTTGACAAAAGGCACTCCAAGGTCATTCATAGTCAACCTGATGTGCAGATTCAAATTTCCAAACTTTGTGCTGCGTTATTCTGCCTACCTTCTCCCAGCTATAAAGTCAATCCTTAATACCATTTTTCCCTAAAAAACCAGTAAAAAAGCAACATTTTTGCTGTAAATGCATTAAATACTAATATTAATAAATGCATTATTACTAAATCCACATATTTATAAATGTAAAGGGATTAATAGTGCATTTATATTATTACATTTATTTTAAATAAACACATTTCTTACATAAAAATACATTTACATAATATTTATGCATTCATTCATTCTTTTAAATATATATATATATTCTTTCTCAGCCTACTCTGTTATCTTTCTGTGTGCTTAACAAGTGCAGAAACCTATTTGTTTTGGTTTACTCTACATCCACAGTCCCTAAACATTAAATCCTAACTCAGTCTCAAAACACTGTTTAAATTCCTAATGCTATCTTGATTTACAGCAGCAGATCTTCCTTACTATATCCCTTAATTTTAAAAAAAAACCCTAGAAACAAAGCAATAAAACCAAACAAACCAAAATAAAACCAAAAAAATCCAACACTCCCCCTAAAAAAACCCACCTCAATAAACCCCATCAAATAAAATCAAAATAAAAAACATGGAGAAAAATTGAT
The DNA here is from genome assembly GCA_037013685.1 of Acridotheres tristis. Lineage (NCBI taxonomy): Eukaryota > Metazoa > Chordata > Aves > Passeriformes > Sturnidae > Acridotheres > Acridotheres tristis. The sequence continues at coordinate 62,938,624 of CM072885.1, forward strand.
ATTTCCATGTTAATTGCAAATAAAAAATGATGGATTGAATAATAAAAGAAAAATAGAAAAATTCAAAGCAAGTTGTCTGGATTTCACATGTCCAGGGGAGCTCAAGGATACTTAATCCTTTATTTCTCCAAAAGTTTTAGAAACAAACGAAAAAATCCCAAACCAGTAAAGAGTGAGACATATCAAATGTGATTGGGAATGATGCTAAAATGATGACCAAGTATAGGGTAAAACACCACAATGTTACCATGGTGGGTCTCACCTTTCAGACCTCAGAACATGGGAAAAAAAGTTATTAAACTTATTTTTTTCAAAATTAGGATTCTTAGTTTTGTTTTCCTGGAAGACTTCTACCTGTCCAATAGTTTCACACCAGTGTGAGGTTGCTGTGTATTTCCCACTGCTATTAAGTTGTGATGTCCTTTTTTTTTTTTGTCCAAATCTGTGATTTCCTGTCCCAGTCTGTCTCAAAAAGATCTAGATAATAAAAGTTATTAAGATGCTCTTCTCTTCTGTAATTTCTGACCTTGTCAAAGAAATTTATAAAAATCCTTCTCCTTAAATTGTAAGCTGAGTTAAATGCCTGTTTTTACAAGCCTATTGTTTTTAGCAATTGTCTTTTAATTTTTTAGACTGAAGAAATTAATTTCAGGGAAACTGAAACCAGGGAAATCAGCAGAACCAGTAACGACAATGGAAGAGCAATTCTCATTCCCCTTTTTACAGAAAAAAGTGTCCTGTGCTTGTAGAGGAGGTTTCTTTTGTGCCTTCTTTCAATTTACACTCAAACACACACACACAAACCCTTGGCTCCAAAATTTTGAGAAAAAATAGAAAATATTTGAGGCTCAAAGAAGTAAAGTCGGAGATTAATATCTTGGTGTTTTTAAAAACTCATACAAAGCAGATTAGATTTCTTAATGTCCTGCTCAGGAATCATCAATATTTGTGAGCTTGGCCTCATAAAAATTTAGGCTTAATTTGAAAATATATCTGATTATATTCTTCTAAGGGCCTCAGTTTCCCTCAGTCTTAAAATGGACTGTACTTTTATTTCCATTAAGCTACAAGTGCATGATGGTTAACTGGATTTCTAAATGTGTTACTGCACAAGTCTGGGGATGTTCTTGAGGACAGAGATATCCTGACTAAGTAAGTCTTTCTGAAATATGTTTTACCCAGACAAAACTTATGTTTTCCATCCTTTGGGCTCAAATTTGGACTTTTTAAAATTTTTGGTCACCTCTGCAGGGCTGGGCCCTTGGACACTCACAAATTCTAAGCTGCAGTGACAAGCACATTGAGCGGCATCCAGGTTAGGAAAGAAATGTGACATTAAAATTCCCCGTGCAGGAATTGCTGTCTGTTGTTCAAAAGCCAGCCATGAGAATGTTTCATTTCACATTAATGTGTAAAGGGATGATGGGGGTGAGGGGAGAGCTCTCCATGGCATTTTTTTTTCCATGGGGCTGAGAAATGGGATACAGGAATGAAGGTTAAAGCTGAGACTCCCGAGCTGGGGAAGGAGCTGAGGGCCAGCCCAGGGATGACACGCTTAATGTGAGGCATTCTTCTCGGTGGGAAGACTTTGGCACACATTCCAGAGAGGCTCGAGCTGGCATTGGGACTTGGAAATATCACAGCCCCTCGCACTTTGAGAGGGTACTTAAATCGACACATTGGCGCCCTTCCAGGAATATTACAGCATATTAGTAGAAAGGCAAGGATTTCCTTTCTAAGAAGTCATTGTAATTTTTTGTAATTCAAGACGTAGCCAAAAATGGGCACAAAGTTGCAGTGTATAGCTGCAGCCCTTTATGACTCAGTTTTTCATGCTATATCCAAACAGAGGGACAGGCTGCTGTCAGAACACGCTGGACTTTTTATCCAAGTCTCCCTATTTCGCTTGTCATAACATCCTGGACTCCAGGACATGCTTGAAAGCCACTGCCAGCTGAGTGTCTCCTGTTGCTGGCACCTCCTCATCCCTGTTCCCCTCCACCCAGGAGTCAGGGAAAGCCTGCAGGTATCCACCTCTTCCTTGACATCTTTGCCACTGCTAACATCAACTCCCACCGCTGGTTTCTGCCAGCATGGGAGGTGAACTCAGGCAGCCCATAAATTTATGCTCCAGTGATTTCCTCTGCTTTATAATTAGACTCCCATTCATTAAATAAATCAAATGCACGTGCTGTCTGCTGGCTCAGGAGTGGCAAAGCAGGTACATGGAAAGCTTGCAGCAGTCTCTCCCCTGCTCCCACAGCCAGGCTGCGGGTCCCAGCAAAGGGGAGGCATCCAGGGATTTGCTCTGAGGGGAGCTGCTCCAACAATTCAGTACAAAATACCAAACTTACAGACACGTCACTGGTGAGATGCTTTCACATGGAAAACCCTTCCACGAAGTGCTGGTGATTTAGGCAGTCATGGTGCAAAAGATGCAGTCATCACCATCTAGCTGCAGGAATTACCTTTCCAAATGGGAGACAACAGAAGAGCCCATTGAAGAAATGCCAGGATACCAGAGCAAGAAAAGAGTAGAGTATTCTTGTACACACTAAATGCATATTTATTTAGAGGAAAAAAAAATGCAAATTTATTTATTTATTTGTTTATTTAAACAGTGGCAGGAATATTATCAATAATTGCTATTTCTGAGCACATGTGTGGGAAGCTGACACTTCACATAGATTCCACTCATATTTTAATAACATCTCTAGTTATTTGAGCAGTATCCAATAATTTCTTGGGGCAAGAAGCAGTTCAGTCACTCTAAACTGAAAAATCTCACAGCACCACTTTTATGGACCACACAGATGCCAATGCAAATCCTGCGTTCTGAATTTTCACAACTGCCAGTGGGACTGGGTTTTGAATATTCTTGGTTTAGTAACCTGTGACACCACGACAGTGCTGTTTCTAAATACCTCCAAACTATCCCTGATAGAGGAATGGCTCACAGGATTAAGAATAATCAGAGAATTATGACAACAGAAAGCCCCTGCCAAACCCCTTGAGGCACTGTACAGTCTAGTTAGAAACAAACTAAAAGACAGTTAAAACCACTTCATAACAAGCTCTTAAATCAAGCTGATAAAAGCAATTAAGTAAACAGCAGGAAGGGAGAAGAACAATTAAACTGAAGGAAAACATTGGCACAGGGACACATGGGTATAACCTAGACAGGAATAAATCTAGGCTGGAAATTTGTTAAGCATTCTGAAGTCTTCAAGGACAGAGATTCTTGCAACAGCTGTTCAGCAGGAGTAAAGGGGAAGTGAGACAATAATCTGAGCAGATTTTAAGGTAGAATTCCATGGATTTTTTGCTTCCTGAGACTGCAGTAGTTAGTGCTTGGTGACCCTGTGAAATCCTATTCTCTCTCCTGTGGTTCTAAAGAAAGTTAGGAAAAGAAAGAAAGAAAGAAAGAAAGAAAAAAGAAAGAAAGAAAGAAAGAAAGAAAGAAAGAAAGAAAGAAAGAAAGAAAGAAAGAAAGAAAGAAAGAAAGAAAGAAAGAAAGAAAGAAAGAAAGAAAGAAAGAAAGAAAGAAAGAAAGAAACAACAACAAAAAAACCCAAACCACCAAACCAAAAAAAAAAACCAACAAAAAACCAAAACCAAAAACCCCACAAAAACGAAATAGCCAGATTAAAGCTCCAGCAGACAGCACTGAGAGTATAAGTGTGCACAAATATCCAAAGGGAGGGCTCCGAGCAGGGCCCAGGCTCTGCTCCGGGGGCCCAGCAATGGCCCCAGAGCCACGGGCAGGGACTGAGCCCAGGGGGTTCCACCTGCACAGGAGGCACAACTTCTTCCCTGGGCACTGCCTGGGCACTGAACACAGACCAGAGAGGCTGGGGAGTCTCCTCACTGGGGATATTCCAGACCCCTCTGGACACAATCCTGTGCCCTGTGCTCTGGGATGGCCCTGCTGGAGCAGGGAGGTGGCTGATCCAGCTGATCCAACCTCACCCATTCAGTGATTCCTGTGGGATGGGGAAGTTTTGTTAGCCAGGCATCAATGCTCTGGAAGAACTGCTTGGAAAAGCGACCCAGTGCTAGCTCTGTTGCCACTGTGTTGTGTCCCAGCTTGTTGGAAACTCTTCATCTCCCCTGAAGGTTAAGCCCTCCTGAATTCCATCCTTGGGAAGCTCAGAGGGGTAACCCTGCCTGTCAGGCATCACCTTCCTCTTTACTCAGCTCTAATGCTGCAAATCCACCTATTTTGATTTAATGGCTGCTCTGTGCATCTCACTTCCTTCCCACATCACTCTGCAGAGCTCTTCTCTTCAGCTCCTTCATCTCAGACATTTTCTGTCTGTTGAAGATCTCCTATAAGAGACTCATTTATTGATATTGCTTAGTTTGCTAATTGCCCAGGAGGATCATCCATCTTCTCTTGCTGGGGTGTTCAATTAGCCTGAATCTTAAGATTACATTTTTCCCCGCATTCCCCCATTCTCCTTTTTCCTTCTTTGCCCTCCTCTTCTCCTCCCCTTTGCCCTGTGTCATCTTTCAGGAAGCAATATATTGTGCCCTCCATTTACATCTCTGGCTTCAGCCCATTTGGAAACTGAAATCCCCATTAGAAATAGAGACACAAATGATTAAACAAACCTTAAAACAGAACCAGGGTGTAAGAAAGTAATTAAATACTCCCTAAACGCTGCAAAGCTGTAATGAAACTGCCATCCCATCGAGTCAGTGGCTCGTGGAAGGTGCTGCCCAGGGAAGAGTTCAATCCTGGCATTCAGCCACAGGCAGGAATTCCTGCTGGCTTGTTTGTCTGAAGTTGGAGGAACCCTCTGGCCAGTGTCACTGTGGGCACGTGTGGGGCTCAGATCTCTTCATTAACCTGATTTCCTGCCAGAAAACAGCCAAAGCTCTTCTGGAGCTGTAAAGATTCACTTATCCATGGGAGGGATGCCGAGGGGGGAGCTAAATTGTGATGCTCTATACAAATTGCCTTTTAAAGAAGAGGCTTTACATGCCGAAAAACAATAAAATCACTGCTTGACATACTAAGCAAAACGCAGACATCTCGATAAAGTATTCTGGAGATTTAGGCCTAATTTGCCTTTTCTGCTTTTAATTTTGTGGAGTATGTTGGTGTTTGAGTTATTGGACCCCATCAAGTGATTTTTAAAAATACTGAACAGTTAATTGATCTTAAGGCCTACACCTCATAACAGCATCAAATCATGGTTTGCTCTGGCAGTTTTAGCCCTTTTCCTCTTGCAGCTGATGGAACCAGGGACCAGGTTATGACTGAAAACCCCAAACCTGCTCTCAGCCTGCTCCAGCAGCACCAGTATTGTGCAACTCTGACTGCATCAGGGCAAAACTTGCATCTACAAAAACTGAAGAGAGAAAAATTCATTGAAATCAATTTTATACTAAAAAGAGGACAACATTGGTTTATTATATAATTTGTAGTGCTTCTCTATACTTCTTATTTTTTTCCTAATATTATATGCTTAAATTAACAGTTTTACTAATTTCTATTTAAACCAGAGTAAAGACTGCTCGATATTCCTACTTCTTTTAGTCTTTTTTTGTCTCCCCAAATGAAAACCTTTGAGGCAGAGTGCAAGTGGAAAAATGTAAAATAGACAGAAAAAAAAAGTATCAGAAACTCAGTGATTAAAGCAGTTTTTTCAATAGTCACAAAGAAAATAACAGGATTGACTTCTTAATTAAATGATATTTCATTGCAAGTTTGTTTGTAAGGAAATTTCACCAATAACTGGGAAACAAGCATTTATCCAAAGAGTACCTCTGGAACGCCTTGGATACTTCTGGATAGCACAGCCAAAGTATCCTTGTGTGAGTACAGCTAAATCACTGCATAAGTGCTCGCAAGGATTTGAACCTTTGCAAGTGGGAAATGGACACATGAGGTCAGTGAGGTTTGATATGTTGTGATTTGAGGTGTTTTTTTACCAACTAAAGAAATAAATGTTAATGGAGGTGATATTCTCTGAATAATTAACAGAGCCTGGGCGATAGTTTCTAACACTAGTTATAGTCAATTAATTAAAAAAAAAAGATTCTTTTTCTTTTCATCTATTGCTTCTTGGCGTATTTTTAATTTCTTGTGACTTCCAATTGCATTGTAAGGACTTTAAAAGGGGCTCAGTTTGGCTTGAAAATGGAATTGGTTTTTATGTAATTCTCTTCTGTTGCCTTATTTCATATTGCTAACTCATTTGGCCAGCTCTAACTCACCCTGACTTCAGAGGTCATTTGGGGAATGGCTGCCAAGCCACGTCACATCACCTAGAATGTGACATGCAACCAAATTCTTCCCATGCCTGTCCTCTCCCACAGACATCTTTTTTCTTTCTGGCATAGCTGCAAGATGCTGCTTTTATGCCAGCAAAGATTCCCTGTGCTAAAATGGGGTTTGTTCAGAACGATTTTTACAGTGCCAGCAGCATCAAACGGCCTGAGCCATTCTCAGCATCTTTCTTTAGTTGATTTGGTTTTATTTTTAATTTTCTTCCCAGTATTCCACATGGATTTTTGTGTCTGCAGCTGTTTAGAATAGTGTTTTTGCAGACACAAAATGAACCTGCTGATTCTTAGATCCCACTTTTTTTCAGGAGACTGAGTTCTAGTTTTATTTATCTAAGCCCTGGTTAGTTTTACATCCCCAAAAGATTTCTTATTTTTAATTGTGTACAATGATACTAAAACTACCAGATTCCTTACTTTTACACCTATCTTGGGTCTTTTATTAGAAATTGATGCTGAACATCAGCCACATCCCCTATCAAAAGGCATTTTGATGGTTGGGCATAGCAATGACTTTTATTTTGCTACCTGTCTGAAATACAGCCCATAAAATGGTGTACTGAATTTCTGGTGTATCACTGTTAATAGTAACTTTATCTGTTGAGGAAGTAATTTCCTGAATCACAGCTTTACCTTGCAATAAAAATATACTAGTGCTCCTGCTATTGCAGGATGATTTAACCTAGTCTAAAATCCTCTCATGACAGATACATAATCAGACAAGAAGATTTGACCTGATAAGATATTTTAATTTAAAACCAACAAGTTTTCATGTTGATTTTAAATTAAATCTATAAAAGGATAGCTGTTATTCCTGAACAAATAAAATATATACTTTCTGAAACTAGGTAATCAGGCTTCAAGCATCAGTTAAGCCTAGAAGTTGGATTTTGGTTAACAGACATTAGATGATTCATATTGATGAAACTAATTCATGATGTTTTAGGGTAGACCAAAGGTCTGTCTGGCCCAGTATACAGAGAAAGAATTAAGAACATGGATGTGTATAGTAAACAGTATTCTGAATTATTTTGCAATTATAAATAAAATTTCTACACCTGGGGCTTGTACCTGTTTGATGGTGTTTAATATCTACCTCGTGTCCAGGAATTTCTCTTGCAGCTTTTTAAGGTTGCTTATATATTTAGCATACATTATTTTCTGGGATAATGGAATGAAAAATAATTTCTTATTTTTCATTTGAATGCTGCCTCTGGTAGTCCTAAGTTCATGTTCTGCAAGAAATAATGAATGATCATTCCTCAGCCACTTCATTCACATATTTTACAGGTCTCCATCACAGCTCTCTTCAGATATCCAAGCTGGTGTGTTGTAGTCTGTTCAGTCTTACCACACATGGAAGACTTTTCTTTTCCTGACTACCCTTAACAGCCTTTTCCAGACCTGTCCTAGTCCTTGTGGATCTCCTCCTCAGGAGTCTATCAGATACATACACAGTGGCATAAATAAAGGTTTCTCCTTCCTTCTCAGTGCTCTCTGATGTTGTCAAAACTCAGTGTCACCCAGGAATCTCACCTGGAGCAGGGAACACCAGTCACACCAGACACCTCATGAGGTTCACCAAGACCAAGCTGGTGCTGCACTTGGTTAGAGGAGAGAACAGAAGAGGCCATGAAGGTGATAAGGGCTGGGAAAGTTGGGGCTGCCACCATTTTTCATGAGCATGAAATGGTTATTTTTACCCATGTGGAAATAGGGGCAAATAAAAGAAAAGATGAAATGAGTAATCAATGTATCAGAGATTTGTATCTCCTTCCCTGGTATTCGGTGGCATGGCAGGGAGACAAGAAAAAGAAAATAACAGAGGTCTGACATTTGCTTGAACTGATCCTGCCACGTGGCTCTTGCACACTGAGAGACCTTGTGTGGAGAAACAACACGATCCAAGTTTCCAGAAGTGCTAAGAAATAAGCACCAGAAAGCAGTGTAATTTTCACTCACAGAATTATTGCCTTTGTGCAGTTCAGGAGGCTGCAGGGAGTAGAAGGATGGTTTCTTGTTTCGCTCTTTCGCCTGTGGCAAAACATTCCTCTATTAATTCATTGCTGTTTTTAAAGTGGTTTGACTTCCTTGGATGAAAGGCATGACATAAGTGCTTGGTATTAGATGATTATTATTTATTTTTATTCCTTACTATTTTGCAGGCTAAGGACCTATTATGGGCCTCATAAAGTTTAGCACTTCAGCCTTTGTACTTTGAATAAAAAAAAAAGAAAAAGCAGCTCAATCTCTGTAAGATTACAGAGTTGTTTACTATGTATTCCTCAGAGAATTTATATTTAAAGGAAAAAATAGAAACAGAAACCAAAGTGATCTCTCAATGGGGAAAAAATTGAATTTTTTAAAGAAAAAGGTCATTACTTGTCAGATTTTTCACTGCTCTAAATTGATGCAATCCCAGTGATTTTGTTTGGCTAGTGTATGGTTAACGTTTTCACATTCAAACTCTAAGTTAATAAAACTTTCCATGGTACTCCCAATAAATCTTTATTTGGGGGCTTGAAGGCTATTGTGTATGTAACACAGACAGGCACTCAGAACCTGGTGATGTGCAGGAATAAAGTTATGGGAACACATTTAAAAAGTCCAGATCAGCATCTTGGTTCTTGTAAATGAACTTTGCTGTTTGGAAGTCAGTGAGGTTATGCTGACTTGGGTCAAGTGAGTTTATAAAGCTATCAATGTTAAAAACTTAATTTATGCTCCGAATTCATATCAAAATGAAAAATTAAAGAACTAGAGAAGTGATACAAGGATATCATGGCTTCAGACTTCATGTGCATCATTGTCGTCTTCAAACTAGCAAAATTGTTTTCATCCAATTACCCTTTTTTAGCTGATGAAAGCAATTTTTCCCTGTCAGAGATGCTCCAGACCCTAAACCATCTCTGCTGGACCCCCTGGAATATATTCATTTTATTGCTGACTGGAATTTCTCACATCCAACTAGAGAAACTAATTTTCTCTTCAGGCAAAAAGTGCTTTCATTTTTGGACATAAGTGGCATTTTTTTTACTTTGGCTTCTGAATCAAAATCCAGCCTCCGAACTTTGGAGAAGAATCATTCTTATAAGACATGCAATGCAGCACACAGCACTGTTAATCCTATTTGTTTGGTGATGCCTAAAAACTTATTTTATGTCCTGCAAGGAAAATTGCAGTCAGCCTTGTCTGAAGAAGCTGCAAGGGAATGCTATTCTTAGAAACCCTTTTTTCCCAGGCAAGCTTTCTAGGTAATGTGGGCAGCTCTTCTGAACTGCCAAAATCAAGTACAGGGCAAACTGAGCTCACAAAAAAAAACCAGCTTTGGCTGCACTCTCCCCTTGATTTGATTTTTTTTTTCTTGACCAACCAAAGCAAAAAACATTTACTCCAAACTTTAAAAAAGCAACTCCTACATCACTGTGCCTAGGGAACAAGGGAAAGTCTTGCAAGCTGCTTTAAACAGTCTCACATTCAGAAGAATTTTGATGCTAATAAACTTTCATTTTAAACATGCATTTGGTAAATATATATGTGTAATGTTTATCCCACTGAATAAACATTCTGTGCCTCAAATGCTGTGTGTGGCTCCTAAATCCTGCAAACCCAAGGAGGTCTTACTGAAACCATCCCCACATCTTCCACTGAGCTGAATGGAAATGCCTCTTGGTTATGTCTTCAAGGCAAATTCTCAATCTTAATAACATTTCTTGCTGTTACTGTACATGGTTCTTAAACAGTTCAAATGTTATAATCCCTAGGCAGGGGTTTTTTCCAGTTTGGCTGCAAATATAGACCAACCCTCTGAAAACTATAGGCATTCTCAGTTCCATATTTTCAATGTTCTTAGAGTTATCAGAGTCAAAATTTGTCAGGCTATATGCAGTACTGTTGCCAAAGTTTTCTTTTCACACAATGAATGGGTTATGCTTAAACTGCATGTAGAGGTTTTTCAAGGAGGGTTAATCCTAAACAAGTTTTCCCCAGGAAGAAGTGAAAGCATGAAAACAAGAGCTTGTGGCAAAAGAGTTTTAATCTTCCAACGCAGTCAGGACCTCCTTGTTGTTCAGTAAGTCAGTAGTAAATGCAGAATAATGCTTTATAATACCTGTGGTGAGTCACTGCACACATAGACCTGACCTAGCATTTTCACATGATCCCACATGTTTTCCCACTGTTTTAAATCAGGTGTAGTTGAAGTCAATCCAATGTCTTTCCTAGCCTATAGAGGATGATCAAAAATTAAACTTCCAGGAGTTAAGGAATCCATCCCATCCTACAGGCTTGTCGGAATTCTTTAATTTTTTAATCTCATAAAGTACAGTTATGGTTTCTTGGTTATATTTACAAGGAAAAATCTGGGCATGCTATATTCAAGTTAGGAATAGAAATCTTAGACAAGAAAAAAATTTGGAAAAAAACATTGTGCAGAGCCAGTGAGGAAGTCTGAATGTTTGAATGTTTGAATGTTTGTATGAGAGGAGCTATTAATTTTTCTGGCATGCCTCATGATGTTATGAAGAAAACATCTCACAACCTGTGTTTGGAGAGACTTTACAGTCAGATGTCTGCTGATTTTATGGGGTTTTTTTTCAGTGCATTTTGTGTCTTAGTCCCTATCAGACTCATTCTGTTTCCTGTAGATGTGACTCTGGCACATCTCCTTTTGCTTTTTTCACAAATTGCTTATCAAATTTGACTAACAGTCATCCTTCACTCCTCTCTCAGACTTTACAGCTTTTTGTTTGAAGGAAAATGCTGCCACTTTTCAGCATCTTCCAATTTACACCAGTCAGCATCACTGCTTCCTTGTGGCAGGCCTTATTTCCTGAGTGACGTTTTCTCTTGTATTATACAGAAACTGGGGTGGGGTAGCTCATCATTTGAGCTCCTATCTAGTGGTTAGTGCAAATAATCAGGACATCAATAAAAGCACTGATGAAATCTGGTAAAATGTTCCAAATCATCTAAATTTTGACTTATTTTTCAAGGGCAGAAAAATCAATGGCAGAAACTTTTTAAACAATCCTACATTTGCCTGTATTTCATATTTCATTTTTGAAAACGAAGAAAAGCCTGAAAAATTACTGCAAATCTCCACCATTGCTTTAAGCTACTGTGTATATTTTATTGTCTGATAACACATGTTAACCCTTGAAAAACATAGAATTTCTGTGATCTCATCAAAATTTCCCTAACTTGACATATCCAGTTTCTTTGCTCACCATCCTAAGCATCCTCTTCCATGCTTAGGATCTTCCTTCAGGTTTGAGAATGGAAGCTCTCATCCTTTACCCGGTGTGTGAAAATGGAGGGTTTGTTACAATCCAGTTTGCAGGGTAGAATGAAAGGATTCAGGCAAAAAAATTGCCAAGAAATGCCAAAACACGATAGGGAGCTACCTGTGATGTCTGTGAACTCAGACATCAATGTTTTACATGAAAAATCCAGTCTTTGATTACTCTGTGTGCTGTTCATGAGTAGCCAACATTAATGGCTGGCACTTAACTATAAAACAAAAATGTGGCCATCTCAGCACCAGTAATTCTGTGGATCACTTTCTACATGGCCACAGATTTCTCTGTTCCTGTCATGCTCCTGTCTCAATTTTCCCTCTCTGTGCTATCAAAGATGTTTTCTCACACTGTTGCTCAAATTTTGAGCTGTAAAAGAAGTAACCCAGAGTGCTGGACAGCCCTTCAGAGGGACCTCAACAGGTTGGGGAGATGGGCAGAGAAGAACTGTCTGAAATTTAGTCAAGGCAGATTCAGTGTCCTGCATTTATTTGGAAAAATCATTCAATACATCAGCACAGGCTGGGGGTGACCTGGTGGGAAGCTGCTCTGTGGAGAAGGACCTGGGGTCCTGGGGGACAGCCGGGTGTCCATGAACCAGCAGTGCCCTGGGGGCTGAGTGGTTTCCTGGGATGCATCAGGAGGAGCAGTGCCAGCAGGTCAGGGAGTGATCCTGCCCCTCTGCCCAGCCCTGGAGGCACATCTGGGCAGCTGTGTCCAGCTCTGGGATCATCAGCACAGGAGGGACAGGGAGCTCCTGGAGCTGGGCCAGCGGAGGCTGCAGAGATGATTCAGGGCCTGGAGCATCTGTGCCAGGGAAAGGCTGAGGGAGCTGGGGCTGTCCAGGCTGGAGAGGAGCCCCAGCTGAGAGGGGCCCTCAGCCCTGAGTGTCCCTGTGTGCAGGGAGGGCTCCGAGCAGGGCCCAGGCTCTGCTCCGGGGGCCCAGCAATGGCCCCAGAGCCACGGGCAGGGACTGAGCCCAGGGGGTTCCACCTGCACAGGAGGCACAACATCTTCCCTGGGCACTGACTGGGCACTGAACACAGACCAGAGAGGCTGGGGAGTCTCCTCACTGGGGATATTCCAGACCCCCCTGGACACAATCCTGTGCCCTGTGCTCTGGGATGGCCCTGCTGGAGCAGGGAGGTGGCACCAGTGACCCACCATGGTCCCAACCTCAACCAGCTGGTGACTGTGTGTGAATGCAGTGGAGAGAATGGGTTCTATTGTCTGTGCTTCTGGCAGGACCCTGTCACCTGCAGAATAAACTCTACAGGTACCTGTAATTCCAATTTCTGTCCTTGGCTCTCTGGATTGACAAGCTACTACTGTGCTACGTGCACTGTTTTCCTAAGCATTGAGTCTAAGGACTGTCTTCAGTTCTGTCTTGCACTTGGCTGAACACGTTGTCAGATCCTATTAAACGTTAATCGTTAACAACCAGCACAAAAGCCAAACTCTGTTTGCAGAAATCTTCACTCAGCTTAAGGGTAATGAATTTCCACTTAAGGGTGTAGTTGTGGCTTGTGTTAAAGTGGAAATTTACTATAGAAAAACACGAGGAAGATGAAAGTCATCTTGTAAACAACGTTGTTAATGATTCATAGGTCGGCTTTTGCTAGATAGTTTTATGAAATACTTGTTTGAAACAGTAACATAGCTGGCATCACACAGAGCAGCCGACCACATGAAACCTCAGCTCCAGTCTATTAAGACAGTGAGTCAGAGAAGTTTGTGCAATGTGAAGGCTTCTTCTGAAATTTCTAGGCTTCTGCCTCCCTGCCTCGTTACAGCTTCTGAAAATTGCTTAAAGAAGCAATGACAAAGCTACAGCAGTATTTTGAAGTGACAGAAATTTTGCCTAAGGGAAGACACAATGAAATTTACTGGTAAATTTAAAAGGAAAATTTGCTTTGAAAATCCCACTGTGGAACACTAAATATTACTAGACACTTGGAGAAGTCCATTAAGCAACATATTAGCAGTAACAAAAAAATTAAGAATCATGTGAGAGAGTCTATAAAAAACATAGGAAGTGGTTTCTTCGGTGCTTGTGAACTTCTAGACATTGTAAACGTTATCTCACATCAGTGTCTTACTGGCATCTAGTCAATCCCAGATATTTAGGCAGCCCTTGTGAGTAAAGGAACAGCACATCCAGGAACGTTTTCATTCATCCCAGGAAAATGGGATGAGCTGCCTCTTTAGGTATCCTCCCCATCAGATGCAGGAAAAGTCTTGGCAAATAATATGCCCTACATGCCTTACCCATACATGTGAAGTTTTGTGAAATGAATGCAGTCCTGAATACGAATCTACTGATTATTTTAACAAGCTCTTGGCAAGTGGAATGTTGGACTCTTTTTATTTGACAGCTTTCAGAGACATTGTTTTGTCAGATCAGAACATTACTGAGATTCTGAAATAAATTTTGAATCATGGAATGATTTTGAGGAATGGAAATTCTATTTTCTTGCCAGGAGGCATAACAAACAGGCAGGAGATAGGTCTTGGTGACCCTGAAGGTCTGGGTGACTTGGTGAAGGCAAAAGATGCAAACCACAAAACCACTAAACAGAACCAAGCATTAAGGTACCTTCTCCTAAATCATGCTGTCTTCCCCTTGATCCTGGTGTCTCTTCCACAGTCTTTCTTTTTCCTAAAAGTTATTTTTCTTCTAACATGTAAATAAACTTCCTTCCTTCCTTCCTTCCTTCCTTCCTTCCTTCCTTCCTTCCTTCCTTCCTTCCTTCCTTCCTTCCTTCCTTCCTTCCTTCCTTCCTTCCTTCCTTCCTTCCTTCCTTCCTTCCTTCCTTCCTTCCTTCCTTCCTTCCTTCCTTCCTTCCTTCCTTCCTTCCTTCCTTCCTTCCTTCCTTCCTTCCTTCCTTCCTTCCTTCCTTCCTTCCTTCCTTCCTTCCTTCCTTCCTTCCTTCCTTCCTTCCTTCCTTCCTTCCTTCCTTCCTTCCTTCCTTCCTTCCTTCCTTCCTTCCTTCCTTCCTTCCTTCCTTCCTTCCTTCCCTTCCTTCCTTCCATATAGAGTGATTGGTAGATAAGTAAGAATATGAATGGTTGCATTTTTTCCAGCTTCCAGCTGTCTGATTATTTTATGTATGGGTTGATTCTGATTGGTATTGGATCAATGTCATTGCAGTGCTGTTACTTAGAGCAGGTGATCTTTTGTGGAGGGAAAACCAGAATGGTGGTTCCAAACCTCATATTTGAAATTGCTGTCATCTCCTCCTCTACTTTTGCAATATTTCCATATCAGCACAATTTTACTGAATTCTACTGACTACACTGTGTTGAGACTCAATGTCAGAATGGAAAATCAATATTTAATAAAGAAGCTCATTAGGAAAAAATATCTTTCAGGTTTACAGAACTGCAGAAGACAGAAAATTTTCAGGTAATAGTCCTTCTAAGGAGAGTGATCAGAATCCATTAAATTCTTCAAAGACAGGTAGATTTAATAAACATAGAAGATATTCCAGAATTTTAAGGCACATGTGTGTATGCTTCAGAGACCTCTAGTAAGTATAAAAATGATTTTTCTGATATGTCTTTTAGGAGAAGTGATGAATACTAAAAAATACAATTTGAAATGCTTGTGGAGGAGAAATTGTGATACAGCTGTAAAAATAAGGGGTCAGTACTCTGCTGAGCCCAGTTACATTTAATTGAAGATTTTTAAATAGAAATCAGTGAGTGTCAAAGGGTCAAAACCGCAGCAGTTACATGAGGGTAAATCACATTTTCCAAGGGAAATAGAAAGGGAAAGGAAATTTCTACAGGAAAGGGAGCACTAATCCAGTAATAATAAAAATAATAATAAAAAAATCAAATATGTTTTAATCCAAACTTGGGTAAGGGGGAGACCAATTTATCACTAGTAATCTAAGTATAAACTAAAGTTAAGAACCATATGTGGTGGAATTGGAAGTCCTGATGGAGACTGAAAAAATATATTAATTTAGCACTAATGAACATCTTCTGTCTTTTCAGAGTAAAAGTGCAAGGAAAGGGAAGGATTTAAAGGTGGTTGGAGTTACAATACTGAAAGTGAACAGATTGAAAATAAAATTCTCTTTTATGCTACTCCTCACATTGTCTAAGGACCTGATCAATTCAATATATGCCTGTGTGTGAGCATATTTAAGTCATCAATGAAATTGCCTCTAGAACTAAAATCCATATTGAAGATAAATACAAGGCTGGACCCTTGGGTCACAGCTTCACAAAGATTTATGTGTGCATTTAACTTTATGTACATGGGTAATCCCATTGATCTCCCTGAGACTGCCTACACATGTAAAATCAAGCAGAGTTTTAAATCTTGCCTGAATTATATCTTTAGATTATTATCTTCTCAATGTCTGCACCAACCTGAAAAAGCAGCCTGATCCACATCAGTGGAAGTCCTTACTAATGTGACAACCATTGGAGTAAGGCCTGGGTTTCTGTAGGGTTCTTGGCTCAGTTTTGAGACTGGAATCAGTGAAAATAAAACTGGATTCTGCATCAACCTGAACCATGCCAGATTTGTTTCCTACCAAAACTAGAAGGTGAAATTCTGGCGACTGTCTGAAGTGTTTGTAGAATTAATTGATTCTTTTATTTCAAAGTCATTAGTCATTCTAAATCCTAGGCACTGGATAGTTTAGGTCTGAATTATTCTCATCGCAGCCATCATATTGATCTGACAGTGACAGTTTTTAGTTAAAGTGTGCAGTGTCTGTCAGCTCTGCTGTTACAGTGACAAGCAAACCTTGCAGGGACAGTGGATGTTTTTTATTAGACCAAGCATAAAAACTGCAGAAGAAGGAAAGTTTAGAACTCACAAGCTATCATTACAAAGGACTTTCCTTCTACCCAAGTATTATTTCTCCAAATTCCTTTTTTTTTTTTTTTGCAGAAAATGTTAAACATATGATCATGCCTTGTATTCAAAAGATTTTGTCCAATGAGCTTTCTCAAACAAACAGAAAATAAAAGAACCCTGAACAAGCCACAGAAAAAAAATTACTTTATGGCACCATTGATTCTCTCACATTCATAAATTGCATATAAAATGTTATTATATAATAACTGAAGGTAAAATGTTCTTATCCAGTTGGACACAAGGGGTTTAAAACAAAAAAGCTCTTTATATTAACAGCATTAAGGACATTAAGCAAACTAATAGATAACACAGTAAGAATACACTGGTTCTAAGTTCTGTGATCTTGTGTCACCTGACTAACACCAATGGATTCCACATTCTGCAGTGCAGTAAATCAGTGTAGAACTCGCCCCACACTGTCCAAAAATGCAGTGGATTGCTGGCACTGCTAAATCTTCCAGCAAAAAAAGAAAAAAAGTTCTCCAAAAGTGAGCAGAGGAAAAATGAAACCCATGAACACAGTAAGTGCAGTGTTGTAAATGTCCTTTAATCAAAGTCACCTATCTCAATATTTTATGTTTTCACAGGAGTAATACAAAACCACATTACAAAAGAGGCAGATTTGGCCTGTACTGCCAAAAACCCCAGCCTCGGACTGGTGCCCCAGCCCTGGCTCACTGGGCAAGTGCCATGATCTGGTTCTTTGTCTATGGGCTTGAACTTCCTCCCTGGAGAAGAGTGCCTGCATCCCTACTGAATGCAGTTTTGGTTTATATTTTAGCTTCCCTGAACCACCCCAAGGATAGCTGGCCTGAGCCAAAAGTGTGCCAGGGAGCAGACTTGCATGAAACACACACTGTAGAGGTAGTGTTTGTTTCTTTTTCCTTACACATATGTATAAATATTGTAATAAATGTGGTAAAATCAGGATGCATGTGATTTTGGCACATAAAATGACATAACCCCAAAGGCACCTTTTAAAAATGTATCCTCCAGATTCAGACATCTCACCATTTATTTCAACAAGGAAGGATCTTTTCTTAATGGAAGAACAGCTGATGTCTGAAGGTGATGGTCAGAGTGTTTTATTAAACACTGTGCTCACACAGAAGTGCTGATGAATGAAGAAATTCATCATAGAAGAAATGAAAGTGCTTTCTAATAAGAAACAACTGGGCTAAAAACAAACATGTCAAGGCAGATTAAACTGTGTGCTCCATTTCAAGGCTCCTGCTCTGGCACAGCCATGGTGCTTTAAGAAGAGCAATGGAAGATTTTCTCTGCCAATGCCTTTCCATCACAGTCAGGTCACTCACAGTCCAGACAGAAGGTTTTGCACATAGCAGGGGACATCACAGAGCTGCTCTGGAGTGGCAGAGCAGCCAGGTGGAGCTTTAAGGTGCAGTGGTGAAACCACACCTCGAATCCTGTGTCCCGTTCTGTGCCTGTCACTGCAAGATGGACATTGCGGAGCTGGAGCGTGTCCAGGGAAGGGAACAGAGCTGGGGAAGGGGCTGAAGCACAAATCTGATGAGGGGCAGCTGAGTCAGGTGGGAAAGGGGCTCAGCCTGGAGAAAAGGAGGCTCAGGGGGAACCTTCTGGCTCTGCACAACTCCCTGACAGGAGGGGACAGCCGGGAGGGTCAGGCTCTGCTCCCACGGAACAGGGACAGGATGACAGGAAAAGGCTCAAGCTGAACCAGGGGAAGGGCAGGAAGACATCAGGAAGAATTTCTTCACTGATAAAAACAGAACAGACACTGGAAGAGGCTGCCCAGGGACTTTGTGAATCCCCATCCCTGCTGGTATCCAAGGAACTGCCAGACATGGCAATCAGTGCTCTGGTCTGGTTGACAAGGTGGGGATTGGTCACAGGTTGGGCTTGATGACCTTGAAGGTCTTTTCCAGCCTTAACAATTCTGTGATTTGATTATTTTGTGAAGCTGCCAGCTGTAAGGGTGTTAATGCAGAAGGTGGGACATGAGGCAGCTTCTCCCAGCAAAACCCATTGCCAACTCAGACAGCACCACCGGTTCTGAAAGAAGTGCAGTCAACACCTGATCTGTCCTGTTCAAAAGTGTTCACTGAAGAGGTCAATTCAGCCTGGAAAAGAGTCAAGCTTTGCCTCTGCAAAAGAATTGCAGCTTCAAGGTAAGGCTGGTTCCACATGAGGACTGGCATTTGGAATCAGCTAAGGTAGCATAGTCCAGCTAGGACTAATTTGACAGCAACTTTTACCAAAACCCACCAAAAACACCATGACTGATTTTACAGAGGAGATTTGAATTCATAGAATTCAGCTATATAGATTTGTGCATCATTTGTTTTTGAAAGGAACCAGTTGGAGAATTATGAATGTGCAGTGGCAGTGGTGACAAATGAAGGAAAAGGATGGGACCTATTACCAGGAAATTCTTGACCTGTGTCCATGCAAGGAAAGGAACTGACTGCCTTGAAAGAGAAGGACAGGAGGAGAAAGAGAATGGATATTCTTGCTACTCCCATTGCCTGCAAGTATGGATTTCACTGAAGGAAAAAAAGACCTGAAGGAATCGGGATTTGTAAGGCCTAGTGAAACACAGCTCTGACACCAAATATGTGGGAAAAGGGAGGTTTGCCATGTGAAAGAGGAAGTCTTTAATTCTTGCCAAGGGGGAGGGGAACAAAAAATCTTGGGAGTTCTCAGTCCATAAGGATTAGCTTGTAACTTTTTTATGCTCTGTCAGTTTATCAGAACTGGAGGGTGTTTCCCAAGCAGAGAGAGGAGACAGCAGATTGGTATTTATGAGAAATAAATTACTTTTATTTCATGATACAACTCCAAGAGAAATAATTTTTTGTGTGTAAGTATTTAGTGATATAGAGATCAAAAAGCTAATTAAGTTATATTTATTAAGAAAACGCAGCATCCTAGGTTTATTATGGATTTCCATATGCCATCTTCGGGTGATCAAATAAGAAGACTCATAATAAATGAGAGGGTATTAAAGGGCAGCTCCTGGGAGTTGTTCCCTGAAGTAACTTTGCAAACCATGATCTTTATTTTGTTTCTGTCATGATGGTAAATGAAATCACCTTGATTTTTCAGTCAAATTCCCTAACAGCTATTGTCTTGCCTTGCATGAACCTGCCTGAACTGATATCCATATAACAATATGAAGAATATAAATCACTCATTTACCTTCAGGAATGGAGGATGGGGCAGACTGCGCTGCCTGCACCATGTGAAGGACTTGAGCCAGCCTGAAATCAGTGAGGCAGGAGAAGGCTTTTGTTTCATGGCTCATGCACAGGAGCGAGGGAGGTCGGATTCTTCCCCCTTCCCAGCTTGCCAAGCAGCCAAAAATCGGATCCCCACGGGAGGGCTGAGTTGAGACATCACGCTGTTAACAGCAGCTTGAAGGCAGCCCATCTGCTGCCACTGTCACGCTGCTGCTGTGACACAGCAGAGCTGCCAGGAGGACACCTCACTCCTGGGCTCCTCATGGAGTCCTTGGGAATCAGAAGTGTGCTCCATTCAGAGGGGCTGCAGCAGACTGTGGGAATGGGAAACCTGATGGATCTGGGGGCAGGGAGAATGTGAAGCTGCTTGGATTTTCTGGGAAAGCGTGCATGAAATCAGTGGGCTGTTGTTGGTGGTGGGGGGAAGGAGGAAGAATTTGTAATTCGTGTATTTGTTCTCTGATAGGGAAATATAATACTGGTGGATTTGCTTTGGAGAGGAAAAAAAAATACTATTTGAGAAGAAGGTTACTTGCCTGACCAGAAAAATGATTGAGGGAGCTCTGTTTTAAAAGAGCGGGATGCCTGAGCCTGAATTAATAAACTAGGAACTGCTGTTGAAATAATGCAAGGAATTTCTGAAGGAAAAACAGAGGAAACCTTGGCAAAACAAGAAGGTAGGAAAAAATATAAATTTAATGATCAAGTTCAAAACAGATCAAAGATACTTCTGCTAATTTATTTCTCCTCTCTCTCTTTTTAAAAAACCTTTTCTTCTGGAATAAATGTTTAAGTGGAAATACATCTAATTATGAGTCTGTCAGTTCCTTGGTTTGGAAGGATAGAGATGAGGACTGGGTTTTGTTTATTTTGAAAAATAAAATACATTGGACCTGAAAATTGACAAACAAGTTACTGCTTCACTTTTCAGATGCATGAACACAGAAAACATCCAGGTTGAGATCTCATAAATTTTCACAGTATTTTCCACAGCCTGCTTTTGATGCCTGAGACCTCTCAATATCTCTAAATGAAGAGGGGGAAAATGACAAAAATGTTCAAGTTATTTAAAGTCTAAGACATTAAATCAGTCTTTGGCCAGCTTGAATTCTATCCTGTCCATTCTTCTGCAGTATCATCACTGATATCTAAATGATAGTGATGTCTTTGCTGATAAAATAAATGATATCATGTCTTTGCTGTTTCTGCAGAGTGAATTAGGAGAGGATTTTAGTGATGCCAGCTGCAATGAAGCATGAAATTTTGGTTTTCCTTTTACCCCTTTTGTCAGTGTTCATGAAAGCTTCACCCAAACTGTCTCTGGCCAATGGAAAACTTTTCCTTGGTTTCCTCTCACACTCAGACCCTCAAAAAGTTTCTTTTATAGCAAGAATTATGGTTTCTTTTTTGTTGCCATTTATTTCTAGAAATCCTGAACAAAGAAGGTTTTTTGTAGGAAGATGTGTGATAGTGCTTGGAGAGCAAGGCTCTTTGGCTTGATTTTTTGTGGGGATAAGATTGATGTTAACAAAATATTTGTTGTCTGCTATTGTCCTTTCTCTTCATAATCTCAAAACCCTTTTCCAATTTCAGCTACATCTGACAGATGACTTCTGTTTTCAGAGGAACTAAACTGCAAATTTCAATGAATTGGTGGCTGGGACAGAAGAAGATCCAAACAAGACTTCCCTGAGGGAAAAGTTGCAGCAGAAACTCAAATATGTGATCAGACACCAGAGCAGCAAGGCAATGGAAGTGCTGTAGTCTTGAAGCAAGGCTTGGCCAGAAATTGATATTCAGAGGAGAGCTCAATCACAAAACCTGGGACAGCAGGGTGTCAGGCTTCAGGTGTTGTGCTGATCATGGGATGATTCACATTCCTAGGAAAGAGAAGATTTGTGAATGAAATATTTCTTTGTAGATACAGACTTTTTCTCATTTCCATATTTGAAGAGAATGACAAATTTTAGTCTGAAAATATTAAAATAATTTGAAGAAAACGCAGTTCTTTTCCTGAATTTTCTAGACAACACTGGAAATCCTACACATCCCTTCATTCATTTCCCTAATGATCTCATGCTTTTTTCTTTTTATTTATGAATATTAAGTAAGAACTAATTGATTTTTTTTTTATTACATCAAAATAAAAACGTTGCCAGAATGAAGTAATTTGTACCAAAGGTCACTTTATGGTCACCACTTATAACAAAAGATTAGAGACTGCAAATGGTTACTGTGGAGTGGTGAAAACAAATACAGTTTCATAAGCAAAGTTGGTTTTTTCCTGTTTCCATCATGGTAAATATATGTACAATTCCTCTCTTGGACGGGAGCTTCTCATCTTTTGACCTTTCAAATTTAAAAAACAAAACAACAGTTTCTAAGAATCAAGGGGACAAATACAAGGTGTGGAACAATCGAGTAGGCAGCAAATCTACAAAAGGGAATTAGTGAGTCAGCAGATCCATCCTAATGAACAAAGGAATCCCCTATAAACGAGGGGTGCTGCAGAAGGTGTGGGAAGTCATACATCTTTCCCGTATGGATAAAGCCCCATCTGGGATCCTGTGTCCAGCTAAGTGCAGGTAACAGCTGGAGAAATGCCCCTTCCCAACTGGCACTAACCCAGAGATGAACACCAAGAATTATTGGAGGTCCAGAAAGCACAGCTTGTGAGACAAGAGCCAAGGAGCTGGGTTTGTTTAGTCTAGGGAAGGGAAGAATGTGCAGAGACATGATAACAGCCACCAGGAGCAGAACAAGACATGATGTGTTTGAATTGCCTCAACAGAAAGAGGGTGGGAATTAGGGGAAAAAAAAAAAAGCAGCTTTTTAATGGCAAGATAGTGAAGGGCTGGATTAGCTTGCTCAAGGAATTTGTGGAGGCTTAAAGAACGATTTAGACAAACATTTGCCACTTGAGTTATGAGACTGAAGTTTGCTTATATGTAACCCTGCCCAGGGTGGAAAAATGGACTGGGTGACTTTTAAAATCTGTGGCAGCCTACTTTTTAGTGGATTTTTTCTACCATTGCTTAAAATAATTATTTTCAATATTATAAAAAAAAAAAAAGTGAATGGGGCCTAATCCTCTGTTACTCACACACAGTTTTTCTCCTTATATACACATCAATGCATTCCTTATCCTGACTGATTATTATCCTGACTGTTCATTATTCTGAGAATTTTATGTTCAGAAACAAGTGACTTTAAAGACTATATTAGATTTAAGGTTTTCCCTTCATAGCAACTATAAAATGTGCAAGATATATTTTTAAATACTTATTAATTTATATTTAAAAAATTTAATTATTCTATTAATACGTGGTTTAATAAGCTTTAAAGTAGCAGTACAAGTCTGACATTTTTATCCAAGATAGCTTCTACTGGGCTATATATTGGTTATATTTTCTAATGTGAAAATAATGCAGTACTCTGTTACTGATTTTTACTTTTTTTCCCCAGTGTATAATAGATACAGATACAAAGTAGCTAATTAGACTTTGGCTGAAATATCCTTTCGCTTTTATCAGTTTAAAATCTGCTGACTTTTGATTCACCTGCTTTCACTCTGCTTTTGAACTGTAAGTCAAAATAAACAAAACTTTGCATTATGCCAGTCCTTACTGGTACATCCTTTCTCATTCACCTCTCTCAAATCCACGGAGCTGCTATTCCCAGTCTGCCTTGCAGGTGTCCTATTGTCTGTCTGGGGGTCAAAACTGGCTGTTCACTGGGTATCTTTCAAGCAAGAGCACATCCCAGACAGTGAGAGAAAAAGAGACAGCTGAGAGCAGGACCTTTGGAGCACCAGAAGAACGGGAGATGGGTTTAACTTGAGTTTTTTGGACAATTTGAGTCATCTCAGCACACAAGAGTTACATGAAACACAGGTTACATGGCATATTCTGGTACCTTAAATGTGACAGCACCCACCAATATAGGTGGGAAAGCTTTGCAGTGTCCTCTCAGGAGGATGATGCAGGAAAATCTTCTTCAAAAACTAGGTTTTACCTTCCTTGTTAACAATTAGAAATTGAAATGAAATTTGAAGAATACAACTTAGCAGTAGGAGTAAGTAAAACTCTGAGGAGAAACAGAAGCAAGTGCTAAATAGGGAAATATAATACTAACTTAGTCTAGAAAAGAGAAACAAGCTACTGAAAACCCCTCATAAAACTAGGTCTATCAAAGCATAAAACATAAAGGTAATGCAAGTTTTTAAAGGTCTTATATTATTCCATTTGAATTGAGATGAAAAAGAGTAGTCCAATGTTTTGGAGGAGTATGTGGGCAACAAGATTGTAATCAGCTATAAAACCTGTATCTGTATCAGGTCAGTGTGCTCCAGTACCTAATAGAACAAAAAATGTCCTTTTTCCAGGTGTACATTCTAAAGGTTTGCTTCCCTGCAAAAACATATCTGTCTCAGAATATAGAATTATTATTTAGTGAAAAATGACAGGAATGGTTGTTCTTATCCTTCATGCTCTATTGAAAACTTCATCCAGGTGCAAAAGATTTTTTTTCAATTTTTTTGTCTAACTTTTGATGCAATGAATAAACTTTGTCTTATTTTTTATGCAGAAATACAGAGATCATGGTTCTGGTGTGAGGAACTGCTACTTGCTGTTGTCATGGAGGTTTTTCAGTGAGTTTGGAAAGTGTTACTACAATAAAAAACAGTGTCTGTTTTGATGGTTGTTGGTTTTGACGGTATAAAAATAATTAAGAGTCTATTAATGAGGACAACAGGTTGATTTTGTCCAGCCCACAGCTGGATAAAAAAAATCATGTGCTGGGCGAGTAACTGGGTCCTAGGCTGGGCACAAAGGGTGACAGTGGCTGTGGTGACATCAGACTGGGAACCTGTCACTGGTGGGGTTCTGCAGGGCTCCATCTTCAGACTCTTCAAGAACCTCATAAAGGACTTGGATGCAGGAACACTGACTTAGTTTGCAGGTGACTAAATTGGGAGGAGCTGTTGACCCCCTGGGAGTTAGAAGGGCCCTGCAGAGAGCCCTGGACAAATGGCAGGGCTGGGCAATGACCAGCTGTGTGAAGTTTAACAAACACAAGGGCTGGATTCTGCCCCTGGGATGGGGCAGCCCTGGCTGTATGGACAGACTGGGAATGAGAGGCTGGAAAGCAGTGCCAGGGCAAGGGACCTGGGGGTTGCAGGCTGTGCCAGCTGGACATGAGCCAGCTGTGCCCTGGAGCCAAGAGGGACATCCCTGTCCTGGGGACACCAGGCCCAGCATGGCCGGCCAGGACAGGGAGGGAATGTCCCGCTCTGCTCTGGGATGGGGCAGCCTCACCTGGAATATTGTGTGAAGTTTTGGGTGCCACAACATAAGATCTAAAGCTGTTAGAGAGTGTCCAAAGGAGGCCACCAGGATGGGGAAGGGTCTGGAGGGGAGGCCATGGAGGAGCAGCTGAGGGCACTTGGTCTGTTCAGCTGGAGGAGACCGAGGGCAGAGCTCACTGTGCTCTTCAACACCCTTGTGAGGGACAGGCTCTGATCTCTGCTCTGTGTGACCAGGGACAGGACCCAGGGAACGGCTGGAGCTGGGTCAGGGCAGGGTTAGGGTGGATATCAGGGAAAGGCTCTTCCCCCAGAGGGTGTGGGGCACTGAACAGGCTCCCCAGGGAATGGTCACAGCCCCAAGGCTGCCAGAGCTCCAGGAGTGTTTGGACAACGCTCCCAGGGATGCACAGGGTGGGATTGCTGTGGTGTCTGTGCAGGGCCAGGAGCTGGGATGGATGATCCTTGTGGTCCCTTCCAGCACAGTCTATGGTTCTACCATTTTGTAGCCCAGAGGCCACAGCAGTCATCCAGATGCCCAAAGGAGACAAAGCAGGGGACACAACCTTGGTGTACTTCAGTGTCACAACTGTGCTGTCTGTCCCTCAAATATGTAAATGTGTATCATGATTTTAGGGCTGGGATTTCTCATTTCTCCAAAGACAGAGAGATTTTGTTCCAGTGCAATTTTTATATTTTTATTCCAGTATGCGCCTTTTTTTATTCCAGGACATTATTATTCCATTATTATTATTACATTATTTTTTATTATTATTCCAGGACAAAACAAATGTTGAAGCCCCCAAGATGTTAATAAAAATGGAAATTCTTGTCTTCCAGTCAGCTCTATCTGCTGTCTGGTACCAGTTTGGGGGAAGATGTTCATACAGATCAGGACATTAACAGCAGGGAATAACTTCACATTGGAAAGATATTAATCATATGGCATCTGTGCATGGATGTAATTTGAAGACTTCTGTGATGTACAGTTCACCAAAAGCCATTTTCCATATTGGCAATGACAACCCAAAGAATTGACTTGTCCTGGCCAGTCTTGATGTTGTCATGTTGTCTCGAGGGTTTGGTCAACTTTGAAAAGGAATTTCATTGCCACTGCTCAAAAAAAAACCAAAACCAAAAAACAAAAACCAAACTACCATATTGTTACGATTCTCCAGCTGGCTATCAGTTTACTACATGAAACTGAAAAGTGACATCTAAGTTGTGATTTATTTTTATAAATTAAGAGCAGGCCCATTATGCCAGCCCTAAAACACTCTGGGTGCTTGCAACAGCCAATTACTGTGGAAACTGCTGAAACAAATAAATGTTTGGATAAGGATCTGGAACAAACGCCTCCATTTTTAAAAGAATTCTTGCAAAATATCACTAGAGCAAGAAATCCCAACTGCTTCATCTGTTTGTTGCTTCATCGATATCCTTCTCTGGAATTCCTTGCTGCAGATCTACAGAGGAATAAATGAAAAACTGCTGTTCTGCCACTTAACCTATAGCAAGCAGCCTTTAAAAACAACTCATCTGTTACATTCCAGCCATATTTAGCTGTTTTTATCAGACCTGTGCAGTAGGAAATGATCTATGGGGGTTTTGAAAGACTGAAATATGAGGATATTCAAGTCCTGCTTTGAATCCAATATAATCCTGCACATGAACTTGTCCCATTGAAATCAGGTTCATAAAAGCATACCTGTACACACCCTTCCTAAAGTCAATTCTAAATGCCTCTGGTACTCTAATCCTGCTTGATGGAGCAGATCTTCCTTTTCCAGGGAAAAACAGAGCATGACAAGAACCCCACGTCTTGCCATTCTGTGTGATTTCACTTTCCAAACAGCAGGAATGGAACAAAATGTGAGAAAACAAGAAAAGAAAATGCACAGGTGGCACATAAATCAAAACAGTGCATTTTAATACTTAAAAATTCATGCAGAAATACACACAGACATAATTTTACACAAAATGAAAGGGAGACTGAAGTACTTACTCTTTCAGAAGCTTTTAAAGCGATATTTGCTTTATGTAGACTCAAATAATGGAAGAGAGATGCTATTTTGTTTATTAACACATGACATCAAAGTCCACATACATGTTATATATTTGATTTACTAATTTCATTCTCATTGTTAAATATTTTTATTAGCTCTGTCTAAGTTTGCTTTAATATTGTTACACGCACACACAAATGTATTTTATCTTATTTACAGATGCAGCTTTTGTGTTTTTATTGCTGTAATAACAGGCTTCCCAAGCAATGAGGTTCCCAATCAATGTGCTATTTATTGTGCTATCTATGTTCATGTTTCTTATTTCTATTTATCATGTTATCTATGTTCATGTTTCTCATTTCCAGTTGCAAGGAAAGAAAGCTTCTTGGTTCTGTGAATGTAACATACATGTTCACTCAGCAAAGCACTGAAATCAGATTTATCCTTCTCCTTTTAATGTTTCCACTACCTCTAATTAGGGAGCAGCATATTGGTAATTAACATGTTTCTGTTTTTTAAAGATATATTTCTCACAAGAAGCATAAAAAAACTATGTTTTTTTTAAATGAAGGTATTTTAACATTTGAAATATGAACGTTTATGAAGGCATGTCATTTTATTAAAAGTCCAAAACAGCAATAACTCATCAATGTCCCTGTCTGGAATAGATAAAGTATAGAAATGCACACAAATTAAAACTGAAGATCATCTAACAAGGGAAATCATGTTAATTAATAGTTTTAGCAAAAAATCTTTCCTCTTGTTTATTTGTTTTACTGATTTATGCAGTAGCTTTTTTTGCTAGAGGCTCATGATGTGAAAGAAAGCACAGTCCTGCAGTCCTTCCCACAGGAACGGTTCCAAAGGACATTCCAGAACTGGAGACTGTAAAAAAGAAATTAAATTTAAAAGTATTAGCAAAAATATTAGCATGACAAAATTCAAACAAATAAATATGCCATATTTAGGCAGAGTGGATGTACAAAACACTGAAGAGAACAGAGAGAGACATGAGAGAGCACTCATTTAGGTACTCTGAGTAGGAGACTCTTTTTGATTAAGCCTTCTGGATCCAAGCTAAATTAAGTATAATCTATAAATATAATGCATAAATATAATTCACAAATAATTAAATACACTTCTTCAGCCATTTTACATCCAGGTGTCTTTAGGCACCAAAAGGATATAGATGTGCTTCAGCCCATGTCACAGAGTAGGTGAGCAGTAACACCAGGAACAAACCCCACATTTGCTGGTAGGACCACACAGAAGTAAACCCAGGTTGGATGGCTGAAATATCAGGTACCAAAGAATGAAATAAGAAGATCAAATGTACTTTTCCAGATGCTTTGCAAAATAAAATGGTATTTTTTTTCCCAGCACTCCAATCCCGTAAGCACCCTTTTGTTTTCAGTGCTTGGTGATATTGGGTTTCAGTTTGTGGTTTTGCTAGTCTTCTTTTAAATGAAGTAAAGAAACATACACTAAACAAAATGAGGGATGCAGCTGACCTCTAACATTTCATGAAAGGGCTTATTATGTTTACCATATTTAAATGAAAATCAACTTTGGCTGGAGCAGCGAAATAAAAGACCTGAAGGAACAAGGCAGTTGGATGATAGTTTTCCTAACAACAAACACTTCCCAAGGTAGGCCAAGATTATGAGACCAAATATTTAAGCAGAAACTTGGCAGAGATCTAAATTCACTGGAAACTGTGTATTTTACAGCCTGATATGTCCTGGGCTGGTTTTATTCTTCTCCTGCCCTGTTTTCTGATGCACATCTTGATTTCTGTCACAACACATCCACCTATCTATGACCAATCAATCTACATGGGTAATTATTCTACTTTCAGATGCCCAGAGGGAACAACTCACGCATATACCAGCTTTGAAGATTGAAACCCGAGCTAAAAAATAATGGGAATTGAAAAATGGAACACGGGAATGTGTAGCCTTTGCTTCCATCTCTGTATCTCTCTCATGTCTCTTGACCTAACCTAACTAAAAAACATCTCTCTTTCAAAAAGGCATTTGCAATGATTTTGAAAATTAAGGTGGCTCCCAATCTGCTGATATATCTGTAATATTTCCCAAGTTTGCACTTTGGAAACTTCTGAAATAAAACAAAAGTTCCTCCAAATGTTTATGTGCAAGAGCATAATTGCACTCTATATATGCATTTATAATATAAATGTCCAATATATGTGTGACCAGACCTCCTGGGCCACAAAGAAAAATTCTGCTCAGGCTTAGATTTTCATCATTTAGGCTTTCTTCTCTAACACTCCCATCACTGCTTTTATTTCACACTTGCTATTCCACATCCCAGGCTTTGCTTGCCCATGGCAAGAAAGGGTTAGGCACCACCTATTGAATTTCAGATTGATTCACACTATCATTTTCAGCAGAATTACACTTGGAATGTTTTTGACCCATTAGTTTTAAACAGTACTTTTTGTGGGAATTGTGCAGCTGGGGGAATATGTCTGTGTCCAGATTTCCACTTGTGGTAGGGAAGATTGTTTTAGATGTTGCTATTACTGGGAATTAAATTATTTATTGAGTAGGTCTCAAAGTCCTGTATCCATCCTTGCCCCCTTCTCCAGAGAAGGAACTGGGGAAAACAAACTGTTGCAGCATGTGGAGAAAAATGGCATTGCAATAGACATTAAAAATGTCATGTGTCCTTCAGCTGCAAGTATTGAACTGTTTGGAAATGCTAGGGAGTGAGCAGAAAAGGGAACTTTGTCTTATTTTCTTGAAGACACTGAGCAAAATCCACAGGTGATACAGTTACCAGAATTATGGAGAGCAGAAATGCTCTTGAAGTTTTACTCTATTTTTCTGCGCCCTATTCTTAACACTCTTCTAGGAATGGTCTGGTACATGTGTATGAAGGTGAGTGGGTACCATCCTCCACTTGCCTCACCCCTGGAAGTGTTCCAGGCCAGCTTGGACAGGGCTTGGAGCACCCTGGGATAATGCAAGGTGTCCCTGCCCATGGCAGGGGGTTGGATTTAGGCCTCTTCCAACTCAGGCCATTCTATGATTACATAGTTAATAAATCATTATTATTTCATATGGCACACAATCCTTAAAGACAGTAACTAGGAAAAAAAAAACACAAAAAAACCCTCCAAACAAACAAACAAATACAAAAACCAAAAAACAAACAAAGAAACCAACCAACCAAACAAAAAAACCCAACAAAACACAAAACAACAATCCATTTGTGTGGTTCTCTGGTGTTTGAGAGAATTATCTGAAGAACCAATCCAACAAGCCTAGGTCAGTGAGTCTTCCTGAAGGAAAATAGGGCGTGAATGTCCCAAACACAGAAGTGGCATCAGAGACAGGAACTATATTGCTAAACTGGATATAAAAAGATTAAGGGTGACTGGCACTTGGCAAGCTTTGCTTTTTTCAGATGGATCCTGGAGATCCGTTTTCTGAACCCCTCCAAAAAAGGGAACAAACTGGGTGGTGGCAGTCTCATATTGCAGGGCCACCTCCCTCCTCACACGGATTTAGTGAAACCACCCATCACAACTTCACAGTGTCACAGAATGGATGCTACAGCTTCTACCCACAGTTTTTGCACCTTTCTGCCACGTCCTTTTTGTCTTCACACACACACACACACACAAACGACAGGGAAGGGAAGCTGTGGCAGAACCTTTATCCTACATGAGCTTTTCCTTGGATCCTATCTCAGTGCCAGTGCCAGTGCCAGTGGTAGGAGAGCTGATAAAGTTTGCCAAGTTTCTTTGTAACTCCCAGATACCAAATCAAGTGAGGTTGCTGATGAGTGACTTGCAAAATCCTAATCTGGCCTCTGACAGTAACACCCTGTGTGGCTTTCAGCAAGTCTCAACACCTTTCTGCTTCTACCTTCCCATGGCTAGTATGTTTATTTGTCTGTCACAGCAGGTTTTTAGGGAGAATTCATAATTCGGCACATCACAGAAAAGAGTACTTTTCTGCAGTGAGTTAAATAAATCAGGCCATCAACAGTGAGACAATGTCTCCCCTGAGAAGAGACTTGATGTCTAGGATCATTTTAGGGTTTATAACACATCAAAGTCTACCTAAATAAATCAATTCAATGCAGACAAGAGGAAAAATGGTCAAAAAAGCACAGTTCAAGAAACTGTTACTGAGCACAAGTTAATCACTTAAGAACAACATCTCCACTTGGGAAAAATAAGGTAATAATTGGAGGTATTATCTGCTCACAGCTGGCACAAGTGAGAGGCTTCCAGTGAAGTGAATGAAAGAACATCCATCACTTCTCCTCCCAGAGCACTCTGCTCCCTTAAAACCAGCACAGGCAAACCCCCCCAAAATGTGCCACCTGTTCCTTAATTCCTGCAATTACAGAATTTGGGACATGAAACTGGCCAGGCTTAGCCTGAGAATAGGGTGCATATTTATGCACAGGAAATGTTAAATTATGACACCTGTCCCACAGGTTGTCTGGCCTAGGAATGAGCCTCTCACTCTGGTGGAAGGTGTCCCTGCAGAGAGGCTGGAAAGAGATGATTCCTGTGGTCCCTTCTAACTCAGTCCATTCTATGATTCTATGATAGTGTGAATACACAGGCTCATAATTTATATTTATATGGCCAGACACTGAGATCTGTTTGTCTCTGTGCTGTCATTACAGCTTCAGGAGCAACTGCATAAATGAAGAATATTCAGAACAAAACTGACACCAGGCTTGGAGGACTCCTTTAAGGATTACAGAGAGTAGAAAGGGTGATATTAATGTGACAAGAGCATCTCACAAAGAAAGGGAATTATTCCTTGTTTCCCAGAATAGCTAGAAATACATTTGTCCTCTAAGATGGAAAAGGCCAAGCTCTGCATTAGTAAAATGGCTACTATAAAAGGAGTAAGAGAGTAAAGGCATTGATTCCTTTACTGTCCAGCAATTCAAAACCAGATATATGAAAATATTAACATGATTAAATGACAAGATGTTGAGTAGTCCTGCAACATGGCAGAGTTCAGACTGTTTTATTGAAGAGGGGTTCGGGGCTTTTAGGACAACCTCTGGCAGCTTTTTCCAGCTGTGATGCCCCAATGTCCAGTCCTTTGGATAGACACGGATCAATTTTATGTCCACATTTCTGTAGGAACAATTCAGCACCCTCACTGCTGACAGATGACAGGACAGATCTGCCCACAGTAGAAAATGACTCTATTTTCAGCGGCTCTTTGCAAGTGGTAATTAAATTGTGCAGCTCAGAATTAAAATTCATAGAATCACAGAAACTGGGGATAGGAAAGAGCCAGTAAGGTCATTTTTGTCCCTGCCCTTCTTTCTGCCAATGCTTTGTCCAGCACTTTGTAGCCAATTTGAAAGGCTCTCTACTTATCCAGGGCTTTTAAGAGACCCTCATTTGATTGATGCACAGCAGAAAATGCTACCTTTTCTCCAGAGATGGACAATTTGCCTCATTCAAAGAGTTGTGTAATCAATTTCATTTACCAATTACAGCCCTTCGTTAACACACGGCCACCAGGGCACTGGGGAAGGCAGGAAGTTAATGAGATTGAGGATGGGATCAGGAGGGGCTCCTGAATGCCGTGTTTGGTCCTGACAGCCCAGTAAATCTTGAGTCAGCTGAGTGCTTCTGAAGGGAGAAACAGCTCTGGAGATTCATCAGAGTTGTATCCCTGTTCATCCAGCTGTGGGTTAGATGGGTTTGCTGCTTTACAGGGACACCTGGGGTTTGGCAGGGCACAGAGGAATGATGATCCAAACTTCCTAAAAGCTGCTGAGTATTCCCTGGGAAGTGCAGAGCACCTCACAGTGGGGACTGAGGTGGGTTTTCAGTCCTCAGTTTCAGGTGGGGTAAATGCTGTCTGAAAGAGGCATTTTCCTTTCACATGGATATTTCCCTGGAAATTTGTAGCCTAAGCCTGCAAAGCCTAAAGTGATTTTGCTCTTGCATGAGCTCCTCCCACAGCCCCAAGGCTTGAGTCTTAAAAAAGTGTCTGAGGCCCCTATCACCCCTCCCAGGGTTTGTCAAAAATGCTTCTCCCCAGGGGCTGGAGAGTGTCTTGTCCAAAAGACTAAATGTTTATCAACATTTTTTTTTCAAATTGATATAAATCTTCTGTTCAAGACACAGGCCATAAATATAAAACGAGGCTTTCCCTGGGGATAAACTGCAATAGTCTACAGCTGAATCTCTTTTGAAATAACTGGCACTGCCTGCAGTCAGAAATAGAACATTGAACTGGGAGGAATACAAATATGATCTGATACAGACTTCCTAGCTTGCCCAGATCCCCCTCTATGGTTTGTCTGGAATTTTGACTCACCAGTTGCTTGACAAAGGTCCTGCTTTCCAAGTGCTTGTCCCAAGCCTGATCCTTATCCGGCCTAAATTGATGTTCCTGGTGACAATCCACAAGGATTCATCTTCCCCTCCTGCTGAGTGCCCTGCAGAAATCTCTAAACCCCCTGTGCCTGCTGGGAATCCAGAGCTGGAATGAGTTGGCTGTGCTTCAAAATCCCCCTGGCAAGACAAGTGCCACGGGTACAGCCCAGTTTGACCCTGCCATGGCGACATGGCTCTCAGGATGGGGTGAACCAAGCAGGATGCCTGGTGTCAGCTCTGGCACCCCTGAGTATCTCCCATGACCCAGCAAGACTTAAGTGGGCTGTGGCCCTCAGCAGGATAAACATTTCACATCATCCCTCAGGTGCATAAAAATCATCTTCAGGTGATTGGGTCCAAATGGCACAAACATGGATCCATCTGCTGATGCTTCTTTTCACATTCTTAGTGTGGGAACTTTCATTGCTCCAAAAGAAAGAAAAAGAAAGGGAAAAGGAGCAGCTATATAAACACACTTTTCAGGGATGCCTAGCTCTAAATGTGGTTGCAGTGTATAGAAAAGCCAAGCATAAAGACTCTGAAGACAGTGATGCAACAAGAAACCTGAAATTATTTTCCACTTTCTTTCCCATCCCATGCCAGCAGCAACACAGACAATGAAAAACAAAGTAATTTGATGAAGCAAAATAGTTCAGTTCAGCACAGCATTTTTTCATGCATCATACATGACCTTCGTTATCAGAATTTCTATGTTGAATTTACTTCCTCTTGATTATCTTTGTTCAGGACTATTTCAAATTGTGAGAGAATAAAAGCCTTAGCATTGTAAAGCCTTAATGTGGTAATGGCTGACTAACTAAAATTATTCATGTAAATTCCTAAAGGAAGTTTTCAGTGAAAACAGAGAAAATAACTGACCAATAAGTGCTTATGAAAGTGTTTTCCCTTTCCTGTTCATCTGTCAGAAAGCACACAGCAGCAGAATTAAATCCATTTCCTGCAAGAGCACCTCAAACTCCGCAAGAACCGTGCACATTCTTTTGAATGGCACCTGACCCTCAAATATTTTTACTACTGCCTTCTTCTGATCTTGATACAAAGCCCTGGGCCTTAGGGCTCTAGAGAAACAGTAAATGAAGAACTCTGTGTAGGGATGTAAATGCCTGGAGAGCAGTGGCAGATGGGAATATCTTGCATTACATATAACTCACACCTTAATGGATCTGATCCAAGTCTGCGTCCTCCCCACATTTGCTCATAAATGCTGCAAAACCAGTGCTGTTTTTAAGGTAATTTAAGTGTCCTTCATGCCTGGCTTATAGCTTTTAAATGGTTTTTAACTTTCCTCAGTCTGAAAATAAAATAATGTCCAATGGGTTCTTGTAAGAATTCTTGCCTGTAATTACTATGAGAACTGATTTATCTGTGGCACACGCCGCTGTAGGAGGTGTGAGAGTGATTAAGATGCTCTTCTGGGAAGTTTGAGATAAGGATTAAATGCTGTAGAACAAGACCACCTGCTTGGTCTTTATTTTGGTGTCAAAGAATATCACTGTCACTCTCTGTTTTTGATGTGAGAAAGGGGAAGGACAGTTTGGGAAAACTACTCTGTATTGTTCTTGGATTTTTTAACAATTTCAATTAAATTCCTATTTTCAATTTGAAACGGGATAATTTGGCATGCAGAAATGTTTATTTTAATGCCTAAAGTCTTGCCAGACTCAGCTTAAAGGCTGACTTGGGTATTTTAGAAGGCTTTGATGGGTATGGTTTCATTTTTCTTTCAAAGGAATGCTTTCACATTTATTCCATGGCTTGGAGAGTGTCATCCAAATTTTAAAATCAGGTGCACCAGGGCAGGTAGCTCAGTCCCTGGCGAGAAGGGTCTCAAGCAGGCAGGGAGTGAGTACAAGTGCAGCTCTGAGGGAGGAGGGTGGTGACAGTGGCACCACCCAAATTGCTGCTGCCAGGATGGTGACTCAGCTGAGGGACTGAGTCACAGTATCTCCCTCCCCTTCCTCTGGCCAGGGAAGGTACTGATGTTCTGCTGGTGCCTTGGAGATGTAAATTGTAATATTCCCACCATGCTGCAGAAGCCAAGGAAACAAAATTTCCTCCTCCTCACTGTCCATGTGGACTTGTTCTGGGCAGTCTGATCAAGGGGAAGAAAGGGGAGGCCTGACTAAGAGCCAAGTGAGCTCTGGAATCAGAGACTAGTCAGTGCAGATTGCCTTTGGAGTCAGGGGAGGAGGCCAGGATCCTCCAGAGCATGATTCAAGGCAGGAGGCTCCAGTAGAAGACATGAGTTTGTGTGGGAGTGGGGATGCCCTACCCTGGATGGAGATTCCATTCAAAAGGACAGTCACGCCACATTCTGGCTGGTACTGGTTGAATCTTGTGAGTATTGATTGAAATCTCAGGATTAGTGGAGGCAAGCAGCAACTCCTACATTTTCAGACAAGATCTAATTGCTTAGAAGAACATCCTGATTAGAGTCAGCAAATCAATATACAGCAATGTAGCTTAAATCGATAAGATAAGGCCCTGCCTGCTGAAAGATCTGCTCCTGTCAGTGCATTGGGAAATTCCCCCACTTAATGAGGTTTGGAAAATAGTGCCAGGCATTTCATCTGTGTTGAAAATGCCTTGGGAGTCATGTAGTCCTTGGGAGTCATGTAGTCCTTCCTTCTGGTCTTTCCCTAGCTTCCACTTTTCTTCTCACTCCTATGCCTTTAAGTCTTCAGTCGTCTTTCTTGAATGAAGGTTTGTGCCTGTGTTCTTGACAGCTTTATCTGCACAACCAAACTGCCTAGGTTTTAATTCGAATGTAAAGGTTGCTTTGGTTTGTTCTACTTTGGTTTTTTTTCCTTAAAAAAAACGCAAAACAATTCTTTTTTTTTTTCCTTGAATTGTTTTCCTTGAGTTACAGAAAATCTCTTTAATGCTCACATGTTGTACCATTTTCTCCTTATTGTATACACCTGGGATTCTGGGTTCATCTTGAGTCTTCCTCTAATACTTTTTTTGAGTTGTAGTATTGTGGCATGAGGTTCTGCCAGTTTACGAGCCTGGCAGTATCATATATCAGTCTGGGAATCAACACAGTGAATAATTCAAATGGTTATTATTCAGCACTACTTAGAATAGCAAACCTCCATTTATAGATATCCCAAAATCAATGGGAGATGGATTTCTTCTGTTGCCTGACAGATTAATAATCTTATCCAATTCATTTGTGAGATACTAATTTTTAGTTCTTTGGCCAACACCAGACTAAATTCCTTTCAGGAACTGAGTACAAAACCATCATGGTTTCCCCATCCCAAAGTTTTCCTGACACACAATAATAACAACTCTTGAAATGAAATATTCTGACAATGGCTAATGACAGCCTTACTGCATGAATAAATTCCAGAACCTGAGTTGCCCTTGGCTTGCACAATTCTCACTCCTTCCTGACTGCAGTGCCTATAAATGGCCTGGTGCTCCTCAGGATATAGGAAAGAAAGATTCATAATTATAAATATTTATAATTATGTGTATATACAGATTTATATTAATTCTATGTTTATTGCTAGTCACTCCTAATTTTCTTTGAGGAATTTGTAGAGGCTCACAGACACAGTGAAAGTGTGGGAAAAAGATACAAGAGCCAAGGACAAGGGTAAACCAGATCTGATTTACCACTCAAACCAGCAGAAATAGACACTTAACATGCTTTCTGCAGATGTCATATTCCTTCAGACTCATGGTCCATCTTCACACTTATTTCCAACCACAAAGTGGTGATGTTTCATAGTCTGTCATTAGGAAGAGGTTATCTTTACCAAGCTTTCTAATATATTATATTAATAGAACTGATTGTTATGATTTATTTACTCACCAGCTGCTAAATACTTTCAAAAGTTACTTCTCTGTGTGTTATGTGAGCCCTCGTTTTGATGAGAAAAAAGGTTGGCCTCAAGTCAGACTACTCTAACATGGGCCAGGGTTTTACAGCTCAGCTTGGTTATTCAGTGAAAAAGGTGACTTATCTTCTAAATCAGAAAATGAAGTAGCACTTGGATCTGATTTGGATAGTCCTGACCCATTTACCCCACTATCAGTTTTCCAGTTCTTGTTCAAAATACCATTTTCATGTGTACCAATGAAAGTTTTGAAAGGTGACTAACAGAGAGAGGGAAGATTTGCAATCCCTGTAGTATGTGTAGCTGTAACATTGTATAAGGAAACCTTTTTTCCTGCTTATTGTTCCTGCTTCAGATCTTCTGCCCAGATGTGGAAAGCCCAAATGGAATGTCACTGTTTGCCTTCCAGCATTTAACCCAGCTCCTGCAGCAGAGCCTGGGGTGGCCTTTCACTGATCAGTTAATTTAGAGATGCTGATGAAGGGTCTCACAGAGAGGGAGTTTGAAAGCCCACAGGCAAGGGTTGCTGCATGCCCAGAGGCACCAGGCACTCCTGTAACTGCATTTTCAGCCTCCAGCATCCTTTCACGGGGGTTAATAGCTCCTGGAATGATCAGAAATCCTGGGATGCCTTGGGAAGAGAATCAGTAGTGATCCTGCCCCTCTGCCCAGCCCTGGGAGGCACATCTGGGCAGCTGTGTCCAGCTCTGGGATCATCAGCACAGGAGGGACAGGGAGCTCCTGGAGCAGGGCCAGCGGAGGCTGCAGAGATGATTCAGGGCCTGGAGCATCTGTGCCAGGGAAAGGCTGAGGGAGCTGGGGCTGTCCAGGCTGGAGAGGAGCCCCAGCTGAGAGGGGCCCTCAGCCCTGGGTGTCCCTGTGTGCAGGGAGGGCTCCGAGCAGGGCCCAGGCTCTGCTCCTCAGTACAAGAGGAACAAGCAGGAACTGATGGAATATACTCTGGTTTAGAATCTTAAAGTGCTTGACCCCATTACTGTTGCTCTTTCATAATGAAATAGATTGATTTTCCTCACTCTAACTGTTTGAAGATCCCCTCTGCTTTAAGAAGATGCCTGTGATACAGCAGTTCTGTCATACCAAGAAGTGCTATTTTCTGAGTAGGAAAAGTAATATTGTCTCTCACTGCACTGATAGTTTTCCAAACTGCGCAATTTCTCAGAAAAAAGGGAGTTCTTGTCACAGTGACTGCAAAAATGTTGCCCTGTTATTAAGTGCTACTTCCTCAGAACTGTCTCAAATTCCTCCAGTGAGAAGTAAATAGACATTTCTCATGATGACTCCCCTTCTTCTATTTTTTTTTAAATAAGCTTTGGATATCTCAGATATCCCATGACATTCGCATGCCATGTGACTCTGCTCCTCAGGAACTACAAGGGTTTTACCATGGCTTTACTTGGCCTTAGAATGAGGACCCAGAGGAAGGGTGCATGGAGAACCTTAGAAGAGAATATTCATTGCAACAAAGCATGATTTCAGATGCCTGTTCCATTAAAAATGTGCAGATTGCTGCTGCTGTTCTTGCAGATTACTAAAAATTGACAGTATTATTATTACTTCTACTGCTGAACAGGATAGAAGTAACAGCAATGTCTCAGAGTTTGCAGGAAACAGCATTAGCAGTGTTATTGTCTAGAAAGTCTGTGCAACTTAAATAGTTTGTAGCCTCTAGAAGTATTTTGAGTGTTTATTTTCTAATGACAAAACCTTTTCCAGCCAGCATTTGTGAAAGTAAATATCTCAAAATTGCTATCTTAAAGCAAATTTGCCTTTGCTACCTGATTTGTTTGCCTTTTGCTCTCAACATTCTGTAACATTTTACTCTGCCAAAGTCCTGCTTTTTCCAGACTGCTTGAATTTGTGCTCCATGTTTAAATAATTCTGTGGGACTGGAGAGGACCTGTACTTGGACACAGCAACAGACTAAAATCTTGAATGCAGTCATACAAACACGAGATTTGGATTTTCCTTTTAGTGCTGCTGCATACAAGCAATGAATGAGCAAGAGAGATTTTCTGAAGGAAAGAAAACCAGTGATCACTGGCATTAGAAATGAAGAAGGGAGGGTGCCAAGAGGATGGAGCCAGGCTGGTGGTGCTGAGCAATGGCACCAGAGCCACGGGCAGGGACTGAGCCCAGGGGGTTCCACCTGCACAGGAGGCACAACTTCTTCCCTGGGCACTGCCTGGGCACTGAACACAGACCAGAGAGGCTGTGGAGTCTCCTCACTGGGAATATTCCAGACCTGTCTGGACACAATCCTGTGCCCTGTGCTCTGGGATGGCCCTGCTGGAGCAGGGAGGTGGCACCAGTGACCCACCGTGGTCCCTTCAGCCTGACCCATTCTAGATTCTGGGAATATCCAACAAGCAGAAGGAGGCACTCACACCATCCCATTCCATTCTGCAGCTTGCTGTGCTTACAGATTATCCTTTTTTTAATTAAATAAATCAGCAGTTACTATCCTTCCAGGAAAGTGATCTCATTTCTCTTGTACCACTGTGATGGACCTAATGGAATGATTTCGATAGATGATGGATAGGGATGAATTCTGAAGTCACTTGAACCTGAAGACGGCAAGAATTAAAAGCAGAACTGAACAAAATATAGCAAAATCGCCTTTTTGGCCTCTTAGAAAACAGAAAATGTCACCTCATTCACTCTTGTGTGATTTAGCAAAGGTGGATGAAGGAAGCAAAACCCTCCTTCAGTGCCAAGAGTTTAGGTAAAAACTGGGGTTTAAAAATGAGTCCAGTTGATAAGTGACTGAACTGAAAGGTCAGCTGCTAAATTGAGTGTTTCCAGAGCTAAACCTGGGGAGCTTAGAGCTAATTGAAGATCTGTTTAACAAACACTGCTCGCAAGCTCTGTGTAGGGTCTCCAAGCCAGAGCAGCTGTACTTTGGTGACTGGTTTGAAAAGAGGAGGGGAGGAGGAGAAATGAAGGAGTTAGGACAGGTACAGCTGCTGCTCCTTATGAACCTCACCAAATAGCAAACAGGAAATCAAGAAACGAGTACATTCCAGCAGAAATTCAAAGTGGAAGTGATAACAGGAAGGCTAGACTGACAGGTTCTGGCAAGTTGGGAGGGCATTGCTAGAAAAGCACTGGCGGCTGCAAAGCTCAAAGCTCAGGGACTTTACCTCTTTCCTGCTTCCCTCCCTCCTGCCATTTCCTCTCCTAAGGAAGAATTCTTTTATTTCATCCATGAGAAATTGTTGGCTGGGATGCATTCACTTCCAGAGGTGGAAGGGAACAGGAATAGGCAGCACTAAGTAGTAGGAGAGAAGCTGAGAATTTAAATCATCTGGTGAAAAATTGAGGTATCCAGTGGGGAAAACGAGTATGCAAGTGGAAAAAAATAAATACAGCTGAGCAGCAATTGCAGGCTGGACTCATCCTGGAGGAAATGGCAAGATGTGAAATGAGGAATGAGTGTTTCCCAGGGATGTGTTTCACTGTGTGGATTACTAAGGGAAAAGAGTGACTCTACTTGGGCTCGTGTCAGTGGTAGCAATGGTCTGGAATGAGATGAAGGTACTTCATCTCACCTCACCCTCTCTGGAGACACAAGGTGATCTTTTCAGGTGGATGAGGTCTTGCTAAAGGTCTGGCAATACCTGAAAACTTTCCCCTGGGGTTCTCCGAGCCACAGCTCAGCCTGCAGTGTTGGAAGACATTCTTCATGGGTTTGATGAAATGGGAAATACACTCTGGGGTGGCAATAAAATGAAACTGTTTCCTGTTCTGCCTGTAAACATTCCATAGGAAATTGAGGCAGTTTTCACTGGAGACAAGGAAACTACCACCAACCAGGAAAAGTTACTTTAACTGTGAAAAACGGCAAACTTCTCCTTATGGCAAATGCACTGAAATGTACACTTTTATCCAGGGGTTGGAATTACACCCTTTTCTCGGAGAACAGCTGCATGTGCTGGTGGGAATGGTAAAATTTTGGCCTGGATCCAATTTGATAATACCTACAGAAAGATGCAAGGGGATTTTTTTTTTTGGGGGGGGGGGGGGGTCATTTTACTTTCTTTGAATATAAATTCTTCCAAAACAAAATTTGGTCACTGGCAGATCAGCCTCGCAAAGGTGCTGAGTACTCTGGCTGTGGTCCAAAAGTGCACTTAAGCCCGTGCTTAACTCTGAGGACATAATTAGTCTTGCCCATTTCAGTGGGGCTGTTGACATGCTTAAAGTTAAGCATGTGACTAAGTCCACTGCTGCAAGAACGCTTAGCCCTTTGTAGGGTTAAGCCCAGCTCTGTGCTACATAAAAGATCTTTTGTTCAGCCTTGAATGACGAGGACAGGCAATGGAAGGAATAAACACCGTTCTTTAGAATAAACATTGTGCTGATCACAGAGATAGCGCACATGTTATTAACGCCGAGGCTGTCATCACATTTTATTAGCAGCATTTTAGCAGCCCAAATGAGATGATTCAGTCCTCTGAACCATGTCTCCATTATCTCTTTGTACCTTTGTGCCTGGCTGGTTCTGTTCCATGGTAACTCTGCAGCTGTCGGTGTTTGCATGAACTCCTGTGCATCTTCAAGCTCTGTGCTCCGAATACACCAGGACAGTCAGTCCTGTGAGGAGCAGCTGAGGGAGCTGAGGAGCTCAGCTTGGAAAAAAGGAGGCTCAAAGGGGACTTTTTCACTCTCTACAAGTCCCTGACAGGAGGGTGCAGCCAGGTGGGGTTAGGGTCTTCTCCCAGGGAACAAGGGACAAGACAAGAGGAAATGGCCTCAAGCTGCATGAGGAAAGGTTCAGGTTGGATGTGAGGAAGAATTGTCATGGAAAGAGTGGTAAAGAGCTAGAACAGGCTGCCCAGGGAGGTGGTGGAGTTCCCATCCCTGGAGGTATTCAAGAAATGACTCAATGCTCTGGTCTGGTTGATAAGGTGGTGCTCAGT
The DNA here is from genome assembly GCA_037013685.1 of Acridotheres tristis. Classification (NCBI taxonomy): domain Eukaryota; kingdom Metazoa; phylum Chordata; class Aves; order Passeriformes; family Sturnidae; genus Acridotheres; species Acridotheres tristis. Next base: position 62,980,832 of record CM072885.1, read on the forward strand.
CAAGGATGGACTCAGCAATCTGGGAGGTCTTTTCCAGCCTAAATGGGTCTATGATTGTGTGCAGTCAGCCCTGAGCTGGCTGCTGGGTCTGTCTGCTGCAGAGACACCACACAGAGGCCCTAACTTGCCTTGAGGACTGAAGAGACCATGGCAGTGCCACAGCCACGTCCCAGCTTTGGGTGCCACTCACCCCTTCACAGAGCTCCCAGTTCTGGGGCTGTGCAGCTGCAGATGGGCTGGATCAGATCACCCCGTGTCTAGATCATGGAATTATAGAATGATTTGACTTTGCTTTTGCAAGGGACCTTAAAGTCCATTTCATTCCCAACCCTTGCCATGGGCAGGGACACCTTCCACTATCCCAGGTTGCTCAGAGCCCCATCCAACCTGGCCTGGAACACTGCCAGGAATGGGGCAGCCACAGCTTCTCTGGGCTAGTGTCATGAGCTGCCCCTGAAGGCAAGAGTATCCCAGGTCCTTGTTAACAGATCTTAACTTGGGATGGGTTAAAGTGAAACAAGAATGACTGTGCTTATAAATATATATATATATATATGTATTCAAGCTTTATTTTAGAACTGTTTGTTTGCAATGGGAGGCAGGTTTGTAGCCATATTGGTTATGATTATCTGCAGTAATACAGCAATATAAAAGCATAAAAATAACACTTAAGCACCTCTGCAAGTGGCAGACTGTTTTGAGTCATTACCCACTAACATTCCAGTCTCCCAGAAACCTGTGCCAGTGCCTCACCACCCTCACAGGAAGAATTCTTCTCTAATATCCAATCTAAACCTACTTTCTGTCAGTCCAAAGACACTGATCGAGGCCAGTGGATGCTCAGGCAAAAAATGTGAAAAATGGACAAGGCCACAGTGCTCCTATTTCAGATCCCATCATCCTGACAAGCTCTTGGGCAGGTTCTCCCAAAGCTGGGAGCTTGGACAGCTTGAAGCAATGAGGCCCACAGGATTTCCCTGCAGAGCTGTTCTCTGCAGGGAGACCAGTGCAGTGGGGGGCTGGTGGTGTGGCATTTTTCATGGTGCACCAAAGGGAATGGGAATGTTTGCAGGCATTTTTCTCCCTAACATTCCCATTTTTGGTCACCCAGTCCCAACTAAAATAGAGCAGCAGCAGTGGTTAAGTATCAGAGGGAAAGGTAGTGGGAGGAACAAACTTTGCACATTGTTGAGATGTAATTGTTGAGGTCTGTAGAACTGAGTCACTGAACCATTCATGTTGATAATTAAAATGAAGCATTCTTAAAACACAATTAAGAAAAAATCCCTGAACCTTAAATAAATAATCTTCTCCTATTTATTCTTCATGCATATTTCCATTCCAGATTTTCTAAGCCTTAGCACTCTGTTTTTTGGCCTTAGTTTTTAGTTTCCAGGGCATGGCTGGTTTTTATTTCTTAAGGTCTCTTAAATTTTGTTTCATTGTTGGTCCTAAGTACTTTTTAATGGTATTCCTATAGTTTTACTTTTTTCATTTGAAAAGTGCAATTTTGACAATTACTAATTCCAAACAGGGGGAAAATTATGGAAAATCAACAGATTTCAGAAGACAAATATAAATTTCAGTGGCCTAAACAGTTGTCACTTTCTAGAGAAGGCCTTTCCAATAGAAAAATTTTGGGTTTGAGAGCTGCAGAATCATCTATGAAGTTGTCGAACACAATTTTCACATTCAAAAGGACTCCAACGGGTCTTTGAGAACATACTTTTATTTCCATAGGGTCTGATGCAATCCTTACCCTGTCTGCAGGCAAAGTCTGCAGCTAATTTCTGTTCATGATTCACCAGGGTTCAGCACCCTGGAGGGCACAGAGAAAGGCACAGCATCTGTTCTGGCAGGTTAAAAGATTATTTCTGAATACTAAAAATAACTTCTTTATAATTCCATCCCATCTTGCTTCCAAGGACCTGACATTTGGCAAATTTTAATGAAGTGAACCTTACAACACCTCTGTGAGGTTGATGTAAATACCATCCCCATTGGCAGGCAAATGAAATTATAGCACAGATGAAGACAAAGGCCTGAATTCAGGAAGCATCCCATACAGACATGCATCCTCTCTTACAGGTGCTGCTGGCAGCATCAGGGGCCTTTTTTTTCTGAAATAATTAAATCTGACCTGGAAGTCATTGCCCAGACACAAAAGCTCATTTTTGGCTCGAGGAAATGGGCATACATTACTCATGGACAGCTCTGGAAACAGTTCTAAACCACTCACAACCACGCAGAGTCCTCTGGAAGAAACGGAAAGCAAGACCAGTTGTGAAAGAACATTTGTTTTTTGGCTATTCAAAATGTTTTTTCTTCTTGACTGAACTGAAAGCACACAGAAAATTCTGAATACCAGAAGAAAATGAAATTTCAGATCATTTTCCTCCTGAAAACTCTTGGTGATTCATATTCTTAACACTCGTTTTTGTTTTGTAATTGTAGAAATAAGTTTGCAACAGAAAATGGAAACTTTTCTTTGCAGGAAGTGAAAAAGATGGAGTATAACCTGGACAAAATAAAGCAAAGTAAACCGCTTGAAATTAATATTATTTATTGGTGTGGTTTTTTCTTTTCTTATGGGAACAAAAATGTCTCTGTTGACTTTCTGTGTCCTTCAGACTCTGGGAAGAAAATATGCAAAACATCTTTTTGTTATTCCCCATCAGCTTCAGATGGTTTTAAGAATCTTTCTTTTTTTTTTTTTTTTTAGTTTTATAAGCTTTATTAAACTTGCTATACATCATTATCCAATTGTTTAGAATATAATCAGTGGGGTGAAAAAACTTAAGGGGATGGAAAGACACGAGAGAGTGAAACTGAGAACAAGATTGATTTCCCCCACATTTAGCTGTCCTCACTTAGTTTAATCTCTCAGATGAGAGAGATGAATCACTCCCTCGAGGTGCTTGAGACTGAGCCCTATGTGAGCAGCTTGAGCCAGACATCCAATTTTCAGAGAGCTGATACTCAGTAGGACTAATCCTGCCCCAGTTCCTGCCTCTCCTCTTCCAGCTGGAATTCACAGCTCCCAGGGACAGTCAGCCCCATGGAGCTTCAGTTCCCAGGCCAGGCAGATTTTGAGTGACTTGCTTATTTAATAATAGCAAAGAAATAAATACCAGTTTATATGAGTTACTGTGCTGTTTATTCATAACTCTGTGTCTTGAATAAGGATGGGTTGGTTGTAGATTCGACTTGGATGCAAGAACAGCAGAAGTCCAGGGTGAAAGTCCACCAAGCTCAGCATCCTGGCCCATGGAAATGTAAATATCACATTCCATGGAAAACAGGTGAGAATCAAGTAAATCTCAAGTGACAGTCCTCCAGGATACTCTTCCAGTCTCTAATAATCAACTTGAGGATTACCTGAGATAAAGGTGATACCTTGGAGTTGTTCATGTTTTGACAGTCTTAATGGTTTTGATCCTATGAAAATAAAGCCTGGCAGGAGTACAGCATTCCTTGCAGCCTGCACCTCCAATTCCATGAGGGGGAGAACCTAAGGGATGGCTGGAATTCCTGCAGACCTATCTTGGCTGATTGAAATGTCACTCACTTGCCACCTTCAACACAGGATAATTCAGTGTCTCACAAGAGCTGAGTGCACAAAAGGGACCTTGAGTTTGTAGTTAAAGGTCCATTATGTGGGGTGGCAGGAATTTGTAGTCCAAGCACTCACAGGAAAATGAGCAAACCAAAGTGGTGCTTCAAGAGAGCAAAATCAGGGTCTGATCTTCGTGTGAGTGCTTGAACACACATGTACCTGTGGATGCACACAAAAAGTCAAGAAAGCCTTGAAGGAAATACACAGAAATGGTTTTCCTTTGTGGAAATCAGGGACTTCTGATGTCTCTTCTTGAAAGAAAAGCATGATTCCTAGCTTGGACTACAGATTTTTTACTTGAGGTTCCCTGAAAATTTGAGGAAAGCTTAGGTGTAGAGAATTCTAATAGCAGTGTTAAGATAATGAGAAAGAAGCCCTACAACATCAGAGGAGAAGGAGAGAGAAGAGCTGATTGAGGGTGTCAGTAATAAAATTTAAAAAAAAATCAACCAAACAAACAATGGCAGTGTTGGTGGTAGTGCCTTGCATGAAGATCCTTTATATTTTCCTTCAGAATAAAAGATCTACTTCCTGATCTGCTAAATTATTGGATGGAGCAAAACTTGGCTACCACACCCTATTCTGTGCAGACAAGTCTCTTTTTTCAGGGGCTGCACTTTAGGATGTGCTCAAGGAGAGCTTGCATCGTCATCTAAATATTTTTAATTCAACCATATGCAGAAGCACGTTCTTCAGTTACAATCTCAATCATGTACTTTGGGGAAAAAAACAGTAAAAAAAATCACTTTGTCATTGAAGTCAGCAATTTTGACTCTGCTCAGAATGTGGGACTGATTGGTATAAGCTGCCATTTAATGTGGAATGTTTTCAGAGTAGAAGCATATTTTATTATGTCCTAATCTATCAAGAGGTCAAATTAATCTCTGGCACACAATAGGGATGACTCTGACCCACTGCATTTTTTTTTCCCCTTGAAAATCAAAATGTAGCATCCAATTTTTGTTTAGCTCTGGGAAAACCAAGTAAATTGGTATTTTTTAATTTTATGGAATTAATTTATAAGTGACATAAGCAATGTGTACACAAATGGTGACCATAAACTATTAAAAACAGGCAAATTCTCAGACATACAACAGACATTCTGTTGTTCATTTGTCTACTAGCTGCATGGTGGAACTTGGTGGAACTGTGCCCTGACTCCTGAGTTATATTTGTTACTTTGGTAAATCCTTTTCTAATCAATAAATATGAAGGCTAAATGGGGAGGAAGGTTTTGAGCAACGTAAAAAAAGGCTTTGATTTAGGAAATCATATAAGCATGTATGGAGGCAGTCCTGTTTAGAAGAACACACTGGGCTTCTCTGGATTTAATCCAAACATCAATTCAGCAAAGCATAATGTTCAAAAGCCTTGTCCTGGCTGGACATGTGTTTTGGGTGAAATCAGCAGGATTTACATTAAATTTTCAGAGAGCAGATCCAGCTAATAGGAAGAGGAGAACTTGAAAGAGTTATCTGCAATTTTCACAAAGTCACAACAGTTTAATTTAAATTTATATTGTTCCTATGCCTTGAAAATTGGCCCGTGCTTAAGTATGTCTGTAATAACTTGCTGGGATAAATTGTAAATGGCTTTCATGTTTGAGATATTAAAGAACACTTTGCTTATTTGGGAAGTTAATTTTTCAGGGAAGTACTTTGATAGAAAACGTGTTATTTCACATTCAGAGAATACAAACCAGGTTCCTGATGCATTGAAGGCGTTGGGACCAGGTCCTGCCATGACCTGCAGTGGCACAGATGTGGGAGACTCCATGTGAGCAGGGAGCAACCTCAAAAAATCCATGTATCTGGTGATATATTGATAGAATCTGAATCCAAGCAGTTTTCTTGTCCAGCAAATGAATTTAATATCTATTTAAAGCGAGATTGGACAGACTGAAATCACACCCATCCTGTGCTCCTCCTGTTGTCACATCCACATCAACCACGTGAACAGAGGCATTGCACTGACCATGAAGCCACAAAATGAGGCAGGATGTTGATTCCCAGTCATGGCAGAAAGCTCCAAAGTTGAAATATGTCAAACACAAAAAGGAGTCATTGGTTGTCTTTAAATAGAGAGTTTGGACACAGTCCACCAGAGCATCTCTACGGGACTAATCACTGAGGCTGTGGTAATGCCAGAGTTTGTTGAGATGAAATTTATGGGTAACTATCTTTTAGAAGTACTGAGCCATAATGAATTCTTTCAGAATTTATCACAGTAGCATTAATTAGGATACATTTTGTGGGCAATAGTGAAGCTCTCACTAGTATTTTCCAGATATTTGATCATAATTTAGCATTAGTCAGGCATGAGTTAATGGAGAACAAAGGCTTTATTCCCTTAAAAATCCCTTCTTGTTTGGTGAGTCCCACTGCTATTATATCATTTAATATTCATTTTCCTGACACTAATCGTGTGGTATTGATTCAGATATTGCACATTACCATTGGGACTCCATTTTAATTCAGTGTTAGTGAAGCATTAAGATGTAAAACAAAAGTGTTAGCATTTTAAGTTAAAAGTCTGACTAAGACATTTCCATTTAGTGGAATTCTGCTGCCCCCATTGAGTCAAGAAGTCAATCCAGATCTTTCTTAAGGGTGCAGATTTGCAAACAAATGTCAAAACACCTTTTATTTTAGCAGCCAAAAGGATTTCTGAAGTATTTAGACAGCCTAAAGTAAGTAAAGGACCTTTACTTTGCTACCAAAATGTCACTGGGATATTTGAGTTTGATTTCAGTGGCTACAAAACCACCTTCAAAGAATTTGCCACTTATTGCAATATTGAAATGTTGCCAACAAATATTGAAATTGTGTTGTTTCATCAAGGGCAAACGAAATTTAGACTTCTCTCTACTGGACTTTTTTCTGCAATTAAGCCACAAAGTGAATGCCCCAAGAGGAGAGAAAAAAGCACTTATTTTCTCCTTCCTTTATACCTGTGTGTCTCCCACTATGGCATTATCATGACATATAAGCAAAGGACAGAACCCTTGTTCTGAGCATAAAAATGTCCCATTACAGTGAAAATTCCACACTTGTGGCTTAGGATAGTATCCTTCTGATTTCTTTTCCCTGAGTCTAGTGTGGTTCCACTGAAATCTGTTAAAATACAGCTCTAAAATTAAAATTTCTGTACATCTGTTCATATATACTACTAAAGAATTTTCTTGTTCATGCCAGTCTGCTAAAATTTATGCTCATTGAGGCTTGTACATCTTTTATTTTTAAGAAAAATGAGGTTTAATCACTCAGACTGTAAGGAAGATATTTTTAAAACTGGAGAGTCTTTTGCTGAGCTGTGGCCATGGTTATCCAGAGCAGCACACAACTAAGTACACTTTTCCTCCATTCATTGTGGCTGTGAGATGCTCCTGTTTAACTGTTTTTATTAAGGAGAGAAACAAATAATCATTTTGAAGATGCTGTGATCAGTGGGGAGAAGGGAAGAAGCCTTTTGCACTGTCCAATTTCAAATTTGTTAACTTAGAACTTACTCCTAACTGGAAGTAGTGCTGAAAATTATTAGACACTCAAGATGCTGAGGAGTAGAGGTGTATCTAGATCAAAGTTTTTCAAATCCATGCAAATGGTACATCCAGAAAGCACACCCTTACTTTTTAGGCACCTGTTGTTTGTCTGAGGCACAGAGAAAAAAACAGAGATGATACAGAAGAGAAGATATGGAAGTGAAAGATAAATGGGAAAGAAAAATCTGCTTCTGTGTGCAGGACAGGGACAAAATTCTGCACAGCATCTGCTTCTGTGTGTGGAACAAGGACAAAATTCTGCCCAGAACATTTCCAAAGTTGTTTCCAAAAGCATCAGTTCTAATAAAAAAGTGGAACCTGGACCCTCATTTCTCTTCTGGGACACAGGGCTCAATCTAAGACTGCACATGCAAACATTGCTGAGCAGAGAAAGAAATCAGGCAGCTGCTGGATGCCACATCTCTCTAGGCTCCTTCAGACCATCTGCAGCTCTCTGCTGCTGGAGACAACCTGACATGTTTGTGCACACTGGAACTCGTTGTGGAATTCCATGGTGATCCCTCTCCGCTTGTGCTTCCTGAATGAGTTGCAGCTACTGAGATGACATGCCACAGTACGGTGACACCTCTCATTTGTGCCTCTCAAACCTGCTGTGAGCAGTGCAGAGCAAAACCTAGCAAGCAGCAGAACATCTTAGCACCTCCCAGAAACAAAACTGCCATAGCAGAGTGAGGGACTGAAATGAGAGTTATAACTGCTCAAAGCTCTAGAAAGCATTTCTTAGAAGTATCTTCCCCAAGAATGCTGGCAGCTTTGCAGCATCCAAAGCTGTATTATATACATCACAACTGAAAAAGTCTCATATTTCATAGTCCAAACCCATGAACATTTAAGAATATAGGAATGCAAAAATTTTGGTTGAAATATTCAATATAAATAGTCTCCACAACATTCTTCTTCAGATATGCTTTTAAACTCAAATTCTGGGTTTGTGTCTATGGTATTACTAAAGATGTTAGCTTTTCTTGGAGGCGTAAAAATCTCCTGAGGTTTTTAGGTTAAATTTATATATATGAGTTCAGCATTGTCATAAACAGTTTGATAATAAAGTTGCATGAAAACTGTAGTTCTGAACTGCACCACTTTTCTACTCTTTTTTCTCTTTTCTAATCCTGGCCAGTGCCAAACCTACAGAAAAATACATATAAAATCCTACAGAAGAAGCTGACTAAGAAATCAGTGCCAGCTGGGAATGCTTTGTTCCCTTTTGCTGCTTTTTTGTCCTTCAGGGCTGCTCCTGTAAAGAGCAAATAAGAGCAAATAATGATTAATATTAATTAAAGTCTTTATAGATATCTGAATGGTAGACACAGATTGATCTTTTGCACTAAAGTTAGCTTTGGGAAACTTTTCTTGAACCTCAGAAAAGTTAGCCCAAAATATAAGTCAAGTATGTGATGGGTATAGATGGGTATATTGCTCTGTGCAGGGTGTCCTATAGAAAAAAAGACATGTAGAGAAAACTTTGGCCATTTGCTTAGGGTGTTCTTACCCTGCTAGTGTTGGGAAATCCTGGATCTCCAAGCCACATGGTGAGCCATTGGTTTGCTCTAGCAGTGTGCCATGAATTTCTCAGGGCACAGGATTGTGTCCAGCTAGTTCTGGAATATTCCCAGTGAGGAGACTCCACAGCCTCTCTGGTCTGTGTTCAGTGCCCAGGCAGTGCCCAGGGAAGAAGTTGTGCCTCCTGTGCAGGTGGAACCCCCTGGGCTCAGTCCCTGCCCGTGGCTCTGGGGCCATTGCTGGGCCCCCAGAGGGACACAGGGACACTCAGGGCTGAGGGCCCCTCTCAGCTGTGTCTTCTGCAATCCTTTCTTGGAGTGTTGTCATTTGACAAGAAACTTACTCTAGGCATTGGAACATCTCCAACAAAATATTCTTCAGCGGTTACGCTCCAAACATAAAAATTGAAAATAAACCTTGTAATCCTCACCCAAACATAGCACTGAGCAAGGGCCTTACCAGACACTGATTTCTGCTAGAGGTCTAGGGTTTCTTTCCCCACAATTTCACTGTGCACAAAGCTTTCTATTCTGTTGAGAATATGGAGCTCAGCAGGCTGATGGAATCAGCACTTTAGTCCATCACCAATATGAAGCTCTGGATTCCTCAGACTTTACTATTTGATGAGTAGTTTAGCAGCAAGGATCTTGTACAGCATTTGTTACTAATGAATTTCAAACTAAACCACGTCTGTTTCTGTATTATGTTCTCTAATTATCTCAATCTTGGTGTGGTTTAGGCTGGGGAAGCAGTTCCACATGGCAGCTGAGAACCGAGCAGCACAGACTGTTCTGCTTGGCAACATCTGGGAGCTCAGAGTAACATTACCTAAAGAGGGAACAGTTCAAACCTATTTATTGTTAGTCTTGTGGCACCATAACATGATGTTGGGCTTCCCAAAGCCACGAAAATTTTTCTTTAGATACTTTCAGTAAAAACTGCTTGAGATCCTCTTATTTGTTTTGGAAGGAGTTAGTGTTGGCTCCTCCTGGGTACAGACAGACACTTGCCCCATGTTGTCTGAGTGACACAAGTATCACTCAGAGAATGTGCTTGCTATGTCCTGCTCACTGAAAAACGAGTTTGGGGTTGGCCTGAAACAATGCAAGGATTTTGGCAAAGCTTTTCAGAAAATTTTTGTAAGAAGAAACTGCTTGAGTTGCTCAAGTGGAGCAAGGATCTTTATTCCTTTTTATGAGAACACCATTTTGGATGAGAGGGACCTTTTAGAGGTGAAGAATTGGTTACCCTTGTTGTATTCCACATCTAAGGCATTATTATCCATCCCCACATTACGGATATTCTGGTTTTGAGTGGTGGGAGAAGGTTTTCCTGCTGGCTACTGTTCATAAAAGGATCACTGCCCAAGAACAGTGCTGTCCAAGATTGGGAAAGAGCAGCTGGAGCTTCGTGCTCTCTCTGTAGTGGTTGGGATACTCACCTGGAAAAGGGAATGCCCTGGTTCTTGTCCCTGTGCCAGTGATCTCTTCAGCTTATTGTGAAAGTGCTTCAAAAGGAAGACTGAAAAGCTGTCCAGATCTGGCAAAGTTTGAAGGCCAGGGAATTCTGAGAGCTGGGAATTTGATATTTCTCCATGGGAGAAGGCAGTGAATCTAAATCTCTGGTACTTTGGGTAAGCAGTTTAAAGCACTGGGTTAGGTAGAAAGAGTGGCATTTCTTTGTTTTTTTTCAGTGTTGCCTAATAAAGCTTTTCATTCCAGTACTTTGCTTTTATTAGAATTGCCAGCAATGAAAACAAAAATATATCCATTGATTCATAATGACTTTTTTTTCACAGAATCACAAAATATGCTGAGTAGGAAGAGATTTGCTTCTCTAAGAGGAAAAAGAAGAAATCACTTATGTTCAAGTCTAAATGTTTTGTTTGTTTGGACTAAGAACTGAAAAGTTCGTTATTTGCACAAAGTATTAACTGAAGGCAAGTGCTTAATGGCTTTCATAAAGATTTGAATATCATGTAGAGAGAAAGAAAATTCTAAGTGCTTTGGAGGATTTGATCAGAATCTAAAAGATCTTGAAAAACTGGCGAACCAGTCCAAGGTAAACAAAAACATTCTCAGGAAAGCCAAGCACAAAGTGATACAAATAAGATGGAGCAAATACGTCTAAAGCAGGAGATAATTCCCTGGCAGAAGTGCTACCAATATGGGGATAACTCTGACTGACAGAGCATCAATGACATGAATTTGTGACAACAAGAAAAGATAAATCCCACTGAATTATGCACTCAGATGTCCTTCATTGACAGAAGGACTGAGTCCTCCTTCATTTTTGAGCAGAGAATTAAGTTATCTATACATTGAAGAAGGGAGTGAGGGGTGTTGTACTTTCTTCACAATCAGGTGTGGCTACAGAAGGGATTGTTGAAGTTCTCACACTCCTTTGTTTGTCTAATCTTATTTCTCAAGGCATGCAAGTCAATGTTGGTAAGAAATGGAAATGTCCTGGAGAGCTGTATTGGCTCATCACCAGACACACAAATCCTTCCTGGGTCTTCCAGCCCTGTCTAAGAGGTGCACAAGGAGGTGAAGCTTCACTTCAAACCACCCATAACTGCAATTCCAGCCACCAAACTACAAAACTGTCCTGGAGTAGTGCTGCCATGGCATGGCATGAAGTCCATGCGGTCACTCCAAGGCTTCTGTGGAGATCAGAAGAGATTTCCTCAGTAGACAGCCCATAGAGAGGAGGAACAGGGCATTTGACCACTGCAAATAGACTTAGTCAGGATTGGTGGAGTAAGAATGAAGCAAACCATTTAGATCTCCATCAGTCTAAGAGTTTTTTTCCTATTTCTATTACTGACATGCTGCTGCCTCTGTTTCCTATTACTTTGTGTTCCCTTTATATCACTTGAACAGTTCAAAGGGCCCATAAAACAAGTGTCAATAACCTTTATACATTCTTAATCATGCCTTGATGTATTCATACTGCCTAAAAGGGCTGGGGGATAAATAAGAAGGCCCAAGGCATGAAATTAAACTCTGAACTGGGGAAAAGAAAATAATATGTGCCTGGTTTATGGCCTCCACAAATGGAAAGAAATTGGTCAGGATATGAATCTTCTATATTTGGTACCAGGAATGTATTGGGGTGGGGAAAGGGTGCTGAATTATCCCTCAGTTCTATCTGCTCTCCCCTTTTCCATATAAAAATTGCCAGGACTGCAGTACAGCTGGGAGATCTGGGCAAAAGTGACCCAAGAGACTCATCCTTGGATTTCCTCACTGGGCAACAGGTGTTATTCATGTTCAGCAACAAGACTTCCTTAGTCCGGGCCAAAAGAGGACACAGATAGTCTGAAAACTTTCCTCTAAGCAAAGACCATGAAGTAATTTGAGTTACAACTTAGAGGGAAATAAACCCTCTTAAAACTCAGTGGCTTTCTCCCATACTGGGAGCAGGGCTGCCAAGATTTCTGCCCATTAAGGCTTTTTATGGGCAGTTTCTAAAGCCCTGAAAACAGGGATTTCCAAAGGAAATACTGACCCAGATGGAGCAGCAGCAGTGTAAATGAGGCAGCAATAACACTGCTGGGTCCCATAAAGATGCAGGAAAGCATTCACCTGAAATTTGTGTTTGGCATCACGTGCTCACCTCACTCTTCACGTCTTTCAGCATTTTGTACTTAGTGCAGAGAGGATAACTTTGCTTCTTGGATATCTCTAACATTTTCTGTGCCTGTTATCCTGGTGGCTTTCCTCAACATTCCTAAAGACAATGGGCATGATATTTTTATTATTTGTTACAACTTGTAATTATTTTTCTGTTGGAGCAAACTTCAAATATTATAAAACTAAACAGATCTAAGCATATCAAAATGAGACCTCAAGAAGTGAACACCATTTGTTGCAGCATGTGTGTTGCTCAGTTCTGTAGGAGGGGAGCAGAACTAGAAAACACTCCAGATTTCAAAATAACATTTATTCCTGTGATGTGGTTTAGCATCGAGGATTTTGTTCCCTTAATATGAATGGAGCATGCCAACAGATGCAGGAACTATGTACTGTGCTAATGTTTAACTCAGGCTAATGGGAGAGGTAGAACTCACCTGACAAGGATGCAAATGCACCCCCTGCATAGCCATTCCTGTGGCCCACCCAGGATATCAGTGCCATTTAGTGTGGGATTAATCAGCCACTAAGTGGCTTTGAGGTTAAGCACTTGTCAAGAGTGAAAAAGGGACTGGACACTTATATGATGAATCATGTAAAGATCAACAGCTACAGTTACATCAGGAAGAAGTGGGGGAAAGAAAATACAACCAAGAGTTACTGGAAGGAAAAACAAAGCCTGATGGTTTACAGTATAATCTCCCCTCCAAATGAAGCATAAAGGAACCAATTCCCATTTAGTCATCAAGGTTCAATTGGCAGCTTCCTGAAAATGAGCTGCCTAGTGCAGGACATGGCAAGAGAAAGGATACAGGGATGGCTGGTGATCCAATGGGGTACTGCTCCTGTGCCATGCTTACTGAACCTTTCAGGTGATGCTGCGGGGACAGAAATTAGACTCTGCAAACTGCTCCTACCTTGGGACAACCAAACAGGGCTTGGCTTTGCACTTCCAGAGGAGGTTGTAGCAAGGTGGGAGCTGGTCTCTTCTCCACAGCAAGTAATGACTGGACAAGACGAAATGATCTCAGGATGCACAAGCAGAGGTTCAGGCTGGACATAAGGAGCAGTTTCCTCTTGGAAAGGGTTGTGAAACATTGGAACAGGCTGCCCAGGGTGGAGTCCCCATCCCTGGTGGTGTTCAAGAAACCATTGGATGTGGCACTCAGTGCTCTGGGCTGGTTGACACGGTGAGGATTGGTCACAGATTGGACTCGATGATCTCAGAAGTCTTTTCCAACCTCAGTGATTCTGTGATGCTCTGCCAAGTAACTTGCATAGAAAACAAGAAACTTATCTCCAGGATGAGGAAACTTACCTATGAAAAGCTATCCTCGCAAAGCCTGGGCACACAGGAGCCCTAGGACCCTGGGTACCTCCTCAGCTGGATCAATACAAGTTTCCTTTCCTTCTTTCCTTTCCTTTCCTTTCCTTTCCTTTCCTTTCCTTTCCTTTCCTTTCCTTTCCTTTCCTTTCCTTTCCTTTCCTTTCCTTTCCTTTCCTTTCCTTTCCTTTCCTTTCCTTTCCTTTCCTTTCCTTTCCTTTCCTTTCCTTTCCTTTCCTTTCCCCCTCTTAGATCCCTCTCTCTCTTCCCTTCCCCCTCATCCCTTTGTTCCCAACCCACCACCACGTGCTTGTACTTGGAGATCAGGGACAAACTCACACAGATTTGCATGGCAGGTGAGTGATTTGCCCATAAAACTTTACAAACTTTCACAGACCCTCTGACTTTTGTCATTCCTTTCAACCAGGAGCATGTGTGGCTCTTAGGATCCTCCCCTTCGAGGAGGACACCACAGTGAGTCCTTGCTTAGTTTGCAGCTCCCCCTGCACTGACTGAAGTGTCATGCAGAGCCCACTCTGGATGCTTTGCTTGTTCTCTCATTCCTGTTTAAGAGGAGAAATGTCTTTTTACTGTCCTACTGCACCTTTTTGTTAACATGTACGTGGAGGGACAGCATGGTAGCAGCCACCTACCCCTTTAAAAATTTTTAAATATACACCACAAGCATTGCTTTTGTCTATCCAAAGTATTGGTTTATTTTAATGTATTTATGAGTTTTCTTAATTCTTCCTTATTGCTAAATGTATTTGTCTAAACAAAGAGCAGAAATATTGTAACAACTCTGTCTTCTTTACAAGACAGTTTTTCTGGAAATTTTGGGGTATATTAAATTATGGTCTCAAGAGGTAACAGAGAAGGTAAAGAAAAAATTGAAGGAATTTTAAGAATCACAAAACAAATATAAAATTAGCCACAAACTTAACAAGATGAAGGCTGGAAGGAAAACAATGCCTTTAACTTAGTTTCCTTTTACTGTTAGAGTATCCATCTTGTGAACTTGGAGAAGTATACTTTACAGGGATACTCAAAGAAAACACATTAAGAACAATTATTTTTATTTTGATAAAGAATTCCAAAACGTTTCAAAGGAACCTCATTAGAATTATAACTACTAACTGGAAACATTCATTGTTAAGGGCTTTCCGTGTAGAAATATGTCACTGAAACACTTTTTCCTCATGCTTTCCATGAAAAGGAAGACTTCACATCTAGCAATATTGGTTAATGTAACAATAGTAGCTAGTTGCAGTGTTGCAAACTGAGGAAATCTAATTGCTTTTTTAGTAGGGAGGATTATTTCCTGTAAGCAGCACAGTATATTTTGTAAGATTCTTATTTTCTAATGCACAGATGCACCAGGTGGGATTTCCCTGTCCTTATATAAGAGTTCATTTCGGTTTATCTACTCCAGACTTGTTTATAATTAATAATCAATAATTCTGGGCATGATTAATCTTATGTATCCCATTTCTCCAAATGAAAAAGTATGTGCATACCAAATATGTATTTAGTTTTGAGCTGCCAGCATCTGTGTTTGCACAAAATCTTGAGAGAAAATACTCCTATTTGCCTTTGTGATATGCAGGGCATGAGCTGGAGTGCATGGACATATTTTCATGTGCAAATAAAAGCACATGCAGTGGCCTAAGGGACAGTGAGATAAACTGGGAAACTGAGCTACAACAGATACAGCAATCAGTGGGGAGAGGGTAGGGAATGATAGCCCACTCTTTCTTCTTCAGGGAGCAAGGGGAAAGGAAACAGCCTTCCAACAGTCTTCCTGAGGAGGAAAGAGAGAAATTTCTGGGCTGCACCCAGAGCCCCAGGGCAGCAGGGGAGGGGGGATTCTGCTGAGACCCCCCTGCAGGGCTGCACCCAGCCCTGGGCCAGCACAGCAAGGACAGGGAGCTGCTGGAGCCACGACAGAGCAGGGACACCAAGGGATCAGAGGGATAGAGCAGCTCTGCTGGGAGGAAAGGCTCAGGGAATTGGGATTGTTCAGCCTGGAGAGGAGAAGGCTTTGGGGTGACCTCATTGTGGCCTTCCAGTGCCTGAAGGGAGCCACAGGAAAGATGGAGAGAGACTCTTGACAAGGGCCTGGAGTGACAGGACAAGGGGCAATGGCTTCACACTGACACAGAGCAGGGTTAGATTGGATATTGGGAAGAAATTGTTCCCTGTGAGGGTGCTGAGGCCCTGGCACAGGTTTCCCAGAGAAGCTGTGGCTGCCCCATCCCTGGCAGTGTTCCAGGCCAGGCTGGATGGGGCTCTGAGCAACCTGGGATAGTGGAAAATGTCTCTGCCCGTGGCCACCTCCTCAGGTGACACATCTGTAAACAATGGCAGTGTTAGGCACTCTGCATTTTTGTGCCATGAAAATTATGCTAGGTCTTCTGTTAGGTATTTCTAGGTTTCAGCATGCACACATGGGTTATACTTGTGGCCTACAAAGCTAAGAAGGAATTGGCAGGAAGCAATACAATCCCATAATAAGCAGTATTGTATCATACCTCTGGAAAGTAGCAATACATTTGAAAAACATTAGGAAGTTTGCAGTGGGTATGAAGGCTAATTTTAGTATTTTGTTCTTCTTTTCAAAAATGCTCTAAAATTACAAATCTCTTGATTTCTAGAGAAGACTATGTGTAGTGTTTTTGGAGCAATCCACTTAAGTGAGTTTATTTTTAAGCCAAAGGAAATATGCCCTTATTTACACCCAGTTGATCTCTTCAGGTTCAGGGGACATTTACAAATGGACAAAAGGGATAAATTTGCTGTGTGGCTGCTTTATCTAAATCCATGAACCATCCATCACATAACAATGTCTTCCACAGGAATCCACCCAGCTTGCACAGCTAAGATGTGGTAACCCACAGGAGGTAAAACCCATGATGAAGCATGAGGAGGTAAAAAGCTTCAGGAGGCAACCTCAAGCCTGAGAACTGCAAATGACTTTGTTGTGGCTTAACCCCACACAGCCACTCACTCTCCCCTGACCCACTGGGAAGGAAAAAAGCTGAAATTGGCTGGGTGAAAGCCAGAAAACCCATGGGTTGAGATAAGGACAGTTTAACAGGGAAAGCAAAAGCCAGGCAAGCCAGGAAAGCTAAAAAAGGAATTGTTTCACCCCTTCCCATAGGCAGGCAGGTGTTCAGCCATCCCCAGGAGAACAGGGCTCCATTACACACACCTGGAAAAAAAATGCCATCACTTCAAACTTGCCCCACTTCGTTCTTCTCCCCATCAACTTTATAAGCTGAGCATGATGCCAAAGGGTCTGGAATGTCCCTTTGGCCAGCTGGGGCCACCTGTCCTGGCTGTGTCCTCTCAGAACTCTTTGTGCACCCTCCTTCCTGATGGGGTGGGGGGAGAAGCAGAAAAGACCTCAGTGCAGCAAGAATTAAACATCCCAGTGTCACCTACTCCGCTTCCAGCACAAATCCAAAACGCAGCTCCACGCCAATTACTGACAGGGAAATTAACTCTATCGCTGACAAAATCAGCACATCCTTCAACTCTGAGTTTCCAGAGCTGCTAATAACAGCTCTAAAACTCTCCTGTGACATGTGCATGGAACTCGCATTGAAAGCCAGTTTAAACTCCAGGAATTGTAATGGACCCACCAGGATTTGGATATTATGCCATATAATAAGCCCTGATAACAGAATACATGGAGTTGCACTAATTCCAAAGCCTTTTTCAGACTCACACAGTATCCACAAAATTCACACTTCTACTGCAATGCAGTCTCATGGCAAGTCCCTGTTGTTTTGGAAGAATATACCAACCTGTGTCTTTATGTTCTTCATTGTCAGAATAATCCTCTTAAAACCTCTTTTTGCAAGCGATTTTCTTTTTTTCATGGATTGTACATATTTTATTGGTGCAGTAATCATCTTTGTTCTGAATATCTCATTCCTTCCATCAAAACCTGTGGGGTGGTTTCTGCAGAGAATCCTCCTATTTCACCTGTATACATGTGTTTTGGGAAAACGAAGTGACATAATGCTTTCAATAATTAATAGTAAATTAATTTCATAGAATATCCTGAGTTGGAAGGGACCCACAAGGATCATTGAAGTCACACTCCTGGCTCTGCACAGAGCAGCTCTTAGTTATGCTAGTAATGAGCAGCTGGGCCTGGTATACATCATTTTTAAATGCATAAACAAGGATCCTATCTTTTCTAGCTTTGAGTCTGGCCCTTATTTCAAGGGGTCAAAACTTTTCTTGCCTAGCATTTCTACTCCTGCAGGTCCAGCTTCTCTGTCTCTCACTTATGACCCCCAAATTCCCTATTCCTGAGGGAACTGTCACAATATAACATAGAATAATTATGGTTGGAAAAGACCTCTAAGACCAGCAAGTCTGCCCACCAGGCCAGCACTGACCCATGTCCCCAAATGCCACACCAGCATGATTTTGAACCCCTTTGCCCAGAAGTACAAATTTAGCTCTGGGGAAGCTCACAGGAGTTTTATCTTGCACAAGAGCAGTAGAGAGACTCTGCTTTACACCTGATCCTAACTAACCCCTTCCCCATGCTGCCAGTGAGCAGAGGTACTGAGAGTTTTCAGTTTAGGGTTTACAGCAAGACGCTGGCACATTCTCCATCAACTCACTTCTCACTAGGGATTAGTTCTACCAACCCAGGCCCTGCATGTGCAGGATGGAGGGGGAAGAAGTCAGTTACAGAAGCCTTGCAGCCCTGACCCACTCACAGTCCTTTTTCAGACAGAATTCCTGTGTTCCTGTTTCCTCAGGCACTGCCCTCTACATAAAGGCAGCCCTGCTGCCTGGCCATCTGCACTGCCACTGGCTGGGGACAGCAGCAGCATAGCAATCACCATGGTGGGGTTATCTGATAGCCATTAAATGTAATCCAGATTAGCAGAGCAAATACTTCTGAGTCTGCCTGATGGCTTTGCTCTGCAAAACCCAACTGTGGCGAATTTGGAACTTGGCACTGGCGTTTTTGTGCTAACACTCAGGTGCCACCTAAGTGCCCTGGTCCAAGGGGACTTGGGGGTTGCTGAAGTGACATTTTGGACACCTAAAGGCAGTGTTTGGCTGCATATCTGTGTGTCTTGACCCTTCCAAAGGGTTTGTATCTCCTGCTATTTAAAAGAATACTTTTTTCATCTGCAACATCTACAGATTTAAGCGATTTTCTTATTTCACCTCTCTGTGAGAGATCACAAAGCAGAGAGGGGCTGGACTGAGAAGATAGTGTCTTTCCCCTTTTTCTAAAAGATTAAGAACTTTCACATGTTTAATTTAGACTGCAATTTCTTCACTGGGCTTGTTATTCAGATATTCAGATCCTCAACCTGCAGTACAGCAAGACAGACAATCAAAGATATATCTTGCTCCCAAACTAGAGATTAGCATGATTAATTGCATGGAGTCTTCTAACAGTTCACAAGTAACTTTTCTCTCAAAACTCAGTTTTCTCACTAGCTGGAAGTAGAAAAAATGCATTTGTCACCTGGCAGAAGGATCTCTAGAGCTGAACACAAAGGTTTTTTTTTCCTGAAGGATCCCAAGTGCTGTAGAAGAAGGGCTGTCATGGCCCAATCTTTATCTTTGGCTGGTGCT
Organism: Acridotheres tristis; assembly: GCA_037013685.1. NCBI lineage: Eukaryota > Metazoa > Chordata > Aves > Passeriformes > Sturnidae > Acridotheres > Acridotheres tristis. The sequence continues at coordinate 63,000,091 of CM072885.1, forward strand.
GTGGTACTCTCTGTTCTGCTTCAGGGCTGCTGCATTGGCACAGAGCTTGTTACCTCAGTGGAGTGAGAACGAGCTCTTCCCTTCTCAGAATTATCAGTCAGGGATCTCTTCAGTTGTGTTTTTTATCCAGGGCTTCTTCTCAGCCTTCAGAACCTTTCTTTTGGCTGCTGAGAGATCCTACCACCCAAGTTCAAGGGAACATGATTAATGGGTTTGCACGTCAGCCTGCCATGTTCAGCCTGGGATGACAGGCTGGGATTTCCCACTGTTGCTCAACTGCTCTGGTTATGCACTTTTTAAATTATTTTTTCCCACAAATCCTGGTAATTACATTTTCCATTTAGCTCCACTGGTCAGCTCTCACTCACACTTGCAGCTTTCTGAAAAGTATTCTTGGGCTGAGACCCACAAAGCAGGCAGCAGAAGGGAGATGCTCCTATCCCAAAGAACCCTTAATTCCTTCGGGCTTCCCTGAGGAGCTCGGCCTAAGTTTTGAACCTCCTGAAAAGCCAGGTGTTCCTGCATCCACGATGAGTGAGGGCTGGCCAGGTATAAATGATGGAGACATCATACCCTCTAGTGGCAGGAATATCTGTCACTCCAGCGCCTTGGGAGAAGCATTCCAGGATTCTGGAGGCTCATAAGGGACAGCCAAGTAGGTGGTGAATGTCACTTAAACTCTTGTGGAGCAATCCTTTATAATATATTGGCATCTCAAGAATCAAATATAAAGATTTGCCCAGAAAAATGAGTGCCAAAATCAAGTCCTTAATATCCTCAAGGGTCCCCTTTATTGCTGGCTAGTTCAGTACAACATAAACCAGGAATAACTGTAGCAAAGGCACTTTATTGTTGTTATTTTCCTCTTTTTCTTTTCTTCTTTTGTCTTAGATAATCTCAGCTGCTAACCCAGAATTATCACTAATTGTATGAAATAATTCAGCCAAATATCAGACACTTTCCATGCTTGGTTCTCATCAGCAATATATCCTTCATGGTTAAACAAAATACAATCTGCAGGAAGCAAAGTATCCTACGTTTTGGCATTATTAAAAATAAAAATTGACTGAGAACAGGAAGGGTTTATTACCTGACACTTGAGCTCATATCCCTCTAGGTAGTTTTTGTTCTTGTACCACAGCAGTTGCCTCAGCAAAGCCATGGGAGGGATAAGCATTTTTAATTCGTGCCTGCTCATATAGAGGAGGTTGCAGAAAGCTACTTACGAGTTTGCTTTTGAAAGTCTGGTGTTTGGGGTTTGCTCAGCTATTTGCCTAAGGGCAGGATGACATTCCTGTGGCGTGTGCTTTCTTGAATTCCACATAATACGTGGGGTTTTTTGCCTAAAATCAGAGTTCGAAAAAAAAAAAAAAAGGAAAATCCCTCCAACTTCAAGAAATAGTAAATGATAGCAAAAGATAATAGGGCTTTTACTGGGTTCTGCTCTGTGATATATTGTTTCTAAGGTTTGGCAGTGGCAAATTGATATAATAACCCATTATTTCTTGCAGTGCTGATCCAAATCATCATCCCATTTTCAGGTTCTCCACCACATCATTCAAAGCAAGGTCGTTGCATTTCAGCACTGCTGACAGAGTCACAGTTTTGTTGTTGTCACATGTCAGTCCATCCATTTCACTTTGCTCTCCTGCATGAACTAGTTAAGCCAGCATTTTGTAATTAATTCGACATGTCTGGCTAATTTCTGCTCTCTTCATTATGGAGATCCTCTGAAGAAGATTTACCAAAAGGTGATGATCAGTTTTGTTGCTTCTTCTGCTCTTGCCATGAGCCAGAATGCTTCAGTGAACCCCATCACCACAGGCACACAGCTCTACACTAATTATTGCACAGCCACCCATGTGTCAACACTGACCAATGGAGCATCCAGAAATTATAAAATAATAAATAAAATAAATAAACTTGCTTTCTTCCCATTCAGCCACAATCTTATGTCCTTGTCAAAAGACAGATTAATTAATGTATGAAATGTAGAGTTTTCAAAGATTTCCTTTCCAGAGCTGTGCTAACGGTCCAGCTGCAAGCTTTGGCCTCATGTGGCAGGCTGGGGACACACATCTGTGTGCCTGCCCTGTTCCATCCCGCCAGGGAGCCAGGAGTTAAATCCCAGATAAACTCTGGCTTGCACAAACAGGGACTGACATCTCTCCTATGATAAGGGGTAATGATCATTGGGACATAATACAGACACTAATAAATGACATCTGGGGAAAGACAAGAGATCCCTCAAGGTGCCCTTTGGGGGAAAATACTAAGATGACTTTTCATTAGACTTCAGAGATCCTGCCCAGTTGAGCCTGATGGCACAAAGCCAGTAGGAATCATGCTTCAGTAGTCCTACTACTTATGAAATGGCTAATTTCACAATATATTTGGAAATCCTTATTAAGGATAACATTGTTTACCCTCCTGTACAAGGAGAGTTCAAAATCCTTGTTATTGTTCAAAATTCTCATTAAAAGGTTATCATACACTGACTGAAAAATAACAAAACTGAGAGCAAGGAGCAGGTCTGGCCATGTATGTGTGATGTAAGGGAAAGAAAACAAATTCAGAGACTTGGGCAAGAAGTAGAGAAGAGGCATTAAGGAAACAAAAACTCAACAGGGAAAGAAGGTTCCTAGAGAAGAGGAAAAAAGGATTGAGGATATCCACTGGCAGGGCTGAGGGATGTGAAAACACACAAAGGATAGGTGAGGTGTGAGAACTGAATATGTATTAAGGTATTAAGATCAAGAGAAAGGGCCTGGGTTTTACTTTTGGAGCTTGGCTGATGATGTGGCGCTGGAACTCTTCCTGCTTCAGAGAAAAGCTGTCAGCAACTGAAACCTTTCTAGGGTCCAAACTTCCCTGGCTTTTTGCAGCTGGTAGAAAAAAGAAACGAATGGGCTACAAGTTCAAAATGGCCTTTGGAGATGTACTTGGTTTTCCAGGAAATGTGGGCATTTCTCATGGCCTGCACTTTTTTCAGATGGAAAACTAAAGCAGGCCCTGCTCCTTTTTTAGTTAATAGCAATTATTCAATTGATATTGAGGGACTTAGTCCAGAATGAGACAAAACACTGATGCTCCTCTAGGTAGCTACACTGGCCATAAAAAACACTTATCAGACAAATAAAACTCCCAACAATCAGTGTCCTAGCTATCACCTTATGCTACTTCTTGGAATATTGTTAGAACAAACTGTAAGCCAAGCAAAACATCTTTAAAGAAGGGCAAAAATGCCTCGTGGGCAGAAAGGAGTGAGGAAAATATGTGAGAAATATCCAGCAGACAAAGGTGAGAGAACAGGAGGGAGAGGCGGTGCTCCAGGCACCCAAGCAGAGATTCCCTGCAGCCCATGGAGAGGGCCACTAGGCTGATTGCCTAAATCCTATGAACTAAGACTCTCAATGAAAAGTTCCATTAGAAAACGACAGTGAAAGAATTTCAATTGCTTGGTACCACAGCTTATGGACTGATGAAGGTGAGGACTCATGCTCCTTTTACAATCATTGCTTTTCTTCTCTTAAGGAAAAATGTATTCTTTCTTTAATTTTCTCTGAGTATTTCATTACATTCTCTATGGCATTTCACTGGTAGATTTTTAAGACATTTTTGTGTCAGCACCAATTCTACCCTTCCCTTTATAATCAAATAACCTGTTTTCTCTTCCAAGATCTCTTTTTTCCCCTCTCAAAACAATTTGCTTAAATCTGTAATTTCTTCATCAAGGTGCTTTGACAAAGAAATTAAAATAAGAATCTGTCTCAGCACTGGTGTGGCCAACAGGATCAGGGCAGTGATTGCCCCTCTGTACTGGGCACTGGTGAGACCACACCTCAAATCCTGTGTCCAGTTCTGGGCCCGTCACTACTAAAAGACTTTGAGTTTTTCACTGAAAGGGTGGCCAGAAACTGGAATGGGCTGTCCAGGGATCTGGTGGAGTCCCCATCCATGAAGAAATGACTGGATGTGGCTCTCAGTGCTCTGGTTTAGCTGACAAACTGGGGATTGGTCAAAACTTGGACTTGAAGATCTTGGAGGTCTTTTCAAACTTTGATGATTCTGTGACAAGTACAAGATTTCTATATTTTCTTGTTGAATTTCTTGTTGAATTCTATGTATTGCTTTTACTCTGTACTCAGATTTCTTTTTATGAGGTGGGTATTTTTCTTCCTCTCCTCCTTTTTTTTTTTTTTTTTCTTTTTTTGCCTTAATTCAGGATCTGTTGCAAAGACAATTTTTATCAGATCAAATATTCTCTGCCAGGCTGAACTGGCCCTTTAGACTGCCTTTTCAAAAATATTGTCAGAAAGGAAGTGAACATGTGAGCCATACTATTCAGTATATCCCTCTTCCTTAGCCATAACAATTTTTATTTTCACCAGTGCCACCTCAGCAGGGAGATAAAGAGTTTCCAGGAACAGATAAAAGGGACAGTAGATTCCAAGCTGGAACAAAGGATAGCCTGCATAAGTCAGCTGATTTTTACTGGGTGTAACCTAGGCACTGGGATCCAAGGAAGGAAGAGCGTCACACTGAGTTTATTGGCTCCTGACAAGGCATTCCCAAAGTCTGGCTGGAGCTGGAAAAGCCCTGGCCTCCCACAGAGGATTCTATCACTTTAGGGAAAGAGATCAGGATCATTAAGTTAATTTCCTGTGTTTTATTGAAATCAGTTCCACACCATGACCTTCAAGGCAGGTGGACTGTGTTAAAAACAAAGCAAAACAAAGCTAATCCCAGCAAGGACATCAGTCTGATTCTGGATAAGAAGAGGCTTTATAAAGTATTAGAAAGAGAAAATAGTTTCCCTCAACATTTGTGTGCAACATGGGAATCCATCTATCTTTCATTAAATCTTTCATTAACTTACCCAACTTTTTCCAATTGGAAATATTTTTTTTTCCTAGTTCTTCTTGTTGCATCCCTTGGGTCCTGCATTCTTCTCCTCTTGTTTCCAGAGCTACTTCTTCCCTGGTCCATTTTTCCACATTTTTACAGTGCTGAGAAGTAGCCACACAGTGCTGGATAGAAGCATATTTAGAGACTATCAGTGGAGTTAATATGGAACAGGTGGGAAAAAACTCACATTAAAATAACAACAATCTATCTAAGGCCCAGTTCCCTGCATTTACAGCTGGATTAAATTGTGTTTCACTCACTGAGACAGCAGGGTCTGCTCTGCCCACCACTGGCTCTATTGAGGGATCTTCCATTCCTGCAGGCAGTAAAACAAAGAGATCTCAGGGAAACAGTTTTTTGCCTTATCTCATATGAGGTGTAAGACAACTACTCCATTTCTCCAAAGAGAAATTGAAACACCTGGAAATGTTCAACTGAGATAGAGGGCATATATAAGATGTTTCAAGCATTTGAAAAATAATTAATTATGTGATTATATTGTTTCTGGTAGTCCATAACAAAATAATGATGGGTATCTAATGAAGTTTCAAAGTGTCAAAAACTCTAAAAAGACAATGTGAGGTTAAAGTACAGTGAGAAACTAAGAGGCAGAGAAGCAAAAAATTTAATCAAACTCAGAAAAAGATTGAATATTCATATGCATATTCATAACCATTTGAAAACACAACAAATATTGTGCCACACAACAGATCGAGCTTTTAATGGGAGAGGGGAGGAGAGGAGAGGAGAGGAGAGGAGAGGAGAGGAGAGGAGAGGAGAGGAGAGGAGAGGAGAGGAGAGGAGAGGAGAGGAGAGGAGAGCTAAAACCAAGGGAAAACAAAAGCTCCTCCATCCTAAAAAAAGAGAGAAAAAATTAAAAAAAAGAAAAAGAAGAATGCCCTGAAGAAAAAGCCAACAATCCAAGAAAAAATAATCTCTTCTAAAGGAGTTACTTCATTAAATCATTCCAAACAGGGCCTCTGCCAGACTCCACTCCCTTGTAGTAACATAAATAGAATGATTCACTTTCACTGAGTCAAGAGCTCAGAGGTTGCCAGTAACCACTGTATTTCATGGGCTTTTCAGAGTCAGTAGGAAACAGCAAATTAAGGATCAGTTAAAGCTTTTATATACATGAGGCCTGCCACAGTATAGAGGAGGGATCACACATCCTTGCAATTGTGGTGGCTTCCAAGCACACCACACTGAAGGAGAGTTCCAGTGTTTTGTGGAAAAAGATGTTTCCCCCTTGTTCCTGGATGCAGCACTCACACATTGCTTCTGCTGTGGTTTTGATCTGGTTTTCTCCTTCTATCCCCCCCAAAAAATACTTTGAGATTGTTGGCAATGCCCATCACATGTAAATTTCTGCCTTTCCACTCTTTTCCTGGACATTAACAGGTGCAATATGGAAGAGGGAGGGATTCTTCAAAACCTTTTCCCCATTTATTACACCTGCATGTAGCTCAATGCACAAAGTCCTTTAGAAGCTGGTATAGAATCACAAAATAATTTAGGTTGGAAAGACCTGTGGCCCCTGAACAGACCATTAGTAAATATTGAATTTGAGCCCTTGCTCAGGGCTGTATTCAGACAAATTTTTAACAGCTCCAAGGACAGAGACTTTATAACCACTCTGGGAACCTGTTCCAGTGTTTGATCACCCTTGTGGTCCTTTTATCTGATCAGGCTTTCTTTAGCTTTAACAAGACTTAAGAGACTGGGAAAAGGAAACAAATCCCTCTGTGGTTTCCAGATGTGCCATTGGAAAGACCCCACGAAGACCCTGCTGATTTTCCATGCTAAATGAGGCTTGTTTGACTTGGTTTTACTTTGCCTCCTCTACATGGCCCATCTTGACCCCCCTTAGCACCTACAATGTCCCCATTTTAGGACGGAGATGCCGTTGGCAATACATCCATGTGCCAGAGCTGTTTCCCTTGGCTCTGGGGGCACAGCCTGCCTTAAGAATTTCTGGCTGATCTCAATCCCTTCCCCAAGGGAGCAGGATTATAAGATTAGCTGATTACCCTGCTGCAGGGATTGGGAATTTAGCAGGAATCTAGCAGTGGTCTGGCTGGCATCAGGATTTACATATTGCAATCAGCTGTATGTGAAACCACTACAAAATGTTTTTTTTTATACCCTGCATTTACTACAGCTCAATACAGATATTATGTTCTAGCCTTGGCATTGTAAAATTGAACCTTGACACTCTTCATTAAAATAAAAAAGCTAAACCAAATCAGTTCTAGTGTACAGAAACCTAAATTTCAGTATTCAAAGATGCCAAATAGTAAGAATCTATTTAATTAACAGCAGCGGGAAAAAGTGTTCTAATGTGCACAGCTTTTAGGTTTTTCCTTAAGTATTTTGCAATAGTTTAGCTATTCTGGATGTCCTGGCTTAGTAAGTCATTCTGGACAGGGGAAACGTCTCAACACCATTCATGCTGCTCAGAACAGCTTAAATCAGGGAGAAGTCCTCAAATTTGGTGGTTTTCCTCCCTCCATTGGCTGCTCCTAAACACATCCTCATAATGCTTGAACCAAAGCAGGCTTCATCAAAGCAACAGAGAGGCAGAATCAGCCAGCAGCAACACAGGACCAACTGCTGAGGGATTCCACCTCTATTTTCTCCATTGAAGAAACCATGTCTTTCCTGGGATGTGCTGTGCCACAGGCACATTGAACTTGCTGCCTTTTCTGTTCCTCCTCTCAGCTCTTAACTCTCCACACATGTAAGTGCAGAGAGATTTGCCCTTGGTTTCCAAACCACAGCAATTCTGCAGAGCCCTTGATAGTTCTGAGAGGACTAGAAAGGCTGAGGAGTGCTGGAAAAAAAAAATTCCTCAGGAGATTTTAAGATTGCAATGATTTCTGCCCAGACAAACCTTTCTGGGTTTGGTTCCCAGCTTCACAGTTTGCATGCTGGGGAAATTCTGTCATTACATAAAAAATAAAAACAGCAACAAGAAGGAAAATGTGTTTATGAGTGGGTGATTAAATCTTCTTTTATTGTGCTGGTGGGTAGAGCTGTCCTAACTCAACAGGAGGTGCTCAAAACTCCAAACATTTAAAAATATTTTCCTTGGGAACATGTAGGGCAAGGAGTTGAATCTGAACTAGAGCAGAGGTCAACCTTAGTCACCTCATTTTCTATCCCTCCTACAGGAGTCCGGGGACTTAGACCTTTTCCTTTCATCACTGAAAACAGTGCCTGGCAGAGATCCTGAAATCAACAAGAGGATGACTCCCACATTTAAGAGCCTAGCAAACTTCTCTTATGGTTAGAAAATAAATTTAAAATGCAATGAGAGTTTTTTAAAAGAGCTATCATGAACAAAAATCCCAAACCACCAACATTTTATAGCACTTCAATTTGCTTCTTAAAAGCACTATTATTATCTCATTTTGAAACTCTCTTTTCCTGTTGTTGATGTATTACAAGAAAATTTTTCCACAGCAGTTTGTCAAAATTTAGAATTCATGTCTTATTTTTCTCCAGGACGTTTGTGAAAATTACTTTTGGTCTGGCATTGTATGGTAAGATTAAGTTTGCTCTTAACTCACTTGGCTTTCTAATTTAACTTTTCTGGCATTATTCAAAGGCAGCTGAAACGGTAAAATTCAAACTTGACCTATTTATCAGTCTTATTTTTCAAGCCAAATCTAAGAATATATATTAAATTATTTTGAAGGGTTGTCATTTTATAGTTTATTTTCTAAACATGTAAACTTTAAACATTTAAAATTTTCCACTAATTCCCAAACTTTGCTCCAATCCCTAGATATGGAGAGATCCACTCTGCTGTCATTGCTAGACTGTAAATTCTAGAAAAAAAACCCCTAGCAACTGAGGATTCAGTATTCAAATAGCAAACCAAGCAGCAAGAGCTTGATGTATTGTATCTACAAATCCAACTAAATTTTTAAACAAAGAAATAAAATAATAAAATATGTAATGTTAGGTGATCAAAAAAGAGCTGAAACAGTATCTTTGTGTGAAGGATGTGTTTATGTTTACAAATTTCTCAGGCAATCCAGCTCGAGTCTAGTGAGCCTTAATATAAACTCCATGACTTGCTTTTGTAGGATCTCCAGTTTAAATTGGTGTAGTTGAAATATACTTCCTCCCTAAAAGGCATGAGGACAGTTTCTTATTCCCACTGTGTTTTTAGGTAGAAATCCTGATTTTAAATTGCTTTCAAATGCTTGGTATTTTAACCAACTGGAAAGAAACAGGAAGTACTCCAACTCCTTGCTCTGAATTTTCAGCAGAATCTAGCAGAAGAAGTGGGAATATCCCCACTGGGTCCAAAAAAATCTTAGTAGGTTTTTTTCAGATAAAAACTGAGTAATTATTCAGTCTTATTTAGAACAACAGCTTAAAATTTAAGTGTCTCATTTTGCAACAGCTCCAGATTTGAGACTAACAGAGGAATAAAGCCAAGAGTTGTGCTTTTACCTTTTCCCTCTTGATTAAGGTGTGTTCAACTCCCATTCCCAAGACCTACTCCCTCCATTATGAAACTGGTATTGATCTGCCTCCAAAGCAGAAGCTATTCCTGTGATGAGGAATTTCACCATAATGAGGGGGATTGACAGGACTGATAGAAATCAATTATTCACCCCTGGGTGAGGGAATTGGTAACAAGAGCGGCAGGTAATGAAGAATTTAGAGTTGGATCTGAGATCTGGGAAAGATTTCTTCAGAGATTATTAGAAAGCATGGTAAATCTTTCTTCTGGCAACAAAATCACCACCTGAGTTGAAGGGACATCAACAAGGAGGCTAAATCACATCTCCCACCTGCCGACTTTTCACTCAGTGGCTCCTGTCAAGTCAGCACAAAAGTATGTCTCTGCAAATGGATGGAGTTCAGTTTCTAAAACAAATAAACATGCAACCAAGTGTCTTTGCTGTATAAAACACAGCAGGCTGACATCTCCACACCTGCTCCTCTGAGCAGTGTTTTACTTTGAAGACAGCAGGTCCTCCTCCAGTATGAGGGGGATCCAGGTTGCTGGCAGCCCAGTTTTGGTTTCCAGCTCCCATCTGGGATCTGGGGTGGGACTGAGATCTCAGGTTAAGACTTTACATGGGTGTTTCTCGTGCCTAAAGTCTCACATACCTCTGAAACTCAGAATCTTAGAATCACAGAGTCATAGAATGGCATCGGCTGGAATGGACGTCAAAGATCTTCCAGTTCCAACCTCCAGACACCTTCCCCTATCCCAGGTTTCTCAAAGCCCCATCCAACCTGGCCTTGGACACTTCCAGGGATGGGGCAGCCACAGCTTCTCTGGGCAAATGTCCCTCTCCAGCTTCCCTGTAGTCCCTTCAGATATCAGGAGGTGTTGTGAGGCCACCATGCATCGTTGCCTTCTCCAGGCTGAACAGCCCAAATTTTCTCAGACTGTCTCCATAGGGAAAGTGCTCCAGTCCCCTTGTCACCTTTGTGGCCTCCTCTGGACTTGCTCCAGCAGTTTCATGTTCTAACTTATTTTGGTTTGGTACATGATTTTCCAAACATATTCTGGTTTTGTACACAAATTTCCAAACATAGGCTCTCCAGACTAAGCCTCTGAGCTGAGCTGAAGTAATCTCCTTAATCAATAGTCAATGTGTTCAAAAGGAGATTGTCACCCCAGGAGCCTTGTCTTTGGTACACATAGTTCTGACACTTGTTTGGCAGACAAAATGTCCCCAAAAAGTGGTCTTTTAGGGACTTTGACTTACATGTCAGTAAACCCCATACTGCTTTAAATCAGCACACAGTTTTCTGAATCTCACATTGAAACATGAATGGGGAAACATGGCAAGGAGCAGAAAAACTTCTAAAAGCAAAGACCTGGATACTCCTGGTGTCTAAGGACTAAATCCTGAGGTTAGTGAACCCAGCCTACTCTGTTTCCAGGAGAAAATTCCTATCCTCTCCCTAAACAAAGAGGTATCAGTTCCCAGAGCCAAATTCCCAGAATTTAGGATCCAAGGAGAACACAGACAAACAGAAAATAATCTGTCAAGACACTTGGCATAACATAACACATAAGCATGGAAATTCTTCTCACTTTGGTATATTCTATTATTCATCATGAGCGGAAAAAAAGAAGGCTGTTTTCAACGGCTCGTGAAGAATTTCTCTCACCTACATTAATGCATGTCACTCTCAGGCCTTCTTTAAATAAAGACAGAAACAACACTGATATGTACAAATCTATTCTTCCAAGTGTTGCAAGGAAAGGCTGAGAACTGGAATTGTTCAGCCTAGAGAAAAGAAGAATTCAGGGTGACCTCATTGTGGCCTTCCCGTGCCTGCAGGGAGCCAAAGGAAAGATGGAGAGAGACTCTTGACAAGGGCCTGGAGTGACAGGACAAGGGGCAATGGCTTCACACTGACACAGAGCAGGGTTAGATTGGATATTGGGAAGAAATTGTTCCCTGTGAGGGTGGTGAGGCCCTGGCACAGATTTCTCAGAGAAGCTGTGGCTGCCCCATCCCTGGAAGTGTTCCAGGGGTTGGATGGGGTTCTGAGCAACCTGGGACAGTGGAAAACATCCCTGTTCATGGCAGGAGCTTAAAACATCTTTGAGGTTTTTTCCAACCCAAATCATTCATGAATCTATGATTTTATGGAGGTGGTGTGTTAGTCTCAGCAGTTCAATCATCTTTGTCAACCAGTGTCTTCCCCTCTGCTTTTGCCACCTCTGCTCTACAGCTGTGAGACAGTATGAACAGGAACATAAGGTTTTAACACTATTTCCCCTAATCCCCCTTTATTAGAGCAAATCCCTGTATTCTCAGGGATTAGGGTCAAGCAAGGTCTGTTGAGCTCTCAGCCACACTGCTGCTGCGCCTGACATTAAGGCGTGGGATAGAGAGTAAAAAGAAATGCTTTGCACCCAAATCAGAGATCAGACATTAAATGGCTCAAAGTACCATATGCCAAAACCTCTTTAGTGCCTAATGAACAGTTCTTATGAGTGCTGTCCTAGGGACAACCACTGATTTATCTTGATTATTTCAGCTTTCGTTTATAGAAGCTCCAGGTTTCCTGAAGTAGAAATTTCTCCTCAGCAAAAAGACAGTGTAGCAGCACAGGCTCAGAAGACAAACACCAGAGAAAAGAATCTGTGCCCAGCAGCCACACCACAGAAACCTCTGGTTTGTTGGGGGTTTTTTATGTGCTGATAATATAAAATCTTGCTACATTTCAAGTGTGAGAACCATGGGGGGATGACAGGTATTCTCAAACAGAGGACATAGTAAGACGAGAGTGTATTTTCCTGACAGCTTGAGTACCTGTCTGAGAGCAGATGATGAGATCACAGGAGGAATGAGGAGCAGCTGGATGGGTATTTTCTGTGTGTGTGGGTGGTCATCTGACCCTGGATGGACACCAAAGCTGCACTCTCACTCCTCTGCTCAACTGGACAGTGGAGAGAAAACATAACAAAAGGCTCATGGATTGAGATAAAGACAGGGAGAGATCAGTCACCAGCTACTGTCCTGAGCAAAGCAGACTCAGCTTGGGGAAGTCAGTTCAATTATGTACCAGTCATATCAGAGTGGGATAATGAGAAGTAAAGCAAATTCTATAAACAATTTCCCCCTCCTCTCCCTCCTTCCTGGGCTCTACATCCTGGCCCTCAGGGGAGTAGGGAGATGGGGAATGGGAGTTATGGTCAGCTCATGGCATTGTTTCTGTTGCTGCTTCCTCCTCAAGGAGGGGAGTCCTTCCCCTGCTCCAATGTGGGATCCTTGTCTTGGGGGACATGAACTTCTCCAGCATGAGTCCTTCCTACTCTCTGCAGTTCCTCACAAACTGCTCCTGGGTCTCTTCCATGGGGATCAGTCCTTCAGGAACAGCCTGCTCTAGCCTGGGTTTCTCCCACAGGGTCACAAGTGCTGCCAGCAAACCTGCTCCAGCCTGGGATCCTCTTTCCACAGTGGTCTGTCCCAGTGTGGGCTTCCCACAAGGTCTCAGCATGCTTTGGGCATCCCTCTGCTCCAGCAAAGGCAGCTCCAGGGGCTGCATGTGGATCTCTGCACTCCCGTGGGCTGCACCATGGGCTGCAGAGGAATCCCAGCTCTGGTGTCCCTCCTCACTGCCTTGGCTGTCTGCAGGGATGTTCCTCTCACATCTCACTCCTCTCTTCTCTGGCCACAATTACCTCTGCACAACATCTTTTTTTTACTTCTTAAAAATATTATAACAGAGGTGCTCCCACCATTCCTGACCTACTCAGCCTTGGCCAATGGCACATCTGTCTCGGAGCTGCCTGGAATTGGTTATTTTGGACATGGGGGAGCTTCCAGCAGCTCCCTCACCCCTAGAGCCCCCCTGCTACCAAAACTGGCCATGCAAACCCCATGCAGTGTGTGGGCCCCTGGGACAGAATAAATATGACAAAGCCAAACTGTAATCAGCAACTGGAGAACAAAACAGATGTGACTCCATGAGATACAGCCCGTGCTTGAAATAAAACACCTGTGCTGAAGCAGAAAACGAACAGATAAGCCTTGAAATTCTGTTATCCAGAGCATTATTTCTCCCTCATTCATGCTAAGAACTAAATATGGCTTTTGCTCTTCTCTCTTCTCCACGAGATGTCATCATCTCTCTCCTGCCAAATACAAACTCTTACTTACCTCTGGCTTCCTGTTCTAAAGCATACACACATTTTCAGTGAAAGAGGGGCAGAAATCCAGAGCCTCCCTTTTCTGCATGGCCTTATCACTGCCATATGAGGTCGTGTTTATACAGCTTACCTCCCTCTCCCGAAGAACATTTTAGCAGACTGTCAAAAGGGCAACTTCAGCAATGAAGGCCATGCCAGAGTAAGTGGCAATTACATGAGCCAGAGTATGGGCTTGGAAATTTAGTCTCTCATATGCTTGGTGAATGCCCTAAAATTTTAATTTTTCCAAGTGGGAATCTGGGCCTGGAGATGTAGATGAAAATTAATATATCTCTAAAAAGGGAGGGAAGGAGGGAAGGAAGGAAGGAAGGAAGGAAGGAAGGAAGGAAGGAAGGAAGGAAGGAAGGAAGGAAGGAAGGAAGGAAGGAAGGAAGGAAGGAAGGAAGGAAGGAAGGAAGGAAGGAGGAAGGAAGGAAGGAAGGAGGGGAGGGGGGAAGGAAGGAAGGAAGGAAGGAAGGAAGGAAGGAAGGAAGGAAGGAAGGAAGGAAGGAGCACAGTGACACTCCAGTCATACACACTTCAGCTGGGAAGACCATGCCCTTCCCCAGTGCAGTTCCAGCATTAGGCAGTCTCAGATATTGATTACCAGATGTTTTCTGACCAGATGTTTCCTCCTCTCACTCCCAGCCTAGCAAACCCTCTAGCACGCTTTTGGTGGAGCTGTTCTCCCTCTTGAGACACGGAGTGAGGGCTCCTTAAGATAGACCTGTGATACAGAAGTGTTTATCACATAGTTCTGCAATTTCTCATGCATCTCTGATGAACTCACCTGTCCCATGCTCACTAATCCATCTCCCTCAGGCTGCTTGGAGCCTGCCAGACCTCTGAGGAGTTTTCTGCAGCTGCCATATGGGAAAAAAAAAAATTAAGAATTAAAGGGAAAAAAAAATACTGCTAAAATGTTTTTTCCTTCTGCCTCTCAGTGAAAATTCCCTCAAAGCAGAGGGAATTTGCTCAAAACAGAGCAGTGGTCATTCACAAAAAATCTGCTGCCAGAGCTCCAAATAAATACAATTTTAAGAACATCCCATCCCTGTAAGGTATTCAAGACCAGGCTGGATGAGGCTTGGGATAGCCTGGTCTAGTGGAAGGTGTCCCTGCCATGGCAGGGGGTTGGAAAAAGTTGATCTTAAGGTCCCTCCCAGCTCAAACCATTCTTTGATTCGATGATTTGACGTATAAGGAGGGGAAACGACATGTCATCCCCTTCCAGTTCTGGGCACATCCAAGGAGTTTGTTCTTAAAACTGAAACATGTTCAGGTCTCTCATTACTGTTCTTTTTTTTTTTTTTTCTTTTTGGCCCTTACTGAACTCCAAAGAGCTGAATTCATAAAACTTAAGGAAGTTTATAAACCTAGGTTTTATAGGGTTAGTGATGCAACTAAAAGAAACAATTATAATGGAAAAAATCATTAATATCTGTGGATCCTTTCAAAATTCCACAGAATTTCTAAGCCATATTTCTGGTAAATATTCAAGCAAATATAGAATATTTGTTGATAAAATGAAGGATATATGGTGTATTGGCCTCTCTTAGAAACTTTCTGAATAATTTATGATAAGTTGGCACGCCAGCTCCAATTATCCATTATCTCCAATTTTTTCCTATAGTTCATCGTGCTAATTGTCTTTTTACAGAAAAGTAACAATTACAAGGTAACATTAAAATAAACTATTTTTTCAACTTCAGATCACAAAATTAATCCTCATTTTCATTAAGATTTTCTCTTACATTACAGGATTGTATTTATATCATGTTTGGTTAGACATCACGTTGACAGTCAATAGTGTCAGGGATGCAATTCCTGAAGGCATTTATTCCTATGAATACTGTGGAATTTTATTGATAACCTCCATGGAAGAAAATAGGCAATTCCTCTGAGCAAAACTGTGAACAGCTGACAGGTTTGTCATCAGGATTTGGGTCTGTCATAGCACAATGTGTTATTTATTTATAGGTCTTGCTCCTGTCACACTGTCACCATCTTTAAAGAAAAATTTGCGTTGACTAGAGCCAAAGAGAGGAGATATTCACAGAATCACAGAATATTCTGAGTTGGAAAGGACCCAGCTCCTGGCCCTGCACAGGGTACCCCAACAACTTTTGATAAGGTTGGAAAGCTAAATAAAATCTAGAGAACATTTGAATCTGTGAGTTAATATCTAGACTTTCTGCTCAGATAGAAACACATCTCCTTTCACTTTTGAGTGATTTCCACTCTGCTCTACTTTCTGCTCCCCCTATATCAGTCAAAATTACAATCTCTGATTTCCTGGTAGCCCTTTCAATCCTTTATCTGCTTGAGAGCTTTAATTACATTGCAAAACTTACATTTTTGTCTCTCCACGTATACTTGATAGAAATAGACCCTGAGATAATACTGCTTGAGATATGGAGTTAATGTGATAAGTACAATAACCTTACAAGTAGCTACAAAAGGTAGATAAGGGATGATGTGATTTTAGGAGATCGTCGAAATGTCACAATTTGTCATAACATTATGCATTTGAATAGCATAAGCAATTAGATCCTTAATTGGTGTGATATTTTCTGATTTATTCCTTCCACATTGTCCATGAAAGAAAGAGCTTTCAGAAGATAATTTAGAATCACACCACTACTTAAACCACTGCATTGGGATATTTCTGTGACTGTTTCTGCTTCTAATCAATGAGAACTGGCACTTTGAACTTGTGAAAGTCTCTTTGACTGCACAAGAAGAATTCATGTGTAATACTGTAATGCTCAAGTGCCTTATGGGAATGAGGTAAATCTCAGCAAGTCATTTCCACCACAGCCTGAATATCCACATGGGCATAAAACATAAAACATCAGGGCTTATAGCCCCATTGGAATGATATCTTTTCACTGACATCCTCTTCTTTAAAGCACCTTTCATCTGGCATTATGTTAGACAAAAGCTGAAAGCAATGCTGATAATTGTGTCAGTGACAGAATTTAACCAAATGCTGTTCACCCCCAATACAGAATTAAATTCCTATTTTAGACAGACATGTCCACCTTGGATCCATTTATCAAAAGTCTGGGGAGCCAGCTGAAATTTAATCAATGCCACATACTTTATGGGCACTGGCTGATGTCCAGAGTGCTAAAACGGCAGTGCAGGATTGGAAAGGCCCAAGCACGTTGTTTATATGTGCTGGCTGAGATCCAAAATGGTTACAGTAAGTAGAAGAATAAAACATTGGTAAAGGGCCCTCTACTCCTCACTTGAGGCTAGCAAGTGCAACACTTCAGCTGGGAATAGGTGATCACTGTAAAACATAGACACATAAACCTCCAGGCATAGATCCTTTGTGATCCTGAGCACTCACACCTGGTGGGAAGAGAGAGCAAGGGACAGTGGCTTGGCTCTCCCCCTTGAACTGTGACTCTCAGATGACACAGATTGCTGATGGCTTTTCAAGGGTGCTCTGCTGGGTTGCATTTGAATTTCTAGTCTGGAGGTTTGTGGGGAATGATGCTTAGAAGGAATATCTCTGCTGTCTGCAGGGTCTGGAAAAAGTTGCCTGCAGCCCTAATGCAGAGCTCGTCAAGACCTTTATTCACAGAACAGTTTAGGGTGGGAAAGACCTCCAAGATCGAGTACAACAATCCCTTCCCTGCTTTTTTCCTAGTGTAACAGATCTATAACAAAGCCATGGACCTCATTTGGCATTTTCAAAACAAGTTTTCTGGAATAAAAATAAGTCCCCAGGTGCAGAGCTCAGTTGTGTTTTACAGCTGTGCAGTGCTGACAATGCACAAAGAAAGGGGTGTGGGTAACCAAGGTTGCTTTCCAAAGGTGAGGAAACATGGGCCATTAGACACATCAAGATCCTTGAGATCTGTATCCACATCTCAGAGAGGTCATCCCTAACTCCAGCTGAGTGCAGAACTAGCAGAGTTCACAATGATTTGTAGCTGTTCATTTATTTTTCGTATTTTTTTGCCGTTGCAAGTTCTTGCCCAAAATCTTAAGAATAAATCTGGCCCAGAGAAATAGAATCAAGATCCCTTGGAAAATGTTAAGAGACTGGAAAATAAGTTTGTATTGATTCTCAACAAACAAAACAAAACAGAAAACCCAGGCATTGTTCATGAGACAGGAATTCTAAAATATTCCATTTGGGGAGTTTGATGGCTTTCTTGCTGCCCAGCTTGAAAGCTTTCAAGCGTTTCTGCTTTCTCAATGTAGGAAAAAAGCTGCAATAGCTTAAATTAAAAAAGAAAAAGCAAAAAGCACCCTTTCGGGTTCCATTGTGAACCCAGAAACTTTGCCTCCTTGATCATCACCTTTTTTCTACCTTCACAGTTCTGCTCTGCTGCTTTACAGGCAGCACTGAAGTTCTTGCTTTTCTTTAATGAAAGTGAGAAAAATGGACCAGTATCTTCAAGGTAGTCTTCTGGGGAGATACTGTTTGGATTTTCCGAAGAGAAAAAATTATTCTAGTATAAATAGTCATTTTCCCACACAACATCATACAGTTGTTCAAAGGCAGAGATTTTTTAATCAGGAAAATAACTCTCCAATAAGTCTGCTTCATCCCAAACAGTCTAGACAAAGGTTGCAATTAGCTTCTGGCCATTAGATGATTTACAGATAATTCCCTCCCAAAACCTGACATGTAGAACTCAAACTCTTCAGATTTATTTAATACAGATGTTTTAAAGATGAGCAAATGTAAATATCTCTGAGAACTGTTTGAATACTACCAATACTTTTGTGTCTTGGTTTCAAAAGCTGCAATTCAATTGTATGTACACAAGAATCTGGTGCAACTTTAGACACTTGAGGACACCAAAGATATTCACCTGAGCTGGATAGAAATGACACAGGACTCATGGAAAACCTTCTGAAGCAGTAGATCCAGACAAAAAAGGGATTTCACAGAACAGCTCAGAATATGTTACATTCTGATATTTAGACAGCTGAGTAACACCCCAAACCTGTATTCAAAATAGAGCTTTTAAGGTTTGATTTTTCAAGTATCTTGACTGCATGTGTATTTATGAGAATCTTGCCCCCTCAAAAAAAAAAAAACCAACTGAAAGTAACTCCAGCTCATTGACTTAGAATCAAGAAGATGAATTTTTGTAAAGACAATCTCTTGTGTAAATGGCTGCCTTTAACATTCAAGGACATCAGTGCAATATTGGTACCCACAGAGGCTTTGCAGAAGAGCAGTTTCATGGAGCAGTATCTTAATGTGCTGCAGAAGGGACTTGTACTCATATTTGTGAGTATGGGAAGGAGATCCCACTCTCTTTTGGCAGTGTTGAAAGGAATAAAGGCTTGCTTTTGTTCCCTAAGAAAAGACACCTGTCTGGTTGCACACAAGACACAGCAGTGCTGAGCTAAGGGAAAGGACTGAATCCTCAAGGATCACTTTTCAGAACAAATTTTTACTATCCCTCAGTATTACTAATAGGATTTCTTCTATTAATGTTGCTGAAGAGGACAGGCTCTGACAGCTGTGAGAGTGTATCAATCATTTGGCAAATTTCATACCCTTACCTCTCACTAAAATAAAGGTAGGAAGAGCAAATAAAGATCTGGATTTATAAAAGCAGCACTCAGACTGAATTGTAAAAACTGATTTGGAATTCTTACAGGGTTTTGCACTATTAGAAAATTAGATTTTGCCAAAGACCCCAAAATATTGTTTTTTCTCTCCATCTGAATAACCATTTTTACAGAAGCAAATAAGATAAAGAATATTTCATCTTTCTGGGAAAAATACAATGAAATAAAGACTTAATAACACACAGAGATAACAATGTACAGATATCAATGTACTGACCACCTAAAAAAGAGCAATGGGTAAAGAGGAGGTATTGTGAGACTACAAGAGATTCCTGCATTTCACTGGAATGTTAGGAAAGTAGATCTTCAGAAACGTGCAGTGTCCTGGGGCAAGAGCTGCTTGTGATACATCTGTGATGACAGCAGTTCCTTAGACACCCAGATTAGAGGGAAATGTTCCAGCATGCAGAGACTTTAAGGCTCTAACACTACAAAAAGGACGGCAATGGCTCAACAGAGCAGAAATCTTAAGGGGACAGGTAGCTGGGGTTGAAGACATTCAGGGTACTGCCCAAGAAGTGGTGGAGGGAGAGCACATTTACATAAACAGATGGTACAAACTCATTGCAGGGAGCTGGAAGGACCATCTCCATCCACACCCCCTCCCTCATAGGCACAGGGCAGCACTGCCACTGCCACTTTCCTCAGCCTTGATTTATATCTCACGGCCTGGGGAAAAAAGTTTCTTCCCACTGCTTGTCTGACAGCTCATGGTCGGCTTCCATCCATCTGATGCTGCTGTGGGAAAAGGCAGATTCTCTGTTGCTCTGCAAACTTTTCAACACCGTCTTCCTGTCTGATACAGAAGTAAAACAGGGCCTTAAACACAAAACAGATCCTTTTAAAATTGCTGCATTTTGCGTCTCCCATCTCTTCTTTACTGTTTGGAGAGTCACCCATGAGGAGCAGCTGAGGGAGCTGGGAAAGGGGCTCAGCCTGGAGAAAAGGAGGCTCAGGGGGAACCTTCTGGCTCTGCACAACTCCCTGACAGGAGGGGACAGCTGGGGGGGTCAGGCTCTGCTCCCAGGGAACAAGGGACAGGACAAGCAGAAATGTCCTGAAACTGTGCCAGGGCAGGTTCAGGAAGAATTTCTTCACTGAAGGAGTTGTGAAGCATTGGAAGGGGCTGCCCTGGGAGGTGGTTAAGTCACCACCTCTGGAGGTTGTTCAGGAAATGACTGGATGTGGCATTCAGTGCTCTGGTGTAGTTGACAGGCTGATGTTTGGACTCAATGACCTTGGAGGTCTTTTCCAGCCTTAAGGATTCTGTGGAGCTCATGCCTTTGCTAAAATAAATTCCCTTCTCCCTTATGGCAGCATTGATGTGTTACCAGGTGTGTATGGATACACTGACACTTTGCTTGTGTCACAGCCCTTCCTATCACCTTCCTGCCCAAATAAAACTGAGAGGAACAGGTTGGCAGTGGTTGCACTCCAGCCTGAGTTGGCCCAGGATGCTGAAGCATGAGGCTCCATGCAATGGACAAGGAGATATTTTCTGCTTCTTAGATTATCATGGCTGGAGGACATGTGGACTGTTCTCCAGATGGGAAGATGGGCACTGTATTAAAAAAGAGACTTTAGATATTGAGCTTTCTGTGTTAGATATTCATCACCTAATTTGTACTGGAAATGAGTTTGAGAGAAGGAACTCTTGCTCAGCTTTTAGCAGAATTCATCCTCTTTAGAAAAAGCATGAGATCATACAATATGTACCTCTAAAGGTCAGCAGAAAGGAAGACAAAATTTGATATGGCGTCCTTGAGCTTTTAGACTGAAATAGAAAGAGGAAGAATAGAAAAGAATCCTGTATCACCACACCTAGTCTCCTCCAGTCAGTGTCTTTTATGAGGGAGGAAACACAGAAAAAATATATGTACACAGGCCAAATATTTTCAGTGGCCCTTCTAAAACAGTAAGTCCTTTCTTTGAGCGTAAAGGTTTGCTAAATATCCAAGAGAAAAAGAAGTCAGGCTTTGATTCATCCTGGTCTTGACATTTACATAACTTTGTTCCTTCTTCCTGCTTGGTGTTTATAAGAAGAGACTACCCATGAAATCTGAGAGTGTTGCAAAGATCACCCAGGCTCTTCTAAAAGCATCATCCCAGCGGGTGTGAGGTGGTGTAAGATGATTCTGAAATATCAGTAGCAAAAGAGAATTTCAGTCTAATCAATAGCCAAAGGGAGTTTAAGTCTAACACATGGATGCTGCAAATTCTGCTTGTAGAAAGGAAGCAAAGACTTCCAAACCAAGACTATGATGTGGTTTATCTGCTTGTCCCATTCTCCAGCAAGATGGATGTGCTAGATGCCAGACTTCTCTATCTTTTCTTTTAAAACTTCTTCTAATAACCATAACAAAGACTCACAACGCTTTAAGTTGAACTAAACTGTGATGAATGAATACAAATATGAAAGAAACCAAGACTCATTTTCACAGTTTCTGTAAGGAGGGACATGCTAAAGAATCCCTTGGTGAGTTGCTGCTCTCTACTGGGGAAAGGATGTACAGAAGACTACCCACATGGCACATTCCCTGTCTTGCATATTATTCCTGTCTTATCCATGAGCTGATGTTCTAATTTTAAAGTGGTCTTGATAGTGAATTCCCAAGTTAATCCACTTAAATAATTTCTTATACGACGTCACATTCATGTGCACCTCTATCTTAAAACTTCAATAGATTAATATCCCAACTTACTTCTTCTCCTTCCCTCTCCCAAACACATTCATTAGCCTCATTTGCTGCTCCTTCCACCAACATCCCAGGCATCAAGTCCAGTTCCAAGTGCCTTGTCCTGTCACCAACTGCGAGCTTCATTTCTTCCATAGTGAAAAGATCTCCCACAGCTCTCACACTAATTTGGATAAACACAGGACTTGTGGTCACAGAAGATGGACTTTTCCTGGAATAACATGAAGTTACATCTCCTTGCCAGGAGATAAAAAGAAGGGAGAAAGTGTTTGTAACACTTTATTCACTGCCAGCTACAAAATTCTTCCTTTGGTATTACTATTCCTCATTTTTTTTGCTTCATTTGTATTCTTTTGTTATCTTTTTCTCCTTTCCTCCAGACTCCATTTTCCCTCAATAGCTTTCTCAAATACACTAGTTCCCCACAAGAGTAAAAATGCACCTCAAAAATACAGCTTTTTTTTTTTTTTAATTCCAGTTTCAGTTTTCCTTTCAACAGCTGGACTGAAACACTTCTAGCTGCAGGAGATTTTACACCAGGACATGCAGATAAACTTGAGGTGACTCCAATTGCTCTATCACCAGAAATGGAAGCTGGGGGGACACCTGAGCAGAAATGTCTAAGACAGCTCAGGTGTCCAGATCACCTTGGAACTGTTGAAAACCAATCAAGAATTTGTGAGGAATGATCAGAATAAAGGCTAATATTTGGGTCAGGAATCTGCTACAGACTACCTGCCTGGGAAGAGAAGCAGATGAAACCCTCTTCAGGCAGGTAGAACAAGTCTTGAAATCACAGGCTCTGAGAATTGCTGGGAATCATGAGGATCATCAAAGTCCAACTCCTGGCCCTGCACAGGACACCCCAAGAATCACAGTGTTATTATTTCCTCGTGATTGCAGAAAGAAAACAGAGTTAGGGAGCACCTAAGCCAATTGTTCATGGGACTAGTCAGTTTGGCTGTGATGGTGCCAAGACAACCCTACAGTGTCAATGTTAGACTTGTCTCAACATCTTCAACAGCTCATGGCAATCAGGAAAAGTTCCTTTTGACTGAAAAGGGGCTAATGCCACACACATTTCTACCTCTCAAGAGAGGGGGAGAGCAGAACTGCTACTTGGGCCTTCTAATTTCTCTTTGTGCAGAAAGCACTTTGCTTTCACTAAATGCTGACTGCTGACTTGAGGAAGGGCAGGTTTGAGGACTCTTACAGGTCTGACTTGAACAATCAGCCCTGGGAGGCACATCTGGGCAGCTGTGTCCAGCTCTGGGATCATCAGCACAGGAGGGACAGGGAGCTCCTGGAGCGGGGCCAGCGGAGGCTGCAGAGATGATTCAGGGCCTGGAGCATCTGTGCCAGGGAAAGGCTGAGGGAGCTGGGGCTGTCCAGGCTGGAGAGGAGCCCCAGCTGAGAGGGGCCCTCAGCCCTGGGTGTCCCTGTGTGCAGGGAGGGCTCCGAGCAGGGCCCAGGCTCTGCTCCGGGGGCCCAGCAATGGCCCCAGAGCCACGGACAGGGACTGAGCCCAGGGGGTTCCACCTGCACAGGAGGCACAACTTCTTCCCTGGGCACTGCCTGGGCACTGAACACAGACCAGAGAGGCTGTGGAGTCTCCTCACTGGGGATATTCCAGAATTGTCTGGACACAATCCTGTGCCCTGTGCTCTGGGATGGCCCTGCTGGAACAGGGAGGTGGCACCAGTGACCCACCATGGTCCCTTCCAGCCTCAACCAGTCTGTGATTCTGTGATCAGACATTTCTCAGGCAACACCCTGAACAGGTTTCTGCTTTTCTTCTGGACTTGTTGAAAGGAAACAATGATTTCTTTTCCTGCTTCCCCCATATGGGGAATGCAGGCTGATGGAGAGCTCCAGCCTGAATTGCATCACACGTTTGTGAATCTCTGTACATGCACACCAGCCGCTGCAGGTATCCTGACACATAAATCAGCTGGGCACCAGATGCAGTTTGGCTACAAGAGAGAAGCAAAATCTGGGGCCAATTTTTCTAGGACACTGGAAAAAGTCTCCATGCAGATCGGTTATTAACATAGACTGCAAGTTGGTCTAACTAAAGAAACAAACTTTACATAACCCATTCCTCTCCATAGGTTTTATAAAGATCAGATACCACAAATAAAATCTAACACCTCCCTAAGTAAGGAATATAAAAGTGATAACTAAAAGCTGCTTTCTAGAAGCGCTTTTGAATTCAAATATGTATCTTTTGTGTATCTTAAGTAACTATAGTGCACACACCTGGCTTGTGAGTGGGTATGCGCATGAATTCTCATCCTCAGAAATGTATTAAACACTGTAAAAGATGTCAGGTCAAGCACTTAAAAGAGAGAAAATGTCAGAAATTCAGTACATCCTGAAGAACTGTAGTTCATCTCTTCTGTGAGATTGTAATGTAATAAATTCTGGAACTGAGTGATCCTAGTCCTTTTTTATCTTTTCCTCTTAAAGCACTTCTTTCTGCATTCTCCAAGTGCTCTGGCTGCTCTGTATTAATTCGCTGCCATCTTCTTCACTCACTTCTCAGGCTGTGTGTGGCCTCAGGACACACTTACCAAAATCCTGTTCTGAAGAGAGAAGGTTTCATTTCCCCATGGGATTTCCTACAAGCAGCAAGCATAAATCACCTCCCTGAGTCCTTCAGTGCCACAGTGAGGGAAGGGAAAGTGCTTGACTGAGTATCTTGTACTCCTTGTACTTCAGCACTGTGTCTGAAGGCTTCATGAACAGGAACATTTATCCCCAAAAATATCCTTTACTGATGGGGACAAGAAGAAGATGTTAAAATAAGAACTATTGCTCATGTGACAATTGAGTTTGAAGGCTCCAGTTATTCAGAATTCTTAGGAACATTAGCATGCTCTGTATAGGATACTCTTGCACCCACAAATCCAAAGCCGGGATGCAAAGCAACACACAGCAGTGCCTAGTGCTGGCTCGGATTCCAGGCTGTGCCCTGGAAGATGGTGCTGCTGTGAAGTTCCTCAGACCCTCCCACTGCACTGCCAGCAGCCACTGGGAGTCCACCCCAAGTCTCATATTTGGCAGAAGACAGCCGAGCCCCTGTGTGTGTCCTGCCATGTACCGCACACGACGTCTGCTCTAAAATTACCAAGGCAATAAAAGGGACACTTCATCAAAGGGCACTTTCCTGACACTCGTGTGAGTCACCTCAGCCTAATCTCAGTTCCTGGAGCTCAGGGAGTGGAGGACAGCTGCAATAGTTTAGCATTTCTAGAGTGGACCATTGCAGCTTGCCAGCAAACCCCAGAGCTGTGTGCTGGCGTGGCTCCTGGGTTCCCTTCCAGTTCCAGCAGGGAGTATTTTGTTGGCTTTAATTCCTGCAGTTAAGCCCAGTCCACTTGTTGCTTTTAGGTCTCTTTTTTGTTCCCCTACTGAAGCTACTTCCAACTCCATCATTTGCCTGCAGTCTTTTCCTTATCATACCTGCTCTGTTTCTCCTGCTACATCCTCACTCTTCATCACACATCTACTTACCAAATTTACCTACATCTTCCAATTCCTAATCTACAGATTCGTGAGGAAACTGCTGAATTCGTGTTCTGAACAATGTATTAGGAGTTGTTTCTGTATTTTGTAGGAAAATTCCTCCATTAAAAGCCAGCAACTCTCTTAGAAACCACTCAGAACCCAGATAACAAAGATGAATAATTACTGCACAGGCATAGAGGGGGCAGATAAAGCAATTTATCAGTTCAATTCACATTCATGGACAAGACCAGCCTTATGCACAAAGAGGTAACATTTTGCCCCCTCTGGAATTTCTATCAGCTCTAGCAAGACAAGGATTTTCCCTGTAGTGTCTACTTTTAAGTTACAAAATGCAAAAATCTGTAAATTAGGAGCTTTTAAATGCCAGACTCTAAGAATTTATCAAACTGTCCCTTCTGTCTTCTGGACTGTTTTCAGTATTTGAGGTTCATACCCATTATGCACTCTCACATGTTGAGTATACATTCCCCTTCTATGCTATGCACAGATTCACAGTGAATTCTACTCTTTTGGGCAAAACTGCCTTGATACATAGGTACTACTTGTTGCAACTTGGGAGACACAGTGCTGATATCAGGTACTGGGACAGACCCAGAATTTAATAAGTAAGATAATGAAAACCTTCAAATCACACCAGCTTCCAGGTTCAGGCTTATGTGACTGTTCCAAGAATTATCTATAATAAAATTTTGACATTGGAAAAAAAATTGCAGGTATTGGATAGCTGAGACCTGATCCTGTACTACTGACCCATATCTACTTAAAGCAAAGGAGTTCACTGAAACCAAAGGAGTGACACCAGAAGGAGACCAAGATCCAGTGATGATCCTGCACTGGTTTGGTACTTCAGGATGGATTGAAATAAGAAGACAGCCACTGCAGTTTTCCAACTTTTTTTTTCTTTATTTCCCTGCTGTCCCCATCCTGACGCCATTAAATGCCAGAGCCACTGGTTGATATCTGACCTCAGAATAGCTCCCAGAACAATGAGCACGTTGACCAAAGACCTCAGCAAATCAACACCTAGCCAGAAGGGAAAAAATGGACCACT
Source organism: Acridotheres tristis (assembly GCA_037013685.1). Lineage (NCBI taxonomy): Eukaryota > Metazoa > Chordata > Aves > Passeriformes > Sturnidae > Acridotheres > Acridotheres tristis. Next base: position 63,026,570 of record CM072885.1, read on the forward strand.
GGAAATCTTTTCCTCTGTTTTGTGGTTTGACTCGGGCTTCAGCCAAGTGTTCCTTCCAGAAAAACCCCAAAATCCTTTCCCAAAAGAAAAGCAACTAACCCTGTTTCTCCCCATGGGCACACACAAAATTTAAAACAAGATTGTCTCCAGTGAAAGGAGTGGCTCTTTTGACAGCACTGATGACTGTTTACAGGGGCAGTTTGGTTCCAAAGTTATTTTACCACCCCTTGTACTGAGCAAAGTGATAGAATCTTGTTCAGGATTCAGTTTCCACAACTCGAGCCCTGCCCTCCAGGCACACTGGGGTGTCACTCTGCAGCCAGACCTGGAAGCCAGCTCCCCAAAATTGTCTTACTCTCACACACACACACAAACAAGCACACATTTCATTGCATTCCCAGCACATACTTTGCCTAACCTTACAATAACTCAAATCTCCACTGGGCTTCCAAAATTTGTTGTTTTCCCCAGTCTATCTCTATATCTACTGACAATCTTTCAGCACTCTCTTCATCTACTCAAAGCAGAACTTGAAGTGAAGTTTATCTGCTTCCAAGACACTTTTCCTTCTGCCTCCTCAGGGTTCTGACAACAAGCAGCTCATTGTTTGTTGTTATTACCTTGGCAGAAACTCTGCTGAGAGAGCTGCTGCTTTCAAAAATCTACTCAGTAGCGTGGTCTCCCAGGGCTGCACATTGTCATATCTGCCAAGAATGCATACAAAAATAATCCCACATTTATCACAAAGAGAGAATTTGCTTTGTTGTTCGGGGTTTTTTTGTTGGTTTGGTTTTTTGTTGGTGTTTTTGTTTTTTGGGGGGTTTTGTTTGTTTGTTTGGGGTTTTTTTGTTGTTTTTTTTTTTTTCTTTTTCAGAAGTCCTCAGAGTTAATAGTCTGAAGTGGTTTGGAAACCTGAGAAGCTGAGGTCCTGAAGACCTTTCTCCTCCTTCTTGGTAGAAAGATGACAGGTACATGTGTGACTTGTTGGCTACAAGTGGAACTGCCAACAAAATTGCCATGAGAGATAGAAAGTCATCTGGCAGGTGGATGGATCTCATGCAGAAGAGAGTTGATAGTGTGGATGCAAGGTTGGTGCTCTTGAAAGTAAGAATTTGTATAGTCCAGCCATGCATGCACCAGCTTTGCCAGTGTCACCTCTGATGTCACACAGGGCTTTCTTCTGGGAAGTAAGAATTCAGTTTAATTCTCTTCTAAGCATGAAGAGGTTTTAAAACCTAAACCATCATTTAAAAAGTGGTTCACCAGGGAAAATCAAAGAAGTGGAGGAAATTATAGAAGAAATTCCTTCCTGTGAGGGTGGTGAGGCCCTGGCACAGGTTTCCCAGAGAAGCTGTGGCTGCCCCATCCCTGGCCGTGTTCCAGGCCAGGCTGGATGGGGCTCTGAGCAACCTGGGATAGTGGAAGGTGTCCCTACCCATGGCAGGGGATGGAACTGGATGAGCTTTAAGGTCTCTTCCAACCCATACCACATCATTCTATGACTTTATGATTCTTCATTTCACCCAGTGAATCATTTTGAAAGAAAAATAAATAATTCATTGCCTCAAAAGCCATGTCACTCCAGGTTAATCAATTCTTTCCTAGCATTTAGCAAATTGTGTTTTCCACGAAGGCAATTACTTTCCACTGTCAAATCACACCAGGGAAATTTTTAATTCAAAACAACAGAGGACCTGGATTTTCCTGTTGATTAGTACAGTTAATTATCTAACAGAATGCAAATATTTGACTTAGTGGCAGAACATAAAACCAAAACAAAGCCTTAACCTTCCAATATGCAGTAGGAAAGAGCTCTGTGTATGTGTGAATAGGCTTTTTTGTATTTTTATTTGTGCTTTAATACCTGGAAAAGAAATGTTGCAAAGAGAAAAGAAATGTTGCCTTATTTGCATAGTAAAGGCCACCTGTAGGTGAAACCTGTAGAAGTGGTTGGGATAACCTGTCCTTGCCACAAAAGACAGACAGACAAAATCTCTAGAATTCTATCTATGTAAACTGATCCAGGCTTGACTCTCCTTTACACAAACTCTCAGTGTGGCAACATGAAAGAACTTAAAAATAGGCACGAGGGTTTCACTGCCAGGACAGTAGGACTGGGAAAAGAAGGTCTCAGCTTGAATGTGACCCAAGCCCTGAGTGAGTGGAGGTGGTTCTTTCACAACTGTCTGCAAATGTGTGTTGACACAGCAGCTGAGGGGTTTGCCAAGAGCTGGACATGCCCCACAGAGCTTTAGCAGGGATTTGAACAGATTTCCCCACTTTGCTCCAGTCTGAGACTCAGCAACTCTGTTGTGTTTGAATGTTCATCATCCTTAGCTAAAGAAAAAGGTCCTGCTTTTAAAAGAAGGTTCTGAAAATATTTTAGCCTTCCTGGAGTCTTCTTAGTTGTTTTGTTTTCCAAGTGGCCATGACAAAGAGCAGGGTTCTCATGGTGATAATCAGCCACCAGGTCTCAGTGGGAAACACTCCCTGGTACCCATAAGCTGCCCCCTGCCACCATACACAGCGTTTCAGGGGGCTGCCACGCCCTGGTGTGCAAGGGTCACTCAACCCCCTGAAAAGCATAGGAGTGGTCCATGGTTTCTGATCCCAGCATTCTGATTTGGAGGGTGTCAGTAACGTCCTCCCTCTTGCTCCTCAGGGCAGCTCAGACACTCCAGTCCCATCCCTGCTGCTTCAATCAAACCACGATGCCCTGCCAGTGGGTGCCTTCATCACCTCACTCTGCAGCATGTGTGGCATGGCAGATTCCACACTGTGTGGTCACTACACCTCTGCTCAGCCCTGATTTACAAAGCTTTCCAGCACAGCCTGCTTGATGCCTTTTCGGTTGTCCTGTCCCCCTGGCCAGCAGCAGAGCAACTTTTTTCTGGGTTGGCTCAGAGCAGCATCCCATTGCCTGAGTGTGCCCTGGTGGGCTCACACTGCTGAATTCATCACCAAAGCACTGGAGATTCTGGGGTTTTCTAAGGGCACAAGTCTTGCCTGAGCAGGAACTGTAGGGTTTCCAAGGAAAAAGAGCAGGACTGAGCATTAAAAGGGATGGGCATGACAACAGGCTTGCATGGATCAGATTTCCTCCAGATTGACCCCAAAGGACTTTGTTCACTCTGGTTTGGATTAAGCAGTACTTAGAATTGCCCAACAGCCTGATCAGATAAGGAGAAATAGCTCCTACATCACCTACACAGGCTTCCAGACAATACCTGGGGCCCATTGGCATCCACCATGTGCATAAATCACAGAATTACAGAATCACAGAAGTGTTTGGGTGGGAAGGGACCTTAAAAACCACTTAATTTCCACCCTCCTACCATGGGCAGGGACACCTTCCACTATCCCAGGTTCTCCAAGCCCCATCCAACCTGGCCTGGAACACTGCCAGGGATGGGGCAGCCACAGCTTCTCTGGGAAACCTGTGCCAGGGCCTCACCACCCTCACAGGGAACAATTTCTTCCCAATATCCAATCTAACCCTGCTCTGTGTCAGTGTGAAGCCATTGCCCCTTGTCCTGTCACTCCAGGCCCTGGTGAAAAAGTCCCTCTCCATCTTCCTGTGGGCTCCCTTCAGCTATCCCAGCCTTACTAAATCAAAAAGAAGGAGAAGAGGGATACAGGGATATCCATGAGGAAGATTTAAGTATTTGTCTCTGGGTTGTGGTTGTGATTTGTGTTCCATAACTCTGTGAAAAGGATTTAAGACAGTCCCATCTGCTCTTTCCCCTAACACGTGGACTTTTGTAAATTTATATTTCTGTGTGCAAGAAGTCCTGATTTGTATGAAGGCAAGGACAGTATCTTTCAAAAATGCCTATTAAAAGTAAAATCTTACTCAAAAATCTATATTAAAATAATTTCTTTTGAAAACAGCTCTGATTCGTTTGGAAAGCACCCAGGGTTTTGAAAAGGTTTGATAGCAGTGAGTCAAACACCTTTTATAAGACGGATTTTTCTGCAGCAAATTCTGTACATATCTGAAATGCAGTTACTTTTCATTTTTGTGGATTCCAAGTTAAGTAAAGTATTTACTATTTGACTTCAGGTGAGCAAAATCTCTTTTATTTTGTGTCAGTTTAAAACAACTCCAAGTATCATGCCCACAAATATGGGAATACTTTAAAGTATTCCCTTGCTCTCCAAACCCTTTTGCAGGTATTGCTTGGGTCAAAATTCCTTTAATTTCCACTTTATTTTCTTAGAAGGCTGGACATTTGCGTAGTTTTTTAATAGATGAAGAAAAAAATCTCCTTTAGAAAATTACACAGCACCAGGAAACTGCTTTATTCTTTTTGTTTTTTACTGTATTCAGAGGTTTCTATATATAGAGAGAGATGTACACTCTGCATTTTACTTATGGCTAGTTTCAGGCAGTGAAAATATTATTGTTTTCTAAAACCTCTCCACATTTTCAGGCCAAGGTCATTCCCGAAGCTGATCCACCAAAACACAACGAGGAAATCAATTTTATATGAGAGATATGAGTGTTCCATTGCACAACACTGATGAGATGGCTGTGCTAACTCTTCAAACCTGATATCCAGTGTCACAGGCATGGAAACAAAAGCTAGTTATACACGAGTTTCTTTGGCTGGTGTTAAAAGCAACCCGTATAAAACTGCAACTTGAAAAGCTTTTAAACCTTTCTCAAATAAAGTGGATATAAACTGACTCATTTCTTGAAGTGCACCCCAGTTCACGCCAGATGCAACAAGGCGAACAGCTGGTCCTGCAGTTCTGAAGTCTGGGCTGGAAACACTTCTTTATTCCTAGTCAAAATCATTAAGTTAAAAGAGAAAATGGAAATAACCCATTAACAAAGGCAACCAGCAAGATAAAAGCCAGAATGAACTAAAGGGTTCTGAATACGAGCGAGTTTAGATTAAAGGCCAGTGAAATATGGAACCCAGCCCCATATAGATTTACCTGGCTCAGCTTGTGAAATGTCAGCGTAATAGGCTGCTGCTGGAAAGATAAGCAGGTCTGAAGAGGAGCTCTTAACAATGGGAACCTTGTTAGAAAAGTTTTCTATTGTACACATGTATATTAGCTGCTATTGTCTTCCTTTATTAAGAAAATCTTGTCTTGGATTCTGAGATTGCAAAAGCCCTGCCAGTTTATTCTGTTCCATTTAGTCTGTATTTTAAACTACATTTTGAACAAAAGAAATCTAAATATATCTTGTGCTTTAACTGGAAAAAGCTTCCTAAAAGGACCCAGTTGATTCTTGCTGCTAGATACGATGAGGCATAGAAAATGAATGCAGTGGGCATTTCCAGATGGTGAATCAGTTTTTTAGTGATAGCCATCAGTGAAATCCCCATCGCACTTCAAAGGCTGCGTGGAAAGCACTGGGTGTTTGTGTCAGGGAGAAGAAATATTAGATCTCCTTACTCCTAACCAAACCACTGGAGAAGCACAAAGGGTGCACTTGGAGTCAGCTCCAAATAAAGGCAGAAAATCTCTTCTTACAACAACAAATTTGTATTTAGTCCATGCAGTAGGGTATCAAGTGAGCTAGGCAAAGCAGTGTGTTTGTTCCCCAAAAACTTGCTTTTCTTCTCCACTTTTGTTGAGGAATTGCCTGCAGGAAGCCCATGTGTTCCCATTTACTATGGCCCTGAGAACAAAGGGTCATTCTGCACAGTGATGAACCCAGACTAGGAGTTGCTTGGCTTTCCATTTAAAGCAAATAAAAATAGGGAAGATGTTTATTATGATATCCACTGTAAAGTGTTACAATAAAATGGCTTTAGGTGACAGAGACTTTATCAGGTACTGATTAAATGTTTAGTTACATCACCATTCATAGCTGGAAGCAGATGAATAATACTCAGGTGTATAACTTTGGTCAGCTTGACACTTAGTGTTCATATTAACAAGACAAACCATTTGAGATAGTATAATAAACATTTTCAACTATGTTACCTCTTCAGTAATGATCTCTCTATACTAATATATGGATAAATATATATTAACATATATAAAATATATGATTCATACAATATTTCAACACAGTAGCAACGTATAGGCCGTCCCTGCATGCTGCTGCACAACATTTTTTTAATAACAAAACTGGAATCAGGTTTATTTAAATCAAGACCCTTTAAATCAATGCCATCATTCAATAACTTAAATCATATTTATGCAAATTACTGGTTCAATTTTATTTTTATTTTTTAACATGGCCTTTATGAAGCATGCTAGTCTTGGTAAAAAAATCTGTTCAGATCTCAATTTCCATATTTTCCAAGTGTGAAGACTTTAAATGTGAAATCTTCAGAATCTTGAAAGCTGGTTAATGACATTAAAAACATTTAAAGGTAATGAGTACTCCACTGCTTTTGAAAATAGAACACTTTGACATGTCAAGAAAACAGCAAGAGCCTTGCAAAAAATCTAGCAACTAATTAGTATTTTTGGCTGCTCCCAGGTATGGAAAATTATTTAGTTAGTTATTTAGTCATTTAATATTTGAGAACACAGTAGTCCCTGGACATGACCAAGCAACAGCTTCTGCCTTTTCTTTTGACACTTCTTCAATTACCCAGTCCCATGATTTATTAGGTCCTTTGAAGTACCAGGGGTCAGAAAACTTGTGTCCAACTCCAATCTCTACTTCCAGAGCTAATGTGCGACATTTCCTTTCTTAGCAAGAAAAAAATACTTGAGAGTACTTAGCAGGAAAAAAGGAGCTTTTCAGGAGCAGCCCTTTTGTCACTCGTGTTGCTCTTACCAGCATGTGGTTGTCTGGTCAGGGATAACATGACAGGAATAATCTGCAAAGAGGAGACATCTTATCAAAGTTGTGGCCACCCACTTTGCTCCCTTACTCCATCTGGCTTCCCACACATCCTGCCTGCCAATCCTTTACTGTGCTAACAGGAATAAATAAGAAGCAAACATGAAATGGCAGGCATAGAACTTCCCTCTCATCACAGAAGCCATAAAAATTGAATTTTCAGAGGTGGAACAAATAGAAAGTCCCCATTATTAAGTTTGCAATTGGTTTTTACAGGGTTGAAATTCACCTTTCCCTTAAAAGACATAGATTTGTACTGAGCACTGATCACCATTTGTGGTTTTTTTTCTCATGAGGTAGAAAAGCACATTTTTTCGCTGCTTTTGGTTTCCCTGGTTACTTGAGCAAGTTACTTCTTGAAGTTTTTATGGTTTGTGGCATCACATTACACAAACATGAGTTACTATTGATGCACCACGGCTTTGAGCCCCTGAGAATGATAAGTAGAAAGAAAATCCCCTTTTGATGTAGCAGTTGCTGAAAATTCCTCCTGAGGTCACTCCTCTGAAGAACAGCTCTCTGCTCACAGCAAGGACAGACTTGTCAAGGGGTATTTTTAATGCCTTGGATAGTTTCTATGTAAATATTAATTGGCGGATCCTGCACAAGTGAGTGCACCACTAAGTTTCCACATGTTAATATTGAGTAATCCAATGAGTCAGCACGAGTTGCAGAGATTTCTAGAGACTGGACACTGGGTTCAGCACCATTTCCCCCACCTCACAGCAATATTGCAAACTTCCAACAATTTTCACAACGTAGCTATGAAAAATAGACCTTGCATCAGGTATCCATATCTGGATTTTCTCAAAGTAATTGCATGTAAATGGACCAGGGGCAGAGGATTGTACTACAAAGCAGCAGCCATGTATCACAGGTGAGAGCAAACACTCAGCTTTGGTCCTTGAAGCAATAACCAGCAGCAGTCTGTGTACTTCCAGCTGGAGAATGAAAAGGAGGGATTTAAGGACTATGCCTAGTTTCCTGTACAACAGCATGACACAAATGTGTGCATAAATATCCACATAAAAGGCTGTGAGAATTGGGATTGTTAAGGTTTTGGGGTGACCTCATTGTGGCCTTCCAGTGCCTGCAGGGAACCCACAGGAAAGATGGAGAGAGACTCTTGACAAGGGCCTGGAGTGACAGAACAAGGGGCAATGGCTTCACACTGACACAGAGCAGGGTTAGATTGGATATTGGGAAGAAATTGTTCCCTGTGAGGGTGCTGAGGCCCTGGCACAGGTTTCCCAGAGAAGCTGTGGCTGCCCCATCCCTGGAAGTGTTCCAGGCCAGGCTGGATGGGGCTCTGAGCAACCTGGGATAGTGGAAGGTGTCCCTGCCCATGGCAAGGGGTGGGAAGTGGATGGTTTTTAAGGTCCCTTCCCACCTAAACCATTCAGTGATTCTATGATTTGTACAAAATCACTCTCACACATCTCCAAGTCCATCAGTCTCAGAAATCTGCATGAGCAGCCAGCCCAGCAAAAGTGACATCCCACTTCTGGAGGAGTGCAGAAAATAAATGCATTGTGCTATCTGTGTGCTCTCAGCTGTAAAACTCCAAAATCTGAATTCCAGGGATATTGCAGATATTGGATAGACCTTGTCAGACTGATCTTGCACAAAAAAATCGAAGTGGGAGGCAGGGGACAAAGGACCTCCAGGTTGAGGTGGAACCTCTTCCCTGTTTGTGGCCCTAAGAGCTGAGAGGTGAAGGACTGTGGGTGGCTTCAGAGCACACAGACCCATGGCAACGGCAGCAAGAGGAGCTTTAATGAGAGAAGCATTAAGTGCCTTTGACACCTATTAGTGAAATGATGATAAAAATAGTGTTAGGTCATGTGAAACTGCACAGAACAATGTTGTTTATACTCAGGCAGTTGAAACAACCAATGAACTGCGTGGTTTCAGCTGCTTGGTTTGTTTCAAGTGTGATGACCCTTAAAATAGACGAAAATATATCTGCTGATACTGGGCATGAGACATCCTTCCAAGCCACAAATGCACCCCCCGTTTCTAACCTTCCCAAAGGGGCAGAACTGAGGTTACAGATTTAGGTGCCTGCCATTTTAGACAGCCAGTTTTGGAAATGATAGAAAACCCACAAGGTCACACGAGTGATTTTTGGTGGAGCTCAGATTAGACTCAGGATGATTTGATATCTTATAGCATCTCAGCTCAGCAACAGTTTCACTGAGATCATGACATAAAAAACCAATTGTTCTGGGTTTTTTTTTTTCTTGTTTTGCTTCATCTGTTGTGGGGTTCTTTTGTCTGTTGTAATAATGTGGAGTGACCTTGCTTTCTATCAGGAGAGATTGTTTCTACTTAAAAATTGCTCATGAAAAAGAATTTGATCTTTAAGAAGTCAAAAAGAATTCTCAGATGTCACATTACACAAGATAAATTCGTTAATAATTTTATTCTGAACCTGGATTATCCTTCTAAACTGTTTTCCTGAGAGTATAGCTTCACCAGAATGCTAAATCATGGTATATAATAGTGCATATCAGATCTGAATAATATATCCAGTTCAAAAACAGAAATAAATATTTTCTTTCCTTGGTTTGTTAATGTAATTTTCCTAAGCACTTAATGCATTTTTCCTAGATAAAAAAAACATCCTCTTAATATACTGTTAGACTAACATGTTTGGGATTTGGTTTTTTGTTTTTGTTTTTGTTTTTGTTTTTTTTTTTTGGTTTGTTTTTCTTTTTTTTTTTTTTTTTGGTTTGGTTTTTTTTTTTGTTGGTTTTTTTTTAATTTTGTTTTGAAGGCTACTAATGCATGCCTGACCTCAAAAGAATATTTTCTTTAATTAGAAAATGCTCCTAGCTAGAGATGTCAAACCCTAGTTTCAAATAAGGAATGCCTAGTTAAACAAGCTAAAGAGGAAAATCTCTTAATCCATAACTTTAATCATAACAGATATTTTACATAACCAAAAATGTACTTAAATGAAATTGTTGTCCAATTCAAGGAATAGGGAAAAACTTACTTGAAGTGAACCTATAAAGGATAGTCTGACTGATGTTTTTTAGCCAAGGAGTCCTTACTCTGAAGAAAAGCAGCACATACATTAAAAAAAAAAAAAAAAAAAAGCTTTTGAGTCTTCCAGTAAACCCCCAAATAAATTGATTTCTTTTTTTCTTAAAGGTGAACTGGGAATTAATAACAGACAGACATAATTCAACATCCTGTCACAGCCATCACAAAGGGACCTAAATTTTCTGACTAGCCTGGGCTGTCCAAGCTCAGTGTGGTTTATTTGCTGGTAAGAGATGCTACTCCCTGGCTGTAATGAGAACAAGTCACTTCAATTGAGAATCACTGGGCCAATGACAAAGAACATTCTGTGCTGTGAGGTTTTACAGCCAAATGGAAGCTCTGGTTTAGGGACAGAAACATGGCACTGGCAGAGTTTTATGCTGCCTCATAAACCTCAAAATCTTTGGGCAAGATAAGACAACCCCTCCCCAGAATCCCACAAGAGACTCTGAGACCTGGATGTGAGGGCAGGTCGTGGTAGGTGACTTTGAAAAAACACTGCTATTATTAATATGGGATAATAAATAGTTTTGCTAGGGAAGGTGTAGGGTTACATGGAAACAGGGAACAGCTGAATAGTATTAAATCAACAAAGCCAGCCTTGTGACTCCACCAGCCCTAATATTTGTGAACTTGTGTATCCTGGAGAAAACCTGGTGTGCTCTTCCCTTGCCTTGCCTGGATTTGGAACCCAGGCACCACCCCCATGCCTACCCCATCCACTTCCACCCCCTCAGTGCAAGGTTAGAGTGCAGAAATGTGTTTGATGGGCAGGCAGGCCAAGGATCATGTTCCTTTTCACCCTTGGACCTCACTGTGACCTCCAAGAGCTTATTTAGATCTGCCCTTGGCTCTTCTCAGCCCCAAGAGCAGTTTCTCTGGCCCCCTACGGACCTTCAACCCTGCTTTCCACAGAAAAATTATAGCATACAGCCTGTTCTAGAAATAGCTAAGAGGCTACAGACAAATAAATGGCAAATATCTGCTTGAGAAAAAACAAGAATGACCAAACCCAGTGTTTTTCCTTTAAAGTGAAAGATGGAATTTTAGTAACACAACTAAGCAGAAGGACTAGACACTTTAAATATCTCTGTGAGTGAAACAAGGCTTCAAATACACTTTCCCTGACAAGTTAATTCCAATTTATTAATTATGTCTATATCTTAATTGGCTCTCACAGAAGTGAGTATAATTGACTGTGTCCACACTTAGGCATCTTTCAATTGTGTCATCACTGGGACTTCCATGGTCCTTGAGGCTACACAGACCTGAGCCCCTCTCAGAGCTTTTCCTGGGGTCTCGTGGGAAGAGACCAGAGAGGAAAGGAGAGTGATTTAACCCCTGTACTCCTTGAAGAGCACTGAGCTCTCTATATCCAGCATTAGCATGGCTGGGCTTTCACCTCACTCTCCATGAGAAGCTCCACTTATAAAACACAGCCACAGTCCCATAAGGCATTTAAATGCATCATCAGCACCAGGGTTAAAGAAAAATCTGTGTCCCTTCCCTGCCTCTAACATTTTGTTGGACATGAGCCCCCTGTGTTAAGACTCAGTATGTTACAAGTCTTTAGTGATGCCTCTACATAAAGAATGAGACTGTGAATTAAAAGGATGGAAAACAAAAAATATGGACTATGAGTAGTCAGTCACTTTGATGCCCCTTTATCCTGGAGCACTGGGAAACTATCTCTTAGTGTTATTTCTCACAGGGGGACTAGAAGTTGATTTAGAACACAGGGAAAACACAATCAGTTTTCAGACAGACTTTCCAAAGCACAAAGTGAATCTTGGCATCAGTGAAATGTCTCACCTGAGGAGTGAGAGTTCCTGAGGACATTATTTCACCTAAACCATCAAAAGAAGCATTTCAGGGTTTACTTTCTTAAATATACATGGGAAGGTTTCTTTGTTTGAAGTTTGGGACAGAGGAGAGATCGTGCTCGTTTTTCCCCGCTTTGTATAGCTAACATTTCTTTTGCTGTAATTCAAACACATAACATCTGAAAAAAGGCACAAAGTTTATCAGTGAGACACTGTCATGCCCCACTTTTTCCGGATTTGTTTGGATTTATGAGTGAGGCATTGTCTAGCCAGGAAACTACAGATACCAATTCAATGAGTTTAAAAACTGATACAGCAAAATGTTGGACTCACATTTGAGTAGGAAGCAGCTGCACTGTGTCAAGATGTCACTGACCTTCCTTATTTGTTAGCAGTGTCCTGGCCAAGTCGCTGTTTTCACAGCAGTGTCTGGGGAATGGCATGTGGGAGCATTTCTCACATGCTTCAGGGTAACTTCCAGTGCTTCCACTTCCCTACAATATGCACACAAAGAGGCAGAATTTCCCTGGAGTACCTGAGAAGAGCAAGTGCATTCTGACCAACGCATGTGGTGGGGAAATCCTTCACAGAAGGGCAATAGCATCATAAAACACTGCAGCTGACTGTGAAATGCCCACAGAGAAGCCTCAGAAAAATCAAAAAAACCCAAAACAACAAAAACAACCACACAAATAAAGCTTTATTTCAGCCTTTCGAAGGTGTGACCTCACATCAATCATTGCTAACTTGAGAAAAAATGAAACAAATGCCGTTAAACTGGGACAGCAAGAGATTAGTATTCATTTAATTACATCAATATAGATGTCAGTTTAAATCAGCATCACACAGAAAAGGTCCAAAGTGCTGTAAATTTACAGGTAGAAAAAGAAGTGCCATTTGTCATAAAGGGCATATTGTTGGGCCTCATCTGCACATAATCCTGCACCAGGTGAACTGAAAGGGTATTTTTAGATTAATTTATTTAGCTGTTGTATATTAATTTTGTTAACTGTGATATTGTATCTATAAATCTATGACCTGCATCTCATTTATTCTAATGTGGGGGTTTTTTTTGCGCTACTTGGCAATAAAAAGCAGTCTTGAAACAGGAAACAAGCACAATTGAGGTCAGTGGGATACCTCATGTGCTTACAGCACTTTCAGCACCTCTGAGAGCTGGATAAAAGTGCAAAGTGACACAGAGCAGAGCACCACTGTGCTACACCCCATGTCCACACACGTGGGCCTGACTGCTGGGGCTCAGAGAAGAAACAGAGGATGGGTACAGCTGAAAGGGGGAGAACCAGGAAATTGTGCCAAGCTAGAAATTGTTCTCTCAGATAAGCAACAGCTCCAGGAAATGGAGGAAGAGAGGAATGAGGCAAAGCGTGATATGGCACATGACTCCTACCTTTGCAAGGCAGGCCAGAGAAGGGACATGCTCATCTTTTGCACTAAATCCCACATCCCAAGCATTTTAGGTTGGCTTGAACACCTTTCTGTGGAGCTCAGAAGACAAGTGTCCCATGGAGCTGTGGTTCATGAGTCCTTGCATTCTCTGTAGGAAAACTTGATTTGTATAGTCCTAGCTTTGCAGATGGGCCATGAGCACCTGGGATTCAATTTGTGTCCATACTGTAGTAAAATGTCAAGAGTAAAAAATATTAGCAGGAATAGTTTATAGTCATTCAATGGTAAAATGTCTTCAGCCAGAGCTACAAATGTACCTGCACTCTTATGCTCAGGATAATGGGCAGACTGTCAAAAGGTTATATCTTTGAAATTAATAAAACTCAGGTTGTTAAGAGACAGAGCTTGAAAAGACTGTGGTAAACTCTGTGATCAAGCAACACATCAGGATATTTACATCTCCTCGGAGCAGACCGAAAAAGGAAACATAATTTTCACCAGCATTTCTGTCCCATCTATTTTTTCCCACCGCCTCCTGTGTACTGTAACAATGCATTTGGGTAAGTAGGTGTTCATCCCATACCTCCTGATCAAATTTTGTTTACTGCCTTCTTTCCCAGACTTCAGATGAGTAATGGAGATGCCTTGGCCGTGAAAAGCCGAGCGGGGGTGGTGATGGGGCACCAGGGAAAGGACACACAGGGCTGGCAGCCGTGCCCTCCAGGCCAGCAGCACATCCCAGCCAGGCCTTTACCTTTCATGGAGCTCAGAGCCCCATCTGCACCTTAGGAAGGAAATGGATGGGAGCAGGGACAGCCCAATCCCACTGGGGCACACCCAGGGCAGCAGCTGCTAAATCGGTTCTGCAGAGGAGCCAGTCAAAGGCAGGGGGAGGAAAGAAGCACATCTTGGATCCTTGGGAAAAGGGAGTAGAGTGTGCCCTCTATAGCTCAGCCACCCCTGCCAGCCAGAGGGGACAATTCAAGATTTCAAATTCAATACAAAGCCCAGCCTGCCTTCACCATGAAGCTGGAGAATGGCAGAAGCCGATTCCATCCACCTGCAGCATGCTGGAATTTCATGGCTTTCATTAGTGCATTACACAGGATGGCTGAACCCTTTCCTTGAGCAGCTCCCTCTTTGCAGTTCCTCTTTCTCACCTTAATCCCATTTCTATCCAGGCTGCTGGATCAGCAGGTGAAATGCCCTATAACTGAGCCCTTAGCTGGAAACATCAACATAATGTAAACGCTACTGTTCTGACTGGTCAGGTGATTTTAGTCACAAAAAAACAGCTTAGTAATTTCAGGAAAAAAGTTCAAAACAACCACAACACAAGCATGGTACTTTGTAGCATCAGAAGCCTCAGGGGAGGACCTTTAAACAGTAAAAAGTGATTGGAGAAGGAAATGCTCCTTTCTTCCTGTGATGGATGATCCCAGCAGCACTGAACCATGGCATTGCTAGAGATGGAAGGAATTATTTTGTACCAGATGAAGCAAATAAATTACTTATTCTTATTCTTATTCTTATTCTTATTCTTATTCTTATTCTTATTCTTATTCTTATTCTTATTCTTATTCTGAAAAGCTCAAGAACTTAAAAGGGTTTTGCTGTTAACAAAAATAAAGCTGGTAATGTAAAATAACTTGCTGTAGTGAGTTATTTAGTAGTGAGAACTAATTTACATTCTAAATAGGGCTAAAAAAGTGAGGACTGAAGTGATAAATATTAGGGAACATCCTTCTGGATTGACTAGCAATACAGAAAAGGAAATTTCAGCCAATCTAAAAAGCCATAGCGTTTCAAAAGGTGAGTCCTGTATGTCCTGCATCAAAAAATCCACAGAAAAATTTTGATTTCGTGTACTGATTCCTCCTTGAAGTATTTCATTGAACACACTGGTTTGTTACAGTCAGACTTTATTAGGAAGACTAATGCTTTAAATAATATTTTAGAATTTATACACTGCTTATGCAAAAAAAATTTCAGTAACTGAGGTGCATTTATTTAATGCATCATCAAACTCACACTTTGCAGAGAAGTCATACTATGTGTTTGCTCTCCTTCACCTTGTGTGAAGTTTATGTAGCTAGGAACCTAAATTAGCACTTTGTTTCTTGGTTAGGAAATTGATAGGAGTGACTCTATATCCCTGTACTGCCGAAAGCTGCAAGTGATTAATTCTCTGATTCATTGCCTAGCAAAACAAGGGTTGTGACAGTTCCCAAAACACATCTGTGTCTATTTCAGGAGTAACAGAAGTGTATATGAAAAATGTAGGGAGATGTAGAAGCGTGAAGGAGCAGCAACCACTGACTGGACCATCAGCCACAATCCAGAACATGTCAAGACCCTTAAATTTGAGAATGTGGGTGAAGGAAAATGAGTGCTGGTGTCGAGTGGTGCCCAGGGCTGGGGGCTGAGGCAGCTTCCGTAAATTCCCCTCCTGTTTATCCCACTCCTTGTTTATTTTCGGAGCCTGCTTGGCTTGTGGCTGTGAGAGGGGATGTTAAAAAGGAGCTGCCAGGCTCAGTGAGGTTTTCCCAGCTGGCCCATGAGGAGGGCAAGCAGGATAACCAAGGGAAAGGGGATTGCTGTGGGGATCTGCACCTCCTGGTTCACTGGGCACACCTTGGGCTGGGGGTCTGCAGGGCAGGACAAGTCACAATCACTGCCTTGAAGGCTCAGCTGAAGGCAGAAGATGATGCTCTTCTTTTCCAGGCCACAGTGCCACTGGCAAAGAGTGATTCCTGCTTTTTGAGCTTGGGAAGACAAAATGAAGCAGTGACTCAACCGGCCTGGGCACTCCAAATAATGCCATCAGCACAAGGTGAGTCACGAACAGGTGATGTCTGATCCCAAAACAGCCAAAGACTGCAAATCAAGGAATGAATCTTTCCTCTGATTTTAAGGAACCATTTGTATCTTTTCTTTTCCTGTTTTCCTACAGGTTGGACTACTCCCTGTTATCATTCTCTCTGACATTTTTGAAGTTCTAAGCATGTTTCTGAGCACACACAGACGAGCTCTTTTGAAAAAGACATCTGTCACCATTTCCTAAACTTATAAGCTATGCAACTCCCCCTTTCAAAATTGCCAGGCATCTGGCAGGGAAAAGATCTGGCAAAGGACATGCTGTACTCTGCAGGAGGAAGTGAAATCACCTAAATACTACAGGATCAAAAAGCAAGTAAATTGAGAGAGGTCACATCAACCATATCATATTTGATGCACAGAGACCCAGGAGTCTAAATTTGCTTAAAATACTCTTGGGTAAACAAGTTTGGGTTTGATGTTAAGAATGTTTAATTAATTCAATCAATCATTTTGCTGAAAATGTTCCTGTCAAAGGTTTAGGATTAAATGGAAAAGTGTCTTCTCTAGAGATTAGTGTTTTAAAGATCTGTCTTCATGCGCTCTTACTTTCATTACATGATTATTGACATGATTACATTCATTTGATGCCTTAGCTAAGGGACAGATCTCCCCAGTTTCCCATTTAATTCATTGTGACTCTAACTTGCTCAAATTAATGATTAGAATATCTGAACTTTGTGATATATTTGTCTGATTTTCAATGATTTTATAGATTAAGATGTAATTGGAAAAAGAAATAATAGTTACTTTCAGAGATGCTTTTCACCATTTTTAATTGTCTTAGGCTTCTAGGGAAAGATCAGCAGAACGAGAGAGGCTGGGTTCAAAGCTTTTGCACCTTCCAAGAACAGTCCCAAGTACCTGCAGAGCTGCTCTGAGCTACCATCACCCATCAGCTTTGCTGAGCCTTGTCACCAGGAGAGCTCAAAGCAGCTGCTCTGAAAACTTCCAGGGAACTTCAGCACAAATCCTGTTTGCTTTACCAGAAGTGAAGTGTAGAATATATTAAGTAGCTTTGTTTCACCCTCTTAATAAGATTATGAGAAGGGGAAAGTTCATTTGAGAAGTAAACAGGACTACACTCACCCCTCACCAGAGGAATCAGGGAGAGGATCAGAAAGGTAAAAGTGAGAAAATCCATGGGTTGAGACAAAAACAGTTCGACAGGAAAAGTAAAAGCTGTATGCACAACTAAAGTAAAACAAGGAATTCTTTCACCACTCCCCATGGTTCAGCCACCTCCAGGAGGGCAGGGCTCCATCACGCGTATTTGGGAAGGCAAACTCCATCACCCTGAACATTTCCATCTTCCTCCTTCTTCCCTCCCTTTTATATACTGAACATTATGTCAGATGGTCTGAAATGTCCTTTGGTCAGGTGAGGTCACCTGTCCTGGCTGTGTCTCCTACCAACCCCCCCAGCACCCCCAACTTCCTTTACCAGCCTGGCAGTAGGAAAAGCAGAAAAGGCCCTGGCTCTGTGCAATCCCTGCTTAGCAATAACAACAACATTTCTGTGTTATCACCCCTCTGTTCAGCACAAATCCAAATCACAGCCCCATTCCAGCCACTGGGAATAAGATTAACCCTACCCCAGCCAAAACCAGCAGTGTTGCTTTCCAAAATCACAGAATAAAACACCAAGTTTATTAGACGGATGAAACACTTCTCCTGTGAGGAGAGGCTGAGGGAATTGGGATTATTCCTGGGGAAGAGAAGGTTTTGGGGTGACCTCATTGTGGCCTTCCAGTGCCTGAAGGGAACCACAGGAAAGATGGAGAGAGACTCTTGACAAGGGCCTGGAGTGACAGGACAAGGGGCAATGGCTTCACACTGACACAGAGCAGGGTTAGATTGGATATTGGGAAGGAATTCTTCCACCAGACCAGGTTACTCCACCCTAACCCAGAGCCCCATCCAGCCTGGAACACTGCCAGGGATGGGGCAGCCACAGCTTCTCTGGGAAACCTGTGCCAGGGCCTCAGCACCCTCACAGGGAACAATTTCTTCCCAATATCCAATCTAACCCTGCTCTGTGTCAGTGTGAAGCCATTGCCCCTTGTCCTGTCACTCCAGTTCCAGATGAAAAGTCCCTCTCCAGCTTCCTTGGAGGCACTTTCAGATATCAGAAAGCTGCTCTGAGCTCTCCACACAATAACCTTGCTACCCAGGTGTGGGCAGCACTCAACACCTGGCAGACATCAATGTAAGACTGATTTGTAAAGAAGATGGGAAACCTCCACATTCCCCACATTTCTCCAGGGAAAGGAAAAGAAAAAAAAAAAGGAAAAAAAAGGGGGTCCTGTTTTCCAAGAAGATTTAAACACAGATAACTTATCTTTAGAGAAGTCCATAGCATTTATATGGGGGAAAAATAAAAATCATTCATGTGATCAGTGTGCCCTTCTTCTTGCCTTCTCGCACTCCTGCTTTCTCCTGTTCTGTGTCCAAGCAATACTTTTATTTAGTATTGGCCTACTACTCTTTGTAGACCACAATATTTCTGAAGAACTCCAAGACACCCAAGTAATTACATCTCCTCTAAATAAGATTCAACTCAAAACACAACTTTTTCAAGTCACCATCCTTTTCATTCAAGCAGAAGTTACTCATTACAATTCTTTGCATGTTACACCTGTGTTACACAGTACCTAGGAGCCCTGGGTGAGGCTTGTTAAGAGAAAAAACACACAAACATTTAACTGGGGCACAAGAGGATTGGAAACCGAGCTCCTGTGCCTGTACAAACCCTCAGCATGCTGCTCTCAGGGTTTGCCATCATTAAGTCACAGCCAAGATGGCTCTTTGGATTCCTGAGGTTGGAACCTGGCAGAAAGGGTTTTATTGGATGCAGGAGATGTAAGCTCTCCTGCCTGTCCCCCAAGCAAACCTCACAAATGAACCATGCTCAGCCAGCAAAAGCAGCGTTTTGAGGGTGACAATCTCTGAAGTGAGCTGGTAATTGTGTCCCAGTGTCAGGGCCAGACATCACACAGGCATTTTGTGCACTCCTGCATTCTTGGTTCTGAGCCAAACAACTGCTGGGAAAAGCCAGATAACAACCATGGCCTGCTGGAGGCTGAGGTGCAGTCTGGTACAAGTGCCTGGCAGCCTGGATATATTAAATGGGAAAAGAAGCCATCACTAAGCTCCAAAGTGAGAAAACAATTCCCATAAGGCCTAATAAAAGACGAAGGAATTAAAGGTCTACCAGAACAAATGAATTAGATAATGAAACTCTGGAACTAGATCAAAACTAGGAGGAGGAGGAGGGAGAAAAAAGCAGAACTGAGATCAAGTAACAGCTGTGGGATGCAAATCAGACAGAATATCCTCAAGTCAGGCCTAGAATGAGGCAGCATCTGGCAGAAGGAGGGAGAAGGGCAGTGGGAAACCAGAAGAAAAGGAATGCAGAGTTTGGGAAAGCTGGCTGGATGACGTTGCATAGCAGAGTACCCTGCACAGACAGAGTCAGGCTCCAGTGCACCCAGCCCAGCTGGGAAGCAGAAATCCAAACTTTCCACCAGAGGAGGAAGACAAGGAAGAGAAAGGCAAGGAACTAATGAGATGTGAATTAACAAGACAACACCAGGAAACAAGGCTGGATATGCCATTAATATTCTGTGGGATAATATTTATGCCCAGAAGGATCAAATTTTATAGTGAATTGCAATAAACATGGCACACTGTAAGTAGGGACTGATTTGCCTCAGAGTGTCATATTTGTTGTTGCAGAGTCTTTAAGCCTCATTTCTTTGCCATTAGCCAGTTTTGGGTAATTTCCATTACACAGTTTTCTGTTACCATTTCCCAGTTTTGTGGGAAAGCATCCAGGATCTGTTCACCAGAAGGTGTGAAAACGGGAAGAGTCACAGGCCACATGTTCGGGAATTATTTACCAAAGAGAGACGTGGTCCCAGTTTCTTGAATATACTCAGATACTTCTTCAGGTGCATCACAGAACCTCTTTCACAGGCTAGACTTTCTAAATCCCATGAACATTTTAAGGAAATTAAGGCTGGGAATGGTTAAGTATTTTTTAACCAGGACTTTGGATAACAAACTACCTAAATTCCACTTAAAATTCTAATGCAAGGGTTTACTGAGATGCCAATATGTTCTGACTTTCTAACACTGGTAGGTTAGATTGAACTTTTACACTTTTGCAAGGAGTTATCTGTGTGTCCAGGATGAGCCAGTATAATCTTTAAACAGGATTTCCTAAGTCAATGAAGCTACCACAGTCACAGCACAACAGCTGACATCATTCTTTTCCTTTCTCTCTAATTTCTCTCTGCCTACTTTTGTCCAAAACCATCAGAAGAACAGAAGAAGATACCAGGAGAAAGAGAGATATCCCATCCTATCACAGCAGAAATGAAATTATTGGCCTGAAATCACGAATGAGAAACTGTTGTAGTGAAAATTTTTTAAAAATGTAATTCAGGGTTTGTAGCAAATGCAGGTTTATTCTATTTTGCGCCATTCATCTCATTAATATTTATCTAAAGTATCATATTGTTTCTATTCCTTGTTTCAAATAAAGTTATTTATTTGAATCAAATAAGCACTACTCAGAAATGAAGGTGGAATATGATTTTATGTTTAATGCTAGAATTTCGTTTTTCCATAGACTGAAAGTTGAAAGTTCCAGCTAAAGGGATCAAAAGAAAAGAGAAAAATGAAGCAGCTGGTGAAAGAGGACCAAGTCTCTGCCTCAAGGGGTAAAGGCTGTGGCCTTCAGGAGACAAAACAAGATTCAAATGAGAATTTAAAGTTGCAGAGCACTGAGCACTAAAGCACTTTACTTTCAAAGTTATTATATCAAACAAACCATACCTGTCATGTTACAGAATAAGATGTAAAATTAACAATTGGGCAGTGGGCATAGCTGGTACTGATTTATCATTTGACTCTGTACTTTACTTGTCCTTTCTTATCAGTCTGTACAAATGCTGAAGGTCAATAACCTGTATCACAGGCTGGAAAAAGATATAAAATTAATATAAAAATGGGTTTAATGAAGGACATGGTGTGTACACTGAGTAAATGGGATCTCAGCAGTGAAGTCTGAGTTCCCACAATTTCCCCACACATTCACTGTCATTTCAGCATCAGACTGCTGCAATTTCCCCTTACATTTGACACATCACAGCCTGGTTATACAAGCTAGAATCCCACTCACATCTCTTACATACGGAAAGAGAACATTCAAAATGTCAGGGGATAAATACATATATATGTGCATCTATGTGTATATATATATATATACCCTAAATTGTTCTTTTTATGGTAGCAGCTCATGTCTCTCACCATCACCTTTCTGTGGCATGGACACAGTGTACATTCTCATTGATTTAGTGCTGGAGACAAGAGCTGTGCAATCTTAATTTCTTCATCTGCCTCTGTCTCCTTGCAGGGTTTTTAGTGCCTCAGCTTGTCCATCCAAAGAAATCAGTGGGACAGGAAAATGTGCAACAAACAACAGAGGCATTTCAGAGGTAAGGAGACAAGGTTTACTCATGAGCTGGAGCAGTCCAGCATTAAATAGAAAGTTTTACAACAGGGGTATTAAAGAGAGGTGCAGTAAATAAATATGTGTGGTGGAAAACCGGATTAGGAAGAATACTTGATAAATAAATATATGTGTGGTGGGAAACTTGATAAGGAAGGTCACTTGGTAGGTTACTAAGGGGCTTGGCTAATATGTCCTCCCTCATCAAGAAGAGATTCTGCTACCACATTAAAGTACTTAAGCACTGTCCTGAACCAACTGAGTTCTCCCAGTTTGTTTCCTTTTCCTTCATGTGGAAATTTGCCTTCCTTCCACAGTTAGAGCTTCCTGAGGGCTGTGAACTTGAGTCAGAGCAAAAACTGTTGCAAAGAGCACAGTGTTTCCAGCAGAAAAACACCAGCACATTTTGTGCAATCACATATCCTTAAGGACATATTAAATTTGCTGTTAAAGCTCTGAAAAACCTGTCTCTGACTGAAAGAAGAGACCCACATTTGCCATGCCAAAATTGCAGGAGAACTGCAGTGATAAATATGATAAATAGTCCCTTTGTTTTGTTTAGGGGAGTCCCTATAATGGAACGAATATATCCTTTCCCTCTCTCCTTTGACCACCTTTGCTTCAGCATCAAGTCCTAGCGAAGATTTAAAGTGTAACAACACCAAAAAAAAAGAGAAAGTCTGGGGTAGGAAGAGGAGGAGGAGAAAAGGCAGGTGTGGTTTGACAAGTGATGAGGAAAGAGGCTTTCAGGACACAGAGACTGGGGACAGCTAAGCTGACACCATATCCCTGAGAAACAGAGGGAAATGCCAGGGCAGGCAGGGAACAGCATTGCTGAGCCACTAGAGCACACAGGAGCGAGCAGCAGGCATGCTGGCACTGCAGAACAGGCAGGCTGAAGTCATGAGAATGTGAAACACCATCTGAGAGCAGGCATTCTACACCAAATGCAAGGAAATCTCCATGGAATCAGCTCGGAGGCATGGCAGGAGCATGACCAGCAGGGCTGGCTGGAGTTCAAAAGGCTCAGCCCTGCATCACAAAAAGCCTCCAAGTGTTGGCTCACAAGTCAGGTTCATCAGAGCTCCACGATTCCCACCCACCCCTTCAATCCTGGAGAAGTGGCCTCCCCTGGCACCTACCAAGGCCACAAGAGCTCTGCGTCCATGAGACCCCTGTGAAGGGCGAGCTTGACAGACAAAACCAAAGGCTGCTTGCTGGAGGTGCTGCTGCACATCAGTGCTGGACCCTAAATGTTCACAGTGACCCTTTAATACTAACTCAGAGTTCCCTCACTGTTGTACAGGAAGGAGAGTTGTTATTTCTTTCCTGTTACCTGAATGTTGTCACTGGGAAGCCTTCACAAACCAGCTGAAATAAATTAACTGAACCAGAAAAGTGGCCCAGGCAGCATCAGGACCACAGCAAATCACTGAGTGCTTTACAGCCCCCATTATAAAGAGAGGTGATTAAAACATTATCTAAATGAGAGGCAAAACAAGTTCCTTGGGACAGCTGAACAGAAAACAAGGCTTTCTGAGCAGGTGGCGTGGTATCTGATAAGAGAAGGGAACAAGCCAGTATGTAAGGCTAGATCTCCATAATCCATCCCAACAGTGCTGGAATACCCTTCCCAAGGCCTGAATCCCCATTCCTTCTAAATAGCAAATTCCTGCATTACTAACACTTCATAATAAGCTTCACAGCACAGCATGTTTCTCCTAAAATACTGGGCACCAATATAAAATTGTCATGTCACAAATTCAGCTCCTCCTGAATGAGCAGTAATTTGACATAGGAGAGCCCTACAATTTCAAAGAAATGCTTGAAACAAGAGCTGGCAGAAAATTCAAAGCAATTCTTTCTCAGGAGAAATAACTAAATAAACCTTCAAATACTCTTCATTCTCATGCTGTAGGAAACTTTAAAAAGTTAGAGAGTGTAAAGGAACATTGAATTCACCTCCAGCAAAAGCAGCCACTGGTGGATTCTGGGAATATCTATTTAACTAACTCTTGCCTCTGGAGTTGCAAAAAGCTTTCAGAATATGAAGCCAAAAAAAATACATCTTCCACTCAACACTAATGCCCAGGGCTTTATCTAGACTAATATAACTTTGATTTTCGAAAATGCTTTTGGACAAACAAAAAACTTTTGCTAACTCATTGGGAGAGTATGGCATGTACCACGTTCATTTCCTTGGATGTCCCACCCTCATCACTCAGCCAAAGCTGCTCTGGTGCAAGAGCCTGGGCATTCACCCCTTCCTGGTGCTTCCTCTCCCAAAGAAGAATGTTTTCTTGGGTACAGTGCTCTTAATTCCTGCTAATCAAAAGAATTTTTAAAAATCACTCTGAAGAAAAATAAAAAGCACACAAACAAAAAAAAAATAATGAAACTGGATTTGAATATGGAAGAGATGAGAATAATTACATACAGAGCCTGAAGTAGTTACCCTACAAATTGTTGCTTCGTGAACTGTCATTGCTGCTGATGATTTGATTCTGAGCAAAAATGAAGCAATGTCAGTAGAACAGTTCAGCAATGATTTTAAAGACAAATATAACCACATGGTCAGACTCAGGCACAACTGCAGACATTTTTCTGTTTTCGGAGGTGGGCTGGGGTACCAGGACTCTGGTAAATATTTCCAGAGGGATAAAACTCAATACTTGAACTGAAATATCAAGCAAACAAGGGACCACAGTGTATCGATCCAAACCTTTTCCAGGCACCTCTTACAGGGAGGCTCAGCCATCCATGTAGACAGAATGCAGAGATGTGGGAGGATTGGGATAAACCCCCAAGCAGAAAGATTGTCAATATTTTGAAAGCTACTGTGTGTCCTAGGCCTGTCAGTGCACAGGCACTAAAGTCACTGCACAGTTTTTTGGGACAAGGAGGAATAAAACCACTACAACACTGCAGGAGATTGCTGGTGCATAGTGAGCAGCCTTCTGTAAACACACAGAGAGACAGGTTCTTCCCTGCAGGGTTGCACACATGGGATTTAGTCACTTTTGGTCATTTTTGACACTTTGTTTGTCTTTCAAATATACATTGCTTTGAAATCAAGGAAGGAGCTTTCTCAGATGTCTTATTGCTCAGCCACAAGCTCCAGGTTCACTGCTGAGCACAGCTTCACAGCACAAGTTACAAAGAAAGAGCAGGTGTCTGCAGATTCATCCCTTTCCTGCCTTAATGACCCCAATTCTTTCACCCCCCACAATGACACCACAGTTACCCAATTGTCCTATTTTGTATAAAAATATTTTCCTTTTCTTTTCCTCAGCCATGCTGCAGGCTGCCATTTTCATGATTCACCTGTTCTCAGCTCATCCTAGCTCCAGCAGCACTGTTTTTCCTGAGATTGGGAGTGGAGAGGGATCTATCTGTGCATAACTATCAGCAGACACAGTCTGTCAGCCAGAAAAGAGTTCTAAAACCCAAAATGTCCTGTTCTTCTTTAGCAGAAGGGGGAAAACAGAAAAAACATCTATTTATGGCTTCCAACTGAAAAGGTCAATGAAAATAATCCCATTTGCTTTCATGGATTTTGGAGGAGATCCACAGATCTTTATTTTTAGGTATGAAAGGATCTATTGCTGGCTGCTTAAAATACACCATGACTGACTCCTCATCCATGGGACAATGCTCCTCCCTTTGTTGCTCTTTGACAATCAAAGGTCCTTTTAAAGTCTTTTTTCAGAACACTCTTGTTTTCCCCACCACACACTAAATACTTCATTTAGAGAGGTTTTCTGGAACAACATTTCTTCCCCTTCTCCGAGGAAAAAGGCTTCAGTGTCCCTTCTGAGAGCCCTCCCTGTGTGGCTGAGCAGCTGAGCCTTTACCCTGTCCTCTGGCCACATTTCCGAGTGTCAGACTGTCACAGAATCATGGAATCCTCAAGGCTGGAAAAGACCTCCAAGATCATCAAGTCCAGCCTTAACCACAGCCGTGTACAGCAGCTGTAATGCACTCTGCAAACCACAATGTCTAATAAAATGTGCTGTCTTGCTCAGATTGCTGTCATGGACAGGAATCTGCTTGGATTTTGGGCTGGATCAAACCCACCAGGTCAATTGCACCCCTAATAAATGAGGGCCTGTTTTCATTAACTGTTCCACAAATTTGTTTTGTACTGCAAACAGCACAGACAATAAACTTTATCCAAAAATCTCCTCCCATATAGAAGAATGTACTTCTCCATTCCAGTGTAAATAAGGTGCTGCTGTGGGAAGTGACCCAAGGCTTTAAATCTAATCCATGTTCTGCCCACTGGGACTATCTGGCCAAATGGAAATTAGACACCCTGGGACACGAACCCTCAGGGCATCTCAGCAACAACTGAAAGGATTTAAAGATTTGTCATAATTATGGTGGACAATAAATATCTGAGCAGAGTGGCAGATTTCTGTGGGATAGGGAACAACCCCATTGGGAGCTGCCTATGATTATGTGCCCTTATTCTTCCCCTTTTCAGTCTGAGCTCTTATGTGCACCAACAATTTTTATGAATTAAATACCCTGTTTTGATTAAAACTGCACCAAAAGTGAAAGCACAGCTTATTCTAAAGTCATTTATTCATTCTGATGAAAATAGATAAACCAAATATTAAAAAACATACTTACTATAAAACATATGACACAATGCACCAGGATCTTATGACTGGAATAAAAATATCTTCAAGCATCCTTCCAACTGAATTGTGCTGTTTATGCTGTTAGCAGAAACAGGGTTTAGTTTCCATGCTACTCAGAGTTTGTGGATCAGCCTCATTTTCAACAGTGGCTATCATTCTTAAGGAAATCTTTCTTTCTTGTACTACCAAGCTGAAGTCAAACCAGCCTTCCAGCACTGCAGTATGTAAAAGTGTGTATGTATTCTCCCTTACACTTTCTCTCAGACTGCATTCTTACAGCCTGAGAGAACAATGCAGAACTTAAATCAAAAATAATTCAAAAATACTTTAATAATGAAATTTAAAAATCTTTTACACTAGCAACTGGACTGAGGAATTCCCTTGCATTAAGAGTATCAACTCCTTTTCTTATTAAAGAAGTTCTGAGCTCTAACCATTATTTCCTTGAGTTTTGCATCATGTTTTACTCCTGATGGAGGGATCAGAGATGCAATGAGAGAGCAGTTCTTGACAGCTTTCAGAGATCTCAGCTACAAGTCAAGGAAGATAATTGAGTCTGCTCTGAAAGGGGATAGGACAGCTGGATGTTACACAGGAGAAAAAAAAAAAAAAAGATCTGTTCTGATTAAATGAGGACATCTGGTCAGCTTCCTGAGGGAAATAATTCTAATTTTAATACCAATAAAAGCAATCCAATATACCTAGAAGACAGACCCTTTAAAGAGCCAGACACTGAGTGTTGAAGGCTGGGGGTCATCTCAAAAGGAGATCAGTAGGAAAAGTCTCTGTCAATGCCAGGGTGCAAGACAAGATCCCAGCAACCTCCTGCCTACAGGTTTGACTTTTTAATGATGTCCAGATCTATCTAATTTTACATGTGCTGCACTTACAACACCAAGAGGTTGCCAAGGTCCCACTAGTGGTGGACATTTGAGGAGAAAACAGCAATTCCATAGGGACTGATACTGCAACATTTCCTTTCAATAGGAGGGTGTTGATGGTGTTGCCTCTTTACAACATGGATGGCCCTGGCCTCCTGCTTCCTGCTCCCACTGGGAAGTCCTCAGTGGGACTTGGAACTTCATCCATAAATAGAATACACTGCAATTATATTATTTATATTTATGCCAGAGCCCTTTAGAATGGAGAGTAAGAGAAGATTGGCTGTAATTGCCTGCTATTTGCATTCTTAATTATTATTGGGTGGCTGAAGTCCACAAAAAGAGAAGTCATGTGAAAACAAGAAAAAAAATCAACAGGAAAGTTAGTCAAGAGGAAGAGATGTTCTTTCTAGCACACAGACTCGACAACAAGGGACAATATGAACTGGAGCCATCTCAGACTGCCTGTGGGTGCCCTGCCAGTACTCAGAGCAAAAATAGGACTCATAACACCAACATCTGACTTTCAAGACTCAAGGCTGCAAAGGCTTCTACTGGCAGCTGCAAAAAAGAATCAGAAATAAAAATAAATATTAGGAAAGCAGAGGGGAAAACAAAGGAGTCTCAAGGACACTGAAATACTCCCGACGTCTGAGAGAAAAATTACTTATTTGAAGAGGAACTTTCTGGATTGTTGCAGAGCTGCAGAATTATCACCACTTACTAGCACCAGAGGTACTCAGAGAGAAGACAGAGGTGATCTCTCCTTCTATAATAGAAGCATGGGCACATAGAGGTGAACAGATGGGAAAGGATTGTCAGTGCCTGCTTCATCTGCAGACATCCTGTGCCTGCTGCCAGCATCAATCCAGCTAAATATCTTTACAAAACAAAATAAAACAAAACATCACCACCACCACCATAAACAAACAAATAAAACCCAAACAAATAAGCTCCTTCCTGCTTCATGCTTTTATCTCGGGTTGTAGGAAAACAAATGTCACACCGTGGTGGCCATCAGGGACACTGGGTCTTCTCCACTCAGAAACATGAAAATTCTGAGAAACACAGAGCCACTGACTGAAGAATCAGAACCATAAAGGGAATGGAGGCAGGGAATTCTCCACAGAGCCCCCTACATAAGCACAGCAAAGCAGCACAACAGGACTCTTGCTTCGTTTCATGCCCTTGTCCATCACCCAACTCTTCAGCACCCTCCAAATCCCAAGTGTCCTGCTCAGGAACAAGGTCAGATCCTATCCCTGCTGGGCCAGTCCAAGTGACCCACAGAGGGCAGGACCTCCAGGCAACAAGGAGAGAGCCTTGAACATCTGTGGGGTAGGAAAAAAAAGGAAAGAAGTTTCCTAAAGGTAATAATTCCCTAGGAATCTTTAAAATTTGTGTTCCCCCAGAGAGCTTTGAAGGCAAATAATCCCAAACCACATCCTCTGGCAAGCTACCAGCTCATTAGGTAAATAATTTTCCCTCAAAATGCCTTAGCACAAATTTATTGCTGGTGATGAGAAGGATGAGAGCTTGCACTCACTGAGCTGGAGTTGGAATCTTTGGTTTCTTTCAGATGGTGACATTTATCTGCATAAAACAAAGTATCTTGATATTGTGCACTGGGATTAGAGGACTATCACCATGATCTAAAGACAGAGCTGGGTAATTTTATATTTCATGTCCTTCCCAGGAGACCTCAGAGATTCTGGAGATGGAAAACCAATATAGCAGATACTTTGTGCCTAACAAAGAGAAGAGCCAAACAGCCCCCCAGAGCACACCGAATTCCTGATAACAGGTAATAAATGGAGAAGGAACCTGGGGGACAGGCAGGGACTTTGAAAGAGGCTACAAAAGAAACACGCCTCCAATAAAAAGGGTATCAAACTCAAAGTGATTGTGAGGAGCAGGAAAGGCTGAAAAACTTGCTGAATCTCATTAGTAATGGGATCTGAAGGATGAGTTGCCAAGTCCTGTCAATGTGCTTAGGAAACATGGCCCTGCTTTTTATTCACATTCCTCTCAGATGAGGAGGGAACAGAAGGTATGACACCAACACTTGAGTAACATGAACAGGCTGAACGAGCTGCATCCCCTCTCCAACAACCCTGATCTGAAAAGACAGTGAAAAATTAGGGCTCATATTTGTAACCAGTGTTCTCAGAATATTTCACCACCGATGGACCTGAAAAGACAGCAAATACTCCTGATACAGATACTCCTTCTTCAGCTACAGAGGACAAGATGCTTTCTGATGCCTTCACCTCCTTTTCCTTTCATGAGATCTGTTAGGAAAAATTAATTCCTCTCATTTCATCATCCCATCGACTTCTGTAAGTCTGTCAGATAATGCTTCAGGTGACTCAGGCTGGAACAACAATTACAATCACCTACTGGAAACCTCAGACATTCTTTTTGGGAGCCACTGTCCTGGGACAACAGGCAACCATGTCATATTTCTCCTCTAGATATGGCAAAATCCTGACTTGATCCAGAATTTTCAGTATAAAGACTTGCAGCCATAATGCAAAAATCTGGGCCAACAGCTCAGGTGCCCATGGTTCCAGCTGGGAAATGGTTTCCTATCATACTCACTATTTGGTATGGTGATTTTTACTGTTTTCTTTCCTGAATTAGGATAACAATCCAAAGGTTTCAAATTAAAGATTTTTTTTTACAGTTAATTAGTTAAAGTGGTTTCAAGCAGAAAAAAAAGTAAAAACACAATGAGAAATGATCAGAACTGTTAAATCATAGTACAGACCATCTTAAAACTTTTAACTGACAATGTAGTTGAGTTTCTTTTCTATAGCTAAACTTTTCTGTAAACATTTGAGGTTTTTAAATCAACATTTTTCAGAAATAAAGACAGAGATCAGCAAATGTTTTCTAAAGTGTAAATCTGCCCCGGTGAATGTGGAAGAAATATAAAGGGCTTATATTTAAGAATTCTCATGACAGGTGCAGGCAAAATATTTCAGAACAGAATGAGAATGAAAAAGAAGCAGAAATTTACATATTTATTTGTCAAAAACTAGTAAAACATTGTTATTCATATTGCATCCTGTACAACAGTGGTGTTTTATTGTTGTTGGTTTTTTTTTCTGACTGGAGTTTTACTTTGAAAGCTGCTTTTTAAAATGTCCCATCAAGTAGAAAGTCTACAAAGATGATTTTTCTATATTGTTTTAGACACAAAATCACCTTAATTTGAAATCATTGCCCACTCAGGCTCACCATACTCGTGGAGTCTTAGGAGCCATCTCCCATTTGGCAAAGTGTGGAGTGGGAAGGAAGAAAAATCACTCCACACTCAAGATATCAAGTCACACATGAAGAGCTTGAAGGACTCAGGAGCTCTAGTTTCTTCTGTATAATGTGTTCTACCTTAAAGTATGGTCTCACAAGGATTTCACCTTTATTTTTTTAAATTGAAATCATATTAAATGAAAAGACAGACTTGACAAAGGCAGTGGAGAGCACTGCTTTGCTTAACAGGCTGTGGCAAGCCTTCAAATTCTGGTCAGAACTGCAGCAATCCCTTATGCTGTCAAGTACAACTCCTCTCTGACAGAATGTACTGTAAATTTTATGAGAGAAAACCAAAGCCAATTCTTGTAACATCCATTAGAGCTCCTCTGTCTGTCTGGGTGAGATCTGGAGGAGTGCAAGTTTGCCAGTTATTTCTCCGTGCTGGTAAATAGCAGTTTACTGCTGTTCCCATCTTTAGAACTGGAGAAATCATTAAATCATCTTTAAATCATTAACCTCTGCAAAACTTTCCTGCTCTGCATTTAGCAGAGACAACCACCAAAAATACATGTCTGACACTGTAATGAGAGCTCAGTTGATGACACATCTAAAACCACACAGTGAAACGTTGCTGCAGAAATCTGTGTATGTACCTTGCTTAGTAAAGTGTGCAAGGAAAACTGATCTTTCCAATATTCTGCATTTAGAAACGTCCCAGAATTCGGGTGTCTGCAAACCAAAGCCAGAGGTGCAGCTCAGTGTTGCAGTAGATGATGGTATGATGGCCAGGAATGGGAATGATCCAAGAAGTGAAATGCTTCCATGAAAAGAAAGGGGCTCTCCTATGCTCTCCTAAGCAGCTGCTAGGGCTTAACTCCAGGTCTGCTGGGTATAAATAAAAGCTGTAATAGTCCTATATTTGAGGGCTCCTGGAAGCTCCCAGTTTAGGAAGCTCTGGGAGGCACATCTGGGCAGCTGTGTCCAGCTCTGGGATCATCAGCACAGGAGGGACAGGGAGCTCCTGGAGCGGGGCCAGCGGAGGCTGCAGAGATGATTCAGGGCCTGGAGCATCTGTGCCAGGGAAAGGCTGAGGGAGCTGGGGCTGTCCAGGCTGGAGAGGAGCCCCAGCTGAGAGGGGCCCTCAGCCCTGGGTGTCCCTGTGTGCAGGGAGGGCTCCGAGCAGGGCCCAGGCTCTGCTCCGGGGGCCCAGCAATGGCCCCAGAGCCACGGGCAGGGACTGAGCCCAGGGGCTTCCACCTGCACAGGAGGCACAACTTCTTCCCTGGGCACTGAACACAGACCAGAGAGGCTGTGGAGTCTCCTCACTGGGGATATTCCAGAATTGTCTGGACACAATCCTGTGCCCTGTGCTCTGGGATGGCCCTGCTGGAGCAGGGAGGTGGCACCAGTGATCCACCGTGGTCCCTTCCAGCCTGACCCATCCTGGGATTCTGTGAAGCTGCCCAAACTGAGTAGCTACACACACATACAACCCAAAAGCAACAAACAGAGACAAAAGAAAAAGACCAAATAAACCCAAAGAAAAGAAAAAGACCATGGCTATATGTATATATATATATATATATATAAAAATATATATATGTATATAAATATAAACAAATAGCCTAATACAGTGTAGTGTCCATTATATCCATTCACGAAGTATTTCTCAGTCTGCTGCAGAATTCTATTTCATCTAGTTGATGTCTTACATAAAAACAGAATCAGGTTAACATAGGGCGAATGGAGGAGGAAGAATACCTAGCAGCGCTGCACACCTTCACATGCGTGTTTTTGCACCTGGAGAAAATTTTCATTTATTTTTGGGGCAAGTTTCTCAAGCTACAGGTGCTGCCTGTTTTCCCTGTCCTCTCTGAGGCAGAGACCTCGTGTAGAAGCCCCAAAGAGGACAAATGTGTGTGTCTTGAACGTGGAGAACTGGACAGCTGTGGAGCCAAGCAAGGATTGTTTGGCATGTGCTGTGAGACATAACTTGATGCTCTCTTCTCTTCTCTTCTCTTCTCTTCTCTTCTCTTCTCTTCTCTTCTCTTCTCTTCTCTTCTCTTCTCTTCTCTTCTCTTCTCTTCTCTTCTCTTCTCTTCTCTTCTCTTCTCTTCTCTTCTCTTCTCTTCTCTTCTCTTCTCTTCTCTTCTCTTTTCTCTCTCCTTTTCTTCCCTCCCCTCCCTCTCTCTTTCCTCTCTCCCTCCCTCCTGCTTTCCTCCAGCTCTCCCTCTCTCCCTCCCTCCCTCCCTGCCATTTCCCTCCATCTCTCCCTCTCTTCTCTTATCCCTCCCTCCCTCCCTGCACCTTCCTCTCTCTCTCTGCCTCCTTCTCTCCCTGCCTTTCTCCCCTCTCTCTTCCCTCTCTCCCGACACCGGGAGATGGCGCCGGCTGCCCGCGGTACCGGGCTGGGAGCGGCGGTGCTGGGATGGGCACGGCCCTGGCACAGCCCGGTCCGCCTTGCGAGATCCCGGGACACGGGCGGATCGTTCCCCGGGACACGGGCGGATCATTCCCCGGGACACGGGCGGGTCATTCCCCGGGACACGGGCGGATTTCTCCCCGGGACACGGGCGGGTCGTTCCCCGGGACACGGGCGGGTCATTCCCCGGGACACGGGCGGATCGTTCCCCGGGACACCGGGACCGGGGGCTGTGGTACTCCAAGATGTGCGCAAGGAAACGCCTGGCGTTTCTGCAGAAATGCTCACATGCCGGTCTTGAGCCCGCTGCCTGTTCCCAGCGCAGAATTTCCCCACGCTGCTGTCACACCGGCTGTTTCTCCTTGAACCATAGCCCGAAATCGGGGAAATGCGCATTTCTCCCCTTAAACTCCATCTGCCCCCTTCCTCCCTTTTCCCGCAGAGGGTCTGGACCCGCTCCTCCTCCTCCCCGCGACCCCCGAGCCTGCTGCGGTATAAGCTGCGGTATTTATGCCTGGCCAGCCACGCTCCGAGCCCTCAGGCCACCTTGTGCATCTGTCACCCGCTCCTAATCCTGCCCAAGCCGCCCAGCCGGGCTCCAGGCAGCCACAGCTCCGGCATCTGCCTCTCGGCACAGGGATGCCCCGCGCCCCCAGTGCACAGACCAGCAGCGGTGGGGCCAAAAACACGCTCTGCCTCTCGGCCCTTTCAGGGGAGCACAGTGCACAGCAGCCTGGTCCTCTGGCCATGGTGGTGTGTGGATCGTGGCACAGGAGACCGAGGGCAACACAGGTGGGTGGCCCTGCAGGTCCCCAGGCTGCAGCCTGAAGTGACTCCCCACCTTTCTCCCATTATCTGACCTCCTTTTTTACCCTTCTCCTTGTTGCCTGTGGTGTTTAAAAGACGAGGGGGCTGCAAATGGCAAAACCCAGCAGGTTTTTTTGTCAGGAAAATTAAGCCACAAACACCCGAGGTTTATGTGCAAAAAGGAGACAGAGGAGTCTCTTTACTTTATTCGAATAAAGGGAGAGGCCATGGGCATTCCCCTTGGATCTCTTGAATTTTTGGAGGACGAAGCCTCCTTTTTATTCTATTTTCCCGGCCACATTTCCTTCTCTCTTTCCCCATTGACTGAGGTACTTGAGAGGCACAGACTTCCCGGGACGCCTGATACCTAAGATTCCCCTCTGATGTATAACCCTCCCTTTTAATATTTAATTCTTATGGAATTCATAGTTTTCCCACATTGTTTCTTTCAATATCCAATTTCATTTATCAGCAAACTTACAGTTTGTTTGTAAAACCAAATATCTTTTTTCTCCATTCATCAATCAGTGGAATCCTTCCGATTATTTCTTGTATCTCTCAGTGCTAATCTTCTCTACCAGCAGACCCACAGTTTGTTGTAAAGACAAATCCCTCATTCCTCTCAGTTTCAAGCTGTGAGGAAAATTAAATGCCTGGACTTCATTATTGCTGAACTCAGGGAGTCACTTTCAGTCATAGAATCATCTAAGGATCATGGACTAGTCTGAGTGGGAAGGGACTTTAAGGATCATCTCATTCCAACCTCCCAGGCATGGGCAGGGAGCCCTTCCTCTGGACCAGGTTACAATCCCCTTCGAATTCCTTTGATGGAGATGACTCCTGTGACCAAGAGAGGACAGTGGCAGGTCTTAATCAGCCTCCATTTCCTGTTCATCTAAAAAGTCATCAGAGTCCCTCATAGACTGGTGCCATGTCTTGGCAAAGAGGCACCATCAGCTCCCTGATGAAGGTTGATTTGGAGTTCAGCCATCTCTGGTTCACAGGACAAACTCCAAGCAGTTCAAGGGAAAGATCCTATTTACACCCTTTTCCATGGATGACATCTGTGCTGAGTTGAGGAAAGGAGGAAAAACTGTGGGTTTAATACCCTAGCATCGTGGAATGGTTTGGGTTTGAAGGGATCTTTAAGATCATCCAGTTCCAGCCCCCTGCCATGGGCAGGGACACCTTCCACTATCCCAGGTTGCTCAGAGCCCCATCCAGCCTGGCCTGGAACACTGCCAGGGATGGGGCAGCCACAGCTTCTCTGGGAAACCTGTGCCAGGGCCTCCCCACCCTCACAGGGAACAATTCCTTCCCAATATCCAATCTAACCCTGCTCTGTGTCAGTGTGAAGCCATTGCCCCTTGCCCTGTCACTCCAGGCCCTTGTCAAGAGTCTCTCTCCATCTTTCCTGTGGCTCCCTTCAGGCACTGGAAGGCCACAGTGAGGTCACCCCAAAGCCTTCTCCTCTCCAGGCTGAACAATCCCAATTCCCTGAGCCTTTCCTCCCAGCAGAGCTGCTCCATCCCTCTGATCCCTTGGTGTCCCTGCTCTGTCGTGGCTCCAGCAGCTCCCTGTCCTTCCTGTGCTGGGATCCCAGGGCTGGAGGAGCTCTGCAGGTAGGGCTGAGCAGAGAAGAGCAGGGGACAGAACATACTTTAGTATATAATAAGATACACTAATATCTTAATAACAGGTTCTTAAGACATCCTTCACTTTTCATGTAACATTAAATATTAATGTGCCTGATTTTTTTTCAGATCATTCCAGCTGTACTACTGCTTTTTGATACTAACATTGAATTAATTTTATTTTTTTACAGTCATCAGAATGTAACCAGCTGAGAGGAGATGAAGCAGCCAGGCTGCATCCCTGAACCAGAGCAAATCCAAGGTCAGAGCCACGAACGTGCTGCAGGTCTGGAGCAGGAAAGCTGGCTGGGGTTTCCATACAGCACAGACTTTGTGCATCTGGGAGCAAACCAGGCTATAAACTCAGAGAGGTCACATATGCCTGGATCCTCATGGGCAGTGCTCAACTGAGGTAAGGTTTGAAAATCAACCCCAAAAACCAGCTTATACTCACCACTCACACCTTGGGATGGTGTAAAAACCACAATAGGGTGGGTTGAGGCATAGGGGTTGAGGGCTGATTATTTAAAGAATGTAATAAAGTTAAAATGTTTCTTCATTCTAATGTGGAGGTCTAGGATTTCATGGCAAGATGTTCCCTAAGGGTTTCCTTCCTCCATACAAGCACTGTCAGGCAATCAGTATTGTCTGACAGGGATAAATAAATAACCCCAGATTAGTTTCCTGCTGGTGCCTCAGCACAACAAACCATACACTTGTAAAAGAGATTGTTTCGATAGGTTCAGGAAGAATATTTGAAAATAAGTCTTTAAAGATATCAAGGCAAAGCAAATCTGTTCTCAGCATTTTCATTCCCAATTTACAGATACTTGGATTCTCATCATTCCTCTCTTTGTTTTTTTTAATTTAATTTAAGCAGCATATATCACCTTATTTTAAAAACACCCCATTAAAAAAATGAAGCAATATTTGTATCAATTTAACCTACTTTTCAGATATTTCGACAGAGGCTCTGGGCTTAATGCAGACTGCTGCAGAAGGATTTTTCGTTTGCACAGAAAGAAATCTGCTTATGATAGTTTAAAACAAAGGAGGTAGGTCAGACTAGTCTGACCAACTGCCCCTTTAATCAAATATAAGCTCAGTTTAGGGGATTTTTTAAAATGAATTTATCCTGATCCCTTAGACAACTTGAACCAAGAAAGAGAATGCAATATCCTTTCTACAACACACTTATTGACTGCAATTTTAAATAACAACCTGGGTTATTAATATTACTGCCCATGTTAAACTCCTTCAACAGTTTTCCATCTCCTATTAAAAAGAAAAAACAAAAAAAAACAAAACAAAACAAACAAACCCAAAATGTGTTCTCTTCTATTTCTTTCCAACACCATTGGCCTTCTCCTAGTTTTGTGCTTTGTTTTATTCTCCAAGTTGGAGTTTCTTGCAAATAGGATTGTCCAGTTTTTGCTATTAGAACCATTCCTGCATTTTTCTCTGCATTCATTTCCAGTGAGGAAACATGGATCACAGACTTTTCAACAACTGGGAGCTGGAGGAGACAGGAGTGGCTGAAACTGGAGAAGGAAGAAGATTACTGCAGAGAAAATGATGGAAAAACAGGAAAAAATTTGGCTGAACTGCAGATGTGTGGTCAATGGTTGGACTTGATGACCTTGTGGGTCTTTTCTGACCTTAATGATTCTCTGAAAGACTGAAAAGAAAGATCAAAAGGCTGAAAACAACATGGAGGAAGAGGAAGACAGGCATTTTTAGCCTTTAACATAATCACAGAAGTTTATTCCTAGTCAGTACTCGAGCTCTTAGTTAAAAGCTCTTCCATCTACTGGTGTAGCCAAGCTATAAATGAGGGAATCCAAAAGAAAAAAGATGGGTATTGTTTCTGGAAGAGAAAGAGAGCAGTTGCTGTTGGAATTTGGTACCAAGAAAATTCATGGCACACCATTCAATCTCTCAGTTAAAATAGACACATCACACCAAATCTGGAGAAGCTGTTTAATTTTGAGTAGTATGAATGAAAAGAAAAAAAGGAAAAAGGGCCTATATGAGCACTCATCTCTATTCCAGTATTGTCTGGGTTTGTGTGCTAACACTGGATCCTGCTAAAACTTGCCTGAAGGTGGAGTGCTCAGGAACAGTTTGAATCCCTGGGACCAGCCAGAGCTCCAAGCTCTCAGGGCACTCAAAGCCACCCTCACCCAGGCAGTTTTTGAGTGAGAGTTAGAATTATATATCAGATACAGAGAAAACCATCAGTGCAGAAGTTATCACAGGAAAGGCTTCTTTCTGTGAAGAAAAACAATAGAAACCTCCAGAAATGTGGGCCAGCCCCTAAACATACCACTTTCCCTGAGGAAAAATAAAAAGCTTGAGGAAAACAGATACTTCCCACAAAGTTTATCATGGCATTTAATGAAGGTGCAGACCCCTACCTTACACTGACAGTGGCTCTCTCATTGTCCACCTACAACCATTTTATGTTTAGCTCTACTCACATTCTAATTTGCTGCTAAAAATAATGATTAAGTAAATAGTTCGATTTATCTGTCACGTTAGTTTCACTGGCATCATGATCAAACAGACAGAGAGCAGGTTTAGATTGGATATCAGGAAGAAATTGGTGAGGTCCTGGCACAGGTTTCCCAGAGAAGCTGTGGCTGCCCCATCCCTGGAAATGTTCCAGGTCAGGTTGGATGGGGCTCTGAGCAACCTGGGCTAGTGGAAGGTGTCCCTGCCCTTGGCAGAAGGTTGAACTGGATGATTTTTAAGGTTCCTTCCAAGCCAAACCATCCTATGATTCATTAAATCTCTTCTGCACGTTTTTTCTTCCTCAGAAGGACACAATTCCTGATGATCTCCATACACATCTACAGGATCAGGACAAAAAATGGCAAAGCCTTCACCTGAAGTCACAAGATTGAGCAAATCTGACTTTATTGCTCTGAAAACTGCACATGCTGGCTCAATCTCAGGATATGCACGTGCATTATTAATCTTGGTTGAGATTCAACTCCCGCCCAGAATAAAAATACCAAAAAAATTGGCCAAACATGGATGTAAGCATATCAGCTTTGATACTGGGTGCTGGATTTTCCTAGAAATTAATCCTCCATTAAAGCAACAGATGGCCCTGTGTTGTTCCAGGGGCTCAGGGCACACATGAGGGGCTGGGTGACTGATGGACTTATGAATGACTGGGTCTGCATAAACCTTAAGTTGGATTAGTATAAGCTCATGCATGTCAGAAATGGTTTGCAGCATTGACATTTCATGTCAGCTTTGTGAGTCCAGACTCGTTTCAGCCCCACACAAGGCTGTGTCACGTGGAGGGGACAGCGTAGGAATATGTAGGAATAAACACATCCTGGCAGCTTTACTGACTGCCTGGATGCTCTCAGCCAGCAACAAATGAAGTCCCTGCTGATTCATCCTTTAAATCAGTGACAGCTACTTAATTAACAGGACCACAGCCAAGCTGCTTAGGACTAGCACTGACCCTTCTTAAGGAAAGGAAAGTTGTGCAGCACATTTTGAAGGGCACCTCCCAGCAAGCCCATGGCTCAGGTTTTGGGTGAGCCAGGTGAGGAATGGTAGCAGAGAGAAGCACAAGGTTGTGCGTGCATTTACAGAGCTGGGCAGGACCATCTGAGCACAGGGGGCTCACAGCCCTCTCCTACCTGGCTCCATGAGGCACACAGATATTCCTTGGATGATGCCATGACCTTCCATGGTCTCCCACAACCAAAGTGTTGGCTGTTACCCAAATGCTTTCACAGTCCAAAAAGCATTTACAGGAATTATAAAGGGTCAGTAACATGCTCTCCAAAGACCATGACAGCCTCTGCTACAGACAATTAAACTCTCCTCCCTTGAACACCTTTAAACAATTTTCACCTAAATGGTTCTTAAATGATAGGTGCAAAATCTGCCAGCTGCATTAAATCCATTATTAAAGTACAAGTTATCCAGGCTCCAGAGACCTCACTGAGGGGCTGAAAAGCCATCCAGTCCTGGGGTAGCATCACAGGAAGGACAGGGAGCTGCTGGAGCCACGACAGAGCAGGGACACCAAGGGATCAGAGGGATGGAGCAGCTCTGCTGGGAGGAAAGGCTCAGGGAATTGGGATTGTTCAGCCTGGAGAGGGGAAGGCTTTGGGGTGACCTCATTGTGGCCTTCCAGTGCCTGAAGGGAGCCACAGGAAAGATGGAGAGAGACTCTTGACAGGGGCCTGGAGTGACAGGACAAGGGGCAATGGCTTCACACTGACACAGAGCAGGGTTAGATTGGATATTGGGAAGAAATTGTTCCCTGTGAGGGTGCTGAGGCCCTGGCACAGGTTTCCCAGAGAAGCTGTGGCTGCCCCATCCCTGGCAGTGTTCCAGGCCAGGCTGGATGGGGCTCTGAGCAACCTGGGATAGTGGAAGGTGTCCCTGCCCATGGCAGAGGGTGGGAACTGGATGACCTTTAAGGTCCCTTTCCAACCCAGGTTATTCTGTGATTCTAAACCTCACCTCACCTAACAGGCCTAAAAAGCTCCTATGTTCATGTGAAAGGTGTATACAGGCCAATGAAGTGCATAAAAATCCCCCACCACTTGCAAAAGTCCTCCCAGTCCATTTCAGAGGCAGCTGTTCCAGGATGGATGGGGTCAGTAAACACGGAGGAGATGATGGCACAATGATGTTTGCCAGCAACGTGGTTCTGCATTCAGCCAAACACTTGTCAAGATCAGTAAAGGGGGAAAAATGAGACCTTGTCTTGTTAAATTTACAGCTGTGGGCAGAATGAAAGCAATTTGCTTCCAGACATTTTGATTCAGTCTTTTTTAAAAGGCCTAATGTTTAAATACTCATACTTAGTATGCCTTTGAGAGAAGCTCTGATGATGATAATAATAAAAAGATAGAAAGTGTAATAATTTTTAATGCACCAACGTTTGGCTGTTCCTGTACTTCATGAGGAAAAGCACAGTTAACCTCAACTTTTACTTCAAGCACAAAGCACAAATGTTCCCAGCCTTACTTCCTACCTTCTTGTTCTCCCTGTGCTTATAGGGCAAACAGGGGGAGGTGAGGGAGAAGAGCACCTTTTCCCATTAAATTCTTTGCCATAAAACACAGAATCACACTTTCTTCCACAGCTGAAAAAGCAAAAATACTTCCCAGTACTATCTGCAACTCCCACAACTCCACAACATATTCCTTCCCAAGAACAGAAGCTGGATTTGTTCTTTTTCCCCGTAACTCTGTGAAATCCTATAAAATACTGGTCACAGGTGCACACAGAGCACTCCAGCACTGCCAGTGTCACTCAGAGCTCCTTGGCACCACATGGGCTCCTGCTGTGGGTAACTTGCAATGGGTCTTTCACCTCCCTGAAATCTGGGGGGAAAAAACACAGAGAACAGGGGTTTTTTTTTGCCATTAAAAGGGGAGGAAGTGTAAGCTGCCAATTTATTCTAGACAAAGGAAACAAGAATATTTATCCCATCTAAACTATCATAGAGGAATAATGCTGAAGGACACACAAGCACCATCAGAAGGCTAAAGCTAGTCATGCCAGAGGCCTGGAAAAAAGCTGGAAATTGAGGCAAAAGCTAATTCATTTGATGAACTAGCAGCAGAGTTTATTTTCGCTGCAAAAAAACCTTGCCAGTGGCAGAACACAGACTATCCTGCTGGCCAAAGGCAACATAATTTGGCATGAAAATAAGTTGTATTTACCAGAGCAACAAAGGATCTCCAGACCTGAACTCTGGCACCACACCAGTCCCATTGCTGCAGGAAGAGGGGACTGGGGGACTTGTCCATGCTCTGTGACAGCTGAGCCCTGACTTTGTACAGCCCAGGACTCTGAGTCCCTCATCCTGGATATCATCCTAGATTAACTTTTGTGCTGTTTGTAGCTGAATATTTTAGGATAGTTGCTACAGGCCCTACTAGTTGGATAGCAAAACATACATAAATTTTTTGAGTAAATGAAAGAGGAAGTTGGGGAGGATTTTAATCAGCCCACAGAGTTAAAAAGAATACTTTAAAAAACCAAAAATTGGTTATAGAGACACTTTGGTCTTTATTAATGAGAATCTCATGCACTTCAGATATTCAGGATAACAAAATCTCTCTGGAATGTTCACCAGTGACTTTCTGCTGTTGTATTTAACCTCCTTCACTCAAGTATTTAAGACAAGAAAATGGCATGCAATTTAGGAAGAAGAGCAAAGTAAAGAAACTTAACAGTCCACAAACAATCCAGAGGCTGGGAATGATTTGGCTGGAGTATTTAATGGGTGTACATGTCACACTGGAAGAAAATGAGACAGAAAAATTTACTGTGGTCAAAAAGGAAGAAATTCAGATAAAAAATCTTAAATTCTAGAGTTCACAGCAGATACTGATTCCTGCCTTTGCTGACTTGTCTGTTAAATTTCCTCCATGCTCAGCCTTCCAAGTTTTTTATTCTGCCTTCTATGTATGGGGAAAGCTCCGGGTCATAAGTGTAAATAGCATTCCGTGTCTTTCTTGGTATATCTCTTTAAAACTTAGTCCCTGCTCTCTTCTGTCTAGAGGAAGGACAGACAGCTGGTGTTCCATGGCTGCTGCTCGTTATCCTCATCTTAATCAGTTCACAGCTCCCGTGCAGCCCTCCTGGCAGCTCATCCCTCCCTGGACACACAGAGAGCTCTAGGGCAGAGAATATTTATTATCATATTGAAGCACCGAGCCCTGAATGTCTGACGTATCTAGACGCTGTCAGATAAACAAGGAAATCATTTGACACAGCTTTTGTCACTGCCATTAAATCATCTGAAGGGGTTTGGTTTTGAAGAGCTCAGCAGCGCAGTTCTGCCCTTACCATCTTCTATTTTTGTTTGCACAAAGAGTTCTGCATCGCTACATCAGAGGCACAGATGTTGCACTGCTGCTTTCAGTGGAGTCAGCCCCCACATATCCAAGAGCAGTTCGTGGAAAATTTGAGTTTTATTCATTTGTTTGTAGGCTGGGATCTCATATGGAAGCTTAAAAATACATGCACACAGCATAATAAAAAGAGGCAGCCATTGTTACAAAGGCCAGACTTTGAGCTAGGACCAGGAAATCAAAACCTGGTGGAAAGCAAAATGTTTATAAGTCTTGCTTTAAAAGATTTCCCTTAAAGCCACCTTTGCAGCATCCTGATTTTGTGGCACAGAGCTTCAGCCTGACCTTTTCCCTCGCTTGGCTCAGAGTCATGTTTGCCAAGGGAGCATTTGCCCTGCAGCCACTCATTACAAGCCACTCATC
This sequence comes from Acridotheres tristis, assembly GCA_037013685.1. Lineage (NCBI taxonomy): Eukaryota > Metazoa > Chordata > Aves > Passeriformes > Sturnidae > Acridotheres > Acridotheres tristis. Next base: position 63,068,984 of record CM072885.1, read on the forward strand.
AGCTCCTGAGCAGTGGCTGCAATCAGCTGATTGTCTGGCGAGGGGACAGTTCGCTCAGAGACAGGAGCATCCACTTGCCTAACATTTCTCAAGAGCTCTGTCCAAGTTTCCCACAGAGTAGTGCTTCAAAGGAGACCGAGTTTCTGAGGCTCTCATCAGCCAGTTGTCTTTGTGCCTGCTGGTGTCAGCGGCCAACTCACTGCTGAGCAAAGGAGCTGCTCCCCAGCTGTTCTGTTCGTGTTCTGAGGGAGCAGCAGATGCTCCCACTCACCTTACTGGGAGCTGAAGGCACCGTACACCAAAAAAGCTTTACAGATGTGACTCAGCCTCTCTCCAGGAAAATCCAAAGCTGTCTGGTCATACTTACTTAGAGGAGATTCACAGCACACTTCAGAGCATAATGAAGTCAGACCTGATTTTTCACAGTGATCCAGGATTAGTCAAAACTCGAACTGTGACTCTCATAAATTATCCCCTCTCTATATCTTTGGCTAACTGAGGGCTTAGAGGAAAAGGGCTGCTGGTATCCAACCCTGATAAAATTCTGATATTATATTTGGACCACCTTTTAATGAGTGCAGGGCCTTCAAAGCAGCTGTTGTTTAGAAATGTACAGTCATCATTCAGTGCAGTGTTAAAAAACAGGCCCTTTAACCATTAGATGCCTGTTGAGAAATGGAAAGTTTTGGTTCTGTTTGCATTTTGCTCATGAGAAGAACCACTCTGGAAAGTAATGAAATCCCTTAAAAAACACTGCCAGGGCTACTTATTTTTTATATTAAACAATTTGTGTAACTTTACTGTGGCCACACTGAACCTTACACTGCCTCTGAGCAGAAGACGACTTTGTCTCCCAGTAAAAAGCCAGACAAGCACAGAGGGCAGGAATATCTTTCTCACAACTAGGGATTCAGAACACAGGGTTGATGTGGCAGATGGAGATGCAGAAGCAGACACAGTATCACTGGATGGGAGTTCCCAGTAGGATTATTTTTTATTCAAAACCCAGAATTAAGCAAGGAAGGCTTTCTGAGAGCAAAGAGGACACAAGTGGTAGCTCCTCTGGCCTGAGGGTAAAACATGTGCCATTTGCTTGAGATGAAATCTGTAGAAAGAGGACTCAGCCTGAGGGACACTGTGCTCACACACAATGTTAGAAACAGAAAACTTTCTCATTTTCACATGTCTGTGGTTGGACCTGCTTAATCCTGTGCTGGTTGACAATTTCCAGCTCTTGTAGTAGATTCTCTTAGCAATGTTTTTCAGCTCCATTCAACACCTTCCCTTTCGAGATTATTTTACCAATTTGTTCTCCTTATCCCTTCCTCTTAGACTTCCTTTTCACCCTCTCAAAAGCATCACATTTATCATGATACTCATGTGATTTTTGCTGCCAGTGCACTCTGCTCCCTCTGTGTCGATACTATTCACACCACCTAGTTTGGTTACCCAGCCTTCCCAGGTGTCCTCTGCAGGGACAGGGGGAATAAAGGCACCCCACACACATAATTCAAACACCCTGAGAACAGAACTGCCCCTGCATGTGCCTGTCTCTCCCAGCAGTGACTGAAGAGGGGTCTAAAGGCAGCAGACCTTCACCAGGGAGCAACAGGAGCAGAGCTGCTCTGTGAAGGACAAGAAGAAGCCAAGGGTGACCACAAGAAGGGCAGATGCAGCACCCACCTGGCCAGAGCACCATCCCCCAGGGCCTGAGCAGAGCAAGCAGAGATGGCTGATGGCAACACTCTCGTTTGATGGTGCAAACAAATCAAGACCAAGGTCAGCCCTGAAAATCCACTCAGCAGGATGGGGCTGGGTGCTGGAACATCTCTAACACAGCCAAAGGTGGGTGCTCAGGCTTGGGCTCACAGAGGTCCTGGGGCAATGAGCAGAAGGTGCACATGGGGAAGCTGCAGGGAAAACTTGACAGTGCTCAGGGCCACAGTAACCAAACACCACAATCAGGGTGCTGTGGGTATCAGCCAGCCTCACTTGCTGTCCTGTGTGGTGCAGCAAAGCTTCCTGGGTGGATGGCACTTGTGCTGGAAGCACAGCACACAGCACACAGCACACAGAGCCCTGCAGCTGGGCTCATCTGGTGAGCTGTGTGCTGGCTGTGCCTCTGCTCTGCCCTGTGTCCCCCAGTCCTCAGTCACTGCCTGCACCTGCTGCTTTGATCTCAGCCCTGCCTCGCTGCTACAAACCTAAGAGGGGGGTCACTAAGGTTGGAAAAGCCCTCAGGGATCACTGAGTCCAACCTGTGACCGAGCACCACCGTGTCCCCCAGCCCAGAGCACTGAGTGCCACATCCAGTCATCTCTTGAACACCTCCAGGGATGAGGACTCCACCTCCTCCCTGGGCAGCCCCTTCCACTGCCTGAGCACCCTTTCCATGACAAAATTCCTCCTGATGTCCAACCTGAACCTCCCCTGGCCCAGCTTGAGGCTGTTTCCTCTCATCCTGTCCCTGTTCCCCGGGAGCAGAGCCTGACCCCCCCAGCTGTCCCCTCCAGTCAGGGAGTTGTGCAGAGCCAGAAGGTTCCCCCTGAGCCTCCTTTTCTCCAGGCTGAGCCCCTTTCCCAGCTCCCTCAGCCCCTCCTGCTGCTCCAGCCCCTTCCCCAGCTCCGTTCCCTTCCCTGGACACGCTCCAGCCCCTCGGTGTCCATCTCATAGCAAAGGTCTCAGAACTGGACACAGGATCTGAGGTGTGGCCCCAGCAATGGGAACAGGGAACAGTCCCTGCCCTGGCCCTGTTGCCACCCCATTCCAAGCCAGATGCCATTGGCCTCCTGGCTATCTGGGCACAGCTGGCTCATGTTCAGCTGGTTGTCAACTAGTGCCCAAAATCGCTGGATTCTTGCCTGACCCAAGAACCTTGGTTATCATCCCAGGTCCTCTCTGATGTTGTTTGGATCTGTGGGACTGTGCACTCGATGAGAGTGATACCCCAATCTGCCTCACCCTTGCTGCTCCCTGACACTGGGTGGAAAAAAAAAGATTTCTGGAATCCTGAAAATACCAAGCAAAGGTAATTTTGCTGGGGTTTTGTCACCCTGTCCCTGATTTTGGCATCCACCTGTTCACACGGACACACACATCATCAACACATTTCCACAACACTGCACACAATAATGTCAAACAGGTGACTGTGAGGGTAGGAGCCAGGATCCTGTTTTACGGGAAACAGGAATCCTGGAGGAGTAACTGAACTCCTGTAGGGGAGAGGTTCTGCTGCTGCTTCACAAGGAGAATCACAGTGCAACGAGAAAACTTATTCTCTCTGCTCTTTCTTTTCAGAATTACATTTTGCTCATAAACCAAAGAACTACTTAATGGAGGATAATAAAATTTCTCTCTCTTTTTTTTTTTTTTTTTTTTTTTTTGCAATTCCCAGATGCTTAAATTATACAATCTTAAATCACTTCATACCCAGATAGAGTGGGTATTAGAAATGAAAGGACTCGGATTCCAGTAAAGCCTTCATTAAATTTGGCCCATCTCAGTTTCCCTCTGAAATGGATAGCAAAAATTCCAGAAGCTAAAAGAGTCCAGGTGATGGATTATATTAGAGACATTGGCACAGATCATAAACCAACTGAAAATAGTCCTTTAAAACCCACTGTGGGGTGGCTGCCAAGGGATAAAAATCAGAACATTGGTCACCCTTTTGTGACATTTTAAATTGGCCACTTGCATCACTTCCATTGACTTTCTTTTCAGGTGCCATCGTCCCCAGTGATTCACAAAGTCTCATTCATTAATTCAGGGAATGAGATTTGACTGCAAAAAGAGCCACCTCAGAAACAGATGAGTCATGAGAATTTGCAGGAAATAACCACAGGAAAGAACAACCCAATAAAGGGCAAAGGAAAACAACATTGCACACTAACTCTGGGTGTACAAAACTGTGCAAATCTAATGGAGTTGCTGTTGGCCACTTGGGACCCTTAACTCCCCTGAGACCATTAACTTTTGCATGCACATTTGAGAAGGGAAGATTTATTTTTAAACAGTTTTAATCACTGATATTTGTTCCATTTTTATGATGAAAATGAGGAAGGATAGAGAAAAGGTTCCTAATATTGATGTTTTTCTATTAAAACTTGTCCCTCAAGATCTTCCATCCTGCCAACTGCTACTTTTCTAGCAATTAATCCTAATGATTTTCCTAGTAGTAAAGGAAATCACTTCAAAATGTGTGCATACAAAAAGCATATGTAGTTAAAATATTTATAAACAATATATTGTAACAATTATTACATATAATAAATATATACCAATAATATAATGTGTATAAAAATATGATATGCAAAACCCCCAGAGGGAAAGGATAAAATTATTTTCCTTGTTTTTTCAATTCCTAGATTTCACATTTCATAATACAGATATTAGATAATTATGATAAAGAGTATTAAAGCATCTGGACAAATTCCAACAAATTTCCCTCTGATTTCTTTGGGAAATATTAAAAATCACAACTAGGACAGCAAGCAAAGAAACTTGGCAGAAAGTGATGCATTTTAGCTAAAACTAGGATTAACTTTTTAACAGAATCCAGAAATTAAAATCATGTCATCTAAATGATTAAAAGCAAATAAAAACCAAAAAGGCAAAAGATAAATAAGATTTTCTTCCTTTCAGCCCAGTAAGATCAGACATGGGGTATTCCAGAACTACACAAGGAGAAGATGAACCCAGACGTGTCTTTCCTTTTTTTTTTGAGCAAAACTCAATAGAAAGTTACCTTCTCTCTTCAGAGGTGATTTTCTCAGGCTATATTCCTCCAGAGACTCTGAAACTCCCAACATTTGGCTGCAAATTCAGAAGAGAATTGCACAAACTTTCTTGGAAAGATTGCCAGACTTTGGGACTTGCTAAGGGTGGACACTAGAATCACGAAAATAAAACCCTTTGTGGCCAGACAAGAGACAGAAAAAAATAAATAAGGAGAAAGAGGGGAAAACAGCAGCGTAGTAAGAGAAATAAAACTAGATTCCCTCCAGTTTTATTAAACCACCTGCCTTAAGGTCTCTCCTCAGGGCCAGCCTGACAGGGAGGTCAGCTGGGGAATCACAATCCACATCCTTCTCCTTCAAAGTGACTTTTATTTCCCTGGGACTGCCTGATGCTGGCCACCATCAGAGGCCACTCAGCCAAGTCCCTTACACACAGGCAGGAGGGGAAATAGGGCCATTTTGCATTATTTTCCCCTTTCCTGTTCATTGTAGCAACAGCAGTGCAGCATCATCAGAACCTACAGGATGAGGTAAAACAGTTCCATTGGTAAAAACTCCAAATCCCCACCAGTATTAGGGTGGGAAATGAAGCCTCTTTGTCATGCTGTTCCACAGGGTGTGCTGTCAAGCTGTTCCAGCTTCATGCCTCTGGCTAACTCCAAGGAAAATATGAGGATTACTGAGCAGGAATGACAAGTGGCATTCACAGGGCACTGCCCCTGCTCCAGACACTGCCCCTTTCTAACCCACAAACACCTTGACCTTCACAAGTCTACTGGGGCTGTCCTGGTCACAGCAGCTAAGTCCTCTTAGGTGCTATTTAAATAGCAACAAAATCCCTTTCTCCACATTTTACATTAATCCCAAGGAAAGAAATCACAGCCGATTAAAAAAAAAAAACAAAAAAACGAACAAAACAGCAAAAGCCACATGGAATTATGCTAGGAGTTTCCTCAGCCTCCAAACTTGACAATAAACACATTTGAAACACTCGTGTTGTTGCTGGGAAGGAAAGAGTGGTTTAGCCAATATTTAAAGAAATGTTTCAAATCTGAACAGAATAAAGAGGGTTTGTAGCCATGGTAACTTCCACAATCATTTATTAAAAAACTATAATATCCCTGAAGATTTGTGACACGATGCAGCAACCATGTCACATTGTGTAGGCTGATGTTATGTCTTGAAAGCCTGAATGACTTGATGCGACCTGGCATGATCCTATGGATATTTAAATTTTTTCAAGGGAAATTCCAGTTCTAGTGGTAGGTAGAAGGAAGCGAATTTTCACACGGGGTTGGTAAAGGACACAAACAAATGACAATCATAAATAATTCCTTAAAATTTGTGCACTTGAAAAGCAATTGTGAAATTACAACATGGAAGGTGAAAGATAACAGAACATTGTGGCTGCACAGGAAAAAGTTCTTATCCAACACATGGCTTTTCCATTGGGACTACACAGCTTCTGGAGTAAGTAGGCAGTGTCTTATTTTTGGTAAACATAAAGACACCATTACTGTAAAAATGTATTACAAACTCAGATTTAACCACTGGAAAGAGATTCTACTTTGGATTTCTTTTTTACTATTTAAACAGTCACATTTGGAACTTTAGAGTGCTCATTTAAAATGGGAGCATTAAATCTTTGTGCTTTAACATATTTTTTTTTTTCCTATTTTGAATGAAAATTGAGACTTGAAAATAATTTTTTGAGCATGTGATCGTGAAAAAAAATCCTTTCTTCTGTCATTAGAGCTTTAGACAGTGGATCAGACTGTTCTTTTAATGGTCAGGCCAGGCACAATATGTGAGATCAGGTGATTGCCAGTTGAAAAAGTGGGTAAAATTCGGGACTGATCGGACTCCAGTAGGAGAGGGAGAGGATTCCATGGGTTATGACACTCATGCATTGCAATGAGGCATCTCTGACAAAGATGTAGTATTCCCAAAATAGCATTTGTCACTACATCAGAGCAGGCATTGGCTTGGTGCAGAACACTTTCTCTTAACTTAGTATTTTGTAAGTTGCCTGAGAATTATCAAGGAATGTGAGATCATTTGAAGCCGGTGTACATATTAACGAAAAAGTAGTAAAAACTAAAACTTTTTTTGCTTCAGCACTCTCAGAAACAGCTTTCTCCCCCATTTTTAGGAGGGCTGTTTTATAAGGGAGCTCCAAGAAACCCCATTGAAAATCTGTCATTCTAAGGGGAGTTGTGGAAATTTCTTTCCTAGCAAAAGTTTGACAAAATACATTTACAAAATCATTCTGCATGGAAGAGCCTTGCACTAGCTCCAGAAGGATAGTGATGATGTATTCCTTGAGGGCTATGACTTTGAGAGTGTGGATCTATCAAATAATGGTTAGGAAAGATCATCCATTGCAGTCCTGTGGGACTTGGTCCCAAAGGCCTGAGTTATCTCCATCCATCGTGTCCAGAGACATTATTCTCTCTGCCCCAGAGATGAGCTCCCTGCCTGTGCAACGTGTTCTCTTCATTGCAAACAACAGGCTGCAGAGCCAGAGCAGCAGCAAGTCACAACAAACTTTATTTCTCATATCTGGACAAGTTGCTTTGTCCCAGGTACTTGTCACCAGTGTCACTTGTGAATGTTCAATGTAGCTCAGCCCATATTTGTGCTCTGCACCACCATGGGCTTGTACACAAGTGGTTGGAGAATGAACTAAGAAACCTTTTCTTCTTTCACAAACCTCAGTCACAGTGATTTCTCTCAGGATCTGCCAGAAAATGTTTAGATCACCCACTGGCAATAGGTTCTGCCTTAACTGTCTAAGTGCATGACCACTCCATAAAGTAAAGGCAGATTTCCACTCAATAGACTTTAATAGCTAATATTTGCTTGGAGACCTTTTGTCTGCCCTCCACACACAGGACCTGCTTCCTTTTGGAGATAAATCATAAAGAGATGAACCATAACTGAGACAGAATCTGTCCATTTAAATTTCTGCTCTTCATCATGTGGAACTGTCTAGAACATACCACATGCTCATAGGCACTGACAGACAGAAATTTGAAACCCAGGAAGATGAAGAGAGGCATTTGGCCTGCCTTGGAAAGACCTTAAAGATCATCTTGTCCCAACCTCCTGCCATGGGCAGGGACACCTTTCACAACCTGGCCTGGGACACTGCCAGGGATGGGGCAGCCACAGCTGCTCTGGGAAACCTGTGCCAGGCCTCGGCACCCTCACAGGGAACAATTCCTTCCCAATATCCAATCTAACCCTGCTCTGTGTCAGTATGAAGCCATTGCCCCTTGTCCTGTCACTCCAGGCCCTTGTCAAGAGTCTCTCTCCATCTTTCCTGTGGCTCCCTTCAGACACTGGAAGGCCACAATGAGGTCACCCCAAAGCCTTCTTCTCTCCAGGCTGAACAATCCCAATTCCCTGAGCCTTTCCTCCCAGCAGAGCTGCTCCATCCCTCTGATCCCTTGGTGTCCCTGCTCTGTCTTGGCTCCAGCAGCTCCCTGTCCTTGCTGTGCTGGGATCCCAGGGCTGGAGGAGCTCTGCAGGGCAGGGGGGTCTCAGCAGAGGGGCAGAATCACATTCCTTGTTCTTCTAAGTCCTCACCTACTGAATCAACTCAGTCATCTGACTACAGCAGTGTTCCACCATTTTAAAACCAATACTTGTTTATTCTACTGTATTTTGTTTGATCTGGTTTGCAGCAAATAAACCAGTTAAGTTTTATGATATGTCCTTTGAGATGTTATTTTTCTTTGGAATCTAAATTTAAACTAAACCAGTCTCTGGTCCCACAAAGGACAAATATTTTAGAAGTGCTGCCAGCCATGCCTTTTAGCCTGCTGTCTCCCCTTTATAATTATTGATGTTGGCATTAAACCAAGAACCCTTTTCTTGGTGTATCAATAGAGCTATGTTTAATTTGACATTTTACTTGCTGAATAAAAAACTGGTCTTGGTCATGGCATCAGTATCAGTGAGTGCTTTCAAGCAACAGAATCCATAATTTCTGTGTTTTTACAGCATTTTATTTCCCTGATATAATTTAGAAAATCATTCAGTAATTCTCCACTAAATAATATCCAGATGGCAGAAGGTTATTTGCAATAGACCACATCACACTGAAAGGTGCATGAAGGAAATCTCCTTCTTGATAAGGGTACAGCCTTATCACTGGGCTCATGAGAAGCTCCCTGAGCAGGGCAGTGCTGTCCATGTAGGAAACTTCACCCTGCTGTCTTCCCTAGGGCTTGCTCCACACCAGGCTACTTCCAGATGCTGTGAATTACTGAACCCCGAGGAGAATTAGGCTTTCAGTCTTGTTCTTACCTGAATGCACATCTTAAAGTGTGAAAGAAATGAGATAAATATCTGCTTTTGTCTCCTGTCTGGTGATGCAGCCTTTCTGTCACAGCCACCTTCAGGACATGAATTATTCACTAGCAATAATAAGAAGACTGGCACTCAATAAAAACCTGTCAGGTTTCCAGGTCCCATTCAGATGCTAACATTAGCTTTCATCTTTCAAATAATACATATTCAAATTCATTTGCTAGCCTATTATTTGGCAAAGGAACTACAGGTCACATTAAAGTTAATTTATGAAATCACTTAAGTGAAACCCCACACCTGCCTTTATCTTTCACCTCTGCACAACATTAGCAGCCTGTATCATGTATCATTGCAAATGTTTTTCATTAGAGACAGCAGCAAAGGTGACTAAAGTGAAGCACAGCAGCTGGTTTAAGAAAAGCAAGTATTGGTCAATTTAATTGCAAAGGCCCTTTAAACTGGTATTGCCATCTCAGCACTAATTCCTGGACCATGGTGTGTGCATCTGCATGTTAGAACCCTGCTTTGAAGACATTGCAATGCTTCATCATATCAAATATTGAAGAAACATGATCAGCTTGTGTTGCAGCATGGCACTACCATTGAACTAGCCAATTCTTCCTATCACTTGTCTGTATTAAAATCAGGAGTCTGGAAATGTGGGAAGTGTTGCTTTAAATTAATAGCCACAACTTTCCTGAAGTTCACATGATCATGTTCAGTCATGTGTAAGGAAACATAAACAGGGTCCTGTGACCATAGAGACCTTTATACTCTTATTATTCCTGCACATATAGTGAAAAGTCAGAAGTGTCCTCAGAAAAAAAGGCTGTCAAAATACAGCAGAAAATGTGCTCTGGTTTTCCTCAGCATAGCTTTCATATTTCCATTAAGTGGGTAGACAAGCAAGTACTGACAATTTGCAAGTATTTGTAACTTCCCCTTATGTTTGCTGAGGGAAATTTGTCACTTTCCCCCTTTTAAGATTTTTACTTCCAACTTTGGCAAGCTTCAAGTATAAAAATAGGGTTTTTTCCCCTTCTACTCCTCCTACTTTTTGCTGCCTCACCCTAAAGAATTCTGAGGACAAATACATGACTGAGAAAGGCTCATGTGTCCTCCCAGATCCACTGCCACAGGTTCAGTGTCTCCTACCTACACTGCTCATTAATTCTGAATAAAGAATAGAAAATAATTGGGGAGGTAGAATTCCTCCTTTGGTGCTTCCTTAGCAGGTGCTTGCTGTTCACAAGGCAAATACAACCTTGAGGTTCCTTAATTTCTGGCCAGTTATCTGTTTCTTGATGCGGAGCTGAATTTACTCTTCAATTTCAAATGATTGCCAAGCCAGGAGGGGCTGCCCAGAGGGGTGGTGGAGTCCCCATCCCTGGAGGTGTTCAGGAAATGACTGGATGTGGCACTCAGTGCTCTGGTTTAGTTGACAAGGTCAGAGGTTGGCCTTGATATCTTGCAGGTCTTTTCCAACCTCAATGATTCCATGATCCTGTGGTTCTGTGGAGGGGACCTTAAGGACATTTCTTTAAAGAAATCACATATCAAAATGCTGAAGCAAACCAACAACAGCCAAATTACCGGCCAAAAACCCCACCACTAACCCAAAACTTAAGAAACAGAGGAAAGTCTCACTCAGGAAAGTCTCCCTGTAGGGTCACCAGAAGTTTGATACTGTACTTGTCTATGATTAGATCAAACATTATGTGATAGTAAATATATTAGACACAAGGTAATCCATAAGTGACTTGACTGATTTCTTCAGATACATATTTTCTCTGAAATTTTCTCCACAATTCCTTCATATCTACATTTAATTCCAAAAGTCTTTCCTCTCAAGTGTACAAAGGAAGCAGAATGAGGCTAAATTCCAGATTAAAATCTGCCTTCCTCACCCTAAAGTGAAGAACACTCGTAGTGAACCACAGTAGGACTTGCAGCAGAGGCAACATTGCTTTGTCAAGGTGCAGCCCAGATGAAATTGAGAAGAGAGGAGATGGCTACAAAGAGGTTGCACAATAGAGAACTGTTAATACTCTGGAAAAGCAGTAGGCAATCTGCCTGCAAGCTACTTATCCATAAAGAGAGATGCGATTTTCAGTGAATCTACTTGAAGTGATTTTTGTTCAATATTCTCTCCCAGGAGAAGAATTCACCCCGCCTCAACTCCACTCTCCAAACCTTAATTTTCTGAAACATACAGGAAGATTAGTGCATAAAGGAGAGACCATCTGTTTCCTTTCATCACTATTCTGAAGACGGTTTCCTCTCTGCAGAAGATTGCAGCCCTTAAGATCTTGAGACTGTAAGCCTTTGTTATTTAAATGCAAGCAAGGCAGGAATCTAACAGGTCATTATTTTTTTTTTTAAATGGAGGAGGGAAGTTGCATCATCAATCATTATCTCACATTATTTCAATTTTATCTCTTTTCTGACTTTAACAGGCAACCTCAGGCACTTGACCAGCAGTGTTCACTTTCAACCAGGATTTTGTTTTGTTTTCCTCCTGGAATACCTGGGTGATTCCAGGTAATGAGACACATTTTTAACAGACACACACGGGAACCACTGGGAAAATGCTGTTGGAAGCAAACGTGTGTCTGGCACATACTATTAACACTATTGTATATGGTTGTAGATGATGAGCTCTTTCCTTTTCATGGGATTGACACTGTTAGAAGAGATAATTAACACAAACTCAGGAGCAAGTCTGCTTCTTGAGACTTGATGTTCCCAGCTCTCACACTACTTAATTCCATCTAGAGGAAATAATGGGGTTTTACCTCCTTGGATTGTTCCATTTTTATGGCCAACATGTTTTCTACGGACAGGAAAGGATTTTAAACATGGGCAAGCAGAAGCTGGAGCTGCCCCTCTCATAGATTGGTTTCTGCAGCTGAGGATTTGAAGGTGCTCAATGCCTAAAGTTACATTAAGTTAAAGATACATTGAACCCATGTATTCAAGGTCCATTGAAATTTATGATGCCACTATCTGGAATTCACTGCTTCAGCTCAGAAAATAATGTTGTCCCTTCTTATCCATAGCTATCCTAGAACCACCAAAACTGTTCTACACATTGAAGCATTGCAAAATTGACAAGCTACACCTGAGGCTATATGTGATACATTTTTGTCTTCAAAATCCATCCAAATCAGGGGACTTGGAGGAAGAGGGAAGAATGAGTCCACATGGGCCAAAAAGTTCCACTTACAGTGACCTGATTCCAGGCTATAGTCTCAGAGGAAACTAAGCAGAACCATCTTGCTTACATTCCAGTTATTGCTACTGGGTACCCATTTTACAAAGTGAATTTGGCAACTATTTATAATTAAAAGAAAACATAACAAACCACCTCAAAAATACCCCAAAACCAGAATATCAGAGAGATATCAGCCCAGCTGTATGCTTAGCCTGATTGCAGGTTCCTTTCTCTACACTCAGCTGGACACTGAGAATGAAGAGAACCTGTATGATTACAACTCTCCCATGTGTTTTGCACCTACTTCACTGAGGAGTAAAAATACTACAGGTCATTCTAGATTTCCTGTAATTATGTTATCTATCCCGCCTCTTCCTAATCGTTTTTTTATATCCTTTACCCATGCAGATTTTCCTTTCAGTGTTATCCCTGGACTCTCACAGAGCAGAGGACAATATCCCTCATCCTCTTCTTTTTGTCTGCCTTTCTCATTGTATCCCCACACTTTGCACCCTTACCTATTAATCTCCTGTACCCATTGGGGTCTGTATTCCCTCCTTCCACTTTCAGATTAGTAATATTTTGACTGTTTATCTCCCAGGATTATTCAGTACCTTCTTTCTCCAGCCCAAGGCTGTCCTCATGGTGGGAATTTCACCCTCACAGAGGAAATCAAATAAAAAAGCCAGCATGTAGCCTTTGCCAAGAGCCACTTCTGCAGAGACCATTTGGAGGGCCCTGCTGTCCCATAGAACTTAAATTGGGACCTTTCAGCAGCTCATGATTTTACTTGAAAGAGAAGGAAAAAAAAACCAATACCCAGAGCTGTTGAGAGAAGTTTCCCAAGTGAAACTCAAGTCTCAGAAGGCAAGGAAAGGAGGTTCTTTTTTAAAACATAAACTGCTATAAACTATAGCACTATAAACTGCTGCCCTGGAATTGGGATAAATTTAGTATGGATTCATCACTGAGAAGTAACTTCTGCTGGTATGTGAGCTGTCTGTGAGCTTCTGAAGCTGTCTTCACTGGACTCTACAGAGGGGTAAACAGGCTGGCAAATCTCACTGTATACATGCTCTTGCATGGGAAAATCCAATTTAATCCCAGGAATTTCAGCTTTCCCTGTTCTGTACTTAGCCAGGCAGCTGCTTTTAGGAAAATCTTTTATCTTCAAGCAAGACAAGGAGCAAACAGCATGGACTGCATGTGACTAGAGGCAACATTTCTACTGCTAACACCGCCTGCTTTGAGCTGCTTCAAACACCTGATTTCTGCTAAAAAGTGTTTTGGGGGCAAAGGACAGTGGACAAGACAGAAAGGAACCAGAAATTAGAAGGCTAACTAGAGATCTAATAATTACAACTTTTTTTTTTTTTTTTTTTTTTTTTGGGTCACAAAATCTTCTAGAAGTTATTTCATGGTGTTTGAGTTTGAAGACCCCATACAGGACAAAACATATCTCCTTTGGGAGATTAACTCAGTGAGCCAAGAACTTTACATTTGCAATATTTGTTTTCCATCTTTCCGTGCTCTGCTGGCTGTCAAAGCAATGCATGGAGCATGAAGAGAATCACTGGAGAGAAAGGGGAAAGAGCCACTGAGGTCACTGATCCTGAAGCTGATGTGAGGGCAGATTTTGGGGTTGTCAGGTCAAGTTTTCTTCATGTGGTGAGCAGTTCAATCTCTTTGGCCTGGAATCTTCTCTTACTCACCTGATGTGAACTGGTGAGAGCATTTAAACTTCTCTAAGTGTGACAAATGAAGAAAACAGTCCTTACTTTGCACTTTGATTAAGTGCAAGTTTGTGGTCTTTCCCACTCATCTTGCATTTGCATATCATCAGATAAGTATTAGGGTGGAGAACAGTCTATATTTAAATCCTGTGTGGAAAAAAAAAAGAAAGAAAAAAAAGGACTGTTGGGCCACCTTAAGCAGCAGACATTAGTAGGAAAGCTTGATCATTCAATCTAAGTTTCATAGCCAGAGATGGAAAGATTAATTTCCTAAACTTCTGAGCAAATAAAGAGCAATCCACAGAGATAGAGAAACTTCATGGGATACAATAATATGGCAAAGTATCTGATCAGACTTAAAAAAAAAAAAAAAAAAAGCTTTTTCTTATATTTTAAGAAGAAAGGATAAGTAGTTACAACCAAGAGGAAAAAAAGAATATTTTGAAGGACATTAAGAAGGGTGAGGGCAGAACATCTTACAAAATTTACCAAAGCTCAAAGACTAAGTTTTTGGGAAAGCTGGAACTTTGGAAGATGGGAGAGAGTGTGTAAAAAACTGTTCACTATCAGAGCTCTGCCCTGGTGCCAGGCTGTTTTAGCCTTAAATTACCTAAGGGAATGAGATGCAATCACACCATTTTATCGTAATTCATGTGTAGCAAAGGCATTTCTGTGTCTCATTTTGTGGCCAAGATAACTCTTCTGACTTGTTGCAGTTCCAAATAACATGAGGTCCAAACTGGATCAGTGCTACCGAAAGAAAACTGTATTATTTCCCTGAATTATGTTCTGTGGTATCTGAGATATCAAAACCAAATTTCAAGTACTGATAGAAACCTTAACCTCCATTAAGCTTTTCTGGCAACAAGACAAACAAACACAAGGCCTGTAGCACCAAGATGAAGCACAACAGAGCTGTTACCTCAGTAGGGCTGGTATTTTTAAAATCCTATTCATTATTCTTGACTCTCTCACAAGTATCAGCTGCTCCATACTTTGCTTCCATGTATGATTGAATTGACAAACACACTTTGAGATATGGGCTCTAATTTCAGGTATATCTGGAAAGGAATGATGTCATTCTCAGAATGGGGATCAGAAATATAAAACTACTCTCCTCACAGATTATTCTTCATATTTCCACACCACTCTTCCAGCACAGGGCTGTGTTTAGTGCAGGACCTGTTTTTCCACAACTTCCAATGGGTTGCTGGAGGTGTTTTGGGAGTACAAGGACAGAGAAAAGCTCACAAACAGGCTGATGGGGATCCTGGGTAGGAGCCACAGAAAGATGACCACACACACCAGACCAGATCATCCTCTACACTAGGAGAAATCCACACTTTATTTACTCTCAGTTTCTGTCTTGATCACCAATGTGGTTTTCTTAGCCTTTAACTCCCTGGAAAATGGGAAGTGTCTAATGGATTTTGAGTAAAGATGGAGCTAGTGGAAAAAAATAGAACAATGTTCTGCTGGATAACATGGTCTAGGTGACTGGAAACATCCAGAGCAGTAAAGCTTTGTTTCACCTTCTTATCTTACTACACTTACTATAAATAATACTTTTCAGAGGTAACCATAATTTCCTATATATTCTATTCATGGCACTCTGTCATTTCAGCTGGGACAAAAATTGCTGACTTTTAAAACATTTCAGCTTGAGCTTTTGAAATTTTCAATTATTTTCATTAAGTACCTAGAAGTTTTGGACAAAATATAAGGGGGAAAAATAGAAAAAAGAGAAATAGAAAAAATATATAAATTCTTCCTTCTCAATTTTTTTAAAGTGTTCCAAGAAGTGACCATCTATAAACTACTCTTATGCATTGACCTATATCAAGAGAATGACAAAAGGCTTTCTGAAGACAGTTTAAGTCCCACACACTGGGGTGTACCTCACAATCATAAATTTATGTTGGAACAGAGCTGAGGTCTTTACACTATTTCTAGACTCTTTTAAAAAGTGGTTACATTGCTAATGTGGCCCTTGAGTGAAGTTCATTTATTGACATTTCTTTTAGAAATGTCACAAAATCTGTTCTCAGTGCCATGGCTATCTGAGACAGAAGATGGATGGAAATTTCCCGTACCTCCAGCAGCTTTTTCACTTGAGATATTACCATCAGAATCTCTTTTAGAGATATTACTATCACTTTAATCAGGCCTTTTACTGAAAGGAAAAGGCTTATGAAATCAATTCACCCCATGAAAGAAAGATAAGATCAGCCTGTTAAAATTCACTGGGATCAGTGGCCATGGAATCAATTGGCCATGGAATCCTACCCAGTGCAAATTTTCCCTCTTTCCCCTTCTCTTGCCTGCTGCTGTTCTGTTCCAGCACAAAGCAGACAGGATAACAGAGAAGATGCAGCAATGGGGGGTGATTTTCACTTCACCCCATCCTCATATCTTGGCAGGTTCAAGCTGGTCACCAAGGGGTGTTTTCACTGGCTGCACTTGAGTGCCCTCCTTGGGAGGTTCATTACACGGAATTTTTGGAGCTTCAGGGTTTGCTATTTTTCCAAAGTCATTCCTTATTACTTTCTTCCCTGCTGTACAATCTTCTTTCCCCACGTTCATACCTTCCTTATAAGGCTGTTAGCAGCCTATTCCTTTAGGAGTTTGGTACATTTATTTGCTAAGATGGATCTTTGGGGTTCACTCCTACCCAGAGAAAGGGGGGTTGTGTAGTCTGAAAACAACTTCCATTTAATCAAAGCACCTTCCTCCGAATGGACTCCCTGTGTCCAAAGGAGAACAAGAGAATATTCTTACCTCATTTTCACATGATTCACCTGCTTATCAGCAATCCCATCTTCTTGGCCTCGGGCCAGGCAAAAGAATTTATTATTATTCCATGACCCATCCATTCTCTTACATGTTTCTGCTTTTCCTTGGATTATATCTCTCCAGAGGATGACTTTCCCTCGTGCCTATCCTCAAACTATGGGTACCATTAAAAAAATGAACTTTTTTTTTTTTATCACACAACCACATGTAAAGATACTTCTAGGCCTGAGTTTCATTTTTTTGGAGGATGGGTCAGGAGATATTTAGCTAGAATTTATTCTTAGGACCTTTATCGTGAATAAAGTAAGTTGAAAGGAGAAATTTTTATTCTGATTCATACCAGTGCAAACACATAGAATGGCAAAGCTCACCATGGAGTTCTTAAGTGTTCATCTCAGGGGAAGGGAAGTTTTACCAGCAATTCATATGGACAGAGCCAGGCAAGTCAGAGTTTTAGGTGTCACATTTACTCAGCAGCACTAGTCTGGATGGCCAGACTACCATTTAAAAACTACCATTAACTGTTGCCTGTCCCTTTCTTTTTCCCATCAGCTCTTGCTCATATTCCTCACAGAAAGCCTGTTAGATGATCAAAGGTAAGTGATAAAAGCTGCCTTTCTGCACTGCATTCTGATGTATCAAAGCACTTTAAATAGACCTTATTAAAATAAAACATTATATTAGATTTTTTTTCTTCCAGAATCTTAAATCTTGCCTAGCAAAACCCCAATTTAAGCAAAGTTGGGACAGCTATGAACTCTTGAACTCATTCTCTTCATAGTTATTTGGACTTTGAAGGTTTTCAGTATGGGCTTTACTTGTGACAATTTCCAAAAGAGTCTGAGCAGGGAGTGCCAGTTTGGCAAAACAGGGTGGAAAAAGCTGCTGAGGAAAACATGTCCCTCACATTTAAAGGTCTTTACTCTTCTCTTACAAATACGTGCTGGGAGCAGCCTGTTTTTTTATCACACTAATGAAGCACAAAAATAATAGAAAAATCAAGGAAAGCCAAAGCAACCCAGAAATTCCCCTGCGTGTAGTGCTGAGCCTGGGAATTCTCCACCTGCATAGCCAGGCAGTGGCAGTGGGGACCAGGGATGCATGACAGAGGATGGAGAATGGCACTGGGAAGGCTCTGAAAGGAGAAATTTGTTCTCTAGTGCATCTTTCTCATAACATAAGAGCAAAGTGTACCTGAGCAAAGGTAGTAATTTCTGTAACCAGATAGGAAAGGGTTTGCTCTCACAGCCTG
This sequence comes from Acridotheres tristis, assembly GCA_037013685.1. Classification (NCBI taxonomy): domain Eukaryota; kingdom Metazoa; phylum Chordata; class Aves; order Passeriformes; family Sturnidae; genus Acridotheres; species Acridotheres tristis. Next base: position 63,087,029 of record CM072885.1, read on the forward strand.
TGTACCTGTGAGCTGAGCTGTGCAGGGTCAATGAGAGAAAGAGCTGAAAGAAACTTGCCCAGAGATGTTTCTGGGGCTGCCCCATCCCTGGAAATGTCCAAGGCCAGGTTAGATGGGACTCTGAGCAACCCAGTGGAAAGTGTCCCCCATGGCAGGGGCTTGGAACTGGATGAGCTTTAAGGACCCTTCCAACTAAAGCCATTCCATGATTCTGTGAAGCTCGTGGAATACCAGGGTATGGAATTCTAGCAGTCAGGTGTTTTTTTTGTGAATTCTGCACTGACAGATGGGATTTTTTTCCCCCTCAGTCTTGTTTGTGACTCTCTGCTGAGGAGCTTACAAGCCAATCCAAATGATTGGTTATCCTCCACAGGGGTTTGTAACCTCCAGACAGCTGAGGGGTGATAGCTGTGCTCCATTTATAAAATAAATATAGTCCTTAGCCAATACACAAACTGCCACCCCTTCAGTCCCCAAAGGCTGCTCCACTCATTCCTCACTCTCTGACATTTCTCCTTCCTGGAGCATTGGAATCCCTGCTCAGATGTCCTGGAGGATGGCCTGTGGCAGAGAAAGGAGCACTCTGCTGTGCTTCCTAAGCAAGAAGGGAAGCAATCACTCACACCTCATTAGCTACTGGAGCACACATCTGTTCCCAGCTTGCACACTGGCATCCATCCCACCCATGGGCAGGAATGGGGCAGATTCCAGAGTGAGCAGAGAAAAATTAATTCTTACCTTCTACACCGTCTTCTTCCCAAAAGCTGCTTTGAGCTTTACTCTTTAAGGACAGAAACTAAGGGCCCTTGACTCAGCCAGCATTCAGCATGGTTCAATATGGTCACAGAATCACAGAATGGTTTGGGTTGGAAGGGACTTTAAAAATCACCTCATTCCAGCCCCCTGGCCTGAGCAGGGACACCTCCCAGCAGACCAGGTTGCTCAAGACACTTATTCCTTCCTTCCCCTGGTTGACAGAGAGGGGACTAAGGGGACACTCTCCCTAAGATGACCCCTCAGCAGCAGCACTGATCCTGGCTCTGCCAAAGAGACCAGAGTTATTTTGGCCAGCGTAAAAAAAGCTCCCATGCAGCCAAAACCCCCCCAACACATTAACTTAGCCTGGCTCCAAACACCAAGTTCAATTCTGGCCTGAAAGGCACTTTTAAACCCAGAAGCACACAAGCACAGAGCTCCTCTGCCCCGACTTTGTGTTTTGGCAGGTTCAGGGCCTGGGTGAAAGACTTTACTCCTCCTGAAATTGAAGCAGGATGCTCACTGCAGCACTGGACCTGTTAATCTCTGCGCTAGGAAGATCACCCTGACCTTGCCCAGCATCAAGTCAGTATTTTCTTCCCTTGCCTTCTGCAAATTACATAAGTGGGGAGCCCCTTGGAGGCAGAAAAGAGGGGCTGTGGTGGCAGCTGCTGCTCCCTAGGAGGGAAGGAAAAGGGAGCAGTGAGTGGAAAGGCACTGTCACAACCAGAGTGGCTTTGCTGCAAGGCTCTCCAGCTGGGGCTGCGTGGGAGGGAGCAGAGATTCTGCCAGCAAGCAGAAAGGTGGAGGATTTGTTGTGATGTGGCATGTGGTTGTTTGTTTTTGTTTGTTTTAAACACGAGCTAATTTCATTTCTCCTGTGGCCCCTTCCTCATGTGGAGCTCTGGAAGGTAAGAGTTCACAGCTCTTGAGACAGGCTGGGCACACAGGGCTTGTATCAATCACCTCAAGCATTTTAAACCAACAGCAAAGAATCCAATCAAAAGTATGTCTTCTCTATCACCAACAAAACATTTTTGGTCATTATCAGATTTCTCATATTAGGAGAGCTCAAGTGTCCTATCCTTGTGTCCCAGAGAGGCCAAGTGTGTATGGGTCCATATGACAGACAGCAAAATGACAGCTGAGCTCCTCTGAAAGTTGCCAAAATCCAACATGATTTCAAGACGATGCTTAGGGGGGAGGAATAATAAGAATACCCCAAAGAAACTGAACTCTTCGTGCTTCTTTCCCACCCTCAGTTTGTCTGCACTCCGAGCAGGGTGAGAGCAGCTCTCTCAGAGCACATCATTAATATTTTCTGCCTGCATCTGCCAGGCAAAAACTGCTCCCAGCCCTGCCCCAGCCTCACATCCCCCAGTGCAGTTAATGTGCTGAGAGGCACTGTTTGGCCCTAGTAATCTTGTTTACACATATTTCCGCTGCATTTTATTTTCTGCGTGCCTGTGCTGTAATCTCATTTGCCAGCCTGAATGGTAAAAACAAAACAGAACGGGCTACCAAGAACACAAAAGCCAAGGCAGGAGGCTGGCAGGAATGCCCCAGCTCATCTCACGTAGGCAGGAATGTGCTTTTCCACCGCTGCCACGTGAGGAATGGCACCTCTGTGCCCAGTGCTCCCCGGGTGCTGCCTGAATTCCCGAGTGGGCAGCACAGAGAGCAGGGATTTGCGGGCAGTTAATTCAGATAATTGTATTTTCCTGCTGCCCGTGTTTCGGAAGCGCTGGAGCTGCGGGGGCAGAGGATTCCACGTGCTCTCCCTGCCGTATGTAGTGCACCGTGTGCCTGCAGCTGCCCTCCCCGTGTCCCATCTGTTGGACACTGATGTTGGTTTTGCTCATCCTGCCTCCTGAAAAGCCAGCAATAATAATGAATGAACTCGGCGTTCAGCAGAGTGTTGGCAGCTGAATCAGGCTGATGGCAGGCACATGCTCTGAAAGGTTCCTCTGCTGCACACACGCTCCAGGGATATGGAACTGGATCCTGGCATTACGAATCCTGCCCTAGACAGGTCTTTGCACCGCCCTCACCTCGGTGGATTTCAGTCCATCACTCTTCTTATCATTAGGAGGCTTCTGTTGTGTTTCCTGGCTACCTTGGACCTTTTTTCCTGTAACTACAGGCACAAAGTTCAAGCACAGAGATAGGTGCTGGTTAAGGACAATCAAAATCCCCTTTTCAGGTTGAAGGTATCTTCACCTAAATTTAATCTTTTACTGCAAATTAAAAGCTGATAAACAGAATCAAAATGATTTGATTAGCCTAGTCTGAAACTCAAGCTTATTAAATCATGAACTTGCTTCCTATGCTCTAATAATGACAAGGAGAAGCTGGAAAGAAATTAATGAATATGCTTTTGGCAAAACAGCAGCAGAAGCTCACCTAAATGAAAGAAGATTCCTATTAATAGAAACCCTAATTATAAGCCAGCCCCAGCTGTTTGTTTACAGGAACATATCTTGTTTCTGATTGGAGATGTCTGGATGTGTATACTATGCCTCCGAGATGTAAGGGGAATCAGGAGCTGTCATTTTGAGGTACATGAGCAAATAGAGCTCTACTCAGTTCAGTGATGGAGGTGTAGGTAAGTCAGCCAAGTCACTTTTCCTCATCACCACTGTCACCACTCACAATCCTCAGGCTTTTCCCTGGAGGTCCTATTGCCTGCTCCCCATGGTAAACAGCCCATGGCTTGAGTTGGTTCAGCCTTCATCCTATTTAAATGGAACGTTTTGCAATTTGTACAATTTAAAATCCTGAACAGTCGCTCGGCATACAGCATTAAACAGACAAGGACAAGAAATGTCCTTCTCCCTTTGCTTTGTAAACAGCTGTATTTGATGGAGCCTTACTTGCAGCAAGGACATGTTCCCAACACACTGAAAGTAATAGAAGTGACTTCACTAAACCTTTGAGACCCAAATGAATATTACAGCAGTAAAAAGCCAGCATTGTACAATGGCCTGCAGTTTCTCCTGGCAGTGATTGTCTTTTCCAAAGAAAAAGTCAAAAAAAGCTGAATCTCCCCAAAGCAGGACAGGCATTGAATGGCTTCATGTCCTTGCTCTGAGGGACTTTAATGTCCATGAATGCTCAGAGCGCTTAGAATTTTGATAAGTTCACTCTAAGATCAAAGCCTGTTTCCAGAGACTCAGAAATCTCCTCATTAAAGCCTCAGTCCTGCATCCATTTGTGCATCTGCTCACGTCAGTCAGGACTATGCCTCAGCACAGAACTGAGCACCTCACTGGATCTATCCTGAAAAAGAAAATCAAGGGAGTTGGAAGGAATGGGAAGATCCATGTGACAAGGATGAAGTTCTCCAGTTAAAGGCCTAAGGCTTGCATCAGGCCACAGATCTCCCAGGTCATAGCACTCTTTTCCTTAGTAGAGAAGTTTTTTTTGGTTTTTTTTTTGTTTTTTGTTGGGTTTTTTTGTTTGGTTTTTTTTTTTGTTTTTTTGGGTTTTTTTTTGTTTGTTTGTTTTTGGGTTTTTTTTGGTTTTTTTTGGTTTTTTTGTTGTTTTTTTTTTTTTTTTAAAACCAACAACCAAATTCCTTTAAAAAGTTTGGGATTCACAGACACAAGTTTCATTTAGATGCAGGTAAACTCTGAGGTATTCAGTGAGCAAAAACCAGAGGAGTTCCACTAATGTCAAGGAGATGAGGCTGGTTCATGCCAGCTGAGAATCTGCCTAAAGGACTCTCACAAGGCAGGGCCAGGTCCTACAGCACCCAGTTCCAAGAGCTGCACAGGGAAGTACTGTCCTCACACAAACTTCTGGTGAAATGGCTGACACTCCACTGATTCATGTAATATCAGTTCTAAATTTAGCCATGGATGAGAACTGAAATAAAGAACATAAACCTTTATGGAGCAGGAAAATCTACCTTTCAAGTCCAAACGGATTTAGGAAGAATTACTCCTGAGCTGAGCTTACCACTTGCTGGTAATATTTTCACCATCTCAAATCCCACATCAGAAGAATTTCAGTCTGTGACAGACAGATACAGATACAGATATAGACAGAAATACATTTTAAATGATCAGTTCATTATTATTCAGAAACTATTATCATTGTCACGCACACTTGATATGGTTCTGAAGAATGGGGACATTATTTTATTGATTTATAGATGGGGAAAAGGCATAAAGAATACAGGTAATGCACATATTTGAAATAGCAATATAAACATAAACAGAAAAATGTTCAAGTCAAAGTCACATGAAAAATTAGACTAATCTTCAGATGCATTCTGGACTTGTATGTACAGCATTTTTACGCTAGAAGTAGAAATACAAACTCCAGAGATGTAGCACATCTCAAGAATACAAAATAAATAAAGATGAGTGCCAGTAAAAGAAAGATAACAAACAATTGAATCTTCTTCCAGAAAGATGAGAAAGTTTGATATGTAAGAACCACAGGAGAAGATGCCCAATCTATGACAAGAACTGAATTTATTTCCAAACAAAAGCTCAAATAATAAAGTCTTGTGCCTGGGAGTGAACCCCAAAGCATTTAAACTTTTCTCACTCCTGTTGTGAACAATTCCTCTACGAAAGAAACCTCGCAGCAGACCAGTGTTTCAGCAATCCCAGTGAAGAAATCCAATTCTGGGGATGATGGGGACATCACAATTATTTATCCAGAAGGAAGTTCTTCAGCAGCTTCCAACCCAAGATGACCTGAGAACAAGGAATAGGCTGGTTTGGTTTCAGAATCTGCAGCAGTGTCTTCCTGATGGTCAGTGTCTGCAGGAGGAAGGCGAGGAGAGTGTCATGCAAAGAGCTGCAGTAATTAAGGAGGAAAAACCATTAGGCTCCACATTGGACACAAAATTATGGCTTAGAACAAAGTGGAAGGTGCCCTTTCCCATGGCAGGGGGTTGGAACTAGAGGATCTTTAAGGTCCCTTCCAACCCAGACCATTCTATAATTCTCTGATTCTCTGAAGGATTCACCATAATTTCAATTTTCTTTCAAGAGTGTTATAATTAATTTTGTCACACTGAGCACCACCAGCATTTTTCTTGCTGGAAGTTTCTCCCTCATCAATTTGTTTGCATAACCAAATAGCCTAGAGAAAAATAACAGCCCTGTTTCCACTCCCACAATCCTTGCAAATTAGATTTTTATGGTAGATTTTTCCTCTCCAGAAAAATAGGTCAGCTCCCCCTTCAGTAATGCACACAGTCTGAGGCCCACGTTTCTGCTTGGAATGAGCACACATGGAATGCAAGTGCCCCTTGGAGCTGGGCATCTGCACATGCCACCCTCCACTCCAACTGGTCAAGTGCCTATTTGCAGATTTCCCCTGCCTTCTGAGCTGAAGTGAGGTCTAAATACTTAAGCCTTTTTCTACTTCCAATCTCCCTCTCTGAAAATATGGACCATAAATATCCTCTCCCAGGAGATTAGTCCTGGAACCGTATTGGGCTTAAAGTTACGTTCAAACAATGTCCTAATAAAAACAAATAGTAAATAAAGTGTGTTCCAAGGACATCAAATCATGATTACAATGACTTCCATTTTTGTAGAACTTCCAAAATAAGTCTTTCTTTCTTTACGCATTGGAAAATAAAAAAGGCTTGGTATATGGGAATAAGTTAAATAGATGGAAATACGAAAGTAAAAAATAACAGGAGATTGCTTAAGAAGAGTATTTAAAACCAGAAAAGTTATTCCCAAGTAGCTTCCCAGGCAGCTTCTGTAAGACGAAATAGAAAAGAAAAAAGCAGGGAAAAAATGGATTTTTCAGCTAAGTGGGATCAAAGAATTTGGTTTCAACGGGGTCTGAAAGGGAGCAAGGAGTACTCTGACCATAACTGCACACCTGAACCACACGATTTTACACACACACCCCCCTTAAATCCATCACAATTGAATGGTGCCTTCTTTCCGCGTGGGTGCAAATGCTCCACTTCATAAAGGACAAAGAGGAGAGGGAGCCCTACAAATATTGATCCTTCACCCTGTGAGCCCTGCAGCGTGGGCACCACACAGCCACCTCCCTGCCTGTCTCAGGAGGCTGTTCCCCAGTTTTGGTAAAGTTTTACACATTCTTGAAAGTAAGGTTTTACACATTCTTGAAGGTGAACTTAAGCCCAAAGGTGACTTACACGAAAAAAAGGCAAAAAAAAAAAAAAAAGCAGCAAAGTGAACTCCTTTGGCAAGGTTTTGAGCTGAATCTGTGTGAAATGAAATAAACAGTCCTCCCACTGTGAAATACCAAAGGCAGTTTCTGCCAGAAGAGCTTCCCACGTGTTAATCTGCAGTGAAGCCTCAGTGCCAGAGCTGGCACCCTTTGAAGTTAAAGGAAAAGCTCCTGGTGTCTTTATGGTGCCCAGATTCCTGACTGGAATGAAAAATACCAGAGTAAGAGGCTTCCTAAGCTCCCAAGAGCTCTCTGAAGAATCACTATCCAGTGATTACAGGAGATGCCAAGGGGACTGGGTTAGAAACCTCACCCTGGCTGAGCTGGAAACGTTCCCTAGAAGGGATTCTGATTTTGTTATGAGTGATCTCAGAACGAAGCTCAGCAAATCTGATGGCAGATTTGAGTAGAAAAAGAGAGATTCACATCTCAAAATAAAATACTTGGCGCTTTTTTTTTTTTTAATTTTACCAATTCCACTTTTCCTACTTTTTTCCCCCTACCAATATATGTTAGCTAGAAACAAACTTTAATTTTCATACTCTTGTCCTTTCTTTTCTCCTTTTGAAGGAAGAAGGAGAGAAAAAAAAAAGAAGATTGGAAAATGAAAGGGACTTTACTCATTTAAATTTTGACTAAATCAATTTTTTTCAGCTGATGTCAAATTAACTGAAATTGATGTTTCCATGTAAACATGAAAAATACGAACGCAGCATTTTGACGCTCTTTGATTACGTATTTTCTACAGCAGGAATTTCTTGATTAAGAATTTTCAGCCAACTTAAAGGCACGAGTATTAGGAGTCCCTGCAATCTGGCATCCTGAGCCATAATCTTTCTGAGTAGCACTGAGGGATCTGTTTTGAGCAGCAGAGCATCTACGCTACAGCAGAGTGGTGCCTGTAATACAAGCAAGGATAACACAGGGCGAGAGATTAATATTCTGCATCACACTGGGCTCTGTTATTTTTATCCTGCTGTTTCCTTCACTCACCATCTCATGACTCACACCCTCCCCACGCTGGAATTTCTGCCTGGCTCTCGTGGCTCAGTGGTGTTAGGGAAGACGTGGAGAGCCGTCGGGAGAACACCGCTCCTGCTTGAGCTCCAGGTCACTCTGGAAAACACAAGAGAGGCAACAGAATTTACTGGTTTGTCACATACCTGCTCTGGCTGCTGCAGCCTCCTTGGCAAGCTGTCTCCAGCACTTGTGAGGGTTGCAGTTCTTCCTTGTTTTTACAGCCTTAGTGACGTGTCGGGATGCAAGTCCCAGTTCCAGACAATCTCATGGAAAGCTGGCACTGCACCAGCCTTTAGTGATAGTACAGGGCTCAACCTGTGAGGGGAGAAAGGGCTCTTGATGAGTAAATAGCTGCTCCTTACACATTTCTTGGTTATCACCTCAGGGGTATGGTCCTCAATGCCACACTAGGCAGAACATCCAGGGTCGATGCTTCCTAAGGCCAAACCACAGTTCCCTGATGTGGGATGGGAAGATCAGGTCACAGGAGGAATTAGATGTCAAAATCCTTACTAGCTGCACATATAGCTACTGTGATCCAAAATGCAGAACATCTAAAGCCCAGTACAGTCTGCTGCCGTAGAATCCTGCACTCACATTCCCAGTGGATTCAGTTCCTCAAATGCCTGGACTCTGGCTTCTCTTTAAATCCAGAAGTAACACGGAATTTGCTAGTTAGGAACCTAAATTCCACCTCCTCCCAGAAATGAGGCTGATCAGAGGAATTACTTTCTCTTACCTCCTCAGTGAGTGCTAACAGCCCCTGCCCAAGAATCACAATTCCTTCCTTTTCCTTTATCTGAATTTCCACCTCCACCTTCTTGGGGGCATTTCCTAACCAAGAAGCCAAGAGCACAGAATATTCTCTCTTTATATGAACAAGCAAATATTCTCTAGGCTAGAAGGAGTACTTCAAGCAGCAATTAGATACCATATCACTCTTCCAAAAAAAAAAAAAAAATCATACCAGAAAATAATGGATAAATATCACTCTAGATGTTTCCTCCTCTTTTGCCCTGCTGCTTTCAAAAATGAACTTCATTGTCCACAGAATATTTACATCTTGCTGAAAGAAGGCATTTATCTGGGGAAAGGAGAATAAAATCCTAACTCAGGTATGAGAATTCCACTCAGTAGCAAGATTCTCCTGAAGCAGGTACTGAAGCAATGGGCTCTCCAGGATCTTAGAGTGTATCTAGCCAAAGTAATGCCCTTTTTTGCTGAGAAGGTAGGTAGGAGTCAGTTGGTTCTGGAGTCACTTTAGCGAAGGATCACTTGTGATCCATTGTGTTATTCCAGCTTCCACAGGAAAACTTAGCAACGGACGTCAAACAGCACTTTCTCACAAGCTTTTAGATCCCCTGGCCTCCTGCTTTTTCTTTTGCTCCAATCTGGCTCTCCAGGTAACACTAGAAAACATAAACCATGTTTTATTTCTGTGGATGTTTTGTTCTCCAGATTTGTCCTGGGGCAAACTTCCTACCCAGTCACATCAACTCAAGTGCTTCACATGGACTGCTGCTGATGACTCAGAACAATGAGCCTTTTGTTGGTGAAACAGCCTCATCCAGCAGAGACTTTGCTGCTGAGAACCCAAACACCAGCTCAAGCCACCCGTCACATGCTCTGCCCTCTCCTCTTGTCCCTCCCCAGCACAACATCTGCTTGGAGGGGGGCAGATGTGCACCATGGAGCAGGAAGGCTGACGGCTTGCACATCCACACCACATCCAAATGTCAGGTCTCCCCCGAATCCAAAGGGCAGAGGCTTCCCTCAGTCCACCCTCAGTCTAGAAATATTTCAACACAACAGTCATGCCCTTCCTCTCAGACAACTCCTCCAGCTGGAGGATGATCAATGTGAGAGCCCCAGGAGAGGCTGAGGAGGATGTGATTACTGACCTGAAATGAAGCACACTGCAGGAGAAGCTTCCACTAAAATCTCTTCCACTGGAGTCAGCACCTCAGGACAACAAATGTTGCTGCAGTTTGGAAGACGATTACAGAAAAAAAAAAAAATTAAAAAAGCTAAAGGGAATTGGAGCAGCCAGAGAAAATCTTGTTAATGCAGCAGTGTCCTGCTGTGAGCTTTCTGTTTAACAGAGAAGCTCCTTGGTACTACTGAGTTAAACAAGTTTTTGGTGTCAAGCACCTGTCAGCAGTCCTTTAGAGTAAGGTTTGTCCTGAGCTGCAATCTCCTGTTCTGAACCTTTGTCTGCAGCTGCTCTAAGCAGACTCTGTGAATCCTGAGGAGCCCTTTCCATATCTTACTTCTCAGCTCTATCTTATCACTTGAGATGCACAGAAGATCAGGAAAGGAAATATAAATATCTCAAAGAAGGTGTCAAGACGATTGTGCCAGGCTGTTCAGTGGTGCTCAGTGACAGGATGAGGAGCAATGGCCATAAACTAAAACAAGAAGTTCCACCTCAGCACGAGGAAGAAATTTTTTCCACTGAGGGTGGCAGAGCACTGGAACAGCTGCCCAGGGAGGTTGTGGAGTTCCCCCTCTGGAGACATTGCAAACCCACCTGGATGTGTTCCTGTGTCACCTGCCCTTGGTGACCCTGCCTGGGCAGGGAGGTTGGAATGGATGAGCTCCAGAGGTCCCTTCCAACCCTAAGGATTCTGTGAAAGCAATCACTCAGAACAGCCAGGAAATGACTTGCAAAGAGCAGCTTTCCATTCACACAGAGTTGGTCTCTGCACTTCCTCCTACTTTTCTCCAAACACAAGGAAAGGAAGATGCAGGGACACTTTTGTCAACTGGAACATGGGATAGAGCAAAGCAAGGGACTTTCTCCATGAACTGTTTTTTCTGGAGGATGTTAGGTGCAAGAGACATTTTTTCTGGAAACATTCCTGATTCAATCCTGAGTTCTCTGGTAAAGGTTTCCTCAATCACAGGGGAGATGAGCTCTTTGCCACCTCTCACAGATGGTAACCCACAGTTCCTACAAGCTGGAGTAGGGTGGTTTGTTTTAAACAAGACTTAATATTCAAAAAACCCCACAAAAACAAGTGTGATTTCCTTCTAGTGATTCAGAAGAAGGAGTTGCAATCCAGAGGGTAAACTAAATACTAAAATGTATATAGTCACTACAATTTCCAGAGAGCAATGACCAAAATTGCCTCACATCCATGCACTGCATTCCTGGAACTCCACCTTCATGGTAAATGGATGCCTGCCATTGGATAAAAATGTCATCTGGCACTGAAAACAACAAAGGATGGTAGTTCCATGCTCAGAGCATCACTGAAAAGCACTTAAAATTATTGATGTAAGATTAAAGCCTTAAAAATAAAATCACATAATTAAAGAGCAGGATTTTGCCTTGAACACGAAGTGTCACCAGTTTCAAGACAAGTATAGTTCTGTATTTGGAACAAGAATTAATGGGAAAGGAATCTGAAAAACCCAAACATCACTATTTAATACTTTGTAATGAGAAATGTGTGAGATACTTCTCCATCTCACAAAGAATTTCTGTCCTAAGAGGAAGGGTTCACAGTTTGTTTTTTCAAGAAACTACAAGTTTCGTACTTTCTAATATTAACTGATTTATGCAAATTTTATACTTATCCTGTCCATGAATTAATGAGTTGCCAATCTTGCTGTATTTTAAGTCAGATCAGCACCAGATGGAGAGAAGACTTGCTTAATAAGGGGTTTTATCAAAAGTGTAATTAAGCAAATACACATCTGAAATCCAGTGTCAATACTGACAAGTCTAACAAACTTTCCTAATGAACTACTTGGTTCTCTGGTGGCTGGATTCAGTTTTAAGCTCTTGGCAGAGCTCAGTATCCTTTACTTGAACCCGTCCAAAATGTCTAAACTGAGCCCTGGTCTGATCCCTGTGAAGTCAGTGGCACCACACCAAGTGTCTTCCACTGCATCAGGACTGGGACTCACTGTTTTTAAGTCAGACACTGGCAATTACCCAAAGTGCACCCTTTGGCTGCCATGGCAAGGCCTAGATTAACTCTTTCACCTCCAGCTTAATTAGACCAGCCTTGGTATGTTCAGCAGTATTAGAGCAATTGCCTTTCCTCTGTTCCTGCTCCTACACTGGCTCTGTGAGCACAGATTTTTATTCATCTGGGAGCTGGGAATGTGGACCAGGAGAACCTTCCCATCAGAAGAACACAGGCTTTACTGAAACAACAGCAACTCCCATCATAAACTGCAGCATCAGGTCAGGCTTGCCTATGGCAAAGACAAATGTAGGCTGGCACAAGGCAGTGTTGAGTCTGACAGTGTGAGGCTTGCCCAGGTGCTGCTGGAGCTGGTGGGAGGCGTTGCTGTGACTCACGGCAGAACTCACAGGGCAGCCTGGGGAGACAGTCCTGTTAATGACTCTGCTGCTTGTAGGAAGAACCAGGCCATTCACAAACTGAAAAGGAGCAAAAGATGTTTCAGGAGTAGCCACAGCTTCTCTGGGCAACCTGTGCCAGGCCCTCACCACCCTCACAGGAAAGAATTTCTTCCCAATATCCAATCTAACCCTGCTCTCTGTCAATGTGAAGCCACTCCCCCTTGTGCTGTCACTACATTTGTAAAACAATCCTCTCCATTTTGTCCCGTCAGGTACTGGAAGAGATTTATTCCTGTGAAGCCTGCATCTGCTACAAGAAAGGCTGAATGTCCTCTCTCAGTGAGTGACACACCTGGTGTAACCATGGGAGAAAACCAGACAAGGCTCCGTGGTGCTTGTCTTCCACTGAATATTTAAATTTTCTTTGGAAAGATAGAAATGAGACAGAGTAACCTGCAAATGCTCAATTCATTTACAATAGCTAGGACAAAAGGAATGTTGAGATTCTTCAGAGAAAGAGGAAAAAGCTGGGTGAACACACAGCAAAATGGCCAGTAAAACTCGCAGCTGTGTAACATGTAAGAAAAAATCCTCACATGTATCACAGAGCTCTAAACTTTTGTCTGTATTCTGAAAAAAACACATTCTGGGTATTTATAGTGATGCTCTTTAAAACAAAGCCAGCCTAAACTGAAATCTGAATCAGTCTGACACTTGACCAACAGTGAATATTCAAGAGACCTGGCTGCCACCACTTAGGATTTAGAGTCAGTGCTCTAAATTCTGCCTGTGAGAGACCACCAGTGAAGAGTTTCACTGCCTGCAAAGTGAAAGCTTGAGTTCACCTCACAGGGTGAGGTCACATCTCTAACAGTGACAGAGTGCATGAGAAAAACAGTAAAAGTGAAAATATCTTTATAGTAATACATGGATCAGCCCGTTTTAGGATCCAGCTTTAGGTGCTGGAGTTTAAAACTGACTAAGAAGCCTTACAGGAGATGTGTGAATGATCCACAGCAGAAAATATGAAAGCAGGAAAAGGAATTACTTTTTAACACAAGATGTTATTAGGCTATGGAACTTAGTGACACAGGTAATCAGAGAAGCCAAAAACTGAACTGGATTCCATAGAGCCAGGACACTGAAGGAAATACCCAGATTATAAATTACAGAAAATAAAAACATGGAATAACTCCTATTCCAGATCTCTTTTCAAATAGCAAGCACTAACTGGCATCCTGTGGTGCTACACAAGGTCTTTACACATCAGTTCAACACCTGCAACCCCCCAGGTAAGTTTTCTTACGGAAAGTCCAAAAGTCCCATTTGCCTAGAATTGTTCACACCTACTCCAGCTCCATTTTGGACTGACAATGACACCTAGCCTTATATACGAGACCACAGAACAGACTGAATCATAGTTTAGGCTCCAAGCTGACAGTGAGCAATAACTGCCTCACCCTGATCCTTTTCCAAAGTGATTTTTGCCACCAGTACAAAGCAGGGCTCAGACCAACCCCTGCTCCATCCAACCAGCAGTGGGAAAGTTTACCAAAACCAGCAGCAGTGCTATTTCATCCTCTCTGTGTCTGCTGAAGCCAGTTGCAAAACATCCATTCAGTTCTACAGCAGGGCACATCTTAAGAGTCCAGACCCAATTTCAAGTAGATAAGGGTGGAGTGGGCATCTCTCTGGTCCAAATTCCAGTCACAGAACCACAGAATGGTTTGGGTTGGTAAAGATCATCCAGTTCCAACTCCCTGCCATGAGTAGGGACACCTTCCACTAGCCCAGGTTGATCAGAGCCCCATCCAGGGATGGGGCAGCCACAGCTTCTCTGGGAAACCTGTGCCAGGGCCTCCCCACCCTCACAGGGAACAATTTCTTCCCAATATCCAATCTAACCCTGCTCTGTGTCAGTGTGAAGCCATTGCCCCTTGTCCTGTCACTCCAGACACCTGTCAAGAGTCTCTCTCCATCTTTCCTGTGGTTCCCTTCAGGCACTGGAAGGCCACAGTGAGGTCACCCTAATCCTTCTTCTCCCCAGACTGAACAACCCCAGTTCTCTCAGCCTTTTTGTAAGGACATTTATCATCCCTGGGATCCTGGATTTATCCCAGGGGTTAGTGCTCTGCAGCTAAGAATGGTTAAGGGTTTTTTCATCCCTTACAGGTTTAAGTTACTCTTCATTCAATGCCTATGAAATTTGATAACAGCTATGACATAACTGGTATTGAGCAGCACAGGTCACCCTCAATGCCACCTGTACTTCACCATTGGTGATACCAATGGCCCTCAACACCCACAGGGGATAAAAGGAATGCAGCACACCAAAAAAATGTTGCTCAGCACCTTGTTAAGTGTTCCCTTTGTGGACAGCAAATTATGGAGATGGCATCTCTGTCTGCAGTGACTTTAGTGTCCTCCCTGACTGCTGAGATGACTTTTAAAAATGGGGATGGTCTACCTAGGAAAAAAACATGTTTGACCTGGTTAGTCCCTGCACATCCATTCTCCTTCTAAACAATGAAGATTAAATTTGTTGTAGTATTCCAAAGTGGATTCAGTTACACATGTCAGGCCAACCCTTATTCCAGATATGATTATCCACAAAGGAGTCTGCAATATTTGGAGTCTTCATAATTAAGAACTCTTTTTCCCTAACTCCCATTCAGATTACACTTCCCAAGTGTTCCCACGTAGGTGAAGCCTTACAGATTTAGAAAAGAAACCTCTTCAATCTCTGGTCATTCTCTAGAGAAGAGAAATTGCTGTAAATTCTTGCCTGTAAAATCTGAAGAGCCACAGTAATGTCCTTTTTACATGCACTGCATCTTCCCCAAACAAATGCAGCAGGAGCAAAATAGGTCAAAATTCTGCAATAGGAACTACAAGATGATTTTCAGAACATACATGTGTTGTGGCAAAGGCCCAGATACACTTCTGTTCCCAAATACCTTTTGATTTATCACCTAGGGTATAACAAAAGGTAAATCTCAGTTACTGCAGATTTTGACTTTTTTCTATTTTCTTTCCCCAACCGTCCCCCCTGTTTTTTTGGGTTTTTTTGTTTTGTTTTTTTGTTTTGGGGTTGTTTTTTTTTTTGTTTTTGTTTTTGTTTTGTTTTGTTTTTTCTGGAAAATATGCTTTTGTAAGATATTTCTTGCTTTTAGCCTGTGTGCTTATAGCATTATTTTGAAAAGCCACTGGGCAGATGGTCCCCAAATGTGAGTTAATAACTTGTAGGTAGCTTTTGGGGAAGCTTTTTGAAATCCCTTCATGCAAAATGATTTCACAAACTGCCTACATGCCATTCTTTGGCTATTTGAACAGACTGTTTCAAAATGGTCAAGAGAAAAAATGGCAGATTACGTTCCATTTGTTTTGCAGCGGGCTGCTACACTTATTTTACCATGGTAAAAGAACATAAAAGTAAAATAAAACACATACAGAGCTTTCACTTTTCTAGACGTGGAAGTCATGACAGGCTTCAAGGTGAGCATGTCTGGGCCTCTGCCTCTCTTCTGCAGCAGAGGCAGAATTTGATTCTGATTCCTTACCTTTCAAAACCAGGCTGCTTTTTGAGAGAGGCTGAGTGCTCAACACAGGCTGAGTGTTCAACGATTATGAGTCAGACTTCACAGCATCATAAGATTAATGTAAAAATCATATTTCCAACAGGAGGTTCTTCTTGTTCACCACTGGTCTGGTAGAGACACCCTGTGCTTTGCATGGTATAAAGTCAGAGGTGTTGCAAGTGTCTGGTCTGGGGAGCATTTCATCACTGGTTTGGAACAGATTTCACCAGAAATCCATCACTGAAAAAAATTCTGCAGCATTTCTTAACAATGGCAGCACATCAAATGCCTTCTGATCCTCACTCAGATTTGCCTGTGTGTGCACTAATTAAGCATGACTGCCCTCTCTCCAGGGTGATTCACAGCTTTAGAAAATAGAACAAAAAATAAAATATTTTCAGTTGGAAAGGCCCAAGTGTCTGAGCACTCCTCTCCCAGTGTACATTGAGCCCAGCATTCCCCTGTTCCAGGTGCAGAATCCAGCATTTGCTTTTCTTAAATTTCATCCCATGGCTCACAGACCAAATCTCCAACCTCTCAAGGCCTCCTGGCCCTGTACAAAGTCAGCAGCACCTCCCAGTTTGGTGGCACCAGCAAATTCCTCATGGTGTGTTCAACTCCTGCATCCAGGTCCTTGATAAAAAACCGAACAGGACTGGCCCTAGACACATTTTGTATGGCATCACAGGAATGTCTCATCCAGAGAACTTGTGATCAGCACAGCCTAAGAATGTAAACACAGATCTATTCTTCTTCTAAAGTCTGCCCTGGTAAAGACTTCCCTGTCTTCCTCCTGCCCCTCCAAGCTCAGCACTGCAGTGCAGCAGAAAAGGACACGGGCTTTAAGCTCAAGGTTTTCTTTCCTCAACCTTTACAGGAGGGAGGGAGGGAAGGACAGAGGAAACGAAGGATTCCAGGATGGATGATGGATGGATGAAGGGAGGGAGGAAGGGAGGGAGGCAGGAAGGAAGGAAGGAAGGAAGGAAGGAAGGAAGGAAGGAAGGAAGGAAGGAAGGAAGGAAGGAAGGAAGGAAGGAAGGAAGGAAGGAAGGAAGGAAGGAAGGAAGGAAGGAAGGAAGGAAGGAAGGAAGGAAGGAAGGAAGGAAGGAAGGAAGGAAGGAAGGAAGGAAGGAAGGAAGAAGGAAGGAAGGAAGAAAGAAAGGAAGGAAGGAAGGAAGGAAGGAAGGAAGGAAAGAAGGAAGGAAGGAAGGAAGGAAGGAAGGAAGGAAGGAAGGAAGGAAGGAAGGAAGGAAGGAAGGAAGGAAGGAAGGAAGGAAGGAAGGAAGGAAGGAAGGAAGGAAGGAAGGAAGGAAGGGGAAGGAAGGAAGGAAGGAAGGAAGGAAGGAAGGAAGGAAGGAGCTCTGCCTCAAATACAAGGCACCGTTTGCCTTATTTCTAAGCACAACTCTGTTTCTTGCTGATACCTTGTAAATCCCATCTAATTAGCATTTGTAGTACTTCAGAGAAGTCTGTGAACATACCATGGTCTCTCCTCTGTTGATAGAGCACTAGTTTAGGACAGGTCATGCCACAGCTTTTGCCAAAGAGAAGCAGTTTTAATTCCAGCCTTTCTTTCCCCCAAGCAGCCAGCTACCTTTCCAAAAGCTGTAAAAAGAAGTTATCCTCTTCAAGGCCAGCGTCCTTTTGCCAAAGTTGGTCGGAAATGGCTAACAAGTTCAAAAGCTCCTGATGAACAAAAGGGTGACTAAAAATCCACCAAAGCCTTCCCAGACTGAACCCAGCTCAGTCCACTGCTGTCTGCAGAGCTGATATAAATCTGTTTCTGCAGTGCTGCACAGAGCCAACCTTGTGTGAAAATAGCTGCACCTGAACTTCCTGCTGAGAGGAAAGAGGGACTTGACTTTACAAACGAGCTGTGGGTCTGCTGGTAGATAAGATTAGCACTGAGAGATACAAGAAACAATCGGAAGGATTCCACTGACTGATGAATGGAAAAAAAAAAAAAAGATATTTGCCTTTACAAACAAACTGTAGGTTTGCTGATAAATGAAATTGGATATTGAAAGACGAAAGAAACAATGGGGAAAAACCATGAAATCCATAAGAATTAAAGATTAAAAGGGAGGGTTACACATTAGAGGGGAATTTAGGTATCAGGTGTCCCGGGAAGTCTGTGCCTCTCAAGTACCTCAGCCAATGGGGAAAGAGAGAAGGAAATGTGGCCGGGAAAATAGGATAAAAAGGAGGCTGCATTCTCCAAAAATTCAAGAGATCCCAGAGGAATGTCCCATGGCCTCTCCCTTTATTTGAATAAAGTAAAAGGACTCCTCTGTCTCCTTTTTGCCCATAAACCTCGGGTGTTTGTGGCTTAATTTTCCTGGCACTGCTAAGGCCACCGCTAAGGCACAGTGTCCCCAACAGGAGCCAACCCTGGGAGCCCTGCTGGGGCCAGAACACCTATCCATGGCACGTGTGGGCATCACCAGCCACCCTTCTGAGGGTGAATTCAACTCCTGCATCCAGGTGGTTGACAAATATGTTGAAGAGGACTGTTCAGTAAGGAGCACCAAGCACAGACAGCCCCATCCACTCAGCCTGGAGTATGGAAATCAGCAGGGAGATGATGACGAGGCAGAGCCTGCTGAGCCTGCAGAAGAGAGAGAGAAGGATGATGTGCCCAAAAGCACCCTGCCACTGTGCTGGGATGGCTGATGTGCCCACCCAAGCTGGAGGAGAGCCGTGCTGGCTGTCTGCAGCACTGAGGCAGGGGCAGCTCAGCACATCCTGATCCTCCTGGAGAGCAGGAGCTCAGCACAAGCTCTGCAGGATCCCGTCACTCCCTGTCAGCCCCTGCTCGCTCAGTGGGAGCCTGCTCACAAGGCACCTGCTCTGATGAGGCAGCAAACAGGAGCCTCCACCAAGCCCATAAAAATTGTTGACATTCACAGCACCAGCAATCAGTTGCACTCATCCTCCAAATTCCACCAGCTCACCAGGAACCAGAAAGCTGCACGTTTGGTTCACTGCAAACCAGCTCAGCTCTAAGCTGGCTTGTCCCAGTCATGTCAGCACCAAACTGGAGGGAACAGCCACAGGTCAGGCAGATTGGTCTGCACCACTTCCCTGGTAAACCTTGGAAAATCCACTTTTTGCCAAGAACTTCTCCTGTTGTTGTACCCCTCTTTGGAAAATATGCTAATTGGCTGTTTGCCATCTGATCAGAAAGGGGAATTGAATATTGCCTGTCTGAGTCACAGCCTGCTGAAATTCACTCCTGCCCTCTCTTTAAATTGCGAAGGCAAGTCTGGCATACACCTGAGCAAGATGCTTTATGAGTAAGGCTTATTTTCAGTACAGGTATCTGGCTCATGGTTCCTATCCAACAGAGACTAAAACTTTACAAAATCAGCCATTGGCAGCACTCCCAGGATCTTTTTCCATTCGCGTATATTTCTAAAAATGTCAACGCCAGTCTAACCATTCTCATCTGGGGAGCCTGACATCAGATGTACATTAGCCCAGGAAAAAAAAATACCCAAAATGCAAGCCCCTTCTAAAAAGGAAAACAAATTCCAAGTATGTTACACTGGCTCCTGCCTCTGGGCTCTCTGCAAACGAGAGGAGAAAATTTAAGAGTGTGATTTTACACCCATGACGATTCAATCAGAAATCAGACAAGAGAATGGGGATGGGTTTTACAGGGATGAGAAGTGGATGATATGTGAGAGTCCTGTTCAAGCCTGACTTCCTGTTTGTTTGGGTTTGCTACCCAACAGCAGACAAAAAGTTCCAGGCAGGACCTTAAGAGCCACGTGCAGTCCTGGAATGAAATCCAGACAGCTAAACAACACTGCATCTGGCTGTGGGAGAGCTTCCCTAGGGAGAAAGCATTTTGGCTTGAGCATTTTGTTCCAGTCATCAGTCTCTGATTATTTTCTCTTCCAAATTCGGGCCCTTCACACCCCTCCCCAGCACCACCTGCCTTGCCTGAGAGATGAGTGCAGCCAGGACATTCCATGCTGCCATTTGGCCACGCTGAGTTCAGGCAGGAAAATTATTGTTTGCACACCGTGCCCATAGCACATGCCACCAGCATTCCCTCATTGTTAAGAGAGATCTCCGTTTAATTTGGGCTGTCAGGAGTCAAGCAAAACAAAGGATGTGACTGCAGAGCTCCAGTCTATCTGAGCAGGATCCCTGGAGTGGAATCCAGCTGACTTCAGTAGAACTAATCTGAAGCTACAGAGTGAACAGAGTGCAGGGCGTGCTTCTGAGATATTTTAAATATATATTTCCATGAATGCTGCAAAAGTGACTTTACAACTGCTCTCCCTTGGGGAAATCACTAGAAAGCCCTCCTCCCCTTCCTGGCTCTGATGATGATTGCATCTGCTCACCTCCAGGATGTGTTTGGCACCCGAATTACACTTTTGCTTGCTTGCAAATCTTCATGTTTTCTACATGTGCATTTCACTACGTGTCCTGTGCCTAAATATTAACTCATAAATACAATAAACAGAGTTTTCAGCCTTGTTGATGAACCAGACCTGAAGGAGTGATACCCTGGCACAAAAAGTTCCATCCCTTTTTCCCAGGTGGTGCACCTCAGCATTCCAACCTTCACATTCTGGTGGTCTTTTCTTTATGACACCCACACTAAACTATGTGCCCACTCATCTGCTGAAGGAAAAATCCCATCAACCTGTCCTTAGTTGTCCCTTCAGAGGGGATTTACTTCTCACCCCCTTCTTGGGTGGTTGACAGTATTAACATCTTAAACTATTGTAGTTAGAGCTGTCAAGACCCGTGGATTACAGAAAAGACTTTAAGTGGAAGTTCACTTCTAGACATGCACCCTTTCTTCTCCCTCTAACTGAATTTAACTCATGTTCCACTCCCTGGAGACCACTGGCATGTAGGCTCATCTTAAAGCCTATAGAATTCTAGTGCTGATCCACTTTCTGCCTTTCAGTGCTGGGTGGTCTGTGGTTTCTTCAGCCCTAGAATTCAGTGTGTCCCCACCCTTCTCTTGTATTTTTATTGGAGTTTTTAAAATTCTATTTTAATGTACAGTCATTCCCTGGTGCACCCTGCTGGATAGCAAGACCAGGGGACGTGCTTGGCCACCAGGGCCTCAATTGGAGTTCTAAGCAGAGTTAGAAGATGCAGCAACTGAAACACAAGATACAGCGACTGAAACATAAGATACAGCCTACACCAGGGCCAGGCAAACAGGAAAATCAGCCAAAAACCAAAGCAACAGCATCCCCCTCCCACTGTCAGACCCACTTGTGCTCCTCTGTGTGCAGCTGGAACAGTGTGGTGATTTTTAGTTAGAGTTGCATATAGATGAGTGCAGGTGGAAACAGAATTAGATGAGAACAGATTTTGGCAGGAAAAATGTTCTCACTGAATAGAGACTGATTATCGTTTAAGAATGTGCCAATAGGGGAAAATGTGTAAAGCCTTTAAGATACCCCAAAAATTGCCTGAGAGCAAGAGGCATCAAAGCTGTATCTACACTTGCCACCTCAAGAGTCTGAGAGACTGTTCCCAAGCAATTAATCACAATTAATTACACGTAAAGGCTCCTGGTCAGGCTGGTAAGTCTGTACCCAAGCACTCTGTCCCAAAATACTTCCTGGGCAGGATGTGGGAATGAGCAGAGGGCAGGAAGGGAGCCCAGCAGGCTGAGTGCTGAACACCTTGTTTGAGAGCGAGCCTCTGGCAGCAGGAGCTCAGCCTGGCTCCTGCCAGCTGGCCTCAGTGCCAGGGAATGGTCCTGGGCACATTTCGTTTTCTAATATAGATGCAGTCAGGATGTCTATGAGAATTTGTATCTCCTCCTCAGTGCAATACCCAGCTTCCTTTTTAAGAACAGAGCTACCCCTAGTTTTCCACTAGCAAGAAGCAGTGCAAATGCTATTTTGAAATGCCCCGTGTTTTCCAAGCCTCCCAGAGAGATTTCTCTTGTGCTCCAGAATTCTGCACTTCTCAGCCCCTGCTCCATTTTAAGTATGTGTCCCCGAGATGAAGATACCCAGGGAGACAAGTGGGAAAGGACAATCTGACCAAAATTTTGTTGGTTACTGGAACACAGTCTGCCAGTCCTGCAGGAAGATGCCAGTGCCTGCCTTGCATCCATGCTTTAGCACATTCTCCTAAATGCAGGTACCTGTATCCTTTCAGGGCACTGGGCAGACTTTTAAAACGTGATCCTGAGAGATCCTGTGCAGATATTTTGCCCAGTGGCTGAAATGCAGAGACAGCTGTGGGAGCCACCAGCCCTTTCTCAGTCAAATGCTCTGACAGCTCCGCTGTGGATTCCTGCTCTTCCCTTTGCTTCCTCTTTGGCTCAAGGGACACTGGCTCCTCCAAAGCACAGAAGCTAAGCTTAAGCTAGAGGGCATTCCTTCCCAGAACAAGCTTTGTCACCCTCCAGACTCCCTGCTTCTTTGCACCATTCTCTTGCATAATAAAACACCATGTATTTTCACAATAACCTTCCTTTAAACAGCCCCCTTGTGCAGCACTACCTTGAAAATTACTGTGTTTGCTGAACTGAGACACTCATACAATTTGCTCTGCAAATTCATGTTAAATTAATCACATTCAATCACACCCCATTAGATTTTCGAATAATTTTAAACAAGACAGAAAAAAAATTATAAGGCTACTTTGCTTAAATAATTCAAATAATTTTTCACCTCTCCAATCACAGGCATTTCTACCTATAATTAAGCAGAGAGGAGGGAGAGGGAAAGGCTTTAAATGTGTTGAAATTGCTTGAGAGAATTAAGCATGGTATAATATAACTAACTCCTACTAACTGAAGAGAGCAAAGCAAGCCCTGGTATGGATTTTGTGATATTTTCTGGTGGAATTACCACATTCTAGGACACCACCACTGGAGTGAAATGATGCAAAGGAAGAAATTCTACCTGCTCCTTGTACACACCAGACCCTTAGACCAAAGTAGTCTATTTAAATCACATCTTTTCCTCAGCATCTTTACAAAAACATCAACCCTAACATGAGTATTTATCAAGCAGCTGTATTGTCATGAGGAGAGCTGCAAGGTTTCTTTTCACTCCTTGCCCACAGGAGTGAAGAAAACACCACTGGACACGGGATTTGAGAAAAGAGACCTTATATTTTAACATTTATGTCCAGACTGACTTTGTCAGAAAACTAGAGAAGGTCAGAGTAACCACTGTCTTGAGAGGGAAATTATTACCTGTTTCCATCCAAGGTGGCATCTCCAGCAACATTCTTTCCAATGTAAATTTTAACACTACCACAGCTGTTTTCCACAAAATTGCAAATGACAATCTCCATGGCACACCAGAGTAGAAGCACAGAAATATCCTTCTTTTTTATTTTCTTCCTGTCAGTCAAGTGTTAAAACCTACACTGATTTATTTGGAAATATCTCCCTGATGACTGTGAACAATTTATGTAGAAGACAACTTGAAGATGACTTTTGGTAAATTCTATCACCAAAATTATTAATTCTGCACTAACCATAAAGACTGTGCTAAGAAGCCCAAGCTCTAATGAAAACACTTTCTTGATATCTAGGAAGGATATTAATTTTACTATTAGATCAGGTCATTTCTGGGGCATCCACAGCTTCTCTGGGCAACCTGTGCCAGGTCCTCACCACCCCCACAGGGAAAAAATTCTGCCTAATATCCAATCAAAACCTACTTTCTGTCAGTTTGAAGCCTTCTTTTTCTTTAAGCAAGTTTCTCTTCAAAAACTCCTAATTCCAATTAATTCCTTAGTCATATCATTATCAGTTTTTTTTTTCTGATTCCAATTAACATTAAAAGTTTTTATTTCATGTTATTTCAATGGTTACTATAAATACATTTTCTACAATATTTCATCATACAAATATTAGATATGTTCTGGTCAACAGGCCCACAGAGCTACTGGAGAATTTCCATGCTTATTCCTCCTATGAGCTGACACACTGATGGCAGGTGGCATGACCCAGGTCCATTGAAGAGTATCAGCACCCTGAGGTCCCAAATTTCGGCCAGAGAAGCAGAACTTTAACAAGCTGACCAGGAGAACTAGGGACTAGTTAATGCATACAGAAAGAAAGTAAAAAAAAAAAAAAAAAGAAAACGAACAAACTACAAACGAACCAACCAAAAACCAAACATTGCAGAACCTGCAAAAAGACTAAATGCCACAATCCAAAAAAAAAAAAAAAAAAAATTAGTGGTACTGTATATAGCAAAAGTCATGGCAGAATGATTTTGGGACAATGATTTTAATTGGCCATAGGCTATAAATATTACAAAGACCTTTCTATTTAACTTTTTGGACATTTGTAGCTATGGAGTGAGGCTGCTGGTCACACAATGACATGGTTAAAGCTGAACCAAAGGCAGGCATATGCTCTTAGAGCTTCATCTCCCAGTTTCCTTGCTGCCCCTCTGTCCTGCATGGGATCAGTTATTCCTGAGGCTTCCCCCACACCCTGCCTGCCACACAACATTCCCATCCCACCGCTGGCCAAGTGGCAAGGCCAAAGTCTTGCTGAGGTGCTTAAAGCCCTCCTTCTGCCATTCCCTAAATATGGCAGCAACCACCCCGAGGCCCCTGCCAAATTCCACTCCTGTTGATGGCATCTTGCTCAGTGAGGAAGCTCATCCCTCACCACGCTCAGTGGCACTGTCACATGCCAATAAAGGCTCTCCTCACTTGACCTCAGCACCAGCTTCACTTGCACTGAGCAGGAAGAAGAATTTCTTCACAGAAAAGGCTGTTAGGCACTGGAATGAGCTGCCCAGGGAGGTGGTGGAGTCACCATCCTCGAAGGTGTTCAAGAAGCAACTGGACGTGGCACTCCGTGCTCTGGCTCAGTTGCCAGAGTGGTGACTGGTCACAGGTTGGACTTGCTGACCTCTGAGGTCTTTTCCAATCTCAGTGATTCTGTGATAGGTTTCAGAAGAGCCAGACTTTTTGTGCACACACAGATTTCCCACTGAGAGTGCTCTGACATGTGCTTTGTTCCCTAACGGGAGGTGCAGGGCAGTGCCTGGAGAATGGCTCAGTGCAACCCTGCCAGTACCACCTCCACCAGAGCAGCAGTGCCTGCAGCTGGAGAGGCCAGGGAACAGCCAGCAGGAGGGCCATGTTCTCTCTACAGAGCACAAATGAAAAGAGCACACAAAAGGGATTTGTTTGTGCTGGTCAGAGCAGCATCGAGTCCCCTCTGTGTTCAGTGACCCCACCAGATGGGTCATGGTGCACAGCTGCTGGCATCCAGTCCTTGCCTGCAGAGCCACCCAGAGCCATGCAAGAGACTCCAGGGGGAATCTCTCTTCCCTGAGATCCACATTTCAGACCTCCCAGTCCAGCCAAGCCCACTCCTATTTGTGCTCCTCTGAGCCCTCTCCCCCTTTGAAAGGCTTAGTCTTCCCTTCCACAGCTTTTTTCTTTACCCTGCCTGTACACAGAGCATGGTACAATTGTTCACAGAGCTCTAGGAGATGAATGGTGTTATATAACTGCTTGTTACTGTTTTATCGTTTTTTAAGATGATGGAAAAGTAAAAGGGAAATGTGGACTCCCCCTGAGGCCAGGCTAAGCAAACTAAAGTTACGTTACTGGTGACCCAAATGAACATTCACTTCAGCACCCCCAAGAATGCATTTCAGTGCACAGTGTCCCACGTGAGAGGACAAGCCATTAATAACTACAGCATATGTGGGGTGAGGGAGCTTCTCTGTTGCAGCTCCTAGCCAAAAGACTTTACAAAAATTTTTTTTGTTGTTGTTTGTCAAGGTTTCTTTGGGATTTTTGATGTCTGCAATGATGTGCTATTCATTAAGCTCTGATATCTTGATGCTTTTGATATGGCAAAGAGGTCTGATTCAGCCTGCTGTTCATTCCAGGGCAGTTAACATAAAATCAACAGTGGTTAGGACATATTTCCTTCTTGTGATGGGGCTGGAAGAGAAAACTCTCTTCCTGTCTCACATTTCCAGGAGCCTTCTTGGAGGGATTCAGTTCTCTCTTCCTCTCTCTTGCAGCACAAATTTGCATTGGCCCATTATGTCACTGTACCATGTATCCCATATTTGCCCCAAAATCCAAGAGGAACCAATGACTCCAAGGCTTCAGCCTGGTTTTTAACTCATCTTTAAATAACCATCAGAGAACCAAAGAACACTCCGAGCTGGAAGGGACCCACGAGGAACATCCAAGTCCAGCTCATGATCTCAAACCTCAAAATCATAAAGATCAGTGCATCTAAAGCACCTGCTGAAAATTGTGTTGGTTTAAGCATGCATCCATGCTAAATGCTCTGTTGAACTGGGCTCTGACCATAATCTTGGTCACATTACTCAGTGTTTGGCAGCAGTACCTCTCATTAGAAAGCAAATTTACTGTTCTATAAGCCAACAGAAATTATGTATTTATTCATAAAGGTGTCAAAACCAAATTTGCCTGAACTGTGCTTAACAACTCTTTGGAAACCCAAGCCAAGCAAATATTTTTAACCATACTTTGAGAATTATTTGTTTTCTTTCCATTGGAAAGTTCTGTTGTTTTGTTATGGAAAAACACAGCATATTCAAACAGAAAGATTAATTTAATTTTCTGTCAGCACTTGAACTTCCAGGAGGGGATAACCAGTTCAGTGAAAGCAACGAAAGGACACATGGTAGGAAGAAGAAAAGTAAAAAAGGAGGAAGACCAAGACTTCCCTTTGTGTCACCAGGATCAGCTTGACCCACACCCCACAGCCCTGATCTGCTTTCACCTACATCAGCTTGCTGCAATTACTACAGGGATGTAATCCAGATCCCTAAAATCCTTACACAGGATTCCAAACAAGTGGCTGTGTGGACGCAGCTCTGAGGAGCCGACAGCCCAATCCAACACAACATCCAGCTGGAAGACCAGACTCTGGTGGTCAGGAAGGTGGGGAGAGTAGTTAGAGAAAGAACACCCCAAAACTATATCACTGCAATTGTTTGGTGCTTATTCAGGGGAGTCAGATGGATGTGATCACCAAGAGCAAGTCAAAGCACTTGTCTGAGAAAAAAGCCTTACTCTGTGTCCATCAGTGACCTGGGTCTCAGCACATGCAGAGGAGTTACACCACTTCTTTGTTTCATCTGAGATTCAGCCTCACCGTAGAGCTGATTCTGGTGCAACAACTCCCACCAAAGCAAGCTGGAGATCTCCCTGAGTTTGGAGTGCAGCTGCACTGGGCACTTTTCCTGTCAGTCTCCTTTCAGACAGCTCCTCAGCACATTACAGCCTCATTCCACGTCCAAATAAACAAGCAAACCAACAAGAAATAAACAAGAAACCAACATCTAAAACCCTAAAATTAATCTGAAAGATGCTATTCTCTATTATGAGATTCAAATTCGTTCCCCTCAGCCCTGGGTTTTAGGCTGTGTACTCTGTTCCTGAAAAGTATGACTTGCTTGGCACTTATTTTACTGACTAGGAAGGAAAAATTCATCATGCATTTGGGCATTATCATTAAAGAGCACGGTCGGGGACAGGAAAGCAGCACTTATATCTGAGGGAGAGAATGTCAGAGCATTGCTCTGCAAAGCCGATCTCAATTTATCTCAGGACAGAGATGAGGTACTTGAATAAATCATAATCCCAACTGAGCACTTATTTATATTAGAAAATGTGTTAGAAACAAACCTTGAGCAATGCTGACAATCAAGTCTTGTCTTCTCTGCTACTCCTGCTGTGCCACAGGATGTAGGAAAGGCATGGAACATCCTTCAGCAATACAACAGAAGTTGGAGGGGGAAACAGAGGTGTCCTTTGCAAGAGAAGTGGTAAGAAAGCTCTTTGAGCTAAAGGAGCAATTTTGTGTCGGTCTTCAGAGCAAGCTGTGATCTCCATGAAGGTAACGTGTCCCTCGTCTCTCAACACAACCTCAGCTGTAAAATCCACAGTGCTGAGAAGGTTTTGTTTGGAAATAAAAGAAATCAGGGGTGTGTTTTGATGAAAAGATGGTGCTTTCCATACGTGTCCAAGAGAAAAGCCACACCATGGTTATTCAAGCAGCACGGCACGCCACGTTTGGCTCCTGAAGTGCCATCCACTCCTGGTGTAAGATAACTAAAACCAGAGAACTGCGTACACAAATGGTGTGTGCAGACATGAAGGTGACTGATACACACGCTCAGGGAATCGTACAATGGAAACAGTTTTGCAGATACTGCACTCAGTATTCTGCTTTCTCATTCTGCCTATCCATTCCCTCGTGGTTTTGATCTGTTGTGCACTTGAAAATCTGTTCAGATCACTTTCGATCTCTTGTGCACTGGATTGAAACCAGTAACAGCAGACAGTGTATTTTTTTTCCTTTCAGTCTCAAAAATATAACAAAGGTATAAAACTGTAAAATCACACAAAAAAGAAAAAAAAAGGCTGCACATACTTTTTTGAGTGGGGCCAGTAAGCACATGACTGAATTACTTAGAAATTCTGAAACAGGAAGGTAACTAATAAAATTATTTATAAAGAAGTATATCTACAATATTTAATAATTTAAGGCTCACAAGAAACTAACATATCAAAGACAACAGAAGTTTTCTGCTCTAGGGTTCAAAGCACCAAATTCACTTCACATACAAGATAACCAGATCTGTACTGATCACTAGTGGAAAACTCAGAAAGTGCTGATCTGCTAATGTTCCTAGTGCTTTAATGATATAATATTTCACAGGAATAAGAAATCTCCTTTCAACCATAAATACAGTCATACAGATACAAAATATATTTGAATAATTTCAATTTGAAACTACAGTACAAAACCCCTCAACCTCCCCCCTCCCATCCCTAATCCATTCATTCTGCACACACACATACCCCCCAGTTCTTTATACTAAACTCGGAGCAACTGAATTGGTTACAAACTACCCATTCAAAACCAATGGCCATTTGCTAAAATAAGTTTCTACAAATTAGATTTTTCACTGTCATAATTTACCAGCTCCTGCATCATGGAGCATAGCTTATTCTTAGTCTATTTTAAAAATAGGTGACCCTTTGTGCCATGGAAAAAGAACATAAAAACATGTATTCCTGGAGGACTCCTCAGGACAGTGATCAATTTATAAAATATAGCCTGACTTAAAAAACTAATTGGTACTAAAAGAGTAACTACAGTAGCAAGTTTCTGACACCAGAAAATCCTTCTGAACTCTGTCTCCTCTCCTCACAGGTCTGTTTCCCTATTGGTGTCCAGACAGAGAGCATACAGGGATTTTCTGAGATCTACGTTACTTTTCGCTTTGATATTGGCTTTCTCTAAGGAGCTGGTGCCACTGTTGAACTCCTCACTGTTTTCCAAGTGCACAACAGATTTGTTCAGAGAGTTTTTACTGGGTCTTCTCTTCACTTCTCCCCCCGCAGTGCTGCCTTGAGCACTACTGTGTTCATCTTTGAGGATAGCCTGCTCTTCGTGGTCAGTCTCTCGGTGGTAGAAGTAGTTGAAGTTGGACACGATGACAGGGACAGGCAGGGCAATGGTGAGCACACCAGCGATGGCACACAAGGAGCCCACAATCTTGCCCCCCACAGTGACAGGTCTCATGTCCCCATAGCCCACAGTAGTCATGGTCACCACTGCCCACCAGAAAGCATCAGGGATGCTGGAGAAATGAGACTCGGGGTCATCGGCCTCAGCAAAGTAGACAGCGCTGGAGAAGAGGATCACCCCGATGAAGAGGAAGAAGATGAGGAGGCCCAGCTCCCTCATGCTGGCTTTCAAAGTCTGTCCCAAGATCTGCAGCCCCTTGGAGTGCCTGGAGAGCTTGAAGATCCTGAAGACTCTGACCAGGCGGATGACTCTGAGGATGGCCAGGGACATGGCTTGCTGCTGGCCCCCACCCCCATTGCTACTGCCAGCCCCGGGCTGCTGCTGCTCGTGGGCCAGCTCGGTGCCCAGGGTGATGAAGTAGGGGATGATGGCCACGATGTCGATGATGTTCATGATGTTGCGGGAGAACTCGGGCTTGCTGGGGCAGGCGAAGAAGCGCACGAGGAGCTCGAAGGTGAACCAGATCACACAGGTGGTCTCGATGATGAAGAAGGGGTCAGCCAGGCTACTGGGAGGCTGCATGGGTGGCGAGTCCCCGGGCGTGCCATTCAAACCTCCACCTTGTGGGGGCAGGGGTACGGGCATCTCCCTCTCGTCCCTGAACTCGGGCAGGGTCTCCAGGCAGAAGGTGATGATGGAGATGAGGATGACCAGCACGGAGACGATGGCGATGGCCCGTGCTGAGCTGGAGCTCTCGGGGTACTCAAAGATGAGCCAGACCTGGCGCTGGAACTCGTTGCGGGGCAGGGGCTTCTCCTCCTCTTTGATGAAGCCCTCGTCCTCCCGGAAGCGCTCCATGGCCTCCTCACCCAGCTGGTAGAAGCGGATCTCGTCGGCGAAGACGTCGATGGAGACATTGACGGGCCGGCGGAGTTTGCCTCCGGACTGGTAGAAGTAGAGGATGCCGTCGAAGCTGGGCCGGTTGCGGTCGAAGAAGTACTCGTTGCGGAGCGGGTCGAAGTAGCGAATGCGCTTGTCGGGGTCGCCCAGCAGCGTGTCGGGGAACTGGTTGAGGGTGCCGAGCTGCGTCTCGAAGCGCAGCCCCGAGATGTTGATCAGCACCCGCTGGTGGTGCATGGCGCCCGGGTTGGCCGCCGCCGCCTCCTCCTCGTCGTCGCCCGCCGCCGCCATGGCCATGCCCCGGCGGTGTCCCCCTTCCTCGGCCGGCCCCATCTCGGCCACGGGGCGCGGGGCGCGGGGCGGCGGCCGCGGCGGGGGCGCGGGGGCAGCGCGGGGATCGGCCGGCCGCTCCTCGGGGCCGCCCGCACCTCCTCCGGCTCGGGGACCCGGAGGGAGCCGCTCCCGCTGCTCGTCCCCCGCGGGCGGCGGCGGCGGCGGCGGCGGGGCCGGCGGGGAGCTCTCCTTGCCGTCGCTCAGCTGCGGCGAGCCGGCGAGGTGCAGCAAGTTGCCCCGCCAGCGCGCCCGGCCGCCGGCGGCCGCGGCATCGTCGCCGCCCGCGATGGCCGTGGTGCCGCCGTTCTCCAGAGTCACCAGCGCGATCTCCATGGGCAGCAGCAGCAGCAGCGGCAGCGGCAGCGGCGACGGGAGGCAGGCGCGTCTGAGGCGGCGGGCATGCTGCGCTCGCCGCGCCGCTGCCGCCGCCGGCCACCTCCGGGCGGCCGCGCTGCCCTGCCCTGCCCGACCCGCCTCCCCTCACTGCGCCGCCGAGCGCGGCCGAGCGCGGCCCGGGGGAGCCGCCCGGGGACCCGGATATGAACGAGCGATCATTATATTATGGTGGCTTGACGTCAAAGAGGATCCCTCCTGCTCCGCGCCCCCGCGCAGGCAGCGGCAGCATCCCCCGGGGAGCCGGGATGCCGCATTCCCCCGGCCCCGCCCCGCCGAGGGATGCGCTCGGGCAGCGGGGCCCGGCCCCACGTGGGGATGCCCGCAGGTGTGCGGAGGTGCGGGAGGAGCCGCGGCCGGGCCGGGGGCTGGGGCTGCCCTCGGGGCCGGGGGGCGCGGGGCACGGCGCTCTCCGCACCAGGGGGATTACGGAGCGGCCCCCGCGCGGGGATTTGATGGCTAAAGGGATTGAGCGCAGCGAGCGCTTCTGGCTGAGAACCCCCGCTCACCTCGAATGAAAATCAGAACTGAAAGCTCCGGGGATTCCTGGCGCCTCTTGGCGTCTGTCCCCCCCTCTCCATTCCCCAGCGGAATAAGAACAAAGGAAGGGATTGGGAATTATTTTTTTTCCGCTTTGCGTTTGATCTCCCTGCTCCTGCTCCCTGGAGTTTCTCGCTGAATTAGTGCGGCTCCAAAAGGTGCTTCCCAAGCCAGCAAACGACATTTCTGCCATGCTACTTTCATGTTAGTATTCACAAACACTTTCGCGTTGATGCATTCCTAAACCCTCATCCAAGCCTGAAATGTTTCAGTAGATGCACATTTTATTAGAGAGAAGCAAGCAGCTTTACACAATTACTTCAATTACAATTCAGTAAAACTATCAATGCTAAGATCTTACTTTCTATATTCAAGTCATTAACTCATCCATTCTATTCAAGGTCTGCAGAGAAATACGCTAAATATGTATATAAATACTGTAGGATTAGAACCTGTAGGTATATGTACAGCACTCCAGTCTTGTGGAGTTTCTGGTTTTCTAACAAAATTGAGTGTGACCATTTTGCCTTCCAGTTGGCATCACAGTGACAGTTTTTCCTAAATCCTTATGTTACTACTCATAGCTCCATCAAACACTTCACCTAGATTCACTGTGACTAGTGGCTTTCCCTTAATTTAAAACATTACCTCTGTGTATGAAATATGCCCAAAGATATTAAAATCATAAATAGAAAACCATAGTTGTATTAAGCAGTTTCTGTAAGTGGTGGCTTGTATTTTATCTCTGAGAACTGAGCACAGAATTGCCAACCTGTTTTGCCACTGTGTCAGTGAAGGACAGCTTTACTCACACAAGTAATTTCTAGAGGCAAAATTATGTAGAAAGTAAGTTCTTTGAAAATAACAGCCCTTTGATTTACAGTTATTTAATGGGATAACATTAAACCTGCAAAATGTGGGATAACACTCTTTGGGACTAGCAAAATCCACGAAAAATACAGACACTACAGACACACACCTGTGCACCCCAACAAGGAGTGGCTGATCTGCTACCAATGCATATCAGGAATTACAACCAGAGAAGGGCTTGCTCACTCGGAAACTATTCTGGTTTTCCTACTCTGTCCACTCCTGTCATGCAAGGCATTCTCTCTCCAAATATTGTCTCAGGAATAACCCATTTATTTCAGGAGAAAACATTCTCAGACATCTGTGATGGTGAGCACCACACAGAGCAGAATAAAGTGTACAGACGAGCAGTAATTTGCTGCCTCTCAGATTGTTGTATCCATTCTGGCACTCCTTCATCAGTAGCAGGGGATGCCTGGGAGGGGCCATGCCAAATTTAAGTTCTAGTTCAAGTTTCTAGCCTAAGTACCAAGTTGCAGTGTTCACATACTGAATTTGAAGGCAGATGAGATTGTGCTAAAGTGCAAAGAAAGACTTGCCCAAATTCACCTGGATTAAAGCCAGAAAACCCTATGAAGAAAATGTACATTATTAATTGATAGATCAGAGAAATGTATTTGCTTGTACAGCATTTGAGTAACTTGTAGCTAGGTTTTTGGGGGTTTTTTGCAGCTTTAAAAGTTCTGATAATCTATTACATGTGTGGGTACAAAAGAAAAGCAGAGAAAAGGGACCAAGAGAAAGTGGGAGGACGATGTTAAAGGGGAAGGAACACCTGCTTCAAGCAGGGAATTTTAAAGAACAATTTTTATTTAACAGCCTTCAGTTTTTCAGCTCAATGTAAAGACCCTGAGCACTCTCTTGAAAAGCAGCAGAAACCTAAGGTACTGGACAGAAAGGATGACATGCAGACTAGGGAAGAGCAGTGCTGAGATGTGCTACTAAATGTTTTAACCAGGCACTCCCAGAAAAGAATTTATATGTCCACATACTTGTGATTTAGCCAGAAGTATTTCCTACCCCGAGCACGGGAAATCAATCTTTTACACTCCAGCACATCCACAACAAAACCTAGCATCCACTGCAGCTCCCACTGTGCCATTCCATAGCAGGTGTGGCTGCTGGGAGCTGTCCTTCCGTGTCCCACAGCGAGATGAAAGACCCATCCCATGGAGAGGTCCCACATGCTGAGAAATGAGCCGTGGGGATGGATGGGCTGCATCCACCTACCCACACCCAAACACACCCATGCACACATTACCCCTTCTGGTACCCTGGCCAAGGACACCTTGGGGACATCAGCCGTCTCACAAATACTCCTTCTTGGGCCATCCCTGTCACTGACAGGGAGTTGCAGCATCACAAAAATACGAAGGCGGTGCTGAGAGGTGAAGAGAGGCACACCAAGCTCTTGAGGCTGCCCACAGCCCTACTCCTCCTCAGTGCTGATGGGACTCCGTGTGTCTCCCTCGGCACATTTTGTGGGTACAGAGACCCCAGGGTGACACGAGGGACTCCTTTTTTCCTTCTCCATATGTTGACTAAATAATAATAGAGAGGTTGTGGAGGATGGTGAGGAAATCACCTGAAGCTGAGAGGAAACCGAAAGGGTTAAAGGCAAATCCGTGCCTCTGCCACTTGGTTAATTCCTCGGCAGCCTGATCCCGGGTTGAGATGATTCAGGGCAGAGAGAGGCACTGCCACAGTCCCCAGGGGAGACCCCAGAGGAAAGGCTCGTATTTCCTGTCCAGGAGGATTAAGTACGAGGCCATTGACAAATCACAGTAAACATCTGGATGCGAGCACTCCATCTATCAAGCCCTAATCCACGAAGCTCTTCATTAATGAATTCAGCACATTCACACTGTTCTATATATAGAGCTGGCTGATCTTTTTAAATGTTTGGCTTCTAGGTGGTTTACATCTGTATCAACAGATTTTTCTTTTTTTGGGTGAAGCAATCTACTGTGTTCTGCTTTTGCTTGTTTAGAGTAATTCTTTTGCCTTAAAAAAAACCCCAAACAAAAAAAACCACCACAGCCATATTTTCTGATAGTACATAAAAAAATCCAATAGCTAAAACCCAACCATGTCCCTGCATTTTATATTGCTTTGCAATTTTAAGCCTAAGTTCCTCTGGAAACTTTCCATCACACAGGGATGGAAAAAACATTAAATAGTAATTGATTTTCTTTTCTGTATTTTGTTTTGATTAAAATGAGAATCCCTCTCATTTATCTTCAGAGGGAAAATAAGCACTGAGTAAATGGTCTGGTTAATTCAAAAGTAATTTGATCAGAACATCCATAATTTACATTGACTGGAACAGCAGGAAAGATGCTGAGCACTACCAGATATCAAGCTTATTCATTTCAGCAGCCTACTTACACTGTGCTTTACATCTTGTTCATGTAAACTGCCCTACAAACGTCTAATGACCCACATTTTCCAAGGGGGGGACTTGCACACCACTGTGCCCTCAAAAGTCATCTGTAAAGATTGAATAACACTCAGCCTGCTCCCAGCAAACATGCTGTGGAGCTCAGTGCATTGTTTCCCACACAGCTGTGCCAGCCTCCTTCCAGAGAAATCTGCAGCCTCTGCCACTGATATTGGGAGAACCAGCATTTGGCCCAGAGGTTTTCCACAAATCCAGCTGCAACAGGGTATTTTCACTTCATCTTCAAAGCTTTGGACTCTACCAGACAGCATGAGCCATCCAAGGCTGCAATTTGTAATTTCCCTCCCTTTTGACTTCCAGTGCTTTGCTGTGGGGTAATCTTCAGTTCTAGGGACTTGCTTTTAGAGGGGGAATCCCACTCAGTGCCTTTATTCTCTGTTAAATTCCAGGAGCACATAGCTGTACTCTCAGGTTGTTTTTTTGTCACAACAGGGTGGCCCAGGTGGACAGTTCCAACTGGGATAACACAATTTTAAAACAGGATAATGAAGATAAGCAAGTGCAATCTGAAGGAGCCACTCAGCTATACCACTGCAGTTTTTTCTTCACTGCCAGTGCAAGTGTTCTCACAAGTAAATTTTGCTTGCATCAATGCTTCTGTAACAGCTGTGCTCCATGCCAGTGTCTGTTCCTGTATGGAAAGCATGGTGTTTCTGGGCAAACTCAATCCCTCCTTATCAGTCAACTGAAAATACTTCATTTTCATCCTATGCCATCAAAGTCACACCAACAAAAAACTCGTACTCATTCAAGATCAGGCCACCCACTCAGGCTGTGAGGAAGAGGGACAGGACTAAATCAAAGGTTTCATGTCTAGAACAAATGGTGACAGCAGTGTCTGATTTAGGTGACCAGTCACTACAAGCTGTCAGGTGACAGATTTGTACTTTCACGTTTTGTTACCACCTACGTGGCCAGTGACACTCCAGAATCTGTCACACACAGACACAAATTAAGCTGCATAGGCTGCCTGAAAAAAAGCTAAATGACGTCTTTACAAATTCATATATTTTAAGAGTGGAGAATCATTGAGTGATCTCATTCAGATTTTGTGCTCATTTCTAATTTTTAAGCAGTCATGAATCAAGCAAAATCAAAATACATGATGCTTATTCTGGTATAAAATTATGAGTGAACTTGGTTCCTATATTCTGAAAACATTAAGGGGAAGCTGAGTTGAAACTTACTCATGTATAGGAAAAAGAGCATTATATTTCTTTGTGAGCACTGATAATTTAGCCAGCTGCAAGAAATGCTCTACCACGAAACTAGAGGGCCAAATGGTTTAAGCAGGAGAGGGCCACCAATGAATCATTGAGTGGACAGGAGTAACGAAACAGTTTTACTTGCACTGAGTCTTCAGGCTCTGGAGAGCCCCCAGGGGAAACTCTCCCCGTGGATATGTTAGATACACAGCAGATCCCCTTTTCCTGTCTTTCCAAACAAAGGGAGGAATGAAGGACCCACTCAAGGATTTGCTAGTTAAAATTCTGAGAGAAGTAGAACTCCAGTATGCAAAAGTGTCGCTATTTATTTATTAATTAGCATGGAAAAATATTTGACAGGAAGAAAACCAACTAGCACAGATGCTGTGATTCTCATACTCACCAGTGACAATCAGAAGAGAGATTGCTCAAATCAAAGGAAGGACATTTATGATGTGTCCTTGTGACAGTATGAACAAGTCCTTTGTGGCCATGTGTGAAGGGGAGGAGGGTGAGGAATGGCAGAATATTGTTTTATCTTCCACATGTGTGTGGAGGGGCTGAAGGAAAGGTTTGGGTATGAACACAGAGCAGTGAGGAACAAGTTGAATTTATTTTTTGTAGCCACTCGACCCCAGGGCACATAGGGGTACTTCCATTGCTCAGTTCAGGCTAGCTCTAGTCCTCTGGACAATCCCAGTGGAGTTGGACCTGTTTAAATTTGAGGTGGATTTGGCTTGGCAATGGCAATGCACCATGTCACTAATTCCAACCCCCTCCTTCAATACCTTTGTATTTCACAAAATACCACTGCTCTGTAATACCTGTTTTAATCAACTGAGCAGGATTCAATCAATAATTACCACTTTGTAGTTTAATTAGGATTTTCAAAGCATTACCATACCAAAACTTTAACAGTATTTAACAGTCTGAAGATGAATATAAGTGCCAAATTCTAGTTGTAATTGATTTAGGAGAGAAGAAAAAGAAGCCAGTGAGTGATGTCTTAAAATCAATGGGGCTATGCAGCCTTGAACTACCCAATGAATTGATTTTATACATTTTGTATTAATTCTTATACAATTAGGTAGTGGAGGTGGTTGCTTATGGTGGTGTTAAACTCTTTAGGTTTGACAAGAAGCAAAATAATAGTATTAAAAATAATAGCAAATTGGAGAAAAGAAGTTATGTATAGGGAACAACAATCTATTCTTTCTAGTTCGATTATGGCATCTATAAGGAGTAATACCAAGTATCTTCATGCATTAAAATCCTCTGTGGGTGTGAGAGCAACCAAAGGGAAATAAACATTCCAGAAAATGGGACATAGTGACTCTTACTGCAGGAGTTTCTTATTAGGGTGAAAGTGCTAATAATGCTTTCTTTAGCTCCAGGACAGTGAAGACACCTGTCCAGCCAGACAACTTAATGTCCAATTTCCTTGCTGCTGATGCTGGTATGAAGGT
Organism: Acridotheres tristis; assembly: GCA_037013685.1. NCBI lineage: Eukaryota > Metazoa > Chordata > Aves > Passeriformes > Sturnidae > Acridotheres > Acridotheres tristis. The sequence goes on from CM072885.1 coordinate 63,124,553, forward strand.
AAACCATCAGGAAGGAGCACCCCAGGCCTGAAAGGAGCTCCCTTAGCAGGACAGGGTGGGATGCAGAGTACAGCTGAGTGTGGATTCCTGGCTGCTGCTGCTACCTGGACATTGATTTCCAGGCTGGAGGCACATGACCCTGCCTGATCTACAGCACCAGGCTGAGATAGTTTTGTGGATGCAAAGAAACCCTCTACAGCCTAAGAAATGAGGCAGGGAGCTGTAGCTGACTGCTAGACCTGAGACTGAGTTAAAGATGGAAGGGAAAGAGACCTCATCTTGCAAATGTCCCAAGGCCTGCTATGCTGGTGACTACTTGGCTTAGCTTGGCCTCAGTTTAATTAAGTGTGCTCTTCAATTCCTTAATCCCTGAGTTTATATCATTCCTTTCGTCTCCCTAACATGGGATGTTTGAAGGCAAGACATGAGCCTCACACACGCTCCCCAGACACATTTTCTTCCTGAAAGCACGTCACAAGTAGCAGAGAACATGCATGCTCGTCAGACTGTGCTCTCTGTGCCCTTTGACTTCCTTTAGGCTAGCTTTTCCTGCTTTCCCCTAATGTAGGTCCCATAGTAGAAGTGTAGGAAGAGAGCCAGGAGGCTGAGGCTGTAGAGGAAGACTGCGATGTTGAAGCCATCAGGGAATGAGCACTCTGTGAAGAGGTTGTAGGAAGAATGAGCAGCAACGGCCACAAACTGGCACTGGAAGAGGTGGAAAAAAGAAGCAGCCAGATTAGGAACACCTCAGCTTGGCCATTGAGACCTTCACAGCTATCACAACATCCTAGCAGTGTCCTCAACCCAGAGGATCACTGGCTTGCCTCTCCTGACATACCTGGGAATCTGCCTTTCAAGCCCAGCAGTGTTTTCCAACCAGGAATGATGCCCATCCAACCTGGAGGTTTAACCAACTCAGCCTCTCCTGCCCTTGGCCCATTTCTCTGCCACAGTGCAGTAACTGAGATGTTGGAATATGGAAACTAAATATTAGGAGATTCCTCTTCCCCAGTGGTAATCAGCTTATTATACCCATAATTATTTTGATTTGTATTTTAGCTTGCAGAGAGGAACTACAGATACTACCCTTATTCATTTAAACATTAAACTTTTTTTTTGTATTTTACTAAGTCACATGTCTCAATACTCTGAAGCAATGAGTTTTACCTACCAAAAAGCTATTAAATATTTTTTCCTGTGCTATAATTTGCATTAAAAGTACCTTTTTATTTCATGCAATGTTTTTTTGTTCTGCTTTGCCATGCAGGCTAAGTTAGAATTCTGGAGCAGCCTTCACTGCACCACTATTTCACACATATCCTCTTCTTCCCTCGTAACTGCATGCTTTTGGTTTGCAAAGCCTCTCTTTGAGTGGAAAAAAACTCTCCTACAACCATTGTCCTTGTCTGGACCATTGCATTTATGCTGTATCTTTGAAAAAACACAGGGTTTTCTGGATTTGTAACTTTGTTAGAGATGAAGGAAAGAAAATCCAAAGGGATTTTCTAGAGAAAGAGTAAAATTTACATATTTCTCTTTAACTTGCCTGTTTGCCCGCTGTTAGAGACACCCTTCCTTTCTGAAGGAACTGAATCAAAGCTCCCCAGTCTGCTGCCCTATTGAGAATCCAAAGTTTTCCTGAATCACTGCCCCCACCTCTCCACATCAAACTCTGGTTTCAGTGCTCCTTATACAACATAAACAGGAGGAATTCAATTGTTAATTTTTCTCTCCCCTTTCCATTACAAAGCTGTGGATAATTAGTTTGATGTGGTCACTGAAGGTCTCCAGCAGTCTTGTGAAAGCAGCATTTGGAGCAGGTCACCCATGGCTTCACCTCTCAGAGTGCCACAGGAGGACACCTGGGGACGTGCTGCTCTCCGTGGGCAGCAAACAGAGTTTGAGCCAGTGAGGTGACAGACAGCAGGGGCCATCACACCTGAGCCAGGGCAGGGCAGGGAAGGACACCTGGAGCTCATTACCAGCTGCAGGATGGTCAGGTAACGCTTCCACCACAGGTGCCGGCGCATCCGCGGTCCCAGGCTGGCCAGGGCGTAGTAGCCATACATGAACATGTGGACAAAGGAGTTCAGCATCCCAATGAAGAAGGCTGAGGAGTGAAGAAGTGAGGGTGAACAAGGCACACGACCCATTTCAAGCCCGTGAAAGGCTCACAGCCACTGTGCTGGTGCTTCCAAAACACATCACACCCACCCCTGTGCATGAACATTCCACCCGGGCTTTGCCCTGGAAGCACGTCAGCTTCTCCCTTCCTTCAGCAGCCAGAATCATTGGATGGGTTGGGTGGAAGGGACCTTAAAGGCCATTAGCTCTAACCCCCAGGGCACATCTCCCACCAGAGTTGCCCAGAGCCCCATCCAATCTGGCCTTGAACACCACCAGGGTGGGGGCATCCACAGTATATCCATCCCACATCAAGCGTTCAGAGACAGGGAAGGCTCCAAAGGCAGAGGAGAGACTTTGATCATCTGACCTAAGCATTTCCCACCATTCTGGTGTCAAGGCCATGTAGCCAAAATGACTTCCCAAAAAAGAATGTCCCAGCATCTTGTAAGCCCATCTAAAGTGGCTGAGTACCCAGATGCTTCTTTTCCAGTTGAGCAAAAAGGGGCAGTGTTCTGGACACAGCTCAGAAATGGGCACAGCCAGAGCACGAGACAGAGCCAGAACCTGGGCTGCTGCCCCAGGGCCTCCTAATGGGAAGTGAGGGAGCACTGCTCTGGGAGGAGATGTACGTAGACCTTCTGTAGGATGTTATTTTTCCTGTTTGGACCCACTCTGATGGCACACGCTCATTCTGGGTGAGGCAGTGAACATGGCAACCTAAATAACCCCAAGATCTGAGCAGATGGGATCATCTGAAATGCACGTGCTTTTCTCACCTTCGGAACTGGGTGAGCTTCCTACCTGCCAGTCAGCACATCTGCACTGTTAATGCTACCTCCATAGCCCCAAAAAGCCATGAGAAACACAAGGTTTTCTTGCAGCAGCATTTCTTACAAGCATACCTTGTCCTCCAGGCACATATTTGACCCCTGACCACCAGTTGAAGACCATGGAGCCATGATGGTACACGTGCAGAAAAGTCACCTGCTCTTGTTTCTTGCGCAGAATTAAGAAAACCTGAAAGAAGCCAGGCAAAGGAAAACCTTGAGTCAATGTGTTTAGACAAAAATTTCACAGTAAAAAGTTATAAAAATAGCTAATGATGAGTCTGAATCTCCCAAACCCATTTCCTCTGCTGTTGACAAAAAACGGTGGCATGCAGTAGAACTTACAGGGGGAAGTGGAAGACAGAATTTCTTCTACAAAGCCCCAAATATTTTTATGTCTGGATTCAGGACCCAAAGTCCAAAGAGGACACATCTGAGATGCTGATTGAGCTTCCATACAATTCACAGCTGCTTGGGTCTGCTCCTTTTCAGGACATAGGTTGTATATTTACTGCTACCAGACAATAACCCACAGAAAAACCACTGTGTTGAATGGCCAAACCCTCCTGGAATTTGCATTAGTAAAGAGAATGGTTTTGCCAGATGAATGTGTGTCAGGTCAGTGCATTTCACCATGCACATGCATACACACACACACCAAAAAATGAATCTGCTTTTCAGGCACTCAGGACTGGCAAAAAGGGTTTTTTTGTTGGGTTTTTTTTTTTGCTTTTGTTGCTGATGAAAACAGAGAGGGGATTGGCCAACCTCCTGGCAATAGGTCTAGGGAGGATCCACATGTTTATTCACATTTCAGTGGGTTGTCAACTTACACCCCAAAGAGCTGTGAAGTTTCGGGCTAGGACACAGCTTTCTTCTGCTGGCCTTGTGAGTCACTTAGTTCATTTACAGTGCAGAAGGAGATCTGAAGCTAAGCTATAAAGAGGTGGACATTCAATTCCCCCAGGACACAAACCTTTAGCACACAGCTCCCAGATAATCCATGGCAGCAGAGATGCCAGGACTTGTCCATTTGCAGCTCCTTTTCTGCCCCACTGTTAATCAGCCAGCCAGGCAGTAGCAGAACCTGTGTGGCACCAGCAGCTCAAATTTTGGGGGCCCACCTGGCAGCAGCTGGGGTTAAAACCTCTCCCCTAGCACTGTGCCCAGCCTCAGGAAGGGTGCTGGGGAGTGAGTGTGTGCAGCCAAGGGATGGAGACAGACAGCAAATCAATACAGGATCAAGCCAGGACATCAGTTCTGGCACGCTGCCCTTTATGACAAGGAAATATCTGTTTCCCGCTGAGGAGCTGAGCCCTCCTTACCGTATCCAGCAGCTCGATGACTTTGGAGAAGAAGAACCACCAACACACTCTTGCCATCTGCTGGGCAGCACAAGGCACGGCGGTTAGAGCTTTACCCAAAATCACATTTTCAACCATATCCCTGCCTACCTGGGGTGTGCAGCAAGGGGAAAATTAGTGGGTTTCTTTGTTTTTGGTTTTTTTTGTGTTTTTTTGGTTTTGCTTTTGGTTTTTGTTTGGGTTTTTTTGTTTGTTTTGTTGGGTTTTTTTAAATTGTTTTGTCCAGATTGCAAGACTCTGAAAAACTGAAAAGTTAATATGATGCTGGCATCTGTTCAAAGCAAGGCACTGTAACTCCAAATTCAAAGAGAAAAAAACTCAGGCATTTTTGGAACGCTGATGCTGGACTCCCTGTGATGACCAAGGAATAGCTTTAGCCAAAGTTCTCTGCTAAAAGAAGAATTGAGTAAGATTTCTATCATGCAAGGCAGAGGATATAAAAATTGGTTTTCTTGTTGGAAGTGATCACCCAGAATCCTTATATTCCATGCAAAGAATCACATCTATTTCAGAGGTAATTTGCAATATTGATACTTCAGCTGGTAAGATCACCCTCTCTGCGGTGATCAAAGAGCAAACTTAGATGGCTGGGTTGACTGAGATGATTAATTTTAGAGAACTAAAGCAAAGTGCACCAACTGTTCAACAGACAATTTAATGGGATAGATTTACAGACGACAACAAACTGGAGTCAAAGCCTTCTTAGCCATGCAAATTGCTATTTATGTGCAAAAGAATCTGCATAGCCAGGGGAGGGCAGGGCCTAAGGCAAGCTTTCTCCAGAACTGTACCCTCATTCCCAGCTCACTCCGGCTGTAATCCACTGGCTGGCACAGGTAGCTGTAGTTGGCCAAGACTGAAGTTACCAGAAACTGAAACAAACAAAAAACAAATAGAAATAAATTTTCTGTTTAATACCATTTGTTACAAAAAAGATGGGCATATTAATGCTAAAGTAGTGGGGTCTCAGTCTTATAGTTACTGACAGAAAATTCATGAACAAATAGTAAAAACCTAAAACAAAATACTTCATATCGTGGTTGGAATATATAAAAAAAGCAAATTTGCCCTAGGAAGATTTGTAATTCTTTGTGTAATCATTGGAGGGCTCCAAACTAATTCAGCAAGAATAGTGAATTCTAGGCTTCTGAGTCTCTCTGAGAGACTGTTCTTTGCAAAGATCACAGGCTGTCCTGTTTTCGTTGGTTACATTTGCCTGTTCATTGGAAAGCCAAAAACTGGACCAAGTAACCAGTAAAACTGAACAATCAAGCACAGAAAAGCAATTTTCACACCTGTCATCAGATGGAGCAGCATTTGTTTGAAAAAAGCAAAAGCACTTTGGCTTAATATAACACTTGTGATACAAATTAAAAGGTCATATTTGTTGGCATCAGGATGTTTTTGAAACCTATTTGGCCATGTTCCCTTGAAGAGTTTTCAGTGGGGGGAACTAGGGACAGGCTTGTGGAAAGGCTTATGCATTAAGAACAAGCAGAAAAACATGTTCTTTACACTCTCAGCAGCAGGAAGACACAGAGTGCTTGGCACTCCTGGAGAGAACTGCCAACTTTGGAAAATCATAGAATGTTAAGAGGTTGGAAGGGAGCTTAAAGATCATCTAGTCCCAGTCCCCTGCCTTGTGCAGGGACACCTTCCACTAGACCAGTGGTTCTCATCCTCAGAGATGGATCCATCACCAGCCAGACTCGAGGTGAAATGAGGCCATTCCACATCCTCCACACACTCTGTGCCTAATGGGAGCAGCGAAAAAATACAGCAACACAGGTTTTATCTAGAAAGCAGAAGAAGTGATTTATTGCAGGAGTAGGCACGTTTTTATAGACTGGTTCACTGAACCAAGGATAGAATAAGCTCATTGGTCCAAGGAAGGCAACACCTCTTGTAAACATGCTCCTACCAAAACATCACGTTCTTCACGCACTCCTCCTGTCCACAACACCAAGTGCTAAACTTTGTTATTAATTCTTTCCTTTCTGTTTCCCTTTGAGTAGCTTGGGAAAACTCAAACTGCTGTTTTCCCTGGCTCTCACCAGCATCCACACCTGCTCACCTCGTAGAACATGTAGCTGGACAATGCCACCATGGCCAGGTTGTAGGCGAGCAGGGGAGCCCGCAGCTGAAGCCGCCGCCTCCGCTGCATGCAGGACGGCCCCAGTGCCACCACCAGCAGGTAGGAGCTGAAAATCAGGGTGACAGGAACTGGGGAGTAGACCAGTGGCCACGGGTCTGTCCTTGGATCTGGGAAACAAAACACAAAGCCACAGCTGGCACCTCCACACAGCGCAGTGCGGGTATATTTAATTGTATTTAATTACTTCCCGTCAGCCCGCTCGCTGGTAGGAAGAATTTTGGTGTCTCTGTGCCTTTGCAAAGCTGCACCTCAGTCCTTCTGCTCTGACGCTGCCAAAAGGCTTCAGCACAAAGGTTTTAGCCAAGGTTTTGGGAATGGACTGCAGTACTGGAAGGCAGATCTTTCCTGGGATGAGCTGGAGCCCCCCCTGGGTGAAAGGAGCGATCCCAGACATTGCAGGGAGGCACAGGAGCAGCCAAAGCAACAGTGGCTCTTCAGGAGTGTAAATCTTTACAGCTAAATAATAAAAGTGTTTCAATCACTGGTGTTATTTCCTTACAATCCTTAGGACATCTGAAATTCTCCACTCCTTCATTTTTATACCTGCTGTATTAAGAAGCATGAATTCACTGGGAAATGCCAAAACACTTATCCCTGCTGAAACAGCTTTTTGGTCCTATAGCAAAGGGAAACTCAACATATTTTCTGTCATGCCATCTCCTCCTAATCCTGCTATCACCCAGGATATGTTATATCAGCAAAAACATCCCAAGTGCCATTCATGCTTTCCTTTCCTGTTCCCAGTGTGATCAGTGCTCTGTCAAACTCCTTCATTTTTTTATAATGCCATACCAATCTGGACAACTCTCTTAGTCCCTCACCCTTCTAAACCTCCCAGTTCTTTATGATGGCTATTATGGGCTGTGTTAGGAGCTCTTTGATATTCCATTTCTGGATTTAGCAGTTTGTCAGAAGCCCTGAATTCCAGTTTACACTCTCTTGTGAAATTCAAGTCCTGGAACATTTACTGAGCATTATGCCCCATGTCCCCCTCCTGCCAAAGCCATCAGGAAAGCCTGCTGTTCTGCCTTCATGGCATTTTGTGGCTTTTCTTTATATCCACAGATACAACAGAGCCCTTTGGGACCAAGCTGAGCCTCCAACTAGTGAAAATCTGATGTCTCCTCACTGCAAGGTGTCAAATCTCAAGCACTGAGGAGTGGTCACTGCCCATATTTCATTTGGTTTTACTGGCATTGCCAAGAGTTTAAACCCCAAAGTATTAACTCTTTAGTCAAGTAAGCTTTCCCACGACACATCAATATCCATTAAAAAAAACCCACTTCCTTTAGTATTCCAGGCAATCTCAAGCATTTATTGTTCATAGTCCTATCAGAGCCCCATCCTTTATTCCTTGCTGTGATTCAGTGAGAGGGTGTTGTTTCCTGGGATGTTTCAAGACTTGAGGGAAGTTTGTGATCATGGAGAAGTAAAAGTGGAAATCTGCCTAGTGAAGAAAATGTGGGCTAGTATAAGGATTACATTCCTTCTAAGTTTGGTTTTCATGATCCTACTATTCATGCAGAAATTCCCACTTTAGACAGCATCTCTACCTACCTCCGCTTTCAAGAATCCAGTTGTAGAATTCCTGAATTTTCTGCCAAGTTGAAGCCATCCCAAGTTCTGGAAAGAAATTGATTTGACTGAGTCTAGAATGAGAATGCTCTTTAGACAAAGGCTCAGGACTACAGCTAATGAAAGGACAATAGTTTGCTTTCTAAAACCTTAACTTTTGGACCAGCATTACAGTCTCATTTGAAAAAGGAAGAAAGATAACCCCCCAGCCCCTTGCAATAACTTCCAGATTTTATTTATTTATACATTTAAATAACTTATCATTTAATAGCTAGATTTTGATATGTCATGGAGGTTTCACCTCTAAAAAATGCTCTGAGCAGCTGCATGTGATCTGCCAGAGCCAGGACAGAACTGCCAGTACCACTGGAAAATCAGTCACATGGCATTTTTTCCTAAAGCAGTGCAGGCACAACATTCATGTGAGGACTCACACCAGCTGTCATAACTGCATCCTTCTGGAGGTATTATTGGATATTCCCAGTGCTGGAAGGCAGCTAGGATTCATTCAGCACTGCTGCAGCTCCAGAGGTGTTAACAGAGCTGGTTATTTGGTTTTCTGAGGGCCCAGTTTATACATTATTTTTTTTATCTGTCTAGATTCTGTAATATAGTATATAAAGTAGAATACTCATACATATTATGATGATCCTCCTCTTCCCTTCTTTCCTTTAGCAGGGAGATGTTTTCAATGGTACTTGGAAGTTATCCTAGAAGACACTTTTCTGCAGTTAGTTTCAACAGCTACTTTATCTAGTTCTCTCCATTAACAAACACATAGGACCAGCTTCCTCCCAAAAAGCACATTTTCTCCTTTGTCTCCTCCTCACAGACTGTGACATCCATGCCCAACATCGTGTCGGTGACACCCCCAAATTTCTCTCCTACAATTAATCCTTGCAGTCAAGCCCATTCTGGGGGCGTTCCTCTGACACAAACCCGGGACTCCTGCGAAGTGTCACACCCATCCTGACACAGAGCCACATGCCCTTGTAATCCGGGCGGACTCTGCCAGCACCCAGATTAGTCGGTGATTATCAACTGGCTCAGAGTCAATCCGGCAGGGATTCCACACGGTTACATGCCCCCCAAACAATCCACAGGCATCCCAGCTCACTCCACTTCCCTTCCTTCCCTGCCCAGACCGTGGGGAAGAGGCAGAAGGAGGAGCAGACTCACCGCAGCAGCGCAGCTGGCTCCGGGCATCCCTTTCTCCTCCAGGTGTGTCCCCAGCCGGGGCGGCGCAGGTAGAGCCGGCAGGACAAGGAGCTGCAGCTTTCCTCTCCACAGGGGAGGTGAGTACATCACCTGCAAGGTCTCCCGCAGCCGTGGTGGATCTCCATGCCTTCTTCTTCAGCCTCCCAAACTGCGGCGGCCACCAAAAACCCCGCGGCGAGCCGCCGGCACCGCGGGGCTGTGGCGCAACTTGGCCGGAGTAAGAGGTTACATCACATTCTCCTCCCCCGCCCTGTCCTGCCTCTCCCCACGCTGTTTATCAGATTAGGGGACTGGAAAGGAGAGGGAAATGAATACAGAAGAGGACTGGGATTCCACAGGAGTGAACCTCTGACCTTTAGTGCCACGCTCGGAGCCCGGCCGAGTGGGAACCAGGCCAGCATTTCTTCTGCAGGTTTCTCCAGGACATGCCAGGACAGCTTTGGAGATGGTCAAAGACGAGGGATCACGGCTGAGAGCCAGTCTGTTTGGAGCACTCCTTCACACCAGCACAAGGGGATGTCAGCAAGCCTTTTGTGTGCTCAAAATAGCTCCAGACCACCAAATGAGGGGCAGAGAACAGTGGGAACACATTCACACTCACTCACTCACTCACTCACTCACTCACTCACTCACTCACTCACTCACTCACTCACTCACAGCAGGGAAAACTCAGCTGGAGTCACCCCTCATATCCAGCCTGTGTCCCTGGGGGACTCACATTTACCTTTTTTAATGAGACAGAAAAATATGTGCAGGGGTGTGACAGTGATACCAAGCGATCTCCAGCAGCTGCATCAAGGGAAAATGCAGAGAGCTGCAGTGATCCAGTCCCATGTGGGGGTACCAATGCAGAACCAGGACCCTGGACCCCCACCCTCTAAGAAACAGCCCAAAGCCAAGTGATGGGGTTCACCTTGGGCACCTGGGGTGTGGGTAAGTCCTCTTTTTTCCCAGTGGGCACAGATTATTAGCAAACTCCAAATAAAAGAGGGGGTTGCACCATTTCTCATGCCATTGCATTGTGTCTGTCACCAGACCCATGACAAACCTTTCTGAAGGGCAAAGCACCAAAGATTAGCTGTTCAAAGCAGCTTTAGGAATTAGGCATATCATGTGCTGGGAGATTTTCATTGAAACACATCACATGCTGATGCTGCTGGACAGCTACTGCCTATGATTTATGGAAACAAAGAAAGAATTTAAACAAGTATTTTTGGGAAAGGTGATTTAGGATGAAGGTTTTGAATTTGGGGGGCAAGGGGGTTAGAAAGGCAATCCAGTTTAGAAGAGGGTTTGATCAACCTTTGGTATCACATTGGGTTTTTTGCTGACCTAGGGTCAGGGAGACAATTATAGTGAACTTTACATACTTCATTTGTTTGATTTTTTTTTCAGAGCTTCCTATAAAGACCTTTCATTTGTTTTCCTAATTGCTCATGAACCAGCAGCTTTCATTTCTATATTTTTGGTGTCCCAGTCCTAAAAAATGTTCAATGATTTATCTGTGTGAATCAATGGAAGTGATAAATCAGACCAGTCCTTTCTATCTCTGACATGTGGATGGGACTATATTTTATTATATCTATCTGGTAATTTAAGTAATATTTGTTGAGCTATTTATATTGATGTATAAGATTCTGAATTACAGACACAAAACTTTTCCATCAAGTTTTTTACCTTGGTGAAAAAAAAAAAAATCACCTGCAGTGAATTTTCACATGTTTCATTTGGGGCATTGTTCACAGAAACTGGATTTTTATTTTTTAATGCCATGAAACATATTTTATTTTTTTTAAATATTCCCTGTTCCTGAAATATTCCCAGTGGTGCTATTGCAGATGTTCACTAGCATGACTGGCAGATGGAGAGATGTCATCAGTAATGTGGCACTTTTACACTCCAGGAATGGGTGTCCTTTGATGAATTTCAGTAGAACTGAGAGAGCAGCTCTGCAGGGACCATACACAAAAGCCTCAGGGCTTTCACTTTCAGCAAGAACCCAGTAGAAAAATAACCCCCCCAACATTGCTCCTTCACTGAAACAGTAATGGCTCTGAATGCCAAAGTGAATTGGCTTTTTCATTCAGTGACTTGGCAAGAAAAAACGGGATTACAGAGATATGAATGACAGGAACAGTAATAAGGAACTCAGTTATGCAGAGTGTGTGACAGCTCAGACAACTCCATCAGAGATTAAAAAATATTCTAACTAATGAAAAACCTGGCTATCTCCAGCAGAGTTTAGAGGTGGTTGCCACAAAATCATTATCAATAGCAAACACCAGCTGTAAAACAATCCTGAGGGCTTCTAGACCGAGAAGCTTTTGCTCTTTGGTCCTATGATTGCTGTTGCTTTCAACCAGAACTGTACTAAAAGCACAAATTACCAAAGGAAACGTGTTTTAATGCTTGAGAATGACAAGAAGCAGGGGCCCACCCACATCTGGATACACAGGCTCTGTCAATGTGCTGCCACAGCAGAGACTTGGCAGATTACAGAATCACAGAATGGTTTGGGTTGGAAGGGACCTTAAAGATCATCCAGTTCCAACCCCCTGCCATGGGCAGGGACACCTTCCACTATCCCAGGTTGCTCAGAGCCCCATCCAACCTGGCCAGGAATGCTTCCAGGGATGGGGCAGCCACAGCTTCTCTGGGAAACCTGTGCCAGGGCCTCCCCACCCTCACAGGGAACAATTCCTTCCTAATATCCAATCTAACCCTGCTCTGTGTCAGTGTGAAGCCATTCCCCCTTGTCCTGTCACTCCAGGCCCTTGTCAAGAGTCTCTCTCCATCTTTCCTGTGGCTCTCTTCAGGCACTGGAAGGCCACAATGAGGTCACCCCAAAGCCTTCCCCTCTCCAGGGAGAAGAACAAGATGATCTTTACGGTCCTTTCCAACCCAAACCATTCTGTGATTCTCTGATCCCTTCTTCAGCAGAACACACCTTCAAGTGATATCACCAACCTGCTCAAATCAACAAAACACCAAATAATAGCAGGAATTTCAAGCTGAGCCAAATAATATCTAACTTCTTAAGGCACCACAACCCTAGCTACCAGCACAGTCTTAAAGATTTGATGTGGCCAGATACCTTCTCAAACTTGCACACACCTGCCCCTTGGAACTCCTGAATGGCATCAAGTTCACTTTCTGTGCAATTCAAGTGGATCAAACTGCTCAAGTGTTTAATGCAGGCAGATATTCAGATGTAGTGTTTTATAGGCAGATAACAAAATTACTGGTAACTTATATATGGAACTGACTTCAATGAGAGGTAAATATTGGAGCTGAGGATGCCACAGAACAGGAAGGAAGGTGACAAACCCACAAATCTCTTACCCAGCTCATATCTACATCTGCACTCTTGCTAAACAAGCTGCTTATGGAATAATAGATTTATGAGCCAGGAGAAGCTCAAGGATTGTATTGTCAACACTTCCAGCAGATGAAGCACTACCTTACTCCTTGGCAAGTGTGCCCCAGAGCAAGCTCTGAACTCCTGAAATGATATCTTTGTGAATATATTGCCAAGGGAGGTTCGTGTCATCTCCCCTAATTCTCGCTTATTAACAACCACCTCAGCTCTCAATTGCTCTCAACAGAAATAAATGGCAGCTGGATTTATGAGTACTCTCTCAACAACGGGGAGCACAATAGTAGATGTTTTTACAGCAATGGAATTTCCCAAAGAATAATAATGGAATGGCCAAGTTAGTTTTGCTAATATGCAATTACCAGCTTATATATGTTTCTAGGAATTATGGTGGTTTCAGGTGACAATCAGCTATCACTAAAACACTCTGAAAACCTCACCAAACTTTCCAGTACATCTGGGTCTAGTCCACAAAGGTCTTGTGCATGAAAAGATCCAAACTCACATTGATTTAGAGCAAAAAGAAGCCCTTAAGAGGCACAGTGAAGCAGCTGAAGATGCTTCTGGCACAGGGATTCTGTTTCTTGATTGCCTCCCTTATGCACCATGCAACTAACCTTTGCACAGACCTTGAAAGGTTTGGAAAAGATTACTGGAAGGGATTTTTGGCAGAGGTACTGAGCAGCATATCTCTGTGCATAGGACTGGGAGATTGCACCAACTCTTGTGTAAATTACAGTCTTAAACCCCAGTATGCCAATGTTACCAGCAGAGATTTTTCAGTTTAATTAATCAATGGGGGTCTCAGAAAAGTCATGCAGCCTCTCCTTCCCCAGAGCTGTAAAGGAGAAGGAAGCCTTGTCTGTCCCACAGGAGTGTGGAGAAGGTGACCTGCAGTGAATGGAGAGCCAAATTCGCCATGTTCCACCCATCTGGGTGCAAACTAGGGTACTTCTGGCTCTGGGGCTGCTGTCTTTGTGACCTTGGGCCAGTAATTTCAAGTGTGACTCATCTAGCAAAAGCCCTAAATTTAGGTGTCTACACCTAATGAACTTCTGCAAGGCTTAAGGGAGTTCTAAGGGCTGATCCAGCTGTCCACACAGGGAAACGTGCTGACATTCAGGGTGCCCCAAGCTATGTCACCTGAGCTCCCACTGTTCTGGCAGGCAAAGGATTCCTGCAAGTTCTGTGCCATATCTCTAAGATCCACGTGGATATCAGAGTTATCTTAAGGCATCTCCAGTGGCCCTGGGCACCTACCTATGTACAGGCATCTGAACTGAGTCCTCTTTGCTTCTAGACCCACCTTTTGTCAGCCTTGCCTACTTACTTGATCAGTTCTTTGAGATAAGAGCCTTCTCTTGTGATGTGCTTTTGTGACCAAGCATCAGTCTTGGCTGTGGGAGCCTGAAACAGCCCTGTCTCCAAAAATGGATTCCCAAGTAACTCCTATGCCTAGAGAAGTCTTTGACGTTCATCTCAAAATCTGCTGTCTTTAAAGCATGTCTTGAATCAGTGCTACTTCAAAGTTGCACTGTGGCTGGCAAGGAGAAGGGACTTAATGCTAATCCCAAGCATTATCCAAAAACCTCCCAGAAAGGAGCTTAAAATTATATATTGATCAATTGGGTAATAACAACCTCTTACAAAAAAACCCCGAAAACAAACAAACCAAAAACCAAACCTTAGGAATCATGGTAGCAAAAAGGTTTTAATGCTAAGATCTTGACATAAAAGGAGTGAGAAGCCAAAAAAAGGAGAAGGTGATGAGCCTTCATTTAGACATCCAAGGGATGCCAGGAATATTGTTCTAGTCCTGGAGCTCAACAAAGAACACAGAACGAACCTGATTGTCCGAGGGCTCCAATAGAAGCAGCCTGTGGTTCTCCAAACCCAGCCCTCATGGCATTTCCAGTGTGCTGGAGACATGGGTAGAGCACAGATTTAATTCCTGATATAATTAGTGCAGTATCCACATAATGAGAGTGCAGTGCTGGTGACTGCTGTCTCTTGTTTCCCATTAGAAATCAAGGGAATACAGAATCTCCATATACCTGTCTCTCAGTAATATTTGAATGTTTCAGTGCTTCCGAGAACTTTCCTCTTCCTTTTCACTCCCACGCAAACCCACCAACAGCACTGAGCTGAGAAATTAACTCTGACCAGCTGCTCCTATCGAAGGGAGAGCACATAATAGAACTTGCCACTGAACATCCACTGCCATTGGAGAAGGGATTATTTTTCCTTTTTTTGTTGTTTTTCTCCTCTAGTTTCTGATATTCCTCTGCTATGTGCACTCAGCTGATGAAACATGCCAGTCATACCAGATGCTACTTCAGAAGCTGAAGAGAGACATCAAATGGTGCACAAATGTTGTGCAGGCCACCTGCAAATGTCTGGGGTTCACACTATAGGAAAGAGGATGCTCTTGTAATTGAAATGCTGCTTTTGAAAGAAAATAATGTGCATTCTGTTCTTAAAATCAGATGCTCTGAATTACCACACCTCTGTCAGCTTCATGGGGATATTCTGGAAGTCTAAGTCAACTCTTCCTTTGTTTTTTTTTTTCTTTTTTTGGTGTGTGTGTGTTTTTGTTGCCTAGCAGATACCCATATCATCCTCCCTCTGCAAAGATGTGTCCACCAAGTTAAACTTACTTGGATCCCTCTGTGATGGTACCGTGCTTTCATCCCTTTCTGTTCCTGCCCTACACCTGGACAACCCTCCCCACAGAAATTAGTATGGCTCCTTTCCATCATCAAACCTTTCACCCTGATTATTCCTGCAAATCGCTGACATGTGGTGGTCAACCAGCCCATGATGGATCCCCAGCTCTTTCCACTTCACCTTTTATTCCCATTTTGCCTGCTCCTGCCATTCTCCTGCCCGTGCCTGCAAAGCAGTGGATTGTGTCTAACATGCAGATTGCAGGCTCTGCAGAGTCTGATTCCCTGTGCAGTGACTACCAAAGTATTTATGGCAGCAATAAAAATTGAGGATGCAAAATCCTCTTTCCTCCTCTAATGATCTGGTACATCTGCTCCCAGTGATCTGGAAGCCAAATAGAGCAGATATTTATAGGAGCCAGAAAATGAGCAGTTCGACTTTCCAACTTCCAATGGTGGATTTTGGAGCCAATAGGCAGCACAGAGTGTTCTGATCTCTGTCCTCTAAAGCAATTACTGTGTGGAGAACAGCAGACACCTTCCTGAAATTGCCTTATATTTACAATAGCAAAAAAGATTCTGTTTTTTCATGGTCCATCCTGAATCTCTATCTATGTGTGAAATAGATTTCACCTTGACTTAAGGTAACTCATGACAAAAGACAGTGACATGAAGTCTTTACTGAGGCAAAAAACTCCTCCACACATTAAAGAATGGCAACATCTCAACTGGGCAGGACTTTGGCTGGATTTTATGTATTGCTCTCAAAGTGATGAACACTCTGTTCAAGTCCTCAAGGCCAGGTTTTGCTCAGGGGCTCTCAGCAACCTGGTCTAATGGAAGGTGTCCCTGCCCAAGGCAGGGGGTTGGAACTGGATGATCTTTAAGGTCCCTTCCAAGCCAAACCATTTCGAGATTCTCTGAAAACAGCATGGGTGATTCACTGGAGAAAAACTGCCATTCTCCCTCCATTTATTGCAGAAAAAGAATGTGGCTGGGACTCCTCCAGTTCAGACTCCTTGGGCCTGTGGTGAATCAGTCAATAATAGAAGGGCCATACACAGTCAAACAGCTGCAGAGCTGCATCATAAAAGTGGCATGACTCCTTTGCAACTCCCCGAGGCGTTATGAGGTTTAATTACTGTTTTATTCTTAGGGATCCTTACAGAAAGGCCGTCTGTTCATGGCAAGAACTGTTAATATCATTGCTGCTGCTGGCAAATACAGTCCTGGTAAAGGTGGCAATAAATGAGCCAGAGTAATATGCAGGAATTTCTTCTCTTGCTTTCCCTTTCCCTATAACTGCATTAAATCCTAGGGAAAGTTAACCTGGCCTACAGGGACAGATCTTGTCATAATTCCAGGCTACAGGCCAAATCCTGAGGGATGATGTGGGCTAGCTCAATGTACTTCAATAGACTTCATCCTTCCTTCTTATCTGACTACTGTGAGAAGTTTGGAACTGATCTATTTGGGATTGTACACGCTGCTTTGGTTTGTGGGTTAGTCCTTGTTGCCCTGCAGTGCTTTGAGACACAATCTTCTACACATCAGTGTGGGAAAATCACAATGATAGAGTATTCTCCGAGCTGGAAGGCAACATACCACCCCTCTGAGAGGAAAACACTGATCTCTGCCATGGGATGGAGTACAGAGCAGGCATTGACCTTGGAAAGAAACCCTGATTCTGAGTGTGTAGGTCACATACTCCTGTCTCATATCTTTGCTAGAAAAATGGAGGGTGTACAATTTGCCTTCATCTGTCTTACAGCAGATGAAGGAAGTCTTTTAATGACTTTCTGTCAGGAGGAGATTTAGGCAATTCAAATATGATATAATGACTCTGTAGCTACCAAGGCCCAAACTAATGATATAAAGAAATCAGATACAAAAAAACCCAAAAAACCAAAAAAAAACAACAAAAAAAAACCAAACAAAAAAAAACAACAAAAAAACCCCAAAAAAGTCTCCTTTAGCAAAAAAATGTCTACATGGCTCATGGGCTTCCTTAAGACTACAGAGATTGTGCACTGAAATTAGGATAATTTGCTGAGCCCTGGGCTGATAGTTCCATTTCTGTGCTAAGTAGGTAAGGAAGAAGATTTAAAGGGAGATTTGGAGCAAAAGCATCTCCAAAGGCATGCATTTAGGACTCTGCTGAGTGCCAGCACAGGCACAAACCAGGCTGGTTTGTGCAGTGCCAGAATTGCCCTCCACACAGTTCACCAACAGATCCCTCCCATCTGCTTACAAAAATATTCACTTCAGGATTTCATGGCCTCACCTGCCCACCCCTTCCCCAGGAGCAATGTCTGAGCCAAAAAACAGCTCCCACCAGTAAGAGATGATGAGAGAAGGGCCTTGTGTCACATCTGGCAGCTCACAGTGGGATCCTGGCGAGCTGGTGACACTCCCTCAGCACTGTGGGGAGGGGTGCAGCAAGGTTTCCACCCCACGAATGGCTCATAAAAAGGAAATTGTCATAAAGAGGACAGACCAGCTGTGGTCTTCAGTTAATAGAATAACTCCCTCCTCAGCATTATAAGGAAATCACTTCTGTTGGGGCCCTTAAACCTCAGTTAAATGAATTATCAGAGACATCCTGTACATCCCAGGCAAATATTCATTCTCTCTGAACTACCTGGAAATAAGCCATAGATGCCAGGGCTCAGCTGTGGACTAGGGACTTATGCTAGTTATTTTATTACCTGATTTTGAGGTTTTTCTGCCGTGTAGTCATGAGTCTTTAGCCATGTCTCAGGTACCACAGTCTCTTCTTCTATTCTTGGGAACACTTAACAACTTCAAGAAATCTATTTAAAAAGTTTATCTAGCAATAGAATCATAGACTCTCTTGAATTCTAGTATCATTGGGTCCAGCTCCTGGCCCTGCCCAGACACCCCAACAATCCCACCCTGTGCATCCCTGGGAGCGTTGTCCAAACACTCCTGGAGCTCTGGCAGCCTTGGGGCTGTGACCATTCCCTGGGGAGCCTGTTCAGTGCCCCACACCCTCTGGGGGAAGAACCTTTCCCTGATATCCACCCTAACCCTGCCCTGACCCAGCTCCAGCCATTCCCTGGGTCCTGTCCCTGGTCACACAGAGCAGAGATCAGAGCTGCCCCTCTTCTTCCTCTCCTGAGGAAGCTGCAGAACTGCTGTGAGCTCTCACTCAGGAGGCCCTGCAACTGGACTATTGTGCTGGATGGATGATTTTTTTTTTCTTCACTGTGGATCACGGGAGGGAATTTTTGAGAGATGTAGGCACTATTTGTACCAAAATGGTCCAAACTCACACATCCCCTGGACAGGACTGGCAAGTGTAAATCATAGAATGGCCTGGTTTGGAAGGGAGCTTAAAGATCACCCAGTTCTAACACTCCTGCCATGAGCAGGGACACCTTCCACTAGATCCAAGAAAGGGCCTAGAGACACTTAAGCCCAAGATGATGCATCTTAAGGAAATGCATTCACTTCCAAATATGATGTTCTGATTTGAATTTTGCCTTCTTCTGACATTACTTCTTCCATGGTCTTTGTTCACACAGAGATTTTGATAACCTTAAGCTTTCGTCCACAGCTCTTTAGTCCCCAGATATACAGCATTTCATTTGACCTCTTTTGAAGCTTTTCAAATTTGCCTGGTCCTCCACCCAAATGTAGTAACCAGTGACCAAACCCCCGAAAAACCATTGTTTTCCAATAAAAAACACCTAAGGGGGGGGGCGGGGGTATTCCCTTAAAAATGTGGTAAAATGCTGAGATTTTTGAGAAGTATAAGTTTGCATCATATTTATCTCAAAAATTAAGAGTTTGAGAGTATTATTAGTAATCTTAGTGAAAAATTATAATTAACAAAAACGAAACAAAATAAAAAGCCCCAGAAAATCAAAACCAAATCAGCAAACAACCCTGTGGGAATTGCTTAGTCACTGCCTTGTACTTTGTGCAAAATAAATAAATTTGTGCTGAGTAAATCAAATGTTAAATACTGTGAGATCAGCCCTGGTAGGAGGGTATGCTCCTTTTGCAAGGGCTGAAAGGAGAATGCTCCTGGACAACTCTCACCTGATTTTGTCAGGGAGGTGACAGCAACCAGGCTTTGAGATGGGCTGGCAGAGTCCTGTGCCCACACAGACTGGCAGAAAAAGGGGTGTAAGGCTGGAGCCTCAGCAGGTGTGGTGTGGCATGGTTGCAACTTGGCAGACTCACAGCATTCTACCTGTTTTGGCTTCTGTAATTAATTAATTAATTGAACAAGACTAGGGCTATGTACCTGTGTGCTTTTCTCTCACTTTTTTTTTTTTTTTTTTTAAACCTGGTTAATCTTTTTTTTTTTTTTTTTTCAGATTAAGAGAGAATTGTCACTGACATCTCTGACTGCTGCTAAATTTCCATTTCCCCTCAGGTGAGCAAACTACAAGGCCAAATCTATAAACAGAAAGCATTATGTAATTTATTAAGACTGGAATTGAGTACCATCAGGAACTGTTACAGTTAGGATGGACCCTAAGCTAGAATTTTTTGTTTTTATCATTTCTACCACTAGAGGCCTGTAATGTGCTGCACATTTGGAAAAATCCACATTATGTCAGTGGTACAGGAGTACCACGAGTACAAATCTGCACCATGACTGTAAAGAAGTTTCTACGTATTTAATTTCAGCTTCTGAAGACAACTTTCTGCCAATGGCAGAACAAGTTCAAAGAGGCAACTTTTCAGCAGTTTAATAAGAGAAAACAATAAGCAAATAATTTAATATTTATAAACAAGAGCAGCTTTCCCCAGCTCTCTTTAAAACCTGTGGAATGATCTGTTGTATAACATTGCTTAGATTGGGATTTACTGAACGCACACTCAGCCAGCTGGTTTCAAGGTAGGAATAAATATAAATTTAGGAATAAATACTCACATCTAGCATGTTTGTGCATTTCTTTTGACAGTATAGCACATCTGACATCTTCAGTGGTGTTGGCAGTGTGGAAGAAGTACCTCACCTATGCATGAAAGCTTAATGCTATTAGAGAAATATTTTTTATTCTAGAGTAGCCATAAGAGATGCGTATTTCTAAATCAATAGTGCTGTTTATGTCAGGTTGGGGGGATTGTTTTCATGTTGATTTGGCCACCTGATCTCTCTGCTTTGCTCTGATAGGCAAATTTTTTGCAGGTGTAGAGAAAACTTTGCTGTGGATTTCAGAGTAACCCCTGAGATCTGTCTGTAAGTGAATTTCTGGGAGTAAAAGCAAGCTGAGCACTCAGACTGTTGGTTTTCCAGCCCAGTCCAAGTCTAATAGTTACTATCTTACAAGCTGGCCACAAGTCCATGGGCAGAGCCACTGACATTTCACAATGTTCATTTCAGAGCTGCTGCTTCATCCTGAAGAGCAGGTTTCTTCACAAGTCACTGCACACCTCTCACTGGAGATGTTTGTAGAGGAAGGCAAGAGATGGCAGCAGAAATTGCTTCCTGGGATAAGATTCATCTCACCTAAGTTTACCCACCTGAAAGTTAGATGTCTTCAGCAAACCCACAGACCCTGGAGACAAACCAGTGTTATTGCGAGGTGAGTCACTGTGCCTGTCAGCTCTACCATGAATCACCAGTTAGCAGTGCCTTGGTTTTGTACTGACAGAATAAAGAGCCCAGAAGAGCCCAGACAATTAACTGAGATTTTATGCCTGAGTGTCATCGTTCAAATAAGGCGAAATGTCCCTTTTGCTGTCCCCAGTGCTGGGTATCGATAGCAGTGCTGGAAATATGCAGCTGTGAACTCTCAGCTGAGGGCTCTGTGAGGTAATTCCTCTGTGTGGGACATCAAGCAAGCAAAGTCGAGCATAAAGAACTGCAGATGCTTTGGTGCTGCCTCCCCCAGTGCTGTGAGTGCTGAGTGACTCCATAAAACATGAGGGAGTCAGACCTACCCAGAGCCCGAGCCAAGGATGTGACATCCACACAGGAGGTGCTGTGCTTTCCTGCCCTGACCTTTCCACACTAGGGCACTGCCACCGTCCTTCTCTGAGCCCAGAACTGGGGTCACTGCCGAGCCTGAGCACAGCAGCACAGCAAGGCAGTGAAAAAGCAAAGGGAGGAGGCGTTTTGGAGGTGGAAACGCTTCCCTTGCCACCCAAGCCAAAGCTGAAGGTGACTCATCCTCCTCTGCACCCGCTCTCAAACAGCTCCTTCATGTGCTGTTCTTCCCTTCCTTCCCCTTCCTCTCCCTCCCCGTAGAGGTGATCCAAACAGTCCTTCTTTCCCCAGAAACTGATCCTTTTTTTTGCTTGGTCACTGGTGTATCCAGCCCTGTTTTTTATGCATTGCTTCAGGCACTGCACGAGTCTTTAGGCATTGACTGCAGAACAGGGCAGCAAATCTGACACACTTGGTGGAATAAGCATTCCAAGTCAGGGGCTCAGCAGATATAAACTGATGTGGCTCCAGAGAAAATATGACCCTCAGTCCTCCCTTTGTCTCTTGGGACAGCAAAGGCAAAAGGCCCCTGGTGAAGACTTTGAAATCAGTCTGCTTTAAACTGGGCACAGCTTTGCTGATTTTTCAAACTGTGCTGCTTCTAATTCACACCAGCATGGGAATGTTCGATAACAGCCTTATTGTGCCCAGCAAAACCCATCCTCCCACACACTGAAAGGAGGTGTCTGCTAAAATTAAACGTCATCTCGCTAGCATTGTAACACGCTGAATTTTCCTGCTGAAATGTGGCATGTGGAAGAGCTGATAAACAAATCCTCCGAGCTGAGGCTTCAAACAGGAGAAGGCAGTAAAGCAGAATTATGCTGCCTCTCCTCAGCTGTAGAATTGGGGCTGTAACTCTCTGGAGCAGAGACCATCTGAGCCTCGGTGTCCCTGGCACCTCATCCTAACAAAGCAGAAGTGCCAGAGGACTCAGTGACCCTGGGAAGCTGATCAGCCTCTCCCTCCAGGAAACTCTCACCATGGGCAGCCTGCATTCCCTTCCTGGGGTTGTTAAAGGATACACACATCCCTGGAGTCATCAGGGAAGGCTTCCCTCCTCTCTTTCTCAAGGCTACATCAGTAAGCTGGTCTAAACATTTCAAAAAACTACCTGGGAAGTACAGAAGCACCCATCTCATCCTAAAGCAAGTCCTTCAGCCTGGCTGAGGCTGCCCTGCAGGCACACAGCTTAGCTTTGCACACAGGAGACAGGCTGCCTCAGCTGGCCTGGGCAGGTGTGGCTGCTCTGGCATTAGGGGACTCCAGCTGAGGCTCAGGTCAGGCTTTTGTCCTGACCCGTGTGTTTCACAGGACACCAGGGCCCTACTGTTGCACTTGAAGCAGTCACTCAATTCCTGTAATTCATGAAAAGCAAAAATGAGCCTTCTACTAACAGAGGCAAAACACCTCAGTGTGACTCCATTGCAAATTGTTCTCCTCCCTCAAAAACCATGGAGAACCATCAGAAAAAAGGGAGGTGATAGCAATTCACCATCCAAATTTCGTTTTCAGCACCAAGTCTCCAATGAGGAGTTTGCTTTAGCCCTTCTGGAAAGTCCTTCTCTTCTCATGCAAGATGGATATTTACACCAATATCCTTTAGGCAAGCTCAAACCACTACAGAAATATATTCAGTATCACCTTCTCTGCTCCTGTTACACCTCCTTTGGGAGGGAAGGTGTTCCTCCTGTCCCACTGCAAGCTTAAGCATTTGTGCTCTGGAGACTTCTCCTTGATCCTCTGTCTCCACACACCAAGAATTTAACATTGACTTTATGAGTGGCTTCTAAATTAGGATTTTAACACAGATGATGAAAACATCTGCACACAGAATCACAGAACCCCAGGATGGATCAGGTTGGAAGGGACCATGGTGGGTCACTGGTGCCACCTCCCTGCTCCAGCAGGGCCATCCCAGAGCACAGGGCACAGGATTGTGTCCAGAGGGGTCTGGAATATTCCCAGTGAGGAGACTCCACAGCCTCTCTGGACTGTGTTCAGTGCCCAGGCAGTGCCCAGGGAAGGAGTTGTGCCTCCTGTGCAGGTGGAACCCCCTGGGCTCAGTCCCTGCCCGTGGCTCTGGGGCCATTGCTGGGCCCCCGGAGCAGAGCCTGGGCCCTGCTCGGAGCCCTCCCTGCACACAGGGACACCCAGGGCTGAGGTGTGAGTTGGAAAAGGATCTTAAAGATCAGCCAGTTCCTACCCCGTGCTATGGGCAGGGACACCTTCCACTATCCCAGGTTGCTCAGAGCCCCATCCAACCTGGCCTTGGACACTGCCAGGGATGGAGCAGCCACAGCTTCTCTGGGAAACCTGTGCCAGGGCCTCAGCACCCTCACAGGGAACAATTTCTTCCCAATATCCAATCTAACCCTGCTCTGTGTCAGTGTGAAGCCATTGCCCCTTGTCCTGTCACTCCAGGCCCTTGTCAAGAGTCTCTCTCCATCTTTCCTGTGGCTCCCTTCAGGCACTGGAAGGCCACAATGAGGTCACCCCAAAGCCTTCTTCTCTCCAGGCTGAACAATCCCAATTCCCTGAGCCTTTCCTCCCAGCAGAGCTGCTCCATCCCTCTGATCCCTTGGTGTCCCTGCTCTGTCGTGGCTCCAGCAGCTCCCTGTCCTTGCTGTGCTGGGATCCCAGGGCTGGGTGCAGCCCTGCAGGGGGGTCTCAGCAGAGTGGGGCAGAATCCCCTCCCTGTAACCTGCTGGAGTCCATTAAACATATGGACACTGGAAAAAATGCCAAACTTCATTTCCCCCCCCCATTTCAATTTCTTAGCTTACTGATATAACTAAGGGACAACTCTCCTTAAGCTGATAGAAGTTCTGCTATGACCAGCATTCTGTTCAGCACGCACCCTCAGACAAGGTACAGCTACTGAACACATAAATCTGAGATGTTCTGCATGCAAACACAGCTTCTGTCTTTTCTGGAAGTGGAAACCTGCACAGGGAAGTGATGGCACTCCCACCACAGTGGCACCCTTCCTCTTCCCATCCAGGAGCAGGGTGGGAAGCAGAGGTTGAGCATCCTGCTCCCAGCCCACTGAGCAAAGTCACTGAGGTAAAAAGCTTGGATGCAGGAGAAGGGGAAAGGGGGAGAAAAGGCAAGTTCCTTCTGGCTTTCAAAATTAAACACCAGATTTAGAACTTATGAGTAGCTTATGCATTTGGCAGGCAGGTGCTGGATCAGCAGCCTCTGCAGTGTTGTCAATGTCTTTCACTCTTGATCTGCACTTCCTTAATATCTTGGCACGTGGGGACTGCTCTGGCATCCACCTCACTTCAAATCTGCTGCCCACAGCCTCAGGGAACAGCCATGTCCTTTGGGACCCTCATTCCCTCTTTCTCCCCTATTCACAGAGAAGAAAATGACTGGAAGAATAGAATAGAATAGAACAGAACAGAATAGAACAAAATATTTCAGTTGGAAGGGACCCACAATAACTATCCAGTCCAACAGCCAGTGCACATCAGGGCTGACTGAAGGTTAAAGACATTGTCCAAATTCCTCTCCAACAATGACAGAGCTGGGGCATTGACCACCCCTTCAGGAAGCCTGGTCCAGTGTCTCACCACTCTCTTGGTAAAGAATTACCTCCCCATGTCCAGTCTAAAAATCACATAGGGCAGGGGAATATGCTGCATTTTCTGCTACTGCAGAGACAGAGAACTGGGAAAGGGAAGGATAAATGTCCCCAGAAACCTTTCACTAAAAAACAGATTTGAATATTTAAGCTACAGCTGCCGTTATGCCATCATTCATGCTGATAGTAGTTGTTGTGATCAACTATTAAATTCAGGTAAGGAAATTCTCAAGTAAAAGCTGAACGAAGACCAGTAATTTCTCATCTTTCCTTTCTTTTTTTCCTATGCACATATTTGAGGGGAAGATGGCATAAAAATGTCTGCTTTCTTTCTTTTCAAGCCTTTTACCAATCTGGGATTTCTGCCACCTGGCTAAGTTGACTAAGAATTTTTTTCTATAATAAATAGAATTTAGCTGAAGCTGCTCTAGTGAGCTAGGCATCAGGATCTGGAAATGAAAGACTGGTTGTTACTGTGAAAGCTGTTATTACTGACCCTGATTGTGCTGGCCCTCAATTTCTTGTGAGTAAATGACATCCAGTCATCATGGATTTCTGACTATCAGTGTCTGGGAAGAGACCTGCTGCACTTACAAACTAAAATTAAGTCTGTCCCTCCCCCAAAATAATAAATGCCCCAAAATATTGGACACCAAGACCTTCTGAGACTTCCATGCATTTGTAGAGGATGTGTGTATGCTGAGAGGGAATCCTGTCTGTTGTTGCCATCTCAAATGCACAGGAAACATTTCTTTTGTGGATATGAACCCTTCTGTTGCAATTCTCCACGCATAGGAGGTGGCAGAATTTCCTCTAAGAAGAAATGAAAGTCCTTGCATGCCCCTACACTGATCTATCCTTCAGGATTTCCATAAGGACTTGGAACAGCTTATTTGTCATTTGTTAATCAAACTCAAGGGGATTTTTAATGTGAAAAAAGTCCTTTGGATGAGACAGTGGAGCACATCCAGTGAGGGTTGCTCTAAGATGCAGACTGGCAGTCAGTACAGCTGATATTTGGTTCCAGAACTTTGACCCAAAGACTAACAATTTTTTTTAGCCATTTTTGGAATTCTATGAAAAACCAGGAGGGTGGAAAATTGCTCTTTTAAAATCTTCTGCATGCTGCTATAGTGGTCAGAGTGAAAGACTCACCAGTATTTATAACTCCAGGGTTAGCACTGCTAATTGAGTTAATTGATGCTGTGCTGATTTGCACCATCAGAGAACATGAGCCCAAAACATTGCATTTAAATTAATTTTCCCCATGTTTCCAGAGTTCTAGTGAGAGACAAACTGCCTCCCCCTTAGGAGTCATTGGATAGGAGGGTATATAAAATAAGATAAGAGCTCTTTGACTCTCCCTGTACCATTAGGGGCAGGGAATGAGGAGAGAATATAGATGGAGTGAGTGTGCTTGCCAAGGATGAGCAGGAAGGGGATGGAGATCCATTGATGCTGACAGTATCTCCATGATCTCCAGATCTCCCTGCAGCATCTCACTAATCCCACCCCTACCCCTTGCTCCAAACAGAGCACTTTGGGTCCCTGCTGTGGTTCCTGTGCCAGAGCAGAATTCACACACACCAGTTCTGCTGTAGCAAGCAGGGATCATCTTTGCTGTGCATCTCTCCAGGACCCAACCCAGCAACTCTTGACAGTTTGTCCTAGAGACTGATTACCTCCTGTCCTGCTTCAGACACAGAACCTTCTGACCATCCCACTTCTGCAGGTGATTGCTGACTGCCCATCCTTCCAACTGCTCTGCATCAAACCCAGCTAATGCCACGCACAGAGCCCTGTAACCCAGGTGAACTCTGCTTCACCCTGCTACTGCTATCTGCTTACACCTCAGCTGCCTCCTCCAAATGATGGCTGCTGACCTGGTAATTTAAGCCTGGTCTCCCTTCACATGATTATATCATTCCTAGAAACTGCAGTTGGCTTTGTAATGGAGCAGGTCCTCTGTGCAGGTCCAAGGGCGCTTTCTAGGATGCTGTGGTGATCCTCACAAATTCCCGTGTAACTCCAGGTGTCATCTAAGGCATCACGAGATGTCACCTGACTTGGATGCAGAGTGCTGTGCACACCATGGATTTTCCAAATTCCTATATCAATAAACCACTTGCTCATTCCTCTTGCTGGTGGTTGTTCATGAGAAGCACAGAAACTGTAAGCCACAATTATAAACTGTCCTCATGTTATTTCCATGAAAAGAGCATGGGAGAACTTCTAATTGGAGGTGTCCCTGCTCATGGCAGGGAGTTGGGACAAAATGATCTTTAAGGTCACTTCCAGCCCAAACCATTCCATGAGTTTTGTGATCTTTGGGGTAAAACCTTACAGGCACAGGAAAGAGCTGTCTCCTATGCAGAAATGGAGGTGCAGGACACCTTCCCCTTTTCAATGGGACATGGAAGTTTGTGGAACTGGAGGTATGTAATGGACAAGGGATTTTCCACCCCTCAGTCCCTGGAATGAGCTCTGCTGAGAGAGGCCAACTCAAACTGCTGCCTGAATGCTACAGAAATAAACTGGTCAAGCTGGCAGCTGCTGAACCATCGGTAGTCAAACTCCCAGAATGGCCATCAGCTGCCACCTTGACATGAATCCAGCATTGTTTGGTGGCATTTACCTTAGGGGACAGACATTTCTCTGCATCAGGGAGAGCAATTTAAGCTTTCAGAACTATGTCTGTAAGTTTATTGCTTTTTTTTTTTTCTGCATTCAAGAATTATTCCTGTCACAGCTCAGGCTCTGACTCAACTTAATTAGCATTGGAAAGGTCATCTCACAGAAACTTAGGTAGATGAAGGACAGGAAATCTTACACCATTTCCTTCCCTTCCTTGCTCCAGGAGGGAAAGTCTAAACATTTCTATGCTTGTGCCTGGCTCTGGTCCTGTGCAGGGCCAGGAGGTGATGATCCTTGTGGGTCCCTTCTAACTCAGGATATTCCAAGATTCTGTGAGATGACATTATATTAGCTATGACTGTTCAATTTTAACTTTATCTGTAGCCAGCAGAGAAACCTTCCAAAACAGTGCTTCTGCTCTTTATCTATAGCTATGAAGTATGTTTGAAATAGAATGGAAACCACTGAATTATCTGGGAATGCTGGCCCTCAGGCAGTGTGCTCCTGGACGTATCAAATTTAGTAATGTGTATTTAATAGTATGTCATTAAGATGATGTTGAGTTGGTTTCACCCTCATAAATCACACATTGCACTGCATGACCCAACTGGATTGTTCCAATTTTGTTTCAATAATATTTAATGGACTAGGCCAAGTTAACAGGCTAATTTTCATGCAGTTCATGCCTACAAGTACAGCTTTGCCTGATACTTCTATGCCTCATCCAGCAGTTCCCAGATGCTTTTTGAGATGGCAAAAGTGAGGTAACTATAATCCATTATTTTCTGTGTTTCTAATATAAAAATAATCATATATATGAATAAAAATCATCATGGATTTGTTGTCTACAGAGCACCTGACCATCCTTCCTGGAACAAAGATGCTGTAGAAGTGTTCCACCTCATTTTTCAAGGTTTTAGTCCAGCATGAAAAAACTAACTTTTAGCTAGGAAAACTCACTCTTAATATCCAATCTAAAACTCCTCTTTGTCAGTGTGAAACCTTCCCCCTTGTCCTGTCACTCCAGGCCCTTATCAAGAGTCTCTTCATCTTTCCTGTGGGCTCCCTTCAGGTTCTGGAAGGCTGCAAGTTGTGTGGATGTGGAGGGCTGCAAAAGGACAGTGGGAGAGAACCAGACATGTAATTTTGCAGGCACAACCTCAAGCCACTGGTTTCCACACCATGACATGATAGCTAGTGAATGCAGCAGTTCTCCAGGGTCCTGGCTCTGGAAAACTGGAGCTGACCCTCACTGTTTGGTCCAGCAGGCCAAGGCTCACACAGCCACATTTTTCACTCTCCTCTTTCCCTAGAAACCAGGGTTTCCCTAATGGCCTAAGTAACACATTGCCCAGTTTGTGCCCTTTGTTCCCTACACGGACTGGTGTTAATCTGGTGGTTCTCATGGTCCCTGCTAGTGCCTGTCCTCTGCCCTAAGGATAAACTCGATGCACATTTCAAGAATTGCTCGTGCAGTACAAGTTATTCCAGCAGCTTCTAACAAGAGAGAGGAACCACTGAGAACAGCACGAAGCCGGTGGGAGGCATTGCTTGGAGAAAGTCCAGGACCAGAGCAGCAGCCCCAGGCAGGAGAAAGCTGCAGAGAGCAGAGACAGGCAATCTGTGTGTGGCAGCATCGTGCATCTCCACAGGAGCCATGTGGTGGGGTCAGAGGCTGAAATGTGAGACACAGCAGAGCAGTGCTTGGAGGCACAGGGTCTCTCTCTTCTGTGCTGGCTTTCCTTCACTGCCTCATCCCATGATCATGGTTACATTCAGAAACTACCAGCAACATCTTCCCCCCAAAAACCCCTTTTCCGCACCCGTTTCCACCAGCACTTCCCTGGATTTCAGCAAGACTGCTAAAAGGAGAGAGAAAACCACTGGAAATTATTGTCCTTGGTAGTCTGAGGGTGCATTTTATCCTGTGTGTAAGCACAGCCAACTTGTGCTCACAGCAATCCATGGTTCCCCTGGGGCTAAACACCCTCTCAGTGTCTGCTGAGCTGGTGCTCACCTATAGCTCAGGATCAGATGGAGGTGTGGGGGTGGTGACACACGCTTGGAGGCACTTCCAGTCACACACATCCAAAAGAAAATTCACAGAGGAGCCACCTGAAGCAGAGCAGTCACTGCAAATGCCACCTCCCTGCCATCATGGAGCATGTTCAAAGCATGGGGGTTGCCACAGGTCAGGGACACAGCAGCAAAAATAAGGCAAAGATAATCTGCTGGGTATTAGTGGAAGGATATGGGTAATAAAAGGTCAGCTAGTTCAGGAGAAGCCCCTTTGATGTTTCAGATCTGCCTGACATCTGAAAAGTCTGCTGCCTTGCAGAGCTGGCAGAAGGAGCTACTGTTTTTCTCCATGCCTGTGGCAAGCAAAGCAAGGACATATTCAGCACTGCCTGGCTTGGAAATGCTGGTTTTTGGGATGAGGGAACTCCAAGTCCTTACACGATTAGTGCTAGGGAGACGTGTTTCAAACAGAAAAGGCCCAGAGTTCATTTTCATTCCTGTTTCCACTATGTCCCTTTCCTTAGGTTTGGTCTAGGGCTGGAATCCAAGAACACGGATTCAAAACAGGCTTCTGCTGCCCTCCCTCCCTCGTTTTTCTTCCACCCCTCACCACTACCACATCCCCAGCCTTGCTAAGGGGGTGAAATGCCAGAGGGCTTTTGCTGGAGGCTGCATGTGACTTTAAACTGGAAGAGTGTAGGTTTAGATTGGATATCAGGAAGAAATTGTTCCCTGTGAGGGTGGTGAGGCCCTGGCACAGGTTTCCCAGAGAAGCTGTGGCTGCCCCATCCCTGGAAGTGTCCAAGGCCAGGTTGGATGGGGCTCTGAGCAACCTGGGCTAGTGGAAGGTGTCCCTGCCCATGGCAAGGGGTGGAATGAGATGATCTTTAAGATCTCTTCCATCCCAGGCCATTCTAGGATTCCATGATGATTCTCTGTGGATCATAATTGAGAAACAAAGGGTGCCAGCCAGCTCAGGAGCTGTGTCCTTCAGATGGCAGGTCAGGAGCAAAACCTAATTTTTGCACCTGGAGCACAGCTTTACTGTTGCTAAGCAAGTCAAAACTCTAGCTTCAAGAAGTCAGGCCACAGCTAAGCCAGCAGCCTGAAACCTGACCTGGATTTATTCTGTGAGCATGTTTTCCTATGTGCTTGGATGTGGGGATGACACAAGCAGCACAGATCTGATTGCACAGTTAATCCTTCATTACGAAGGTACTTGCTGGCTTCTCAGCTGGTGGGAGGGAGGGAGGGACACAGATGAAGCCCTGACATTTTGTCTGCACAGAACTAGACCTGGACTTCCCCAGAGAGGAGATGCTGCTGGATACTGCCAAAAAAAAAAAAAAAAAAAAAAAAAAAGGGTTTTGCTGTGCTCAGGTTTCCCTGGCTTAGACCTGTTTGGGAGAGATGGAGCTGCTGTTAGAAAATATCTCCTACCCACCCAACTCTTGGGAACATTTTCCTCATGGTTCCCAAGCTCCTCTGTCTCCACCGAGAAGAAAAGAACATTCCCACTGCCTTTGCAACACAAATGCATCCTCACACTGCCAGCTGCATCAATCCCGAGCCTTTTGTAAAGGAAATCCGTTTTGAGGAGCTCCACTTTGAGCTCCACTGTCTCGTTGCTGCAGGCAGAGCTCTCCAGGGCTGGCACTGATCGTGGCTCGGCTCAGCTCAGCTCGGCTCGGGTCAGTCCATGCGCAGCAGCAGCAGCATCTGCAAAGTCACGGAGCCTTGGCTGCAGTGCGCTGTGCGGAGCGGGAGCGCAGCTCCGCGGGACTGCGCATTCCTGCCGGCAGGAACAGCAACAGGACCAGGAGCAGGAGCAGGAGCAGGCACCGCAGCACCGGCACCGCACAGAGTCCGGCACGCAGAGAGGGGAGAGGAGCCCAGGCTCTGTCACAGCCCCCATTTGAAATTCCCCACTCGCTCTGCCTCCTCTTCCTTCTCATCTCTGGGGGAGGACAGGAGAGGTTGTTGGATCACCTGGTCATGTCCTGCTGTCGTCATGCCCCTGACGACTGCGGTTTAATTATAGGAAGTGGACTTGGCCCAGCTCCAGAAGCCAAGGACTCAGGTCTGGTGTCCAATCATTTCTTTTCCCCACAACTCAGGAACACTAAGCCTCTGCAACTCTGAACAGCTCTAGGTTGCTCAGACTGCTGGAGCAATTCTTTAGAGATGACTCTCCTTGGTTTTTAAGAAACAATTTCACCTTCTAGGATATTTCAGGTACAAACTTCTGAGCAGAGCCACTCACTATAAAATAATGAGCACACAATAAGCTGCAGTGAAGTTTTATACAACCAAAAATGAAGGGAGGAGAAGAAAACGCTAATCACATCTGGATGCACCGACAGTGTCACCATTGCACTGGTAGTTACATCAAGCCTGTATTTTATTTTAATTTTTTTTAAAGAGGATAGATTCTTTAATCCCACATCTCTTCTAATTCAAACCAGGCTGAAAGGCATGTCTGTCTAGCTGAAGCCATTTCATACACCTATAACCCACACCTCTTGTGCCTATGATGCTTTCAGGCTTACGTAAGAGAGAGGGATGAAAATCTCTTAAGTGACAGCAAGAGAAGAGATTACTTCTCCCCCTTATCCCAACACAGTGTACTGGAATCTGCTAAACTGGGAACAGCTTCCACTTGAGCACTGCTGCTCTTACAGGCACCAGTCAGGTCAAGGCTGATTCCCTGCTCTGAGAAGGAGACTCGGGAGGTCCATGACAGCCTTTGACAAAAGAGCTGGAGGAAACCACCCTGCTGTGAGAACAGACACCATTCCTTCTGCAGGAAGTGGAACACTAGGGCAGGCTTTCTAGGGACACAAGGATTAGCTGGGACAGATAAAAATGGCAGTAACAGAAAATGAAATACAAGGCATTTCTTGCAAATTTAATTCTCCTCTTGGTGATGCATGTCCTTTTCATTTACCAGGCTGGCACTGTCACCAAGGTTAATACAAATGTGCTATCAACTGCAGGAAATTGGTGGCAAACTGAGCATTTCTGAATGTCCCCAGGATTTCTGATGGCCTCTGCAAAATCATACTGGGCTTCATTCTCTTGTCACAAGTCCCACTTGTACAGCTAAATCAATTTTTTTTTTCCATTTAGAGATCTCCATTAATCTGATCTGCCCCAGCTCCCAACCAACAGAAGCCCTGCCATACTGTGCTAAGACAGAGGGCTTGCTTGAGGAATTTTAAACATCACTTCACTGGTTCTCCTCTCCTAAAAGTACTCCAGCAGCTGACATAATTTCTTCTCTACAGCCCCAGCTCTCACCCTAAATGGCAGAGCTGATCCAGGCAGAGCAGTACCCATTCTCCATCAGTGCTGTGCCAAAAGCTGTGCAGGCAGCTGTGGAACAACAACAACAAAAAAAAGGTTCCAGAAGAGAACATCGATAAAATATCACTTCTGAGACCAGTCAGTTCTGTGAAATGTAAGAACATTGCTATTGCATTGTCTGCCAGCACTATGGCACTGCAGAAATCCTCCTCTCTGTGGAGAATGGGTGGGCTCCACCATCTGTCTCCCCAACACTGCAGAGCACAACAACTCCCTCTGCACATGCTCTGGCACGCAGCAGCAGCGAGTGATGTCCCCAGCTCTGGCTCCGAGTGGGCAGATGCGAGCAAATAGGATTTTTCAATTCATCACTGTGTTGCTTTTAGCTTTGTCTTGGTACAACTGCACTGAATTCCACCCAGTTAAGCTGGAGTAATACCTCAGGGAACCTGCTGCTCCTTCCCCCACCCACACAGGCCCCACTCCAAGCACAGCTTTCACCCCATGGACAGGTGGGTTTGGGAAGCAAACTCTAAAGAATGAAGCACTGGCAGAGCAGACAGCTTGAGGAAAGTTTCTTTCTTAGTGAAGCCACTTCTGAAATGGAGTGGGGAGCCAGAGCATCAAAGACCAGTGATAACACTCAGTACCTAGAGAATAATTTTTATTCCAGAACTCATTCCGTCTCTTAGTAGAGGGCAGGAAATGTCACTTGTAGTTGCTGCATGGGGCAAGGATTGCCTACAACATCATCCATGTTCCCCATCTCCCAGAAAGGCTGTTCCATTGCCTTATAGGCACTGTAATGATTGCTGAAAACCAGCATTCAGCTGGGTCAAAGGAGATGAGACTTGGCCACCAGGTCACCTTCTCTCCATCAACCCCATCCCAATGCAATGTGAGTGGAGGATGTCAAAGATGTCACATCTACCAAAGCTGCTGACTTTTCTCTTAGCAACCCTGACAGTTGCCAGGGAACGCTGCCTTGCTGTTACTACGGTGACACAAGGGACCAAAGCCACAGCCACACAACACCCACCTGCCAGGGAAGGGGACAAATGCTCACCCTGGCTCTCCCAGCACTTCACAGGTGAGGGATGCCTCCACTCAAGCCATAGAAATCCAAGCAGGGTAAATGAGGAGCAGGGGTCCTGCCTCCTCTGGTCTGGAAAGGTTTTGGCCACCTGTCCAGGTTTGGTATTGCACTGCTTCCTGCCAGCACCCAGCCGGTGTTGCTGGGGAGTGAATCCTAAGGGAAGGTCTCAAAGGTGGCAGAGATGTGTCAAGTGATCCAGGAACACCATCACACAGAACCCACACACAGAAAAGGGAAGAAAAGCCCCACTCTCTGCCTCACTGGATGACACCACCACCTATTCTACAAGGAATTCTTGCTCCTATTCTACAAGGAGCAAGAACAGGGAGAGGACAAGGCATTTTTTTTCTTTTTTGCTGTTTACTTGGCACACTTCAGATCTCAAACAGCGCAACATAAAGCAGCAGGCGTGTGTAAGTACCAACTCCTTTTGAGAGATCCAGTCAGGCTATGGATGATGCTGAGGGCTACAGTGAAGGGCCTGGAGGGGAAGACACACGAGGAGCTGGAGACACTTGGTGTGTTCAGCCTGGAGAAGAGCAGACTGAGGTCCTAGCTCACAGCAGTTCTGCAGCTTCATCACAAGGGGAGGAGGAGGGGCAGCTCTGATCTCTGCTCTGTGTGACCAGGGACAGGACCCAGGGAATGGCTGGAGCTGTGTCAGGGCAGGGTTAGGATGGATATCAGGGAAAGGTTCTTCCCCCAGAGGGTGTGGGGCACTGAACAGGCTCCCCAGGGAATGGTCACAGCCCCGAGGCTGCCAGAGCTCCAGGAGTGTTTGGACAACGCTCTCAGGAACAGGGTGGGATTGTTGGGGTGTCTGTGCAGGAGCTGGACTGGATGATCCTTGTGGGTCCCTTCCAGCTTAGTGGATTCTATGATTTTATGACTGCAAGAACCAAGACGGCACAGAAGCAGAGACAGACACAGCCTGCTGCAGGACCACACGAGGGACTGTCTGCCCAGCCCAGGAGCTGCAGTTTTCCACTGAGCCACCACCTCAGCACAGAAAACAGATAGGATTCCATCCCCTTGAAAATATGGGAAAGAGGTTGCCTGCACCTCCCCCAGTCTGTTCCTGACCCCTGACACTGCAAACCTATGGCCTTATACAGAACAGGAGCAGGATTCCAGCTCTGACTTTGCCAATGTGTTAACTCTGCCTTTTCCTGCCTCAGGAGACACCAAGTGTCAGCCTAGATGGAGCCTTTTGGAAGAACAAACAACCTGTCTCAGCTAAATGGGAGCCTTGACACCAACACAGATTTCTGTCCCCTCTTAACAGAAGCTGAGTTTTCTTTCCTTGCTACAGAGGAAGAAAAAAGGCCTTTGATTTTTATCTCCTGGCCTAAAATTGTTAGAGCATACCTCGCGATCCAAAGACAAAGTAGGTGGAATTGAAGATGGATGGGAAGACTGACGTATTCCCTCTCCCCCATCCCCAGCCTGTGTGGAGGCAAGCCAAGAGGAGCAGGGTGTTCCAGCTGAAGGGGTGGTGCAGAGTCCTTCCCTCCTGCAGAGGGAACAGCAGGGAATATTCTGCTCTCACTCCATGCAAAACAGCACAGCTCCTCACCACGTCCCACCCAGTGGGTGAGGGCAGAAGACACCAAAAATCTTTCAGAGTTGCCACTTTGCTACACATCATAGCCAAGAGGATTAGTTCAGTAAGGGCAGAGACTAAGTCTGATCATCTGGTTCCAAGGGTACAGATTACTGCAGTACAAGCCGTGGGGGGAAAAAGAAACAAAACAAAACAAAAGACTTGAAAACCAGCTGACAACAAATCAAGCCAAAATGCTTTTCTCAGAATGGCCAATGATAGGGGGAAAAAAAATTATCATTTTTCTGTTTTTCACCAGTTCAGAAGCTGATTAGAAATTTTTGCTCCAAACTATTAACAGAAAGCACAGGCAAAAGATTTTCTGAAAGATGTAAGCACAAAGGAGCCATTTAATCTCTTGGTGCCATCCCCTTGTGTTCCACAGACTCCAATTTCATCCATTCGCTTCTTCATTAAATACAATGAGAGATATTGAGCTAAAGCTTCTACTTCCTGAAAGCCATCCAGCTTGAAAATATCAGGAGGTGGTGATGCTTCCCTTGATCATGTCCTCTAGAGAATAAGCACTGGATTCCCAACAGGCCCTCATTTTCTGTTCTCTTACACACCAGTGACAAACTCTAGATCACCTGGAGGGCACAGACATGTACCCATGCCATCCAGCACATTCTACCAAAACTATTAGCACATTTCAGAGACAACCATCACTGCAGTCATTTATTATTTATCCAGCTCTGGAAGGTTATCAGCTCCCAGCTGAGATCATCATAGACATTCTTCCTCCATCCAATCTGATTGAAGAGCAATGGAAATCCTGCC
This sequence comes from Acridotheres tristis, assembly GCA_037013685.1. Classification (NCBI taxonomy): domain Eukaryota; kingdom Metazoa; phylum Chordata; class Aves; order Passeriformes; family Sturnidae; genus Acridotheres; species Acridotheres tristis. The sequence goes on from CM072885.1 coordinate 63,160,859, forward strand.
TGGGCTTTCTGGCTGTGGGAATCGTGCCAGTTTGACCTCCCTTGGTGCTTCCAACAACCCTGTTTATGTAACCACAGAGCCATGCCCTGCCCTGGGGCAGTTGGCCACAAGGCTGATGGGTAGTCTGGAATTACAGTAAATTTAAATATGAGGTATGGCTTCTGTTAGGAGTGCCTTCTTATGGCTGACATAAGCAGGTCTGCATGTGAGGTTTACAAAGCACAATACTGCAGGTCATCAGGGAAATCAAAGGCTGGGACTTGCAGGAGAGACTAGAAACAAAGATCCAGCTTAAAGTCAACGAGAAAGAATTTGCTGCTTCTCCTTGGTGGGTCCCAACCCAAAAAGACAAAGGCAACATTTAGCTGGAAGCTTCGAATCCCAACCAGGGAGCAGTGGAACTGGCATTTAGATGATGATTTGAGCTTCTCTGATACTTAAGGCAGGCTCAGTAAGGAAAAAATCTCTTAGTGAGAAAAATTCTTGAACAGATTCCCTGTGATTCACTGTGTTCCTTGCTCCATCTGTTTCCCTTAATATCCAATGTAGCTACACATTAACCTCACATTTTAAGAATGAATGATGAAGGCTGTAGCCAGCATTATAGTCTGCAGTGAAAAGGCTCCATAAGGCTAAGCTAAAAGAAGTTAACACTTCTAAGTGGTGTCTTTCAGTGTAAACCTGTCAAACTCTCCCAGCAGTACAATCCTGGAACACTAACCTGCTTTAATATGCAAGAAGCTGTGGCAACTGCTTCTGATGGGTTGCTATTTTATTTTAGTTTTTTTCTTTATTTTCTCCAACCCTTATTTCCTATTTTGGAGCTGAATCTCAAGCCAGGGTCTCTCAGCCTCCGGGAGGTGCTGTGAAAGCAGTGGTCATCCTTTTCTGGTTTGAGTTGGCCAGTGCAAGCCAGGCTTGACACAAAGTGTAGGGAAGGAGTTGCTGAGGTGCTTTGCAGCACAGCACAGCCCTCAGGAGAGGTTTTAGCAACCTCAAGGCAGAAACTTGCAGGAGGAATTTTTAATGTCCCCCTCTGCTACATGAGAGGGAAATGCTTCCAGTACAGCCTGCCCACCCTGTTCCTCCAACCTGCTTCTTTACTTCACGTAAGTCCAGAAACCCCCTGAAATTCCAGCTAGGATGGGAGGAAATTCTATGACATTCAGGAATTTTGTAAAAAAAAACCCCAAACAAACAAACAAAACAAAAAAAAAACCCAAACAAACAAACAAACAAAAAAAAAAAAACAAACCAAGAAAACCCACCAAAAACAAAACAAAAAAAAACCTCACTGCATTTTTAGGTGGTTAAATCAGGAATAGGGCTCAGTCTTAATTTTCACAGGAAATATCTTTTTCATGATACTATGTGTTTTGCACCAACCCAGGGCAATGGGGCACAATAGAAAGTCATATAGAGAAATCATATTGGGATCTTCACGGATTGGCAGTGAAAGGTAACAGATGGCCTACAACAAGGATGGAGAGGGACTTTTTACACAGGCCTGGAGTGACAGAATGAAAGGGAATGGCTTCCCACTGACAAAGAGCAGGTTTAGATTGGATATCAGGAAGAAATTGTTCCCTGTGAGGGTGGGGAGGCCCTGGCACAGGTTTCCCAGAGAAGCTGTGGCTGCCCCATCCCTGGAAGTGTCCAAGGCCAGGCTGGATGGGGCTCTGAACAACCTGGGCTAGTGGAAGGTGTCCCTGCCCATGGCAGAGGGTCTGGAATGAGATGATCTTAAATGTCCATTCTATGGCCAAATTGTGCTTTCCCTTTTCTATCTCCAAGTTATATTTGGAATAAGCTGAATTTTACAATGAAAAGTTCCAGCTTTGTTTTATTAAGCAAAACCTCATTGTGCCAGTGGATCTGCCACACAGACTCCCTCCAAGCAAGTTCTTATTCTCACTGGTATCTGTGGTGTGATTAATCACAGTGAGGTTCATCTCTCTGAACTTCAGGCATTTGATGTGGCTGTCCTAGCTTCCAGGGGTAATGAACAGAACCAGAGACTCTGAGAGTGAACCACAGCTCCATCAGAATGTGGACAGCTCCCTACACCAGACACCTCTTGCTCCTTGTTTCTGCATATCATGGGAGTTGAGATATCTTGCTCAGAATTATGTCTAAATCTTTACTGTTGATGTCTACACATAAATGACATAAATCCTGTTCCAGTTGCCTCTGAGACTGTAAAGGAGTGGTCCAATCAGCTTTGCATCCATGTAATTTTAATTAAATGGTTAATGTAACATGGGCTGATATCCCTGGCTCTTTGCAGGTTTAGGAGTTTAAGGTTCTACTCAGGGCATTTCATATCTTCCCTGTCTAATGCCCATGTCAAGAAAAAACTCAAATTGCCAGGACCAACCACTTCATAACGATTTGTGTAGGAGAAAAGATTTCTACACATTCAGTTTAAATTAATGTCACTATTAGGCTGCTATTCCTTTATCCTAATTCTTGTCACACAATGCAATTATGATTGTTTTGGCAGCATCTTCCCTGAAACTTGAACCAACAAAGTACCCAGAGCCTCAAGCAGGGTCTGGTATCTGCCTGCCATCTCGTCACAGCTGCTGGATATTGATTATCAGCTAATTACCCAATTGACATCCTCCCAGTTTTATTGTCTTGTTAAGGAGTTTATCATAAGATCTGTCAGACAATCCAAAAAGACTTCATTAGCATAGCACTAGTAATTGAAGACTTCGGATGAGTAATAAAATACAAGACATAAATTTCTTATCACTCCTTCTTCCTACTTCCCTCCTGGCATGACAAAGCACAGTAGATGATGATGATGCCTCACAAATCTGTTTTCCTTCTCCACCCCAGAGACTCTACCTGATTGTATCTAATTTTGATAAGAAAAAATTGCTCAAAATAAGGGTGGAAATCAGAAGAGACAGCCTTGTTTACTGGTACTCTGGAAGTCAATCCAAACCAGTAGTCTTGGAATGTATCAACCAGAAAGATTATCCTCCTTGCAGAACCATTGTGCAAGTACAGCTGCTGTGTCTCCTCCTCGTCCCCAGGAAGGGATGGCATCACACAAATCCTATCCAGCAATTTCAAATTAAGTTTGAACCCTCCAGGTTTGGGCATGGTCACCTTCCAGAGCTCCATAAGAGCATTTCACATGTTGGAGGCAATATTCCATATAACCAACACTCTGGTTGAGCTTTGTGGAATAACCTCAGCCAGGTGTGATTTGGTTCACTTTATAAAGGAAAAAACTTGAATCTACCCACTCAGCACAACAGGGCACAGACTTTTGATGAAAGTCACAGAGAAATCTTTGCAAAGTTTTCCCTTTGATTTCTTTGAACAGAACAGAATAAATTCAGCAATACACTTGGAGCAACCTTGAGCTGGAAGGGAGGAAAAGATTTCCAGAGCTCTCAGGGTACAAGTGAAGCACCAGCAAGCTCTGGTTCTCTAAAGCAAGACAAAAATTACATGACAAGGCTGCTCTACACAGTGAGACAAAGGCATAAAGACTTATCATTGAAAATATGCTAATAAAAGTCAGACAATGCAGATTTGATTCTCTACCTTGAAATAAAACCAATTTCTTTCAATTACTACCCCCAAATGTGGTGCAAGACATAGGTATGTCCATATAAAAACCCCTATATACAAGCATCTAATAATTTAAGAAAGATTTAGCATATAAATACACCCTTCAATAACAAAAGGGAAAGGTTTCAAAAGCAGAGCAATTCTTTGTCCCACTCCTCCTGAAAATGAAACATTTTTCCCAGGTGAACTGTTGCTTCTTCAAAGTACTTCTGATTGGACAGTAATACACCAAAAAAAACCACAACAGTAGCTGAACTGGTAAAACATTTATTTTTAATCAGTTATAGGAAAATGAACAAGAAATAAATTGTCTTTAAAGGCATCCTTACTTTTACTAAGTCATGTGGCACCTTGCTTTGTTATTTTCTATTTGAATTCCATCTACTGAAGATCAAAATGGCTTTACATGCAAGTGTCAGTTCAGAATACAGGGTCTTAAATAAGGTCAAGGTACTTCCAGATTCTCAAAGGTACCTAACTTCCAACCAACTGGCTCCAAGCAATCTTTAAGCAATTGAGAGAGTCTTCATTTGGAGTCTTCATACAGCATTTGGACAGTTTGAAATTTAAACCGTTTTGTTATGCTCTTGGGTGCTTGAAAAACTTTTGAAGACCAATCCTACTGATGGAATCGATGCCTTTAGAGACTCAAAGGGCAACAGAGCCACTGTAGACTTTCAGAAATACATCTTTCCTTTACTCTCTACAAGAGCTGCCTACCTAGAGACCCAGAGCAGCAGCAGTAAAGTGCTGTTCCCACAATCTGGGATAAGAACAGGAACAATTATTAGACGCAGAGATTATCCAGGAACAGTGGATTTGACTAAGACAAACCCTGATGCTTCCAGTCCAAGGTAAAGAGCTCTGATCTAACCTTCAAAGGGTTAGACTAAAGAACCTAACTGTGGCCTTTCAGTGCCTGAAGGGAGGCCGCAGGAAAAATTAAGAGGTTATTTACAACAAATTACACTCCCAGCCCAGCTCCTGCAAGGCAGAGAAGTTGTGGTGCAGGAGAAGCACAGGGAGTCACAGCCTTCCAAATGAACAAGACAAGCCACAGGCAGAGCATATATTGTTTTCTCTCCAAGCCTGCAGGAAGGGGAAGGGGAAGGGGAAGGGGAAGGGGAAGGGGAAGGGGAAGGGGAAGGGGAAGGGGAAGGGGAAGGGGAAGGGGAAGGGGAAGGGGAAGGGGAAGGGGAAGGGGAAGGGGAAGGGGAAGGGGAAGGGGAAGGGGAAGGGGAAGGGGAAGGGGAAGGGAAAGGGAAAGGGGAAGAAGACTGACCCCTTCTGACCCCCTTGTGCAATGTGGCTTTGAAAGCTGGCTGTCAAATCCTCCCCCTTCCTGCCAAACAGAGACATTTATAAAGTCAAATTCAGTTTCCTGACTCTTGTATGTGTTTATCCTGCTCACAGGATGATATTTAGATCCCTGGATTTTTTCTCCTCTCGCTGGCCTGTCATCCAAGGGTGTGATCAGTTCATCAAAAGAATGAAGGGCAGTCCAACCTGCCTGAAGAGAGGTGATGGAAAATAGAGTCCTTGCTAACAAGAGCAGCAGGACAAGGGTCACATATTGGTAGAGGTGATGAAAGCTCCTGCAGGTCTATTCAGTGTGGCTGTTGCTATGAGAGTGAAGAGATTTGCTGGCCCTGAAGCAAGGAGAGGACACAGATGCTGTTTTGTTCCGTATCAGTTACAGATTCTGGTCACTTGTGTAAGTTAATACTCTCCCAACTTCTTTTAGGCTCATTACAGCTCTTCTTCTGTTACAGCTTGGCAACACATTTCTGCCTCCCTTTCCACAGGGAGAACATGCTGCCTTCTGCCCCTAACAGGCACATGGTGGCAAAGGGCAGATTTTAATCTCTGAACCTGCTCTGGTGGTTCTAACTCAGGTTTAGTATCTGTGTGGAAGAGAAAGACAACCTCAGGAGTGCTCTCCCATTCAGAGCCAGTCTAAGGCTCTGTTTGTGCTGATGAGAAAATATCTTTGCACCCCTGTTCTCAACAGGATCATGCTGGGCCATCTCCAGCCATTTCCTGCTGAAAACAATAATGCGCAAATAGAGAAGGAAACAAGGACTTGATTTTCTCTATCCAGGTGAAATAAAAAGATTGTGACTGTATAAAACAGGCGAGTTTCTGGTGCTGTTGAACTCTCTTTTGAAAGTTTGTTCCTACCACAATTAGATTTTGGCTGCTGTTTTTTAGGGCAACAGCACCAGAATCATTGCCCAGAGCATTGCTTCAGAAATTAATTCTATTTCAGGGATGACAACAGGTTTTGGGACAGCCAAGCAAACAACACACTGAAGTACTGCCCATACTTGCAGGCTGTGAGTGCCGTATTAAACACACATTTAATCATCTGTGATGAAGGGGAAGTGGTAGAAACACAAGTTCTGCCTCCCTGTTCAGCTCCTGGAGCACTCAAGGGCTACATCCAGAGCTGAACCTCCAGTACAAGACAGAAGCCACCACTCTAAGAGCATATGAAAGGTGAGGGCCTCTGCTTCTTTATCCACTCAACCCTTTCACTCCCAAGGGAATATTAAATGAAGGAGGAATGTGTAAACAAGAACATGCATAGGCACAAGCCAGGTGCACAGGAGAGTGAGTGAGGCACGGGGAAAGAAGAAAAGTCTTTAGCCACTCATTGATGGGATCACCAAGGATCATCAGGCACAGCTTTGGAGAGGAATTTGTAACTGATAAGAAGGAGGAAACAAGAGGAGCAGGACAGCTGAGGATATTTGAGGTGGGCCTGAGGGACTGAACTTAAGGAATATTTCGTGGGTCAGGGCAAAACGAGAGAAGGAAAAAACAGGACATAAAAGGGTATAAAGAAGTTACTCATGTAACCCCTCACTGATCAGTGTATTTGGCTGAACAAGCCTGCACCCAGTCACTACTGTCCATCCTATATTTTTATTAAAGCTTCTTAAAAAGGTCTTTTAAAGTATTTTAAAACCTTTTGCTGTCTTTCTGTACAATTTCACGATCTGTCCCATGTATGGGAATGCTCTAAGGACAAGGTGCCAACTACTGAGGATAGGAACTGACACAAACCAAATACAAAGCATTTTTGACAGGTTAAGTAGGGTGAAATGCTTCTTTGTTTTCTAACCTCAAACTGACTTTTTCGCAACTCGAATTCCCCCTCAAAATTTTTTTCAAATGCTCTCATGTGACAATTGCTGAAGCAATTCTCAACACATTTAGGTGTTCAAATACAAAATGTTTCAAGTTGTAAAGACAGTATTTAAGGAGAAAATGGATGTTATTTTGGGTCAACCCTAGGCAGCAGGTGTTGTTTTCTATAAGAGAGTCTGTATATATTCTATAAATATAAGTACAGACACACTAATGTAGCATTTAAAAAAAATACAAACAGAAGAGAAAATGATAATAAAGATAATATTACATTCTAATTTTTTCAGAGTCCTTATTCCCAGGCAAATCATGTCTCCTGAGCACCAGTGGGAAAGGTGACAAGTTTCTCCTATGAACACATCAAAGCAGGAATAGCTTAGCAGCAGACTCTCTGTTCCTGGATTTGAGAGATTCCTGATTTGAGCACCTTTTAGTCGAGAAAAAAAAAAAATATCTCCACAGGTATGGCTTAATCAAGGCATAATCCCTAATAAAGTAAAAGCCTTGATTTCACAAGGGAAGCAGATAAGGAAGCAAAGCCCAGAAAGGGTTTAAACAGAGGCTTTGATCCATTCCCCAATTCCCTTTTATATTGTGCATTTTTGGCCAGAGAAACAGGTGCAGGAGTTCCTGAAAACTGGAGTCCATAAGGTGTTCTCATCACCATCTAACTCCACCCCAGCCTTATTTTGTACTTTTTTTCATGAAGCCAACCCTTTAGCTTCTCTAAAATTTGTTGCCATAATTTTCTCTTCTGAGATCTTGTGGAGACAGGAAACCTTCAGAGGCAATCATACACTATTGCCAGCATCAATCAGCAACCACATTAGACAACAAAACCTCTTCCAATATGTCAATACAATAAACAGTGATCAAATTCCACTCACTGCAGGCCACGAAGCCTTGCCTGTACTACCTCATGATTTTTACATGACAACTGCTTAAATTTACGGGAACTGTCCTGCCCTGTTTCTAAAGAAAGGAGTCAAAGAATTGTGGGTGTTCAACTAAATAATCAGGAAAGACTATTCCCTCTCTTTTCAGGGACAAATGCACAGCCATATCATCTACAAAATGGATAAATATAATTTCTGGGCTACTAGAATTTTAACCCAAATCCAGCAGCAGGCAGGCTCAGTTGTGGTGGAACAATGCCTATGCTTTGCTGTGACCAAGATCTCTCAGACTCGTTTCAGACATGGCTGAAATTGATTTTTTTTTGGAGGGAAAAAAAAAGCTGCTTATAAGTGAAAAAAGCACATTCTAGGAGCTGCACATCCCGTGCTCCCTGCAAGTATGCAGTGCATGGCACGAGCCAGGCCACCACAACTTCTGGAGCTACACATTCCCTTCAGGAGCCTTTCCTGCTCTGTCCTTCAGAAATCCAGCATCCCCTGATGCCTGTGGAGGGAGAAGGCTGAACATCATGATGGAACAGTATGTAATTTTGGCTGCTTAAATACAAATCTCATTTATTATGAAGACAGGTTCTCCACAGAGATAACAGCTGTCCTGAAACTAAGATTATAATACCTGCAATCCATCCCCTTCAGGAGATGGCCCAGGGATCCTATTGGAACCTGACCTATACAGATGCCAGTAGCTCTATGGTAAGCCACTAACCTTTTCTCAGCCTGGTTTTTAAATCTGTTTACCAGCATATCTTACAATTCCAGTTTCTTCCAGTGACGTGTGAAAGTTTCTCTAGGATGCCATCAGCATTCCCTAGTCTACAAAGCCCAGGAACTGCATTAGTAGCATATTTCTTGCATGAAAGAAAAATGAGAGCTCAGAAAGCTAAATTCTCTAAAGCTATCTCCACAGATTCAGCACAGTATTTTTTATTTCAGAAGTAAATACTCTAAAATCCAATTTTGTCTCCTACCAAGATTTCTATGCAATATTAATATGGATAACAGATTTTCCTAGTATTGCTTCCAGTTCTTATCTTCCCTACCACTGCACTTTTTCTTTATAGAGTTATTGCTTATAGTGGAGAAACTTCTGCTACATAGGGCCTAAAAACATATTATTTTGATTCCCAAAGGCCTTTTGGTAATATGGTAATGCAAACAATAAAGGCAAAATTTCCCTGTGGAGCTTTTCAATACCGTATTACCCACCCACCCCTAGAATTTACACCATAACTCTCTTTTTCGTAATGTTAATGTTCAAGAGAAAACACAGAAAAGGCAGAATTTAAAGCAAAAAGATAGATGATACAGACATTTGTCATGCAGCCCTTCTATATATTTGTTACACCTTCTCATCCTACTTGTCTTCCTCCCAGCTAAACTCATTTGCTTTGCAATTCTTCCTTCTGCTGGAATTTGTAGCATGAATCTTGATTGTTTTAGAACAAACCATGCTCAGTTCATTTTAAAAATAAAGGTTTCTGTCCCAAAAGACCGTAGAACCCACCTCCACTGTCTGCAATCTGCAGGAATTACTTTCTTCACTTCACTGTCTCTTCCAACACTCCCATTCTGTGCTACTGCAGCATTTTTTGTGGGAACTCGCAGAAATTCCTGCCCCACCACCACACACATAGCTCTGCAGTGCTTGCACATTCCTTGAGCATTCCCATTGAACTTCATGGTATCTCCCAGTCCCTCCCCAGCATTCCCTCAGCCCACCTTCTCTGGAGACAATAAAACACTCACTGCCAGGCACTGAGCTCCTTCATCTTACCAGAGAATGTGAGAAAGAGGACAGGGTCGGTGTAGGAACTAAAATGGAACTGAGCATTGAAAAAGCCAATTTCACATACCAAAAACTGACTCTCTCCAAACATAATTTCTGCTGTGTATGTAGAAGGTATTAAATACATCAAAGAGCTTGATCTTAGCCCCCATCAAGGGGCAGGAGACCCAATCCAACAAAGCTCTGAGCTCTGAGGTTTCTACACTGAAGTTCCTCAGTTCCTTCTCCAGCAGACGATGTCAGTGCTGTTGGCCAGGTGGATTACACGCTGTTTTAGGCTGCAATGCAGGATGTGACCAAAGGTATGTGTTCTATCACTATCTGTTGAAACCAGCTGGGGCAGTGTTCCTTATCTCTGGGGAGATATCCTCTGTTAATGGGCCATCTGCTAAAACCAGCTGGGGCAGTGCTCTTTTCCACAACCCATCCTTCCTCCAGGGAGATATCTCCTGTTAATGGGCCATTGAGTCCCACTGCATGACTGATAAAATGACATCATCCCATTGGGAGATGCTCCAGCCAAGGGGAGGAGCCAAGCATTTCCTACCTAGATAAAATCTGAGATTTGGAACACCAAGGCAGCCTTTTTCCACTGGATTCCAGAGGAAAAACCAGACCTTTCCACATCATCACTGGACCTTTGGAGGAAAACTGAACCTTCTACAGGAGCACTGCTTCAACAGAACCACAGCTGTCATCCAGGAGGATGCAGCCACCATTTAATGGGACTGCTACCAACACCCTGACTGACAGAGTGTCAGGTTGTATTCTGACTAGGTCAGTGTTTTGGGTTTGTTCTTTGTAATACTGTATTTCTATTTTAATTTTCCTCGTAAAGAACTGTTATTCCTATTCCCATATCTTTGCCTGAGAGTCCCTTAATTTCAAAATTATAATGATTTTGAGGGAGGGGGTTTACATTCTCCATTTTAAAAAGAGGCTTCTGCCTTTCTTGGCAGACACCAGTCTCTCAAACCAAGACAACATGCAAAGGCTGCAGGCCAGGGTTTGCTCATCCTCTGATTCTGTCTCAGCATTCTGCACTGAAACAATGTCAGCTGGCTCAGGGCTTGCAGGTGCCACGGGGTGCAGGCAGGCAAGCCCAACTCACCTTAACTCACCCACCCTCCTCCCCAAATCCTGAGCTTTATGCTGAATTAGAAATAAAACCAGCTCACAGAAACACAGGATAGGTCAGGTTAGAAGGGACCACAGTGGTTGGTTTGCTTGTTTTTTAAACAGCTAATTCAGGAGATCTCTAAAGCTTATGATAAGGGATATCCTGATAGTTACTGGATAAATTTTGTTTACAACAATATTATTGACTGGACTAAATTTAGACTCCTGTGCATTTCCACCTCTACTTTTAGCAATGTTTTTGGATTTCCTTAAGGACTCCACTGTTTTGGATTGGAAATGTGGGAGTCCATAGCCTTTAAGGAAGAAGGATGCACGAATTGTAGCAGGACTCACAAAAGTTCAGTGTCCAAATGTTGATGGACTCAAAATAGGGGAGGAAGGGGGTGCAGGTGAAGCACCAACACACTTTTAAAGGCTCAGAGAAAACACAGTACATTGTTCCTGTTAATGGCTGGCTCTTATCCATCGTATTTAGAACATGAATAGGATCTAAAGAGCACCCAATAGCTGTTTTCTAAGCACTGCTACAATCAGTTCTAGCCATGGTGCAAAACAGACCAGTGGAAGTGGTGACTCATCATCTTATAGGCAAATTTAACATATAAGGATGCCTACCCCAAACCCTGGGACAGTACCTGGCCTTCCAGAGATCTGGAATTTGATGCTGCCCTTTAAGTTGATAGGACTCCTGTGATTTTCAGGTTCAGCGACACCACCAAGGTGCTTTATGTCCAGGATACTGAGAGTTGTATAGAATCTTCCTCCCTCTTGCCATTTTCCAGTCCTTCCCACTTCAAAGGGAAGCTTTGATTCAACAAGGATCACAAACAAAAGGCTGGTGAAATCCCAGATGGAAGAAGGCCAGTGCAATTTCACACAATCCCACTTTGTAACTCATGATGTTTTCCCTAAGTAAATTATTGCTAATCTGATATACCAGGAACACAGATGATGCTTTGGAACAAAAAAAAAAAAAACCAAAAAAAAAAAAAAACAAAAAAAACCCAAAAAAACCCCCAAAAAAACCAAAAAAAAAACCCCTCTGTTCATGAAGATACAGAACTTCAGACCACAGAAAAACAAAGCCATGCTAAAGGACCAGCAATATGAATGGATTATTGGAGCATCTGAATTTGCCCCAGGACCACATCTTCCTTGAAAGGTGCACAAGCCAAGTAGACATCACAAGAGATGTAAATGGACAGACAGAAAAAGTAGTAAACAAGGAAATTTCTGCTTAAAGACTAAGATAAATGAGGGGTAGGATGGTTTGCAGCATCTTTTCTTAAGGTTACCCATCAAAAAATTATGAATAAATGGAAATAAGTCACTAACATATACAAATATCACAGAATAGGTAAATTTGGAAGGGACCACAGTGAGTCATCTGGTCCCACCACTGTGCTCAAGCAGGATCAAAATATACAGCCTAGGTAGCAAGAACAAGAGAAGCTTGAACAAAGACCATGTCTCAAACAGTGTTTCAAACCTTTTAAATGTTGCTTCTAAGACTCTGTGCTTTTGGGCATGAATCTCACAGCTTTAACATAAAAAAAATAAAGAAACACACACACATTTCCAGTCTTGGGATAACTTCACAAAACCCAGCACTCCACTTAACTGGAGTTTGTGGAAGATCGTTTTTGAAGAGGCAGCTTGTGTCCCCTCACTACAGACCAAATGTTCCACTCTTTCCTCATCCAAATTTGAGATAGAGATGAATTCATCTTCCTTACTCCCTGTTGTGTAGAACAGGTTGTTCACTAAGTGGAAAAGCCTTCTGGAGTCTTTATTAGGGAAAAATAAGGGACAGAAGCTGACAATTAATAACAGTAAACTCCTGGAGTGACAATGACTGTGGCTTGTCCTCCAAGATATTACTTCCCCACCCCCCCTACAGATCTAAAATTCATGCTTTTCTGTTTGTGCACTTTCCATCTGTTGCAAAGATAGCAAGAAGGAATATTCCACATGCATTTCTCCCACCATGGAAGGGACATGAAGAGAAGCTGATATTCCTATGTTGCTGTGCAGCAGCATCCAAAGCTTCCCTTTGGATCAATATTTGCTGGGCTGGGCTCTCTGCCAGCACAGAAGACTTGAAGACCATGCTGTTTACATCTTCAGGCAAAAGCAAGTGTAAATGCCTGTAAAAAACACTCTTGGACTTAAAATATAAGCATTAAGATTCTTAAGACTTCAGAGTGATGCAGAAGTGGGGAAAGCTGAACACAAAGAGAATCTTGACCTCTTTCTCAGATAAAACATTCCAGCCAACCATCAGCACCTCTCCTTCCACACTTGTTTCCTACTTCTGTGCATCAGTGGGGGACAGCAGCATTCCTTGCTAGGTTAAAAAGCCCCTTTTACTTATTCCATAATGCAGCACCCTCCTTTTCCTTAAGGCAAAGAGAACAAAAAAAAAAAAAAACCACCGAAAAAAACCAACCAAACAAACAAAAAAACCCCCCAAAACACAAAAACAAACCACCTAAGCAGCTTCACAGCAGTTATTGATACGCCTTGAGCAGTTTGAGCTTGGAGGATAAACATTACTTTCACTGATGACATAAGAAAGAAAACCCTGAACAATGCAATAGGGAAAACAGTGGAAACCCAGTGATGCAAATGTGTGGGAAGTACATGAGCCACAGAGCCTGGGAATCTGCTGAGACCCCCCTGCAGGGCTGCACCCAGCCCTGGGCCAGCACAGCAAGGACAGGGAGCTGCTGGAGCCACGACAGAACAGGGACACCAAGGGAACAGAGGGATGGAGCAGCTCTGCTGGGAGGAAAGGCTCAGGGAATGGGGATTGTTCAGCCTGGAGAGAAGAAGGCTTTGGGGTGACCTCACTGTGGCCTTCCAGTGCCTGAAGGGAACCACAGGAAAGATGGAGAGAGACTCTTGACAAGGGCCTGGAGTGACAGGACAAGGGGCAATGGCTTCACACTGACACAGAGCAGGGTTAGATTGGATATTGGGAAGAAATTGTTCCCTGTGAGGGTGCTGAGGCCCTGGCACAGGTTGGCTGCCCCATCCCATGGCAGGGGGTTGGAACAAGATGCTCTTTAAGGTCCCTTCCAAGCCAGGCCATTTTTTGACTCTGTGAATGTTAAAGAAATATTCATTTTCTGTAGGAGCACTGAAAATACTGGGGAAGTGAGTGCCTGTATTCATATGTTGTGCATGCTTCAGGAGATAAGGACTGACTGCACATAAATCTACTTGTTGTGAACTCATTTTACACTACCAGAAAACCCAGCAGGTTTTGTTTGTCACATACAGGGCTGTCTCTCTGGTTGCCCAATCACATCCAGCTCTTACACAACAAGAAATTCAGATTAACCTTCATGGCTGTGATGATGCATACGGACTACACTTCCCCAAACACAATTTCTTAATGCCCCCCCAGTCCTTTCTTACGAGATCAGTGCAAGAAATTATTGTAATGCCTTCATCTGTGTGAGGCCACCAGCAGAACCTGGTGATTACCAGGCTCGGTGCTCCAAAGGGAAAGAGAAAAAAATAACCCTACAGAGGGTTAGGAAGCCAGATTACTCATTCATAGGCAGCAGAACAACCCCCTCCATCCAACTGCTCAAAGGTACAACCCCTCCATTCCATACACAAGCTAGCCCACATCTACACTCACCCATTCATTCCTCCTCAGGCACAGAGGCACTCAGATATATTTTGCTCCTGTGGGTGCTTGTTACTACTAAGTTGCAAAGCATTAGTGGACTTTCCTCCCACCTCCCCATCTTTGACAAAAATACTTTTTTTTTTTTTTAAAGTGCTCTCTTCCACCTCAATCTGGTATATTTTTGATAAAGCACGTAGCTCAGCCTTCTTATTTTTTAACTTGGTAGACTCATTTCCATGGAGATCTCTGGAAGGCCAGAGAACAGAACCATCACACTCCCCCCTTCTGCCATCCCCACTTGAGTCTACAGTGCTTTTTTTCCACATTTTCTTTTGATCCTCTCCCATGTGGCACTTATGCTTGACTAGAAACTCATGTTTACCACTACAGCACTCCTGACTCATGCAAAATGTGTGATCCAACCTTAACACAATTCATGAAAAGGGAATTAGAGAACAGAGAAAACAATGTCACCCTCTCCATCTCACCACCCACTCCATCCCAGGTCCTTCTGTGGCCCCAGCTGAAGCAGTAACTGAGCACTTCAGAGCCCATCATTTGGTGGATCTATCCCCAAAAAACTCCATACAGCAATGCATTCATTTATCTATTTAAGTTAGCAATGAACCATCAAGCATGAGCCAAACAGAACTCTGATATTTATACAGAGACTAAAAAAATAAAAATACACTTAAAACCTGAAAGATGATTCTGAAATACCACTACATCAATTGAATCACAGCCCCTTCTGCAGATGTTTCAAATATTGTGTTGCAGAGCTCCCCAGGTACTTCATGGGTCATCTCGGTCTGCAGAGGCTCTGGCATTCCTCATAAGGCTGAAAATTACATCAGACTTGTATTTAATCTCTCACAGAATTTAGAAACCAGGGGTTGGATTTACCCTGGTTATCTCCAGTGATTTATGGACTCACTTAACAACTCAGCCAGTGATCTGAACTCCCATTACAGTCTGGGGTCAAACTGGTATTTCTGCAGCATGATCCACTTACTGTCTGGTCAACATTTAAGGCTGTCCATGAATCACACCCAGCAATTCCTTTTCCTCTCAACTGACTGTAAAAAAACAGAGTGAAACAAATGCAGTGCTCACAGTCTAGGAAGATCTGCCCTTGCTCTGAGCAACCTGGTCCAGTGGGAGATGTTCTTGCTCATGGCAGGGGCACTGGATCGAGATGATCTTTCAGGTCCCTTCCAAACCAGGCCATTCCATGATTCTATTATTAAGTAATGTTAATTGCTGTAATAGTTGAGCACTAATTCGTAACCTGGCCTCCCCAATTA
Source organism: Acridotheres tristis (assembly GCA_037013685.1). Taxonomy (NCBI): domain Eukaryota; kingdom Metazoa; phylum Chordata; class Aves; order Passeriformes; family Sturnidae; genus Acridotheres; species Acridotheres tristis. Next base: position 63,176,393 of record CM072885.1, read on the forward strand.
CCATTCACAGTAATGCACAGATGGCATTCACAGGGCACACAGAAATGGAACCCCCAAAACTGGAACCCCCAAAACCCAAGTAGTAAAGTGAAGGGATAAAAAAATTACTTCAGAGACTCTTTGAGAGAAATACAAACAAGATTAATGCTTTCTTCTGTCATTTGTTCTCCCAACAACAGGATCAGCACGACTCTGCTGCCCTGGCCAACTCAGATCCTCAGGTGTTGTATATTAGCCAGACAAATGCAAATATACATACAAATAATTTCCTACCCACATTACAGCTCTGACTGCTTCTGTAACTCTGAATTATCTTTTTTTTTTTTTTTTTTTGGCAGACTTCAATAAGCTAGTGAATGTCACCAAATGTTTTCACAATTTTTGTTTTAACAAGCTGGATTCTGATCTATTAAAGAGGCTTAAAAAGGTAGATAGGCAGCGGGAAGGAGAAGTGGATCGTGGTGCTGCTGAAGAACAGTACTAAAAGCCAAAAAGGGAAATTCACAGAGCAACCAGTTTGATGATGCAGCCACCAAACGAGTCTTCAGCCAGGTTGTGTAGGAGGGTATAACCACCTTATCAGCTCTGAAAACTGGAAACACCAGAAGGATCCTATACCACACCCACCACTGTCTACATGGTGCAGCATTACACAGGCAGACTCTCAAGTGAGGAAGAATAATGATCATCTCCAGGCATTTGGGATTCTCACAGGACAGACATAGGATGGAGAATTAAAATGGCAATCTACAACTAAAACAGATGAATTAAAGTGCAAAAACTGGCACAAGTGTCAACAAAAATATCCCAATAGTAAGATGGGGAAAACAGCCTCTTGAGAGGTATGAAATAATATAAAAAGCATTCCACAAAGCAGTCTTTTCTTAAAAGGAAGAAAAGAAGTTTCAAGAGATGCCTAATGCAGGGATATAGGTCACGTTGTTATTTATAAAATGGTGATTCCTGTCATTTTTCCAGTATATTCCTGAACTTTATCTTTCATCAGTGACAACAGCAGAGTGAGTGGTACAAGAGTCCCTTCAGGCTTCTGCTCTGCAGAACTGTACAGAGAAGTTAGGAACAAATTCAAGAGTTAAATGCAGTCACCATCAGCAGAAGCTTTTCCCAAATCAGACCTCGTGTGTGAGAAGGAACTCAGGGAGTTATTTTTACTATTGATCACAGAACCAACCCACTGGCCCAACGCCCTGCTCAGGTAGGACCAGCCACAGCTGCCTGCCCAGAACCATGACCAGTCAGCTTTGGAATATCTCCAAGGATGAAAACTGCAAAACTTCCCTGGGCAACCTGTGCCAGTGATCAGTCACTTGAAAAAAAAACCCCAAACAAACAAAGACCCAACCAAGCAACAACCAAAGAATCAGTCTGTGTTCTAGTTTATGCCTGTTGCCTTTAGTCCTGTGGTTGTGCACCATGGAAAAAAAGCCAAGCTTCATCTTATTTACCTACTCCCATCAGGTAATTCTACACCTTGGTGATTCCCTTGAGATATCTCAAGAGTTACAGCACTCTCAGCTTTTCCTCACAGCAGAAATGCTCCAGTCCCTTCATCAGACTCTCTCCAGCACATTCTTGTCTTTCTTTTACTGGGCTCCCAGCACTTAAGGCAATACTCCAGGTGGTCTCCCCAGTGCTAAAGAGAGGGGAAGGATCACCTCCTTGTCTTGCTGACAATGATCCTCTAGCACAGCTCAGGATACATTTAACTTTCTTTGCTACCAAGTACACATCCATCTTGGTGCCTGCCAGCTCCTTTCCTGCCAAGCTGCTTCCCAGTCACTCAGTCCCCAGCAAATACTGGTGCCTCTTCCTCCCCAGGTCCACAGGACTTTGCACTCCTCCTTCCTGAGCACCAGGAGGTTCCTGCTACCCATTTCTCCAGGCTTCCCTGGATGGCAGCACAACCCCCAGGGACACCAGCCACCACTCCCAGTTCTGTCTGCTGTGGGAACACTCTGCCCATCATCCACATCATAAATGAGGATGTTGGATAGGACTGGACTCCATTTACACTTTGTGCCACTGACCATCCCCTTCAGCCTGTTCTCTGTCTTCTGACTTACCCCACCCTGCATCTGCCCTGCTGAGAGGGACACAGTATCAAAAGCCTTACTGAGGTCCAGGTGGACAATGTCCTCTGCTGGGCCCTCAGCCACCAACCCAGTCATTTCCTCACAGAAGGTTGTCTGGCTTGGTCAAGCACGACATCCCTTTGGTAAACCCAGGCAGCCTCCTCTTGATCACCTTCCTGTGCCTGGAAATACCTCCCAGGGCACATTGTTCCATCACTTTCTGCAGAGATCAAGGTGAACATGACCAGCCTGTAGCTCCCTGGGCACCTCCTTCTCGCCTGCTCATGGAAGGGAGTGGGAAGAGTATAAGGATAATACTTTCCAGAAAAGAAAGCTGACAAGTGTGTGGCATCTACCCTGTGTTCCAAAGGAGGGAATGTTGGATCCAGCCATATCCTCAGCAACATTCCACTGGTAACTTGAGTTTCAATGCCATCTAAATACTCTACTTCAGTTTCCACTTCCCCAAAAGTGACTATTTTTCTCTCCACAAGATCAACAACGTCTGACATGGGCATCTAGCAGCCCTCAGGAAAACAAGGAACTTTACATGCTGATAAGAACACATTATGGTAGGGTAACATACAAACAAAAAAAAGTACCTAGAAAGTTAATTAATTAAGAAAAGATATCTTCCATCTAAGAGCAATGCCTTTTTTGAAAGCAGATGGTCTGGAGTCTGAAATAAAATCAGACTTCCCCTGACTGCCTCCATCCCCCATTACTTGATTAATTTTCCTCAAAGCATTTGGATGTAACTGAACTCCAACTGTTGAATCAGCTACAAAATAAACATGGCTTGTTGTCCTTAGGCTGAGCTGCTGCATTTTGAAATAGTATTCCTGTTGAAGTTAAAGTCTATTCAGTGCAAGAATTATTAATAGCTCCTTTTATTAATATTCCTTTGGCTGAATTGTTTGGGGTCAGCTAAAAATGTTTTCTTCGGTAAGAAGATATTCTGGAAGAAGCAGTGTTCTATCAGTTGAGGAGGTAAACCCAGAGAAAACAAAGAAAAATAAATTATCATCAGTTGGTGTTTTAACTGCTGCTATTAACAAGCCAGAATTACAGAATATGACAGGTTTGGAGGTTTGGTTGGGTTTTTTGTGGGGGTTCATGGGGGGGAATTCTTTTTACTTATAAGTCCACAGCAAAAATATGCATTAAATACTTTTCTCAGGTACCTAAATTAGCAGATGGTATCAGCTTAAAAGATACATTTCTTCAAATCAACCTGGAAATGTGCACACAATAAGTTGCTGCTGAGCAAATATTCACTACCTGCAAGGTGCAGCTATAACCAATGGCACAGCTATTTCTGCAGCATTATTGATCACCAGCAGAGATGACAGCTTCATGCACCAGGGTATGGAGAGTGAAGTGCTGCCCTGTTTTCTGTCTGCACCAGAACAATGCCACTCAGCATTACCTAACTGGGATTATCACCTGACTGGCAGCAAGAAGGCTGATGAATCATTTTTATTCCAAAGCACATTAAAATGGGAAAGGGCACTGCATGAAGTCCTTCCAGTGGAAAACTTTACTTCTTCGTGGGTGAACCTTCACCAATATCAAGTTTCACCTTTCACATAACTCACTGCAAATCTATCCTGTGTACCAGAACAACTTTCACCTTTACTGGTAAGCACTCAAAGCTTCATTCACCTCTTCAGGATAGAAGTTACTCTCAAAACCAGCAGCTGGGACTTGCACAAAAGCTCAATTACCTCTGAGGGGCTAATACTGCTCCTGGGATTCAGCAGGTTCCCACTAACTTATGTGTGGAAAAGTTACGTGCCATCAACAGAACAGAGAGCAGCATCCTACTCACTTAAACACATCCCTGCAGCTGCACAGAAAGCAAGCAGCAAACCAAAAATTGCCTCTGAAATGTATTCACACTGCCTGCAAACCCAACATTTCCAAGAAAGCCTTGATTAAGTCCTGGAGACAAGCCAGAGAGAAAATGAAGCACTTCTATGAAAATTATAATCACTGATTCGTTCCTATTGGCTGCAAAGTTGTTTGTTTAAAAATGTTTCATTCCCACCACACATTTCAAATAAACAGGTAAACAGAAAGCTTCAGGACTTCATCCTTTCCCGTCTCTCCCTATTTCCTTCCCACCTCCCCCAGTCCTTCAGCTTCTCTCAGCAGCTTGCTAATGGTACCTCCTTCTACCACTGAGGTCAACCCAGAGCCTTCTCTTCTCCAGCCTTAACAATCCCAATTCCTTCAGCCTTTCCTCCCAGCAGAGCTGCTCCATCCCTCTGATCCCCTTGGTGTCCCTGCTCTGGCTCAGCACTGAAAGCAGAGGGAAGTGGTGACTTGAACTGCCTGACCTCAGCATTTCAGAAGGGGTTGATTTTCCTACCACACCACATCTGCTACATTAATTAGTTTGTCTTGGGGATTTTGTTTGCCTGCTTTTTGAGCAACAGAATGAAAGCATTTTCTTGAGGAAGAAAAGCCACTTGGTACAGTCTGCAAAAATGGGTAGTTTTAAGCCAATTCAACTTAATTCATAATTCATCCTAATTGATGATACAAGGAGTCTGTTTAAGCAAGTGCATGTTAGTGAAAAAGTAAAATGACCACAATAAATCACTTAACACATCTTTATGTGAAGTGGGGAAAGCATTCCTAGGACAGTTAAAGCAAAGTGAGCCCAAGCCCCATTCTAGCACAAACACACCCTGCCAAGATCTCAGTCACCTTTAGAATCACAGAATAGAACCACTGGATCATTAATGTTGTAAAAGATGCTCAAAATCACTGAGTACAATCTTTAAGCAATCCCCACCTTATCAACTAAAGCATTAAGTGCCACATTCAGCTGTTTCCTCGGACAACTCCAGGGATGGAGACTCCATCACTTCCTTGGGCTGCCCTTTCCAATGCCTGCCCACCCTTTCTGTGAAGAAATTCTATGAGATGTCCAACTTGAACCTCCCCTGGCCCAGCTTCAGGCTGTTTCCTCTCATCCTGTCCCTGTTCCCTGGGAGCAGAGCCTGACCCCCCCAGCTGTCCCCTCCTGTCAGGGAGTTGTGCAGAGCCAGAAGGTTCCCCCTGAGCCTCCTTTTCTCCAGGCTGAGCCCCTTTCCCAGCTCCCTCAGCCCCTCCTGCTGCTCCAGCCCCTTCCCCAGCTCCGTTCCCTTCCCTGGACACGCTCCAGCCCCTCGGTGTCTTTCTTGTGCTGAGGTTCCCAGCAGTGCCCCAGGATCTGAGGGGTGGCCCCAGCAGTGCCAGCACAGGGGACAGTCCCTGCCCTGGCCCTGCTGCCACCCCATGGCTGGCACAGCCCAGGTGCCATTGGCCTCTTGTCCCCCTGGGCACACCTGGGCTCATGTCCAGCCGCTGTCACAGGAGAATGTGGAGAGACCCCGTGAGACCCTTAAGGACTGGGCCTCACTTTCTGCCCAGCCCATAACTCTGGATACCCTGTTCTTCTCCCAGTCCCCCATTTTCCACCAGCACCACCAATATTCCAGCTCCATGGTGACTGCATCCACAGGCTGGCAGAGCTGGAAGCTGAATTTTGAGGCAAGCTCGGGGAGCTGATGTGAGTCACAGCACAGCTTCCAGAACACCCAAGTAGATTTGGGCTGCTGGGAGCATCAGCTGAGTGCAGGCAGAGGAGCTGCTCCTTTTGGCAGCACATCACACACAATTCAGTCAGGGTGAGCTGGCTGTGAAGCCACATTCCCAGTCAAACATTTCCTTCACCTCAGCTCCAACAGCTGCAGCCACAGAGAAAAATCCACAGAGCCAACAGGTTGCAAAGCTCCCCGGCCTAAGGACTGAGTTCTCATTTAGCTTTGTACAGCCCCCAAACCAAAAGGCACCCCAGCTCAAGTGACATCCTTGAGCTAGCTCAGCTTTTAAACTTTTAACTATTGCAATCACTTCTCCTAGATTCATCAGAGTCCAGCTCTTGCTTCCCCAGAGAAAACAGACAAATGTTTTATGAGCTTTTTTTCACTCCTAAGCATACCCTGTCCCCAATAACCACGATCTTGGTTCTTTTCCCTCTGAACCCCATCAGGGCTTTCTGCCATCTGCTGTGTCTGTGACAGATGCTTGTATAACTGACAGATCCAGCTAAATATAACATATCAACACCCCCGTATGCTCCAAACATTCCAAGTTTAGTACTCCTATTGTAAGTGAGGCCTAAATATAGCAAGGTAAACAAAAAACAACTTTTATGTTGCAGCATTCCTAAGACTGATGACACCTCAGCACAAGTGTTCCAAAGCTTAGCAGGGAAGGGAGAAGACAACATCTCCTGAGGCTGTTATTTGGAGATTTAAAGCATCACTGCCAAACCCTTCCCCCACGTGAGGATACTCTGCTCTGAAGCAGCACAGCTTAGCTGTGTTTGGCACCATGGCTACAAACCCAGAGTGCCATGGAGCTCCCTGATGGGCAGCAGCACTCTGGAGGCAACGCCAGCCCAGCCTGGGAGGGGACTGACACATTTTCTACTCCTCATCTTGCTCAGCAGAGGAGAACTTCCCTCTTTTCCAGGGCTCCAGGGACCAATACGGGTAGGAAAGCTGTTCTGTTCTCCCCCACCAAAGCCTCTATCCTAAGGGACAGTGAAACCAAGGAACAGGGACCCTTTGCAGGCTGGAGAGCACCCAGCAGCACAGTGACTGCTGTCTCTGGAGAGCTTTTCACCTTGAAGTAACTCATGCACTCCGAGAGCTGCCATTCCACCCACCCCAGAAACACAGGTACCCACAGTGTGAGCTGACAGCTGCTGAGGCAGGCTATTGGGGAAAAACCTTTAAATGTGCAAGTAGAACACACCACGGAGCACACTGCATCAGAGAATAGGGAGAGGCACGTTTAAATAAGGAAAAACAGGTGCCCACACTGAACTTCAGCCAGCTACTCTGTCTTGAGAGGTCTGTTGACCACAAGGAGCCAAAACCTTTTGGTTTTTTATCTCAAATACACTTTGATTACACAAATATTACAGTGTTGCACCACTTCAGTGCCCAGATGCAGTCACAGCACATCTGATGGACCAGAGCTACAAATAACTTCTTCCTTAAAAGTTTCACTTGGAAATCTCTTGTTCAGGCACTGTTTATGTGACAATACAAATTGTTCTGTGAATTAAAGCACAACCTAAACTTCTCACACTGTTTATCAAGTCCTGCTTACTATAAACAAACCTGCCACTTCTGAATTTGCACTTTATTTCCACTAAAGACAGCGACTGAGTTTTGGGTGACTTTAGTGAGCTTTAGAGCAGAGCCCAAAGGGTTTAATATCTCTCTCCAACAACAGAGAGCTGGCTAAAAACCTGAATGCTGTGCACCATCAACCAGAAAATCCTCCCTCACCTACTAGTTCCTCAAACATAAAAAACAACTTGGCAGTTTGGCTGAATGAAGCAGAAAGGACATTGTGCCTCTAAACAAAAGAGATCTATCTCTTATTTTATGACAGGTCCCCCTTCTGCATTGTGATATAAGTTAACAAGCACAAAGTTATCCATACCCCAATTCTAGGAGTACTCCTGTTCTCAAAACAGCCAAAGTTACACATCCAACACACATCCAAAATCCACCCAGGAGAGTAAAAGACAAGACTAGGCACAAGCATACCTGCAACGCGAGTCAGACTGAGCCTGGTGCCTCCAGCCAGAGCTGACAGGGAGCTCAGTCTGTATCAGATGTATTGTGGTAATCAGCTGATCAGGTTAATTAGTCCTATTAGTGCCCTCAGGATCATGACACCAAGAGCAGGAGGGCAAATTGTAAATGAAGACACAGAGATTTGTCACACAGGTGGGCAAAATCCTGCCTCCTGCTCACACATCCCAACCTCCAGAAGGCTGAGAGCCATGAAATACAAAGCCTGGGCTGAAGCAGCTGGCCCAAGCCAAGGCACAGCCTTTCTCCCCAGCATGAGTGGATGATGCACAGCCCTGAAGTCCTCAGCATTCCCCTGTCCCTGGCAGATCCCACAGTGTGACCTTTCTCCTGCTTCATTCCTGGCACAGGAAGGACAGGCAAGGTGATTCCTGAGCTCCAGCCTGCAGTTCTCAGAACAATCTGTGATGTCTTGCTCTCTCTCCTGTTCATTTTTAATCATGTACCACCTATTCCCAACACAGGACTGCTAGCTGGAATTCAGGGAGTTTGGGCTGGGGTAATTTTCTTCACTGGAGCTAGTGCAGGACTATGCCTCAGATTTTTGCTGGAAACTCTGGATAATACTGGGATAATTTAGTTCTTGCTGAGCAGGGCTTGCATAGAGCAAAGGTCTTCTCTGCTTCTCACCAGTGAGGGGCTGGGAGAGGACACAGCTGGGACAGCTGATCCCCAGTGACCAAAGGGATTTCCCACACCCCAGCACACAGGAGGAGGGGCAGGAAGTGGGGATGTTGGCAGTGATGGTGTTTGTTTTCTCAGGTCAGTGTTGCACTTGATGGAGCCCTGCAGAGAGCTGAACCATGGCAGTGGTGAATGAGTTCCACGTTTTGCTTTGCTTGCAGCCCACGAGTTTTCTCACTTTCACCTGCCCATTCTCTCCCCTGTGGCACTGCAGGGCAGGGAGTGGCTGTGTGGGGCTCAGTTGCCAGCTGAGGTTAAACCACGACAAAAGTGATCTAGACCAACCTCCTGCTCAGAGCAGCACCACCATCAATGCTAGGCCAGCTTCATCCAGCCAAATCCTGGACATTGCAAAGGTTGGAGTTGCCCACCAGCTCTCCAGATGACTCGTTCCACTGCTAAACTACACACATGGTGACTTCTAGTTTTTTTCTCATGTCCATTCTGAACCTCAGTAATCTCACTGAAGACTTCACACCGGGGTTTCTCTCCAACTTAATGTCTTTCCCCTTTCAGGTAACTCCCAGCCTTATCCACTGAATTCCCACACTAACACACACTGCCTTGCCCTTACATTTTCAAAGGTTTATATAGGACATACAACTGAAAAACTCCTGTTAAATATGACCTAATTTAGTTCCAAGTTTAGCATTACCAGGACATTTTCAGGGATGAGAATTTCACGGGCTTATGGCTGTGCAGCCATGTGATTTTATGAAATAGCACTCAAGTGCAACGTTTTCAGCAAGGCACTCCAGAAGAGGATATTTACAGGGGATCCCTGTTTTCTGGGGTTTCTAGGGTCCCAAAAATTACTGAGCACCATTTGGCTGTCTCACACCAATACAAATTTGTGATTCCATTTCAGGCCTGCCTGCATCACAGAATGCCCAAGGAGCTGTCAGACACCCCAAGCATTATTTCAAAAGCATCACAGAGAGACCATCAAAAAGGTCAAGAGATCTGACTCCCAGGAGCACCAAGTGCAATGCTAGCCCCTTCAAATATGAAAGAATCAAGCTGGGCAAATCCTGCCTCTGCATTCTCAATGGAAGACAAAAAAATCAAAGGCAGCCTGCAAACTGTGAGGCTCTAACTGTCCTTGGTCACACTGTGCAGCTCCCTTTGAAGCCAGCAGGACCACAGGAGAAAACACTTCTGAGATGTTGCAGTGATTCTTGAAGCCTTGTTTTCCTTTATAGAGGAAAAAAAGCCCTAAACCATAAAATCCATGTTGGATTATGCATTCTGACAGAAGAACAAAATGAATGGGCATAAGGAGGGAGGAGATGCAGTGTAGGTGATGCCAACACAGCGCTTTGGAAATTCCACTCGAAATATAATTTGGATGTAATAAACAGAATTCTATCAGAGAGCACCAACACCTTGGAGGTGATAAGAGCTCCTTAATTACATCTGTGTAAACACGTGGATTGCAAAGGAGGAAAGCAAGAGAAATCAGAATGGAAAGGAGCAGCCTGGAAAACAAAGAGAGTAATGACAAAATCAGATTCTTCACTGACCAGGACATCAATGCTAAAGGAGAGCCTCGTTTTTCAGAACAATCTGGCATAATAAGACAATGTAAAACTGGATGAACCTGTTACCTGACATGGCCAAGCTGCCTAAATCCTCTGCAGGGTATCTCTGCATGGGGAAATGAGTGGGCAGAGAGTCCCAGTTAGCCAGGGAGCTACAGAAACAGCTTTAGAGCCACTCCACAAATGAAGTGCCCAGAAGTCAATTAACTAATTTAAGCTACAGCTCCTCTGCAGACATAAGGTCCATGTCTACACAGTGCCTTAAATAGCACACAGTATGGATTCTCCAGCTGGCCCCATGTAGAGAAAGAACAGAGAGAGAGAGAGACCATGCCTCAAATTATTGCACTGATTTCTGGGATCATCTCTATTGCAAGTGTAGAAGGAACCTGGAACAATTCCATTCAAGTGTGACAAAAAGGACTGTAAGGGCTCTGTTTATGAAGAAATTATTTCTGCCCTAATTTTACTTTCCCTTTTGCTTTCAGAGATCTGCTCAGTCTCTCCCAGACAAAATGTTACATTTAGTCAAGGTAAAAAAGCCAAGGGGAGTGACAAACATCTGCCATGCACTTGGGAAGAACCAAGGAGAAGAGTGGGGAATTAATTGTCACTACAGAGAAAAGTTATAGGAAAAAGGAAATGTAGGATGTGACATTTTCCAGTGATTAAACCCTTTCTGAAGATGTTTGAATGGTAACAAGCATTGCTGAGGATTTTTGCCTCTCATATAAAACTCGGAATTCAAAGGTCCCATGCTCAAAGGACTGGATTTGTATCTTTTAGATGTATTAATCAAGAGTTACTCTGAGATAAGATTAAAATTCTCTCTAGAATGGGCAAGCAGGAGTTCATTGAGCAGGGAATTTCTCTAGGCCTAATCACTATGCTGATGGGATTCCCATTACTAGAAACTTATGGTTACAATCCATGTAAGCCCTGAAAAGGATCAAAATATTAATCATTTTGTCTGGCTGAAACTTATCCATCAAAGCCTTGTTCAGCCAAAATATGGGATGAAAATTGAGTTATCTTTTCTATAAAACACTGATGTTCAGAGAGTCTCCAAAGACTCTGGGATTTCTGTTGACCCCCCCAGTGAGTTCTGCTCTCTCCCCCACAGCAAGCAGAGAAAGATGTAGCTTAGCTCAACTGGAGCTGTGGGAGGTGGTACCCTCTGGAAAAACTGAGCCTATACTGCAGCAGCTCTACACAGCCCCCTTTTTGGCAGGAAAATAGCCAATTTCACAGGTAATGATTTAATAAATTAGGAAGCTCACTAGAATGAAGTCTGCTAAATGTGTGAACAGTTTTTTCAGTTCCACCCTCCAAAAACAAAAAGGTATTTATCCATAGACTAGAAGACAGAGTAGTTTTGTGTTTAGGAATTTTTTTTTTTTATTTTTGGACAGGCAAATGTTTTCTTCTGCCAACAAGAGAACTCTTGGATGTGTTGCTGAAAAATTATGGAGAAAAGAGAAAGCTTCTACTTCAAATCACGCTTTTGCATATTTGAAAAATCTTTTCAGCCAGTTTTTTCTAACTGAGAGATTTTTATATTGTTGGAAGTAATTAAACTGAGGAAAGTGGAAGTTCCTCTCTCTTCTACTTCAGCTGGTGGTTTGTGAAAACATCACAATTTCCAGATTATTGATGGAATATCCTTTAGGCCAAAGTTTCATGTCTCTTCCATCTGACAAGCAGGGGACTGAGCTCTGTTTTGTGACACTCCTGCTTTGTGTGGCCCCAGACCTCTTCATTTTCCCTGACTCTTACTCACCCCAAAACTTCTGCAACTGGAAAAAACCCAACACCCCTCCTTCCACTCCTCAGGGAAAGAGACTTCAGGTCAGAAGGTTCCCTAAACCAGAAGAATCCAGGCATCCTTTTTTCCCCTGGTTCTGCAGGAACTGCTAGTGCCAGATGAGGACCCCCAGCCTGTAACTTTGTCCATGTTCTTTTTCACAGACAGTGATTGACTAGACTGGGGATATGAGTGATTTATAACAGTGCATGCATGCTTTGTGCCTGGATTGTTACAGTGGCAGCATCTGTTTCATGCTGCCTTCAAATCACAGTGATGTTTCCACTCTCTCCTCAGGCTATGATGAATGTAATTTTCCAGTGTTTTCCTGAATCCCACACAGCACTAATCAGCAATTATCAAAAGCAGCAAACACAAATAATTAAGATATTTCCACAGCATGCAGGCACAGTCTTCTCTGGGATGTGTGCCTTACATTTCCATGGCTAGAATTGTTGCCTGTACCATGCAGGAGAAACCCTGAGGGGAAGGGCAGCTTCATCTCCATGTCTTGACCCCAACTCAAGATAAACAGTGTGGATGAGGCATCCAAGTGATTTTCTGTTTTCAGAGGAATCAAGGGGTTTAAAGTGACACCCTCTGTCCCATAATCATCCTTGTAAACGTGGGGAAGCCCAACCAGGGCATGCAACAGCATCGAGAACCTTTAGTATCTGACATGATTACAGGTGCTATGGCAGATCAACCAGTGCCTGGCATCCCCTCACTCCCAATTTTCCCTAAATACAGCCCAAATCCAAGAGATTTCAGTCTCCCTTGTTGGAGAGAACCACGTTGGTTCTCAGTCACATCTCCCTGTTTGCTCCAGTCTGGGCTGCTCAGCCACCCTCCCTTTCTGTAATGCACTGCAGCCAGGGGCTCCTATCAAACTTTGACGTGGAGGGTTTATTTTTGCTAATGTGTAATATTTCCTCCCACTACAATTAGAGGGATACTAAATAAGCACGCTTACATATTCAAGTGTACTTATGTCAAATTCCCAGGAATAATCAGTGGATCTGTATGAGCATGCTGAATGGGTGGGAATGCTTGCTGAAATGCCTACACACCCAGCTCCCCTCTCCTCTCTCCAGCTAATTTTTGCTGCTGAAATCACCATTCCAGTTTGGAGCTGCTGTAAAGTGGCAGAGCTTAGAGAAAATCAGTGGACCTACAGCAGTTCCCATGACTGAAGATCTTTTCATCATACCCCATTATAAAACGAGCACATTTGATTTGACTACTGGTCTATCAAAAGCCCAGACCTGAGAACCTCTCCTCCCAGAATGTGCATTTTATTTAAATCTCTGGTTTAATCTTTGTCTGTGTAAATCTGCACAGAACTGACTCCATTCAAGTGGATTGAATCAGCAGCATCTCAGACAGGTGTCTTCCACGTTAATAATACCTTTAGGGACAAGAAACATGAAAGACTCTGCCTCCAGGTTCTGCATTTTGATTCTTGCCTTGACCAAGGCCTTTTAACCTTAGAGAGAAAGAGAGAGAAAGAAAGAAAGAAAGAAAGAAAGAAAGAAAGAAAGAAAGAAAGAAAGAAAGAAAGAAAGAAAGAAAGAAAGAAAGAAAGAAAGAAAGAAAGAAAGAAAGAAAGAAAGAAAGAAAGAAAGAAAGAAAGAAAGAAAGAAAGAAAGAAAGAAAGAAAGAAAGAAAGAAAGAAAGAAAGAAAGAAAGAAAGAGAAAGAAAGAAAGAAAGACAAAGAAAGAAAGAGAGAAAGAGAGAAAGAACAAGAGAAAGAAGAAAGAACGAGAGAAAGAGAGAACGAAAGAAAGAGAAAGAAAGAACGAAAGAAAGAAAGAAAGAAAAGAAAGAAAGAAAGAATCTTTTCTATTTATATATAGATATCACATTTATTTCTCATTTCTATAGCTACCTGTTTAACTTTTGAAATAGATGTTGACCATTTTTAGGTTTTAAAGCAAACTCTATGTACCAGAAACCAGGCTGCACATGAGAATATATCTATAAGGTGATTTAGATGATCATACATATAAATTCTCCAGGGCTTCTGTGCCTTCTGCAGCATCCAGAGCTAGAGGACAGACAACAGGGCTGCCAGTCACACCAGCCTGGGACAAACTCCAAGCTCCTCATTGACATGGATGTGCAGGGATGGGCCTCTAAATGCCTCTGTCTGGATTCACAGTTCCTTGTGATCACACTGGCCCACTTGTGATCACACATCCCACGGGGATGATCAAAGGACTGGGAACATCTGCCATATGCTGCAGGAGAGGCTGGGAGAGCTGGGACTGCTCGTGGAGAAGGGAAGACTCAGGAGGGCCCCACTAATGTGGGTAAATCCCGATGGGGCAGGGTGTAAAGGAGACAGAACCAGACTCTGTCAGTAGCACCCAGTGACAGGCCAAGAGTCAATGGGCATGAACTGAACAACAAGGAATTCCACAGAAACTTAAGAAAAACACTGGTTTTGACTGTGATTGAACAGTGGAACACATTTCTCAGAGAGGTTGTGAAATCTCCATCTCTGGAGCTATTCAAAACATGACTGCACATGGTCCTTTGCAGCTGGCTCCAGGAGACCCTGCTTGGGACACAGAGGTTGGACTAGAAAATCAGAGATTTCTTCCCCCCTCAGCATTTCTGTGATTCTGTGCTATAGCTGAGAAAAAAAATAACAGTTTTCAGTATCTGGCCAAACACAAATGAAAACATCACCTGACAACTACAATTTGTTAAAGAGTGCAAAGATGAAGTATTTAAAGATACCATCCACTCTGAAACTGGGAACACAAGGAATGACAAGGGAAGGAGTAGGAGGGAGGCAAGGGGACAGGAGAGCAAGGACCAGGATGCCCTGCACTTTAACTACTCTTTAAACGGCAATATTTCTTCACCCTCCTAAGAGGAAAAAAGTGACTCCATGAGCCACAGACCAAGATGTCCATGCAGCCCAGGTCTGCAGGACAAGTGCCATATTCCTTGGAGAACTACAGAGAAAGGGAGCACTGGGAGAAGTCTCCAACTTACCCCGGAGGTGATTCTGCTCCAAAGGCTGAAGTTGAGGCAACCACACAGACCCCAAAGAACTCCTGTGTGCCCTGGAGTCCAGGACACCAGGAGTTCTCTACCTCTGTGCCCAGGGACTTTACAGAGTCAAGTAGGGATGGAGGCAGTGCTGGTACTCAGATTTTCTCAGAGCAAATTGTCATGTGTGTTGGACAGCAAATTTGTAGATGTGGCTTTTTTAATGTAGCTATTTATCCTGAAGACTGGGAAGACTCAATCAATTACTTGGAAGGCTGGAACTTGCTCACAGCATCAATGGATTATAATGTCCCTTCACCATACTTATGAGCAGAGAGACATTCACCAAACCCATTTCCTAGCAGACCCATAAACTTGCTGCTTCTACTGAGCTTCACATCATGTGACTCAAGAGAAACCCTAAAAGAAAGCGCAGCAAAGGGTCAATCAGTTTTCTATTCATGAAATAAGAAATATTGCCTGGAAAAGTTCAAACAAATGGAAATAGAAAGACCTTTTTATATCTCAGTTTCCCTATCAGTCACAATCTCATCTTCCACAGAGATGCTGCTCACACAGGTTGTAAATAAAATGAGTCAGAGAGCTTTTCTCCCATTTATCCACACAACACCTGCCTCACTCCAGATGTCACTGAATAGAAATAATCAGAGAGAGCTTTGTTTTAAACACTAATCACCAAGATTATATTAAAAAAAAATTAAATGCTTGGTTTTACTCGTGTTTTTAGTGTAGTCACTCTCTAGGATCCTGGGCTCCATTTTGCTTAGTGCTTTACACCAGCAGTTCCTGTCTTGATTGGGTGACAAAGCATGGGAATTTCAACTGGACTAAGCACAGAACATCATTCAAGCAACAGCATCTACTGCCTTCCCACATGTCATTGTTAATGTAATTCCTGCTCAGTAACATATTAAGAGGTGCTGAACTCCACAGGAATTTAGGGCACTTGGAAAGATCAGCTCGGAAATGCAGGGGACTCACAGACAAATGCCCTCAATCGCTCCCTGCTGCCATAAGCGGCTTTTGTACTACAATTTCATGGCTGTTTCTGGCTCATTCACTTCACACTGGTAATCTCACAGAGCCACTGGCTTTCCCAGAACCCAGCCCATTAAACCAGCTGAGCATCTCAGTGGTCCTTACTCTCCTTTCCTGCTATAGAGACATTCTGTAGGGGCTTCATTCCCTCCCACAGCACCATCCTGTAAGGAGTGACAGGACAAGGGGCAATGGCTTCACACTGACACAGAGCAGGGTTAGATTGGATATTGGGAAGGAATTGTTCCCTGTGAGGGTGCTGAGGCCCTGGCACAGGTTTCCCAGAGAAGCTGTGGCTGCCCCATCCCTGGAAGTGTTCCAGGCCAGGTTGGATGGGGCTCTGAGCAACCTGGGATAGTGGAAGGTGTCCCTGCCCATGGCAGGGAGATGATCTTAACGGTCCCTTCCAACCCAGACCATTCTGTAATTCTGTGATCTTCCCCCACCCTGAAACAAACAAACAAAAAAATCCCATGGGATGTATCTAATAACTGTGTGATATAGAGGGGTCTACATCATATCCTACCAGCCATGATGCTCTGAAAATATCCAGATGTTTTAATTGCTTTGACATCATCACTGCTCATCAGTGTTTCACTTGGGAGAGTAAGAAGTGCTGAAGCTGGGTCTAAGTTTTGGTGCAATTCACACTTAAATTGAGGAGACTCACCTCACGGAGATTATGTTTGTAGAAAAAAATATTTCTGGAATGTGTTTTTAACCATGTTCTGCACAAAGTGAGATACACAAGCAGATTTAAAGTACCACAGCAGAGATTTACTGTGAGAGAAATAAAGATTTCATTCCCCTACACTTCCAGATAATATTTATCTGCAGGAGGTTTTAGGTTCTCTTGTAAAAGCAAATAAAGCCTGTAGCATATTAACTTCCACTGCAGTAAATCATGTTTTCTGATACTGCTACAGTAGCTTTATCATAGGAGTGTAAAAAAATTCTAGAGAAGAGTAGGAATTAAGAAGTTTGTTTGCTCTGTAGATGTCTCCAGGAAAGCTGACCTTTTCCATGTATCTTAAATAGTATAAAATCAATTCTCCATCTTTCACTCATGCTTTTCATAATTTTCCATATTAAGTTCAAATCTATGCACAGTAAAAGAGAACAATTTAAGTCTTCCCTAAAACAGCAAAATGGGCAAAATAAAGGATGCTCATGTCTTTATTTCATTGCCTTAATTTTTACTATCTTAAAGCATAGACTCTGTGATCACAGAACACTATCTAGAGTCACAGAACACCAACAGATGAAAATATATTTGGTGTCACTTTAACACATCTTTCCTTTAAAAGAAGTGGGTTTTTTTCCTATTTATTGTACTACAGTGGAGCCTGATAGGCAAGATTCTTTCTTTCTGGCCAAACTGAAGATCTTATTTATGTAAAACTTTATCAGATATAAATAGGAAAATAAGACCCTGAGCTGGTTAGTTCAGAAGAAATGAGTTATCTTGACTTGCACCGGGGCATTTTTCATTTTATTTAAGAGCAATGAGCTGCACAAATGCAGCCCGTGAAATCCCTGCTCCCACGTTCTTCACATTCATTTTGGTACCCAAGTCACGGGAGTAAGAACTGAGTATTACCAAAAAGAGACACAGAAATCAAAAGACCAACACTCCCCCACTCTGCTGCCTGTCTGCCAGTCCCAAATGTTCCAGCTAGGACATGGTTGTGTGGACACACTGATCTGTTCCAGGCTGCTCTCTGTGTTGGAGGATTTCAGCAGCCTTTTGAAGGTGTCACAAACGGGTGAGATCACGGACACCTGCAGGCCAGGAGAAGCACATCCCAGTCCTGTCAGACAGAATGCAGGCTTTGAATATTCATTAGCAATAGTGGCTTTATACCCTGCTGTGATACCCAGCTTCCATTTGCTACCTTTAATTAATAATTGAAGGTATTGACCCCCATCGTTTCTGACTGCTGCTCAGGATCCTCAATAAATAGACTGATACCCTGGATTAACACAGCACAGCCTGAGCATCCCCAGACCTTTGACTGGTCTAAGGGACTGACACAAAAGCTCTCTTCCCATTTCTGAAACTCCTGAGACAGAGCATGGTTTCTCTCCAACACTGAAATGCTACCAGAGGATGAGAGCAGCACATGAAATATTCACAGGGCAAACAGACACAGAGCCAAAGCAGACCAGAGCAGAATTCCAGGCCTGCCCAGACACCAGGAGGGCTTCAGTTTGAAATGGCACCAAGATCTTATTGCATTTCTCGTCCCATGTGCCAACAAGGTGCTGTGCTGGAGATCAATTCAACATTATCCAAGGAGGACCAAAGCAGTGGGTTCAAAATCTCCACAACAAACACACAGACTTGCTGGAGACCCAGCAAAAACTTCACACAAACTGTGTTTTTGACAAACTGGCCACAGGACAAAAAAAGGCTGCTTTTATGTCTCAAACGCAGGAGGATAAATAAAAACATAAAGGAAAAAGGGGCAAAATGTTAAAAGCCAAAATGCCAGAAGCCAATGTGGCATGAAGTCCACAGGAAGACATTGACCCATCATGATTTATTGCACAAATTTGTTCAAGACAGGAAAGTTGGGACAGAGCAGTGTTTTCCTCACAGGCAAAAAGACTTCCTATTTGGTATTTGGAGCCCTAAAGTTAATCCATGCTTCTGTTGAACTAAAGCAACCACCCAGAGTGACTTTGGAGTCTCAGCTCAGCAGGCAACACCCAATTCCAGCTGCATCCCTACACTCCAGTAACCACTTGTGGATGCTACCCCAGGAGTGCACAGCCTTCTGAACACCAACCTGTCACTGTAAAACCCAGCAGCTGCTCCTGCAGTACTCACATCTTATCCTCTTCGGGATTTAAATATTAAATACCACAAGAGTTTCAAGCCTCGTTAGCAGTAAACATTCTTCTCTTGGAATGCCAGCCATTTTTTTATCATCTAAATAATCATAACAAGGGTATGTACCCCAAGTAGAAAGATCTTTTTTTATTTCTCCTTCTAACTTTATAAATTCCATTTAAAAAAATTGCAACTGAAACAACCAAACTTAATGATACTAATTGAAGCTGAATGTGTCAGGGCAGAGGAAAATAAGCATATCCATGTTTATTTCAGGAACATTTGCAAGTGATTTATTTGCATTAAAAAGCCACAGCAACAGCCAAAGTCCAGCAAATCAGGTTTGTTTGGCTAAATAGAAAAGCACCAAAGGAAAGCTACATCCTTGAAAGATGGAAGTGGCTTTTTTTGGGCTGAAGATGAATACTGGAACACACTGAAAACAAAACAGAAGACTCAAAGAAGAAGGCAAAGATACATCTAAACACCTACCATTGCCTGAGTGACTCCACTTGAAGGCAGGACCTTGTTGCCAGTCTCAGCCCCCACCACCAATCCAGAATGATGTGTCATGACCCAGCTGTTGCAGGAAACTAGAAAATCCTTCATTCAGTTTACAGCAGAATTCTGCATGCAGATTTGTGTTCAGAATAGCCAAACAGCAATGAACTAAACATTCACTTAATTAAAAAACTTTTTTCTTGTCCTCAACCTGGAAAAAAAACTAGTTAAAATCTACTGTGTGTTCTCAGGATTCATGACAAAAGAGCTGGAGGATCCATCTGGGTATCAGCCTAGGAGCTGTGGGATTCTAAATTCCACTTCCACTGCACCTGGGATTCACTCAGCAAAATTCTTATGTGAACTGAAAACAGCTGAGGGAGGATGGAAAGGTGACCCAGGAAATGCACCTGTCCTTGACCTGTCCTTGACCTGTCCTTGACCTGTCCTCCTCCTGAGGTTCAACCAGAGCTTTTTCTGCAGCTCTCCCTGTCACAGTGGCAACTGCAGGCTCCCCTGCTCCAAAGCCAAATGTGCTGCTGCTCCTACCTAGTGAGAGGAGGTCACCAAATATACCATCGACAATTACAGTTTCTTCTGCTAGCTGTAAAAGGTTTCTAGTCAAGAGTTGCAATTGTCTTCTCGTTGGAATAAAATGTGAGGTATTTTAGGAAGCTCTTAGAGAAGCTGAGTGGATTGAAGCATTGTTGTGCTAATTAAAGCTTCTTTGATTTTCCAACACTTAATCTAACACTCTGTGAAGTGAGAGTTTTTATAGCAAGGCCAGCCATGGGAGATAATGCAACTCCAAAAGTACCTGGTAGAAGCTTTAGCACAGAGCGTTTCTCCTTTTCTCTGCAGCCTGAAAAAGAGTCTGAAGTCGTGGTGTTTCTACAGCCTTCTGAGGGGAAAAGACACAACTCTGTTTGCTCCTGTGGGCTCTGGGTTACTTCAAGAGCCTGTATTTGGCTGTGTCAAGCCAGGGCAGCTGCTCTTGGGGACAGCCCTGAATGAGAATTCAGAATTTCTGAATTTGATCTGCTTTGGCAGTCAGACCATCTGACTTAAACTGCCAGCCCTGAAGGCACCTGCTCCAGATGCTGCAGAGGATGGGCAACACTTCAACACTGGGGAAGGGGGCACCCATCAGGATAGTTTGGTTTTGCTTTCAGAGCTAAAAGTCGTTTTTTGGCTTGGAGGAGTTTTAGGATTCTTATTCATTGAAGAATAAAGAGAATGTATATTCACACTTGCTATCCACAGGATTCCATAAAGCAATTGTTCTGTAGCCATTAATCAAACAGTGCACGAAAACTGACCAACTTCCAAGATTAACTGCCAGATAAATCAAATTTATGTTGAAATCATCAATATTATCCAAAGAAAGTAACAGGACAATAGCACTTTGTTACTAAATGGACTCAGCCCCTCTCTGTAATTGAAAGTCTGCTGAATTATTGCTCCTCTTAGAACACACCTGCCAGAGCAGCTGAAGAAGAAAGGAGCTTATTCCATGGTTCTTCATGTCTGTTACCTAAGCTATACCTGCAGAGACACATTTTTCCCTCAGTGTAGGATGCTTTAGAGAGAACCTATACAGCAGATGGCTTGGTGTACCCAAAGGAAGGACTCAACATACAACCTTTTTGCAAATTATGAAGTACAAAATACAACATAGGAGGATTTGCATTTTGGGGTAAAAAACCCACATATTTACTTTTGAGATTAAGTAAGGAATTAACACAGAGATTCAACTAACTCAGTACACAGTGTTGGTTGGTTGGGTTTTTGTTGGTTTGTTTTTATTTGTTGGGTTGTTTGGTCGTTTGGGGTTTTTTTGTTTTGTTTTGTTTGGTTGGTTTTTTTTAATGGAGTGATTTTAGAGAGCAAAATCATGTCCTAGGACCTGGTCCCGAATGCAGAAAGTTTCAACAGGAAATAACAGGAGCTTTGCTAAGAGCAAATGGGAGAAGATTGCTACTGCAGAGATGATAAACAAGCTCTTTTTTTGGTTTGGGTTGGTTTTTTTTAGAGAAAAGAAAGAAGCAATGAAACTTTAGACACACCTAGAGCCAGCAGAACTCAGTGACAGTGATCACTCCCTTGACTACCACACAGTAGCCAACAACAGACAAACAGTTTGGACCAGACCCATCTAAGATCACTGCAAATCCTTACTGACAACTCCACAAAACAATTTCAGACAGTTTGTAAGTGATATTCAATCAACTGACTGAACACTCGACGCTATTGATGAACAAGGCTTTCATTGACAAAAGCTTTTCTCGACCAAGAAGGCAAAACAAGTCAGGCAATAAAATCACAGGACAGGCCACACAAAATGTTCTGCCTCGTCAGGATAATTCCACTTCATTTCACCAATGTGTGATCAGTACTCTGTGTGCAGCCCACTGCCCCTATCTCCTGAAAAACCCATCTCTAGGTGGACTCCCAACACACAACAGATCTGGCACAAAATAACAAGCATTTATGTCACTGCCTCCTCTGTGCACAACACAACACTGGGACATGGCATGCATGGCTCTGTCGGAGCACTCTGCACAGAACACGCCTCCATAAAGCAATTTTCCACAGAAAACAACATCAAGTCACTTGGATTTGCTGACATCCAACCCAGCCCAAAGCCCATGGTCTGTAACACAGTGGTTTGAAACCTGAAGTCTGCACTTAGATGATAATTAATACCCACAAACCTTCGGAGGGTGCAATCAGTGTTCACGGACAGTAGGTTTAACCTGATTTTGGGTTTTGGTGGGACTGAGTGATGTCTCAGAAGTGAGGGCAGCACAGTTTGGCCCCAGAACATTATTCAGGGATAGGTCCAAAAGCCTGCAGAAGCCAAACCTTTGGATTAATTGCACTGTAAAGCTTGAGCTGACATTTACAAGCCTCTCAAAGCCCACAGCCACATTTCCCACTCATTACATTGCCACTTCTTATACCACTCAGTAGAAAAACCGTCAATAAAGCAACCATTCATTTCAGACAGAGCTGGCCAATAGTGACAGCAGAGAAACCAGACCCCAGAAAATAACCAGACAGAATAAACCTGGGTAAGATCCTTAAAAATTATCTTTAATTGATGCCAAGTATGAACAGATGAACGAGTACAGAAGCAGGTAAAACTGCATAGATGAAAACTATGCATTTCAAATAGTTCAGGAAATCATAACATCAGATATTCTAAAAATGGTAAGTCAAACAATTTCACTACTTGGAAGTAAAATGAGCTGTAATGTGACAATGAAGTACATACTTGACCCAAAGTATAAGTGATTGGTAAATGGTGGAAATAAGTACAGCTGTGTCAGCTTAAATGGTTTGTTGCCCTGATGGTGCACTTTCATATGGAGATTATTCAGTTTATATATTTCACATCGGCAATATCTGATCTTTAAAGTCAGAGGTATGTCTGAGAGGCCATTTACAGTTCTATTGACAGCTGTTATTTATTCATTTCAAACCGACATACTGCAAAAAACCCAATGTTTTACATGTTAAGGAAAGGAAAAGAAAAGATTTCATCGTAGCAGGTTATAGGTAAGGGTTTGCTGAATTTAGTCATAAAAATATCATTTTTACTTTTGTACAAAAGTAAAATATACATTTGATCCCAATTACATTATAGAAATGTCACTGAAACAATAACATGGATCAAAGACTGATGCACCTAAAGGAACTGAATGCAGTGTCTTCATTTTATTATAGAAACTAGAAATGGAAGATGATTTTTTTTTAATATATAACTTGTAGTGACATTTGCTAGAGCCTGTGAACAGGTGAAATATACAGAATTACATAGATATTAACAGAAACCTTGAGACAAATTTCAGTTAAGACCTCAGTTTCATTTTATTTCCTTTGAAAATATCAAAGCATGCTATGCCTTGACAGCATAAATTGTTGACCTCACCGGTGGTAAGTTCACCTGTACTGAGTGAAACTGTAGAACACCCTGAAGTTTCTTTTTTTTTTTTTTTTTCTTTTTTTTGCAGATACAAATACTGACACCTTTAAGAATACTTGATAAGCATTTCAGGAAAAAGAAATTCCCTACACCTGATTAAGTAAAGCCAGAACAACAGAAAACAGAAAAAGAAATTCAGCCTGAATTAAGTCCAACCAAAATTGAAGTGTAGGTCCCTGGTTAAAGCATCTCAGAATAGGAGCCTGTTCCAGACTTGCAGGATGCAGGTCTGGGACAAACTTGCCCTGCTGTGCAATTGCAAGGACAGCTCTGCAGTTCCATCCAGCTCTGCTGCTACACGGAGGCTAAATCACACCTTGGAGCTGACTCTGCATCCCTGTGAGTCTGAAATTACTCTGAGGATCACTGGCATCAGGCTGCTGGAAGCCTACAGGATCAGACCATTCCTGGAAAAGCTGCAGTGCCTCCCTCTTCTTCAGGTTAGGGGAAAAGGTTAATCCAGAATGGCACCCCTCAAGCAACAGTTATCAAGGTAGTATTTGGAAAGGAATACATTCTCTCCATGTATTGCATGTGTATGCAGAAGATTTTGTTCTAAAATTCCTTTTTCTAATAAATTTCAGATGTTCCTGACCTAGTGTTGGTTGTGTTTTGTTCAATAAATGCACATATAAGAAACTGCACTGTTCAAGTGTGGACTATGGAAAAGTGAAACTTGCCCTCAGTTCCTCAAAATCATCAAGTTTTGAGGTTACACTTGAGCTTCAGCTCTCTCACCGTAGAAACTAACTTCGTGTACTTCTGCCTACTGAAAACCATTGTCCCTTAGTAAAGAAAAAACCCTGTCAATACGAGTTGCCACTGCTCCTGCTGCCAGTTTGGGCTGCTGCAGCCTACAATGGATGGTACACAGCTGGTTTGCTGAGAAGGGTCTGATCTCTTGAATCTCTGCCTGGGCAAAAACCACAGCTGCAGACAAGAGGACCCTGGCTGAATTTTGTCCTGTCTCCAGCGCTTTATTCTGTCTCACAAGTGCTACTCCAGGTGACTAATAGTACATCAGGCTAGCACGTGTGCAGTTTTGTAAAGTGGAAATTAATTTCCTTGGGCCACAATTGTTTTCAGCTTCCCCAAAGGCAGCAGAGTGGATTATCCTCACAAAGGTGTAAACCAGGAACAAAGGGAGGGACTCATCAGAACTGGCACCAGGACTAAGTGTTAGTTTTCCCCTCAGAAAGCCAGGCTGTGAATAATGCAGCACTCGTGTACCAAGAGTTTTGGTGCACGTGGGCACCCCCTGCACAACGGGGTCACTTCCAGTACATCCAATGATTATTTACTACAGGCTTATCTGTCTGAATGGACTTGTGAGGCAGATGAGGTAAACTGCATTAAGCCCCATTGTGTTCGGAATTAAAGCAGCCTTAATTCAATTCAGGTTACTTCCCTTTCAAAAAGAATGACTCCAAATCAGATTAAGGTTGCTTTAACACTGCAACAGAATGTCCATGCTGGGCTTTAAAGCAGTTTAACAAATCTACTTTAAATGCACACCTTTCATTAATTCGGATTAATTTCCTGAAGTCCCTAGTGGAGATAAGGCTTAGGAGACCCCATGCAGGGAATCTGCAGAGGTTTGCTAGGATGCTGTGAACTCACAGCCTGGCTTACTGCACCCTGACTTCCTCATGAAGGTGACTAAATCCATTTCAAGGGCTGTGTTGGAGCTGCCACACAGAGGGTTTGAGCTCTCAGCAGTCTTGCAGCAATCCCTCAATTCTGTGAAGGAACAGGGTGCAGAGTCCTTCATTTCCACTCTCACCCTTGCTCCTCTGCCTCTCCCTACTGCTCCAGAGCTAAGAATGGTAGAACCAGATGGGGAATTCTGGCAGGGATACCAGCCTATGGGATTCCTGCCTGCTGACTCTCTGCTTCATTCCTGCCTCTGCACTGCAGTGCACTGCTGCCTTGCCCTTGCCAGGTGAATTCCCTCGCCCCTTTCCCTGAGTGGATGAAGGAAAAGCTGCACAGGACCAGCTAAGAAGCACAGAGAGGCACAGAGCAGTGGGTGGTAGAGGAGACTTGGGGAATGACTCCTTCTTGCTGGAAAAGCTGCCTTCCCCTCATCAAACTAAAGGCTGCCATGTCCACTGGGTTCCCTATCCAGCATAATGAGGGCATCACTTCCAGGAGGTCCCTACAAAGGAATTCTCTTGACTCTTGCAGAGAAGCATTACACTGGCCATCAGCTCATTTCCAGTTACTTAAAAAACCCTTAGAGTCCACTTGGCAAAAAGAAACATAAGGGCCAAAAGAAAAAAAAAATAAAAGAAGAGATATAAAAAGAAAAAGAATAAATAAATAAATAATTTTTAAAGGATGCTTGCTGATAAGAACAGGCAGTTTGTTAAGTGCACCTTCAGGCCCACAAAGACATTTCAGCACTCCTGTGTAAAGGGAGTAAGAAACTGTTTTTTGTGGTTGGTTTTTTTGTGTCAAACTTGTCGAAAATGCATGCCTATGCTACATGAGGTTAATTCCTGTACTCCATATGGGTTGAGATCCTTTGCAGTGAGCTATAAATGGACAAAGCAACATTCAGGCTCCCCAAACCACGAGTTCTTATGATCCATCCTGGTCTCCTGACAAAGAATTGCTGCATGCAGCACTTTCCTCTGTGCATAAGCAGAATGATCATCACTCTGCACATTGAATTAAGGTGTGCACACCCAGCTGGGGCAGAAGGAACCCAAGAGAGGCCTCATCTCCCAAATGCATCCTTCTGATCATCAGTCCCATAGCACTGAACTGATTATTGCTGTTTAGTTTAGTCAGGTGGTGGTTTTAAAAGCTGAGTGCAGCATTCAAGTCCATTTTTACATCAGAAGTCATATCCTACAATTCAAGAGTTTGGGAAGATCAGGACCACTGGAATTTAATGGGGAGAGAGGTGTACCATGGGCAAGGGTGTGAGCAGGGGACAGGAAAGAAGCTTTACAACATCTACCTAGAGGATGTAATGCCCTGTTTTATCTGATGCTTTGCACTTCTTGGAGGAGTTGGAGATCCCTCCGTTCTTGATCTTTCTCATCACTAAGATTCACAGAAGTCACACAGTGAGAAATAAAGTCAAGTCTTTCTGGAAACCTGGCAGGTCAAGCTTGTGCGTAACTGCAGAGTTAGGGTTGGTTTTTAACTCTAAGTGCCTCGATTTTATTTCATATATACATGTGTCTGCATACGTATGTGACACACACAGGAGCAGACATACATATATATATTTATATATTTATACACGTATATACATATATCAGAAAGAGAGGGGAGGAAAGGATCTGTACAGCATGGAAGGAGATGTGTTCAACAGCAGTTGGCCACATGCTAAGTGCAGAATGAAGATCCTCAACTTTGTCCATTTGAAAAATTTAGATTAGTGCCTACGTTTGTTCAGATCAAAGGTTATTATCTTCCAGGGCCTAGCAGTCAAGGCTGTCATGTTGCAGAAGATACCTTCTCCTAGCATTGCTTCCCTCACCAGGAAATGATGGAAGGAGAGTAAGATCAGCGACCAGGAATAAGAACATGGCTCAAAGGCTGTGATGGGATCTAAGATCTGAAAGGGGATGGAGCAGACAGGGATGGGAGGGCCCTGCAAAGCCTTTCCCATCTACCTGCTGGGGAATCTAAGGGAAAGAAGAGCACAGTCCTCCAGTCTGACTGGGCAATGCCAGGGCTCCTATTCCTCCTGCACCCTGCCCTGCAGGGACAAGATGCCAAAAAATCACCTCAGGGAAAGGAAGGGCAGACACAGTGATGGCAATGATGCCTCTGTGAACAGCCTGGGGAAACCTGAAGCCTTGTATGCACACAACTATGAGTTATTTGGCAGAAGCCAATGCAGAGCCCTGCAGCATCGGACTGGCTGGGGAAGGAAAGTATTCCACGGGCATTGGTGGTCTCTGCCTGCCTCTTCTGCATCCCTCTCACTCACACTTGATCTTTCTATCCCTAAACCCTTCTGTGCTGTGCCAATAGAAAGCACAGGACACTCCTGACAGTGGACTGACTTCCTGTCCTTTCCCTCAGTGTCTCTGATCCACTCAGTTCCTGGAGGCACTTTCAGCAATTTTGGGGGGTGTAAGATAAAGGCACTGTGCAACTCTCAAAATCAATCTGCTGAGTCTCTTCAGTGAGTTCTGGGGGGGATACAAAAAAGTCTCAACTGATGACTGCAAAAGAAACCAGCTGCTGCAATTTGGATGCATATAATAGATAAGTTTCATTTACATTCTGAGAATGCACCAAAAAGCATGCATCTGCACCTTTCATCTATAAAGGATACTAGGTTTTTAGGTGTTGCTATATATAACTTGACTTCTTATTTTCCATATAACTTTCCCTTTAAGGGATGGGATATGTTCCTTTCTGACAACACCTGGACAAAAGCCAACACATTTCCCTGAGCAATGCAGGAAAACAATCAAGTTTCTCTAATCAGTTCATTCAGGCCCTCAGTCTATCAAGCGCATTTTTTAAAATTTTTATTGTTATCATTATTGTTGTTATTATCATCATTATTATTATTATCATTGAATTCATGCACTAATTAATTCAAGTTACACTTTAATCAAATAGGCCATAATGCTGAATATTTGAACATGCTTTGATCTCCAAAAGTTATTGTTCCCATTTGACTAACATACGCACTTAAATACAGTACTTTAAATTACTAGTCAACGATTTAATAAATTAAGGAGTGCACTTCTGGTGAATGCAAATCAAAAAGAAAAAGAAAAGAAATGAAAAAAAGAGAGGAGAAAGGACCTATTTTTAGAAGATTCAGTTCAAACGAAAGCTTATCGGCTATTGTCTGAGGTAACGTTTCAAGCATGCGATCATAAAATAAATAGTATCAAATTCAAACATGCTTATATTAAACTCCATTGTGCTATCTTGCAACAGAGGGGCTTAAAGTTTTGTATCCAGTTCTGAACAGGGATGGGGGGAAAAGTGTGTTTCTATCATCTGCTTGTGAGAGAACTTAGCAGCATTGCAGATGTTTTGTCTTCAGTTTTGTTTGTTATTCTCCTTTTAGGATATTTCTTCTACGGACAGCAAAAGAGACCAGGCTTAAGTAGGATTTTTAATTATGTGCTGTGTGGATCTGTAGGTTGGAAGGATGGAATCTTTCACAGAGGGGGCGGAAGGAAAATTTGCACTCCTTCATAAACACCACGGCAAATGCTTGCCGCAGGTTTTGGCTGATCTTTTTTTACTATTATTATCTGATGCACTTTCTTGCAACTGTGCAGTTTTGCAGAATATTTTTACTGGAATCCATGCATATGCTTAATAGCTCTAAAAACTGTCTTGCTTAGTTTAAGATAACTTTATCCAAAAAAAAGGAAAATAAAAAGAGAAGAGATGGGAGAGGAAAAGTTTAGGTCTAGTGTCATAACGGCTTAAAACTAAACTAGTTCAAATGGTTATCCTTTACCAGGTGGAAAATGTTTTTTTGAAAATAAACAAAATTTTATCTTTCATGGATCCTGGAAGCTTCTTTATCGCAGAGCAAAGATTTGCAATGCAACAATGCATTTACGAGGTAAATAAAGCATTCAAAGACTATCAGTAAAGCATCTACAAAGTGTGACTGTGTCACTAAAGTCTTCAAGCTGTGAGTGGGGATTTTGTTTTGTTTTTTGTTTACACATCAGTCAGCAGCTTGCTTTTATTAACGCAGTTTTGGTTGGCTACAGTGCAGTTGCCAGTTCTGAGATTAGCCTCTCTAAAATTGTCTATGCTATTATTCATATCCTCTTCGATTTCCATGTACTCAGATTTGCTGATTGTGGAGGAGCTGCGGCGACTGAGATCACTGTCAGATGCTAAATTAGGGGAGCTAACGTGAAGCAACTGAGCCTGTTCTTCCCCTTCTGTTTCTCGGTGGTAGAAGTAGTTGAAGTTGGACACGATGACAGGTACAGGCAGGGCAATTGTCAGCACACCAGCGATGGCACACAAGGAGCCTACGATTTTGCCTCCAATTGTCACAGGGTACATGTCACCATAGCCCACAGTGGTCATGGATACCACCGCCCACCAGAAAGCATCAGGGATACTTGTGAAATGAGACTCAGGTTCTTCAGCCTCAGCAAAATATACCGCACTAGAGAACAAAATCACCCCAATGAAGAGGAAGAAGATTAGTAAACCTAGCTCTCTCATACTCGCTTTGAGGGTCTGTCCCAAAATCTGGAGGCCCTTAGAGTGCCGGGAGAGTTTGAAGATTCGAAAGACTCTTACCAGTCTGATGACTCTCAGGATGGCCAAGGAGGTGGCCTGCTCTCCTTTCTGAGTGCCCTCCCGCTCGGCCATCTCGGTGCCCAGGGTGATGAAGTAAGGGATGATGGCCACAATGTCAATAAAGTTCATTATGTTCTTGAAGAAATCAGTCTTGCTAGGGCAAGCAAAGAAGCGCACCACCAGCTCAAAGGAGAACCAGATGATGCACAGGGTTTCCACAACAAAGAATGGATCTGTGAAGATGTTGGATTTGTAGACCTGGGTGGTGTTGTCAGTGCGGTGCACTGTGTACTCCTTGTCCTCCTTCAGCTCAGGTAATGTCTCTAGGCAGAAGATCACGATGGAGATGAGGATCACCATGACAGAGACTATGGCAATAACCCTTGCCGGCCCAGAGCTCTCTGGGTACTCAAAGAGGAGCCACACTTGGCGCTGGTACTCCCCCTCCGGCAAGGGTCTCTCCTCATCTTTAATGAATCCTTCGTCTTCCCGGAACTTCTCCATGGCCTCCTCGCCCAGCTCATAAAATTTGATCTCCTCAGAGAACATGTCCAGGGGGACGTTGACGGGCCGGCGCAGCCGCCCCCCGGACTGGTAGTAGTAGAGGATGGCGTCGAAGCTGGGCCGGTTGCGGTCGAAGAAGTACTCGTTGCGCAAGGGGTCGAAGTAGCGCATGCGCTTCTTGGGGTTGCCCAGCAGCGTGTTGGGGAACTGGGCTAAAGTCTTCAGCTGCGTCTCGAAGCGCAGTCCCGCAATGTTTATCACCACGCGCTCACAGCACTCGTGGTCGTCGTGGGCAGCGGGCTGGTAGCTATCCTGGGGGTGGCCAGGTAGCGCAGAAGTCTCGTCCATGTTGTCTCCAGCCATCACGGTCATGGTGGCACACGGGAAAGGGGATCAAGGGGCAGGGGAGAAGTGAGGGAAAGGGAGGAGGAAGAGGAGGAGGAGGATGGAGGAGCACAGAGAGACCCAGGGCGGTTCAAGGGTGGGGGGGTTGAGGTGGGATGGGGAGCTTGAGGAAGGGGTGGATGTGGAGCCTAAAGGATGGAAATACCCAAAAGGGGAAAAGAGAGGCGGGATGGAGGGAGAGGCATCAGGGATGATGGGAGGGTGAAGAAAGAGGGAAGAAGTACCTTTAGGGGGGGCAGAGGGCAGGTAAGGTGAGGGGTCCTGTCCCCCAAACCGGGAGGCTGAAGGTCTATGGAGTGCACCCCCAGGCTGGGGCTCCCCTCCCCAGCCGTCTCCTTTAGCCTTTAACTCGATCCGTCCACTTTTCTCGCCGGCTCGACCATCGCCGCAGCTGCTGTCACGAAGCTACCACGCACACACACGCACACACACGCACATACACATAAAATAAATAAATAAATATAGAAATAAATATATAAATCACGGGCTGGCTGGGAGGCGAGTCCTTGCAATGCCAACTCAGCAAATTTCCATCACCTGCCTCTTCCTTCCCCCCCCCCCCCACCACCACCGCCACTGCCCTGATCCTCTCTTCTTTTGCGCTGGGGAGGGAGGGATGGAAACACTCTGCTTTGAAGGCATAAAGCTCACTTGCAGGATGGAGGCTGCCAGGGAGGAGAGAAACAGAATAAACCAGCCCCCAAGCCCCTCCACATACACACACACAGGCGCAATGGATTGGCTTTCACACCAGCAGGAACATCCCGTTCTGCCCACTACGGCAGCACATGCGGAGTTCTACGCGTCCCTACACATCCCCGGACATTCACCAGGGCCTCCGAGGCATGAAGGTGCCCCGAACTCATCGGGAGGGCTCCTCGGGCAACTTCAGCGGGGTCAGCTCCTGCAAGGAGTCTCCCGAGCACCGCGCTCCCCGCTGTGGAGGCTTAGCTGAGCACTGACAACTTCATCACACCAACTGGTGGGGGGGGATTAGGAGAGGGGGAGCAAAGCATCTCCTCTGCTGCTTTGCAGCAGCTAAAGGTAACCGAGAGAGAGAGACAAGGGGAGGGAGGTCGACATCCCAGACCCAAACAGTCCGAAATCGAGTGTCACAGCGGCAGGGAGAAGGGGCTTTCCTTACCTGCTCCGGGCGAGACGCGCCGCTTAGGAGTAGGAGCCAGTGCCGGAATGCGTCAAGTCGCCTTGCAGCAGCATCCAAAAAAACCAAACCAAAACAAAAACCGCAGCGGCAAACTTAACCCTCCTCCTCCTCCTCTCGCACCCCTCTTTACAACACAGCGATCACTTTACAGGGCTGCCTGCGAGACACTGAAATATTCATACACTGTCTTAGGCTGCACCAAGGGCGAGTGGGTTTAATTAGTTTCTGCTGAGAACCGCAGTGGGGGGTGGAGGGTGTGCGCGGAAAAGAGTGCAAAGTACCTTTTCCAAAAAGGCTCGAGTTAGTCAATAAAATGAAGGAGTCCTAGATAGCTGCTGGCTCTCCAGCTTTCTTGCCTTAGGACAGCTGGAAAAGGAGCCGGGCGCTGGGCAGCGGCGGCGGGGGAGATGTCAGAGCGCCGCAGCCCTGCAGCCGCATCCCCGGAGTCGGTCTTGGCTCGTCCCGGCAGCAGCAGCGGCGGAGGCAGGAGGAGGCAGGAGCTGGACGCGTGTGGCAGGAGCGAGAGGACTGCTGAATGCATAAGAGCGTGGAGCAAACTCGAGCCATTTCTTGACGCTGCAGTATCAGCAGAAACCTGAGAGCTGTTTGGTGCAGCTCGGGGATCGGGAGGGCGGGGGAGTCGGGGGCCGGAGCCGGCGGAGGAGGGAGGGAGGGAGGGATGCGCGCTGCCCCCGGGCCGGCCGCCCCCGCACGCTGCGCGCCGCGCCCCCGACGCAATGCGGGCGGCCCCGGGATGGGGCTGCGGGATGGGGCTGCGGGATGGAGCAGCGGGATGGGGCTGCGGGATGGGGCTGCGGGATGGGACAGCGAGATGGGGCTGCGGGATGGAGGTGCGGGATGGAGCTGCATCGGGATGGGACAGCGAGATGGAGGTGCGGGATGGGGCTGCGGGATGGGGCAGCGGGATGGAGCTGCTTCGGGATGGGGCAGCGGGACGGGGCTGCCTCGGGATGGGGCTGCCTCGGGATGGGGCTGCGGGATGGGCTGCGGGATCCTGGGCAGCCCGGACAGGTGCGCCGAGGGACGGCGGGACAGCGCTTCGTCCCCCGCAGCCCCTGCGGCGGAGCGGGGCCGCGCATCCCGCACGGAGCGGGACCGCACATCCCGCACGGAGCGGGGCCGCGCATCCCGCACCGACCCCGGCTGCGGCCCCGGAGGGCGGCGGCTGCGCCCGCAGTGCCCGGAGCCCCCGGCCCGCCTCGGTACTGGACGGGGCTGCGCAGCCGGAGCCTCCTGGACACACTGGTGGAGGATAAAGTCCCAGAGGAGCGGTTGGAATTGGGAGGGTTAATCGTCAGGCAGGGACAGTGCCCTTTCATGCTGCTTTATCCCAGCGAATTCGTTTAATTGATGAATCACATAAGTTCGAGATGGAAAAGACCCATTATGTCATCAGCTGGCCTCCCCTGCCAGCACAGGATTGCTCCCCACAGTATATGATCGCTTACATTATATAAAAGCCTGCTGCTCACTTTGTCAGAGCGGGAGCGGTGATCAAATACAACCCGTGCCTGTGTAATTTGAAGCACTCCAGGGCTAAGTAACACCAAGTTCGTGTTTAACAGACCTGGTCTCATTAGCTTTCCACTGCATAATACATTATCTTCACTTAAGATCACCACCTTGACAGTCCAAAAATACTTAACCACCTGACCTCCCCGGTGGTTTCTGTCTCTTCTTCCCTTCCCCTTATGCCCATGCTTTGTTGTTTCGGGTGAGGTTTTTTGATGATGTTGTGGTTCATTTTAAATTTCTTTACGAGAGTAAAAAAGATACTAAAATTCTCTACCCCGGCAGTGCTGCAATCACAGCAAGTTAGCATTCACCAGCCCTGTGGAAACATAAGTGCAAGAAACAAACAGATTTCCTGTCTATCCTGCTACAAGGGTGGGTCTTGTTGTTTGGTTTGTTGGGTTTGGGGTTTTTTTTTGTTTGTTTGTTTTTTCCAGTATCACATATGCTGAAAGTTTTGTGAGAAACTTCTGGTGAAGTTCTGAGCAAAAGAAGTCTCCTTCTGCCACTCCCAGGTGAAACAAAACACGAAATAAAAAGAGAGGGTCTTCTTCCAGCGAGAAATAAAGCACCATTTTCTGTCTCAAGTTAAGCAGCTCATCATCAGCACCCGGCCCTGGACCCTGTAAAAACTAAAGTCCCACAAAAAAAGCAAAGGCTGTCCCATCACTTAAACTAACCAGGCTGTTTTCCAATCCCTCGAGAAACTCAGACACAGCCTTTGACTCAATATCCTCTTATGGCAGTGAATTCCTTGCCTGGGTGACACGGCTGCTGCGGAGTGCTCCGGGAGCTCGGAGCTGCTGGGCAGGAGGAGCTCAGCGAGGGAGCGCTCCCCCGCCCCTGGGCAAAGCTTTGTTCCCCTGTCCCAGCCCAAAGGATGCTCAGGAGAGGGCTGAAAATGCAGATCTCACAAGCAGAGGCCCGAGATCGCGGTGCTGCTCTGCCCTTGCCTTCCTGCAGGATTGCAGGCAAGGCTACATATTCTGCTTTTGCATCTGGAAAACGGGGCTTAAAAGTGCTTCCTTTGCCTGTCACAGCTCCTTAGGCTGCTGCATTCTGAGAGATGCCTTAGCACAGCAGAACCCAAATCCTCACTGGGAGCTGTGTGCACACCAGGCACAGAAATTAAAAAAAAAAAAACAAAAAGAACCAAAAGGATAGCAACCTTTGTTTTTCCATCACAGCAAAAGGACAAAATGGGATATTGCTCTCCCCCCTCCTCATTTTGAATAGCTTTGAACTGTGGGATTTCTCTTTGCAATCCAACTACCATTACTGACAAGCAGTCACGCAGGAGGGGAGGGATCTTTCTAAGTGGGCTATTAGCCATGGGGTCAATAAAATCTTGTTAAAGAACACAGACTAATGGGCAGTGTAACTAGGGCTTGCAAGAAGGTCATATGTTACATATGTATTATAGTTCTAAGTAGCTTCAATTAAATGTTGAGGAATGGAAGGAGAATCCAACTTACTGCTCAATTCAAAGTCAGGCTGGTGCTATTTCCTACGTTCTATATTACAGAAGATGGCCAGCAGAAGTTGAATTTGTAATCCCCCCAAAAAGCCACACTGAAATGTTCTCTTCAGGAACAATTTTTTTTATAGGGAAACTAAAAATTGCAAGAAACTTTGCAGCCTTTTGTGGTGGGAAGTCTGGTGGTACTGTTGTTAGAAAGAAGAGCATTTTTCTTTTTTTTTCTTTTTTTTTCTTTTTTTTTTTTTTTCTTTTTTGTTTTGTTTTAGAAAGAAAGAATCAAGTTGTTGATTAAAAGTCCTTGTGTGTTGTGAGGATTACAAAAAATATTCGTATTGAATGAAAGTGAATCTGAAACAGGATTTAAAAAATAAGCATTGGCTTTACACAGTGAAACAGGCTTTAAACACTGCCACCAGGGAACCTGGAAAATCCTGATTGAAATCAATGGATGCAGAAGCACAGTGGATTTCTGAGCATGGCATAATTCCTGTGAGTGTCTTGAGTGAGCCCCAAAATTTCCTCACCTGCAAGAGATTTCGTGTGATAAAAACCATTGTGAAATCCAATGGCAAAGGATGTCCTGGTTGTTTGATCCTCACAGGCACTGTAATCCCAATCCATCTAAGCCTGGAAACCAACCTGGAAACATTATAGCTGCATTTTGAGCTGCCTAAAGGCACCAATGAGTTGTGCAGATGTCACCACACACCTCATTTAATGGCCTTGGGAGGAAGAAGATAAAGTGAGATGTTCTGGCCCAAATTTTCCATGCAGAGCTCTGTCAATCGTTCTGGTTCATGACATGGAAAGAGTCAACAGAGGGAACCAAAGGTGAGCTTGTGGTGTTGACAGTTGGGCTTTCTTTCTTGAGGGGGAAAAGAATCCCTTAAAGCTTTTAATCTTTTAACATTGATTTATGAGCCTTGCTAATATCCTTCAGTATTATTAGGCATTTTTTGTGACTGGGATAATCGAATCTCATGCTTCAAAGAATACTGAGAGCTGATGGAAGATGACAATGCCTTTGGTTCCCTCTTGTTATATTGTTTCATTTTTTGTCCTGTTCCCTTTTAAAACCTTAAATATGAGCCCTCTGTGATCAAAAAAGCCAAGGAGTAGACCCAGTCCTGCTGCTAGACAGAGGGAAGAGGAGAGCTTGGGAGTTATCCCTGTGAAGAAGGAAGCAGAAACTGCCCTCACTCATATGATAGTTGTGCCATTAGGACCAGCCTGGAGAGAAAAGATGTCCCTGCCTTGCCTATATGTCCCACATCACTGGGCTGGAAAGGCACAAAGTGTGGCAATAAGAGAATGGCTGGGCACGGAAGAGCAGAAAATGTTCTGTATTAGATTGGGGTTGAGCTTTCTTCTGTCTTTAAAAGCAGCTATATCATCAGAAATTGAAACAAAGTGTCAATCCACCCCTGCGCATATTCAGGTTTTTAACACACTTTTCTGAATGGGAGCCGGTTTTGGTTTCCCATGATTGGATGACTTAGTATGAGACCTTATAAAAACACCACAGCAAGAATATATTTATCAAGAGTGCTGCTGGCCACCAAGTGCAGAGAGCAGAGAGTGACCTTTCCCCTTATCATGAGGGGTGAGCACCACACAAAGGGCCACTGTCAGAGAAGGGAACACCTGAGGAGAACAGAGCACCACCAGAGCAAGTACGTTCCTGTAAAATCCCAAAACCAGTCCTTGCAGTGGGTCCTTGCAATACACAACCAAGAAGTCAGCTTTAGGAAGTCTGAGTTTGCTCCTGTGTGAGTTCATTTGCAGGATGATTCCACACCATAAAAAAAGATTCTGACAGATATCTAAACAAAGCCCGCCTCATAAGGCATCAGGCTGCTCAGGAGTGAATCAGAAAGTGATGGTGTTTTTAAAAAATAAGCCTTGTTATGAAGCCCCAAGCTTGAGGCTGAGTGGTGATGAGTGATAGAATCACATAATCATAGAATGGTTTGGGCTGGAAGATCATCTGGCCTGAGATGATCATCTCATTCCACCCCCTGCCATGGGCAGGGACATCTTCCACTATCCCAGGTTGCTCAGAGCCCCATCCAGCCTGGCCTGGGACACTTCCAGGGATGGGGCAGCCACAGCTTCTCTGGGAAACCTGTGCCAGGGCCTCAGCACCCTCACAGGGAACAATTCCTTCCCAATATCCAATCTAACCCTGCTCTGTGTCAGTGTGAAGCCATTGCCCCTTGTCCTGTCACTCCAGGTCCTTGTCAAGAGTCTCTCTCCATCTTTCCTGTGGCTCCCTTCAGGCACTGGAATGCTGCAATGAGATCACCCCAAAACCTTCCCTTCTCCAGGCTGAACAAACACACTTAGTGGAATTCTCTAAGAAAACAAAATGTGCCTTAGGGACTCAAGGCATAAAAGGATACCCCCAGTGCTCAAATAATCTGCCAGTGTTGCCATAGCCATAATCACAGCAGAGCTATTAAATCAGAGCCAGGTTTAGCCCTAGCTGGGCTGCAAGGTCACCTGCAACAGAACTCCAGGAACACTCATTAACACCAACATTAGACTGCAGCAATGGGAATTAGAGTTTATAGCAGAGGATATTCTAAGGCTAGTGGCTAGTGCAAGCTCTTGATGTGTTGCCATTAAATATTGCACATTATCACTTGTTCTTATGATAAAGGATACTCAGAAAGACCATCCATCACTGAGCAAGCCATGTGGAGGGAGAAGTCCTCATGGGCTTCATTTAGCCTTCCCAAGAAGTGTTGCTGTATTGTTTAAGCAGGCTGGTGCCTGCTTCAAAAGCTGACTGCAGACCTGAAATCCAGGCTACCAAAACATGACAGTCTGTTGGCACTCTCAGTGCTACTGAGGGGATACTCCTGAAAATGAGAGATGTAAAGGAGAGATGTGGAGAGACCTACAGAGAAATGAGCAGAGTACACATCAGTGGCAGTGAAAAAGAAAGAAAAACAAGAGGTATTTGCATAAAATGAGAACATACACTAATGCCAATTGAAGTCACCAGTCTTCAGCAGTCATAGAAATCAGGCTTAATTAGATGTATCAAATTCAAAAGTATTCAGTGTTTCTTATGAGTCAAGGCAGCATCTTACACTGGATTAATGCCTGTCTTTATCACACCCGGCAGAATGTGAATGCTGGGATCATGATCATATGTGCTCCCAGCAGAAACTGAGATATGCACTGGAGGGATTCCCAGCACCAAGGCAGTGGCTGAGGGCAGTTTCTACTGGAACTGGAAGTCTTGAAGAAGAAGGAGCCCCAGCCATGATTTCAGACCCTCAGAACAGCACATTAGACTGAATGCAGATAAGCTGAAGCTTTCAGAGAACAGTGACATCTATGAACTCTTCACTGTTTCCAGTTATAAACCTTAGAGCCATGAAGGAAATGTCCAGAGCAAAAATGGTGAAGGATTTCTAGTGGTTCATAGAGAAAATAAACTACTAGATTCTTTTTGTCCTCCTGCCTCTCAGGACACAAAAATTATCTAAGTTAACACACAGAGACAAGATTTGGCAGCAGTCAGGGCCCCATGTGATAGGGGAAAAGCAATCCAATGCAGGGGACCAGTCCCAAATTGCTATAAACCCCTGGAACAGACAGAGCCACAGAAAGACTGGACCTTGCTGCAAAGTCTGGTGGAGCCCTGTGGGAAATAGAAAAGGTATAAAAGTCTTAAAAAACTGTGTGAAAGCAAATCTTAGAATGGAGAAATGCAAGAAAGTTAAAGATGCAATGTCAAGAAACAATAAGGCTAAGAGCTGTATGAGATAGGCCTTAGAAAAAATGTTGAGCAAGACAGTAGAAATATGTAAGCTTACTAATGAACTTTTATCCATTGTTTTAAACTATCACAAGCAAGCATTGTTAGAAGCAAGATGTACATGTAAGTTTCCTAATTGACTTTAGCAAATGCTTGTCAACTTTCAATATTATACTATTGGCTAAAAAGCTTTTAAAAGACCATGTAATTAAGAGAACTTTGTTTGCTGCTGTAGCAGCTGAAGCTGTTTCCATGTCCTATGCTTGGCTTTGTAAAATAAGACTGATGATTATGATGGAATCAAAGCTTTGAGACAGCTGTCCCAGCACTTCCATCCCATTGTTTGTGTATATATATGTACCTATAAAAATAAATGACAGATCCAACAGAGCCCTGACACGACCAGGATGGAGCCAGATAAACAAGGTGCTGCTGCAAGCTGCTGCTCGGTGGGACAGCCCCAGTGTGTCACTCTGGGGCACACTGAAGATGCAGCGTGAGCTCCAGCAGGAGGAGAGCATGCTGAGGAGGTGCTGAGTGCTCCTGGAAGCTGTCTGGGTGCAATGATAAAGGCATGGAACCACTTTGTGTCCAGAGCTGTGCCGGGAGGAAGATGAGCACAGGCACTGCCCATCTCATTACCAGGCAAAGGATTGAGTGTTTGCATCTCTGTGTGTGTGCACATGTGCAAGATGGGATTTTATTTAAAGCAGGACAAGCAGTAATCCCTGAGGATATAAGAGCTGCCATCAGGAAATGAATAACTTCGTACCTAGAGGGTGCTTTATCAGAGCCAGACCATTCCACTGGCCAGGCAGCAATGTGCACTGGGTAAACACTGATCAGCTGGGATCTTCCTGCCATTCCAAGACACCTTTGCAAATGGCCATTTTTAAGCATAGGGGATGGATGGTCAGCTTTCTGTGAGCCGAGTCATTAGGATGCTCTGGCAAGAGTTGACCGGGAGTGGAGCAGTGCCTTCCCACAGTCTGACAGCCTTGCAGCCCTGCTCTGACACAGCTTGTAGCACTCTGCAGCAGAATTTGTGCCATTCAGCACTTCACAGGCCAGATTTGAGCACCAGATGTCTTGCCATGGGTATCAAAAATGAAGAAGAGTGAGAGCAAAGTTAGCAGCATAAACAGTGCAGGGACTGATAGTCAAAGCAAGGCAGTCAGGAAAGCAATCCTTACCTGCCCAAGGGACCCAGCAAAGCTTTTTCCCTAAGACTAAACAGGGAATGACCAATGCATCTACTGAAGGAAATGTGTGGAGGAGGGTGGGTTGCAGTCCAGCAGCCAGGCTTTAGAAGCAGTTACACTAAACAAGACACAATAAAGAAATGGAGAAAAGAAAAGGTCATTTACATCTGCTGCTCAGAGTGGAGCAGATAGGAAGACAGGCAGAGAGCAGCAGCACAGCTAAGGCCAAAGGAAAGCAGCTGCAGCCTGGCAGGGATCATAGCTGGCAGCTACAGTGGCAGGAGAGTGCTAAAGGAAGGCCAGAGGTACCTGCAGAGCTAGGAGAAATGTCATGACACAGCCTGAGCAGAGACCAAGCCAGAAAACATCAGCACCAACGTGTTTGTGCAGCAGAGCCACACCAGCAGGAAATGAGATAATGTAAAAGATATGAGGGCAACCAAAAGCCTGGCAATAAGGGAGTCCTTATCTGCTGGGGGGACTCAGGATCTTCAGCCCCAGCTCTAAGCCTGTAGAAAGCCTGAAAGAACCATGCAGGGGCAGAAAATGCTGAGCAGGTGGTTCTGTGTCTGTGGCAGAGGGTTGGAAATGCTCCCTGCTGCTGTTGTCCTTCCCTGATGAAAATTCCCAGTGCAGGTTGCTCTGCAGAGCTGCTTTGGCAGCAGGGCTTCCTCTTGCTTTATTTTCAGCACGCAGGAGAGGCAAAAATGCTTAACAGGGTGTGTTTCAAACATACACTTGCCTTAGAGCCCAAATTTAGAGTTACAGTTGCATGTCCTCTTTCGGGAACAGGGTTCTTGCTGACCTGCCTGCCCAGAATGCTTCTTGTCTGCTGGAGAGACAGCTCAAGTGAAGCAGAAGCAATTATTTACAGAAAAAGAAAGAACCTGAGTAAACAAAAACCCCGGCGGCTTCCGCATATTAAAGTGAAAGACCCAGATGCTTTGAAGCCTTGTCCCCAGGTGATTTTAAGTGCTTCAGAATAATTCCAAGTCTTACCCAAAATGAAGGCAGTGAGGCACCCCTCAGACACTACCAGGCCATCAATGTCCCATCTTTTCTGTGCCTTGGGCACTGCTGTTGTTCCAGCTTCTCAGTCTTGCTTTTTTGTGTCTTATCCTACTTTATATCTGCGCCAGGGTCTGTTCTGGACTCGAGAAGTTTGTGACCTATTCCCTTTCTGGAGCCTCTTCTGTGCTGGCTGTGGCAGAAGGGAATGGTCTGCTTCCTGTTGGTTGTATTCCTTGTTAGATTGTAGCTCTTGAGTTTTGAGCACCACTTTTTATGATTTATTTTCACTTGAAGTTTCAAAATCAAGTCTCATGGAGTTTAAAATGCCACTGAGTGCTTAGTGAGCACATTGCAGTAGGGCCATTACACTCCAGACAAATCTCTCCCTCCCTATGTGGCAACTTGCTGATTTATTTACAAATTGCTTGCCTTTAGAATTTCTAAAGCTGTTGTCCCTTTATGTCCTGCTTTTCAAATCTTTGTGCATTATGTAGGAAAAGAGAAAGGACATTCAGCTGGTACCTCCTGTCTGTGTCCAATTGCTTCAAGGCAACAGGCAGCCAGTTAATATTCAACA
Source organism: Acridotheres tristis (assembly GCA_037013685.1). Classification (NCBI taxonomy): domain Eukaryota; kingdom Metazoa; phylum Chordata; class Aves; order Passeriformes; family Sturnidae; genus Acridotheres; species Acridotheres tristis. The sequence goes on from CM072885.1 coordinate 63,217,488, forward strand.
CTTACAACAGTATTTTCTGACTTCAGCAGTGTCTAAGGACTGATCCCAGGATAATGATCCCATTGTACTGTGCAGCAGAGAAATACACTGATGGTGTGAGGCATGCCAGGAAGAGCCTCTCAACAAGGGGCAGCCAGCAGTGAGAGTGGAAAGATGGAGGTTGTAGGGCAAACATAACAGCACAGGGCAAAATGCCTTTGCCAGCAGCTTCCTCCAAATGTTCTGCTAATAGCAGTGTATGTAAGAGGTGAAGACATGCACTGGGATGCTCCAAACCTGAGCCAGAATATCAGACCACTGTTCTTAGTCTTACCAAATATCTGCTTTTCCTACACCCTGATATGTGCTTTGGAACAAAGAATCACTGCCAGAGCCACATCCCCAAAGCAGCAGAACCCTTGGCAGAGATCTCAGCCTCTGGGATGCGTGGCAGGAGCCAGAAAACCCTCTGGTGGAAGGAAGTTTGCTGTCTACTGAAACCTCAAGGTGATCCATGTTTGATCATTTGGATTCAGAAAACTGTCCTAATCATAATCTTTGATTTCCCTCATGCTTACTGACACAGTTTAAAAACATAAACTGGTTGTTGTTCTTAAAAACATTAACTGTTCTACAGTTTAAAAGCAAAAGGTGGTGCTTGCCTCTGTCCTCACGGGCCAACATTTTACCTATGGAAATTGCCATGGCTTGGGTGAAGTGAAAAGAATCCCACCTACCTGCAAGGACAATTAATACTCAACCACCCAGGCCTCCAGTGCCCTGGCATGTTTTACACATGGCAAGTCCATCCCTTTTCTCCTGTGAATGAATATGGATTTATTTAGAGTTCCCAAACTATGGATGGATTTCAGGTTCCCTTATGAAAATTTTACCTAGACCTGCCTGAGGTTACTGTGTGTGGTTCAATGAAGCCAATTTCCTCCAACAGCAAAGCAGTAGAAAAGTGATTATGACATTTTGATTGATAAAAAGATATAGAAATATAATCATTAAGAAGCTATATCAGATGATATCTTCATCTGCAACACTATTTCTGTCTTTGGGTATCTTGTATTGTGGGGAAAAGGCAGAGATTGAAAATGCATTAAATATAGCAGCTAAAGATAGTGAATGGTGTAGGAAAAAAAAGAAAATGTGTAAAAATAATGTATTTCAACATAAACAAAATCCTTCTTTAATTGGTCTCTGCAATTTATTAAACTGATCACAAATCATGAGGAGTTTCAGGTTATCCCCAGCTGTGGACTTTAGAGTTAACCTTGCTAAAAGAATGATCACCCTTCTAACACACAGGCATCTGTGACTGTGCATATCTCATTGGATTGCTACCAGCTGGAAAATCAGAGCGTGGAGCAGAACTCTGACCTTTGTGCTGCAAAATCAGAGGAAACAATCAGCTGAAGGAGATAAAGGAGAATCCTCCTCATTAAGGAGGAAGTGGTACAGAAATCAAATTCACTTGTGCCAAGATTAACTTTGCCAGCCAGCCCACCAAGGCAAAGAACTCTACCTACTCAGCCAGCACAGGGAGGATCTGGGAATTTTAGTTTGGAGCATTAAATTAATGAGAGCACTGTGAGGAATTGGCACTGCACAGGTTGGAGGGTCCATTTGCTGTGGAATCCTGTTTGTGGAAAAGCTGTAGGAGCAGACCAGGCTGCTCTTTCATTCTAGCCAGAGAAACAGCAAAGACATCCAGTGACATTAGCACCGAGTAAACACAGAACAATCCAAGGAACTATTTCCTCACATAATATGGAAGTCACCACTGTATTGAGGACAAGCACAAGTCATATGTTCCTCTTAAATCCTACTTAATCCCTGCTTTGAGGGTTTAAAGGACATTCAAGTGATTCATAAACTCTGTGCATGTTTGACTGCGCAGGAATGATTTTTTTACCCACCCCAGAGACAGCTGAGCCATGGGGAATTCTGCATGGGTCTCACCAATGGAATAATGCTGTTGTGTTCAGGAAGGCCTGGCTGAGGTTCTCTCTCACTTGCAGCTGTAGCTTTAATATCTGACATCTTGATCATCCAAACTTATGGTTTATGATGTGCCTTGATTCCCCACGGGGTTCTGCAAGTAATGTATGTGTCTTACCGGCATCATTACATGTCTGGCTGGGAAAGAAGTCAAGGAGGAGCTTTGCATCAAGCACAACCCAGGAATAAAGGCAGGAGGTCTCTTCTGACAGTTTATTGATCTAAGGCAGCATCACCAACTTTCTGTTTTCAAAAAAAAAAAGGTGATAGAAAAATATTTGCTTGTTTTCAGAGAAAATGTCCAGCTGGAAAATGGATTGAAATCTGCAAGGTGGTGCCTAAATGTTGTTGCTTTTGAAGGTAACAATCAAACTGTGAAAGATGGTTTCAGATACCTTTTTGCACAGTGTATGTAAATTTATTTTTGCTTGGGTTTTTGGTTTATGCCTCGTTGTGGTGATCTGTTCTTGTTCCTCTTGCATATTTTTTTGCAGGTTCCTTGGCAATGGCTCCTGCATCTATCACAGCTCCATTCTGCAGCACACAGCGGAAAGGAGATTATTCAGATCTATAGTTCTGTCAAATGACACTCCTTAAGATGTTATGTAAGCTTAAAAAGGTGAATTTATGCTCTGGCTTATATACCTCTTTGTGCCTGAGGCACTTTGATGTATAAAAATCTTTCAATAAAAGCAAATAAACACATACACCCACCACTTGTTGGGGCCATGAGCTCTGAGGGTTATTTTGTAGGGAGACCTACCTTCATACCTCCTTTCTTACAAGGAAAAAGAAAATTAGGAGAGACTATTTGTAAGGGCCCGGAGTGACAGGATTAAAGGGAATGGCTTCACTCTGACAGAGAGCAGGGTTAGATTGGATATGAGGAAAATATTCTGTGAGGGTTCTGAGGCCCTGGCACAGGTTTCCCAGAGAAGCTGTGGCTGCCCCATCCCTGGCAGTGTTCCAGGCCAGGCTGGATGGGCTCTGAGCAACCTGGGATAGTGGAAGGTGTCCTTGCCCATGGCAGAGGGTGAGAGACAATGAGCTTTAAGGTCCCTTCCAATCCCAGTCAGTCCATGAAATTCAAATACGTTGCAAGAAGCAGAGAAAAACTGGTATTCAAAAAGTATTGGAAACAAACTCTAGACAGGCTAATTTTTTTTTCATCCACATAATAAATCCTAAAACCTAGATAAAGTTCTAGATACTAGATTCTACTCCCAGAACCCCTGGTTCTCACTTGTAACCCTCAGCAGCAGCAGCAGCGTTAGCTTGGTCCACATACTTTTCTTCCCCTTCCCATTTTTCATCTTGTCTTTCCCATGTAGACTGTAGTCTCTGTGGAGCAAGAATTTGCATGTCCTTATGATATATAATTCAGGTGGCCCTGATCCTGTGCCAGGAAAAAATATAAAAATATAAAAATCTCCAGTTTGACACTCAGCAATGCAGCTGGAAAGTTGGAGAGGGAGTAACAGTACTGTTTGTTTCTAATGGAGCATGACCTCTGGCTCTGTCCAGCTTTGATCACTAAAAAAAAGAAAGCTTTCCCAGGTACTTTTGTACTGCTTCCCCTGCTGTGCTGCTCTTTTTTGCTCCTAGATAGTTCCCCAGGTGTGGCAGGAACTCCCAGCTCTCTGTCCCTGCTGGGGGGAAATGGTGCTCCCTGCCAGCAGAGGTGTTCTGGGTGCAATTATAAACCAGAGGGATCTCCTGTAACCTGAGGAATATTGCACTTACTCTGGATATTTAGCAAGAACTGGTGATCCAAAGCTTGCTGGCCCCACTGCAGCCCTCCTTTCCTTCAGAACCCCTCACGAGTTCTCTCCTATAACTCCATCTCCCATGCTGGAACACCTTTGGCTTTGCAGCAGATGGCAATGCAGCACTGCCCGCTGCCAAGATGAGCCACTTCATTTCCCCATCGTCTGCATCTGACTATGAAGCAGCAGAAAAAGAGGGAAAAAAGCCCCACTTGGCAGCTGATCTGTGGCAGGTTATCTCCTGTTGTGGGGCTCTCAGCAATATGAGCACATTGATTCAAATAACTCAGGAATAAGCAAATGGAGGAGGCCAGAGAGAGCTGGCCCTTACTGACATGGTGAACATAGTCCTGAAGACAATCTACAGAGTCAGCTAAAATTCCAACCTCAGATTCCTAAAGAGCTCAGATTTTCCCCTGCTTTTCCCACAGGAGGGGCAGAGAATGTCCCCTTGGTGCAGCACAAATGGAATATTTTCTTGGCATTGTACCTTTCCTATCTGCTCTCTCCACCCACTTTCATCACATTGTGTCTCAGCATTATTTTGGGCACATTATGCTGTGGAATTAAAAACTTGAATTATTAGCAGATTAGTCCAATCAACTTTCAGTCGTGACAAAAACAAAAGTAACTTTCAAATGGGGAAGCAGGTATCACAGCAAGGAATGCACAAGATATCCATGGGTAGATTTAGTTCAATTAAAAATATCAATTTTAATTTTCATTCCCTTTATGTGCTTTTCATCGTTTCAATAAAGGCAAATCAAGAGCTTTCAACTTGCTCAGGCCCACACTAAGTTAAAACTCATATTTTATGAAGGAAGAATTTTCCAGTTTCCTATTTTTCAGACATAAGTAGCATTTTCCATGGGCCACTTATTTTGTCTTCAAAATGTTATTTTGAATGTCTTCAAAACAACAAGCGAAGCTTCATAAATAACAGCACAGCCTTCTTTTCCCTCTGAAACTCTGAATCACTCTCAGAAAATAAACAGGGATGGACACTTCAAGATGATGGTTCCCGTTCCAAGACTTGAAGAATTTTACAGAAATCCCTCTTCCTGCTCTTCTTCCTTGGGGCTGTGGCAGAAGGGAGCTGTGGAGCCAGATTCCAGCTCTTGGTGCAGTGCAAAGTCACAGCTTCTGATGGATTTGCTCCTCACTGAGGATGCCAGAAGAGTGAAAAAAAAGAGTCAGGAAGTTCAGCTGCAGCTTCAAGGAGCAGCCTCCAGCAGCAGGTAGGTGAGCAGGACTAAAAGATAGGCAGCATCATCATTTTCCAGGGAGCTTGACAAAGTTTTCAAAGAAAACAGCATTTCTGATACCACGTAGAGTAAATGCAATGCTCTTTTGTAAATCAAATTATGCAAGAGATACCAACATTTCAACATTTCCCCCCAGAAAAGCTCATGCATTCAAAACAAACAATAGGAAAAATAAAAAGGGATATGAAAACATCATAGCTAAAATGTGCCTTTCATGTTCTTGTGTCAGGATCTGAATTATTGCAGATCAGCAATGTGCTATCCTGCTCCATACTTGTGATACATCCTTAAGAAATTTTTGGTTTGATTCGAAAACAAATCAAATACCATGCAAGCTATTTCAGCTAAGTCCAAGGGATCATTTTGTTTTTCCAAATGCAGAGAAAATTCAAGTCACTTCTGGTCAAAATTACCTTTCCCAACTCAGTGGCATTCATTTAGGCTCTGCAGTGTTTTTGCTGAGCTGTGCTGGATTTTTTACTCATGGAAATCAGTGTTTGTACAACAGAAATAGCAAGCAGTAGTGTGTACCTAGAAAAAACTGACCTAGCTGAGAAGTTTAAGTTGATTATCTTGGAGTACAAACCTGAGAAGTTAAGGAAAGAGAGTGTTTTCCTGTGCTGCATTTACTATGGGTGAAGCAAGAGCAGAAATTCAGGATGGACAGCTGGAGGTGCATTTCAAAGCACAGTAGTTAAACTCTCCAAAGCTTCCAGAATCCAACAGCATTTTATTTTCCTGAGCTGCAAGAACCTGCTGGACACAGAAGTCCCTGCATGGGGGAACACAAACATTGGCCATCTGGATTTAGATAAAAAAAACAGTGTAAATTACAGGAAAAAAGGCTTCAGTATGGTTTCTAAGACAAGACTCAGTTAAACAGGAAAGTGTGGATAGAAATCTGATGGTTAATTCTAAAGATTTATCTACTCAGTGCATAAGATTGACACATTCAGATACCTCAGATCCTTGGAGACAGGTATTTTCCTAAATATTTATTGGTTTTTAGACACTGAACTTTTGTCTCCAGCTACCACTGTGCAGTTGTGGGATATTTCCCCTTCTGTTATCCCAGAGGTGCTACCCCTATCCCTGATGGGCTCAGCCTTGGCCAGTGGTAGATCCATCCTGGAGCCACCTGGAGTTGGCTCTGTTGGACACAAGGGAAGCTTCCAGCAGCTTGTTACCCCCACCACCGAAACTGTGCCCTGCAAACTCAATGCACCCCAAAATGAAAATAACCACAGTTAAATGTTATATATTTTTCTCAAACCTCTTCTGTGTATTTTTTCAGGCTTAAATGAAGCTGATTTTAGAATATTACCTGTTCAAGGTAAGGCTAGGAATATCTTCCCTGCCAGAAGCAATTTGTGTTAAGTGCATTCTTTGAATGCAGGGTTAGCCTTTAGGGATCTGCTTGTACAATGCAAATGTGCAAAGATGGATGTGGAAATAGGAAAAATCCTTTCACATAGGCTCTTCATTTGAGCTTTCTTGTCCATAGAGAGCAGGGGTGCAAAGTTCAGTGGCCTAAACTTAAATTGTACCTTGGAGTATTTTGCCGTGTGACATTTTCTTTCTGTGACTTTCCCAAGTAGATGCTATATGTCAAAATATGATCTCAAAAAGGCTTGTTTGCTTCAAAGTGTTACCTTTTGCTAGCAAGGATTTCTTCATAATTTTCAATCTAAACCTGCTCTTAGTGTGAAGCCATTGAAAGTCGTGCCAGGGCATCCTACTGTAGAGAGGATTACAAAATATGTCATATAATGTTTATCTAGTCGCAGCCAAAATAACACACTAATAATTCACAGGGCAACACACAGCACCACTGTGGGATGATAAAAAAGTGGAGAAGATGTAACTGCAGAAAATTCTTACTGGTTTACTAGGAGAGAGAATGTGAAGTGAGACTCTTGACAAGGGCCTGGAGTGACAGGACAAGGGGCAATGGCTTCACACTGACACAGAGCAGGGTTAGATTGGATATTGGGAAGAAATTGTTCCCTGTGAGGGTGCTGAGGCCCTGGCACAGGTTTCCCAGAGAAGCTGTGGCTGCCCCATCCCTGGCAGTGTTCCAGGCCAGGTTGGATGGGGCTTGGAACTGGATTATATTTGAAGTTCATTCCAACCATTCTGTGATTCTGGGAAAGTGGTTCCAGGTGATAAAACCACATCTGCCCACCACCCCTTCAAGCCATAATTTGAATGAAACAACACAGGCCAAACATTGCTTGAGCCTTTTGCTTTTTGGATGATATTACCAGCTCTCCCAGGCTTGAGTGCAAGGAGCTTAACTCTGAGCTTTATTGTGACTAATCTCATCAGAGACTGCTGTGGCAGCCAGGCTCCCCTAAGACAGATGATGGGAGGATCTAAAGGAATAAGGGAAAGGCAGATGGGGAAGCCCTGCATAGATCATAAAGAATATGAAATAAACATTCAAGAGCTCAATGAAAATCCCAGATTAAAAAAAAAAAAAAAAAAATCCATGTCTAGTCTCAGGCTGCTTTGAACCTGAAAATATCAAAATCCCATTTCTATTCTTTCATAGACTGAGGGAAGGTAGATCTATATCAGAAGAATCTAATAGGGGCATGAATCTATATGGGACATTTCTTGCTGAACTTTCCATAAATTTAAAATCCATTTTACACTTCAGAAGGGCTACATTAGTAGTGGCAAGTTCACCAAATAATGTGACTCCATTATCCTGAAAATTACTTTTCACTCGACTTCAAGGCAGAAAAGTTACCTTAGGAAAAGATTAATTAAAAGAAGACTTTCTTTTTATTTTCTTTCTCTCAGGAAAAAAAGAAAAAAAATCACCTGGCTGGAAATAATAGGATGATAAGAGAGGATGTCTGGCTTAGACTGTGGTGAAGACCCAAAAAGCTAGGACATTTCAGGTATTTTTGTGGTTTGCAACAGAGACCAAGCAAGAAATTTCTACCATAGAAAGGGCCAAAAGGATAGATCCAACCCAGTGGGATGGATGGGAAGAGACCATGAGCAAGGTAATGAACTTCCAAGAGAGAAAGTGTATTGCTGGGAATGTTCTGTAACTGTTCTGTGGCTGCAAGCTTCCAGAGTCATGTGAAATGTGCTTTCTACAGTGATTTTGATTTGTATGCTAGGAACTCTCCTGTTAAGGCAGCATTTTCTTTGGGGGAAAAAACAAAAAACAAATAAACAAACAAAAAAAATCCCCAAAACCCCAAACAAACAAAAAAAAACCCACAAAACCAAAAAACCCCACCCAAATAAACAAAAACAAAACCAAAACAAACTAACAAAAGAAACAAAAAAAACAAAACCAAAACCAAAACAAAAACAAACAAAACAACAAAAAAAACCAAAAAAACCCAAAAAAACCCCAAAAAACAAACAAAAAAACCCCACCACCACCCCCCCACACACAATCTCATGGAAAACTTAAGTTGCCAGAAGTATGTAGGCACTGAAAAATGATAGTCATGAAGATTGGACTAAATCACATCATGATCTCAATCCAGAAATGGGCCTAACCTTGGTCAGATTTGTTGCAAGGCATGTCAGAAGAACAGGGAGAGCCAGCTGGGAGAATATAAAATTACCTGAAAGAATACATGTTTATCCATTCATATCTGCCCATCCATCCATTCATTGATCTGGTGCACACCCTGACAAGACATGCTTCCAGCTTCCTTTCTTTCCCCCTCACACATCAATCCAGGCAGTTACTGGACATGATAATTATAGTAAGCTCTTAAATCCCAATAAATACTAACAAGCTTGCTATTTAAGAGGCTTCCATGCATCGACTTTTTAACACAGTAATGATGGTTACACTGTATTGCATCTGAGTACTTTCAGAGGTTTACCCCTTGATTAGACTTAGGGAGAGGGACAAAATACTGTCAGAAATGGGAAGGAGATATTTCAGCCTGGTAAGAGGTGATGTTTTCAAATTTGACTTTCAGAACATTGGCAGAATAATAAACATGTACAGGTTCCTTGTTTTAGGCTCTGGTGTTCTTTCAGTGACAGAAAAATGATGTTTCTGCTGCTGTGAGGGCTCTTGAGCAGCCAGTGCTATGGAAATTTAGTTTATCACTGGCTAACCCATGTCCTTCAACATGAGCTCAATTTCTTAGGCTGTACTTGCAAAAGGGTCAAAATCTTGGCTTGCTATTCGTGGTTGTGCCTAAATTCTATCACTCAGTGGAAATGCCCAAGGTTTTCACTGCCAAGAGCAACATCAGAACCAGGGTGGGGGGCAGTGGAAGCAAAGCCAGGGATGCAGCACCTCCCACCCTCCACCTGTTGGCCAGGCATTGCCTCAGAGTTATATCAGTCCTACCTGCCTCCACTCTCCATCCCACCTGGGCCAGGAAAATCGTGCAGCTCCCTGCACAGGTCACCATAAAGTTTAGGAGACACAAACTAGTTCCTCTTCTGGCCTAAACTCACAGAGCTCAAATGCTTCCTCTGAGGGAAATGCCTTCTGAATCTCAAATTTCTCATGATTCAGAACTTACTCAGAGCCCTTCTTTCCAGCACATCTCACAAAAAGCACCATTTCATTTTGCTGCCTCAAGATCTTTCTATTCTGCAGCAGCAGCAGCAGAGCAGGACCAGGATGAGGAGGGAAACACACAAGGTAAGTGAATATTTGGCAGTCGAAAAGGCTGAAAGGTGAGGAAGGGTTCCTGGCACATGGTGAGTCAAGAAAAAAGAAAGTCAAGAAGAAAATCTAGGAAGGGTTGATACAACTGCACATGAGAGGAGTATGCTCTGGGTGGAGAAGGGTTGCAGGGCACCAGCAGCATTGCAGGGTCTATGAAATCTTTAGAGGACTGTGGGTGAGTAGAGTGAAGTGAGGTTCATCAGATCCTTCTCCTGAATCCAGTAAGTGACTCGTACAGAATCTGGATATCAACAAATACATCAGAACCAGGTGATTCACTCCATTTTGGTTGCTGTAAGAGCTGTGAAGTTCTGTGTACAGCAAACAGTGATTCACAAAGGATGAGTAAGGCCCAACAGTTCTGTGGCAAGAGCAGGGGAAACCTGCCAAGGCCCCAGCAGCCCGTGTGCTCTCTGTGTCACAGGACAGGAGTGACATGATAATCTCTTTTCCTCCTTATTTTCCATTGAAGTTTGTCCAGACTCCTGGCCATAATCAAGGCCCCTTGGATGCCCAGGTCATTTTCTACCAAGACACAGCTTCTCATTTTGGGCAGAACTGCTTCTGAAGGGCAAAAACAATAAAAAAAATTAAATAAAAAGAAATCATCAGTACTGTAGCTCTTGGTGGAAATTGAGGCTCTGTTTCTGCATGACACTGAGGAGGGCACAACAAGGCTTTAGACAACAACTACTGTTCCTGTCTAGGAACAGCAGTATCAGGTGACTGCAAATGTGTATGAGAGGGACCAAATGAAAGAGGCCAGAGATATGTCAGCTGAAGAGGAAATCAGTTGAAAGAGCCACTCTTAGTTTGTTCAGCAAACTGCAATTCAAAGGCTTGATCAGTGAGGATATAAAAAGGTAGATTTTGATATTGAGGCTATTTTATATTCCTGCTGACTGGTCTACAAAAAGAATGTTTATGTTTCTACTGCTTTGAAAAGTTTTATACCTTCCAGTCCATGGTTATTTGTTGCTTGTATCCCTACTCACTTCCACTGACACTGAATATACACAGAAAAATAGCTGTTTTTATAAATTCCAGCATCTCCCTCTGTGGAAAACTCCCAGAGCAGGAAATGGCAGCTGTTTAGCAGCACACATCACTCCTGTGCACCACTGCAGGGTATGAAGGAGTGCAGATCCTGATATCCCATTGCCATTGCAAGAAGAAAGCATAGATACTTAGGCTATAATTAACCACACTGAATTTGAGCAGTAAGCTAAGGTTAATGGTCCTACAACACTTGAGAAAAGTGTAATTGATCTCTTAGAGAGCATGAGTGATTAGGAGATGGGTTTGTGTCACTGGGGAGGTAGTGCTGTCAACACCACAGTGTCCACTAACAGTGTTCACAGGGCACCCCTTCATCCAGCCTAATGAAATGGAAGTGCTTCAACTCCCACCTTATAAAACCAGCACCTTATAAAAACGGACCTAGGCTGATTCCATTGCCTTTTGTGCTGGTCACAACCAGAACTGCTCAAATAGGGATTCTCAAAATAATCCATTTCCTGCTCCTCCTGAAGTCAGGTAATGCTGCTGTCCCCATTTCATTACACCTGAGTCAGAGCTGCAGTAAATTGCCTCAAACACCAGGAATTGCCGTGGTGCTGCACCCAAGGTGAAGAAGCCTGAGCCACTGAGGATATGGCAAACTGAATCAAAGAATCACAGAATTACACAATGGTTTGGGTTAGAAAGGGATCTTAAAGATCATCCAGTTCCACCCCCTGCCATGGGCAGGGACACCTTCCACTATCCCAGGTTGCTCAGAGCCCCATCCAACCTGACCTGGAACACTGCCAGGGATGGGGCAGCCACAGCTTCTCTGGGAAACCTGTGCCAGGGCCTCAGCACCCTCACAGGGAACAATTCCTTCCCAATATCCAATCTAACCCTGCTCTGTGTCAGTGTGAAGCCATTGCCCCTTGTCCTGTCACTCCAGGCCCTTGTCAAGAGTCTCTCTCCATCTTTCCTGTGGTTCCCTTCAGGCTCTGGAAGGCCACAATGAGGTCACCCCAAAGCCTTCCCCTCTCCAGGCTGAACAATCCCAATTCCCTGAGCCTTTCCTCCCAGCAGAGCTGCTCCATCCCTCTGATCCCTTGGTGTCCCTGCTCTGTCCTGGCTCCAGCAGCTCCCTGTCCTTGCTGTGCTGGGATCCCAGGGCTGGAGGAGCTCTGCAGGTAACGTCTCTGTTAATGTGGACTTACAGACTTGCTCTAGTTCCATTATGGGACTCCAGCATGGGAGAATCTACCTCTGGAAATGAGAGGGAAGGACAACAAAAAAATTTGTCTGATCAGATTCACCAGAGTTATCCTCCAGAAAAAAAGTCTGGGGAAGAACTGTTCACCTGCAAATCTTTTCTTCCCAGCAAAACCAAACTTAACCAAATGAAGTCAAACAAAGCAAACCAAAAAGTTTATGGAAAGATGGAAGTCTTTCCCTTTTCCATTTCCATTAACAGATTGATTTTAATTCATTACTTTATCTACCCCATCATACAAACCGCCCAAAACAACTAATGATCTTTCTAATTGCATGCCCTTTCTTAATGCAGATGTGAGCCTAAATTTCCTCACAAAATTGGTTATATTTCTACTTGAGCTTTTCACTGTAGAACAGAAATAGATCTTATCTGACTCCAAAGGGATTGTTAGCAATGAGCAGATTAGAAGGAAAACAGATGCTGGGGCAGAAGAGATGTAGTTCTGCTTGTATTTTTAATCAGATCTAGATGTTATCCCCAAGTTAAGAAACACTGAAGTCAGGAGGGCTCTATGCAGGGCTGAATATGTGTTTAAACTGCTTCTGCAGAGAGGTGTCATTTCCAACAGGCAGAAGTTTTGAGCCATTCAAGTGCACAGAAGATATGATCCTGTTAAGGACAGCCTTCCCTCAACATCGTTCATCCTGCTGCCGTTGGATTTTGAAAAATTTTGAAATGGATGTATCTATCAGCAAATCAGCACATCTATCAGAGAAACCCCTTGTTTCTCTGGTGTCACATGCACACCTGAATACCTTTATTAGAAAGGTGAATAAGTGATGTTCTTCAATTTTCTAAGAACAGAAATTTAATTTTGCAGCCAAATGAAGGCAGCTGGATCACAGTCACAGTCTGTCCATGCTGCTAGAAATTCCTCTGAAGTTCCCAGTGTGATGCAGAGTGGTTCACAATGTGAAAAATGCACACAAAAGCTCTCACTCAGTGAGAGCCCAGTGAGCTGCAGTTGGGAGGGATTTTGGCCCCTTCATATCTGTCTCCTCCTTTCCTCTGCTGAGCTAAGGCACCAGGCATTAAGATGCTGAACCAAAATTTAGCATTTCCTTCAGAGCCCTGGTTTAGAGGCATTTGAAATATGACAGTGCAGACTAAAACTCATGTTTTCTAGATGGCAAAGAGGAGGAGGGAAAAAAAATATTTTCAAGGACACAGTATTGCTTGGGTCATGCAGTCAGCAGAGCAGAAACTTGTAATGAACATCGAATATACCAATATTCGAGTATTGCTGAATATTCGTGGGTGGTGTTTTCACTTTTAAGCCTTAAAGAAAGCTCATGACCTTGCAGTGGCACATCCCTGTGGCAGAGAATCCTGTCCACTAATTCTTGCATTAAATCTGCATCTTGCCTTCAGAACAACTCACATTAAATGGCAGGACAGGGACTAGAAAGGTGCAGGTTAGTATTTTGCCAATTTAGCAATAGTTGAACATAAGTTTAATCCTACTATGCCAGCCCATCACATTCTGGGCTGGGAAATGTTCTCTTTAATACATTTTTCCATTGTTTTCCCACCAGCACTTGAAATGTTACTAAGGCAGCATTTGCTTTTTTTACAGTTCATTTCTTGCTACAAATATCTTTAAAAACAGGCAGTTGAGCAGTGTAAGACCACAGATGGACACTACTAATCTTCATAAAAACAAGCAGAACCCCCCTGTTTTCCATCAGTGCTGTATCCATATCAAATGTGTGTCTGAACAGGCCAGCACAAGGGTACACACTGCCCATGTTCCCAGCATTAATGCTCACCTTTCTTTCACCAGCCCGTAGGAAAGAGGAAAAGGGAATTTGCCATCCTCTCTGGATGACAACTGCAATTCTGAACTTTCCCACCTAGGGCTGAGAGCTTGATTTTGAGGAGAGCCACAATGAACGAGGCAAGCACTGTGATGGTGAAAAGGGAAGTCGTAGCCAGCACAAAACACTTTGTCTAATCTGGTGTGACACATGAGGCACCTTTTGTCCTTATGGCACTTTAATTGTTGACTGATTTAATTTCAGTTTGAAAAAGCTTTTTGAGATGATGACACCTCAGGGCAGGGTGTTTTCAGGATAGTTAACTTTGCTATTAACGTCAGTTAATATTAAGACAGGCGAAAAATAGCTTTTAAAATGAACATATAGGTCTTATCCAGCAAAGCAAGCAGCTGTTCAAGCTTGGCTTCTTTCTTGGTGTATATTTAGTCAAATGCACTGAGCCTGCAAGGGACCAAAAATAAAGTATCTATAGTAGGGCTTTTTGCACCCCCACATCCTCAAAATCCCAGCAGCTCCCAGATATACAAAACCAGCCTAAAATCTGAGCAGCAGGGTCTCAACTAGAATGTACTTGCCTAGCTCAGCAGCTGGACTTTCATTTAACACAAACCAATAACCAAAACCTGAGAAAGCTGCTACAATGCACTCTGTGCTCTGCTATCCCCACAAGTGCATGGAAGAAGCCTGGAAGCCCAAGTGTTCTCAGATGGCCACAGTTTCTAGTATTTAATCATGCCAAAACTCACTTAGCCCTTGAAATCAGACAAGATCAAGCTTATGAAGTGTGGGAAGCTCCTCCAGCATTCACTCACAGTGGCAATTTACTGTAACTCCAGTAATGAGTTCCTCCCATGAGGCACTTGCATATCTGAAGCACTATTTCCTGAGGCTGTCATGTCATTAATTTCCAGAGTTTATAGGCCAGTGGAGCCGTGGATTTGCTCTGTGTAAAGGCTGAGAGATCCTAATGCATCTGCTGCAGTGCAGAGCACGGGTATCAAGCCTCCAACACAAGCTCTTCAGAGAGAGGACACCCCTAGAATTGGGAATACGAGTATGGTGAACATATTTGCTTTCAAATTGTCTTTTAAGCCCGAAGCTAAAACACTTGCTCATCAAAATTGGGTTTTTAACTTGGATTTTCAAACTCTCTCTAAGAAAAATCAGATGGAGGAAGTTTTCTTGTATTCCCCCAACCTGAGTTTAAAATTTTTATTGTGAACCATTTCAATCTGAGCAATTCTAAAAAAAAAAACCACCGCTATTTGTTGTTGCTGTAATTAAACATTTTGTTCCAGACTGGAGCAATCTCTCTCCTTTTTCCCTTTTTTTCTTCTTCTTTTTTTTTTTTTTTTAATTTAACGTAAATTTTTATGCCTGAGTAGATTTTTTCTTTTACCTACCAAGTTTTTTAATCAACCAAGTAAACAAAGAACGTAGTACTCCATCACCTCTTCTGTGAGGAACTACAAAGAGATTTTAAGGCATCAGCAATGTGCCTTTAAAACTATGGATTGTGACCAGAGGAGGGAAGATGCTGAAGGCAAGGCAGAAGGTTAAACAGTAGAGTAAGCAGCATGTCAGGAAATGCAGAGAAAAGTGTCATTTATTTTTATCCAGAAGCCTTTTCACTTGACAGAACTGAAGAACCCCATTTTATAGGAGGTACCCATAGGACTTGCAGACTTAAAGTAATTCCATCTAAATTTTAAGCCAGAAAAAAAACACTATTTGCATTTAGCTGTGTGTGTCTGGTGGAGGGATGGCACCCATGGGGGTGGCCCTGCCTTGGCAGGAGGGTTGGACTGGATGATATCCCCGTCCAACCCAAATAGTTCTGTGATTCTGTCACCATAAATCATGCTATAGGATTTGGATCACAGCAGGAATTTATCAACAGAAAATTCCTCAAGAATTCTAAGAAGTCCTCAGGGAACATGTGAGGCTATAACTGCTGTTTGATAGCTTTCTTATTGTTCTTCCCTGTATTCCCCCCTTTGCGAATCACATATTTAGTTCTTGAAGGTCATATGTTTTTATTTTAAAGTTCTCTTTAAAATAATTACCTTATATTCCTCTCACCAAAAAAAAAAAACCCCAAACAAAAAAACAACAACAAAAAATTATTTATATCTACATCTCCTTTCAGGCAGTTTTAACTTTTAAAGCTTTGAATATTTTTTGCCTTTCCATAAAGTTAAGGAAGCAGATAATTTATCTATTGATTCCTGACATTGCTGTGAGGTAGTGAACTTTTAATATGCTGGTTTGTGGTAGCAACGAGGCAGTCCAGATGAATCCCTGCCTAAACATCCTACAATCTAAGAAGGTAGAGAGGATGTTTTATGGGAAAATTGAGACATGGATTGATCACACACAACATGGGATACACACCTGAAAGCTGGACACATCAGCCTGTCTCTGCCTTGTCTATCAGCA
Source organism: Acridotheres tristis (assembly GCA_037013685.1). Classification (NCBI taxonomy): domain Eukaryota; kingdom Metazoa; phylum Chordata; class Aves; order Passeriformes; family Sturnidae; genus Acridotheres; species Acridotheres tristis. Next base: position 63,233,666 of record CM072885.1, read on the forward strand.
CACAGCAGTGTGGTAAAAGTGGGATTTGATCCTGGCTTCCTTACACACATGGAAATAAAAAGTTCCAACACTAGGTTCTTGCAGCTCTTTTAAAATAACTGTCCAAGTGAAAAAATATAAAATACAAAATATAAAATAGGCAGTGTTATCGGGAAACAAACTGGAAAATCATAGAATATTTGTGGGATAGAATTTTTAAAGAAAATATGATGTTCCTTATAGCTGCAGCTCTCCTCTCAACCTCTGCAGTCCTCTGAGCCTTAGAAATGCCTGCTTTTCAGGGAGATTGGACAATGCACAACTTTTAGTTGCACTCTTTGCCATCTTCCACAGGCACTGTGCCAGACAAATGAAAGTCATTAGCCTCCTTTCCAGTCATGCTCACTTGGAGGCTGAGCTCAACCACCCACCTACTCCCCAGTTCTTGTCAGCTGGTGATTTTTCACCTCTTCTCTCATCATCCTGCCGTTCCCAACATCCCATTAAACCCTGCCCGTGTGTCTGCTGCCTTGCCTTTGCCCAAGAAAGCTCAGCACTGCAAGCCCTGATAAGTGAATTTAACTTTCAGCATGAATATCAAGTCTCACATGACTCAGGCACACAATTAAGCTTTGCAAGATAAGGGGCTAATTAATTTAATTGCCAAACAGAAAGAGGGAACTCCTACTCAGGTTTGCCTGAAATCATGTTGTTAATTAATAATTTATTTATTTGCCATTTTACTTTGAAACCAGAAGGTAATGGAAATGTGAACAATAGCTCCCTGTTCCTCCCTTTAAATTTTGATTTTCCAGGTCAAATGGAAGCCTCTCTTTTAGTGCATGTGGGAAGAAAAAAAAAAAGGAGACTTTCTGATGTTTCAGACAGAATTTTAAAGGATCTACTTTTACTTTAATCAAGAAGTAGTGGAATTAAACAACAATTAATACATTATCCTCTATCATGAGATCTTTGCACGAAATGTGATAGTGTTAACAAATTGTTCTGTGGAAAAGATGTTCTGAAATCAGGTGGATTTGGCTAACCCCATTGGAGACATGGTTAACTCAGGATTCTGATAACCAGGAGGATTTAGAACATACCTGGTTTTAAGTGGAGAAGTTCAATGAATGTATCTAATATGTGCTGAAATGGTGAAGGTTAAAAAAATTGCATAATAAGCATTTGACTAAACCACAAATCTAGATCTGGTTCTCAGAAAAAATATTTCTAATTATTTTCCCCAGTTTTCCCCAGAAACTTATTCAGGCTTTTTGCAAAATTTGTTTGTTGGAATACCTTTTAGTATTTTCCCTCTAAAATGGCCTGAGTTGGCCAGAAGTTCTCCAAAAGTAACTGGAGGCAGAAATTTTATTATTTCTTCAGAATACATTTTTTCCAGCTTTATTTAAGTCCGTTCTCTTGACAGTGAAGATAATTTTTAATGTACAAAAATCCTTTTATCATGGAATTCAGTGTGGAAATGGTCCAGCACTCATTCACTACTTCTGTCCTGGAGCAGTGAAGAACCATGCTTAATAACATATTTGCTATCTATCTAGTAACAGTTTGTGCAGCATCTTCTGGGATCCTAACACCCAGAGCAGAAGGAAAGCAGTCAACTGAGCCAATCATTCCAACTCTGTAGATTCACTGCAGTCTCATCAGTTGCTTTCTTATCCAACATAAAATGCATCAGCAAAGGTGCCTGTCCTTGTCTGAGGAATTTTAAAGCTTTCCAACGGTGATCACGGAATCACAAAATGGTTTGGGTTGGAAGGGACCTTAAGGATCAGCCAGTTCCAATCCCCTGCCTTGAGCAGGGACACCTTCCACTGGACAGGTTGTTTGGAGCTTCCTCCATCCTGGAACACTGCCAAGGATGGGGCAGCCACAGCTTCTCTGGGAAACCTGTGCCAGGGCCTCAGCACCCTCACAGGGAACAATTTCTTCCCAATATCCAATCTAACCCTGCTCTGTGTCAGTGTGAAGCCATTGCCCCTTGTCCTGTCACTCCAGGCCCTTGTCAAGAGTCTCTCTCCATCTTTCCTGTGGGTTCCCTTCAGGCACTGGAAGGCCACAGTGAGGTCACCCCAAAGCCTTCCCCTCTCCAGGCTGAACAATCCCAATTCCCTGAGCCTTTCCTCCCAGCAGAGCTGCTCCATCCCTCTGATCCCTTGGTGTCCCTGCTCTGTCCTGGCTCCAGCAGCTCCCTGTCCTTCCTGTGCTGATCCCAGGGCTGGAGGAGCTCTGCAGGTGGGGCTGAGCAGAGGGGCAGAGGGGCAGAATCCCCTCCCTCACAGGGTAGAGAATGGTAGAGAAGTGCAGGCCAGCAGGCAGTGCTCCTCCTGAGCTGGATTTCCCCAGTAAGGGAATCTGTGGTCTCTCCCTCTCTGGGAAATGCCCAAATGCTCTCCCAGGATGAGAAAAGAGAGACTGGACACACTCCTGGGTACTTTGTTTCTGTGGGACATGGAGCAGCAATCAAGGTTCTGAGTGGCAATTTGGAACAGGGCTCTGCAGCGGGATACAGGACAGGGATAAGTTAGTCATGAGCACAGATGAAGAATAGTCCTGCATTAGTCACACCACAGATAATAAGAGCTGGAAAATGATGACATGTGAGCCTCATGCTAAACCCACTTATGCTTAATTCTCTGAGCTGAATATAAATTGTTCTAAAGAACAATGCATTCCTCTACAGAACAATTCTTCACATCATGCCACTAACATCTCTGTCATCTTCATTTAGGCCATTTAAATGTCAGTAAGACAAGTTAACACTGCCTAAGGGCAGCTCTGTCCCATGCACCAGAAATCTTGTTCTATCATATTCTGTTTTCCTGTAGTGCCTCATGGGAAGATGCAGCTTTCTCACATAGGGGTAGATTTGCAGTGGGGTTACAGGGGAGAGAGATGGTGAATCCCCTTCCCCCTCCCAATATTCCTCCCCAAAGCAGTATGAAATGTAAAGATTTAAGATCTAATGTGACTTGGTGTATCTCTGCCACCACCCTGGCCGTGCTGTGGCCAGCATGCCAGTGGAAATGCTTCCCTTCCACTCATTCCAGCCCTGAATGCCTTGATTCTCCAAAGGTGTGTTTCTATGTCCCAAAAAACTCAAACAAAAACCTGTGGATGATGAGGGAGCTCAAGTCAAGTTTTGCATAGGAATACAAGGAGCCCATCTGCCTTGCAACTGCTTTGAATGCCAAAAGATGCACAATTTCTACCACCAGACAGGATTATTAGACATTAAAAACCCATAAAATATCATAAACCACAGAATCAATTAGGTTGGAAAAGACTTCCAAGGTCATCAAGTCCAACCTTTGAACAGTGCAACCTTTGACCATGCTGGTCACAGAGAAACTGGGTTTTGAAGGGCAGAATATTCCTAAGGAGAGCTACTGTGTTCCTTTCTGAGGATGCAAGTTCAACATAGAAAGCTATAATGAATGTTTCTTTCAGCAAAAGTGGGTGTAGAGCCTGACAGCATTAAAACCTCTGAGGTGAAATTTGAAAATCTTAGCAGATTATTAGCAGCATATAAAAGAAATGTGCAGAAAGCTGCAGTGCTGAATTAATGAAGTGCTGCCCTTCCAAACCCTTGCAGCCTGTTTGAAGAGAGGCTCTGAACCTCCTGTCAAAAGGTCCCCTCACCTGAAGCCATGGGGTTCTATGGTGCAGACAACACTCAACCAGGTGCTTCCTACCTGCTGAGGTTCCAGGTTTGTCCCACCTGCAGGAGAATTTCAGGGCAGGGGCTCAAAGGCATCGTTGAAGGAGAGTTAAAATTAATTTTATAAACAAATAACCTTTGGGTCCTGGCTGTACCAACTCCTGCAGCTTTCTCCAAATGTAACATGTAGCCTGAGACTCACAGGAAATGTACTTTGCCCACCCTTCTGGAGACTTAACTTCTGAAGCACTGTCACAGCATTTTTTCCTAATGACTTTGTGTGTATTTGTCCTTGAAGAAGAACAACAACTTTGGGGGTGGGGAGGAGAAGAGAAAAATGTTCTCTGCAGATGCTGTTTCTGGAGGTTACTTTTAGGGAGCCTGGAGTCTGCTGCCACTTAAATCAGCAAGAAAGTTATCGCTGGTACCAGTGGGAACAAGACCACGTGCAGCAGTTTTACATTCAGGCTGGGGTGGGAAGTCTTTTGTTCTTGCCTCTGGTTTGCAGGTCTTGTTTACACAGGGCAGTTAATGCCAATAAAAGGACTAACCACAACTAACAAGGAGCTGTAACAGATAAGCTGGTGAGTATGGGATGGATTGTGTTACAGCAGGGAAGGGGGGATTTGTAGCTCTGTGTTATACTAGGATGCTGCTTTCCCATACAAGGAGCAAATTCTCTAGAGGTTAAATTGAAGCAGGGATCTAATTTATTTGTACTGAATCATTCCTTCTGTCCCCACCCCAAGCACCCTCTCCCTAGGAACAAGGCAGCCTGAAAGTATTCATCTAGCACCGAAGCCTGGGTGGTGAATATGCTAAGCACCTTAGCAGGAGGTTTCAAAGGTGTTTCCCTAGAGCAGAGAACTGATAGAACGCCTGACTCTTAGGATTTTTACATTCCCATGGAAATAAAAGTGCTGTGACTGACACAGTAGCATCCACCCCCCTCCCTGCAACCCCCCACCCCACATTCTTCAACGTTGTCATCTTTACTTTGCACACCCTGAATTTCTCTTTCAGGTCTTTCTCTGAGTCCCAGGCTCTTCATTTAACCATACAAATGTCGATTCTGCATGCTCCCTCTCTTGTCTGCTCCCTTCTTTCTCAATCTGTTCTCAACCTCAGCCCTTCCCTTCCACTTCACAGCGGTTTTATTTTCCCAAATTCACCTTCCTCCATACCCCACCGTGCTGCAGACTCCCCTTCACTGTCTCCTGACCTCCCCTTTTCTCTTGCCATCAGCTAGGCTTGCACTCTCAGCATCCCTTCTTTCCTCCTTCTCAGAGTTACCCTCGGTATGCTCTGTATCCCCTTTTGCCATGACCTTTAATCTTTCGTAATATTTGGTATCCAACAGGTGCCCCTCTGCCATCTCCAGGCATGTCAAACATCAGGCTGTGCATCCCTGTGGAGGTTTGGAATCTCCAAGCAGGAGACCCAAGGCAGAACAGAGTATGAACAGAGATGAACAGAACAGTATGAACAGAGTTCTCTCCAAGGGCACGTCTAGTGCCTCAGGGTGAGGGTGATATTTCGCCCCTATAAAGACTTGAGACCCCAGCCTGGAGTACAGGGCATCCCTGTCCTCAGACAAGCACCTTCCAGCTTTGCAATCAGCCCACAATAAGGGTAATCCTGCATTTTTCTTGCAGTGTCTGCTTGGTGCCAACAGGGTCCCCTCGATTTGCAGTGAGGAGTCCAGGTGTGGATCCATCTGAGACATGGCCAAAATATTGGAACATGCCCTGTGCTGCTGCATAACCCCTGAGCTGTGTTAAAGGGTTTTTGTTAAAGGGTTTTTGTTCTTTTCTGTCATCCCTCTGCGTTACTCGTGTGTCTTTCACTCATATCTTCTGTCACTAATGCCTCCTTTTCATTTCCTCACTTCTGTTTCTTCCTCCCAGCCAATTTACAAACCCTTTGGTGATGGCAGAGCTGTGTGGGAATGGCATCACACTGATAGAAAGCAGGTTTAGGTTGGATATCAGGAAGAAATTCTTCCCTGTGAGGATGGCACAGATTTCCCAGAGAAGCTGTGGCTGCCCCATCCCTGGCAGTGTCCCAGGCCAGGCTGGATGGGGCTCTGAGCAACCTGGGATAGTGGAAGGTGTCCCTGCCCATGGCAGGGAGTGGAACTGACTGATCTTAAAGGTCCCTTCCAACCCAAACCATTCCATGACTCTATGAAGGGGTCAGGGAGGCAGCATTCAGCTTTGCAAATGAGATCATTAGAGGCAAAGCTGGAAATTTAACCCAGTCCCTGATAAGACTGGGCTGACTCCCATTGGGTTTGTTTCTCAGGAGACACCCAGGCTGGGTTTGGTCACTCTGTCTGCAAACACAGCTTTAGCTCTTAAGCTCTGCTCTTCTTCCCAGCACAGATATGAAATCCAGCAGATAAAAGTTGGCATCCTCTCCCTGCATCTTCCTCAATAAAAGAATTTCTATTCCCTGCAGAAGGCTTGTGCAGAAGATGGTTGGTCTGTGTGTGCTGTTTGCTGTTCATTTAACCAGCGTGCCAGGCGGCAGTAAGCCCTAGTTTGTGTTGTTTGTTAAGGAGTTTTTAGCAAAATTTCTGCTATAAAATATCACCATGGCAAAAAGAAACCTTTCATGGCAATGTTTTCATTCAGTGAAAACTCTGGGGATGCAGAATCCTGTGTCCAGGAGGAAAACCCTGATAAAAAGTGGTGTCAAAGAGTCTATTTTCCTTCAATATAACAAGTGTGTTTATCTCTCAACACCTGGATTAGGCAGGGAACTTCAACCTGAGTCTGCTATCCCTCCTTTACTCGAGTAAAGCCACATGCAAAGGGATCTTTCTAGGCCAGGGCAGGTGTTTCACAGTTTTTCCTGCTAGAGCGTATCTAACCTGCATAAATACTTAAACACTTGCTGAGAGAGGAGAGCGTTTTGCAAGAGATTGATTTGACAGTGCTGTTGTTCAGGCGTTCACACAGGATGTGGGAAACTGAGGTTCAGGTCCCTGCCTCAATGAATATTTAATTATTTATGGAAAGCAGAGCAGCTGCAGTAGGAAGGAGTGAGACACAGCAGTGTCTCTGGAGCTGGGGCACTTATAGGGCACGTTGAAGAGGGCAGACAAGATCTCATCCCCAGGTCTCCTGGTGACTGTCCCAGCCATGGCTGGCTCTATTACCTCAGAGGAAACCTTCACATCTTGCCCTTCTCTCACTGTAAAAGTTTCAAAACCTCTGTGTAGTACAAATTACTCCAGTTCTGGCATTTTTCAGCTTTTCAGACCTCTGTTTTTCAGTGTTAATGTTCTTTTATGCTGTACAAATATTTAAAATGTAAATTAAAAGATTTCTGTCTTCCCTGTGACCTCTCAAGGAAGCAGTCTGAATAGTTTGCTGTATTTTCAGCCTGGATTCCTACTGGTCTGGGTTCCTGAGTACTTCTGTGGCCAAGGAAAAAATAATTTAAAAAAAAATTAATGGGGTTTCTATTTGGTTTGGACAGTCATAAGGCTTGAGGTCAGGCTTGCAGGAGCAATTTCCGTAGACTAACGCTCCCAAGCTGTGTCTTATAATGTCCTTAAGGATCAGGAAAGGAGGTTGTAAAAATAAAACACCCACTCTGAAGAAACATGAGTATTATGTTCTCAGGCCTCACCACAGAGATGTTGGTTTATCACCTGCAGGCACTCCTCATGGAGTCCAGGAGCTCAGGCTCACTGTTCCACAAAAAGTCCACAGGCAGAGGAAGGAGTGGACATTGTGTGTGGGGTGAACTTTTGAATTTCATGGTGTCTCTGGACTTTCTTCCCAATCCTTTACTCTCTTTCAGTTTGTCACCCCCTTTTTATGCTTGCTGTTTGCACCAGGTCAGAGAATTTATGATGTGAAATGCCAAAGCTTCATCCTTAACTTCACACAGTCATCCCAAGTCGTTTTTACTTGGCCACTGTAGTCCTCAGTGTGAACTTTAAGCCTGTCAGATCTAACTTCGCTGCTCATCCCCTCAAATACAGGTGTCCCTGGCTGCTGACTTCAGCAAACACTGGTTCTCTTCAAAGTTTTCACCAGCTAAATGCCTTCAAAACCATAAAATCCTCCTTAGAGCAAATGGGTTGTGAATATTCATATCAATGCTTCCTCATCTTCCAGCTTGCTGAAATCCTCTTTAACTTAGCAAGGAGTGTAAAACTGAAGGTGCTGCTATCCATCAGGGACTCTTGGCAGAGAGGGATAGCTCTGTTTCAAGGCAGGGAAAGGACATGAGTGAGGAATGGCATCCAAACTTCCCTTCTGGTCACTGGGGCAGCTCTGTGCTCAAAGCAGCTAAAGAAGGGCTCAGATCTGATAGACTGCTCCTAAACAGGAAATGGCTGCCTGCAGACTGGAGTTAGGACTAGTTAGGAAAGATCAGTTCTTTCCTAGCACAGGCAGTGACTTTCCAGCTCCCAGGGATGCTCCCAAACACGCACAGCTTTATTGTAACAGACACAGCCTTGTTGCCAAATCCAGGAGGATGAAAGACCTCACTTTTATCTTACTCAATTCAGAAAACCTCCAGCTTGTGGGGAAGGGTAAGAGATGTCCTATTTTGCTGCTTTGTGAAAGGCCATTTAGCAATAAACATGCAGCAGAGGAGGTAAAATTTGTTGCACAATCCACCACCCTGACCTTTGCAGGAAATAGCAAAGCTCTGCTTTGGAGCTCATCAACAACAACTCATGGCGTGATTTACTGCTGGGGCTCCCTAATTTTATGCTAATGTAACTCTATTGATTTCTGCAGATTTGCAGTGGTATTACATGGGAGGAACATGAAAATAAACTGAGCACTCAGTGTGATGAGGGGACAGAGGGCCTGCCTGTATTTTCCAGTTTTATCATCTGGCCTAATGAAAGCCACTACATCTCCATGCACTCCTCAATGCCATCAGTCCAAGCACGGTGTTAGCTTAAAATAGTGATAAATTACCTTCTCTTACTGCGGTCTGGATCTAAAGCTATTTGTGAATTACTGCCAGTAGGTATTTAAAGGGGAAAAAAATAAGAAGAAATTGAAATCAATTCAGCAAATGCCCCTAAGTAGTAAAAACAAAGGAAGATTTGTAAATGACCTGTGCTCAGCATATCTGTCACCAACAGGGATGACAATGTTTGGCTGTATTTTTCCAGTTGATTTGTAACCACCCTGGAGAGCAGGGAAAGTTGGCTGAAATTCTTGTGCTGCCACTTATTTTTCTATTTGTTTGTTGAGGTTTTTTTTTTTGTCTCTGCACTGAGAACAAATGTTCTCCTTTGGGCTGCCTCTGACTTTTGGTTCGTGCTGCAGAAGGAAAAACATGAATCCCTTGACAGCTGCTATTCTGGCTTATCAAAGACTTACTTAAAACACATTAGAGTCAAAAGAAAGGCTGCTGTGCAGCAGACACAGGACAACGGGGTGAAAAGCTGATGTAAAACAACTCCTTTGCAAAGCAAAGTTTAGAAAGTAGAGTTTAGTGTGAAGCACAAAAAGGCATACACGTTAATTTGACCATATGACTGGGAATAAGGAACACAAAGATTATTCTTACTAGGGAGAAATAAATCCATGGTACCTCCTCAGGTGGAAGAGCATATCCATTACATTTCTAGCAGTGGATTCTAAGCAGGATAGAGAAAGGGCGTCTCATTTTTTGATAGAACAAGCTCTGTACCTCACACTTTGTCCAGAAGCCTGCTTTGGTCTCAGTGTCTGCCTTCTGACACCTGCAAGGATTCATTTCCACCACAAGCTCCTGTGTACAACTTCTTTCAGGATGATGCCTGTCAAAACAAAGCCATGAATTCAACCACTGGCACTTCCCTCTCTCCGTGGTCTTATCCCTAAAGCAAACTAGAAATGAAAGCTGTGCATTTTTTTAAAGGAAGTTTCTGGATTTTGGCAGAATATGGAATAGGGAATATAGGTAGGGCAAAATGATTCTCCACAGAGCAGAAGAGGAGCTAATTTAATGCTATGGGGATAGAATAATAGTACTTCTAAATTACTAGGGAATAATAGGCAAAGAGTAACACCATTTCCATGCAAGCTCAGAAGACCAAACAGGAAAATTATCTAGAGTTACTGAATTTCACTGAGTCTAAAATCTGAGATTCCAGCAGGAGGATGTTCATTCAGGGTGGTAAGGGGTGGACCTGAAGTACCAGAAGCTGTTTGGATTCAGCTGACAGCAGCTCTGAATTACAGGTTAGTTAGTAGCCACAAAAATGGATAAAAAACCTGACATTTATTCATTTATTCATTCATTTATTCATTACTGGGGACACAAAGGAATGTTTTCCTTACCCTGCATCCATCAGCTCAGTATCTAACAGCTGGGAAAGACTGGGGAGGTACAGGCATGGCTACCCAGAAGCAGGAAAGAATTCAAGGAACAAGGGAGGAGAGCTTTACTTAGGTTCCCCATCCTATCTCCCAGTTAGCCCTAGAACCTGCTGCAAAGGACCTTGTCTCTTGCCTTTCACCCAAGGTGCTGCCTGTGGAATATTTATTTCCACACCTAGAACTGAATACACACACACAGAGACATTCTTGGTGCACTTCCAAAGGTTTTCTAGTCTGCTAGAGCATGAAAGGGAAGTAAATAGCACACACAGGCTGCCTTCCCACTGCAAGCAGAGAGGATCAGACTGTCAGACCACAACAGCAGAGTGTGGCCAGTCACTTGCAGCCAAACACACCCCCAGCCAAGCTGGGCCCATTGCTTGCTGCTCTCCAGCATTATCAGGGATTATCAGCCTCCAAATCCTTCAAATTCCACTGCAAGATGTGGCAGACAGCAAGATGGCAGCCACCAAAGTAAAATGAACCCCAAATCTCTGTCTCTGGGAGCTGTGACAGGAGTAGGGGCATGGAACTGCCCTTTTTCTCAGGCTGGAAGGGAAGGAGTGATGAGCACAGGGGAGCAGCTGCAGGAATCCCGGGCTGTGCTTCCCATTTCTTATTCTGCCTGGGAAACTGGGAGACGGTCAGGAGTGAGTGTGAGGGGTGGGGAGCAGGAGGATTAGGGACAGGAGCCTTTGGTGTAGGTGTGGGAAGCACAGGCGCCGTGCAGCCGTGAATCCAGGGCTGACAGCAGGCATGGCAGGACTGTCACGTTCCCCACTCTGCCTGGAATTACCTCACTACCAGCATCTCTTCCACAAAAGCTCTTTCACACCTTCTACAAATGTGTAAAAGTAAACAAACTCCCACTACGGGTAAAAAAACTCTGCCAGTATAAGAAATCTCGAGCAGGTTTTTTCAGCTGAGGAAAAGTGCACAAAGGTTGTGCTGGCTTGTTAAGCTGTATGTGCATGAGGATTTTGTGACCTGCTCCCACTTTTCAAGGACTTATGCTGGCTTCCCATAGTTTTGCACAGGTATATTGCAAAATATCCCTTTTACTCCCTTCAAAGGGACACATTTTTTCTTCACCAGTATTTGCTCTACAGTGGGTTGAGCTCATCCTTCATGTCCCTGCAAAACTAAATGGAGAATTACACAGGATCATGTTTGGGTGTCTGCTGAGATTTGGTGGGTACAGAGGCATATCCATAGGTCTGAACCAAATTCCATTATTCCTTTGATTCATTTCCAACCATCAACAGTAAGGCAGTTAAACATATGAACTCAACTGGGATTTTAATATAAGTTTTCCACTGAAAATTTCCGTGGCTTAAAATTATGTATTTCTTAAAACAGTAATATACAATGAAGTACAATACATGCCCCCTGCCACTAAGCAAAAGCCCAAATCTACTAAAATCTGTGTTTTCAACAACTCAGATGCTGGGAGCCCTTGGATCCAATGCAAGCACGATGCACTTTGGTTTGCCTCCTGTTCTTCAAGGCACTTCTGTCTGAGTGTAAGTGCTCAGTGGGAACTGGAACATGAAATGACCTGAGAGAAAGCTCAGTGCATCAGGGTCTACATATATTCCAAAAAGTGCTAGTAAAACTGTTGCCATAAGAAAATTCATCAGCCTTGCAGCTGGAGAAGAAAACAAGGGATAAAGATTTTCTCCTGACTCCAAAAAGATCCTTTGTTACATAAACAGCTTGGGATGATGCTGAGCTGAGGAGGGCTAAAGGGTTTGGTAAAGGCATGCACAGGAATAGCACCTGCACCACATGGTTGTTGTATCCCTGCTACTCTGCAGTGCAGAAAATCACAAAATCACAGAAAGGTTTGGGCTGGAATGGATGTTAAAAATGATCTAGTTCCACCCCCCTGCCATGGTCAGGAACACCTTCCACTATCCCAGGTTGCTCAGAGCCCCATCCAGCCTGGCCTGGGACACTGCCAGGAATGGGGCAGCCACAGCTTCTCTGGGAAACCTATGCCAGGGCCTCAGCACCCTCACAGGGAACAATTCCTTCCCAATATCCAATCTAACCCTGCTCTGTGTCAGTGTGAAGCCATTGCCCCTTGTCCTGTCACTCCAGGCCCTTGTCAAGAGTCTCTCTCCATCTTTCCTGTGGGCTCCCTTCAGGCACTGGAAGGCCACAATGAGGTCACCCCAAAGCCTTCTTCTCTCCAGGCTGAACAATCCCAATTCCCTGAGCCTTTCCTCCCAGCAGAACTGCTCCATCCCTCTGATCCCTTGGTGTCCCTACTCTGTCGTGGCTCCAGCAGCTCCCTGTCCTTGCTGTGCTGGGATCCCAGGGCTGGGTGCAGCCCTGCAGGGGGGTCTCAGCAGAAGGGGCAAAGGGGCAGAATCCCCTCCCTCACTCAGAGTATATGCACATTACTCCTACTGATGGTATTTGTAGAGTTAAATGTGAGTTTGGGAGTCATCTACATGAGCTCCTCGGACCTGTGTGGCAGCAGAAATCTCACAAGAAGGAATCAGCCATTGCTTTGGAAAGGGCTGGTTGCAAATACAGGCCTGGCACGATGGGTGCTGACAAAGGCACTCTGTGGAGCCAAAGCCTTGCTTTCTCCAACAAACTGTCAAGCTAAGGGCAAGATACATAAAATCATTGCTTCTAAAAGGAGATGTAAGCCTCCAGAAACAGAAAGTGGGGCCATGCTCCCAGAGACTTTGCCAGTCTTCTCTGGGAGCAATCCTGATATAAACCTGCTCACAGTACAAAGAATAAGAACTGCTTCTTTCTGCAGGGGGAAAAACACCTTCATCTGCCAGAGAGGAGCAAATAGGGTAGAAACTGTTTAAGAAAATATCTTTCTTGCATTTCAGGACACTGGGGAACACCAGAGTTGTGGCAGTGTTTTGGGTCTTGAAATGCAGGTGGAAAGAAAAAAAAGAGGAAAGTTTGTTGGATCTAGATGTGGTGTGTAGAATAATTGCTCGTCCCCACTGCCTTCCTATGTCACACAGATGCAGGCAGTGGGAAGGGTTTTGCTGAGGGAACTCTTAGGTGCCACCATGTTTGCCTCAGGGTAGGTGTGTGCAGGTGTTTCAGACCTGTCCCTGTCTGAGGGGGATAAACAACTGAACTGTTTCAGCTGGTTTAAGAGCGGGCAAATTTCATAATTCCCACCTTGCAAACAAAGAAATGAGACCAAACTGAAGACGTTCCAGTTCAGCTAACAGTGGAGGCACTACACATTCACAGCTTACAGTCCCCTCTGTCATCACTGGTTTGGAAAAAACAGTAGCTAGGCAAAGTGTGGCTTCACCTGGAGACACTGCTCCATGGACCTTTCCATCCTGTGCATTAATTTTCCTTGTGAAGACGTCAGAGGATTGCATGGGCCTTTGCTAGGAAAACTGCAGCATTAGCATGTGACCTGAAGAAGATATCATCACTGAAATTATTATAATGGTCACTTTTGTACCCTCAGGGAGGGACAAGGCATGTTTAATACAACACCTGGCTGCGCCCTGAAAGCCAGGGGGAACATCCCTGTAATGGGGACACCAGGCCCAGCATGGCCAGGGAGGGATTGTCCTGCTCTGCTCTGGGCTGGGACAGCCTCACCTCGAGTGCTGGGACAGCTTTGGGTGCCACAATAGCAGAAAGGTCCAATGCTATTACCGAGCTGTGTCAGGGAAGGCTCAGGTTGGATTTCAGGAAGAGGTTCTTCCCCCAGAGGATGGCAGGACACTGAACGGGCTCCCCCAGGCAGTGCTCACAGCACAAAGCCAAACAGAGCTCAAGAAGTGTTTGGACAATGCTCTTGGGTACATGGCAATTCTTGGGCTGTCCTGTGTAGAGCCAGGAGTTGGACTGGATGATCCTTGTGGTTCCTTTCCACTCCAGGACATTCTATGATTCTATGAAACTTCTCCCAGCGAATCTTCAGCAAGTTACAGCATAGAATCAGCCCTCCATTTCCACTTGTAGCCTAATTCCCTTCATCTTTCTAGCACTAAGTGGTTACCACTGTGTCATGCAGGCCCAGATTACAGCAGCTCTTCCAGGCAAGAGAAAGGTGATGTCAGAACAATGAGAAGACTTTGGTTTCTCTGAAGGCTACAATGAGTAAAGCAGGTACAGCACTCCCATTTACACCCACAGATGGGAAGATGGAACCAATTCCATGCAGATGGTGAGCAGTGTAAACAAGGAGTTCCTGTTCTGTATCATCCTGCTGATGTGCCCCCTGCCAGAGGGCATCTGCATGCTGAGCACTGCCAGGTTACAGCCTGGGCACTTCCCCCATTCCACCAGCACTGCTTGTACAAACAGGGACAAGGCACTGCATCCCACCATCCCTCCTCTGCTCCTTCAGGCCCGGGAAAGCAGGAAATCTACACATTTATCACTCAGAAAGGCACTTTGGTGACAGTGGAAAATATTACACGCAGCCATAAAAATAGTTGTGTCTCCTACCCAACAACAGCATTATTTCAATGTGATGGATGGCTTAAACCAAATAAAGTTACTTTCAGAGGCAAATCTCGACCTTCAGGGCTCTTTATTGGATACGTAAAGCTTCATCCACCAGGGCTCTCAAGCAGCTGTTTAAACATACAGAGTCTTAATGAAGGCAGCAATGCCCCTGATGTGTTTCAAGCACTCTTTGCTGGATCTATGCCCATGAAACAACTCTGCTGCCCTTAACTGTGGAGGTGTTTAATGGCCCAGGTGCCAGACAGTGGAAGTGATCACCATTCCTGTCACCCAGAGGGAGAGGAGGGCATGTTTTAGGTCAGGTTCAAATAATACTGATTTTTCATCAGTTTCAGCTGGGCTACTTCCACTCTAAATATTAAGACCAGCACCACAGAGTTGTGCCTCCTCCCAAAAGCTTGGGTATTGTTGATGTATTATTCACACATTCAGCCAAGAGAAATTCACAGTGCAAAGTCTATTTCAGCCCTAGTCTTGGAAGGGGTCTGCTATAGCTGGCATTATTATATATGTGAAATTCCAGATGCACATCTGACCAAAGTACCAACGAGTATTTTCAGTCTTCATGGAATGCCATGGAATGGATGTTCCAGAACATCATCCTCAGACAGCTTGTATAGCCCGTTCTTCTTTTTATTTGTTCTTCCATCTCTAACCAGTGAAAACATGGACACTATTATATTTACCCAACCTCATTTGCCATCTCATCTGGGAAGAGGCTGAGTTGGATATGCCAACCAGGCCTGTGGCAGTGCCCATATGGCAGGCTGGTTGTTTAGGCTGGGTCTGCAGACGCAGGAAATCCAGGCAGTGCTGGCTCCTGCAGCCCAGTGACACAGCTGATCACCAGCCAACACTGCTTCAGACAAGCAAGAGCTCTCTCTTGGCTCCGTTGGCCATCATTGGGATCTCCATGGCTCAGAGCAGTTGCTTAATCATGGACATTTGATGCCATCTGAGGCTGATGAGGATATCCCTGCTCTGACTTTCAGCTCCTGCTGCAGCAGGATGCCACTCTCCATGCTGTAATTCTCCAAGCACCTCTGGAATACCCTAGGAGAGACTCACTGCTTATTAAATTCAGACCTTGTTACTCTAGAAGAGTTGGTTGTGTCAAGGACCAGAGGTTTTTGCTCTGTCCTCTCAAGAGAGAGGGGCCTAGAGGGACACATTTACCACTGACATTGACAAAATCAAGAGTGGTGTTTGCTTTGAAACCAAAAATCCTGTACCAAGACCCTCATTGCTTGTGAGAGTTATTAGTCAAGCTACAGTTTTAAACTTGTGAATTAAGTAATCTATTACAAAAAATCAAGTCTAGTGGTCAGACAGTTGAAAGAAGCAGAATATTCAGTCAGTTTTCAAAACATCCAAAGTAACTCAATTTTAAAGGTATTGATGAGACTTTCTCCCAGACTACCAAGCATCTGAGACATTCAGATATCCAGAAACAGAATAGACTGCAATTTATTTACCTGATCTATGCAGGCTAACGTAACTGGGGTTTTAAGTAATAATTTATTGATAGCCACATATTTGTGAGCACTATATAATCCCCTGAGATTGTGGCATATTTCTTCAGACACAAGGGGTCTGACAGTTAAGACAATCAGAGAGCAGAGAGGATGCAAACACAATTATTTTTCACGTGATTTTTGCAAAGCAATATAGAATACTCCAAAATAACAAGGTCATCGCTTTTGTGCAACCGTACAGTCACTGTTCCTGGGTTTAGGACTGACGTCTGCAAAGAATTTTTGATTTGCTGTAGCTCAGTTTCTCCAGTGGAGAATGGCCACTCTGCTGCCACAAACAAGAAGTGCTGCGTGAATTAAACTGCTGATGTGTTGTCTCTGATTCTGTTTACAGCTGGGGAGGGCTGTTGGCACGGCAGACTTGTGTGGGTCAGGCAGGCATTCTGTTTTCCACAGAGTGCTGGAATGCTGTTGTGCAGAGGTGGCTGCGTGGGCTGGCAATTATGGTGCTGTTGACTCTGATCTGTCCATGATGGCATCATTTGCACACAGCTCTGCAGAGAGCCCTTGTCAGGCTCATTACCATGTGGGAAGAGAGTCATTCCCTGAGCAGAGCCAGCCTGGGTGAACGGACAGACTGCAGGAGGAGATGTTGGGGAGCAGTGCTGTGGAAAGGGACCTGGGCGTCCTGGTCAGTGGCCAGCTGGACATGAGCCAGCAGTGCCCTGCAGCCAGGAGGGACATCCCTGTCCTGGGGACACCAGGCCCTGCATGGCTGGCCAGGACAGGGAGGGAATGTCCTGCTCTGCTCTGGGCTGGGGCAGCCTCCAGTCCTGGGAGCAATTTTGGGTCCCACAACATAAGAAAGATCTAAAGCTGTTAGAGAGTGTCCAAAGGAGGGCCACCAGGATGGTGACGGCCTGGAGGGGAAGCCACATGAGAAGCAACTGATGTCACTTGGTCTGTTCAGCTGGAGGAGACTGAGGCCAGAGCTCAGATGCTGCATCTTCATCACGAGGGGAGGAGGAGGGGCAGCTCTGATCTCTGCTCTGTGTGACCAGGGACAGGACCCAGGGAATGGCTGGAGCTGGGTCAGGGCAGGGTTAGGGTGGATATCAGGGAAAGGTTCTTCCCCCAGAGGGTGTGGGGCACTGAACAGGCTCCCCAGGGAATGGTCACAGCCCCAAGGCTGCCAGAGCTCCAGGAGTGTTTGGACAACGCTCCCAGGGATGCACAGGGTGGGATTGTTGGGGTGTCTGTGCAGGGCCAGGAGTTGGGCTGGATAATCCTCCTGAGTCACTTCCAGCTCAGGATATTCTGTGATTCTGTGGTTATGTCAACTGCAGGGAACACTAATTGGAATAAGCTGATTTTATGACAACGAAGCACAAAGGGGTAGGTTACAAACTGCAGGACAGGGAGGCTGATCCTATAGCCTGAAAAGCTAATGATTATATGCAAGAAGATAGACAGACATCTCACTGGTCAACATGAAGACAGGTAGGAAGGTGGGCACCTTCTTACTTGAAACTAAAACCCAGACAAAACTCATCTCTGCTTAGGTCTGATTACAAGCATGAATATCAGGTTGGGTTCATCAAAGTTCCAGGATGGGAGTTGAGTAGTGAGTGAAATCAGTGCTCAGATTTCTAGCAGGTTGTCTTGGTTTGAAAGACAAGGGTCTACTAAGGAAGGCAAGAGCCTCTCTTGAAATGGAACAATGTAAACCCTTTCCCTCCAAATTAGTATAATTTTGAAATTAAGGGGCTCTCAGGCAAATAGAGGGAATAGGAATAACAGGGAGTTTTTACTAGGAAAATTTTAAAAATAAAAATACAGTAATACAAAAAAACCTGAAACACTGACAGGGTCAAAATACAACCTGACACCCTGTCAGTCAGGGTGTTGGTAGCAGTCCCGTTAAATGGTGGCTGCAGTGCTCTTGGAGTTACAGCTGTGGTTCTGTTGAAGCAGTGCTCCTGTAGAAGGTGCAGTTTTCCTCCAAAGATCCAGTGATGATGTAGAATGGTCTGGTTTTCCTCTGGAATCCAGTGGAAAAAGGCTGCTCTGATCTTCCAAATCTCAGCTTTTAGCCAGGTAGGAAATGCTTGGCTCCTCCCCTGGGCTGGAGCATCTCCCAGTAGGATGATGTAATTTTATCATTAAGTGGGACTCAGTGGCCCATTAACAGGAGATACCTCCCTGGAGGAAGGATGGATTGTGGAAAAGATAAAGATGACTGATCCACCTGTTTTTTAGCAGATGGCCCATTAGCAGGAGATATCTCCCCAGAGATAAGGATCACTGCCCCACCTGCTTTCAACAGACGCTGATAGAACACATACTTTTGGTCACATCCTGCATTACAGCCCAAGACACAGGTCCAAATCATATTTAGACTCAAGCTCAGCTCTAAAGCTGGGGATCTACAGTTGCAGAAAGGAAGGTGATTAACCCAACTGGTTTTAACTAGAAACCACTCCAAACTAAGATCCAGAAAAGTGCTGCTTTCTATTATCTGGTTATATGAAGAATAAAATGGTTTCAAAGAAAAAAAAAGTTTTCTAATAGAGCTGCTTAAAAGTGGGGTCTTGCACAATTTTCCTCTGCCTCTCCTCAGATTTTGGATTCTTGTTCAAGCTGGAAACTGGAGGGGAATTCTGATTTGGTTTGTTCTTCGGGCATTGTTATGTTGGCATTTTTTGGGCTTGTGTCTGCTTTCCAAATTGGGAAATTACATCAACATTTGCATTTTTTACTATTGTTTTAACCCATTCTCAGGCTCATCTTCAAGACAAGGACTTGAGACACCCATGTGTATTTGAAACCTTTTTTTTTTTTTCTTCACCGGAGTTGATTTCACTTTTTATTTTCTCTGATTGAAAGAGGAAAGACAGAACAGATGTCATTTTATCAAACTCTTCTGAATCACATATAGTTAGGCAGATAAGGGCACAGAAAGGACCATGTAGGTCTGGTTCTATCAGTATTAAAGCCTCCAGGAGGGCAGACATAGAAGGCAGCATGCCAGGGATGCTCATGATGTGTCTTACCCTGTTTATAGGTGTGTGTCAGGTCTGATGTTGATATCTGTGTCTCTAGGAACTGAAATAATAAATTGAGTCAAGAGTGTCCCCCTAGAGAGATCAGCATGACTCCTACCTCTTCCCTGTGTCCTGCTGCATGACATGATATTATCAGCAGAACAGGACGTTTATCTGTGTCCAGGTACTGCTGCTCCCTTTTTCTCTTTCACCTGGGGTCAATCTCTACAGCCAACCTCACCAGGACTTCAAGGGCTTTAAAACATCCCTACAAACTCTGTAGGATTGCACTTGGTGTGAAAAATACAGAATGTTTCTGATCTGGACTTCCACCAACAAGCCAGTGCTTAGGCTGCTCTTGTTCTGCTTCTCATCTTGTGTAGTTTAAAAATGCTTTCCTGTTCTCCCAGAGCTCCCAGGCACCTTCCTGCTCCCTTCCTGTCTGCCTGGTGGGCCTGCTCCTGTGCCAGCACTGTGTGCTCCGTGCCTGCAAGCTTATTTCTGTGGACACTAGATCAAGAAGGCTCTCCAGTGCCATAACTAAAGGGACAGAGCCTCCCATCTGCCCTATTCCCACTCACTCTGCAGATTTTGGGCTGGTGCTTCCCACCAGCAGAAGGCAAACTGTGACACAGGAGAACACCGGAATGACAGAACCACAGAATCATTCAGGTTGGAAAAGACCTCTGAGATCAAGTCCAACCTGTGACCAAACACCAGCCCATGGCACCCAGTGCCATGTCCAGACTTTCCTTAAACTCTTCTGGGGATGGAGACTCTGCCACTACCATGGACAGCCCCTTCCAATATTTAATCACCCTTTCAGTAAAGAAATTATTCCTAATGTCCAATCTGAATTGTGTCTGGTGCAGCTTGAGGCTGTTTCCCCTCCTCCTGTCCCTTGTTCCATGGAAGCACCTGGCTGCACCCTCCTCTTAGGGAGTTGTGCAGAGCCAGAAGGTTCCCCCTGAGCCTCCTTTTCTCCAGGCTGAGCCCCTTTCCCAGTTCCCTCAGCTGCTCTTCATAGGACTTGTGCTCTGGATGCTTACCCAGCTCTGTTACATTCCCTGGACACACTGCAGCCCTTCAATGTCCATCTTGCAATGACAGGCAGAGAACTGGACACAGGATTTGAGGTGTGGCTTCAGCAGTGCCAAGTACAGAGGGACAATCACTTTTCTGATCCTGCTGGCCACACCACTGCTGATTCCAGCTGTCTGCTTTTGGCTTTCTTGCCCACATGTTGGTTCACATTCAGCCACTGTCACCAGCACTCCCAGGCCCTTTCTCTTTCCAACCATTCTGCCCGAGACTGGAACACTGTGTAGGAAGCTGTTGGGGCCAAAGTGTAGGACCCAGCACCTGGCCTGGTTGAACGTCGTTGAATGTCAAGCTCCCCTTAATGACCACAGCAGTCTAATTGTCTCCTATCTTTGAAGCCTTTGCCTCCTGGAAACAGTTGATAAGAAAGATCCCTTGCAAAAGCAACACTTCTGGCCATACAGGAAACTCTGAGAGTCCATCATCTGTGAGGACAGCGAGCACTGCTCTGGAAGGCAGCCTGAAAAAGGCTGTGTCCTCTGGGAACAGAGTCCACCCACTGAGGCCATCCCCAGCCACTCAGTCTAGTGTTATCCTCTGCTGGCATCCCTTCCCGATGCAAACTGGAGGCTTTTCTTACCTGTCCCCAAATCCAGGGCTGTTTTATGTTACAGTGTAAGATGTAACCAAAAGTATGTATTCTATAATCATCTTTATAAGCTGTTAAAGCAGGTGGGGCAGTGTTCCTTATCTCCTTCATGACTCGTCCCTGATAACTCTCTCCACAGCCTATCTTCTGCTAATGGGCCATAGAGCCTCACTGCATGACTGATAAAATTACATCATCCCATTGGGAGATGCTCTGCCCAGGTGGAGGAGCCAAGCATTCCTACCTGGATATAATGTGAGGCTTGGAACACTACGGGCAGCCTTATCCACTGCATTCCCAGAGGACAAGAGCTCCATAACCACCACTGGACCTTCAGAGGAAGACCAGACCTTCTACAGGATCACCATTTCAACAGAACCACGTCTATCACTTCTAGAGGACTGCAGGCACCATTTAATCAGACTGCTACCAGCACCCTGACCAACAGGGTGTCATTTCTGACTTAGGATCTCCCACTGGTTTGTTTTCAAATTAGCACAAGGACTGGCTATAATTCGTGCAATGCTGCTCCAATTTCTTTCCCTAATTCCTGTTTTCCCCAGGGGTTGATCCCTGTAAATAGGCTTCCTTCAGCAATGATAGTACAAGATGTAAATTTTCCGTCTTCCTTACGAGCCCCTCCTGCCTTTCCATATTTTTTTATGCTATTCTGGTCTATCTGTACTTACCTAGGTAATACCTTTTCAGAACCCATCCCCCCTTCAACTCTAAATTTCTTCCCCTTTCCTAGTGCCTCCCCTTTTGCATTTAATTTTTTGTCTTTTCTAATTAATCTCCTCACAATGCTGAGATGCTAATAAAATCAGGGAGAAAGGATTTTTTGGGTGTCAGAGCTTGCTTGAAAGCTAATAACCTTGCTAAAGCAGATTTAAGAGATGCTAGGTGCAGCCTTGCTCTGTGTGCAAACCTTGACTCAGCACATATGCAAACAGGCTCCAAAAATAGCTTGCACTTTCCCAATTCACATGTGATGCATGTGCCATAATTCTGCACTGTGCTTTCCAAAAATAACACTCACACACCATTGGCTGGTCTAAATCCACGGACATTTAGCTTTTTTCAACCCAGGCATCAAAGCACACGGCTGCACAGCTTTTTCATAGAGGGATTTTTCTCTTGGGCGCCTCCCCCTCTATTCACAAAAATAAAGAGAATTATCCCCTCCCCTGTGCAATTGCTTAAGAACCCGTGGCAACTGCAGAAACCCCTCGTGAGGAGAAGTGACATTAGGTGTTGGCTTAGAGGTATTTTTAGCTTCTTGCCGGTGCTTAGCAGCTGGGAGCAAAGAGGTAACCCATCACCTTGAAGCCAGCCAATTCCCCTGGAACAGCAGCAAGGGCTCTGCAGAGCAGCAACCCAGAAACCACAGCCTGACAAGCAGGGCTTGTCTGCACATGGATCTGAGCAAGGAGCTCGGTTGGAGACTGAATGAAGGGCTTCTCTACTGTATTTCAGAAGTGGAGACTGAATGAAGGGCTTCTCTCCTATATTTCAGGGATAGACACTGAATGAAAGGCTTCTCTCCTCTATTTCAGGGATAGAGATTGAATGACAAGCTTCTCTCCTGTATTTCAGGAGTAGAGACTGAATGAAGGGCTTCTCTCCTTTATTTCAGGGGAGCAGGTGAGTTTCTGAAAAGGCAAAGCACTGATCTGATCACTCGGATCAAGGCCAGAGTGGATGAGGCTCTGAGAAGCCTGGGCTAGTGGGAGGTGTCCCTGCCCATGGAGGGGGGTGGAACAAGATGAACTTCAATGCCTTTCCAACCCAGACCATTCTGTGATTCTGTGATGACCATTTCTTTGGAATAAAGCAGCCATGGTCCAGCACAACTCCAGGATACTACAGGTCCAGAGATACCCCACAGGTTTCCACCCACACTTCAGATCTTGGTTACACACCCAGTGTGGAACAGGAATAGGACACAACAAGAGTCTACATCCCATGAAGGGACACTGTAAATTCCTTTGAGGACTTCTGTTACTAAAGCAAATGTGGTGCAGCCACAAAGCAAAAGCACATAAAGTATCTATTCAAACACAGCCCAAAATGTACAAGAGTAAGTCTGTCCCACTAGGCCTAATGTCAGAGCAGGTGCTGCTCTTCCTGCAGCTGTGGTGAGCAGCTCTTATGTGTGCTATCCAGTGCAGCAGAAACATGAGGAACATCCATACCTTGTTTCCAGTGGTCTTGCTGGATGACACAACACTGCTTTAATCACATATCAGGGGTCATTAGTTGTGCAACAGCCTGAGGGGAGAAGAGAAGAGAAGAGAAGAGAAGAGAAGAGAAGAGAAGAGAAGAGAAGAGAAGAGAAGAGAAGAGAAGAGAAGAGAAGAGAAGAGAAGAGAAGAGAAGAGAAGAGAAGAGAAGAGAAGAGATGTGATACATGAGTCTTACCACTTGGCAGATAAGGTCTTCAAGTGCCTGTAGGGGTAAGAACATACCTGAAGGAAAGGACAGCATACCTTCTTGGGGCTGTGCTGTGCAGGGATAAGGGCTGACCTCGGTGATCTTTGTGGGTCTCATCCAGCTCAGGAGGTTCTACAATTCTATATTGTGTGATCTATTAGGCTGATAACACTGATATGTTATCCAAGCCTGAGGAAAGGAATTTAACCTGCAGAAAATCCAGGGACTGAGAGAGAGCCTGGGCCAAACTCATTTGGGATCAATACTGCAGGGTGCCAAGTACTTACTGACAGCACACCACACCTCCTTTCCCTTATCTAAATAGCCTGCTACTACCACTACCTCGTTTATCAAGTCCTGCTTTATACTTATTGAACTCCAGCAGCTTAGCTCCTAAAATATACCGGCACACAAATATGCTGGCATGACTCAGAGGTGTTAACATCAGTAGGGATTTTTTTTTGCATAGCAGGAATGTTTAAAGATAAAAATTAATGCAGCTACTCTAGGGGCAGAGAAAGAAGTCAAGGAACTGGCAGCTCAAATCCCATTACCTGTGGGTATCTTTGCAAGCAGTCACAGCTTCTGACCAAGGGCCTTTTATATCTGGTTCAGCTCATAGTGGAGATGCTTAACCCTTACAAACAGGCACTGAAGGGGAAACTTCTTGAGGGTTTGCAGCTTTCCTTCTGTTCAGTCATCTTCCCTGCAACACCAACGTCTAACACCACATTATTCCCTAGAAAGATAGGGGGGAATTTTTGCCAGAAAGTACCTCGGGGTGCTGCTGGGTGAGAGCTGACCTTGCCCTAGTTGCATGCACTGGGACCCAGAACCCCTTTGTGCTGGGCTGAGCTCCCAGTGGGGGCAGCAAGGGAAGGGAGAGGGTCAGGTGAGACCCCCCTGCCCTGCAGAGCTCCTCCAGCCCTGGGATCTCAGCACAGGAAGGACAGGGAGCTGCTGGAGCCACGACAGAGCAGGGACACCAAGGGATCAGAGGGATGGAGCAGCTCTGCTGGGAGGAAAGGCTCAGGGAATTGGGATTGTTCAGCCTGGAGAGGGGAAGGCTTTGGGGTGACCTCATTGTGGCCTTCCAGTGCCTGAAGGGAGCCACAGGAAAGATGGAGAGAGACTCTTGACAATGGCCTGGAGTGACAGGACAAGGGGCAATGGCTTCACACTGACACAGAGCAGGGTTAGATTGCATATTGGGAAGAAATTGTTCCCTGTGAGGGTGCTGAGGCCCTGGCACAGGTTGGCCAGAGAAGCTGTGGCTGCCCCATCCCTGGCAGTGTTCCAGGCCAGGCTGACTGGGGCTCTGGTCTAACAGAAGATGTCCCTGCCCAAGGCAGAGGATTCAGAAACGGATGATCTTTTAGGTCCCTTTCCACTCAGACGTTCTGTGATTTAATGATTCCTATCCCTCCTGTCTCAGCCTTCAACTCCCATCAGATTTTCAGATTCCTACAAGCCACCCCTTTGGGACAGCAGTGCTCCAAACTGCTGATACCCAGTTTGCAGTGGAAGTGCAGCAGTGACCTGGGGCTGCTGACTGGGCAGGGGTCATGAAGGATGTCTGAAAGAATGTCCCTGAGATGGAGGCTCTGCTCCATTCCCCCATGACCTGAGTGGGTTCAGCTCTTGCTGGAACACCCTCACTGCTCAGCAGTGCAGACAGAGCCCACAGCCCTGCTGAGCTGGCACAGTCTGTGGGCTAGAGCAGCACAGAGGAGTTGGTGGGTGGCAGACAGGCTGGCTGCTCCACTCCTGGGTGACCACAGAGCTCCTGGATGTCACCGTGCAGATGTGGGTGGGGATGTGAGCTGCTCCCGGCTGCCATTCCCTCCAAGGAACGGCAGCCTCATTTATTTGGAGCTCTGAATAAATTCCCTGCTAACCTCCCAGCCATCTGCTATGGCAGTTGTACCTTCAGAGGCAGCCAAGCAGCTCAGCTGCCAGCAGCATGGAGCAGAACTGGTGCCTTCCCAGAGCATGGGGGCTGCTGCCAGCAGAACTTGAAGTCAGGCAGTTTTCCTGGGGGCTTCCAAATGGTGGTTCTTTGTCCAGTGGCATGAAATGTAAGAAGAGTGTGAAGCACCTAGGATGAAATGCAAACCTAGGCAAAACCCCCCTGGTTTGGTTACAAATGTGAGTCTCAGGTTAGGTTCACAAAAGTTCAAAGGTCTCCTGATGAACTTGAGATGGGCCTTTTGAGAACCAGAACTGGTTGCTGGGAAATTTAGATTCCTGAGCAACCCTTTGAGATCAAGATATGAGTGAGGAGGAAATAAACAAAGGGACAGGTTCGTGCAAGAGGCAGTGACTCTGTTTGGGAGGGCTGAATGCCCAGTCAGCAGCCCCAGGTCACTGCTGTACTTCCACTGCAAACTGGGTATCAGCAGTTTGGAGCACTGCTGTCCCAAAGGAGTGGCTTGTAGGAGGAATCTGAAAATCTGATGGGAGTTGAAGGCTGAGACAGGAGGGATAGGAATCATTAAATCACAGAATGCCTGGATTGGAAGGGACCTAAAAAATCATCCATTTCCAAATCCCCTACCAGGGGCAGGGACACATTCTGTTATCTTATCCCAGGCTGCTCAGAGCCCTATCCAACCTAGCCTTGGACTCCTTGCTGCAGGATGCTGTTGATGGTAGCTGTTTACAAGGGTTCAGCTGGTCAAACTCATGGAAGAAAAATCCCTTGAAGGTTTATATTTGAAAAAATTCCAACTTGTGAAGCTTCTGGACATTTCCTGGGTTGAGGGAATGGAGTCAGAGCAAGAACAGCACAAGGAGTCATTCCTGTGTACTGCATTATTTCCTGGATCAGCACTCAGGGTTCAAAGGTGCAAAGGTATTTACAATCTCAAGTTTTACTGAAACAAGGGAGTTAAAGTTTCTCTGCTTTTGTGATTCTGAAGAAGGGTGGCTCACCACCTCCCACAGAGACTTTTGCTCAGTCTTCCCATGACATTCACTGGCTGATGGAGGAGGTGCTCCACATGTGTCCATGGTCTGTAAAATCAACGTTCGAAGGCACAGCTGAGCTAGTACAGCCCAAGGAACAAATCCATGTGGTGGAAGAGCAGGAATTGTCCTCTTGGCCAGTGTTGTCTACAGCAGGAAGTATAGAGGAGACATTGGCTTTAGCATGCATGAAAAGATGAAATTCAGACATCATTCCTCACATTTGCGAGGGGATCAGAGCATGACATGGGCACAAATATTACATTGAACTGATATGTGATCATCCTCTGTGAGGGTGGTGAGCCCCTGGCACAGGTTTCCCAGAGAAGCTGTGGCTGCCCCATCCCTGGAAGTGTCCCAGGCCAGGCTGGATGGGGCTCTGAGCAACCTGGGATAGTGGAAGGTGTCCCTGCCCATGGCAGGGGGATGGAGCCACATGATCCTCCCTTCCAAGCCAGGCCATTCTGTGATTTCTATGGAGCCACCAGAGCTCAGGGATAAATCTTGCTTCCCTTGTAGACAAATGTTCCCCCACATCAACTACTTTGACTGACATGAGTGGAGCAGTGCCAGCTTACACCAGCAATACATCTGCTCCCACATCTTTACATAACTGTTCCTGAATTTTTCCTTTTTTTTTTTTTTTTTCCCCCTCCCCACAGGTAAAAAGAAGCTGTGATTATGCTGGATTCATATGAGAAATTCCACCAAAATTGATGATACCATGATGATTATTACCAATATTTGCTGCTGTTCATATTTTAAACCCTTTAAAATCTTCCCCACGTTTCTTTCAGAGCTGGTCTGTTAAATTCATTCCCAGTATAAAAGACAAAGGGAAAAAAAAAAAAAAAATCTTTGTAGAAACATTAAACATGCTGCAAGACTTGGGCCAAACCTGATTTACAGTCACTCTAGATGATCTAATAATGTACAGATCAGGTTCATGCAGCAGTGAGCAATTTGATGGTCAGACCAACAGTGTTTCAGAAAAGGGGAAAGCCACGAGGCAAGCAAAAGGATGCTCTGTGGAAATGAAACACTTCACAGTGGGGCTCTGCTTGCAAAATTATTTTTCACCCTTAACATTAATGTTTACCTGTTGTAAAGCATCACCTATGGTAAATGCCAGGCACGTTTACTATAGGCGCTGTGTTGACATCACCCTAGAGAAAATAACAATGGTTTGGCAGCCTGCAAAGTCTTTTTAAAAATAGGCTGTGAAGCCCCTGAGAAAACGACAGGCTCTAAAAATAGGACTAGAGCTGAGGAAGGCCAAGAAAAAAAAAGAGAGGAAAAAAAAAGCTTTCCTGATGCTAAAGCTCAGGGTCAGCTGCAAATGTGGAGTTCCTTCAAGGACACGCAATGAATGCATTGCAGTGCTCTGCAATGAATGAAAGCTCCCTCTCTGAGTTTTTCTTGTGCTGCACCAGTCTCTCAATGAGGGAGAAAGAGGGAAAAGGCAGAATTTTAGCAAATTCAAGTAGGTACAACCTAGCGTTTCCTCTCCTTCCTACCCCTAACCAACCCTTGATAAAAGCATCTCCCAGACGTGGTGTGGATCTACCTTTGCTTCTCCCTCCCGCCTCTGTTCTCCAGTGCCAGTGTTCCTTCTCACAAAAACAGATTTTGTGAGCACATCTTTGCTGCACTGGCACAGAGACAGACCTCAGGAGGCTGAGAAAATCACTGTAATAACCCAAATAATTGCAACCAAGTGTCCCAGATTCTTGGTTATTCGTGATGCAGCAAGCCGGACATCCCGCTTTCAATTTTCATGCCCAAGTATCAGGATAAGGCATGAGGCTTCTGCAGGAGTTTAGACCCTCCTTTTGGCCCACCTCACTGGTAATTTTTAGTATCATTCTCTCATAGTTATGAAATAAAACTAGAGCCCTCCAGTGGCCAAAAGCACATCAGTAACCTTGCTGGAGGCTAACCAGTGATGGACTCCAAGTTAACTGCCCTACTTTAACTTGGCACCAGCCAACAACCCGTTTGGGAAGGGCTGGACAGCTGCAGCCAGTGGGATGTACTGGGACAGACACATGTGAGGACTGTGGGATCCCATGGATTAAAATCCTGGCATCACTAGTGGAAAAGACACCAATGGAAACGGAGAGCCAGCTAAAATGGCCATGGTCACATGTTGGGAATAACCTGATTTCCCTTAGAGAGTGGCAGGGGTGGAAGGGGCTAGCCTGAGATTTTGACAGGAGGGCAATGGAAAGGCAAGCCACTGGCACAGCCCTGGGTTAGGCATCCCAGAAATGCCATTCTGCCACCTGAGAGGACAGATGTGAACCCCCAAGGAATTCTCTTCCTGTAAGGTAGGCAAAATTCAGCCAAATGAAGTTGTGCCTGTGCTATAGGCAGCTGCCTTACAAACAAAAACTCAGTGGAGATGTTTTGTTTGCTTGGTCAGTTGCCTAACTGCACTTCTTTCTCCAGTTCTGTGTTATTTACCAAGGACTGGATTCAGCAGAAGCTGAGCTTTGTTTGTGTGTGTGATTCCTAGTCTCAGGGTCTCCTAATGATGGATCCTGAAAGTGTGACAGCACTTTTCTTTTGGGATTATCCCATTCCTGTGACCCTCCTTGCCAGGTGCTCTCTATTGCAAAAGAAACCAAGTTTTCTTATCTAGGTTTTTATCCTTCAACTTTGATCAGCCCAGTTTTGATTTTTTTTCCCCCAAAACCACAAGGAAATTGAGTTCCCTCTGGAGTCATGGAAGTGCCATGCAGTCTCCTGATTGTCAGTGCCCTCCTCACAGGGTGGGTACACTCTAAGCAGCAGATCCAGGCTGTTCTGGGTTTCTCCATGGCAGAGTCCTCCCTCACAGGCTGCATAAACCTTGACCCTGCCCCAGCTCTCTTTGCTCCTGGGAGAAACCCTCCAGAGGAACAGGAAACTTCACCAAGTGTGGAGCAGTTTTTCCCCACAAGGTTCCAGTCCCATTTCCCTGCCCACTCGTAGGTGCTGGCAGTGCAGGAGTGCTCCATTCCACAGAGCTTCCAGACACCAGGATGATATTCCTGACTGGCACAGTGGGCTGGCACTTTTTGATGCCAGGGAGAAGATTAACCTTTCAGCCCATGTTAGATATTCTCTCATGGACCGTCAAAATCTGAATGCAGAGATGCCATAAAAAAAACCCAACAACTCAGGACATAAGTAGTATGAGATGAATTATTCCCCGGAAGCCTCAATATACTTAAAATTGGGGAAATAATGGAAAGTAATGGGAAAACCTCAAGAAATGCAGTTTTGCAGAGTTATGAGCCTGTCATGGCTTTCTACAGATGAAAACCCAAGAGGCAGAAGAAGGTTAGTAAGACAATTCACTTGTCCATTCTTTTCTTCTTTCCTACCACAGGTATCTCAATCTTCAGACATCAGTCAGTAAAAGTTAGGATTTTTTTTCCCCCAACAGCCCTATCCACAAATGTCATTAAAATTATCACTTCTATTCTGGGAGGGCAAAAAGAAAGGAAAAAGAATATATCTGCCACAATCCATCAGCAGAATGAAAGGGGTGTCTGCATTTGGCAGAACTCAAGGCAGCATTTGGCACAGTTCATAAGGCAAAAGGAGAAGATCAAACAGGTGAGAAAGAAGAAGGAACAGTGGAAGAAGTTTTGAAAGATTACAAAGGTACAGCTGGAGAAACTTCTTATGGGTGATAAAGCACCCCAATGGCCTAGAAAAAAAATGTTCAGGTGTGTTATATACTGCTTTGAGATCAAGATGACAGGGAGGAGGAATGACCACAATTTACCAAGAGAGCAATTAAAGTGTCTTTAGATACCTTAAAACAAACTGTCTGCATGCAAACTGGAGATACTCTGGTTTTATACAGCATAATTTACTGCAATCCGAGACAATAAATCAGTGTTTTAAAAAGAACAGCTTGCTCACCATGCATGGAGCCAGTCAATCCAGCTTAATGACTTGCAGGACACAAGCTCTAGAGACTTCTGGCTGCATTATTCAACACTGATATACAACCCTCAGAAGAGCAGACACAGGTCCTCATGCCAGCAGCATACAGATGATATCCACGTGGGCAGGTACGACAACACTGAGAAACAGATAGTCAGGAAATCCTTGTCATCATGACCAAGGGAAAAAGAGTGTCTGTCTGACCTTGGTTAGGTCAGATTAATTCACAGTCACAGTATCATGGATTGGCCTGGGTTGGAAGGGATCTTAAAGATCATCCAGTTCCAAGCCCCTGCCATAGGCAGGGACACCTTCCACTATCCCAGGTTGCTCAGAGCCCCATCCAACCTGACCTGGAACACTGCCAGGGATGGAGCAGCCACAGCTTTTCTGGACAACCTGTGCCAGGGCCTCAGCACCCTCACAGGGAACAATTTCTTCCCAATATCCAATCTAACCCTGCTCTGTGTCAGTGTGAAGCCATTGCCCCTTGTCCTGTCACTCCAGGCCCTTGTCAAGAGTCTCTCTCCATCTTTCCTGTGGGTTCCCTTCAGGCACTGGAAGGCCACAGTGAGGTCACCCCAAAGCCTTCTTCTCTCCAGGCTGAACAATCCCAATTCCCTGAGCCTTTCCTCCCAGCAGAGCTGCTCCATCCCTCTGATCCCTTGGTGCCCCTGCTCTGTCCTGGCTCCAGCAGCTCCATCCCAGAGCACAGCCTTTTGGCCTGGGATCTTTTGCTGCATTCCTGACCACCTCACGTGAAAAAAGTTATGTCCAGTCCTTGGAGGGAATTGTTTGGAGACATTTTTTTCCTGGCATGTATCCCATTCTTACTACTGCAGTCTTTAAAGGAAAGACACAGATTGGAAAGACTGGCCCAGAATGGATCCTGGACATTAGTCCTGCATGTGTTGGAAGGGAATACTGGAGAGTGACTTTACTAAGACCGAGCTCTTCCATGGATCTTAAGAGAAGTACGAATTCTTTGATTAGCAGCAAAGAGCTCTGTGTTGCTCTAATTGCCAGATTAAGCACCTTTGTCAGCTTAACCATCCCCAAAAGATGCAAATCAGACTGTAACAGGATAACCATCCCCATCATAGTCCTCTAGAACTGAGACCCTGCTGAGCAGGGAATGTTACTAGGGGTCATAGAGGACCTCTTTCCCTGCATCCAGCCCTATAGGAGGATTTGTGGTGACACTGTCAGACTCTGCAGCAGCACTGCTGGTGTGTTTGATGCAGCCAAGCTTGGCCAAGATAAGAAAATGCTTTAAGCCCTGCTTGGCCTGACTTTTGGAGAAAGATTGTGGTGGTTTCTTGTTCCTTGAGAAGCTCATCACACAGCATTGGACTCTGCCCTGTCTGAAATGGTTTGATTTTTCTGGAGGAGTTAAACCACACCTGGATCCCCTTGTAAGGCCCTCATTCCAATTCACCTCAGAAGTGAGTCTTGCAGTGAATGTTGTGCATTTGCTCTGCTCCCTCTGACTCTGCAATGTTAACTGCAACCAAGACCACATCTCTGGCTTGCACCAGATCCTAGCTGTCCAATCAAAACAAAATCTAGATGTGTCCCACCAGCACCTTTTCTAAGCCTCTCTTTGTGTCCTTCTCTCTCCCATGCCAGCTTTTCCAGCCTCTCTCATAACAGGATGTGGCTGCTCCATCCGTTCCACCTCCCAGGAACCAGGCAGAGAAGGCAGAGATGCAGAGAAGGCTGCAGCTTTTACATACAGGCAGCTCATCAGCTCCGTTTGCTGTCACTCACTGCTTCAATTTTTGTGCACGTGATTCTATTCACTGAACTCCCACTGAAACCTAAAAGAAAGGTTTTAGATGTGCCTAAACATCTACTCCCTTTATTCCTCTCAAAGACATTTCCTTCTCCTAGCAATTGATTTCCAGAGAAGCAGAGATTAAGGAGCTGTTTCTTACATGCTGGCAACAGTTTGAGTATCCTCTAGTGGCATGAATTGGGATTTCAGTCACTAAAACCTGGATGTCTGTAAGATCTCCCACCCTTCTCATGCCAGCAAATATCCTCCCTCCCCTGAATCTGCTTTGCTGTGCTCCTTAGCATCCCCCACAATCTCAAATTTGGAATAACTTCAGCTGCGGTAGCCACAAGAAAAGAAAAAAAGAGCCTTTTGGCACCAAGTATGTTAAGACACGAAGGCTCTGTGCTCTCTTGCTGTACACAAGCCTCAGCCACACTCATGTTTGAAACTTTTAACAAGAATGTTGGTGTTCAAACAGCCGTGTGAGCTTGGGACCAAAGGCTTGTCACACATCATAACAAAGACATCTGCTGCTGCTGCCACTGCAGGGAAAAGAAGCAGGGAAAAAAGGCAGCTCCACCAATGTCAGAGCAAGGCTTTCGTCACAGATTGACAAAATCACAGAATCAGCTAAGTTGGAAAAGACCTCGGAGAACATCAAGTTATGACCTAACACCATCTTATCAACTAAAGCATGGCACAAGTGCCACATCCAGCCTTTTTTTAAAAACATCTGGTCCACGGAGCCATCCCATCCTACACTGAGAAGAGGAGTAAAGACTTTGGTGTAAAAGAAGCAGAAGAGCATCTGCTGCCAAATCTCTAAGCTACAGGCCTGTCTATAGGATGGCATCATATCTAATAAGGAAAAAGAGCTGACAGTATAACAGCACTATCATTATTTTAATACATATCATCAAGATTAACAGTAATTTAAAATTTCTGTGATGTCATGTGACAGAATATTTCCAGTTTGAAAAAAAGAAAAAAGTATATTTTAGTTTTTAGGTTTTTTTCAGAGAAATTTCAAGTGGCATTGCTCTGCCATGAGAAACTTGGTGACAAATGATGGTGGCACAGCTCTTGGCCCTCTGCAGTTCTGTGCACTTCACATATGGGGAACATTCCTGCATTTCCTTGTCTACAGAGAGCTTTCAGTCATCCAAAAGCATCTGCTTTAGTGTTGGCAAAGCCAGCTCTGTAATAACCCAGGTTCCAGAGGCTGAGTGGAAAAGGATAACCTTTCTTTAGCTCTTTTTTTTGCGTCATCCTGTAACCTTTAAATTGGAACAGCACCTCTGCTATCAAATTCAAAAGGAGATTTCATACCGTTTTTTTTATGAGCCTCATTATCTGGGGAGTACATCTGCCATCAATTTTAAAGCCAGGAAAGATTGCTATGATCATGTATTGTACTTAGAAAAGGGAACAGTGGAATCTCAGCCTGCTGGCAAAGCAGCTCTGTAATGCAGATAGCACTTCTCCCACTGCCAGCCTTGCACCTTCCCTGTCCTCTAAACGTGCAGGTTAAAATCCACAAGTTAAAATCCACTCTTCCCTCTGTTAAAACTGGCTGGATGGCCAGGCCCAGGAAGTGGTGGTGGATGGAGTTACATCCAGGTGGTGGCCAGTACATCCAGAGGTGTTCCCCAGGGCTCAGTGTTGGAGCCAGTTCTCTTTAAATGACAACTTGGACAAGGGGATTGAGGGCACACCCAGTCAGTCCATGGCAGCACCCAGCTGGGTGGGAGTGTGGATCTGCTGGAGGGCAGCAAGGCTCTGCACAGGGATCTGCACAGGCTGGACCCATGGCCAGCCCAGTGCTCTGAGGGGCAACAAGGCCAAGGGCCCGGTCCTGCCTTGGGTCACAGCGAGCCCTGCAGCTCCAGGCTGGGGCACAGGGGCTGGAAAGCTGGGAAAGGCCCTGGGGGTGCTGGGGACAGCGGCTGGACATGAGCCCAGGTGTGCCCAGGGGGACAAGAGGCCAATGGCACCTGGGCTGTGCCAGCCATGGGGTGGCAGCAGGGCCAGGGCAGGGACTGTCCCCTGTGCTGGCACTGCTGGGGCCACCCCTCAGATCCTGGGGCACTGCTGGGAACCTCAGCACAAGAAAGACACCGAGGGGCTGGAGCGTGTCCAGGGAAGGGAACGGAGCTGGGGAAGGGGCTGGAGCAGCAGGAGGGGCTGAGGGAGCTGGGAAAGGGGCTCAGCCTGGAGAAAAGGAGGCTCAGGGGGAACCTTCTGGCTCTGCACAACTCCCTGACAGGAGGGGACAGCTGGGGGGGGTCAGGCTCTGCTCCCAGGGAACAGGGACAGGATGAGAGGAAACAGCCTCAAGCTGGGCCAGGGGAGGTTCAGGTTGGACATCAGGAGGAATTTTGTCATGGAAAGGGTGCTCAGGCAGTGGAGGGGGCTACTCAGGGAGGAGGTGGAGTCCTCATCCATGAAGGTGTTCAAGGAATGACTGGATGTGGCACTCGGTGCTCTGAGCGGGATGACACGGTGGTATTTGGTCACAGGTTGGACTCGGTGATTCTAAAGGTGTTTTCCAACCTGAATCATTCTGTTATTCAATGAATTCAATGATTCTATGATTCTAAGGTACCCTAATGGAATAACCTCGGCAGGCAAACACCCCACAGCTCGAAAATCTAGAGACCGTCCTAGAGAGGCAGAGTCCGTAGGGGCAAGTATTCAGACACCTGAAACAGCAGAGAGGGGGGAAAAAAAAAAACAAACAAAAAACCCAGGCATTGGAACAGCCGATTCCTGCATGGATCCCGCGCCCTCTGCTGGAACGCTGTGCTCATCCCAGCCCAGCCAGGGCGGAGAGAACGGGATACAGGTGTGCCATGGGAAGCTCAGAGCTGGGAACAGCAGGGGCCAGTTAGGAGGGAGAAAGCTCAAGGGATATAATGCAGTGTAAAGGCTATTCATGAGGGAAAAAGGAAGCACTACACAATAGGTGATGAGCGGGGGATCTTGCTCCTACAGGGTTGCAGAGTAGGATGGATGGACAAAGGGATTTGGGGCTGTCTCAGCTCACTTCACAGCAAAGACTAGACCCCAAAATTTGGACACTACAGCAGAGTGGAATTTGGAATGTCAGGTTTACTAAAATTTCATCAGACATCTCTGGCATGCCTGAGAATGGTGCCAATCTTTTCTCCAAGCACAGGTCAAACCAGTGGTATGGATGAAGGGCACTGCCTGCACAGCTCAGGGAGGGTTCCACCTCCACCTGTGCTGCTCAACTCACTGCAGCAACTTTCCCAGGAAGTTCCATGGTCGTCTCTGACATCCCAACAGCAACACTGTGCAGCAGACGTAAGGCAAGCTATCCTTGCAAACTTCTCCAGGCCTCTGGCTTCAGGGATACTCAGAGGAGGAGCAGATCAGCAGGTGCTGGAATGGCCATCCCCACTTCTGGGGATGCACAGGGCAAAGGCAGCACTGAGACTCACTTTGCAGCACAGTGTATTTGTAACTCTGACACCTGCTGCTGCTTCCAGTCTGGAACTGCAGCTTGCTCAGGGGTGCATGGTACGGATGAAAAGCCCTGGGAGCTTTCTTCCCTCCTTCTGTGATGCCCAGGTTTGATTCCTACTTGGACATATAAAGGGAAGTCAGAACTGTATTGGGTGTGCAGAGCAACCAGAAGACACAAAGTGAGCAGCTGCAGGAGGAAAACAGCACCTGGTTAATTTGGAAGAATCTACAGCTACACATCCCTATATAACAAGTTTAGGATAGGAAGTGACTTCCTGAAACACAGTATCAGAATATACTGGAAAGGGTGAATTTTTCTAATAAAAAACAAGGAAATGATTCCCCTATGGCTGTGCAAATCACTGCTCAGGAACTGGCCTGTGCTACGGGGAGCTGTTAATGGGCATAAAATCGATACCCAGGCAGTTTGTCTGCTGCACTCAAAGGCAAGCACAGCAGCCACACTGGCTTGGATTGGTCTGGGGTATGGAATGTCATTTCCCCCTTGGGAAAGAGTGTGCTGTGCAGACCTGATGGTGTCACCAAGAGCCTCAACACTTCACAGAAATTTGGTCAGGTCACAAAGAGAAATAAACACAGGGTTGTCACATTTCTCTGGTGAGAACTTCACCTCTTCCTTAATTCATGAGCTTCAGACTCTCGCTCTTGTGACTGCTTGCTCCTTTACCAGGAGTGGATGTCTGCTGCCTGCAATAAATTTAAAAATTAGGGATGAACTCTACACAGTGCAGCCAATGTCCAGCAAGCTATGGTTCAAAACTCTTTAAGGGTCTGTGGACATATTTTAAGAAGTCCATAAAGGTCACTAAGAAAACATAATCGGTTGTCAGCAAGCTGGTATTTACTGTACTGCTATTCTCATCCCTAGCAACAGTATTTCGAGTATCTGCAAATAAAAGACTGGGAAACAGTTATTTTACTCCATCAGAGCTTGGGAAAGGTCAGATCTAGATCTCTCCAAAGGGTCAAAGCTATATAACACCAGTTAATGCCATTTACTGTAGAAGCTGAAGTGATTTGTGTCTAGACGTAAGTTTGCTGTTTCTGCCAATCTTCTGCATGAATATTAAAGTCTGAAGAATGACCACAAGCAGAAGCTCACTGTTTCCCATTTTTAACCATGCCAGGGTCTTCTCTGTTGATCCCATGACTGGACATTTCCCTCTAAAACCTTCCTTCCTAACCAAAGAGACTCACCATTAGCACTGTGCTTGTTTATCCTTCCAAAGAAATCAGCGTCCTAAAGCAAAACCTTCCATAACAGAAATTATGGGGACTTTTATGA
The DNA here is from genome assembly GCA_037013685.1 of Acridotheres tristis. Lineage (NCBI taxonomy): Eukaryota > Metazoa > Chordata > Aves > Passeriformes > Sturnidae > Acridotheres > Acridotheres tristis. The sequence goes on from CM072885.1 coordinate 63,270,279, forward strand.
AGGACATTTTTTGTATTTATCAGGCATTCATTGATTCAATTCCTTGTTATACAATTAATTGCCCTCCTACAGAAGTTAAATTTACCAGATTGCAGTATCTCAGATACACCTGTGGAAAATGTTTTAAAGAAGGTTACCACCTTTGTTACTCTGCAGACTTCAGGCAACAATGGAGGATTAAGTGAATGAAGTGCCTTAAGTAATTTCACTATTTCCCTTGAAAGTCATGAGTGAATATCAGTTCTGATGATCTGTCAACAATTCAATCTGTCTGCAACACAGTTTCTGCCACAGTTATTTAATAGAAGAGATATTACTCTGTCTTTGATTTCATTTCTTCTAATTCAATGACTCTCCAAATTGTATTCTCTCCTGGGATTGCTAATTCACTTCTAGAAAAATCATTTTAACAGACCAATTACGACAGCAAATACAAATGCTGTACTCAAAATTAATACATTTATAGTCCTCCCTGCTGCTCCTTCTTCCTGACATTTTTTTATACCTGTATTGCCACAAATGCAGTTTAACACTCTGTGGACCTTATGGCAGATGCAGCTCAACTGGTCAGCCTTGCACAGCTTATGCCTTCATAATTCACCCTCTAAAGACCTTCTCCCAAACTTACCCTAAGCCTGATTGGTTAAAAAAAACACCTCTCTATCTTATCTCCAGTAAGTCAGACTGACACCATGCAAGGGACTGTGAAAATGTAGGAGGACAGATTCCTGGAGCTCACAGATACAGCCCTGGAGCGGTCTCACCTTTTGCTGGGGCTCCCTAAATCCCAGGTTTCAGAAGGGAGCCATGAAATGAGTATTTACGAGAGTGGAGGTCAGGGCTGTGCTTGCAGCCTGGCCAGAAATGCCTTTATCTCCATCACCCATTTACAGTTCTGATGAGTGACCACCTGCAGCAGCCTGAGGCAGGTGAGATGACCACTCCTCCCTTCAGGTCTTTGCTACCTGCTAGATAAAAAAGACATTTTCATAAGAATTTTTTTAATAGAAGCATTTTGAGTTTTACTCAGTGAATACAAAAGGGAGAGAGGTGGCGGCGATAGGGAGGGTTTGCATCATTGTAACCCAAATCTGATTAATTTTTTGGGGGGGGGAAAGATGATTTATGTGGTATTGCCTGGACATTATACATCCACCTGTCAAATGTTTTGGCAGTTGTAAGCAATCTCAATTCTACATGTGTTGCTACAGGTTTGGAGCACTGCTGCTGCAGGCTTGCAGTGATGGGGTCTGTAATGGTGGGATCCAAAACACAGCTCCTCAGTGGCATTTGTGCCACTCACTTTAAAGCAGTGTGGTTTGGGACAGCAACTTCCCTCAAGAAGGGGAGTCAAGAATCATCTGGGCTGGATGAAGAAGGGAAAGAGATGAAGTAAAGTAAGCAAGTGTGGCTTACTGAGAGAACAGAAGACTTTGTAAAACAAACAAAAAATGTGGATTAAATGTGCAAATGTGTCCAGGGCTCAAGGAGTGAGGCAGAGAGGGCTTTGGGTGAGTGGCAGGAAGCAGACAAGCACATGTACTCACCAGGAACAATGCTGCCACAGTGGCAGGGGAGAAGAAAAAAGAAAACAAATCTGAGTGGGAACCATTGCCCCTCAGCAAGACACAGAGCCCTGCACCCAGTGGGAAAACAAGGCTTTTTCCTTGACTGTTGTCTCCTTGCCCTCTTCCAGCATGACTGTGAGGCAGACACAGGGATAAATGCCATGTACATGAGTTTACCTTTGTGGCTCCTGAGTCCGGAAGCAAGCAAAAGCTGAGTGAGGAGTAACTTAGAGATTGCCATTGGGCATTCCCACATGCAGTGCCCACGATGGAGCAGGACAGATCTCACTGAGGTGGTAACATTCTGGGGAGCCCCCAAGCCCCCAAGCCGACTCTGTTTCATCTTGGTATCCAACCAGACAGAATCTGTGATTTGGAAAAGCACCTTCATCAACACCTTTCTTTGAGCAAGGGCTGGAATGAACAGACACATCCCTCACCAGCACCACACTGATCTCCAGCCAGGAGATCACTTCAACCTGATGGCAGGCAGAGCTGTCACAGCACAGAGGGAGCATCCTTGCAGGACCAGCAGGGGGAAATGCCAAATTATCTTCACACCTTTCCCTGTGACAGGAATTCAGTGCAGCACTGCAGCATTCACGTCTGAGGAAGGCTGCAAGGGGACATGGACTGTCCTAAAAAAGCTGCAAAGTCATATTAACTCCACGTCAAACATTTCATGCAAACACAGAAAAGTCCAAGAGGGCAACCAGCCATTTTGACATAAAAAAACCCCACACAACACTTTAAAAAATACTGATTTTATTAATGTCTAGCCTATTCAACAGTGGATCACACTGGTAAGAACAACCACAAATATCGAGTTACAAGGTTTCACCAGGTTCTCGCCTGTGCAATGCTGGATTTGAGTCAAGCACATATTATGGCACCAGCACTAATGACAATGATTGCTGTTCAAAGCTCACTTGAGTCCCATCTCCCTGGTGCACTTCCAAGCCCAATAACCTCATCTCCCACTGTGCAGAGAATTTATGTTCTCAAAGCCTGAGTGCAACAAACATCCTGGAACACCTACTCCAGCAAAAAATTCCCTATGCCTCACATTCTTTATTTGAGAGGCTTCACGTTTTCAGTGAAACAAACAAACAGAAAAAGCCCCCACCATCAACAATTTCTCAGAAATGCTGGACCTGACCTGAATAAATCAGCTCCAGTAAGGGAGCTGGAATTACTGATCTCACCACATGATCCAGACTGCAAATTCCAGCTGTTTTCCTTGGAATGATGCATCGGAGCAAGGTTCCACACCAAAAGCAAAGCACCCCTGTCAATATCACCCCTGCTGATGGTGTGGGCACACAGCATGGCCCAAGGTTTTTGCCCCATGGATTTCCCCAGGATATTCACACTTTTCCAAAGGTAGCCTGTACCTACACTGACTCTGAAGACAACTGCCCTTGCAAGAAGGGTCCATGGCAGCTCTGGTCACTCATGGTCAGCCACCTGGCCTTGACACACAGATCAGGATAAAAGGGCTCAGAGAATTCCCACAGCTGGCCTGCCCTGAGAGACAGAGCAGGTCCCTTGGGATTGTGGAATGTGTTTTGCCTCCCAAGGACTGCAGGCTCACATCCATGTCCAGGACTACTCAGAAGAGCTGCACCAGAAGCAGCCTCCCTTTGGCAGCTCAGGGTTTCTCTAAGCCCAGTCCTACAAGCCTGTGGAAGCCACAGGTAGTCAGGAAGCTCCTCAGAGACCCAGACCCTCAGCCAGCAGCCACAAGGAGGTATTGCAGTCCCAGAGCTGCCAAATCAGAGAGAGTTGCCTCCTACCTCTTCTCCCTCACACGCTGACACTGAAAACTGCCAGACAGGCTAAAAGTCACTCAGGAAGATATACAGGGTGTTACTGATAAAGAGTTCTAGGAAAGTTGGATGCCCAGCATCCATCAAACGATCTTCTGAAAGTCCCAGCTCTCACATTTAACTCCATTCTTCCTCTCAGGCTCTCCCCTTCTAGAATCAATACTTCCTACCCGCCCTCCCACTCTCCTGTGCAGAGAGCTGGCAACACACACAAGCTGGATCCACACGTGGTCACGGAAATTTGGCTGCATGGCTGACCTTTGCTGCTGCCAAAGAGAGGGAATTCCAGACCAGAGCACCTCACTCTGCCCTTCACTTTTCAGAGCTAATTGGGTTTTCTATCACTTTCGGCATGGCACAGCATGGACTTGTGGAGCTTGAAAAGCAGAAGAGGTTTTTATCACAATGGTGCAGCGGGAGAAGACTTCAGAGCATTTTCTGGGAGCACTGTGTACAATTATATTACAATTGCAGAATAGTCTGGCTCTTGTGTCTCCTAAGTCACACAATAGACTACAAACTGTGCTATTTCAGTGAAATTCTCTACGACCACTGAAAATAAGTCACTAACTCTGTTAGAGCAGGCATGGACTCACGTGTTCACAACTGACTGTACAGATGCTAAAGCCAGATGCTTTGCAGGTAAATGAGAAACACCTCTGGTTTGTGCCCATCCCTCAGGTAGCAGATATTTTGCATGAACAGGATGATTACTACTTGCAGAGCTATACGAAACATCTACCTTTTTATCTGAGTTATGAAAGCACAGCTTTGAAAAGCACAGTAATCCAAGGCCAAGAAGACAGGCAGACAAATGGACAGACTTCAGCCACTTGTTTGATTTTCTTAGAGAGAGCTCCTTGCTCTTTTAAGGGCTGACATTATGCATTTGCCAGGTCTGGATGCTCCACTTGAAAAAAAGGCTTGAATGGAAGTTTCAACAGCAGGCTCTTCTGGAGTTGTCCTGTGTCAATCTCCAGCTTCCCACAGGACTCAGTGCTTGTCTGGGGCTTTTGAGGAACAGCTCATAAATCCCTGCTATTTGGCCACTGGCAGTGGAATCCTGCTTTATTTAGTTTTCCCAGAAACAAGAGGCATTGGAATCTTGTAGGGGATTCTCCCTGCTTCCTTCCTCCAGTCCCTGTTCACATTTCGTTTCAGTTTCCTGGAACTAAGAGTGTTGACCTCTTTAAAAGCAACAGCAACAAGGAAACCACAGAGCAAGGAAAACAGTCTCCTGACCAAAAAGGCTGTACCCCCTGCATAGAGAGAAACTCCACCAACTCTACAGGAAGAAGATTCAAAAACCTCTTTTGCAGTGTCCTGACACAGCAGCCTTGAGGCATTCACAATCCAGCCTGGCAAGGAAAAAAAAAGTATTGTGTTAAAAGAAATGCACAAGAAAAAGATGTTATTCTACATAGATCACAGTAAAACCACAGCAACCTAAGGGTTCATTTCTTCCTGAGAATATTTGAAGGGGCTGAATTTGAAATCTGTTGTCAATTGCAGCTGGCTAAAATGGAAAATTTTATTACATTTCTTTGCTTATCTTGATGCCTACTGGGATTGGCTTTGGGGCCAATTTTTCTTTGCAGCTCCTGGGAATTACACACCTGTCTTCATGCATGAGATTAAATATGTTTATTAGATGGTTGCAAAGTTTGTTAGGATGCATTGCAATGTCGTGCTCTTCAAGGACAGAGACACAAGGTCTTGATTCTTACTGTAACTGGGACTTTTGGAATTCCCAGAGCCATTTTCATGGCATCTAATTTTAGGTCCTTTAAAGACAGATCTGTAATGACAATTTGGCTTATAGCCCCTCCCTCTGTGCCAGAGGCAGGAAAATTTATCAAACCAAATAAGGAAATTAAAAATTTTTATTTTATTTTTAAATTAGATCTGAAACAATTTATGAGACAGCAGAACAAAAGAAGTTGGATCTGTAAGATTTAGGGACTTCACCATTGTCACACTTTTGTGCAGACCATTCCAGCTGCATCTCTGCTGGTGACTCATGAAACCTAAAGGGCTCTTAATAAGTTATTAAAAGTATCAGCAGTCTTCCACAACAAAAGAAGGAGAAAGAAAACATGACTGGAATAAATGAAGAACTGCAGCCCACGGAAAAGGCTTGCACTGGAGAAGTTCCTGGAGGACTGATTCCCATGGGAGGGACCCCACACTGGACCAGAGGAAGAGTGTGAGGAGTCTTTAATGATATTTTCCCCGTGGAGCTGAGGATGGAGAGTGGGGGCTTTGGGGGGCACCTGGCACCCAGCCAGAGTTAACCCACCACAGGTACATGGGTAGGATATGATCTTAAGTCCAACATTTCGGGACTCCTGAGTGCTAAACAAAACTCTCAGGTCCAGACTTAATTGGAACAGGGTTAGTAATGAGCTTAAAGAAGTTCAGCTTGTGCCTGCCGAAATGCTGAGCAGCTCAAGCCTTGCACTGCAAGGGGTTTGCACTGTTTATGTTTTTACAGAGCATTTTCTAGCACAGTTCCCTTTCCCACTCAGTGCAGGGGTTTGAAAGCAGCTTATTCCACTATGAAAATCATACACTTTCCAGTCCTCGAGCTCCCACAGCTCCTGCTACTGCTTGGCAATGGCTCAAGCAGCCAGAAAAAGAAAAAGAACAGGCTGTAAAAAGTGTGGCAGTGAGAAAGCCCTGGGTCACAGGGTTGTTTGTCACATTGCCAAAGCCCAAAGGAGGAGAAAGAAGTGGGAGAAATATCAGAGGTGGGAGAAGCCTACGAAGTGAACAAGATTTTTAAAGAGCTCTGCCTAGGTTCTGAAAGGAGAAAATGTCAGCAGCACAAAAAATAGATAAATATGCATCAAAATATAAATATAAATATAAATATAAATATAAATATAAATATAAATATAAATATAAATATAAATATAAATATGTAAATATAGACCAACACATTTGTATCTGCTCTTCAAAGAGTTTTCTAAGACAAATAAAAGCCAGGTCTACCAACAAGATGCACAACTTGCTTGCTTTGAGTTGACCACAGTTGTGAGCAATCTCTGCTTTCCAGGCTAAATATGTGCTGATCTTCAAAACAAAATTCCCTCAGCGAGTTTTCTTTCATGCCCAGTTTTTTCCCGTGGATTTATATGTTGGAGAAGAGACTTTTCACTCCAGGGATTACAGAGGATGAACAAATTGAGATGCTGAGGCCAGCTCACAGTTTTTGAGAGATGCAGAGCATCAATAATTGAATCCTTGTGATTGTTTGGAGCTCGGTAAGGCAGAGACCCCATCAGACAATTCAGAGGCAGAAAAATATATCTGCAGCAGCTGCATGAATTGAACCTATCCAAATTCCTGAATTTCCCAGCAGAGTGAGCAATCACAGTGGTGGTTTGGTCTGATTCTAGTTTTACTTTTACACTTAGGAGTATGACATGGATTTTCCCTAAAGGAAGTAGAGATGTTCCACTGGGAAAGAGGAGAGGATGAGACTCTAAATAGTCAATATTTAATGTCTAGTATCTCCTTTTATCCATTGTGTATATTAAAAATCAAAAAATGCTTAGAAATTGTAAAACATACTTCTTTCTGACCTGCAGGGAGAAGATTGCTGCTCCTTTATGGTTTGTAAATTCATTTAGGAAAACTCTCTGGCAGCAAACGTGACTCCTCTTGAAGTGCTGCATGTTTAAGGTGTGTAATGTTACTTCCCTGTCCAAAGCAATGGTTGTGCAAAAGAAATGGTCCCAGTAAATAAAAAGGTAATAAATTTTATGAACAGGTTTTTGAGTTTAGAATGAAAAATTTTCTTGAATTACCTGTAAATTGAAAATCCCAAATCCAAACTTCTCTGGACAACCTTTCATCAGGTGTTCTAAAAAAAAAGTGTCTGCAGGGATCAAGCACTGCAGCCTTAAGCAGATCTCTGCAAACAGCTTGGAAAGTATAACTGAGCTGTTTTATTCAGTTACAGCAGAACAAACAATCATTCAACACTGCAAATATTGGGAAAAACCCAACCAGTGGTGGCCAGCAAACCTCAAATTCTAAATCTGTTCACTAAGCCAGGGTTTAGCCAGCACAGCAGAGAGAGACTGGCATGAAACCATCCTATATCCAAATTTATGACAGTGCTGGAAAGCACCATCGAAATAATGATTACTTTCACTCACACAGAGAAAACAACAGAAAAGGTTTGGACTGGGCCAGAAGAGTGGCAGGTGGACCAAAGAAGATTTTTCTATCTTTATAACTCTATAAATACAAAAGCAATAAAGCACCTTAAAGGAATGTGCATGAAGGCGAATGTGAAGCATAAGAGAAACAAAATACCAAAGTACTCCTTGCCTATGACTTACTCATTACTCAGTTATTGCTCAGTTACTTTTAAATACTATTTAAAGTACAAAACTAAACCAAGAATTTCCCACATGGTGAATGACATTGGATGCTCAGCTTGAAGTCTAAAGGGGCTGAGTTCCAGGAAGCAGAATGCAGGTCTTGTACAGAAACAAAACCCACTACACTGCTATCATTTTCTACAAGGTGGGTCTCATTTATGTGTAGATAGTTGCTGGGGGTCAATTTTGGACACCCATTTCTCTACCCTTCATTGTCCTTAATTTTGAGAGCCTGATACTTATGCCTCAATTCATAATAAATAATTCAACACTCCTCAGTGAAGTTTTCTGAGACCGGAGACATGAAAAATTGGACTGTGCTCTGGAATGGGATCTAAACTCACCTGGGCAACTTTTCAACCCCATTTCAGACACGTTCTACATTTATGAATTGAAAACATGGAATAACATTCATGTTTAAAACCAAACTGCTGCCTCCTGCTACCATGCAAGGTCTTGGAATCCCCCTCAATGGTGAGAGATGCAATCCCATTCAGACTATACATGCAAGGAAGAAGATCTACAGACAGAAACAACTTCTAGCGAGTTAACTGAGAATAATTTCAGGCTTTGAATGTCCCTGAATATGGCAAAAATGTAGGGAAAGTTACTTCAAGTGGATGTAACGCCACTGAAGCAAATTTTACTCACTTTCATTAGGACAGACCCCTGTGGCAGGCAGGCTATCACATTGTGCAGAGGTAAGGGAGAGGTGATTAAGCAGACCAGCTCCAATGTGTTTACAGTGCCCATCTTAAAGCAGAGAAGCAGAAAAGAGCAGCAGGATCGTGAAGTGAGCAGCTCTGTTCCTAACGAGAGGATGAACTCCTTCCAGTGTTTCTCTGTAGCAAAGGACACAACAAATCAGCTGGCATTACTAAGTGGAAAGATCCAGCACAGCCTCATGTGAGATTGGTTGTTTTAGTTTGACTGAGCAAATCAAAATATTCAAGGAAATTCCCAACACTGCAGCATCCTTCCTCGAATTAAACCCCCAGTTTAACCCCACACAGTGCTGGCCATATGCAGCTCACACTTCTCTCCCTGGGAGCCATCTGGGATTCCCTTGAGGAATCCTGACTTTCCAGCACATGTTGTTTTTCATTCTGACATTAAAAGGACATTGTTGGGTTTAATGACGTTGTGCAAAGACTATACTGACTTGCTCTAGCAAATGCACCGTGTGGCAGGTCCCACATCCATTCCCAAAATCCAACCCAAGGCTAAGTGCTTGTCCTCAGCTGCCACCAAAGCAGCTCCTTCAATGCTAACTCTGGAGACAAAAAAACCACAGAAAATCTCGAATTTTTCTACATAAAAGGAAATGGATTAATAAATGCTGAGGCAGACAGTGCTGTCCATGAGAGCAGAGCCTCGTGGCTGGGCTGGTTTTGGCTGGGACAGAACTAATTTCCTTCACAGGGGCTGCATTTTGGGTTTGTGCTGAACACGGGGCTGATAATTCAGGGATGGTTTTGGTTGTGCTGGACACAGACCAAATTGGTTTTCCTACTGCCACACCGGCAGGGGGCTGGGGGTGCATGGCAGGAGACACAGCTGGGACAGGAGACCCCAAGTGACCAAAGAGACATTCCAGACCTTACAGCATCACCATCAGTGTATAAATGGGGGGAAGAAGATGGAAAGGGATGGATGTTCAGGGTGATGGGTTTTGTCTTCCCATGCCACCCTTAAGTGTGATGGGACCCTGCTCTCCTGAAGAGGGCTGAGCCTTGGCAAGCAGGGAATTAATTCCTTTTTTATACCAACCCAGGGGTTATCCAGGTTTTACCCTTCCCATTCTCTCCCGTATCCTGCTGATGGGAGCGAGAGAGCACCCGTGCAGGTGTCCCTTGTCTCATTCCTCGCTGGCCCACAGGATGGCACTGCGACATCCCACAAACTCCTCCTGGGCTCTCGGGGCCGCTTCCTGATGGCAACAGACAGGATTTTCCCCAAAGTTAGACTTTTCCCCAGTGCAATTCAAATTTCCTTTGAATTTTCGGCTTTTCCGAGTTCAGTAGAATACCACAGAATCTCCCATGCTGGTGCATGTCTTTGCCCAGAAAGATCACCCTTCTTTCTGTGGGCATTTTGCTGGAACAAACATCAGTGATTTCTGCCCCCCAAAAAGGGTCCATTGGAAGCTACACACCAACCCTCCAGAAAAAATGACGGGTTTTGCTGCTGAGAAATTGTGTTCAGTAATCTCTGAGATTAATTAATAACAAGGAAGGATCTGGAGAGTCAGTCCTGTGAGGAGCAGCTGAGGGAGCTGGGAAAGGGGCTCAGCCTGGAGAAAAGGAGGCTCAGGGGGAACCTTCTGGCTCTGCACAACTCCCTGACAGGAGGGAACAGCTGGGGGGAACAAGGAACAAGATGAGAAGAAACGGCCTCAAGCTGTGCCAGGGGAGGTTCAGGTTGGACATCAGGAGGAATTTCCTCATGGAAAGAGTGGTCAAGCATTGGAAGGGACTGTCCAGGGAGGGGCTGGGATCTCCATCCCTAGAGAATGACTGGACGTGGCACTCAGTGCCATGGTCTGGGGACAAGGTGGGGATCAGACAGCTGGACTTGATGACCTTGGGGATCTTTCCCAACATTAATTACTCGCTGATTCTATGACCACCTATTGTTTCCAACACACTTCAAAGTACTGTACAAAACCAGATTTACTTTGCAATTTTGCTATTTACCACACCACCGTTTGCATTTTACTTAAGATCACTGCAGACCTCTCACAGTTTGGGGAGCCTACAGCTTTCCACCACACCTTCACGTGCACAAACACATCTGGCACATCAGCTCTTGTTCAACTGGTACAGCACCCACACAGTTTCCCAGTCCTTTCCCATTTATGGGTCAAAGATGCAGCCAAACTACAGATGTTAAAATTTGGGCTGTGCAGATTTCAAAGTCTTCATGTCAGTGCTGGAGGAGCCCATGACACAAGGTTTAGGTTTTTCCCTTGGCTCACAAATATCCCTTCAAGAGCAATATTTTGGGAGAACTACAGAGTCAATGACTTTAAATTCAACAAGACACACTTGTGCTTATTAAAATTTTTAGAAAAGACCACAAAGGTTTTCAGCTTAAAGTGGCTGAGAAGATGAAGCAACCAGAGTTCTACTCAACTTGAATCCAACCTTATCAGCTTTAACCTCATTGCTAGCCCTCATTAAATCCTCATCTCTCTTCTCTTCACTGCTGTTTTAAATGCCTTTTTGAAATATCCCAAGGGAACTAGGACACAAAATCCCACCAAAACAAACCCTGAACCTGTCTTTCTCTTCCTTCTTCTTCCCCCACTTTATATACTGAGCCACAAGGTCTGGAACATCCCTCTGCAGCAGAGGCAAAGGCAGCAGTTGCTAAGGACAACAGCCTGCTGGGGACAGCAAAACAGCCATGGTCCTGCTGCCTGCTTCCAGCCCAGCCCTGGGAAGCCAGGATGGCAGCTGCTGCTGAGAAATGTGGGAAAGGGGCTTAGGGACAAGGCAGTGGCCACAGTCATCTTCACTCCTTACCTCTCCCCTCATCCCAAGGGTCTCTAGGGTTCCTCTGTGATCAAAACCAGCAATGGGAATACGAGCAGCAAGTTCATGTCTCCTGTGGAGGAGACTCAGGCAGTGCCCAGGGAAGAAGTTGTGCCTCCTGTGCAGGTGGAACCCCCTGGGCTCAGTCCCTGCCCGTGGCTCTGGGGCCATTGCTGGGCCCCCGGAGCAGAGCCTGGGCCCTGCTCGGAGCCCTCCCTGCACACAGGGACACCCAGGGCTGAGGGCCCCTCTCAGCTGGGGCTCCTCTCCAGCCTGGACAGCCCCAGCTCCCTCAGCCTTTCCCTGGCACAGATGCTCCAGGCCCTGAATCATCTCTGCAGCCTCCGCTGGCCCCGCTCCAGGAGCTCCCTGTCCCTCCTGTGCTGATGATCCCAGAGCTGGACACAGCTGCCCAGATGTGCCTCCCAGGGCTGGGCAGAGGGGCAGGATCACTCCTTGACCTGCTGGCACTGCTCTTCCCAATGAACCTCAGGATCACCCCTGACCTGCTGCTTGGAGCAAGAGGTAGGATTTTCAAATGCACTTGTTATTGCTCCAACTCAGCTTCACTAAAGTCATTAGAAAAAATTCCCAATGGCCATGGTGTGTTTAGGCATTTTCTAAAATGCCACCTTCTATGAAAGTTCTGGATGTGTGAATTTATGGTGTCTCCTCAGTGTTTGGCTGCTTAGTTAAGTATTTATACTCCCATTATGGTCGTCTGAAGACACAGTAGTGTCTTCCAATTACTGACAGAAAGCATGGAAAGGGATGTAGGGGCACAGGGAAATATTCAGAGAATCACTTGGGTTGGAAGGGATCCTAAAGATCATTTGGTTCCAAACCCTGCCATGGGCAGGGACACCTTCCACTATCCCAGGTTGCTCAGAGCCCCATCCAACCTGGCCTGGAACACTGCCAGGGATGGGGCAGCCACAGCTTCTCTGGGAAACCTGTGCCAGGGCCTCACCACCCTCACAGGGAACAATTTCTTTCCCCCAAAAAAATTATTAATGGCAGCAATATTACTGAAGCAAGTAAAGAGGGTCAACATCCCATTTATCCTGTTTCCAGCTGTGAAAATAACGACACCCTTTACAGAAGTTACAACCATGTGAAATCAGGAACAGATCAGAGAAGCTCCTTGAAGATCTCAGAGTTAGCAGCTGCCCCAGCTGCACATCTAGGTTCAATCTCCATCCCTGGAAGTGTCCAAGGCCAGGTTGGATGAGGCTCTGAACACCCTGGTCTAGTGGAAGGTGTCTGTCCATGGCAGAGGAATGAGATGATCTTTAAGGTCTCTTCCAACCCAAGCCATTCTGTAATTCTATGATTCTAATTTCCCAGGCCTGCCTCACACCATCTGCTTGTGACTCCCTGCAGGAAAAAAATGGCCATTTGCATTATCTGAAGATAAGTGAGTCTACCTAGAACTTTACCACTGATAAACACCCCACTGCATGCTGAGGAGAGAAAAATGTTATTTCTCTTCCAGAGTCAGAGGAATTGAGGTACAGGAAAAATGAAATGTTTGATCCATCCCAGATCCTGGCCCAGACTGTGCCTGTGAGCATCAGTCTGTCTGCAGACCTGCATGGTTCTGTGGCACAGCCAACAGTCAGAACTCAAAAAACATTCAAATGAGAATTTTAGTTGCACTTCAAAACATTGAATTTTCAAGATAAACAGGTCTTGCTTCCCAATGATATAGTAAATAGACCCAAAAAATTCCTAAATTATAAAAAAAGTCTACTAAAGTACCCTGTACCATGTGCCTAGTTGGCATCAGAAGACAAATGTGCTGATATATGAACACCAGCTGAGAATTTGGCTCCATTTGCCTGAAACCAAGTCTCTGTATCAGCAGGGCTGTTAAAATATTTCAGCCATCAAAAAAAAAAAAAAAAAACCCACCAAAAAAAAAAGCAGCTTCACGCATCACGATGGATAAAGACCTGTCAAGATTCCCTCTCCAAAAACAAGGTTTTTGTAAGACTCATGCATTGCTTGTAAGACCTCAGCACCTAAATGTGCTGTAGGACAGGAAAGAATTTGCAAGAGGATTCATCTGGGCCTTTTTACATATGCTTGCTTCTGAATCACCAATATATGACTAAATATAAACCATGAAGAGCTGTAATTGCTATTCTACATATTCTCATATCCCTCTGAAATACCATAAAGGAAGAAAAACTACCAAATCGTTTAGGAGGATTAGTTCCTAACAATGCCAGTGAAAATCTGCACAAAAACCCCCCAGTCTTGCCAGATTCAAAGTGCAGCTTTGACTGCTCAGTACCAGTCCTTCATGCTTGGAGGGCTGACACAAACCTCTGAAAGAGATGGTGAACTCCTTCCACCTCCAGCATATTTTTCTTCTGTTTTAACACCTTGGTGCCTGAGGGGAACTCAGGGGGTAGAAGAGAAAAACTTGCTTCAATTCCCTTCTTCTGAACTAGCTGTGAAAAGTGATGTCTGCCTCTTATCTCCATGGAGGGAGCATTCCAGGAATTTTCAATTCACCTTGCAGTTAAGTCAGCTCTGGGCTTTGTCAGACAGAAATATTTTTGCACACTTTTAATTAACAGGCAGCCTGCAAGGGAAGGGAGAGTCACAAACGAGGGATCTGCTCTGAATGTTTTGTGCCTGAGCCTGGGAAACGGATCAGATCAGCCAAGCCCAACACAGAGCCAGGTAACAGCAGGACCTGTCAGCATTTGGGTATTCCATGAGTCTTGTGCACAGAGACAAACATTTTCCTGTATATTTTTTCATCCTCACTGCCCATCTGTTTGTTACCATGTCCCAAGGGAGGAGAGGTCCCCAGCTGTGCTTGACATTATCCAGGTGTCAGGAGGAGATGAGGAATACTCAGAAAGATCTCCCTGTCTAAAAGGTTTAGGGAAAAGAAGGAAACCAATGGCTTTATACTGTCTGCCACCTCACTGCTCAGGCCCTGAGATATGAGGGACATCCAAAGGCCACGTGGCAGTACTGGGGACTGTCCCTTTGACTCCAAGCTCAGCATTTAATCACCTTCCTTCCTAAGTAATCTCTTAAGTATCAAAAAACCCACACAACCTTTTGATGCAATCACAGCAAGCAGAAATGCCGGGGCCAGAAGAACCAGTGGGTGGCTTTTCTACACAGTTTCCATGATTGGGAATGGAGGATGGAGAGGAAAGCTGCATCAGCCTCCAGAACCCCTCCCAGCTGCAGCTGGCTTGATCAATATGTATTCAGACATCTTCTATGGGCAGGCTGATTAGTGGTTACTGTGCAAGGAACTCTCAGCTCATCTCCTCTGAAATCCCCTTAGCCAAGTGTTAGTGGCAGCTCACAGATCTGTACAGGCTTGGTTTTTGAAGAGACAGGAAAAAAGCAAGGGGGGAGCTACAAGTCCTCTGCAGATCTCACCTCTTCCTTCCATTCTCAATTCACCCAGAAAATTTTAGTAACAAGTTTTTTGTAGTTTTTAATTTATATTTTTCTTATTACATAATCTCAGAGTAAAAAGATCCTAAAAGCTGACCAGATGAGTGGGAACAGGAGGAGCTCACAATTCAGAATGACATGTTCTGACAGCACTGGAAAAGCAGCTTGGTCTCATTAAAAAAACCCAAACTTTCTCACCTGGGCAAGTGTTGCAACTGCAGAAAAGAACAACTGGCTTGGCTCAGCCATAGCCAAAGCACTGGAACATCCCTTCTGTCACTGGGAATACATGCTGTAGCATCCATGACATTTGGGCTGTCATTCCATCTCTTCTGGAGTATTTGAGTGTCACCTAACTGAATTCAAGGAAGTATTGGAGCTGACACTGGACACACACTGGTAATGAACAGGAAAAACCAATGCCTACCACTACATTGCTTAAAAATGACAAGTTTATTAAAAATAAACTCCCCTAAACTCAGGATAATCCCCTCCCTTCCAAAAGAAAAGGAAACACAAATCCCAAATCCATGTTATATATCTTATTCCAAATCAAAGTTAGAAAAAAAACAAACAAAAAAAACCCCAAACAAACAAAAAAGAAAAATCCAACAAAAAACAAACAAACAAACCAAAACAGGGTAAATTTTGTATTTTGCCTTGTTTACATGCATTTTCTTAACAAAAAAAAAAAAGGGGGCAAAAAATTTTTAGAATATTAAGAAAGGGATCGTGAACATTACAAAATTTTCCAAAAGTGCCTTCTGTAAAGATTACCAAAATGAACTGAAATGAAACTTCTCTCATAAATATTGCTGATTTTGAGGAAGAGGCACCTTTTGAGGGAAAAATGTCCTAGAGAAATGTTTGCAGTCCACTGCTGAAAACTATAGCAGATCATCAAATACCAGACTAATGTGGCAGTGAACATTCTCTAAAACGTTTCAGAAAGTCATTTCCAAGGGCAGACTACAAAGATCAATTGCTTTGTCATAAGCATGAAAGGCCATAGTCTACAGTTCTCAGAGGAATGTGCCAGACAGTGCTATTTCTGACACGCTAAAATATGAGAATAATTCAGAGCCTGAGAACTACACACTGCTAAGGGTCCCTTCCAGCTTGGGCTGTTCCATGATTCTGTGAGTAAACTGAGATAGAAATAAATGCAACACTGTGTTCACAGATCAAATCAAACACCGTGGCTTACTCTGTATTTCTTATAACTCCTTTCTCATGTAGCTTGTTGCCATAACTCACATGATGCCAAGTGCTTGGGACAGGTCCTTAAGACGTTTTAGGGGCCACCAGACTTGTGTTCACCATCCTGCCAATGCCACTAATAGAGCACAAGTGGTGTCCACATCACATTTTGTGATGTGCATGGATATTCATGACATGTCTATTGCTTGGCTTTTCTTTTTTTCCTCATTGAATCACAAAATCACAGAATATGCTGAGCTGGGAGGGACCCACAAGGATTATCGAGTCCAGCTCCTGGCCCTGCACAGACACCCCTGCAATCCCATCCTGTGCATCCCTGGGAGCGTTGTCCAAACACTCCTGGAGCTCTGGCAGCCTTGGGGCTGTGACCATTCCCTGGGGAGAACCTTCATGATATGGTTTACTGGGCATTGTGATATTCCACTGAAGGCTGGACTTGGTTATCTTAGAGTTATTTTCCAAACTTAATGATTCTGTGAGCAGTTGTTGAAGACCATGCATCACTGCTTATTTCTGCAACAAACTACAGAATCACAGACTGGTTTGAATTGGAAAGGATCTTAAAGATCACCTCATTCCAACCCTCCTGCCAGAGGGGCAGGAACATCTTCCACCAGAGCAGGTTGCTCAAATCAGATAATCTAACTGAGCTGCAGCAGAGCTGGTTCAAGGCTTTCCCCAAAGCAATGCACTGTTCCAATGATTCCAGGGAGCTCATGGCAGTCAGGAATGACCACAGATTCCAGGAAGGAGGAAGGTCAGCAAAGAGCTGGAGAGAAAGAAAGGACTGGACAAGATGAGCAGCTATTCCAGGTTGAGGGAAAGTGCAGTGAAAAGAGTTTGGTGGGTTTTTTAAAGGGTGTGAATTTGCTCTCCCTCCTGGAGATTTATGGTATCCCCTGCACCATTCTACCCCACTCCTAGGCTTTCCTTCTCTCTCCTCAGTCCCACTGAGGAAAAAACCTCCCAAGACTCACAGTTCCTCTCCTAGCTCTTCCTCATACCCACAAACCCCAAGTATTCAATAGTAAAATCACCAGCATTTTGGAAAACAATCTGGAGACACAGGAAATGGGGGAAGGTTTTACAATTTCTCATATTTTTCCTCTTTTGGTTATTTTGCCCTCAGTACTTTCCTAACTGCAGGTCTTGTCAGTTTTTTAGTCTTTTGCTGGCCTAGAAAAGTCAGGCTCTTCCACTGGCAAAGCAATTTCTATCCACCATTCTTGATCATTCTTCTTGATCTTCTTCTGTGCATCCTGCTTGACCAAATTTAGGTCACCAACAACACACACAGCATTCCAGATGAGGCCTTGCAGAACTAACATTTCCCAGATGTTACTGAACATGGTTGTCCTGAGATTTTCCAAGACTTGCACCTCGATTTTTATGGCTGCATTGCTCTGGTGGCTCAGTTAGTGACACTGGCACTCTGGCTGAGTGAAGGACAGGGAGCTGCTGGAGCCACGACAGAGCAGGGACACCAAGGGATCAGAGGGATGGAGCAGCTCTGCTGGGAGGAAAGGCTCAGGGAATTGGGATTGTTCAGCCTGGAGAGGAGAAGGCTTTGGGGTGACCTCACTGTGGCCTTCCAGTGCCTGAAGGGAGCCACAGGAAAGATGGAGAGAGACTCTTGACAAGGGCCTGGAGTGACAGGACAAGGGGCAATGGCTTCCCACTGACACAGAGCAGGGTTAGATTGGATATTGGGAAGAAATTGTTCCCTGTGAGGTTGCTGAGGCCCTGGCACAGGTTTCCCAGAGAAGCTGTGGCTGCTCCATCCCTGGAAATATTCAAGACCAGACTGGATGTGGCTCTGAGCAACCTGGGATAGTGGAAGGTGTCCATGCCCAAGGCCGGAGGTTGGAATGAGCTGATCTTTAAGGTCCCTTCTAACCCTGGCCATTCCATGATTCCACAAGTATTCCTTCTATTCACCCTCATCTGTCCCATCTCCAGTGGTATTTTCCCTTTCAGCAAACTGATGACTTTACACCAAGCTTTCTGTCCAGTTTCAGGGAAGGCAGGACTGAGATCAGAAGAGTAAGAGCAGGAAAGCCCCATTTTTTCCAACCTAGTACTCCCTGTAAATGGAGGCTTTGAAACTAGCAGATGTAGAGCCAACCTACCAGGACTGCAATGATTTTCACAGAGCCCTATCAGCAAAAAAATGTAGGAGGCGCAGAGCTTGTCTCCACATCTACCTCTGCCACCCTTCTGTTGTTCTATTCCTCAAGAATTGCAACTACATTTCTTCAGCTTGAAAAGCTCTGTCTCCTTGGGAAACACATCCAGGCAAGAAGAAGAGAGTGGTCAGGAATCCAGAGCCAGCAAGTGCTCCATCCAGCACGAGGAATTTGGTGGCCATGCGTGTCCCAGGCCAGCCTGGCTCCTGCTCCAGCCAGGCACGTGAGTGGGGGTGTCAAGGACACAAAAATGCTGAGCACAGCACAGCAGACAGGCACTCGCCCTCACCTTATGGTGTGGCAGTGGCACACCTTCCCCAGAGCTCCAGAGCAGAGAGGCAGACAAAGAGACTGTGGTCCAATTCTGCTTTTGCTGGGGATAAATTTGGAGTCACTTCACTGACGTCAGTGGAGTTATTCCAGAACTGCACCAGTGTAAAAGAGGGCAGCATCTGCTTTCTGAAAATGGATGCCATCAAGCTAATTGAAAACAACAGATGCATCAAGGAGCAACAAGAAGGGATGGTAATGTTCTAGTTTTCTTGTAAAATACCATGTAATTTCCCTCCAGAGAATGTAAGAGAATAAACCAATATGTACTCTAAAAGCTAAACATTTGTTGCTGTAAAATTGTATACAACCTTTTAGGTGAATGGACCAATGTGCACCTACAACACCCTAAAGAGATCCAGCCTAGTTGTGTGCACTTACAACCTTCTTCTTTGGGCCTGATTCTTCTCTCACTCATTTGAATCAGGAGTCATACCATCCAGAATCCTAAGGAAACATTTATCTAACCTTGGGTAGAGAGCAGAATAGAGGCCCGTCATTTTGTTAAACAAACAATGGCTAGATTTGGTAATTAAATCGATAAATTTGTGACTTATGCCACTTTTGGATTAAGGGTGTTCCAAAATTTTATACCACTGAATAAATATCTTTATCTTAATTTAGTGAAAATGAAGCCAAAGAAGGACTTGATAAATTTGCAATGATATTTTGTGTGAAGACAAAAGTTTCTGCTAATTCTTATCTCCAGTGAATAGTCAACACATTTTCAGTATTTATTGTGACCACGGAAATTGATCAGCACTTTCCCTTCTACAAATCCTTTCTGTCCTTTGACTAAGAAGTTTTACACAGCAAAGCTCAATTATTTCTTGGCCCCCTCTTATTAATTGGCACTACAGACAACCTGGATATTTCCAGTGCTGAGAGTTCATCAGTGAATGCTGTAGGACTGTAAAACCCACGCTGACCCCAGCTATAAGTATGTTATGATATTCAAACTCTTTGTGCCAGCCAACAAGCCCCAGACAGACTTCCCTGGAGCAAGGGAAAACCCACCCAAAGAGGGAAAAGCACATGGAATTAACATGCACTAACAGCATATGCTGCACTGTCAATTAGCACAGTCCCTGCCTGCTTTCCCCAGAAACATTTTTCTGGATTTATCTCCCTGGGTAGGGTCTTGTGTTATGTAGGACCCCAGCCTGAACAAGAAGAGCTCCTTGAACCTGGCAGGCAATTTCCTCAGCCACTGTCTTTGGAGGCAGCTAAGGACACACAGCATCCCCTGGTTCCTTTCATCAGGGGATTAAGTCTTTTCATCCTGACAACACCTGCTCCCCTCCTTATGCCTAAAGCAGGTGCCTGCAATTCAGGCATTCTCCTGCAAACCTGCTGATAACACGGCTGCAAATGTCTTCAGAAGGGGATCTGTCTCTAGTGCAAGCTTCAAAGAGCAAGCATGAAGGGCTCAAGGCTGTGCTTTTGGTTACAGCAGCACAAACAGAGCTATCTTGTGCTCACAGGGCTGCCATGGAGGGCAGTGTCTCCCAATTCCCCATGAATCTGTCCACATCTTTCCACCACTGAGAAATAAATGCATAAAATGATGCTGCTCTTAATTTCTGTCAATATAAACTTAAAGTTAAGCTTAGTTCTGCTGAGTTTGGTAGGACTTACTTGGATTTGAGTCAGATGAGAGCTTTTGGGAAAGCTGTGGTTGACTCCTGCAGATCTTTCCCTGATGCAAACAGGACCTCAAGAAAAGAACAAACAAAAAGAAGCAGTTTAACAAACAGTACATATGCTTGGATTTGATGCAGAAGATTTAAGTTGGAGCATGATATAATCCAAGGTAGTTGTACTAAAAGGAGTTTTGCCAGCTTGAATCAGCAGATGGTGAGGATCTGGCTCATACTACATTTCTGTAGTTTATAATTATCTTTCTTCACCTAGAACCAGATTCTCCCTTTAGGCCACAAATCTTAATTAGGAAATCCTTCCTTATTAATTTCAAGAAACTCTTGGTCGTTAATTTCCCAGAACAAAAAGAAATCTTACCTATTTCTGCAATAGCAGCAGATGCTGGAGCTGTCTGTTCCTTTGCTTTTAGGGTTGATGCTGTTCTTTCAATCACCATGTGGAAGACACTCCAGTCCTTATCCTGTCTCCTGCTGCCCTGAATTTTCTTTTCACTCACTCTTCCTTATCCTATAGGGACCTCTGAATGAGAGGACCCAGGAGAGAACACCAAGTCCAGTCACCTTCACCCCCATGGCTGCTCTGGCAGCGAATTTTTATCCATGAAAGCTGGATCAAAAGGCCCAAACAGAAAATTACTCAAAAATCCTGAATTCCAACGTTTTTCAAGGAGGAGCAGAAGAGGAAATTCGTCTTGGAGGTAAGAGCAGGAATCCACCAGTAAAACACCACAGAACAGGTCTTCATGCCTTTCATGCTTCTAGTCCTTTGTGTGGATAAAAAATCGGTGTCCTCAATAAAATTCTTCTTTTCCTTCCTTCCTTCTTTCCCTACCTCCAAGGAGATGATTTCTGACCTGCCCTGCTTTGATGCAAAACATCCTGTGGGAGAATTATCAGGGGAACAAACCATCACAAACCAGGCATGGGATCTGGAAGGAGCAACAGTCTCTTCCACTGCAAAACTATTTCCTAGTGAGATTGCTGCAAGGGGAATTTCTGGGTCTTTAATGCAATGCTTTAGTTTGTATTCCTTGTCACCAGGCACACAGATGACTCCACATCCACAGGCTGGCTGTTCCTCAGCTCCCTGGCTGAGTGCTCAGATTGTCCTTCACACACTCTCCAGCTCTCTGTGTGCGAGGATGGACAAACAAAACCTCTTCCCATCCCCAGGTTTGCACTCCCTACTTTCAAAGGCTGGAGACTGCCCACCTGCAGTTGGACAGGGCAGCTGTACGTGATATAAGGTGATGGGATCAGCTCCAGTAAGCAAAGAAAACATCTGTAAAGATAAGGTGCTGATATCTGAACACAAAATATCCAGCGAGTGCTTTTGCTTGTAGCCACAGTCACAGCACGGAGAGAAACAGTCCGGGAGGTTGTTATGGAAACAAGTCCCTGGAGGTGCCTACTTGGCTTCACAGGGATGTGCTCTACCTTCAGAAGAAACAGATTTGCATTTTGAGCAGCCGAGGGGAGTTCTAAGGGCTGAGCACTTGAGGTAAGGTTTTTGAAAGCATCTCTGGGATTTGGTGTCATGAGACCTCTGGTAAAGTCAATGGCCTCGATGCCACTGTGTCATCTCAGCCAGGTGGAAAAAAAAATAAATCTGAAGGCTCCTTAAAAGACCCAAATTCCACAAGTTCTGTAAGCATTACTGATGACTCTGGGACTTCACTGCTTTTCAGGAAGTGCTTAGAGAAGGATTTACATGCCCCAAATGGATCCCAAGGTTACAATTTCCACACTTCTCTTGGCATTCTGTATTTCTCTTGGAGCCAACACAGAAAACCCAGGGAGCAAACACCACTCCTACTTTACACATTTTCATGTGCATTTTTCTTTTCAGAACTGACAAACGTGTCTCACAAGAACTGCAAAGAGCTGCCTTGCTCTGCCTTGCAGAGCTTCCTTTGCACCTTGGGTATGATCTGCAGGTAGGAGATTCCCAAACCCACCTGGAAACTCACTGCTGGATCCCACCCTGGAAACTCACTGCTGGATCCCCCCCAAGGGCAGGACACCTCTTTCCAAGAGGATCTGTGTGAGACACGCTGGGATTGTGCAAACAGTGATCTGCCTCACCTCTCTTTCTCTTGCTGGAGTCTGTGCCCAGCTGTCTGTCATGCTGCTCAGGAGAAAAACCTGTTCTGGGCAGGGAGGGCTCCTGCCTGCCAGGGCCGACAGGGCCAGGCCCAGGGGGAGACACGGGCACAGGAATTTTCTGACGTAGGCTCAGCATGTCTTATGACTCCTCCTGAACTTGTGTTCAACCTGAGTTTTTTATATCTTACTTTGGGGGAGCTTTTATCAGCTGATAGACTCAGGCATAAAATATCCCCAAACATGGGCATTCTGCTGGAAGAGGGCAGCAGCCTCGAACTATTTCTCTTAAATAACAGCTTCTTTTGCTAGTTTCTAGCAACACAAAATTTAAAGAACAGTCCCTCTCTTGACCTCATAGTAAAGATTTCATTAAGGTGACCCCAAAATACAACTAAGAACACCATCAAGACTAAAACACACCGAGAACTGGACAACTTTTACACAAAATCAACAGAGATGCCACCATGCCCCTCAGTCCCACTTATTCACCAGGACAATTTGCCCACCAGCTGATTGCACATGTCAAGGGATGCAGAATGGTTCCCAAGGCTCACACTTTCATAAACCTTTGCTTCAGTCCCATGAAATAAAGAGAAATTAGGCTTTATTTAGGCAAACCCCTCTAAGCTATGAGCCCTCACCACATCAAACTTTTGTCTCCCAGACTGAGACAAATGGCTGAGACAATTTTCCTACTGATTTCAGCAAGAGAGAGAGAGCAGAGGTTTTAATATAATGGTTGTGTGCTGACCTCAAGGGAGATCCCTGAACACTGAAAACATTTGAGAAGGCAACAGGACTCTGGAGAAATGGAGTAGTCAGGATTTGCACAAACAAATTCTACCATATGAGCAGGGCCAGGATGGAGAGAGGCCACAATAAAAGCACTCTAGGTATGGAGCCGTATCTCAGGACAATTGAAAACAGGCAGGCTAATGAAGATGCAAACAGATGCCACCTCACAATCAGTTCTATAGCCAATTTTGACTATATTAAAGAATGGGGCTCTGAGCAACCTGGTCTAGTGGAAGGTGTCCCTCTTTGGAAAGAGATGACCCTTAAGGTCCCTTCCAATCCAGGTCATTCTATGATTCTATGATATGCCTTTAGAATTCTTAGTCTTAAAGCTGAAAAGCACAATACATGTATACAAAATCTACTCTCTGTATTTTTGCTCCTTGGCATTATGTCTGGTTTATGTATTACACGTGTCCCATGCAATATGTAGTACATTCCAATATGCATCTCATACACTATGATGCAAGGCATTAATGGCTGCCTTTGCTTTTGTACACATGCAGACATATGAATGCAGAATAAACACTTAGAATTAAAACAAGAAGGACTTTTCCTTGCAGGAAAATCTGCCAGTGGAATCTGAAAGCATCCATTTCCCTTTCTCACCTGCTGGCAGAAACATTCGAAACATTTTTAAAGTGAGGTGTAAGGCAGAGCTGACTGAAACAAATTAAATGGTCTGGGAAGCAAAACATGTATTTGAAGATAGAAATCTCTGGTCCCTTGGCAAACCTGGAGCTGCAGACCAAGCTATGCATATTTTGCATGGCTAGCAAAAATTGCTCTCATAAAACCAAGTGCAAAAACACTGCTGTCCCTCCTATCCTTGAAATACCAGGAACTGGCTAGGCCAGCAATACAGCAAAAGCATCTCTTCAGGGCTCGCTGTTTCTCCCCTCATTCAAAGGGTCTGGAGGATGCTGCTGGCTTTGTGCAGACAGCTTAGGGAAGTTTGTATCCGTGCCAGTCTCAGTTTCAAACGTTGACATGCTTGCCCTGGGGCACATTATGCCTGTGACTTGCTAAACCAGCACGATCCTCACACAGCACAGGTGCAGAGCTGTCTGTGGTCAGGATTCTTCTGCCACGTCAACGAAACGCCAACATGCAAACTTCCCTCAGCTACACAAATCACAGTTCAATTAAAAAAAGCAGAGGAGTCAACTGCTCTCACATGCCTGAATACAGAGCTGGGTATCTGAAGCACAAAGCACATCTCATTAAACGCTATTGTGTGAAGATGAACTCTGCAGATAACAAATGAATTTACTCAAACACGCCTTGCATCAGAAGGCACTTACCACTATGAAGATTAAGTTGGTACTATAAAAGCCAATTAACATCAGGGCACTGGCATAAATAAGGCTGAGATAAGCTCAAAACACAGAGAATCTTCACCAAGCCTGTTGACTGCGTTAAGCCTGTTTTTGATACATGATGTATGGTCACAAGCAGCAAAGAGCTTTTAGATCTATGCACCTTTGTTTTTTTAAACACAAACCAGGAGGATCTTTTAGCATGCCAAGGGTTGCAAAGAAGGCAGGCATCTGCTTGCTGGCTTTCCCCTACAGCTGCAGAGCTCCCTGTGATCCTGGCTGCAGCGTTTCCATTATTCAAAGGCAATGGCATGGCAGGCGTGACTGATCCCAGCCAAGGGCACTGTGCTGGCACAGGGACTGAGAGCACGGCTCCAGCCAGATGTTTGTAGCCCCTTTAACTGTTTACTCTGCTGAATGCTTCTGCTGAAGTAGTGGCAAGGGCTTCTCTGCTGGTGGAGTAACAAGACTTTGTTTCGGAGCAAATGTTGGATTAAAGCAGTCATGAAAAGCAGAGAAAGAAATGCACAAGGGAGTGGGGATGACAGCTAGCACTCCACGGAATAAAGCAAGAACATTTCTGGCCGCACACAGTAATGAGAAACAGCAAATCAGGCCAGAAGAGCCCATTATCACAATCATTCTGTTTACGGTATCACAATTCACAGTCTGGCATGTAAATGCTGAATAGATCCAGCTGCTTGTAGGAAGACAACTGTAACAGCAGCTTGCAGCTCCATGTCTGGACCCAGGACAACAAAACCCATCACACCTCTGTCAGCATTTTCTTCTCTTTATATCCCTGGTTATTGGGAGGAATGAAGTTGGAATATTTCATGGACTCCAGGTCTTCTGCTTCCAGGAATTCAGATTTGCTGAGGGACTGATTACTGTCCCCCTTCTTGGGCTCAGAGAAGGGTGACTGTTGCTGGCCACAGGTGACGTGGGTGTACTGGCACTGCTCTTCGTGGTCAGTCTCTCGGTGGTAGAAGTAGTTGAAGTTGGACACGATGACAGGGACAGGCAGGGCAATGGTGAGCACACCAGCAATGGCACACAAGGAGCCCACAATCTTGCCACCAATGGTCATGGGATACATGTCCCCATAGCCCACGGTGGTCATGGACACCACCGCCCACCAGAAAGCATCAGGGATGCTGGTGAACAGCGAGTCAGGGTCATCAGTCTCTGCAAAGTAGACAGCGCTGGAGAAGAGGATCACCCCGATGAAGAGGAAGAAGATGAGGAGGCCCAGCTCCCTCATGCTGGCCTGGAGAGTCTTCCCTAAGATCTGCAGCCCCTTGGAGTGCCTGGAGAGCTTGAAGATCCTGAAGACTCTGACCAGGCGGATGACTCTGAGGATGGCCAGGGACATGGCTTGCTGCTGGCCCCCATTGTTGCTGCTGCTCCCGGGCTGCTGCTTCTGCTGCTGCTGCTGGGCCAGCTCGGTGCCCAGGGTGATGAAGTAGGGGATGATGGCCACGATGTCGATGATGTTCATGATGTTGCGGGAGAACTCGGGCTTGCTGGGGCAGGCGAAGAAGCGCACGAGGAGCTCGAAGGAGAACCAGATGATGCACAGGGTCTCGATGAGGAAGAAGGGGTCTGTGAAGAACGGGCCGGAGCCGGCGGCGGGACGCAGGGGCGGGGGGGTCCCGCTGGGCGGCGGGAGCGGCGGCAGCAGCAGCGCCTCGTCCCCGAGCGGCGCAGCCTCCCCGAAGCCAGGCTGGGGGCCCTTGGGCTCCTGGCGAAACTCGGGCAGGGTCTCCAGGCAGAAGATGACGATGGAGATGAGGATGACCAGCACGGAGACGATGGCGATGGCCCGGGCCGGCCCGGAGCTCTCGGGATACTCAAAGAGCAGCCAGACCTGGCGCTGGAAGTGGTGCTGGGGCAGGGGCTTCTCCTCCTCTTGGATGAAGCCCTCGTCCTCCCGGAAGGTCTCGATAGCCTCCTGGCCCAGTTGGTAGAAGCGGATCTCCTCCAGGAAGATATCGAGGGGCACATGGACCGGCCGGCGCAGCCGCCCCCCGGACTGGTAGTAGTAGAGGATGGCGTCGAAGCTGGGCCGGTTGCGGTCGAAGAAGTACTCGTTGCGGAGCGGGTCGAAGTAGCGCACCCGGCGGCTGGGGTCTCCCAGCAGCGTGTCGGGGAAGATGGAGAGGGTCCGCAGCTGCGTCTCGAAGCGCAGCCCCGAGATGTTGATCACCAGGCGCTCGCTGCTGCAGCAGCTGCCGCCGCTCCGCTCCTCGCCCGGCGCCTCCGCCTCCGCCTCGCCGCCCGCCCGCGGGGCCGCCAGCGCCAGCGGCTCCTCCGCCCGCATCCCGCCCGCTCTGCCCGGCGCTGCTGCCCTTCCCTGCCCCACCGCCTCGCCCCGCTCGCCTTCAGCGCCCGCCGCCCGCCGCCATCCGCCTGTTGCGCCTCGGTGCGGCCGCGCTCGCCCGGCGGCTCCGCGGGGCTCCCGGCGCGGCTCCTCCTCCGACCGCGGGGCACCGCGCTGCTGCTCCTGCCACTGCTCCTGCCGCTGCTCCTTCCACTGCTCCTGCCGCTGATCCTGCTGCTGCCGCCGCGCCCGGCTCCGCGCTGCGCTCCCCGCACACACACAGACACAGACACACACACAGACACTCGAGAGAGGGAGGTGCAGGAGCACACACACACGCACGGTGTCACACACGGGGACAGGGGCACAGGCAGACGCACGCAGCCACCCGCACGGAGACACAGAGACACAGACACGCACGCCGCGCCAGCGCCGACACGCTCAGCTACAGACGGATGCGCGCACCCGCCGACGGGGGATGCTCGCCCCACCTCTCGCCCCGCCGCGAAGGACGCAGCAGCCCCAGCCCGCCAGCTTTTGGGGGGGAGACCCCCGAGGGGAAGCCGCTGGGGGATCGGCTGTCCGGCCAGGAGCTTCGCAACAGCTGCTCCAAAGGGCGGCACCGCCGCCGCCCTTCTTTCGCCCACCTCTCCCCCCTGGAATGCCGCCCTTGTCCCTTCAGGCAGAGCCCTGCCAGGGCTGTCCAACCCCGCCGGCTCCGGCAGGGCTTGGAGCTCAGCCGTGGGACCGGGCTGACCTCGGTGCTGTTCCCGTGCCCGCCGCAGGCTGGAGTTGACCTTGAGGCAGTCACTCCATGCCTGTGGCTCGCGGACCTCCATTTATAAATGTCATTGCCATGATGCAAGCACGACGGTGGCATCGGACCATCCACAGATGGAGACAACCTGTCACGGTAAGCAGTGCAACGGGGAAAGACACAGGTAAATGCAGTAATGCAGTTTATCTCCTCATTTGGAGTGGATCGAGTTTGCCTCTTTTCCCACATATCAAACACGTGAGCTTGCTCATTTCTTTTTTTTTTTTTTTGGTCCACCACCACACAGTCAGCACTAAGTCTCCCCAAAATCAGTATCTGCATTTTACAAGCAATCAGACCACTAGCTCTTTTGGCTTTAGAAGCCTGTGGCTTGCCCCGTCCCTGTCACGCTCAGCATTTGAAAGCGCAGAGAAACTCACGACACTGTACTTTCTCCTGAAACAACCCAAAAATGGGGCTAACAGGTGACTCTGCTTCCACGCTTCCCAGGACAAAAGTCTGTCTTTCCCTTGAAAGCCCTTTGTCGGTGCTAAATGTTATTAACCAGGCTTTTATCATCGCAGCATCTGATGCTTTTGCTGGCTGCAAGCCATGTGCTTAGCCTACACCATCTCTTAGCAGCACGGATCTAGAAGAAAACATTCCCCTTTTTACCCCTCCCTCCTCCCAGTCCCTCCTAACTAGCTGGCAATTCCTGGTTCATGCTCTGAACATTTTGACCAGCTGACTGTGGCTGCTTTCTCTGGCTCTGTTCTCAGGAAGGAGGTGAATATGATTTAAATGTCACTTAATCCCCTTTCCTTTCTTACTCATTAGCATTGAAGACGGCTGTTGCAAAAGAAAGCATATATTTTCATTTACGGGGAGATGCTGTCACACGAAGAAGCGTATTTTTGTTTCATATTATGTATAATCTGGATATGGCAGCCAGATGAAAAAGACTTTCCTGGAGAATATACCTATTCTTTTAAAAAAAATTTTAAAAATCGATGTTTGCCTTTGTAATAGTAAAATGCTTCTTGCTGAAATTTCTTTTTCAATTATTACAATGAATTATTCATTCCCGGGATTATTTGAATCATAATTATGATTTATTCATTCGCAGGGTTAACTATTGAGAAGTCCTTTCAAAACAGCTTTCTTGCGGGATGGAAAAGCTCCCGAGCTTTCTAAGAGGACGCACAGGGCATGTCTACATGACGGAGCTCATCCTGTGCTGCGTTTGAAGGAGCAAGCTTCAGTCAGCAGAGCAGAGGCAGCGCGGAGCTCCAGCACGCTTTGCAGGACCATTTTCCAGCCCACACTGACATTCCAGGCTGCCACAGCTCCAGGCAGCCCAGGCGCTCCCTGCATCCCTTCCCTTCCCACCCTCCTGCCACAGCCCAGCTCCGAGCAGGCACCCGGGCTGCTCTGCACCACCTGGGCTTGCTCCTGCCAGCCCTTCAGGAGCCGCTGTCGCTGCTTTGGTGCGCTCACAGCGCTCCTAAGCCCGGTACTAAAGGCAGGAGCCCTTGCGGTGTGCAGCGCTCCTCTCGGCAGCGCGCAGCCGGCCCCGCCGTGCCTGGGCAGCCACACCCCGCACTGCTACATTAAGAGGCGATGCCAGCTGCCACAATTCAGCCTCCGTGCTGATCCTGCTGGGCCAGCAGCTCCCGATGGCACACGGGTTGCAGAGCTGGAGACAAGGGAGAGGCAGAGATGTCGGGAGGGACAAGAAGAGTGCTCCCAAAAGCCACACTGCTGCACCATAATGCTCCCTGGAGAGAGATTTGGGTGCTGGCTCTGAAGCCAACACCATAAGGCCAGTGCCACCTCGGGGTGCCACTAAGCTCCTCTTTGAGGCAGTGGCTGTGATGACATCTCCAAGCTCAGGTCTGGCACCTCGCTGTAGTTAAATAGTTTATGATGACCATATCCTCCTGCAGGCTGTGTTGGTTATTAATGCCAAGGTGCACAAAAATTCCTGCGGAGATTCGTGGGGAAAATCTGACCAGCACAGGACACCCAATTCTGGGCTCTCATCCTACTCCAAAAACTGCAGGGACATTGTCCTTCCAGGCCTGGTCCATACAGGCACTGCCAATCTGCAGCACAGGAGTTCAGTTTCAACCATTCCCTTGGATGCACCCCCAAACATGGCTCAGCATTTTGGGTAACACTGCTACCCTTTGGATTGCCTTTAGTTCCTTTTGCAGGATTTGATGTGATCAGCACTGCAGCTGCCAGAAAGTTGTGTCTGTGTAGCATTTTCTCAGGAAAGCCAAACCCAGAGACTCCAAAACTAAGATATCCCAAGTGGGAATCCAAGTGTGAGGCTAGGGCATGCACAACTTCTTAGCCACTTCCTTGTCTTCCTGCATTTTCCAGCTACCCCATCATGTCCTGAACTTTCCGATTCCCTCCTCCATGGCTCCTGTGCTACCCCTATCTTCTGCTTCCCACATTCATGTACTTTTCCCAGTTATGGAGCTTCTCATTCCTGTAATCCTACTACAGTTTCTTCACTTGCTTGCAACCCAATAGCAAAATAGTTTTAATATCCGTTTTCCCAAACTCCTTTTAGGGCTGAAGGCTGCCCAGTCAGTGCTGGAGATGCTGGCTGACCACTGGGCCTTCAGCTTGCTCATGTGACATCTTGTAACACTCACCCCCCTTCAATAAGGAAACAAGAAGAACACCTTCCATACATGCAGTGTATTTTGGTGATCAATGCACCTCTAAAATCATCCATCAACACCTTAATTCACAGCCTGGGAGGCACAACAGAACCTCCCACAGGCTGGAGGCCCTGGGGTAGGATTCATTTCCCAGGAGCCAAAATATTCCACACATCAAACAAATCCCCACAGTCTAAAAAGAGCAATAGACAGGGAAAAAAATTTTTAAAATGCAATAGCTGGCAGAGCATCCCTATTTGAAATGGTAATTTACACTTATGCACAGTACCAATTACAGCCAGCTTCATACTTCCCTTCTTACTCAGAGCCATAAATCTATAAATGAAAATGAGAGTGCTGAACAGGGGAGGGAAGCAGAATTAGCTTGAGCCCTGGAGCTGTTAGGCATACCACTCGGAAACAGGAGTTTTCCTTGTTTGTTCTCTCACCAGAAAGCAGGAGAAACCTGAAGAATGTTTATTAACATCCTTCCAGGCATCAGAGAATCAACTGCTGTGGCATCAAATGTTCATGGTAAGATCCCTGAATGCCTTCAGCCTCTTTATTCTAGTCCAAGTGAAGGCCTGGGTTTGAAACATTGCTCTGCATCTCACACTATGCCAGACTCACTTAGGATAGGAAAGAGCAGTGATTTCACTGCATATGGGCAATGAAACCTTGGCATTCCTATTTGTTTTACACTCCAAGAGGGAAGAAAATGCACAAAGAATTCTCAATTTGTCTAACTGCAGATCTCAAAGCACCAGGCAGCAACAAGGTGAGGAGGGTTGGGGCACCTAACAATATCCACGTATCCATCATAATTTCATGCATCACCACAATGAGCAGGGATAAAATAGATCCCAGTTTTCTCAAAATAGCAGTAACCCTGATTATTCTCTGCTGGGGAATCATCCATGCCAGTCCTAGAATCATAGAATGGCCAGGGTTGGAAGGGATCTCAAAGACCATCCTATTCCAAACCCCTGCCATGGGTGGGGGGACCATCTTCCCTTAGCCCAGGTTGCTCAGAGCTCCATTCAGCCAGGCCTTGAGCAGCTCCTATCGTGCCCTTTGAAAAGGGTGCTTGTGCCACTGCTGACTGATGGAGGAAGAATTGCACTTTTGTGAAGGTGACAGTCCCATTCCCTGGATCAACCTGGACTATCCCTGGAACGCTGTCCTTTCTGTGTGATGAATGAGGACAGGTTCTTGTACTGGCAAAAATATATAATGGTATGACTAAAGATTTTGTCACAATACTGGGAGAAATGGAGGAGGGGAAGACTAAACAGGTTGTAACAGAAACTTCCACGCAAATATTTCCTAGCTTTCAAGTACTTCTGTTAACCTAAAGTACCTTTTTGTTTGTCTTGGCTTTTCCTCCAAAATTCTATCTATAGATGAGTAAGTTTTAAACCTTTCTTTTTAAATCCCTTAAGTATTTCCCATGTAAATATGTTGGGGTTTTTTTCAGATGCCCTTTCCCAGAGAGATGCTGTCGATGTATTTCAGGGGCTTCATGTTTCTGTTTATCACAGGAAGAAATACATTCTGGCCTGTCATGGTGTCTAGATGCACAACACAACCCTGTGGTGTGTGAGCAAATGGATGTGTGTGACAGACAGTGACAGCAGTGTGCAGACCCCTCATCAGGGAAAGATGGGGGGATTTCACAACTCTTTGCTGGGCAGATTAAAAGGACCAAGGTGTACAAATACTGTGTCAGGTTTTACAGCATCAGATGCAACTGCTTTGACAGCTCTGTTCATGCTAAAGCCGGACTTTGTCCTCTTGTGGGTCTGTTCAATCCCTTTTGCTCCTGCAATATAACATTCAATTTCCATTCTTTAATTTATTTCCATCCTAGAGGCTCTGAGGTGGTCCCAAGCGTTTATCCTTCCATCCTCTTTCCCACTTTCTCTCTTCTCCCAGCCTTTTCAGTTTGCTGTTCTATCCTTCCTCATTTCCCAGCTCCTTCTGCTCCTAATCCTTTTATTTAACTTTAGCTCGCACCAACCCCCCCATATTTTAATGAAACCCTGCTTCCATGCAAGAGAAAGGCATTATTTCCAAAACGGCAAGAGATTCTTGAGAATTCTGCTGTGGCATTTGGTCCCTCTACATCTGGGTGCCCATCCAGTGCTTCCAAACAGGCTAAAATAATTTTCCTCACTGTACAAGTCCAGAATGCTCTTGCAAGGATTCCTGGCTAAGAGCAGGTTGTACATACTGCCAGTGGCATCTCTGATGTTTTTAGATGGTGGTGCAATGTTTTCTAAGTGGCCCAGGAAATGATCAGTGCCTTTTATCCTGTGTAAGAGCATGTGGAAGGAGAAAGCTTCTGCTTCTTTATGGCAACCCAATGAAGGATCCTTTCAATGCAAAGAGAGACTCTTGACAAGGGCCTGGAGTGACAGGACAAGGGGCAATGGCTTCACACTGACACAGAGCAGGGTTAGATTGGATATTGGGAAGGAATTGTTCCCTGTGAGGGTGGGGAGGCCCTGGCACAGGTTTCCCAGAGAAGCTGTGGCTGCCCCATCCCTGGAAGTGTTCCAGGTCAGGCTGGATGGGGCTCTGAGCAACCTGGGATAGTGGAAGGTGTCTCTGCCCATGGCAGGGGGTTAAAACTGAATGATCTTTAAGGCTTCTTCCAACCCAAACCATTCTGTGAATCTATAGTTCTATGAAAGGTGATAATAAAGGGAAAAATAGAGAGAAAAACCACAGAGACAGAAAGACATAACCAAGAAATGACAAACACCAACATTTTTCAGTCACTCATTTCAATGGGTAAGGGCAATGAGGAACAGGAGTAGTCATGACAATTCAGGGGGGGGTCTGTGAAACTATGGAAAACCTGAGGAGAGTTTAGGAGCTACTGGCCACTTACAGCATTGATTAACAACCACCCCTGAGAGCTTGGGGTCACCCAGTGAAACTTCCACTGAGGGTATCTCTACAGTCATATGCACTTGCAACCTGTTTAAACTTTATTAAAAAGATAAACAAAGCCAAAACAGACAGACAAAACCCAAGAGAAAACCAACCAACAGCAGCAAAAGTACACCTCAGCTGTAAAAATTCGTTGTATTTAAATTTGTTAGTCATTACAAGTTCTAACAGGCTGTTAGATATTGCCTGTATTGTAACAAAATTCACTTTATTTCATGCCACCCTGTATTTTTTTTTATTGAGAGGGAACGATAAAGAAAGATTTAGTGATATTTGTACTGCTCTGATGTGAAAACACCGTTGCAAGGGAAGCCCCCATCCCCATTGTGTCATGCATCCATCCTGTCCACAGTCCCAGCCACAAAGAGGAGGGAAAGGATTTGGCCTTTCTGTAACCTCAAACTGCCCTTCACAGGGATTTCTGTTCACCCCTGGAATGGAAGTGATGAGACCTCCAGAGGTCATCTGGCTAAAAAAGGGCCATGTCCCCACCTGTGAGGACACTGCTGCTGGCAGCTCTGTGTTCCTTCTGTCACCTCAAGCTCCTCTCCCTCCATCCCATCTTAGCTCTTTCCAGAGCTAAGAAATCCTCAAGGATCTAGTAAAGTTCTGACAAGCCTCTAAAGAAATGCATGTTTAAAAAAAAAATGCATTGAGCAAATTTCTTCAAGGATGGCAGAAAGCACCACGACGTTAGAATAGCCTCCCTGCCAAATTTTCTGGCTCTGCTCAAAAAGTAGGAGAGCTTTGTAGCAAAATGAGCGTAATAACTTCTGACAGGCAGAGCAAAACATTTTCCACCAACTTTGTTTCAGAGACAGCCAAATATTTTTCTTCCTCCTTCTTTGTTTTAGCAGAAGCTTTCCAAATAAAAAACAAACAAGCAAATTAGCTCAGGGGTAGACAGGCAACATGAAAAAAAAAAAATTATATGAGCAGTCTTAAGATCAACAAGAAATCTTCCAGCTGAGTCAGAAAGGGCTTTACCAGATTCCTCAAATATAACAGTAGTATGATCATTGAACTCAATATTTCAGGATTATTATTACTGAATATAAAGCAAATAGACACCAAATTCAATTAAAGCTCAACCTGATGTACAAAACCCAGTACCAGAATAAATCCATTCACACAGCATTTCCACCTTCTTGGCTATAAAAGGCAGAAATAACTTCCCTTCTTCTTGACCACTGGAACCTGAAGTCAATCTTCAAGTACCCAGCAATAAAAATCAGATGTAAGATCAGCTCTGTAACAAAAGCCCTGCATGAAAACTGCTGGAAAGCAGTGGAGCATTGCAGAGAAGCTGAATTAAAAAACTAAGAGTCACAGATAAGGTGAGGATGAAAAATACCTGACAGAAATTGCCCATGCAAAGATCATCTGTGTCTGCTACTGTAAACGACTAGAAACCACTGGAGAGCCACAGGTTCTGATTCTTTTAGTCTGAATCAGATTTCAGAGCAAGAAGAACTGGCTCCATAAGTGAACAGGCAAAAAAAAGGAAAGCTAATACATAAATGACCCCATTGCTCAGTGAGGTAGGGAAGGTAGAGAAAAAGGACAAGAAAAAGTCTGAGGTGCTCACTGCTTTTTTGTTTTTTTTTTCCTTTTCAATTTCTCAGCAATGCTGCCTCCCTTGTTTTTATCAGGAATACAGTGTTGTCTCATCCTAAATGCCCATTATCTAGAAAATAAAAGCCATTGCACTTCCCTGGCTATGTCCTGTGCTACAGCTTAATGGAATCTGAACAATGTGTTAAACTGCAATGGAAGAGAGCTATACTGCAAATTTGCCTGATATGAGACCTCCAATTTTAGGGTTTTTTCAAGATTTGGAGCTATGCAGAGTCACCGTTTTAAGCACTGGATGCAGTTTAAAGCCTTCTGTGTTAATCCTGAATGCAGATCTGGGAGAACTTTGCTGTAAACCCTCTTTGAGAGCAAGGGTTTCCAAGGAAAGGTTTTCTCCACGCTCCAGCTGCTGCTTGCAGAACATATCTCCAGCACCAATATATGATTATCTCACTGGGATGTGACCAGCCTGAGGCATGCAGGAAAAGCTCGTCAGAAGGGGAAGAAGAGTTTCAGGATCACCAAGAGCCAAGGAAAAAAGCACTCAGTCCTAGTGCTGGTGTCAAACTATAGAGATGTAGCTGGCACCTAACACGAGATTAAACCAAGGATTTGAGCTCTGTGCACAGCCCAAAGCAGTGAATCACACTCTTTCCATGCCATCTCTCCTATTAGATCTGTCTTATCCACTTATATCCAAAAGTTTCCTAATGGCTGCCCAGCCAGCCCTCAGCTCTTGGGAGGAGGAACCACAGCAGCACCACTTGGTTGTTTTTTGGGGTTTTTAAAAACCCACCTTTAATAGGCACAGACTGCCTGTAAAACAAACCTTCCTGAATCACCCTATGGAGTTTAATGAGAAATCCATAAAATTAACTTTTTATAGCATTGCCAGGTCAAGGCTTGCTGTGAAGATATCAGCACCCAATGGACCATGATTGTAAGGAACAAATAGCACACAATCTTGGACTCAGGAGAAGCCTTTTATAGTAACTTAGGTACTGTTGGAGGGACAGGCATGGGAGCAGTTTTCTTCAGCTGGTGGAATCCCACTGACCTCTTTTGAGATCACTGGGAGGGAGCCTGGAATGTCAGTGGAGCCAGGCTCTGACACTGCTGAGGGCTTTTCTGATGAACACTTTTGTAAAATGCTGTTCCAGCACAAGGGTTCAAACTAAATTCCTTAATTATAATGTTGATGCTCACTTCTTTAGAAAGAAAGGAGTGGGAACATCTCCCTCAGCCTCAGTTCTATCTCCCAAGACTGACAAAATTTTAACTTTTTACTCTAATAACCAGAACTATAAAAGCCTTTTTCCTCTCAAAATATCGAACATGTCTTTAATAACATATAATGAAGAGGATGTGGTTGAATAATGCAATTCTTTTGCCCCAGTTCTAATACTTTTTTTTATAGTGCTCATCTAAATCACTAAAAGGAATTAATATTTTATTGCTTTCTATGAAAAATGCATCATGCCTTTCCCATAGCAAGGTTTGAAACTACAGTTGCTACAGTTCAGACTAGAATTTTTTTCTGACTTTGCTCTCACTGAAGTCAATAATCCTCTGTGAGAAAATACCTAAATTATTTGTTAAAACATGAAGGAGGAGCCTTAAATTTATCGTGGAAACTGTTTTTTAATTTGAGCCATAAAGCTACTAGCATATTTTAGATCCACAGTCCTGAAAACCCAGAAATTTCAGTCCTTGTTTGTACACATCATCACATACTAACATTTTCTAGAACTCTGCTTTGAGTAGCCCCTGATTTTTAGGAAAAGCTTTCTTTACACCATATGTCATCTCCTAACCTTTTCCTGTTATAGATCCCTGCCTATGTGATGGGCCAGTCAAACCCTTGCAACTAAAATATTTGCAAACAAGGCTTTATCAAACTGTCAATAAAGCAAACATAACTGAACTGACAGGCCTGTGGAATCAAAACTATTGCTGGCATCTTGGTGTTGGAGGAAAAACAAGGAACCTCAGTTGAATTTAAGAAGAGCTTAAGCATCTTTAAAGCAGCCAGATTCACTGCCAGACATCTAAAAATAATTAAAGTATTCTGGACTTTTCAAAAGCAAACAAAATCCCTCTTATTTTCCAGTAGGTTCTCAGGAGCAGCTTCTCTAGGATTTTTCCCAAGGGAACCATTTCACCTAAGGACAGTGATCCCAGTCCTGCAGTTTTTTACCCTGCTGAGAAGTGCTCTTTCAGCCATTTTAGCATAACTAGCACCCAGCTTGAGGATAGATTGACTAAATGATCAGGAAATGTGGAATTCTGAACTTCGAATCATTTATGGAGACATTGCTATTAATATTGAAGAATAATAATTTTAAAAAACCCCATAGATCAGCTCAGGACAGAAATAGCATTAACTGCACTTCATTTTGTGAGGCATTTTGAGCTGTCATCAGAGCCAGATATTGGAATGGAGCCTTAAAGATCATATCTATTTTTTGCAAGTCCAAAATGACCAATAATTCTGCAAATGCTGAGATAATTCTGCAAATGCTGAGCTCTTTGCACCACCTGATGCCCACGCTGTGAAGATCATTGCAGCCCAGTAAAACGCTCCCTGTGTGCTCCCAAACAATTTATGAGGGAGGTTACACAATAAAAATATTTGCCAAGCCTTCAGAGGAAGGCTCTTGCACAGATTTCTTGCTCTGCAGCCAACCAGTGCTCACTCCCAGGCACATCCCCCGGGAGCACTGGAAGGACCAGGCTCCTCTCCACTTCAGTGAGCCCCTTTGGCAGATTTTCTGCAAAGGTAATGCAAGAACACGTTCTGAAAAAGGAACTCCAGGCTCCTTGTAGAGGCAACGCTGACCTGAGAGTCATTCCTCTGCCTCTATTAGAAGGACATCAGTGCTACTGAAAACCCACTTAATGGATTTGCCTCCAGCATTCCTTCAATTACATGTAAGCCTACCCAGCTTGCAGGGACAGATTCAGAGGTTTCTGTGGCTATGCTGTTCCTGCTCTGAGGAGATTCTATCTGCTCTTTATCTCTGACTTATGGGGAGACTACAGCTGGATCCAGCTGAGCAGAGCACCGTGGCAACAAAGCAACATCAAACTGCTCAGCCCTCCAGCACCTGCAGGGAGCCAACAAAAAAGATGTGGAGAGACTTTTCACAAGGAGATGTAGTGACAGGACAAGGGGCAATGGCTTCACACTGACACAGAGCAGGGTTAGATTGGATATTGGGAAGAAATTGTTCCCTGTGAGGGTGGTGAAGCCCTGGCACAGGTTTCCCAGAGAAGCTGTGGCTGCCCCATCCCTGGCAGTGTTCCAGGCCAGGCTGGATGGGGCTCTGAGCAACCTGGGATAGTGGAAGGCGTCCCTGCCCATGGCAGGGGGTGGAACTGGATGATTTTAAAGGTCCATTCCAACCCAAACCATTCCATGATTCTATGTCCACTCCTGCCTCATGCCAGGTGAATTCATTTAACCTCTGACAGCCAAGGAAATTATAGCCTAAAGGACCACCATGTGCCTGCCCTCCACTTTTTATCAGTTCACTGCACCAGAAATACACCTGTGGAAATTCTAAGTGCTTGTCATTAACTGGTTTGGTGCCTTATCTATACATTTTTTCCTTCCTCCATTTTCCCTGCCTGCTCCTAGGGAGAAAGGGGATTCAACAGTGATTGTTTATAAGAACCATAAGGCTGAGCAACAGCCTCCTGTGTTTTTCTGCTTTGCCCTTTCCCAGTGCCTGGCTTCCAAGGATGCTGCTGAGTGGAACAGGCACAGGAACAGGCTGCTGTTCATCCCCACCTGGCAGCTGCTCTTGAGTTTCCTCTGAGCAGAGAACCAAGGATCACTCCCTCTATTCATCCTAGAGAGGGAGGAATAAAAAGCTTTCTTGGCATTAAAATCTCAGCTGCTGCTGATGCCTAATAATATGCATTTTCCATCAGAGAACTGTCCTCAGAAAATTCTCAGACAACCTTGGTTAAAAAGTAATTCCCAAATCTTTGCAAGTGAAAAAGGACTACCATCCTCATTGTTCAAAAGGAGGTTTGTCTGATCACCAATTTTTAATTCACAGGAACGCAAGTGAAAGAGCCTCTAGTAAACAATCACTGTTTCTGAGCCCAAAGTGTTATTGATTATCCCTGGGTAAACATGCAGACATCATTTGCTGGCAGGCATCAGGATTACATCAGGGTAACTGAGGTCTGTGGGACCCACAGGACACTGGGGATGACTTCTCACTTCCAGGATGGCAAATGAATGCAGAACTTTGTCCTGGATCAGAAGAGAAAATGAAAGGACTAGGACATTCTAACAGACAAAGGTTTAAATTTAAATAGAAACTTGATAGCTATTTAAGCTACAGAGCTGCTCCTTTGAAGGGTATTGAAACAGGTAGAATTTGAGGCAAGGAAAAAAAACCTAAATACTTCTGAGGGACAGAACTTGTGTGCTCCAGAATCTTCTCAGTGGGTGGACTGCACATAAAGTCAGAGGCACAGACTGACATTGCAATTCAGATAATTGGGTGAGGAACAAAAAATTAGGTATCATCATGAAATGGATTTCTCTCTGCTGTTCCCAAGTGATTGCCATTACTTGCACCAAGGAATTCCATAATGAGTTCCAAGCACTACACGATGCCAAATAATCTCGTATTGATTTCTTAGGAAGCAAACCAATATCTCCACCTCCTTTTTTTTTTTTCCATCTGTGCTTATTACAGAGGCATTACATTTAATCTCAACTTCAAAATCTTACCCCAGACTCAAAGAATATTGCTTCCAGAGAAACTTGAATTTATGTGTGAGCTCGTTATTCCATTTCCACAAGAAACTATTATGTTTGTGTGGTTTTGGTACATGTTGGAAAGACAAAGTTAATTTTCCAAACTAGACAAGATCACACTCTCTCAGGTGCCTGACTATGGACATTCAAAGTTAATGCACTTCTGAATTATTAATTCATTTTTCAAAGGAACGAGGTGCACAGATCTTCCCCAACTAACTGACATGAAAAGTAAACATTCTGCTGAATACAAAGATCTTCTGATTTCATCATAAAGGAGGTAAAACACTTCACCAGCAAAGTGACAGGAGGTGAATGCCTCAGGCTTCATGTAAAACAAAAGGTGCATTGAGCCTGAACGGTTCAGATGAAAGAATCCTTTCATTCCAGGGTAGTTTGGGTACAAATTAAGTGAGTAGGTTCTTTCTCAGAACAGAACCATCTTTTCTTTCTCTGTCACATCCAGTGCTGAAAAGTTTGGTGTCTGCAAGTCCCAACTTTTTAAGGGTCTTCTTAAACAGAATGATTCCATGTGTCAGCAGCACCTTCCACCCAAACTTCTTGACTCACCTTTAGAATTTTTTTCAGATTAACCTTTACTCTGTCCAAGTATGTGGGGAGTTATTAAGGCCAAATAAGTGCAGGCTTTGTACAAATCCTTAGGTATATTTGGGGATGTTTGCATGCATGTTTGGTTGTAGGGTTATGCTTACTTACAGAATTATCCCCTGGCTGTAGAAATACACGTATCCTTGTAAATTCATACGTGACAATGTTATTGAATCTTTTAAGGAGTTTTTGCATGATGCATCTGAAAATGCACCTTAAAAACTGTTGCATTACCTTTTTTTTTTCTCATGGATAACTTTCCTGCTTTACTGGTTTCAGATACTGGAGAACAGATGATCACTGCACAGTAAGAACAGGAAAGGGGTTTACCTTCAAGCAAACAGCTCAGAGGCACCACAGAGTAACATGAATTTAACATCTGCTTTTCACTGTGAAGTTTCAAATATTTATTTCAAGAGAAATCAGGACTAGATCGCTCCAGAGACCAAGGTAAACTTGTTCTATAATTTACTCACAGAGAACAGCTCAGTGAGATTTAAATCAAGCCTTTAGAAGATGATCAGCTTTATTTTTGGTGCATGGATGCTCAGCATCCTCCATTAATTAGCCCCATGGAATCTTCTCCAGACACACTACAAAACCCCAAGTCTTTCCCTAAAGAGGGTGTGGCTTTGGAACAGACCAACCTTACTGATGGGCCCTGGTTTGTAGATGGGGACGAGGCACAAACTGAGTGCCCAAAAACCCCTCAATGGCAGGGCTGAGGTTTTCTTGGAGTTCTCTCTGCTCAATGCAGTGCTTTAACAGGCCCATATCCCTGTGTGACAATGTGCCACCCCTCTCTTGTCACACAGAGCACATCTCAGCTGGTCATTCCTGGATACAGACAGAGGTTTGTGTCTTCAAAGTGGGCTTATTTCAGAGGAAAACTTATCCCAAAAATGCCTATCACTGATCCTCCCTGCTCTTTCCCCACTCTAAGTGCTCACCTTGCATCTGGCTGTCAGGAAGGGAGAATGACAAAAAATTATAAACCTACAAAAAAATTCGTTCCCATCTCTTAATGCAAAGCAGGGAAAGTGAAGAAATGAGATGTTAGACACAAGGTGCTGCCTTCAGGGGAAGATGCATGGCTTTTCCCCATCACAGGGCACTCCTGCTCAGCATCAGGCAGGAGCAACTCACCTGCAGGGAGCAGAGCAAGTGCTGGACCCACCGGACACAGGGGCAGAGCCTGAGGCTCTTTAGAGGACAAACAAACCCATCCCAAGGCTCAGCTCCCGTTTCACCACGGAGGATGGGAAGGAAAGCAAAGCCTGCAAGGCTGCCACGCTCCTCAGAGCTTCAGACACACTGGAGGGAGGGTGAGAGCACCAAGGAGAGGTTTGTAATTGAATTTCTGTTTATTTTGGTCCAAGGTTGAGGTCAGTGCACAATGAGGAGGTTATCAGATGACTCATATGATCCCGAGCACTGTGCTGGGATAAAGTTAGTACTGTGCCTACTGGGAAGATGGAAGCTTGTCAGATAGCCAGGGTACAGCCTTATATAATTCATTTCTATTCCTGAAGTAATTTTCTTGACCAAGTCTGAGAAGGGAAAGAACATTCTTTTGTAGTGGCATGAGGGGTTGGGGATCTGGGCTTTATCCATAGTGTGCTCATCTGAATTGCCAGGAAAACTCAACATTAACAGTACATTACTTGCACTTTTTAACATTTACCATGATAAGACACATGCAGTGATAGCCAGGGTTTTTGCTACCTGAAAAATCACAGATGTACATTTCTAAGAAGCATTTCCTTGCTGTTTTGCCTATTTAATGACACAAGCAGTAGAAGTAAGACAAAAACTTAAAGAGCCCTTTTTTTTGTTCTTTTGCTTCGTTCAAGTCCAAGGTAAAGCCTCTGTATTTTCTCTGTGGCAAGAGTATAGGATTTCCTGGGTGTCATGGGAAAGACACAAAATTAAAGAGATGACCCAGACAGGAAGTCAAGGGAACACAAAACAGATGCTGTGCTCATGTATTTGAGCACAGACCTGTATGAAAACCAGAAAAAATGTTTTAGCCACGATTATCCACCCTTTTGGATGAATAATAAGACACTCCTAAATCATGAACAGGTATTTCAGGGAATCTTTTAAAAGTAAACTGGAATAACTCCAGTGGAGTGGCACTAAAGTTGTCAAACCTTGAGAGTTGATCCTGTGAGGTGAAGCTGAGGCAATGGAGCTTGATTAGACTGAAAATAAAACTTTGGGGACATGTTAAAGTCACCTTCCAATCCCTGACAGGCTTTTGCCAAGGCCACAGAGCTGGGATCTCATATGCCCAGCTACAGAACAATAGATAGTGGTCCTGAATTGAAGCAAGAGAGGCTCTTACTGTATGTAAGAGTGGGGAAAAAGAATATCAAAACACAGGAACAGATTGCCCAGAGATGTGATGATGGGAAGTCTATGGTGTTAAAGGCTTTCAAGTCCCAAGCTGACACATTTCTGCACAACCTGACCTCACTTCAGATATGATGCTGCTTTGAGCAGCAGGCTGGACTATGGACATCCAGAAACATTTGATTAATTTGAGTAATTCTATCATTCTGCCATGTGGCCCTGAATTGTGCCATAAAATGGTAGCAGCTCAGAGGCCTGTGCACCTCTGACTTGTTTTGTGCTTTGTGCAAACACATGGAAACTGATAAAGAACAGGATGTGGCTCCCTGCCTTCCAAAACCATCTCCTGGAAAGACAGAAGATGGAAACCAAGGCCACGAGAGTGTTTCTTGAAACTATGCATCCACAGTGGAAGATGGAGAGAGACTCTTGACAAGGGCCTGGAGTGACAGGACAAGGGGCAATGGCTTCACACTGACACAGAGCAGGGTTAGATTGGATATTGGGAAGAAATTGTTCCCTGTGAGGGTGCTGAGGCCCTGGCACAGGTTTCCCAGAGAAGCTGTGGCTGCCCCATTCCTGGCAGTGTTCCAGGCCAGGCTGGATGGGGCTCTGAGCAACCTGGGATAGTGGAAGGTGTCCCTGCCCATGGCAGGGGGGTGGAACTGGATGATCCTTAGGGCCTCTTCCAACCCAAACTATTCCATGACTCTCTGATTCTATGAAAATCCCCTAATTTGGGAAAAAGTTAGGCTTTAGAGCTTTTGAAAGACAGGAAAAAATCTGAGCCATTCAGTTTCTGAATAATTAACTCCCCGTACCCATTTTGCATTTCCTGATCTCCAATTTGAAGCCTGATTATCCTAAGGATCAGAGGAACAAAAGCCTTTTAATCTTTTCTAGAAGTATAGTGCTAAATATAGAACCAGCTTAAACTGTTAAAATATAATATGCCAATTCATTTGAAAAGCAACAAACCAATTAATCTTTATTTCTGCAGCTGTGGGCACAATTTTTCTCCTTTAGCCACAGATTCCTGCAAAGCTTTTGTGAGGGAAGGTGAATTAACACAAAAGACAAGGTATCATTTTCAAGGGCTCCTGTGCCACAGACACTTCATCAGCAAAAGCCTTCAAGACCCAGACAGGTAAAGAAAGCCATGGCTGATGTGACCTGGTGGCAATTTGCCCTTGCAGGAGGATTCCCAGAGGTGCCCTCCAGACAACACTTCCATGAGTTTTCAGAAGCTCCTCAGCAGAATTCTGGTAATCACTGGTCATACAGAAGTGCATATAAAAGTAATACTGAATAGACCTCTTAAAACTCTGCAGCCACTCCACTTATCATCCTAATCATGCAAATCCTATTCTCTACCATGTGAATTTCC
This sequence comes from Acridotheres tristis, assembly GCA_037013685.1. Taxonomy (NCBI): domain Eukaryota; kingdom Metazoa; phylum Chordata; class Aves; order Passeriformes; family Sturnidae; genus Acridotheres; species Acridotheres tristis. Next base: position 63,314,081 of record CM072885.1, read on the forward strand.
CAACAGGAAGGTGGGCAATCAAATCTGCATGGCCAAGAATCAGCTCAGGAGTCAAAGGACTGATACCTCCTCATGAAATCTCTGTTCAAGAGTCAGAGAAAAAAATGGCTGTGCATCTCAGCTTGAAAAAAGGTCTTTCTGGTTGTTTTTGCTCAACTTCCTAGCCCTCAATGAAAACCAAAAAACTTTTTGAAAAGCTATTTGAAAAGTCTCCTGGGTACATCTGTTTTATACAGATTATGCTTCGCTTTTATTAACTTCAGATCAAAGCTCTTCACTCTAAGTAGGGAACCAAAGGGATTAGGTAAAGTAAATATCCTCTTCAATTTCATGTGCAAACACTGAGTTTTCAGACTGGAAGACATGATTTAGTAGCTTCACTGAAAAAGAAAAATCTGCATTTATACCCTGATCTTCACATGGATGACTTTACTCCCTCAGTATTTTTTGTTAATATGATGATTATATCTAACTAGAGAGAGCACCTGAATTAGTTGCTGGATTCAATAGAGCAAAAAAATCAGAAAAAGTCTCTCACCCATCATCATTAGACACATTAGATAGACTATTCTATGCAAAATAAAGTGAACAGATAGCTCGAGTCTCCATTACAACATTTCCCAAAGGCAACATCCAAGCTATATTATGCTGTACAAACACTGCCAGAGATTTTTCTTGCCCCAGCCAGTCATTCACATTCAAATCCCACTCACCTGAGCTCTGTCATACATTTCCTTTGAAACCTGTTTACTGATGAGAAGTGCACAACCAGTTTTGCTCCCATCAGTTGTATTAAAAATAAAAGTTTGATCCTGAGGCCAGGCCACCATTTTTGTACCAATTGCCAGCCTTAAATGAACTTTAAGACCAAAACTCTATAATAAGAACTTCATTATGAAATGTTACTCCACCAAGACCTGCAGCTCTTCTTACCTGGAATATCTATACAAGAGAATATTGCAGACTCATACCCTCATCAAGAGGTAAATCCAGGGAGATGGATTTATTACTGGGGGTGGGGGAAAAATAATGAATTTCAGACATATTATCTGTTATCCAAGTATCCATTCCTCAACTTTTTACTATTTTGATAATAATCTGCTGAGGAGAAAGAAACTACAAGAGCAGGTAGTGACAGGAGAAAAGTGAGGGGCTTCACACTGGAAGGAAATTTAGATGGGACATCAGGAAGAAATTGTTCCCTGTGAGGGTGCTGAAGCCCTGGCACAGGTTTCCCAGAGAAGCTGTGGCTGCCCCATCCCTGTTCCAGGCCAGGCTGGATGGGGCTCTGAGCAACCTGGGATAGTGGAAGGTGTCCCTGCCCATGGCAGGCTTGGTTTATGTCATTACAATCTGTATTTTACAATAAATGAGCCTGTTCATGGTAACAATTTTAGACCAATTTCCCAAGATCAATAGGAGTGTGTGTGAAGTTACCCCCTGTCAAAGAATCTTGAGGCACCAACCACTGACAGCCAAGCTCCCACAACTTTTCCTGTCTGTGAGATGAAAATGACTCCCCAGGAGCACTGATGCTCTCCCAGAGGACATAAGGGCTCCTCTAAGCCACCATCAGCAGCATCTGAATCAAATCAGCCTTAGAAATCCTCACTAGCTCATTCCCTGGCAGCTCACATGCCAGCACATCTCATAAACCATAAAACACAGCCTCGGAGCAGGACCTGTGCTCAAAGTGTCCAAGAAATGCTCTTTACTCAAGTGCCACCTGATTTCTCTCTGCCCAAGCAGCTGCCCTTGTCTCTCCAGCAGTGCCACCACTGCCTGATTTCAGCTAAATGCAACTGAAAGACATAAATCTTTGATATAACAAAGCCTAGAAATTCTCCTTCTAAAGGAAAAAAAAACCTCAACAGTTGTTAACAGAGAAGAATCCTTACACAATTCATCCTTGAATGCCTGTTTGGGAAATAAGATGTGATGAGCTCCAGTGCTCAGGTGTGTCCTGATCCTTGCCCTGGGTGTTTGCACACACATTGCTCAGGAGAATGAAGAGTTTGCAGTGGTTACACAAGGGCTGCTGAGCAGGGGCAGCAGCACAGAGCCTGCATCTTGATCTGTGTCTGAGAAATTCAGCAAAGGCTCTGCCCACAGGGTGGGCACACTTTAAACCTGCTGGGAGCTTGTGTAAGTGCTCTGTTAACATTTTGGAAAGCGAGGGAGACACATTTGGGGCTAAATCCCTGCCTGCCTATCTCACTGCATGTTCCTGGCTTTAATCAGGGGGTGAATATAGACAGAAGTAGGAAGTGGGAAGAGATGCAGCTCAACTATTTAGAAAACATAACTCTTCTCTAATGAATTATGTAGCTTTCCTCCATCATTTTCAGAAAGTATTTACAAGGAACAAGTGGAGTTGCTTTTCTCTAACAGCAAAGACCTTGTCCCACAGAGGAAAGACAAGGTGAAATCGCCCCCAGACAGGCAGATATGGATTTCAAAGCTGTGGGAATGACTCCTGAAATGCAGGATATCACTTGGAAATTTAATTTTTCGGTAGTAATAGGCTTAGATTCTTATCTGCAGGGTTGTTTAGGAGGGGAGAAAGGGAGAACCTCACTTTATTTTAAAATGGTTCAAATGAAATGTGGAAAAGTTTAACAAGGAAAAAAAAGAACAACTACAAAACTTCACAGAAAATTGGAAGGAAAAGGGCACTTTTGCATGGAAAAAGAAAACAAAGAAATCAGCCCTGCCATCAATGAATTCTGAAGCTCATAATCAAAATTCTTGATTAAGCATCTCTCTTCAGGCTCTACAGTAAGCCATCGTGCTGTAACTAAGGAGATTTGCCTGGAATTTCAGCCAGGTGCCTTAAACCTCCTGGATGAAAAAGCACTTCAACACTGAGCACTCCTAATTCACAGCTCATCCCACACAAATCTCCAGACAAGCAGCAGCCGAGGCAGAGCTGTCCCAGGGTGGTTTAAACTGATTTAAAAGAAACACAAACAGCCACAGAGAAAAGAAAGTCTCTTAAATTAGAGATGGCTGATCAGCTCCTCCTCTCCATCAAATCTGGTTTTCCTTGGAGGGTGCTGGAGAACCCTTTCAAAGTGCAGTGCTTGTCCTGGCTTTGGGATGGTACAGCAGGCACAGGAACTCCATCTCCTGGGTGAAATTCAGCTCCCTGTATCCCAAAGCTGTCTAAATTGTGATCTGCAGACATCTCCAGGCTCTGTTTAGACTGGTGACAGCACTGGGTACACACCATCCACGCAGAGATGGAGAGGCCACTCTTTGGTTCCCAGTGATCAGTCACAGTAACCACAGCTTGGACTTGATGAGCTTTAAGGTCCCTGCCAAGCCAAGCCAAGCCATTCTTGAGATGACTCCATGAAAAATTACCTAGTTTTGAGACTCTTCAGGGATGAAAATTTCACTGTCTCTTGGAGCTTTACCAACAGTGAACAATTCCCACAATGAAAACCTCTTTCCTTGCATTACATCAGAGAAGATATAGGAGTCCTCACCACAGCCCTGAAATTGCAAAACTTTTTACTTCCCACACAATTATATTTAGACTAGACCTCTGCACAGCTACAAGCCTGGACAGAAAGCTAAAATTAGTAATATCTTCTCTAATTTCAAATCTACCTTGAGACCCTCTCCTGATCCAAGTGTCCAAAATAAGTGTCTGCCTGAAGACAGCAGGGGTTTGCAGATTAAAAATGATTAAAACCCCAAAATAATCAAAACTCCCCTAACACAATCCCTAAGAGAAAAAGTGAATATCCACATGTAATTTCGTTTGCTGACTGCCCTTTAGCATCATCTTCTGGTGGGGGACTTCAATTTACCAGGTTTCTGCTGGAAATACAACGCTGCAGAGGGAAAACAGAACAGGAGGTTCCTGGAAGAGAATTTCCTGACACAGCTGGGAGGGAGCTGACAAGGGAAGGCACCCACAGAAGGACTGGTGGGAGATGCGAGGGTTGGAGGATGTCTTGGACAGAGTCACGAAGTTTTGATTTCTCTGGAGAGGTGCCAGCAGAACTTCCACCCTGGATTTCCTGAGGTCAAACTTCGGCCTCTTTGGGAAGACAGAGTCCCTAGGGAGGCAGTGCTGAAGGGCAAAGGAGACCAGGAAGGCTGGAAATTCTCCATGAACAAAATCCTACAGATGCAGGAACATCCCCATGGGCCAAAAGGTGAGATGCTGGGGAAGGAGACCAGCCTGGACGAACAGCTAGAACTCAGGACAAAGAAAGGTTGTTCATCACCTTTGGAAGAAGGGGCAGCTGTTCCAGAGGACTACAAGGATGTGGTGGGGATCTGCAGGGAGAAAATTAGATGGGTCAAAGCCCAGCAAGAACCTGATCTGGCTGCTGTAAAAGGCAATAAGAACTGTTCTGCTGGCAAATCTTCAACCAAAGATAGCTTGGGCCATTGGAAAATGTGCAACCTGACTACAGCCTTTTATTTCTATTGTTTCATAGGGATGATAAAATCAATTTTAAAGGTGTCAGAGAACCATTCAAGGAAGACAAAGCAAATCTCTAGGTTAGGAAGGAATTTAGGCAATGCAAAACTACCAGAGACACAAAGCAGCAAGGCCTCTGTTTTCTGAATGTTTCCTAAAGTCTTGCAAATATTTCAGCGTTTGGCTTTGTGTTTACTACACTTGCACTGGACTAACCTGGCTGAACCACTGCCTTGCATTCACCTAAACTTGCTGTGACCTCCAAACTTTTGTGTCCCTTTTGGCAACTGGGGGACTCCCCCACTTGGCTAATAAGAGTCCCCACTGTGGTAGCTCCATACTAAGGAATGCATTTATCATCTCTCCCCATGTTTCACCCCTGAGAGCTGGCTTGAGGCTGCTCATTCAGCTGTGCAGCATCCAGCTGAGAGCAGCAGCTTCTCACACAGTCCTGAGCCTTACCCAGCTCTGAAGTGCCCCAGGTCCAAGAACAGCACAGGTTTTCCTCATCCAAAACCTCCCAGGGCTCCTGCTGTGGAGAAAGGAATGAGGAAACCTCCTGCCTTCCCTAAGACATAAGCCACAGAGTTTGCTCTAGAGCCATGCTCTGTAGCAGCCAGAGGGCTTCAAGCCTTAGGACTGGGTGGAAGCAAATTTTGCAAAAATCAATAATTCCTTCTAAAAATTCTCAGTCCTATTGACAATAAAATGAAATGTCCTTGCCTGTGGACTCCAGAGGCACTTCATTCAACCTTGAAACACACTCTCCTTAAACTCCAAAACCAGTTCAAGTTGATATCAATTTGTACATTCCCTTAGCCTCCCTGCCCCCATAACCTTATTTTCAAAGCTGTGGACCACCCAATATTCCCACCTCAAATGGAGACAAACTTTTTCCTACCCTTTTTATTCTTAGGCAGTTACGTATTTTTGTTTGTTTGTTTTTCCACAGGCAATGTCTTGCAAAAAACATCTATTCTTCACGTGGAGAGGACAAGGAGATCTGGTTGCTTTGTGGTTTGCTTAGTTTTTCATTCTCATTACCAAAAATAGTTGATAGTTTCTACTCCAGATATCACTTGTAAAATGCTGCTTATATTAGCCATGACAATGAAGAGCCATATCATTAGTTTGTTAAATCAGGCTTTTTCAGAGAGGCTGGAAAATCAATCAAAACAATTGGGTGAACTAAAGGATAATAACTGTAGAAATCACATGAAATAAACCAAGTAAACAGTCTGTTCAGAGGTCGATCAGCATTTCTCCTGTGTTCTGTCTTCAGACTGAAAAAGAATGAAGGCTCCATTTGCTGCTTGATTACAGGATGATTACAAGAGATCAATAAGACAAGACTATGAAGGCAGTTAAGAAAATCCTTTGAATGAAAAGAAACTAAGAAGAAAAAATGCTTACTTTGTCTTGCCTAAAAAAATTAAGTTGAAAATAAAATTGCCTAAGAAGTTGATTGCTTCTTTGGGTTCCCGGGAGGGGAAAAATACAAAGGAGAGAAATTTCTAAGCTAAAAGACAATCCTGGCTTAAGAAGAACATATGGACTGTTTATCTACACTCCCCAAGGAAAGATGTGGGTGGAAAATTGGGGAGAAGTTTCTAAGGATCAGAACTATGAAGTTCTGGAACAGTTTTCCACTAGCAGGGGGCAAAGGAGACCTTTTTTGACACAGAGCTTAAGTGGTTCTACCACTGCAGGATTTACAGGCTGTGTGCACTGTGAAATTACCCTAAACAGCCTTATGGGAAACTGCTACAGATCAGAGGTATGAAACAATTGCACAGGCCTTTTTATTATTTGGTCAAAGTTTACTGAATCTTTCCTGTTCCTAGTGATCTTTTTGAGGTGATGAAATCACCAGAGTTAAAAAAGCCAAGACAGAAAACTGTCCAACCTGACGAGGAGTTTTAAACTCAGAATGGTGAAGAAGGGAGAGAGTCACCATCAGTTTGGTGAAGAAATGGTGGAGCAGCAAAGAGGCTGGGATGGTGTGAACAGAAGGGACCTTACTTGAAGTGAGGGGCCCAAAACTGGGCACAGCACTCGAGGTGTGGCCTCACCGGTGCCAAAGGACACAGAGGGACAATCACTTCCCTAATTAACAGCATAGGTTCCTAAATCCTGGCACTGCTCAGTGAAATGCACAATAATCAACTTCACAGTAGCTTGGCAGGGTCTGTGCAAAAGCAGTCTGCCATAATTGCACCAGCAAGATGTTGTGAAGGACTCCTCCCTTACAGAAGGAGACCCTGGCTTATGTTTCTGAACATTTAAAAGCGTGGACAATTTGACACAGCCCCTGAAATGCTGCACTGTTGCAGTTTCTTGCTTAGGGAAGCAGCCCACCTGTGGAGGCTTCAAGCAGTCAGACACTCCTAAGGTTTCTATCTTGAAAGGAAGAGGAAGAACAGAGAAATAAAATTTTTATGCCCATTTTTTCATTTCATTTTACAGAGAAAGATGGAAGGATTTCTCTGTGAAGGATCAAATGATGTAATTATAGAATCATAGAATTGCTTGGGTTGGAAGGGTTGAAAGCTCATCCAGTTCCAACTCCCCTGCCATGGGCAGGGACATGGGCTTCCACTAGACCAGGTTGCTCAGAGCCCCATAGGTATCTCCATTCCAAAACATTTTATTGTTTTAAATGAGTAATGGTAAATTGAGGCTATTTTGTCTTTGCTGACACACACAAGCAGTGCACATCACAGAAAATTTTAAGGCAGATTTAACATATATAAGGAAGATACTTTGAAGAGAGATATTGTGTAGAATATCAAGCATGTTTGCCCTGTGTGAAGGTCATTTACCTCATGAGATATCGACCTCATTTTGGCCTTCCAGTGCCTGAAGGGAGCCACAGGAAAGATGGAGAGAGACTCTTGACAAGGGCCTGGAGTGACAGGACAAGGGGCAGTGGCTTCACACTGACACAGAGCAGGGTTAGATTGGATATTGGGAAGAAATTGTTCCCTGTGAGGGTGCTGAGGCCCTGGCACAGGTTTCCCAGAGAAGCTGTGGCTGCCCCATCCCTGGCAGTGTTCCAGGCCAGGTTGGATGGGGCTCTGAGCAACCTGGGATAGTGGAAGGTGTCCCTGCCCATGGCACGGGGGCTGGAACTGGATGGTCTTTAAGGTTCCTTCCAACCCAGGCCATTCTGTGATGGAGATGTAAGATCTCACAAACACAGCTCCCTCAGAACTCACACACTGAAATTTCCTCTCTGCTTATCCCATAGCTGTGTTTGCCATCATCATCTTGTTCTCAGGGCTTTTCTCCTGCAAGCCCAAAGGCCTGTTTTAATTGGGGGGTGTTCACCACCAACATTTAATAAACAGTAATTACTTGAACTTTAATCTGTTCTGCGGGTTCTTCTAAGAGGAACTCAAACCTTCAGGGAGAAAATCAACTGTTGTGATGCTTTCCTGAGCTATAAACAGATGAGGTTTTTTTTGCCCTCCCTAAAGAGCAGCAAGCCCTGTCACAGTGTGACATAGGTAGCAAACTGTGAATCTAATTAAGTGTATAATTATGCAGCAGATTGCAGCACAGTGTGCTATTACTTAAACCAACTGACTTGCATGGCAGTCCCAGAGACATGGAAGTCGATGCAGAGCTGAACACATTAGGGAGCATTTCTAGGGCAGGGTGAAGAAGGAGTCAGGCTCAGTTCATCCACATTAACAGCACCCACATCCCTTCAACAACAACAACAACAAAATCTCAGCAGACACACAAATTCAAAGTCCAAACACAGTGCAAAAACAAACTTGGCAGTGCTATGGAGGTGCTCATGAAGGTTTGCAAATATTTGTCTCAGCCTTTTTTTGGACGAGGCTGTCAGCATAGAGCTCTAGCACAGCGTCACTACTCGTTGAATTATAACTAATTGATAATACCTCCTCAAATTGTATGTGTACAACAAGAATTTCCCTTTTATCAAACTCCCCATCCCACAGAAGCTGTGGCTGGAAGACGTGTGCCATTGCACCATGGAGCTCCCAGATTCGAGTCCTGAAACTTGCATAAATAACACTTCCAGTGAGAATTCCTGTTAAATAATCCACACAGAACTGACCTACATTTGCAAATCTCTTTTGAACCAGTGCAACAGGAATACAAATGGAATTAGAAGCCAGCACTGACTTCAGAGCTGAATTCAGAGCTCTGTGTGCCCACCACAGCAGGGCACAAGCGAGGTGTGGCTTGGGCTTCAAAGCTGCTGCCATTCCCAGTGTTGCTTTAGGCACTTGGAAACAGATGGCACATTTCTGGGGAATTCTGCAGGCAAACACACACTGCCAGGTACCATTTTGCCTTGTCTGGGAGAACTAGGGACTCCAAGCAGATTCACAGTGAACAGATGGAAAAAACACGCTCTGAAGTAACGCCGAGTCTCCTGAAAACCAGGAAAAACGTGGTTTGAAATCTAATCTGAGATTACAGCCGTGACTGATAACCGCAGGCAGAATCTGCCAGTGTCAGGGAAGTATAAAACAATTGCTAAAATCACATTTGCTACAGAAAGTTGAGCTGAACACCCAGGTACTGTCAGTGCTTGGTTTCCAGCAGGTAGTTCCATGCAAAGCCCCAGATTCCAAGCACAGAGGATGGGATGTGACCCTGATCTGCCCTGTGGGATTGATGAACCCTCCCTGTCACTGGCAGCCTTTGGTCTTGCACAGTTTACTGAGGGCTTTTGGGTGGCTGACCATGAGCAACTCTGCCCTTTAGCCATCTCAGAGCTGGTAATTAATTGCCAAGCTGGTGGATGTCCTCACCTCACCTGGATCTCAGCACAAGAGAAAAAGGCTCCCAATCTGCTGAATATTAAAAAAAACCCTCTCAGGTTATGTACCAGAAAATTAATGCAAAATGCACTGCACTGGAAAATGGGTACAGGAAGAGAGATATGCAGCAGGCTAAATAGCATCAACAAAGCCCAGAACATCAACAACAAGACAAACATCAAGGGGAAAAAAAAAACCAACAAAAATAAACAGAGCATGAAGGGACCTACCTGTACTTTGTATGGGAATGGAAAACTTGTGCTGTGACATGGACAGGAATAGTGACAAACAGGTGAAACCAATAGTATATCATCTAACTTTCTGAAAACTACAGTTTTTCTTCTCTTGCTTTTGACACAAGACAGATGAAATTCAAATAATAATTTGGCTCAATGTTGCCTACTGATCCTGACTGGAGCACACTTGATGCAAGCAGGGCTCTATACCCTGTTGATAATGAGCACACTTGATGTTTCAACAGGGCTGCAGTTTCACAAAGAGGGAGGAAAACGAAAAGATAAATCTAAATTTATCTCCTGACTTTAGAGAAGTCAAGCAAAAAAAGATGTGAATAAAAGCAGTGTGGTTTTTTTTTAATTATCTTATTATTGATTATCACAATTTCACCACATAAGGTTTGATCCGAACTAATCAAATCCCCCAGCAACAGATTAAATGATTCTGTCTGTTCTCTGATTTAGTTTCCCCTTAAAGAAACTGGCAGGTAATTGTCCCTTAAATAGCTCCTGTCTCCAGACTAGCTCTTCTTTCCATTCCAGACACTTCAGAATAAAACCTTTTCTTCCTTTTCAAATTCTTCCTCCCAAGGTGGGTTCCTGCTGCACATGCAGTAAAGCCAAGCAGGCTTGAGCACACAGCCAAGGAGGGAAGCATTTCTTGTGCATTTCTGAATTTTGTCCTTTTCAGCAAGAATTTCTTCACAGAAAAGGTTATCAAGCATTGGGATAAGCTGCCCAGGAATGATGAGTCCATGGTTCTAAAATGAAGTCAGTGGCCTGGGTAAGTCAGATTAGGAATTTCAAGTAGACTTAAGCCAGTTTTTGAAGACTAGCATGAAAAATTTCAAATATTTACAGTAAACGTTAATTAGTGGGGAAGGGGATTGTTCTTTAATTTATGCTGTATCATAAATAGATCATAGATTTTTATCATAAATAAATCATAGATTTTTCTTGTTTCAAGAAAACACAAGGATGTGAGAGGTTATTCTTTTGTTAAAGATTCATAAATGCACTGAAGTGCAGGCTGGGAAAATGCTAAAGGCAGCAAAAAGAAAGGAATAATATGGTCTGGGGAGCAACAGACAAGGAAAAAGGAGTGGCTCTTTCTTTCCTACCCATCTTAAACTTAAGGGTATAAAGCACGGGGTGCACGTGGGAGAAACAGGTAGAAAAATGCTGTCAAAACTGGAAACAGGTGAACATCTTTTGTTTTCATTTTCACTCCATTGTGTTACTGAATTACTGCTCTGACACATTCTTGGGACACAACCTCTGCTTTTCCCAGGCTGCCCTCAGCCTTCAGAAGCTCAAAAACTGCAGTGGCAGCACCAGCTTCATTTTCATTAATAGCAACATTAGCTAGAGGTGAACTTCCTAAGGAAGCTTGACCTACAGAATGTGTACATACTCCTATTTTCCACCCTTCCCTCAGTAAGCCCTGTTGGCCAAAGACAGGGGACAAATTCAGAGAAAACAAAACTTGCACTTTATCCACTCATAGAAAGAACATAAATTTAAGCCTTCCACACCAGTTAGTTCTATGGCAGAGAGACAACACAAACACCTTAACAGGGACAAAATCACAGCCCTGAGATACCAACCACAAGACACAAATCCAGAAGAAACCGGATGTCTCCAGGAGAGCATTCTTCAGCTGCTCACTGAAGCCTCAGCTTGCAAAACCATCCATTCCTGAATCTGTAAAGCCCATGACAAGTCCTTCACACAGCAAAAAGGCAAAAAAGTGACTTACCACAGGCACTGTTGGGTGAAGAGAATCAGCAGTTCCATGAGCAGCTCAGCAGAGCTTTCATAACCACAACTGCCAGAGCCAAACTGACTCCTCACCCTACACCTACCTCCCCTACCTAGGGCTGCTTTAAGCACTTTGTGGTCACCTTTGCCTCCAGTCTTCCCTCCAGCCACACCTGAAAAGCTCCTCAGGTGCAGGCAGTTGGACAAATCCCCTACAGCACCTGAGGTGCTCCTCTGGCAGAACAGGGTTTCTGTTTCTTGGTACAGACTGCTTTGACCAGGGACCAGAAGCTGAGAAGCATCTCCTCCATGTAGAGGAGATTTGCAATAGTAAGGTTCAGGGATAATCCTGAGACAAGTGAACTCAATGGTTTTAAAGCAAGGAACATGCACCTCTATTGCCAAAATCACAGGATCACAGAATGGTTGGGGTTGGAAGAGTAAAGATCATCCAGTTCCATCCCCCTGCCATGGAGGGGAGCAACATTCCACTAGCCCAGGTTGCTCAGAGCCATCCAGCCTGGCCTTGGACACTTTCAGGGGCAGCCACAGCCTCTCTAGGCAACCTGTGCCAGGTCCCTCTGGATGGCATCCTGTCCTTCAGGTGTGGCAACTCTGCTTTAGTGTCATCTGTAAACTTCCCGAGGGTGCACTCAATCCCTTTGACTACATGATTAAAAAAGATATGAAATAACCCAGGTCCCAGTATGAGTTCCTGAGGGACACCACGTGCCCGACTGTCCATCAGGACAGTGAGCTGTTGTCCACTATCCTTCGGATGTGTATATACAAAAAGCTTTGAAGGGAGATACTTAATGGTTTTTTAATCAGTTTTATCAGCCCAGAGGATGAATGTTGGGCAAGGAGGTTCCGGAAGAGGTGGATGGAAAACCGGGATCAGGATTTGCTAAGCAGCAGCTCCGACTACTGGCGATTCAGTGCAAGCCAGGTCTGTGGCTATAGGGGTAAAGCAATCTACACGTGTTGCTGTAGATGTTTCTCCAGCTGTGGATTCCATAATCTGCTCCAAACCAGAATCTCGGCAACAAAATCCCTGACGTTCCCTACTGAGGATAAGAAAGGCAATTTCCATTCCGTAGTTTGCAACATAGCCAACTGATGATAAGCTTTTCCAAGGAGTGGTGTTTAGGGAGCGAGTCCCGGGAAAGAAGCCTGATAGCAGCAGAGCATCACTGTTCTCAGTTCTGCCACCAGCTTCCCTTTGCTCTTTTGTCAGTGCCCTTCACCTTCTGCTCACCTACCTCAAATAAGTTGCAATAATATTCTCATTAATTACTCAGAATTTGGAGTGCTTTTTATGTAACAGTCCTCTGATCTCATTTCATAGAATCATATCCATGTGCATTTCTTAGGGCAGAGGGAAAAGAAGAAATAAGCAGGGAGAGAGAGGTAACTACAGAATAATTACTGCCAGCATGAATGCTCCTCTTAGTCATTTAAATCTGTCCTTTAAGCAACTGGAGAAACCTTTCAAGCTTTTCTCAGCCTGGAGAAAAGGAGGCTCAGGGGGGGCCTTCTAGCTCTGCACAACTCCCTGACAGGAGGGGACAGCTGGGGGTTCAGGCTCTGCTCCCAGGTAAGAAGGGACAGGACAAGGGGAAACAGACTCAAGCTGAGCCAAAGGAGGTTCAGGGTGGACATCAGGAAGATTTTCATGGAAAGAGTGGTCAGGCACTGGAATGGGCTTCCCAGGGACACTGTGGAACCCCCTTCCCTGGAGGTGTCCGAAGAAACCACTGGATGTGCCACTCAGTGCTCTGGTCTAATTGTCAAGGTGGTAACCAAAGATTGGGCTCAACAATCTTGGAGGTCTTTTCCAACCTTAGCAATTCTACGGATTACAGCAATTCTGTACTCAGGGCTTTATTACAAAACAAAGGAATTGCTTTAGAAAGGTAACTAGGGAGAAAGCAGAGTGTAGTTTTTGCAAGGCGGGAAGGGGAAATCCTGTGTAAGGCCAAGTATTGTAATGTGATGTTTTACTTTACCCGTATTCCTGATGTGGAACAGCTGCTTAAAGTAAATGTCCCATGGATATTCACTCTTTTCCCACTCTCTAATGGCTGTCTGAATTAAGATCCTGTAGGAGAGCTCAGGGGTGCAACTGGAAAAACTGTGCTTTGAATGGGGGGTGGGGAATAAATCACTGCACCATGGTAAACATTGCCAGAACTGGTACCTCACATTCCAACACTGCCTTTGCCAGCTTTTCCTGCAGCACTCTGCCATCTGAAAATGGAAACTGCTCGTTAACCATGCAGGGCTATGTGATAATTGCATCTCTGTACTCTTGTGAAGCAGCTCACTGAAACACGAGTGCTTTCACAGTAGGATGTGAATAACATGCAATAAATCAAGATCAGGGCCACACTTAGTAAATGAGTGCTAATGAGACTACAGAGTTAGGGTCTGATAGAGAAAAGCTGGCAGCCAAAAATTATAAAAGCTGAGGCTCAAATTACTGACAATATGTACTTCCAGTTTTGCCCTAGCTTTTGAACTGACAGATTTATTTTAAAAGTACTGAATTTATGTTATCAAAAGAAAAATAAGCAATCCATGAGAGCCAAATTTAATACTTCCTTCAAAGGCAGGATCAAAAAAACTCACACTATCACAAGAGCCTACCTCTTTCTCACAGAGTAAACATTAGCAGCAGCAGTTTTGATGTGGAAAAACAAAATGTGTAAGCTCTTGAAATTTGAGAAACACTTTGCCCAGGAGTTTCACAGTAGTTTAGCAATACAGAAAGAGTGAGAGACTGTTCTCTGGCTACAGCAATCACCTGAGGGAGCTGGGGGTGTTTAACCTGGAGAAATGGAGGCTCAGTGACCTCATAGTTCTCTGCAACTACCTGAAAGGAGGCTGGCACTTTCTTTAAGAGCTGTGTTCAGTGCAGAAGGCCAAGTTCAGAAGAGTCAAAAACTTAAAACCAGGGCTTTGTCTGAGATCTCATAGTCTGAGCAGGTGGCATACCCAGCAATCCCTACTGGAAAAGGCACGTTCTGGGCAACCTAGTCCCAAACTGCAACACTCTTGAAACCATTTGAGCACTAAAGCTCAGTGATACATTTGTTTTGAGAGCCAAGGGAGAAAGGGACAAGTGTTATGGCACATTCCCTCTAGTCCCAACCTTCAAAACATTACAGTGCTCACCATCTAAGCCACCACGTTATTTGCTTTTGTGGCAGAGAGAAAATCTGCATTGCAGTGACAGTCCCCCCTTAACTGAAAAGACAACACTGGTGAAATACAGTTTACATGATTCATACATTTTACTCAGTATGTACACAGTTCTCCAAAGAGGTTGGGTCATCCAAAGGCAGTTTAAGAAGCTTTAAGTATCCCCCTTGCCAGCTGTTACATGGGCTGTGTTTTTGGCTTTACTTCCTCCAGCTCAGCATCCAACCAGCGGAACCTGCGGTGACGGCGCAGGACTTCGATGGCCTTTTGTTCCAGGGGGGTTGGTTCAATCCCCAGCTCTTCAAAACCAGGAAGGTCAGGAAATGTCATGTCTGTTGTGTGAAACTTCAGCAAGAATAGGGAGGGAAAGGAAACAAAAAGATAATTTACTTGAAATGAATAGCTTTACACCCAATGCAATCATTCTCCTGCCAAAAGAAGTAGAGGAAGAGGAAAGATTCAAAGAGAACTGAGGCATTATTACACAAGGTCTTGAGTACCAAGACCTTCAATAGGAGGTACAGGTATTCTGCATCCAGCAAAAAGTCCTTCAGGCTTTAATTCAGGAATAAATACCATGCAGGAAGTGTCTTCCTTTCCTCTCCATGCATTATCAGGGAGGTTTACTGCATTGCAACCACAAAATTAAGAACTCCAAGGCTATATATGGACTCCAATTATGGATATTCTGACTTGTCAAGAAAATGTTGTGTTGAATTATCATCTCTGGTAGCTTATTTTGCTCTGCTTATGGCTTAGAACATGCACAGGACAAACAATTCTAATTAGCATATATGTAACCCGTATGACATATATCCTAGAAAACAGATTTCTCTTATGCTGGTGTTCCTTGAAAGGTCTTCTAAGTCAAACACATCTAATATCGCACAGATTATTTAAGGAAGAAAAGCTTGGAAAGAAGAACAACCAGACTCAGAAGTGACATGGAGAAACTCCCTCTTACACCACCTATGCTACAGCTGACTTGCAGCAGTTTTAGTGATCTGGTGCAGGCTTATTTTACAAAATGTAACTCAAGAAACTACAAAGGCAACTGGAAGAAAGGTTTTTGGAGATGTTACAATTGTATCCTGGGGGACAATCAGGTTAAGTAGGCTATTGATACTGTGTGATAACAAAACATATTGAAATTCTACTGCTGCAAAACAGTTGGGAGAGTCACTCCATAATTCAGGAAGTTTAGGGAATGTACATGACTATCTTTACTAGCCTACACATATGCCAGAATTTGACACTAATACTTGCCAATTGCTACTTTTTCCTTGCTTGCAGTTTGTTTTTTGCAACTTATCTCTCCACCCCCAATGAAACACTCTGATAAGTCAGGAATAAACAAGAAGTGACAACATTCTCCCAGGAAATGCACTTGAATGTTAAGTGAGATTTTGGGAAGTGTGCAGGGTGTCATTTCAACTTCAGTCGTTAACAACACCATTCCCTGGATGATGTAAATTATTTTAGTACACCTAGAGGTACATAAACTGATTAAGAGTGGGGAGCACTGCCTCCCTCACTTTGCTCATCCAACCTCTACTTTTGGCTGTTTTCAATTCCATGTGTTTTGGGGGAATGCAAAACTACAAGTGGGAGTCACAAATGCACAATGCAACATTTCCCAAGAGGCATTTTTCGGCTGATCCCACACTTACCCGCTCCACCTTGTCCCGCGTCAGCCACGGTTCAAATGGATTCATCTCAAAGAATCTTGCAACTAAACTGTGAACAGAAGAAATATTGCAAAAGTGCAGTCATTTATCCAGATACAAAGAAATCTGGTAAAATTTATTTCAGACTTAACAGGCAGTGAGAAAGAGCTTATTCTGAAGCTGTTCTTGCAAGTTCTGAGTTCATTAAAGCACGAGATGTGCCAGCCACCAAGTTCTTAGTTGTGTTTCTGGTAATTAACTGTTCCTGAATTATTGGATCTTCTATTATTTTACTTTGGATGGAACGGAGAAGTAGATCTCTAGAAGTTAAAATGAGCATTAGTAGGAGGGGAAAGTAAACCCTACATCCAATTCCCCACACACCAGAGGGCTTAGTCTTGCCCCTGCCTTTCATCCCAACTCTGTTCCCTGCCAGTGTAGGCAGCAATGTAATTAGTCACGAAGCTGGATTCAATGCCTCCAGGAGAAAACTAAATGAGTTATCAACAACACAAACAAGCTGGTGGAATCTGGAGCAATCTATAAAAAGGGTGAGGATTAGGATATCTGCAGTTTTCAGAAATGAAGATTCCCCTGAAAGAAGGAAATCTGACAAGGAAAAGAAAATAACACTACAGCTCTTGCTCAGCATCTCAGGACCAACAGCAGAATCTCTCACTGAACAGGCAGGACCTCCTGCTGAAGTCCTTACCCGGCAGATTAGGGTGCTACTGAGTTACTGCACATAAACACAACTCATCTGCCTTTTAGGTGCATTCTTTTCTCAAAAATATGAACTATCACTTAGTTTAGCTCATAAACAAAAAAGCAGAACATGGACTGCAGCAAATGTGACTAAAACTAAGAAGCAACCACATAGCACCTATTTAACAAGCTGCTCTGTGTCACCTGTGCCATGTTATAACCTGGTGCCTCTTGCAGCCAATACAGAACAGCCAAACCAGTTTAGAATGTTCTAAGTGTTATCCATCAGCACTTCCAGGGATCCAATGCTGAGTTCCGCTGGCAGGACGGTTCTAACTCTGGTGACTGATTAAGCTTATTAACTGGCATTGTACTAAAAATGAGGAGGACCAAGATGCCAAATAATAACGCAGCCCATCATGCTGAGGGCAACTTCTGAAATGGCATTTATTGTTTGGGGCAGCTCTTCAAAAAGATGTGATTATTCCCTAAGGATCAGGCCCAAGCTCTTAAGCAGATCCTTATGACTGTATACAAAAATCTGTCAGGGCCTGCAGTCAGCAACATGCACACAGATTTTCCCTGTGGTATTATTAAAAATCATTTGCTTTGCTACTAATTTTATCAAATTAGGACCTTTTGCTACTTCTTGGCTCAGCAAAGCCATTCAATCACAGAATCACTTAGGCTGGAGAAGACCTCCAGGATGATCAAGTCCAATCTCTGCTGATCACCACCTTGCCAACCAGACTAGAGCACTGAGTGCCACGTCCAGCTGTTTTTTCAACACCTCCCTGGGTAGCCCATCCCGATGTTCAGCCACACTTTCTGTGAAGAAATTCTTCCCGATGTCCAACCTGAGCCTCCCCTGGTGCAGCTGAGACTATGTCCTCTCATCCTGTACCTAAATGTCTGGGAGAAATGACTCTGGAATGAACATCTATGTGAAGCTCACTACAAGCATCCATTTCATGTACCAGCTCATCAACTGCAGGTCTGTCGCTGAGCTGAAGGCTCAAAACTGGCTAACAAGTACCTCAGGAAAGGCAACTTCTGCAACCCCACCACACTAAATAACAACTGGGCAGAGTAAATAACCCATATAACAGGTACTTATGCTTCTGTGCTGCCAAGAGCTTACTGAGTTAGGATCTCACTTACTGGTAGAGAGGCCGTGGCAGTGGGTAGGGAATGAAGGGGTGGTGGGAAATGGTGTAGATGTACTCGACCATGTCATACAGGAGGTACCGGTGAGGGCTGGAAGGGAGAGCAGCAAACATCACACTTCAGTCAGCTACACTTCAATATTTGCAGCAAGAGGAAAAAAAACGATTTTAAACCCTACATCCCCAAGGCTACAAAAAGCCCGTTTCTTCAATCCAAATAATATGTCAGCAGAGATTCCCCTGTGGCTCACAGGTAGGAGGTTTATCCTGGAGCTGGGAAAAAGCATGGAAAAGAAGTGGCAGAAAGGAACAGTGGGCATTTGGCTGCTGGCCAAGGCTAACCCACCACAACTACACTGGATGAAGTGTATTCTGTGTGCTTTGAAAGCACACCTGAGTGTGTCTCCTCCCATGCTGACTCCAATTCTGAACTCAAGACTTCCAGCACTGTGACAGGAGTTTGTTCAAGCCCACTTGGAAGCCAGAAAGTAAATGGACAATTAAGGACACTTTATTAACAAGTCATCCCATCTTTGGTAGGAAATGGCTGCAGTGAAATCAATTCACTTGCCTTTACTTGACTAAGAATATCTTGTTCTATTTAAAAGCAAGGTGAATTGTCAAAAAAATGCATTCTCCCTCTCTCAAGATGGAGTGAATGAAGCAGTCTTCCATCCACCTGCCTAAGAGTAACATAAACCACTGGGAATTCCCATTCTTTTCTTGTTCAGATTCAGCCCTGACATTTTAGGCTCTCTAGATGGCTCAGATTGAGCTGTCAGGTATCTCCCTTGGCTTTCCAGGCAATTTGCTGTCATTCCAAACATTCTCAAAAGCTCCATGACAGCACAAGAGTACAGTGCTGAGCAGTTTGATAAACCCAGGGTCTCACATATGCCAAGGTCTGAAGTTATAGGCATGAAAACTGAGCCTTCAACTGACATGTTCTCCAGAAAAGTTCCAAGACAACAGAGAAACATAAAATGGTTTGGGTTGGAAAGGACCTTAAAAACCATCTCATTACAACCCCTGCCATGGGCAGGGACACCTCCCACTATCCCAGGTTGCTCAGAGCCCTGTCCAATCTGGCCTTGAACACTGCCAGGCATGGGGCAGCCACAGCTTCTCTGGGCAACCTGCAAATCCAGTTTCTAACTGTAGATCCACTGCCTCTAAGTCATTCTAATTCCAGGTGGTTTCCACATAGCTTTACCAGAATTTTCCCCAAATCCATGTTGTCTAGCAAGTTTCCCATGCTATTTCTTTGTGTGCACATACATCACATGAAATGCAGTGGAGCCCAGATTAGGATTTTCAGAGTACTCACAGTAAGAGCTTGAGCCATTTTTCCTCCCAAAAAGGAGGTGGAATTTATTGCAGCTCAAACTGTGTGCATGGATGGAGAAATTAAATGTACTGTGCAGCATGCCAAAAACTGACACCAAAAAGATCTACTACAGTTCATTAGAATCAGAAGTGACCTACCCAGCCAAGGCATATGTTTTTCCTTTTGCATCAGGATTCTTAATTGCATTAATAATTGCCTTTGCTACATCAACCACCTGTGAGGAACAAATTTCAACAGTTACCAAGAGAAAACAGGAATGCACACACTCTTCTTTCAGAGGTGATTTACAGACCAACATATCCACCCAAGGATTTGGGATTGGGATTTCATGGAAAACTTACATAGACTGGTTGCTTGACTGTTTTTTTGCCCAGAGAAATAAGAGGCACACCACCAAACCAGCGCATGTCTGACAGAAAAAAAAAGAGAAAATCTGGGAATCCTTTCAGAACCAGAATGCAGAATGACCAAGACATTTTACACCACATCGAGTGTGGATCTCTTCTGAAAATTGACTTTGCTTTAAAAAAAGTAGGATTGGGAAGAATGCCCAGCCAATTGCAGCACCATTTTTTTCAAAACACATGTAATTTTCATATTAACAGCAATGAGAGGGCTACATCTGCTGTTTCCTTAGAGTGGCTAAGTACACACTCCCCCCTCAAAATAAAATGATTACAAAAATAAAAACAAAGAGCAACATCTAACTAGATTGAGAAAGAATTTTGTCAAGAGCTGAGAATTTAATATGTTGCTATGTATCCCACACATTCCTGATAAAAACACATCTATCTGCAATTCAGAAGCAAATCCAATTTTCTCTCTGCTCTCTACAGGCAGTTAGACCAATCATATATGGGTTTATTATTCCAAGAGTACATACTTGCATAATGATTGAGAAATCGGTCCTCTCTCCCAAACATCTCAGAGGGCTTCAAAATTACAGCATCTGGAAATTCTTCCCTCACCATCTTCTCTCCAACAGCCTATCGATTAAAATGAACACATTCATTAGATCCATGCTGAACCAAGCAGAAGTGGATGCCTTTCACAACAGAGGGCATCCTTGACAACAGAACTGAAAGAAATGACGCCATCAGTAGCACAAAAATTATTTTATCTAAGCCATTTGATCCTCGAGATGCTGCACTAAGATAAAGGTCTTACAGAAAGCCCAAACATTTCTCAGCTGCAGAAAAGAGTCTTTAGTAAAATCATACACTAACTTCCTTCAAACAGACCCAGCTGGGGGGAAAACCCAAACCCAAACCAAACACAAAGTATGTTCTCAGCAAATATATTTAAGTGGATTCCAGACTTACTTTGTTCCTGAGGTATTTGGAAGGACTCTTCATGTTAGCATTCAGGTGAGAGATATGAATGAACTTTTCCACACCTGCTTCCTTACTTATCTGTGCAATACTTTGAGGAATATTTACAAATTCATCTTCAAATCTGAAGTTTCTAAAGCAAGGCAAAACTGAAATGTTACTTTAAGAGCAATCAACAACAGCTGCCAAAAAGCAATTACTACATATTACTTGAATGTATTATCAAAAACCTATACTGACACTCTTTGTTGGAAACAAAATTTCCGTTCATGATGGACTCTTCATGCAATAAAATTAAAGGCAAGTGAAATTGAAACTGTAATCTTCAATTTCAGCTTCTCTGCCTTTTCACCTAGTAAGATTAAATCAGTACGAAATATCCTCTTGCCCACTTGTCTGTGAAATAGAAAACTCCCAGGGAAAGTGAAAACAGGTTATTTTTATTAAAAGAAGCACTCTGGCATCTTGAACTCTGAGCAAGGCTGTGTTTTTACAAAATTTGCCTCGATTTGACACAATTACACTACAAAGAAGCTGAAAATTTCTGAGCTGCACAAGTCAGGGCAGATGCTTGGCAGGGGGAAGCAGAAAAAAACAAATCAGAGATCATAGAGGTGCTCATGCAAATGGAAAAATAATTTGTCAGAGCATTTAGAACTATTTCAGAGCAATCCTCCCCTTACTGTATGACATTCAAGGGGCCTAAATTAGGGGGTTGTACTGTGAAACAGTTTGGTATCTGATAAAGAACAATAAAGAAGCTCTGTCTCCATGCAGAACTGACATTATAGGCTGCCAACAACCCCAAAACTCTTTCCAACTATCCTAAGGCTGCTGCAAAAGAGAACTGGCTTCTCATGTCAGTGTACTGTCCCTGTAAGCACCCCTGCATCTTGACCATTCGCTCTGGGTAACAACCATCTTATCCAAACAGCTCCCTCTGTGTCCTTATCTCCTCCCACAGCTCTTCAGATCCCACTGGAGTCCAAAGAAAGCCTTAAAAATACAAAGTTATTTTTGAGCTTTCAATAACTAATCTGATCCTGGGAACCATCACTCCTGCTCTGCTCACCAAAACAGATTTAGAAACACACGAGAATGAACAACATCTCTCCTGTAACCATGGAGTTTCAAACAACACAGTACACACAGAGGAGCCTGGGCACAAGTACAAGGCAAGGAGGAAAGTATTTTCATGGCAGGCTTTGCTTATTTTGACTGATCTCTCCATCTAATCTTACTTTTCTTCCTGCCCAAGTTTTTCACAGGCTCTGGGATGATTACAATGATTACTCTGACCTCGTGTTTAACAAACCAGAGAACTTGATCTCAGGGTTTCAGCACCACCAGATATCCACATGCATAAAACATGTCATTAAACCATTTGTGCCACACAGTGGTTAAGTTGTGTAATACTCAAAAGTTTTAAACATGGACCAAGACTTGTCTGAATCTACTGAAACTGAACAGAGAACAAGGTTTGGGGACTTTTAAACAGAATGAAGCTTTCTGTTGCTGTCCTCACACTTCCTTTCAATAATAAAAGAAACTGTCTTTTCTATAAATCATACTTTTTACACAAGTCTAGAAATTTTGGTCATCAAAGGGCTGTTCATGAAAAAAAGGGCAACAAAAGCATTAGGTTTGTAAACATGATATCTACATTTGTTTATGTCTACTATGGGAGCAAAAATTATGCACCATACAAAGGCAAATCTCACCATTAAATTTTTGTCTGGCAGTTCTGCACAAGGCTTTAAATAAAATGTACATAATTGCATGAACACATACACAGAGAATGTGTCTGTTATAGGTATTTTTAACTTAAAGTATGGGAATTTTTAAATCGATTTAAGAAAGGAATTATTCTTAGAAAGTATTATGAAAGAATGTTTCTGTAACTAATGTTGTCTGTGCGAAAATTCTATCAAAGAATGATGTTACTAGTCATAATCTTAGGGACTCTCCATCACTTATTCCTGTTTGATCATGGCTTTTCCTAGCAGGCTACAACTCATCACTATGTCCAATTGATAGGATGAAATCTTACTTCTGTGATAATGCAAATATAAAGTAAATATGAGTTAAATATAAATAAAATGTTAGTGTAAATATAAATATAAGAAATTGGTAAGGCTCTGTCATCTATAGGAAGGCACTCAAGAAACACCTATGAGGTATGCAAAAACAGCACATTTGAATTTTCTGACAGAAGTTGTATACTGGAAAGTTTTGGAAAGAATGCACTTTTCCAAAGCAGATCACAACCAGGACTGGAGTTAACCACTGAAAGAAATTTTATATGCAAAATGTTGGGGTTGCCTTTTCACAGAAGTCAAAAACAATGGCAACATTACTGCACATACATGCTGTGACACATGGCAACAATACCTGGTGCAAATCCATCACATATAGGAAAAGAAAAAAAAGGGACAATTACTTTGTTTCCCATTCCTTTCCAATAAGATTAATGACCACATTGCTGTGCTGCACGGCTCTTTGGATGGAATCTTTGTCCCGACAGTCCCACTCCTGCAAGCAGAGCATCAGATGGGGAAAAGATGAGATAAGGTGCAAACAGGCATCACCAAAACAAGCTCTTTCACACCATTTCCATTTAGAGGCTAAACACCAGCTTAACAACATTTGTGTCTTTGAGGAGTACTTGTACAGCCAGGGCTTTGTGCTTGATCCCAAGCCAGACTCACCATGAAGAGAAGCTGCCCCAGGTCGCCCATGGGCCGCAGATACATCAGGTCATACTGATCACAGCGATAGGGGATGATGACTTGAGAGCCAATGCGACCTAAAGGGCCACAAAAACCCCAAAGTTTCAAACAAATACATCCCTTTAAGTAGATGAACTTCTGAATAAACAAAGCTCCCTTTCTTCCCCTGGCACTAAGGCACTACAATTAGACACAGGTGTCTTGAATGTAGGTCTGCAAAGCTAAAAGTAGAACAGAACTAAGGCTCTTCTTGAACCTATGTAATTCAAATTCTTAAATAGGATTCTTCCCTTAATATTTAGGCTTGTAAGTCAAAATACCAAAGCTTGTTAACTAACAACCACAAAAACGGCGTGTCCTATAAACACAGCAGAGTATCTAAAAGATGGCACATATACAAGGATATTTACATTTTTAAAGTTGCATGAAAAGAAGGAGGTGGAAAACATAGCATGGATTATTTTCCAAAATTTAAACTCAAAAGGGCAATTTTAAAGAATTCCAATCAAACTCCTGTAAACCTCTTAGTAAAATGTCCTAACAAGGCTAAAACCAGAAGAATCAAATACATGCTATAGCTCTCCTCAGACTTGCATTCTACAGAGGAGTAGGACTTCTTTTAATGACCTTAACCCTCAAAAGCTCCAAAACTTCCCTGATTAAAACACTTTCTCCTACTTGTCACATCCTGAAACCTAAGCATACTACAAAACACTTTTAAGATCCAAAATGCCAGAGACTTCTCCATCACCCTGCAATCTAAAGACTAACCAGTTTCGTTAAACATTTCTTTTCTAGCTTTTTCAATCAGTACTCCTGGTGAGCATTACCTAAGCGGTTGACAACGTATCGTCCCAGGAAACCTGTGGCTCCAAAGACAGTGGCCACAATGCCACTGACAGAGGATCTTCCACTTCTCCCATGAGGGATCACAGCGTGATGGACCTGCCGGTGCTGCAGCAACACCGACGGGGCTGCAGTCAGGACAGAAATTCCATGGCCTGCAAAGTGGAACAGGAGAGAGTTCGGGACATTAACTGGGATTTGGCACTGCTAACTCACAGCTTATATTGGTTTTCTCATCACAGATCTTTTCTCTCTTAATATCCCACGCTGAGGCTCCTGATGGGCTGTTTCAGAGATATCTGGAGGGGTCAGAGGGAAGCAGGCCTGGGAAGTTGTTGGTAAAGTTAAGGTCCAGAGACAGGGAAGGAGAAGACAAAGGTTATCAGTTCTTAAAGAGCAAGTAAAGCTTACTGTGAGTTTAAGGTGAAGCAAGTAAAGAATACTCAGCAAAAACATAAAATAGAACAGAAGAAGCAATCCTCCTGTATCACAGCTCTGCAGCGAGGAGATAGGGAGAGCTGCAAAGAGCCAGCTCCATGATACACAGGATGCTGCCTCAAAGCTGCTCCTTTCCTCAAGGAGCTAGGAAAACTTGGGAGCCATGACATCATCAGGATACGGATATACAGGAGCATTTGGTGACAGGACAAAGGGGAATGGCCTCACACTGACAGAGAGGAGGTTAAATGGGATATCAGGATGAAATTCCTCCCTGTGAGGGTGCTGAGGCCCTGGCACAGGCTGCCCAGAGAAGCTGTGGCTGCCCCATCCCTGGCCGTGTCCAAGGCCAGGCTGGATGGGACTGGGAGCAACCTGACACTTGCACACTGAGGAAGGTTTTATCCCAACGTGGTCAGGAATTACTGTCAGTGTCAGGGACACTGACAATGCAGCCACAATGTTCAGAAGATCAAAAGGATAGGGTGTGTTGAGGCATTAATTATATTCTGTTACCTCAGCTGACAGAACTCAAACCAGAAAATTCAACCAAATTTCAGCATCTGAAGGAGGTTTTTTGCTACCCAAAAGTCTCCTTTTCCATTTCTGTTCTCTCCATACCCCACAAACTGGAAAAAGATATTGCATCTCCAATTTTGTCCTGACAGGTAATTTGAAAGCCAGTGAAAGTTAAAAAATCAGCAATACTTTTTATCTTTAAACAACTCCGTGGTTCTTTTTGCTGTTACTTCTGCAAAAATTATTGGTGGCAGGCTCCTCAAAATGCCTCTTCACTATCATACCAACAAATAATATTTAATTACTGTTTTGTATCCCCCCACTTTTGTATATTCTCCTATTGTGCTTACCTTAAGCTGTAAAGTGTTTAGTGATGAGCACCTTTCCTTGTTCTGTAACTCTGTGAGGTCTGGCTGCCATAAATTATCACCAGCTATGGTTATATGCCCAACCATTGATTCAAATTCCACTTTCCAGAGAAGCTGTGGCTGCCCCATCCCTGGCAGTGTTCCAGGCCAGGTTGGATGGGGCTCTGAGCAACCTGGGATAGTGGAAGGTGTCCCTGCCCATGGCAGGGGGATGGAACGAGATGATCCTTAAGGTCCCTTCCCATCACAATAGTTCTGCCATTCTGTGAATTAAAGCTCAAATATCCACAGCAAACCCAAGCTGCCTTTTCTCTACCCAAGTTTATTTATCCCTGTTCTCTCCCTATCCCACGAATTGGAAAAAGACACATCTCCCACTTTGTCCTGAAAGGCAGTCTGACAGCCAGTTAGGTAAATAAAGAACACACTGCCACCATTAAAAGGATATTAATTACTTTCTGCCCCTTCCCAACAAAACCCATTTACCATCTCAACTTAAGAGTGTGGGCAGAATCAATTTAAACGGAGGCAATAACCCAAATACACGCTTTAAATGTAATAGTGGTAGCTAAACTTTACCATAGATCATGGCCCAAAGGTCACAGTCACCTAAGAAACGGCAAAAGGAATCCAAACCTTCAGCTTACAGGGCAGTGACAACCCCAGCGCGCCACCCGCAGCTACATCCCGAGTCCTTATGCTCCAAGCCCCAGCTCCCTGAGGAGAAGGGAGGCACAAACGCGATCATTTCAGCGCCCCCGGAAAATTTCGGTAGCTCCTTTCCAGGGAGCGGAGCGCGTCGCGGGCTGAGACAGAGCCGCACGAACGGGCCGAGTTCGCTGAGGGGCGGCAGGAGCAGCGGGGGCCGGGGCGGGCCCGTGAGGCGCTGACACTCACCTGCCCTTGGCAGCCCCAGCCCGCGGGCGCAGCGCGCCGCCGCCGCCATCTTGTGTCTTCCTGGGGCGGCGCGGCGCATGCGCGGGGCCGCGGGCGCAGCGCGGCTGCGCGGGGCGGGGCCGCGGGAGATCCCTCAGAGGCGGCGGGGTCATTGCGGGCTGCCTCAGAGAGCGCAGGGTCACCGGTTCCATTAAACAGTCACGGCGTTCATTAGCGTGGGGGGGGGGGGGTCAGTGAGGCCAGCCTGTCAGACGACATTGCCGTGTCAGCCGCGCTGTGGTACTGCGTGGTGCCTCCAGGGTTTCCTTCAGCACCTCAGGGTGTGATGGTAGCTCTAGGGACGGTAGCTGCACCGCCAGCCTGGGCAGCCGATTCCACTGTCCCAGAAAGAATTCTTTAAGTGAAGAAGTTCTTCGTGGTGTGCGACCCGAGCCTCTATGGCGCAGCTTGAGGCAGTTCCCTCTTGTTTTCTGGGAGCAGAGCCCGACCCCACCTGGAAACGCTTCAGATTACCGGTGGTTGTGATGCTGTACCTGAAGGCTGAGCAGGAAAGTGACACTCACCAGTGTGTTTGGGCTGTTGGCAGACGGCAGGGGGAAGATGAAGGCCTGGCTTTTCCCTGGGCGCTGTCAGCGCTCATAAAACCAGCCGTACGATGGCGATGTGGGCTTGCAAAAGGAGGAAAAGCTCCTGCCTTGCTCTAAACCACTGCAAGTGCAGAGCCAAGCTGAAAACGTCACTGCTGTCCAATCCACCGTGTCAAGACAAAAAGATTTCAATTATCTTCCCCTCCCAAATACAAACTCGTGCCGCACTCAAATGGCAACACAAACTCCTCTGTGCTAATGAATGTCTTCATTCTGGCAGAGTCCGGCTACAAACTTGAAACCATCTGGCAAAAACACAGCTCCCAAAAGTGGCAGCTGAGAAAACTCTTGCTGCTTACAATTTCAATTTTAGCCGAAGAACTTTACTAGTACACACCCTGCTGTCTGCACTTTCCTTCTCAGCTCTTTGAACCATCATAATCCTTCAGTCTCACAGAGCCATGATTCAAATGGAACAGCACCGGTGACTGCTCACGCATTAAAAGTACCAGGATAGAAAGCTCAACAGCTTGGCTTTTGCATTCCCACCAGAACATTTCAACAGCTCTAAGTGACAGAAATGCCTATTAGGAAAAACCATTAAATGTCACCAAGACCATGCAGTCTGCGGATTCAAAATTGGCTTCTTTGCCAAAGAGAGGAACTATAAGCCCATCTCAAAAGAAATTAGATCCCCTCCTTCGGAATAAACAACATCCAGGAAATGAGCCCCTACAAAGGTGCCAGAACACCGTTACTGGGCATTACCTGCCCGGGGCACTCTTACCAGCTGCACACTCATTCTGAGCATGGCGGCTTACCTTGTCCGAAGTAAATGTGCTGCCAAAATTTCAGAAGGCCACCTCTGAGAAGTGGAAACCACATGCCAAACTGAGCAGTTCTTCGGGTGCAGCTGAAGTTGTAAGGCAGCATCAGCATTCTCAAGCTGACACTTTTGTGAACTTTGCTTTTGCCGGATGGTTTCAAGTTTGTAGCATAAAAGGAGTTCGTGTTGCCGTTTGAGTATGGGGCAAATAAAGAGTTTGTACTCAGGAGAGCAGCGAAATCCTTTTGTCATGACAGTTAATGTGAGCGCCGTGGTGATTTCAACCTGGAGCTGCACTTTCGGTATTTTAGATGGGCGGAGGTGCGTTTTCTTCTTTTGCAAGTCCACACCGCCATCGTGTGGTTCACTTTCTGTCATGCCCAGGAAAAAGCGGAGCACTTTTCCGTCCCGGCACCGTTCGTGTGAGAGCAGGCAGTGTAGGGCTTCTGTTGTGGATGCTCTCTTCGAGACTGAAAGCATGTGGTTCTGCATAGAAGGAAGGGCCGTGTGTTTCTGGATGTGAAGGAAGACGATTTGTCTCACTGTTGGCTGTGCAGTTTATAAGGTTGCAAAAGGAAAGTGAATTCCAGCACTGGCTCTTTCTTCTAGAGTTTCTCCTGTGGGACCAGCTGCCGAACGTTCTTACCTTTGTAACTGGACTCTGTGAGACTGAGCGCACAGACCTGTGTGTGCTGCGCTTCAAAAGCTGCGAGGACAAAGTGAAGGCCAGCGCTTACTTTTTTGTTCTGGGAGCTTTGGATTGGGAGCAAGAGCTGGACATAGCAAGTTTTGAATCTGGGCTCTGCAAGAATGAAGGAATGTGATGGTTCATGGGCATAAGTCCAGGGTGTGTGTTAATTTTTACAGGATGTGAGTTAAATGTGGAGACAACAACAGCGTCCTGAGCGGGCACCTTTTGTGACCAATAGTTCCAGTTGGATACAGTTTAGGTTCAGGAACTCTGCATGATTGAAAGAAAGAATGGGGTAGTCCATATAATTTGAAAGGAAAATTCCTAACCCCTGTTCACAGGGTGTTGTTGATAGCCTTCAAAGGGAATGTGAAACCGAGCAGCTGTCTTCTCTTTTGATTCCAGATAAAAATGATGCAGCTGGGCTCAGTGAGAGAGCCAAAGTGTAAAGGTACACGCAGCTGAAAAGAAAAGCAGCATAATATGAATGTGTATTGTGCTGTTTAAAGCTGAACAAGAAAAGGGATGCCCGGTACTGTCTCTTTTGTTCCAGGATCCTTTCTTCAGGCAACTGATGATCCTGAAGATCTTTAGGCAAAACTGAAAGGATAGGATTCCACATGCAGCTTAGAAGAAATTTAACCTTCCATTTGAAACCGTAATGAGACCCTTAATTAGTACAGCAGTCAAGAGGCACTCTGACTTCATGTGCCAGGGAAATAAACAGTTGCTAGCCAACCCTTTCTTCTCGAAGCTTTCCAACTGCACACCTCAGTATTGGTTTACATGCGTTCCTTGTCAAGTTTCTTTCACTCTTTTCTAAAACTTTCCTGAATTCTGTATAATAGGTTTCCCCAGAACATTTGCATTTCACTTCTACTCATCTGTATTGGTGTCAAAATCTTTCAGAATCTCTCAAGAGGTTGCAGATCTTCGTGACAACAGAGCTTGCAATACCTTTAGTAAATTCTCCTTTTACTCTTTTCCTTTACAATAGCCCATAAGAACAGTATTAGAATATAACTAGAATAAAGGCAAATAATTAACAGCATTCTTTTTGCTTTTCTTAGCCCTCTCTGCAGTGGAATTCAAAGATGCTAAGGCCATAACTCCCTTTTTTCCTGCTTTTGCTTAGTTTGAGATATGTATGTGGCATGAAAAGAGAGATAATGGGGACTTTGAAAAGAGAAGATCTAGATTTTCTTTTTTCTTTTTTTTTTTTTTTGGTTGTGGGAGCTGCATTGCCTTCTGATCTTTTCTGATCAGAAATCTCTTTTTAAAATTCCTAAATACCAGCTAGTTTCTGCTCCATCTCATATAGTCATAGTTTGCTTTAACTGGTTTCGTGTGGTGGAGAGGAATTTTCCCATTTGGCTAATTAAAACAAAAAAAAAAAATCACAATCTTTTTCCGGGCAGATATTTAAGTCTTCAGCTCTACCTGTCTGTAATTATAGAGAGAGACAGAATAAGCTCAATTCCTTATGGCTTCACTAGGGTCTGGAACTTTTCCTACAGAGTTCTGTTCTCGATGGAAGACATTTTGTCCCCTTTTTCAACTCCTGTACTGCTGCTGCATAGCTGGGTGTGCTAATAGACTTTGCCTGGATCTTAAAGGGAGCTTCAATGCAACATTTACAGCAATGGAAAAAGAAGCAGTAGTATAAACTTGGCCAACATGGACGCAAAACCCCTGTGAAGTCACAGTAATTTTGTCTGCCCTGTTAGAATCAACTTCTTTTCTAACCTTTTACTATGACCTTTCCAACATTACTCTCCAGAATACCAGGAAAAATTGTTGCTAGCTCTTGAGACTGTAATCTTGATTTTTAAAAAGGAGACTTAAAATTGACCTGGATAGCAATATCAGCAAGAGGAGGTTTTGTAAAGTCACGTATTTAATTGTGCAAAAGATAATTTTCTATTTTGCAAGACAAATCAACTCAGTACACTGTGGAAGTATTTTGCCATGTCTGGTTTGCTCTGGAGATTGTTTGGAAATTGTCAAGTCTGGAAAAGATCAGTGTAAAAACAAGTAGAATCCTGAGATTTGTGTCTTTTCCTCCAGAAATACTTCTCTCCTGAGCATCCACCTGACAGCTTTGCTTTGAGCACTTCTGCAGGTAGAGGATCCAAGCTACCCTTTTCCACTTCTCCCCCGGAGCCTCCTGTCTTATGGCAGGCTTGTCACAGTCAGAAGAATGTTCCTGCATTTCCATAAGGACAGAAATAAAAACTATAGC
Organism: Acridotheres tristis; assembly: GCA_037013685.1. Taxonomy (NCBI): domain Eukaryota; kingdom Metazoa; phylum Chordata; class Aves; order Passeriformes; family Sturnidae; genus Acridotheres; species Acridotheres tristis. The sequence goes on from CM072885.1 coordinate 63,344,885, forward strand.
ACTTATGGACCAGCTGCTGCCCGAGCTCCTCGGAGTAAATGTTAAAGACAGTCCTCCCTGTGTGTTGAAAATCAGGCCCCCTCATGGAAGTGTGTGGTGGGAAGTAATTCACAAGGAACCATGGTTGTCCCCTACATGATAGACTGAGCAGTCAGTCTAAAAAAAGCAGAACAAAATCAAAAGAAATAACCTATGAAGAGAAAATATTCCTATTTCTTCAGCTGTTCACTCTGCCACTCAGGCAAAGATAAGGAGGAAAACAATATTTCCTGCTATTTTTACACATACCTTGACCACAGGTATTTTTACTGAGGAGGACTGTGTTTTCCTAGGGCCAGAGACAAATTGATTGGTAGTAGGAATCTGAAAATACAGGAAAATATCAGGAACTACTCTTTGTGCTTTAGGCGCCCTCTTTAATTGATTCTTTCTTTGCAGGACTGCAAATATTAACAATAAAATCCCGAGGTTGCTATCTGTTTTCTTGCACTGACAGATATCACCAGCTCTTTAAAGAAGTGTTTACTTAGATCCATGAAGGCTTCTTAGTATGATGTGCAACTGCAGTGCACAATGAACACTTCCTCAGCAAGCAACTTAATTGGGTTTTTTCCCCTCTTCTTTCAAAGGTAAATACTGTGACAGGAGGTGAGTAATTAGGAAAAAAAGGCATCCTGTTGTCCCAAACTGGCACTCACAGGCACTTTTTAAACATACTTTGGGTGCAAAGGCAGACATTTTAGCAGCTTTGTAGGTTTTCAGTGGTTTTTTGCAATTCTTTGCATGAGTACTACAGCTTTCCCATGCATTGCAATTTAGGTGGTTGCTCCTTGCAGTTCCAAAAAGCTTCTGAACTTTAATCTCCTCCTTAGAGCTCCCCATAGATGAGGTCAGGGGAAGTAGCAGCACTGTGCCATTGAGTGCTGTCAGAAACACTGTACATTCGCAAAACATTTATTTAAAATATTCCATCTTAGGCTATAACGTTGAAGGCATGTTAAATAGCCAAGACATTCAAGCAGGAAATTAGCTCTTTTGTGTTTGATGGAAATATTTCTATGTCACTAAGATAATAGCCTTAATTGCTTTTCATCTTTGTACAGTTTCACTATTTGCTAACTAGTTAGTTTATTTGACACTAAATTCAGCTGTGAAAGTGAAAGGAGATTATTTAGGTTCAAGTTCTAGCTATACTGCAATAGCAAAATGCTGAAATGTTTACATTGCAAGCAGAGCAGAAAACGTACATAGGGAAAATATGGTTATAGTTCATATGAGTTACAAATGAATTTCTGTTAAAAATTCCATTTTGGATCCTGAGTGGAACATAATCTTTCACTATGGCGATCAACAAGATAACCCCACATACACACTGCTTCTTGTCTGTATTTTTTGGAAAGGAGACCTGAGTAAAAGCAGAATTCTTTCCTTATCCTGAAATTAGGAAATGTAGTTAAGACCAGGTCCTTGACAATGGGCCTTTTACATGGATTTCCTAAGGAGAACCACATCTGGGAAGGGAACTTGGCAAATATTGTATTATCTTGTGTCAGAAGAAGATGTGATGTTTCGGGCTGAAACATCTACAATTATTTTGTATTTCACTATTTGAATGGAACTTTTATTTCCATAGTTTTCAGTACAGGTACTAATTTTTCATTTCCACCCACACACATACATAGCCAGACTAATTGTTCTTCTCTAAAAAACGATTTTAAAATTATTTGTTCTCATTCTAAAACACTTGTAGGTTTCCAGAAAAACAATTTTCCAAAATATATTGCCAATAGAAAAAAACTCAGAATATACAGATGAGAAGTAATTTCTGTAGTTGCTTGGTTTTGGTTGTTGGGTTGTTATTTTTTAAGATATGTTTTTCTTGGGGTTTTTTTTGTTTTTGGGGGTTTTTTTTTTGTTTTTTTTGTTTTTTTACTGCTCAGACTTATCTACAAAATCTGTAGAAAGGGTACAGGAGCGTTGTCTTACACTGTTTCTGTAAAGAACCATCTTATAATAAACACTCTCGACTTAAAATTCAGGAATAAAAAGAAAGATTTGTATGTAGCTGTCTTCGATAGTACTGATATTGCCACACATTTAAATTAGCTTGGCAATTATTTTGGGAAGAGCTCAGCTGGGATAATCATGTGAAGGATTTTACTTGCATGCCAATTATTTCACTGCTTTCTGCCAGCTCTTCTCACCCTACACGAAAGTCATAAATCCTGCTTACAGGACACTGCAAAATATTGCCAGCAGCTTCAAATAGGCTGCTCCAGGCAGACAAGCAGGATTTGGCCTGGATCATGGATGACAAAATGTTCTTAATTGGCACTCAATTTTCAAAGATAAAGATCACCCTCCGTACCTTCCTCAGGTCCAGGATTGACACAGAAACCTTTTGTGTTGGTGTGAGTCACCAAATGATGTATGAGCAGGCTTTTGTCCCTTCCAAGGGTGAAACTATTGCTGTAAAAGGAGTTCAGGATTTTCCTTTGGTGTTTATATGGAATCTAAACGCTGTCCCCACCCACTAGGGTAAGATGCCGGGTGATATCTGCAGCTCATATTGATGCCTTAAGATTTTAGCTTTCATATTTTCCAGATCCTGTACTGCATTAGTGTATAACTGAACTCCAATGTAGTGTTAGTAAGGTCTCTTCACATTTTGGTCAGACAAAACAATCCTTCCAGGCCTGAGAACCAAGGATACTCTGTGCCTCAGGCTCCAAAAAGTATAAACAAAAGTGAACTGGGGGGGGAGGAAGAGCAAACTGGGGGTACATGACTTCATTACCTGGAGCTGTAACTGGAGAATTAACCCCTGATACACAAATAAACCACATTTATATCTGTCTGTAAAACTCATGTCCATTTTCCATCTGGGGTGTGGCTTCTGGAAGGCTTTTGGCTGCCCAAGGTGTATCTTCTGAAGGCCTTTAATAAATACCTACTTTATTTTCTTAACTCTGTCTAGTCCCTGTTCTAGGTAGCCACTCTAAGGCATCAATAAACACCACAGCAGAGAGAAAACCTTGAATTCCAGGTTTTCCCCAGGTGCTACCAAGATGTGCCTGCTACCTGGGAACTGAGGACAAAGGTACACACGAAAATTCATAGGCTGCAAAATAATTCCACAAGAGCACAGGGACCAGCTCAGTACTTGCTGCCAACAGCATTCCAAACCCCTGTCCTGGATTCCTGTCTGAAAGATCCATCCCTTGCCTAACAGAGGCTGATTTGAAGGTGATTTTCTGGAATCACAGCACGTTATTCCATCAGCCAGCTTGTCAGCTTGGGGATGAGAAAGCTGCAATGCCATTGCCCCTTAATTGGGTGCATTTTCAGCATGTTGATTCCAGTGCAGCCTCATCACCCACCAGACCTCCTCCAAGGGCAGGGGAGGAGGGGCAGAGAGCAGAGAGAGCGCTCCTGGCAGTGCTCTGCTGCTGAGGTGTTCCTGAAAACAGAAACTGATTTTATTGCAAACAGTAACATTTTCCTCTAGCCTGATTTGTGCTAGGAAGCAATTGTGTGAAATATGTTCCAAAGAAACAAAAGGAAAGCTATGAAAATGAAAAGTGCTTAAAATGGAGACATGTAAGAGGGGAAGCCATTAAATTTTTATTAGTTATGCTGTTTGTAAAAGTGGAATATCAGAAATTCTTACTTGTTTCAATTATCTAGGTGGGGATAATATAAGTTATATTTCTCACCTAATAATAACTTTTGGTTTATGCTACTTTAAAAACAATCTTCTTAATTTAAAGAATAGCCAAATCATTCTTTTACACCAAAAAGGAATTTGCTCTAATTATTTCACAATTTTAACTTTTCACAATTATCACTTAAAAATGAACCGACAAAATATCAACAGTGCTTTGTGTTCCTAGGCACAAGTAAAATCTTCCAAAATATAAAAAGAACGTTTATGCAATGAATGAGATACGGACATTTTAAAATTCCCCACGTTGCAAGGAGCAACTGTGAAAAGGAATCGAGAGGAGGAGACACTGCATTCTGGCACAGATCTGATAATAAAAGGACATCACCAGCTCTGTGTGGGTGGTTGTCTGTGCTCCCACAAGCTTCCCAATACTCTTCCCATTATGTTTTAATTCTTCTGTACTGTATATTTCCTAGAAATTCTGATTGATGCAATGGGAGCAGTGTTGCATGGCAGAAATTATCAGTGTACTCAGTATATCGACAACATCTGAAACTCCACTTGACCTGAATTAAGATTTACCTTAGAATCTAACTTGATAGCTTTTTAAAAGAAAATAAAAAAAAAACAAAAAATAATACCTAAAAACTTAAAAAAAAATAAAAAGGGAAGGGAAGGGAAGGGAAGGGAAGGGAAGGGAAGGGAAGGGAAGGGAAGGGAAGGGAAGGGAAGGGAAGGGAAGGGAAGGGAAGGGAAGGGAAGGGAAGGGAAGGGAAGGGAAGGGAAGGGGAAAAGGAAAAAGAACAGCAAGCATTTGCTATTTTACTGTTCTCCTGAGGACACACTTTTAAAAGGTTTCTCTGGTATCCGTACTCCCAGGTCATGTTTTCCAGTCAGGTACAATTTGAGTTACTCAAAACTTTGAGGGCATTTGCCTTTGACACTTGAGCACTGGTTTTATTTGGTGACTTTTCACAACCTTTTGGCTTTCTTACTTACTCAAGACTGGCTTTGTGCTGCTTCCCCTCAGAGATGCATCATAAAGGGCTGCAGAACTGAGGTGTGTTTTAAATTACCTTAGAACTGACAAAGGCCACAATGAAAGTATTTTTCCATATTCCTCACACAGGTAATAGAAAATCAATAGCCTTTAAATAATGGCAATAATATTAATATTTTATTACTGTTTGACAATATATTTATACACAATTACACCATAAGATTTTGTTTAATTTTTTTAACACTAATATAATTTCTGCCTTTTAATGAAATTTTCAAATAGAAACAGCTATTGGGAAAAGGCTTGCAATATCATCTATCATTCTTACTTTATGCAGCTATGTACAGATCTGCAGTCTTCACACAAAAGAAAATAATTTAACTGCAGTTAGAACAGAGATAACTGACACAGCAACAAAACTGGAAACTAAGAATAACTGCAGTTATGGCATTTCTACATCTCTGACATGTACTGAAGAGTATTTATGTGAAATTGCTGATTTTTAGGAGCACATCATATTGCACTCACTGCATCTTTCTGGCTCTTAAAATTGTTACAAAAAGTCAAAAGCTCTGAGTATTTTGTAGAATTATTTCTGAGGTTTTGTTCCTTCATTTGGGTAATTTTGTAATTTTACCTTCTCTTAGTGTTAAGTGCAGGAAGGGAAGATGCTGAGGCTATAGGGATTGTCTCATTTTTGGATTTGAGTTTTGTTTAAGGCTTTAATAAGTCAGTGTGGCTAGATTAATTTCTAGAATTTGACAATCTGGACTTTTATCTCAAGATACAAATTTTTTTGTAATGGATTATGAAGATTTCAAATATGAGATACTTAAAATATATGTAAAAACTGAGGAAAATAAAAATATCAGCTTTTTCTGAAATAATAAGTGGCAGCAGAATGTTATAGGCCATGCTACTGTGCAACGTGACTCCTCAAAAATAATTGCAAAAAATGTCTCAGCACTCCCTGTGCTTTTATTTCTAGTTCTGTTTCTCTTATACAGAGCAGCATGTCACATTTCCTGTAATCTGTTTTCCAAAAACTGAAAGCTTGGAAGTTTGCTTTACTCTATTAAATCTACTCATTAAGATATAGAGACTTTGCACTCCACAGAGACCTCTGTTCAGTTATTGAGTGAATTATTTATAACCCACTTAAAGGCAGTATTGCTGTAAAATATTTAAATGTAGTTTAGCCTCTGAATCAAAGTCAATATAAACCAGACTGGTTTTGCCAAAGGGAATTCCATGTTACACAGATTCTCTTTCTACTCTAAAATTTTTCTATTAGGATAATTTTTTAGCAGGACAATATTTATCTCTGAAGAGTGTTCAATACATGTGTATTTTATTTGAAAAAAAAAAATAACCCACAGCTGTATTAATAAAAATGCAAACACAAATCCCAACAAAACCTGTTTACACCCACACAGGCTTTTGCTGTTTCATAAACAAGTTCCACAAAGAGTTTAAATTTTTGTAGATTTATTTAAAATGGCCTGTCTTCCAGAAAATTATGTTTCATATTTGAAGCTCATTTGGAATAATGACTATGTATCTTATTATTGTATTTATGAGAGAAAAAAATGTCCTGAACCATAGAAATCCAAAATGTTTCATGGAAAATATGTGTTTCCCTGCTCACCACTTTAATCACTCAAGGTATCAAATTATTTATGCAAATAGTGACAGCAAATTATTAGCAAAAGCAGTTTTTGGAAATGTTCACTTTTCTGATGGCAGCTATGAAGGCTTCAAGGTTGAAAAACAAGGCCTGAGTAATTGAGGGGGCAGCAAAATTATATTTGACTTATTTCATACATTTGAAAAGTTTAAAGTTTCTTTCTTTAAGAATTTAGAATCACCAACTAGATAGTAAATTTCTACGTTTATTTTGCGTGCAAAAGGTGATTTTTCTAAACTGAAATCCATGCTTACACACAAACACAGACACACAGATGGCCAAGTCCACCCTGAGACTGATCAATCCCATCTTGCCACCCAGAGCACTGAGTGCCACATCCAGTGGTTCCTTGGACACCTCCAGGGCTGGAGACTCCACACCTCCCTGGGCAGCCCCTTCCAGAGCCTGGCAGCCCTTTCCTCTCCCTGTGCCCCAGCCTGGAGCTGCAGGGGCTTGGTGTGACCCAAGGGCAGGAGCCAGCACTTGGCCCTATTGAACCTCAGAGCAAATGTGTGACTTTGCACAACCGTGCCTGGTTAAAGGGCAAAAGGGAGAAGAGCTGGACTGGAGCAAGGAGCACATATTCTCATCACCCCTTCTTTTGTCCATTGCTGTAAACACTTCTGTATCTCTGCTGTGCTCACCACAGAGCCAAGTCCTTTGCTTAGAAGAAAAGGCAATTTTTTTCCTTATTTAAAACAAGAACCTGGAAGAGCTCGTGGTGAGTGGACAGCCGTAGACACTTGGCCCCTCATTTACAAGCCTTTCCCCGGTGCTCCATGCACATACTGAGCTAAATTGTACAGTTGTATGCAAATGATTAGCAAATGTAGAAGACAGACTTGCTGATAGCGTGCATAAACTCTCACCCAGAGGTGCACAAGGTTTGGCAGCCATGTCACTGCTGATAAAAATGTAAGGAAGTAAGGAGGCAAGTGAAACCCTGCCTAGTGAAAAGTGAATGTCACATCATTTTAGTATGACCAGAGAGGCTTTGGATACAGGGAATGGAGGTTGAGCAGGGACCACCAATTCTTCTTTGACAGGTTCAAACTGAATAGGAAGTGAGAGCTGAGCACAAAAGAGCTGCTGAGCTGATTTATATTTAATAATTTTAATTATACCTTGAGCTAATAATTGTGTGAACAAATGCAGTTTTAATATATAACATACAGTCCCACCTTCCCATTTTCCCTCTGTCAGCATAGCTGACACCTGTCTAAGGTTTACCAGCATTTATCACAGCAAAATCCTCTGCACTGGGAGAAATACTGTGAGAAACTGTCAGAGGTTTTCCTCCTGAGCTGTTAACCCTGCAGATGAACTTCAGACTTGCATCATTTGTAGGGATAATGCCCTGAGAACACCTGTGACAGGCCAAAAGGCAAGGAGTTACTGCCGAAATGGATTTGTTTCAAGAATGTTCATCTTAGCATACTCCATTTGTTCAACATATTTACACTATTAAGACACCGTGTGTGTTTGCTTTTTTTGGTAGCTTACAGTCTTACACGAAAACAACGTGCTGAATTTAAATTCAAAGGGAGAGAGGTGTGCAGGAAATGGATGGAGACACCATAATTTGCAGCTGTGAAAGAAAGGGGTGTCTATCATGCTCAGTCCAAATTCTTCCAGTTGCAAGAGATAAGCAATTGATTTTATAGGAAATCTGCATTTCCTCTTTTGCAGAGAAAATTGTTTGAGAAGTTGACATAAATTTAAATATCTGGCACAAAGAGATACATACTTACATGATGCCTTTTGCCATAAAATATTTCATAAATATATCTCTCAACAGCTAGAACAGACATTGCCAGCATTATTTTAGTGATGCAGAATATACTACACATTTTCTTGGTGAGATTAAACCAAGCCCAGAAATCTTGAGAAATTGTTTATGAGTATTAACTTAGCAAACAGCAACATCCATAGCAATGGCCAAAGCCAACTGCTTAGGGCTGCATTAAGTAAAATTTGTAACATATAAGACTTAAGCAGTAGAAAACAATCCTGGTACTGGATACTAAAAAAAAAAAAGTAAGTATAAGAGTTTAAAATATGCTCACATTACATAGAATTACTCATTTATTTTTCATAAAGTAGCAGGATGTATGCCTGAACAGGATGAAGTCAATTTAAAGCAATTAGGGATAAACAGCTGCGAGAGTTGGAGTGGAATGTCTTCAACAGGAAAAATTATACAACATGAAAGGCTGGTTGGCTTCCAGAAACACAGTTGCCACCCCTTGTCATTTGTCTTTGTGGGCAATGCTGCAAGAATAATGAGTGAAATTTAGAAGCAGAATAAAGAAGGGTGTGACAGCTCTGGAGGATGAAAGCCCTAGATGTGGAGGGGAACAACCTGGATACAGAGCTCACCTTGTTTAATCATGCAGCCTTCATATTCCAGCCTGGGTGAGTGAGAAATATGTCAAAGGTTTTAGTGACAAAAACATCAACTTAAAATACTTAAATGTTTAAGATACACAGAGGAATAAAATTGAATTTTTACAGGATGCTGCTTGCTGGAGCCCAAATCTAGGCTTTGCAATATTGAAAAACCTGGAAGACAAGACCTTCAGAAGACAACTTCTGGAAAAAGAAAGCAGACTTTTCTTTTGGGAAAAAAAGAAATTCAGGAAAGGACTGAAAGCTTTGATCTATTTACTCATGTGGTTTGCTTTAATTTCTTCAACAACTGACCAATGTAATCTGGTTATTTATGCTCCTAAACAAGGAGGCTAGGTGAAGCATAGGACATTTAAAAGAAATAAAATTTAAACTGGCTCACATGAATGAAGTACAAACCAAATATACCATCTAACCCCCAAGGCAGATGCTGGATTGACCATCCAGATGCTGGTTACTCATCCTGCTCAAATCCCTCTCCTGCATTTCACACAGCTGGAAGAAAGAAGACAAAAGGGACTGACTGCTGTATTGGTGCACAGTAAGATACACAAGACAAACTCCTTTTCCAAGAGTACATCTGCTGCAATCATATATTGGGAATATTCTTTGTTTCCTTCACAAAGAATAGTAACTGCTTCTAGAGACGCAAATCCCTGCATCTGGAAGGTGGAGGATTTACCAAGGGCTTCAGACCTTGCCTGTAGTATCTTTACTTACCCAAGCATTTTAAAGACAGATTTAGCAGAAACATTCAGCCTTCTTATTACTGGCCAGCCTTCATTACTTCTGAAACAAGACAACACACAGGGTCGAACAATATGTTGGCTGTAAGATGATTCCAGCTTATTGATTTTCATGGAAACACAACTTGTGCTCTGCTCCTTCACTGGCTGAGTTCATGCATTTGGAGCTGGCTGTCTCATTTCCACAGACCAGTGGATGGGTTAGGGGTGCTTCAAGCCTGTGGTGTGTTACTGGAGATATTTACCTGCCCAGTGTGGAATATGGAATGCAGGAATGTGCATGAAAACAGCAGCTGCCTCAAAAGAACGAAGTCTCCAGAGTGCTCAGAGAAACCTAAGGCTTACAAATGCACACAGCTTGCTTCCAGCAAAGCTGGTAAGGACCAGACTTCCTTGATTGAGCTGAACCTGGGGTATCCCAGAGATAGGATCTATATCCCAGTTTGGGAAGTACTAGGAAGATTCATAAAGCTGGAGCTCTGGGGGGGGTCACAGGGCAAGCATTTTTCTCCAAATGCATAGTTACAAATATGTATCAGAGGAACACTTCCAATTCTTTCCAACATTGCTTACAGACCTCACAGATCATATAATTACATTCATAGCATTTTCAGCATTTATTCTGCTGAATAAATAGCATTTATTCAGCATTATTCTATTAAGCTAGAGCTACATTTCAGACCTAATGCAATTATTACATTTTATATTACATAAATGCATTACATTGCATTTATTACATTTATGGAGATGTGCTGCCCTGTCCTGTGTGATGCATATGAAGTCTGAGAAAAATACTAAACACAGACAAAGGAACTGAATCCTGAACTCCTATGGATGTCCTTGGTACTTTATATAAATGAGAAATGTATCCATCTTAATGTCCTCTCCATCAGGAATGCAAGTGCAAGTTCAACACTGGGAATGAAAATTCAAAGTGTCTCCTGAGATGACATCTTGGACAATTGTGATGATTTGGTGGGTGATTTTTATCTAGTGCAAGTCCCATATAGGTTCTGCTTCTGTGTGGGACACATTGTATACAAATATTTAAGAGTTGTTTAAACTGGTTGTGGTATAATGTGAGAGATTTTAAGTTCAGCATCCTCTGGGGAAGGACCACTGATATTTATAAAGATTATGGTGCCAAAATAATTCTATGGATGGCATTGGTGCAGGCTGATTCCCTTGCCATATAAAAGCTCATTAGAAACCACAGTGATTTGTCATTCACGTTCTTGGAGTGCCATCTAACTTACATAAACTGCTTACAATTTTCTCATATTTTAATAAAACCTTTTGGCATAGTACTGGTAATTTATTTCATTATAATAAACATATAAATGCTAAACAAAGGCACAACAAGGAGAACAGAAATTGCCAAACAAAACTTTGCTAAAAACACAGTTATGTTTAGGGAATAAAAATGTGTGTGTAGTGGGCTGAGTTGGCTGCCTATCCTTATTAAACAGCCAAAGAATTGTGCAGTGTCACATGAAGTGCGGTAAATAAAATGCAAATTACAGTCAGTCAAAGAATTCCCAAGGTCTGTATGCAATTTCAAAGTACTTAGTACTTGTTTTCAGGCCCAGCTGCTTCCAGATGTGCTGCAAGCACATAGGTGGTCAGAGTGGGAAGGATGGGAGGGGCTCAGTTGTCTGCGTGCTTGAAGTCTGAGCAGAATTTGCAAGCTCAGGCTGTATCTAGCCAGGAAAGCAGGATCAGGGTTTTCAGTGTAGTTGACAAGAGTGGTGTAATCAACCACATAAACTCCATAAATGCATAAAGGATCCAAGTTCAGCTCCTGAGTGAAATGCTTTTTGTCCTGGCATTTATGAATATAAACCATCCCCTCTGTGTTTTGTATCTCATATGGGGTAATACAATCTTCTGATGTAATTACACAAAGTGCTTACAAATACTTACCTAAGTTAAGTTATATATGATCTGTTACATTAGACAATCAGGTGAGGGCATTAATGGTTTCATGTACAAGGCTTGAATCAAGAAAAAGTTACCATCTGGTACTAATTACATTTGTGATAGTCTCAGACTATCCCAAACTGTTCATGTTTTTATCTATATGGAACAATTCCCTGTGTCATTTGGGTAAAACCACATAGTCTCTGTTACTCTTACTCAAGCTTTAGGGTTGTAATCATAGGACAAACATAATGGAAGGGCAATACCAGGCACTGCCTAGAGTGTTTTGCCTTACTTAAAACAATTTAATGCCTTTTCAGTTCCTAAATACCCTAAAAAACACCCCATGACAAATCATTTTCAGGAAAGTCCTGTACAACGAACCACTGTTGAATGCAGTAAGAAAAATTCCTGTTAAATCCTGTGGATAGCCATGATCATCTGGGCTGAGGGAAGATTAATTTCAACTGGACAAGGCACAAATGCTTTTCAGATGTTCAGGGGCTGGACAACCCCACCACAGCAGGGCACATTGTTTAACAGTGCAGCTAGAGAAGCCAAGATCAGGAATATTCCCCCTGCCCTCAATCCATTATCCATACCCCTCATATGAACGTTGTGCAGTGAGAAGATGATATAAGTTACCAGTAAATGTTGGCACAGAGTGAAAATATAAATAAATATAGATAAGAAAAGAGGAAGAAGACCTATAACAGAAGAAAAGTATTCCTCTGAAACACTCTCTTGATCCATGCTGAGAAAAACTATGCTGGACTAAGATCTAAGATATATTTTTTTTAGCAGATAATGTGTCATGTCCGTCACAACAAGTAAACTGGACTCACTACACCAAAAGGTCCATCTAACAATTCCCTAAAATAATTGGGCAGCATAAACCTGTTTCCAGTCCTTTACTGTAATTATTTGGAAAGGTTTAAGTCACTGTTTAATAGGGCACAGTGAGGCTATCACCACCACACTACTGAAAAAAAACCCAAACCAAATCAAAGCAAGACAACCACTACTAGGATCTTTAGCAGTTTTTCTGAGGTCTTCCCAATTATCCCAAGTTTTTCTTACCTTTTGTCTGCAAAATAGAAGAGAGAATGTTCTGTTTCAGTGGGTCACTTCAGAAGGCTTTGGGTTTGGGAGTGAGGCCCACTGGGAAGTCTGAAAGGGAAGTAGAGTTACTTCAGACATATTTTTTCTCCCTTGTCTCCAGACAGCTCCATTGAAATTATATGGGAAATTATACGGGAAATTACAGAGTGGTGTGACAGAGCTTCTCCTTTGAAACTATTCCTGAGCAGACATCGATTCACAACTGGGGGCATCTCTGTGTTGGAAGGTATAATTAGAATGGCAGGGAAGTGCACTGGTGTAAACACGAATACTCAATTTTCTGGCATCCAGAGTCCTAGAAGGTTCCCCATGCATGTTGAAAGGCGTTTTCCTTGCATCCTGCTCCATATGATGGTATTGGAATCAACTAAGTTGCATGACTGAGTTCAGGAGGGAAATAAAAAGTATCCCAAGCTTCTGCATCTGAAGGACTAGCACAGAGTGATAGGAAAGTTTCAGAAATGTTTATAGCTTGCATGCATTTCATAAATGTTTACTAGTTTCTAGTAATTGTCCCTTTCATCTGCTTCATCCAAACAGCATCAGTCTGCAAACATGGGATATTTATTTCCAGGGAGAACCAGGATAGGAGTCTTCACTGAGTCGTTTGTAAACAGTTTAAGCCTTTATCTGTTCACCAGGAACATAACACCTTTGTATTTATTTACTAGCCAGCACCATTCATTTGATAGCTATTTATCTATGGAGATGGTTCTCAAGTGAGTTCATTACATGTGCCTGCTATTTCAAGTGTCAGGTTTACTGGATGTTGTCACTGGATACTAATTCCCTTAGCAATGCTTCTGGCTGAATCAATACTACTACCCTTGAGAATCTAGTTTATAATAGAAATACTTGCATACAGCAAACTCCAGTCTTGCTTCTGGAAATATCTTTTCTCAACTTTGAATGTGACATTTAACAAGCAGCTCACTGCAGGGAACATTTAGAGGAAATAAGCTGGGTCCAAAAGATGCCCCAAAAGACCCATCTTTGCCCTCTTTCCTGATCAAAGAGGATTAAAAATAGTTGCAACCTGTTTAACCAAGCAATCTTCTGAGGCTTTTGAACATACTGATCTTTGATCCTAGAAAACACAGGTGTCCCTGTTGGTGTTTTTTAAAAGCACAGGTCTCCCTGTTAGGTTTCTCTGTCTTAGGTACAGTCAGTCCACAGTGAATAACCAGTTAATTCAGAAATCTAAAGTTCAGAAATCCTTCCTTCACTTTATATTTGCCCCTTAGGTAGAATTTTCTCTGACCTCCCAAGGGGCTTCTCTTTTCCTTTTGGAGGCAGAGGACAGCCCAAAAAAGCAAAGGTCAGAAGCATTTCAGTTCCACTAAAATGGAGCTGAGGAACATGTGGGAGTGATTTAGTTAATCTATTCCTTATCTTATCCAACAGCCTAATAATTTTTTATTAACAGGAAGTCATTGGATTCAAGTTCTTTTTATGGAATAGGAATCTGAGGGAAGAAAAATCATCACTCTGGCATCTGTGAAATAATAACTCATGTGCCTGTGAAGTCATTAAATTACACTAACAATATGCAAAGCTTGGAGAAGCTTTTGTTAACGATCTCTACTGAGGGATTGATGGTCACACAAATGCCTGGCACCTGCTGCTGCAGGAATCAGCTGGGAAGAAAATAATACCCACACAAGTTATCAGAGTTTCTTGGCATTTCTCTCCTATTTTTCAGGCTTTCTCATTCATCCCAGTGACAAGCTGGGCGTGCAAACACGAGGCTGTAAGGAAACTTGACAGCCTTTGAAATCAAGGCTTTTAAGATACAGACACACAACACAGAGGAAGGACTGATGCAAGAGTGACACTACATTGGCAAAGAAGAGCAGGCAGAAATGGCAGGAAGGAAAGAGCAATGATCCCTTGGATTTTCACTCCATGTACACTAGAGGACTGTTTGGAAAACCATCAGACAATTTGGAAGTGTTTATACTTTCTGGTTAGCCAGCCAATTAGTACTTGAGAGGCTAAAGAACACAGCTCACCAGGAAGAGAGTGAAAAGCTGGAATTGACAACCAGACAGCTCAGTTTCTCTTGTGACCAAAATCAGAGCTCTCTTGTCCCCTGTTCAGATGCTCAGCTATCAAATCCTCCACTGGAATTATTAGATAACTATCACAGGTCATAAGAATAATATTTTCATGCCCTTTTCTGTATCTGCCTTCATACAGTGGGTGATTAGGGAATCGCATTAGATTAAATTAATTGTACAATGAGACCTTGAACAGCTCCTTGAAAACCGACTAAAACTCATCTTGCAGGAGGAAGTGGAGGACAACAGTTGATTCTAAAATATCACTTGAACCAAATTCTTGTTTGACATAAGAAGCAAAGTGTCACTGAGTGAGGGTATGATACTTAATCACTGCTAATACTGTTATTTATCTGCTCTTATTTATGTCTTCTTTTCCTTGAAATAGGGAAGCTTTATTGATTTTTCTCATAAAACCCATATATCCTATCTTATTGCAGGTGTAATCAGGAATGTTAGAGCCACATCCTAAATTTTAGCTTGCTGGTAAGTCGGACTGATACCACTCTGACTTCCACAGTAAGCAAAGATTTTTAAGCAAGTGCTGACAGATGTTGTGGATATGATGCAGAAAAACAGCCTTTAGTATTTAATGTGGTGATGAGAAATTAAGTTGCCTGAGGCATGAAATATAATTGTTCATTTGCACTGAAAACCCATGGATGCAAAATCAACCATTACAGTCATGGATGAGGAAAGCAGTAAAATAATAGATCCGAATCTTCTTTGAACCAGTGTTGAAACTTTAATATTTTCACTAACTAGTCTCTGGGGAAAATGCTTGCGTCAATGGTAGCATTGGTACAGGTCTCTCGGTACTAGAAATGGTAGAAAAGTTGGTAAATCCACACAGTTGTTCCTCACTGAGTCTTTCTCAGATCAAGTGAGAGAATTCCCTGATAGTTTCCCCTATCCCAAGCAAATAAATAATAATTTAAAAGAAAAATAAAATATGTGCACCCTCTATTAGAAATTCGGTGTGAAATAAGGCTGCAGTCCCAAAGTAATCCCAGAAATTATGTTCTCATTATGAATATTCAGAGTTCATGAAGCATCATGATCCAATATATTATGAGATTTTTTTCTGTATCATTTTTTCTTGGTGCAATTTGTGCAGGAAAGGTCACAAAGAAAGAACTAATGGAGTTCGGGCAGTTTAATTACTTTCAGCTTTGATATATTAAGCAGGGTTTATCTGCAATTATTTGACTTGGAGCTGAAGCTATTCATTAGATGCAAAGGAAGTTGTTTGTTTGACTGTGGAGTAATAGAGCTTCCACATCCTTACCAGGGAGTCAACAACATTATCATTTGTCACTGTGATCTTATTCCTCTCCATAGCAGGCAACAACAGATCTTGTTTGCAAAATGATGGGGAATTCTTCACCCCTCGGTGCACAACTGGCAGGGGGCTCAGGGTGGTAACTATTCCCCCCCTCCATTTCTGGATGCCTCCCATAAATTATGGAATTTTGTTTCCTCTCAGATCCTGGTTGGCACAGTACACAAGGAGCTGCCCCTTCCACCACACCCACCTGACAGCAAGGAGGCAGAGAGAACACCCTAAGGCTTGAAATAACGAGCTCACACTGTCCAGGCTGGCAACTGCAAACCAGCCCATGACAGCAACAATAAAGGGTATTTAGAAATGTATAGGTGTGTTTAGATTAGTTTATCCCCTTGCCCAATCTCACACCACTCAGAGAAATCATCTTTCAGAAGCCCCCTTTCATGTATTTTTTTCCCCGTGTTTCTTTTCTTGTTGGACAAAAATCACCAAAATCCTAACTTTAATGAAAAGAGATTTTGTGTGGTTATTTCAGTCTGCTTTGTCTACTTTTTCTTTCCCCTCCTTTTGCACACCATAATTTAAGAAAAAGGAAGTAAAGCATGAAGAAGGCTCAAGCTGAAGAAAATAATTCTCAGAAGCTGTCAAAAGCCAGCAGATGCTTTGAATATTCATTTTGTGAGACATTCATTTTTCAGGAAATGCTGCAGCTGAAATGTGGCTGCTAGGTGCAAAAAAGAGATTGATTGGACAACACAGGTTTGGTGTCACAAGGTGGTGACAGTGAGCTACTGCATTCTCATGGCTGAGGATTCTGAGAAACCCAAAAAGTGTAATCTGTGAGGATAGAAAATGACTACTCTGTGTGACACAGGGCTACGATGACAAGAGCAACTTGTCAATTTTTTCCCAGGCTTTTGAGGAAGAAAAGCTTCATAGCACTATAATAAAGGAATGGGAGAGAGGGAGCACAGAGAAGAGAGATGATGAATGGGAAGCACTGAGTAATGGGGAAGGAAATAAGAGGAAAATACTGTAAAAAAAAAATCAGCTCATGCCAAATAAATGAGTCAAAAAACATTCTTCCTTCTCTCATGAAATCCTCTTTCAGTTTAACTGAAACACTGAGTAAAACATTGCAAATAAGAAGAATTGTTTAAATGAATCCAGAAATAAAATGTTTTGCTCTAAAAAAGAAATAATATCCAAATCTGATACAAATACTGAATTAAACAGAGAAGGTAAAACTGGAAGCAGAAATAAATGCCTTCTTAATTTTTCTGCCAGAAAGAGATGGTTATAGTAAAAAAAAAATATACGTATACCAATCAATTTTCATAATTGGCATAATTTATCACTTTTTTTTTTTTTTTTTTTTTTTGTAATTCTATCTTTTTTTTAATCTCTTCTTTTGTAGGGACGTTTGAACTGTTAGGGACTCTGCAGCAGTTGTTATCCTCTGCAGTTACACCTAGAGAAGGACCATCCTTCTTCTACATCACAGCACCTCTCAAATAAAGAGTCCCAAACAATGAACTCATCTTGGCCTGCAAAGGCTTTGCTATACAATCCCCCTGTCTTTGCCGTGGAAGGACAGGTAAAGTGCCAAGTGAAAATATAAAGGTTTTAGTTGACAATATTTAATTTCTAAGATAAACAAAATCGTTATTTGCAATATCTTTACTTGGTAAAGTGAACTACTGGGCTATGGCTTGATTTCAGTAGAGAAACATTCCCTCTACAGCAAACCAAAGAAATATTTTGGAGGACTCAATAAGATCAGCACTTGTCCCTTGAGCAGAGGGGATTTCAGATTGATTCTTCACTCCAGCAATTAAATTAGTGGCTTAAAATTGTGCCTGCAGTCACTCTCTGATCTCTTGAGACAGTACTGGTTCAGAAGTCTCTTTCTTCTGCTCACTCAGGGCTGGCCAGCTTAGGCCACAGGGGGAGATTTAATTGACTTCATAATCTAATTGACTTCATGACATCCTGTTCACTGCTAGGCAAACCCTGCTCTCCTCTCCACCTGCCGTTCCATTTCTTTTCTTTCTGAGAGTCAACTAACAAAACTTTCTGACAAGGTGGGGAAAACGGAATTAAACTACTTTAAAGTATAAAAAACACTTCCAGGTGGCCTTGTTCATTTGACAGAATGAAGACCTGTCTTCTGCACTTCTTTCACTTCATGTACAGTTCTGAAAAGGGTTATAAAATTACTTGACATTTTGTGACAGGCCCACAGTCATTGCCATAACACAAGGCAACAACACAGGCAGGCTCTAGAACAGACACCAGAGCTGGTTAATGCAGCTTCTGTCCTGAGAGCATTTCTGGTGTGCAGCCCTGAGAGCAGGGACTGAAAACCAAGCAACACAATGGATTCTTCAGCTACAGCTGTTCAGGTTTGAGATCAGATAAGACAGTTCTGCTTTAAACTTCACAGGAAGGTGGAAGTTGAAAGGTGAAGAATATTTTCTAAGCATGGAATGATGCAGAAGTGTGTATATTTGAAAACAATTATAGGATTATTTCGGTTGGAAGAGACCTCCAAGATCACCAAGTCCAACCTGTGACTAATCCCCACCTTGTAAACCAGCCCAGAGCACTAAGTGCCACATCCAGTCATTCCTTGAACACCACCAGGGATGGAAACTTCACCACCTCCCTGGGCAGCCCCTTCCAATGCCTGAGCACCCTTTCCATTACAAAATTCCTCCTGATGTCCAACCTGGCATAGCTTGAGGCTGTTTCCTCTCATCCTGTCCCTGTTCCCTGGGAGCAGAGCCTGACCCCCCCAGCTGTCCCCTCCTGTCAGGGAGTTGTGCAGAGCCAGAAGGTTCCCCCTGAGCCTCCTTTTCTCCAGGCTGAGCCCCTTTCCCAGCTCCCTCAGCCCCTCCTGCTGCTCCAGCCCCTTCCCCAGCTCCGTTCCCTTCCCTGGACACGCTCCAGCCCCTCGGTGTCTTTCTTGTGCTGAGGTTCCCAGCAGTGCCCCAGGATCTGAGGGGTGGCCCCAGCAGTGCCAGCACAGGGGACAGTCCCTGCCCTGGCCCTGCTGCCACCCCATGGCTGGCACAGCCCAGGTGCCATTGGCCTCTTGTCCCCCTGGGCACACCTGGGCTCATGTCCAGCCGCTGTCCCCAGCACCCCCAGGGCCTTTCCCAGCTTTCCAGCCCCTGTGCCCCAGCCTGGAGCTGCAGGGCTCGCTGTGACCCAAGGCAGGACCGGGCCCTTGGCCTTGTTGCCCCTCAGAGCACTGGGCTGGCCATGGGTCCAGCCTGTGCAGATCCCTGTGCAGAGCCTTGCTGCCCTCCAGCAGATCCACACTGCCACCCAGCTGGGTGCTGCCATGGACTGACTGGGTGTGCCCTTGACCATTTCATCTAAATCACTTTACATTTTGAGATTGCATAGCCACAATTTAAAGGAAAGAGTCTTTGTTTTCTGCATTGTCCAGGCCCCTTTCTAGGAAACTCCCTTTCCAATCAGTCGCTGATTTATTCTGCAGAGATCCCTGAATGATTGCTTACATTAGTAAAACCCAGAGACAGCTTTATTAGAGTACATAAAGGACTAGACAGGCCATACATTTTCAATTTATTATGTTTTTTGGTGGAGGATGGGTACTTCACTATAATTTCTGCCTCAGAAAGTCTCACTTCTACTGTACAGACACTTTTTGTGGCTTGGAAAAAACAGGGGAGAAATTCTTTTGATAGTAGGGTACACTGACAGAGAGACTCTTATTTTTCACTGCAAACTACAGTAGATTGTAGTTACTGCAGGGATTGTTAAGGATTTATGAGTTGTTTGCCATCTAAATGAAAGAAAAACTAGCATACATGTGGCCTGTGTTCTTGTCTCCTAGTTTTGCCTTGGAAGTTTTGAGTGTGACTTCACCATTGTAGTTGGGCAATAAAAAGAGACAAAACCACACACTTTCAGAAATGTCTTATAACATACATCAAAAGAAGGAAGGCTGCTCCTCATTCCTTATTTATAAAAGGAAGCTAACAAGCAAAGGAAAACAGACAATGCATCTTCCTCCCACATCCAGCTGCCAGAATTGATGTCGTGGAAGGAATGACACTCATCATTCTTTTTGACCATGCATATAATTCACAGATAAATTAAATTGAAGACAAAAAGCATTTCTTTCTTTAAACATTCAACAAAACACTATGATTAGGATGAAAGTTTTCCATTGAAGTCCCACCTTCACCAAGATGAAATTTTAATGAAAATTCTCTTTCTATCTAAATGGTGCAAATGAATTCCTGAGAAATTAATATTTTCAGTGTCCAAGGTGAAAATCTCCAATTTAGACTCAGCAAACCATTATGTTGTACAATTTCCAATACTTAAATCAGATGTGCCTGAGCCCACAAACCATTCATTGTCAATATAAAACCTTGCTGTAATTCTGCAGAATATCCTATACTCATTACAAATAAAAACACACTTATTCACATTTACTATTCTTGAACTTCTTGGGTCATATGGGTCAGCAATGCAGGGTGAGTGTACCTAGGTGTAAAACAGTAAAGGGCATGACTGAAGGAGGGAAGAACAATTTGTGGAAATTATTAAGCATAAAAATCAGTATTGCCTCAGGAAAGAACTGGGAACCATAAACAGGAGGAAGCATATCTGGAAGGAAAACACAGATATGATATGCTGTAATGATTTGTGTGTGTGTTTTTTAAATGCCTGACAACTCGTGATTTTACCTCAGCTCTCAGCCTTCAATATTAGTGAATACATTTTTAATTTCTTTTTCATGCAAGATTTAAAATGACTGCACATTGAGCAGGCCACAATGTCCCGTGGTCTTCCTGAGCAGTTTTAAATAATTTGCCTCCTTCTACCACCCAGCTGTATCAGTCCCTTATGAGAAGCAAGAACCCTTCCCTCTCCTCCAAGTGGATGCTGCTCCATGAATCGCACTTCTTAATTTCACCTCTTGATCCTAAGCAAAGATCAAGATCAAAAGAGGTTTGCCAGAAAAATTATTTTCACTCTGGAACTGAGTTTACTGAGGAAAAAATACCATCCCTCTCTGTGGATTCAAAAAGACCAAAATCCTTTCAGAGGCCCAAGCAGTGATTCTGCAGTTAGCTGAGCAGACCTGGAAGTGAGAGGTTTGGAGGAAAATAGCTGGGGCAGGTCAACAACCCCAAAGCTTTCCAGAGAACTCTAAGCTCTCTGGAAAGAGGGAAAATTGTGTTTAAGAGAAATGCTTAAAATCTCTAGAAAATAGAATTAAAATTAGAATAAGAAGTTTCAGATGGCTCACTAGACAGTAGAAGTTGAGGAGTTTTGGAGAATATATTGAATCTAATCAGATTTTCTGCCCAGTCCATTTCCAGATCTCATTCAGGTTAAGTTCTTATGTGGCTGAGAAATGACTGGTGTGGTAGGATAGTGCCATACCAATGGAAAGATGGGAATTTTCAGACTGGATCAGATCTTCTCACCCAGCACCCTGTCCCTGTGCCAAGCTTAAGTGTGTTGAAAATCAGCATAGAGAAGAGTAACTACTGAGTTAGAGAAAAGTAACTGCTGAGTTACTTGTGCTACAAACACAAGCAGAACAAGTGTGTGAGGGCTGATCTTCTTCCATCAGAAACAAGGGCAGAGAGCAGAACTGTTCCTCCTTAAATCCACCAGTAAGCATTCCCAAGCTTCTGGCTGGAAATTCCTCAGGCCCAGGCAGGAGAACACCCTTAGTTCACTCTCCTCCTGTGGCATGCAAGCTCTGCTACCAAGCACCCAATGCAAACTTTTGTTCCCTCGAGGATGGTTCTGGTGGTTGCTACTCTTGCCCAAGATTGTGGGTGCTTTCCACAGAATGGAATAATAAATCCTGTATTTTCACTATGGATTTCTGGATTTTTTTCTTCATGCTGATTACAGATTGCCCTGCTGCCCCCAGCAGTGCTGGTGCTATTTATGGAGGGGCATTTCAGGCAGAGCAGGTGCCCATGGCCATTCTCTTCTGTTCAGTTCATCCCCAGAGACCTTTCCAGTTCCCAAGTCTCAGGTACCACTACAGCATTGTGCCCACCTTTAAAGTTATGAGCTACCCCTGTGGAGATTGCCCCAGAATGACAGACTTTGTATTTATGCATTAAACACATTTACTGAATGTCTTAGGTTGCAATACAAGATGTGACCAAAGTATGTGTTCTATAACCATCTGTTGAAAGCAGGTGGGGCAGTGATCCTTTTCTCTGGGGAGATATCCTCTGTTAATGGGCCATCTGATAAAACCAGCTGGGGCAGTGCTCTTTATTTTTTCCCACAACCCATCCTTCCTCCAGGGAGATATCTCCTGTTAATGGGCCATTGAGTCCCACTGAATGACTGATAAAATGACATCATCCCATTGGGAGATGCTCCAGCCCAGGGGAGAAGCCAAGCATTTCCTACCTAGATAAAAACTGAGATTTGGAACACCAAGGCACCCCTTTTCCACTGGATTCCAGAGGAAAAACCAGACCTTTCCACATCATCACTGAACCTTTGGAGGAAAACTGAACCTTCTACAGGAGCACTGCTTCAACAGAACCACAGCTGTCATCCAGGAGGATGCAGCCACCATTTAATGGGACTGCTACCAACTCCCTGACTGACAGGGTGTCAGGTTGTATTCTGACTCTGTCAGTGTTTTGTTTTGGTTTTTCTGTTGGTTTTTTGTTTTTTGTTTTGTTTTTTTTGTTGTTGTTGTTTTTTGTAATACTGTATTTCTCTTTTAATTTTTCCTAGTAAAGAACTGTTTTTCCCATATCTTTGCCTGAGAGCCCCTTAATTTCAAAATTATAATAATTTGCTGGGAAAGGTTTATATTTTCCATTTCAAGAGAGGCTCCTGCTTTTCTTAGCAGACACCTGTCTTTCAAACCAAGACACTGAATTAGCAGATGAGCAGAAAATCCATGCCAGAGGACACTCATGCCTTTTTAAAGACAGGTCACAAGTTTCTTCTCACTAAGGAACTGTTTAATATTAAAGACTTTTTTAGGGATGTGCTTTCCAGTGATCCAGAAAACTTCCAGCACTGGGAATCCCTGGGATCTGATGATGCCAGAGCACTGCGACAAAAAAATGTGCTGTAAAAGCATTGTTAAATCTGTGCCATCACCAGGAAAAAAATACACAGTGCAGATACAAAGCAGTGAAAATGAAAGAATAACTGTAAGTATTTCCAATGTTCAGTGCCAATTGAAAAATCCAGGTAAGGTCAATTGCACATTATCTCACCTAATGGGCAGAGGATACATTTGCCATATAAGAACTTTGTATTTTATACCAGTAAGTGTATTAAGAATATGATTTTTCTATAGTAAGAACAGCAAACTATAAAAGGAAAGCAAAAAACTTGCTTTTTTATTTCTCTGAATAAAAAGGCCAGGACAGTAAGTGTGACTTCAGGAAGAAATAACATAACTGTATATGATTTAAAAAATTATGTATATAATCACTGATAGACTGTCTCTATCCTATGGGTACTATACAATATATTCTTTGCTTTTCACAACATTATTAATATATTTATATGAAACAACTGTCCCTTACAGTAATACCAGACTTACACAAACATCAAGGGATGATAGGAAAGCACAAAAGCAGCTATTAAAATATCACAGAATATCCATTCGGTAGATAGGAGAGTAAGTTCATAAGGCAGAGAATGGAAGAGAATATCTCCAATTTCAAAATCAGAGGGATTTTCTTCAAGAACATCTGTGCTTGTCAGATAGCACTGAGGCTCAGAAAAACACCTCCAGGCTGAGGAAAACACCATGAAACACTCATTTATAACCAGAGTTTAACTGACTGTGCTCATTATTTGTACATGGGTTGCTGGATATCATTGTTGAAGATTTTACGTTTAGACCAGACCATTTATCAAGTGTAATTAATGTGTCAGACTTTAGTTTGAAAACCTTGTACTGATAATACTAATTTCTCTACTCTAAGTAGGATTATCCACATGAAGTTTTTAGCAAAAGAACTGTCACTGATAAGACTAAAAATACAATGGCTTTGTTCTTTTTCTAGCTCAGTCTCCATATTTTGCAGGTAGTACATGGCAAAATAAAACAAAATAGTCCTAGTACCATTTCACTTGACATGAACTTAAAGAAGCTGTAGAATCAAGTAAAAATCTCACAGAGGTGAGATTTTAAAAGGCAATTATCTCAGAGGATTGATGAAGCACTGCAGAAATCTGTACTTACTTCAGTTTTCATCCTTATTCCTAAGACCCTGGTTCAGACAGATGTGACACAGCTAAAATTTGGAAAAACTCTTAAATGCTCTTACCATTATGACTCAATTCCCATATGGCATGAATTTGCCTTGAGGTTGGCACACCAAAACAAGGTTTTAAATTTTTAAGCAATGGGAAAAAACCTCATGTCATTGGAAGGTTCAGCATTCAAGCTGAGCTCAACAAAAGCTTGCAGACAAAAGTGTTACTTCATAAATGTCAATTTGTAAAAAGAAGAAAAATCCCTCAAATTTCTTTTCCCTTCAGAAGCAGGGTTCCCAGAAGCACAACTCTGAAATGCCAGGAGTGAACATTTTCCCTGAGGAGAAGGTGATAATTTGGAGCTCTTTGTCACACTCCTCAGCAGCCACAGCCCATTTTGCCCTGGAAGCATCATGATCCTTCAGTGGAGCTGGCCTCACACAGAGGAAATTATTGCTGTTGTATTTAGAAGGGCATCTTAGTGCAGAATGGCCCTAAGGAAGCCAGCTCTGTGGTCAGCACCATGTTTTGAAGGTCAGAGGTTGGTGTCCCAAAGGTGGGACGCTGAGGCAAAGCTGTCAGGCAGCATTTCCCTGACAGGCTGGCACTGACTCATTCTACAGCTCTTTGTAGCATCAGTGCTCACACCTGGATAAATCCTCTTCACATTTAAACTCTCTCCTGCTTTGTTTGTGGACTCAGTATTTTTCTACCATAAGAAATAACAGAGTGGTCAGATAAAAGAAAAGTTCTGTGAAAACATTGAACTTTAAGAAAAATTATTGCAATACATTCCTTCCAACAATAGCTTGCAGTACTACCTGAAGTGGCCATAAAAGACTAGCAGACTTGGCCAAATACTTCCAGTTCATAATCTTAGCTCTGAAAACAGGCAAAACGCTAACTCAAGGTCAGCTCCAATAAACAGAAATCTCAGTTTTTACAAATGAAGTTCACATTCAAAATGTGTAGATCAAGGTAATATTTTATGGTACGTGAAGTGTCATATCAGTACTTGTCTCAGTGACTGAAGGATTTTTGCATTTATATAATATGTACTGGGATATGTTCAGGAAATGTTTAAGGAGGATTTCACATAATTATTTATCTAATTAAAATCTCAATTGGTTACTATCAAATCATATATCCTCTTTCATTTGTAAAGTTAACTGTAGATTAAACATATTAGGCAGGATTTTATTTCCCGTGTAACATAAACAAGACTTGTTCTCTATCCTGTGTTGGTGAAGTCACTTTGTAATTGAGTTCCTTTGTAGAGTAAAATAGCAGCAGAGTGCAGCCTAAAGACTCTCACTTCCTAGCATCCCCATCATTAAAAATCTCAGTTTTTTATCCAGAGCTCCTAAATGCCTGTTCTTGACTGGTAATTGAGTCTCTCTCTCTGCACAGGTACTGGCTGAGGGAACTGCAGCAGTACGGAAATGCAACATTCATTCTTTCCAACTCAAAGTTTAAGTTTTTATCCAAAAGACAATTTCATGTGAAGGGATAAAGGTAACCTTACCTCTGAACAAAGAAAAATAGAGGGAGACGAGAAAAAAATGTGGTGGCTCTCAGGTCCCCATGAAACCCCAGCAATCCTCCACAGCATCCCTGCACTCTGTGCTTTATGCAAAATCTCTCCAAACTTTCCATTCCCACTGCAGGCAGCTGGAGGGTTGCCATCCACCTTCAGAGGGGATGCTGTTCCAATCCCACCCTGTTTCTTCACCTCCTGTTAAAATTCACTCAAAACTCACAAGGATGGCACAGAATCAGAGAGGAGTCCTCTGAGTGTTCACAGCTGTCACAAAATCATAGCATGAGATCGAGCTTTGAAAGTTGTGTAACTTAAAGTTGGTTTTTTTTTTTTTTAATTTCATTTCATAGATTGTTCAAAGGAAAATGTGCACATCTGGCATTTGGCTGTACCAGTATTTGCTGTACTCTTAAAACACTCAATGCTACATGCCTAGCAAAGCCACTGTATTTTAAAATGAAGAAAACTTGTAAAGGTTTTTATTTTTAAGACTGACAGAGATTATTGCATTTCAGTGAATTCAGGTAAATACTGAAGCATAACAGCTGCAATTATTTCTTAGAGGTTAAGTCCCTCTTTATTGCTTATGGACAGGGAGAATATGAATTTGAGTGAACTGTTTCTACTAAAGAGGAAAATTAGATAGACTTAAAAATCTGTAGATTTCTGCTTAAAATGGACATCAGCAATTACTCATGTTTTAGAGTGTAAGTGAAGGCCATCAACATCAGCCACAATTTCCTCCTTTTAATTCATTAACAACCAAAATAATCTCAAGATTAATTTTTCTCAGTAGGTGTTACGGACAACTTCTGATTCATTGTTACTGTGCTGGCTTAAAATAAATCTGCTGCACTCACATCACAGAAAATACCAATTTGTAATTTGTGCACAATCACTGGAGGAAGAAACAACTACCTTTAAAAACACCTCTTACCCTGGACACCTGGGAGCTTTTTCTAAGTAAAGCATCCCACAGCATTCTTATTTCTGTGAGAAACCCCAAGCACAATTCTTTAAGAGGTTTGGGATTTCAAGATTTTTTTTTTCCACCAAAAGTTTACTGCAAACTACTGCAGCTGTGATTTTTTTAAAACCTGATTTTAAATGTATTCTACAAGCAAACTAAGGAAAACTGTGAAATTATTTGTGTGACTTTTTCACCATACACCTGTGCAAACTGTTTCAGAAGATGAAAGCCTCAAATACCAGCAGTGAATTTGATATGACCTGCTGTAACAAAAATATTCATTTAGAGATTGTGGATTACAAATATGAGAAGTAGCTGTGTAGACCAAGATTTTCAAAAGATGGTAGAGACAGGGACAACTTTAAAGGCTTTAATTTTCCAGGAAATAAAACCTGCTCTGCAAATGTTATTACTTCTTTGTAAAACAAGTCCCAATAGCATGGCATAGGCTGCCAGTCACTGCCACATTTAAGAAAAAAAGCCTTGATTTCCTTTCTGAGCCCTCAGAACATGAATTTCTTAATTTCACTTTTCAGAAAGTCAAATGATAAAGAAGCCAAACAACTCTTCCAAGTCACACACTGAAGCAATGCCAGAGCTGAATGTGAACCTGGCTGCTCTTAAGTGCTCATTATGCCCAAGGCAGCAATACAGAATTTTCCTCAACACATTTTTTGATAAGGAGTGATTTTTCCCATAGAAAAATCCATTTAAAATGCAAAATTGTCTTGTGCAGAATCCTTCTGCATTACCAAAGTGATGTAATTACAAGTAGAATTCAATTCACTCACTGATTGAGCATTAATTGTAGTTTTGCTCTACTATAGTTTGGGGAAAAAAAATCAAACTGCATTAGACTGAAAATAAATATCAAGAGGAGTGATTGCAACTCATTTATTGCCTTTCCAAATGCTTTTAAAGGAGAGTGGTTTACCAAACCTGGAATGTTTCTGTATTTTCACATTTGGTGTACGTGTTTTTGGATATTCCATATATTCTTTCTTTTAATGTTTAAAATCAGTTTTTGCTGAATGCAACTTTCTAAACATAACATGCACCCTCTCCCCAGAATCTACACAAAATTGTTTCATAGGAATGTCAAAACATGAACTTACTTCATGCCCCCTTTTTTTCTTTTCTGAGCAACCTGAGCTTCACTTTGGACAGCATCTCCATTGTTTGATATTTTCCATTAAGGTTGTTTGGTTGGTGAAGATTTCATGGACAGTAATGTTTTGGGTTTTTTTTAATGCATAAGGAAGTTGCAACTCTCCTTGCGTATAGTTTGACTTCTACCAAGCTCAGATTCCTTAAACTTCACACAACTTTACTTTCCAGTGTGGGAAGTCCCACAAAAATTCAAGATCCTGACAAAGAGGTTTGGGGTTTTTTTAATAATGAAATGAAGATTACATAACCTGTCACATGGACCCGAAGTACAAATAATGTAGGATGGCTGCATAAATACCATTTCTATTTCTAGTTTTGGGTGTTTTAAAACTCTCACTAAAGTGTGGTAAAACAAAACAAAACCAAAGCAATCTACATTTTAACAATTTTGTAATAAAGTAACCATTGAAAATTCAAACCCAGGGAAATAGTGGTGCTTTGTTCTCTTGGTACTTTTGGGCACCTGAGGAGTCAGTTTAAGGTTATATACAGTAAACAGGTTTTTATTAATATGTAATACGGAGCTGTAAAATAACTTCTGGATCTAACTACAGCACAGCACTGAAGAAATTGTTCCTTTCAAGTTAAATAGCAAAGAAACAAAATGAGACCTCAGCTCATCTTGGCACTCAGTGTATGCAAGTACAGTGGCTTCAAAATGAAACAATTTCTTGTCATTAAGGTTGTCATTAAAGCCTTGTTCTTGCTGCTCTGCTCAGCTGATGTGAGTTGCATTTTCTTTGTATTTATAAAAGCCATCACAATGTCCTCATCCCTTCCTTTTCAACAGAAAAACCAAAACCTTTACTGGGACATTTGTTGCTCTGTCCCAGTCAAACACTGTTTCCAAAACTGGAAAGGAACAAAAATGAATTTTAGCGAGGTTGTGTGACAAATTTCACTGGAATTAAGAGCACTGATTCAAACAAATTCAGAGCAAGCCAGGACCCTGGATAACCTGAGGTTTTCTTCACCTTTTTCTTAGTCCACATGTTAAGGGTTAAAATTAAAATTCATGTTGATTAAAGATCATATTTCATATATACATGTACAAGTCAGACTACCAATAGCATTTTTTTTACAAGTCAACTTCTTTATTTCATGGTAGATCTCATCTAAATATGAGTCTTCTTGTAAGAAAAAGCAAATTATAAAGAAGACATCTTAACCTTTCAAAATATACCTGATGTTTCCATTTATTAAATTCTTGAAACTCCAGCTTTTTTTCGTGACCTTGAGTAGAATATATTTCCTCACTCCAAGAGATTATTATTATAAATATGGGTGTGAATATAATAAATTAGTAACAGAAACTCTGTGTTTCCCCCATAGAAATCTATGGCTAAAGACAAAAGAGATTAAGGAATTAATCCTAAAAGAGCTTCTGTGCTAAGTTTATTTATGGAGTATCACTAGTTTCAACCTTAGATGAATAAACTGAGGCTAGACAGGACCACAGTAAGGAATGCCTTCCCCTAAGAACCCAAAACTAAAGCAAAGCAGGTCCCACCTGTGAGCAGCAAGGCTGAGGTCCACATCCAGCCCAAACCAAGCCTCTGAGTCATGAGAAATTTCCCTCACACCACTGTGAGGCAAACTTTGTGCCCACATTTCCCTAGCTCAATGTAACAAATGCCTCCTGAATTATTGAGAGCAGCTTCTCTCCAAGGGATTTCTGTCCTGTAGATCACAAGTGCTTTTCCTCCAGCTCTAAAACCAACTTTGCTGCCAGGCACAGCAGTTCTATAAAAACTTTCACCCCTGTGTAAAAGTTATGTAAAAAGGATATTGTGCTTTGCTTGGGTTCTGAGCAGGTAGAAACAACAGCATTTTCTCGTTGACAAACTGTCTGCAACTTGCACCAACTCCTGAGAGCACTCAACACTATCAGACTTCAGGAAGTGAAAACTTTTAATGGGCAAGGAGGGAGTGCAGGCTGTGGACTGAACCCAGGCAGAGCCACAGAAACCTTCCAGTGTCTCACTGCTTTGCCTGTCCTTTGGCAAAAGGTTATTGACTGTTGTGCAGAACCTCATGTAGATACTATTTACTCTGGGAAACAATTTCCACAGGGAAGTTTTGACTAAAGTTGCAGAATTCTTTGTTTTCCCCCATCTGCAAATTTTGAAGAAGAAAGCACAAGGCCCTGTCTCACATCTGTACATTCATCTGTGTTTACACAAAAAACTCGTCTTACATACACAGAGCTGTCTGTGCTGAGCTCATTACTAGGATTTTAATTATCTGAGTGTAATTACTTGCACAAGAGTACCTGAGACCCTTTTCAGAGTTAAGTATCTGCTATGTGAACGAATTCCAATTCCTGCCTTAGTTTTTCAACAAGTTATTGTGAGAACTATAGCAAAACATTCACGCTATATATTAGAGCAATTCAGTTTGTTGTTCAGACTGTTGACTTTAATCTGAGTTTGATTTTAATCCAATTTTTCACTCCTGAATGAAGAAAATACAGGTCCTTAGAAGTACTAAATCCCAAAACTGGCCCAATGGAAACAGAGTCAGTCTTTGAAAAAATAGAGATGAGTTTCTATTAGAATCATAGAATAATTTAGGTTGGAAAAGACTTTTGAGATCAAGTCCAACTGTTCTCTCATCACTGTTAAGTCCACCACTAAACCATGTCCCTAAGCACAGCACCTACACAGCTTTCAAATCTCTCCAGGGACGATGACTCAAACACTGCCCTGGTCAGCCTGTTCCATGGTTTAACAGTCATTTTGCTGAAGAAATTGTCCCTAATATTCCATCTAAACCTCCCCTGGCCCAGCTTGAGGCTGTTTCCTCTCATCCTGTCCCTGTTCCCTGGGAGCAGAGCCTGACCCCCCCAGCTGTCCCCTCCTGTCAGGGAGTTGTGCAGAGCCAGAAGGTTCCCCCTGAGCCTCCTTTTCTCCAGGCTGAGCCCCTTTCCCAGCTCCCTCAGCCCCTCCTGCTGCTCCAGCCCCTTCCCCAGCTCCGTTCCCTTCCCTGGACACGCTCCAGCCCCTCGGTGTCTTTCTTGTGCTGAGGTTCCCAGCAGTGCCCCAGGATCTGAGGGGTGGCCCCAGCAGTGCCAGCACAGGGGACAGTCCCTGCCCTGGCCCTGCTGCCACCCCATGGCTGGCACAGCCCAGGTGCCATTGGCCTCTTGTCCCCCTGGGCACACCTGGGCTCATGTCCAGCCGCTGTCCCCAGCACCCCCAGGGCCTTTCCCAGCTTTCCAGCCCCTGTGCCCCAGCCTGGAGCTGCAGGGCTCGCTGTGACCCAAGGCAGGACCGGGCCCTTGGCCTTGTTGCCCCTCAGAGCACTGGGCTGGCCATGGGTCCAGCCTGTGCAGATCCCTGTGCAGAGCCTTGCTGCCCTCCAGCAGATCCACACTGCAGCACAGCATGGTATTACCTGCTGCCAGCACAAATGCTGAACCTTGAGCCTCCTGTCACTGCAAGTGAATGCCATTTGAATTGTGCCACCTGCAGCATATCAGGGAACAGCCCAGCAGCAGAATCCCGTGAGCTGACAATTACCTGGGACAGGCAGCATCCACTGCTCTACCAGTCTCATTTCTGATGCCTCTGTTTGCCTAAGCATTGATACAATGCAACAAAAATTACCACAAATGGACTAAACCTCAATGGAAAGAGAAATTGCATAGAACACTGCTGTCTAGACCATGTTACTCTGCATTCTTTAGATATAGGTCTCATTTTCTTCATGCAGCACCCAGAAATCAAAGTGGGGCAGAATTCCACCTTTGTGCTTCATTGATGAAGGATATCTATTTAGATATATATTTAAATATCTCAGTAAATATGGAAGTGTTCATCTAAACAGCTTCAACAGGCTGAGCACTCACCAGTTCTTATCACCAAAATCGTTATGCAGCAAATAAGCAGAACATGGAAGTGTTAACAGGAAGTTGAAATAGCACAGCATAAACTTGTTCTTGAGAACTGTAATTAGTACACTGCTACTAATACACACACTGGGATGGCATGAAAAACAAACAAGGGGCAGATTCCTCTATTTGATGCCCTTTCCAAAAAATTCCTGCAATGTCACCTAACAGTCTACAGCAAGGGTTGCACTCTTCTGCCAGCAAACTTTGGTTTTGCCAGTGGAACAGATTGCAATTGACAGGTGAGAAAAGTGATGCTTGTAATCATTATACATCTGAATAATTCAATTTTCTACTGATTCTTAATTTAGTACTTCAATGGTTACCAGGCCAACACAGCACCTGCTAATTAGATACCTGAAATTCTCTCTATGGTAATGAAGCAAGCCTTGGCCTTTGGGCAGCTGGCACCAAGGCACCAAGTGAGTCAGGACAATGTCAAAGTGACATTGCTTCTGTAATGACCCAATCTGCCATTAACTACTGTCCTCCAGACAGTTCCCACTTTAGATGTCTGTGGTGCCAGGTGTTCCTTGGGGATTCTGTATTAAAAACAGTTGCCAAGCCAAACTGGAATCAAGATGTATGTAAACCCTGGAGTTTGTTTGTTATTTGGCCTAAAATCTGATGCCAACAGATAAAAACTGGACAATATCTTCAGAGGAACTTACACACAACAGTGGCTTCTCTTAGTTCTTCAACAGACACTATATTTTGGAAGATCTATGGGGTCAAGGGAGTTCTAAAGGCTCATGTACAAAATAAAAAAAAATAACCCTGGCTTTTGTGAAGTAATTTACCTGCAAAAACTAGCAAGGTGTAAAGCATCCTTCTTTAGGTTTCCCTTTGACTTTTGGTTTTCCTGCTCCTTTACACGTGGTAAAGCTGACACTGGTGTGTGTAGGGTGAAGCCTGATAAATGTTTACAGGGTTGGTGGATAGCTTTCCCCTCTGAACACTCATCAACTGATTCTTCAATCTTCATCAAATTTGCACTCAGGGCTGGCTGGGACTCGGTGCATTGCAGGGGAAACAATTCAGAATCCTGAGAAGCCTTTTAGCAGCTTAGTCATGTCCTCTTAATGTGAAATCACAACTCCATCCAAGCTGGGTGTCTTACTAACAGAAGAACAGGCACAAAAGGGGCACTGACTTTTACTCAGTCACTTCTACAGTTGTGCTGTCTCAGAGTGCATTGCTTAGTAATTATTCAGGGGTGATAAAACTATTCCAGAAAGGTTACATAGTCCTTTTTTGTCCTTCCTTTTCATTAGGTTCTTTAATAGGTTATTTCCAACCAGAAAGGCTTCCATCATTGCATTTTATAATATTATAGTACTTGCATTGGTGGGGGGGCTGGAATAAAAAGTGGTTAAGAATCAAATAAACCTTGCAAATAAAAGTACTGGCAGAAAGAAGTAACTCCATATAACTGACATGATTCCCATTACTGCTCATTAAAAAAAAAATCTAGATTTTTTTTAGAAGCAGTAGGAATGACAAGAGTGATGTATCTGAAAGCAAGCTCTGTGTTTATGGCCAATATGAGAAATGTGAGGTGTTATGCAACCTTGTTACCTACATACATTTTTCAATTATTCCTGAAGCAGATTTACATTGCTATTTAATCATGGATGACAGGCTTCCCATGATTTTAAGCTTCAGGCATTTTGTGAAAGAAACTCAGCCTTTCTACTTTACCATGTACTGGAGATTAGGAGGAGGAGGTCAGAGTATTTCCCTCAATGGGGTTATATTGCTACAGATCATTAAACCTGGCAGATTTTTTTGTCTTTACCCACTGACATTAAGGTTTGCATCCAAACTTTCAGGCAAGGATGCTCAGCACAAGGCTGGAATTCAAATAAAAGTACCCTGACTCTCCAAGCCATGGAGCACTTGTGAATTTGAAGGGTTTCCTGGCTCAAAAAGTGCAACTGAGAGTTTTAAGCTTCAAAAAAGATTTTCTAGGAGAAGGCTCTGTACAGCACCTACCAAGAAAGGACAGAGTTGAAGATCAGGTGAGGCCTTAAGTCAGTAACTATTAAACAGAAAGGAAAGTACTTCTGAAACCCCTTGAGCTGCTGACTGTTGGAACTCCAAAGAGGAAAATACTTTGTGATCGTACTTGGGCTGTGGTGATCGACAAGATTTATTGTTGAATCTAATAATTGCTGAGTCATAACATTTAAAGTTCCTTAACTGCTGTGGTTTTTCAACAAAATGATCCTCTTCCATATGGTTTTAGGCAGCTGCCTTATTAGTTTTTAAACTTGCCTGCAATGCCAATCAGGCTGCTGCCTGAGAAGATAGCTAGTAGAGTTTATTCACTTTTTTTTCACTGGTACAATTATTTCACTGAAATGTTTACATTTGGAATTTGGTAGTCAGAGCCTTTGTTTGGTCTAATATTGTGAGTAATCCTTAAGGTTTGACTGCCTGCTCAGGAATTAACATGTACATTACTGAGATGTTTTCTTGTAAGGTGTAATAGCAGCCACTTTTAAACTGCTTTTTTAGTACAGCATGTAAAGTGTTCCAGAAATATACACTAATATATTACAGACATGACCTTTGAACTGAGAACAGGCAAAAAAGTTGGTTCTGTGAGGAAAAAACAAAACCATATGAAAAAAATATAATTAGGTGCAGAAATATGAAGGGCACCATATTTTGGAAAATATAATTAAAAAGACACAGCCCTTCTGGTCATATTTAGGGAACAATTCTTTACAGTACCCTCTGTGATTCTGTCAGTGCTCATGTGAAAAATAGTCTTGAGCTTCACCTGACACCCAGAAGTGCTAAAGAAGCAGCAGAGCTTGTGGTGAAACTACTCAGTGCCTGCAGCAAGAAATCTTGAGTCATAGCACAGAAAACTGATGAGTAAATATCATATGTTTAATGTCTGGTAGTACAGAAGCAGCTGAGCTGCTTTAAAACCTTGGACCAAGCACTGTGGGCAACAAATTTCCATGCCTGTAAACCTGCTCTTGGATTGTCTGTCACTTGCTACCCACGAGTCTGCTCCTGACAGGGCTACTGTTCCTGCCTTGATCCTGTTTAAGGTCCTTCACTGGAGCAGCTTTCTACTACCACCGTCCTTTCCCAGAAAACAGGAATAAATGTATTAGACAAAAAGGCTCAATCTGCCAAGAAATATCCCAGGAAAACACCCTGATAGATAATTTCCTCTTTTCAAAATTAGATAAATAGTTAAAAGTCGCTTTTATCCTAGAAGAAGAGTTCCCTAAGCTCAATATAGAGACTTGCACCACTCTTGGCTGCCCTTTGGGACATTCCTGCCCAGGAGTTCCCTGATAATTCTGACCCTTGTCCCCAGAAGATCCAGGAGCTCTCTAGGCAGAACCCTGGTCATATCTAAGTATTATTTTCATTTCTGGGCTCCCCAGTGCAGGAGGAATATGGAATTACTGGAGAGAATCACACCACTCATAATGAAGGGACTGGAGCATCTTTTGTGTGAGGGAGGGCTGAGAGAAGTGGGGCTGTTTAGTCTGGAGAAGAGTCAAGGGGAATCTTGTCAGTGAACATAAATGCCTGAAGGGAGGATGCAAAAACGTTGGAATCAGGCCTTTTTCACTGGTGACAGAAGAAAGGAGCACAAAGTAAATCAGATGGTCTGTCTGACCATCAGGAAACACTTTTGTTTTGTGTGAGTGACTTGAGCCCTGGAGCAGATTGCTCAGAGATGCTGGAGAGTCTCCATCCTTGGAGACAGCCCAAGGCAATGGGATCCAAGTACCCCTGCTTGAGCAGAGGACTTGGACCAGAGGACCTGTAGAGGTCCCTTCCAGCCTCAGGCATTCTGTGACTCTGTGGTTCCATATAAGTCAGTGGCGTGGTCCTGAGCACCTTTTCTTCACTGCCCTGTACAAACTGGTGGCATGACACTGAAAATGTCATTTGTTAGCAGGGATATGAGCTGGTCACCACAGCTCATCTCTTTTTAAAATAAAATCTTGTACTATGCCAAGGCTTGAACCTCACCTATCTCAAAATTTAAGAGGAGATGAACTCCAGACAAGTGCCAGTGATGAATGCTTAGGAATTCAGCACAGAATCACCGAATAGTTTGGGGTGGAAGGGACCTTTCAATGTCGTCTAATCCAACCTCCCTGCAATGAGCAGAGGCATCATACACTAGATCAGGTTGCTCAAAGCCCTGTCTGACC
Source organism: Acridotheres tristis (assembly GCA_037013685.1). Taxonomy (NCBI): domain Eukaryota; kingdom Metazoa; phylum Chordata; class Aves; order Passeriformes; family Sturnidae; genus Acridotheres; species Acridotheres tristis. The sequence continues at coordinate 63,380,808 of CM072885.1, forward strand.
TGACCTTCAATATTTCCATGGATGAGGCATCCACCACCTTGGCAGTGCAACCTGTTCCTGTGCCTCTCCACCCTCATCATAAAAGATTTCTTAAATCCAGTCTGCATATATCACTTTTTAGTTTAAAACCATTACCCCTTGCCTTATCACCACAGGCCCTGCTAAAAGTCTGTTCTCATCTTTCTTACACCCTCTTTAAATACTGGAAAGCCACCATAAGTTCTCCCTGGACTCTCAATCTTCTTCAGGATGACCAACCCCAGCTCTCAGCCTGTCTCCATAGCAGAGGTGCCCCAGTCCTCTGATCTTTTCTCCATCTGAGAGAAAGCCCTCAAATTTTCATATAACCTCATATCATGATAGAACTTTTCCCTAGTGTTGTACAGACATAGAGTGCTTGCTAATAACCCTCATTTACTGGGATATTCTGCAAACAGCAACAATGACATGGGAAATCTCCTCAGAAAACAGTTGCTTACTGTATGGATGTCAACAATATTTTATATGGCTTGTGTGAGCTGTCTTAAATGACAGTTTTGCCAAATTCTTATATACAGCTCATATATATTCCTAGGTACAGCTTCTCCCTGGCCCTCCCAAGGTTGGTAATCCACTCTGAAGCATACAAATAATACCTGTGGAGGCATCAGTCCATTTCCTGTGACTGTAATTTCCACCTCATACTCAGCTGAAAATAGTAACTTTCAGGTCATGATATGAAGGTTAGGCCTCATTGGGAATTTGGGTATCTCACTTTCACAGGAAGGATCTGGTCTGTCTAAACTTAATTTTCACAAGTTAACAAATGTCAATACCTTCATATACCAAGAATGTCTCATTGGACCCAAACAGCTTTATCTGTCTTTGGACAGAGATGAGATTTCATGTCTGACTTTTTTGGAATTAAATATATTATTAGGTGAGAGCTGATAACTTTATCAGCTGAGAAGCATCAGCTTCTTTTGCAAAAGTCTCTATCTGAGATTGGAAATATGAGAGAAGAAAATATGTATTTAAGTTCTTTGTAGTTCCAGTCATGGAAAAAATATGGTTTTCACTACCAGATACAAGTTAAAATAAATCAAGACGTTTCCCTTAGGCTAAATATGCTATCTATTTTCTGTTTCTGAATTTAACTGAAATTATGTGGATTATCTGAACATTTCTACTTTTAAACTAAGGAATTGGATCATCATGAATTGGATTATTCATGTAATATTCTGATAAGCACTTTCTTATCCTTGCTATGCCAATTCAGTGCGAATTCTTACCAATATACTACTTGGTATATCTGGGGTGCACACTCTCAGGAGTATTGCATTCTGTGCCAAAATACCCCAAGAGCCACCAGCAACAACTTCAGTATCTACACAGCTTTTTGGGACTGTCAGAAGAACTGGTTGGACTGGAGTAAAATTGTTCAAAGCAGTGGAAATCACAGTTTATCGGGGTGTTTCTGATTCTGATGGAGAGAATACTTTTATTTAAAGTGAGCAGAAATGGAATAGCTCTTTAAACTTTGTGTCTGGGCTAACTCTCACTGTCAGGCTGTAGCTGTGCAGCTTCAAAGTGGAAATCACAGCATTTCATCCCACTTTAAAATATACCAGCACTGCTTTCTGAAATGCACAAGGCTTATTGCACATTACATGGCCCTCAGTGAAAGGCAGGGGACTTAAGCTGTTGGCATAAATTTGCAGTGATTTTTTTTTTATAAAGATGCTTTAACAGACCATTTTCCTACATGAAGGCAGAGTTTCCTAGGATTCCTATGAGCCTCCACGCAAATCTGTGGAAACATAATAAAAGACCAGAAAGAAAAAACACTAATTATGAAAGAAGAGTAACAAAGGAAAAATAAATAAGTAGTGAAGGAGATGGAGAAGCAACAACCTATGAAACAAATACCCAAATTAATTATGGTTCAGGGGAGCCTCGCTGCAGTACAGGTCTGTTTGCTCATGATTACAATTCTGAAGCTTCTAGCCCAAGTATGACAGCAGTGTTTAAATAAAGCTTAGCAAAGAAACATGTTTTATCACCAAGATGACACACCATGCTCAAGGAATTATCTCCTTTTGCAGTCAAAGAAATTTTTATCTACTTCCTGTAGCTTCGGATCCAGCCTGAAATGATTGATTTCCAGCTGAATGTTGCCAAGTCCTATTCCTCTCCTGCAAACAACAGAAGAAAGCTTGAAAAATAGAGAGACCTTTTTCAGATATGTGTTTAGCTACAGGGAACCCCCTATGACAAGTAAGCACCTCCTGGTCTGCCATTACTAATTTTTTCTTACCATTCCTTTGACCTGAAGACAACAAAGAATTTTTTAATGTATTTTTACAGCTCTGTAACATTCCAAAGCATCTGATTACTCCATAAAACTTCCTCATCCTACAACTAAAACCCCATAATCTTCTTCACATGCCAGTTAGTTATACTACTAGCTAATGCAACATTGAGTGCAAGTAAATCAGCTCAATTTGAGAGTAATTCAATATTGTAGTCAAAAATGAGCAAACCTATTGCTTCAGCTTATAAACCTGAAAGAAAATATACCAGGAAAGTGCTGGATACTTAAATAATTATGGCCAAAAGGCCTACAAGAAATGCCAGGATGAAAGGATAGGATATAAGAGAACAGGGTAAAGTGCCTAGATTTAAATGCTTGTGTTACCAGAAGATCATAATAAAAAGTATAATGCAAAACATAGTTGGCAATGCTACAGCTGGAAGAACAGAGCCAGATGTAAATGCAAATAAATGCATTCCAATTATCTTATTAAAATTTACTGGTTTAAATAGCTCCATTGCTTTAATAAATATTTTGACTATCCTCAGGATTTAATTTTCTGTTTTTAAACTTTCAGTTGCATTATCTATCAAAGTCAATTCAGGCTCTAAGCTTTAAAAAGAAAAAAAGGAGGTATTAGGTCTGCCTGGTTGGTTCCCAACTAATAAATTTAATTAAGTAACCAAAACTGAAGAACCAACACAGATGGTAGAGAACAGAGCAAGTTATTACGTTGCTATCTCTGTTATCAGCCATTACTAATTATATTTTCTGATCCTAAAAGCAAAGTGAGAGGTCTGTCCCGTATCTCCACCCCTCTCTTTCTCCTTCTACCTTCACTATGGATGGAAACAGTTTAATTTTCATAACTATTTTTAATTAGTTCCTTTAATTAATTGTAAGAAATGATCACTTTTATCCTGTACTAGTTAAGTTTCTTCATAAAATCTCTTTGTTATTTGATCATTAAATTGCTAAATCCTCAAGTTTGCTAAAACTAACCCTGACAATCTTCAATGAACAGGGCCAGGCAGAACTGAAGATTGGACATCTGGGATCTTAAATTTATGACCCTTCAAGGACTTTAGAGGAACCAGAAGGAATGGAGGAGTTTAAGGCCTGGAAACTTGGAGACTCCCTGTCTGAGGAGAAAAATCTGAATCTGCTCAGGAGGATGTGGTATGAAGAAGGAAAGTGGTGGGAGCATAGAGTCAAGAGGAAGGAGAACCAAACATGGGTAAAGGAGCAGCTCAGAAACAGAGGAACTCTTCTTTCTGAAGCTGTTACCTGCTGCAGGAAACAGGAGGGGAAAAAAAAAAGGTTGAACTTATAATTGTGTTGTTCTCCTTTCAAATAAGGAATGGAAATACAAGTGATAAAAATCAGATGGTGAATCAGAACTGGCATAAACTGATTTTTTTCCTGAATCTAGAAGCACCTAATGTAGCCATTTAAAGGAGTAAATTTCCATGAGTCAACAAGGCCTTCACCAAAACAAGTCTTGCAAAATTCAAACAAAACACATACAACATAAGCCTGTCCAATATTCAGGTGTCTGCACAGAACTCTGATTAGAGAAGACACTGAGTGAAATCTCAGTGCTCTTGAATTTTAAGCATTTAATTCTCAACCAAGCCATACATCTAACCTCATTCAAGCATTTCCTCTTAAATGAACTGGGATTTAAACATGAGCAGTGGTATTTGTCCCACAGCAGTTTGCAGGGGGTAGGATCTCTGACCTTCAAGGGAGGATACAACACCAGACTGTCCTGCCAAACAGATTTCTAGTGCAAATCCAGTCTCTGCACATGGCTACAGTGGGAAAAGTACAAGAAAATAAAGATTCAGTGCTGCAGCAGTCATTGCACTCAGTTTATCAGTGATGCCTGATTTGCTTGCAAATGGGGTAAGAGAGGTCAAAGGAAAGAGATGAATACTCAAATATCTGGGGCTGGATTCTGTACACAGAAGAGGAACCTTCATCCTAATTTGAAAGAAGAAAGCAAAAACAAGCTGAAATAAGAAAATCACATATAAAATTAAGTCAAATAATTTTTTTTATACTTAGGTATGCTGTACAGTTGCTGTAAAATTGCACTGTATTAAATGGGGGAAAAACATGATAGGTTGGACAAATGAATGCTCATGCAGTTTTAAAACCCTGAATTGAATTTAATTTCTGGGCATCACTTCAGAATAGAAAACAGTTTAGGTTTTATTTTTTCTTCTTCATTGTTTTTTTTCTGTTTTTAAATCTTTTCTTTAAATGCGTATCACACATCAGTAAATTAAATTCCTCATTGCACTCTTTTTTTTTTTTGCTTGAGAGAGTAATTGATTTCAATAAAGACTGTGAAAATGGAGCTATCCATGCTGCACAGAAAATCTTCCATGCAGAATTTAACTCAGGTTTGTGGATTTTTCTTATCCTCCAGGCAGTCATTTGCTGAGGTTCATTTAATCAGCTCAGGTGCTATTATGTGAACAACCAGCTGGAGAAAGTTTATTTCTAATAATCTTCTACAGATCTCTCAGAGAATATTCCCTCACATATCTGTACTACAAGCAGTATAATAGAGAATAATCATTTTATCCTTCAATGAATTCCTATACTTAGTCCTGAAATTCTACGATTAAGAATTAAAGAAATTCAGATGGGGAAGTGGTTCTTTAAGCATTAGAGTGTGAATCGGCCTGTAATCTAGAAAATTAAAATTGTGCTTAAGGAAACATCTAACAAGAATCCTACTGTGTATACGAATCTGGTGCAATATGTAGTAGAAAATAGCATTTCTGGCCATATTAAATGGCAAGTCCTGAATTAGACTGCACAGTACACAGCATGACCTAAAGGATGAAACCTTTTTTTGGCCCAGTTTTGAAGTTCCCTTCTGTTGTATTTAGGCCAAACTTTGCTTATCTAGACCAAATTTGAGACTGTCCCATCCTGGCCCTACCTGTTACATTTGGGCCTTTTGGTTATAGCTGAGTACAAATTATCAAATTCCCTCTGTAAAAACACAGAGTGAATTCTGTACTGGGGCATACCACACCTACACCAGTCTGGTACAAATATGACTGCAAACTACTTCTTTGCATCTGTTATACTTTGCTTGCCTTTCTTGCAATCTATTCAGCACCAGAATCTCATTTGAAAAATCAAAGCGCTGTGGGGTCTAATTACCAAGGCTCAGATTGGTATTTATTATGCAGTTATTCATCTTTATAATTGCTAGTCCCAAGCTTCCAGGTTTTTCTCCCATTAAAAAAACCCAAAAAAACCAACAACAAAAAAACCAAAAACCAAAAACAAACTAACAAACCAAAAACGACGACAACAAAAACAAAAACAAAAACAAAAACAAAAACAAAAACAAAAAAAACAAAAACAAAAACAACCCTCCAACAACAATGAAAAAAACCAACCAAAACCACCAAACAACCAAAATTCAGATTTTGGTTTTGAGTATTACTAATTTTAAAAATCATTCCTTTCTCTTGCAGTTGCTTTTTTATTTGACAAAAACTTTTAAGTAAACCACAATCTTTCTTACCCCAGTCATGATCACAATCACTGACAATCTTCTCTCCTCCTCCAAAAAAGTCTGGGAGCCTCTCAAGGCAGAGACTAGAGAGAAATAACCTCAAATCTCTCCCATAAGCCAAGCTGCACACAGAAATCCAACTCATAGAGAAAATGAGGAGTGAAACAGTGACACAATCCTGCAGTCCTGGCCCTGGATTTCTTTTAAATCCCAATTTAAAAGAAAATTCTGACAGTTTGTCTATGCAATGCAGCTGAGCATGCACCAGGCCCTTAATATTCAGCACATCCAAAGAGTCATTCTGCCATGTCAAGCAACACTAGCACAGATTCTGCCTAAAATATACTTACCCAACAACTTAAAGAAGGATGGGGAAAGCAGATATGTCTCTTTGCACTGGACTTGCAGTGGTGAAAAGAAAAAATGGAAAGAAGAACCTCTAGCCAAAATTTTTGAAAGCTTGTAGAATTAGATAAATTAGAGGTTCCTTCACATAAGCTTGTCAGTTTATCTTTAGTATAAATATTTACCAAAGAGCTGAGCCCACAGATGGCACTGGAGCAGCTCTACTTTGGCATCTCTGCTTGTGCCTGACATCAGAACAGGCCAATCGATTTCTGTAAAATACTCAGATAGTGCTGATAACCAGAGGTAAACTTTTTTAAACCTTAAAAGCTTCACTTGAGATGAAGTTAGTTCCGTTTGCAACTGCAGGAGAGGTTTGCCTTGCAAAATCCGGGAGAGCAGTGGTTCAGCTGCTCTTTGGGGCTGCTGGGGTGGGATGGGCACTGGCCTGCTCAGAGCCATCCTGCCCAAACCGTGCTCTGGGTGCTCATGGGTAGGAACAAAAGTATGATTAAATAACTTTAATGATAACAGGAAACAGGACTGGGTTCCTCCTCTTGGTCCCCACAGGCCACTGGGGTCAGGGTCATTCCCCTCTCAGGGCAGTGTCCTGTCCCTTCCCTGCCCTCTCCCTCAGCTGCTCACACACTTTTCCTACAGCCATGGGGTTAACCCCTCTTCACCCCTCCAAGAACTCCTTGGAACTGTCCCAAAAGTCCTGGGGCCAAGCACTGAGAGAAACCTCAAGGTACTCCATGGTGAAGCAACAGGGAGGTTGCAGCCAGGGGAAGGTCAGGCTCCTCTCCCAGGTGACAGGACACAAGGAAACAGCACTGAGCTGTGCCAGGGGAGGTTCAGGTTGGACATCAGCAAGAATTGCTCCTTGAAAATGGTTTTTAAGCATTGCAAGGGGCTGGTCAGGGAGGTGGTGGAGTCCCCATCCCTGGAGGTGTCCATGGAAGGGGTGGATGTGGCACTCAGTGACAATGTGGGGATTTAGGTTGGACTCGATGATCTTGGAGTTCCTTTCCAACCTAGATGGTTTTGTGATTAAGAATAAAGATCTAAACTGCATCAGGATGTGCCTTAGATTTGTTGGTGACACAGAGGCAAAAAGACATACTTATAGATTCAGGCAGGCAAATGAAAAGCAGGATAGGCTTTTGTAGTCTTAGATACACTGCAGTCTTTAAGCTTGCCACTAAATTTGACATCATCAAAGACAAAGTTGTCAGCAAAAACACAACAAGTTATTGGAGCAACAAATTGCTGGAATAATTCTTTTGAAGTGTTATCTCTGTTGCATAAAATGTCAAAATAACTTGGGTCTGTTACTTAACACTGCAGGAATCTTAGGTGTTATTTTCTTGTGTTTCTCCTGCAGTAAAACCAAAGAAAAATTAATATTAAATTGACTGGAATGTGACTATGTCAATTTAGAGGCAACAGCTCTATGAAGAGCTGAAGATACAATGCCCCAGTTGTGACAACATAGCCTGGCATGCACAAAAATTAATCATTTCTCCTTAAATAATTGCCAATTTTCTTCACACAGCTCTTACGAACTTGCAGTGTTTTCCTGCACTATGAGCACTGAGTGCTCTGGACTAACTCTGTCTGGGACATATGCCCTCTCTATAACCATGACCTTGTTTGAAGGAGACACCATTTCCTGTTATCACTCTCTCGGAATTAGAAATCCATAATCTTCCCCTCCACTGACAGTTATAAAAAGCATCATTAAAAATGGATATATTCGTGGTGCATCTACATATTCATCTTAATACAGTGAAACATTTTATTCATACTTCCTCTTTATAGCCTTTGTTCCCAGTGGTGTCTTGCACTTCCCAGAAATATCCTTGCACGTTGTATCAATCTTCTTAAAAAACAGTAAATGGAGAGGAAAATAGCCTCCACTGAAGTTCCTGCTCAGTCTGGGGCAGAGCCAGAGTGGCCTTATGTAGTAATTTTGACTATATTGATTTGGTAGATGAGTCCCATCCAGAAAATGTGTCTTTTTTTTTTTGTTTTAAAAGATACAAAACCCCAGGAGTCTGCAGTGTGGGCTGTAGAAGAGGCCTTCTTTTGCCTCAGAACTGGCATGTTAATTAGCATGAGGCTAGCACAGCAGAAAGTTGATTCTCTTTACAATATGTTTTTGCCTCTGTGGTTAGGATCTGTTTTCACAGAAGAAGCTATTTATGAACCAAGCTGTCATGTTCTGTCAAGCAATTGATGACTATTCCTATTCTCTGACAGCTGCTCCTTCTGATTACACCAATGACAGTTTGCCTCGGGATGGTTGTATCAATCTTTTTCACTAAAAAAAAATTCCTGACTTTGATTCCCTTTTCATCTTGTGGCACAAAACTCATCTCATCTTCAGGGGAAGTCCTGTTTGTTAGCTGTGCTACTCACATCATTGAAGAATTCCCTCTGCTTCCTGCTTACTTTGTATTCTGACAAAACATGAGCAGACCTGAGGGAGCAGTGATATCAGAAACTCTTCTTTCCTGTACAGTGCTTCTCCAAAGGAGATGTAACAGATCCAGGCACCCCATAAACCTTTTGTACAAATGACAGGGATTGGAAACATGGGCAAGGAACTCCTACTTTGGGTTCTCCATTTCAATGAAGTTCAGGCAGTTGTACACAATTTTGTTTTTAATAGAAGAGCTTTACATTCCTTTTCCCCTTGAAATTTTGGGGTCAGACTACAGTGGAGGTGCTCAAACTTAGACAAAGATGTAAAGATGATGAAAGGCAGCATCTGAAGAATGAGCCACTTTTCTTTCACAATTTTTTTTCACAATTTGTATGAGCCACTCACTGTGCCTGCCTTCTCATGGCTTCATGATCATTCCTTTTGTCACCTTTCTTTCTGTGACAGAGAATCCTTAAAGAGCTGCATATGGAAATCAGTTCCTCGATGTGCCTTTGATAAGCTGACTGATAGAAAATGGGAGGTCAAAATTACTCAAGAGCCCCTCTATTGAGATGAGATGGTCAGAATGTAAATATGTAAATTTACACATTAAATTTACAATATTTTCCCCTGTAAATATGTCTTTCCAGTATTATCTGAGCTCCTTTTTCTAAGAGGGAACAGAAGAAGGTGGAGTGACCTTTGAGATAAGCTATGAAAAGCTGCATTCCTGCTCCAAGGCAAGGAGAAGCTGCAGTGCTCACCTGCCTAAACTCTGTGTGAAGGGAGAAAGTTCATGACCATTAGACTGAGCACTGGAAAGCTGAGCTGGGAAAGCAACTTTAGTTGCTTTTTAGCTGCAGTTAAAGGAAAGGAAGATGTAAACATGTACTGAGGAGTGAGCCAATGCATCTCACTTCTTCCACAGAGAAAGGGAAAGGACTTGAGTTAGATCACAAAGCATCCCTCCAGCATTTGGCTTGATTTCATTCCACATAAGCGAAATTTTACTCTTAAAATTGGACTTTTCCACATCCAGTTCTAAACATAACTCACTGCAAACATGCAAGCAGACTTCTCCTACTTCTTTAATCTTTCTTTTTCCTTTGCAAATCTACAGATGCTCTTTTATATCTTGTCTATCAACAGAGTTGTCAATTAAGCTGTAGCAAGATAGGACAGTGCTCAATTCTATCTTAAAGCAAGAATAAGAGTTATGAATTAACAGAACTCGCATTGCTGCAAATTTATTGTTAGTGAGACAAGAGATGCTGGCAGAGGGGGCCCAGTTAGTTTTCAAATCTCAATTTATTTTCCTGGAGGTACAGTTAGCAAAGTATAAATATGTTTAGACTTATAAATTATTAGCAGAATTATGAAGTTAGTGAGGATCTTCAAATATCTCAGCAATGCATTTATTTTTCAGTCAGCTAAAGTTTCCAATTATAGGCTTCACAGGCTAAAATCCTGGCTCCAGCACAATTAAAATGGGTTTTCTCATTGACTTTGGATTTCACTTTTTGATGTTTATATTATTTCTGTAAATGCCTATGCATTTTACTTTTGCATTTTTAAACAACACTCAGATTTTGGCATCATCAAGGGACTCCTAAAGACTGAATCTGCTCCAAAAGTCATGTAACCCATCTGGCTAGGACTTAAGCCCTATATATGATTATTCCTAGGTTTTCCTTATGATTCCACTAGTCAGGCAGAGACACAGGTGTCATTTTAGAGTCAGGGTGGGAGCAAGAAATCACACTGTGTTCTTCAGAGATACAGACCAGAAGGCAGAAAAGGTAATTTTGGTGATACTTGTCCCAATGTTAATGACTCTGAACAAAAAACATTCTCCAGAAATACCCTAGTGAGTAGCAGAAAACAATGTATTAGAAAGTATTAGAAAACAATGAGTTCCTCATTCATGCTGCCTATTTAATGCACACTGATAAGTTCATTTTCATAAGATTCCTTTGATAAGATTCCCCTCTTAATCTGTTTAACATAGCTCAAAACTTTGTGCAGGAAAATGTATGGAATAACAAAAATTAATGGATGTTATGTTTTTCTACGTACTGATTCTATAGATGGACTGCAAGGTGACAAGTAATTTCAATTTTCTCTTTCGAGTTCTAACAGTAACAATAGGACAGACAATCATCCTGCTTCACTTCCACAGTGTAAAGGATAAGGTGCTCAGAAGAGCAGAGAGAATATTGTTTAGCAATATCAACTTTCCAAGACTTTGCTTACTACCCTTTTTGAAAATCCCATTTAGAAACCTTGATCTCAAAGTTACTTTCTTTGGGCACAATTAGCAATAAATTTTTTTTGATCCACTTGAAAGTATAAACCAGCAGAATAAAAACACCCTTCAGTTCTCATCAAGTAAGAATTTCATTTTCAGGCTTAGTTCAGCCAAGTGCTGAAATTTCTCCTTGGGAAAGAAGCTCCAAAAAAAAGAAGGGGGAGATGGATGGTGAGACCTGGCATATTTGTTTGTTTCCTAAGTGTGTGAGGCAACCAAGCAGATCAGCAAACTACCTTCTCAAATGTTTTCTCATGTTCACAGAGAAGAAAGGACAACAACTGATTGCTGCCAAACCTTTTTTCCATAATTTAATGACTGCTGTACGTGCATCCAGTTATTCCACATTTGACCTGTCTCTGTTACTCTTCCCAATAGTGACAATTCATTTTGCAGGAGGTCACATGGGAGCAAATTAGACTACTCAAAATGTCACAGTATTACTCAGACAATGTGATAAATGCAGAGCAATTTCTGTCTGCACAGACACGTCTGGGGAAGCTTTAAATGAGATAGCTCAGGTGCAGAGAGCATAATGTAGAGCTTAGCAAACGCCAGTTCACCAATTTTGACTATTTCCAGTCAGCTATAAAGCAAAACTCCCAAGTGCAAGACTGGCACCGGTTTGTGTCATGTCTGCCATGGAAAGGGAAGATACATGCATAAATATTTCTTTTTATCAGGTACACATAGGTATGCTTTATAGCATCTTATTTACTAAATAAATCTATTTTCCTCAGGAGCTGAAAACATCTTGCAAGCATTAGCTGAAGTCCAGCAGGGGTTGTATTTTATGGTGAAGATGCAAAGTGTGAGGAACAGACCAAGAGATATTAGAGAAGCTGCAGAAATAGGTTTTAGTTTTTGGTTCCCCTTTTTTGCCCACACTTTTCATCTAAGTGTCGGTATTTTCTCAATGATTTTGGTTGCACTCAGCTGAAATAATCAATGCTAACCCTCAGCATTTGCTTTGACCAGAAAATGCCAAATTGGGGGTGAAGGGAGGAGCATCCATTTGTTTCCTTTACTCAAAAATAATCATTCTGATGTTGATAGTTCCCTTTCCCTGTTTGATACGTTTGCTCTGGAAAACCAAACACTCCAGGAGCTCCTCCAGAGCATTTCTAGGCAGCAGGAACTCAGGAGGTGAGTGAGTGAGACTCACATGCATAACAATAATTCAGTAAATGTGCTGTAGGGAGAATCGTCCTGCTGGTCCTGTGCTGGGGACAAGGATCACACAGCAGCATGATTTGTGTTAAATAAGGAATGGTTTATTCTTAGCATTATTAAACTGAAAGGGATTAGTAGATGGCAATGATGCATTTCTTGTAATCTACTTTAGTGGAAGTAGTCAAAATTCATGAGGATTTTTTAAAGACACCAAAAAATAGGGTTTTTTCTATCCTTTCTGTTTGGGGCAAATGTTTTCAAGAAAGTACAAAATCGAAAAAGTTTCCCAGAATCATAATGAGTTCATATATATGTATAAAATACATTGCTAAGCATTTGTTACAGTTTTTTTTCTTTTGTGAATACTGCTTAACATAGCAGGGAAACGTGGTCACTTATCCCTTTGTGCTACCCCTGTAGTAGGAGTGGTGCACAAGAGATTTGGCACGTCACCAGTCACTCAGGCTCTTCCCTGGTAGATTTACCAAGAGGCAAATTTAAAAGATGGAATCTGCTGTAAACCTAAAATACTTATTTGATAGATATTAAAATAATTCTTATTCCCTGTAAAAATAAGATAACTATTTGCTTTCATTAACTTTTTCTATACCAGGTAACATAACTGTGCTACTCTGTAGTGTCACATTGCAGATACAGGTATGTGAACTGTAGAATTTTGTGGTGTGAGCCTGTAGCAGACAAGGCCCTCCAGTTATGAATATATATATATATATGTGTGTGTGTGTGTGTGTATAATATACATATTTTGTATATATATATTTTTATATATATCCCTTTTTACCCAGGAACTTTGTGCAGAATTTACTGCGGTGTAAGAGCAGGGCTATGTCAGCTCTCCCTGGATGTCTGGTCATTTTAAAGCTAAAGATTAAACAAAATTATTCATTCTCTCTATCACATTTTCAAGAGATAGCTAAGAAGATTAGGGAAGTGAAAGGACATCTCCTGAGAAGAGCACAGAGATCTGAAATGACAAATGGTGGTGATGGAAATGAGGTGGGCTGGGTTGGGTTTTGTTTAAAGAGAAAGCCCCTTTTCTTCTGTTATGCTGCAATTCCTGCTATTCTAGAGCAAGAAAGTGTCTCCCCTGCTGAGCATCTCTGCAGAACTAATGAGGCACCTTGTTGTTTGCTACACTGCCTTGCTTTTTAAATAGAATCCATGATGGGGGACCATTTTAAAATCCTTGTGCCAAACTCTCTAGCTAATGGAGCACCAGGGACCAGAATTGCTGGTTCCTGTGTTCAGGAAGCCACAGCTGAGATCCAAGTGAACACTGAGCCTACAGGTTACCCTGCCTTTTATTGTTTATAACTTTCAACACAGTGATTGTCCCACTAGTGGAGAAGCACTTCAGAGTCTGTCAGGGCTGTGCTTTACACCTGACAACGTTGAGAGTGCTGGGAGAAGAATTGCCAGTCATATCTTCCCTACCCAGCTTCTCTCATCAGACAATCTCCCTGGTGGGCAGATGTGATTTAGGTACATTTTTCTTGTTACATTCAAATGTTTTGAGCAGTTAGAAATGGAAAGCAAGTGTAAAAGAATAGAAACAATGTCATATTTTTGGATGAAGAGCCCATTTCCATGGAATATTTTTTTAACCACATAGGGAACATGCTGATAAAATACAGTGACAATAGAAGCATTTGGAAATCAGGAGTGCTTCAAATTCCATTCCTTCTGCTTTTGTTTTAACCCTCTTTTCCACACTGTGATTTTCTTGGAAATTACTTCAGTTTTGGTGACTAATAATAATGCAAAGCAAGCTGTGCTTCAAATGCTTTCCTGTTCATCAAATTCACTTCCAGAGATATGCAAAAGAGGGAGTGTAAGTGCATTTAAGAATTCCTCAGCCCTTCCTTTCAGCTCTACTTTTACATATTGACCCTCTGGGGCACATCATTCAACTTTCATACAATTTTCCAGCTCCAGGAAAGTTGTGGTCAGTTTTGGAGCTCAGCTGCTTTTCCCTGCATCCTCATAAAATGTAGGGCTTGAGTTCCAGCCTTGGCTGAATGAAATTTCTCCATTCTGTTGTTGTTCATCCCGTGTTTGTTTTCTGACATTTCACCCCTGAAGTGCTTGTTTCTATACATAATTTCTTAAAACATTAAAAACATCTGAAGAGATACATCCAAAACTATTATTTTCCTCCCAAAGAGTGCTGAGTTCCTGTTACCACACATAACCAGGATCATTGCTGATTTATGCTGACTAATAATCCAGTTGCTGTCATGAGTTAACAGATGCAGAACTGCCATTTTAATTCCACATATAAATAATTCCATGGACAGCTTTAACCCAGTTTTTCCTTTAGACTTTTGTAAAAGTTTAAATTTCAGAAAACAGTCTCCATACAACCATACTCTTCAGTGTAATTAAGTGTAATAATTGCTGTATTTAATTAAATTAGCCCAATTTATTCTCCCGCTGGATTATTTGAGGGTAGAATCAGATGCAGGCAGAGGAAATAACCAGATTTTACCATTTTCAACTGCTCTACCTTTCTAAAGAATTTCCATTGCCAGACTATCCCTCTTTCTCACTGTCATGAACACCACACCTCAAGGCACTGAACTGCCAGCTAGAAAAGCTGTTTGGGACTTGGTGGGGTAGTATGCAAGGTCAGGTGGGTTAAGAGCAGCTCTTTTTTATGTATGTGGAATAAAGAGAAGAGAAATTAATTGTTATAACAATTGGTTATATGGTCTTCAAGCTCTGAGCTTTCCACCCTATAAACTGCCCTCTTAGTCTTTACTTGGGCTTGCACTTAGGGAACTTGTTTCCTGCAAACTGATATATTTTTGCTTATGTGCAAAATGAAATAAGTTGGAAATGGTATGCATGTTACATGGAAGAGTGTAACACCTCACTGCCAATAAAACCAATCACTGCCATGTCATTTTACTGCCACAGGCATGAATGCAGGAAGACAATATTCAAATACAGCTGTTCAAAAACATTTCTAGAGGGTTTGTTTATTCACTGGACTTTTGAAAGTGAGTTTGGTAGGGCAGAGTAGTTCAGCCACCATTTAGCTCCCGTTTCCCTTAAAAAATAGCTTATTGTGGTTTTATTACTACTCTCTATGTTACTATTCTCTATCTGTATTTTTCCATTTTACGAACCTTTCTGGAATCAATTTCTGTTTATTAGCCTTATTAGAAGCAGCACTCACCTAAAAATTGAGACTGCCTTGTGAATGCAGAAGTCATGTGAGAGCAAGAGAAAAAATCAGTGCAAAATAGGTTGGTTTGTAAACTGTTGCAGCAGAACAGCTGTGTTTTGCACAAATATCATGTTAGAAGTTTATTATCTTGCTGCTTTCTAGACCAGCAGATGAAGTTCTGAGCAGTTTATTTGTAGAGTCAGGGAATCAAAGCCACCTTTTGAGGGGTGAGATTGTATTATGACTGAATGTAAGTGATGAAATAATTTGTAAATACATAAAAGTGCAATTTGCAATGACTTGTAAGGACAGCATTTTTTTACCTATCTGTATGAGTGGACAAAGGACCTCAGCTTTTATGATGTCTCCATGCAGATGTCCAAAGGTTTAACCTGACAGTAAATATTTTGACTATCATAACTAGGTAAAAGTTTATTGGTTTTCCCAAACTTTACTTTTTTTTTTTTAATGAACCTGCACAAAACTGTTTTGATCTATGCATTAATGGATGTTTATTGATAAAACTGAAGAATATTAGAAGCCTGTTGGTAATTGAAAATACCTGACCTTCAATATTCACACTGATGTTTTTGGAGCTTTTGGATATCTAGTGAGATGTCCTATTTTTCATCTTACAATTACAACACTATTTTTTAATCTAATTTGACATTAGTATTTGATCATTAAAGACATCACTCCTTCTGCTTTTAGGTCGTGGACTAATTTATTTGAACTCCTCTGGAAATGAAACCTAAGATCTCCAAGTCTAAACAAGTGCTATAAAATATGTTTTCCTTGTTTGCAGTAAAGAAAGCTCTTTGTTGTGATTTCCAGCATTGCATTTAGACATCTGACATCTATGAACAATGATTAGCTTGGCCTGTCTCAGGCACTTATGTAGCATTTATATTGGCCTTGCTGAAGGCAGCACTAATCACTGCATGAGTCTCCTTTGTGAATTCCTGTCGAAGTGAAAGTTATTTATACAGTAATTCATGATGTCAGCTGTCAGTCCTGTAGAAATCCTAATTTTGAGTCATTTACATAGCCTACTTTTAGTGGCTGCTAAACAAGTTTTGCAAAATCATACAGGAGAAGCAGCTCTGCAGGTCCTGTACGTGCACTCAGTGAAGACGTGGAGAGGGTGAGGTGTGTGAAATGGATTTGAAGGATTTTTAACAGTAAGGCTCAAAATCAGCTGCTGGTTTCTCAGACAACACTGAACATTGGGCCTCTGGAATTCAGTTGGAAAAAGGACACATTCAAATTTTTTGCACATGAGCTGAGTTGAGTGGAAAGGCTGTTACACCTGCCTTAACTGGTGAGAGGTAACTCAGCAGTGTCCCTACCAGAAATTGATTTCAGAGGAATGGTCAGCATTCACAGTGAGACCTTCTGGCACAGCAGAGGCCATTAAGTTTTGTGCAGGGATTTTGTGAAAGGCCTGAGTATTTAGAACTGGCATTTGTGTTCCCTTCCACATCTGGACACTGAGGATAACCAGTCTCACTTAAAGACTGAAGCAGAGAAGGCATTAAGTACCTCAGTCTTTCCCTCCTTTGCCACTTTTTCTCTACTCCTACATTTAATAAAGGGTGGAGATTTCCCTCAGTTCTCCTTTTGTTGCTCTTCCATAAAATCTTTTTTTTGTTGTTATCTTTTACAGCAGCAATCAGATTAAGTTCTGGCAGGGCTTTGGCATTTCTTATTTTCTTCGTGCCTAATATCACAAACATACTTTTAGTCCTCCTGAATTGCCTGTCCCTTCTTCCAAAGGTGACAAACTCTCTTCTTCCCTGAGTTCCAGCCAAAACTTTGTTCAACCACCTCATCTTTTTGGCTCCGTGGCTCCAAGATTGGAGCTGATTCATGTCTAACCAATGCAGAGGTGAGATTTATCTGCACCTGTGTTGTAGGTACCTTCAACACATGTGAGTCCAGCTATCCATGGTCATCTATCATCCTTTAAATCTTACCTGTGCAGCCAAAATCCAGCAAACCACAGAGGGGGAATTTGTCAATAACTGAATAAATGTGTATTGCTCACTGTACAGTGTGTTGGATAGGATATGCAGACTTTGAGAGTGGAATTCCCATTGTTAAAATAAAAAGGTTTAATACATGAAGCTGAGCTTCTGGTAAAACTGGTTGTAGTTAAAACCAAAAGATAGGCTGGGTAACTGAACTACAGGTCGTGTGATCAACCAGAGACCAGGAATGAGCTGCTTCAAAAGCACCAGAACTGTCTGTCATTCCTCAGCAAGCAAAATCAAACCCTGCAAGGCTGGGGCAACCAGGAATCACAACAGAGAGGCCATTTCGGTTACTCACACAAAAACCAGAAGGATGTGAAAGACATGAGGAGATAATCCACTCAGGAATCTCAAAACATCCCTTTTAAGTTCAGTTTCTGGTATTTTCCCAAAGCTAGTAAGCCTCTGTGCCTTGGGTTTTCTGGCCCTAGAAGTACCATTTGGGTTGACCATGTCTTTCCTTTTCTCTTTCCAATTTTATCTTCCATATTTCTAAGAGATTTCCATGACAATCCTAATACTGGATTAAGGAGGACATGCTGCTGAGGGTAGTCTGGCTCTCTGGTGTGGCTCAAGCCAGCATGGGAAGCTGTGCTGCGTGTAAATGACACAGACATGCCAAAAACTATCATCAACTGGTGTCAGTAACAAAAGATTATATCATATCAGCAGGGTGCAGGGAAATAAAAAGCAAAATGCTACTTCTCTGACCCTCTGCAAACATAGTTTCACTGATTTTGTTGGAACTACACTAATTCCCACTGTTTGAGAACTCAGCCCCAACAAATTGCACTTGTCACAGTAATTCCATGAAAAGCAATGTAATTAACATTACCTGCATTGAAAACACCACTGTTAATTGATGCCAGAAAACCTTAATTCAATTTCTCATTACCCTAGAACTGGAGACTCTCTGAATGGCATTCTTTCTCTTTATAATAACCAATATTCATATTTGCCTGCACGGCCTCTCACTGTGACTTGTAAGCTATTTCAAACAGCTCAATAATTACAGTTCTGCTGCAGAACTATTATGCCTTGGGTGGACTGATATTTTTCAAAAGGAATAAATGAATTATTATAAGGCTATCAATTACATCCAGAAAGGGTAGTAAAATGCAAATAATTGTCCCGTTAGAGGTTAATTTATTATCCCAAGCTATTTTATTGATTCAGCTTACAAAGATGTGGCTCAGGCAGTGTGTACCTTCATGCAAGGACACACTGGCTACAGAAACCACCCCCTGCACTTGTCTGGAGCCACATCTCAGGGCTGGGCTGCAGAGACAATGTCTGGAGATTCAGTTTTCCTGTTCAGGGTGTGTGAAGGGAGGGGTGTTTCTCTTTTTTCTACAGAGAGCTGTTCATCAGAAACTGAAACACAACCAGAGATCTAAGTTCCTCCAGCCAGTCTGTTTAAATTCTCTGAAGACCTGGTCCAGGTTCAGAAAAGGCTCAGTCAAGAAACTTCATATTTTGAGGTTATAAACTATCCCTGATATTCCACAAACAGCATCAGTGCTATGTACTTTATCTAAACCAGCCAGTTCTGACTTACTCAGGAAACATACAGACATTCTAGGGGATAAAAATGTTTAAATACTGCTTAAATAAACCATGACTTAAAAAACCCCAAAAGTTTTCCAAAGTCACTCTGTGCTTGAAATCTTAGCTAAAAAAACCAAACCAAACCAAAACAAAAAGCCAAACAAAACCCCACACTAATCCATAGTATTACCATCCATCTTGAAGATTATTTTCTGTCCATGCCTGGCGGGGAGAAGTGGGAAAATCAGTGGTTTTGGCTTTGCTGGTGGTGCTTCAGGAGGCCAAAGGAGTGCATGTTCCATGGCTGTGTTTATGCCAGAAAGTTGTGTCATCTCCTGCTGCCTCACAGGGCACACGCTTCACTGGGACAGCCAGCCTTTTACCTCATTTTTTCAGCCCATACAAATAAATATTTATTTGTGGACAGTCTTACAGTTGTCACAGTGGGATTAAGGCTTGTCCAGCTGATGGAATCCCAGTTTTAGCTTCCTACCAATTACGAAAGGGCAAGAGGAATGGTTGGGCTTTGTTTTGGATTTGTTTCCAGAGCTCTAATCTAAAACACACTCGTGCAGCTGGGGATAGAGTACTCAACCCCAATGATCAGACCAGCTGCTTTCCTGGAAAATATTTGAAGCCATGGCTCTACCTGCTGGAACGGTGGGAAATGGCACTGCACCAAGAGGCTGCTTGGAGAAACTGCCTCCTTTGTATCATGTATTTCCCTCCAGGATCCACACCTTAGCTTCTGTCTGTAATGGCAGGAATTTTCAGTACATTTTTGGGGTTTTGTGGCATGAGACTCTAGATCTGCCTGCCCCTTTCCCTGCTGGAAATTTGTGTGGTGGGCTACAAACCAGCTTTTCTCAAGATAACTAAGTGGGAGTATGTGTTTATTAATACCAGAACCTGCTCTCTATTAATCTCTGAAGTCTCTGGTGCTGGCTTATTAAGCTGGGCTTAGTCACTGGCCTATTTTCTGATGGATACTAAACTTACAAAACATGGAGGCATGGGTCATGGATAACATTTTCAGGAGCATCCAGGTGAGTTAGGCACTTCTGAACACTGCAAGCCAAGAGTCAAAGTGAGCCTTTAAGGTTTATGCAGTACACTGATTTACAGTGGTTCTTTAATATTTTGTTGATTTGTTTTGATTTTGTTTGTGCATTGTTTTTTGGAAAAAAAAACTACATATCAGGTCAAATTTAGCCCTCTTATAGAATGAGTTTTCTCCAGGATTTATCGTTTTTATTTCTCTAGCATTTCCATCTAATATTCTCAGTTCTGCTTTGCAACATTAACAAGCTAAGCCATACTGTTGATGCAATCATTTCTATTATTCTCTTTCTGATGCAGAGATCACTAGCACATCTTCCAAAGCTGGCCAAAACAGTCAGTTATTTCACAAAGAACTGATAAAAAATAGATTTTAAAAATATCTTCAAGTCATTTGTGTGGCTTTGTTAAAACATATTTTGGTTCTACAAACTTATTTTCTATTCCAAATGCTTATATTTGTAATCAACATCATTTATTAGAGTGTAAGGGATCTTTAATAGGATGCTTTTTGGTTTATGTTTCTTGAAAGAAGCAAAAATTAATTTGCTTCTGGTCCTTCTATTTTGTCCTTTGGCAGAAACACTGGAGCATTACAACTAGAATGTTGAGAGAATGTTTAAAAAGACACGAAGGGGAGCATCTATGCACAAAACCATTTAAAACCCCTCATTTGTGTTGTGTAATATGCTTTGTGAAGAGCAGCAGGGGGAATGGTTGCCAGCTCCGTGCAGCACTGGGCAGAGTGATGGCTCACTGTGACACTGCACACCCTGAGGCAGCACCTCTGCTCTGCTGGAGCCCTCCCCTGGTGTTAGTGCAGGGCTTTCCTGCTGGATATTCCACGGGAGTTCTGCTGGGGTGACTTGTGCTGGTCCTGGAGCTTGGCTGGACAGTGCAGGGTCTGCAGCAGGCAGGTGTGCTCTGCCAGCAGAGACATCCTGACAGTCACCTCTTGGAAGAGACTGCTTCAGAAACCCAGCTGTAGTTGTTTTTCCACCCAACATGACGTGATACCAGAACATAGACATGTGCATGCACACGTCCTTCTCTGGCTGGTGGATTTATCACAAAGGAGAATTTAACTGCATGTCAAAAAGGACAGTTAATGGAAGTTGGAAGGATACAGTATTTTTTTCCACACAGTTAATAATTATAATACATGAAATACTTGGGTTACTTTAGCAGAAGCTTTTCCAATGATGCAAAGCAATCAGCATCTGACAGTATAATTCTAGAATATCTTTTTACACTAGTTTTATGTACTCTGTGCTGGTATGCAAGACAAAACCGTATTTCTTTCTATACTGTTAGCTGCAAGCTTGTACTGTTCTGAGGACTAGACCATTGTACTGAGAAGAGACAAGGCATGCAGTCTCATCATGAAGTAATTTCAAAGAGTAGAGTTTTCTCTTTTTAATCTGGGATGGGCATCCATCAAAGGCAGGTGATGGATCTGGAGTGAGGCTGTGTGCTGGTTTATGTGGTGTCTCTGCTGGAGGGAATCATCCTCTGTACCAGAAAAGGGGCTTTTAGCTTTTGCTTGATATTACTCCACTCTTTTGCATGCAGTGGCCAAAGTGAGGCTCTTCTCCAGGAACTTCATCTCCAGTGAAGTCCTGGCCCTTTGAAACCTCCCACAAATCTGTTCCACAGATAATTCTCCCAAGACCTGCAAGGTTGGTTCTCTTGACAAGAGAGAGCCTCCAACAAGAAACTTGTAGGGACATCTCTCTGAGCTTTTTTGCTTCTGCTTCTCCTTGGGTGTATCTGCAAATAGAATTGGACCAATACTGCCCATATAATATTTGACGGGTCTCTGACAATTTCAACTGCAGCATCCTTGGGGGGCCATAAAAAGTGGTCTTAAAAATATCCAGAGGTAAAACAATCCCTTTTATTTTTATCAGGATCACTCAAAAATTAAAAAAGAAAATTTCCAGGCAGAACAAGCTATTAAATGTTCATAATCTTATGTAAAACTATTGAAACTCTTGGCTATCAGTGCAGGCTTTTCCACTGGAAGACTCTTCTTGTCTTCAAATTAGGAATTTCAACATGAAAAAACATGTTAATGTAACATGAAAGAGAGGTGCAAATACTGCCTGTCCATGGCTCTCCCTCCCTCGATTTCAATGGCAGTAATTAAAAAACAAAAAAAAGAATTTTTTGGGAAGTAGTCTATTTATTTGAGTGGAAACTAATTCCATGATTGCCATGGAGGTTAAAACAGGAAAAGGCTGTTTTGTTTTACTTGGTTGTCTGAAATTGCAGATGCCTTCAGACATCTTTATTGCTCTATAGGAAGCAGTAATGATAATTTGAGGGTGAATGGATAACATCATTCATGGCTGTAGACCTGCAGAGCTCCCTGGATGAGGACACATAAATAAACAAAATGGAAATGGGAAATGTGGGTGATGTTAAGATCTCAGTTTGAAAGCTGGGAAGGGGAGCATGCTGATAAACCCATCTGGGGTACTGGTAGGACACACCAACTTATATTTTAAAAAGCTCTGTGCACATGATGAGATTACCAAGACAGAAAACCACAGATCTTTTGTATCAAAACCACTGAATATTGCAGGGCTTCAATAATATCAAGTGACAGAATTCTTGAAACCTTTGGAAAACAACAAACAAAAAAAATCAGTTTTCTGTGCTGAAGAGCATTTCAACAAAAGTTAAGCACCTGATCATGTTCGAGGCTCAGGGACACACTACTGCTTTTATTTTTTGTTGTAAGTGGGAACATTCCAAGTGAAGATGGGAGTATAGGTGGGATCAGTACTGCCCAGTGGGGTTTTGACCAAAACCAAGGTTCATTGTGTCAGTTTTCATAGTGCCACTTCTCCATGTCAGCCAGTATGATCTCACAAATTGGTGAGGAGAAAACCTGAACAAATGCAGACAGGAGGCAACTTGGAAAACACTCTTTAAGATGAGGACTATGTTCTCAGAAAGCTTCATCCTAACCTTAGATCTGTTCAAGTTCATGACTGAAACTCCTGTGCATCTGCTAAGCATGATGACAATTAATGTGTAGGTGGAAACACCTTACCAGCCAGGAGAGGCTGGTAGAAGACATGAGAGCTGAGTTGTGTTCTACGTTTTTGTTTGCACATCACAGCACCATTCTCTGAGAAAAAAAAATAGGCTTTAATTTGTTTTCAAGGCGTTTTGAGCAGGTTATTTTGAAGCAGCTGTGAGGCTGCCTGGGGTGTCTGTTTCAACATTGCTGAAATTTCAGTGCCTCACATTAGAATTAGAAGTGACCCTCTGATATTGTAGAGTCAAGGACTGGAAAAGGAAATCAAAGAGTTCCCCTCTCTGCTAGCAGGGAAACATGCTTTCTCATTTAGAGGAAACAGAAGGAGGGAATTGGGTTTCCATAGTGATTCATGAGGAAAGGACATGGTTACCTGGAAACAGGACTGCTCCCATCCACTGAAAAAGCCTTTCTTGTATTTGTTTATTGGTGAGAGATCAAAGCCAGCTCTTCACTCACACAGGAGTGGGGAGGTTGGACCCGGAACAGGTGTTCTGCATCTCATTTGAGCACAAGCAAGTAGAGGGAGACACCAAAAACTTTGAGCAGGACCTCCACAACCTAGAAATTACTATTTCTGTTTGTAAATCAAGTCTTTATTGTCAAAGGCTTCAGAAAAGTGGCCACTAATTAGGAATGATTGCTGCAGCCACTGCCATCTGCGGCTGCGTCAGAGCCACCACAGCATTTCGTACAGCCAGGCAGCTGTACCTGGGGAGGAAAATCTGTCTTGATCCTGTGAGTTGTACTCTACAGACATTTACAGAGCCCACACTGCCAGCTGCTCCTCTCCATGTGGCCCTTCCTTCCTTGCACCTGGGGCTTGCTGGGTCCTTCACTTCTCAGAGCAGAAGAATCAAGGAGGCAAAATTCTGAAAGACTCCAGTGGTGATCTAAAGGAATTACTGGAACTTCTGGTTATCTGTGAGTTACAAGTACTACCCAAGCATGTGAGTAAGTGCAGGCAGGCAGGCAGAACAACCACAAAACTGTGGCTCAAATGCAAAGAGTAAATTTATTTCATTACCTCTGTGACCAGAGAATCCCAAAGCAGCACCTGAGTGGAGACACACAAGTGGGAATGCTGGCACTGTCAGGCTCAGTCCATCCCAGCTGTTGGCACCCATTTACCAAGGACGAGTTGTTTTCCACCATGCTGTGACCTCCCTGTTCTTTCTTATGATTTCTGAGCTTTGATCCCCTCTCTCCTGAAACAGGGAGCTCAGGCATATCTGTGAGAGGGCCTCTGAGCCTCTCCAAACACCTGTGCTAGGTCTACACAGAGATTCTGCTTCTCAAAGCAGACAGAGTATGAACAGCAATCAGCACAATGGATGGGCTTTCCCACACTGTTCTCCAGGTCTTGGCATTCCCAGCTGCAAGGTCACTCAGCAAATCTACATTCTTCCAGTTTTACCCTTTTTCTCACAACACCAAGCATGATTACCTTCACAAAGGATCTCATTCAAAGCACAGAAATATTTCTAGAGATCTTGGCAAGTCTGCTAGCTGTCCAAGAAAAAATGGGTTTACAGCTAAACCTCTGGGCTATACCTCAGCTTCCAACTCTTTCATAAAGCTGCTCAAGTACAGACCTTGCAATACCTCAGTGTATTTAGAGAATTTCCTTCCTGTTTTAGAGACAATAAACTGTGTTGCTTTTCAGAATAAAGTCCTTCCTTCAGAACAAAATAATAAAAAAGTGAAGGATCGGGCAGATACCTATTTCCATAAAAAAGCTGCAGACTAGAAGTGAACTTAGAACTGCAGATATAAACCTCTGGTCAGTCACACAAAGGGTCATCAGAACACTCAATTCAAACACACTCAAACATAGTTTGGCTAAAGAAAATAAAGAAAATAAAGAAAATAAAGAAAATGTTATTGCCTAAGCCATGCTTGGAGGGTTGGTTGCTGTGGTACCATCAGCTCCAGCACAAGGGACATCAGAGCTTGGCTGTAGGCTCTGATCCCCTCTGCTCCCATGAGAGGTGTTTTATCCATCCCTAAAAATCCTTCTAGTCTCATGTTTCCTTGCAATCCTGCTATCACTTTTTTCAGTGTGGCACTGAAGGTATGGAAAGTAGAATAACAATTTTAAGTCTTTTAAGCTGGAAAGGAGCAGGAATACAGGTCCTGCACTTCCTGAGTGAGTGCTTCACCTGCAGTGTGATGGAGCTGCACCCAGACTCTGTGCTTTCAAAGAAAGGTCAAACCCTTTATCAGCACTCAAAGGAAAAGTGAGAGAAATGGAGAAAATGAGAACTGGAGAAAATGATGCATTGTGCATCCTGCCCTTATCCAGGAACTTATCTGTGGATATTCCTCTGTGCTCATATCTGAGGAGAGATATGAGTAAAGGCTTTTACAGATGTCCCTCCTGCAGGTGTTGCCCATTAGTTTTCTGCAGGGCCTGTCACAGAATGTGCTGCCCACCCTGAATCCTGGGCATGCCCTGGCTTCATTCTCTGAGCCCTTGCACAGGGAACTTAATCTCTTAACACAGCGTTGGTAATTCCTTCTGCACCAGGCACTGAAAGTCCCTACTCAGAACCAGATTTAAACTTGTATGCTGCAAAACTGGGGAGGTGGATATATCTGGTTTGTCTCAAAGGTACCAAACTACAACATATTTCTTGACCACATTTCTAGCCTCCAGTACATATTCTGCCTTGCTTCTGGCAGCTGTTTCTTTCCCATGCTGGGAAGAACTCAACCTAAAGAATAAGAGGGGTACAATGAAAGATCCTAGTTGAGATCTGAGGAATGCTCAAACCTGAGAGTGGTATTGCTATTTTATGAACAAGACAAAGATGAAGTGGTAGTTAGGCACCTACAAATGCCTAATTAATCTTTTGGATCCCAGTAAAAACCTCAAAAATTCAGCCTAATGTCTGTATTTCTTCTATTTATACAAAAACCTCCACAAAGCATAGAAGAGACACACCTCTCTCTTTCACTTTCTCTCTCTATGTTCATTTAATAACAGGGAAAAAGTAGAAAAAACTCTCCAAGGCCCCATTAGTAAGTGAGGATTCTGAGCAGAGATAAAAGATGCTTTCTGCATTTCATCCATAACTCCTGGGTCTTTGTTTGGCTGCTGCTTAGGGATCAAGTAATTAAGTTGTTTTCACGTCTCCACAGAGACCCTAACTCAGGGTCTGTATTCAGCAAAAGCATGGCAGTAATGAAGGCCCAGGATCCTTCAAGGCTTGGGGAGAAGGTGATTTATCTAAGGTCCCATAGAAGTGTGGTCAAAGAAGAGGATGTTGCACCTGTGACTACAATCCCACTGTGCCACATAGTCCCAGTGTGAGGCCCCAGTCCTGGCCTGTTACACTGGTTACCAGTTCCTTGTAGAAGCATAAATGTGTGGCCCAGAGCTTGGCACATGCTGGTTTTCTTTATGATACTCAGTTTAGCCATGGGAGAACAGCAAAGTCCTTGAAAACTGGTGCCTCATAGTTCACTGGTCTTCAGAGAAAAAGCATAGCCCTGAGAAATGGGAGAAAAATGGTTTAGCTTAAGGAAAGAAGCAGCAGCTAAGAAAATGAGGGCAAAAAAAGGCAGCAGCTGAGGAGCAGGATAAGGCACCTTTCCAGTCTGGGAAACAATCCCCCTACCACCACCAAGCATCACCCAGTGTGTAGCCAGAGATAAAAGCCAAGCACTGGGAATCTTCTTGTAAAGGGATAAGATCCCAAATTGGAATGGGCAGGTGGAAGAAAAGAGGTGTCCAGTTGATTTTCAGCTTATGCCTTCAAAACTTAGCCCTGATCACCTGGGTAGCTGAGACCTTGGGCAGCTGCAGCCACCAGTGCTGACTACATGGTCTCATCTCCTTAGCGGAAACATTTCGGTTTATTTTGTGTTTTTCGGAGTGTTCTCATTCTCTGGGAGCTAGGCCGTGCAGATTGTGCTGAATGTTAACTTTAATGCCATTTCTTGTCAGTTCAGTTAAATGAGGAAAAAAGGCAAGCCTGTGATTGTGAGCTGCTTTCACCTGGAGACTGTTTGCCTCAGGTTCTAATTTCAGAATCAGCCTTATTTTAAGTTCTCTTTGATAGCTGATTTTGAAATCCTTCTGAAACAAACAGAAAAAACAGAAGTATCTACCTGGCTGTATAATGAAGAAAACTAATCGGATTGAGCTCTGGAGCACTGTTAATTTATTGCTCTATTGCACACTTTTCTGGTAGTTTACAAGAGCTCCTTTATCCTATAATTATTTACTTGTTTGTTTGTTTGTTTGTTTATAAAGAAAAACTCCGTAACACAGTATGTGTCAGATATATTCTTAGGGCAATCACTTTCCTAGAATGACTTTATGCTCCAAAATGGAAATATTTCCATTTATCTGCTTAAAGATATGCTTAATTGCAAACCTTCCACAATTCTTTTTCTTTTGACAGAGATAAAAAAGATTTTAAGTTGAGTACCAATAGTACATATTCATATGGTTACATATTTATTTGTAGATGTGTATTTGAGCCTTAGGAAATTGGTCTCCTAAATAATTCCTTTAGTACCCCAATATGCTTAAAAACCTTGTTAACCTCTCATCACTGTAAACAAAGTTTATGTTATTTTCTTTAAATAGTTTTGCTTCCAGTATCACCCAAAAAGAGAACACTGCATGTGAGAGGTACGTGCTACTCCTGGTGTATTTCTGCACTCTTCCAGAGTCACTGCAACTCAGTGATAAGGATGCCATTTATTTTTAATTTATTCAGTTTGCTGTTGAGTCATAACCGAAGTTTGAGTTTTCTTCCAGTGAGGCAAACTGGCAGGGATTAGAAAAACACAAGTTCTTAGAAAAATGAGTAACCCCAAGAACTCTGACAATGTCTAAGGCCCCACCACCACTGCTAAGTGTGTAACTCTCCAATAACCGTGTTTGAAAGCTTTGGGCAGGTAGAGGCACAGAAGCCATTACTGTCACTCCGACCCTTTGGAGCTGGCACAAGCCAAATTCTGTGTGCATTAGTTACTGAAGGTGTTACCTGCTAATTCAGTCCCTCAGCACAATGTCAGGCTTGGAGTTTAGTCCCCAGTCCCTTCTTGTTTCCACATCAGGCAGTAGCACAGCACTGGGGGTGCAGAGAGGATGTGTGTGGAGCACAGAACCCAGGGGACAAAAGGGCATTCCAGATGTCTGAGCACAGGAAAAAGGCATTTATTCTTTCAGCTGGTGGCAAATTAAAAGAATGAAAAGTTATATTTCTCTCTGACTGAATAGAACACCACAGAGAAACTTGAGTAAAAATGTCCAAAGCTGCATCTTTGAGGTGTTTCACAAAGAAATAGAAAGACATTTTGCAAGTGGTCTTACTGTTGAGGTAGTCCAGGATTCTCTCTGCAATGTCTTCTTCAGCTCCAGCTATCAGTTTTGCTGAGTGCTAATTCCTCTTTCCTCAGCAACATTCTCACTATTTGTACTGACTTGTGACATATCAAATCAGCAGCTGCTGCAGCAAACTGCATAATCAGAGCAGCATAAACAGGCACTTCCTCCCTGATCCATATTTATGGAACAACTCTTCAGGCCTCCTTAAAAATCTTTTGTTCCTAAGCAGGAGGGATTGCACTGCCTTCAGAGCTACCTGGAATTTGCCAACATCCACTTTGTAGGCTCAACCTAGTCCTGACAAAGCTCCTTACACATGGAAACCCAAAGTGATCTTTTACTCCAGCTTTGATGTGGACAGCTTCTGCCTTGAGCTGCTGAGGTTGTCTCTTAGGGAGGCACATCTCCAAGTATCTGCAGGTGGAGATGTGCTGCACAACAGAGCAGCTGCAGCAAAGCCAGGATCTACACCTGTAGTGAGGTGACCAATGTAGGATGGTCCAGGATTCACTGGAAACCACGATATATTTTAGGTGTTTATCTGCCACTATCTGCTCTGAACCTGAATTCCATGCTTCTTGCAAGCACTGATAACACCCCTAAGCTCCATTACCTCTTTACAGACAGGAAGCAGAGGTGCAGACAAGAATAATATCCTGTCTGAAGTCAGATCAGCAGTGGCCATTAGCACATTGCTAAAGCCTTCCTGCACTTTCCCTTACACAGAGATGAGTTTGTTCCTCTTTCCCAGCTTTGTCTGAGCACAGTTCAAAGCTCGAGGGTGCTACGGAATTATCAAAAGGCAGTCAAGATTTGTTGAGTGGTCACAGATCTTTTATAGCACATCAACTTCATGGTTCTTCCTGTCCTAAAAATTCTGAACAAATATTAACTAAAGAAAGTTTCCTTTTTACAGTGCAATAAGCCAGAAGTGGAGGGACAGGAATTGATCTCTGCTCTGTGTGACTAGGGACAGGACCCAGGGAACGGCTGGAGCTGGGTCAGGGAGGGTTAGGATGGATATCAGGGAAAGGTTCTTCCCCCAGAGGGTGTGGGGCACTGAACAGGCTCCCCAGGGAATGGTCACAGCCCCAAGGCTGCCAGAGCTCCAGGAGTGTTTGGACAATGCTCTCAGGGATGCATAGGGTGGGATTGTTGGGGTGTCTGTGCAGGGAGAAGAGATGGACCAGATGATCCTTGTGGGTCCCTCTTAGCTCAGGAAATTCTGTCATATGTGGCTTTGATAAAATGTCCTCATGAGCACAGTTTTCTGCTTTTGTTGTTCACATAATTTACAGCTCCCCGATGAGCCGACTGCCATAAGCAATGAAAAAAAGATGCTCGAGTGTGCTGTGTTATTGTTGTACAAAAGAAAGGGGGAGAGGGAGGAGGGAAGGGCAAACTGAAAAAAATACCCAAATATAATCAGAACGGAGTGATGGTTTTGATATGGTATCAGTAACTCCTCTTATGAGAAGATATTCAGATGTAATCAGGCTCCATGTCACAGAGAATCAGAACTAATAACTGATGCAAATGTCTGCAGGCTGGGGATATAATGCTCTCAGGGTCTCTTTTGTCTGCTAAGTGTGAGGACAGCCTGACAGAGCTGGCAAAGGCTTGAAAGGTCAGAGTATTCTGGTGATAATTACCTGCTTGCAACTGATGAACTTTCCTTCTTACTTGTTGCATAAGAGTTTACTTTCCTTATGATCCATTTAGCCCCTCCACTTTCTGTAAAAAAAACCTGCATTTGTTAAATACTGAGATGGAACCTTCCTGAAAAGCTTGTTTATGTGAGGCTGATTTCAAGGACTGGATTTGTGATTGCACTCAAATCTGCCCACTGATGACTCTGAGTCATTAGTCAGAGCCTCTGGGGTCTCACACCTGACACCTGTGACTCTCAATCACTGCTAGGGAGCAAAATACTGTCATTAAATGGTTTCAAAGATCTTGATTTGGCAACATTTTTACAGATGTGAAATCTACAATAAAAATAAATGTGAAGAAGCAAACTTCATGTTCTGTTTCTCACTATTTTGAAGCTTATGGTGGGTTCAGTTCTGCTCCATCCCATCCTGGTAGGAGCTGTTATTTAGGAGTGCCTAAAATCCCAAGAGAAATCAGGGCCCCTCAGTTGATTTCAGCCTATCAGAATATTGACAGGTCAAGTAACAAACACAGAAACCACATATTCCATATTCTCTTGCTTATATAATGGTTGTTTCCCATGTTCTTTTGACCATTCACACTAGCACTGCTGCATCACCTTCATTCCTTCAAAGTGATGTTAAATAAAGTGAATGAGATGAAAGTGAAGGATGAGAGGCAGAGGGAGCAAGTGAAAGAAGAAAGGATCAATTCAGTTAATTAATGGATGACAAATAAGAGTAAAAAAGAAGCTTCACAGTTGCAAGGGATATCCAATTCAGAAAGCAGCCTGATGAGGAATAATGAGGGTACCAGGCCTTGTAAAATACGATTATGTTGCTGTAATCTAGAGAAAGCAAACAACAGTAGAACTTGAAAAGAAAAGGTCAGATTATGACTTTGAGCTCTGCAGGAAAAGACATGGAACTGGGCAAGAGAAGGCACTGGAAAAACCTACTGGAGCTGTTGTTGGTTTGCTGGGAGAGACGAAGTAAAGCCTTTACCTTGTCACCAAGTGGATTTCCTAAGAAATGAAGTTTACACAGCTCTGTTCCCTTTGCCTGACGCCTCAGGAATTTCCTTGGCCATTTTCCAGCCGGGGTGACAGAGAGGAGACTCCAAAGATGTTGCACCCTCTAAAGTTTCATGAAGGTTGTTGTGTTAGAGAAAGTCCTACCACTCCAGCCTCTGACTGAATACCCAAGTATGATTTGATGCCAGAGACGAAACCAGATAGTACAGACAGATGCTGAGGAGTGGCCACCCACAGAAGTATTTTTTCTTCTATCTTTAATTTTCATCCACCTATCCTTCTTATCCAGATTTTGAGTCTCCTGAGACACCTGGATGCTGTTTTATCTTTAGATCACAGCGTTGCTGGGAGCCCCAGGCTGCCTACATCTTCCCAATGATGCATCTCATAACACAAAACTATGTTCACATCACCCAAGGAGCAAATGTAGAATGTCACTAAAAAATTACACTATTTATAGAAAACACACCAAAACCTTGGAGTGAGAAATAGAAAGAATTGTAAGTATTCATGAGTGAGACTATCTCCCAAATTCATTTCACAGATGTGGCAATTGTGTCCAAATAATTTAGCACACCTTGAAAGCCTGGTGACCTGCCTGCTCCATGGCTTCATCCACAGTGCTCAGTGTTGTGCTATTGTAAAAACTGCATGAAAATCAAAATGATGTCTGTCCTTATTAGAATTAAACAGCCATTCCTGAAGGGCTGTTATGGGCATTCTGCCTTTCCTTCACAGAACTAGGAACTGGGTTAGTGCTATAGTGCTGTAAGGACAATTTTGAAAAACAAAATAGATTAATTGAAAGGTAAGGAAGTGATAGATTAAGAAGAGAAGTTCACCCTTATCATAATTTTATGATGTTCCTGTTCATTAAATACAAATTTGAACACTGACTAATAAATCACATTGCTGTTAAGTCAGATGATTTTAGCATGAATTAATTCACTGAAAAGTTGTATCTACTTCAATTTTAATGGAATTTAACTCAGAATCAATTGAATATTTTTTACTGAAGCCTTCTCACGGCACTAGTGGAAGCAAGAAGTGCCCTGGGTTTGCTTGTTCTTAAAAAAAAAGTTCTTGAGTTTTATTTAAAACATAGTGCATTATTTCTAAGTCCAGCTGAAGGAAAGGTTTTCAGTTCAGAATACCATAAAAAAAACCCCTCATAGTTCTGAAAGTATTTCAACACAAGTAGTACCTAAGACACCACTGATCTTTAGATGTGCAAAATCTTCCTTACCTCATAGGAAGATGATTCTAGAAAATATTTTTTTTAAATAGAAGAAACATTTTAGTATTCGCCTTTAAGTAACTCAGTTCAGTTTTCAATTCTCATAAAACTATTTTTTTACTGAAAGAAAAGAATCTGTAATTTTGAGAATATGTTGGTTTGTTCCTCTGTAAGAGAGAGTTTGAGCATTTGCCTGAACTGGAAAGCTCTTCCTGCAGCTGAATTGTAGAACTGTAAACTATCCCATTTAAATGCAGAGACAAATCAAAGGTATCATCACACAGAAGATAAATAGGGTTAATAGTTTGCCATGAAACACTCGGGAACATCTAAACTGGATGAGTTTGACATCTACTATGTGATATCATTAAGCACAAAGTTATTGCAGGATTATTTGATTTAAAAGTTCTCACTGCACAATTTAGCTTCCAATAAAATAATTTATATGGACTAATTGAAGGCAGAAACTACCCATATTGGTGCCATAAGGCATTGGATCCCCTTAGCAAATGCACTACACAGTTGAACATTAAAGTTTTGTCTCTGAACAGGATCAGTGAACAATGCAATGAACTTCTCAATTGTTTGCCATAAATTGAAAGATTCAGCAACTGAATGAGGTCGATGTCATTTAGCTGCTACCTTTTTTACACATTTATTCTGAATCATGAAAGTAATTGTTTCTGGCTAAGCTTCATCAAGCTGAAAGCAAAACTGCCTCTCCCATTTTTTTCCTTATCCATCAAAACACTTGTGCATGGCAAGTTGTAAGTGCTATGCTTCCCATGCTTGGAGTTTATATGGCTTTAGTGGATGTCAGAGTGAATAGTGAATGCACATAAATCCTTTTGTTCTAAAGGGGTTTAGCAGATCAAAATTGAGTGTTTTACAGAGTAGATTTTAACAGACAACATGATTTGGGGCAATTCTAATAACTCTAGAGAAAAGACTGAAATGAAAGAACGTGACAGAACTATGCAGCTATCAAGCCTTTTGCTGTCAACCTTTGTAATTATAAAAATCTTACTTTCCCCTTAATGCTGTCACAAACATGAACCACTGTAAACAAAGTTAATTTAGCATGTTCCGGGTCATCAGGAGATATTACTCACCAACGCTTTTAGCACTTTAATGAAATGCACTGAATTTTACTGAGCCTCATTTCTCTCAAGGGCAGAGAATCACAGAACCACTGGGCTGGAAAAGCTCTCCAAGATCACCGAGTCCATCCTGAGACCGATCAATCCCCACCTTGTCACCAGCCCAGAGCACTGAGTGCCATGCCCAGTTGTTCCTTGGACATCTCCAGGGATGGAGATCCCACCGCCTCCCTGGACACCCCCCTCCAATGCCTGAGCACCATTTTCATGACAAAATTCCTCCTGATGTCCAACCTGAACCTCCCCTGGCCCAGCTTGAGGCTGTTTCCTTTCATCCTGTCCCTGTTCCCCGGGAGCAGAGCCTGACCCCCCCAGCTGTCCCCTCCTGTCAGGGAGTTGTGCAGAGCCAGAAGGTTCCCCCTGAGCCTCCTTTTCTCCAGGCTGAGCCCCTTTCCCAGCTCCCTCAGCCCCTCCTGCTGCTCCAGCCCCTTCCCCAGCTCCGTTCCCTCCCCTGGACACGCTCCAGCCCCTCGGTGTCTTTCTTGTGCTGAGGTTCCCAGCAGTGCCCCAGGATCTGAGGGGTGGCCCCAGCAGTGCCAGCACAGGGGACAGTCCCTGCCCTGGCCCTGCTGCCACCCCATGGCTGGCACAGCCCAGGTGCCATTGGCCTCTTGTCCCCCTGGGCACACCTGGGCTCATGTCCAGCCGCTGTCCCCAGCACCCCCAGGGCCTTTCCCAGCTTTCCAGCCCCTGTGCCCCAGCCTGGAGCTGCAGGGCTCGCTGTGACCCAAGGCAGGACCGGGCCCTTGGCCTTGTTGCCCCTCAGAGCACTGGGCTGGCCATGGGTCCAGCCTGTGCAGATCCCTGTGCAGAGCCTTGCTGCCCTCCAGCAGATCCACACTCCCACCCAGCTGGGCGCTGCCATGGACTGACTGGGTGTGCCCTCAATCCCCTTGTCCAGACCATCAATAAAGATTAAACAGCTCTGGCCCCAGTGCTGGGCCCTGGAGAACTCCAGTGGTGTCTGGCCCCCAGCTGCATGGGGCACCATTCCCCACCACAGGGTGTGGCTGTGGATGCTTTACCCTGAGGTATAACCAAGGAAAAGTTTTTGTTGCCCAAAGTTTAGCTAGACTGTAGACAGCAGCAAATCTTTCAGTGTCTTCTACTGCATCAGGCTTTAATTTGCAGGATAAAAATTAATGCAGGAACCTTTTTCTATCTTCTTAAAACAGTTGTACAAACCCAACTCCCCATCTCATTAACTGCCTTAAGTTATAATATAAATATAAATATTTGAGGGTGGAAGGTTATTATCTTCTCCCTTCCTGACTTAAGTAGATTGCATGGTACATCACTGTCCACTGGAAGTACTAACGTTATTGTAGAGGAAATTAATTGCTTAATTCCACTCTCTAAGCTTCCAGCTAATTAGCAGAATAGCACTAATCATTAGTTACCAGCTCTACACTATTTCTTTGAAGGGTTGCTCACTTTGTTCATTTTCTATGAAGTCATAGCTACTCCCAAGAATAAACTCTCAGCATCAAACAGCATTTAAGAATTTAAGCATAATTGGAGGTATTTCAGATTTCATATCAACCAAATTGTTCATGCAAATAATCCTAATCCCAAGATTAACTGTACTTCTGAAAAATGTTTCAGTATACAAACACAGCATAGATGCATAATGCAAAGGGTAAATTATTCTATGGTCTCCAAAGAAAATGTGCAATTCCTTTGGATTACGCAGAGTATTTAATCAAATACCAAAAGTTCAACAAACTATATGACATGACTCATAAATTTACCTTTCTTTGGAGAATACTGTTAATAGTACCTAAATAACACAGTTAATTCTCTGGGATATAACCACTGCATGTTGATTTCTCTTCTTCAGTTCTCCTCCAGTTCACTGCTGTCTTTCCAGCGTTGCTGTGAGACTTTGAAAGATAAAAGGGCTTTATAATCTCAGAAAATGTTGCCCAAAACACCCACCATCAGATGAAAGCATGTTTTTCCTGCTGTGAATGGAACTGGCAAAAGTTATGCTGAAAAACAATTAGAAAAAAATAATTTAAAGTCTTTATAGTTATTGTAGAACCAAAATGGGTTCAGATCAATTCACATCATCTCCATTTCAAATCGATGTTAAATTAGGAGAACAGAAATACAAATCCCATCAATTAACATTTTAAAAACTTTTAAATAATTTCATCTCTATAGTGTTTATTTCTTCCATGCCTTATATTTAAAAAATATCAATATACTTGCTTTCTTCTTCCTGTATACTGGAAATTATTTTATATAGAGCATTGAATTTTCTCAAGACAGCTGTAAATTTTGGTCCACAGGTGTTTTTGTTTACTGCATCTGAACAGACCATGCATGCTCAGAGACACACCCTAAACTTGACTTTGAATTGTGGAATGGTTTGGGCTGGACAGGACCTTAAAGCCCTTCTCATCCCACCTCTGCCATGGGCAGGGACACCTTCCACTGTCCCAGGTTGCTCAGAGCCCCATCCAGGCTGGCTTTAAACACTCCCATGGATGAGGCAGCCACAGCTTCTCTGTGCTCAGCAGCATTCCAAAATTAGGTCATTAAAATCACCACTTTAGCTTTGTTGTAGCCTTGTGACTGTCAGTGCCCCAGGCCTGAGAGGATGGTTGGAAAACTCCAAGGAAAAGAACTCAGCCTGGGAGGTGACATGGTGGGTCTGTGCTTATTTGTCATCTGTCAGGACCATAATCCTAGTTTATGTATAGAATCTGTTAATTAGAGCTGTAATGAACTGTTCAGTTCACTTTGTTCATGCAGTAGCTTGCAGACTTATACACAAAAAACAGTTCCTGAAGACCCAGGGGACTAATTAAGTACACAATGTTTCAAGGAATTAACATCCTACTCAGATGTTTTCAGTGACAGTAAGTATATTATGCTGTCATTGCCCTGCCCTAGGGTGTCCTCAGGACTGGTTTTTTTAACACTCTTATTCTTGCAAACCATTTTATCATTTAACCAACACAGATGTCAGGGATTCTTTAATAAATTTTTTAAATAGATCTGTAGGAAAACTTGTTCTTCCCAAAGAATTCGCAGCCAAGTTTCTATGACCCAAACTCTGATCGTTAAAAGTCATTATTTGTGTATCAATTTAAACTAAATTGACCTATTGGCAGAGGAGATTTTTTCATCTTTTGCAAAGGATTGATGCTGATTGGATCTGTGAAGATTAAAAAACCAGCTAGACATCTTATTGCATACTAACAATTGTCCATTTGACCTTACACCTTTGTGAGTGGTATATTTAATATTTCAACTGGCAAAATGCCACTTCTGAAGAGTGAGCAGCAAAAAAGTGCCAAACTCCATCTCTTTTGTCAGTTAAATAAAATTTAGGAATGTGCCTTTGGTTTTCCATATAATTTGTCTTGGTGGTCTAAGGCAAGGATGGTCATGTTACCTGAGCCTGATGAAAATGAGGAGGAAGATCACCATGTGCCACTGAGGCAGTGTCTGCTTGCAAACTGAACTATGAGCCTTGGTAAAATGTAGCAGCATAAAGTCCAGTGACAGTAAAAAATACACACCTGCATTTTTAAACAAGCAACAAGTTACCAGAGAAAATTCTAATCTGGAAGAACAGATCAGATCTATCTTTAAGAAAGTGTCCAACAACAAAAGGTAAAATAATTCAGAGGCAGTAGAAAGATTTCATCATTTCATTTCATTTTATTTTATTTCATTTCATTTCATTTCATTTCATTTCATTTCATTTCATTTCATTTCATTTCTAGTGAGTTAGCTCCTTTAAGCATCATGAGGTGTTATTAGGAAGGCATTACTTCATGTTGTCTTGGTAGGAGGTGAGTTTATCCATGTGTTTCCCTGCTCTTCTGCAGGGAAGAAGAGATTTCTGCATCTTTCCCTCCCTTTTTAGTCAGCAAAGTAGAGTTTCCGATTTCCAAAGGCCTTATGTGAAAGGCTATGGGTAAATTTCACGATTTTGTAGCCTTGGAAAGGATATCACAGAATCACAGACTGGTTGAGGCTGGAAGGGACCATGGTGGGTCACTGGTGCCACCTCCCTGCTCCAGCAGGGCCATACCAGAGCACAGGGCACAGGATTGTGTCCAGAGGGGTCTGGAATATCCCCAGCGAGGAGACTCCCCAGCCTCTCTGGTCTGTGTTCAGTGCCCAGGGAAGAAGTTGTGCCTCCTGTGCAGGTGGAACCCCCTGGGCTCAGTCCCTGCCCGTGGCTCTGGGGCCATTGCTGGGCCCCCGGAGCAGAGCCTGGGCCCTGCTCGGAGCCCTCCCTGCACACAGGGACACCCAGGGCTGAGGGCCCCTCTCAGCTGGGGCTCCTCTCCAGCCTGGACAGCCCCAGCTCCCTCAGCCTTTCCCTGGCACAGATGCTCCAGGCCCTGAATCATCTCTGCAGCCTCCGCTGGCCCCGCTCCAGGAGCTCCCTGTCCCTCCTGTGCTGATGATCCCAGAGCTGGACACAGCTGGCCAGATGTGCCTCCCAGGGCTGGGCAGAGGGGCAGGATCACTCCTGACCTGCTGGAAATGCTCTTCCTGATGTCCCCCAGGATCCCATTTTTGTCCTTGTCCCCAGGACACACTGCTGGCTCAGGGACAGCCTCCTCGTGCCTCAGGCTGATTGGAGCCTTGCTTGCTCCTGGTACTTTCACTGGCAATATGAATCAAAGGATTCAGGATGTGTCACCTTCGTTTTATCCAGATGTTATCAAAATTTACAACCAGACCTTCCTGGTTGCTGCCAACCAGTAGCAGGCTTCTGCCTGGGAGTGCAAAAGTTCAGTTTTAGAAATTCTCTCACGTACAGACCATTATCAGCTGCCTGTCAGCACTCACAATTTAAGTCATCTTTTGTCTACCCCAGAGACCCAGTCCTGAGAAAACATTGTACTCCAGCATACAGAAATTGGCTCAGATCTCTCCTCTTTTGACTTGTATCAGCATAAATCAGACTTGCAGAGACCTGTAATATGACTAGGGCTTCTGCGTAATATCCTTTCCCCAGCTTTTAATGATAGGAACTCTTAGGTTTTCTTGACTAAGGTCTAGAATCTCCAGAGCAAAGATGTCTGGGGAGCAGGAGAGCCTCCCTGGGCACAGTCCCTGCTTGGAGGGCTCATGGTCGTGGAGTGCCTTTTTTGGAAAGCCTTTAAATATTACAGCATGGGCCTCTTTTTAATGTTAGGTATTATCAAGCATTTGCATACTGAATTTCTACAAAGAACAAGCTGAGCCTGAGTATAGTTTGGTTTTCTAACTTTCCTTTAGGATCCTGGAGTAACTGACTTTATTTGGACACAGTTTAAATGCACTGCATCCCTTCTAGCCTCCATTTTCCAGACTGTCCCAGTCAGAATTACATACTGTAATCTTTACCACCTCTTCCTATTTTAGTTTATTATAGACAGAAGAAATTTCACTCATGTTGTAATTTTTCTGTTAGTCATTATGGGATCTAAATATTTGGAGAAAAAAGTCTTCTCAGAGCTTAAGTGGATATAAATGGATGTGAGGACAGGAAAAATGTGTAGGAAATGTGGCTGGGAAGTTCCTCTAGCAGCTGGCAGGCCACATGGTTGGAAGGTATAGTGCAAATAGATGGTTTAGGGAAGTTGGAATAAATTTCCCATTGACCTTATGGCCAGGATTTCACCCATCAGTGTTCAAGAAATCAACATTAATCCTGTGCAATTACTTACATGTAGCTGTAATCAGAGAGCTAAAAAATATCACAGCTCCTCAGCCTGGCCAAGGACAGATGCTATCACTGGGACAAAGAGCTGGAAACATCTTTCTGTTTCCTCAACTGTAGGAAATGATACTTTAGAATCTCATTTCTACGTAAAATAAATGAGGTTTTTCATGTTTTTCTTTTCTTGATGTTTTGGGGATTTTTTTTTTTTTTTTTTTTATCCTTCTGGTCCTAATCAATGATCATTCTTGGAGCTCTTGTCCTCTGGTTTGGCATGTTGTATTTCTACCAACAGGAGGGTATCAGAATCAGCAATTCTGCTCTGTAAAGACACCAACAAATTTTGTGGAAGTTTAAAATTCCCCAGAGATGTCTCTGCTGTCTCTTAACATTGCTGCCAGATGAGACAGCAATATCAGTCAGATCTTTCTTAAAGCCTTGGAATGAAAAATATTGAATGACGGTGAGGGAGGCAATCTTTGTTTAAGAAACAATTGAGTTCATCTCCTGATTTGTTGCATATCTAAAAGCAAGAGGTCTTCTTTTATGATTATTTATAGGTGTGCATTGAAATTAATTGCCTTATTTTGAAATGACAACTTGCAATTTTCCTGTAAAATAGATGCTCAGATGATGTTGATAAACAATCCTGTTTCAGTCTTCCTTCCCTCTTGATAGACTTCTCCTGTGTCCTGAATATATTTCATCAGATTCCTCCTTGCTTTTGGTGTGTTTGCATCACAGGATCTTTATTGGCCATGATTTATTTTCCTTTTAAAAATAACTTGTTCATCCCTCTCTGAGTTCTGCTCTTTGCAATACTTTTATTGGCAAGCAGGTTCATTTTGCTTGTGTTAGAGATATAAAAGGTATTTACAGCAGCCACATTTAAAAATAGTTTTTCACAGTGTTTTTGAGTCTGAGGAAGGTCTCAGCCCTTTATTTTAGTCCCATGATGCCTACATGCCAAGCAGATGAGCCTGGTTATATCAGGTTCTGCACGAAGAAGAGTTACTGGAGTCCCTTGATTCATCTTTGAGGCAAAGTAGGGAGAAGGACAGAGCCAGCAAAGTGGGCTTGGTGGAGGAAATAGAAATAGAAAGAGAATAAACCCCACATATAATGATAACTTGCAGGTGGGAAATGACACTGAAGTGAAAAACCTTTCACAAAGTAGAAGATTGTTTATAACAGAGTCCTTGATAGGTTTGGTTCTCCCTATCCAAGGAATTTTGGTTTCTTAGTGGCTTGGCTGGAATTCACAACTGTTTCTCACAGCTACAAACATCAATAGCCCTCAGGATAATATGGTCCCTGCAAAGCCATTATCAAAAGGTGGCTTTTTTTCACATGGCATGGCCTGTTTCAAGGCTTTCAGTGCCTTTCCAGCCTGAATTAAATATCTCTGGTTTTTTTAAGTCCTGACTCATTACAGAGTAGCATCACAACTTATGTAGTCACCAATTTCCTCTATAATTCTTGCTTTTTTTCTGGCTTTAGACTCTGCAGGCCTGACACTGCACACCCATCAATGGTAAAAAGCAAGACTTGGTCAAGTGTGATAAGAAAAAATAGGAAGGAGAAATGCAAAGTATTATAGTTGGGCAGAAACGATGACCCTCAGAAGTTTAGGTGGGGAAACTTCTGGTATGAAACAGTGGTGTAAAAGAATATCAGGGGGCTGCAGTAGATTCCAAGCAGGAGCTCCATCGATGAGATGAAGTTATTCAGAAGGAGGCAAACATGGTCTGGTGTTACAGGAACAAAACTAGAAACTGAAAAATAGGTGAAGTATTTACTTTTGTCCAAAATAGGCAGGTTTCACATGGAAAAGTGCCCACTTTTGGACGTGATACTTCAAGAAAATGGAGTTTCACAGAGTACAGCCTAGTACAGAGAAATTTGATCAATCAGTAGTTGGAAAGGGTGGTTTGCAGAGAAAGAGTGAATGAGATCAGGTAACCTGAACAAGGACTGAAGAAAGGATATGATGGAATCTGAGGTATACAAGAGGCTGTTGTAGAAGAAAGAGAATAATAGGTTTCAGGGTTTGGAATAGAAGAGGCAAGAAATAGTTTGCTTCAATTGCAAAACAGATGAGTGGCACATACACTGGCATACAAGGAGGTTAAATGTTGTCAGCTTGTGAGAAGGGTATAATACCTGAATAGTCAGGACAGCTGGGAAATTCCCCTTGGTGTATTTATTTTTTTCTTCAAAGTCACTACATGTTTTTTGAAATATAATAATATAACACCTTATTTAGCCAGCAAGAAAAATAAACTAGATTTCCTTGCTCTGAACTTACATTAACTTCCCCAAAGCAGTTATTGCAGCCAGCATGAGGCTGTGGGAAGTAGAGCCCTGAGACTATACTCAGTCAGCAATGCACAGACCACTGAATGTGAATAAACAATGGGACAGCCTAAAGCAAACAGCAGCTTGGGCTTTACAGACACCCAAGGGAAACAGGGAACAAATTTATTTGAGAGGAGCTGTTCAGGAGACCTCCTCCCTTGTGCTTTCCACTAAACCATCAGGATTAGAGCCTTCATTCAGGGAGCCACACTGTCAGGCCTTCCCGGGGATTAACTGAGAATTTTTTTTCACAAGCTC
Organism: Acridotheres tristis; assembly: GCA_037013685.1. NCBI lineage: Eukaryota > Metazoa > Chordata > Aves > Passeriformes > Sturnidae > Acridotheres > Acridotheres tristis. The sequence goes on from CM072885.1 coordinate 63,422,507, forward strand.
AGAGAGAAGGTGGGGTTGGAAGGGACCTGAGAGACAGCCTGGTCCACCCATCCTATTCAGCCTGGAGCAGGCTGCCCAGGACAGCAACTCCTCTGACATTTTATGTAAATTAAAGTCCACTTCAGAGTGTATGTTTCTTTCAGCTCAGAGACACCAAGTACAAGACACCAAGTAGCTAATGAGGGACACAGCATATTCTCAGTTTTCATTGTGGTCGCACAAAACAGAGGATGTTTGCAATGTTTAGGCTGAATGTACCACATTATATTTTCTTGATTGTATTTTCAATGGAACATATTTGGCAAAGAATCCCCTATACTGTGTGTCCCCAGAGCAACCACTGAAAAATAAATGGGATTACTGAAAAAAATCAAGTTCTCAGTCATAGAGACTGAACTTTGAAGCAGGCAAAGTTTTGCATCATGAATGTGTTAACTTGCAGAAAGAGGGGATTTTTGCAGTTTTTGCAAAGGCCTTCTTAGAATGAAAAAATCTTATTAGAATTCCTAAAATTATTTCTTGAGCAGCAGTGTTTTCTACACTTGTTTTGTGGTTTCAACAAAGTTAGACCATGGGTCTTTGAAAATCTTATGGCAATTCTGTCAGGAAGCAGTGAGCAATTTAGGCAGAAGTCTTCTGCTGACTGGAATATCATTTTTTTTTTGGAGAGGTGAAAATGTGCTAAACTTATAACAAGAGAAAAACCATGGAATGACTGCAATGGGTATTCACCTAATACATGAAGGGGCTGGAATGAACCTGTCCAACTGACATGAGTGGAAATGTCACTGCTGCATCATGAATATTTAACCTGTCACTTGGATAATATGCAGGCACTCTCTACTTGTTATTTGGATCTCGATGGCTGCAAAGAGGAACCTGTTTTTCAGATTTGTACTATTTTTGCTTCCAGCTGCAGAAGAACTCTCTTCTGATATTTGCCGGTGCATTTCCCCAATTCACCTAAGTCAGCATTTCTCCCATGCTGGAGCAGCAGGGTTGGCAAGCACTGCCTTCTGTCTCTTACAAACCCCCAGTGCGAAAATACCAAAAATACCATGCTGAATCTGTCTCTGAAGGGCAGTGAGGCTGTGAGGAGAAACACCAGATTGGTCTTGGCAGGTACATTGACAAAGTCAGTCAGTTACAGAAAAAGAGGAAGCTGATGAACACATTTGATGGTAATAGAGATATCCTGCAGGAGAAGACAACAAAGGGATTCCAAAGGTGGCTTGCACAACCATTAAGTGATGAAGATAAATGTGGAGAGAGAATAGCTTGACTTCCATGTTCAAGTTTTGAAAAGTTATCTCTAATAGGATACTTCTTTTCTAACAGCACACACTAACTGGAGCCACAACATAAATGGAAACCTGGGATGTTGTTTTTTATCAAGGCCACTGTCAGAACTGCATTTCTGCCTGATTAAATAATATGACAGCTCGTACTGAAAAAAAGTCAAAGGGATTTCAGTCAGATACTTGGTCTTAAATGCAAAAGTGTTGAGTGGACTACTGAAGAGGGAAACCATCTCACCTTATTTTCTATAATATCATTCCTATATGTTTCTAGAATTATTTGGCTCTATTCACTTCAATGAGTCCTGTTTACACTTTGGTGAAAACAGGACTCAGGAGAGTCAGAAATATATTTTTCAGAGGGTAAGGAATAAAGAAGCACTAAAGAGTGGCAGAATTTCAAATCTGGAGTCAATAGCAGAGAAGAGCACAGTGCTGAAGGGAGCTGCCAAGCCAACAGGAGGGATATAAAGAGGAATAGAGAAGGAATCACAGGTAACTACAGAAAGGGTTCAAGACTGATACTGGCTGTCTCATACACATGGTTAAGGAATGCATTTGCACCACCTCAAAAAATCATGAAATTAAGTGTAAATAACTTCTGTGTGAATCAGCCAAGGTTTTTATTTCTAAGTTTGATCAGGACTGAATAGACCCATCTGACATGAAAAACTTTTCCTGCAGAGGAATATCTCAAAAGGGGTATTAAGAGGATGGTGCCAGACTCTTCAGTGGTGGCCAGCAACAGGACGAGGAGCAATGGCCATGAATAAAACACAAGAAGTTTAATCTCACCATGAGGAAGAACTTTTTTCCATAGAGGGTGGCACAGCACTGGAACAGCTGCCAAGGGAGGGAATGGAGTCTCCCTCTCTGGGGACATTCCACTCATCTGGACACACTCCTGTGTCACCTGCTCTGGGTGGCCCTGCCGGGGTCTGGTGATCTCCAGATGTCCCTTCCAAGCACAGCTCCTCTGTGATTCTGTGATTCTGTGGATGTTCTGCCAGAACTGTTGAATCAGCTCCAGCCCTAATTCAGATCTCCACTGAAAAGCATCTCAGCTTAGCAAACATTGTCCTCTAGATCCAGATGTGCTGGTGGAAGTGGGAGCTCCCAGATGTAGTTTTTATCTCTTTGAGGCTGCCATCCCATAGATCTGTCAAAAGTGCTGAAGAACAGTCAGCTGGTTTTCCTTAGTCAACCAGTTCAGACCCCACAGACAAAACTTTGGTGTAAAGGGGGATGTTCCCCAACAGCTCCAGTTTTGTCTTGGATTAAATGATTCACCATCTCATCTTTCTGAGCAATCAATATTTTTGGCTACTAACTTGCAGAAGTAACTTTTTGTCATTACATTCCTGAAAATACTATAGAAATCCAATTAAATAAGAATTAAAACAAGCAGGATCTTATCCCTTTTGTAGACTGTTTTGTAGTTCTATTTTGGTTAAATAATCACTTGGAGAAAAAAGTTTCTAGGTTGACTCAATGATCTGGAAGGCCTCTTGAAACCTTGATAATTCTGTTATTCTCTTATCTAATCTTGTAGAATATATGCAGGTCTCCTATTTATATTTTAAGAGTTGTTATGGTAACTTAACTTTATTCAGTATAATTCAGAGTACTAGTGATAGATCATTTTACTAGCAGATGGGGAAGGAACTAGCAGTGCTTAAAAAAATTAAATAATTCAAGTAAGAGCTGTGAGACTACTTCAAAATGCTGTTATGAAATACATTCTAATGAAATTAGTTTCATTTGGTGCTTGAAAGTTTATTTGCTCCCATGAATATTCATGCAAGCTGCAATTTTTTTAGCAATAACATTCATTTAAAAACTTCAAATGAATCATGCCAATATGTGTTTGCCCTGAAAGTATTGTGAATTCTCAGATGACTCTGTTTGCACGAATGTTCCCATCTATAAAACTTACTCAAGTCCTTTTTCTTGCCATTTTAAGTGGGATTGGATGGTGGAGACAACCAAATGAATACCCTGGGATTTAAGATGGTAACAGCACTGTATAAACAGCAAATTATAAGTAAAGAATGACAAAAGCAACTCCGGCCTGAGGCAGTTAATGAGAAAGTTATGAGCAAGAATATGATCACATAAAATCCTTTCTAAACAATGTCAGCCAGCATATTTTGTAGAAACGAAATAAAATTATTCCTACAGCCAAGGAACAAATACAGAGAGAGGAGCTTTATATTAAATTCATTTTTCAACCACCGATGGCTAAAAACTGAAATAGTGCCCGTTCCTCTTTTCCTACAAGGTTGTATCCCTGCCTTAAGATGATGGCCTTAAGATGATGAGCACTTTTGCTGTAGCAAGTGTAGTATGAGCAAAAGATTGTCTCACCACATTCCTAACAGACATGAGGATATGGCTTTTAATAAACTTAATGCATTCTTAGCAATTATAATTCTGACAAAACCCCAGCATTGTAACCTAATATGTGATAAAGCCTTGATTCTGGGAAGCAGAATGCCTGGATCTAGGTGTCAATATTAGGTTACTACCTTTCCTTGCTCTCAGGGCAGCAATTCACAGGCATGAAGTACTAAAATCAGATCTGAACAAAACCACAGCCAGTATCTGAGTTATCCCTGGTCTGGGGAACAAAAATCCAGGTTGATGCAAAGACAGACCCAATACCAGTGAGGGAAGAATTGGTGTATGAAATATTGCAGATGCTTGAGCCCTACGTTTTTGAGGAAAAATAGTTCATAACTCACTTCAAGTGTCATTCCTTGCAGAAAATAATCAATATCCTTGACATCCTTCCAGAGGATTTTGAGAGCTGTGTGACATCATTGTGAGGCCTCTCCCCATAATCTTTAGGAAGAGGCTGAGGAGGTCAGGGGACATCCTGGAATTCTGGACCTGGCTAAAGCCGCTTCCATGATGTAAAAGGACCTCTTAAAGTTGAATCCAGGAAATTACAGGTCCATCAGTCTTGCTTCATTCTGTGGGGAAATTATGAAAGGAATTCTCCCAGAGGCTGTCACAAGTTACCTGAAGGAAAAGGCAGCACAAGGGCAGATTGTGCTTGACAAACCCAGCTGCCACCCATCACAGCGTGTCCTGCTCAGTGATGTGGGCATTGTCTACCTGGATTCTCCAAAACTTTCAATATGGTTTCCCTCCCTCAGCCTCCTCCTAGAGAAGTTGGTGTGTTACTGTCTTTACAATAGTCCATGGTCTGGGTGACCTCACTGTGGCCTTCCAGTGCCTGAAGGGAACCACAGGAAAGATGGAGAGAGACTCTTGACAAGGGTCTGGAGTGACAGGACAAGGGGCAATGGCTTCACACTGACACAGAGCAGGGTTAGATTGGATATTGGGAAGAAATTGTTCCCTGTGAGGGTGCTGAGGCCCTGGCACAGGTTTCCCAGAGAAGCTGTGGCTGCTCCATCCCTGGCAGTGTTCCAGGCCAGGTTGGATGGGGCTCTGAGCAACCTGGGCTAGTGGAAGGTGTCCCTGCCCATGGCAGGGGGTGGGAGAGAATGAGCATTAAGGCCTCTTCCAACCCAAACCATTCTGTGATTCTACCATTCTGTGCTCCCTGAGATCACTTTCAACTTCACCTTCTATGATTTTCCACGAAAGTAATTGCTTCCTTACCACTTAATAATCCTGGAGGAGAAAGATCAAAGGGCTTTTTTTTCTCCCCTCTTCTAGAGCCTCAGAGTTACAGATAAAATTATGTTAGCCTTAAAGAGGAGCTCATATTCTTTTTGCTTTAAGATTAACATCTCCCACTGCTGGGTTCATGTTGTACCCCCAAACTCCAGAACTGGTTGCCTTTAATAGACCCCTCTGCTCTCTGCAGCAGCTCTGCCCAGGGTGGACTCCCCATCACTGGGAGAGAGAACTCAACCCTACATGAGCCAGGCCCTGACCTCCTGTCAGTGAGGAGGAGGAGGAGGAGGAGAAGGAGGAGGAGGAGGAGGAGGAGGAGGAGGAGGAGGAGGAGGAGGAGGAAGAGGAGGAGGAGGAGGAGGAGGAGGAGGAAGGAGCAGGAATATCATTTTTAAACACAGCACTGTTTAACCACTAGTGCTTAGTCTGTCCTGACAGAATAAGAGGGCACAATCAGGTAAAATATTAAGGGATTGACTTTCTAATTATCAGTCAGGAAGATGGAATACTGGGAAAATTGAACCATGGTTTGCAGATGGATTAAATTGTTTTTATGTGCGAGGTATCTTAAGATCTTGAAATTGCTTTTTTCAGAACCCTCTCCTCTTGATAATATAGATGAATAATTGTTGTATTGCGTTATTTTATTGTTACTAGATGTTTTGTTCTATTGTTTGTACCCCCCCCGTTATAATTCAGTTACCCTAATTCCCGCCTTCCCTTGATCAATCAACCCAAGCCCCAACCCACCTTCCAGTACCTTCCCTGTCCCTCACTCTCGTCCCTGCCCCGAAGACTGTCAATCCCTCCTAGCCCCCCCCTATCCTTCTAGTATCTTCTGTATCAGTCATCCCCTTCTTAGCATATGATTTGATGTTACATGTATTTCCCCGCCTATGTTTCCCCCTATTCGTTGTATGTATAACCAGCCCTGCCTTATGTTACACCCCCAAACTGTAGCCATTGGTGCTGTATTGTACCCTCCCTTGGGGGAGGGCCCCTATTTAAGTTGCTGTGCACCTGTGTTCCCTGCCTTCTGCGGTTCCGTTCCCCCGATCCCGGTTGTCCTCTCTCCCTCAATAAATCCCGCTTCCCCGGAACCTCAGAAGGACTCTGTCTCGATCCTTTGCTCCTCCCCGGACGCGTGTACGGCTGTGAGGGTTCAGAGCCCTACCCACACTCCGGGTTCCCCTGAATCCTGGAAGTGGGCCACTCTCGGCACTGGTCTCGCCTTCAGGAGCTAGCTGGGCGAGTCGGAGCGGGGTGGAGAAGGCGGGCCGTGTCAGCTGGCGCCCAACGTCGGGCCATTCGACGGAGTGACTCCATGAAGAACTTCCAAGGATCCGAGGATCTGGAAGTCTTGGCCGTTAGCTACCCTGGTGACGGCAGGCTGATTCCGGCAGCATTCCCGGGGGTGAGGACAACAACCTTCCAGCACCAGGAGGGCTGTCCTCGGGGGAGGAGACCTTGTCTGCAGCACCACGCTCGGGACCACGGCAGGGTAAGTATCCCCCAGGGACCTTAGGGGTGAAAGGGACTTACCGGGGCTGGCCACCCCATGGTGAGGGCAGGGAGCATTGCCCCGGGAGGGGGCAACGGGCTCTAGCCCTAGGTGGTTCCCCGAGCCCTTATTTTTAGTTTTTTAAGTTGTCCTTTGCTGCAGGCAGGGGTGGATTTTGCTGTGCCGACCAGTAAGATCAGAGTATGGGTGCTAAATTGTCGGTGCAGCAGAGAGAGATTTACAACCAAGTTGTGGGTACCCTGGTGGGAGGGAAGAAAAATTTTTCTAAGGGAAGTTTAAAAAAGTTCGTTAGATGGCTTACTTTGAATTTTCCTGAAGTGTCCCCTCAAAGTGTAAAAACTGTCCCCTTTTGGGATGCGGTGGGCTTGAGGTTATCAGAGTTAGGGGCCCAGGGGGACTATTCAGTTGGAAAATTCATTGTGTTGTTTTTTACAATTCGGTCTGTTCTAAAAGAGAATAAGGGAGTGGACAGTAAGCCAAAGCGAACCTCCCCAGTTTACCCTGTCTCTCCTTTCCCTTTTCCCGACCCCTCAATCCCTATACCGGGGGATCTGGGCGGGGCAGCCCGGCAACGATCGCAGGCGAGCCTGGCCAGGGAAACCAGCCACTGCTCGCCTGGCCTCCCGCAGGCTCCCCAGTTCCCTAGCCCTGGCAGCAAGGGCCCTGCTGCCAGGGATCCTTTCCTAAATCCCTCTGCCCGGAAAGCTTTTTCCCCAGTTTCCCCAGTTATTACCCCAGTTCCATCTCCGGTTTTCACCCCTATCCTCGCACCTGCTCCTACTCCGGGACCCACCCTTGCATGTTACCCTGAGCCACGAAATGGCGCCCCTATCCCTGGAGCACAAGAGGGCATCGACCATGTGGCGTGGTCGTCCCCTTGTGCTCCTCCTCCTGGCCCGTCCCTTTCTTCTCCCTCGGATCCTCCCCTTGATCCTTATCCCAGTCCATTCCCTTCCCCAGTTACCACCCTCTGTCCTTTCCCCATGTCAGAGTCCACCCAATTATGTCATTCAGCTCCGCCCCCAGCAGGCCCCTCCTGTTGTGATCCTGAAGGAGGGTCATCTCGGGAGGAACAAAAAAGAGCGGAGCTCAGTGCTGCCTCGTGTGAAAATGAGGCAGGCTGTCAGGGGGACTCGGGGGAGGACGTTTACTGGAGGCGACAGAGGATCCAAGAATGGGATCCACATCCCCCCTTGGGCTTGGCTCTGGCTGACAGCATACACAGGTCTCAGCCGGGGCCAATCCTAAAGGACGTAAAGGTCGCCTCCTTGCGTCGTCGAAGACGCTCCTCCGTTTGACATCAACAGTCCTCGGGTGGCTCAGACACCCCCCTTTTCAGAGTCCTTTCCTGAACCCTTTTTCCCCAATTCCCTAAAGTGTTATGTGAATTATGTTGCCTTTTTCTTTTAGAAGGATAACCTCCCCTTTCCTTCAAAATACCCTAAGCGCCCCTGGGGTTCCCCCTGCAAACCCTTCCCCATCCCCATGACCTCCTCGGGATGCTCCCTGTACTTGGAGCACCCTGTGGAGGATGCAACCCTGTCTCCGGTGGACCCTAAGGATATCTGTGGGCAGCACAAAAGTCGTCTTCACCATCACCGACATCAAGACACTCAGGCGAAGTCAGCAGAAGCAAATCTAAAACACTAAAGGACTTTATCGGGATGGTTCACTTCTATGTTTTGAACAGTTCTGTTAATGATGTCAGTTTTGTTTCCTATTTCCCCTACCATTTCAGTTTTTAAGATTACTTTCAAAGGTGTCTCCCCCACACTGGTACCATCAACTTAATCTTCTTAAAAAGAAAAGGGGGAGATGTTGTATTGCGTTATTTTATTGTTACTAGATGTTTTGTTCTATTGTTTGTACCCCCCCCGTTATAATTCAGTTACCCTAATTCCCGCCTTCCCTTGATCAATCAACCCAAGCCCCAACCCACCTTCCAGTACCTTCCCTGTCCCTCACTCTCGTCCCTGCCCCGAAGACTGTCAATCCCTCCTAGCCCCCCCCCATCCTTCTAGTATCTTCTGTATCAGTCATCCCCTTCTTAGCATATGATTTGATGTTACATGTATTTCCCCGCCTATGTTTCCCCCTATTCGTTGTATGTATAACCAGCCCTGCCTTATGTTACACCCCAAACTGTAGCCATTGGTGCTGTATTGTACCCTCCCTTGGGGGAGGGCCCCTATTTAAGTTGCTGTGCACCTGTGTTCCCTGCCTTCTGCGGTTCCCTTCCCCCGATCCCGGTTGTCCTCTCTCCCTCAATAAATCCCGCTTCCCCGGAACCTCAGAAGGACTCTGTCTCGATCCTTTGCTCCTCCCCGGACGCGTGTACGGCTGTGAGGGTTCAGAGCCCTACCCACACTCCGGGTTCCCCTGAATCCTGGAAGTGGGCCACTCTCGGCACTGGTCTCGCCTTCAGGAGCTAGCTGGGCGAGTCGGAGCGGGGTGGAGAAGGCGGGCCGTGTCAAATAATAATAAGAAAAAAATGAGGACAGGTGAGCTCCAAATCACCCACTTTGTTTAGACAAGAGAAATACCACATATTCCTGCCAGGCTTGTCATTTAGATGGAGATTTATTATAATGAAGAAATTGAATCATGTCCTCTGATACTGGATTATAAGAAAGAGAAATTTGAAATTATGCTTACAAATGCCAAAAAACCACATTCCTCCAGAACGTGGTGAAAAAGCAGAGCAAGTATGAGGCAGAAAAACCCACCAAAGAAACGTCTCTCAACCATGTCCATTAGCTGCTGAAATGTAGCCTTTTCCATTCCACATAGCGCTCTCAAATGTAAAAATAACGAAGCAGTAGCACTGCGTGCTGGGCAGATAATGAAGTTTGGATCCTCCATATTAGATAAATATCTAATGTTCCTCTAATGATGTGTCCATTTTACGCACAGCCAGGGCCTAAAAGCTCATGGACTTCCCACAAAGCACTTCATTTTTTCCAGACTCTGCCCAACTACCAGAAATGTAGGCTTTGCTTCATTTATTTGGCAACAAAGACAAAGAAGACACTCAGCTCAGGTGTTTTCTGTCAGCCTTCTCTTATGCAAACACACAGAAAGAACAGAGCACAGGTGATTTCAGGTGAGGTATGGTATATTCAAAGGCCACTTTCTCTCAGGTTTCAACTGTTTTTCTTTGCAAGCAGCGCCAAGCAGTTTGGCCAGAGAAGTAGGAACAAAAATATGTAGAGTAAAATCAGCAACCTGATTCAACACTTAAAATGTTGTCTGATATTGGGGTAGGGGAACACATTTAGAAATTGTCAGAGGGTTGGCCATGCCTGGCTCTAGTCTGGAAAGAGAGGGAGTGAGAAGGAATTATGCTCTCTGGATATTGTTTAGCATCTGGGATGGGTGTGAAAGGCCTGCTTGGCTTGGTTTGGTATTTCTTGGAAATGTCTTCGTATGGATGGGAAAGAAAGAACCACTGGCATAGAAAACCCCTCTGGTTTAGAGACAGGGAGGTTGGCTGTCCTGCTTGAGGCCAGCAGGAGGGAAGAGCCCTTCAAAGAAAGGAGAAGTAGTGACTTTTCAAAAGGCACAATGCAACTACCAGATTTCTGATTTTCTTTATTCCTCCGCATCTTGCTGGGTATGACAAAGTCTCTCACCTTTCAACCTGGAAATCTCTCACCTTTAACCTGCAGAGGTTCTTCACTTGGTTTCAAGATTTGGCTCAGTTCTGAAAAACCTGCAAAACCCCCCTTGGTTTGGATGGTTCTGCTTTGCATTTTGGCATTCAAGCAGCAGCATTTCAGTCTGGCCCTGCCAGTCACACGCAGCACAATGTAAAGTGACACCTTGCTTTGCCAGAAAGCTGCATGATTTTGATATTCCCTTCCTTCAATCTGGAAAGACAGTAGCTTGAGTGACTCCTTCTCTGGGAAAAGTATTCTGTGTGGGAAGGGAAGGTGGGAACAGTATTTTGATCCTGGAGATGAAACTTCTAGAACAGTTTTTAGAGGATTTGCTTTATCCTTGGGCACAAACACTTTGCTGCTGTCAAGAACTGTGCAAGTTACAGAATGTGTCACATAGCTACATAAATCTTTTGTGCCTGCCCTTGGGTGACCCACTGAGAAGCCACTAGTGAGATTCTTCAGGAAAAGCCCTTTAAACATGAGCTCCTTCTGCTTTTATGTAGAGCACCCTCATTCAGCCCCAAGTGGATGAGTTATCATAGCTTATTTAGACCTATATTAGAAAGTCTTGGCATTTCTTCAGCTTTTTACCCCAATTTTCATTTCCTCAAGCAATCATTTAGCCCACAGACTTGGATGCTGCAGGGTTTCTAATTCATCCACTGTAAGGCACTCAACTCACATTCACATGAAAATCCCTTAGTAGATTCATGCCAGTACAAAAAAAATCCAAACCCCAGTGTTCCATGATGCACAATAGAATTAATGTGTTATTTTAAGTTAAGAAAAAGCCGATCCAGCCACACTTCTTGAAGATAAAATTACTGAGACTCTGAAAATTAATTTCCTGTTTAGCAGTGAAATAATTGAAAGAGTGAAATTGCTCATGAGATTAGAAGGCTGTCTGCAGGTTCTGTCTGTGAACCGACTTTCATGCAAAATGCCCTGCAGGGGTATTTTTTGTCACTTAGTTTCATACAAAAAGAGATGTAAAGCAATCACAGTGAAATGCACACTAAATAATAGAATGATTGGTATAATTGCCTGAAAGTGGATGGCTATCCTTAAATGATCACAACATTGCAAGCCTCTGAGGCAGAACATTTCTGTATTTGTACTTTGTGTGCAGAGCTTGGAAAATGTTTTTTTCAACACTTTCACTGTCATCATCCACCATCTGTCCACCATCTAGAGCCTTCCCAAAGGGCTGAGAGGCTCCAGGATACATGGGAATGATACCCTGCTTCTGCATTATTCTGTAGGGACAGAAACACCAGAGAAACAAGAAAAAAGTTATTGTTCTAGAAAGGAGACACACTTGGTTTTCAGAAATCTCTCAATTTCAAAACCTATTTGGACTTAGGGCCAATCTGTCTGGGATGGCTGCAGCATCCTTAGATGCATCTGTCTCTCTTGCCTCTCTAAAAACTACACTTTTCTGCATTTCTACTGTTATTTGTGCTGCTGCAGAGCATGAACCAGGTCTCATAAAGCACTGAGTGGTTGCCTAGAAGAAGAGCCAGGAAGCCAAGCCAGAATGAACAGGAAGCTCAGAAAGGAATCTGGATTTCATCTTTTACTTGCCAGATCTGATATTGGTGGGTTTTGGCATTTTTATACTCGCCACATCTCAGTATATGTACCAGAAATTTTCTTATATAATCAATGAAGAAAAACAGAAGCTTCTCCTCCAGTGGTAGTGCAGAACAGGATCCTAAACTTGAGTGTTTCTCTGCCCTGTGGAAGAAAATCTCTCTCTGTGCTGAGCATTTAGGAAGACTAAGCAATCCAAACCCCATCATACAAACACCTTTCTATCTCCTCTGGGTCCTGGATCCCTACTTGTGAAGTAGGAATTAATGTTCATTTTCCTCACAGAGAATAGACTAGGAGGTGCTCATATAAATTCATGGTAAGACCACTAAAATATGGCTGTATATTGGTATATATATAAATATTTGTGCAATATATTGCTGTATATCTGCTTTTCAGCATCTAAAATGAATTCTTTGTTATTGTGTATAACAGGTATTAGGATATTACAGCCACTAAGTTTAGACATTTTTTGCTTTTCACAGGAAAAAATAATGAAGATTGAAATATTTTTCCTTGTATGGAGTCAGTTTAGAAGCAAAAAGAAAATGTAGAAGAAATAACATAACTGAGTCAGTTCAGGTTCCTAGAGTATACTTATTTCTCTGTGCAAAGCAGGAACGATAAGAATGGATAAAGGAGTTCATCCATATTAACCAGAAAGCAGAGCTAACAGCAAATGGGAAAAAACAGATTATGCTCACCAGACTGAAGACAACCAAGAAGAAAATTCAGTGTTTTGTCATGGACTTCAAGGGGATTGAGCAAGGCTGCAGTTTGGTTATCTGTAAATAGCAGGGGTTGAGTGAAGGTGGTCCTGGTTTTTGCAGATTCAGAACAGGCAGTGCCAAGAATGGTCAAGAAATTAATGCAATATGTAGCAACGAGACATTTAATACACCTGGATGTGCACAGTCCCTTATTTTGTAGACAATCTGCGTAGCTGCAGCACAGTGAAAATATCTTTAAGGATCTGCTGCTAGACTTTATTTAAAAGAGATCTTATAGATGATGTAAGTATTACTCCTGGTGTTCTTGCTAATATTTTCAGTCAGATCCTTTTCTAGTAGTAGGTGATGCTCCGACTTAGCCTGCTGAGGATCTAGTGACTCATGTGATAAAACACAATCTGAGATGACTTGTAAAGTCATTAATTTCTTAATGAGATCTATGCTAAAAAAGGGGACTAATGGTGATGCAAACACTACCTTGACTTTTGGCCACGCATTTTGTATTCATTCCTCATCTTCCTCAAATATGCCTCAATTCTCTTCCCTACCCTTGCCGAAAAATAAGATTATTCAGGTATTGCCCCTTTCAATGGCCTCCATAGAAATAGCTTATCTGCACAATGAATTGCTTAGCCCGAGTGACAAGTTTTAGAGGCTGGGCAGAGCACCTTTCCCTTCATTTCTCCAGCACAATTCTTTTTATCAGCACCTTCCAGGCTCGCTTCACTCTCTGTTTGTGGGAGATAACAAATCCAGCAAATTTTTTTGAAGAATATTTTCTATTTAACAAACCATGGCTCTGTCTGTTGTTAACCTCCTGAGCAATGGGGGAGACAGGGTGACTTTCTAGGTGGTGAAATAGCCATTAAGCTGATAAATCAAACTTTTTTTTGACATTTCACATTTTCTTTTGTCAGCTGCCCAAGTTACTTTGAACTTGGACGTGGATTCTCTTACTGGCTGCCCACCACTCCCTAGCTCAGCCACAGGTAATGTGATATGCTCGAGGTAGTCTTGGCTCTTTCATGAAGGCAGCTCGTGGGATTTTGTGTGCTCCAAGAAAATTTTGGCGTTCAAAGCCTCAGTCTCTAATAGCCACCTTCAAAATCCTGAGGAAAAGTGAGGAAAACCTGTGGCTGGAATCACAACTCACAGAACTCAGTTTGTTTGTGGAAAGACTGTGAAATTCTTGTTGCAGAGGGATCCGACCACTATTTTCATTTTCATATGCATATTCATTTATATGGACAAATAAAACAAGCCCACTCAGTTTATTCACACACAGTACTTGCCAGCTGATCTGTTGTTTTCTCCTCTGTTTTGAAGGCCTGCAAGGCTTCTTATCTGATCTCTAGGAACTGTCTGCCTCCAGAACCAGCTTCGCTCTTCATCTCCTGGGAGGTAGCACGTAATTCAAATCAGATTACAAGAAATAGTAGCAACTTGCACGAAAAAGGAAAAGTAGCCATTAATCACTGGCAGGAAGAAGAGAGAACATCCTTTGAAGACAATTTATGCTTTAACTCACAGATTGATGCACATTTTCTTTAGCTGTGATGTATTTGAGATGTGGAGCTTCAGCTGGAGTGTCACAGCTCTGTCACCTCCAGGCATCAGGGGCTGCAAGGGGGGAATCCTCTCAATTTATAGTTCAGGCAACTGCTGATGTGAAGCTGTCAAACATCACAACTGAAAAATGTCTGAAAGTTAATCAGTCTACCAAGTTTCTTCCTCCCTTCACACATTAACATCACACTAGATTAGCAAGTGTAGAGAAGAGTGGATAATTGATAATGAACAATTAGTCTAATTGTGTCTGCTCCTGTTATGAGCCGAGGATGAAGTGCTGAGACTGGATGTCTGAAATAATTTATATATTTCTAGTAAACAATTTTCCCATGTGAATGTCCTGTGAGTAATTCATTGTGAATTGTTGAGCTTTAGCTGTGGTGATGGTTGCTAAGTTATAGAAGTCACTGGGATTGTTTGTGTTTCTCTAATTAGATTATTTGTGAGTCCAGACAAACATAGTGAATTTAAATTTTTAGAACTAAAAGCATCATGGCAGTGGAATAATAGCTGGAAATTACCTGAACATTTGAACTCAATATATTTGGTATTAAAGCAAAGCCACTTGAATAACTGGAAAATTAATACAGAAGACTCATACACATAATTATATTTACCTTTTTTTTCCAATGAGGAGGCTATTTAATGAAAATGTTTTTATTCCTCCAGATTAACAGAACTTCTTTTAACATCTGCATTTAATTTCTCTGTTGCTCATGGAGGTCTATTCCATTAATTCACTGTTCACTTGTGGAGTTTTCCAAGGTCCCAGACAGTGACATAAAACCCTGTCTGAAATTAAATTTAAATTCTTACACCAATGTCACCAGTACTGTGATTTCATCCTTTGTTCAGAATGCCTTCATATCACAGAGGAATCATGTCTGGATCTAGGTTTAATGTTGCTACGCAAAATATTGGGATTTCTGAAAGTGAAAAGAGAAAAACAGAGTGAGTAAAGGCCAGTGGAAGAGTTCTTAGAGGTCCCCAAGTGTCCTGCAGTGCCAGTGTCAGGTGGCAATGATTGAATCACGCCTGGGTGGTGGCTCAAGCTGCTTGGAGATGTAATTTATCCCACTGAAAACTTCTGACTGTACATCTGAGCCTGTCTGCTGCTTTATCACCTTTGCCTCATGCATTTTGAGAAGACTGACTTTCCTTCCCTTGGTATTTCTGGCTGCTATGTCAGCTGTGCCCTCAGATCATTGATAGTCATTTCATAATCATTTCCCTATGATGCTTCTTTTCTCCACATTTGTAGGGATGATTAAGGCGCTTTCAGCATTTGGGCATCCTTCTGTGTAATGTGTCAAATCCATGGCAAGGAGACTTTTGCCCAAAGGGTTTTGTTGCACCCAAAACTTTGATGGTCAGTTATTTACCTGATCCATTAAGAGCAGATCACAAGAAAGGATCCAGCCCACAGATGTGCACTGGGCACCCGAGTAGATTTTTTTTACCCCACCTTTGTTGTTGCTGTTGTTGTAATTTGGTAATCAAACCAACCATTTTTTCTTATGTTACTGACATTTTGTAGCCATTTAGCATTTGTAAATCCCAACATTCTGGTAATAAAAGGCATCCATATGCTGAGAAAGAAATCAATATTTTTCCTTTGCTTTGGCCACAGCACTGTAGCAGTGGCATTTCTAAAAAGCTGTGGAAAGGTAAGAGGGAAAAGAATTCACAGGTCCTTGCAGTTCATGGGGTGGTTTTCATTAATTATAACCCCAAGCTCTTCTCCCAGGGTTTCTCTGTCCAGGCCCCTCTGGATCCATCCCTTCCCTCCAGCCTGACTGCATCCCACAGCTTGGTGTCATCAGTGAACTTGTTGAGAGTGCCTTGATCCTGCTGTCCATGTCACCAACAAAAATGTTGAACGGTATCATGTGGATCTTGTCCCAGACCTCTCAGGTTCATGTTCTGTCTTGGGGCATTAATTTCTCCTTCCTGGGTCAGCGTTGTGTGTCAGTGATGAGATCAGGTTCCAAACCTGCACACAGCCATTAGCTCACCACACAAAGTGTCACACAGGATGGATGAATTCAGTAAGATTTGAGCTCTGGTTTAACTCCACTCCTGATTAGGCCTACCAAGCCAAATCCCATATTAAACATAACCTTCAGGTGCATCTCTAAGGACTTTCTGTACCAGCTGTTAACTGTTTGAGCTTATGGTTTTACAAATCCAGCAGATAATTCAAGCCACCAGGAGCTTCAGGAATCCATTGTAACAGGAGCAGTTAGAAAGTCAGAAAGTGAATGTTGCTTTTCAGAGATAATTAAAACTTTTCAGTGCCCTTCATAAAATATTCAGGGGAGTCTAACTGAGACTGAGAGATTTAAATTAAAACGCATTGCACACATTTAAGTGGTTACCACCTGTGACCCGGCTGCCTGCCTCACTGATGTAATGGTGGTTTGGGGAATGCTGTTCCCTGGGGTTGCTCTGTAATTGGCCCCTGCACCTTGTCCTGAGCATGTTTCCAGCACGGTTTGGACAGATGCAGACCCCCCTTAACCAAGTTTGTGTTGATGCTGTTTGTAAGAAATCTTGTATTATGGCACAGGGGCAGAAGGTTGGCCCTGCTGCTGTGCTGCCCAGAT
This sequence comes from Acridotheres tristis, assembly GCA_037013685.1. Classification (NCBI taxonomy): domain Eukaryota; kingdom Metazoa; phylum Chordata; class Aves; order Passeriformes; family Sturnidae; genus Acridotheres; species Acridotheres tristis. The sequence continues at coordinate 63,439,139 of CM072885.1, forward strand.
TCCCCATGGGTGGTGACTGAGAGGGACCAGGGCTGCAGGAAGGACAGTGCACTTGTTGTCACTCCCATCAGTTACTGAAGCCTCTTGTACAAAATCACAAAGGCACTTTTAAATAAATTCCTGCAATCCTAGAATCACAGGCTGATTTGGATTGGGAGGGACCTTAAAGGCCATCCAATCCCACTGCCATGGGCAGGGACACCTTCCACTATCCCAGGTTGCTCCAAGCCCCATCCAACCTGACTTTGAGCCATTCCAGGGATGGATGCTTTTTCTGCACAGCAAGCATCAGGAGTGTGTCAAATGCAGCCTGCTTTGGAATATCCATAGAGTCTTCTCATAATGATACCTTAATACTTCCCATTCCCTACAGAACTAAATCTCAACAAAACCTGTGACAATTAAGAAAGTGTGATTCATTTTCTACAGATGAGAAACACAGTAGGTTAATTGTAAGTTCCCTGCAGCAAATTACCTCAAAATCATGCAGTAATGGATGTTATTTACACTAACATCTTTATTAGAGCATCTCTTTGAGTCCAGTGCATCATAGAGGCACCAGGAGACCAGACAAGGAGTGTGCAGACACAATATACAGCTCCACACGTGACTTTTCTGTGTGCTTCTATCCTAGAGTCAGGAGAAGAGATCCTTCCCACCCCAGTCTGCCAACAAAAGGACCAGGGGGTATCTGCTGGCATTTTTTGATGGCAGCATGTGTCCCATGGGGATCCATGGGCATAATTTTGTGCTTCCAGGTGGTTTTGTTGGTTCATGTCAAGGCTGAAGTTGTAGAGGCAGAAACTGAGTCAGTGTTCCCTTTTGACTGTAGTTTATTTCTTGAGTAATGTAAATTTCTTTCACTTTTTTTTTGCCGGAAAGGTAAACCAACCAATGATCATATGGGGTTTTTTTTGTTTCAGGTTGCTTTTATAGAATCTTCCTGATAGTAAAATATTGATTTATGGGATATGAAGTGATAGCCTGCTGCAAAGAAACAGCACCATTCTTTCAATGCAAAAGCTGTAAAAGCAAAAATCATTGATCTTCCGCTTATAAAATACAAGATAATTCCTTTTGTAAAAATGCCTTGCATCCGGTTCCTGTGGCTTTCCCCATTCAATCTGAATTTCTAAGCACTAAAGAAATCTCATTATTGAGAAGTAAACTAGGAGCTCCCTGGCAAAATGGCCACAGCATTGTGAAATAGAGCCTGTACCACATTCAGCAGTTCAAGAATATGCTCATCACTTATCCATGAGGCTCACGATGCTTAAATGCCACCTACAATAGAGCTCCTGATCTGGCAGCCCTTCTGCTTCTCCTTTTTGCCTTTAATAAAGCAAAGATTAAAAGGCTTACAAGAGCTATTACTTTGAAAGTCATGTTTCCCCCAAGTGTCCCTTGCAATGACGCAGGGAACATGAATTCTATGGGAGTACTGAACTCAGTGGGCTTGGATGTTTAGGTTTCAGCAACCCCAAAAAATGTTTAACTATGTCTCTGAACTCTGAGGTTTTCTTCCTGATACCATGCCAGTCATTTTAGCTTTCCATCCATCCCCACCTCGTTTTCAGTTCAACTTATTATTTTTTTCTTTTTTTTTCCTGTTCTTTCTCTCAATTTCCCCAATGTGCCTTTTAACCCGTCTCACTCACCTCAGTCTGCAATCAGATCTTCCTTTTTCCACACTCCAGCAGCATCCCACGGTTATTTTGATCATTCAAATCAGAAGAATTTAAAGATCCTGCTTTGAATTTTCTCTCTGTCTAATTTGGTTTAGACTTGGTTTTAAATGACGACTTGTACAAGGGTTGTAAACAGTATTATAAAAGGTTCTTTCAAGGCATTTAGTTCTTTATTTTGTGAAGAGAATTGTGTTACATAAGCAGTCTAGCATAAGGAGTGTCAGAAAGTAAGTGGATGGGGAATTCCTGAGAACTGTAGAACGAAGGTATCTAATGGGAGGTTACTTCAAAGGAAATCTGGGGAAAAGAGAAAAACCAGGGGAGTACCATGAGGAATACCTTGCCCAATTTATTCCTGCATGCCTGCAGTTGTGTACACAGAAGGATCCTGTGCACAGGATTACACAATTGCAGTGTGCACATGGGGACAGCCCCTTGCTGAGACTTTTTTGAGACTCCTGATGTTAAAAATGAGCCAGGAGTTTTGGGCTGCACAGAAATATCTGTTTAAAATATTGAAGATTATCTGTTGCATTGGTGGTATGGCTCAGTGAGGGAGGTGGTTATGGTTATATTTTCAGACAAACCAAATTCAGGGAGAGGGTACGTGCCTGTGGAGGAGCTGTAGTTCAGCAGTTGGTGAGAGGAGATAGGAAATGCTTTTTGCTCTGAGCAGTTACAGGTGTAAAAGCTCTGGGCATAGACATAGAACAGGAGCCTTATTCAGTCCTCCATGCCAAAATCAGTTTTTCTTTCTGCCAGAGACATCTGAGAGTTTTCCTGCTTTCTATCCCCCTCCCTGTGAACATATACACACACATGAACACACTCACTTGCTCTCTGCCTTCCAGGCTCCCGCAGATCTTTGAAGGGTTTATTTATCTGTGTGCTTTCAGAACTGAAATTAAAACAGTCCTGACACCTGAAAGCATATTCAGTTTGTTGCATTGTAATTTTTACCATTTGCAGCTTACTGCTGTTCCCTGGAAGGAGCACACAACTGCTTACCCCTTAAAAGATACATTTCTGCTAAGGATATAGACATATTCAGGGGAAAAATTTGAGTTATTAGTGACTAGTGATTGGTTTCTCATTCTGTAAAGGGTTTTTTTTTCTGCAAGAGATGATGCAGTGACACCTTGTCTGTGTGCTCCTTCCTGAAAAGTCTGTCTGTGTCTTTGTGCTCAGGGAAAGCACTGGCACACTTGGAAATCGTGAATGAGTCCCAGGAATTTTCCCTGAGGGTCAGTGAGGCTGAATGGGAAAACATCATGCAGATACCTTCTAGGAGAGGAAAGAGGATGATGTTTGAATTCATTGTCTCCAAACAGGATTGAAGAAACACTTTGTTCTTTGCTCTGATATGCTAAAAGGCTTTTTAGCTCTTGGTAAAAAAATTGTCATTTGTGCTTTGCTTTACTTTTCTATTTATAGTATCAGGCAAAGCCTTGTCTGTGCTCTCATCTGTGGGACTAGATGGTCTCATAAAATTTATTTTTTAACTCTGTTTGGGTTTTGATGTGAATATGCATATGGATTTTTACATCACAAGTACTAACATACAAATAGAAATAAAAATTTTGCTTGCATTCAGTTTTCTTATTTTTACATGGTAGTGAAATCACAAGGAGGTGATCTATTAAGCAGCTAGAATAAAGTTTCTGGATGATACTTGTCCTCTAAAATGGGTATAAATGCCTTTTGCCCTTTTTAGGAGTAGAGAATATACAAGTGAAAACAATGCAAAACCCAAGTTGTGCAGCTGTTGACATTCTGTTCAGCCGATTAACTACATAGTCTCATCCAGCATCAACTTCCAACAGGTTTCACAAGCTGGACAATGATAAAAAGGGGGGAAAAAGGCTGATAATTTCTCCCATAATTGCCACCTGCAATTCCAGAGAGCAAAGGAGAAATGAAGCCATAAATAGCAAGAAAGATTTGTCTGACTGTGCAAGATCAGAGCATTGATTCAACCTTGATTGGGCTCCCCACTGCTTTCCTTTCGTTATTTATGCCAGGTCAACCTCGCGTTTTCAGCAATGACATCTGTTCCCCATCTTCTCATTTCAGGGAACATACCGCGGTTTTCGTTTTGTCAGCTGCTTTTCCTTCCTCTGATTACTTTGGAGCAAAGCTGCTGGGGTGGGTTTTGTTTGAATAATGCCTAATTCAAAATGAATGTGCTTGCTTTGAGATAGGACGCACGATAAGGTGCAGTATGTTCCATAAAACCTACCAAACACTTACAGGATGGAATAAAACCATCAGGACCTAATGGAGGAAGCAAAGATGGAGGAGAGAACAGGCTGAGCACCTGAGAGCACTGAGGTGGGAGCTCCCACACATGTGAGCAGGTCTGTTCCATATGAGGAAAATGCAGTCGTGGAATACCATGGAGCTGCACAAAACAGGCAGGTGAAGTGTCACTCACAGGTGTTTCAGCAGAATCCTACATCCACTTGATGCTAGAATCTGTTTCTGGTCATCACTTAGGCCAATGAAGTCTGACAGCTCTATTTCTGAAACTAGATTGGTTTTCCTCAATGTGGATGGGGTCTGTTTTCAAAGGAAGCCTGTGTAAAAGTGTTGGGTGATTCCCTAAGTTGGGTAATTCCTCTCCTCTCCTCTCCTCTCCTCTCCTCTCCTCTCCTCTCCTCTCCTCTCCTCTCCTCTCCTCTCCTCCTCTCCTCTCCTCTCCTCTCCTCTCCTCTCCTCTCCTCTCCTCTCCTCTCCTCTCCTCTCCTCTCCTCTCCTCTCCTCTCCTCTCCTCTCCTCTCCTCTCTTTTTTGACATACAGTGCTTGCAGTGCTGTAAATTTAATTGTGGTATTGAGTCTGGCTAAGGTCACTTTACTTCTGGATTCTGGCCTCCCCCAGGGCAGATTTTTCTTGCACTTTGTACATGATTTATGTAGTCTATTCAAATTTCAAGCTGCATAGAACAGCGTGTCTCATCTCGGCCCAAGCAAATTGTTAAGTACTTAAAGAACAATAATAATGATCCTACTTGAAGGAGAAAAGAGCTATGTGAGCAAGGTAAGAGAATTAATTATCAGCAAAATCTCATCTCTGAATGAATATGAAGCTGCTTCCTTGCCCAGAGAGACCCATAAAAAGCCAGAAAATCTGAGTTGGGTTAATGTATGATCTCCATGCAGACCACTTTAACCATCTCCCAGACACCTCCCCACCTCCCAGTCTCTTCTCTTGTGATGTTTGACTTTATCTCCATATATTACTCTAGGTTTATTCTACTGTTATAAACCTTTGCTGCTCAGGGAAATTAACATTACAAAAGCAAAGACTCAAAACCTTTGTAGAATTTCTCTGACTCTTGTCTTCAGAAGGGAAGATACAATAAACAATTCCTAGTGTCCCATTTTATGTGTTTTTAAATCAACCAGGCCATGTGACAAACTCCCAAGCTAAAGGATTTTAAAATAATCCAAACATGTCATAGCAAATCTTGTCTCCATAGTATTCACATTTTACCCAAATCCTCACAACTTTCCTCTTAAAAGAGTTTTAACTTATTAAAAAAATTAAATTAAAATGTACAGTAGGAAGCACACCTACAGAAGGATCCTTCCCTTTGTGCATATTTCCAGCTGAGGGACATTCCAGTTGAATTAAATGACAGTTTAAATGCTGTCACTGGAGTCATTTATTGTGTAATATCTCTCTACTGTGTTGTATAAGGTATTAAACATCATTGAATACATGTTAAGAAAAATGTGTTCAGGCATAATTACACAAAAATATTTCTGTGGAGGCTTCACATGGATGAGAAGTGTCTGTGTGCATCTATTTTAAAAGAACTTAATGAGACGATGCGCATATAGAAAATGTTAAAGATCATTTTCTCGTTTGCCAGAGCACGCTTTTCCACTGGCTTCTTCAATCTCTAGTACTTCCAGCTGCTCCTAATGATTTTCCCAATGAAACAGCTGTGTTTATGGGACTCTCTCATGCTGTGATGTCTGGGTTACAAAATGTTCAATGCGCTCACAAGTTTCTCCCTGTGACAAACTCCAAAAAAACATCCAGGCATTTTTGTCTTGTTTAGATCTCCAGTTATCCATGGAAATTCATGTTTGATAGAAAACTGACATGACTTTATCTAAGTCTAGCTGAAAGAAGCACAGATAAACTTCAGTCAAGAATGAAATCCTTCCCTGTTTTTGTGACATTCACCTGTTCTGACATCAGGTTTTCAGGCTCACAGTGTAAGAAAAATCTTGATTTTGTTGGTACAAATCAGGAATAAACTGATCCCAAAACTATGTCACCCCACTACTGGCTCTTTTCAAGGATTCTGCTTTCCCCAGTTCCAGGATTCTGTATCATCCTTAAAGTCTTGAATCTTCAGCTTGGTCCCAGGTTTCACTATTGGTTTTGTACTGTTTCCCAAAGTCGGAGAAAACAAGACACGTGGGTCTTGCAGAATTTTTAATTCTCCCGTAGAGTTATAAAAAAGTTTAAGAACCAATGCTATTAAATCAATGCTGGTACTGCTGGAACTCCAATTAGCTTCATCCCTGTGCAATATGCCAATTAGCAAAGACAAAAAGGGAAGCAATATCTAAGTATGCCAATCTTTACCATCTCTTTTATGTGGAATTCCACTTCAAAGCACCTTTTGTGTTTGTTACAAGATCACTTTCATAAGCATCTAGCAAATGTGATTAAAAATGAGTATTTTGTTATTGCCTCATCCCTCTCTCCTCAGCTGCTGAGAATCTTTTATTCCTATTGTCCCTGGCAGCTTTTCAGAATGACACTATACAGTTCTCTCCTTGCTTTCAGCTCCTTATTTTTATTCATTTATTGCTTAAAATTTTATTTTCTCATCTTGTGCACCTTCTTTTTTTAGTCCCTTTCATCAACATTTCAAGGAGTGACTGAAGGTGTTGAGAGGAGGACTGGACAGGCAGGAGGACCAAGAGGTTGGATTTAAACCACTTCTTTTATTCCTGGTGGTGCTGCTTCTAAAAGTAAATTTGGATTACTTTAGGGTAACTCAGACTGAGGTGCTCAATCTACAGAGAAATTCAAAACTATCACTCTGGGTAAGGTGCCTCCCACATTAGCAAAAGGCTGGGATTCTTCCTTCCTACTCCTACATGCAGAACTTGATTTTTCTTTCCAGGTGCCACTGAAGCGAGCAATATTTTGTTGGTGTACACTACTGTGTACACTGATGCTAGGAGAAAGTAAACCTGGTAATTCTATCATACAGCTTTGATTTGCTATGGTTTTACCAAAACTGATATGAAACACAGCATTAAAACAGAGGCAAAATAGGTATTCTCCTAAACAAGATGCTTAAACTGCTGCCAAGAGAGGAACTGAAATGTGCCTGTGAAGTATGAACACACTTTCAAGTGTTACCTTGTCCTTTAGTTTATTACTCTGATATGTTTGTCCTTGAATCCATCTACACATACTAGAAAAAGCAATTGCTGACAGGGTGAAGAACTGCAAGTGCCCATCCCTGCTTTCCATACTCAGCCTTAACTGGGACCTTTTCAAGCAGTCAAATTATCTGGAAACACTGCCTAGATGAAGCTCATTGTCTACAAAACCTCTTCTGCAAATATGTGTCTGTCATCCTAAACCACTCCAAAGGATCAGAGGTGTGAAATTCAATATTCATTGTTGTGCTGCAGGAGGCCCCACAAGATCAGCTATATTTATTTACAGCAGCCTGTCATTTATTGGCACTGGCAACGTTTTGTAAGAATAAACAAACTTGGAAAAAAAATCAGCCGTTTGTAAGAAGAACTTGCAGTGGAATCTATGTTGTGAATAGAACTTCAGGACTAGGACACAATAAATCATTGCAACTTCCATGGATGGAGCCAATGAAACATGAAAGTTGTGCCATTGGAACGTTCCAGTCTGAAGCCTTGGACTGAATCTGAAGGTCCTGTTGGGTTAGGTCTCTGCAGGACAAAGGAACTGTGTCTGCCCTCAGAAACAGCCAAATTAAAGAGAAAATTAAACAGAAGCTTTTGGGTTCCAACAAAGAACCACGGTACAGTTTGTCTTAATTTCCAGACAAGGCTTGCAAACTGCTGAAAAGCTTTCTGTCATGATTTGGCTCTGTCCTGGTGCCACCAAAGCCCCTCTCTCACTGCCCTTCCCAGCTGGGCAGGAAAGGAAACACAACCAAGAGTTCATGAGTTGAGATAAGGACTTGGAGAGAGATCCCTTATCAAATACTGTCATGGGCAAAACAGGCTCAGCTTCGAGGCATGCAATGAATTTATTACACTGACACAATCAGAGCAGGATAATGAGAAGTAAAAGAAAACCTTAAAAACCCCTTCCACCCAGCCCTACCTCCTTCCCAGCTCTACCTCCTCCTCCAGTGGTGCAGGGAGACAGAGAATGGGGGTTTTGGTCAGTTCATCACCTGTGGTTTTTCCCTCTGCTCAGGGAGAGGAGTCATTCCCCTGAGACAATTTTCCATGAACTTCCCTGTCATGAGTCCATCTCATGGGCACCAGCTGTCTGTGAACTGGACTTCCTAAACCAGGCCTAGCAAATCCAATACACCTTATTATATTACTGGTAGTAGCACCAAACTCTATTGGACACTTTTTAAAAAATGAGTCTCTTACTTCGCTTAAATCCTGAAATTGTCCCAGACAAAGGCCTTCAAATAAGTCTGAAATCTGTGAGATTTTCCCAGGAGGTGGCAGAGAAGTGAGGTACTAATCCAGGTAATGAAAAATAAACCTGAAGGCAATTGTACATTTTGCTTTGTTTGTAAAATATTACTTTAACACTGTGCTTATGCCTAGGGACTCTGGCAAATTTTATGACCTCAATGAACTTTACTTTTTCACCATCACTATTTTCTTTGAGACTATTAATATAGTGGACAAAGTAAAAAGTAAGTGAAAATATCTCGTAATGTAAAGTCTGGGAGATTTAACAAATCTACATGAGAAACTGTTGGGAGTTCCTCTTCAAAGCACTGGGTGACTGATATTTTCTTTTGAACTGATGATTTCCATCTCTCGTCCAAAAAGTGTGATGCTCTGAGACTCAGAAATCCTTTTTCTTATCCTGCCAGTGATCCCCACTGTGACCTTAGTGAAATAGTTTAATTTTTACTTCATATATATATATATATATATATATATATATATATATATAATTTTATTTTATTTTTAAAAGTTGTGGCTTTGAAAGACAAATGTGCCATATGAAAGCAAGGTATTACTCCTGCTAGGTATTTCAACTTCACTAGATCGGATGGAACTAAGAAGAATAGGAAAGTCAGAAATAAATTCAACAAGTTTCTCTTTCTCTGCAGCTGCCGAGAATAATTTATCAAATTCCTTCTGTAACTCAGTAACAAGTCTAGGATGCACTTAAGTGTGAGCAGCAGCCAAAGCACCAATTTTCTGTTGTTGACTGGGGAGCAACAGATTTCGGAACAAAGGACAAAAATAGTCAGTGTAAACTTTGGAAATACACTTGGAGAAAAGGAAAATTATATCCCTCCCCAGGATGAGGCATGGCAATTTAATTAGTATTTCTCAAAAAATGGTTTCAGATGTTGATGAAATTTCCCAAGAACTTTAGCTATTTAAATTCTAGATCATTTCCATCTCCTCCGATTCTATCTTGACCAATTCACTAGGCTTATAAAAATCTAAATATTGAATTCTAGCCCAATGCTAGAGTTGGCATATGCCCACCTCACCTTGCTACAAAGAACTTGGATTGGACTTTTTCCCCCTGCCTCTTGTTATTTTATTAAGGGGCTCTCAGTCATGTTCTCCAAGACTCTGGGAACTTTGGTAGCTGTCTCTGACCTATCTTCTGGTAAGGAATAATCACAGAGAAGACTTCCAAGGAGGAATGGCTGCATGTTTCATGACATTATAACCTTCTTCTGGGAATATTATGAAATAAGATCTGTCTTGTAGCTCAGGAAGTTCATTTTGTCATTTTTATTTCCTGAGCTATCTCGATTCTTCAACTTGCCTTTTGAAATATCAGCAGCCCATGAGCCCAAGCCACCCTTCTGGATTTTAACACATGATGCTCCCAAGGAATAAACAACATAACAAAAATGACAAAAAGGTTTCAAAAAAGGAAAAAAAAAAAAGAAGCTGCCAGCAGTGGTGAATGTTGTGTCTTCAACATTCCTAACACTGCAGGAGAAACTTTTTCCAAAAAATCCGTGTAGCCACTGTCTGCAAAGCTGCCATGAAACCCTTAATCTATGGCAGAAGCTTTGATTGAATGTTTACACTTTGCCCCACTCCAAATGATGACTGTGCACCATACAGAGAGGAAACGAAGTGATGAGAACAACAGATATGAAGTACCAATTTCCTGATTATTTTTAATTACACTTAGGAGAAAGCTATGCAAATGGCAAATACCTTTATCTTGTTTTTTAGTGATTTATGATCTATCAGTCAGGTAGGTCTGTACTGGAGTAATGTTTTATTGTTGTTGGTGTTATTTATAAGGGCAATCACCCATCTTTGGAAAACTATTTGCCTCAGCTAAAAAATTAATTTTGGTCAAATAGCATTCCAAATTAAAGAAGTCATAATGGAAGCAACCTGCAGCAGAGGCTCTGCTCACAGATATGTCTTAAACAGGGTGGTGACACAAATACTGTTTTATACTTCATTAGCAGTCAATTAATAACCCATGGTGAACATGGTGTCTCAGAATTTGGCTGTGAAATGAAGTGTTCCCTTTCATTTGGCTTGTCACCTTCTGCAAAAACGTAAAGGATTAATTAGCTCTTCTCTGGATCTTGCTGTTTGCACCTTTAATAAAGTAAGATTCCAGTTTTCAGGGAGCATGGAAACACCATTCCCGATAGGCTTCTCCTTCAATACTTTATTTTTCTCTTTTCAAGAGAAAAAAAAAAAAAAAAAAGATTTTTCATCTCTTAACTCAATGCCTTAAAGAATAATTCTGCAGCTGAATATGAAATTAAAAAATATACCAGAAAAATCAAAGAAAATATAAGGAAACAAGTAGGTACCTCTGACTTTATGCAGCAGGTTAAAAAAGATAATAATCCGTGCTTACTTTTAAAATGCTCAAGTTTTTTCAGACACTGTGGTCATGGGTGTGCTTACTCAAGAAACACAACTGCACAGTGATCCAGGTTATATGCACAAAACTGTGGGATTTTAGGGGAAAAAATTATTATATCTCTCTCTTTATTATTGGTTTAAATAAACAACAAAAAAAATTCCCACAAGTATTTCATTCTTCCCTGTGAGAATATGGGAATGAAAGTGCTCACAGCAGAGCCAGGGAGTGCTCTTTCCATTAACCCAGTGCACCTCTGGTTTTGGTGAGAATAAAGCTGCCCAAGTTACCAGAAGGGTACAAAATTAGAAGTCGAGAGAAATAGGAGCTCACTCAGTTTCTATTCCTCTTCTTTATAATCTGAAACTGCCTCTCTGTGTTGTGCTGAGAGAGAACATACCTAGGTGCATATCTCTTATATTTATATATATTATATATATAAATACATATTATATTTATTTTAGAAGCAGTTGCTTGTGTGTGGGGAGCTCATTCTGATGTCAGAGCACACATGAAATGCTTTTGATACATGTGGGGCTAAGAGTTTAAGGTGACTCTTTCCATTAACCTATTGTTTGCAGTTGCTCAAAAGCTTCAAACCTTTTGACTGTGCCAAAATTACCAGCCTGAACTAAGTTTATGTACAGGGAAAGGAAAGGATGAGGAACCAGAATGTTTCAACCAAAACCATTGATCTCTTTCTGAGGAAAAAAGTTGTTTTTCAGTCAAGAAATTAAGAGATTCCTTTCGGACTTTCTACATTTTGGACTAAGTACATAGAAGTTTTCTGTGACAGATGGTTACAAGTATGATGCACACCCCAGCCCATGCATGGTCCACCACTACCCATCTTAAAATACAAAACATGTCCTAAGTGCTTCCAATGGATACCAAATCCTGTCCCATGCAGCCATTTCTAAATCTCTTTTCCCAACTATGTGCAAGTATTTTATTTTATTTTTTTTACTTTTTTCAGAATCATTTCACCTTTTGCTGGTTCAGTAAGCCTGTCTTTCAGTGGCTTAAATTTCTGTGAAGGCAAACTTTGTTTACTTCATCTTAATGGGTCTGCTGCTGAGGAGCATGAATTAAACCAAAATGTAAAAGGCAGGAATGCTGATTTTACTCCTGGCTACAAGGAAAGTGCTCTCAGTGTCTGAGTCCATTTGTTCCAGCTGGTAGTGTACAGGACGTCATAAAGTTTTAAAGTACTGTTTACCAAACAGTTTTATGACACATATTAAAGCTGAAAAAAGCCCAGACACTCAACTCTAATTTATATTAAAAAATGTAACTTTAATGCAGTAGCTTGTTCATACAAATTACTGCAGTAGAAAATTCATTAAGATTCCTTTAAGTATGGTGTGGTCCAAGGAAGCCTTATTATGGGAAGTGACAAGGATGGTTTTTAATGAGTTGCAATCTGGTAATCTGACTATTTTTTCCTGAAGCTGCTCTCGTCTAATTAGAGCTTAAAGATTTTTTCATGGGGACTATCTTTGTGCTGTCTAAATAGAAACTTTGTGTAATTGTGACAATCATCTTTAGATCCCATTTTCTCAAAAGGATATTTGGCCACAGCTACATCAATGTGTTTGGGAAGTTTTTATGATTTGCTACCTGAATTATTTCAAAGTTTTTTGGTGTTTTTGTGCCCTTTCTGAGGTTCTAGATGCTTCTGAGTTTCCCAGAAAGCTGAAGAGGGGGTTTGTGTGGTTCTTGTTCTGATGTACCACAAATGGTTCCGGTACCTGTGAAGGTGGACTCTGGGCTTTGAAGATGGGGTTTTTTTCTCACTAGTCCATAGCCTCAGTTTGTCTGTACTAGCAGATTTTGTATTTATCTGTGTCCAGTTCCCATTTTATTTATATCCCTATCCCTCAGCCAAGTGCCTTGCAGAGGCACATTAGGTGATAATGTCATCTGTTATGTGGAAATTTCTCTTTCTGCAGAACTCTGTTCTGTTTCTAAAAGCTGTCTACACGTCAGAACTCTTCTAAATAGTATAAATTTGTTCTCTTTTGAGTAATTCAAACCTAATTTGTAAACCCTTTGGGAGACCAGCCACTGAAGAACTATAAATGTGTTGCACTTTCAATTATTTATAATACTGGGCATGCTGTAATATTCACATCAATGGAAATAAGCAGATGATACATGCTGAAGCATCAAGTGGAGTTTTTCCTGAACTTTGACCACCTGCTCACACTCCCTTTAAGAGCTGCATCTCAAGATTATTTGCAGCACTGAAAACCTGTGAAGAGTTTAAAAAGCAGCTGGCATACTTGCCTGGTTAAAAAAGCAGCTTCTGAAGTAACACTCCTTCTCTCCATATGTCTCTTTGCTACGATGGCTGAACATTGTGCTCAGCTTTCATGTATTTCCTGGGAATCCTCTAAAGCAAAAAATGGAAACAGACTACTGAGAAAGAATAGTGTCCATGGCTGCATTCATACAAATAAACACAGTCTAGGTGTGTGCACTCATCCTGAGCAGCCTGAGGTGTGTGCCTGTCCTGCTCTCAGATTAAATAAGTAAGATTACTGCCTGGAAGGTGTATTTGCCAAACTGCAGCTACAGGAAAGAGGTCACAGAATAAGCAGAGCTGGAAGGGATCAAGGATCACCGAGTCCAGCTCCTGGTCCTGCACAGCACCTGTGAGTCCGTGTCTGTCAGCTCTCTTCAAAACTCGGGCAGACACAAACTATTGTAAGAGAAAACTTTATTTTTGAGTTTTGTGAGTGTTTATTGTGTGGTAAGAGAGTAAGGGGTTATGAGCATCAGTTTCCTCTGTTGTGCTCAGGGCTGTTCCCTGAAACTGATTGTTTTTGGTCTCCTATGCATCAACACAAGCTACATGGCATCTTAACATTTCTTATCTTGTTATATCCTGCTAGAAGCTTATTAAAAAGTGACCCTTTGGGTCAGATGTAAAACAAATACAAGGGTCACCAAGGCTTTGCCTCAAATACTTGCCCTTCTTCCACAGAAAAGCTGCAGCTCTAGCAGCTCACTGACTCAGATGGTTTGGCTACAAGCAATTCCCCTGCATGCATGGCCTTTTTCAAAGAAAAAAAGGAAATATTTAAGTACCTTGCTCTCCTAACAAGGTTCCAGAAGATATTCGATTCTGCTTCCTGTTGCTGCTGTGCTTCAGGCCAGCTGATTTCATTCCTATCTCTAGGGTTACAGAAGGAGGGTTTGTAGGTAGATACTGCAACATTGAGGTTTTGATAGATACCAGAAAGGTAAACAATCTTGTTACCACAACATACCCATATTCTTTCACTAGCCTGTACTTAGTTTTGCCTCTGCTTATCGAGGGGCTGTTTCCTTTGCTGCTGCAAGCTCAGAACTGCCCTGAAAGGAAAGCATTTCCTACTCCTGCCTCAGACAAAGAGAAGCTTGAAAAATTATGATTTATTTTCTATCCCCTAAAATTTGCCTCGAAGGTTGAAAATGGGCAAGGGGATGGGCAAGCCTTTATCTCTGAATGCAGCAGCTAAAAAGCCTCGATGCTCAGCAGAATTAGGGGAAGGAAAACAAATGGTTTAGACTCCCCTGCCTGCTTTCCCCTCTCCATGCAGCAAGGACAAGCTCTAAAAATGGCCTGACCAGCAAAAGGCCGTGCAGGTGGGGAAAGCTCAGTCCCCTGCCTGTCTTGTTTTGGCAGTCCTGGCTGAGAGGATCCCTGCTGTGTATGAATACTGCAATTATCTCCTGATTGCCGCCCTCGTCCCCACCAGAAAAGCTGTGAGAACAAAGAATACCTGTCCTGCCACAGTACTAAATAAATAAACCAGCATAAACCAGCTCAATGTCTGCTTTATGCTAATGTCACCAATTAGTTTTCAGCCCTCTGAACATAAAGTGCAGGTAAGATTGACTAAATTGTCAATTGTCTGTCTTATTATCAGCAGTGGTGAGCAGAGGATGTCTGTACTGCTTTATACCCCGAGGATTTTTGTATTGGAAAAACAAAACACCCTCTACCACCAATCTCTTAAATGAAAGAAAGCAGAAAAAGTGTCTGATTCCACTAAATTTATAAAAACATATAAGTATTTTATCTCTGTTTGATAGCAAATATGTGAGATCTACTGCCACGGGGGCTAACAGAAAGGGAGAATTAGATAAATAGCATGTGTATAACAGGGCAGGAGAAATTGATCTCTGAAGCAGAAGAGTGGGGACACTGGTAGGATAACACAAGAGACTGAGGCTTTTGGGAGGCTTTGTGGTTAAAAACCTAAGTGGTGAGGAAGTTCTGTTTGGAACATTGATGTGTGGGAGAGTTTCAGAGCCTCAATCTTCCCCTATCAAAGTGTCTTTATGCCAGAAACTTGGACATGCAGAAGCAGAAGTGCAAATTAAGAGTACTTTAAGGTTTTGGCATTAATGCCTTCCTGAAAGTCAGGTGGAGACCTGACATGGATGTTGTGTATAGAGGGTAAAGCAAAATCAGCCAAACCCTGCATGGCTAAAAACATTGTGGCTTGGAGAGATTTCACCTCTTTTTCAGACATAATAATCAAGAACATTATTTATGTATTTCTGGGGAAAGAAACTTTGTCCCATGAACCTTGGTTTATAGAGGAGGCAGAGAATCTGTCTGCACAGAGAAAGGAGGAGCCTTCAGAGAGGCTCTCACTGCAACCTGCCTGGAAGTGGAGAATGGGATGGTGTTTTCCAAGAGATCACACAGAAAAAGAATCATAACCAGAGCTGTAGCTGAATGTATAATTGTAGCTTTTGTGTTTCCTTACTCTGTAATTATCTTCTTTAGAACCTCCTTCCATTTGGAGAGATACATGTTAAATTTCAAGCCGAAGAATTTCCTTTATGAAGTAGGACATGGGACCTAAATTACCTAGAGTGATTCACAGCCTTTTAGATGAGGATGTTTAACAAAGTTGGCAAGTAGCAATGACAGGGTCTTGGTGTTGTTTAAATCAGAAGAAATTATAAAATCAGTGTTGTCAGGGAAGAGTGTGGTGTGGATATTGTAGTGACTTACACAGAGCTGTTGCAGAAATCATGTGAGAAGGAGTTAAGAATTGGTATTGCAACTTTGAAAATCAAAAATGAAGGATCCCAAACCTCTGGCTTCATGCCACTGCTGCCAGCACACAGCTTGCTCACCTGTGGCAGTGTGCAGTCCCATGAGTGAGCAATCTGAGGGGTGTCAAACCCAGCTGTGCCTTGCCAGCCTCTCTGCACATCTGTCCTCCAGCTGTTGGATACAGCAGCCGAGCTGGGGATTCAGGCTCTGAAAGCATCCCCGAGCTCTGTGTCACAAAAAACATCATAAATCCCGAGTGTCACTGGGCTTGGGGAACTAAAAAACTGCCTGCCAGTTTGGCAACAAACCTTCTCCTTGGAAAACAGGGATTGTCTCAGGAGCATGCTCAAGGTTCCCAGGACCATATGTTGTTTAATGTCATGAAAAAGGGAGTACTGAGCACTTGACTTCTACAAAACTTAAAGCAATAAAAAGAAAGAGAAGACTGTGAGACATTTGGAAGAAATCTGGCCTGTTCAGGAAGAAGAGGGGTGGGTTTGAAGGAAAAGCTGCTGAGCACCATCTTTTCCCTTGGCTCTCCCACAGCAGCAAATATGATCTACACCTCGCCATCCTGAGGTGTGCAATACACCCAATTATGGAGAATGTAACAGAGTCTGGAAAAGAAAATACTTCAAGTATCTAGTTTTAAAACAAGCATCTTCCTTTATTGTTTTATCCAGTATAAGCAGAATATTGCATGTAGGGATGATTCAAGAGAAAGTGGATAATTTCAAGATTATTATGAAAAAATTAGGAAAATAAGTGAGGTATTAAAAGTTCACTCTAAGCTTTTCCTTTGCTGCAGGCTATTGTTGGTGATCTTCAAATTTTCTTTAAATCTTCTTTGTGTCATAGATTAGCTCAATGTGGATAGCAAGCACATACTGTGCTCTTCATCCATTAACAGTCTCATTCATTCAGATAGCACGTTTTAACAGCCCTTGGGAATATATATAAATAAATATGTATATATATATGTATACTGCTTGTTTAAGGGGAGGCTTGTAGATACTGACTCTAATTTAACTTAATCACTTCTTGTTTTATATTCCTAAGAAGCTTCTTGTGATTAAATAGCTGGGAATGACAGTTGGGACTGTACTTATTTGAAAAGTGGCTCTTAAATAAATGCTGGGTTTTTACATGCTGAAAGTGAGGCTTTCAATTTTATAGTTTCAACTTCTAATGAAAGCAGCACTAAAACACTGCATCGTGACAGACTTGTGGTGGCTTTACCATTCCTATTGCATGTCATAAAAGAAACTGTTGAAGTTAGGTCAAACTAACTATGATTATGAATTTTCATTTGGTGCATGCTTCAAATCAGTGCAAAAATGTTTCCAAGGCAATAAGAGTACTCCAGTCTGCACACATACCTCTGAGCACACAAAGCCAAAAAACAAACTTTGGAAATATCACCTTTAAATGAACAGAAGGTTCATCTCCTATTGCTTTAGTCCAGAAAGACCAGGTCTCCCACCTTTTTTTTTTTTTTTTTTTTTTTGAGCTACCATTATAAAAGTAAATAGCAAAGCCTTAAACAGAGTCCTGGAAGGTCTCTTGGACAAGGCAAAAGAGCAGGTGAAGGATGGATTTTTAAGCCTTCCTATGACAGAACTGTGAATAGAGTCCAGCTGAACCTGTGAAGAATCAGAAAATGAACCTTGATTGCCAAAGTGCCAGCACAGCACCTCTATCAGACCATTATTATCAGCTGCCATTTAAGGTTTATTTCCTGCGAGTTTGCACTTTGTTTCCAGGGGAGATAAAGCCCTGTGTTATTCTTGACAGGTATTCTTAAATTAGTACCAAATGAATATACCCTTTTGGACACAGCAGGGTGGATTTGGTGGCTCCTTCATAAGGATTCAGCCTGAGAATAGCTTTGGAGGAGACTTGGTTCAAGGAAGAAGTGATTTTCTGGATAATTGACCCAGTTCTGGACATGAGTGGAGCTTTAAAGTAATGAATTTCCTCTACCTCCTCACTGAAGAAGAATAGTGAGCAATAAGCCTTTTTTTAGCAATGCTAAGATTTCATTCATCTGGACTTTTGTTAGGGGACACTTCTGTACAGAGCAGAGGTTATACTGTTTTTTTTCTAAGGATCCCTGACTCTTACAAGCCTGGTATAAATTCTATCCACACTAGGACATTGCTCAGAAAATCAGAGCCAGCTTTTAGTGATGGACTAAGCTTTCTCAGTTAGCTGTTAGTTGACAAAATCCAGCCATGATCTTTCTCATTAGAACAAATGTGGATTCTAGGAATACACCTGTTGCTTGCTTGTGTCTATGGATAATATAGTCAATCTGTACTGTTAGAAATGTTGACAATATTTTCAGAATTATCCCCTATGAACTAATACAGGTTTGCACTTGAAAAACATTGTTTGGGGGTGCATAATCCCTGATAGAAAATCTGGGTTCTTTACGATCAGATTGGCCTTGGCAAATTGAGTTTCTGTCGGTTGGCTTCAGCTGGTCCTGGCACTTCAGAGTCAGAAATAGCTGTTGAAAATGGACTTTTTTGTCCTGGGCACCAGCAGTCTGAATAACTAATATAGAGAAAATGAACTGGTTTTTAGCTAAGTTTCTATGTCTAGCTAGGTTTTAGCTAAGTTTCTCAGTGCAAATTCACTGACTTAGATATATTCTAGAAAAACAGGCATCTTTTTAAATGCCTCTTACATATTTATCTTCAGTACATGCAGCCTTTCTTGAAGCATACTTAGGGGTTAATGCTTAAAATGCTCCTTCCTGTTGTGTGCCTGGGAGAAGTTCTTCTGCTTTCAGAGATCCTGGTTGCATCAATTGTCAAAATTCCCATGAGCTGATGAGCTGTGACCCATTTCTTAGTTTACAAAATAAACACATCCTGTACCTGTCAACACTGGCGTTTTTAAAATCACACGGAATTTTAGGCAGCAGGGGTTGCTGAGTGATGTCATTGGGATGTCCAAGCTCTCCCTTGGAGCCATCACCCTCTGTTGCTGTGCCCTGTGGTGACGTGCATATTACAGCTGCCTTTTCTCTCTGTCTCAGCACTGGAAACCTGATATCTGCTTTTTTTTTTTTTTTTTCTGCCTATCACTTCCCATCAGCAAGAAGAAGAAAGAAGGCTGCAACTCCCCCACACATCCACCCTCACAGATTCACAACTGGGCTAGGAGCTGTGTGAAGAAAAAGTGACAGGCTGCAATTCTGGATTTGAAAATCTTGGTAAAGCTTTCCTGTAATTCCTGTGCAGAAAGGTGTCGTGTGCTAAATATAAACCCTTTCAGACAACCTCAGAAGGGAAACAGAGTGCTCGTAGTCAGGCAAATTAAAACTATGTGAATTGATAATCTGATGGCAGATTACCAAATGGCTTCTATCTGTACAACCTGGATTTGAGACTTAATCTGATTTTGAGCTGGAATGGAGCTTTAGGTGACTCCAGAGGACACACAACACCTCACTTTTGGTGGGGTGAGGGTGAAGAAGGGCTTTATTTTGGCCTGTGTTACAGAAATGGCATCCAAGGGAACCTTCTCTCTCATGCTCTTGCAGAGCTGCAGTTCTCCTGAATGTACGTGGAGCTTGGAATAAATGGATCCATAGGCAGCCACTTTGAAACCCATTATTAGTTGTTTTTCAGCCCCATCAGTGGTGACAACTGACTTGCTGGCAGGTAATGCTATTTATAGACCTTTTTGTAGGTATAAATTGTTTAGCTCTGATTTTGTTCTTAGTAAAGGTGTTAATATTGCTCATTCTTAAATACCTGGCAAACCATTTCCTTTTGGTTTGTCAGCAATTATTTAATGTATAATACTCTAGCTAGTGGTTGTTGCCAAAGAGAAGACTTCTGACAGAATTTTGGAATTTGCATAAAAATAAAATTGGTTCAGTTGTTATTTTAGTGGCTTTTCATGGAAGCTTTAATATATATACACCAAAAAAGAAAACTTTTAAGGCATATACAGAGAAGTTGCTGGTATGTAGATTTAATTTTTTTTAATCTGACTGGCAAATTAATCTAGATTTTTCTGTCAGCGTGCCATCTGCATGAGCTCAAATTCTTTTGTCTTAAAAAAAAATAAAAATCTTTTAAATTGCCACTTCCACGGGATTTCTACTGTAATGTATTTCCAATCCACACAATTATTCTATGTATATTTAAGAAACTGCTGCTAGTTTAAACTGTACTCTTCAGAAAACAACAGAACTCGACATGCAAACTGACAAATTTCCAGCCTGACAAAACAGGGGGTGTTGAAAGGTTAGAGTTTGGAAAAGGAGAATATTTGAGATACCAAGTGCGAGCTCTCACACAGCCTTAGCTCCTGGAGTGCTGAGCTGACAGCAGAGGGAATGCATGGACAAATGCAGTTTATGCCTTGTCTGCAGGCAGGGTGCCAGGCAGGAAGGTGACCCCTCTGCCACCCAGCTGGGGAGGAGCATGGACAGCCTGTGGGTGACAGGGCATGGGCACCTTTGCCATGTCACCACTCCACATCACACCAGCACCTCCCCAGCTGCTGGAGGGAGCTGTCTTTGCAGGTGACAGTCACATTCTGCATGAGCTGTAAACTGGCACAATTATTCTGTTAAACATCTTTTTGTCTTTGTTGATGGAAGTTATTCACTTCGTGCTTTGAGAGCTTCATCCCTTCATCAGATAGGAACTTATCTGGATGTGATTTACTGTCTAAATTGATCCTTTGCCTGCACAAAGGATTTTTAAGGCACAAGCATTATTTTTGATCCAGATTACCTTGTGAAAGGGCAAACTGTTTTATTGAACTGCTTGGGGCACCCAGGATCATTTCTCTACCTAGGATGCAAATGTTAAATCCCTCATCTCGGCTGAACTGCTCCCTGAATTGATGATGGCCAGATCAATTGCAAGCAGGTTCTTCTAACTCAGGATTGAACCACCTGGCTGTGAAGATGAAAAAAGAAATATCATTATTGTGACAGCTACATTAGTAAGATAGCTCATAGCGTGGACTCATGGTATTTTCTGAATGTAACAGAGTATAAAGGCAAGGCCATTGTAGAAGTTTCTTTAGACTTTGAGCTACAGACAAAAATGTGGGGTGCATTAGTCATGTGGCCTCTGTGAGGCTATATGTGAAATCTGCATCCCATATTGTCTCCTCTGGACCTCCTTATTCCCCATTAGGGTATGGTGGCAGTTCATGAGCCAAGGCTGAGGTGGTGCTAAGAGGTAACTTTGTCTGAGGTAGACAGTAGGAGAAGAGTGAAGCAGTGGGGCTGAGGAACTGAAAATCTCTGGCTTGTCCTGAACCTCTCAGAGGACTGCAAGAATGGCAATGTTGAACCAGGTGACTAAAATCAAATTCAACAAATCCTGGGTTGAAGCTGCTGCTCAACATCTCAAGCTGTCCTTCCCCGTGGAAAGCCTTTACTTTCTGTCTTATTCTTGCCCTCAGTAGGTGAAAAGCTTGAACAATTAAAAGAATATTGAAATAGTGCAGTAGCAGCAGTGAAAACAAATTCCCTCTTCCCAGCCTTCCTGCCATATCAGCTGAGCAAACTGAACCATGCCAGCTTTGAGACTGGTGCTTCCTCCTGCTCATCCTTGGAGAAATGGGTGAACAGGAGTTTGTGTGCCCTTACTGGGGAGTCCAGAAGCACATCTTAGGAAATCAATGGTTTAATGCTGCAGGAAGTGGTTGGCTGGTGACATGTAATTCATCTCCATGAGAAAATACTCATGGTTTAGAAGATACATTTTCATTTCTGTGTCAGCATTAATCTACCTTGGTTTTTGTATGCTGATGAGACAATTTGCTAGTTTATCCTGAAAGGAAATGGTCTTGCACAACTTTAGCCAGGGAGAAAGTATTATTCTTGAATCAGGAATTTTTGGGGATTGAATCCTTTCTTGTGCTTGACAATGATTTTTCTTATCAATGCCTTCTGCAGGTAGTGCAATCAAACACTTAAATACTGAAGCCACCACTGACCAAAACCATTTCACTTCCACTTATCTTCACTAATTTTCCTACAACTCCCAGCTTCTGTGCTGAGAGAGGCTGTAAAGGTTATTGCTATGTTGTTTGTAGCTTCAGGAGCCAGATTTAAGAATCATGGCACCATTGGAGTAGCTGCCTAAAGAACATCACAACAACCATTGCAGTTCCTGCAGGAGGGGGTTTCTTCACTGCAACACAATAAAATTTAAATCTGCAGGGAAATATTTCAAAATCAGAGGATGTTTGACATTTTCATGGCAGTACAATGCATGTTTTTGAATGGGTTTATAATTGTTCCTCATATATGGATTTTCTTTACTGCCAACATTTTAAGATTAAGTGAAATTTTAGGAGCAAATGAATAATGCTGCTACCAGAATGTATTTCTGGCTGGATGGGTTGTTTTCAGAGATTTTCGACACCACCACCTGATCTAAATTTATGTTGTTGTGCCAGCTTTTACTGAGGTATCCTACAGCACAGGGGCCTAGCTTAGTTTTTGATCTGTTCCTCTGTCTGGATTATAATCTGACTGAAATCCAAGGAATTGTGCTATGAGCAAGGACACAGCAAAGGTCAATGTAGGCAGACAGAGTTGGACCAGAGGCTTAGGAAAAGCGTACAAGAACAGCACCTGTAGAATGTTAATAAATATTTCATATACTTGTTTTTCTGAAGTCGACCAGGACTAAAAATGTCTGCTTGAAAGGGTTTTAAACAATTATCAAAGGACTAAATAATAGCTGCTAGATAAAACCACGAGTTACAGTAACATTTCAGCCCATTAAATCTTAAGGTCACCTTATCCTCAGAAAGAAAAATGTCTTGCAGAGTTTTACAGAACTTAATATCCAGCAGGAAGAGCCCTTCAGAAAAGATACAAGGAGACAGTAATTTTAAACAACAGGTTTCTTGTGATCTTACTGATACCACAGTACTTTGCAGACCAGGAGCTAAGGCATCTGAGGAGTAGAAAACATTCGGTATATATTTATCCCCATATTCTCTGGGTGTCAAGGTGCTTTAATGGGATTTAAACAAGTAGAGAACTGGGTAGTGGAAAGCAATTTAATGTGTATTTCATGTAGGAAGTATGTGAAGCTTTAGATCTGACTATCCTCCAGAACAAAAGGGCATTTACAGACCATAGCTTAGGCTTAGGAGTCTGCCTGATTATCTTCTAAATTGTCCTGAACCTAAACACAGCAATCTCAGCTAGATCTGAGGAGAATACGTGGCAGCTAAAGTTGCTGAAGCAGATTAGTCTTGGTAAAGTAATGGGAAACACTGGATATTGTCTGTATTTTCCAATAAAGATTCTGTCTTTGTCTCTTGTCCTCCCTGAGTGCCTAAATTTAGACTCTGAGATGCATCATTGAGAACAGAAATAAATATTGATGGCTGTTTGCATGTGAAGGTCTCATTGATTTTGATGGTATTCAGTATGACCCTGTGCCATTAAACAAAGGCTGTCTTTGAGGTATATGACTACAAAGTTTGGGGGTTGCATATAACTGGTGTAAATTTCAGTGGCTAAGGAAAAACGTTATTTGAATTGAACAGTAACTTTAGCAAGAGTGCTTAGAAAACGTTGACTTCCTGGCTACCCAAAAGAAAGCATTTTGAATATTGCTAATATATGGGAAAGGTTTGAAGAATTTGATAAAAGCTAATGAAGAAAAGAGGCTTCAGACTGTGCCCTTATAGGCTCAGTGGAAAGTAACATCCTTTGGGATTAAAGGAATTGCAGAGCCCATTTTCAGTGTTCAGCCCACTTGCACCACGATTTCCAAAGAGCTGCTGAAACTGAAAAGGAGCCTGGCTGCCTGGATTCCCTGAAAAAGGAAGCTCAGAGGGGTGCAGGGAGCTGGAAATGGTTGCAACTTTCAGGTACTGGCAGTGTGAAACAATGGATCACAGAAGAAATAAGGATCATATAAAAAGAAGAGAAGCAGACGGAAAATGCATTTTTGGGAAGTGGCTGAATAGCTGTGTAACACAGGTATGGAAAATGGTTTACAGAACAAGTATATGGAAGACTAAATATAGAAAGGAGATGAGATTAATGTTCTGGAAACCAGCTGCAGATGATGTGATGTGCTCTGGACATTCTGTTCTCTGTTCTTGTATCATCCCCCTGGTATCCAGGCACTTAACTGGCAGATGACTCACTGTGTCATTGTGCTGCAGCTTGCTTCTCATTTAGATAAAGGTAATTCTTTCCACTTTTGGAGTGATGCTGAAAAGGATTGATCTGTAAAGTGCTTTGAAGATACACTAACATTCACAGAGCCTCTGAAGCCTAGGTTTTAATTGTGGAGCAGCAGATAACTTTAATACATTATTGCAGCAAGAAAAATGCCTAAGTGCAGTTATTCTGGTCCATGGTACATTATTTTTGATGCTCCAAATACCTGAGATGATATGGAGGCAGGGTAAATTGTTAACATAAAAGCATTGGCTTCACTTACACTTCTTCCACAGTGGGGCTCAAAAATTCTTTTCTTGTTGGAAATTAACTTTCTTTGTTTCCAGCACAGCTTTCTGAATGCTCTGAAGATAACTTATTTTTTTACCTGATGTGCCACATAAGGTTAACTTTGCTCTGAGCAACAGTGAAGTAAAATTATTCTGAGTGAGATACAAATTTAAAACTTCACCATTTCATCCAAGTTTGCAGAGTTCACACACCAACTTCAAGTGTCATGTCAGAAAAGGTTTGTCCACAGCTCTTGGCATAGTGTCATATCATCTCTCATGGTGATTCATCTCAGCTTTATTGATATTTTGATGTTGTCATTGGTGCAGAAGAAGGGTGCTGCCAGTAAAAATTCACTAA
This sequence comes from Acridotheres tristis, assembly GCA_037013685.1. Classification (NCBI taxonomy): domain Eukaryota; kingdom Metazoa; phylum Chordata; class Aves; order Passeriformes; family Sturnidae; genus Acridotheres; species Acridotheres tristis. The sequence continues at coordinate 63,463,799 of CM072885.1, forward strand.
ACGCCAGAGAAATTCTGGCAAACATGGTTTTTATTGACCTCACACATGCTTGTGTTTAACCTGGACAAGGTGACTTTTCTGACCAAGAAACTGGGTCTTTAACCCAGTTAGCGAAAAGTTTAGAAAATTCAGTGAATCACTAATATTTTCTGAAACTTTCTTTGCTAGCTCACTCTGTACCTGGTTTCTATCCAAAACCAAAGTAACTGAGTGGGACTGCTTGGAGAAAATCCCCCTTTTTAAAAGAACTAGGTATTATTGTGCTTCTCTCTAACTTTTAGTGGTTGTGTGAAAACAGAAGGTCTGCAAACAAAGTATATGAAGCTTGTGACCTTTCTAACATAAAATCACTCTTCCCAGCCTTGATTCCTTTCCTGCTTGAAGGTCTCTCATTGCCTGTTTCACCAGTTTCTCCTTTACCAGATAAAATGATGCACAATTCTCCACCTTTTTCAGTTGATATTGAACTATCTCTCAAATTCTTTCTTGTTGGTTTCCATTATTGTTTTCACTTACATATAAAATAACAGCCAAGTGGTGATGCTGCCTATTTTGGCCTTAAGTGCTGGAATGGAAACCTCAAGAATTTGCTAGAGTACCTCTAAAGAGAAGGTTTGTCCCTTCCAGGTTCTCTGTTTACTTTCTGGGTCTAAACATCAGGCAGAGATTCAATTCTCCTCACTTTTTTGGCCAAGAAAAAGTAAAAAAAAAAAAACAAACTCGTAGATGCATCTTAGCTGTTAGAATGTGGCACTTAAAGCAATTTCAAATAACCAAACATTAGAGTGGATTATTAGGCAGCTGCTCCTAAATGTGATTTTATTTTTAATGTAGAAAGACCTTATTCAAAAAAGAACTGTCCATCTTTCTAGACTAGTGCTAAGTCTTCTGCAATTCCTTAAAAATGTTACTGGATATTTAAAATTTTTCCCCCTATCTTACAGATTTTTTAAAGGTGACCTGAAAATAATTCTAAAGGAATTTGTATTTCAAATAGCTTTTTCTCATTTTAGTATAGTGTTGCTAGTTTAGAGCATGTCTGATACTCTCTCCTCCTAAGATTTCTGGTTAATCAGGTTAAATCATATATCCATCATAATTCCAGCATGCACATTCCTCTTACAGGGCTTGTCTACTCAAGCATTCTGACTTTGAGGCAGATAAAATTCCTAAAAACTGCTAAGAGCCCTGATCCCATCTTTGGTGTATGCTGCTCTCATCTGTGATATTTTTCACATACTCAAACCCTTTCCTTTTCTCTCTGTACATGCATGCACTGAATAGAAAACAACAAATCAGATCTCAAATGTCCTATTATCAATTTAAGGCAGCATCTCATCCATTAATAGAGAGAGTGAATCCTTTTCTGTTGCATAACAGGTAAGTCAAAATAAGCAGGCTGTGTCTGAAGATATGTGGTACAAACATGGCACTCAGCTTTTTGCTATTTATCTTTCAGCTCTGTCTATATTAGAATTACTCTCTCATCAAACAAATGAGGCTTTTATGGATATTAGCAGGAGATGTGCATCTGCTATAAGCCATGGAGAGTCACCTGATTTGATTAGTGTGTTGAATAATGCTTACATGATCTTATTACCTAAATATGCTGTGTCCTTTTTCCTGTACACATATGGTAGCGGCCCCTTTTGGTCCTGGCATTTATGTACAGCATGCTGTAGAGAAATGATTTAAATAGTATAGAGTGGCTCATTTAAGCAGGACCATTCTTCAGACATTAAATAAGTATTAAATGCAGTGTTTCTGGGTGTGTCTCTGAATTGCATTTTCCCATGTTACAGAACATGGATCAAAGCTGTTCAAATACTGACAAATTCCAGAATAATGGTCTTAGTTTGATAAAAAGTGACTGTTTCATTGAATTCTGTTTAAATTAATCATCTTTCACCCCTTTCTGTGGCTTCTTGACTATTATACAGCAATCACCCTTATAATGAGAGTAATTTTAGTTCATATGGTAAATTGAAACAGTTGGATTATTTAATTTCAAAGCCATTCAATTCCAGAGTTTAAGTAAATTGATACAGTTTTAAAAATCCCATCTCCTTGCCCACTAAGGCAAAGTTTTCCACCAGTTTGTTAAATATTATCTACCAGCCTACCTGATTTTGTACAGGCTCTGAGTGAGATAGCTCCAATGAAATTTGGCAAACTCAATTTTTAACAAAACACATATTTTTCCAAATAGTAAAATACTAAGCTCTAAAACACCTTCCTTTTGACATGCAGTCTGAAGCCTGCATTGCAGTGTCAGTGGCACAGTGCCTCACCCCAAGAAGTTTTCTAGTGGTGTTGGACACACAACGACAAGAACAAGCATTTCTTAATATTTAGCACAAATTTCATTTTGCACCATCTCTTTGAAGCAGCCAATTCCTTCCCATATGAAATACCTGGCTGTGAACAATTTTGGACACAATATTTGGCTTATTTTTCTCCACCTAAAACACTCCCTTCCAGTCTCTGACAATTTCTCTTGACAAAGCCACTGAATTACTTGTCTTGCTAGTAACAGACGTTTCAGGCATAGGGTATGTTGCATTTAAAAGGGGAGAAGATTTAGGATTGTTAATCACTGCCAATAAAATGCTTTGGTGGTAAACAGGACTTAAATGTCTGCTGCAGTTTGTTCAACAGCTGTACTGTATGAGAGGCTTACACTGTAAACAGCAATATTTGTGTCCACATATATTATATAATATTCTGTGCCATCAATGGCCTGCCTGACAGGGGATTTAAAGGTTTCGTAACCTACAAATTTTACAGTTTGTTATACTAAAGGAAATGTCTCATTCCCTGTTACCAGATCATTTATTCAATGTGTAATTGCTATATATAAGTACTCTAAATTCCATCTCTATTAACTGGAAGAAAGAAATTAAATTAAAGCCTTTAAATTATGTGCAGCATCTTGATGAGAGTGGTGAAGCCAGGCTGCTCCAGTAAATTAGGAAAATCCATATTTTCCAACTTTCCTTTTCCTCTTTTTGAACAGTGGAGCATGTCTTGGAGTCCATAGAAAAGGAAAACAGTCCTGTGCATAGGGAAGATGCCTGCTGGGATTTCACTGTCCAGTTGAGCTTGGATTTTCACTCCACACTTGCAGAGGTCTAGAAGTACATGAGGATTGTAGTATTTACTCAAAATTAGTATCTACATGCTGAAAAAAATACTCCCTAGCCTCGAGGCAAACACTGAGGGGGCCAAGAAGAATGAAAAATAACTTTTCTCTGGTGGTAGTGGAGGTTTTAATGGAGCAACACATTACATGGGGAGGTCCACTAGCAGCAAGGCAAAGCAATGCAAGCACCTTCAAACTTCTGCTTTTTCCATGTGCTGTGATGCTAGAAATACCTATCTCCAAGTGGAATATAGCCTGTAAAAATTCCAGTAGCTGCCACCTAACTGGTATTTGCCAGTAATGAACTTGGACAGAAAAAGAAGGTAGGAAAACACCAGTGAAACCCAGGTCTAATATTGCCTTCACTAGAGGGAACTGTGGGAAATAGAAAAGCTATAAAACTCTCAGAAAGGTGTGTGAAAGCAAATCTCAGGATGGAAAAATGCAAGAATGCTGAAGATGTAAGGCCAAGAAACAATAAGGCTATGAGCTGTGTAGAGATAGGCACTAGGAAAATATGTTAACCAAGACAGTAGAAATATGAAAGCTTAATAATAAACCTTTATCCATTGTTTTTAAGCTATTACAAGCAAGCATTGTTCAAAGCAAGATGTACATGCAGCTTTAATAAGTGGCTTAAGTAAATGCTTCTCAGCTTTTAACATCATGCTATTGGCTAAAAAGCTTTTAATAGACCATGTACTTAAGAGAACTTTGTTTGCTGTTGTAGCAGCTGAAGCTGTTTCCATCTCCCATGCTTGGCTTTGTAAAACAAGACTGATGATAATGATGGAATAAAAACTTCAAGACAGCTGCCCCAGCACTCCCATTGTTTGTGTATATATGTGTATGTGCATGTATGTATGTGTATTGTGTATATATATGTACTTGGACAGAAAAAGAAGGTGAAAAACACTAGTGAAAACCCAGGTCTAATATTGCCTTCATTAGAGTGAACTGTTGCTACTTTTAAATTTCTGACTTCTGATAAAATTGATTTTATTAAGTTTATTCCAATACCTCTATAATAATTTGAAGTCTGATTATTTCCTGAAGAAAATGAATCACAAGTTTCTTCCCCTTTGTTTGTGTCTGATGGCTGCTTCATACTTTTGAGAACAAGTTGTGAAGGGCTTTTAGATGGGAAGGAACCTCTCAGGATTATGCATTTAAGATTTTTCTCTTTTTTTTTTCTCAATTCCAATGCAATAACAGCTCTCTTCCCCTGTTGCTTTTAGTGTATTTGTATAGAGTTACACAACTCAAATTTCAATTTCTATGAGTTTTACTTCTCTGTTCCTTATTTAGCTGGCAGAATATCATGCTTTTGGAAAGCTGACCTTCATGGTTTCAACAAAAACAACTCTTTGCTAGGAATATTCTTTTACCTGCCTGAGAGGTCCAATACTGGGGTGAGCAAGCATGGAAAGTTCAGCAGTTAATCCACGAAGCTCTTGAATAATTCATTGAAGATAAGCCTTTTAAACTTCAATTTAAGTTGTTAATAATGACGAGTAGTTCACTCTGAAGACTTCAGTTTCTTGTGCCTAATATAAAGTAGAAGTAGGATAAACTCACTACAGTCGTGTTTCATCTGTAAAATTATTTCACTTATAAGAAAATTATTTTTTCTTATCTTCCAGTCTCTTTTCATCCATTTCAGGAAGTACTAGATGTTTAAGAGTCTCTACTGCTTTTACCATCCTATATGGGTTTGTTACTGAAAAAAAGACATTTGACTGAAGGATATTCACAGTATTTCATTGGAAAAGGCAGTATTATATTAAAAGCTTTCCTCGTGATAGTGCTCTTTCCCTCAAATAAATTCCTCTAAAATATTATGAACATAAATATCCAGCTCTGGGAAATGCAGGATTCTTTTCCTGAAGAGATCAGAAATATGTGCCAAGTAAATTTCTTGAAATTCTTGTTCAAGCAGAGACTTCCCATACTAAAGGAATGAGGAATACAGTATGGCCCTCAAAGAGGGAGAGCTCTAGGGTTGAAGGAAATTAGTAACCCCTTCTCCCAGGTAGTGTTTGCAGCTTTGTGTGGGGTATAAATGGAAAATTGTCTGCTTTATTAATCACTGATAGAGGGAAGTGGTCCTTCAGTGTCCTCAGCAGAAGACATGGGAGAGACGAAATTTTAATTAGGTATAAGTGGGTTTTAGCAAATTGCTGAATTTCTATTTATTTATTTTTTTTAAATTCATCCTGTAATGTTTTAAGCTTTTAACTGTACTTTCCAAAATATCAGAGTGAGATGTCCAGGGTGATAGCCACAGAAATAATGGAACAATAAAAGTGTTTATCCACAGCTCTGCTTTGTAGCCTAGAGCTGGTGCTTTGCTCAGCTGCATTACACTCAGGCTTGGAGAATCTGTGCTATCCCAGCATGGAATGCCCTAATTAACTATAAATCCTATCTTGAAAGTTAAATCTTTTGCTGATCTTGTCATTTAGATAATAATTCAGAGTGAAAGAGAACTCATGAGATCTCCAGTCCAAACTCCCGCTCAAAACAATGTCAGAACTCTTTGGAACTTAATCCACATTTTCAGATCCTGAAAGTCTATGAAGACTGCACATGTCTGAAGTTTATATCAATAATTATATTTAGTTGGTAAGGGACCAAAGGTGATTCAACCATAGGCAAGTGTCTTACCTTTCTGCTCAGGAAGTTATCCTAATGTTTTAAGGACGACACTTGTAGACATTTGCCATAGAAAGGGAAGAAGTTGTTAGAAGGGGGTGTTAATTAGAGCTGTCCTCTGCAGAGATGGAAATACAGATGCTGGTCCTGAAGAGAGTGGGAAACCATTAATAACAAGGGAGTTCCTGCTGGCCAGGTGCATACTCCAGCATTTTTAGGGTGTATTTAAACAACTTTCCACCTTTCTTTCCTCTGCTCTTAAAAGTGCTCACAAGAATCTGTCTGAAAGGAACACTACACTGTGTGAAAATGCTTCTCCAGCATGGCCCAGGAAGAAATAAAATAAATATTTCAGCACTGCTGCCAAGTGAATTTTAGATAACTGTAGGTCGTATTTGAGAGGCTGAAAATAAACAATAGCAGGCAGGGGAAGTGGAGCCTGGGCTCTGGGGTTTATCAAAGGTGAGCTGCCTTCAGGAATTCACTGCCTACCTGGTGCTCAGTGCTTGCAGAGGTTGTGGCTCTTCCCTGGAATGTGCTGTGGGATTAATTGAGGGGATACAGTATAAATGCAGTGTGCATACTAAACAAACATGGCTATGTGTATTAACTTCACAGGCGGTTTTGTTGATTTGATTTCTGCTTTAAGTGGGTTTCTGTGAGGAGCAAACTTTGTTTCATTTAAAGAAATTATTTAAACTTCTGCAGGGCCTTATTTCATAATCTTTTTATCCCTCAAACACCCCTGTGACATTTTAAAGGCCTAAAGATTTCTCTTTAATAGTTAAGGCTATTACAGTCTGAATTTTCTAATGATAAAATCAAATTTCTTTCTGATGGACACCTCTGTGACAAATTGTTCTACACATGATGATGTGAAGGAAGAGAACATAAGGAAGGAAGGGATGCCATGAGGGAAGAACTGACCAGGCTCTACCAGACTACTTGGCTTTATTAAATGCTTAGTGACATCAGGTGTCACTTAAGGTGTCATCTTGTCATCTTGCTTCTATATTGTATACTTGTATGGCAGCCATTACAAATAATCATGAGGCAGTTATTGACACCCAGCAGAAAACTGAAGTTTTACAACCCATAAAATAGTTAGTATGGCAGGGGCAGATGACAAATGAAGCAGAAGGAAAAATTTGATTATTCATAAGTTAAATGACCCCTGAAAGACAGCAGTAAAAACTGTAGAAGATGTTCTAAAATGATGTGAGGCTTCAGGCAATGTGAGTTAGCACATTTTGCAGGGAAAACATGCTGGTTTATGAGCCCTTGGCTGTGTTTTGGCAGTGGGCTGGGATGCATTTTCCAGCACAGACCTGCTCTGCTCTGCTCTGCTGAAAGACAGGGAATTTTGGTGTCTCATCTCAGAGGACAGAATAAGAAAAGGATTTTTCCCCTCCCATCAGCATCTCATCTGTGTCACAAGTTAAGTGTGGGGGAAGGAGGACTGGCTCCATTTGTATTTTATATTACCATGACTATTTTTCTTATGTGAGTCCTTTGGCCCAGTCATACCAAACCTTTATTTCATTCCAAATAACTCTCAGGTGGATGAACTGATCTAAAATGTGGTTTCATACAGGCTTGTGCAGCCAAGCTGAGGTTAGTCCTTGACTATATTTTAAACCCTAAACTCTAGGCTTCATTTTCTTCACAGCAGCACAAAGCACAGAAAAAACCCACTCCTGCAGCATTTCCTCAGAAATAATATGTTAATTATTGGAAAAAGCTTCGCTTGGAAGAGTGGAAAACTGATATATTGATCTAACTTGAATGACATGAGTGATATGTGACTTGTTCTCTAGCTGGCTTGTGTTTTTCCATCCCAATGTTTAGTCTGTAATGTGAGTTTTAAGTTGTGAACCATGTTGCTTTCATGGTTTTTTTGGCTGTTGTTTGGAATATCAGCCCCTTTCCCTTGCTCAGTTTAAAGCAGTGCTATTTTTGTACAGTGTTTTGTCAAGGGCTGTGCAAATCCCATGGAGGAGTCCCAGTCTTAAGGAGCCTTTGTAACATTTTGGAGAACGATCCCATAATTGTTCTGTCCAGTCACTTCTGTAATAACCTTCAATCAGCAAGTCTCAAACAGATGCCCGGTGCTTATAACGAAATTGAAGCTACTTTGTTTCCCAGCATCTCTAATGTTTAGGTTTATTTAGGTCTCTGGCTCTTAAGGTTTTACAGAAAGGCTGAAAATTGTGAATTAAATGTGACCAGTTCAGATTGTCAATAGTGGACACTAAGAGAATATCACCCAGGGAATACGAACTCCTTATGAACATCTACAAAAACTACAACTAAAACTGGCAAAAATCCCAAATATAACCATTAGTTGTTCTAGGATTCAACTGCATGGGAAGTATTTTAGTTTTAAGTTCACGAGCCAATTCCAAAAGAAATAATTATATGGCTTCAGTGTAAACATTCTCTTTCCAATAAAAAGCTGTTATGATGCAGGTGAGGGGGCATAATGGGCTCCTTTTACTTTTTATTTAAGGGTAGTACAGGCATTCATATTCAAACAGATATTCAAAGTTCAATCTACTGTTCAGGGAAAGTGGTTTATAAATCTCTAACTATACCTGCATCATTATTCAAAACTGTAGGCAAAAGAAGACCAAAAAAAAGGGAAGGTGGCAGTTTGGTGTCTCACCTTGCTGGCATCAGTAAGGATTTTTTCTTTTTGTTCTTTGGGAAGGAAGACAAAGAAAACAATTTATAGGTACAGCCAGGAGTCTTTCTTCTATAAAAAGACTTTAGCATTCATAGCAAAAATCGCTGAGTTATAATCAGTCTTTACTACTTGTCTCTGTTTTAGACACTTTAACTGTAATAACACATCCCATAAAATGCAATATTTATTTAATTCACCACAATTATGTGAGGATAAAATTTAAGTAAGACTGTTGTCATTCTAATTTAAATTCTTTGGCAGGCAAATCAGTTTAATGGTAGTTGAATAAGAAAAAAAAGAAAAATGTTCTCTAGATTCATAAAGCAACCCAATGTTCAATTTATTCAAAACACTGAATTAGGCACTGGAGAAGAAAAAAATTACATTGCTTTCACTAATAGCTTTTCTGAGTATGCAAATTTTTAGTCAATTGTAAGTGGCTTTGCAGAAAGGAGACTGGTGTAGAAATTTAAAAAATAAAAATCCAACATTGTTCAGTTAGTGAACGAGTCTATCTCCAGTCCTACCTCTTTAGATTTTTATGTAAAACAAATTATTCTGACACCTAGTGAGGAAAATTTCAAATTGCCCAATCTAGAACCAGAAGCATAAGTACTGTTTGGTCTGAAATGATTACTTATTGAAATTAATGGGTGTTTCTGGTGCATACCACCATGGGAAGGGATTCCCTGGAATTTGTTACTGACTTTACCATGGTGCCTATTAGAGAGCTTTTACAGAATGAGCAAAAATAGTCTTCAGATTGAAAGATGTTAAACTATTTAATGCTCAGGTCTAATCCCACAGGACTGGTTATTCTGTAAACCAGGGGGAAAACTCTTGTAAGTCTGTCAGAACTTTGATGTCAGTCCTATTGCCTGAGGTTCTGCTTCAGTCCTTGGTTGGTGCACCTTGTTGTGCACCATGTCTGGGGAGTCTTGGTTCAGAAATGCTCTTCAGCTTGTACCCAAATTCAGCCTTGGGGCCTTTTCAGTCCAATCCATGGAGTTTCCACAGTGATCCCATCCCTGTTTCTCTGGTGTTCCAGGAGCTCACAGCAGTGTATGTTCCCCTGGTTGTTCCATGCAAACCTCACAAGGACAAGGCACTGGGTGATGGAGCAGGCCAGTTTCACCTGGAAGATGCCTCACTGAGTTTTCTGCTGTTATCTCTTATTGCCCCTGCCCCAGGTTTGGGGAGGGTGAGAGGAACCTGGCTCCTCATCCTTGCAGGATTCCTGGTGATGGGCTCTGAGGAGGTGCTGGCAGGTCCAGGCAGTGCAGAAACACTGGCACAGCTCTCTTCTGTATCCTGCAAAGGTGAAGGGAACTATTGCAAGAATGAAGCCAAGCTCCCTTTGTCACCTCTTAATAGGCTCTCCTTGGAAACTGCTATTAGCAGTAAAACTTTGGATTCCCTCTAATTAGGCAATCTTTTCTCCTTACCTTCTGAGACCTCCACTGTGGTTTGCTTGGTATTTGTTGTCCCAGCTGGGACAGCCTCCTCTGCTAGACTAGAATGTGGAGACCAAAGGGATCTTTTAGGTCTCCTGAAGCTTTATTTCAGCCTCTGAAAGCCTGCAGAAATTTCCTGTGTGTAAAATAAACTTTGAGTTAGGCCCAGTGCTATTCTGAACACCCAGGGACCAGATGAGCACAGCAGCATCTCCTGACATGGAGCCAAGCTCAGCTTTCATTCTGCAGCACTCTGGAAATGCTGGAAGAAGTGGCAAATCTGTGCCATGGCACTTGGAGGGTGTGCCTGGCCCTGCCATGTGTGTCCTGGCTCTCTTGGCCATCCCCTCTTTACCCCTCCAAAACAAGTTCAGAGTGATCATAAAGTCAGGGTTTTTTGCCTCTCAGATACTGAAACCTGTAAAAGTTAAAAAAAGCCATCCTTGGGTAAAAATATTGCAGTTCTGTACTAATGCCAGCATGCTGAAGTAATGAATATAACAGATGTGAATAGATGTTAATATATGCAAATATTTCAAATCAATTTGATATTTTGCTTTGCAGAACTGTTGCAGTCAGGTAGATAAATTATAAAAGAAAGGCCTTATAAAATCTTGCCCTCTTCTAAATTAATAGCTAACTTGTCACCTCCTCTATGTGCAGCTGTGGCTTGCAAGTTCCCAAGTGAAAACAATCTTAAGCATGAAAATAATTAACAGAACAAACTATTCTATTCTGCAATAAACAAAAAATCTGATGGGAATCAGTAAACAAAATATGTAAACTAGTCAAGAATGAAGAAATTTGATAGACAAGTAAAATACCTTTTACTAACCAATGGAGTAATTGGCAAGAAAACTATTAACCAACTAGAGTTGCACACGAGGTCTGTAAAAACCGTATAAAATAAGTTGTGTGAATAAAGAATGCATGAAGAAAATGGCGTCACGGCTGATTTATTCCAACACGGAACAATAACTCTGAAAATGGTTTGTCAGTTTGATTAATGTACCTGTTTCTTATACAGCAAACTCTACAGGAGTTTGTATTCCTTTAAAGCAAGGTTATAGATGAAGGGAGCTTAGGGAAAATCTCTGTTTTGCTGCTCAAACAAAGTAATATATTTAATAAACATTATCAGAGGGTTGACAAGAAGAGCAATCCCTTGATTAAATATTTACCTTTTGTGACTTTATCTCTATTGTAGAAAGCATCTTAAAGCAACATGTTATGAAAGGGTTCTGAAAGAACTCTCAAAACCCAGGTAAGAGTATCAATCCTCTTGGATTAATCAAGAGATTTTAAAAATTACAGGTCAGAAGATTTTTATAATGGAGTGTATTTTATACATTTTCCAAATTATATTTTAAATATAGATTTGAACTATTTGTTTCCTTACATTCTTAAATCAAAAATTCTGGTTAAACTGTTTTGTACTGCAGCATTTTGAAGATTACACTGCCTCTCAATTCTTCAGGGCCAGGATTTTTTCAGAATTTTACATTGTCTCTACCTTCCCCACTTGCCTCATTGTGTCCAAGTGACACTGCATGGACTTAAATGAGATTGTATGCCAGTAAACAGAATTTTCACCCAGGATGTCTCTATAACAAACAATTCTGCATTTTAAATCCTTTAATTTTAACCTTCTTATAAAGCTTTTGACAATTAATACAAAATATTTCAGTGGGTTTATTAAAATGCAGTGTTTATTAAAATCCTGTACACAACCATCATTTTAACAGTGCTGTTATACTGAATGTGGCACAGAGCTCAGGATGCTCCCTTTTGTGAATTTTGTGGGAGAACTATCCACACAGCAGCTGCCTCTGATACACGTCCCTTCCAGAATTAAAACTCTGGATCTAAAGGAAAAGCCTGAAGCCACTTTAAATAAAGACCAGTTAAAACAGATGACCTCTAGACCCAAATCCACGTGCTCAATGCTATTTGAAACTCGGCTTGCCTTTTGAGAAGTTGGTGACACTGGGAAGCAGATGGTTCTGCTGAAAATTTTGCCTTCTAAATAACATAAGCAGTTCTATAAGATGTGTCAATTTTCTTCCTCTGTGTGTCGGAAACGGAACATTTAAAACGGATACATGTTATGCTCATGTTGATTTCCTAAAACAAAATTATGTTAGTTGCCATTTCAGTGTAAACAGACTAGGTCAACATCAAATAAAAGTAAAAAATCCAAATTCAGCCTGTTAAAGGCTGAATGATCTATCCAGAGCAACTTGCACAAACATAAATGCATGATAGCTGTCTTTTTCTTCAGGATTTGTTTGTGGTCCAAATCATGTTGTAAAGCACAGCTGAAAGCCTGCTGAAACGAATTTGGGATCCATGAGGTTTATAGTCTGATTCCAGTTTGATATCTCATATAAAATCACTGTACGTCTCTTCTTCCTAAGTATTGTTTTCTGAATGAAACTGTATTCAGTCACAATTAGATGTGTTGAGAACACTGCAAAATGACATCTAGAAAGTGTTGTACTCCTCGTTGTCAATATTTGTTGGATGCCAGGCTGACCTTTTGGGTGACAGTCTTTGTATGTGTGGAGTGAAGAGAGACTGATTTTGTTGCTTTATTCTAATTACACTGCAGTGTAGCAGTACCACAGGCTTTTGAAGGGTATTCAGGAACCGAAATGTCAGTAACACAAACAACTTTCCATCTGCTCCCAATTTAATCTGAATGCATTTCTGATTTTATAGAAGAAGGTCATTTCTACAACTGGTGAAAGCTGGTAAGAAGTTAATCAAAATGCATTGATTGCTTTAATTATTGCATCTTGAATAGGGTTTTTTGTGAATCTTACTCATCCACAATTTAGTTTTGACATGTTTTGCTTTCTATCCCGTGCAAATCTATGGTTTTCAAAAAATTTTGACTTCATCAAGTGTAACTTCTTTATTGAGAGTTAGAGCCAGACCCACCAGTGGGTGCTGACAATGTTAGACCATCCCATTTATGATAATTGGCTGGAAACAAACTAGTAAAATCAGTTTCAGCAACTTTGTGCAGAGTCAAAGCTGCTGCCTGTTAGCAGAGAGCCTGTCTTGAGCTGGATTGCTCATAGCACAGAATGAATATTTCATATAAGCTAGAAACTTCTGTGGCACTTGGACTCCAAGTTTGATCTGCAGCTTTTGATTTTTGCACATAAGGAATCACAGTTTTGTTATAGTTTTGGTTGTTGCAGCAATACTTCATCGAGGGGAGAGTGAACAGGAATATATATGTATTTGATTCTGGGCCATGGAGTCTGAAATCTGTATTTCTTTTTATCTTTTTATGTAAATGACACTGCTCCATTTCGACATGTCCAAGTTAAACTTAGGGTACTCTAGTTTCATAAAAACTCCAACGAACAAAACAGAAACTCCAAACAACAACAGGAAAAAAAACCCCACAGACAAGGAACAAAACCAAACCAAAACTGACAACAACAAAAAACCCAACCAGAACTACCTCTCACTGTGTTAAGGAAACACAGCACATACAGTTCCAAGAAAAGCAAGTAAAAAGTCAGTCAGGCTTTGCCTGAGTGCAACTATAAGCCCAAACGAAACTGATTCCAGGTTAAAGTCTTAAAAATATTGACTGTAATGGATAAGCAAGTACCTGAGAACAAAACAGCAAATGATCATGTATTCCTTCTGTGGATTGAAATCTAATATTAAGGATTAAAGGTCAAGGATTAAATAGCTAAATAGCACTCACTTTCCAGGTATTGGTATTAAGGAAGCACCACTTTCTCGGAAAAGAGCGGATTTGCATATTAGTTTAATTATGGATGTGAACGTTTTTGCCTAGATGTGTTCGAGAGAAAAGAGCTGTGGCCTTTGGATGAAGCCTTTAATGATGAAACCTTTACTACTGAAACATGAATCTATCATTGTCTAACAAATACAAACCAGATAAAGTGTGCCCCATCTGAAATAATTATTGAGTTCTAAAAGCAGATCAAAATGAAAACTGAATTGCTAGCAGAAACAGAGATTAAACTGTTTTTCATGACAGTAGTACCTCTATAATTCAATCGTCTATCCATGAAGCACCAACCCTGATGTCATAAATTGGCTCAGCCATGAGTTTTGGGGAGGTCACAATGAAACTCCACCTTGGGGAATGCTCCACAGTTACTCAATTGCTCTTTGAGTATTTTGCCCTGGAAAGCATCAGCAAATGTCACTGTTGTGATGAGAAGGGACCTCTGGTCTGACTGGGCAGGACAGTTGGTGAGAACAAGGAAACAGAGCTAATTTTCATGATTTTAGTAAAGCAATGTGCCCATTTATGTGATGTCCAAAAGCTGAAGCAGACTTGGGGCTGATGAATTTGCAAAGCTCATTTGCCTGTAGATTATTAATGAGAGAATACTGAAGCTGTTGTTACCACAGGATTTACTGCTACTGGAGATAAACCTGTTGGGATTTTGCGCAGAGAGAGCTCAAGGAAGGCAGCTGGGGAGTGAGAGCTGCCTTGGCAGTCTGAGGAATTGCTGTGCCACTGCTCTCTTCCGTGGTAACTGTGCCCATCCTGGGAAAAGGAAGAAAATCTCTGCTTTGCAGAAGTGTATCCTGAGCTTGAGACAGGACTGTGATTATTAAACCAGTGACCTTCTCCAAAGGTCCAAGTGACTTCTTATGTTGGAAACTTGGCAATTGGCTCCAGTCTTGTTGCTTGGTAGATGCTGCTGTGCCTGGACTCAAGCTGCCTACAAACACAGAGCAGAGGACTAATAAGTAAAGTGCTAATTCTGCCCTGACCTGTCAAATCATCCTGGAAGGGAACAGGACCATGGTACATATGGTCTGTCTGAAGCACTGGGGATATCAAATATAAGTTTATTCCTGCTTCATTAGCAGGCCCTGGATAAAATCTGGAAGCATTTCATAAATTTTGAAAGCTTCAGAGCTCAAATTTCATGTGCATTCCAAGTCTGGACCATGTGTCCTTTGAGCACAACATTTCTGTAAGGCTGGCCAGACAGATGAAGGCTTGAACTTGTGAAAAAGTGTAGAAGAGCAGTGAAATAGAGATTAGGTATTGAATAACAGTCAAAAAAGAAATACTTGATAGGATTAGGAATTTCAGAGAAGCTTTCAAACAAGAAGTAGAATTACCTTTTAAACATTTGGAGTCCTGCATGAAAACATACAGGAAAACATTCTGGAGTGACCCTTTCAGACATCCTCTTGAAATAACACCAACAATTCAAGGAACTACAATTTTAAAACCAATTTGGGACCAGAGCTCTCAAAAGCTGAAGATTTCGAAATGAATTCTATGAACACCCCTTAAAATGTCCAGTGTTGTGACATGGAGGCAGTTGTTGAAAATAATTTGGAAATTACAGTGGACTCTGACAACTCTGATGTTGTTCCTGAGGCTGGGATTCTGGTCTCAGAAAGCAGTGCATCATCTTGATTTTTCCAGTTTAGGAAGTGTGATTTCATGTGTGGCCAGACAGTCAAGGACTGCAGAAGTCTCCCACATTGAGCCCAGCTGGAGGGATAGTACCAAAAAGTCCAGAGTCAAAAAAAAAAAGCTACCTTAAAGCTTCTTTTCTGCAAGTAATAAAAGTATATATATGTTTTTGGCTACAATAATTATTGAGTGAGCTGGCTTAAAACTCCCCCTGCCTCACTCCACAAAACGATGGAAACCAAACAACAAAAAGATGGAAACACAACTGCCTTCAGACATTATATTCTTGAGTTAGGAGAGCTAGTCCTCTCCTACTCATAGCTCAAGCACAAGTTCTACCTTGGACCACAGAAAATCCTCAGTGAAAGGCTTTTTGAAACTTAGATATGAATTGGTTTCTCAGAAACACTTTTTCCTTTGTGCATCTTATGAAAGACAAGCAGGTAGGGGCTTTTTGAGAATGGTAAGGCAGTTCCTGATAGAACAAAAGGCTGACAGCCTCATGCATTAAAGCCCATCTCAGTCTTTTTCCATACAAAAACGGTGTTGTCAAAAGATTTACTGTTCCCAAAGCCATGTTACTATTTTATTGCACACTTTGCCAATTAAAAAGAACAAGCTTTATACCTTGTTGCCTGCAAAGGTAAATCTTTTCATCTG
Source organism: Acridotheres tristis (assembly GCA_037013685.1). Lineage (NCBI taxonomy): Eukaryota > Metazoa > Chordata > Aves > Passeriformes > Sturnidae > Acridotheres > Acridotheres tristis. The sequence goes on from CM072885.1 coordinate 63,479,836, forward strand.
CCTGATACTAACAGCCTGTGCTAGCTCAAATATTGTCTGACATAAAACACATGTTGGTAAAATACTCACCTGCTCTCCAAACCTGCAGGAGGCCAGGATATTTTAGGGTAAGTGACAGAATCAGCAAAGGCTCTTTGTTAGGTTTTTTCTGAAGCTGAGGCACTGGGGGGAACTAAGTATTTTTCAACACGAAATCTCAAGGTGAGAACCTTCACCTTTAGTGTTGACTGCCCTATTTTTCATTCCTTCTTCCATTAAATGGTGGGGTTTGAGTGAGGAATCAAACACATTTCAATTCCCATGCCTAAAACAAATGGCAGAGAAGTTTTTTTAAGAGCTGCAGTCCATCAGTACTTATTGCTAACAGTTAACACAGTCCTACCTAATTCAGCCAGAATTAGCACAGGTAAAATACATGAACCAGTTGTTTACTGGTTGGCAACATCTGGACATGAGCCCAGGTGTGCCCAGGGGGACAAGAGGCCAATGGCACCTGGGCTGTGCCAGCCATGGGGTGGCAGCAGGGCCAGGGCAGGGACTGTCCCCTGTGCTGGCACTGCTGGGGCCACCCCTCAGATCCTGGGGCACTGCTGGGAACCTCAGCACAAGAAAGACACCGAGGGGCTGGAGCGTGTCCAGGGAAGGGAACGGAGCTGGGGAAGGGGCTGGAGCAGCAGGAGGGGCTGAGGGAGCTGGGAAAGGGGCTCAGCCTGGAGAAAAGGAGGCTCAGGGGGAACCTTCTGGCTCTGCACAACTCCCTGACAGGAGGGGACAGCTGGGGGGGTCAGGCTCTGCTCCCAGGGAACAGGGACAGGATGAAATGGCCTCAAGCTCTGCCAGGGGAGGTTCAATTTGGATATTATAAAAAATTTCTTCATTGAAAGGGCAGCCAAGCACTGGAAAAGGGAAGTGGTTGAGGCACCATTAGTGAAGTATTCAAAAAACATGTGGATGTGGCTCCTGAGGCCAAATTTAGTGGTGAACACGGTGGTGGTGTTAGGTTGACTATTGGCTTTGGTGTCCTTTGAGGTCTTTTTTAATCATTCACCAGCCTGCTTTCTGCCAGTGTCAGTTTTGTCAGGAACATGCTGCTGCTCATGGGACATGTGACAGAATTTAACATTTACCTGCTGGCAGAAAACTATCACAGCAGCCAGATTTTCTACTCCCATATGTATGGATCACAATATTGACTGGCACTGAACACTTACAAATTAATAGGATTGTGTTACAACAAGAAAAGTTCAATTCAATAGTTAAGACCTTCCCTTTAAGAAGTGCAACTCAGCCTGAATTCTTCTCTTTCTTTGTGTGTGATTTGTGGTAATAATACAGGGAGGGTTTTCCTCAATAATTTTGTATCAGAAAGATACCAATGTTTACTGTAGCTGCAGATTTGTTTTGAGAGTTTTTTGCTGTTGCTTTTTAGAGTGTTTTCAAGCATCTGCTTTCCTACCTTTGAAATTTGTTAGTAAGCTGTAAAAATAAAGGAGGGGGAGAATTAATCTCTGATGCCCTTGGTATGAGCTTAGAGCATGGGCTTTGAAATGAAAGTTTAATGAGTTCTGGCCCTGACTAAGAGAGGACTCAGAGATAAGCACCTATTTACCAGTAACCTATTACAGAGGTACTGAATGTAATGTTTCTAAAAGAATTCTTGAAGAGTGGACACAGACCTGTGAAGTTGTTCTGTTTATATGACTCTGAAATAAGTGCCAGGAAGGTACAAGGCCAGCTGGTCGTCAGACTGGTATTTCTGACAAAATGGGACAAAGTAGGAGGACAAAACATCTCATCCACATTGCTGTGGCTGCAGCATTTGGTTCCCATACATCCCCAGTGCTTTTAGACCATTGGAATGGTAGAGGGAATAAAACTCCACTCTTATACTTCCCTTAACAAGTTGACCTTGAAGCAAAGCCTGATTATTGTCCTTGTCTCCCCTTCCTTAAAGCCTTGCTTCAGTCTCACAGTGTTATCATTTCCACATTCCTTTTATTATGCTTTAAAGCAAATATAGTGAATTTACCAGCGTTCTCTTGTTTTGTGCAGCCTTGGTGATGCATGAGAGCTGTAAACTCACACCAGCCCAGGCTAAGGCTGTTTTACAGCCTCTGAGTACAGCCAGAGAAAGGCAAAGCAGCTGGAACAGCAGTGAATACATCCCAACATTTCACATCCTGGAATGTTGAGAGTTCTCCTAAGTTCACTGATACACATTGGTTAAAATAATTTATAATTAGTTGATATTCCTTCACCTATAAATAAACCTTCTTCCCTGAAGAAAACTGTTTTCTCAAAGGAGTTAAATTGCACTAGTTTTGTAATAAAACTGACCTGGGAGAGTTTGTGCCAGGAGACAGCAATTACACCAATTAATTACTTGGAAAGTGCAGTCCCTCCTTCCTGCATTTCCTCATCTAGCTGGTTCACAGTTCATTATCTTTTTATTTCCTTTATTTAAGTCCTACCTATACATCACTTATCTTCCTCCCCTTGCCCACAAAAGAAAAATGAGGGAGCTCCTGTCTCTTAGCAGGAGCATAATTCAGTGCCATCAAACAGCCCTGCATTCAAGAGCAGCTTCAGAAACAAGCGTTCCAAGGGTTCAGTGGGAGGATTTGCTGCAAAGAAGAGCTGGATCCTCCCTCTTTGCCTCCAGCTGCAATTTCCAGTGGTCGTGGAGGGATGTCTCATTGGCTTGGCTGAGGCAGGAGAGCCTGTCTGGGCACCTTTGGGATATGTTTCCCTGGGATCACAATCTCTAACTCACTGGAAAGAGGAACTTGCTCCTCAGTTCCCACCACACTGATGGGTTTGGAAATCATCCTGCACGCCTTGGTTCCTTGTTCTTTGCTTTCCTGCAGCCTGGATGAGAACCAATCTTTCTGAGGGTAAAAAAGTGGCATTAAATTAATGTGTGTGCTCTGTTTAGAAGAGTTGTCTCCTAAATAGTTCAACATGATGAAATCAGTGACCTTTACAGCTATTCTGCCACATTTCAAGAGTTGCTGTACAGATAATTTAAAAAATAATGTTCTACATGAACTAGCCTGACTCTTAAGTCCTATTTCTTTTAAGTTTCACCTGAAGCACTTGATCTTTTCTAAATGACATTGGCTTTTAGCAGAACATTTCCCCAGCACAATCTTTGTCATGGCCCTTTTATAGTCAGCATTAGAAATGAAATTACCTGGAAAGCAATATTTCCTCTACTTTAGAGGCGAGCCACGAGCAATAAAATTACAAGCAATAAAATATAAATGTATCTTAAAGTGAAACACCTTGCACTAACTTGTTTCTACAGAGAGAGAAGAAAATCTGGCCTTTAGGGAGATGAAGACCTTGAAATTTCAGATTTCTTCAAATGTTTCTGTCTAATGCCCGTGGCCAAGTCAGGTGCTGAGTCTGTAGATAAAGTAGGAACAAAAAGTCATTACATTTCTTCAAGAGAATGACTGAAGAGTGCTAAGGATTATGGGGGGGACATATTTTGTGTGTGTTCAAGAAAAGGGTTTTATAATTCAACCTTTAATTTGGAAAGTTGATTTCTTTAAATTGGAGTGCAGAAAGGTACATTTCTTTTTTTATAAATAAGCAAATGCCAGCCAAAATATGAAAGAATATCCCAGGGCTATAGAGGTTTATGAGAATAAGTTTAAAATTTCCAAATTTCCTGATCTATCAAGTAACTCAAGATTGCAGAGATTTAGAGTAATCTTAGGTTCTACTGTGAGATTAAGGTGATATCTTTCTCAGATGTTTCATTCAAAGACTTGAGACAAACCAAGGTGCTCAAAGCTCCATGCAAGCTCCATGCCTTCTACACATGTAAGTACTGAAGAAATTTAAGGCACCTCCCTTCTCAAAAAAAAAAAAAAAAATTTAAAAAAAAAAAAATTACAAATCAACAAGAAATGTACAGATTTATCGATGGTTTAAAATTTTTTAAAAAATACTTTCTGGATTTGCATAAATATATAAACAGATGAGACTAAGACTGTATCAAAGCTGATCTTAAATTCTGGTAGGATTTAGTTGTGCTTGTAGTTTTGCTTCCATGTGTTAGACACAATCTGTTCTATTAGATCTGTTATTCAGCAGGCTTCTGAAACGCATTGGAACTCACAGTAGATTGTGTTTTGCTGTTTTAAAATAACAGCATTCCACTGAAACCGAATCTCTACAAAACCTCAACAAATCATTTGACTCTGTAACACAGAGCTTGAGAGAACAGGAAAAAATACACCATTTTTCCTGGTTCATAATCTGTGGTTCTGCTGCTCTAATGTTATTAGGCTCAAAGGCTGCCTGTGATTCCTGCCCTGATCCCTTTCCCCTGTGGAAGAAATTAGAGGGGGCCGCTTGACATCACAGATGTGAGTCCTGCAGGGAGGTCCAATTTTTTCCCCCCAGATTTTCCAGAATTCATAGCTGCAAGCTGCCTGAACATGGGACACTCGGGATGGTTCCTTCACTTTATGCTTCCCTGTATACCCACCCATGGGCAGGCCACAAACTCAGGGACAGAGGGTGGAAGAGGGGTCTGTGCTGGGCTACAAGGCACAGAGAATTCAGTGAAAACTGTCCCACATCCATCTCCCCCCCACCTATTATTTTCTACTTGAATGGGCCTGTCTGAAGCACTGAAGAAGCCAGCCTTGACCCTGTACACCAAATATTAAGGAATTACCCTGTTGAGAAGGATGGATCTCCCTTACCCATCCCTCCAAAAAGGGGTCCTGGAATTCTTAAAGTGTCCTGGGAGATGCCACTTTGGACAGCCCAGCTATGATGATAACCTGTGGTTGTGGCTGAGATCAGAGCTGACAGCAGTGCTGGAAGCTGCAACAAGACCTTGCTGCTCTCCAATCCGTCCCAAAACCTCTTCCCACTGTCCTTGCTTTGTAAGCATCTGTTTTCACTGAGCTCAGGTGGAGTAACAACTTATGGGATAACAAAAACCAAAATTCTTTGTTTCTCTTTCTCCCCTCTGGACTCAACACATCCTTCCCTCAGGGTTGCTCAGTCTAAAATTAATCTCACAGCTCTGCTGCCATGCAAACATTTCCACCTCCTCCATACACAGATGTTGTACCACGTGGGTCTCTTCAAAGCCACAAAATCTACCAAATAAATATCAACCTTTCATCCAAGTGAAATGGATTTGCAAGAGGTTTAGGGCAGTTGGAGGGTCTGTTTTGGCTGTTGAATTTCTCTCTGGCTATAAGCAGTAGAAAGAAACCCTCCCTAAATTTCTTACCAGAAGATTATATCAAAACCCTCCAAGCTTGGCAGTTCATGAAGATTTAATTAAACATGCTTAGTTGTTTTCCATAATGCATTAGCACAGTGAACTCTGAATCCTCTTCCTTCTCCCAGTGGAAGCTTGCAGGATTCTGTGTTTGCATCTTTTTCCATCTCTGTTTGTCTGCAGATCAGCCTAGGTCAGTAATGGTATGTGACAAGCTGAATAAAATCTTGCCAGGAGAACTTGAAGCACATTTTTACCTCTTCAAGTGATCTCTAAAGCTGCTTATTGATTGTGATTTCCTGGTGCTAGAAAAATAACTATGATAATTCAAGAAAGGAGGAGTACTTTTTGATTCTTTGCAATTTCTCCATGTCTGTTGCTAGCCACCTCTTTTCTCAGCAAGAAATAGTGTTGCTCTCATTTCTGTGGTGCTAGAAGATACACAGTTGTATTTTCTGATATTGCTAGAATGCCCAATTTGTCCACAGATGCCAATCCTTGCCCAAATGGAGTCCCTTTGCCAGCAGGTGGTTTTGTGGCACATGTGGTGACATCAGACATTTTTTGACTTGACTCCTGTTCCTAGTACAGGTCTGTAAGTTTATAAGCTCTCATAAAATAAGGTTTATAATTATTTAATGTTTCTAACTGTCTTTTTGATTCCCTGCAGAAAGAGTAATGCTGCCTTGTATTGACTTCCCCATGTTGCCATTGTATTCCCAGCAGCTTTCACAGAAATAGCCTTCTCAGAGCAGTATTAACTAGTAGTGATTATGTGATAGTGTAATCTTGTATTTTGGGAATATCAACTCCCACAGGCTCATCAAAAGATGATGGGCCTCATTATTCCTAGGGAATTCATTATTATTAGGGAATGTGTGGAGTAAGGCATGGCAGGTATTGCAGGGATGAGAACACTGGGATTAGTGCTGAGCCTGTGCTTGCATATCACTCCAAAAAGCTGGAGGGGCTGATGTGTATTTTTGATTTTGGGGGGCATTATCTGATGGTTATGGAAAATACTGACATTTCATTTACTTGTACTGTGGCATTAGCTACTGTATAAAAAATGATGCTATAATTAATATCTGTAGTTATTATATTATCGTTATTACCATTGTGAGAGATCCAAAAAGCTGCAGCTTCATCCTTTGTCCCCCCACCCCACGTGTGCAGTAAATCCCAAAAGTGCTGTAGGAAGTCTGGATGAAAACTTAGTTGCCAATGCATGGCCAGCATCAGGTAGCAGAAAACAGCCTGACTATCCGGGAAAATCAATTTATTTCAATGGATTCATTAGTTTGCCTTTTTAAATAGAGAAGAGGGATTTTTGTGCCCAGCCATACATTGATATTTCCATTTTTGGTGCACCTGGCCTCCTACTGCAGCTCCAGAAAGACTTGTGTCTTCCACAGCTCCTTCCAAGGCCTGGCAGCCTTTTGCAGAATTCTGGGACACCCTAAAATGGGACAGGGAATCTCTGTTTTACACCTGAATCGTCCCCTGACGCTGCTGAGGAGTTAATTGTGCAAACTGGAATTAAAACCCGAAGCCCTAATTATACTGTGGAGTCATTTAGCATTCAGAGCTGGGTTCCCTCTGTGTCAGGACAGGAGAGGAAGGGTTGGTGGGCTCCTCCTCCTCCTCCTCCTCCTCCTATTATCCAGCATGTTCTGCACTTGGAGGGTGCCACCCTCCAACCCAGATTCCAGAGGCACGGAATTCTTTGGGAGGAAAATAAAATGTAAAAATAGGAAATCGCTCTGCGGAGCTTTTATGTTGGTGGCACAAAAGTTGCAGCACGTCAAAGACACTGTTATTGCTATTTCTATCCTGCTCCTGGTGAGGCCAAACGTGGATCTCCTGGGAGGTTCCAGATGAGGCTCCTGGTGGAATATAAGGGAAAGTGTTGCCTTTTTCTCTCCCTCCTTCTTCCTGCCTTTTTTCTTCTTTCTTAAGCTAGCAGGGATGAAAAGAGTACACAGCCTTTACTCAATAAATGGACTTCATGAGGTGCTTCACAGGCAAACAGTGACAAATGAACACATAGGAAGACCTAAAAGAAAAAAAATACTTTCTTTACATTTTAAAAAATGCAGCCTTTTTGAGCAAAAAGTTGTTATCCTTTGTATCAGGTAGCACATTTTCACAAAAAAAAAAGCTGTGTTTAATGTGTAAAAATGAACAACCTCCCCTGTTGGGATTCTGCAGTCACAATGACTGGTTGAGCACAGGTTACATGAGGGCAGATTTCTGCCTGATTCCCACCTCTAATCCTTGATTCTCACCAATCCCAAAAGTTGTCATCTTGTGTTCTGACTTCGTTACCAGTATCCAAAGTTATTTAACAGCCATTCTCACATTTTGCTCATTTTTAATCCATATACAAGTCAGAGGTGCTGAAATTTGGAAACAAAATAAAAAAAAGATTAATTAGAAAAATGTTAAAGCAAGGTATTATTAAAATTTCAGTATGAAGATATGTTTTCCAGATCTTTTTGTTCATGTCTTCTCCTTTCTAAAAAGCCTTGGCTTTGACACTTTCTGCTGAAAAATATTTCTTAGAAGATTTCTTAGCAGATTTGTTTGTGCTAAGGACACTATGCAAAGTGCAAAGACATACAATCACCCACCATCAATACTGAACATTGCATTCAAATAATATGAATGTCTGGTATTAGCCTCAGACAGTAATTTACTTTGGAAAATAGGGTAGGTTTTTTTAACATACCCACTCATTCTACATGGAATAAAAAAATAAACCAATTTAACTGACAGAAAAAAATCCATGAAAGCATATTGCACTAATTCTTGTTTATCTATGAGAATCTCTCCTGTTCTGAGGACTGAAATGACCGCATGAATTGACCCAAAAATGTAAGTGAAATATGTGTCCGGTTTCACCCCAAGCTTACTGAGCAAGTGAAATTGCAATGAAATTTTAATCCTTCTCTGGACAAACAAAACAGCTTCCTCCATTTCTGTGGGTAGAAAACACTAGAAACAGTTCAAATCCCATGCAGATATTTTTATGGCTTTTTCTATTTGAGTAACCTGAGTTTTCTCTATAAGATCAGAACATAAAATCTGTAGTGAGATATTATCGAAGACTAGAGACTAAATAATCTCTATCTAGCCTAAATAAACAGTATGTCCTAATACATACAGTTTATTTTTTTTTACAGTAGTAGTATGTAGGCTTTTGATCAGTGACTTACTTGGTATAAATATTGCTGTAAGAAAAAAAGCATGAATATTTTTCTGTTCTCTCATGCTAGCATGTGTCTCAATATTTTAATATTTAATATGAAGTCTGGACAGAATTTGTCCTTCCATGGATTATCAAGTGGAGCTTTCTCAGTCCCCCATTTTGGTTGTCTCTGTGAAAAAAGCCCCTAAAATAAAAAAAACCAAACATGTTCTGCATCAACCTTAAAATATTCTGATGTTGTCAGAAACTAATTGAAATAAAAGTATTGTGAGTTTTATTTAAATGTACTGCTAGCTCATCTTTGCTCTTACTGAAGTTGGTGACTCCCTGCCAGCACTGACCAGGCAGGGCTAATTGTTGGATAGGGCTTCCAAGTTTGAGTGATGGAGTTGGAATCACGGGTGTGTAGTTTGGGTAGAAGTGTGTAATATCACATGGTGAAGGGCTTGGAATTTGGGGTTTTGGAATATAGTAATAAGTACGGGACAAGATGGAGGTTCTTAGGCATTGTCTTTTCTTCTTTCTTGTTCCATCTTCTTGATTTTTAGTTTTTGGTTGGATAGAAAATCCCACAGTGCAGGTCACAAGTGTTTGGTTATTGGATCAAAAGTATAACTAATATAGATGTTAGCTTTTAATTGGATAGTTTGCCTTTAAAAGATCTTGTAACTAGCTAGATCGACAGACATTTTCTCTCTTTTAGCTTGTTAGCTAGAAGTGCTGCAGAACTCTGTACTATAGATCAGAATTAATAAACAGCTGAGTCCGAACACAAAAATCCCATCTCCCTGTATTCAATCCCGACTCTAATTGAAGGCAAGAAATGTTCATGGTTCAAACAGTTCTGGAGTTTGGATGGGTGTGACCTGGGGTCTTTAGTTGTTGTTGATGACACGTGCAGGCAATCAGAGCTTGTGTGATGTTCCAGGCACTCAGGCATCAAGGACTGCTGAGAAAACTTCCCTGTTTCTTTGGAAACCAGCCCTCAGGCAGCACTGGACACTTCACTCCTGGCCCTTCCTTTGGAATTGCTCCTGAATAAAAGCGAATTTGCTTCTCCTGAGGATTAGGTGCTCCCTTTTGCCTGTGCTGGGGTTCAAGGCTCATAGTTTAAAGTGGTGCTGCCTAGCTCAGGTGGGTCAGCTGTGAGGACAAATGCAAATGGAACAGCTGGCTCCAGCACCCACATGCACGATCCAAAAGAAGAGCCATTCAGCAACTTTTTTTTAATAAGAATTGTGATTTTGAGCCATTTGATCATTCCAATGAAACACCAGGTGTTTCTAGGCCAAGCACAGGGCAGTGCTGTCAGTGAAGGACAGCATTTGTGATGGGGTGGTGAGCAGTGTGCATTTAAAACACTAAAACAAATCTGAAGTAAGGTGTCTCCCTGAGCTTACCATCACTTTTGGCCAGCACAGAGAGAAGAATCCCTCAGCCTCGGAAAATGATGCTGCTATTTCAGCATTATTAAAAGATGTGTGATCTCCAAGCTTTTTCCAGGGTGCTCCTGAATGCAGGTCCCATCTTTACAATCAGAGATTCACTTTCTGGGTCCCCTCTGGGTGCAGCCCTTCAGGGAGTGTCAGAACTTGACCCAAAAGAGGATGGTGAGGGGCTCCAGCCCCATCAACATCCAGAGTTGTTGTATCCTGTCCCTCAGAAAAGAGACAAGGAGGGAGGCAGCACATGGATGGAAAACCCCTCAAGACCTAGAAACAGAGACAGGCTCCAACTAAAACCTTGGATCTGAACACGGGAAAACCAAAAAAACCAGCAGGATGCCAATCTCTTGCACGAATTATACTTGCCTCTACTTGCTGCTCCCATTTTTTGCTTTTTACTGGGAAGATTGGAAATCTCTGCTGGCTGAGCTGGAAGCCCAGCACCTTACTGCAAAGTGATAACAGCAAAACTGTGATAGCAAAGATGAGAAGGAAAATTACTTTTCCTTTTCTGGCCAGGGATAAAGAGTTATTTTTTAATTCTACACAGAATGTTGGTGTGATATAGGAGTGTTTGGGGGATGGAGGTGGCAGGAGGGGGAAGAAGAGAGGGAAGGAAGGAGGGAGGTATAAATAAACTTAATTAATGATGTCCACAATTTCTCTATTGCCCCTTAATGAAGCTGCTGATATAATTGACTTGAAGTCTGTCCCTTTTTTCTCATTTGAGCCACATCAAAGCATGTCTTTCTACGGCATTCCTTGCTTACAAAGAACATAAATTATCACTGGCCAACTTCACTTTTATTAAGCAGCAAATATTACTTCATAGTGAAAGCCTTCACTATATTTAATGGAGGTTATGCCTAGCAACTAGACACAGATGCAATATTTCACTTTAGTCAACGAAGTTGGGAGTGTATATAGGCATTTCAAGTCAATAAATTTATTAAAAATAAATTTTTTAAATGGCAATATAAGTAGCAGTGTTTAAACATGTTCATATAAAAGATAACATTAAAAAAAGGGGTTTTTTTGCTAGGATTCACATAAGAAGCCCATGTCTTTGGTTCCAGATATTTGATTATGATCAAAGTTTTGGAAATCTAATAGGGACTATCAATGCTAGGGTTTCTTAGGCTTTAATTAATCTAAATCTCTCGCTTCATCCATATTACTGAAGTTTATAAATCCTTACTCAAATATTTTTTACTTTCCCAGTCACCACAGGTCACCATTACTTTGTCTGCTGCCTTATAGCTCTATCTAACCATTCCTCAAGCATTTTGTGTGCTGGGCTGGAAAAAATAGTATTCAAAATTCAAATGTATGTGTAGGGAAGGACAGCAAAGAGCATCGGTGTCTGCTTCCAGTGCCACTGGTTTGGAATTTATTCTTGCCTGGAGATTGTTGATTTTGAGTCATGAACAGGTTAAAGGTGTCAATATCCATGTAGTGTTTTCTGTATTTTTAGCAATTATGCTTTAATCTGAATGGGGAATGCACATAGTTACAGTTCTGGTCAGTACCTCTCCTTGGGGAATTATCAGTTCTCTTTGAAGAGGCTGAAATCCCATAAGATCCATTTTGGCTGCAATCTTAATGTTCCATGGACAGTGGATTTAAATTAAATATTTCCATGGAGGAAAGAGGTCACAGGGATGTTACACAATCCTTGGAATGTGACAGCTCTGAGACAAAAAAGTAAAGAGAAGTGGATGACCTGGGACATGCAGCATTTCTCCTGCTGCTTCCTCTGAGTGCACAAAATACAAACCTGTTGTTAGTGGTGCAGGGGCTTTGCACTACTTAATTAGTGGTTTGTCATTAGTCTTGACTGTTTTCATTTAGAGCTAAGATTAACAGAAACACGATTGAAAGAGTTTTTCTCATGTTTGGGCTTGGATGTTTATTACATCTTAATCAAAAGTACAGAAAGTACAACAGCACTTCTAGCTACTTGCTAGAAGCGAGGGAAAATGGTTTTAGATGTAACTGCTACAAGGTTTTTTAAGGCTAAACAGTTTAATAGAGAATTAACACTTATATTATTTATACTTTTGACCCAATAACTAGATTTCCATGATCCTTAGCATGATATTAACTGACTAACCAGAAACTATTACCTGAAAACCATGAAGAAGAAGGAAGAAGAAAAAAGATGAACAAAGAAAGAGACAATGCTCAAAAACCTCTATTTTGTCCTATCCTTATTTTGCTATTCTATGTGGGGGTGTTTGCTGGGCTTTGCACCACTTATTGGTGGTTTGTCATCAGTCTCGTTTGTTTTCCCTCTGAGCCAGGATTATTAGAAAGGCGATTGAGACAACTCTCATGTTTGGACTTGGATGTTTATTATATCTTATTAAAGAATTACAGAAAGTATGACAGCACCTTTAGCTCCTTGCTAGAAGTAGGAAAAATGTCTACAGCTGAGCCTGCTTCAAGGCTTTTCAAAGCTAAACAAACCAATAAAAGTTTAACACCTACATTATTTATCCTTTTGAACCAATAATAGATTCTCATGACCCTTAGAGTGACATTTGACTTACTAACTAAAGGTTAGTACTTAAGTTTTGTGAAGAAGGAGGAAGAAGATGAACAAAGAAAAAGACACCACCCAAAATTTTCTATCTTGTCTCATAACTACCACTATACTACAAAAACCTCAAATTTAAAACCCATCACCCAGTGAAAATACACACATCTAACCCACTATACATTTGTGATTTCTAACTCATTATTCATATTTACAAGCCTTCTTCAAGGTTTCAGGTCCAGAGCAGTGTTTTCCAGGGGGTCTGTGCCTGGAAGCACAGAAAGCTCAAAGACTCCAGATTTCTGGGATCCAACACAAACCCTGGGCACTGTTCTTTGCATATTGCTCCTTTAATCTCCTCTGCCTCCTGAAACTTTCCCTGGGATGGGTTCAAGGAGCCAAGAGCCATCCCCAGGTTTTCTGCAGAGCCAGAATGGTTTCTCAGGTGCTGAGAGCCTGGCAGCCCAGGGGAGCTTGTTGGGCCACTCACTGCAGAGCTCTTGGTTCTCCTCTCAGCTCTGAACAGCCCTGTTCATCTCCTCTCTCCAGCATTTCCAGTGCAGCTTTTTGCTTCCAAATCTTTTCTTTGTCAGTTGTCTCATTTGAGGAATGTCAGAAGCTGCTGGCTTGTCAGCTCCTGACAGTTTTCTAGTGGTTTCTCAGAAATGTAAGAGCTGTACATGAATTTTTGCAGGTCACTCTGGCCTTGTCACAGGTATTGGTTTAAGGTTAAGCACTCAAGATTTGAAAATGCTCGCTGGTCGAAAAGAAGGACAAAATTCAGAGGGTTTGCAAAGATACAGAGGATTTTATTAGTAAATTGCACACTGGGCATGTTTGTTCTTGACCTGCTACATAGGCAGTGGGTTTCAGATACAGGGGCAGGGTGAAAGGAAAAGAGAAATTAGAGGGGTTAATGGAAAAGGGAGAAATTAATTAAAGGAAAAGAGAAAAAGAGAGGAAGAGAAAGGAAAAAAAGAGACCAAAAGGGAAATAGGCTGCAGGCCAAATTATTGCTTGCTGCTGAATGTGACAGGCTTTTCAGATGAAAAGAAGAATTGGATATTTTTTTTCCTTGCTACTTAATTGTTAAATGGGTCTTAACCTCTGAGTGGATATTGCAGAGAGCTCCTTTTAAAAGGCTTTATGTTTATTCATGAAGGTCCCAAGGTTCTTACTAAAGAAGTCCTTTTCCACCCCCATACACCAGTGTCTTTTGTTACACCTGCTGTAGAAAAGGGATACTTGTCTTTGAATTCTTTTATTTCTAAGAATTTTAATACATAGGTTTCGGTTTATATTGGCCTTTTTCAAAAGTTGTCTGATTCAATTCTGAAAGTGTAGAATTCTGACCTTAGTTTCCTCATACTGCATCTCAATTAGAGAAATATCCTTTTCTCGGAAATTAACCTTTACTGTCGCTTTTCTGACTGAATCATCAGCAATTATTTTGTCCCTGCAGAGTGTTTTCATGGCTCTTCAGAAATTTATGGGTAACCATCTTAGACGAGCATAGTCACAGAAAGGGCTTTATTTCTACTTTTTGAGAAATAATTCAGGCATGCATCACCTGGGAATGAGCTAATGAGCCTCCAGGAGCTGGTCACTGCCTGCAGGGGTGGGTAGGGCAGGGACAGCCCTGTGACAGTGAAGGAAGACTTTGCAACCTGACATTGTTCCGTGGATCCCCCTTTGGTAATTGGGAGGGAACTGTTTTCAGAAATACTCTGCAGGCAGCTAAAAAAGCGGGTGTAATTCTTCCTTTTGGCACTCGTGTCACTGTGACTTAGTGCTTTCATGAAATTAAGCATCTGTGAGCCCTTGTCTTGTGAGTCCTCAGGGAACAACTTCTCTGAGATGGCAGGGGAGGATGTAGTCATAATCCCTTTTTTCAGATGAGGTTATAAGTTCCAGTTTGGTTGAAGGCCCAGCTAGACGGAGGCTTATGAAATTTGTGGAATAATTATCAAGGCATATATTCTATAGCTAGGAGACAGTAATTCCAGATCATAAAGCTCAAAGAGCATTTAATCCAGCTGTGCTAGACAAGAATGGGATTTATTGGCATAAAACTAGCAATCCCCTTTTTTCCAATTCAGTGCAGAAAAAAAAAAAAAAAAAAAGGAGGAAAAGAAAGGAAAATGACTGATGATCTCTGGTAAATCTTAGTGTTGAGGTTTAAGATGTAATCCTGCTTTATCTCCAGTCTCACTGCCAGAGGTTACCAGCTTTCCAGTAAAGGAACCTGCACTTTTAGCAAGGCAGTTTCTGGGCAGATTTCAATATTTTGTTGGAAGCCAGTACCAGATATAAGGATACCAAGCTCTTTTCAGAAGCAACTGGTTCCTTTCTGCTGACTTTATCTTGAAGCAGCTTCGACCAAGAGGGCTGGGCAGGGAGCTGGGACAATGCAGTGGTAACCTGAACAATCCCTGTCCAAGCTGTGTGTGCCATGAGGCTGCACCTTGCTTTTCTCTTGCACACCCACAGGATTTGCCTCCGTGAAGAAATAGAACAGAAAAGAAGGAGTAGAAAAGGAAAACCAAGGTTAAACATCCAGCAAAAGTTTCAGTTCTAATTACAGTCTTGACAGAAACTCAGGGAGACTTGTATGAGCTAACACAGTTCATGTATCCCTAATGGTGATCCCTGTGACCTTTCAGATTGGGAAAAGAAAATTAAAGGCAGTTTGTCCTCACAAAGAGAAAAATTTGGTCTCTTTATGAAATTCTGTTGCAGTGAGCAGCTGATGTCAGCACATCTGGAAGCAGCCATCACACACAGTCAGTGTGTTATCCATGACAGAATCATGAGATATCACCCATAACTACATCAAGCAATTTGCTTTTCTTGGTTTTACTGCAATTTCTCTGGTCAAGAGAACTTGGAGTAATTTTTTTGGTTGGTTGGTTTTTGTTTGTTTGTTTTTGTTTCCAACTTCTTAAAAAATATTAACAATTACTTTCCTCCTCTATTCTTTCCCAGAAGCAACTGCTGCATATTTGGACACTGTAAGGAATCTGGGTCCCGCCTAATTTTCAGTGAGACTCAGTCATCTGAATGTCCAAATAAATCATGAAAGAGGATTTGGGGCTCTGCTTCCATCCACATTTATGGATGGGTTTAACCTGACCACTTCATTCTTCAGCACTGTAATTATTATCTGCTGAAATTCTGTAATCTTGGTATAAATATATATAATATTATTAAAATACACTTTAAAGGTATGCCAGAAGTATAATTAAATACATTTCAAGAGCTTGGCCCAAAACTGGGTAATTTTAGTCATTTTTGGAGGGCTCAGTCAGGGCTCAATTAAATTATATTTTCTGGTTTTGTTACTTGCAAGAAAGATAATTTTGGGAAACTCATGGGTATTGAATATTTGAGGCCTGTATGGTAGATTTTGGACATTTTCCCTTTTTGTGATAATAATGTTTATAACTTCAAAACCCAACAAGGAAGTTAGATTGAATGCAGCTGTACCTGATTATCCAGTGGCATAAGCCTTTGGCTGAGGTAATTAAACTTCGATGTCAGAGTTGCTATATGGAAATATAGATCTGGAAAAGCAAAATAACCTATCTGAAAATGATGATCACAGGCTAAAGACAAGTTATATTTTATGACAGACTTTTCAGAAATTTGGTTATGTAATTTTTACACAATTTTCCATCTCTTTCAACTGACATATTGAAGCAGCAATTTAAACATAATACTCGATCCCCAAATGCACACTGCCATGAATAAGGTTAAACCATGGAGCCACAAGTTGATAACTTCTTCCTGTTCCCAACTTGTTTTCCTGGTGCAGTGTTAGATTTCTGTCCATGGTGGGTACTGTGAGCCTGAATTTGATACACACAGGAAATAACCAAAATTTGTGATACTCAGATCATGAGGTGATATTATGAAAGTTGAAATTTTCAGATTACAATTGGCTTTTTTCCCATAGAATTTGAATGGAAATGCTTTTTACCTTGAAAATATTAGGATTTTTGTGGAATAACTGGCAAGATGGTCACCATGACTCAGTGATGTTACATAGTGACAAGAGGACACAATAATAAACCCCAGTAATTGATTTTAAAGGCTTATTTGCTCAAGATTTCCTTATTTGCCATTGAGTGTTTTAATGGGAATTGTAAAGTGTAAACAATACAATAAAACCAGAAATGAAGAGAAATCGAACTGTCTTTTACCCTTGGCCTCTGGAAATTCCCTTTCTGGTTGCAAAGCACTTGTTTTGCCTTATTTTTTTGGTGTCACTTAATAGGTTAAGTGTCAACCTTTGTGTGTGGCAGCTCTGTGTTACCATGAGATGACAAATGCTGGGTAAGAAGAGAATTGACAGATCACCACGGTTTCTTTCCTCTGTGCCCATTCTGCTTAGGCACTCTTGGCTCATCTGCAGTGTGCTGCTTAGAAGAACACCAGGCAAACTTGTTCCTAAAGTATTATGAAGGAACTGCACGAAATAAAGAAACTAGGAAAACCACTAGTTTAAATGTTTAATGCAACGTATTTTATACACTCCTGTTATTTACTTGACCTTTATTCCGCCTGGCTCCTCATGTATTTTTAAAAGCTTTTAACAAGCTGCATAGAGGACTGGCTGTATCTGCCCACTGCTGACATAAATAGCATGCCTGGGAGTGATAAACTGCAAGCTTTCTTTAAAAGCCCTGTAAATGGATGTGTGGCAGAAGCAAGAGTTACTATTAAGCAGCTTTTTCTGAGAACTTGTCATGCAAGTTTAGTCTCAGTGTTAAAGGGAACCTTTTACAACCTCTTGTGCAGTATCATCTCTACACACTCCTTCAGGGTGTTATTTCTCAGACTACTCATCCTAGTAGAGGTAATAGTTTCAGTCTAGGAGCCTTTCGAGACTGAAATACCTCCAGTATGTTGCTTAGTGCTGTCACTGTCCAGCAGTGTAGGATGTAATTATGGCTCATCTTTCTGTGCCCACCTTCTCTCTGCTGTGCAGCAGCTGCAAGTGGCGTGAAATGTGTGCAGGTTGTGCCAGGAATTCCCTTTTTTCTGCCTTAAAAGAAGAGCTGAACACATCTGGCATGTTTTTAAACAGCTGTAAAACATCCTGGCCCAAAAGCTTGCAAAACTGACTGGAAGGATGTTTAAGCACAAAGGTAATATTGCAGTGTGTATATTAAATTTAGCACCTTGATCCTCTTAATGGATCCATTTATTTTTAAAAGATCTCTGCCTTTTTATATGTTGTATCTGCATCTTTTCATTTGCTGCATGTCCCTAAAGCTGCTGTCACGGAGAGAAGGAATTAGAGACCACAGACACAGCAAGAGAATGCACATTTAAGTAAGAGCTGGGAAGGTTTGTACTTTGTAGAAACAGAATTAAAATAGAATATTATAATAGAATTATATATATTAGGGGTGCCTGGTACTAACAACCCTCCCCTGGAAATGTGCCTTTTGGGAACTGGGCCTGTATCACAAAGTGGAAGAATTCCATGACAGCATACAAAAACCAGTTAAATAATCTAGTAAATTGATAAAGGGTCTTCTGAGAACGCCTATAAATGAGGAGAAACTGATAATGGAGGTGGGAGGGGGATAGGGAGCTGAGTGCTGCTGGGTTGGGAAGTTGTGTTTCAGAAGGGCACAGCAAAGAGTGTCTGCTTTTCCTGTTGGCTATAAAGTTCTGGGATAACTCTTCTGGTGGCCTCAAACAGCAAGGAAACAGCAGATGTATGAAATAAATATGGTCTGTCTTGTTAGAAATCACATTTGGCAGTGCCTTCCCCCCATACCACCTTGGTGTTTTAAAGCTTGATTGGTAGCTGTGAAGTCAGTCAGGAATACTGGTGGATCACATATTTACAGATCTGCACTTTTAATCTGACAAAATCCACATCTATGTGGTTGGTTAAGGAGTGATGATTCAAAGACTGTGCTTCATGTTAAATAGAAATAAATAAAAATAAATGCAGTTTAGGCTCCTTGAGGTTATTACACATTGTCTTCATGTGAGGGAAGCTTTGACAGAGCTGTGGGGGGAAGAACCACCAAGTTCCAAATTCACCACGGTGTGTTTTCATTTCAGTTTATCATAACAGAAGCCTCAGGTCTGGCTGAGGAGCATCCCCAGTTAACTCAGCTGGAGGATGGAGAGCATCTCCCAGCAGGGTGGCATGGGCAGTGGGGCCACTGGCAGCCACTGTTCCTCCATGTAGGACCTCCCTCTGCCTGGGAGCCTCTCTGAGCCCAGAATCCTGTCTGCAGGATTTAAGGATGTGAAACAAATATGCCTGGCTGCTCATTTATTTATCCATTCATCGGGAGCAGGGCAGTTGAGGGACACAATCAAAAAGGTTTTGAGTGCTGGGGCCAAGTGCTGTGCTTTTCCCACCTGGGGCTGTTGGATAGATTGTGGGAACAGAGCCTAGGGCTGATGACAGCAGGGTGAAGAAAGAGCCCCTGGGTGCAAGATGAAGGAAATTATGATCCCCACAGTGGTGTCTACTGGAGAAAAATAAGTTGTGCATGTAGGAGCTGGCACAACAGAGAGAGACAAATGATAAGAAACTAAATTAAGTTGTCAGAATAATGATAGTGTACTATAAAGGAGAGACATCCACCATCTCCTTTCTGCCCAGACAATTGTGTCTGAAAGGGAACTTGCATTAATGCTTGACAGTAGAAATGTTCAACTCAGATTTATGAGATGAATCTGTCAGATTTACATTTGTTTACTGTAAATGGGAAAACAATGGGAAGGGGATATAATGTGATGCAAACATCTGAGAAGGGAAAAATACAGGGGGAAAATGACTTCACTCTTGGCAGCAAATATACAATAATTGTGGCTAAATGATTGCCACATTAGTGCACCAGATTGGGGCCCAGCAGGTGTCACTCAGTCCTGGCTTCTGCTGCAGAGATTCTGCAGTCCCCACTTTGGCCCAAGCCTTAGGACAACACCACCCATTTTGGCATGGGACTGCCCTGGAACCAACTCCCAGAAGAAACTTGGCACCCCCTTCCTGTGTGCCTCACTCCCCAGGAAACTGAAGACAATGCTGGGAGAGTCCCTCCAGCTGCTGAATTCCAAACCCTTGGGTGGGAGCTCTTCCCTTTCCAGGCAGGACTGAGCTCAGGGGATTCCACTGCCAGTCAGGGCCTCCTACCACTGCTTAAGGAATAAAAAAATGTGTCATGATGCTGTGCTCATGTTAACATGCAACAATATCCAACGCTAAGGACATTCTCAACCCTCCTCCTAATTAGTGCCTTAATTAGTTTTCTGCCTGCCACCCTCATCAAACTTGCCTCACTAAACAAAAGACCATTTGACTTACTGATAATTCAGATACAAGTCCTGTCAAAATGTCATTGTTATTGGCATCTTTAACGTTTCAAGTGTCTGTATCAATTTCAATTCCAAGGAAAAAATCCTGGTGGCATTTAAATAATTAAATGCTCTTACTGCACATTCCTTCACTGCATTTGCTGCATGGCTGGGTTGATAAAGATAACATGTCTTGTTATTTTTACGCTTCAGTATCAAATAAACAGGGTGCTTCAGACTTTTTAGTAACTGCTGTCACCAACACAAAGCCTGTTGCTGCAGATGAGACACAGCAGTGCTGCTTTACAGGAGGAAAATTTCCCCTGCAGGCCATCTGGAGAATTTGCTGCTCTGTGAATCAAGGGGAGCCTTTTCCCCAGGCACAAGATGAGCTGGCCACCAGTAATGTGGTTTCTACCCATATGAGCCGAGTTGCTGTCATAAAAATCAGGAATTTGAGAAGCCAGATCAGATGGAGCAAAAACATTCCTAAGGTGTTATTGCATGAGAGAAAAATGGAAGTGTCCAGCTTAGATGACCTCCCTCAAGCACATCTTGCAAAATCCTAAGCCACACACAAAAAACAGGTTAAAAATAACATCGTGATAGTGCCGGGCTGAGTCTTTTAAAAACTTAGTGCTTAGGGCAATTGAGAGGAGAGGACGATTTCAATAAAAAGTAGGGAATACAGGCTGTTTAATAAGCAATGAGATAGGCCCTTGCCAAAGAAAATACATAGCCAGTAGGAAAAAAAAATATAAGGAATATATTTCATTTGATGTCCTTTGACTGCATCCTCTCTTTGCTGTGGAATTATGTGCCTGGGATATCCAGAGCTCCACCACTCCCCATGACCAGGTGAATACAACCTGCACCTGCATGGCCTGTGCTAGCCATGGGTGCTCCCAGAATTCCCAAAATTCCTGTTGGAAAAACCACCCGAGTAGACTACAGGGAGAACTGCAGCTCTCCCATGGGTGCCATGTCTTCAGATCATCAAGGTCCTCACCCACCCTGTGTGCTCTGGATGCTTTATGAAACCCTAATGCCAAAATGGACTTTGAAACCAGACTCAAAAGTCTCAGAGTACTTTGTGCAGCTTAGTGGGATTCCCAAAAACAAGGGAGTTTTGTCACCACAAAGCATATAAATGTATTAAATAAAAATCATGTATAAACATTTAAAAAAACATACGTGTGTTAGAGGCAGCAGGTTTCTTGTGATACAAATTTCTATATTGCCTTCTTAATATGATGAGGAGTATAAAAGAACTAATCACAGGCTGCAGGTGCAGCATATTCATGGTAGTAACAGAACTGCAGAGATAAATGGAAAAGTTTTAAAATGAGATCATGACATATAATAATAGGCTTTCAGAACATAGGAACAATGCTATAATGTAAATGAAATTAGTATAATTGGACAGTTGCATGAACCTGAAAGTGAACTTGAAAGTTGAGAATATTTTAAACAACCCTAAATCCTGGGAAGAATGATTTTTTGGGAGCAGCTTTCAGTATTTTTTTTTAACAACATGAATAGTACTTTATAAAATCCTGAGTAGAGAAAATCAGCCAATCATAAGAGGTCTCTTGAAACTAAAGGTGATGAAAAATTCTGGAATTACATCTTGAACCAAAATGCAGGCCTTTGAGAAAGAAATTATCAACTTCCTGGACTGATGAAAGGCCAAAAAAAGATAATTTTTTTAAAGTGACAGAGTTCCCAGAAGTTTTGTTTTCAGTTCACCAGCTGCTCACTACTCACCAAGGTATTTTGTTTTTAAATATTTAAGGATTTTTACCTCTGTTTTGCAAAACTAAAATTCTCTTTCTGAAGCATTCAAGCTTGGACAAACAGCTCTAATTTCTTGCACCTGTTTAGAGCTGTGTTTTACTAATGACCAGAGATGCAGAAAATAACTTCATAATGGGACATAATTTATTACAAGATCATCTACACGTGAAATTCTCTTGAAGGAACAGGGTCTCTGTGAGCTATTTTATATAGATTTAATAGAAAGCATACTGTGAAGATTTGTTACCTTTTTTTTTTTTTAAATTTTGCCATCCTTGCTTAAGAAAGGCTAAAACATTAAAATCTGTGGAATGTTGACCATAACACCACTGTTGTTGTAAAGGCCATCCCACCTCTTCCTCACAAAATCCAGATGCAATCTGACATCAAAGCTTTGACTCCTGCCATTCCTCTTGGCTGGGGCACTTCTTGGTTAGCATGGGAATAGTTAATTCATTCCCAATTAAACATGCCCCTAACATATAACAGTTTTCCTTTAGCAGGTCACAAATAGTAAGATTTACAGAAATTAACAGCAAAATATATCAAGGTAGGCTTTCTTCCAGAAAGATATCTCTCTGATTAGAAGACCTCTCTGATTAGAAGAAATAATGAATTATTAAAGAGAGCCTCTGAAGGCCCAAGTGACCTGAGGTGCACCCTGGGGAGACAAAAGGCACTTTAGTCTCACCTGGAAGCCCCAGCTCAGCATTTTGTCAGTGTGAGACTCCTTATCCGAGGATAAATAGATGTTCTGACAGCACTCCTGTGTGCTGTGCTGGTCAGGAGCCACATGTGCAGCCTCCCCTGGTTTGTTTGCTTGCTCAGAGATAAGAACAGCTGATTAGGAGCTCTGCCAGCCCAATGTAGTCTAACTTTCTAGTCTTGGAAAAATATGTTCTTTCAAGGCACTAACAGATGGACACCTAGCATTATTAGTTACTTTGGGAAAATGATATTCCAGGCTTAAAAAGATTTAAGGAGGAGCGTACAGCCCTGGTTTTAGAGCTCTTTCTAATTGAAAAGTACCCACAGCAAAATGTTCACACATCAGGGTGAGTGAAGAGCAGAATGTTACACACAATAAATTGGAACCACAAGCAAAAGGACATCACTGCTCTTCTTTTCCTGAAGTTTTTCCCTCTCAGAATGAGCTCATGCTTTCATTCTCCTCCACTCAGCAAAGGATTGTGTCCCCTGTAAGGAGCCAAGTGAGGTCTGTCACCTGGCGGGGGGGTGTAATAAATTGATGCAAACACATTTATCTCAACCAAACACCTCTCGTGTGAAAACTGGTGAGGAAAGGAGAAATCCCACAGTCCTTTAGCTGCCTAACAAAGCAGAGTACAAAAGCATGGCTTTAATACCACAAACACAGAGTGAGCTTGGGAGCAGATGCTGCAATGCAAGATAATTTTCCACAGCTTGGCGTGAGGGTGTTAAATTGTTACTGAAAAACTGAAAACACCGGAGTGCTGCAGGATGAGAGAACCATACGAGATAGAAGTCTTTAATTAGTATTTAGCACGGTAGGAATGGCATGGTAAATGCCTTCTGGCCTTCCCCTAGCACATCCAGCTAGTGTTTAAAATGATTTAATTGTCACCTGTCTGCCGTGCAGCAACCGCCTCCCTTTTTTCTTTTGTTCATAAATACCTACAGCCTCTTACAGTGTCACCACATTGCTACAGCCAGGATGTCTGCTTGACTTGTTTTGAAGACATTCAGCAGCAACCAGACCTAGGGTACTTTTGATGCATAACCACCTGTTAACCCTCAGAAGGGGAGAAAAATTCCTTGTTTCCAGCAATGGGTCTGTGAAACCAGAACGATGAGTGTTGCTCTGCCTCTCCAGCCCTGAAGGACTATGCCGGGGTAACCTGATCCAGCAGCTGCTTTTCCTCTGCCCTTGACTCTTCCCGAGGAGGGCAGGAGCTGTGAGCAGTGAAGTGCTGAGGACAGAGTTCTGCTCTGTGCTGAGGTAAGGAGCCTTTTGCAGGATGCCCTCGTATTGACTCACCTGCCTTGCAGCAAAGGAACCTGACACAGGTTACACAGCTTCACCAAAGCAGCAGTGGCTGCCGGGCATTTTCAAACCCCAAAAGCAAAGTTCATCAGATCAGACGTAGGAACTTCAGGGATGGTTTCTCATAAGCCATGCCTGCTCTTTTTGCTGTTTCTTTCCTTTAGAATAATTTTTGTTTACAGGCAAATACCGGATTTCAAAATAGAAATAAGGTTCACAGTTGTAAAATAAATCTTTTAGCATTGCTGCTCTGCCTGGTTCCTTTATGATGCTTTGACTTTACGATGTCGGTGGTTCCCCTCAGCTCAGCTCTCTCTGTGCATCAGTCAGAGAAAAAGGGAGATTGTGCCTGACCAGCCCCTTAGAAGCTCGTGAAAATCAAGGGTTTCCTTTTCTACACATTTCAGTGGGCCGTGGCTCTGCCTCTCAGAGCCTGTGTTTAATGAAAGCCATTAGCATTTATATGTACCAAGAAATGGCTGTGCCTCGCAAGCTTACTGCAGCCCCAGCATATTAAGTGCCAGGAGAAGCAGTATCACCCCTAACAGGGCTCTCCCTTCGTTCAGTATTCTGACCTAATAGAGATTTTTTTTCCCTATAATGTCTGTTTTACAGAGAAATGTACTTTAATGGAGAATAAAATACCTCGTGGATAGAAAGCCGAATTTGCCTCAAGAAGCAGGAACTCTAATTCCGTGTGCTGAGGCTGTCTGCTGAACAGCTTGATGCACAACTGCATCCCACCAGGTGCCCATTCCCATCCGTAAAACAGAAACATTTATATGTTCTCCCTCTGCAGAATGTTCAGAGATAACACTCTAGGAGTAGGAGCAATAGGCTTTGCTTACATGCAGTACATAACCCTTGTTATCTACTTAATGTTGTTTGTCATGAGCAGGGTTAAATAACAAGCATGTTAACAATAACCATATACTTTGCTCCCAAAGCTTCTCACCTTTTTGTCACTTCTCAGTCGGCACAGTGATTTCCTTAAGGGGCTGGGGATTGATTCCCCAATGGCAATGGTTCATGTTTACGTTTAAACCTTTGCATTGTCTGTGACTGACACCCTCCAGAGAGCCTCTTCTCTCTATGCTGCATAGTGAGCATGCTGCTGTTTGTTCAAAGGCTGCACTTGGTGATCTTGGAGGTGTTTTCTTACCTTAATGATTCCATGATCACATTTGGTGCTGCTGATCCATCTGGCAGTTAAGGAGCCCAGAGGAAAGACAGACAAGCCTTCTGCTTGTGCTCTGAGGAACTGAAGCAAGTTGGAGAGATCGAAAAATGTGAAATGGCCATCAGCAAGGCAGAACCACTTAGGGGCTTTTTCCTGATGGATTTATATCTCAGCATCTCATTTATATTAACTATATCAGTGAGCTGAAATGACTTCATGGCACAGAACTTCCTGAAACAGTGGCCAAACTTGACTTTTTTTTCCCCCTTTTAAAAATTTTGTCATGAACCTCAGTTAAAGCAAAGGACAGGAGGCCAGGAACTCAACGGAGTGTTTCTTCAGTTTCTCCAATCTGGCCAAAGACTTCTGGCTTTGTGTACACAAGAGCTGCAGACGCCTGCACCTCGTTGTCCTGATGATTAATGCCTTTTCTGCCTGCCTGCAGTCCCTGAGGCGCTTGGTGTCAGCAGAATAAGCCAATACTTCACCAAATAAATCACTGTTTTCTTTGCAGGGCAGCAGTGGTTTGTACCCATTCCCTCTCTCAGCACAGCCAGCAATTTTCCACCCCCTGTTTCTGATCAGCCCAGTGTGGTGATGACTGGGAGCAGTCAATGACTGCAGTGTCACCACACCCTGGGGATCATGTTTGCTTCCTCGGGTCACCAGCTCCAGTCTCTTGCCACCAGAGAATCTGTCAAACCAAGGCACTAATGGTCACTGGCCAGAATCAAAAGCAAGCTACCAGCTGAGTGAGTAAATAAATGACACTCAGCAAAATGATGGATTTCAAATTTTAAATTTTTACTCACTCTTGTGTTGTCATTGCTTAGAAATTTGCATATTATTTAAATTATATCTTTGCAGCACATACATCAAAAAAACATTCTTCAACCAGAGCTTTTGACAAATGGTAGCTGCATTTTAACTGAAGCATTCAGTGTCATTCAACAGAACCTTGTAACCATTTTTCATTTTCCTACACAAATAACAAAAATTATATTCCCTGTCTGGCTTTCAATGCTTTGCTTTTTTAATTTTCTTCCTCCCCTACCTCTATTTTCTACACTTAAAAAAGGGAGAAGGTTAAGGGAAAGGAGGAAGAAATGTACAAATGTAAAATATTTGGTGGGTCATTCTTGGCAAAAGTATGTAATAAATTATTCATTTGTTGTATATGACCTTAGAAAAAATTGTCGGGAGAAGTTATGAGAACTCAAACCAGCTAAAGCTCTGAGACGATTAACAAAATAACTTTAAAACTGGGAGAAAATTCAAACTGGAGTAGATGAAACAAACCCCATGTTGTGACCAAGCATCCTCCTCCTGGGTTCTGCAGTCCAGGTTTCCTCCAGCCCTGCTCACTGCCCACAGATTCCTGTGGCTCCTCAGACCACAGCAAATCCCACATCGCCACCTCCCTGGATCCCTGGGGAAACATCTCCCCTCCAAGGTGTATCCCTGTGACCTGCTCCTCTTCCCAAGGCTTTGTCTGTGCTCCAGGGGATCTCCCTGCCCTCTGCAGACACCCAGGCCACCAGGATCAAGTTGTTTCTCAAATATTATGGCAAGGAAAAACGATGCTTTGGGAAGGCAGAACAGAGGATAAAGTCTGGGATGTGTCAGATAAGGGAAAGAGACAGAAGAACAAGACAGAAATGAGCAGGAACATGTGAGAGGCTCAGTCCATTTTTTTATTTGGTTATTTCCTTTGCCATTTTTTTTTAAATTCATGTGGTACTTCAGTGAAAAAGCTTTAAAAAGTGATGTAGATGTCTTGCATTCTGTTTTGACACATGACAATTTATAACTGCTTTTTATTCCTTGTAGATGTACTGCTCCTCCATATTTTTCTTATATCAGTAGTTATTCAGAATAAAGGAGATTGGATAGTATTGAGACATATTTTAAGCAGAATGAAGGATTTCTTTTCAATGAAAAGCTACTTCTGTGTTTTAAAGAGAAAAATTTGTCTGTCTCATGACTTGGAAATTGTGACACGTTCAGGAAGGTTTTTTCATTATTTCCAAATCATTTACGGCCCAACCTGAGCCCATGAGATCTGATGGGAGCCTTTGCACTGGCATTAATGTGCTCTGAGTCAGGACCTTGGGCCCAAAATTACATTTCAGTTTTACCAACACAGTGCAGTGCTTAATTAAATGGAGACACTCAAATATGCAGTGAGCCACCCACAAGGTCCCAGCACTGTAATGAGGGTCTTGATATCAAAAAGGAACAATAATTTCAGCTCCAGCTTTCTCAAATGAGCTCTTTTAGAGTTATCCCAAATCTGGGAAGTATTTTGTTCCTCAGAGTGCTCAGTGCTGTTTCAGTCTAGTGTTCAGACACACTACAACTAATTAATTCTTGAGGTCTCTTTTTTCATCCAGAGTTTGTTTTCATATTAAAAAGGGTTTAGAGAAGTAGAAGAAATGCTTCTTTCAGTCTCTGTTATCTGATATGTATTATACCAATTTACCTTTGCTGTGTAAAGTGATCAAGTCTAATAAGAAAGAAAATAGTCTCACCACAGTGAGTGACACTAATTTCAGCAACTAAATTTAAACATGCCTGGTATGTTTCTGCAAGACCTTACCTTTCCTAGGAATTCAGGCATTCACCAAAACAGCGTTCTAGAAACTCGTGGTCAGTCAAGAGGTCGTGGACCACTCAATAATTAGGAACATGTAAATTTGAATTTTTGTTTGTGAACAGGCCTCTATCTGCCAGACAGCCAAGATCCATCTGGAGAACCCTAAGCTGACAGAGAATCTTCCAGGGTGTTTTCTTGAAAAGCTTCTCTGCTGCTCATTGTCACTACAGGA
The DNA here is from genome assembly GCA_037013685.1 of Acridotheres tristis. Classification (NCBI taxonomy): domain Eukaryota; kingdom Metazoa; phylum Chordata; class Aves; order Passeriformes; family Sturnidae; genus Acridotheres; species Acridotheres tristis. Next base: position 63,507,445 of record CM072885.1, read on the forward strand.
TATTCAACCCTACATATTCAAAACACTATAATATATTCTCTTCCTATTGGCTACCTTTCCTTACCTCCACTTATCTTATTTTTTAAATTCTAAAAAATTTCCTTGTTTCTACTGGAAAATGTTCCTGGTGGTATAAGTCATGGTCACTGCTTATATAAACTTGCTTTCCTATTTGCATATTCATAACAAGGCTGAGAAGTAAGGAGCCATTAAAGCCAAAGCTAAATGAAAATATTTCAAATTTATAGGCAAAATATTTCTCAGCTCCCTAATAGTATGCAGTCCTTCTTAGCAAGCAGTGTTGGTAAATTAGAAATTTGCATTAACAGCCTTGCTAATAACTTAATTTCCCACCCTCTACACAGGAGCTCTGAATCCATAGAGGGAGTTAATTGCCTCTTGACTGCAAACAGTAGTTTTGAAAAGGAACTTTGGTCTAGTCACAACATTTTTCCTGATTTTTTTAATCAGTAATTGTCAGGGACAGAGCTTAAGAACCAAGCACACATTACTGCTAAGATTCCCACAGGAAAAAAAAAAAACAAAACAAAACAATCAAACAAACAATAACAAAAAAAGCACATCTGGGTATTTTTGATTTAAGTTCAGCCTGTCAAGGAGAAATGTAAGCTGGAAGGCACTAAATGTTATGCAATTAAAAAAAACAAAATCAAACCAACAAACAAGAGAGAGTTTACAACTGTGAGACATAAGTGGGTGGAACAGTACTTAAAATACAATTATATTCTGAGAGGTGACTTTGGAAAAATCATGATCTGACTGAAGGGTTCTGCCATTGAGACTCATTTGAAGCCTGCCTTGTTTTAGAGCAAAATTATGTGTAATTTTTGCATCACTTTAAATATCTTTCTTTCCTACCATATAATTCAAGAAATTCACTCAGTGTTTTAAAATGAATGCATTTATATTGATAAAATTGATAAGTGTACCTAAATAAGTAGTGTCAGTTGAAGTCCTAATATTTTCCTGCTGTTTTATCTACCCTTGCACACATATGTATTTATAAATATATATTTTATATATATAACATATTAATATAATATATTCTATATATTATATATACAGAATATATTGTTTATAAATTGTGATAACTGAAGTGTTAGAAAGGCCCGCATATAAATTTCCACACATCTTTTATCATGTTATCAGCAGAAATCTGAGCCTTAGTTACAGACAGGTCTTTCTGCATAACTGAAGCCAGCTGAGAGCACAGGCACTGCCATCACTGTGGGCAAGGACCTGCAGATTTCAGATTTCAGGGGGTGTGAGCCAGGAGAGAAATGCAGCTCACACTTGTCCCCCAGCACAGCAGCCAAGCCATGCCCGTGCTCCAAATGAGAGCACAGGAGCTGCATTAAACTGAGGACAGACTCAGATTCATACGGTTTTTACAGTGTTAATTAATTAGCATACCTGACAAATGTTGCCCAATTAGAAGAGCGGTTGATTAGGTAATTTCTGCCCCATTGGAACTCCCCACCCTGAATCTTTTAACCCTACATTTTATTATGTCTATGATTTATGGTGAAAAATAAAGTGTCCTTGCTGGGCTAAAAAGCAAGAGTAAACAGAATTCCAGAAGGTGGCATAACACGGGAGAAAGTGCACCTGCTGTGTTAAAGTGACAAAGAGAAGCTATACAGCTATAAATTAAAATCTGTAAAGCTACAGATACATATAAAAAGGGAAAAGGCATGTGTCATCCCAGTCCCCTGCTGCTTTTGTGATGCCCTAGGCTGCCTGGGACATCATGATGGCAGGAACTCTCCTGGGGTGGCAGCTGGTGCCCAGGCAGGAGGTCTGAGGGCAATCCAAGAACTTCATTGGGTTGAACTTTCTATATTTGGATAATTTCAATATGAGATGGAATTTTAAAAGCCTAATATCCCATTCTTTTGACATCGTCTTTGAAGCAGACTCTCCACAACAAGCTTCAAACTGCTTTGGATGGGGTGAATTGGCATCCCTGAATCTGTCCAAACAGATGTGTTCAATATATCCCAAATTTAAAAATCCATTTGTAATAGATCATTGCATCAATAGATCATTGTAATAAATCAAAACAAAACAAAAGAACAAAGTGATATCCCTGAATGCAAATAACACTAAAGAGTGAAGTCTTCATAGTTCTGAATGTGTTAAACACAATTACAAAGCTCTCACTAACACAAAGTAAGTACAATTATTGGAATTTTTTGTCTTTCTTAAACCATACATGTGCAGGCCTCTCCAGCTCCTTTTTAACCAACAACCCAACACCAATATGTTGGCTTCAGCTTAATTTGGATATAACAGATTCATTTGAGGAGTAGCTAAGGCAACCAACTAATTGCACGTGCCAAGAAACTGAATTAAATTATACCTTTCAGAGATTCTCAAGTGTTGTAGTATCTTGAACTATCAGACAGCTACAAAAAAGCTTTGTAAATAGCACACATCTCTCATTGTAGCCATTTAATGCATTTGTAAGTTGGCATTGTTATTTTTAATGGCAGTGGCATAACAATTGGGGACTGTTTCATTGCAATTTCTATCTAAAGTGTTGCAAAGGCTGTTAAAAGCCAGGAATGGAATGTGTCTAAGTGTGATTTCTCAAAATTCAAATAAATGAAGAGACATTCAGCCAAGACAATCGAACCCTACAGAAACTGTTTTATTTTTATGAGAAGGCCATTTAAATCTGTCACATGTATGGTGTGAAATGTTCTCCAGTAAGATATGTGCAGGACTCACATTGTGTCCAAAGTCTGGGAAGAACAATTAGCATCAGGCAATTAGCACCTAAAGGGTTTGACTCATCACAGTTTAGGAGCAGGATTTTTGGGCAGCTCTTCCTGAAGCCACAACCCCGAGGCCAGGCACTTCCAAACCACATAGAGGTGATGCCACCTCTGTGGCCTGCAGAGTCCCCTTCTCCAGTCACAGTGGCTGTGGCAAAGGTGTTCTTTTGTGCCATTACAGCAAAAAATGAAGGTTCCTTTGAGGGGACAGTGTGGGGAGGTTTCCCTGGCCATCCCAGGGAAGGGAAGGTTCCCCAGAGAGAATTGCCAGAGTGCTTCAGGCTCTCCAGTTTTGAACTGGCCAGCCACAGCAGCTCACAGCCATCCTGTTCTTCCATCCCTCATCCTCGTTTTGTTCCAGCTCCTCTTCCTCACATCCTCTTCCTTACATGTCTCTGACACACCCATATTTCATCTTTACACATCACCCTTTTCAGGAAAAAAAAAAAAAAAAGAAGCCACCTCACTGTTTAAAGAATTTCAGAGATGTGATTTCTTGAGAACTCTCTTACTTCCTATCTGGACACATCTGTGGGACTGGGCTGCTTTGTGCCTACACTGTGCAGATATGGCCAGATATGACCCCTGGGATACAGGGGCAATGCAAGTGCTGGCCCTGTGGACTATAAATCCAGGGTGATACACTTGATCCATGCACTCCAGAGAGGTATTCCAGCTCGCTCAACTCGCAGTCCAGTCTCAGAATAAGTTTATCCCAGCAAACAGTGAAGTGCTACCAAATAAATCACTTGTTGCACACCCAGCCCTCCCACTTTGCTTTGTCCCACTTTCCCCATGAAGGGAGGGATCACAGCTGAATTTCCAAATGCAAGGAAGGCCACCTTGCAGGTGGCATCTTCTATAATAGCAGTAACTGTGAGTAGGTTGGAGCCTCCCATTTATCTATCAGCATAGCAGAGCACAGCTACACAAGTTACTGTACTGGCTCATCCCACTTACATCCAGGTACACCATCTTTTCCTTGTTTCTTCTGTAGACAAAGCTTACTACTGTCCATCCTGTTTATATGTAGATTTACCTGTTTGGTAGCCTAGAGAAGTGAAACAATCAATGCAAAAAATAAAAGTTGGTATAGTCATGAGTTTGTCGAGTCTTTTTCAAGTTAAGCATCACACAATCCATTCTCTGTTCCTACACCCATCCACACAGATCCATTATATCTGCTGGCAAATGTCCTAAGCACTCAGGTCCTGTAAGCTTCTCCACGAATTGCTCTGCTTGGCTGTGCAGCATTCCCATCTTCTCCCATGACACTGTGTACCTGGAATGTCAGAGTCTGACCATTCTGACTCAAAAGTTCATCCATGTATGGCAGTGGCACCCACCATGTCAAACACTTCAGTGCTGGAGGAAGAAATGCTGCATAGTCAGCTGGCATCTTTTCAAAAGATGGAGAATTTGATGTTCTCAGTGTTGAATCTTTTTGCCTGCTCTGCCTACTGGGTTAGAAGCTTCCTACCCAAATTCATCCCAGTGACAGAATTTGTCAGTTCAGGACTGGTCTGGATGAAGCTACCCTGCTCAGAAACACACAGACAGTAGTCATGTACTCCTGTAATCCTCGTTGTGCTGGAACATTCCTCTCCCCTTCCTCTTCCCTGTCTGTTTTTCCCTTTTTTTTTCTTTATCTTCCTTTCTTTTTTCTTTTCCTTTCCCTTTGTAATTTTCATGCTGTGCTTGTGACTGCATGAATAGGCTGTGTGCAGGCTATTTTGTGTACATACTACATCATTCCATACAATGACAACAGTGTAATTACAATGTTCAACAGGAAACATTGGCTAAGCAGACAAGGCTGTAATAACAGCCTGAGAGCTGTGAGTTTACCCACTCCCTCTGCTCCACCACCATATCTGGGTCTATTCCCAAGAGAAAAAATGTCTGCTCAGTCATGTTCACCCTTTCCCAAAGACAAACAGTCAGCATCTCCTGTGATCTAAATCAGAATTTAACTGAACTCAGGAATTTACCAACACAAACAAAAATAAATTCAGCACTATTCAAACAGTAAAAAAGCAAATTTGTTCATCAGCATTATGCTTTCAAAAGCCACACCTGAGCTATATTGACCTTTAGATGCTTGTGCAGGTGTTGAACCATATACTTTTATATCACTCTTGCCTCACTTTTAATTGGGACCACATATATGTTACTGTCCTTGAAGGGTTTAAAGGTCCCAGCCCCTCTGATGCTCTCAAGGAGTTAACAGATCTTGTTAGCAGTTATTGCAGTGCTCTATTAGCTTATCTAACAGAGAACTTTATGGCTATATTTAGTTTAATTAAAGAATGTCCTAGAAAAGGCCTAATGACACTTTTCATTATAAATATACCAGCTCCCATTCAGAAAAAAAAGAATTGCAAAGAAAGAAGATGGGAAGTAAGTTGATTGGAATGAAAAATTAATTCTTGCAATTAAAAACCTAGAGCATTTTGTTGATATGCATCTTGTTGACATGATCCATCACTTGACTTTTTCATTTAGTCATTTTGAAACTAATGGTCAAAATCATGCTCACTTCCACTGGATAAGTAATATTTTCTTCAGTAATCCCACCAAAATGACATTAGTTCCCCATGGAGGTAATGTGTTTACAGTATATTAAAAAATCTGACTTTTAGATAAAAAGGCTTTTCATTGCCCTGAACCTATGAGAAGGTATGTTCTCTTCAGGGGAAAGAACACAGCAGAAATCAGGCAAACACTTTTTACTTGTAGGAAGTAACTTTGCAATGTCATTACCAGATCTCAAAACAGGTTGTTTGACAGTATCATGGAGAAATTCAGGAGGTCTGTGGCCAGCCTGCTGCTCAGGGTCAGCAGATCTCAGGGCACATTTTGACAGGATAAAGGGCCAGGCAAAGATTAATCTAACCCATGGGGTGACAGCTGAATCAGCCCTGAAAAGAAGTATTTTGTTAATGTGCCTCTACTGCTCCTCATTCAGAGTTGGGTGAGGCATCTCATCTCATCCTCTCTCTCCCTCATTTTCTGATTCCAGCAGCTGGGAAGAGGAACTCCAGGGAGATGCTGGTGGAGACACTGCTCAGCACACCTGACCCTGCAGTGTCTCCTCCCAGTAACTGACCCCAAAAATCTGGTTAAAATACACTACTGGACCTTGGCTGGGAAAAGCTGGGACTGGCTGGTCTTTGCAGGTTTGGACACTTTACATCTCCTATAGATGGACATCTGCAAGGCTCCTAGGCCTTCTGGACACTCTGAAATTGCTGCTTTCATCTTTTTTTTATTGGTTCTTCCCGAAAGAAGAGCCAGCTTTCCAGCATTTTGTTCACCTTGTGCACAACACATATTGCATCCTCCTCTAACAGCCAGGTCTCTGTTCATGAACCTCATCGATCCTGGGAGAGCTGTGTTAGCTGTGCTAGCAGAGTGCAAGGTCCTCCTGTTGTCACCTCATTTATGCCCCTCACAAACACAGCTCCTGCCCCAGCAGGTGCTCTGCTATTCTGGTTTCACATATGGAGGCAGCTTCTTCCCCCCCCGGCTCTTGCTTAGCGGGGGATGGATGGAAGCACAATGAAAACTGTTTGGACACTTGGTGATTTCAGAGCCTGCTGGCTCGAAGCTCACGCTGTGAAAATGTCACACGCTTTAATCCTTCCATCTCCAGCATCCACAGTGTCACAGCACAGGAAAGGAAGCACCACTGTGGTGTCACTGCCTCCCTGTCCCTCCCTGGGCAGTCTCGCCCAGCTCAACATGTCCCTCCTTCTTCATGTCACTGCTCAGGGACCAGCTGCCTTTTATTTCATTGTCTAAACAATAAATATATCCAGCCTAGCACACAGAAGTCTGTTCACTCACATTTGTGCTCAGTTGTGTCCAGCTTTAAATCCTGTGCCTTCCACCTCTGAATTTTGTACCAAAAGCTCGTCTAGTTTTTGTACCCCTTGTTGGCATTAGCGTTTCCATAGGGTGGAATCCATTCAACGTTGCCTGAAAACAAAATTCCCACAGAATCACAGAATCACTGAGGTTGGAAAACACCTTGTAGGTCATTGAGTCCAACCTGTGACTGATCTCCACCTTGTCACCCAGCCCAGAGCACTGACTGACACATCCAGTCATTCCCTGGACACCTGCAGGGATGGGGACTCCAACACCTCCCTGGGCATCCCCTTCCAATTCCTGACCACCATTTCCATGAGGAAATTCTTCCCAGTGTCCAACCTGAGCCTCCCCTGGCACAGCTTGAGGCCACGTCTTCCCATCTTGTCACTGATTTTCTGGGAGGAATCCTCAGGTACAATTCCTGATCTCAGCTTTGTTGCTTCTCATCAAGCCCCTGGCCCACTTGCTCAGATATCTCATCTCTGGAACTGCTGCTGCCTGATGCTTCCAAGGAAGACCAAGACATTCCCTGAAGGACTTTCCCTTCCTCCCTGTCCTTGCAGCAGTCGTGTCTGTGTCCTGAGAGAGAAGGCCTTCACCCCCTAAGGAAAAACCCTGAATTGCTTTGAAAGTAGTATTAGAGATATTTAAATATTTACCAAAAGTATATAAAAAAAATAAGAATATACCAAAAAATATTTTAAAAACCTGTCATCATTTAATTAAAACAACTGTTCTGCCTTTCCTGAAAAGGGCTAGTGGAAGCCAAAGAACCCTGTTTCAATTTTCAGTGTGGCATTGCTGGGTCATGTTTTCACCTCCCCAGGGAGGGTGGAGGTCAGCACAGACTCTCACAAGAAACCCGTCTGGCAGCAGGGACATGTGCAGCTTTCACAAACTCCTGACTGTAAATCTGAGCTTGTTCTCACACCAGGACTCAAGGTCTTCTCTTTGGAACATTGAAGAGCAAGTGTGAGCAATGTAGCAATAGAATTGTGGGGTATGGTCACTGGGCTCTGATTATCAGTGTGTTCCCATATTTGCACAGAGTTTTAATGCACTTCAGAAGCTGGAGATAAGCCTAAAACTTGTGTGAAAATAGTAATTTTTTCTTTGTGAGTCTGTGGTTGTCAGTAAAACGTGCTGCTTCGGTGTCAAACTAAATTTCTCAGGATTTAGCTCACACAAAGGTGTACATCATCTTCTTGCTGAAATCTTCCTGGACCCCAGGAGAAGGGAGGAGAGCTGGGACTGAGTGACATCCCTGTAGAAGCTTTTGGATCAGCTGCCTTTAAAATTCTTGATGTGATAATAACCCTGATAGTCAGAATGCTTATCCAACTACATAAATATGAATGTGATCCCTGCATTCAGGCATAAATAACTCTCTATTCCTGGAGTTTTCTTCTGCATGTTGTCAGCTAGGAAATCAAATTATCCATTTATTTGTTTTGTGCTACTGAAGCAAGGCAAGACTTGGGATGGTGAAGATGAGAATACAGACATTAATTTTCTAAATTCACTCTTCCTGAAGAATAATGGAGTTTAGCTGAAAACTCACCAAGAATTGAATTATTCCAACAGAACACAGGAATTTTTCCATCTTTTTGTGACGACCAAATACTTGCTGTGCTTCACAGGTGTTGGCTGTGAAGTTATCTCCCAGAAAGTACCACAGGATAAGACTTCTGGCAATTAAAGCCCAATTCCCTGTCTCACCATGTTTGTGCTGGCAAGGCAGGGAGTGTTGTGTGTGAGTGGGTGGCAGGAAATGTGAAGGATGAGCTGTCAAGGAGTTCGGTGTGAGTAGGCTGCCTTCATGTCCCTGAATTTTGTCTGTCCACATAGCAGCTTTATTTGATGCTGCAGCATTTTGCCAACTTTTGGCAGCTGGCAGGGAGCCCTCAAGGGAACAGGAGCAAGGTGGGTATAATCAGAGCAGTTTATATTTTCTATTTGCAGCTTACCCCATGCAGTGGAAGATTGCACTGTCGTGTATATGGTTCTTCTGGGGAATTATTTGCATCTTTTGGGGAATCTGTGGGGGTGCAGCCAGCCATTCTCTGCACTTCTAAGGAATAGGGGAAGAAGACAGTCTGCTTTTAATTGTCCATATGGAACCTGTCCTCTGGAGAGGGTGCTAGAGCACACCCAAATAATGAGTCTTCACACACAGCAGGCTTTCCACGTAGCCATCAGCAGCACAACCTCTCTGTCTACATTTCAAATGGCAAATGCAAACTAGTAGATTAAAGAATGAGAAAGCAAAGGCAGATAATTTTAAAGTCATATGAATTGCTCTATAAATGTCTGTTATCCTCAGTGAGGTTTATGTGTCACTGCAAAATGCCACAATGTGTAGCAGTGTTTGTTTGTTCCGTTCTGCAAAGGCCAATTCTCAAGGCAAGACAAATGACAGGTGAGTAGATCTTGGTGGCCAAATATTTGCCAAAAGTAAAATCAATCTTTTTTTTTCTTCGCTCACTTTTTTTTACCTTTTCTGCAATAGTTCACTTCAAAGCTAAGCAGAGGCTCGAAGTAATGTCCCTTCATTCCTGTGGCTCTGTTCAGGCAGTGTAATGCCTGCTGCAATAGGTCAGGTCCTCAGCTGTTCTAGGAACCCTTGTTGATTTATATGGCAATAACACAGCCCATTACAACTCCCCAAACACTACTTTTGAACCATTATTAGAAGGTGAGTCATGGGAACCATCCTGTCCCTGATCTCCTCTCCAAGGGTGAGTTTCTTCTTGGAATAAGCAGGTTTTTATCCCTTCAGCATCTCCATCTGCTCTCCCAGGTCATGCAGGATCCCACTTCAGATGCTCCAGGCCAAGCAGAACGCTGGAGACTGCCTCTCACTGTCCCTGTGGCAAAGGGGTAGATGATTCCAGAAGTCTTTTCCTTCCCTCATTTTAGTGCTGCCCAGTTCCCTAACCATTTTACAGAAAGCAAAACACGAATTTGGTTCAGACTGAGCTCTGCTGCACGTGCAGTGGCAGGCTGAGAGGTGGGATCACACCAGAATTGTCACCAGGTCACTGGAGTCCGAGCTGGGGCTGTGACCAACAGCCAATTCCTTCACAGACCAAACTCACTGGATTTGTTAACCCCAAAATATGTGAGACTTTGCCCTTTTACTGAGCTCTCAGAATTAAAGCAATTGCTGAAGTTACTGGAAAATGGGGGAAAAACAAGAAAACAGAAAACCCCTGTAGCTTTGTCCAATTCCTGTGTTTCCTGGACAGTGTGCTTAGCTTCCCTTCTTATAAAAGGCATCCAGTCCTACCTCACAGGTTTACCCTGAAGACATTTTATTTCTATCATTCTAAATATCTTTTGAAAAGAAGGAGAAGAGCAGAGATGTGTTTGCCAAATGCAGATTAATTCAAGAGAGTAGCAGAACATTCAACCCCTTTATAGTGAAATGGCTTAATATTAATCCCATCATTAGTAGTGTAATTCACTAAAAATGTATGATAGAGGAGACAGATAAGTAGAACAAACATCCAGGGTTTAGAAGTGAATCTTGTAAGCATCAGAAGCCTTTCAAAGCTTTTGAAATTTAATTAGAAGGATGCTGAAAATCTCAAATCACCTGTAGAACCTGTATGTGTCTGTATGAATTCAACATGGGTAGCAAATCCAGCTGAGGGGAAATCACTTCTTTTGTCCCCTCTTTGGAAATATCTGATTTACCCAGTTTGGATTATTAATTAACCCTCAGCAAGATGCCTCTGCTACAAATAGGTGCCAAAAAAAAAAAAAAAAGGAACAGAGCATCTTCTCTGGCTCCTGTATTTGAGAATCTGTAAAGACTAGCTAGAATGAATGTTCTATTTTATCTCTTGTTGTCCTACCCAAATATTGCATATTTGGGAAAAAAATTCAAAGTTTCATACAATATATACTGAAAAATGATGACAAATATTTTCCATTATGTAGCTCATATGAGAGGATGTGTATCCCACACAGGAAATTCAGTTAAATATCAGAAGCTTCTAACCTTAATAAGCGAGTTAAGACCTTTCTAGCACAAAATCAAGGTCTATTTTTGTTGCTTTGTTGCATTCAGACTGTATAATGCCTTTTTTCAGGATTTTGACTCTGGGTGACTTGGATTCTTGGTCTGCCACTTTGAAATCATTTTTAACTTCCCATGTAATGATTAACAGAAGAGCTTCCCTTTCTCCCAAACCTCTGCCATATGCTTCTATTCTTCTCCTCCATTCCTGCTCAAGAAGAACCATGTCTGAGCTTGGGCAGCAGCAATCCAGGATAAACTTTTGCTGTGGCAGGCAGGGCACACACTGCTCTATGGGGGGAAGGAGTATTTAGGCATGGCAGAAAAAGCAGTGCTGATAGATTTGCTTACCTTCAGATGCTGAGATCCTGCTGAGTTTTGGGGTCTTTTACAAGCTATTTAATTGCTTTAGCAGTGCTCTGTTCCATATTAAAATAATCTTTCTCAAGATCCTGGGTAATTGCTCTTCTCTGTTTTAATTCAGCAGTTGTTTATTACTGCAGTAAAGCAGGAGGCTTGACTTTGTTTGACTTGGTGTGTACCTCACTGCAAGGCCCTGTCCCTACCCTAGAAAATCTGCAAAAACAATCTTCTTTCTTTGGCACCAATGGCCCTGACAGGGTAAGAAAAGTGGGATATTGCTTTATGACTTGCAACTGTTAAATTACACAGCTTTGCAAACTTCTATTTGTATGTGCATTCATGAGCTTTTTAATCCATCCAACAGGGAAAATCAGCTTAAAGAAATTAGGCTTTCAGCACAGGTAAAAGAGGGCTGTGAATTATCATGGTGCCCAGGTGACGTGCAGTAACATAAATTTCTTTGGATTTGTTTTGGATTATGTAACCAGAGGTTTAGAGCTGTTTTAGAAGTTTTGTGCTGGTGGAACTATTACAGGTCTCCATGGCTCTAATAGCAATCTGTGCTTTGTATGGCTTTTATGAGGTTTAATTGTCTTTAAACCGAAGAATCCCACAGATCTCTCTTTCAACTCAAAGTTACAAGATAAGCCACGTCTTTGCCTAACACTCACTGTGATTGTGTGATCATTGACCAGCTCTGAACAGCAAAGACAACTTTAACCCCAGTTTTATTCTCTCACCAGCTTTGACAGTTGCCATCCCAGCAGTAAATCCTGAGAGTATCCAGAAACACCTCTGAAAGGGTCCCAAATATTTTCCTTCTTGTTGAGCATTGCCATCTCAACTTCTTCACATCTCCTCTGGAAACTCTGTTCACCTTTTTGGAAGCCTCTCTGCAAGCTACTTTATTAATAATGCATAATTTAATTTTTCTATTACTGATTTAAAGAAATAAAATTTTAAATACTGCATTAATGTGTGATGTATGAGATGAAGGGTGCTTAGTGGAAATTCATTAAGACTCACCATTAATTTTCCACTCTTCCCTGCTGCCTCCATTTTGTATCTGTGGTCAGAAGTAACCCTGACCAAACTTTCTTTAACTGGATTTTGTCATCTCTGGCAGGGACAGGTCCCACTATCAGCAGTGGCAGCAGCTGTGCAAGATGAGCAGAGGAAACCTTTTCATCCTGAGGTCTGTGTTTGGTGTAACACGGAGCTGAGACCCACCCCAAGGCTGATTCATGGCACACCTTGCTCTTTCTGGGACACCTCTTGCAGGGATGTGCAGTTTCACCAAGCTGCCTGAGCACTCCATGCTTTTCCCTTTGTGCTGTTAAATGAACTGGGATTCAATTGCAGCTGCCCCAGCTGCAGCATCACTCGGGCACAGCACTTGGAAGTGGTTTGTGCTCCACAGGTTGAGAGCCCCTGACACAGAGCAAGGCACAGTCAGAGGTGAAAGCTGCTTCAGAGACTCTATTGATTCCTGGGCTTATTTTGCAGCAATTGGGCCTGGTGGCTATTGAAAGCAATAAAAAAGATTCTCTTCTGCAGGCACTACAGCAGGGTTTTCTGTGTGAGGAGCCTGCCAAATTGATGGCTGTGCAAACCAAACTCTCCTTCATGGAGGAGTAACATTATGCACAAGTAGAGACAGTAGGAGCTCTTCCTTCTCTTGCTAATGCACTGCATTTCACACCCAAAGGCCATCATTTGCTGGGAGAGTAAATATTTTGCACGTATCCTAACTGCAGTTCCGAGTATTTTTACTGTTTGAGAAGCCTAGAAAAAGAGTTTGCTCTTTCCCTTAGCGTGATCCTTTGTTAGGTTTCGTGGTGGTGCATCCCCCTCTTGTTTGGTCTGCACTATGATCTCAAAGTGACTAAAACACTCATTTCACAACAGATTTTAAACACCATGTGCCCGGGTTTCTTTCCTGTAATTCCATGTTGTGTTGTATAATCCCTGAAAAATATCCTTTTTCTCCCTGCCACCAAATACATTTAAAGAAAACAGTTTTTCAGCTCCTTATTCCATCAATGCTTTAGAAGAGGTCTTCAATCTTCCATCTTAGTAAAAACTCAAACTTAATTACACACCTTCTACTCTGACCAACAGAGGTGAAGAGAGCTCTTTAAGATATCTGAAGTATTTTTATTGAAATCAACAGCCTGAGATAAAATCTCAATTGGATCTTGGGTGTCCATTGGGCTACAAAGGACTGGGGAGTATCTCATGGGTGTGTTGCTTTCCTACTGAATTCAAGCCAGTTCCCGCCTTAAATTTAATGTAGAAGTTGAGGAAATTCATAAATTCAAAGCAAGACACAGCAGAATGTGCAGCATTTCCAGTGAAACTGAGCTTGCCCTGATCTCATTCCCAAGATATAACATGGCTTCATGCTCATAAAATCCTGCCCAGTTCTGCTGAAAGTTTTATGAACTTCATTCAGCCTGGGAATTAACTCAATTTTCAGCCTGACAACATACCTCAATAGACAGTGTGTGAGTGGGAGGATGGATATGTGGCAATGACATAGGTTTTCATATCTGTTTCAAGTAATATTTTAGAAAACAAGAACATTAATAACAGCTTGAAAAACTAACTTCAGAATCAATTTTGTTCAACATAGCTTGGGTCTAATATCTGCAGCTCAAAGCTGGTGGGAGTTTGTGTCTTTGATGCCACAGCCTGGAAACTGAAAGTGAATATTCCGAGTACATCCACAGAGGGATCTGCTTCTTGGCACTCAGCTCTTCCTCAGTAGCTGAAAATTCCACAAGAGAGATTGCACTTTTTTGGCCAATTTATTTCTGATAGAGAACAAAATCTCACTGCCAAAGACGATGAAGAAAACCCCAATTATGTTTACCAAGGAAATAACCAGTACAGAAGCAAGGAAATGAAGGCAGTGGGAATTCTCTCTGTGCTGGTAGTGGAAAGCTCCAGACAGGCAGGATTTTTCCAGCTTATACCTCACCTCTCATAGCTGCTCTGTCAGGTTGTTCTTTCCTGATACTGATAAGCAGATCAGCTGTAGTTTAGGGCTGTATACTTTCTCCTCTCTCCCTCTCTCTCTCTGCCCCTACACGATGATAAAGAGAGCAGTGGTGCTGCTGTTCTTGCCAAACCTCAAAGTAAAAGGACTCCTGGTGTGTTCCTGGGTGAAAGGTGCTGCTTTGTGCTGTTTTCCAGCAGTATCCATGGCCTGGGAGCCATGGAACCCCTGGATAGATGGCATGGAAATGGCATGTCTGGAGTGCCATGACAGCTGACACACGTGGGCACAGCTCAGCCTGTGAAACAGGCTGTGCCTATGCATATTCAGCTCCTGATTAAATGTAAACTCATTATGTAAATGCACAGGCTTCGCAGAGCATTTCCATTTGCTGGGTGTTTTCTTTGGTAGATCATAAATCACTGCCATGTTAAAAATCAGTCAGTGTATAAACTGTGTCAAACCCTTCATGCAATGAAATAATTTTCAAAATTATATTCATTGTCATTAGGGCACATTTTCCACTAAGAAATCATTTTTCTAATGACATGACTCAACAGACAAAAGAAGCAGTGGCGATAATAAGGCATCATTCCTGTGCAAGAGCTGATTGGAAAGTCAGAAGAGCTCTGTAACATTTTAAATTATTGAATTTTGAATTGCAGAAAAGATATTTCTGACTGCTACAAAACAAGCTGGTTGTTTTTTTTCAGGTGTATTATCAAATTCTTTCCACAGGTCATGTGTAAAGTGTATTAAAACTTCTGCATCCTGATTAAAAGGGAACTATAGCTTCTTTTAATTATTGCAGGAAGAAAGGTTGTCCTTCAGAGATTTTTTCCTAAAACTACAAAAATGTAAATTTACTTCCAAGTTTCCCTTCGCTGCAATTTCCAGCCAAATGTTGGCTTTCAGCATTCTTAAGAAACCATATTGCAAAGAGCACAGGAAATGCTGCTCTTGCTTATAAAAGATCTGTGACTGTTGTGGGGTCTTTTTTAACAGACTGGGACACGGGTGGTTTTCCCTGAGAAGTGAGAGGGGGAAGCCAGGAAGAGGTTGGTGACTGTGGCTGAGCTCTGGAGCAGCCCTGTACCATCCTGGAGATGAGAACTCATCGTTTTCTTCATTCTTTCTCAGTGGCTTGGGACACCTTGACTCAGACTAAGGCACAGCTTAGTGTGGCTTCAGATGAAGAGCAAAGATAATATGTGGTGGGCAAAATGAAATGGTTTTGTGGTTGGGCCAATGGCTCAGGTTAAATGAGGGCTTCCCACACTTGAAAGTAATTTCAGATTCAAGTGTGAATGTAAATGGAAAAGGTCATTTTTTGAAGCAATGCCCATGCAGGTGTTCATGTTCTGTAACAGGTGTGCACATTTTGGTACTTATTAATCCTTTCAGAAATTCTGCCTGTATTTTGTGTGGAAAGAATGAGGGCATCCAAAAAAAAGCTGCTGCTTAAGAAACAGCTCCAGCACAAGGGTTTCTTTGGCTGGAGTCCTGCTGCAGATGGGCACACACAGCTTTCCTGGGGTCTCTTTGGAGGGCTGCTTGCTCTGTTTTTCCCTGTTCCCAGCACACACCCGACACACAAGAGAGTTAATTGTCAGAGCCATCCCTGGGAAGTTGCTAAGCAACATCAGCTCTGCCACCAGGCACTTCTGCTGCCACAGGATGCCTCTGGTTCAGCAGATGATTCTGCAGTCCAGCAGGGAAATGCTCAGAAAACTTAGCTCACCTCCTCAAATCCCACAGTCCAACTAAGCTCACCTAATTAAAATAATGTAGTAATTTAATTTTTGTAATTTAACTCCAGCTCTTTAGAAATTATTCCCAGTGTAAAATTTGTATAGCAACACTAGTTCATTCTGTTAACAGCCAATAATTTCAGATGCTTCAACTGATCACTCCTATTTGAGATGAGCTGATTGCCTTTATGATTTTAAAGCATTATTGTAGGAAGTGAACATATCCCTTGACATCCCATGAGGCTGAAGCAGGGTGAACACCTATTCAGTCACTGCAGTTATGCTTCCTAGAACTGAGCCTGAGATTTTCCAATATCATCACAGATTTTTTTCAGCCTGGAATCCCAATCAAAGCCTAGGCTATTGGGGAACTTGCAACCTTCGGGTAAACCAACAAGTCTTACAATCATTAAAAACACAAGGCTGTGTACTCTTCCCACCCCAGCCTGATTGCAGATCAAGAATTCTGGGCTGCATCATCTGCTCTTAATGGAGCATGTGCCCTGCACAGTTTGCTCTCTGTGTGGAAGGTTCAAGTCCTGAATACCCTTGAGACAGCAGCAAAACTCCTAATCAGTGATGCAATCCATTGTTATATCTATTCTCAGAACAAATAATTTTAGGGCTGCCAGAGGTAATAAAAACGACATTTTTATGGGTTGGTGTCCTGCAGTGATTTTGAGGTCTGACTGAAGACAATGGCACTTTTAGAGGGTTTGCTTTCTGTGTCAATTCTCTGTCGTCAAGCAAAGTAAAAGTCACACTGCAGCTTCTCTCCCTCACCAAGGGCTCGTACTCTCTTTTTGCCTCACTCTGCTTAAAAAACTTGTAGGAACTTAATTATTGGTCAATTTTGGCTGAGCTTGGAGCCCTCAGAAGCTACTGGTGAAAAGATAAGATAAACAAGCACTCAAAAGCTATGATTAAAGAAGCTTCTTTTCCTTAGGGAACCAGCCTTGGTAGCCAGTCTTAGCAACCCCAAAGAATCTATTCTTGTACAAGTTTCCAGGCTATCAAAAGTACATGGATTTCAGCCTGAGGAAGGTACCTTGAATGAAAAGGTTTTCCTAGATCTTTGTTAAAATGTTTATTACTCTTTCTTTGGTTTTGTTATGTATTTTGCATAAATATCGATCATTCTCATTTTCTACATCCACTTATGGCACCTTGTTATCAAGTTTAGCAATATCACTGTTTTAACACATTTGATTTTTCAATTTCTTTGATTTTTTGGATTCTCAAAAACTCTCATGGTCACTGCAGGCATTGGCAGAGTAAACTTCATTGTCTGGCAATATAAATGCTTTATTTCATTGCCTTTTCTAGGCTTTTAGGAATATTTTATATGCTATAGCAGTTTGTAGGCCATAGATAGAAATGGCTATTCTAAAGTTACCCTTTTATTTCATTTGGGTTTATTGTGTTTATAGTCAGCCCCATCCTGAAACTATTCCCAGCTAAAGTCTAGACAACATTCTATAATGTTAAACCAGAATTTTTTGTGTGTTTTGATTTTCAAGCATATCTGTCCTACCTTAGTCTGAAAGAGATAAGATATGTGTGCTGCTCTGGGAAGTGGAACCACATCTCTGGAAACCAGTGAAAGCAAGAAGGATAATACCAAAATAATCCCAGGATCAATCACATTTTGTTGATGATTACAGCAGAGTATAATAGTGACCAGCAAACTGAACAGTGATAAGTACACTGTGAGAGAAATTCCAGATTTTTTTAGGTTACTGTGAGTCTTATCATCAACTTCAGTGGAATCAGGATTTACATTTTTTTATTTTGGGGTTTAATATACTTACATCATTATACTCCATAGAAAATTGACAGAAATCTGACATACTCTGTTTCTGTTAGTTTTGCTTTCCCTCTCTTTTTTCTCAGTATTTTTTAAAATTCAGTGTAACCTTCTCAGCTAGCCTTTAGTTTCTTATCTGAGTTAGGCAGACTCCATGTACCACTTTGCTGTTCACAGACTTTTTTCTGTTGAGCAGACAGCAAATCTGTTATTCTTTTTCTGTTTGGATGTGGAGTCTGAGCACCCCTGAGGTAATCCAAGATCCATGAAGGGGCAGCAATAGCACTGTGCCATGGCTGGCAGCTAAAAACTGTTCTGCACCAGCCTCTTCAGTGCACAAGTGGTTTACCTTGGGGGACTGGTAATGACATGAGGAGCCTCCTCCACAAACGTGCTGGAAGGGGCCTCACAAGAGCATCTTGTTAAAATTTCCCCTTTTTAAGTGGAAATTGCTTTGCCTCAAAGGTTAGCCCTTTTTACATATCATTTAATCATAACTACGAAAGATGACTTATCTCTGAGGCTATAAAAACATTTTATCTCCTGACACGCATTACATTATAATGTTTGGGGGGATTTTTTTTGTTGTTGGTTTTGCTGTAGTTTTTTTGTTTGGTTGGGGTTTTTTTTTGTTTGTTTTTTGTTTAAAAAAAAAACCAAGAGAAATAAAAATTACCAGCAAAAGGAATCCAATATTACCTAAGAACCTTAACATTCCAGATACCAGATAAAGCCCCCTACTCCTCATGTCTAAAGTCCCAAATGGAATTGTGAGCACCACCATCAAAATGAAGACCATTTTCACCCATAAAATAACTGCATATTGGTGGCTTTTTCTTCACTGTTTGTGACAGGGAGGTGACAACAACTTTCTATTATTAAAGCTAATAAACAGGGAAATCGTTGTCACCATGGTTCTGCTTTCACCAAACAAATCAAATTTGTCACTGATGGCACACTGAACATTAAGCCAAGAAAAGAGAAGGTACAGGGTGAAATCCTGGTCCCTCTGGAACCACTGGACCTTGGAGCTCGACCTTGAATATCCCTATAAGGGAAATTATTCAGTATGTTAGCATAATCTCTTTTTTTTCCTCTTCTGTGCACCATAGGAAAGCATCCTGATGATCAGCACTTGTGAGTTTCCAGTGTCCTTCACAGGCTCAGATGATCAATACTGCTGGAATACTCAATATATCTTCTCTAAGTATGAGCAAATAGTCATTGTGGCAATGGGAGAATGTTGAAAGTACATGTAAATCTTAAGTCGATAAAGAAAAAAAAAAGAAGATTCATGGAAGATTAAACTGATCAACTTTAAAGGTAGGGTCAGTTTTATAATACAATCATAAGTCAAAAAATTAAATTTTCAGGTCAGCACCTGAGTGGATCCTTGGTGGTTTTGTACAAACAGAAAGCCTCATGTCTGTTCCTTAAAATTGAACTCAAATTGATTTGAATCTCCTGTTTTCTGAAAAGTGGCTGTCAACTTCCTCAGTGAGTATTTACTTAGTAAAAGCTAACCTGCTATTTAAAGTGTTGCAAAAGTGGCTTAAGTGAAGTCTTATTTTCAGTCTGTTTAAATCAACAATTGCAGCCTTGTGTAGATGCACTTAAATCAATGTATAGCTGCCATAGAAAACTCCACCCTTTGAATTATGCTAGACCAACATAAACCAGTTGTAAATCAATTTAACTGTGTCCACGCATGGATTTGCTCAATGTTTAATGAAATCAGTTTAAAAAAAATCCAAATGAAACCATTGCCACTTTCCTTTGCAGACAAAACCTATATTATGTTAATTTATTTGGAACTAGATCTCCTCTGGCAAATGTATTGAATACCCAGCAGAGCTCTGCAGCTGAAGTGCAGAACATCAACCTTAATTCTTGGTCTTTTTCTGGATTTGACTAATAAATTCTTTTTGCATGAAGCCATGTTTCTCCCTCACTGAGATTTGACCCGTGCATTTTTCTTCCTAAATGGGTTGGCATTTTTTTTTGTTGTAGAGTAAGCTGATTAACCTAATCCAAACAGGATTTCACCCTATGTTTTTGTCCTGTCAGTAGCTGCATGGACTCCTCACATCAGCAGTTATGCTCTTAATGAAATAGCCTGGCCTTTCAGTTTGATTTATGAATACAAGCAAGAGAAAATTTAAATTCAGTCAGAAAAATTGTCCATGTATTGTCTAGCCAGGATGTTCTGTTAGGGTTTCCTTCATATCTAGGAAATTGATGCTTCCATGAATTTATAGCTTCTAATGACAGCAATCTTCAGGTTGTTCCTCATTTTAAAAGTTCTAATTAAAGCTCCCACTTTTTATACTACTGGAAATGGTGTAAAGAATAATCATCCTTGTACATGTATCCCTTGGTGAACTGATATTTGTTTTCCTATCCAGAATTCATAGTATTTCTTCTATAAGTGACTCATTTTGGTGAATACCTTCAAAAGGCAGCAGGAAAGAAAAAGTTCAGACTTGCACAACCCCAGTTCCTAATGCCTTATCTGAAAATCACAAATCTACACATACATAAAAAGCCAAATGGGTCTCTTTGGCTTTGTCTAGACTTTTATTTACTCCAAAATACGGCTGTTATTCTGATAAAAGCTATTGCTGCTCCCTGCAGTTTCCCTGGCCAACAGGCAAAGGCAATTCCAGCTACAGTCACATTTCTGCTGCTGTTGTGCTCATCCCCATCACATGTCCTGCACAGCACTCAGAAGTTCAGCAGGACCATGAGAAATTAGTAGTGGTGTGGCCTTTCACACCCATATGACCTGGAGTAATGTATACATCTAACAGCATTAATTTTGTACATGCTCATTATTTCCTACCTGCACTGCAGGGCAATACCAGGTTTCCCAGTGCCAGAGCCTAATTAATATTTTCTGTGGTATGGAAGGAATTATTTGCCTGTAGTGGACTCTTCGTTGTTCTGAGTTGTGTTTTTCTGTAGGCACTCTGAAGGGAACTTCAATGAAAACACAGATCTGGAAAGAAAACAGACTGAGATGTACCAAGGGCAAACCTCTCTGCCAGGCAGAGCCCTCTCAGGGCTGTTATTCCCAGCACAGTGTGAGCACACTGTTCTCGGTATAACACTACTCCAAACATCCAAATGCTTGGAGATTTTTGAGGGAGAAAAGTTAGAAAACCACCTTAGATTTTCTGTCAGACTAGTACAGTTAGCTTCAGTAAAATATCCATATACTGAAGGAATGCAACCAGGAGAATAAATAATCAGACTTGACATGTTTCATTACCAAACTTGGAAGTTCACAATGTCTTATTTGCTGGCATCAGCATGGAGGTTCAGACCACTATACCCTCTGGAGACAGCCCTCCCTTATTTTGATGTTTTCCTGCCTCTTTCTCACCTAGACTCAGTCTTCCTCATCCCTTATTCCTTGTCTTTTGTACACATTTTTGTTCTATCAGCTCAGTCTCTCAAATCAAAATGTCCTCTTTTCATCTTCCTTCCCTATGTTTCTTGTCCCAGATCTTACCTTTCCTCTAACAGTGCTGAACATGTAAAATTTTCTCAAGAAAGGATGTTTTATTGTCATTTGAGACTTTCAAGCCTAATCAACAAGAGTGGAGATTTAATTGGTGAAACACAGAGAGCACCAGCATGCTGCAAGTGATGCCCAAGTGTTAAAAAAAAACCTACTTGTGAGTAGAACTGCCTTGTTAAGGTTTAGGGCTGGACATGCTTCAGGGA
Source organism: Acridotheres tristis (assembly GCA_037013685.1). NCBI lineage: Eukaryota > Metazoa > Chordata > Aves > Passeriformes > Sturnidae > Acridotheres > Acridotheres tristis. Next base: position 63,528,797 of record CM072885.1, read on the forward strand.
TCTCAGCCCAGGGAGAGGCTGACAAAACTTGGGAGGAAGGATAATGGACAGTGATAATGGACACAAAGAAGACAGAATTTACAGATCACAGGCAGAACGCCCAAGATGAGGAAGTTCCTACCCAGCTCCTGCTGCCACCTTTTCCTTCAGTCTTGTGCCCTCTAAAAATGTCTCCAAAAATGGTTTGATTCTCAAGCTACTGGTCCATGAGGCAAAGGTAAATAGTCTAGGAAATAATTTAATTTTCAGATAAAGTATGTCTTTTATTCAGATGATGACCCACAAGGAATTCAGATGCTTGAGAGGCTGTACTGAGCAGCAGACTTAGGAACTCCTGCTCCAGAAACTGTTTCCATGGTTAATTTGACAATAAACTTTTTCTTGCCACATATGAGACTTTTGAGTATGTAGAAAGACTTTTTTTCAGCCTCAGATTTATAACCCGTTGGGTTGGCAAAATCTTTATAAATTCCTTTACTGTGCATTTTGGCCTGACTTCATCTTTCATGCAAAGCATCAATTCTATTTCTGTTCCCCAAGCCCATCTATTTTTATATGGGGGCTTTGTGTGTCACTCTCTATATGGTCCTGGCTGCCACACTTCCAGCCTTCTTCCAGTCCCACATTTTCCAGAGCATTGTCTTCCCAAAAACTCCTGTCTCCCGTGACCCTATTTCCAAGCTACCAGCTTCTCAGTTCCTGCTATTGTCTTTACTCTCAACCTGGCACTTATCCCAGTGCTTCCAGGCACAGACATCTTTTCCTTGTCTTTTCCTTTTGCTTTTCAGAGTATTCCTCCTCTTGCTCCTGCAGACCAGCTCCCTCCTGGCACAGGTTCTCCTGCTGAATCCCAGCCGAGCTCCCCTCTGTGCTCCAGCCCCAGCCCTCGCTTTTTTATGCTGCTCTTCCCCATCACTTTCAGCAGAAGCGAAGAATTCCTCTGTGATGGCAGTGTAAAATCATCCACTGGGGTTTTTTTTACTGATAAACAAGATTTATCCCATTCATTTTGAAGAACTTCTAGCATATTTGGGGAAGCCTTTTAAATTGTTTCAGAGAAACAAATAAAAAGTGCCTATTCCCCCCCCACCACATTCCCAAATGCATCATGATTCCCAGGAACTCAGCTAGAACTTTGCAATTAGGGAATTTTAAAGCTTGTCAAAGCTGCAGACAATCTGAGGCCAGACAATGCAGCATAGACATAACACAATTAGAGTGAGTGTTCCAGTTATAAAATAAATCGAGATGTGCATAATAGGGAAAGGAGTGAACAAGGGCAGAGGGGGAAGTGAAGGGCTCAAATTTCTTCCTCAGCCTCAGTGGTTCTTAAACAATTGCATGGAGCTGCATGCTCCAAGAGGGTTTGAATTTGTCTCATTACTCTCTAGGAAAGCTGCTCCTTCTGTCCTGTTCCTTCCCCAGACAAAAAACCCCTTTTTTCTATTCTGGGCTCAAGCTTATTTCTCTGTTTCCTGTAAAATCATATTCTTCATGCAGGTGTGATCCTTGCAGCTCTTAAAACCCAGAGCCACGGTGACCTGATGTAATACAGTTCAGCAAATAAACAAAGCAAATGGGATTTGTTCACTGATATTTTCCTCCTAAAGACCATTTTAACTCTTGTGCCTCTCTCTGCTCCTTCAGCTGCCTGACTGCTGGACAGTCCCAGGCCACACTTAACCACTGCCCTATTTCCTTTATTATGGCACATTCAGGCACTGGAGGAAAAAGACTCTGCCAGCTCAAACTCCATAGTGTGTCTGATAAAACTGATATTTATATTTTTGTGCAAAGCCATCAGGGAGCCACAAGAAACATCTCTTAGTACAGCATGCTCTGCCACCAGGATCCTTTCATGGGGTGACCTCCTTCAACAAAGAGCCTCAGCTGATGCACTTCTTCATTAGCAAAGTGTTGTAGGGCCTTCTGGGCCCTGTGACTGTCCTGGGGTATCTGATCTAATTTCTTAATTTTAATTATTGCTACAGGACTAAAGGCAGCAATTCAGAACAGTGTTTAACACTGGGGAAAAGAGAACACACTCTACTTTGCCTGTAATAATTTGGATTTCTTTGCACAATAGACAGGGTGCTAAGCAGAACTTCACAGGAGTTCTCTATGAGTGCTATTAATTTATTTTTAACATGGTAGGATAGTATATACGGAAAGGCAACTGAAAATACAGAGGTATTTATGCAGGATATTAATTTTTGTACTTAAAATTCTTTCTGCAGCAGCTCGGAGGCAGATGACACTCCCTGTTCACCTCACTGGGAGAACTCAGGGTTTAAATAAGGCTTCTCTAACTAGTTAAAATTTCTTGGCAGTTTATTACCTTGGTCCTTAATTACATTCATTTCCCTATGGAGATTCCTTTGACAGAGATTCTCCATCACATGACTGCTGGAAGATTTCCAGCAATTCACATTTTTCCCCATTAATTTCAGACTCAAATATTGAGTAGTTTTGGGACTGAAGAGACAATAAGACTGAATTTCTGATTTGTAGAGCTGGATATACATGTCCTGGGATATAGCATATACTATTAATTCATGCCCCATTGGATGTCTGAAATGTCTGCTGTCTAGGGGAACTCTCAAAGTTTGTGCTTCAGCAGCAAATCAAAAGGAATAATGTGATGATGGCTTAATGCCTCTGAAGGTAATGGAAGTGTCAGAGACTCTTTAGCTCATAATGTGAGAAGCTGATGAGAGAATACAAGACCTGAATGCTGGAATTAAGCACAGACTGAAACACTAAAGTTTGTAGATGGTGGAGGATAAACTTCATTTTCTCTGTGTAAGCCACATTGATCACTGGATTGCATGCAGTGCAATAGGTTTTAATGGTTGTGGAAGTTTTGAACAAATCCAATTGGACTTGGAGGCAAAATGGAGCTCAAAGGCATTTTCAGACCCACGGTGTCTATATCAGTTTCTAACCAGCTGTCTGCCAGCACCGTTGAGAAGAGAACCCAGTCTGAAGTCACAGCACAGCATTCCTCCTCCACTAGCACTTTCCTCAGCCTCACTCTTCAAAAATAATTCCAAGCATCTCTTAAAAAAAAGGAGTTTAAGGAATGCTATGTGGATTCCTGTGACAGGAAATGTCCTCCAGGCTTCCCCTGCTTTCCAGTTCTTAACTGCCTTCTCATCTGATGAAAGTGCCTGTGCTGTGCTGCCACAGCTCCTGGCAATTTCTGAATAAGTAACCCCTCCATGGCACTGTGCTCCTACCCAGCAGGTCCTTGTATTCTGAGAATTGAAAAAAAAAATTCTTTCATTTCCTCAGAGATCTCTGGATGATGTTAATAATTTACCATGTCTTATTATAGAGGGTTACTGTTCTACCCAAAAGGGCCGTATTAATCAGGCCTTTCAACCATAATCAGATGAGAAATGCCTGCTTTTCCAGCTAATTCCCAGAAATAATGCCTGTCCATAAAGGAGGAATTGAGCCTGACACGAATGTACTTTTTGAAATCATACTGCTATTAGCCAGAGCTTGCTACATATCTGGAAATAGTAATTTGTTTATATTGCTGAAGTACTCCTAAAATTTCTTTATGCTAATTTAACATTTTACTAGGATGTATCTGGTAGTTTCTGTGTTATAGGTTGAAGGGGAGGTGAGGGGGGAGATGCTCGTTTAGTTTTCACTGGCAAGTCCTTTTTCCTCTGTAAAACTTTTGAAGTATGTCTCTAGGAGAAATGTAAAATCCCCAGTGTCTGTTCCTTGCACGTGTTTGCATTCAGAGGGTTACAGATGCTCAGTCACAGGAAACAGTCGTGGCAACACAAGAAACAGAGAAAATTAACAAGGCACTGCAAAGCAGAAGGAAATCTGCACAAGTACAGAACCCAGGAAATGGCAAAAGGACAGATATCCACATGTACTGGATATGTGAACTTCCAGGTATTACTTACTTGTACATCTTGCAATGTAATTCCAGCACAGTTGCAGTTTTAGCTGGTTTATGACTTTGGAGCCAGATGTACCCAGAAAGGAATCAAAACACTAAAGTAATCACAATAGCCATGTATGTGATTTAAGGTATAGATATTTAAAAACCCAGTTAAAAAAGGAAAACCCTGGGAAGGCCTATACATCATAAACATGTGTAAATATGTATTTTTTAACTCATTATTTGAGATGAAGGCAGTGTTGGGATATGGTGAGCAGATGTGATGTCCTGGTCAGGAGCTTTTCCAACACTCAGCACCTTCCCTGATCATTTGGTATTTCTTCTAGGACAGCAAGTACTTAGGAGGGACCTGGGAAATGGAAACTTAGAAAGCTTTGTGGGTTTTAGCTGATGTAAAATTATTCCTATCTAGTATTTATTTAATAAGTTTGCCAAATGCAGCACGTAAGTGCTTTTAACAGAGACAGGCATTTGAAACTGTGGGAGCTCTGTATATTCGCTAAGACACTTTACATGCAGAGATTATTTCCTTTCCCATCAAAAGGCAGACAGAAATAACGGAATTTAAACAAGCCCATTGCCATGAATTGTGAACTTTCATACTAAGACTCCTGTCTTGTGCCATGTTTTCATACTCAAGGTCTGAGTGGTTTCGAGGAACTCTGACTACAAAACAGGGACAGGGAATCAGATTCTAGGTGAGAGGAAGTGGGAAAACGGGAAATAACTGGACCTGTGAAAAAGAGGGGATGGGCAGGAGCAAAATGGGAGCATCTGAGACTAAAATGAAAGCTACAGGCAGTAAAGAACAAGAAGAGCTGTAGAAGGGTAGAAATCACAGTACCCCATAGCTCAGTAACCTCTTTTATCTTTATTTCCCTTCAGCTCACTCCATCAATGCATCACTCAGGTTATTCAAGCATTAGCTGGTGCCATTCTGCAAGAGCAGCTTGTTTTGATGAGTCCAGAACGTGGATTCAGCAGCCCCTGTGGGCTCTGAGAAAGCACAGGCAGGCACAGCAGGGTCTTCTGCAGGCACTGCTCTTCTAAAGCAAAGTGATGCTTTCCTGCAGGGAAACCATCTCTTTGGTGCACTTCAGTGTGGAGATAACAGTGTACTATCTGCAAACAAATTATCCCTATTGATCTGCCCAGTTAGGTGTGCCTGCCAACATGTCATTAACTCCCTGCCACAGCTGGAGGAACCTGAAACCTGATAACACAATTTAAATGCATCCTTCTTGCCACGATTTCATTCCCTCAAGAAAAACTCTGTGGAATTCACCTTTTCTCTCTTGCTGGACCATTTCACATCCCAACTTGCTGTACCTATTCCAGGGGATAATAGTGTGTGCTTGGAGGGGAAAAGGTTTTTAAATGTGTTAGTCATGGCCACTGGTTAACATTTTATATGCAAGTAGAGTAGGCAACTGTAACAACTAAAAGGAGCTTGGTGGGAAACAAACAAACCAACGATTAATTAATTAGTAATTAATTAATTAACAGTAATATCACAATATTAAAGTTTTTTCTGGTTTCTGCAAAGGATTCACTTTGTAACTGTGTTGGAATTGCAGCTGGGCTGAAAAGTTCATTGAGAAGCATAGTCTTTCCTGATTAGCATATCTTCTGGAAAATCTGAGCTGTCTTCTTTCTTGTCTTGTGCCTAAATTTTTAAAAATAATTGTCTTAATACACTGTGTTCCCTAACATAATTTCTTTTTTTAACACAGTAACTGCGTTCTCTGTTTTTTTTAAGGGGAATTTGAAAAATTTTCCAATCAGTTGCGGAGGTTTACACTTCACTGTTGCTTTAGAAGACAGTAACTCATCAAAATTATTTCTATTTTTATCAAACAGGCTAAAAACTTCCTTAGGCAGTGGGAAGAGGTGAAGTTTGAGAGGCTGCTCATATCTGCCCTCTCAAGAACTCTGGCAGCTGCAGAATGACCTCTTTTGAAGTTCTCCAGTATGTTGTATTTAACAAATCTATGTCAAATTTTCAGCTGCCTACCAAGATCTTGCCCTTAATCCGTCATCAGTGCTCTCCCTTCCATGTCATTCTTCCCTGGTACTGGTGTTTATGAGCCTTTGGTGTTTTAGCAGCTTCTTCAAGCCAAGTAATTGTGTCCTCTGGAGCCTGAAGGAGAGAAAAGGGTGGCACCATTCCCAAAGCCTTTCAGTCACTTGGGAGTTTGCACCCAAGAGTTACCTCCACATCCTTCAGAGGTTTTGAAGGAGGGAAGGACCATCAAGGCTTCCTGGTGCTGACTGCAGAAGGATCAGGGGCAGAAAACAACACAAAATCAGAAGAAGCAAAGAGAAGGTGAAATGTGCAGCTCAGCAATGCAGTTCCTTGGCCCAGGAAGTGTGGGTGACAAGAGTGAACAGAGTTTAAAGAGGGAGTTTGGAAGATCAGTGTAAGAGAAATACAACTGCAGGTTGTTAACTACAAAGGATGCTCATGAGCCACAGGCTGTTAGACATTGGAAGAATATTGCAGAATTTTCCAAACCTGTGCTTCCCCACAGGGAAGTAATTCTGGCTGCTGGTGAGGACCTTTGGTCTGACCCAGGACAGGTGGTTTCACATTCCTGAGCAAGTAACCACCCTAACCAGAGCAGGAGGCTGGGGGCTTTATTTTGGCTTGGGTTCTATTCTAGAAGGGAAGGTCAGAGGCCAAAATGGGACACAAAGAATGAGGGACCGACCTTCTTCTTTGAGGTGTTTGGTTTTTCTTCTTATCAAAACTTCAAATACCAAGCGTGCTTGGGTTCTTTAAACACAGCATGACTTCCCATTTCATCTTGACTTTTTTCCCCTCTCTAATCTAAACTTATCTACCTACCTAGAGAGTCCTTGATGCCTTTAAACTAACCTCAAGTACCTGGCTGAAGAATCTATATCTGGATTGAGGTCATTTGGAGGGTGCCTTTGCAGTCAGTGAAGCTCCAGTGGGTGATTCATTTTTGAGGTGGGCTGCACCTCCCTCAGCAAACATGAATTAACTATGTGGGAAACCTAACCTGACCTTGTTTCCAATTTAAGCACATCAGCTAAGTGTCTAACTTGTCAGGGCCTCAAGTGAGCAGAATTTACAACCCTCATACCTTCTATCCTTTCAGAGATTTATTTGCCCTGAAAGTTATCAGCTCTTTCCAATTTCCAATCCATAGAAACCATGGCGCAGCTGTTGTGACATGGGTATAAAATCAAAATCTATGATAAATAAAAATAAAAAATAGATGCTTGGGATCCTCCATTTCCAGATACTTTTCATGTACAAAGAACACTATCAGGGTTAAACAAGAACAAATTCAAAAGGCAGAATGGAGATATTTAATTTCCCTTAAAATTCACAATTTTGCACTCTACAGCCAACAATGCAGGACCTGCCACAACATGTGGCCAATCTTCATTTTCTAAGTAGGGGAAGAAGGAGTCATCAGGATTTTATTTGCCAAACTATTGTTATATCTGTTTCTATTGGAATTCTTGTCTGATTTAGTAATCAAGCTAATTTTGCACACAATAAAATGTTGTCATGATGACTTAATTTTGCATTTTCCTAGGGAAAAAAAAGCAGATGCATAGATGAGGTTTTCTGTAACAAATCAAATGGAATGAGATTCTTAAAAATGAGCACTTAACAATTCTTATTTCCAATACAGAGTACCACTATGGTTACCTCAGCTACCTCAGCTTTCCTTCTGGAAGCATGCAAGAACTTAAAAAATTATTCCACCACAGGCAGCAAAACTCTACAAAACATTGCTATGATTTTTAGTTTTCTCCTCAAGAATTTCATCAGATGAGCAAGAGCAGTTTTGAGTCTTCAGTTTTGGCAGTATCCACACAAACAGCGTGAGAGTTAAATGTCGTCTCTCAAGATTTTACAGTTCAGCTTTCATTTGGTGAAGGGATGATTCATATACACTTCATGTTGTCAGAGGGAGTTTATCCAAAAGGGATTTTTCTGAGTGAGGCTTTCATGCTTCCTTTGTCTAGAAGGTTCAAGTATCATCATTTCACAGATGAGAAGGTTCCTTCCTGAGCATCCTCAAATGTACACTGGGGCTCATTATTGTCCCTTTCTCTTGACATGGTCACGAAGCACCAACCAGCACAGGTCTTCCCACAAATACTGGTGCTTGCATATTTATGTTCTAGAATGACCAAAATCAGGATTTTACCAGAGGCTGGAAGGATCTCGAACACTCTTTCAGACGCTGGCTGCTCTGAAGCTCCTCCCTCACCCAACTTTGCTCTCTTCTTTAGAAACCTTTGTGCTCTGCTGCAAACACCTAGAGAAAAATTCCACGGGGAAGAAACCAGTCTTTGCTGGAGGAAGGAAAATTCCATGGGAATAAAACAGGGAAGGGAAGGGAAGGGAAGGGAAGGGAAGGGAAGGGAAGGGAAGGGAAGGGAAGGGAAGGGAAGGGAAGGGAAGGGAAGGGAAGGGAAGGGAAGGGAAGGGAAGGGAAGGGAAGGGAAGGGAAGGGAAGGGAAGGGAAGGGAAGGGAAGGGAAGGGAAGGGAAGGGAAGGGAAGGGAAGGGAAGGGAAGGGAAGGGAAGGGAAGGGAAGGGAAGGGAAGGGAAGGGAAGGGAAGGGGGTTTTCCTGACCTTTTCCTAAGGTTCTGCTGCCATTTTAATACTCAATGAGTATGAAACTTTGCACAAAGCATTGAAGATACTGGAAGCAAAATTAATTAGTAGTGTCAAATATTAATTACCCAGACCAGACTGCTGCTTCTTCCTGGGAAAAGGCTCTTGGTGACTGGAATGTGTCTCATACTGCAGGGCTGGTTTTGTTAGTGAGGTGCATGAGTAAGTTGCTGCATAAGGCGTGAGATGCTGCCTAAAAGAGCAGTATCTGCCTTCTTGAAACAGCTTTTCACACACTTTCTCTGTGTCACTCTATATGTGATATGGCTCAGCTCGTTATCATCAACCAAAGACCATAAATAGAGAGTAAAAGTTAGTATAGAGAGTAAAAGCTTGCTTAAGAAAGAGAGAAACATGTTGTAGTTAAAATTTATTTATACACAATCTGTGCAGACAGTGGAAATTTCAGATACATTTTAGAGGGAGGGGGGCATAGTTCTTGGATCTGCAATACAAAGACCATTAGTTTACTAGATTATTTTCTTGTTAATTAAAATGAAACATAAGAGTTTTGCTAAATCTCCTACCCTTACTTTTTTCTTCATGATCTCTCATTTTTTCTTTTCTCATAAACAGTTGGATTACTTTTGTCAGATAAGTATTCTTAAAAATAATGATATCCATTCCATTTGCATGCCAGCTAGAAGAAAAATAAATTCTCTTTCTCTCATATTTCCATGTAATTTCTCTTTTTGAAAATATTTTTTTCTCCCTTTGTTACTTTCTTCCTGGGAATTTTATTGTGCATCAGTACTTGAAATCTCCCAAAGAACATAACATTCCAAATAAGAAATAAAAAATAGAACTTATTATGATAAATGCCTTCCAAAGAGATGTCTTTTTTTTTTATGAGAATATAAACACAGACTCTTTCATCAGAATATTATAACTTAGATCCTCATATGCCTCTGAGCCTGTCATTATTTATAAAAATAATGATGTGTCATTGCTATACACTCCTGATTTCAGCTGCAATTTAAGCACTCCAGGGAGGTACCAGCAGTGCCTAAATCATGAACTCTTTCCTCAGAGTCCTGTTTCATTTGGGCCGTTCTGCCTCCAAAATCAGCCCCCAAGGGGACAGGGGTGATCCTTGGCTCAGCAGCCTCCCCAGCCTGGGAGCTGGGGAAGGATGGAATAACAAGTGTGGTTTGCCTCTCCCTGCCAGGAAGGATTGTCCTGTTGGAAAGTGCTGGTTCCGTTTCTGATCTTTACAGATTGCTTGCAAAATGTGAGAAAATCATTTGCTCTGCCTTTGTTTCAGCACTAAACTTCTGACAAAGCAGGTTTTGGTGCTTCCTTCCTTTACCCCATCTTTTTAAAGCATTCCTATTATGAGAGATTCTAGACAGGGAAATCAGCTGTATTTGCCCAAAATTTAATCCAGTGGGAGCCTTGTGTCTGTAGCAGCAACTATGGAAATATTAGTGACTATTCATCAATTGTTTATGTAATTCAAGGTTAGATATGCATTCAGGATTTTACAAACAGATGAAAGTTCAGCCAGATTTCTAAACAAAGTATGATCTTAGAAAATTGTGGCAAATGACATTTATAGTGGAGAATCAGACTCAAAATTGTACTAATTACTTATTTATCAAAATGCATTTGTTGGACAGTCAGAATTCTACACTGATTTGACTGATGGATTAAAAATGGAAACAATGTTATTAATATAAATATGCTGAATTAATACAAGATTTTTCAACTTTTGCCTTCAAAATCGGTTTGAAGTTGCCAACATTTTTTTTAAAACAGAAGGGATTAAAGAATTAAAGATAGCACTTCTCTTCTGGTCAGTGAAAACATTCAGTAATTCTGAATTATTACTTTTACAACCTGTGCTACTTAAAAAAGTTAAGTTTAGCCCAGTGAAAATGTGAGGTAGCAGATATTGAGTTCATTTGGCTTAGACCAGGCAATTAGCAACAAAGTTGGCATTTTTTCTTGGTTGGACTGTACAGCTGGCTGGATGTCCATGTATTTTTTTTCATAAGCCAAACTACTAAGAAGCTGTCTCTCCAGATTTCCAGAGCTTTAGTGCCATGAATATAAGAGCAAATGTCAAGAACAGAGTCAATTTTCTCAAATAAACAACAGAATGTCTCAAGATGTATAAGGAGCTGTGTCACTGTCTACACTTCTAACTCTATGGAGGATTTCAACTTTTTTTTTTCTTTTGTATCAAAGATGAATTGGATTATCATTTATCATGGTGTCATGTTCCTTAAAAAAGACAATGTGGTAATAACAGGATATTTTCACGTTCCTATTTTATTTAGTACTTCTCCTTCTGAGTCATTAATTATTTTTGACAGTGCCTGGTCTTTCAGGTCATAGAGGCAAAATTAGCAGACTCGGCTCACTTTTGCCCAAAAGTGAACCATTTCTACTGCCAAACAGATCCCACACATTTCAATGGATCCTACTGATTCTCGGGTAGGAGACAGGACTGAATGCTGACCACCAGAAACTGCAGGAAGGTTGTAGAGAAGGGAGGAAGGCCAGAGGGATGATTCTCCCAGCACATCTTTTTGGGGTTTTTCTGGGCAAGCACAAAGGGCTCATTTTGTGTGCCTTGGGGTAATGATGTCCCCGTGTGCTGTGACAATGACACACCAAAGATTCTCTCTTGGCATAAACCAACCTGTTGCTGACAGAGTCTGAGCAACTGTACACCTGCATCTTACACAAATAAAAGGGAATGGGGTTATTTTGCCTCTGTAGGAGGAAGGAAAGTCTCTTTAGTCACATGAAGCATCACCAACCCAGCCCACCATTGTCTCTGTCCTCTCAGAGCAGCACAATGTGGGACAATGAAAACAGAGTTATTTGAAATACTGCCTGCCCACCTTGTGGTCTCAAAAACCCCACATCTCTCCATTCCCTCTCCTTTGACTGCCACTGAGGTTTCTCTTTGCCTGCCAATACTTTTCTCCCAGTCTGTACTAGGTTTGACATTTTGGCAAAGCAAGTATTTTTTTTCCTGATGAAGGAAGGAATTGGACACCATAGCAGCTTTTTGTCATGGGTAGTCCAAGTGAACTACAAACTCAAATGTAGCATGAACAACATGGACATTCTTCAGGGAATGAAAGGTCCAGCACTAGCCACGGTTTTTTTGTTGAATTCCCATCTCAGTTTTCAGTGTAATGCCAACTTAAGCTACTGCCAAGAGCAAAAGGAATGAGATCAGTAACAAGATTTGCCTCGAGTGAAGCACATGGTGTAAGTCTCTCCTAGAGATAAACACCAGACTCACTGAACTATGAGTATGACTTATAAAAAATAATGATTTTGTATAGCCTCTAGATCTTCCTGCTGCTTCTACATTAGTAATTGGATCCTTCCATACTCAAATAGTATTTCAACTGGTGCTGCTTCAGAACAGTTTTGCATGTATATCTTCTATAAAAAGGAAAGAAATTAATCTTAAAAATGCATTCTGTAATAAAGGACAGAAACCTCATTCTTTCTGGTATTGAAAATGCTGTTAGGAGAACTTATCATGAAGGGAAAACAGGAAGATTATTTAGGGAAGACAAAGAACAGAGGAAATCCTACTAATGACTCAATTGAATACAGAAACCTTAACATTAAAACATCTATCATAATTTAGTCTGAAATCAAAATACTGATTTCAGTTTATGAATGCAGTGAGGGAGTGGGAGAATGGGGGAATCCTACTGCTAAAATACCACTTGTCAGGAAATTGAGGAACTTGAAATTTGGTTTGGCTTCATGATCCATGCACTGTCATGCCACATCTCCTAAATAAAGCAGAGGCAATCAAAAGTGGCAATGTGGCATGTGCTGGATTCATTATGACAGCAGCATAATCTGCTCACTTCAATCTGCAGCTCTGGTCATGTTATATCACTTAGACACACAGATCTCGACATAGTAAGACAAAATCTGGATTCTTGATGCCTTCCATCCTAAGTTTACAGCTCACCAAGCAAGGTACCAATATTCTATCAATTAACTTAAAGAAAAAAAGTAGCTGGAACCTCCTTTTTTGTCACAGGAGTAGAGGGAAAATACAGAAACGAAAAGCAATTAAAGGACATTACTGCAGTTATTTATGTTGGTATCAGGTTGTTTGAAAATGCTGGTCATAAAGCTGAGCAGAAAGCTAAGACTGTTAGGTCTTATTTCTGTAACATGAGGTTTCAATATCATCTAAGGACCTTTTCCACCTTTAGCATCTGTAAACCCACCCAGGCTTCTGCAACTTCAGCTCAAGGGACTGAAATCCCAACGTGGCCTTTGTTCCTTTTCCACAAAGGTTAACAGTACTTGCAGCAATGGGAAAATGCATCACTCTCCCTGGAAGAAACTTGGGAAAGCTGTTTTTCCCATGTGGGACTTACCCATTTTTCACCTTTATCAGTGGCTTGCGTGAATTTGTTCTCTGCATGTTGGGGAGGGTTTTTTGGGGGTGGTGGGGTTTTTCTGTGTTGTTATTTTATTTTGTTGTTGTTGTTTTGTTTGTTTTTTGGGGTTTGTTTTGTTCCTTTTGCACTGTTCCCATGAGCAGCTAGATGCTGGAGAAAGGATATTGCATTCTGGGGTTCAGGGACTTGGATGGTGTTTGTGGACTTGTGTTGACATGGTTTATACTTTTTATTCAGACACTCTTTCTTGTTCTTTTTGGAGTGTAATGGACCACAGCAGGCAATTTTGTGTTAGGTACACTGGGAGAAGGGCAAGCAGCTGGAAAAATAGGAGAGGATGCAATTTCATTTTAGGATCTTCCTCTTGAATTCATTTAATAATTTAAATTGCATGGGTGTCAGACAAGGTTGCTCTGAGTGCCCAGTCAAGGGGAACTTTTTTTAAGAACACACTGGAGTTCTTCCACAATATTCAGATGTTTCTTTCAAAAATTGTGATTGAATAGTTTTCCAGGGAAGTACATTAAATGAACTGCTCCCTCCTTTCTTCCTCTGCCACAGACACAGAGCTAGCTAAAAGGCACCTGAAAAACAGAACAAGCCCTCACAGCAACTGAAAACATTAGGAAGATATAGACACATATACACATAAAATCCAGAGGAAGTGACTATCTTTAATAAATTCTTCCAGTATTTGCAATTCAAATGTTATATTGGTGTGTGAGTGCCAGAGAGAGACCTAAAATGAAAATGACTGGGAAGTCACTGTTTTTATTGCAAACAGAAAGAATGGTACAAGGTAATCAAACAGCATACACAATGAAAAACAAATTAGATTTCTGAAACTCTTCCTATTTCTACTGACTCCCATGTGGCACTTGCAACATGAGCAAGCAAACTTGTTTATTTTATAAGTATCAGGCAAAATCCTTACACCCTTCCCATTCCCCCCATGCCAATCTAACATCACACGTGGTGACAAATTGATTTAAGAGCTGCTTTCTCAGCCAGCCTGCAAAGAGATGTTGTCTCCCTTCAGCTGCTTCCATTGAAGAGGGTAAGCTACAGAAATAGGGAGGGGTGGTCCCCGACAGAATATAGTTTTCTGGTTTGAGCTGGGTAAGGGGTAAAATCTGAAAAATAAATGGTGAAGAATATAACTTTCTGGTTTGAACTGGGTAAGGGGCAAAATTAGGCACAGCCAGCTGCACTTGAAATGTCTGGGCTGCTCTGAAAAGTCAAAGGTGAGCTGAAATTTGGGCAGTTGAAGAAAACAGAGCTGAAGTCCACTGGAGATATTAAGACATCATGATATTCCTTTACAAAAGATAAGGTACTCTCACATTTTGATTATAATACCAATTAGATGGGAGAGAGGTGAGAATTATTGCAGGGTTTATATCTTGGTAGGGATAAATATGTAAATTGATCACCCGAGAGAGATTGCCTGGAAGCCACTTCAACTAATGGTTCTCATTTCTCACTATTCTTCAGCATTTCTGTCTTCTAAGTATTTTTGACTTTTTAACATCAGGGAACTTGGCAGTGACTCATGTAATCTGTGTTCTACCCCTGCCTCTCCCATCATTTCCCTGGGTGATCCTCGAACAAGTTACTTCATTAATTTTAATTGGATGCTGTCATGAGGAAAGACTTGTCGGGCTGGGCTGTGAGTCTGCACTTATTCAATCCTTGTTCACACAAATTCCTGTTAATTCTAGTGGGAATTTTCTCTGTGTGAAGACTGCAAGGTTTGCCACGACTGCATGGGCTTAAAAGGTGGCAACAGTGGAATCTGGTGACATTCAGGTTTCTTAGAATCTGCTATTAAGACTTATCTTCTTGTTTGCCACTTGGACACATTCAGACCCTTCCCAGGCTGATTCCAACCACAGCAAGCATTGCCAAGTGAGTCTGTATTTCTGTTAGCAGCTCTGCCCACTCCATTCAAACTTTGGGCAAGTCTTGGTCATGAAGGAAAAAGCATAAAATTATGTGTGATTATTTTTTAACCTACCACTGTGAAGCAAAAATGAACAGGTAGATACAGTTCCCACCTCTAAACAAAGAGAAGAGCCCAAGAGGGCCAGGCTGGCTTCCATTGCAGCAGAAATCCAGCCAAATGTGATTCTTCTGCAGAGGAGACCAGAGACAGTTTAAACAGCTCTTACAAGATTCTTAAGAATACTGCAAATAAATGGGATGTGGAAGCACTAGATTAGAATGTGAGTGTGCCTTATTTACATAGCTTTGTAGAGCAAATATTGCTATTATAATGAAAACGATGACAGCTTCTGATTAAACAATATCATTTTAAATACAAGAGTATGAGAAAAATACAGGAGTCAGAAAAATTATTGGAACTGTGTAAAATAAAGGCAATAATAATAATAATAATAATGCTGATAATAATAATAAGTAGTAGTAGTAGTATTCAATAATAATATTAATGTTATATTCCACCAGGACTCTCTGCAATTCCTCCCATTTTAATTTCTGATCCTCAGGAGGCTGGGACAAGGTCCTGATATGTCGGAAAGGAGGAGAGGAGATATTCTTGGGCATTACCTTCAAAACTGAGAAATAGCTGTGAAAATACTCGAGACTTCTTTTTATTTACTTCTTTTCTTCGCAAATGTTTTTGTCCCAAGAGAATGTCCAGAATTCCTGCAGGAATGACCAGTAAGGCTGTAGCATTCCCTGGCTGCCCTGAAAGGGCTTTCAGTGTGAGAGTCTGTGCAACAGGATGTGGAAGCCCTGACGTGTAAATGGCACCAAGCATTTGGGCAAGAGGCAACCACGGTCACTGTCACCATGATTGGCATAAAAGATTTCCAGCCCTCTGATTATGCCCTTACCTCACACAGGAGCCCTGAGCTCCTTGTAACTAGGACAGGACAAGAGGACACGGCCTCAGGATGTGCCAGAGGAGGTTCAGGTTGGACGTCAGGAGGAATTTCTTCACTGGAAAGATTGTCAAGCACTGGCAGGGGCTGCTCTGGAGGTGTCTGGGTCCCCATCCAGAGCTGTTCAAGATGTTCAAGGACATGGCACTCAGTGCTCTGGGCTGGTTGATGAGGTGTGAAAAGACAGCAGGAGGTAAAATCAGAGAAAGCTGAGAAACTCTATTCACATCCTAACAAGCCTGTAACAGTACAGAAACTCTAGGGTAAAATACAACTGCTGCTTCCTGCATGGAATGTGGTTGGAATGCTCAAAAGCTGTTCCATGATGATCGACACAGCCACAAACTGCATCCACAGCACCTACTGAAGGGAATGCTGCTGGTGTGTGTCCCTGAATAAGTCAGCCCAAGCAGGATCCAGCAGGACTGTTCAGGGAAAAGGTCCCCAAAATGGGACAGGACTGGTCAGGCACAAAGGGTCTTGGTGTTTTCCTGGGTGATGACAGACAAATTAAACACCAGAGATCCAGGAAATATCCCCTTTTCACACGAGAAAAGGAGACGTGGCTCAAAGTTGGACCAAATGATCTTTGAGGTCTTTTGCAACTTAAATGATCCAGTGATTCCATGAACCACTGATTTCTGTTTCAACCCCTACAATTCCATGTGTACTATTTGTTGAAAAGGAAAAAAAATACTTTATCCAAGAGAAAGCAAAACTTCCCCAAGAGGTAGCATGCAGAACAGTCTTCTATTTTTATGACTATGTGGGCACACACATTTAGAGAGCTAAGGAATTACAGCTTGGAAATTCTTTTCAGGCCTGAATTTCTCCTGACTCTCAGCTCCATTCCCAGGCTGACAAACTGACTGCAGCTTCAGTTAGGGAGGAAGTCTCCCAGGGTGATAACATGGTGAAAAACAGAGTGGAATTCATAATAAAGATTAACACCTGATGTCTTTCCCGTCCAATGATCTCCTGTCCTGTCCTAGGTGCACATAACACACTTTAAATCCGGGCTGTCCATACAATAAATTGGCCTTTTTTCCCCAAAGAGGTCCGTGTGTGTTGCTGTCCTTTCTCTCTCTTTGCAGCACAGTGCCCACATGAATATTATGGAATTGTAAGCTTAATATCATGGCAGCAAATGGCTGGTGCCTACTACTTGCAGAAAGTGATATTGTTTAATGTATTTCATCCTGCAAAGGAATTTCACCAGCCATGACTCAGAGAACACCATAGGTTTGCAACCATCCTTTAGCAAGGCACAGCAGAGCCACAACACCCTATTGGGTTTGTGTTGAACAGAAAAACACCTTCATTTTAGAAGTCTCACTTAAAATCCCTTCATTTTCTGTCAGTGATTTGTGGTGTCTTAACATAGGTGTGCCATCCCTAAAAAGATATTTTTCTCAGCATAAAGAGTGGCACAAAAATTCGTGGTTAAGGGACTAAGATACCAAGTAACATATTTCTGATTCTTTCACTGACAAAAAGGTTTCTGATATAAATAAGCAGGAAGAGAAAAAGCAGCAGGAAGGAAGCAGATTTGTATTGAAGTTGGACTTCAAAGCGAAGATAACATTTTCTAATAAATCTCTGACCCAGATCCCCAAGGATATGGAGGACTGTTAGTCTGATGCTTAAATAACTTTATGAGTATGGACAGAGATGGTTTAGCAGGACGTGTAAATTTGTGTCGTTCAATCTGCCTGTGGTTGGTGTGTCAGTTTTCTGAAGGAGAATTTTCCAGTGGAGTTAAAAAATTCCTTTTTCAGCCCATCAAGAAATCCTAAGCAAGAGGATGGAATACTACTCTGGATATAATAACTTATTAATATAGAAGAGATTTTGATTATAAGCAGTGCCCATACAACAATAAAGGCACATTTACTGTCTGCAAATCCTAGCCCAAGGATGGCAATCTAAAGCCTGTCGCCTACAGAATATTGTACAAGAGAAACTTGTTTACATTATGGTTTTATAGGTTATTTTCTCTTGTGTGTCTGTTCTGCACTGACAGAACCCATGTAGTTGAATATAAATATTAATAATAATATACAATAATTAATAATATATAATATTCATGGAGTTGAATATAAAGGAAATCATAAGCAACTCTGTAAACCATGCTTCAGTCTCTGGGTTCCACTGACATTAAAATCCCTTTCACTAAACTTTTGCTGTTCATTCCCACACAGGATAAAAATCCCTTTGCTAGTATGGCTCAATGTTACATGGCATGTTTCTCAATTCAAATACTTTCTCTCATTTTTATTCCTTTTTCCTTTTTTTTCTGTGCATACTAACTTCAAGGACTATTTCCAGTGAACTGCTAAGGCATAAATGATGTAAATCTTTATTACAGCATAAAGAGTAAGGAGATCCAACATGCTGGCCTTTTTCATACAATGGCATGTTTTGAAACTTTCCATGTTTGAGGTCCTCTCTGCAGTAACAGGGATTAATATGATGTGCCTACAAAGAGATTACGCCAATGAATTACATGGAGGATTAGAGAGAAATCTCATTTCGTGCGCCCATCAAAATAAAACCTTTTCCGACTCATTGAAAAGCAGCCTTCCCTTCCTCCCTCACTGCACCAGATCCTTAAATTTCCTGTAAAAGGACTGAAAGAAACCAGGGAACCCAAAGTTAACCTTTATTCCCAGCAAACTCCCAACCAATCTGTCCTGAAAAGGGCATTTGTGCTGCCAAACATGAACATGAGTCAGTCCCACGTGTCTCTCCTGTGCCACCCTGCAAAAACCCCCCAGTGTGAGCCAGTGGTGACAGAGCTGGCTGTGGAAAAGTTCCTGCTAGTTTCTAGTAAGCAAAACACAACAATACAAATTCCTGCTCATTTGGAGAACCTTAAGATACTTGACAAACAATATGTTCTGCAGCACATCTGGGAGACCAGAGATTTTTGTGTTTATGTTGTGGATAGCTAAACCAAAACACGTTCCACTTGTCAAAGACCCAGGAAGGAAAAAAAAAAAAAGATTCCCAAGAACCATGTGCTATAAGTACATGAAAACCCACTCTGCTGGCTCTCCTCCCTGCTTTGGTTAATATCTTCCAGTAAAATATAGTCATCGCAGGTCTGCATCGCTTTTTCCACGTCAAGGATCTCAGACTCCTTTAAAAATTGACACCATTCAGCAATAAAAATCCCTCCCCTGAAGTGCAGCCATATTTGGAATGAAATGTAGCCACTGTTCAACAATCCAACCCTGTGTAATAATCTCTGACAGAAAGTGAACAGTGACAAAACTGAGCTTGTGGAAAAACTATTAGCTGATATGTTTTGTACAATAATTTAAACCGTAAATTGTGGAGAACATAAAACTTGTCCTAGAATTTGCTCTCTTTTCTCTTCACACTTCCCATTTGGTTTGCATAAATCTACTTACATTGCAATTGTTCTTCCACCACTTTATTCTCTTATTAAGGATTCCACATCCAAATCCAAATACTGCATCGAGCTGCTGGAGAGGCATTGGCTGGACACTGTGGCCATAAACACCTACCTGCATTTTGTAGAGCCAAATCCCCTTCCTTCCTTCCTTCCTTCCTTCCTTCCTTCCTTCCTTCCTTCCTTCCTTCCTTCCTTCCTTCCTTCCTTCCTTCCTTCCTTCCTTCCTTCCTTCCTTCCTTCCTTCCTTCCTTCCTTCCCTCCTTCCTTCCCTCCTTCCTTTCTTTCTCTTTCTTTCTTTCTTTCTTTCTTTCTTTCTTTCTTTCTTTCTTTCTTTCTTTCTTTCTTTCTTTCTTTCTTTCTTTCTTTCTTTCTTTCTTTCTTTCTTTCTTTCTTTCTTTCTTTCTTTCTTTCTTTCTTTCTTTCTTTCTTTCTTTCTTTCTTTCTTTC
Source organism: Acridotheres tristis (assembly GCA_037013685.1). NCBI lineage: Eukaryota > Metazoa > Chordata > Aves > Passeriformes > Sturnidae > Acridotheres > Acridotheres tristis. Next base: position 63,548,562 of record CM072885.1, read on the forward strand.
TTTCTTTCTTTCTCTCCCTTTCTTTCTCTCCCTTTCTTTCTTTTCTCTCTTTCTTTCTGTCTTTCCACTTCCTCCCTCCTCTCTTCACCAACACAGAGTTATCCAGTCCCATCCGACTCAGACTCTTTTGGAACTGATAACTCCTCTGCTGTGCTCAGAATGACTCAGAAGGATGGTTTGTCTTTTCACAGAGAGCTGTGGAGGCACCTTTGCTTTTAATGTCAGACTGGAATGCTTCTCCAGCTCTCCCCTCTCTGCTTTACAAGTGCATGGTAACACGGCCTAACAGCACAGGTCTGTTAACCTTTTGGGAGCAATCACACATTTTCTCCTTGGCAATCAGACACAGAGAAAGAGCAAAAAGCATCTAAAGGAGAGTGGGGAGAGGGATGGTCTTGCTGAGCTAGGGAGGGACAATCCACAGGCTGTGTAATATTTCTGTGACAAGTGTGAATGTGTTTTAAATGTCGGCTGCTGTAGCAGAACCCGCTGTCTGCACACAGAAGCAGCCAATATTTTGGATTTGCTGACACAAAAGCAGCTCCCATCCCCTCTTGCCCTTCTGGAGTGCCTATGAGGGGGAGAGAGGTGCTGCAGTCTGGCTTGCCTAGGAATCAAGTGGAGGAAAGAGCACTGTGAATGCATGGTAGGCTGCTCAGTGGGAGGAGGAATGAACGTCCTTCCCTCTGGGATAACAGGATTAATGCCAATCCCACACGTTTCTGTGTGTTCTGGGGTGGATTCACCAGTACAAGCCCTTACCACCAGCTAGCATGGAGTGGCATCTGCACTGTGTAATGTTGTGGCCCACTCTACTTTCCTGGAGGTGGGCTTGAAAACGTGTATTTTTGTATATGTGCCTATATGTGTGCACAAATCACACAGATGAATGTCCTTATACTTTTATAATTAACTATTGTTTTGCCTCTGATATTTTCCTTTTTTTTTCTTTTTGGAAATGCCAGCTAATTGAAACAATACTCAAGTATTTATTTTATAGGTAGTCCTTTTCAAACTCACAGCTTCAAAAATGTTTATAGAAGTATATGCCAGGGTTCTTGGTTCTGACCCAGTTTTTAAATATGATTTTTTTCCTGAAAATGAAACATGCATACATTTATATACACATAGACAGCCTGGACAGCAACGGTAAGGCCTGTCCCTGAGTCATTTCTTTGACATTTAGCTTTGAAAAACCATCTTTGGCAATCTTCAATGACCATATGGTAGCCAGGGCCAAGTCCAAACCACCTGAATTTGGACTGCCCTTTTTGCAGTCAGCACTTTGATTGTTAATTCACTCCAGATGCCAAAACATCTCATCTGGAAGGATCTAATGCACCTTTTCAGAATGCAAGTCCCTCACAAAAGAAAACCCATGCAGGTTCCCCCCTAAGTGATCTTTAAAGATGAGTTGTAAAAGATGACTGAAACAATATTTGAAACACTGTCTTACTCATAGTATTTTCCAAACACTGTGTGGAAACAGCGCATTTCATGTCATAATAGTCCAAATAAAACTATTAAGAACGCTAGAAGGGGAATTAGCCTTTTAAAAAATGAATCTGATACTGACATGCTGTACTTCTGTGCATATAATGCATTATCAAGATTTCCTGATGTTGCCAAGGAAAAACTTTGTGTTAAACATGAAGTTTTTCATCCTGATACAGAGGATGAAAGTGCATGGAGTTTCCAGGATGGAACAATAAGCCTTTTGGCTTTTCATCTTTAGCAATGAATACCTGAGAAATTTGGGGTCAGACCCACAAAGGCTTAGACAAATGCTTATCTTCATGTATAACTCGTGCCTGCAGATCATTGCAGCATTTGGCCCCTGGCAGAGCTGTTTCAGCACAGAATCTGTACTGTAAAGCCTGAGGTGTGAACTTGTCCTTGCTGCAGCCAGTGGGACGTTCCCTGGGAGCAAAGTTAGTTTATCTGAGCCAGCAGAGCTGGCCTGTGAGGGCTAAAATAGCAAATTAGCTGCTCAGGTGTTGTGAACTTTAAAACAGTGCCTTTCTCTAACTTCAGAAGAGAGGGAAAAAAAAAAAAGATTCTTTGAATAACAGCTGTATGATATTTTTCATTATTTTACTATTTAGTGTGGTATCATCCCAAGGCCCAAATGAGGTTCCCATTTAAGATTTCTTTATACCACATTATGCAAATGTTCACTTCTTGGATTCTAACCATCTTTTGTATTTTTATATAGAGCTCTAACTTTGAAACCTTGAAGCAGTATAGGCTTGATTGGGAACACTGCCACACTCAGTGACATTGAATCCTAACACACCAATTCCAGCACTGGTTTGGGCAAGAATGAGAGTTACATCACCCATCTTTTCTTTGGTGTCATCCTCCACACCAAGACAGGTACTTGAAGTTTACATCGTGGCAGAAATCATGATTTTAAACAGCTTTTATTTCATTTCAAGAGTGCTAGAGCAGGAAGACTTGTAGATATTTAAAAAAATAGAAAATGTCTACCAACTCACTAAAATATAAGATTAGTTTTATTTTATATTTACTGCCAAAAGAGCCACGCAACATCAAGCAGATGATGATGAGGCTGTTGGGACACAAGCATTTGGTTGCTGCATCTGGCACTAGCACGGGATGACAGAATCATTGATCGGGATTTAATTGTAATTTCTTGTCCTAATTTCCCTATTACTGTTTGCTGCATTTCAGCCCTGTGGGTTTGGGATCTGACCAAAAGCCAATCAACAGCTCAAACCATTAAAAGTCCAGCATTTCTCTATTTCCTCCAAAATATCCAGCAAAAATAAACAGCCTCCATCCTGATCTTTCTCCTCACACATTTATCCACTGGAAAATGTCTGCGCCTCACAAAATAGACATGAATACCACAAAATTATTTGTGTCATATTTAGAAGGGACTCTGGCCATAGCTTTTCCTTTGGTCACTTACAACAATGAAATGGGTGAGGGTGAGAGTGTGTCACTGTCACAGAAAGAGAAGCACAGAACAAAAGGAGTAGCTGAAGCCTGAGTTCCTCACAGGAATGGCTTTGAATCTTTGTGTATGTGTGGGAAGAGCTTCCTTGATACCATCTGCTTGAAAAGAAAAAGAAAAAACAAATGAAGAACAGGGAACAGAACAGCTTATTGCCCTTGTACTCTCAAGCTTTAGTAAAATGGAGGAATCTGCAACAGGACTGTAAGAAGGAAACAAACAGATGAACTGGTGGCCCACCATTTCTTTGCTCTGTAATTATTTTATAAAAAAATAACAGCAGCCTACCTAGCCATAAGGAGGTTGTGTTTTTTGGTGTCTGGAACAGAATTAGTCCCAATGGGATGGTGAAGCCTAGTTTAACACAGCCATGTAATGAGACATCCCAATATGAGAAACTGGCACAAGCTATCTTCATTTGTGTTTGAAATTGTTGAACTTACAGCTTTTATCTGCTAATGTGCAGAAAGCCATAGTTTACATTCCTGCCTGATCTGAGAAGTACATCTGTGATCGTTCCTTTCCATGTGCAGTGCCTGTGCAGTAAGAGCACTCCACCTGCTAGGAAATTCAAAACATGTAGTTCCACACAAGATTCTGAATTAAAATGTGTCAGGAAGAGTGACTAGGGCTAAGAAATTGTGCTTTACTTTCTCCAGAACATAATTATAGGAAAGCAGTTCAGAACATCCAGATTAGGTTATCAAGCAGCCTAATTTAAACACGGTCCCATCCTCAGACAATAAATAATGTACATGTGGTGGGCATGAGTCATCACTCTTGCAACAGTGTCTGAAGCTCCCTACTTTGCATGATTTATGCATTAAAATGTAAATGAAAAACCTTTTTTTCCTCATAATGTGAATCCATGAGAGAGGTCATTTATAGACATGGCTTAGATTAGCTTCGAACTTCTCTGAGGTCACAACCACCTGTTGGGCTGCGGCTCTGGAGGTGTGATGCAAAAGGAAGGAGGGGGAGAAAGGGAAGCTTTAGCCAATTTTTGAGGGCTGAGCCCTCAGATCAGTGCCTATTTTCCTCTTCCCATCTCGGAGTTGCTCCATTCTTTGTCTTGGAGCCGCGGCTGTGCTGCTGCAGCAGCGAGGGGCCGCCGGGTGCGCAGGTGAGCTCGGGAATCGCTCTGAGCTGCCCGGAGCGCTCACATCGCGCTGCCTGCCCGTGTGTCCGCTGCCGTCACGCCACAAAAAACCACATTTCCACTGCTCTAAAGACGTGTACCTCCTCCAGCGTCCCAGCCCCTGACCAGCCCGGGCTGGTTTAGTCTCTAGTGAGACGCGGGACAAACTCCGGGGCTGTTCCCGGGCGGATGCCGGGGTTCTCCCGGTGCTCCCTCCGTCCCTCCCGCTGTGCGCGCACCGCCTTCCCGGGCCGGACAGGGCTCTCCAGTAAGGAATTTTCCTAAGGAACCCCAGGGCAGGTGGGCGTCAGGCCGCGGCTCCCCGGGCAAGCCCCGCCGGAGGCACCGGAGGACGCGGCGCCCGCTCTGATCCCTCCGATTAAACCGTGCCTGCAGGGGATTGCTTCTTAACAGGCTGCCGGATGGATGCTCACAAAGTAATTTAAAACCACCGAATCGCTCTTTATTAATATAATGCTCTTAAAATTGGACGTCCACTTAATCCGCGGTGCCCTCGTAACAACTGGGAAGGGAGGGCGGCGTGCGGGAAGAGGGAAGAAGAAGAAGAGGAGAGCGAACCCGGGTCGTAGCCGGGCAGGGACCAGCGCCTGGCTGGGAGCCCTGGGGAAGCCGCGGCACTGTCGCCTGCTGGCCCAGCCGCCCGCTCGCCGGTGACAGAGCCCAGCCCGCCCGGGGGAAGCCGATCCTTGTGCACCGCAGAGCGGCTCCGCTCCGGCCGCGCCCGCCCTGCCAGCGCCCCCGCCCTGCTCCATCCTCCCCCCAGCTCAGGAGGGAAGGAGGCGGCTCGGCAGTGCCGGCAGCGCCCGAAAGGCGCGTCCCTCCCCGGGAAATCCCACAGGAGGAGCAAGACAGGGAGAGGGCAGGGGGAGCGCCCCGCGCCCCCGCCAGGTTTCACCTCTAGCGCTGATGCCGCCGGTGCCGCGGCCACCCCCATCCCCGGAGGGCAGCGCCGGGCTTTCCTGAGGTGAGTGGCCACCTCCGGCCGGCTCTGCCTGTCCCGGAGCCGGGACAGGGCTCCCTCGGCGCTGCCATGTCCCCGGCCCCCGGCGCTCCTGTCCTGTACGGAGCGGGCTGCTCGCCTGGGCCGGGGAAGTTCCCGTGCGGAGCCGGCGCGGCGAGAGGCGGAGCAGCCGCCCCGGAGCTCCAGCTGAGGGAGGGGACGCGTGTGGGAGCAGGGAGGCACCTGGAGAGCCGGCCAGGTGGAGCGAGAGCAGCTGGCTGGAGCGGGGGCGGGGGGGAGGAAGAGAGAAGGTGGAGAAGCGGGCGGGGACAGGAGGGGATGGGGGAGCCGGGCGAGGAGGTGGCAGTAGCTCCTGTGCATCGGCGGTTCATCCCCCCGCTCGCCGGCTGAAGCACCGCGCTCTGCTCCCCGGGGTCGGAGGTGCCACACGCCGGGGTGCAACTCTCGGGAAAAGTGGCTGTGCGCAGGCAGCGACTTGGCGCAAGGTGAGGGTGGCGTGTCGGTGTGTCTGTGTGTCGGTTTGTCTGTGCAGGGCTGGGCGGCTCTCGGTCTTGGACTGTTGCCGGAGACCTGCAGGCACCGTGCCCGGCTGCCGGAGCGGGGCAGAGCGCCTGGCCCGGCTCGGCTCGGTTCGGTTCGGTTCGGCACCGCCGTCGCTCCCCCGAGCAGCGCGGTGGCAGCAGCGCTCGGGAAACTTTGTGCGGTCCCCTTTGTGCGCAGGGAGCCGCGGCTGTGTGCGCTGTGCCGCTGCTCGCCCCGAGCCAGCCGCTGTCTCTGGGGCTGTTTGGGCGTCAATATTTATTCGCAGGGCTCGGGTATTAATCACTCGTGCCGTGGAAAGCTCATTAGCGGCGACTTGTTTCCATGACAACGGGACCCCTCGGAGCCTTCGGGTTATCTGTTTGCCCGGTTTTCTGTCTTTTCGTTTTCGTACTGCTACCGTGTTTTGTCACCGGGGACAAAAACAAGCAAATAAACCTTGCGTGATCCTGTGGCCCCTTTCGCTTTTCCTCCAACGCTCAGTGATTTCCCCAGACTTAATTAACGATACGTGGATGTGAATTAAGCAAGTGTGAGAGTTGCACAAGGTTTCGGAGTACTTGTTCTGCTGCATTACCTCGTTTAGCTACGAAGCTCAAACTAAGACGTGGTCTGAGTTGCCTCGTGTTCAAAGACATGTTAATGCTAAAAACTGCGATGTTACTTATCTTTTTGCTTGTGTGTCATTTGGCAGCACAGAACCCTTTGAGGAGCTTCGTGTTGCAGTCTCTGCTACAGCTGAGCTGGGAATCAGTGGTGACTTCCTCTGTAACTTTGTCATCTTGCTGTGGTGTGACCTTGACAGGTCTCTCTAACTTCTTCCTACCCCACTCTGCTCAACAAAAGGAAATGTCGCTCACTTGCACCTGTGCTCTGAGCTAATCAAACAAAACACTTTATCTAAGATGGAGTACTGTTAAAACTGAGTATATGAGTGTATTGTCCTCTGTTACGAGGAGTGGACATGTATTATATGTTCCTTTTCCCTAATGGTAGAGGTAACAATCCTCCTTTTAAACTCCAGTCTTTAACACAGCACAGTCCTGCTGGTCTTCAAAAGATGTGAACTGTTACCATCCAGGTGAAAACAGTGGTTCTAGTGCCATTTTTGACTGCTTTCCTGGGTTAACTTCATCATAATCAGGCAAAACCAGAGTCTTCAGCATTCTGAAATTTGTAGGAATAGCCACTGTTACAAAGAGTACACCTCCAGTGAGAAGATGCAAGAGTAAGGAAAGAAAATGCTGTGAAACTGAATGACAGTCTTGATCACTTGCCTTAGCATTGCAACCTGAGAGGGATTTAAAAGTCCCTTTTTTTAGAGAGAATGAGCAAACACACACTTTTAACTTAACTATACGTTAGGTTAAACATCTGAAACTCTCCTACAAATTTTCATAGTTTTTCAAGAGACAGTTTAATATATAATGTTGTGTTGAGAAGCATTGGGAATGTGTAAGGAATGTTTTAGAATATTCGGTTCTGAAATACTGCCCGAGAGACGTTCAGTTGTGACTGTTTCAGATTACAGGAGTAGGAAGTTATAATAGTAGGGGAACTTCTGTATGAAGCACACATTCTTTCTTCTTTCTTGAAACACTCCTTCAGAGTGAATAAACTGTTATAAAATAACTGTCTCTTTCATGTTGTGAAAAAGAGTCTATCCTCAGCTCAGTCCAGCAAAGTGCTAAAACATCTGCCTCATGCCAAATGCATTAGAGTAGGCAAATCACACTTCCAGCTTTTACTGGAACACTCTAAAGGTATTTTTACTGAAATACCCCTAAGGCCTGTGACCTTGACTTTTGTAGTATGTTTTTTAACACCTCAGGAGTGAGATACCTGTCTGAAAATATTTCTTGTGAGTTGAGGGCTCATGGTACCAGGGAGTACCACTGGTACTTTACCAGTGAAGTAAATTTATGACAATCTCATGAACACAAAGAAAGAAAAGAACAGAAATCTTAGTTGTTGTCTTGTCTCCTTTGGATGTCATTGACTTAAATTTCCATGCTGAATAATTGAATTTTTACTACTTAGTGCTGCACAGTCAATACAAGTAGAGAGAAAGTGATACGGGTTTTACTCTGCTTCACGTCCTCTGTAAAGCTCAGCCTTTTATTATTGTTTGTAATGAGAGCAACAGATACTCCAGTTCATCTTTCAGACCCTAGGTGCTGCAAGGAGGGGAAAAAAATTTCTTAGTTTCCTTTTTTAAGACTGACAACAGCAAGGATTATTTGTAACAAGCCCTTATTACTTTCGTAGGTATTTTCAGAACAATTATCACTTAAGGTTATGAGAAGACATCAGAGTATGCAATGCTATCACTGATAAAGGGGTTTTGTTTGAGGGAGTGGGAAAAAAGTGCATAAACGTGAAGGCTAAGTCTATAAATATGGATAATGATATTGGTTTGCATTGTGTTTTATTCAGCATTATGCCAAAGTAACTTGGCTATAATGAACACTGTTCTTTATAAACAAAAATCCTTCTAATGGTGCTCGTATTCAAGATACTCAAATTGCTCAAGCAACCTGTTGCCTTCCTGTGGGGTTAATGTTCTTTGTTTTTCTGGTGCAGAAAGTTCCACACACTGGACCAGTATTTAGAGGAAGTGGTTGAGCTCTTTTCTCTCTAACTGATCTATTCTGGACAAGTCACTTTACCCCTCTATTTTAACTCTTCCCTACCCCCATTAATCATCATCCATTCAGTGTTGCTTGTTTGGAGTGTAGAGTTTTTCTGTGTGCATGTATTGTGCCTAGAGAGATCTCTGGGGAAGCAGCAAAATGTTAGTGCAGCACAACATCAAATGGTAGCCAACATTTTTTCTATCTCAGTCCTTGGTCACTGGCATCTCTACACCAGAGAGATTGTTGGAGATCAATGTGAAGATGTGGAGGAATTAGTTCCTTAACATTCATTTTGCTGAATATATTTGAAGGAAACAGATTTTGGAGAAAAAGTTCACATATCTCTACTCCAAGGACTTGAAAATAAAGAATGGCTCATCGCTACTTTTCCTGTTTGCTGTCAGGTTGAATGTACTCGTTTTCTGGATGGAAAAATAATCTTAATTTAAAATAGCCATGTTGGCAGCAAGGGGCTCATGAAGGCCAGAGACCAGCACTAAATATCCCAAGTGAATTTTTTTTTCTGTGATTTTAGGAGAGGGTTGGGCAGGTGAGTTTCCAGGTATATTTTCTGAGCTTATAAAATGCACAACCTCATTTGACAGGAGCTAGTAATGGTATTAGGAAGGTATGAGAGATGTTCCTGTTATTCCAGTTGTGAGCTCAATTATGTTCTTCAGGAGCTACTGTAAAGTCTTTATACTTCAAATGGTGGTGTACTTGACTTAGCTATAGGGTTTTTTGTTTGGTCTTCATTTCAAAATCCTCCTATTAATCAATACTTCTGATAAACCAGTCTTTTAGATTGAGGCAGGATTGTTTCATATGAAAAGTTTGCAGATGAAAAACTGACTTTTAAAGTGATATCTCATATATGGTAGGCTTATTTCTGCTTTTTATCAGAATTTAATGGCCAAACTTAAGATAAAACAAAGACTATATTTTTTACATACCAGTAGTAATGTAAAACTCTGTTTCTGTCGTTTTATTTTTTTTAAAAATGAACCTTCTTAAACGTGAAGATGTAGAAAACCTCCTTTCTGACCTTTCACTTATTCCCCATAGTTTTAATGAACCATGTATAATAATTTCAAAACTACTTAGTCTTTTAAGGCCCAAGTTTGAAACAACCCGAAGAAATCCGTGTTTTTAAAAAATACATTCTGGAGAGATGCCTCTCCCCCTTCTCTGAAATGCTTGATTACACACATGTAAATTCACATGCTCAAACTCCCAAGTCATTTTGGAAGTTTTGCACCTGAATGTGTTTTCTGCTTGTAAAATAGAGTTGTCAGCTCAAATTACTATGAAATTCAAGTTCCTCCCATACCTGTATTGCTCAGAGGAGTGATGGGGTTCAGCAGCCATGAGATGCTGCTGCTGCTCTGCCTTTCCCCTTCAGCTGCTGGGATGGGCTGGCAGGGGGAAGGAGCCAAGGAGTGGATTGGGGATTTTCTCTGGGAATGAGGCAGGGAGAGGCTCCCCTCTGCATGTGCTGCAGCCCTCCTGCTTCTCCTGTGGGAGTCTCTTGATTTGTAGGCTGACCTTTCCACACCAGTGAAGCTAAGCAGGCCCTCCCAATTTTCTCACTTTATGCCAAGATGTCTGATGTTGCAGACAGGGAGTCTGTTCCTGCTCTATTTGGAGGCAAGGGCAGGATTCTCACTGATTTCCATAGGAACAAGGTGTATTCCTAAACATACTTCAGTAGCTAGAAAGAAACTTCCTAATAAAGAACCAGACTCACATAACACAGAACATGAAGCATTGTTCTGAGCTTCACTTCAGAGCTATTAGAGTAACAGGTCTGCAGACCAAGCACTGCAAGCAGCAAATCTCAGGGCACTCCTGGCAGCACTGTCAAGGATTATCCACTCTCATTCTGCCCAGAGAAACAACTGAGGCTTCAGCATGTCTCTGATAAAATCTTATTTATTCCAATGGATGCCATTTGAGCCCCTTAGGTGTATCAGGAGTGGAGCTGGAGGAGCAGTGAGGTGTGATGTAGTAGCTGTTGCACAAAGGATTTGCTACCTCTAGCAGAAAAGGCAGTGGGATTTCAATTTACCTGAAGAAGCAAAGTGCCCTCTCCCACACTGATGCGGGAGTCTCTTGGAAGTTACCAAAGAAAACTTTGGAATGCAATTCTGCTGCTCTGTCATACTCCAGCCAGACTGGTTCCTAACTAAAACTTTTTTCTTCTTCTTTATTTGGATTGTTTTATTGGTTGTTTTTTTTTTAAGGAAATGTTCCAGCCCTCATTTTACTGACATTCCTGTGTTGCTGTTTCATAACAGTGAATCCTTTCCAGTTACAGGCTCTTTCTTTAAGAGGGGTTCAAATGAATTACCTAAAGCCTGTTGGAGGCAAGGGTTTCCAGATGTAATTCATAGATATCTGTGCTTTTTTCCTTTCCCTAATCCATGTATTCCATTATTTTTGCCATTAGAAAGGCACTGTTCTATCCAAAAAGAGCTATCAGGACTACTTTTTCACACAATTTTCAGCTTGTGGTAGTCAGAGTATCGTTTTCTCTGGTTATCTTTCATCTTGGACTGGTTTATTTTTGTGATGAACATTTGGGAAAGTGCATTTTTTCCCCCTATGCTGTCTTAACAGCATCACCATTTGTTAAATTCTTCTTTCCTTATTCCTTTTCTCAATAGTTAGTATATTTATTAAAATTTTAAAAAGCTTTGTCTTGTAAAGCATATAGCATACATGCTTTCCACTTTTTCAGGTAATTACTATTTTAACATTTGAAAATACAGACAGAAGTCTAGAGAGATAAACTTTTCCAAGTGCATCCACTTTGGACGCTTTATCGCAAATGGCAAATATAAGTGTTCCATATGTATTAAAATTCCTTTGTTCATGTCTTGTTTTTTTTTTCCAGTATGACTATTGCATATAATTGGACAGAAAGCTGCCAAGATAATAGACCAAGCTTCCTATCCTCAAGATACAAAATATTTCTATTTCTAAAGGTACAAATATCCCAAATGCAGAGCTTGAACGCAAGACTACTTGAATGATTTACTTGAAAGTTGTAGCCCAAAATTTCGTAGTCCTGGAGAACTTTTTATCCCAAAGCAGGGAGTTGTCAAGTGTATGTGAATGGAAACTGAACAACATCTTCACAGGATGGATTTCATTTTTATTTTGTTGTGAAAACAAGACATTAATTCTTCTAACATGCCAACTGTCACTTAAATCCCCTTTATAGATTAGTGGTGAAGGAGCCCTGACCTGGATTAAACACTGGTTCAGTATCTGGCTTCTTGGGAGACAGACAATATCACTGATAGATAGGGCTAGAATGCAAAAGTCATGGCAGAAATCGGTGAGTGGATGTTCTCAGTACTGAAAGCATTTTTTTAGAAGCAAGTTCAGTATGATGTTCATTACCCTTTTTAATTGTGTGGAGTTTTAAGAGTAATTCATTGCAATTCTGTTGTAAAGTGTTGTGATGTGGCAACATTTTGTTGATTAAGATATTGCTGGGGATTCATTTTTAGAAAATACTATTGGCAGGGATTTAGAAACCTGGACTCCAGCCAGGAAGTGAACAATCACTGGAGCCAGCTCTGCCGGGAGATTCTATACACACACGTTGAATATTTGTTAATTATTCCTTTGTGTTGCAGCCCCTCTCATCCCTGTTTGGGCAAGTCTGTGATTCCTTGTGGGAAATGGTGGAGGGGGCTGGCAGAGGGGTGCAGTGCAGGGACATTGGCCAGGGCAGTGGCACTGAGCCACGTCCTGTCCCACAGCCCCTTCAGGCAGGTGGCCAAGGCAAAGGGTCCCAAGGTCTTGGTGCTCTTCTGCTCCTACCCTGTGGTTTTTGACAAGTAGTTCCACTGCTGGGAGAGCTGCAGGGTGCACAAGTCACTGTGCTCACCTCTGCCTCAAAGATCCCTGTCACTCTTCTTCCCATTTCCCTTCTTCCTTTCTGCTGTTCCTCTCCCAGCTAGGGCTGGTTAAAGGCAGCTCCTTGAAACTCCAGAGGGTTTACCTCAGAAACAAACTTTATATAAGAAACCAGCTCATATTGTACATTTCTGGTGATAATTACTTTTTAGGAGTCTCATACCTAGAGCTATATTGATAAATTATGAGCTTGTCTTGCAGCAATTCGCCTTTATTTTAGAATAGAAGGGCACAAATGAAGAGTTACTGAGCAGGGCTCTAACATTTCTTTAATATGAAATAACTGTTTTCAAGACAGGTATCCTCCTTTTGCAAGTCCACGGGCAAATTCCTGTTTATTTTAATGGCAGCAGGGTCAAGCCCCATGTGCCCGAGGGCTGCTATTGTGAAAGTAAACCCTGCTGAGTCCCCCCTGCTGGAATAGGGATGCACTCCTGGGCAGTAAGCTAAATATAACAATGAGAAATTAACGAGGAAGGGAATTGGCAGCAGTGGTACTACTTTTGCCTTTCTGCTCTTTATCACTGGGGCCATGATCTCACTGCAGCCACAGAGACATGGTGGGAATACAGTGATGGAAGGCTCCATTCCTTCTAGGAAAGGCAGGGCAGCAAGGCAGGCTGGTGGAGCTGCTGTCATGTGAGAGAGCAGCTGGGATCTGTTGAGCTCTGCCAAGGAGTGGGTGAAGAGCAAGTCAGGAGTTTATGGGTGTGTGAGGGTCACAGAGCTCTGGAACTGCCTTCACAGAGAGGCTGTTCAGTCTCCTTTTCTGAGGAGATTCCAGACCCGCCTGGATGCAGTCCTGTGGAACTTGCTCCAGGTGACGCTGGAGCAGAGGGGTTGGGCTGGATGATCTCCAGAGGTCCCTTCCAGCCCCATTCACTCCCTGTTTCTGTGATTAGATTGCCACACTTTTGTGTCACACAGTCCATTAATTCAGTCTTTGTTAGACAGACATTTCTTTGTCGTAGTAACATGTTAATAGCAGGGAAAGTTCTATCCATCATTAGTCATTTAAGCCCTAAGGCCAGAATCTGAAGTTTGCAGCCTTTTTTTTTTTTCTTTCCCTAGAATCTCTTGGACAAGAGAGAAGTAAATATGAATCTACATGCACACATAGCTCTCCTTAAAATTAATTTGCATTGCATGTATTCATTTGGTGCTTCTCTATTGATCTGCTCTCTCTGTGATGAGAGCTACAACAAGGTTAATGCTTATGGCAATTTTTTGGTTCCGTTTTTAACCTCTGTTACTATTCCCTAATTCTACCTAGCTTCTCCCTAAACCTTCTGAGTTTGGACTGAAGTGGGAAATTTTCAGTAGCATGAACATGAGTTCAAGTGACTGAGAGCTATTAAGAACACAGTCTATTCCTTTGTGTTTAACATAAGTAACATTGCTCCAAACTTACTGTGTGATGGAAATGAAATACAGAATAAACGTGTTCAGAAGGGTTCTTTGAAACATTTAAGGAATTCTTTTTCTCTTTTGATCACAGAAATTTAATCCAGTAGTCGTAAACCAATGGTAATCATAGAGCAACTTTAAAGCCTCAAGCCAGAGCTCCCACCGTGGTTTTCAGGAGCACTCTGTACTGTGCCTGACATAGAAAAGCCCCATTCACAGCTCTTGGTGCCAGCTTTTTGAGGAAAGATAAGAGGAGCAATATTCTCAAGGAAGCCAACACTTTTCTTGAGCAGGATGTATTTATGTTACTGTCCTTTTTGATAATTAGACACAGAAAGCAAGCATTATTTTTGCTTTCCTGCATATTACAATTAAAAACCTTGTGTGAAATAAATAATGTAAATGAAACTGTAGTGGGATCACTCACCATGATCAAAGCTCAGATTTCTCTGTAGTTTCTGAATTTGTTCTGTATTGTCAGCCCTATATCCTTTTTTGGGTGGGCTTAGGCAGACAAATGGAAATCTTGTACTTTGCTTTAGTTACCAAGGTTGGGATTGACTGTGTTTTGCAGTTTACTGCTGGCATGGGCTGGCTGCCCAGCAGCTGCTCACAAACTTCCAAAATGAGCTGGGCTTCCATCTCAAAATATTTGCTGGGGTCTTCTTCCTCTTTGTGCCTTCCATGGGAAGTAATGCTGGGGCTGGTAGCAGTGATTTTGTTTCAGGCAGTACTGATCAGAACTTGGAAAATCATTTCCCTGTTTCGTGAGCCTGATTCCTCTTTCCTTTGCTTTTTCCTTTCCTTTTCCTTTGTGCCTGGTATGAAGTAAATGCTCTGGTGTTTTAGTTTCAAGCATCAAAACCAAACAAATGTTTTGCCCATTTAAACATTAATTTCTTTTCTAATTTTCTCCCAATTCAGCTGCCAAAACAACAAAAAAGCCTGTCAGTTGCATAGCCCTTATGGAGAATTTGTATCTGGCACAGAGTGGCCCTCCACACGAACATGTTTTTTCCTGTGAATTGAGATGCTGAGCACAGATATGATCAGTTTGTTTCCAGAGCCATCATCATTGCAAGCTCTCAGAAATCCTATCCTCCTGCACAAGAGCATTTTCCATGATTGAACAGCCAGAGACTTAGAGTTTGAAGAGTTTCGGAAACCACTAAAAAAACCCCCAAAGTTTTGTTGAAGGGAGCAGATTACCTATGTCCTTTTCTTGAAAACAAAGCTAAGCCACGGTCCTCAAGGAATTTGGTATCTTCAGTTCTTAAGCCCATAATGGCTCTTCTTATGATAGAATCACAATTTTTTTTAATCCTCTTTCAGTAAGTGTAAAGAGTATTTTGTGATAAATACCTCTTGGGTTGTAAGGTGGAATTATCTCGCATGTTGTTTCTGTATCCAAGCTGAGCACAATCCATCAGAATGATGATTTTATTCCTTTGGGGGAGCAGGAAGAAGGATGTAACCAAAATTGAGTTTTCTAGCTGTGAGTAACAAAGCAAACCCAGTATAGTGTGTTCTACTGCCAGCAAATGTAATGATGCACCAAAAACAAACACAGTGACCCAGCAAGTATGCATAGCAAGAATTCAAAAACTCAGAGCCTGAATTTTGAGATACCAAATGGCAGTGGATGCAATGGGAATTAATTGGGATGGCATTGGGAAGGCAGGGCCTTCCTTCCCCTGTGAATAGGATCCAAAATTTCCAACAAGGCTAAGCAGAAAGGTCAATGCCTTAAAATACGTAAACCAACACCTAAACCTGAAGTCTGTTCTGTCACAAGAGTGAATGATCTCTGCAAATGTAATGTTATGAGCAGTTAGGAGAGGTTCTGGCACATCAGATGGATGAAATAATGTTTGAAGAACATATTGCTTTAAGACAGGAGTAGTAAGTGCCACTTAAAATTTAAAAAATAAGTTCTTCTGCATGATCTGGCATTTTTAATGGTGTGATGTGGCAGCTTTTGGTCAAAGCTGAAGATCACCAGATCACAAACCCTTCATTGTTTTGTACCATATAAAGCACAATACAGCAGAAAGTAAAGCTGTCAAACACAAATATCAGCAGGATGCTGTAAGGCATAAATATCTATACAATATTAGGTTCTTTAAAAAAGAAGATAAGTGAGATCTCATTTCTGTTTCATTGTGACAGCAAAAGGGAATAGCTGCTTTCCTAGAAACTATTTAATGACTGCTGTGACTCTTGGATTGGGCACGTGACACAGGACAAGGGTGTAAGAGTGGATGTTTGGGTCAGGTTTAGCATCCTTCTAGCTTGTTACTATTGCCTGGGCCAAGTATTTTATCATCTAAGTATAGAGAAATTGTATTTCTCCAGATACACCCTCTCAGCTTCTGGCTGGCTGCCTCACAGGTATGTTCTGTCTGGCAGCAGAGTCACAGTTTTGTGTTTAATAGCTGTTGGTGGGAGTTTTTATCCATAGAATTTGCCTAATTGTTCTTGAAAGATAAGCAAACTTCTGTCATAAAGAGAACATTTAAACTGCATGCTGTGTGGGAAAACCACCTCCTTTTGTTGTTTTTCAGAGTGCAATCTGATCATTCGTGTATTATGAGAAGTCATGCAGGATTGCTGTCTATTCAGTTTGTCAATGCTGCTTGTAAATTTTTGTAGACTTTTATCAAATTCCTTCCCAAATGAATCTTGCTATTGTGTTCAAATGCTTTGCATACAGAAAACACTTTACAGCTCTTACTATCCTTGTCATTCCTGATCCCTTTCCAGCTCTAGAGAGGTAGAAAAATCATACCATGATATAATGAGCTTTTCTCCCCCCCTTTTTTTTATTATCAGCTTCTGAAATTCTATCTGCTACTGAGTACTAAATCACTATCTGCATAGAATTGATGTGCGAAATTTCATTACAGCTTTCCTGTCTCTCTAAGATGCTGTAGCCTGCCCAGTGCTGAGGGGAAGGGATTTCCTCTCTGCATTACTTTGCATTTACCAGCATGAATTTCATTCATCGTTTTATCCCCCAGTTCCTCAGTGAGTGATGGATCCTGCTAGAATGATTTCTGAGTGAAGGCAATGATGTATTTTCCAAGCTGTGGATGCTTTGAGGAGGGAATCAGCTCAGTGTAAGGGAAAGTGCATCTCGGGTCTTGTTGTAGTTTTGAGGAATTAGACCTCCTAAATTCTCTGAAATAAATTTGGTCAAGAAATTCTGTTAAGCCTGTGCAGTTCTTTGCCTTCTGGCAGAGAGTCTTTGAAGGACTGAATGAGCAAAGCTTGACAGGGTAACAGTGGGAATGTGGAAGCTCTGCTTTACTACTTTTCAGCATCAAGGGCAGCAGTGGGACAGGAAAAGAGTCCTGGAATCACAAAAAAAGAGATAGAGGTTGGTCTTCACTGAAAATCCCTTAACTTAGAAGCAGCATTTTGATGGCAGGATGACTTCTGTGGTTGGTACATGATCCACTGACAGCAGAGACATTGACACCCTTACATGCACTCTGATCCGAGTGCTGTTTGGCTTTTCTCAGGTGGCAGCACTAAAGCTCTTTTCCACTATAATGGTGTGCTGTGTTTCTTGTACAGATTTAAAGTTTCTGTGACAGAAGGCTCTTCGCTTTTGCTCCCTGTGCAGTGTTTTGGTCAGCAGTAGGAAATGGGTTCCTTGGTGATGAGAGAAGGGACCTTCATTCAACATGATCAGATTCCCAATGTTTATTCAGACTGCTTTAAAACGTGTTTTCAGGGATGCAGTAGGTGAGTTCCTCATATAAAGGATTCTTAAGATGTGTCTCCTCACCAAATAAGAAAAACCTTTGAGGTTGTCAAATCTTCCTTCTCCTATAAACCATAAGTTTTGTCTATCTGGAAACTAGCCATGTTTTCAGTGAGCCCCCAGATGCTGAGGGATTTTCCCTCTCGCTGTCCTTACCCTGGCTAGAGGATGGGTAACCAGCACCTCTTTAGGAAAGCAAGTTTCAGTTCCTGGTGTTGCAAAAAAATTTGGTTTGTGGTGGAGACACAGAGTATGCTTAGCCAAAGAACTCATGAAAACTTCTATCTAGATGGTTCTCCTGTGAGTTTATCTCGAGGAGACAGAACTATCACTGAACATTATAAACAACACATAATAGCAACTTACATTGGATATTGAAGGAAATTGAGTTGTTTTTGCAATAGCCCTTTGGCATCTTGTGATCACCTGAACAGTTTGAGGTGCCTCCATTTGCAACTGTGGTATTAAAGTTTATTGTTAGGGAATTTACCTTCTTTCTTTGATTTACCCTGTGAATTCTAGTTCTTTCTAGAGCTGTTTAGACTCACGTTTAGTCATGCTGTTTCTTTGAGGTTAAGACATAAGCTTTACTAGCATTAACCTCTATCATCAAAATATCTATGCTCTTCCTTTATTTGCCTTCTTTGCTGGGAAAGTAATCTACAGAATACATTTCCTTAATGGATACCATAAAGATATTCTGAGTTTCCAACAGCTTTAAACAAACCTCGTGCTGTCTTAAGATACGGAGAACACATGGAGTCATTTATCTCTCCAGGTTTTCCCCCCTCATTCTGTTTTTACATATTTGATTCGTGAATTTCAGTCAGTATCTAAGTTCTACCTCTTCTTGTGCTCTAGGGGCATTCACCCTCTGCTTGTATAGGTTTTTCCAACAGCTATATGATCAAGAAAAACTCTGCTCTGTATCTTTAGGCACTGACTGCTGAGTGCTTGAATTTTTGAGATCTGTTCTGTTATCATGTTAATATTGTCCTTCCACCCTGGGTTAGCAATTTGATATATGCAGGAATGGCCTGGCTAGTGAGCAACCAGGTAATCTCAGTGATGGGTAATTCCTCCTCCAATGTGCTGCA
The DNA here is from genome assembly GCA_037013685.1 of Acridotheres tristis. NCBI lineage: Eukaryota > Metazoa > Chordata > Aves > Passeriformes > Sturnidae > Acridotheres > Acridotheres tristis. The sequence continues at coordinate 63,567,041 of CM072885.1, forward strand.
CCCTTCTCAGTTCATTTACTGAAGCATTCTATTCTGCCATGGCAAAAGCAAAGTGCTCTTGAACCTCAGTTTAACTTTTTTCTATGAAGTGCTTTTTCTTTAAGTTTGGAGGTCGTGATTTGGCTAACTATGCTGATTTGGGTATGCCAAACACAAATGTAATAAGCAGACTGTTTAATTTCAGGCTGATAGTCTTGCTTATCTTCTCCTAAAGCTTTGTACATAACTCTGCAGTAGAATACTTTTGAATTCATTCTCCTACTGACATGGTTCTCAGTGATGTTATGCAAGCTGTGGTCCTTATGTGCTCTTATTAAGTGAAGTAATCCTCTTGTAGTCCCTGCATCTGTCCTTCCCATGGCAGGAAGTTACTGTGCTCTCAGGTTGTCAGAGATCCATGGGCAACATTCAGCATCAGGTTTCTTTTGCTTGTACCAGTCTGGGCTCTTTGCAGTTTGCAGAGTTGCTGTCCACTGTGTATAGCTGGATTTTCTTCACTTGGCACATCCTCATTTCCTCAAGAAAGTTCAAGGCTGCATCTTGCAGTGGTCAGCCTGTGTTTCCCTGTCTTTTGTCAGTTCAGTATTCCTTGTTTAGCTCTAATGATGAGGCCAACCTTGACCCTCTGTCACGTTTGACTAAAAGACAATCAACTGCTGCCAGACAAAGTGTCCTAAAGCTGTATCTCACTGGACTTGATGTATTCATGCTCAGTGGAGTTCTCTCCACTCAGAGGAGTCAGCAGCACCTTTGTCTTCCAGATGGAGATGTTAATATTGATTTGCATGTGGAAAGCCCCTCTCCACTGAACTGAGTACAGATACAGATCAGTGTGCTGCAGGAAGTTTCTAAAGATGGGTCAGAGGTGTCCCAGGAATGTCTGAATATCTGCCTGGGGAGTTCTGCTTAACTCACCCCTCTTCTACCAGAGGCATTGAGTGGACAGCAGATTCCTTGTCCTGGTGTAACTTAGGTGGAGTTTGGTTAGCTTTGTTTCCCTTCCTAGGATACCATTCTGTGCTTGATTTTGGAGGTGAAGCACGGGGCACAGCAGCCTGTCCCCCAGAGCTGGGCCCTTCACAGGGCTGTGTCTAGAGATGGGAAACAAGAGTGACCATGTGTGATCCATCCATCAGCATGGGCCAGTGGGCAGCTCCTGCTCTGGGTAATGTGAGCTTATCCAGGAGTCTTGTTCCCACCATCCCTCTCTTATTAGTGTCAGTTATTGGATAAATACTCAGCCCATCCTTTTCATGAAGTTCATCTTGGACAAGGAAAGAAAATGAGACAACAGGGCTCTATTGCCAAAAAACTCGAGCCTTGTGTATTCACTGCTGCCTAACAATTGCAAGGCTGACATTTCAGATAAGGCCTTTCACAGGTATGTGAGCATTGTTTAACTAGTAGTTCATTAAATATATTAATAGTTTGTTTCTTTATTTTAAGTTTCTTAAAATCTGTAACTTGTTGCCATTGATTGGTCGTGGTTATTTAATCTTTGGATTCTCTGGAGATGAGAGACTGGGGAGAGGGGATATATTGTTAAAAATCACACAGAGGTGCCTGTTGTGTGGTACCAATTGAAGAGATGTGGGCTAAAACAAAGCAGACATGAGTTGTTTGGATCTGAGACTCTGGGCAGCAAAACTGACTGTTCCAAGTGCTCAAGGAATTATTTCCAAACCATTTGTAAAGCAACTTAAACTTTTCTCAATTATGAAGTATTATATGATGATTACTATGGAAATAAAAAATACCCCTCTTGCTCCTGTTTTCAGTTAAGTTCTTCCTTAGCTACATTGAGCCTTCAAATAATTGGAACAGGCTTTGAATTTTCATTCTGCATGACAGGTTTTAATTTCAAAGTGCACTTAGGACAGAAGACTGTTTTTTAACCATGACAGGTTATAAAAATACCTGCCCCATACCTGCTAGTCCAGTTACCAGGAGTAAGTGCTAATGTTTTTTTACATTTTCCTAAACATGTGAAATAAATGCTCTTTTATTACTCAAAGGCAGATACTTGTTCAATTGTACTCCAGCCTGTATTTTGCATAACTTTGCTTCCTGTGTGCAGCATCTTTTTCATTCCTGCACCCTTATCGTTGCTAAGCGGCTTTCTCAGTTGTTGATCCATCTTCCCACTCCTCATTTTTATTAATATCCTATCTTTTATTAGAGTCTTGCTTCCATTTATATAGTGTGCCGTGATTCAGCATAGTTAATGGGTGATTTTTACTGAAAGACAGTAAAAGGGCTTTTGGAATAGCTTTTAAAACATATTGTAGTAGGTTTGAAAATGAGATTTGTCACATTTAATGCCTTGAGACAATATAGCTTAATCCAGGCAGATTTCAGAAAATACAACTATTAAGTGGACAATTTATAGATACTTAAAGTTATCACTGAACATGAAGTAGGTATTGTGGTAATGAAAATCATTGCTTTCCTGATTGTTCAGGGTTCAGGACTGCTCAAGGTTGTGACTAATCTTTTTTTTTCTAAACCTACCCTTTCTTCAAACACATACGAAGTCCAGAAAATGGGTGAATTTAGTCTGTTCTTATGAGGATCTCTCTCAAAAAAAATCCTGTTATATCTCATATAAATGCACCATATATCATATATATTATATATGTGCCATTAATAATGTTTCATATTTATCACATATATTGTGTATGTATCACGTACTGTATTTGGCATGATTGATTGTATAATATATGATTTTTGTGATCATGTGTCATATGTGTCATGTGATACATGCCACAGGTATCAAATCCTATGCATCATGTCACATTTATCACACATATCACATCCTTTTCTATCACTTTTGCACAAAGCTGAGGACAGTTAAAGCAGTAAAGTCTAAAATGCCATTTCCATTTTTGTGTGAAGTCCAGTAGAGGAAGAAACTTTCAGGGGCAAGTTTTCTGTAATTCAGTTAGACCCATTCAGGGAATGGTTCAAAATCTTTGGAATCAGTTTCTGTTCCCAGGTGTTGCTTCCATGAAGTATTCTACCTTTGTCCAATGCAGAATCCTTCTGGGCTGACCAAAAGGACTAACACAGTGATAACTTTGCATAATCCAAAGGGTGAAAGTCAAACTGCTGTACACAGGGAGCCTTTTTGTTAAGGCAACTGAATTTACCTGTCAGTTTTTAAAACACTTCAGAAATACTTCCAAGGAAAAAAATAATATCCAAGAGTATTTCTTGCTGCTTAAGGTGAATGCCTGTAAATGCATTATCTGGAAACGCTACAGAAATCTTTCAAATAAAGACGGAAATCACTTTCACATTGCTTGTTCTCCAGAAATAAAACTTGTGTTTGAGCACAAGTCATACTACTTGTAACTATTGACAGAGTAATTTATCTTTAAAAAGCTTCACCTTAGAAAAGTGAGACATCAAAGAGGTCCAAGTCCGTTAAGAGAGGGAGGATCTTTAATTTTATTTTGCATTCTGGCTCTTACTCTACAAAGACCAGAGGAGATTGTGCTGATGCTCAAGAATTGCAATCCAGAGCTGTGCTTGCACAGGAAGGGTGTGCCTGCAGTGGCATGTCAGCACTGTAGTGGCTACTAGATAAATCTAAATTAGCACACTTTAGACTCAAATTGTTGGTTGTTTTTGGAGTGCTGAGCAACCGGGTAGAATTTTTAGCCAGTGCACAGATGAATAATCAAGTACCACGCCAGGCTGTTGGGTGCTGTCTGCAGACTGGGGTTAAATATATGGAAATTACCTGTATGCACATGTTCAAATTGAATCATATTTATAACAGTGAAGAAAATACCAATGTTGGCATCAATAGTTATTTTTTTTGTTGTAAAACTGCTGATTTTCCTGATGAAAAGCAGCTTTCTTTAATTATTGGATTACCTTTTCCCAGTAAGAAGGCTCTGAAGGATTTAAATACTCATTTTTTGAGTTATATTATGGGTAACTTTCGAGTGAATTAAGTTTCTCATAGCACTGAGTCAGTGGGAGAATAAACATATTTATCTTCATACGAATGAGCAATCTGAGCCATATGTTTGCATGGTAGAACAATATGAATTATACAGAATGTACAAAGAGCTTTTATTTTCAATAAGAAATTTTATTAAAAGCAAAAAAGCTTTAGTCTGGCTTTTAGTGGTAAAAATAGGTGACATTAATATATATATGGTGCAATATAAATACTTAATGCTTGTGATTATTTCTTCCCCTTCGGGCACAACAAACCTCTCCAGAATGTTTTTCATGCTCCAAATACAAAGGCAAATTGAATTATAATTCAACTGCTTTCCTGGATGGAAAGAAGCTGGATAAAATCTGGGTGCTTTTTCCTGGTTGTGAGACCAAAATGGAAGTTTCCACTGCAGTGGTTCTGGTGTTTGCTCCATGTGAGTAGCACCAGAGAGACACTGATGTGCTCCTGGTTGGAGGAAGGCTGAACTCAGTTGGCTCCTGTTCCTTTTCACCTCTAAGGCAAACAACAAAATAAAACCTTTACTCGGGTTAGCTGGCACTGCCTTCAAGCACTGATGCACTCTGAATCCTCTCCTCCTGTGGGAGAGCGCCCTTTTTAATATCAATATTTGCTTTCAAAAACGTGCTGATCACTCTCTTCCCACGGAAAGTTTGAAGATGTCTGTGGGTGGTCAGACTGATAGGACTGCCCTGAATTTTTAAAATTACTGTTTTGGTTGCAGACGCTTTGTTTGTCCATCACATGGATGCTCTCCTGAACTGACTGCTTTCACAGTTGCAATTGAGACGCTTCAATTGAAACTGCTTTTTTCTAGTTCATTGGGCTGATATCCCCACAGGTCTCTTCTTAAGTGCATCTCTTTGTCTTGTAGTTCAGGCATTTAGCAGCCAGTCAGAAACCTTCAAAAGTCAATGTACTGCTGTCAGTGGTGTTGTAGTTTTACCTGTCTGGATGCCAGGCACCCATCAAACCTCTCTATCACTGCCTCTCTTGGCTGGACAGAGGAGGGAAAAGGCCCTGGAGTTCAGAGAGGGCCAGGGAGAGATCCCTCCCCCATCACTGTCACGGGAAAACCAGACTCGACTTGGGGAAATGGATTGAGTTTATAAACAAAGAACAGGATAATGAGAAGTAAAACCAGTATTGAAAACACCTGCCCTGCCCCCCACTGCTTCCTCCTTCCCAGGATTAATCTCAATTTTCTCCCTCGTCCCCTCCCAGCAGCACAGGGACGTGGGAATGGGGGGTTAAGGGCAGTTCATCACATCTCACCCCACTCTACTCTGTAACCAATTACAGCTGTTTAAGAACTTTATTTTGTTCTTAAATCCATTATCCCCTAGGCATCACCACCTTCTCTGCTGGGCCCGACCTTGACCAGTGGCAGGTCTGTCCTGGAGCCTGGGCTGGCATTGGCTCTGCTGGACATGGGGGAGGCTTCTGGGAGCTTCTTACAGAAGCCACCCTTGTAGCCCTCCCTTCACTACCAAAACTTTGCCAGGCAAACCCGGTATCTGTATGGTGGATGCTCACCAAGCTGCTGTATCATTCCTCAGCTGGACAGGGTAGAGAAAATGTGATGGAAAACAAGGAGGTTGAGGTAAAGCAGTTTATTAAAGCAAAAGCCAAGATTGGATATGCACAAGCAAAGGAAAAAGCCCAAAGATTTTATTCTCTACTTTCCACCAGCAAGCGACATCCCAGGGAAGCAGGGTTCCAGTGTTGCTCTGAAAGGCAAACATGGTAAATAATCAATGCTCCCCCTTCCTCTTCCTTTTGTTAGGTTTTGTAGGAATCAATGTCACATGGTCTGGAACATCCCTTTGGTCAGTTTGGGTCACTGGACTGGCTGTGTCCCCTGGTGGGACCTTGCCCACCCCCAGCCCCACTGCTGGGGGAATCTTGGATGCTGTGCCAGCCCTGCCCAGCAGCACCAAACAAGTCACCTTTAATTGTCTTATTTATATTCATTCCTAGCCAGTTTTCCTTTCTGCTTGCTTTAAGAAGCAATGCCCTCTGGATTTCCTTCATCTCTTTGAAAATTGCAGGTGTTCTCATGCTAGAGAAACAAAGGGGCTCACTCTTCCATATGCAACAGGGATTCTCAGCATGCTGTGATGTCTCAGGTCTGGTTGCCACCTCTTGACTTCCCTGAGGAAGGTGGCCACTTCTCCACATGAGCACTGCTCTCCTCTCTAAGCATATTTTACAGCCCTCTTCATTTGGAGAGCCCCTTTGACAAGCAGAGAGTTTGGAAGGCACAGTGCAGATGCAAAGCCTGGTTATGAACCTGGCTGGGAGGGCTGAGCTGGAATTTGGTGCCCACAATGTTGCAGTTTCAAGCTAAAGGCCTGATTAACTGAGAAGTGTTTCCCTAAATGTGATTTTTCTTGAATTCTTTTGTGATCAGTGCTGTGCTTCAAGGTGAGTTTTCTTCTTAGACTGAGAGATTTCTGTAATTTAGAACGGCCTTCCCAATTACAGTTTATTATCTTGTAGTACAAGGAAAATAATTAATTGCATGTCTTGCTTTGGAAGTTCATTGTTCAAGATGGCCTTCAGAAGCTGCTATGCTTAGAGCTTATGAGAAGGATGAAATTGCAGGTTTGCCCTTTGGGTTGGCATTTGCAGTACACAATTGAGGTAAAGACAGCAGCAAGGGGGGGGAAAAGGTATGGCAGAGAAGCATCATATGAGATTTCTTAGCTAGAAATAATCAGGTTAAGAACAAGGCCTCCTTTTAATTGAATTTCTTACTCACTGGATGGTGTTTCTAGCTGATAAGGTTTCTGACCTAGTGTGATGTACCTTCTCAAAGAAAACACTGTTTTCAACCTATGTGTAAATATCAGTCTAATGTAAAATATTTCCTTACTTCTTCAAATTTATTGGTGTTTCAATATTGCATTTTCTAAGTGTTTCTTTGAAATAAGGATTATGATCTAAGCTTGCTTTTCTTTATCAAAGACTATTGAGTTTCTCCCATATTTCTCACAGGAGAAGTAATACAAGGCTTGTCCCAAAGAAGGGATACTGAGAAATGGAACTTTTTTGGGAAGTGGGATGCAAAAGTAGTGATACAGCAAGGGCAAATCAGCCCTTTTGTAAAGCAAGAATAAGAGAATGTTAATCTGGTCCAGTAGCATTTACTATTTATTTACAGCTGATCAATAGAAGTCATTGAAAGAAGATATCCATGCTGATAAGAGCTCTGGAGAAAAGCAGACATTTATATAAGCAATGAAATAATTTATTGCTATGATAATTACATGAAGATTTTTCAGGAATTAATTTTTACTTCAAAACATTTTTAGCCTCATTAGAGGAATGCAGAAGGAATTTATCTCTGAGACAAACTTCTCCTCATGCCCACATATCTGGAAGTCAGTTCTGCAGGAGAAGACTGGACTAATAAGGTCTTCTAACCTACTGAACTAGAGCACGGCCTTCTGGTAGTTCTACCAGTCAGCAGAAAATTAGGATGATAAACTAAAGTTCTAGCAGTTGTAAGGTGTAATTCTGCCAACCAAAAAGCCCTGTTGCAGTTCCAGTGATTAGTCTAATGCTTTGAGTCATGTGTACGTGGAATAAGAGCCTTTGAAAACTGTGTAAACCCTTTTTTAGGCAGATTACTTCCTTTAATTGGTAAGCTTGCAATGCTTTTTCCTAAGCTTTCTCTACTGAGGCCAGGACAATCGAATTTCTGCATTGTATTAGTGCAGAATGGATAAGATGCTAAATAAAAATTAATTCTTGTCTTTGCATGAAAGACCTTGGATTGGTTAAGCCTTCTTAGGAGGGCTGTGTTTATTTGCTACATTTTGCTGTAACTACAAATCCAGATTATGTTCCTAAAGTAGAATTTACTGACAATGTATTAAAAGTTTGTTTGGCTTGAGGTTACATTTAGGGTCTACAGTAGCTCCAAGAGCTGAGGCAGTGACTCTTCAAGAGCCCTTGGAAAAGCCTCCTTTGCCAGTGTTGTGGTTCCTGAAAAGGACAGTAATCCTAGATGGTGATTACATGATAAAAATTGCACAAAACCATGCTGCAGTCTGTGCCTACACTTTTAACTGATGTTGAAGCCCAGATATTAAAACATGGAGGATTCATGGATAAGTGGTTTACACAATATAAGGATTTGTTGGAAGAGGAAAAAAAAAACAGGACAACAAGGAGAAAAGAGAGTGACATCTGACCTTTGCTGAAATGCCACAAACAAGAGCGATATGTTTATTGGTGTAGAAGACAGTTGATTACCAAGGAAGCTGAGGAATTGACTGCTGACTTTGATTTTCAGTAAAATAATTATTCAGAATAAAATTCAAGAATGGAAAGGGGGTTTCAGATCTGATAATTTATATTCACACCATTTTTGCTGAAGGGACTAAATAATCGTTTAAGCAGCTGAAAGAAACAGAGGATGGGAAGGAATAGAATCAGGTTATCTGGCTACCATTCCCTTACTTGGACAACTCTGTTTCCCATTATGCTGTCATTCAGTTTCTGTCTCATTTATATCAGATGCAAATTATAGAAATATTTCATTTATCTCTTAAAATAATAGCTGTCTTTCCCCAAAGTTTTCCAGAGATGTCTCTGAGAGTTGTCATTCCAATTAAAATAAGGAAGGCAGATTTCAATTCTTCTTTCTCCATATCAGGCCTCTCTATGTGGGGAATTCTGGTTTGTTACCTGGAACTGAAATGGGTTAATTTTAAATATAAAAAGCCTCTCTGCTCTTCACAGACTCCATTAGATTCAGTTCAGTTACGTTGAAGGTCTAAGTATTTCACCATTCAATATATTTTGGATGTAGTTTGCTGTGCCAAGACACAAAATTGATTGTCTGGGTTATGTGGCTTCATCCATACTTATAAGTATATTACAAAGTGGGCATCAAAGGCTTTATGGTTGGTGAAAAGAAAATGATTACAGAATGAGCATCTGTGGCACTTGCCAAAAGGATTAGATTTTTATTAGACAAGAGGCTAAAAGAAGTGTTGTTACTTCAGGCATTATGTTTTGGGAACAGACCTTGAAAATGCCTTGAGATACCAGGATTAAAATAACACTCTGCTCATAAAATTTGCAAGCATATTGGGGCCCCCCTGCCTTGGATGCTGTAGTTCCAGTTTTTGGGGCGATTTTTTTTGGTGTTTTGTTTTCTTTTTTCCACTTGTTTGTTTGGCTTTTTGTGTGGTTTTTTTTTGTTGTTGTTGTTGGTTGGTTGGAGTTTGTTAAATATGTTTTATGATCAGCTTTCTGTGTTCCCCATTTAAAGGAAATAGCTAAAACTATCTGTTTCATATGGTAATAAAATTGCTGCTTACGAAATATAACTAATTTTGCGTTGCTAAAATACCCTAAAGAATAGGTCAATAGGTCATTAGGAGAAACTGTTCCCTGTATGAGTAAGGGCTTTTTTATGTCAGCTTTCATGAGCTAATGCATGTAATGTAGTATGATTGCAGAGAGGAAAAGCAGTTGTTCATCTAAAATTTCCAGAAACAAAGCATTTAGTTTTAAAAATGATTCTTGTTATTTAAAACTCTACATTCTTACTTTTCTCCTTTACCTAATTTTGAGCTGTTCCTCATATCTGAATGTGGAGATTAAGCATGATCCTTCAAAGATGCCTAAGCTTCTTCAAGGATGGTTTAAAATGATGTTGATATCCCTGTATCCTTTCACCACAATCTTTCATTAAGTTGAGATGTGTATTTAATTATACAGGGGCATAATTAAATTTTCAGTTCTTTGGATCAGAGACTTTGTAAAGTCTCTGGACTCTCATCTTTAGATCTCAAAGATGCAGTGGCTGGCATATGGCTGCTATCAGAAAGTTGTAATCAACCCGTGCCTGTCACATCTCAGCTTTGCCAGTCCAGAAGCCATCACTGCACCTCACAATGACTTGAGAGTTGACCATTACTAAACTGGGTGCAGCAGAATTCCCAAGCCATGCTCTCTTCTGTACATAAACTTCCTGAAAATCTTTTAAGCATCAAGTGTGTTTGTATTCTCATAGGTGAAGTTCTTTTTTCCTACCCTGATCATTTTCCACATGGCTTTTTAAATCAGTGCTTCCTGTTTAAAGTATTAGGACTACAAATTTGATGTACAGTCCTCAAATCTGTTGTATTCCTCTTTCATGGCTGTAACTGCTCTGAGCACCAGCATCCTTTCTGTAAACTAGAAATAGTGCCTCCTCTCCACGTGTCTTTTTTTTTTGTTTTTTCCTCATTTGTTTGGACTCTAAAATATCTGTGAGAAGGAGAAGACTGGATGACTGCTGGTAAATAGCTCTGCTGGGTTACATATGTGATGAATGCTGTACTTTCATCCTTCCTTACCAAATATTTGGACTTGAGAGGTTCTCTTGGTCCTGTTCTATAGATGTCCTCTAAGGAAAGTGGGAAATGCATGTCACTTTTCCACTGTCAGAAAAACCATTTCAGAAAGATCTGGCAAATTGTTCTCTGTGTATTGCTGTAGTTACACACCTGCTAATGGGGAGTGTTTCAGATGGAGGCTGATTTTAGAGCTGGGGCTGTTTAGAGCCAAACAAAACGTGGTCTTGATTGTAGCAGCTGGGACACCCATTATTATGCTTCGTGTGAGGGATGTAAACCTGCCCACTGAGCATATAGAAATAAATATTAAACAACTGTGGCTTCAATCTGATGCTTCTGGTACATTCCATTTTTGCCAAGCTGCAGTGGGCTCAGTGAAGAGAGGGGTGTTTGATGCTTGATGCATGGGAGGCCAAGAATCAGAATTTCTCTGGAATTCTGTACAAGCCTTTGGATGCAGCTCCTCTCACAGCCACCTCAGTGTGCAGCATAAAATCTGCAGGAACCCCAAGCCAGGCAGAAAATAAGCACTTTTTACATCTTGTGAAACAAAGCTTGGGGCTGTGTGATGTTACCACCAGCAGCACAGCTTTGTTTTACCTGGTTTTTCAGTTCCAAAAATTGCACGCTTAAAAAAAGAAGAAAAAGAGAAATTGTTGAAAACCACTTTTCTGTTGCTCTGCATGCTTTATCTCCTTCTGCTTGGCAACCTCCACACCTGCTGTTCTGACTACTAAAAATTGTCCTTTCTTTTGTCCTGTGGGTATCTCTGCTTAAGAGGAAAGGACAAAGGATTCACTAGCGTTTTCCTTGGTTTCTCTAAATTGTTACTTTCAAAATTAAGCTTTTGTTAACAGTCCAGTGTTCTTGGGGTTGAAAATTCAGGAGTTTTAATTAGAATAACTGTGAGCTAGGACAGTTGCAATAGTACAGCCATGTACTGCCCTTAAAACCAGCTTTTTAATGAATTTATGTGTGCAGCAGTGAAAAATGGCGTTTTCTCCTGCAGTGTGAGGCTGGTTGTTGGGCCAGAATGAGGGAAAAGAACAGGTGAAAAGGGAGTTTACTCCCATCTTCTACTGGGGAATTTTTTTGTTTCCAACAGTCCTTGGTTAAGGCTCCCACACAGTTTCCCTTTTCCTTAGCTGGAGTCTGCTTTAGGAGCAATCTTCATTTGTGATGTTACTGAGAAATATTTCAGTATGTGAAACATTTGCAGATGTTTCAAGAGGAGAGGTAAATTCTTTTTGAGTTGAACTTGCTGATGCTCGTGGATCCCTCTCATCTTGATTCTCTTGATTTCTCAGTTTACTCCAGTGGGTGTTTTTCATAATTTTCTTTAACAAGAGGGTGAAGAAGATTTGACCAAAATGTTTGCAGGAATTCAGAGTTAAGTTACAGGTTTTAAAAATTAGGAACTCCTGCCTTTTGCACACTGAGGTTGTTATACGTGGGAAAGTTGGAATAATGCTGCAAAATACTTGTAAGTGCAGATCCCTCTATGTCAGATAAGCTACACTTTGTGTTGGCATGGTTAAATGATCCTCATGAGGGGAAAAAAAGAAATATTTTCATTGCATTTTGAAATGTTTAATTAGATTGTAAAGGAATGGAGTAATAATTGCTGTTTGTAAAAGGAAACATCCTTTCTAAAGCTGGTGGGAAAAAGAAAAAGTATTTATGAGAATTCTGATTTCCTTTGTATTTGATATGATCAAATTAATGCTTTTCTGGGTTGACTTTAATTTTTGTTTAACTTGTTCCTCATATTTTTTCACTTTTGAACAAAATAACATTTGAAAATGTCTACAGACCCAGAGGGACAGAAGGTTAGAAACCCATCTGATTAGATACAGATGTTGATAATTGATGTTGAAGAATGTGAGAATGAAATAAAATTTAGATGTCAGACTTTGCACTGGAAGGTTTATGTTTCAGAAGAGGCCATTTTGAAAGGAAAACACGCCAAAAATGTTCCCAGAGAGACTATAGGTAGTTTTTGCTTTCTGTATATATACAACTGTGACAGCATATTGGGGAAACCAAAAATGTGCTCACAGTTTTCACTAGATAAACTGCTGATATATTACTTTTTTTCTCAAATGGATATTAAAAATACAGTAGCCAGGTTTACTGCCCTTTCTACAGGTACACACTTTCACAAGTTTTAGAGCTATACTGTAAAGGAGAACGAGGGATTAGATCTGGGAGTTTTATAAACCTGGCTGTTGTAAAACCTCTAAGCTTACCATCGAAACTCATTTTATTTCTTAGTAACATCCTTAAAATTACTTGGACAAAGTGTTTCACATAAACTAGTAGAAATTGTATTATTAAATTAAGATTTTGTAATGTTTTTAAATTAAAGTACATTTGCTCTGGTTCTGTACTGAAAATAACTCAAAAAACACAAGCAGAAGTTTCCCTAGAGAAGATCCTTGCATTTCTTTAAAAACTGAAACTTGATTAACAGTAGAGATTTGTAATCACATAAAAATGTATCCTATCCCTTTCTTAAACTCCCTCAGAATATTATTACACATCTGTGTATATTTCCTTATCATTCCTGCCTCATGGGAGACTGAGACCATTCATAATTTCAGAGTGAAAATTCAGTTTTCTCAGATTGCCTTCGTGCATAGCTTGACAGTCTCACCCTGGCAGATTTATGAATCCATTAACAAAGCACTCAGATGTGCTCCCACAGTTTGTAGATGTTGGGTTGTACAAAATCCAGCACAGTAATCCAGGTGTACATCTGGACTGAGTTATTTCACTAAAAATAAGGGTCCTGGGTGACTACAACAAACCTTTATCAGCTGCCTATGCTCAGGCTGATTAAGCACATGCAAATGAGAAAATACAAATATTTTATTCTCAGTGGTTTCAGAGCATTAGGGAAGGTTGCAGCTCTTGGCTGCAGAATGAATCTTGCTTAATGACAAGTGAGAAAGTTGTCACTAACTTGTAGCTGAAGTTACTTGTCAGTGTCAGTAAATCATCACAACTGCAGCTGTTATTTTTACAAAGCTGTCTCCACAAAGTAATTTAGGTATTTTTTCCCCAAATGAGGTCTAATGTATACAGTATAAGGCCAATTGTAGGACAGACAAGTCTAAAATTTTCTGACCTTTATCAGCAATAAATCTAGGAAATTAAACATTGATTCTACCAAATGCAAGTATGTAATGAATCACTTATTTGCTTTATAGCTTTACATTATTTATTATTTTTTATTTATTATTTATGCTTATATTTATATTTATTATTTTGCTTATTTAGTTATTTATATCTTTGCATTTAATATCTTTACATTATTATCTTTAATATCTTTAGATGTGCTACAGAGACAGTTTAGAGTTTGGCTGTAAATAGTTTGTGCTCTCTTGTGGAACTTGCTCATCAGTTAAATGTTGTGATTATAAGGTCTGAATGCACCACTGACTCTCTAAAATTAATTCTGTTGTAATAAGGGGACCCTTTAACTTCTATATCAGACTCTACTGTGGATTGTGCTTAGGATGGGAGCTGCTAAAGCCCATTTCCAGCTTGGGTATTTATGATGTGTCTGCTGGGATGTGGCTGTGGGACAGCTCCCAGGGACCAACGAAATGTGTTGGTGAAAAGGGAAGGAGTAAAAGAGAGGTTAAAGGGGAGGAATGAGTGGCTTTGACAGCTGACACTTGTGGCATGTGCAGATTTCTTGGCCCCATCCTGTTAATAACAACTTGAAGGTTACAAGATGACTTTCGGGCTGTACTTCAGAGATTTATTTTTTAGGATTCATGCATGTTGTCTCTTCATAACTGTTTGGAGAACAGCTGTGGGAAACAATAAGCACAGGAGGGTGAAATAAAGCAGTTTATATTTTCAATTACAAAATTCATAAAATAAAGGGGAAGAATTTTGTGGCCTAGGTGGTGTAATACACATTTTCTCACCTTTAGCAGGACTAAAGCTCTGACTGCAAAGGCTTTATCTGCAGTTGAGTAGAGACTCACACATGCTGAACTTCCAGCATGTGTGTAGAGAGATGTTCTTAGGGAAGAGGCACTGATTAATGTTAGTGCTGCATCACAATCCACAAGCTTTTCTACCAGCAGCTCCTTTTCGGAGGTTGTTTCAAGTAAGACAACTGTCAATTTTAACCTAGTATCTGTTTTTCATAAACTTTTTGTTGAGGTTGCTGCAGTGTGAAACCACATGTTTTCTTAACAATCAGGTTTTCTTCCATGCCAGTTATATTGCTTCCTTTGTAATAAGCCTGTAATTTCATTGCAGTGGCATTCATGAGCACATGCTGGATGCATTTTTAAGCCCTCTTTAATGTGAGAAGTGAACAGAGCTGGACTAGGAGTTAGGTTTGGATCACAGCCTTTTCTTTTCCATCTAATTTTAAACAGCTTTCTCAACCACTGTCATGCTCTGGTCATGTTACTCATCCCCCTACTGCTGCCACAATGCACCACCGTTGTCTCTCATGTAGCCCTGATGCATTTTTATCCGTGTATTTTTATTTTGTCCGTGTGTAGGTGTGCCTCTCTTGGTTTAATAGGGATTTATTTACCTGTGTGTCCTTGGAGTAACTGAGAATTAGCAGAAGCTCCGTGGCTCTCTGCACTTTGATAATGCTGTGTTTTTATTTCTCTCAGAACTGGCAGCTATTGGGATGTTTATTAGGACTTCTAGGGCACTAAGAAAATACAAACCACTGAAAACAAAATTATGCTGGAGTTACTTGCACAACCTTGCTATAAAGGATAGAGACAGATAAAAGAAGGGGCATAGAAGGTGTAACAAGGATGTTTTTTAAAGAAACATTGCCAGAGGTGTAAGCTGTTAGCCTAAGAAAAGGCTGAGTGAAGATATGCTAGCACTTCTTGTATGTATTAGTTAAAGGATTGATGCAAAGAGGTGTAACCAGTGTGTCTGCAGGTAAATCATTCTCCAGCCCCACTGCTGATAGAGCTTAAAGCAAGGCAAAGGAGCTGCAAGCTGGGCATAGGGATGTGGACACACATTTAGAGAGCTAGGAAATTACAGCTTGGCAATTCCTTTCAGGCCTGGATTTCTCCTGTCTCTCAGCTCCATTCCCAGGCTGACAAGCTGACTGCAGCTTCAGTTAGGGAGGAAGTCTCCCAGAGTGATAACTTGGTGAAAAACAGAGTGGAATTCATAACAAAGATTAACACCTGGTGTCTTTGCCACGGGACATCTGGACATGCTGTCCCAAGAGATGCTTGTCCCAATTGTCCAATGAGCTCCTGTCCTGTCCTAACTGCACATGACACACCTTAAATACAGGCTGTCCATACAATAAATTGGCCTTTTTTCCCCAGAAGAGGTCCGTGTGTGTTGCTGTCTTTTCTCTCTCTTTGCAGCGTAGTAACTACATAGGGAAACCTTTCTAGGGTAGAGAAACACTAGGGAATTCCCTGAGAAGGTTAGAAAACCACTGGTGGTGGGAATCCTGGTGAACTTCTGCTAAGAATAGTTTAGATGTTCTTAATCCTATGGCAGGAAAAAATAATTAAATTATCTCCTGAATTGCCTTATTTTCTGTTCTAGGCAGAGAAAACTTGAGGCCGTAGTACTGATGTGCTTAATAAATTCTATTGCTTTAGCTCCTTTTGTTCTTCCTACTAAACCAAAAAATGCAAAATGTGCATTGTTTTTCAGTCATCTCTTCTAAACATAGCTTTTCCTTTCCTTCAATGTCAGGGGAAAAGAATTCTTTCATCAGAATCTTCCCTCATGAAATGGTTGTTTCTCTTGGCAGCTTTTCTTTGCAGTGATTCACTGATTCCCTTCAAGAAAAGACAGCTAGATAAAACTATGAGGATAACCAAAGCAGTGTAGGTAGGAAGAGAGTGAGAGCTAAAATGTCATGGAAAAGTAAAATCTGGCATAATGAGCTCATGCATTTCTATGGTCCCCTTGATCATAACATTACAGCACCTTTCCTTTGAGTGTTGTTCTTTTTGGATCATGTGTGGCTGCATCCTCTGTGAGGGAAAGCAATATTCTGGACAGAATCCTTCATGAGAAGAGAACAAAAATCATGAGAGAGGACCATTTCTTCTATTCCAGATTAGACATGTATCATGGTTTAACCCCAGTCTGCAACTAAAGTGCCATGTAGCTGCTTGCATAATAACAATATTGGTAATAAATAGTGAGAGAGGCGAATAATAAAGACAAGATGTGGACCAACAGTGGGGAAAAAAAGCCTCTAAAAATGCAATTCCTCAACTATTTATTTAGTCTGCTTTCTGGGGTAGCTGCAGAGATATTTGTGATTGCCAACAGAAGGGAGGAGGTGGTGTGAGGGTACAAATCTTAAAGGAGGAAGAAAAGGATGGGAATCATCCTTACCTCCACAGTGACCACAAATAAGCTTAGAATGGTGCATTAAAAATGAAAACTGATGTGTTAGACCACCCTTCTAATTGCTGGTTTTGTGAAATGGAAGGAAAACATAATCACACAGCCTCCAGGCCCTCAAATTCTACTAAAAAAACAAAAAAAGAGACCACAACTAAATCTTCCTTTCCTCTATCCTTCAGATGTAATTCTGATAATGTTCTGATATTAAAATGCCGTCAGTTTTTAATAATAAAAATAAATTATAACTTATTTATCTAGATCACTGCTAATTGCCATGTTTCTGCCCTCCCTATTCTGCCTGACACCAGGCAATACTGTGTGTGATTTAGGCCCTTCCTTGTAGCACATCACCTGTTGTCCTGCACATCTCTTCCAGTGGCTGAGTGGATCTCTAATAGCTCAGAGATGTCACCAGGGTACTGCATGAAACACGATGGCTTTAGCCAGACAGCAGCATGGCAAAAACTCAAAATAGTCAAGGAGTGAACAGGTATTTGTATTTCTGACCTCTGAAAAATGGCCTTATTCTGTGTTATGATCACTGAAGAGATAAAATTATTGCTTATAAAGTTATACAATTGGAGCATTTCCCTCCTGCCACAAATACTTACCTAGATGTATGTATATATTAATTTACACAGATTCAGTCACATTGCTGGCTATTCATGTGCAGCTCTTGTTGTCTAGTCCCCCACTCTGATCCTCCCAGCTGACACTCAATAAAATATAAGCATTGCATGATTTGGATTAAAATGCCAATTTCATTGTTGCCCATTCTGTTGGATAAAATTGAATAAATTTTCCCTTCCTGAAAAGCTTCTAGATTTGTACCTACAGTGCTGTTCAATAAATTAATAGTGAGGCTGTACCCAGTTACTAACAGGATCGTATTTTTCAAGACATGCATTTGATTTCCAGACTGAGTTTTTCTTCCACAACTGATAAGAAGACTTTTTTTATCATTCTCACTGCCTGCTCAAACTGCATGCTACTAAAGTGAGATATTTTACAGGCATCTCCTACATTATAACTATCTTTAAGCTACTTTAGTCAACAGCCCTGAGAGAAATAAAATTAACTTTGCCATAAGCCTATAGTGATCACATTAATAATATTTATCTCCTTAATTATTTATTAATTGGAATGCATATTAACCATAATAATGGCATTATTTTTGTCTGGATCGACATCACACTCATAAATTTGGGATTACCTGGATTATCCATTTACTTCTAAAAATGTTCTTACATTTCTTCAGGTCCTCTGAAAATTGCCATTGTTTTCCAACAGACTGAAAAAATTATATATATCCCCCTATTATTTCTGCTGACATAACTAGTTACAAATTACACAGAATTGCAAATATCTAATTACAAACCTTAGTACCAACTCATTAATGTCATCCTGAATTATTCTTGATATGGAAATATTTAATATTCTCAGCTATACCAAACATTTTTGTCGTCCCAGATACACAACAGGAGTTCTTATTGATCTCTTCTTAATTAACTCTGATGGAGGCCAAGATTTCCCTTAGTACTGAATCACTACCAGAATTCCTGCAGCTTTGGTTTACTCAGGAAATTATTGCATTCCTTTTATTTCTATCAATATTGGCAATAGCTTGTTCTTTGTAGCTGTTTTTTCGTGCTTAAATGCCTACATTCTCAACCTCTGGCTTATATTCATTATAATTGGTTTTTTTTATACAATCCCAACTTTAAGTCTGCTTAGTTTTCTAATTAATATGATATTCTTTCTGAAAAAAAAGAGGCAGTTTTTTCATACTGTATTCATGAGCAATACTCTTACTTAGCATTCCTAGTTTATTGCACTTTTATTTTCTTTTTACAGTATTGCAAATCGTTTTCCTCTGGAGGAACTGGCTTATTTTAAAGTTAGAAATAGTGCTTTGGGTGTTAATCATACTTGCAGCAAACAGTGTAAACTGTGATGATTTCTTGTACAAAAGTCACACTGGTTTTTTTTTTTTTTAGGTTTGTGATTTCTATGCTAAGATAGTTCTTGATGCATCTGCCTGTGCCATGCACAGCATTTTGTGTTAGTGAGAAATCTTTTGCCTCCCAACACTTTGTAGGTAGCTCTGTGTCTCCTCTGCAGTGCCCACGTCTGCTACTCAGAATTTACTCACTCGTGGTGTGCTCATTTTCACCCCCTCCCCGTTTTGTTACGTGCAGGTGCAATTGTTTGAGGATTTTTTTTTGGTTCAGTAGGTTGTAGCAGACACCAACTAGCAAACCACGTCATATTTATAGGATACAGCATTTATTTCATAAGCATTTGGCAAAATGTGCCTCTTGAGGTGTCGGGAGCAGTGTAATTTTTACAGAAATTGCCAGTTCTGTTTCTTTTTTTTCCCCAAGCTGCTCGACTGTAAACACCTCAGAGCAATTTTAGCAGAGCAGGAGTTGGACTCAGCACAGCAGGTTGCTGCAGCCCCCTGGGCCATCCTGTGTGTGTCCCAAGTGCACAGTGTTCATGCACTAAGGCAGAAATTTCTTCTATTCTTGTGCCCTGATGTCAGTGTGAGTCCAGGGTGATGGAAACCTCCAAGACCCAGAGTTAGTTGGATTTATCTGTGATGGCAGTGATGCCTAAAGAGGCTGCCTGGAACAGAGGCTAGGCAGAGTTAAAGCAATAAAGCAGGTATTTATTAAAAGGCCTTCAAAGGATCCACCTTGGGTGCACAAGGGCCTGGCCAAAGATACACCCGAGGTGGATGGCAGGTCACAACTTTTCACACTTTTATAAGTTTTGTTCCATTTCCATTTTGGGGTTAATTGTCCAATTACAGCTCCAGGTTCTGCAGTCCCATCCTCCCAGATTGCTCTCCTCATTTGCTGCTGTTTAGACTTTTTGGGCCTGAAGCTGCAATGGTGTCCTTGGTTCTCAGGCTGGAAAAGGATTGTTTTGTCTGACTAAACTGTGGGGAGAGCTTGCTAACACTTTACATGGAGTTCAGAGTTACATACTAGTGCAGTACAGAATCTGGAAAATGTGAAAGCTAAACCTTCAGGTGTCAGCAGGACTGGTAGCACCTGCTCACCTTGGGGGTGACACCTGGACAGTCCCTGCTGCAGCTGCTGCTGTTGGATCAAGGTGAAGAGAAGAGGACTTGGGGCTCACCCTGTCTGGGAAACACCAAGGAGAGCTGCCAGTCAGATCAAACCTCATCACTTCTCACTCCCTGTCCTAGGAAAACATGAATAATAATCCCATGAAAGGCTCTGATTCTAATGAAAAGACATTTTTTGAAGTGTTTCCAACCATCTCAGTTGCTTGACCCACTTTCTGAGTGACTGCACCCTCTAATGGGGTAAAACAGATTGACTTGCAAAGCAGCCAGTTTATTTTTCTGTTGTTTATTCCTTTCTAGCCCTTACACGTATAATACAATAGCTTGTTCTCGTGCCAGTAAAACAAGCACAGTTCTGCTGGATATAGATTAGAGGGGACATATGAATATTCAGTAAAGACTCTATATGATTCATCTCTACTCTGGGTTAATGAAAAGCATGTAAACAGCTTTATATATCCATGGTGAAATGAAAAAGGAATTTTAATCATAGAAAGGAGAATTTATTTCACTTCTAAACCCAGAAAAAAGTATGATTTTTTTTCTCCTACTGTGCAAAGCCATTTCATTTTGCCAAAGCTTTGTGGGAAAGTGAACATTTGAACAGTGAAAGGAGATGAAACAGACACTTAATCATGATGTTGTATCTTACCCAATAGGTAATTTTCTAATGGACCAAGAAAGCCAACGATGACAAGTTGTGGTCAACAGCCCTTGAATGTGCTGATGGTTCTGCTCTCATTACTCTTGTCAGCAGGTAACTTTTATAATTTATCTCGTATTGATGTGTGCTACAGCGAAAAAATAATTGCAATTTAATACTGAGTTCCTACAAAGCAAACGAGACCAAATGATTGTTAATTGCATAATAAATAAATCATAGACTCATAGAATGGTTATGGATGAAAAGGACCTACAAGGTCATCTAGTTCTAATACAAATGAAGCCTCTTTGTATTTAAGAACTGGAAACTGGAATTTGAAATGGAATGAAAAATTCACTTTAAGAACAAAGGCTGGAAAGTTGAAAGAGTCGCTTTATTTCTTTGGATATGCTATTTTTTCAGCTCACCTAAAAGAAAAGAATAATTTCTATACCACCATAAAACACATCCATTTTGCTAAATAACCATCCACTGGAAGCAGAGCAAGTCGGGCTCTGGTTGTGTTTTTTTCTGTGTGCACACCAGGGATTGTAAAGCACCTGAAGGATTAAACTTGGAATGTGTGTAATTTTCCTGAATCTAAAGAATTGACTGGACCAGAGATGTTTCTCCTGATGCTTGGTAGTTCTGCTCTAGATGTTTGCTGTTAGCACACAGGAAGGGTTTGTGTGGAAATGTGCCAGTTGTTAGACTGAGAGTGGAGTGCTCTGATTATTGGTTGTATTTGTTCATCCGAAGTCATTTATGGCATTAGGGTTTTTGAAATCATGAGTGAGTATTTAAAATAAAATTTTTAAAAGTTCTTAGTCCAAATAGGTTTAGTCTTACAGGCTTTTAGTTCAACATCTTTTATCCTCCATTCTTGAGGCAGTTTTTAATACAAAAAGACTTTTTCTTTTAATCACTGCTCCTTATTCTGTTGTAGTACATCACATCCCCAACCACCAGAGTTAAAACTTTCCTAGGTGCCATGTTTCTTAAAGTATCCTTGTGCTCCAGTCAAAATTGTTAATACTGAGTCTTTGTCTTTAATATTCATAATATATTAATATTCATATCCTCGCCAGTCAGTTCAAGCATGTATTTTGTTGCCCACAGTCTCATTGCTTGTTTGCAGTGTTCAAGTTGATTCTTGCTAATGATAGTTCATTATTTACCTCTGACACAGCCCTTTTGCTAACAATGTTCTAATATTATCAATCAGAGCACTCCTCTGCTCGGGTCAAATCATTGTTTTCCTTTAGAGCCCTTCCCCTGAAATCCCCACGTTTGGTGCTGCATTCCTAATTATGGAGGTGTCCTCCTCCTGTGATGGACTGGGATCCAGGCACAGGGGCTGGAGCTGCTTCTTTTTCTTCTCTGGGCTAAAGAAATTTCGAAGATCTACCTCCCTGGTGTAGCAGTGAACTCAGTTATCAAGAAGTCTTCAATGAAGTGGTCAAACATCACAAAGCTGTTCCAGCTGCCCCAGTCTCTTCCGTCCATTTTTAAGTTTTTATACCTTTGCCACTCCTTATAAGGGACTTGTGCTAGAGCTGTCCCGAGGTCCCACTCTTCCAACCCATTTCCTCAAGATGATACAAATACCTGTGTTGGAGTTGGGTGGGTCACTGTGCGTGCAGGCAGCTCTATTCAGCCACTGGTGTATTCCCTCAAACCCTTATTCCCTCTAACCTAGACACATTGTTTTCTCTCTTAAAAGTGAAGTGCAGTGTTTTTATTTGAAACCAATTGCACACAGCTTTTCTTTCTTACATTAATTTATCTGTTACCCTTGATAACTACTGGGTTTGTAAATGTGTTTCTTATCATTTTGTTGCTGCTTGGCTATTGCTGTTTTATTATCTGATGTCCTCTATTAGCATGTAGAGTCCGGGCTTATTTGAAATCATAACAAGTCTTTCATGCCAGCCAAACTCTGTTCCCTCCTTGTGGAATTTTGCCACTATCCTCTGTAGGAAGGGGTTTAGGTCATTGGTGACTCACAACACACTTTACAGAAGGAAATCTATTATTATTTTTCAGCCAGTCAATGTATATTTTTTTTGTCCAAGACAGATTAGTTTCCATAAAGGAAAACTACTGGCTTTATGCAGTGAAGGATGGGGGGTTAAAAGAAAGGATGCTACTCTCACTGGAATGATATGAACCTCATTTTTAACCTGGGCTGAAATGAAAATCTAATGGCAAGACTCCTTTGGGTGCCCTAGATTTACAGATTTACATCTCTAAGATCTTGCTTTACTTCCAAGTCTTTGGTATTTTAAAATCAACAATCTCAGTAATCAATTTCTGGGTTGAGAATATGAAACTTGAGGTATTTTATTTCAGTGCAAGCAAGATCACAGTGATGTTTTAGGGGTTGTGAGCACTTACTGGTTTTACTGGGCACACAAGGAATGCATAATAAAGGGAGGAGCAGCATGCAGTCATGTTGGAGGAGACTTTCTGACCACTAACTCTTAGATTGGCTTTGCAAATGTTGATGCTTACTCATTTAAAGGATTGAAACACATTTATAAAATCAGTGCTGACAGCAAGGCTTATATTAACAAGCAAAAATCGTCAGATTATTTGCACATTACAGCATTTTTTCTTTGAAGTAGGAAATTAACATCCACACGGCAAGTTAACATGTGGTAAAATGCATACATATGAATATTTCTGTGGTTCCATATGGAAAACTTATAAACACCAGCCATTCAGAGAGTCTTGGGGCTTTAAAAATTTAGTATCTAAATTAAAAATGTACATTAGGCAGATCTCTAGCTGTGACCAGATAGAGAAGTAACAGTTTGATGTTTGCTGGCTGTGTTTTTAAGGTAAAGTAGGTAAGTCTTGTGATGATGAAGCATGACAGACTATTCTCTTGAAATCTTCTGGAACAGAGAGAGTAGCATCTGCATCAACTGTTCAATAACTGGTTTCAAAAATAGCATGAGAATTTGCACTTGCAGTTCCACTTCAGACACAGCTGCACCTTTGAACAGACAATTTAAGGCCTTTACAGGTACAGCACTTTTATCTGAAGTATTTCTATAGAAATAAGGTCCTTTAAACCTGGGGATTTAAGCAAAGTTATTTTCAGGAAAAAAAATACTTGGAAGAAAACAAATCCTGCTTTGTTTATTGGCTCTCTGATCCACAGAGAAGCAGAGACAGCAGCTGAAATGACTCAGATTACAATAAATTGAGAAAGTGTTTTCCATGTATGCTAGGTCTGGCTGGGATGGGGTCAAGGCTGTGTTTTAGGCAGGTGACCAAAGCAGTGCTGGTATCACAGCACTGTTGTGGCACTGCTGATCCAGACTGGCCAAGGTGGTTTCCTTACCACAGGATGGATGCTCAGCAATAAAACGGGGGTGGGAGTTTATCCAAAAATTGCTCAGGGATTGGCTGGACATCAGTCTGCTGGTAGTGAGTGATTGCTTCAGCATCACTTGTGCTTTGTGTTTTGTTGTTGGTGATGTTGTGGGGTTATTCCTTATTTATTCTACAGTGTTTATCTCAACCCATGATTTTTCTCTTTGCCTTTCTGATTCCCTGGCCCATCCAGTGGCAGGGAGAAGTGAGCAAGCAGCTGTGTGGTGTTCAGCTCCCAGCAGGGGTAACCCACCACACACTGGCTGCTGAGTTCAGAATGGGATTCAGTCATCACATCATGCATTGCTTTAATCACCAACACATTTTGCTATTTAAGGATTTGCTTAGGACTGTTCTATTGCAGATGTCCCTCCTCCTAGGACCTGGTGTTATCTTAACTCTCCCTTCCTTCTGTAACCATGCTTTTCTCAGTTTTCATTCTCAGAGAAGGTTGGGGACTCTTTTCTTTCTAAGAGAGAGCAATGGAGCTGTGTAGGGTTCAGGGGACACTTCCACCTGTGCAGTTAAACAAAACACTTGGCAGTGATGAGCAGCCTTAACCTCTGAGTGGCAGTGACAGGACCAGAGGCCATGGGCACAAGCTGCAACCCAGAAGGCTCCCTCCAAACATCAAGAAACTATTTTTCGTTGTGAAGGGGACTGAGCACTGCCATAGGTTAATTGTGGAGGATGTGGAGTCTCCATCCTTGGAGATACTCAAAAGCCATTTAGACACAGTTCTGGGCAACAGGTGGTCCTGCCCAAGCAGAGGGTTTGAATGAGATGACCTCCAGAGGTCCCTTCCAGCTGCAAATATTGAGGTTTTTCACAACATCATCTATCCTGGCACACTTATTATTGCTGTGTTAATTAAGGAGGAGTGCAGCAAAGTACTTGTTCAAACAAACTCATTCCCATGCAGTTACATGCTGTGTGGATTTTGTGACAGAATTTGAACATGCAGATTTGTTACAAGAGGTACAGAGGGTGTTGAAAACCTGAGTCTAAAAGTTTCTGCACTGATTATAGCATCCTCACATTTGGAACACACGGTTTTTTTCCTCAGGTAGGGCAAAAACAGGTAGGTAATTAGTTTTCTCAATATCTGTAATCCTTTAGAAATGGCTTTCTTCCACCACTTTCAGTTCCTGACTGAATTAATCTACAAAAATTATTTCTTCTTTCGTGCAAGTAATGATGCCAGGTATGTATGTACATACATAAATATTTAGAGTGGGCTTTCTTGACTCAGACTGCAGTACAGGATTACCTTGTTGTCAATTTAGCACTCTTTTTTTGTTCTAGGCTCCCACTCCTTACACACAAATAAAGAAGTGATCTCCACTGTCACAATCCTTTAAAATCTGTCTTGAAATTAATATATTTTATAAAATTGACAAGCAAGTGTTAGGAATAGGCATTTTTTTTTAGCCAAGTAGGAAAAAAATGAGGATTAGACAGATAAGGTGCACAGATGCAGTTGCAGATCAAGAGGGGCTCTGTGCAGAGGGGTACAGTGCAGTTCAGCTAAATCCATGCAAGTCATTATGTATAACCTCTTGTACTGGTAAACTGACAGAAAACTTATGCACCAAATTACAAGGGTTGATTCTGTTGGTCCAGAGTGAATCTATCATTTATTAATTGGTATAACCTTATGAAGTGCTGCTGCCCAGAGCATTGTTGAGCTTCAGTTCTCCAAAGGAAAAACATTGCACTGCTAAGAGGATTCAGACTCGGCTTCCACGTTTCACTTTCCTCAGAGCTTAAGGGCTGTCTGTGGGTACATGTACTCTTAAATGAAGCTGTAATGCCTATCATAACCATGTGGAACCAAATATTGACTCCTAAAAGTCTTTCAGGAAGCTGCATATGGTTGCTTGCGAGCATTTTGGAAGGGATTTCTATCCTGCCCCTCTGCACAATGGAAAAGCTCAGGGAAACTAAGATGATAAAAGGGAATCTATGGACAGCTTCTTTTTTCCTCCTAGTAAAAGTGATGGTGAAATCAATGTGACATACGACTGTAAAACAGAAAAAATGTTCTCAGAGCTGTAATAAACACTTGACATGAGAACTTGTTAAAGAAGAAATGTAAGAGCTCCCAGGAACACCGGTATTTTATTAGTTCTGTCTATTTGCAAATTGAGTTGTTTGGATTTGTTATGTGGTTGGTAATGAGTGTTTCTGATAGAATATTCCTTATCAAAGATTGACCTTTAGAGAAGAAGAAAATAAATCAGGAACAGTCAACCAAGTACCATCAAACTTTTATTGCAGTTTCTACATAGACTTTTTGTTTTTATTAAGTTGACCCAGGAGAATCAAACATTAACATTGTTGTGTGTTATGGATATCCCTGCACTTAAAACAGCAGTATGAAAACATTTCCCTAAATACTTTTGTGCCTCTAAATGTTGAGGGCATTTCTTTCCTTCCCTTAAAACAAACAATGGTAATCAGAAACACGGAAGCAACAAGATGCAAAAATACAACAGAAGTCTGAACCTTGTTACTTTTAAGTACTAAATGTTAAAACATTGAAAGTTCTGAACTACTAATGTTTTTCGGAAATCAACCACCAGTTGTGTTTAGCTTTGAGAAATGCGAGTTGATAATGCAGATAACAGAAGTGACTGACAAAGCCAATGTTGTTTTTGTTTTCCAGTGTTGTCCGCGCATTTTCGGGTCTGCGAGCCCTACACGGACTACAAAGGTCGCTACCACTTTGGTTTTCACTGCCCCCGTCTTTCTGACAACAAATCTTACATCTTTTGCTGTCACCATAACAACACAGTGTTTAAATATTGCTGCAATGAGACAGAATTTCAGACTGTTATGCAGATGAACTTAACAGGGAATGCAGATGGATATATGCATAAGTAAGTAAATGAGTTTTAAAGTACTCTTCACCAAACTAATAACAGAATCTGAGGTGCACTTAATGATGGAAGCAATCAGAATAATTGCATATACAGAAAACTACTACTAAAAGGTTTTTTGTCGTTGCAGAGCTCCTAAGAGTATTTCAGCTTTGCTTTCTTTGCTTTGACGTGGGCTGTAAACATTGCAAGGAGAGTAAAAGTTGCATATAAATGTGACAAATAAAAAGTTACTTATAAAAGTTAGAAAAGTCTTTCCCATGACCCCAGTTTGATCCAAACTATGTTTAAATGTGCACTAGTAAAAATAAACCCCAAGGCTGTTCATAGGTGAGAGGGAGTGAGCTGACATTTTCTGTATCAACCCAAATGCCCTATTTGGAACCCCTGATGTTTTTGAATCTTAATCTCTTGTAACAAATCACTAGCCTTGGGGAACAGAATGTATTTGCTTTTATACCAACATTGTGTGGTCTCCTTGTCTGTTACCTGGGATACTTCCATGTTCTCCTGAGGGCTGTCCCCCAAAATAAATGTCAGCAAGTTTTTTATGTATAAAGAAGTAGGAAGTAGCAGGTAGATCTTTGTTACTGAATACCTATTTACAGGAACAAAATCTTCCCTTGTAATCAGTTTCCTATTTAGTACTGACATTCTGGCCATTCTAATCTGCTGTGATTTCCCTTGGTGTAATTCCCAAGATCGAATTCTGGTCAACCTGCTCCCCTGCCATTTTATTTTGGTATTCAGCCCCTCCAAGACAAGGGAGAGGCAGATTGGTGTGTTATACCCATCCCCGTGGGAGCAGGTGCAGGGCTGTTAGGAGATGATGGTGCTGGAATACTGATGCTGACTGGTCTAACTCACTGTGTGCAGCTGTGCTCAGCTCGTGGAGTCAGCAAAGCATTGCCTTCCTTACCAGCCACTCCTCACACACACCTGCCCAGAGAAATTTCAGTCATGCAGAGACATAGAAGTTGCATTCTCTAAGTTTACTGGTTGCTAAAGTGTCAGTCGCCTGCAAAGACAGACAAAAATAGACTCTACCCATATAAGATACCTTTAAATCAATGTGGATCTATACTGTTGTGTTACTTTATGTGCACTTATGTCCTTCAGGTGAAATTTCTTTGCCTTGGCTTTGTAGTGCCTCTGGGATCATGAGAACAGATCACACAGAACACTGGGAACATACTGTACTACCAAGCCTGTTAAAGACCATCCACTTTCTGCACTTTTTGTGCAGCCCAGGCAATCCAGCAACTTTCACCTGGGGCTCCCCAAATCTGGCAGCATCAATAGTTCCAGGCAGCCTGGTAGAGTTTATATCCCCAGTGCTCCCACACAATGTGTGCTGTACACATGCTGAACCCCTTTGTGTACTGGGGTGGCCCTGCTCCCTCAGCAGCCCTGGATGGCAGAGAGGTCCTCACAGGACTCTCAGAACAGAAAGGCTCTGCAGGTAGTCACTGCTGTGCACTTAAGAGTGGTGAAATGAGCCTCAAGAATGGGCTTGTGAGGCTGTTACCTCACTTTTCCAGGTTTTTGTCCTGCACAAAGCAAACTGATTTTATTTCTTGCCCTGCTGTTCTGTAAACCGTGCACCAGCACTGCTGACCACCCTGTCCCACAGAGGTGGGGATGTTACCATCAAAGGCACTTCAGACAAGCACAGAGCCAATGCTTCAGGCTTTTCCCAGTGTCCCAGCAGCTATTCTGTGTATTCATGGCCAGAGCTTACTCAGGTAAGGCTCTTCTGCCCTTCCTTCCACCAGCACCCTGGAATGTAGAGGGCAACCAGCTCCTTTCCAAGGCAGAGGAAGAGGTCCAGGCTGATTGCAGAAGATGCCCTGGGACACAGAGCATTTCTCTGCCTCCAGCATTGTTTGCCTGCTCACATCTGCACACGTGCACACACCCCCAGAGAAATAAATCCAGGAATCTTCATATCACAGGGCTGTTTGTGTATGCGAGCAGCTTGGAAAAAAAGGAGTTTGGTGTTCTGTGAACTACAGCATTGATTTTGATTAAAATATTTAGTTTTTATTAGTTTACATGTAGAACTATTTTTTAAAAGTCACCTTATTCAATTGAGATGGAGAAAGAGGTACCTGTGTAGGTTTTGTTGGTAAGATTTGTGGTTGAGAACCACCTGCAGACTATTTACCATCCAGTCCAGGATTTCCTAGGGACATCAGTTGTGTGTTAACTTTTGCAAAGGTATGTGACACCACATTTTGACTGGATATAGTCAAAAGCCTCTGGAGGTGTAGCATGGAGAAGTGCAGGAATGGAACTGGTGTTGCCTTGTTCCTCAAACATCACTTCTGATAAGTCTGTCAGGAGCAGGAAAATGAAGAGATGCTGCTTCCCACGTAAAACTCCACGCATGGAGTGAGACAGACAGGAGAGAAATCTCCTCACCCTGAGCTCAGTGACACTGGTAGGAAACTTCCTGGTATTTTTAGAAGGAGCAGAAAGAAGTGAACCCTATGTGCCTACATTAAAAACATTGCAAAAAGCTTCTTACTTAATACTCTGACTCTATCGTAGAGGATAATTTGGATTCTAATGCATCCAGGCTTCAGTTTACAGTGACAAAGTCAGCTCTTTGTTTAGATCTAATTTCACACACCACTGAAAAAAAAATCTGATGAAATCTATTGTATTGTGGCAGAGGAGAATAATTTAAGATATGGGAATAGCAATGAACTGAAAAAAAATGGATTATAGTTTTCAGGGAAGAGTGATTCAGTATTATTGCTTGGTTTATTTCAATATTATTATTTGGTTTATTTTTCCCCTTGGCCATTCTTGTGATCACCAAAACAAATTTTTTGTTTTATAATACAGTTGAGGGAAAAAGTTAATGAAGTGACTTGTGACTTCTTTGATATGGCACAGCCCAAAAGGCACATTTGTCTTCACCAGTCCCACAATGCAACTATAGCCACATTTATTTACATTTTTCCATTATTGAAACACAATATTTATGTTTTTATAAGTGCAAAAGATGGGAGTATTATATCTTTGTAACCATGCAGATTAATTAGTCTATAATATTTTTGAATGTGAATATGTCATTTAATATTAAATTTAGAAACACAAGTGATGTCTAACAGACAGGAAAAGCTCTGTAATCCAAAGAATTTTCCCTTAGAACTGTCTAAGAAATTGCTTAACTATTCTTAAAAATAGTATCCACTTGAATCTAGTTTGTCTAGTTTTCATAGTCAGGTTTTGTGTTGTGCATACTTTGGTGGATTATCAGTAGTGCTGCTATGATGGGGTTCTTAATCTGATACTGGAGCAATGTTCTGGCAGTCTGTAGTGTATCCATGTTTTTCCTTATCTCTTAGTCCAATTTGTCAGAGTGGAATGGCTTTTGCACACCTCATTCCAACACCCAAAGCAGTGTGAGAACAGAATAGCACCGTCTTTCTCCAAGTAATGAATGTCCTCTGCAGAAATGGTATTTGCTTGAGTAGCACTCAGAGTCATCTTTACAAGAAAGAAAAGAAAAATCATCAATTCCACTACCAACTGTTGCAAAAATATGTAATTTGGCAGGGAAGATCTCTCAGGTACAGCAGTAACAGATTCCTCAGGATTGGACAAAGGCCTGGAGATACTTAGAAAAATAGGGGGAAAAAAAAGTCTCATTTAAAGCATAGGTGCAAAAACTGCACTGGTTTCTTCAGTACCAAGGACGTAACCTTGCATTTCCTAGGAGCAACCCTTACTGTTACTGCTCCAAGGAACAGCCCCTTTGGAGTAGAACGGGGGAAGGAACCATTTCTGAGACCATCCTCCCACATTTCAACTCTGCAGCTGTAGAATTCAGCCCCCAGTTGTTTAGATCTGTTGTTTTTTTCAAACCTGTATTCCCAAAAGTGTTATTTTTTTGTTCATATGCTGCACATAAAACCCAAGAAAATCTACTAAAAAGATACAGGTTAGATATAACCAGCTTATCTGTCTCCAAAAGTGAATTAATGAGATGGATGCAACTTGATACACCCTGTAATGGAACAAACTCTGTAATTTGAATCTCAGCAAATTTGGAATCTGTTCACACTTTGGTTTTAGTAGAAATTGAACTTCTGCCCAAAAGAACAGGAAAACCAGATTGCAAGAATAAACTTTGACAATTAAATCATCCAGGTCAGTGAAATAAGATCAAGTCCTAGAAGTTTTTGGATTCCAAGTTCTCTTCTGTGTTTCAGGCCTTACTGTCATTCTGTGTAAATAAGATTGTTTGTTTTCTATTGAAAACATCTTCTTGATTTGCAGGGCAGTTTTAATTTTAATTAGTAGCCTTCAGAAAAAGTAACATTTTCTACCACCTTAACAGTTGGAGAAACAGAAGATATCAATGTATGGAATATCCTTCTGCATACTAAACATACTACTTACTATTTTTGATAATGCTGTTGTCCCATTGTCTGTTAATTAATATAAAGCAGCCTTTCATTTTTTGTACTTGTGAGTAACAGATGTTTTTTAGGAGGAGCAGATGAATAACTTACACATGATGAATAAAGTGCTGCTTAAAATTGGAACACTCAAAATAGCTCTAATTTTCACTAATCAAAATTTTGGTGGATGGAATTAAATACCTAAAATACAAACAAGTTCTTTTGAGTTTACTATAAGGAATGTTTTTGCCTCTTACATTGTTGCCAAAACAAATATATTTTCTTAGTGTGGGTCAAATACAGCTTACCTGTATGCAAAATGGATCCTGTGGGCATTAATGATGAACAAGAATGGGATTTGTCCAAAGGCACTTCTTCTTGACTTCTCCAGCCTTCACTTGCCTTTTATTTATATTAACAGAAAATAGAATTTACCCCCAATAGGATTAAATCTAGTGGAAGTCAAGAACAGCACTTTCTGATTTTTTTAAATTTCTTTTTTTTTTTTTTAATTCTAGGCTTGTGTAGTCCTAAAGTTATACAGGAAGGGAGCCATTAACAGCTCGGACCTTCCTCTTGTTACTTAGTTATTTGAAAAGGGACCTCCTGAAATGGGAATTTAATCTAAGGGCATTATAGCTGTGTAGTGGAAAAATCATTCCCTGAAGGGAAGAATCAGTCTTGAAGTGCTGACAGACAGCAACACAGAAAGTAAAAGTCTGATTTCTTGTTTCAAACCCTGATTTTTTAAAAAGTATAAAACGGAAGACTCATACAATAGTTTAAATAGAAATGAAAGTTCAAAGCATAGACTTGAAATCTTTTGATCCAGAAAGGCTGGGGGACATGTTTTTAAAATACCAAAATATCCTTCTGGCTTGCATGTATAATATGTCTTCTCATCCTTTTTTACTTCTTGCAGCACTTCCATTTGGATCAATGTCGTGATAAAATATGATTTCCTCCAAGTTTCTCTGACTGGCTGTGAAAGGAGAGCCTGGTTGAGTGTGTGTTCAGTTTTGAGTTCAGCTCCATGCAGATGTGGGTTGCCCACCTATGACTTTGATATAATTTTTCTCTGAGACAGCCTTTCTGGTGACATTTTTTACCAACATCTCTTCAGCTTCCTCTTGGTTTTACAGTCTCCAGTACATGTACTTGCACATGAGCTCATGGGTCTAGATCAGCCTTTTATTTGCTTTCTACCTAACAATCTCATTTTTATACATTTCTTTCCATCTCAGTTCTGATCTCATCCTCCCCACTCACAGAGTTTCCAGTCCAAACTGCATTTACACCTGACAGTCATTTTTCTTTTAATAATACTTCATCTCCAGCAGGGCATTAGCACTTCTTCCCCTTTTTGATCTCCAAATTTTTGACCCCTTACACTTTTTCCTCCTGTTTCCCCCCTCCCTTTCTTTTAATATCTTTAGTCATCTGTTACATCTTTACAGCTTTCTGCACCATATAATTTCCATGGCCTGTGTCTATATATACACATTATAACTACACCAACATCTACATCTCAATGTAGTACGGATTTTCTTTCCTGTTAGAAGGAAAATCTAACATGATATTGCCAATGTTCTTCCTTCCTAAAATTTATTACCAGCCATATTAAGAGGTCTTTAGTAGCTGCTCTGGAAAGCCTATGCACAGATGAGAAGGACAAAAATTTTTGTAAGAGAGGTGGCCTTAGTTTCTAAAAATCATGCCTAAAGCAGTATCCCTACTGAAAAAATAGCTCATTTTTTAAAGACACATGCTTTAGAACAGTATTTTGTTTCAGCCATCTGTATATATTTAATGAATCAAACAACCTTGATGAACTAACACAGTGACCACTATATAGAGATAACTTTTTATTGTCCCTTTTCTTCCATTCACAGCAACTACAGCGCCCTGTTAGGAGTGTGGATCTAT
Organism: Acridotheres tristis; assembly: GCA_037013685.1. Lineage (NCBI taxonomy): Eukaryota > Metazoa > Chordata > Aves > Passeriformes > Sturnidae > Acridotheres > Acridotheres tristis. The sequence goes on from CM072885.1 coordinate 63,600,110, forward strand.
GGCTTTTTTGTGGTGATCTTACTGATCCTGGACCTTTTATATTACTCTTCAATGAACTATGATATTTGCAAATTTTACCTGGCCCGCTGGGGAATCCAGGGAAAGTGGATGACACAGGGACAGGGCCGATGGATTAACCCTGCTCAGGACCCAAGACAGACACAGCCTCAGCCAGAGACACAGCCTCAAACTCAGCCCCAGCCTCGAACATCACAGACAGTACATACTTTAAAAGGAGATGCTTTAAGCCCACCCCTGGTGTCTTTTCAGAGTACATCTGCCTGGTAAGTAAGCTATAAGCCATACTGAGATATATTCTTTTGCTGTTTTGGAGTGTGATCACCTGTATTTGGAAGTGCCTGTGAATTCAGGCTGAACATTTCTAGCACATAATTATTTATATCATGACGTGTCTGATCGAATTACTTTTTAGGTGTAATGTCTTACTCTGGAGTATATTGTCATCTTTTAATCATTTCCTTGGAGAAACAGGTGCTGCCATCTTTCAGTGCTGAACAGTTTTACTACTGTGTCATGCAAATAAACTAAAAATCTGCATCAACCATTATAAAAGTGGTTTTAATCTGCTCTCAAAGACCAATTGCTATGTGTATCTGTTGCTCTGGTTTTAAAAGACTGTATAAATAGCAACGTTGGCATAGCTTCAACGTGAGATATCACAAATCCTCTCTATTTGTGGTATGAGATACAGGAACAACATAAAAAACAGGTTAGTTTTTTATATGCACAGCCAAAAAAGCTTTGCTTTGATCTCATTTGAGAGAGTGACACAAGTAGGCTACTGTAAGGTTAAGTGCTATGAAACCAAGACAAAAACTCCAAAAAACCCCTCAGACCAAAAGGGAGACAGATCTATGGGAGCAAGCAGAACTTGCAACATAAAATTAAACACAGATAGCCATGGGACAGAATAGCATCAAATTATTTTGGACTGGTTTTGCAAAGAAAACACAAGCAAAGGAAGAGAGCTGAGTAAAATATTTCTCTGAAAAAGAAAGGTGGGGCTTTTTTTCTTGTCAAGAAAGCATTAGGAGTTAGAAGGATTCAGAGAGAGTACCAAGTCACCAGTGTATTTTAGAGAAGTTCCAGAAGGCTGAGTGTTGAGTTTTGGCAAAATAAAGCGATCTAAGAATGAGCAGGGTGAAAAAGATGACAGCAGTTCCTGGAGCTGTGGAGCACATGAAGCCTCAGCACTGATGTCAGTCTGAAACCTTCGGGTATTGCTGTGTTGCAGATGGGATGATTCAGTGATAGAGGAGGTTGCTTGGCACTGGAGCCAGTTCTGTATCCAGTGCAGACCAGACTGAAGGACCATTCCAGCAGTGCTTGCTCAAACAGAACAGTCTGGGGCTGCTACTTAAGAGAGAGAATTGCTTGTGCTTTGTTGTGAGCACTCTTCACTTCCTCTTTACTTTTTCCTTCCTCTAATTCTTCCAGCTTTTTTGCACATTGGTTTCCCAGTCTCCAGTTAAAATTGCTATGTGTGTTAAGAACTACATTTGTAGAAAAGTAATGGTATCCTTACTTGATATGTGTGTGTACGTGTACAAAAATGTCAGCATCTGCAAATTTATATACTATTAGTCTGCCCTAACATTATAAAGTGAAACTATTCAGTATTCTTGAAGACGTGATTCCTGGTCACCTCTCCTGACTGACTCTTGTTGTTCTGTTTCTTTGCTCTTCCCGAAGTGTTAAGCGGGCAATGTATGTTAGGATCAGGTGAGCACATCCCCAATGCTCCTTGTCCTGTGCTGGCAGGAGATGAGCATTGATAAATCACTCCAGTAACACTCCCTTCACCTCCCATAAAATTGTTCCCTTTTTCTCCCCCTAGTGCTTTCCTTGCTCAGTGGAAGAAATAAATAGATGCTTCCCTATCAAAATCCTATTTATCCCATGTATTTCAGCAAGTGAAACACTACACAAGCTTCCATATTTTCATTCTTGTAACCTGCAACTTCTGGAACTCGGAGCCCATGAACCAAGAGCACAGATGATTCAGTCCGAGTTGGATACAGAAAAAATAGCAGTAAGCACTGGTGATCACAGGCAAGATGTTTAGCATGCAAAAGAGGATTCTGAGTAAACAGCTCCCTCAGAAAATGACAGATTTGTGTACTACAGCAATTGCTAAAACAGTGGGGAGTGGGTTGCCTGGCTATTTATTTCTCTGTTAGATAATCTGCAGGTTATATAGATGAAAATATGGTAATTTTACCCTACAGAAATTAAGCTTAGTTTCAGAGTCTGATTTTTCTGCTGCAGTCTATATTTGATGAATGACCTCAGTACTGTCTTCTCAAAATGTAACCATACTATCACTGAAGAAGTGAACACGTACTGGATTTATCATTTCCATCCCCATTTTTAAAATTACTGTGTCTATTAAAAGACTGGTTTTAAATTTTCTACCTGAATTCCATTATTCTAGATTATGACACCTGTTTTGGTAACACACCAGGTTTCCAGTCTAAAAAAAATAAACTTTTCAGTTTGTTGCCATTTTAATATGTCCTAAACTTATCCCAGCTTTTTTTGCCTCCAGGGAAAACAAGCATTTTTCTTTAGCACCTCACAAACACACTGTGTGTGTGTGTGGGTATGTGTGTGTGTGTATACATATATATATATATATATATGTATGTATGTATATACACACAGGTGATATCACCCCAATAAGAATGGTTCCTGTGTAGAGATGAGCATTTTGAAAATGTAGAATAGATCTTTTAATCCTGACAGGTATGAATATACCCCTTAGGCATGAAAAACTTAAATACTGTTAAAAACATTTTCCAAACCAGTTTGAAAGTTTTTCGTGATGACAGATGTTGAGGTTGTTAACTTCCTGTACTTCATTCATCTGAGCACAGCTAAAAATATGCCCATTCTAGAAAACACTACATGATGATAACAGGAAAGTGATTCTTGCAAATCCCTGGAGTACTGCAGAGAGCTGATGGTGTAAGAAAGTGTCCCAAGAAGGATGCCAGGATTAGCCTATAGTTTGTAAAGTGGTTTTGGGTTTTCCTGGATTAAATAAAATAAGTAACTGTTCAGGGTTTTTTCAGCATTTCTTTCCTTGCCCTGGTTTAAATGCTATAAACTGGCAATGAATTGGGTATGGCAGAGGGATAAATCAAGCAAGTAATAGTATAGAGTGGGTAGAACCCATCCTGTGATGTTTAAACATTTTGTCACAGTGGATCACTTCATTGTTTACTTGAGACAAAGACAACCATGTATAGCCATAATATTATTATAAGTAAAGAGGTCTGGAATCCATTAGGCAAGCAGCTGGCTGCTCTTGCAGTGTGGTGCCAAGATAGGAAGGAAAATCATTAATCTCAGGAGCATCCAACCCCATTTGGACTAATATTGCTTCGTCCTGTAGCGTGTGGATTTTGCAGACCACTAATGCTGATTTCTTCTTCAGTATGAAAACCATCTGAGGGCTGCCCAAGGCCAGTGTGGGCTGAAGGTGATGGTGGATGCACCTTCTGCAACCCGAGCTCACACCGCCGTGGCTTCCCTGCTGGTGCTTCCTTCAGCTCCCCAGCTGGGCCCTTCCCGGGGGACAACCTGCACTCTGGGCACCTCAGCAAGCTTTTACACACGGACATGGAACTGCAACAAGCAGCAGGCACATTATTTCTACTGCTCTGCAAAGTAAAAGCCAGGGAGGCGATAAAATGAAATGTTGCCAGTTGGGGAATCGAAATCCTGAGTGCTGAAACAACTTGTTCTCAGAACTGTGGGAATGTTTTTAATTAATAGTAATTAAAATGGTCAGGCTTAAGAGGACGATCACACTAAGTGTGGGCCAGGGCAGCCTGGCAGAATTCCTCCAGGTCCTCCGTGACTGTGTTGGGTTCCAGATGTGAGAGGGAGACCTGATCCCTCAGCCTTGCTCTGCTGATGTTAAACTCCTCCTCACCTCCATCAAGGATGCAAATCACAGGGAATAAACACTATCTTGAAGTCCAACATTTGCTTCTGTGTTCCCTGCCTCTGTGCACAGCAGCAGGCAGAGGCACTGTCAGTGATCACACATGTGCTCCATGACTCAGTTTTAGAAACCTGCTGCTTTCCTAGAATCGGGAAAGGTAGCAGCCCAGCAGGGTTAGCCCGTGTTATTTCCTTTACACAGCTGGAATGGATTAGGCAAAGACAAGTCTATTTTACTTTCCCTTATTATTAAAGGCTGGAATCTGCTTTTGCTGTGAATTCCTCTGGGGCACTTTGTCTTTTGGACAACAAATAGAATAGTTTCTAGCCTGCTGCTTTTCGCCTGCTACTTGACACCTCTGCAGATGACTACCACAGCACCAGAGACAATAAAGCCTATAAAAGTACTGGCAGAGTTTAGGAGCCAGCAGGTAACTGAGCATGTCCACAGCAATGTACAAAAACCACATAAATATTTTGCTGGGGGCTAAAAAGACCATGTGAAAGAATTTGCTTTGATACGAAATTTTGAAACAGGATCTAGACTATCACTGCAGTGCTTCCTTCAGTGACTTGTAAGAGCTGCAATCTCTCCTGTGTCATGGGACAGTAGGTCACTGTGCACACAGTCCACCAAAATCATGAGCCTTTGTGCTCTTGATACAAGTTGCTGTAAGCAAGGGAATAAAGGCTGCCTCCTTCCATTTGAAATAAATAAGATCTCAACTTTAGATTAGCAGAATTATTTCACTGACCAGGAATAGGGTGATGCCGTTTTAAAGATGCAAAATTTTGCATCATAGGGCCAAGCATAGTTTTTATTTAGATTCTCCCACCTAGATTTTATGTTAGATGAATATGGCAAATCAGAATACCAGTAGCTGTTTGGGTTTTTTAAAAAGATTAAATAAGTAAAATTGAACATTCATACTGGGCTTTTATGAAAGAACTGTCAGGACTTGACATTACCTAGAAAATCCATTTGGTTATAAACATTAGGTATGTGAGCCAGCATCCACCATTATCTGTGGGCCTCCAATGCCTTTGGAATATATTGGGTTAGAATAACAGATGCTGCTAAATGTATTTTCTTCTAAATATTCTTACCTTGCTTGCTGGGAACTGAATAACTGTAAAAAATAGAAATTAGCTCTACCCCAGCCCAAACCAGCACATCAGGGCAGGAGACCAACACACAGCAGGCTTGGAACCAAACACTTCAAAATCTGCAGCACCCTGAGTCTTGTTTGCTTGCCTTGAAACAACATGCAAAAAATTGGGAGATTTTGGTTCTATCATTTGCATTTAAATAATTCAAGTTACCGAGTGCCTGCCTCCTTCCTTCCTTGTGTTTAGAAATTCACTGTTAGCATGTGAAGTTCAGCCAATATGCAAGACTTTTGTCCAGTTCAATCTAAATCTTTGTGTACATTGATATGCACTAAGTGCATCTTCTGTTGATACATGAGTAGTACACATTGTTCATTTCATGCCATATTCTCCTTTTCCTCTGGCTCCATAAATTATAGACCCCATATTGATTTCTCTACATTCTTAACTGCAGATTCAGGGTGTGTGGGCTGATTGATATTCCCTATTTCAGCTGTTTCTCAGCCTTTTCATTGAGTTGGGACTGTTGCATTCATCAGCTTCAAGAAAGTCTTTTTTAAAGAGACTGTACAGTTGAAGCAGTTTAACTTAAATATGATGATCAGTTGTGAGAAAATAGTAATTAGGCCAAAGACAGATGGTTAAAAGGCTATCTGAGTACTGTTGCTGAATGAACTCTTCATGCTGAGAAATAAAATCTAGTAAAATTACTGGAAACCAGAACTGAACATCTTCCATATTTAAATTCCCTCATCTATTCAGGATATAATTTTTTGCAGTGAGATTGTTACTTCATTTCCATGATACAGATATGGAATGACACTACTGCAGTAGCAGATAGCAGCATAAAATTTATGTGAAATCAGAACATTCCAATTAAGCCCACAATTTCACTGCATAATGTCACAACACTGTAGCATCACACAGGAAGGAGTTTGCCATCCCAAACTGTATCAACCAATTCTATCTCCCATGTCAAAATAGAAATCAGTAAACTTTAAAAGACTCTATAAATACTGTGGTAGTTACACAAGTCCTACCCCTGGCATCCTCTTAGGTACCAGATGCTCAATAGTAATTGAGTAGTGTTTTACACATTTTAAATATGCATAGAAAAATAAAATAACATCCTCACTTGGGTTCTGAAGTATGACAGAGAAACTTTAGCATCAGCCAAAGGTATTTCCACCAGTAGAAAGAATAAAAGGGGAGATGTTGAGGAGCTGGAGTTAATGATCTAAACAAAGAATCCTTTATGCAAAGTGGCAACAGGATTTCTAAGTAGGAGATTTAGTATAATTCATTGTTCTGAACTGAAAGAAATCACTTTAAAAAAAAAAAGCAAAAAATATAGACAGGATATTGCCCATCTTCAGTAGTTTATGCTGCAGAGAACTACTTAAAATACCTGCAGAACAACTATCTTTGTACACTTGGTGCTTTTAACAGAAGTGAGAAGGAAGAAGAAGAAAAAAACAAGAAAAGAGTCTCTGAAGTAAGATGCCATTGCTTTCACCTTGGAAAATGAACTCCCAATGTATATTTTGGATGTTGAAAAACAACTCCCTAAACTCAAGGAGGAACAAGCAGGTAATGGAGCTGAAGTTCCTGTGCTGACCTATTTCTTATTCTCAGTTACTAAACAAAAAGCCATATGTCATAAATAATCCTTCTATTGGTTAGCAGAAGGGTTTTTTAAGTAAGCTAAAATTTCTGTGAGAAATGATGGCATATTATGGGATACCAGACATTAATGAAATCGTTAGAAACTTCTGTGATAATGCTGAAGGCAGGACCATAAACGGTAACAATGTCAGACAATTATTTTCAGTGAGAGCTGAGGTCAGGAATCTGCCACATCATTACTTCTATTGTCCCTGTCCCCTGATGAGATGATGATGAAACCAACGACAGTAGTCATTTCATCAGAGAAATGCTAAAACATGTCTGTATGACCTTGGTTTTATAATAATGTTTCACTGAACAGTTCAAGAAAAGAACTTAAAAGAAAAGGAACAGAAATTAGACAGAGATTTTCATTATTAGCAAGATATCAGAGATATCTTGGCTGTTTTAAATCTCAGAAGCAAAATAGATCAAGAAGTATTGAAATCTGTCATTATACTCTTCATTGAGACATGAAAGAATGCTGATGTCAATCAGCAAACAATTTTCAGGAATTTGAAAGGTTTTGGGGAAGTTACATGATCAACACTGTCATAAATAAATATGCACAGACACCCACAACTCACTTGAGAAAAAAAACTTACCTCTGAGGGGAGTTTGAAGTCCCCATAGAAAGTTTCTGAGAAAGGAAATAAAACCAGCTTAAGACATGAAATGGCAGGAATATGACATGTCACTGGAACACAGACAGAAACGCTGCTAATGTTGGTCCCACGACAGGTGACAACATGATCCCAAAACAGAACAAGTGAGGCACATTGCTTCAAACAACTTGGGAATTAGTTTAATCAGCACAACACTATGCAGCCTGCAGAGGAATAATTGTTTGGAAGTTGGCACCCATCAAAATATACTGGAAGGTAAAAAAGACATGCAAAATGTGGTTATGTGTGGAAACAAGTTAACCCTACTGGTAGGTGAAGTGAGGTATCTGTTTCCTGGTGTTTCTATGTAGTGGGATGCTTTACCTAGGCTCCACAGAATCTCAGAGCTGGAATGACTGGGGAGACACAACTATTGACAGTAAATGTTAAAGGCAGCAATGTAAAGGTGTTTGCACAGAAAAATTATCATAGGGCTCGTATCTGAAGGGAACAAGCGCCAACCGCAATTTTCCTTCCTGAAGAGCTGGTGCTCTGGTACATCTGGGAGGAGTTAATGCACAAAGGAGTCATCCTAGTTACAGGAATTGTGTATTAATGGGCTGCTCATATCCCTGAGCTGAGTTCTGCTGAGCACATGGCACACAGGCTGCCTCCTGTCTGCTGGAAACCACGGCTGTCACATGGAAAAGGAACTGCAGCAGGCTTCATCAGGAATTACAGGAAATTAATTAAGCAGTCATTAGCTATATTCTGTGTTGATTAGTGATACAGATTTTAGTCATTCACGCAGAGGAGGGAGGCAAAGTAATTTAGTAATTTTCTGTTGCATTCACAGTCTTTGGAAAGGGGTGAGTCACGGGGAGCTGCAGAACCCAGCACCTGTTACCTGCTCATCCCCAGCACAGCTTCACCAAAAACCTTCCCAAGAAACTGTGACTGGAAGGCAGCCAGAGATCAACCTTTGACTCACCAAAAACCTCCCAAACTTCTCTCATGCTGCTGCAGTTAACAGCAGCCAGAACACCTGCCTAATTTGCATTTTAAGACATTTTAAAGAAAAGTACATAATGGGCTAAGAGTTTACTCCCTTTTGGTTTTTTTTTAATGTTCACTGAAACCTCTCAGAGCATAACAAAACTAGGCATCCCAATTAAAAAGAGCCCCAGTGTTTGCATGAACAACAGAAAGAAGACAAAAATGGGGATGCATTTTTGTGGGTATGTTAAAAATATTACCTAATTGAGATGCTATTTGGAAAAAAAAAAAAGTTGGTTCAGCCTCAGGTTGACTCTTCCTGTCTTTTCTTTGGCAATACATAAAGCAAAAGTAGAAATACCTGAAGCAGTCCAACAATCATACTTGGATGCAAAGGACAGGTTTTAAAGGAGTCAGAGACAAGTGAGATAATAGAAAAAAACCCGCCTTGTTAAGCATTAGATGGTGAAGAATAATCCCCATCTTCCCATTCTGAGTCCTAATTCTCCAGTGTACATTATACTAATAAATTTCAACTGTGAGGGCAACAGCTTCCTCATTTAATTTTTTTTCCCTTTATTCTAGTTGAATAAGTGCAAACACGGTCTGGAATGTTTAAAAAAAGTTAGTAAAAATGAGCTAGGAGATTGCCTGGCTTCATCTTTCTGAGAGGCTGCTGCTATGATGGCTAAACAAGCGATCAGAATTCTGGAGTACACGGAGAGGAGATGCCAAGTAGAGGCAGGGAACTGTTGTCTCACGAGTAGTGTGAGATTTCTAGAGGGAAACACCACTTTCCCTGGGGTCTGCAGCAGGAAAAATCCTAGTGACAGATGGGAAAGCATTCAGGAAGAGCTGCAGAGCTTATCTGACTTCTGGAAAGTTTGTCAGACTAAGGAGTTTAAGATTCTAGCTCAAGGCTAAAAGAACATTAAAAGGCAATTTGAGCTCGGTCTATAAATTCTTCATGGCAAGGAGATTTCAGATAGTAGAGGACTGTACAAAGAGAAAAATACCCAGTACCTGGAAGATCTTTATATACAAATCTTTACTGGTGATAGAGAGCAGGATTAAACTCAGTCAATTTAGCCATCTGAAAGTCCTGTATCTACTAGTTATGCTCACTAACACATTGAAAGAGGCATTTCCAGGGGGTTATTCATTCCACCTATGTTAAGATGGATGAAATTGCTTGGAAGCCTGGCTTGATTAATTTTTTTGATACTATGTTGGAAGATGAGTTTAAAGAAGTCGTTTATCCATCTGAAATTTGCCAGTGGGACTCATCTCCTCCAAATGTGCATTTCTTTTAAAGTTGGCAGTTGATCAAGGAAATGTCTTGAGATGCAGCAGAACACCCCTTACTTGTGATTTTAAAATTGGCAAGGGAGCTTGTGGAACGTAAGCAACAGTGGGAAGAATGGGAAGCCAGGTCTGCACAGCTGGCCAAACTGAGGACCTTAAGAGAACAGCTCTGCAAAAATCTGATTTATGTGGGGAACAGGTGAGGGTGCAGTCCCAGAAAATACACACCAACATCAGTTGTCTTAGAATCATTAGACTGGAAAAGACCCTTAAAGTCACTGAGTCCAAGCATTCCACCAGCACTGTCAGCCCATGTCCCCAAGTGCCACATGCACATGGCTTTAAAATCCCTCAAGGGATGGGGACTTCACCACTGCCCTGGGTAGCCTCTGCAAGTGCTTGGCAGCTCTTTCGGTGAAGAAATTTCTCCTAATATCCAACTTAAACCTCTCCTGGTGCCACTTAAGGCTGTTTCCTCTCACCCTATTGCTTGTTGCCTAGAAGAAACCAACCCCCACCTGTTTTCAGCCTCTTTCCAGATAATGGTAAAAAGACACAAGGTTCCCCCTGAGCCTCCTTTTCTCCAGGCTGAGCCCCTTTCCCAGCTCCCTCAGCCCCTCCTGCTGCTCCAGCCCCTTCCCCAGCTCCGTTCCCTCCCCTGGACACGCTCCAGCCCCTCGGTGTCTTTCTTGTGCTGAGGTTCCCAGCAGTGCCCCAGGATCTGAGGGGTGGCCCCAGCAGTGCCAGCACAGGGGACAGTCCCTGCCCTGGCCCTGCTGCCACCCCATGGCTGGCACAGCCCAGGTGCCATTGGCCTCTTGGCCACCTGGGCACACCTGGGCTCATGTCCAGCCGCTGTCCCCAGCACCCCCAGGGCCTTTCCCAGCTTTCCAGCCCCTGTGCCCCAGCCTGGAGCTGCAGGGCTCGCTGTGACCTAAGCATCCCATTTTCCCAGCAGGGCTAGCTCATCGTGCTCACCGAGCAGTCAGAAAACACAAAACCAACAGTTGCACATTAAAACTCACACCATGCTTTTCTCCAGTTGTATCACCCTCTGCCATTCAGGGGACAAACACGAGGCCTTCTCCCGTCCCCACCTCTTCCAATAAATGCCTGATGATGCAGCTGCTGCAGAATAGCTGCTGATGGCAGTGGGACTGTGCAGTAATTGCATAACCACTCCAGAGAGTGGGAATCTCTGGGCCAAGCCTCATCCCAACACCACCTGCCCAGTGCTCATCTCTCAGGCTCCGTGGGCTCAGAGAGCTAGTGGAGGTAGCAGAACTGAAGAAGTGAAAATTATTTTTGTATGTAACAGGCTTCCAACTTTTCATGTGGAAGTGCTGTGAGGTTACAGTGGACCCGAGAGCACCCAGCAGTGGGGTCTGTTACAGCATGTGCATGTCAAAGCTGCTGTGGAATTAATCATCCTGAATTCTTACAGCCTTTCTGCTTCTCTGATGTTAAGGTGCACACACGATACCTGCAGTTATCACCGGGCAGCTCTAAGAAGCTTGAATTTCTGTCATAGAAAAATGAGCAACAATAGATCCACAACGTGAAATATGCACAGAGATAAAAAAAAAAAAAAAAACCAAACAAAACAAGAATAACCCACCAGCTGGCAGTCATAATGGTACACAACAAAAAATTTCCACGCATTCAAACCATGCCATACCACATGGAATTCCTCAGCCCTGTGGCACCAAGCAAGCACTGTTTTTCTTTCTCTGTGACTCAAGAAATGCTGCTCTGCAGGGGTCATACACTGTCACCAAGCACAAAGTTCCTGTTGCAGCCAAAGGACATTTGATGCCCCAGCACACCCATATCTAGATGCAGCTGTGAGACAATTTAAAAATAATAAACCAGTCACAGTTCCAGCACTGGCATCAAAACACGGTTCTGTGTAAAACCAGCCATACAGCTCAGATAACCACTGAAGAGAAATTATTTTCTTGCCTTTTGCACTTTGCTAAAATTACCCAGGGTCCTTGGCCTCTTCTCTTTCCACATCACAGAACACCTCAATTTCTCCTATCACTTTTTAACATGGGAAAGGTGGGGAGGAAAGAGAGAACCAGCATTTCTGCATAAAATTGTTCAAATGTCTTTTCCAGTATGTAGTGTTGTAACCAATGATGATGTTGTGGGTGTTGCCCTCCTGCTCCTAACTGCAAAGAAACAAAGTTTAAATTTATTTATTGCTTTAATGATTATGTTCAAGGAAGCATACACTGGATCTACAACAGGAAGCCAAACAGGAACCAAATTAAATTTCAAAGGCTTTACTCTATCGATTTTAACAATTGATACTTTTGTTAACGTTAAAAAGTAGCTCTGTGTTTTCTGAAGTATCTTCAGGAACTTATTTTAAAATAAATACTTTATATTTTCCTGCTGCTAGAAAAGCCACACAAATTCAGTTGTGAAAAGAAAAACATACACAGAAAGAACAGTTGCAGAAAACAAGACTGGTTACATATTACAATGAAAGGTCTCAACACAGTAATTACTACATATTTTCTCTTGAGCTCTGACTCAGAAGACTAGCCTTCTTAACACTGAAAAGTGAGAGTAGACAAAGCTCTTCGTAAAAGGAAAAACTACTTCAAAAATTACTTTTTCTCATGTATCATTAATATGCATTTTATTTCCAGAAATGACAGAATCTCCTGTATTGTACAGAGGTAAGTAAAAGAGCTAATTTAACTTGCAGCAAATACACAACCCTGGGCTAAACCACGAGTTTGGTGCTCAAAACTCAAGTACTGAATCTGAATCCTCCCTCCTAAATAGATGGTTGTGCAGCTGGAGCAATTTGAGCCTCTGGCAAGGCAGAGGGAGCAGCACATGAATCTTGTCTCAGAAAATTGCTCATGTTCAGGAGAGAGAAATGGAAGAAAGAAAGGGGGTAACTTGCTGAGCCAAATGAAGTGCAGAGGCTGAGGAGCAGTTCCAGCACCCAGAGGGGCTCTCTGGTTGTTGGAGGCCAGCACAGGACCTGGGCACCTTCCTCCTCCTCCTCCTCTGCTCTGCCCCCCTGTCCCTGCAGCTCTCACCCTCCTGCCAGGGAACAAGAGCCTGGAGCATCTCTTAGTGATCCAGCTGGGATCCAGTTCAAGCAATACACTCATTTGATCTGCTTTGCAAACCAACATTGCCATCTTCTTTCCAACAGAAGCTGGGAGAAACTCTTGACAAAAGTCCCCTGAAATCTCAGTGGCTTTCAATTTTCTTGACTTCTGTGGGCCCAGAAGAAGTCAGCACCTCCAAACTCTACAAATGGTACCAGAACATTCCAATCTAATGTTTGACTGACCCCTTTTCCTTTGCAATGTGTTTCAGCAGCTCAGTTTCCACGAAAGTGATTGGGTTTTAGCCTCTGTTGGAGATCAGGGCATGCTAGGCAGCAATTTTAATAGATTGAATTTTGCTGATGCCAAGATGTTAGGGCAAAAAGAGCAGAATATTTACCTGATGTAGGCTGGCCTGAGCTGTTGTTTAGCTCAATAGATTATTTTTGAATTTTACACAGAAACAAAGCCTACACCTATATAAAAAATGTCAGAGATTTTATACAGGAACTGTGGGCCAAATAAATAGATATATAAATAAATATGTGCATTCCTTATATCTGGCTACACTTCTCCTCTCACTAACTTTCCTGTTCAATTACTGCCAAAGTACAAAGCACATTGTCCTGTATAACTGATCTGCATTTACCCTCAGCTGTAACTTGCAAAGACCTGTTACAACACTTAGAATTGACCATCCCCATAAGATACTCTGAACTATGCTCAGTATAACTTGCACAGGCAGTCTTTGAAATTGTCCTTCATTTATAAATAAATTAATTTTAAAAAATTAAGAGCTACCAGGCTCCTCTATAAGTGCTCTTATTTCAGAATCAAGCAATACTGTTAAACCAAAGTTTTAGTGTGTTTGGGTTTTTAAAAATCCCTGTATTTTCAGTGCATTAGGAGACTGTGGAAGCAGGGAAAGGCAGTGTCCTAATAAGCTATATCATAAATCACATGCCAAGTTTTACTACTTTTTTTTTTAAACCTCATTTTCAACTTCTAGGGGATCTGTTAAATTAAAATTGTCAGATAGCACAAAAGGAGGCCTTTTTCTTCTATCATGTACCTGAATTTTTCACAGAAGGGCATGCTCTTGTAAAGTCTCCCATACTTTCCACTGTGCTGTCCTGGATCTGAGATGAATGGTTTGGCACTGCTGGGTAAGAGCTCTGCACACATGGAGAATATTTGAGTGTCTGAGGTATGTCAGAGCCACTTTCTAGGAACAGATTTTGAAAGCTGGTGACATCAGCTTTTGGGAAACTGGGATGAGCTGAAACCAGAGATAGCTCTGTCCTTACCAGTGATACAGAAATAATCCAAGTTCACAGATTTTTTTTTTAAGAGCTTTTACAGCAGTACCAATCAAATCAAGATCAAATTGAGGATCAAGCCCTGCTCCAGAGAGTGCCCATCTATTACCCCACCCACAGGAACATGCAGCATCTCTTGGCATGTCACAAGCCTCAGGTATTCACCTTTCCTGCCACTGAGTTTGAGAGATAAGGGGGAAGAAATCTAGGACTGCACATGCAGTTGTAGGATAAGAATCTGCTTCTCTTTCCAGAGGCAGCTGTGTTTGAGGAAATACCTACAGGCCTTGGGTTTTCCATCAGAATCTTTTGGGTTGTTACAGGTCTGTTATACATGTTCATCAAATCTGGTCGTGAATAAACTTGAGGAAAGAAGTTTTCTAACCAGAACATGGAGACTACAGAAACCCTTCCACTTAGTGGTACTGGATTGTAAAACAGAGCTGCAAATATTTACATAGAAAATTGTATATTTGCACGTGGCAGTGTGAGAGTGAAGATGGTGTTAAGAGAAATCTGTATTAGTGCTGCACATTTTTATAATTCAGTTTTTGGGGCCAGTGGGGCTTCTCATTTCCTAAGTTAGGCTTGGGACTCTGAGGTTCCTGCACTATCAGTTTATTTTGGAGCCTGTTTGAGGAGGAATAGAGCAGTTCTGCAGAGTTGCTTTCTGTTGACAATAAAGGACCATGACACAACTCTCTAGAAATTAACCCATCTTACCATTCTGATGTCTGCAGTTAGGCGGGATGAAACCCACTTGGAGTATCTTAAATTTAAAGAATCTTAAAAACCTTAAATCTTAAAAACGCCATTAAATTGCACTACACAGAGCAATAAATCTCCTTTCCAAAGCAACACACTTGGACCTTAAAGAAGCAGACAAAAAAAAAAAAAAAAACTCACTTGGCTCTAGCAATAGTTCCTCTGTTTTTAAATATCTTCCTTTACGACAAGAGTGCTATTAAAGTTATTTGGTCACTCTGTTATATGAAAAAGATGTGAAAATGAGCACAGCCTCAAATGGAATAATTATTCTAGAGCTCCTCACATGATACCCACGTTCAGCTTGGGGTCTTGAAAAAACCTGAAAGCAGCTCAGACTGTTTACATAGCAAAACCGGGTTGGGGGGTTTTGGGAACCATGCAAAAAATTTTTGGTTCAACTATATCAGCTGTTTAAGGATTGCCACATATTAGCAGGAAAATTCATCAACAGTCAACCAGATGAATTTCAGCCTCAAGTGACATATCTGATTCAGGCAGCCTGGTAGTGACAAGAGGGTTTCATAAATAAAGTCCAACTAGTTTTCAGTTTTACTTGTAATTTGCCATCCACTCTTGAGACACTTGGGAAGGCCTGGGATGTTTTAAGTATTTTTCTGAAATAACCTTAAGAGAAGGAAGAAAACATTTCAGATCATGGAAAGTCAGACTGCAGCTCCTCAGTGAGGAAAAAAGAGCTTTTCAGTGATCATCTTTCAGTTTATGTCCTCAGATCTTCATCTTTTCCTCCATTCAAAACTTGTAAATCAAACTTTGAATGCTTCATATTCCCACTTAAAATAAAAAGAAACCTCAGAAATTCTCCTGGATGTTTTTACTTCCCAGAACAGTGTTCAGGACTATCAACCAATTCAGGAACTACCAAATGAAAAACACTCCAACTAAGTGAAAAATACTTGATTTTCAGGAGCATAGGATTACTTCAGAAACCATTACTTACAGTAAGTAATGTTTATTTATGTTAGCAACCCAATTGGTTTCACATCACCGCTCTTTGCAAGTGAACATTGTAAAATATGGCCATTAGTGAAAAAACAGAGAAAATTGTATCCTGTGTGGTTTCATTCCTCTCCCACCCAACCCTGCTGATGGGACAAAAGATGTATTTAATTTGTACAATTACAGATATTCCAGAGTCTCTACAGGAAACCAGTTTTCCCTCTTAGCTTCGGTCTGTTGGCCAGGCAGCCATATTAATAACAAAAGTTGAGCCAGCTGCTGTTTTAAAGCTGGTTTATGCTGTTTTAAGTTCAGGGGAAGGAGCTGGAGGAAGCCAGTCCTTGCCTGCAGCAGCTCTCCAGGCTCACTCCAGGTGCCAAATCTCTTCCTGCATCCATTTGCAGGACAGGCCTTGGAATCAAGTAGATCCTAAGCCTCACTTCCCAAAAGAGCAGCCAGATCTTTGATAGTGTGACCACAGTGCTTTACCAAAGCCAGGCTAATCAAAATCAATTCCTGACTGGTTGCAATTTTTTTCCCAGCACTGCCCTAGACACAAGTCCAAACCACTGAGCCTACCAGTGTGAAGCCCAAACAGATCCTACAGGCAAAGTGTTCCTCTGAAAACATCTCTGAACTCAGTATTAGCAACAAAAAGTCACAGAATCAAATTTAAAAGTAATTTAAAGAGACAAGCAAAGCCCCTCCACTGGTGTGATATCCCAGTGTCATGGGTGAGTGCATGCCAGTGGAGGTACACAGCTGCTGTTCATTAGAAGGTCTTAGTATTGGTTTCAGATTTATCTGGAAAATAAGCAGCAGTGGAGTTTAAATGTTTCAAGTTCTTGTCTGTCCCTGTGAGACAGAGCAGCCCTGCACCTCCCCTGGCTCACCAACCTTCCTCTGCAGGACCTGGCCAGCAGGTACCTGCCTGACATCTGCCAGCAGCTCTCTCTGCCCAAGCCAGCCTGTCCCTTGGGAACACAAGATCCTCCCAAAGTGTCTAAAGTTCCTCCAGAAGCAGGGAGCAGCTCTCAGAAGTGATGTGATGCAATGTGCAGTCGGGTTTTATCTCCTGTGCCCTTATGGGAGTTGCACAAACTTAAACTGTTCTGTAAGAGGTGAGATTCTTAAGAAATGTGGTGAGCCATTTAAAAAGCAGACTTACCAGCACTCATAACAAACTATTCAGATGGAGACTTGTTTAAAATTGTGCTGCTTCACAAATTGATTCTTTCTAGCGAGCCTTTCTAGTAATCCCTTGTAACCAGTGAATGCTGCAGTGTCTGAGACAGCTGCCAGCAATCGCCTTTTTAACTCATGATGCCCTTAGGTGATAATTAGCTCCCATTACACAGACAAGCGATTCAGCTGTGAAGGAGCAGTGGAAGGAAGCACATGCCTGTTTCCCACCTGCATTTCCTCGTTGGAAGGGAGAACAGCCTGACAGGTGGCATTCACACCTTGTGTCTGACCTCACAGACACTGTGCTGATGTGAGCTCCTTGAAGCATGAGCAAATACACTGCTGGAAGCATAATGCAAAGGAAATTTAAATAATCCAAATGCTTTCTTCCCACCTGAAAAGCAACATTGTTTAATTCTGGTGAATCGGGCTTGTATTGTACATTTATTCCATTTAAACCTGAACACCATCCTGAGGTACTTGCTTTCAAATATATTTTGACATTTCTCTCAGTTTTCACAGAATTGTCAGCTGTGGTAGGAACAGCACTTGAGTTGAAATTTCAATCAGTTTTTCAAGTTGAACATTTCCAGTGCCTGACTATGTTTAAACTCTTCAGCACCAGATGCCTGTCTTCCCTGAGCCAGCTATTATTTAGAAATATTAGCAGTGGCTATCAGTGATGGTGGTCATTTAATGCAGTGACTGTGACAAAAATGGATTTGCCACCACTTAAGTTCCTCCTCTCATCTGAACCTCATGCAGGTGCTGGGATGCATTCCACAGCTAGACCAGAGGAGAATTTGTGATCCATCAAAAGGATCACAAATTGGTCCTCACAAATTGATTGTGAGGTAATTCAGCCTTGGGGTGAAAATAGAGGCAAATCCAATGCTCCTTTATGGCAAGGTGGTAGCACCCAGGGCCATACTTAATGCTGAGTTGTTCCTTGTCAATTCAAAAAACCCTGAACATTCACTCTCTTCAGTACTGAGCCAACCTGAAGCAAATTTTTCTTGTTGATGTTTACTCTGCATTGGGAAAACCAGAATCATTCAGCTATTTTGATGTTCTCCCCACACAAAAAGAAAAAAAATTATGAGGAGCCCCACGTAAAAAGTCTGAGACTTTCTACTTTCTTTCATGCAAACAAGATGGCCAAATTGAGATTGAACCAGCAGCATTCATTCTGGAACTTTGCAACTTTTAAGAATTAGTGTCAGTAACCCAAGCAACCTTTCAGTATATATTTTTTGATATAATGTTATATGCTCTGTATAACATAGCCATAGGAGTCTACAGATGCCAAACTATGAAAATTATTTCCCTGCTCTTTGGAAGACTCCACAGGCAGAGGGATTAGATTATATTCTATTTCTTTCTGGTTTGAAATATATTTAGACAACTGAATGGCTTTTCATTTAGTGCCTGTCCTGCAATTAATTTCTCATGTCCTTCCTTTCAGTCTGGTGAGGCTTTTACAAAGTCTTGTGCATTGTGCTTTGTCCTTCCATTCATGGGGAAGGAGGGCACATTCCTATTTCCTGTAACAAGCCACCAAGGGTTCCTTGCTGCAGAAAGCTGTTTGTTAGCCTGGCTTCCCAACTCTGCCTGTGACCAGGGAGAGAAAAACCTTTTCTCCCCATCCCACTGGCCAGACTGGAAGGCACTGCAGCAGAACCTCGATAGAGCAGATGCAGATCACAGCAGGCCTGCTCAGATCAGTGTAGTGCCATTTTGTGCCAGAGCCAAACATGAACAGTTGCAGAGACTGGTTGCTTTCGTGTGAGCTGTGAGCCCCAGCTCAGGTAAGTTCTGGATCCAGAGTGGATCTGGGGCCTGGAGGGGTGTGGTGATGGATGGTGTTTTTATGTCAACACCAACTTAACCAGAGGTCTTGTAATGGTGAATGTGGCAACTGTTCACCTCATTTGTTTGAAAAGTGGCAGAAATCTCTGGAAAAACTTGTCTCTGAGTCATTCCTTCATTACTAAAGTACGTGTTCATTCCAGCAGAACTGAGCCACCAAGCAATTATTGCTGTCAAGGAGGAGGCAGTCTTTTAGTTGGCTGCTGCCTTGTCAGGCAATGAAAATCACAGAATGATTTGGGTTGGAAGGGACCTTAAAGCTTATCCAGTTCCACCCTCTGCACCCCTGCCATGGGCAGGGACACCTTCCACATCCCAGGTTGCTCAGAGCCCCATCCAACCTGGTCTGGAACACTGCCAGGGATCCAGGGGTAGCCACAGCTTCTCTGGGAAACCTGTGCCAGGGTCTCAGCACCCTCATGGTAAAGAATTTCTTCCCAGTATCTGATCTGAAGATCCCCCCTGCTGATGTGGCTTGACTGGGTGCTGTACAGTGACAATAACCTCTGCCAGGGAAAAGGAGCAACCTGAGCCACCTCCAGAGCACAGGCTTCAGCTCTAAGTGCATTAAAACCCTGTAGAAGTGACCAGAAGTGACAAACACAGGGTTTCTCTTGCCAAGCATGCTGTGTTGGGAGACTGGAATATAACACTCTTGCACATGGAAATTAGCATTCATCTTTCTTAGGTATTTTTATGGAATCCTGCTATTGCAAAATGATCTGAAGCAGTACCTCTCAGCCTTACTGCTCCAGCCTTCAGTCAATCAATCAATAAATCAATCACACTCCTCACTTCATTTTTTGTAGGGGAAGAGGAGCTTTTAGCCTAGCAACTGTCCTGTCAGGGTCTGGTTTCAGGGAGAAGCTGTGGATTTGGCCCAGACTCATCCAGCTTGGAAAATGCAGGGTGAATTCTTCCTGCTTGCTGTAAGAGGCTTTCAGAGCTGAGTGAGGTCTGTGTGTTGCTGGCTCTGCTGTCCACATCCTCCCACTCATTCTCCCATTGCTTCAGACAGATGAGAGGAATTGGCAGGAAATCCAAGCTACTCACAGGAGTCATATTTTAGCTTCTGTGCTGCAGACAAATATTCATGAACTTTGCTATGGTCTTTGGGTCCAGGAACTCCAGTAACTCTCACTTTACACCACCTGGGTGACACTCTTGATTTTATATTAACCTGAAGAAGGACCTGGCCAGCAGCAACTTTGAGACACTCAGATAGAAGAATCGAGTAACTGGCTGATAGGTCTGACACGTTTAAAATTGCACTCTGTCCTGGGACACACAAATGCCTGCTCTATCTGCTTCGTCCCTAAACATTTATTTAAAAGCAAAGATAGACAAATAAAAGAAGCTGCATCCTGTCAAACAGTCTAGTGATTTAAATTATGCAGATAGCTGGTTAGTAAAGCATTTCACAGGAGGGGAAGCACAAGTGGCAATCTACAAAAGAGTGAGAAGAAACAACTGAAGGTGCTGTGAAGGACAGAGGTGCCTTCAAGCCATGATATGCACTCATAGTCTTCAGTTTGTCTCTCCCCAGGTGTTTTTTTAATTAGTTGTAGCTAAGTCTCCTGAGACTCTCTTCTAGATATGAATAACTCATTTTAAACATCATCTGTATGCAGACCTTACAAGAGGCAGGTGTGCATATTGTGTTAATATGGATTTCTACCAGGATCAAAAAAGGACAGTGACGGAGGACAGTGACAGAATAAATCAACTTTTTGTTTTGTTTTGTTTGTATTTCTGACATGAGTAAGGCTGTGTAGGCTATTTGATTATTAGAAAAGAATTAGCTGTCAAACCTTGGCAGGTCTCATGTGACTGAGTTTTGGGTGAAGGCTTAAACCCTCAGAGTTGTAAGAAAATCTCATATTTCTGTCTGGAGGTCCTCCCTGGCTGGCAGTACTGTGGAGAATGCTTCAATCTGAATTAAGGTAACACTGTTGTGCTATGACTCAGGCAGCTGCATACCCAACCTTGCACTGCCCAGCATCTTGCACTTGTTACCTGCTTGAGCAAAGATGTATTTTTTAATTAATGCACTCCCTCCCACCCTGCCTTAGTTGTCTGTGGATGGATCCCACAGCCAGTTCCACACTCTGCACAAGATTTAAAGCAGCTGTAATGTCCAGAAGGCGCTGCAAGCAACAAGCTTAGTAATACTTACAACACCTCCGTGAGGAAAGCACATAAATGTATTATTTACCCATATATATGTATGGAAATAGAAGCACATTTTCTCATTACAGGAAATGAATAGTGTCAGAGTAAGCAGCCAGGACCAGTTTAATATGAGCAGGGAGAAACAAGCTTTGCCTCCCACTGTGGCTATGCAGAATCAAAAAAGAGAAGGAGAATTCAGCCATCCATAGCACATCAGGTCATACCAGACCAAACAGAACTAACAAGGGAAGGTAGAGGCCTCTTAACACCTCCTCTTTCTTCCTCATGTTTTTCCTTCCTCTTTCTTGTCTCCACTAATTGAATCTTAATTAATTAAATGCAGCTGAGAATACTACAAGTTTTTCTTTACAGGAAATATTTACGTGTTGGGTACTCCTGAAACATTATAGAAACCATTTGTGCTTTATATCTTCCAGAAAATTTTATTGATGTGCCTCAAGATGGGAGAGGTAAGACCAGACTTCAAGGAGCAGCTTTCAAGAAAATCAACTAAATTACAAGAGCTGAAAAAATTATGGATAAGCAGGAGAGAGAAAGACTACAAGAGGAAGATTGAGAAAGTCACCTGAAGACAGACACCATTCAAACAAGGCAAATGATGTAGAAAGAGTCTCCAGGAGAAAGTAGTCTGTAAGCAATATTTTAATTCCAGACTGACACTATTATCTCTGAAATAAAGCATCCTGTTTGAGAAAATGCTCAGTAGGAAAAAAATTAAGTTGCTCTGGCAAATCCACACAAAGGTGGAAAATGACCACAAGACAAACCTTTGGTAGATAACTTTTCTTCACCTCCCCATCCATCAATTGCCATTTGAGCCTAATCTCAGCCTAAGTGTCAGAATCCTGAATGTGGGTTTTTCCAAAGTTCTCTGGTGAACATTCTGTCACAATAGGGTAGATGCTGGCAGTCCACATCACTCTTAACCATGTTGTCCTATGCATTGCAAATGTAAGCAGAGCCCTTTCATTGAGTCAGACTGCAGGGTGGCAACCACTTCAACCATAATGCACATTTTTAGATCACTGACAATGATTCTGCTAAGACATTCGAGCCCATCTTAAATTCAGGTTCTTGAAGAGGGCAACTTTATTAGGCTGCAACACCATTCCACCCCCATACTCCCTAAAGCTGAAAGAGAAGCAGAAAAAACCCCATCAAACTGTATATTTCAAAAGCAATAATACCATTGTCCCCCTGCTTTACAAGGCAATAGTCCAATTTCCTCAGCCACTGACTGGATGCAGAGTTTACCCCACACAAGTCTCAGAATCCGTTTGTAAGCCAGAAAGGCAATGACTGCCACAGAATTATGTGGAGCACTTGATCACTGGGTTGTAATAGGTCGACTTAACTTTCCACAGGGCACGGTTATTTTAAAATCATGCAGTATCCATTGCATGAGCAAATCCCATGAAATTCCCATTATTTAAGATATTTGCATGGAGAACCTGGCAGTGACAAGCAAAGAGAGGAGTTCATCTGGAAATCATAACACAAAGCCGTGATAATGCCAATTTAATCCTTCGTGTCTAACATTTTGTCCTGCAAATCTCAGTAACTTTCAAATAACCACACATTTTACCATGTAACCACAACATGAGGAACACCTCGTTAATGAATAATCAAATGTTCCTTTTGTACCTCTTTGGCTGAATGAATTTTAGTCTTCTGTTGAACTCAGAGGGGACACTCGTCTCAGTGGTTTGACTTAGTTCACAGCTTCCGGAATTCAGGATAGGATGTGACTAAAACCATCAAGGAATAAACAGTGTTGGAGGACCCAACAAGGCTGGAAACCACAGGAGTGGAAGCCCAGTTTTCAAATAAAGCCCAGTCCGAGTAGAATACCAACATACACATGCCCCTTTTCTCTGTAAACCAACAACAAAACATGCTTGGGTATCACTGAGTAAGGGCAGACAGTGCCTAAAAGAACAAATTCACAGGTGGGAGTGGCACCCTGCAGGCATTAAACTCTATCCTGTCGTGGGAAAGCTTGAAGCCTGGCCCACTGTCACTCATGAGAGAAGCTCCTGTTCACTCGCCCAGCTTGCAGAGACCATGGGGAGCTGCCACAGGGCACCTGGGGTGTCACACCTGTGTTACACCTCAAGAACTCTCCACAAAAAGCGAAGGAAACCGAGTAGCTGGAGGTGATGCCATCATGCCTCGTCCCCAATTCCTCGTTGGCTCCAAGGTCCATAACCCCTTGCAGACACCCAAAAAAGTATCCATAGTAACCAGTGTGGCACCCTGCAGTAACTGCTTGGTCCTTTTACCTTCTCCCAGCACCTTCTTTCATTGTGAGGTGATGACTGCCACAGAGAGCTTTGGAAAAAGCTTATGTTCATAAAGGAATTTGTATTAGATACTGGTTTGTGTGACTTACTGTATTTTGTAAGGGTTTTTTTCCCTTTGGGAATTGTGCGTTATTAATGAGCAGTTTTATGCTTTACTTCTAGTACACATATACCTTGTAATCGATGTGGTTTTTGTTTGTTTGTTTTCTTTTATTCTCTGTAGAGAGCCAGTCAACATAAGGTAGATACTCTCTGGCTGAAATTCTGATTTTGCCTACCAATTAATTTATAATAAATCCATGTCGTAGCTGGTGAACAATTTTTCATCAATTGTGTTGTTATAATCACATGATAGTCTCTCTACTTTAGCCGAATAAAAGATCCTGAATAATGCTGGTTGGGCCTTAAATTAAAGGGAAATAATGCACTACATATTTCCCTACCACCATTTCTATCAGCCCTTCTTCCTTGGTGTCGGGGCACTGGAGAAGAGCACTGGCCACACAAACAGCCACCCGAACACCTCAGCTGTGCAGAGCACTCTGTGGCTGTGCTCTGATATCCCCCTGCATTTACTTGGTCAAAATTATGGTGGGCCAGATAAACTGCAGTGCATGTTTCCTTCGCTAAAAGAAATTATCTGGACTAAAATAATGGTATTTTCTTCTATGTCCACCCTGATATGTTTGGAAAAATAAGGGATCTGAAATTAACACTTACAAAAGTGCATACATTATACCCCCTATGTGACAGTGGCAGCTGTCTGTCTCAGTGGCTGTTAATGACCTTCCTACTCCAGAAGCCTCTTCCCCTGTCCAAATAATTTCCTCTCTTCTGTTTCGCTGAGAACTGTGTCCAACTTCTTAGTAATTGCTGTGTATAATGTAGGACATAAAAAGATAAGTTATAAAGCTTGTGCAGGACTTGGTGTTGTAATTTAACCATCTTTCGTGCCTGGTTATGGATTTTACAAAAAACAGAGTGAAAATAATCTGGCCTCTTAATGTATAATTCAGCATATTGTAGCAGCTATTTTAGACAACTGTTTTTTATAGTTTTACTACAGCTGTAATTTCTGTATGAGGACTGTCCACTTGAAGAAGCGGTGAAGTTAACATGTCAAAATGATTTTTTAAAGTCAGTTCTATTCCACCGCCTGTGATTGTGTAGAAAATAAAGCAACACAAACAAAACCTCAACCACTGGCTGGGAAGAAACACCTTTTCTCAGCCTCAAAAGTTCTCTTCTGTAAGACAGGCATTTCTTCTAGTCCTCCTTTTACAAAAGTAGTAAATTACTAAGAAGATAATATATATACAGTACAATAGTCTATTTTGATAGTCAGCAGACTATTTTAGGCTAATTAAGCTAACTAGAAATTCTAGGGTTGCAGTGATTTCTGTTTATTGATACATTGATGATAATACTGTTTACATAACACTTGATGTTTGAAATCAATACGTGCCAGTGTCCAGTGATTTGCTAATCTAGTTTCTGGTCTAATCCGGTCCTATTTTTTGCAGCATTCTCTGACTTCATATTATGAGTCATATTGTCTTTCTAAAGTGATTGCCAAGTAAACCAAAAATGTGTTTTACACTGCTATTGCACTGCTGTCATCTTTATATACAGTAGTTTTTATAAAGATGTCCTTAGCTTTTAATAAATGAGTGTAACATAAACTAATCTGTGTAATAAAACTTGCTTTAGTGTTTCAAAGGGTGTCTGGAAGAGCTGTAGAGATTTGAACTTCCGAGTATTTCAATAGCTTCAAAATTCGTGACTTCCTTTCCATCTGCAGGAAATCCCCAGATACCAGAACTCCATAGTCTGTACAAGGGTAAAATGAAGAGAGTGTCTGTAACCCAAAGAATGGATTTAGAGATGAGAAGAGGCCCCAAGAAGCCAAACCACACCACAAAAAACCACGGGCCATTGCATAAATCAATACATGTTCCATTTAGTCTGCATCACATTTCCAGCAGTTGCTAATACCAGATATTTAAAAGGGAAGTGTGGGACACTGAATAGAGACTGCTAAGAAATAAACATAATCTTTCCACTACTCAAGGCAAGCTGAGAAGGCCAAACTTCAACTGAGCAGAAAGAAAGCAACATTTTGACTTTGACACATCAAGTACTCTGTCCCACATGGCTCTCCTCCCCAGCTGAGGCAGACACAGTCCAGTTTGCTCTGTACAAAAAGGCAGGACCAACAGTTCTCAGGGGAAAGAGATTTCATTTGTTCTTGGCTTCCAGGCTGAAGGATTTGGACAATTTCCCCAGAAGAGTTTAGATTTTCTAAACACTCTCTCAAGTCTCTTTGACACCTGCTGTTTAGGAGGCATCATTGCCAGTGTTCCCAAAATACTGAGGGTGCTAAGCTGAAATTTCAACTCTCCCATTAGTAAAAGGGAGTATTTTTGACATCACCTCTTGGGATAGATGGCTTCCTTTTACAGAAAGAGTTCTTGATCTGTCCTGCTGGCCTCGAGCTTTAGTTTTCCTCAGCTATTTTTTTTCCTTCAGTTTTCCTGTCCAGAACTTGCTGTCCTCTTTGGCTCATCCAAAGTCCTTGATATCCAACTGAAGCCTTGGCATTTATACACAGCAGGTACCTTTTAACATCAGAAATTATCCTTTCAGCATCAGATCACTAGCCTCAGACTAGAGACTGTGCTGTAGGGATATAGCTAAACAGTAAAAAAAAATAAAAATTTAAAGCTAAATTTTAAAGGAAGGATGAGAAATCCTCCATTACAAAAATGTCACTTACTTCATGTGCCAGAGTGCATTTCTGGAGCTTATATAACAAAGCACATCAGCTCTAAAGTAAAAAAAGGATCATTTTCATTAAAGCACCACTTTAGTAATTCTTAGGGGTCTTGCAACTGTAGGAGACTACAATTGCACTCCACCGTGCTAAAATTTATGGAACGCACTGCAGAAAGAAAGAGGACAAAGAGCAGCTTTAAAAATACATAAATATGTAAAATTACTAATAATTGCAACCCAGTCCCCTTCTCAAACTGCACCTGCAATTGTGAAAACAGTTAAATGTACAAGACAAAGGAAGTAAATCAGTGGATTGGGTGTGTTACAGCTCCCTCAGCAAGTTTCAACAGTTTTTATGATGTGCTTCTAGTAATTGAGTAAGGATTATATTCAGCACATTATGCTCAGCAGGAACAGCTTTTATATACCAAGGAGCAAATTAAATGCTTCTGGAATTTCCATAGATGTTGTTAAAACGCTGATAGTGATTTACAGACTGCCATTATCACCAAGTCAAAAACAAACAGGAGCATCACAGCCAGTTCCTTTAAACTGTTTATTCTTACTAGAAAGCAGAGACTTCATTGATTTGATGGTTGCTCACACATACAGAAGGACGAGGAAAGAAAAGAGAGCTAAGATTTGATTTTGATTTCCAAGAAATCAAAATCCTGTCACTCACCCGAGCTATTCCCAACAATTAATTTGATTTGGAAAATGAAAAATGATTACTGGAAGGTGGGGAGGAAACATACCAGTACATTAGGTATAAATAGCTACCACTGCTGCTTTGTAGTAGTGAGAATTAGCAGTGACAATGAGGTTTAAATCCTTGGCTTTGACAACAATACAAACAAAAAAAGCTTGCTCTAGGTAATATTTGAGAATACTTTCCCCTTAGCCAGCTACACGGATTTAATTTAAGGCATTTTTGTGAATTACGTGGGTTTTGTTTTGACTGCCTCATAGTTACTGCTTAAAAATGCCATTTTTTCATGTAGGGCTACTGAAAACAGTTGAAACCTTTGAAACATCTGAAAAGCTGTGTTCCATTTTACCTCAAGGATTTTGCTCCCCAGCATAAAGCCTGCTCTCCAATATTTGCTGTCCTGAGAATTAAGAATATTGCATCATTACAACTATTACTGTGCAGTATCAAACTGTTCCCTGCAAAGCCGTCTTCCTCAAGCATGCCTGGCTTTTGTTGGAAGAATTTATTTTGCAAAATGCTGCTGGGCTGGGTGGGAGCACAGTAGGAAGTGCCACCTCCAGTGAGCTAGTGATAGCTGGGGTTTGCTGTATAAACTCTATTATCATTTTAACCACACAGTCCACCTCCTATTTCCCTCAGTGAATGTGCTCCCAGCAGCCACCAGAAAAAGCCAGTTGGGAATTTAACTAGCAAGGAGACACAGCATCCCTGTGCTGGATCTGCTATTATTATGCAGATAGAGGAGCTCAGAGACATTTCACCACCTCTCCCTCTTTGCATGGATGTTTGTTAAAGAAATGATCTCCATCTAATAAAAAACCTGAACAGTCCCAAACCCTAAGGAAAGAAATCATGCAATACTGAGTCTCACAGATTTTGTTTTGTTACGCTACCCACAGAAATGCCACATAAATAAAAGGCACTGCTTAAGCCCCAGCTGCATTTTTATGGAGTTTCTAGGCTGTAGCTGGATGGCTCAGGAGGTGACTTCTGTTTGTGCTCTGCAGTCATCATTCCTCCTTTGCACTTGTGCCCATAAACAAGGAGCACTCCGAGCATGGCAGGCAATGCTTTTGCACCTCGGGAGGTGCTCCCACCCTCCCTGAGACCCAGCCATGCCTCACAGCCCTCAATAAGAAAATACTTTGCTGCAAGGACCTACAGCTTCACCTTCTAAAGCTCTGCCCCTCCCAGTCTGTGCAGGGAGGTGTCTGCTCAGTCAAGGCATCACTGATTTGTGATTTTGGCTGGGGACCTGCTCCTTTGCCTCAGGTCCTTCAGCATTACACCAGCAAAAGGGGAACCACAAACATTCGGGAAAAGTGCCCAGAAATGAAATGGGAATATTTGGACTACTTGAACACACTTTCAACTCCTCCCAATCTCCAGTGTTCAGACAACAGGAAAGCAGGCCATGGGAGAATCTCTGCTATTAAGAAATCTCCTTTTTTCTCAACCGTAGGATTGTAGGCACGAAGGCTTCCAGCAGCCTTTTGCAGGGACACACATTCCTTGCTGGCAGGAATGGACGATTTGGGCAAATCCAGTTTTTCTGTTTCACTTCTCCTTCATAACATTTAAAGAAGGAATATTTTGGCTGGACTGTGCTCTTTCCTAACCAGCTGCAAAATGCCATTCCCTGCTGCAGCCCAAACCTATGTAGTCACTAGAGGTTCCCAAATGCAATTCTAACACCAGCCCACACTGGAGATCCAGCATGCTCTGGACCAAGCCTTGTTCCTGAAAGAGAACTGTGTAAAACTTGCAACCTGATGCTATGGGCAGATTTTTACACTTTCCAAGGTTTGACCTGGGCTCCTTGTGCTATCCTCTCCTCCAGGGCACAATCCCTGGAACACTGCTCTTCCCTTTGCCAGGTGTCCCCATGTTGCAGGTGTGGTTTTGCAGCCCCAGCACTCTCTGCCTCACTCCATCACGAGGTAATGAGGCATTTCCCTCTGTTTTCCAGGGAGCCAGGAACATCTGCATGCCCTAAGGGAAGGAAGCAGTTTTTAAAAGCATTCTTTAAGTGACGGCTTTGCATCTGTGATTCAAACCCACACTGCTGCCCCAGTGCTACCCAGTTTGCAGCACAGGGTTAGGCTTTGGCTTTGCTGCTGAGGTGAATTGAGGAGACAAACCTCGGGGAGCTGGCAAGCAGCAAATAAATTTGGAGCAGAGTAGGGTAAAAATAGCAGGGTCTGAAGGAAGGCCAAGCTGTGTGCCTGGTTACTGTGAGCCCCTAAGCCAGAGGGAACCCCAACCCCCCTGTGTGCACATACCCAAGCAGCAGCCTCATACCTCAGCCAGGCTCCTTTCCCAGGCTAAGTCAAACATCCAGAGATCACCTCGGATCAAAGGGAGCCGCCACTCACCCAGGGCATGTGAGCACATCCCAAGGATGTGTCTGCAAGCATGAAGAATGGTCTGGCCCAGACCCAGAAAGTTTCAGCCTGCTTGGCTGAGAGACTCTGGCTCTCCATTGCTCTGCCATGTCCCAGCTCGAGCCACTGGCTTGGCCATTGCCTTCAAGCCTGTCTAACATCATTAATTCCCCCATGCTGCTCTAGGAAAACGAGTGCTACAAATGGCTACTCACTGAAAAACACACAGAAAACTTCAGAACTAGCAGGAAAATATAAAACTGAGTGGCAAGGGGCTTCTGCAAACACATGAAGCTTTTGCCAAAGCAACAAGGACTTATTTTTTTGCCATTTCAGCCAAAAGTGTCTCATTGAAGAAAACCTACTCTGGCATACCCAAAGCCATTGGTTTTATCTGAACTACTCAGGGGTTTCCACGTGCTTTGTAGCTCCAAGGTATAGATCAGAGAGGTTGGGTGGGATACATTTGGTGGCAGCCAGGTCTTAGCAGGTCAGTATCACACCTGGAGCTTGTAGAGAGAAGATTTCATTCAGAGAAGAGAGTATGAAGCAAAAGGTGGGGCTGTTTCTTGTCGTAGACTGTATCAGAGAAACGACATTAAGAAAATTACTCCATCTGCAGAATATTGCACAGTCCTAGTAGGGACTTCTTGAGTGTAAATATGAGGGGTTTCTTCTAATGCCTTCATCTGATCTCCAGGTCAAGACATGTACATAACAGAACAGCAAATTCGAGTCCCCAGGGAAAGCTTTATGAAAACTGCTGTGGCTGATGCATTCCCAGCATCTGCTGCTTTAATCCTCCCTTGTTGGAAAAGAAAGGAACTCAGTAACAGGCTGGTAATTAATTCTCCAACAATACTCAATAAGGAAAAGTTTGGTTTTAATAAACAGAACAGAACTGCTGATTTAACACAAACATATTCAGTTAGAAGGACATCTCAAAAATATTTATATTAGAAGCAAGAACAAAGAAATAATAACCACACGCTACAGGAAGTATTGCTTGCTGTCTGGTGATTAATAAACCCCAGGAAAGAATAAAATGGATGGTCTAAATTTGTCTTCTTGTTACCCACAAGCTGAAACACACAAAGGACATAAATGCCTATGGTGAAACCAAAGCCAAAATTTTGCTGTGAACTTATCTTACTACAGGCATGTCTTGAGATGCCCCTCCCCAAGGAGCTCAAGTGATTTCTTATAATGGTGATAGGGGAACAATGGGGAAGACTTCTAAAACAGTGGGGACTTATTCAGTTTTTATAAACTGTCTGTCAAGCAGAGGAATATTTCCTCCCCTGCCGGTCTCTGCAGCCGCAGCTCCAGCAGAAAGCAGTGGGAGCTCAGGCATATGCAGCCTCAGCTAGCAGCAGCAGTTAGTCCCTATCAAAACGTGCTAAAGAATGTGCTAAAATTCAGTTGCAGTATTTCTCACCAAAACATTTAGCTCAACAGGAAATACAATGTCATACGGGCAGTAAAACTTAATTTTTTTTCATTATCCTTTGTGTTTCAATAAACCGTTGGAAAGCCAACTGCAGAACACCCCTGGATGTTCATGTCAGGATATTTCTTTTATCTAAAATATCCTCTCTCCAAATCTGCCTGGCAATATGTTCTGAGAAATCAATCTGTCATCGAGAATGTGCCAGACACATTTTACAGCCCCACGGCCAGACCACAACTGGAGGTCGTGTGGGTTTTTGGCCGCCTGAAGCTTTCTCTGAGCCCTTGGGCTGCACAGTTCAGCTCTCACCATCTCAGGTCCTGTTGTGGTCTAACCCCAGCCAGCTACCAAACATCACAAAGTCACTCCCACCAGTGGGATCGGGGAGAGAACTGGAAGGATAAAAGCCAGGATACTCATGGGTGGAAATAAAGACAGTTTAATAGGGAAAGCAAAAGTAACACACAAAAGCAAACCAAAACAAGGAATTGACTCCCTGCTTCCCATGGGCAGGCAGGTGTTCAGCACCTCCAGGAGGGCAGGGCTCCTTTCCCTAGAAGAGTGATTTGGGAAGACAAACACCATCACTGCAAACATCCCCTCCTTCCTCCTTCTTCCTCCCCCTTTACATACTGATCATGATGTCACAGGGTCTGGAGCATCCCTTGGCTCAGTCAGGGTCACCTGTCCTGGCTGTTTCTCCTCCCAACCTCCCGGGCACCCCCAGCCCCTCTCCAGCATGGCCTCTGAGGGGCAGGAAAAGCCTTGGCTCTCTGTGCAATCCCTGCTCAGCAATAACAACATGTCTGTGTTATCTCCCCTGTGTGCAGCACAGATCCAAACCACAGCCCCACTCCAGCCCCTAGGAAGGAAACTAACTCCAGCACAGGTCCCCAAAAAGAGGCATATGTCCAAGTCTGACATTGCGAGGAAACACCCTGGAAACCTTTATGAAGTTTTCAAGGGCTGTGGTGAAGATGGCAGAGAAAGACAGGGCGCGTATGGATTTACAGTCAGACACTGGTTTAAAAACTTACCAAACAAAAAATAAAAATATTTCAAAGCAAAATATATTGCAGTAATTTAAATGTGTTTGTTCAGACCTCTCTTCCACACACTATGGATGGAAATCTGTCCCTTGCACCACATCAGGAAGTTTTGAAAGGGGTCATAAAGTCATCTCTGTATTTGATGTGCTCTTTTTGAGTGTCAGCTTCCTTTCCACAGGCAAAATCCCCCAAGTCCAGCTGTGACATTCCTGTGCTGCATCATCACTGTGGACACTGCTCCTTGCTTGCACCACAGCAGCTGGAATGTGGAATCCTCAGCTGGCATGTGAAAACTGCCTTTTCTAGACAGCTGGAATTGCTGTAACAGCCTCCTCTGCAACGAGCTTTTCTGGAGGCTGACTGAAGTTTAGAAGTCACAAGTATATAAAAGAGGAGGTGGAAACATTCAGGATCAAAGCAATGGGCAGAGGGGGGTTGTTTGCTTCTGGGTTTGGATCTGGGGGTGTCCTTGGGGTTTTGCTTTGTTTTGCTTTGGTTTTTGAGCAGCACAGGGACAGTGGTGTCTGTCTGGTGTGGTTCAAAGGCAGAAGAGTTGGCAAAGGTCCCAATTGCCAGGGAAGAGGGAGGTTGGAGCACGTGGCAGTCATGGCAGAGCTGCAAACTCCCTTGTGCCCATCGATTTTACTCAAGCAAGTAATTCGCCTGTCCCACACAGGGCTCTGCTTATTCTTAACCCTGGTCATGCTGCAAGTTTCTGTGCCACAGTCAGTGGTGTGCAATGCCCGAAGGATTTGTGCCCAAAGTAGTTCCTCTGTGGCAGAGGAGCTGCTGGCACACCTGCACAACACCATAAGAGTAAAAGACTGCTCTGAGCCCAGCATGAAAAGGCTTTTTTCACTCACTAAACTCTTCTAGTTTCTGCCTCAAAAATGACACTCTGACTCTTTATTTCTCGTTCTTTAGGTGCTGGATGCTCAGTAGTTACCCCTTATGCACCCATGAGGGCTTTGGCTGGGCTCCAGGACCAAACAGATGGAAACTGCAGGACACAGCAAGAACATTGTGTGGCACTAACACCAACATATGTCCCACACTCCTTGATTTTAGTCTTAGTTCTAATGAATTCCCAGCAAATTTGCCATAAACAGATAAAATCCCTAAGAAATCAGAGCTACCAATTGTATTCCAGGAGAGGGACAGGAAGGATTTGGGCAATATATTCCATCAACTCAACAGAAATAAAGGTATACAGTAAGTTACATTCATGACACTTATAAAGGCAAGTCTGAAAAAAAGCAGGAGGAGATAATTTTGTAATTCTCAGTGTGAATTCCCAAAATAAAGAGCTTTATTCTTTGAAACAAAAAACAATCATTTATTCCAGCTGTGTTCACATCCTTTTTGCCTTCCAGGGTTAATCTGCTGAAAAGCTTTTAGCTAAGATTAATGTATATCCAGCTGTCTCTGGATTTTTCTGCTTTATCCAAAAATTAACACACAGCAAACAAACAAATATTGGCAATAACATATTAGAAATAAAAGGAACATTCCAATTCAAACACAATTCCCACAACGTTGTCTTTCATTCTGGAAGAATAAAGCAAATTGAATTTGTTTTCTACAGGGAAAGAAATTGAGATGGGGTGAAAAAAGGTACTCTGCTAATTTATAGCATTGCTCAGAAGACAAGAAGATTAAAGGGATTAAGAGCTGTGAGTTTAAGGTTGCTGGTTGCCTGCATGGTACGTGTAGAGACAATTCCAGTGGGGAAACTGGGGCTACCAGTGCCAAAATGGTTTCACCCCATATCAACAAACCCCTTAAAACCTTCTGCAGAAGAACACAACCTTCATCTCAATATGTTCACTCACTCCTTGTTGCCTCAGCCAGTTCCTGTTCTCCTGCACAGGAGTTTAATTAGGCAATTGTTTGCCCCCATGTAGCTGTTAAGATCCGGTTATTAAAATTTTTAGAGATGCCTCTGCCTGAATTAAAGTGCAAATGAGACCATATGCCAAAGTCAATAGTATGGATTTTTTTAACAGTAAATCTGAGAGAGAGAGAGAGAAATAGAAAAGAGGTGGTGGCAGGAGAGAGATGGTGGCAGAGACAGATGAAGTAGAAAAAATCACTCTTCTGTGGATCCCAACAGCATCCCATTGATCTTCTCCATCTTGTCTTCTTGGTGGTGACGGTCCCCCAAAAAAACAGAGTTCAGTGGATTAATATCCATTTGGGCCAGGTGGGAACAGCCAGATACCTCCCCTGGGGGGTCAGGTTTGACACGGTCTTGCAAGGCCCTTGATCTGTTGCATCACTTTGCATCATCAGCAGAGTCCTGCTGCAGGGCCTCAGGAACAGTCTGCAGGCTGCTTTGGGGCTCTTTGATGGATTATGACCCCCTTAGCTGCTACTTTGGCTAAAGAAGTTCTTCACCAAAACACCACAAAACAACGAATAAACCATCATGGAAATGTACCTATCAAAGCTGAGAAGCTCACAGTGAACATCTGTAACCAGAATAGAGAGAAAAAGCTGACCAAGACTGCACCAACAGCATACTTTGAACTGATCAACATGCCAGTTTTTAAAGTATCTTTCAAGACCTGCTGGATTCCTTGATACACTATCAAATATAACCTGTATATATTTGGCTTACTATTTTTTACTTGTAGTTTTCCATTTATTTAGTCACCATATGGAAATTTTTTCAGGGTGATGTTGCTGTCATTCCACAGTTGACACTGTAAGTATCACCCTTCCTTCCTTCCAAAAAAAAAAAAAAAAAAAAAAAAAGCAAACAAACAAACAAAAACCCACAAAAACAAACAAAAAACCCAACCAAAAAAAAACCCAAAAAAACCCAAAAAAGCCCCCAAAAAACAGTGGTTTTTTAAAGCACCTTAATTGTTCCTCTACGTTTAATTAACCACCAACAGGCCACCTAATATTTTTCTTTCTGATATTAAGAGGGACTCGTTTCCAGCTCCATGGAAAAAACACAAACAGAGGCAAGGTTAATTTTCCAGAGGAGCACCACAGAATAGTGGGGACAGTCTGTGGTGTGGTGAGAGGTTAAATGAAGGCTGTGAAGAAATGCTGGCCAGCCTGAATAGGAGGGACAAGGTCAAGCCCATAGGGACCAAAGAGAACTCAACTTTTTAACTGAGTTTTTTCAACGAAAAATGCTGCTTCAATTCTACCAAAATTGGAAGAAAAGAATCTCATAAAAATTAAGATGGACCTTATTCTGTCACAAATGTTTCAGAAAGATACATTCCAAAATGGATTTTAAAAAAAATCTCCAAACTTTCTGGCTGTATATACCACATTAAATTTTCCTCTAAAGCTTAAAATGGAAATAAAATAGATTCTTGCACACAGTCTCTGCAAATACTGAACTTGGTGTGAGGAGGGGGAGCTCTCCCCAGATCTCAGCTTTTTTTCAGAGTAAACCAAGCTGTTCTCTGATCAGCACTGCAAGCGGATATATAACTTTAGATACTACTCAAGTCCTTGTCTGTGGTGATCTGCAGAAAATGTGCATCTGTTACAGCAAAAAGGAAGTTTAATTGGGGCTGAAGAAGCTCAAGTTTTCAGGCTGGGTGTTCATGTCAGCAGCTAGTGCAAAAACCAGGATGAGTATTTTCCATCACCTTCCTTTGTGGGGCCATAAAACGATCAGTCTTAAATGCTATCACACACAAAACTTTTACCAGTGTTTTTTCCAAATAAAGATAGGAATTTTTTTTTAAACATCAATTTACAAGGAAAATTCTTCTGGCTGATCAGTTCTAAAGAGGTGTAAAGGCTGACAAGAAACAGGAAATTCAAACTTCATAGAAGCTGTGGAAATATTCCCCTAATGTGTAAAAACAGTTTTAGACTGTACCACAAATTCCAATTAAAAAAATTTTAAAAAAGACAACTACAGAGTGAAGGACATTAAAATGTGAATGTCTTGGACAAAATAACATGTCAGCACAGCTAAACCTAGTAATGACATGGTATTGTTTGAATTCTAATGTAGACACGGTGCATGTGGAAAGCAGCAAGTCACCTTTAAAAAGCATTTCACTTCCAAAAGGAAATAAATACAAGAACCAAAAAGCAAACACAAAAAGCCCTTTCTCACAGACACCCAGGTTGAAAAGAGGCTCAGATATTGGTGCTATTCCTGGATCCCTGCTACAGTCCAATTTCTACCTCCTTCTTTTCTGCTCATTAATAGTTGCTGTTGCTTTTGCTTGAGAGTGCAGCAATTTAGAAACATATCAGACATACATATCAAAAAACCTGAGGGTTTAATATGGATTAAATCATTGACTGTCTTCTCAGTAATGCCCAAGTCTGGCCAAGCATCAGCAGACCACTAAAAAAAAAGTATTCATGATCTTCTAGGCTTCCTCAAGACACTGCTCCCAAATCTGTCAAGGCTCTTCTGCACCCTCTGAAGTGCTGTAAAATTTATTCTCAATAAAGATTCCAGGCTGATGGTTCATCTTTTCTTACTTCCAGAAATCTGAGCCTACCCTGAAGCTGTGGGGTTTCCATTGCAGCACCCTCCTCTGCAACTGGCCTACTCCTCACAACATCTTCTAGTAATTTTGTCTTGGCAGGTTTTCTGCAAGGAAGCAGACTACAAGAAGCAGACTTGTTCTCTTAAAACACGTCTATATGAAAAAATAGCTGGGGTCCTCTGAGTTCAAACAAATACTCCTCAACTATTTTCCTTTGTGTGGAAATCTCAGTAACTGGCTCCTCTAAAAAGCCAGAGTGCAGATGTTGAGGTATTGCTTGAAAAATTCAGCTTCTGCTGTTTCTCAGCATTGGGTGCACATGCAATCTCATGGCAACACGCACACCCAGCTGGGGCTTCAGCAGCTTCACAGGTCAAAATAAACACAATAAACCACAGAAAATTCAATACATGCTGCATGAGATACTTGCCTTCTCTTCAAGGGAAGCTCTATTTAACAGACTTTCTGCTTTATGTTTTATGATAGCATCTGTCTCATTTTATCAGGCTCTTTTTCCAGCAACATACAGAGCCTTCTGCAGCTCACTTCCGAGTTGGATTTGGTGCTCACTTGCACGGTTAAAACAACAAATTATGAAAATGAGATGCTGGTAAGCAAGCAAGGAGTGAGATTGTCCATGTCTGCAGAGCTGACAGGGTATGGTTCCATCATGTCTATCCACCATGGGCTTACTGGTGACATGGACGCACACTGGAATCATTTGGATGGGAAGCAGCACTCCAGATCAATGGGATTTCCAAAACCTGGGAGAGATGCAGACATGCCCTGCAGTCTGCTGCTGTCTAGCATCCTCCACATGCCCCCAGGATTTCCATTTGTGGCAGATTTGTTATCACTGCCACCTTCTCATCTTGCTCATCTTTTCATACCAGATTGCTGGCAGTATTAAGAAATGGTAATCTCTATTTGCTAGCCACTCCATTTTTCACTTACTTTCTTTTCTTTTTACTTAGTCTTATTCTTCTTCCTCCCTTTATTGCCTTATTTTCTCAACTGTGTAACTGCATCAATATTTAAAGCTCTTTAAAGATTAAATTACACGTATAAAGGAAAGCAAGGCAGCAGGCTAAAGATATATCAATTACAATTGCCTCACAGTAACAGTAATGACAAAATACAGATCAGCTGCAGCTTCTAAAACATTTCCCCAAAAAGGATGGGTATTTCCTCTACCAGCATTAAAGGAGAATTTCATGCCTCCATTGTGGTCTGTTTGCTTTCTTCTTTCTTCTCTTTGCTTTCTTCTTTTTCCCCTGTAACACAGAGCCCCACAGGCTTGTGTACCCAAAGGGCCAAAGACAAAACCCTCTGTTCTGTCCCTCTGTCCATCCACTGTGCATGCCCAGATTACCTGGAGCATCAACGAGTTCTCAGCTCAGGACTTGCTGTAATAGCATAACTTCATGAGGGCTATGGAGCAAGTTATTAAATACAGCTCAAAGTCAAACACACTTCTGCCCATTCTTTCCAAAATTTGCATGCAGGTATAGTACAGAAAGCAGCATATCACCTTTAAATAGCATTTTACTTCCAAAGGGAAATAAATACAAAAACAAAAAAGCAAGCAAACAAACGAGAAAGTCCTTTCTTACAAACTGTTTTCCACCAGCATATAGAAAGCAAAATGGAACAAGTAAAGCCATTGGGTGAAATACATCCAGTGCAGCAGACAAGCTGAAATGTAAATACAGGCAGTTCCAGACCCAAGTGCTGGCAGGAAACTTGGTGGGTCACCTCATTTATGCCCAGGGCACACAACAGGTCCAAGCCCTTCTTCAGAAAGTCGTTTACAACTCCCCAGCTCTGTACCTGGGATAAGAAAGGACAGCTAACTTAATTCCTTTTTTATACAACATCACTGAGCTGATCCCCCTGCCAGCCTGGGGATGACACAATCCCACTGCCTGAGATTTCACCATCAATGAACTGGTTGTGTTTTCACTCAGGATGTTAACAGGGCTTGTGCAGAAAGAGAGAACAATAGTCTACATATACTAACTCTGGCTCTTCACATAGTCTCACTAAACAGTTTTGAAACATCATTGAGCAGCTGCCACCCAGGACTCACCTTTCAAGAAGTGAAGTCCTGCCACATTCCATCTTTCCAAGCCACTCAATCCCACTGCCCAGGTGCAGAGAACCCACCTGCCCATCCATGTTTATCAGCCAGTCAGAAAACAAGAAAGAAACGTTTTTAGCATTGGGGATGGAAGTTCCCCCAGCAGACACCAAACAACATCTGTGCCAAGTCAGATAATCAATGGAATGGTTGGGAAATGTCATCCCATACTGGTTTTGTCTAGAAGTATAAATTCACATTAAAGACAAGGCTCAATTCAAATGTCCTGCTACTTTCAGAAACCCAGTTCGTGTTTGCAGGTGACTGGTGCTGTCTGTGCCAACCTGCTTTACTCTTCCTGACAGCACTTCACTCCTCACACCCCCACTGTGCTGCCCAGACCTGGTGCTGTCCATCAATTCTCATTACAGGGTGGGAGATGCTTTTTGAAAGTCACTATCACAGAGAGAAGAGACTGCCATGAAGCTAAAACACGCACAAGAACAGGGCAAGCTATACAGAAATTTTCTCAAAGGTGCAAAAATAGGAAGCTGGGAATAAGTTACTTGGAAGCTAAGCCTAACCTGGACCTAACCTGGATTTTGAAGACAAAAAAGGGCCAAATGCCAGTGAGAAAATTTCTTGAAGGCTTCCCCCAAGGGCCTTTGGACCACTTTGGTCACAGTCTGGTGGCTCCTTGGGGTTACTTGCAGCTGCAATAATTCTCAGTGTTTTCCCAGTATTGTGTTACAAAATATTGTCACACGAGATTCCCAGCGGCCATGGGGCATCACACAGCTGTAGAGGCACAGGGAGACAGAATTTCACAGCAGACACAGGGTAATTGCTGCATTTCAATGAGCAGGGCATAACAAAGTCTCTCTGGTAGAATGAAATTACTGATGTCACTAACAGAGGTAAAATGCAATTGGGTAGGAAGGAAAGAAATCCTCTCCACACAGGATTTTCAGTGGCTTTGAGGTTAAAAGAAAGGGGAAAACAAAAAAAGACGTTTAAAATTCTAAAACTCAATGTGTTCAGTATACTGACATATTCAGCTGGGAAGTATTTGTAGCTCTGTGTCCTGGAATTCATCTTTATTGGAAAAAATTAGGAAGGAGGAGGTTTTTACAGCTGAAAGATGGGATCTGAATCAGCAATGCAGCCAGCCTCAGATGTAAAAAATAGGCAAACAATATAACATCAGTGTATTTTGGTTTACCTACCACAGCAGCCTGGAGGAAGAGGAGTCTCTGTAACTTCTTGGCCCCCGGGGTTTTACAAAGGGTACATTTAAGCTTTTTGCCCTAACCTCTAAGTTAAAAGAAAATCTACACTGCAGCCTCTAGCCTTCCAGAGCTCCTGATGGAAAAAAGGCCACTGAGTTCACCAATGCTCCCTGGGATTTGCTCCTGACAGCTTAGAAACTGCAGGTTTGTGTGCCTGCTTTGCACTAGAGCACAAGGAGCCAAGTGCAAGGGTCATGCTCTGCAGATGGTGCCAGATGGATGGCAGACAAACTCTTCATTTTCCTGTCCAGGACAGCCACTAAGCTTTTGCTTTCTGGTCAAAGTTGCAAGGCAAGCAACAAGAGCCAATTTACCAGCTAGAGGGATGTGTTTTTCCAGTGCCAGTCCAGGTCTTAAGTTTGTTTATTCTCCTCACGTAGCACA
The DNA here is from genome assembly GCA_037013685.1 of Acridotheres tristis. Taxonomy (NCBI): domain Eukaryota; kingdom Metazoa; phylum Chordata; class Aves; order Passeriformes; family Sturnidae; genus Acridotheres; species Acridotheres tristis. Next base: position 63,640,038 of record CM072885.1, read on the forward strand.
ACTGGCAGAAGTAACAGAGTGAGATCAAAAGGAAAAGAAACTACATGCGAAAAGATGAAGTATGAAATAACGCTGGTAACAGACAAGCTGCAATTCATGATCAAAGGAATGAATCTGGCCCCAACTATATAAATAAAGAAGTATCTTCCCCCATTTCTGAAAGGAAGAATTTGTTGTTTGCCCTCATATCACGCAATCCTTTCAAGTGCAGCTATACTTAGGTAGCTGAAAGGAAAAAAAAGTAACAGTACCTCAAATTTTGTCTATTTTGCTTTAATCATCATGAAAGAGGATTCTCCTGGGATCTCACTGCTTTCCCATTCATGTTATGTATAATCCACAAAATAAATAATCAAACCCCAGAGCATTTTCCATTCCACCTAAACAAGGAGAGTGTCAAAACAAGGTCTCCTGACCATTACCAGCTCAAAGCAAAGGGTCCTCAGCAGCCAGATCAGCACTGCATGCCCCACACATTTCCCCTCCACAGTCACAGGGTGGATCTGTGAGACAGAAAATGTCCCATCACCATCTCCCAGGGAAGCACCCACCCCATGGGGCTTCCTGGTCCCTTGAATTCAGCTGGAGCAAGAGGCTCAGAGAGGGCTTGATGAGCAGATGGTGGAATGGTGAAAGCACATGGAAAAAAATGGTTTTCCATCCATACAAACTGACCTCAAAGCCTGAGAAAGGACAAGTGCCTCAAGCCTCTCACTCTCTCACACATGAGCAGCTCTGCAATGAGAAGGCTGCCTCTAGGTCTGCTGCTGATGCTCAGGTGAGCAAAGATATACCCCACTGGAGTCCTGCAGTGCCTCCACCTAGGAATGGACTTTTAGGCCCCAGGGAAAAGAAAATATTTTCCCTGCTTGAAAAAGAAAAAAAAAAAAAAGAATTTACTATTCAAACAAAGGCAAATCAAAAGAAATACAAATTTTCACTTCAGGTTTTAAAGTCTCAAACACCATTTGCCTGCCATCTGATTTATTAATGACACACAGCACTGTGTCATGCCCAAGACCAGGAAGCAGCAGAGTTTCTGTGACACATGCCAGGCCTGAATGAGTTGTTGATTTCCCCCCTCTCCCTTTACCCCAGGCCAGAAATGGGTCCAGGCCCATCTCCCAAATTCAGGAGAGGTTAAAGCCAGAGGCAGCACCAGCACCACCTTCCTTGGTGTGTGCAGATGTCTTGTGCTCTGACCTTTTGTGTCAGTCAGAAAAATGTTACAGCATTTCCTGCTGAAATGGATGGCCTCCCAGCACACCTGAGCAGGGAGATTTTGCACAGAGAAGTGCATCAGCCTGACACCAGCAATGACTAATGGGCACTCTGCAAAGCTGAGCATTCAAAGCCTTTGTGCTCCCACGGGAAGGACCAATCTTTGCAAGACCTGGGCTCATACTTTTCTTTTACTGACAATCCAATGTGCAGAAAACTTTCAAAGTCCAGGAGAAAAGGTGGAAGATTTTAGATTCTGTCTTGTTTTTCAATGTCAGCTTTGAAATACAAAGAATGTCCTCATGGAACAGAAATTTCCATGCAATTTGATGGTTGCATGCCAAGAGTTTTCGGTGTGATTGTTCCTGAACAGAAGGTGAACGTCAGGAAGCACATTAAAGGGAAATGTGCCAGAATCATTGGAATTAGTTCCTCTGTTCTTGCTGACAATGGCCAAAATCTGAACTACTTGACTCTACACCTCCAGAAAGAAAACAGCTCCTCTGGCAATCTCTGCTGTGCTAGCAGGTCAAAAAGTTTAGTTTAGCTCTTCTTCCCTCCTCTATTATCTCTTACCCATTTAAATAAACCACTCTGAGGCATCTGCTATTTTTTGAGGTTGCACTTGACTTCAGGGGAGCTCCCACTTCCATACAAGCCCCTTGCCAATTACTGTCACACCAATCATTCCAGCATAAATTTGGACTGGATATATTTTCATAAACTTTTCCTTTATGTACATTGGTCACCTGATAAATAATTGGAAAGCAACAAGTGACTGCTGGTACCCAGGTTCGTGGTTGTGCTCAGGTTTGGAGTTTGTTTCCTATGGCAGACTACAGCTACTGCTGTAAGATAATATTTAAAAAAACATTTCCTACTTGATAGGATTGAAGAGAAAATACTGTTCAAGCTCAGGCAGAGAGAAGACATTGTGAGATGGGACAGGGTTTATGTTGTAGAGGGACAATATGGAGGCAGAAGGTGGGAAATGGAATAAAGAAACAATAGAGCCCCCATTTTTCCCCTTTCTGTGTGATGAATACAAGACACTCATTTTTGCTTTAATAATAAATGTTTGTATTTCACATCGTGCCCTTCTACTAATGAACATTTCTAAATGAAACACCCCAATTCATTGAAAAGGTTTTTGTTCTTATCTAATGGGTTTTTTTGTCAGTTTTTTCTTTAAAAAAGAGAATACCACCAAAAACACATCGTTAGAGAAAAAACTCCCTCAGCTTGATTACTGAGGCCCTTCAGTTAAAACAACTTTTGCACACTTCAATAATTCCCTCCCAACTCATGCAAAATATTGATAAGAGACATTATCTTTAAAATTATCCTTGACACAACTTTCTTTTTTTTCATTCAACACACATTTAATGCACTTTCTCTAAGAAGCAGCAAAAGAGAATGATTTTTATTCATGGTCTTGTCTCTTCACCCACTCGTATTAAAAGTCCATGAATGGCAATGTTGGTGCCACTGGTTTAAAAAAAAAAAAACAGAAAAGAAAATAAAGCTTGACAGAAACCCAAAACAAAAACTGAGACACTTTTTGTTACTGACAGCAATCTGAGCAGAGCTGCAGCCCCCACCCAGCAGCCAACTTGACCTGTGCAACCAACTGAGGGACCAGAGACGAGTCCTTCTGAAATGCCACACTTCTCCTTAACCTGGAATTTGACTGCATTATAGCATTTATAATTCCTTGGTTTTATATCTGCCTGCCTGCTCTAAGACCTTGGAGATACAAGATTATAATAAAAGATTATAATCCTTCCTGCAAAACTGAACTCTTTGGAACTTGCTGCACCAAAATAGTCCAACCTCGATTAGTAATTCATCTGCCCAAGGAAGGAACAATATTTGCCTTACAATGCAACTTTGGGGACTGATTTTTATTGCCTGGAATGTGTAAATAAGTATTCACAAAATGGCAAAATGTAAGGCATATCCTGGCAGGCTAATTTTAGAAAATTAAATTATCAAGTTTTAACATTAAATCTAAAGCAGCACAGGATGAGGCAGAGACACAATAATGTCACAATTTTAAAATGTATTTGCTCTTTAAAGCAAAATTTTACTTTTGTAATCTGTCCATTCAAGGAGTTTGGAGAAATATTCATGCACACAGTCTGACAGCTGAATCACTTCCTTTTGCTGTGCATCCCTTTTGCTTTTTCTGTATTATTCACTACCACAGAGACACGGTGATTTAACATTAATTTAATTTACATATATTAAATGTGCTCAGAGTATTTGCACAGCTTGACTAGAACTATGGGACCAGCTTTTCAAATTCAGATAAAATTTCCAAATTCATGGCAAAGCCCACAGGATGCAGTTATTTTGCTAAGCTGGCTGTGGAACAGAGTCACTTCTTAACTCCCCAAATTTAACTATTCATGGAGAGTTAATTACTTCTGTTCTGCATATCAGCAACAGCTGACAAGCCTTATGCATTAGCGTATTTTTCCTTTGTCAGACCCTTGCTCTGCATCTGTGCATTCCTCAAAGCTTTTCAGAAAGTTTCTGCGTTGATCAGTAGAGTTTTCCTTTTGAAAATCATACAATTGGACGATTACAAAAAAAGACTGTCATGTTTTGAGAGCAGAGGAATCTGGACTTTCACAGTCACCTTTTTGCTGCTTGCATCAGTGTAGGTCCAGGTCTGTAATGCTGACTGTTCCAGATCCCATTCCCTGTGTCCCCACACCAGTGAGGGAGGGGGTAAGCTGGGAAGGAGGGAGGAGGGGGGAAGGGGTTTTTAAGGATTTGTTTTTCTTCTCATTATTCTGCTCTGATTGTATCAATTTAATAAATTCAATACCTCTGCTTCAAACCTGTTTTGGCCATGACAGTATTTGATGAGAGATCTCTCTCCCAGTGCTTATCTCAGCTCATGAACCCTGGGTTGTGTTTCCTTTCCCCTGCCCAGCTGGGGCTTTGGTGGGTGCCTGGAATCCAGCCAGGATCCACCACAACAGCACTGGCAACCAAGAGCCAGCTTTAGTAGAAGGCTAAAGCCACCAACCTATAAGGAATGGATGTGAAGGAGATTGGGGAATCTCAGAACGTTGCCAGGGTCCTAGGTGTCTGTAATAGCAGGAACATGTATGATTTAATGCACAGAATAACCTAGACTAGCCACACTCCATTTTAGTACAGAAAGGCAGAAGGGAATTGGTGTAGTCTTTGCCAGTCTCACCTGAGGAAACTGTGGTTTTGGTCTCCAAACGTGGTGATGTTTTCACTCTGAATCACAGTGAGTAGGACACACAGGCACCACTATCTACTGGGTTAAGTTATAGCCCAAAGAAAAATAAATTCCTTTTTAGTTTCAGCAAGCAACCAGATGGAGCTTAAAGCGTGGACTAGTAAACTATCAGTATGATGGAAACAGCAAACCAGTCTGCTTCTGCAGCTCCTCAAAAATACTTATACATGAGCCACAAGTTCTGTTTTCTATTTACATGGAATACTCTGTTGTGTTATAAAATCTCTTGTATAAATTTACGAAGTTCTATCATGATTTCAAGTCCTTTTCCTTAGCAATTTTTCGGGTTGTGTGTTGTGTCCCCCAACTTCCTCAAACTTCATCTTTGAAACCTTCTACTCAGCAAATTGGTGGCATACGAATTGAAGCAGTTCATTCTGTGCCAGTAGCACTCCTTCAATTGTTACTTTTTAAATTCAGTAATTTTGAAATTCCAGATGTGTGGTGGCCAGCCTCTTTCACGTCTGCCAGTAAAGAAAATTGGAACAAGCAGCAGAATCCCAAGTACAGCCACTCCCTAAACTAAAGCACATCAAAACCACTTTGTCAGGGGGATCAAAACAAAGTGGTACAAGTACAGTAAGAGGCAAACACAGCTATAGAACTGTGTATGACTCATTAACTGACTACTGCAAATAGCAGAAATTTAACCAATAGCCTACTAAGAAGTCAAAAGCCTTAAAAGTCGGCTGCAAATGTTTAAAAAAATAAAAGGTGAAATTTGAAATTCCTATAATAACAGCAAAGCTGAAATATCCCTGTGTTGTCGACACAGTTTCCAGCAATCTAAATCAAAGCCCCATACTAGCTACTATGAAAAATGTTAACTCTATCCCAGAAAAAACAGCACAGTCCTGAAGGAGAATACCAACATTTCCCTGTTCTCTGTATTTTCTTCAGTAGAATCACCTACATCAACCTCCGGCCAACCAATACATTCAGATCCACCATCTTATCACCTTTTCAAATTAAACAATTCATAAAGCAAGCGAGAAACCATCCCCTGTTGTGCTGTGTAGGCATCAGAGAGGTTCAGTATATTCCAAACATGCTCTTACAGCTGGCTTAGGAAGCAAACTTTTGGGGCTGTGACTTTGCCCAGAGGAAGGGCTGCAAAGGCAGGGACACAGAGCTGGATGTGCACTGCTCCTGCCTGAGGCAGAGAAGCTTTGCAAGAGAAGACAAGCTTCACTTATTTTAGGAAGAGGGTACGCATGTGAAAATGAAGAATGGCATGTATTAAAAGGAAATTGTGAGGGTGAGTAGGAAAGCAACACGAGCTGGCAGATGAAGCGCCAAGAAGATTTGCTAATGAGCCATCAGCTACTGCCAAGGTGAGTGGTGGGGGAAGCACAGTGCCCCTGAGTTATCACCTTTGTCTCAGCTCGCTTCTCCCAAACTTCTTTTCTTCATCTCCCCTCCATCAAAAGAGTCCTGAGGGACTGCAGAGCACAAAGCTTGGCAGCCAGGCAATCCTGCCACTGGAGCACCGACAGCTCAGAGACGACTTCTCCATGCAAGCTTGGGAGACTTCTGCATTCCAGCATGAAGCCGAGCTTGATTTTTGGTTGCCTACATGGGCACCATCCTTCAGTAAATCCAGCGTGAAGCCTGGCAGACCTTCTCCTTCACTAAGGCTTCCTCTCTATTCAAGCTTTTATTTCTCCCATCTCAAGCTGGATATGCAGGAGGAACCACGAATGAGAAATCCATTTATTAAACTGTGTTAATAAAACTTACTGTGTCACGTGTCATCTGTGTTTGTGTACTGAAAGCAAATGGTGAAAGAATTAAATTGATGTTCTGTAATGTCAGTTTGTGCTAAATAATACTCCATGGTAAAGGTGTTACTTAAAAAGTGATTGGAAAATCTAACACTAAAGCAGTTGACCAAGTTCTGCTTAAGCACCAGTTAAAAATTAGGAAATAAATGTATGATTTAAAATATATTTATAAAATTCTTTCATCTGTATTTTCCATTTAGCCCATACTTGGGATGAAGAGCACTCTTGAAAGTTGAAATTACTGTCTACTAAAAGCATTGGTCTCAGAGAATTTTATCTAAGCATGTTTTTAGGTCAGAGTTATCACTCTTTTTTTTAAAGCAAAATAGATCTAATTTCCCATTTACAAAGCCCAGTCCCTGCTTGATTTGCAGTCCAGACTTTGCAGCATTGTGGTAAATCATGAGAAAGAGAGAGATAAAACCACTGGAAACAAAAGGAAAACCAGTTTTGTTTCACTGTGTTAGGAGCGGGAAAGACAAGGAAATAACAGGCGAAATAGGAAAGGCAGGGCAGAGAGAACAAAAATTTCTCCTGGCTCCCTGCTTTTCAATGGCTATGAACAGCCCCTCCTGTCTATCCAAAAACACTGCAGAGGGATTCCTGAGTCCCACAGGACATCAGCTGTGCAAAGATGGGGCGTGAACACAGGGTGAGTGACTGTCTTTGTATCTTCATGGATTCAAACAGCCTCCATGCCCACTCCACTTCCCAGGCTGCATCCCAGACCCCTAGAGCACGGCTCTGGCCTTTCTGGCAGCCCTCTTCTTCACCTGCTCTCTCCCCTAAATTTAGGCAGGAACTTACAGCAGAGCCAGCTGGATTGCCACTCAATCCCTTTCAGGAAGAGAGCCTTTAAAAAACTATTGATCACCACCCCCTGCAGGAGAGGACTGCAGGTGGAGGTTCTTTAAAGCAAAATAATGGCTCAGTTTCCCACTGAGTGGTATTCTCCTGTCTCCAGGGAATGTGTGCAAAAAACAAAAAGCACCCCAATTTCACTCTACAATTTCCATCTTTTTATGATGCCAGCTCCCCTTTTACCTGTGTGATATGACTCCTTCTTCCTCAGTGATTCCAGAATTCCTACTACTTTTATGATGCCCAACTCCCTTGAACGTCCAGGGTGGCAGAAACCCTCTTACCTCTGTGGGGACTTCCTCAACAATGCCAGACTGTCTCCATCCTCTCTGATTACCTCCACCCTCTATGAAGCCAGAATCTTTCCCCTGTGATTCCAGACTCTTTCCATCTGCTATGGTGCCACGTTCCCTCCATCATTTGTGATGGCAGAACTCCCTCCTTTTTGATACCAGACTATCTCCACCCTCTACAATATCAGACTCCATCTATTTCCAAAAATATTAGAAAGCTAAATGGTGTTTATCCCCATTCGAAAGGATTGGATAAAGTTGAGAATTAATTTTATCTAAGTAATATCCCATGGCTAAGTGCTTATGGACATGCAGAGAATCAGGAAAGAGTGATATAGGAGCACTGTGTTGCCAGGGAAGGGACAAAATTACTTCAGTAGTTTCTCTCCATTTGTAACTCCTGTAATTATCTCATAAGGAAAATAACCTCCATGATGTCTGAGTCAATGACAGCTGTGTTCAACCACAGCTTTCTCAGATCAGTTTTGTCACATAACATATTGATCAGTCATATTTTGTCCTATTCTTCCCTGTGTGTCTGGTGACAGAAAAGGTCACCAATGTGCAAGTTCAGTGCAGCTCTAGTGACAGAAATTAGATCAGGGACTTTATTCACAAACAAGTAGAACGTTGGTGGGTACAAAAATTAATCTGCTAGAGATTTGAGCACTGACTCTCACTGACACAGTTAAGCACCACTTCATAAGCTCTTCTGCTCCCCATAACCCCACTCAATAGTAACAGCACCAGGACTGGAGGCTGAATCTGAGTATCCAAACAGCACTAAAATTATCCCTGCAGAGCCCTTAGTACAGGGACTGTCAGGAGCAAATCGTGACAACACGATTCCCAGGACAGGGAAGAAGCTGGGACAGCACCTTCACAGCTTCAAAATGAGAACAGCCTGCAGGTGTTGGCTGGTGGACAACACCAAAAGGTCCATGAGAGTCCAAGAATTAACCTCCTTAACTTTATTTCTTAGGCCTTCATGTTCAACCATGCCTTGTGAACAGCAGCCTAAGACTTTTGCCTTGCTTTCAACACTAGAACTTCCCTATGGTAATGTCTGGATTTTATCACAGGGCTACACCTTGCCACCTTGGATACTACAGCTCTTCAGACCTCACCTCTGGGCCAAGTGTTTCCCTCAGGGAGGACCTCTCAGAGCATTTCTGTGCTAAGCAGCAGCTTTTTCTTTTTAGCATCTATCTAGTGAAACTGGAGGAAACCTTTTTATTTCAGGATTACACAGCAATTCTGTGTGAGGCAGCATTAGTCTGTCACCCAATGTCAAAGCAACACATGGCAGTGTCTCTCCTGAGGCCCACAGCCAAGTTTAATCTGTTTTGTCACTTCCCAAACACTGTGGGTTTGTAATTCATTATCCTTTTATCCTTCCTTTAGGTGTCCCAATAGAAAGTTGTTTTTCTTTCCTCATAGGGCTGTCTCTTCTCAGCAGCCTCAGCCTTTGTGTAAGTTCTGTTTACTGTAGGGAGAAGCTACTCCATTCCCTTTCCTTTATCTTGTCTTGGCTCTCCAGGTGGTGACAGTTCCTGCTCCTTATTTTGGTCACTAGACTAGTAGATAAACTTTCCTGCAGAAATATTTTTTTTCCAGTGAAAGCAAGTGCTCTTCTGCTTGAATGTGCTGGATGCACTCAGTTTCTTTTTAAAGATACACTTTTGTGTAACTTTTGTAGAAGAAAGGGAAAGGGATATATAAATAAAATTAATATACCATAAAGGCATCTTTTCCAGAGTCAAAGGGATGAGGGAAAGGGTACTAAGGATGTCACGGGATTATTTGTGCACTTCTAAAACATTCCAGAAAAGGCACCAAAATTGGGGAACACTGTATTGTAGGATGCAGAGGTCAGGAACATTCTCAAAGGCTCAGCCCCTGACATCATAGGCGTATAGTGAAATTTTAATATCATAGAATAAAGAAAGGTCAAACAAGAAAACTCCTGTATATCCCAGTTGGTGGGAAAACACACATTAAAATATGCTCCAAGAAGACACAGAACATAACTGTTAGGTGGTAAAAGACCCTGAGTTTTGCTTCTCAAATAAGACTTTTTTAGCCAACTGGAGCACATCATGCAACTAATTATTGTTGTGGGAATAGCAGTGTAATGCAATTAGCATTAATTTGGAAATGACTCAGCATGACCATGCATAAAGGATGGATGAGCCACTCCTTCAGAGTCTCTGGCTATAAGTAGTCCAGTCACAAGTGTGAGAAGCAGTGCAGTGTGGCTAACACTGACATACAAACTTAAGCAGTATTTGAAGCTACCTGACAAGGTCAGTGTCAGTCTGAAGAGGCAAAGGCATTTAGGAATGGACAATCAAGTCGACTGAACATGACAGAAGATCACTTGGATGAAATTATTTTGTACACAGGGGCTGAAATTAGAAAGCAGGGAGCAAGGCCAAGCAGGCAAAGGTGCTGTCAAGGACTGGGATTCAGTCAGGCACAGGCAGAAAATAGCAGCTCTCCCAAAGAAGAGGTACTGGCTGTGATCAGGAAAACAAATGGGTCCACCATTTATTTACCTAAGGAAGAGGTCCAGTGTGAGGGAAAAACATGACTCTCAGAGTCATTTTACCATTTCTCCACAATTCTTTTGAATCTGATGGACAAGCCTTCAGAGCAAGGACCAGACTCTTCCAACACCTACCAAAGGAAGAGAAGTGGATTTTGAAGTTGCATGGTAGATCCTTTCAACACGTAAATTGTGCAAAACTTACTGCAAAGACATCAGCGAATATTGTTTCCTTCTATGACAGATCATCACCTGGTCGATCTAGGAAAGCCAGGAGATGGAATCATTTTGGTCCTCAGCAAAGTTTTCAGTACTGCCTCTCCAAGGATCCTTCTGGACAAACTGTCCAGCCACAGCTGGATAAACACATCCTGTGATGGGTGAGCTTAACACAGGGTTAATTTTTAACTGTAGGAGCCTGTGAGAAACCAGATGCTGAAATCAGGTGGATGCAAGTATAAATGATATGAAACTGCTCACATTCAACAGACCCATATAGAGGCTTTCAAAACTAGTTAGCATTTCTAAATCCTGGCCAGAGATCACCAAAGTAAAAAAAAAAAATTAAAAATCCCTCTGGTGCAGGCAGCAGTGATAGGGAATTGTTTCGTTCAGGACAGAAAAATCAAGATCCTGTCCTCATGTGGTAGCTAAGATCCCCTGGTAACCTTCTTAAAACAGGACTATCCAGTTTTCTGCTTTGCCTCCCTCCAATTGACTATTTCCTCCTTCCACTGCTCCTTGGGAATCACTTTATACGATTTCAGTTTGGAAAGACACCTTTGCTCCCTGTCTTTATTTTCCTGTAGCAGTGCAGCATATTGGCATTTATCACACCTCCTCAATTTCAGATATTCAGGTGTTACACATACAGGTGAGCAAAATGCACTCAAAAAGCATCACGACAAGCAAGCATAACCAGATTCAGGCTCATTTTGGCAACAGTTAAAAAAAAAAAAGGATCCATTTGTCATGTTGTTTTGATGTTGGAAAGCACATTTTTCAAAGGACATCTCTATTTATGCCTCCTAATTATAAGCACCATTATCGGGCACAAACAAGACAGTTCAATAGCCAGCTAAATGGTCTAAAGCACACAGAGTTGCTTATAGATGCAGAGTTCATATGGGAAAACATATTCACCATACTCATGATGCCTCTTTGAAAATGTCAAGGTGCTGCCCTAAAGCTCTAGAGACAAAGCTCAGCCAGTGCACAGCATCAGCTCTGAAAATGAGCCTGTGAGGACTTTTTGTTTCAACAACTATGCTCACATCAATTCCCAACTTAAAAGCACAAGTCACAAAATAAAGACAAAGTTTTACAATGCAGTGCTTTCAGTTCAGAACAGTGCCCCTTCCCAGACATGATCTTTCTTTGTAAAATTCAGTATAAAATGCTGGAAAAGCTTGAAAAACTGTAGTATCTTTACCCTATAAAGCATAATTTTCCCCATAATTATGTATCATTCTTCTCCTGAATTGTAAGAGAGAGTTCCTTCATGAGAATTTACAGTATGCCATTGTGTTCCCCAAAGTTCTAGCAATTTATAACAACAGAAGACTTAGCCATTCATAAAGGCAGAATTAGAAAAAGAGTTATGGAAAATCCCTCCAAGTTCAAGGCCTAGGAAATCATACTTGCATGACAAAATATTAGAAGAGGGTAGTTCTGTTTCCTTGCCATGTCCTAAATTTCCTTATCGTCCTGTGAAATATTTCTACAACAGAATTACTGTGGTGAGTGAGCCAACAGCTGTAATGATGGAAATCAGATAGAATCTGCTCACCACAGAACCCTGATATCCTTTAGGAGTATGAAAAATGCAGAACAACATAGTCAGGTGCAGTTAGCCCAACTTTCCCTGGAAGAAACTCGATGCTGTGAGGTGGGAAAAACAACTCGAGTGCTAGTAAGGAGTCAGAAGGTACAAATTCTGTCCCTCCCTTGTGTGTCAGGGAGCTGGGCTCAGTGCTCAGCAGTGCCAGTGGGACCAGCACATGGCCCATGCTGCAGCCCAGCCTGGCACCATCCAGGCAGCCCCGGGTTCCTCACACAGGAGAAGAGCCAGCAGCAGTGGGCAAACGTGTAGTCCACAGAACCACAGAATCACCAAACTGGGAGAGACCCTCAAGATCATCAAGTCCAACCCATGCTCTAACAGCTCAACTAAACCATGGCACTGAATGCCACATCCAATCTTTCTGACTTTTTGACTCCACTACCTCCCTGGGCAGGCAATTCAAGTACTTCATCACTCTTTCTTTAAAAACTTTTTCCTAATATCCAACCTATATTTCCCTTTGTGCAGCTTAAGACTGTGTCCTCTCGTTCTGTCAGTGCTGCCTGGAGAAAGAAACCAAACCCACCTGAGCACAGCCACCTTTCAGGGAGTTGTAGACAGTGACAAGGTCACCCCCGAGTCTCCTTTTCTCCAGGCTGAACAACCCCAGCTCGCTCAGCCATTCCTCACAGGGTTTGTGTTCCAAGCCCCTCACCAGCCTCGTTGCCTCCTCTGGACACACTCCAGGTCCTCAATGTCCTTCCTAAACTGAGGGGACAGAACTGGACACAGCACTCGAGGTGTGGCCTCACCAGTGCTGAGTACAGGGGAAGAATGACCTCCCTGCTGGCCACACTATTCCTGATACAGACCAGGGTCCTGTATCTTGGCCACCAGGGCACACTGCTGGCTCATGTTCAGTCAGCTGTTGACCAGTAGCCCCAGGTCCCTTTCTGCCTGGGCACTGTCCAGCCACACTGTCCCCAGCCTATAACGTTGCAGGGGGTTATTGTGGCCAAAATGCAGAGGAAGGGTTGAAGTGTGTGACTAAGTCTGGGAGCTGTGAAGTGTACTTACACAAAAGCAATGTATCTGTAGATTCTGCCAGTTGTGCAAAGGGCGTTTGCCAATTGAAAAGCTGAAAGATTTACTGGGGCAAGAGTGCTGGCAGGAGATACCTTCTTCTAAGGAAAAAAAAAGTAATAAAAGAGGTGCTAGAAATGCAAATGCCATTTAATTAAAATCAAGAGCTCTGGGCACTATTTAGAATTAGCTGCACATATTCCCTCAGACCAAATACCCAGCTTAACAAAAGTGTGTATATTCAGTCTCTAACAATTTCATAATGTTTTATAACAGAAGCCTTTCTGTACTTCTTTCTTTTTGAAGAATAAGCCAGATAATGAGAGTATTGAAAACCATTTCAAAGTTGAATAAACATGAAACTCTAAGTGACCTCTGTAATAATCTATTGCCCCTCAGTGAGAGGCATCATTGCTCAGCAGCCTCATGCTGATCCACCTTTCAGATATCACTGCCTGCCCAAAGCTCACTAAAAGGTCATTCTTGGTCTCTAAGGATGCAATTTAAAACTTAGCTGTGGAAATAACCTTTCATCTTTAATGATGTGTTATAATCCCCCTGCAAAATACTAATAATTTGTAAGCCTTGTGGAGGTAATTGTGTTTACCCAAACCCCTAAGTCTGAAGTATTGAAGTGCTGGAGTTTAGATATCAGTGGCCAGGTCCCTGTGCAAGCACATTCATTTTAATTCAACATATTGACTTCTTTCCTCTCCACACATCCTGCCCTGTCATTTAGAGCCAAGGAAAGTAAAAGCTATATCTGCCAGCCTTCCTCCCCTTCCAGCTTTATTTTTGTCTTTTTTTAGAAAAGGTGTCCTGTGAAGGACCACATCAAATTAGAGTGGCAGAAAACAGCAGCTGCAGGCAAATTCAAAGAGTAGAAAGACTGTGAATTTGCCATACCAATTACATATATACATGCACACTGGAAATAAAGACATTCAGGATACTCAGTTGCCATGAAAACAGATGCAACTCTTGGCTGCCATGGTGGTGGTCAGAGCCTCAGAAGAAAAACAGTGCAACAGAGCTGTAAGCAAAGGGGCTGGATCCCAGACATCTCTCACGTGATGGAGCAAACCTGCACCCTCATGTAGCTCTCTTGGTAAATCTGATATCTTTCCTAAATGTCATGTCTTAGACTTGCATTCCTTCAAATGGAAAAAAAAGGCACCTAATATTTCCCTCTAGTATTTCCCAGAAAGAAAAAATAGAATAATACACATGCTCGAAAGCTCAGAGGAAGAATCAAGAGTTCTTGATATTTGTTTGTTAAGCATCCAGCATTTTCTAGGTGTTCAGGGCTGAAAATCACATTTATTTCACTCCTTTCTGCGTCATGTTCAGACAAGCAGCAGTTATCCAAAGGCACACTGAACACACCAGCTGGTTGGGGTTTTTCTTATGTAAAGCAATAAATTACAGAAGGTTACACAGAGCAAGAATAGAGTTTACTGCGGTCACATCACCAGGAACCAAAATAACATGGCATGAACAAATTGAAATTAGTTACAGGCACTTGCTACTATTTCTACAGTGTTATGCCATCACAGATGAGATTAAATAATGTCATGGTGGGGAGGGGGAGGGGAAATAGCTTCCTCTTATCTCTCCTGTCAAATTACATCCAGGTTAAGAAAGGAATTAAAGGATCTCCTTTTCCATTTGCAGGAAGATAAAGGCAGCCAGATCACCCCACACCGGGGGTGGGGAGGCAAGATGGGGCTCTGGTCTAACACCACATCCTTTGACAGTTACTGCAGTGAAATCCAGGGTTACAGCCTGGAGTGTCCTGCCAGAATTTTGGAAGCCCACAGGAGAAGGCAGAAATGCATTTCCTGCAGAAGGGTCCTTTCTGTCCCAGCTGAGTAGCTCAAGGCTGTGCATACTTGGGGTCCCTAACCTAGCTGAGATTCCCACCTGTGGAGCTTTCCAGGCTGTAGGCACGGGTTGTCAGCACCTGGCAGATATTTCCACAAGCTCTGTGTTTGGAAAGTGTAGCCAAATCTATTTGAAGAACTAGAATCTCCAACATATGGTCTAACCCATCAAAACATCATTCCCTTCACAGAAAATGAAGATTATGAAGCCCAAAATTTTCCTGATGTTTCGGGTTTTTCCCTCCAAGCATCCCAAAAGTTATTCACATACAGGAGAATTACCATGAGGATTTCCTTTGTCCACATTTTTTTTTAACAGGCATTTCTAAACAGCCCTGTAAAAGGAAATCTATGTCATTAGATTTTGAGGACATAATTGCCAATCCTGGCCTTAATTATCATAGATCACTTCTGGCAGTGATATGACCACCCATAACTTCAAACATATTTGCTCTTTTCTGCAAAACTTAACTGATAATTTTGCAAATATCAATTCAGAGCTGAGGGAAAAAAAAAAGAAGGCCACCACTCAACTGTACCTCAAGGCACATGGTCTGCGCAGGATTTCCCACCTCTCTTTTTACCTTATTACATAAAATCTAATTGCACTGCGTAGTTTCTTCAATATGCCCAACATTCACCACTGAAATTTTCATTAGCTAAAATTCATTCTCATCAATAAAAACACAGATGGCTCCTAAAAGTGGCTTCTTCTGTACCAAACTGTTCTACCCATCTTCACCACACATTTTGCAGGCACTAAACAGAACAGTTATAAAATCTGGGCTCCCGTGAGGTGCAATGGTGAAGTAAATGCTGTCATTTAGTTATCAGCAGGATTACAATGAGTTTGATTCCAGAGGTGGTGTCAATGAGGCTTTCTGAGGTCTTCAACATCTCTAAAAGTCCTCAGTTATTCCTGTAAATTAATTCACCAGCATCTACTCTGCCACTCTTAACGAAGAATCATTTGCTCCCTTTGGGTCCCAAATAGGACATTTTATTACATCTCATGAAATATCTTTAAAAATTTTAGTTCTGATGCAACAGGTTTGTCAGTTTGCAAGAAATCTCTACCACAGTCACTCTCTTTGCAAATGGCACTGGAGAAGGTGATGGTGGCAGGTTTCCTTCCCTACCTGCTCAGGTGGAGAGGCTGCCCCATGGGGCTGGTGCAGAAGGTGTCAAGTGAGGCATGAAGGCTCAGGGATTTCCCTTTTCCTGGCCTTTTCTGCACATGCTCTGCTTTTCTGGAGATGTCCAACAATGAGGCAAGCCCACACAATACCAGCACTGGTAGCAGAGTGACATAGCACTAATGAAACACTTGGAATGGACATTATTCTTACAGAAGTAGTGAGAATTAGAGTGGAAGGCCCAGATTGAGTCATTCACACACTGATATATTTACACAAATGAGATCTAGCTATCTGGTCGACTTCTACCAGCTGCTTTTGGTAAAGTTGAAACAGAAAGAAGATTGTCTTAGAATGAGAAATGATGTGCAGAGTAATTAATCCTCTTTACTTGTTTACAAAGTATGTTCACACAAAAAAAGCTCTCTCCCTTATTCTTATGTTCATATATGCTCTCATTCATTTTTCCGCCCATCTAAAATATTAATTTACTCAATAGATTGTAAGTATAAAACATTAGACTAACATCCATCAGATGTCATGAAAAAAGCTACTGATCAGCCAGAATTATCTCTGCTAGCATTCAAATTAGCATCAGAGTGATAAATGTGTGTTAGTCTGAAACGGCTGGTCCTGCAAAGCATGAATGGCTAAAAGGTCACCCCCTAAATTGCCTCTGTGAGTTGTCTCACATCAGCAACAGTCAGGATGTCATCCACTCCCTAGGAGGCAAAGTTTAATAAAATTTTAAGAGCAAAGGACTGGACTTCAGACGAGGGTTTCCTTTTCCATCAAAACCCAAATATTATTCATCTTTACAACAAAGAACATTATAATGAAAAAAGCCATGCACATTCTAATATTTAATTAGGGGCAAAAGTATTTCAGTAAAATTGCCTCATCACAAAGGCAGGGATAGAGGAGAATTTAATTACAATACTTATTGAAAATGTGTTAGCTTTACAATTCTCTCTCCTTCTGTCACAGTTCTCCATTAGGCATAACAAAACAGCTCACAGACCAGGTACTCTGATTAGAACAGCAGCTTATGAATATAATATAAGCTGTTGAACATACTGCAAGCAGCAAAGCTTTCAAAAAAAGTCTCTTTATCTGCATGACAAATTACCTCTCCCCAAAATTGCACTAATACTCTGAGTCCTGAATATAATATGTGGCACATAAGGCTTTGCTAGTTTTCTTTGTGTCAGATATTTCCATATACAGACCCCTCACTCCCACCAACCACTGCTGTGGTGCATCACATTCTGTCAGCTATTTGCAGTTTGCAGAATATGACTGATCCTTTAAGTCACTGATTAATATTTCTCCTCTCAGAGACCTTTCAAAATGGCTGATTAGCATTTTTAGAAGAATTTTGGGAAACACTCCATAGCCTGGTTGCTTGATGGCAATTTTTTTTTCACCTCCACAAACAAAAATCCCTTATACAAACTCTAGAAATGGTAAGAATTAAAAAGGTGAGAAAATAGCTTCCAGTCTAGCAGGTCAGAATGTCATATTCATTTGATTTTAAGTAATCTTGATAATCTAGTAGCAACAACAGCAAATGTAAGTGTCATAGAAATTAATGTGGTAGTTGTGGGATGATTTGAACCAAATTTGGAGAGAGTGCATTGCAATAAAAATTATTGTTTTAAGAAGAATTTGTTTCATGTATTATTTTACACCTCTGGTGAATTAAATAAAAAAAAACCCACACAAAACCCTGCTTTTCTTTACCACTTTGAATTAAAGAACCTTAGCTTCTTATCTTGAATATTAATTTCATTCAAAGGGTTGCTGTGCTTTACCAAAGACAATAAAAAGTATTAAGCCACATTAGGTTTTATGAAGTCAGAGACAAAGGCTCATTAAATATTAAATTCTGCTGGCAATCCATCATGCTGCCTTGAAGGTAATTTTGAATTGTGGTATTAGGCTTTGGGAATACATCTTTCTACCCAATTCACACACTGTCATTCTTCAGCTCCCATTAGAAGAGGTTACCAACATTTTCCCCTGATTACACAAGGAACCAGATGCCTTGACACATCTTGAAACACCTCTCAATCATATTGGGAATGAAATTGCTTTAGAATCCATGATTTGGGAAGCATCAGGGCTTCAGCTCTCACTGCAAAACAGGATTGACTGCACAATGATTAAGACAGTACCTAAATAGATACAAGAGAAAGCTGGGGAAAGATAGGATCAGAAATTCAACCAAAAAAAAAAAATTTGCCTGAGTTCAGAAGGAATGAAAAGCAGAACTGGGAATTGAAAGCAGAAAGCAGATCTTCTGGTCTTAATTTTGAAAATATCTGTATCCAGCACTACCTTTCCCAAATGAGAATTGATAGAAAAGCAGCTGTTTGATTTAGTCTTCCTTCTAAGGAATATCTCACTGTAAACAAGATGATAAAGCGAGGCAGGGTCTAATCAGGACTGAGACAAGGTCTGGCAGGACTCAGTCTTGATGTTCCAAGAGATTTTCAAGGACCAAGAGTCTGTGTCAAAATTAGCCTTGCCCAGAAGTTGTGGTAATTGGATAAAATAATCCCTATGGGAGCTGTAAGAAGTGTTCAAGCAGGTGGCAGAGAAAAATTTAGCTTTATATGTAGCTGGTCTTCTAAATCCATGCTAATCTTCACCCTCATCCCTCCCCCCAAAAAATTAAGGAAAAGAAATATTTATAATAAATCAAGGTTAGGTTAAAAAACAACCACCCAAAACCATGGAGGAGGAGAGGCTGTCCTCAATCAGTTTAAGGCAATCTGATTTTTGATGAGATTAGAGCCATTCAACATAACAGCAAAGAGCCTCGTGACAACAGAAGTCCTTAACTCCATTTATGCTCCAGCAGAATTGCAAAACCAGTAATGTTCTGACTGTACTACAACAAAATTACATCTGCCGATTCTTACCCAGTGTGTCTGGAATAACCCGAGGTGCAGCCTGTCTCGTGGGCCCTGGAAGCATGGTGTAACTCAGAGCCCTTCCCAGCTGTAAGCACCCACTGCAGCTCCTGCAAACACCCTGGGCAGTCACACTGCTCTCGTGTCCAGACATGATTTCAAATCCTCCTTCCACCAGAGCCTGATTTTCCCAGGAGGACCATACAGTCAGATCCCATTTTCATGACATCCTGTTCTTTTCTTATTTTAATCACATGGAACACATTGCTGGGTTTTTTATCCCCTACATATTTAGAATCCTTTTCAAGTGTGATTCTAGTTGTTTCCCTTTCCCACATCACTATCTGATGATATTTGCCAGACTAAACACGCCTCCTAATCTGCATGCTAAGGAGCTTCAGCAAGCTAAGGGCTACTAGTTCTTTGCAGATTTAGGTCCAAAAGATCTGAATTCTGTAACTGAGCTTCAAATTAGCCACAGCAGGACAGAAAGACTTTGCTGTGGAAAGGCAGACAACAAAGGGCACTGACAAGAAGATATTTCGTGGTAATAGATTAATAGGTTCAGGTATTTACAGAAGTGAGACAGGGTGCCCGGCTTCAAGAGACAGTTCCTTCCTTTGAAAAAAATCTCAGATCTACTTCTAAATACAACCACCTACAACAGCACTAGCCTGCTGCCTTGGTACAGCACTATGTTTGACATTTACTTTTCCATTGCAAATTAGGGATGAATGAGCATAGACCAACAGTGATGGGTGGCTCTATACCATGGTCAATTTGGAAAATTAATAAAAAAAAGCAAAGAGTAACCAAGAGTAAACGGAAAAAAATAATATTTAAAAGTGCCTTTGAAATAAGGCAGATGGAAGCATCCCCAGAAAAGCAGAGGGGAAAACAGCAGAGTTAAAACTGAAGCAGAGATTGAAGATCGCACTGCAACCACTGTTTCATTTCCCTGATCACATGAGGAAATGATGAACTGCTGTCAAGGAAACTGAATTTGATTTTTTGTGAAGAGATAGTAGCAACTAGGATAAACAGTGTAGGTAACCAAAACATTGGGTCCCTACAGACTTCAGCTCAGTGGAAGAGAGCCTGTGTGAGCCTTGACTTGGTATCCTGGGCTGGAGGTCAGAAACGGGCCATGATGCCAGCTAAAATGTCCCTTGAGGGATGACACACATCAAACCTCAGCTCTTTGTTTCATTCTGGTTATCTTCAGGCAAATTCTTTGGGGGCCAGTGGTATTTGTCACTCCACAGGCAGCACACCTCTAGTACAGAACCAGAACTTAACAACATTGTTGTCACATAAAAGCGATGAAATGCAAAGACAACAGGACATAAAAAAAGCAGCAGATGGCTTGGTGACTAGAGGAAAATCCTAGAAACACTTTTTATTGAAGAGCAGAAAGAGTTGCTGCAGAAGAGCCATGGGAGAAAAGCAACAAAGGCTGTAGGTGTTATCACAGCACATCTTGTCTCCACAGTGAGATGCAGCACATGAACAGGACAGGGCAGAAGACAGAAGGGAGTGGGAGGACTGTCAACACCAGCAGATACAGTCTGTATAATATGCAGCCCAATGTACTTGAATATTCACCTCTGCCTGTCAGGGGAAATGCCAGACATGCTCTCAAAAGAAATTCTCATAAGCCTTCTTGACCTAGGTAAGCATTTCATGCAAACTTCCCACACTGCTGTATGATGAGTGCAAAATTCTTATACTATTTTCTCTTTTTCAGATACATAGGCATAGTCCTTAGTTTTCCTTTGTTAACAGGTGTTGCTCAACATTTCATAATTGTAAACAAAAAAAAAGAAGAAAATTTCAATTATTTTCCATCTACCAATCTTCTTACAAAAGAAAATTAAAATGGCATGAGCAAACAAAGCAGAACAAATGCACTGTAAAACGTATGTATTAGTAGCCTTCAGTTAGGTAAGGGAAAAAAGGCGGGTAGATGACATGCTCTGTGTATTTATGCTGTAAACTGCAGCACTGTACAGAGCAATCCAAACACACTTTAAAGGAGTTGGGTCCTGCAAACCTGCACCAGCCTCGTGCAAAGGATGGGGTAATTCCCCTCCCAGAAGCAGAAGTGGAACCAGTTTGCTTTGAAATGTCTCTCCCCTCACTCAGGCCATGAGGAGATAAATTGCCTTAGCTGCCAGTGGTCTGAGTTGACACCAGGTTAAACTCAGTGGTGGCAGGATCTTTTCCTTTTGCTTCTGGTGTGAACAATTACAGACAAGCAGTTGTGTGAGGGGTGAGATAATCCACTGAGTTGGAGAGGGTGAGAGGTCGAGGATCCCTATCAGAATTGAGGAGGAGTTTCCTTGCTGCTAACGAGGAGAGGGGAAAGTTTTCTCCCAGCTCAGCATCAGCAAGAGCTTCCTAACCCTGCTCTCCATGGAAGTTTGTCATCTCTGGGTTCCATTGCATGGGACAAACAAACTTGATGTATTTTCAAAACCAAGAGGCTGCTGGCAGAGTTTCCGGAGCATTAATGTTAAATAAAATAGAGTCTTTTAACCCAAGGACTAGATTTTTTTTCCTCTCAGGACTGTGCAAAGGCCCTGTGGGAATGCAGGCTTTGTGCTCCCTCTCATCTCCAAGGGGCTGGGTGGTTACCAGGATTTGTCCTTGCTTTGTCACATGAGAAGAAGGAGGTGGAGATCCTCCTCTTCCTCCCAGAGCAGGAGGCACCCAGCCCACGTGGGGGCATGTGCAGGTGAGACCATGCTTCACGCTCACACAAAAACTCACTTTCAGGCTTAATTACTGAGGGTTTCTTGTTTCTTACAGAAAACCTGTGAAAGTGCTTTCTCAGTAGCTTTAAAATCTCTGTGTTCCTTAGGAGGGCTCAAGGCATATTCAGACATCCTTGATATACTTTAACCAGTGCATCCACGCTAGAATAATGTCCTATTTAAACTAAAAAATGGCCATAAACTGCAGATACAGCTCAGAAAAAAAAAATAAAAGTAGTGCTAAAACCATCATTAAGAATAGCCTATTGGCTAATGTTGTAAAATTGTGCTGTGCATTTAGGCTATCTTATTAAGGATGAAAAAATACAGAAGTCAGGTAAAAATGTAATGAAAGTCATAGATTTAGAAAGCTTAGCTGTGTAGAAAGTCCTAATAACTATAGTCCTTATATAATCTCGTGAAGGAGGAAAATTGACACATAGTGACACTCTGCATTCTGAAAAAGAGCTAAAAAGTCCTAACAGACAAGAATTTATGTCACAGATAAGAGGAAAAAATACAGGAAGGGTCAGGCTGTCAAGGGAGTCCAGTAAAACATCCTTTTGTGGAGACCAGATGGTCTCCTGTGCTAGTGGATTTGGAAAGGCTGATTGGTGCACCACTACCAAATGAAAACCAGAGGTCTTGACAAACGTTTGAATGTCTTCTACCTTTTCTAGTTATTTAATTTTAGAGTTCATGTCTCTAGCTCAGAGAAGCCAATGGTTGTCCTTTTTTTATTTCTTTCTTCCCCCTCTCCCTTTTCAATATTTTCTTTCTAACTAGATGCAATTAGTTTTAATACCATAATCAGATGTTTATTCCTTCATGGGGAAGTTCCTGTCTTCAATAAGGTATTCAAATGCTGAAATTAATTAACACAAAGAACTAATCTGTGGGGTCCTTCCATATATAAGAGATTTGGTGGATTGCACTTTCTGGTTATTAAATCTGCCTGACTGCTGAACAAGATGGTCTGGTTTAAAAATTAACACACAGCCTTCAGCATCTTGCACATTTCAATGTCTTTTTTTTTTTCCTAAAATCAGGTTTCTTTCCATACTGAGCATGTGGGAATTCCCCCCTCATCACTGCCAAAATTCTCTGGAATTATTACAGTATTGGAGTACAATGGCATGTAGAAATCATAGCTTCAATCAGGGCCTCAGTGCAACAATCACAGCAATCCACGAAGTTAAAAATATTCCTTGTTATAGTCTAAATATAAGAAAGCAGGAAAGCATAAATAAATCATCTAATTTTGTAGCCAGGGAAGCAAAGCTCCAGGACATTCTGAACCACCCCCTGGAGTAAGTTAACGTTTTCAAGAGTCTTCAAACAAGACTCAGTGCTATGTGACAAAACATCCCAAAACCGCAGTTCAATTTTCAGACATTTCTGCCCCACCTGAACAGAAGTTACTCAGAGAGTCCATGAGGTGGGCACCACATATGCACCTTTTCTCTTCCTCAGACCTGTCCAGTACAGCAACTCCAGAGTGATTTCCCCAGTATTTGGCACATAGCTGCTATCATTGTAATGAGGAATAGATTCCATCTTCTGCAATGGCCCCCAGAGGTCCATAAGAAATTGGGAGAAGAAATAATAAAATAAAACTAATCCTACCTTAAATCTTTTTCTCTCTTCTTTTCCCTTCTCATTTTCAACAAGTCAACTCATATAGATTTTTCCATCAGTACTTTATCTTCAAACCAGTATAACAATTTCTATCCCTATTTAACCAAGCAGAGAGAGATACTTGACATTAACACTTTGCTTAAGTCCTGTAGGTCCCAGTGCCTTTGGAAGGTGCTAGATGAGAAATAGGAGCTTAACATTTTTCCTGTTAATGACATGGAGTTGATAAAATATGATGACTGGTAAATAAATACATTACAAAAACTCCTCTTTTTATCAGTAGTAGTGATGATGCCGGGCTCACCTTATTAAAAGGCTTTCCCTGATGAACAAATTCATTGAATGCAGAGCACTGGAGAGTGAACTTCTGGACTGCATTAGGAATGTGGCAAGAACAATAATGCTCTTTAGCACAGACAGGGTGGGGGGGACAGATAAAACACTACTTTGCTGTTTAAAACTTTGATAAACTGTTTTACTCAGAAATCATCGGTATTCCATAATATCACACATTCTTTGAAGGATGATTTTATGAATTTTCAGTGCTATTTCAGTATTTGGCCATGCCTTTGTCCCTCTGGCAAAACACGATATAAACTTGGCTAATAACATATCTCAGAATACAATAATTTAGACATGCTTGAGAGAGAGTTCAACAGCTATATTCTCTATTATTTACTCTTGACTTACTCTGTCACAGGCCTGCAAAGGAAAATGCAGCTTTCCTACCTGCATTTCTTCTCCAAAGTGCAGTGTTCACATATGGAGCTGAAACAACACAAAAATGCTGGGAGTGTTTCCAGAATCATCAAGGCTGTGCCTACCAAGCAATGGTAGAAATAATTTTGTAGCTCTACAACCTCTGTCTCAAGAACAGTTTTTCCTCCACTACCCTTAAACAAGGTTTGCTTCAAAATCTTATTTTTCTGGCAGCTGGATACCTCAGAGTTACTTTTTGCATTACTGCCCTGTCAGTGCAAACAGCTCTTTTCCTTCCTGATGCCGCCTGCTACTCTTCCATCCCCACATGGAGAAATGCTCCCAGCTTTGTGTCAGAAGCAATCCCATTAATGCATTCTTACTTTTTCTGGCTATACCACTAAAGGAGATGCTAAATAACAGAGTCAACAATGAAACCCAACTAGCATATTTTCTTTCAAAACCCCTTTTTGCCTTCCCACTCCTGTTCTCTCCAGGACAACACCACAGGAACACACCCACATTGCCTTCCCCCTTGCACCTGAGCATTAATATTTAAGACCTCTTTGCATCCTGGGGGTTCCTCCCCAGCAGTGAAGTTACACAACATTGCTCAGTATTGTACAAGGATTTTGAGCAGCCACTGACTCCACTGAACAATTTTGCCAATGAACTGCAATGGCCTTGGAAAGGAATGTACATCTTTTTCTCAAGTGCAAACCATTCCTTAGAGATAAATAGTTTTGTGAACCAGGAAAATCACAGAGTCAGGTAATTTGTGCTGATCAGACACACAATGAGCTGATTAGCTCCAATTAGTTTGGAGTTTGAGTTCTTAATTCTTCAGCCACCTGTTCTCAGGGACCTTTCAACACTTCCCATAAGAAAGTTCCTCAAAAGAAATATCTCAGGTGGTAACACTGAATTTTGTGTAAATATCATCCTTCAGGAATTAAGGTCTGTATCACTTGTTACAAATATGGGAGAAAGGAAAATGAGAAAATCCATGTTCAAGAGTCTTTGGACACAGGAGACCTTCTTGAAGGAGCTGCAGTACAGTGAAACTTGCAGCAGTATATGATGTTCCTGTGTGCACTGAGTAGAAAATATCCAACAAAATACTCTTTTAATCAGTAATTTTTAATCTCCTGCACTTGACTGGTTAATACAAAGCACTGTATTTTAAAAATTTGCCCACATGCTTTTTTTTGCCATGATTTACATTCAGAAACAAGCAATGGTTTAGCTTTGATTGGACTTTCCTTATCATGGCCTGTCTCTCCAGCAAAAACAATACCTGATTTCTGGAGGCAAAGTTTCAGAGCTACAGCAGAGAAGTAAAAGCATGCAAAGGCAGAGAAGCAGTAGAAGGATGAAATTCTTCACCCTCTTCTTCCAGTACTTGAAATTAAATGTCATTAATTCGAACACTGCATGGACCCGCAGCTTACTGCCTTCCAGTTTTTCAACCAGTATGGCAGCACTGGAGCCTTTAACTTATCATTCACTCCCTGAAAAGTTAAAAGGTGACTTGAGAACCCTACAAGAAGAAACACAAAAAGAGAAGTGGGAAAAATTAGACATGCTAATTTCAACATTAGCCCTGTTTTAAGAGGAGACAACCCAAAACTCCTGCTGTTTGCAACCAACAAAAATATATTTTTTTAAGTTCTGTGGGGAAATGGATGGACATTTCATTTTCAGGGGCAGAAGAGCAGGTGCATGGTGCTGTGTAATAGTAATGGGTATTAAGGGAATCTAGAGGCACAAAGGCTGTACTCACACTGAATAGAAGTGTTTAGGTACCAATATAAAAATCACTCATTTATATGATTTTGCTTTAGTTCGTGGTAAATTCAGTTTGACAGGGGCTGAGATTGCATTTCACAGGTGTGAGATGCCACCAATTTCCTGCCTGGATACAACTTGCTTCTCATCTCTCACTACATTCCCCAAAACAGCCCTCAGGCTTTTCCTTTTTTACCTGGAACAATTAAGACTGCTCTGATGCTCACAGCAAGCCTCCATGGAGCACCCTATTTTCAGCTGTGCTTACATACAGATGAGGACAAAAATAATTCAGGAGGGCAGGGTGATAAAGTGCTTCCTGAAAGAGATTCCAATCGCTTATTCTGTTTTCACTGAAATGACCCCATGGACAAATTTACCAGAGAGCTCAAGTGCCTTAGTCATAAAAACACTCATACACCAGAAAGCCTCCTACACATGAGGACCAGCAGCTGTTAAGAGACCCTTGATATCATAAACATCTGAAAACAGGGCAGCTCAGGGACAGAAAAAAAAAAAAAAAGCCTTTCAGCATTAGTTGAAGCATCAGTTGAGCGCCTGTCACTGCTCACTGCTCAAGCAAGCAAGCACATGCTAGAGAACTGTCAGGGAGCTGGCACCGTGTTGTTCCCCTCACAGGGACTCCCCTGTGCTTGCAGATGTGACAATGTTGCTGCCATATAATATGTTCAGTTGTGCCAGGTCTAATACGGGTTATGCATTAAGTGTCCCCTGAAACAAACTTTGTCCTAAATCATGCATAAACCCTGCAATAATTTTGAATATTGTAATATGTTAATGCATTATCCAAAACACTCTCTCTCAAAATAGTGACTCCTCACAGTAAATGATGGGCACACACAGAAAAATCCACGTTTATGACACCTTCAGGACCTTGAAATAGCTGTGATATTTGCAGAGAAAAGAAACAAACGCATACACAGCTTTAAAAGGGTCTGTGATTTGACCCAGAAGGAAATAATGTACTCTCAGAAAAATGCTCTCTAAGAACTGCCAAGTGCTTCTGTATGAAAAAGTAATGAGGCCCAGTTCTTTCTTTCAGTGCCCCATCAGGCTGCACAGCAGTGTAGTGGCAGAAGCTGTTTTAGTCCCACGGTCCCAGATGTGGGTGTGTGCAGTGGCTTGTGCCAGTGGAAGGTACAGAAACACCTCACACCTAAAACTCCCATTCACATTCCTAAAGCATCCATCTCCCCACCAACATATACCCTCCAACCTTGGAGAGGGCAGAAACCCTCTTTGGATCCCCCTCACCTTCATCTCTCCAAGTCCTGGAACAAAGCCTTGAAAGAAGCAGACAGTTCCTAATGCTACAACAGCATCAAATTGAATACTATGGTTCATGAAATGCTTTTAGGTACCTGAGGGCATCATCCAGCCAATGCTGAGGTACCACCTCCAACCCAGACATCCTCCTTCCTATTTGACCTTCTTCTAGGAAGGAAAGTAGGAAAGGGATGTAGAAATACAACTGTTTTCTGACTTCCTGCCAGAGAAATGCATGAGGGTGTTTCAAATGAATTTTTTGAAAAAGCTTTCCCTAGAAATGTTGTGGGAGGACTTGAAGGGAGATGAGTGATACCCTTGATTTCATTTCAGGAAAACCATATGCTAAATTGTAGGGATTAATTTTCCCAGCTAATATTTTGACATTTCTACAATATGGTCAAAATTAAAATGATAATAACTGTATTTGGCTTGTTTATCCTGCATGATGTCTGCATGTATAGTGGTGGGGGGAGTGCAGATATATTAATTAATGCAAATTTACATTAAAGCATTAGTCATGTAAAAGTCATGAGATAGAGCTTAGAGTCTTACACTTCTGAGGAGGAACCACAGACACACCCCCTGGCAGCACCCAGAGCTCAACAGAGGGAGCAAATCTTTAATGGGAAGCTCTGCTCCAAACTCATGGCCATTTCACTCTCATGCAGAATATCACCATCACTTCACTAAAGGAAGAATATTTTGGTCAAAATCAATCCCTTATGACAAGTTAGAGGCTTTTTTCATGTGTCTGTGCATCCATGAATCTCCAGCTCTGACCCAGGCAGGATGGTGCAAAGGCTCCTGGCCAGGGTTTGAACTGGTGCTTTCACTGCTCTTTCATACAGGATTGTTTCAAATTATGGCTCTATTTTACCCTCCTTGATTTATTAATTCAGCAGGTATCAGATCCGCTAAGAGTATACTCACCCCTACTCAAACAAATAGCATGGGATTCCAGTAGTGTAAGTAGAAATAATGTCACAGATTAGAAGTAAAAAAATCATAACATGACAAAGCAACTGCCAAAAATATTTCCATAAGCACTGATCCTGTTCCTTCTGAAGCTGACAGAAACACTGACATATATACCAAATCTAATTCAAATATTACACAAAAACATTATCTCAGTAATTAACCCTAATTTGAGAGAAGCTGCTTGGTTTCTCCAGAGGGCTGCTGAAGTGGCAAGTTTTGTACTTCGCATCCTACAAGTCTGACTGGCACCAGGTGCCATCTATTGTTTCCCTCTCAGGAATCTGCATATTAAAAAATTATCACTTACTCTTAGGAAGCCCTCAGGTCTGGCTGCCCAGGTTCACTCTGGATTTGGACATATTTTAAAACTTATTTTAAAAATATCCATGTACAGGACCAAGGCCCATCTTAACATTTTCCAAAACAGCAACACTGTCTCTGACCACCACATTCTGTTTTCTCTCTATTCTGCCTAATAGTCCAGATTTTGGGTAGCAGCACTACTAGATAAAAGCTGTGATCTGATGCCCACTCAGTTTCTTTTTAGGGAGTGTACTACTCATAAAACTAAATCTACCCTATATCCACTCATAATTAGGCTGCAACTAAAACTCATGAATATATCATGTAACTCACTTTCTTCAATTTGTTTGGTCTCTCAGGGCCCAAAG
Organism: Acridotheres tristis; assembly: GCA_037013685.1. NCBI lineage: Eukaryota > Metazoa > Chordata > Aves > Passeriformes > Sturnidae > Acridotheres > Acridotheres tristis. Next base: position 63,668,651 of record CM072885.1, read on the forward strand.
AAACAAGCAGCAGTAACAAAAATGAGTTTCCATTACTGACACTAGAAGGCACAGCTCTGACAAGACATCCACTGATGAAGGGAATGTCATGTATCGCCATGCAGCCTGTGGGACTTTTAAACACTGACTGAACTTAAAGAAGAAACAGAAATTAAATTCTACAAGTACTGAATTATAAGTCCTGACTGGCAGTAAGCTGCTGCTTACTTCAGATTAATAGGCAGTATGACACATCCACAGTAATGCTCACATCCATTCTCAGATGAAAACCAAAGGAGAAAAAGTTTGTCCAGCAGGTGAGTAAAGGAAATGTGCTTGTTGGGAGTTTTCATTCTTTTTTTTTTTTTTTTTTTTTTGCAAGCAACTTCAAGATGTTATTACTAAAGGTACTACACTCTTTGCTCTTGAATTCAGAGGTTACACACATTTTCAACCACCATCCCACACCCTCTCCTACCATACAAACATCTGCAGCAAGCCATTCTTTGGGTAAAACATACAGTGAGAAACAAGGGGTAGTTCAGATCATCACAGCACATTGTAAATGAGATTTTAAACTGGCAACTATAACCAAACTACCCCTATGAGGACATAAACATTGGTGGAAGCACATTTCTAAAACTTCTGGCAGCAGATGTCTTATGAATGGAAAACATTTCCTTCTTTAGCAGATCATTTAGCAAAATCCTAGTACAGAGCTTACTATAGCCAGGGCAATAAAAGATAATATTTTTCATTCCATAAAATTAAGTATTAAATGCAGGTCATTAAAAAAAAAAATTAAGTTCACTATCACTTCTGATTCAGTGTTTCAGGTAGATACTCCTGGATTGTTCACAGCCTAAAACGATTTCCATTAAAAAATTGCCTGAAATATGTCCCATATTTCCCTGAGCTAACGTTTTCCTCCTTTAGTGATAGTTTTACATCTAATGCATAAAAGAAGTACCAGGAGATATTATTCTTCTCCTTTGTTGCCCTTAAGAAGTGTGATTTTTAGATAAGTCAGAGCCTTTTTAAAAGCTGCACTACCCACAGACAGCTGGGTTGAAGGAGGCCTTTAAACTTGGTCAGAGTTTAAAAGTCGTTACTTCGAATTACAGAAGACTTGGCAAGTTTTAGTTCAGCATCTTCATGCTTTGAGTCCTTCCAGAATTCCTGAGCTCTGATGTGTGGATACTCTGATCTGTGCTGCAACTCTGCCATTTTAAACCCCACCAAACCAGTGCAATGTCCCAGTCCGAGGGTGGGCTGAGGGACAGAGCACCCGCACTGTTCCATGCCCCTGGAATGTTATTGGAAAATCCTAGCTCTGCAGAGATGGGGCAACTGACAGGTGGTTTTTTTAAAGATTTTATTCCATTTGTCTCATTGAAGGGTGAAACATAAGAGATGTGAAATTCTGTGCCATTCTATCAGAAGCCAACTTATTTCTTGGTTACAATACCTTATAAATGTTTTTCTGCCACTTGGCTTTTACCACACAGTGGTGCTAATACTTCTAACACCAGTCACCTATTATTTTACTCCACATGCTCTTGCTACAATGCATCTTTCACAGTTCTAATTCTTCAAAACATCAGGTCTTTTTGCAAGGCCATCATTTGAAACTTGTTTGTAGTTCAATCTCTATTTCAACAACGTTGAAATTCTTTGTTCTATGGCCTTTCTTAGTCAGCATACCTTATCTCAGAGTTTGCATACAGATGTACAAGATTGTGTGAGCTTTTAGTCAGGCTTTGAGAATCCTTTACAAATCCATTTCTCACATCGTGTTATTTATTCTGGGGAGGTGCAGCCTTATCCCCAAGACCAGCAGCTCCTGACACTAAGGGAGGGCAGGCAGGGACAAGGAGTGCAGGAACAAACCCAGCCAGGAGCCAAGCAGCTGCACACACGTTTTGTGTGAGAGATGTTGGATCAGAAGGAGCAGAGGCAAAGGAAATCCAAAGATCCATCATGGAATCCTGTCAGCTCCAGAGGTGAGGAGAGATGCTGTGTAGCAGGAGTGCAGCAGTCAGAGCAAGCTGGGGCTAAGAGGGCTCAACGACTGCCAGCGCCCAGGTAATTCTGGCCACAGGGTAGAAAAATGCTCAGGACAAAATATAAGAGCTGAGAAAAATACACTAACATTTAAAGCATTCTCTTTTCCCTTATGACATGCATCAGCTAAGTCTTTTTATTTGTTTTAAAACCTGAGAGCAAAAGGAAGCAGATGCTGCTAACCTCAACTGGGTTGAGTTGTCCTTGTGCCTATGTAGTCCCACTGAAATTAATTATTATTTTCAAAGAGCGAGACACTTCTTTACAAAGAGAAGTTAGAATCAAAAACTAAGTAATTTTCAAACTTCTTAAATATGGACTCACATTATCTGCCACGATATTAAAAGAAAAAAAGTTTCACAATGAGATTAATGAAAAATTTGCTTGCCACAGACAACATAACCAGAGAGTGAAGGAGGTGACTGCTGACACTTCATAGATGCATTACAAGGTAAAACGTGCCTGGTGGAAGAAATACTTCATTGTGCCAGTCAAAGCAGTAAATCCTTTTAACAATCCCCCAGGAAAATAATCCCTTTGCCATAAGGAATGCAACAAACAGAAAAAGATGATATGATAATGATACAGTGAGAATTACAAGAAGGCAGAGCAACCTGCAGACTGAGTTAATACTTTGTCTCTAATTGAAAAGCTAAAGAATAATAGATGGTCCCAAAGGCCTGCAATTTAAAGCAAGCTGCACATTGTGAATGTTTTCTGATAGCAATAGTTGACAAAGGGGCAGCAGAGGTCCACAGAAGCAAAAACTTTCTCTGTATTCAATGCGTTTCAGCATGGAAAATTAGGTGAGTCAATATATAATTTGGCATTTAATATATCATTTGAACATTGTAAATGTAAAGCAATGTTGGCATTGGGGGATAGTGGCCAGTGAAAGCAAAAATTACTTGTAATAGAATGAAGCTAATTTCCACATCATTAATCTTACTGCTCCATAATTTAAGTGCATAATAACACTAGTCTCTCCCCACGTCTCAGCAGCAGCTGAATAACACTGCTGGTCTGTAATCTCACATTAGGTATTCAATACTTTTGGAGGCAGGGCTGATAATACCAACAATTATTGAAATTGCTCAGTATTGCCTGCATAGAGCCCTGCTTGTGGTTGCTTTCAGAACCATGCCTCACTTTAGCCATCTAGATGGATGTTAGATGCCTTCCTTACAGAAGATTATGCTTTTTTCTGATTAAAAACTTCAGACAGGATAATTTGCTTGCTTCAGAAAATGTGGGCTTGTGAACAGGAATGTGTTTTTCTCTGCTAATCTTTGAAAAGCTGCTACTTTCCATGTGAGGGTGGCAGCTTGAAGAGGGCAGTAGGTGCTTTTCATGATCCCATATTGTTTTTGCCATCAGCAGAAGAGTTACGACATGAGAACTGAAAAATCACCAAAGTCTCAGCCTCATTTTGTCTCGCAGAGTTGCCAGGGCTGAAGTGCCAACAAACTCACCATCTGCTTGGTGCCACCAAGTGTGTTCCCACCTCAGGAAGGCTTCACGCCTGTTGGCGGAGGACAGCCAGGCTGTGTACATCCCGAATCTGAAGTTTGGAATCTGGAGACTGGGTTGGGCTAGGTAAGAACAAGACAATGGGAAGGGGATTGTCCTGCTCTGCTCTACAGTGGGGCGCCCTCACCTCGAGTTCTGAGGCAGCTTTGAGCACCATGATATAAAAAAGATATTGAACTGTTAGGCAGTATTCAAAAGAGGCCATGGGCATGGGGAAGAGTCTGGAGGGGAGGCCATGGAGGAGCAGCTGAGGACACTTGGTCTGTTCAGCTGGAGGAGACCGAGGGCAGAGCTCACTGTGCTCTTCAACACCCTCGTGACGGGCAGCTCTGATCTCTGCTCTGTGTGACCAGGGACAGGACCCAGGGAATGGCTGGAGCTGGGTCAGAGAAGGGTGAGGGTGGATATCAGGGAAAGGTTCCTCCCCCAGAGGGTGTGGGGCACTGAACAGGCTCCCCAGGGAATGGTCACATCCCCAAGGCTGCCAGAGCTCCAGGAGTGTTTGGACAATGCTCTCAGGGATGCACAGGGTGGGATTGTTGGGGTGTCTGTGCAGAGCCAGGAGTACTTAATGATCCCTGTGAGTCCCTTCCATCTCAGCGGATTCTGTGATTCTACAGTTTGATTTTCTTTCCTTCAAATTCAGGTAACACACACAAACATCCTGAAAGTCAGAGCATATCAAAGGCAGAGCAGCCTGCAGCCAGCAGCCAAGATGTGTAAAATTGAAGGCATAGAGTGGGATCTGAATTCATTTCCCTTACACACATACATGAAGACACACTTCTAAACATCTGATCACAGGCAGGTTTTCCACAGGGTGCCTCAGAAGGACTCTGCACTCAGGACATCCCTCATGGACAGCCCTCCTGCTTCCTCTGCTCCTATGTCTCTTTACTGTCTGCTGCTCACATTTCTTCTGAAACCAGAGCAATTAGCTTTTCACATAGAGCCTCTATGACATCATTGCCAATGGTACTGTACCTTTTTTTAAATAAATAGCCTCTGCCGAATGAACACATCAAAAATGAATACACACACAGCCTAGCTTGATTCCAGATGTGCTCAGTGTATCTGCAAGTCCAGATACCTGAACCTCAGGTAAGGATGTAATTAGTGATCACCACGGAAAAGATGGTTTGACAGGACCTGGGATCAGATAGGAACACATATGGGCAAGGAAAGCTATTTGTGCATTTTTGTTATTATTACTATTATTGCCACTTAGTGGCCAGAGCTAGGTTTTCTATACATAGAGTTGCTTGGTTTAACAAAAATAAAAAGCTGTACAAAATTTTTCAACAATAAAAAATGAATTTCTAGTCACCCTGCACCGTTTCTTTCAGATAGGAGGAAAACCTGTTTAATTTTATAGCAGTATAACTAATTTAGACACCTTTTAAATGCCTTTAAGACTTGCTCAATTTTTAAATAAAAGTATAATTTCGCACTAAGAAGTCAGCAAGTTTCATTTCGAAACTCATGAACATCAAACTCTTCAGAGTTTTGCCATGAAAAAGGCCAGAATCCGTACATTTTACAAGTGGAAAAATGCTGACATGATGGTCACAGGTTTCTGTAGTTTGTGTGCCAATGTCAGCATGTTAACTGAGCAAGCTTTCTAAATAATAGCACTCCCTGGCCTTGAAGATTTAGGAGTTTTTTGTTTTAAACCTACTTTGGTTCATACATTGTTCTTTCTGATTAGTTGCAGCTTCCTGCTGAACTCTGCTATTTCTAATAACGGGTCTTGGCTAGTTTGATTTTGAAGCAATTGATGGGTTTTTTTTATGGGGAAAAGTTAAATGAGAAACTCCCAAGATGTTTAAAAAAATTATCAATTTTCAACAAAACTGCAAAAGAATAAGGCGTTATATCTTGATCTCTCCATCAAAGGATCCTCCTCATCCTGCAGCACAGGTTTCTGATACTCAGACTTTCTTCTATGCCTCAGGCAACCACAGACTCAGTGTGAAGGCAGGCAGGGAAAGAACAGCTAGATACAACTCTAAAAGCTGAAGTTAAAAAACTCTTGCTTTCCTACCAAGTTGAATATCATTACCTCTCTTTGAACCTCCATAATTCAACAAGATTCACCTGTTCCAAAATTTCACTGCTTTCACAATTATTATTCAGGGGAAAAAAAATTGACCTTGATTTTATACAGAAAATATTAATCTGAAGTATTTGTATGCATATGTGTATGTGTATGGTAAAACACGATCATAAATAAATAAATAAATTTTAAAAATCCATGTCAGGTCACAGACAAATTGCATAAAGGGCATGCCATGGATTCAGGGTCCTGTTCACCCCAATTTCTAGATTAGGAATGGGGTCATCTGGATGGCTGTCAGGACTCACAGAATGATTGCCACGCTGACCACAAGTGCCAAAGATTTCTACCACTCATTACAACACTGAGGAGATCCTGAGAATTTAGTGGGAGAAAAACCTGGGGCTCCCAGGTTGGAGCTCCTTAGACCATAATGATATTTGTCAGGATGCAAACATTTCATTCCTCTTTCCCAGCCATTTCAAAGCAGAAGTGAGTCAGAAAGGAGAAGCAAATCAAGATATTATTTCCATGGCACATATATATATATTCCATTCCATAAGACAGCAGATTCAGAGGGCACTCCAAAGGATTGTCCTCGTTCAGGCATAAGGCATCATCATGAAAATTTGCCTTTGCTGTTGCAGTGATTTCCCTGGATTACAACTGAGCGCATGCCAACAAGCTGGAAGGGTTCCATAGCATGGGAGTGAAGTGTTTGAGGCATCCAAAGCTGTGCTTTAGCACATGTTCCTGCCTAAATCTACTCAGAAGGGAATCATTTTGGAGATGGAGAAGTAGTCCGGCAGTGAGAGGAAGCAATCATTTGTTGAATGCCAGCAATGCATCTCACCATTATTAAAGTTATGTGGAAATTAGACACTAACAACGAACAAAAAGTAAACTAAATGTAAACAGTTTCTGATGTTACCCAGAAAATCTCAAAAAATTCAGAAGCAGCAACTCCAATTGCTAAAACCTTTTGGAAGGCCTTTAGGTTCATCTGTTTACAAGCTAAGGAAACAGATGTACTTGGGATTCTTTGCCACTATTTTAGTGAAAATTAGGAAAAGAACTAGACAGAACTCAGTGCCTATGCACTTGAGAGTAAATAAGTTTTGGGAAAGATCTTTTATTACACCTTTTTCATTTCAGAGGCTGAGCACCAGAGAAATAAGATCAAACAGGCAGAATTGGCTTTAGTTATATCTGTATGCTTTTTACCTTTGCCACTGCTAATGCTGTAGTCAATCAGCATAGAACCTTGTTTCAAAGAGATACTGGAGAAAATATTTATTTGGACGAGAATTTTGATAAAGTACTGTGATTAGGTCATATATAATAGGGGACTGTAATTCCAGGCACATTCCAGCCTCTCTGTCAGGGTGATTTCTCTCTACAGAAGGGATTTATTTATCTATTGCACTAACAAAAGTAAAGAAATCCAGAATAGAAATCAGTAAAAGATTAATCCACGGGAAAGCATTCTCTTATAGCAATTCTGTTCACAAGCCCAGACTCACAACATGTGAGGTTTACCAATACCATAAATCAGCCCAACATAAATAAAGTCTTAAACAACCCACATTCTGGAATATTGTAGTTTATTGAATCAAGAGCAATGCAGTTTCTGGTTTGCCACACATAAATGTACTAACTAAAGAGCATAATTGTGTGTCCCCAGCGGAGACAGACCTATTGGTTACTTGCACATTAAAAAATACACCATATATATACTGTATACATCTTTAAAATATGTATTTATAAATATGCAAATATACATGACATAAAAATCTAGATGCTAATCTATTCTATTTTATATTCTGAATTCAGGTCAGCTCCAACACAGTTGGTACAATGCTGACGTAAATGTTTCCCTTCTAGAGACAAGGACAAACACTGTCCATTGAAGGATCCTAGGCATTGCCCAGAGATTGTGGACTCTCCCTCACCGGGGAGAGAGTCAGGAACCGTCTGAACACAATCCCTTGCAATGCACAGCAGGAATGCCCTGCTGGAGCAGCCCTGGACCACGTGATCCCAACACCAGTCCTTTCAAACATTCCCTCCTCTGTGATTTTGCCATCGGCATCTTCGCACCCGGTGAAGCTCGGTGAGGGAAAATGGACTCAAAGAAAGAGAGGGGGCAGCCACAGTCCTGCTGGCAATGGCACTCTCTCTCACACATCCCCTGGCCACGGCTTCTTCAGCTCCATCACCTTGGACTCCCCGGGTGCGTTTGGGTCTAGAGGAAAGGTGCGGCAGCAATTGCTGCCGTCGATTGAGTGGCACCTTCTGCGTGTCCTGCACACTCAGCTCTGTGTCAAATTCTCCCAGAGCTGTAGATTCTCCACACAGAGCACAGAGAGCAGGAAAAGGAATAACAGTATTTCCTCTTGAGTGGTCCTCAGTCTTTGTGGGCATGGTGGTCATCTCTGGATGCAGTGCTGGGGAGACGGTTGACACAAGCCTGCAGCTGCTGCTGCTGATGGCACAGTGCTGCTAGCCAGCGTTTGTCCTTCCCTCTCTAGATCCCACATTCTGCCCTCTTCTCCCATGCACTGGCAGGTTATTCTCTGCTGCCAAGTGTGAGCCCCACAGGCACAGCTCTGTGCACAGGAGCCTCTTTCAATGCTCATTGTTGACGATCAGTTTCAGCCACCTTTGCAGATCCACGTACTGACACATGGCCTGGGAGTGGGCAACGGGATCTATCTCCAGGTCATGGAAGAGATTGTATGAGCTGGCCATGAGAACCTCCGGGGGCAAACAGATCTCCAAAGGAAGACTCTGGTTGCCCAAAATGAAGTGATTGAGGCGTCTCACTTCCACACATGTGCGCAAGCTCTCGCTGATGTCTACCAGTCGCCTCACAAAATATCCCCTGCGCCATTGTGACATGGGTACGATGCTCAGGAGGTGCATGACAATGGTCTTGATGGTATAAGTGGAAAAGCCAAAACCCAGCTGTACACGGGTGAAGAATTGCAGGCAGTTAAGGTGCAAGCTGTCAGAGGGCGCCTGCCTGGCAATGTACTTGAAGAACTTCATCTCTGCCACGGCGTAGCTCTCCGGCCAGACTGTGCTTGACGTGTAGGCTTCCATAGGCTGGCTGCTTACAAAGATGTCTGAGTCGCCTTGCCGCACCCCAAAGAGGATCTCAATGCGGAAGCTTTCTGTGCCGTTGGTCACCTTGAATTGGCAGGAGCGTCTGGAGGGCAGCAGCACTAAATGCCAATTGTGGGACTGGAGCAAAGCCGGCCAGACCGCTCTCACCAGCTGGTAGAACCAGCGGGCAGTTTTGTGCACGTCCAGGTAGGAGTCGGTGCACAGCGTGTCAACGAGGCTGGGATCCTGATTGCTCCTCAGCTCCTCCTCGGGGTGGTGCAGGAAGCACAGCCTGTTCTTACCCCGCCGCGCCGAGCCGCAGGTGCACTCCTGCTGCACGCGGACGCGGAACTTCCGGACGTGCCTCTGCCCTGCACTCTCCAGCTCCAGGTGGAAGCTGTGCCCTCGGGGAGGAGTCATGGGTACCAGCACCTGGTACACAACATCCTGCTCACGGGGACTCCAACCTTCAAAGGCACTGCCCACCCCAATGGCTTCTTGCAGGACTGGGTAGAAGCTGTTGGACAAGACTCGTCGAAAGTAAACTGCAAAACTATCCATAAGGAGAATTATCCAATGGCATCCTATCAGCAGGTCTTGCACAGGCCACTGGACGTTCTCCATAACCATTCTTCCAATGTTATCTGCTTGACCACGCTCAGCAAGTTCATTTCCAGCATTAGCTTCGTCATTTGCAGCAGGGTTATCGAGATCCTGTGCATTGCCACCATCATTGTTATTTTCCTCCCCATTCACACCGTTATCTTCGTCTTCTTCTCCTTCATTTCCAACATCGACTTCTTCATTTCCAGCCCCTTCTTGATTTGCATCCACATTTCTGACCTCCTCTCCATTCGCACCATCGTTTGCTACTTGATGCTCCACTCTCCTCAGGCTCCTTTTCCTGCACACATAGCACAGGGCCAAGAGAAGCAGCAACAGCCCAACACCAGTCCAGAGCTGCCAGGGCTGCAAGGCAGAGCAGAGCAGGTCTCCCCAGGCCCAGACATCCTGCTTCAGGGCCAGCTGTTCCACCTCCAGCTCCAGACGAATCTTCTTCTCTTCCTGCAGCTTGGCACGCGCCTCCATTCGCAGACGAGTCACCTCGTCCAAGCCATCCCCCACGGGCTGTGGGTACTGGAGAACACTTTGCAAGAGCAAGAACCACAAGACCCAGGTATCCATGGTCTGCAGGAGGATGGAGAGAAGGCCTTGAGTGGCACTGGGAGGGAGGCAGCTGCCACTGGTGACAGCATGGACAGCAATGCCAGGGCTCTGGGGGCAGGAAGAACAGGGCCCCACACAGCTGGCAATCAGCGACACCTGTCCCACTGCCCCAGCAGCAGCAGCAGCAGCACGGTGCCCTGCACAAGGCTGTCCCATCAGGGGCTATCCCTGCATGCAGAGGGAGAAGCCAGCCCCTGGAGCTGCATTTCTGCCCCGGCCCTTGTCCCCAGCCTGGCCTCCCCACCACGTGTGCACTCACCGCTTGCCCAAGCAACACAGGGCCAGTGTTACCTGCTGGGGCCTTTTAGAGCTGCCCCCACTGTGACATGTTCCCTATGATGTCACACATGTCACAGTAGACTACAACAAGGCAAACTCCACCCTTTTTCCCGAACCCAACTCAGCCAGTCAGAGGGGCCTCGGTATATATGTTAAGGCAGACTTTGACTGAATCTTCTTCAAAGAACTTCCCTTGGTCTTCTTTTTGTCTTTCTTATCAGCTGCCCTGCATTGGCAATCTCATCAATATCCGTTTTGGAAGGCCCCCTTGAGGATCACTGAATTTAAGCCTTGACTCCACGCTGCTCTGCAGTTAAATCTCCCAGTCACTCCGTTTGGAAAAGACCCTGACGATCACACAGTCCAAACGACACTTAACACTGCCTACTGCACCAATCAGCCGTGTGCCCCAGTGCCACATCCACATGACTTTGAAATCTCTCTGAGAGTGCTGACTCAGCCATTTCCCTGGACAGCCTCTTCCCAAGCTTGCTATCCCTTTTCTACAAAGAATATTTCCTGGTCATCCAATCGAAATCTCCTGTGGTGCAACTTGTGGTAATTTCTTCTGCTCCTATTGCTGGTTTCCTGGCAGAATATAATGACTCTGACCTTCCTGCAGCCTGTGGCTTTGACCCTTTGAGTCTTCACCCTTTCGTCCAGACTAGCTCAGCTGTTAGGGTGAAGCCTCAGTATCTGCCACATGAATGTGAATAAAAGATAACAAAAGAGGCTCTTTCCCCCTGGGGAGGTTGCAGGGGTTTATTTCTTGTGGTTCCCCAGGAGAGACAGGAGAGAAAAAGAGAAAGAGACAAAGAGAACGAGGGCGAGATCAAAGGGCACGGGTCTTTTCTAGGGTCTGAAAGGGGGGCGGGAAAAAATTGGATCTTGGCCAGCTAGGTATGGCCAGGAGGGGAGAGGGACCAGACCACAGGACATTGCAGGGATCACGGAATCTACCATTTCCAATACATCTAGGGAGACGCAACAGCAACCTCCCTTCAGGGAGCTCTAGAGAACTACAAGGTCCCCCCAGAACGGCTTTTCCTCTGTGCTGTACACCCCCACCTCCCTCAGCCCTTCTTCATCACAGCTGTGCTCCCGACCATTCCCCAGCTCCATTTCCCTTCTGTGCACACATTCAAGCACCTCCGTGTCTTTCTTATTGTACAGGGACCAAAAGTGAATGCAGGATTTGAGGTACAGCCCCAGCGCTGCCCTGTGGGAGAGGACAATCCCTGCTCTGCTCCTGCTGGCCTCACTGGTTCTGACAGAAGCTGGCATGCCATTGGCTCCTTGCCGGTTTCCAGCCCCTCTTCCCCCAGCCTGATGCATTTCATGGGGTAGGAGAGAGCAAAGGACAGGATGCAGCATTTTGCCGCCTTCTGTCTCATACAGGTGCACTTGACCCATCAGTTCCACCTGGCCAGATCCCTGAGTAGCGCCTTCCTTCCTCAGGCACATCAATGCTCCTGGTCTACTCATTTTCATTCTGATTTAACTCCATTTGCTGACTTTCTCTAAAACACCCCTGCCCATGTGCCAGCATGTCCGTGAGGATTTTGGTAACCTGAAGGCCAGACTCTGAAGATGGGATCCCTGCACCCAAGAAACTCCCTCTCCTTCTGGGGCTTTCCATGGCACTGGCAGCACAAGTGAGGGCCCTTCCCCGGCCTTTGTCTTCAGCAAGGTCCCACTTTGGGCAAAGCCTCAATTCCCTAGGAGGTCCAAAACAAATGAAGGCACGTGGTAAGAGGGCTGCTAGGTCAATGTGTGCTGGGCTTCTTCTGTTGTGCTTGAATTTTTGATGCATTTGACTGGCACTTTCCTTGATGGAATCATTAATTCCATGCTGCACGCTCAGTGTTTCTTATCTTCACAGTTGCCATACAAGCGCCTTCAAGAAAAATAGCAACAGCAAAAAGGTCTGTCTCTGGGGCCATCCATGAAGTGTTGGGCACTGTCCTCTTCTCTAGGCATGCTCAGCATGGGGCAAAGAAAGTACCCTGAATATACATTTCCCTCTTAAAACAACTGCTTCGATGAAAGATGTCTTTGCCTATTTTAATTGACTACAGCTTGGCAGAAGGAAGGAATATCAGCCCTGACATCATTTGGATCTCCTGGCAAACAGGTCAGGATATACAGTCAGACATCCCTGTGTTAAGTGCAGTGGAAATATTCCTATAGGATATGAACTGAAAGAGAAAAAACCCCACAACCCTATCCTACTTTGTCCACACCTGCCTCATATGCTTGAAAGTTGCCTGTGAAATATCCGTGAAATCACAGCAACAAGGTTGTGTAGAAAGAGGCTGGTTGATGAAGAAACCTTAGCCTACCGAAATGTGCTGGGCTTGGCCCAATAAAAACTAAAAGGTACGTGAAAGTAACTTTAAAGATAAACTGGAGAAATTCAAAGCAGGAATGCCACTGGAGCAAATGGAATGGAACCCAGCAGAGGCAAATGTGGATAAAATATCCAATAAAAACAGAGCACTGCTGCAGTTAATGCCATGCAATGGCCCTGCCCCCTCTGCTGCAAACCTCGAGCTCCAAGCAACTCAACAGGCTGCATCAGGAAACAATTCTGTCATCCTAGGCTACAGGATATAGAAATATAGATATGGAGAATGGATGCTGTATAATTTGATTCTGTGGGGAAATCATCTAAGCAGGGCCTGTTCACATATGAAAAGCCTTGGAATAAGCTCAGGAAGGAGAAAGCAGTATTCTCATTGGGGCAGCTTAGGAATTCAACATAACTTGGATAAATTGTATCCTATGCACCGTGGCCTGTCCATTTTTTCCAATACTATACCAGCACTCTGCGATGTCTTGTCCTGACATAAACCTCTGGTGTCGAGAAGGTTTATGCACACAAGGAGACACCCTGCTCCTGCAGGGACCATTCTCAAGCTCTTCTCTGGTCTCTAACACATCAAGAACCCTGTGGCCTCGCTGCTGCACCCATCTCCCCCGGCTCTCTCTCTGCCCACCACACTCCAGAGCCCCCAGCTGCAGCTGGCACAGCCTCAGTGCCCGCCTTGTGCCCTCCCGCCCCGATGGCCACACCAGGCCCTGCTTGCTGCCCTCATGGTGCCACTGCTGGCCCCAGGGCTCTCCAAGGCCTTCTGCGGGGGCACCTTCCCGCAGCCTTTCAGTCTCTGCACGGGCCCAGCACACACCTGCCCAGGGGCTGTGTACAAGGGCCCGCAGGGACAGCACCAGGCCCAGTGGCTTCCCACTGACACAGGGCGGCCTCAGGCTGCAGATGTGGAAGAAATTCTCGGCTCTGAGGCCGCTGAGGCCCTGGCTCTCGCTGCCCACAGCGGCTGGGGCTGACCCAGCCCTGGCAGTGATCACAGGGGCCAGGTTGGATGGGGCTTGGAGCAACTGGGCCTAGTGGAAGCTGTCCCTGCCCTGGGCAGCAGGGCTGGAACAAGATGATTTCTAAGGACCCTTCCAAGCTCAGCTCTTCTGTGATCCCAGGGGCTGGGGGCAGCTGGGCCGAATTTCTGATTAGAACCCCTTAGAGCCCTGGAACCTTGGGCTGACTTCAAGGACACCGTGCACAAGCCCAGACTCACAACTTGTCAGATTTACCAATACCATAGGTCTGGCTGAGATCAGTCAAGTCTAGCACGATCCAGATTCTGTAATATTGTAGTTTATTGAATCACGAGCTAAGCAGTTTCTGGCTTGACTTGTGTCCCCAAATGACAGAGACACTATCAATGGCTTTCCTTGCACGTAAAAATAAATACCATATGTGGGAAATAGTGATCTCTGCCTTATATATGTCATAAATACGACTATTTTATGAAAAGCTTTCCAGATATCAATGCACTAAGAGCATTAATATGTGATTCAACAGATAGTGACAATAATCATGTACTACATTGAATTGTTTAAACATAATTACATATACAATCAGTTCAAATCAATTAGTATTGTGATGTAATAATTACAGTTCTGTTTTATTCATATTATTTAAATTCAAAAATTGTTTTATTCTATTTTATTAATATATGTGATCACTGATAAAGTTTACACTATATCATATGTATGCACTAGATATGGTTATATATATGAAATTAAAAGATCGATTTTTATCTATAGAATATTTTAAGTCAGCTCCAACACAGTTGGTACAATGCTGACCTAAAGGTTTCCCTTCTGGGGACAAGGACAAACAATGTCCATTGACTGATCCCGGGCCTTGCCCAGAGATTGTGGACTCTCCCTCACCGGAGAGAGAGTCAGGAACCGTCTGAACACAATCCCTTGCAACGCACAGCAGGAATGCCCTGCTGGAGCAGCCCTGGACCACGTGATCCCAACACCAGTCCTTTCAAACATTGCCTCCTCGGGGAGTCTGAAATCGGCATCTTTCCACCAAGTGTTGCTCTGTGAGGGAAAGTGGACTCTAAGAAAGAGAAGGGGCAGTCACAGTCCTGCTGGCAATGGCACTCTCTCTCACACATCTCCTGGCCACGGCCTCATCAGCTACATCTGCTTTGACTCCCCGAGTGTGCTTTTGCTCTAGAGGACAGGTGTGTCAGCAATTTGCCTCCACTGACTGAGCGGTGCCTTCTCTGTGTCCTGCACACTTCGTATCACCTGCACAGCTATCTTTCTGAAGCTGGACAGGTTTGAGCCAGTTTCATCCTGGGCTGTAGATTCTCCACACAGAGCCCAGAGCACAGAAGAAAGAATAATAGTATTTCCTCTTGAGTGCTCCTCGGTCTTTGTGGGCATGGTGGTCATCTCTGAATGCAGTGCTGGGGAGACAGTTGACACAACACTACTACTGCTGCTGCTGCTTCTGGCACAGTGCTGCTAGCCAGCGTTTGTCCTTCCCTCTCTAGATCCCACATTCTGCCCTCTTCTCCCATGCACTGGCAGGTTATTCTCTGCTGCCAAGTGCGAGCCCCACAGGCACAGCTCTGTGCACAGGAGCCTCTTTCAATGCTCATTGTTGACGATCAGTTTCAGCCACCTTTGCAGATCCACGTACTGACACATGGCCTGGGAGTGGGCAACGGGATCTATCTCCAGGTCATGGAAGAGATTGTATGAGCTGGCCATGAGGACCTCCGGGGGCAAACGGATCTCCAAAGGAAGCCTCCGGTTGCCCAAAATGAAGTGATTGAGGCGTCTCACTTCCACACATGTGCCCAGGCTCTCGCTGATGTCCAGCAGCCGCCTCACAAAATGTCTCCTGCGCCACCCTGACACAGGTACGATGCTCAGGAGGTGCATGACAATGGTCTTGGTGGTATAAGTGGAAAAGCCTAAGCCCAGCTGCAGGCGGATGAAGAACTGCAGGCATTTGAGGTGCAAGCTGTTAGGAGGGGCCCGCCTGGCAATGTACTTGAAGAACTTCATCTCTGCCACGGCATAGCTCTCCGGCCAGACTGTGCTTGACGTGTAGGCTTCCATAGGCTGGCTGCTTACAAAGATGTCTGAGTCGCCTTGCCGCACCCCAAAGAGGATCTCAATGCGGAAGCTTTCTGTGCCGTTGGTCACCTTGAATTGGCAGGAGCGTCTGGAGGGCAGCAGCACTAAATGCCAATTGTGGGACTGGAGCAAAGCCGGCCAGACCGCTCTCACCAGCTGGTAGAACCAGCAGGCAGTTTTGTGCACGTCCAGGTAGGAGTCGGTGCACAGCGTGTCAACGAGGCTGGGATCCTGATTGCTCCTCAGCTCCTCCTCGGGGTGGTGCAGGAAGCACAGCCTGTTCTTACCCCGCCGCGCCGAGCCGCAGGTGCACTCCTGCTGCACGCGGACGCGGAACTTCCGGACGTGCCTCTGCCCTGCACTCTCCAGCTCCAGGTGGAAGCTGTGCCCTCGGGAAGGAGTCATAGGTACCAGCACCTGGTACACAACGTCCTGCTCACGGGGACTCCAACCTTCAAAAGCACTGCCCACCCCAATGGCTCGTTTCAGGACTGGGTAGAAGCTGTTGGACAAGACTCGTCGAAAGTAAACTTCAAAACCATCCATGAGGTCAGTTGTCCACTGGCATCCCCTCAGCAGGTCCTGCACAGGCCACTGGATGCGCTGCATTACAATTCTTCCAATGTTATCAGCATGATCATGGAAGTCGACTTCATTTCCAACATCATTGTTGTTTACTGCAATTGCAACCTCATTGCCAACTTCATTGCCAACATCACCTTCTTCGTTTACTGCAACATTGTTGACTTCCTGTGCATTGCCAGCATCATTGTTGTTTTCCTCCGCATTCACACCGTTATCTTCGTCTTCTTCTCCTTCATTTCCAACATTGACTGCTTCATTTCCAGCCCCTTCTTGATTTGCATCCACATTTCTGACCTCCTCTCCATTCGCACCATCGTTTGCTACTTGATGCTCCACTCTCCTCAGGCTCCTTTTCCTGCACACATAGCACAGGGCCAAGAGAAGCAGCAACAGCCCAACACCAGTCCAGAGCTGCCAGAGCTGCAAGGCAGAGCAGAGCAGGTCTCCCCAGGCCCAGACATCCTGCTTCAGGGCCAGCTGTTCCACCTCCAGCTCCAGACGAATCTTCTTCTCTTCCTGCAGCTTGGCACGCGCCTCCATTCGCAGACGAGTCACCTCGTCCAAGCCATCCCCCACGGGCTGTGGGTACTGGAGAACACTTTGCAAGAGCAAGAACCACAAGACCCAGGTATCCATGGTCTGCAGGAGGATGGAGAGAAGGCCTTGAGTGGCACTGGGAGGGAGGCAGCTGCCACTGGCGACAGCATGGACAGCAATGCCAGGGCTCTGGGGGCAGGAAGAACAGGGCCCCACACAGCTGGCAATCAGCGACACCTGTCCCACTGCCCCAGCAGCAGCAGCAGCAGCACGGTGCCCTGCACAAGGCTGTCCCATCAGGGGCTATCCCTGCATGCAGAGGGAGAAGCCAGCCCCTGGAGCTGCATTTCTGCCCCGGCCCTTGTCCCCAGCCTGGCCTCCCCACCACGTGTGCACTCACCGCTTGCCCAAGCAACACAGGGCCAGTGTTACCTGCTGGGGCCTTTTAGAGCTGCCCCCACTGTGACATGTTCCCCATGATGTCACACATGTCACAGTAGACTACAACAAGGCAAACTCCACCCTTTTTCCCGAACCCAACTCAGCCAGTCAGAGGGACCCTGGTATATTTGTTAAGGCAGACTTTGACTGAATCTTCTTCAAAGAACTTCCCTTGGTCTTCTTTTTGTCTTTCTTATCAGCTGCCCTGCATTGGCAATCTCATCAATATCCGTTTTGGAAGGCCCCCTTGAGGATCACTGAATTTAAGCCTTGACTCCACGCTGCTCTGCAGTTAAATCTCCCAGTCACTCCGTTTGGAAAAGACCCTGACGATCACACAGTCCAAACGACACTTAACACTGCCTACTGCACCAATCAGCCGTGTGCCCCAGTGCCACATCCACATGACTTTGAAATCTCTCTGAGAGTGCTGACTCAGCCATTTCCCTGGACAGCCTCTTCCCAAGCTTGCTATCCCTTTTCTACAAAGAATATTTCCTGGTCATCCAATCGAAATCTCCTGTGGTGCAACTTGTGGTAATTTCTTCCGCTCCTATTGCTGGTTTCCTTGGAGAATATAATGAGTCTGACCTTCCTGCAGCCTCCCTTCAGGGAGCTCTAGAGAACTATAAGAGCTCCCCAGTACGGTTTTTCACTGTGCTGTACACCCCCACCTCCCTCAGCCCTTCTTCATCACAGCTGTGCTCCCGACCATTCCCCAGCTCCATTTCCCTTCCTGCACACACTCAAGCACCTCCGTGTCTTTCTTATTGTACAGGGACCAAAAGTGAATGCAGGATTTGAGGTACAGCCTCAGCGCTGCCCTGTGGGAGAGGACAATCCCTGCTCTGCTCCTGCTGGCCTCACTGGTTCTGACAGAAGCTGGCATGCCATTGGCTCCTTGCCGGTTTCCAGCCCCTCTTCCCCCAGCCTGGTGCATTTCATGGGGTGGGAGAGACCAAAGGACAGGATGCAGCATTTTGCCGCCTTCTGTCTCATACAGGTGCACTTGACCCATCAGTTCCACCTGGCCAGATCCCTGAGTAGCGCCTTCCTTCCTCAGGCACATCAATGCTCCTGCTCTACTCATTTTCATTTCCACAAATTGTTGGGCACTGTGCACTTCTCTGTTCATGGTCACCATTGGGCAACGATAGTACCCTGAATATACATTTCCTTCTCAAAACGACTGCTTCGAAATAAGACATCCTTGCCTATTTTAATCGACTACAGCTATGCAGAAGGAAGGAATATCAGCCCTGACATCTTTTGGATCTCCTGGCAAACAGGTCAGGACATACAGTCAGACATCCTTGTGTTAATTGCAGTGGAAATATTCCTATAGAATAGGAACTGAAACTGACAAAAATAGACAATCTTATGCTGCTTTGGCAACACGTGACTGACATGATTGAATAATTTAATAACTAGATATTTGTTTCCTCTAGAAACCCAGTGCCCATCTCAGGGGTCTCAGTACCTTTTGGAGTCTTTAAATAGGCAGTAACTGCATTAAATTACAAGTGTCCTTCCTGGGTAATAATTTTCAAAACTCCTGCTTCTAGATCTTTCTCATTTAGCTTGAGAAAGGCCAAGCTGCAGAGCATCTTCCAGCAGAAGGAAGATACTTGAGGAAAGCAATAATAACACACTCCTGCTCTACGACTAGATATACATCTAAAATACAGCCAATTCTTTTCAAACTAACTTTTGCTGATCCAAAGCACAAACTGATGGCAAAATCTTAGAGCAGGTAACAGCATCTTAGGAATTTTGCAGAGCTGGAATGAACACACAACCAGCCAGTGTGGGACTGTCCTGTCCTACACTTGTGGTGACACACTCAGCTGAAGCCATGGGCTCTCCCCTCCATGATGCCATGTCAGCAGTGCCACAGGCCAGACTTCATCCACCTGGAAGATGAACACCAGACAGGGACAGCTTGGGTTTCTGTGGTCCCACCAAGACCCTTCCATGCACAGCTCCAGGGCTCAGCTGCAGCATCTGAGGTTCACCCTATGCCCAATAAGGACAGGAATGCAACGGAGTCCCTCCATCAAATTATTTTCTATAGCATTACACAAGGACTGCTACTTAAAAATAAAGGCATAAATTCTCAGGTAGTCCTCATGTCTTCTCATCATGTTCTAGCACCTATATTGCCGTGTTATTATCAGCTGGGATGAGAGCAGAGGGACAGAACTCCTTGCTCCAGGATGGTTCCTCCTTAAAAATACTGATAGAGGCATGAAGAAGGCACCTGCCTCTCTTCAGCCCCACAAAAGCTCCAGGAGAAGTTCACAAGAGTTTACAAGTTCACAGTGTCAGAGATGCCTCTTTCACATGCCCACTTTTATCTCTTCCCCTGCCCCAGCCTCCCCAGAGCAGCAGAGAGGGAAGCACAAGGCAAACCCAGGCAAAATGTGAAGATCTGCAGAGAGATTCTGCATCTTAGTGTATTTATTGTCGTGGGTAGGATTAAGCACAAAGCTTAAAGGGAGGGGGAAAGCAAAGCCCAGAAAAAAAGGATAAAAATTGCATACAAATAACTGATAGTGGCATCAGAATCTGAATGGGGGGAAAAGGTTGGCAGCTCCACATATCTTTTTCTTTGTTTCTTTGTTTAAATAGCAAGGCAGTGGGGTATCCTTTGAAAACAGATAAGCCTGATATTTCTATTAGCAATAGTATTAATAGTATTATTTTTCTAGACCCATTATCTGAGATTTGCTCTCACCTGCTTGAGGCAATCATTGAAGAATTAAAAAACACAACTCAGTCACCACTTCAAAAGCTTTGTTTTTGGCTTTTTTTTTCCCCCAAGGGAATACAAAGGTACCACTATCACCATGGCTCTTCCCATGATAATTATCAGGAATATACTTCAGACTCTGGAATCTGGAAAACAGAGAAAAAGGCTGGAAGGATAACCACTGTGTTAAAGAAAAATAATCTTCATAAAGTGGTCTCATGTCCCAGTGCATAGCCACCCCATCACTGCCAAGCAGGAAATTCTACCCAAGTGGAGGCATCCCCCAAGTGTTTAGCACAGAGCAGCTCTGTCAGAGGTGTTGGCTTACATCAGTGTTTTTTTCTTCCCCTTTGCAAATTAAAGGATATTTCTGCCGTGATTTGTAATCACAGTGAAATGCAGATTTGCAACTAACTATAGTCTTCCTGACAAACCCCCACCCTCATGGAAAGTTCTTTAACTCAGCTTGTGTTGGTTCAGATTTTCAATTTTTCATACCATAAAATGATTCCTGAAATGTCTAATTTACTGGATTATTCACCATTTAGTCATTATGCTCATTTGGGCACCTGGAAAAGGAATTTTATACAGACTTTCTCATGCAGGAAGGCAGATGAGTACACACACACCCCCTCCATACACACTGTCAGAAACTACAGAGAGCTGAGAAACAGCATTATAAAATGAAAAGTAACAGGGCCTAAATAATTCTGAAAAACAGGTTATGCAGCAGCATCTCCCCAGAGTCCCTTTCCCTCTGCAGGAGCAATGCCTGCTCTTGCCATGGGTATGTGGTGAGATGTTTTCCTGTGGAGACCACCCTTGGCCACCCCTGCTTCCAGCACATGGCATGAGGAGCACCTCACCCTGGCTTTACTTGCTATGAAATCAATCTAGTTTGCAAAGCTTCTTTTTTTTCTTTGTTTTTTTTTTAAATAAATAATCTTCATTAGAAGGCAGCAAGCTAAAACAAGCATTAAAACACACCCTCACAGACAGATAAATATGAAATTAAACTCACAGCAATTGGATTACTGCTGCTGTCAAATCACAGAAAGAATAACTTCAGAGAAGAGCATACCTCCAGCTATTAGTTAATTTTCCAGTACAGTAATTCAGGCTATTTGCTGATGGATTTTGCCATGTCTGATTACTAAGCAGTTAAAAACCAAACCCCTTGCTTGGAAACTACTGGTTATCTACAGCGATTTCTCCAAAGATAATGCAAACAGGATTTCCATATTCTGTTTGATTCAGCTCCTCGATAGACAATCAATTCTTAAACCACTCATGCTGGATTTGCTTCAGAGCTTGAATGAGAGGAAATCAGAGATATTGGAAAGTAATACGGGAATATCCTCGTTTGTGGTCCAATACTCTTTGCTACATGCAAATATGGCTAAGTATGCAGAGAGGTGGCCACTGAACAGTCAGCACAATTATCTGCAGCTAATCCAAAATATTTTAGGAGCAAAACCAGAGGAAGCATTTTCATGCTGCTACTAGGATTGCAAAGGAGCGTTTCGTGATTGGACTGGCTCCAAGCCAGCAACAAATGGATTTTCTAGAGCCACCAAGTTTGTGATAGATTTTGTTCCAGAGGAAAGTTGTGGGGAGGAGGAGGTGGGATCTCCTCCCAGGCATGTGTCCATGGTTCTCCCTGTAAGGGTCGGCACCCAGGTGCCCATACTCCTCCCACCTAGCCTGCCATTTGTGTTCCACAGGGGGGGTCTGTCACTCTCACAAGCACTCTGTGACACTTCTGCTTGTCTAGGAGCTGCTCTGGAAGACATCCATGCAGCATCCCCACGACGGCAGACTGCGTATTTTGAAAAGGATTTTCCAACACGCTCTAATTTGGTTTAACTCCCACTGAATTCACAGCGAACTCAGTGGTGGGAGTCTTGAAAAAGGAACACCCACGGGCCAGAGAAAGTACCATTTTTGGACAGTATCAATGCCTCCTCTGGGTAGAGGAGGTTGGAGGGAAGGCATTGCCTGCCTGGCACACATTCCACCTCTCCTCATACACAGCCACCTCTGAGAGACCTTCATTCTTCTACCCTCAGAGCTATGTGGTCACTTCCACCCATGTATTAGCACCAGTGCTGGCAGCATTTCATACCTAGTTTTGTAGGAATAACCTCACAAGGAACAAGGCAGTGAGAAGTCAGAAAACAGAGAATTTTCCAGCATGCTCAGTGAGGTTGTTTGCTGATGGATTTCGATACATTTGATTACCGAGCCATTAAAAAAATCTCTTTGGAAGTACTATCTGCCCACCAGCATTTCCCCAGTGGGTATTGTCCTGAGCATTTATGTGACAGCCTATATGCAGCTGAGCTCCAGCAAAGTCTCAGGCTCTGCACCAGCAGAAGCAGCACAAGCTGGGACCTCAGAGCTGGCATTAAAGCACACCATGCTCAGCTTGCTGCCCACTGAACCCTTTCTTCCAAGGGACACATGCATGAAATCTCCCAACCATCCATCAGGATTGTGTTTTCTTGCCTCTGTCTTTCTGCTGTCAGCATCTTCTTGGAAGGTAAGACAAGGAGAGCTGTGAGGCTGTTGAGAAAATATAAACCTTCCCTGTGCATCCTCCAGCTGTCGTCCCAGTACCAGCCAAGTTTTTTCCTTCTCCAGGCTACCTGTGCCTGCTTGCTCTCCTCCTCCAGGTAAAACTCAAATCCCCTTCCCTCCTTGCCTTGCCACACTTCTCAGCTGTCATGGGGTATTTGCTGCTCCTCCTCACAGGTTACTTTCTCAGAGGTACTGCCACATCCCCTCACCTATGGAGCTGGAGGCTCTGGGCAGGGTTTCCTCTCCCCAGGAGATGGCAAATGCCTGTGGAAAAAGAGGTGCAGAAAATGATAGTCGCCTCACCCCACTGAGGGCTCTGGCAGCTCCGCTGCTGAGAACAAGACAGGCTGAGCAACAGAAAACTGACAAACCCTGATTAATAATAAAGTCATAATAAAACTGTGCCAGCTGGCAGCAGCATTGTCTGTCAGCAGGGCTGGATTTGTGCAGAGGGAGCCTGCTGTCGTCTGGGTCTGCAAAAACATGGAGCCCCACAGGAATTGTGGAGAGTGAGGGTGTCCCCCCCACCCTTGTCCTTGTCAACAAAAGTCCCACCCTGCACCTACAGACCAGTCACAGCATCTGACACACTGCTGGCCATGCTGGCCACCCATTTGGGCAAGGCAGTCACTGGATTAATGGTCTGCAGAAGGAAAAAGACTGGGGTTTAGGGCTCACACGGAAGAACTTACTGATCTAACTGACTTCCACTCTGAGTTGGGCACGGATGGGTTCACAGAAGACACACCTTGGCAAAGGGATTTCGTGTGCAAGATGTGCAACAAGGCACTGACAAGTAAAACATGCACAGTGATTCACAGCTACAGATTTATTTATTAGAGAAAAAGGCCATTTTAAAGACATGGCCATGCCTTGGGATCACATACAAGCACAGTCTGAAGGATTTTATGCTGTCTCAGGCCAGGTCTTTGGGGTGCTCAATGCATCAGCTCAGCTAAATAGCAAGGAGGTAATTGGGCAGTAGTTTCACACTGTCACACATCTCATAAAGCTAAAAGAGCATTGCAGTAGAAAGTCACTGCGGTGTAAAACTTTGCCCTGCCTGCTCAGCATGACAAACCAGCCCAGGTGAGTCAGCTCAATGGGGTAGCTTTGCCTGGATTACACTACAATGTTTTCAATAAACTGCTACAAAGAAGAGAAAAATATGCAATGCCTTACCTAAGGGACCTGAAGAATCCAGTTCTTCCAAGGAGCCTTTTACAAAATGATCATACTTACTATGATCAAGCTGGTAGCTTTATCAGTACTTTAACATTCATGTTTGCGTATGCTCACTTCTTATTAAACACTACTTGGGTTTACAAAACCTGGTGATAGCTGGTCCTACACTTAATAGCCTACTCTGTGTCAATGTTAAAAGTTTGCAGAATCTATTTTTGGTTTTTTTGCAATAAAGCCTGAGACTTTTATGTTTTCCTGATTCTAAAATAAAGGGAGGAATTATTTCAAAACACATATTAAAAGAGAATTTTAAAAAATGTGTTGAACCAGCTGGAAGGAGATTGTGGCTTTGGAATATGAATCAATTTTCCGGATTTATTTTTCTACTCACACACTGGAGCTGCCTTTTCCCACCTCCACTCAAGAGAACAAGTAGGGACACAACTTCTACTTTATTTTTTTATTATTTAAAAAACTTTTGGTATAGCAGATGACACAAAATGTGTTAGCTGCCCACTTCTGCAGAGATGCACCATGAACTTTGGTAATGCGCTATGAGCTGAATTAAATTGTCTGCCAAAAGCAAGCAAACTTTTCTAGACAATCTGTTATTTGACACACTCCAACCAGTAAAGCCTGTTGGACCATCTGCTCTGCATAAAGTCCAGGGTACGTGTTTTACATGGTTCTAAACTTAGCAGTGAGCCAGAATCAACATTTCCACGGTGGGGATCCCCTACAAGAAATTCTATCAACAAGCTCTCGCCCTCTTGGCTTGCTGTCCAAGATCCGGGAAAATCCCTTTCCCCAGGCTATTTCCACCTGCTCACTGCCAACCTGAGCCACCCAGGAGAAGTTACACTGCTGCACACACAATTCCTACCCATGGGCATCCATAAATCCCCTATACAACCACAAAAACCCCAGGATACATCAACTCTACCAGAGGAGGCTGACCTGTTGGAGTTCTCAAACACTCCAGAAATTTCAAACCCTCCCTATTCAACATCTTCCTGCCAAAAAGGGAAAACAGCCAGGAAAACTACACACACACAGACACACATATCCCAGCTGCCTTGCATCAAAAGGTTAAAGGGGGAAGGAAAATAAGCTCATTACTGGATCTAGCTGTACGTCTGCATCCCTAACACACGGGCTCAGTCAAAATGTTATCTGCTATCTTTGATATTTTTTTAATGTTGGAGGAAGGATAAAGAAGTTCTTCTTGCACCACTGAGAAACATTTTAAATTATTATACACAGCAGCCAGCTGGTGTTTCCAGAGTTTCTACACAGCTTTTTTGCATTTCAAATACAGCTTCTCTACCAGATACCTTCCCAGTGGCACCCTGGCAGCTCTGAGTATGGAGAGGGGAAGGAGCTGTTGGACCACCTGTGTCAGCAGCACAAGGGGGGGACACAAAATGGAGGGAAATTGGGGTGGACAAGGAGTCAGAATGCCAAAATACTGAAATATGTAGGGAGAAGTAAACATAGAAAAATTGGATGCTAGAATGAGGCGGTCATTTGAGGTTTATACATTTCTTTCATAATTTTAGTTGGTGTGTCTGCAGAATAGCTGACAAAATACAACTATCTGATTCCACTAGGAGTCTTTTTCTGACTATGACACTAGTATAATTTAATGTGGCCCAAATTATCCAGACTTTTTCCTATTTTATAACAAAATTGTGCACTTCAGTTGTATTTAGGGTCAGATAACATACCTGCAATAGTATTTCTAGTAAAAACATCCACGAGGAGAACTACTTTGGTACTTATGGCTTTTTTACACTGTGAATTTTGTTTTTCCTCGCTTTTGATCCTTGACAGCCTGACTAGTGCAGTGTTTACAGACTTTAAAATATTTATTATGTTCTCTTGGGGCTAGGAAATGGATTATGTGACAGGTGGTCTTGAAAGACATCTAACCCCAGCGACAAACCAGACCTCATCTCTCTCACCAAAAAAAAATTAATAAAAGGAAAAATAACATATTTTCATTACACTACTGCCATTTCTGATCATGTATTTCAACTTTCCATTTACCAGCATGGGCACAACCTTATAGCTGGGCTCTATTCCCCAAAGGAAACTGAAGCATCCCACTGTCATGGGGTGTGAGCTCCCTGCAGCCCAAGGATGAACTCAGTGCAGGCTGCAGCTCTGGAGCAGGTAAATCCCAATGGTACCTGGAATACAGTGCAGGGAACAGCATGAAGCACCCCAACTAAAATTCCCCAGCATTTCATGACAGCAGATTTGGGAAGCTCCCATCTAAGCATCCAGTTACAGTTCTGCAGATAAAACTAATTGGTTTTTGACCAAGCTACTCCATTCTCCTCTAATATTTAGTTGCTATTCTGTATTATTTTATTGGCTCGTTGCTGAGGTGTGTGAAATTAGTTATGTGCAGCCTGAGAGAGGGCATCAATGGGAAAAAATCATTAGTAACTTGACTTTTAGCTAGTGGCTAGAGCAGAATGACTTCGAGGACTCTGGTCGTAAAGGAATGACATGGGGAATGGGTTAGAAAACTAAGGGGGGATGTGAATAGCAAAGGTATCCTGATGCACTTTGTTCAAATCAAAATGCAAAAAACCTAGAGGTGGTTTGTTGTGTTTGGAGTTTTATTCCTAATTTTTAAGTTCTAGAAAGTACACTTGGTTGATGGAGAAGATGGGACAGCAGAGATGTGCCAGTCCACAGTTCTGCTGTCTTGATTTCATTATCACTTGCCTCGAAACTCGTCTCTCCATACCTCAGTCTTTATGCCCTGTTCACAGTCTCACCATCCTAGAAAATTTTGAATGGCTGAGGAAACCCATCCATCTCCAATGAGCAGAAAGGCTCATATACACTAATTCTTTTCCTCCAAAGTAACACTTTCACATAGTCTTTATTAAAATATTAATTGACTAGGAAAAAAAATCACTTATGAAAAACTGACAATGGCTTTTTCTCTTTGGGGAAATTTTAGCAGTCTGTAAGAAAAAGAACAGCAAGATCCCTTCATACAGACACAAGCACGGCCTATGGAGAGGAAGAATTTGATTGAGCTGCTTTCATGGTTTAAAAGCCTAATTGCCAAAGAGACTTACAGCAGCCACTGTGGGGATGGCTCCCTGCAAGAAACAACACAATAGAAACCAGTGTAAAGAAAAAAGGAAAGGGAAAAATGAGAAGGAAGGAAAGGACAAACACTAAGAATTGCACTCCCACCCATCAAGCAGGTGGAGACTGTCAGCATTTTCCATCTGGAGTTGCCCTGCCCCATTGCAAAGCAGCAAGAGCCTGGCTTCAGGGCTGCAGCTACATGAGGGGGGTGACAGAAATGTCAGTGTAATCCTGACAGGACCAGTTCCCAAGGAGGAGAAGGAGGTTTGACAGCAGAGGCAGCTCTCCAATTCCCTGTCTCAGACTTTACAGGCAGTACCAGTCTCAATCAGTGGCTTGATCCTGTTAATGAAAACTTCTGTGCATCTACATTCCCTCAAAGTCACCCTAGTGACTCTACCCCTTCCACTTGCACTGCTCTCCACACAGCCCTACCACTCCAACTCTGGAAATGTGTGTTTTTATGGATGAGCCTGGGTATTTTGGAAAGGGTGGATGATGGAAAGATGACAGCAAACAGGACTTGGGAACCCTTCAGATCTGTCCCACTTCCCAGCTTCTGCTGTGACCCAAAGCCACCACACCACTGACCTGTGGGACAGGGAAAGCAACAGAAGGGCTTTGGAAGGGACTTTAAAGATCATTCAGTTCCCACACCTCTCCTGTGGGCAGGGACACCTTCCACTAAACCAGGTGTTGGAATATTCTCTTTAGCTCAGTCACTTTATATTTATTATTAAAACTGTGCCAAGGCTGTGGCTACATCACAAATGTAAATAATGCACTTGTATACTACACCAATTTATAGAGTGGGTGTCTGTGTGATGGATTAGTAAAATTCCACAGCATGTTTTAGGAATCAAACACAGACTCTTTATCGAAGTGTACAGACACATCAAGTGTACTATAAGTTTGTTCTGAGCATAAAAAACAGATTAAAATGTTAATTTTTGGTCTTAGCATGTTTTTGATTCAAGCACATTAACCCTCTTTTTTCCCTGCATATTTTCAAAAGAATGACTTATTTATAACAGGCTTAGGCAAGCTAGTGTTGAAAAGGGAATATAACCCTTTCTTTTATTAAATATCAAGATCTAGACTTCCCTGTTGGAAAGCACTGGATTTATTTATGCCAGAGAAGTGGAACACAAAACCCAGATCACACAGAGAAAAGTCCAGCAGTTTCCTTGAGCAGTAATAACCACTGAACCAGGGCAGCAGCAACTAACCCTCCCAGCACTGGTGTCTTTTTTGCTAGCCAAGGCCATGTGCCTGGAGTCACATATTGGAACTGAATTCTGATCATCAGCACAGGGCAAGAGGTTCAGGATGGCTTCCCAGGAGGAAAAGGCCACACTGCTACCAAACCACTGCCCAGCCCCTCCTGCCCCCTCACCCCTGCTCTCCACAAGCCACATCCTGGGTTTATCTGCTCAATAGCAATTCATTCTACAATGAATGCATGTTCTTGTGCAGTGTTACAGAAACCTAAAATTCTGCGAAGGTCTCCCAGTTGATTCTTGGAAGCCCATTAAGAAATTAAGGAATCAAGCCAAGTGCCTATGGGGACTTGCAAATGAAATAAGCAAGTGTTCTTTACTTAAATTGTCCAGATCAGCACACACAACTAACATTTGCTGGGGAATCAAGTGATCTTGGTAGCTCATTGGCATCACACATTGTATTTTCTCTGTTAAAATGTCACGAGCTAATTCTCGGTGCAGAAAGGACTGGTCTCAGGGTAGTTTGCACAGCTCTGTCCCCCAGCAGCTGTGCAATATTACCATTTTCAAAAGACTTACCAGCATTGCTATCTAAGGATCTTCCCTGGGCTGCATGATCCAGAGGTAGACACAACAAATTCTGCTCTGTAAATGTCAGCACTGGCACTCGGCGAGCTCTGGTTTCCCGTTAACACACAGATGGAGGATCAGACCAGAGATCAAATGTCAGAGTTACCAATGGCAGGAAATTAAAAAAGTTTAGATGGAAGCAAAAAATAAAAAAAACTGAAGCTTTTTTTTTTTCCTAATTATATCTCTAGTTTCATGCAACATAAGTTTAAGGTCAAGAGAGTAGATGGAGGTTTTGAAAGGAGTTTGCCTGTTAATAAATCGTGGCTACCTTGGTGCATCCAGAGGAAACTGCTGGGAGGCTGGGAATGGAGGCTGGACAAATTCACCTAGGAGAGCCTGAGGAGATGACTCAGCTGTCAGAGGTGGTGGGAAGCTGAATTCACTGCTCCCACCTCTAGTGGCCTTTACCTCCACCAGCTGCAGAGCCCAGCCAGCATTGTATACCTCTTACTGCAGACAAAGTGAAGATGTGTGACTCCCTCTCACAACATGCTTGGCAGAGATTGGCATCCCTGCTAGCCAGAGTTTGTGTCATGGATGCAATTGGAGCTGGACACAGTTTGGCACTGGCTTAGCAAGGAAATAAGGGCATCCTTCTACAACTGTGCAGGAGAACCCCCTGTTCTTGAACAGTCTAACACCAGTATATTGTGCTAAGTGCCTTTTCCCCATTCGAGCGAATGTGCACTGAAATGTTTATCAAACACCTGGTAAGTTCAGATTTCATTTTTGCTACCTATTCATTTGGCATCCAATTCATATCCTCTTGTCTGACAGCACTGGCCACCTCTCTAAAGCAGGTTTTGAACTTCAGGTGTGTCTCAGCCTTCCCACTGTGGTGGGTCTTTCTCCTCTCTAGTTTCCTAAAAGACTTCCTGAAGCAAGGAAATGGGGAGGATGCAATAACTTTCAAAGTCACCTTCAGGAGAAAAGAACACAGAGCCCAGAATAAACACACATTTAATTTCTTTGCAGCATTGTCAGGGCTCAGAGAAAACAGAAGGCAGGATCTGAAACAAGAGCTACAGCCATAGAATTACACAGTACATGAGCTGTGGACACACATTTATAGTTATTCAGACTGTGTATGTGAAACCTTGCATGAACAACGTATTTGCTGTAGAATGTTAATACAGCAAGTGTCAAGTACCAGTGTGTGCCCAGAAACAGTGGCAAACAGAGCTGGGAGTCCAAAAATCACACCATGGCCTGCTAGGGAAAAAAAAAAAAAAAGGCAGCTCAAGCCCTTGGCCTTGTTCTTCATGCTTCTTTGGTTTTGTATTTGGAATACAAGCAGTACAGAACTCGCATTATAGCCTTCGTATCTCCGTTCACAATATCTGTGGATACACAAAGCAGAGACAACAAAACCAATGGGAAGTATTAGCAATCCCTGGAACAAGATGAGACTGCACTGCCACACATTCTCCTACCTTGCCCCAATTATAATGTGAACTTGGATAATGGAATTGCGACAGGAAGCAAAACAAGAACTACAGAGGTAGAAACTAATAATTTATTAAATTAACTTGAAGAAAACGGACTTTGCTGCACTCTGTTGCTGGAAGACAAATAAGGGCAAATAATGCAGAGTAAGAAATTCACTAACAACAGAGTAGATTATTTTATAGTGCTTTTTATCTTGAGGCTTTTTATGATTATTCTGTGTCAGGAATCATGTTGGAATTACCAGACACTTTGTTGTTGTTGTTCCATCATGTTTTGCTGCCATTTGGTGCATTGTTTTTTGTTGGGTTTTTTTGTTTGTTTTTTGGGGTCTTTTTTTCATTTAGTTTTCAGCTTCTTTTTTCTTGGCTATATAAACTGCTCTTTTATTTAAAAGTTGCAGTGGGAGAGGGTAATGGATTCAGAGCATTTACTGTTCTTCTTATGGTGCTGTAAATCACTGGGAGAAAGACTAACAAAGAAACACTAGTAAAATGAGATCCTTGAGGAGTCTAAATAGTGTAGCTGTAGCAAGGACCTCTAAATCATATCAAGTTCCCTCACTAGCTGAGGATTTCCCCAATGAAGCTAAAGGATTTGCAGATGTTGACACCAGTATTTCTTATACTGATCAGCTCTGTGTTTGAGGCAGTACAGAACAGCCAGAGGGGAGGAAGGAAAGCACAGATTTATTTCTTTTCACACAAAAGGTGGATCTCAGCATGGAGACCTGAGCCCACACCAATTACTCTGTTAATGTTAACATAAATAAAAGCTCTTTAGCTTTCCAGGCTCCTAGCTCTGTGCAGCACAGCAAAAAGCTCACAGTTCCTGAGTGCCTAGCATGCAAACTGCTGACCTCATCACCAAAGCAGTAGTGGGAAAAGAGAACAAAAGGAAAAACAATTCTCTTCCCTCTCCATGATACCATGTGTTATGTTCCCAACACATGCACCCACTCACAAATAACTAACAGGGAGCTAGAACTGGAAGAATGCCTTTTATTTTTAATAAAGATCTGACTTCCTTGTTCAGCAACAAGCTTGTGGAGAAATGCTGGGATTTTATGCCCTGCAAGATGTCAGACTTTGCAACCACAGCACCACCCATTAATTAACCACCTCCCTCATCCCAACAGGAGCTGGCACCAAATTTTTCTGTGGAGTATTTTAATTGGAAAACTGAACTCATCCAAATGGAGCTTTTTTGTTTGTTTGTTTTTGTGGTGGAGAAAGAAAGAGGAGCATGCATACACCTTGATTCAGTGATGGAAGCATTCACTTGGATGAAGGATCAAGATTCAGCTCCCAGGTCTGAACCAAGCATAGCAGAGACTAAAAACCTTTGACTTTCATATTCAGGAGACTGACCCACCACTCTTCTGAGTTTGAATAGAGTGATCGGTGTTTCTGATTTTCCAGAGAAATTCTTCAAGTTATCTTCCCACAGAAACAAGCTTGCTTTTAATGCCCTGAAAGTTTTTATGAGACAGGAAAATAGCTTTTCCTCCAGCTCAGCTGCTGTAATTTCCCTATGAGCTGTCACTGGTTTAAATTTTTGACAAATATTGAATTCCTAAACAGTTTAAGTTTAGTGTAAAGTTGTTAAACTTATAACAATGCAACTTTTTTAGTATAGAAATAATGATTTATATTTTTTTTCTTATTACCTCTACCATTTATTCTGCATGAGGAGCTGTAGGGCAGCCATATAATGAAATGTGTCGGTGTCATTTCCAGAACCTGCTTCCTGCAATTACCCAAATTTTTCTAAGCTAGGACGTTAGCAATTCTATTCCAGGCAAGTTTGCATGTCATGACTCACCTTCAGAGTTCACAGGAAAATTCAGAAGACCTCCCTCTGCTAGCAACTCCAATGCCAGGTTAACATTGTGGAACTGTTGGAGAGAGAGAGATATTAATATAGCTTACAACATTTTCTAACCAACAGAAGGTTTTAGAAAGTATTTCTCTAGTAGCTGAAGATAGAGATTCATAAATATGTACTTGTACTTCCTCTCCTTAGTTTTGATGAAGTGCTCTTCAGAATTTTTACCAATTATCATATAAAATTAAATGCAAAATCCAACTCCAGCAAAGCATATCCCATGAGGTTGACAGAAGAATCTATTTATTTTAAAATAGACCTTGCATGTGAAAGACTTGTGTTAATGGGGAAAGCAGACTAGATTCCTAACTGGATCTAATGGATGCATGGAGTCTATTTCTGAGTACTTTGAAACAATGCCCATATGCTTGCCACACTTGGAACAAATTAAAAGGAAAAAGTTCCCTATATTTAATTCAGAATTGCAAAGATCAGGTATGCTTGTTAGCTAAAAGTTTCTGCTGTACTTCTAAAATGACTATTCACATTAACAGTAGTGATTATATCCTTAATAGCACTCATCAGAAATAAAGAACACATCTATGAATGAAGGCTGAGGGGTTTTTCTCATTTTTCTTCACTGCTTTTTCTCTCCCTTTTTCACAAGGGAAAAAGCAGCATCACACAGGTAAGCAGTAGTTGTAATTGATCTTTCAAAAGTAATATTCCCTTCTAACAGCTTAAGGGTAGTGGTTTACTTGGCTGGTAATTAGCAAATTCCCTTCCTTTAAAGGAGTAACAAGACCTGAATGAACTTCAGAATGATTCTTGTCTCTTCTTTCCTTCCCTGAGCTACTGGGCAATTTATCCTTTGGGAGGCTGCTGTTCCCTGTTATGTTGTGACAACAAGCACAGGAGTCCTCCCTGCATAAGCCAAGCAAAACCCCTGTGCTCTAAAGTGAAGCAACAGATTTATGTTTCACCTGGTTCTCTGGTTTACAGGTAGATGAGACTGTCTGTTTGGATTCAGGTTTGTTTTCTTCCTCTGAGAGTAAGCAGACAGGAGAGTTAAGCCCATGCAGTTCTACACAATTTGCCTATCAGAATGAATAAATCTAATGTTTCCTTAGTGAACCAACACAGGAAAAAGGGCATCAGGGATTTTCAAGGAATGACAACATGCACATTTCAAAAAGCATATTCAGACAGAAATACCAATAATTACATAAGAAAGGAAGCCTTGAAAATAAGGTGCTTTGTCCAGCTGTTCTCCCTGTCTCAAAAGAGCTGGACAGTTTTCTAGAATTTACAACCGGACAGCAGCCAGGACATCTGGGGTGTTTCAGCTCTGGGCCTGTTTTGACAAAAGTACTGAGTTCACACAGTTTTGATAAGCAAACAAGCCCTCCATCATCATCATCTCCATCTCCTGACTGCACAGATATCACCCCTAGTTCCAGCATGAACTATTTTGTGATCGTATTCTTTGTCACAGAAAACGCACACCTTTTACATTCATGAGCACCCAGAGCTGCATTTCTTTACAGTTACTTGTAAATGCCCCCAAAAACCCTGCAGCAAACCCACCCATGTGCATTGTTGTCTTCTTGCACCTCACAATTGATCATCTCCTGAATTTCAGTCATAGAATGGTTTTGATTAGAAGGAACTGTAAGGTGGATGCACCACACTGATCCCAACAGTGCATGTGGTTGTCACCATTCCAAGAACAAATGAGATCTTTTAAATCCCAGCAAAGGATTTTATACTTTATACTTTACTGCACCAATTAATGTCTAAAATGACAGGGAGTTAGAAAGCACAGGGGAATTGAAAGACATGTTTTGTGTACAAATGACAGCGGAACTATGGTCGATCGATATTTTTAGCTGTAGTGTCATCCTGCTTTTCATTTTGTAATGAGCATCAGAGGAGAAACAAATGGGAAACACCACTTTGCCAAACTGTTCAACAGCAAGTCCAGTCCTTGGGAGTAACTTTGCTAAAATGAAATTACTACATTTTGTAAATTTAGTTCATTTTATGTAGAGAATTGTACTGAAGCAGTACCCAGCCCCATTTTATTCTTCTGTAATGCCAGTGATGGGCAGGGTAAGAACTAAGAAGTCTGAGCTTTGATTTGTACCAGAATTTTAGGGCTATCTCATTTCCAGAAAGACATCTGTGAGGCTAGAATAGGGCTGAACCAAAAAGAAAATGGTTATTCTTGAAATTTTGAACAAGAAAATATTCAGAGACTTCCTCTGAATGAAGCTAATGGAAATGTTAAAAATTTCTGTCCGATTCAATGAGAACAGAGCAAACAATTTTGAAAACTGAGTGGAAGAGAAAGGGAAGAAAAACAACTCCAGGGAAATGCTTTGATTATGTCTGATTCAAACCCTCAAAATATATTTTCTCTGTTCTTAGATTAAAAAAAAAAACCAAACCTTATTTTCCTAACACTTTAAGCAGTTACCAACTGACAGCAGTGAAATTTTGACAATATTTGAACCTAGGTAGCAAACAATTGTGCTTTTAAACTTTCTGATGAAAAGCTCCATGGGAATATTTATTTGTTAATATAAGACCTCTGAGAATTTTTGTTACAAATAAATATGGCCCAGGGGCATTAGCTGTGCTAAGGTTGGGAATAAGATGAAAGCTTCATCTGCACAGGGAAGCTATAATGCAAACCATGCCAGAGGAGAGATTTTCTTCTCTGGCAGCTCTCAAGCAAAAAAGATCTGACACGTTTCAATTCCAGAGATTTGAGCACAAACCAGGAAAAATAGTTGCAGTTTCAAGACTTTCAGAGCTACTCAGTGACCCAAATGAAAAAAAGCCTACCCACACCAGAGACAATCTGAAAATACCTCAAATATCTCAAAATCTATCAACATTCCAGACCTGCGGAGGAGGCAGCCCAGCACACACTTCCTTCTGGCTGGTGACAGCTTTTACTTTTAAAGCACAGATGAAATCTGCCCAGTAGAGGTGGGAAAAGGTGCCAAGCAGGTCTGGCTGAGTATGTTCCAGCCCCCAGCCTCGGAGGAGGAAAGGATGTAAACTCTCAAGAGCTTTCCAAACCCAGAAGGAGCCTTCAGAATGTTCTGGCCATGCCTTGATTAAGGTATATTTTTAGGGCAGCATAAAGAAACTCACAGGGATCCAGTTCTGCTACGCAAAAGGTGTCACACTCTTCAAATCCTGTTTCAGGACAGACTGCTAGAAGAGAACACACCCATTCCCCACCACACAGAGCCCTGGATTTCACCAGAAGGCTGCAGAAGCATGGCCATGCCAAACAAATGCAAGTAACAGGTGCTTGCCTCCCATGAGATGCTAATTTTGAAGTGGACACCAACCTGTTCTGAGATATTTTGACAGCACAAAGAGCCTGTGCTGGCACTGCCCCAGACCCCAGATCTCCTGGAAATGCTGTGGGCATGGGACTTCACACACAGCAGCTGCAGTGGAAGCAAGAGTCAGAACACACAGTTTGATGGCTCAAGCTCTAAATAATTACATAATAACCTACCATTTCCATGGTGCTGGCCGGAGTCAGGAAGAAATTCCTTAAATTCAGAAAGTAACCCTCTAGTTGTCCAATTAAGAGAAGTAAGATAACCCCATCTGAAAACTAGATAAGAATTACCTGAAAATTATTTGGCTTCAGTAAACTATTCATAGTAAACTAGCAATAAAGCAATTTAAATGTTACTTGGGCAAGCAGACAGTCTAATGACTCAGCTCCCTCAACCTCTTCCACAGTGAACTTCATACTTAGTTAGATAAGGCTCCCAAATTCCTACTTGTGAAAATACAACCTTGTAAAAGGACAGCTATTAAAAAAACCTATTACAAATATGAAAATATTTCAGATGAGCACAAATGCATAACTATAAATAGTAGCAAATTGTGCCTAATTATGTATGACAAAACACTTGAAAACCTTCTTTTCTTACAATTTCCCACTGGAAAAATGCAGAAGAGCACCCCGTTTACCAGAGCCCAGGGTGCTCAGCCTAAATTCTCTTGCAATTTCATACTCTAAAGAGGCTCTACATTCAGAGAATGAGACTTTGAAATGTGATGAAAATAAGGCCTTCATACCATGAAGCAAATGCAGCATCAACAATCAATACAGCAATAAACTTTGGTTTCATTTTGATGTTCAGGACACCTTTATTTCCATCCTGACAAAGAGAGCACCCTTAGGAGATGGGCAGACTCTGAAAATCACTCCCTGTAGCATGATGAGGGCAGCATTTATTATGAACGTTGCATTTTTGCATTAATTATTAACTTCAGAAACTTCAGAGACCAAAGCTTGACATCTTCACCTAAACCTGGAAATCATTATGTTGTCAAATTTCAGACTAAAGTAATAAAAAGGAAGAGTTCTTAATGGTGAGGGGAAACACCCAAATGGCTGACAAAAACATGAGTAACATGTAGCTTGGAGCACATTACCTGAGATTCAATGTCTTTCACATTTAATCCTAATTTTCCAACATGCTGGTCAACAAATTGTAAAAGTGCCTAAAGAAAAAAAGAAAGGGAAAAAAGGGGGAAAGGAATAAATAACTTTTTCAGTATTTAAGTTTGGCCTAACAGTTTTTTATGTCCACTAAAAAAGTAAATTACCTTTTTTACAGCATCCAGTTTATCTGGAGCACAGCTAAATAATTCATCAAAGGCATCATTTTCTGTATCAAAACAACATTAATTGGTTTTACTTTGAATAACTTAGATATCAGAGGTTTAATGTGGCTTCAGAAGGAGAATATTTGCAATTTACAGGCCGAGGAAAAGAGTAGCAGGGAGGCAGAGAAAGATGCTGCTTTTATATTTATCAGAGGACAGGATGACAGACTTCCCTTCAGCCTGACCACGTCAGAGGAGACAATTTACTTCATTCAGCTCTGTAATTTTCACCTGCAGAGGTTCTCCGTTTGTGCTGCCACCAGTCTGAGCTCTGGCTAAGTTTCACATCACTATGGTTTATCTCTTTTCACTTTCATGTCTTTTAACCCTGAACCTCTGGGATAAAACGCAGGGAGCAGAAGAGCTGTGTGTTTTACTGCTCTCCTCAAACAGAAACATCAATTACATCGAATTTGCAGAAAAAAATCAGCCTCCTTCCTTCAAAAACCCACAAGCGAGATATGGAGATGCTGCCCTTAACCAGCCAGTTCTGCCACCCAGTTTAATGTGGGCAAGGAGCTGGTGCCAGCAGAGCTGTGCCAGGGAACTAGCAGGAGTCTAAAGACTTCCAAGGAAATGAGATCCACCCAACTCCCACTCTCACCTCCCTTTACTGCCCAGGTACAGCAAAAGCAGGATCCATCTCTTCACCCAGCCACAACACAGCTCTGGTTCAAGCATAAGCAAAATATTTGAACCACCCCGAGCAAGGAGAGGCACTCTGGCAGCACAATTAAATGGAGAGCCAACTTCTACACCACAGGAAACAAAGGCAGCTCTGCTTACGGGAAATTCCTCCCCAAAAACAGTGACAGAGAAGCCTCCTTTGTGAAAGGGATTCCTCAGATTTTTCTGTTCTGCCTGTTTGGGGGTTGCAGCAGGAGCAGTGTCAGGAATAAGTGAATCCATCAAACAAATCTGAGAGAGCCCTCTTCTGGAGCCACGCTTTGGGATTTCTCTCTTTGCTAAGAAAGCTGTGTTAAAAATAGAGGGAGAGCATCTTGACTACAAGAACCACCTCATTATGAGTTGGGGTTTTTTATTTTTCTTTTTCTTTCTTTCTTTTTTTTTTTTTTTTGCTTTTTTTGTGTTTTGTTTTTGTTTTTTTTGGTTGGTTGGTTGGTTGGTTGGTTGGTTTGGATTTTTGGGGGGAGGTTGGTTTTTTTACTTGGGGCAGGGGGTGAGTGTTGGAGATTTTTTCACTATTTCAGCCCACACTAGAGAACACTCAGTGGAATAAGTGATAAATAGATACTAAATCATATAGTTTTCCCCTCTGCAAAGGACGAAAATTCCAAAATAAAGGGCACAGCAGAAAATTCAAATGGTTGCCCTGGTTCTCTGGGGATGCAGCAGGGAAGAGCAGCTCACACGGAAGCTGAGCAGTGCCCAGACCTTTTGCAGGCTTTGCACATGGGGACAGTTTTCACCTCAAGTGTTTCCCAGCCCTCAAAAGCCCTAAGGGTAAAAGCTCTGGGGATGTTGGTTTGACTGAGCTGCCATCCACAACCAAGTACAGTGGATTTCAAAATCTCATTTGCAAGCTAGGAAGGAAAGAATAAAACTCAGTAGCAATGAGAACCACAGTTCTGAAGCCTTTATATATAGTTCCAACAGTGAAAATGGTCCATGCACAAATCCAAGCTTCACTGTGTGCTCAGCCAGGTTTCTTTTTGGATCATCAACCCACCTTCATGCCCTGCCTCCCCTCCCATCTGTTGTCTGTAGTCCACAGGCAAAGTGACCACCCAGTTTCTGAACTGTATTCTGTTGGTATGAGCAGGCATTAACAGAAGACATTTGAAGAAAAACACCAGGAAAAAATCTATGAATCTCCATTAGCTTTAGTGGGAGTATACTGATTTTATCATGGGGTAAAAATGGATCAGGACATGGTGTGTAAAAGCACATAATGAAACACTGAACTTGGCAATGCCAGCACTTACTTGACTGCGCTTCTATATTCTCTCTGGAAGTGCAATAAAAAGCAAGAATTAGAAAAATGATTCAGCAGAGCTGATGTTATTCATAAGCTTTTCTTATCTGCTATCCTGTAAAGCAGGAGATAGAGTTCAAAGTGGCATTAACTTTCTGTCAGAATGCCTTTCCAATAGACATTTTTAAGTAGACTGCATATCTTGGTATGGTCTTGGAAGCATATGAGATTTTAACTGGCCCACACACCAATGAACACTTATTTTACAAGCACAATCCTCAATATCCTCTTCCAATAAGCTGCTCATGATATTAGAGCTTGAAGATGCTCTGGCATATAAAAAAAGATAGTAGGAAAATCTGTTTCTAGTTCTTAGAATTATGTCCGTGTTTTTTCAGTATAGAAATGGTATCCTACTACTTAACTCCTTTAATAATGGCAGTGCCTCACTACACTCAGCAAGCTAAATATTTCTTTCACAGTAAAATAAGAAAAAGACTGCCTCTTTCCTCTTTATTTAAAGACAAAACAGCAACAAATTAAAAGTAGATTTAAACCCTTGTGGCTTTAGAAAATTTCCAAATTAGTCTGGCACAGGTAAATTTACAGTCCTGGAATTTTGTTACTATATTTGTTGTGAAATTCCATGTCAATGTTAAGCTTCAGGAATAACCATGCATATTGGTTTAGAGAAGTTTATATATAGAATAAATAAAGGTATCACACCATAATGCCAAATGTGAAGAGAGAAATAAAAAAGGGGGAAGTAATCAGAGAAACAACTCATGCATATGCATGCCTGGGCTTACACCTTTTTCATCATCATGATCCCAGCCACTTTTTGTAAGGGGGAGCACACCCACAATGTTTCTTTTCTGACTGACAGTGTAAAAACCAGATCTATCCCCTCTTACTTGTTTTCTGTGATATATTCCACCGCATTTGACGTCTTTAATCCTACGGGGGTGGTCTGTAGAAAGGACAATAAACAATGTTGGGTTTGTCACACAAAAAAAATGTTCCATAAACAAGCTTTCATGACCTGTTTGCTGCCTTAAATGATAATCAGAGGGCATTTATTCAATAATTCCAGTACAATTAGTACAGGTACTTTGAGAGATTTCTGCTTCCTTCTGCTCTCTTCAATTTTCAACAGGAAATTTCTTATTTCCCCACCAGAGGAAGTCCTTGGTGTTTGCTGCTCTTCCCTTTCAGGCAGTGAAAAACATTCTGTGTTTACATACACTGGTGGTGCTAATCTTTGCAATTATAACCCAAATTGTGGGGTAGTCAATATTCTCCTACGATCTCAGAATTTACTTTAAGAAACAAAATAGAGGAAGAAAGTGTGTAGATATTTGTTTGTAGAGAAAAATACTAAGACGTGACCCCAGTGGAAGGGGAGTAAAAACTCCTGCCACCTAAAGAAAGAAATCTTCAACATGAAAAAAATCTTTATGATTTGTGAATACAAGCTTCTATTTTAAAACATTTAAAGGCAGTAACAGCAGGATTTCTTCACTTTTTTCTTTACAGAGACCAACAGCTGCTTTCAGTTTGGACCATTCCCTTGTTTGGCTGCGGAAGAAAAACAGCACAACGCTTTTCCCCGTTTAGAGACAGAGTATCCAAACTGAAAACTCAATCTAATCCAACAAACTCAGAAATTGAAAGGAGTGGTTCATAGAAAATACAAGTATCTCTTTCATAGCTACACACACATTTCTCCTAATTCTAAGCAGGTTAGCCTTGTGAAAGGACTCTAGGATCTACAGTAACAAATACTGAAACTACAAATACCTCGATGGTGATTGTCTCCACTTGAACGTTTGGAGGCAGAGCCAGGGTGGGTTCGAAGTGTTTTGCTATTGCAACTAGAAGGTGCAGTGTGCTCAGTAAGTCCTTGGCCAGGATAGCTATAGAGTGTAAAGGAAGAAAACAATGCTCAGTGTGCAAAACATGCGGGCCTCCCTCCAACATCGTGAATTCCCCCCGTGCAGAGGACCCTGAAGTCATGGAGGGCCATAACACAGGTGGGGCACCAGATTGGGGTTTATATAATATCAAAATTTAGCAATAGCACAGCTTAAAAATGAGACATGCAGGGATGCTGAGGGCTCTTAAGTGATCCACAAGCCACACACTTAGAGGAGGCAGACCCAGGCAGGGTCAGATATTTCTGTCTCACTTTTGATTCAACTAGTAATTGAAAACAGGTTGTTTAATTACTGTGCTGGCAGTACATTGCCGCACAGCAGCCTTATAGCACAGGAAGGCTGTGATGGATAATTTTCTTCAATTTCACTTCTGCACCTACATTCCACACTCCATTTCAGCTGACTTTCTTCCAGTTTCAAACACTTGGCCACAGCTTCCAGGATCACAGAGAGTTTCTGTCGTTGTTTTTTTTCTGTTAATGCAATCCTGTCAACATCCAGCTTGAGAGATCCTAAGTTTTCTTTAACAGAAGGTCCATAGGAAGAAGAAGGACATATTTTAACATCATTGGAGGGAAAAAGAAAATAATTAGAAACATAAAATGACAGCAAAACACACAAAGTCTTGATTTAAATGTTCAATATCATTTAAGAACTCTACAAAAGGGAGAGGACTCAAATCACTCCTTGTAGCATCATCCCCCCCAGTCCTAGCTCTTTACGTTCCTTCTACAGAAATCCAAGGAGTGAATCTTTCCTGTAGATAACGTACAAAGTCAGTATCAACTCATATATGTAAGAAATCCGAGCTCACTGCTCAGGCAAGTAAACTGAAAATCAGTCAGTCCTGCTCATGCTGCTGCTCTCAGCATTGGTGGAGAGGAGATAGATTTAAAAGATGTCCCCAAAGAGAGTGAAAAGGGAAAGACAAATGTAGGGACAGGAGAGATGCAGAAATAGATTACAGGCTGTTCCAGGAGGTCACATCTTTATACATGCACCACATAGTGCCAAAAGCCTCTTAGATTTTCCCCAGTTCCAATACCAGAACAGTTCTTTGGACTGAGAGCTTTTAAATTTTTGGTTGTGTTTTAGTTATTGGGGTTTTTTGTTGTTGTTTTTGGTTGGGTTTTTGTTATTTGTGTTGGTTTTTGTTTTTGTTTTGTTGTGTTGTTTTGTTTTGATTTTTAAAGGCAGGAAAACATATATTACAATGCTGATTCCATCCAATATTTCTGGTAGCACCACAAGCCACCTTTGTGTTCCTAGTTTATGAAACCCTCCATTTCAGAACCACTGAATTTCACACTTCATAGTTAACCTTCTTATTATGTCAACCAGCAGGTAATAAGAATTTCTTAAAAGTAAAATAACCATGTAAGACAATAGTGGGAATTTGTTCAGAGTGGTGATTATCACAGCTGGCACCCAGTGCAGTGAGAAGTGATGGCAAGTCCCTGCTACTTCAATTCCTGAGGTTTATTCTCTGATTGGAAAGTTCCTCCATGAGATGTCTGCAAGAACTCAAAGTGGCAGCTCACCCAGGAGATGATGAAGTACCAGCCCATCATACAGGTCTTCCTCCAGACTTTTAACTACTATGTGTTCCTTTTTCAGAGTTCTGTTAATCCACTCAGTCAAGAACTGCAGGGGAAAACAAAGCAATTCCTGTTGTTTAGACAGTACAGAACTAGCTTCTATATTCTGTTTCACCTCTCTCTTCAGTCCCTTATCTCAGACCTCGGTTTGCTTTCAATCTCCACTTCCTTTGTGCTTTTTGGTTTTTAAAGGGTTAGTTTTTCCTAATTTTCAAGTGAGATAGACATCTTGCTACTTATATTCCGAGGAATTCTGTTATAGAGCTGGGAAGAGAGGCCCTCTTCCCACTCCCACCAGGGAAAAGGCTGCATTTCCCATCCTCTGCCTTCATCACATGTCACAGAATTCACACAAATTCAACTGCCAGGCAGAAGTTTGTAAGAAAAGAGGCTTGGCTCATTCTGTGGGTAGTTTCTTGTACTCATCCACGCTACTAGCACTCCTCCCTCTCATCTCCTGGTTTTGTTTCCTTTTTCTTTCTGCAATATTGTACCACTCAGTCCCCAAATACCTCCTTGGAACTTTCTAACATGGCAGTCCTCCCACTGGCCCTCCAATATCCTTCCTGCCTTTGCAAGGGCAAGTTGCTCAGGAAGCCAAGGTCTGGAGGGAGAGGAACCACATGTGCTCCTAGACAGGCGAACAAAGCTCCTCAGCACTTCTCCAAGCATGTATTTTATTCACATATGTTGGGAGAGAGGGAAGATGACCTGGTGAAGCAGAAGAGAAAAGCAGTAGCCCCAGCTAGCTGCCAACATGAACATCCCTCTTGTAAGAGGGAAGGATATTGCTTTTATTGCTGTGATTGTTATGAGTGAGTGTCTGGAGTGGATAATATCCTTCTCACTTGCTGTAAACGGAGGAGAAAATTCATAGCAGATTCCTGTAAGCTCGCCAACATTAACAAAAATCTAAGAAGGGTTTGAAAAGTCTCTGAGAAGCTTGGAATTGCACAAGAAATAGAAAGGCCTGCACTGAGAAGCTGTCAAACTGTAATGCACTTCCTCTGCTAAGAAGCAACAAGAGCAGAAAGCTCTGCTCTTCAGCTGATGCTTGGGGACACTTTGGATGTGTGAGGGGTAGAGCAGCACCCCAAACACAAGAGCACAGCCAGAGGGAAGTCAGGAAAGCAGCAAACACTGCTGAGCACAGACCTGTGCCATCCCTCCTTTGCTCTCCCAGCCCAACACAGCCACAGCCACAGCCACAGCCTGCAGCTCACACAGCTCTGCTTTCTGACCAGCTGTGGGGGCCCCACTCAGCTGCAGAGCAGAGCCTCATGGCTAAAAACATGTCTAAAAACATCTAAAAATGGGTAAACAGGGAAAGTAGAGAAGGAATATTTCGAGAAGTTTGCTGCTGACTTCTGAATGTAACCATCTTTTATTTTACATGCAGCTTGGTATTTATAGCACCTACAGGGAGCCATTCGTATTTCTCAGTTCTCCAAAGCCACCTCAAAATGAAAATCCAGTGAATCAGTCTCTCTCTCCAGTGAGCTTCTTTGCTTCCCTTGTGCTTCCCTTGAAGATTCCTCCCTGTCCCTGTCTCCATCCCAAATTTTCTCTAGAGAAGCCATCAAATCTTTAGATTAAGAAGGCAGTCAAGGGGAACTGATGGGCACCCAGAGGACTCTGCTTCCCTCAGGACACAATTTCCATCTCCTCATCACCCAAAGAAAAGAAATTAGACAGTGATGACCCATTTCAGGTATCTCTGACAGGAAATGGATTAAGCACTGAAGTTCACAGAAATCTTCATAACTGAAGAAAACTTTTCATTTTTGGAAACCTCAAAATAACATTAGCTTTTCTGTAGACATTGTGCAGCACCACCTTTCAGACTTTACCTTTGGTATAACAACATAATGAAAGGCAAAGTTAAATCTTTTTGCTCAAATGTGCATGAATACCTAATATAGAAATACACCTAC
Organism: Acridotheres tristis; assembly: GCA_037013685.1. Lineage (NCBI taxonomy): Eukaryota > Metazoa > Chordata > Aves > Passeriformes > Sturnidae > Acridotheres > Acridotheres tristis. Next base: position 63,712,798 of record CM072885.1, read on the forward strand.
CTACATATTTATAATGCTACAAAATACAAACAACAGCACATATCTTAAGCTGCTTTTCATAATATTTGCAACAATTTCAGCACCTCCATGATGCAAAGAGTGCTGGTCTCATACAACACTTGCCACTTTTCTTCCAGGAAGTTTCATTACATGGACTGTGCCATTAGATAAATTGAAACAGTGATTGAACACACTGGGGAGACTTTTAAATTTAGATGGAAATAAAGTACTTGCCTGTGGAATAGGATTCATCCTTCACAGTTACCTCAAGCAGGCAATGTACCATACAAGTGCCTGAAAGCTTTCATCCCGAATTCCTGGTGACTTGCATACTCTTAATCCCACCCCTCTCTGCTCTCTGCTAACCTTGCCAGCTGAGCCAGCTGCTGCTGAAGGCTGTTACAAATCAGTAGAGCAATCCTAAAAGTTACCGTGGGATCAGTGCAGCAATCCTGCACCATATCTCTCTTCAGTCACAGCAAATGCTGACATGGGTCTGTTTGTGGTCCCAGCCCGGTGTTTTTGGCTGGATTCTCGTAGCTGTTATGTTACCACCAAAATGAAAGAGCAACTGGGTTCTTCTGGTGTGGCTGGCCCACACGGCCCAGGTTAGGAGAGGTGGCACATCAGAAGCCACTCAGGTTTGTGTGTCCAGCAGGGCTCACTGCATTGGAAGCTTGACCCTGCATGGCCCCAGCCACCCTGACACTGCTGAAACAAAAGCTCCTTTGGCTTGTGTGGAGCCCAAATGCCAAAAGCAGAGCTCATTCCCATCTGTAGAGAGTGGGGGGCTAGGGCCAGAGAGCTGTGCAATTTACAGGGCTGAAAGAGGTTAAAGAACCAGGTTCTTTGTTTCCTTTAACACAACTCGAGGTGGGGGTTAAACTATAAAGTAAAAGAAGTGGTACCAGTTTCAATTCTTCCAGTTTGGGGTTTTTGCTTGAGGTCTGTTTTATGAGTTTCCTCTTCTCGCCTATGGATGGAAACAAACGAGATCCATCAGAATTATCAGGTATGACTAAAGCAAGTTTGCAGCTAAATCTGCTATCAGTTTGATAGTCCCAATATGGCTAATTGCCGTATGTAGAAACATTAGTTTTTCATTTTAATTAATTCCTTATGGGCAAGAAACTGGTATAGCAGACTTCTAAGCCTGCTGTTGGAAATTATGCCTCAGTGTTCTTCAAATCAGTAAGAGCTAGATGGACAATTCTAGAGAGAGGAAAACACACTTGGTCAGATCCACAAGTGTGAAACTTAAATCAGTTAAAGAACCAGCTGGACTTTGTCTTGCTTCTTCATGATCTGCCCCCAAAGAGTCAGCAGCCAAATTAGACACACAGAGCTTACTCATTTCTGATATAGCCATGGGATCACTGCTGAAAAACACACAATTCATTTGTACAGCACATTTTCTGTTTGGCCCTTCAGGTGATTCTTTGGCCTTTTTTCTATCCAGGTTCATAAAGCACATACCTTTAGTGATGACAGCCTCAGATAAGGATCGATCAAGTGTAGAGGACTGTGTAAGTGCATTTAAAAAGTCTGGATCCATTTTCTTTAATCACTCCTGATAAACTGGTAAAAAACATTGAGGGGAAGGGAACATAAGCAAAGGCATGTACAGATCAAAATTAGTGCTAAGAAAACAGGTAAACTGAAGGGTTTTTTTAATCAGTTACTATTTCATCACTAGCTGCTTTTTAAAAGAATCTTAAAATGTATTTGTGTGCAAAGAAAAGGAAGTTGAAAACAATTTTCATTTTTTTTCTGTTAATCATCAAAATGTAGGGAAAAAAGGACCTGAAGACCGAACTAAAATTTGCTTGAATTACGTTTAAGTGTATTTTTCCTGTATTAGATAAGTAAAAACCTATTTCAACTGAAGTGAAAAATAAGCTTTCAGTCCCTAGGTATTAATGGATATGTGCTAGAAAATATAAAAATTATCAATAAGGAATTAAGGAATAATTAAGGAATATTAAACCAAGAACCCAGTAGTTAAATTACTGAGACAAGTTACTACATATAAGCAGCTTCCTTTATCAGACCTGGTACAGCTGTGGGGAAACAAGGACAGCTACAGGCATCTGAATAGTCTCTTACAAATTCTAGTATAGAGTCGGAGAATCATTTAGATTGGAAAAGACCTCTGAGATCACTGAATCCCAACTGCTCACCCACCACTAAACCATGTTCCCAAGTGCCACATCTGCATTGCTTTTGAATCTCTCCAGGGATGGTGACCCCAACACTTCCATGGGCAGCTCCTCCCAATGCTTGGCTGCCCTTTCAGTGCAAAACTTCTCCCTCATATCCAACCTGAACCTCCCCTGGCACAGCTTGAGGCTGTTTCCTCTTGTCCTGTCCCTTGTCCCCCCTCACCATCTGGATGTGGCTCCATTCCCCACCACTCTCTGATCCCAACCTTCCAGACTTCCAAGAAGCGAGATGGTTCTTCATAAAGTAACTTATTTAAGTGCCAGAAATCATAATTACAAACTGCAACTGTACTGTGGCCTGCAGAGGGGAAAGAAATTACAGGAGGATGAGAGCTCTGGACACTTATGGCAGACTATGGTTCTAGCATGAGTAAGAGAACTCATCTTTCCCAATAGTCAAAAAATCTCTGGAAGTCAGAGTAGATGTGATAACCAGGAAGGCTTTTACTGCTTGGCCAGTAAAGAAGAGGGGATGCTGTCTGGTTTTGTGCTTTTTATAAAGAAGAAAATGTGATGCTCCATATTAGAGGTGCCCTCAGGAGAGTTGTCACACTCTACCCCGGGTGCCCTGTTTCCTAAGGCCTCCTGACAAATGAGAGGGAATGGCACTTTTAAAGAGCAATCCAGAGCATTTAAATGAGTGGCTAATCCTAGTTTTAGAAATGGAGCTCCCACCATTCTGTTACCAGAGAGAGCCCTGGCTGCTGCTGCAGTGAAGTGAGATGCTCCCACCACCCAGAGCAAGGCACCTGCTGAAAATCCTGTGGCACAGAACATCTCCAAAGTGATGTTCTGCTCATCACTTCCTCTGCTTGGTTTGGTGTTTATACCCCAAACAGCACAGAGCTGCTCTGAAGGCTTTCACACATTTCTTACAGGCTCCAGTCAAAGTGTGTTATCAACACGTATTTTAACACAGATTTTGCCAAAGCTGAGAATATCTGTAGAAAATAGCAATTAGATGCTTTTGCACATCAATCTGGTAAAACAAATCGGTACAAAATTGCCAACGAGGCACTAGGAGAAAGGGTCACAAGAGAATTCACTTCATTATGGTGGCAGCAAAACTGAATGCTATCTCTAAAAAGTGCTTGATAAAAAAAGAAGTTGAGTGATGTACTGCCTGAGGAACAACTGAACTGTCTGAGATAAGACTGCCCAGATGAAATTAACTGAGAGAAGTTAATTAACAGAGAGCAACCCAAGGACAATTTACTTTTAAATTTAAATTTCTGACAGCTGTGATGCCTTGGGGAAGTCCAGCTCATAACAGAAATGGTCTGTGTAAACCACAGCTTAGTCTCACTCAGCTTTGCAATATTCAACTTGCATATCTCTTACTTCCTTCATCTATCAAAGTGGTGAGCTCTGCCTGCCACACCCTCAGGCTCTTTTTGTCCAAGGAACCTGAATATCAGAAACCACTCTAAAATTTGGAAAGGCCTGAAATTCAGAATTTGCAATAATGTAGCATAATACCCTCTGGGGCCTCAGTCCTGTGTGTCATTCAGAGTTAAAATTGCTGCCCTGAGTAAAATTAACTTGCCTGGTATCCAGCCCATGTCAGTTTTTCCTTAGGGAAAAAAAACCAGAACCCCAAAGGCTGTAAGCAGTGCAAGGATACAGGGACACTTCCCCAGAACACTTCACTAGTCTGCTCAGCCTTCCTAAAGCAAAGCAGGGGGCCTGGTCACCAGAAGCTGCCAACACCTTTACTCCCCATGAAATCCCCACTCACCCCTGGAGCATGTGTCTGTCTCTCACCTGAGGAGGTGGAGTGTGGCTCTACATCACATGGAGCTCCATCTCCTGTTTCTTGTTCTGACCCACCAGCTTCCCCTGAAGGCAAAGACCAACTGACCCACATTTTTCACACCACTGTGTTAATGCTCTGTGTCACTTCTATCTTACTACCCCAAACCCTCCATGCCCAACTCTTTCCAAAACCCAGAAGACAGCCAACAGTTCTCCTTCCCTGGAAAACCAGCTGGTCCTCCTCAGTGCTCTCTTCTGAGCTTCCTCCAGCATGATCACAGCCTTTTGGAAGTGCTGGAAACCAGACCTGCCCACATTTAGATTCCAGCATCCACAGGAGTCTCTGCTCCTCTCCTCCTAAGTCCTATTTGCTTTTTTCATCACTACTGACTCTTTATTGGGAATTATCTGTTAGATCTCCAAGATCTTATTGATACATAGCAACACATCATTGAGAGCTCATCATTTATTGTATCTCAGCTTGCATTTATCAATATTGATTTCCCACAGGCATTTCGGAGCCTGGGAACTGCATCTCTTCAGCATTTAATAGACTGATTGCTTATTGCTCATAATCAGCATTCACAAGCAGTCCTTCATGTGGCAGTGCAGCATATTGGTGAGGCTGGGTCCCAGGCAACAGCCTTTCAGAGAGCAGCATCCTGCAGGAACAACACGAAGTGGAACATGCCAGGGTGGGACACCTCCTTGGGTGAGCTGTTTAATGAGAAACAGCAAAGGCCAGAAGAGTTGGTTCTCACACACAAATTTCCATATTTTCTGCAAACAGCCCCTGCCACCCCTCAGTTAAATTTGCTGCTCAGAGATATGGCTGGCATCCTGGTTTTTTTCCAGCCCCTATCCTCCTGCACAAGTTTTTGTCAGTACTTGGAGTACATTTTAAGAGACAACTGCTTGAATACTGACTGTACAGGCATTCCATTATGGCATCTTTCAATAAAATAGATGCTTAATTATGGGCTATTCAAAAGGAAATGGCATTCTCTGAATTAAACGTTCATTCTCTGACAATGCCATGGATGTACAGGTTTTGCTCTAAAGCTAAGGGGGGTCTGATTTCTTGTGGCTGCCAAGAAGTGAATTGTTCTTGGGTCAGGAGCTAGGCTATTGCACAATCTCACAATGTCACAACTAGTGATCAACAACTAATTCTTATGTTGGGTCAGAGCAGCTCACTTTTCCTCCATGAGTGTTCACTGTTCACTGTTCTGGGAGTCTCTGGCTCCCAGATATTCCCAAGGCACCACACAAAGCACTAATAGGGGTCTCTGGCTTACAAATCAGCTGTGGAATATTCACAAGGCACTTTCCAATGCCACCAAACTGTTTCACCTGTTTCATTTCCTGTTTGAAAAGACAAAAGCCTTACTCTCCCTAGCTCAAACGCATTTCCTAACTGGATCACATAAAGGAGAGAAAAAAAAAACAAATGGGAATGTTAATAGTAATATTTCCACCTTTGGGAAATCAGAATTGAAAACAGAAATAAGAAAGAAGATAATGAACATTGTGGGCGCAGTTTAAAAGTTATTTTCACTTCCCTGTGTAGTACCAGACTTTTCAGGAGCCATCTTTGCTCATAAGCATCAGAAGAGATGTTACCTTACTGAGAACAATCCACACAGACACACAAAAATCTTCAGTTAAGAACACTAATTATGAAAAAAAGCGCCCAAAGGAGTCCCATTTTCCAAACTTACTATTTTCTCCTTCAGTAACTCTCCAGAAGCTCTTCCAAGACCTCGTCCCAGCAGTCAGGAGCAATTTCAGGGGGAGAGAGCTGAGCCCAGGCTCGGAGGTGTCCCATGCAGGGCAGCACAAAGCACACAAGGGGAAGTTGTGCCGCAGTGCTCGGCTCTTAAAAACGAAACCACGGTCCCGTCCGGAACTCCACTGTGTGTGTGCTGGTCCCTGCAGCAGGGACTGAAATAAACAGGAGTACAAGTGCAGGAAACACACAGCCCTGCAACTCCTGAAACAGCAGAGAGTATTAAAAAGGTATGATCATTCTTGGACGGCACTGCCCAGCATGACTGGGCTACTCCCAGAGCACTTTTGCTTTGTATATAATAAAAAAATCAGCCAAGAGCAGACAAGATCATGTTCTGATGTTGGATCCCAGAAACCTGGGATTTTTGAGCTTTCTGTGCTTTCTGGCACTGAGCCCCTGGAGAACACTGCTTTTGACCTGAAGTCTTGGAGAAGGCTTCCAAATTTGAGTGATGGAGTTAGAGTCACAGGTGTGTGATTAAAATAAAAGTGTGATTTCATATGGTGAAAGGTTTTAAATTTGAGGTTTCTATAATATACTAAGTATAGGACAAGATGGAGGATTTTGGGTGTTGTTTCCTTTCTGTGTTCTTCTTCCTTCCTCTTCATGATTTCAGGTAGTAGCTTCTGGCTGGACAGTCAGTGCTGCACTGCGGGTTACAAGAGTTTGGTTGTTAGGTCAAAAATATAAATAATATAGGTGTTAATTCTCTGTTGGATTGTTTAGCTTTTAGAAACCTTGTAACTAGCTAAGTTCACCTCCATTTTGCTCACTTTTAGCTGGTAGCCTGAAGTGTTGCAGAAGTCTCTGGACTTTAGATAGGATTTAATAAACAACCAAACCCAAACACAAGAAAATTCATCTCCTTCGTGTTTTTAATCCTAACTCTGAGGAAAGACAGAAAAAACTACAAACAAGCCACTAATTAAGTGGTGCAAATACTATCTTTACATTCCAATACACCTTTTCCTCATGCTCCTTCAAGTATTTTGTAGAGCAGATCAGGGCCATTCTACCTACCAGGCAAGAAGGAGAAAGCTAAAAAAATTAATTCATTTGTCCTTAGAGAGGAAGTTAGCCCCACCAGGACCCAAAATCCTCATAGTAAGACAAGAGTTATAGCCAGCAGGGAGTGCTGCTGCTCTTCCTCCCCTTTTACATCACTGATTAAAGAGGAAGAGCTTCCTACAGAAACCATCCTCCCTGGACATTTCCTCCAGGTGTGAGTTGTATTTATTATTTTCCTCCAAAACCTGATTTAGTGACCAGTGCATGGAGTATCCAGACTTCTGCAGAACAGCAGTAGTCAATCCTGTATGAGTTGCATTTGATTTCATGCCTATGTTGCCTAAAAACTTTTGCTTTTTTATATATTTTTCATGTATTTGTAGCTTTGCAGACTGTTAATACATGGCTATATAGTTCCTAGAATTTTCTCTTAGATTTTAGATTAATATGCAAACCCTTTTAACATCCCTGAAATTCTGCTGAGTCTTATTCTCAAGAAGAGAGCCCCTAACAAGGACATTTTTTGTTTTGCTACCAGAATCTGAGGAGATATCACAATAAAATAGAGCAAAGAAGCTCCTGGACCAGCTCCAAGGGGCTGACACAGGGTGGGTGTTTCTGTAAGTTCTCAAAGCACTTCTCATGCACACATTCCCCCCACAAACACCTGGCCCCACATGAAAATAGCCACTGAAGAACAATTCAAGGATTCAACAGCAATGACAAGTTCTGATAATGCATTTTCCTACTTCTCCACGTGGCCCTGCTGTATTGGAGAGCCACTCTACACTCTGCACACCAGAGCAAAGGGAAGCTCACCATCCAAAAGTTCTCCCCACAGATTTTTCCATAGAGGAAAAAGAAAATAAGTAGAAAACATAGTGATCATTATTTGTTTATTTGAATAAATAGTACAACTGTCAAAAACCATGCATAAACACTCCTGTTGTGAATTTTAGCAAACATAGCATTGCATTGTAACTTGCTTACAGTACAGAACTCTTATCACTAAGATGGATGTCTCCAACATATGACAAGCCCAGAATTTTATCTGCAAGGCTGGTTTTTAGTAGTTAGAAATCCAGAGTAAACATTAAAAACAGTAGAAAAGACTCTTAAAAATGCATTAATACTGAAAGCACTGGGGTGTGGGGAAGATGAGTAAGAAATCCTGTAAGGTTTAAACTGATTTTTAAAATCTGCTACTGTTGGGTTTTCATCTGCATTCTGTTTTTCAAGATGAAAAACCATCTGAGTTTCTTCTGTGGTAATACAGCTCATTGTAACAGGGTGTGTCAAGGAAATGCACCTAAAAGTCAAGTTGTAGGGATTGGAAAAGACAGATATTTATTAAGTACTTAAAAATGTGGGAGCTTTAATGCTGCAGAGCATTCAGCATTCCAGGTGAACTCAACAGGATTCAGACTGGTACCCATAAGTAAAACCCCAGTAACACAAATATATAATGAATAACATTTCTAACACTGACTCAGCTTTCTGAGAGGCAAAGAATTATTGTGCATGTGTCACAGAAAGGTAAGACAAAAGCAGGATTTCAGAGAAGCTTCACCTACAAGGCTCCTCCTGGAAACTGGGCTGACTGGGATGAAGCCACACTTCAGTTCAACCTGCCCTGCTCACAGATCTGGTCAACAATAAATACAGTGTCTACAGAACAGTGAGCTGGCCAGACAGCCAGGAGCCAAGGAATGAAAAAATTTGTTTCCCTGTGCAACATCTACCAACAAACAAAACCACAACAGAATGGGCTGTGACACCTGATGCAGGGAGCAGTCCTGGCTGACAGGGATATTAACAGAAGGAATGCTAAAGAAGACCCTGGCTGTAGCAAGGGGACCAGAAACACATAATTCAACAAAACAGACACTCTTATAACCTGTCATAACCTGCTCGCCTCTCCTCGCGTGTCCTGAAGGTGCCAGCTGTGTGATCCCAGCTCAGAAACAGCCATTCCCCTCTCCAAAGCCAAATCACCCTCACCAATCTCTTCTTTCTATCTTCTGTTTGCTTTCGATATGAATACTGCTTGCAGTTTCAAAAACTACATTCTCTGGAGGTCTTTTCCAGCAACTCAGAATATAAACAGAACTGGCACCTCCACATCACCTGAAGGAAGGGGGTGCAATAACAACTCTGTAACAGGCTTGCTTCTTGCAAATAACCCTGCATTGAACTAAAAGTTTGAGAGACCTTTCAGTTCAGTGACCTTCCAGCCTCATGATACCTTTATTTCTCAGCACAGAAGTTTGACCAATTTCATTCACCTGCAGGAGAGGTGTCCCACCAGGCCTTAGCACCTGTGCAAGTCTCCTCTGTGGGTGCTGTGCTGGAGTTCATGGCCCCATCTGAACTGCACAGCCACTTGTTCCAGGCTCAGTATAAACAGCAAGAGGTCAGCTCCTTCCTAAAGTACAGGCATGCAAAGATTCCCCAGAGAGCCTGGCAGAGCAGAGGGGACCTGTATTTTTCATGCAAAGAAACGACAACTTCCTGCCATCTTTTATTTTTAGAGGTGTGAGGGGAGGTGATCCAACTAATCCAAATACTAGAACTCAGAACCCAAAAATACAAAGCAAAGAAGCAGAAACTCATTTCTTTCCCTTTGAGATGAAAAAATGTTTGAGAAGGGAAGGAGAAAATCCCAATTGTAAAATGATACCATTCAAATAGCATGTTTCCTCTTGAACCTGAGCTCAGAAGCAAATGTTTGGTGTAAAAAAAAATCGATTTTTAGGGAAAGAAGATGCTGACTTGCAACAGGACTCAAGTGAGCCCATGGAGCAGAGCAATTCTAACTGCTCTCCTTCAGGGCACTCTGCCTAGTGTTTCACCCAAAGGAACAAAAGTTGCTGCTCTGGCACATAAAAGCAGCAATCAAATCTCTCCTCTATGTGCTCAAAGGAAAAGATTGATATTGAACACATATCCCACATGTCATTTACTCTGGAAATGCCAATCCCATTTCCTCCACAAAGCTCTCCTCAGAAACCCACTCAGACAGCTCCTGTTCCAGCACATTCCCTCTGTTTGTTTCAGGAAGGACTGGGGAAAATGCACTAATCCAGCCCCTGTGTGACCAGCTCCTGGCCAGCCTGACTGAAGCTGCCTCCTTAACAGGTGACAGTGGCCCTAGCAACCAAATTTCCCCTAGAAAAGAGATTAAATGAAAACTAGACATCAGAAGATTAATTGGTCATCCCATTGCAAGACTTATTCTGTGTAAACACTGAATGGAAGTAACACTGAGTAGAAAGAGGTGAGTACAAACACTGAAGCTTTTGCCATTAGCTTCAGACAGTGCCTATAATTCCCCCCAGCCCAACCCACCCAACAGAACACACAAACCCTTATTTAATAGAAAAGGCTCAGCTTCTAAATAAATTCCAATGGTGATTTTCTATTGTTAACACACTAAGCCTGGAAAATCATCAAATGCCAGTTGCAATCAAGGAGTATGAAAAAGAAAACCTTCTGCAGAAGCAAAGAACCTCGAGCCATGAGGAAGGTCTCATGCTTTCCCTGCTTATTAAAGTAGTTAGTGGTATATTTCCTTTCTCAAAAGAACATTTGTGGATTATAGCAAACCACAGATCCATTTGGCAAAAGTGTGAAATACCTACACGTTTTCAAGTGACCTAGAGAATACACATGCATCATTTTCAGTGGGATTGTCTTACAGACAGCTACAGAGAGAACACATCAGCTGTAGGAAGAATGCATGAAGTACATAACATAAGGCACAATGGGAGCATGCAGAGGGCGTGTTTATTGTAACTTCTGCTTGAGGAGGTTGAAAGATGAAGAGACCTCAGCAGCTTCCAGGATCACTCAATGTTCTTGTACTTCGTGAAAAGGTTGTACAGAACCCTGAGGGTAGACTTCAGGTCCAAGTTGACAACATCTGTGGAAGAAAAAGGAGAAATCCTTAATTTGCATTTTGTTTTCCCTCATTTGTCCTGACAGGAACAGAAGTCCTAGCATCCCTGAGCTGATGGAATTGTGAATGAAAAAATAAAAATGCAGAGAATTCTGATCTCCCCAAGCCTTTTAAATGTCCTACATGTTGTGCTTCAAAACAGCTTTACAATCATACAGTCACAGCTAACTTCTCTCTGGGAAACAGAAGGTAATCCCCTCCCTCAGCTAAAACTGGCTCCAGAGAAAGCCTGCTTCTGTCAGAGACCTGGGATAAAGGCTTTGGGAAATCCTCCTGATGGCTTCCCTGGCCACAGAAGCAGTGAACAAGCATCACACACATCCTGAGGTACTGAACCATATCCACAGCTCTGCAATGATATGGTCCATGAATTAACAAAGCATCAATCCTTAGCAGACTCCAAGCTTTTTATTATTTAATAACCCTTCTTATCATGCTAGGCCAGGGAACAGGTCTGGAACAGCTCTCAAGAAAAGGCTTTCCTGTCAGCACCTCTCCACCTATACCACAATAAAATGCCAAGAATGCAGGAATTCTGGGGGGAGGCACAGCAAAGAGAAGGCTGAAGAGGTAGAAAGAAAGTTTGGATATAATATGTAAGAAATGAGTAGGAAGAAGCAAAAAATACAGAGTGAACAATACATATGGAAGCGGAAGTGAGGAAGAACAGAATTTAAAAAATCATCAAAAGTCCTAGGAAGTCAGCAAACTGTTAACAGACCAAGTACAATTAATGTGAGGTCCAAGGGAAACCCCCACTGTCTGCTTTGAAGAATTATTGCCAGGACCACTCCACCCTTCCCTCCCACCCCACACTGGATACCCTTCTAACCCCCACACTTCATCTGGTACATCCAATAATCTCTCAAACATTCTTTGTACCCTTTTCCCTGTATTATTTTACATATTTCATTTATGATTTTCAGTTCACACTTGCAGAAGAATCTTCTCCTGCCTCAAAGAAAGATCCTAATTGCTGTGAAGTCATGCAGCCTGTAAAAAGAAATGTCCTATCTGGATAACTGAAATAAGAAACTTCTAATTTTTCCAGGTATCAAACAGAAAGTTGATATAAACCAACCGAAATTAAAACACAAGCTTAACATGGAATGTTGTCTTAATTTTTTTCTTTTTTTTCCATATTTCAGTGGTGGAAATTCCATCTCCATTCCTTGAGAATGGAGACCAATGGTTAATAACCACTGTTGCAAAAGTCATGATGTAATTCCAGTCTGCCATTTTCCTAACTTTCAGACCTTGTTATATCATTGACTGCTGCATTAAAGAATTCAGAGTGTGCAATGCATCCTCCCTGTGTGGGCAACTGCAGTGTTCCTCACTGATCATTGTCTAACAGACAATGTTCCAAGAACAAGCATATTCTCAGCCTCTTGCTTCTTATAATAAGATAAAACATGTGCAGCCATAACATTACCAACAACTAATAAAATCTTAACTGAAAGTGGCCATACACTCTAAAAGCAGTGTAAAATATTCCATTAATTTCAAACTTTCACAGTCCATACATAACAACCTCGTTAAAGGATACTAAATTAATCCACCACAACACAGTTCTGCTGCAATAACTCAGCACCAAATTCTGCTTCTGGCCCAATCCACTGAATTTGGCTGGAAGAACAGAGAAGAGATGACCTGTATGGTCCTATTGTTGTTTACACCTGTACACAGACACACTACAAGATTTAACAAGGCCTGTTTCTTGCAAGCATGAACTATAGGGATAAAAATGATGTTTTGGTCCTTGAATCCTACAACTAAACTGGCTGGACAGCCGGGCCCACTATCTCAAATCCTGGGGGCAGTTCTGGGAACCTCAGCACAAGAAAGACACCGAGGGGCTGGAGCGTGTCCAGGGAAGGGAACGGAGCTGGGGAAGGGGCTGGAGCAGCAGGAGGGGCTGAGGGAGCTGGGAAAGGGGCTCAGCCTGGAGAAAAGGAGGCTCAGGGGGAACCTTCTGGCTCTGCACAACTCCCTGACAGGAGGGGACAGCTGGGGGGGTCAGGCTCTGCTCCCAGGGAACAAATGATGAAACAAAGAGGAAACAGCCTCAAGGTGAGCCAGGAGAGGTTTTCCCAATTGGATATTGGGAAAATTTCTTAAGCAAAAGGGTTGTCAAGCATCAAAACAGGCTGCCCAGGGAAGTGATGCAGTCCCCATCCCTGGAGGAATTTAGAAGTTGTGTAGATGTGGCATCTGGGGACGTGGCTTAGTGGTGAACATGATGGTGATGGGCTAATGGTTGAACTCTATGATCTTAGAGGTCTTTTCCAACCTTAACAATTTTATTATTGCAGTCCAAGAGACATTTATTACCCAATTCATGCTAAAGGGTGTGGATTCACCTGCCAGGTTTCCCAGCCTATTGATGAACAAACAATGGATCAGAGTACAGTGTTAACAGAGCATAACTATCCACAGAATGTTTTTGCAGAGCTTCAGATTCTCTGTCAAAATTAATTCTTGTTCTGTGAAACACGACTGTCAAAATCTTACAAATGACACTACAGTGACAAGCCATTCCCAAGATGTGGCTGTCCTCTCTGAGTGAGGGAGCAGTTTTTCAAGAGCCACAGTGAGTTTCAGGCACACAGACACCACAGGAGCACACCCAGTCCAGCAGCTGGGAACTGCTGCCAGGAATGGCCACACACACAGAAAAGGAAGGAAAACACAGAAAAAAAAGAGATGGCACATCCTGCAGCAGCAAAAAGCAAAAAAGGAATGTTGTACAAGCTAATTTGGCTCTCCAGCTTATATTAATATTTAAATTTTCAATCAGTAAAACACTTAAAAACATATTTTGCTACTTATTGAATCTACACAAGCAAAACCTGCTACAGCATTTTACCATTCGTGACAGTGTAAGGATGTAAGAAAACCTTATGGAAAGGAAACCTCTTCTGCTATTCATCATTCTCTTCAGCATTTTCAGCATTTATCAGGAGCACTTTTCATCCCCCAGTACTGACAGCATACAGAAGTTGTCTTTTGCCTTCCCCCCCGCCCCTTAACCATCTCCACTGTCTGTTAATCTATTTACTATCACCACTTTGTCTCATTTTAAGTCAGAGCTAATGTTTCTTGGGGGGTCCTCATTTTCCTTTGTTCTGCAGAAGACTGTAACACATACAGAGTCTGTACCACCAGGAATAAAAATTGCTCACTTAGCAGTCATAAAGTTTTAATTCCTCTTTTTATCCCTAGTGCAAGGAACAATGCAGACCTCATCAATAATTAATTTTAAAGTTCAGAGACTTAAAGGGAAAACTTGGGTTTTACACTTTTTAGTTCTGCCTTCCACATCCACATAAATCAAGGAGATCATTTGCTACTGGTTGTCCTAAAAAAAAAAAAACCTTAAAACCTTCCAGTTATCTGTCACTGAAATCCAATCACAGGAGTCCAGACTAGCACCAGCTGTAAGAATTACAAGAATTAGACCATGAAAAGCTTTCTGCTTGGATTGTTATTGAAAACACCAGCTGAATTTATAATGCAGCACTGAACAGCTCTTGAATGACTCACTGCAGCTCCACTTGGACACCTCAGTGAATCTGCTCCAGTCAAGAAGATGGGCAGGATACACCCCAGGCACAGACACGGAATCCTTTGGAAAACTCTCAAGGGGTCCACTCACAGCTCCACTTCGTGGTAATATTGCTACTCTGAATGCAATTTTACATTAAATACACCTGCTCTGATGAGTTTGTACACAGTTTAAAGCCACGTGGCACATCCATACCTTCAGGGCGAGCTTTGGGCTTCTTCAGGCCTCCATCTTGCATCAGCTCAAAAGCAAAAGAAACATTGTGCACCTGAAAGAGATAAAGGGTTTAGAATCTCAGAGTTATATAGGCATCAAAAACCTTTAATCAATTTTTAGATGCTTTATTCTCTCCACACTTGATAATTCTATTTAAATCAATATTAAACATTTACATGTTTAAGCATAGCAGAACCATGAAGTGCTTGGTGACAGCAGTTCCTGGGCAGGCTGTGCAGAGAATCTGCAAAACAAGCTAAGCCCAACTGTACATAAAGAGCTTCTGAACAAGTCCCCACAGATCACACAGGAGCATAAATTCAGAGGAAAAAAAATGGACAAAAAGAGAAAGCAAAAGAAGGTAGGTGTCTTCATTTAATCTCTCCTTTGAGAACAGAAACTATAATTTAAAGAGACCTGCATAGCAGATTTCTTGTCCACACTTACTGAAATTTGGGCAAGGTAATTAGCATTCTGTGCAGCTTTGTTACTGCACATGACAGTTCTGGAGATACATTGCTTATTACTCAGCACTTTATTAATCTCTTTTACCTGCTGCACTGCCTCCTCATTCATTGTGACGAAACCAATCACTTTCAATGTGGTGTTTTTTCCCCCCATACACGGAGCCTACCTCTCCTTCAATTTACAAATGTTCATTCCTCAAGGCTGAGTCTCCACACAAAACCACACCATGACTTCAGGAATACTGGGTAACCTTTATGAATTTCAACCATTAATAATAAAATTGCAACCAAACAGAAGCTGGCTGCAACTCAGCACTCTGCATTTCTACAAGGGCAAAATTTGAAGAAAATGGGATAAAGCAGCAAGAGAAAGCTACAAAGGATGTGTGAGAGAGAGCAGAGAAGCATCCATCCCAGAGATGTACCTTTGCTGAGGGGCTGACAGCAGCAATCCCTGTGGAAGCTGTTATGAAAACTCCATTTTAAACAGCACTCGCAAAGCATTTAATCTTTTAACTTCAAACTTTTAACTTTAGCCAATGTTAAATGCTGACCTAGCCCCTCTCCTGCTGCAGCTCAGCCAGCACAAACCCTGCCCTCTGCACTGCAGAGCCTGGCAGAATGGAAAGCAGGACTGCAGCTGGACCAGGCTCAGGGTGTTCTCATACACAGAGACCAAACATGCACAGATGCATGTGCAGGTCTGGGAACAACTGCAAACAGAGGCAAACTTTTGGCTGAGACATTAAAACACAGCCTAAACACTTTTCTCATTGTGAACTCAAGGAGGGACATCAGACAACAGAACAAGTGTGAGGCTGAGAGCAAGAGACCTGAAGAATGCTTCAGGCAGTACTACAACCTAAAAAATTTCTTTGGTTATGCAAAGTACTATACAGTACAGAGCACTCATTATTGTATTTATTCATTCTGGACATTTGTAAGCTTTATGTGTTGCCTGATTACAGGAACAGAGTATCTTTCTTCCTTAACCGTGGGCAATTTACCCATTAATTTCACAATTTTTAGTGGTTTTAACCATCAAATGCCACAGCCTCTTTGCTAGATCTCCAGAAGACGTTATACCAGCTTCTGTTTCACCTGGCAGAAGGAGAAAAGATAAAACAATTGGAAAAAAACATGTGATAATAATGCAAAAAGAACACAACCTGGAGTTTCTACCCACCTTTTGATCAAAACTTTCAGGTGTCAGGTAGAAGTTGTGAAGTGGAACAAAATAGTCCTCAAGGAGACCCATGAGCAAAACCAAGTAAACACCATCTGCAAACTAAAGAGAAATATGAGGAGAAAGCATCTGTTTGTAAATCAGCATTCATAAACAAGAACAAAGAATGTTTGGCCCAAAATATGTGTTTTGACTTTTTTTTTTGCTAGCACAGAAGTGTGAGATTGTTCAGGAGTCTGTTCTTGCTTTCCTCATGTTCATTTAATTTGCTTGAGGAATCCTGCCAGCTTCATAACAGTAGTTAAAAAATCCCCAAACTTCCTGGGAAACATGTTTGTACATTATATACCCCGAGTCCCAGTGCTACAGGATGTGTCATTTCAACCACAATCCTTCTGAAGTTTTGTGTGTTAGACATTCAAATCTCTGCCCTTAATCAAAACTTGAAATTAAGTCACCCCTGTCACAGGTAAGAAGTTGAATTTCGCAAAACAAATTTTTTCCCCAAGTCAGAATAAATTGTTTATGGTTTCAGCACATACTAAATAAAATCCTACCTATTTTCAGCCACCCTATCCAGTGTTCCTACCAGACCAGATGGCTAATGACTGGCTAAGGGGAATAACGTTATGCAGTTCTAAGACTTCCCCTTGTGATCCTGATATGGCTCATGTGACATCCTCTAAAAAATAAATTCTTGGGTATCTCTAAGGCATGAAGCAACAATTTCTTGTGACAGATCAGATCCAGTTGACCATTTATTTCAGCAAAGCTGTAAAATAACACTGCATGAATGACTAAGCCAGGCTCAAATGGATTACCCATACTTCTGGTGTAATTCTCTGGATGCTGTGCTTATTTTGCTGACACAATAAGATAACCATCTCTCACAGCTCACTAAACTCTTGAAACAAAAGTCTGGAAACAAGACTTGATTCTGCTTAGCCAAACCCATGTTTGAAAATTTTCAATTTACACAGATTACATCCAAGAAGACAAAGCCTCCTACCTGGGTTTCCAGCTCTGTTACTTCCAAATTCAGTTTATTCAAGTGTTTGTTCACAAAGGTGATCAGAGACTATTAAAAAGATCAGCAGAAACAGCAAGATCAGACACTCAGCGCTGATATGAAAGGGTTAACACAACCTTTAAAGACATTTTTAAAAACACAACAGGCACGTTTGCTGCCTGCTTTTGCACAAATAAGTACACAGAATGCTGGGTTTGTTGCACCAGATGCCAGAACTCAGCAGATGGTGCTGTTACATGCAGCTTTCCTAGCACATCAAGCAAACTTTAAGTCCTGGGAAAACCCTGTGATGACACTGGTGCCTGATTGAGCACTGAGTGCATTTTCTGTCCCCACTGATTTTTCCAGGTTCTTGAAGGTGTCAACAGCACAGTGTTGTGCACACAACTCTGTTCCTGGAGGGATGAGTGCAGTCAGCACACAGATTACAGCCAGGACGCAGCCCGGGTCTGGGATTTCTATTCCAGATGCAAATCCTGCCACTACAAACCAGATCTGTGCAAATGGATTGAAGCACAGAGATCTGTCAGCCCACTCACGCCACTTCCAGAAGGGACACAGAGCAGAGTGGTACCACTTTTATTGTGTGGAAAGAGTTAAGCTAGTTCTTTATCCACTTAAAACCACTTTTCTAGAAGACATTTCAGGCTGGAAAGATAAAAATCTTCCCGAGACTTCAAAGCATTATTTTAAAAGCACACATCCTTTATTTCACACAAGGGGAAGGGACAATTTACAACACTGATCTTCACATGCTGCTCTCCTAATAAGCAGCTTAACAGCCAGGCTGGAACTATCTGATGGAACTACATGGAGTCTCTCATATATTCCCCCAAAGCAGCAAGAGCTGGCAGAGAGAGATAAACAGCTACACTACCCCTCTGCTCTAACACAAAGCCATGTCAAAAGTGTGTCTGGATGGATGTGTTGTGCAATGATGCTCAGCCTTAAAGCATAAACCAGGGGACCACAGGAATAAGTGCTTAGCACCTGGACAAAAGCAGCTCTTTTGCAAAAAGCTTTGAATTCAGCAAACTTCTCTACGGGTGAATCACATTTTAGGGCACTGTGGAAAACATCACCTGGCTTTGAAACAGTGATCCCTCGGGATAAACACCCTTTTCACTGCTTCAGATTCCTCTTCTGTTACTTGCTGGATGTTTCTGAATATCTTCCCAAAAGCATAGAACATAATACAATGTGGAAAATAAACGCAGGATTTTGCTTTTTACCTTTTTGACTACGCTGAGCTTGTCTGGTGCGTGATCAAAAAGCGTGTCGAAGGCATCACGCTCTGGTTTGGGGGGAAAACAATTAAAATGAGAACACCTCCAACAGCACAAGTGTGGGAAGCAGGTTTCCTGTCCAAAGCTGGACGGTTTTCCTCTCAGAAAGTCACGTAACAGAGACCCAAGCTAAAAGCCAGCACCCTATTTTGGTGTCTGGTTACATGCCAGAGCAAACAATCACTGATTTTCCTTTTCTGTCATTCAAAATTGCTACACAAAATATGTGGGTGAAAGAAAAAATAAAATGAAACACAAATTCTCACTATTTCCCAGCCCCAACTTAAATAGTTACGGTTGCATCCACATTCAGAGTCAAATTCAGACGTTAATCTGGTTAATTTAAAATCACTCTTAGTACCCCTGATGTCAATGAAGCTTAGAACTGAAATCAAATGAATTCTCATTCAGCAGTGTATGATGAGCAAAGCTTACAGACAGTATAGAGATTTAAATTATGTTTCTACCTTCAAAGCACTGTCTATCAATATCTAATCCCATCTGTTTTCAACATAATTTTTAACAGCTTTTCCATGATCAAATACTTTTATTTACACAACACATTTTAATAGTTTTCTACTGTCAAATAATCATTTTTTATCTAAATTCCTTTGTTACCTGAAGATGGATTATTTAGCCCCATAGCTCCCTGACATCACTTATTTTCCAGTGCCTTATTAATATTTAATGTAGATACATTGCAAGAGGATAAATTTTAGTTGTGACATATTATAATCAGCAAATAAAGAAAATAAATTACTTTTTTTCATCCTTTACAGGAGCATTCATCTTTAAAATGAGAAATGATTTAATGCCAGCAAAAAAAATAAATGCAAAAAGGGAAATCTCTTGGCAGCAACACCAAAAGAAATGGGTTTTGTTTAGAAGACCAGACATACAGTTGGGGGGGCCCAAACTTCAAAGTCTAGCAAATACAGAGGAGATAAGATTGTCCATGCAAAGGAATTAGGTCTGGTCCTACCCATTAAGCTCCCCATCTGCATGGAGTAATAAAACCTGCCCCCACAACACATTCCAACCCATTGTCTTGATCTGTTGAAAGAAAAAAAATGAGCAGATTTCTGTGCCTGACACAAATCAAACAACAACAACGAAAAAATAATTCAGAGTCAAGTGTGTTACTTACCAAATCTTCCCATCATCATCCTGCAAGTCAGAGAATTCAAAAACATTAAGTTAGTTAATGAATAATTAGTTTGGGAAAACAAGAGAATGGCCCTAAAAGGAGTTTTCCTTCAATATGCAGAGGGTCAACATCTTGTGCAAAATCAGGGGCTGAGCACACCAGAGACCAGACCCAACATGCTGTAGGAATGCCCCCAGCAAAGCACCAGTGATGCCAGGAAAATCCATTTGAAATTAATGGAAATACTTAATTACATTTTACACACAATTATAACTTGTAATCCACACTTTTTATGATGAAGGGTGAATGACTAAATGTGCCTGTGTGTGCATTTCCATAAATATAATCTAAACCACACACCTTACAAGGAGCAAAGCCATCTATCTCACTTTAACTTGTCTTCTCTGAAGAAAACACATTCCATGTGAATATTATGTAAATAAAACTGCCACATACACATGCATAGCCAGTGACATCACCAGACATATGCAGATATTTATCAGCTGAGAATCAGGCCCTGATTTGCACAGAGGAATTTGAAAGTATGCAGTGAATGTTGAATTCTGCTGATCACTGCATTTTCCATAGGCAGACTTGTATCTGGATACACAACACATTAACAGTAACCTCTTAATGCTGTGTAGTATGAATTAGCTCCATAAAATATATGTGTAAACACACATGCGAATCTGCAAACATGTTTCTTGCTAAAACATGTCCAAGCCCCAGCCAGCAGATCACATCTTGCAAACCACATCTGGAGGAGAGCACAAGCTCACTGCATTGTTCAAGGTCACAGGAGAGAGGGGAGGAATTTTGGCCACAAACCTGAGCCAGAGCTCTGATCCTACAAAAACCACTATGAGATCTTTAATGTCCTCACAGAGACGGTATGATCTCATTTCTGAGTGCTTCCATCTGAAAGATCTTCCCCACTAAGCACCACATGGTGCTTCATTTATCTTCAAAGCCATGGGAAGCTGAGCCAGCTCTACAGGGAGCCAACACACTGATAAACCGAGAGAGGGCTCGTGTAAGCCCCTCTTAGAAAAGCTGCTTCGGGCCATGTGAAGGAAAACCTCAGCTTTCAGTTGAAGCCAAAATGCATGTCTAGCCTTCTCCTTATAAAAAGGACTGTAAAAACATAAAGCAAAGTAAGCTGGTACAAAAACGGAGAGGGAAGAGGTTTATTTATCTTTGCTGAACTCTTCTCTCCTAGTAGATTTAACTGTATCACTTCAGTTTAGAGAGTTATGCTGAAGAATTGCTTTTTGGCAAACTAATTCTTCTTCAAAACATCTACATTAGCTCTTCCCTTAATAGAGAAAATAGTACAAAGCAGAAAGCAGATATATATAGCTACATCCAGTAGGCAGGGGGAAAAAAGGCTCACAAAAGTCACTTTCAGTTAAAAGCTTCTAAGACACAAGAACTTTCAGAGGACACTTCTCCCTTGTAGCATATTTTCAGAGAACAAGTAATTTCCATGTAGTTAAAAAAGCACCACATGAAGGGATTTCATTAATTTAGCAAGAGTGGGGGAAGATTAAACTTCTCTCTCATCCTTAGGAATGGTCTCACATCCTGCACAGAAGCTTTTTGTGCTTACTCTGTCGTGGTGGTCAGCTCCTCTGAAACATGAGTGGTCTGAAGGAGGCCTTCACGTTTCTGGAAAAGGAAAATGCAATTAGCAAAGGAGAAGCTCATCAGGGGCTCATTCAGCATCTTTCAGAGCACCAGAGGACTGAAGTGCATGAATTCACTAAGTCTCACAGAGGCAGAGGTGAAACAGCCATCACAGGAAGATTCATGCCCAGAACAGTGGCAGGACTGACCAGGCTGACAGCCAAAGGCATGTTTGGGAAATGTGCATTTACACCTGTATTGGCAGCTAACTGCCTCACTAAAAATTGTGCTCCCCCAGACACAGTCAACACCATGCCTGGAACACAATTTAGACTTTGTGAGCCCCATCTGAGATCCCCCCAGGGAAGCTGGTCATGTCACAGTGTCATCCAGCTGTTTGTCACATCTGGCAGCCTAACTTCTGGGACAGAAATGACACAGGTACTATTAGTGGTTAATTTTTGGGGGTTTTTTTTGCCTTTATTTAGAGTAAGGCTTGAAGTATGATAGAGAGGATTTTTGTGTTTGTACTTAGTTGTTTATTAATTTTTATCTAAAGTACAGTGAGTGCTACAGTACCTTAGTTAATAAGCTAAAAATGAAGAAATGGAGCTGTATCTTGTTTGTTACACGGTCTTTTAAGGCCTAACTATCTAATTAAAAACTAACATCTATATCATTTATACTTTTGACTCAATGACTAGACACTTGTTTATGTGACCCATACTGTGGTACTTTCTATTTAACTAAAACTACGAAGAAGGAACAAGAAGGAAGAAGAGTCAATACCTAAGAACCTCTATTTTGTCTCATACCTATTTCTGTATTTTAAAGCTTCAAATTCCAAACTCTTCACAGAAGCACAGAAAGTTCAAAACTCCCAGGCTTTAAGGGTTCCAACAGGGCGACTGTTCCCATTCCAGGGCTCCAGAGCACTGGCACAGCTCTCCCAGAGCAGGCATGGCACTGGGGCCACTGCCACACACCCGACAGGGACACATCCTCCAGGGACACACAGGGAGCACAAAAAGCTCATCTAATGATTTCACAGTGAACAGTACTTCCCTGACACCAGGTTGTCTCTCCTTGGCATAATTTTCTGCATGAATAAGGAGTCTCTACCCAAGAGAAAGTGAATGTGTTGAGACAGTTTCAAAATACCTCAGAGGGTGGAAGTGCTTTCACCTGAGTGAAAAACTTGCTTAGCACCTCCATGGGTTCCTTTCAAAGCTATGCCTGAATGGAGGAAATTCTTTCCTCCCTTCTCTGTGCTCCAAAAGCTGACAGAAAGAGCTCAAATCTCAGCAGCCATCTAGGAACCAGGTCTGTCAGAATGACTATGGGGAGAGTAAAGAAATCTTTAGGGAAACAACCCCCCAGGCACAAGCTCTGCACACCTTTACCATCTCAGTCATTTTCACCAGATGAACCTCAAGCAAGAGGGAGAACAGCTTTGAGGAGAAACATATCCTTCCCCAGAAGCAGCTTGAGAAATGACAATTGAAATCTAAAACCCAGCAAGAGGAACTCCTGCCCCTCCACTCGTTGCTGGAGAGATGAGGGCAGGCAGAGCTCTGGAAGGGCGAGAGGCTGGCTGGAGCTCCCTGCCTGACAGAGCTGTCCCTGGGCTTTGTGCTGCCAGCTGGCCATGTCCCCACAGCCCTCCCTTCCCTATCACACTCCTATCTCATCCTGCTCCCTCCAGGGAGCCATGGGAATGGTGCCAGGAGCTTTGGGGCAAAAGCCAGCATGACAGCATGGATGGAAAAACGAGGAGGCATCTGACAGGGCAGTATTTTGCTGCATACACAACAATGCTGTCTTTATTCCATCCCACCACGTCTCTGCTTTATTAGCACAGGGCTCAGGACCTCCCAGGCACCCTGAGCCCCAGGGAGAAGATGGTGCAACCTGTGAACAAAACCTCAGTAAGTGATGACTTGTGAGTAATGCCTCCAAGTGCCTCATAAGGAAGAGGAATGGTTCCAAGCCTGGCTCCCCATCTGGTGGAAAAGGAAGCTCTGCTCCCCCTCCCAGCAGCTGAGCATGCTGCTCTCACAGCAAGCCTAGGTCTCCTGACCTTGCAATCCAAAAGCAAATATCATTCCTTGATAAAACGTTGATTCCTTCCACCACTGGCACCAGACACATTTATTCTTCATCCTGGCTTGACTCTGACCTTTCAGTCTGCAACTCAGACTAAAAGGGAATTGCTGTAAAAATAACCCAGACCTCCCAGCAGCACCAAGGTGGGACATGCTGCAATTTTAAGAATGAGGCTGAAGCAAGCTAAGCATAAAAGATGACAATTCCTGAGCCTTGCAAAAATAACCAACACAGTGAGCCTTAAGGACAATTTTTACACTTAATTCTGAGAACTTTTTTATTTTCCTGAATTAGGGTATTTCTTCACCATGCAAGCTTACATTTCAAACAGCAGGCAGTAGAGTCAGCTGGAAAATCTCAGTATTTTCAATTCTCAGTGGAAACACCACCAAAACCAACAGGGTTTCTCTCATCCCTGCCCTCCCTGAGGAGGCATGTGTTGAGTGACACTAGCATTAAAGCATGTATCACCCTAGGCTCTTAACTCAGCACTCAGAGTAGCTGCTCATAGGACTTTAACTAGAAGATCCACCTAAACCCTTGCTCTGCCAGGACCCTTCTTGAATAACTTGGGCATACATTGCCATGGTTACCCAATTTCCTATTTCACACAAAGAAACCAGCAAGAAAACTAATTCTGAAGGTTGATTTCAAAAAGGCTTTCAAGTTACTTCCAAGTAACTGTTTCAGGAACTCTGCTCTTGAGAGGGGCTACATCATGGAGGCCATTATAAAATAATAAAAGCAAAAGTGGTTTTTTGCTGGGTTGGTCTTGTAGTTGTTCTACGAAATATGGAAAGACAGATAGATAGCTAAAGGTTCTTCCTGCCAAGGAAGGTAAAACAGAAAATCATCTCCAAACTGCTTGTGGGTTTCTGAGCAAACTAACAGTGCAGGATCAAAAAAGAATAGTGCATTGTTTGGCAGACCCAGATTGAGCTACAGATATTTCTCAGACTCTAAATCAATTCCTTTCAATTAAAAAAAAAATGCAGCACATTAATAAAGTCTCAGTCTATCACCTCAAAGGAAGGAAGAGAAGAATTCAATGGAAGGGCAGAATCACCATGGAACTGTGGAGATGTGGATAAATACCTTCCATGTAGCACAGTGCTGTCATAATATTATCTCACTTTATGGATCAGGACTGTGAAAGTAAGAAAAAAAGAGCCCACAGCACTTTCACAAGCTCCTAAGGTGTTCTGCATTGCTCTGGGCTGGGCTGTGGAAATGCACACATCTTGGCTGAGCAGTAACTTGCTAAACCACTTGATTTTCATGGTGCAAGCACAGTCCTTTTGGGCAAAAAGCACCTCAGGGATCTGCACAGTGTGAGGACAGCTCAACAAGTGGATAAAGATAATCAAAGTCAACCACGAAAATGAGACTTAGCTAGTTTGGAAAATTTCAGTGTGGGTGTGTTCCTGCACCATACTCCCACAGCATCTTGCATGGTTTTCTTGCTGCAGGGTCAGTTCTGAAAGACTTGCACATAAGTCACTTAAACTGTTTATTTACCCCCTCATTTGTATACCCAAGCAAAAAGAGGCATTTAAATGAACACCTCTCAGTTAATACCTTATGCTAACTGTGATCTAGTTTGACAGAACCTTGTTCATTATTGGGATATGTCACAAGAGATCACTTATAAACAAATTGGTAATAGTGGCAATAATCTCCTTAACAGTAGCTTTCTTATTTGGATTAAGAACAATCTTCACCTCATCACCATTCTGTCTGTCATTAGCATAACAAAGGCTAAACAAATTCCATTTAAAGAGATCTGTGTGAGCCAGCATGTATTTTTAGACTAGATTATGGATGCTGAACTACAAAAATTCAGTTTAACAAACTATAAAGCAAAAGCTCTTTTTCCAGAACAAACATGCTCTGTTTTATACCACCCCTCGCTTTCCATTTAAATAAACAAAGCTGAAGAGCTGCAAGCTTTTCTTAGCAGTGGGTTTGGGACTGAGAGAAGCCTCCCCTTGCACAGGGCCAGCTGTGGCCATGTCCATATCCAGGACTCCAGGCTCCAGATCCGACAGCAAGAACCTCTAGGATTTGGCTTAACTCCCACTACACCTGACCCCCTTGGGGACACAGGTGTTGCTCTCTCTCCTACCTAGTTTCTTGTCAGCCTTTATGTCATCCTGTTATCCTGGTCTCAAGATCCAGGGACTCTGGTGAACTGGAAAGTGTCTCCTCTATATCCCTACAACAGGAAAAGAAGTGAAAAGCTTTTCCACTGCCTTCCCTCTGCTGTAGAGGTGGATGGTTCTGAAGTCTGAACTAAGGACAAGGAAAGGAAGGCTTTACCTCTCTACCTTTTTTTTTTTTTTGCCTTAGCAGTCACAGAAGATACTGTACTGGGCAGAAGAAGGGTTTTAGCATCAGGGTGTGAGAGAGCTGCTGACCAGCTTATATTTATATATTCTTCCTTATCTTTCCAAGACACACCAAAAAAAAATTAAAAATAAATCAGTCTCCTATTTACATTCCTCTTACTTTATAACTAACTCACTGTTCTTAAATTCTGACTTCAGTTCTGAAAGAACTAAAGCAGTTCAAAATCACCTCCTAGAGATAATACAAATATTTGTTGTGAACCAGGAGCATCCATCAATTTCTCATTACATCACATCCTGCCCATCTAGAGCATCCAGGCAGGCAACCTGGAAAACACCATTACTTAAATATAAAGCAAAATTAAGCTCATCTAATCAACCACCCTGCATCTTGTAAGGGGATCCAGGTTTGCAAAAAACAGGGTGTGGGATCACTTTATCTTCTTCATTCTTGAAAGGAAACTCGCAGCTGGACCAGTAAATGGCACTTGCAGAGTGAGTGCCACAGCAAACAGGCAGGGCAGGAGTAGAGTGCCAGCTGGAACACATCTGCCTGGGGTTCAGCAGCTGGGAGAAAAACTGGGTTCCCATGGGAAGCTTTCTTTGGGATAGAAGGCAAGGAAAAAGAAGCACAGATGCTTGGAAGCAGAGTCCTTGTGAAGGAAAAGGAAATGGTTGACACCAAGCAGAGAAAGGAAAAACTAGAGCAGTATCTAGGGCAGGGGGGAAGCAGTCAGGGCTCCTTAGGGCATATCTCTTCCCCATATCTAAGGAAAGCTAACAAAAACACAAGACTGTGAAAAAAATGATGAAAGTCTATCAGGCCCGCCAAGGAAAACAACAAGTCTGAGTCTGCACATGAAGTCATTGGGGAAAAACAACACTGCTAACAGGCATTCCAGACTTGGGAGATTTTATGTGCTAAAACCCATTCCTGTCCTGTTTAGGTTTCAATGGCTTCTCTGCAAAAAAATGCATAGCAAAGAAGAACTGTACTGGAGTGATAGAAATTACAAGCCCAATGCCTCCTTATCCAAAATCCCATTGCATACTTTGAGCTTGCTACTGCAATAGCAAAGGGTGACCCCAAATTACTAAAGATGTGCTGTTAGTGGGGGCTCATTTAAGCACGTGCAACCTAAAAATGCATTCCTGGGCATGGGGCTCACTAAACCACTGGGACATCCATTTTCTGGATGACAAGAGATGGGAGGCAGTGGGTGGGAGCAGCCCAAAGTCCCCTCTGTTGGCCCCGGAGCTGGTACTCACCCGTACAACCACCACCTGCACAGACACGTGCTCAGGCAGCCGGATGGGAGCTCGGAAATGCATGGCCAAGGCCACCAGGAGGTGAAGGATGGAAATCAAATTCTTGCCATGGATGGCTGCAGGGAACAAGGGAAATGAAGCAAGTGAAAGGATACTGAGGGGTTATTTTAAACAGCTCTGGGGGGAAAAGGCAGTGAAAAATGCTTTTGGTCAACACGGTCTTTTTATCCTTCTTCCTCTATTTCCTGCATTAGTGAGGCCTATAGTGTAACTTCACAGGTAGCAAAGCCTAAATTCAGCCCACCCTTTAAGCCTAACTTACAAGTCCAAGCCCTCGTTAATCACAGACAGGCAGACCCAACCACTTGCTTTTCACTGCACTGGAGGAAACTGAGGAAAAGTGCTGTTAGCAGACTTCCTAAGTGATAACACATTTACTGAGACAGAAAACATGATAAGAGTCCTTACAGTCAACATTCCACTTGATTGTCCAGCCATGGGGTCGGAGTAAATCATGGACAGCTTCCAGGACCGTCTGCAACTTCTGCTTCTGACCAATTTCAGATTGTGTCACCTCCGCCACATTCAGTTTACGGTCAGCCAATTTCTCTGCATTTGAAAAACAAACAAAAAAATAAATAAAAAAGAGCAGACAAATCCTAAACTGTGTGGAGATAGCAAGCACAAACCACTGGAGTCCACTAGAACTTTTTTAAGAGAATTATTTTCCTTGGAAGGAAAAATAGCTGAAAGTAAAACATTCACCAAAGTGTGTCCAATAAAAACGTGACAAAACTGGTAAAGTCTGGCTGAACATGCTCATCAATCAAGTGTCAAAATATGTAACAACTTTCAGCTAGACATCAAGCTAGCAGCAATATTAATTATACCTCCCAATTTCTTTCACTGAGGAAAAGCATTTGGCACAACACAGCCTTCACTTCACAAGGAATCTGCACAGGTGTAAAAGATTTTTTTCAAGTTAGTTTAGGACAATAAATGGGAAATATTTTGTGTGAACATTTACTTCAGCTTGATAAGCTTTATGTCAGGTTAGCTGAAAGTATGAATTTAAGCTAAAGCACATCTTCAAAGCCCCAAGACTCATATGACCCAGGATTAGCTCAGTGGAACTAATTTAAACAGTAAATTGGTACAATCTTGTCATCTTGTTGACATTGTCACATCATAGTTGGTTACTTCCAAAATGAAATCATGCAGAAAAATGTGTAAAATTCCATTACTAAAATTTCAGTTCTGTTTAGCAAAATAATTATTTGCGGCCAAAGTCGTAGACAACTCATTTTTCTCTTCCTCTGTGTTGTGGCCCTTGCAAAAGAGACAGGAGCTAAAATTCTCTAAAAAAAGAAAAAGCAGGGAGCTGAGGAAGGTGGGGTAGAGTCCTCCAGCCATCAGAGCAATGGGATCAGCAATAGTTCATCTCTGTTCTCTCTCCACACCCATGAAAAATGTGGCCAAATTCACTGTGCTGATCTGTCCAGGAGGTCAGGACTGGTTGGCCATATTCCAATTATATACTATTCCACTCTCCAAACCAAAAAATATGCTTCACCAGAACTATTTTCATAAAATAAGATTCTGAAGAACCTGAAGACTCTTTCAGAAGTGTTTCAGAGTTGTAAAAATTCCTCTTATTCTAATAATGGATATATTTCTGCTCTCAAGTTCAAGAATATGCTTCTTCTGGATGTTTTATCTGAAGATAAAGATGAAGATATCTTTTTATTTTTTTTAAGTGGCAGCAATACAGAAGTGCTCTAGTAACCCAAAGAGAAAAGACGAGCAGGTTATCAACTAAAAAATACTTTGAACATCTTGACTGTTTCTAGCAATCTAAAGTAGGAAATTTTTATCAATATTATTTTATCAAAATTATCTAAACAAGCAAATTAATTTTTCAGTCACATGTTAGGGCTCTCAGGTTAGCTGTCAGTCAGCAATCAAATTTATTTCCTTTCACACCAATATCACGTGTATCAGGCAATTCCAGCTTCTCTGAGTGGCACTGCTGGCACCTTGATAAAATTACCTAGACAAGGAGCTCCACCTCCATCAGTGGTGGAACTAATATCTTATACTACTAATATCTTATTTCAAACCCCTTCAGCATAAGCCCAGTTACAATCTGTTGTCTTTCACCCTTTTTTTTGTGCCTGGCTATCAGACAAAACACCTCTCACTCACAAGGAATGGTTAAATACTACTTGAAGTTTAATGACCACACCTTGTTAGTTTTTTCTGAAAGGTGAAGGAAGCTGAAGGAAGAAACAGAGACACTACTGAAGAACAGCACAAGACTGGGGCTGAGCTGTGGTAGCTGCAGGTCAGGGGAGATGCACCTGCTCTCCAGTCAGAGGCACAAAACAAAGGACATGAGTGAAAGCTGGTGCAGGTAAAGATCTCAGACTGCAAGAGGTCC
Organism: Acridotheres tristis; assembly: GCA_037013685.1. Classification (NCBI taxonomy): domain Eukaryota; kingdom Metazoa; phylum Chordata; class Aves; order Passeriformes; family Sturnidae; genus Acridotheres; species Acridotheres tristis. The sequence continues at coordinate 63,742,222 of CM072885.1, forward strand.
AGGTCCATCTTTCCTCTTGTAAGATATGCTAAGTCTAACTGATCTGCACAGAGAACCATAGAACCATTTGGAAGGTTGGAAAAAAACCTTTAAGATCACTGACTCCCAGCACTAACCCAGCACTGCCAAGTCCTCCACTAAACCAGATCCCCCAGTGCAACATCTGCAGGATTCCTGAATCCCTCCAGGGATGGTGACTCCAACACCATCCTGGGTAGCCTTTGCCAAGCCTTAACCACTCTCTCAGTGCAAAAATTTTCCCAATATCCAGCCTGAACCTCCCCTGGCCCAGCTTGAGGCTGTTTCCTCTCATCCTGTCCCTGTTCCCTGGGAACAGAGCCTGACCCCCCCAGCTGTCCCCTCCTGTCAGGGAGTTGTGCAGAGCCAGAAGGTTCCCCCTGAGCCTCCTTTTCTCCAGGCTGAGCCCCCTTCCCAGCTCCCTCAGCCCCTCCTGCTGCTCCAGCCCCTTCCCTGGACACGCTCCAGCCCCTCAGTGTCTTACTTACACACATATTTAGGTACAACCAAGCACCTTCTAAATGCCTGCAGGCTTGAGCTGTGGCTCCACAGGGAGTGTGAGGAAGCAGTGACACCTGAGACAGCTACAGTGAACCCACTGCCAGCTGCAGAAACAGAGTTATGAATAACAACTGGATTCCAACAAACATTCCCCAGTTAAAATTACCTGTACAATGCTGACCTGTACCACATTTGGAGGCTCCTGGCTGCAGGATAACCCAGAAGTGCTAAAAGTACTCTTGTTTTGTTCCTCAAGTTCTTATTTCTGAATGGTTTCAACTGCACACAAAGCTAATTGTCATAAACTGATTTGAAAAGCCTGTGGATGGTCATCAAAGCACATTTAAGGGGTCTGTGCAGAAAATTCTGCAACCAGTGGAACCAGCAGCACTAGGTCCTCCTGCCCCACTGTGACACACACACACACCCCACAGCCCAGCCCACTCTTGAAAACACATCAGCAGTGAGCTGAGAGCAGCCTGGCTAAGAAAAAAGGGTGGATTTACACAGTACGGGAAGCCTCAAGCCTCTTTGTTTTCTAAAAGCATCCCCATAAACCACTGCATTACCCCGAGTCTCCTCCACTGTGCTCTCTGCATCAACACACATATTGCAGAGATGGAAGGGGGCTGCAAAATCCCAAATTCTCAACTAAGTGTATCCCCACATGTGCCACTCACACAGGAGTGCACATTTTTAACACATGCCCGGTGCCACACATTCTCTTTTTCTCTTTTTCCCCCCGAAAGTAATACTATCAGGGCCTCAAAACAGCTCTCAGCCCAAAAGCTTTCAAACTGCACTGACAAAATCTTGGACTGCATGGCTCCTGCTTGGCCCCAGGAACATGAACCTCTTCACTGCTTTCCTACCCCATATTTCAGCTGTGGGGATCACAGTTATCCATGAAACAGATACCTAGGAATCATCTGGAATTGCTCCCCTCTCAGCAGACAGCCTGGGCAGCTTTCAGTGAAATCAGCCATCTCCCTGAGATGTTGAGACACTGCACAGCCTGCAGCTTTGGAAGAGGTTAATTCTGGGGCCCTGCCAGTCTGTGGGGTCACTTCCTCTTGTGTGGACTCACCCAGCAGCTTTTGCAGCACCTGCCCATCATAAAGGTCCTCCTCAAGCTGTTTGACAATGATTCTCTCCTCCACCAGCACATCGTTAATCCAATCAATCAGAACCTGGAAGCAAAGAAAAAGGAGACAAATGTCTAAAGCCAACTGAAATACATTCCTTTCATTCAAGGCAGTAATCAGGACTATAAAACAGGTGAACTGCAAGCATATTTATGTATTTCCAGTTTGCAGAGATATGACCTCAATTAAAAAAAAAAAAAAGTAGAATAAAAAAAGTAGAATAAAAGCATCTCATTGCCCCCTGTTGCTTGCAATTCAGGTCTTCACAACAGGACAAGGCATTTTATCCTAAACCACTGCAGAATAAAAAACTCCAGAATTAAAATTTTGGTCAAACGGGTCTGATAATCATTTTACAATTTCAACAGTTCCCATATGTTGACTACCATAACTACAAAAATTATTCAGTGACCTGTAAAACAGGAAAGAGCATAAAGAAATTTTTAAAATAAAAGAAACTGAACTAGGTTTTCCAGGTGCCAAAGACAATTATTTCTGAACAGTTACAGGAAAACAAGCCTTGACTGTTTGAAGCCAGTGGTAGCATTCTCCTCCAATCTATAACTTGGAAATTTAAATTATTTTCACAAAAATAACACAGTTCTGTGGGAAGAGACACAATGTTAACTCCTGTTCTATAAGAGAACAGTATTGCCAATCACAGACATGAAAAATCCATTAACTGGTGCCACCTAAAAAAATAAACTTCATTTAAAGATTCTGTAATCTTTAATTTGCATCATATAAAGTTGTGGGTTCTTGAAATTCACTTTCTGATTAGTCCCCATACTTCTGCCTCTTCTTGGCAGTTGTAATGGCTAACAAAGTTCTGGGGTTTTAATATACATGAGATTGTGAAACAAAAGCAAAAAAACAAAATATATGCAGGCCTGCAGTGGTAAACACCCACCTTGGGAACCCTAGGGAACGTGAGCATTTGAATGTGTTGGTCATGAGGACATTCAGCCTGGCTACTGATGTTCATTCAACCTGAAAACCTCAAATAAATCTGGCTAGGCTTAGTGACCATGAAAAAGTTTACAAACATGAAATACTAATGCTTCATGTACCTCTAATCTGGATCTTGAATACTTCCAAAGCATACTGGAAATTCACAGGGCTGAAAGTCAGCTCTAAAGACAGGGACAGGATGTCAGTGGCAAGTTTTAGCTGAGTGATTTGGCAAGTGCTGAATCCATGGAAAGCAAGGATCAGCATCAATGCTCACCTGTGTAAATCACCTCTGCCCTCTAAGCTGTCCAGAGGGATTAAAACCTCAACAATAAAAATGACTCTTCCAAACACCTGCCTTTTAAAATAAAGGTTTTCTGATAAGTTATTCATTATTCAATATCAGCAACTTGTGTCAGAAGTGGTCCTCTCTCACACAGGCACAGAGGGGGGAGGTGATTGAGGACAAAGGGATGCACAAGGGTGAGCTCTGCAGCAGCATCACATCCCCACTGCTCCCCTGTGACAAATCAGCAAAGGATTCCCACAGCTGGAAGCCAATGAGAAGCACAATACTATCTTTCACCTCAAAAACTTCACCAGTTACACAGAAAAATCAGTCCTAGATAACAAGACATCATCCAGAAAGAGATTTCCAAAGGTGGCTGCCTAATCCCATAATTATGCAAGCTTGAAACACATAGACATCCATTAAAAAAATCAACTGAAGAAATCAAAATCATAAAAGGTTTAGATCTTCTGTGAGATTTACAGAACAGATTTTCAAAAATTATCTGAAGCTCAGCAGAAGATATTTAATCATCAGATCCTGTTACAGTCCCTATAAGAAGAGGTTAGATTTTTCAAGAAATCCTCAAAAGCTTTGTTAAAGGAAGACTCAGGATGCTAAACTATTTGAAATTACTGAGAAACATTTTAGTTTGTCCTGTGCTGAACAGTATTGAAGTCAGAATCTAGAAAATGCCAAGGAATTAAAAATAAAAGAATAAAATGTAAGATCCAACATCCCATTTCCAAGAGTGTAGATATACAGGAATCACAGTACAGGGTCTTAACAAAGGAAAATACCTACACTACATGCTAATTAAATGCTTCACAAAAATTTAGCACTGAAAAGCTTTAAGTAAAAAAAAAAACTACAAAAAAGACACAAATGAAACAGGTCTAACTGTAATTATTTTATTATTTTAATAGTTTAGTACCCAAATCAAAGAATAATGTCACAAAGAACATTCTAACTTCTCTACTATTCAGACTACAACTCCAGCTCCACTAGAAAAAATGAATTTGCAAAATAAAAAAAAAAATCAGGTGGTTTTTTTCAATAGCTATTGAAGACTGGAAAGTACTTTAATGAAAAAAATCCCAAGTCTTTCTTTATTTTTTGATTATGTCTTGAATAGAAGAAAAAAATTTCAACACAGATTTTTTTTTTTAACTTTTGCAGAGGAAACACCACATTGCTTATTGAAACGACAAACATACAGAAATAGTTTTTGACTCTGCTCATGGAAAGTCAGTTCTCTCCACTTCTTTGTGATTTCTCCTTCCTAAAAATGCAGAAGCAGGAAATACTCAATAACCTGAATGTCTCAAAATTTTAACAGCCTGACACAGGCACGTTGGTGCTTGGTGGGAAGCAGACAAGAGCTTTTCCTATGCACGAAAAGATGCTTAACCTTGATCTGTCTGATCTGACACTCCTCTACCCATTCCTTCCTTCCTGTGCCTGCACTTCATACAGCTGCAGCTCAATATTACATTTTTGGGCTCATAAAAAGCTGCTTTTCTACAGCCTTCTATAATATTTGGGGCTAGTAGTGTGGTTTTAAAAATTTAATACGATATTCGTATGTCCTCACAACCATGCCTGACATTTCACGCATATCTGCACTCATCTAAAGCACTTTCACACTGGGCCAAATGCTCAGACATTGTAGCTGCAAAAATTCAGAGTTCAAGGGCATAAGGATCCCACAGTCACCTCTGTACAGTAGTGGAAAAAATGCAAAACAACACAAAATACATGAACTCATCTGGCACAATGGGAAAACAGGAAGCCCAGCCACCAAAAACAGCACAGAAAGAAAACCTTGGCTCCAGTGACCCACTTCCCCTCAGCTTCTGGCAGAATTAGGAAGCAGAGATCAAAGGTATGAAACTGACTTCAGGGCTGAGCATGAAAATTAATAGTAAAAATTCATATTCAGGTCTCGTGGCTGAGCACAAAGCACTGGCATCCTGTAACCAAGGGGAAAGGTTCTTGTTGCCAAAAGCAGATCACAGAGCATTTAGGGAGCTCGGTTTCATCTGCTCACATGTGACAAACCACAAGTCAAAGGACAGTGGCTTCATTTTGGTTTTCTCTTCACCTCAATAAATCTAAAAAAAAGCCATAAAACCAGACATGGGAAAAGTTGGTATCTTCCAGGACAGTGAATGTTTTACTACAAATGAGAATATTTACTCTTTTCAGGAAGCGTCTAGAGCAGCAGTGTTTGGATCTGTATAAAGTTTAGATGAGTCTTTTAGAGGCCAGAAGTTGTTGCAGTTATAAGTCAATCTTACAGAAAACTTTGCAGGGGGGAAATCACCTTTCAACTGTGGCTTGCTGCCAGTGCTCAAGGCACTTTCTGACAGGACCCAATTCTTCCAAGTTCTAAAAATTTTGCATTCAATTATCAGAAGCTCTTTTTCATATTTTTCCTATAATACAGAAAATGAGGAAATACTGGACAACAAGTAAAAGAAGCTCACATATCACTAGAAACAGAGCATTTTGTGAATACAGTATTTATACACACATATAAATAAAACCAGTAACTTATCTCTCTTTCCCTGATCTGAATTTTCAGCTTTAGGTCTGTTCAGCCATGTACCAAATTTTCAACAAACACAGGGCAAATGAAGGGAGTTTTAAAAAGCTGCTGGCCAGAGAGGGAACATTGCTGAACACTTCATACTGACAATTTGTGACTATTTTTAGAAAACTGTCTGTGGTGATAACAAACAACACTTCCAGGCATAATGCTTTTCATACGTGCAAGAAGACTCAAAGCAGGAATTTTCACATCTCTAAGTAAGCAGTCTTCAACGAGGAGATTCTCTGTATATTGGTTTACTAAGAGAGAGGAATGAGGCTTTTTGTTGTGTTTTTCATCTGCTGGTCTGTGTATTACCACAATGCTGTACAGTCTGTCCTTCCAGATTTACAAAGGCTCTGTCAAAATCACTTCCAAATGCCCAATCCACAACGCATATAATTCCTATGGCATGAGGTTAGCAGAAATTAAACCAACATTTGGTGGAGACAAAGAGGTACTAAAGCAGCGTCAGCAGCAGATATCTCTGCTGCTTCTTTGCACTGAGATCCATTTACCCCACTGCATGTGACTGGCAGGACAGAAACAGCATCAGAGATGGCAAACCCTTGGCACGTCTAACTCTGGTGCTGAAAGAGATCTGGGCTGGCCCCAATGAAACTGAGTCCCACTGCTTTGAAAAGGCACATTCCTCTCTGAGGGGAGAGAAGGAACCACTTGGAGCTATAAAATCCTCCATCTATTCAAGTTCCCATTCCTCACTAGTCCATGGAGAGCTTTCCTTTCAGGCTCTGCGGGGCAGACACTTTTCTGCTGGCTGGGTTTCTAAAGCACAGCAATTCTCATCCAGCACTGGGACTTTGGAAAATGCCATTAACCACCAAAGAACAGAAAATGAGGAATAAATTGCTCTCTTTTTTTTTTGCATTATCCAAACTCTGTAGTATTGAGTTTTGCCAGCATAATTCAAACCTCTCCCTGGCTTACAGATTCACACCAACACAGTGTGAATTCACACCACTGCTGCTGCATCTCACTAAAAACTCTAACTGCTGAGAGGTATGCAAGTCATTAGCAATTAGCCAAATTACACAGGCGCTCTACAGAACACATCTCTCCTTCGAGGATGATCTCAAGGACAAAATCTCCAGTTCCACACTGCTCCCTGCACCAGGGGATCCCATTCCATGGGAACCTCTCTCCTCGTGCAAGTGTGAACTGGCCTAGTGACCCTGAACTGGATTCTGCCATGCACTCAAACATATCCTCAAGCACAGTTCTGGCCCTGGTTTTCATTCCTCCTGGAGGTTTTCAGGTTTTTAATCTGAAAAACATAACCTTGCTGGACTACAGCATCTGAGGGAGACTCAGACACCTGTATTATACTCAGCAGGAAAATTCACAATTTAAAGCAATTGCAGGCTCTGTATCAAGTCTCCTGAATCACAGAGTACATCTGGTTCCTCCACTACAATGACTCTTGTTCAGCTGATAATATCACTGCTCCACTAGCACAAGAAACCACATTACATTCTGAGAGGGTGATGCAAGACCGTTGCACCTTTGAGAGAATTAATGGATTTAGGTACTAACAAAGAAAGAATGTGCAGTCACTTAATTTAAAACCACAATGTACTCCCGATGAATTAGAGTAACAGAAATTCGAGCACAGCTCCTTGCTGAGCTCGGTCTGATGTGGTTTTGTGATGCTAAACATGCTATTGCAATGGTAATAATAGCTCACTGGGCTTGTTTTAAAGATGTACCAGGTGAGCAGTTTGCTGAGGCATTTGCTGAAGCAGTTTACTTTGGGGAAGCAGACAGGATGTGTGCAGCCAGGGTGCATCAGGTTTCCAGCAGAGAATATGCCCAAGCTCAGCCTCCTCTCAGGAAATGGTGTACACTATCCAGAGTTTTCACAGCCACACAGATACAGCTGTATGGTCGTTTCCAACAAAAATTATTTTTTACAATTATTTTAAAGAAATGAAGGGCAAGTGTAGTGGGAAGTGCAACACCAGCACAAGCACCTTTTTGAAAGAGATCACACTTATTCAGGCTCACCATCCCTTCTCTTCATGCTCAGGCCTGCACTGGGTTAACCCCAACAACTTTCTGCATAGAAAAGGTTCTCCTAAGCATAAGTCCTTCCAGAGCAAGTCGTCTGCCATGCCAGGCACTGCTGAGTCGGGAAGTCTCTTTAAACATCAGCACATCTGGGCACACCTTACCAACACCTTGGGCCTGCACACAGGTAAACTGAGGGCAAAATGTAGGGCAAGAAGAATCTCAGTTCCGACTTCCCCATGACACAAGAGGTCCTCTTCTTGTCCCCTAATATTTCAGTTCTGCTCTTTCTTCTCTTGAAACCTCACTAATGCTTTGCAAAGCTCCTTCCCAGCTTTCACAAACAGAAGGTACCTACATTTTATGTGTAGGGACTGCAGACAGACTCAAGCCAAGCACTGATCCTTGCTGTGATAATCACAAAGATAGAAATGGACAATGGAGCTTCAGTCCATAACTCCTTGAGCACCCTTTGATCCTTTCCTTGTCCCTCTCACTGTTGCTTTTAGCCTTACCTTGTTGTTGAGCTTCATCTCAGCTCCCACTCCAGTAACAAGTTGCCATTCCTCAACTGTGTTCTTGGGTGACCAGCTTGCAAATTACTCCAGCTCACTAGTTAAAAGTTTGAAGGACAAAACATTGATTTCCTACCTTGATCAGTTCCTTGAACTTGGGGTCTTCTTTTGAGTTAGGATCGATCATAGTGCGTTCCTCATTCTCCTCTGTGCAAGCAAGAGGGGAAACCTCAGTGAGATCCACTTCAAATGTGCACTGCTGAAACTGCAACCACTCCACACCACCAAGGGCTTGTCAGCTGATAGACAATGCACTGCCTACTCATCCTCAGCCAGGGGATGTCCCATGACCCAAGTGTCAGGCAATTTTAGAGACACACAAAAATAGCACAGCCCCATTTCCCCAAATCAGGATTGCCTCCCCTATGCAGAATGCTTCAGGAAAATCCCTGTCCTCATGTGGGGCACACTCATAGTAACACACCAAAAACCACAGTGAATTACTTTTCTCCTTCTACTCAGCTTGGAATTTAACTTCTAATTGAAAACGCCTGTCCCAAACTGCAGCACCTGAAGAATATAGTGAGCTTAATGCACTACACTCACTGCAGCTGCTGAGATTTGGGCTGAGAGTTTGTGCCTCCACTCTCTGGCTCCCCAAAACTTGGTCACACGTGTGCTCCTGTGTTGGGAAGGATGAATTAGGGAAACCTTATAAATACCAGTGCCTAGCAAAAGACTTTGAGAATATGGAAAATATAAGCGAAATAGAAATGATAGCAATTTTCAACTGTGTGGCTGAAAGCAACTGAATGCCTGAAGGCCCCTTTGTTTAGATAATGTTAGATGCTGTGAATACCAAAAAGCAAGCAGACATCCTCCCTAGGCATGGCAGGAAGGGTCCCAGATAAAATTTAGAGATAAGAAAAGCAGTAAAACATGGTCATATAGTGATTCCTATAGGTTGCATGCAAATGTTAGAGAATTTGTATCTTGTACTAGATTGGTTAGTGGAAATTAGAATATTCAACATAGAAGAAGATTTATTGTATTGTAAACAGGAAAATCTCTCTCTTTGTTCTCACTTTCTTAAGCTCTCTCACTCTCTTATGCTCTCTTCTTTTCCTCTTGCTCTATCCCTCTCTCTCTGTCCTGCTCTGAGCTGTGGCTGCAGCTCCCAGCAGGGCCTTATATACACCCACACCCTACGAAATAAACTGCAAACTTTAAGACCAGAATACAGAGAGCACCTGAGTTTGTCCCGACCCTCCCAAGGCAGCAATTCCTACACTCCTGAGTGCAGGAACTCCTCAACCTTTGATTAAGTTTATGAAATAAAATTACCCTACTCTCTATCAGCTGTGCTGGTGCATGGGGGTAGAACATAAAATAGATTTCACTGGTGTAAAGTCTTCTATTTCTTCTGCTGATGAGGTGTGTGAGAAGTACTCTCTAATAGCCAGAAGGCAGGCCATATGCAATCCTATTTTCCTATTGATTTTTCAGTTCTTTCTTTGTTTCCATCAGGACAACAAAGGAGGGGTTTTGGTATCACTGTTGGTCAGGCCATTGTCACACTGCTCAGTGGAACCCTTTAACCCACCCTACAGTGACTTTCCTCTGCAGTGCCAGACTTGACTGCTGTCAGATGGGAAGCATGACACATCCTGGACACAGGACTGACTGCACAGTATTTAGTAACCAGTGTCTAACTGGTTGCCTTAGTCCTCACCCACACATTTGGGGGCAGTACTTTCCAGGGCTCTTCATTTTTATTAAAAAATAAGACACTGCTACCTAAACACTTGAAAAATTCCCACAAACCAATGAAAAAACCATGAATAATTTTGCTGCCTTTCCCCCCACCCCTGTTCCTTTACTTCCTCATTACTGCCTAGGGTGAATCAGGCAGTCCATCATAAGGAAGTGACACCCACTACACACCCAAAACACTAACCCTGAGCAAGACTTGACCCTGCATAGGACATGATTTACCACAGAACTCGGTTTAGCATTCCCTGGTGATCATATCTGTGCAGGACAGGCCTTCAGCAGCAGTCCTGCATCTTCTAAAGATATCCCCAGCTCTAGTGGTATCCAGAAGAAATCACTGGAGACACTCCTGGTCCAGACATACCAACATTTTGCCCACATCTTAGGAAATACAAATGCACATCTTTGCATTTCCTACTACTCTCCTAATCAGAAAATCCAAATGACTAAAGCTTTCTGGTTTTAATTTACTCTTTTATGATTTGTCCTGATGTTTGATTTACTGTTTTGTAATTAGCTAGCTTCAACTAATTCTGTAGATTAGGAGACGTGGCCAGGGAAGACAAAAGTAGTTTATTTCAACAAGTTTTAACACTTTTTGCTATTAAATTATGCTGTTTCTCTTGCAGAGACTCAGAGTGAGGGAATGGGGATGGACATGGGAGAGAGTCCATAAACTACCTCGCTTGGCACTGCTCTTCAAACTCCATTTAGCCTTTTTAATTTATAGTCTACAAGTAATCACACAACCTTTTTCAACTGTCACTTCCAATCCTCTCAGTTCCAACAGGGCAATCTGCACTCAGCAGTGAAGCAATGATGTGGGGGGCAGCGTGGCCCCTTCACAAACCATCCCTGCAGCACAAAAACTTTACCTAATAGTGTGTCTTCTGGATGGATGTCCACAGTGCTTGGGTTCATTGGTGCATTGATGGCATTTTTACCTTCTTCTTGGAGGTCACTCACTGGATAGAAGGAAAAAAAAAAACACAAAGAGTGTAATAAATGCAAAGTTGATGTATATGTAGGGGTTGGGGACGGTGTTCTTAATAACAGAGAACATCTGGTAGATCCATTGCAGAACAGGACCATAGTTTATGACATGAAGAACTGCAGCCACAGTGGAAAATAAAATCAAAGTAACATCCTTTTATAGCTTCCTATTAAACAGAGCTACCCCAGAAGTGGATGGAAACTTTGAGCAAGAATCCAAATCCTGTGGTAAGAACAAGCTCAGAGTGCCTGTTTCTCCAGAAGGAAGGGGTGTGAGCTTGGCCTGCAGGATGGCCCCAAGCTAGAGCAGACATCAAACTGCAAATACAAATCCCTTTTCTGACAGCATGACCACCACTCATCATCACCCTCTCCAGCTGCAGAACATGCAACTTGCTATTGGTCTTATTAAATCCTCAGAGAATCCTAGGGAGACCTACCAAATAAAGACGAAAATGAATTTAATTCCAGTATTGCCGCTTGATAAAATAGATGTGCCATGATCTGGTGAACATAAATCTGAATTTTTTTACTTCCAGCTGTCCTAAACTTACAACTCTCATTGGGAAGCTCAGTAAAGTGTGCTTTATAAATAAAATGGATGTTAAAATACTTCCCTGCATCCTGCCATTAAGAAGGAACTAGACATGAGGACAAACACTGCATAGTTCTTCAGTATTTTTACAGAACTTATCAGTAAGAAAAGCACCAGCTCTGCTGTAACACTCTCCAAGGCACGTCTCCCCTTAAACTCAGATGACACTGATTACAAGGCATGAAACCACAACAGCCTCACATTTTCAGTGACAGTTCTGTGTTTAAGTATGAACTAAAATGACTTGTGGCAGTATTTGTGGTAGTGCAGTCTCCTTTGGGAGGGGTCCCACGCTCTTTTCAGGGAAAAACAAGGACTTCCAAATAAATAAAGTTTGCTAGGCAAACTTTTCTCGGGAAAGAAAAGGAGAAATAGTTAAATAATGGTCACAGTATCCCTGCAAGCTCTCCCCTTCAAAAGCAGTCATTATTCCCCTTTCCCACTGGAGAAATACACCACAGGTTTGTCATTAGCATGCAGTCTATGAAGGTTACAAAATCCTGCATCAGGACTTGCTGTTTCCCTGCCCCATAGAAGTGGAAGAGACAGAGATTCTACTGCCACAGAGGAGGACAGGGAAAAAGAATACACTGCTCCTTCCCTCACAGAAAATTGAAACAGGTGCTTAAAACAAGTTCTCACATTTCTTAATTGCAGTCCCAAGAGGTTACTTAATTCTGGTTCACAGCATGTGATCCTGATCACCACTAAAATCCTCGTTATGGAGTGCAAGCAACAAAGCCCAGTCGGGTATTTTGAGACCTGATGGTTTATGCCCCTTGGTTCCCAACTGCAAACAGAACACAACATCCTCAGGCTGAGATTCAACCTCCTGAATAAACATGTAAAGTCCACAAACAAAAAAAAAACAGGGAGCAAGAACGCCTCATGCAAGAGATCAAACCAGCTCTAACAATGTGCCTTACCCAGCCCTGTTTGCATTATTCCCAATTAGATCTCGCCCCAACAACTCCTACATTTGATACCACCAAGAGGTGCAAGACAATTCATGTGGAAACTGAAGTTTGAATTTTAAAGCCCTGCTAGGACTATAAATGCCCCAACTCCAATTAAGTCAGACTTATTTAGGAACTACCAGCCTTATTTCTAGATGTAGCACTCTGCATTATCACAGCAGTGCTGTCATTCTGGGAATGCCAAGTGTTCAGTAAGTTCAGGGCATCACTGTTCCCAGTGCTCTGCAAATGCAGAGGAGAGCTGCTAAGCTTCTCTGGGCAGTGAATGCATGGCACAGTGTATGTATATGAAGAAAATGATGCATACATTTCAAGCCAGAATACTTCTAAATGCAGCTAAACTAGAATTATTCTCAAAAGTTCACATAAAGTGATGCACTTACTCTTTTATTTTAATATAAAGATTATCTCTACTCTTCCTAACAAAAACACCTTGTTTCTGAACAATTTACTAAAAAGGAAGAAAACATTAATGCAAATTTGTGTATTAAGCCCCCATCCCTCACGACATGAAGAACCACATGAAATCTTCATGCTTGTCTTGTGTGCACTTGTGCCAGATCCCATAGGACCAAAACATCCTCTCCTACCTCTGCCAGCAAAGCAAGGCTCTGCCAGCAGAAAACTTCCCAAAGCTGCCTCCCAGGGAGAGCCCAGCACCCCAGGTCCTTCTGAAGAGATTCCTGCCACCAAGGAAGTGTTTCCTACCTCCCTTTTTGCGCCTCCTGCACAGCAGTCCGGCCATGCCAGCCCCAGCAGCAAGGACAGGTCACACACAGAGCCCATGGGGTGTCTGAATGCTGACACAGTGGCAGCAACCGGATAAGGCACTGCCACCTCCAGACTGCCAGACCCCCTAATTTGGGCACAGTGACACGGGAGCAGGCACTGGGATCAGCTCCCAGCTGCTGGGGACAGGGGCCAGGAGGGAGGACACAGCACTTGGCCGTGGTCCCAGGCAGGAATCCCTCCCTGTCCCAAGGGAGTCTTGGCCCACCCTGGCTGGCTAAGGGCAGGCACCTCAGGGATGGTGTTTTCTGTGCATGGAGCTTCCCAGGAATGTCACCTGCACCTGCTGCTGAAGGCACAGCTGGGTTGTGCAGCCCCAGGGGATTCCAGAGGCAGCATGCAGACAGGCACCTGCACTCAGGAACATGAATTTTCCAGGGCATTCCCCATAGCTGCAGCACTCCAGAAGCCTTTCACGCTGTGCTGGAACAATGCTGAGGACTTTTTCCCTGATCACTGCCCCCAGTATTCACTTATCACTGCTGAGCAAAGGAACAGAAGCAGGAACAGGAAACAGAGCCACAATGCTGGAAAGAAAAGAGAGCCCACAAATGGGCAAGTGAAGGCAGCTAATAATCAGGATGGAGCAAGAAGTATATTTCTGAGAACCCAACAGGTATTTTAATGCAAACTTACAACAAAAAATGTTTTTCAGCCCATGCCTTCGCAAACCCAAAGGTAGTGTAAAAGATTATGGATATTAAAAGATTGGCAAGTGCCAGCCTCCTTGACTTCAGGAGCAGTGGCTTTGCTGTGAGGTTTATACCAGAGCTGTCCATGCAAGAGGCACGGGCTGGCAGAGCAGAGCTGTGCTTGCACAAGTTATAATTCATGAGAGGTCCCACATGAGCTCTTACTGCTCCTTGCCTGCCCAGTCAGGCTCTTACTGCTCCTTCTTTTCCCCTTCCCTTCCCCACAGGGAACAGCTTCCCCTGTGGTGATGGCACAGGTCTTTCACTCCCTACCCCATGCTGGTGTCAAACCCCTTTCTCTAAAGCCTGATCATTCCCTTTCAGAGACCAGTCACAGCAAATCTGCAGCAGGGGAAAGCAGGAAGGAGCAGGACATTGAGAACAGGCTGAAGGAGCAGGGCTTAGTCCAGGCTGGCTTTCACAAAAACCCTATGTTCTCCCCTAAACTAGAAATTTAAATTCACATGTAAAAGGTCACTTCTCTACCAGTCTCCAGGAAAGCAGCAAGGGTTCCTGGCAGCCCTGAAATATTTTGACAATCTCCTGGCAGTGTCAGCAGTCAACATGATCAAGTCACATCAGGTGTGCTGGCCTTTCAAACAAATTAATAGAATGAGCAGATCACACACACAGAAGGAATACAGCACTATATCTGTAAGCCAGTCAGGCTGTCTCAGACATGGGATTACAGGCAAACTGCACACAGCACAAGCAATTAGCTACAGAAAGTTGGAAGTGCCACCAGAGCTGTCAAAGATTTCTCATAAGCCAGGAGGTGCCTTTAAAGTCAGCAGGAGCACTATAAAAAGATGTCCCAGCTTTCTCCTTTTTAAAAGAAAGAGTTACCTGATATCAACAGCTTTCTACCTTCACTCTTAATTTTAGTGTAATTTTAAAAGGTATCAGTAGCAGCACAGGCCACTTCAGTCTTTGTCATTCATAGCCTTGTTATTAAAAAACTGACCACAAGCATCTTACAAACACAGATGGTAAATGCTGCTTAATTTTAGCTCTGGTTATTTCTGACTGCAAGGCTGAATCCCACCCTGCAGAAAGCAGCAGCTGTTGTGACACTGATCCCAGGGTTCCTGTGCTTCCCTTTGCATTCATCCCATTCAGCCCAGCTGGCTCAGCAGCACTGCCTGACCACAACTTTTACATGATGCACTTCCATCTCATGAGTCAATCCTGACTTTGGGAGCTGCTTTTGGGAGGCTGCTTTGATGCCCTTGGCTCCACTGCAGATGATCCTTTCAGGTGACTTTGTGCTCCTCTCTGGTGGGAGCAGCAGACAGACAGCAAATGTGCAATGCCCGGGTAACTCTACCTGCACGGAAATCTCCTTTTCTGACCCCAAATTCTTACTTCTTCCCAAGTTTCCTTCTTCTCACCAGAGACAAAACTGTGACCAGCTGCACCTTTTCAGACAGCAACTCACCTGCCTGCATTTGTATCCTCATATACCTTATATCCTGCATCTATAAATATCCTGCATATGAATGCCTGCATTTATATCCCTATAGATCACCATGTGCAGAATAGAAAGCCCATATTCTAGACCATTCTTAGCCCTTTCAGAGCAGTGACACAACCTTCACTCACTCACATCTCTGGAGAAAGTGGATAAAGGCAAATTCCCCTGGTTAAGCAGCAAACCCTTGCATAAAAGATCAGGTATCAGCTGGAGCTCCTGCTTTCCATAGGAATGGTCAGACCAGAAGGCAACAAGTCCCTGAAGACTCTGCAGAGCTGACCTCTTAACTTGCTCCTCTGCCTATCACAGACTAACACAGGCAGCCATGCCCACAACTACATTTCCATCTGACAGCTAAAACTCTTACAAAAAGTTGTCTTCAAAGCTGCAAGCTTTCTAGGCCCATTTAACAAAAGGCAGTTTTGCTAAATCTTGCATTTTCTAAGAAAAACTGATAAACTGAAAGGTTTCAGACCCAGGCCCAAACATGCTGCTACATTGCACGCTTTTCTAGAGACAAACCACACACAG
This sequence comes from Acridotheres tristis, assembly GCA_037013685.1. Lineage (NCBI taxonomy): Eukaryota > Metazoa > Chordata > Aves > Passeriformes > Sturnidae > Acridotheres > Acridotheres tristis. Next base: position 63,758,086 of record CM072885.1, read on the forward strand.
CTCAGACTACTGATCACTGCACATTTACAAAAGGCCCTGAGATCTTTTCATATAGACTAGCCATTAACTGTAACAGAGAATTAATAATCCCAGGCAGATCAAAGGCAAAGACTTGACCAAATCCACATAAAGGCACTGCATTCAAAGCAGAACTGTGGTAATAAAGCAAATTATTTATATGCCTCAGCAGGCAAGGCACTGGCAATGGCCAGACTCTGGTACATAAACAAATGGAAAGCTGCAAAAGAAAAGGGAAAAGCGAAGTGCTGTAATAATGCTTTTGGTTCAGTTGCAAAGATCAGGCCACACTTGCTTAAAAAGATGTGTTAAAATTTACACAGGTAAGTCTGTGTTGGTCTACTCTGTGACTGCCAGAACAAAGATCTCTCACATTTTTGCCAAAGGTAAAACATGTATCTAGCATGGTAACAGCATATTCAACACCCGAGCCAGCTGGAAAAATTTATAAGAAGTTTGGGCTTTGTTTCGTTAGCAAGGGTGAAATACTGCTTTCATATTTTCACAAATAAGAATGTTCTTATCTTTCTTCTAGGGAGTTGTCTGAGGGGTGTCTGTGGAAAGAGAATTTCCAATTTTTTGGTGGTGTTATGTTGCTGTCTCCATCAGGCAGGGATCCATTATGGCAGAGGCACTCAGACTTCATCTTGAGCCCTACCTGCCACTCACCACTTCCTTTTGCAGGCATTACTGGTTCCAGAAGCCACATTATGTCACAGAGTGGGAAAAATGCGTGTCTGAAAACCAGCCAGACAAGAAAGGGAAAAAAAATATAAAGTAAATTTTCACTGTGTAGACACACAAACATTAATGTTGGCAAAATTAACTAAAAGAGCCAACCAAAAAGACCCAAACAAACAGAGAGAAAAATAACCAAACAACAACAAAAAAAACCTACACCCCCCAACAGCAGAAATACCAGTGTGGACAGGAATGGGGTTTTAAAGTATTTGTAGAGTTACACTTAAAAACATAATAGATGGATACTCTCAAGGATACAGAGCAGATAGCTTCTACACTTGCTTTGTCCTGAATAGATTGCTTCATTCCCAAAGGCAAGAATTGAAGCTTAAGAGAGCCCTAAAAGCAGCCAGGAAAAGCTACACTCCTCCCACTGTACACAAGTTCTACTTGAAAATGTTCTCTTCCAGCCTCCCCCAGGTATAATTCCCTCCCAACACAGGCAGAGCCATTTCTGCCCAAGAAGTAATGGTGGAGGTTTTGTTCTCCCAAGGACAGTGCATGAACACCAGAACAACTTCCAGCAGAAAGGGGGATGTGCAGTAAAACCTGACATATGAGAGCAGAGGGAAAGATAAAGTCTGGTAAGAAAACGAAAAGACTGAAGGAGGTCTTGAGCTTTGTCCACTCCCAGTAGGAAACCATCAAGGCATTTTCAATTTACTGCCATCCATTCTCCATGAAATGCTGTGTTCTCCTAGGGAGTCCTTAGTGCTCTCTCAGGCTTTGGTGTACTCCTACAACCAAAGCTGATGGACACAAGCAGCTAAAGGAACAGCACCTTCATGTCTAGGAACTCAGACCAAGATCCCAAATTAAGCAGGTTGGTTTCCACAAGAAGCACCAACAAGGCTCCTTTGGCCAAAAGCAACTTCAGAAACCAGAATAACTCACTGCTTAAGGTATCCATATTTAATGGGTCCAGTGAAAGCCAACCACCAAGGGAGAGACAGCAGAAGCTGTCAGAAGCAGAGCTAACAGCACAACTTTGGGATAGAGACACCCAACCCATCCATTCAACTCTTATCTTCTGCACCTTGAAGAATATGGGAGAAAACAGCACTTCAGTTTACAGCCTCCTTCAAACTCCACCTCTGGATCCTACACACACACCTAATCCTGCAAATTTTATCAAGCAGAACACTCAGCTTCAAAAAAAGCCACTACTGCAGCTCAGGCTAGCACATTTTACAAGTGACCAGCTCTCCATTCCTCCTTTCTTCCACCTCCTCTACATGGTTTCACACTTAATTTGTAGGTAGGTATGTGAATGAACCCCTCTTGTTATCTGCTAAGCCAGTTTCATCTGCCTCAGCTTCCTGCTCTCCCCATATCCTTGGCACAGAGGGATGAAAAGGTCACCATCACCACCACCAAAAGTAATCTACTGTGCAAATATGAGAACATTTTATGCTGTTGGTTCCTCTGGACATGTCAAGAGAAGCACAGAGTAACAGACTCACTTCTGAAGGCACTGATGGCAGGTGAGCAGCAGCAGCAGCAGCAGCAAGGCTCCTTCTTCCACAGCTGACAGGACAGAGCTGGACAGCCAAACTCCAGGGGAATGGGAAGGAGGCTACAGATATGACTTGCACTTCAAAAAAAGCAACTGTTTTGCTCGTACAACATGATTCTACAGGAAGAACAAGCCAAGATAAATGGTTCTGCAGACCACAAAAAGTGCACATGCCTCATTGCTGCAGTTGCCCAAACGTCACCCAGAAAGACAAGGAAAACCCTGAAAAACACTAACATGCAGCAACTCTACTTGCCACACACACATTGAGAGTTTGCTAGTAAATACCAGAGGACCAGTGGAGGGACAGGCCAAGCTCCAAACTAGAAGTTTTACCCTGAGCACTCAACACAGTTTTCAGTGTACCATATCCTGAGGTTGTTCATGCCCAGCTCTACCTTTCCTGTGTCCTACCTGCACTCAGGGCACTAAAGCAGTGTCTTAAAACTGAGATGAAAGATCTGTGCAAGTAAATGCTACAAAATATAAGGGAGTTTTCTGTGTTTTCCAAACATGTCATATGGGGGAAATTATTTTATTTGTTGTTTTGAGCACCAGAGGAGCCTGTCAAGACAAGTACTTCAGTGAAAAGCACTACAGACCTCACAATAAAAGCCTGGGACTCAGAGCTCAGAGCCAGATAAAAGCCAGACCATGAAGGGAAGGTTCAGTGGAGATAGTGGCTGCCATAAAAGCATTTAGATGTTTAACTCTGCCGGGTTGAAGTAAGAAATAGCCCCAGCATTTCCTAATGGAGCTGCTGAAGACTATGTAGAAAGAGTGGAGCCCTTCAATTGACTTCCCAGTCCAGTCTCCCAAGCACAGCCCTCAAGGGATATCAAAATGCAATCATGAAACAAGAACCAGCCGAGGAATCAAATCAAAACAATTCCTAAGCACAAGAAAACATCACATTTCAAAAAGCATCAAAAAGATCTGCCGTTGTTTTTATATATTTACTTAGTCAGCACACCAAAGTTTTTCAGGATTTGCAGTTCCAGATTTCTGTGGTCCCTTTCAAAGCCTTGGCACTGGTAACACCAGGCTCTGTGAGCTGGAAAAGGTGCTAAGGGTGCTGGACATCTTAAAGACTTTCAAGTTCCATGTCAGTCCCAAAAAGGGAACAGGACACATCCCAAGACATGAGACAAAGAGCTCACACGGCACAGGTGTGGCCAGGAGGATCTTTTCCCTCCTCTCCTTGCATCTGTTTTTATCTGTCCATGATTGCAATGGGTATGGAATCTTTCACCTTCCCCAAACAGAATCCTCTGCCCAGCTATGCTGCAACATGCTAAAGCCCCCTGAAACAAGAGTGGCCATCTCCTGTGCCTTCAGCACAAGAGTGAAGTTCCCCAGCCCAGACAGTTTCAAATTGTGCCTGCAGTCTTGGAGCAACCTCTGGCCAACCACTGGATCAACAGCAAATGAAGGATTCCACTGAGGATGCCTTCCACCAAGATTCTGGGTAGTATGGTACCTACATCTAATGCCATTCACAGGAAGAAAAATCCCTCACTAAAAGTTACAATTTCTTTTACCAGATGGAAACATGGAAACAAATATATAATGTTCTCCCTCAACCATACTAAGGGCAGTCCCTCTCATCTTCCCACTACCACCTCTCTCTTTCCTTGACAAGGGACCCTCAAACTCAAAAACAGAACGAAACTCAGAAACTAAGAGAATATAATCAGAGCTTTCCTTGGAACGACCTAAAAAATTCAGGTTAAAGCTGTACTGTTGCTGCATTAGGTTAGGTCAGGCATGACTGCTTCTGCCCTTCCACATGCAGAAATAAAACCCAGCCACTGTCTGTGCGGTAGACAGCATCAGAACTGCTTTACAGGCAGCACATCTGGTTTGCTCCTGGCACTGCAGGGCCATTTTGCAGCATGACATCCTGGACACAATTAAAATTCAGTTTAGCAATGACAAGGCTCCATTACACGAGCTTATTTAATTACCCAATTCAATTACCTATCCTTCCAGCTGCAGAGAACGATGAGGGAAGCAGATCAATACCTGGCTCCAAGTCTGGTGAGGGTCTTGAATTCTGGATTGTTTTGATCATGGATCAGTTGGCATGACACAAAGCCTGGTGGTGACAGATAGGATACATCTGTCCCAAAGAGGGATGGAGTCTCTTGGGAGGCAGCTCTGAAGGGCAAAGGGTCCAGGAAGGCTGGACATCCTTCAGGAAAAGTTTATCACCTTGGAAGAAGGGCAGGAAACTCAGGTGGGCTACAAGGATGGCATGAGGTTATACAGGGAGAAAATTAAGGGGGTCAAAGCCTAAATAGAACTTAATCTGGTTACTGCTATAAAGGACAATAAAAATGTTTCTACAAATGCATCTGTGGCAAAAGGAGCTCTAAGAGAAATCTCCACCTTTTATGGGATGCAATGGGGACACATCATGAAAAAGGCTGAGGTAAAGGCAGAGGTACTTAAAGCTTTCTCTGCTTCAGACTTTAAGAGTCAGACTGGCTGTTCCCCTTGTACCCAACTCCTGAGCTGTAAGACAGGGAGAGTGAGCAGATCAAATCCTGGAATCAGTTCTGGGCACCTCATGGCAGAAAAGACATTTGAGTGTGTCCAGAGAAGTGAACGGAGCTGGGGAAGGGGCTGGAGCAGCAGGAGGGGCTGAGGGAGCTGGGAAAGGGGCTCAGCCTGGAGAAAAGGAGGCTCAGGGGGAACCTTCTGGCTCTGCACAACTCCCTGACAGGAGGGGACAGCTGGGGGGGTCAGGCTCTGCTCCCAGGGAACAAATGATGAAACAAAGAGAAAATGGCCTCAGGTTGTGCCAGAGGAGGTTCAGGTTGTATATGAGGAAAAATGTCATCACTGAAAGGACTGTCAAGCACTGGAACAGGCTCTGCAGGGCAGTGTTGGAGTCATCATTGTTGGAGGTATCTACAAGACTTGTATATGTAGCACTTGGGGACATGATTTAGGGATGGACTTGGCAGTGCTGGGGGAACAATTGGACTCGATGATCTTCTCTTGCAACTTAACTCCAGATCCCAAGTAGAGCAGCATGATTCCTGTCAGACCAAATTCTGTAGTGTTACCATGACTAAATTTCCAGTGGAAGCAATTCACTGTAACAATACTGGGAGCCATACAAGGGGAAGGAGGCAAACAGTAATCCCAAGGTACAGTTTGAAAACCCTGCTCCTGTGGGAGAATGTTAAGTGGAAAGTGCAAGTGGTTACTTTTTCCTATCGTTTTTGAAGAAAATCCTGTCAATTTTGCAAAGCCTCCAGATCCATCTGCTGGACTAGGCAAGCCAGACAGTAAACAACACTATTCTATTTTAAAATGACAGAAGTGTCTGCATCTGTTTAATGGCACAAATGCATGCATCTGCCAAACAGACCTAGTGGAACAACACTTAGGATTACACATTCTTCTATTTAAAGACACTAAAAAAGACACGACACCAGGCCTCTACACAGCCATCTCCTCATCCAACTCTCAGTCTCCTTCCTTACTCCAAATAAACTGTGTATGCAACCATCCCACAGCTAATTAAAAATTAGCAGTAAGGCCATATGGCAGCTATAATGGAAAATACACTATTTCTTTTTTCAGTGGATTTCATTATGATTCAACCACACAATGAAAGTCCTAAAGAAAGAAATGGGATTCCAGGAGCCAGAAGAGTTTGCTTGTTTTATAACCAACATGCAGCATACATTAAAAAGAGCTTTTATAGAAGACTGTATTTGATTGCCAGACAGGTCTTGGGGATTATAAAGAAATCTTTTTTGATCTGGAGAAACAACCATTGAGAGGCAGAACTGAATTCCCAGTTTGCTCACCAGCAGAAAAGCCAAAACCATAATCTCATCCCATGGCCTCACCTCTCAGCCTGAGGCCTCTGAAGAAAGAGAGGGGTCTGCAGAGAGTGCACAGAAACAAATCAGTGTACAGGATTTATAATTAGGAGCCCCATTGTTCCTCCAGGAGGAAGTGACCGAGATTTAAGGGCCTGGAGCATATAGACCCACTGCTCCCAGGTGTGCATGTTCTCTCCACATCTGGTTTTCGGAGCAAGACTTCACCGGATTCAAATTACAAAAGGCTCACACCACGTGTTTTCCATCATCTTGTTCCAGCCAAACTAGACACACACAACAGAAGTCACGAATTTCAGGTTGCAGCTTTCTACTTGGTCACCAGAAGAGTACAAATTAGGAAATCTACACTTGAGCACAATAAGCTTCACCGAGGAGAGATCACTTGGCCACTGGCCTATTAGCTGTGCAACACAGAGGTTTGGTGCTGTGCCCACTCCCAAAGGCAAACAGGGTTTGAGGGTTTGCTCACACACAGCTGCTGCTTCGAGCCCCTGCCCACAGTCCTGAGCAGAGCTCCAGCATCCAGGTGCAGGAACTCCTCCTGAAGGCAGCCTGGCAGAACCCCTTGATGCTGTCCCACTGACCACACTCCATCATTCTCCTCCACCTCCATCCTCCTCACAGCCATGCACACCTCCCCCAGCAGGGCAGGAGTGCTGATGCAGCCTGTGACAGCAGCCTGAGACAGGGATGCTACAGCCACCACAGAATATCCTGAGCTGGAAGGGACCCACAAAGCATCAAAGTCTAACTCTGGCCCTGCAGACACCCCAACAATCCCACCCTGTGCATCCCTGGGAGCGTTGTCCAAACACTCCTGGAGCTCTGGCAGCCTTGGGGCTGTGACCATTCCCTGGGGAGCCTGTTCAGTGCCCAGCACCCTCTGGGGGAAGAACCTTTCCCTGATATCCACCCTAACCCTGTCCTGACCCAGCTCCAGCCGTTCCCTGGGTCCTGTCCCTGATCACACAGAGCAGAGATCAGAGCCTGTCCCTGAGGAGGAGCTGCAGCCCCTGGTGAGCTCTGCCCTCAGTCTCCTCCAGCTGAGCAGACCCAGAGCCCTCAGCTTCTCCTCATAATGCTTCCCCTCAAGGCCCTGCACCATCTTTGCAGCCTCCTCTGGACACTGGTAGCCCTCCACCAGGCAAAGCAAAGGCCAGTGCACACACACCATCCACACCCCAGGGAAAACCTGGCACAGAGGCACATCCCTTCTAAGGGAGGGTCAGCAACTCAGTTGGGCTGTGCCCTGAAAGAAAAGCTGAGCTTCATCAGTGACAGTGCACGTCCACAACACATCTCACAGAGCAGGCAGAGGTGTGTGAGGGTGGGGATAAGCAACTACAAAGGTCACCTTGCAGAAGAACTCAAGGCTGTGTGGAGAAAGGCACGAGGATATTGTGAGAGCTGAGCAGAACAGAGCCCGAGCCATCAGCCTCATCCTGACACTGGCACAGGTCAGATCATTCTCTGGAGCCACCTCAATGACCTTCCAGTTGTTGGCTTCTCCAACAAAATTCCTGGATGCTGTTAGTCCAAACAACCTGGAGGTGTGCTGGAGTTGGGATTGCTCTAATGAGCAGAAGTCAGCACAAGGAGGAGCCTTTGGGAAACATGGAACATGGTCGATTTCCCTTCCTTCTTCCTTGCCGACCTTCAAGTCTCCTGAAACGACGAGAGGAGCTGGAAGGCTGAAAAGAGAACAAGACTCCAGGACTGAGAAGGCACACACAGCCCTTCCTGCAGTGCAGGAGTGACAAGGATCACAAACTGATGATGGTACAGGTGAGGCAGAAAACTCCTTCTCCTTGTGATACATGTCAGTGTCTCTGTATGGTCACATTCCCCTTTGAGACATCATATCCCAGGAACTCTGACAGAGACAACATGAAGAATCTTGCAGGCTGAGATTTCTAGCGGTGCCCAAGAGATTTGTACACTTGACTGGCTGCATTTGAAAGCAGACACCAATTTGGCATCCAAATCCCACATGGGCAGCTCTAAAGTAGCAGCTTTGCTGGACTCCCACAGCTACAAACCTGGATCTCCTCAGCTGTGACCCTGAAACTTGTGTGCACAAGGTACACACACCGAAGTTCCTTCCAGCTGAAGAGCAAAGCTGTGGCTTCTCAAACACCAATTCCTGCAACCAGCAGACTCTGCACTGCCCTGGGTTTGCCTCAGACCACATAAGCCTGGATCCCTTAGCAGCAAGTTGTTCTGACATGCTTTTGCAATGAAAAAAGCTTGCCAGCTAATCTCCCAAATCTCCTAACATCAAAGTACAATCCAAAGCTCAGAGCAGTGCACTGGAAAACTCCACCAGCTCCGTCTGTTTTCAGATCCGCTGGCCTGTAACAGTTCTTGAAGTACATAAAAAGGCGTTTAGTACTGTTATGCATAATTATACTCTTTTCTGGATTGCCCCATTGCCATGTGCAAATCAGTAGGACGCATGTATGCTAATAAAGTGATCTAAATATCACAGCTCTTACAAACAGGAACACATAGTAGGATTAATATATTCATGGTAATGCCTGCAGAAGACAGCCTGATGTCCCTGCACAGATTCACCAGTGAGATCCAGAGTCCCTCCTTCACAGAGATTTTCCATGAGTTGTGGCTTTGCAGCTCCCTCTATTCCCATCAAGTCCATGTGCAGCTCTCCAACACATCAGAGTCTCACAGGTTCACCCACACAGTCCTGGGAACAGACACAGCCAGATGCCTCCTTCTAAAAGTCTCTCTCCAGCTGTCATAATTAATAAACCCTTTAGAAGAAATTAAAACGGGTATCATTGAACAACTGCTCTGAAATAGGGGTCAATTTTAGGGAGAAAAGAATTGGAATTCTGGTTTTGGAAAACTGAAGTGTTGATAATCACCCTGCTAAGGTTTTACAATGAAGCTTAGCAGTGTTCCTACAATTAATCTTATTTTTAAAATTGCAACTCTGGAAATAAAACTACTTTTAAGTGTCTGTTTTCCTTAAAGGAAGGCAAGGCATTCCTTCAACACTACTGAAGAGCTACAGAGTTATTTGTGTGTCTTGCTGCATCCTGTCTGGAAGAAAACTTGGAGCTGTAATTCCAAGCTCTCTTGTCTCACCAGGAGACTGTGCCTAAAGCTGCACTGGGTGAACCATCCCAACCTAAGTGCAGCTACAGGAGGAAAATGTGGGGGTTACGATACTGTCAAAAGCACAATTCTCGTGCATATAAAGTTCATGTCAGTTGAGACATTGACACAAAATATATTCCCAATACAGTTTTTGCCAGAATAGAACACAGAACCCAAACCAGCATTGCTCTACCAAGGCTGCAACCAGACCTGGTCAAGCCTGAGCCCTACAGGAGAAACAACAATTAGACTACACAGATTCCAAGTGGAAACTTAGCTCTGTTTAAATCAGTGGTAGAAAGGATAATAAATCGAGGTTGAAATATGAATCTGTGTGTGTTTGCACAGACTTTCTATATATACACACATATCTGGAACAGTATGTAGCTTCAATATAACTACTACTACTGCAGAAAGGAACTGCAAATTCCTTTCTTAAAGAGCAAGTAATTCTACTTAACCAGCATTCATCTCATGTGGGGGTATTTCAGCAGCAGTAGCACATCACAATGCACAGACACACTTCTCCAGCCAAGCATCCTCTCAGTCTGCAGCAAATGTACTTGTGTGAAGCAGGACAGCAGAATTAGACTCCACACGTTTTGTGTTTGTCTCTCCATCTGCCTAAAAATTCACTGCCACATCCTGTGAGTAGGGAAAGTAAATTAAGAAGGGCGTGAGACACCATCAGGACATCTCACTGTAACACCGAGACACAGATCCCAAGAACAGCACTTCAGCCTCCCTTGATATGCACAAAACTTTCCCCTGATTCAGCTGCAGTAGCAATAATCCTGCCCTCTGCAGTGCCCTCTTTCATTCCCCTCTCCTGATTTCATCAGGCACAAATAAGTGGCACTTTTCTTACCCCTGTGCCCACCCTCAATCGTGTCACTGGGACGCAGCACCAAGCAATTGATCTTGATTATTTTTCTCACTGACTCCCCCATACTGGCTATACACACACATAGATACAATAAAAGAAAGCTTATTTAGCCAAAAACCTGCTGCCCAGGTCTTCCATACAGTGTGTTATGAGGAAAAGAAAACCAGACTTCACAAGGAGGCTGGGAGTGAAGCTTGCAGCAAACCCTCTCCTTTATTTCAGTACAGCAACATCACTCTGACAAACAGGAAAGGGCAGAATTTTTCAATTTCCATTTGCAGATGAAGTTGAAGCACAGAACTACCTGAAACAGTATCTTTTACAAAATCTGAAAAGAAGCTAAGGAATCATCTGGCTTAAAAACCATATCCTCTATGGGTCCTGCCAGCACCCCAACAGTTTTCTAAGGTATTTAAAGTAGATTTTGGAGCTCTTGAACAAGTGGCACATCTTCAAAAACCAAAATCACAGAATCATGGAATGGTCTGGGTTGCAAGGGACCTTAAAGCTCATCTCATTCCATTCCCTGCCATGGGCAGGGACACCTTCCACTATCCCAGGTTGCTCAGAGCCCCATCCAGCCTGGCCTTGGACACTGCCAGGGATGGGGCAGCCACAGCTTCTCTGGGAAACCTGTGCCAGGGGCTCACCACCCTCACAGGGGAGAATTTCTTCCTAATATCTAATGTGAACCTCAGATATGCCAAAACAGAGCCATAGAACAGTAACTGGAGGCAGATTTCCACGTGGCCTAAACGGGGGACAGGGCTGGAACTGGCACATTCCACTTTTCTAAGGATGTGCATCATGACTGATTGTAAGAATAGGAACACACATCTCCCTCCACGCTATCCCATAGCCTTTCCTGTCCTTTCTCTGGCGAGTTCTCTTCCCTGTGGGCTCTCCAGTACCAGCATGGTAGGGTTGATTTCGTCTGCTGATTTTCCTGCTGCAGAGCTCCACTAAAGTGTTCCTATGCTCATTGGTGACCCATTTTGACATAGCCTGCAGGCGTTAATAACCAGTAAGACTTTTCTCCCTGGGGCATTTTTACCCAAACTAGGGGTTAAAAATATTCCTGGGAAGGAAGAGGAAGGGAGGAGCCAAACAGACAGTGAGATCACTCAGCCACCTTCCATAGGAAACCAGGGTAAAAACGGCTTCCCCACGAGCTGCTCTTTCTCTCGAGACAAGGCTGCCTAAAAACCCTCTCCAAAAATACATTGCAGCAAGTTATTAAGTAATTAGCAAAAAAAAAAAAAAAAAAAAAAATTTAGATGCTCATGGTTAGCAGCCAGACATCACTTTTTTTTGTGACCTGTGATTAAAGAAATGAAAGCCACAAATGAAAAATTTTCAGTATCATTACAAGGAGCTTTGAGCTGCATGGCTCAGAAGTGCACAGAAAGGAAAAGGATTGATGAGAGTGGATTTTAGCCCTCACACAGACCCTGTTGAAGGTCACTGTATGAGCACAGCTGGGACAGCGACAGCTGCAATACAAAGGCAGTGAAAGCAAGCAGAAGGTACAAAGAGCCCTCGGGCTGGAGCTCTCGGCGCTGATGGAGGCAGAGGAGGCAAGGATGGTTTCAGGCTGTGGCAAATGAGCAGGCAGCATTCTCATTTGCCACGGAGAGAGCAGGATTTACTTTGGGAAGATCATTCTGACCTCTGCTGGTCCCCTCAGGCAAACCCAGCAGAAAGCTGGAGGGAGGCCAGGAATTCCCAAGGGCTGAGCACATGGGGAAATCGCTGACCACATCTGCTCCTACCAGCTCATTCAAGGAACGCCACTCAGATGAAGTAACCTTCCAGTTTACTTCTGCTCCACACTCACATTTAAAAAAATTTAGTTTCTAGCCCTGAAGTTTGCTCCTGGGGCTGCCCAGGCCCTACCACAAGCCATGTTCCAGTGCAGACCCCCCAGCTCATCACTCTCACCCCTTGGCCCCCTCCCGTTGCACAGGCTGGGACAGCCTCCACTGGAGAGCTGCTCCACAATGGGGAAAAAACATTTCCCTTCACAACCAGGGGCTTGGCTGCCTGCAGCACCAGGAATGTCCCACCCAGCAGTGGCATCCCAGACTGGAAGGAAAGCTAACACGACAAGCTGCCCCTCGTGTTGCAGCTTCCTCCCCATCACAGCAGCAGAAGTGGGGCTGGAGGCTCTGATGTGGGTCCCCACTGAGCCCCAGGCACAGCCACCAAAAGAGGCCTTTCCATGGCCATGAGGAGCCGTGGCCACACAAGAAGGTAAAACCACAGGGCAAACTCAGCAAAACCAGCTGAGAGTGGTCACCTCAAGAGCACAGCCTAGTGATATTGAAATGCCTAGAAAGGGAAGCTGCCAACCTGTTTCAGCTTAGAAGCCGCCTTTGACAAGCAGTTTTTTGGAGCACTGCCAAAGATTAATATTTTTTTTCCAACATCTTCCTTCGGAAGCAAATGAGATCACCTCAGGAAGGCACAACTGCTTCTGCTGCTCCTCAGTAGAACCACGTCAGGGAAACGTGATTAAAAATAGATAATAAAGGAAACGCCAGTAAGCCACGCCAAAACAGGCAGCAGAAGGAAAGGGAAACAATTTCCTTGAATCAGGTTTCAAGGCCTAATGTTGTGTTTTTAAATATTAAAAAGCTGTCTTCTGAATGTTGCTGGCAATTCATAGACTCAACATGGGCAAAACGTGCTCAACAGCCAGCTGAAAGGAGGCTGAACTTGAATTACATCCCTAGCCTACACACAGCAGACACTACGACAAAACCAAGGCCAGTTTTAACCAGCCATCAAGCCATAATTGTGTTATGCCATAGGGCAAGGACACACAGATTTCCTGCAGGCAGATGCCAGGAGTCTGGGGATAACACAGAGGCAGCATCTCCACAGAAAGCAGTACTGGTGAATCCGGGAAGCTGAAGAGAGCAGCATTCACCATCCCCAGAGGGCACTGCACTCAGAGGAAGGGCACACTTGGAGCATTCTGGACTGGGCCAGCTTTATCAGGTCCAGCAATGAGACACCTCCCTCTCTACAACAGCGACAACGCTGTTATCTGCACACAGCCCCTGGCGAGGGCCGCTGGCTCCGGGGACACCTCCCAGATGTGCCCATGCCCCAGGTCAGGGTGTGCAACAGGGGCTGAGCCCCCCAGTGAGGGTGCTGCTCCATTGGGCTCGGGCTGGGGAGCTTCTCCAGGCTCTCTGCAGCGAAGGGAAGGCTGTTGCCTCCCTGGCCAGGTGGCACCAGCAGTGACATCCCACATGGACACACTCGTACACTCAGAGAGAGGCGGGTGGGATGGATGTACCTGGTTTCTAGTTCTCAGTAAAGCCTATGGATGAAGCGGACCTGGAATGAAACGTGGACTTAACCATTCCCTCGTGGCTTCCTCAACTCTCAGACCACAAGAAAACAACAGCCACAACCTCGTTGGTCACCAGGAATTTATTTTATAGTACAAAACGGGTTCTGAGCTTACCTTCCCGGACACGCGACACAGGCCGATATCCAGCCCTCCATCACTTCAGTCTCCCCCATCGCTGCCAGCCTCTCCCCACTGCTCTCAGCCGCCCCCCATCGCTGCCATCCATCTCCCGTCGTTCCAGTCTCCCCCAGCCCTGCCAGCCGCTCCCCATCGCTCCCCCACGCCCGTCCCCAGCCGTGCTGTGGCTCTCGGGGGTGGAAGGCGGGCACGGCTCCTCCGCGGGGCCGCCGAACAAAGCGCGGCTCGGGAGCGCTGCTCCCGCGGAGAGCCGGGACGGGACGGGATGGGGCGGGACGGCGGAGCTGCCGCAAGCCACGCCGGCCCCGAGCACGTTCCTTCCTTCCCTCCACGCTGGAGAACTCACCCTCCTTGGCTTTCTTCTTCCTGGCGAGGGTCCCGCCGAGCTTGCCCAGGAACGACTCCTCTTTCTTCATCCTGTGCGGCCGCAGCGTCGGGGACCGGACGGGCGCGGCGGACATCGGCTCTGCCGGGGGAACCCGCCCGATCCCGGCCAGCGGTGCGGGGCCCGCGGAGCCCAAGCAAACCCGGGAGCAGGGAGTCAGTGGCCCGAACGAGCGGGGCGAGCCCGCGGTGTGCGCTCACAGCTCTGGGGGCGGGCTGGGAGCCGCCGCGGCCACAGCGCCCTGCCACGGCCGGGAAGTCCGCGGGAGGCGGGGGCGGGACGAGCCTCGGACACCCCCGGGGGCCGGGGCCGGGCACCGAGCCCAACCGAGCATCACCTGCGGCCAGGCGGGCCAGCCCCTCCTGCGGGGCTCCTGCTACGCCGGACCCACGCGGGTGCCAGGAAAAGTGGGTTTTTAAAAAGCATCTCGGCAAAACAACATCCCCGGTCCCACCACAGCCGGACCAGAGTGGGGTCAGGCTTGAAAGGACTCAAAGATCAAACTTGAAATGACATCCTTTCTTAAGAATAGTTTTATATATTCCACATTTTGCAACAGTTGGACACAACTGGGTGCAAACGCTCAGCATATGCCATTTGTCGGGGCACCGCAATTCCTTGCTGGCTTCATTCAGGTGTGCCTCCTAATTCTGCAGCCATGCGCCCCTTCTGTCAGACCAGCCTGTCTTCTCCTCCTGGCATGTTGCCGGTTAGATCTGACATCTCCTTTGTGGGAAGATCGAGGAGAAGGAGGCACTAGGCTCTGTGTTTGCCAAGCCACCACCTCCCGGGTGTCCCCGCACTGCTGCTGCCATCAGCACAGCGTGTGCCCGCAGAAACGCCCCAAACCAGACATTGGGCTGTGATCCCACAGGGAGAATTTCTTATTCCTTTTCATTTCACAGCAGCCAGAACATGATAAGGGGGTTGTAGAATACACGTCAAAAACAGGTCCTGGGGAGTTTATAGTGTTAGGGTCTGATCCTGTTTAAGCCGCTGAAGTTGTCCCACTGATTTTAACGGGACTGCTGGGTCCCAAAGTCATGCACAACCTTTGTCTGTGCTCCTGCAAGCAGCGTCCCTGTCAGCAGCCCTTGCCCCAACAAAGGACACCATTCAAACCAACACAGATTGGCTCAGGAGCTGCACACCCAGCTTAAAATGGGACAGATTTGCAGGCTTGACCTGACGCAGAGCAACACTGCAGGATGCATCCAGAGCAGAATGTAGCAGAGATAATTTTCTGAGTTAGTTTCACACGAGATTTAACCCGAGCTAATCCCCTCTGTCACCCAGACCCACTCTTGTCCCTCACCTCCAGCTGCTTTTCTAGTCACTTTGGCAACTAAAAGAAAAACCCAACCCAACAAACAAAAACCAGAATCGCCCAGCCCAAGCTTTCCAGTGTGACTGAGCACAAAGTCACTCAAGGGCAAGTGCCAGCAGAAGGGAAGTGGAGGGCACACATGACCAGGCTGGAAAGACTTTCAAATGGCAGTGCACACTTCTGTGAACTTTATTGAAACTGCTTCTTTAGAAGAACAAATAAATTTGATTTCCTGCAACAATAGTGTGTTGCCTGTAGCAGAGACTCTAAATGAGAGTTTACCAGGGGTGGGATCAATACCACTTTGCAGAATTAAATAATTTGCAAGGACGTCAACTGCATTCTCCTGGCATAATCCACATGAGACCTTTTACAAGTGCAAGCCCCATTTTCAATTCATCAATAACCTGAATTCATACAAAACCCACACATTAATGTAGATCTGCAACAGGACTAGCAGAGTGGATATTTTCATTTCATAAAATGCATACTAAAGTCTTAGATTACATTTAGCTTTAAGGTAATGTGGAAAAAGCATTTTATCCAACCCCTGGGGGGAAAAAAACCCATAAAAATTGATCAGTTCTCACACCAGATTTTTTAAAAATGGAATTACAATCAAAAAATGTGTGAGTACAAACCTAGAGCAAGAAAGCAAACAAACTGGTTAATTTACACACATGAAACAAATGGTAAACAAAACTTCACAGACTCCAGTACAGCACTTAAGATGTAACCACTTTAAAGGAAGTGTCTCTTAATAATTGAAATAAAGACACTCAGATCCATTCACGTCTGATTTTGATGTCCTATCTATTTATAAAAATGCTTCAATGTGTAGCTAAGTAGAAAAAGTATTCAGCCTATTGCAAAGAAAAGGAGGCAGGGTTATTTGAGACAAGAGAGAGCTCATGGCAACAGAAAGTCAAATTACACTTCAGAAACACCAGAACAAAACCTGGAGCCCTTTTAATACTCATCAAACAAATAGGGTTCTTCTAAACGGGAAATGAAGAGCTTCCACTGCTGCTTTGATCAGTGTTAGTGTGCAGTGATTTAACTGGTTAATGGCCACTGACAGGCACACAGCTGCTGCTGCACCAGGTCAGTGGCCTGCAGCTCAGAGCAAGCCCAGCTGATGGTTTAAATCCTCCATAATGGATGAGATACCAGCCCTCTGCAGACAGAAAATTCTCTCTGCTGTCTTCTGCTCATTAGGGATGAGATTCCTATGTATTTCTATAAGAATATATTCAATATTCCAATAATGAGTGTATATTCATTAAGAAAACTGCCAGAGCACAAACATGTCATTTTAGAGAATTACACTAAAAAGACTAAGCCTTGTTTAAAATCTGTTTTTATTTTCAGCATTGCTACTTTAATATTTAGCTGAACATTTAAAAGTCTGAATCCACATTTGCTCACTTTAACATTGATCACCTTCCTTTTGATAGAGGTGTCGCTTCCTTTATTTTAACCTCATAGCACCTTATACTGCTTTCAGAATTTTGGACTACCTGAGGTTGCTGTAATTAGATGCATTACAAAATAATAGACAGTGAATATATGGTTCTCTCTTCCTCAGATATAGAAGCAAGGCAAACCCACCCATTTCTTAAACCATTGCAGCAAATCATTGCAGTCTTGCTCTATTGTAAAATCACCTGTACCACTTTGGATAGAAATTTTAAAGACACAAGACAGTTAATTTGTTTCCCGGTCTGCCAGGTAAATGAAAATGTGTTGGGGGTGTGACTGTTGGTGTTTGAGTTTGGTGTGTTGTTTGGGGCTTTTCTGGGTTTTTTGTTTTTTTTTTTTGGGGGGGGGGCAGGGTTAACAATTTTATTGATTAAATACTGAGGTAGGAATGTACCACCTAACTGATGCCACTCATTTGCTTCAGAGTGCCTTCTCTTATTTATTCTATTTAACTGAAAAGCTTGTACAAAGACCATTTATTCCATGCAGACGTTGGCTCTGGGTTGCATTTTTTGCTTAACAAGAGAAGGAAGCACAGGATACACTCAGCACAGTCTCATCCCAGTTGCAGTAAAATCATCCAACAGCATTGCAGTTGCTAACAGCGATTTAGCTCTGCTCTCACACAATGTACATCCACTATCTCAACAAGTTTGCCATGGTTGAGAAGCTGTGCATAAATTCTCCTGGAAAAGATTCCTACTGAAGCTGTGGCTGCAGGCTCCAGCCCTCTTGAAAACAAGACAATAGCAGAACAAACTGTAGTGTACACTCAAATTCTGTAATTTTGGGATTATTTTTTTGTGCTTTCCCAGACAAAGTTTAGGATAATCTTCCAGACATCTGACCAACTCAACAGTCCCACAAAGGACTCACAGTGTTTTCTTCCCCTGTAACACGACAGTAAAAATTCACTTAGTTCATGTGAGTGCTCACCCAGCCCTGAGAAGGGAGAGCCAACCTGACCTCCCCTCACTTTTCCATGTTTGATCACACATGGGAAAGGCTTGGAACACTTCCCTCACAGGGCACAATAGGGACAGTTGCTTCTACACAGATGCCTATCAAAACCAGCAGGTATTTTGCAAAGGTAGGAAGTACTAAACCTTAGTTGCTAGACCTCTGCAAAGACTGGCAGCAAGACCTGTGTGAAAAAAGGCACAGAGTGACAGCAAAGGTAATTATGTTGAAGCACGCTTCTGTATTACTGAGGTCAGCATTGTAATTTATTTGTAAAGCTTTTATTTTCAAATCACATACAGTTATGGCCTTAACATGGCAGCAAACCTGCCCCTTGCATTCTCACAACCTCCATTTCTTCCACCTTCACCTAAGCTCCCTAGAAACTTACTCATTAACAGCACTTGAAAACACTGATTTTCCAAAGACAGAGAAATTTCAACTTTTTTATATAAGCAGAACAGCTGGAAACCACCCATGGTCTTAGAAGTGGTAATGGAATTATTTGTCATACTTCTGATATGCTACTGCCACCTTCTCACAGGCTGTGGGTGCCCTGACCCATCACTGAGACCCTTCAAACCTTGTCCCAGAACAGCCCTCTCCTCCCCAAGCCTCCCTCAGCCCCCAGAAAGGGCTGCAAGCAGTGAATTAAGACCACAGCTGAAGGGACTCTGCATTCCTGGTGGGACCTACAGCCTCAGCAGTGCTCACATGGGATCATGAGCACATCCCAGGAGAGCTGTTTGGGGGCACTCTTTGCCACCTTGCTGCCCCTAACAGTGGCATGCCTGAAAAGCAAGAGCATCTTCCCTACTCCACAGGTAAACTGATATCCAAAACTGTCCATTTAAACAAACACCAAGCTTCTGAATCACAGTTCTGACTGCAGGCCTTACTCCTTTTTTCTTTTCAACTCTGGCCAGAAACACAACCACCAAGAACATGGATTCAGATCTGCACAAAGCTGTTCTCCCACTGAGCACTACAGCAGCTTGTACTGGAATTCTGATTTCTACCTTATCCATTTAACCATCTGGGCTTCTGCAGCAAAATTTAAATGGAAATATATTACTCATACCAATATTTCACAGAAGTAACCACATAATGCAGATGCTTCTTCCAGAGGAACAGACATACTTTCTGAACTGGATAGCTTTTGTGCACTTGTGGTATGCTGTAAGAAAAAGTTACTTTTCAACCTAGTGCAATGCCAGTAGGAAAACAGTGACCCAGGTGGAGCTTCATGGAACATAATTTTGCTCTCTGTGTCTGACTGGACAATTCTCTGGCGAGTGACACAGCAAGGTCTGTCAGAAGATGTGCTCAGGTCTCTTCAGCCTTCAGCAGTTTCTTCCATTCCTCCCTTGGTTCTCATAAAATTCTCTCAAAACTTAATTGTGGCCTGGCTGCTGTGTGGTGTGCACGCTGAGTTTGGGGCTCTTCCCCTAGGCCTGCCCAACTCAGAACACTGCTGAGCCCTCTCAAACAGCCAGCTGAGCTTGAGGCTCTTGTGTCATACCAAAGGATGGCACTTGAGCAGCCTTGAGTAAAACAGTGTGCACAAAAAAGAATTCTTAAGGCAGCAGAATACAGCAAACTTTGAACTCCTAGGAGAAAACCCTAACAGTACTTTAGTATCTAAACATTCACATTAAAAATATTTTTATATGTCAAAATATCAATAGAGCTGGTAAAAACTAATAACATTTGTTGACATTCTTAACATAGTTCCATATTTTATCTCATAACAACAAAAGAATCATCAAAAATGTTTGGTTAAATATGTACTTGCTACAATATCTGTTGGATAAACACACTGAAAAAGTTTCTTTTATATCAAATTTTACTTTTTGAAACAGATGACTTCTGTCATTCACACCATTTCGAACATCTGTAAGCCTACTGCTACTACTTTATGAGGGAAGAATGTTTAATCAAGCAGAGCTCTGTAAATCCATGCAGTCCAGATTTTAGCCTTCATATCTTAGAGAATTATTGACTAAACCAGATTTAGTTACTGTATTACAACAACAGCAATACATACCAATGCTAAAGCAATGTGTAAAACTGTATTCTCTTTAAAAAGTGAGGGGTCTAAGTGCTGACTTGATTGGGAAAGAGCTTTCATGGAAGTCCTGACATATTCAGCTAAGTCAAGTAGAGCACCAGCACGTCCAGAGCTGTCTTTAGCTAAGCAGAAAAAAAAATCAGGAGTTTAACAGCTCATGTATTCCTGTTCTGCTCCCCCAGAATATTCTCTGTATTGTGATTTCAAACCTGCCAACACTTAATAACAAAAAATGTGAGAGAAAGTGCACTTCAAGTTCAGATTATCTCAGCATGACCACATAGGGTAGATACATATAAAAATAATCAGTATGCAACTATCTCCAAAGATGTTATGACCAAAGTAGTCAGTAAGTCCGTCCTTATAAACTGGAATATACCCCAAGTGATAAAGCCAGAGGTGACTTGGAGGTGGCATTAGCATCTCAACAAGTCAGGAGAAAGCCACAAAGAGAAACCAGGTAGTTCCACACATATGTATGTCTGGAGTCAATTTTTGCAACTGCTACAAAAAGCTGCTTTTGCAAGACATAAATCAACACCGTTGCTGAGAGCATTAAAACACTCTGAGTTCAGAGACCTGAACCTTTCAAAATTTTAATTTTAGTATTTACTAAGCTAGACAGATGGCTTGAATTTTTCCAGTATGCAATTCAGATTGTAGGAGGCATTTAAACAGAGGTGATTTACAATAGTGAAATATATTCAAATCAGAACATTTTGATTCATTTAAAACCATTAAAATGGTATTATTTTGACTCGTAACAGCTTTTTCGAGGAGTTGTAGTAGGAAGAGGGAAGGCTGTGCAGACCAATAAAACACAAATGATATGAACCATATATCCAAGAGCCAATATGTGACACAACTCTAATACTTCAAGTTAAAACCAACAACTAAAAGGTGTAAAATAGACTCCTACGAACACTCTCCCATCTTTGATAAGAATCAGAGGTACAATGAACCTTTAGAGCATAATTATTTAATGTGATTTCTTGTCCAAGAGGTAAATCACTTAGCTGTGTATCTGCATAAAGGAGAAAAAAAACATTTTGAAGTACGTTATAGTCTTGATTTCATCTCCAGACCACAGTTTCATTTAGCGATGTAAAATATTTCTGTGTTATAGAAATCTTATTCCTGCTCCAAACTGAACACCATCACATATCCTGAAAAGAAACAAAAAATAAACAGTGTAAGTGATATATAAGGTACTGATGAAATGAAGATCAATTCTCCCTGTCCCCAAATTCCCAAGGTTTTAGCTGACAAAGGCTTTTTAAAATAAATGTTTTGACAATCTGTCATATCTGTATGGAGCATTTATATTTCCAAATAAAGCCCATAATTTTAAAATTGCTATTATACATTCACATTGCCCATAGAAACATAATCCTGCTCCAGTATGAAAGACTGAATATCTCACACAATACTCACACACAAGAACAGGCCTCCTGAAGCTTTTTTATTGCATATTATAATATTTGCTTGATGCAGGATAATCGGTTGCTAACAAATTAATTGGTTCTTCTTTTCTCTTTATCTACAAACTTGTTTTCATTTTTCAAGCAAAGACATTAAACTAGGTATTTATCAAAGACATCAAGTGAGGTATTTATCCAATCATTTGGGTTGAGAAGGCTTAAGAAAACCCCACAAGCTGTTTGAGTGATCTGCTGCACAGCTATTTGCACATATCAACAGCTGCTCTGAAGACAAATGAACTTTGGCACTTGAGAAGCAAAGTCTTAACCCAGCTGTGAAATCAAGGTGAATAAAGCAGGCTGGGAAAGCAGCACTGAGATGTCTCTGCTGTATCAACCAAACAAAACCACAAGGCAGAACTCTCTGAGAAGGCAGACAGGAGTGCAGGAACCCCTAAAGAAGCTGGTGTAGCAAACCAACCTGTCTCCAGCCTGTACTCCCATGGGGAAGCAGTAGTTGAGCTCCAGCCTGGCAATGTTCCCCAGGCGCAGCACTATTCCAGCGCCATAGGACCAGCGGATGCACTCTGCCAGCCTCTGCAGGTGTGCCCTGGGACCCTCACCTGCAGCCAAACACCAAGGGATGAGCAGCAAAGCAAGAAAGCAGAACTAGAATAAAAATACTGTCATTTTAGTTGGACTGTTGGCTGGTCTCTATGTCCCCCTATAAGGCACGTACTAACAAGGAGGAGGAAATGAGAGACTTCACTGTCTTTACTGCTCTCTTCCAGTATCTGAAGGGAGCCCATAGGAAAGATGGAGAGAAACTACTGACAAGAGCCTGCAGTGACAGAACAAGGGGGAATGGCTTCACACTGACAGGGAGGAAGTTTAGATTGGTTATTAGGAAGAAATTGTTCCCTGTGAGGGTGCTGAGGCCCTGGCACAGGTTTCCCAGAGAAGCTGTGGCTGCCCCATCCCTGGCAGTGTCCAAGGCCAGGCTGGATGGGGCTCTGAGCAACCTGGGATAGTGGAAGGTCCCTGCTTATGGCAGGTGGGAGAACAAGATGAGCTTTAAGGTCTCTTCCAATCAAAACCATTCGGTGATCCTATTCTATGATTTAGTGAGTCTACTAATTTTAAGTTGATTGAAGTATCTCCCTCCCATATGGATGTGACCCTTCTTACATCTAGTGAGGCAGATATCAAGTATCACTATATTCTAAAACCGACTGAAATCATATTGAAAAGTCATACATTAATACACTGAAACATATCCTGAGCAGAGTTAGGGATGGGAGGTAAGCAAGTCCCATCAGCTACCACACCCTCATCTAATACCACCACTTTTTCTTTAGTTCATCCCAGTAAACACCACAACCCCACTAAAACATCATCTTTCGTTCTCCCTTCAAATGGTGTAAGATAGAAAGTGTTAGTTACACACAGGTCTGCAAACATCACCTGTTCACAGACACTACCATTACCCTCCCGCCTCTCTTTCCTACAAGTTGTGCTGGAAATTATGGAGAGAGCTAAATAAACTACTGGCAATCTGTCAAATATATAAGTTAAAGCAGCAGGTTTTTGACAGGCACCAAAATATATGCAATAAACAAAGTGAGTGAAAACAATTCTCCCTTTTGCTTTTATATGAAGAGAAGAGGGTTTTTCTATTCTGTTGAGTCTTACCATAGTTGAGATTGCAGAGATTGCCAGCATTCAGGAAGAAATGTGTTCGGAAAAGATCTCCAAACCCTCCGTGGCCAGGCCGGAAAGGGAGAGGGGTGTAGAGATGCACTCCCCCAGCCCAGAAGGCTTCTCCTCCCAAATAATCACCTGTATGGGCAAAATATTGGAATAAAGGCACTTACTGTGGAATATATTAGAAGAATCATTTGTTAAAGGTACAAAAACATCCACAAGTTGTTTTACATTCCATAAGATTACATTCCGCTTCTACCCTTTACAACTCTTCCCATTTGCTTCCAACTCCTCCAAACTCACCACTATTAATTTGAAAAATTAGCACTTCCACATTTCTTTAAACCTTCCAAGGGAAGCGCATTTTTCTTCCTTCCCTTACCAGAACAGCCTGAGGCATGCACTTACTCATGGCAGTTCATCAGAATTACCTCCTGACCACCTCTGCAATACTTTCCTTGGTTTTAAAAATGGGAAATTGATACAATTGAACAATTAACTTCAAAATAGACTGGATACTGAATCCACTGATAACAGCAAAGTAAGGCAGAGAAGTGAGCAAGTTCCTGGTTCTCCAAACATCTCTGTCAAGCAGATTATCTTTCCCCTAAGCTACCTGAACACAGGCTGTGTCAAACAATACTAACCACGTTTTGGGAACTTTTCCAATGACACAATGGAAATGTGCAAGTCTGAACACGCACATGGTTTACATGATTAATCAGTAATTAATCATGGCTTAACTAAGAACTACCTGGCTTTATCCCACTGTGAACTAATCTGTAACAACAGATCAAAGCCATAACATTTCTCAAAGTGCAGAATGAGTGTAATTATTTTCAGGTTATACAAAGTTTAAGGACTCTGTGTGACACATCAGTATTTACAGTATTGTCAGAAGAGGGGGATTTACAAATGTCAGACCTTCACTCTGGGGTCCAATGCTGTACATGCTGAATCCACGCACGCTTGTTGGTCCACCAAGGTAAAACCTAGTGAATACAGATAAGTTTAATTTAACGCTTCACTTAAAGGTAACTTTGTAACAAGTTTAGTAAGTAATGTGATCTTTAAACACCAGCATTAGAAGGCAAAATTGGCTACAGAGTCACAATCTGGCTTTGTGTCTGAATAAACCTCTGCCTGCTACGGAATTTTGCAGGTGATAAAAATCATTTCACAACCATAAATATGGGCAGGCAGAGCTACTACACAGCAAGTTATACATTTTTACCAGCCCAATATGAAAATGGCTTGAGTATGAACATGCATTTATAGCTAACTACAAACACTTTAATCTCCTCAGCACTACTACTGTTTTTCTCTTGTGCAGAGTTTTCTATACACAATACCTCTGTTGACTGGGAAAAAAACCCCAAACATTCAAAAAACTTGCCTGTCAGCTATACTGGATGGCTTGTCTCCAATAGGTACCAGCATTCCACCCCAGAGTGATGCTGAAATAACCTTTGGGGAGAAAAACAAATTGTTTATTTGGCAGAGCTCCCATCAGTCTCCCAGAGTCACACCTGCTCACAGCCTGTGGATATCACACCCTGTATGTCAGATTTGCCACAGGATTTTCAGGAAACTCTTGAAAGCTGCTGCCCTCTTTCTTTTATGCAGTGCTGTGCCTTGAAAGCATCAATATATAGCACATTTCAGCCAAATGCTACTTCCACAACAGCTTAAGGGAGCACTCAACCTCATCCAGCACCTCTGGTCTTGAGAATTTTCATCTCTTGAATTAAGACTGCTGTCATCAATTATTCTTGGCTATTTGAAACCCACAAGAGACTGAGTTACAAAAAGCAGCTGCCAAAAATGTACAATTATGACCTGTCTGTAAATTAACCTTGCAATTACATGAAACCACCTTCTGCAACTCTCTATACTGACATCAAATAAACATACAGAGCTACTCTTTATCTATAAAAAATAATTCTTGCAACTCAAATCACCATAACAAATAGATTCATTCACTTGCTTGCAGCCAGTGCAGAAGTACTACTGATAGACAGTGGGATGTATTGCTAATACCTCTGGGATACAAATTATTGTAACCTCTGACTTCTAAATGTTCATTATGCAAGTTGTTGTTTAATTCCCCATTCAGCTCTGAGGAGAATTTATTGTACTATCTCCATGTGATAATTTTTTTTCTAAATGCAGTTAGAAATATTCTGGGGATATGTTGAAATTCTTATTCCAGTTTTTCAGTATTTCAATTCAAAACCTTATTTCCACCTAATACTAAATCAAGGCTGTTGAAATCAAGTCTTCCCATTTTTTCCCAATTATCTTACACACAAGAAACAATTACATGCTACGATAATAAGATGAATAGTTATATATGCGTCATTTCAATTAAAAAGAAAATTAAACCAAGATTATATAGAATAATCATGAAGGTTTCAAAACTTTAAAATTTTTCAAAAACTTCCAAAGTTTTTCAAAAATCCCTCCTAAGGAAGACTACAAAGAACAGACATGACAGACATTGCTTCTAGAAGGAAAATAATTCTTATGGTTAACTGTGAAACAAGCTCTCTCCAAAATTCCCACTTTTCAAGTGACTGTGCACAGCAGGAACAAAGTTAAAAATAAAGATAATCCCTCTTCCAGAAAACTAAATCAAGTTATCTACTCCAGCCATTTTTCACAATGCTTTTCCTAATCTATAGTGAAAAATAATCACAAGACACACGTTTAAATGCCCCAGAAAAACCTCAGGTCAGTTACTAAAATATCTTTTAAAAATTTACCGAATCCCAGACAAGTTGCTTATTCAACTGCAATTCAAAATCCTCTTTCAGGAAGCTCACATCTCCACCTGTATAGCCAGCCAATTCCTGCAAAGACATAAATTTATGGAAGTTGCAATAGATATTTCATGTTTCTTTCCTCTAAATTTTCGGCATGCCTGCATCAGCACAGGCAGCATTTTTCTTACTAGAAATACAGAAATACTGGCATGGTGAGGCATGCACGAACCTCAGAATAATGAGCTACATTTTTTTTCTTTTCCAAATATTAAACCAAACTATTGCTTTCCAAGCCATTTTCTAAATGAAGGCAAGAAAGAATGGAGCTGGAAAATTCAGCATCCAAAATCAAGACTGTATTTCCCTAGATCTGAGAAGATTTCATGTGCTGAAGAAAGACATGACACAATTTGTTAATTTCAGCTCTCATGAAGTGACTGAACTAACTCAGTTGTTAGAGGCAGGGTCTAACAAACGACACAGTACCTAAACCCTGAATTACAACCACTTTTCTCAACTCACACAGTTCACTGCTGCTTACTTTTAGTTCCAGTGGCATTTCAAATCTGCCTCTAAAGCACTGGAGAAAGTAATGTTTCTGAAGTATTACCCATACAGCAGAAAAGCCAGCTTTTAGAAAGGCTCTGACTGTAACAAGAGGGAAAAGCATTTTCTGTGCCAAAATGATACATGCATATGCCTCGGAGAGTTATTTTTACCCAGTCTTTCATTTTTAACTCTGACTTTAAAATTTTGTAAGTGGCAACAGGACTACAGCCTGCCAATCTGTGCATGACAGTGTTAAAAAAGCAGGGCTAATTAATATCCACTGAAAGTGTAGTGCAAATACTGTCAGGGACAGAGTCTCTCAGCTAATAAATAATTTAATGCTCATGGAGAGGCTGTGCTCTTTAACTAATGGCATACAAATGAAAATTTTCCTCCATAAAAAAGTTTCATGATTTTAAAAGCCACACTCAGTAAATAGAAAATGTAATTACCAGTCCACATTTTCTCCTAGTCAATTTTAGATTAATTTCTAACTTTAGACATTTTTAACATGAATATCAATTAGATAAATTAAGACTTATTTGAACACACAGATAAACCCCAATAATAGCACAAGTAATTTAAAACTACCTGATTAATTTTCAGCAAAGCACCTCGTTTTGGCAAGATTGTGGAGTTCCGGGAATCAACTACCATGGCATGCTGAGAAGAACAAAAAAAAATTGGGTTATGTTCTCATATCTGTCGAAAGCCTCGGAGAGACACCATTGTTTTCCTTTCAAAAATGTGCAAACAGTGGAAGACAACCACAGCTCCACCTAAGATTAGTGGAGCTACATGGATTTGGGTACAAGATCCCTACAGACTGGCTTTGTTTGACATTTATAGGCCACATAAAATGCATATATTTGTATCTTCTGCCCATGTCATGCACCAGACACAGAGCACAGCCCAACTGCAACCCACCAATCTGCAAAGAGCTGATCTCCCACAGTTTGTAAGCTGCAAGTGAAAGATGGCAAGTGACCAGAAACTGGCACAGGGGAGAATGTTTACAAAAGGCTTAGGATAAGGACATTTACTCTCCCTGTCTGCCATAAAATAAAGCAATTCTGCAAAAAGAGATGGCAGGTGAGACAGAGGGAGAACAAACCAAAGCCTAACAGCCAACTGTGAATTCCTGTTCTCCCTTTGGGCCCCCTGGATTACTCCACGGCAATGACCAAACACAACAAAAGATGTCTGAAAGAAAACACATTCCCTTCAAACACAAAAAGCTCCTTTGGTATCACTCCTAAGTATGAGATGACACATAATCCTGTATTTTTAAAATATTATCATGAAAAAGCCTTACAGAGAGAGAAGATTTTAGAGAGTGTCCACTTTCCTCTCGAACAGAAAAGGATGCTGTTCTAGCAAGGCAGCCCAGCTCTCTCCACACACCTTCCCACTTCAGAGTGTTACTGGTCTTCCAGACGGGAAACTACAATAAAGAATTGAGAAAGTCATCAAAACAACTATTACAAAATTAAAATAAATATTTTTTATATTTGAGTCTGTGGTTTTCTTCCTAAACTTCTTGAAACAGAGAGAAATCCTTTTCCATTTCAGAGTTATGCTAATTCTGCTTCAGCCAAGAGAGTTAGATGCACACTAATTAATCCATCCCAAATGAAAAAATATCTTGAATTGGGCTGATACAGTAAGCTAGGCAGACAACTGCCTCTCTGAAGTGAAATTTTTTTAAAATTTGAAGAAAAACATACTAGCATTTTTATACAGCCAAAAGTAACAAAAAATCTAAGATGCAAAACCTCTGTCATTTTCAAATCACTGACCTCTTTCAAATAAAGGGAAGTCAGTCCTGTACATGAGTGATTCAATAATTCAAAAAGTAAACCAAATATTTCCAAGACCTCAACAGAAATGTAAATGAAGCATGTGTTACACTTGTGCTACACTCACATTAAATTCT
Organism: Acridotheres tristis; assembly: GCA_037013685.1. NCBI lineage: Eukaryota > Metazoa > Chordata > Aves > Passeriformes > Sturnidae > Acridotheres > Acridotheres tristis. Next base: position 63,786,335 of record CM072885.1, read on the forward strand.
GCTGATATTCCTCTGTCTGTTTCTCGAAGAGAGCTCCAAGGGAACTGTCCAGTTACTTTGTATATATTAACTGAAAAACTGAAACACAACATTACTGGCAGGTTTGAAAGGGAAACTATTTAAGGTACAGCTCTGAACAACCACAAAAATTTCAGAAAGTAGCTCTGCTACATCATTACCAGACTCTCAGGAAAGAATAAATGCAATTCCTTCTCAAGGAAAGATGTTATTAATTGTTTTATATTCCTTCACTAAAAAAAGAAGTAGAGAAAAATGCATCCCCTACTTTTTTTCAAAGTTTCCAGGCCGTGGTTTGAAGAAGGACAGGCCATATGAAGTTTCCTTTGTTCCATAGGAGAACTGGAAGGTCACCTTTTCTGCACGTCCAAGGACATTTGGGAACTTGAGTCCAAGCACCTACAGAAAATAAATTTTGAAAACCCCAAAACATTAGATAAACAAACAAAAATCTCCCTATATCATAAGATTTTATGTTGTTTGCTGTCTTGCATCTTAATCATATGCTAAAGACAATGACATCATAAGAATTAGAAATTAAGATGTTTAAAAATACTTGTAACTGAATGTGGTTTTTTTTCTCAATTAGTTCTCTCTCTGCACTGGCAGCAAAAGCCAACAGTGCAAGTTACAATCAAACATCCAACTTTTATTGCTGTTTAGTAGCTGCACCCTCACTAAGCCATCAGTACTGATGTTAGTTCAAGCAAAATCTCCCAGCCTGTCTCAAAGCCCTGGAGAACAAATCTTTGGCACAACAACCAGCTGCTCCACAACTGCACTCTCCCACTGATCCTGAGGAAAAACTGTCAGAGAGGGTTCATCAGAACCAAAACAAGGGAAAATTTTCACTGTGGAGCCACTTCTCTGTAGTTTTGAGCAACAAGATCCATTTGCAAGCAGATCTGATGGTGGTATAATACAATTCTACAATTCTCCAGAAACTACTGAAACAATTTTGCCTATTCTAACACAGATTCCTTGCATTCTTCAGGCAGATCTTGGCCCTTGGGCAGAAAAGATGGAGTAGGTTTCCTCCCAAAACAGACACTACCACTGTACTATTGCTATGTGTTCTATTGGAAAAGAACCAAAAAAACTCCCAAATCCTGATTGCCTTTGTCTGACAGCTGTTGGAAGCAAACCAATAACCTGAGCTGTGTAATGATGGTTATTATGGCATAAAGACAAAAGGCTTTTAATATGAAGTACTAGATATATAAGCTTTAGCTGAATTTGAGGGATTAGAATAAATAAATCTATTCAACTCTTAAGGAAACATAATCTGTGTTGTGGATATCAGTGTATAAAAGTCATGCTTTTAGAGTATTCATAAGTTTTACTTCTCTGTGTTAAATTAAAATCAAATAAAGGAGGAAGCTGAGCACAAAAAGAGAAACCCAAGCAGCATTCAGTCAGTTCTGAGCAGCACTGGAAGCAACAGGTAGGATTCCCTGCTGGATTCCTTCAGGCCACAACACCCTGGACCTGGCTCCTGGAATTGGAGCTGCATAAGCAGCTCTCAACTCACCCAGTTCCAACTCTCCTTGCATGTGCAAAACACCATCACCTGAGTCATGTGGGATCTTATCCAGGTTAAAAATACTCCCAAGAGGAAAAGGATGAGTCCCTTGATCTGGCTTATCCACCAGCCCCAGGCACAGCTGCCCCGTGCAAGGGGCAAAAAGGGTGCAGGGTGAGCACCTGAAAGCACAATCTGCTCACAGCAGCACTTCTGGTAAAAGCACATTCACAGAGCAGCACTACAGCTGGTACTTCCTGTGGCAACTGGTAAATATTGCTCACACAACATTTTAATCTGATGCATCCTTTATTGAGTCACATGAAAACAAGTTCCAAGGCTTGTAGAATTCATGAAAACGTTGAGCTCTACAGCCCAGAATAACTGGTATAGGGAAAAGGCAGCCAGAGAGAAAAGAGAAAAATAAGAATTTCTAAGTCAAATATAAAGCATTTTGATTGAGAAAAAAATACTTCAAGTATAACTCAGAGAAACAAAATGCCAAATTCCTTACTAATCTCTCCAGTAGATGAAGTAACTTAAATAGTAGCAATAAATAATTCAAGAAGTTTCAAGAATTAGAAAACTAACATGCTGAGCTGGAAGCTACAGCACTGTCCCCCAGCTCAAAATAGGTTTCTGCTGAATGAAAGCCTGACACAAAGGCCTGACAAAGTCTTAGTAAGGCTGGATCAAGGTTGGACCACCAAATTCCTTGTTAGGCTTGAAACTGGAAGAGGAATATCAAAAGGCATTACTAATAATTTGAAATAATCCATACCATGCTGCCTTCATTGTTGCCAACCATGGTGTTATAGCTCCCAGTTAGCCTTCTCAATTCTGTTACCTCAAAGGTCACATCTAAACCATTTGGAAGAGCATCATCTCCTAAAGAAATAAATGAAGTGCATGCTATCATCAAAGAGTTATTTTAAAAATTACAGACTGAAGGTCACTTGAATTATTTGAAAACTGAGTTAAGGCATAATAAAAGTCCATGTTACAAAGTGAAACGGTTTGAGAAATGGATGTTTGGATGTGAGTGCAGAATTTGATTCAATCATAGGATGACTGGCTTCAATCATTTCAGGCCAATGTGACATGCAGTACAAGTACAGAAACATTTTCAAGTTTTCTCTCACATGTTCTTTGAAACTGTGGATTAAGGAAAGCTTACTGTAATTATTTTAAATGCTGAAAATTCACTCACGGACAAGTAACATTTAAATACACATACACATATATGCAAACACATAGATTTCCTTCATAGGAATAACTGATGTATATCCATTTGTATCCACAGCACACCCTTGTGTTCATCTAAAATATACACAAAGGTACACAAGACTAAGTTACATACACAAAAAATGTCCAGCCTATTACACAGGGAAATATATATTACAGGTACGAATATATGAGAAAAAAGGTGAGGATTAATGAGGTAATACACACCTTGGCAGGTATCAATCAGAACATCCACCTGTCTAAAGATTCCGAGACGAAGCAGCTTCTCACGAGCTTCATGTGATTTTCTCATCACCTACAGCATGAGAAAAGTAGCTCAGTCACAGAATCAGAGGATATTTGGGTTGGAAGGAGCTTTCAAGATAACCTAGTCCCTTTCAGTCTTCCAGGTTAACAAAAAATAATGAGGATAAATCAGTTAAGATGCAGCTAAGTTGTAAAATATTCACAGATTTTGTATTTAAAGACACACGTGCACCTTCAAAACAGAAGACAACCATTTTAACACTTGCATTTGCAGAAATAATTTAAACCCAGAGCATCTGGCTCAGTAACTTCATACTTTTCATTAGTTTGATTCCTCAGTACTTTATTAGTTAAAACAATTATTCAAATAGGTTCCAGTAGTTACAACTTATTTAGGAGGCCCCTGTTCCTGACAGAGTTGCCACATGTCTGAAATAAGCATCCCAAAGCAGGAAAAAAGAGAGAAAAAAGTTTTAATTAATTTTTAAACAGCAAGTCTGTAATTCACTGCAGCACTTACATCAATGAGATTTCTTGCCTTGAAAACATCAGCAATTTCATACATGATGACGTCATCTTTGGTCCTTCCAAGTCCGTCGAAGTGGACATGCTGAACCACCACCTAAACACAGCAAATCTTTACACACAAGTACTGGATTTGCATCCAAAAACGAGGATCAAGGTCATCGGTGCACAAAAATTATTACTAGAAACCCTGATGATTCCTAGGGCTAATTCCTGCTCACCTACATTATCAGAAATCAGGGCTATCAAAGATTCTGGGATGTTGTTCTCATAACACAAAAATGAGAGAAAAGAGATCTCTAACACCAAAGCTAACAATGGTTGTAGCACAAGACATCCTGACAGACTGCAGCTGCTGAGGTTTTAGTTGTAAATGTTGTATGGACAAAGAAGCAAGTGCAGAAACCACACAAGTACATAAAATAGAATTATGTAGTTAGTCGTAGTTGTTTGCTACTTCTTTTATCAGCTATACATAAGCAAAGAATTAAAAGAAGAAAATCAAACATGTGCAAAAGCAACAAATATTTAAACTCTATTAAAATCATCACTACCACAGAATCAGTGCAGTTTCAAATGCAGCTGAAAATCACTCCCACTATGAGGTTTTATACTTTCATCTTGATACATAATCACCTGAGACAATTTTATTGTAAAAAGCACCTTCCACACTACCCAGTAAAAGTGGACTACATTTCCTTATTTTTTTCAACCTTTTAAGTGAACTATAATTTTAGGGGTAAATGTAAAAAAAAATCTGCTTCAAATAGTTGTCAATGATTAGAACAGGCTGCCCAGGGCAGTCACCACCCCTGGGGAGATTAAAAACCATGTGGATGTGGCACTTGGGACATGGTTTAGTGCTGGAATTGGCAGTGCTGGGTTAACAGTTAAGACTCTGTGGGTTAATACTTAAGATTCTGTGATCTCAGAGGTCTTTTCCAACCTAAACAATTCTGTGATTCTACATCAGAATTTGTAAGAGAGACTATGCAGATTATGCTACCTCTATCAGAAATATCTGTATGACTCTATGTATTCGTGTATAATAAAACAGCAAAATAACAGCAACCTCCTATTACTGCCAATTGCTTAAAAAAAACCACCAAGATGTTTATTTCCCTCCACAAAAAAATCAGGATATTGCTCAGGCACTTACATCTTTGTTTTCAAGAATCTCCTGCTTGGCCTCAGGTTCAACTTCAACCAGTTCACCTTCCTCTCCCAAGGCACCAAAGTTCGGCCCAGGCACTGGAAGAGGCTCCAAACTCTGAAAGCAAAAAAGAAAACTGCATTTAATAGGGTACACGGATTTGCAATTTGTGCCTTTTGTAAATGAGAAAAGCCTATGGTTCTCAACAGTGGGCTCATCAATCCTAAGGGAAAAAAGCAAATGAGAACTAAAATGAAAGGAATTACCAGAACACTTGACACCTACTCAGATGCTGAAATTTTTAACAAAAGCTAAATAGCTTCCACCTTTAATGATTTCCGAAAAATACACTGCATTCTTCCAAAAAGTAGCCTTAGCTTTTAAGACAAGCTTCCTGTGTAAAAAGATGAATTCCCCTTCTTAAAAAAAAATCTAAAAACCAGGCGGTCACTTCTCTAGTTTGGCTTTTAAGAGGCAGAAGAATATGAATGTCAAACAATAAAATAAAAAGGGTGCTCTCAGAATGTTGGGTTGTTTTGCATGTATTTATTTGCTTTTATATTTCAGCATTTCTTTTAGAAGTAACCTTCCAAATAAGGCTCGAGAACCTCAAGATCTGACCACCAGAGCCAAACACTTTAATGAAACACAGCATGGCTTTATTTATTATATCTGAAAGAGTCCTAAAATAAGAATTATCAGAATAGCTGCTTTCCCGAATATCAAATTGTTGTTGCATATCAAAATCTAGTTAAAAGAAGGCAATACATTCTCCCACTGTCACAATTTTCATGCAGGTGTGAAATACAATATTGTCTAGTAGTTCACACCACAGATGGACACAAACCAGAGAATATAAGCAAAACATCTTGAAACAGAAATTACATTAGTCATGGTATTCATATACTCTAGAGCCTTAACTGGAGGCAGCTGCCTGCAGCTGTTCTTCAGCCTTAAACTGAACACTTAGACTTCTGTGTTTCTTCTTTAAGCACTGGTATTTGGAGATTTGAGAATCGATTCACAATGATTTCAGGCGTGTGAAGCCTCTCAGCCCTCTCCAAGCAATGCAACACTCCAGCCTCCAATTCTCACCAGGGGTGCCTCTCTTTGCACTGTGCTTTTTCAGCTGCTTGGGTTGGGGTTTTGTTTGATTTGGGTCGTTTTTATTCTGTTTCCATTTCCCCAGCCTCATTCTTGCCAGCCCACACCCCTGGGGAGGGCAGCTCTGGGAAAGTCCCAGGAAAGACCTGAAGAAGACACAGATTTTCTATAGAAATGTTGTACTCAGTAAGAAATGTTTTCTCCCTTGTGAGGGTGCTGAGGTCCTGCACAGGTTGTCCAGAGCACCTGTGGCTGCCTCATCCCTGGAATTGTCCAAGACCAGGTTGGACGGGGCTCGGAGCAACCTGGGATAGTGAAAGGTGTCCCTGCCCATGGCAGCGGGGACGTGCGACCACATGACCATACAGGTCGCTTACAAGCCGTCAGTATCTATGATTCTATAAAAACGCCCAGGAATGAGCTGGAAGGGAAGGCGCCTCCGAGCACAGGCACGGGCTCCGACCCCTCCTCCCTGCCCCGGCCGGACTGTGCCAGAAGCGGCGGGCTCGGAGCGGCTGAGGCGGGACGCAGCCCCGATGACAGCCCGGCCGCAGCCGCGCTGTGCCCTGCCCGAAGGTCGCGGCGGGGAGCGCGGGACCGTGCGACCTTCGGGCGGCTCCGGCGCGGGTGTCCGGGTCCCACCCCGGGCAGGTCCCGCCCCGGCCGATCCCCAGGGCCCAGCGCTCACCCGGGCGTGCACGGTGCCCATGGCGGCGACTGTGGCGCGGGCGCGGCCTCGTCGGCTCCGGCGGGCTCCGGGCGCTCAGGGCCTCAGCGTGGGGGCGGCCATGACAGGCGGCCCCGCCCGGCGCCCATTGGCCCGGGAGGCGGAAGGGGAGGGGCCAGGGGAGAGCTTCCGGTGGGCAGCGGACACCCGGAACCCGGGAGAGTCGCCCTAAAGCCGGGAGAGTCAGCGTGAACCCGGGGGATTCATCCCAAACCCGGGAGAGTCAGCGTGAACCCGGGGGATTCATCCCAAACCCGGGGGATTCATCCCAAACCCGGGAGAGTCAGAGTGAACCCGGGGGATTCATCCCAAACCCGGGAGAGTCAGCCTAAACCGGGGGGATTCACCCCAAACCCGAGGGAGTCAGCCCAGACCCAGGAGATTCACCCCAAACCCGGGAGATTCACCCTAAACACGAGTCAGCCCAAACACAGGAGATTCACCCCAAACCTGAGAGAGTCACCCCAAACCCGGGAGAGTCACCGTGAGAGGAATGTTGAATTTGTCTTTATAAATGAGCTGTGGATCTGCTCGTCTAGCACTGAGAGATAAAAGAAACAATAGGATGGATTCCACTGATTGATGAATGGAAAAAGTTATTTGCCTTTACAAACAAACTGTAGGGCTGCTGATAAATGAAATTGGATATCGAAAGATGAAAGAAGCAACGGAGGGAAAACTATGAATTCTATAAGAATTAAATATTAAAAGGGAGGGTTATACATCAGAGGGGAATTTCAGGTATCAGGCGTTCCGGGAAGTCTGTGCCTCTCAAGTACCTCAGCCCATGGGGAAAGAGAGAGGGAAGTGCGGCCGGAAAATAGGATAAAAAGGAGGCTGCGTCCTCCAAAAATTTGAGAGATCCCAGGGGAATGTCCCATGGCCTCTCCCTTTATTCGAATAAAGCAAAAAGGACTCCTCTGTCTCCTTTTTGGACATAAACCTCTGGTGTTTGTGGATTAATTTTCCTGACAAGCGGAAACCAGGGGGATTTACCCCAAACCCTGGGGATTCACCCCAAACCCGGGGGAGTCAGCCCAAATCCATGCGTTTGTCTCACCCCCAACCCACAGGATTCACCCCAAATCCCTGTGTTTGTCTCACCTTTAACCCATGGATTCACCCCGAACTCACGCGTTTGTTTCACCCCAAACCCAGGGAATCAGATTAAGCACCCGCAATTGAAAGCTCATGTTGTAAATTGCTTAAAATTCATGGTATTGTGATTATTATTACTAGTATTACTACTATTATGTTACATTCAATTTTCTCTAGATATTTCTATATTTCATTTTTTATAGAGTATAGATTTATATATTAAATTATACTAGAGATTTATAGGTCATATAGTTATATATTAGTTATGCTTTACATTACTGATACAGTTTATATGTTTTCAAATATCTCTATTAAAGATAAATATTTTAGTGTATCTTCTATTATTCATAGAACAAATTATTTAATGGGTTATTATTCATATTTAGTTATCTGCTAAGTTAGTTTTAGCTCAGAAACAATGCACCCTTCGTTTTCTCCCTTCAGACCCAACTTTCTCTGGGTTTTATTTGTTTAAATGCAACAAGGTATTTGTAAAGTAACTGCATAAGACAAAAAAATCCCATCAAAACCGAAATAAAAACCTAAAAAAAGACAAAAACCCCATAAAACTTTAAATTGAGGTGACATTCAAGTCCAGCTGGAGTATGAACAAGCATCTCCCAAACTTCAGAGTAGTACTTTAAAAAAAAAAAACCTCAGAACCATCAATGATATCAACACATTCTGATTTAACTTGCACTAGGGTGAACTGCACTCAAGAAAGCTCAGAGACCACGGTAACAGAAGAGATTGTGTTTTTAATTTGAAAACAAAACAAAACAAAAAAGAGTAAATGGGAGCTTGTGCCCAACAGAAAAAGTGGTTAAAGTTGATTTAAATGTACTTAACACAAGTATTCCAAAGTCCAGAAGCAGAACTTGGCATTCCTGCTTCATTTCTAACACAAACTGGTAAACTAATGAATGAAGACAATTTAAAACAGATCTCGTATATTTTAATTGTAGTTAAGAGTAACAATTCCAAGGTTTTTTTGCAAGTCTGATGATATATACACCCAAGAAATGAACAGAAGAGTAAAGTAGCACCAGCTTTGTGAGTACAGAAATAGAGAGCTCAGCACTTCCTCCCCAACCTAAAATCCATTTGAATATTGTAAAATGCAGCACTCCAAGATTAGGGAAATCACAACTGAGAGACTGTTTGAAAGGCAGGCCCAATTCAAGTGCTGCATTTTGCCCAAATCTCACACTCCCATGTCCCAGCTCCTGAGCATCCCAATCCAACCCCTTTCCCTGGACAAGAGGCCCTGAAGCAGCTCTTCCCTGGGAATTCCCACAGAATTCCCTCTCTTGAATAAGAAGCTTCCCAAGGTCACATGCTCCACCCAAACACATGAGCAAATCAACTTTAAAGTCATTATTGTTTCTTTCTACTTAAAAATTGTACAAGACCTCATAAACCACTAGAACAGTAAATAATCCTAAAATCACTTTCTTTCCCAGATGCCCTCATGCACTAAAACATTGTCTTTGTTAAAATCATGCAGAACCTTTGTAGTGGAAATGGTTTAAGCTGCCAGCTCTCAATAGAGGTATGATTTGGCTAAATTTTCAATCTATTATTTGAGACCTCTGCAGACCTCCCTGAATATTGATACTTCTACCAAGCCTTACATCTTCCTTTAGCAACAGGGAACTGACAGAAGGAAAGAAAAATCTCAGAAACTAGAGGGGAAAAAAATAAAAAATGATCGGGCAACAATTACAGAGACAACCTAAACATCATTCACCACTTGCTATACACTGATTTTTGTTAACATCTTCTGTAAAGTTTAACATCTTCTTCACATACTGTTTGCTACTAACCACAGACACTATTTTACCTACTTTTCAATACTTGATCAAGTATTAAGTTGATTTATATTAAGTTCCAAAAAACAAGTTCTCTGAAATCGCTGAAACTGTACTTGTTTACATTTCAGGGGAGGTGCCCCATTTCTCACATCATTTTCACCTGAAGTATTTCAAGAGGAAAGAGACACAGAGGAAAGGTAATAGGAATTGCAGAATACATACAACAACCTCGAATAATACTGTTCCTACAGTATCTTGTCCAGACAACATTCCATAAACACAACACTATGTTTAAATATAAGGCAAACGGACACAGGAGGCCACTAAGAAACTCACTTGTGTATTCCTCTTAAGGGAGTAAAAGTCCAATTTCATTTAAGTGCTACAAAAGTAATCCTAACACATAATATTGCTAAGAAACACATTTTTAAAAATGTTCTCTTATCGATGCTTGTTTGCCTAACAATCTGTTTACAGAATTTGTATTTTTTATGCTGAAAGCAATTTTTAAAAAGATTTCTTTCCAGAGAGACACTGTTTAACTACAAGCCTTAGTACAGTTGATTGAGCTGGTGCTTCGACAGAGCTATAATCTGTTACTTAGTATAGCAGCCACTGTTTTTATAATCCTTAAAACAGTAAAATTCCCAAGGCAGATTTGTCAGGAAGCTGTAAACAAGTAATTTCCCAAGACTTATTGGCAACAAAATGACTCCTAGCCTAAGTTTTAATTTTTTCTGCCAAATTTCAGTTTTTGTAAGTGTAGAATGACTTCCCAATTAATACTCTGGAGCAGTTTGGAAACTTGTCTCTGAGGAAGAGTCAACATCTATTTCCAACGCAGACTCATCAGGGTTTGGGAGGAAATTAGGATAGGACTTTAAGTCTGAGTGCTCCTGGATATCAGCAGGATCATTTTTTATAGCTGAGTGCATGAAACATGAAGATTCCCAGAGCCAGCTCTCAATGTGTGCAGCAGAGTGAGGCATTTTGAGGTGGCAGTATGAAGAGTGAAATTCTACAGTAGATGGGACAGTTTGACATTTTCTTAGTGATGTATAATCATCTTTCCTGTTTAAAGAGAAGAAAGGAAAAAAGGAGATTATTAGTGTTTCAGTGGCATTTTTGTCATGTTTACAAATAGCAAATACAGTTGTTCACCTTCCTGAAGGTCATCTCTGCATTCCACTTTAATATCAGCTTGTTATCGCCAACCTGAACAACTGGAACAGAACTTGTCTACAGTCTAAACCAGCACCTGAATCACCAGGTTAGCCTTTTCCAATCTGAGAAACAGGAAACTGAAGTTTTATCCAAGAACAGCTATTTTTTAATAAGTTTTCTCTTTTCTCTTGCAGTCCTTTTGCTGAAATAAAACCAAACTCAAACAACAAAAACCCAACAAAAAGACAACATGCCACAATCCCTCTCACAAACAAAAATACCTCAGCTTGCCATACGAAGACACTTCAATACTGCTTGAGCTGCTTTTCCACAAGAAGAAAAACAGTGTTTGTGTTTAATCGTGATGCAATGACTTAAGAACTCCTCTTAGAAGTTATTTCTGAGACAAACTTGTGATTGTGTGTCTTCCCAAAGCCTGTCTCAAATGAAGAGACTCAGAATTGGTAAGTCTGGAGTATGAGAAACTGCCAAATAAGGGTAAGAGTGGGAAGGTGACAATCCCCAAATTTATTGTGGAAAGTAATCAGAAATATTAAGAAAAGAACTAAAGGACACTGGATTACATGTGCCATCAAGTAACTGAGTAGAGGACAGTAGGATGAATAGCAAATATACACCAAGAACTACATTTTTGCTCACAGAGATGCCTCCAAGCCAACTACTGTTATTCAAGAAAAGGCTTTAACTGATTTCAAAACGAGAATTTCTAAAAGTGCATCATTTGCATGCAGCATCACTTCACCTGGCTGCACAGAACAGCTTGCTTTTAGCCTGGGCATAAACTGTGGCAGCAATCCGAAAAAGCTGCTCCTGCATCCATCGAATGTCAGCAGGCATGTCAGGAAACCAGTTCACCAACCTGCAGGCAAAACCAAAACACAGCTTTTGTAAGCAGGGGATTTAATCAGAGTTATATTTAGGCACCCTGTCACACATTCAAAACAGTTTTTTTCTCCCCAAATCAACCCCCCTAACCAAGGTGTCCATTTCTTCCCAACCTCCCTGAATTCCCATCTACCCCTCTCTTGTCTCTTCCACAAGCTAAGAAAAGGGGCAGCACAAATCGCTGCATCTCTGAGTGGCTGACCAGTGTGTGCATTCCACACCCTGCACAGGAATCCTGCAAAATAGTCCTGTCTCCAAGACCTTTGTGGTAGGAACTTTCTGCTCAGTTTAAAGCAAGCTGGAAGAGGAAGGAAGAACAAAAGAAAAGCACAATGGAAGAACAAAGAGAAAGCAAAACCAGAACAATGTCCCAAATGTACTTTTTTTTTTCCTTATGATACCCTTGAGAGGAGTCAGCTACATCAGAGTAGGACAAGTTGGAAAACCCTACAGAGAAATCTGGGGAAACTTGCTGCCTCCCCATCCACCAAAAATGGCACAAAAGTGCCACATTCAGTGGTACAGAAACAAAATCTTTCACTGGAATTCTATGGTTTAATAATAATATGGTTTGATTACCAGAATTGATTTTTCAAGATTTTCTAAAGACAGTCATGACATCTGCTGCTCAAGGACTGGAATTCCCTTAAGCAACCACAAAGCTTAGGATTCATGGTGCATTCATTGAGCATAACTTCTCCTTGACAAGAATTGAAACTTATCAAATAAAGCCCTGCTTCAAGAGCACAACTTTCAATCAACACAAACAAACTGGTAAGAGAATTTATATGGTGAGTAAACAGTGAATTTCACTCCTGGCTTCAGAAAGAAGCACAAGAAGGATGTGGATAGAGTTCAGATACCCCTGCAGAATATAGTAATGAACAATGTACTCCTGGAAAGCACAACTAAGGGTGCTTCTTTTGAGCAATTATAAGGTAACTATTAGTAATATGAATGTTTTATATAGGCATTGCTTATTTATCCAAAGCCTTGGATGCATCACATAGAAATAATGGGTCTTTTGACAGTTACCCCTTGAATTATAGAGTCCCAGAATGCCTCCCACACTGAATAATCTCTCAATGAGTACATTTCCAAAATGATGGTAGTGCTAAAAGAGTTCTTGACAAGTTCCTTACCGTAAAGCAACCGAGTAAGCAGACTCCACTGGGAGTGTGTATGGCAGCATCAGGTAGGATATCACCCTCATGGGGAAGAGTTTAGAGAACTGAGCATAGAATCCATTCTGTTCTTTACAAGCTTCCTGCAGTGCTTAAGAAGAATTATTAGGGAAAAGATGTTACACTATCTGAAAGCAGTTTCAGTAATTTTCTCAAGAGTTTTGTAATATCCAGTGAACATTATCAAGTCACTGAATAAGGCTCAGTTAGAAAATGAAAGAATTAATATCTGGGCACTCTTACCATAAACTTTCTCTATGATATTTTAAAATATAGGAACACAGACTCATGCCACAGGGACAAAACACATTATCCAAAATTTCTAAGCAATAGATCTAAGAATTAATGTAAAAAAATAAATAAATAAAAAAATCCAAATTAGCCACTCAGAGTTATAGGAAACAGCCTGAAGCATGCACCTTTACGAAGTCTGGGAGGGAGACTCTCAAATATGCTCTTCTCCAAAGGCCATGGATTTTGCTTTAGCTGGTCATTTAAGCTGGTCATTTTCAAAGCTTCTACTCTGTTATTTTCTGTCAATTTTCTTTTCTTCACATGGTCAATGTGTTGCTGTGCAGCCTCATGAGGGTTTCTTTTTGTGAAGGACAAGTGGATATAAATGGAGTCATTTAGAATACCTGAAAGAGTCAAGAGCTTTCACTTAGGTTTGATCCACAGGTCTCCTGAGTATCTGTACAGCACCTGAGGTCTGAACAAAGACCTGTCCTGAGGGAACATCATCATCATCTACCCCATGAGAATTCTCAATTGCACCTGGATCTTAGGATCCCACAAATGTTTAATCACAGTCATGGCTCTTCTGAAGGTTTAGGTCTTACTTTAAAACAGGTTCTAAAGAAAAGGAAAAAAGTGAACAATTAAGTGAAACTGCCCTGGAAACATACAGTCATTTACCAAAGTTGTTTTCCTGCAAGAAAGCAAAGGATTTAGAGGAGAGGAGGAAAACTGATTTAACATGCATTTGGAAAAAAAATCTAAATATTCATCAGATATATGGGAAATTTGACATGGCAGGTGTCACATGAGTACTTTGAGGTGTTGCTACAACAGGATTCAAGAGGAAACCAACAGGTTACAATATTTTTTAATCCAAAGTACAGATCTAAATCAACATGGATTACATTGCAAAACTGGTGCCAATTAAGAAATAGCACTGATAACTACCTTAGAAACAAGCACTAGATCATGAGTACAAAGAGAAAAACACAAGAAGTGTATTTACACTAGGTTTCTAGAAAATCATTATAAAATTACATATGGAAAAAAACTACCAAATTTGACTAGAATCTATACCTGCATACAAGAGAACCTATATCTTACTTGCAAGTACTAGTGAAAGACAAATGTCAAAAGAATATACAGTGAATTTAGCAAAGGAAAATATTCAAAGTGTCATAGATGGAGGGAGGAATTAATTCCTACAGCTGAAATAACTTAATAAGAAAGGTGATGCATAATGAATGACCTTGAAAGGTTATAATTATCATTGATTAAGCTTGATGCAAAACAACCCTGTGACAGAATAAAAACAAAGTTGATCAGAGGATTAGCAGTGTGAAAAGGAGGACAATAGTGCAATACAGAGAGGACATGAGGCAGAGAGACCAAGGAAGAACTGCAAGGAATGTCAGATATCAGTGTCAGATGGAAACTTGCACACAGAGTGGATGCAGGACAGCAACAGAACCCAGCTCAGCACAGACGACCACAAACCAGAGGCTCTTTGTAGAGCTTGTGCTTTTTAATCACCTAGTAAAAGCTATAAAGCAAGACTCTCTCATTAAAAAATAATAATAATACATAATAATAATAACATTACAGGAAAATCAAGCTCTTAAGCAGAACTGTGAGGTTCTTCAGTGAATTGTTTCAAAACAACTTGAATATTCAGTAACCAGGCATCAGCAGAGTACATCCAATGACTGCATTACATCCTGCAGCTGGTACTATCTGTAATAGTGCAAAAGTCCCATTTCCATTCCCATTTCTCTGATCTCAGCCAGTACCAATTTGCTTCTGCATCCAAAGGCTACAGGGCCTAGACACATTTAACACATTATTAACTTCAACCTAGTATCAAGTTACTGTTTTCAACTTGTTTGTCTCAAAGCTTGCAGAGAAATAATATTTATCAATATAAAACATGTTATTAGAATTCTTGGAGTAGAGTAGCAGAACTTGTAATTCTTCTTCCTAAACCTACCTGGGTGTCAACAACTGCTCCACTATCAGCTGTCATCTTCTAAAGCCTTATCTCACATAGGGTTTGTCTGTGACTGAGTTTTTATTGTTATTAGCCAGCTCCCACTTCTGGACTACCAGAAAATCACTTGGATGACAGCAGAGTGGAGGGAATAGAAGGTTTCAGAGGAGTGGGAAGCAGTAGCCTATTCCCATCCTGCACAATTAGGACCAAGTCCAGTTATAGTATCATTTGTCTAGAACTGGAATTCTTTGGAAATTTCACTTAACATTTACTTCACACAGATTTGACAGAACTCCAAAAGTTCAATTCTTGTGTAGCACAGTTCACCTCAGGAAAACTGTAACTATGGCATTTCTACAAGGATGAAATTATCATGATCCCTCCAAAACTCTCTAAGACCAACCCCCTTCTTAGCTACACACAACTCTCTCACCCTTTTTGTTTGTTTTGATCTGGGGCTTTTTTGTTTGTTTTTTAAACTCAGGTTAAGACCATATAATCAATAATTATCTGAAAGTTTAACATACCATTCTCCTTCAAGAATTTAAGAGCATCCAAATATCCCTGCTCACAGATCTCTCCAAGTACCTGCAAATATAGAGTAAATGAGTCAATCAAATAAAAAGGAGTTTCAGCTTCAGATCAACAGTTTGCAGAATGAAAAGCCACTTTCATCTACCTTCCAGCTCTTGCAAGAAAAAAATCACCTTAACAATTGCTGGAATATAACAGATTCAGGTTAATATGCCTACTGTGATGATGAATACATGATCATGTACATTAACTTATCTTTCAGCTAATGCACTGAATGATGGCATTCAAAGAGTTGGAAGACTTCCCTCTTGTTTCCTTGTTTAGCCCTTCAGAAGCTGCTAGCAGCAATGAAACAGGGTGTTTGGAGTGTGCCAATTCCCTTCCTTCCCTCCCAATGCTTCTCACTTCCCAAAGCTTTGAAAAATTAGCTGTGCAATTCTGATGCTCAGGCTCAGACTTATCTTCCCTATGAAAGTATCTTTTACTAGATGCAATACCAGCTCACCTACACAGGGATACTGGTAAAAAAATAATAAATTAAAAATTTGTCTTGAAGTGGTCAAAAAGCTCAGTTAAAATATTTCTGCAGCAGTCAGAAAAATTGCTTCTTTGCTGTACTATATCCCAAGCCATCTGAATAGGTCTGGTTTTACTTTTTAATTTTTCCAACTTCCACAACAGCAATTCAAGAGCATTTCCCTCTTCAGATCTGCAACTAACAGTAATGAGCAAAGTTTAAAGGCAACTTGCCTGTGCCAAGTAATTAAGACCTTTACAAACCATGAAACTTGAGAACTTCTTCTAATTTCTTAGCAAGTAAACATGAAAGTACTACAAGCTGAGAGTTCTTAATTTCCTAGCGTTGATTTTATGACAGTCCTATGATAATTCCCAAATAAATACTGAAAGCCAGTAGCAGGATATGCATTTTTAGCCTGGGAGAGACTAAACCAAGGAGGATGTAGACAAAACATGAAAAAATAGAAACAATATACACCACCAGAGAAGTCTGTGAGACTGGATTAAATGCTTAGACACTGCAGCTTTCTGCAAAAGCTTTCATATGGAGAGATGAAGGAAAGGAAGGCAGGGGCTGACCTTGGGTTCAGGTGGAAAGAGCGCTTGTGTCAAGCGGTAAAGGTTGCCCAGGCTGAACTGAATGCTGGTGTTGGTCACATTCATCTCATGGAAATTGGCTGACTTCCCTTTGGGACAGATGTCACACTCCCCAGCAAAAGGGGACACTGTGATGGTGTTCTTACACTCATAGTTAGGCAAGTTGTCACTGATTCCTCCGTCCACATAGCGCTACAGAAAGGAACAGAAACAGCACATCTCAAGGGCTGGCAATGTCTGACCTGCAGAGTGCCCCACACAAGAATGAAACAGAAATTAAGGCTCTAACATAAGCCTGGTGTTCCCAAGCTAAACATTTTGAGTGGCATGATCAGTTCTCTAATGCCAATAAACATTCCTACCTATAGCTCCATAGGCAGTGCAAGAATATTCTGTTTGGGATTTTTCTGTA
Source organism: Acridotheres tristis (assembly GCA_037013685.1). NCBI lineage: Eukaryota > Metazoa > Chordata > Aves > Passeriformes > Sturnidae > Acridotheres > Acridotheres tristis. The sequence goes on from CM072885.1 coordinate 63,803,330, forward strand.
TGTTTTCTTAAAGATGATAATCCCACACAATGCACAGAGAAAAGCAGCTCCACACTTCAAAGTTCAAGATCCAAGATACTAAACCATTCTAACTTAAAAGTACTCTTCATAACTAGAATTTGACAGAAAAGCATCAAAAAATATTTGGGCATAAGGAAAGGGTGACTAAAAATGGACAGTGCTTCAGAAACTTTGCCAAGTCACAGACATGTATTGTGCTTTGTATTCAAGTTCCAGGTTATGCTTTTGTCTCCTTCACACTCAATCACCCATTTCTGTAGTTTTAATGCATCACCACCTCAGACATTTTAAGACCCAAGCCCCAAAGTGCTCTGTTTTGGGGTAATTACTGTCTAGTGCAGCAGCTGCAGTGGCTGAAGACAGCCCCTCCACTCACTCACAGCAGCCAGCCCTCCAGTGGGCCACAGGGAACTGCTTTGTTCCCACACCACCAGCTTTGCTGCTTCAGAGCCTGCATTTTCCTCCTTCCTAAAAGGCAGCAAACCTAAACTGTAGGTTCTTGTCAAACATAAATGTAACACAGCAGTGATTTGAGCAGAGCAACCTGGATTATCAGTTTCAGCTGCCCTGATACTCAGGCCCTAACCATTCTGAGAAGCACATTAGGAATTAGGAAGAGGGCAGCTCATGGCCTGTCAACTTCCCAGGATACCCTCTGGACCCAGCAGCATGCAGCTCCTGCCAAACTTCAGATGTGTAATGCAATCATTAGAGTATAAGCACAATCCCCAAGTCCTTTGTGACATAAATAAAAATACAATAGGTCTGGCAAAGGAGGACGCTTTTCATGAAATTACTGAAAGGTAGAAGTACGTATCTGATTCACTGTTCTACTGATCTAAATGATTTTCATGATTTGGAGTATCTGCTCAGCTGTTCCTCCAAGTCATTTTTTAAATCTAAAACCACTGCTGTGTTTGAAAGGAGTAAATAAAAAACAAACAAAAGCCACCACACCCAAAAGCTTTTGAATTGGCAGTTACATACACCTCTTAAATGTTATCCTTAAGCCTTTGTTTTACAGTATACAGGCAGGAATGCCAAGCAGTAAACAGCAAGATGCTCCAAAGTTTACATTTTTGACATTCTATTTTGCTGAAGCCCATAAGGAGTCATGCCAAGCATGTGTAACTGGTATGCTTACAAAGTTACATCCAAAAATGCCTCCTAAGCATTAAAATCATATCAAAATAATTGCAAAGATTAAAAGAATAGAATGATGCCTTCCTTTCCTCAAAATATGGCCAAATAAAGCATTATTTGTAGGTTTTTGTACTCTGAACTAAGCCTTTTAAAATAACATTGTTGTCTGGTGACAAGAACTGAACAGCCAGATTAGCCTGGATCCACCTAAACCTTGGATTCAGTCCAACGTCCTGTTTTCATAACACCTTTAATCTGGAAGAGTTTAAGGAGACATACAAGGTTTAGAAGTACAGATAAGGAAAATCCCAATACAGTTCTAATCACTTTTGCTTTAATTTCGGCATGAAGGAAAAAAACTACATTTCACGTCTATTCTTGACCTTGTAATACTTGAAAATTGCCTTGAGAACAGTGTGTACACAACCACTGTTAAAGACCTTTAAAGTTTTCTTTCTTCCTTCCCTTCTCCTTGTGCAAGGAGCACCACAGTTGGAATGAAAGCAAATGCAAGCGAATAGAACAGGGTAACAAAAAGCCACCGATGTCACTGCCTTGATTTGAAATGCAGATCTGCTTGCAGACCTGTAATTATAACACCTGCAACAAACCATGCCAACGTTCCTGCAGTTTTTGTCTCTTTAACAGGGGATTTTAGAGAGCTCAGTGCAGCTATGAAGTATTAAGAGGCTTTGTAACCAGCAGTTCCAGGGAAACAATAGAACATACTAATAGTGATATTTTACCTCCAAAAAGTAAACTTTCTTACACCGAATACAAATGCCAGAGGGCATTAAAAAGCTGTGTTTGCACCTAACTGAAAAAAGAACTTTAATCCAGTTGTAAGGCAGATCTCCCTACAGCCAGAACATAAAGATATAGATTATATTACAAGATATTTTCTTGAACAATTGTAGGTGACTCTTCCTGTAAATTTGTGCAGGTGAAAGAGCATCACTTCCTTCAATATATATTTATCCATAGGTAACATACTTATCTTATATCATCTTTTTCTTCTTTTAAAGAATTTTAGGGGGCAGAGGACAGACAGAGAGATAATATGTATGTGTTAAAATACTCGGATCTTCTACACATTCAGTGTTCCTTTCTTTTTTTGGAAAGTGGTTACAGCTGCACAACTAGAAGCTATGCTGAAGGTATTTATTTTACAGTAGGATAACCAAAACCCCTACATGCATTCTTACTATTTTCAGAATAGCTAGAATTATTTTTAGATTTTAACAAGAGAGACTTACCACACCTCTAAATGATGGTGGAATGAGGCCACAGTAAATAGGGACAAATGAACTACAGATTAAAGCCTGTAAGAAAATGAGACCATAAAAATTAAATGTTAACTGTTCCATTATTGACATAAACATTTCTCTTTATAAAATAAATTCTTATTCATCAAGACTATAGTTTTATTAGATCCACTGCACTTTTAAGGCGTTTACCCTTTTTTATGACTGATCCCTTGCACCTCCTCCCTAAAACAGTTCACAGACACATTGACTGGGAAAACCAGTATGTGAATCTGGTGTAAAAAGAAGTTTGAATTCCTCTTTAAAACGCTGTCAGAGTAACAATACTTGAAATGCTTAAAGCAGAAACTCAAAAGCCAATGTTAAAGCAACCTAGGATTATAGAAGTTTCTAAAAGTTGCCAAAAAGAAACATACCTGTATAACTTCTTCTTTAGAATTGAAATTAGATATCAAGGCATTTTTGCCATCTGATACTCTGGTTAGTGAAATACACAGTCTGCCTGATGACAACTGGTGTGTGTTCTCTGGAAGATTTCTCATCAGCCCATCTCTTATTATTTTTATCACATTAAAGGAAGGATGAAGAGGACCAAGATTTCGCTTTCTGGCTTCTTTGGCTAATGCCAGAACATCTGCACAAGCCTGAGCTGGAAAGAAAATGTGTTGCATTTAACAGCAGAAACACAACCCACACTTGGACTAATAAAGCAGATCTAGAGCTCCAGCTTGTCTCTCTTACTGCTAGAATGAAAATGCAAGATCTTTTTAACAGAGTAGGTAACTTTCTAACATGTTTAAGGAGTTTAGGAGTTTTCTGAGAGACAAAAAAAATCACTTTAAACATTCAAAAAGATCTCCTGGTGAGGATTAAGCTACTTATATGCCATTAAGATAAAATACCCATACAAGACACTTGCATCAGGAATTATTTATTCCAGAAATGGAAGGAAAAAATAAAGATGAACCAAACTTAAGGCTTCAGGGCACCATTTCTCTTCACTGATACATAAACACTAAAGAGAGCATGAAGTGTTATCTGGTAGGAATGCCAGGAGGGAAGTTTGGAAAGCAGTGGAAAAGGAATGTGGAGAAGATTCATAATATACCACACAGATCTCCACCTAAATAGGTGCATTTTTACAGTAACAGACACATAGTAATCTTGTCTCCAATTAAATCTACGTTTAGGAACTTCAAACAACCACAGAAGACAGGACTATTCCTGAAGAACACTAAAATCCTTTCAACATTCAGTCACAGGAAGAAGAGCAGCTCATCCACTTGAAAAGTTTTGTTTGAACATAGAATGTCACATTTCTCTAGGGCACACTTTGAGGAAATTGCTTGCCAGTTTGGTAGAGGAGAGGGGGGTAATGTCAAAGTAACACCTTATCAACCTGAGTGACAGGCTACAAGGTCTTCTAAAAATATTTACAGAACTTACATACTTGAACTTACAGGTAAAATTCACTTTATCAGGTAAATTTGAGGACTGCACTGGCAACAACTCTGCTTAAGCCTTTGAGCTCAGATTAATTTCCAAAAATATTACCTTTCTACAATGTTATCCCCCTCTCAAATAGCAATTACTAAACATTATCATTCTCAACCAGGAGTCTATGTCTAAAAGAGCATCTCTAAAAAATCCCAGGTATCAGACACACTCTGTTTTTGCCACTTTTTCATTCCATCCTCACAGAGCAAAATCTTGGGCCATAAATCCATTGACACCAGTAGCCTGATGCCACCTCCCACCCCAGAAGACAGCAAACAATTTAGCCACAGCTCACTGTTCATGGTCAAATATATGTTTATCTTAGTAAAACACATTTTACGTGCAAATAAAAAAATTGCACAAGTCATTCTGACAAGTGAGGAAGTTATTCCCAAAAGCAGAATCAGGCAGGGAGTTTAATTTTCCCTGTATCCAGATACTCATTACCAACTCCCTTTTTTTTTTTTTTTTTAAATTATATTTAGCAATGCTCAATCTTCTAAACTTTCTAAAAATAGCTGTGTTTCAGGAGCCTGAGATACTGAACTATCAGAACTCTGGCCAGGAAGAGCAGTTTTGGTGCATATCAAATAATTACCTTTTCCAATATAAATACAGTTTTGAAAGCTTATGCACCAAGCAAGTCACTTGCCTGTTCTAAGATACAAACCAACAGCAAACAAATACATGCAATTTGATTTAGCAGCTCCCCATCAACTCCACATACAATAATTTCTATGCTTGAAGTAGTTCATAGGGAAAAAAAGGACAAAAAAAAGCTGACGTATTTTGTTTATTGTAACCTATTTTAAACCCAGCAAGGGCTCCAACTCAAGGAAAAAAAAACAAAAAAAGCAAAGTTCTATTTAAGAGTATGTGATATTAAAACACTGAAAATTTACAAAGCTTTTTGTTATTAATTCAACAGACTTCAAAGTAGTCCAACTTCTTTTCCTTCTCCTTTCCTTTTCCAACAGGAATAAAATACAGTTTCCTCTTAGACTGGTGTATTCCAACACGGGAACTTCTCCAAAAGGGACTTAAGGCTACAGCTCAAGTCAAACTGGGATTTTAGGCAGGTCTTGGTCCATCTGTTTTATTTTTGAAACACAGAAAGCTAATGAAATTAATCTTCCTAATAAATGTGAACTGCTTCTTGTTCTAGTTATGCATTCCTATTTTTAACTGTTTGTTAACTCCTCATTAGTTTCACAGAAAAAAACCCGAGAAGTTTACCCCACAGAGTAAAACCTGACATTATATTTGCAGCCTCCACTAAACCTGCTCTCTTTAAGTGCCCCACTGGAATGGATGATCACAGCACCATCAAAACACCAGATCTCCAGGACATCCAAGGAGTGCAACTTGAACATTCCAGTTTAGAATATCCTGGAATGCACTGCATCCTCAAAACAACACTCACGGCTAAGCTTCCCAAACTCCCCCAAATTTAATGAGAGAAACCTCTTTGTCAGTCTATACAAGCATATTTTTCTTCTCCATTCAATGGCTAATAATTGTATTTAACCACATTTGAAGTTCCACAGAGTCCCCACCTATCCAGCAGGTAATCTGAATCAAAGAGAAAACCCTTCACTTAAAACACCTGGCTACAAGGCTGTAAGAAATGAAATATGCTCTTCAATTCCAGCCACAACCCCTGCTCACAGATTTGCACACCCTGTGTTGTGTGTACCAGCACACAGACCAGTTCAGGGCTGGGTCCTGCCAAGCCCCAAATATTTCCAAGTGTGGGGATCCCCCAACCTCTCTGGGAACCTGTTCTATTATTTTACCACACTCATAGCAACTGTCTTTTCCTTACACCTCATCTGAATTTACCACGTTCCAGCTTGTGCCTTCTGCTCACCTCTGGGAAGAGCTGGGTTCTGTCTAACCACGTTAAAATGCAACTGTGATAAAAACACGGGCCTTACTTACACCTCCAGCTGCAGGAACCACAAATACTGCACATTAAAATAGATCAGAGTAAGAGAGGCATACAATACAAACTCACAAAACACATCCTACCACTGTAAAACAGTGTTTCTTTAGAGATTATTTACCATCCTCTGCTTTCACACAAGCTCACAAAATACCACAGCTACAAACTCAGAGAATTACCATGGGAATTACCTTGTTAGTTTTGTCAATTTACAGCAATTTACAGATTTTAGAACGTGGCTTTGAACTGTCTTCCAACATTCCCAAGTGATGCCTTTTATTTTCTCTTTTTTTCCCAGTAGAAACACACTTGCCCATGGAATCTACTACCTTGGACAGTGACCACACACATATTCTATTAGTTAGAGAAAATCAAAAATCTCAGTTGGCAAATTAGATTGGTAATAACTGAAATCTACAACTCCTAATTATTCAAGTGCTAAACCATTTAAAAAGCTGTTATTAATTCATACTTCCAAATAAACAGTATACATTTTCTGGGCTTAAGAGTGCTTCAAATATTTAAGACAACTTCCTTCTCAAATCATTTACAATGACTTAAGACTTAAACCTGGGCATGTTCTAAAAATACCAGCTATTAAGGAAAAACATGGTTTGTTTTAAAAACTGGTAGTAGGCTCATAATAACTCAAGTGTGTCATGTTTGGACATTATAGCAAAATTAAATTAAGCAGCACACAAATTTACAGCTAAAGCTTTGAAGAAATTAAGCTTGTGTGCTAGAGCTCAGTAGAGACTAAAGCAGTAGGGACAAGCATTACTCTCCTGTACTTAGAGAAAATTTCTGCTTCTTTTAGTCAGTGGATTTTTTCCTCAGAAATTGAAAAGCAAAGCCCACAGACCTCTCCAAATTCAAAAGAGGTACTCACTGTTCTCCTCCTCTACTAAGACGAAATCTGAATTTACAAAATCCTCTAGTTCTAAAGCAGTCAAGGGTGCTTCTAGCAAAAACAATCAGTGTGGAGTCATGAACTAGACAACTGTTACTCAGCAGATTTCTTTGGTATAAAGAGAAAACCACTTTCAGATTTCCAGATATTTCATACAGTTTTTTAAACTGCAATCCAGTCGCTATCCTGAACACCTTGATTTTTTGACAGCTTGTATCAAGTTTAATTTATTAGAAAAACATATATTCATGAGCCCTAAATAGGTAAAAGTAAGGTGTATTTTTTTTTCTGCTAGAAAATAAGTGTGTATTTCACAAAGGACACTACATTTAGTTTCAAACTAACATCTTTAATCCGGCACAAAGATTCCCTCTATTGTTCAAACGACAATTCAAAGCAGCGATTTTAATCAATCCACTGTTTCTAATCATACACCTAAGCGACCTTGGCAACATACACCGTGCCCAGATTAGAGAGGAAAAGCCCGTTAAAGCTAACCTAAGCCCTGACCTTAACTCTCCTAGCCTTAGCCCAGAAAGGAGCAGCTTTGGAGGAAGCAAGATAAAGCTATCGGGCACCTCACGTGCAGGGAGATGCTCTATTTCCCAACGCAGCGCAAACACTTTGTTTACAGCCGATGGAGGGTGTTGGGGCCCGGCCGCCTCCCGCTCTCCCAGGTAATTCCCGGACTTTGGACAGCGGCGGTGGGAGCAGCCCCTCACAGGGACCCGCACGGGAGGAGCTCCGACCTTTCGGCGACGCGAGTGCGGGCACCGGATCGGGCATCGCCAACGCCATTCCCTGCGCCACGGACCCCGCTCGGATTTCATTCCACCCACGGGCACACGTTTGAGGGGGAAGAGAAGCAGAGAATCGGAGCCGGCCCAGCCCAGCCCAGCCCAGCCCGGCCCGGCCCAAGCGCTCCCCGGGCCCGCATCCTGCCCGCCGCACCTGCCCCTGCCCCTTCCCCTTCCCCTTCCCTGGGGCCCACCCCGCCCGCTCCGCTCCCCCCGGCCCCGCCGCTGACCCAGAGAGCCGCCCCCGACGAGGACGGCGCCGGCCAGCGCCCCGGCCGAGGCGCCGTAGATGTGCCTCGCGTCGCGGATGACGTGCGGGGCGCGCTCCTGCAGGCAGGTGGCGGCGCCGATGTGGTAGACTCCCAGGAAGCCGCAGCCGGCGAAGGACACGCTCCAGCCGCCCTCGCGGTCCAGCATGGTCGCCGGTGGGGACAGGAGCGCTCCGCTGGCGGCGGCCGCTGCCCGGCGACTGAGCGCGCTCGGCGCGGTCGCCCTGCGCGTTACACGGGGCCGCGCCCCCGCCGCCGGCCGCGCCGCAGCCAATCCCGCGCCGCCGATCGGTGGCACAAGGCGCCGCAGCCAACCAGAGGGCGCATGGAAATGAGACCCCGCCCCCTCGCGCCCCCGCCCTGGGCAGGGCGCGCTCCCGCGGGTGCGATCTGCGCCCAGAGAGAGCCCCGCGACCCGCGACCCGCGTCGCTCGTTCCATTCGGTCCCCGCGGACCCTCCGGACCCCTTGGCTCGGGCAGCCTCCGCCCGTCCCCCAGCCCCGCCTGTCTCCCAGTCTCCGCCCCGAGAGGAGCGGTCCACCGCGCTTTCAAAGCCATGCGGAGCGCGGTGGAGTCCGGGGTCAGTGAGGTGCAGTGGGGTTTGGGGTCAGTGAGGCACAGTAGGATTTGGAGTCAGTGAGGCTCAGTGGGGTCTGGGGTCAGTGAGGCACCGTGGGGTTCAGTGAGGCGCAGTGTATTTGGGGTCAGTGAGGCACAGTGGATCTAGGGTCGGTGAGGTGTAGTGGGGTCTGGGATCAGTGAGACACACTGTATTTGGGGTCAATGAGGCACACTGTATTTGGGGTCAATGAGGCACACTGTATTTGGGGTCAATGAGACACACTGTATTTGGGGTCAGTGAGACACACTGTATTTGGGGTCAATGAGACACACTGTATTTGGGGTCAGTGAGGCACACTGTATTTGGGGTCAGTGAGGCACACTGTATTTGGGGTCAGTGAGGCACAGTGGGTCCGGGTCGGTGAGCTGAGGTGCCGGCAGCCGGCCGGGCAGATCGCGCCCTGTGATCCGCAGGTACTAAAGGAAGGGATTTGGGATGTGCCAGGCACGGCGGGCAGCGGGAGGCGGCACCGCTCCCCAGCCCGTGCGGGCCGTGGGAGGTGCGGGCTTAGCAATCACCCCGATTATCCACGGCTCGAAGGAATCCACTGCAAACATTCATATTGCATGATCTTCTCTGTTTAAGACTCCTGAAACTTGAAGAAAACTCATGATGATAATAACACTAGTTTTATAACGGGAAGATGATGGAATAATCTGCTTTCAGGTTGCAGTTTCAATCTGCAAACAATTCTGTATTCATGTTCTACCAGCATTTTACAGAAAGAAGTTCAAGCAAAGCAGCTGAACGCCATCTGAAGTCTAGAACAGCATCATCTGGTAGAATTTCTGTAGTGCCAGCTGACTGATGCATTACAGCTAAGTGTCAGGTACTAGTGGACTTCTGGAGGTCTCATAATCTTTAAGACACTGAAGAGCTCATGCTTTCAGCTCTGCAGGCTTATTTTCCTGAACAACAGTTCAGATATTTCAGTGTAGTGCTGCATTGGAGGCTACAGATATGCTCTAAATAATTTTCTGCTCAAGTTTCCTTAAATGCGTCTGAACATATCCAGGTAGGGTTTAGCTCCCTGTAAAAGAGGCAGGTTTCCTCTAAAGTTGTGTTAGAACTGGCATTTGTATATGACTCTGTCACCACAAATCCCTGAGTTCCCATTAGGCTCACTCTGCAAATGAGTAGCTCAGAAGGGAATTCACAATTACTTTGCCCAGCAGGGAGCTCCTCAGAGCTCGACTCTGAGAGCAAAACAGAGAACAGCATGTCTGAAATCCTCCAGGATTTAATTGCCTCACTCAGGACTGCAGAAATCCTCTTTAGCTACTGGCATGCAGCATTGCATTGTAAAAATTGGATGTTATAACACCTCAGAAGAGTCCAAGAGGAGCTCATGCTTTCCAAATACACCTAGGAGACATAATGTCATGAAACCTTTCATTTATAGAAAGAAAGCCGTGCCATGAAGAGAGCAGAATTCAAGCTCTTTTTCAGTCTGAGTGGACTTGAAGCTGTAATTCTGCCTCTAAGCAAGGACCACAAGCACTGGGCCATATTTCCAGATTTCCCGCTTCTAAGTTAGCTCTCACTTCTGTCTTGTTGGGCCATTCAGCTTCATCCTTTCACCATTTCAAAGAGCAGAGCAGGGAGAGTCCTAATCCCAATAATGCCTGTCTTTAAGGTGCTTCCCATTATTTAGGGAAAAGGAAGGTGTGAGATTGAACCCCTTTTCAGTTCACAGGGGAGGAAGAAACTGAAAAGAGAGATGAAACCAATCTCACACTCCCTAGAAGAGTCTTCTTTCGTTAAAAATGTGATTGTGACTCCTGTAACTTTTCCATTCTCTTTTAAAGGAAAGGCCCAGCTGTGCTGTATTTTGTATTCATTTCATGTGCGCTTTCATGCTATTTACTCAGACCTTAAGTGTGGGAGAATACCATTTCTTAACCCATGTTTTGGAAAATGGACACTGAGGTGTTCACAGAGGGACATTTCTGGACATCTACAGAAATCTGACAGAGCCAATTAAATGGCAGGCAAGCAGGGGATTTTCAGAGCATTATCACATCAATAGCTTTTTCAGGGCTAAGCTCAGTTTTGCTGGTAGGCATCAATTCTGTTTGAAAATGGTTTTTTAGTCCCTAAACTGTCAGTAGAAGGCTGTTCCTGAACCACATTTCCCGAATAGTCAGGAGGAGTCTTATTTCTCCTGTAAAATGGCCAGTTCATAACCATCTGCTCCTCTTCTTTGGGTCCTTTGACATTAATATCTCCTATATAACACTGACAATGGTAAGAGTGCTGAGTTTTATTCTCTTTATCCCCCATTGTGTGACACTCAGAGAGCTGAGCTCCTCTGGCTTTCTATCATGACACAGGTGCTACAAATGCTCCCCAACCAGTAAAGCAACTGGTCCTTCAGATTGGGCTTCCCTGGAGCTCTACACAATCCTTGCTAGGGGAGCTGAATCATAGATTCTGATTACTTGTACTGTGATGAACTGGTAAATCCAGGTCCTTCTATATCTCAGCTTACATCAATGTTTTTAAATGTATTGCAATTCACCCAGTACACAATACCAAATTTGTTCCCAACACTGGTGTCCCGCATATGCCCAGACGTTTTCAGTATCTGTGTCTTCTTGGGCTGCTTCTAATAGATGGTGCAGTTTCTGCACTACATCATCTCTAGCGTAATAAATAACATCTCACTAAAAAAAAAAACAAAAAGTCAGCAAACAAAAAAATTTGAGCTGAGGTGCATAACGACAGGATGGATCCCATCCAAGAAAGGTGATACAACCTTGTCATAAGTATTAGCAACCCTGCTGCAATTGTATAAGATGCAGTTTTGAGATTTATATCAAGTTTTTGATCAAGTTTATAGTTGATATCAAATATTGTTGACAAGTATCAAGTCCTGTTTTTATCGAGTATCACTCCATGTAGTATATGCTGCAATCTGTGTTGTAGACACATCTTAAATCTTTCATTGAATCAAGGCCATAATATTTCTCCCATAATTTCAGAAATATCAAGTAAGATTTCAGGAATATGAAGTAAGGCCTGAAGGGCATTGTGAGGAAAATCAAGTATATTTCAGTGGGGATATAATCTACCAGGAAGCTTGTATGTAGCTTGCAAACTTCTGTAAGCAGACACTGACCCAACCCAATGTCTGGCACATAAACTCGACAGGCACACCTTCTGTTTGTCATTTAACCACCCTTCATCCTTTCCATTTAGCACCTATGTTAATTGTGATACAGGTATGCTATTTTACTAGGATGTGGACTAAATAAAACATTTCATTGAAAAAGAGAGAAACTGATGTTGTACTTATAAGGTGCCTTTAACTCCTTAGAAGAAAAGTACCATTTAAGTCACATAACTTATAGGAAAAGGAACCACATAGGATGGAGCACCAGCATGAGGTGACAAGCAGTATTGGGCAGATGACAAATTATCAGGTCTAAGATCTCAGCCAGCTGTGTAAATCTGACAACAATTTCTGTCATTGGAGAGAGAAAGAGGTCCAAGAGGTCCAAGAAGTTATTGCTAAGCCCTGCTTGGAAACAGTAAATATTTTCTATGATTTTTTATTATTTTTATTTTCTTTCAGGGATTCATTAATAAAGCATTTTAAAATAGATTGGTGTATCACAATAGCCTTTTTTATAGAGGAGGTGGAAAGGGATACAGTAATGAAGTTGGCGTAGACTCAGCAAGTCTAGTTTCAAAGTTGGAGGGGAAGTCTGATTTACTGAGTGCTACACAGATCTACAGCTCAGAACTTCTCCAGAAGGATAACAAAGTACCTGTTAGAATTTTTAGAGCCCAGGACTGCCAGGGCAGTCTGTCATGTGTGTGTCCTTGTCAAGTGACCTTGTCAAGTGATCATCTACCTAATCTAAAAATATCAAAGCCTCCTCTCTGCTTAACACCTTTTTGGGAATGCTCTGCTGTGAAAATTTTCTGCAGAAACACAAAGCATTTGTTGGCAAAGTTTAGGTGCCTTTGGTGAGTAATGCAGCCTTGGCTCATGATAGAAAGCCTTGCTCTCCTCTGCCTAAAAGAATCAAAAAAGCAAAACCAAGGGATTGCTTTACACACCCCTTTTAAGATCTCTTATGTGGGATGCTGCAAGTTTTCTCCTCTTGTTTCAGTGCATGCAGGGGAGAAAGGTTATGAGCTCGGCTGCCTTTGTTATTCAGGTAACTGCCGTTTATGTTCCTCTGAAGATGTTAATTTGTCACAGAAATTATAATCAATAACAGGTATTAATTCTACTCCTTTTATGGGATCATCCTGCCGGGGCTAAATAAAAGAAGAGAAATTCTATTGGATCAGTGGCCAGGGGACTGTTAAACAGCTTTTCCTCTTTAAAATGCATGAGGAACCACAGGGCAGGAATGGAGAAGTGTTGAGTTACAGAGGGAGGTAAGCTGAGGACAAATACAGACCATAAGCTGGACAAGGAATTCATTCCTGGTGCCAAGGCCCCACATGCACACCCACCACTGGCAGGGCTCTACACTGGGGAGCAGGGACAAAGAAAGGACATTGAAATCGTCCTGCTCAGATAAGGTTCAGTAGTTTTTAGTTTGTTTGCAACATCAGCTGAAATCCCCTCACTACACTCTGTTGTAAACCTCACAGAGAAACTACAGTTGGCACAAGCATCCTTCCTGTTCCATTATTGGCTTCCAGGTCTGTTCAAACCATATGGACCAGCAAAGACTCAGGCACTTGGTGGGGATCTTTTTCTCTTTGCATGTCTTATGGCCCATTAAGCTTGCAAAGGTCCCACGTTAGCTACTCTCAGGTTACTTTGGCAAGAGGTTGCTTTAGTGAAAGCTGCTGACCTGTTTTTCCCTTGGGCCTGATCTTCTGACATTTGAGTACGGATTTGGGAGTTCAGGTTAAGATTCTGGTGACTGTTTCTAAGTCATTATTTTTGTGTGTAGTAAAGCTGAAGAAACTTGAGAGTATGAGCTCAAAAATTGGTTTGTACACGTCTGAGACAGTAGATGATGACAGTTTGAGCAGTTTTAGTGCAGATTCCAAATGTCACAGCATAACCCTTTGAGCTAAGCTAAGAGGTCTTTTATCTGACTTGCAGTTGTGATTATAGACTAACAGACTCCAGTCTGGGCAAAGGGAAATCAACTGTGAAGATCTGTAGGAAAAGGGCAGTGTGCAAAACCTAAAACCAGATAGATAAAGCAACCTTTGGTATTTTCCAGAGGTTTCTGCCATGATCTTTTCCAAAGGAAAAGAAAATCAAAAACCAAGCATCTATTTCACATACCTTTTGTTAGGATCCAATACTAAGTAATTCTGTAGAGACAGATCCCTGTGCTCTCTGTGGCTGAAGCGTAGGGGTTGTAGGTCTAGCTTTTGAAAAAATCTCTTTACAGGTCCTGTTTCAAGCTGTATGCTCTTACAAAACAGGGATCTTCATTTTGGAAGCTGTATTGGAAGTACTTCCTCTGGTTGCTTTGTCCTTAGTAGCTAGTGTGCTACTACCTGGCTTGCAGTTTAGTTGTGCAAACCATTTTGTGACTGTTGCTGAACCTTAAAATGTAGGGGAGGTTCTCAGATCCAGTTGCATCCTATGCCCTAAAATTCTGGCTGTTGAAATGCAAATTCTGCTGCCAGCCCTTTCTTCCTCTGGGTGATGTGGGAGAAACACAGTAAAGCAAATTTAGAAAGGATAATCCAAAGGATATGGTAACTAAAAAAAAAAACATACAGAGCACATTTGCCTTTGGCCAACTTGTTTGCAAACAGGTCTCTCTCAAGAACATGCTGTGACAGGAGGCAGAGAAGAGCACCATACAAGGGGCACATGCTGGGCATCACTGGCCAGGGTCTGCTTAAGCTCAGTGGATGTAACAAACTTAGTGATCATCAAGAGCTTCCACTTATGCTAAAGGGATGACAACAGTGACTGAGTGCTGGCATCAAAAGCTTGCTTTGTCAATTTATTGGGAAAAGCCTCCAGCACTCAGCACATTTTCATATCCGAGGGTGGCTGGAAATCAGTGTAACTGGTTCAGGTAGGAGAAGCAAAGAATTTTCCTATCTTGAATTCCTTGGTGCGAGCTATGTTATTCCTTCTCAAAGCCAAACAGAAAAATCCTGAGAGTTAAAATTTGCTTCTCAGGTCTGATATCAAAAGCCATTGCCTTTACTCTTCATAATTTCAAAACTCTATGGAACAAATAGCCTAGAACTATTTCACATGAACATGGTCCAGATACCGTTTCACAGGAACGTGGCCCATTTTTTAAAAAATATTTTCACTTTATTTTTGTTTCATGACTTTGTGGCCTGGTATGCATGTTGCAACAGTTTCTTGCAAAAGATCCCATGCAGCATTATACATCCTGCTAATGAGAAACAACAATGACCATGCCCAGTGCTGACTTGCAACCTTGTTTTTTATTAATTGCTTTTGGCCTTGACCTATGAAAAGACTTTAAACCTATAATTGTCCTAAAGACTAGGTGTTTGTCTTCCCAGGTCTAAGACCAATAATATTTAAGGAATTATTCTAGATCCAGATATGTACATAAGGAACACTTTCTCCGGCAGAATATTTCCCAAGAGTTGTGATGCGTTTGAATCTTGTTTTGCACACAGTGATCCATTAGCCAGGAAATGCACATGATGATTTTATATTCACCTCTTTACAGAGGTTCTTATTCTGCAGAGAAACAGCTGGTCCTCCATTCAGCACCCCTCAGAGATGGAAGCTCATGTGTGAAGTATGAAACTAGCATTTATAATAAAAGAAAATGGTTGTTTGTGTAAACAGAGACCAGTAAGCTGCTTAGCGTGCATTAGCACCTTCTTAACATTTGAAAATGTGTTAAGAAATTCTAGAGCGGAGATTATGGAGCTGAACATAGGTGAAGATGTTGTCAACAGAGGGTGTGGGTGGGATGTAAATACACGGGCTGTGCATAAATATAGGCCTCTGTTAGAGTAGTCCTGGTTCTCCTGATTCTTTAAATAAATAAAGGGATTTGAAATTCCTGGGGTGTCTTTGCTTCCAGTTGGAGAAGAGAAGGAAGCTGTACAAAGCCCATTGTACCTTGCAGATGGCTAAACCAAACCACAGGCTGGTTGATAGAACCACACAATGATGGCACAAAAGGGACAGTAACTTCAGAAGTGCCACAAGGACTCATGCAGTTTGTCCTGGAAAGCAAGACATTGTAGTGAGTTTTGGGGCAACAATACCAACCTAGGCAGTCAGTGCCAGCCCTCTGCCACCCTTGGCTGTGCTCATATGAGCATCAGTGCACAGTGGACTGGGTGGAGGAGCTGCAGTGCCAGGAAATAACTTTTTTCCACTCTGTTTCCTTCTGTGTTTGTCTACTTAAAGCTTTCTACTGCTGAACAGCAAACCACCCGTGGCCTCAGCATGGAAAAGCTTCCTTAGGGCTTATGTAAGCCAGGTGACCTGGGGAAAGTCATTCCCTGGCACGTAGCAGAGGGGATCTGAGGTAGGAAGGGGGGCAGCCTCAGCAGGGGTGGTGTCCCTGTGTGCTGCACAGCCTTTAGGGACCTTTCTGCTCACTCAGATGTACTGCAGGTTTAGGGGCTTAGTGAAAGGTACCCCTGTGTTGTGAAGGTGTTGACCCGTCACACTAAATTCATTCTGTAGCCACCAGGCTTCCAAAAAATTGTGAGGAAAGAAAGAAGAGACAATTTAGGAAGCCTTTTCCCAAAAAGTGTCCAAAGTTCCTGTTTGTGGAGGTGGAAGTTTGGAGCAGCTATGCCAGCATACAGCTTGTGGAGAGTGGCTAAAGTCATTAGAGCTGGCCACAGTTTCACCACTGTGTTCCAGGAGTTGTCCTGAGTGACAGGAATAGAGAGTTTTTTTCTCTTTCTTTGTAGAGGAAGGATGTTATTTCATATATTATATAAGTCCAGTGAGGAAGACATGTAAGCTGTGTATCTCTCATTGGCTCAAAGTAAACATCTGTTCTCCTTATCCTCCTGTGAATTATGTTAGGCAGCCACTTGTGCAAGACCCTGGCTGCTGTGAATTTTGAAGAATTCACCATTCTTCCCAAATGTTGCACAGGAAATTTAAACACAGCCTTAACACTAGCTAAACTTTATGCCAAGGGACCAAGTGTTTCAAGAGAGCTGATGAAATGGGGAAGGCAACAATACTCAACTCCTTTGGTTGGTCTAATTCTCACCTAGATTGATTGGTTTCATTTTCATGTAGATATGATCCAATTTTTTAGCAGGAAAATGATCAGTACAGCAGAAACCAATAACCTGTTCAACTCCTCACTTAACCAGGAATCCTAACAAGTTTAACGAGGATATGAGGGCTCTGCACAGGGATCTGCACAGGCTGGACCCATGGCCAGCCCAGTGCTCTGAGGGGCAACAAGGCCAAGGGCCCGGTCCTACCTTGGGTCACAGCGAGCCCTGCAGCTCCAGGCTGGGGCACAGGGGCTGGAAAGCTGGGAAAGGCCCTGGGGGTGCTGGGGACAGCGGCTGGACATGAGCCCAGGTGTGCCCAGGGGGACAAGAGGCCAATGGCACCTGGGCTGTGCCAGCCATGGGGTGGCAGCAGGGCCAGGGCAGGGACTGTCCCCTGTGCTGGCACTGCTGGGGCCACCCCTCAGATCCTGGGGCACTGCTGGGAACCTCAGCACAAGAAAGACACCGAGGGGCTGGAGCGTGTCCAGGGAAGGCAACGGAGCTGGGGAAGGGGCTGGAGCAGCAGGAGGGGCTGAGGGAGCTGGGAAAGGGGCTCAGCCTGGAGAAAAGGAGGCTCAGGGGGAACCTTCTGGCTCTGCACAACTCCCTGACAGGAGGGGACAGCTGGGGGGGTCAGGCTCTGCTCCCAGGGAACAGGGACAGGATGAGAGGAAACAGCCTCAAGCTGGGCCAGGGGAGGTTCAGGTTGGACATCAGGAGGAATTTTGTCATGGAAAGGGTGCTCAGGCACTGAAAGGGACTACTCAGTGAGGTTGAGTCCCCATCCAAGGAAAGACTGGATATGCCAGTCAGTGCTCTGGGCTGGTGACAAGGTGGGAGGTGGTCACAGTCCCTATCTACTGGTATTAGCATTTAAAAATAATTGCCAGGTCCAGATCTTCAGCTGCTGAAAACTATTGTATTCACTTTTCAAATGTGCTGGTGAATTTGTTTTCAAAACCAGTAAACTGTTCTACTTGAATAATACTTTTATTTGGAGTGGTTCCCTTTTACTTCAGTGATGTTTTCCAGTGAAAAAAACAGTATAAAATTTGTACCAGAAATTGTACAGGAGTCCTGGCGTTTTTCAGCTCTGCTCTGCTGGAAGACCAAGGACTTTTCACTTCCTCTTACTTTGTATTTCATCCCTTTTGCCCTTTGTCCTGCTTTCGATTGCTCTGCTCCTTCCTCCTCAGCTTCCATGTCTGTATGCTCCCTGTCTTCCCTTCCTTTTCCTGCCATGTCTCTGATTTTAGGCTTAGCCAACATTATTAGCTAACTTCAGAGAGATAAAGGTGATCATTTAGCTGGGTTAGAAAGCTGAGTTGGAGAGGGTAAGCAGGTTCCAGAGGGAGGCTCTGCCTCCTTGGCATAGCCAAGCTGGTTCTGTCAGCGGGGTCAGTGCAGGCTGCAGGTGCTGAGGCACATTTCCAAATATTTTTTGACTTGTGGGCAGCCCTGCTTCCCTTTCCTGGGTGTGCAAGGGAGAGGGCAAAGCAGTGTGCCAGCTGAAGCTGGTTAGTAGGTCAGGGAGCTGTCTCTGGCATGGGGAGGGACTGACCTTCACCTTTCCCCAAAAAATACACTGGAGGAACAGGCTGCTGCTGCTATGCCTGTTCTTTCAGAAGTCCAGAGCCTTTTACAGTTCCTGCCTCTGCTGTGACAAGAGTGACCAAGGCGTGGGGGCTTTTAGGCCTGCCCATTCTCACCCACCCAGTCTGTTCTCTGTATGTGCCAGGCAGATGTCCCTGATGTATTCCTGATGTCTGTACCTGTGCCTTCTGAGAAATGCTACTGAGGACCACGCTGGTTACACTTTTAACCATCTTAAATTGTGTACAGAACAGTAATTGCCATCTTCTCAGGCCTTAAGTTCCTGTCCACGCACTGGAAAGGCACAAAATAATTTTCTCTCCTTTCCTAGCCCATTCTAATTTAGGAATCTAGGCCATCATGTCACACCACTTCCCTTTACTCCCCATTCCCCCACTTCTTTCCCAGCTGCTGAATGTTGGCTTGCTGTAGGACTTTGGCTGTGGCATGATGTCAGTTATGTTGTGAAACAGGCAGACTCTGATCTTAATTCCTAGCTGGTAAAGGCAGAGAAACACTTAACTTCAACTTTACCCACAGTGATAGATCTGTCCTGACTTGCCCTGTGTAATGAATAATACTCCAAAAATAGGAGTAAATACTCTGTCCTTTCCCTAACTAAACACTGACTTTGGTCAACTGAAGAAACAAGGTTTATTTGCTTCAGTCCATTTCAAAAACAAAGCATGAAGTTTGATCTCACTGAAAAAGAAAACTCCCTAATTTGATTCACTTCTTTTGCAGAGAAAGTGTCACTGCCTGCCTGCTGCCCACTGATTTCCACTGAGCCCTCCTAAATGTGCACACACCCAGACAAAGAGCAGTCCCTGTTGATTTAACTGCTCCTGCTTTCAGCAAAAGATGATGTTGTGACTGCCAGCAGATCAACCCCTTCTTTGCCACCTCAGAAAGGGGATAATGAGGATCCTGCTGCCCAAGAGACCAGGCTAATACTGATTATTCCCAGGATTTGCAGCAACGTCACAGGAAGCTCATGAAGACTGCACTACATGCAGGCAGAGGATTCACTCTCCTGGAGCAAGTTCTGAACTTTTATTCTCCAAACTCAAGAAATAGGCATTTTCCTAGCACAGCTGAAGTGTTCCATCATCTCTGGACGCTCTGTGGAAGGGAGGAGATTATTTACACTAATTCAGAAGAAACACAACTGCTTTACTGCCCTCCCCCCCAACACTAAGCATGCAGAGTATAAGTGAAGATTAACTGGGAGATGGAGACTAGGAGGAAGAAAGAATACAGGTAGTTGAGATAAGCAATCTTGTCTTTAGATGACCTCTTTTAATCTTATTTGTTGCCAAGATAAGCATAAGTCCAAGTTCTGCATATTCAGAAAACAAAAAAGCAACACACTTAGTAGTCTTAATCTTTATTTTGCATTAAATTTGCCAGGCAGAACTAGAAGCATGGCATGATTTCCTCAGAGAATTTAAAAGTTCAGCTAAATAATCATACCTTATAGACAGGAACTTTCAGTGTATCTTCAGGATAAACTGTTTCTTTAGCATAATTAAAGGCACATATTTTGATATTTCTCTACTCACAGATGTCCATGTGGCTTTGCCTACCTCCATTATACCATAAAAAATAATACACAGATATCTACATATACATATACATATACATTGGTACTCAGCAAAAGGCTGAAAAATATAAGCTGACACCAAGGTTAGAAAAGTGTAATGCATAATGTAAAGTATAAATGTGTCTATGCAGTTAAACCATAGATGCTAAATTTGTGATAAAATAAAACCTCAGTTTATAAACACCTATGATACAGTGACAGACCTAAAACTGTATTTTGGTGGTTATATTGTTAGTTTTTCTGTATACATATGATCATGGTTGCATTTCACATCTCATGGTTACAGAGGCTGATGTATATTTAGTAACATAATTGAGATTACAATAGGGAACAAATTAATTAAAGCTTCCCCTTTCTATTTGCTAACCAGACATGAGGAGAGGTTATTTCTTGAGGAGGTCCTTGACAGCTGTGTGCTGTCAAGTCCTTGAATGACCCTCTTTTCCTTGCCTTTCCTTGAAACCCTTTTCCTTTGCAGCAGACTCCTTGCCCTGTGGCTTCACCAGGCAGCCCTCCAGCCTTCCTCCAGCCCATTTTGCAGCCCTGACCTCATTCATCTGGCCAAAAGGCTTTCAAAGTGGAAACATTGATAATCATGGGACATTCTCCTGTTGTCAGGGGCAAGCAATCTATTATTTTCACAGAAAATATCTGTTGGCAATGGGTAAGTTGTGAAAGCAACAATACCCCAAGGGCTGACCCATGAAAAATTAAAAATCCAGAAAAATACTTTGCATAGATGCCTTCTTAAAGAGGCATTAAGAAGTTAATTGAGTTTACAGCTAAAAGTATTTTCATGTAGGTAACCATTGATGGGTCAAAAAGATTAGTTAAGATTCTGTAATTATTTTAAGGAGTATCAAATGGCAAATCACTCCTCCCGGATCAGTTTCTAAATTGGTGGGGTAGGGGTGTAATTAGTTTGAAAGAGTTTTTAGACAAGTCTGAAGTTGCCAGTCACTTTGTAAAACACAATTTCATATAATCTACATTAATCCAATGTCCCACAGAAAAAGCATGTGGGACTTTTCCCCACAGTTTTATGGAGAGGCCCAGCTGTGAATCACTCACTGATGAATCCTAGAAGTATAAGAGGTCTAATGTCAGACAGTGGCCTATTGTACAAACCCTTCCCACCACACATCCCAGACAACTCACAAACCCTTTATTCATCCTGAGTTTTGGAGACCTCAATTTCTTCTCACAGCCCAAGACCTCAAAAAGCCTTTGAAAATGCAACTAAAACTGATAAAACCTTCCTTCAACTCCCAGTCCTATGAAATGGCTCTGATGTCCCCTACTGAGGGGATGAATCCATTCCCCTCCTTGCTATCTATGGTAGTGACAGCTTTAGTGAATCCAGAGCTCTGGTCTCAGTGCTTAAATCTGCAACATAATTCCTTTTCCCTTCCTGAGAAAGCAAACCAGACCAAA
The DNA here is from genome assembly GCA_037013685.1 of Acridotheres tristis. Lineage (NCBI taxonomy): Eukaryota > Metazoa > Chordata > Aves > Passeriformes > Sturnidae > Acridotheres > Acridotheres tristis. Next base: position 63,824,619 of record CM072885.1, read on the forward strand.
GCTGTCCTTAAAATTTACCAGATCTCTTGGCTGAATCCACAACATGATGCTCCCTAATGAACCTAGGGAATTTGTTCAGTATTCTCATCCTGGTCATCATGTAGTACTAATTAAGTATTAGGTTATAAAATCCTTTTATTTTTCCCAGAATAGAATGGACATGAAATTGTCTCCAAGAAAACCAGATTTCTGTGTGTTTCCCTGTGCTGTGGCCCATCAGTAGTGCACAGAGTCTAGGTCAAAGAAACAGTGCCCTGCAGTTCCAACAGGGACCAGCTCTATGAGAGAATGTTCCTAATACTTTTCTGCTTTTCTTAAACCTTGGTCTGTATAAATTCTGTATTTCATCCACTGATATTCTGCCTATCAGAAGCCTGACTCCCTAACAGAAAATCATTCTCATCTGAGCCCTTGCTGTCAACGCCTTTTGTTTCCTCCTCCCAATAAAACCTCTGAGCTGACAGGAGACTGCAGCTTATCCTCTGTCACCATGGTCTGTTTTGTGACATGGATGAGGAGCCACAGAAGCAGCCAAAACAACACTACTGAGAAGCTGGCACAGAAGCAAATTAGCAAGAATGAACAATTGAGGTTGGAGCAAAGAAGGAGATGGGGAGATAACTGACCAAGAGAAAGTATAGTGGAACAGCCATCTGAAACTGTTCTTCAGATTTTTGTGGGATCTGGGATATGTGCTCTCACTGCTTCAGAACAGAAACGGTTAAAATTTAATGTACACAAAATATCTGCTTTAATTGAGATTGAGACAGTCCTAATTCTGTTGAAATTTTTTTTCAGAAAGCATTCCTGATGTCGAGTAAGTTTGATTAATTTGTAGTTTTCTGGAATGACAAAGGAATGCTGCAAAGCAGCAACCAGTGCAACCAAGCTTGTCAAATGCATATTTCACAATTAGAAAAGAGTCTAACATAAAGACTGCATAAAATGACTTTTAAATCTTGAAACAATTCTTCAAAATACCAGAAAACAAGCTATAGAGCAGAACATTGCATTCAATAATGTAACTTCCATGGGTTCTTTGAGGCATGTGTCTCAAGCATATTTGAATCTGCAAGTACAATCCACATGTTAAATAAAAAATCCTTGCTGCAGCTCATAAGATCCAGTTAAAAATCTCAGAACTTTGTTTGACTTATAGTCCAGCTTCTGCGTTTCAATAGTTTGATTTTTCTATGTAGCAGCAGATTCAAAGGACCACAGAATGTTGCCTCTGTATTCATTATTATTAGTGCAATATCAAAATATAGCTTCTATTTTTCTCATTCTCTTTTGTCTTCCTTTACAGAGGAGGAACAAAAAGCAGACTAAGACCCAACAGTTTGTGCAAAACACAAGGAATTTCATAAACAGATCTTTTTTTGCTTGAGGCTTTGCACTTGTCGTGATCTAATGGGCAATATCTCACTAGAAATTTACAGGAGGAAAAACATACTGCTCAAGTATTTAATTGACATAAATTGTCATAGAGTAAAAAGTGGCTGGTGTTACAATATTTACAAATGAAATGTGACAAGTAGTCCAGTAAATATTGTTTTGCTTTTCCCTACAGTTTTTTTCCTTTGTGATGCCAACAGCAGCAGCAATCTGGAAAGCAGGTTTAGCACAGATTAATGCAACCCTATTCCCAACAGAGAATTTACATTCTTAGTCGCTGGAAGGCACAGGCAATGTGGGTGCTGGTTTCTCAGTTCCAAAACCAGACCTATTAAACAAGAATGTCCCAGCTTATTAATCTTTTTCCAGCTTCATTTACATGCAACAGCATGGAATGTAATGCTGGTATAAATCAAGTGAAATCAACATCAGGTGTCTGAGAATTAGGAATGGACTTAATTTGTTGGGCAAGAAGGAACACTCCCTTTCAGGTCAAATTTTCAAAAAAAATCTGGCAGGCTGAATTTCTTGCTAAATTCCCACAACCTCATTTGACGTGTGCCTGGTTTTCGTAAATGCAACAGTCTAACTAACGGATAGCTTAATCAAGAGTTACAAAAATTGGATCATGCATCACCTAGAACTAGGGAGGAAAACAGACTCCCTTTTGTAATCCAAGTGCCACTCTTTCTTCTGTTTATTGGTTTTCTCCTGCATATGTAATTTATTTAGGCTGCAAGGCCTCCTTTTTAATCAAATCCATATTAAAAACCAATCCTACTTCATCTCTGTGACAGATCAATGGAAAACAATGCAGTTTGTATTCAATGTGTCCCTAGTATTGAGGGGAGGCCTCTGGTAGTCACAGCTGTATCTCTGCATTGGAAACCACCCTCTTGACAGAGAGAGAAGCACCTGAAGCTGCATGAGTTGTTGTTTCAGTGTGTGGATGCAAATTGCACCGTGTGGAATTGCAGTGTAAGAAACTGCACCTCTTTGTAATTGCCAGGAGCCATTTACTGCTCTTTCCCTGTCCCTTGGAAATGATAGTTCTTTCTTCAGGTAAAGGTCACATAGTAAGGAGTAAACAATGACTCCAATCAAAGACAGTGCTCCATTTGAAAACTAATTTAGACAAGAATAATGCAGCTACTTGCTCAGCACAGCCTGGAGGAGCACACTGTGGTGCTTTGGAGAACCTCACGGTCTCAGTGCCATTCTCACTGTAAATACCTTAGTAATGCTTAGGAAGCATTCTTGTTTTTTAAACATAAGGCCCTCTGTTATGAATAAAAAGTGAAGCTGGATAATGGATTTGGGGTACATGTGCAAGGCAGAGCAGATATCCCCAAAGCATGCTGCCCAAATGTGCCACCACAGCTGAACTCATTGCACCCCTTGTTGCAAAGGAAAGCCCTGCCTTCAGCAGCAATCCAAAACATCATAGAATCATAGAACCACTTGGATTGGAAGGGATCTTTTAGAGGTCATCTTCAAATGACCCTGCAATAAGCAGGAACATCTTCAGCTACATCAGGCTGCTCAGAGTCCCATGTTTCCAGGGATAGGGCATCCACCACTTTTCTGGGAGCATAGTAGGTAGGAAATTAATGCTTAAAAGATGCACAAGGGACAATTATGTGTATTAGATGACTTAAATTCACGGTGATACAAGTGAAGAAACTGCAGCTTATACTCAGCTTGTATTCATACTCAGCTTGAGCTTCTGAGCAAAACCAAGATCAGGCTGTACTATGGAAGACCATAGCTGAGCAAGAAAATAGGTCAGGACTTGAACAATTTAACTGATGTTAAATTTTAGAGAGTGGCCCTGTGCATTTTCCTTTTCCTAGTGGCTGTTTCAAAAATGGCAACAGAGCTATAGTGAAGCATAAGACACTTGGCACACAGTGCCAGCTGTGCTTCACTACCTAATGGCACTGTGAACCTCTCAACAGTAATATGAAAAGTTAAGGTGCTCTGGCTTGGCATTTAGAGACTGACAGAACAAATTTCTACATATCATGCTAGCTTGAATTACTGGGATTGAGAAGTGGGATTTTCTTGTTCTGACAGATCCTAAATGTGTAAAATGCACAGAGTTGCTTTTTCAATTGGAGTAAACCCCTCTCCAGATGATCTATCTCCACAAGGAAAGTGGAGAAACTCCTCCTTACACAGCACTGATTTAACTACTGCCTTGGAGCTAAGTTGACCAGGAGGCTTTTATGTGTATTAACAGCAGCTGAAAGTCTTGTGTTCATTGGCTCACAGCTCCTTTAGGACTGGCTTCTGGCTTACTTCATGTTGATTTCTCAAAGACATCTAAAGAAATCCCCTTTGCTACCCATTTCAAAGTATTGGCAAAGATTCAATGGGAGCTGAATCTTTCCTGATTTCTATCTGCTATTTAATATTTTGCTTAATAGAACATTTTCAATTATGTGTAGCAGACCTTCAGTTACAGCCTGAGCTGTATTTGTTATGAGTACTCAGTGCAATTCAAGACAGTTTGAGAAACTCCCTACTGTGTTTTTTTTAAAGAACAAATGGGAGAATGAAAACCACAAATTTCATAAAAAAGCATTACCTGCAGGGCCCTAGAGCTGGATACGAAATCCCAGGCTGATCACAACCATACCACTAAGGTAGCCAATGACCCCAGCACTCTGCTCAGCACCAGGGGAAAGAAGACAGACTCCTGAGCTGCACTTCTGAATTTTCCCTACTCCAGGCTCCAAAATTTTCTAGCACACAGCTTCCACAGGAAGCATGGAGGGCCTTCATTCTCACCCAAGCCCACCACTAAGCCATATATCCATAAACACATCTACATGTTTTTTAAAAAGACTGCATGACATTAAGGTATTCACTATATTTTATAAGTACAGAAAGAAAAGGTTTAAGAACTTGAGTGGAAACACTGAGTAAATTAGAGCATAATTTGGATTAGAAACTAAGATTTCTATTTCCCACTGCCATGCCTAAACTTCAGAATACTCTCTCTTCTGGCATACATCTGATTTGTCTTGGTCCTCTTTTTAGAGACTAAACCTCTGGAAGGATGAAACCTTCCATCGCTAATTCCCATGGGAAACGAATTAGAAAGTCTCAGGACTAAGCACTTAAATTGCAGTCTAAATGTTTTGTAGCCTTTTTTTTTGTTAACTCAGCACCTGTGCTCTCTTAGAATTCAGTACTTAAACTGTGATTATAAAAGTAATTAGAAATAATCACAGGTACCTATATTCCAAAGGCTCCAAATTATAATTGGCAAACTGAAGTTATAATGTATGGTGTAAGAAAAACACACATAATTTGTCATCCTAATTAAAGAGTCTGGATAAGATAAGTCATATTACACCTGAATATATGACATACTCTTGAAAGCCTGTGACCTCTCTCCTCATTATGGGTCCACCTACAGGAGATGACTGCAACCTTTAGCAGAAGACATGCTACATCTGAACTATTTTTGGGTGCTTTCAGCTGATGATGCGTCCAGAATAATGATGATACAACCACATGCCAGCAGATACTGTACCACAGTCCTTGTGACTGACTGACTGAAGAACTATATTCTTAGCTATAAGTACTAGGATCAGGGTGAAGGTGGAGGTGGTCTGGAGCAAAGAATCTCTTAACTTTACAATAGTCAGCTTGTGGATTTGGCAGCTGAAAGATGAACTGCCTAACTTCCAAACACAGCAAGTGCAAGTTAAAAAGCCCTCTCTTCCACTTGTGCATTGCTTCAGAACTTGAAGGGCAGAGTGGGCTTGAAGCTTGGCATGCAGAAATGTACAGTAGAATGTGGTTTGTTAATCTCTTACAGACTCCTGGGCACAGTGAGGATACAGTGAAGTAACACTGCTGCTCTCACTGAACCAGTTGTGTGCCTTACACACAGGGAGGGTTCACTGAGGTTTCTTTAGTAGCCACTCCTGGGTGACTGTTCCCTCCATGCTTATGCAATCCTTATGCAGGTGGTTTTGTAGGAATGGCTCACATCTCTTCCTGCTCCCTGCTGAGCAGATTTTTGTTGTAATGTCGTGGCTCAATCTCAGCCAGACCCAAGCCCCTGGCAGCTGCTTACTCGCTCCCCCACCGGTGGGATTGTGGAGAGAATCAGATGGGTAAAAGCTGGAAAATCCACGGGTTGAGATAAAGACATCTTAATAGGAAAAGCGAAGGCTGCACACAAAAGCAAAGCAAAACAAGGAATTGACTCCCTGCTTCCCATGGGCAGGCAGGTGTTCAGCACCTCCAGGAGGGCAGGGCTCCTTTCCCTAGAAGAGTGATTTGGGAAGACAAACACCATCACTGCAAACATCCCCTCCTTCCTCCTTCTTCCTCCCCCTTTACATACTGATCATGATGTCACAGGGTCTGGAGCATCCCTTGGCTCAGTCAGGGTCACCTGTCCTGGCTGATTCTCCTCCCAACCTCCCAGGCACCCCCAGCCCCTCTCCAGCATGGCCTCTGAGGGGCAGGAAAAGCCTTGGCTCTCTGTGCAATCCCTGCTCAGCAATAACAACATCTCTGTGTTATCTCCCCTGTGTGCAGCACAGATCCAAACCACAGCCCCACTCCAGTCCCTGGGAAGGAAACTAAACTCCACTCCAGCCCAAAGCAGCACAGGTAAGAGGAGGGGAAGAGCCTGCCTTCTCCCTTCCCATGCCACACAAGACTCCAGGGATTGCACTTTGGACAAGGAGCAACAGGCATGGTAAGAAAGAAGACAAGTCCTGAAAATACTACAGTGGCTGCCACGAAAAAGCCTCAGCAAAATAGAAATCTAGGCTGCAATTTCTCAAGTGCTAACAGCAATCTACTTACATAATAAGAAATGTTACTGAAACTCATACCTCTAGAAGCATAATACAAATGAATGTTTTCTTGTTGTTTCTCATCAGGGACAACATTAGGTATTTGTATTACTTCTAAAGCAGCTTGCTTCAAGGTAGGTAAATTCAGAAGGAAAAATAACTCTTAGCCACAGGGCTAAAGCATCTAGTGAACATTCAGTTCACCTCCTATCAGTTCCTGTGGTGCTGCAATCATAACAACCACAAAACTCCCATAGAACTGGTTTGGTTTTGGTTTTTTGTGTGGTACTTAATCATTACTGGTCACATCAGGTACCTCAGAAATAAATTAGCTCCACATGACATAGATAGACAATCTTTATTATGCAGCAAGAAAGAAATTAGCATGTCCAAAATCCACTCAGTCATCTACCTTTCCTAGTGCACTAAATACTTACAATTATGCACATTATGAATATTTCCAATCAGAACTAGAGAAGGTTAAGTTAGAAGTTTTCTTTCCTTATGGCTTAGTCCCAGCCATAAACAGTTATGCAACAAAAATTATCCCAAATGAAAAATCTGCCTGTTTTCTGAATAAAAGTTGCTCTTTAAAATAGCCACAAATTCAACACCACAGGAGTACGGAATGGAGACAGAAATGTGCAGGTAGCTAAAGCCCACAGGGGAAAATATTTACAGCTATGCCAGGTTAAGCTATGCTACATATCCTGTACCATCTTATGCAGTGGAATTACCATTGCACAATTTGTGCTGGGGGTCTACAAAAACTGTAGTTCTGAACTGTCAGGAAAGCAAAGCAGTGCTGACTTATTTGCTGCTCATCTTCCTCTCACATGATCTTTGCTTTGAGGCACTGAAAATATTGATGCACCCCCAGTGTTTTTCCCTTGCAGAAATCAACTATTTTCATTACTCATCTCTTTGTGTTCCTGCCCTCATCTCTTGCACAATGCACATGATGCAAAGGGATCAGATGGTTTTTGAATTCTGTTGAAGCTGGTGGTAGAGCAAGATCATCTTGTCTGGAAGTCTCTACCTCGCTCATTTAAGGGTAAAGATGACACGTGATATCTACATGTAGTCATGACCTGAGTCTGCTAAATGTGAAATGATCTAGGGTATAATTTTAGGAACATTGAAAATTTCTGAAAGATATTCTTTGGTAAGGACCTGCCTCAGTGCTGGCACAGCAAGTGGTTTACGTTGCTCCTGAATGCAACACTCCTACAATCTGGGGCACTCTGCAACTGGTTCTGTCAAGTACCAGCTGAGAACATTTCAGAGAGAAATGTAAACCCTTGCATCCCATCACATTGACCAGGGTCACATCAAAGAAATCATGATTGGCATCGATCTTGTCTCCTAGAAAGACCAAGTATTTTGTGATTAGGTAATGGGAGGCAAGAGATTTATCTTCAGACAGCTTCCTGAGCTGCTTTACAATCCTTGCACCATTTTGACAGGTGGAAATTAAAGCAAAGGGAGACTGAGTTATTTAAGGCTACATGGAAATCAGAAAGATAGAAGAAAAGGGATCATATTCCTTAACATCCTGGCTATAAGACCGGAGCACTCATTCCTGGTTACAGGTACAAGAAACAGAAAAAAGAGGGTGAGTGCTGATTAACAGCTTGATCCTTAGCCTCACTGACAGCAGAAGAATTAAATGCTGTGTGGGGATCATGTGCTCAAACCTCCCGTGGTTGTGGCTCACATTTGGTGTGAGTCAGTGAGAAACGTTCCTGAAAGTTCATGTGTCCTCACTGAAAAAATGCCAGTGGCCAGCAGGCAGCAGCGTTTTGCAAACACCAATCTGGTGCATCAATACGACATCACATGCTGTTATTAGGGTAACACTACATCAGCTTCATGCAATACCTACAGGACCCTTCATGAGATGTCATGTCTAAAGATGAACTGCAGTTAGCGTTCATCTTCCTGTGCTGTTTATCTTTCTGTGAACATGCCTCTCCAGCCCTGATGCAAGTTTCTATTACTATGTTTTAATAAAAGAGGGAAGACAAAATATTGCCAGGTTTAGCTTTGTTCATCAGATGTATTTCAAAAGCTGAAAGCCATTTTTGTATGAGCATCAGTGTGCACACACCTCAAGACAGGGACATTCTTTACAGGATCTTCAGCTTTAGGCACATCTGGCAGCAGCAGCAGCAGGGAGACACCTCCTGACTCTTCAGGAGTACGAAGGTGTAGGAGCACTCTGTGTAGTGACAGACCACAGAAATACAGACATAGCAAAGCTGCAGAGGAACAGACAGGCTTTTTTCCAGGGCTTAATTCTGCTTTTGCAAGTCTGAAAATGACAACATTTTCCCTAGGCTGGTGTCTCATTATTCTTCTAATTCTACTCCTTAGTTTTCTCTTAGCCAAGTTTTAAACAGAGATGTGTCTACTGAGGTCGGTCCCAGTTTACAACACTGTGAGAGAATCTGAAGGTTTTTCACCTCCATCACTTTGCAAGATATATGTTCTGATTCACTCCATGGGTCCTGTCCTGGTTTAGGACAAATTTGGGAGGAAACCTCTGAATGAGGTCCCTCCAGGGAAAAAAAAGAAAAAAAATATTCCAAGCAGTCCCTCCCCCAGTCGGCTCAGGGGGAAAAAAAAGAACAAAAAAAAAAATTGGAGAGAAGTGGGGAAAAAAAAAAGAAAACTGTTTATTCAACAGGCAACACACCTCCCAGCACAAAATGAATAATATCAAACAGCAAAACCTCTCGCTGTTCCAAGGAGATGGCAGATTTAGAAGAGTTCTTTCCCTGGGCTGCCCGGCTCACTCAGGCTGCTCTCAGTCCCTCCTGTGCTGGGGAATGCCGTGGCCCAGGCCAGGCCTGGTGGGCCACAGATGTGAGCTCCCGGGGCTCTTCTGAGTTTTCAGTCCAGAGCAGGTTCAAACAGTTCCAGGAAAAAACAGAAAAAGGGAAAAAAACAATCCAGGGGGCTTTTTTTTTGCTTCAGCTAGCCAGAAAACTAACCAAGAGCAAAGGAGAGCTCTCTCTCACTGTCCACCACAGACAGCACAGTCTGTGAGCAGGAATGCGGGGGAGCCCGTGCAGTCTCTGATAACAAACTCTGCACTTCTTCTTCCCCCCTCTTCACTCCTGGAACCAGTCTTAAAGTTGCAGAATTTAATATTCAACACCAAGAGAACAGATGATTTGGGGATATAAGCATCATACAGTCACCCCAAGACAGTCCTGTCTAGTTGGAGGGTCAGTGAAACACTCCAGGATGGTTCATCTGCTACAGCATATTAATTTTTATTTAGCTTTAACACTGGACCATCCTCAGGTGGTCCATCCATTCCATCATCCATCCATCCATCCATCCATCCACCCATTACCCATTCCATCATCCATCCATCCATCCATCCATCCATCCATCCATCCATCCATCCCTGCATCCATCCCTGCATCCATCCATCCCTGCATCCATCCCTGCATCCATCCCTGAATCCATCCCTGAATCCATCCATCATCCATCCATCCATCCATCCATCCATCCATCCATCCATCCATCCCTGCATCCATCCCTCCATCCATCCATCCCTCCATCCATCCCTGCATCCATCCATCCATCCATCCATCCATCCATCCCTCCATCCATCCCTGCATCCATCCCTCCATCCATCCATCCCTCCATCCATCCCTGCATCCACCATCCATCCATCCATCCATCCATCCATCCATCCATCCATCCATCCGTCCATCCATCCCTGCATCCATTCCTGAATCTATCCTTGCATCCCTGCATCCCTCCCTGCATCCCTGCCCTGCCGGCCGGGCCGCGGCTGCGCTGCCCGCGGTGACATCACCGTGCGCGGACCCCCGCCCGCCGTGCGCGGGGCTGTGCCGGGGGCCGCGGCTGCCGCGCCCGCCGCTCGCCCGCCCCTTCCCTTCCCCTCCCCTCCCCTTCCCTCCCCTCCCCTTCCCTTCCTCCATCCCTCCCTCCCTCCCTCCCTCCCTGCCGGCGGAGCGCCCGCGGCCCGAGCACCTCGGCCTCCCCCGCGGCCCGCAGGGAAGAGGATGGCGGAGAGCGAGGCCGAGACCCCCAGCACGCCCTGCGAGTTCGAGAGCAAGTACTTCGAGTACAATGGGGTGCGGCTGCCGCCCTTCTGCCGCGGGAAGATGGAGGAGATCGCCAATTTCCCGGTGAGGGACAGCGACGTCTGGATTGTCACCTATCCCAAATCAGGTAGGCGGGCGGGCGGGCCGGGGCTGCCGCGGCTGCTGGGGCGGCTCCTCCTCCTTCTCCTTCTCCTTCTCCTTCTCGTCCTCCTCCTCTCCCGTCTCGCAGGGCAGCCGGGGCCGGGAGCGGGGGCTGGAGGTGCGGCATGTGGGAGCGAGGCCTGAGCCCGTTCGCAACCGCGGGTGTGCCCGGGGATGGTGCCCTATATCCAAGGATGGTGCCCTGTATGCGGGGATGGAGCCCTGTATCCAAGCATGGTACCCCGTGTCCAGGGATGGTACCCTGTATCCGCGGATGGAGTCCTGGGGATGGAACCCTGTATGCAAGGATGGTACCTTGTATCCCGGGATGGAGATTTGGGACCAGGGTGGTGTCCTGTATCCAGAGATTGTGTCCTGTATGCGGGGATGGTGTCCAAGGATGGAGCCCTGGAGCCAGGGTGGTGTCCTGTATCCAGAGATTGTGTCCTGTATCCGGGAATGGTGTCCGGTGTCCGGGGATGGTGCCCGGTGTCAGAGAAGGTGCCCCGTGTCCAGGTGCGGTGCTCCGCGCCCAGCAGCGCAGAGCTGAGAGCCTGTCCCGGGCACGGAGGGGGTTCAGGACCCTGTGGGTGACCCAGGGAGGGTGGGTACAGGCCGAGCGCTGCCCCGGTGACCCCGCCTGGGTGATCCCGAGCCGCCGGAGTGTGACGATGCTGCTCCGGGAAGGGAAATCTCGCTCAGCTGCAAAGATGTCGAACGGGGAAGGTGTGTGGCATCAGTGCGAATGTCTGCTGTGGTGCACGGCTCTGGTGTCTGCTGCACAGCCTTCCCTCCGTGCTGCGCTCCCGAGGCGGCTGCCCGGATCGCTCTGGGGGAACATGTGCTCCAAGTACGTTCTTGCTGCTCTGTCTGAATCGCCAGAAAGGTCTCCTGTTTGCAGTACAAGTGAATGTTTTGTCCAGTAAATGCATCCTTTGGCTGTTGCACACCATTTGGGTGTATACTTGTAATGCCATATTTCTTGATTTTCTGTCCTCTCTATTTCCAAGCAAAAATATTTAAAGAGAATTGCCATGAATGTAGGGATAGATAATATGGGAGCTTTGTACCCACCTGATAAAATCAGATGAACTCTTGTAAGTGCATTCTTGAGTGACTTTTTCTTGACAATGGGATGATCTCTTTCTAGGAAATCCAAAGTCCACTGGAGATAACAGATGTCAGCTCTGTAAATGCCAAGATGTTTCAGTATTGTAGGTTTCTGACTTACTTCATTGTTTGTTGTGTGAATGGCTAATGTTTTCAATTTCCTGGTGTGCTGCTTCAAGCATGCACATTTCTATAGTGTAGCATCTACCATGTTTTTATCATTTCTCAAGCAGTTTCAAGCATTTGTCTTTACATTTTTTGATATTTTGTTACTAACTATGCTTTTAAAGACTGGCAAGAGCTTGCTAGATAACGCATTAGATAAGGGAAAATATATAGATGGATAGCCCTCAAAATACTAGGATAAGGAGTAGACAGCTACATTTAAATTGTGTCTTTAAACTGTCCTCTTCGAGATTTATAACATGCAGCACCAACACTATTAAATCCTTTGTGGTTTAAGATTTCAGTTTTGAGAATCTGAAGCTACAATGTTCTTGTAAAATTGCACCCCAATTTCATAGTGGCATCTTGTTAAATATCCTCAGACAATCTTAGCCAGCCACAATATCATTAATAGCTACCAATAGCTTCGTTTGGATGGCTAGACAGTTGGCTGTGGAAAGCCAGCTTGCATAATCATATTTCATTTGCTGTTTTGTGCTTATAGCATCATAATATGAGATCTTTTGGGGCCTCAGTGACAGGGAGCTGCCCACTTAGAAAATGGACATGCTACAAGACGATTTACTGGCAGTCACTGGGAAAAGAAAAAGATGGGTGAGAAATGGGGCACCGAAACTGAAGGTGCAGTATTGTGTGGATGAGCTGGAGGAGCAGCCTTGAGATCAAAATAGGATTTTATTTGCCAGGAAAGAGAATGCTTGCATGGTGGGTAATCTGATGTCCTTGGTGAGGGAATAGACTCTGGACAATAATAGCATCTTCAAGCTCCACCTTCTTGTAGCCCAAAGCCTACCAAGACCCTTGGAAGCTTGTTTTGTCAGCTGCTCCTCTGTGGCTTACAGCTGATTAGAGCTTCAGAGGTGCTGCTGGCTAGTGACAGGCATGGGGGCAGAAACTGGGCTTCCCTGGGATGGTTCCCACTGATCCAGCCAAGGTCATGCAGAAAGTCTACAGCAAAGCCAGGAATTAAATCCAGAAGCCCATTATCCTAACCACAACTTATCTTTCTGCCTCTCAATACTGTTGACAAAGATTTTTCTGATTACTGTACCTAATCAGAATTTTCATGATGTTGCTGTAATGGAAAAAATGTAGGTTCACAAAACAGATTTTGTGCACAAAATGCAATTATTTGGGGTTCCTTCAGAAATGGTTCTGCTTGTTCTGGTAATATTTAAAGGTAGAACATGGCTGGGACCACTTACCTAGTTTCTGTGAATAAATTGTGTTTGAACAATACTTCAAGAAAGAAAAATGCACCAATGTCGAATAGGTCCAACAGAAAACTTTTTTCTTGTTCCTAAGGAAATCAGCTTTGTGCAGTGTAGCAGCAGCTCTCCATCTGCTCAAACTGTGGAAAATACCCAAACAAGTCTGTGTGCTGGATGTGTGAGAGGCCAGAGTCTGTGGCTACAAGCAGAAGGCTCCAGCAGTAGCTGTTGACCACATGGTGGCTTTTCTGGCAAAGAAAATCCACAGGTGGCTCATAGGGCCAAGACTGCTTCAGCTGTCCCAGGAATAGACAATGCAGCTCCAAACATGTGAAATGGAGGTGATGCTTGGAAATAGTTACAGTTATTTGTAAATTGGGAGTGACCCAGGAAGAAGCTGTTTCAATAATGGTAGAAAATCAAATGTACCAGTGGCCTTACTGGCAGTAATGTAATAAGCCTAATGGAAAGTGACTCTGCTTTAATGTGATTTCCACTGACTGATGGCTGAATAATGATATCCCTTATATCTTTAATTATTCTTAGCACCTGTGCCCAATCAATGGTAACAGCTTTTGGGAGCTTCTGGACTATGAGAAACTTTATGCCTAAAACCCAGAGACTCAGATACATTAATGTGTGTCTATGTTTGTACATATGGGAGTACTGTAATTATAGAAAACCTTTTTGTTCATGATTGATAATTTAAAATCAGGTGTGCTACTGAAGAAATGAAGTCAAAAGTTTCATCTTCCACATAACTTTGTCGTGTAGAGGGGGCAGGCTGAGTGGAACATGCAGGTTTGCAGGAGAAAGTGTAAACCAGAATGCCATTGTCTGTAGTGTTAAATAACTGGAAGTCACACCACAGATAAGATGCAGATGCACTGTTTATAGGGAGCACTGTGCCTCTGTCACAACTTGCATTGAACTTCCTCTCATCCTGTGGATTTCCTGTACCCTACTTGAAAATTCAAATTCTCATCTGTGATCTTAAGCTTCAGAATTAATGGAGAAGCAATTTTTTTCATGGTCTTCCCTCAGTCACCGTGCTAAGAGCCAGGTCAGCTGTTTGTAATATCAGTGATTTCAGTGGAATTAAATCAGTCCCTAAAGTGTAGTGTTTAGTTCAGGTTCACTCAGAGTTTTATTGTGTCTTACAGTGTCACCCTGACTGGCCACATGCTTTCTCAGAAGTGGTGCACAGCAGCTCCCTTAAAACCATCATGTGTGTGTTCAAAATGAATGTGTACTTTGCATTCTTGGGTCAAAACCCACAAGTTCATGCTTTTGCAAAACTGGTAATTTGAGAAAGTGAGCTGTTTACATTAATAATAAAGATCTCTCTCCCATGGCGATTATTTTGCCAAATAATCTTTTGGAGGTCTGTGTGAAAAATTGTGAATTGTTAGCAAATATCAGCTTCAAGTCCAACCAGTTAATGAGAATTTGCATGTGATACCAGACAATGGATCGAAAGAGGAAATGTTGCCTTTGGCCTTACCTGTCTGGGTAAGGTAATCTATAGATTCTCAATTTCCCATGTAGTACTGGATTTTAGTAACTACGCTTTGGCTGTTAGGGATATGATGGCTCTAGACCTTTGCCTTAATGATGTGCCAGCAGTGAGTTTGTGGGTCATTCCAAGGACAGCTTTCATGTGTATATATTTACTGAGCTCTCCTCTTTGGAATTCTTTCACACTCACCTTTGGTGTTATGTGAAATGAACCAGGGAAGGTCAGTTTGAGTTGTCTATTTTGTGATTTGTTTGAGAGGCTCTGTGTGCACAGGACATGCCTCTGGCAGTGCATTGCATGCACAGGGGATTCTCTGTTCTCCTCCTGGTCTGTGTGCCTCTCCCACTGTGTGCACACCTCTTTTATCCTCCTATTTCTAGAACTCCTGAATCCAACACTTCCTCTTGCTGGGTCACCAGGATGTGCCAGTCCCTTCCCTGGCTGATGGAGGAGCTCTGTCCTTCCTCTCTCTTACTGTCTCTGCATTCTTCCATGGCCCATTTCCATCCCATAATCCCCGTTATGTTCTTCCCATGCAGAGACTCTCAGGTTTTCTTCTGCTATGGGGAAGGAGTTGTTTGATGCATTGACCATTACAGCTATTACAGTGACAATTGTTAAACTGTGGGATACAGAGGGTATAATATAAACAGGAGTTCTTAATCTTTGTCTGATTCCCCAGTAAAAGTAATAGACTTCAGCTCATCAACATGTAAAATGTTCTTTGATTAGACTTGGCACACAAAGGTCACTACACCTAAAGAAAAGAGAGGCTTGAACCACTGGAGATGTAGACGTAGGTGATTTTTGTTTGGCTATGAAGCTGGTTTAAGGATTTCTTCTCTTTGGCCTCTTGTTTATTCCCCTTCCAATGAGCCTTAGCTGTCTGTGGGACAATGTTATAAAACAGACTGGAAAAATCTTGAGTAAAGAAATACATTACAAAGAAAATGTCCTGGGTAAGTATGCCAAAAACTTGCTTTGTTTATCTTGTTCAACCCTACTTTTCATGTTTTCCACAGACTGTAAAAATCCAGTGAGGTTATATTTACAGGTGAGATTGGTATTACTGTACTTCACAGTAACAGTCTCATTATTCAATAAACAGAGTATTATTGCTTGACTAAGTTCACGTGGCTGCAGATACCCAGATGTGCCCAGGTCGAACACTGCTGACAGTCAGTCCTGATTTGCACAGTCATAACTGAGAGGAGAATCAGGCTGAAAGGTTGCCCAAGGATGTTCCTGAGCTGTGGGAGACTGGGCTGGGAGCTGTCAGAGGGACATGTGGCAGCTGCAGTGGATTGCAGAGGTTTCCCTCCTAATGGCAGGTCTGAGTGGCCTTTGTGACAAAGGCTCCTCAGGGGACACAAGCATCCATGTGTGTTAAATTAATTGACTTGCCTTAATTTCCAGTGTTCTCATATGGAACTTCTTCCAGCAGTTTTGTTGGTATTGTTTTGTAACAACAGCTCTGCAGTTGCAAAAGAGCCAGATTCGGCTGTGCTGGATTTATAGTGCTATAACCTCTGCAGAATTTTGTTGCCTTGGGCTTTAAACCATTTTCATTTAAAGAATTAATGTAAATGTTACAGGCCCAGAGGCATGCCTTGAAAAATCATGAGGCTGGCTTAAAAATCAAATTTTTACACAAAATACATTGGGGATTCTTTTCCTTTCACCTCTGATTTTTTAAGCAATCTGTGACATGGAATGATGAGAAACCTCTGTTAGTTTCACAAATCTGGATGAACGAGTTGATATCTTTAAAATCAGAATAGAACATGTAACTTTTTCTCTCTGACAATAACATCACAGTTATTTGGTTTCTTTAAGCAATGTATAAAGCTCAGATATTGCTCTGTTTTAATGACAGATGAATGTGAATCAATTCCCATACCAGCTGGCCAGAATGAATGGAATTCTTTTCCAAACAGGAAGGGAACAGCAAACTGCATTGTGTGATAGAGATATACTGTGTGAGCTGTCTCTTCAGGGACTGATGGACAGGGTCTGTGTTTGAATCTGATTTCGTGGTCTTGGTGACTGAAATCATGTTCCTTCCACCACTGAGAAGAGTAAATACTCCACAGCTTAAGCTCACTCCATCAAGGACCATTCAGGTGCAGAAAGTGACTCCTGTAGATTAATATTTCTGGGGGTTAGAGCCACTGGGTTCCTGTGCTTTGAAAATCCTTCTGAAATGGGTCTATCTTTTTATTTATATATAGCTCAAAATACCTTCAGGTACTGACTCACTCTTAAATGCTGCTAGGCAAAGAAATTATAAATAAAACTACCAAAAAATAAGTAATTGAAGACAATGTTTGCCACTGATGCATTTGACTTGATTTCAATGTGAGTAGAATTGAATAAGTCCTTGTGTGCCTCAAACTTGAAATAAAAGCAGAGGAAAAAGATATCTGTGGTTAAGGGAAACTTCTTTTATAATCTAGATAGCAGTGTTTCTCTTGTGACCCTTTTATCAAACCAGTGAAGAGATGTTACTAGAGGCAGAACAAATGGTTCAGAAGACAAAGAATTCTCCAGTTATCTAATAGGTTTTACTGGGTCTTTTGCAAATGTAGCATAATTGCTTCCCTGCTGTTAAGTAGTGCAAAACTCAACCTGGTTTTTCTTTTTGTAAACGGGCATAGAAAAAAAAAAAAAAGAAAAAAGGTTTTACCCTGGGTAAAAAGTGTATTCTAAACATGTGAAATCATTATTGACTGTATTAAATGATGATGACCTCAAAGACTGAAGAATAAGAAAATTATGTAGATCAGCCAAACCTACCGGTCAGTCATTCTCATTTCACGTTAATGTTCATTTGTCACAGTGAAGATATTACTGAAAGGAAGCAAAATGCTTCATTTTTTTCATTCTTATTTTGCAGTCTTATTAAATGAAGGCTTTTCTCTTGTTGGGTACATTAGGGACTCATACACCCCATGCTGAGGGGAAGGAGCCTGTTTTGTCCCAAAAATTCTGCTTTAGAAGCAATTCAAGCTTTGGGACACTGAGCATGCAATGTGACTTTGTGGCTGCAGATGCTGTGACCTGGGATAAATCATATAATCTTTTTGCCTATGTTTTCCACTGGGTGTGTTTCTTCTCTGCCAGAATGTTTCATACATAATGAAAAGTAAGCAGTTCTCATGGGCAAACAGATGTCACCTACCATATATGTTTTTGTAGAGAAACTAGCAAATTGCAGGTCTGAAATGGAATTAAGAATTGCCTCTCATCCTTTTGCTTGAGCCATAGCAGAAGAGCCCGACCCCCCGCAGCTGTCCCCTCCTGTCAGGGAGTTGTGCAGAGCCAGAAGGTTCCCCCTGAGCCTCCTTTTCTCCAGGCTGAGCCCCTTTCCCAGCTCCCTCAGCCCCTCCTGCTGCTCCAGCCCCTTCCCCAGCTCCGTTCCCTTCCCTGGACACGCTCCAGCCCCTCGGCGTCTTTCTTGTGCTGAGGTTCCCAGCAGTGCCCCAGGATCTGAGGGGTGGCCCCAGCAGTGCCAGCACAGGGGACAGTCCCTGCCCTGGCCCTGCTGCCACCCCATGGCTGGCACAGCCCAGGTGCCATTGGCCTCTTGGCCACCTGTTGATGCAAGGCAGTGAGAAATAGAGATTAACCACGCAGCTCAAAGCCTGTTCACTGTTGGCCTTGTTGCCACAGTAGCACAGAAGAGCTGCAGGCATTGTTGAGGCTGGATTGCTCTCTGCATGCAGAGCTGAAATGCACATTAGTAATGATCAGTGTCGGTGCTGCCGTGGGATCACCAGTGCTTTCAGTCAGAAAAAGAATCTTCTCTTAAACCATTCTGCTGCAGCACTGTAAACTTGTTGCCTGGTATGTTACTGAAACCTCGTAACAGCATTAAAATGATAACAAAGCAGGTCTTTATTGGAAGCTTCCAGGTACTCCTATTATTATGGGCACACCCAGCATCAGATTTCTGCAATTTTTTTAAGTTTCACAAATGAACATATCTAACAAATATTGTCCAATTAGAAGAGCAGTAGATTAGGTAATTTTCCTCCAGGTTCTTCCCTGTTAGAGCTGGTCCAGGGGCTTCTTTGCCCCATTTCTTGTTGCATATTCTCAGATTCTGGTCGGAAAACAAAATGTCCTTGAAGGTTCTCCTCTTGTAAACCAGTCTTCCAGGAACGTGTTAGAAGATTATCTTATTACTCCAAAATCTAAGAGAAAGGGTAGGGAAAGTACTAGGAGCTATATAACCATGTATTATCAGTCCAGAAAGCTATGAATATTTGAAAAAATGTATAAAAGCTAAAATATTTAGGCGTCAAATCCATGGTAATATCGATTGACTGATCCCCTTTTGTACTCCCAAACAGATCTCTTTCCACCTCTGATGCTGAAAAGCAGCAATGGAAAGGGCTGTAGCTAGCTTAAAACTGCAGTCCAGCTAAGTGAGGAGGGACATAGGTACCTTGAGAAGAATGGTTTTGCTTAGGGCAGCTATAATTGGAGTGGGATTCTGTGTGGGACAAAGTGCTTTACTCCCTGACCTTAGACAAGCAATAGCTGACTGGACAGGTTGTGGGTTTTTTTATGTATAAGCTGTACCTACAGCTGTTTCACATTCTATTATTGGTGTGCTGTGCTCTTGAAACTTGACCACCTAAAGTGTGCAAATGCACATTAATGTGTAGGCAGGTTTTAACCAACCATTTTCCTGGAAGGGGTTGAAACTGAGGCAGAGAATTGTATTTTGAGTAGTGACAGACATCTTCTGACATTGCTATATGGGGAGAGGAGTATGTTCATAGCCAAGGGTATGAGATCTGCCCCAACACCAGTGCCTAATAGAGGTGCCCTGTTGTTTCCTGATTTCTGGTCCTATCTCAGACAGCAGAGCTCGCAGTGGAACTCTGCATTTACCCACAGACCGTATTATGACTGTAGAGCAGAACACAGTGATAGAGTTGTCCTGGAAATCAATGGAGCTAAGGGTAACCATGCAGTACTTTTTGATGTAATAAAGTCCTTGAGCATGAGTTTAAGACCCAATGACTTGTCATCCCAGCAAAGATCCTTCCTGCATTGTTGTCCTTGGTACAGTGTGTGAAAACGAAGGGAAATTAGGTGCAGTGGGAAGACTTTCAGCTGGAGATTGTGAGCTCCTGCTGGGGTAATGTATTATGCAATTTAGGCATGTTTTTGGATATGGCCTCTAAGAAGGGGAGAATGGAACTGCCAGAGGATGCAGGAGGGCAGCCTATAGCTGAGATAACAATTTAATGTTCTAGATTGGCTTTAGACCTGGTCAGCCTTGAATAGATGTGGGAAGGGTGGAAAGAAATGTCATTCTGTCAGAGCAAGCAGGATTATCTGTTTTTAATATGTTCCTGCACATTGTATGTTACTTTTTTTGTTTTAGCCTGATGGATGTTGTGCTCTCTTTTACGATGGCAGTGTGTTTGGTTGGTGAGTAGAAACTGGGAGAAAAATCAACCTAAGGATATGGGCAGATGTTTTCTTTTAAAGGTGCCTATGCTGTGCTAGTGCCCTTAGCCTGCTGTTCCTCATTCCTGGCAGAAAAACAGCCCACAGAATATTTTGGGTGGATGCATTCTGGTTTGTCCCAAGCAAAATTTGCTCCATGAGTTGATGCCAAAAGTAGAAACTCCTTCAGCTAATTTGGCCAATGTGATTTTAAATGGATTGGAGCAGTTTGTGTGAAGTTACTCCGTTAGTGATGACCCCTGGTGCAAGACAGGATGAGAATCCACAGATATAAACAGCCCAGCTAAAGCTTCAAGAGAAAACAATTCAAGTAAAACAATTTTCGCTTTGAATATCTGATACCAAGAGATGTCTGTAACCAACCAATAGCTGCTGTCTGTGAAGGACCTGTGACAAAATCCAGGACACCTGGATATGGTGAAGTCGTGGACGTTGGGACATGCTTGAAGACACAAATCATGACTCTTCAATCAGAAGGCAAATGAAGGCAAACCTGTGGCCTGTTGATGTTATTAACCATAGATCTGTGGACCTGACTCTTGTTTCTTAGAGCTGTTAGGGAACTATTTACCCAGCCCTTGCTGCAGGGCATGTGAGGATGTTGTGGGTTATTAACAAGGACAGAAAAGAAAGGCTTTTTGGCCCAGCTCTCCTCAGCAAGAGACCTCTGCCAGCAAGTGACAGATGAATCTCTCTTCTTCAATCGATCTCTGTGGCTGTGGCTTTGGCTGTGCCACAAATCTCCCAGAGAACAGGTCCTGGTGTGTTTTATTTACTAGTGTTGCTCCAGTTTTAGGTCCCAGCCTGCTCCAAAGGAGGTGTTTTTCTCCCAGCTGGTGTTTGGTGTGGGCAGTAGTGGCTGCCTGCCTCTCTGTGTGAGTGGGGCTGCCCCAGCTGGCAGTGCCAGGTCCACTCTGTGGTCTGGGCACTTCTCATCCTGTCCTCTATTGAGTAGTTAGTGTGCTAATGTAAGGGAGAATCACGACTCAGGCCACTTAAAAAAAATATAGTACTAATGCATTAGCCAAAAATAGCCCTGCTTTGTACCCAGTTCATTAAAGCAGTGCTTTAGGATACTGTATTGGACATAATAGCAATAATTCTGTGGATAATACGTGTGTGTAAACAGTTCAGTGACAGCATTTTTACCAAACAGAGAATAGGTTTTCCTCCTAAATAGAATCAGGTTTTCACAGTGTGCTGTTTATAGCCTCTGGCAAAACATACTCAAAACACAACTCAGAATTAATGGACCCATGTCTGCAGAATTTAGCCTGTTGGTTTTGGTTTAAGAGCTGGTAGCTGCAAGCAGAAAAAATAAATGGATTAGGAAGTCTAAAAGTCTAAGACTGTGCTTGCTGAATGTTGCTGGAA
Organism: Acridotheres tristis; assembly: GCA_037013685.1. Classification (NCBI taxonomy): domain Eukaryota; kingdom Metazoa; phylum Chordata; class Aves; order Passeriformes; family Sturnidae; genus Acridotheres; species Acridotheres tristis. The sequence continues at coordinate 63,845,956 of CM072885.1, forward strand.
ATTGTGTATTTAACACTTCTTTTAAATCCAATCTTAATTTGTCCCCTTTAGTTTCAGAAGTCAGAATTCAGGTTCCTTATGTCCCACAGACTCCCTTGACAGGTCACTATTGACTATGTGGCATTTAGGCCATATAAGAGGGATGTTAGTCTTAGAGGACTCAGTCCTTTCTGAAAATTTGGCCCTCTAATAAATATTTGATTGGTCAGTAAAAAAAAATAGTGTGGCGATACAACATCACAATTTCAGTCTTTATTCTGAATTCCCAGTCTCATTTAGGAATTGAAGAATTGGAAAGAAGAAGAATTGGAAAATATAGTATGAAGGTGTATTATTTTTATTTTAAAAACCCTTGTTAATGGAAACCTCTGTTTTTAATTCAGGTGGAATTGAATGTGTAGGAAGTTCAGCATACAGACCTCAAGAGGAGATACTTTAATGTTTTGGAAATATATTTTTTTCATTCTAATGGAAAAATCTAATTTTCCCTCTAGTATTGTAGGGTGAGGATGAATCTGTCATACTGACCTGCAGATTTACATTGAAGTTAGCCAAGGGGGAATGAGCTTGCAGGCGATTAGAACAATGGTGTGAGGCTCTGCTGTACAACAATTGCAGACCTCTCTGGCAGCTTTAGCAGCCCTCACTTTTAATGAGCACTTACATCTACCAATGCTACAAAAAAGTTATGAGTCATAATGGATCTGCTGCATTGGATTAGCCAAAATTTGGTCAAGCACTGGCAGATCAAACGAAGTACAGCTAATTGGGATTGCTAGATTACTAGCATTAGTATTTATTTTACTTTCCCATGTGGTTTCCGTACAAGGAGTGAATAAAGGGAATATACCAAAGGCATTTGCATCCTTGGGCTGCATGTTTGTAGCTGATAAGAGAGGAGAAACTGAAAGAAGCTACCTCCAAAACTACATAAAGAAGCGAAAATTCACCAGAAATCTTACAGCTTTATATCTGCCCCTTCACTTTGAACACAACTACCACGTCTGGTGACTTCATAGGAGTGCCAGTGGCCAGAAAGAGTTGAGAGAAGCCAGGGAACATCTGCACTAAAGAGTATTTCTCCCTTCCACGGTGGCTAAGTGTGACACTGGAAGACATCTAGCAGGTCGAAGCCAGCAGGAGCAGCTGTGGTGTTTCCAAGCCGTGTCTGTCTGGCTGTGCTCTCCTGACAGGTAGTCACAGTGGCCCTGGTCTGACTTTGCTCTTGCTGCTGAGGCATTGGCCATGGAAAGGGCACAAAGGAAGAGTTCCCAGTCAAAGTTCTGCTGGCGTGTGGTGGGATTTTTAATGAGTGTGGTCACTGCGCTGCAGAGAGAGAGAAAGGACAGCAACACACACGGACCTCTTTGGGGAAAAAAGGCCAATTTATTGTATGGACAGCCCGTATTTAAAGTGTGTTACGTGTAGCTGGGACAGGACAGGAGCTCATTGGACAATTGGGAAAAACATCCTTGGGACAGTACCTCAGGATGTATCCCACGGGAAAGACACCAGGTGTTAATCTTTATTATGAATTCCACTCTGGTTTTCACCATATTATCACCCTGGGAGACTTCCTCCCTAACTGAAGCTGCAGTCAGCTTGTCAGCCTGGGAATGGAGCTGAGACTCAGGAGAAATCCAGGCCTGAAAAGAATTTCCAAGCTGTAATTCCCTAGCTCTCTAAATGTGTGTGTCCGCAAATGAGTCCTGGTTTCTGTGTGTCATTAGGTAGCCAGGAAAGCACAGTGCATCCCCACCAGCTCCTTCCGGGTATGCAGGGTAGAAATACAGGCTCACAGATAATTTAAAAGATCTCTAAAGACCTGCAGATTCCGGCTTCTTGCAGCTGTTTCCCACCCCCTCCCCTTCCAGATATTGTGTGATAAACTGGAACACTGTATTCTCCTAAGGTGTTTTATTGACACAGCAGAGGAGCTTGTCAGGAAGAGCATTTCTCAGATACTTTGCACTGAAGTCCCTCAGATGCTGACTAACTCCATTTTAGGTGGAATTGGATAAGTGTTCATGAATTCCATGTCTGCTTTGGCAAGATGACCTTAGAGGTAGCAGGACGAGCAGTCTTCCTTCTGAATGAAGTGCTGCAGATGGAAGAAGAAAGGATAGAATTGCTGGGAACTTATTAATGTGGCATTTGGTGCCTCATGTCCAAAGGCTGGCAGTTATCCTGGTTTTCAGTGATTATCCTATTGTGTTTATCCTTCTGTACCATCCCAAGTGAGGTGTGCATGTACATGGACAGGTGCTCAGCAGCACAGGGGGAAGCAGTGAAGATACTGGAGATGCACAACATCCATTGCCTCAGCAGGGCCAGAAATCTGGGGAGTACAGAGAGAGGCTCTGCACACTTCTATTTTCATTTTTTATTTATCTTGCCTCATCTTTTTCTTCTGCCCAACAGTTATTATAATTTTCCTTTACTAAGAAAGTCTCTGTGACATTTAGATCTGGCCAGGTTTTGTGATTGACTGGGATTGCTGGCATTATTCACATAATCTCCTTTGCTAATCTCAGTTTCAGGAATTTACTCTGTCTTGCAGCCTTGAAATGATGGTTCTTGCAAATGTCCACAGAGATCACTAAGTCAGCTGGGTCAAATGGCAAATTTCTGTGTGTTTTACACACAGATGGGGCTGCAGCAGATGACTCACATCCCCTCATACTATATAATTTTAATAAATTCTGCTATCCCAGGTCTAGGCTTGGGCTTTCCATCTTGTGGATAAATACAGTATCTCACTTTATCTGGCTTTTCAGCCAGATGATGTTCTCGGGGTTGAAGATGTTGCCCTAGCAGCCAGATCTGGAATTTGAGCTGCCTATTGCTAGGTTAAGTCATCCTTTCTAAACCAAAAGAACATTTAGCTCTGATACATTTAATTTGAGTTGGTTTTAGTCCTAGTAGAGATGTGAGGAGGTCATACATATCTAAATATACATAGAAAAGCTTTTAGGTTGGTTTTTTTTTTTTTTTTTTTTTTTTTTTTAAATAAGCACATGATGCTTTATTTTGTTCTTTTAAACAGGAAACGAGGTCAGTGATAAATTTTTTACCTGGAGCTTTTGGAATCTGTGTGTGTATGTTAAATAATAATTGATTAAGGGTGACGAGTTAAAAAAATCACTGTTCCCTCAAAAGTTAATTCCCTAGTTTTCATTTGCATTAAGATCCTGAAATTCTGAAGCACAGTGACTTGAGGGCTAATGTGGGAAAAAATCAGGTTAATACAGTGACTGAGGAAAGAGAAAACTAGCACAGAGTTCATGGCTGAGGGAAATTGAGATCAGAGGTCCTACTGCAGGTGTAGGGAGGAGAAATTCCAGCCTCCTGGATAGTCCCAGCATTTCTCCTTCAGCGTGTCACTGGTTTTGATGGAAACGCTTTTAGCAAACGCTTTTGAGCTCTCCAAACCCCCCACTTCGGATGGGAAATATGTCATTTCCCACTCTGCAGCTCGCTGTGGATTTGGCAGCAATCAGGCCAAGTCTGGTGCACAGGTAAGGCCATGGGGGCTGTGCTCCCTGTCCATCACTTTTAACTTTTCTGGGGGATTTTGTGGGGAGCTGGGAGGGAATGTGCTGCTCTCCCAAAGTTTCAGTGTGGTTCTTCCTCAACCCTGTGGCTCTTCTGTATTCAGAAGCACAATAGAGGTGGCAGCTTTTTGTCTAGAGAGCAGCTGAGCAATGAAAAAATAGTTTATTGTGTATCCCCACCGAGTTATTTATTTTCCTTTCATGGAAACAGGGCTGCTGTAACAGCATTTCTCTTTGCAGGTGGAATTGGAAATACTGAAATAAATTACAGGGTGTTTCCGGTCAGAATAAATATTTAATGAGAACAAGGGTTGTGCTCATTCAGAGTCACAAGGACTGATAATAAAGTACTGTATGAATGTTAATTTTAATGCATAAAATATATGCTTGAGCTTAAAAACGCAGAGATAACAGCCTTGGGGACAAGTGGGTATTAAGTGTGTGACAGCTGTCTCTGTGGGTGATGATAATGTAAAAGTGTCTTTTTTTTCCTGTCCCAAACCTTTTTAACTTACCCATCAATCCGTAAGGGAACAGAGGAATCTTGAAGGGCTTGCTGTCCAAAACAATTCTTGGAGGTGTGTGTTCCTTCATTGTATCCAGACACTCCTACCCGTGGTCTCACTTAACTGTTTCTGTCTCAGATTTAAAAATAACCAGAATAATGATACAGTAGGTTTTGTTTTTGTTTTTGTTTTTTTTTTTGTGTTGTGGTTTGTTTGGGTTTTTTTGTGTTGGAACAACATACAGGATTGGTACAAAAGTGCCTGTTTGTGTTTACTATCTTGTTAGTTAACATGAATTAACTAGTGGCTGTTACAAGTGACTTGCAATTCACAAATTATTTTCAATTCCAAATGGTCATGATCTCAGAGTTTACAGGTCATAATTTACATTCCAAGGACTGGGCTGCAGGAGCAGGCTTGGGCTTTGTAACCAGTTCTGGAACCATTACTTGTTCCTTTAGGCAACAGGAGAGAGTGAATAAATCCTGGTCTCATTTGCCATAGTGCTCACAACTCTTAAATAATGGGTCTGTCTTTTGCAGTTTCCAGGGTGTCCCACACCCTTGAGACTTCCCATCTAAACTGTGGGGTCCCTCCCCTGGCTTGCTGTGATCTGTCCCCATTCTATTCCTCCATCTCACCAAGAGCCTTTCTCTTCATAACCCTCTGTGAAATATCTCTGTTTTGACATATTATATTGGTATTATTTAGATATTATAGAAGACCCTCTGTTTTGAGGGTTCCCTACCTGCCTGGTAAAGTCACTTTGAAATAGTTTCCCTGTCCAAAAGTCTAATTGAAGTACCTATTAATTTTCCAAAGTGCAGCCACTGGCCATGATATCTAATGGTTGCTTTGTAAATGTCCTCAGAGTGGGGAGGGATGAGTAATTGAGGCTTCTGAAGCTTGTGACTGACTCACTGTGCATGGATGTGTTTGGGGCTTTGTCCACTCCATAACCTGGAGCCATAAATAGACTCTTAAATCATTGCATAACAGGGGCCTTGCCTGCAATTTAGAATAAAGGTCTCTCAGCCCAGCCACTAATGCATTTTGTGAACTTGGATGACCTCTGTTTGCCTCATTTTTTAGTTTCTGAAATGGAAATAGCACTGTTTTGCCAAGGTAACATTTACAGAGGTGAAACCTTTTGTTAAATACTTTGCAACTCACAGGTTAAGTGACTTGGAGACAAAAGTGTACTTAAATTGTTACTGAAGAAAAAAAATCTCAGGTCTTTTGCATGAAAGACCTACATTTAAAATAAAACCAAGAGAGCTGACATACTACATTAAAACAGTAGTAATAGACTTAGCTTACAGCAGACTGTTGAAGACAAAAGTTGCCATTATTTCTGTGTTTAGGTCTCCCTTCATATGGTTGTGTTTAGATAAGAGCTGTAATACAATCTGTTCTGTTTCATTGTTTGGTTCATGCAGGCACAGGCTTGCTGCAGGAAGTGGTGTATCTAGTGAGTCAGGGAGCTGATCCAGATGAGATTGGACTAATGAATATAGATGAGCAACTTCCAGTCCTAGAGTACCCTCAGCCCGGTCTGGACATCATCAAGGTACAATTTATTGCAAAGAAAGTCTTCCAGCATTTGGGTGTCTTTTTCCTCAGTTCCATGTTTATTACTTCATTTCATCCAGTGTCCTTCTCCTTTTCATCACTGGACGTGTTCAGAATGTTGCAATGATTCACAGTGTTATTAGGTTGTTTTAAATTGCTTTTATTAAGCTTCATTGTGTTCTGTTTGATATTTTAAATGTGACTCCACGTCCTAAACATCTTGGCAGTGGGTTTTCTGAATCAAAGTTCCAGGCCTCTCTTGCCTATGTGAACAGGAGCTGGCCAAATGAGGCAAATTTGCTTTGATTCCTTCCCTGAATTTGTGAAAGAGGAACTTAAAATGCAGATATCCATGCATTTGTATTCCAGCTGCTCTGAATTTACACATCTCAGTCTTTAGATCCACAGATCCTGGCTCTCAATAGACACTGGGTGTAGTTTGAGGGGCCTGGAATATCCTGCATGAAAATCCCACTGTATCCTTTGGAGTCCAGCTGCCTGGCACATTAAGTGTGATCTTGGAATTATTAGGAAAACTACACAGGGCCATCCTGTAACAGCTGCAGTGCTGCTTGGACTGAGAAAGCTGAGGCTGGCAGGGATGGAATTAAGCTGCTTGTGGTCAATTTGCAGCCTCAGCCTACTTTAGGCTGAGAGTATTTAGAGGTCAGAGATTGCTCTTCTTTTTCATCTAATCCAGCGAGACCTCAGTGCTACCCTGCTGCAAAAAAGTGGTGGCAATAGTAAGAGGTTTAGTTTGAGATTACACATTCTTATCTATGCCACGTGCTAGCAGCTTCATTCAATATGGATTTATTCAATTTTTAATAGCAGAGCATGATTTGTGTCATGAGACAATTTGGTATCAAATTACAGAAAAAAAATTGTTTGAAAGATGTTCACACATTCAGATAAACCTTTGGGCCTAATTCTGAGGATAAAATAAAATGCAAGGGTAAAATTTGGAAGAACTTAGGGATGTTTTCAGAGCTTCTAATATTTTTCAGGAATTTTTAGTGGAGGCATCACTGGAAATATGAAACTTCAACTGTTATATTCTCTTTCTGAGAAGGTCCTGCAAATGGAAGTACTTTGAAAACAAAAGGGATAAAACCCCGAAATTACAAAATTGCAACACGTTATCCAACCTTTTGATATTTAAAAAACAGATATAACTCCCTGACCTGATTTTGAGTCCCAAACTCCTGTTGATTTTAGAAAGTGAATTTGTGAATGGAAGTCAGTGTAGTAGAGGGCCTCAAGTGTGACAGTTCAGGACAGCTCAGGATGTGCCCTGGAGCAGAGCTCAATAGGAAATGATTCTCTCTGCTCTATTTTAGGAGCTGACATCCCCTCGCCTCATCAAAAGCCACCTGCCCTATCGGTTTTTGCCTTCAGACCTCCACAACGGCAACTCAAAGGTGAAAATGAGCTCGTGTTTGTTTGAACTCTGCTGGCAGCAGTTGTGTGAGTGCTTTGGGATGAGGAGAAAGCTTTCAATAAGATGATTTTCCCCCCATCACAGGTAATATACATGGCTCGCAACCCCAAAGACCTGGTGGTGTCTTATTACCAGTTCCACCGCTCCCTAAGGACCATGAGCTACAGAGGAACGTTTCAGGAGTTCTGCAGAAGGTTTATGAATGACAAGTGTAAGGAGCTGTTCTCTCTGCACACATTTATTTTCATCTCTGCTTTCCTTCTGCAAGTACAGAAGTGAACTGGATAAAGGTGCATTTGTTTTGCATATACAGCAAGGAGGTTGCTATGGATAGCACTGCGGGGATTGAGATTTGTCCATGCAAACTATGAGCTGTGCTTTTTGCAAGTATTTGCCTTACAGTATTTGACCCCCTGGGTTCAGCAGTTTTCCACCTGAACCAGAGCAAAACTCTGGTCTGCTCCTCTAAAATTCAGTTTGCAGGCTGCCAGGTACCTCCTAAGAAATGGTGAATACTCCCAGTATCATTTGATTTCAGTTATTCCTCACTATCAGCTGTTCTCAGGAGTGTATCTGGTCCTCAGGTTTAGGGTTATTTTCCTGGTAATTCCTTCAATATTTAAATTACAGCCAAAACCTCAAGGTTTCTGCCTTGCAATTTAGCACAAAATTCTCTAGTTTGCATGGGCCTGATCTGGAGTGCACCAGTGAGCTCAAGTGAGACCCCATGAGAAGGCAGATGCAAATGCCTGAAAAATGCAGCTTTGTGAGGAGAGTGCAGTAACCAAGGGATTGCCACACTCTCTAGCTGAGGAAGAGAAAAAAATCCTCCTTCCTTTTATTTCTCTGCAATATCTCCTCTGACAACTTAATGTGACACTAAGAATTCACCAGGTGCCTTGAGCTCTAAGAGCAGGATCTCCTCTAGATCCAGAGCAGCAAACCTGGAATTTAGGGGAGGAACTGATGCTGAAGGAGCTGTGTAATACCAAAGGGAAGAAAAAAGTAAAGCCTACCAATGGAACTTATTTAACAGGCCTTAAAAAACCTTTGCTGCTCTTTATTCTGCAAGCTTGAGCAGGATTAATGCTCTCCTCCCATTCCAGCCCGCCTTCAGTTTTCCATTTGCATTCCCTGAGAATTCAGTGTTTATCTGTAGCCTCTGATCAGGAGCTTCTAGACCAGAGACATAAGAAAGACACGTTAGGAGGTCTTCTAAGATAGAAAGGTCTCTTTTCCATGTGAGTATCCCAAGAGTTATTTGTCTCTTTATCTTTAGCAGCCACCTGACTTCATCACAACCTCCCAGAGCCAATAAAACACCACAGCATGTTCTCAGGCCATAATTGTGCCAATGGGATGTTTACAATACAGTAAATTTAGCATTTAGCTGGGTGTTTACATCTCAGCAGGATCCTGGAAACATGTCCAGTGGACAAAGAGATCAGTGTCATAGGAAAACAATTTCATTCAACTGACCAATTTTCAAATTTTATAAAGGCACTGACATTCCATTTTTGTTATTCCCATTCCATGAGAAATGGATGCATGAAGGTAATACATCAGTGTTCCAGTTACCAGAATGAAACAATTCTTTTTCAAAGAGAAGAGATGGCTTCAAAATACAAACCTGAGAAGTTGGTTTTGAAATTTTTCTATAGCTCCTTTGCTGAAGAGATAAAATTGACCAAAAAAACATTGGGAAAGAATTGGAAATCTCCTTATTTGCTTAACTTCTACCTTAATTAGGTAGAAGTTCTTCTTATTTGCCTAACTTCTACCTTAATTAATTACGTAATGTGAAGTACTTTTAGTCACTGGTAACAGAAAAATACAGAATGCATTTCTCGTGGGGTTGTCTTCTAATATTGGCAAAAGAAGAGATTCTTGAATCTCTGGTTGAAGAAACTTCTGGTGGAGACACATAAATTGACTGAAATCAGTGCAAATGTGGACTTAATCAGAGAACAAATGAGTAAAGTTTTGAGGGGAGGATTAGGTCTCCCATGACATGGGTCAAAATGAGACACTGCTCTCCTGGGGCTATGAACCACTTCAGTTATTTCATTTTTCTTTTCCTTTTTGAAAACGGCTTAATAAAAAAAGTATTCATTTTCCTCATGCCAATCATAATGTTTTTATAGTAGGATATGGTTCGTGGTTTGAACACGTGCAAGAGTTTTGGGAACACCACATGGATGCCAATGTACTTTTCCTCAAGTATGAAGATATGCATAAGGTAGGTTAGATGTAGCAAAATGGTATTTTAATCACATTTAGCATCCTGGCTTTTAAAAAACATAAAGCACAAAATTACATTCTTATATCCGTATTGGGCTCCCTAATGCCTGATACCATTTTTAAAGCATTGGCTCTAAAAATTCAGTTGCATCTATGGACTTTTGGCATTTTCATATCCATATTAATTTTCTGGGGAGTCTGCTTGCATCTACAGGCACTGAACTACTTGTAGAGAAGGCAGTGATGTGAAACTGTTCAGTACTTGCTACACTCAGCCCTGGCCATTCATTTAAAAGAAATGTCTTGTTGTATGTGCTGTATCAATGAGGGAAAAAATATATAATCATTATTTTGTCCTATGTATTTTGCATTTATCGTGACTATTTCACTTTTATTGTGATTATTACTGCTTTCTGTGAAACAAATCTGAAAACAATGAGGGTATTATGTTGCATAAGGTGGATATAATTATTAAGGCCTTATGGTATGGTGGCTAAGAAAGCCATTTAAGTCAGAAATCTAGTGGAAATATTACGTATTTCTTATTGCAGTAATATCTTTTTGAGAGCTAATGAAAATGCTTCAGAATGTTTATTTGACTGGAAAACTAATGCAAATATATGAAAAATCCAGTTCCTGCTTCTAAACCTGTAAAAAGAAAAAATCAGGACAAGACTCAATAAAACTGGGTAAATTATAATTCCAGCTTTACTGAGCCTTCTGATGGAGTGTGATTTTAAAAGAAGGTGTAATACAATCAGAGCAACTAAAGTTTAGGCAAAACTATTTCAATCCCATGGTTTTGAATAATTAATGTATTCCTAGCTGTGCTCACCAGCTGGTGGCATCACAGCATCCTTCTGCTTCCTGATAAATATGACTATTTTGTCCTTGCAACTCATACTGAGGAGCCCTGGAATTCTGGAGATGTAAATTCATGGTTATTCTCAGAGGCCACCTCCCCAGATCCTCCCCATCTACATGAATGCAGTCCCAGAAGCTGACAAAGGAAGAAGGGCTCTCCTAACATTTTTAGTCATTTATTTGACTAAGGTCAAAATCAAAGTAACTTTTAAATCCTCTGAAATGCACTGGTATTCCGAAGGGATCAGTTAAGGGTGGGATGTTCTCTGAAGTGGGAAGCATCACAATTACTTTTCAGTTGTTCCCTGTTCCAGCACCTGAAGGTTACATGGCCATGCTTTCTGCCAACCTGCCTTATTCTAATTACTCAGAATGTGTTTCTTTTCTGCAAATTGGAAGGTGGCAGAACCTCAAGGCAGTGGTGTTTCTACAATTTCTGCACTTGTATTTTTCACACTCACTGGGATATAACTTACTTTGAAATATTTAAACTCATTAAAAATGTGATTTTAAATATTGTGAAATAACCCGGGTTTTAAATGCTCTCTTACAGGACCTAGCAACAATGGTTGAGCAGCTGGTGAGGTTCTTAGGAGTTTCTTATGACAAAGCACAGTTGGAATCCATGGTGGAACACTGCCATCAACTCATTGATCAGTGCTGTAATGCAGAGGCTCTTCCTGTTGGCAGGGGTATGTTTAAAACCCACAGCAAAACTCTTCTTGGAGAAGTTGCAAGAAACAGCTTAGTAACCCCCAGGATTTGTTAGATATTGGCAAAATATTGCCATGTAAAGGATGGGAGGGAGCTGACTGTTGGTGCAATTTGGGGGCTGGGTTGTTTTGAAATCAGGTTAGGTAGAAGTGACTGAAAAGGATGGAAGAATCTGAGATTACCAGAGTAATTTCGAATCACTCCATCACAGAGTCTTTGTCTTGCTTTGATGGATTCAGCTCTTTGTGCTGAGAGCTCTGCACTGCTCCTTCTGACCTTTGGCAGGCCACAGCCCACACCATCTCAGTTTATCCTGGCCTGAGCCCTGGGGTTTAAGTAGGTCAGGTTTTCTAGAATAGCAGATATTTCTAATTTGGAAGGCATAAAATTACAAGGAACCACAGCTTCCCTTATAAGCTTTTTTATTTTATTTTCCTACCTCAGCTCTTTAAGATGCATTTATCTTTCAGATGTTCATTCTGGTGAGATTCTTTCTCTGGGAACCTGAAGGTGTCATGTGATCTGTTGATACATCTGTCCTTTGATAAGAAATCAAGTCCTTTCAGTTGCCCTTGAGAAGCATAAGGGTGAACTTAGGCTCAGTCAAATTATTTTCTGTGGGCTGCTCTATGTCACTTTTAAAAATGAGGGAACCAGGTTAAGATGATCAGTTCCTATGTTATCCCACCATATGCCTTATCTAAACATAAAATCACTTCATGCACTAATTTAATCTAGTTCTGTTTGGAACTTTCCCTTGTTTTCCACCCATAGCACTTTATGGTACAGCATCACCCATGAAGCACATGTTTATCATGACCACAAAGTTTCTCAGAGGAATAGATTTGCAGGTTATTGTCCCTTACCTAGGGATTATGACAGGAATACTTTGGTCTTAGATTTCTGCGTGTAGGAGCCCTTTCCATGCTACCACTTTCAACCACCCTTCATGTGAGCTGCAAATTATACCAGCTGCAATTTTAATAAGTATTTTCAAATCTCTGATGAAAATGCCAAATATTACTGGTCCCTCTTGACTACTAATTCTGTGTTAGCTGGTTATTTATTCAGTTATCATACATTTGGTTGGGACATCCCAAGGTCCTTGGATGAGGTGCTCATGTGGGTGCAAGGCTTTACAAACAGCAGAGTTGTGTTCTCCTTGTTGGCCCACATGTACCTTCTTATTTCTACAGTTTACAAATGTTTCAGAAAGAAGCCTTCATGTTGTAATAGAGAGGAAGGGAGCTACAGTACTTAATGTGATGCTTTGTCATTTGTTCACTGTGTGCTTTTTAGTACAAATATCCTTATTTTGAATTTCTTTTCTTTGCTGTCTTTGGCTTTTACAGTATTTTGTTATTCCAGAATGTAGCTTCATTAGCAGTGCTTTGTTCCTTCTCTGTTTGTTTCTGTGACAAAGAATGGTGGCAATGACATGACAGCTGATTGTAATTTGTTTCAAATACTTTAATTTGTCATTAGTTACATTTACTTTATTATTTTACTTTATTTTAGTTTTTCATTTTTTTTTTCTTTTAGCACATTGATCTTTACTCTGAAGATAACCCTGAACTGCTGTGAAAGCAGAACAATGATTAGATATGTTACTTGTATTTGACTCTTATCACATCATAATTTACGCAGTTGCATGATTCAAATCATAAACCAGGTGGGTGACTTTTTGACAAGCTATCAATTCATATGGTAAAAAGGAAAACAAATTGTTACAAATAATCCACTGTGTGTGTATGTCATTTGTAAAACTTGTCATTTGTCCATACATGTTTTTAGGGAGACTCAGAAATAAAAGGATCTTCTTTACCAAGCAGAGGAAGAAAATATTTTATTATCATTATTGAATGGGAAATACAGGGTTTTGTGTTTCATGCAATTTTTTGTTTTTGCAATTATAGTTGCCAGAGCAAAATTTAACTTAGTATCAGATGTTTATGATTGTAACATTTCCTTAATTTATTTTTTTAAAAACACATGAGAAATTTGATGAAAACAATAAATGGCATTTTCAGTGTCAGGTTATTCTGGTCTTTGGATCCTGAAAAAAACAGGACACTTTCATACCTTCAGGAGTTTTAGGAAAGCCATGATTTCATTAAAATGGCCTTTGCCACACATGCTATACCATCATGTTAATATGTAGATGTTGCAGACAGTTTTGTCTTTGGTTTCAACTATAAAGTTGCTACATAAAAGCAATGGTAATTGAATTAAATGGGTATTCTTCTTGAGCATCAAATGCATAATTAAGCTCCCTGCATGTAGCTTTGTTCTTGCTGTTATGATTAAACTCTGGTAGCACAGTCCCAATTCTCCTTTCATTTATTCCAGTTGAACAAGTCTGGATTTTGTCTTTATCTCCAGCATAAATGAGAAGCGAATTGAGCCTCTCAGTCTGAGTATTCCTTCAGGCTTATTCAGCCACAACTAACCCTGGCTGACTTTGAGTTAAATATATTTTGGGGATCATTTAAATAGTTGTTAAGGGGGCTGCTGCCTTTGGCTGGTAAGTTCAGCAGGGTCACCAGGTCATGTTATTTGCTGGGTTCCATAGATTAATTCATATGAAGAATGTGTTCAGTGTCCATATTTTGCATCCTCCAAAAGCTTCCTATTCCTCATGTTCAAAATTAAAATGCCAGTGGCACAACTTGAGTGCATGGCACTTGTTCTCTTTCATAGACAGAAACTCGTATTTAACAAACAAATCTCTCCATGCTGAGAAATGGAAATTCATCTGTTGGATTTATCTCTAGACACAAAATAATAGAAATTAGCAATGAAAATACTACACTTCAGTAGTCAGTTTTATACCCCACATTCCCTGTACCTTTTGGACAGTTCTCTAAGCAGTGGGTGCTGGAGGCACAGTGATTGTGGAATGTGTTGTTATCTGTTGGAGTTATTAAAAGCATAGCTTGCACTGAAAGCAGAAATCCACATTTAAGTGAACACCCAACCCAAAATCTCTGTTCATTTCTGATTAAGGCCAGAGTAAAAGTCTCACAGAAATCTGAATTTTTCCTGTGTAACCCTGGGCTGGTGCAGCTGATGACATATATGGTTTTATTTGAAGGCTTTGCAAGGGTGGTGCCAGAGTAATTGGGTGAGACAGTGAACAGCCTTAGGTCTCATTAAACTTTCAGAGAAAGCCCAGACTGATCAGAATCTGCCAGCTGATACTTGGTGCCCTGCACAATTAGACTGTGGGTATCTGGTGTCCTGTTACATCCTCTCTCTGACTTGTGTTCTTTCTCTGTGTTTCAGGACGAGTTGGGCTATGGAAAGACATCTTCACTGTTTCAATGAATGAGAAATTTGATTTAGTTTATAAACAGAAGATGGGAAAATGTGACCTCACATTCGATTTTTATTTATAAGAAATGCATGCATATGATATCCAGATATAGCTAGAAGTGCTTTATGCATTCATTTATTACCTGCTGGACAAACTACTGTAGCTATTATGTGTAATGAGATTTAAAGAAAGAAAAACAATCTAAGTAAACCATATCAGATGCAATTATCTTTGATCCTGTACAGCTGTTTATCTTCTAGTATTTAAGTCCGTTGTCCACATGCAAGAACTTCCCAGACAATACTAGAACATTCAGCTGTTATGGAATGTATTATATACGTATAAGGTATGTATCATATATGCAACTAGAATGTACACCTTTTCAGCCCCACATTGATTATTTAATGTGTTTTATAAAAGCTTGTCACTAGAACCTAAATAAACATCCGTAAACCAAATAAAAATTTATTTCTGAGGGAAACAAGTAACAGGCCAAAACAGTATGCTAGAATGATCTCAGGGGTTAATTGTCACATTTATTTTTATAGCAGGTATAACCAAGAATAAATAAATCCCATTCCAAAATAGGAACTGACCCAAGTGGGGTTCACATTAGGTTCTGCACACCCTTATCTGTGTGATTTGAGTAGGTTCTGTGCACTGGCACACTCTGTGAGGCAGGGCTTGTTGTGATTTACAGCTCTGGTTGTCAGCCTGGTCCCAGGTCCCACCCATGCCTTTATGGAGACTGCTCAGAGCTGGCTTCCTGATGGAGGCATCCAGCTCCATGCCCAGGGACAGCAGATAGAAGATTCTCAAGCCCTCAGCTCTAGGTCACTCACTCAAAATGGGGCTTAAAAGCCAGGAACCTGGTGCAGGGATTTTCCTGAAGAATCAGTGCAGCCCATACCACTCTGCAGTGTGAATTTCTCCCTTTTGGGGCAGCCCCAGGAGCTAAGGTGCTGGGTAAGCTCCAGTTCCATTAAAAGGTGAGGGCACTGTTTATGGGCTGTTCTCCTGGACTCCACCAGACCTAAGGGGAAGATCTGTGCCAGTGTAAAGCAGGAAAAGGGAGCTGAGCATCCGAGGAAGAGAGGTGGTGATATGCCAGCAGGTGGGAGTATTGCACAAATATCCATGCACAATAAG
The DNA here is from genome assembly GCA_037013685.1 of Acridotheres tristis. Taxonomy (NCBI): domain Eukaryota; kingdom Metazoa; phylum Chordata; class Aves; order Passeriformes; family Sturnidae; genus Acridotheres; species Acridotheres tristis. The sequence goes on from CM072885.1 coordinate 63,861,313, forward strand.
TTCCAGGAATTGTTAGCCATGACTGATCTGGATTATAATCAGGATTCAAGTTTATTTCTCTTATCTTTTTTTAGTCTTTACACAAACAGCCTGAAGCAGGCTACGATCACTACAGAACTCTCCCAAATTATTTTATTATTCCATAATGTAATGACATCTATGCTTTTTAGGTTCTCAGCTGCAGGAGGCCCATTTTTGCTAGTCAAATGTTCAGGCTCACCAAAAACTGTGAGGAAGGACTAGTTTTTAGTGTTTCAGTTCTGTTGGGAAACTGTCAGTTCAGCACTGGCAAGTGGTGTAGCATGATGTGGCTTGACAGCACTTTTACTTGTATATTTGTGAGTGAAAATGCTTTCAGTGAAATTTTATTTCTATTTTTATATTTTTAGTACTGTATGAATATTAAGCACTACACATTATTCTTCTGTGCTTGCTTGCTTACTGAATAAAAGATGTGTTCTGTGCTTTGTGGCTGCTCATTTTCTAGACCTCCCACTCAGGCCAGGTGGTCTTTGCAGGCAAACTACAACAAACTGAGGAACACAGGAGAAGGAGAATTCCCTCTTGCTGCAGAGGAAGACAAAATTCCCCCACAGTTCCTGCAGATTAGAGGCAGAAGAAAATTTCATTAGCACAAAAAATCTACTTAAGTCACTTAATCCTGAGGATGTACAAGCAATACAACCTAACATTTCTGAAGGCACCAGGGAATCCTGCTCGGGTTCCCAGAGCCACTTTGCTGCAGCCCATGCCCAAAAGCCAGGGATGTCCCACAGCCACATTCCTAACAGCCACGTCCATCCATATGCCATGTGCAGAGGGCCACCAGCTGCCAGGCCACTAAACCTGTGCTGAAATTGTGCCTTTGGATCTCTGAAAGCATTTGAGTTTTTCTATAAAAATCCAGGGGTAGTAAGCTCCTTCCTCTTTTTGACAAATTGAACTTTCAGGACTCAACCCAATGTCACCAAGACTCTGCACAAACACAGACACACTTGGCCCAAATTGTCTGGAGAGAATGCCCCTTTGGTACCACAGCACTGCAAATGAAGAACAAAAATATCAGAAAAACAAGATAATTTCTTTTTTTTCCCCTCAACATTCCAGTTTGGTGAGCTGCTTCTGGTGAGGGAACTGCTGCAAAGTTTGTGGCCTGTCCAGATTTGTCAGTCCTGAAGGTTCAAATCTTTATTGCATGGAAATTGGGCAGGACAGAGGACAGAAAAGAAAGCTGAGGAATTACCAGTAAAGGTTCTCAGCACTTTTGTATAAGCCTCACAACACAACATGGCACCAATAGTCCTGGCAATAATTATAAAAATGTATAGGCTTGAGTAACCATTATAATAAACCATCCAGTCTTGCCTAGGCTATAAATAAATAACACCACTTAGTAGCTACCAGCAAAGGTTTAAAGAGAGGATTAAGGAACCACTTTTGCTGCTTCAATTAAAAAAAAAAATTAAAAATTAAAAAAAAAGAAAAAAATTAAAAAAAGAAAAGAAAAAAGAAAAGAAAAGAAAAGAAAAGGAGAAAAGAAAAGGATTAAACAGAGATTCAACTGAATCAAATAATATTAAAAAGAATTCCAAAATTCCAAACCCCGTGAGCACACCTGTGGGAGGGGCACAGTAGAGAAATGATATGTAATCTCACTACATAATCCATGTGATTTCTTTACTGCAGGATCTGCAGACTGGTGTCCTCTAGTGTTTGAATCATAAACCACGTGCAGATGAGTATTTTCTGCTACCTGTCGTAGTGTTTGTCACACAGAATAGAAATGCACCCAATAACCAGCTTCGTTCTGGCAGTGGAGAGAGAATCAGCAAAAATGAGCATTTTGTAAAAATAGAATATACCCAGATTTCAGCTTAATGAAGGTTTAGACTTCAAGTGCCAAGTCACACTCCAGCACAAACTGCTGGTTTAGCTTCAGAGTGGCAAGGAAATAAAGAACTGCACTCTGGTCTATCAGCTTAAAAACCACCCCTCTTAAAAATGGAAGAGTGATAGCAAATTCTATAGGCAGACTGGAACAACTCCTCCTTACAGATCTCAGCTTGGATCACACTTGGGTGCATGTAACATCCAGTGTCCTGACAATCTGAGCTGTGTGGTCTTTAAAAATAAATGTGAGAAAAATTTACAAAAATGCAGGGCAAGTCTTTGTGCTTTAGAACCCTGACATGTCAGAATAACTATTATCAGCACAGGACTCCTTACCATAAGTTGGTTTTAAAAACGGTGAAGAGCTAATGCAGGAACATTAGGTTCTTTTGGTGAGCTGTACTGTGCCAGCATGACTTTTCTGGATTTTGCTGCTTCATCCACGGGCAAAATTGTAAAGCCATGCAACAACTTTTGCTGGAGTTCTCTCTGTGCACAGATGATAAGCCCTGGCAATGCAAGCTCGAGTAGTTGGAGAAGCTGCCACCTCCAGCTGTCTCTGCTGCCTCTCTGCCAGGAATGGCCACCACAGAGGAGAGACAGCAGAAGCAAATGTGTGCTGGTTCCTCAGCTGCTGTAATTTACAGGCTGACATTAACTTGGACTGACATGCATGGTGGTGTCAGATAATGGGCTGTGCCAAGAGCCAGAGATGTCCTCAGGGTGCTGCCCTGGGTCAGAGGTGTCCTGCCAGGTCCTTGTCTGAGCTCCTCTGCACCAGCCCTGCAGCTGGCTGGAGGTCTGTGGAATTCTCTATCCGGTTACAAAATACCATCTATACCCATGAAGAAGAAGGTGAAGAAGAAAGAAATCTCTGCCCTAAAACCTCCATCTTGCCTTCTATGTATTACTATCTTCTAAAACCTTAAATTCTAAATTTTCTATCGTGATACTACACACTTCCATTCAAACTACACAGACGTGATCCCAGTTCTATCACTCAATTTTGGAAGCCTTCTCCATGGCCTCAGGTCAAAAGCAGTGTTTTCCTGGGGGTCAGTGCCTGTCAGCACAGAAAATCTAAAATTCCCAGTTTCCAGGGTTCCAAGAGGTCTCTGCTTGGGAACAGTGTGCTTCACACACAGGCTGAGTTTCACCTGCAAATTATTGTCAATATTGTCTGTGAAGGTGGAACCATGTCCTTGAGCAAGAAGAAGAGACAGATCCACTCTGCCACATGGCATGTATTAACTAAAACCTGCTTTTGGGAGGAGTTTTGTGGGAGGGAGTGCTGCAGTGTGTGACAGCACACAAGATGAAAGAATGGCAACGTAATGACTGCTCAGACTGATCCCAGTCACAGGCATAATGTGCAGACTGGCTTGATGTGTGTGGTGTGAGTGATATTCAAAGTAACTGCCACCCAGACATGAAATCCACTGTCACCATCTCTGTCACATACTCAGCTCTTGCCAGCACTGAGCATAAGATGACAATTTAATCCTTGCAGCTGGTGTTACAGTGTGTGAAGACTGCAGCCCTTGCAGGCCTTGCATCTGCTTCCTCTCAGCTTTGGAGGAGACTCACCCATAAAACATGGGAGAGCTCTAAGGACTCAGAAAAAGCGAACCAAGTGGAACAAAATGAGAACTAAGGAAAATGTTAAGATTTCAAGCTCCACTGGGAAGACAGCCCTTTTGTTTCAAAAGAAAAAAAAATATTTTTCCTTTCCCAGGTACCACTCTTGTTTTCCTCTGCACCTTTTTCTTCATCCTCCCCCCTCCTAAAGGCAGCTCTGACCCTACAGAAACAGATAATCCTGGAAATGCTGCAGGAGACTTTCAGTAGCTGGAATTGCTACCACTCCATAGCTGGTAGGATTTAAACTCACAAAGAAAGACCCACAGTGGGTGTCCAGTTTCAGTTTTTAGCCACCCTGCTCCAGCCACACATGCTGAGGGGCTGGTCTCTCTTAGCAGCCAGACCCTTTCAGACACATTCCTTGCTCCCTCCTCAGTAAATGCCAGTGAGATTAAAGGCTAAAATAGTTCTGATTTGGTTTTAGTAATAAAGATCTATATAAGCCTGTGTACTCTAAACAGGATGAAAAAGGAATATAAACAAAAATATGGCATGGGTCAATTCAAGTTGTAAACATTTAGGTTTTAACCATGCAAGTGTGGATCATTTGGTCACTCTTTTACTGAGTAATCTGCAGTTATTTACATGAAGTCTTTGAAATAAAAAAGTGATTTCAAAACTATTCTTTTTCTCTAGCATTAAGTATGTTGCTATGTACAGCCATCACATTTCTGTGATCCTACACACAGATCCTTCTGCTCAAGTTTTTTTCTCTGAGAACTATCACTGAATTCAAAGTGACTACATTGAAGGTAGGCTACAAACACAAATATTTGTGGGAAACAGTTTTAATGTGCCCTGTAGGACATTAGTCTGTAGCAAGAACTACTGAAATACTGAATTTGTTTGTGGATGTTTGAAAATAGCATTATCATTTGCTGATGCCAGTGTGTCTGGATCCTGCAAGATACTGCATTTTGCATTTTTTTCCAGAAAGTGACTACAGTATAGTTTTCAAGAAATTTCACTCTATTAAAAAAATACACCAAAGATTAGGGTCAGACATAGAATAAGGCCTTTTTTTTTCCTTTTTTAATGTTGGACTGCAGTGATTTATATAGTCCTTTAGAATGACCAGGAGGTCATCCCTAACTGCCCCTGATGAAGAAGAATCTGATCTATGAGTGGTTTAATCCACAGTTCTGCCTGACAGGAGTTCTTTCACCTTTCCACTGAAATACCTGAAACAAAGATGTTTTATAGCTCAGGACCTTTATAGGCCAGTAGTCTGTCCCTGCAGCCCAGCTTAGAGCATGTCCTGATAATCAGCATGACCTGCTCCACACCAAAAGGTGCCAGGGCAGACCAGGGGGCAGCCTTTGTGCTACTGAACCTCCTTATGTGATGTGTTGTAGGTTGGCTTTCACTTTGCCAGTATTTCTGCCTTTGGGGTACAACATTACTTAGCCACTATTTCCAAAATTCTCTTTTTCTCTAAAATAAAAGGCACCTCCTGTGGATTATTTCAGTCTGCTGCGTTACTGGGCAGGTCTCTTGGGGGTGGTTTGTCCAAACAAATGACATGAGCTGGAATCCAGGAAACTCACACAGGGACAGGTGACATGTCAGAGAGGATAGGGTGTCTGTAGGATTGCTCATGCTTTCTAGAGAGTGCTGTCATGTTTATTTGCTTCCGTTTTTTATGTTCCATAATGTAAGTGCTACTGTGGTTTTCCTTGCATTGTATGAAGTGAGGGGGAACCTTCTTTGGTCATCCTCTGAGTAGGGCAAAGGCTGGCTGTAAGTAACTGATGTTTCTAGAATGAGCCTTTTCCCCTCGAGCCATGAAAAAGGGGAAAGTAGCAACTCCAGAATGAGAACACATGGATTAAGGATTTTAAGTGAGGTGTGAAAAGGAAAGCAGTGAGGAGACACCATCTATACTGTAGATAGTCTGATTTACACATCAGAATTTTTCCTCTGGCTGGTGAATGCTGACAAAGATGCTGCCTGCTTCCAATACACAGCTCCAGGAAGAGTTGGGAGGTGGGAATGATTTTGCAGGAAACTCCTGCTTCACCCAGTGTTTGGATTTCAGACTGACTTGCTCTGTGTGTCTGTGGTACCTGTAGGGGTGCACAGCTGTGCTGAGAGAGAGAAAGGAGTGAGGGGAAAGAAAGCAGTGTGAGAAACCACCCTGCAGATGCCAAAATCAAATAGGAGGAGGAGGAGGAGGAGGATGATGATGATGATGATGATGATGATGATGATGATGATGATGATGATGATGATGATGATGATGATGATTCACCTGCATACCCGTGGGGAAGCAGGGATTTCACTGCAGCCATGGAGGGGATCATGCTGGGGCAGATACCACTCTGGACCCACATTTTGGTAACCTCCAGGTAGCCATGGCCTGAAGGAAGCTGCTCTGTGCTGGAGAAGATTCCTGGCAGGAGCTGTGGCCGTGGGAGAGGAGCCCACAGGAGCTCTCTGGAAGGACTCGAGCCAGTGGGAAGGACACACACTGGGGCAAAGTGTGAGGGGGAAGGAGTGGCAGAGAGACCTTCTACATTTCTGTCTAAGCTGGCCAGAAATCCAGCATTTGCAAGATTCATCCATCTTGTAGCTCTAGTGAAACATGGCTCAGTGCAGGAGCTACGCATACAGACACTTGGGAAACTCTTATCAATTAAATTACTGAAATGAGAGCCAAATCTCTTAGTGGCTATAAATGCTGTAATTCTTCTTAAGATAGGAAAGCAAGCAGAGCTATTCTGATTTATGATAACTGAGGATCTTGCTCTCACACTAGGAATGTACTTAAAAATATAAGCAGTGGGTCTGATTTGTGACTTTTTATGCACTGCTGTGAATTCCAAGTAACACATAAATCAGGAGCTATTCAGTGCAGGTAAGTTATTCTTGATTCATGCCCCGATATTTTGCAGGTATAAAGGCAATGCAAGTGAGAAGAGAACAAGTCTCAGTATTTGATGAAACTCAAATTCTGCTTGCTCTGTACCATTAATTTTGACTTCTTACGGACCATGTGCTGTTTCTGAAGGATGTGTGAGAAAGACAAGCTTAGACCTGATGCACATATACTTCAATGTGAAAATGTTTCAGAGTCCAGAAAAATGCTAGCTGACTCTACAGGACTGTTTTAGAGCTCCATCCTGATTTTCTGGAGTCAAAGAAAGCTTTGCTAGTGACTTCAGCAGCATCAGGATGTGCTACAACCTACCATATTCCTGTTGTAATCTAGTTATTGAGCCACAGAGCTGCTGCTGCATCTGCTTTTTGGGCAGTCCTTTTGCTAACAAATTGATTAAAATGTATCTGTTGATGCTCTAAAAGGAGCTGAGTAGTACTGAAAGATCTGTGAATTTCATTCTGGCTGCTCTCTGAATTTCCCTGGGCTGGTACAAGTGTCTGAGGAGGCAAGAGCAGAATCATCATGTGTGTGTTTGTCTGAAACATGTTTATTGACTGAAACATGGGTTGTTGCCCATATTTATGATGGGGTAGGTCTTGCAGACAGAACTGGTTCATTTGAGTTCTTGGTCTCTAAGAAATGGACCCTCCCTGTTCACGGTTTCTCAGGAGCTAAACCTGCACAGGTCCCTGTGCCAATGTGTTGTGGGTTCACTTGTTTATTCATTTTGGGTGAATTTTTTTTAGGGTGGGGGCAGAAGGGCTTTTCTACCTATGCAAAACTCTGCACAGTGCTGCATTTTCACTGGGTGACTTGTAAGTCTTGCTCTTATCCTGCTGTTTTGCACTTGGCTGTGCAATATCTGCCTTTTTTTTTTTTTCTTTTTTTCATATCTTTCTTTACCTTGTTGTAATTGACTGAGTGGTGAGTTGACCTTGACTGGATGCCACCAGTCCTTTCTGTCACTCCCCCTTCTCAGCTGGACAGGGGAGACAAAGGATGGAAAACAACTCAAAGGCTGCAGAGCTCACAGAATTCCCTGTGCTGACATTTGCTTTCTATACTTGGTAATTGAATGGCAGGAGCACAGTGCAGTTGACTGGCACACATCAGAGAGAGGAGGAAATATGTTGTACTCTCTGACTGTCACTCAGCTTGGAGAGAAACCAAATTCCTGATTTTGAATTACATTTGTAATAGAGAAAACAAGGTCTTAAAATATTTCCTTTCAAGTCTGATTGGGTTAACCTTGTAAGTATCACTAGACCTACACTGTGATCCAGAGCATAAGAATGTCAAAAGTGTTCAATTTAAAAGTGTTTCTGTGACTAATGAGTAATAAACAGCATGGAAAAGATTGGATGATAGCACCATCACCTGGGTCAGCCCTGCTTTGTCAGCACATAAAACCCTTTACACAGGGGAAAAAGCGAGTGCCTCATTGTACCTGAATAGGCTTTGGAGCAGCCTGTTGCCTAAAGTCTGAAGAAAAATTTTCAGCATCATGTCTCTGCCAAGGTTTTGGTCCCTGGGCTCTCAGATTCCTCCCTGGAGCTGAGAGCATTGTTTGCAGGAGCAGCTGGAGCTGGGTTTTGCACGGAGCAGATGCAGATCCCTTGGCTTTGCCCAGCAGCCCCTCCTGGAGCCACCCTGACCCCACTCTGGAAATGCCGTGTCTGACTGCTGTTTCCCCACTTAACTCTTGTTTGTACTTGCAGTGTAGTTTGCTGCAGATTTCCTGGAAAATTAATACAATCTCTTCATGCAACAGAGTAATCAGTGTAATGAGCTTGTGTCTGGTACATGCATTTTTCTCCCCCAAAACCCTGGAACTCAATATCAACATTTAAAGCAGCTGTGCTGCTTAATAAAATAGCAGGCTTTCTCGACTAAAAGGTGGTGGTTTTAAACATTTTTAGAATGCTTTAATGCGCACAGACTTCAAGATAATGGCAGAAAACATTTCCAGGTATAATTCTGTGGTAAAGGAGTGAGTCTGCCACTCCAGCCTCCTCTCTAAACTGCATATCTGAAAGTGCTGACATAGGAGAGAGTATCCAGCACAAGCACAGAAATTGTGACCTCCTCTCATCTGGTCACTGCTGCCAGCAAGAGGTGTCTCAGTCTATTCTTTTATTAGCAAATTAGATCTCATGTCAAAAAATCAGTTTTGTCTTTCCTATTGCTGTGCCAGTCCCACTGCTTCTTTTGATTTCCTATACTCTGTTGTATTCTCATAGAACTCAGTGCCTTGCACACCCCTGCCAAGCCATCACACTCCTCACAGGACCTCATTTTGGAAGCAACACAAAAGAATTGTATGGCAGAAGGTGTCATTTCATTTAATTAAATCAACTGCAGGTTGTGTCCATGGTCTTGGAACTTCAGGTCAAAAGTCCTATTTAGGGTTTGGGACACGTTTTCTCCATTGCTTGGGGAGAAGTGATCTGTCAGGCACAGAGTGTTTGCTGGATCCTGTGGAGTGAACTAAACCAATCCAATTCTGCAGATGGGAAGAGGATGGAAGAGGGGGCCATGGCCCTGCTCACACACCTCTTGTTCCTCCTGCTTGGATGTGAGGAAACAGGGTCTTTATTTCCTTCCCTGCTCTGGAGTCCACTGAAACTTGAGAGGGATGCCTCCTTTGGACTCAATTCTGTTCTGAAGTCACTACAGGACCACCAGTTCCAGTTATAAAGGATGTGGTACACATCTTATCCCTTGACAACTTCTTTGGAATGACAATACACTTACCAAAGAAAGGTCACCTTCTGGACAGGCAAGATGAATAGTTTGTTCCAATGAAGTACGAATTTGCTGGTAATCCCAACCTGGACATTTCTCTTACAAGTCATTTTTAATTATTATCATGTGAGGCTCCTGCCATCAGAGTTTGTGTCACTTTTCCTCCTCTCCTTGCCATGCAGCTTTAGATTTAGGGTCAGATTCATTGTAGGAATAATCTGTAACAGCTCTATTGATTTCACTGGAGCTGTATCCAGCTGTGAATTTGAATGCTTTCTTTTGTCAGAATGGCTGAAGTTGAAATGAAATGTGCAAGGCATCCTTGATTGTACCTTCATTGTAAGGAAAGGATGAGCATAAGAAAAAAATTGGCTCTCGTAAAACTGCAGCAAAGCTGTAAATAACAAAAAGCTGCATTTTGCCATCTTGCTTTTTGTAAACAAAGCTTCTTCTGAAGGCAGTTATGTTTAGTTTAAGAGCAGATCCTAAGCTTGGAAAAGACATAAATACCTATGAACTAGCCCTAGAGTTAAATTTGTGTTCAAAACCTTCTCTGATTCAAGCAGAAGGTAAACAAATGCTCATAGCTATGGCAGAATTTGGCTCATCATGACTCCAAAAGAAATATCAGGCCAAATCCATGAGAGCCAGAGGTGTCTTAAGTAAAATAAATCATCCCTGTACACTCCTGCACTGCCAGGTACATCACTCTCCATTGCTGGTTGTGCTTTTAGTGGGAAAGGAGCTGGCATTTGCTGAAATATGTACCAGCCACAGACCCCTGATGCAGACAAACAGTTTTGACCCCATTTCTACATGGCATCCCTACCCAAAGCTCAATAACTGAATAAAGTCTCTTAATTGTACAGGGCAATGATCTTCTCTCTGTAGTTTGAAGTGTGAGTGCTGCTGTCATGGAACACGGACACCCAAAATTTTTTAACTTTTAAAATTTAAATGTGTATTTCAACTTACTGTTTAGTCTGTAGTATCAGAAAGAGAAACCCTGGAATCTTTAATTACTGACAGTTGTGATTGGCTATCTATTGCTTTCAAAGCTGTGGACCTATCAATAATTGATTTACATATTCATTTATAGGAAATTACATTATACATTAATACATTTATAGAAATGAACTGATTTATATTGAGTTGTCAAAAAAAAAAAAAGTGAATTTGCCAAACTTAGGAGTATCTGGCTGACTGCTTAATACATTTTACAACTACATCTGTGAGCTCTGTCCCAGATCCCAGTTTTTTCTCCTGGGACATTGGACAGATCTTACTTCAAAATACAGTTGACAAAGAAGATGAACTGGAAAAAGAAAGCATTTCAGATGCTTGATGTTGGTCAGACTTTGACAGTCTCAAAGGGTGAGTTCAGGAGGTGTTGAAACCTTTCCCTTCCATGTAGCAGAAGTGAAATGTGATGCTGTGCTGGCAGGGCCACACCGTGTCATTGCTGTTGATAATTATTTAGAGGCTGTCCCTGTTTATGTCAAGAGCAAAATTTCAACTGAGAGCAGGTTTCCAGACAGCAACATCAAAAAGGTGCAAGACATGGTCAAAATGTATTCAAGTGAAAGTTTTGGAAAACTTGCAAAAGTAATGTGACCTAAATTTGACAACTGGAATGTTTGCATGAGATTTTGTTTGTGTAACGTTTCTCTCTATGTGAAAGAGTAGCAATTTGCCAGCAGATTTTTTTTTTTATTTAAGAGAAGATGTCACAGCTTAAATTCATATACATGCAGTGTTATGAATATGCATAGATTAGGTTGTGAACTCTGAGTCAGAGACCAGCTGGTTTTTGTCTGCACAGAGAGATTCTCTGCTCACTTTTGGAATTTGTCACCTTATAAACCACCATCAGATTGGATTTGAAGGAGCACTGGGTGTTTATATGATATCATATCTGAGGCCTATCAAAAACAGAGGAGGATTCTGATGTACAGTCTGCTTCAGCATTATTGTACTCTTCAATTTCTGTCCTGAATGTGGAGGTGAAAATTTTTATATTTTTTTTTCCTGAAGTACTTGACTCTCTTTTGTATGTTTGTTTAATTTAGGTGAATCGATCTGTTACATTTGCATTTTAAAATAATCAGTCTGTAATGGGTTAAGCCCATTTCAGCAGAGGTTGGTGCTGATTTCTTTGCTAATACTAAATTATCATTAGGAGGACACATATCCCCCTGAAACACTTCAAGAGTGTTTTGGTAGAAGAGAAGGATATATCAGTGAGACTGATGAGAATGAACATGCTTTTATATAAACATATGAAAGTTCATAGAGCTAAAGCTCCAAAAAAATTTATCTTACATGATGGAAAGTCTGTAGGTTGCAAGTTTTTGAGAGGGAGTTACTGATATTAAATTAATGGCCTGCCTAATTCTAGGCAAATCATTGAGAAGTAGCAAGGTACAAAATAAAACCGAAATTATAGGAGAAATTTTTTTTGCTTAGTTTGAGGAGCTGGTAGTCCAAATGATGTATTTAAAAATCTGATATCGATTTAGGCCTTATCCACGTAAACTAAAATACAGACCCCCAATATTTTCAAAGTTACCCTGCCCTATATTAATTTCCTCTCAAATTTCCCTGAAATTGCCACAAGTACCAGCACATTCAAAAGGTAGGCAAGAGCTCCATAGTTTATAGCCAAATTTCTCCTAAACTGTAGTTGTGAATCACCTGTGGGTTGTGGAGCTCTCAGTCCATAATGTAGCTGCTGATGTGAGCTCCTAGAGATACAGAGATATGCTGCACTTTTTCCTAAAATTGCTTTTTCTGCACGTGCAAGCAGCATGGTTGCCATAGGAATGTTCCTGGGTTGATGAAGGGAATGGCCTGCTAAGCCACTGATCTGCTCCTGGAAAAATATGAGCCTTTGAAACTAATCAGCCTGTTCTCTAAAGTAACAATGGAAAGTTGTTGTGTGTGGAAGAAATTGTAACTCTTTAATTTTAATGGTGATTGGAAAACATGCCACTCAGTTTGGCATGAAGTGAAACGTGGAAGTTAAGCCAAGGGACCCACTGATGGAAAGGTTATAACGTTTCAGTATTCAATACTTTTGTAATAAATAACTCACATTCATCTTCATTTCGTGTAATTTTTCATTAATAAAATTGTGAAGACACCAGCTGTGTGTGAACTGGGATTAAATTTGGATTCTTCCTTCAATGAAGTAAAATGGAAAGTAAAGTTGTATTCTTCATGAAAATAAAAACCCCAAGCAAATCTGTGCTGTCACAGTAGCTTTCTTAGTGGAGCACTAAATATTTTTCACACATCCAGTGAAATATAAAGGGTGAAATTCTGCAAGAGGATCTGCAGGGAAATTCCTTTTCCTTAATTTTGTCCTCTGGGTTTATATGATCTGGCCTTCAATAAGGGGTCACCTCAAGAAATATTCTGTAAATTCTGGTCCAACTTTGTTCCCAGCAAGTGGAAAAGCTAAGAAAACTCTCAGACAAAGAGAGAATGAGGGAGTGTAATGCTGAGGATACAAAAATGGGATTAGGACTTTGAAAGGAAGCAGGAGGAAGAAGAGGAGCAGCAAAAGAAAAGACGAAAAAGGGAGGCACCTTAGCCACTTTCTCCCAGAGAGACAGGGGAGCTTAAAAATTCTAATTAATTAGTGAAAACTAATTAAATAACAAATGACAGAACTTTCCTGGAATAAAAGGCTAATCTTTTCTTTATTACATGCGATATAATAAAATGCAAACCTTTTTGTACGCTTGGGGTTGGATTTTCTTCCAGTGCTCAAGGAGAATATATGTTACTCTTCCTGTTCAACTCGTTAAATGTGGAGAGTAAGGATCACACTTAGGCAATGTTGTCTTTGGCCCGCTGGTTTGTTAGGGAACTTCTCCGGGGCTGTGTGCTCTGTACAGAAGCTGAAATACCTGCCCTGGGGTTTGCTCGAGCTGCCAGGCACAGATTGGTGAGATTTCCACGGGAGGGCAGTGCAGGTGCTGTTTTCCAGGAGTGGAATTTCCAGGGAGGAATTTTCAGAAATGCTCTCTGTTTAAAGCTCAAGCAATCCTGCTGAATTCAGAGGCTGAATTGACAGCAGTGCTTGGCATCTAGGACTTCACCCCCCAAAAAGAGATCCAGCTAAAATTGCACAAGGCTTTTCCGAAGTGGTTAGTTAAGGCTGAGAGGATATGCAGAGGGATCAATTTGGCATCTATAGAAGCTACTTGCAAAAGTAAACTTGGCTGGTAGTTGACTCTGAAAATTACCTGCGATGGTTCTTGATGCAAATCAATAGGGTGAGGAAGCAAAAAGCAAAAGCAAAGTGATGTATTTTCACCTTTTAAAAGATTTTAAAACTTACTGGTGACAAATGGATTGGAGGTGTGTGCTGGGGAGAAAGGGAGGAGAAAACACGATTGTTCTCTGAAGAACACTTGAGCAGAGCAGAGGGGAGAACTTTTGTTATAATTTCCTGACCTTGGGACTCACGAGTACACTGTCCTTCCAAAGGTCAGATCAAGCTGCAGATCATCCTTTGTGTTCTGTACAGCAGCCAAAAAAATCCTTCAAGAGAAGTTGTTTCACACTAACAGTCATCACACCTGTGGTGGAGGAGCAATGGCCACCTTTTAGATTTGTGGTGACTTTCTCCAAGAGCAGAGCTGTGAAGAGCAGCCACAAAAAAAGGCAGGACCAAGACAGTTTCTTTCTTTTGTAGTCATTCACATACTAAAACAAAACTCTCCCACTGATGTTCTTACAGTGGTCCGTGGTAATGTGGAGCACTTGTGCTTTATGTCCATCGATGACTTGTGGTTTATGTTCACCTAGTCCTTTTTACTGTATTTATTTTCAGGCTGAGCAGCCACAGCTGCCAAATAATGGCATTAAGTCAGCTGGAATCACTGCTCAAGGAGAAAGTATGTTGACCAGGGTAATAACAGAAACCACATGCAGGGCTAGTAATTCATTTCAAATAAGTAGTTGGTGCTCTTGATGTATTGATATCAATTTAGTAACAAGTTTTAAAGGATGTCGCCCTGTTGTTGCATCATGAAGATCTATTCATACTTGTATGGTTAGCAGTTTGTTGTTGTTTGCACATTTTTTATTCAGCTCAAGGAATATTTTGAAAGCCTCTTTAATCCCCACTGTGAATCCCCTTTTAGCATCAAAACCCTAAGAACTCTCCTCTTTCAAGCAGCCTCGCTACAAATCTCTGGTGTAGGAGTGATATAGTCCCACTGTGATTTTATTTCATTATGTGCTTGTGTCTTGAGCAAAGACATTTGACTTTTTTAAGAGACTAGATTCTCCATGGCAGCACAACTTCTGTAATTGCCCAGCCCATTGCAAGGCTTGTGTAAAACATACTGTCACATCACAAGAATGGTATTTTAGGCATTTTGTTCTCTTTTTACACAGAAGTATCCAGCTACTTAAATCTCAACACAAACTTGAACAGCACAAACCCTCTCTTATAAACCTTATGAAAAGAGAAAGTGGTCGTGTGACTGTGGGAAATCTGTATTTTTATTATTTTATCTTTGCACAAACTGAGCCATGAAAATTTGTTTATAAACGTCGTGGTATTTTAGTATGTTTGGGCATTTGCAAGTTTACCTAATGCCGCATATCACTATCATTAGCTACTAAATAATAGTTATTATTTACCAGGACACAGAAGAGTATTCCATGCCTTTCACAGCACTGTGTGACAGTCTGTTGGATCTACCCTAAAACTGCTCATAGAAGAAGAAATACATTAAACATAACCTGATGCAAATTCCTAGGAAAATCCAACCTCCTGCTGTGTTTGGCATGGACTTGGCCTGTAATTTGGGAGAAGGAAATAAAATCTTTCTGATTTCACAGCTGTTATTGCACCTCAGGGCTGCAGTTGTATTTGCAACCCATTTGCTTCTCTTCCACTGAGTAGGACATCTGAATATATCCTCACTCTAGCCTGAATAAAATATTAACATATCGCAAGGCTGTTAGGACAGATTGTATCCAAGACAATCTTTTCTCGCTCTAGAAAAGCCTATCAATCATAACTTGCTACAGTTGTTAATAATGCCATAGCTTTTATTCATTTGGCTATATGCACCTAACTGAAGAGTAACATTTACATTTTCATGTTAAGCGTTTCCTATCACAAAAGAAACTGCTGAAATGCTTTTTTGTTACAGAGTTTATGAATTGAAAATATCCTCCAAAGTTCTAATTACAGCTATATTTATTTTACAAGGTCCTGTGGTATTTTTTTAACAGCATTGTGAAATAGAGCTGTTACATGTATTTAAGTAAATTAACAGAAAGCATTATTAACTTAAGGCAAGGTTACTGCTACCTATGTGTCCCAAGAACAATTCAGTTAAAGAAGTAAATATAAATGCAAGATGTATAGATGCATGATGTACACAGTCATTCAAATACACTAAAGAGCTCATTTACTCTTAAATATTTATTTGTGACATATCACAGGGATTAATCTCAAGCCAAACCTTATTCTGCTTCTGTTTGGATGCGCATAATCCATCAAGGATACATTTATATTTGTAACTCTGAGTTTTTAATTTGCATGCGTGGGATAAACAAACAAACAAACAAGCCCCCCAAAACACAACCCTTTCCTGCCAGGAAACCTGCCCCAGCCTGGGCTTCCCACTGGGCTGCAGCATCCTTTGGACATTCCCCTGCTCTGGTGAGGGAGCGTGTCCAGAGAAGGGGAATGGAGCTGGTGAAGGCTCTGGAACACGAGGAGTCCTTGGGGAGCAGCTGAGGGAGCTGGACTTGTTCAGCCTGGAGCAAAAGAGGCTCAGCCAGGTGAGGATCAGTCTTTTCTCCCAGACAAGCAGCAGCAGGACAAGGGGAAATGGTCTCAAGCTGCAGCAGAAGGCTCAGGTTGGATATTGGGAATAATTTCTCCCCCGAAGATGTGGTTCAGCATCAGAACAGGCTGCCTGGGGAAGTGGTGGAGTCACCATCCCTGGAAGGGTTCAAGAAACGAGTGGATGTGGTGCTTTGCTATGGTTTGTGCTCAGCTGAAGGCTGGAGTTGAGGATCTTGGAATGATTCTGTGATTCACTGACCTGGCTGTCAAGCCTCCAAAAGTAGGGACAGGATTTGTTCCCTGCTTGCAAAAGTATATGGCAGCATAGAAAGGAACCTCTAATGGAACCTCTTTAATGACATGGTGCTCCTGAATATTAAAAAATATTTTTAAAGCTCCCAACTTTGTTCAAAAAGAGCTTGAAACTTGCAGCAGGCTATTTTTTTTTAATAGTAGCAATAAGACTCTCCTGAAGTGAGTCAGTCCCTACAAATCATAATCTTAAGAAAAGAGTCCATTCACTGTGAAAAAGAAAGCTTGTCAGAATGCAAAGATAGCTCTGTACTGCATGTGCACATTCATTTTCTGTGAAGTCCTTCACTCAGAGCTGTCTGGTAGGACTGAGAATATTATATTAGCCAGATTCAGACCCCAACTGTTTCTATTTAAAGATTACTGAAGTACTGTGATTGATTCACATTTACAATCAGGCTGTTCGTGTAAAGAAGAAAGTAAAGAGGAGTGAAAATTGATTTATTTTGCATGCTCATTGCACAAATTTCAAGGTTTCTTAAAATTATTAATGGATTACAGAGGGTTATCAATATGAAACAAGCATCAGACCCATATATTCCACTCCCTCCCTCTACTTTTGTCTCCCCTCCCCCATTGATTTTTGATTTTATGTTTATGAGGATCTGAAAATAGTCTAATTCTTTTCTATCTGGTTTGGGCCTATCTTTACCAGCTGGTAAATAGGAAATGTTCACTGTAGGAAGCCAATACTCTGCAGAGTGTAAACAGATGGAATCAATATAAAGTGACAAGTTAGACTGTGCTACTGAGAATACAGAGCCAAAACTAAGAGCATAACAGTCACGATACTTATTTTGTTCCAATTCATTTGGTACTGAATAGCACTTCATATATGCACAGCTGTGTCCTTCCATTTTTTACTTTCTTTCTTCTGGTTTGATGATGACAATTTCAAAGAAAAACTTTAATTAAAGATTTTACACAGAATGGCCCAAAGTAGAATATAGAGAAAATGAGCACTGATGTGTTTATAGCACAGAGAAGAATATTTTTCAGGCATTTATTTCCTTTCTTTCTTTTTAACAAAACAAACAAAATCTGATGGATGTATCTCCCCGCGTGTAATATGCTGGATTGGTAGATTTTTGCAGATTGAAATCTCCCCTTTGGCAATATGGATCTCTCAAATCTCCCCCATCATCCCCTTTCTTCCTGCAGTACCTGGCACAGCAGGCTGCCATGAAGGGCAGGAAATCTGAGTGTTCATCCCTGCAAGGATGTGCTGGCTGAAGGGAAGGGGACAGTCAGACACCGAGGCTGCTGCAAAATGCTCCAGAGTGTCCTGGGACAGCCTGGAAGCAGAGGGACAGAGGGTCTTCCTTCTCCTGCCCTCAGGTGCTCCTCCTACACTCTTGAGAAGGTATTTTGGAGAGCCCTCAGGGGTCAGTGATCTTCCAAGCTGTGCTGTGTCACAGGGTTTGCCTTGAAAGCACATCTGAGCTCTAGTCCTGCTGCTAGACAGATTACCAGGTGTTATAGCACGGGTTTTTCTTCACTCATTTAAGTATTTTTGACACATTTTCACAAAAATGGAAGAACATAGCATGTTTTACCACCCTATCCTCGACTTACTCTTTGCAGTGTATTTCTTGGTGCTGCCATTAAAATTCTTGCTATTTTCTCTTTCTTGGCAGATAAGAACCCCAGATTTCCCATATGTTATTTATTAGGGTGGCTGTATGGTTCTAATGAGGGGCAGCAGCCACAAGTTTGAACATAGATTTTCCTTTTGATCCTCGTGTCAAGGGTGAGCAGCTTTTGTTTCCTAGAGCAGAACCACTGGGCCTGTCCCAGCCTCCTCAGTGTGCCTTACAAGGCCAGATCCATGGGGCAGACTGAGGAAAACGCCAGGAGATACAGTGGTTGGCAATACCTGTGTGGGTGACAAGACAAATTGCAGTGATTTGTGGCAGGAAATCATCTCACAGTCACAGTGTGCAGCAGGGAGTGCCTGGAAGATCCCCCCTTGCAATGCCTGCAGGGGATCTCTTTCCACTGGATATCCTATATGCTCCTGAAAAATAAGGAAATATTTAAAATATTAATTGTCTCCCTTCTTCCCAAGGGAAGCCTGGGTGTTTTACATGCATAAATGCTGCTGAAATGCAGTCACTGCTGGGGTGGGGAGCAGCAGCCAGCTGGCACATGTTGGTGACAACAGAGCACGTTATGCCAAAGACACTGTGGCAAGGTCTGTGGCTGCTGAAAGTCTGTGATATCAGCAACACTCCAGAGAACAAACAGGAGCACTGCTTCCAGTGGCCCTGCTGGAAGATTCTGATAGCATTAACTGGTGGGTTCGTGGCCTTTCTAACCTGTAAGGACAAATGGTGGCATCAAGCTGGCAGGAAAACCTGCCACTGGTGCCAGGCCTCACAGCATCCAAACCTGTGCTTCACTCATTAAATAATAGATTTTGATTCAATCTGATTGCAGGGAGAAAGGAATCGAGATTTCTGTGTTTCATGAAAAGCTTGGATTTGTGGTGGAAATATTTTGCCAATCATGGCAAGGAAGAGAAATCCCTACTCTGGTGAAATCTAATCTATCTTTAAATTTCAATTTCCTTTGTCATTTTTTATCTATAGGAACTATAGATTAAATTCCTATAGAATTATTAGAAAATACTTTTTTAATGAATACTATATATCTTTCTGTCTTCATGTCTTTAGCCAGATAAGCTTGGTATTCTTCCACCCTGCTTTGGCAGGCAGAGTTGCCAAGGAGTAGTCAAATCTGCCTGACTCACAGCTTCTTTCCTTGGGCACTCTTTGCCAATCTCAGGGGTGGTTATAGCCACAAAGAGGCCCATTCCCTCTGCAGAAATGTTCTGCAGTGGGAGAACTGGACTTGAAATGTTGACTGGACTCAGACTGTTGACTCTTTTGGTGAAAAAAACCCTAAAATAAGGAATCTTGGCTCCACTGAAGTTACTTCTCTATGATCAGGATTCCCTACTAGCACTCTCCTCCTCCTTACTCCTAAAAGTAGCAGTGCAGAGCAGACACAGCCAAGCTGAGTTTAATTGTCTCAGGCAGCCACACTCGAATGAGTGAGTAAGGAGCAGTGGCAGGATCTTTGTTATTGCTGCTGTTATGTGAGCCAGAGGGAACACAGCCTGACTCAATTCCCCAGTTGCTTCTGCAGAAAAAAAAAAACCAAAACAGTTAAAAAGAGTGATATTTTTGAACAAGGCTTTGTTCTTGCAAGCTGAACAATTCAACACAGAACAGAGTAAGCGTGGGAGATTTCCAATACTACTTTTATTGTCAGTTCTCAGTTTTTAATTTACTCTAAGGTCCAGGCTGCTGAGATATTTAACAGACCTGGAGAAGGCAGTTATGCCAGAATGCTAACATATTTATCCTTTTGTCCCATGTATACATATTCTTCCAACCTCTTATTGATTTGGGGAATTTTTGCAGAAGTGAAAAAAACAAACAAACAAAAGTTTTGGTATATGTAGAGAAAATAATTCACTGATAATCTGGGGTTCATGGATACTTTGGAAATGTATACCTGCCTTGATCTTTTGTTTCCAGCAAACCTCCAAGTTTTAGTATTGAAGGAAAAAACATCCTCTGCCTACCATTTAAAATACATGAATCTGAAATTCATTTCTTTGCCTAAAATAGTCTTGAAGTTTACTAGTGCCATTTGAAGAGAAATTTGCCTTAGAACACTGAGTAAATGAAAAATACTCATTTTTCATGGGGTGTTATTGCAACATTTCCTACTGTGCCAGGGAAGTTGTACTGTATTCCTGTTCACTGGAATCACCTGTAATTTGTAGATTGTAGAGAATGTGGAAAACATTATCAAGTGCTGCAGACCTTTTGGCTGCAGCCTGGCAGGATGGATAGAGGGGAACACAGCTCGAGATGACCTGGTTTAGGATGAAGGGCTTGGAATTTGAAAGTAAGTAAAGAAACAGCCGTGATTTTTCTGTGAGAGTAAAAATAACAAGAAATGATGAGGCCTTTGTGGTCTTCTGAGTGACAGTGGCTGCAGGCTGCAGCAGCAGGGTAATTTGATAGTTTATCTTCTGTATGCAAGTTGCAGCCTTCAGCCTTTCTCTGACTAATGGATGCAATAGTATGCAAGGATAAATATGTTGGTAATTCATTCCAAAGGTGTGAGTCCCTGCATCTGAATTCACCCCAATCACCTTGAGTTTCAGGATGGAGGTTAAGATACTGGAGAGAGGATGTGTGACTGCCCTTGCCTGCAGTCCCACTGAGTGGCTTTGGGGGTGGGTGTTACTGGCCTCAAATCCAGGATGAGGTTGGGGAGTCTGCATGGCAATGTTTGTGCCTACTCCACTCTGAAAGCTGCACAGAAGAGATAGTGAGAGCCCAGAGGCTTTTCCAGACGAAGAAGTAGTGAAAAGAAGAAAGAATTTTCCTTACTCTGCTTATAAGAGGTGTTATGTCAGCCTTTTGCTTCACCGCTTCAATTTCTTGGTCTAAAAATACTTTTTATTTTTAAATATTATTCAGCAGAATCGATATATCAGGAGGACAGAGTGTGTGTGCAGGACATACCTACAGGAACCAAGATGCTTTTGCAGCTGATTTGAAGTTGTTGTTTTTTGAATGAGAAATTGGCTCCCCCTCCTGCTGATATCAGTGAGTGGAGAGAGCCAAGAGCTACTGCTCCTCACAGGCAAAAAGATCCTGATAACCAGGTGACAAGTGAAACCCTGCCTTTGGAAAGGGAAACATCTCTTATCAGCTGCGTTTCATGCCTTTGCTGAATTCCTGCAAGGGGCTTGAATATGACTGAGTTTTTTCCCCTGGGGTGGAGGAATGCTGTTATTTAAACACTGTGGTACCATTGCACATCTTCACATCCTGTGCAGCTTGAGGCAGTGAACAGGGAAATGTCATTATCAGAGATACTGGAATGTTCTTCCTCCCACGTTAGCACAGTTCTCACGTGAGACGATCTGGTGAAATGAAAACTCACAGAGTTTTGAATCATTGAATCTGATGAGGTTTAACCAGACCAGGTGCTGGTGCTGCCCCTGTGTTGGGCACATCCCTGTGTGGGATGGATCCAGGCTGGGGATGAGCAGAGGGAGCAGCCCTGGCAGAAGGCCTTGGGGGTGCTGTGGGTGAGAGCTGGCCCTGCCCCAGCCCAGAACCCCCCTGTGCTGGGCTGCACCCAGAGCCCCAGGGCAGCAGGGGAGGGGGGATTCTGCCCCTCTGCCCTGCTCTGCTGAGACCCCCCTGCAGGGCTGCACCCAGCCCTGGGCCAGCACAGCAAGGACAGGGAGCTGCTGGAGCCACGACAGAGCAGGGACACCAGGGGATCAGAGGGATGGAGCAGCTCTGCTGGGAGGAAAGGCTCAGGGAATTGGGATTGTTCAGCCTGGAGAGGGGAAGGCTTTGGGGTGACCTCACTGTGGCCTTCCAGTGCCTGAAGGGAGCCCACAGGAAAGATGGAGAGAGACTCTTGACAAGGGCCTGGAGTGACAGGACAAGGGGCAATGGCTTCACACTGACACAGAGCAGGGTTAGATTGGATATTGGGAAGGAATTGTTCCCTGTGAGGGTGGTGAGCCCCTGGCACAGGTTTCCCAGAGAAGCTGTGGCTGCCCCATCCCTGGCAGTGTTCCAGGCCAGGCTGGATGGGGCTCTGAGCAACCTGGGATAGTGGAAGGTGTCCCTGCCCATGGCAGGGGGTGTGGAATGGGATGCACTTCAAGGGCCCTTCCAACCCAAACCATTCCATGATCCTTTGATCTTGTGGAGTGAGTCCACAGGAGGCACCAAGTGGAGCTGGGGCACTTCTGCCAGGCAGACAGGCTGGGGAAATTGGAGTTTGTCAGCCTGGAGACAGGGAGGTTCTAGAGAAGTCCTTACTGTAGCATTTCAGTACCTAAAGGGGCCTATAAGGAAGATGGGAACAGAGTCTTTGGCAGGACTGGTTGCAGTAGGACAAAGAGTAATGGTTTTAAATGACAAGGGAACAGAATCAAACTTGATTTAAGGAAGAAATTTTTCATAGTGAGGATGGTGAAACATTGGCACAGATTGCCCAAAGCAGTGGTGGATGCTCATCCTTGGAAACATTCAGTGTCAGGTTGGAGAGGGCTCTGGGCAACTTGCTTTAGTCAAAGATATAATGAACAGGGATTGTTCATTAGAGGGGCATTGGACTGGATGAGCTTTAAAAGTCCCGTCCAACCCAAACTATTCTATGACTCCATGATCCTACACACTCTGTTTCCAAAGAATGTTTGGTGTCTCATGATTTCAAAAGACTTTCTGTGGATTTTGGAGTCTGTGATATCCATCAGGAAGTACCACCTGAGACACTTTGGCAGATAGGGACCTGAAAGGTAGTGAAGCAAATTAGGATTGTGTTTTATTGTTTGAGAGTTTGTTCAGTTTTTAAATTTGTTTTATTTGCATATTAATTTCATTGTGAGAGACTTCCAAAGTTTTTTTTCTCATTTTGTATTGCCTGGCTACAGTATTTCACTTTGTGTATTTTTTTCTGGTTGGGGTACTTTCCATAATTAGTTATCAACAAAACCAGTTAAATAATTTGGTAGAGGCAATTATAGAGCAGAAGCAATACTCTTCTAAAGCAGGCAATCAAAAAACAAAAATGTTGCTTTATTTGACAATAAACCTTATGTTTGGCATTGCAATCTGAAAGGTAATAAATTTATAAAAATGTTGTCACATCCCGTAAGGGCTGAATGATAAAAAAGAACACAAATTTTCATTTTGGGGATTTAAAGCTCTAAAATGAAGTTTCATCAGAAAAACTTCTGAAGCTTAAGAGATGAAAATAATGGCCCTGAGTCACTTTTCTATGAAACACCAGGATACCAGACATACACAACATAGAAATAAAATCTAACCTTAACTTAATTTTCTTACTGATGGAAAATCACACAAGCAACTTTAGAAGAAGCCTATTAAATTCGAGGGTGTTCAAATATACCCAAATTGTATCTGAATTTCTTCTTATAGATGAACCATAAAGCAAATGAAAGTGTATTTTCTTCTCAAAATACAAATTGTGAGGCAGTTAATAGTATGTTTAAAGGAGGATATAAAGTCAAAGGAATAAAGTGCTCTGTTTTTTTTTTCAAAGTGTCATTAAAATCGTGGCCCAAATTCACTTCTGTGGTGAAAATTTTGCTCAGGTCCAGTTAAATCTCAAGGGCAAGATAAAACAGATGAGTGTGCTCTGCCCCTCTGTCTGCACATTTGCTAATGCAAAAAGCTGAATGCTCTGTAATCATCAAGCCCAAAAAGAGCTCTTGACTTATTTTGTCTTATTTTGTCATAGTTGGGGAGAAGTTGGCAAGTCAAGAACTTCAGATCTAAATGGCCTCTGCTATTTCAAATATATTCATGTGTTACCCTGAATTCCTGCAATTTCAAGTATTATATCCATGTCTCCCCTTGAATTCCTGTTATATTGGGCAAGGACAATACTTTTTTTGCTTTTTGGGAGCTTTGTTGAGTCTCTTGACTGCTCCAGAAATCTGTACTGCTGACATTAGCAATAATGGCTACTGTGAAATTGGGGAAATTCAATGTGAACAGCAAAAAAATCTGGATATTCCCATGGAATATCTGGGTTCTCCAAATTTTCATCTCTGGAATTCCTTGACAAAAATCAGTAGCCCTTAGGTTTCTAAGGATTTTGTTTAGCATATGCAGAGCAGATAAAGAAACGCTAATTTTTTTTGCTTCCCTCTCAGCTCCCATCCTCAAGCAAAAGGTTGGAGTGCCATGTTCCAAAGCCAGCAGGGCAAAAATCTTGGATTCCTCTACTTCTGAGGCTGCTGTTGATGTTTCTGTGGGTGTAAGGAGCCTCAGATTCAAGGCTGTGTGTCCAGGGCCATTCCAGGGTATTGCCTGCTCAGCCAGCTGCCAGGCTGTTTGATATGATTGTTCCTTGGGACACTGCACCTCTCACATCATGGACCCATGGCTGTGACTTTTAGAGAAAATACATCTTATTTGATAGGGCTTGTGCTCCTGATGATCTTCAAGTTTCCAATTTTGAGTTATAGTATAATAGAATCCATTTAAAATTCTCCTTACTGCATTGATCTGTTATAAAAAAAACCACAAACAGACAAAACCAAACCCAGTCCTGTCCTTTGGGCCAAGTTCTGCCACCAACTTTCTTCCTGCTGTCCCTTCACAGTGTGGTCTCCTGAATTGATTTCTGCTTTTTTTGACTCTGCAGCTGTTTCTGATTCAAGCCAGAGCCTGCCAAATATTTGTCTTGGATCGATTAACAAGTGTTTTTTTCCACAATCCTGTTATAGTTGCTCTGGGCCATGGTGTCGAGTCTCTCAATTAACTTTCATGGACTTTGGACCAGTCCTGTAGTTATTAAGAGGGTTTTTCTGTCATGATCCTGACCTGAGGCACAGCTCATACATATCTTTTGGGCTGAGAAAATATACTATGTAGTATAGGGAGAATATTCATTTTTAGAGATGTGTTTTGGATCCACAAGCCCAGCCAGAGAACCATGTTTGCACTCACAGCATTTCTTTCAGGTAAGTCAGACCAAGGCCAGAGAGATGGAGCAATTGTTTTACCTTACCAAAATGTTTTTTAAAAATGTCTGGAAAAACCCCAGAAGTCTGACAGTTCTGAAACCCAGATTTGTCTAGGAAAGTCCTTTTTGAATGGACCTCCCATCTAAAGATTTACTCAATCGTGTGGAAAATATAACTCTCCCTATGACCAAATCAACTTTTAGGGTTTCAGAGTTGGGCTTGGTCAATTCAGGAAAGTTATTCAGGTTTCGTATCAGCACCTTGATTCATCTCATTCTCCAGGTTTTTGGGGAAAAGCCTCCATGAAATATCCATATATATATATATATATATATATATATATATACATACTTACCTATTTCCTTAATATTCCAGTGATATCCTGAATTTATGGTGATACAAACCTTCATTATTAGATAAATAGCAAGAACTATACAAACAAAAAACACCCAAATTCTTCCTATATGTGATAACTGGGTTTAATTTAAAGATCAGAGGAAGAAAAAGGATACAGCAGCAATTTTTAAATATTGAACTTAAAAGCTTTTTCTTAAAAGTCACATGCTCAAGATGAAGCTGTCCCTAGGCACCTTTAATGTTCTCATGTGGCAGTTATGCAGCAAATAACTCAAGGTTATTTTCTTTGGCAGCAATTTCACAGCAAATCTTTGTGTAAAGAATGATTTCTTTACCTTGAACAATGGGCTGGGTCCATAAAAAGTATAATGGGTACATTTGTTTGTTTTTCAGTTTTAACAATTAGGAGTATCCGTATGGGTGTAAAAATGGGAAGTAGGAAAACAATGAATACTAGTACTTATAATTAGCATATTTTGATACTTAGAAAACCAAAAGCCATTTCTATGCTTATTAAATGTGCCTTGTCAGCTTCCACGATTTTGAAAATTACTACCTAAAAAAATAATTTCAGATGGAGTGTTGCTTAAGGAATATACATTGAAGTTAAAAGCAAACCCAGACTTTAAAATCTATAGAACAATACTTGAGTAAGTCTTATCAGCACTGGGGTAGCTTTTAGGGAAAGCCTGTGCAAAGATGTGGAAACAGTGTCCAAATTCAAGCAGGTATTGCACATAAACAGGTACTGGAATGTTTTTTTCAGATTATAGGTTTAGGTTATACAAGTAGAGAAGTCATAGAAATAAACAGGGAAATTGTTTAATGACAGGAAGAGCAAGGCCATCCAAAAATTGAAGTGCCAGGGGCTTGTTGCCCTTCCTAGTAAGTGAAAAGATAAGAGTATATCCAGGGAGCAAGCAGATGAGAACAATAATTTAGAGGTTTTTTGTTTTTCCTCCTTCTCACTGTGGAGAAGGATGGAAGAGACTGCTGTGTGCAAAGCCAGTCTTTGGGAATACTTTTCTTGGTCAATAAATCTGTGAAAGCAAACCAATCATTGCCATGATTAGAAGCAAGAATTTGGGGGTTAATATAAGCTCTCTTCATACTCCCAGGTGAAGGCAATAAGAATTCCATTGATTTTTATAATGAAAACAGGCTCTGGCCCATTTTTAATGGCTGCTGCCAAAACCAGCTGAATCTTCATTTATTACAGGTCCAAGTTGTACCAGGCCCTTCTGCAGGGACCTGGTTCATGGTGTGCAAAGCATGGTGGTGATCCTGGCCTAGCCATGGGATCCTGGACCAGAAACAGGAGCACAAAGAACAGAGGGCCAAAGTACAATTGTGAGCCAGTCATTCCTTCTCTGTTTCTATTTGTTAATCAAATGGAATTCTCTTTCCAGCCAAGATATTTATGGGTGCATAATAAACTATTTGATTCAAAGCAGCAGGAATTGAAGGAATGAACCAATAGAAGGTTCCTGGAGGAAGGAACTGTACTGTTTTCATGGGACATTCCCCATGAGAAGGGTCACAAATGGAGGAACTTGACTGAAGAGCATTCCTATTTTGTAGTCAGGTCATGATTTGTGAATGTATCTCTTTATATTGTAGTTTGGGGTTATTTCAGTAGATCAAAAAGTAAACTGTGATCAGGAGAGTTTCAGACATTCCAAAAGTGTGCCAGAGTATCATTCTTGATGCTGAGATTTCCTATTTACCTTTCTCATGGCATTCTCATGGTAAAATCGAAGTGTCCATCCACAAATAATCCAATCACAAATGCTTTTGAAATATGCCTTGAATTTTCACTGTAGGAATGAAAAGTTTGTTCAAAGTGGAACTGAATCTCTCCATTTTATTTTATATGTTTCCACCATGTTTCACATGTGCCTGTGTGCTCATTCTGTATTTCCATATGTGCAACTCCCAGCTAACACAATCTTAATCCCTTTAAAATTTTCTTGAAAATTAATTCTCAGATACTTCTCACCCTCTAGCAAGACACAAAGAGAAGTCTTGAGGGGAAAGAGGATGTGGGGGGAATTTCGGGGGAAAAGCTGTCAAGTCCTCTATGAATTATGCAAAGAACCATGTTTTACCTGCATCAGAAACAAGTGTGTGGTTTACTGTCACAAACAGAAGAGCCCTGTGGCCATAATTATATTTTTATTAAATTAATTAATTGCAATTAATTGTTACAGATTTAAATTGCTTACAGTTGATTGTTACTAATGGGAAACTGAGGCAAGAGGCAAGTAAATAACTTCCCAAGTTTATTAATTAAATTTAATGTTGTGATGGTGAATTCCTGTCTTTCAGTACCCCACAAAACCAATGGAATTATGATGATCTTAGAAGCTAAATATAACTTTGTGCTTTGCCAAACAACCCAAAGAATGGAGAGGAAAACAGGGTTTGTCAATGCAGCTCTCTTTTCCCATCTCAAATGGAATTTGAAAATTGGTTAATCAGGTTCTCTTCTCACTATCACTTAAATAGTCCCAAAAACTGCAAGTAGAATTCTCCTGCCTCTTCCTGAACCCCATGTTGATGCAATTAGAGGGTTATATATTATTTGGGGTTTTTTTTCCTTATGATCTTGGTCTCTGCTCTGAGGGACTTCTAAAGGGTTAATGTCCCAAAGGTGTCCAGAAAAAACCTGAAAGAAATAGAACTTTTATTTTCATCTATTGTTGACAGTCAAAAGCAGAGCACAGCTTCACATCAGCTGCTCTCATTCTCAGGATGTTGGAAAACTGTGCAAAAAAAAACCCCAAAGCACCATAATTGTGATTCAAGGGGTGGTGTGAATCCTTTAGAGCTTAATGTTAGCAGACAATCTGTTTAACCTTTGAGAAGGGAGTTTAAGAGGTGTCTGCATCATATGGTGTAGCATCTTCAGTAGATAAATTCAAATTAAAAAGTAAGGCAATCAATTCTTCTCGGAAGAAATTCATCAGGACTAACTAGACACATTTTTGTAAGACATGTTTAATCAAACACAAGATTTATTGTATTTAGAGACTAATTATGGGGATAAATGCAAAAAAAAAATCAAGAGAAAGTTAGTTGCCTGTGATACACAAGATGTGCTAATGGTGCCATTTTAGCTGTAGACTTTATGGATCCTCTTTATGTGACAGATTTCTAATTTTCATTTTAAAAACTACATCTTTCTAGGTTCCTTGCTTAGTAAGATAAATAATGAGCTTGAGTCACAGCAGTGTTTTCTGAACAACTTTCCATTCTAAAAGGTGCAGGCAGCAACTTCACTGCCAATCAAGGGAAATGTCTAAAAAGTAAATGCTGCAATCAAGCTGTAAAAGTTAATATCATGTGGAAATGAGTTCTAACTGCAAAGTGAGGTTTCCATTTAATCCAGATGAAGCTGCTGCAAATTTTCCAGCCTACTATAAGATCCAGACAACTTGCTGCAGAGTATAGGTACGACTTTCCATAAGTTACACTGGAATACAATTATGTCTAAGAGTATAATAATATTCTAATATTATTGGAAGAGAAATGTGCAGATATATTAAAATTCATGTTCATGAAGACGACCAAGAAAGTGGCACCTTATGTGGGATTTGAATGTTCTCAGGATCCCATTGGGATCCTTGCCCTCAGGACACACTGCTGGCTTGGGGACAGCTTGTTTGCCACCAGGACCCCTGGGATTGTCCTTCCCCAGGTGCAGGACCCTGTATTTCCCTTTTCTCGATTTCAGACAGCTCCTCTGCCCATCTCTGCACCCTGCTGAGCTCCTTGGGAAGGACTGGCTGCTCCTCCCAGCTCTGTGTCACCACTGACCCTTCACCCAAGGCACTGATGAATAAATTAAACAATTCATACTGGAAGACTGTGGACACACATATTTAGAGAGCTAGGAAATTACAGCTTGAGAATTCTTTCTTAGGTCTGGACTTCTCCTGCCTCTCAGGTCCCTTCCCAGCCTCATAATTTAGTCCAGTTTAAGGCCAGGGAAAATCTCTCCCAGGATGATAACTTGGTCAAAATAGAGAAGAATTAATAACAAAGATAGAACACCTGTTGTGGTGTGTGACCAGGCCCTGGGAATGGGGTATCTTCTCTCTGAAGCAATCATCTTTTTCTGCTCTTGGAGTTGTGAGTCATGCTATTTTAAGAAAGTGTGTTTCTGAATAAACTTGTCTGTCTTTCCTATCATGAAAGAAGACTATGTATCTGTGTGTTTTATTTCTGCCACATCTAAAGGGTTAATACCCCTTTCCATGGCTACAGGGGACACCACTGGTGACAGGCCTCCTGACAGACCCTGTGCCAGTGTTTATGATCCTCTGGGATTTAATGTTCAGCCAGTTCTCAGTGCACCTCACTGTCCACTCATCCAGTCCACACTTGCTGGGTTTGCCTGGCAGGATGTTGTGAGAGACAGTGCCAGAAGCCCTGCTGAAGCTGAGGCAGACACCATCCACTGTTCCTCCCCTCATCTAGCCAGATATTTCATCATAGAAGGCAATCAGGGTGGTCAAACATGACTTCTCTTCAGTGAATCCTTGCTGACTACTCTTGATCACCTTCTTGTTCTCCATGAGCCCAGAGATGGCCTCGAGAATAAGGCACTCCCTCACTTTGCAGGGATTTGAGGGAGGCTGACCTGCCAGTCGCTCCCTGGGTCCTTCTTCTTGCCCTTGTGAAGACTGAGGTAACATTTCCCCTCTTCCAGTCCTCAGACACCTCTCCTGATTGCCAGGATTGGGAATGACCTAGTGTGGTGCCCAGCAGCTTCCTCAGCGTTTGTGGATGGATCCCATCAGAGCCCATGGACTTTTAGCTGTCAGGTTTGCCTGGATGTTCCCTAAACCAACCCTCCCTGGCCAAGGGAAAGTCAACAGGCACGTTTATTATTCATTCAGAATACTGTCTTCCATTTTCTGAAGATATACTTTTAGTGATGGATCATTCTGGAAACACACAGAGGAGGTGAGGAAGTTATTTTCTAGTGGTACCTTTTAGTATTAAATCTCATAAAGTTGCCTGTTAAGCTAACTATATTAAATTTTAAAATAAAAAAAATGCATAGATTAATTAGCTTAATTTTGAACTACTGATCAAGTTTGAAATACAAGAAAGTTGTGTTTGAAGTTTGGTTTAGTCTGCTTGTAAACAAAGACATACCCAGTTAACAAAAGCTGTCTTGAAGAGTCTTAGACGGCTTTATTCCTTTGAAGCCAACAAAGCTCTGGAATTTACTAAGACAGTTTCCTTAACAGCACTAATCTACCAGAAAATAAAAGGGAAGGAGCAGAAACAGAAAAGGTTTATTTTCTACAGTTTTCACCAGCAAAACCTTTCCTCCAGTCCCCACCAGCTGCGTGTTTCATGCCAGAGTGCAGTCTGGTTTACACTGAGAGGGCACCACAGAAAGGGCAAGGGAATGCCATTAACACTTTGCAATATTTTGACAGACAACAAAACCGAGCCAGGCATCACAGGAAAATAAAATTGCCAAGCTTTGAGGCCTGGTAATTATAGCCACTTCTTTTATGAACCAATTCCATGCATAGGGTTCCTTGTTTGAGTTTACAGCAGGTTAGCAAAAGCAGCAGTTCTGTTTTATTCTGTGTGTTTCAGTCTTGCTTAGATTCAGTGTTGAGATGCAAGTATTGGAGCCCCAAATCCTTGGGCTAACACAAAATGACAGTGCATCAAAACTGTGTTTCGAGATGTGAAGTGCTAGATCACTCTGTCAGATTAGGTTCCTTAATGACTTTGAGTAACAACTCGTGTCAGTCTGACAATTATTTTCTGAAATAAATTATGAGCAGATAGGTGCTATTGCAGAAACACATTTTTAAAATGTGGTGGCAAGCTTAGAATAGAGAGAGTGGAGCTGGAATAGGTATGGCAAACGACCTCTGCACATGCTCTTAGATGTGAATTTAATAGAAGGATAAATTGTGAACCTCCACAACAGAAGGTTGTGAAGTGTGATGGTGGAACATAACTGTGTCCTACCTGCTTCATGGGAAAGTGAAAAGAAACAGTTTTCCAGTATTCAATACTTGCCTTTATGTCATGAAAGTCCTGACTCTCTAAGAGAGGCTGAATCAGGAATATTCTGCTACAGGCTCAGTAAATGGGTTTTCTCAACCTTGAAAATCCAGGCTAGTAAGGAAAAACAAGGCTACAGGGACTAACAACATCTTGACCCTCTTTCTTCTCGTCCATCTGGGTTGGAGCAGGATGCTACTGATGCCAAGGTGAGGGTTTGATCCCTGCATGGGGCTGTGTTCTTGTAAGAGTTGGACTCAATGATCCTGGGGGGCCCTTCCAGCTCAGAATATTCTGTGAGATCTTTGATAGGGAGGCAAGGCCTGGACTGGAAGTACAGTGCACTTCCCCTTTCAAGCCCTCCCAGTGCTGGATGCTCATTTTGGGCTTTCTCAGGTCTCCCTATTCTGTATCTTCACCCTGCAATTTCAGCAGTTTTGAATGAACAACAATCAGCCTAAAGCAGATGGGGTACTTGTCACAAAATGGTGGGGGGAGAAAAGCCTCAGGGATGCTCTCAGTATTCAACAGCCCCATGTGAGCTAACATTACAGAAAAATAGACCAGTCTTCCTATTGTTTCATGAACCTTTTTAAAATCTGCAGTAAGTCAACTTTCAGGCATTTGACAAGTCCTGTAAGCAAAAAAACCCCATATCCAAATAACTGCCTTGCAACACCTCATGAATTAAAATTAAAAAAAAAAAAACAAACAAAGAAGTCTGTGATACATTTGAACATCTCTTTTAACTATTCCACATCTTCTAACATTGTCCAGTATTAATTGTGCTAATGACCCATTTTAATAATGAGAATTTTGATACTAGGTTATGCCATGGATTGCTTTAAGGTTACATTAGGATAGATGTTATCAAGCAGACTGATCCACAAAGTATTTTTAGCTCTGAATTTTGAAGCAGAGCTATTATTTGAGAAACTTGTCTGACTTGTCATTTGAGAGCATGTGATTGGGAATACTGTTCTGTAGTGAGCTTATTAATTAAACATCTGACCGTCAGAGCATGCCAGGGTAACCTATTTGATCAGTTCACAATGAAGTTCACATTTGAAAAGGTCTTGTAAAAAATGCACCACTGTTTTAAAAGCTTCATGAACTTGGTTTTTCTAAACAAAATACTGTAAATTGTATTCATTACAGCTGTGTTCAACCTATCAGGACATTGAAAAAGCCTTCAGAGAAATTGATGTCAGTCAGAGTGGATTTGTGTCTTTGGATTACTTGAAGTCAGTCATAAATGGCTTTATATTTCCTTTGCCAAATGAAATTTTTCAAGAGCTAATGAATAGGTAAGAATCATACTGTTTTCTTAGGGGACATTTTTTAGCACTGCTGTCTTATAACTTTATTATTGCTTCCTGTGACTACCATCATTAATTCATCTTACTTATGCCTGTGTTGCAGTATATGTGGCACAGTATGCAAAAGCTGATAAAGCAGGGTAAAAAAACAGTTTTTTTTTCCTTGCAGTGAGATAAGTAGGTTTAATGGAGTAGAAGCTTTAAGTTACTGCTTTCTAATGCTCTTTGCTCACTAATTTATATTTAATTTCCTAAAGCAAGCATTACTTTCTTGCATTCAGATGACTAGTGGTGTGGGATGGTGTAAACCTGCTGGAATAGCAGCTTCACATATTTGCATGGTGACAATGTGCCTCTACAAGCCTCTCCATTTCAAATATGAGGGTGTGGCAAGGAAAGGAAAGAAAAAAGTGAAACTAAAGGGAATAAATGAACTTGTGAAAGCTTTCATTCTGCACTGCTCACTGTCAGTCACTGGAAAAGACAACTGAAGGGGCACTTCTGTGCTGCATAACAAAGCAACTTCACACCTGGGAATTTAAACTTAAGCTAAAAAGAGGCAAAAATCTTTTGAACTTAGGTTCTGAAATTGTAAATATTTTACTGAGGCTTCTTTGAAGACTGAGAAATCATGCCAACTACTGAATTCAAGTCAATGTACTATTTTACTTCAGCCAGGCATTTTTATAATCTATGACCAAAACCCAAATCATCTTATGGGCAGAATAGTGTACAGAATATAAACGGATTGAAAACACTTCACAGCCCAGCTTCAAGGATCTCAGAAGATCGATTTTAGGTCACAGGAAATGGGATTTCCTGAATAGGATCACTGTCATATGCTGACTAGCTTCCTAAATTCGTATTTTCCTTTTAAAAGCCAAAATATCATAGGAATGAAAATTTTTTATGGCTTTTGGTTAAATCTACTCCAGTATCTCTCATGATTAATCTCTTGTACTCAGAAACCAAAAGCTGTGAGAAGAAAACTGACAGAATAGACTTTATACTTGTTGGCAACAGTGCCGAGGGCATATGGCCAGTCAAGGAGAAAGGGAGAACAACTTAACTCTTACACAGCATTTTTACTCCAAAATATTGCTTTAAGGTTACCCAGGCACCCAAATTAAACAGTGTGAGGAGGTCAGTAACCAGATCAGGAATTACTGCCTAATGATTCCAAAACTCACAGATTATCCATTTAACCTGTTGAAAGGATGGAATTGCTCACATACATAACGAGTTGGGAAATTTTTTCTGTCTATGCTAGTTAGCTGCACAGAGCTCAGTGCAGATATACATTTTGCAGCAGCAGGTGCTGTATGAGAGTGTCATCTGCAGTAACCATATTGCTTTGTGCATTCAGCAGATAAATCTGATTTGCTTCTAATCATTCACAGTGGGATATAACAATGATCGACTATTACTTTGTGAAAAAATTGCTATTATGAAGAGTTGTTTTTTTTCAATTAATGTCACTTGTTAGTTTAAATCTACAAGTAAATCTTACTCTTAAGGGCAGTTGCATAATGGAAAGATTTTTGCCAGTATTTTTCCACTGGAGCTTTATTCTAGCATTGAAAAATATAGTGACATTTTAATGACGCTGTAAACAGAAATATTCAAGCCTATGCATGCCATATCTCTTAGGTGATATTTCTCAGATAATATAATTCAAAAGCTCCACCAGGTGAATGGAACAACAGCAGAAGCTCTTCCTCATAATCTAATTTTAATAATGAAGTAACTGTATAGTACTTGATAAAAAATGTAAAAGCAATTAATAGGCCAGGGACATGATTTCAAGGCTTTTAAGATTATATATATATAATATGACATTTGTTGTGACAGGGACCTGTTTGTAAGAAATAATACATGACAGCATTTAATAGTTGTTTGAGGTATTTACATCTCATGGGCTCCTGGTATAAAATTCAGGGCCCCTTGAAGTGGATTCAATTTTGCTTGGAGACTTCAGCTACAATTTTATCCTTGCCTGGTTTAGGACCTGATCACCCACACATTTTTCTCTGTATATGTCTCCTCTGCAGCACAATCAAGCACATCCAAGGCACCATTGAGGTGCTCTTCACTCAAAGAACATCACTCAGATGAGTCCTGAATTCCCTGAATTCCACCACTTCTACTCTTTGAATTTCTTTCATTTAGAAATAAAACATCATCACTTTAAGCTGTGTAAAAGGCTGCATAAACTGAAG
The DNA here is from genome assembly GCA_037013685.1 of Acridotheres tristis. NCBI lineage: Eukaryota > Metazoa > Chordata > Aves > Passeriformes > Sturnidae > Acridotheres > Acridotheres tristis. Next base: position 63,896,090 of record CM072885.1, read on the forward strand.
GAATTCGTTTCACAAAATTTTTCAGCATTCCCATGGGGGAAACGTTGAGGTTGTGTCTTTGAGTTTTGCTGTGGATTTTGTCCCTTCATGAGTGAGAGGTGTGAGTGCTGTTCTTGACAGTGGCTGGGAGCAAATCACACCTGACCAATGTAAGGGCTTGCCAGCAGAGGACCTCACTTCTAAGACTTTTCTCATGGATGCCAGGATTTTTAATTGGGGACTTTTATTTGTGATATGAGGTAAATCATTATTCTCAGTTGGTCAGGACTTTGATGAACATTGTATCAATGAAAAACACAAAGGCAGTTTTCAGCAGCAGAAGTAGTTTTTGTGTTACTCTCATGCTTCATTTCTTTGATTTATGATTTGTATAAAAGTATCAGATGCTAAGGCACGATGATTAAAAATGTCTGAATTCCTAGTATTTTGTAAAGGACCAGTATGGGATGATATATCACATGGTTTTGCCAGCTATCCATGCTGTTATGACTCTAATCAGTCAATTCTTGTGGAAATATATTCTTTGGAACTCGGATGTATCCACAAGCATACTTCCAAAAAGCCATACCATGCAGAATTATTCTTACTACTTTTGTAATTTAGCTGGCCTCCTACAGTAGATAAAATACTGGATTTTCCCTCAAAAAAGATGCACATTTTTATCTGGCCCTATAGTGGAGCAGTATTTTTAGTCCTCTGTATTTCTACCTATGGCATCTAAATATTGTACTTAATGCCTTTCTAGCACAGCCTGAAATCTGAAGACCAGTTTTATAACTATAAAGAGGAAATGTTTTGAAATTTAAAAAAAACCCAAAAAGCTCTGAAGTCCTTTCTCAGTTTTTATTCCGACTGATTCAGCTTTATCTAAAACCAAAGCTTAACCCTGGTGAGTTCCTCCTTGAGCTCCCCACCCCAGCTCCTGGAAGAACCAAATTCATTCCTTTCTATGGTAAAATCTACAGGAGAAATGTGCTGTGTTGACCAAACACAGGCAGCACTGAAAGAGCTCCACAATCCACTCCTCAATCTGCAATGTGTGGCAAAACCACTGCACCTGTGAACTGATCAATGGCATCAGACAGAAGCAAAAGGTTCCAGACTTCACACACCCCACTGGTGTTTCTTCCTGAGCTCCCTCCAACTCTCCCAGGATTTTGGCAGCTGTCACTGCTGAATCTGAGAGGCAACTGCAGGATTACTGAGCAAGGAGGTGGAAGTGGAGGGGTCTGCTGCTCTGATTGACACAACTTTGGCTGGTTGCTCATTTTCAGTGCAGAATTGCTCTCTACAGTGTGATTTCAGGGATTTAGCAGCCCATAGACTTTTGAGTGTGAAGAGATCTCAGCTGGGGGTTCAAAATAACTGTTGTTATCTTGGCCTTAATTTTTAAAATAATCTGTTATTTCATACTGTTTGTTTCATACTTATTTATCCAAGACAATAATCAGACATGAAATATCTATCTTTCCCACAGCTTTTTTTTAATAACCCATTCCTCAACAGTATTGTTGGCGAAGCCCTTCCCTGCAGGGAATGAAATTACTCCCCTGGTGAAATTTGGATGCCAGCACTGCCTCTGTCTTCATTGATCTTGAGTTTTTGGTGCTTGGCCTTTCCCAGACCCTGTTTTGGGCTCTGGGCAGTGGAAGATTCTCAGCCCCTGAGCCCTGGGGTGTCTGCTGCTCACAGGCTGCACAGCTGGAAAAAGTCAGGTTCCCTCCACAGCCCATGGGGTCAGGTTGTAGTTGACCAAAGCCTGAATGCTGTGATTCTTCTAACTTGTGTTGCTCAGCTTCGTTGGCTGCTTAGGCTGAGCTTAGCAAGCTGCTGGGCAGTCCAAAAACAGGAGGGTTTTCCTAAAAGATCCTAGAAGCTTTGCATACCTCTGGTAGTTTTTTAGTTTTGTCCTTTGCATCCCGGATTAGCAAATTCTCTTAATACCATCTACCACCATTGTAAGGAGCATTAGGAGTTTTAAAAGCTTTTCTGAGATGACTATAGTGGGAAGTCAGCACATTTCTGGTAATACCTGAGGGATGTAGCTGCCTACAAAGAACCATCTGAAGCGAGAGTGAATTTAGCCATTGGATCTTCCTGCAGTACCATTGAAACTGAATAGGAGATATGCCAATGGTTTGGGGGTTGTGGGAACAGGTCCTTATTGATTTTAAAGTAATTATCTATGAAATATAATACTAGTGAAGTTCCCAGAATTTTTAACGTAGTTTAATGTTTCCAGTACTTTTGATGTTTTCAAATTTGGGTACAATGTACATCATAACAATATCCTATTCCCCTTAGTTAGTTTGTCTACTCTTATGTGTAAATAATGAGAAGAGATGCATTAAATACTATCTCATTGTAGGCATCTGTAATGTGAATGTCTGTGCCTGAACTGCCCCTCCTGGACTCTGTTTTATAGTCACTGGAGAGGAACAATGGGCAGGATTCATCTAATCAGTTAGGGATGTCTGCTTTAGGATGAGATGAATCCTGTCCAGAAAGAGCCTGTTCCTCCCCAATGACTATAAAGGGAGCTGAGAGTGGCTCACTCAGGTGCAGGCATGTACATTTGGTTAGATGAGTTCCACAGTCAGGCACTTGGAATGGAGAAAATAAGTTGGCTCAGTTTACATATTTAGCAACAAAGAAAAGCTATGCAAGCTTACACTAATGATGAGAGTTGCACACATTGGCATCATAGTGGTGATGTGATGTTCTAATTCAAAATTTTTATTGGAATATAGGGTACTTTTATAAGAAAATCTCTAAAAAATGCTTTTTTTTTTTTTAATGAGATTTGGACTGAAAGCCATAGGTAAAATTGCGTGGCAACAATTTTGAGAAAAACTCCAGGATCCTGGGAGCACCTTTGAAAACAAGCAAATTCCTTTGAGAGAAAGCAAACATAAGTAAGTTGTAAGTTCTTATTTGTTATGTGAGTCACCTGTGGCTACGTAATTATTGGAGATGTGTATCCACACATGCATTTGTGAATCCTTTGATTAAATTCAGTTAAAATATCTCTTGGCAATGCTTCCTTAAGTGCATTCTTATTTCGAATCCTATCAAACCTAAACTCTTAATGAGGTGATTCATTTTTCCTGCTCTGAGAAGAACACAGTGAGTGAAAGAGGGTGAGACATGAAAGCATTGCAAACTCTTTTTTCCTCTAGCAGAATAGATCCAGCTAAAGGAGATGAACATTTCTCTAGTGACACTGCTCTTCAGAAGTTGTGCAGATACATCCAAGATGTTTATCCCTCTTTAAAGCAGGCTTTCTTTATGCCTGATCAGGAAGGAGCAATTATTTTTAGGTGCTGCCTCCGTTAATTACTATTACAGCTAAGCATTTATCTCATATATTATTCAAAGTCAAGTGGTGGTTGCCAGTGTTTGTTTCCTGTTAGACCAACACACAGAGTCTGTTTTTCAAGTTTCTTTAACATAGATATGGGAAGCTGAGGACTAAATAATCTGGTACAACTTCTCTGATGACCAAAAGTTTTTGACCTCCTACAATTTCGCTTCAAGTCATGTTGGCCAGTAGTTTAATCCTCCCTGTGGCTGCCTTTGAACTCCTGCAATTTTTTCTGTATATTTCAAGAAGTGTTATGGCAGAAATGAGAGTTGGTGCTTTCACAGAAGTTGCATTGGTAGGAGACAAACAAATAAATAATATAACTTCTCAGGTACTGCTAAGTGTTCCCCTGTTTCTACAGCCAAGGACTGCCTGAGTCCTTTGTGCCTACCATCGTAATTTATGCTTTGATTATATGTTATGAACTGCACAGCTCTTAACAAAGCTTGTAATTAAGCACCCCTTTCTATTCTGGCATATTTTCCTGTTTCTCATTGTAGGACTTCATTAGAAAGCTTGTCCTTTTCTTATTCTTCCCATTCATGCTGTGTTAGTGGAATGTTCTCCTCATTGTTTCCCCATTCCACTTATTTTTCAGTTATCTGTGGTCACCCAATCTAGCAAAGTTTTGGAGAGAATTTTTTCCAGGTTATTTGTGCATATGTGTATGTACATATTTATATAGATGGGATGGGATGTGTTTACTCTGTTAATACACCCTCACACAGAGAGAGACAACACATATACATGGATGTATGTGCATAAAATGTATTGATAGGACAGGGCTAAAAATCAGCCCCTGCAAGGCCTCATTAGAAACAGACCTAGCTGAGAATGGGTTACTGTCCACAAATCTATTTGAAGGTTTCTGTTATCTATTATCTATTCTGTTCTATTACTTACCACACTTTGGTATCTGCTACTGCCAATAGAGGGATCCAGATGTGCAATTTTGCAGCTGTTGATGTCCCTTTGTTGACTCTGCCATTATTATCTGTGTTGTATCATGAAGTGTGGTCGCTCCCAGAAAAGCTGACTCCTTTATGGCTGAAAGGAGATGTGATACCTACTGGCTTTGACCCTTAATGGAGAGGGAGTGCTATGAAAAATGTTCAGACAGACATGAACAACACAAGAAAAGTCCTCTTGGACATCATATTTTCTGTTCACACTAAGATCTGCACAGTAACATTTAACAAATACTGTTCTGCTCAGCTGCTGTATTATTCTGAAATATTTATGTTAATGTGAGTAGTTTTCCAGCTATTGTAAAAAACCCACATAAACCAAATAAAGATTTTTCTTCCTGTCTTAGACACAGCAAAAGGAAACTTCTTGATCTTCTTTTTCGGGAGATAGGAGTAGATTTTAACTTGAATGTTGTCCATTCCAGGACTCACATCCATTCTTGTTCTTATCTATAAGATTTTAAAAGGATTATGCAGCAGCCTTCTGATTTTTCGTCACATCACTGCCCAACCCACAAGTAATGGCCTCCTTCCTTTTCTTCCAGCTGATGTTTTCCAAATCGTTCTCAGTGTGTTGGAGTCTAAAATGCCACTGGTCCCTACCTGTTTAATCCATATCCTGAAAGCAAAACTCCAGCCTAGTCTTGTGGCTTTCTAATGTGCAAGCTAGAAATATAATATTCCCTCTAGCTGTACTACACATTTGACTTTAAAATGTTGAATCAGATTGATGTTTTATCAAAGGATGAGTGAAGCACCTTTTGATATTCTATTGTGAGTCTTGTAATATTTTGTGATTTACTTCAAAGCTTAGGTCCTAGAAAAAAAATTGTGATGCATTTCAACACCAAAGAATTAACAATAAACATCTTCTCTAGCCTCCCAATCTTTTTAGAGAGTTTCTCATGCTTATGGAGACACAGAAACCAAAAGGTATGAAAACAATTTGAGTGGGCAATATTTGGAATAAATTAGTTATGCCTTTTTAACTAAAAATATTCTTGCTGTATCTATTATTTTTATACATTGCATTCTATGAAGTGAATTATTTTGTAGTTCTGGTGTTGATAATATGTAGCATCTCACTCACCTAAAAACACTGGCACTTGTGTCATATGAAGATGAGACATCATTTTTTAAATTACTTTCGGAGCCATATTGTTGCATCTCCTGAAAATCTGGAAATTTGGAATTGCAGTATCAAGTTGTAACCTCTCACCTGCATTTTTTTTTTCTCTCAGTCTCTTCTAAGAGGAGATTGCTCACCTCAGGATAAGGTCTTATTCAGGTCTTATTGGAGAGTCTCCTTGCTCTTGCTCTTAAATGCATCAGGCTCACCAGAGAAACAAATCTGGTTTGTCTCCTGTTCTGAAATATAGCATGAGGTAAACTTTAGCGTTCAGAGAGTACTAAAATGTTTCAAGGAACACAGTGGGTTTAATGTAATCTCTTAAAACTGCAGAGCATGAACACCTGTTAAACATCACGCTCTGATGGAGACCAATGGGTTGTGTTTGAAATTTCAGTTAAAGGCAGGCATTAAAATGTGCAGGATAAAGCCACACCTTAACCTGAGATACAGCATTTTGGAGCAGCAGGGTGAGTGTCATGGGTGTGTACATCCAGATATGGCACTTAGCAATGGGTGTACACCCCTTTGGTCCCCGAGCACAGGGGAGGAACCACAGACAGGCAAATCTCTAGATGAAGAGACAAAATCAGTGTGACAAAGATGATGGGAATCAGAACAGTGTGGCAATTATTGTAAGCTAATATTATGGGATATGAACAGTCTCCCGTGTTTGTAAAAGGTTTGTGTTGCAGTTTCCCATCTGCCAGCTGGACACACACCGTGTGTGACACTGGCAGTGCTGAACCTGCTGTCCCACAGCTCACTCCATTTCCAGCAGTACCTTCATCCAGCACTTCCTAAACTCTGGATTCCTTTTTGTCTTTACTTCTGGGAGATGAGCTCTGGTAAGAGCTGCCTGTCCTTGGCAGTTCCACAGCCCTCACTCTGCACAGAGCTGTGCTGGGCTGCCTTCCTGATGGAATGCCATGATATGTGTGTCCCACGCTGGCTTGTGTGATCACCCCTTTGGTGGACAAGCTGTGGTTTTTTTATTACTTTGATTTGCTACATATTGCACTCCTTAACTTGTAGGCTCTGTATTTCTAAATTGAGTCAGCAAATAATAGTTTGAAAAAATTAAAGCTCTCAGTCTGGTTGACACGAGCAAAGGAAGCACTGGGCATATCTTTAGAAGCACTCTTGGCACTTTTTTATTAGATGGTTTTATATAGATGATATATCACAATTCCTTTCTAATATAATTACATAAAACCTGCTCATTTTAGCTCTGCAGTATTTCATCCATATACATATACATGTATGACCTCAGAGGGAAAGAATTCAAGTAGCAATTTATAGGAAAAGAAAATCAGTTTCAAACATTACAGTAGATAATAATAATAATAATGCCTACAACATTCAGGCAATGATTCAGTAAAGCACTTTACTACTATGATTTTTATTCATTTACTGAACAGGAGTGTTACTGAATACAGTTGTTAACAAAGGCAGAGGTATTGGAGATGGTGGAAAGACAGGCAGAAGAAAGAACTATTTAATCCCCAGCATCTGGAGGCTCCCACTGTGAAAGTAATACATGTAAAATAGTTTATATTTATACATAACATTATGATTTTCTTTTTTTTTTTTTTGTTGGAATAGATCAGTACATCTCCAGCCACATCATTGATGCTGGACTGAGTTAGATAATGATCTGGGCAACAGTATTAAATCCTTTTGACTAAATAGAGTTGAGCCTGCAAGGTGGCCAAATAAGCAAATATTTAATAAATCCTGAAGTATTATGTCTTAACATTCCCATATTATCTAAGTTTCGAACAAAATGCAATTTCTTTTTATCATAAGATATATTTCACTTTCATGGGTAAGATCCAGTCAGTCTGTACAATTGTTTCTTGTGAAGTACAAGAAGCTTCAGTACCAGATTCCCTAAGTTATTTACTGGGGGAGGTAGGTACATTATCAGGTTTTGCTTCCATATGATTTAATGCAGTGACAAGAGTCTCTAAAGAAAATTCAAATACCAGATAGTAGTTTCACAAGACCATTATCTTTTGATTGCCAAACTTTAAAGTATTTCCCAGACCAACTGATGAAGTAAATAATTGCTCATCCTCTATATTATTACTGCCACCCTGGATCTCTGTGGAGGACTAAAGGGAAACAGAATTTTCTTAGGGTGAATTTTATGAACAGAAAGATATTTGTCTAGTGCTTAGCCAAGAAAACCGAATCACTGAAGGAACTATTTACTCTTAATTTTTCTGTTATTGTTCCAAAGCCTTCCACTTTTTCTTCTTTTTGCCCATTATGTCTCCTCAGGTTTCTTTAGAGAAAATAAAGAAACAATATAAAAAATATGCAGGCTACTGAAATGTGTGCAGCCTCTCAGTTATTGTAGGTCAGGATGATCTGGCAATGTAGAGTGACATGTTGGAATCAGCATTGCTTTGGTAATTGTTTGTTCTTTTTGATGTTTGTGGGGAAAAGACCACAAGAAATTACCTTCATCAGCTTTTACAGGACCTGATATTTAATATGCAAAATAGAGCCTTCCAGAAGCTGATTAATTTATCCAAAGCAGACTGGATAGCTTGACTGTCATAAATTTAAAGACTTGTTTGAAGAAAAAGAACCAGTTATAAGTACTTATTTTTAATTCTATAATTGTAGCCTCTTTTATGATCAATGTGGCCAAAATGCTGGACTGTGTTTTTGTAAAATGTTATGGTCTATATACAGTTTTTAGCAAAGTTAGTAGGTTCACATTCATTTAGCAATCAAATAATCCTAATCATCACTTCTACACTCTATTTCTGAAGCATCAGTAGCAAAGCTATCTCATGGTTACTAGAAGTTTTTGAAAACTCCAGCAGAATCTCTAGCTCACCCATGTGAATTCAGCAGAGGAACAGTGGTAGTATTTCTTAGCTTTTTGTTGTCAGATCTGTTTTTCTGATATTTTGCTGTTTCTTATTATATCTATTATTCTTTGTAAGGTACATCGATTCAATGAATCCAAGGGAGCATCATGGAGCTGTGTCAGGGCAGGGTTAGGGTGGATATCAGGGAAAGGTTCCTCCCCCAGAGGGCGTGGGGCACTGAACAGGCTCCCCAGGGAATGGTCACAGCCCCAAGGCTGCCAGAGCTCCAGGAGTGTTTGGACAATGCTCCCAGGGATGCACAGGGTGGGATTGTTGGGGTGTCTGTGCAGGGCCAGGATGGATGGTCCTTGTGGATCCCTGCCAGCTCAGGATATTCTGTGATTCCATGAAAATATATTCTATGTACTACACAGACATTGCATATTTCCCTGGGCACAGCTTTGACACTTCTGAATTTGCAGCTGCCTTACAATGGTTTCCTTTGGAACCATTCAACCAAGGTATAGAGAGGTTATTTACTGAAACCCACAGGCAACACTTAGCCTGTTTTCCCTGACAGAATAAATACTTTTTTGCTCACTGAATTATTCCAAGAAATAACCTAAGCTGCAGTTTGCAAATCTACTACCTAGTGTAAAGAAGCTGTTCATAATTTTCAATATCAACTGTCTTTTAAGTTTGCATTAGTGTGCAAACAGACTCCATATTTAGCTTTGTCCTAGGTGCTCTGGAGAGTGTTTTTGAGAGGTATCAAACTGTCAAGAGAGAGAACAGAGAAAGCAAAGGAGTACACAGGTATAAAGAGAAATACTAAATGCACAAAAATAAGGTTTCATTGAACTTCCCTGAATGGCGTGCATTGCTCTGAAATATTTGGATATTAGGAGCTGAAACTCTGATTTTCTACTCTGATGGCTCCAACAACAGCAACATTTGATGCAGCTGCTCAAGTCCATTCCAGCTGATTTTTGGTAGAACCAGAACCTGGAACCAATCTAGGTCCCCAGCCAGCTAAGACAACCCAAGGGATTTCTTGACCTCCTTAAAGGTCATCTGAAATTTTGTATGGTACAATATTTGGTCAGATCTGCAATTATGCTGAGACTTTTATTTATCAGAAAAGGATCCTGGTTTTGTTTCTTCTCTGAACCTTCTGTTTTTAATGCACCCAATTTATGCACGAAAATCACTTTTAATCTAAGTGCAATTGCTACAGACAGATCCTAAAGCAGGTTCAGCAGGCCAGATTTCATCATTATTTTCCCTTGAGCAAAGCCATTGTCTTCAAATTATGCCTGAGTGACTCGAGTGCCACTTGCAATGCACTCAGTCCTAGTGGGTTTTGTTTTACAGGACTGAGAGGAGGAGCAGACAGCAAAAGCTCAGTGTCCTCAGCAGTCACAGACCTGCCTCAGAAGAGAGGCACATCTATGAAAGGAGATGAGAGGATGATTTCCTGCAGCCTTTCCAGTCTGTTTTCAGAACAAATATTTTCATGGGTGAGTTTTGGGACTGATGTTGCACAATGCTTTGAAATTAGTACACTAATTCTTTTAGGTGAATATAATTTTGTTTTAACTTAGATGGTTTACAAATATCTTAATGGCACATTTGAGCTAAAGGAACCTGCCTTCTTGTTCCAACTTGTAATACTGTAACTGATAACCCAAGTCATTTTAAGTGCAAAATTTGTCATTTTAGTTAATTTTTCCGTGTGGTAGTGCTATCAAAACTACAGGAACACTTTTTTTTTCTTACCAGCATTACAAATTCATTAATCTTTTAGATGGAGGAGATCCTTTCAGATAAATTCATGGAAAATTGGAAAGATTTTCAGAAGGTTTTGCAGTCCTGTGATCCTGAGTGATCCAGCACGATGAATAGAAGTTCTGCAGCTGTGTTATCACTCTTTGCCAGATCAACAATTTGGGAGGCAAGTTGATGATGTGTGAGTTGTAACAGGTTTAAGGTAAGTTCTTATCTTACCATAACTTTCTTCCTGTCTTTTAATATGGCAGGCATAGCTGGAGATATTGAGTCTTTTCATTTACCTTAAGCATGTCAGAAAGAGAAGATTGGTGGAGGAGATTCCCCATTCCTCATGTGATCAGCTTGTGACTTATTTAGTCCCTGAATGTTGGAAACTCTTGTGAGTTTGACATTATTTCAGCATTTCAGAGGTGACACAAGCCTTTTCTCAACAAAGGAAATCCATGCTGCTGATCCACGACATCATCAAATATTATTTAGCATTAACAAACAAAAAGAAATCAAAGTTAATTAATGTCTTTCTTCAGTATACTGCTGTTGTAAAGAACAAGGAATTGAAATTTAATATTCTCAACATAAAATGTAATTTTCAATATAAAGAGGATCTCCAAGGTGAAGAGTCCAAAGAGCTACAAGCATGAGTAGCATGGGGTCAAAATATCCATGCCCCAAAGAGAGAGAATTATATTAAACATTTTATTGTGATAACATTTCAGTTACATAATCAAGTCAATTTATAATCAGGTCTAATCTACTCTCTCAGGAGCTCGGTTTTTTTCGCTGGCTTACAGCCAGTGACTTTCAGAAAGATATAGAACTCTCTCTTACATTTGAAAACATAATAGAAAAATCAAAGAAATAATTTCCAGTGTGGCCCTCACAACCTGGTGTCCTGCTGATCATTCTGTGTGAGGAGCAAACACAACAGCAACAATAGGAAATAGTTTTTGGAAAACACTCTTTTATCCTGAAATATGAATGAGCCTGAATGTGATCAGTGCAACCAATTCTACCACACACATTTTCCTTTCTATAAATATCTTAAGGGAAAACTTTGGGTGTAATGCACTGGGTTCATGAAAGTCATGTTCCCAGCACAGTGTGCTATAACTATGTGCTTTCACCATTTGTCAGTTTTATAGCTCTGTGTTGTGTAGTATATAATTAGTCATTGATCATGAACAAGTAATTATCCTTTGAATTACCTGGGACTCGACAGTTATACAATTTTCTAAATAATGTTTCTACCATTATTTGTGTCAATGAGAGATCTGCACTGTAAGAAAAGTCAGGAATTGCAGCCACTTTGAATTGGAAAGCGGCCCTTACTTGAAATTCAAAACATTACCTCTAAGAAAATAATGTAGAGTAAGGTACTGAGAGGCAAACTGTTGTGGTTTAATTCATTCATCATTGTGGTCAATGGCTGTTCTGCTTTTGTTTTAACAGGATGAAGGAGAAGTCTTGTGAGATCAGTCTAGGAAAATGCTGGGCACTGAGGCAGTGCTGTAGAAAAGTTCAGGGAAGTGTGGGGATAACACTTTTAAGATTCTGTTGGGATGAACATGGAGCACATTTGCACATCTGCATTAAGCCATGGCATTGCTGAACAGTGCTGGTATTTAACCAAGCGAGATGTGCAACATCATAGATGGGATGAGTTTGGAATCTCCCTTCCTTCCTTCCTTCCTTCCTTCCTTCCTTCCTTCCTTCCTTCCTTCCTTCCTTCCTTCCTTCCTTCCTTCCTTCCTTCCTTCCTTCCTTCCTTCCTTCCTTCCTTCCTTCCTTCCTTCCTTCCTTCCTTCCTTCCTTCCTTCCTTCCTTCCTTCCTTCCTTGATTCCTTCCTTCCTTCCTTCCCTTCCTGGAATCCTTCCTGGAATCCTTCCTGGAATCCTTCCTTCCTGGAATCCTTCCTTCCTTGTTAGGAACAGCCTCTAAACTACACATCTGAAGGACAAGGCTTGTGTCTTTTGTCAGGGGCATTCAGGGCATACATTCTTGCACTGGCCATGTTTAGAAAAACGTTCACACCATATCATTAATTCTTCTGTAGTAAACATCACTTAAGGCACCTGTTCTTAGCAATATTATTCATCAGGGTCATGGTCTAGGCAGATGATGACTGCTCTGGAGAAGAAATGTAGTTCTTAGAATAAGATGAAGAGAGAATTCACACTCAGCAATGTAAAAATGACCTACTTGATTGGAGTAGTAGGGTATAGCTAATTAGGTTAGAATGGCTCACCCGCAGGTGAGGAGATATTTCATAAAATCCCCTTTGTTGTAATCTCCTTTTCGAGTTCTTACTTTATGATTTAGCCTGATGCCTTAAACATGCATTTTGCCTCATGCCTTTTTACCAATCTGTATTTCTTAGTTCCAAATGTGGCATTAATTTTTATGTTAAATCTTATTTAAGACATCCTAGGAAAATGTTGTGGATTATGTAGAGAAACAGTGGATGGCACTGTTCATTCGCTACTCTAATGTGGTAAGAAATGCCAGTTTTAAAAAGGCTGTATTTTAAAATTATAAGGAGGGGGGGAAAAGGGAAAGGTAATTGACTCCTCTAAATGCATACACACTGGCTTAAGACTATCACATCTGTGCTGGGAATGTTGTAACCAGATTGGGGATTTAGCACGGGCGCTTTAAGGGATGCAGGGGTTTTGAGCAAAAGGTGATGAAGTGTCTGAATTACATTCTGAATTCCAGTGGTTCAGCTACATCAGTCTTATTTACTTGAAATGATACTTCTGCTTTGGGGGGCTCCTGCTATAATTGGACTTCTGCATTGATGTGACTCATCCAGAGGCACTTGAGGACAATACTGCCATCGCTACAGCAGAATAACTGGCATGCTTGTCCCAGATGGCTTCCTGGGAGATGGCATTCAGACTGGGGAAAAGAGGGAACAATTTTTAAGGGCATTTAGAAGCCTTTTATGGATTAGAATCACAAAGCAGATGTTGCTGTGTAGTGTTCACAGCCATTTTCTGTGTGAAGGCTACACTTGTCTTAGCTAAACAGAGCTTCACAACTGCTGGAAAATGGTGACTCTATCCCCTCCTTGTCACCCCCCTGACACTTTCTGTGCCGCAGTATATATGGTGTGGATTGGAATTCTGAAAAGAAATAAAAGCTTTGATTTCTCTTCTTATTTTTCCCCTGAAGGAATGCATAGGAAGGAAGTATTGGTATGTTCAGTTACAAGTAGGATTTTTTTACCATAGGTATTTTTTTAGTGTCTTCTAAATAGAAATGGAATAAGTGAAGTGTAGAGAATGCCATGTGTCCTTCTGCTTTCATCCAAGACCTCTCCAAAGCTTCATGAACATGAATGAAATCCTGGAAGGTTAAAGAGCTCAGGAAAGCAGTGACACAGTGATAACAGGGGCTCTGATTCTTGAGCACTGCTAATTTATACAGGAGTGAATTCAGAGGGTCACTTACCAGGGAATAGCAGTTCCACTTTTCCCTTGGAAGCGTGCCTGGTTAAAGCCAGGAGCACTGACTCAGCCTGCCAGGGATTTCAGTTTATATTCATGTGCCAGGCATTGAATGAAGGAAAACAAGGGCTTTCATTCATGATTTCCAACTGATTCATTTGTGCAGTGGCTGTGATCTTAGCTCCCTCTTCCACTAATGCAGCTGATTTGACAGGTCAGCGTCAGGTGAGCCAAGATTCTTCCCAGTATCCATCATACAATTTAAGCTTTAATTATGCAGGGTATTCACAAAGGTTTGTATCCTTAGGCTCCTTCTAGAGGTAATAGAGCTCTTCCAGGTAATGATACAGTGCTTAAATTAGGTTCCTGTTATCTCTGTAGTTAACAGAAGGAGCCTGGAAAGGCAAGTTTGCAAGGATGGTTTCCTTAATAATGCCCTTAGCTGTGTATTGAAAAGAAATATATTGCTTTGATCATCCTTGCCTTAAGAAATTTGTGTTATAAATTGTTCTCAACCTCCCAAATTATTTTATATTCTTATTTGTTCCAGGTTATACAATAAATAGAAGGATAACTCTTCTGATAGAATCTTTTATAAGGTGCTTTTAGATAACTTAAAAATTACTGTTCTTCCTGGTGACTTTATGTGGTAGCAGCTCACATATATCAAAAGAAATACAACAAAGAGAAGAAAAAAGGCAAACAGAGCTTTCAAAAGTTACTGTTATTATAGACAATTTTCTGTTTAATACAAGGAAAAAAATATGTGTAGAAAGGAGACTTTCAGATAGACTGAGGATACATGTTGTTTTTCTAATGGTAAGTACTGTCCTGGACTGATGTCTCATATCACAGAGATGAATTCAGAATTTTACACCTCTCAAAGCATTGCAACAGGAGAGCAAGCACACACAGATCATTCATCAAAGACTCTGGGATTCAGGTACAAATGTTGAGCTCTCTTTACAGGGCCCACAAGGATTATATCTCAGCCCATCACTCAAAATTTGGAGTTTTGTCGATGACGACAGTGAGGAAAAAGTTTGTGATCTTCAGCAGAATGGAAACAGCTCATTGTTCAGGACCTGGGTTTGAATGTTCTCAGAGGATCAGGAGCTCTGACACATCTGATGGCTGTGACTGCTGCAGACCACAGCCACACCCCCATGGCACCTGTGGCACCAATGTGGGTACACACAGGTACCACCTATTGATTCACCTCTCTTTTTTAATTTGAATATTTGCAAACACCTGCCTGATCCTGGGGGGATGGGAAACAATGACACAGCAGACACCAACAAATTGTCCCTTGTAATGGGGTGAGCTTCTCCTAGAAGTATTTCTTGTATTTGCATGCTAACCAACGTGTGGCGTTAGGGCCAGGACACAGGCATTTCCTTTCCCTTGACCCAGACAATGCTTTACTCTGATATGTCCTTGGAGGCATGCCCACTCCTTATCTTCCCTGGTTTTTGGCTGGTATTCCATAAAACAGAACACCCTATGGAACCCTCACTTTTCTGTCAACAGCTCTCAAGACAGGAGTATGCCCTGTCTTGCCCAGATCCTCCTCAGCCTTCCTCTTTTCCTCTTAAATGGTGTGACCTTTTTGTGTTTCTTAAGTCCCCCAGCTCCTCTCTTTAGTGAGAATTTGTGTCCAGCAATGGAAAAGTAATATTACATGAAGTCTCTAGAAAAGCAAATCTGGCCTCTGCTACTGCAGTGGTGATTTTGGACCAATGGTCTGTAATGGGTGGAATCTTGGTATTTCCACATCTTTCCACCTGTAAGTTTTTTAACAGGTTGGAGTGGTTAAGGTGAAACATCCTGTTCCACATGACCTTCATTAATCCTCAAAACTTCTAGCAGGCTGCCTCTGTGTCTGAAATGCTTTCTAAATTTGTTTTTGCAAGACACTAGAATATATCTAAGACCTTATGGTTGGCTCTTTCTATGTAATATTTTTTTGGGTACTGAGTGTTCCTGCAGATGCCTTCCAAGACTGGCTCCAATATGAGCTGCACTTCAGTCAAGAAATCAAACCTGGGTTTTTTCTGCAAGCTGAGCTTGTCCTTCCTGCTCTTGAGGTCAAAAGATCTTTCAGAAATTCCTCAAAGTTATTTTTACTGAGGTCCAACACCATTCCTACTGAAAGACTGTCAAAGCAGAGAGCTGGCAAGATACAAAAATTGCAGATGACTCACCAACATGGAACGTAGCTCTGTCACTAGGACACAGTAAGCTAAATTCAACATAAATCAGCGACCTCACTAATAAATATCTCCATCCCCAACTTCTGCTGAGCCACCATCTGCAGCTTTATCCACACCTTCAAAAAGCTTCCTGGCACCCAGAACTGGTGTGTCAGAGTAGAGGGTTAGGCTGGTTTTGTTAGGCCTGAGAGAAGAACTCAGTGACCCAGCCCCAGTGAGAAGGGGATGTGCAGGGAGCGAGTTTGGTGCCTCACCCAGCTGGGAAATGTGCTTGTGGCTTATTACTTAAAGATAGAAAAACAACATTCCTCTCACTGCACACTTCAAGCAGCTGGGCAAGACACAGTCCATGGCTAGCCCAGAGGAGCACATATGCTGATTGCCTGGCTAGCTGCTAATGCATGGAAAAAAGGATGGATCTCCCTTTTGTGACTGTCAATATCACAAGACTTGTAATAACTGTGTCTGAAGAACCCTAGCACTCTCCAGTTTGACTGAAATTGCTAATGGACACCATATTTATGGGAAAGGCTGGCAGATGTGGATGAAAAAGCTGATTGCTTTATTCTTATTTTCCTAGGAAAGCAGGGTAAAAGTGGTGCATGTTGGAGGGGAATATAATTTAAAATATAAGCTAGCCCAAACTCAGAATAGATCTCAGGGATCCCCAGTGACTCCTGTGTGTCTTAACAGGCTTTGAACTCTTTGTGACTCTGTAATTACTGCCTGAAAGCAGGAATAGATTTCCTAGAAATATGTCAGTAACTCTCCAGTTCTTCTTTCCTCTTTTTAAAGCTAGGTAGTGTCTTTGCATTTCTGCATAGATTTAGGAGACAATTTTAGCTACTTCTTTAGGAGCTAATATGAATACATAGCAATATTCTGTAATTTGTTCTTTCCTTATTTGTTATTGATATTCATTGCTCAAGAAACCTGCTGATATTTGACTTCTATCAAAGATGGATACAAGAGGCTTTGTTTCATGCCCTTAATGCAATCTGTTGCGTGTGTTCTTTCTTTGTTTAATAGAGAGCCAAATTTTTTCCTGATCCTCCTCATTCTACACATTCTTCAGTAATAAGAATTCTTATTACTCTTGGGGTGGGTTTTTTTGGGTTTTTTTTTTTTTTTTTTTTTTTTTAGTATTGAATCTCACTTTGTGTTCTGAGCTTTCATATTCTGGTCGTATATCCTGTGCTGGGATGCTTCACTGATGTACCTCCAGCTATTCTCAAGTTATTTTGTCTTTAGAATCATTTCCCATGAGACTGCAGTTCCTTGAGAAGGTAGAAATCTACGTTTTTCCCCTCTTCTCCTGCTTTCCTTTTGTAAATGTCATAACTTTGTCATTCCATCATCATTCCTGCCTAAGCTGTATTTCACTATTTCACAGTTTCTCTGCATTAACCAGGATAAAATATAGAAAGACTTTCCCTTCACTGGGTTTTGTGGCATCAACAGGATGTCACTGCCACATTCTAATGATCTTCTGGACAACCTCTGTCCTGCTGTAATCTTTAACCAATTTACAAACAGCTCTTTTACCCTTAAGGAAAAAAAAATTCCAAATCTCCAAGAGCTTCAAATCTAAATACTATTTTCTCTGTGGCTAATGTGTAGTAGTCATCCTACCACTGTAGCACTGATATTCTCATAGGTTTTTATCCATAGAACTCTAAATAAGGCTTAACTTACTGACCTGTAAGATTCCAGGGTCTAGCAAGAACCATAAAGACTTCCAGATCCTGCTCTTTATACCACATTTCTTATATTCATGTACTGACAACCAGCATGCTTGATCTATTCTGTCTTGTTTTGTCTCCTCTATGATCCTGTAATGCATAACCCAAGTCCAAGTAATTTTTAGGTCCTCAGCTAGGTGGCTGTGATTAATCCCTTCTTGTGAGCTTTTCTGGCAGCTCCTTTCTTCAGTCTGGTCTAGGGCTTGCCTCCTAGGTTATAAAGCTGATGGACAAAGAGAGCAGTTCTGTGAACAAGATCCTGACAGGGAAGAGGGATTTTAGATGACACCCTGCAAGTGTCACTGACTCACTTCCAGAACACAGCCAGCCTTTGCCTCAGGCTTGAACTTCAGCAGGGAGAGACGGTATAAAGGACTTTTGAGTTTGTCTTCATCACCTGTCCTTTAATTACCTGTTCATTTTTCTCAGGACTATCCATGGCAGGCGCATCATAGAAGAGTTGGTGATGTTTTGGCCACTTCTCCCATTCAGTCAGGGTAGCAGATATCTCAGAAGACTCAGCACATGAGTCCATCCAAGGAGTGAGGGAGTCACCAGCCCCTGTCATCTTTTGATCCCTTTTGTGGAGGCTTAGAGTTAATCTGCTGTGTGCTACTCAGATCAAAGCAAAACTCTTTTCATTACCATATTTTTAGAATAAGTGTTAAAATGTGAAGATTATCTTCAAGTTTAGGGAATACTATAAAACACACTTAATAAATCTATGAAATGAGACTGCTGAATATTTCTGCATTTTGCTTATATGGAAATACACGCTCTGAAATTTAACAAAAATAATTGTTCTAACTTTCCTTTTCATGGGTTATAGTAAATCCATAGTGGATGTAAAATAGATACAAGTGGGACACATTGCATACACTTTAATTTAATTTCTTTCTGTCTAAAAATTATTAAATATTTAATTGTTATTAATTTTAATGGCTCAGTGATGAAGCTTGTGGTATTTCAGAAAGAAAGGTATATAGTCCATATTCATGCACTTTCTTACAGGGCCCAAGGAGGAAAAGTATTATGAGCATTACTCCAGAGGGAAAAAGCATGGAAGTAATATAGTTGGGATCCTGAAGGACAGAAAATGTCAGAAGATAAGTTTTTTCCCTTTTAAATTCAATGGAAATACTTTCATTAACTTCTTTCATGTTAGCTTAGCCATCTCATGCTAACTGAGGAGGTATTAAAGGATCAAGGTGGCTCCTTAGCTGATGGAGACACTTGGGCTCATTAGAAACTAAGCCTGTGATTTGGGGGGTCTAGCATCTCCATTAGCAAAGGAAATAATTCAGAACAGTATCAGTCATTTTTTTTTTTTGTCTGTAAAGGAAGTATTTGCACAACACAGGCCTTGGAATCAATGTGTGTTCTAACTTAATGGAGCCATCATTTTGTTTTGCATCTAAGTTTCTTCCATGGCTGCATCTTGTTTGTCATTACAGCAGTTCTTGCTCACTATTGCTGAACCAAATGTTTGAAACTACAAAATAAGTAACTTATCTTCATGTACAATCTTTCAATTTTGTAATCAAACAGCTTGAAGACCAAATTAACAAATATGCCCAGAAGACAACTGTTGATGAAGTAATTAAAAGGACAGAGAGATACAACAGGCAGCAACTATTAACGACAGTAGCACCAGAAGCTACTGAACACTTAGTCTTTGTGATTTCATTGTTTTTTTATTACACAGGGGATGATGCATTTCTCAAGTTTTGGCAATGCACAAAGGATAAAACTTCACCATGTACATACAGCCAGGGATATGCATCACTATTTTGTGATGTTCTTGGACTGTGCAAGCTCAGCAGAATCCAGTTCCATGGAAAACTCATAAGATTTGGTAAGATCTGTGTCAGAGGAACTCCTGGGATCAATCCAGGCTGGGGATGAGCAGAGGGAGCAGCCCTGGCAGAAGGACTTGGGGGTGCTGTGGGTGAGAGCTGGCCCTGCCCCAGCCCAGAACCCCCCTGTGCTGGGCTGCACCCAGAGCCCCAGGGCAGCAGGGGAGGGGGGATTCTGCCCCTCTGCCCCGCTCTGCTGAGACCCCCCTGCAGGGCTGCACCCAGCCCTGGGCCAGCACAGCAAGGACAGGGAGCTGCTGGAGCCACGACAGAGCAGGGACACCAAGGGATCAGAGGGATGGAGCAGCTCTGCTGGGAGGAAAGGCTCAGGGAATTGGGATTGTTCAGCCTGGAGAGGAGAAGGCTTTGGGGTGACCTCATTGTGGCCTTCCAGTGCCTGAAGGGAACCCACAGGAAAGATGGAGAGAGACTCTTGACAAGGGCCTGGAGTGACAGGACAAGGGGCAATGGCTTCACACTGACACAGAGCAGGGTTAGATTGGATATTGGGAAGGAATTGTTCCCTGTGAGGGTGGTGGGGCCCTGGCCCTGGCACAGGTTGGCCAGAGAAGCCAGGCCGGATGGGGCTCTGAATATTGTGGTTGAGTGGAAGGTGCCCCTGCCTGTGCCACAGGGGCTGGAATGAGCTGGTCTTTAAAGCTCCTTCCAACACAAATCATTCTATGATTCTATAATTCTAAGACTCCCCAGAAACCCTGTCCTCCTGCTGTTGTTAACGATCATTCAAATGGGACAAGCTTCCCTGCAATAGTCCTGTTCTGCCCTGCTTGTGCTGAGTGAAATAAGCTTGGAATGAATAGGGCTGAGAGCTCTGTGTGAATTGAGTAGTTAAATGGGTTTCCTTGTCAGAACTGGAGTGACAGACTCCCTGATGTCTCTGGTAACTGCCTGGGCACATATGTGTTCATGTGAAATGCAGTCTGAAATTGGTTCTCCATCACTTGTGGTCTTCAAGGATCTCTGCAACTTTTGTGAAAGGAAAGGGCTTTGCACTTCATGTCTAGGTGGAATTCCAGCTGGGAGTTTTCACATTCTTCCTGCTTTGATTTCCCTGACACTTCCAACAAGAAGTTCATCAATCCCTGCCCTGGCAGCACAGCTGCTTTTCATCCTGGCTATGTAGGTGGGTGGGAGCCAAGGCCATTGCCCACCTTAGTGGCATTTTTGACACTGCTGCTCTGATCCACAGCTTTGTGTGGAGCAGCCAGGCAGCTGCTGCATGGCTGGGCAGAGCTGCTGCTCCCCAGAGTGACACAGGTCACTCCAACAGAGATAGCCTGGTGTGACAGTGGTAAACATAATACCATACCTGTTTTCTGGTTTCTTATTCCAGATCAAGTCCCAGAAGGGGGCAAAAGCTGTCCCCAGCATGGAGGTGCCTGAATAACCCAGAAATGCAGACATGACATCACCAGTTAGCCTTTGCAGGGTTATACTGTTGGTTCTTGCTGGGTTTTTTAGGGAGGGCTCAGATCAGGGCCCAGGCTCTGCTCTGTGGGGTCCAGCAATGGCACCAGAGGAATGGGCAGGGACTGAGCCCAGGAACTTCCACCTGAACACGAGGAAGAAATTCTTTCCTGAGCACTGGAACAGGCTGCCCTAAGAGGATGTGAAGTCTGACTCACTGGAGATATTTCAGACCCCTCTGGACACAAACCCCGTGCAATGGGATGGCCCTGCTGGAAGGAGAGAGTTGCAGCAGAGGAGCCACTGTGGTCCCTCCCAGCCTGAGCCATTCTGGGATTCTGTGTGAGCACCAAAGGTGTAAGACACGTTAGTGAAGGAGGATGCCAAACTCAGCTCCTTTTCCAAAGAGCACCTTAGTACCTCTGGCTTCACTGGCCTGGCTTTTCTAGGGACTGGGCAAGTAGGTGCAGACCCTCCCTTTGCACCCTTGGACTTGTCTAATTTTTAATGCAGTTCAAATTCGGAAAGATGGTAACTGCAGCTGTGGTAAGGACGTTGGGTTAATATTACCATTCTATGTGTGACTTTCCTCTGGTAAAGGTTTCCAATACCTCCTCCCTGTAAGGTCATCATCAATCCCTTTCTTTTAAATAAACAGACACTTTGCCTTTTGAGAGCACGAAACAATGACCTAGTCACACAATTTAATATTAATTAATCTTGCCTGCAATTTCTGCAGAGTTCTATCAGTTTTTTTTCTCCAGATGAAAGTGCTCATATTTGAGACTGTCGTCACCAGCGTTACTATTGTGGCTGATTCTCTCCAGCTTTGATTGGATTTGTGCAGCCAGATTTCCTTATCACAACTATTAAGCATTTGATCTGATGGTAAATACTTGTTCAAATGAACATAAAATGTGCTTGCTTATCCAGAAGCTTTACATTCATAGAAAGGAATGATAATTTGCTAATTTTTCTGAAATTTTTAGTACTTCTTATGCTGCTGCATTATTTAATGATTTTTTTCTTTTAATCTGTATAATTAAATAAAATATAATGGCAAGAATAATCACTGCAGGAACGTTTGGGAAGTCAGGACAGAGCTGTGCAGGATGCTTATAAAAAAATACATCCTAGTCAGGAGTTCCAAAGCAGCTGAAGGAAACAAAAATTTTGAAGAAAACCCTCAGCAGCAGGGGCTGCAACTACAACTTTTCAGGGAAACAGGAGATGGGAGAAGTATAAGAAAACCAGGGATAGGTAACACTGAGAGGGACACAATGGGAGACTGCTGCCACTCAAGAGTGCTGCTCCTCTTGGGTGCAGAAAGGCAGAGAAAAGAAAGAGAAGGGCACAGGGGAGGAAGATGAGAAAGTTCCTTGCCAAAACAGATGACCTCAGATGGATCCCTAAATCTGCTTTGAAGGAATCATGTTTCCCACCTCCCTGCAGTTCTGTGTGGTTCTGGGGTCTGAATCCATTCTGCAGCATTTCTTGTCCAGGACTTAACTGTGGCTCATGAAGAACAGGGACAGCAGCAAATACTACAAATGACACTTTTCCTCAAGTTTGCTAAATGAATTAATGTGATTTCTTCTGGCACTTGTTGCTTTCCAGGTGAAGTTTTATCTCTGCCTTTCAGTGCTTTTGCTTAAAGTACCAGTCTCAGAAATATAGTCAAATGTTGCTCTCTGATTCTTCCTGGACAGATTTGAAGTTGTACACAACAGAACTCTATTTAAATGGCTTACTGTCAGTGCAAGGAAGAGAGATAATTTTCAGTGTAATTTAAAATTAAGCCATAGGATAAAACACCCAGATATTAATTACTCAAAACAGCATATTTAGAAGGAAAAAAAGGGCCATTCTAGAACTTACTTTATTTCTCATCTAACATGTGTTGGAAGGTCATGGCATGCCAATGGATGACAGTGGATTTAATCTACTGTTAGTTGATTGAAGTTAGGGTTACTAGATGGAGTGTTGAGTTATCTGGATTTTGTGGCAATACTGGAAGTTTAAAAAAGGTGACAGCACTAAAGCATGAAACAAACTTTTCCTGAGAGATCTAGAACTTCTCTATTTAGAGTGAAGGCTATTGGTGAAATTGGGAAGAGATCATTTATATGATTTTTAGCACAATGTCTGTATTCTTTGGCTGCTGATCCAGCTAAGCTGCTGATCAGGCCAAGAGGCTGAAACGTGTGGGATGTGAACTAAGATCCACAGGTAGTTGCTATGGAGTTGTTGTCACTAACAGATTGCAAAAAGTAAATGACTGATTGCTCTGCCTCGAACAGAGCCTCATCCTCAGCATTTTGAAACTTTTACTCACAGTCTTGGAATTGTATTATATCCTATATTATCATTGATGGTTTATAGTAGTGATGTTATGGTTTATAGTAGTGATGTTCAGCAACTTTTTTTATTCTGTGTAAAAAGCCAGAAGACAGTAACCAGTCCTTTAAGGAAAGACATTAATGCCCTGTTTTAGCAGCAGTACATACAGCAGAACTCTGTGGTGTGGCCTGGGTTTAATTTAAAATAAATTTTGGATCTTTAAGCTGTTAAGGAATGTTACTGCTAGAGAATGCTGAAATGCTTTTGCCTATAATGCAATGGATGGTTTTATTAGAATATCAAGAATCACAGTAATTGGGCAAGGTTTGCTGTTGGTATAGGTACAGATGTGTTATCCACCCATATAATGAGGATGTGGTCTTCATTGATTTATTGTTGCTAAAGAGTGAATAAAAGAAGAGCGTATTCATAGTTTGGGAGCAGATTTTTTTCATGTCAGCTACTTGCCTTACCCCATCAGTCATTTCACTGATTTCAAGGCACTGCTGGGTTTTCATTTTCAGCCCTAAAAGATGAAGTTTGTGGAATCTGAGCTAATTGCTTGGGGTGGAAGCCTCATTGTAGAGTAAAGCTAGTAAGTAATTATCCATTTCTTTTTAAATTTATGCTTTAGGTTTAATTTTGTGGGTGAAATTCTGATGCCACTGAAGTCAAAGACAGTTTTGTCATTGTTTTCAAGGGCTGTTTTAACTTCCATATTGTGCCTCTGTAATTTTTCTCAGAGGCTGTATTTACTTTTTTCATGCTGTTACTACTGTTTTCTGCTGTCATTATTTCTCTACTTGGAGTAAGACAAGAGGAAGAGCTGGCTCGTGGGTGGCTGACATAATATTCAGGTTTTTCCTCATTCAGGCCTAGAAATTCAGAAGTTTGTGAATGTAGTTTGTGAATGCAGCAAGCTAATCAGCTATCCACCAAAATATGTACACCTTTACATCAAGTAGCATAATAAAAGATTTTTGAAACAGGTTGACCTCGGGGAAAACGAGTGTGCCAGCTCTTTGATTTAAATCAAGGATCAACAGTGTTTTGTCTGTATTTAAAGCTTTTGCCAATTATGAAAATCACAGCTTTTCTTTCCATATGTTACTATATCGCATAGTTGTAAAAGGAAGTGTGACCCACATTTAATATAAAGTAAGTCTCAGAAACCAGAAGGCAAAGGAAAAAACCCTCCTAACTTTTTCTTCTTTTTCAATGATTTGTGATTCACTGGGGTAGAGGGTGGTCTATAGTTACAGAAAATGAGACTTGATCTTCTTCTTACAATCTCTAGTGGGAAGATAGCGTAAGTGCAAATGTTCTTGACTATATTTCAATAGAAACTCAAATTAAAAAAAAAAGAATATTGCAAGTCTGTAGGGAAGAACAGGGTTTAAAGTGTAAAATTAGGAGAGGTTAAAATGATGCAGTGAAAACTATTTAGTGATTTTTTTTCTGAGCAGTTGTTCAGGCTCTATATGTCAGCATATGTAAATCTTTTAAAAAGAAATGAAACATTCCTTTATGACAGACCATTATCTTAGTGGTTTTTCTATCAATCAGGAATAGGGTGCAGTGAAATACCAGTGTGTACGTTTTTCTTTGCAAGTTTTTCCCCTTTTAAAATCTGTCATGAATTTCTTCCCTCATCTTTGTGACTCATATGTTGCACAAAAATCCTAAAATGCTCAAGAGGTTATACAAGATGCTTTTTCTGTTTTTCCCCACAGAAGCAAGGCAAAACAGGCTCCTAGAGTACCACTGCCCAATGAGCAGAAGGGATCAGATCTCAGTCACCAAAACAGATTTTCTATGGCCTAAAAAGTACCTTAGTCCTTCAGGATTGGAAGGACATGAGTGCCCTGCTGGGAAAGTGGCTGACCCTGCTGGGCTGTGGCATAATAAACTTGTGACAATGCAAAGCTGTTTGTGTGGGACTGATCCTTGCCAAAACATCAGGCAGAAGAGTTTCAAGAGTGATGCTCTGTTAAGTCAAAGGGTTTTGGTGGAAAATCCCCTGAAACAGCTGGTTTGACTGGAGCAGAGCTTTCTTCACTTTGAGATTTCCTTCTTCATCTTGTGCTGGGGAAATTACAGCAGCTGAGGCCATTACAGCAAATTGGGTGGACACCACTAATGCTGCAGAGAGCTGCTGGACTCTGTCAAGCTGTGCTGTAAAGAATCCAGTTGCAGGATTTCTTGGTTTGTTTATGCTTTATTACTGTGCTATTTATCTTTAATATACTTTCAATATTTGCTACACTTCAATTTCATTCTTGCAGATGGGAGATTGAATGGGCTGGGAGCTACATTATGTACCAGCCCAAACCACAGAGCAAATGATGCTAAATGCCACTGCATGGCTGCTGGAAAATGCCTCAGTCACGTTAATGATATACTGATGGATGTCTATGGGGTGAATACATCGAGCTTTGGTTCACTTTTGGCAGTAAAGCTGGGAGCTATTTTTATCCAAAAATTTGTTTTAAGAGTTGGTTCGGAGGACCTGTTGGGAAAGTGGCTCTAAAAATTATGCTGGATTTCAAGTTTTCTGTGTTCTCAGAAACTTCCAGTTCAAATACATTCCATTTTCAAGGCAAAACCTTTTTGTTAAATTCTTAATTGTTTTCTCTTCAGCACTCTGCCAGGAAAATACATTCAGGGTTATTTTTTCCCATCCTTTTGTGAGTATAGCTATTAAGTATTCTGCAATTAGCAAAGAGTATCTCTGCACTACTCATTCATGGAACAGCCCATCTATTCATGAGAATGATCCTTCAAGAAGTTGTTCTTAGTTCCCAAAGTTTGCAACACAGTGATCTTAATCAAGAGTTGATTTTCCAGCTTTTCTACACTTGGTTATTATTTTCTGTAAGGCAAAAGTACAAATGTTTTGTATTCTTTAACTGCATTCAAATACTTCCCTGTTGTCGGTACAAGTCGAGAGCAAACCTTTGTTATTTATGTTTAAAAAATATGCAGTAGACCTGTTATATATATTTAGTTTCATATGTTTAGTTAAATATTCCTTGTTAGGACACCTATTCTGCCTTCTGTGAAACAGACAGTAGCAGTGACAGTATCAGCAAGTCCTGAACAGCTTTTGGCTTGCCTTGAGGAATTCCTGCTGTACCCACTGGGTTTGTTGGGAAGGAACCTGCCCTCCATGTTACATTAGCAAGAATTCTGTCGACTGCTTCACACCCAAGCAGTGTGGAAGTGCTTCCTTGGCTCTTGCCATATCACAAGTAAGCAAGAAAAAGTTGCACAGCACCTACAGTAACCTGCTGTGTTTACAGAAATGAATATACAGTGTGAATACTAGTAGTGGGTATAAACGAAGATGTATTAAAATACATCTTTATCAACCTTAAGTGGGGATCTCTACCAAGATCTCAGTGATTTATGGCTGCATTAGATTAGACATTGAATCTACTGAGTCTGGATTAGAATAACAGAACTATCCCTGGTGGCTGTTTCAGTCTGTGAGGTCAAACATATGACCTGGTGCCTGAGCTGAAGCCTTAGAGCTGAGTGAGCCTCCAAACTGGAAAACTTTGCTGCATCTCCCAGGCACGCAGGGCTGGGGAGATGGTTTGGGAATCAGCTGTCCTGTTGGAGGGAAGTGCAGGCAGGGTATTACCTGCACTGTCGGAGACAGTGTCTGTCAGGTCTGGCACTAATGTTGCTGCCGGGGCATTTCAGAGCAGTGGAGCCTCGTGCTCCAGAGATTTAAGCCAGCAGGGCAGCAGGAGCAGACAAAGTCAGGAGATGTACAGACATCCCATGGAGTGGGTGGAGGATAGAGAGTAGAGCCACACCTTCCTTTCTTGTGAGAAGTGATACTGCTTAAAATGTCCAGAATTTTCAAGTTTGAGCTCAAATTTGACGATAAACAAAATTTAAGCCATAAAAGAATCATTCTAAAAGCTCAGTGTGAAACTCTGTTTAGCTGTGCAAAGAGAGACAAATTTATAAAAATAATGACAAGATACAACAGGACTGGAAAAGCTCCTGATCAGCAACTCATCTCCGCTGTGGCAGTGATGATGTGATATATACACATAGGCTTATTTCCCAGTTTTTATTTGTCTCTTACAGCATTACTGTTGGCTCTGATGGTAGTAATATTTATCTGCTTGGTTTGTTTTTCTTTTTTCTTGAATTGGACAACTGAGTGAATCAAGGACATCAGTCTAAAACAAGAAAGGAAACTGATGTTCACAGAATCATTAAAGCTGGGAAAAAACTTCCAGAATCATTGAATCCAACCTCTGACCCAACACCACCACGGCAGCTAAACCATATCCCAAAGTGCTGCTACATTTGCTCATTTTTTGAACATTTCAAGGGGTAGTGAGTCCACCACTTCCCTGGAAGCCTGTTCCAATGCTTAACCACCCTTTCAGTGAAGAAATTTTTCCTGTTTTCCAACCTGAACCTCCCAAATGGTGATTGGATCTTGCTAGCAGTTGGAATCTGAGATTACTAATTACTGTTGTGCTCTCATTTCCGTTTCAGTTTATACCTAGCTAGAAATTAAAATATTTTGAATTTAGGTCCAGAACTTCCCCATTTCAAATATTCCTGTTGATTCAGAAGTTTAACAAAGAAAACACAGTGAAGCCTGATGAGCACTTGCATTTTTACAGCAAAGTTTTCAGACTGTTTTATTGGTCAATTGTTGATGTTTATGGACTCTTCTCTCAAGAAGTGCTTCTCAGGTGTGGCAGTCCTTGTGCATCACATAGATTTAGTCAGGTTTCTGTGCACAACAACCTCTCCTGAGTCTCTCCTATTCCTCTGTGTGCTTGGATTCAATCAGAAGCGCCAGCTCCCAAAATTCAGGCACTTGCAATGGTGGCTGAATTTGCAAATGTTTTTTTGCCTTACTCCCCGTTTCTGGCCATGCCTTGGTGACTCACAGAGATAGTTTTGGTCTATGTAATTGATGTAAATCAAGGATAATCTTCCTGGAGTCACTCCAGGATATAATTGTTTCTGAGATAATTAACATTTCTTTCTATGTGTATAAATGATCCGTGCTGGCTCTTGAGTTTGAGGGAGAATTGAACAGCATTGATTTGAAAATAAATAGGGAATTACAAAATTTAAAGCATCTTCGCTAACCTGCAGCCAGGGAAATAAGGCAATATTTAAAGAATTAAGTTTACACAGATATGAAGTAACGATCTTTAATGTGTATCTTACAAATTAGAAAACAAAACCACTACCACCCTGAAGAACAACAAAAGGGAAGGAAACTCGTGGAGATTAAAGCTCCCACTAACGTAAAACATAGTTGTTATTTTATTTTTTTTTCTTCTCTGTGAAAAAAACAGATGATAAGGGATGCAGAGCTAGCTTGTGATCACGCTCATTACTATCTTGTTATCAAAGCAAGAACCAGATGGTATGACCTAGTAAGGGTAAGAAGAATGTTTTCTTTAAATAAATAAGCAGCACTAATAGATTTCAGAACATCATGCAATGTTGATCTTCAGATTCTATAAATATTCAAAGAGACCCATGCAAAATAGCTCATTAATGATAAAAACTTACTCTGTAATTAAAAAGAAATCTACTGTCTGAATAATATGCATTTTTTGCAGTGTTCATTACGTAGTAGATGCTATTATGGTTATTTCTAAAACATTCTTCATATTCTACTGTTGTTAATTTTATTTAATTTTTCTGTTGTAAGAGGAGTAATGTGCTACACCTGAGGCTTGGCCACTGACACTGTACACAAACACAGATTTTTGTTCTGCTGACATTCAGTGCTTGCCATCACATTGAGGGGTGATGCTTTGCCATGCAGAAAGACTCTCATAAATCTATCCTATAAAAATATTCCTGTCTTTTTAAACTTCTTGAATAGTTGAAATATTTGGTCAACAAATCAGCAGAAGGAATTAAAAAAAATATTATTTTTTCACTAACTGTGTACATTAAACAGTAGTAGTGGTAATCTCAGTTTAAAGTTTTTAAATTGGCTGGTAAAACCACCAACTAACCCAAGCAACCAACACAAACCTAGAGCAAAATCTAATTAGTATTAGATTGAGAATACATTGGAGAGAAAATCTGCAGCTCTGTCATTTTTTAGTCTGTTACCTGATCTAGTTGATGTCCCTGCTCATTGCAGGGGATTGGACTAGATGGCTTTTGAAAGTCCCTTCCAACCCAAAGTATTCTATTATTCTATTATTTTCTGTTTCTTTCTCAATTCCCATGATTTATTCAGCTTGTAGACAGATCAGACATTTTGTCAAGCTTGTTGGTTCTTGTTAGAGATTATTTCTTTTGCATTCCAGAATTTTCAAGGGTTTGACAGTGAAGGAAATGGCATTATACAGCCAAGGGAGTTGAAGAAGTTCTTGTTCCCATTTGGCATTCCAATCACCCTGGAAGGATTGAAGCAGCTTTGGGCAAGGTATAACAACTCTAAATGATTAGGTCTTGCAATAATGCATCTTTTATAGGATTACAGAGCCTTTGGTAGTGCAGTGAATGACAATAGACTGTGCTTCACAAGAACTCTTTTATTTTGTTACGATTGCGACCTCAGAACACGACACTGTTACAGGAGGCAATGTCTTATCATACAAACTCAGTTAGATCCATCAGTTTCCAATGAATTCAAAGATAGAACTTCCTCTTGGCTTCAGTATTTCTGATCTTTTTAATCGAACATGCATGTTCTTCTCAGATGGCACTGTAGGTCACTGGTTAAATTAACTTCCAGCAGTTTTCCTTATAGACACAAATGCCCAGCTCAGTGTGTCCTGGGTTAAAGTCAATTCCAGATATCTCAGGTCAGGTGGGAACTGCAAACAGAGCTTCCATCCAGGAGATCTGTGGACAGTCCACTTGGCACAGCTGTATGAAGGCACAACCTCTTCTTTTCAGAGCATTAGGTTTACTTGCAATATTTTCAACCTAAATAAAAGCAACACGGTCAAAAGAAAAATGCCACATACCAAATACTTAACAAAAGAAAGCAAGGCAATTTCATGCTGTGTAAAGATTTCAAGTAATATCGTGAAATGTTTTTATAGACAAGTAATTTGCTGTGAAGTGGGGGGAGCTTGTCTGTCTTCAACAAAGAGGAGCTGTGCTTTAAACTGTGTTTGCAGTGGGATAGATGTCAGCTGTATATGACATTATATAGAAAGCTACCTTCATTACAGGTCTATTTTGAAAAGTAATCACTCTAATATATAGAATCTTAGTGTATTGCATTTTGGTTACAAACTGCATTACCTATATCGATTTTTCTTTGCATTGATTCATTTATGAACTATTTTCTACTTCATTGGATTTTACTTGCCATTCTTATTCCTGATTCTTATGGCACATTGAAGTGCATAACTTCACTCCCATCAGCTACTCCTTTTAGAGAATAGCTAAAATCTCTTACATGCCTGATATATCTGTAATTTGAATAAAGGAATTAGAGTGAAGTTGAGGCTAAATTAGGCATTGCCATTCATCAGAGCACTGGCAGGGGGAGAAACTCCAGAAGAAACAGCCTATGGAAAGACTTATACCTAAGAAAATACGAAAAGTGTTTATGAAGCTAAACCTATGTTTCTGAAGGACCATTACAACTCTGAGCATCTTATGTGACTACTTTGAGATACTTGAGAATGGATTTTTTGGAGATCTCTCCCTTTTGCATCTCAAACCAGACTCTGAAAGACTGCAGAACTGAGAGCTGGAGAATAGTCCTGGCAATTTTTTACTCAGGGTAGTATTTTTAGAAGTGACTCTGTGACTACAATGTGTAAGCCCCATCCTTTCAGCCTCATGTAAAGTCACTCATTCATTTTCAGTGTGGTATGGCACCTCTGTAAAGAAGGGAAGTCAGTGAGAGCTAAGCTGTTAAGTCAGTTAAGGACATCTGTAATGCCTTTCTATGGGGAACACATGAATATTTAAAAAGAGCATTTCTTTTTCAAGGTATGATACAGATGAGAAAGGATAACTAACTCGCCAAGAATTTTTAAGAAACGGGGGATAGAGTTTCCATCCACTGACAGAGGCTCAGCCAACATATCAGAAATGACAACCATGCACATTTACAAGCACTAATTTTGTTTATTATTAGAATAATAAACAAAAGAAGCATTCAAAGCTGAAAGAGCAGCCAGAACAGCAGAAAATAAAGCTCTGCATGTAAAATAAATTACAAATCAGACTGAATAAGTTATTTATGAGCTTAGCATTTAACTTTCAGTGTTTGTGTTTAGTTTGTCAAGATGACACTGCGAGCAATACAAATACAATGTTACTAAAAAAAAGGTTCTGAAAAAGAGTCTTGGAAAGTGCTGGACTAAGCTTATCCATAATGTTATTCCCTTGATTTGCTGGAGATGAACCTAGCTTGTGTGCACTGGGAGACCTTTCACAGATACTCTCCATGGGTTGTATTTTTTACTACACACACCTTGTGGCAGCACCTCTGCCGGCAAACACAATGTCCAGAGACATCCCCAGGCTGCTGCTGCACTGCCAAACCTTTGACTTGTGGCAGCTGATGTTTTCCCTGCGCTGCTTGGGAGCAAGAGTGGCTGGAGGACAGCTCCTCCTGGGCAGCTTGGAGGCAGCTGCTCCCTTTGGGTGGCTGAGAATGTTCCCTGGCAGAGATGTGCCAGGTGTCCCCTGTGCCTGGGCCACTCTCTGGCCTGTCCATAGGCATCAGCTCCTGCTTCCAGTCCTAACACTGCTGTCAGCTCAGACTGAAGGAGAAGAGCAAGTGCAGGTCCCTCCCCACAGACTGCTCCAGACATCCTTGGCTTGGACCTGCTTATGCTCACCAGGGGCTTTCCTTGCAGCTGGACTGGGTGGGTGGGTAGGACGCTGTGGACCCGTCTCACTCCCTGTTCCTTGGATGAGGGATGGGTGACAACCACACTCAGCTTCACATACCTCTATCAGCTCCTTAAATTTCTGGGAAATGGCTCTGGAGCGCAGCAAAACCAGCCTTGACAAGGATGGACCCTGGCTCCAAAAAGCATCTCGTCTCCAAGTCTCTGTCTGAAACAAAATCAACACTCACGGTTAAGAAGTCACTGTTCCTGAGAAGAGCATTTAACAAAATAACAAATGACAAAATTATCTCCTGCTTGCAGTGGAGTGTAATGATCCATGCTTGCCCCAGTGAGTCAGCAGTGATTAGCCTGCTGCTCCTGCTCCTGTAAGATTCCTGCACCTGCCAGCAGATTGAGGCAGCAGGAGAATCCTCTGCCCACCACAGTGCTGTTAAAACTTCATATTTCTGTGGATAAACACCACCTGGATGCTTATCATGTTTCTTGCTTGTGCTTTCACTCTTCCCCTGAAATGCATTATATTTTTTATTTTTTATTTAGGAGTATAAACCCTCGGGAGCAAAACCCATGTAAAAATACATCCCTAGGAGCACAGATTTGCTTTCTTTTGTGCTAGGAAAAGGTCTGGAAGTTGTAGAAACTAATAAATTATTGTTTATAAGAATGATAATTCCCGATGACATTGTTGGTAAAGTTGATACATACTCATAAACAGAGAAGAGCAGCCTTGCCTTGCAGATAAAGAGGCAGCTTGGGAAATCAGCTCACAACTGCCCCACAAAAGAGAGACAGAAGTCTGAAAGCTAAGGCTTTTGCCTTTTTACCCTGCTTTTTAAGATTCTGTTTCTCAGGATCCCAAATAGCCTGAAAGAATAAGAGCAAAACTGTCTCTTTTTTTTTTTTCCGCATCACGTCTCTCCCACCTGCATTGCAGCTCTGGCATAAACTGCACTTACAGCAGGTACCAACAAGAGTTCCACCTGTAGGGAATTGTGTCATATAAAGCAGAGATGGGGAGGCAGCTGCTGCGTTGCAGGCATTGTTTATTATTGTATTTGATGTGAAACTGCCTCACACTGGGCTTTTCCTCTCCATTTTTTGTACCAGCCTGTTATCTCTAGTCTGACTTGGATGAAGAGCTCTTCTGGTCAGGAACCTTCTATTTCTTTCCTGTTAGTGCAATGCCAAGTGTGAGGCAGCCCTGCCTCCAATGCTATAAATAAGAAGCAGCTCTGGAAGTCAGGAAGATGCTGTGTGCTGCAAGCAGAAATTTTACAGTGTGGCTCAAAGATGCAAATACTCCTCCTGAAGCAGCTGGAGAGTAATTAAATCAATGGAGAAGACATGCCAAGTAATAATAAAATAGTCATGATGTGTGATGCTGGCAGGTCTGCATCCTTCAGAATTATTTGCTGTTGTGAACCTATTGTAACAACAACTGTGGTCACAACTGCAACAAATCTCTCAGATACACATTGCTTACACTTTATTTGGAGAAACAGAAACTGGAGACTGGGTCACATAGAACCGAATGTAGTTATGTGCTAGCAGCTGGAACTCCTGGTTGAGGTAGAACAGGGTTCTAATAGATGTACATGGAATATTCTGACCCCTGCACTGAGGGCTGCCTCATCCTGAGAGCTGACAGTTTGCAGAGGGGACTTGTATAACCCATTCCAAAATGGCTTTCTAATTATTTGTTAGATTCTGCTTTTCTTAATTTTTATATATAGAACACCTAGTTCTGAACTTAATATTTTGAAATTTGTCACCTGCAGCTTTGTCTGGGAATGAGTTCACCGTTCAATCACTCATGGTGTGCAAAAGTAAGTCTTGCTGTCCATTATTGCCACCTTCAGTTTTGCTGAATGTTCTCTTTTTGCCTCCCACACTTCTTCACCCAGCTCCTGGACAGTAGGAGCAGTCCTGTGCTCCTGGACAGTGGGAGCAGTGCCTGTCTGGTTTTCTCTCTTGGATATCTGGATGTGGAAGAGAAGTTGCATCCAGACCTCTGAACTTCTCAGATTCCATGTAAGGCCCTGGAAAGCCATAAATGACTCTGGAGCCAGAGTCACTGTGCAGTGGATGAAAACCTGCATGTGTGTGGAGCTGTGAGGGCAGGAGTCCAGCCCAGTGTCACCAGCTGAGCTGTGAGCAGCAGAGGTGGGACATGCCCCTGATGGTGAGGTCAGTGTAAGGAGATCAGCTCTTGGGCAGCAAAACCAGTGCAGGGGCTGCAAAACCCAGCCAAGGAGATCCACAGGGGCCTCAGCCCACTTCTGCTTCTCAGTGTGCTGGGAAATGATTCCCTTCACCTCTCCCATTCCAGCTGGGAGGAGATATTTGCCTGCAGTGTGGATTTGCTGTTTACAGGACCCACGTCAGCAGTGCTGGGAGCAGCACCCGCTCCCCTTGCCGTGGTCCTGCACAAGCCCTCGCGTTTTTCCTTGCCCAGTGGCCACATCCAGCCTGTGTCCTTACCTGTGAACCTCACCCTACCAGCTTTGGAGCAGTTTCAGGGCCCTGTGATTGCACACTGTGAGGCAGACAAAAGCTCTGGACATCTTACAATTCAAAACATACTGCCTTGCACTTCTTTTTTTTTTTTTTTCTTTTGCTTTTGGAACAAATTGCCTAAATTAGAAACAGACATTGAACAGTGTGCAGTGGCTCTGCAGCTCTTCAAGAAAAAATACGAAACATTTGCAAGAAAATATTATTTTTCTGGCACTGCAGCTTGATCTATGGTTTTAATCCACATTTTCTCCATGTAGATATTTATTGCTGTGAGTGGAATAATTACCACCTGGAAATCTTTTATTAGACCAAAAAATGTTGAATGCTTCAATTTTCCAAAAATATGAATCTCAAAATCTCAGCCTCTACTTTCATTGGGACTATTCTGTGATTCTGTGTAGATTTAAGTGGAAGATGACAGCAGTGATGAAGAGTGGCACTGAAAGTAAATATAGTTGAAAAAGAGTTGCTGAATTTTCCTGCAATGAGGGTACAAGGTGAACCATATCAACCCTTCAAAGCCCACCCCTGCAAGATGGAAGGGGCTGTGCTGAATAGACTTTGGGGCTGGCAGAGATCAATGCCTGGCTGAAATCACAAGTTGTCCTTAGGGTGATCAGCTGGCTTTGGCTTTTAAGTGGCTGTCCTGCTTCCCTGGTGTGACTCTCCTGGTCTTCTGATGGGCTTCAGTCCCCATCCTCCTCCACCATTG
Source organism: Acridotheres tristis (assembly GCA_037013685.1). NCBI lineage: Eukaryota > Metazoa > Chordata > Aves > Passeriformes > Sturnidae > Acridotheres > Acridotheres tristis. Next base: position 63,931,268 of record CM072885.1, read on the forward strand.
CCCCATTCCTGTAAATCTATGGGATTTAAGCATGGCACATCATCTCTAAAAAAGCAAGCCCTCCTCTGACAGGGGATTTTAGATTTGTTTCTCTGCTGGAAAGTCTGCAGGCTTCTGAACCTAATAATATTTGAAACTCAGAGGTGTAATTAGCAGATGTTGTATCTCTAGAGTCTGGTGTGTAAGAGGAGGCTGAGCTGGTTAGTCAGTAATTAGGAGCACGGAGACTGGGGAGAGCAAAGCCAGCAGGAAAGAAGTGCAAGTGCACCCTGCCTGCTGTGCAGCCTCTGCAGAGCCCTTCCATGTACAAGTGTTGCTGTGAGTGTGAGCCCAGTGCCACATGGTATCAGGAGTAGGATATGAAAGACGGGAAGGAATTAAGCAGAAAAGGAGAGATTTGAAAATGAGAGAAAAAGTGATAGCTCTTTAGGGGCTTTTAGAGCCCCTAAATCACACGGGCATTATTGCAGTTTCCTTGAAAAGCCTCACATCATGCCTTGGAACATATATACAGTGCCCAGATTAATCATAAGGAAGCTCACAACTATTTTCTGGAATATTGCAGGAGTAGGAGCTATCAAAGTTTTTAATGGCATGAAGCCAAGCCGGGGTGAGAGGGCAATCCATGCAGTTACAGAAAGTAAGTTGAAGGAATATTGCACTCGCAAGGAAACCTGAACTTTTGAAAGACACAGGTTTCATATAAGAATGCAGAGGGAGGAATCCTTTGAAGAATTTTTGGCTGATCTTAAAATAACAGATCAGTCAAGTAGCTATGACATTTCAGAGATTCCATTTTAAAGGATCAAATCAAAGATCCAAAGATACAGAAAAGATCCCAGGAAGGTAGGATCAAAAAAAAAAAAAAAGGAAAAGATGTCTGTTTAGTCAAGCTAGGACAGTTCTAAGGGACAATATGGAAATACTAGAAAGGGAGAAGGACATGTCTGTCTGTCTGTCTGTCAGAAAAGGAAACAAGAAAAATTTAACGCCTCTTCAGAGCTATCTGCAAATAGCCAGTGTGAAATACGTGAAAATTCATAGATTCACATTATGTTCAGGAGTTTAGAAATTCTGCAGCAAATTCTGCAGCAGCTATAGGAAATGCAGTTTTCCTGCAGGACCTTGCAACTGGAAAAGCAGAGGAAAAAGAAAGCACCCTCCATATCCCCAGCTCTATGTGATGGAGCACAAACATGCAATACAACAAAATGTCACAAAGAAATGCTGTGCAAAAGCTTCAAAAGGGGGCTGCAGACTAAGAAACAACCTCTAAATTAAAAACTGGTGCTCAGTCACTGTTACCTCCAAGCACACTGCAAAATATCTGGCCCAGGAATCTCTCCATGTAGAGGAAAGATTATTGAAATGAAGGTGTCTAGCAAGAATCTGATTTGTATCAGAGGATTGAATGATCTTAATCTGAAAAAGATAAACAGGGTAGTTTAAATTTATAGCAGAAAGAGTTAGTGCTTGGTTTTTATTAAATATGCCTGTTCCTGGGCTTGGTTAAAGCATTGAGTTGAGGAAGGATCCATAAACACAGGAGATCAGCACCCAGAAATCTTTAATGTCAGAGAAAAAGGAGATACTGAATGGAGAGCTGTGTTTTCACAGCAGTGTGTGCTGCCAGTAGCATCCCTCTGGTTGTGAGAGAGAAGCTCAGAAAGGAGCTTGATTCTTTAGGAGTAATAGTGGGGAGTTTGAAAATGAGCTAGGTAGCAACAGCAAGATGTAAAGAGAAGTGACTGAGATTGCTCTTGGGACCAAGTATCTGTTTCAGGACAGCCACTTTCCTGCAAAAAATGTTCTCAGGTGAAAAGGCTGCATAGCTGTTTACAAATATCAGTAATTTTTAAACAAAAACTAAAAATCTGGATTGTTCTGCTGGATCTAAGTAAACTTCCTTGTGTCTGACAAGGTGTTTAACACCTTGCATTTTTAGACTGCTGGACAAGAGGTTTTGCTTTCAAAGACTTCCTTTAGGCTTTAAGTTCATTCTTGAGTTTTCACAGGGAAGGCCAATCACTTGAAGAAAGTGTCCTGCTTAAACTGAGATGTCAAGTAGAGAGAAAACCAGTCAGAAGTCTGAGAAACCCATCTGAGAGTCTGAGAATGTGATTAGACAAAAATTCAAATGTAAGGGAGGAGAAATAGAATAAAAGATGAGCTGTCAACAACACAAGCCCGAGTCATTACAAAAATATCACCCACAAAGATAACAAAGGTGTCCAGAGGTCACGTAGCACGGGAATGTTAAATGAGAGTTCATTTCACACAGGAAACCTGTGCAAGCAGCTTTTGATTTAGTACAGAAAATGGACATACTGAGCTGTAAATGTGGGAAATGAACTCCCAAATTAAAAGCATTTATAAAGACAACCTCTGGCCTTACATATAGTGGCACTAGAAGACACTCAAAGTCTTCAAAAGATGGCTTACAGGCAGTATTATTAAAAACAAAAAAGGAAATGTGTGGCCTATGTTTCTAGGACAGCTGTCAAAACCAGGACTGGGGCACAGACTGAGAGCAAGGCTGTGGCTCTCACTAATATGGAATATTTCTATAATCAGCAGAGCTCTGCTCTGCTCTCTGGTTGTAAGGAATGTCACATATTTGCTAATCCACCTGTATGGTCAGAGCTGAGACAAACCACTCTGCAGGCAAAGGAAAGACCAACTTCCAGAATGTAAAAATAGCATGACTTTTAGTGGCTTGGTTGGTTTTTTTTTTAGGTAAGACCTAAAAACTATTCAGCTTGATAAAAAAGTTAAGGTTGGAGAAATATCTACTGATCAAAGACACTTTACAGAGCATTCAAGGAGTCTCCAGATATTTTGAATACAACGCTGAGATGAGCCAAAACCGTTAAAACACAATTCAAGCAAGCTGCGAAGCTGAGCAGTAATCCATACTTTTCAACTGAACTTGAGAAAAATGTTGAAAAATGGTTTCTTGCCAGTGAAACTTGGTTAAGGGGAGAGTTAGTCCACGTAACAGAGAAAGGTACAGTGGATCTGAAGCATGTAATAAATAAACTGCTAACAACACACCTAAGCCATATCATAATTCAGACTTTTTTAAGGTGGGTGATTCCAGACACAATGGTGTTTCCTGGACCCTGAGGGCTAGGGAGAAATTACTCTTTGTTCCTATGGAGTGCAAAGCAAACTCCAAAAGTTTGGATTCTTAGGAGAAAAAATAGGCAAGGAAAATAGATTGTCCTTGTAAAGACTAGACTGAACTTACTTCTTGAAAACAAATAGAAAACCAAGGATTCTGCAAAGTTGAGAGGAAAACAGCTGAGAACAAATTGCAGAGAGGCTTTTGATTGAGTCAAGATGCAGAGAATCACATTGCTTGAGTTTCCAAAGTTTGATCAAAGTCCCTGATGTCAGTGAAATGTGACAAAATGAAGGGGGAGGAAAAGTCAAGACTTTGAGGCTTGAATTTAATCATTTAAGAAGTGATATCTCAGAGAGGTTTGAAGGTCCTGATCTGAAGTCCAGCACATGGGCATGGATCAGGGCATGGATCAGGGCATGGATCCCATGGGCATGGGATTGTTCTGCTCCAGGTTTTGGTCAGGTCCAGCAGGTTTTGTTGAAGTTGTCCTGCTGTGTCAGAGTTTCAGAAGCCTCAAGAATTGCAGAGAGTTATGGTGCCAAACCCTTATAATTTTAATAGCTGTAGTAATAATAAACATTTTGTAACTCTGATCAGGACAGGCTTTAAAAGAGAGGATTATGTTTTGCATCTGCAGTTTTGAATCTCTCAAGTAGCATTTCTTTATAACAAGAGGCCCAAGCCATACAATTCCATGTACAAATTAAATGGAGGGCATATTGGATTCAAAGTTTATTTCTGAACAATGTGGCAGTTTTTGAATAAATTTTATGAACTTACCACGCACAGATAAAAAAACTCAAAATCTTTCCCTGCCCCTCCACCACTATTCTGTGTATTTGTTTGTATCCTTTTAGCCCATTTAACAAAGGAGCTAAAATAAACTTCTGCTTTCTTTGAGGAATAAATTCAGGGATGACTTCCAAGATTTCAATAATGCCTTTCATAATGGATAAAAAGACGGCTATGTAAAAATATGTGGCCTGCACAGGACATTACAAGAATTCAAGCCTTAAGATAAGGCTTGATGATGATGATAATTTCAGCAGTTTTCTAAACAGGTTTGTTTGATTATCTCCTTAGGACCTCTTTGTTCACACCACACCACCTATAAGCTTCTAGTGAGTGTTAAGTAAATGGAAAAACTCTGTTAGAACTAATGGAGATACCCACAGGTTTAAAACTGCAGATGTGTGAAAAATATTTTTGCATAATGAATTGATGTTGTGGGCAAAAAAAGTTAAATGGCTCCTTACTTTTTTTTTTAAGTATTCTTTAAGTATGTGCATTTGTTTGCTAGGTTGTTTCACTTACTTTATTTCAGTTTAACTGAGCAAGGGTGTGCAATATCTTGTTCAAAATGGAAACACACAATTATAGCAGCTTATTAGATAACATTAGCTTTCAAATGATCCAGTGCTGCTGCCATGACGAGCTGTCCTTTTAATTCTCTGTATTAATATGAGAAAGAAGAAAAATCTCTATTGTAGAATCTGAAGAACACAAAGGACCTGCTCCAGCATTGGGTTCTGCAGTTCTCTGCCCCAAGCCAGCCCCCAGAGGTCACATGCCTGGCAGCACTGGGTTTTGTTCTCCAGTGCCTGCCACACCAGACTAATTTTTGAAATAAAATTAACAAAGTCTTTTCACAGTTCACCTTTAATTGGGTGATCAACTTTTTATGAATTGAAACCTTAATAGGAATCTGCTGCTTGTTTCTTTCTCAAAGACCTCTTGATGATAAACACCTCCATTCATTGTAATTTTGTGCAGATTATTCCTTTCTTGATCCAAAATAGTCTTTTCTAAATAATACAGAGTAGATTAGCATATGCATTTAGTTTTATTACTAAAATTTTAATGCCCACTTGGCAATTTATTTCTCCGCTGAAATGGTGTTGATTATTTCCTTTTCCACACACTGTCTCCAATATTGGAGCCAGCTTGACATGGGTAGTATGTGGGAGTGCTGTGCAGCTGCAAGATGCAAAATCAGGGCTCTTGAATGTTTTTTTTTCTTACTAGCAGATATGGGGTCTATAGTTAATTTCTTTTCCAGCCTGTTTTATAAAGCTTCCTCTTTGTTTTACTGGCTCTCCCCATTAATTAGACATTCTTGTAACGGGATATTCTGGTGATTGGTAGCTGAGGCATTGGTCCCTGGTGATTTACTGTGGAAACAGATGATAAAAGTGTGTTACAGTAATTCATTTTTAAGCAAGAAAATCGAGGTTGTGTGGTGAGGCCATCTCCTTCGTCAAATCTTGAGTCTCTAGGACTTGCCATTACCATAATTCTAACAAAAAAGCCGAGTGCAAGACTAAAAAAATCTTCAGGCTTTCCCCTGCAGCATAGGAATCTTCAGGTTTCCCCCTGCCTAACACGTGTGTGAAGAACTCATGGTTCTGATAGTTGTCTGTAAAATTATTAAAGTCTTTTATATATCTCTCCAAAGATGGTAACTCTAAAGTCAGTCTGGAATAGTTCCATGGCAGCCAGTGGATCTGTATCAAACATGCCTGGTGTAAATTGCGTTCTGGAGATTCTCTGGTGATCTTTTAAATTCCACACCAGGAAATTCCACAGTCTGCCTGCATTGGCTTAATACAGGGAAAATGAGGACAGAGCAAGCCCCTGCTCCTGTATCCGTTGTGGTGATGAACTCTACAAGCTCACTGGGCTTCTTTGGAGTCCTTGTTTAAAATATATCAGGTGCCTTTTCATTAAGAAACCACAAGTCACAGGCCATTGAAAATAGCTTTTCATGTAATGGTCACTGCTATTCATCTTGTCTTAAATTTTCATGCTAAATTACTTTTAGAGTCACATATTTTATGTATAAGTGAAGCTTGCCTGAATTCCAGTCCTTCTAGAGTAAAATATGCAAATGAAAATTAATTTAGTTTGATAACATAGTCCTCTGCAAAAATCCCCAAAAACATTCCCAAATCATATGCAATATCTCATGATTCCCCTTGCTGATATCTGATGCAAAAACACATTCACTGTTGTTACCTGGAGCTATCTGCATCCCACTCCATCTCCAGTGTGACAGAACTCAGAATTCTCCAGTGTCTCTGATCCAGCAGATGTTTCAGGTGACAGACAGAAATTTGGGAAGCTCTGAGTGAAGCCTGCAGAGACCTTGGGCAGGACTCCCAGATACAGGATGGGCTCCCATGTATGGGACAGGCTCCCAGGTATGGGATGGGCTCCCAGGTATGGGGTGGGTCCTGGTATGGGATTCGTTCCCAGGTGTGGGATGGGCTCCCAGACACGGGATACGCTCCCAGGTATGGGATAGGCTCCCAGATGGAGGATGGGCTCCCTGGTATGGGATGGGCTCCCAGGTATGGGATGGGCTCCCAGGTATGGGATGGGCTCCCAGGTATAGGATAGGCTCCCAGGTACGGGATAGGCTCCCAGGTACGGGATGGGCTCCCAGATATGGGATAGGCTCCCAGGTATGGGCTGGCCACAAGTGAGCAGGAGAGAAGCCCTTGCAGGACACTTCACCCCACAAGGCACTGGCAGCAGGGCCAAATGCACCAGCCCTCTGTGTAGCTCACTGAGCACCCCAAAGAGGGCAGGGCCTGTGCCTGAGGCAGTGAGGCTGAGTCCTGCCAAGAATGTGTAAAATAATTCTCTAGTGGCCTGCCAAGCCATGCTAAGAGAAGTGCAGGTTGAGAAAGAAGTCAAACCCTTTGTCATAACCATAGGCAGAAGTGTTGTATGGAATAAAGTTTGGTTATTTCCTCTGTGGTAGAGAAACTGTGAGCATAGATTTGTGTTGCTACATCCACAAAACCAAGCACAGAAAGGTTCTGGATATCACACTGCAGGTCTGGCAGGAGCTTACAAGGCTGTCTGTGGTTCTGCTGCTTCCTCTCAGAATGATCATGAGATTTAGGAGGGTTAAGCAGCACTTCAGCATCTGAGAGTCAAAGATGTTTTTGTAAAGCTGAAGGGCAAGGGCCAGTATCAGCACTTAGCACCAGGAACATCCATTGCTCACCAGAGATTGTGATGTGAAAGAGAATTCCACAGACAAAGCTGGGAGGCTGCTTGTCCTCCAGCCTCATCTGGGATGGCGAGCCCATCAGTGAATGGGGATCCAGACACTGTGCTGAGTTTAAAAAGCAAGGAGCTATTGCTGATGGACAGGAAGGTTTCACACTTGGGCCCAGGCTAAAGCAGGTTTCCTCCTGAGCATCTGGAGATTGGCCTGGATCTGCATCTGAGACTGTGGTTGAATTTAAATGACAGGATGGGTATCTTAGACCTGATAAAAAGCTTGGGCTGGAACTAACAAGATTTATACACTGACACCACAAGCATATCCTGAAGTGCTGCTGCAGTACAAATAATACATCATAATAATTAATCAGTTCAGACAACATGAGATAATAATTTAAAATCTTTGATATCTCATTCTGTGCTTTTTCCTTAGCTTAGGAATCAGCATTCATGACAGCAAGCTCTCTTATTTTGATTTCCTGAGAGCAATTGAGGATGGCAAAGCATCTGAATACCAGCAGAAACAAAAGCAGGCTGCACCACCTGCAAGCTCTGCAGAACTCAGCTGAGAACAAACCCTAATAAAGATAAAGGAAACAGTTACATCATCTTTGGATTTGTTGTATAAGGTAAGTTTCATCTTATTTAATGTCTATTTTTTTCTGCCTGGCTGGGTATTACCCCAAAGGCTCCAAAACTTTTCTCCTGTTGAGTGCTACCAGGAACCTTGGCCTATGTAGAAATACCATCTTCTGAAAACTGCAGGCTTCTTAATTGATTGCATTCTGGTAATTCCACAAAGCAAACATATCAAATCAAGCCTAGAGGTGTTGTGACAGTAAGATTTGGAAAGGAAAAAGCAAACAGGAAATTATCAGGACCTTCCTCTCTCCCAAATAACACCCCTTTCCTCCTCTAGTTGTCTGTAAATTGTGTCCCAAGCCTGTAAATATCACATCTTCCAAACAGCTCTGTTGATTTTTCCAAGCTGAGACTTGTTATAACTAGATATAATGTGCTACTGCAGGCAGGCATTATGGTTTTATCAGGCAAAAGAAGCATGTAGCAACTGAGAATAAAGACATCTGATCAGATGTGAGCACATTTTAGTGGCTGCAGAAGTTATCATCTGTCACCTGGGGCTCTGCAAGTACCTGCATGTATGCTCTGGGCCATTTCTGATTCTGACACAGACAGATAAGGTGCATTAGCTGTCAAGCAGCGTGTTTCCTGGTTTCCCCACCTGTAAAATGAGAACAAAAAAAATAACCACTTCTCCCTAGAATTTGGAAAGCTCTGAATGAGGAAAAAAAAAAAGCTGTATGCTAAGTAGTCTTGGTCGGTTGTGTCGCAGTCTAGTGAAATGCAGCAGCCTCTAGGGGAAATTGCTCTTCCTGCCACAGCAAGATTGTTATCAAGCATGGGAAAGAATAATAAAAAAAAAACCTTGAAGAAAATGTTGCCATCATAAAGAACTCTAGAGCCATGTCATCTGCCCCTGCAGTTTCAGGCCCAGTTTAAGCTCATGTTTTAGAGGCAGACCCTGCATACCCAGCAATGTGGTCCTGCCTTATGCCTTGGTCAAAGCCAGCACTTTTCTTCTGGCCCTCTGACCTGGGTCAAGAAACATCAACATGATAAAAGCCTGAACAGTGGTGTGTGGCCATGGGAGACCTGCAGCCTGCACAGGGGAGGGAAGGGAACAGTCCCTGGGAGGATAATGGGGATAGAAAATCCCTGTCATCAATGGATTCATTTCTGAAATCTCAGTCTGTGAGTCAGAAATAACACAGGTTTCTACAAGCACACTGCTAGGGATGTCCCTGGAACTAGAACCCAAAGAAAAGAGTTCCACGGAGATGCTGCTGCTTTACAGAAATCTCTTTTCACACTATCTGGAGGCTCCAGGAATGTTTGTTCCAAACTTATTGGGGTCATATTGCAACAGCTTTGTTCCAAAAAAACCTGGTCCATAGCTTTTCTAGACTTTGGTATTTCTGCCACTCTCTTGAACTGCTCTCTCAAAACTTCTGCTGCTGCAACTCTTCCCTAAACTGTTTCCCCTGAGAAACCTCTGGAAAACTCTCACAAGGAATAGGCTGGGAATTTTGTGCAAGGGAGGATGAGAAAAAAGTAAGCCTTCAAGATGAGCTGAAGTTAATGAGGATGAAAGGCTATTGAGTCCTTTATTGAACAGATAACGAACTTGCCTCACCAACAGTTGTGGTGGGGGGGGGGGAAAGGCAAATTGAATATGCTCAAGTGAGTTTAATTTAAAAATATTTTAATGTAAATTATTTAAGGCAGCCATCTAATACTTCTGTTTGCTTCATCTCTTGTCTTAACCACTACCTCTTCTGGAATGTTTGGATATTGCTATAATGCCTTTAAGCTTTTACTGCAGGTTGTTGTTTATTTCCATACTTATATTTACACATGTCACAGGACCACAAACTATTTTTGGCTCGTTTCAACAATTGCAACTTAATTTTAGAAATGAAAGAAGGGCTCAAGTTAAATGTGGTTGTGAGAAAGGTGTTTTGTTTCTTCATGTAAAAAACACCTGCAATTAAAAGGCATATGGATCTCAGGTGTTTCCATGTGAACTGCTAAATGGCTACCAAAAACGACTGCTCTTTTGGAATGTGTAGGTTTGCTTAAATAATTTGAATTCTTGCTTCTCGGGCATTTTTTACTGTTGGAGAAAGATGACAGTGGTAAGCACTGGAATTTCAGCAAGTACTTGGCCATTTCCCATTTAAATGGTGAGATGAACAGTTCAGGCACTTTCTCGAGAAGCTCAGCTTTTGTGAGTATTTCACAGAACACTGGAAAGTGTCCTGAGAAATACAAACCACCTCAGACATCAGAAGAGCCACCAAGCTACAATACATTTCTTTAAAAGATGGTATTGGATGTGTTAGTAATAACTGACTAAGCATGTGATTCACATATAATCGCATATTTTCAAAAAGTCACAAATATTTCTGTTGACTTCTATCTAACTGCATGAAGCCCTTTCCCTGTTTCAAACTGCTCTAATGAGTTAAGTTGCACTCACTGAGATTTTGGTCTGGACAGGCAGCAAGCTGGAAATATTACCATGAATGCAGCCAGATCACCCCATGTGGGTGATACAGGACATGGGCTACCCAAAAATGCCAAGTGATTCCTGATGGACTGGCAGGGGCATACAGAAAAATGAGTGGAGTGGGAATCTCACCAGGTTCTTGGTGCCAAACTAGAATAGCAGAGTAGGTGTAGCAGGAAGGTCAAATACAGAGATTTGTCAAGTACAGAGAAAATCCTGACTGCAGTCATGGACAGGGTCTTCTAATGTTCTGAATATGAGAGTTGCAACAACTCAAATTAAACCAAATTTGCTGTTTCTCTGTGCAGAGGTCAGTGCCAACAGTGTCTCACTAGGTGCAGATTGCAGGAGCAGATCCCTCAGTTCATAATCATGTCCTGTTATCAGTGCAGTAATCCTTTCCATGTTTGCAAATAACAGGAACATTACCAAATGTGTAAACCAAAGAAGTCTCTGTCCTGTTAATTTTCACAGTCCTTTCTTCTGGCTTCTCCCCTCTCAGCCTGCCTTCCCAGTGGGAAGCAGGTGTGAGCAGATCTGAGTGTTCAGGAACCCAAATGACCTTTCCTTACAGCTCATTTCTGAACCTGGCTAAGGATGTGAAAGTTGTTTACTAGAAAAGAGTATTAACTTGCAGATTATGTCCTAAGAAAGGAACCATGTTTCGTTTTCAAAAGTACAAGTAAAATGAGAAAAAAAATAATAATCATCATCCAATGGCAAACTGTACCTCGCTATTGCCATGGCAATGCTGGAATGTTGTGCTAAACAGAGCTATACAGCTATTAAACCTCCTGTCATAAAGAAGAAGCTGGAAAACCAGTGACACCAGTCTCAGCCTCTTCAAATCCTGAGTCAAAGTCTGTCAGGTATCAAAATTACAGGGCTTGAGTGATGCACAAGAGAAGGAAGAGGAAGGACCACAGGTTTGAAATGAAGGAAAATCCATAAACAGCTTCAAAAGTTTCCAGTGTGTTTCTAAACGTTTGTAATGTTTTACAGGCATTTGTAGCTGGTTAGAGACTTTGTGTGTCAGTTGGCAATAGGCAGTTTTACCAAAGTGCTTATTGTAAGTGTAGCTTTATTAAAAATTTTATAAGGTTGCTTAAATTTATTTTATTCTCTGTAAATTCAGCATTAATATTTATAGTAGTGCAACTCTTACTTTGTCCATAATAATAGTTATTTAAAAAATAGCTGGAGACTTGAAAACATTTATGCTGTCAGCTTATGGAAATTAAAATGCAGTTTTAACAAATAGATTTCATAGCTCTCATGTATGAAATAGTGGGATATTTTCTAGAGGTTTGCAAATGCCACATTTCCCCTTTCTTGCTTTTATGCTGGAATAAATTCAGTAAGTTTCACCTGAGTCATATCAACAGAAAGACCAATTGAATGAGCTATAATGTGCCTGTATAATTATTGAAAGAATCTATTTTTGTCCTGTAATACTGACCCACCAGCAAGCTCTCGGGCTGCCTTTAGAACAGGCAGCTGTTTTTGTTAGGGCACTGTTGGCTGTGATGTCCTCTCCTGCTCCAAGGAGGTGTTAAGCATCCTTAACAGCTCATCAAGCTGCACAATGGACTCAAAAACTCTACAGGACTGTGTGTTTTTACATGAAGTCTCTTTTAACAGTCCCCCAAGACCCCCAATACTTTGCACCTCAACTCGGCAATAAAACAAGGTGCCTCCACATCTTTTAAGAGGTACTTGGTCCGTGACAGGCTGGAGCTTGAGCTGCTTTTAAAATACTGACTGTTCACCTTGAACAGCTTGTTGGGCTGTGTTAGTGGTAGAATGGATAAATCCATCATTAAAATCCAGAATTAGTCCATAAGGAAACATTTTTGAAAAGACAAAGCAAATACAAACCAGGTTTGCAGTGCTGGTTCAGCTTTCCAAGTCTTCTGAAATCCTTCGTTTTCATTTTGGGTTCAAACCAACATTTCCCACCCACACCTTTAGAATTTCATCCCACCCTAGTTCACATGTATTCCTGGGCTCCTGTGCAGGTTGAGAGAAAAGGCTGCTTGTAAAATTTTTCACTTCATCCAAACACTCTACAGTTTTAGCCTGTAAAGCATGTATGTAAATTAATGAGGTATGCAACTCATTCAGGCACATTAGGAAAACTGATCATTATGCTATACAATTTGATCACTGAAGTATATTAAAAAGTAACAAGTAAAGTATGCAGCTTGATCATTAAAGTATGGAAAATTTACTGAACTAGTAAAGTATGAGCCTGGGATGACTTTTGTCTCACATGGCACCTCATAAATAAAACCCATAACCACAAAGGAAAACATTCACAAACCCAAAAGCCATACAGATTTAACTTTTGGGGCTTTTTTTTCCCTAGAAAACAGCTGAATAAGGAGAGATGAAAAAAAGCCTTGTGGAAATTATTTCTAAATGTTTCATGTGTCACGTGGATCTTCTGATGGCTTTGACATATGTTAATGAGCTTTACATTATGATTAACTCTCTAGAATAGACATTACAGCATCTGTATCTGAGCAGGATGCCTACTGAAATACATCAATGTAGAGTTATAAGGCTGCACTGTACAAAAATAGAATTAAATAAATGTGAAACTTTTTAAGCAGTGTGATTGCAGCTCAATATTCCAGCAGGAAAGAATCATGGTTAATAGCATTTCGATTGGATGTTGCCAGCTAACTGCAGAGGAGCAGAGGGAAGAGACAGACAGGGCACTGGCTTAGGTGGGATTCCATGAACCACTAGTGAATTGTCTGAGAATATTTGTAAAAATCCAGCTCCTGGAGCTATGAGCACACACTTTTCTTGGCTGGCCTGCCAGTCTTGTGATTAGTAAGGCCTGAGTGGAGATCTTCTGGTCTGGAACAAGTGGCAAATGCTGTCAGAACTAATGAAAGTTGCAGTCAGGATTCAGGCTTCCCCCAGAACAGAATGTCCTTCCCCACTGTGAGCTGTTCCAGAGGTGGAAGCACACAAAGTAAAGAGTTAAAAACACTAAGTCAGGGCATGCTGGTCAGGCCTAGAACAGCAAGGTGTTCATCCAGGATCAGCACAGCTGCCTGGAGAGGGGAATGTGTGGGGAAAGGATGGATTATGATCAAGGCCAGACAATTTAGTGTTTAGCCTTCTGGAGCTGAGGCTGCTGAGTGATTTGCTGGCAGCAGAGTAAACCTTCCCCTGTCAAATCCAGCAGTGAGCAGAGAGGACAGGTCAGGTTGAGATGACAGGCAGAAGTGACAGATTACCACTCCTGCCTCTTCAAGGGCAGGAACTGAGCTAGCCAGGTGTCTGTTCACACTTGTGTCTTTCAGCTGACAAAGGGAATTACTGGAATGAACGGAAACATATTAAGCAATGGTTTTGTTTTCTAAAAAAATAGTCTTTTCATCTAAAGTTATGACATTGGGAAATCATATTGAATTCCAAGACTTTGCAGAAAAAATTGCAGAATATTTCAATATCAAATCAGGCATTTGGCTTAGCTTCATCCTGAACTTTCTGTTTCCAAACTAAATTCTCTATTTTTGTTCATGTTTAACTTCCTGTTCTGAGTTTCTCTGCAGTCTGTCTCATGCTGCCAAGTGCCTTCTTCAGCAGCTGAGTGCCTTTTGTTTTCAACCAGTGCCATCTAATCTGCAAGCCTGCAAAACTGCAGGCTTGTCTGTTAATCCATAATGCTCTCCCTGCTTCTGCTTGGACCGCTACCTGAGAGAGGATTCCTCCTGTACAGTAAGTTTGCATCTCTTCTTGAAGCCTGTGAGAATTGTACCTCCAGGTCCAAGGACTAAAGTTCCTGCTGTTCCTAAATTAGCAGAGAGGAGAGGGCTGACATACCAGCTCCACAAAAGGAGAGTGGCTGTGCTGTGACTCACCCGTTCACCTGCAAGCAATGCAATGCATAGAGTGCAACTCTACACTGAATCTGTGGAGCTCAAAACCCCCATGCAATGGAGAAGTGACATCCTCAGTCTGTCTACAACCCTACTTCCTAAATTCAGGTTGCTATCCCAGCCCTTCACTCAGATATGGGGGCCTGAAGCTGATTTTGCTGACCTGTTCTACTGTGAAGTTGCAGCACAATTATGTAAAGAGCCTCACTGTGGCTTCTATTTTTTTACCCCCTTCTATATGTACTAAATATTTAATAGTTATTTAATACAGTAGTTATTTTAATTGCATTTAGAAGAACGTGGGGTTTTTTTCCAGGCAAGACAGAGGCATGTGAGCCACCTTTGACTCATTGTGTCAAATAATTTTGTCAAACTGTTTTATATTTTGCATATTCCAAACACTCCCAAGAATATCTTATCCTGCAAGTGCGACCTCAAAGCATCAATCTGTGCATTGCAAAGATTTGGTCAAAAGGAAAAAGGTCCATTACAGAATGACCTTCAATGGAGTTTTCATCTTTTGCTTGTAGCTGGGTTTATTATTGCAAGCTCCTGTTGCACAGCAGTTATCAAATCCTCAACAGGTGTAAATCAGCACTCGGGTTAATGAAGCAGACTGATCACTGCCAGGTGAGGGTACAGCTCTACATGTAAACCAGGGATAGAACACAAGTTTCTCTACAGTGCTGACGCTCTGAGAGCTGGAGCAGGCTGGCTGGCAAATTACTGATTATATGAACATGAGAACAAAAGACACTTCCACCCCAATCTATGCTCAGGCAACTGAGCCTACTGCTTCCACACATCTTTAGGGGAGAGCATTTATATAACATAACTTGAAGATATATGCTGTGAGGCTAAAGGAGGACCCATGGGCTAAGCTCAGAGGCCTCTAAATCTATGTAAGCTGTCAAAAGGGTGATTCCTTCTAGTCAAGGTCATTCTCACGTACAAAGAGGAAAATGCATTTTATTTTAGGAGAAGATACAAGGGCCTTCTTATGTAAGCTGTCTCCCAAGGTCTTTGCTTTCTGGGCTTTTTCAGACAGGGAAGGTCAGACTTGTGACAGGGCAATGCAATTCTGGACAGGTCCAGAAAAATTCTAATTTATCTTAATGTACTGATTTACTAACTAATTAAGAATTCCTCTTAACAGAAAAATCTTCCAGAAACAGGAAGGAGCTGCAGGAATGGAGCTTCACTAAGCAGGTGTGGGTGGTGGAGCCTTCTTTTATTACTAATCAGCACAGTTATGCCATTTATAGAAAAGGACATGAGGCTGTGCAAGGAACTTTCTAAAGAAGAAAAATACAGCCCTGCTTTGAACAGCAAGTCAGCTACCTAAGGTGGCCCATAACAAAATCCATGGCTCTGGATTCTGAAGTAATACACAGGGATTGCTGGGGTGAATTGGGCATGTGGCAGTGAATGGCCAAACATCACAAGAAGCAGAATAGCCCCTTTTCTATCCTGTGGAAATTCCACTATACATGTGCTGTACACACTGCTGGGGAAAACACTGCACAGCCCTGAAGCAGCTCATTCCTGCTGCTCAGTTTCATCCATGAGTTGAGAGTCAGACAGAGAAACCCACACTGCATCCCAGGTTGGCTTCAAATGCAGAAATTCCACTTAAATATCTCAGTGCCCTGTCCAAAGTCTGAGATTTTCATCTCCATCTCCAATATTTCAGCTAAAGGGGATTATTTTAGCTCATTGATGATGGAGTCAGGGATATACACTGAATGTACATGGTACAGGAAATTTCAATCCATGGTTTGTAAGAACAAGTAGTTTGATTTTTTTATTGGCTCTCTGAGCATTTTAAGATCAAAGTGCCCTAGGTCTCCTGAAATAAACAAAAAGATATCTTGAGATAAAATAAATCAGGAAAGCTTACATTTACAAAATATGTTTCTTTAAAAGATTACAGAAGTGGCACTTTCCCCAAGACTTCATTAGAAGAATTGAAAGCAGCAGTACAGTGCTTATTAGTTGCAGCAATGTCAGGCAGGCTGAAGGCACACTGCAATTTTCATTTCTATGGCACAGTCCAATTTTCAATCTGCATGCACAATTCCATTTCTTCTATTTCTTCTCTTCACAATCCAACTGTAATACCTATCCCACATGCATGCTTTCTCTAAAATAATACTGAAATACGGATTTTTTTCAATAATACCGAAAGTGGTATTTGTATCTCAAGATAGAGGAGTTTTTTTCTGATTAGGAAGCAGGTTTCTTGCAGTTCTGTAAGAAACATATTTTCTTTTCCATCCAGTTATAATGATCACGTGAGATGTGACAAGGAAACAGGAGCGCAGGACCAAAAGCCATCTGTTTCTTTTTTGGAATTTCATATTGCATGGAGCAAGAAGGTGGCAAAGATTCTATGCTTCAGCATGGGGGCATAAAATGCAATCGTAATATTTAACATGCTGTAAAGAAATAGCTTTGAACCAAAAAGACATTTTTTTGTTGTTGCTGTTTTTACCAGGACATCATACCACAGCTATAGTAAAACTGGCTGCTACTTGTGTTTGTGAAAACTTTGCTTTCAAGATATTTTACATATTTAGTTTAGACAGCGCAGTGGGTGGAAAGTCAGCTTTCATTCCCAAAAATAAGCAGCTTCTTCTTCAAAATTCTGATAGTGTTTTTTTAAAATTGTTATTATTCTCATTCTTTGATATTGTGTCACTCTTGAGACTTATTTTATACTTAAAAGTTGGTTTAATTTTTAAAACCTGAAGTTTCTAATTCTGGAGGTTGAATGCAAATGTTGAAAAGATTTCATTGATATTTAACTTTATGAAATGTAGCCTTTTGCATGCAGTTAGGTTTTTGGCTTTTTCAGGTGTGTCCATAACACAGCCTAGCAGTTCTTTGTTCTGCAGTTTTTTACAACCTACTGCCTTTTGCCTTATTTATTTTTGCCTGCCATAAATCCTCCTGTATTTACTCAAAGTGTGCATTTCCACCCTGCAGAATGCATAATGGGAGTTTAGTCAGTAATAAGCTCCAGTGGCAGATTTTAAAAGCCATACTCCAGTGTTAGATTTGAAAAACAGGGGATTGTACTGGCATTAACACACTTTCTTCCACCCCTCTCACTCATTCTGGACCTTTGCAGCCTTCAGCTGCATCATTTCGCTGCATTGACCCTGCTGTGGATGACCAGATTAAAAAGTACTGCCCTAAATATACCTGAACTTAGAAAGGAAAGGGACATAATTGCCTTCTCTTTCATCTCAGGACTGAAGTGCCTTTTCAATCAAAGAGATTTCCACTGCTTGCTAAAGACTATTCAGATGAGAAGAATACGTTTGGGATTTTTTGGGGGCTAGTTAGCACTCCCCTTTTTTCTGCATTAACAGAATAACCCTCTTTGTAAGATCACCGAATTTTTTTAGACCAACTTTTTTTAGTTTAGGTCAGTCTTGGAATCCTGTGCTTTTGTTGGCCTGTCACCAGACTTGTAATCTATTTTTTCCCCTTAACTACTTGCCTAGCCCCTTTTCTCTTTTGTGGTGCAAGCCAGAATTCGTGGAAGCAGGTTTTACTGCCTGGGGGATCTCAGAGGCCGCTTTCTCCATGGATATTTCCCTCTTCAACTGGCTAAATGCCACACCGACGATTTATAATTTATTCAGGGGATCCATTAGTGATTCTCTGTGTATGTTTCTTGTCTAGACTGAGGAAGGGCAAAAAGTCATTCTGCCTAAATCTGCTTGGGAGCTGTCAGGGAGAGCCATCCTCTCGCAGATACCAGAAGTACTGACTGCTGGTTTTAAAAGAGTTGCAAAAGAGCTTCAAGATATGTACTCTTCTAAAGATAATACATTATCAAAAAGAGGAGTTCTGGGATGCATGTAACTGACATTTCCAGTGGCTGAAGAACAAGTAAGAAAATTATATTATTTTGTCTTGTTAACTTAAGTGTACAATTGGGCAAATTGGTTGTGGCTAGAGATGTGTTTGCATACTCCTGTGTGTAGGCAAAGCAGTTTAAAAATTTGGATGAAATGGAAATGTTTTCAGACTATCATTCCATGAACATTTGTTTCTGCATTTGTGTGAGATTACATTTTGCTTATCTCTGAGTATGGTTATGAACTATGATAATCACAGGGTTTCTGAAGCAAAGTAACAGAGATGCTATTGCTAATAGTGAAGGTGTGAATTTAAAGCACAGTGGTTCTCTTTCTCTAGCTCTTTGTCTGTATATTTTCTATCCTTAAAGTTTCCCTTTTTTCAATTTAAATTAATCCACTTCCAGTTGATGGAGAAAAAAAGCCTGGGATAAAAAGTTTTTCCACGGGAGCTAATGCATATTCCTTTTTCCTAAGAGCTATTTTGTCCTGCCCTCCTTGGACAAAGAAAGGGGTGGGTATTTGATACTTCCTGGCCACCTCTCAGCTACTTTTCCTGGTTAAAGATTCCACCAGATCAGCATTAATAGTTCACATAACCTTAAAATTAGCATGAGTTGCTGAAGTCAGGGCAGCACAAACCATCTGATTAGCCCAGTGCTAATCTCAGAGGAACTTTGAGAGGTCGGTTTGTCCTAAGAGTCTGCTTCTCCTGAGCTTAAAATGAAAAAAGACATTTGTTTATTTATCTTTGCCAATGTTGGTTCAATTGGATTTTTTCCTCCTCCCAAGAATAAGGTGAAACAGAGGGAACCTTGACTAAAAGATTTCAGATTTTATTTAAAATCAGTCTCTCCTTCCTGCCCATGAATGCATGAGTGCCATTGGGAAGCAAACTGAAGGACAGGACTTAGAGCCTTCAGACATGTACACATGGCTACAAAACGCTGCTCTGGTACTTTGCTCATTGCAGATACACCCTCTGAGTTCTTGTTCCAACATTTTGGACTATAAATGGCAGGCAGTAGTGGAGCCTGCTTTGTAATTACAGCAACGTGGTTGCACAGTCTGCCATGTTATCAGGCACCGCTATGGAGGTGTAAAATTTCAGATGGAATCACTGAAAACAAACTAAAAATATTTTCCTTTCCCCCCGTGAAAATAGCATAAAACCCCCCTAAAACAGCCTGTGTTCTTTCCTCCTTATAGCCACACTTCTGGTGAGCTATCAAGTGCAAGTGCTGAGCTGAACCTGAAGCCTCAACATCAGGTGAAAGCAAAAGTGGCAGCGTGGTCCTACTCTTTGCTCCTCCCTTCGAAACATCAGGCAGAAATGCCAGGGTGGGCTTAAGACTGATCCTGGCTGAGGCAGGAGAACAAACACCTTCCTGAGATGTGGAAAATCTCATGGTTTCTTTCTCTTTTGGAAGCAGTAAGGCAGCTGAAGAGTCCTCCAGGCTAGATCTTGTCTACTTTGCACTCAAGAAGAAGCAAAAGGACACAGGAGCTATTTTACACTTAAAAGAACCTCAGACAAGTGAAGAAAAAAATCTTGATAGAAACTGTCATCCATAATAGTAACTAGAGGCAGGCCTGAGGAGCCTCATTTATATAAGCACCAGCCTCTGTGTGAGTGAGATTCAAGCCCTGTATTTCCAGAGATATTTTGATTTTGACAGGCCCCTCAAAGATATGCCTACATAGATCTATATGAAGATGCCCCAGGAGAGCCTTCCAATCTGGGTGGAGATTTTACCACTGCTAATCCAAACCCCTGCCATTCTGACTGCTGTCGTTGCTCAGAGTTGTTGCAGAAGCGTTATTGACAGGCGTAGTCTGGGTGACTTTACTGAAAATGTCTCCTTTTAGCCTTTCCTGGATGATGGCCACTTACTGTTTGTCATTAGCAAGGCTCAGCTGGAGTCTGTCTCAAGTAGTAGATGAAGAATTTCTTGCTGAAGTTTGGCTTCTTGGTCTTCTGAATTTGATACTGTGACCTTTTTAATGAAAGGCTAAGGATGGTAAACACGCTGCAAGTGAGATGTTGATTAATATCTCGCCTAATGACATCTCCCTTTTTACCACAGGCACTTACTTGTACTCCCTTGACTTGCTTGAACTATCTGCAATCCCTCAAATGGCTAAACTTCATTGAGTGTTGAAATAGTTTCCAACTGTAGCTAACCCAGTTCATCAGGGTATTGTTCTATTTAATTGAAGTTTGTAACACATTTTGAGATCCTCGTATGAAGTGTGAAGTGCAATGACAAGCACAAAATAGAATTGTTTATAATTCATAATGTGGTAGCAGCCAGGCCAATGGGGGAAAGTTGAAAGGAAATTCAAAATTTATCCTTTGCCCTTTGAAGTCTGACGGCAGCTTGGCAGGCGCATCAAAGAGGTGACTAGCTTCCTTTAGGGTTTAAGTCTCTGCCGAAAAAGATCAAATCAAAAGCAATCTGAGGTTCCCAATTGGATCTATATTAAAAATCAATAATGAAGACCCTAAAAAGCAATACTGGTAACTCTTGAAACAGTCACGAACTGAGTGCAGCTCATTTAAGGGCAGGCTGTGATAATCTTTGCTTTGATTAGTAGCTTATATCATGAGTCCCATTGTACTCCGTACTTGTGGAATAAAGCACTGCTCAGTGGGAAATCAGCTCAGCCTCATAATTCTGTGCATAGCTCAGAAGGTGCCAAGCCAGCAGGAGCAAGAGTGCCCAGCTCTTCTGTAGAGATAGGGTTGTTTGGCATACACTGTACATGGTCCCAAAGGCTGTGAAGATTTTCTGTGTTCCGGGATTTTTGTTTTTTTTCTTTTGCCCTCGGGGTGAAATAATTTGTTGGAGCAAAAACAATAACTGAGGAGCTTTAAGGGCCTTCTGAGCTGGTGGCATCACTCAGGTGCACCCCATAGCATGAGAAATTCCCCTCAATGGTACTTAGCCAGGATGCAAGTGCAGCATGTATTTGATTTACATCTCATGTTGAAGCGTTATTCTTCTATACTGCAGCTCAATCACTATGTCTAATCATGAGGTTTAGTAGTTTAAACAGCACACTGAGGGCCCAATTCAATTAAAAATGTCCTGGATTTTCTTTTTTTCATTGTTTTCCCAGTTTTGTGCAAACTTTGGCAGATAAACTGTATTTTTTAAAAAAATAAGATGAACCCTAGGTTTTTTTTCTATTCCAAAGCATCCTCACTCTTTCTTTTTTGATATGTTTTTTCATGTCCTTTGGACACAAAATTTGTGCATTCAAGCATAATCAGGTTTCTGAGAACAAAAAAGCCAACCCCAAATTAAAAAGACATAAAAGCTGCAAAAGCAGCTTAAAAAAATATCTGTGGTAATCTAAAAAAGCTAGGCAGGACTGGCAGGTGAAGTTTTCCCGTGGGTATTTTTGGTGGCCTGTCCTCAAACATTCTGCTGGATTTTCCCACTTTCTGGTGGGTGCCAAATTGCAGCTGTTAGTGCCTGAGAGTCTAAATGATAAACTTGCCATGAAGACCAGTGATCTGAGAGAGGTAAGAGGATTAGGAATGTAGTAGTTGTGTTTGCTTTTGGCATCAGTACTTATAGATCCATCAAAAATGCACTTTGGTCCTCTCCACTGGCATGCTGGCCTCAGCCTAGTGATATGATTCATAGAAAAGTAGGAAAATCATTCCAGGAAGAAAAATGAAACATCCTCCTTGCAGAGTTGCACCTATGTTCTTCAGCACAACCAAACCTGCAACAGGAAAATAAAATATTTAGAATTTTTCATTGCTTGGAACATGCTTGAGCTTTCTGACTAGTTCTACGTGGAAATGTTTAGCTACTGAAAAAGAAATAACAGATTGAGCAAATTAAAGATGCAAACAAATTGTCAGGGCTGGTAAATCCAAACATTGGCCCATTGTGAGCTCAATTCTTGCATTAACTATAGGTTATTTCTTAGAGAAGTCCAGACAATTAGCTGCATGCATCCTTTGTGATTTGATCCAACTTTCAGAGAAAGCAACAGAAAACTCCTTGTTACTATTTATAAGTGCTAGAGTGAGCAGTGTGAGACAATAAGAAGAGAACTTAAGTGTCTCAAAAACTTGGGGCTGTTGGAAAGATCCCAGCCAGCCTGAGCGTTGATTGTGATGAATGTTCCTGCAGCATTCATTCCATGGAAGTGTTTGTGATACTTCAGCAAGCCTGGGCCAGTGAAACCCTCCAGGCAGCACAGGGAAATCCCACTAAGAAAGAGATTATATTGGATCGGATTAGATTGGATCTAGAAGCCAACACAGCGTGTGTGCATGTATTATAGGGTTCTGGGCTGAGGCTTTGCTCCTACCTCTCCCCTGGTCCCACTGAAGCACCAGTGAAAGACATGGAGTGTCAGGATCCTCCCAAGATATTCCTCCTGTGGCTCTGCACAGGATCACTGCAGAGTCCTCCCAGTAACAAACCAATCATCTCATAATTCAGTGACTTTGCACTGGTCTGTGTTTGGTCTGAGATGGTGTTTCAGTGCTTTTTGTGAACACAATATTTGTTGTTTAATAACAAAGAGCTTGGAGAAGCTATAACAATTTACAGATGAAGCCAAAATAATAAAAAAATTGTCATGGTCCATTAAATGCACACTGTCATTTTGAATACACTAAGAGTATTCAATATACTTTTTTACCCAGAATTTTGCAGACCAAATGCAAATCAGATTTAGAAGTGACTCAAGTGGTTGTAAGGTCCCGATCAACTTGCTCAACAAGACTTTGGAAAGGGCTTACAATGGTTCAAATACTGAGTTGGACGCACAGGAGAATAAGTTTCTGCTGTACTAACAGGATATTTCACTACCTGTTTCTACCGTCACTTTATGCAAGAACTTTCCCTCTTTTTTTTAATCCCATGATGCTAACGGCTTAGTATTTATTTGGTAAATCCTTCAATTGGAGCATTTAACTGCTTGGGATCGTGCTCTGTGTATCAAAGTTACACGGTAAATTTTCCACATTTGCTAAAATTTGGGAAAACACAAGGGCTAGTGGTTTAAGAGCTTTTGTTGAAATAAAAAGCAAGCTAGAAATAAAAAGTGCATAGGGTGTATATTAGCTTGACATTCAACAAGTTTTGCCTCGGCTGCACTGTAAGGAAAGCCCAGAGGAGGTTCCCACTTGCACTCCTGGTGGTGGTCACTAAAAACCAGCAGCCAGGACTGGTCAGGTCACACTGTGCCCTTGCAGCTCTCCCTGCCCCACATTTCTGTTCCCCAAGCTGTGAAGAAGAGGCAGAGGAGCCCCAGAGCAACAGCTCCACACAAGCTGTTCCCCTCTGCCCACAGTACTGCTCCAGGGCAGAGGAGATCAGAGGAGACACAGAAATCCGGCTCTTGTGGCCCAGAAAGGAAGGCATCAGTAATAGCATCCCAATCGAGTTATGTAGTAGGAACAGTGCCAAATTCCAAATCTGCTCATTCAGCGAGCATGCTACATTTTTAGGCTGTTTCTGACTGTGCCTAATTAGTTTAGATACGGTTAGTAGCAGTGTTTTATAGAGAAATTACATTACCAAACTGGTTTTAGATGTAGAATGAACATATTGCTAGGAAGGTATGAAGAAAGCATCATTAGGAATTATCAAGTATTCACTACCAGTAGGGAGAGTAAGGTAAAGCCATTAAGTTTTGCCTCAAAGTACCTCATTATCTTACATAAGGTTTCCTTTATACACAAACTCGATGCTGTGAAATTCCATCCCAACATTCTGGAGAGGATAAAGCAATAATATTTAAGTCCCTATGCAGCTGTTTCAAATATTTTTTTTTAATTTATTCTATTCAGAAAAAAATAATGAAGGTCTCAATCCATGTCGGAGCATCTTTATATAAGGTAATATTTTGACTTAAATTTCCTCATCGTTTTCTCAGTCCTTTCCAACTAAGTATACAGACACACATCAAGAGGAATCATAAAAAGCCCAAATAAAACCCTTTTCTTTTGGTGGCAGGCACAATTCCTTCTCTCTCTCAAAAGCCTGAGAGAATAAACAGCCTAAGGCTTCATGGAAGCATCCAGACTCTGAGCAATGAAAATAACCCAAGTTGCAGTCACCATAAATTGCTTTCTCCCTCCATTCAGTCCGCAGGGGTACTCAGTAGTTTGGGCTGGAAACTGCATTATTTGTGTACCCACTCATTCCTTTGCCTTTGACAACTCCACTGACAAGTACAGCTGGCACCCAATTACAACAATAAATACCAGGAGAGTGTGGGGAGAAGCTGAGATGGAGATGTACTTTTTAAAGAAAGAAAAAGGTGGTGGATCAGATCCAGAGCCTGCCAGAGGACTGGAGCTTGCTGCCTTTGGGAAAAGCCCCTTACTCATCACTCCAGTGTTAAGGTTTTGGAATTAATTTTGCAGTTCGGGGTACAGAAATGTAACAAGTTGAGCCAAGTTAAAACAACAGTTCACAACATGTCCCAAGGAAAAAACCACCATGGTCCAGCAGTGGAACCATAGAAAGGTTCAAAAACTGCTAATACAGCAAGGGGTGTAGGAAGAGGTGGGTTTATTTCTTAAATATCTTACCACTCCCACTGTTGGCTTATGCATTCAGTCACTTTTTAAAAAACTTCACTCTGAAAAATGAACACTGATGAGAATTAAAAATTACTGAAACAAGAGTTGAAACAAGGCAAGCGTAACACATGCGAAAACACTGAGCAGAAGTAACACTGACTTCAGAATCAGTTTAAAATAATAAAAAGTTAGGGCTTTGACAGTGATTAAGTAAATATACCATCTGCACTTCCCAAGAATATCAAAATGTTATAGGTTAAAATAATCTTCTGTAAACAGAATCTTGCAATAATTTGTAAACAAGTATTCAGCAGCCAGTCACAGACTAAGGCATTATTACAATCCAGCATCTTTTCATTCTGCATTACAGTTCTGCCCAGTTGTGTTCATGATGCTGTCAGTAAATGCCAGTCACTTTCATCCATCTTTGTTGGCCAATTTAATCCCAAATGCTGCACTGCTGGACACCAATGAAGAAAAATTCTAAATTCCATCATTAAGTTGTATGAACTGTTAAATATTTCAGATTTCAGACAAGTCAGTTGCATTTAGTAAATAATAGCCAGAAAATTATAGCTGTCAAATCTAATCTTCCTGATGGAAAATTTTCATGATTTTCTATTAGGTAAGGGTTCTATCTCCTTTGCAAGTAGTCAGGTACCTTATATCTCATCAAACAGAAAATACACACCCACATATTCTGAGTATCAGTTATTCTTCATCTAGATCCGTGAGACATTTGACTTTTGTTTAACTTTACTAATTTCACAATTTTAATAAAATAAGAATAATAACTGCTATCTGTTTAGGAATAATCCTGAATATTTGCTATTCAATTGCAAGAAAAAAAAAAATAGAGTGGGACCCTGAACTAATTTAATATTGTGAATATTAGGACACCTCCAGGACGTAATGATTACCATTTGTGGTCAAAGCAACAGCTTTCAAGCCCAACTCTCTAACATGATATAAGCTAGGGAAAAAAAAGTTTAAAAAGAAATCCAAAAAACCAACAGTCACAAAATTAACACTTAGTCTTCATGGATCTAGATCAAGAAACCATCTCTGATTCCAAAATCCGACCAGGCAGGTATGAACCTGCTGTTTGACAACATATCAAGTGATTTGTGGCTGTACAGATCCCTTTATCTCCTAGGTAACTTAATTTACTGAAAGAGGGAAATTAGCTTTGTACTAACTTCTTGTACTAACACTGCTATTTATGGCTGTTCTATCTGCAAGAGGTAATCAGTGATTTCTGATGCTGAGTTTGAACAGGGAAAGGGGCAGACTGATCTGAGTTTACCAGGAACCTAAATACAGCCAGCATAGGTACACAGGGACACATCAGGTCTCTGGCCAGTTGCCTGGTTTAAATTCCCCAGTGTATCGAAACCCAGAAGTAAACCTCAGAAATCAATGCAATGTATTCTTTCATGGGAGGGCACTGAGAATATTTAAAACTGCTGAAGTGCTGAAAGATGTATTAGGTGAAATACCTGAAAGATGTCAGGCACATGCACCTGTATTTTAGCATCAGGTGAACCAGATGAACCCTGTCCCAGTTAGGTTCTCACTTGGGCAGGCTGAGCATTTTCCCATGGAAATTTAATGCTAAAATTAAAATTGCATAATGGGTGCTGTGATATAAGTCTCGGGCTTTGCACAGTTTGAGTGATTGGATTATTTCTTCTGTTTCTCTGAATGCAGATCACCCAAGGAGGATAGAGAGGAAGGTGGTTCACCTTTTCATCAGCTCATATCCAGACAATAATGAAAGCCTTCTAAACATTCAATTTTTTGTAAACTAGCTTATCTGAACAGGGGTGCTGCCCACTCCCAATGGAAAGTGGACAAAACCCCTCCCTATCCTGGTGTTCTTATGTCCATTTAGGGTGACAATATTAGCATGGCAAGAGTAAGAGATAATAAAGGACAGTTTGATTTTCTAATAATCTGGGAAAATTAAGAGTGAACCTGGATCATCAAGTTATTTTTGAAAGAAATTTTAGTGAGGTAAACTAATGGTTTTACTTTTTCTCACTCAAAGCACTGGAATATTTTTAAGTTGCCTCTGTGTTTTGTAGGTTCTTCATAAGTAAAACACTGACATAATAGAAGGGAGGTTACCCAATATATTAGAACATTGTTACAATTTTGTCTTCAAAAATATCCTATAATTATTTTCTCTGGGCATTTATACAGTAGGATTTGGCCAAATGCAGGAAACTGTAGATAAAGACAGTGAGTGATTTACAATTTCAAACTAATAAATTAATTGAATATGGGTTTTTTTGTATCTATTCATTAGAAAACTCAAAATAGTTTTAAATTCTGACAGTGGTCCTGTGTTGTGGATTAAATCTACACAGTGAGGGAATTAATTTTGCATAATCCATTTATCAAAAAAGAAAAAGACAACAATTAACATTGTCAAAATAATGCTTCCTAAGACGTTTCCAAAAGCAATTCATTTAAGGAAATTATTTTTAAATTTTATGCATTATATTACTGACACACTTAACTTCACTAAAAAGGTTTACAAGACATACTATTGAATTTTCTCATTTGCCATTTTCCAATTGCATTACTTCTAATACATTTGCCTTCATTATTCCAAAAAAAAGAATCTTATTTCTCAGTGCATTTTTCCCCCTGCTTGCAGTGCCATATGTGTATTCTTAAGAACAGGTTTATGTGGACCAAGCATTGAAATCTGAGCAGATGCCAGCTGTGTGTGGATACCACACCTTTCTCTGTTGCAAATGAGTGGTTTGGCTGCTTTAAGACACCATCAAAGGTATTGGTAAAAGCAGGGTTTAATATGAATTTGTGGAAATGTGACTTTACAAAACTCAGTGGCAAGGTCCACTCTATTACTTACATCCACAGGAAGATCAAATGGGAATGCAAGAGAGTATAAGGGTACAAAGGATATGGATGCAAAGATAAAGGTACAAAAGGGTTTTGCAGCACTTAATCACTTTAACTTTTGCAAAGCAATTCAGTAGGGTTCACAATAATTGTAACAGTGCCTTAGCTATGGATCTGAGGCAGCAACATCCAAATCATAATCAGTTTATACACCCACAGGTAAAACCTGTGTGTGCAAAGGCACCTATCCGAAGTTCCCCTTGGGATCAGTGAAATACCCACATCAAATCCCCTGGAGTTTCCCAAAGGGAAGGGCTGCACCTCAAGGCCTGTGGAGGGGTGGGGGGATATTCTTGTGGTCAGTAACAATCCTTTGTGACTCACAAGCTTAGAGTTGGGAGCTCCACAAAGGGAGGTGCTGGCACAACTACTGCAATCCAGGAAAGCTCAGAGGGCCTCACTCAGGACTGAACACTGTTTATGGGGTCTCCAGATGATGACTTTGGTCACCATTCAGTTTCCTTCCTGGCCATAACCCAAGCTGGTAACTACCGCACTTCTCTTTGCAGTGTCAATCATAACATTTCCCTCAGGCTATAATTCCAGTGGGGCTGTTTCATTTGGAACACAGTTCAGGTGAAAAAAAAGGGATTATTGCTTATCCTTTGTTTCCCACCTTGACTGGGCAGCTGATGGTCCCAGCTCTGCCATGCAGGAACTCCTGGTACAATCAGTGAATGCCTCACAGCTCCACTGGTTTCCTCAAGGCATCATTCACCAGTTTGGTCAAGGCTTATCAGGATCTTCTCAGATTGTACAGCAGGTCCAAGGATGGGGAAGGGAGGGGGACAGAGCAGAGATGTACCCACCACAGCCTATTAAATATATAAGTAAATAAATATCTCTAGATAGTGTAAATAAATAAATAGTATAAATATATATATATATATATGTCTGTATGTATGTATGTATGTATTTACACAAGAAACAGTAAACTGCAGGTAAAAATCAATGGTTAGGTTACCAGTTCTAGAAAAAATCCTCTTTGAATATCTCACAAGGTACTTAGATCTTGGCAAGAAAAAGAAAAGATAATTGTTTGACCATTGAACTCTTCTGATAATTAAAGGCTAACATGATCATCACTGCCTGCTTCCTGAGATTAACAGTTAAACACCCACTCTGAAGAATTGCTAGATAAATATTTCACTGTCTGGTTCCTAAATGACTTTTCATCAGAACACCAAAGGGCCCTTGTCAGCTGTGCTGATTTGGTATCTTTCTCCCAAGTAAAACAGAAAGAGAAGTCAACAGATATTACAGGGGGGAAAAATGGAACAAGTTGTAGGTGTACAAACACACATAAATCACACATATAAATACATATTTATATCTCAAGGAAAGTCTTTGGAATGGGGGAGGGTAGAGGAATGTAATCCTATTTTTCTTATTATTTCTAGTGAATGCATGAAGCATTACATGAATCTGAAAGATTCTCGGCATAGAACATTTTAACATATAGGTTTGGTTTGGTTTTTTTTCTGGGAAAATGCTTCTTTGCATTTGAAACTTTTCAGGAAGTACTGCGAAGATTTTAAGTAAAAAGCTTTGGGGAGGCCTAAGGTTGGATGTTTTATATACTTTCTCTTTTAGCTTCTAAGATTTGTGTAATTAGTACGCTACTACAAAATAAATACATTTGGAATTGGATGTATTTGGCAAATAAGCATTCAAAAATGCTTGCTAGACTTTTTTCCCAAAATTGATGCCTATCTGTATGTCCCTGAAATTGCTGCTTAGATGGTTGATTACCAGAGGAAACTGAAACTGCTGTTATTTAGGGATGTTCTCCCACGCTAGATCATTACAAAAATTCCTGGTTCCATTAATAAAAAACATTTTCTGTTATTATTCCATGCAGTTTATATAGTGAATTAATCATTCATATTAATGAAACAGTGAATTGCTACTTTGATACCTAAGATTAACACAAATACCGCATGAATTATTTTTACAATAGTGCATATAACCAAGGAGAAAAAGTTAACTATTCAAGATTATCGGGTATTTTTGCTCAGTTGTGTCTTTTCTTTGTTTGCTTTGTTTGCGAATCTCCTCTACTTCCTGTTTGATAACTGGTTTTGATTTTGTCTCAAATACAGTAAGATTTCCATCCCTGCACTGGTTTCTGGCATGGAGTGCAGCTGCTCAGAGGGATGCAGGAGTTTTGTCCCTTGCTTTTCAGTTTTCAAGCTTCCACCATCTTCAGGAGAGGCAGAGCAGGGAGGGGATGGATGTCTCTGAGCTTCCACACACACTCTGCCAGAGGATTTTTCATTAGTTCGACTGGCAGGAGTATCAAATCCAACAACTCCAAAGGGATTAAAGAACAATCTTTTCGCTGTAAAAACAAATCAAATCACGCTGGGTTTTCTTACTGAGTTCTTAAAGGCAGGGATGTCACTTACCAACTGTTTATACAACCTCGAAAAATAAACCTCAACAAAAACCCAAAAAACTGAATTTCAATTGCCAGCATTTTGAGATAACCAAGGCGAGTTTTCATATTAAAATTGCAAACTGCTGGATGGATAACCTGCGTAATAGAAGAAGAGTTGGGGATTTTTTGGCAGCCACTCCTGTTTTCCAGGGGTCAGCCATGTAGTGACCCCCGTGCTTCCACCCTAAGACTCACATGAGCCATCTTCTATATGGACAATTGGCATGGGATCTGCAAGGCTAAAAATAGAGTGTGCTTTAGGAAAAAAAATCAAACAAATGCAGTCATTTATTTGATTAAGATATTACTATGTGAAGTGCCTGTATCTCTGTGCAATTACTGTTTTTATCAGAATTATGTTCAGCAGGTCACGAGCAGTAAGGGATGCTCCAAACATGGGAAAATGAAAATCAGATTTTAAAAAAAAGATCCATTTTCTAAAAAAATAATTTTCTTCTGTTTTTGAATTTTTCTAAGCTAAAGGCTGTCATGCAGTGGAAAGAGCATTATTATGCTGTGAAAAGAGTCATAAAGAGAATTTTGTATTATATCAATACTTAAAATATGCAAATATGATATCTTCACAACGCCCCAAAATTATGCTTGGCATGAATTCTTAGCAACAATACAAATATCATCATCTTCAAATAAGCAGGTATAACATGCTGCTCAAATAGCTGTAAAAACAACCTCATCACAGCTCTGGGAGCATCCAGATTTCATCTTTGATGTAGGTAGATTTCAAGTAGGAAAGGGAAGAAAGTTGTCTTAAACATCAGGGTGTGTTGGGATGAGCCTTAATGGGATGAGCAACTACATATTTAACGTGGAAAGGAGACCTGCTGGCGTGCATTTACAGAGCTGTTGTCAGTGTAAAAATGGAGTTGTAGTGCTGTGCAGGCAGAGCTATGGGGGCTGAGTGCTGTGGCACAGCCTCCTCCTTCCCTCCCAAATCCCCATTGAAACAAGGTGGCCTCAGGTTAGCTGGAGTCTGTCTTGGTCACTACACCTAAATTGACTGTGATTTACAAAAAGGACAGGAGGAAAATAGCAAAACGAGTTCTTACACAGATGTTTCATTGTGGGGTAGATACCCTTTCTCACCTCCTTTCACTGTAAGTAATTTCACAGGACTTGATCCTGACCTCCTTAAATCAACAACCACTCCTCTGGCTTTGGTAGATTTATGCCAGCATTTGAGATCAGGATCAGATCTCAGCACTCCGTTTTCTTTTATTTTTTTTCCTGCAGGTTTGCAAGGAAAAAAAAGCAGCTCTTTCTGCTCACTCCAGAGCAAGAGTGGCGGGAGGGTTTTGCCTAAGGAACAATGCATCTTTCTCTGTACACTGTACAGAATTCCCATCTTGTGCATTAGAATAGATGTTGAAACAGTTCTAATTAACATTTTTAATTTGCATTTTAATTGCCTGCCAGGGTGTGAAATTACATGCCTAGGTAAAGGAACATTTTCTTTAGTTGCAGGGTTTTGCACAGGCCCAGTAAGGCTGAAGCACCCTGGCCACTGGTCATTCCCACAGCTAAGGCAGGGCCTGACCCAAATCACAATCACTTGAGTTGAAAGGATTCACATGGATGTTTGTTTGCTTGTTTATTGTTAATGAATGGGACTCCCATAATTATTTTCTGTCTGAAGATACACATCAGACCTTGATTTTAAAATTGCCAGTTGCAAAGATTCAGTGCAATCATTCAAAGGTTGTTTTGGTGGCTAATTACTGTCTTTGTAAAGAAAGCACCATATCCAATCATATGAATACATACATTTTTAAGATGGTGTCCTTGTTTCAGATATGAATTTGCCTACATGCAGCTTCCAGCTGGTGCACCCTGCAGTTACATAAAGGTCACAGAAAATCAGTTTAAACCACTTCTATTTTCCACAAGACAGAGTGAACTTTCCAGATTTTCACCTCTTAGGGCAAATTTTCTGGCCCTTACCCCATTTCCACGGGCTTTCCTGGAGTCAATTTCAGCTCCTCAAAATCATGCTCAAGTCAGGGATGTATGAACTGGGCATTTTCAAATCTCAGCTAGAGGGATGCCAAAGGCAGAGGGTGTGCAGCCTCCCTCTGCCAGCTTTGCCCAGTCAACTGCTGCATTTGCTCTTCTGGGCACACTTTATGCCAGCCACACACACATCCAAGGCTTCTTTTTTTTAGAGCTCTTCTCCCCAAGTCACACCATGTCCTCGTGATGAGGGATTCAGGTGTGTCCGTGCTGAAATGTAGGACTGATTTGCTGGACCTCATTTTCTAAAAATCTCTGGACCAGAGTGTCTCTGTGAGACATCCCATCCACTATTTCCTGCAGAGCAACATTTGGTTCATCTTTAAAGCTTCAGTGACATTTTTTGGGGTGGGGGAGGCAGGTTTCCTTATCAAGATGTAGCATGTAATTCATATCAGGGCAGGAACCTGTACCTGGATGACCCTGCAAAACATATAGACTCTTCAAGATGACTCCTTATTTAATGACATCCTTTGGTGGGTTTTAATTCATTTGTTGTGTGCCATGTCGAAATTATATCATTCCTCTTTTCTGCTGAAAATAGCAGACAGAGGTGCCAAGTCATTTGCTTTACAGAAGTCTATTACCAAGTCTATTACCTTAAGACTAATTCATTTGTCATCCAAACTTGTAATCTCATAAAAAGATACCAAATTAATTTGAGAAGATCCATTTACCTTAAACCCACCTTGATTAGCATTTAATTTTATTAGTCTTTTAATTCTTTATTGCTTAAGCCTTGCACAATCAATCCCACCACTGCTTTTTTTTTCCCAGGGATCAAAGTCTGGATAATGCTCTCTTGCTTTGGCCATTCTCTCTCCCTTTTAAAGATATTGGCACAATTTCAGCCTTCTCTGGACTGCCGAGACCTCTCTCATGTCCTAATGTGTCTGAACATTCATTCATTATTAGCAGTTTATAAAACCTACCTTCTCAGATACAATTCTGAGTCAACAAATTTGTTAAATTGCCATTTAACATGATCTTTCAGGGCTGCTAGGCCTAGAAGTAACTGTGTGCAATGTCCCACTACCACGATTTTATCTGCAATAGCAAAGAGATCTTAAAATTCCACAGTTTTAATAATACCTCCCATTTCCTTTTGTAGTCTTATTATTACTGGTTTAAGCCATTGATAGCCCATTTGTGTGTTTTACTTGTTCCTTTTTAATACAAATTTCTCCCTTCTATATCTTTTTTTCCGAATCTGTTTATATTTACCCTCCCAACCAGGGTGGGTTGTTTTTTTTTTAAACTAATCTGAGTTTCTCTTTATTCTGGGACTGTTCTTTGGCAAACTTGGTTAAACAGTTTGCAAATACCATTTCTATTTTCCTGCTTAAATGTTTTTCCTCCTCACTGGTGTGTTAACATTTGGCTTTGTGAAATTTCCATTTTGGAAGACAAAGAGTTTATCTGACGTGGTTTATCTCCTAATTTTATGTTCACACAGTGGATGTAACCAAAGTTGTGCTGCTGATACCTCAAGCTGCTTCAGCTCCCTCATTGTGTGAACGAGTTCTCTTGGCCGCCAAGATGAGACATGATGTAGATGTCCCTGCTGGAAGTAGCCTTTCTGTCAGAAAATCGCCATCTGGGGACTTCAGAAATTCTGGCGGACTGAAATTTCCACTTTTTGCCATTCAGAACAAGCTGCCTCACAATGACAAGTGAGGGTTTGCTGCAAACAATATTGATACATGGTTAAGTAGTAGTCTTGCTCTATAGGGATAAAAGATTAATTTAATTTCCTTT
Source organism: Acridotheres tristis (assembly GCA_037013685.1). Taxonomy (NCBI): domain Eukaryota; kingdom Metazoa; phylum Chordata; class Aves; order Passeriformes; family Sturnidae; genus Acridotheres; species Acridotheres tristis. The sequence goes on from CM072885.1 coordinate 63,964,996, forward strand.
TATGACAAGGTAACCCACCTGGTTGATGAAGGGATGCTGGCCGATGTAACCTCTTTGGTCCTCAGCAAAGCTTTCAGTACTGCCTGTCCAAGGATCTCTCTGGACGAACTGTCCAGCCACAGCTGGATAAACACATGCTGTGATGGGTGAGCAGCTGGCTCAGGGGCCAGCACAAAGGGGGACAGTGACCAGGGTGACACCAGGCTGGTACCGGTCACTGTGGGGTCCTTGGCCCTGTGCTGTTCAACATCCTCACTAATGACCTGGATGCAGGACTCAAAGGAACACTCAGTGATTTTGGCAATGACACCAAACTGGGAGGAGCTGTTGAGTCCCTCGAGGGCAGAGGGGCCCTGCAGAGAGCCCGGGACAAATGGCAGGGCTGGCACTCCCAGCCTGTGGGGTTCCACAGGGGAAGATGCCACATTCTGCCCCTGGGATGGGGCAGCCCTGGCTGTATGGACAGACTGGGAATGAGAGGCTGGAAAGCAGTGCCAGGGAATGGGACCTGGGGGTTGCAGGCTGTGCCAGCTGGACATGAGCCAGCTGTGCCCTGGACCCAGAAGGGACATCCCTGTCCTGGGGACACCAGGGCCAGCATGGCCGGCCAGGACAGGGAGGGAATGTCCCGCACTGCTCTGGGATGGGGCAGCCTCACCTCCAGTCCTGGGGGCAATTTTGGGTGCCACAACATAAAAACCATAAAAAACACATTAAGCCATTGGGGAGTGTCCAAAGGAGAGACATGGAGATGGTGAAGGGCCTGGAGGGCAGCCTCGCAAGGAGTGGCTGAGGTCACTTGGTCTGCTCAGCTGGACGAGAGGAGACTGAGATGAGACTCATCACAGCCTGAGCTTCCTCATGGGGGAAACAGGGAATCAGGAACTGATCTCACTGGTGACCAGGGACAGGAATGACATGAGGCTGTGTCAGGGGAGTGTTAGGCTGAATATTAGGAAAAGTTTCTTCCCCAGAGGGTGACTGGGCACTAGAACAGGCTCCCCAGGACAGTGGTCACCAAAGTTGAAGAAGCATTTGGAATACACTCTGATACATATGGTGGAATTCTTGGGGTTGTATTTGTCCTGTGCAGGGCCAGGAGTTGGATTTTGATGATCCTTGCAAGTCCCTTCCAACCCAGGATATTCTATGATTCAATTAAATGTAATAGTGTGAAGCATGTATCACCTAGAGGGACACCACAAGCTTTACTTCTTAGGTGTAATGGATGAATAAATATTCCAGTTGACTAACTTCATAGTTGCCAGCATCAACATTTTATAGTGTGAGCAAGTTTTATTTCCCTTTTGCCCAGTTGATCTTTTCTAAAGAGATTATAAACAACTTAATCAACATTCCTGTCATGTGTCATCCTATTAGGTTTCATTAATATCAGCTAGTTTTAATGCATGGTTCTAAACAGGCAATTTCTATTCCTTGCATTTATTACCTGGGCTTTTAATCTTGATACATAATCAATTTAGGAATTTCTGCACAGCATAGTCTGTGTCTATTATATGTTGCCAACACCAAGCTTTTGAACAGTCTGAGGGTTTGGTGGTACCTTCTTTTCAGACATTTCTGTTAATTGAATCCTCCCATTGCAGCTCCAGACAGCCCTGTCTTCTGCAGGAGTGGAGCTCTTCCAAGCCATGCAGTTTCTCTGTTGCCTCAAAAAGCAAAAATTATTTAACTTATAGCTCCCAAGTAAGCAGCATTTTCACTTCACTGTCAGGTTCTTGTATCTTCTGATTTCCTTCATTTTCCTCCAAGCAGACATCCCTCTCCCTCAATCCCATTTGGAGTGTAAATTTTATAAAGTTAGATCATGAATCAGTGCAGGAATATCTTCTGTTTTCAGGAGGTATTGTCCTTTGTGTTCTGGTTCCACTGTCAGTTCAGCCAGCCTGTCCTTTGCAGGATATTTTTCCTCTTCTTCTCCAAGCAACAGGAGCTGGTCTTCCTCCCTGGTTTCGTCTTTTCCTGCTTATTCCAGGTACCCAGTGAGGGGATGCTCTCTGCCTTTCACTGTGCCAGTACACAAAATTCCTTAGACTTCACTTGTGGAAATTGTAAGAAGGCTGTGCCTTCATATTTACTTATCAATCATCAATTGAACAACTTCTAAAGCAAAATCCTTCCACAATGAATGGATCTTTTTGCTTGCCATAACTCCAGTTCCTGCACTTGAAATCTCACATCCCAGCTAAACCTTTCTCACTGAAAGTACGCTGCTCTCGAAGTGAAGGTTCAGGACAGTAAGTGTCACTCTTGACTTCTTCAGCCCAGCCAGAAAAGAGCACACTGCAAAGATGGACATGGCTTCTCTTGAAAAGGTCTTGAAAAGTTTCATAAACCTTAGGGTGAGGTCATATGAGGATGCTTTTGACTCATACCTATTTAGGTATTCATTTTACTGAGCTCAGTGCTTGTTCTTCTGCTGAATTGAGAGGGACCAAGACCAGCATTCACTTCTTCAGAGTGGATTTTCTTTTTGCTCCCCTAAAACAACCAAAGCGAATCAAGCTATTGCACTGAAGACATCAGAGCACCAGAAATAAAACTGGCAGACCCCAGGATTTTGCTGTGGCTCTTCACATACATTAAGATTTGGAGTGGCTGGGGCAGCCAGACGGATGTGGTGGCTGCCTGGAACTGGCCACCAGTCTGGACATCAATCACCCTGAAGGATGCCACTGTGTAGCCACATGGGCTGGGGAGAAGGGCAAGTGGCCTCCCTTGGGAAAGCAGGGCTTGAGCTTTCCAATCCACAGGACAGAGCATTTTACACCATGAGGGTGGTCAAACACCAGCATAGATGCTCAGAGGGGTGATGAGCTCTGCATCTTTGCAGATACTCAAAGTTCAGCTGGAGCAGCCCTGAGCAGCTTCCACAGCTTAAAGGAAGAGGTTAGACTGGGTATTTCCAGAGGTGCTCTGACCTGAGCAACTTGGAAAAGAGACTTGGGTCATTTAGCTCCTCACAGCTGGTTTCCAGATTCAATGGACCCTGGGCTTCTGACAGAGTCACTCCCACTGGTATCAGCACCCTCTTCTTGTGGGAACAGCTTCACAGGTCTCTGAAGTCATGTACACAGGAAAGGAAAAGCCTCTGTGAAATCATCTAGGAGTCAGGAGAAGTAACTGCCTCTTACAACTGCAAGGAATTTGCAGAATAAAAACAGTCTTTATTTTCCCTTTATTAAAAAAACAAAAAACACACATAACACCTTCCTATTTCAACTCTACATGTAGGCTCTGAGTTACAGATGATTTTTAGACCAATATGGGGACTGCAGAACACAACCACTGTTAATAATGCCTAGCAGAGACTACTAACACAAGGCTGTTCTTTAAAGCATGCTCTCCTTTTTCACTCAGAAACAGAAAACAAAGCCAATAGGGAGCATAAAACATCACCAGCACTTCTGAGAGCCCCATTCAGGTAATTTGCTTTCATACATTTTGTTGTTTGCCATCTCCCAGCTTTGAGTTCCTTTTGTTGTTTCTAATAGACAACAGCAGCTTCAAAGTTTGGAGGAACAGTTCCTCTTCTGCCACTGTTGTCCTTTTTTCCTTTAGCAAATTTGGTTTTGGTGTTTTGTTTTGTTTTGTTTTGTTTTTTAGGTTTTGGGGGTTTTTTGTAAGTTAAAAGGAGCTGCTTTAACAAAGCATGTCCAGGATCCAGGAGAGATGGATGCCTTATACTGTGACATCCTGTGTTCATGGAGAGATGGAAGGACCCTTTCCTGACCAGCAAATGTAGCTGCACCCTTTCCCCTCCATCCACACAGCCTTGTGGGCTTGGCAGAGAAAGTCCTACTATTCTGATTAAAATCTGTGCACTAAAAGCTCCTGTACCTTTATTTTAAGGGAAGGCGTAAGCTTGGTTGCAGTTGGATTAAAAGCAGATAAGAAATCCCCTACTTTTAACTCAGTAGAGGGCTCAAAATTTCTGAGTTTATTGCAGCATTTGTGAGTGCTTAGTGGTTCCAGCTGTCATGCAACCAGCTCAGTGTTGACTCCAGTGCAAACACACTGACGCAGAGCTGCAGGCGGCTGATGAAGTGTCTTCATCATAGTTTTCTGAGTGCCTTGTCTATATTTTCATGATTTATTACTTCCCTGACTTTCTTAGGTGTTAGAAAGAACAATGAATCAATCCAAGCGTTTTCAGAGTGGGGACTGCTAATTGCATGAGCTCTCTTTACCACTCGAGTGCTGCAGTTTTGACAAGTCTCTTGACCCCATGTTAATATATATGATTAATTATTGTTAAGGGCGTCTGCAGAAACGGACCGGACAGGCAACTCTTCAGAGCTTTTATTTCTTTCTGAACAAGCAATAAACATAATTATGTTTACACTGCGTTCCAGCTGGAACAGGTGGGGAAAGAAGGTGCTTTTGAAGGTGTGGGGGTAAACCATGGCTGTCCAGAGATGGGCATCCAGAGAGCACAGGCTGAGGTGATGGGGAAGCTGGTTGGAAGCAGTTCCTTTCATGACTCCCTGGTGGCTCCACTGCAGCTTTCCCTTTCCTGTGTATGTCACTACAGAGCACTGCAAGCAAGGGCAGAGGTGCTGCACTCCTGGTGTGTGAATGAGGGGTGGGAAGCACCACGGGCAGGCCACAAGGTTATTGGGGTGCCAGATGTTTGTACCATTTCACAAACTGATGGAACAAACCCTGGTGCTGTGGACCCCTCTGGGCCATTTTCTCTGAAGGCTTTCCCTGCCCTGCCATGCTTTCCTTTGCTGTCCTTCTCTGCCTTTGCTCTGTCTGGTATTGGCATTCATTCTCCCCAGAACATGGCTCCTCCTTCCCAGTGGAGAGAACCTGCCCCATATGCAGCTATGCACTTTTGCCTCAGTGATGCCAGGAGTTGTCCCCAGGCTCACCCCAAGCAGAAGGAGCTGTCTCCTTCCCTTACACCACTCCTGGCTTGTTGCAGGTCTTTGGAGCTAATGCTACTGGGGAAGGTGTTGGGGTTTGTCTGTGGGCTCAAAAACAAGGCCAGGATGGGTTGACCCTCATACATCACCCTTGGGGAGCCCAAAGAGGTATCCAGAGTGAGGGTATCCATGGCAAGATGCTTCTCAGGGAGCCCCAGTGTGAGTGCTGTGAAATGGCAGGGACCAACAGGAAGCACAGGAGCTGCTGGTAAAGGCAACATAATCAGTAGCTGACACACGTGAAGAAGGATTTTAAAACACCGCATAGCAGAAGCAGCTAGAATGGCTGTGCCATGCAACAGCCTTAGAAAAGAGTAGAAAAATATAGAAATATCTTTTCTTCACCTGTATTAAACGCAATTAAATACTTTATCCTGCATAAATGTATTATTTCTAGGAAATTTGGCACCTGTAATCATGGTGGGAGGTAAAGTGGGCAAGAGACCCTGAAATTTGCCACTGTGGGTTATTACACTGTACTTCTCTCTGCACAAAGGCCTCTTCAGCACGCTGGAGGTGCAGGGCCATAAAGGACCTGACCTTGTTGCTTTCTGTCCCTTGTGTTTCAGCAGAGCAGCAACACCATGAGGCTGGAAGAGAAACTCAGCAGGGACAAGGCTCTCTCTGAAGTTCACAGTGCACAACACGAGGGCCACCTGGCTCTGTGTCCTGCAGAGGAACAGATGGAGTCCCCTAGTCCCCTCCAGCAGCTGCAGCCCCACTCCCCTGCAGGCAGGGTCCCCACCAGGACACGTTGCCCTGTGGACAAGGGGGCACTCATTGAGAGAAGGCACCTCAACACCCTTTGAGACCTCATCTCACCCTTCCAGTGGAAAGCTTTGTACCACCAATCTTGATATCTTCCAGTATTCCCAATTGGCACTTGTCAGTGAGCTGGGCTAGCCCCCACAGCCAGGCTCTAACTGCAGTAGGGAAAGGGCACAGCACCTTCAACTCTCCCCAGCCTTTCCTGGGTGTTGGACAGCTCATGTGGTTGGGCAAAGCTTTTTCCTTACCCTGATTTTGAAGCTTCATTCTACCATAAGCTGCTGCAAAGTGTTTATAGCAACCAGCATTTTCCCATCTCGCCACGCCCAAGTTGCTCACCCCATTCAGAACACAGAGAGAATGGCAGGGTCAATGTAGTGAGAGTACTCCAAACAGCCAAGCTGTCTGCCTCGTTGTTTCCCATGGCTGTCCCCCTGGCCCCGAGGCCATGCAGAGGCAAGACCAGAGCTCCGAGGGAGAGAATGGGCTGTTCTCCCACAGCAGGAAACGTGTCCACAAACCAGGCCCACATGGCCCAGGATGGGAGCAAAGAGCACGAGGGCACGGTGTGCACAGACCCAGTGACATGTGGTGAGGTTAATTGCTCTGCTCAATTTTAGTCCATTATGCTCTGGAGTGGGAGCACACTTCACTGGGAGGGGGGAAACAATGCCGACCGATTTGTGCAAAAGAAAAGCCTGTTCCTTTAATCTGTTTGAAAGCTTTTGTACATCAAAGCCCTGGCCAGAAGAGCTATCACTGATATAATTGGTGTAGACAATTGTAAAGGTTTTGATAAAGACCTTTGTGGAAGACCTATTCATGGGAGCCAAGGAAGAGTCATGATTTGGGCAGCAGCTAAGAAACAAAAATCCCAAAAGCAGAGTGAAGGCTGTGCAAACATCACACAGCTCCTTACCCCACCCAGCAGAACCCTCAGCTCCCCACACGTGGTGGATGAGGGTCCAGCAGCAAAGCCCAACCAGGGATGATAAGGATTGCCAAGGGCATCATCAAAGCCAGGGGAACTGGCCAGAGTGGGGGAAGTAGATCCCCACCACAGACACAGCCTGGGTAAGACTTCCTGAGAAAAAGGGGTGATGGCTGTGGTAAGTCCAGATCAGTTCTCACCTCTTGAAGAGAAAACCAAGCTAGGGCCATGGGCAGCTCACCACAGTGGTCCATTTGGGTTACAAATATATGCTATTATCCCAAGATATTGGATGGAAGTCAGGAGAGAAAGTAGCAGAGAGCTGTCTCTAAATGCTCAAATAGGAAGGAAGAGGAGGTCGTCTTCTGGCACTGCTGCCTCTCACCAACTCCCAAATGACACATTAAAGAGAGAGAAGGGGGGTATTTCCAAGATGGGAAAGTAAGGGAGTTAGAAATAGAGCCTAGCTAGAATGGAAATTATTTTAATTTCTAGATGAAGTGAGTAAAAAGCAACATAATGGCCAATATACAAAATAACAAATGGCACAAAAGAGGTGTGTATAAGTGCTCCTATTTTCACTTTTCACATAAAAAGAGAACAAAGGGACAGTCAATAAACCCAAGCAGCAGCACACATACAAGGATAAGCGAAATACTGTTGTTCTAATGCACTGTGCATAATCATCCAGGGTGCTCCCTGTTCCAAAAAATCACAGATGCAGAGAGACTTGCAAGAAAGGAACAGGAATGTACCTGAAAGGAAAGACCATTTGCAGTTATATTTGCTCTGTGTGAGTTACTTGAGCAGAAAGCAATAATATGGGTTTTAAGAGAGAAATTTTCACATAAACAGCAATAAATGGGAGGGGGGCAAAGATCCCCATGGGCAGATTATTCCAAAAATTGCCTTCTAAGGGATGACTCGTTCCTCCTTCCTCTGAAGTGTTTGCATTAACTGTTGGCAGCAGTCAGTGACTGGAAATGACAAACCACTTCTCATCTCCTCTGGTTCCCTCCTGCAGCAGGACCAGAGCACCTTCCCACCTTCTGTGTCCCCAGCATGACCCTAAGACAGGGCTTTTGATCTTTCCTGGAGCACCAAAAGCAGCTGCTTGGGTGGGTGCTGAGTTCCAGCCTGCTCCTTCCTTCTAGTCAAGGAACATTTCACATCCTCAGCCGTATGTGACTGAGGGAGGTAAAAATAATCTTGTCATCTTTTTTCTTTTTTTTTTCTTTTTTCATTGACGTGCAGTGATATCTCCCCTATTCATTGCTGAAATGAACCAGAATTAATCTCAGCCTACAATTCTGCCTGGTGATGGGAATGCACATATTAGTGATACACATCAGCACACCTTCCTTAAGGAGCGCTGCCACCTGGAAAAATACCAGTGAAGGTCAGCAACGGGGAGGTGGGGCAGGAAATTACTTGAGAGGGCAGCCCAAATTTAAATGGAGCTGATAACTGCACAGCTGCATTTGCAGACATCTTTTCACAGCCTCCCTTATCTGAGGTAGATCAGAAACTTAGGTCTTTCTGTGCCCACAAAGTTAAAATAAAAATATTAACCTCCCTCTCTGTGAGGATGTGTCCTTATACCCAACGCAGAGCAGGAACTCTCCTTCCCCCAACTGCTGCCCACTCCCAAAGGATGGCATCCCAGTTCCCAACCTCTCCAGAGCTATGCTGCAGCACTCCCACCATAGCTTTTCCCTCCCTCCTGAACACACCTAGCACACTCTCCCGCCAAAATACATCCATGACAGGCAGCGGTTCCTGTTTTCCCCTCTCTCTGCAATCCCAACCTCGTTACCCTCTGCAGGAGATGTGGTGGCTGGGAGCTGGGGGACAGAGCAGGGCACCCTCTGCTGATCCCCTCCATAACAACTTTAATGTCCCACAGCCTGGCTCCTACCCCTGGAGAAAATGTCAGTCATTCCAACATGGGGCTGATCACATCAGCTGAACATTAAGAGACCTTATTTTTTGTTGTGTGGTTTTTTGTTTGGTTTTTTTTAAGACTTTATTTGTCTAACATGCTTGACCAAAAATTACAACACTCAAGTTATGTCAAAATGATTAAATAATCTTTAAGCTTTCATACCTCAAGTACTTTAAATGATATTTTGAAGTAACAGTTGCTTTCATATCCTTTCCACATAAAAATACACAGTATTTGGAAGATACCTTAGGAAAATTTTTTTTTAAGAGAATATTTTATGGTTGACATAGAAATTTTGCTGAGGCTAATAAAAGGACCTCTTCCCTTCACTTTAACATTTAAGTGCCATGAGCGAATGTAAACATTTCAGACTTTAACATACAGCCAATTTTCTGCCACATTTGTTGCAAACCACTTGAATTGTGACTAGCTAAGCCACTTTATTCTAACTACATGCTATTGTTCATCTTCCCAATGATGACAGGAGTTCATATTCGACTATGAATTTCAGTTCTTACTGATTTAGGAGCTGATCCTGAAATTTCTACACCAGTAGCTCTGACAAAAGTGGCCCCATCTGAATTAATGGCAGACTGCTCATGCACTTGTGAACCACTCACCCAAAAACCAGTTGCAGGTGTCACCAATTGTTGTGGGTTTCGTTTTCAGGAAAAAAAGCAGCACATTAGTTTAGACACATGGTCACCCAACAGATTACAAGAAATGACAGACCTGTGACTTTTCATGTTTTCTGGGGGTCTGGTGGATTCTTGTGGGTCCACAGCATGAGCCAGTTGCTGGGCTTGAACATCTTGGCTCCAGGCAGCACCTGGAAGAGCTGCTGCACATGGAAAGCCAGTGAAAAGCAGAGTTTGTGCCCACCTTGCTCAGAGTTGAAGCTCACATGGCCTGCTTTTGCAACACAGGTATTCTAAATTGTTTATGTGTATAATGTACATGCAGCTGCTACGTAAAACTCACATTTACATCCATGTAACACACACAATTCTCCAATGCATGTGAGCAGGTGTGGGCTATGCACAGACCTGCAACCAACTCCAAGCTGGCAGTGCTGTGGTCTGCCCAATGTGTGTGAACAAGATTAATGTCTAGATGCTGTCAGCCCCAAATTCAGGATGTCCACATTCAGAATACAGCAGTAAAATTATCTCCATCAAGTCAAAAGGACATGCTTGTTAATTCAAGGCAGAAATCCATTTCTTGCAGGACATGTCTGAAGCCCTGGGGGTTTTTTGGTGGCTTTGTAATAAATTCTTTTGCTTCTGCCTAGGACAGGACTGAAATCCTTGCAGCTTCAATACCTCTGCAGGAGAGCTGCACAGGCAGTATCGTGGCTGTGGACCATCCCAACCAGCTCCTGGCACGTCCCCTGCTTTGCCTGGTGCCGAAAGCAACACAACAGATGGGTTTGTACTGGGTTTGTGCTGGGCCTGTTTCAGCAGTGTCCATGAGTGAGCAAAGAGCAGCACCAGGTCCCCTGAGGTGACCTCTGCTCTGCACACTGTGGTGTGCACTCATTATTCAAAGCCACCCAAAAGTGAGTGCCCAAACTACACTTTGGGTTGATGCCTTCCCCTTGCCATCTATGGTTATCAAGGACAAAAATTATCACAATGACATTTAACCACTCCTGACCAGGGCCAAAATTAAACCAATAATCTCAACATTGGCTGCATGTTCCATGTTAGCAGGTTTTAAACCAAAGGTCCCAGTGGGTTTTTTTAAAATATCATTACTAATCATTGGGTGGGCTCTTTGCAGGTTTTTTTCTCTTTCTTTTTTCCTTAAATACAATCACATATCGCTTTACCGTATGAAAACACAGTTATATTTTTTACCTTCTTTTTTTAAAGGGAAATGTCATCCTCTTTTTTTTTTTTTTTTTTTTTTTCTTAAACAGGCAAGGCCAGGTTACAAATTCCTGAGTTTATACTGCACTTAACACAGTCTCCCTTCTTGAATGTAGAGCTGTTTACAGCATGCTGGCAATATGTACCATTTCCCTTGCCATCTGTAATGCCAGATGTAGTAAAACTTCATTTCAGTACAGTACAGTGAATTAGGGCCTCTATTGCATTGGTTTTCAATAGATGCAAAGACTTAGATCTGGAGGACTTGGAGAAATAACTTTCCTCCTGTGACTGGTCATTTGTGCACCATCTTTTATATTTGCCATGTTGATTAAGGGAAAATATCTTTACCATCATTTTTATTTTACCAAGAGCTCACTGGAAAACATCTGAAATGAGGAAATCCTAGTCTAAACACTTATGTTTAAACTGCAAACTTTCTTAAAGAAACACTCCTTTGAAAGACATTGTTCTTTTAATAAGTCCAATATACGGTATGTACAAAAGCCCCTACTAGATATATATATATATATAGATATATATATATATGTGTATATATATATATATACGTGGAATGCATTCACTTTTCTGTGTTCACAACATTTTAATGGTGAAATGTTAGTCTTTAATCTGTTTCTGGCACCAAAATGTCTTTGTTCCTTGTCCACTTTTGTTACTCTAAATTTATCTGTGAAGAGCTAGCAGGGAAAAAAAGAAGGATTTTGCTTTTTTTGTTGAATGGTTCCCTATTGGGATTCTCAGCCAGCAATATAAAGTTGCTAATGTGTTGGGTACAACTTTAAATCCTCATTATAATCATGTGTTCCTTGGAGTAGGTAAGTCAATAACTATAGGTGGATTAAGTGGCTGGTAATTCACAGTGCACACAGATGCATTCACATAGGTGGTGGTTCCATCAGCCATGACACCATAACCTACAAAGGAAGAAAAATTCTGGTTACTCTCATTATCCCTTATTATCTTCTTTATTTTTTAATTACCTTTATCACACAATGATAAATGCCACATTTTTTATTACTCAGAAGGAATTTTAAAATTCTCTTTGTGCGAAACAGAAATGTTCCCTGAATCAATGCAATCTTTGTCCTACAGCAGAACTTCTTAAATTGTGTAAGAAAAGCAAAATGGGCCCTCAGGAGCTAGTGGCTATTATCTCTGGCAGCCAGCTCCCTAAACCTCCTTAGAAAGACAGATACTTTTCTCTGCACAGATTTGTCTCTTAAAACCTTTTTCGTTTTAGAAAGGTTGCTTCTGACCGTTCAGGTTTGCAGTCATCAGTGCAGCAAATTTTGGGCAATTTTAATCTTTCCACCTTTCTTTCCTGCCCTGTAATGAACATCCTTTAACCAACCAATGAAGAAAAAGCATTGCTTGACTGAGGCAAGTACATGTGCATGTGCATTTGGGCAGGATTTGCCCAGTAGGAACCCCTTCTTGCTATGTCTTTGAACTGGTTGACCAAACTTGATAGAAAGGCACTAAAATGCCTGCCCAGACTGAGAAAAAAATGACTTTACTATTGGATGCCTTGTCTAACAGACAAGGTGAATTCACACCGTAAAACATGGGAACATTTCCACAGGAGAGCACACACATCCCTGTGCCTCACCAGTGGTGAAAAAGCTCCAGCTACATCTCATGTCTGGCTAGACACCCAAGGCAAACAATTCCAGAGTGAAATCTGCAGAAAACCAAATTTCCAGCTCTAATGCCTGTAGAAGAACAGTAAAATGATGTTTCAAAGAAGAAGCCCTTTGACAGCCTCGGTGTTATGAAAAAGCAGACACACTCTCCGTTGTCAAAAATCTTTTAATGAATCACTAGGAAAAAATGCAAGCTTGATTACATGAAAGTTAAAAGCTTAATGTTGAAAACTTTTACTGAAATATTATGATCAATATGAAGAAATGCATTCATCATCAGAAATACATGATTTTGGAGAAATCACCTGGTAGAAAGCATTTGTACTTCAATCTCACATTTCATAAAGTTAATAGTGAAATGTATTCATTGCTATATACACACTGAGTTCTAGCTATTCAAATCCTAGATACTGAGGACCCTCTGTTTTCTTTGAATGCAATTTTGTGTCTTTCAGAGCACAGAAAATTGCATAATTTGCAAACAAAGAAACAGCCAAATGCCTTTCTTTTTGGTTCCTTAGAACATCCTGAATAATGCAGGGCCTCCTGCACCTCCCATGGAAAAACCACACTATAATTAGGGATCAGGAAGGGAAGAAAACTCTGTCAGGTTCCTGTCACAGGCATTTCTTTAAATCCCTTTCTGTTTGCCACAGAACAACTGTTCTGAGGAAAACACAAAATGCACGGAGGACAGTCAGCACCACGGCTGGGACTTTCTGTCTCCTCAGCTACACATTTGGAGAGAACAGAATCAGCCTGCTAACACACTCCTTTTGCTGGAACATTCCTAATGCTGCAGCTTTCACTCCTGTCCCCCTGCCAGCAGAGTTTCCTTGGCCATGACCTCAGTGGAGTACTGGCTATAATGGGAAAATAGCCAGAGCCCCTGCCATGCTGCTTGTCCCTTCCATGAATGGATCAGCAGCAAGCCCATGTGCAGAGGTATTTTTTGGCAGACATGGCAGTTCAGAGAGGGAATAGGGAAGAAACATCTCTTATAAGCACCTCTTCCCCCCAGATGTTCAGTAAATGACTGCTGCAGATGTAGCTACGCTCACTCAGAGGAAGAACTCATCTGTTCAAATCACGCATTCTCTCTACAAAGTGCAGCTTCGTTTGCACAGGCTGCCTGCAATGGGAATTCTCCACTGCAGAGATTTAGCATCCCACTGAAAAACAGGCTCTGCAGCTCCCCATTTGTTTTCTCTAAATTATGATAGTTAACAAGAAGAGTACCTTGTTTCTGTGTTTTGATACCTACTGTGCCAACTACATTAATTCACAGGATTTACCATTCTATGGAGGTGCCATTCTCTTCCCTCGAGAGCCAAACCTGGACTTGGTTTTAGCAGATGTGATTTTGTTTACCTGCCTGAAGCTTCATGGCTTGCTGTTTGCTTATATCCCCTGCAACCCTCTTGGCTTACAATTTCTGAAATGACAATGAGTTTGAACAGTATTCTCCAGCTCTCTTGGTTGGAATATCAAAGACTGCTCTAGCAGCATTATTTGTTTACTCTATGATTTAACAGCACTTTGGACATTAACCAGGCATTAACAGGTCACAGCAGATGAGACACATGAGGAGAATGGATCTAATCCTTGAGCTATAAAATAATGATCTGAACATCTTATCCATTTATTTTGCACCACTAGAGATGTCACTTCTAAAGTGCCATAGTGAAAGCTCCTAGCAGCAAGTCAGAGAGGGATATCTTGGGAAGGGTTCTTCACAAAACCAGAAGTATCTGAATGCCAGATCCTCCAGTATTTCCATCTCTACACTGGTGAGATCCACAGAGATCATACAGCAAAGGCTGGAGCAGTCCCAGAAGCAGAAACTGGCAGTTGTGGAGTACCTTTTCCTGCCAGTAAGTTTACACTGCCAAAGACTGAGCAGCTGATAATACACACTTACATGCCAGTGTTCACTCCTGCACAGCCCACTGCTTTCTGCTTGGGGTAGGGGCACTGCTTGGAGCCTTGCTGCCTTACTCTGTGAACAGGACAGACAGCATCTACCTTTCCCTTTTCCTGGAGATGAACTCCTGCTGTCACTGACTTCAGCAGAGCATATCTGTCACCATTTACTGCCTTGTGTAACTTTTTTCCCCAGTTAAACATCATATAGTCAATAGAACCACTTGCTTTGTCTGAGCACAAAATGTTTCCCCTGCCAAAGCAACTAAATGCATCCATAAATATCTTGGAACTTCTATACCAGGCAGTGGTGACATCCCTCTTGATTTCAACTTCATATACACACTAATGGGGAGAGACAACCCTTATTGTACAATCTTGAAGATCAAGCCTTAGAAGGAACCCTCAAACATTCCTACCCCTTTTACAAGCACAGAAGCTGAGACACAGAGATCTTTCACGAATTATTGTGAAGCACAGATTCTGCTGAGAAAAAAATCCCTCCATCCTAATATTCAGTCACTTTGTGTAACTACTGGACTTATGTTCTTTTCTAAAAACTCACAGTACTCCTGTGAAGGAAGCATCAACCTGCTTTACAGATGTAGAAAATGAAAGATAAACTCAAGTACAAGCATTGAAATGTGGATATCAGCCAATTTCACCTCTATATATGCAGCTAAATATGTATCTGAATTCTAGAAGTGCTTCAGTTCAGACATTCAAGTTTGAAAATGCTGGTTAAGCGTTCTCTGTATGTGGTTTCTAAATATATACATATATATAAAAATAAAGAAATGTGTTCTGACCTTCATGGATATGTCCAAAAACATGAAGCCTTGGCTGTATTCGTCTCTGGACTGTGTTCAGCAGCTCAACACATCCTACCCGTTGCATTTTCTTAGGAACCCAGTCTAGAAAACCTTAGGAAAAGAAAGGAAAGCTTTAAGAGAAGACAGGTAATCCACAAAGTTGTGCTGCTATACAGCATTTTTGAGATTTCATATCTCGTGGCTTTTCACAAACAGTCACAGAAGAATTGAAATAGCAAAAACTGTGTCTGCTTTGGTAAGCAGAAGAAGCTTTATCCATTTTCTTCCTGAAGAGAATGAGGTGTAAAGAGCAGGAAGTCCAAAGCAAGCTCGTAAAGAATTTAAAAGGATGGTTAACTATTTAAAACCAGTCCTGGGACCTCCTTTTTTATATTGAACATTTGAACCAATGTAATGGAATCTGTGCTGCCAATACTGCAGCTATATTGTTATCACATTGAATCCTCCAGTAGTGGAGCTCAGGTGAGGAATCCACTACATGCCCAAAAAATAACATCTTTGAGTTAAACCAATTCATAACACAGCAAGCTCCACTTGCCTAAACGGAAGGATCTCAGGTAGGAAGAGAAATTCAGGTCTTTTGCAGAAGACGTATTTAAGTGCTTCATTTACTTGCACAAAAATTGTGTAAAAATGCATTTCTTATGAAAATAGACAGAAATGTTACATCAGCTTGCCTCTTTGTCTAAAAATACTGTAGGGGGAAGTTTACTGCCAACTGAAGTCTCATGTTTCTTTCCAAGTAGTAGTATAAAGAGGATGTTGTATTGGAGTGTTTGCAACAACCAATTTGTTTTCTTTCTATTTTTCAGTCATTTTCATCAGGCTCAAATTTGGAAACCTAAAAGACAAAATCTTCCTGCTTTTATTTTGTTGTTCTGATATTTTCCCTGCATGCCTGTCATAGTTTTGCATCTCTTGGATTTGCTGCAGTAGTGTGAATATATTGTGAATATATTGTGATTTTAGCCAGAGGTACAGAGCCTGGACCTGGTTTTCATACATTTGCTTTTGATGTCCACTCAAGCATGGCTAAGCAGCCAACCAACTGGTTTAAAAGACCAGAAGGGTGGTATTCAAGCTCTTGGAAAAGCTCTCAGATTTGCTAGCTTCAGGGTAGGTTCACACATTGAGAAATACTTCTTTAGCTGCCAGTGCTTGAAAACTGGTCTC
Source organism: Acridotheres tristis (assembly GCA_037013685.1). Lineage (NCBI taxonomy): Eukaryota > Metazoa > Chordata > Aves > Passeriformes > Sturnidae > Acridotheres > Acridotheres tristis. The sequence goes on from CM072885.1 coordinate 63,981,056, forward strand.
GGTAAACTATGAGGTTTTACCAAAATGGCAAAAGTTTGCACTTGTTTCGTATCTACTCAGAGAGCTAAGTTCAATTTTCAGGAAAAAAAGTTGGGAATGAGGAATCCTAAGTGCAAAAAGAGGAAGTTCTGATCAGGGTCAAAGACCTGAAGATGCTGTTTGGCACCTGTCAGGGGATATAGAAAAAAAAAGCCCTGCTGAGCTACAGCCAGACTGAGGAATGCTAACTCCTGCTGAATTCACTTGTGCCATCAAAGAGAGGTCAAAATTCACTGGAGAAAAACAGTATTTATGATGTCAAAGTGAGGCCAGCAATTTCACTTAAATAAAGTCATGCTTTTTTTGCCTTTTTTTTTTTCAGAATAAACGTATTATAGCCATAGGTTTTATTACTTCAATGATTTGAAACAGTTAATTGTCAAAATGTCTGCAGTGAACATAAAGCCAAAAGTATTTCCACTTCAAAAACTTCACAAACAAAAATCCATAAAATTAACTTCTCCATTAAATTAAGCATTATTTATGTTGAACATGTTTTTGTTTACATGCATTATCACCCTTCTGAAGCCTTCCCATATGTTTGCAGCTTATTATGTACACCTGACTACACAAACTAAGAATAATTGATTACACCTAGCTAACAATTAGAGTTCATCTTAGGGGTTTTTTAATGTTTGGTTACTTGAAACAGGTTTCTGCAGCTGTCAGGAAAGTATAAATCTTTGTCACAGACTATCAAGCAGACAGCTGCAAATGAAGACTTAAAGGTGAAATTAAATTTAAAACAAAGAAAAGAAAGTGAACTTTTGGAAGAGAATAAAAGAATCATAAATGGAGATCTTTAGGAAACAGAAATATGCTGATATGGAAACGAGCATTAACACTGATCCCATAATCACAAATACTGTATTTCATAAGCTGTGAAATATATTGCATATCTTTTTTAATGATAATACACAGGTTATACTAATAAAATGGTCAAAAAATAGTTGTTTTAACCTTTTTTTTTTCTCATCCTCTGTGAACCTCCCATGTATCCCTGCCCTGGTTTCATCCCAAAGCACTACTCTAAAACAGAAGAGAAAAATTACTCGGATTTTTGTTACATGGTTAAATGAAAAACAAAGTTAATTAACTCTTAATGGTGCTTCTGCATCTAAATCAGACCATTTCAGATCTATGTAATAATATAGTATTAATTAGTTCAGAGGGATGCACAGTCTTTTGAAGCGAGGGAATGAGAAAGCAGCACAAAAATTGGATGATGGACAGAATTTAGGAAGCCATGCTGGAGAAAAAAAAAGAAAACAGAATTTGCAAGAGGCCTGATTGCTATTTATGATCATTAGGAACAACTCTAGTGAGGTTCTGAGTTCCAAGATCAGAACAACAGGAATCAGCTTTCTGGTTAAAATAACTGTCTGGGAGGGCCAAGGAGGATCCTGTCTCCCAAAAGATCTGTGGACAGAGCTGCACAATAAGGTGGTTCTGTAAGTTAAGCAGAGTGCTAAGTTCTTTGAAGTGTCCTATATTTGTTGCCATGGGTTTCAGGAAGACCAACAGCTCCTGCCCTCGGGCACAGGGTCCTGTGCCTGAGCTGTCTATTAATGCATCAATAAGAGAGAGACAAAGAAAGAGGAACTTCTAAAAAAAAAAAGGAAATTCTTGGGGGATGGTTGAAGATAAAGAATTTAAAAAAAAAAAAAGAGAACACATACTGGGCTATGGAGATGAGTGGAATTCACATTACTCCATTACAATCACTGGAGATGGGTGGCCCTTCCTCCGAATTACTGCAATTATTAATTTACTTTTAAATTATTAAATCTATTATGAAATTTATTACTAAAGTCTGTTGAGTGCTCGCTCTGCAGTGCTCTTCAGGGGTCCTCTTCCCTCTGCTGATGCCTGAGGCTATCGGGGAGGCCTGGCTAAAGGTGGTTGAATCTCTCCACTTCCCAACATTAGATTTCAAGTGAATCTTTAGTCATCTGAAGGCTGGATTGTTTTACAGCTGATCAGCTGGCTTTAAAAGGGGTTTTCAAAGCGTTGAAAAAGCTTCTGAAAAGGTATTAAATATGACTCATAAATAAAACTACATGAAAGACACAGCATTGTGCCTTGGATCCTGGCAGGGATTACCCCCATACCATACCCCTGAGCTGATATCTCAGGGCTGAAACACTTAATTTCTGACATCCACTTTTACAATACAGGCTCATATTAAAATCAGTCCATGGCATGGCATGAGACTCCACTTAGGTGAAGAATCAAAACACACACCCCTAACTGTGAGAAACTCTGCTCACAAAGAACTACTTTCCCCCAGGATTAGTGAGCAGTGGAATGCAAACATGTCTTTCTAAAGAAAACAAAACACAAACCCTTTAGACACTTTCTCCTCCAAGCTCTGAAAGAGAAGAAAGGGTGGAAGACGAGGGTTTTAGCTTCAGGAAATTGGGGAATCTAAAGGTTTAAAGAAACCAACTGCCTTAATTTTGAAGAAAGCACAGTAAGACTCAGCAGAACATTTGAGTAAATGCTTCTTATTCATGTCCATTTATTACATTAGGGAGAGTCAAACACACAGTCACATTAAATATAGACTAGTATTTGTTGAATCCATTGAAAAAAGCTTAAAAACCTTAAGCTTTTACTAAATCTGGTCAAGTTTGTGTGATTGTATTATTTCTGTAGCAAAGGTAACGTCAAAATTTTCTAGAAATATGAGAAATCTATTATAGATAGAGAGCTTTTATATCAGCTATATTAATATTTGGAAAATGCACATGCAAAACTATTTCTTTTTGATCTGTTCATCTTGCCAAATTGTACTAGAGATAAGGAATTCAACCATCCTGTCCAAAGAACAGGCAAACAATGGGAAGCATCTGAGTATATGAGGCAGAAGGTGCCCCAAGTCAGCATGATGAGGGCAAAAAGAGATTCTGGGTACTTGTTGGTGGGAGAATGCAGTAGCAAGTCAGGGAGAAAGTGATAAAAAATAAATCCTAATAATGCATTTCTCTTCAGACAGGCTCCATGCTTTCAATCTAGTAATTTCACTAGTGGCAGGTTAGACATGTGCATAGGAAAACTAGACTCTGCTTATTTACAAAGCTCATTATGGCTTTATGTGTTTATGTTTTATTTCTTAAGCCATTATTTAATTCCCTGCCATTGAGCAGAGATATCATAGGTAATCATGAGCTGAAATCCTGGTGCTGCTGAGATTAGTATGCATATTGCTTTTGACTTCTGTAAGTCAGGATTGCACTCTTTTTCTAAGGAAAGCCATCAGTTACCATATAATCATCTGAAATACACAGCTAAGAGCACTATTATTTTCTTACCGAGAGGTGGTCCATGTGTTATAAGAATATCTATTCCATCTGGAATAAGGTTCCATTTCTCTAATAGTGCTTGGCCTCGTGGAAGATTAAAGCCCCAGCCATAAAACCAAGGTTGCCTGCCAAGAGAGGAGGAGAATGTCTTCAGTGCTACTTCCATGTACTGGTTATCTAATTAAAATACTGAGGTTGACTCTTTACTACCATGGAATTTGAAGACACAAATAGCATTCATTTTCTTCTTTGTGTGCCCAGTAATCCCCTCTTTCCATACAAGCAGTGTTGCTTAACTTGTGTGGCAAACGTGTACAGTCCTCCCCGCTTTCAGTAGACAGCATACAGTAAAATATTCACAGTATTGCTCCAACTCCTTACAAGCCCTGGATACCAAGATTCCATGTGTGGATTATCACGCTGACTCTCACAACATTTAGAAGAACAGCTGTCCCAGACACCTCCATGTGATTTATGTTTCACATTGGCTCCCAGCACGTTTGGCCCTTAGCCTATGACCAGCTGGGCAAGGACAGACCCTGGCACCATGACAGATCCTGCTCCAAAGTCAGAGACATCGTCTCTGCTGCTTTGTTTCCCTAATTGGATACATCCCATCAGAACAAGAATGCTGCTGCTTCTCTTACACACAAATTTCTTCTGTCCTCTGGTGTGTTGACTTGCTTTTAAGTAAGACTTCCCATATTCAGGATTCCTTATCAGACAGGCATTTACATTTTTTAAAATGTACTTATGGAGCAGCTCATCATGGAGCAGCGGGACTGTAACACTGCCAGTCAGAACATGATTTATCTGTATCTTGCTATCCCATTGATTAAAAAACTATATTTCACAGCAATTATATCACAGTGTTAAATTATGTCTTGCTGACTAGGCTCTAATTCTAGGTCATAAAATTGAGGGGTGAGTTTTAGGTTGGAAGTTTAAATAATTTTTTGACTGATGTCTTGTAGCCATACCCATATTTGAAGAACAATGAACAGAAAGTTTTTCTTCCACAGACAAAAAGAGGCTCAGTTATTGATGACTGAAAAGCTTTTTTCTCATCCCCTGCCTTTTCATCACATGCCCTGGATAACCAGGGTCTTGAGAAACAGGTGTGCCAGGAAAAAAAAAAGGTGAAACTTCGAACATCTGCTATCAGGACCAGAAATACATGTCCCAGCCTCCAGAAGCTGTGATGAGGGAGGTGAAGAAGGTCTGTGAAGGAGAGATGCTAACAGCACTGGCAGTGAACCACAAATCTTGTTCTGAATAACATTGGCTCAGGCCAAGGCAGCTGGCTAAGAAAAACACTGATCCCTACATCAGGCCACAAACCCACACTTTCCTGGTTACCTGTTCAACATTGCAAGCAGCCTTTCCTCACCTTCCTGATGCCAGGGTCTGGAGGGAGGCTCAGGGAAGACCTTATCTCTCGAAAATTTCCTGAAAGGAGGTTTCAGCAAGGTGGGAATTGGCTCTCTTCTCCCAGCTAACAATCAACAGGACAAGAGGAAATGGCCTCAAGTTGTACCAGGGGAGGTTTAGATTGGATATTGGGAAAAATTCTTCACTGATAGGTAAAGTGGCTAAGTCAGATGTCTGGAAGCATTTAAAAGATATGTAGATGTGGAACTTGGGGAAAAGGTTTGGTGGCATCAGGTTTATGGTTGGACTCAGTCATCTCAGAGGTCTTTTCCTAAACAATTATGGGATTCTCCTAACTGGTTTATTTTGCAGCAAGGTACCAGTAATGTTACCATGTGACATTGCCACACAGCAACCACACAAGCTCTGTGGAGCTGGATCTGCCCCTCCTCACATTCAACTCACCAATGAGATAAGGAAATTATTTCTACCATACAGGAATGCCTAGAAAATAAAAAAAAACCTTAAAGACTGCAAGATGCTTGGATATTGCAGAAGTGGGAGGTTGTTTTTTTCTAAACTCTTCATCCTTTCCTGCCTTGGGATTGCATTCCACACCTAACATGCCAAGTATATTTCTTCACCAAGAGAAAAATACACAACTGTTTGGCAAATTGTCTGGATGCCCAGGGCACGTTTTCCAGCAGCAAGAGCTCACTGACAGAAAATATTTGCAAGGGCAAATAGGTGGCAAAAGAAGTGTCAGCACAGTAAATAATGTGTTTTAAGTCATTGACAGTTTCAAAGGGTATATATCCCTGCTCCCACCCCTCTCTTGGCCGGGTTCTGTTGGGCAGGGACAGGATTGTCCCCAGGTCCCCATTGGGAAGCAAGAGGCATCACCATCCCACAGGTGTGCCAGGCACAGAATAGAAACCAAGGGGAAAGACCAAGTGTTTGCTCAAGAAGCACAGGCCAAAAACTCACAGAATAGTTATCTTAAGACTACAACAAAGCATTTTTAAAGAGAAATAATCATGACTGCCACAGGTCTCACCAGAAGTCAGCTTAATCCTGCTGAAATCCAGACGACCACAAACCACATACACAGCTGTGAGAGCCTCTGCCTGCTTCTACCAGGGCTGAACTACACACAGCCACTTTCTAAAAAAGCCCATTTCCCCTTATGAATAGGCATGATCTGCTTATTAAGACAAGAAGCACTTTCCCCATCCCTCCCTCCTCCCTCCCTCGCTCCCTTTGTGGTGACTGCAGCGGGGCTGGTAAGTTATGCATGCTGGAGCTGTTCTTTTGTGAAGGGGAGATGTTACAACTTGTGTGATTTGCCATTATGCTGTCTTTTGTGACAATCCCGAGATGGAAGGAAATGTCTGGAATATTTCTGGCAAAAAATAAAAAAATAAAAAAAAAATCCCAGGTCCAAGAAAGGATTTAGCGGAGGATGTTGGCATGCTTTACATTGGAGAGAAGAAAGACAAATCACACACTTCAGTGCCCCCACCCCCAAAGCAAAAACCATCTTTATAACCACATAGGGATTTTATAAATCCCCACACCCCTTCTTCTGAAAATTTATTACAAAACAACTATCTAAGTTTCTGAGTAGGGAAAAAGCCTTCTTCTCTAATACCCACTAATGAGCCCGTGACCTGGATATCATGCAAAGACAATTTTGTCTAAAATTTGCATTTATGATCGAACCTGAAAACAAAGTTAAATTCTTTATGTTGAGTACTGAATTTCTGTATTCCCAAGTACTGCTTACTCAGGAAAAGTGTAATTATTTTTATAATGTATTTTTCAATAATATTTTACATTTGACAAAGAAAATATTGTCATGTATGCTCTACAAGAGAAAAATCCACTCTCCTAAAAAATACCCAGAAACCAACTCAAGAAAAATTGATTTGGCAATTAAAGACATGCGTCATTAATGTATTTCACCTTTGAAACGAAGCACTCATCTGTAGAAATGTACTTTGATTTAGGTCTTACCTTTTTCAAGTGAACAGTTTGAGTGTCTCCAACACTCTACTGAAATTCAACCGTTTTATTATTTTGATAAGAATAATGATTGTCTACATAGAAGACTCAAGGGGGAAAATATATCAGAGGTGAATTTGTTTACAGCACAATTAACCTTATGTTTAAAACATTTGAACAAGTTTTGCAGGCCAAATAATCTGCCACACAAAAAGGGCTGAATTATCAGAGTTTGTGCTAGAAATCGGATGTTGCTTTATGTACTGAATTTCTATCTTTCTGTTCTAAAGTAACCATTGGAATAATTTTCTTACAGAATGATAGTTGCTATGACAACCATAGCAAATTTTCCTTTTCTGAAACAGATGTCTCATTTAGTTGAAAATTAGAATGTGAAAAACCCATGGGAAAAATTAATTCAAACTTTAACAGAACACTGACTACAATGTAATCTCTTATAGGTTAACCCCTTAACATCTTTCTGCACTCCTATAGTAACCTTCTCATAAATTCTAATTAAACCAGTTTAACCTCCTAGGAATGACCTTCTTAGCTATCATTAGCACTTTAGTTGTCTTTGAAAGGATAATTTCTGTTATAATAGTAACAAAAAGAAGTCATGTTAAAAAAAATAATGGTCAAACATATTACCTCCCTAATTATTTATTAGGGTTTTTTTTCTTTTATTCAGCTAGTAGTGGAAAGAGCTAACATATAGCCCAAGAATTATTTTGTCATTTAAATGGGGCTTTACTTAGTTTTACATGTGGGGATGCACCACATATATTTGACCTGCCCTTTATGTGAAAATGGAAGGTTTTTCATTTTTAAACCACTGGTACCCATCTCAATCTGACAGGCAGCAATACAAACAAGATATACTTGATTGGGAAGAACTATCAATGCACATGGATTTTTCTATTGCAAGCAATGAAAGACTGAAATTTGATTCTCCACTGCCTTGATTCAATGAAAACGTTTTAACTCAAAGAATGGTTTCCTTCCTTCCTTTCTTTCCAGCTCAAGGGGACTCTCCACAGTACCTGGGCACCCCTGCAAACAATCAGGGCAGAAAACCAGTAGGCATTCCCAGAAACATCCCCCCTTGGCACTGCCTGCAGGGCTGGGGGGTGGCAGCTAACACAAGAGCTGCAAGATTTACTGCAGCAGCTGCCTCTAGGCTGCCAAGCTGAGTAACACAAATCCTGCCACCAGTAGGCACCAATTACTCTCTTTGACTTCAAGGGAAAAGCCCGGTAGCCACAGGGAGCTAAAGGTGGTTTGACTAAACAGCAGCAGTGTTTCAATGGGATCAGTGGGCAGCATCTTGCAAACACCCTGGTAGCAAAAAGTGCAGAACTGAAGCACATTGTTCCTCCTAATTTGTATTTTTTCCTATAAATTTTTTTTTTTGCAGCTGAAAGGCAGGTTCTCTCACTAGAATTCCTTTGCTTACCGAATAAATTTCAAAGGTTCACAAACACATGCAACTTGCTCCAGTCTTTTCTCCACAACTGTTATCATTTTTGTCCTCCAGGAAAATAAACAGATATTGGTTGGTGACTGTCAAGAAGCTCAGTGGGAAAAGAATGGACCAAATCACCTTTCTCAGTCCTGCTCCTCTTCCTGAAAAAAGCAAATATTCTGTATTTAGAAGACTGGGCTACCCATGCTGAAAGCTATACTGGCAGGAGTTACTGGTCAAGGGCCATGGAGCACAAAAAGCAGATTCATCAGTGGCAAACATGGGCAAAACTCCAACACATCCTGATTCCCAGCCCAAGAAAACTCACTGCTGGACATTTAAGTCTAATTTTTCCTGGTCTTGATATCATCTTGCTATCATAACTAGCTACAGTCCTGTAAACATGGGTGTACAGAACTATGTACACTGCATACTTTCCCTGTGTACAGGTTCTTCAGGTATTCATATTTTTATATTCCCCACCACTGCATAAGCTGAATTTACCCAATCATTGCATTTGCCTTTTTAGCCTTTTCTCAGGCTAATTAACTATTTTACTGAGTATTTCTATTATTTTTTAACTCTACTTTCTCTCCAAGTAAGCATTCACAAGAGTTCATCTTTTTAGGTTTTTTTTTTCTTTTGTTTGTTTGTTTTGTTGGGGTTTTTTTGTTTCGTTTTGTTTTTTGGGGGGAGAGTTTGTTGTTGTTGTTTTGGGGGTTTTTTGTATCAGCCATTTCATCTAAAGTAGTTGTGAAATAACACAGACCACTTTGTCTTTTCTTCCTTACATGCAAAAGGGCCATCCAAAGCAAGAAGGGAAAGGACAAAAGCAGCTATCAGGCCATTGGTGCTAAGAATGACTGTTTGTCAGGGCGCTGTTTGTTTACAGGCTTTGAAATTTCATTCAACATCTGGGTATCTGAGTCAAACATAATTGAGGTCTAAGGAAAAACACGTTTCAGAAGTCTTTAGGAGGATGAGAAGATTTATATTACAACTAACTTCCATATGAGAGAGGCTAGGGTGCTTTTAAAGAACAACAGTGTGCAAAAATAATTTAAGCATGCAAAAAAATTTAAATATTTTCATTCTTAGTTTTGAAGTCAGGTCTTTTTTAATGGAAAGTAAGGCCTTATAACTAACAAATGGAAATGGTGCAACTCAGATCCTCTACTGGCCATAATACACGACTCTGCTTCCATGGGGAAGTTTGCCCTGCTTGCTTTGCATCCAAGGTTGTCATTCTTGAAACTCTGAATCAAATTAAATTATTGTTTTCACAAAAGGAAAGAAGGATAAAAATCTGAGTATGGCCCTTTGTCAGTAATTATTTCTCTTGCAATTCGAGTTACACATGAAATCATTCATCTTTTGTTTAGCAAAGGATTTCATACAGCTCTGACTGCAAAGAAGAAAGAATGAGCTATGACTAATAGGAACTGATCATTTCTAAACATTAATCTGTTATAAAACAATGAAAAATAAAATGAAATCTACTTTATCTTCATAACAAGAAAACAAGAAGGTAACAGGTAAGGAGGAAAATTAATGAAAGACTGAATTTAAAATATGCCAGTACCAAATGCAGATAGTTTATCTCATTCTTCTGAAAGGCAAATGATTATACCCCATCTGATATTTTTTAAAAATAAACAAGCAAAGGTAGAAGCTAATTTGGAATGATTACTCAAAAGATTCAATGCTGAGGGTTCAGATGTAGAACTGTACAGACTTTCAGTACAGTCTTAGGGATTTAATGCAGAGATAAGGTCTTGAGTTCCTGATGTCTCAGAGTCTGTTCCTCCAGTCTCTTGAATTCTCAGCATCTAAAACTATAGATACAGCCAGATTATCAAGCCCATATTTGAGATACTGATAGCTGGTAGTCACAGAAAGAAGGGTTAGGAGAGGAGTTAACAGCCCCTCTGTTTGCAGTACAGCCACAATCTCATTTTAGATGCAAAACCTGCCAAGAAGGGGCCAATCCAAAAGGAAAAAAAAAAAATTATGCCCGTCTATGCATGGCATCTTTATGGTTGTTCACTGTCAGATGCCCAGACAGCTAAAGAAAAAGAATCCTTTTCCACACTTCCAGCAAGCTGGTGTTTGTTGGAGTCCCCTAATGCAGATGTTTGCTACCCGAGGAGATGGAATATCTCTTTTAGAGGTTCTCCCAGATGAAACATGACTAGAATATGTAAAATATGTAACAGGTGTCCTGAGAAACAACAAAAAAGGCTCTCACAGTAGCTGCTGAATTACTGAGTCCCCCAGTTAGAGTCAGGCCCAATAGTTATTCTGTTTAGAAATTCACCAGGTTTGCATTCTTGTCTCAAAATACCAGGAGTAATCAGGCCATATGGACTAACTGCCAGCTCTTTTCTGATTTTCTTCCCTTTTTTCTTACCTTCTTTTACTTAGAAAATTCAAATCCATTTTGATTTAAAGAAGCATGAAAAAGCTTCCAAAACTAATAAATTAATGCAACATGTGTTCATATATGCATGAAGTGCATTGTTATTAATGTTTCCAATTTAGCAACAGATTAACTTACTTCTTGTTTTAAAAAGCACATACTGATACTTCATATGCCATGTGTCTACCCGAAGTGAGCAAAATCCAAGCAATCCTAAATTCCATATTTACATTTTCCCACAGTCTTAAATTCACTCCACAGTGCAGTGGTGGAAACAAACTGCTGCAATATATCTTTCTATACCAAAAAAGTAGATGTTTAACAGCTATCCTTCAGCTATCTAGAAATCTGATATACCTTAAAAATGTACTTATCTGATGTAGATTACACAATTAGAAATATTTGACACGCACAGGTGCATCCCTGTGTTGTAATAATCGGCAAGCTTTTTCTGAACTCAGGGGGAAAAAAAAGGAATTTATGACCTTCTGGAGAAGGACAAGAAACTCAAGAGGACTACAAGTGTGTTGTGGTTTATGCAGGGGAAAAAGGTAGAAGGGCCAATTCCCAGATAGAGCTTAATCTGTCTACTGCTGTAAAAGATGGTAAAAAAATAAACACGTCAGCAACAAAATGATGGCCAGGGAGAATCTCCATCTTTGATTGGATGCAGGGGGAACATGGTGACAAGGACTGAGGAAAAGGCTGAGGTGCTCAACACTTTTTCTGCCTCACTCTTTTGGTTGTTGTCATTGTTGTCATGGTACCAAGCCCCTTAGCTGGAGAACAGGGACAGGGAGCAGAATGGAGCCCCATACTCCAGGGGCAAATAGTGACTGCTACAGCACTGAGATCCACCAAAATCTATGGGGCTGGATGGGATGGGATCCACCCAGGAGCTGAGTGCCATCACATGCAGGACAACCAGAGAATCAGCCCCAGCCAAGGTGGGTTTGTGACAGGCAGCTCCTGCTCGGCCCACCCAAGCTCCTTCTGTGACAGAAGATGAAGGAAAGGCTGTGGATGCGTTTCTCTGGGCTTTAGAAAGTCTTTGACACGGTCTGCCACACATTCTCCTGAGGACACTGGCTGCTCACAGCCTGGGTGGGTCCCTGCTCCACCAGGTATAAAACCAGACTGGTGGGGAATGGAGCCACATCCAGGTGGGGCCAGCACCAGTGGAGTCCCCAGGGCCCAGCACTGGGGCCAGAGCTGTTTAATCTTTATTGATGGTCTGGACAAGGGGATTGAGGGCACACCCAGTCAGTCCATGGCAGCGCCCAGCTGGGTGGGAGTGTGGATCTGCTGGAGGGCAGCAAGGCTCTGCACAGGGATCTGCACAGGCTGGACCCATGGCCAGCCCAGTGCTCTGAGGGGCAACAAGGCCAAGGGCCCGGTCCTGCCTTGGGTCACAGCGAGCCCTGCAGCTCCAGGCTGGGGCACAGGGGCTGGAAAGCTGGGAAAGGCCCTGGGGGTGCTGGGGACAGCGGCTGGACATGAGCCCAGGTGTGCCCAGGGGGACAAGAGGCCAATGGCACCTGGGCTGTGCCAGCCATGGGGTGGTAGCAGGGCCAGGGCAGGGACTGTCCCCTGTGCTGGCACTGCTGGGGCCACCCCTCAGATCCTGGGGCACTGCTGGGAACCTCAGCACAAGAAAGACACCGAGGGGCTGGAGCGTGTCCAGGGAAGGGAACGGAGCTGGGGAAGGGGCTGGAGCAGCAGGAGGGGCTGAGGGAGCTGGGAAAGGGGCTCAGCCTGGAGAAAAGGAGGCTCAGGGGGAACCTTCTGGCTCTGCACAACTCCCTGACAGGAGGGGACAGCTGGGGGGGTCAGGCTCTGCTCCCAGGGAACAGGGACAGGATGAGAGGAAACAGCCTGAAGCTGGGCCAGGGGAGGTTCAGGTTGGACATCAGGAGGAATTTTGTCATGGAAAGGGTGCTCAGGCACTGGAAGGGGCTGCCCAGGCAGGTGGTTGAGCCACCAGCCCTGGAGGTTCAGAAGATGTGTAGATGTGCTTAGGGACAGGGTTTAGTGTTGGCCCTGGCAGTGCTTGTTTTATATTTGGACTCAGAGGTCTTTCCCAACCTAAACAATTCTATGATTGGTTCCAATTTTCCCTGCTTTCTTAGTGGTGAAGAAAAATCCTCATTTTAATTCATTTTAAACAATGCTAATTTATTGAATGAAATAACAGCAATTCCAAAGGAAGTGTTCTAATGTTAAAGCAGTTTCACAAGTGGTAAATTACTTTTCCCCTTAAAATCCGGTCAGGGAAAAGAGAAAGAACTCAGCCAGCTTTGTTACAATTAGTTGCTGTGTCAGTGGTTCTATTTACAATTCTTCATGTGGAGTCACCATCTCCTTCTTGACGTAGTAACACCTTTACTGCGTCAAAACCTGGGCAAAATGCACACATATAAGCTACCACAGAGTAGGGAGGCTGATTCTCACCAGGTGTAAATGGCTCAAAAGCTGGTGGAGCACTGCCAAGTTACTCCAGCTGAGAATCAACTCCACATAGACCCTCTCCAAACTAGTTGGCTATTTGTGTTTCTCTTGGAAAATCGCCAAAGGGCTCATCGCAGTGCCCAACTGTGTTTACATCTCTGAAACATCCTGAAATTGCTGCTGTCTGGGACTACAGCTCAGACTGCAGATAGAGCTGGTAGTCCTTTTGTTCAAGGAGAAAAAAAAAATGGGGGGGGGGAGCGACAAAACAACAAAAAGAAAGGCACTTTAAACTTTAAAATCAGCTCTGTCTCATAAAATTAAACTTTCAAGCAAATGTGAAAAATAAAGAGAAAACTGCTGTGGGGGATAGCAATTTCACTCTTGTGGTTTATGAACTGCAGGAAAGTGAAGCCAATTCCCTATAGTGAGATTACAGGTCTCCTCTTCTACAGGTCTTAAATTAAAAACCAGCTGAATCCAAAGTGAGCTAGTTTACTGGATCAGAAGATTCAATTATTTCTGCTAAGTAACTGAATGTGAACTACTTCCTTTTAATAATATACAACTAATAATTACTGCCCAAGAAAGGACTTTTTCCTACCGAGCTAATTAAACTAAAGCAATACATTTTTCAACTGCTCTCAAATTTAACTAAAGCAGGAACATCGAAAAGCAAATCTCCACTCACAGAAGGAAACACAAAGCCACACAAAGCATTCAGACATCACAAGAAATAGGATTTGCCCAAAATTGTTATGTTGAAAACAAGATAATTTCTGGTCTATATTCAGCATACATGTATGTGTGTGTCCTGCACACTTGTACAGACACAGTGAAAGAGCTTTACTGTAAAGTGGATGCAAAGCACTTTTGGCTTCATTAACTGGTTAAACCCCCCTGCAAGAGGTCACAGTGAAATGTGTCAAAGAACTGATCCATATCCCTAATGCACAAAACACAAGAGGTGTCTAAACCACTGATTTTCCTCCATTGTGATACTCTGGGATTGAACTATTCCAGACTCTTCAGTCCCAGGCAATTCTGAGAAAAAATTTTATTTGACAGAAAACATTTTCTGGAATGTTCACCAACAAAAAAAAAAGAAAAATAAAAGCAATATTTAAACTGCTGTGACTCAGGAATACCTAAGAACTAGAATTTATTGCATTGGTTTGATAGTGATGGTATTTATGGACTAGAGTAGGTGTAGTTCAGTCTACATTTTCTTTTGTCCAAACACCTATTGCAGAGTTTAATTAGTTAATAACAACTATACTCGTTCAACATGATATAGAAAATTCACTTGGAGTTAATGAACTTTTCTTTTCTTCCATGCACTTTTTTCAGAAATGTTAACGATTCTTGCTAATTCGTTTCAGTCACTTAATTTGTATGGAAGCATTCATTAAAAAGACCTCTCCTGAATTCAGTATGATTGCTCACACAAGCATTAGCACCTGTATACTCACAGCCTGCTGAATGACCTTCACATCTCCTATATTTTCAAGTCATGAAGAAAATGAAATACTTTCCAAGACGAATTTATCACATCAAATGCAACAATTTAAGCTAATTCTTTCTTACTTTGTTAAACAAAAGAAAAAAATAGGGATAAAAATGATCCAGTGATCTGTTCCTGATGCTAAAACAGCCAGAATGTTAAATCTCACTTTCTGCCGTTGGAAAACCTTTCACACTCCAGAAGTTCAGTATCGTTCAGTTCTCTGCACCAACTTCCCTGAACAGCTGAGCTTAATAGATCTAAATAATTTTGCAGGAAAAAACATGCTTATGATCTTCCATATGCTGCAGACTAAACTACAAGTGCATTGTGGTTTTAAGTTGTTCTAGAAGCACCACTTCCAAAGTGGAAAATGGCTTCTTGTAAGTATGAAAGAGGAAATTAAAATATCACTCCAGCATTCTGCTAAAATACAATTAAACCTGTATCTATGTGCCTCAGACTGATAATACATTTAAACAGGATGATGAACTTTTCTTTCTCTCTTCTGTATATGTTGCTATTTCTTACATATCTGTCACGTCTTACCTACCTTATACTGAATGCTTGAAATAAGATATCTTCAGCATTCTCACTAGAGTAATACAGCCACATCAGGTAGGCTTAGACGCCAAACTTCCCTCAAAAATTTCTGAAACCTGAGATGCCTCATTTCTAAATAATGAGTAGGGCCTGTTATTCCCACAGACTACTTTCATTTTATTCAAGAACCACCTCAAGTCTACCTAAATTACTCACTTCTATCGCCTGCCTCAAAGTCACTAATTAAAACAACTCCAAATAGTTCCCAATTTTAACAATCAGGGAACATCTACCACTTTAAAAACATATTTCTGAGCAGAAATCCACATCATCCACATGCGAGATTTCTGCATCCATCCAAACAAAACTGCAGCACAGACATACTAAGAAGCTACCTGCTCAGAAATCTACTTAATCTGAAGTTTGGAAGAGTTTTAGAGTGAATTTTCCCCAGGAAATGGTACAGAAACAAGTGCACTTCACTTATTTGTATTTTTATCTTTTGACCAAGTGTGGGTGCAGCAAGAAAAGAACATAAAAGAATCCAGTATTTTAAAAAGAAAAACATCTAGTATGGTTATGTCCAGTAACAAAAAAAATTATTCCTTTATGTGGAAGATGCTAAGTCGGTTTTTTAATTGAAAGGGGACATAAGAACTAAGAATTGGAATGGTCACTTTGAGGCAGAAGTTCTTGCTCTCTGTGAATTCTAGGGAGTGAAACCCACAGTGTAACACCTTGAGCTGCTGCTGCTCTACATGGAAGCCACACTCCCAGCTTGGGAGGTTTATTATGTTAAATGAAGTCAGTATTTTATTTTAATACTGTTTCATTTTAATTGATGTTCATCTCAATGACTAAAAATTTGTACGAGGTCCCAGAAAGTAAACATTAGGTGATTCATCACTGGCAAAATGAAAGCGTGTCCCTCTCATGAAATGAATCTATAAATCTTCGCTGATGGAAACTGAGTTCAGTGAGGAATGAAAGAAACTATTACAGCTGTTCTTGAAAAGATGGAGGAGGAAGGCACTGAAATGGAGGCCTGGCCTGGAGTCTGCGTGGAACCTAAATAAGGTTTTTTCAGTTTGGCCTTTGCATGTCTTTGAAACTGCCCTGATTACACATGGAAGTCACCAGCCTTTCCATGCAAAGTACACCTGTGCATGTGCACACACACAAAGAAGAAGGAGGACATTTGACAAGGAGTCAAACAACAAAGTCACCTACTCTGTGATAAAACACAAATCAGACAAGAAAATAACAACTCAGACTAGTTACACACCCACAGCTAAGCACTACTCACTACACTGGATGCACTTGAGTAAAGACACTTGGCTGGAATAGTCCAGACAACTGCAATGCACCAAGAAAAGAGACAACAGGTTGGAACAAATTTCCAGCTCTCCAACCAAAGGGGGATGATGATTTGGAGAATAAGCCCCCTGTCAAGGCTGCTTTGGGCTGATACTCACTAATGCAACCTAGATGTTGACGTCCTTTAGACTGGAGGGAATTCATCCATCTCCTCTGACAAAGCCAGAGCTCATTGGATGGGCCTTACCCAGTTTGCTAAACTCAATAAAAACAAGACTTGAACAGAAAGATAGTGCTCCCCACATACACACCCTTAACTTTCTTCCCTCAATTCCCAGTTTTGGAAAAATAATGTGGCACCAGAGCTGTTGGTCCATGTGTAAACATGCCTGGCCAAATCTAATCAATGCTCCATTCGAGGGAAGCTACAAAAGCCCAGGAGTCCAGCCCAGGCATCTGTCACTGCAGGACAAATGGTCACAAATGTCTTTCTAGGCTGACATTAATATTTGCTCCCCTATCTTCCCTGACTGAGAAATTAAGAGTTTCTGAAATTCTTTAACAAAAGAATGAAGGAGGAAATGAGAATACATAGACACTCGGAAAAAATTTACTTCTCCAAAAAGAAAAATGAGGTTCTGTTTCACAGGAATGGATCCCTCCAGAAAATTGAAGCCAAGTAAAAATCCACTCTGGATAATGAGTCTGGAGGCAATCTCATCCAAAAGGGCTTCTTTAAGCTATCCAGGCCAATATATCATTTAGAATAATGAAACTGTCATATGTTTGTAAGAGAGTTGTGATTGTCCCTTTCTTTCCCACATGGTGGAAAATGGAAAAAAGAGATGAAATGCTCTCCTGCCACCTTGTATGCTTGTTTGAAAGCAGGAGGACCAAAGTTTGTCCTGCAGCTGTATACATCTGCTTACAATTATTATGGTAAGCTAGGAAAAAATCTTCTTCTGCCACTTGCATTTCTTTTGCATTGTCAAGTAAAATGTGTACTCTTATCCTGTCACTAGTGCACAATAATCCACTTCTTAATAGAAAGGCCACTTGCCGTTTTCCACAAGATCAGAGCATACACACAGAATACCTGTCTTTAGCAGATGCACATTTTTTCTACATGTTCTCATGTCTATACATAAATGCACATGCACCTTTATAGGCATTTGTTTTTACATGGCATTTCTGAATAACAATTGTAAAATATACAGTGGACTCATTCAGCAAGCACAGCAGATCCTGTGCACTGAATTCATCTGGTCTTTTTGTGCAAACACAGTGTGTCATTGTGCAGTAAAAATCCCTGGCAGTACAGAAGCAAGAGTGGATGGTATAGTCCATCTTCAAGCTGTGATTAGTACTAAAATTCTTACCTGCAAAATAGTTCGGGGTGGGGGGGGGGAAGGCTACAATAGGGGGGTGATGAGCTACAACAGAAGGCTGAAAATCTATAGCTCAAATACTCACTAATAAATTCTTAGTGTGGTTCTATGAAAGATGTCATCACAGAGTTAATACCCAGTCTGATAACACAGAACTCTGTCTGATGACAAAGACCTTCTGCTTCAAATCCAAATTCAAACTTCCACTATTATCTCAGCTTCCTGACTTCTGAGCCACTTGTTGAGACCATCTACTGCTTGTAGTGAGTGCGATAACAATAGCAAATTCCCAGTTGCAAGGCCTTTGTTGACACCTGTCCATTTCAGGTGTCTGCCTGACACACAGTTCTAGCTCTGTAGTGAGATTGACAGAATCACAGAAAGATGGCACAAAAAGGACTTCTGGAGATCTCCAGTCCAACCTACCACTCACTGCCTCTCACCACCACTAGATCTGGTCAGCCATGACTGTCTAGCCAAGTCTTGGAAACACTTAAGTATGTTATCTCTGCCACCTCTCTGCTTGCTATATTTTTACTTCTATTACATGATTTTTTTTTGTTACTGAAAAATAAACTTCAAACCTCTAGAAAATTACTTCATCCTTGGGAAATCTTAGCAGTCCCAAATATGTTATATGGAATTATTGCACAGAATGCTTTGGGTTGTTCTATCTGCTAGTTTGTCTGTCTTCGTAACAGTTCAGAGCAAAAAGAGTGTTTAAAATTACTTTTCAACCAGAAGCTTTCCATTTTACAGTAAATGTTATTGAGGAACTAAAGTTTTCTCTTTTACATTCACAGCAACTACAGCTACTGTCTGCACAAGACTGTTTCCAAGTCTGTGGATATATTCTGGCCATGCCCTGGTTC
Source organism: Acridotheres tristis (assembly GCA_037013685.1). Lineage (NCBI taxonomy): Eukaryota > Metazoa > Chordata > Aves > Passeriformes > Sturnidae > Acridotheres > Acridotheres tristis. Next base: position 63,999,731 of record CM072885.1, read on the forward strand.
TGCCAGGATGAAACCAGAGTGCATTTTCCTGTGACTAGGTTTTGCAAAAAAAATCAGGGTGTCCGGGCTTTATGCTGAAGAAGACCCAACAGTTCCCAGTATCTGGGCTGTACTGAAGGATGTGCATTAACAAGAGCATTTCCAGCAGGTCAGGAAGTGATCCTGCCCCTCTGCCCAGCCCTGGGAGGCACATCTGGGCAGCTGTGTCCAGCTCTGGGATCATCAGCACAGGAGGGACAGGGAGCTCCTGGAGCGGGGCCAGCGGAGGCTGCAGAGATGATTCAGGGCCTGGAGCATCTGTGCCAGGGAAAGGCTGAGGGAGCTGGGGCTGTCCAGGCTGGAGAGGAGCCCCAGCTGAGAGGGGCCCTCAGCCCTGGGTGTCCCTGTGTGCAGGGAGGGCTCCGAGCAGGGCCCAGCAATGGCACCAGAGTCACGGGCAGGGACTGAGCCCAGGGGGTTCCACCTGCACAGGAGGCACAACTTCTTCCCTGGGCACTGAACACAGACCAGAGAGGCTGGGGAGTCTCCTCACTGGGGATATTCCAGACCCCTCTGGACACAATCCTGTGCCCTGTGCTCTGGGATGGCCCTGCTGGAGCAGGGAGGTGGCACCAGTGACCCACCATGGTCCCTTCCAGCCTGGCCCATCCTGGGACTCTGTGAAGCACATTGCATTCTTATGGATGCCCTGCCCATCCAGATCTGGCAGCCAGCCCCATCTGCACTGGCCAAGCAGAGCTACCCTTTGCATTCAGCATTGCTCTGGACACATTTAAAATCTTGGTATTCCTGAGTTTCTCATGAAACTTCTAATGTTTCCAGACTTCTCCTCCTTATCATGATAATCCATGGTCCAAGATGTGGCTTTTTGCAAGTACTAATTCCTAAGTAGCTGCTTTTTGCATTGCAAGTTGCATTTCAAAATGGCTGTTCCCTGCTCAATGATAATACTTGTGTAATTAACAATTAAGACAGTTAAATTTTCGTTAGTGAGTTGAGGCTCAATCTGGCATTTGAATTCTTGCCCTTGAGCCCAGGAGATTTAGAGCATTGGTTTCTGAGACAAAACACTGTCCCATTTCTTCTGTGCAATTAAAAATAACCACTTAGTTTTAGATAATAATAGAGGACAAAATACCAAGTGCTATTAAAAATATTTAACCACACACAAGTGGTACATATTTAAAAGACCTTAGAGACTGGCATGTTATGCAAACCAATCAAGCTCTCATGGTTTAATTTGCAACTAAAACATTTTAAATAGAAGTAAAATCTAATGTGTACAGGTTATATATAAAAATGCAGATGGCTACAGGCAAAAGACACTAAGTTAATGCTGCTTGGCTTTCACTCAGACCTTACTCCAGTGTTCTCAAAGTACTTTGCAACTGTTGATTAACGTGTTTTATGAATGAAGGATATCTCCAGCTTCTAATTATTTCTACAAAAGATGATGTAAGACAGAAGGTCAGCACGGCTACCAGAAATGGAAAATCCAGGTGCATATTTTCAAAGCAGAAAAAGAAAATTATTTTAGGATGCTAGACAAGCAACTGCATGAAATTTAACTTTCTTATGGCATTCTGAAATCTTAAAGAACTTTAAATCTTGAAGTCTTGACTATGTTCATAAATATCTTCAAATGGACTAGCTTGATAATTCTAGGTCAAAAAAAAACATTCGCCACATGAAGTTCAGCAGATTTCTGTATCTTTTTAACGATTACATTACTATGATGTAGAAAGAAACTGAGATTGATTTCCCAGGGTGGCTAGGATAAACCTCTCCTTTTAGGGCAAACGAAGTATAGCAACAGAAATGCCAAAGAACAGTAGTGCTCACTAGGCACAGGAGTGTACTACAGCCTGAAATCCAGCAGCAGCTAGTCAAACCCCCCAAAAAGAGCTCATTGTCCTCCCAAGCTTTCTGATTGTTGTGCTGGCTGATGGGACTATGTCTGCTGCCCTATGGATTAATGAAGAGCTGTTACTGCTACTGTTGATGTTTCCACTGGACACATCATCAATTGGCGAGGAAACTCCATTCAGCATTGCTGAACAGTGAGTAAAAAAGCCCAGTTTGGCTGGAAAACTTTCATCAAGACTCTCTCAGATGGAGAAAGCAAATATCTTCAAGAGACCTTGTAACACTCAACTTCCTGGATCATAAGGGGGTGGGAGAAGAGTTAGTAACACTGTGAAACATGGAGTGGGGAAGTGTAGCTATAACCTGGAGTTGCAGAAAGGATGGAAAATGTTCTTTTTACTTGGAGGATAGGTCATGGCAAATAACTCTGGCAACTTGTGCAGAGCAACAGGATTTGTGCACAAAGGGAATGTGATAGAGACGGTCTTACAGAAACATTTATGGGTTAGTGGGTGGTCAAAAGGTTTTCTCAACAGGTTTTTGCAGATCTAATAATACACAGAAAATTCAAATAATTCTCTTTATCCTCTACATAGTGCTACTTTATAGATAGTGTTTTGCTCTAATTTAATTTCTCTAGACTTCCATGTGACTTTTGGTACTTCAGTGCCTGGAAAATGGTTATTGACACTGGAAATATGGTGCCTGGTTACGAACACTGCAATGAAGATATGAGGTTGCCAGACATATTGCAAACAGAGCATAATTACAGTATTTACAGTTGAACATCAAAATGGGAAAAGATGCCAAGTGGCATTTGTCAGAAGTTAATATAGGGACTGATACTATCTAACATCTTCCCAAGTAATTTGGAAAATTAAGTAAACTGCACATTGACTGTATATACTGTACACACAAGAGGAAGATGAACTACAATACAGCAGGTTGGTATGTTGAAAAAAAAACCAGAAAGATCTGGAGATCTGAGAGGGTGAAATAGAAGGGTGCATTTAAGAGGGAAACTAACCTAGACAAAAGTAGAATAATAAGCTTAGACAAAATCAACATCCATCTCAAGGAACCAAATGGGAAAAAGCCAATTTTCATTTAAAAAAGAAATCCAAGAGATTTCACAGTTTATTCACACTGAAAATTCACATTGGGGTATATGCATCAGGTTTGACAACTTGTTTGCTACATTTCATCCTGATGTAATGTTAAAAGGAAGTATAATGTATTCCCTTAAAACCCTGCTTTTTTAAAATACATTTTTACTTATTTTCAACATATACCAAATGCTCATGAAAGACCCAATTTACAGGCCCATTGGCAGAAATAATAAACAGCAATGGGACATTAGTAGGAGACAGAGAAGCAGCACATATAAGAAATTCAGGAATAAAGTCCATCTGCCTACAATACTGTCAAGGAGTTCTAAGTGCTCACTGTGCAGTAGAGCAAAATCCTTGAAATATTAAGCTGCCACTGATTTGTTAACTTTAGTTTAGAAGCTCACCTAGACCTTGGGGAAAGCTATTACTTTATAAAATAAAGTAAGATTCTGAGTGATATTCAAGAAAAGACCTTCACAGGTGCTGAAATAAGCTCACTGAATTAAATGACTACTGTATACACTAATGAACCTCCAATATTATCCCTAGGATGGAAAATTTCAAAAGAATTTACCCTTGCATTAAAATTAACCTGTAATTAGATAAACTCACCAAGGATAGAAAGGATATTTTATGACACAAAAGCCCCCTGCATGGACTGTTAAACAACTGCTCCTGGCTGAGAGTTTGAAGAGCACACCAGTCTTTTTCCCCATCATTATTTGGTTAACAATACCCACAGTATAGTACATTATTTTGTCACAGGAATCATTCATTACAAGAAAATATAAAAACTTTATCAAAGCGGGTGTTACTTTTCTTCCTAACACAGCAATCCAAATACAGATGATGCAGACAAAATGGCTGATGTGATAGCAAATTGTATGTTTAAAAACCTGCTTACCAAGGGGAGCCATATATTCTGAATCCCCTCACCGTCACTTCAGAGTCTTGAAGATAGATGCAGTTTGTTAGAAGAGACTGTACATTTTCATAGCTCTCTGGCTTCAGCTTAGAAACAGAGGGGAAATAGTAAAAGTCCTGCTTGATTAAGTCAGCCATGAATTCCTGGTCAAAGGTCAATTCATGATTTCCTGCTATCACAATCTTGTATTCATAGGGCAGGCTACCTAAAACAGTGAAAAACAAACAAATTACTTGTTTTATGGAAAATTTGATAAAAGCAAACAGATACACAAAGTGTTATCGATTCCTATAATATGCTCACATATTTGAAACAATCGAGCCTACCCCTACTACATGTTATTGTAATTCCTGCTGATTTCAGGTAAATGACATTACTGTCTTTTTCATGGCACACTATGATTTAGCATGCTTAGCATTAATGTGTTGAAATTACTTTCAACTCATCAACCTTAAAAACCAGTCTGCAGACTTCTGCTCTACTATTTACTTCTAGTTAATTGCCATTTGTGCTGCAAGTATCATTTACTGTGACAGTGATGATAACTCTTTGACAGAAATTAGGGTTCAAAGAAGATCAGCCGCAATGCTTCATAAAATCATGTCAGCTCTCTTCTCCCAGAGCTGAGGTCTTTTTCAGCCTGTACTGACGAGGTCTAACACTCAGAACTTGGGTCAGCCAGAGGGGTCTTTGCCCTGACATTAATATTAAGCCTTCAAGCAAGGCATGGATTCAGTTTGGCTGTCAAAAATCCACATCCCACAGTGAAATCTCACCATTTGCCTCTATCCCATGATTTTTTTTTCCTACTCCATTTTCTCAGTGACTCCCTTAGCTCCGTGGACTATAATTTAAAGTGACTCATGTTCAAGAATATTTTACAACCCGTATTTAGTGAAAAACCTTAGAACAACCTCCTGATGAAGGCAAGAATATATATGCCCACACACGTGGGCTCTTCCTGAGAGCAGCACTGAAACAGAAACTTTCCACCTGACTCCGCATTTGGTTATTCACTGGATTCTGCCCCTGAGTGCTGGCATCGCCTGTCTCAAACAGCTCAGCACAAACCTCCTAAGCACATCTGGGAGGAAACAAAGACAGAAACTGTGCAAAGCTGCATTCATTAGCTTTGTTTCTGCACTGTTAATTTGTATCAGGATGAAGACAGTCAGAAAAGGAGATTGGGACCAGAAAGAAGCATTTTATTGAAAATTAAACCCACCTTGCATAACAGCAATTTTGTGGGGTTTTAATTTTAGAAATGCATCGTTGATAACATAAAAATCCTTAGCAATGGCCCAAGCTTAACCTGGAGGCAGGCTATTTAGAGAATGCAAAAAGCCAGTTAATATGCAATGGCAAAAGTTGGCATGAGTAGGACTTCAGAATAAAACGCAACAGAGTGATTCAGAGTTACAGAAACAGCAGATAGAACAGTGCTAGCCTAAGGGAGGTGACACAGGGCTGAACTTTGCCAAATGAAGACATGGGTGATTCTGAAGCACAAGTTTCAGACACTTGTAACACCTGTATTAGGAAAGCTGATGGTACAGGTTCCAGTCTTTCCTAAGAACCAGATATATATGTGTCTTTAGAATTTTCAACAAAAATTCTTTTCGGATATTTATGACTGCATGCTAAATGTTCAAGATTCAATAATTTACCTGAAGGGCTTCTCTGTTTTGCTTCTGAAACACTTGTCATTTAGCAGACATGTATTCCACCTGTACAAGCTTTCCAGATGTGTGCACAAAAGTTAAAAATGTTATTTACATGCTGCAATATGTATGGGTATCTTCAGGCCTTAAAGGAATAAAATCCTGTATCCCACAACATTGTTACTGACACCATTTCTGTTCTGTTTGGTAAATCTTTTCCAGCTCATCTGATCCATCCATCTAGAAGCCAAGAACCTGTATGAGCTGGTTATAGTTGTTGCTTCCACTAATGTATTTATGTCATGTTGCTGTCTGTGGGTGTTACTTAGGCAAATTAGCAAATTACTCTAAATGTACAGTTACATTTACTATAGTGCCGGCCAGAGGCACTGCTGGAGTTAACAGGTCTGTCAGCTTTTCAATTAACAACTGTGTTTTTGATGAGTATGCAGCTCAGTTGTTCGAGTTTTTTTTCTTTCATTCCACACTAGGTTTTGGTAAAACTATTTCCTGTTCTTTGTGTCCTTAACTATAATTTTTACCCTTTAAGTCTTAATTTTTTTGACTAATAAAGTATTTTCTGCTGCTTGTTCATAGATTCAGCAATGTTTTGTTCAAACCTTGTTCCTTGGAAGACTTTAGAACGTGATTTCCTTTTTACTCCGAGTGCTCTTGAAGTACAAAGTCAGGTATAAATCTTGGAAATCTTGTTCCTGCCTAGGCCCTGCTGTTGTGAAGTTACATGTAAGGAACAGATTCCTGCACAATTTGTAGCCCTGGCTCCCTTGGCTAGGAGCTGGACATCCCCAGGAGCACATAATCTAAGAGCTGTTGCATGGCTGTGTTCCTATGCACAACCCTAGAACAAACACTTTTCCATTTTTTATCCCAACAGCTCTTGATTGCAGATAATTCAAACATTTCCAGGTTCATCAGTTATTCCCACAGTCACACCCAGGATGGAGTAACCTCACTCAAAAAGACTGTGCAGTGAGTCTTTGTGGCCATGGCACCCTGGCTGTGTTAACCACCAGTGAAACCAGCTGAACAAAAGAAGAGATCTTTCTCCTCCATGTAGCGTTGTGAGATCTCCTTTGGAGTGTGGGGTCCCATGCTGGGCTCTTCAGTGACAGCAAAAGTACTGAGATGCTGGAACCTTGGTCACTGAGAATTTTAGACTCTCCTGACCCCCAAGAGAGCACTGCATTTGACCTGAGGCCGTGGAGAAGGCTTCCAAAATTGAATGATAGAACTGGGATTATGTGCTTGTAGTTTGAATAGAAGTGTGTAATACCATATGGTGGAAAACTTAGAGTTTAAGGTTTTAGAATATAGTAATAGAAATAAAGCAAGATGGAGGTTTTAAGGCAGAGGTTAGTCCTTCTTCACCTTCTTCTTCGTGGGTTTGGGTGATATTGTGTAATTGGATAAAAAAGTCTGCATTGTGGACCACGGGGGTTGGTTATTGGGTTAAAAGTAAGAGTGATTTAGGTGACATTTCTTAACTGGACAGTTTACCCTTAAAAGGCCTTGTAGAGAGAGAGATAGAGCTCCAGTTTTTTAGTTTGTTAGCTTGAAGTGCTGTAGAACTCATGGTTTGTGAGACTAATACAGATAAGAACTAATAAACATCTGAGTCCTAACAAGAAATACCGTCTCGCACATTTAATCCCAACCCTGGCAAAAAGAAGATAAAACGTGACACTGAGAAACTGAAGCGAGTCCGTCAGAGAGCTGCCATGGTGGTTGGGATGAGGGGAGAGACTGAGATCTGAGGCTGTTCACACCCAGAGAAGATGCAGGGCAGACCCTGCTGCTGGTCTGCAACCACCTGGGCTCAGGAAAACACAAGAGCAAGTCCTTCTCAGAGGTGCCCAACAAGCAGCAGCAGGCACAAGTGGAAACGTGCTACAGGGAAAGAATTTTACCATGAGGATGGTAAAAAATAGTGAAATAGGTGCCCTGAGCAGCTGGGAAATCTCTTCCCTCGAAGGCACTCAAAGCTAGCTGGGCCAAGGTTCTGGTCTCTAGCCACACCTGCTTTGAGGAGGAGGCTGGACTCAACGTCCTCCAGAAGTCCCCTCCATCCTCCCTGATGCTCTAGGCTCCTGTCAATCCACACTGGAAAACAAACCAGAATTTTAGAGGGCCTGCAATGCTAAAACAAATCCAAACCTCATTTTGTGTGGTGATTGCAATGGAACAAATACATGGCAGGCAGGCAATTTAACAGGACTAGAGTATGTTCCATTAACTCTGGTGTAACTTTCTCATACTATCCATCTAGCAGATGAGTAGGACTAAATCCCCAACTGATAACCAATTAACATTTGATGCTAGCATATGGCTTTGCTGGTGGGCAGGTAGCAAACTCAGTATTAATACAGAAGCTCTGTGTATACAATGATATTAAAGAAAAATTATGGCTGTCACAGGAATTCTGCAAACATATCCAGGACAAAATTAATTCCCTAGAAAAAATTAAGGCAGGAAGCATGTAAGAAACAGATCTGCCCTTCAGGAGTGCCAAGAAACACATGCAAGAACATATGCTATGGGAGTCAAAGATGTAATTTCAAACAAAGAAAAGAAAAAAGAAGAAAAGTTATGAATTTGGGGGAAATTACATTTTTGTCTGATCTCTTCTTTTGACCAGCCAAAACAGGGCAAGTGTTTTTGTCCAAAGTCCAGGGATCCTTCTGTTCTTGGCACCTGAGAAGATTCTGCTCAAATATGCCTGTAATCTGGACATAAACTGCAACTAGAATTGCTGGAAAAAAATTACCTAAATATTTTTCTGTATTAAAATACCATTTGGATGGAATGGGATATATTTGGAAATTCACACAGTCTTTCTGACATTACCAAGGGGAAAAAAATGAAGCAAAATGTTCATTTAAAATATTTGGGGCTGAATAAAAATTTCATTTCTGGGTAAACTTTCACTTTTTTTCCCTAAAGTAAGCGTTGGGTTTTTTTCCTCTCATAATGTTTAACTTGCAAGAAACTAAAATTATTTTCCTCCATAATCAACTTCTATCCACTTCATCCTATTTGGATTTGAAATGAAATATTTACAAATAAAAATCCTGTCAGAAACACACTGGCTCAGATTTAGCCATGAGCTTCAGAGCTTTCTCTTTCAGGCCACATTCAACTTTTGCTTTCTGCCAATTTAGAACGGGGCTCCAAGCCACCATCCACTCTGTCTTAAGCCTCTGTCTTAATGTGGGATAAGAGATTTCTCCCATCCTTTTCCTTCTTCTCAGCTACATGGCTCTTTAACTTCCTTGCCTTATTTTCCCCTTTCCATTTTGTAATCTCCCCTTATATGCAGTAAAATGCTGGAGACACATTATCTTGTCCTTAATTTAGCAGTTTTAGCAAAATACATCTTTTTTCTTAGGGAAAACATAGAACTGGTAGAAATACAATGCTTTTAGACTTCTGTCTTTTTGTCATTCCTTATCTGTCTGAAACTGCCCAACAGATTGAAAAACCATTTACTATATAAAGTATATAATTACTCAAAGGTAATTATGTTCCCTTGAATTTCCTGAAAGTGTCTAAGTTGAGTAATGCCCAATCTGAAGGAGAGGTTTCAAAGGAATGAGGAAACTTGGAACTCACAGCAGGTCTACACGATCCAAGGAGTCAGGCAGCAGTGGCTCTGCTCCCAGAATAACTCACCACACAAAAAAATCACCTCTGAATTTCCTCCATCAATATAATTTCTTATTATTTGAGATTACTTTACTACCAACAAGCTCAGGATATCATATTTAACTTATACCTAGCCAGATGTATTATCATCTTACAGAGTTTTTCATTTTATTTGTGGATTTTTTTGTCAGTTTAGAGCAAACCTTCCTCAGAAAGATTCTTAACCTTCATTTGTTCAGTATAAAAATATGACAGAAGTTCTGGTAATATAATATGTACAGGAATATATATATTTTTTAGCTAGGAACATCTTTGTTTATTCCTTTCATTACTGCAGATTACTAATTAAGAAAATCAACCGAACATCTAATTTTTGCATGTTTGTGCACCAATTACAAAATTATTGCGGCAATTTTTAACTTCCAGACTCCAGTAGGTTCTTTTTATGGCGAACATAATTTCTGCAAAATAACTTGAAGTTCTGGGGAACCATTACTTGAACTACAGGCTGCATAATGGAGCCTGCTGAGCAGCACTGTGTGTTTGCTATTTCTCTGCAGCTGAGCTTGTTCAAAGCGGAATTCTGTGTGCTTAGGGGTTCATCCTCTTCTATCAGCAACCCAGTAAAGCAGATCAACACTGAAAACAATGCAAGTGCAAACTCATGATGTCCATACTCCAGGCTTCCCTTGTACCAAGTGAGGCATCTTTATCGACCTTGGACCTCCTCTGAAGCCTGCAGTTGTTGTCAACTCCCAACTTTGCCGGGCTAAGTGCAAACTCATACAGGCAGATGTGTTTTGCTTCTCTCCTGGTGTTTTGTACTGAGCAGAATTTTCAGTATTTGTTAAAAGAAGCGACAATCATGTAAGTGCCCACTTAGTGCTTCTTCCCTCTCATTTCAACCTTTTAGAGTACAGCAGTGAGTGATCCAGTGGAAAGACTGCATAACTGTCTCAGATTGCTTTTTAGCATCTTTTTGACAGTTCTGTGTTTAAACACTGGGGCTGATGTCTGGGAAATTCACATTAACGTACTTTTTGTATGGTGTGTAATCTGGAATAATACTGTAAATGAACACTCCTTCCAAAGTCATCTGTAACCTTCCAGCTCCAGCCATTCTTGCATGAAAAAGCCAGTAATTATACCAAACACTAAAACAGCAAACACATAAAACACTGCTCACGTTGGTAAAACAAGATTCCTTAAAATAAACGAAGGCAAATCAAACTAAAAAAACACCTGATAATAATCCAGCCTAGGCTCTTTGATATCCTGTGCTTTATACACACCCACACATATATAATAATTGGTCAAAATTACTTCTAAAAAGAAAGTGGCTTCCTTTTAGCCCGGTTTATTTAATTACTCTGTAATTATGCAGAACCAGCCCAATTCATAACTAGGCCATTAGAGTAGCTGCAATGAGTCAAGACAAAAGGTTATGTGGATCTGTACCTTCTGTTCACTTGTGGTCTGTAAGAGATGTCTACAAAATTGCACAACTGCAATGTCTGCCTGGATTGAGCCTTCCTTTGATGGGTCCCCTTAACTTATGGCATTTGTTGGCTTGAAAGCCATCAACTATGTAAGTCACAGTCTATTTTCAGAAGTTTTGGGTTTTTTTTTTTTTACTTCCTGGGATAGTTATAGTCTTTAATTTTCTAAGGAAATATAATTCCTACCACATCTTTTCTGCCTCCTGAAATATTCCAGTTTTGGTTACAACTTGTATCTGGAGACCACGAAAGGGAAGGAGCTGGGAAAACTGAGTTAAAAAGTAACAATTAAAAAACGTTTTACACTTCCTACATGGATCTCTGTGCACACTGATACAGATTCCTATTCAGATCTTCAGATCCCATGGAGATGCTTTCAGCATCTCCCACTTGTCACCTTCTGGAAGGGAAGACTACAAAGAGCCGTGTGTCATGTCAGCGTACAAGGTGCACAGCACTAATAACCATGTTTAATGTTTGTGTACAGTGCTGCTCAATAGGTGTTCAAAGTGCTGTGCTGAGGATAATTAATCCTCCAACACATTCATGTGGTAGGTGGATCAAGCATCATTTTCCCAATTTCACAAAGGGGAACAATAAAGAGGCTGTCAAATCTGAAGATGACTAACTAGAATTTGGTTGCCTGTCTTCCTCAGGCTCTTTCAAATATCTCTGCCAGAGGCAATGACAGTTCACAGACTCACAACCCAGATCTTTCCAGCTCTGTGGTTGCTCTCTTCACTTCTGGGCCACACTGCCTTCCTAAAGCTACCCTTGTGTGCTAGTCTGGGATAAGACTGGGTATTTTTATTCACTTGCTCATTTGAAGGGTCAGGGATTTCAGTATTTATGAAGCCTCAGAATCCTGGAGCTTGGCTACTTTCCAATGCATTAGTGGAAAGAGGCAAGTTCAGTTTTAGTACAAAGTGCAAGAAATCCCCAGAAGCACACATTGTTTGGAAGGACATGAAGGAACAATTCTTCAGCACCCATCACCTCTACAGCTTTCACCACTGGCACAGAAGGTGTAGTTGCTTTGGATCATCTTCCCAATACAGGGATGCAACTTAAATATTCCTGAGACTCACAGCAGCCAGTTTAATATTCTGAAGTACCTAGGACATCCTAACTCCCCAGAACTGGAGAAATACTGGGAGGGTGTGCAACAGTGCACTTTTCTGTGTCTGAGCCTTGGATGTAGAAATGCATCCAAGCCACCACACATTTAAGAAGTACAGTAAAAACCAGCCCTTTTTTTAGTATGCCCAGTCTTTAAAAATTGACATCTGTTCTAAATCCCTACACAGCTCAATGTTTTTCACTGCATTTCCAAAGCCATTCTTTTGTAAATAGATAATTAGTGCTTAAATACTTCTTTCAAGGGGTTTCTACATTAACATAAAAATAGTGTAATTACCAATGGTCAAAATGGCATGACTACAATATATAAATTCGAATTCTTTTTACTGCTCTGAAGCTGAATTTTTTCATCTTCAACATGATTTTAATCTGTTTTAAATGTGAGTATTACTGAACTTAAAATATACCTGTTAAGAGAAGGAAAAAAAATTGCCATCATTTTGCAAAGCTGAGCAGTAAAGAAAAAGTAAAGCTAAGCCTAGTGACCACAAGTTTTTCTAAAGATCTTTTATCAAGAATTTTAAAAAGTAGAGATGATATTTACTGACAAATCTCTGATTCTGTCTACAGAATCTAATACCACAGGATTAGATCAAATACACTCTAATCCTAGAAACAGGTAATTCTAGAAATAATAGGTACTACAGTTGGTAGACATCTTCAGTCTAGAATATTTTTTAGTCGAAAATAAAAATCTTATCCTTTGTGCTCAATTTGCCTAGGTCAACTTCTGAAATGCGTGTCAAATAATGTAATCCTTTTTTTGTCAGTGTTTATGTGGGTACAACATGCATGTAATAATATTTTCAGGAAAATACTCTGAAGAGCTAATTATTGTTTTCCATTACAGCTGCAAGCCACCTTCTATTTTTTTATTTCCAATTTACCTTGAACTTGAATCTCAAACAGAAAGTCTGTCTTAGAAATTGGAAAATCTCAAGCAAACCCTCTGAAACAATATATATTACAAAATGTGTTAGTTTAAGTAATCTTCCCAATCCATGCACAGAAGAGAATTCTCAGATAAAAGATGGAAGTATGTGTTGCAGCTTATACCACAGATCAGCTACTCACTTAAATTTCCAGGAAAGTAACCCATGAGCTCAAAGTGACAGTGGGTCCTGGAGCATACACAATTTGGAAATTATATTACAGGCTTGAGCAAAGGGAATTACATGAGCAACTGAGCCAAGCAGGCAATTTCCAGTGCCAACAATATGGGAGGTAAAAAAAAGAGATGGTTTTGGAGTCAAAATTTGACGAGTGTACTAAGGCAGAACACAGGTCTTTGTATTTGTCCTACACATTTGATTGATATACAGGTAGGGAAGAAGGGAATAAATAATAAAATCTAAGGAAATTAAAAAGCTGCAGATTGTTTTTGTCTGTTTGAAGTGTTAGCATTAAAATCTCCTGAATATGCTGGAAAATTAGCACAAGTTCAAAGTCATACTGTGCATTCTTATAAATCATCAGAAAGTTTCACTGGATTCTTGGCCTTCTGTTCAGTCCTACCATAAAACGTAGCTTGTACTTCATCTTTTCCTGATTCTCCAAAACTGAATTTTTAAATTTGGAAGTAAAATACAGTAAGAGAACAAGCCAGATAAAAAAGGAAAAAGTTCAGATATGATAACAGGAGAAGAGTCAGTTCAGAAAAAAAAAGAAAAGAAGGGAGGGCAATGAGCAGCTTGGCACCATTTGTATGCTTTGTAAACCGACTACTCACCCCCTTTTCCCTTAATTTTCTAAGTTACCCTGAAAAACGTCAGCAAAATAGAAATCTCACTTGGAGAAATGCATCATGATATTTCAAGACTGGGCAACAAGAGATGAAACAAGAGATGAAATTGAATATAAATTTATGCAGAATAATTCAAAAAATTTGGGAAAAGATGCACAAAGTAGATGCAGCAATGGGTTCTGAACTAGGTACTACCATTCAGGAAAGACTTCATGGAATTATATTAGGAAACGTTATGACAATGCCATCTCCTTGTTCTGTTCAAAACAGAATAATCCACAACACCAGAAAGGAAAAGAGAACTGGGAAATTTCATTGTGCCAGGGAATAAATCTGTGGTGCTCTCAGAACATGTGCAGTTCTGGTCTCACTCTTTTTAAAAGGATGTGGAACAAAGAGGTACAAAGAGTGACACAGATGATCAAAGGCATTTAAGGACTTCTGAACAATCTTCAGCCTGAAAAATATCTTAAGGGTAGATATAGAAAGAGCCTAAAATTTCTTAAGCAGAATAAAGAACGATAAATTTTTCATTTGCCTCTTCCAGTATTAGGAAATACCAAATGAAACTAGTAGGTGACAGGTTCAGAATAAGCACAGTTCATCTCACCATCCCTGTTATATTCTGGAACTCTGTTGCAAAACTGAGTCTGTGCTCAAACTTTGCACAGACACAAAAGGTAATTTAAAAACTCAGAGAAGAAAAATCTATATATTCAATTAAAAGTAATGCTGCACTGACTACCAGAGAAGGCTAAGCAAATCAGCACATCCAGTGATCACCAACATTTTATCTCTTCAACAGAGTTAGACACCAAGCCAGCCCTAGTGAAACCTCAACTCTCTCCCTGAGACAGGGCTTCGAGAAAAAGACACATGACAGAAAACAATTAATCACCAGAAAGAACAAACTGAAATGAAGTAGAGGGCTTTAAGGGTCAGAAGTATAAAACCTGATGACTAAAGGGCAGCCAAAAGAGAGCACCTGGGCTACCAGCCCCAGCCAGGGACAACAGTGGGATCGTGAGCGATGTTATCCGAGCTGGTAGCGGCTTTCCTGGGAACCCACGGGCAGTCAGAAAAAGAGAACAGATTTTAGGGGATGACTCATCCAGCCAATGTGCCTCTATTAGCACAACACTTGAGCATGTGCTTGATAGAACCATAAGGCCCATGGAAGTTAATGATGGTAATGTAAAATAAATTTTCCATCACACAGGCACAGGAGTTTTGTGTAAAACACAAAGATAAAATCTGAACTTGCTGAAGGGCAAGTTCATCTGGAAAGATGAAACAGAGAGAGACCAGAGTGGCACAGACCCAAGAGGGCATGGCAGAACTGAAAACTAAAAGGTGGGAATCAATGCTGAGCATAAAGACATGGAGCAGAAGCAGGAGGAGGATTTGTATCTCATGCTTGAGGGGAAGCTGAGATCAAGGGAAGGTGTACCAAACCCAGTGTTTATTGCAGGGCATAAACAAAGTCATAATCTAACAACAGCAGGAGACATGGATTAGACAAAGAACAAAACAAGTGGGAAAGCAAGCCCTGTGCACGAAGGAATAAACAGAAATCTGCAGCAGCAAGGAAGAATGTCAGTGGAGGAAAAGTCGGTGCCAGAGTCTGTCAGTTACTTTCTCAAGAAACCAGTAAAATATTAGGAAAGAAGGAGAAGGTTGGGTTGGCTATGGAATTGCAAAATTGTGGAAGGTACTGGAAGCAGCTATCTAGAAAAATCAAAACTGTTGGAAATTAATGCCTTCACAAAATAATGGGCAACCAGCAAAACCTTCTGAAATTCCTTCTCAATGGGAATGCTTTTAACTATTCTGCCATTTACTGTAGATTTTGTGAACACTCAATATATTCAAGAGTTGATAAACTGCTCGTTTAAAACAATCAAACAAAAACTTTATTAAAAATTTAAGTTAAATCTTTATTTCATATTGCCAAGAAACTAAACAAAAACCTTTTAAATTGCTAACTTCCTGTATCTCAAAGATGCTTTTGCAAAAATATAACTCGAAGATCACCTTTTCCCAAGCACACGCTACCATGAAATTGGAAGCATGCCTGAAAAGTCAGAAAATTAAGCCTTTTTTTTGGAATAAAAATGATGAAGAGAACATCACGAGAATGCCTTGGGAAATCTCCCTACCATTCTGAGAGGATTTCAGCTTACAGACATCTTCAGAACACTGTACAGCTGTGACCAGCAGGGAGGCAGATGGAGAACTGGAGACAAAAACTGTGCAGCAAGCAATGTGCACAGCCCCATCCTTGCTCAACAGCAATATCCCAAAGCATTTCTCTTCCCACACCATCAGATAAATAAAATCAGGATTATTTAGAAGGGGTAACCATATGGTTTGAATAATTTGTAAATGCTATTTTCAGTGCATTACTATAATACATGGTAGAGACCTACAAAATAAGGTCAAAACTTGCTGTTTTATAACCAACCTGTTCCATTTGGGTGCAGAGACAGAGTTGGTTGATGGCTCTATATCAATTATTCCACATGCTGTTTCTACCTTCAGAGTTACAGAATGAAACAATTGCTCCATGTGGGGCATATTACTGGGTTCCTGAGCTCAAATAAATATTTATCAGCCATGCTGATAATTATTTGCTAGTAAATATTTGTTTAAATTGTGAAGTCCTGACTTTGCTTTTTAAATTCCATTTCAGCCTACATGCATCTGTCTGCTTTGTGCCTTCCTAGTGCAGAATGCTGCAATATGTAGGGAAAAAAAAAAAAAAAAGACAGGGAAAATGCAAAAATATCAACCACAAGAAAGAAAACCAACACAAAAACTTGAAATCCATTACCCTTAAATCGTGTTCTTTCTCTCTCCAACTCCTTCATTCCCTCTCACCTTTTTTTTTATTAATGACATCTTAGAATCCAGAAGCCACTTTTATTCTAAATTAAGGTATCTGCAATGCTGCAGGAACAGCACTGATGAAGGTTTTTGTCTGGATACAGTGCACGCTTTCCAATTTTCACTGTCTTTTTTTTTTTAGCATATACAAGACATTGCAGAAGCACATGTAAATCATCACTCTCTTGCCCAGTGGAACAGAATTTCAGTTAGCAATGCCAAAAGTTGCCTACAGAAGGCATCTACATCTGGTCTGCTACATCCAAGGCAGCAACCACAGGCACACACGGTTTGCTTTGTTCAGAATTCATCTCTGTGGCGCAGCTGAGCCTCAGATATAAAAAAAACCCCAAACCTATGAGCCCTCTGGGGTTAAACTGAAAAATGTTTTCAGTCACAACAACTTTTTGGGGGAGGCAGCAAAGCTGTAACAATGTAGGGAAGAAGTTTTATGTAAATCATTAAAGGCCTCCTGACTTCAATTGTTGCTAACACCAAGAAGTTGCTTAATGTACACTCGAGAGTGTGAAGGCAGAACAGATGAATAGTCTCACAAATCCTATTTGCTCAGTTGGAAAAATGCAAAAATATTTGTCGAAACTAAGGAAAAAAAAATCTGATTCCTGCTCCCTGAATTCAAATTTGAAAGTCAAATTAATATTCATGATTTCTGAGTGCATGATGGTTTTTAACTGGGAGGCAGAAGGGGCACGTACAATCAGTAAACAAATTTACTGTCGAATCCACACAGAATTCAATACCTACCTAGCCACTCGTTGAATTTTTTTACTTCACTAGGAAGTCCCAGCTCAGTAAAATCACCAGCATGTATTAACACATCTCCATATGGCATTTGGATGGGATCAGTTCTTGAGTGAGTATCAGAAATGCAGACAAATCGTGTATATCCTGGAGGCTTCGGAGCGTCGTGGGGCACCGGATCGACCCTGTAGGAAATGCATCATAACAAGGTTATAAAGTATTTACGTACTTCTTAGCGTCTGCTTTGCAATTCTAATGCCACTTTTTACCTTTACAAAAGATTGCACAGACTTCTAAATCTGCCTGATGGAAGGATTTATTAAAACAAACCTAACACTAATGGGAGGTGTAAAAATTCTTGATGTTCACATCACAACATTTTCAGTATTAGTTGGGTAGATAGATTAATTTAAAGAGATTAAGGAAAAGAGATTGGACTATGGCGTAACTCTGACACAAATACTTACAAATAAATCAAAGGCATTGCCAGTTTCAAAGGAAAAGTACTATCCCATTTCATTGTTTAAATATGATTACACTGTACACAGGGGAAAGATTTATTTTAGATACCTAAATACATTTTTTTTTTCTAATTATAACTCCTTTTCTGCAAGTTACTCAATTCCAGCAAATTCAATTAACACATTTTGGAGATGTGTTTCAGTGTGTTAATGCAAAGCAACATAAAAACTCTCCTAACAGCTGTAAATGTTCGCTATAGCCTGGCTATTGTCAGGACAAAGTGACGACTTTCTGGGCTTAATTACACTAAATGAAATCAGATGCTGTGAGGGGTGAGGCTGCATTGTTCAGAACCCAATCTCTACATTCAAAACTGAAGAAATGAAAAGATCTAACCCAGTTTGATGAGACTGATAATTTACAAGAGGAAATCAGAGAACACCTCTCTGCAATAGAAGGAATACTTGTTTTCAAATCAATCTTTTTAACCTCAATCCATATTTTGTTCGAATACATAGAAGCAAATCTATCTATATGCAGCTATACTGTATCTGCTACTCCAGTTAGGGAATTCTGGTGGAAAAAAATCAAAAAGCAAAAGATGCAAGAGTTATATTAATGTCACTAGAAACCAGAGAGATACACAAAATTGTTGTGAAGTATTTTACTTTTACAACATTTCTTTTTAAAAGAACAAATTAGTTTTGTTCACTGTTGCAGTATATAGTACATATTTCTATCCCTTGCTGGTTGTGCTTCAATTCAGGAGCTTACTTTTACATAAATAAACTCAGAGAAAAAAATTATAGAGATCTTTGATTTTAATAATAATACTTGTGTTTAATAGGTAAATTTTCAAAAAGCATTTTATTGCTTAAAAGCTGTAAGATAATAAGCTTTAATCACTCAACCTTTTCTCTGTGTCAAAAAATTCTATGAAATTTATAGGCAGATAAACTGAGGTGGTTTTGACAACTTCACAGGATTAGTGAGAGGGTGAGGAACAAATCTAAAACATTGAAATCTTGTTAAATACAGGAAAAGGTCTTAGCATTTTCTACACTGTAACTACAAAACCAGAGTGTGAAACAATTATTTTGTACCCATCTTTCCCACATAGGAAGAAGAAATATTGGGGTTTTTAAAGCAAAACTGGAGGAGCAGTCTTTTAGTACAAACATCTAAGGGTTGTCTTTCTGAAGTTCAGGTTTTGAGCAGAAAGTAGCTAAATATGAGCTGAGGAGTAAATCCAGCTGTGACCAAATCCTACCTGATGAACTACATGCCAGGGGCATATGTAAGCAAGGATGTAGTGGGAACTCCAAAATGTGGGTGGCAAAGAGTTCAGTGCTTGGGCTCTGAGCAGCTGGAAACGCCTCGTGTAGGGCACATGGGGAAGGGCAGATGAAGGAAAAAAGCTGAGATGTTAAAAATGCCTCTGCTTTGGAGGAGGACAGAGCTGCCCAGGGCAAGCTCCAGGGGAGGCATCAAGGATGCAAAGGAATGTGGGTGGGGAATGGTGGGATTTGCCCTCAGGTGGGAGCTGTGTGAAGGATGATGCAAAAAATGAACAGGGATGGTTGGGTAAAAGTGATGAGGGACTGATCTTGGCTATCATTGTAGCTGCTCAAGCTAAAAGGATTAAACATCACACCAGTAAACTGAATTATTGCTCTCTCTGCCCAACACTTCCCAAAGTGAGTTACAGATGGCATTGCTGAGCCAGCTTTAAATCATGGATACTGCCTTGGCAAACGTAAGGATTTGGACTGGTCTAAAACACCACGTTTTTGACTTTTCGTGGTAGGGTAGCCTTTAAAGCAGGTAGTGCTTCTCCTTCAGAATTGTTTTTGAAGCTCAGGACAGCAGTGAGCTGGGTGTTAGGGAGCAGTGTACATCTCACATAGGAAGCTGTGTGGAAAAAGCAGCAGACTTACCATGGCAACCCCATGCAGCACATAATGCACATGCTTTGGATGGGGATGGGGAAGGTGTGGACAGCATTTTCCTGGTTGCTGAGGTATGTGTAACTTTTAAATTCTCTGCAATACGCCAGAGAATTTTCATGGGAAAAGGGCATCAATACCAAAAAAACCAAACCAAACCAAAACAAAAAAACCAAACAAAAAAAACCCCAACAAATAAATGAGATGCAGATTTCTCATGTTGAAGTGATATGCACGCACTGAGACCATATATAGGTAAAAACATATGTCAAGTTTCGCAAACACATCGAAGTTGTATTACTGGAAATAATTTCTGAAGGCTCAATCCCCATATTCTTGTGTAACGCATTCCCACAGCAGCTGTCACACCAACACCCAATGCACAGCTTGCAGCATGAGCTGAGGAATACAGATCTGCTGATTTTTTTTTTTTGTGAAAATGCTTTTGTTTTTCTTTATAACAGTAGAAAAACTTGCTGAGAAACAACATCTCAGAGCAAAAACACTTCTAGAAGTTAGTTTATACACTAGATTTCTGTTCTTCAGGAAGGAGTGAGACAGGCACTTTCCAGAAATGACTGATGGACTTGAAAACATTGGCAGAATTCTCCACCCTTCTTGTCAGAGGCAACCCAGTCAATGCCAGACTACGACAGGTCTAGAAAGGGCTGTCAGCATGTTCTGAGAGCTAAAATGTTAAATAAGAAGCCCAAACCTGCACAGAGGACCAAGGAAGAGCTGCAAGACTGAGTCCAGAAGAAAAGGAGGACACAACCCTTTTCCCCCACCCCGTGGTTAAAGTAGTTTACTGTGAGTTCAGATGTTAACAGGTCTGTGTGAAATGTTTATGATTGCCTGCAACATTACTAAGAGATATTTTGAACCACGCACAAAGCCTTCACCTCCCTGAAGTTAAGGACAAAACTCGCATGCACAGAAGCAGGGCTAAGATTTCACCCACAACAATAATGTGAATAAAAGGTGCTTTTGTCACCCTTTTTATGTCTACTTTTCCCTTCTTTGTTACTATTCTATTCACTGGTAGGAAGAAAAGGCAATCCTGCTGGTATTCAGAAACATTATTTACTATTTCTGTACAAAGAGAAAGCGTAGGTCAGATTGTGGTACATGTTTCAATTGATTTGGTCTGTTTTTCTATTTGCACAAGCTTCTTCAATAGTATTAATCATTCATGAGAGATTGCTAAACTCTTCTGAGGAACTATTTTCTAAGGATAGCTTATTTTCAACTCCTTGCTTGGGTGCTGGGTTTCTATCATATAGTTGACTGCCTAAGTCTCCAGTACCATGATTTCTTACTGCTTAGAAGTTTAAACAGCATATTGTTGAGAACCAAGTGAATACTAATAAATAACTTATTTTCAGCCCAGTGAAAAACATTCAGCTTTTAAGACCAGGAAACAAATTCCTGAGTGCCCAGAAGCTGTCTGAATATTCACAAAGAATAGCTAAGCCTCAACAAATCAGGCAACCTGCATTTGGCATTTTCATTTGTAAAAGTATTTCTGAACCCACATTTGTTTGTTTGTACTTTTTCTACCATTTGCCAGCTCTATAAACAAAAGATGTTTCCCAGTGCGAACACTCAATTCATTTTACTGTTTGCATTTCAGTAGGATCTAAAAAACCCCAACACAGACTATAATATACTGCCCCCAAAAACCGAGTGTTTGCTCACCATCTTGATATACATGTTAGTCATCAGATTTTTTTTAATATAATCTAATTTATGCCTAAGAAGCATCCACTAAATAGGCACACAAAATTCAACCAGTCACAAGTGCTGAGTTTTTTAACTGCGGAAATCATGACTTACGTTTTTAAGTTATCAAATCATATTTAACACCAAAAATGTAAACTAGGTGACTATTTGTTCAGTCTTCCTAAAGGAAAAGGGTTCCCTTTAAAAAATTAAAACCAGCCATCTGATCTAAAGATAAGGCTGCTTCTTTCTTTAATAAACACAATAAAATGGTGCAGACATTTTTATTCCCTATAAAAATATTTTACAGTAGAATTTTATACTTAATTTATTTGTAATAGCTTTACTATTTTGCTCTTCCTTCTGGCTTTAAACTTTATGGCAGGTTTCGTTTTGTAATTATAATTCTCCACTTTACGTTACAAGTAAATCATCTAGAGCAGTTAATTTTACTGATGTTGTCATTATATAAGAAGTCAGAAACAAACACATTATTTTAATTACTCTTTAAGCACTTGGCATTTTCGGAAAGTAAGTTGTCGGATGGGTGCTCACAGTATTTTATGTATTGATATGATTTTTCCCTTGTATGCAGCTGTAATATAACCAACCAAACAGAAATGTGGGCTGTACAGATCCAGGCTTGGTATTTCCAGCAGCCATGTACATCAATATGCAAGTGCACAAAGCAAACAAACATTATTAAGATTGCAGAAAGTATCATCTTTGTAGCATCTTGTGTTTTATTGCCACTGCTTGTTCTTTATTTCTCTTTTTAATACCTAAGTACTATGCATTACACTTACACCAGTGAGGAAATCTTTCTCCCATCTTTTAACAAAGTACTTTTCAAATAGAGTGATTTCTTGTCATTATAGTAAATATTATTAGAAAGGCAGCAAAACCGTGTTCTTTGAATTCTTTTTGACTGGCCCATCAAATACCACATCGACAAGGCAATAACCATTCCGAAGGCTGTGCTGGAGCAATAACAACACTATAATACTTACATTTGCACATGTGGGGGCTGGAAACGTCCCTGGTTAATGTTGTAGAACGTGAAAGCCTGTGTGGGGTTGGAGCTGTACTCATCCACCTCGATGATGAGCCGGCTGTGCTGGTGCCTCCTGGCTGCCATGATGTGGGACTGGGCGAAGGCCATGTCTGCGCGCGGGGCCAGCGCCCTCAGGCCACCATCTCTGCTATCTTCCTGCTGCGGGGGCCAGCACCATGGCAGCCCCCGGGCCAGCCAGCACACCCCCCTTCCAAACACCTGCAGCACATGGGAGAGAGGCAGCGTCACTGTCGGGCACTTCACCCGCTCGCGATTGGCGTCGTTGGATGCCCGGTGATGGAGGAGGGATGAAGAAGGATTGCTCAAAGTGCATATGGCCAACTTTCCCAGCTCAGCAACCTGATGAATGTGCTTTAATTAAGGTTGGGAAGCTTGGAGTGAAAGTAAACTTGCTACAGAACATAGCTCCTGCATTTCAGACTTTTAATCCAAACCCAAAAGACAAGACCGTCATTCAGAAAGCCACACCAAGACGCAATGTTTTTTCCAAGACAATCATTTACTTTTTTTTTTCACAGAACTGATGAAGTTTCATTCCCCATCCTCCCTCAAAAAACCCCCACCAAACTTGAAACAGAATACATGGCTACACACACCTCAAATGCAAGTTAATTGAACAAGAACTAGCTTAACTAAATTTTCCTAACTCATAACGTTTATTATGGAGAAGCATTGCAAGTGCCTGTTCTGTGCATCAACAGAAGAGTGAATGGCTTTCTGTGCACTTGATCCTGGTTTCATATCATCACTGAAGGAACTCCTTGAGGAGGACACAACTCCTTGGATGAAGGACATAAATATGAAGGGCTTCCCTCTTCAAACACCTTTCAGTCAGTACTAGCCCAGCATTCTGGATTCACAGCAAAACAGAGTGATTCCAAGGCTAACACACAGTTAAATGTTACTAAATATTGAAAAAATATAAAATCCATACAGGTTTTATATTTGGGAATAAAATTTTCCCCGAAGGTTATGCAAGTCTAGAACAGCAGTATGGAGAATGGGTAGGGGAAAAACAACATGAAACCAACTGGAATGCAAAGAGTATCCCCTAGAAAGAGCAGAAAGTAATTTTAATGTGAATTTTGCTCTTATTTCCCAGTTTTAATAAAAAATGGATTATGAGCTATAAAGGTGGGTATTTTTACAGTATAACTTTGCATCCTTTTTAAAAGTTGTCTGACTTAAATATTGACTTTCATGCAAGCAGGGGCTCTTTCCTTCTAGGGAATACAAGCAATCTGACTCAAAGATGTATTTCATGGAAAGCCACGCTAGAATGTAGCAATTCATTTAATATGCAGAGTTTTGGAGAGCAGGACTAGAAGTATTTTTTGTGACCATGCTGATGTGCCTGTCTGCCATTCTGAAGGGACCAGTGCCGAGAGTGATGGATGAGGGAGGCCTTCACAGTCACTCAAATTTTTAGAGCTATTTGCAAGTACTTAGGTCCAATTCAGTTTAGTGGCAGTCAAGCACTTAAGCATCTTTAAAAATCTGGGCTGCAGCCCTCGGCTTAACTACCGCAGATGTTAAGTGCTCCAAGAAGTGGCAGGGTATTTTTGTTTGGGGAAATCTTGTTCTCAGGAAGCCGAAATGAAAGATTCAGCTTGGTTTTTGTTGCTGGCTGAATGGCTGTAAGATGATGACAATTTGCTGTCACTAACAAGCCGAAGCAAAACAGCCTCAGAAAAAAAGGAGCAGATTCCTATCTACATGCCCTCCCCTAGAATGGAGTGGTAAGGAAATGCTAGAATAACAACAAAGAAAATTTGGGATCTAAACACTTTCAGATGCAGTTCAGGCTGCAGAAGAAGCAGCAGCACAAAGGAATGTGCCAGAGCAGGGGGAGGGAAGGGAGGCACGATCCTTGTAAGAATAATCAAGTATAAATTGCTGCATTTAGGAAATAAGAAATTATGACAGCAGATGTGAAGAACCTTCCCTAAGGAGCTTCCTGTATTAAATGATGCATTTGTAAAGAAGTTTGAATAGTCAAGGTCAGAGATTTTATAGGGGGCAAACTGTTCTAAGTGAACCTACTTCTGTTTGAAAGAAACTATTAGAACTGGTGACCTCTAGAAATATTCTTCAGTAAGATAAATAATTTATGATTCCACAGCTCTACACAAGGATTTAGAACTACCTGGAAAACACAGCACAATTCAGGGATTGTGCCCACCTTACACACAACGGAACCAGGCTTTCAAAGGAGTTTAGGTGCTGCCTTAGGGACCTAGAATCTCCCTTTAGCCTTAGGAGGCTCTCAGGAGCTCACAGCAGCTGAGGAAACAGCTTCTGTCAGCCTCCTCTGTGGTTCTGTCCTTTACAATTGACCACAAGTCAGACGTCAAATCTGCTGCAGAAACAGCAGAGAAATGTGCAAGTACCCCAATAGCCACCCTTTGGCTCTCCTGCTCTTTCTGGGATAGTGGAATAGCACTTACCAAGACAATCTAACTCAAAAGACAAATTTGTTTGGGAACAGAAACACCTCAGGATAACTCCTGACACACCCTTTAGTTTATAGAGCTCTTTTAGGCAGGGAATCAACCCTTGCTCACTGGAAAGTGAGTGACTCACACCATTAGGCCAGCCTGAGAGAATGGCAGCAAACACTCAGCAAAAAGTTTACCCTACATACAGGTGAAAAATGGGAAGACAACCTATTTCCTTTGATCTTAAAAAAAAAAATAAGGAAGAGAAAAAAAAAAAGTAACAGCATATTGAGCTTTGTGCTCAGTGACAGTCACTCACTTCCAGTCCTGGACACATAAAAACCTTAAAAAACATAAAAACAAGAGGGAAGGGAAGGGAAGGGAAGGGAAGGGAAGGGAAGGGAAGGGAAGGGAAGGGAAGGGAAGGGAAGGGAAGGGAAGGGAAGGGAAGGGAAGGGAAGGGAAGGGAAGGGAAGGGAAGGGAAGGGAAGGGAAGGGAAGGGAAGGGAAGGGAAGGGAAGGGAAGGGAAGGGAAGGGAAGGGAAGGAAGGGAAGGGAAGGGAAGGGAAGGGAAGGGAAGGGAAGGGAAGGGAAGGGAAGGGAAGGGAAGGAAAGGAAAGGGAAGGGAAGGAAAGGAAAAGGAGACAGATCCTGCAAGAAAAAAAAAAGAACAGCAGTCATAGAAATGCCTTGTGCTAAACAGAAATCTTCTATGTAACACACAGGACCAGTAAGCATAATTCAATAGCAAGCTGATTTCAAGCTCATTTCAGAAACATACACAGATGTCTTTGAACCTTACCTTTCAGTCTATGGTTTTCTTCCTGCATAAGTGATTGGCTGACTACTGACATTCTTGGTGTTCGACAGAACAAGCTGTCTCCTTCCAGCTTGACTGATAACCAGACTGACACCCATTACTCCCCTCTTTCTGTTTCCATTTCCAATAGTCCCCCAAATCGTAACTTTTTCTTTCTTTTAATATTCTGAAATGTATTGCTTTCCCAAACCACAGGATAAAATGCAGCAGGGAAATAATTATCTGCTTCTGTAACATGCAAGTTTTAAAATTATATGCCCAGCATTACCAACACAGAGAGTTAAGACTCATATCCCCACAGCAACAACATGCTAACCATCCTCTTCCCCCAGACTTATGGAGCTGCGGGATGTCTGCCAGGGAAAAACAGAGAAATGTAAAAAGGACTGCAAGAACATGAATACTAAAATAAATATCACAAACCTGGCTGTTGGAATCACAGACTGAGAAAAAGCTATTAAATCAGCTAAGCCATCTCCTTACTGAAGGCAGGAATGTTCTTAGTACATTATTTTCCTGCAGTTTTCTCCAGCGTGTGTCCAAAGTCCACTGTGTGCAATGGACCCTGCTCCAGCCTTCAGAAGGCTTCACATCAGGCCATAAACCTTGAGGATAGAAACACCTCTCCTAAAGAATTACTGTACTAGGCAGGTAGGACTACCCAGATATATTTAAGTACTTTATGAGGTCCTCAAATAAATCTTTGTATTAAGATCTGATTTTTTTTTTTTTTTTTACTTTTTAGCCAGAAATTTCTGGTATCTCACCAGCATAAACATTTCCCCATCTACATGAACTTCCCAGCCTTTTTATGCATTCTATTTATCTTTTTTTTTTTTTAATTTCAAGCCGATGTTTTGTTTTTTTTTATTTCACTTCTCCACTCACAGGTTTTGCTTTATCCTAGGTTCACTCTCATCTCTCCCCAAATCTCACTCCACTGATCCCACTGTTCTCTCCATCATCCACCCTTTGTCTCAAGTCTAAAGACAGCACTGACACTTCTTGAAAACAATTCCAGCAGCATACAACATGAATCCAGACTTGAAGCAACATGGCTCAAGCAGATGTCACTGAAATAATTAGAAACCAAGATAAAATATTGATGATGATAATAATAATTTTAAAAATGTAATTAATTGGGAGAAAATTATAAAGGTGTTCTCTGCTGAGGAATGATCTTTGCTAAGTTGCAAGCATCTGGAGGTCAAGAAGCACAATGTGACTGTAGCTCATCCCAGCAAGAAGCTGAACAGGGGTGGTTGCCAGATTTTCCACCACCAGTGAGACAAAGAAAGAGAATTCTGGGACTCCTCTAGGCAGTACCAAGGTCAGGGGCAAAGATGCAGCTACAGAAAACATGCTCATTTTGCTCAGCCAGCCTGACAAGCTGGGGTTTGGGGAGGCAATGAAAGAACAAAATGTAGTATCCAAAAAAATTTAAAAAAAATAAAAAAGCATTTCCATGCACCTAAAAACATCAAAGCTGTAATTTTTTACAAGGGTCCAGGTCTTCCCTATACTACAGTGCCTCTCAAACACTGTCAGATCACCCCATACATAAGGAAGTAGACCCTTTATTTAAACTTCACTGCAAAAATCACTGCAGAGTACTCTGCATCAATGGTCCAAATCGTCACAGTAATATTTTTACAACCTTCAGCTTCATTACCACAAATTCCTGCTTTTGCTTTAACCTCCTGAAAAATGCTCGTTCCAAACTGACCACCAGTAAATGAATATACTGAGACTAGAAAAGTGACCTACACTGAGAAATAGGCTGCAAGTACTAAGGGTTTCATTTCAGACAGTTCAGATAGAGGCCAATCAATGGAATCAGTCTGCTGTCTTCAGTTCTGTCACTGGAAAATGAATATTGAAATAATCCTGAAAAGGCATTGTTCTGTGGGAAAGGATGAGCCAGGGAAATCACGCTGCTGATGGAAACCTTTCCAGGGAGATAAACTCTCCTCTTCCTCCTCTTCATCTTCTGAAACACAATGCAGGTCCTGGGAAAGCAAAACTACTGAGCCTCCCCTTGGCAGCCTGGTGTGCTCACCTGACAAATGAGGACTTTAAAGGGAAGGCAGTACAGTCAAATGTCATGGAGACACTTGTGGATTTTTAGTTTGATCCTGCACACTTCTACTGATGGAATCATTAGGCTTCCTAAATGAATGGGGTTTGTCAAAGATAGGAACATTTCTCATTGCATTTTAAAACAAATAAAACTCAATATGCACTTCTTAGCCTTTTTATAAAATGTCTGAGGTGGTTTTCTGTGCCAGCAAATCTATGTTTGATAACTGTTATCAGTCAAATAATATTCAGTTCTGTGACTGTATCTTTTCCCTGGAAGTCATAGCTATTTCCACCCATATAAGCAAAACCAGGGAACGTAATTCTAAATTACCTGTAAGCCTCAAAACCCTACTCTTTTTGTCCTCTTCTGTTTAGAATCTCATATTTCATGTATCAGTGAATACTTCAGTGCCTCATCATATATCTCACGTATTTGTTAACTGCAGATCTACGGGGCACTGAGCAATCTGGTTTCTAACACAGAATAAAACAGTGACTTAAATAAAACCTCTTATTTCTCTGTAATTCCATGCACCTTAACCTGCGTTAGGAAAAAAAAAAAAAAAGGGCAATAAAATCCCCCAAGTAATTTCTCACCATTCTAAAACACACGTCACTGTTCTCCTTTGCAGGTTATAATGACCTGTCACAGGAGAAAATTCTTGACTGAATTGTTTTTTCTTCAAATTAGTTACTTCCTTTGCTCTAGAACATAAATATTGCACATTTCTCTCATCATTGTTTTTATAAAGAACACTAACATACTTGTGAGCTTTAACTACCATAAAAAGATTATAGGGACACAGCAAGTAGGAAAGGAGATAAATTATTTGGGTTTTGGGACTAAGTGGTAACATCCACTTCTGTGAAGTTTCATCCAAAAATATACTGCACCCACTGTACACCAAAGTTCTGACCAGGCATCCAGGAAAGGACACAGAAACTGTGTTCAGAAAATACAAAAATGGCACGTTTACCTAAGAAATCCAGTTCTCTATTTATTTAAAGCAGTTACTACTTGGAAGCCTTCTTTGTCAGTCTTATTTTAAATGAATGTATGGTTTTAAATAACTTTTTCTCATTCTCTACTTGGTTCCCAAAACTATACAGTAAATAAATATTCTATTTATGAAGATTTAGTTTTATTTTGGCTCATTAGCAGTATCATTCTCTGAATCAATTTCTCATCCATACAAATAAACTGTTCATTTATTCAATTTGAAAAATCAATGCAACTTAATAATAATGCTTTCTTTTCTGCTTAAACTTCTGCTTTAACATATATACAATATATTTTAGACACTGGAGTGCTCTAAGATTTACAGATAGACTGAATATTTGTCAAGACTAAATGCATAATTGTTATCCTACGTACGATAGTGCCTGAATGTATAAAATATTGTCATATTTCAATGAAATATTTAAATGGATGCTTTTTTCAAAAGTAAAATCAAATCTTTTCCCTGAAAAATACACTATTTTTGCTCAATACAATCTTTAGTTATCTAAAAATACCTGCAGAGCTAGCTCATCTATGTAAGTAATTACCTCTAGGCAAGGAAATTTTAAATAAATATCTAAGAGCCACAAAAATCATTCCTCACTCTCAAAAATTTGCCTTATTCTCTGACAGTAATACATAATCTGCAATGTTACTGTAAACCATATGTATGTATTCATGCAGGAAAAATTAGAAGTCCCCAAATGAGAATCCTCATTCTGAAGGAAAATAGCCAAAAATACAGGTTAAGTGGGGAAATTACAAAAAATGGACATTCCAACAGGAATAAATTAGGGTTATGAGGGTTTGATTCTACATTTCAGTTTGCAATTTGTGCATGTCACCTGGTTAAACTCCTGAATCTTTCAAAAGATTATTTACTGAGAAGAAGACTATGAAAGTGTTGAAGCATATTTAAGACGCAGTTTGGTTTAATTTTTAATTGAAGAATGCTCTTTTTCTTTGCTCTTTGGTGACAACCACATCCTCCTTTCCTAGCCTAGTGCAAGCCCCACTGGGTGAAAGCCACTTGCCTGCAACACTCACTTTATCCAAATTGACTTCAGTGGAATTTGTGTGAAATAAATTGACAAGATCTTCCCTTTTCGTGCAGCAGCACCACTCAGCTGTGGATTCATTTCTACTGCCAATATTCTCTTCTGATTTCAGAAAGAGATCTGATGCTAACAACTCTTGAAAGGACAAGAGCACAAAAGAGAAGTGGCTTACCCATCCCCGTAGTTTAAGATGAATGGAATGCCAAAGTACCAGCACATATGTCAAAGGTGGGATGTAGAACACAGCTCACATGTAAATAGATTTATAGTGATACTACTTCTGAGATCAGTGTTTATTTTTCTACTAAGACCTGGAGATAAATTATAAAATTAAGCAAGCAAACCCTTAACAGCTACGTTTTGTTTCTCTTACACACAAAACTTTGAAAATTAAGTATGCTGTCATATTACTTTTGTGTTTCCACTTCTCCCTCATTATCTGCATCTATCCTATTGAAACCCTTCGTGTCATCTGATTCATGTCCAGGGAGGGAGTCGGTGGGTTTGTTACCTTTATTTTTCCAGGTATTTCCTCCAGGACTAATGTAAGGAAAAAACAGTCAACAGCCACTCCTCCTACCCTGAAGTCCTGTCCACAAAGGGCCCCCCTACATGGTCCATATGAGATAAAGAAATTCTGCCCCTGAACTGTGCACCATCCATCAGCTGATTCACTGGCTGCTTGAAAAACTCCCTTGAAAATTTTTATTTGCACTGATGAAAAGATTTTCATGTGGGGAAAGAAAAAAAAAAAAGCTCAAATAAAACTACACAGTTTAGGGATGGAAAGTAAACAGAGATCAAATATAAAAATATCTGGGAGGAAAATAACCAAGTTCTGAAACGAACTCGTTATACATTTTTTTTTAATTTTCTTTTCCCTTCTGTTTTATTTGATCAACATGGGGAAATCTGATTTTTTTTTTATGTTGACAAACCTGAAGTTTCCACTAGTATGTGTTGAAATTGACATTTATCGTCATTCTTGTTGAAGGTACAAGACAGTTAACCTCTGTCAGTAGCTAAGCTCAAATCTACCCTATCCCCACTACATTAGGCAAAGTGTCTTGGACTTTTACCAAAATCCATTCATATTAGGGACAAAGTGTTGAGAGACGAAACTCAGAACAGCAGTACAGTATAGAAAACCTCCTAAGTATAAATATTTGGGTTTTCTACCAAAGAACCACAAAGCCGAAATAATCCTTCTATTACCATATATTACGAGTGTCCACAGACCAGGTGAAATCCAGCAGCCCCAATGATGCTGGACACTGTACAGCCCTACAGTAAAACAGTCTCTGCCCCAGGTTACAGTCTCCAGAAACTCAACAAAGGATATGGGAGGAAAACAACGTAGCACAGGAATGAGTGGTGCAATGGCAACACACCACGTTCCTTCCATTTTCTTTTACGGAGGAGGAAAAAATAATGCAAGATTAGCATCACAAAAGACAGAAGTGGAGAGAAGATGGGATCTGATAAGAGTCAGTGAGAGGAGGGAAAAGGTGATGAGGAGGAAAGTGGTGTGCAGGGTGCTGGAGTTACACAGCGCCTTAAGCGAAGTGATGCCATTCCGAGAGCAGGCAAAAAGAGGAGGCTTGTGCAAAAACAGCCAATTAGGAAAAACAATCAAAAATATCAGTCACCATCAGCCTCCTTCATATGCTACTTGTGCAGCTGCTCTGCTGGCTTCAGTCTTTGGTTCAATGACAAGACCCTCGATGGCATAAGGGAAGCCGGGCTGACTTCATGGCAGAGGAATTCAATTTAAAAGGCCAAGAGGACGCACCACATAAAAAGCAAGTTTGCAAAGAAAAGTGATATACTCTTGGTTTTAGCAGAAAGGCACAAATTAGACATATGTAACAAGTGAGGGCTAATACTTGCAATTGAAATGTATTTCTGCATTGCACCTCTCAATCAGTAAAGACGAGCCCTTACTACACTGATATTAGTCTGACAGACACTACAGCATATTTAAATGATATTATGAACTCAGTCTTTAATCCCGTAGTAAATCAAAGCATTTTAAATCGTGGCCGAATGGAATATGCTAAGCATTTTGTGTTTAGGTTAATATAATGAATCCCAAGTCAGTTACGACTGCAAGTTGCCACATATATACCATGATGGCTAATTGTAAATCCTAATACAATTCCCACTGCCTTGTCAAATCACGGCAAAACTGTCACACTTGTTGACAGTTTCAACAATGAGGTCAAGCAGTGAACAGTGCCCAGGAATGAACTGCTTTACCTCCAAAGTGGTTACTGCAGAGGCAGGGGAACAGCCAGTACAGTAACAGCTCTGACACTTTTTGCAATAGATTTTATCAGGGACTGTCACTCTGCAACCTTGCCTGAGCATCGCATTCTCATGCTGTTTTATTTGTAATTACGTTGGCTGAAAAGATGATTTTCTAATAGGAAGTAAAGGATAACAATCCAGCTACCTTAAAGAACTCTCTTACATTACCAACTTTGCTTATATTTTGAAACAAAACCTAGAATAGCCAGGATTTAAAATGAAGATTTCTTTTAAGTTAGAAATAATAATTAGAGACCACTTTGCTCTCAGATATTCTCAGACAGATGAAATTGACCTATGGAAAATGATCGCAGAACCCAAACCAATGTACGATCCAGAACACCCAAATTAAAGTTTCCAGTGCTGCACTGAGTCTTATTTTGAAAGTGCATACTGTATGTTGCAATATTCTAATACTCCTTCGTGTAACTTAACATGTGAAAAAGCTCTTCCTTCAGCTTACCTTGCATATCCCATATGAATTCTTCAAAACAAGATTCAGCAAGGATCAAATGGATTGCACTGAATTATTTTTATTATGTTTATTAGCCAACTGAGATGAAAACTGTTCTCATGGATGAAAAGCATCAAAATTCTCAATTACAAATTCATTTTCTAATTATTATATGATATTGTTTCCATATGTCTGAAAAAAAAAGGAACTGACTGAGTAATTGACTAAGCAGTTACCTGGTTTCAGGGGATTTGAGTCTCCTTCCTTGTAATTCAGTGGCAGAACTCTAGCTGACTTAAAAACCAATGGTAGCTTTATACACTTCTACTAGTTCTACTAAATGGAAAAGTCCACTTCTGTGTAACTCTTCAGGTCAGGAGGACTGCACCTAAGGCAGCAAATCTGAACATGTTTGGTTCCTAGAAGGACATTAATCTAGAGGATTCTGATTTCATATAGTACATTCAATTAAGTAATTATAATCACAAACAACACTATATTCTATGAACTATTAACTGAAGAAGCAGAAACGTCAATGTCAGAGTCATCTATGAATGTATGCCAGATCAGAACTCCAGTCTGCTTTACATTCCTGCTGACAGTTCCCATAATGAGCATGCAGCATTAAATAAAAACCATGACCTGTTTAAACAAAGATCAGAGCACCAGCTTTATCTTTGCACTCTCTAATGTTTGTTGTTTGGCATCACAAACTAACACCAAAGCAAGTCTCTTGTCAATAGCAGCCCAGAAGGTTTGCATACAGGGCATGAGGGGATGGCTCTTGTCCACCAAGAACATTTGTGTGTCTTTAAAATGGGCATTTTACTTCACACGGAGATATACAGGTATTCTTTGCACTTTCTCTGTTTTGAATTTTACCACAGGAGATCAGGAAGAGAAGAAAGGAGATAGGCGGGATAATGTACAAGCAAGAAATTTTAAAGATTTGTTATGTCTCAGCTTGAGACAATGAAACAAACCTCAAGAGCCAAGCTAAAACTGTTTAAACATACCACTGAAATTTCATGGATAGCAAC
The DNA here is from genome assembly GCA_037013685.1 of Acridotheres tristis. Taxonomy (NCBI): domain Eukaryota; kingdom Metazoa; phylum Chordata; class Aves; order Passeriformes; family Sturnidae; genus Acridotheres; species Acridotheres tristis. Next base: position 64,033,396 of record CM072885.1, read on the forward strand.
TAATATGAATCAGTTCATATACGTATCATGCATGGGAAAACAAGTACATTTAATAATTTCAAGGAAATACATAAACGAATAGAAATCAGCACCCCCATTTTTGTAGTACACTACCAGAGAATTTACAGTGTCTGGCATCACGAAACAGTTTATTATCAATAGGTGCAACACAGATTGCCATTTTACAATGACTCCGTAACTGGTCTTCTCAGAAGATGCATGATTTTTTTGGTAGTCAGATTTCAGATGCACACTTCTAAAATGTAGCCTTGCATTGTAAATATCTACCTCAGAAAAACTGAGAGTTCACTTCATCAGAAGCCAATTGCGAAGTTTAATAATCATGCCAAGTTATCAATCCAGAATATCCAAAGCTCATTTATACTAGTCTAAATTAACCACAAAATCCCTTAAACTGAAGTTGAAATGGCTATCAATACCATACATTATCTCTCAATGATAAAATTGTCAAGATACAGACTGCACAAGCAGGAATATTCAACTATTGATCTTCCACCAAAGAGAATGGAACGTTTAAAATCTGCCCAGTCTCTTCACGTTTCCCATCCGTCCCCTCTGTGTTACCCACGGACAAGCACACCCATTTATAAACGTATTCCACATTACCCACCTGAAAGTGGAAGACAGAAAACGCTAATCCTAAGAAAGCAATTAAAAGAACTGAAATCTCTATCTAAACGTCTCCAATCTTTTCTTTTTTTTTCTCTTTTTTTTTTTTTTTCTGCTGCTTTGAGCGTGCTGGATACCAAATAACAGCGCAATAAATTACACGCAAATCGGCATGAATCCTACCAAACTTATCGAGCGGTTTCCTCCCGGAACAAAACTTTGGAGGTCACTCAATCCTCTCCTACGACAAAGGGAAGTTCTTCCTCTTCCATCACCCCTTCCCCCGGCTATGCGAGGGGAAACTACCGGGGAAGGCGCGCACGGCTTTTCCACGGGGGCTTCCTCCGCGGTGTTGGCTGGTGACACTGAGCACGGCCGGGGGGATGCGAGGGACGAGCGGCCGGGGCGCCCGGGGGTCCCAGCCCGGCCTCCGCGGCAACTCTGCGAACAAAGTAACTTCCCGGCTGGGCGGCGGAGGGGCACGGCGGGGCAGCGGCCGCCCTGCCCTGGCCGGGAGCGCCGGTACGGCCGGGGAGAGCAGCCCCCGAGGGGCAGGCAGGGTCCCCGGAGCGCGGTGCCAGCCCTTACCTTGCTCCGCGCCCCGCTCCGCGCGGCCGGCGGCGGCAGCGCCGCGGGGCCGGGGCACGGGATGGATGCTGCGAGGCTCCCGGCGCCTCTCCCTCCGCCTCTCTCCCGATCCTCAGAAAAGCCCTTCCCCCCCCCTCGCTCCCCCCCCCCGCCCGCCTCACTCTCTCTTAGCTTTGGGGCATAGATATTATATATATATATATATATATTTATATACATATATATATAATTTTTTATTTTTTTTTAAGAAGCCAAGGGGAATCTTGGTTGGGAGAAGCAAAGCCCTGACGCGCTTGGGGGTGGGTAGGTGGGGGGTGCGGCTGGGGGGGTTTCAGACCCTCGCACGGCAACACAGGCGGACCCATCCCCCCCACGTCTCCTCGGTCCCCAGCCGGGGGAGGCGGTCGAACCTCACCGCCTTCCACCGATCCCGCACCGGGAACGGGCCCTGCGCGCCATCCTCCCGCCCGAGGCAGCCGCCGGGACCCCAGCCCCGACCCCCCACCCCTGCGGGGGCAGCGGGGCGGGGGAGAGCCCCCCAAATACGTACCCTGCCCGCCGGGGCTGCTTTGAGGACGCAGGATTTTGTGCGAGCGATCGTCTCCTTCTCCGGGAGCTCAGCCTCCCCTCCCCCCCGCCTCCCCTCCCCCGCCTCCCCCACCTCCTTTGGGGGGCCAGGAATCCCCCACTGCCGGCCCTGCCTCCTCGCCGCCCGGCCGGAGCGGTGATGCGCCGGGGCCGCGGCGCTGCATGGCCCCGGTGCTCAGAGCCCCGGTGCTCCGTGCCCCGATGCTCGCTGCTCCGTGCCCCGGCGCTCTGTGCCCCGGCGCTCTGTGCCCCGGCTCTCGGTGCCCCGGCGCTCGGTGCCCCGGCTCTCGGTGCCCCGGCGCTCGGTGCCCCGGCTCTCGGTGCCCCGGCTCTCGGTGCCCCGGCGCGGCGGCGGAGCGCGGGCTGTCCCCTCCCGGCGCGGGCGCGGGGCAGCGGGGGCGGCGCGGGGCCGCCTCCGGCGGGAGGGGAGGCTGCGTCCCCCGGCCCCGCCGAGGGGCTGCTCGGCCCGGGGCACAGCCGAGGCAGCATCCTTGGGGAGCGTGTGTGTGCGCGCTGCGAGGCAGGAACTCCGCGCCGGCCTTTCGGGGAGGGACGGGGGGTGCCGGTCGTCCCCCTCCTTCCCGCAGAGGTCAGGGCGAAGTTTGGCTGCGGGGGGATTCTCCGGGCAGCGCCCCGGCCATAAGGCAGCCGCTGGCCGGCCCTTGGGCAGCGCAGGTGGTGGGGGTGAGAAGGGCGCCGGGGGAGGCTCCGGAGGTGCGGTCCTGGCGGGGCACAGGGGGTGGCCGAGGGAAGGTCCCTTCCCTGACAGAGCCTGGTGTATTTCTCAGAGGCACCGAGCACGCACAGCTTCCCTCTGCTTCGAAATCAGGCCATGGTAGAATCATAAATATATAATATTACACTCCTATGATATTATGAGTAGAGAGCAGGAGAGTTAAATGCATGCATTGAGGAGAGGCAAATTACATGTAAAGGGCTTTACTGCACAACTGCAGAGCGATTCTCAAATGAAAAAAAAATTTCAAATCCTTACAAGAATAAATTGAATTCCTGCTCGCGTGTTCCCGTATCGCCTGCTAGGCAAAAAAGCGTGCTGGATATCGAGCAACAATTAGTGGAGTTACATCTGGGTTTGGTGCACATGGTGACTTACTGCTGATCAAACAGCAGCCTGAAAATCCCGAGCTGGAAAACACCCCTTCTGGACAGCAAAACTGTACCTTGCACATTTCCTCCAGGTCAGGATGAAACAGACAGCGCTGGGAAATGTTCTGGAGGAAATAAAAGGAGACATGGAGCCCCACACACATCGGTTCTGTACAACCGAGCAGAGCCAAATTCACACACAGGCTCTGCCTGGGGCAGGGGAACCCTCGGCTGCACCCGAGAAGTTCCTGGCTCTGGGCAGAGGCTGGGAACCCCAAACTGGACCAGAAAACCTTCCCCCACAGCTTCCATTGCTGGTAAAACATATGTATTTATCTCGAAAGTTTGCATTTTGACGTGTCAGCGGTTTTGCAACAATATAAATGTGCTTGAGAAATTTTTGATCGGCCTAATGGTTAGGACTTATTAGAAGCTGCAGAACACATTCACAATCAATTCACTTATTCAGATGCATGAATACAAGCTTAGAAAAGTAATTACAGGCACCTTTTTTTGGAAATCTTGAGGTTGTGTGGTTTCCCCATGGGAAATATGAGTAATAAATTCCTACTTAAAAAAAAAAAAAAAGAAAAAAAAGAAAGGAGCAAATGTGCTAAGCATTGTTCTTATTTATTTTTGTCTTTAATATTAAAATTGTTGATCAAATGTTCCAGGTGTGGCAAGGGTGGCTAGATACAAATCCTTAATTTCAACTATACTTTAAAAGAACAAGCAGAAAGATTTCATATTGGTAATTTAGATCTTATTTTCACTTCTTAAATTTTAGTTGTCTTTCATAAGAGAAATGCATTTTCTTTTTTTGGTGAACATGTAAACAGAAATCGGCTGAGCAGTATTAGCAGATATGGCTATTTTCATTTTTCAACTGAATTAACATATCTATCGAGTTAACATCATATCTATACACATTAAATACATCTGGTTCAGGTTTAAAATATTTTATTAAAAAATTAATATCTCCCCTCTGTTGTTACATAATGGTGAATACTACTTGACATTTTTAGTTACGACTTGCATCAAGTTCTCTTTACATGAAAACTGACATTCAATTAAAATTTGAGGTCATTTAAAATTGTTCATTAAAACTACCTTAAATACCCTTGATGTTTTTCAAAAGTATCTTTGCATTTTAAAATATTTTATGAAATAACTGAAATAATGGCCTGTAGAAGGAGAATTAAATTGGAAGCTTCTGGTAGCCATGGCTTTCACAATCTTCGAGAAAGCAGATCTTATCCTCTCACACTTGGGTTTAGCTGTAGATTGACAGAGGAAAATAGGCAATCTTACTTTTTCTTCTCTAATGTTGATTTTTCAGCTTTAATAGTCCTTAACTGAACTACTCAAATGGATTGAAACAAAGAAGATATTCACCCTGACTGCAGAAGAGACTGGGGCTCTCAAAAATTGCTTTCCTGCATCAGTCACATCCTGTTCCATCTGCTTAGCCAAGGCCTTCGGTCAGGCTGGTGGCATCACCTTCCAAAGCTCAGGAACAGCAAACATCTCTTTGTGTAAATTGAAGAGGTGCTGACAAAATTTCGACAAAATGTTACTTGATTATTTTAAATTTTTTTTAATAATGAATTTTTGGGGAAGATATTAAGGAATAATATTGTCCAGCAAAGACAGTATTTGTAGGGATTTTGATGAAATTCTGGCATAATGAAGCAAGGGACTCCTAACAGTTACCTTTGATTGCACAGATTGTTACTTCAAGGTGGAAGGGCTTATGCATCTCAATTTTAAATGATTAGTTTGAAGACAGAAAATGCTCTATGTGAGCACTTCGGTAGCAACAGACAAGAATTAATTTCAACTGATAGGGGAGGAAATGATCCCCTTATCTAAAGTGAAGGGCAGTTGGGCAAATGGAGTTCAGACAACCACTGGGGAAGGCAGAAATGGATAATAAATATAAACCTATATAACAGTGCAGTATTTCCGCTGAATTTTTGTACTTGATTTGGCTTCTTGGTTGGCAATTATTTATGTGTACTTTAAATTAAACCTGTGCTTCGAAACCACCTGTTAAACAAATACAGCCTGGTTTAGGATTTTTTTATGTTTCTTGAGCAGTTTGATTTTTACAGATAGTGCAGACTTCTGTCAGTACAGTGTCACAGCAGAAGAGGAGCAGTAGCCCACTGCTGAGTGACAGCCTATGGCTCTGAAATGTGCCATCCATCCCCTCCTAGGCTTCTCCTTCCCCATCCCCTGCACTTCTGTGACATGTCAGACTTCCTGCACCTGCCCTGCCGAGCTCGTCTGTGCCTGGGCACTCCAGCCTGCACTTCCCCAGCCTGACTCCCATTCCAAGGGTGCTTTCCTGAGGCATCAGACGGAATGCACTTATGCAAGGAAGAGCTGATCTATACAGCCTGGGTGGTCTTTGCCAGGTGAGGATATGGTGGACCTGAGCTCTAAGGCATGGCTGTATGTCCATGAAACCTGGACAAATACAGAGGAACATGTGCCTGGGCATGGTTATCACATGGAGGGAATGATTTATTGTCCAGGATGGAACGACCTGTTCCTCAGGCAGTGGAACTTCACACTGCTAACTCACACACACACAAAAATAAACGTTAGCAGGGTGTGGGGATTTTTTTGCTAAATTCTACATTTTTTCCACAGAATTTTGAAAGTGGGTCTGATGAATGACTAATATCCCATCATCATTTCTATAGTGGGGGGGAGGTCTCTAACCTGTGTGATATTTTTAAGCTAATAAACAAACAGCAAGTTCTTAACACTAAACTTACCAATCAAATCAGTCTCGTGTCATTTTCCAGTAAACCTTAGCGATCTCCTTTCAGCTGTGGTTAGGTGTTCCCTGCAACTCCTCATAAAATACGGAGCTGTGGTACTGTGCCTGTGGGGAAAAAGCCTGGAGACACATAGTGTTGTATCTGTTCATCAGTGTGAAAGAGAAATTCCCTATTCACAGCCTCGAACAGTCAACATTGCCTGCTGGTAAACTTTAAATTGCCCGAGTTGCTTAACGTCGTGATTAAAAGCCATTTGTTTCTTTCTTGTCCTGTGCTGTGCTTGGCAAAACAGAAGGGACAAAAGTCTCACAATTGCTTGCATGCCCAGCAAACAATTGCACATTGTCCAATTGTATGGGTTTTTCTTGTTCTTAAAAATATGGTCTAATAATACTATAGATACCAGAGGACCTTTTCATTTGCCCATTGTGAGCAAAATGAAAAGCTGAAGTCTTGAATAACAAAGTGCAATTCTGTGACTTGTGAAAATGGGTAGGTATATCCAGCAGCTACAGAAAAATGACAGGACCAAACCTCAAACAAGTCATCATTGTTTCTTCCCAAAGCTGCAAAAAAAAAAGGGCTTCGGAATGATATTCAGCTTTTAATTAAGACAAATGAGAAATGTCACAAATAATGCATTTTACAGGTCACAGCAAAACCATGTAGAATGTAGAATTTCTCCTGTAGAATTTCTCCTTAAGCACTGATGCAATTCCAAGTCTCATTTAACTTGAGTTTTTCTTGAACTTTACTATTGTGTCAGAGGCTGAGATACTGCAAATAACTCTAAAACCTGAATAGCAGTTGCTTTTGTTCCTAATAGTAAGATGAAATATCTGCATCCTCCTGTATTAAAAATAGAAAATAAAGTAGAGAGAATAAAAAAGAAAACAAAGTATTTGCATTTTGAAAGCTGTAGAATTATATATTTGGAACAGCTCTAAAAGATGAGCTGCTGTTCAGTGTTATAAATTAAAAAATATTACTGGGAGATAATCTACAGCAACAAAAGGTTTTTTGTTTGGTTGGTTGGGTTTTATCAGTGATATGTATTCTTCAGCTGAGGGGAAAAAGTCCATTTCAACAATAAGTGGACATATTTGTGCTCCTATTTTAGGAACATATTCCTTTTATAGGCATTAAACACAGTTTACTACTGGAAATTTTTCATTTATTATGTCTGCTTCATGTAGGGTCTTTCATGTAAACATTATAAAAAGGATTTAGTGTTGGATTTAGAAGATGGGGTTTGGGGTTTTTTGCCCTTTGTTCTCATTTTGTATTTTATTTCTTTGGAGAACTCTTTTTTTTCACCCCCCTTTCAGGAAATTTCACATAATCTTTTCCATTCGTCATCAGCCAGGTTGCTGATTACCAGAGTAACTGCCAAGCTTTCAACTCCTTGTCATCAATGGGCTGTGAATGACAGACAGCATTAATGTTGGCAAGCTCCCACTCTCCTTTTTGCCTTTCCCAAATGTAATTAAACTGCACTAATACAGCGAAAGAAAAGCTGCAGCTTTATTTTACTCACCCTAATAACATAACAATTAAATCAGAGAAGCACACAATTCAGTCAAATAAACCCATCACCACAAGGAGATTCAGAGGTAAGGGAAGTGTGGATCTAGTATTTAGAGAGAAACATGAGTAGAGTCTTCCTTTCCTTTCCTTTCCTGGCACTCCAGTGACTGCAGTGTTTGACCTTTGGTGAGGTGATGAGTCCAGCATCTGAGGAACCACTCTCCTACAGCCTGGGCAAAGGCCTCCAGTGATTCCTCTCCTGCTGCACCTTTGGGTTAAGCATGAAGGGAACAATGAGCTTCTCCTGCAAATGCTGTCCCCTGGGTGGAGGATGGCTGGATGGGGGTCAGAATCCAAAAAGGATGGGGGTCAGAATGTACAATTTGGGCAGCACTGCACACCTTGGCCACCAGAAGGACGTGGCATTCTCCTGAGCTTTGAGGAAGCCTTGAGTCTTTGTTTTAATGCCTGTAGGGGCTATAGGACAGACAGGAGTCAGAGAGAGGGAGAAACCAGAGTCCTCACCTCAATTGCAGGGCACTGTGGAAATCTGTAGAGTCCACATACACCACTGAAGCAGATAAATTATCAGGAGATGAATATATATATATATACATATATATATATATATATATATATATGTATTTCCCTGGATCGAGGCCAGTGGAGAAGTTACTGGCTCATAGAAAAGTAGTGGAATTTCCCCATAAACCTCTGATTTCTCACAGTAGTGTTCTAGGATGAGAAGCAAGCACTCCTAAGGAGGCTGAGAACTGCCTGCCATGAGCTCTGTTAGCACAGCTCTGAGGCTGGCACTAGAGCCTGTCTCATCCTTCAAGCCATCCTTAAAAGTAACACAGTTGGCTTACAAGACAAAGCAAATTTTCAGTAATGCAAAGGAATAGCTTGACTAAATGCTGACAGAAGAAAATAAAGGCTGTTACACAACTAGCCAGAAACAAGGGGCACCATACTCAAAATGGAAAAGCCAGGACCCTCCTCAGCCTCTATTTGACCAAAGTAGACACAACTTTCCACATGACAACCCTTAGGCCAGCCCAGCTAAACAGACTAAGTGAGTCTGTCTGCTTGTGCAATTTGGGTGAATAATGGTGACTGTTAGCTGACAGGTGGTACCTTATAAATACAGCCTGTGCCAAATTCTCAGAGGAACTGTTCAGTACATACTGTAAGTAAATAAGTAAGTTCTGTGGAGTAAGTCATTTGCAACGCTGAACAAATTGTCCTGCAATGCCAAAAGCAGTTCAGTATGATGATAATTTTCCAGAGGAAGAAAACTTTGGCTGAAATCATCTTTTAGACAAAGTTTAAAGTAGGATGTTATATTTTTTGTAGCTCTGGGGAGATTTTTTTATATGCCTGTTAATGTGGCTAAAGTGTAGTGAACAACAGAAAGGAAACAAAGGGAGGCATGTAAAACATAAAAATGTAAACCCGCTGGAGAAAAAGCATAGTTGTTTAGGGGAAATACTAAAGTGTTGGAGTTGGAAGTTTCTGTTAGATTTGTTCTGATACAGTACTGTTGCTTTAAACAGGCAATTGCAAAATGGCCCAAAAGACTTTTTGGTTGAGTGTCATGATTTTCTGCTTGATTCAGCAAAGATCAAGGCTGCAGTGTTCCAAGCCAGCTCCAGGCCCTCAGAGGGAGCAACAGCACATCAAACACCCATCTCATCTGTTTTTGCCATCGAGCAAAGAAAGAAGAGGCCACAAAGGACATGGAAAAAAACATATCAGAAGGGCATAACTGAGCCTTCAGCTGTTCTTGTGTGTCAACCATAATTCTTGTTTAAAAAAAAAAAAAAACATGGCAGATTTGGTTCCTGTGTAGAAACTACCTTGAACACTTTAAAAGGCTTTTCTCTGAGTTTCCATGAATAGATAATTCCCAAGACTCAGTAAAAATTTAATCTGATTTTCAAATTGAATACTCAGTGAAGATTGGCAATAAAAATTGGCCCTAAAAATGAGAGAAAATGCTTTTACTGCAAGCATTCAGTGTGGTAGCCTTTGATTGTTGTAGTGGGCAGCTACATTTGAGGCACTGCTAACTGCTCGAGGCTTTGGTCCAGGACTACTCCTGCCTTGCTCACTGCACCTACATAGCACCCTGGGCATGTGTCAGTACCTTTGAACAAAAAAAGATATATTTGCAAATATGTTGGGGTCAACCCAAAGCTGCTGGCCTGAAACTGCACCCAAAGCAATGGGGATTGTGTTAAAAAGAATGAATTTAGGTCCAGCACATATAACAACTGGGAGAGAAATTCTACTCTAGGATCCTTGGACACCAGAGAGCTCCCCAGAGACTTCCAGATGTGCAGTTTTGAGGGATTTTAGTCCTACCAGGGAAGGTTTTTTCCTGTGTTTTGGAATATTACATAACATTTGCATAAAAGGGAAAGGAAAACAATGTTATTTCAATGGTCATTGCGTGATCCACTATTCAGAGATTAAATGGTTCTTTTGACTTTTCCTCTGTTAACTGACCAGGGCTGAAAACCTCATTTTCAATTAGACACAGATGCTACTGTTTATGGACTGGGTATTGATACAGGAATTAAAATTACTTAATAGGATGACAGCCTATTAAGAGTAAAAGGCTAGCCTCTCATGGGAAAAATTACCTTATGTTCTGCAGGTGCTTAATACTGTAGAATATGTTCACAACTACTTGCAGGAAAGAGGCTTCTGGTGGGAATGGACCAGCAGTGGTTCTTGAGATTCAGAACCAGAAGGACAATTTATTTCCAACACAGACTGGAATAACTGGTGCTATGGTTTTGTAGTAACCCAAAAGCGTGGACTGTGGCTTAACATTGACTGCTGTTGATGTCTTGTCCAAATAACTTTAATGTGATTGCAAATGCCAGCCTGAACAAGCAAGGAGCAAAGAATTGATTGTTCAGGGCAATGAGCACGTTTGGGAAGAGGTGATTTTTTCCCTCCTCTCCTGTATTTTTCAGAAGTGCAAATCTAGTGGAACAGTTGCTCCAGGGATTCCCAAGAAACTGAGTGATTCCCACAGAGAGAATCTGCTGCCAGAGTACTGTGTCATTTGCAACAGCCATCCTGGAATATAATCTGTCCCAGTGTGAGTGAAAACTCCTGTGTTTTTTTCACCTGAGTGAAAACTGCATTCACAGTGGAACGGCTCAGAGTTTACCATCAAGTTCTGTATAAAAGATGAGAGGAAAGCAGAAGATTATAAACTTTATCAGCTGGCTCTAGATCTACTGAAAAAGAAGGATGCAGTGTAATATCATAATTTAAAAACTGCTGGCAATTTGAGGTGTTGTAAAGTGGTATGATCTCATTTGTATGGGTTACAAATGGAGGTAGAAGTTGCTAGGAACCATTAGGACATAGGAAAAGACTCTCTTGAACAGGATTTTGCTAAGCAGATATTTTTGATATTTTTAATAAGGACGAGTATGTATTATTTGCTTGGGAATTTTGCAGTAAGTCACAAAATTGTATAAAGATAAGTTGAGAAGGCATTTCCAGGACCCTGATTGCTCTAATAAGTCTTGATGTCCCTGACCAGCTCCACCTGAGCCCTCTACCCCCATTCCTTAAGAGACCAGGAGCTCTATTTAAGCTCAGCCTGAGCCATTCATTCTCTTTTTAAGCTTTGCTGGAGAAATTATGGGTTAGAGCTATGCTATGCAGACAGATTTGAACCCATGCTCTGACTTCCTAGCTTGACCTGAACCTGCCTCATCATCACAATCTTGCCTGAAGACCTGGATTCTCCATTGGACCTGGCCACCATCTCTGGATTTGTGTCCACAGGTATCCTGAATCTCTGTGGGATGGAGCTTGGCCAGTGAGGCACCTGCCTTGGTGGCCCCAGAATTCCCCTTGGCTCACCTTCTTTTAGGAAATAGCCCTGCCCAGGTTGCTTCCTCGCAGATACAAAATAGAGCAGACTGTAGCAAAGGGGATTAATTAAATGTGAAATTTTGGGGTGGCTCATACACAGGTCAGAAGGAAGTTTTAAATTCAAAGTGTATAGATTGTGAGACTATAGGAAATTATTAAATACCTATCATCTCGGTGTAATGACTTCTGATATGATAGTGGAGGAATTTGGAGTGGATGCTGGCAGTTCAGCTGGTTTTCTTATCACCAAGAGGCAGAAATTAGCATTTGGTATTCCTTTTGAAGCTGTAGGAGTGTAGGCTAGTGCTCCTCACTCCTGTTTGGCGGCTGAAGACTTTGGGAAATCTTCTACCTGGAGGTTTTTTGTGGAGTAGCAATTATTTAGGTCATTCATAAGCCCTTTTTTCCAAAGGGAGAAAAAACCAAAACGTCCTAGGCTTGCTGGGTATGTTTAAAAACAACCTGTGATAAATGGGGCTATCTACTGCTGATATTCTGAGTGTGTAAGCTAGAAGCACTCCCCTATTCTTGGAGGTGGGTGCTGTGCTGAGACAAGACCCAGAGCACATGAGCCCTTCACTCAAAGGAATCTTGGAGCTTCTCAGCCAGGGAGATCAGGACTGCAGGGTGTGCCGGAGGTCACTCTTTTTCAGTAGCAGCAGTGCCATTCCTCAGATAAAGAGGATTTGTTAAAAGCATCTCAGGCCCTGTTTGATTTTACTAGATCTAAGATAGTTCCTAAGTTTCTGGCAAATTTTGGAGATTATCATGTCCTCCCCACAGAACACACCACAGATGGAACTACTTGGAACTGGGAGTTTGAGTCCCTATCACTGCTTTGTGAAGTCAATGCTCATTTTATCTGTGATAATCACTGAGCAGCTGAATGGTTTGGGGAACTTCCAGTTCAGAAGAATTCCTGAAAATATCTCACTTAGATTTGATTTGGACTGGAATCAAGTCTGAAAAGCCCCCTCAAATTTCCATTGAACTGCAAATCTTGCTTTTGAGCCAAATTTGATTGGAAAACTTAAGCTGCCTAAACCTTGGATAGGGCCCTACACGAATCTGATGTGAATGCAAGTAGTGTCATTGGAGATAATTTGGGGTTCAGCCCTGGATATAAATTGTCATGTCCAAATGAGGCATTTCCATGGTTAAGATTGTTCTTTTCCCTTTCTCATCCTAAAATTTGGGAGAGTGCTTGTCAATCTCAAAATTGCAAAGGCCATTTCAGTAAGAAGCTGTCCCCCCTGCCCCTGTCATTAGGACACAATGTGTGGCGTGCTGCAGCCACGAATTCTTGCTCGTACACCTGACACTACTCAGGAGCTTTTGGTCATGTGTCCCTGCAAGCAGCCTGAAAGGAACCTGGGCATTGAGTGGAAAACTACAAAGACAGGTGCACTGAGCTACAATTTGGAGTAGAACATGAAAGCACAGTAATAGACAGGATACTATCCCATAGATACTATAGAGCTATACTATAGATAGCTGCTTAAAGTAATTTGTATTGAATCCTCTAGAAAGACTCTTCTTCTTTTATTTCCCTTTGAAGGTGACATATAGGTGTCAACCTTCTGTCTTAGGCAGCTGTGATGAGTAAGTGAAGTTAACAGATAGGGCTGTGAGTTGTCTTGAATCGGATCCTAGCACTTCCCTTATAATTCTAGTAAGCCATAGGAAGTTGTAAATCTTCTTCAAGAAATACTGCAGTAGAAGTGATGGAGATTTCAATCCAAACAAAGTTATTTATCCAGAATCAAAGACACAAAGAGTCTTTTTTGAGTCCCCTTCTGCTCAAGTCAACAGGGTGGCATCAGAGAAATAGCTGATCAACATGTTTCTCCTCCAACTGGAGCAATCTGCAATGGCCAAAGCTGTGAGTCAGCAGGTAAGAGGTGTTGTAACACACGTGTTACTTGCTAGAATAGTTTTGACAGTTTAGAAACGAGTTTCTTTTATTCACTGCATGGATCCAGTTTGTCATCTTGCTGTTTGAGAATGCACAGTAGGAGGAAAAAAAAAATGTTGGCACAGGGAGATGTGGATCCTTTCACACTAAAGTTAAGGAATAGGGACAAGCACAAAGGAAAATTCCACAGTAGAACTTTTTTGTTCACAGTGCCAAGAAAAAGCATGAAAGATGATACTATTAAAGTTGGAAAATAGGAATCTCATGCCACTGATGTTAGAACCTCGGAAATAATGTGTCAAAGATGTTAGAACATTTAGAATACAGTCTTTTACTGTTTCAATGTCATCAACATGTTGTTCTCGCTATTTTCTGAGACAGGAGAATTTATTGAGTCAATTTGTCTTCAACATGTTAAATGTACTACGTGTAGGAGGGCAAGTTAACCTTATTTATATAGTATTACAAGGGAGAATGCTAACTCACTTTTGCACCCTTGAAAACTGTATTTCTTCTGACAGAAAATGCCATGCATTCAACACTCAGGCAGGTGTGAGAATACTGTTTCTTAAAAGAATGGCTTCAACAAAGAAGAAATATACTGGGGGGTAACACAACCTGTGGTGTTGAAGATAAACAGAAATGTTTATTTGGCTCTTGTTACTTTGTTTAAACTGCTCTCAGACCAGGTATTTGTCCATCTTCCCTACGCAAATTCTCTCTCAGAATGAGACCCTAAGATATCTTTTCTTACTGACCTTGAAATATTCGTCCCCTTTCTGCTTCATGCATTGCTTCAATCTTGTCAGCTCCACTTTTTTTACTTAATTTTGTGTTGCTCTTTGTGATTTACAAAAAGAATTTTTTCTCTTTTTCTGCCTTGATGTTAATTTTGTTACCCCTTTCCTGCAGGTGTTGATAGAGCAAATGAAACTCAACTTTTTGCATTTTTCTTATTTTTAACCCTGGCCACTTCATATCTGTTGTGTGATCCCAAGGATTTCAGTTCTCCAGTCTGCTCCTTCTGACTGAATTGGTTTTTTGTCACTGTCTGGTACAACCTGTGCAGTACAACATCCCTCTCTGCTGCTGCACATACTCAAATCCAGCTGGAAGTTAGGCTACTCTGTGCTAATTCCACGTCTTGGGGCAATATTCAAGAGACTCCACCTCTCTAAGAGTTGCTTCTGACTGAGGTGCTCTTCCTACAAGTGATATTCATAGTACTGAATTTCCGTGGCTGTTCTTTTCATATCCCCTTTCCCGCTTGGTAGCTGCCAAACTCCTTCGGTCTTTTCCCTGTTACTTTTCCTATATACCTGTTTCCTGTAACACACACACACACACACAACTGAGATTGTGACTGTGTGTATTCCTGTACCTGTGTTCACTGATACTTTCCTGCATTCTGTTTGAGATCAGCAGTTGTTTATTTGAAACTTTATCCTGAAAATATAATGTAAATATATGCTCTTTACATTTTAAACTTTTGCCCTTTTCATTTGTCCCTGCACAAATTTCCCTTCTCAAAGCACATAATTCTGCCAGTCTCATCTTTTTCAAATCTTACTTTTTATGTTTTCTAAGTCGCTTTGTATTTCCTCCACTTTCAATGGCTGTTGATCAAACCTCAACATGTACATTTCTGCAGAGCAGTCATCCCATATAATTAAAATATCTAGAAGCCTTTTTACCCCCTAGAAAAGGTAGGTTTGGTAATATTTCTAGATCATTAATTAATCCTTAAATGCCTTCCTGTTTCTGAGAGGGATGCCATATGTTTGACTTTCCCCCCTTCAAGCAGAGGTGACGTAGCTGCTTTTGCTAATCATGTGAAAGGTGATATCAGATGCAGAGAGAGGATAACAAGCAGGCTGAAGCCAAACAAGTCTAAAGGGTTCACAACTTGAGAGGCATGGTCTGACACCTCTCTCCTTTTCCTCCCCACTCTGCCAATATTTCTTCAAAACATGGCTGGCTTCTTTTCTTGCTAAAATAGGGGTCTTTGCCATAATGTGTCTTATGTCATAGATACTACAATCTGTTCTCCTTGGGCTTCATAACAGCAACCTTCCTTATTCAAGCTAAGCCACTAGAAGCCACAGTCCTTGGATGTCAGTCTCAAAGCTCAGTCTCTCTTTCCCTCTCCACTTTAAATTGTTGTATCAGCTTTTCACACTAAGCAGAACATCATCAGTTGCCTTTCAGCACTCAGTGCCTGTCTGGTGACATTTCTGTCAGTTTGAACCCAGCAAACACCCTGCTTCTACAAACGGGTATGGACCATGCTCCTTCTCTGCTCTCTTAAATCAAACCCATGTGCCTGGAACATTGTGCTTGATGTTGTGCCTTGCAGCCTCAGGTATCAGCTGCACTGCAGTAATCTTCTCATTCTTCTGAATCTTTATCATTCTTTATCATTAATGATATTAAATGTCAAAAATAAACAGTCCAGCTCTTAAATATCAAAACTAGGCTCGTGCTTCATAGAGATGTACATCTAATTGTTCATTGTGGTGTCCCAAAGAAGAGCAATCTGAATGAAAATTTTGTAATGTTTGGCTGCTCTTGCACACATGGATCCTTGATGACTAAAAATAGCCTAATCTAAATAACCCTCTTTTCCTCAGCAGAGTTAATTGTAATGTTTCTGGTCACTTAATTCACTAACACTTGAAAAATTTGGTCAGTCTGGAACCCTTGCTGTCTGGCAAATTTGTTAAAAACTGTTAATGACTTGTGGAGGTGTTCTGGGAGCGATAGATGTGCACGCGCACACTGAGAACA
This sequence comes from Acridotheres tristis, assembly GCA_037013685.1. NCBI lineage: Eukaryota > Metazoa > Chordata > Aves > Passeriformes > Sturnidae > Acridotheres > Acridotheres tristis. The sequence goes on from CM072885.1 coordinate 64,049,236, forward strand.
TGATTGCACGGATGAAAACCCTAGAAAGAAGCTTTTAATGTTTGTGGACACAATATTTACCTGTTTTATTGTTACACACCATGTTTATCTCCCCTCACTGACATACCTGATAATGTTGCCTCACTTTCTATTACTTTTATTTGGTGTAATTCATTCTTATACCAGCACTCCCCTAAGTTTCTGTGGATTTGAGGTTACAGGCGGCATGAGATTTCCTTCTCTCTTTTGTAGTTCAGATCATCATCTGCAAAAATACCAGATGTCTGTATCCTGTGAACATATAAAATAATATATGTAAACTGCTTTCAAAGAACTCTGCAAGCTTGTGGGTTTGAGGATATTTTTACTTAGCACAAGGTAGTTGAAAAAATAGTTCTGAACCAATGTGAACTAGACATATAGATGTGAACTTGTGTATAGATGGAGAAGTTGGATACTTCTCTCAGTTTCATTGCTTTTCTTGAAAGAACAAAGAGTTCTGGTGGCAGAGATCACATCTGTATCTGCATTTTGGACAGTGGCAAGCACTCCCTACAGTCATTGGTACATGGGAAGGCCAATCATAAATAGGGGTGCTTTAATAACATTTCTAAACTCAGAATTTGGGCACTCTGTTAAGGTCCTTCAGGGCTTACACAATGTGAATCCAATTGGTAATAATGTTGGGAGCTTTATAAAATCAAGACTAAACAAAAAAAAAAAAAAATTAAAACCCCAAAAAATCATCAAAACTCTTCACTTGAGACCTAAAATTTTGATATTATATAAACCACAAAGGAAAATAGGGTGAGAAGTACAACTGTAGCTGTTGAAATAGGTCTGGAAGAATCCCCACTTAGTTTAAGTGATGCAAATCCTTCAAAAGGCAAGAGCTCAGTGTACTAGAGCAGGAAAGATATGAGTTATTTCTCTAGAGTGGATGAAATGACTGTGATATAAAAATAACTTTTTAATATCTGATAGTGTTAGGGTTTTACCTAAAATGTACTTGCACTGAGAAATCATGACTTGTAATGGGACACTGCAAAATGAGGTCTGTCCCCATACCGTAATCTTCATGGTTTTGGATTTTACTGTGAATGTAATGAATTGGAGATAGGTTTGTCTAAATATGAGCAATAACAAGTGAGGTACTTAAAATTCAGGGTAAAAGAAGAAAACAAGATGGAGTTGCAGTGTCCCTGTAAGCTCTGTGGAGCAGGCTCTGATTCTTTCTCAGCACTTGCACCATGCCCAGATTAATAGAAGGACCCTAATTGTGGTTCTGGAGCAAGAGAATAGAAGATAAATTAATCTTCAAGAGACCCAAATCACAAAGCAATAGCATCTGAGAGGAAAATGTCATCAAATATACTGGAATTAAATCAACTAATGGGATGCTTAGTCAGAAGATTTTATGAAGTTGGGTGCTTTGTCTAAAAAATTTCTATTATTCTGCATGCATATTAGGCAATGACTTCCAGCTTCCTAAATTTGTTATTTGTTTATTTTTTTTTCCTAATTACTCTCCTTAATTTTGTTTCAGTACTTCTCACAATGTTAAACGACATAAAAGAACGTCTACAAAGTGAATTGCACTTATCCCTATCCAAAATGAAAGTATAAAAAACCCCTAGACCTGTTTACCTCGGCAGCTAGCTGCAGAATTGGGTCACCACAAAGGAAGATTCTTCGGTCTAGTCTCAGTTCCACCAATGAGTGATTCTGGATATCATGCAACTTTCACTGATGTTAATGTTAAAACTCGGGGTTTAGTGACTTGAGTCATGCAATCTTACTCCTTGATTTACTTGGACAGAAAAGGAACTGAATGAAGAATAGAATAGAATAGTTACCTTTTTTTTCCCTGAAAAAAACAATTCTGGGGAGGGGATGAAAAAGAGGAATGAACAAACTACTGGGAAAGGGAAGAATATATCCGAACAGGAGAGAAATTGAGAGATTTGAGTTGCTACACAAAGGGTTTCTAAGCAATGCTCAGATGTGTCCTTTAACTTTGTCTTGTACTTAAAGTCCCTGTGAGGTAAACCTGAGTTTATATCTTTGATGCTTGGTTCTGTTGAGGTTCATGGAGTCTCTGCTTTCCAGGGAAAGCCCTAACTAGACAGAAGATGATTTTTTTGGAATAGATCTGTCTTCAAATTCCCTTTTTGCTTTTTCTCCAAAATTGACCTAATCATTCAACTACACAAGGCCAAATAATACCTCGCCTTCATTTGAACAACTTTCCTTATGAATCTGGCCACTTCTTTCCAAATCTTCATACTTCAGAAATAAAACATTTCAGGTCAAACAAAATGTTTCCTTTCACTTGAAAAGGAATGTTTTTCCTTTCCTTAAAGCTAAAAGTGTAACTATGGGTCATACTGAAGCCAAATGTATATTAGATTCAGCTACCAAAATCATTTATTAGCACAGCTCTATGGCAGGGTGTTTTTCATGGCAAATTAACAACTATAGTGTGCCTTAGGAACTTTGGATGAAAGGGATTATAGAACTGGAAGGGATCATTAGGTCTATTTAATTTGTCTTTTGTAACATGATGGAGGAAATAACCAGTATATTAAACATACATGAAATATTTTTGGAATGTGTAGTCTGTTGGAAAGGAATGAATAGTTCATGTTATTAGCTGAAAATGAAGTATATATAATCCACTGTGTGTGGTTGTCATCAAAGCCCTACTAGGAATGCAGGACTAAATGTGCTATTTTTACCTTTTTTCTTTCCTGCTTTGTTTGTGGCTTTGGCAGAACTAAAAAAGACCTGGATAAAATGAGAGAGATTGTTTTTCATTTATCATGATTGCGTTTGAGGTACTGTCTTCAGCATGAAGGCACAATAAGCTTTTCATTTATTACTTGTATTAGAGTAGGGCATGGAAGCCTAGGCTGATATCAAAACTCCATCTCTAGGCACTCTGTGCTCATGGGGAGGAAGGGTCTCTGCATCTGAAGGGCTCATGACAAAACAGCTGTGGCAAAAGATGAGGGGTGAACAGAGCCACAGAGGAGGAGCCCTGTGTTCACTCCTTCCTGGGACATCATGCCAGTGCTTGGTTTCTGCCCTGCTGCCTCCCCTGATCCCTAACGAATGCGCATCCCTATTGGAAGAGTGTGATACATGAGTCACTACAAAGTGCACACATACGTACCTGCACTATTTTAACTTTGTTGTGACAGAAATTTAAAAATAAATATATTCCTTTCACCTCCCAAATCTGGCCTGGCAAGAACATTCATTTTAAAAAGCTGGTGGTGATGCCATACAAGATATTAATCAGCCTTCAATCCATACCCTTTGTAAGAGAAAATGGGATGGTACATGCCTAGTCTTATTTTATTGCAGTATTTTAACAACAGATGCAATGCTGCCTTTGTTATTATCCTTTATTCCTCAGACAGTGTTCCCCCTCCTAATTATTACTTGTCGTCTTCAGTAAGATTGAGAAATGGCATTTTTTTGAGCTCAGGTAAATATCAAAGCAATCTTACTTGTAATGACAGAGCTGCTTTCACTGGGGAGTGAAGCATAATGAACTAAAAAAGGAATTTAATATGCTTTCCAAATTAAATAATGTATTAATTTCTGCTGAACAGTGGTCCCCAGCCCCCTTGAAAACAGCGGGTCTTGTATAAATACCTGCAAAATTTGAGGGTGCTTTAGCAATCGGTAGCCAAGAAGCAAAAGGTAGATCAGGGCCATCACCTTCAGATCAAAGTTGACAGTGGTACCCATGGGTGGGCTTTGCCCAGGGTTCCCTGTGGGGACTCTGGGGACACTGGGCTGTGTCTTTTGTATCTCCCTTGGTTTTTGTCCCTTCCCCACTGGCAGTGGAGGGCGTTACTGACCCCATTCCCACCCTGTGAGCCCTAGGTTTGCTCTCTTGCCATCCATCACAACGTGCTGCATCTTCCTTGCTGGAATCAGGATTATACCTCCCCCTCAAAAATGGCCGGGCTTCAGCTTTTGTGATAGCAGAGAACTGTTGGAATATAGAAATTCTAGAGGCTTGAAAATCAGAGGCATGTTAGAAAACAGGCGATTTCTCTTTAGTATTTCCTTTAGGCGGATAGTCTTTTGTTTCAGATACGTGCTTATTTAAAAGGAATAGGAGAAGATAAGAAACTCATTCAACTCAGTAGTTTTAACCTCCTGGAGAATTCTTTAGGACTGTGCTGAAAAAATCCGTGCATTGAATGATTTCCCCCCCCCCGGCAACATTATTTTTTTCTCTCTGAAATATATATTTTATTTCAGAAAAGGAACAAAAAAAAAAAAAATCCAAACTATTTTAGGTAGAACTTAGTGATTCCTCTCTGTAACATGCCTTAAGGTCATTAAAAGCAGCATTGCTGAGAGCAAGTGTGGGCACAGAAACCTGTATTCCACCACTTCCACAGAATAACCATACTTAAGGCTTTCCTATCTGGGCAGAGAGAAACAGACTCTCAAAAGTGTTAAGAAATAAAGGAACAGTCCCTGAAACTGAGAAATTTTCAGGCTATTGGTGATGCAGTGGAACTCACAGAGCTGGCCAGATATTTGCTGTTTAAGAATTACTTAAAAAAAAAAAAAATCTAATTTAGTTCATTAAACTCAAATCCATTTCATTTAAATCAATACTTAATGAGTGAAATCATCTTTTTCACTTCGAGGAAAAAAAACAAGGATCTGCTTCACAGGCTTAACTTTTCCATTTCTCTGCATATTACTCCTATTATTTGAAAACAAGCCAGTCGTACTTAGAGATATTCTTTATTTTTTTAGACCGAAGTGACAAAGTACCATTTTTTTTCCTTAAAACATAAACAAGAAGCTGTTTCAATCAGAACTCAGAAACAGTTACTCATCATTATTTCTGCAGTAGAAGATTAAGTTCTACCGCACCACGGCGACGACTCGGGGAGCGCTCACATTCACACTTTCTTCCTAATACCTGGAATCAAGGTCAAAAATAAGAATTATACGTTAAAAAAAAAAAAGTTATTTAACGCGGACTTTTCCCATTTTTATTCTTAACAGGCTCCTAAAAATATTTCGTCCGGAGAAGGATATTGGGAAGGCATTTCCTGTGAGGTACTGACCTTTAGTTTCCTTTTATGCTTCGCTTTTTATTATTCGGTTTTTCCCCTCGCTTTTTCCCGCCGACCCGGCCCCATCCCGCGGCGGCTCCTGAGGCGGCCGGGCGGGGCGGTGGCGCCCCCTGGTGGCGGGCGGCGGGAGCGGCCGAGCCCGCTCGGCCTCACCGGGCCCGGGGCCTCCCCTCAGGGAAAGGCCGCAAGAGGAGCCGGAGGAGCGTTCATTTGGGTCTTCGGGGTCGGGAAATTCTTCACCGAAAGGGGTAGCGAAGTGTCGGGACAGGCTGCGCAGGGAAGGGTTTGATTTGCCGGCGCCGTCACGGTTTTCGTGAAACTTGTCGATGTGGTGCTTAAGTGTGGGGTAAAATTCGCAACGCCGGAGGTTTATGTCCAGAAGAGAGACAGGAGTCATGTAACGTATTTGAATAAAGAGCGAGGCCGTGGGGTGCTTCAAATTGTTGGGGGATGCAGCCCTCTTTTTATCCTAATTTCCCAGACACATCACCCTCTTCCTTCCCCCATTTGGCTGAGATACTTGGAAAGTACAATTTCCCAAATCTGCTCTCTGCCCAAATCTAATATGCACCTCCCCTTTTTAAAAATCCTGTTATAACAAAGAAATATTCATAATTCCATTGAGTCTTCTTTTTCTCTAAGTTCAGGAATTTTCCTCAGCCTTCGCTAAGCAGCAGTCTGTGTTAATTAGGAACATTTTCTAGAACTGACAGTTTCTTCCATTACTTCCCTATTTACAAGCAGATTCCCATGGTTTGTAATACATTCACCCTATTCATTTCGTTAGGGACACGGTTTGGTGTGAGGTTACTGGCTGGACTCGATGACCTGGGAGATCTTTTCCAACCTTAGTGATTCTGTGATCAGCCCCCAGAAGATGATCAGAACTGCTGTTTCTTGCAGCTCCAACCTCTCGTAGCTTTGGCAGCCCTGCAGGGAGGACCTCGCTGAGCTGAAGGCTCTGCCCTGCGCTTTCCTGAAGTTTCTTCCACGGGACTGTTGAGCTCATCCTGCTCCAAAGCACATGATTGCTCAAGTGCAAAAAAACTGGTGGGTCCTCAAGTAAATTGCCCATGTCGACAAAGCAAGAAACTGAGCTGTTTCCTTTCCCTCTCAAAAGATATGAAAAGGGATAAATGTATGACACACAGGCTACAGCCTGAACATGTTTCTCCCCTTTTTTTTCCAGACTAACTGGAAAATCTGCCTGCTTCAGACATTTTCCCACAGATGTGTGGTCGGGTGTTTGCCTAAACTATGGGCTCTGTGTTCAGCTGGGGTCCAACAGATTTTCCTATATGGGAATAGAGCCTTGTGAGAAGAAGTCCTGTAGGAGCTTGCCCTGTTTCCAAAGAAAGGAAATATGTGGATCCTTTGTCTGTCTCAACTCTTCAGGTAACCGTGTTGTAGCTGGGAGAGTGAAGGGGATGATGACACTGCTCAGATCCTCAGTCCTGGAAACCTTAAACATGCACTGAAGTATTTCTGCTGAAGACCATACTACACACATTTGTAGTTGTTCATCTCTACACTCTACCAAGTTCTTGATCCTTATGCCCCATGTTTTTAGTATTTAGGTGAAAATGCTAAGCAGAGTCTGACTGAAGGCTGAAGAAACATCAGGCAGTGTCCAGGCAGTGGCAAGTAGGTAGGTGGACAAATAACACAAATTGCTCACTTAGTCTATCAATGGGTGGCATCTTCCAGGTCATTCATTAATTACTGATGTGGCCTCAGAAGTGATGCATTAAAAGGTAAATATTTTATGGATTTTTTTTTTTTTTTTTTTTTAGTTTTTGAGACAGTGTTGGAGGCTCTTTGGGAAAAAAGAAAGAAACAGGAACAGTTAGAACAACTCATTCAAAACAATCATATTCTTTCATTTGACAAAGGGTGCAGAATTCCTGCTTTTGTAGAACTTTCCTATTCTTTTTCCTTACCCAAAGGTGGAAAAAGGCATAAACAACAGCACCAAACCCCTTTTCCTCAAAAATTTGTATTTTTCCTTGGAAAAGGGAATTGCCTGCTTTGTTTTACTTAAAAAGTGTTCCATCTAATTTTTTAATGGAGAATGGATGAGAAGTAAGTAAATGAGAAGGCTTCTTTCTTCTTACTTACATTGTCCTTTTTATTCCATGGAAGAAGATGGTTACAGAACATTTCTTCCCACACACTCTTATTTTCAGTTCTGTGCCCTTTTCTTTGAGAAGAAGGGGTTTAGAGATCACAGAACTTAAATAAATCCCTCCAAAAATCTTTTTTTTTTTCAAATATTTCTTCCTGTGAGAAAGGCAGATGCAAGACAGCAAATAACAGAAGTGTTTTCTTTTAAAGGTGGTACTAGGAATTAAAGTAGTGCTTTTCTTAGGGTTATAAGATTTTTCCCTTTTTCTGAAGTGTCTGCTGGGGTTTTTTTAAAGTTGTTTCATTTCTTTAGTCAAAAATCTGGAAACTGGAATTTTGTCTCAGAGTTTGAACAGAGGCAGGGAAAAAAAAGTGAGAAATTTGGCAGGAACAAAAATCCTGCCAACGAGCTTCCATAGTTATATGAAGTGGGAAATGGAGCCATTGCTGGTGCTGCTGTTTCTTACTCACATGACATCTGGTCTGTATGAGAAATTCACATTGGCACATAAGGTATAAATCAGGTGAGATCCTGTGTCCTCCTTGCCCTTTCTGGAATTAGGAACTTGATGGGGCTGTGGTTTCTAGGTAAAGCCTGCATTCCAGGACTGTCCAGATCAGAGACATGAGGCCATCCTAGGCAGAACAAGGATATGCCACCCTCACAGGAATGAAAAGGGGAGCAGGGAAAGGGAGAAGCAAATCAGGAATTATTTGCTCATCAGTGTGGTCAGAAATAGGGCAGTTACATACAGATTGAGGCTCTTTGTGCCAAAGAAGCAATCTTATCTTTTTAGGAGTTGATAATTTTTCAGCCTGTGGCAAAGTTTAATGCTAATAAAAGAAAACTTTTGAAGATTAAGCTACTCCTGCAGGTGGATTGCTCAGATATCTCCTTAAGCAGCTTCCAACCTCAGCGATGTCCTGCTCTGTGTTATTTCTCAATGAACTAGACATGCCCTGAAATGTTTAAAGCCATATGAGAAAGATGTGACAGAAAATGTCTAGGGGAAATTATTGCTGGGAAAACCAAATCTTACTGATATTACCTGTTGGCAGATTGTGTGCTGTGGCTTTCTGCAGTTTTGGTGGCTTCATTGAGATCTTTTGTAGAGCTCGAGTGTGAGGCAGTGGTCTCACAGTCTGTGCTGGCCTGAGCCTGGAGAGCACACTGTCCACATTGTAGAGGACAAATGGCACAAATCCCCATTGAACCTGCATTCCTGTGGACTCACCTTATCATAATTCTTGGCAAAGTGCCCCAGAGGAGCTAAAACACTCAGTGGAGTCTTGTCCAGGGTATGTCCATTCTCATGCAGTTGTTATTAATCCTGTGTAATTCCAAGCACAGAAATCAAGAAGCTCTCCTGAGTTTCCCTTATAACCTCTAGAGGAATGTTTCTCCCACCCCTCCCCCTGAATGTAATTCAATTCTTAAGTAAGAAGCAGTGCATCTCCAGAGGATGGTTTAGCTCATTCAGGTGGCTCAGATGAGATGAAATCAGATCACCACTCTTCTTTAACAGAAATGCCAGGATAGGCTCCACTGCACCTGGATCACATAGCAGTGAGTGCTAGCTGCTGAAGAAATTTGGGAAGCAGAAATATGAGACAAGGAGCAACAAAGATCTGATCAGTCCTTTCGGTGCTGGAGAAGGGCAGGCAGGGCAGTGCTGACCCCGACATGACCTTATTCTGGCAGGCAGTGCCTGCTGAGTCAGCACTGGCTCGTATCTCTCCTAGTGCTGGCCAAGGAGTGCCAGTGCTTCCCCAGCTCCCTGCACAGTCCCCTGTGCTGCTCTCTCCAGGGCTTCCCTCCCTACAAGAGCCTTTTCCAGAATGCCTTGTTTTGCTACTGTCTTCTGTATTGCTTTCCTCCTTCAGTGAAGGGTCAGGGTTATTTACCCCTGCACCTTTTCCTCAGCAGTGGCACAGAGTAGGAGCACACATTGTTGTGCTCCAAAGGGGTGAGGGAAACCCAAAGTGGAAGCTCCATTTACAGAGTAACTGAACTCACCAGCAGCACTTTGCTGCTTCCCTACCTGCACTAACTAGAGAGTAGGTTTGGGGCTAAAACACGAGAAAATTAATTATTTTTTTTCCTTCTTGAGCTTAGTATAGGAGTAGTGGGGATGTGTAGCGGGATGTGGTTGGTTAATTGATCACTCAAAGCACATCCTTGGCAACAGTTACAGCCCTTGGGGCCTGTGCCGCTACCACAGCACCTTCATGGCCATCTCCTCACCCACGTCCTTCAACAGCATCCATGTGTTTAGCTCCCATGCATTGTTTGTGTTTTTAAACCCAGCAGGAAATTAGAAATACTCTTGCAAATTGGTTTGAACTAAAAATGCTGTTGCACTCGATTCTGGTTTCAAAAGGAATTTTAGTTAAAGCATCCCAGCTTCCACAGGGAGGCAGCAGAATACCTGTCAATTTCTTTGCAGCTTTAAACTTGCTGATGCATTTTTTTCCTTCTTTTAAAGAGCTCTTTGACCCTGTATTTATATAGTTTGGATTAAGAGGTTTTAAGAATTTGAAGTTCAGATGAAATTTTTTTTTTTGCCAAGACCAAGCTTGCCAAGATCAACATTCCCCTTATTTCCCTCTGAGCTGCCACCATAATGATTTACAAGTTATATAAGAGCCAATTTTGAAAGAAATATGCTTTTAATTAGAAACTAAAAATCAGGGTGACTCTTGAGACAGTGTAGTTGCATTCTGTCAGTATTTCCATTATTTCAGGGATTTATCACCTCAGGAGAAGAAAGCATTCTACTCCAGTGAAACTTGGAATCTTAGTACTCAGTAGTAAAAATATAAAATAAGTAGAAAATAATACTATAAAGTACAGCATTTCCAAACCAGGCATTCAAATATCATGGAGCAGACATCCACCTTGACCCCTATTTATGTTATTGGCTTAAAAAAGGTGAAGGCTTTAAAATAATACAAATAGGGGGTTTTTTTGTTTGTCTTCTGCCTTGTGAGACTTCATGGTCTCTACTTTCAAAATCATTCTTTGCAACCACGGGGGCTAAAAACATTTTGCTTTTTCTAAATGGAAGTTGAGATTTTTTTGCATGCTTGCATAACTCTAAAAGATGAACTTTGGAAAAAAATTTCAAATATCAAAACTTGGTATCTTCACTAAATTCAGCTACATGTAACTTCTGAACTGACTATATGCCTAGAGTAGCTCACTGGGAAAGAGAGCCAGAAATGTTTTAAATCAGAATGGACAAGCCAGGAATATTTAAATTATGTATTTGCTTCATTCATAAGTGGCTGAATTTAAATGTACCCTTCAGAAAAAAGATAGATTTTCACTTCATTTGGTTTTGTGTTTTTTCCCCAAATAAGCTTTCTCAGCTCCTTTACTCCATGTGTTTGCAAAAATACTGCTCTCATGAGGAATCTCTTAACTGATCCAGGGTGGAAAATCCTATGTTCCTGGTGAGACTGGGGGTATTAGACTATTCTCACAGGTTCACTGACTTTATATCTTTTTTGGCTATCTCCAGGAGACCAGATCTTGCTTACTTCATGGTCATTTCTTTGCAGCACAGTGCTAGATTTGGTTTGTTCAACCCCTGTTTACTTAGGAAAAAGGAAGAGGATTTCAACAGAAATTTCAAAATTCTGTTAAAAGCAAAAGCCTTAACAATTCTAGTGCCATTTTACCACATACAGATATTTTCTTCATATTCTTTTTCATTGATTTACTCAAACAATGGGTTCCATTTTTTAAAAAAATCTGGTGAAACAGGTAACAGGTAGAGAGAGGTAGAGATAACTGCCCTGCAACAAACACACATAAGTCAGGGAAAGCAGCAAAGAATGGTTTACAGTCATAACCAAGGGACACTGTAAGCCTGTAACCTCGAGGTGGAAAGAACTCATTACCAGAGTTGTGAGCTGGGTAGCCCCTTTGGAACATGGTTATAGGTAGATGGATGATAGAATTTGAATAACAGGTAGGTAGTGTCAGGCTCTGCTGAGGCCCTGGGTTCCTTCTCCAGCTCTAACATTGCTCTCTCTGCTTTGGAGGTGCTTCATTCCCAGTGTAAGCTGCTACCCTGAGCCGAAGGGCAGGGTTAGATGGCCCAGGGGGAGATGGATGGTGTGCCTTTAGGGAAGAGCCAAAGGAGAGCTCCAGCTCCATGGTCAGTGGTAAACATGAACTGAAAGACTGGGCACAGCCTAGCAGTAGTTAGGATAACACCCCAGAATACATTTAACTTCCACAGCAACAGCTGGAAGAAGCCACCAAACTGTCAGTCCTGGTCCATCACCCTGGGAGTGCCTTAGGTCCAAGACCCTGGTGGGGCCTGTCCAGTTTCCCAGGCAGAGAGGACAATCCTCAGCCTCTGCCTAGAGGCACTGATGGACTTTGATACTGTGATCTAAGTGGAAGAACAGCTGCTGGGCATGGCGGGTGTGAGTCTTTCTGAGCCTTTGGTTCCTCCTCAGTGTAACTGATGATCTGTATCTTGCAGGATTGCTGGGAGGGTGAATGCGTTAGTCACTGTTCCGGTGAACTACAGGGATGGCTGTTGTCAGGTAATTTATTAACAGTCTTTCCTTCTTTGCAGCTTTTTTTCTCCTGTGTTTGGAACTGGTATCATTGTGTCCTCCTGGTATTCACAATCATATTAAAAATAATCATCATATGATTAAAGGGCAAATGTACATCAGGCCCGAATTCAGGTAGGGCTACAGAAACATAGGACCACTGTGTTTCAGCAGTAACGAGGAGCCAAGAACCTGACAACAGGGCATCAATGAAGGTTTTTGTGATGTTTTCTGCTAAATAGATTCAAAGGCTCTGATTCAGGCTCAAGAAATTCATCTGCCTTTAAAATTAGCTGATCTATTTTTCACATCATAGCTGCAGTGTTTCTGTTCTCTGCCCTCCCTTTCACTTCATATGTAACCACATTTTAGTGGTAGATGAAGTGATTCCTATATATAGCATGTAAAACACTTTGTGATTCTTTCAAGGAATAAGTCCCAGATATATCAGATATTTATTTAGCACAGTACTTTTTAGTAGGATCACGGTCAGGAGCACATACTTGGAGCACTTTCTGGCTTCAAGCTCAAAGCTGAACCTACTGAATGTGACTTGACCAGAATGTTTGAATAGTAGACATGCTGAGAAGAAAAAACTAATTTTGTCTGCATCTTTGTTGTAGCAATGAGCTCCTCACCCTGGATTAATTGCAGTTTCCAAGGAGGCTGACAGTTCTGCCCATTTCCATAGAACAGGAAATACCAAAAAGTACACTCAAAGGAGGCCCTTTCCAGGAATTTAGGATTTGCTATACCTATCAGGTTAGATATCCTGTTCCTAACAGCTGTCAGGACATGATGCTTCAAAGGAAGTTGGATGAGTTTACGTAGCCAAAGCATGACTAACTAAAGATGGAGAGAACTGAGGTAAGCATCTCTCTGCGGTGCAGGACTCAGCTTTCTGTCTGTAGGAGGAGATCTGATTACCCCTGGCTTAGTAAATCGTATAGCTGTAATGTTAGCAGCAATCATATTCAGACTTCTACAGTTTTGCCAGGTCATTACATTGTCCCTTTCAGTTAACCTTTTCAGCATCTGCTACTTTCTCCAAAGGTTTTACAACCAAAATAGGATACATCTCAATGAGGAGACACCACGTGATTTTTTTGTGGCCAGTTATGTGATTATTCTCTAATGTATTTTCTGCTGGGTCCTGATTTTTGAAACAGATGGAAAGTGGGCAGAGAGCTGAAAGCCTGAAGACCACTCAGCTTCAGCTGCTTTCCTGCCCACCAAATTACAAGGTCAGGCCTTCCTTAACACTTGTGAAAAGTGCCATATGCTAGAGATACCACCAGTTCTTTCAAGTGTCTATTGACTTCAGAGGCCAGACATCTTAAATTACCCTTTGCCAAGTGTGCTACTGAGGCTTCACACCACCAAGTATTTTATTCCATGTATTCTTTCAATGTGCCTCATCTTTTGAAAGCTTAGAGCGTTAACTAAATTTGTCATCCAGAGCAAATGGACTTAAGGTTTTCTAAACTATCTGAAAATTAAGAATTTGCATACTTCTCATCTGCCTTCCCCTCCTCCTTGGGAATCATAAGTCATGTGGTGTTGTGCCCCTAGTGCTGCTCCCGTGCTTCTAGGAATGGGTTGACTTGAAAGTAGGTTGATAATTTAGTTACACTTATCTTTAATTATCTCTACAGAAAAAGGACCCTTGAAAATGTTGAATAGGCAAATAAAACAGAGAAACAGTAACTTATTCCATACCTTCCTCAACTTGTATATGATTTTTTCTGAAGTATTAGGTACAATAGAAGGAGAATATTTATTTTAAATTTTGTTGTGGAAAGGTAGGAAATTAAAGAGGTTCTATTATTCCAAATAATTTTATTTTAAAACAGAACATTTCTTCTCTAAATCTCTTGAGATATAATACATATCCTGTAGCATAGGAAAATCAATAGATAAAAAGGTTCCAGTTCAGTTTCCCCTGGATGTGATCAAGTACATTCAAATATTGAATGATAAATAGGCTAATTTACACATCTGCCAAACTGGCATTAGCATTTTACTAACTCCCTGCAGTGTCATGAGGTTTAATTAATGGTTGTAAAGCACTCCTCTGAATGAAAGGTATGACTTTTTACATTTGAGATTATGTAGAGCCATAAGTTTCTGCTGTATTTGTAACAGCTGTCTAAAAGACTAATGGCTTTGCAGATTTATTACTGTGCTCTGCTGCTTTCTGCTAGCCTGCACTTTTTGCAAGTTTGGTACTGGTAGTAACTTTTAGAGATTAGGACCAATCCTAAATTTGTTTTCAGCCTAAAGACAACTCTTAATTGTTCAAGGCAATTTCCTTGTATTCTAGTATCTGTAACTTGCACTGTGTCAAATTAATACAAAGTGTACCACATTATTCACAAGAATGGTGGTTTTCAAGTAGATGTGGAAAAAATGTCAATTTGTGCAGCCTCAATGAGACAACCCAGTGAAGAAATGACACCTTGTCTGGCTGCAGCATCAGTATGTTGGCTGCAGGAGCAAGGGAACATGCACTGACATCTCTACAAATGGGTTTAAGAAGAAGGTGGGTAAAGGGACAATTTAAAATATTTGTGCAGTTCTTTTCTGAAGGCTCTCAATTTCTGCTTTTAGCTCAATGTGGTCTTGCATGTTACCCACTTGAGACTGCCCAGGGTATTCCAGTGAGATCACCAGTCCTATCTAAAGGTCATGATGGGCCCATCTTACTGAGGGACAAAGGACTTTTTTCTACTCTATCAGTCTGATAATTTGGTGTAACTACCCTTTTTGGGTGGTGGGAAAGAAAGAGATGAGAGTGAATGCATGGCCTTAACTTGAGCAGCAAAAATCTGCAGCCTGATCAGATACTCAGTGATTTTGGCCTTTGCCTTTTGGAGTGCTCCACATCCTCAGTATTGTTGACTTGCTCCAAAAAACATACCAGTTTTTTCTATCAGTGGTTTGAAAACTAAAGAGAGACAAATAGAGCGTGGTTGCCTTGGTCACCCTGAAGACGTCCTATCCCCAGCTCCCATGGAGCTGCTGTATCCTGCCTGAAACCAGGAAGACTCCCCAGCTCTGCAGCTGAGCCCCAAATAATCCACTGCAATGCTCCATGCCTTATGCCATAGGGATGGTCTCCTGAGGCTGACACAGCTGCCAGATGTTGACAGAGTAACAACCAGGTAGGCTTTTTTAGTATTATCCCATAATTCTATCAGATATATCAATATTAGACACAGATTAAGGCAGGGTATCCTGGGTCTATGCAACTAACAAGTGAATTATTTTACTTACAGAAGGATGTGGCTTTTGGCCACATCAAGTAGAATGATTATCCAAAGTGGCGTTATGCATTCTTTATTGTTATATTGATCCTAAATATTGGGGATTGCCAACAACAGCCATCTCTGCTTTAATTATTTTTATTTGTATTGGCAGTGTAAAGACCAGGACTATAGAAGGACATATGTCTAAAGTGTTTGGGTTTTTTCCTTGCCTTTCCTTAGGATAACCAGGATAACTTAGGATAACTTAGGATTCAAGTGTTTAGAGAACCCAGCAATTCTCTGGCATTTATAACCAGAAATAATCCTGAATCAATCCAGACATGTATTTTGAGAATTCCTTTACTGCCTTTCTAACACAAGCATGGTGTTTGAGATGCACTATTTTTAACCAGTACCTCTCTGTCTGGAGAGCTAGAAAGCAGCCCAGCAAATAATTACCACCTCTGCATCAGTGTTGGAGCAGGAAGCAATGCTGTACCAGTGCTAGTGAAGGACTGAAAAATACAGAAAGGAGCTTTAATTACTGAGCAATTACCTCACAGCAGGTCAGCAACAAACTTCAATCACCATCATTCTTTTACTCTGTTTTAAATTGTTTCATTTTCCTGTGAGAATTATGACAAAAAACACTGTACAAACCTTATATGAGCTACATGTGACTGCAAAAAAAGATTTCGAAAGAGAAAAATCTCATTGGTGATTTTAACGAAGGTATCCTTAAAGGTAGTGAGTGATGCCTCTATGGAATGCATAGATACAAGTTGAAATTAAAAACAGTATATGGGAGTATGTAAGAAGGAAAAAGACAGGACAAGCAAATAAAAGTGTCACTGCTCTTGTATATGGAAGAACACGTCTAAGAGGCTGCAATTTCTTTAAGTAGGGAGAAGTTGCTCCTGAAGGATGGACTTTTGCTCCTACTAACAAGACAGTACATCTGGAGCTTTTTGTCAGCTCCTTCCATTGGCAGAAGTATTCCCAGCGATAGAAACCATGAGATCTTGGTAAGCACTCAGTGAATCCTCTATTTTCTTTGCAGAGAAGCAGCTAGAAGCCGGTAGCAGTGGGATATGCTAGTGGATAGCCCTCCTCTGTTCTGGGTACTTCCCAAGAACCCTGCAGGCTACTGTGGTAGAGGTGTGGGGGGTTGACCCAGGTGCCCACCAAAGCTGCTCTATCACCAATCTATACCGATCAGATAAGAGCAGGATGATGAGAAATAAAACCAATTCTTAAAACCCCTTCCTCCACGCTTCCCTTCTTCCTGGGCTTAATTTTATTCACAAATTTTCTACCTCTTTCCCTGTAGTAGTGCAGGGGAACCAGGAATGGTGAGTTGGTCTCACATTATTTCTGCTGCTCTTTCCTCCTCAGGGGAAGGGCTCCTCACACTCTCTCCCTGCTCCAGTGTGGGGCTCCTCCCACAGGAGACAGTATTCCAACAACTTCTCCAACCTGAGTCCTTCCCTCAGGCTGCAGTTCTTCACGAACTGCTCCAGAGCAGGTCTCTTCCACAGGGTCAGTCCTTCAGGATCAGCCTGCTCCAGCATGGGTCCCACAAAGGGTCACAAGTCTTGCCAGCAAAACTGCTCTATCCTGGGATCCTCTCTCCACAGATTCTGCCAGGACCCTGCTCCAGCAGAAGCCTCCCTTGGAGTCACAGCCTCCTTCAGACATCCCCTGCTCTGGCATGGGCCCCTCCAGGGGCTGCAGGGGCTCAGCTGCCTCTCTGTGGGGTGGACCACAGGATCTCAGGGCAATCCCAGCTCTGGAGCCTGGAGCAGCTCCTGTCCCTCCTTCTGCCCTGTCCTGGGTATCTGCAGAGCTGTTCCTCTCATGTGTTCTCACCCCACTCTTCTCTGTACCCAATTACAGCTGTGCAAGAACTTTCTTTTGTTCTTAAATCCATTATCCCCTAGGCATCACCACCTTCTCTGCTGGGCCCGACCTTGACCAGTGGCAGGTCTGTCCTGGAGCCTGGGCTGGCATTGGCTCTGCTGGACATGGGGGAGGCTTCTGGGAGCTTCTTACAGAAGCCACCCTTGTAGCCCTCCCTTCACTACCAAAACCTGGGTACACAGAGCAAAATCAGGAAGGGACAAGTGCTGCAGCCATGCAGTGTCCTGTATCACCTCCCCAGGAGAGAGCTGAGATTCAGCCTTGTTGGCCTGGTTCAGACTTGTGCAAACAATTCATTTGTACAACTGAGTTGGAGAAGAATGGAAGAGGAAAATAACTGTAGACATTTTAAAGCAGAGAATGAAAGATTGACTTAATAAACAGAATTGTGCCATAATACTGTAATATATCCAAAGAGCCTCTATGCCTCCTTTGTGTTACCACCCACAAAGTTTGTTTGTAACTGTGTGGCACAATCTGCAGACCAATTGAAGGATGTGTCATGCCACTGAAATCTGTTGTTTCATGACTTGAAATTGCATCTTTTGTTTGACATTAGACCACATTTGTAGTTCCTGAATTATTTTCTGTTGACATTTTAAGAACTGGATGCTGTTTCTAAGTAAAAGTGAATCCATCTATCCTGTCAGGAGCACTTCACTTTTAGGCAAATAAAATAGCATTGTTCCTTATCATCTTTGTATTTTAACTAATTATTCTTTAGTCTTTATTCAGTATAATCCTTTTACCTGAAATGCCACAGAGCCTTGATGCTACACTTTGTATGTTCAATCATTTCTTTAGTAATCTTGATTTGCCTTTCAATTTCACCAATGAAGTAAGTGACCAGTTTGCAGGCAAATGGCCTGGGAAACAAATGCAATAGAATTATATCACATAAAACTGCTCCAGTTCTTCTGTGCAGTCCCTGTTTTGCACAACACTATCTGGCTGTATCAGGAGCAGCTGATGGACAAGCTGCAGTGCACTGACAGCCTGTGGTCCTTGAGCAGGTGAGAGGGGAGTGTCCCACTTGGCTTTGTGCTTGTGTTACATGCTAAGCCCTTGAGGTTTATTGGCTGTGGACCTTTCCTATGTTTGTGAAATTTTGGCAAGCAGTGACTGTTGAACAGGACATGTCGCTGCCTTTCAGTGTCCAGTCAGAGGATGCTTTCCATCAGCCCCAGCATGAGGTTGGGTTATCCCCGTTGGTCCAGGGAGACAAATGAGGTCATAAATAGTGGTTTGATGGTTTAGTATTGGGTTATGGCTCAGCCACTGCATAGAGAGCTGCAGTGTGTGCTCAGTGACATGTACCCACAGGCCATCTGCTTCTGTGCTGATGTGATTTATAAGTTAGCTAACAAGCTTCCATTATGGATAGAAGTGTCACAATGTGTCCATAGTTGTCCATCTGAAAAAAACAAAAAAATAAAAAAACCAAAAGCCAACAAAACCCACTGTGAATTGAAGTTTTTTTTGTTGTGGTTTCATCAAGCAGAGAGCTATTCCCTCTTTCCCCTGCACTGGGATGGGGGAGAAAATCAGAAAAAAGGTAAACTCATAGGCTGCCATAAAGACACATTAATAGGACAGAAAAGGAAGGGAAAATAATAATGAAGATAAGAGAACATGCAACACAAGTGATGCACAGCATGACTGCTCAGTACCTGCTGACTTATACCCAGCCAATCCCTGAGAAGCAGGTTCCTACATTCCAGCCAATTCCCCCAGTTTTAATGTTCAGCTTGAGGTCATGTGGTCTGAAATATTCCTGTGGCCAGCTGGGGTCAGCTGTTCTGGCTGTGTCCACTCCCAACTTCTTGTGCAACCCCAGCCTTGCTTCCTGGCAGGGCAGTAGAAGCTGAAAAATCCTTGATTTAGGAGCTTAGCCCTGCTCATCAAGAACTAAAACATCAGTGTGTTATCAACGCTATTCTCAATCTAAACTCAAAAACATAGCACTGTACCAGCGACTAAGAAGAAAATTGTCTACCCTAGCCAAAACCAGAACATTTTTTAAGTGTGCTTTTGATATGGTGCAAAGTACAGTAGGAGCCCTGTGGACACACACATTTAGAGAGCTAGGGAATTACAGCTTGGAAATTCTTTTCAGGCCTGGATTTCTCCTGAGTCTCAGCTCCATTCCCAGGCTGACAAGCTGACTACAGCTTCAGTTAGGGAGGAAGTCTCCCAGAGTGATAATATGGTGAAAACCAGAGTGGAATTCATAATAAAGATTAACACCTGGTGTCTTTCCTGTGGGATACATCCTGAGGTACTGTCCCAAGGATGTTTTTCCCAATTGTCCAATGAGCTCCTGTCCTGTCCTAGCTGCACGTAACACACTTTAAATACGGGCTGTCCATACAATAAAGTTGGCCTTTTTTCCCCAAAGAGGTCCGTGTGTGTTGCTGTCCTTTCTCTCTCTTTGCAGTGCAGTGACCACAGAGCCCATGGCAGAGTGCAGACCAGTCTCTGCATTCAAATGTCACTAGCCAATTCTCATGCCCCATTTAGGTTAAAATATTTCATGTTCTTGGTTTTGAGACAAAAAGTTTAGACACACACTTAATGTCTCATTCAATAATGTGTTAGTGAGTTAATTATACCGAGAGAGCAATTTTATTTTACTGGCACCAAAAATTTCAGCAAATGTCAAGCAAGCTACAAATGAGGCAATTCCAGACTGGGCTTTTATTGAATTAAATGGATTATTTCCTTGGTGCCTTCAAAGTCTTCAAATATGTCTGGAATCTCTTGCCCATTTCTCTGAGTCTGCTGAAGCCAGATTATTAAAATGGCCCATTTTCCAAAATATCGTCCTGGGTTTTTCTCATCACTCCCCTGATTATTATAAATTGCGTGGTATGATATTTCAGAAGATTAATATTCCATCTGCTCTGCACACTGCCAGAGGATCAAAACACTTGGCTGCCTCAACTCAGACTTAATCTGCATGATAGGGTAACCCCTGTAAACACCCAAGTTGTTCGTGGTGGGCTGGTCTACATGGGTGGTTTACACTGGTGGAAAACTGTCTATCCATATTCAGAGATCTGTGCCACACATCACTGACAAAATGCTCTTACTTTTGTTGAGAGCTTTTAATTCTGTTGAGATTAGTAGCACTGTGGCAGTGGAATAAAAACTGTCAAGAATCAAGTTAATTTTGTCTGAGCTACCATGTTTTATTAGCTGTCCAGTTATGTTCATGTATTTCTTTGTGTCTAGTCCTGTCCATCTGCCTGAAGATTCCCACTTCTGGCCATCTGCTGCAGCACACTGGTAAATGAGAAAAAGGACCTATTGCTCACTGAAGTGGAGCTAGCATTAGTCCAAAGCTTTTTGGGACACCTACCCACAAGCCTGAATACATGAAGAAAATAAAATAAATCCCAGCAGTAATAGATAGCAGCCAGCAGTTTGTTTTGATATGGTTTCTGTTTTTCAGCGTTCTATCTCAACAGCACAGTCTGTACCACCCTGTTCACAAGCTCTTCAGCTCTAGAGACTAAGGGGAAGTAATGTTGGCTCAATAGTGAGCCAGTAGTGAATAAGTATTACCTGGCAATTTATACTCTTTATCTGTCACAAAGGTAAGCTTCAACTCACAGAGGAACATGCTTCTGGTAATTTTTTTACACTCAGAACTAATGTGGACTGTAAAAACTCAAACGCAGTCATGACAAAACAGTGTTGTTCACTCAGAGCAATGGCTTGTGGTTCTTCTTCCTCAGTATTTTGCTACTGGTAGCCTTTGCTGACCAGCTCTGCTCCAACTACTTCTGGTCACCATTGATGTCTGAAGCAAAAGGAAAGCATTCTGTGAAATGAAACACTGTGTTTTTGTGATGCTTATTTGTACATCTCTGCATCTCTCACTGAACAGGGTCAGCATGCTAAATTCATAACTTGGTGCAACCCCACTGTAATACCATAAATGAGGAATTAATTTGGTATGTTCTAAGTGGTTACTGGAATCACGATGTGTAGGCTGTTTAATCTTTTGTTTATCCTGCTCTGAAAAGAAACAATCCCCAGCTTGAGAACTTTTACTTGTTAATTTGGATTCTTTAGAAGTTGTTTCCCAACTGTTCTTTGGTCCCCACTGTTTTTGGTCCCCAGTTAAACTACTAAAAACCATTGAAACTATGTGTGAGCAAAAACATATTATCTTATTTCTGTGTTGTTGAAGCAAACAGAAACTGCCCTGCTGGGTTTTATGCAAATATTCATTCTTCTCTGTGGCCAGGATTCAGAGCCTGAAACCTCCCAAACCATCACAGAAATTTCTCTTTTGAGAAATTGAGTCTAAGAAGGCTTTGAGAACCCTCATCTGGTATTGAACTTCTAATTCAATTGGGGTGGAAATAACACAGAGGCAAAAAACACAGGTTTCTTAACACAGAAATTGTATTTCTAAAGGACTTGGCTGTACAGGCCTTGGGAAACAAGTCCACAGTTCCTTTAATCCAGACCCACCACTTCCATATATCTGAAATTTTATAATTATTTTGGGAGTCTTCCTCCTACATCTTGTGTCTTGCAATAAAGTCACTGTATGTAGCCACCCCTGACCACACTGCAGCAATGGCTGCTCCAGTGCAATCCTCATCTCTCTTCCATGTTCTCCACTGAGTTCCTGTTCCTGGAGCCATCATGCTGCAGTGGTGGTCTCTTGCACAGGAGATGTCCTGGTGAACAGTGAAGGGTCTGGAGCTGATGTCCCCAGCACACATCCCTGGGGTTTTAATTTCCTTTTTTTTTTTTTCCCCAAGTAATTTTACTTGGCTGAACACCTTACAGTACTATGGAATGTGGACCTTACCATGTTCATTGCCCTACTTTTCCCTTATTTCTTGGAAATTTTGAATTAGAAAGCTGTGATAAAATAATAAATAATCTCTTGGGGAAAATGAGAAGCCAATTTAGAACAGCACAATACCCAGTGTGTGTGTGCAGATCACTCTGCATGACTAGTTTAAGTGCCAAGGGACACTTTTTGAAGCAGGTGTGTTTATCAGGGTAAACATAAACCCTAACTAAGGATTATTAGTGGAACTTAATTGTAAAAGTCACTCTGAAAAAGGTCCTGGATATTCCAATTGAATAAAGCTGGGTATTTCTTAAGGTGTAACGGTGTGAATTATTCTTTATGCCAGTGCCAAGCATTATTTTTAGGCTCTTGAAGATGAAACCCTCTGTTTTTCGAGTGTCCAGCCACAGTGAGAGTCCAAAGTGCAAATTGTCCCAATAATTGTAATTGTTCTCCAGAACTCAATTTGCTACCAGATATTTAAACAGTCAAGAAAGGGACAGTTATTGTAGCCCTGAGAGAGTCCCATTGAAAGATGCTTTATCCAGTGGAAACAAAGACAAAATATGGTCATAATGAAAACTACCCTTTCTAGTAGAGAAAAGGTAGAAAAAGGTTCACAAGTAAGTGAAAGTATCCATCCATACCAACTTCTACACTATTCTTTCTAAAATGGACTGTGAGGTTCTTCTAACCCAATTTGTTCAGCAGCAGCTGTTAGCTAGACACAAATGGAGAGAAACAACACATTCTGAAAAGTAATCAGTTTTGAAATTTGAATACATGCTAGTGTCTTTCTTTCACAGAAAAGCATCTTTTATCTGAAGAGTTCAAAGCATTCCTCAAACAATTTATTACATCTCACCACCTCCTCTCTGAGTCTTTTAAATATCATTTTCCTCATTACAGAAGATGGAAAAATGGAGAAATCAGAAAAATTAAGTTACATTCCTAAGACCACACAGTGAGTCAGAATCAGAGTGAAGATTACAAGTCTGAAGTGATAACTTCAGCTCTGCCATTCAAATGCTGGATTATAGTTTGTCTGCAACATTCCCTAAAGGGAGAGGTAATAACTTTCTAAAGAACTGGTGTAATTCAACTTGCAAGTTACTGGGACAGATGTGTTAATTACTGGATGAAATTCTGTCACCTAACTATTCAAAGGGTCAGACTAGATGGTCAGAAAGGTCTTGTCTAGCCTTAAAATAGAAGAGTCATTGCCACCATACAAATTTATTTGCCCTTTCTCTCCTTCCAACAAAAATCAGCAATTAGTCATGTTGAAAAGCTTGCTATGAAACTGCATTTTTCAAATCCAAGACATATTATGCCAGAGGTTAGCAAAAATAGCTTCAGAAATCCTGAAAAATTGACAGATTGGATCTATCAAATCCATTTTTAATTTTATTTTGACAAAAATTCACACTGGGGCTGACAGCTCCTTGTAAAAACAACGTTGCTGACTGCAGTTTGAAACACACATGCTATAAAACCTTGGGAACAGGATTTATAATAGGAACCTGGCAGTCGCCTAACTCTACCAGTATTATCACCATGTGTGACAATAATATATTAGGACCATACTTCAGAGCTCCTTCATTAGATTCTGACATATGGAGGAGAAAAGAGACCCTGAAAACTAGGGAGGACATAGAGTGCAGTCTCAGCTGTGCATATTTATCATCTAAATCAAGTGAAAGCTATTTATTGACTTATTGATTCTAATTCAAAATGAGAACTTAATTAAAAGTTTAGTTCATTACCACACAATTACATGGCCCTCAAGACATTTCCAGGATAGTAAAGTGCACATTTAATCATGTGGTATATTGGATCTTCAGTTGTTATAAATCAGACATTAGTGGTGCCATGCTAATTCACGCCATCTGGGGACAGGGCCTATTAGTTTTCTATGCAGGAGACATTTGTTATTGTTTTAAATAAGTGAATTACAGTTTAATGTTGCCCTTTGCTGAGCAATAGTGTTGACTTCCAACCAGAAGGCAAAGCAGTGATGAGAAATTTACTTGTGGTGCCATATATACCACATATATATACCAGTTTCTGCTCAAGCAGTGTGAAGGACTGTCTGCTAAAATTATAACATCAAGCCCCAGAGAAACTGTTCTGCATTGGAAACAGACTTTGGTGACTCTACTAAGAGAGATTCTGGCAGAGAATAAACTTTTTTGCCAATTTCTCCACAGAAGCACAGCACTCTTGTGTCCAGATGCAGCCAGCATCTCTATCAATGTGCTGTGCCAGCTCTGACATCCCTTTTGGTTCTCAGCCTCACAGGGCTGCACCTACACCTCACAGTTTGTACTGTTTCCCCTCAATATAGCCAGTGGAAGAGTTTGGTTAGGTAAATTTGCCTTCTGAGGTTCCTTGAATGCAGCAAATTTAGGATTTGTCCTTGCAAAGGATGAGAATCCTAACTCTATTTGTATTCACCTAATGCAGCATTCCAGGGCTTTAATCTTAAGGATTTTTGTGTCTTTCTGTATTTTTTGATCATTTTTACGTATTTACAAATAGTCAGAACTGACAGTCTGGAAATCAAATTGTGACAGACTTTCACATGCAGGCATGAGCTGTATTAAGCTATAGAGCATTTGAGGGCAAGTTAAGCTGTTAATGAAGAATTATTGTGTATCTTCAGTGACTGAATTTCATTATCTAAAAGAGAAACTCCAAAAAAACTACAGATTGATACTATGCAGTGTGATCCACAATATGGCTTTGAAACTTTCACTTTACCTGGCATCTTTATTCAGCTAATGCTTTCCACCTCTGAGTCTTGTAAAAAGAATTTGGGCAGACAATTTCTACATATGCTCATATTCTGGACTTTCAGCGTAGGACTTTCAGCAGTACTGTGGATTGGGCTAATGTCAAGGAACACAAATTTTACTGTACTTCTGACCTAAGGGACTGAAAGATTTTTCAGATTTTTCAGGTGGTATGTGCTGTACTTCAACACATTAGCCAGACACCAGCAAGGAAGTGGGACTAGAAAGAGTTTTCAGTCAATTTTTGGCTCCCATCTCCTAGGCTGTTATTCACACTTAAAAGAAAGTGCAGCTGGCAAGGCAGGTGCGAGCTGACTGAGCAAAGAGCACAAACTATACCTGTCCAATCCGAAGCAAGGGAAAGGCAGAGGGAAGGGAGCACTGAAGGGCACCAGACACAGCCAGGAAGCTGCATTCAGGCATTTGTCAGCCAGCAGAGATGCAGGCTGTGCTGCAGGAAGCACAGTGATTATCCACCACAGGTATATGTGCTCGTGTGACTGCTGTGGTGGTGGCAACAGAGCCAGAGAAGAGAAGCCTTAAGTGGCTTTTGAAAACCCCACAGCCCAGGGAATATCTATAAGGAATTGACTGGAGGAACAGGCATTTTAATAGCTGCTTATTAGGTGCACCTGCTACACTCAGTGTTCAACCCAACAGTATTTTCCAGCTATTGATTGAGCACATCCCAGAGCTGCTGAGGAGCAGTTTTTACATAATGCTGGATATAGTGTGTGACTGCTCTTCTCTGTTGTCTCGGATGTTTCTGTAAAAAGGAAACACAGACTAAGATGGCCCCTGATATGTTTGGTTGCAATATCTCCAGCTGGCAAGAACCAATGTTTTATCCATCACAGTTAATGGTTTGTGCCTTTCTAGTACTTGCAGCTCTCAGCCATCACACTGAGTCTGTAGCAATAGCTGCATGAGACATCCTGCTCTCTCAGATCCCATTTACTGTTTCACTAATTGTCTTTTCTTTCCCTGCTTATGGTTTCTCCTAAGCTTCATTTTGGTAGGTTGAGATAGCACAATGTGTTTGTGTGTGGCCAGTAAATATTGCTGGAAGGGACAGAGGTGCGAGTAAGGAAAAACGAGTTTGTCATGCAGCCATGCTCTGTGCCATAGCTTGTAGACCAGAGTCGGTTTTCAATTTGCGGAACTTTTTTAGCATCTGAGAGAGAATTTTCCTGACACCTTATGAATCCTACTGAAGTCTGAAACTGAGTATTCAGGGCTAGCAGAGCTAAAACTGCCATCAGTGTTAACAGAGCAATGCAGCCAAGCAGTTTGTCAGTGCTTTTCAGGTTTGCAGAAACTGATCTGATGCGGAAGAGCTCATGCTAGATAAATTTTACATTGATTTCAGAGAGTGTCCTAGTAGTGAGAGCAAGTGAACATTACAATAGATGAAGGGGGCAGCATGATTGACACCACTTGGAGTCTTTAGGAGGCAGTTTGGATATCCTTCTAAAAGATATTCTTTCAAACTGGCTTTGGCATGAATGGTTCCTTCTGGCCAAGGAATCTGTCCAGAATGTATCATTCATTCAGCTCTTTCCTTCATATGTAACAGGCAGAATAAGTCCTCAGCATGATCATGATTTGCATAAAGATAATAAAAGCCTAGGCTTCGAGGGTTTAGCTGGGTAACCACTGGGGTCAAGAAAGATTTTTTTTCTCTCTCTATACAATTAGCCAGATGTACTCTGGGTTAGTGTTTGCTTAGTTCCTCTGAAGCACTGGAAGCTGGCCATGCCTAGAAACCGACTCCTCCCTGGTGAACCTTGCAGTGTCCCAGGGTTACACAGAGACTCCTCTCTGGAATACTGGGGGAAGCAGTTTGCTCAGACCTCAGAGCATCTCCTGCAGCATGAGAGCACGGCTAGCTTGGTCTATATCACTGTCTCTGAATGCTCTCCCAGCACCCGAGAGGCTTTGGAAATTAAACAAACTACAGTAAAGATTGGAGTGACTCCTTTGTTTCTAAATTCTGCTTCTTAAAACACCGTTTCTGGAGCTGTAAATGCCTTTCTGTGCTAATTTGGGGAAGACAATACCAAGAAGTCCCAAGGAGGGAGAATCTACATTAAATAATCAGGTTATATAGAGTTTCCTATATCCTTCAACCCTGATGCTGCATTTTTCCACCTTGTGTAGGTGTAGCCCCCAATCCCATCACCTTCAGGCCCTCTGCCAGGACTGCAGGTATGTGAGCTCAGGCACACGAGGGAGAGGTTGGAGGAGCCTGTGAAGGTCAGTGACACCAACCACACCCAAGTATTAAAATCCAGCTGGACATGCTCAGGGACTGCAAAGCAGCCTTGCTGGGAGAAGGACATAGCACCCCCTGGGAATTGGAAGAGGAGATTAGAAGTGATAGTAACCTGCCAGGTTTGAGCTTATTTTCAGAGATGCTTGGCTTTTCAGGCATCTAACCTGTGTGTTGATCCACATTTGTAATGTGCTTGTGTCAGATTAATTTTTATTTTGTGGGTACTAAGAACTGTCTGTATTATGCAGACTCTTAGACAAACAGTAATTGCTGGGTTAACTCTTTCCTACGTTAGTAAATACATAAACCTATCAGCAACTCAACATAGATTTGATCCTTCTTTCCTAACCTCCAGTGATTTTAATAGAGCAGGAAGAAGCCTAATGAGATTTGTCAGGAGATACCACTGAGATCTGGTGGCCATGGCAGCTGAATGCTGGGTAAAATGTAAAACTCTTCATATAGTGCAGAGTGCTCAGGTTGAGTCATTGACCTTTTACTATGGCTCCTTTGGCAGTAAAACTTCCATCTTTGAGACAAAGTAATGTTTTCATACAAATGAATCTCTAATACAGGGTTCCTGCAGTTCAAGAATGAGTTCTCATTCTTTCATTACTGTAAACTGTTGGTTTTAGTGGAGCTGCTCACAGGAGTTTGTCTCTCTTAATCTTGCCCAGTGCTGGAAAATGTTACTTTCAAACGTTTTTTTTGCTCAGTGTGACTTCCTGTGGCTACTCTACTGCACAGGTTTGTTGGCTGTTAATAGGCTGGCACATAAGCTAATTCTTTCCACGTTCTACACAGTAGCTTTTTCCCTCTTCTTTTGTTAGGAACTTCAACAAAGATGAATTTTAATGTTTTTTTTAGCTGTTGAAACCAAGGCTAAGGGAATATATCTAGTGTACCTAAATTCCTAAGGCAGCTCCTTGGCACAGAACAAGATCTGATTTGCAGTCTTCCTTTCTTACTGCTACAAAACGATAACAGAAATATAGTAGAAACAGGAGATATTTTATGTATAACCGAAAATGTGTCTTGTGTAGGGTGGGAAAGCATCAAGTTTCTTAGAACTGAGTGTCATGAGATATATGTCTGCTCTGAGGAACTTCTTTTCAAACCATTTTTTCAGTATTTTCATGTGTTCTAATAGTATATATTTAGGCAGAGTGCTGATTTTTCAACAGTACTAAAACAGGGCTGGATTTGTCACATTAGATGTTTACAAAATTTTTCCCCCCTCTGTCCCATTGCCCCTTCCCCACATATATTTATATTCTTTAATGTTAATAGCAGAGCTCCCTCAGAATTTTCAAAATCTAAGTCGTTTTCCAGATAAAACGCTGCTAAATACTGCTTGTTTTCAACCCTCCTGCAGAGTACTAAAAGACAATGGAATCTCTTTTCACTAAAAAATTTCATAAAGTCTAATTGTGCCTAGAATTTTTGGATGTTTTTCCAGTTTTTTGCTGCTCCCACTGGATTTTGGGTTTTATGCTATTTGATAATTTTTTTTTTTTCCTTTGTAGGCAAAGATAGCACCTGATTTACCCTTAAACCTGCTTCCTCTAGAACTCTGTCACCTTTCAGGGACTCAGGTGTGCAGGTTTTCTCCCTTCCTTTCTGAAGGGAACAGATGGTCTAAGCTACAAGCCAATTTTCTTATAACCACAGTAATTCAAATACACATTGATTCTTAGTCCTGTCTTGCCTAGTGACACTGGTGTGTTGTCAGTGATGTGCCAGTGTGTGACACTGGGACAAACGTTTGCTCAGCAGCAGCCAATATGCCTGGCCTGGGGATCATAAACTAACTTTTACAAACCTTACAAAAAAAGGGGGGAATTTTAGTTTAGAATATATGTAGTTTAGATTGTGTAACTGTTAAATATGAAGTGTTACCTTTAAAAGAAAATCACAGATGTCTGGTGTTATGCCAGTTGCAATTCATTTCTCTAAAAATATTTGAGTCAGGATGCAATCAAAAAAGAACTTATATTTTTCCGACCACTGCAAAAATTTTCCTTACTGACTCGTACTCATTTAAAAAATTTTAATCAGAGTTGTTTCTCCCACTTCCTGCAAGGTTTAGATTTGGTTGTTTGCTCCACTGTCTGACTAGGGTTGCAGTCATCTGTAAACACAGGGGACATTTAGAGTTAATAAAAGGAAAACATTGAAGCTTTGATCAGGGGAAAAGGAGGAGGTGGGTTTTGTTTTTGAATTTCTTCTTCATGATTTTACAGTTTATTAGCACCAACTTAAACAAGCTAATAGGGTCAAATTACAACAAAATAACTGCAGTTTTTTATAGAGCCACTATGAAATAACCTCCCTCCAATTTTAACCTTTCATCTTGGTCTCATTCTTATCTGTGGACTGCCCCTTTGCTCTCTTCTTCCACTTTTCCTGAAAAATAAGCAGAAAATACGTTTACATTATGTCTGTACACACGTCTAGGTTTTTTTAATATATCCCCAGAGGAAAGCGGATAAATAAATATACGTTTTTCAATGGCTGTAGAGCATTTGTTTAACATGGACTAACTCCCCAATAACTAGCAGAAGATTATACATGCAAATCTAATTTTCTGGCTAACTTAAGTTTCTCTTGGGAACCTTGGTGACTACTTGCAAACACTTTCCTTGAATCAGCAGTATCAGCAAAGATACATTAAGGTGCTAAAAGTATATAATGTAAAAAGTGAGCTAAAAAGATGGAAGAAGGTTTAGAAAGAAGAAGGAGATGGAAAAGGGAAGTACTATAAAGAGCAGGGCATCTATAAAGAGAGAGGGGTCTAAGCCTTTTACAATAGAGGCAGACTGAAATAACCATGGTTTCTTCTTTGAGTCGTGAGAATAGCTATTTTCTTGTTTAAAAGCTTAAAGAGCTATTAAGTTGGGCAAATCACTGGTAAAACAGCTGGAAATGTAAATAGCAATTTAAACAGTCCATTGCCCCTCAATCCAAATGTGGAATGTGCAGATCTACTTCAAAAAAGTTCCTCTGGTTTTATTATATTGTCAACGGTAAGAGGATTGAGTAGGCACCCTTTCTCCATGGGCTGAATGGAGACAGTGTGCTTTATTTAGAAAATCCACAATTTTTTTTCCCTTTTCTCATTTTTCTCCTTTTTCCCCCTCTTCTTTCCCCCTTTTTTTCCTTTTTCTCAATTTTTTCCTTTCTCTTTTTTTTCCTTTTCTTTTTTTTTTCTTTTTGCAAGTGAGCAGACGAGTCTCTAATTTTCACACCATTCTCCCTTAGAGACCTCCTTCAATTGCACCATTCTTTCATTATGTGGAACTAATGAAGTGCTCTGCAACCTTTAGGTCTCCAAAGAATCCATTCCATTGCTCTAGGAATATAGTCCTTAAATAAAACATGTTTCATTGGCTGACTTCAAAACACTATCCTTATGGGGGAGGGGGGATAAATAATTGGCCTGGAATCACTGTGTGAAAAAAAAAAAAAAAAAAAAGAAGAAGAAGAAATTACATTGGACAATTCTTTTAAATTATAGTTACAGTCAAAGGATACATTCAGCAATGGCAGTTTGGGTTCTTATTCCTAGTAAGCTGCCAAAATTGGAATATTATTTCTTTTAAGTTCTAGATTGCAAATCTTTTTATGACTATTGTCTTTTCAGTGCCTGTGTTCTATTGAGAGCGAATGGGTTTTGTGGTGTTAAAAAAAAAATCCAGTAGCAGATCAATAAGACTAATAATTCAGCAGCTGAGTTGGAAGGCTGGCTGCTTGTGTGTCTTAAAAATTACACCTCACATTTTATAAACTGCTTTTCTTCTCCAAATTACCCACCAAACACTAACTCAGTCCTGTGGATTGTTTATTCAGCATGTGGAAGCACAGATCTGTTTTATCCATGAGGTATCAAATGCCTTATTCTCCCCTCAATATTTGTGGATATGAGGGCAGCTTATTTTCATCTGTCATTATGGACTATAGAGAACAGAGTTATTTCAAATTTGTCAGTCTCTTCTCTGTCTATGCAATGTCTGCCCTCTGGCATTTTTAATTGACTTGCCTTTTTTCTCTAAAGCTTTTAATTGGTCTGAGCCTTGTTTTCCTTCCCCTGTCCTAAAACCTTACAACTGAAATATGCTCTCTCATAATATCTTTGTCTGCATAATCTGCTTTTAAATTAAAAAAAAAGAGGGTAGGAGGGATGGCAACGGGGGGAAATAAAGCTGTAGTTTAATGTAAGATTGCTTGTGTATGCTGGGTTTGTATCTGAACCCAGCAAACAAATGTAAACATTTAAATTTTTATATTACTATTCATCTCCTTTCACATTGCTTATCTTTTGGTACTTGATCTAATTTGTAGCATATTGGATTCTGGCTTTTGGTAAACTGAAATAGCACTATCAGCATGATTATTGTTATAGTACTGGCAGAAGAGATTTGCTGGCTTAATTTCAGTGAAAACTAGATGTCTGTCTTTGGCTGTAAAACAATTTATATTTATAGAAGCTGTTGTAATCATTTATTTTTGAGTAGAAGGATTTCTTGGAGCATAACTGTTCTGCAATACCGAGGACTTATCCCAAATTTCTAGTGTCAGAATAATATATTTAAGCTCTGTTGAACTGATTAGAAAAGAAAACAGTGCTTAATGAATGTAGGGCTTTAATTTTTGGGTGGCTAGGGATAAGTTACAGCCTTTAATTAGCTCCCACTGTATTTTGGTAGGACAGCACACTGCACTTTGCAATACTGAAGACTGTGGAGCAGCAGTCAAGAATAGGAACTAACTTTTGCCAAGGTCATTAGTAGCAGTGGTTGCCTAATTGTGGACCCTCTTGAGTGGCCTGATTTCAAACAGGCACTGAGCTTGCAGTCCCTGTGTCAAGCCACTCTTACATTTATAATGGAGACACCTGAAATTCCTGCCAAAATCCTGGCTCTGACTCTACTTCTGGGTTTTCCAAACTTCCCACGTGAACTTGAGAAAGTAATGTAACCTCTCTGTATGATCATTCCCTTATCTTCTAGGGGAGAATAATACTCCCCTCTTTTGTGTTATGAGACCTAATTTATGAACATTTATCAATCTCTTTAAACAGAAGAAAGTTGTACAATACTGGCCTCATCATAAATAATTTTTGAAATTGCAAGTTGGAGAATTGCTGGAGTTTCTGTGCCTTGATATAGGAGTGATTCTGGAGCTGCACCCTCTCAGTTCCTAGCGTGGAGTGACTTTTATGTAGCTTTGGTATCCAAAGACAGAGTTCCTGTTTTGTTTTCTGCCCAAACGAAGTGTTCAGGCTGATCAGCTGCAGCTCCAAGCTGTGGAAGCACCAAGTGAGGCCCAGATGAGTCTGAGTGGCACAGATGGCAGCACTTGCTGCTGTGTCCCCAGGGATAGCCCTGGTGGTATCCCTCCCCTGCAGAATGTGGACTCTACCACACCTCACTTGTGTCCAGGTTGAACTGGGACGTGCATTTCAAACCTCCCACAGGGCTGACACTGCTGTTCTGCACTCTGCAGAGATGTTCATCACACTCTTTAGATCTTGCACACCCTTGACACAAATCTGAGTGTGCAACTGAAGGTCAAGCAAAGCTAGCAGAAAGCTCTACATTATTCTGAGATATATAGAGATTTTTGTGGGGTTGGACTTGCAGAGGTAGAAAGTAAATGAAAATGAAGATCCTGGTCAAGCATTTAATGCTCTGATTAAGCACTAGCTGAAGACAAAACAGACAGAGAGAGCTGTAGAAGGTAGGTACTGGCATATTCTGTGTCAGCTCCATAAAAACATGTAGATGAAATTGTCTATTTCTAGGTTAAAAAAAAAAAAGGGATGCTGCGTTTCATGCAGGTTCTGAACATCAGGATGATCTTACATGTATTATCTGCAGTCTTGACACATGTAGATATATCTACATACATCTGGCCTTTTTTGTGTCCAAGGTGTCTTTCAACAGGAAATTGGTGACACAAGTATTGATTTGACTTCTCTAATTCTATTGTATTTGATTGAAATTAATTCCAAATTATTTTAGATGCGTAAGTTAAGTTGAGAAACAATGAGAATTTACCCGGGAGCTTTCAAGCAGTCAATAGCTTGTGCCTGCTGTATTTTCACTTTGTGATAATATACATTTTTCTGATTTCATCAGCTCTCTGAGCACACTTTTATAAAGCTTTACTGTGCTGTAATCTTCTGTTAGCTACTTTCACTGTAATTTACTATACCTGTGTTAAGCCAATCCATCTCTAATGACATATTAATACTTAAAAAAGCAACACTAATAATGGGTCTGCACTGTGTATTTCATGTAATTTGAAAAGAGAAGCAATGAACATATGAGACTAAATCCTACTGTCTTTATTCATTCAGCCATGGCCTTTCAATAGAACAAAATAATATGCAGGATTAAGGTGAGTGGAATTTTACCCTTTCTATATCCAGGCCTCCTGAGGATGCTGCATTTAATTCTATTTGATAATCTTCTTTTATTTGCCATTTCACACCACCTGAAACTGCAGCTGCCTGTCAGGAATTGAGTTAGTCTGAGCTTTAGCTATCTCATAGGTAGCTTAGTGCAGTAAGGCATAGGCTCCTCTGCAGAGTCCTTAGGGAGGAGAACTCATTTAGCAGAAAATTATAATTGGGGCTTCCAAGTGGTTCTGGAATCGTCGCTGTATATTTGGATAGAATGAGGTCTTTTCAAAGCCTCTGCACGTGTGTAACCAAGCAGGGTATGCTTTTAAGGATGAAGTAGGCAACCAGAATGCCTTAATTCCTGGTCCCTTTAAAGGTGATAACTGGGAAAACATGTAAGATACACAGTCTAGCATTGAGATGCAGCATGCTGGCAGTACGAGGGGTCTGGGGAGGGCTGTTCCCCTTCTGTGCTGCACAGGGATCTCTGCTGGGTCCTTCACAGAAGTGCTGGGAAACGGGGCTGGTGTCTGTGCCAACATGGCCTGTGAGCCACAGGATCCCCACAGCAACTGCAACTGCCCTGCAGCCACCATGGGACTGAAACAGAGTCCTGGGATTGGGAAAAATGTGCTAGAAGGAATGAAAATTTGCTGACCTTTTGTTTTGTTAAACTCAGGTTAGAACTGCAAAAATCAACACACATGGGTTATAGACTATTTTTTTCTTGTTTTATTTTATTTTAAGAAGGGGAGGAGTTGGTTGATGTGGTGGAAAAATCTGAGGCAAAGATTTGTGCTTGGATATTTTCTGCATTATCTTCTCTGTTGGAAGTTTCTCGTAAACCACAGAGATCATGATAGCCTGGTTCCATCAGATTTCTCTAGTGTGTTGACAAATGCACCAGGATTCTACACAGGACATGGACTTTCCTATTGTTCCCAGTTCTGTGGGAACTGAATTTTACTTATAGTATTCCCATTAAGAACCCAACTGTATCCTTAGGTCTAACTTTCATTTTTCATTTCCTTTGTCTAGTCTTTCCAATTAAAACATGTTCATTTTCACTGGTGGTGAGGTTTATAAGAATGCTCAGTATCAACATTTTAAGCATTTGAATATCTAAAAATGTGAGAAACACAGCCGATATAAATTATAAAATAATATAATTCTACATTTTAAAATAATTCTACTTAATAATGTATATTTATTATAATTTTAAATTATTAAAATTATTTTATGCTATTTATGTAATATAAATTATACTATAATCTTGGGGTCTCTAGACTCAGTTGCCTTTATGAGAATATTAACTTTGCAATGCTGCATCCAAGTATTTTAAATATCCTACTGTGAGATTTATCCTTTTCCCTTAAAAGACAGTGAGGAAAAATAGTCTTCTCCCTGTTTTGAATTCTTCTTGTTTCAGAAGTACTATTCTGTTTACTGGAAAACAGTTGAAACTTCTTAATTGTCACAATCCTTAGCTAATCTGAGCATGCCTAGAAATGGAAAAGAGTTACTACAGGACCATAGGAGACAGGACCCTCTTGTTCTCTTTCTGAACTTTTGATTGTGGTGCTCTGAAAGTTATTTTTCACCAGGTGAGCCCCACAGTGCTCATGCTGCAGGACTACAGGCCTAAATTGCTGCTGCTATGCCCCTGACACTCACTGGTCTCTCCAGATGACAGCTAGAACATTTTATAGTATTTTTTCACAGCTGAAGAGGTTAAGGCTACATCTGTGTTGAAGGAACCAAGCAACTGAATTAAAATACATTTATATTTCAATATAGGCACCTACTTTGGAATAAAACTTTACTTAGTCTACACAGATTTTGTCTAGGATAAAAATTGTTACTGGTTATAGGCCAGGCATACTGGATAAAGTCAGGTCTTGAACTCAACCACATCTTTTGTAACATGATTCTTGTTTAAGATTAAGTTTATATGGCAATGAGCTTTAAATTTTGGATTGTGTGCAGTAAAGACTGCAGCTAAACAAGGGGATGAGTACATGTTTACACTTGATCTAAAATAAGCACATTGATTTTAGGAAATCTGTACTACATTGCTCTCACTACATAGCTGGCTTGGACTTGGATTGGTAAAGGGATTGATGCTCTGACCTGGTGCTTAGTTCTCCAGCTGGTTTTGATGGAAGAGTTTCTGTCCCTGAAGTGAATTGAACAGATGCTGCAATGCAAAACCATCTAAGTTTCAACAGCATTGGACTCTCTTCGTGTTACAGCAAATCAAAGAGAAAATCTCGAGAGCAGCTTTGGTACTGTGGGCCTCCCTGAAGAATGCAGAATTTCAAATTAGTATACAAATCTCACTCTAGCTCTCAGTGGCTGGATAAGTAGGGAAGGAGGAAAATTGCAGGAGCTGGCTGCATTACAGATGTTTTTCCTTCCTGTCTGGAGGAAGGTGTCCTGAGACATAATCTTTAATTGTTTCTGGAATTTTAGAGTCAGGAAAAGATTTTATTTGATGAAAAAGCTTCTGTTGGAATTTTCCTGAAGGTCTTGTTGCTGCTATTAATATTAAAAATGAAATGGTTTTGGTTCAGGAAAGGTTCAAAAGAATTGTTGCAGGAGTCTTACAAGATCTTACCATGATTTGGCAAAATGTCCTGCCAACCCACCCACATCTGCAGCTGCTCTGCCAGGCTGCAGTTTAAATTTGCAGCCTCTGGAAGAACTGATGCTTCTGTGAGTGCTTTAGGTTTGTGCTGGGTTTTGGGCTTCCTTTTTTTTTTTTATGCTTTTTTTTTTCTCTTTAATTTTTTTTTGAGGGGGGAAGGGCGGGTAGGCAGGGCTCTGAATTGCAAAAAAATTAAAATGTCACAATATTAAGTCTTCTGTGAAGCTGAATCAGCTTTTGCCTCTGAGCTGCTGCCATGATGTGTCCTACAGAGCAGAGAGGAGTGCCCATGTGGATTAGAGCCATGTTAGTCCCCACAGCTGGTTTTGAGCTGTGCTGAAGGATAAAGGGACTGTGAGTGAAGGGCATGGCCTCCTCTTTATCCTGCACTACACAATCCCAAGTCTGTTGAGACAATCTTTGCAGAAGTCTATAGGCAAGAGTAGTCCTGCTGATAAATATGTACATGCTTCAGTGTTCCTTGCATGTTCAGGGCCTTGATTAAAACGGGAAAGAGAACTGATAGCTGACCACAGATCATGGGTACAACAGAAAGCACCTCAGCCTGAGGGCCCAAAGTGCTTTGAAGAAGAAATCAGAGCCAGCTGTAGACATTTTTGAGGAAAAAATTCACTTTCAAACAAGAGATCAGAAAATGTCTTCTAAAACAACCCTAAAGATTTCTCTCATCTGCTGAGTTATTAATATTTTGTTTGCTGTCCTGTGCAGTCCAGAGCAGTAAATGACTATCCAAAATTTAAGATTTTAACTAACTAACTAACTAACTAACTAACTAACTAACTAACTAACTAACTAACTATTTTAACTAAGCCTAAAATACTGAAGGTAGGGCTTTCCTCTGAGTTGCTTGACATTTTTGGAGTGTGCAAACCCGGGTGTTCAAGAGGATTGTGTGTTAGAGCAGCATCAATACAGCATATTTCTTTGCAATCACAAAAATCTGTGAGAGTACTTTTGAGAGCAACTGAACTGCCAATGCTACAATACAATGGTAAGTCAACTGTAGCAGATTAGGACAGAACTTGTACTAGCACAAGTCACTGTTTGGAAGTCTTCAGTGGAGGAGTCATTGAGTAAAATTTTCATCCTACTCTAGTCTAAAGCTAGTGGATGCACAAAGAGCAATTGGATTTTTTTTTCCCCTTGATATTTCCCTTCTGGCTCCTTTATGCCTCCACTTCCTAAAACCAAACTGTTTTAGATGCCACCACCCATCTCCTTGTGAACAGAGGACACACCACCGCCACTTCTAAAACTATTTTGGCAACAGAGTTATCAAACAGGACTTTCAGAAGGTATCCTTTTCAGCTCTGTGTTTCCACAGGTCCCTGTCATCCTCTCCTACATGCTAAGGTATAATCTCAGAGCAGGCAGTAGGCACAATCTTGTTTTGTGAGTTCTCTCTTGCAGCTTTTAGAGGTGTCCCTTATTAATTTCAAGAGAGACTGCTGTAACCAGTCTCCTGTAAAATGAAGGTTATGAGGTTTTATCCAGCTCTTTATACATCAAGTCCTTATTCACCTGTTTGAGATGTAACATCCATCTTGGCAAAATATGCTTTTACTTATAAAGGAGGATCTACTCTACTTTTCATGGTGATGGTGGTATTTTCCATCTCTTCATTAATGTTGTCATCTTTCCCTCTCAGTAGTTATAATTCAAGCAGGAAGGAAAAAACCAAACATCTCCATTACTCTTCCTAGTAAGTCCCTCCTCTCCTACCACTTTCTAGCTGTTAAAGCATTTTTCTGAATGGAAAGCTGTTCATGAGACACTTAGGAGGAAAGAAGCTTATGGACTTGTAGATAGTAATGCTCAGTAAGGTGTTTCGAGCCTTATGAGCCTCATGATCCACTGTGTTAAAATAATTACAGGTTTAAGGAAATGCTTTGCATGAGTCTTCATCTCTTTTGGCACCCTGGCAATGAAAGGAAAGGGACAGTTGGATGAAGCAGGTGACAAATTTTGGAGGAAGGTAACAGCACAAAGAGTAGCTGTCCTCAAGCATGAGCTGATACCTCGCTTCAAAGTCTGGCACTGACTTACAGCTTTTTTTTTTCCTAGAATATCCAAATTTACCACTACTTCCACAAGGTTTCACATACTGTCTCACTGATGGGAGAGTGAGATAAAACTGATTGTGATCTCATCAAAGCTATGGAATAAATGTCCCCTCATATCTGTTACATCAGCTGCTACATAATTCCCTGTTCCCTCCAATTAGGAAAAAAAGAAAAAATATCCTCATCCTCTTATATGCTGAATTTTCTTGTGCAAAATTTTCACTATGGATTATAGTGTACTTTTTGTTGTTTTTTACTCCCATGTACAAGAACAAATCATTGAATTACTTCAGCTGCATGCTGCTACTTGACTTCTGGGAAACTTACATGCTGTATTTTCCTGGAAAGAAGTAATAGAGCATTGAGTATGTGGTGCTATGCGTGTCTATTGCCTGTTAATTTCAAAAGCTTCCCCTAAGTGTGTGTACAAATGCAGAATGGTCTATATTGCTTTGAAGAGCTGGGCTTGCATTGTTCCTTTCTTCCTAATAGAAAGTACTTAAGTAAAGTTTGGAGATACATGGCTCGGGGTTCAAAGTGTAGGTGCTCCCAGAACAAATTCTAGCACTGGATTCCTTGTCCCCTGTCCAAGGGAGACAGGTCTCTCTCCGTTTTTTGAAGTACAGTTCAGAAAAAGAGATGAAGTTAAAAGGATCAGGGTTTATGTGCCTCTCAGGCCTCATGAAAACCCTCACTGAGGAGACAGACAAAATAAGTTCTGTATGTTATTTTGAGAGGTGCTGTATTAATACAGTGAAAGACAAGCCCTGCTACAGTGGGCTTTGACTGCAAATGGACAAGAGGGACAGAAGGAAGGAAGAGAAACAGAAATGGAGAGGTAAAGCAATTGGTTCAGGTTTGCACAGGCTGTTCAGTGACTGCTGTGATTCCCAGCACTATCAATAGCTTGTGCTGCCTCCTGAGGCAGCAGTGGCCCCAATATACAGGTGTTCATAAATAGCAAACCGGGAAGCCAAATAATTGTGCAGGAGCTGTCCTGTCTTTTCACAGCACTTTTGGAATGGTGCATATCTGTGGGAGAAGGTGTTCTGAAGGCAGCCACAATTCTATTTATGCTCTTGCCTGATATGCAGCTTTTCATGGACCTTCTATTCTGTAAAGAGATGGCTCCTAATAAAACATACCTCTTTTATTATTAAGCATTATTATTATTTTATTGGGAAAGTCCCCAAAGCTTTAAGGGCATTAGTATGGAAGAACATTAGAAGCCAATTAACATGCTGTCCAAAGATTTTTAGGTAGAGCAAAGTACTTTAGTACTCCACCTACAGCCCGAGTAGCTCTTGCCTATCCCCCTTACCCAGAGCAGGTTTACAGTCATGAATCTGCCTTTTACTGTCCACATTGGAAGAAGCTGCTTAGTCATTGCTTCTAATATTAAATTTCTCATAGAATCATTTGTGGAATTGATATAGAGATGTTGTTAGATTATTATGGCAGAACGATTATTATGACAGGAACGTAATTACAGGTGGAAAAGGTGGAAATCCACAAGGATCCCTTTTCTAAGATGTGTCCTTTAGCAAGGAGGACTCTGAAAAGACCTATCTGGAAATATTCAGCCTGGCATTGTAGACGATGTTCTTTGTTTTATGTGATAATCCTGATTTACAGTTCAGGCCCTCTTTTGATAAATACAGTACTTTGTAATTCCTCATGTGTTCTATCTGTCAGGATCTTGATTTAAGGAAATACACAAGCTCGCTAGAAGATGGACACTGGATCTGAATGATCTTTAGCTTCCAGTTGTATGCCACCCTCAGAGTATGTGAGAGCATATATAGACAATGTGAGATTTGGATCAAGGGGACTTCCTTTCCTGAGTACAGTTACAGATATAGTATAACTATAATATATAGATATATAGTTATATATCTATAACCATACAGGTGTTATTGACCATAAATGTATAGAGTCAGGCACAAGTGTGGTGATTTCTGAAACTCAACAGATGCAGCTAACATGACACTTATGCATGGCAGAGAGCAAGTCACCAAGGCAGTAAAAGTATTTTGTTGCTTTAGCAAACTTCTTTACTGCACTGTGGCTTTTAAAAAGTTGAGATAGTTGGTTTTTAGACAATTCTAGTGGATTCCTTCCCGAAATACAAACTTCTTGGATTATTTATCCCATGACAAATTTTACTATGATTCCATGAAATTTAATGAAAAGGCCTGTTGCGAAATACTTTAAAAGAAACAAATAGGGGGGAAAAAAAAATATTTATCCTGACTTTTCACCTAGGACCAAAGTCCTTGTTCCAGAATCTTGGAAAAGGACGGCGCTGGGGCGGCTGCGCCGTGAGGTGGCGCTCCAAGGCCCCGTGTGCTCCCTCCGGGGACGGGCGGCACGGACGCGCCGTGGGGTATCCATGGAAGAGCCGGGCATGGAATCCACGGCTGCATCTCCGCCGGGTCACACACACACACACAAAATAAGCGTCCGGATTTAAAATAGCAATAGCCCTAACCCTAAGGGATTAAGGACGGGAATGCCCAAAGTAGAGGTGTAAACACGCGGAAAGCAAACAGCTTTGGCACCGCTCGATAGTGGTTTAGTTTTATTGGAGGGTAACGACCGTGGTGTGGAGTTTTACTAAGCACGCAGCTGGGCTGAGCAACTTTTCTTACATTTCCTTCCCATCTCTTCAAGCTTAAAAGTATTTACTAGCACTACTTTCTG
Source organism: Acridotheres tristis (assembly GCA_037013685.1). Lineage (NCBI taxonomy): Eukaryota > Metazoa > Chordata > Aves > Passeriformes > Sturnidae > Acridotheres > Acridotheres tristis. The sequence goes on from CM072885.1 coordinate 64,089,928, forward strand.
GGCAAGTGTATTGTACTGACATACACGTACATTTGGGAGGAACTTGTCCAAAAGAGGCATCTAAGGCTACGATGGAGTGTGTTTGTCTACCACGACAGACAGCCAGGCTCTCAGGGGAATTAGGAGTTGAAACAACCTAAAGTAGCAAAGCATTTCAGCAGTAGAGAACCTATGAAAGAAAGATGTAAAGCCAAGAGGGGCGGCACGGCCGTAACAAGGGATATCTGTCAGCTAGTTCAGTCCTTTAAAGACAGTATGAAAAAGTTTAGGGTCATGGAGCTTGCCTCGGAGAGCAGAAATGTCTCATGTGTGGGTTTAAAAGTGAAGGATTTTCGCCTCCAAGGTGGTAGTGACAATGACATTCTCATGGCTGTCTGCAGCGATTTTGGGGAGAGCATCTCCGCCGGGCCGGGCCGGGGCCGCAGGGATCATTCACGGAGCTGTGGCTGGCCCGAGGGAAGAGCTTAGAGGAGCAAACCTAGGGCTGGAAAGGAAGCGAGCGGCTGGTGATGACCCGGGACAAGCGGGAGCGGAGATAGCCGAAGCTAGGAGGTAGGCAGGGCAGAGGAGAGTTTAAAAAAAAAAAAAAAAAAAAAAAAAGAGTTGTCTTTTAGCCTGAACCCAAGAAGGGGGAAGGATCCCTGGCTGCGGTTGCCACGGAGATGGGCAGTGTCCGCTGGCCTGTCTGCCCTCACAGCCACGGCGTGGGGGTGTCCGTCCGTCCGTCCGTCCGTCCGTTTGTCCGCCCGGCCCCAGCCGCGAGGGGGCGCAGCGCGGACGGTGGCCATGCTGCGGGGTCCCTGCCGGCCCTACCTGTCGGGGCGGCAGCGAGCTGAGCCGAACCGAGCCGAACCGAGCCGGGCCGCTCTGCCCCGCCAGCAGGCACCGCCCGGGCAGGGACCGGCTCCCCGCCGGCCCAGCACCCCCTCCCCGGGGCGGCGGGGCGCGGGGGCGGCTCTGCCCCCGGCCCGCCCCGGCACCGGCACCGCCCCCGCCGCGGGAGCCCCGGCGAATCAGCGGGGCGCTGTCAGGGCGTCAGCGCCGGCGGCTCCGCGCGGCCGGCCCCGAGCGCGTCCCTTATCGCAGACAGGCACCGGGGATCGCATCATTATCATGGGCACTGTTTGCTTTTCGCGGCGCTGCTGTTTGCTTTTCGCTCTCGCCTGGGCCGGCAGGTTGGCGGGAGGCAGCGGGGGCGCAGGTAAGAAGAGGGGGCTCCGCCGCCGTGCCGCCTTCCCCCGGCGCGGGCGGCGCGGAGCCGCGGCCCCGGGGGGACCGTGTCTGTCCGCTCTCCTCTGCCCGCTGTAAGGTGCTCAGGGGGAGGTCACTTCTCGCTGCTCGTAGCGCCGAGGGTGTTGGAAGTTGCGGTGGGGAGGCGTTTTCTCGCGTGTTTGACACAGCCGGAGCCGAGGGATTTCTGCAGGGAGAGATGGGGAAGAAAAAGTTACTTTCCTTGAGTGCCTACGAGATAAGTCTGTGCCGAGCCCTGGAGACTCCGCAGAGCAAGCATTAGCTGGGATATCTTCACAGGTTTTCCCTGTCTGCGCATTAACCCAGAGACCTGGTGTTTTTAACAGCGGCGCTCGTATCAGGTTAATAGCTGCAATTATACTTTGTCTTTGCTTCGGTGTTTAAAAGAAACAAACCAAAAATCAAACACCCCCCTCAAATCCTATCTGCTTTGGAATGTTGCAAGCCCAAAGTGATTTCTGAAAGAAATGTATGCAGGTTTTGAAGTTGTGCGAGGAGAAATCTTTTAAGGTGAAGTACGAGCGGGGGCAGGCGCGGGGGGGAGGGTGTGGAAAAAATCTCTGTTCTCGGAGAGAGGAGTTTAAATGTAACAAAATGAACGAAGTCAGCCTAAAAGTTCTTAGAAGTTCGAGTAATGCAATGTGAGATGTGGAGCAGAGCAGGGGCTCATACTTGGTTTTGCCCTTTCATTTGACTCATTGGCATTCACGCCTGACTCCCAGGCATCCTCTGGTTGCTGTGAAATGTCCCTCTTGGCTCAATGCAGTTTGAATTTTTGACGGCATTATAAAGAGTCCAGCTGTCACTTTTGCTGATCTTGATGGGAGATGGGTGCCGGTTTAATGACTCAAAAGTATGAACCAAAGCATTAAAAAAAACCCGGAGCAAACTCCCCAGAAACTTCTTTTCTCTTTGTGTTTGACTGAATCTGTGCCTGATCTGGGCAACACCTAAGCTAATTCACGTAAATCATAGCTAGATCTGAACTGGCTCACTGTTAAAAATAAACGAATGGACAAGAAAGAAGGCAGCAGATTACAGCAGCTTTGCCTTAGTCCGGAAAAACACGACGCTCGGTATTCTGTTCCCCTCTTTCTTTAAAAAAAAAAAAAAAAAAAAAAAAATCTCTACAACAACAATACAGAGTCCGGGCAATTCCCACTCTGGGATTCCAGGGGTGCCCCGCGGGGCCGCCCCGCTCTGCACCTCTCAGAGAAGTTCTCTGCGGTGTGCCATGCTACAATGTCTGCTTATTCTCCGCTCTCTAAAGAGCCCCCTCCTGTTCCCGGTGACTTTGAAGGATCCGTGTGTTATCACTGGAGATGGCTGAGTGAGCACTTCTGAAACAATTAGCGTTAGGATTTCAGGCTAACAATAAAAACCGTTTTCACTTTAGTGCACCTTTTTGAGGATCTGTGAATGTAATTGGCGTGAAACCGACTGGCCGTGCCTGTGTGGATGCCTGCCTGTCCCCTCGCTCCTTGCTGACCACAAAGCGGGGGCTGTGCTCTGTGCAGCTCTGCGGGTCCCTCTCCGCTGCTCCCCCGCTTCCCTGCCCTTCCCGTGTCCTCCCGGGAGCCCCCGATGTGGCAGTGCCGTGAGGAGCCCGGTGCGAGGTGCGGGGTTGGTACCGCGCTGATGGCCCGGTCCGGTCCGGCCCGGTGCGCGGTGGCACCGCAGCCTCTCGCGTCGGGAGCGACCGTGGGCAGGGCGGGGGCGGGACAGTTTAGGCACGGCTCTGAGTGTTCCCAGCACATCCCATCCTTGGATAGGTCGGGCTTGGGGTTTTTTTTTCCCCCCATGTTCACTTCATTAACATTCCCACGACCACCAGATCTCGACTCTGTCTCATCCTCCTCCCTCCCCATCCTCTTTAAGTCTAGGGGAGAGAACGAATGCCCGTCACCGAAATGTTTGCTTCCTACTCTGAAAACAAGAAAAGCGGTCTGGGTCTCCCCTTTCAGAGTCAGACTTATCCAGTAAGGCACCACCACGACTGCTGGGACTTTTTTCCTCCTAAATGAGTGTTAGTCCAAGTAGATGATGTTATTGCAGGTTGCTTTCTGCCGCTCTACCTTACCGAGTTTCATATGGGCTTCTATGTATTTATTTTTTTGCTTCTCAGTAAAAAGTATTAATGTGGTTTTGCTTCTCAAATATTTATTTTTTTCCATTCCCCCACCAGCATAGTTTATTTAAACTAGGGTCTGTCTTTATAAATTAAGAAAATCTCTGTGTCAGAACATGCAAGTGGTCTTTTTTTCTCCTCTTATAGGTAATTTAAGCATTTTCTTGTTTTACTAAGATGTGGGTCTCCAGTATCAAACAGTAGAAGCTAATTTCTAGTGTCTAAGTATTTCATTCTTAGTGCAGAAATGTGAGACCTAGTCCCTGCAGCTCCGTGGAGCAGTGCTTGTAAGTGATTTAAGGAGAATATCACGTTGTCTGGATTAGTTATTTGTCCTCAGATGTTCTCATTTCCATTATGACACTGGGAAGGCAGGGAGGCAAACAGCTTTAAGGGGAGTATCAATTCTTGGTGTTTTGTGTCTCAGGTCTCCCTTCTTATCTGTCCCCTTGGGGTTCCTTCTGTGTTTCCAGATGTTGACGAGTGCGCAGAAGCTACAGATGACTGTCACATCGATGCAATTTGTCAAAACACACCAAAATCCTACAAATGCATCTGCAAGCCGGGCTACAAAGGGGAAGGGAAGCAGTGTGAAGGTAAGGACAGACCGGCTCCTCTCCTGTCTCTTCTCCCCTCCCTTCTTTTATTTGTTTGCTCTTTAAAAGCTTTTGTAAATAGCTGAATTCCTGAAACGATTAATGCAGATTTACAGCTGCTTAACCTCAAATCTGGGTGTTTATTGGCAAGCATCCCCCTGCTGCTTTTGCTAATTGTCCGGCCGAAAAACGTTGTGCTCTCGCCAGCCTGCTCTGAAGAATAAAATAGAAAAGGGATGAGAAGGAGTGGTGTTCCCTGGTAGCCCCAGCTTCTCCTGGGCACAGGTGGACCCAGGTGTGGCCCGGGCATGGCATGGCATGGCATGAGCCCCTGGCCAGCTCCCCAGCAGAGAACGGATGGAAAGGACTCACCATTGTTTTCCCCAGGCAAGTTACAGAAGGTGTATTTCTGTACCTACTCAGATGGGACGCTGGAGTTTGATTCTCTTTGACACTCTACATGTCATGATCATGTATTTCTAGTCTCTGGAACATTATTTTAAAAGGAAGCATTTCAGATTATTGTGTTTATACAGACTTGAAAAAACGTACTTTACTTCTCTATGTCCTCACATCAGTCTTGTAATTGAAAAAGACCTAGCAGGTTTTATTAGACTCTGTGTACACTCATATTTTGGATTTTATGCACTCTGTCTTGTCTATTGAATCTCAGCAGAGAGATCCTCTGATGAAAAGAACAAATATTATAATTGTAGCAGAATGCCTTCCAAGTACAAGATGCAAAGATGGTTATTTTTTCCCACTTATGGATGCTTAGTAGGTATAACATTTTCCTTCCCAGTATTTTTTCTACAGCAGAATGCAACTTTTAAAAAAGTGTCTATAGACAGTCCATTAAAAAGATTGAAGAAGTTAATTTGGTCTACAAAAATTTGAAACCACTTATTATTCTCCATGGACCTCCAAAATGTTTGTTCAAGTGCCCTCAGAAAGCATTTTTGTGGTTGTCATGTTTTTCTCTTTTGGGCTTAAATTGACAGAGACAAATTCTGATTGTCCACCTTTTGGTGCTGTAGCATCTCTGAGCTGCTGTTCCTCTGGAAGCCAGATTTTCTTTCTTGCAAACAGGATAATCATTCAGCATCAGTTCTCTCTCTAGTCATCCCTTCCAGGGAAAGAGCTACAGAACTCTGAGAAAATGTACTCAAGGCCCAAGCTGTGGAGGTTACAGCATTGGTACTTGTATTGGTTTTCTACATTAAAAATTTCCTTATGCTTTAACTATTCGTATTTTAGTTGTTGAGCTCAGTGTAGTGGTAGACATGGCTTATATTCATGTTTTTTTATTATACCTATGTCTCTTTGCCTGATTTGCCTTGGCTCAGTAAAGAAACGCCCAAAAATCCCAAACTCAGTAAGTAGTAAAAAACAACGCTGATCCTTGTGATGATGTACAGAATAATGGAACATCTGATATCAAACTCATATCTAATAGAATTTAGTGTCTGACAAGCCTGATAAGTAAATTGGGGCAGACTGCAACACGTTCTGCAGGGATGTTCATTCAGCATTAATCAGGTAATGTAAGCTGTCTAAACCAGGTGCTACTGTGCATAATACAGAACTATTTTCTGCAATATTATGGTAACAGTTCTAAAGATTTTGTGCCAGTTCTGTGCCTTAAGTTGGTAGTCAATACCAAATTTTGGTAGAAGCAGAAAGCTTCAGAAAGGATCAGTGGCAGGTCTAAGATCTGCCTCGGGCCTGCTGTACATGGAGAGTAGGTTTATTTTGCATCTTGAGGTTAAATATTCAAAACCTACAGAACTAAACAGGCTAGCTTAAATGATTGGTATTCAGTATTCTTTCACAACCTCAGTGATCAGCTGTTAGAAGTTCTCTTTTAAGATAAAAGTGACTGTTAACAAAGATGAAACCCACTGGATTGTTTTTGTAGTGCTAAAACCAAAATTGAGTCATTAAATGATTCTTGTCTCGATTCTAAAGCCCAGTCTTTATAATTGGGCTTTTCAAAATAAGCCTTTTGATCAGTGGAACTAGTTACCTATGAGAAAAAGATTTTATACAGATAATGAGCCTCTTTAGCTAAGTTGGTAGCAATCTACAAGTGTTGCTTCATGTCTGAAGAGCGTTTATTATATCATAACTGACTTGCTCATAGCCCAGGCTCTCTCATACAACCAGATTTTACTAAACAAGTAGAATTGCCATTCATACAGTACAGTGAGCTTAAAGACATCATACTATCAAATTCATCCTGATAAATTTTAGTGAGCTTCTGGTTTAGGTGTTACTGAGGCATTGCAATTAATTTAGAAATGTACGTATTTGTTTATTTTTAAAAATAGTCTTAAATATTGCTTTAGTTCACTGAAAATCTGTTTTAGAGCAAGGGGTAGAGTATGGAAAGCAACATTTTTTGGATGATTCTTAGGAGCACGTATTTGTACAAACATGTCCAGTATATCAATATGTATTTGTGTAGTCTTGTGTATTTATCTATAGTTTTTCTAACCAATGGGATCCTTAGGCCAATGCAGTAAATGTGGAGCCCAGCCTGCTTGTGCAGGATTTTGCTCAGGGTTTGCTGCTGTGAGCTGAAGGGTGGGGAGAAATACATATGACACAAATACTTCTTTAAGGACATGTGGAGAACTCTAGCAGAAATTATATGGAAATGAAACATTTTCCTGACAGTCTGTTAAGTTTCCTCAGTAGGGAATTTCTTTCTGAACTTTGATTTTCTCTCAAAATGTCTTTTGGCCTGGGTTTCTCCAGAGCTTATGAGGACTGAGGATGACTTTTCAGTTCTCTGATATTTTTGGGTTTTTTTCTGGCTAGCTTTCTTGCCTGAACCACTTGACCTGTTTCTTTCCACAGAGCACAGTTGTTTCTTTGGACAGGAGAGTTCCTCATTCTTATGTCTTGTCTTCTGCTTCCCTCTGTAGATTTCAGTTGACCTTGTTTTCTTTCTTTCATCAGGTATCTGTGGTGCTTTGTAAAGCCTCATGGTCAGCATTGCCATGATATTTTCCCATATCACATAATCTATCAATATCCTTTGAACACAAATTCTCCAGCTGGCATTTTCATAGGACAGAATAATGTGTCCAACCCAGATAATCTTTAAAAAACAATTCTCTATTTCTAGTCAATATACAAAATCCATTAATTTATAATTAATTCATTTACTTGCCCTGGCCCACCTGCTATTACCTAAGAAGTCTCCCCTATTGTGATTTTAGTCAGGATCTCAAATGCATTGGGCTGGATTCAGCTGCAGGCATGATCTTTCATGATCCATAGGACTTTGTCCTTACCTTCTCAACATTGAAGTTTGGCTTCCCCATAGGCTGATATCTCAACAAAATTGTGTCAAAGAAATTCCTGAAGGTTCAAAAGGATTCCAGGTCTTGGGGTTCTTTATGCCTTGACAGAGCATTCTTTGTCTCCAATGCAATGTTGTGTGTTTGCAGTTGTAAGATATTGTCATTTTATGATGTATGAAGGGGGTTTAGCTCTCAAACCCAGTTATTTGGGGTTTAGCTCTCAAATCCAATTATTTGGGGTTTTTACCCCATACTACTTCTCTGACTACTCCAAACTCTCATGCCGTTAATGGTTAAAATAATTTGTATAGTTGTTGATGTTTACCTATGCCTATTTTATATCTGGTTAGTATTAAGGTTATTTTATAGGTTGATTTTTTCCTTAGCCTACTTTTTATCCTCAGTGGGACTGTTATTTCAGCGAGTTGCTCTAGCTGTTGGTTTTTTTCTTTTGGATTATACCTTACATGTAGGACCCTTAAGACACATTTATTGGGACCTGTTGCTTCTGGATTGTTAAACTCCACTCTGTGCTTTCCCATATTGACTGAGATTTTCCTCTTGGAGCATTTTTTTTGCTGTCTTTCAAAGTATTTTCAGACCTCTGCTTCAGTTCTTTTAATAATTTATCTCATACAGTTGTTACAATGCTTCTTGAACTTTTTGTGTACAAGAGAATTATTCCCAATTTTCAGCTGGACTTTTTTGCTTTTTAAAATTCTCCTGTGAAGCTTCATAATGTTATTGATGGATTTCTTGCTGAGGGCAACATACACATACCATGGCAAAGTGTCTTGGTAGAGTCTGCCATGAGAGGGTCATTTTCAGATTTCTGCTCACTTGGAAATTTGTGCTGTATCAGCAGCAGTTCTACTTGACTGCTAGGTGAGTGGGATTGTGCAGTTCTAGTGATTTAAGTTGGTCATGTGTTCCTGTATTTGTAGTCTTTTTCTTTATGTAAATACTCATTTTAGATAAATAGGCAGGTGATGGTGATAATCTGCAACAAGGGCCTTTATTCTTGATTGTCCCAGTGGTAGCACCTCACTGGGTTTAAGCATGGTGCAATCTCAAAATAGGATAAACCATTCCTGCCTCAATCACAGGTATATTCAGCCTCTGTGTATATCCATTTGGAAACACAGAACAATTTTTGTCCCTTCTGACCAGTCATTATCATCTTCAGTAGTTTTATGGATGTGAAACCAAGTTTCTACTTCTACCTGTAACTGTTTGTTACATCTGTTTTTAATGGTTTTTAAACAAATCTTAGCAATTGGAAAAACATCTCATCACTTTCATTTAAGTACTAATGATTGACTCTCTAGGCTTTACTTAATACTCCTCTTGCCATTTTAATCTTGCTGACCTGTTTTATCTTTCATTTTCTTAAGAAGCTCATTCACAGTCTCACTCATTGGATTTTCAGTTTATTATGGTCTTTGAAATACCTGTTGTGTTATCCTCATGCTCTTCAAAAGTGAATCCAAATATTGTGAGAGGGCTGCTCTGAATCAATCAACGTGGAAACACAGGACTTTCCAGACTTCTCATTTCCTAGCTCCCAATCCAGTATCTCATACTAGAGCCTCCTTTTGTCTGCAGGGTTAAGTAAGTGAGGTGCTTCTGGATATCCTTTAAGTGGAATAATGATCCCATTTCTTTTAAGTCCCATCAATCCACTCTCAGCAATTCTTTCTTAAGTGAGTCATCTTCATCAATGATGTCCTGTGAGAGCTGGGACACTGTTGGGTGTTCTTTGATTTCTGAAACTCTTGATGGCATCTTGGTGGCATCTTGATGCTTGCACAACTCTAGTGAGCTTACATTCGTTCTATCTCTGCAGAATAACAGTGATGCCAATGAGCAAGGCAGCTTAAGTGAGTTCTTCCTGATTGATGATTCTTCCAATTGCAGTAGAAGGTGAATTAATACGTCCAAGGACTCCCTTGATCTCTCTGGATGAGGTCTGCAGTGGATATTAGGTGCTGAAGCTGCTGTGCTTTCTGGGGTGACCATACCTTGGCAGATGGTGCTCGTGTCATGTGTTGAAGTTGATGTCACCCTGCCCTAAGGGCCACGTTCCAGATGAGACCTGGTGCTCCTAAGTCTGTGCTGCTGGCTTTGTGGGACTGGCTTGCAGCAGCTCATCTGAGCACAGAGCTACACACTCTGCCACTCCAAATTTTATGGGTCAAATCTTCCTTCCCAGTTTGATTCACACAGATTATGGCTTTACTCTGGGTGAGCTTCTGCACTGATTTCACTGAAGGCAGCTTTCACAATGAAGCAGTACATGATGTCAAAAATGAAGGAGGGAGGATGTAAACTAGCTCCTTTGATTTGAGCTGGTAACTGCTTTTTTATTTTCTCTTTCTTTTATTGGGTAGCTTGATGCATTTTATTTGGTTTGGGCTGATAAAAGTGTTCCCAGAATTGAATTCTTCTATATCTCTGCTTTTTTCTTTCTCCTTTTTAAATTGTCTGGTACTGTTTAATACTCAATTCTGACTTGCAAGTTTTCTAACTTGCACCAGGGGATGAATTTTCTTGGGGGATGGAGAAGTGGAGAAGTAGCACCAAGTAAGAAAATACTCCTGAGAACATTCTGTATTAAATCAGAATTTTATTACAGCCTAAGTGAATTAACAGCTTATGATAACTTTTTTCTTTTTCTTCCTTCATGCTGCTTTCTGTTCAGTGAATAGGGCTTTTGTTTTGGTCAGTTGAGCCTTGATTTTATTTATTTATTTATTCAAATTGCTTTATTTTCCCAACTTTGTTCAGTACTTCATCCACTAAAACCAGAATATCCCTTAGCTAAGCCGACATGCCCTGTTTAACTGCTCCCAGGGCCATCAGTCCCCATGTGTCACGAACCCTATTGTTTTCTCCTCTCCCTTTTCTTCCCTACCCTTGTCCTACCTCTCAGAGCAGCTTTTTGACAGCCCATAATGCTGCTTCAGTGAACAGCTCCCCCGGTGGTCCACTTTGGAACTCTTCCATTTTGACTTAGAAAAAGAATATTCGCTCCAACCTTTTTTTTCTCTCCAGAAATGCTTCTTGGATGCAAGTATCACTACATTTTGCATAAACAAATACCATCCCATATGAAATATGGGTCTCATTCTTCAACAGCATTACACGTCATTCTCAACTTGGAAAAAAACAGGGTTTTTTTCAAGGACACTTCTCTAAATAGTTGATAAGCTCTCTGTCTGCTGGATGGTCTGTGGGTACTCTGGGAACTTTTAAATATATATAAAATTTCACCAGCCTCAACAATTGCTAAGCTGAAGAGCCCAGGGTGGCGTCCTGGGGTGACGTAAACTAGGTGTTTAGAAGGCACTTCTTTCCACCCAGATACACGATGTAAATTAACTGCCAGGAAAACGATACTGAAATAAAGGAGCATAAATAAAATGTACTAAGCTCCATAGGTCTGTCCTTATTTTGTCTTCATTCTTTTTACATCTGCCAGATACTATGCAGTTTTCCTTGTTTTCTCACCTGTCACCTTTACTTCTGGTGCAGTCCCTTTTCCTTGCAGTCCTCATTATGTTGTTTTCTGTCCTCTGTTATGCAGCTGACTTTTAACCTTGTCATTTCCCTACTGCAAATCATGCATCTCTTTTGTTCTTTTCTCATGTATTTTCAGTTATTTAATTTAGCTTTCCTTCCCCTGTCCTCTCAGTGGCTGGCTGCAGTTACAGCAGCATTGTTTTGAGAGCCAGTGTCCCACAGCAAGACCTCTGGGCTGGAGAACTGGCAGCTCTAAGTGTCCCTTACTGTCTTTTCCTTTGAGTTTCACCTTTAAGTCAAAACAGCTTCTACCAGTTCTCAGATTTCCCCTTTTTCTTGCTTTTTCTCCTTTTACTCTGCCTCTTTCCTGGCCCCCATCAGCAGCTCAGAGCTCACCTGTCTCTCAGCACATTCCCTGCTGTTTCCACCCCCTGCACACTCACGGCTCTTCCCTCAGTGGCTGGCTGGAAAAGCATCTTTGCCTGGCTGATGGCCATAATTTGTTAGCTCTTCTTTTGTTATGGGCACTGTCTTCATGTGCATCCACTGCACTGCTGGAATGCACTTTGCATTCTTTGATCTGAGGCTGATGCAGGACATGGCCAGGGAACCTCTGCTGGGATGGTGGCAGAGGAAGAGTTAGGGAATGTGACCTCCTGCTGCTCCCCTGCCCACAAAAGCTCCACTGATGCTGCTTTTGTCTCCTCTGCAGGTAGCATCCACTCTGTTCATTAGCACCCGTGCTGTCAGGGCACTGTGGAGGTACTGGGAATCATGGATGTGGATACTGGGTGTACCCGAGGAGGAGGATACAGTCCTGTACCCTTGGTACCAGTCCCAGGCTGTTCTAGCTGTGAGCATTAAATGCAGGGCAGGTTTGGCCAAACCTCGGGCAGTTTTGGGATGGAGGGTGGATGGCAGGAATTTGTAGGGAAAATGTGCATGGAGTCTGGTGGCAAAAGGAGTTGTACTCCCTCTGCACTGATTTAGGAAGCTCCTTTTCCTTGATGGTGCTTTTTTTTTTTTAACACAGGGGCAATTGCTGTGGGGCTATTCTGTGAAGAGCATCACTGAAATAATGCCCCCAAAGTGGAAGAAAATACAGGGGAGTAGAGCCTGGCCCTGTAAGCATTTCTACATTGAAATGTCAATGAATTGGGATATAGAGGTTGAGACACATGGCAGGAAGAAGGTAGTGGTGAATAAGGTGAATAGATTTCCTATCCTGGTTTAGTTTCTGGAGCCACTGTGGTGTGAAAGTACAGCATAAGGTTGAAAAAAACACCTACCAAGAAGGACGTTTTGGAACCTTTAGCTGCCTAAATTTCAGAAGATGCCTGTTAAGCTTTGAGTTTATTATATTCTTGGGGGAAGGGGCTAATGAATTTTTAGGATTTTTTTTTTTTTTGGTAAATTTTCAGCCTAAATTCGGCCATCTTATTTCATCCTGAGAAATCTCCTGAAAGGTAATTTCCTGACACCTCATTGGAAAGAAAATCTGAGAGTATTAAATCTGTTCAAGCAGTCGAGGGAGATTTTTTAAAAACATAGCAAAGCAGTGATTTTTCCACATAATCCTTTTAGAAAAAAAGATAACTTCCTGGGTTTTTTGCTTAGTTTGTTTTAGTATATATATTTGTTTTAAATTTTAGCTGAAAAAAAAGACCTGCCTTAAAGCAGATGCCTTGCAAGAAAAATGTAATTTGTGTGTAAATGTTTGGCAGAGTTATAACAAACTGAAGGTAGGGTCTGACAGACCCCCTTGAAATTTCAAGACTTTTCTGCACATTTAAGATGCTGAGCAAAAGGAATACCCTTATATTAGAGTTGGAAGAATTTTTTTGTTCAAGTGCCATGAATCACCAGAGTACTCAAACATGTGCTTAATCTTAAGAAACTGTTATTTTTTAAAGTAATTCTGTTTAAGTGCTTTTTAAATTTAAGCTACTGCCTTATTTTATGTTACAGTGCTGCTTCTCTGGGGCTTGTAGAAGGTAACAGTTTTTCTTTCAGTGACCAAGAAATTTTTTAAAAAATCTGAGTCATTGAAAAAGGTGATTTAAGACCTTGATCTTGTGCATGCTTTAGACCTAAACTTAGTGCAATTTGTTGGGTGCTGCAGGACCCATAGACAACGTATTGAATTCAGGACCATGCTTTCACAACTACTGACAATGTTTTACAGTACAGCCATCAAAGAATCAGGAAAATTAAATAAACAACTTTCAGATTGTTCTGATTCTTACAGTCAATTTGTTAAGCAGATGAGCTGTTACCTCAGAGAATATAAAAGCCACTTTTCATTTACTCTCTCAGGTGAGGTTACTAAGCTTCATACTATCATTCCCATGCCTTAATCTGCATGAACCATTGCCAGTCCTTACATTTAACATCGTGCTTAGAGAGCATCAAAAATTTTACTGAGGGGGGGAAAAAAACAAGAGCAATGCATAATAGCAATTTGGTGATTATTAATGTTGTTGGAGGGAATGGTGCTGCTGCAGAAGTTGCATAAGACAAGGGGAACTTCTGCAGAAATAGGTATTTATTGAACATAGCATTGCTGAAAATACTACAAGATGTTACTGCTGTGCAGTAACATACTACTTCTTGCTGTTGTAAGAGGGGAACTGCACTGAAGTGCCTTTATTCTGATTTCATTATCTGGAAGCAGAGGTCACATTCAGAACTTTCAGAAAAAGAGGTTACAGAAAAAGAGGTTACAGAAAAAGAGGTTGAAGTAAGTGGGGTATTTGCTTTGCTGAATAAGTAGGCTAGGTAATGCACATCTAAATTGTTTGCTGCACATGCATGGAAGGAATTTGATATCTGACTTCATACCTCTAGAGATGTCAATGTCTCTACATAGTAGAGTTGTGCCTTTATTCTATTTGCACATTTCTGTTTGCAGGACTTTGTTGGAAAAGGATTCCATAAAACCTGAGACTTGGAGACATGCCACTGCTTAACTACAAAGGACCAAAGTCCAACTTTATTTAGATATTTTCATTTTTTCCTGATGCATTCCAACCTGTCTAAAGATGGATGTGATCGAAGCTCCTCTTTACATCTCTGTTCCCTGCCTCCCACTTTTCTCTTAAAGGAGCCCAATTCTTGCTTGCACAGTGGTGAAGTTCACCTGATCTTTAGCGTAGGTCTTGGTACATCACCCTCTGCAAAGGCAGGTGCTCTGAACGGTTTGCTCCTGCTCCCAGTTTGGGATTTTCCTTGGGATTTTCCCAAGGGCTGTTGTGGTGGCTTTGTGTGCACGGGCACACTGGGGAAAGGCAGCGTCCTTTGGCTGTGCTGCAGACCAAAGCCAAAGCCATGGGGGAGACTAACTGCATTATTTGACTACTGGAGGGCAGACACAAGTGGAACCCTCTGGCTTTTGCTTGGCTTGAATTCCTAAGGAAGTGATTTTACCTCTATTCAGATGGGAGCGTGCAGACGTATTGAGAGTGCAGGAAACGAATGAGGGAGGGAGGGCTGCCAGGATTTCTCTGACCTGTGGCTGCTTTGCTGTAAGAGTGAGCTAGGGAATGGGTATAAGAGAGGAATAGACAACCTCAGCCTGTTGTCTGGAAATAAAAACCTGAGTACTTAAAATGCTTTGGTTGGATATAGTCTGTTTCATTAGGTATAGAATACTTCACTTTGTGAAAATGGGAGCAGCTTATTCTGCATACACACAGTTTTACCTTTAAGGACATTATGACTTCAGAATGGAAGAACTTTCATAATACAGTTTTCTCAAAAGCTTTAACAATGGAAACTACCCCATCAGATTGTTCCTAGTAAACAATCATACTAGAAACATACTTTTTTGTGATATGGGTAAACTCCAAGGTGTTGCAACTTAAGTTTTGTATTAACAGGTGTATATTAAATGTATTTTTCTTCTTGGTCCTTCTGTCACTTTGCATCCTTTCTGTCTGTTTTGAAATTTTTTTTTTCAATCTTTATCTTGAGGGAAGTGCAAGAACTGCATTATAAAAAAATACTTGTTGACTGCATCACACGTGGTCTTATGGAGAAAAACTCCAAAGCTTCAGCTTTTATTCTAAATAGGAAATACACAGAAATCTATTCGGGATAGCAACAGCTGTAGCATTAATTTTCTGGAATAGCTTAATGACACATTTTACCTTGAGTTAATACAGAAGTTTCCAATGCACATTTCTGAGTTCTTTCACTGGACTTGGCTGCACAAAACCAAAAAAAGAGTTACTAGAATATGTTCCTGTACTGCTCATGCTGAAAGGCTCTTAGTGATGTCCATAAATATTGATATTATGATCAGGTACTAGTCATAATTTTGAGCTGTTTTTAAGACAAATACTCTGGTGGTCTGTATGTAAGAAAGAAAAAGACAGTTGCTGTAGCCTGCTCCACAACATCAGTCTTTATCCTGATTAGGATTACATGATACAATTGCCTGAGTTAGCCAGAAATGGGAAATGGAAGGTGAGATGGGAATGCTTTAAAGTCCATTTATGTAAGTAGTACAAATTGTAGTTTACTTTTACCTTTATCTGTCAAGTGCACACACAACATCTATGCTTAAGACCATGCCAAGTATGAGCACAACTGAAAAGTCAAAAATACGGCACTGGGAAGTTTAGTGCATAATCTTATTATTGATATTTATAAAATTATGGGGAAAAGCATAATAGGAACAAACTTTATACTATATAAAACTGCAGGATTTATAAATTATATCTTGGGGTTTTTTAACTATTAACAACCTATTGTTCCACTGAAAATCTAGTTTACCAAGAGTTTCTTCTTCAATAAACTTTATGATCAACGAGGAAGTAAAAAACTTAAGAGAAATAAATACATGTCTTCTGGTCTGAATTAGTCACTGACATAGTCTTTTCTATTATAGTATTTGAAGCAGGAGGGAGTGCTTTAAATGCTTCAACCCATTTAACCTTAATTGCTTGGTTTTAGTAGACATTTGCTAACTAAAGGAACCAAATTATAGCTTGAATTAGGTCTTACTAATCTTAATTAAAAGCTCTACTTTATAATCGGTAACAGCCTATGTTTAAAACAGTAAGCCTTTCTTAAATGGCTTACTTTAAAATACTAGGGCTCTTTTGCTAATAATTGTTTAGACTGAATATGGGTTACCATTATTTTCTTTATATTGCACTTAATTAAAAATATCTCCTCCATGTGGTTTTGTGCAGTCTGCTGGCTGTAAAATTGTTTCACTGGTGGGGGTGGGATTACTTTACTTTTCCTGTGGTAATTTGAAAACATGTTTCTGCCTTTGTTTTAAAAGTTTTCCAGGGTCACAAGTTACAAGACTAACATGTGAATCAATACAAACATTCGCTTCCTGCATTTGTCTGTCCTCAGGCAAACGCTTGTCAGTCACTTACAGCCATTAATAATACACCCTATAATTCATTCAGTTCAACTTTCAAATTGTGCTCAGGCACTTGATTATGGTCTCTGCACTCCTTCAGAGACCTAAATTTCAGAATAAATCAAGTCTGTTGTACTGGGAGGGAGGCAGGCCCTGGCTCTGTCTGTTGAGCATTTGGTGTATTAACAGAGCTCCTGTGCTTTTCAGGGCTGTCTGAAGAGGACAGAGAATGGATTTCATCTTTCCAAAGGTGGATCTCAGTAGTGCAGATCAGCCCATTTATACCATTTGCTTTGCTTCCCCTTTCTGGTTCAGGGAGAAAAATTTCCTTCATGCAGTTTTCCTTGCATTATTGGAGACAAAAATAGGTCAGATAAATCATGTCCTGAAAATAAGAGTTCTTTCTGACACAGATGTGGGCATCTACAAAGTTGGATGAGGTATATGAGGGTAAAGAGCCTGCAGCTGTGAGATTCAAATTCCATTGAAATTAATGAAGAATATTCTGTACTTGTGCTTCGAATTTAACCAGGACATGGTATTTTAAAGCTGCCATATTGTCATTGGATTATGATTTAATTCATCCTCCTAGTCTCAGTTTTGTGGTTTTAATTCTTTAATTTTTTTTTTTTAGTGCATCCTACTCAGGAAGCACTGCTAGACTGTGTGATCATACCTTTATTTCATTTGCAATGCTTTTAATTCAGTGGCTGAATCCCATACTGGCACAACCTAAACACAAATTTAAAGTCCTTTATATGCTAAGTCTGCTAGACCTCTATATGCACTTGGGAGAAAATTCCATAAAAAGTCATTTGTGCTAGTTATGGAGATGGACAGAGCTTCTCAAATGTCAGTTTTGTTTGCATAGTTATCAGATCTTTGTAAATCCCCTAAAGCATTTTTTAGAATTTCTCCTTGCTGTCCAGTCAGTTTCATGTTCTGTATTGATAGAACATACAAAGATTTTAAAATTATACCCAGTACAGGAAGGCAAAAATCAGGATTCTTTACAGTGGATGCAAAGAATCTGATCCCTACCTATGGGTATTTATCTTTTAATATTGAAAGTGTGTAAGCTGGCGAGACCAAGTTTGACTGAAGATCTTTCTAACATGATGTGCAGTCTTGACAGTGGCCAACAATGGATGCTTACTTTAGATTACAGAAAAAAACTCCATGAAATGGAAGAATGCAGCTTGAGACTTAAAGATCTCCTGAACCTGAAGTTTCATTCAAATCACTGTGTTTAATGACATCTTCAGAATAGGAATAGAAAAATAAGTATGTTTGCTTCTCCAGGTATTCTGCAAAACTCACAGGTGATTATCTATGCTCAGAATACTGGGAAAGAATTGTGCAGGAACAAGTGGTTGTGTGCACTTGTCTCTTTGCAACCTCCTATCTAATGTGGTTTAATTGTGTTTCCCTACATGGGCAAACCCTAGAAACCTGGGTTTTTGTCTTGGCAACTAACAGCATCTTCAGAATGATAGGCCTTCACACTGTTCTGAAAATGAGACTTCATTAATGAGAGTCTCAAATCAGTTGTGAAAAATTAATAGGTACTTTGAAAAGCTTGACCTGGATGTTTGACCAAACTTCAGATGGCTACACTGTGGATAAACAACAATAACTCTATTTATTTCAGTTCTGAGCCTTCTACTGAGGCTGAAGTCCTTTATTATTTGTGGGTGAGTTAACTAGTCAGGCCTTGTTGCCCTGTTTTCAGTGGATAGCCAAGGGTGTTATGATGTGTTCTCTCCTGGACTTCTGTTTCTGTATCTTAGAAATACTGTGAATATACACCAGAAACAGAGTTAAAACAGGGATTCTCTAGAAAGATGGGAAAAGGGAAGAAGCATGTGGAATTCATGAAGAACGTTCCAAGACGTAACATCTCAAACCTCTAGTTCTATTTTGGATGTACTCTCCAATTGAAAAAACAAAACAAAAACCCCAGACTGTTTATTGGGTTGTTAATCGAGTCTTTAGGCAAGACATTGCTGCATTTTGCTTATCTCTGCATAATAAAATAACATTGCTGTGAAAGGCATCTCATAAGAAATCATCTGCACGAGAGTATTGGAAATAGGTCTACAGGACTAAACAATTATTTATGTAACCTTAGCCACTTTTATCCCTCCACTGTTGGGGAGGTCAGTACAGCTGTACAGCTTGGCTTTCTGTGGTGCATTGTGTCAATAGCAGATTATTATCTGAATACTGCAAAGAAGTTGTAGGCATTCTTTAGTTCTCTCTACTTAACATTCTCCCCAGCATGATGAACAAATATAATTGCTTAAAATTCCCATAGGAAGCTATCCAGGCTATGACTATGAGCACTCTTCAATTTACAGCAAATGCCCATGTTATTATTCCTGTGTCTGCAGTTTCCTTCTTTTTTCATTTAATAATGTTAATGGAAGCTGTGTGTGCTTTCTAGTACAGGATATTTGAGCACTGGAGCCAAATTGTCTGATTTTATGGCAAAGCTGAAATTGCATCTGTTTGCCCTATCTCACTTTCTTGTCCAAACATCAGACGTGAGCACAGCTTATAAATGAAAATACTTGATGATTCACAGGTCAGCTATGCTGTTTTTCAGATTTGAATGTTAAATTTCATCCTTAGCACCTTTCCTGGACTTTTCCTCACTATGAAATTGGTGTTTGTACAGCTTGGCCTGGCCTCATCTAACCCTCACCTCATGTCCAGCAAAGATGAGTGTGTAACTTCATTAATTCATGTTCCTGGTATTGCTTAGTTCTCTAGTTGTCAAAGAGTCCAGGAAATGTTTTGAGGGTCTGGAAGGGGTAATAACGATGGAAATGCCAGTAGGTTGCCTGCTACTGTTCACTATCTGTACATTTATGTCCCTGTTGGACACAGGTCAAAAACCAAAGGCTGCTTACCACTGTTTATTAGGTTTTCTCTGTGATTCTTTGTCTCTGGTGATAAACAGGCCTCTAGTTCACAAGACTAATTTCTGCATAGCCTTTTCAAAGATTGAGGAGAGCCTGCATCATAGCTGATGAACTCTCTTTGTGGATAAAATTTTAGAATTGTCAGAATGTATCAGTAGGATCGGGTTCTCTGTTTCAGGAATAAAATAGCTGGAATAAAAAAAGTGCATCAATGTGGTATTTGTTTGAAAATACAACCCTTTTGCATTCATCAGCTACAACAACATCTAGGGCTTCTTGTTGATACTGGCCAGGTCCATGCTTTCAATAAAAATGGAAAACATTCAGTCTACATCCAAGCAAAACTGCATGGCAGGTACTTTACACGCTGTGGAGACAGAATTGTTGTTGAGAAGCTGAGGGAGGCTGTGCCAGAACTCTGAGTTGTGCAGAAAAATTGCCAACTGTTTTGGCATCTTGAAAATAGCTCCACATTTCATGCTTGTACAGTACTGATGGAGACAGCTTTTAGAGCTGTGAACTGTTTCAGACAGTGCTTGTGTGTGCTCACATTTAGGGTATCATCATTATTATCACAGGTTTAATAAGGTTAAACTTAATGAAAGTGAGATGCTGAAACATAAATCTGTTGCAAGCTTAAATTTTCATTACAGGAACAAAATGTGACTTGATCATCTTAAACTCTTGCATAGTAACAAAATCTGTAGCCTAATAACTTTTGTACCTTCTAGATGGTGCACAGAGCCGAAGGGTGGTGCACAAAAATAAGTTTAAGCTTTTTTGCGAGACTATCTCAGATTAAAAAAAGGTATTGTAAATATTTGATGATTTCTATTCAGTTAAGTCTCAGATCTTTTTGAAGTGAATGCATCAAGCACATAAATGAGCCATGTAAATGGTTTAATGTAGGGTCATCTCAACTAATTTTACTGTTTGTTTCCTAAAAATATGAGCAAAATTAACACCACTCTCCTGAAAACATAAACTAAATACAAATAATGCATCTGTATCTAGGCTGGAGAATTGAAATATATATTTTTAAAAAGTCTTCTTAACACCATAGAAAAGAGAAGGAAAGTAAGAAGTCCTCAGTATTATCTCCTGAATAGAAGAAATGTCATATGAAATTAAATATGGGAAATCAGGCATCATGCTGGTATTAATAGAATACTCTTGCCAGAGGTACTCTGGAGTCTTAATTAGCATGAATGTGAGGGACTTCTCTTTCACTGATGAAAGAAGGAGCAATACTCTCATTTTCAGTGCATTCCATGTGTTTCACAACTGTTTTACCATCATGTCCACCCTCCTAGACTGGATAAAAGCTTCTGTAGGTAGAAAAACTATTTACAGCAAAACCAAGCATAATGATCCCAAACCAAAGATGGATCTGTGTTTTGATGAACCAAGTTACTGCCCAGTCATCTGCAGTTTAATGGGTGAGGAGTTAGAGCCTTTATCCCTGTGGAGGACTTAGAGTGGCACTCCTTGTAGGCTGCTCCTGACTGCTGTCTGCAAACCAGAATGCTGAGAGGCCTTCAGCTCATCAAGGATCTTTAGGTATGAAAAAGTTTGTATTCAGGGAACAGGTGGCAAAATAGGAGGCAGAGTTGGTTTCTGGGGCTTCATCAGTCTTGGGTCTGGCAGGGAACACAAGTTCATGGTTTCCCTGTGGATCATATTTAAAAGCAGCCACACGGCTTCAGTAAATGTTGAAATGAAAGGCAGCCCTGAGCAGGTGATTCCCTCATTGCAGGGCACACCAGAAGTGTAATGCAGAGCTGCTCTGCTCATAGATTACTTCTGTGGGACTGTCCTGACAGTTTTTGTAGGCTGGCAAAACTAATATCTGGTATGCACCTCATACAGAGTAGGAAGTTTGACCAAGTGATACAAGATGACAGGAAGCCCTGTATTTTACAAATCTTGCATGATATATATTTCTATTCTATTCTATTCTGTTCTGTTCTGTTCTGTTCTGTTCTGTTCCCCAAGTGTTTAACCAGCACAGCAGAGTAGTTTTCAGCCAGGAGTCTGCAATGCCCCAAGGACTACTGTAAAGTACAGGTGGGAAAAATAGTTTGACAAGGTAAGCTTGCTGTCAGAAGATGTAAATTTGCTATACAAGTGTTTCCACTTCTACTGGAAAACATACTAGTTCCTCATATCCAGGAATGTTGAAAACCACTGCTGTGTAGCCTCTCATACTGTTTGTGGTCTTGGCTTTTTCAGCCTGAAACTGAAGTGTCAGTGTGCCAGGGACTAAGGAAGCATGTGCTCTATGATACCAAGAAATCTTCCATTTAGCAGTGCACAATCTGCCAGTGACTCATTCTGAAATGGGCAAGAAGCAACCTTTTGTAACTCTACATGAAGGGCCACATAAAAAAAGTTAACATTCATTCACTGATAGTTAATAAAGAAATTTACTTCAGAACTGAAGGCTGGGATTTTTTCCCTTGGTCAGTGGACAGACATTTAGAAATAAAATGCAAAGTAAGATTGGAGATAAACAATCTGAGAATGAGATGCCTGCAGAGTCTGGGAAAAAAGTAGGTGAATTATATCTGTATCAGTGAACTAATTCCACTACTTGAAACATTCTTCTAAAAATTTGTAAGTGCATAATTTAAAGATCTAGGAACAGCCTACTGCCATGACTTACTGAAACAATTATCTTTAGGATGCATGCACACCAGCAGTGTCAGTAAGGACACAGAAATACTCTCCCATTAGATCGCCAAGAACTTTGAAGATCTGATGTAGAATCAAACATTTCCCATTACATTAAAAGAGGGAATTGGGGTGCAAATGGCTGTGATTTAGAAGTGGTGGGAAAAATGCTGTCAAATGTCATGTTTCACATTCATAACAGCTTGTGAACAGGAAACCTCCCTGCTTGAGCTTGTCAGGCATAGCAGCTACTAAATAAAGACAGACTCTAAAACTGTTACGTGCTCTGCAGGTATCCATCTTTATTTGAGTATCTCACTTGAGCTTCAAAGAACTTGCAGCCAATCTTTTAAATATCAGTTAAGACAAATGTCAAGCTGTTCCAAACTCTAATCAAGGGTTCAAGATGTTGAATGCAGGATAACAATGATTTTAGGTTTATCTAGAGGAAAAAAAAAAATTCATTTACTATAAATGAAACTGGAACGGTCCCAAATGAGTTTCCATCGTGCTGGTCAAGATGGCAAATGTCACACAGGGGTAATACTCAGATACATTAGTAGAACATAAAATGTTCCTTAGGGACAGAACTCTGCTTAATTATTTTTTCCCCATAAATGATTCCAGCTCTCCAAAGGTTTCAGGCACCCAAAAGTAGTGTAGGTGAGAAGCTTTGTAAAACCCCAGTGTTAATGCAGTAGGAAGACTTGGCAATTCAGCAGACAGAAACTCTGTAAGGTCCTAAAGAGTGTTCCATATCACTTTTTTGATCTCCTTCCCGTTGCTGCTGCTGGGGTGTTATGTATGCAACCATACAGAGGATTTAGGTGGCTGACAAGTGACACCAAATGCATGCAGAATCTCAGCTTTCAGTTTATGTTACCTTTTTTTCAGTATTTTGCTTATTTCTTACTTCATTGTACTTCATTGTTAACTTTCCAGTGGCAAGGTATGTGTGGACTGAAGCAGGAATTCCTGCCTTGCACATCAGGCATGCTCAGAGAAGGAATCAAAGGGGTGGATTCCTGTGTCTGTTATTAGTTTGATTGGCATATCAATGCCAGCCACTAAAAATGTTCTTTCCACGCTTTGAACTAAGAGCTTAAATAAGGAGGGAAATGCACAGGAAAGAGAACAGTGACAGGAAATGGAGGAAGGGAAGGTGAATTTAAGAAAAATGGAAGGAAGGGAGTCTCCAGACACCATATTTCTTACTGATAAATGAAGAATAGGATGATTATTCACCAAAAATGTGAGCTATAACCATTGAGCTACTGCAGAAATTTTGGATTTTCATCATCTGTTGCCTTGTTTCATTTACCAGTGTGTGAGCAGAGTGAGCTTACAGCACTTGTTGCTCAATGCTGTCTCATCACTCATGTCTTTAAGTGTGACTTTAATTCTCTTTCTATGATGCACAATATTTGAAGATCATTAACTAAAACTGGAAGGTAGAAAGTGCTAAACACACCTACATTTTCTACAGCTCGTACACTCAGTTCAGTTACTTCATCAGCTCCTTAGAGAAGGACTAGTGTGTCTGAAAGCTGTTTTTGCCCAGCCAGTGAGGGTGACTACTGTAAGGCCATATGTACTCCGTGTGATTTCAAAATTTGATTTGTGCTTGCTGTACATAGCAGAATAGTAGGAAAAAAAATTACAGACACAGGGCAAAATAGGGATTATTAATAGATGTCTCTGTGCTTTCTTTAAAATGATAAGTTAATAATTGTGGTTAGAGGAAAATTATGAAATAATATTAAATTAAAAATTACAGAAAATTCACAAAGTCATATCTACAGTCATTGATAAATGGGATGATGTCTCATCTGTCTTTCAGATATATCCTAAATAGTTTTAGGCAAGATCATTCTAAATATGAAACTGTTCACACTTTTAAAATATGTGTTTTGTTTAACCAGCTGGACATACTTTTACATAGTTTGGTTTGTATTCCATTTCCCCCACTTCTTTCAGACAACACTTCAGCAAGATATAAAACGTGGTGAACTTTGTGTTTAGCCATCACAGAAGGCAAGGAAACAAAACTGCTGCAGAGTACTTGATCTTTTCTGGAAACTGGATGAAACAGCTTCCAGAAAAACAGCACAACAATACCACAGATTGTATCCAAATCATGTCCACTAAGCTGGCATGGCCTTTTCATTTTATTGCTGCATTAATACTGGGAAATAGGGACTTGTGACATTTTTGAAGGAAGTTGTAAAATTGAAATTTTTGGGTTTTTTTTGATGAACACACTAATAGGAAAAACATGGGAGAGGCAGTACCACCGTGGAAAGACTCTTGAGGGATTTACACTGAAAAAAACCTCGTGTTAAACAACGTATTGTACCTGTTCTTTCTCCTTCTCCACCGAGAAACATCCGGCTGCTCACTCTGAATTTACCCTGATCCCAGCCTGCCCACCCTTGACCTTGCCTCTTAGAGAAGTCCTAATGGCTATCAAATTTTACAGTTTTCTTTGGCACCAGCGTCTTGAAAACATCATGGCAACTTGAAAGCTGTAAAAACTGCACTCTGTGTTCCTCTGATTCATTAGATTGTAACATTTACAAGGTCACAGCATCTAAAGAATAAAGATGTTAACGTTTATGAGTCAAAAAATAAAGTATCGCAGGAAGGGCCAGATAT
Source organism: Acridotheres tristis (assembly GCA_037013685.1). NCBI lineage: Eukaryota > Metazoa > Chordata > Aves > Passeriformes > Sturnidae > Acridotheres > Acridotheres tristis. The sequence goes on from CM072885.1 coordinate 64,114,371, forward strand.
AACAAATAATTTGTTTTATAGAGAAAGTGATTTAACAAGCTTTTTGTGGAAAGAGATTTTCAAAAATGGGCTTTTCTCTGAAGATGAAGTGGTTTTTTGGAGTAGAATTATTGAATGAGTCTAGGTATGTCAATATTTTCTTCATAAAATTTGGGCTTGGAGTAGATGCTGAATTCTGGTACCACAAAACACAGATGGAAATGGTATTTCATCAGGTCAAACTGAGTGAAATTGATAACATTTTCCCACCCAATTCTTCATACATGTGTCAGATTTTGCAAATTTTAAGAATAGAGACTTCAAATATGTGGAAATGTGCTGATGCTAAACTCTTCATATGAATCTAACATGTTTGGTATTGCTGCTTAGGTTGAGTGTTTCCCAGAGAGCTGCACTTCTGGCAAATTTCACCTGCACTTTACCAGAATGGTCTTTAACCTGTGTTTGAGCTTTTATCCTGGCCTTTGGATCTGCAACTGGTTCCCTTCTTAAGGAAAGTGCAACTTGATATGGGAAATACAAATGCCTTAGGTTCAGGTTGTCCAGAGTGTGATGCATATCTACTGAAAGTATATTAAATGTAGACTCTGCCAAACATATATATAAATATAGAAATATTTAATTACTATTTATATAAATATAGAAATAATTAATATTTATATAAATAGATAAATATTCCCATGTAATTTTTACTTATTTTCACAGCAGTCTTAAACCCAGTTATAAAGAAGAAGAAGATGCTGATCTGACCAGGACTGATCCAGTACTTGAACTTGTTTGTAGTTCTTATCAGTGTGCATGTAACTTCACTTCCACCTGTTTCCTTGAAAGCAGTGCTGTCAGTGATGCTGCTGTTTGTTCTGAACTGGAAATGGGAACAAAAAATTTCAGTACTGATCCTGTCTCACATATCTCTCAACTGTAAATCCCAGAAAATATATCTTCCTGGCTTCATTAAGCCAGTGGCAAAAAAGCCTCGTGGCTTTTGTAGGATTGGGATTTCATCTCAGGCTATTTTATCTTTGTAATTTGCAAGGTTACTTTCTTTCACAAGCATCTGTGATCAAGCTTGTATGAAGCTGTGCAATGAAGAAGAGAGTTCTGCACTGCAAATCTATTCTTAATTGTGTAGTATTTACAATCTAGGGGTGGGCCTTTTTTCCTTGTATTTTTCCATGGATATGAGGATAGTGCATTAGCCCTAGGAGGAACAGTGACCAAAAATCGATAAAGAATCAATAACATTTTTGAAAGCTCTTAGTAGAGAAGCCATAAAAGTGAAAAATATCACCACATGGAAGCATGGGCTCCAGCATCTTACAGTGTACTTTGCTGCATAATAGTTGTGGATAAACAGGCAAGATGCTGCTGTTGCAGAACTGTAGGAAGACGTTTTTTAGCGGAAGACAACTGATAAAAGAGAATTTTGCCTCTGGAATGCTTTGCCCTCTTTAGGGGCTAGCAGCAGCCCCTCTATAAGCAAGAAGGTAAAACACAGTTTCTTTCCTATCAAGTTTGTAAGGGCAATGTTATTTACTGTCTCCATAGTGTCTTTCTGGCAGTATTTTGTTTAAAGCCATTAGAAAAAGGAAGATGAATATGAATTGTTTTTTTCCTTTAGGTACTGCAAAAATATATGGCATCATCCATCAAGATGGACTTACAAAGATCTTAATATTTCTAGCTATTTAATGGATCCAGCTTCTTTATGAGATATTCCACATGTGCATAATATACCTGCACAATTGCTTTTGTTTGTGGTTCTCTAAATTAGAAGTTAATGTGGGCAGACAGCTTTCTTTGGCTATTTATTTGAAAGTGTCCAAGCACATAAATTACTTCTTTCAAAGTCAATTGAAGTTTTTGTTTACTAAATTAGCTCCAGATCTTGCTCTTATATTGCTAGTCAAGAAATACTTTTAAATGGACACCGATTTTATTCAATCCCACACCCATTTTGAACATCTTCTGTTGCATTGTGAGTGTTGGGATCTGTGGCCTTGACAGATGCCAAGATAAAAATTGTGTCAATGCACACTTTCCCATTTTCTGTAGAAATCTGTGGAATTAAACACTAAACACTGAATTTGGCTCATTGACTTCCAGGCCTCAGTCATTCTTCTTTTTGCATGTTAATAGCCATAAGGCTTCTTGTGACAGTTTAGCTGTGACACTCATCCAAAATTCATCAAATCCATGCAAGCATTTGCTTTGATTTCAGCAGTAGTGGTGCCCATGATGATCTGTAGCTGTGCTGACAAAGTTTGTTGCATGTGTTGGAATGATTTTTGGATATTCAGGAACTTAATTGCAAGTGATGCAGGGAAGAGTGGGAATGAATTTTTCTGGAGATAAGACTTTTTACTTTCTTGACAAAAATTCTGTGCCACCTTCTAGGGGAGCTGGTTGGAAATGATGATTAGCACACAGTAAATTTCATGACACTGCTGAAAATGTTTAGACAAAATGGGAACCAGCTGTTTTGCAACTTCCTTGCTGTTTTACAGTTTGATTTGTCTTGTGGACATTAGTTATTGCATGCTGATGTGTCTTCTATTCTCTGCTGAAACAAAGCTGAAATATTGTGATATGGGAAGCAGAAGAGTTTGATTCTTGTTTTATTTTGAACATTTCATAGTTGTATGTGCTTCTGGAAGAGCTGCTTCTCTGCAGGGTGGCCTTGTGAGGCTTTAGAGATTTCCATCTCTTTGTGGCAGAATACACAAATTAAACAAATCCTTAGGGAGGGTCAGTTTCAACCCTAATAATGAAAGAAGAATCAACCCCATTATATATACAGGAAATAGTGGTCACATCAGACTAAAAAGAATAAAGTCACTTGAAGAAGACAAATTCAGAGTCCCTCCCTATAACCAAAATACAAGGACACTAAATAATGGCATGTCCTCATGGTAATATATCCTCAGATTTTCTCAGATACTTGTCTAGGGGTTTCTTAAAAAGTTCTTGGGTGCCTGCATGGCTGTTGTGTAAGTAACACCACTGCTCCTTGAGGAGGACAGTAGCAGAGCATGGCTGTGTTCCCTAGGGATGTGCTCAGAGAGTTATTTCCAGACAGTAACAGAAAGATTCACCTCTGCTTTCCAGAAAGAATTAGGATGTAGCCTCTTTCACCTTGGTAAACTGAACCAATACAGTCACTAGTACAGCCAAGTAAGCAAGTTTCTTTTTACTTCTTTTTTTTCCTGATAATTCTATACTTTAACACTTTACTTTACTTTAAAAGTTTACTTTAAAACCAGTTCCAGAAAAAGATGATCAAAATTATTTTGCTAGCCTCTGAGGATGCCCTTACATCCTGCCCTGGGACTGGGAGTTGCTGTCTCTTTTGAATACACTAAGCTCAGATAGGTTCTTGGCAAGTTGTGTCAGTACTAAAAATGTCTCTACACCTTCTTAATCATTTTGGTGCATTTAATTCTTGTCTGAGACTCCCATGATTCCTGCCATTGTAGTACCACATGAAATTAATTCCTCTTGGAGTGGAAATGCTGCAATTATCTTTTAAGGTGATTTCTTCACTAAGCACCCCAATAGTTCCCCATCTGAACAGCTGGAATTTAAAGAATTGAAAGGTTTCTAAATATTTTGCCAGTGTAGATAAAAATTCAGTTTTCCCTTTGAAAAATCTTGCAAATTCATCAGCAGATGCACCTACATCCATGACAATTGCATGGTTGGATACCTACATTTATTTCTTTCCTCTTGGTTTTGGTTTTTGTTATGGTAATTCCTTCATGATGAAAGACAATATTTAAGTGGCCAAATGCTAAAAATGTTAAGGATAGTTGAAGCTACAAAATTAACAGGGAAAGCTTAATTTCTCAGAGGTGTTTAGATTTGAGATTTTGATTAACACCCAATTCTATCAATTATAGGGGGGGGAAAAAAGAATAATATGGTATGACCTAACCAAAAGGAAATGAACAAAGATGGCTCCTGCAAATTTTGAGGTTTACAATAGATGAAATGAAGAGCAAGCCTGCAGGTTTTATGTGATTGAATGTACTCCTGTTACTTTTACTGTAGATGAAGCTCACTAGGGAAGCTGTATTCTGGCACGTCAGATGTAGCATTCTGTCCATAAATTATAGTTGTTCCAGACTGAGGCATTCTTTAAAGAATGTCTTCCTCCAGGTAAAAGAGAAGATGGAGTGGTGGTCACATTGTTTGCATTTCTCTTGGCAACTGGAGCCTCAAAAATGTTCAACATTTGGACTTTGCAGGCTTTGTGCATGTTTTTGTCAGGTTTTCTTGTTTGGTTGGGGTTTTTTTGTTTGGGTTTTTTGCAGGGAAGAGAGAGGCTGGAGGTTTTTTGGTGTGTTTTTGCTTTGATTTTTTTGGAAATGTAAATTCGCCAGTCTCAGCTCCTTGGTTTTTGCTAGCCATACTGGAGATAAAAATTCCAACCAGCCTGCCAGGTGAAGTTTTTAAATAGTTATGTGGGTTTTGGAGGGAAGAAATACCAAAAAACCTACAACATGGCTCTGAAAAGGAGGTAGAATGTTTGGTTCCACTTGTAGTTTTTTACAGCTATTGAGATGCAAAAGGGAGAAATAATTTTCTAATCCTTTTGCAATATTAGTTGTGACTTGAACTCCTAAGAGAACAAGATGCAAACAATCTGTTTGTTTTGCTATTTTTGTGGTTTCTGTATCTGTTACTTTATCCTTTCCATACCTTGAGTATTTGTATTGCGTCATCACTTTGTGCTGTTAATCACAGTACAGCTTTTTAGAAATAAGTATTATATAAGGGGCAGTCATTCAAAAGGCTTCACATTTCTTTGGGTTTTTTTTTTTTTTGTCCCTTTTAAAGGCTCTCCCACTGCTTATTTAAACAAATAGTCCTGTTTGAGTCATTGTCTGAAATAAAAAGAGAATTAATTGCTCAACTCTTGGCATTCTGATACTGAGGAACATAACAGGTGATAACAGCTCCTTCTGAATTCCCTCTTCTGAAAAGACTTGTTGCTGGATAAAAGTTAAGAACAAACCTTGAAATGAAGATGCCATTTTTTCTGAGTGTCCTGAGGGGAACCCCTGACACGCCTGACATCAAAATCATGTTAGATGCTTTGTGAGTAGTGACTTGACCTGTTAAAACATGGCATTACTGTAGAGCTCTATTTTTTGTAGAGCTCCTGTTCCCTGTAGCCTGTAGGGAATGACAGGAAGTTTCTGGAAATATTCATTAATTGTTATGAAAGCTGCAAATTTCTGCTGAGTGGAAAGCAGACTGTAAAATTTTGGGTATATCCACCCAGGCACACGGAGCTGTGGCCTAATGAGAGCAGCTTGTCAGAGACTGTATTGCAGGTTGTTTGGAATGAGCACTTGACTTTCTGGTTCTTGTTTTCAAGAAAAATCACAGATTTCTTTTTTTTTTTTTTTTTTTTTTAAAACTCTTTTTGTTGTCATACTTGACTTGGAAGGTAGAGCACAGCCATGGCTGTGCCTAGTGGGCACTTGCACAACTCATGGATGGAAATTGTTAGCAAATAATGAGAACCTTCTGAAAAAGAACAGTGTTTAAAGACTAGGAAATTTACCTTTAAGCAGCAGGTTTTATTTTTGTTTGGATCCTTTCTCCAGGTGCCAAATGGTGAGTTACAAATAGCCAATTAGTTTTGCAGATGAAGCCAGGTCTGTAATTCCCTTTTCAAGGTGCTGAGGAGACTGTGGAAGGGGGGACTTCAGAGCTGTTGGAGGCAGGTGAATAGAGACTTGGAGAATTCTGAGTTTAAGGTAGATTTTTGGGAGAGGCCAACGTGAGGGGGAAGACATGGAACAGAACCTGGGAGAAGCCTGACCCAATGTGAGGAGGGACAAACCCAGCCAAACCCAATCCAAGGGCCAGGAGTGCTGGAAACACTGTGTGGCTGAGTCTGAGCTGGCTCTTCAGAGGAGTCTGGTTTTCCCCAAACCACCTTGCCTTTTTGGGATTGCATCTGGATTTGATACCAGGTAGCAAAAGTTTTTCATGGAATACTTTTTAAAGGGGGGAAAAAAACAAAAAGAGAAACAGGAACCTGTTTCAGAAATATGTCAATCACCTCTGCAATAGGAGGCACATTTGAAATGTGGTGGGATAGTTCTGTAATAAAAACAGGTGGTTTTCTAAAGGATAACTTTATCTGTTTATCATCTGCTGCCTAACTTAGGGAGAGTAGCTGTGGGTTTTGGTGTAGCACACCACAAATTTAGACCTGATACTTATCAAGTCATGAGGCTATCTTTAATTATTTATGTATTTTTAGTTGGTTGATGTGCACCACTGAATTATTCAGAAGAGTGACTGTGATACTGATGTTCCATGTATGAGCCAAAATACAGTTTGTAAAAAGAAGAAAGCTTGCATTTTCTAGAATGAGTGAAGAAGTGGGGTTTTTTGTTGGTTTTTTTTGTATGAGGGAGGGAAGATCATAACAAGATTATTTGTAATTGAAGCAGAATCCATCTCTCATCTTTTATGATCCTCTTTCAGATACAGGTCTGTGTGAAAAAATCCCAAACATCTCTATCATATCTTCTGAGAATAAAATACTGGACTACTTGTGGGTCTTGTGGTGTGATTTTTTACAGAGGATTATAGTTTATTTGTTACAAAAGGCATACTTTTGTCTCATGCCATATTAATAGTATGCTTCACATAATTGTTTTAAGTCAAAGATTTCACTCATTCTCTGCTTGATTATTTTGAAGACCAAAAATAAAACCTACATTTTAAATATGAAGTGTGCCAAAATCAAGTGTTCCTTTTTTATTTTTGACAACATACCATTGTTTACTGTGATGATACTCCAATTACTTTGGGAAGGAGTGTTCTATACATTGGCTTGTGCTTTTCAGACAAATATGACCCTGATATATTCAGTCCCTGACCATGTGTTGGATGAAGTAGGCAATATGAGCCTAAAAGAAAGATTAGGGATATGAACATATCAGAAAATATGCTCATTGGAGAAAATATTCTGTATTGTTAGAATTCTCTTTTTACAAAAGCTTCTTTTTCCTCCTTTTGTGTTTTAGATATTGATGAGTGTGAGAACGACTTCTACAATGGGGGCTGTGTGCACGAGTGTATCAACATTCCAGGCAACTACAGGTGTACATGCTATGATGGATTCATGTTAGCCCACGATGGCCACAACTGTCTTGGTAAGTTGTGAATGCTGGCAAGAAACTTTGATTTCATCACGTGGCAAGAAGGCCTGATCTGTTTTCTGCATTTTATCATCTAGCATGTCTTCAGTAAAGACTGGACACAATGAATACATTCAAACCCGTGTGTTGGCCCCAGTGTGGTTTGGGTCAAACCCTTACAGCTGCCACTCTTAATCTCGACAGGCTCCAAGCAGCATGCCCATGTTTAATATTGCTGAGGAAAACCCTGACCCCCAAAGCCTGTGCTGGATGCTTGGGCTTCTTCTTTAAGAAAAATAATCTGTTAAATATAGTGAGATATATTTTGTCTGTTTCTTCCAACTTTTGGTGATGCCTTGAGGACCTGGAACAGAGGCTGCACACAGAGTTAAGGAGAATAAAATGGGTATTTATTGTGAGGCCCACAAAAACCACACCCCAGCAATACAAGTGCCACAGTGGTGGCCCCTGCCTGGATGGCTCCAAGATGGAAAGAAAGGAGGGGGCTGGTCACAAAATCTTACACTTTTATAGGTTCTGGTTAATTTGCATGAACCCACCCTCCACCTTTTCACGTAGTTTGTGCTTAGGGCCTGAAGTTTGGAGAAACTGTCCTTGAGTTCTTAACTAGAATAGGACTGTTTTGTCTTCATCACCGTAGCACATTGGAAAAGCACATCCAAGGAGAACAGGAAAACTTAAAACTAAAGGCATCATTGTAATCCCAGTAATTTCTTTAGAGTTTGCCCTCCCCCTTTTTCCCTTTTCAGGCAATAGAGTTCTAGGAGATCGTGTATGAACATAAATTACAGAATGTTAAAAGTACAAGTAAGCAAGGAAGGAATACTTGGACAATGAAACAGGGCAGAGGAAACACTAATCACTAGTAACTGGAGGGACACTATCCACTGACTGTGCAAAGCCCAATGCAGGATCTTCATTGCTTCAGCAGTCTGAGGATTTGGGGATCTGTATTTTTGATTAATGGCCATTGCTCTGGTTTACAAAGGTTGAGTTTGTCCTAGAAACTACTTAAGTATGTTTTTGCTATGAATTTTTTTCACACCAGTTTCCTGGAAATGAACCTACATTGCTATGTCCATTTTCCCATAACTGCTTACTTGTTGGTCATTTTTTGTTAATTTCTGGTGCTTAGAGACTGTTTCTCACTGTTCCCAATATAAATGCAATTACCATGTTTTGGTACAGTCCTAAGTTAATTTCAAAATGATGTTTATAAAACAGTGTGTAAAAGGGATATTTTTTTCTGTGTCAGCAGCAGCTCTACTTTAGTAAAAACTCTGAGATATTTGCAATGAAATTCAAGAAATGAGGCAGTGGACCAGAAATATTGAAGTCCAGTATCACCAGTCTGCACTAACTGAAGCTGTGAAAGAATTAGGATTTCAGGACAAGGATTTGGTTAGCCTTTCAGTAGATGTATTTTGCACTGCATTTATTTTCAAACAGAGTAATATTTGTTCAGATGGATTATATATCCTGGCTATTGACAGGGATTTGACTCAAACTTCCAAATTTAATTTGTTATAGAACAGACTAAAATAGATTTATTTGCCTCAGCCTGAGGTGGTCAAATGATTAATGGTGCAAGAGGTGTTTCTTAGACAAAGAGCAGCCAGACATTAATTTTAAAAAAAAAAGGAAAACTCAATTTATTCTAATATTCATAAGTTCTTACTAAAATAGGCCACAAACATAATAAAATAGTTCAAGTATTTGGAATTCAAATAACTGTGCATATGTGTTATTTCAAACAGCTTGCTAGTTTCAACTTTATCCAAACAACTCCCATTATAGTGGGGAAAAAAACCCTTTTGAACCATGAACAGAAAAAGGAGTGACCTGATCAAGGATGAGCCATTAAGGAGAGCTGTGGGATTTTTTTGGACCTGCTGTCTGTGTTAATTGCTCTCTGGTCATGAAAAGAGGAGACTAAATCTACAGAGAAAGTCACACTTCTAATTATATTTTCATTTATTTCTATTCAGCCACTTGATTTTTTTTTGGTGGGTTTTTTTGGTTTTTTAAATTAAAAAAAAGGCCAACAACAATGCAAACAGGTGACTACAGTGAGAGTCATAGCAAAGATCTCCCTTTCTCCCAGTGTGCAACCTTAGGACACTGAAAGAGGTCACAATTATCTTTCTAATTTTGAGGCCATAGGCTGGGGAAGTTGTGGTTGCAACTAATGAATGGTCTTTACCAGCTATTAGTAAAATATCTGGTTTTGCTTACTGGCACTGAAAAGGGAATCAAGAGACATTCCCTCTTCTTTCCTTATTTCTTTGAAATTTGAAGGAGTTTACTGAGGGCCAACATGTCTGGTTGTAAGGTTTTAGACTGAAGATTTTAATTGTGACAGTGACCATGCTAGACTTGCTATGGCTGCTTGTTGTGTGCTGACTCAGATTTGGAACACCATTGCTAGAAAAGAGACAACTTTTTTTTTTCTGGATGGCATTTTTCTGGCATTATTTGCACCCCACCTAGTTGCTGGCATTATCAGCTGTACTGACTGTTGTGATAGCCTGGTTGTTCCCATTAGTAGAGTATCAGTTTTTGGAAATGGGGCATTCTAATCCCTTCCCTTCTTGGCCATCTTTATTTCCCCTCTTCTGCCTCCAGAAATATGTAAATGCAGTAAGAGGTTGCAGTGAGGTGTCAAATATAAACCAAATCCTGTATTTGCACATACAAATTTAAATTAGGATTTCTGTAACATTTTGGAAATTGGTTTGCTTATTCCAAAGATTTTCTTTCACCACGATGACATTAAGCATTGAAAGGAATTAAAGTTTTGGTGAGTCCACTGGTTTCCATCTGTTCTTGCTTTTTGAGAAGTCACTTGATTTTCGTGGATTTTATGGAGACAAAGGATGCGTCACAAGATTACTAACAATGGTTTTCACCTTGCAATGAATTCTTGTAATGAAAAAGATTGCATCAGAATTTCTGCATATCTTGTTTGACATCAGGATTTCTGTGTATCTTGCTTGACTGAGGACTGTGCAAAATCTTAAGCCATCTCTTCTTCTTCTTTACATTCCTTTGTAAATCTTCACTGAATGTCTTTCTAGTAACATCAGTACAGCAAAATGATTAAAATCTTCTTTATAAATAGAAAACTTAGACTCTTCAATTACAGCAGATGCTGTGGACAATTGAAGCGCTTTTTCCTGAGTCCGTCCTTCCTTCCCTCCTTCCTTCCTTCCTTCCTTCCTTCCTTCCTTCCTTCCTTCCTTCCTTCCTTCCTTCCTCCCTCCCTCCCTCCCTCCCTCCCTCTTGATATCCATGTCTAGCTAAAAATTATTTTTGCACTCCCCTGTAATAGTAGTTTTTTCTCAAAAATTGCTCTAAATTCTGCTCAGTGGATTCAAGACTAGTATTTGGTCTCATACAGTAGGTTTGAAATATGTTTTCCCTTCTTGTACATGAAATACAAATCTGGGGTGTTTTATAATGCTTTCTTTCTTCTGATATGAATACCAATAGCTATGACCTGCTTTTATCTCTCCTTTTTGTCTGTTGGTTGGGGTTTTTGTCATACTTTCTTTCTCCTTAGATCTGATTTGTGATAGTCACTCTTTAAACAGGGAATAAACATTGCTTTTTTGCATAAGCAATTCTTGGTCCCAGGCTGCACACATTCTAACTCTTCCTTTTTCTAAAGATTAGGTTCTATGAATTCCTCTGCTTTTTAGTAAGCATACTAAAGATGATTGCAAACTCTTCTTAGAAAGTGTCATAAAAGATGCAAAGCAGCATGGACAAAAAAATGTAATGTATTCAGAGGCATACTTATTTTATTTATAGGTTTTTCTGTGGTCTTAATTTCTGTAGGAACATGCATTAATACCTTTTAAATAGTAACAAATTTGTCCTCAGAAAGTCCTGTAAGGAAAGGAAATATAATTTTCATCATTTTATAGATTAATAACCAGGGCAAACAGATTAAGGTACTTCTCAATCTTCACACAAGGCATCTCGATGTCTGCACCATAGGCAGGAATAGAATCCTTACCCTTCTGCATCTCTGCTTTTATTTCAAATACTCTGTTTAGCTTTGGTTTCTCTTACAGAAAAATAGCAATTACTAAGTTTGGACATCAGTAATATGATATCTCAGTCGATCCTTTCGTATGTCAGACCTCCTGAAGATAACTATAAAAGTGGGTTTTGATGATTCAATATAGTTTATGGTTCTTCAGCAGTTAATTCTTTGTCTAATTGAGAAGCATCCTGGGAAGCAGAGGGAGATTCTGGTCAGAAATCAGGACAGAAATGCAATTCCTAGCATGCCTGGTAGGTTCCATGGAGCTCTCTGCAGGAGCTGAGCAGACACAAGCACAGGGTCAGCTGTGAACTGAATAGTGAAGTCCTGGCTGTGTCCACAACCTTGAAGGTGTGCTTGGGGCAGAAGGCCTGATTTCCCAGCCTGAGTAATGGAAATTAGCTTTTTATTTGTCTGTTCTCAGATGGTACTTTGCATCTCTTGACAAAGTGGCTAAGTCACTTGGAAGCCTGTGGGGAAGGAGAGGTGGCACTTTCCCCGGAGCACCTGGACCTGCTCCAGGGGTGGCATTGATTTGCCAGCTGTGGTAGGTGGAGCAAAGCAGCAATTCCAGCCGGGCATCTGGGAGCCTGCAGCTAAAGGTGAAACTTCTGAGACAAACCAGGAGCTGATGGGGCACTGACCTTGAGATACCTGTTATAAAATAGACCTTGGGATATCAAATCAGTATAAAAGTTCATGTTTGAAGTCACACAATTTCATTTCTTTTAAGGTCTGAGGGTAAGATCCAAGCCCAAGTGCCTGTCTTGAAGTGCTCCTTTAAAATCTCTTGGCTTATTTTAAGAGAGAAGAGGTTTAACCCTGGCATGAAGGCTTAATTCCTGGCTGGGGGGTAGTAATCTGCAATCTAAGATGAAAAAACTAACATTAGTATATACATAGAATCATCTAGGTTGGAAAAGCCCTCCAAGATCATTGAGTCCAACTTTTAAATGTATGTATATCACATCATTCAATTATTTTTCAGTAAATTTTCTATGTGTTTCTGGTTTTATTTTTTTTCCAAAATAAACCCAAACCCATTAGAAATTAAAATCTACCTGTTCCTACCCAGCTGTTCAAATATACACACTGGGACTTGGGATTGTGGCCTCATCTGACTATCAGTATGAAGTGGGAGGAGAGTTGCAAATGTGTGAGAAATCATTCCTAAAGCTGACAGATGTATCTTGTCCAGAAGTGTCACATAACTCAGAATTGCATAATCACTGGTGTGATTAAAGAGACCAGTGTCTTCCTTTTAATTTAGCTGTATTTTTCTTCTTCTCCTGACAGCTGTGCACAATTGTTGCTTGCTTAAACTCCAGGCAAATGCTGGTATTCCTGATGTTTATTTTTCTTTATGTTTCCCAACAGTTCAAATAGATTTTTTTTATATGAACATTTTTAATATAAAACTAAACAGCTTTTGCAAAGTTGTTTTTGGTTTCATAAAAACAAATATTTTAAAGGGGAGCTGAAAAATGGTTTATTTCCTTGGCCATCTTCTAGTTTTCCTTGCCCTTCTTTCTTAGTTCCAGAAGACTGTTAGGTGAGCTGACAGTTGTGTTGTCCTTCTCTAGCACGTTAGCAGGGCCTCTAATAATATTAGCAGTCATAAACTCTCTTACAGATTTTCCTGGTTAGTAATTCCAAGCTCCTTGTCAGATGGAGGAGGGTTGAATATACTCTATAGCCTTCTTTTTATAACTTCATTTTTATTAAAACAAATGTAAAATTATGGTATTTTTCTCAAGAAGGTTAATAATCTAAATCTTGAAGTTCTTACTCATTTGACAGGTGGTTTATGCCTTAAGAGAAGCAGGCCAGACCCCAAATCAGGTTTCAGTAGTTGAGTAGCAAGGAGCTGTTCTAACTGTGAGGAGTCCAGGCCACAAGATGAGAATGGGAATTTATAAAATACATACTTATAGACAAGATGAGAACTGTTGAAATGGAAGGTTTAACAACACATTTATCTACATGTTTTAAACCCTTGTGAGCTCTGCCTTTCTGCAAAAGATGACAGATGGTGATGAGGTCCTTGGGGTGTACTGAGAGCCTTGAGATGAGGGGAGCTTCTGGTACTTAGGAACCTTCCCAAGACAAGCTGCAGTGAGCACATTCACACAAATCCAGGCTACAAATTGCACAGCAGACTGCCTTGTAGTGACAAATGTGTTCCTGCAGAATAAAAAAACTTGAAAGCATTTTTTAAAGTTCTTTGGTTTTCAGATGCAAGCCTAAGTGACAAAGAAATTTGTTTCCTGATATACTCTTCAGCAAACTGATTTTTACCATATTCCTGGTTTCAGATATTTTACCAGTCTTGTTTGGTTTGTACAATAGATTAATAAGAACAGCTGTGATTCATCACAGCAATTTAAAGTATCCAATCTTCATGGTACAGTAGCATGAATCACATTTTAGAACATGTATTGCTATTCTGCAGTTTGTGCTGATTGATGACTAGATGCTGAGGAAATATGGATGTAAATGTTCTAGAGACAATTCTCTATTAGATGTTTACATGCAACTTCTGTATACATATGTTTACTTCTGTTACTTGGCTGCCAGCATCCTGTGGAAGTCTCCACTGTGCCGACTGGTAGCAGGCAATCAGAAAACTAAATTAAATCTCTCTTTCAAGATGAGATTATAATATCTTAGTTCTGATGATCTTCCAACATCCAGTAAAAATGTGGAATTCTCTTTGTGATTAATGGAAAGATCTTTGGTATCCAGCCCTCTCTGAAGCTGGGATCTCAACACTGCCTTCCTTATCTTGCTTTTTGTATTTCTGTATAAAGTTTCCCCCTTTAGATGTTTGGTCACCTTACATTAATCTTTGGAGTTCAAATGGGATATAACTTTCTTTACATGTTAATTTGCCATATGTTTGCTTTCTTAAGCCAATGTGATCTGAGAAGTACCAAAACAAGTGAGAGTATAAATCAGCATAGAACAAAGTTTTCTGTTAGGTATGGGGAAATAATCAAAAGTGTAGAATAAATCTTGGTGGCTGTCAGCTATGAAGTTAGATTCTCAGACCATCATAATAAATTAGGAAACTGGGAGCTGTGTGACAGCAGCATCAATCTCAGTCTCTTGTTTCTGCAAGTCTTCTTGTTGTCTGAGCCTTTTTCTTTTTTTTTTCCAAATACTTACTCCCTGGAGGAGGTAATCAATCACAGCAAAGATTTCTCTACATGGAACATTCAGGAAAGTAAAGAATAAGCAGCTTAGAGTGTGAAGCTAATATGTATAAGTTAAATCCCATATGGATGCTCTTAAGTCTGATATGTCTGTAGATAGTGTCTTGGTTCAACAAGCTCAGAGATACTGCATGCTTACTGCTTTAGCTGGTTTGTGTTAGTTTTGTGTCTTTTGTCAATTCATCTTAACTTTCTCATAATAGCAAATTTCTGAGACAGTGTGGCCTATATTGATGTATACTTTAAGGGAAAAACTATAAAATACTATACTATACTATAAAATTGAATTTATCAAAGCTTTGGGAGCTGCATCATGTTCAGCACTTACTCAAACTAAGGGAGAATGTGTGCTCACCTGAAGGTGCAGGATTCCAGCCTATAATGGGTGTGTCAGGTGTGTTATGGCATTCAAGCCCTCCCTAATGGAACGGTGCCTTTTTCACTCCTAGAAATGACATATTTCCAATTGAAACACTGAATTCATCATCAGACAAAGTCATCTGATCCCTGATTTCAAAGAGAGTCACTGTCGAGCTATGCTTAGAATGCAGTCAGTTCTTGGCAGTGTTGATTTATGATAAACATTATGATTTATACAGTCAAGAAACAGCCATCACAAAGAATATCTGCTACATAGTTGCTGACTGTATTAGAAAATGAGACCTAACTCTTTTCCAGTTGGAATGAGCTCTAGATGAAAGGTTGGTAGTGAATTTCTTGTTAAGTAGATTTTAGGGTCTCAGATTTCCATAGTGCCCTGCCTTTGCTGTCTAATACTTTCCATGAATTTCTGTATCTTTACATTATTCTTTGGGCAGTGTGCAAAACTTGAAAGTATGGATCAAAACCAAGATAGAGGCTTGTTTTTACTGCTTTCATTACCTTCTGCAGACTTCAATTCCTTTACAAGCATCTCCAAATATTCCCTGTTTCTTAGTGGAGCTGGATAAGAGCATAAGACAGTTTTGCATAAAAGAGGAGCAAGAAGGAACATGGAGTAATTGATGGCAGAATGTTTTAATAGGGCTTTTTTGATTACTGTAGCTAACATCAAAATAATAATAATTACTCATTAAAAAGTCACTGGACATACTTTTATAAGAATGATTGCTTAGAGAATTTGCAAGATTTGGGATTAAAGCAAAATTTATGATTAAGAGCCTTATGAGATATGGAAAGAAATTATTAGAAGCAATTCACTCAAGTCTTCGAAAAGGACAAGAAAGAAGACCCAGGTCAGTCAGCCTCACCATCCCTGGAAAGGTGATAGAGCAGCTCATCCTAGATCCACATCTCTGAGCATGTGGAGGAAAAGAATCATAAAATCACCAAATGGTTTGAGTCGGAAGGGACCTTGAAGATCATTCAGTTCCACCCCATGCCATGGGCAGGGACACCTTCCACTATCCCAGGCTGCTCAGAGCCCCATCCAACCTGACCTGGAACACTGCCAGGGATGGGGCAGCCACAGCTTCTCTGGGCAGCCTGTGCCAGGGCCTCACCACTCTTACAAGGAGTTGCATCCCAATTTCAAATCTAAATCTACCCTCCTTTAGCTTAAAGCCATTTTCTCTTGTTCTGTCACTGCATGTACTTGTAAAAGCTCTCACCCACAGCACCCCCAAGCCCTTCTGCCAGGGCTGCTCCCTCTGCTCATCCCCAGCCTGGATCCATCCCACACAGGGATGTGCCCAACACAGGGGCAGCACCAGCACCTGGTCTGGTTAAACCTCATCAGATTCCCATGGGCCACTGCTCAACTTTGTCCAGCTCCCTTTGGATTGTCACTGCACCCTCAGCTTGGTGTCATCTGCTGAGGGTGCCCTCGATCCCGTTGTTTATGTGATGGATTCTCCAAGGGGAAATCACACTTGACCAGTTGGATGGCCTTCTGTGATGGGATGATGGGCTGGGCATGAGGGAGAGCAGTGGATGTTCTCTGCCTTGACTTCACGAAGGCTTTTAACACTGTCCCCCACAAGATGCTCGTGGATCCTCGGGGAGTGCAGGTTGGCTCAGTGGGCAGTGAGGTGCCCTGAGCACTGACTGAACAGCAGTGCAAGGTCTGCCTGGAGGTCTGTCACCAGTGGTGGCCCCAGGGCTCAGTACTGGCCCCAGTGTTGTTCCTCTTACTCATCAGGCCCTGGCTGAAGGGGAGAGCACATCTGCTGAAGATCCAAAACAGTCAGGAGTGTCCAGGCACACCAGAAGGTGCTGCCATTCTGTGAGACCCAGACAGGCTGGGGAGATGGGCAGACAGGAACCCAACGAAGTTCAGCCAAGGCAAGGGCAGGGTCCTGCACCTGGGCAGGAACAGCCCCAGGCACCAGGATGGGCTGGAGTGACCTGCTGGAGAGCAGCTCTGAGGAGAAGGACCTGGGTGCCCTGGTGGACAATGAGCTGTCCCTGAGCCAGCAGTGCCCTGAAGGCAGGGAGGCCGATGGAATCCTGCATTTCCAGGGGCAGGGAGTGATCCTGCCCCTCTGCCCTGGGAGGCACATCTGGATGGCTGTGTCCTGCTCTGGACAGGAGAGACGTGGGGCTCCTGGAGCAGGACCAGCAAAGGGCTGTGTAGATGATGAGGGGACTGGAACATCTCTCCTGTGAGGAACCAAATGGAATCGGGCTCTGTGGAAGTCAGAGGGACCAAGGCTTGGTCAGCCTGGGGATGACATGACTGAGAGTGGATCTTATAAATGCATACAAATATCTTCAGGGACAAGGGTCACAATCTGAAATACAGGAAGTCTCCTGAATATAAGGAAAAACTTCTTTACTGTGAGAGTGACAGGGCACTGGAACTGGCTTCCCAGGGAGGCTGTGGAGTCTCCTTCTCTGGAGAGATTCAGAACCTACCTGGACACAATCCTGTGCAACCTGCACCAGGTGCCTCTGCTTCAGCAGGAGTGTTGGGCTAGATGATCTCCAGGGGTTCCTGCCAACCCTATCTGTTCTGTGTTTCTGTAATGAAAATACATTTTGTTAAATAAATGAGTCCATATTGTACCATAGGATGGAGCAAAAATGTTTGAAAAAGTTGAGAAGCTCTTTAATTATTTGTGTTGTTTGTTTTGAAGGCATAATTAAGAAACTGCTTCTGAAATTAATCAGAAACTCCATAAAAATTATGAGTATGACAGCAATGAAAGGGTTCTGGCCCCAACGAAGGATTTAGAGGGACTGGATTTGTACTGTGTGATCAATCACATAGAGCTTGTTAGATAAGGTGCTAAGCACTCTGGTCCCAGTGCATCAAAACTTCTGTGTGTACAACAGGTACAAGTCATGATATCTTGCTGCCTGTACAACTGCAGTGCTTCCTTAAATGGGCCTGAGAGTGGCTGTATGCCACCAAGTGTTATTCAGTACTTAGAAAAAACTCTGAAACTCCCTGTATGAACATGTTAGGGAAGTCTAAGAGACTTGGTTTTAGTCACTTTAAAAATAACTTGAAGAACTCCTCCAAATTATAAAACCTGAGTGGACCACAGGCTCAGGCTGTTAATGACTGCACATTGAAAGAATGTGAGTACTCATTCTTGTGCTCTGAAATGACATGAATACCCCAGGCAAGGACTGAGTTTTGCTTTGAGTAGATTCCAGCAAGTGTCCACTTCATCATTTCACACAGGCTACGTGTCTGTGTGGGACCTCAGGGCTTTCAAGTTGCAGAATTTGTCAGTAGATGGTCAGTCCATTTGCCTTAACATGTAAATAGTTTTCCCTCTGATTTATGGTTCTGTGCAACCAATATTAGATATCTCAGCGTAAAAGGTAAGAAGGCTTTCAGTGGATTAAGTTGCCCATAGAAAGCTCTGCATCATTCCTATAATTTACAGATTAATTTACTTGCAAGAATCTATTGGATTGGGTCCAGCACAGGGCTGTGGAGATGATCAGGGGTCTAGAACATCTCTCTTATGAGGAGAGGCTGAGGGAGCTGGGCCTATTTGACCTGGAGAAGAGACAACCAAGAAAGGATCTTACCAATGTCTGTCAGTATCTGCACAGAGGGTGTCCTGACAAGAGGTGGGAGCCACGTTCTCTTCAGTGGTGCCCAACAGCAGGACAAGAGGCAGTGGGCAGAAACTGCAGCACGGGAAGTGTTTTATGAGGAATATGAGGAGAAACTTCCTTTCTATGCAGGCAGCTGAGTGCTGGGAGCCCAGAGAGAGTGTGAGGTCTCCTTCCATGGAAGACCCTCAAAAGCCATGTGGACACAATCCTGATTAATATGCTCTAGGATGACTCTGCCTGAGCAGAGAGGTTGGATGATCTCCAGTGTACTCTTAAGTAAGAATTCTTAGGGTTTTTTCTTAAAAAATTGCACACTATTATATGTATAGCTGTTAGAGAAATCCATTTATGTATTCCCAAGTGCTGGCAAAAAGAATATACAGGTCTGGTGAATTTTACAGGGAAGGTGGAGTTGAGGTTGTTGTTTGTTCTCATTTATTTTGGGTTCTTTGTTTGTGTTGGCTTTACACTATCAAGCTCCAAACTTATTAAATTCATGCCTTCTCTACATAAATATGATGTTCCCGAAGCCGGGTTTCTTGACTGCTGTTGTTTTTCATTGCCAGTTCCCATCTCAGGGCAATACTGGTCTCTCTTTATAAGAGGTGAACGTGGCTGATATGTCCATCTGTTGCTTAGCATTAGCACAACTTATTGCAGCTTCCATGGTCTAATGGGTGGCTGCTGCTTAGCTGGTGCACAGGTGTCCAATTATTTTGTTAAACCCAAGTAGTCAACAAAACCTCAACCAACCAGTCCAGTTTTGTACTGTGTGATACAGCACAACTGAGCTGAGTGGTAAGCTAGTGTTGCCATTTCATGTTAAAAAAATTACTATTTGCTGTAAGATCTTAAATATGTTTCAGGTGTTTCTGTCCAGAGAAATTAGAGAACATATTTGTTCTAAGTACTGGATATTGTGTTGCTTATGTTTAGGAGAGTGGAAATGCTGAACTCATTTCCCAGATGGCGAAAATGCCAATTTGCCCAAACATTTTGTGCCAAAGGAAGCATTCATTCTCTGAAACTATTCAGAAACTGAGACTGGGTTTATAAAACACTTTTCACCAATGGAGATAATTTCAGGAAAATGTAGTTGTTTTGATATGACCTACAGAAAGGATTTCAACACTTACAAAACATTTTCAGCACTTTTCTGTTCCCCAAAAGTTTAATGAGTAATTATGTCTGACTAAGCCAATTTACCTGAATAAGCCAATAGTCTTCTACTCCTACTATGGCTCTCATTTCACTGTATTGAAATTTGTGCTTGAGACTCTCCCATTTCTTCCACTTTCCATGGACCTCAAGTATTATCCACATAGAGCGTGAGAATGACTTCACAGCCTGTTGGAGGCTGCAGTGCTTAGATTAAAATCACTCATCTGAATCTAGAGAGGCCCCTGTGTTGCTGATAGATAACAATGAAAATCTTTAGTCTGGCCATTTTCTAGACTTTTATTACCAGAGCTCAGGAAGTACTTCAAGTGGTATGGACCTACTTGGGATGGAGATACGGTCTCATTTTTCATGTCAAGTTCATTGGTTTGTTTAACCCACAGCAAAATCTTTTTTCATTATTGAAATAATAACAATACAACAACAACAAGTAGGTTTGAGTCAACCCAAACCAGATTTTTCTAATCTTAGTAGGATCTATAAGTAAATGTAAAAGGAAGCAGGTATAGGCAGTAATTATCCTGGAAGAAGGATAGTTCAGTTCAGCTTGCAGCAGTTAATGATGCTGAGGAAAAAGTCAAAGTAAGGGGCATGATGATAATAGTCTAAATAATTTACTTATCTTGAATTTTTCCTTCAATTGATCTGGACTGCTGCTTGTTTGTATCTGTAATTATCTTCACTAGTTTATGGAGTAATGTTAATCCAGCATTTGCCTCTTGGAGTGCCTACATATAGATGTCAGTGGGAAATGCAAACTCATACTAAAGGGGCTGTGGATATCTGTGCCTCACAGAAAGAGCTTCATGCCAAGCTGGAGGCTGCTGGCATTCCCTAGACACTGGCACAGATGAAAAGAAGTGTGATCAAATTCACACAGAATTGCCTTAAAACCTGAATCAAAAGAGTGGATAACATGCACAAATAATTGAGCAGGAACTTGGTTGTGTTTAGGCACTGTTGTCAGGAGACCACCTGTGAAAGGATAGAAGCTACAGCTAGGAAGTCACATTCAGGACTTGGACGTTTATTTTGGAAATGCTGAAAGCGGTGAAAAGGGTTTTAGCTCTTAAGAGGACAGAGGGTGGTGCCCAGTTGTTTAAGAAAGGAATAAACAAGCAACATCAAGAGAGTTGAACTTGATGCAACATCCACATAATATCCGTGGGGCTGTTACTTTAGCTCAGCACATGGGCAGAAGTCACTTGCAGCAGAGTTAAACTGTGAGTTACATGTGTGTTTCCTAGCTGTACAGAGCAAAGAAGTCCCTTGCAGCTGCATTTATGCCGTGTTTGCATACTGTGAAATTTAAGACATTCCACTGTGTGTCACAAAATAGCTCCAGAAATGATTCAAAGCATCCTTTTCAAGTTGTGCAGGCAAACAAGAAGGCCAGTCAGTGGGTGCTGAGTGGGAGTGGATAGGTGATTATAGCCCATTCAAAGACTGAATTCTCCAGGACAGATCACAGCCAACATTTTAAGTGTTCTATCCTTGTACATAAGAAAAGAGTTGTTCTAGGGATCAATTAATTAATCAATTATTTTAGAATTATTGTAGTATCGTCACGCAGGAGCATTCTTGTGATTGTTTCTTTATATTTCCCGTCTGTAAAATGTGCTTTATTTCTCTGGGAAAAGTAGTTTTTCACACTTCTTGTTGTTTTGGGGGGTGTTTTTTATGTCTAGTTCAGTAAACATTGCCTACTGTAGAATCCATCTTCTGCAAGTGCATCTTTTCTCACCAAGGGCTCTAGTGAATATTTTTGCAGCTGTGAGAGTGAATGAAGCATTGAATTCAAGGCTGTGGTGCCCTTTCTCTTTTTCTTCATCAGATTTTTCAGTTTCTGAAAGGAGGAGATAAAAAGTAGAATCTAGCCTCATGTGCAAATAACAGAAAATTTAGGTCCAGCTCTTACATTTTTGGTGAAGTCTAATTTCAGATCTGCTGGAGATTCAAGTGCTGTGCACAAAAGCAGCAACGTCTCTTGCCTCTATTATTTCTCCTGCTTGCTCATATAAAGTCAGTCTAAGGAAGATGGTTTGGCAGCTCTTTCAATTAGCAGTGGTTCTTGTTTCCATGGCCCCTCAGCTGCTGCAAGGGATCACCCTCCCCACCTTCCCAGCATGTCAGTGCTTGCAGGAGCGTTCCAGCAGGAGCACCTGCCTGCAGCCTCTGATCTGATACCACTCCTACATGCCAGATTTGCTCTTTGGACTTACATGGGTATCTTGAGATCCCATCTTCCAAGACACCCACTCCAACAGAGCATCACGGTACTTGGAGGATTAGAGAAGTGAGAAGAGTGTGTTCCAAATGCTGCTATCATTAAAGGTTAACTCCTAGAAATGAGCACATTTTATTTTAAACATGATATACTGAAGTCATTTGAATTGTTTCTGTGATTATCTTATTTGTATGTTGCTGTGCTTCAGGGTTCAGAATAGATGAGGGAGACAGTACAAGGCTAAGAGGGATTTGTAAGATCAAGAAAAATTCAAAAAAATCAAGTAGTGAATGAATATTTACTCTTTCTCACAATAATGGATTCTGGGGGCATTCATCCAGACTATGAAGCAGCATTTTAAAAATAAATACAAGTGTGTCGTTTTTATAAAACTTAAAATAAAATTAAATCTCATAATTGAATTGCAGAAGTAATTGCCCATTGTGTTGGGCTTATTGGAGATTAGAGAAATCCACATAGGAAATATCCAGCAGGAAAATGGTCTAGGAAGTGATTCAGGAAAGTTGATAGGTGTGTGATGGCTGAAACCTGGGAGAACATATCTGTAATGGTTTTATCCATCTTTACAGTCCTCTCCTGAGTATCAGCTACAAGGACAGTGTCAGAGATGCTGGGCTGGATGTGATTTTGGTATAATTATGACTGTAGTAAATCCAGGAATGTGTTCGGGGTTTTTTTGAAAATTTTAATTAGACTTTCAGCCAGCTTTCTGACGAGAAATATTCAGAATATAGTGTTTTTAACATTCCAGAATCAGGCACCTACATTTTCCAAGCCTGTGGTTGCTAATCTTTTCCTGTACAATCCTAAGTGTGTTTTGTTGCCAAAGTTTGAGAAAAATCTGCAGTATTCCATGAGTGCTTCGTCTTTCTATCACAATGTTCTGCACTGGTAAAACAGGCATCTTAGAGACATCTTCCAAAAGTTTACAAGAGTAGCTTAGAGGAAAAGAAATAGCAGGATCAGCTCCCTGGATCATGATCAAAATCCTGGTTTTAGAAGTCTCGGTGCTACAGCAAGTACATTTTACTATGGTTCCCAAATGGTTTGGAGATTTTGAAGACTCAGATTTATGAGGGGCTTAAGTGTTTATCAAAATGCTGACATGAAAGAGAAATGTCAGAAGGAAGGAAGAGAAGATCAGGGGAGGAAGAAAACAGTGGACATACTGTTCCTGGCATTGACTCTGTGTAGTGTTTCCACTTCTGTGTCTTCCTGCTGGTGGTTTTGGTTTCAGGTACCCTTAGACCTTTCTCCCTCCATGGTATCCAAAGAGGACACTATGCTGGAAGAGCTTCTTTAGGCCAAACGCTAGAGGAAGGTCTGTGCCAGATCAGGGTGAAACACCAGTGAAGTTAATTTGAAAAATTCATCAGATAAATTAAATGAGAAACTGAAAACATTTGTTTATTTAATATATAAACCATTCATCTTTATCAACTGTAATATTTCCTACCCTTTGATACTGTTCCACACTACCACTCTCCAGAGGATCTCATCTTACTAAGGTACAGAACAAGAGTTTGATTATATGAAGGCAGTGGGCCAAAAAGCTAGAGGTCTTATGCAAATTGAAATCTGCATTCATTTACATAATGCTTCTGATATATAGATATAGCTATATATATATGCATTTATGCAGCCATTATCTCTCTCTGTTGAAAGATCCTTCTCCTTTCCCAGCCTTTCCCTGAGCTGGCTCTTGCCCTGGTCCTGCTTGTCCTTGATGAGGACTGGCCACTCTAAATCCAGGAGCTCCTCTCCCTGCAAACATGGGTTTGTCACTGTAAATTCTGTAGCAGCAATTCTTGCTTTTGTGCTGGTTGTCATCTGAGCTGTTTATTTGTGCTGGTAAGGAGCAGCTAAGAGCTGTGGAAACTGAGCTATTTCTAAGTGCTTCCAGCAGCAGTTGTCATTGGCAAACAGAATTACAGGACAGTTCTTTGTGATGAGTATTACAGAGAAAGGCTTAAGAACATGTATTCACTCTCTACTGGTTCTTCATCCTCTTTTTGGGGGTGAGGGTTGGAGCAGCCATGTGGAATAACCATCTGAGCTCAGCTCAGGTGAGAATCTTTTAGCATTCTTTTGTGGGTTTGGACTGTAAAAACTTGCTGAAGTCTTCCTGCATCAGTGGGATTTTGAGACTCAGCTGTCCTGTAAGCACTGGATAATGTACTTTAGGAATCAGCACACTGTCAGGTGGGGAGACCAAGGTGAAGCTTTTGTCATATAAGGAGGCTAGGAAATGGATTTGACTTTCCATACACCAGTTTAAAGGAATGGAGTCCTGCCCCTGCTGCCTTGAGGCTGCCATCCTCAGAGAGAGAATCTGGTCCTGAATGATCAGTAGTACCTGATTTTATGTAAAAGTTTATGAAAGAAGACCTGTCTATTGTTCTAAAAGAAGAAAAAAAACCTCTGTTTTATTAAGAATAGAATAATAAATCAAGTTAGCTTTGTATTTGTGTGCAGTCAATTTAGAAGTCTTTTAATTGTTTTTATCTGGGGCTGAGAGTAGATGTTTGAGTGAAGGGATTTTATGCCATAAGTGACTTTTTTCGAATCTCTGGAGTTAGGCCCCTGGGGTACAGGTGTAAACTGTCACACAGTTGTCACACAATTGGCACCAATTAAAGCTCCTGATAATCTACCCTCAGTTTTTTCAAAAAAGTCAACAACCATGTTTGACATCCAGAGAGCCAGCAAAATTGGAGCTAAAAAAGCTTTATGGAAAACCTGACTGCTTATTTGGGTGTTTATGTGGAACTTAATCTCTAGAAAATCTGGTTCAAAATTCAGTCTCATCCATGCTGCACTACCGATGTTTCCACATTCAGGTGGATAAGTTGAGCTGCATTGAATGAGAATTGCACAATGAAAGAAAGAAATAGGCCCTTGGGCAGGTATTTCACTCGTGAGCTTTGAAAAAATTGAGAGACATTAAGGAATTACTCTGCCAGCTCTACCAAAACTTGAGCTTCTTGGAGTCAATGGAGTTCTCTTGCATAACTTCAGAAGACTATTTTATGCTGTTCTCCCAGCTGGGTTATTAATAAACTGATAGGCTGATCATAAAGGGCTTTATTGGAAAGAAATTCTACCAAGTGAAGAATTCAATAAATATTTTCCAGGCATCCACGTCCAATAGATTGCTTGGTGTGGTGGATATTAAGCAATACTGCCTTTTAAGGCTGCAGTAATAGGAAGTGTTCCAAAGAGCCTAACCACAGTAGGACTGAGACCTGAGAAGAGAACATCCTGCAAAAGTAATCCTGCACTGTCACCAAGATCCATTGCAAGGCATGTAGTAGAGAATAGAGTAGTCCTAGATCCCAGCTATTTTCTTTCTTCAAATCTTTCTCATAAATGCATATTAAAATGATTTCGAGGCAAGTAATCGAACACAATTGGAGGAAATTCCTCATAGAAAAGCTTTTAAAATAATTTTGTTCTAGCATATGGGTTTAGGGCTTTATGGTAAATTGATCTCTTTATGGAAATAGTAAATCATTAGCATTTGCTACCAAGAGCAGAAGAAAAATGTTTACAAGTCATTGCATTCGTTTCAGATTATTCATCAGAGTTGAAAGGCAACTGTTTGAGTTACTTTGCAATACCATAAACAGAGCTCTGGGACAACCACATACTTTGTGGCATAATTTGGCGTTTGTGCATGTACCAACTGAGACTTTCCTTCACTAACTGTTCAGCTAATTTTCCAGAGAGGAGAATCTGGATTCCAGGCTTCTGTTCTGAAGGAGCAAGTTTGAGTTGGCAGTGATAGGGCAGCAAGGCTTGCTGGCTGACAGAGGAAGGGTCTAACCAAGATAGCCTATTTATTGTCCTTCTTGTGCAGCAGTAGGCAAGGAAAGTCTTGGCTTCCCCTTTTCCCACACACTCCCAAAATCTCTGATGGAGTCATGAAAATGATCAGATCTGGAAAAAAATAAGAGCTGAGGACAGGGGGGATTTTGATACAGAAAATTCGAGTCAGTAGTGCTTAACATTTCCTGGTAAATAAAAAAAGGAGGGCTGTCTACTCACTTACATTGTAGTTCAAGACAGCATGAGACTGCCTGGTTTCCCTGGGTGCTGCAGTAATTACCCCAGAGCTTTTTTCTCTGTGAGAAAGAGCTACAAGTGCTGTCACACGAAGGCAGCACAAACAGCAATAGCTGAGCGAGCCAGCCCTGCATTTAGACCTGCAACAGCACCAGCAAAAGCAGCTTGGGTTTACCTTAGTGTGCTGTGGCCAGTCCTGGTGGAATTCATTTCTGCAAGAGCTGTGCCAGCTCTTCTGAGGTTTGGAGTGTTGTGGATCAATTAGCTTTGTTGCGTTTTTTTTTGCCCCTTCCAAAAATAAAATTAAAGCAAAACATACACCAACTCCATTGCCTACATGTTGGCACATACTATGAAATAATTTAACTGGCTGAAGAGTCTTCATAAAAAAAGAAAAACATGGAATTTTCAGGTGGCAAGAAAAAAAGCAAAAATTAGATATGACTCACTTTCATAAGCAAAACAGGAGAATTGCAAAGTTGAATGTGGGTCAGATACCTAAGAGTGGCAGTGGTTTCCCAATGCTGATACATATGTGTCTGTTAAACACTTCAGTGTTAAAAACAGTTATGCCAAAGAGAGGTGATGGGGGATAGGCGCTCAAAGCAGCCAGTAGCTAATGCTGCCTTTGTGGTTTTATATATTTGCCTATTAAAATGACAATACAGACATGGAACATTTAAGATTTAAGAAGCCTTCTTTTCACAAAACAACATTAAACAAACTGACAAAATAGGGGGTTATGACTCCAGTAATTGAAACATGCTGTTCTGTTCAAGACCAGAACTCTATAAAGACTCTTTTCACCCAGTAATGCCCTTTATGTTTGCCTGCTACCCCTGCTGGAAATTACTGTAGACCTGAAGTATGTCTTTCCAAGTGGAGTGGGAATGACAGAGTGCAACAGCACACTTGGCAGATGGGGTCACAACCTGTCTAGGTTGTTCATGTTCATTGTGCATTGGAAATCAATTTGCAGCTCAGAATACATGAAAGCGTTGTGGGATTCCTCTGCACTGTTTGAGGTTTTGTTTTGGGGTTTATTTCATGTTAACTTTAAGCCTAGGATGCAGGAAAAATAATTAGAAGGATTAATTTGGATTAACTAGGTAATCTTCACTAGGTTAATTTACAGCATGCCTTTTTGTGTGCTCCTCGCTCTTCTAGATTTATATTCTAAATCTGTACATTATCCTGAATGTCTTTTTCCTTCTGTCTTCTAGATGTTGATGAGTGTCTGGATAACAATGGAGGCTGCCAGCAGATTTGTGTAAATACTATGGGTAGCTACGAATGTCAGTGCAAAGAGGGCTTTTTTCTGAGTGATAACCAGCACACCTGCATTCATCGCTCCATTGGTAAGTTTTCAGCGTGTAAAATGTGCTCTTGAGATAACAGTGTTCAATCAGAAAAGCTGAAACAGTTTGGGGTTTGTTGGGCTTTTTGTTTTTTAATCTCCACAGTTCCCAAAATCATTTTACTGGTTGGTTGAAATTGATTGATTCCTCTGCTACCCAAACTTGTAGTAGAGCCATAAATAAGACAAAGAAACAGGCTTTGGTTTGACACACGAATTATACTTGGTTCACACAGCAGACCCTTTGTGCAGGCAGAGACAGATTTTTCAAATGGTAACTTTCTGCTTCTGAGTCTCCAGAACTTAAAATCTGTTTATTGGATAATGGTGCACCTGTGTTTCACCTTAGAAAGCATGGTATCTTAAATCCAAAAGAACAGTTCGTTAGTTCTGTAAATTACACAGGTTACAGGGATTTTGCCCGTTGTGTAACTCATTACTTTGTTGCACACTGATCGTGGTTGCGTCTGTATTGACACAGGACTTTCCTTTGGTTCAGTAGCCTGTCCTAGGTGGATTACAAAAAAGTTTCTTTGTTGCCTCTGTACTAGCAATAGAAACAAGGAATCCTTGCAGAACTGTGATCCTTGTCTGCCGCTGTTTTGAACTAGAATAAGCAGCTCTCTTTTCTGTAGATGTCAGACATGGAAGACAAGTTTGAGTGGAAAGGGAGAAAAGAAAACAACATAGTCATAAATCTTTGCAATTAACTGGACTCTCTCAGTGTTCATTCAGGCTTCTGTGACCCTGGCAGCAGTGGGAATATATGCTGGCAATCTCATTTACCAATAAGCAATACAGAATGACAAAGTAGCAAGATGAGACTGGTGATCAACAGTGTAAGCATGCTGTACATTTCAGCAGGTCACACAAATGCTTTTGAGCTATTATGACTGACTAATACTGACGAGAAAATCATACTTGAACACAGAGTATGAGTTTAGTCATTCTGTTGATAAGAAAGCAAAACGTTGTAGTTTTGCTACGACGCAGCATCTCAGAAATGTAGGTGTATTTCTGGCACTGTGTGTCTGCTTAAACAGAATTGTAACAACAAGTAGTGATTTTAGAATCGTGAAACTATGGAATATATTAACAGGTCCACTTTATAGCATGATTATTACATTTTAAGTATTTTGATTATGACAAGAATATGCAATTAAGCTACATGAACCAGTGCACGTTTGAGGTTATTATCTAATAGGTTTTTAGTCATTCTTTAAACCTAAATTGTCTAAATTTCTGTCCACCATAAAGTAACCCTGACACAAAGATATCCAACAGAGCAAGGAATAGTAGCTGGAGGCTTAATGAAAAGCACTTGCAGAGTACTGCACTACAATCATTATTTCAATTTGCACATTATAAAAATTCCCAGCTGCAATAAAAGAAGAATTTAGTTATCTGAGATGGAAACTAATTAAATAAATGAAAAATGAGACTCTAAAGGCAAAAGTTTATTCTAAGTAATAGTTTCATTGAGGGAAAAGAGTATTTTTTATGGCAGTTAGGATTCCTAGTTTGGTAAAAAGTCTAGGGGAGTGGATTTGAACACTGACTGCTGTGGGCATATAATAAATATGCATGGAAAATATATTTGTTTTAACTTGTTTACAAAGAAAGTGTCTTACAAGACATAGATGTTTAATTTGAAGCAATATCTTGAAATTGTTTTAGATCTGAAAAAAGCCAAGCAAACTACCAAGTAGACTAGTGGGGATTGCAGCGTGTTTTATGAGCAAATGGTTTGCAGCTTTTCAAAAGTAAAGTGTCAATTTACAATAACAGCAAACATTACACTGCAGTGTCATGATCCCTCACAGAAATACATCAGGTGGGTATGCTGGAGGAAGGAACTGAGATGAAATGATCTCTTTCACTTGTCAGAGGTGACTGAACTGCAAACAGTAAACATGCATGGTGAGAAAGCAAATGGCTTTTTTAATATCTGTGTTTACTCACTTTCGTGGGTCTCACTTGTAAACACTGAGAAACTGTTGGAACACAAAAATACACATTAACATATTTATCCAGAATGGTGCCTGGGGCTATATTGTGACTGTACCTCTATTGGTAAACAGGGCTGGAGTGGACAAAGACACACCACGCAGCCAGCACTGCAGTCCAAACACAAAGGCACTGACTTGCCAAAGCCCTTTAGCAAGTTTGTTGACTTTGTGCATAATAAGATCCATTCATTGCAGGGTGGGTGCATTTCTATCTCTGTAAAATGCACGTGCAGTCACAGAATGTTGATGTCCCCAACATTATCTAAAGTCTCTCCAAGGACTCAGCTAGTCTAAAACCATCAGCCACAAGGATCTTCATGCAGTTTGCTGCCACCTTTCCCCTCCTGTTTTCAAATGCCTGGGGAAAAAAGGAAGAAGCATTGCAAGGTGCTTAGGACATGATTGGAGTTGGGATGAGTTCAGAAGGGAGGGAGCAGCACCAAGCCTAAGGATGCCTTCCCTGTCTGTGAGCCCATCTCACCTGCCTGCATGCTTGGAACTCACCAGCACATTTGAGTAATGGGGTGGTTTCAGAGTTTAAAAAGGGCTTTGGGTATTGAGAGTTGAGCAGAGGAAGGAATACATCCCTTTCTGCACTTTCCAGGCAAAGGAATGGTGTCTTCCAATAAAATATATCCTCCTTAAAATTGTTGGCTGCTCTGTGAATTTTCTCATCTTCCAGAGATGCACTGTGTTTGTCCCAGTGTTTTTGGGGTGTTTTGTGTCACCATGCTCCTACCCACAAGTTGTGGTTAAAAGCCATATTGGAGTTCATGCTGGGGGCTTATGTTCTTGTTTCTCAAGTGACATGTTGGCTTGCCATCCAGAAGTGGTATTATTTCATGTAGACAAAAAGGATTAATGATTCACAGAGAAATAATCATTTTATACTAGTGGGAGGCCAGGCTGACATTAAAGTCAGAGCAAACCCTGGTGTCCCAGCATTTGCATTGTTTCCCTGTCTTCATTACAGGCCTACTGATTTCTTATGTTTAGTCCCAGTATCTTTTGGGAGGATGCTATGCCCAGTACAACTTACCTCATTTATTTTTGCATAAAACTTAATTTTGCTTTGCTGGGTCAGATTTCAGTGCTAGTTTACTCACAATAATAATGGCAAGAACAGGGAGAGAGAATGGGAGGGAAAATAGATTGTAGAAGTTATGGAGAACTTAACAGTTGTTTATCTTGGTGTATCTTAATTGCATGAGTGAATATGAACACTGGGGATTACACCGGAGACGAGATTGTGTTTGTTTCCTCATGACTTAAAGAGAAACCTGAATAAAAAAGCTGTTACTGTATCATCTCCAGCTCCAGAGGGAGCATGTGTTTAATAAATGTGGAGATTACTATCCTACACCACTGCTGTGACTGAGTCAGGTTAGTGGGTTACAGCACCTTTTCACTGAATTTGAAGATTAACCAAAAGCCCTAATTCAGCAAAACCTTGGGGCAGATCCTTAAAGTCCTAATTTAGAAAAGCTGGTGAAAAATCTAAATTTGGCTTAAAAAGTATCAAGAATAGACAAAGTGCCTATAGACAGACAAAATAGACAGTCTGTATCTCCTCTGAAGCTCAGAGTGAACACAGTGAAGGGTAGGGTCCATCCCATTACAACTTACAAAAGGTATTTTGGGCAGAAGTCTTGGCTTCAAACTGTCTCACCTACCTGAATTCCCACCTCCAGGGGCAAGTCTCCTAAAGCCCAAAGGGTTTTTTTGCCTACAGGAAACATACTGCAGGAGCTCTGTGGCCAGGAAGACTCCAGCCCCTTTAGATTCCATCCCCTGTCTATGTCTAGCATAGTTATATTAATGGTCTTATGTCTGCTCATCATTCACTGCCAATGTTTTTATACAGCAAGTACCAAGTAAGCTGCAAAGGCAGGTGAATTATGAGTGGCAATTACATGTGGAGATGAGAAGAGGTGGAGAAGTACCAGGCTATAGAAGGCTGAAATCATGGTGGTCTCATCAAGTGGTGAAAAAGCTTTTTACACAGTTGTCACTGTCATTTTCAAGCCTGTTAAAAAACCGCTTAGCAATGAAATGCTTTTTCACCTCCCCTTATCCCATTAGCCTCAGCAGTTGGAGAATTCGACATAAAGTCAAGCTACCACAACTTAGCAAGATTCTCAAAACCAGCTTGTCTCTTTCTGTACTAAAAGTGTGTGGGTTTAGACCCAGAGGAAATGTGCTAAGCCACGTTGTCTTGCACTTGCTGAGCAGGCCTGTGGAATGGCTTATCATGCTTTTGTTGATGCACAGAAACTTGTTTAACTTGATGGTGTGTTAAACCCTTGTTAATTTTGCAGTAGTAGCAGAGGAGTCCATTGGTCAGCTGACATCAAACTACTGAGTTTCTTCTTCTGAGGATTATAAAGCCACCTTTGTTCAATTTTTTTCCTTTCTATTTTCCATGATTTTTTTTTCTTCATGTGTTTTCTTAGTTCAGTGAGATTTTGTAGTGGTAGAATAATGTATTAGAACTCTCTGAGAGGAAGTGCTGTCCCTTAGTGTTATAGTTGGGTTTCTGGGATTCTTTATTCCCATCTCTGCTGCTGATTCCTTGTGGGACTCTGGGCAAGAAGATTATTGTAACTCAGACTTTCTGCAAAGCACTTTAGAGGAGAGAGATGCTTTTTCTACAGAAAACACGATAATCTATTCACATTTAAATTCATGTGAAAGGGTGACTTTAAATAATTAAGTGTTGCCAGCACTGTTCCAGACTTTATGAAGTAGGAGTTTCTCATCTCAACTTTAAAAGCTCTTCCATGATGATGTAACCAACTAAATTACTCCACTACCAGAACATGCTTCACCATGGCTACCCTGAGTGCAGGCATCCCATACACAGAACAGTCCTAGTTGTCTTTTTTAGTTGGAATCCTAATATGATTGCAAAGGAATCAATGTAAAGCAAATTTTAGAAAATAAATCAGTTAATAGGTAAAAGAATAAGAAAACATTTCAGGCAGCAGCAGTTTCATCTGGACAAACAGTGCAATCTTGGAAGCCTTTTCCTAAAACTGCACACATTATGACCTAAGTGTAATAGAAACTTGTCTCTTTATATATTCCCATGATACGTTTAGAATAAAACACTCAATTTATTATCTTTCACAGAATATAGGAGATACAGATATAGAAAAGCTATTTTAAATCTCACTGTACCCTGTTAGAAATGTGTAACTTCTTAAAGCTGTGTATAACCCACAAAACTTGGGGTTCTTACTTGCTCCAGCATCCTGTGTGAAGGGCACCTTGCATTTTCTTTCTCTATTCCTGTGGAGTAGAAAGAGTTTTTAGTTTGTCTGGAGGGAAGGTGCAACAGATGAAAATACGTGGCATGAATAAAAAGTAATTTCTGTTAGACCTGATCTCCCTCCTTTCATATACAAATTACTTATTAGGATTAGGACTAGTAAAATGAAACTGGTATAAAACCAGTTTAAGTGCAACCTGACTTAGGTTCAGCTGTGAGGGGAAGCAGTAATGATCATAGAATTACCAAATCAGTTTTAGGTGAAAGATTAGGGCTAGATGTGATAATAAGTAGTCTCACAGAACCCTAGAACAGCCCAGGTTGGAAAGGACTTTCAGCCTTCTGTGGAAAAGGGAGCCTGGATGAAAATACCAAGTTGTCTGTCTGGTCACATCTTGAAAACCACTAGCAGCATTGATGGTGACTCCACTATGTCCCTGGGGAGGTTATTTCACTGAATGGTCATTCTCATTGCAAAAATTGTCTTTCTTAGATCATAAAACAGATAAAACCCTGGTCAGTGCAACTTGTAACCATTGCTCTTTATCTTTTCTCCTTGTGGCTCCTTGAGAAAAGAGAGCCTCTATCCTCTTTGTAGCTGCCCTCTGAGCACTATTCAAATAAAACTAAGTCTGTCCAAATAAAACTGCAAAAGCAGAGTTTTAAGTATCAAAATTCTCAGTACTATTTTGTTGATCTTTTTCCCCCCTTAGCTTTTCACTTTAAAACCTTCAGTAAATGTCAGCTTAAATGCTTAGGATGTCATAGAATTGGAGACAAAGACATGCCATTTTTGGCTTACAAAAATTTTAAATGCATCTGAAACATGAGGCTGCAATCTTCCTTTTATATGTAAGAAAACTGAGGTGCAAATATTGCAGTATTGTCGAAGACTGTGTCTGAAATGCAGGACAGATCCCATCCATGAGAACTGCTGCTTCAGAGCAGCCCAGACAGAAACCAGGATGTGAGAAAATGTTATGTGACATGAAATCAAGATAGAGTTTCAGTATATCCCAAGTTGCAGAGTTAAATACAGCCAAGTAAAGTTGATTGCAGTCCTCTGTTGAGTTCCTAGGGACCAGTTCAGATTCGTATCATACTTAACACTCAGCAAAATGTGACCAAGTCTCTGCACATTCTACTTCGGTTTTTTCGCTCACTTGCTTTCCAAAAGTAAAATTGCGTGTTTCAAAATTTTCTGGGACTTTGAATTAGTTTTAATTCAGAAAGAAAACCAAATTTCATTGACTAGTCAATACCTATTGTTGCTTTGCTTCAGCTGAGACTGAATGCACTAGAAAAGCAGCAGTTATGAGGATAAAATAGTGGTGAGTTAATTGAAACTCAAAGGAAAAGTCTCCCAACACTCGGGAACAAGAGCAGATGTCCAGATTTTGCCAAAATCTGGGGTTGAATTCCAAGAGTGCTGTGCAGAAGCTGTCCTTCAACAGGTACCAGATTTAAGCATACTGATCAGAACTGGCATAAATATTTTAAAAAGAAAGCAGAAAACAAAAAAAAAGCTAAAAAAAACATAGCCTAGATGTGCTAGGAAACATCAATTGATAGGTAATCTAGAAATCATATGGATATAGTGCTTGAATAGTAGATGCACAGCTGAATATGACTAAGTGATGAACTAGGGCATGCAGATCATTTCTCAATGAGCAAGGATCTGAAATAGTTTAATGGTACAGTCTTTGTTTCTGCATGGCTCCATTGCTGGTGCCTTTTGGTGTGGAAAGGATGAAAACTAAAGGGAGAAAATTAGGCTGGAGGTGCAAAGAAGTACACCTTGGAAAGAGCAGCTGTTTGAAACACCCTGCAGCAGCGTGACAGCCAGCCAGCTTGCCAGGGCAGCCCAGGATTTGTAAGTGAGATGAGAAATCTCTCCACACCTGTGTGACAGAAGGTGCAGCGAGCCGGCCGGAGCTCAGCAGCCGAGTGACTGGCGGTGCTGACAGGATGGGAAAACTATACGCACGAATGGGAAAACACACTGGAAAGCAGGACCTCGGGAAAAAAATTCAAAAGAGAAAACAGGCAAAAGAGGCTTTCACACTCATTCAATAGCATTGGAAGCGAACCAATGTTCTGTTCATACTGTCTACTTTGGATATAGCAAGATTATACTAAATAAAAGAACTGACATGTTTTTTAAAGGTCTCTAGCATCCAGTTGACTGAAACATCAGGTGAGAAAGATCTGGGAAGAATATTAAGCCAGAGAGTACTGGAAAAAAGCTTGTATTCACACACAGCACAACAAATGGACTCTGTTTTAAGTATACCATATGTTGTATTTGTCATGTGTCTTTCTCTGAATGCAGAGCCTGCTCTGAATACTGTGTAAAGATGTTCAGCATCTTTCATAACTGCTGTAGTCACTATGGGTGTCTCTATGTGTGCCTCGTATTTTTCACTGTGCAGGGAAATCAGTCACAGACTGTGTTGGAGGCACTGTTCCTCTTTTCTGCTCTTCATGACAAATCTCAGAGATGTGATCCAGCAGGAACTCTAGAGACTGATACTGCAACGTGTTTCTGGTTATAAAACAGTAGAAATTCAAGATATGAATAACTAGTACCTGTTAATATAAACTATTAGCCTCCTGTATGTGGCATGCATTTCATCAGTTCCATTAATTATTCAGTTCCATGTAATTATGTTTGAGGTTGCTCTGAGCTATTCTGAATTAATTCAGGAGTTAATGGAAATAAGAAGAGAGATGCATATATTTAATAGTCATGTATATTTCAAGCCTAAGAATACTTGCATGCTTTGTTAAATTTCTTACCTCATAGAAGTCATGTGAATGCTTTCATAGCAGGAACTTTGTAGGAGCACCATGAGATATTTTTAAGAGGGAACACGAATGAAGACAGGAATGAGACAAGGGTATGTCAGGCAAACAGAAAACAAGAGAAGGAGGAAGAGAAACAGCCAGCCTAGTGGGAATGAATGAAGAGGAGGAGAATAGATAGAAAATGAAAAGAAGAGCAAGAAACAACATAAGGCAAAAATCCACACTTCTTTTCTCTCCTTAATTCCCTGTCCCACCAGTAACATTTCTTTTCAATATCTGCTTCCTTTGAGTTTTCATGTAGGTAACTTCTCTCCTGTATAAGCCACAGTGCAGTCACAGGACAGTCATGGCAGCAGTGTCTTTGGAATGTTATTTTTTTCTCAGTGGAATGGATCTCGTGCTGAGATGGCAATGTCAACCTGCAATCATGAGCAAGTCGTCAGGATGATTTTCCTGCTTTGCTGCTCCCAGGATTCCAAAAATGGGGAAACAGAGGTGTTAAGTGTAACAGGGGGAGGAGAGCATCTGAACTATGTTACTCATCGATAAAAGCATTGAACCAGTGCAGCAAATCGATTAACCTGGGGTTTGTTCACAATGCATAGTATGACTAATCATTTCCCAAAGGCTATGCCTGACTTAACAGGGCTGAGAAGCTGCAAGTAGTCTTTCTTCTCCTGTTTCATTATATAACATTCACCTCGGAGTTAAAGCAACAACACTTTTGGCCCACCTTGATAAGAAGGGTACCTTCTTTAAAAGTTCTGTGTTGATAGCTTGCCAAATCACTGCACATGCCATGTAAGCCCATATTATCCACTTTGGTGCTGCAAGCATTGTGTTACATTGGTGATTTACCAGAGCTGGCAGATTTTCTGCCTACACTTCATATGGGCAGAGGATGGTGAAATAGCTGCTATCTTCAATCCATATCAAACTGCAAAGTACTAGAAAGGCCAAAACTAAGAGCCTCCTTGCTAAAACATTAATATTTAAGAGAAATCTACATTATCAGTGTTGGCATTTCAGTATTTAGTGTAATGAGAATTGGTTATTTAAACTGACATTTCTTTGCAAGGCTATAAATGCCAAGATGGGGAAGCAGGGAGGTGAATGTTCTTATGCTGTGTATTTCTTCTCCTTCTGCTTCTTCAGAAGTTACTTCTCCTAGTTACTTGCTTTTCTAATCCCTAGTTGGCTAGAGGATATCACAGGAGTTTACAGGAACTACCTCAGGACTTTGCACCCCCTCTGAAAGAGGAGCTATTACACCATGTGCTGTAAGACATAGATGTGAGGGACAGAAAAGTTAAGTAAGTTGCCTAGAGTTACACAGGGAAGGCTGTAGAAATCACAGGAGCTTTACAGAAAACCT
The DNA here is from genome assembly GCA_037013685.1 of Acridotheres tristis. Taxonomy (NCBI): domain Eukaryota; kingdom Metazoa; phylum Chordata; class Aves; order Passeriformes; family Sturnidae; genus Acridotheres; species Acridotheres tristis. The sequence goes on from CM072885.1 coordinate 64,151,153, forward strand.
GTGAAGGGATCATTTGTCAGTGCATGCACTTTACTAGATACTGTGTTGATTTCACCAAATCTGTTTTGTTAAACTGAGTATCTGTTTTTATGTATGTTCCTGCTATGAACAGAATGCAGATACCCTGAACCCCATTCTGTTGGTCGGTTTTTTAATGCCCTTCTTTCATCCCTGGTGCACTTTAACATCTGTGATTGATGAATTACGTGTACATGTTTAGAGGTCAAAGTGTAGCACAGGGAGCCGGTGGATAACAGTGCATTTCACAAATCCTGTTCTCTCCCTCCTTTCCTTCCCACATTTTTGTTGTCTTTGTTCTCTGCTGGCTCAGTGCTGTAAATTGAAAAATTTCTGATGGTGTCAGGCAGCTTGACTTCTCACTGAAATTCAGGATGCCTGCTGACTTTCTGCACTGTGTCCTTGTACTAGGAAGGCAACAAAATTGACATTGGAAATAGATAAGTTCTGAGAAGTGAGGAGGAATACAACCACCTGAACAAGTCAACAAAATGTTGTCAGCACTATTTTTAAAATAAGTATATTCTCCCACTAAGCCAAATTTTGTTCTCTGAAGTAGCTGATTTTTCTGGAATAATAGTTACAATTATATATTTTTAAAAATTAAAAATGAAAACTCCAAACTTCAAAACTCTGAAACATTTAGGCGTGGAGGTATTGTCCTTGGCATTGTGTGGAAGTGGTGTTTGGGCAGCCTTGTCTGCCTCTGTGGGTGGCTGTTTTATGGCACTGAGAATCCCTGGAGCCTCTCATCAGCCAGAGAGGCTGGTACAGGGAGCAGCTCAAAACTGAAGCCTGATTTGCTGGGTGCAGGAGGCTGTTCCTGCTAGTGCCTCTAAATCCAGTTTCCTTTCACAGGTGAAATTTTTCAATGTTGGGGGAGCTTTGAAAAAAAGAGCGAAACAAACCCAAAGGGTCCTGCCTGACATCTGGGCAGTGCTGGAGGGGAGACTGGCCAGCCTGGGCAGCAGCTCTTTGTCTGCCTGCTCTTCTCCAGGACTGGGATTCTGCTCCTCACCTTTCCAGACAAAATGCTTTCTGAGCTCTCTCCGAGCTTCCCAGGAAAAGCTGTCATTTGGCCTAATGCTTACTTAATGGTCATTTAATTGTTCTGCTCTAATTTGGGTCTGAAAAACGTGTCATAAAATAAGCAAACAAAGCTACCTGTAATGAGCTGTTTTAAAGCAGGATTTGTAGTTTCCTAGGCTAATCTGTGTCTCATACTTGAATGCTGAGTAGTACATTTACTTGGAGATTTATTTTGAAAATGCTCTATGTGTAGATCTAAACAGGACTTCTGAGCATTTGGCATTGGTTCAAAATACTGTGTGTTGTTCAGTCTTCCTAGAATTCCCAGAAGGAAAGTGAGCTTTCATTTCTGTGCTGTCTCTCAGAGAAGCTGACCACTTATTGGCCCAATGAACACTGAATTAATCTGGAGGATTGCCTATCAGGAGCTCACCAAAATGCTCCATAAAACAGTCTCATAGCAAAGTCAAATGCCAGAAAAACAGTAAAATCAAAGAACACCAGTTGTAATACTCAGTAATTAGAGCCTTTAAAAGGATCTAAAGGATCCTCCCTGGTGGGAGCAGAAGAGCTCTTTTCTGGTTTTTAGGTTGTTTTTGTTGGTTTTATGCAAAAGGGATATTAGGTGACTAAAGGAATTTTCCTGTAGTCCAGACTGTAGACTTGTTGTTTAACCCAGCTCTAGTGTATATGTAGTAGCATTTCTGAATGTCCATCAAATTCACTTCTTCCTATTAGCTATCAAGGGCCTAAACCCAAAATGTAAATAAATATACCTCAATCTTATTTTTATGTCATTTGGTGAAATATTTTTGGGCTTGCTTTATTTCTTCATTTCCTCCAAAAACACCTCAAAGACCTCATTTTTTCTTAGTGTTTTTTATGACTCATTTCATGAAGATACTTCTGTGCTGAGCTATATGAAGTTGAGCTGTCTCAAAAACAACTTTGTGATCAGAAGTGTGGCTGTGTTGAAGGACATCTCAGTTTTCCTTTTTCATATTTATTCTCTCTTTGGACTTCCACAAGTCCTATTTACAGGCAGAAACAGGTTTTCCTTGCTTTCCAATATGTCATGATGTCAGGAAAAGCACTGCCATTTTTTTCTGCTTAACCTTGACCACCAATAAATACCACCCAAATTAAAATCCATGCTCAGTGTTTAACTGATGCTTTTCATCAAAGTATAGAAATCAAATACAGCTGCTTATCAAGAAGAATTCTATTTTTTTGTGTTCACCCAAGCACAGCAATATTGAATGCACTCTGTTTAGTCTTCTTCTGACCTCTGGCAAACAGCTTGTAGATTCCTAAGGAATTTTCTTCACCTTTCTTTACTTAGATCATTAAAGCCAGGGATTGCTACAAACCAGATATGCTGCTAGCAGATCTCATGCTTATTTCCATGTGCAGCTCTGCCAGTGTATCCTCCTTTTCACTCATTCTATCTTTTCACCTCCTAGCTCTTTTTAAGAAATGGAATACCAGTTAGGGCCTACATGGTGACTAGGATGAAATAATACAGCATTTCCAGCCTGTGAAATCTGTAGAGGCCAAAGACTGCTCCAGTCACTGCTGCAGTGTTCTCTCTGAAATGGAGATGAGAGCCAAGCCTGATCAAACAAGTTCTGAAGGCCACAGACTCCCAGCAGTTTCAGTAAGGTTTGAAATGGCATCACGAGACTGTGAACATATGCCAACAATGGAGACTGAATGAGAATCATCATTATTTCTTTGGTCAGGTAAAGAAAGTCAGGAATAACTGTACTACGATTCATTTCCTGAAGAAGAAGAAGTTAGCAAGTCATTTCACTGACCTGTAGGAGAGAAGTGACTCAAGGTTCTGTGCAGAGCTGTGAGAAACAGGGTAAAAAGCAAGAAAGAAACTGAGAGGTATTAAGTAGATTAAAGGCAATTCAGTCCTGAAGAATATACTTGCAGAGCAATCACAGCCTACTATTCCCAAATGCTACTGATGATTGTTATAAGAGCAGAGCTATAAACAGGGGATGCTCTTCACTTTGGCACAGAAGAGAGCCTGCTACTGTTAGGGTGAATAAACTATACTGTGATGCTGAATAAGCCTCAATGCACAGAAAAAGAGCAATGATATGACAGCAGCACTATGGTTTGTGTACACAGTGGATGTTTCTCACCCTGAATGTGCCAGCAGAGCATATAGAGTTCTGAGAGAAGCAGGTTCTTCCACTTTCACACCACTATTGCCCTGTAAACATTTCATTCATCTCTGAAGTACAAATTGCAGATTAGACTTCCACTCATTGTGTTCTTGATAGCATTTGGTCTTAAATGGCTAATAACATAGGACTGCAATTTCAGGTGCCTCCACATGAAATCTGATGCTGAGTGCCCCAGAAAAAAATTAACCATTTGTGACAGGAATGGGATCAAATTTTCTGCTTTGAGAAAGATGCATTTGCCTACAAATGCCCACTGTGTGTCTGTGTTAGGTGCTGGTTGTAATATTTGAACAGAGAAGCAAGAGGAATGTAAATGCTAGTGACAGGAAAAGCAGAAATTATAATTGTGCTTTAAAATGGTAATATTACCTTTTGGTAATATTCTTGTTCAAATAATAAAGGATTTTGTTCCCTGAGGTAACTGAAAAATGTTTTTTGAGCACCTTAATGGCACTGTCTGAGTAAATCCTGATTGCAGGTAACTTTTCTGAAATGGCAATGTATTCATCATCCCCATGCTACAGCCATCTTTCCCAAGCAGCTCTCACTTCCCCCCTGACCTAGACCTGCAATATCACCTTCCAGACTGTGAATCACTCACCTCTCTCCATTGTGCCCCCACCAAATGTTATCATCACACCAGCTTGAACCCTGACATTTGATTTGTGCAAGCTACAATCACTGCATGGCTCAGGCTGACATTTTATTCAGATTCCACTTCTGAACTAAACTCAGGGAAAACACAGCAACATATTTTGTTTGCACAAAATGGCAAACTGGCTAACCATAAAAGCAAGTCCAGTAAAAAGTTTGGAAGTTCTTTAATACCTAAATGGCCCTTTCATTTCAACTGGAAAACAACTTGGGTTTTTTTTTTTCTTTTTGGCTTAGAAAACGGTGTTATATCACCAATATATGTATATTTAAAATTTGTGTATACAAATACACATGCATTTTTTAAAAACGTTTGTCTAAACTATCCTTACCTTAGTGGCTGCTGTGACCCCACTCCTTGCTTGGTATACCCAAGGGAGGCAGCATTGATTTTCTTCTCTGAGTTTTGCAGGCTTTAATGAAAGCAAGGGAGAGGCTTGTGCCTACATTGCAATTTACTTTAATGTATGGGCAGTCTTTCAGACCTTTGTTGTTGGGACTATTCATGTGCTTAAGTGTTTTGCTGGATTGAAGCCACAGACCAGTTAGCAAATTAGTGCACATACCAGGGTATAGCATTCTATTTCTTCTTCCCAGACATATGCATTTCCAGTATTTGTGTAGGATACAGAGCGACAAGCAGCCTCTTTGCTTTATTTGTGAATTTGGATGTCAAAAAATGGGATGTCTTCTCAGTAGTTAGTATTTCTGTGCCGCTTGCTGATAGATGATATTCTTTTCTTCCTATCCAAACTCCATTCCCTACAGAAAGTGTGTGTAGTGGCTGTGGTTGCCATGCTTTCTTATTTTCTGTGAAAGTAGCATTGTATGCATGATTTTTCCTCGTGGTATGTTCCAGACAGTGTTAGAAACAAAATTTAGCTGCCACATGATTAGAGTGATAGCGACCACAGATATTCATTGCAGGCTGACAGAAACTTCTTTGAAAGCACTTGCCTAATTCTGTGCTTCCAGCTGGGAGTATGGGAGAGTAGCTGTACATCTCCTTTGAAATGAAATTCTGACAGTGGTGCTTGAATTGGAAAAACACACGTTTCTACACAGCTTATTAGGCAACAGATGTCTTCTCACTTTGCTAAATTATTTGTAATCTTCTATATTGATACTTCTTTAGCAGCAAATTGATCAGGTGAGCCAAGGATCTCCACTCTCCCTCTGGCACTGCTTTCTGTGGCATGTGCTCTCAGTCACCAGCCCTTTTAATCCACAGCTCTGTTGCGTTCTGCTTTCCACTTCTGATTAAAACTGAGTGGCTTTCTCAGAGCAAGGTCCCACTCCAGTAGAGCCAAAAGCACCAGAGTTCCACCTTGCAGAAAGCAGGGCTGCTGACTGCATCTTACCTTGCATGTTGACACTATTTCCTGGAATTCTGGGCCTTTTTCTGTCCTGCATTATAATGCTATCTCCATGCTTGGTTGCATTAACTTTTAATTCTTGTGTGGACTAGTAGGCCAGAAGTTACTTTAAGGCATGGCTATGTGTCAGCTATGCATTTGTATTCTCATGGTTCAGCTTCTGAGGTAGTTACCTATTTTTTTAATAGAGCACCTTACATCCCGAAATATCCCAGGGTGCTTTAGAGGTGTGATCCTAGGAAGTGATTACCCTATTACCTCTGGACAGAGATGCTTGAATTTATGGACAGTATGGGATGTACATACAGCACGGGGTGGGTTTTACTGGAAACAAAGTGTGATGTTCCCAGTAGTGATGGAAACTACAGTCAAGTGAAGAGAATGAGGAGCTCGGGCCAGCAACTGGAACTCATCAAGTAAGGAGGTATAGAAACAGGTGGAGGCACGAGCCTCCAAAAATAAAATAAGGTTTGTTGTTGTAGAGAGTGGAAATGCTGATGTGCAGCCAGGGTCAGAGTCAGCAGCAGATGGAATTATTCCTTGAAGTGGGAGAAGTTCTGTATAAGAGAGAAATAAGGAAAGAGGGATTTGTAGAGAAAGCAAAGATGCAAGTGGTAACTACTGTGTAGATAAAGGGAAGAAAACAGAAATGGTAACTTGCAAGGAATATTATGACAGAAGAAATCTGGCAATGCAGTATCTGTTAGCCAACATGACATTAATCTGGGAGCTGGACATGGTGATCCTGATTGTTCCTGTCCAACTAGAGATAAGTTGGGTTCTATGATTAGGGAAATTATCAAGAAAACCCAACAAAAAGAACACCACCTCAGGAAGATATAACTAGACCGAGAGCAGAGAATGACAGAAGAGAATGGGATGAGTGATGTTAAAGAAATAGGGAGGGGGGAAAGGAAAACTTCCATATCCTTGCTTGGAAGTCTCCCTTGCATTATCTTCTCTTTCCCTACATAAGAAGAGGCCAGTAGTTCTACACTACCTCTATGAGTTAGTACCCAAGGGCCCTGAACAGAAGCTCCACTGAGATGAGGCAATGAAGAGACAGGTTCTGGGCAGTATACATACTTGAGCAGTTGGGCAAGGGACCCTCCCTTGTATTAGAGGACGCTTTAAAGAAAGCATATGCAATTTTTCTATTTCCAGGGACCCACAAGATGCATCAGATTGTATGGTGAGCTTTCCTGCCTTCACTGAGATCTAGAAGGGAGTAACCTCTACCCTGGAAAGTTAGCATAAATCTCTTGGAAGAGGGATGAGTAAATAATTTTTTTTCTTTTCAATTGCTGTAAACAGCCTCAGTAAAAAGTAATTAGTGGTAAATGTGTTGTGTTGTATGTAGTACAGTACTCTGGGTTTGTTTAGCTACTGAAAACTGAAGTGGGAAGTGTGAAAGAAAACATATCTGGGCACAGTAAAATCTCTCTGTGCTTATAAAAGGTGTATTGTCACATGCTGATTCATAAAAGTGTAAATCTCTTCACACAATTTATATTTATACAATCATTAAACTCTCTGCCTTGGATGGGTCATTTGCTAAAGTAATTTCTGCTCCTCGTGTTCTCAACTGGTCCCAGTTGGCAGTACCATTATGACCAACGGGTCTCAGGCCAACACAGCTGATGCCCTTTGGTTTTGAGTCTCTGATTATAAGTAAATGGATTTATTGTGGGATGGTATGACGGAAAAGGACTTATGCTGTTTTCCAACTCTATGGAAAACGTAGTCATGCTGCCTTTAGCTGTTCCTGCCAGAAGAATACAGTGACTGTGTGTAGCACCCTCCTGTGGTGTCTTGTGGCTTTTACTGCTACTTTCATTTTCTCCTCCCTCTTTACCAAAGTTAGTATCCTGATACCCACTACTTGTAGCCAAGACTGAGGACAGAAAGGTCTACCATAATGAGCAAATCTGTCCTCATGGGTCTTACTCTTATTTCTGGATACTACTACATCTTTTCCCCATTCTGCTTGAAATCAGGATTTAAAAAATATTTGTGACTTTAATCTTCAGGTTTCTGAATGTACTTAACCACATGTTAAGAAGGTAATTGAAAGAATGAGGAATATTGTGAAAACAAAGTATGAGAATGTGCCTTTTACCACATCTTTCGAAATTCCTCATTCTTGTTTGCTAGTGGCATCTCTTTTCCTTAATTTCTGACCCTTTGTCTGAGCAAGAGATTGTTAGTCATGCTGAATTAAGTTTAAAGTCCTCATATGGAAGCATTCACCTCAGTGGTTCCATTTACTCCAAGAACTGAACGCTTCCAGGGTGCAGTTCAAGCAACATTAGTCTGCTGTGATGCTCCTCCATTCCATACATTCTATTGTATTCTAATCATCTTCACAATAAATACTGCAGTATCACTCTGCATCATCAGTAGACGTTATTTCTATTGCATAGAGCTTGTTTTCTCATGTTTTCCATGTGGTGTGTGTATACAGGATCTCATCATTCATTTCTCCTTCTTCCATTCACCTCCAAGAATATCTCTGCCATTAACTTTACCTCAGAGTTACGTCTTCACAGAGAAGTGATTTTCTTTTTTTTTTTTTTTGTTAGGTCATTCACAGTAAGGACTTTATAATTCCTTTGAAGATGATGAGAAACTGGGTGTAGAAGTCTTTTAAGATAAGCATCAAAAATTTCATGACACTTTAGTAGCAAGGCAGTGTAGAAACTTGGGGTGAACTCTATTGTGCCTAATCTAGGTAAAGCTCTGCAGATTTTTGTAGTGTAGCACCAGCATTCTGAAGCACTGGAGGTTTGGAGCCTGTCACCTTGCTCTAGTCCCATTGAAAGAAGATAACATCAAGAATTACTGCAGCCAGGCTTAGTGGCCATTTTCTCTTTTAGGCACAAGGTATAGAAGATGCTGTAAACTCTGCTGTGTTAGGATTTACTTACCAAGGAATGCAAGAGGCTTCTTCATCTGGGGATAGAACTGTCCAGTTAATATTTGACCAAAAGGGCCTGCAGAGTGTCTGCAAGCTGGTCAGAATCCTGTGTCCATCAGCATCATTTGCTGTGGATGAGCATTAGTCCCACTTTTTCATTATGATGATTTTAGAGGCACAGCTGAAGTGCTGCACTGATATAACAGACTGCTGTTGTCTAAGCTTTCGGTTCCTTCAAGTACAGAATTTTTTATTAATATTATTTTTTCTCCCTTTTTTTTAATAGATAAGCTCTGCTACATCCATAATAAAAACAGACACTATTTCATTAGGTTTGGAAAACATCCATACGAAAATTAGTTTGAACTGATAGATTTTAGACTCTTATCTGTGAGAGAATGTTGTTCCTTTTGTATAATATTAAATTGCTGCTACATGTCTCTGTAGAAACAAGAATGGTTAGATGGGTGATGGAAGATAGACTGGCAGAAAAGCACTAATTAAATACTGTTTTGCAAAGCCCTCATTGAAATTCATAGCTTGGTACCTTTGGGGACTTGAAAGCAGGGGAGATGGAAAGATTTCAATTAAAAAGGTATTTGTGTGGTTCTTTGTGAAGCCAATCATTGCCTTTTTAATATAATGCATGTAAGTATCTAATACGCTTTACAGACATCAAATATCTTGCCTTGAAACAATGAGTGTCTTAATAGGTCTCAGAGCAACATACTTTGAAATAAAACAAAAATCCCATAGACCTAAAATTTTATTCAAATTAAGGCTCTGCAGGTTTTTTATAGCACAATAGCAGTCTTATGTAATTTCTCTATTGACTGATTAGAAAATTTGAAATGGAAAATATACATGCATAAAGAAATAATATTTTTAAGTAACTAGTGTTATTTGTGTTTCACTACAGTTGTAGTTGTCATTTACAGATTTTTAATGTATATGATGGTTGCTTTATTCTTGCAATACTTTTAGATTCTTTCCTAATTCCAGGGACTTCTGCAGCATTAATCCCTCATTGAAATGGTGTCTGAGCAACAAATAACAGAAATACAGCAATTTATGGCTACAAATTTATGGCCATCAGTTGAAGTCATTTGCAGGAGATACACAGTTCAGAAGGGTTCAGAGAACATGCATTCCAGATGCAACTAAATACCACGAGCCACAAAATGCTTGTCAGCAAAACAAACTCAAAACTTACAGTAGAACCACAAAAGCCTCAACCTTAATTTACCACAGTAAGAAAAAAGCAAAAATCCAGGCCATTGCCAGGTCCCTGGATCCTTGAAGTCACAGGGAGCATAAATGAAATTCCCAGGTAACTCTTAAGAGTTCTGTGTCCAGTTGCAAGAGACTGCAAATTCAGACAGTTTGCTCTCAACTTGATTTCAAAAAAGAATTTCTCTTGTTCCTGAATTTCCTGGTCAGACTACAAGGAGGGTGTAGCAACAGACAGACACTGGCAGGTGTTTTGCACAGCTGTTTTAAGAGCTGTAGAACCCACCTTGTCTCCGCAGTGTTCTTCACCTTCCATCCTCTCACCCAGTCGTGAGCTCTCACTCCTACATATCCAGGCAAAGCCCAGGGTTTCCCACCACACCTCAGAGAATCCCTGCTGCAAGTGCAGATGCTGGAATTCAGAGCAAAGTGCCTGAGCAGAGGTGAGCCAAGACAATTTTGCAGAGTCGTTTGGATCTCATTAGATCTTGTGCAACACTCAAAACCATATCTTGAAGCCAAAAAGTTTTCACCCTGTGGGTGTCTAGAGCATTGGCTGTAAAGGTATGGGGTTTCTCGACTGGAGCACAAATGGCAGCATATTAAATCAGTGCCCTTTCAAGGCAAAACTGCTCATGAATTTAATCATTTTTGCTGTGTCTAGGTTTTTGGGGACATCTATGATGACAGCCCTTAATGGTTACATCATTGGAAGCAGCAGAGCACTTTACACAAATACCAAAAGATGTGCCATTCTGATAAGACAAATTCTACCTCCCTTATTGAGTGACAGGAGGATGTAATGGAATACCTTATTTGAAATAAATTATTTTACCTAATATCATTCCCCTCAAGGTTTGCTCATCAACTCCTTTTTTTCCCCCCAAAGTTGCCTTATTTTTCAGCTTGGTCCACACCTATTTAGGAAGCAGTTTTCTGATTGTATTTCTGCAGATTTTTGATGTGGAATTGCATGGTTTATGTCCATAAACTTCATCGTGGCTTTTTATCATGTAGCATAATTCAGAAGTCAGAAAATAACTGTGGTTTGGGGCCTGCTTGTTGTCTCATGGTCAGTGGAATGCTTTTCCATACTCATGCCACCAGAATAACCCTTGCTTAGTTGCACAAGCATAATTTCCCTGTAAACAGCAATGAAAACAAATGGCATTTAAGTAATAACCACAAATAGTACCAATAGTAACAAGTAATAACAATAAATATCATTCAATTATTTATTTTATAACTGTTACTGCATTTTATTTTGAAGTAACAGCTACTTGAAAAGCTCAGATGCTTAGGTTTGCATTTTTCAGTTATGAGGTATTCTTAATTTTCTTTTTAAGAAGTTCTGTGCATAACTTGAATGAAAACATATAGTCTATTGAATATTTTTTTTCACTTTTGGCCATTCATTCTTGATGATTATGGCTGTTTTACCAGTTTTAAACATAGTAAGAACATAGTCTGCCAGTGGCAAAGCTTGTGCATTTTGCACTTTGGAAAAGCACATAACTATCACTTAGGTGTTGAATATTTCAGCAGAGGAGCTGGCATTGAACAAGATGATGCTATTTTCTTTTTATACCACTGAGGTCTAAAAAAAGTTGCATCACTGTGGTAATTGCAGCACAAGTGGTAAAAATCTCTAATGCGTTGCATTTGTTTTGTGGACGGTACTGTGGCCAAAAAGTATATTTCGGTAGCACTGGTGAAGGGCTTGTGGAAAAGTAGTATTAATTTGTATTACAATAGCTTTTAGGTCTGGGTCTATTGTGTCAACTGCTATACAGAGACAGAGAGAGAGAGGCTGAGAGGTTGAGGCTCTCCATTCAGCCAGACAAAAGATGTGTATCCCTACTTTACAGGCAAGGAAGCGTGGTATTCGGAGGGCTCCCTAGAGAGAGAATGCTGCCTCCTGATTCCTGGCTCACTAGATTCCTAGCCTTCACTAACTGTGCTGGGCAAGATCCCACAGGCAAACTGTTCATTAGTTGAAAAATCATGTTTATATAACGTGGACTGATAAGCAAATTCGCAGAGGAATCAGAAAACCTTCTCAGAGAAACAGTAATTTGAGATGAATGCACGTACATTTTTTAGATGTTAGGGAGAAAAATGTTAAAATATCTGCAGATTAAAAAAATTATTTTGATTGTTTTAAAATGAAATTGCTGACGCTTCATTTTGCCAAACAAACTGCAAAAATATCCACTGAACCTAAAAGAAACAAAACCCAAAAGTGTTTTAGCCTTAAAGCACAAAGCCATCCTCCCCTATGGATAGGATGGAGAGGCTCTCTGCAGCTGTAACATTCATGCTCAAGTCATTAATAGGAATGACTGTGAATTCTAATGAAGCTGTGATTCAGAGCACTTGAGTTCTGCACATCTCCAGAAGATCTCAGGAGCACTGGTATTAGATTCCTAAAATTAATACTGCAGATGCCTCCTTTTGCCCTTGAATTTGATGTGAGTTCAGTACTGCAACTTAATGTCAACAGCTGGGAGCACAAGCTTACTTCCACTTGAAAAAGAAACCAGTGAAATCCTATTATAGGTCTACTTAGGCAACAAGGAGCAGGATGCATTTGTTTCAGTCACAATTAAACTCCCACTAAGTAAATTGAAAAGAAATTTGCCTTTTAAATTATGCAACAAAACTCCATTGCACTCCAAGTTTTATTTTAAATGGTAAAAATTGGTTTAAAGGTATTTTTAACCCTTGCAAATTAGCCTTTATAAATAAATATTTGCTGATATTTTCAAATACACATATCTGACTTTGCATTCTGTATTATGAGGCTTGTCCACTCTTAATAATCTAGAAAAGTGGTTTGTAATCAATCAGAAAACTGCTGGGTGAGAGTAACTAGGATTCAAATATGCGATTGTGTGAGTGCCGGTTTATTTCTGGGGAATTAGCAGCAGAAAAGCTAAAAAGAATAGCACTTAAGAAATGTTTCGTGTGCCCTTATGAGTAAAATAATTTCTTCATTATCCAGGAAAAGTGTGGAATGGTATAATCTGTTAATAATGGGGAAAAAAACCAGAATATGTAGGCCACAGGGAACATGCCAGAGGGACTCTTCTTAGATAACAAGAACAGTGGTACTTGATCAGAGTACATGCCTGTCTTGCTGTAATAGCTGTCTCCAGTAATAGCATTAAGTACCTAGGGAAGAGGAAAAGCAGGGCAGGCACACGTGATGCTTGCACTGAGTCCAGCTCAGGGGGATTTCCCAAGCCTGGTGTGCCTTGTCTGCCCTGTAGCCATTAGTGGATCCCTCTCACACACTCTCCTTGTCTGCCTTGACTGCATGCAGGCTCTCTGAACAGAGCCCTTCAAGCCTGCAGCCTCTTGTCTCGAGAGCTGCCACATCCTGTTTGTCTCATCCTGGCTCCTGCTCCCTGCCTTTGGTGGCCTCCTGGTCCCAGAGGGGAGAGAAAGGGAGCTGTTGGTTTGTGTGCACTCTCACACATTCTTTCTTCCTCATCCCCACACAGCAGATCTGCACATCCCCATCCATCCCGATCTCCCCATCCTAATCTTGCTGCATCTGCCTGCTCCAGCCTTGGCATGGGCAGCCCATGGCTGGAGCAGGTCAGCAGACCTGGGGCCAGCAGGAGATGCAGAGCCCTTCGTGCTGATGCCTGTCAGAGAGCCACGAGAAACAGTGGGAGCTTGCTTGCTGGAAGATACTTGGTGTGATGTGTTTGAAAATGTAGCAAGGGAAAAACACGAAATATTAAGTATAAGAGAGATTTCTGAATATTTAAAGCGGGGCTTGTTCAGTAAAAGCATCAAATATGTTTCAAAGTAAGTAGTAAATGTAGCTGAAAAAAAATTCTGTGATTGTGTTTCTCTCTGTCCAAACCGACTAATTGACATAAAATTCTGTTTCATGTAGGTGGGTTGCTACTAATCCACTATTAAGAAGAATTATTTCTGTTGGCACTTGGTAGGACAAAAAGTTCAATTTTTCTCCCTGACTTAAAAGATGCAGTGGTGGTTTTACAGTGACAGGGAGCAAGCAGACCTACTGCTTTGGCCCTCTCTCTGTCTTTGCTGCTGGTAATTCTTCCTTCCAACGTGCTGTGCTGCCTAACAATTGCATTTCTGGTGTTATGGTCTTGTTTCCAATATGAGCACACCATTTTCTGCAACCTGCTCTACAGTTCTGTTGCTTTCCTGAGATATTAAGTTGGTACAGGTGTGAGGTGAGGCAAGAGGAAGCAGACTCAGTATCAAAGCTTCAGCTCTGTGCCGAGATGAGGTAGAAAAAACAAGTAGCAGACTTGTCAACTGTGTCAGGATGAAAATCTGAGTAACAGGGATGGAAATGTGTTGTTAAAAATGGTGCAGTGGAGCATTGATAAATCCCTTTTTGAATTAGAGAAATAAATTTCAATTATCCTTTTACAGTTTATGCTGTGTAATGCAAACTTCTAGAAGCATGCTTACTTTACTCCATAAAGATAATTTGATGTGACATCAGTGTGGTTTGTCAAAGATGAGCAGAGCTGTCTTTCTATGAAATAAAATCATGGGATGGAAAATAATGAATGGAGCCATGTTTGGCATGTAGTAGAAGCTTGTGGTACAGAGTATTAGGGCCTCTGTTTTGGCCCTAATCAGTTCTGAAGAAAGGAATTATAGAAGTGAACTGAAAAATTCAAAATTAAAATTGTCGTTTTCATATTTTTTTCAATAATCACATCTAAACTGTACATTTCTGAGCAAACAAAAGCAGTTATGGGATTAATCCAACACTACTGGTATCAGTACATCTTTATGTTGAATTTAGCAGGATTAAACACATAACCACTGATTTTGTTTAGTTTCCAAGAGTTTTTCTACTCATGCTATTCTGCTGGAGGGTGCTAATTTAGTTAGGTGTAATAGATCCCAATGATCTATTACACAATGAATTACCTATTTTAAAAGCAATAGATTTCACAAATTATATAAAAACTCTTTTGCAAATAACTCATATTTCGTACCATTTGCATTATTTCCCCTGTTAGATCATGAAGCAAGCCTGTGCTTTACAAATGTCAGTAGTGAAATGAACTTCTGACTCCAGGAGAAATGAGTCTCATGCAAGATCTTTGTTCTCAGCTGGCATTCTGGAGCAGCAGGTGTGTTCCTAAGGCAGACAGCATGAGCATGATGTGAGGAAACTCTTCATCCTTAGCACAGGAAAAGTCGGTTTTCTATGCATACTTAAGAAAGATTAAATTTAAATTTATGTTGGAGACTGATGCAGATGCACTTTGTCTAATGCAGGCATTTTGACACAATCTCTAGTATTACTGAACAGTTTTTTCAACAGCTTCAAGGAGAAAAGTGCAGTGGGGCTTCAGATTGGAGCCATTTGGGTTTCTGGTTTTCAGCAGTGACAGGTGTGCCTGCAGGTCCAGTTGGCTGCAGTCTGGCATTAAATGGACTAATTTTCAGAAGGAGAGTGCTTAGTAATTTCTGAAAATTTTGCTCCTTAAGCAGAACACAGAAGTTAGGTCCTGAAATACTGACACATCCATTTCTGAGAGCTGGCTTAAATAAAAAAGGAACTGATAAGTCAATGGAAATATATCTCATTACTAATGAATACTGCATCAGACTCAACATGCCTACAGGAAGTGAATTCCTACATCAAGAACAAGTCACTTAGTTCCATAGAAAGGACAGGGAACATTTGTGTTTAGAATAGGTCATACAAGTATATAGAGGTCCAAACCATTTCCTAGTGCTCTCTGACTTTCCCTCCTAAATTTTATTATGTAATTTTCAAGGCTATTAGGTGTGAATCAACTTGCTTTCCCTTCCTTTGCAACCACCTTCCAATTACAGAAATAAGCTGAAGTGGATAACAGCTCTGGCCTTTTGCTCCCAGCACTCTATTTCTACTCCAGTGTGTTGTTTTTATGGAATGACTTAGGTGGTCTCGGTTCACATCCCGCTTGACTGTGGACTGTATTATAAAATCACTGTGTACAGATTCTGTGGAATTGGCAGCCCTTGCTTGAAATAAATCCAGGGCCGAACAGGCATAAAGAATTAATTATTTCTTGCTTCTGGAGAGGGTCTCTTTGGGTCAGGGTTGAAAGCATTGGCAGGCCAGTGTAGTGAAGCTTCCACTCCAGCTGCCTGCATTGAAATGAGGCTGTCGATAAATAGAGGACTACAGTTTTCAGAACTGCCAACTCCTTAGCCTTCATTAGCACAAATATTTGCTCAGGGTTTTATGAATGTTACATTTTCAGTGTGTACTGTTATATTTCGTTTCTAGAATGATCTCTCCAGGACAAAACATTAGGGAGTTATCTTTTTCTTTAATGAACATGCAGCAGCGTAAGCAAGGTGTACAGGATTCTGCAATTTTCCCAGAGAAGTTTCTGTAAATTTCTCAAAGCATTTCCTCTTGTCTATGGGTGTTGGGTTAGATGGTAAAGAGGTAGCATGAATTTTTCCTTCATAAAATAAGCAGGAGGCCCACAGGGACTCATAATTTGACTTCAAAAAACTGCTTTCTTGAGCCACTCCTTACGGCAAACTAGGAATCCCTGGAGAGCTGGGTTAGTTTGTGGTCTTGGCAGGGTTTTCTTCTGGCCCACCAGGTCTGGTGCAAGCACAGGTAGTCCTAGGCATAAATAACTCTGATTTTAATGAAAAAGATTTATGTGGTCATAAAGGAAAAATTTCCCAGTGAACCAGTTCTGTACATACCTAAATACCTAGACACATATGTACAGAAAAATAGTGTCTTTTTTCTAGTATTATTCCACCACATTGACAATAGAGATGACTTTGGATAAAGTTCTCAGCGCTGTGTATGAAGCTGATGGACATAAATTAAAGAAAAAATCAGCAGCGAATATCACGCAAAGAGATACAGCATAGAAAAAACCCTTCTTCCCCAAAACAACATTTTGGGTTTGGACAACAGTTCTCCCTATTTCCTGGTTGTGAATCCAGTGCAGCATCAGGTGCAGAGAAGTGTGGATCTAATACATAAGCTAGGATGATCCATTGCAAATGTATTTTTGTGGATCTCTTCTAATTGTGACTTTCATCACCCCACAAGCAGAGTTTAACACCAGGCAAGGGACCCTGGAGCTCTGGCAGTGTGAAGGCATTGCCTTCCTCACAGGAATGGGACCTGACTGGAGTCACATCCCAAAGCTCTCTCTATCCTTTTCTGAAGCAAAATATAGAGAGGGTTTGAAATGGTGAAAAATTAATTATATTGAAATTTCAACAAATTTTGATACCGTGTTAAAACCAAGGGTTTACACAAGGAATGGAGTATTTCACAGTGGGATACAAATATCTTATTAAAGCTATAGGGCAGTCATAGCTGGGATCACCTAATGGCATAAGAAGCTTGGGGATTGTCAGAAGACTGGATTTTTTTCAGACTGACTTGATAGGCATGGAAAACAAAAATGTTGAAAGGTAAATCTGAACTGAGCACAATTGTTCCGTGTTTGACCAGATGCACAGAACGAAGCGCTGGTTGTAGTGAGCAGGGGAATGAAGGATGATAAAATCATTACCTCCAGTGTGGAAAAAAGAGGGATGGTAATAATTTATCTTCAGGTGTTTCTCAGTATCTCCTCCACTGAGGTAACTTGGTGTATTTCACTGTGGTTTTTTTGTTGGGTTTTTTTTTTTTTTTTTTCCGGTAATAAAAATACATTGCTGAGGTGTCAAAAATACAGGTGACAAATATCACCAGCACGAACTTATCAGTAATTGCATAACAAATGGCTGAGAATTTTGTTATAAAATTCCTCAGAACTAGTTTTCTAATGTTTAAAAAAGACATTTGACGAAACATAACATAGTTCCTAGGTGCTGTGTTGAGAAATAGGTGTCTGAGAAAGCAAGATCCAGCAATGCAAGACCCAGTGTAACTTTGAAGCTTTGAACAAGAATTTTAAAGTAGCCTTCCAATCTATGTTACTCAATTATTTTATGAAACCAAGAGTTACTATAATTGGTGTTCTTTTGACACGATGGTGAGTATGCAGGTAGACACGTGTGTAAAGTGGTTGGGTTGGGTTGGAAGAGTGTTCTCTGCATCTAGATTGCAGCTGTAACCCCAGGAGAACCTCAAAATGAATGTATATAATGAAGTCAAAAGAATGTGCTGTGCTTCTTAGTCCATATATATCCCTTTTCAGAGAAGTCCAGCACTGAGCTGGCAGGAGAAAAAGGTGTCCAAACTTTTTAAAAATTGTTTGGAGACACCTAGCTTTTGTAAGTGCTTCTAAAGTTGCCCTTGAATAAACATGGAAAATAGTATCTCTGGCTGCATGACACTAAAACAATTATCCAAGGACTTTGAAGCTGAAATCTGTGGCTGAGGAGTGAATTTTTTAACAAACTTTTACAGTGAAGTCACTTCACATAATGATCAATTAATAGTTCAGAAGGGGATATAAGGGGAGAAGGGAAGATTTCTGAGTATGCATTTCCCTTCTTTGCATTTTCAGGTTAGGGTGCCATGTAATATTCTTTCCCACTCCACTTTATTTTATTTACAAAACAAATTCCAAAATAGCATACAAATTATTTTAAAACTCTCCCCAACTGGCTTTTCTATTTGAAGATTGCACAGCCTACACCTTAGATGCTGCATCTCAGCCATTCCTGTCACCCTTAAATCCAGAGACAGTGACTCAGTCATGACCCTTTTCTAGCCTTTCCAGCCTTAGCTGAAAAATTGGGATGTTACAGGCATATCATACTGTGACCTTGCCACAGAAAAATGAAATTTCCTATATTTCAGTGGAATTCCCTGTGTTTTAGTTTATGCCTATCACCTCTTGTCCCATCACAGGGCACCACTGAGTCTGGCTCCATCTTCTTTACTTCCCCTTTACTATGAGGTGTACACATTGATGAGATCCCACTGAGCTTTCTGTTCCTGAGGCTAAATGATCCCAGCTCTGTTGGCTTCTCCTCACAGATCAAATGCTCCAACCCCTAAATCATGTTGATATCTCTTCACTGAATTCTGGTGTGTCTGTGTGGAGCACTATGTGCATAAACAAAAATAAACTCAAATTTCCAAGATTTTTGCTTCAAGATACTATCTCCAGGCTAAAAGAAACACTGCCATATCCTGAAAGCAAATTTGCATGGACTTGGACAAGTTTGGAAGGAGTTATCTCACACCCCCAGAAATTTTCTCTATTAACTAGCAGAAAGGCCATTTGGACTTTCAGGTCTAGAACTGACTGCTTACAAAATTATAGCATGTTTTCTGCTTGTTACCATTTTGTGAACAATTTTAATATTCCACTATTTCAAGTTAAGCCTGTAAAGTACACCTATTTCCGTGGCCTTTTTTTCTCTACTCTTCAATTTTGTTGTTTTCATTTCTGGTAGGCAAGTGTTCTTAAATGGCTACAAGAAAAAAATTATATCATTTTTAGACCAAAATACGTTGGTTTATTTGAAAAAAAGTTTAGATTGCTGTTTTTTCTGATTTTAGTAGACTCATTGCAGGGATTCCTTCCCTAGTTGTAGGTGATAGGTAGTAAAAGGAAGTTCATCTTGGTTTCATGGCCTTATTGTAATCCAGTGTTATCAGAAGTACTCTGTCACACCTTGAATCTTGCAGTAGCAGAAAAGAAGAGTTTCTCCAGTAGTTACAGTTCAGAGCCTTCACTCACAAAGTAAAGGCTGTTTGATTAATCCATTTTTCAGTCCATATCTACATGCTCTAGAAGCCATATCTTCATGATTTATGTTACCACCATGGCTAGCACTCAGGTGTGAATTCTTACTCACATACTCTCCAAATATTTCTTTACATAAATAATGTGTAATTCCAGCTTAAAAATTGCCATTTCAGCAAAATGCTTTTGCCAGCAAATTATCTGAGTGAAAGTCATTGAAAGCTTGCCTAAAAGGGGAATGCAACATCCATGGGTATTTACTTTAAAATACAGATGTACATTGGGCATTAACAGCATTTTTACAAGTATCTGTTGCATTATTACTCAGGTCTTCAATCCTATGGAATTTCATAGCTGAGAACCAACATGTGTGTAGACCATACTGGTGATGATTTGTGGTAAGAACTGCACCATATAATAGTAGGGTTTAGCCCTGAAAAATACCAGCAAATTACACAACTATCTCTTGTAAACCACACAGCAGTTATATGGTAAATACTCAAGGATCTGATTGAGCATAATTATCAGGTGAGCTGCAAAGACATGTAATTATTGTGAAGCCCTACCTATGATATTCACTGGTGGAGTTACCACATAAGTCAAATATACTTCAGAGCTCTGTACTCACTCTGTCAGTGTAAAACCTTACCATTAGTTTTTGTCATGGTTTTTCTCCCAGGATTCCTTTATTTGTTGAGTTTTCAGCTCATGTTTCCCATTGCACCCTTACTGCAGCTGCCCAGAGGAAGGGCTCAGCCCACTTCTCACATGGGAGAGTCCTGAGGGAAGGGTCAGAAACCTTCCATGCCATCCATCTTCCCTGTCCTCCACTTCCTTCAACATGCAGGTAGTTTTAATAATTTTGTTTTCTTGGGTATCATATGCTCCTGGCCTGCAGTCCCTGTGGAAAGCAGTGAGCTGAGCCAGCAAACCTGACACCTTCATACTGCACTTCCAGCTTTGTACAGAGCAGCTCACGAAGAAAACCAACTTGTTCTAATAAAATACAGTGCTAAAAGCGGAAAAAAAATTCTGCATGCCTCCCAAAAAAAGGCACCAGCTTGAAGAGATAATTGTAACCTACATTTCTTCATACTTGCATAGACAGACATGAACACCTAAAGGTGAAGCACAGCCGTGGCACAAATTGCCACCAGTGGTCCTGGTGGCAAGGAAGACTAAGAATAGTAGGATGAAAGTATTTTAAAGGCTGGGAGGATACATTGGTAGATGCTCCAGATGTAGTTGTTGCAATTTTTGAATGAAATAGCTGTCATCTTTTCTGCTGCATTTTCTAATTTGTATCTCTAGGTGTGAAATCCTTTGCTAAGGAGCTTTTTCACTTTGATGTTGTACACTGCACAGGACAAGAACATCATAGTTTAACTGAAATGAAGCAGAGTAGCTTGGATGCTGGATAGATTTTTTTGTTTGTTTTGGGGTTTCTTTTAAAAAGAAAAACACAGCAACTATACTCCTTTGAAACAAATAATGATTTCTTTGGTTGTCCTGTACTAGACTGTTGTCTTAGTGAGACACTTGAACACAGATCCACATGCATTTTTTTTAATCTCTTAATAATAGGAGTGTTCAGTCATATTTTCTCAAAATGATGTCCAAGTCTTTTTTGCCTCTTTATGTTATTAAAAGTGTGTTAGGTGACATGGACTGTTGGAGCAGGTCCAGAGGGAGGGCACAGAAATGATCAGAGGTATGGAACACCTCTCCTGTGAAGACAGGGTGAGAGAGTTGGGGTTGTTCAGCCTGGAGAAGGCTCTGGGGAGACTTTATTGCAGTGTTTCAGGACTTCAAGGGATGGTTGTAAGAAAGACAAAGTTTTTAGCAGGACCTGTTGCAATAGGAAAAGAGGTAATTGTTATGAACTAATAGATTCAGACTTGATATGAGGAAGAATTTTTGTGTGTGAGACAAAACTGACGTGATAGAAGACTGTTCTCCAGCACAGTGAACATATTCAGTCATCTTTCAAAATACATTCATCTGATATCATGTTGGCAAAGTTATAGTTCACAAAAAAAACCTCTCTTTAAAAGGCTGAGGGAATTGCAGCACTGGAACATTGTCTCTGCACTTAATGTCATGTGTCTAAGAGAGATTCTGTCTTCTAGGGGAGTGTATTTCTCCCCCTTAACTATGGAAGGAGAAAAGAGAGACTACATTTCTTCTATAAACTATTTTAGATGGATTGTAAAAATACAGATTTCCCACTTTCACATCCCTTAGTTTCTTTGGAGTTACTACTGTAATCTTAGTAGTCTCAAATTTGGGTTTGCTGTTTGTTCGTGTAAAATGCCGTTGGTTTGGAGATTTCTGGGAAGCAGTATTTTTACTGTGAGAAGTGGCAATTAAAATCACTGACTTAACTGGCCTTACTATAAAAACAACGCTGTTTAATTTTCTTCAAACTTCTTTATTATCCTTGGAATCAGAGAATCACGGAATGGCTCAGGCTGGAAGGGACCACAGTGGTTCATAGGGTCCAAGCCTCACCTCAAGCGGGGCCATCCCAGAGCACAGGTCCCAGGACTGTGTCCCGAGGGGTCTGGAATATCCCCAGTGAGGAGACTCCACACCCTCTCTGGTCTGTGTTCAGTGCCCAGGCACTGCCCAGGGAAGAAGTTCTGCCTCCTGTCCAGATGGAACCCCCTGGACATCAATTCCTGCCTGTTAAATAAACTTCTGAAGATACTGAAAACAGTCATAATTACAGATTGATTAGTTTGGAAAAGACCTCCAAACCATCAAGTCCAACCTGTGGTTGATCCCCACTGTGTCACCCAGCCCAGAGCACTGAGTGCCACCTCCAGTCATTCCTTGGACACCTGCAGGGACAGAGATTCCCCCATGTCCCTGGGCAGCCCCTTCCAATGCCTGACAGCCCTTTCAGTGAATAAATTCTTCCTGATGTCCAACCTGAACCTGCCCTGACACAGCTTGAGGCCATTTCCTCTTGTCCTGTGCCTCCTCCTGGATTGCACTCTCTTCTGTTCCCTATAATATTGATTCCTTGTGTCACTGCATGGCACAGGAATGCACATTAATTTATCCTTACTCCTAGAAAATAAAGTTTATCACTTGAGGCCTTTGACCTTGTCTGAGAGCATGAGAAATTACTTTACTTCTTCAGTTTTAAGCTCTGAAAAGTTCTTACAGAACCGAATAAGTTGATATTAAATGAAATAGAATACTTTTCATTGGTAACAAATCTGTCCACTACTTGTTTGTCTTGAAAAGGTATCTATGCAGAAGGGATCATTAAAAACTAAGCTTTCACAATTTCTTCTTAATTAGCCATGTCAGGCTATCACAACCCACTGTATAATTTTCTGTGACAACAACAAGGGTAATTTATATAGAGTGACAATAAATTAATCTATCATACATTCACAATGATCCAGTAGCTTCAGTAATCATCCAACAAGTGGCTTGCATCATCTGAGAAGGAGGAGCCTGTATAATTTGCTGTCCAAACAGCCAATTTCATTCAGATGCCCTTTCATACATTTTCCTCAGGGACTTCTTCTAGGATAACTTGTCCTCAGGGACCACAAAATAATTTCCTGGTTTCCTTCTTGTTCTGACATTAGTGGCTTAGTTCAACCAAGTCAATCACAGTTTTCTTTTCTGTTCAAATGGAGACCCCTTCCTAGCTAGTCCTTCATTAAGGAAATTAAGTGATGGTTCTGTGCTGAGTAAAAAGATTGCCAGTGATTATCGTGTAGGACTGTCCCTTTTGGATCTGAAGGCTCTTGCAACATCATAAATTCCATGCAAAAGAGCAATGACTTCTAAATTATCAATCTAAGCTTGCTCAACATTTCATCAAAAACCCCTTTGGTAGGAATGTGTGTGCAAATGTCATCTTAGAAAAACACATTAGTGCAAAGCCTCTTACAAAGTACTACTTATTTATAAGATTATGTGGGTTTACCTAAAATTGCTCTTAGATTCCATATTATTTCCAAATTGCCATCAGTAGAACTTGCATGCGAGAGAGAAGACCTGGAAGACAAGAGTCAGGGTGAAAAGTAACAGCAGCTCTCTCAGTACTTACGAAATCTGGCAATTGCCATGGTGAAGGGAGAAAGCAGAGTGGCTGCCAGGGGAGTTTCATAACAGAAGGAAAATCTCTGTCCTTTTGCTCACGCCATGAAGTTGGAGATGGAAGTTCAGTGGCATCATTGTGGAGCAGCACGTTATAAATCATGTGAAATGGTTTCCTAGTGCTGGGAAGTTCACTGGTTTTAGACTTGGGTGGGACATAACCTCGTTAGCAGATGTGCCAGACCTACAAACCTGCATGAGCAACTTGTGAAGGCGAGGTCATAAAAGCAATTTCCCAGAAGAATTTCAGTCAGAAGGGAAGAAGAAAGGTTTCCTGTAGCAGTTCTGAGAAGCTTAGGGGGTGCTGTCCCAGTTTTACTCTCTGACACCCACCACTTGGCCAGTCTTCATCATCACTTTTAGAAGAGCAAGCACTTCCAGTCTGGTAAACACACATCCTCAAGCAGCATCGTGTTCTCTTCCTTGGCTGGCCAAGTGATGTAGGTGGAGCTTGTTCAGCATATGTTGTATTTAATTCAGATTGTGGTACCCTGTAATTTTCTAGGATGTGGATTACCATCAAACTGGATTTTAAAATTTGAAGTCAGGCCCAAGTGTGGCTTCTTTGCCTCTTTCATTGTTTCAGTGAGTGTAGAAAAAAGTCCATGAATGATGCCCAAACCCAACAGTACAACATGTATTAAAATGGCATACAGCTCCCACCATGTGGGGACTTTCCAGATATACAAATAATTCCAAGTTATGGTAATAACACAGCCAGTTAGAAACATTGTCAAACCCACAAAGAACTCCACTTCTTAAGGACTAAAGAATGCTAAACTCATCCAGTCTCTTGCCTGGAGTCTGAAATTCCTGTTTATATCACAGGTTGTTTGCCCAGTACTTTGCTTCTAAACATAGAGAGTTTCCAATGTTACGCTTTGGTGGGTATTGATAATGATGGCCCTTATGCCAATGGCAGAGAGGAATGCTTGTTTTTTCAGTCTGATGTCACCCCACAAGCAGCCTGGGCTTGCTGTGGTGAGAATGTAGTAGATGAAGTCAAGCCTTCCCAGTAAATTGTATTAGAGATCTTGGAATGCATACAAGTTGTCAAGCCAAGAACTTGAGTGGCATGTAAGCAGTTGTCATGTCCTGTCATTGAGGAATATGGGAAACCTCGGTGGCACACCTTTTCCTGGTGAGCCTGAAGGCTCTAGACAGTGACTGCTTCTGTCTGCTAGGCTTTCCACTTATTACTCCATTATCCTACTTTTTCAGTATTCTGGTTTTTTTCCTGTTTTTCTAGGTGTAATGAATGTAGCTTACTGGTCTATGCAGCACACTACTTTCCCTATTCCATATCCACTCTAGATCACTTCCAGCAGTTGACCAAAAGCAGCTTTGCTTTCCTTCTCTTCATGGGACTTGCCTTTCCTTCATCAGCATGGACTGTTACCCTGTCTGCTGGCTGCTCACATGCTGAGTGCCAGCATTATTCCTCATGTTCCCTACAGGCTCTGACTCAGTGGCAATGCCTGGCTGTCCCTTCATGCCTGTCCAGCCTCCTTCAGCTCCTTGTTTTTGCCTCCAGGACCCAGCTCTCATTTGCTTTCTCCATCTGAGCAATGCCCACACACTTTCATTTTTCTCTCAGCCATGCATCTGGCAAGTTTCTTAGCAGAGATGTGTCACAAAAAGTCTACTCTGTTACCTCCATGGTGATGAAAGAGCAGCTGTAAGACATACTTGATAGCTTTTGTTTTGCAGATTGTGGCCAAAAAATGTGTCAATAAATCTTTTCAGTGCCTTCTTTAAGAATATTTAAAAAATAATTTGGGCACCTAAGTGTAGGGCAAATACACCCATTCAGGTGGAAATTGTGATCATATAGAGGTGACTGAATCCTTGCAGAGGCCATCAAATCCTGAAGTTTTAATCAGGTTATAATATTATATAGTTTGCTTTATTTTTTGACAGTCTAGCCACAGGCCACTATAGACATTAGGGTTCATCTTCAGGTTTCTTTTCTGCAAATATTCCTAAAATTGAAAGATCTTTCTCTTTTGAGAAACACCATTAGTATTTAGAATATGTTACCATAAGGAAGTTTGATTTTTTTGCATCATTCCTTCTGCTTCTGCCTTAAAAATGATACTATTGTACAGGATCAAATGGAGGAAATTCCATCTGAGGATTCAGGGGACAGAAAAAAAGAATGATTTATGTAATGCCTGATCATTGTGAAGAATTTAATTTTTTTTTTAATTACTGGTGAAGGAGAATAATGTAAGTACTGGCATGTCTTTTAAAATATCTCAGTAGCTTTCTTCTTTCATCAGAATAAAAATTACAGAAGATTCTCTCAAAGATCTGTGCAAGAACAGTATCACACTGAAGTGACCCTTATGTCTTGCGTGTGTTCTGAGGTAACCTACAAGCAATTAATACTAAATGTCCTTTCAGTCACAGAGTTCAGCAGAATTAGGAAACTGTTGCTTAATAAGACACATGTACACTTTTAATACTTACTTCATAAATTAGGCATATAAACTTCCAGTGGTTTTGAAATGATCTCAGAGGAGTTCAAGAGGCTTTTACCAATTCATCAAAACAATTGGTTTGTTTTGTTGACAGCCGTGCAGGAGTGTTGATCTGAGGGACTGGCAAACTGGGAATTACTATTCAGCTTTCAGCCTGCTGAGGCCAACTAGGAAATTACAAAAATAGACATTTTCTTCCCAAGTCTCAGGCAAGTCGTAAGGGAAGGGAATCATAATGTTTCCTACCAGGAATTTGTCTTCTATTCCTTTGGCTTAAGAGATCAAGAGTAATGTTTGGATACTGAGAAACAGATTTCACTAATTGTTGTTTTCTGGGGAGTTTGGTGAATAGCCCCTCAGATAAGCTGGGTTAGGCCATCAGCTGCCTTATTAAAGCCTTTCCACAGAGCTTTCTAAACAATTCCTAAATGTGTCGAAATCTAGAAAGAATGTGGAAGCTCTTTCTCTGTTAAGGGGAACCCAGTCAGTGTTAGCATTTAAACTGAAGTGAGTAGCAGAACACTTTAAAACATTGCAGAAGCTCTAAATAGAAAGGAAAAGAACTGGTTCCCACCATCTCCATATGTTGTTCCTCTTTACTGGATCACAGTTCCTTTAGGATTTCCACAATGACAAGTTGCAAGCTGAAGGAGCCATCCAAAATGAGCAAGCATTCTCTCTCTTTAGAGGTAGAGGGAGAAGCAGTGAGAAGTCAAAGGACAGTGTAAGATCACGTCTGTAGGAAAAGATTCCAACATCTTGAAGCATCCTAGCTAGCACAAACTTTCCATTGAAAATGTGGCCATATGATTAACTTCTTGTCTTTTACTCATAGACCACTCACATTCAGCTCAAGACCTTGGAATTGCATCATCTTATTGAATTCATGTTACTGCTTTAAATCTGATCTGTTTTCTGCTATGTATCTTTGCTGTCATTAACCCTGCTAGCCCTTTGGTCTGACTCTGTGAGATCTGCACATTCCTCATCTCCAGCTCACATCACTCCTTTCTTCCTTTCCTCTACACTGTTCTCTTACAAATGTTCCTTTTACTACCTAGAGGCAAGGAGAAGGAAGCAGAAGGTTTTCCATCCCCACCTTCAGCCTCTGACCCTAGTAAAGGTATAAAAGGAAGGTCTAAAAGATACAAACAAGCCAGTGCACAGTACATGGACCTTTGCTTTATGTAGAAAGCATCAAGCAGCACATTCAGGGTTTGAACATCACCATCAGAGTCATGACAAAAGTGCAGTGTTTCAGAAGGACTTCCTAATTATTTGCTATATGACTCTTAGAAGTCCCTGCAGTCAAATCTTACTTTGGTGAAGGTTCTGTTATTTATGAACTGATTTTGTGTAAGAAGTGTATCTACCATTTTGCTTTGGCCACTGGGGTTTTAAACTGAACAGTGTTTTCCAACTGTTTGGTAACACATCTAGTGTTGAAATCCTGTTTCCCCCATTTGTACAGAATCAGAAAAGCTTCCTGTTATTATGTGACTTAAAAAGCCCAAGTTTCCCACTATAGACAACTTTAACCTGCTGGCTTGAAATTTATATTGATTCTGTCACTAGTCTAGTTGCTTTTGTTGCGAGTCTTTTAGGTGAATGAGCAGGGTTCTGTAAATTTAATTGCAGCAGATGTTTCTCTGGGTTTTCTCTCTCTCATTTCACTCTGGATTTTAGTTGTTTTTCCTTGGAAAGGTACATGAAAGGGAAATCCTTGTATAGTCAAATGTTTGTTTTACCATCTAAAGCTTGCAAAGGGTCCTTAGCCTAGGCTGATTTCTTCTTGAAGAGCTGTAATTATTCATGGAAAGGGAAAAAAAAGCTTTTGTCACTAATAGGCTTCTTGGTGCTTCTTGTAACAGTCTTTATTATTCCTTTCTACATAATTTTCTATTGATGAGGTGAATAAAGGCTTCCTCTGCTGTTGAGAAAGAAAAGGTAATTGTTCTTTTTTCACATTTACCAATGCTTGTTGCGTTCCTTATGTGTTTAAAGGACAAGGATGCAGAAAATGATGTTATTGATGGCATCACCATGGCAACAGTCCTTTGGAATAACACATTCTGGCATTGTTATTCTGCACACACAAAAAAAAGGGGGACTTTCTTTTAAGCACAAACAGATTGTGCCCCTTTTAAATGCACCCATGAACTTTGCTTTTCTGAAGATTTACAGACTGGTTTGGGGCAGAAAGGATTCTGACATCATTTACCTCTCTGTGTACATCACATTATGGTGTTAAAAAAAAAAAAAACCACTTTGAAAAAGCTAATGGTTTAAAGAGACACAGTATGGGAAGGATACATAAACATTTCTTTGATCAGAAAGACAAAAAAATCTTGAAAGAATTTTGAAATTTATGAGCTCTAAGACCAGACTCACTAAATAATCAATCAAGAGACAGAGGAGATTGGAGGAGCCAAACACTCTGAGCTTATTAAAGTAGTTATTTAGTCATGACAATACTCCAGATAACATTGCTTTTGCCCCAGACACTACACACATCCTAACACATTTTGATAGGAAGTTGAATTGCTTTCTCACAGGCAGTTTGCAAACATACATCTTGGCTTTCATATTCGGTCTTCCATCATCCTTGGGTATGTAAAATCCTGCTGTATTAGTGTTTAGAAGCAATAGCATTTTCTAAGGCACGGTGTAATTTTATGCTTTTTGACTCCACTGCAGTTCTAGAAGGGATTATTTTATTTCTCAGAGACTCATCAGTGAAATGTATCTGTGTTTTTGTAAGAAAAAAAAGAAGGGAAGGTATCAAACTTCGGAATGTTTGAAATTCATTCTGCTCTCTGTGGTGCTTTTTCTGGCACCCAAGTGCCTACCTTCTGTTACACTTCCCCAAAGAACAAACTATCTCCTGCATGCCAATGGTGCATGGAAATGGGCTGTGCAAACCCCGGGACTTGGACATTTTGCACCTGAAATGAGCTTGTGTTGTGTGTAAATGCACCACTTAAATCTACCCACAGTCTGATTCTCTGGCTCCAAATGCATTGGTAAAGTTCTGGTTCTAAGTTGCATGTGACTTTTCTGCAAGTCACCACAGCTGGTAGAAATCAGCTGTTTGGTTGTTGGACTATAGCTTTGACCACTGGATTTTTCTGGTCTCAAAATCTTGATGAAAATGTGAAACTCTGGGGACTATAGCACAGCTGCCTATGGATGCTGCTTCACATTCAGCTTCCCAGAGCTGAAGTGACTCCCAAAAAACTGAACAGGAAGCTGGAAACTCTATTGCTTTGTCTCTGACAAATGTAACCACCTCAGTGCTGCGTGGTCCTTTCAGCATTGGGGCAAGTTGAGGAATTCCTTAACATCCCAGTCAGTGGTTTTTTTATTTTGTGAGGAACAAGGTGACAGAATGAGCTTTAGATCTTGATCATGTTTAGCCCTACTACAAAAATTACAATCTTGATGTAAGAATATTCTTTGATCTGTGCTCTGTATTTACCTGGAGAAGAGTGAGTAGCCTTCATTCCTTGCACAACATACTTTTGAGTTTAAGTAGCTTATATATGCATTAGTACATACAGAATGACATATTATTATGAATATTAATTATGTATAACAATTGCTACATATATATAATATTATATTCTATTACAGTACATAATTATGTACTGTAAAATACGTACAATATGTACATCTATTACAGTACATAATATCTATAGATCCATATACTATTATGTTATGTATTGCTTTGCTAATTCTATGATTTTGAAAGAAGTTGTGAAATTGTCCTGGGAAGAGTTTGGGATATGAAGGAGTTCCTGCAAAGGAAAGTGTTGTTGAAATATTTACTGTTATTCCATCTATCTGAATATACTCTGTGTGTTTGAAAAAGTGCCCTAGAAATATTTACCTTTAAAATATTTTATTAGAAATATTTCCAGAAACCAAGTCTATCTCATGTCAGTTGTGCAGATTGCAGAAAGAAAAAATTGCAAAATTTTAGTTGAGTTTTTTTTAATCCTATCCTGCCATTGCTTGCCTTATCTTTACACAAATGATACTGTAGCAATTTTATTTTTGCTCAGGACTTGTTCAAAACCTTCTCATGAAACAGTAACGAAAAGCCAGCTTTTCAATTGATTTTTAAATATATATTTGTGAAAAGTGTCTGCTCTCTGAGATTATTTAGTCTTTTTATTGGAGACCAAAAACTTTGCTACATCTTTGTGAGAAGTTTCACTTGGTAGAGGTGGTAAATGTTTGATTAAATACTGAATTTTCTTGGGACTAGGAAGGAAAAAAACATTTTCTTGCCATTGTCTGATCTTCTGCTTTACAATTTTCCCATTTTATAAACAGGTACTAAGAGAGAAACTCTAGAGAAGAGTGAGAAGTTTTCCTAACACTACTATGCTAAGAACCCCAAAGACCTCATATGAATACTAAAAAAAAAAAAAAAACTCTGCAAGTTTCTTATTCTTGTGCCAACTCAGGATTTCTTTGTGTTTCCTCAGTCGTGCTGTTGTGAGTGTTTGAGATCCCAGAGTGGGCTGAGGTGTGGCAGGGTGATTGTTCCACCCCCCTGCCCAGCTGAAGGTGATGGAGCTTGTGGTGATGTTGTCCTTTCCTGGCTCTGCTGTAGTACCACAGCCCTGGTGCTCAGGATAGCCAAACTACTCCAGGTTTATTTGCTCTCACTAAGGCACCAAGATACAGGAGAGCAGTGGTGAAGACTCAGATGCAGAAAGTGCATTTCTCTGCTCTGCCACCTGCATGGCCTTTTCTCCCCTCAGGGTCACCTCCCTCTGCCAAGGGACATCATGTGGCAGCAACTCCCTGAAAAATCTCCCTTTTCTTTTGTTTTGCTTTACTCTTTAAGGAATATCTATTTAAAGATGAAGCAAAGTTAAAAGCAGGTTGTAGTGCTGACTGTGGTTTTTTTCTCTTTCCTTTCTTGTCCTCACCTTTTTCTTCCCTTGCCATTTATTTCCCTTTAATTTCAGGTGCCAAGTCTATCCTGGCAGGGATTCACAGCTGATTGTGCCAGAGCAGCAGTGGCACACGGGTTCTGGGCTATCTTGCAGAATTACTGTTTTTTAGATAATCCATTTCTATGTGTGTGAAGGTAACAAGGACTATTGGCAGGAGTTTCAGCAAGCCTCAGCTTCTCTTGGTAGTTCTGCTATGTGGAAAGCAATTGAGATTGCAGACCTTCTTTCATGTGTTCACCAAAAAGCCATCATATAGTCACAAGCTGGTCACAACCAGCATGGGATGGATTTCAGCCAGTTTTCCTTATTCTCTTCTCACTCCTATGGGAATTGATGACTTTTTCTGGCAATTCTGGAATCTGTTTCCTTTCCTTAGTTCCATGGTTTTTCTCTTAAACTTGGACCATTCATTCTCATCATTCTCCTGAAACCACAGCACCTTTGCAGAACTGCAAATCTGTGCTCCTACTGCTGAAAGAATGAAGTTATATTTCTGATACATGCCCATTTCTAAATCTCAAGACAAAAACCCTCTCCATGTGGTTTCCTGGCTGCCACTCAGAGCAGGAACATCTTGTCAGAGATCAGACTGCAAGTCTGCCTTCTGAAGATGCTGGCCCTGAGCTTGTTTCAGATCCAAACTGAAAAGACATGTAATTGCTAAACAAACTTGAATTTGTTTATTTTATAATATACCAGCAGCTGTTTTCTTGTACAATGTCCAAGATTTCTCCAGACAATCTACTTAATAGAGCTCTGTTTCCTTGGGTCAGTTTGCCTACTTTATTTGTTTTCTTTCCAACCTCTGTTGGGGTGAGTTGTAGTCATTGAAACAACCATTTTTTCTTTAGGTAGAAGCAAGTAACTTATTTCAGGAATGAGGATGGTAAGAAAATGTTGTGTTCATTCAGTTAGCTGTATGAAAAACATCAGATGTTTATATAGATGATTCTATTTCCAGCATGCCCAGTGTGGGGTTTCTTACCTAGCTCTGGAGGTCTGTTCCTAGATGGATGCTTTGTACCTGTGGTGTTGTGATCAGCTGGGGAAGGGCTCCTGCTGAAGAGAGCAAATCTTGGTGGGAGTTTTGATCCTCAAGAAAGGACATTCTATTTTGAGATGAAAACATGTTATTTGTCTCACTGGGGAGTAGAGCTCACCCAGACATTGCTCACATCCCAGAATCAGGTTCTTCGGAGGGAGCCAGAAGTGTCCAGAAGATCTGATGCAACTGTGCAGCATAAAGGTCAGATCCAGTCTGTTGGAAAACAGTCCTTTGGTTTTAATGATTCTGAGATCTGACCATATGTATTTGTTGACTCTAGTTGGGTTGTTGAGCCAAATGCTTTTCCTCACCCTTGAGATGCACACGAGATCCTGGAGTTAGAAGGCAAAGGCAGGGACACTCCCAGGTGTAGATGGGGGAGCTGCTTTCCACAAGTCAGACAAAAAGTTAACAGTCTGTTTCTATATGACAAAAACTTACATGCATAATGTGCCATTTGGCTTAGAACAGCCGTCTCACATTTTCACTGACATCATGTTCCTGTCTCCATCAGAAACTTTGTGTCTTTTGGTTGGCTTGCATTCCTCACAAAGTAAGAACTCTGTGAGAAGAGTTGTCTTTGTCAGTTTTCTAAACTGGCTGGTCGTTGACCACTGTGTTTTATTGTAGCACTGTAGTTTTACACAGCTTTTAGAAAGAGGACAAAAAAGAAATTCCTACAATGTTTGCAAAACAAGTAAAATGAGAATGTTTGTTTCCTCTTGTATTCTTGCCTCTCTCTGCTGCTGAAGATACATCTTATATATGGTGCAACTTAGCAAGAGATCTCTCTGTGTACCTTGTGTTAAAATTAACTTTTCAACAAAAAAGGGAATGTGATTATGTAGTTTTTAAGATTGAGTGTAAATGTTGCAGATGCTACTGGGCATGTCAGTGTGTATGCATGGGTTAACTTCAAGATTTCCTGTATGTTCTTAGCATACTCAAGGACATGTAGTCTGACAGTATTGTGAAAGTTGTTGATGCAATTTAAAGTAGTCTTTTTCAGATCCTGTTTGGAGTCAGCATGTTTATTTGAAATTTATAAAAACAGCAGCAATATAAATACAGAGTAAGTGAAATCATGGCAACATAAAGGATAATCTAAGCATATATGATGAGCCACACAGTAAAATAATTGCTAAAAGTCTTAATTAAGATGAGAACAGACAGTGTTAATGAGAAATAAAGGCTGATCCATGCTTTAGTTGTCACAGTCAGCCTGATTTAAGCACTTTCAGGGCCATTGAGCTGAAAACATTTTTAGAGCATAATACAATGGAGAGGCCATTATATCAGACTGAACATTTTGCAGAGCAGCACTATTAGGAGATTTGTGATAACTAGATGGCAGACTGGATTAATGCAGTAGACTCACATCCAAATCTCTCCTAGGCCAGGAACAAAAATGAATGTGGATTGTGGGTATACATAACAGTGACTGTCACTCTGCCATGAACAGTCTTTTGTAACATAGAAAAAAATTCAGGAAGGCAATAGAAGAGAGTTTCTCAAGTCATATCTAAAATGCTGAGAGAGGATTTAGTTTAATTAGATCAGTGTTTTCCTTTCTTAAGTGACACTTCCCTTCCTGTTTATATTTTCCATTGGATTTTGTTTTACTGTAAGGTGAATTTGCTGAGAATGTGTCTGTGTTTCAGAAGTTTATTTGACTGTCTACCAGCACTGCTGAAGAGACATGAACCCATTCTTGTGCTGGATTTAGAGATTACCTAAAGTAGCAGCGTTTGGGATTAAGACACTGCTTTTATTAGTTAATATATAAAACCTAGAACATTTCAACACTGAACATTTTAGTGTCATGCTGATAAAGGAAGGATTTTGTGTGTGTGTGTGTGTGTACAGATTTCTCTCTTATCAACACTTAGTCTTTCCCTTCATTTGGGAGCCATGGTTTTTCACTTGACCCACAGTCCCATCAGTTCTAGAAGCTGGGACACACCAAGCACTGCAAAAATCAAGACAAGCTGGGAACAGCTCCTTGTGTTCCCAGCCAGAGTGAGGCAGATGTGCACACAATGGGAGAGAGAGGGGGGTGGCAAGTTCTGTAAATAGTTCTGTAAATACCTTCTGGTGAGGGCTTGGATGGAAGATCCATTGTCTGGTACTTTGCCCAGGCTGTGTAACACACTGAGGCAAAACTGCAGTGGGCATAATTCTGTACTGACTTGGGAGAGGCCTCAAATAGTTCCCTGGGATTCTCCCTCTCTGTCCTGTTCCTGCACTGCATTCAGCTCATGCACCATGAGAAGCACAGGGCAGCTCTTGGTGCCAGGACCCATCTGCTGAGTTGGAGCTGATGGTGATAAAGAGAAAAACTTCCAACACATAAATGAGCAGCAGAATCCCATGCAATTTTTCCATGATAATGGTTTTTTATTATTTGAATGAGTAGTTTCCCCCTTCTCCTTTCTGCAAATAAAGAAACTTTGGCCTTGATTGTGGCAGTGGGGCTGGAGCACTCTGCCCACCTTGCCCTTGTCCTGGGGCTGAGCAGCAAGGCAGGCACTGAGAGGCTTAAATCCCCCTTCAACATTAGGGAAAGTTCTCCCATGCTGTTATTCACACTCTGTGCCCCTTATGGAGAAAGCATGTGTGCATTAGGTGACTGCTAAACATTAAATAAAATATTGCAAAGCTTTCTTTCTCAGGGGGCAGTAGCAAGGAGAAATGGTAACTCAAAATCTCAGTGCTCCTGTGGCAGCAGTGTGAACTCACCAGAGCAGTTCGTCACTACCAGCAGTGCACCTTCTTCCACTACAGGAAAATGCTGAGGTGGTTTATGTACTTCTAGTTGATTTTAAAGTTTGGACTACATCCTGATCAAGAGAATTCTGAACAAAGTAATTTTAGGAGTATTTTTCTCTCCTATTTATATGCATTCGAACAGAAACTAAGATTAGTACTCAAAGATATTTAGAATATAATTGTATTTTCAGTGTTTCTTCCGTGCTGTATCATTAAAGATTCAGCATTGCCTGAAGAGTCAATTTGCAAAAAAGTAAATTTTATCAACAGTGATTCATAAATTATTTGTGTCTTCAGATTGATACAAAAGACATCTGGATAAATACTGAATCTGAAAAATCTAAATCTAAATACTAATCTGAAAAATTATAATATTGAATTATTAAAATTACTTGCAAATTAACACAGTTTTGGGTTAGATTGCATCTTTAGGAAAGTAAAATATTAATTTGCTGCATTCTTAATTCACTAATTTTTTCAGATTAAAAAGGTTTTGTTTAGGAATTTTTTTTGTAATTTAATTTTTAGGCATTTTGAAAAATACTAAAAATAAAACTGATGATTTTTGTTGTGCATGAGCTCCTGCTCTTGACTGAAAAATAATGGTCTATCATTTCACCAGAAAAAAACGTATATTTTCTAAAATAATTACTTTCAGGCTTAGGAGAGTTCTGTGGTGTCCTCCAGCTAAACATGGAACTGAAATAGTTTTTAGACAATTCTGATTAATACAATAGCTGGAATAATTAATACAGTAACTAAAATATTGTAGTCTTACACAAAAACACCAGGATCACTTTTGTTTCTAGATGTAATGATTTTCATCTTCGTTTTCTCCCAATATTTTTAGCTGTGCACAGTCTCCGTCTTCCCGTAAAGGCAGATATTCAGTATCTGCGAGTAAACACTGAAAAATCACTTGCTTGATTACACTCGTGGGCCATTAAATATCTGCTTTCATCTCTATAATTCCTCTCTTCTCAGGGCCTGGGCAGTGGGACTCAATCAGCCATGTGTTATCTTTCCCAGATCCTTTCGGAGCATAGCGCAGTGCACAGGAATGCAGTTTGTCAAACACATTGTGTCTGAAATCCTTTGTTGGGAGAAGTGGAGAGAAAGAGATTATAAAATGCCTCAAACCCTTCAATAAGGCCATTCCCAGGTTTCTTGTATCTGTTCAGCCCAACAAAGCGTTCATACCTCGCTTTGATGTGTAGGATGGTGTATTACAGCATATAGTGTGTTTTGTATCTCACAGCAGCATCTGTTGTCCAGGCTTCAGTTTACAAAGAATAACTTACTTGGTTATAGCAACTTACTTTGTTTTGGCAAGTTTTTAGGCTCAAGGACAGCAGAGAGGGGAATTTAGAAGAAATAAATACATCTGTTGTCTATAATATTGGTTTTCATAGGTGGTGAGGTTTAAGACCATGGTGTGTTTTGTAGGAGAGGTGAACAAAAATACCCAATCAGACCACAGATGTGTGTTTTTCATTATTCTGCTAATACATACCTCTCAGAGGTAAAGCTAAACAGTGTGAATAACTTCTTGAAGCTCTTAACTTCTGTCACCCTGAGGCAATCTCTGTCTGACTTTCTGTAGTGTTTCCTCCTCAAAATTCTAGACACAAAAAACATTTATGTGCGATACACTGGCACTGTAGGTTTAAGTCGAACATTTTGCACTGGAGTAGTTTCGAGAAATTAGCCTTGAATAGGTAGGAGCAGACACATTGCAAAGTGCCAAATGGGTTGCAAAGTCCACCCTGATGTCACTTACAGCAGTGTTTTGGGCAACACATGCAGTTTTCAGCATAGCAAGCTGAGTTACAATGTGAATTCTCTGCCAATGTATTCTGAGAGAATTTGTCTCTCCTTTACAGGTCAGATATTCAAGGGGAAGTCTGGGAAGGCTTTGTAATGCAAATCTAGCTAGCCTTCGTTCACACAAGGAATGTTAGATGCTGACCCATAAGAGCTGAGTTCAAGATTTCTGTGAATATGTGGGATTTGAATTAACACGGTAATGAAAGGCTCTAAGAGTATAAGGTGCATTCAGTGTCTAAATCACTGACATGGTTTAGAAAGCTAAATTTGTCTCTATGATGATTAAAAGAAAGTTGGTTGATACTTTTCTTTGGCATAAACATTAGCAGAAATCCACCCATTGCACTTGGATGTTTGTTGAGCAGCTGGTGTGTTTTGTTTAATAGAGTAAAAGAGAAAAGTGGTAATAGGTTTGTTGGAGATGTGCTGTGTTTATGGCAGATGACAGAGAATTGAGATGTAAAACAAATAGCAAAGAAACAGATCCAAGTAAAAGTGCTTGGTTATATTATTTGGCAGATTTTGTGTGTTAGAAAATATAAAGCACATTAACAGGCATATAAAAATGCACCAGACAGTAACAGCCACTCAATTTATACAAGAAAAAAATAACAGTGAGATAACTTATTCAGCTCTGTGGGACAGACAACTTCCTGGACTATCCTTTAAATCATGATATTTTCATGAAAGATTAGAATATAGATGCAGAATAGAGAAATCTCAAGTTTCTACATGAAACAGAGACATGCAGAAGTGTTCATATTTGCCCCAGAGTATGTTTGTCTTTTATTACACTGTTTTGTTGACTATATATCTCTTTTCAGCTCTGTTCTTTTGTCTTGTGGAACACGGTCCAGGTGAAAAATAAAAGTTACAGATACAATTATTGGAGGACTGGATATGCATAATTTTTTGTAATTTTATTTTAATACTAATATTTTCTATTTTTCTTTCCTTTTCCACAGAGGGTATGAACTGTATGAACAAAGATCATGGGTGTGCACACATCTGCCGGGAGACACCCAAAGGTGGGGTTGCCTGTGAATGTAGACCTGGCTTTGAACTTGCCAAAAACCAGAAGGACTGCAAATGTAGGTAGATGAAGATTAAATTTCCAATGCCCAAAAATGTCTTGTTTTCTTCATTGTTGTTATGTTCCAGAAGAAGTTAACTTTGTTTTGGCCAAAGGTGATTTACAATTTTAGTAATGAGGGGTTTTTTTGCTGTAGAAGATGCATTTGGGGATGGATAAGAGGGATCAAATAATAAAATGTTGGCAGTGGCTCAGTTATCAAAATCATAACTTTTCTATCTTCCTATGAATGCAGAAAAGTGAAAGATCAGTTTCATCCAGACTTTCCTTGTAAATCAATACAAATAAAGCAAAGTGGATTCTGACTTGTAATATTTTGAAGGTCCACAAAGGTGGATGCATCAATGAATTTAATGATAAACCTCCTAGAGCTATCAAATTAAGAGTGTCAGTTCCAATTTTTTTTTAAAGACAGAAATGATTGCTCTAATCTTGATTCCACTGCTCACAGTCTATAGTTATTTCTTGGAAAACATACAGCTGCATCATATATACTGCTCTTCAGAGAAAAGCCCAGAGTGGTGTGTTCTTGAAGCTAGGATGCTAAAGATGCAGATACTCATTAGCCCACAAACTTAGAAATTGTTCTGCACAGGTTCAGATAATTGAACTCAGCATCGTATTCTGTAAGCTTCAGAACTGAAGAACTGAACTTTCTGATGGCTTCAGTGAATCTCAGATCTGGGTCCAATAGCTTGCATTTCTACTTGGTAGCTTTGAGAGAGAGAAAAGAAGTGCAGTAAAACAACATAGAATGTTTGTTGCTTTGCACAGGGCCAGTATTTTTAAAAGTCCTTCTTACACTTCAGTTTTTTCTTCCTGAGATCTCCAATACATAAATACACATTGATGATATTAGTTCCCAAGTACAAAGTCAAAAGAATCACTTTTTAATGTTATAAAGAAATGTCACAGAGTATTGTACAGCTTGATTTCTCCTTAATGTTAAGAGGTTACACAGGGCCAAAGGCAAAAGCACAGAGAAAAATGCCCTTATGGTAATTTTCATTCTCAATGTTTATTAGTAGTGAATATTGCGTGCTGTTAATTGGAGTGCAACATCAGCTACATTGGTGAAGTGTGGGAGGATGTTTACTTATGTTGTTATTATTTGTTTCCTCAAATTCTTATATTCTTTGGGAGTTTCAGTAATACATGGTGGCAGGAGGATGAGAGCCTTTTCTGGAACATTATAGGGTTTAATAGAGTAAAAACTTCAATTTATTCTGTGCCCTCTGGTGTTCAAACTGTAGTTGGAAGTATAATGAACTTTTGGTGACAGACTTCTAAGAAGGGACACTGATTTTTCCAAGGCTGCAGAACTTACTTTGGAGCACACCAGCCTCTAAATCCACAGCACATTCTTGCAAATGTGACCCAGAGTCTTATTTAAAATAATTACTTCTGGTCCTTCCAAATGCACAGAAGTATAGAGGTGTAGCCAGATAGCCTGGGACACTATGTGAGATTACAGCAGGCTACTTGTAGAAGCCTAATTCTGAAGCCGAGTCTCAACTTTAAAAAAAAACAAAAGTTTTTCACAGCTAACCATTTCAGTGGAATTGGCTTAAATTCTGACCTGCAGTTTTGCAATTGCTCAGTGCAGCTCTATTGCAGGGCTGGACATCTCCCACTTGCCAGCCTGGGCTGGGGCTGTAGCCCTGTATAACAGGGACTGGTAGGGCCTGATACACCCTTGTAAAACCCTGTATCCCTCTCAGTTATGCTGGTTTATCATGGTCCTCAATGAGTCCATGCCTTTCAGGGTTTGTCAGAGCTTGCTGCTCTGGTTTTTTTAATGTGAACAAGTGACAGAGAACGTAATACCTCTTAGTACACCTAGTACTTCTGTGGGTGAATTCTTATCAGCCAGTTTACAATTCAGTCAGACCACTGGGAGAGGTTTTCAAATGTATTGGCCCAAGGCCTTTGGTAACAAATCAAGTCTTCCTTAAAGGAAGGTCTTAAAATAAGTTAGAGAGCAGAAACACTTGGAGGAAGGCTCCATGCTTTTTGTGCGTGCATCACACAATTGTCATTACATGCTAGTTACATAATCACATCCCATCTTCTCGTTTACCTTCCCATGCTGATAAGGCAGTCATTTTTGCTTCATTCAGTGTCCATGATGGTCAGTGCTCATTGAACAGGCTTGTGTTCAGTAGCTTCCTCTCCATAATTTAGTCTCATGCCTTTCCTGCTTCACAGTATTTAAACCCTACTGTGAACATAAAATTTTTCGTTCCCTCATGGATTTTCCCATGATACTCATTACTGTGATATCAAAGTGCTTTGTAGACATTTGTAATGTATTTTCAGAATACTCTTCTCAAGTTAAAAAGTACTGCTTTGACTATCTTACAAAAGAGAAATTAATAAAAATATATTAATGTCAAAGTAATTTAGTAGTGATAGGTGATTAACAAGAGCCACACAGAACCCAGCTAAGCATTTACAGCACATGAATATGATCCAAGCCAAACTCCTGATGGCTCCAGCTGTAGTTGCAAATTCCATAGGAAAAGGACTCTAACATCAGTCACCTGTAATAGAAGAGACACAAGTAACCTGCCAAGCTCTAAGTAGGAATTCCACAGTGAAGGCAGAAATAGGTTTGAGTTTTTAGGGCTCTTTTCACTGTCTGAAGAAGACTGTTCTTTCTTGACAGTCCATTTCGGGTTTGCTGCTCACTCTGCAGCAGATGAGAAAAAAGAATCCCAGATGTTTCCACAGCCCTGACTTTCCCCAGCTTCACTAGGCACTAAATGAGAAATTAGCGTTTTCTGCATTTGTCATTCGGGAGAGTTATCATGACACAACAGGCCTATGTATAATTCTGGTATTTTGTAGCTTTTGAGTACTTAAGATTGTAGCCTTAATGGTTTCTTAGTGTAAATTTTAAGTATGTGATTTCGAGTTGCCCAACATG
Organism: Acridotheres tristis; assembly: GCA_037013685.1. Classification (NCBI taxonomy): domain Eukaryota; kingdom Metazoa; phylum Chordata; class Aves; order Passeriformes; family Sturnidae; genus Acridotheres; species Acridotheres tristis. The sequence goes on from CM072885.1 coordinate 64,191,511, forward strand.
TTAAGAGAACGCTGAAGTGTTGAGGCTGAAAGAGACCTCAAGAGCCATCTGGAAATACACCAAGCAGAATCACACAGATCCACACACGATCCCTCAGATGAGCTGCATCCTTTAGATCCAAAGCATCACTAAACTTCACCTTCTGGGAATTTACTGCTACTCCTGTAAACGACTTTTGTGGCCTCTGGTGTGCACAAGCCCAGAAGATTATGCTTTGTCAGTAATTTTCATAGATACTTGCTGGAAGCAGAAAGAAGATACTTCAGAGCAGTCCATTTGGCTCCACTTTATGTTGAAAAAAAAATGGGAATTTACCTCTTCTTTCTACATCTGTATCCATGATAGATACTGAGATCCTGCTCTTGAGCACGATTGCATTAGAAATTTTTGATAAACTGAAGATTTTTTCCCCAAATATGAACAAACTAAGACATTTTATGTTCCTCTCTTTCTTAGCTGGAAGCTTAAAAATAAGAGGAAATCTAAAGCAGATTCACATACCTGCAAGTTGCAACCTCAAAGAGTTATAAACAATTGAAAGCTGAATCTTTTAATGAAAAATGCTGAGTAACCCTACCTACAGCTGTTTCTATCTGCCTCCTTGGATAATAATGGTTTAAGTGAGCAGGAAGGCTAGTGCAAAGTAATTCTAAAAATCCTGTCCAGTGCTTTCATAATAAAATGCCAACCTCCCTATGCCAAGTGGCAGCTTTTCAGCTCCTGCTGAGAGTGTCCTCATGCCACTGTTTGCTATCAGTACGAAGATCTCCAGAATGTTAAAAATGTAAAGCCTTACTAGAATAAATCATGTAAGCAATGTTGCATGCACAGCTTTATGACATAGAGGTGCCCATATATTTATGTAAATTACATATTTAATGGTCAGTTGAGTTAAGAAACAGTGCAGTTTTCAAGTTATCTGGCATGACAACATGCTCATTTGAAAAGCCCATTCTACAAAAAAGAAATTTCTGTCTTGTGACAAGTTCTATGGCATCTGAGCCACGGTATTTATTTCAGTCCACATGTGGACAGGATCAAGACATTGTTATATTGGGAAATTTCTTAGGTTACCAAGTAATAAATGCTAGATTAAATAATTGGCCGTTTGTTTTCAAGTACTTCTTGTCATGGCCATGTAAGATGGAAGAAACCAGAAAGAAGGTTCTGTGAAACTTCAGAGAAGCACTGAAAACAGAATTTAGGCTGTAGAGTGAAGCTGAATTCTGATATTTTCTGTCTTCTGGGGAGGTTAGCATGGAATATCAGTACTTAGTGGAATGCATTAAAATCCTTCTTGTTCTTTAAGATATCATTTCTCTTTCAGACAGTTGTTTCTCATTTTTCATGATCAAAATGTCACTTCTAGACTAGTCCATATATTTCTCTGGGTGCAAGCACTGGCCCACATGCCAAGCTGTGTCTCAGGACTGTTTGGCTCAGCCCAGTCAAACTGAATAGATGCTGCTGGTCCCAGTGTGGCCAAGTGGACAGGTAGGGCTTCATGCCACCTGCCAGGGCCAGAGAAGTGTCTGGCCAGCCCAGGACCCTGAGCATTGTAGTCAGTGAAAAGAATGAACCTGGTTTGAAGGCACTTGGAAGCCCCAGTGTCAGCCCTAAAGCTCTTTATCCAAGTGGCAGAGTGCAGGGAGAGCTGACTGGTGATTTGGCTGCCAGCACTGGACGTGTCCCACGTGTCCCTGTGTGTCATTGTGGGGTTTCTCTGCTGTTGTACAGGGCATTTCTCCCACTAAGGGAAAGAGCCCAGCTTTTTGACTGCACTTAAGACACATGCAGATGCTGAAGCACTGTCAAAAGATGGTGTTACTCTGGTTTTAAATCTGCCATTTGGGGATAAGTATGTCTAACAGATATGTGAACGTTCTCCTTTGGTAAAAAAAACAAACAAAACAAACCCAACCAACCCAACCAAAAAATACTCACTATTTTCCATCTCTTTATTTTAACATGATTTATGATATTTTAAGGTGATCTGTGTCAGTTGGGATTTACCATTTTGCCTCTGTTTCCCATTTTAATATCACAGACTCTGAATGAGCACACAGTTGTTTGCATAGCTGCAGAGTCCAAATTTATCAGAAATAGTTTTTAATGCTTCTCGAATGCTCACTGATACTGCTTTAATTCTTTCTGACAAAAATGGAGTAGATCTGCATGTCTATTTGCTATTAAATAATTATTATTTTCTTCCTCTAAGCAAGAGAAACTTCTCACTGTGTCACTGCCACAGAATGAGGACTGGATGAAAATTGAAGTGACATACTTTAGAAATGGATTTTGTGCCAATTTTACCTGTAGAGCTGTCAAACTTCAAAATGGTGATTCAAGTTACTTAAAATAAATAAATAAATTGTAGCCTGGACAGAAATTCAAATCCTCCAAAAACATGACTTACTAATGTTTCTAGGAGACAGGAAAAGGAACTGACCTACATGTGCATTCATGGACTGGCTAGAACAGGAACCAGTAACTTTAATGTGCAGGGAAGCTGTAAAAGTGTGTGATTCTGCAGGATTTGCTATAAATGCCATCAGCCTAGTACAATTTTTTCATAGACAAATATAGTAAGGAAAAGTTCCTCATATTACGTGGGTCAGAGCAAGCGTATTAAGATATTTTCATCTCTGCCAGCAGAGGCTTTCAGCAAGGAATGCCAAAAATAACCACTGGAGTCACATTTTTAAATACACACTTTGTTGCTGATTGCACTTTAAAATCCTCAATAAAAATACTGTTGGCTAGAAATGTATTTAAACATCTGGCATAAACAACATCTTAAAGTTAATTTGTGATGGCATTGCAGTCTAACAAGGATAGAAACTCCACATAGTCCTAGAGGCATATGGGGTCAAGTAATAAGCATGCCCTCATTGGAAAGGTGGGAACTTTAAGAATAGAGAATTAACATAGAATTTTGTTTGTTTTGCATCAAAAATAAAAACCAAAATATTACTGTGTATTCAAGGGAAAGAAATGTTGCTTCCTTTGGATGCAAAGCAAAGCAGACTGATTTGCTTCAGCTATTTTTTCACAAAAATAAATTATTAGGTAAGCTATAAAAGTGGAGAAGGAGAAAGAATGCCCGAGGGTGGCTGTTCCTTAGGGAGTTGTGTAATGCAATTCCTTGCAAGTTTAGGATTCTTATGATTTGGGGTATATTCCCTCCTCTGCCTGGTTGGACTGAACCCACAATTTCCCTTTTCCAGTCTAGTGCACAAACTGTTAAGCTCCAGAAAGGGAACATGGGTCAGGCAGGTCTCCCCATCTTTCTTACTGCCATTCTTTCCAGTTGGATAGAACAGTGATATTCCTGGAGAGTGAGGTGGGAATCCAGGCACTCTCTCCTCTCAGAGATCTGCACCAAGGCTATTTGCTCTCTGTCTCTGAACAGCACAAGGGTTTTTATCCCAAGTGTACAGTGGGAAGGACCAAGGATGCTTTCACCTGTGGTGGCCTCAGTCTGTACTCACTTGAGAGGTGGACGATTCCTATTGTGATCTTTGCCAGAATTCAGGAGCTGAAATTGTAAACTTGTGGTTCCCATACTGGCAGGAGGTTTTAATGGGAATTCTGTTGGGTATGCTGTGGTGGGTCTCCCTCAGTTGCTGTTTTTAGAACTGTTCCATTTTAAGCTAAATACTTCAGTGATTACTGAGAGTGGCATGGCTGCTCAGCACTGAGGAACTCACACCAGAGGTGGGATATTTCATTTCCAGTTACTGTGATGGAAAATTCCAGTCTACTCCATTTTCAGGAGCTAGAATTAAAGCAGGGTCACTGAGTTCAGTGGGGAAATATATGAACTTAGTCCTCTTGCATTAGATACAACCTGAGATTTTAGTTAGATACAGGATTTTCAAATCCTTTTAATCATTATCTTGGTTTTACTGTATATTGCAACTTGTTACCCTGCCTCTTTTATAAACTCTTATCTAGAAGGAAAATTCTGCTCAGACCAATGTGAGGAAGCTCCTTCTTATTACTGGGAGTCAGTATTTAAATAAATGTAGTCTGAATTTAAATTACCATAACATTTCAAAACATTTAAGTCCTCTGAAATGATAAATATAGAACTAAATAATGGCATATTGAATTTTCCCCATATTTGCCAGTATGTATTTACCAGTAAAGAACCTAGTCCAAATAAAGACAGTAAATTGAATTCAGAAGACAGCCAGATCAGAACTGTTATTCACCATCCAGGTGTGCAGCTGCAAAGGATGAAATGATACAGGGGCAAGTGAGAGGCTTTATTAAATCGTGCTAACCAGCTTAATATTTTAAATCTGGTTTGTCTTAGCTGGCAGAAAATCCATTGTGTGACAAAGGTAATTAATTGAATCTGATCTATTGATTCATGTAACCTTCAAAACTCTACCTATTCTCACAAAAAATGTTTTCTTTAATTTATGTTTAGTACTTTTTTACCAGAGGGCACTTGAATTGCTAAGAGGAGCTGCTCTTCACTATATTTCTGGAAGTGAAAGTGGCATCTCCAGTGCTTCCTTCCTGGCTGAGGCCAGCACATGGCATAGCTATAACAGCTGTGTATTTTTTGTTGCAAAGGAAAAAAGAAAAAAAAAAAAACAAACCCAAGCATTTCCTGTTTTATTTTTAAACTTGTTGCTTTAGGGGGCCAGTACTTTGTATAATGGATTTCAAGACTTTTGTGGTTCTGTTCTTGCTACTTGGTCTCTGCCTTCTCTACTGAGAGAATGAAGGGGCAACAAAAGACAGATGCTGTCTGTGAACCTGAAACTGCATTTGTATTGGTAGATTGTTAATTTCATCATGGATATGAAGCATGTAGCTTTTGGAATTGGCTAAGGGTCACACTAAAATTATTAATACAAAAAGAGTGGGGAAAATGCTTTTATTTTTTCTTTCTCTTTTTTTTCTTCATTGTATGGCTTGAGGGAGGGGCCAGAAGGAAGAAATAGAAATAATTGCAAGCACAAATGTTCTGTTGCCTTATGTCTTGGTATGTTACTGCTCTTCTGTGTTCTGAAAGGCTCTCAAGACTAATTGGTTTCATTGTCATTTTATTTGTATATACATATATACATATTCATTTGGGGCTTAACTAGTAACCTGTAACTATGGGAATGGAGGCTGCCAACACACCTGTGATGACACAGATACTGGTCCTGTGTGTGGCTGTCATCAGAAGTATGCCCTGCACTCAGATGGCCGAACCTGCATTGGTGAGTACTTCTCTGCAGCACGTTTGATTTTGGGTTGCTCAGAATTTCTGTGCCGTGTGTGTGGGGCTGTGTGTGTGTGAGGATGTGTCCCACAAGAGGTGTTCCAGCAGCTCCTGGCTCAGCCAGGCACACACGGAAGCGTTTGTGAGTGTTCTGTCGAAATGTTTGTTGGTGAAATATCCCTTTGTTACCCGCTTGTAACTTTTGTTTCTGTTCGTAACTATTTTTGAAGTTAAAAGGCGTAGAACGTTCATCGTTTTGAATGAAAGTTCAACTCTTCACTTTTATTTGATTTCCTTGCTTGAGCAAGGTTAGAAAAATTACCTCCCTTTCTGAGTTATTACCAGGGAAAAGGAGTCATCATTATGTGCTTTCTTCCCTGGTGTATGTTTCATGATTCTGAAAACTACAACGCTTGTAGTGACTAAGCTTTCATTCAGAATATCAGCAGGAAAAAGCCGATCAAGACACGGAGCATCTTGGCAGATGCTTCGCAAATATTTATGATTATAAAGTGTATAATTTGCTTAACACCATTTCTTTCCACTCCACTTAAATTTTAAAGAGTGCATTTTTGCATAGTGCAAGTTAACATTTGAAAAGTCTTACTCACAGATCAGAACCTGAAATCCATAATGGTTTTCATTGGCATTGCAGACGTGTTGACTTTTTTTTTGTTTGTACAATTTCAAGTTCTTACAAATTCTTAGCCATTTCCTGAGGTTAAAAAAACACAGACACATATTTATCATATTTTCTCTCCTATACTGCAAGACAGAGCATTTGAAACTCACGGAAATCTGTCAGTTACCTTTAGCCAGTGTGTCTTGGTCAGATCCATGGCATAAAGCTCCGTGGCTGCCCAGAGCCTTGCTCTCTTCTGAGGGGTTTAATTGCACAAACTGTGGGTTAGGGAGAGGTTTATGCTGGCAGAGGTAAAGCTGGAGGGGGCTCAGTGCTGGGCTCTGCCTTTTTGTCTGCACAAGGTGTGTCTGAGTGCAGGGGATCTCTCAGTGAGAGCTCCATCCTACAATCCCTGTCCTGGGCCAGTTCCAGATGGGGAGAACTTGCAAGAGTGGGAGCTTTGAGAGCAGGGTTTATTGAATGCATAATTGATCTTCTGTTTATTGTTGTTCACTAATATCCTTGGATTGATGTTCTATTTTGTCCAGCATGTAAAAAATTATTTTAAAAGCTGTGTACATTGCACCTATTTTTATTTTTTTTTTTTACTTTTTTTCCCATTTTTGTAATGTAATACATACAACTCCATGTTACATTCCTTGGTCTTGTGATGTAAGTCACATATTACTGCCTGTGCTGATTTTCTTCCCTCTAAAATAGTTCTTTCTCTTAGAATACTTCTAATTTTTTTTTTTTTTACATTTATTTATTACTGCTTTCTGGTGATGGTACCTGATTGCCTGTCTTGTCTGATAACTGACGTTTATTAATTATTTACAGAGAAAAAAAAAAAACAAACAAACTCAAACAAAAGCCTCTATTGCAGCCTGATCCCATCTAGAACTTGTTAAAAACAAAACAAAACAACTTCTTGTTACCACTCAACCATGTAGAGTTGCCACAAACAAAACCTGCCAGCCTCCTCCTCCTCCTCACTTCAGTGATTCCAGTGTTTGCTGTCTTCAGTGGTGTATATATTCCAGGCATCACTGCAAGAATGCAAACTTCTGCAATGCCAGATAAATACTTGTTGACCCTTTGTCTAACATATTTTGTCTTTGTTTGCTTGTCTTAACCTTTTACTTTTTTATGTTTGCTGCATGTGAAAGTCCCCACTTGCATTTTCATTTTTTGTTTTCCTAATGAGCATTTCCCTTTTCCTACACATCATTTTATTTACCCAGCTGCTGCTTCTCCATTGCTCTCCTGTATCAGAAATCTTTAATTTTATTTCACCTACTGATCATCTCTTTCCGCGCTTGTGACTGTTTCTGTGTATTTCTAATGAAGCATAACCAAAGTCCTCATTATGCTGTATGAAACTCTTACATGTAGGATGTCAGAGACTACCTTGTAAAGTGACCTCTGATGGCATCATCCTGCTCACTGCATGCTAATAAAATTACTAAACCCTCTTCTTGCAACATCTTTCCTAGCGTTGAATGTTTAGCTAGTAGTGTTTCATAGACAAGCAGGCAACCAGCACTGCCCAAATTGATCTTTTTTTGTGTTTGTTTGGTTTGTTGTTTGTTTATTTTTGTTGTTGTTGTTGTTGTTGTTGTTTGATTTGCATGCTGCTGTTCCGTTTCTCAGTGTGTCCATGTGTTCCAGGCTATGGTGCATCCATGCCCATCCATCACCGGACTCTTGTCGCTCTCTCTGTCTGTCTCAGTCTTCTGCCTGCCACCTTCAGATCCTGGTGCCCCCATTAGCCTAGTTTGTCTTCTCTAGTTTGTTTAACTAGCCTTCCTGAATTTTAATTTTCATCATTAACACCTCTCTGGGGCACCCACGTTAGCTGTCTCGTTCTTCAGTAGAAATCCAGCTTCCTCTGTGTGATTAATTACTTCTGAGTTGACCATTCTTCCTTCTCACCCTCTTTCTTCCTCCTTTCCCTAAACACCCTTTTAATTTTTTCCTGGGTTCTCAAAGGGAATTAACTCTCTAACGGGGATTTAGTGCTTTCATGCCTTGCTTCTTGGCTTTGGCTGTGCCATGCCAAGAAACTGTCTTAGGCAGCGGAAAATTGGGCTTGTGATTAACCAACTGCTCCATGTTTGTCCCTTACTTGTGTTTTAGAGAAGGATGAGGCTGCAATTGAGAGTTCTGAGTACAATGCCACGTCAGTAGCTGATGTGGACAAGCGGGTGAAACGGCGGCTACTTATGGGTAACACTTTTCTTCCACTTCCTTTGTTGTGCTCTCACTTTTGTCTGTATGTGTGTGGGGGGGAGGTTCTCTTTTGGTCTCATTTGGTTTTGGTCTCCTTTGGTTTTTGGTTTGGCCTGTTTTTTTTTTTTTTAACCTGACTTCATCTGTGTGGAAAGGTCACCAATTTTGTTAAGTTCTCATCTGTTGTACAACTTCATTCCTTGTTTTTAAACTTTTTTTTTCCTAATGCTGCAGCTTTAATGTTCAATTTTCTCTTCATAGAAAGAAGCTTTTGCCATTAACCTTACTTAGCTTATGCAAGCTACTTTTTACATGTGATTTGTGTGTTTGTGTGTATGTGTTGCTGTAGAATTCCTGAAAAATCTCCTGTTGCAGACCTGCCTATTGACTTAAAAGTGGATGATAATGACGATATAAACCAATGTTCTATTACATCTGTGGTGGTGTTAAATGAACAAGTATATTTGCCTAATTTAAATTTCCTGTTCTTTTGATTGAAATATAAATATTATAACTGGAAATTCATTGATTTCCTTTGTGCAGATAGTTTAGTAACCACTGAAAGATCTTTCCCTAGTGACTAGTGAGCTTCTGTACATTCTTCTTTCTGAGGCATGGCTTGTTTCTCTGTGTTGTTGGAGCCTGAGTGTGGAAGAGAGTAGGAAGTGCACTGAACAGTGAAGATAATTCTTCAGCTTCTGCTCTCAGTTAACCCATTGCACACCCTTGTGCTTGTCTCCTTCCCTTTACATTTCTGGCTGTTAGTCAGAAGGGCCTTTTGGGAATAGAAAGGGTCGAGTGGCTGGGCCTCTGGCAGGCTTTGCATGAGACAAAGAGCACAGAGTAGCACAGACTGCTGAATGATGCTTGGAGGTTTTCAGGTGGTTTATTTCTCTGTATTTTCCACTCTGATGCCCTACTCACCTCACAAAATGATTTCTACTGGGTTTTGAACATAGTGACCATTGGTGAGATGTACCCAATGGACCCACTTACAAGACAGGGCTTCATCACCACAGAAAAGATTCTGGCAGGACAAAATTCTGCTCTCCTCAGGGTTACTATTTCTTTTCTTAAAACCACTGAGTCCTTTGCAGACTGTCCTGCTGGCCTTTGGAAAGCTCAGCTCTGCCTGTGAGTATCCATACCTATCTGGAGTGACCACCTCGAGGAGCCCAGAGCCTCACTTTGACTATTTAGTTGATTGGTGGGCTAATAGTTGCTGTAGATGAAAATATTGATAAAGTTTCCATATGATTTGTATCTTGTCATCCATGACAAAAAATCCATTTACCCAGAGGCCAGCATACAGCCACTGTGTAGGAAATGGCACAGTGCTGTGACTCTGTAATGATGTTAAATGACAAGATTGAGGTCAAATATCTTCCTTCATGTGAAAACCTGGCCATGTGTTCCTTTATTTTTAGATTATCCATGATTGTTAATTTCCAGTTGGTTTGCACACCTAGCAAGTGGCCTGTATAGTTTTGTTTTTTAATGATACACAATTTTAAATAATGTAACCTAACAAAAGCCAAGAGACAGCTCATCTTGCTTTATAAATGTGCTGTTAACACTTGTAGCTATAATTTCAGTAAGATCCATAGTCTCACGAAAAGTCAGGAACATAAATGTGCCAGAAGGCCTCTAGACCACTGTAAAACGCAACCCTCTGGGTCTCAGTGGTGAGTTTGCCCAACCACAAATAGTATGTACAGTATTCTCTAGAGGTACTGAGCAACATAGTACACTGTGTTGATGCCTCACTCTCTGAAAAAAATAAATTTCCAACCTGAAAATAAGCTCACACTGCTTCCAGGAGTCCAGGCAAAAAGCATTAAAAAGACTAGTAACAGCCTTCTTAATTATACCAGGTCTGCAAGTTCCAAGCTGAACATAGATGCTAGAAATAGGCTTAGGGAGAGAGTTTAAAATCCAGTTTGCAAAATACATTGTTTAACTCTTCAGTATTCCTGTATTAGCAGGTATCAGCTGAGACTTTCTGAACATGCTGTGTTTAAACCACTGATTCCTTCGAAAAACATTAACTAGAGAGGAAAATAAATTTAATTAGTAAGTAAGATCTGAGTGGGTGGCTTAATATTTAGTGACTTTTCTACTTGCTTGTTTCTTCTCATTGCTGATACTCAGAATTTTTTTTTAATGCAGTCTTACTCATTTCCAAAGTGTAGTGGCATTTCCATGAAATTCCATATTGTCTTCAGATGTCTTCTAAACAGCTGTTTGAGAAAGTACTGGAAGGCTCCTCAGGAAACTTTTTTCCCAGTTTTTCTAAATGGACTGTGATTTTTGACCCTCCTGCAGGCAGTCTTGGGAGAGCAGGAAAAGCAGACGACTTTATGTAATTTTAGTATTCTGATGAAAGGTGCTTTCAGTTGCAAGTCCTGAGATGATAATTGCTAGTCCCCTGTCATTTGCTGCATGCTATCAAAATGAATATGATCTGCAGAACCCTTAATGTCAGCCAAGGCTTAGAATGAGCTTGACAAGATTGCTTTGGAACAGAGTTTGCCAGACAAGGCTGCCTATAGCAGTCATTTTGCTACACCAAGACTGGCCAAACTCTGTGTCTCAGACTGGCTCTTACAGGAGCCTGTGTCTGAGTCATGCTGTAGCCCTGTGACTTGTGGCTAAACCTTAAACAGAGAAAATTAGTTAAATACACAATTTTCCTTCCTGTTAGATGCATTCTTATCTAGATCTTGTGAGGCAGATGAGAAACTGGTCTTCTCTGACGACCTACAAGAAACTTCCCTTTGGTACTGTCCAAAGATGCCTAGGAATTTTCATCCAACTTCTTCATAATGTTTGGACAGACCCTGAGGTCTTCCAGCTGTCACTTGGATTCAGAGTCAAGAGTGTTGCTATTACAGAGATGGCACTGAATGGTTCTTGTCTGGCCACTGAAGGTTCATACATCTCCTTTCCCTCTTCTTCACTTCCCTTGGCCATTGCCATCATGGAATAGAGGCAGTGCAGCCTCCATTCCTCTCCAGGGGGGCTCCTGGAAAGGTTCTGCCCCAGTTCCGTGGTGGCTGCTGAAATCTGGACCTTGAGCCATGAGCCTTCTGTAGATAAGGAAGGGCATTGATCCTGCAGAAGTGCACAGCTTGGTCCCTAAAGTACATTTACATTCCCTTTGTTGCAGAGCACCTTGCCCTTGCTACAAAGCAGAAGGGCACAATCAATGTCTTCAGGTCTTCTTAGCATCTGGTATGGTTCATCTTGCAGCTAGTTGAGTACAGCCTTCAGCTCTTAAAATTATGTTTAAATTTCTGTTTTGTATGGTATAACAGAATTCTTTCTGAAAATACTTTGTGTGTTTCTTAGGAGCATCACAGAGACTTTCTCCATTTTCCTTTACCTTCTTTTCCTTGGAACCCCTTTGCCACAGCTGTTTTTTCTGTCATAGCATCATAGCATGAGTCAGCCCTGCCTGGTTAGAGTGGATGGTGCATTTCACATATTTTTCTGTCTAAATCCAGAATGAGTATGAATAACAGTACATCTGCCCTGCCTACCTTTATGAGAGCCATTCTAGTATGGGCACACAACTTTAGAAGCAAAAAATTTCCAGTTAAGCCTACTAATACATACTACTTGAAAATATTTTGTCCAATGCCACATCTTCAGCAATGGAAGTTGCTTTTATTCATGTTTCCATATCACTTTTTGCTGTTAGAACCGTAGATAGAATTTATAAATCAAACATGCCCATCATAGTCTAAAACTGTAAAAATAAATCATCCAGCAGCCTAGCACTTTATCATTAAATAAATTGTAAATAATTCAGTCTTATGGGCTTAACATTCTCCTTGGCCACTGGCCTTCGCTCAGAAGGGCTACAGGGTTTTTATAGAGCAATTTTCTGTTGATATCCTGAAGCTTTCTTTTAAAAACCTTTTAGAAACCCTCTTTTAGAACTTGATGTTCTTGTCACAGAAATAGAATTCATAGCATCAGTTATGCCATTGGGCTCCCTCATTACAAATAAGTACAAATAAGTGCTTATAAAGAGGTGACAGGCAGCTGGAAACTTCTTCTTTGAGGAACCAGAGCTGTAAACTGTCTGAAATTTAGATTCAAGGAGTCTTCCTCTCTGAGTCAGAGAGAATTATTTGCTCTTCAGCTGCTCTTTAAATCAACTCTTTAAACCAAGTAATTTTATGAAGTATTTTTTCTGTATTGTCTTTAAAAATGCAGTCACTTACTACATTACCATCATCCCAGGCCTTATTAGACTGTGTGAATCTGTAAAGTGTTTTATCAACACAATCATGATGTTTTGTGCAGGCTGTTTGTTAGATCCTGTCCTCTGGTCAGCTCTTCTTCAAGAGGCAGACCTGACTCATTTCTCACTGTGTTTCATTTTCCCTCCTCTACTCTTTAGCAGTCAAAGGATCAGGTTCATTTTCATAATGTGACTTTAGAACAGCTGCCAACACTATGCATCTTCCTCACCTTCAATCTCTTTCCCATTTTTCCCTGAGATCACTGTTGTAAGAACTCTCTTTCGCTATAAAATGTTCTTGCTCTAGCCCTAAAAAATAAAATGTTGGTTCCTTCTTGTCACAGAAGAGGGGTGCACTTTTGAGTATAGCAAAGAGGAACACAACAATGAGCCCATCCTGAAGTAGAGGAATTGTAGTAATTTCCCTTGCATGCTTAAGGGAAGCAAAACGGACACCATTGCTAGAGATGTATTCAGAAATCCAAACTCTGCACAGAAATTCACTCCTTTACAAGACTCCTTTACCTAATTTTGTGTCAGGGCAGCTGAGGATTTTGCCATTGGACGCCAACTTCTTGGAGCATCAGTAAAGTTTTTTGCAACCCACCTCAAAGAGAGTGATGCAATTCTCTTCCCTGGAAGCTGCTTCCTAAGAACCCTCCAAAGTCATATACTGTCAGCTGAAACATTGGTAGAAGCTGTAAAGTGCATCAGAACTGTGCTGGTCTTTGTTACTTCTCAATTTTACTTCTGCCTAGATTGCTTCTGTGGTGCCATTTGGAAACCAACAAGGACCAGCTTTGCCATGCTGGGATATATGTGCACCTGAATTACATTTCATCCCTGCTTTCCTAGGACTTGTTCACAGGCAGGGCTGTGATCTGGCTGTATTTCTGTCACATAACCAGCAAATAAGGTGGTATTTTCACTAGTTCTGTATTTCCCCTCACTGTGGCAAGAATCGTTTGGTTTCTGCTGATGTCTCCTCTTCTATTATCTTACCAGTGGCTTTCCAGATGTTTATAATGAGCCCCCAGTACCTGCCTGGAGAAATGAGTGTGCAGGCAGCTAAGCACAGCAGTCACCTCTGCACAGCAATAACTAGAGATATGAGCTATGGAAATTGCAATTTGGGCATTTCTGCCATGGATTAGTATATGACAGAGAATATCCTCCCTGCATGTTATGTGGGGCAGAATCATCTCTTTGTTTGCCTCTACATGCTGTGGAAATTGTACTTCCCCATCAGCTCAACTCCAAGGATCCCAAAGGTTGGAGTAAACAGCCAAAGCCAGTTCAGAGTAAGAGATCACAAGTGCAAGTCCTGCTCTGGCCACTTTAATGACATGCCAGCACTCTCTTCTCTGTGTGTTGGTCAGCTCTTCCATCCAATCTTGTGCCTCCTGAAGGTACCTGGAAACATCAGCCCAGGTAACTGTGTCTGTCCTGTCCTGGCCAAAGCTGTTTAGGTTTCATATCTTTAGCCCAGTAGCTACTATGGATTTTAATGAGCTGCTCATACCATATTAAATAAAAAACCCATAACTTGAACTTATGGCCATGACTTACAGCATTTGTAGCAAAGGCAAGCATTTAAATATATGTTACATCAAAAAAACGCAGAGAGATTTACAAATTTAGAGCTTGAGTTTACCCATTTGAACCAAAATTGGTACTCAACATCATATGCCTTGAGTCATCTGAGTTTGATAGTCAGCCATATGGCATCTTTTCTTAACCCTCAGTTATCTAAGGATTAGGCTGCCCTATTCATCCTGAACATCAAGTGTGCTTTGACTGACTTGTCTGGAGCACCTGACAAATAAAACACTTTTTAATTTCTCTAGTGTGCTTCTTTTTACTTCTACCGTTCTGTGTGTCACACAGTACTCTCTTTGAATCACTGTTTTCTCTTCAGGAGAGACATCCAGCTTTTTCTTGATTAAAGGAAAATAGAATCCACAAAGTTATCTGCAATTACCATAATTAAATTTATTTTCTCCTGCTGTATTTAAAATGACAGCATATCAATATGGAAATTTTCCTTCTATAGTCTTCAACATCCAAAGATCTCTCTGCTGGTGACTCAGTGTGAATAACTTATCCAAAATCAAACATCTATCTTGAAGTACTGTATAAACCACACAGTGACAGTGTAGATCATACGGAAATCCACTACTTTCTGGATTTCAGGACTCTGTGGTAGAGCCATGTTTAGCTTCTTTGCAGATCAGGCAAGGAGCTGTAGAACAGTAGAACTTACTGAAGGCAACCATTCTTAACCTAAAAGAATCTTGTCATCTGATGAGAGTTTTCTGTCAGAAGCCTTTTTTCGTGAAAATAGGTTTTATGGGAAAACTCAATGTTTTTCACAGTGCTTTTACCTGGGATAATCTTCAGAAACAGGGAGACGGAATGTACACAGACAGAACATATTTATTAGAATATTCATTTGAAATATGAGGAAATTATTCTAAAGACCCTCTCACAGTGCACTGCCACCCCTGTTCAGGGAAAATGTTCTGTAAAGTCAGACTAACTCATTATTGCCTCATGTATATGCTCCACCCTTGGGACCACTATTGGTAATCAATAGCCCAATAAGGGTTAGGGATTTTTCAGTTTCAGTAGACATAAAAGCATAGAAAATCTGACCTGGGTTTCTAACATGCAAGTTAATGCCTGAACTACCAAACACTGGAGTAAAGAATGTATGAGCTCTGATTTGCCATCAGAAAATTTCCAAAAGTCTTACATTGTTTTATTCCAACCTGAATTAAGAATAGATTCTGCAGACTTTATTTTTGTCTTCCTTCAGAATGAGGGTGATACTACTCCCAGGTTTCTGTCTCAAAGAGCAGGATGATGGACAAGTTAGTTTGTTTTCAAGTGTTCTTTCAAAGCAGTTAACTTCTGTCACAGTTACAGCCTACCAAGGGTCACTGAGCCAAGAGCACCTTTGCAGTGTGTACTTCAGTACCTAGCTTTGTTGTACTGCCTCCTAGGACTCTTTCCAATTACTTTAAAAATGTCTTTATTTTTCTGAATGGCTTCTACCCAGCTTAGAAATGCTCACTGTCAGAAAACCAAGCGTGTGGCTCTTTATGCATCATAATCCTTTTGTGCTTTAATCAATAAAGAATTGCAAACATTTCATTAGCAGGCATATTGCTCGGAGTATAATTCAGTTGCTGACTGTGAAACCAAGACCTTACTTTAAGTCCTTCTGTCAGTTCTACTTTGCTGTATGAAATCATAGCAAACAGGGGGAAGGAATCTGTGAGGTCATTCATGCATTCTCTGTCTCCCAAGGGCAGATCTTTTCATCTTGAGTTACTGTCACTTTTATTCACTGAGTTTGTGAATGGTGTGCTATTTCCTGTAAAAATCCCTTTTCTTCATTTCTTTGCTGATGATAAAGACTCTGACCTTATCCAGAATTCCTGGCAATACCTTCCATTGTTTTGCTTTCCCATTTTAAAGGAAAGGATTTATCCAAGGTCAGGAGATAATGCTCCTTTGCGATGTTCAGAGAATTTCAGTTTTTCTTAAGTGTAGTTTCTCTGTCTAGAGAGAGCACCACAGCTACAAGTGTTAATTTTAAGAACCCAGCTGGACTCATAGGATGCTTATAAAACACCTGATCCAATCTATCAAGTGACATTCCCTCAATATACAGTGTTCCCTGAAGAGGAATCGAGTTTTTCTGAACTGAGAGCTGTGGGGTTCATGATTCAGTGTAAAATTCACCTAGTTGTTTCTTCACACATTCCGTATGTGGCAGAGCAGGATTCTCATCCTATTTTCATGCAAATAAAATTCTACCAATCATGAAATTGCAAGGAAATGAGGAGACAAGCATAACGAAGTGAAGAATTCCACATCCTGCAAGTTACCCTTTCGGTCTTACCTTTTTCATTCCCTGAATATGAAGCTCTTTCAGTTTCTCCTTCATCTGTTCACAGCTATTTGTTTCTTTCATTATACTCTTGTGAATGCTCTTTCTCTCTCCTTTCAGCATCACAGAGCATAATTTGCATGAGAATAGCATAGTTCTCCCTTAACTGAAAATTGAAATATTTTGTGTGTTTAGTTTCTTCTTGTGCTTGTTGTCCTTTGGGTCCCTCCCTGTACCCTGAACTCCTGCCACATAGCACGTGTACCTCATGTGCTGCTACTTTTAGTAAAATTCTTTTTATGGATGGCAACAGCAGTCTTAATCATCTGTTCTCTGTCTCATGGCTTTCTTACTCATACTGCATATTCCCTCTTATGTAAAGGCAAGCTCATTTTATAATACACAGAATTATTTTTTTTTAATGGCCTTTCCTGAGATAAGTTTGAATCTCTTCCACGTTTCAGGCTTTCAGAATTTATGCATTTTTGGTCAGAATTTGCAGAGGATCTTCAGTGTGTATTTTTAATTCAGTTAGGAAGTCCTTGTTCTTAGGCATGGTCATGTGCTTCACCTACCACTAGTGGCTAAAATTATTTCTGGATTCTCTAGATAAAAATTAGAAGGAGGAGAAAGAACTCCAGTCCAAAACCCCAGTGTGTCTGGAATGCAGAAAGAGCTCTTTTTGGTGGAGATTGCTGTGGCACCAGCGTGAAGGAAACAGATGAGATGCACAGGCAGCCTTTGAGCCAGATGGAGCAAAGTGCTTTTTTCAGATGTTAGAGGAGAGGAGGTACAAATTAAGGACTAATTTGACTCCAGACCCTTTGTGTATTAAACTGAATGAATTCAACATTCTTTAAGGGGAGGGAGGCAGTACCAGAGAGCTGAGCAGGATCTTGCCCTCTCATAGAACTGCTCTAATACCTTACCATCATCACATTTTCAAAACTGCAGCATAGGTGGCACAATGGAGTTGGTCCTTATGAGTGCCCCAAAACACTACAGTGATGCAAGGAATCATAACAATTAATGGTTTCAGATTAGACCTTCTCAAAATTCTCCCAGCCAGATATTTGGCTATCTTTAACAGATGTCCTTAGTGTTTTCTCAGTTGTTTGAAGGCGGTGCTTCACTGTGAATTAAATACAGAGAAATAAACTCATTTTTATGTGCTTAGGATAGGTGAACAGGTTATCTCTTGATTCAGAGACAGTAGGAGTTTACAGCAGCTTTAGTGACAGCACGTCTGCTGAGAAACAGATATTGGGAGTATTTACCCTTTTTGCCACTCCAGTTGCCAGCAATTATTACTTCAGAGGCACCTTTTTAGCAAGAAATGGTCTAATTAATCCATATACCTCCCTGTTGCTCTGGCTGAAACTGTGAGTGCACTAAAGCTGCCATCCTGCTTGCACCATTTAGCTTTTGTTGCATGAAGATCGAGTTACTCATGTGTCTGACCCCTGAATTTAAGACATTTATTCTGAGCATAAGATGCCATGTTCAGATCTTGTGCAAAGTTCAGACCAGGTGTAGAAATAGATACTATTACAATCTGAGTACAGTTACTCATAACTTTGCTTGGACTATGATTTACTTGACAGGACATGATGGATTCTCTAAATTCTGAGCTCCAGGCTACTCCATCAAGAATTGCTCTTGCCTAGCATAAATGTTGGCTTAGAATAAGCTCAAAATAATATGGCAAGAGTTTTGAGAGCAAAGCCCAGTCATCCTCTTTCTGCTGACCCCAATGAGCTCCAGTCCACTGCAAATTAGTTCCAAATAAAGGCAGTTTGAATTGCTAGGTTTCTTTAACTTGCCCTTTGGTTGGTGTTATCAATTGGGCAATCATAGGAACTAGGTAGTGGAAAAAAGCATTTTTCCACTTTCAAGTCTTCCTTTCAGCTGTATTTACTGATTACCACGTCAACCTGAACAGTTTATAGAAATCTGGCAAACTTAGAGAATACTCTTTGTTTTGGGGGCCTGCTGTATCTTTACCTGCAGCCTAGCAGTTGCTGCAAAAAATCCTTTTCCTCTGACAACGCCTTAAGACAGGGTCAGTCCAGCCTACTTCTCTGAATCAGAGGAAATGGCAATCATAAGCCCTACACAGCAGTCATTTAATTTAGTCCAAGAACGAGTTTTTCTGAGCAAGAAGGAGCCATTCAGTGTCCTTATGCTTTTCCTAAGAGACAGATGCTGCAAGGCTGCCTTGAATGTAGGTGATGACTTCAGGGGCTTCCCTCTCCCATTTTCACTTAGGTTACCTAGTTCTCTTTGTTTTCACTACAGCTGGGTTTTTGTCTTCTGTTAGGACTTCTTTGCATATTTTATACACATTCTTGAGAGCAACTCTTATGTTTACAGTTGTAATCCACTCTTTCCAGTCATTGTGTTATGGAATGTTCAGTAATCTGGAAACAAAAAAGGTTTTTCTGGATCCTGTTCAGACTGTACCCTTCAGACTGCCGTGATGGGTAACAGAAAAGATCAGAGAATAACTTCTCCATATCTCTAAAGAAAGCACCTTGGTGCGAGATCCCCCTCCTCTTGCCTTTATTAGTGTTTGCCTTGTCCAGTTTTAATACTTGTCCTCTTGATTTATCCAAGATTACGGAGAATGACCTAGTTAAGACATAGATTAGTGCATGATCCTCAGATGCATCCCTGTTGGTCTCAAGGACCCGTGTAATTTTGTTCTGCTTTGCACCATATCTCAGTTCATAAAACCGGTTTGGATCTTAGTCCAAATCAAAGTTTGGATCTTAGATTGAATCAACAGTGAATAATAAAAATCCCAAGATTTACCTGATTTTGACCAATACCCGTAAATCATGTCATGTTCTTTTGTTCATGAGATAAATCGAAGTCACAGAAATTTGCTTTATAAACTAATTGGCTGCTTAAAAAAACCCAAAACAAACAGATTTTTATTTGAAACTTACCTTTTAAATTGTTATATTTACTTATTTCATAGAAGCTGAAAATCAGGCTTTCAGAAATATTCTCAAACCGTGAGATGTATTTGGAATTTCAGGCATTTAATAGTATTCAAAGCCAAAAAAAACCTGTCTAGTGTGACTCTTCTTTTTAAGAAAGTGACTTGTTGCCACTGGGTAGAGATTCTGCTTTAGTTCAAAAGCTTCAGACATAGAACCTGAAGAGCTGCTCTGTCACTGCTAAACCATTGCAGGCACTGGAGTAACTTCACCTGGCAGCTAAGTCAATGTTCCTGATCCGGTGCAGAAGGACTAACAGCTCAAGCTTGTGCTTTTTAATTGGATATTTTGATACTCAGAAGCAGTGCATATCCCATGTGGGCTAATGTTAAAGCAAGAGTTCCTATGGATTAAAGCATAGCACATTGGAAATGATTTTATTTATTTCTTCTCTGTGGACCCATTGAGCAGATACACGAGAAATTGTTCCAGAATTAGGAACTTACACTGGAAAAACACAATGTAATGTCTCCCAGACTGCCTTACATAATTAGATGTCCTTTTGTTTAGATCCCTGTTTCTACTTGAATTTTCTGGTAGGAATTCAATAGGGATGTAGATGGGGCTGCAAACATCACTTTAAATTAACAGGAAGGTCTAATTGTTTCAGATTAGCTTTGTCATAATTCAAAAGGAATCTGAATGTCAGTAAGATGACACTGCTTTAGTTATGTCTTCTAGTTCTTTTTTCTGCTACCTTATCAGAACAAAAAATAAATAAAAACAAAAATACGCAAAAAAAGCTTGAAATAAGTAAAACAAACAAGAAAAAAGGCTAAAGTATTAAAGTTGTTTTTCACAGAGAAATAAAAACAGCAAAAATCGTCTGTAAGATCAATATCACCATGAAGACATGATCCAATTTTTAACATCTGTTCTTTCCCTTCCATAGCTTCTCCAGTGTGATAGAATGGAAATAAGTAATTTGCTTCTGCTCTTGGCTTGAAGTTGTATTTGTGTTTCAAATACATGCCGAGGTTTGGTAGTGGTGAGGTGAGGGATGAGTCGGCGTCACCCCTCTCACAAGCACAGGTGGTTTCTGAGCACTCAGTCTGTGCTGTGTGTAGGTCTCAGCTCCTCTCTTTGATGTAGCCTCTTTCCCACATTCTGCTATTCATGTTTGCTTTCTTTTACCGATGTTTTCTCACGACCTTGAGTTTAAGGAATTTCATCAGTACATCTCTCCAATTATCCAAAGTGTGAGAGGTACTGTCACATGTCCTCTTGCTCACTTAGATCTTCATTCTGTTAAGAGTTCATCATGTATGAAAGTCAGAGTTGCTAGGAAGGTTGCAGGGTATTTATCCTTCTTGGTTTGTTTTATTAAATCTGTGTAAAAATAAGAAAAGCTGGCTTGATTCCTTCTATTTATACATAGAAATAACTCTTGTTCATTGAATGACCCTTACCCTATAGATCCAGTCATCCATGCCATGGGAAAAAAAAATTGTTGTGTCTATTCATTTTCACTGGATGTCATCCAGAAAGCAGAAATATTACTGCTTATGTTCATGTTGTGTTGAAGCAGTGCAATAAAGGAGTCTTCATATGCCAGAGTTAATCTGCAAACAGAAGATTTACTGCTCTTTGCAGTGCCATGTCAAATGTAACCTTCAGCACTTTTTCCTGAGTTTTAACCTTAACTCTTTAGTCCTGGTGAATCCTCCTGCCCCTAAACTGTGCCCAAGTTAAAAATTTTAAATGACATGAAACATTCTTCCTTCCCTGAAACATAAAATTATTATTTGATATGTTGGTCCACAAGGATATGCACATGTTCACATACAAATGGCAGAATGTCACTTGCAGAATTCTTCAAGCAGAAGTTTCAGCCTGTAAGTCTATAAAATAGTGCTTCCCAGAGAAGCAGATGAAAATGAGAACTATATTGATTAAACAGTTAGGTTCAGGTCCTGCAAGGTGAGCAAGAACTGCCTGAAAATCAGGAGCTGCAGACTCAGCTCCATTTTCAGAAAACCTTTCCAGAAAATGTATCAATTCATTTGTTAGCTGTGCTTCCTGGCAGTTATATGCAAATCCATTTCTATACTGGTAGCTCTTTCTACACGATGTTACTGCATAGCAAACAGACATAAAAATTTCAAATCTATCTGGAGAGCCATGTGTGAATGTGTATGGGCTCAAAGATCTGTCCCATGCTGTTAATGCATGTGTGCCCCAAATCTGTGTTTCAGTTTGTTCTTAAATGCCAGGAGCTTATTTCACAACTGGTGGAGAGGCCAGTCCAAAAGAAAAGCAAAAACAGTTATACTTTTTTCTTTTTTTAAAGCATTGAAGTCCCTCCAAATGGCCAGTCTAAGTTCACCTTGAGGGCAAAGCACAGGCTACTTTAAAATAAAAATCTTTTAGTGCTAGTCAATAGAAAAATAAAGCCTGTTCTGTTCTGTGTAAATAATTTTTGATCAATGTACTGTTCTAAGGCAATTCCCAATTAGCATATCCTATAGCTGATTGTCAGACCCTGTCCACAGGGTACAATTGTGACACAGGCTGTGAATATTCAGCAATAGGAGTCTGTAAATCTGAGTAAGTAATGACAAAGCCTCTTTAGGGAAAGAGGTGAGCTGAGTAGAATAATGGCAATCTTAGGGGGCAGTGGGGTATTTTAATTTAATCAAATCCAGAGCAACTGAAAAAGATACTATTAAAAGGACTTATTCTCTGAAGTAAATACTTTTCAGAAAAATGTACAGTTCAAACTGACGTGCTAAATTGGCATCCTTACATCCACTCCATTCTGTGGATCAAAGCAAAGTTAATCATTTCCCTTGCCTTTTATCTCTTTTATGGATGTGTTTGTGAGTTGTGTGCATATGCATGTGTACGGTGTGTGCATGTGCATACATGAGTAACACGAAACAATGGCAGCGAGGGAGGGGTTCTTGCTTTTTCTGTAATGAAGTTGGAGATTTTATTTATTTTTTTTTAATCTAGTGATACCTAATAGTCACTGCCCACTGTAGTAAAAGCTCAGAAGTATTGCAACTTTCTCTTGCCTGTGTTTGCCCAGCCACCCTTCTACACACTACAAGCACTGGGAAATTTCAATGACACAGCTTGGAATGGGTTCAGTGACCTCAATTATGCCCTCCCACCCACTCCAAACTCCTTTCAATTTGCAAAAAGCTTTAAGTGGACAAAACCCAGATGCCTTTTGCTTGTAGTTCAGTAAGAACAGATTGGGCATGTAGATTCTTGTCAAAGTGATATATGTAGTTCATTTTCCATTAACTCTTTCTTAACTAAGGGTTTTAAATTCTCAGTTCCAAGTCTAGCACTCTGCTTTGCTTCCTACTGTTTTTAAAGTTCATTATGCCTACAACATCTTCTAAAAGTGAACCTTGAAATACCTCAGCTAGACATTGACTGATACAAAACAGAATGTTTGGTTCTGCTTTTAAAGGCAATCACTGTTTTTTACTTTTTAAACTTGTTTCATATATAATAAGCCATCCTATTGTCTAAGAGAGTTGAAAAACACTAACTAAATGCACTAAGTAAAGTCTCCAGTTTGGGAAGAAAAAGAAACCATGACTCGTGGAAATGATTTACCAGTCAAAACCGGTACATGAACCCTGATGACCTTGAGCTTGCTTCAGTCGGCTTGCTTAAAACTTATATTGCTTTTAATATGTTGTAATATTGCCCCAAAGAGGCAGTGCCCTTCCCCTCCCCCAGAGCATTTCATTACCCTGCCTTTCTCCCTCTCTCTCCCTGTCTCTCTTTCATTCTGCAGAAACATGTGCTGTCAATAACGGAGGCTGTGATCGGACTTGCAAGGATACCGCGACAGGGGTCCGGTGCAGTTGCCCAGTTGGATTTACCCTGCAGCCTGATGGGAAAACGTGCAAAGGTCAGCCTCTGTTTGCTTTGCAATGCATCATTTGCCTTCAGCGGGTCCAGTACAAGGTGTAAATATTCAGTTATTTAATCAATACTTTTCAAGTCGAGGCAATACTGGTGTAGGGGTTGCAATTAAGTCCATTAGGTTTCTCCTTCCCCAGTTTTTATGTATTTACCTGGTTCAGTTGTTTTTCTTTTTATTTATTAGAGGGGTTTTATTACTGCAAAGAAATGAGAAGCAGAGGTCAAACTGTTTCAAGCTGAGCAGAGATTTAGAGGAACAACTCGGGGCTGCAAAAAGCCTTTCGTTTCAAAGGATATTCTGATACCTTTGTAAAACCTCAGTCATCTAATGGTGTCTGCATTTATCTATTCAGAAAGTGAGCTAAAATTGTCAAGCAATACTTTGGTACCTTTGGTACTTTGCTTATTGCTAAGTGAAGCCAGATATTGCTCACAAAAAAAAAAAAAAAACCCAAACACTTTCTCATTTCTGCACCTTCAAAAGATAAATAGCCAGCTACAAAGGAAAACCAAAATAACATTTACAAATTCGGGAGTCTGAAACCACACAGCTGATGCTCAGGTTTTACTGCTCCAAAGGCAGCACGGGAACCTTGCTGTTCTGTCTTTCATGTGTGTGTTAAAGCTGAGGTCAGGGGAAAAGAGAGCAGAAAAGAGCATCTGATAGCACTGTCAGCATGTGCTCTCAGTTAAGGAGGCAGGGACAGCTCTCAAATGTCCCCACACAGTCACACTTTAGTGGCACATGAGGAGATTTGGGTACGTGTTGGTAGGACCAGGCCACCCATCAACCATTTTCCCATTTTTCCCACTTTCCTCTGTATTCCTTTTGAGTTTCTTTGCAAAAGACTTGGAGATGGAGATCCAGGAGGACATGGCATATATTCTTGTCACAGAGAATATTTTTTATCACTCAGTGGCTTAGCTTAAGTTGACCTAACATGCTAAGAAATTATTGTGACTTTTTTTCCTTCAAATTAACCAGAAAGGTCAGAATATCTTCAGTCCAGGGCTTGATGTTACTTAAAATAGTAAAACCCACAAAAATAAACAGAAAATGTGTGGTTTCCTCTTGCTCCAGGCTGAAAAATCCCAGTGCTTGGGCATGATCCTGTTAGTATTTATAGAAATAACAGTCCATTTGCCTGTTTATTTGAAAATAAAACATTTAAGCTGCCATCGCACACAATGTTAATAGTTAAGGGTGAGCACACATCAAAACTCAGTCATCTTAGTTCAAGCCACATAAAAATAAATCTTCATTTTTACCAGCAGAATAGCTAAGCAATAGCAGAACAGTAACAGTGATTCCACCAAGTGCTTAAAAAGGAGGCATTTTAATAATGTAACATACACCTAGGCTTGATCATAACGTTTATTATTGAAACTGTGTCATGAAAAAAAAGAGTCATTCTAAATTTAGACGTTTGGCCAGAGAACTAATATGAAACAATATTTATATAATAATCAAGACCATAATTATTTCTACAGACAAAATGAAATATTCTACTGATTCTCAAACCAAATACCTTAGCTCTAAGCTCTTTCACATTTTGCTTTTTCCCCTTTTTTATGAGTAGAAAATTTAAGAAACAGAATCTGTATTTTTATGATGCTGCTGATTCTTTCTTACTTTCTTAAAATAAGCAGCAACTGGAAATTAACACAGATGGTGTAATAAAGTAATAAGCCATTTCTTTTTAACCTTTATTGACATTTTAGGAAATACTCTTTATGATAAAATGGTAAAATATACATTTTGAATTGAATTTAATTAATAAAATTTATCTTATGTATTGCACTGTGAGATTTCTGAGCTAGATCCTGCTCTCCTGAAGCTGAAGTGATTTTCCATTTAAACCTGTGCACAAAGGATCCTGCACTTAAACTGACCAGTAAAGTTTCTTGCACAGCTTTTGCAGGGAGCCCTTAGTCCAAGGGGATGCTCTGTAGGATTTGCATGTCCTGAAGGCAAAAGTGAACTTTTTGGTGAAATGACATTGATGTCCTCTTGGCTGATAGGTAAAGCCTGGAGAAGACCAGGCAGGAGAAAGTCAGTGTGCACATATTCCTTCCTCTGCATTCTCTAGAAAAGAAAAGAAGAGAGTTATCAGTACAGCTTTTCTCCTTGGACTTTTGTTCCTCTTTACTCTCCTTGATTTGACTGGTCCCCAGTTTCTCATATATGCAGTTCATTGTTTGCTCCAGCTGTAATTTTACATCTGTGTGGTAAGAGCAAGGGATTATCTCTTGGATGCCCTTTAAAGCATCTTCAGGGATCATGGAGCTGTCACATCCTGTCTTTCCTGGGCAGTTTTCAAGTCCATCGAGTGTCACAGCATGTCCAAGTGAGGTTTCTCATAGAACATCATTTTAAGGGAAGTTGTGTTTCTAAATATAGAAGAAAGATATGCCATTGTCTGTTAAGGGAAAGGAGAGATGTAGGGCATGTAAGAAAAGCTGAGAGGAACTGGAAGGAGAATTAATATATTAACTGAAAAATGCAGTTGTGGGTTGAGCAAAATGATTAATGTGCTTAGGTTTAATTTAGCAAATAATATTGACCAAAAATAATGTTTTTATTGGAAAGTTTGTGATTTTTTTTTTAGTCCATTTTGGCATCTTCCTCTCCAAGCCATTTTACACAGTGCACCTACTACATTAAATTATGTAGATGCTTAGATTCAAGAGGCTTAAATAAGACTCAAAGAAACATCTGAAATTTTGGGTATTGCAAAGTGGACGTCGGGTAATTTATTAATGTGTAATTCTATCTCACTTGTAGGTGATTTCCTCAATAATGTGCTTTTGCTATACTGGTGATTCATAGAAATCTGCTGATAGATTTCTTCCTTTTTTTTTACCCAGGGAATGAGTTAATTAAAAAAAAATCATTAAATAAAAATACTATTTTTCTAAATAACAAACATTTTTAGATGATTCTGTTCAACCATCAGGACTCCAGTCAATTTTAGGCATTGTGTAGACATGTAATGGGAAAAAAAGTTTGCTGTCCAAAATGTCCACAGGTTTTTGTTTAGTAGTTGGGAATTACATTAATTGTTAAGTATACATAAAATTGTTTAGTTATACATAAAAAAGGAAAGACAAGTTCTTAAAAGAGTATAAGCAAATATGCTTGATTGCCAAAATGTGACATGTAGGGAGACTACTGTCCACTTTTGTGGAGGATTGCTTTGCTTCCTGGAAACTGAAAAAACCTTTTTAATCTCTGATTAAAAATCTCTGATTTCTCTGTTACATACATTACTTACCTGGTCTTGCAGTGAAATAAGAGCAAAAGTGTTGTCTGTGGTCTAGTTAGGATGGTCTTCAGATGTATTAATGGTGCTTGGATAAAAGTTCATTAAACTTTTGCTGTCTTTTAAAAGTCAGTCTTGAACTCAAGTCTTCCTTCAGTTGGCTTGGCACACAGTGGAGAATGCTCCTTTATTCCCTTCAGCTTTCCTGTCAACTTGACTCTCAGTAAGGGAAACCATGGAAGTTTTTGACACCTAAGAGACATTCCAGGCAGAAAGAGTTCCATATTCTCCGTCTAAATAATGCTATTTAATTTCTACTGCCGTTGTAACTGGGTGATGCCAGCTTGATGCTCAGTTCATTTGATGCTGTCAATTATTGTGCTACACATGAGGAAGCAGTGTAGGTCACTTCCTTGAATCCCTACCAAGTCATCCCACAGAATTCAGCCAATTCAGACAGAAAGGGAGACTGAAGATTAAAAGATGTAGAGGCCTGGGATGCTTCTTGCCCATTACCTCCTACCCATTTTTTAATATCCTCTGTGTTGTCCATATCAGGGGTTCTGTGGTCCTCAGCTCCCTTGTTTGTTGGTTTTTGTGCCTTTTTCGTGCTGAGTGACCTTTTCATGGATCCAGCTCCATTCTGCCCTCAGTTAGAAGATTCATCAGTTCAGCATTTTAATTATACTGAATACAGCTCGGGTAACTGATAATGCAGGAGGCTCATTTGCAGAAGACTTGTAGGGTTCAAGAGGAGTGAAGTCAGACTAGATTAGATTTAGCAAAGATTTCTGAAGATTGTTTGAATCCATCTGCCAAACTGGATCAAACAGTAAAGAGCTCACCTTCCCGAGGGCAGCTACAGGAGGCAAGCTGAGCCAGGGAGAATTCTTCTCTCAGGACTTAAAGGAGAGAAGGACTGAGAATGATGGCAAAAGATGATGTCTGAGAGAGACAGGGACTTTCCTTTGTGACTTCTCTAAGAAGTGAATTAGAGCAAGAGGAAGGGCCACAGGCTTCTAGCATGGTGTAAAATGTATGACCATGTGTGTGATATAGATGCTCTGTTTCTGCCCTGGGACTTAACAAAGAAACTGCCCCCAGGCACTCCTGTGCCTGAATAAAGCAACTTCCCAGCACTCTGCACCTAGACACAGAGGAGCTGTGCAGGCTGCAGCCCTTGAGTCAAATGGCACAGCAAATGAAATTTTGAAGTGGGAGAAACTGGATTTCTAAGGGTCATTGAGCAAAAGCAACATCTCAACTATGACTTTTCCACAAACATCCATAAAGTGCTACCTCACTTTGCAATGTAATAGCAAGATGTGGATTATTTTGTTCAGATAACTTGCTGTTTTACATCGTTTCACCATTTGATTTGCACCCTTAAGGGGAAGGAGGCTGACAACAGGATTTTGGGATAGTCAGCTGGGCTGGAATGTCAGGGGGTTTAGTATCAATGTGATATTACATGTTCATAAAGTGAACTCAACCAGCTGTGACTAAAAGATGAATTCCCGTGCAGGAATAGGTCTGTGCCAAGCCCAGGTGATCTCACAGACGTGTGTTTAGGAGACACAAAGTTCCCTTCCCATCCCCACCTGGAGATGGAGCATTTTCTTGGCCGTGTGACACTGGCTCAGCCCTTCTGAGCATATTTAACTAGAGCAGTGTTACACTGGGGTTATGTGCCTGCATGGCAAACATTTCTCCTTCCTGCTGTCTCATTGTCATGGTGACCCAGCAATGGGGTGGGCTCTCCACTTCCTCGAAACAGGCCCCCATCCTTCAGCATTCAGACCTAGCAAAGAAATGTGGCACTTACACGCTTAAATACTTGCAGTGGGAGTATCAGAAATGCCTGAGTGGTGAATGATCTGTCCAGTAACTCAGCTCTGAAACCTCCTTTATCATTAAGCAATCTAGAAAAAAAAAAAAAATTAAAAAAAAAAATTAAAAAACAGGAGCTTAGAGTCTGATGAGAAATTTCAGTCAAAGGACTGCATCAAAGTTTATTTGAAATAAAAGGGAAATTTAGCATTGGCTGTGCCAGCTTGATATAGTAATTACTTTTTTTTATCTTGCTTAATTGCAGCCTATTTACAGCAGGAAAATGTGTTTTAAATCAGTTTTGAGTACACAAGAAAATGAAACCCTGAAAGTGAATTAAATTTTGAAAATTGAATTGTTTCTGTGAGAAAAGAGTTTTTTGGAGAATGAGTTTCAATAAAACAAAGTATGTCATGGTTTTTTAAATATGAACTGAAAGGTTTCATTAAATTAAATGCCTTAAATTAATGCTTGACATCAGTTTGGTATAAGATTATGACTCAGATGCTGAAGGCTTTCCTCTCTTTTCATTCAGAACACACTAACACTAAGTGAAAAGCTCACAGTGAACAGTTTAGCTGGCCAATTTGGCTTCATTTCCTGGCTGCAGAGTATCTGTGAACAGTTATGATTTCCTCCATACTCATATTAATCAAAATTACTTAAAATTTGTTTTAGTTTTTTTTTCTCTAAATTAGATTAAATTGACTTAGCACTTAGAATTGCATCTCGTCAGTCTCAATCAATTCATATGAAACTGAAAATGTTTCATCTTTTTTTTAAAAAGAGTACAGGTTATTTTTACCTTTTAGTCATATATAGGTGTTAATCTCGTACATCCACTATTAACTTGCCTGAATTATGATAATACCTTTATTTCACTGTGATTGGTTAGGTAAATTTCAGAGTGGTATGGTTTTTTTCATTTGTTGCCCAAATGCAATGTTTTTGGTGTCAGAATACCTTTGATTTGTTTGGGGTTTTGTTTGATTAATATCCTTGATCAATTTGACTTTTTTAACATGTAAGTAAAAATTAGACAGTAAAATATAACCCAGTGCAAGAAAACCTCAAAAATGTATGCATCAGTCAAGTTTACACTAAGGCAGATAAAACTTTAATGGCCTATATGACCACATTTCTCACAACAATAGGGGGCTCAATGCCTTTAGAGTCAGGGCTGTAAGTCTGGAACAGACCTTCTGAACTAAGATGGATCTGACCTAAGAGAAAAATACAAGACAGGCCCAAATGATTTCATGTAAATGAACGGTTTTTTTTCCTTAGTTGTAAAGTGATTTCATTGAGAGTAGTCACCCAAATACAAAGTTTCCTTGGTTAAATTCGTTCACATACATCAGCATTTTAAACGGAAAATAATTTAAATTATCTCCTGAAGAGTTTAAACTTTAACATTTAGAGGCAAATCTGTTCCTAGTTTACTCCTATAGATTACTCCTGCTTTGATTGCACAGATTCTTTTTGTGCACCTGTCATGAGCAGTGTGTGCAATATCTGTGATGCTCCACACAGTGAAAGGAGTGTCAGTGGCCTTAGAGCAGGTCCTGGGGCTTACAAAGAGAGTTTTTCCCAGCTCACCTTTCTCTAGCAACGTGAATTTTTTTTTTCAACGAGTGTGAAGAGGTCAGTTCAGCTCCCTCCATATAGACACATAGGGGTTTTGAGGAACGGAAGCATTATGAGCCATTAGAAAAAGAAAAAAAAAAAGAAAAAAAGGAAAAACATGCATGCATGCAAATGTTGTGAGAGTATAAACTCAAATGAAAGAAGTTGCTGACAGTCATCACCTCCTCTGCAGTCAGAGTGCTGTGGTACCAGCAAATGTCAGCATAAATGTCAGCTTCAAAATTACAAGCAGCAGTGAGTTTTTGAAGAGGATGTCTGGCAAAGCCAGAAAGGGCAGAGACCTGCTTGTCTTATTCCCTCTTCTTCTGATTACATTTTCCTTGATCATTGCACCATGGCCATCTGCTTACATGCCTTTGAGAGAATTTAGGTAGTTAATAGAGTGATTGTAATTTTACATTCGATTCTGGTTCATAATGTCAGTGCTTCATGCCAGAGAAATGTGGTGTATAGCACATTAAATTTTGTAACATTCTGCTGAAATAGTGCCTGGGATTCATAGTTTGGTTTGGAAAGGAGCATATGGGAAATGGTCACTTAGCTTTACCTTAGTCAAAGGTACAGTGCCAAGGAGTGAGGGCAGCTTTTCCTTTAAGCTGATGAGCAGCATCTCTGCTTGCTGCACATAAATGGAAGTATCTGGGCTGGATCACTCTGGGATATCCCAGAGCTGAGGTGTGCATGTTACTTAGAGTCTGTCAAAAGTGCCCAGGGGTAAGACTGGATTACTCTCAGCCTACTTTAACTTACTCTGCTGGAAAAAAATGCCCAACTTTGCAAGTAGAATGAGATTGAGATACACTGAGTGCTTAGACTCTATGAAGTTTACCCAAGCACATAAACCACTTTAACCATGATTCTTGGGAGTGGCAAGTAGTACAAATGTTTTGAGGTAATAAGTCAGATACACTTCTGACTTTTTAGGGGAAATTTTCTCAGACATTTCAAAAAACTGAATGCTCATGGGATTTCAAGTCAAGAACCTCAGTAGAAAAGGCACTGAAAATTGCTGTTTCATTTTTAAAACAGAGGTTGTCATCCTCAGGCCTTTGTTTAGACTCCACCTTCTGTAACTCTTCATTTGATCCCCAAGGCCACTCTTATCCTCACCATGGATACCCAAGTAGAATTTCCATCCTGCCTCCTAAGCACCAGCCCTCAGAGGGCATCAAATTCGGTTTCAGGGGGTATTAAATTCAATTTTGCACCTCACACCTTATGTCTTTGCATGGACAGAGGGCCATCTTTGCTTTGCATGGGAAGTTGGCACCTAAATTAATTCATGAATGTGAGACTGATGTCAAGAATGATAGCAGTGAAAATATGGCTTCTGCTGTAATTAGATTAGTGCTTTTAGGAGAAACAATATTCATTGAAAATAATAATTTTCTATATATGTGGTGCATTGATTAAATGTTCAATTAAATGTTCCATTAAAATAGCCTAACTTCCTTAAAATTACCTCCAGACCAACCAGTTCTGACCATTATCCAGTAGTTCTGCACAGTTAAAAAGTTTTGAGAGCGCATGCCATTTTCAGGAAGCAAGCAGGAAGCCTTCCTGATAAGGAAAAATTTATATGAATCCCAAACTGCTCAACTGATTTACAGAAACCAGCAGATTTTTCTGAAAAATGTTGCAGCAGCTAGATCACCCTCTCTCTTCCCCTTTCCAATACACCTCTTTTTCTGACCAAACCAAATGATTAAAAAAATAAGAGGCATTTGTGGCAAACAAATAACCAAAGGCAGCCAGTGGGTGATTTCATGCTGTGAAACAATAGACGTGTCTGCCCAGTCAAAGAAAAAGTAACAAAACCAGCATTAAATGAGAGGAAAATTAGGAATTTTATCATGAAAACAGTGATCCTGTTCAGGGCTTGAGTACTGGCAAGACTTTCAGAATACACACTTTGGGGAAGCCCCCAGAAGACTCTTATAGTTGGACCCACTAAATTCCTGTACAGGGAAGCTTTTGGCACATGAATCAACCCCATGCATGCTGCAGAGATAACAGGTAGGCTTGTAGCTGGTGAAAAAAGAAAACACAAAGGGAACTTATTTGCTAGAACTGACAAGTGAAAGACTAAAGCCAAAGGGAATATTAAAATACAGAGGCAGTTTTGAGGTTACTTTTTGTTTGATGGGACTCTAAGTGAGAAGCAGGACCATCTGTGTCCAAAATAAACCATCATAAAGATTAGAGGGAAAACTGAGTAACCAGTGGGAGAACAATAATCAAGTTCAGCTTATCAGAAGAGATGCTTGTTTTAGAAGGGGTGGATAAGACTCTCAAATTGGAGGAGAGCACAAGTTCCCAGATAGCTCCAAAAGGATTTTCAAAATAACTACCTAAATGTGGATTAAAGAAACAAACATTAAAGCCCTTTTGCTGAGGCTGCAGTCATTTTATGCTGTTCCATCCATGTTGTCCAGGTCTCAAGACAAAGAACATACAAGATCAGTCCAATGTGAGGAAAACAGCTCAGCATCCAGCAGGCAGCTGGAGCAGCTCAGTAGAAAGCTCTGTGTCATGTCCAGGGAGAGAACCACAAACATCTGGGCCAGCAATGCTGCCCTGGAAACAGCTGTTTCAAGACTTACTAAGGCTGGGGAGTGACTCAAAACTAGATTTCTAATTTTTTTCCCCACTTTTTCAGAGCAAACAGGGAGTTGACTGTTGTTGGTGTGTGATAAGAGAGGTGATGGAGTATGTGACTGAGGAGAAGGCTCAGAAGAGCTCATGGTAAAACCATAAATAATGGAAGGGGTGTTGGAGAGGGAAAAAGCTGCTGGTTACCAGCAAAAAATGAGTGAATGAGTGGGGCTTGAGGGAAGAAAAGATGGAAAACTCTTGGTGGTAGGTAGTGACAGTGGTCAGAAGCCTAGTCTGGCAGTCAGAAAAATGAGCAATTGGACACTCACTGAGGAGTATGAATGGGACTATTTGGTTTAGAGACATAATTGATTCAGACTTTCCTAGAGACAGCTGAAGTCTCAGACCTCAGTGATGAAAAATGAAATTATACACCCATGATTTTTTACTTAAAAAAAAAAGGAAATGCAAATTTTAGATATCAACACTTGAAATTTGTCAGAAAGAAGAAAATTGAATGAAGAAAAAAGTGAGAGAGAATGGAGAGCAGAATCCTTGTAACTGCTGCTGCAAATTTATCTAATCCAGAATATGTATGAAAATTTCACAGCCCCTTCCCTATTTTTAAGGGAACTGCCTTTTAGGTTTTCAGTTGGGCCTTGGGCTTGGGTTTTTTTGGCTTCAAGAGATACAATTCATTTGTCTGCTGTAGACTTGTTCATGACAGACAAATATAATATAACAAATTATCTTCCATTAAAAAATTGCAGACTTGGGTCAGCTGCCATGTAACTCATTGCATTTCATTCCCTCCCAAGGGTTCCATCTATCCCCACAAAATAAATTCATGTGTACTAAGTTAGGGTTTTTTTTCATGACTAGGCAATATCCCTGTTCCCTGGAAACTTGCAGTTGTTATTTGTCTTCGTGAACCTCCCCTTTGAAAATGCCAAATCCTTTAAATTAATGCTTCAGAGGGTCATATTTTGCATTTCAGTTGTTGAAAAGACCTTGCATTTATTCAACAATATAAAGCCCCTTGAGGATCAACAACGACAGTATATTATGGAAAAGTGTGCTGTGCTTTCTGTTACTTGGGAGTTGATTACTCACATAATCATAACTTACAACATTCAAAACTTACAGTATTTTTTTTCCATTCTTTTATCATTGTCTTTTTCATCATAAAATTCAGCTTTTTTTTTTTTTAATATGACTAGATCCTGCTCTCAGTGATGCCTCTGTCTTCCCTGGTACAGAGCAGATCCCTGGCTGGATGAAGTAGGGTCTTCAAAAACTTTTGGAGGGTTGAATTTTGGTCAGCATCCAAATTTCTTTGATTGATTAAGAGCTATTTAAATTATCATGGGCTAATTGTATTCAAGTGCCCCTTTCAGAAGGAGTAGCTTTATCCCAGGAAAGCTAGCACAGTTTGACTGGGATTTTAGAGAGAACATCAGTACCTTTAACTGCCCTTAATGCCAATTTTATTTAATTAAACAAACACTTTTCTAGAAGCAAACTGAGATTCTTGGAAATCAGCACAGAGCTTTCCTGAGCTGTTAACAATTCCAAGGAAGTAAATGAAAACAACCATGAGTAAATGTAAATTGAGTTCATACACTAAATCTAGGGATTCTTGTACCTTGGTCCAGTAGTGCAGTTAGCTCACTTGCCCCTTTTCATTCAGACTGTAAGGAAAAATTAAACACAGTGAGAACCAGGCCTTGTTTTTTAGTGACACCTAGCACAGAGAAAATACCCAGGGATGTCATCCCCACAGTTCTGTCTGACTTACTCCCTAAGAAACACTGAATTAACCCTTTCATTCTTCTTATTTACCTGCAGCAACCCATTTAGTTCTTCTGCCTCGGCTCCTGCTGCATAAACATTACACATCGAGTTATTCTGGTGCTAGTGGCTGTGTGAATAATTATATTGCACATGGAATTATTCTGGTGCTAGTGGCTGTGTGAATAATTAAGGTAGGTAAGCAGCCAGCCCAGTGTATTTGCACTGTTTTCCCCACAGCCTGCAGATCTGCCTGTGCTCACTCACAGGTACAGCCGAATTT
Organism: Acridotheres tristis; assembly: GCA_037013685.1. Classification (NCBI taxonomy): domain Eukaryota; kingdom Metazoa; phylum Chordata; class Aves; order Passeriformes; family Sturnidae; genus Acridotheres; species Acridotheres tristis. The sequence goes on from CM072885.1 coordinate 64,226,044, forward strand.
CCCAGAATTTGATGTCCTGTACTTTCCACATGCTCTGTAAAAAACAGAGACACATTCTTTGGTGCCCCCAAGTACCCATGTGTAAATGCATGGGAGATTGAATAGCACACTTATTTCTCCCTCTCCAGTGTTTTATAAAAAGCATTTTGATTGACAAAAGCATTTTGATTGATAAAATGTTACAGGAGGAGGAAAACTAGTTTTATTTCCTGGGATTCCTGCAAGGTTTATCTTTGCTTCTGGCAGGGGGGTGGTGGGGAGGAGGGGTAATTTTAGCATTTAGCTCAACCTAGACAGTAAAAAGACTATCAGTCTGTATCTTTATGTCTCCAGTCCCCTTCACATTCTGGTGTCACAGCCTCAGACAGTTTGCACTGTTTGGGTTCGTAACATTGCACTAACATGTTTTTAAGGTTAGAAAAGAATTCAGTGTTCAGCAAAAATTTTAAATGAAAATCCTTTCTTTTCACATTAGATTTAGTAAATCCCTTCCCTTTTACAAATGAGAAATCTGGGCCTAACCTATTATGACAGCATTTCTGAGTTTTTCACCTGTGAAGGTTTTTGTGTTTTATAAACCTAATTAACTGTAATAAGAAAATAATAGGACATAATGTTTGTTTTACAAGGTGATTGATCTCTTGGCAGCCTGGCAGACTCTTTTATTGATTGGTTGGTGGATAATGTCAGAGTGGATATGTCCTGGAGGAGAATAGCTGACACCTAAATCCATATGTGACAGATTACCATCTGTGTTGGAAGACAGGTTTCTTCGTGAAATTGCGAAGATAACAGGTGAAAATTGAGAAAGTGACATGAGGGAAATGTGTTGAAACCTGCCTCAACCTTTCCATGCTCTAAGAGCATTTACACAAAGCTCTCTATTTTGTGGGCAGCCTGTTTTCAGGATGAGGGAGATTAAATTTTAATTACATTCATTCCTGTCTACCCAGTCTAGATTTAATCCTGTTAATTAGGAAAATGCCTTGTCCCACAACCTAACTATAAAGCTAATTAAACAGAGAATCTTCATTTGCTACTTAGTGGAACTTCAGTTCAGTAATGACTATCATACTTTACAGTTAATTAGCACAGTGGGAGGGAAAATGAGGATGTTGTTGAAGCACAGAACTCAAATTAAAGGTGCTATAATATATGCTTTATTTCATTTTGTAGCTATCTGATGCAGGCAAGTTGCACACTATCCTACCTGCCTCAGTTTCACATTTGTTAAAGAAGAATTAATTAAATGTATCTCTCCTGCAGAAGTGTTGTGTAGGTTTAGTGTAATGAAGATAATAAGCTGCTGGCCTTTGAAATCCACAAGTAGAAGATACTGCATAAATAGAGTTATTCCACCCTGAAACATGGAAGAGTCAATGAACTATGCAGTTTCAGGTGGAGTGGTGGAATAGTAATTACACCTCCTAAAGCAAACATGGCCCTAACAGTCCTGCAGACATTCACAAAATCTTCCAGTGCAGAGCACTGTCAGCATGGAACCTGCTGCTGGATCAAACCATTCTGAAGCCCAGATCAGAAGTTTCAAACAACTGTAATTTGACTTAAAAATTTTGACAGCAAATTACTTGGATTCATGACACCTTGTTCTATAATAGTGCATTTTAAAGTATTGGTCCTGAGGATACCAAGTGATAATTACCAATCCCCAATTTTACAAATGAAGTGGAGAAGTGTTACACCTTGTCCAAATGCTGGGTAAATCCATTGTAAAACTGGAACTAGGACTTACAACCACCTGGAAACTAACCACACAACAGCTGGATGGAGAAGCAGAGCCTGTGTTCTACCTTGATTTAGATTTTCTCATAGTGGCACTGATCCAATGAATCTGGGGATATGAAATTATCTTTCTGCCTTAATGAGATATCCCTGGCATGTGTTATATAAGGTGCTATGCAATAAACATTTAGAGTATTGCAGGAGCCTGGTAGCTTCTCCTTATGTTAATCCTGAGTTTACAAGTTTTATTGAGAAGTGGCAGACAGATATCAAAATAATTTCAGTCTGAGCATTGGTGGCTCTGTAATATTTGTAACAGAGAACAGCGTGCAGTACAAGGTGTTTAGTGCAAGCCTGTGCTGATTGGCACCCCAGGGTAACCTGCTGAGTTGTACACTGGGTTTGGATTCAAGTGTGGATGAGTTAGTTATTTTTTCTGTTCCTCTATTCCCCCACCTCCAGCATGGGGTTAAAAAGTTTTGTGGCTGCTTTATAAAGTACCTTGTGGTCTGTGCCCATCAGGGAACTAATATCTGTGTCAACAAGGCACTAGTTCCAAATTTAAGGGGACACTGGTGATTTGTAAAACCATGAGAAAGAGCAAGGGAAGAAAAACAAGGGAAAATTAGGAAATCAGGGAACAAAAAGGACTAGCAAACCAGCCCACCTCGCAGGAAATATATTTATACTGATGTCCACTGTATACTGGTAATAGCATGACTAATTCCAGCACGCTGGCTTTCATTATTAAAAACAAGAAGGTTATGGAATTTCACTAATTGTTTTAGGTTGATCTGGGAGTATATTATTTTCCTGGAGCTAGGTAGCATTTTAAATCTGCAAAGGATTAAACAGACACAATGAGTTCAAATATTTGTCCAGCCATTGAAAGGAGGATCCTCACTTCCGCCTGTGATGAGGCTTTGGAAATCTCCATCTCCATCATTGTTCAACAGCTAAGTGAAGATTGCATGTTGATTACCCTTTCAGTAGCCTTTAAGCAGCTTATGGGAAATGTTAAGTTCTAAGTTATCTTAAATCCCAACTTTTTAATTTGTTCCCTGGCTTGTATGCAGTGAGGCAAATCTCTGTGGGTTTATATGAACACACACAAGTGCATACATGCAGCCTGATCAGAACCAGCTCCTCCCAAACATGAATTGCACTGAGGAGAGCTTAAAAAAGGTGCAGGTGGAACAGGAGCAGGCATTCCCATTAATCTTCACAAGATCTTGAAAAGAAAAATAAGTCTGTCTGCTTAGCCAAGTCAAATTGTAGGTATGCAACTTAGCACAAAACATCTGAGTTTCTATACTTTTATTTGAAGCTGAAAAGCTTTATTTAAAGCTGATTCTACTGCCTCCCTCACATTTTCAGATACTCAGAGAAAATAGGATAATCTATAGATTACAGATTATAATAATTGTATTATGTTATGTTATATTAATTATATATACAAACCCAGGGTTTGTTTCTGGGTTCACATGGACACACAGCTTTTGTGATGGTGTTGCTGAGATCCATCTTGAGACCAATATTTGCAATTGGGGTTTTTTCCTTCAAATATTACAACTTTAAAGGTGTTAGCTTCCTTGTTGCAAATCTTATCTTTGCTTTTGTTTGTATTTAATTGCTTGGGAATTCAATGAACCATTTTCAGAGCTAACAGGAGGCTTGAGTGCTGAGTTGCTTGTTAAACCATACCTTCACCTGATAGTTTTGACCATAATTTTCAATGCTTCTGGGGTTTCTCACTGGCCTGTATTTTCATATCTGCATGTGTCCCAGTTTGGTATTTTGTAGCAGATCATCAGCTTGTATGAGCAAGGTATCATTTAACAATATTGACTTACTGCATTGGGGGAAATCCTTTGGGATTTTATTCCCAGTGCACTGAAAGCCCATCAGACCTCCTGATCTGAAACTACTCTCACTATATCATCAGGGCATTTTGTGTGCAACCCCCATGGAGGAAATACAGCTCTTTACATCCTTTTGCATTTCTGAGGATAAAGGGAAGCAGAGCCTGTGGGAAGTTGGAGCTATTTTTCTGCAACCTGCATCTTAAGGAGCCACTTGAGAACTGTGTTTGAAGAGAGCAGGTTTATGACTGCTGCACAGACAGTCCCAATAATAGTAGGGGAATATTTGACTAAGTCATGTCAAAGCTGGTAGACACCACGATGGCTTTCCACTGTGTATTTTTGTCCAACTCGAGAGGCAGACACGCTTACCCGCTGTGAAGTTCAAAGAGGCACTTGACAAAGTTGGGTACCAGTGAGGTTAAAGATGAATGGGACCTCACCTTCTCACACAGTGGAATTATTTATTTTCACATGACTCATAACACAAATTATTTATAGCCAAGGAAAGAAAAATAGTGGGGATACAGACTTGCTGCAATTTCTCTGAAGCAGTTAGACATGATACATACAATTGGATACTGCTCTCTTCCAAGTGAAATGCAGCAATGTGCTGCTCTCCACAGAGTGAAATAATTTTTACATGCCTTGTCAGTCTCGCTATGGCCATGGAAAGAAATACAGTGAAAGCAGAGACATTGGCACTGTTTATGTTATTTAGAATGTTTTTGCAGCTAACAGTTTTGACCTCTATTCTGTTTTGATGGTCCCTGTTTCAAAAGGTCATGTCATGTTTTCCAGTTAGAAGAAATGAATAAATACTTTCTTTTCCTGTGGACTCTCCCAGTTTTAACCAAGATCCTGGTTCAGAATTATTCAAAAAAATTGCTGGTGTAAAGCTAATATGCTGCATTGTCAGTGGAATTACAGTTATTAACAGCCTAAAATCTATACTCTGATACCAGCAGGATTTAATTTTTTTCCTGTTACAGTCGTGAGAGACACAGAAAAGAGACTGGAATTTGGAATTTAACATGTGAAATCCAGGGGCCATCGTTTAAAACATCAATCGTTACTCCAGAATGGTGTTTGACAGGCTGCAAGTAATTTCTACTTCAAGCAGTCTCAGGCAGCAGAGTAGCCCAAAGGTCATGTTGTTCTTATCACGGGTAAAAGATACTTTCTTCATGATGGATGACTGTTCTGGGTGTTTATGATGCATAACTTATTAGTAATTTTAATTCACAATTCCATTTGTCCACCAGTTTTGTCAGGGCAAGCTAAACTGTAGTTAGGTACACCTGTGCTGCACAAAAGGATGGGAGCTTTAATCCATCCTAGCACCCACACCACAGTGCCAGCTGCACCTTAGGGAGCTGGGAGGAATCACTTCTACAAAAGAAAATGCCAGGCTGCAGAAATTGGGCCAAAATTTTTGTCTTTTCACTGCCAGCCTTGAGCTGTGCAGATGATCACAGCCAAAACCAAAGGGTTGCTGCCTCCAGTCTCGTGGTGTTACACAGAGTGCAAGATCTGTGTTCTTCACCAGATCTATCAGGTTGGGAGCTCAGGGTTATCTGTTCTTGGCCAGCCAAATGCCAGAACTGCAGCACCACAGACAACAGACTCCTGATTTTGGGCCACTTTGGGAACTTTTTCCAAGACCCAAAGATTTGAGCTGGCTTTGCACAAAGCACTCAGGGTGTTCCACAGCTGCTGCCTACAATTTACCCTCATTCTTTTAATTGGATTGGATGCAAAAGCCACTCCTCTGCAGAACCAGGCACAAAAGGAATAAGCACCAGTATTAGTTCAGAGGGCCTGAGAACAAATTTCCCATCTCCTTGCCATAAGTGCAACTCATAAGAAAACAATATACATTCCTATTTGAGCCCTGGACATATTTCTGTCAGTTTGTGTGCAACAAAGTGCTTTTTAGAAATGATGGCTGAATTTGCCTCTCAGCTATTCAAATTTTTAGACCTACCACCACACTCCTCTTGCTGCTTTTTATATTTTACATACAGAAATGTGGTAAGCACTGCGCCACTTTCCCGTGTTGGAATCTTATGTTTCCAAAAATTAATTAATGACTTTCACTAAGAATCCTCCCAAATTCAAATAATTTTTAAATTATGCCCTTCATTCACCATCATCTTGCTGGTTTTGATAAATTTCCATTTCATATATTAGATCTTTTTCCATCTAGATCTGCATTTTGCAAGATTTGCTCTTTACATGGCCAGCTGTTACCTCTAAGTTTCAAAGATCTTATAGCAAGGAGCTTTTCAAAAGGAAGCATCACTCTCCATTTAGTTCCCTGAAAGATCTTGTTTTCAGTTCCAGAAGTGGGCAGCCAAGGCTCAATGTCATATTACTTCTTCACTGTATGCATTCATAAAAAGAGCTAATTTTTTTGCACAATTCTTCTCCTGAAAAATAATACAAGTACTTTTTTTTTTTTCCTTTTTCAAATAAATATGGATCTGTGGTTTTAAAACTGGGGGAGGATGGAAAGATACCCTGTATTTCAAATGAGGTTTTGTGGCCTGTTGCATACTTACTTCACCACCTTTTATGGATTGGAAATGAGATTGGTCATTCCAGTTGTTTAACACCTCTGGGAGAAGTTAAAAGGAGTGGGAAGTAGAATCATCAGTATGAAATTCAGAACAGAGGTCTTACCAAGTTCATCACTCCACTTTGTAATCACTGTTTGAAGTAAGAGCCATTGATCCTGTCCTTCATGCACACATACACACACACACACACACATATATATATATATATATATACAAGGCTTTCAAGTGAAGGCAATAGGTGCTCTGTCTTCAGGATAACTGAAGAAGCAACGTTTCACATGCACTTACAGTTAGTTCCTTTCTGCTGCACCAAGTGAAAAAAGCTTGATACGTGAAAATACTGTATCACTGTGTCACTGAATAATGAGCTAAATAGCATATAATGCTCATTTTGAAAAAATGTATCCTTGCATTTGTTTGTGTAAGTAGGATAGAAGCATTTCTTCAGAATTCAAGTATCTTTTATATTTTTACTTTGTTTGTTATTACTTCAGTTTTTCATGTGTTCTTATGTTTTGATAGTTCCTATACAAGGTAAAACGATTCACGTCCTCCGCAGGTTGAAGTCTGCTGTCAGGCAGAGCACTCCATCTGCAGAGAAGCTTCCCTGAATGTTCCCTAACACCAAAGTACCTCAGCTTGGGTCATCTGTTGGTTCCAGTTCTGAGAGAATCACCTCTATCTCCTCAACAGCTCAGCCCATAGCTCTCCTTGTGAGATAGGTCTGGGAAGGGACACATCTGACCAGCCTGGTTCCTGACAGGGACAGCAGCCTCCTTGGGGATCTGAGTATATGCCTGTATTCCTGCCCTGAACGACTGAGTTGCTGTCACAAACTACATTTTTGCTGTCATGAATTAAATCTTTGCTGTTCATTCCCTGCAGATATTGATGAGTGTTTGGTAAACAATGGTGGCTGTGACCATTTCTGCCGAAACACGGTTGGCAGCTTTGAGTGCAGCTGCCAGAAAGGATATAAACTGCTCACAGATGAAAGGACCTGCCAAGGTAATACCTCATTAACCTTATTCTTCATATAATGAGAGTGTTATTTCCAGTGGATTTTTTGTTGTTGTTGTTTTTATACTTAAGTCATTTGTACTGCAAGTTTTAATTGTACTGTCATAGGAAGTAAGGTTAGAAAACACCTGTGAGATTTCTGTTTTCTGAGGTGGGATTAGAAGATTATTGGAAATGTCTTGTTTCAATGTTTTTAGTAGTAGGAATGCCAGTGCCCTGCTGAAGTGTAAAAATCCAAATGGCATAGTGGAATAGCCTGAGGCAAAGAGTCTTATGTTCAAATCCTCTCATTTGCTATGATCTGAATGGGACAGAGGCTTATCTTATTTAGACCAGAGTCATTTAGAGTAACCAACTGTAATACAGCATTTGCAAGATTTGAACTACAAAAAAGGATTTAATTTGTGAGCTCACGTTTGCCTGAGAGAAGCTATTTATGAAGGGATAATGGTGGTGTTTTGTGGGAATTCAAATGAAGTGTGTTTTACATCGTTTGCTGTGCAGGTCATGATTTGTTACCTAAGTCATCTGATGTATTCTGTGACTAATTAAGTGCATAACCATTTCCAACTAGTGACCATGTACCTTTGGAGAAATGACATTTAAACTCTATAGCTTTACTTTTTAAAAAACTCATAGAAAAGGCTAGAAAGATAAGCATGCATCAAAAGAGAGAGAAAGGGAAGGATGATGTATTAAATTAAAAATTTGTGCAGAAAATGCCATTTTATTAATACGTGATTATTTGCATGGATTTTGAATAAGTAAAAGGGATGAAGTCCAAAACAGTATTGGTATTTTAGATCTTTTTTGTTTATCCACAAAAGAGAAGCCACTATCTGAAGATACATGTGTCATTCCGAATTTCTTCCATGGCTTCTCATTGGTGCTTCCATCCATCATTTGAGAGGCCACCTCCACCCTGACTGTGTGATGAGGCACAAAGGAGTTAGTGAAAGCTTGGTCTCAAGCTGGACAGGGTGGAAAGAGCTGAGATTAGCACAGCTCATGCCACATGATTCAGCAGAAATTACACTATAGGATCCTGTCAGACACAGGGAAGTTGTCAGGTTTTGATTTACCTGCTAAAAACAGGGACAGAATATTAAAAAGAAATGCTCCCTTCATGATGTATTTAAATATGGTTGGGAAGACCTTGTTCATAAATTTCATGTGTGATGACATCTCTCACTGCATCAGTCCAAGGTTTCACCATTGAACTAATTGTTATTACACCAGGGAAAACTCGAGAAAAGTTAGGCAAGAGCTGGTGCAGAATTTATTTGTTCATTATGCAGAGGGTTAATAGCAGGCTGTAAAAGCTCCCTGTAAATAATCCGGTTTCTGTGATGATAGTGAGAATCTAGAAGCAGCACTGTAAAGGCTGTTCGAGTGAGTTTTGTTTCTTCACATGCCAGAGCTCCAGAATGAGAGTCAGCAGTAACAATACACACACCATGCAAGGACTAAAGCAGGAGCTGATCTTCTCCCTCTCATGTGATCAGACATGGAATTATAACCATGATCTGGCCCCCCTGCTTTTCCCATTGTCAGTGAGGAAGGGCAGGCACTCCTTCTTGCCTCTGCATTATACATTGACTGAAACTGTGGCTCGTCTGTTGCTGCAAAAGATAGATTCGTGCAAGCCCAGAGAGTTTTTGGGCTGGACAAGTTCCTCCATCCCAGAAACTCTGGTTCTTCATACCATGAAATGGGGAGGACAAAGTCATTTCCTGTTAAAAGTCTGAGGTATTTGGGCCCCAGCAAACATATGGCTGCTTTGTGGAGGGATCATTGTGATAATTTAGTTCCTGTCTGGTGCTTAAGGTGATAATTGGTGACTCATGCAGTCAGTATTAGCCTGCTAATGAAGAGAGAAGGAAAGTGAATGTAGAGCAAGAAATCACTGCTGTATGAATCACCTGCACTTTGCTTCTTCCCCTGCAAGAAGAATATAGTCAGGGGAAGTGGTTATAGTTATTAATGTCAGGTCCATCAGGAAAATGTGGTTTGGGGTTAGTGACTCTCCTGGGATATAAATCATCCACATTTTGTTATTTGTAACAGCCGGTCAACGCTGACCGTAAAACATTAATGAGAGATTCAGGGAAATTTATTTTCGGCGTATTAGCCTTTCCAATGAGTGAAACAGAACAGTCTAATTTCTGTTTATAAAAGATGCTGTTGTTCATGTTACATCTGTTGTTTTGATTCACAATAGAGTTTCCATGATTTATGATCTTTCTGTCAACATTGCCCTTCTCTTCTGGTTTTCATTTTTTTAAATAAAGATTTCTTTCAGTTACTAATCAACATGTTTACAAAACATTCATTTAGGACCTTAGAAGTCCGCATTGTTTGAGACTGAGTCCTATTTCGTTCAGGTGGTCTCCCCAGTGTATAGAGCATTCATCTCCAAACGTGTTCATCATTAATATCAGCACAAGGCAATTCTGCATATTTCAATATGAAAAGTTCCATCCTATTCACAGTGAAATTCTGAAGTTGTCCCACCTCACCTAATTTCCTTCGTGTCCTTTCATTGTAGACCTCAGAGCTGACTGAGATTACAGGGGAATTGTATCAGTGGCAGACTTTGTTCTGGTTGTTTGCAGAGCTCCCAGCCTGGTCATACCAAGTGCTTTCCCCACATTCATGCTCTCTGTGAAGAGGAAAGCATTTCTCTTTCAGTTTTTAGGCAGGAAGGGTGAAGCCAAATATAGTAGTTTGCCTAAGATCACACATATAAATGCCTGGACTGCCCAGAGAATAAATCTCCAATTTTTGTAAGTCTGCCCGGTCATTTGCCCATAACAAGGTATTATAACAAGGTATCATTTTGCTCTTGTGTTTGTGCTCATATCCTGATAGGAGAATGCCTTAATTTTTTCAGAAACTCTGAAACTTGGTGCTCTCTTGGTGCCACCCTGCATGTTGAGTGCCTGTATAAGCAGCCCTTGCCTTTGGAAAGGGCCTTAAAATGTTCTACATTTGTCTGTTTACAGCTAAACCATTTTTAGCCCGGGCTGCGAAGAAAACCATTGTCAATCACAGATTTCTTCTGCCAGGGAGTGGTTCTCACGCTGTGGCTCCTTGTTAGACAAGGAGAATGTGGGGGGTTCCCTTCCTTTCCCCTCCCCTGCATTCCAGCCATTTAAAAGGAAACTTATTTGTAACCCAGAAGGTGAAGAATCCAAACTGCCCTGCCAGTGATATTGTGGAGACTGATACTGTTTTCCCAGAGTCTCTTTTTTTGCTCAGACTTAAAAACAGATTTTTTTTCCCCTTTGACAGGGAAATCACTGTATGACAATACCAAACCCATCTATTGTGTATTACTTTAATTGATCCCTTAAGTCTAAGGTATTGCAAATACTTTGGTGCAGGAAGAAACAGTTGGATCTATTTGTATAATCCTAGCAAAAAGAGGTCTGCATCTCCTTTGAACAAGTAGTAAAAATAACATAGCTATATTTATAGCAAGGAGAGCTTGTGTTTGTAACCTTTTTGGTAATTAATAGAAGGACAACAACTCAGATCAGTTCTAGAATGACATCAGCAACAAGCAAGCAGGCAAGACTTGCTGCAGTGAAATAAAGCTGCAATGAATGTGTGTAAGCTCAGACATAATTACCTTAATCCTCAGCCAGCATGAGTTTTAGAACCAGTTAACTTAATTGCTTATTCAGTTTCTGTTTGTTGTGCGGTGATCTTGGAAAAAAATCAACAATAAGCAGTCTCTCTGCTCTGCTCAAGTTCAAGCTTCATTAAGTACCCAGAAAAATGTGTGAAATTCTATGGTAAATAATTTTCTCTTCCTGCTCTAGGCATTGCTTTTTGCAAAGCAAGACAGTGAGAGACAGCACACACATTTCTTATAAGTCTCTCCAGGGAGTGGTAGAGATAGAAAGACGCTTTACCTTCAGGAAAAAAAAAATGCTTTCAGTTGATCCAGTGATGAACATATAATATTTTGGGCTGCTAAATCCACACTCACCCTCTGCCCCTCACTACCTCAGTTCAAAATAGAGACAAATCCTCCCACGCTGAGGAATTTAAACTTTAGCAGGAGGCAAAGCTCAAGGTATTTACATCCTTCTGGTCCACTTACAGCCTCCAGAGTAGGCTTTAAGTAGGGTTTGATATCACAGACATGATAAAGTCTACTCAAGTTGCCTTCACACCAGCCATTTGAATTGGTACAGCCACTGTAATAAAAGGAGATGACAGTCCACCAGGTAACAGTTCCTCCAGGGAATGTGGAATACCTGCATGGGCCACCTGGCTTTCTTGGGCCTTCTTTACAGCCACAGATGACAGCATTTTTTATTTGCTTTGAAGTATTGCCTGTTTGACTGTTGGTTATTCTTTACTACCTTCCTACCAGATTTTAAACAAATGTAATTGACCCTTTTGTAGCCAGGCACTGGAACACAGGGTCACAGTCTGCTGTTGATTCTGCTGGTGTCTGTCTAAAGGAGATTCAGTGATGCATGTTTCTGCAATAGGAAATCCCTAACAGAATTTGCCCCATTGCTTCATGAATAATTGAATTTTCCCTATAGTGATTTATGGGCACTTTTTGCTATATTTGGATAGCAAAGCTCTCTAGTAGAGGTCCAAGTACAGCTGATTTGAGGTGCTTTTTCCTCTCACTACAAGACATGAGCATTTACAAATATTTGATATTTGTACTTTTCTTTCATTTAAAACAAATGTGCTTCTTATGCCCCACTGTACCCCCCTTCCTCTCTCCTCAGCCTCACTTCCAGACAAGTGTTCCTCAAGATGTGATGCTCATGGAGTGGAGCAGCTGGCAGAAATGTTCTAGAGCAGTGATGCTGTGAGCAGATATTAAAGCAATTTCCTTAGTTACTCTGGCAACATTTTGCAGTGCTGTCCTGCAATACACCTCAAACCTTGTCCAACTCTGGATTTCTTGTTTCCTGTTTTGTTTTGGTTTTTTTGTTTGGTTTTTGTTTTATATCTCTACATATCTGTTAGTAGAGGGATGCTTTACATAGGGCTTCCAATGCCTACTGTCAGGAGAAGCTTTCTTTCATCCCAGAATGAGAGAAAGAAAAATAACACTTTGAAAATCACAGTAGCTGTCTGTGATCCAAGGATCCTGCAGGCCTGGTCCTGAAACATTGCCCTATTAACTGGGTAGGTAGTGACCTCTCATAATGTCCATCTTCTAACTTATTATGCGAAATATGCAATATTTGCCTTCTCAAGGTAAGATTTGGATCTCCCAGCATGGTATCTCCGTTTTAAAAATTAGTATGAAATGAGGAATTAATCATGCAGGGAAGGACAGATAGAAGGTGTTTGTGGGAATTATTTTTGGCCTAAAGAAGCCCCTAAAGATTAGCTACAAAGATCTCATTATACTCTTCTGTATGGAACCATTGATGATAAATGTGGCTTTACAGGACCAGTTTAATCCCAAATAAATCAGTGCGTCCACACCAGCAGCTCTGAATCTCCAGCCATCTTTGACACAGAGTAACCAAATTTAAAAATAAAAAATGGCCAAAGAGGTTTGCACCCTTGGGTTACATGACAGTGACTTGTCACTCACATTTGATCATATAACCCAACAAAGGAATGGGCTTTGTCCTAATGACATAACCTGATGAAGGTCCCAGGATTAGGATGCACCCCTGGCATTGATTTATACAGGACACAGTCACTCATCTGAGATAACAAACTACATCAGAGCATAGAAGTCAGGGCTGGAGCATCTGGCCCCTCAGATTCAGTTTATCAACATGGTTTGGCCAAATTTCCAGTGAAAAGGGGTGGAAAGTTTCATTGTTGGTCTAACCCCTCTCTTTCCTTTTCTTCCCCTGTTAAATACATGGAAAAGCAAATGTGTTCATATACCCATCCCCATCAAACAGATGTGCCCTAACATATAAAATGCATTGGCTTGTTGCAGGCTGATTTTCATCCAGTCCAGCTGAGTCTGGCCCAAGTGTGTTTTAATTGTGGGAATTCTTCATATATATCCAACAGTGCTGGTTCAGGCATTGGTGCTCTGGAGGAGATACTGGGAGCTGCTTGTGGTAATCAGACTAGCTCAGAGAAAGAAAACTCAGAATGATTTCCCTGTCACTGATGATGTTCACTCCCTATGCAGATTTTCTCTGTGGCATTCTGCACCACTGAGCCTTACAAAAATATCTGCCTTATGACAAGCACCATATTGCTTCTTGCATCAAGATTTAAAAATGCTCCACTGGGTAAGCAACATGTTACACTGTCAGTGAAAGGAATACTTCTCAAATCCTTTCTGTTACACTGGGTGTCAGTGAGACTGTGAATATTGGTACAGTCTGCCTCTGTGAGAAAAAAGAGTTGCAAGATCATACCCAGAAACAATAAATGCCCCAGGTATGAAGTAAAAACAGCTCTAGCCAGTACAAGTTTGTTTGCCAAGTGATAGTATCTGCAGTGTTGGTTGTAGCAATTAAGTCTGCTGAAACATGAAAACAAACAGATCTCTCCACCACCTCCACTTCTCCCCTCTGCAGCAGTATTTTCATAAGTTAAAGGGGAATGTTCTTTGGTTGCTGCTTCTCGGAAGGCATATTAAACCTCACAATCTAGGCTTTAAATCACTTTCTAATAGAATGAGATCTAATGTGGAGAGGGCAGATGGGACAGATTATTCCACTTCTGTTTTCCCATGAAGCTTCTGACACAGGCTACTGTTGGAAGTTAGATAGTAGATTAGTTTGACCTCAGGTCTCATTCAGTATGGTAGCTCTTATACTGTTAAACTCTATAAAGTACACTGCTATCAAATTGCTTTTTACAGCTCTGTCTGACCCCCTCCTCTTGATGATGTGTGTGGGAAGCCAAGCAAAACGTTCCATTAGTGTTTAGAAAGAGAATTTGAGATCTATTTTTCAGTTGATGTTGTAGGATTTATGACTTGTATAGTGCAGAAATTACTTTACTGGACTGGAATCATGTTATGTATTAATGAATTACCAGGATATGAGTCAGCCTTGGAATAGTTTGAGCAGGAAGGTAGCATTCTTCCACAAACAATCATCTGTTGATAAATTGTGCTGAAAGCTGTAATTCAATAGGAATTGTTTTTAAAGAGAATCAGAGAAAGACTATATGTGTGTGTCTATTCTGCACTATGGGACATTAATGCCATGTTACTGTGCTCAAGCATTCAGTCACACTGATTATAGGCAGATAGCCTTTACCCTGAGTGCTAAACAGAATTGCAATAACATGACAGCCCTATCCCAAGTATTAAAGAGTTTCATTTTTCTGTGCTTGCATCTACACTCCTGGGCCTTTCAAAAGTGCCCTGGTTTGTTTATTTTCTTCTAATGAGAAATTTCTAACCTGTTGAAACAAAGGAATGTGATTTTTCTTATATTAGCCATGTTACGAACCACTACTCTTCGTTTTGGTGGCTTGGAGATGTGGCCTTAGTTAGGACAGGTGAAATAAAACCAAAGATCTAAGCTCAAATCCTGAGTCAGAGGAATGGAGGAGTGTCTTTGGGGTTTTGCTGGGTGGGGGATTTTTGAGGCACGTTTGCAGATCGTGGTGTTGGTGTTTTCAGAGCGATACCTGCTGGGATTCTGCAGAGGTCAGCCTTTTCTGGGCAGGGTTTTTAAGCAAGCCTTAGAGGCAGAGCCAGAGGACAGCAATTCTTGTGTATATTCAGTGGTCCCTTGACTTCAGCAAGAGCTTGAAGCAAGCTGGGAATGCACAGGTCCACGGGAAGTGAAGTGCTGCATTTGAGTTCTCAGCTGAAAACTGAAACTGTGTTGTTGTACTTGCTCTTTCAGCACCATCAAATAACACCAGGCATGTTTTCACCCAGACTGGTCTCTTGTTCCTTCAAGAAGTCTCACTAGCAGCTCCTACTAAAGGGTGATAGGGACAACACCTTAGCAACCTGAACAGTTTTCTCTTTTCAAAAATATGGCAAGAAAACAAATGTACTGCAGGATAGATGGAATATTCCTTCCATAATACTGAAAGGGTAAAACCTTAATTATGTTCTCCTCAGGCTGTTAAGCTGCTCTTACAGAGTTGCTGTGTAAATAGTGGCTTGAGCAGAATGCAGACTAGTAAACATATTTATGTTTGTAGGAAAACAAACCTGCCTGAAGTTTCTTTTAATGCACTTCTCTTGATACATGGCTTCTCCTACCTTGGCTGCTCTTGGTGTAGTAGCACAGTTTATTCCTATAATAGCAGTAGATAACTCAGCTTGCCTTTGCCTTGGGAAATTATTGATACTGGAAAGTTTATAAAATCCTGGCAATGTCTTGATAAAGTACTTCTTAAAAAAACATTGGAAAAGTATTGACTTTAATTGCATTTTAGATTGTCCTAGCAAAACAATGGTAAGAGGATAAACGTAATAGGAGCCAAAGCCAATTGCCTCCTGCTGGGTTCCTGAGATTAACAGAGGAACCTGAACACAACAAAGCCCTCAAGTAATGGAGAGGGGTGGGGAAGAGCTGGGACAGGTGAGCATAGGCCCAAGAGCAAGGGTGATGTCTGGGAAGTCTAAGCATTGGCACAACTTCTGTCTCCAATTCCGAGATGTTCTTCCCACAGAAAATTAGGCTTTTGCCTTTCTGGTCACAATTTCTCTTTCACTTCATGTCCCAGCAGATTCAGCCCTCAATGCCTGGAGGAGCTTGTGTTGCTGGGAAGTGATTGTGTCCAGCTGTCACATAGAGAAATACAAGTTGGATCAAGAGGATCTTTATTTTCATACCATAAATACCTCTGTTTCAAAATCTTATGTCAAAGACAATCTGTACCTAATGTGAGGAAGCTGTAAAGCCAGTAAATTCAGTGTCAGAGGTGTGTTGAGGGTGGTGCTCCCTGCTTCTGCCAAGCAGTGCCTTTGTTAGCACCAGTGCACCTTTCACAGAGCAGTGAAGATGTGGTTGCACAGATTGGTCCCTGAAATGCTCACACATTGGAAAAAGCTGTTATCCAAGAGCTGCACATCCTTGATGCCCACAGTGCCACAACTTCATTGGTGTTAACACACACAGCAGCTTTCACTTCATCAGAAATTCCACTGGCTGCTGCACTTGGCATTCTCCAGGCTAAGCATTCAGGGGATACAGTTTTAAATCAAGCTCTTTTATCACATCTTTCTTGACCTTTCTCTGATTTGCCATTGCTGAAATGTTGAAAATGGATTTTCTTTGGCCTTCCACCAAGCACTTTCATCCCTTCCTGATGCAATCATGAGAAGATTTTGTAGCTCCTGTGATCTGACAAAATGCTTGCTTTAACTCATTTCCTATTGATTTTAAAAGTAATAGGTTATAAAAATGAATAATACCATTAAGTGTACTTAGGCATTTTTTATGCTATTAGCTTTGGTTGTTCGAAGATAATGGTGCTTTACTCAGGTTCAGATCCCTATAGTGCATTTTGATCTGTTTAAAAAATCATTTCGAAATCTTCTTAAAAATTGTTATTCACAAAGACAGCAGTAAGGAGAAAAAGCAGGAAGAGAGAACTGCCATGAGCTTATGGTGAGGTTAAGTGTGATGTGCTCAACAGAGAGCATCAGTACCAATTTGAAATCTTCCCTTCCAAATGCCTTTATAGAACACCTCCCTAGGCTCACTTCGTGCCTGTGACCTTGGACAGACTTATTGATTTTATACCATTGTGTCTAGTTATTGGTAGGTTTTTTCCACGTTCCATAAGAGACCAGGCAAACTTCCTTACCTAAAAAAAACCCTGTATATATATATATCCCTTTCTTTTTTTAACTTCTCTGTTTGAAAGTATCTGCAGAGCTGTCTCTGGTGGCCAGCATTGGTTTTCTCATTCTTCTCTCTGCTAGGACAGCTGACCAAATTCAGACTTGAGCTCAGATGAAGAATCAGAGGAAGAGGGAAACTTGGCTTGGCATTTGAGGCCAGGCACCTTTTCTTCTCAGCAGTCACATGGCAAAAAGTTGACACTGCTGTTCCCCAGCTCTGCTTGCAGGACTGAGATTTAGCAAGTAGTTTTTCTCAACCGTGTTTAAAATATTAGAAGAAATTACTCTCTGCCAAAATTTTAATTTATCAGGTAATCCTCTACCATTATTCTGTTTTTAAGTTTGGTGCTACCCACAAAAATAGTAGATGATGGGACAGGGAAACATATCAGAAATCTTTTTTTTTTTTTTTGTCCAGCAGCAGAGAAATAATAATGTAATAATAATGGTGGTAATAATGATGATGTATTTCATTATAGAAAAAGCTTGGTCCAAATCCCACCACCTACAGTCAAAGCAACCCCCCAGAGACCCCAAAGTTGGCTGCCAATTTTTGCCTGGCTGAAATTGCCAGATTGTGCAGTTTCCATCCAAAAGCATAAACCTTTCCACCCCTTGGGCAAAGCTCTTGGTGATCCAAGAGCAAGCAAATCCATGGCTGATGCATGAGGCAGAACAAAGCCATAGTGGCTGGGAGCAGACTTGGCTCTGCAGTGCTGACAGGAAGAGGAATGAGTGGTGGTCACTGGGCTTGGCACACGAGCTAAGGGGAACACACACGTGTGTTAAGGGAATAGGCGTTTACTGCACTGAGATGTTGTTCCACAGCCCCGTTTCCTCAGACTCAGAGGAAGTCCTGAGGGAAGCTTGTGGAAGAGAAGGAGCTTGTGGATTCTGTGTGGAAGAAAAACTAAATATGGAATTTTTGAAAGAAACTGAAAAGAGAAGGGAAAATTAATTTGTTGCTACTTGAGATCACGTAAAGCTCCCTTGGAAGAGTTCCTAAAGAAAAGATTGTGTTTACTGTGCAGAGGGAGCCTACAATTTTATTGCCGAGTCTGGTTTTTTAACCTGCTTTCCTTTTGTTTTCAAACCCCAGAGATAGCACAGTGGTTCACAGAAAGTGCAACTGGTCTCTTTTGATAAGGTCTGATAGCAGAGATAAGGAAACAAGCTGCCATTTGCCTTTAAAGACCGCCCCAAATGTACTGTCTTGTTCCTCCTAAAAGCAGTTCCCTTTGCTTTAAGGTCTAGGTAAATAGTGGGAAACCAGTTGCTGTGATGTTAATGAGGGTGGTGAGTTTGCTGGGTGAAGAGTGGTCCCCTTGGTGCTCAGCATCAAAGAAGGATCTGCCTGCTGCAGTTCTCTGACACTGAAGGGGCCAGTGAAAGATTGCTGTCTTTTGAACTGAGGTGAATTCACAGGAATTAGTAGAGGCAGCCTGCCAGCCCAAGGGAACTGCTTAGCTGGAATCATTCCTGCTTTCTTGCGTGTAACCTCAGGCCCAAGAAAATAATATGAGAAATCTCAAAGGATGTACCTGCTTACTCCTGAAAGGATCAGGTGTGCATTGCACTTTTTAAGACAAATTATTCAGCCTTTACAAAATTTAGCAGTTAAAAAGGATCACACCAATTTGAACTCTGAACGTTAAATTGATGGAAAAGATTAAGGGATCTGTTCAGAAACACACCTAGACAATCCCTTCTAGGACAGGGATGCTTTTAGAGTTTAACAAGCAAAATGCTGGAGGCTGCTTAAGTACAGGAGCTTGGACTAAATGATTATGAGTATTTTATGCTGGTATTAAATAACCTCATTCTATCAAAATAAACATCCAGTTTCTGGATTATGTCTTGGAAGACATTATTCAATTTCAAACATGTAGCAGAAGTGTGATAACACACGGTAAAAGGAGAAGTCAGTGATGCTCGGATATTCCTTAGAACAAAATGAGAGTATCTAAAAATGATCAGACCAAAAAGATAAACAACAGAGACAGCTGTGGCTCCCTAAACTGCACTTGCACCAGAGCTATATGGAGTGTTCACTCTGCATCTGGTACTGCATGAAGACAGAGAAAGACGTGGTCTGTGAGTGACAGCCCCAGGAGCAGAGATAGGGGGTTATTGAACTTACTGTGGGTACAGATAAGCTGGGAGGAAGGGGAAAACAAACTGTTTCCAGGATCTCAACATACTGAATAAAAACATACAGACAGGATCCTCAGGCTGTGAGGCAGAGTTAGGTAGATGAGCACATTTGTCCTTAGTACAGCTGTATACTGTGTGCCTATCCCTGAAGCTGAGGAGCAGTCACTTCGTTGTGTACTGCTAAATCCTTGAAATACCTCCTCAGTGGGATGCTTACATAATAAGTCACAGGTTTCTAATTATTTATTGCCTCTGTCCCAAACATATATTGCAGGTTTCTTTTGTTGTTTATATACATTTATTTGTTTTACTACTTCTTTGCATTCTAACAAATCATCCCTAATAAAAAGCACATTTCCTTGTGAACAGAATCCATTTCCTTCAGAAGTATTTCAGCCCCTGATTAGTGGGTTACATTTGGTCTTCACTAATCACATACTTAACTGTGAGCAATAAAGTTCTTAAAGAAATAAATGCTTTGGTCCAAGTCAACATTAGTCATAATGGAGAGTTTCCCACTCAAATTTCTGAAATACAAGATAAGACTGTGTTAACCTGGACACTTAGCTTCCCATTAAAAGTACAGCAATTAATGCCAGATCTGTTTTTTGCTGCAGGTCATTAGGTATGTTATTAACAATTATGTCTCAGCAGCAAGATGGCTTGATTGCAGCTCAGTAATGCAGAGGGAAGTCTAAATGGGTGTGGGTTTTCAATTACTTTTAAAGGCCTGGGGTTATGGCTATTTTTTTTCCCCCTTTGTGTTAGCCTGTTCCAGAAGCACTCAGTGGGAAGGTAATGAAGTAGAAGATCTGTACATTACTTCATCTTTCCCTGCTTCCTTTTCATTGGTTTTATTATTGTAGGCTTTGAAACTTAAGGAGAAGTTAGCTGTAAGCCATTCCTCCTGATCAGGGCTGGCTGTGTATTAGAGAGCTACATTCTCACACGGAGGATGCATTTTTACAAACTGTGAACAGGCTAAGTCACTGCGGATCAAAAAACCTGAGACGTGGTGGGAACCCCATCACACGGCTGCTGTAGCAAAACAATGCCTTCCCAGCATTGAATTTAAACCATTTGTTGGGGAACATAGCTTGAATCATGACTCCCTATGGTCCAGCAACCACTCAGATTAAGATATGTGGTTTCCCTAATGTCTGTCAAATATTGTTGGAAACGGGGCTGGCTGGGCTGTGAGGTGAACAACATTACATGGGTGGTATCAGCTCCCCACAGAAACTGGAGGTGGGGGAGGAGAAGACAGAATATAACTTTCAGCCAAAATACATACAAAAAAAGCATTAGTGTTTATTTTAAAAACATCGTGTAACACTTCTTTAGAGTTTCTATGTATGTGTGCTTAATGAATGAGAACAAGGAAAGGCTCTGTTTCTCAGAGGAGCCGATAACTTGGAAGCTGAGAAAGGTGAACACAAAACATTCTGACTAACCTTGAGTTTGGCTTGTGTGCATGGCCTGGGGTGCTCCACATTTGGCCTGGGGGTTAAAAATAAACCAGAGCTGTGTTGAGATGGACAAAACAGAACTACATCTTGCACAAGGAGAATGTGCCTGGTTAGGAGATAACCCCAGTGCCCTGAGAGTGGCTTTGCTGTGCCCACTGCACTGGGACACCTGGGCCACTGCTCCCAGCCTGGGCTCAACCCCCACCAGCACCTCAGTCTGAAACCCACACATTCCTTGCTGTGGATATTCCTCATAGCAGCCTGGGCAGCAGTTATGAGGTAAATTAAAATCTTTGCTGCCATAACCAAGGTATACCTATGCTTACTGGGAGAATTGGGTCTCTGTGGACTCAGAGCTGTAACAGTACATTAAATTATTGCTGTAATATCAAAAATTACCATTTTTGACTGATCTACCAGCATTCAGGATGCCATCAGTCACTTCTACTGATGAAGGAGTTGATAGTAGAGATAGATACTTCCTTTTGTTTTTATTGTACACTCTATTTCTAAGTAAAAAAATATTTCTTTTATGTTTTACTTCTGTTTGAAATAGTATATTTAAATTTATCTGTTTTGCAAATATGCAGTGATTTAGTGCATACTTCATGTCTTGCCTCACCAAACACAGACAAGTCAAATATAAGATGGGTTCTTTGCTTACAGTGTCCAGAATCTTTAGTCTGCACTCTGTACCCTCTGCTTGTTACAGCTTTTGTTGATTGTTTTTGAGCCACTCCTGTCTTGCTCTCTGTAGCACAAATAGCACCACCAAATAACAATAATCTCTCCTTGCCACTTTTATTTTCAGATTAGGTGAAAAATACTCCAGTCTAAGACAAAACTTTGATGCAGTTATGATACATGACCTGTGTTTTGGAAGGAGGTTCCCAGTTTCATAAATTGACCTATCTGCTTAGAGTATGTCTCAGAGAAAAGCTGTTGAGACGACCATTAGTTTTCTCTAAACAATTTCTTCACTTGTTCTTAATATTAACAAAATTAAGGAAAAGAGAGACGGGACAATCCTCATTTTTGAAGCAGATTTTTAATGTGAAATTGGGAAGCTGGGCATTGAATTCTTCAGTTCTGTAACCACAACCCCCAAATCACACCTCTGTGCAAGTGAGTTTTGCACATGTGCATTCTGTCAGGGAGTCACAGCAGCTCCTGCATCGGTTTGCAGTTCTAAAATATCGCTAAATCCAGCAGGATTTACCAGTCTCACCTGTGTCTGCTTGTTTGTAATGCTAATGATTTTTTGGAAATGTCCTGCTTTAGACTTTGATTTCCTGTTCATTGGTGCCGTTTAATTACTCTGAAATTTATTTTAGAGCGATGACAATCAGGAGTACAGGGTACTGTGTCTGAGGGCTGGAAACAGAGTACAGAAAGGAGCCTTTCACTTCAGAGCCGCTGGTTGAAATCCAGTTCAGGTTCAGGTTAGCAAAAATCACCACTGTGTGATGGATCTGGGTGCCCTGCACTCTACATCCACAAGTGAGTCAGTGTCCACATCACACAAACCACAGAACAATTGGTGCTACTGTAATTGGGAGTCTAATGGCAGCACCAGTGGAAAGGGCAAGGATTTGAATGAGCATGGAAAATGAGCTGCTTTATTCCCTGCTCCCTCAGGTCACCTTTGAGACACATCTGTTTGAGGAAACTTAGAAGAAATTCGATCTCTGGTAGCTCCCTTCTGGAGATAGAAGAATTTACTTTGCAGTACTGACAATCTGACACCCACTAAAAAACTTTACATTCAAGAAAAATAAAGATCATTATGGGATCGTTTAACATGGGAAAGCCTGAACTTAAAAAAAAAAAAAAAAAAAAAAGAGCTACATATGATTGAAAAATCAACAATAAAATCCAAATACTGGCTTGAAATAATAGGAACCTAGCCAAACTAATATTATCAAGCACGGCCACCACTGCCAAAAATTGCTTCCCTCAAAACCCCAGGGAAATCCTGCTCTTTTATTAAACAATTGAACAATCTCTTCCAGTTGAATCCCTCCTAGGGAAAAATTAAGGAGTGTTTCCTCAAACATTCTCTTTGGAGGTGAGAACATGGATTGCTAGAAGAGGTACTGGACTTTATTCAGCCTGAGATGATGCCTTGATGTCATGGGAACAGGGGCTGGAAGGAGAGCTGCCAGCAGCACAGGACACCATCAAGAGAAGTCTGGCACTGCCTGTGTGCCCATGAATCCTTGGTGGAGCCTGGCAGGGACCTTTGGAGGTCACCTGCTCCAACTCCTGACCTTGGCACTTCACTGGATCTGCTGTGAAAAAGGGAGCTCCTTTCTTAGATTTTATAGGTGTCATTAGTATTCCTAAGGAAAGCTGGCAGGAAGCTCACCATGTGCTATCAGCAGGGAATTTGGCCCCATAGTCCCTGCAAGCTTCAAACAGCTCAGCTGTGAAGACACCTCTTGATGTGCTGGAATGACAGAGTCACCTATGCTGATTGCAGTGGTGAATGTGGCATGAATTTTTGGCTAAGTGAAAGTTAAAAAAAGTGTTTGATGTCAGATAAGCGCGTTAGCAAATCTGAAATGTTCGGAGACAGCTTGGACTGCATGTGAATTTATGCCAAATGCAACCAAAAATAGAATACAAACTTCAACCTTAAGTTGAAGTTTTCCACCCCAGTTCCTCAAAACTACAACGTTTTGACTTTTCATCTTAAAACAGTTTTAAAAATTAATTTAAATAACTTTAAATCATTTTAAGAGAACCTCAGATCCAGGAAGTTAATTTATCAGTATTTATTTTGGGGTGTGGGAGGGGAGAAATGCAGAGCAAGACAGTAGAAAAATGTTTGTGTGCTTGAGTGTGTAATGGGGGTGGTGCCACATCTCTGCTTTTGTATTTTTTGACTTCTGCTCAGTAGATGAGGCTACCAAATTTTGTAGTACAAAAGGAGAACAGGGTTTAGATGCCCACGTTTGTTCCTCGTTGTTGTGGTAAAGCAGGATTTGAAACCCAAGGCTGTGAAGGTCAAATTCCCAATTCCCTGGTCTCTTGTGAGATACACCTGTGTCATGAGGGTGGTGGGAAATAAGCAAATCCTTTCAGGCTGAATATGGAGAGGTATTGTGAAGCACCACAGAGGTGTGAGGGCCACCTTCAAAGTTCCTGGGAGCCCAGGAATAACAGCATCCAGAGCACAGATTTCAGAGTTTCAAAAAAAAAAAAAAAAAAGAGAGAGAGGATTTCAGCATCCTGTATCACACCACCAGTCTCTTGTAATGAAGAGTATGTGATGCATATTTTGGCCTTTTCTATGACAAGTGCTGAATTCCTCAGGGGGCTGGTGATTGTGCAGACAGGGCTCTGCAGAAAGCTGAGTCCCTCCCTGCCTTCCCCAGCCGGGGCTGAGGCTCAGCCAGGGGAACCTGCACAGGGGCTTCCCCTGTTCCAGCAGCCAGAGCAGCGTGCTGAATTCAGCAGACTGAATTTCTGACAGCAGCAGCAGGAGACGGGGATGAGGGCTTTAAAAGGTGAAAAAGCTGTGGAGTAGAAATGCATTGGGCCATCCTGAGTGCCTGTTGCTTGGCAAGCAGTGGCCGTGTCATCAGGCAGACTATTCTGGGAAGTGCATCCTCCTTAATGTGAGGAAAAATAAGCCAAATAGGCAGCAACACAAAGTGCTCCATGTGAAAGCAGTGCATGAACACTGGACTAAACTAAGTGCAGGATAAGGTCACTGTTGAGGAATATGAAATTGGTTTAGAAAAAGAGACTCCCAAGGTAAGTCAGAGGCCAGAAAATGAACTGCTTTTGTAAATTTCCCACAATTCCACACAGCAAACGAGGTTACACATGAATGAAACCATGATGTATGATTTGGCTTCTTAAGCATTAAAAATCCTTTAAACTATAGCTGCAGTGTTCGTTCCCAAATGATTTCACTTTGTGTATTTATTTAGAGAAAGCTGAAACAGTTTGCCATTTATGTGCATTCAAAAGCTGCGTATTTCCAAGACTATAAAGGAAACCTTAAAAAGAAATTACTTTCAGAACTCAAATGATGATATTTTAAAATCGATTTTAAAATGCATTAAAAATTAAATAGATATAAGAAAGAGAAAAATCTCAGTTATCATCTTTTTGTGACTCGATCATAGAAGGTGATTGTGATGTACACATAAAAATGGATAACACAGATTTCTGTTCATCATGTTTCTTTCATTTTAAGTTATGCATTTGCCTGAACAGTTGCTTTCCACATTGTGAATTATCTTTTGTGTTTGTTTTGAAACATTGAAGTTGGAGGTCATATAAAATGTAGCTGTTTGAGTCATCCTAAATTTGTGCATAACTCACACAGATTTCAGTTCGTGTACACATACAGGAAATCTTAATTTTATAGTTCTGGAAGGTAAGTATTTGCATTTATAAGGATAAAATGAGACTAGAATGTTTCATTAAATGTCAAAACTATGTAAATAATACTTGAGTATAGGAATTGGGTAGAATACCTTAAGTATGATGAGTTTTCAAGTTTTTTCAGACACCAACAGTTTTCCAAGCATGTACAATGTGAAAGTCTAAGTTACATTTTGTAATGGTGTTGTTCGGGTTTTGTTCTTAAAAAGTTGTTCTAGAAAGTGTGGAAACTGTCATAGGAATGCTATTCCAATCATTTATAACTCAGGAACACTGGAGGAATGAGATTTGTTGAAATGACCGCTCTCAAATAATGTCATTGTATTCAATTTTCTGACCTATAAGCAGAAAAATTAATCACTGAAGAGAATTTATTTAAAAAAAAAAAAAAAAAAGAAACCAAAATTTACTCAAAAGTGTTATTTTGCACAGATTTCTATTTAAGGTACCTTTAATGTTTTCAGTAAGTCCATTCTGTCAGGACTGCTGTCAAATCAACCTCCACATCACCTGCTCAGCAAAGCCTTTTTACTGTCCTGGAAGCAACATGCTCTTGATTGCTTTTTTCATGGCCTGCTGGATGGAAGAAGCTGTGTAAGCCAGGGTTTCACATTGCTGAGCAGTGATAATTAGAGATGCCTGACTTTTTTTAAGGGGAAGAGGTCATATTTTCTTAAGCTGGGTAGAATGTGGGCTTTGGACTAATATTTTCTGTGCTGGGTGCAGCTTGTCCATTCCTTGTGCTGGCTTATCCTCCAGCAGTGTTTTGCTTTCCCTCTGCAAGTCTGTACAGTCTTTTAAGGCAGAGCAGAAGTCTGGGAGCAGCTCCCTGTCCTGGTGGCCAACATGTCAGCATATTGGTCAGTGAAAGAGGGAATTGCTTGATTGAACCTAAACCTTTATTCCATTGTGCCACTAACTTCCCCAAAAGCTCCATACTCGCCCAGCCCTGCTGGGTCAGTATGATCAGAAGTTAAAGGTTGCCATCTAATGGGGAATGCACATAATACAATCTTCATCGGGTTTTACCAAATTATCTCTGCTTGTCCTTCTCCATGTGCCTATAAGTATTTTCTTTACAAGGCACTAGAGGAATGAGAATGATATTTTATTCAGATTTTACGTGGGATGGTAAATGATACTTTAGCAGTAACAAGACGTTGCAACCCAGTGAGATGATCCAGTCATTTGGTGTAACCTGAATTAAATTGAATTAAATTCAATTCCTTAATGCCTTTTCTATTAATTCAGATATAGATGAGTGTTCCTTTGAACGGACCTGTGACCACACCTGTATCAACTACCCTGGAAGCTTTGAGTGTCTCTGCCACAAAGGCTACACCTTGTATGGACTGACACACTGTGGAGGTTTGGAAACTGAGCTTTGCTTTACATGTGTGTTTGTTTGCTTTGTGTACTGTTTACAGAGTCCCACATTCTTTTAGATTAAGGTTTTATAACTCAAGGTGATAAAAATATAACGTTAAAATAAACTTAAAATACCATGAGTTGACTAACATTTCAGTATCTCAAATTTGCTGAAGCATTCCCAAGAGAAAAACAATGAAAACCAATGTCCCACCATTTTTTGATCAGAACTTCCACAGGAGTGAGGTTACCCACAACTGTAGGGAGGCTTCATATGATGGGCAGCAAAGAGAATATGGGAATGATGTCAGTTTTGCACAGTTTGTGTATTTTGGCTCTGTTGACATTTGTCCTTACCAGTCTGTGGCATAAACTGCCTGTGAAATGCATGACAGAAGGCTGTGCTGGATCTTCCTCCCATCTTCTGGGCACGTGCTTTCAACCTTTTTTGGCATGACTGGAAAGAATTGGTGCTGTAATGTTTCATTATCTAAGAGAGGGATATTTTTGAAGTGCAGCATTACCACAATGACCAAATTAGAGTTTCAGCTGATGTAGCAGCAGCAGATGCTGACCCCTCACTTCTGAGGACTGAGTTCACCTGATTTTGTAATGTCAGCATGAGACCCTGCTAATGGTATCTCTGCAGGGCTTCTTTTTTGGGAGAAAGGTGCAGGAGGTGTGTGCTGGTCTCTCATGTATGGAGAAGTATCACATGAATTCTTGGTAAGAGTAGAGGCAGGCAGGAAGGGAAATAGGAATCCATCTAAGGAAGTGATTTGGGAACAGACCCCACTTGAAAGCAGTTGTGAAAGCAAATTCAGAATCCAAAAGGTTTTGGGACTTGTGTTATGTGAGATGTGGAGAGACTTGTCTTCAGTTTCACTGTTAATGCCTTAATGACTTAATGTACTAATTTGGGGAAAGCCTCAATGTTTGGGGTTCTGCCTCAATCTTTAAATAACCTTCAGCCTTGGTTCAGCCTCAGCTTTTCAGTAAGACTGAAGAAGGACCAAAACTCTACCTGGAAATACTCAGTGCTGAACTTTGACCAAAAACATAACCAGATGCAAACCTCCTGCTTTTTTTCCATTATGAGTAGATACAAAATCACAACTGTGAATCCAGACTTGTCCAGGCCCCAAGTTTTCTCACTTAGGCCTATCATTAGTTTTAGTCCTTGCATGCTTAATTTTGAGGTCTAGCAGTGAGCCAGAGCATTAGCAATTCTGTGTATTTCCTGTTGATTCGGTGTCATTTCAGCTCAGTAAATAAATAAATGTCCTTGCTGGTGGTGGGAAGAGAGGAGATGAGAGATTGACCTTGTTGGCATGAGTATATGAATTCTGAATGCGTGGACTAAAAAGGACACACCTCATACTGGCTAAATACCTCTCTAATGTAGCAAAAGTTGAAATATTTTCTGTGGAATATCAATGATAACATATACAATAATGTCTTCACCTTCTTGCAAGCTTTACCTTTTACTTTTATTCAAGGAATAGAAGTCTAAACTACACTTCAACTGCTTAGTTTCTTTTGAAAGCATCATTTCCTCCTTCACCTGAGCTTCTAAAAGAAACTTTGAGAATCACTGTGGAGAATTTATCTCCTTGTTCTGCAGAAGTGATGTAATCTCACAGAGGTTTATGCCATTTTTCTATATAATGCATTATTGTCCAGGTGCTACAGAGACTTTGGAGCATGTTTTGTATCTTGTGAGTACTTTCAAGAATTTCAGTATAACTGGTCCTGGAAAGTGAACTGTATCAAATGCATAAATCCTTGGGAGAGTAGGAGCTGTACAGTTTAAGGACAAATACACATGCAATATGCACTAAAGTTGTTTGGCACTGTCTTCATACATGTTTATACAGACTCAAATGTAAAAGGTACAGTAGAAATAGGTTTCCTTATGCAAGTCATACCTTAATGCACGGTATATGTGTGTACACGTGATTAAGACTTCACAATTTTAAATCTGTTTTCAGATATTGATGAATGCAGCATCAGCAATGGTAGCTGTGACTTCGGGTGTCTTAATACCATGGGGAGCTATGAGTGTGTCTGCCCACCTGGAAAGAAACTGCACTGGAATAAAAAGGATTGTGTTGGTAAGTGTGGAGGTGTGACTCAGAGGTGACTGTGAGGAACCTCCTGTTCTCTGAGGGTTTGTTTGAGAAGCTGAATTTTCACCATCTGGATCCCAACTTCATTTTATAAACTGAGATAACCCCTGAGTTTATCCTGTGGAGCTCCATGGGCTAGGATAAACGTTAGGTCGATCAGTGAATGAGCAATATGTTAGATTTTATTTGTTTGGAATGTTTTTTTAAGTTTATGAGTCCATTCACAGAAATCTAAGTATTATTATTATCTTAGATATTTTATACTTTTGTTCCAATTTGCCCTCTTCCCATCTCTGTAATGTCAGCTATAACTCTTATTTACCTCTTACACTAATTTAGAATATTCAAAATATTTAACTGTTGACAAGTAGGACATAGTAGGACATAATACCTACATTCACAGAACCATACCCCAATTTTTCAAGTTATCTCTAAAGGTGTCCTGCTTCATATAAAGTACTGATAATAGCTGTGTCAAAAGTATTAATGACAATGAGCACAAATCCTGAGACCAGAAAAATGTGGCACTTGCTGCTAGTGCCACTTTGTGGCAGACCTGAATTTCTGTATCCTTTAAAGAAATTACTTCTTTTTCTGGAGTCTTATTTGAAGCACAGCAAATCTTGGTCGTGGCTACAGCCAAAGTATTTTCAGTGAGATTTTAATTCTCGTTTTTCATTTTTAATGAGAATGGCATACCTGGGGCTTTTCATGGCCGGATTTTTTAACCACAAATAACTTCTCATAGGCACATATGGGGATGGTGCCTAATACCTAATTGGGAGCAAGACAGAACAAGAAAAAGAGAGATCTCCCTTCAGGGATTCTCTGCACATACTGAGAGAAAGTACTGCTTAATCTGGAGCAGAGAGCACAGCACTGGCCTCGTGTGATCATGCAGTTATGGCATTTCTTACATGGATACAGCAGTATGGAAAGCACTTTATAACCAAGGTGGGGTAGGGGGTGAGAGCCTCAAGCTGAATTCCAGCTTTGGCCTCTGTGTTCTTCCTAAGCACAATTAAGTGCTTCACTTTCCTGCTTACCTGTCTGTTACCTTCCCTGCTATGTAGAGAACTAAGCATTGTGACAGCAAGAAATAGCTCACTGTGGTTTTTAGTTCTCCATTAAGTCCCCCTTGCTGTATACCAGTTATTCCTCTGGAAAGGATTTTGTAAGTTAACAGCTGGGACTAAAAATTTTGGAGGTCTGGTATGAAGTTAGACTATTTGTCCTATATTCCCTCTCAACCTACTAAGAATGTTGGTAAGAGGCTGTATTGAAAACATTTACCTGGTTGTAAATTTCTCCTTATTATTTATAATGCTCAGAAAGATGATGGAAATAGAACACACTTCTCTGTTGATACACACTCTTGTATTTGGTGACTTCAGTAAGGTTTAAAATGAGCATCATCTCTCTGCTGATCGCCTGCCTTTATTACCAACATTTTTGAAAGGAAACTATATTCTAAATTGTTACAAAAGCATGTGGAAGAATTCTATTTAGTGATCCTGAATGCCATGTGATTTGGAGACATTTGCAGTAACAAAACCCTCTTTTGCTCAGCAGTGGCACTTTGTGCTTTGTTGCCTCCTCAGTCCAAGGAAATAGTTTCTTTAAAGACATCACCAAAGCAACACATAAGATTTAGGAGGGAGATAAGTGGAGTGTGATTATTCCCATATCTGAGATGTGAACATCAGGTATGTTTATGGGACTTGGATATTTTCATATTTAATGACCAGTGAGGCCAGGAATACACACCAGCTGCTAGGACTCTTCCTCTGCACTCAAGCCAGGTCAGGCAACATTGATTGCAGCTACTGCTTTGGAACTGCTTGGTTTCATGATGGCTTTACTGGGCTTTCCCCATGGCCTTGTAGACCCAAACCAGTCTGGCTGCTACAGCTCTGGTGTCAGAAGCAAATCCTACCTCAGTGTGGTCTGCTGGTGAGCTGACAGGTAGGAAAAATGACATTTACAGTACCACAGTCAGCAGTGAGAGAAACAAATGTCAGCCAAGCCTGTCTTGTAAGGTGAGCAGATCTGGAAGACGTAGCAAGAAACAGTTGGAGAAGAATCATGTACCTGAAACAGCATTTCTGTGGGGCTGAAGCAAGAACTGCCCTACAGCCACCTGGCTGAGATTTAAGTCGCTGCTGCAGTGTGGAAAAGCTGCTGCACCTGAGGTGGTCAGCAGTCAGTGCAGAGGGGAACCTCTGGGGAAGGGAGGGAAGCAGTGAGGCTTCCTCCCTGTAGGAAGTGATGGCATGTGCCAGCTGCAGCCAAGAATGAACCTTGTCATTTGTGGGGGAAAAGATGTACTTAAGTAATACTTCAATCCAAAAGGATGGCAAATTAAAATAAATGGTGGTTTATGATTATGGGTGTCATACCATCTTCTCAGGGTGAAGCACAGAGAACTTCTCCAACAGGTAGCAACAACTTGACGTGTTTTCAGCTGAAACACAAGCACTCCCTTACCCAAGTATGAAGAGTCACTTGTGAGACCTGCAGGGTGCTCTGTGCTCATCCTGCCACGGAGCCAAGAGGAGAAGCTGGGTTTTTCCTTCACATGAGCTGCAGAGTGCCTCATGCTGTAGGCACTGATGAGAAATGGCTCTGTGATCTCTGTGTGTGTCACAGGGTCACTTCTAGCATTGTTTGGGGCATTTCAGCAGTGTGTGAAAGGGCCAGCAGGATTATCCATCTCCATCCTAGCATCTCCTGCCTCACCTCTGCCTGGTTGGGAAGTTTTCTAGCTCCAGAAGCTAGAGCATGGAGCTAAAGTTAAAAAGTCAGTGGGAGTTAGAGAATTAAAAAACACAATTTCAGTGGTCATCTAAGTGAAGAGACCACTGTGCACAGTATGTAATTGGTCTGTTAAAACAGAGAGCTGTGCCTCCAAATCAGAGAAGGGACATCTCAGGTGATGAGTGTTGCCTGTTGCTTCTGAGATCAAGATGTGCACATAGAATTGTGCTCATAGAGCACAAAGATCCCAAAGTGGAGGATAGGAGAGAAAGACTGATCTAGAGTTTAGGTCTAGAAATGTGAAGGAGTTTCAT
This sequence comes from Acridotheres tristis, assembly GCA_037013685.1. Lineage (NCBI taxonomy): Eukaryota > Metazoa > Chordata > Aves > Passeriformes > Sturnidae > Acridotheres > Acridotheres tristis. The sequence continues at coordinate 64,257,627 of CM072885.1, forward strand.
TTTCAAGTACAAGCTCAACATCCCAATCCAGATGCTCTCCCTTAATATGTGCTTATTTCAGAAATACTTGTATCTGTCATTATGCTTTTTGCCACTTCTTGCCTTTTCTCACCATTGTATCCAAATGTGCACACGAGGTTCTGGATTGGACAGTGTCTGATTGTTATACATTTCTTTTTTTTTTTCTCCTCAGAGATGGTGAAATGTCTCCCAAATGCCAAACCAGCTCCCAAGGCTCAGCTAGTCTGCAGTAAGACAGGAGGCATAGAGAGCTGCTTCCTGTCATGCCCATCCAATATTCTTTTTGTTCCAGGTTTGTGCAAAGTATTTGTCCTCTTACGTCCAGCATGTGACTTGTTGACTTTTCTCTGTTAATGTATTCATGATTCTTGCATTCATTTTTCCTTATGGACAAAAGTAAATGAGAAAAACCTTGTTATAAATTAAACCAAGATGAGCTGATTGTCAACTGCACGAGAGGTTTGGTCCTTCATTGTTTAATGTGAGGTGCCAGTTGCAAGGGTGGGCAAATTCTAACAAAAAGCTTGTACTGAAAATAACAGGAATTCACTGAAATCAACTGTTTATTTTTGCCCTCCTTTTTATCACAGCAATTCAATATATAACAAATTTTTTCTGCACCATCCTGGTTAAGGTGGATGTGTCTCTCAGTACAGCTGAGTGTTATTTATAAAAAATTGGGCATTTCATTCTCCTGCCTCCTTTTTTTTTTTTTTTTTTTTTTTACAATTTGCTACTGGTAGTTTTCATCTTCACAGTTTTGCAGGGAAGGGGGGGATTGCTTCTGCTTTTTCATAGATATTCTGGCACATGATTATTTTTGGGTCTCTACTTCTCATGTTTAGTCTTAGCATTATATGCAGTTGAGCTAACATTTTATTCACATTTTATTTTCAGTTTAGCAGAGATTACTGGAACTGTGCATTTCTCTAATTGTAAGCACCAGGACACAGTTTTATCTCTGTAATATGTAAACACTGTTATGGTTCTAAGTATGCCATTTCTGTTTCTGCAAATAAGTTCTGTTGGAGCCTGAAGCTAAAATTATTATGAAAGTACATGGTTTATTTTCTAAATTACAGGGATGATCAAAGCAGATGGACAAACACAAAATATTTTTTACTTTTGCACAGCTAACCTTGTGCCAAATCACTTATGAAATGTATCATTTCCATGCTGGGAGAAGCAAACCTTATAGTCAACGCCTTCAGCAAAGTATTTCAGCCGCTTAAAAAGTTCAGCATTTAAAATGTTTTGTTGTTTAGCAGCGCTGGGAAGTTGAAGCCTCAAGTAGGTGCTTTGTGAGGCTGCTGCCCGTGTGCTGACCGTGTTGTGTCCCCCAGAGCCGTGTGCTGACTGTGTTCTGTCCCCCAGACTCAGAGAACAGCTACACGCTGAGCTGCGGTGTCCCCATGCAGCACGGCAAGGCGCAGCCCAGGCGCAACTCCACCCTGCCCAGCTGCTCAGGTGGGTGCTGCCCTGCTCGCTCCCCCTTTCCTGGGCCTGGAGGGAGGGCATGGACCTCGGGGATTGCAGGACCTCAGGCTCCTTGCTTGGGTAAGGCAAGGGTTAAGGTGTTTCCTAAAGGAAAAGCCTTGCGACGGAGTTGAAGTGGTAAGATGAAGTAATTCTTGCAATAGAATTAAAGTGGTAAGGTGAAGAAGTAGTTCTTCAATGAAAGCTTTCAGGTGTGCAGAATATGGCTCTGTGCACCTGTGGTACAGAATTTCTGTAATTCTGTAAGGTTAATTAATTATTGTATCTGGCTGGGACATGCAGTAAGAAATCAGTTACCCCAGTAACCCACCCGTGGATCAGCCCCCTTGGGGCTTCTTTGCCCTGTTCTCTTGTTATGTCTCCTAAGTTCTGGTTAAAAACAAGATTCTCTTCTTAAGAATAAGGCTAAACAGTATTCCAAGTATGTTAGTAGAGTTGGTTTATTATTTTAAAATGTAAGAGAAAGGGTAGGAAAAATACCAGGAGCTATATAACCACATATTAACAGTCTACAAAGCTACAAATATATAGAAAATGTATAAAAAGCAAAAATCTTTTTGCATGAAAGGTAGCCAGTGTTCCCTTATGCACACACTCCTTTTCTGCAGCCTCTCCTTGAGGGTGGGGTGTGTGGAGCTGCAGCGTTGTGTTGGTGGGTCAGTGTGGCAGTGCTGCAGGTTTGAGATATGCTCAGTAAGGACAAATATTTAGAATTATTTGTTTTCCATAGTTTAGCAAGGCAATAGTGAGCAAATCAAAATGGGACTTTTTCCCAGGTTTGGGAGTGAGCCAGAGGGGACTCAGCAGTAGCACAAGAGTAGATCCCAGCCCTCATCTGCACTGCCCTTCCACAGGAGCACAGACTCTCCTACTGCAAGGATAAAAGATTATCCTCCCATAAAAAAAGGTTATGAGATTTCTGTGAGAAAATACTGCATTTCATTCGTCTTTTTCTCAAATATGGCTGGACTGTTTTTGCAGAGACATTTCAAATGTTTGTGAAAGCTCATAGCATTAAAAAAAAAAAAAAAAAAAAAAAAACCACAACTTGAAGCCTGGCAAAATTAGAAACAACATCCAGCAGTAGGAAGAGTCAGACCACCTTACACATACCTGTACTTCTCTCCCATCTTCCAGTCCTCCAGCCATGTATTTCTTACATATTTGGGACATGCTAGGAGGTACAGTGCTGTGGAGTGACACATGGCAGCAGATGTGTCTGCTTGTGGCACAGGGTCAGGCCACCTCTAAAGTCCTGATTCAGCAAAGCCTTACCAAGGAAAGAGGGATCCAGGCTGTGGCATCACCTGGGACCACCCTCCACCTTCTGCAGGGCCAGCAGGCTGGCAGGTGACAGCCAGGTCAGTCCTTTTCCTCCAGGAATTCATGGGGAAATCAGCCAGCAGCTCCATTTTCTACTCATTGCACAATTGTATAACAGCCTTAAAACAAGACTGTGCAACCTGCCTTGGGTTTAAAAGTGAGGGATAAAGCTGGCAAGCCACAAACTGCAGCAGAGGCAGCTCCTTTCTATGGTTTTCAATAGCATAGCTCCACTAAATTAATCTTACTGGCACTATCAGGAGCAGAACTACAAGTAACATGGGAATTCATAGACAGAGAGTCCAGGGAAAAAAAATAAAGTAGGAATTAATCTTTCTTGTAGTAAAAGACAAATTCACTCAAAATCCGAGAAGATGTGCAGAGCAAGCATGGTACTAGAACATTCATTGATCTGTGTGGGCCCAAAAAAATCACTTAAAAATGAACTTGTGGAAATGGACTCCCTTGTACAAGCTGTGTCATTCTTGGGCTGCTTCTTTCTTAAGTCAGTCTGTTTTTAAAATAAGTTCCAGATCTTGTTTCATTTCCATCCCAATGGTACCTTTTTTTTTACTTTACATCAACAGATTCCCTAGCCCCTCCAATCAAGCAGAAAGCTCGTTTTAAAATCAAAGATGCAAAATGCCATTTGCGGCCTCGCAGCAAAGAAAAAACAAAAGATTCTGGGAAGCAGGCTGTTTCAGGTAGGTGATTTCTTCCAGCAGCACTTTGATTTTTTTTGTTTATTCGTTTGCTTGTTCATTTTCATGCTTTGTTTTCATGCTGCAGACAGGAAAAAAATCAATGGTTTTCGTATTTGGTCTGAATTTAAGTTCAGGCCAAGGTTCCCACTCTGGCTGAACAGTGCCTTGGGTTTGGATCTTGGGTGCTGAAAATCTCACCAGTTGCTTTGAAAAATCTTTTCTCAGAAGTACATGACTTGGGAATTAAGCTGATCCTTTTTCTGGCCTTGATAATGGCAGAAATACCCTGAGACAAAAAGCTATGACTAATGCAAAGTTATGTGAAGCAGTGTCAGTTTGGTTTGGTTTGGTTTTCTCAAATGAGGTTTTTTTAAAGGAAAACAAAAGGTATTATTTGCTTAGTTTATCCTGGATTAGTAACCTTTTGTAGCACCAAAGACAACCCCTAAGAAGGAAGGTTATTATGAAAATCTGATGTTACACAACCTTAGATCTTTTGTTAAGAAAGAGTGAGTAGTTATGTTAGAAAAAATATTTATAAGGTTTAGGTGTAATTAACAAAAATGTGGTATTTAAAAAGTTATATTCCTGCATAAAGTAACTTAGCAGCTTACACCACATATCTGCTGGTGATGCATTCTCTATTGTGAATTTGTCTTACCACCACTTTCACTAGTGAGTAAGAAATCTTACATGAGTCCTGAACACAGAAGAATAAAAATAAAAATAATAAAAACACTCTTCGCTTTCCAGAGAAGAGTAAAAATAGCTATTTTTTTAAGAAGTGAATGGTTTAAAAATTTTGGTTTTAAAATTTAGACTTATTTCATCTTTATCCTGCAATCTGCACATTTATATCTCTAATTTTACAAGTATTGACTTAAGTCTTAGTCATCAAGGTGCTTACCCTGTGAATAAGATGTGATTATCAGACTTATTTTTAAAGTCATAGAAGTTGAATTTTTTCGGCCCATACAATCACTATGGGAATGTATTTCTTGGATGCATTTCCTTGTCCTTTGCTTGCTTTGCTTTATGTTTGTTATGTCATCTGAACCTCTGAATCTAACAGTTGGATTACATCATACAGCCACACCCTCAGAATAAAATCCTTCTGGTGGCTTGAGTGCTACAGATTTCTCTCTCTTCCATCACCTATGGCAAACTATGATTCCTGATCAGATAAAAACCTTCCTATACAACCTCACAATCAAAGCCTTTTAAAGCCTTTGCTATCTGATGATCATCACTTCTGAAAGAAATGGAGTGCCCACTGGTAGTTTTTAGAGGCCTGACATTCTTACAGATTTATGAAATTTACTGTCTTGCTTTGTTTAGCCATCAAATATGGTTTATACTATTTGCTGATTTTAAATAATTTCTGTAAAGAGCTTTCTAACCCTTATGCAGAAAATGGCTGGGCAGTTTTAGGAATGGAGGCATCACTGTGCAGCTGAGCATGGCCAGGCTGTGCCTTTGCCTTCTGCATTCACCAGCAAAATGAGCAAAGCCAGCACTGCCTGGAGAAGGAGGAGTCTCAGACACACAGGAGGTGTTACGAAGCTGTCACTGCATTGTGAGATGTAACTTCTTACCCTGTCACTTGCTACTTTGCCACTCGATTTCCTTCCTGTGTTGCTTCTCTCATGCAAAGGAGGTCAGTTCCCCTGCACAGACAACTGCCAGGTGACCTTTGTGAATCTCAAGTGTGATTCCTCCAAGAAAAAACGCCGGGGCCGCAAGTCACCATCAAAAGAAGTGTCCCACATCACTGCAGAGTTTGAAGTGGAGATGAAGTCTGAAGAAGTCTCAGGTTTGTGAAAGATTGGTCTGTGGAAAGAAATCAGAATTTAGTTCCTCAGTGTGTTGTTAAAATCTCTTTGATGCTATTTCATCAAGCTGCCATGAACACCTTTTAGCACAAGCCTCATACAACAGCCTTTCCAAACTCAAAGTTTCAGAAATTTAATTAAAAAGAGCCAGGGATGAAATTAAGCCAAAGGAATGAAAATTGAACCTGCATCAAAATTCCTTCAAGGCCTTGAGTTAAGTCATGTGCTTTTATCCAGTCTGATTTCTTTAAACAGCAGAAATGCTAATCAGTGTACAGTGAACATAGGTAGTAGTTCTGCAAAAATGATAACAAAAATGTCTTCCAAAATGTAAGTTGTTGAATGTTTAGTCTGCAAATCAGACAGTTTTATCACACAGTTGAAAAAAATCATGTTTTCTTACCAAACTTGAGAATAAAACTAATTGCCTCAAGTTATAAATGAGATGGAATATTATGTTATAAATTCCAGCCAAAGAAAATGTGGACTGAATCCTATAAAGATGTCAGTCCTCAAAGGCAGATTTCTTCACCTTGAGGGGCACCTCATTAGCCAAACAGTAGTTGTACTTGAAAGCACCTTTCTTTTTGTCACTGACACAAGGGTGTTTTGGTCAGGGAAGTGGCAGGAGCTCCTAATCAACTGAGAAAAGCATGGGCAGAGAAAATTCAGGAACATTAATGGTTTCAGACTGAACACACACCTGAAAGGAGAGCACATTGGGATTGATGCTTTCTGCAGCACTCAGCGTGCACTTGCAGGCCATGGAACTGTTCCATGGACCTCAGGAAACTGTCCTGTTCCTTTGAAAGGCCTGATCCTGAATATAGTGAGCTGCTGCTTCAATTTATATGGACAAGACAGTGAAAGAAGTAGAGGTGTCACAGTGCAATGCAGGCTAAGCTTTTTGTTAAGCACCTCTTTTAAACATGAATCTCAATTGCTTCTAGTTTTGTTATCATTTCCCATCTAGACACCTGTAACATTGACTGTGTTCGGAAAAGGATGGAGCAGAAGCTGCAAACTGCAATCAAAACATTGAGGAAATCTATTAATAAACAGCAATTTTACATTCAGTTTTCTGGGACAGAATATGAAGTGGCTCAGAAGCCAGCTAAAGCTACTGAAGGGCATGAAGCATGCAGTACAGGGCAAGTACTGCAGGATGGAAAATGTGGTAAGTCCAAACAGCTCAAATATTCAGTCATATCCCCAAAACAAGCAGTCTGCAATTACCTTTTCCATGGTGAACCAGGGAGGAGATCTCAGAGATAATGATTTAGAATGTAATGATCAATATTACTCAGCATATATGCATGGACTATGGATGGTTCATAAAGAGTCTGAAGGGAATTCATTAGATGGCTGCAGGAAAACAAAAGTATAAATATGGATACATTCCCATGCTGTCAGCTGGTGGGTATCAAAACCTGCCACAAGACAATGTTGGCAGTTAGTTCCCAGTTGCTCCCATCTAATCAAAATATATTTACAATTTGGTAAAACAATAATATGATGTTTACCTAGTTACTATATATTTACTTTTATATCACCAGCATCACTCTCCTCACCACCAGATAATCTGTGATCCATGCATATGTTATATTTAATGGTCAAGAGGTCCAGTTAAAAAAAATAGAAATCTATTTTATGTAAAACCTAGCTTTAAGCCTTTTCCCATGTTATCAGGCTCCAATCCTTTGCTGGGGATGGTGTGCTAGTGCAAATTTATTAATGGCAGTTCTGAGCACTGCAAGCTTTCTAATCACTTACAGTCTTTTCAAAACCAGCATACCTATTTTTCCAGCTTTTGAGATACCAAGTGATTTACAAGCCAAAAGAAATCACATCTAATAGGTGCTTCCAGTGAGTGGGCTCAGAGGTACCTGTCATCATATGGGAACAGAGACTTAGAAACTGTATTTGAAAGGCTGTTGCTATCAGTATCTAGAAACTCAGACCTTTTAACCACCTCTGTCCAGCAGAGAAAAATGTGTAATGCAGCTGGAAGCAAGAAAAGGACGTGTATTCATATCTGTATTTAAGATGCTGTACATTGGGGTATTTCAGTGGCAAGAGAGAAATTATTACAGGAGACACATTGCCCATGGAGAAATCTCTAGAACTGATCTCAGGGGGATCAGGGGACAGACTTTTTGTAGTCATCTGCCATAAAACCAACTTGTAACTGCACCTAGTATAAACTAAAAGCTCACACTTCCCACACTTTATGCAGGACTGCTTTAATAAACTGCAAGATACTGTTTTAAGATTGCACTCAGCTTTGTTAACAACACACGTGTGATAAACACCTGAGTGCATTACAAAGCCATTAAACTTTTATATTTAAATTAAACAAATCGTTTAAACAATAGAAGCAGGACCCCACCCTGATATAAATTGACCTAAGCCACAGTGGACATGGGTCTGTTTATATCAGGCGAGGATGCTGATACGTAAAGCACGTGCCATCGTAATCCTGTGGCCGAAGACATCCACCTTCCCTAAATGTTTGACATTAGGGCAAATAATGTGATCAAAGTGCACATCCTTCCATCGGACCCCTTTTGTTTCCTCAGTTACCTGCAGCACGGGCACCTTTTATAGCGGAGAGCACAAGCAGTGCGTCCCGTGCTCGCCAGGAACGTACCAGGACACGGAAGGCCAGCTCACCTGTGAGCCTTGCCCCAGCAACGACGGCCAGGGAGTGCCCGGAGCCCGCAACGTCTCAGAATGTGGAGGCAAGTTGGACTTGATCATAAAAGCTTTAGGTGTTGCCCCACACACACACAGACACACACGCTGTGAGGCAAGGAGGCTGAAAGAGGAGAGAGCCTGCCACAGTTGTGTCTTGTAAAGGTGACAGAAGAAATCTCTGTGCACTTACAAGCAGTGATGGTTCAGCTCGGGCCATCCACTCACATTGCTGGCGAGATGGGATCTGCTACAGCAATGGGAGTTATGGGATGGAAATGAGGAAGCCAAGCAAAGCACTTTGTGCTTCAACTCAGGTGTGGAAGTACCTTGACTTGTATGGACTCATCAGTAGATTGTGAGCCAAAGCTGGATAAACCCAAAGATGGATTACTTTGAACTGGTATTGATGAGTCTAATAATTAACCTGCTTATTTTGTGCTTTGCATGAGATGCAACTTACCTGCTCTAATTAGCAGCAATTATAAATTTGAGATAGTTGTGCTGCAGGGATCTGTAAGCCAGATTCAGAATTCATGATTGCAATTTTCAACGCTGCTTGAATGCACTGTAGCTTTTGGCAAGTGATGTAGCATCTCAGATTCAACTTCATGATTTATAAACTAAATTATAATGATGATAATACCTGGTGCTTCTACCATAACTTGATCAGTCTTAAGTTTTTAAGATACAACTGTGTAGTGGTTTTGGTTCACAAATTTGAGATTTTTTATCTGTTAATTATTTTCTTTGCCTCATTTCATTACAGGCTATCAAAATCTGGTTTATAGCAGATACATTATCTGACTTTGAAATAAATCATTCCTATCTGCTATGCAAGTTCCAACTTGAAAACTCATCCATGTAATTTACATTAATCTGTTCTTCCAGGATATCTAAAGAGAACACATGGCAAATGTCACTTGAGAAACTGCTACTTTTTCCCATATACTGAATAAAAAAAATAACTGCAGTCTCCAGTCCAAACATATGATAGATTTTGCTGATTTGCTATAAGAAGGAACATGTAATTTGAAACATCTGTGCATCTTTGCTATGCTGATTTGTATTTATCCATAACACAAGAAAAGCTTATCAAAATACAGTCTGAGTTTATAAAGATTGGCTATAGTATACTGACAAAAGCAGCATAAAAACTAGAAGAAAACTACTTTTGTTTCAAGGCTGACATTGGAATTATTGTTCTGTACAACAACAAAAGCAACCCCCTCTGATTATTTTTGCGGGTGGATTTATTTCACAATGCTTATTGTCAAATCAAACCAGTCTGTTTTTCTGCTCAGCTCTCCCTTTTTCCTTTTGAAGTGGCAAGAGAGAATATGGTTTGGTCTTCATAAATTTCCCTTTCAAAGATTTTATCAAAATTTATGTCAGCACACGTGATGAAACTGTATTTTTGATAACAAGGCTTCGTTGGAAAGTCTGTACTGTCTGTAGTCACTGCCAGTAATCAATAGTATTTTTGCATCATATCTTCCAGAGCAGAAATGCCTGTGCAGTTACCAATAAACTTTTACTGAAATCCTCACTTCTAAATGCGAGGAATGTACATTCCACAAGTACGTCAGGGATTTTAAGTGCCTGTTGTGCAGAAATCACTTGTAGCTGCAAGTGAATTCTGTGCTGCAGTGGGTTGCCCCTGCCTGGATGCCAGGCACCCACCAAAGCTGATGTCTCACTGCCTTCCTCAACTGGAGAGGGGAGAGACAGGAGAACAAAGGTTCACGACTTAAGGGCAGGGAGAGACCACTCACCAAATCTCAAACAGACTCGAATTGGGAGAAAGCAGGGAATTCATTACTAATCAAAATCAGAGCAGGATAAGGAGAAATAAAAGATATCCTAAAGTACCTCTTCCACACCCCTCCCTCCTTCCCAGCTCTACCTCCTCCCACCCAGCAGTGCAGGGAGATGGGAATGGGGGTTATGCTCAATTCATCACACTGATGTTGTTCCTGCTGCTGCTCCAGCATTGGGGTCCCTCCCACAGAAGACTTCAACTTTTCCCATGAGGCTCCATCTCATGGGCAAGAGTTCTCCAATACAAGTCATTTTTTCCGTAGGGTCAGTCCTTCAGGCACAGCCTGCTCCAGCATGGGTCCCCCACAAAGGTCACAAATGCTACCAGGAAATATATTCTGGCATGGGTTCCAGTAACCAATTGGACCAGGCCATGTAGATCAGTTTTTCTCCTAAAAACAAGAGCAAAATTGTCCTTAAATTAGTAACATTGTAACACTTCTCTGTGTCACAACAGCCAGTTTGTACAGTCATATTCCAGCCAGCTGGGATGGGAGCACAAGTAAATCCTGGAGATCCTGACCCCACAGGTGTCCATAGGAGTTTGGCTTTTGTGGGAACAGAATTTGAACTTCGCTTTCATTCAGGAGCTCTAGTTCATCCTAAGTACCAAAGTTCCTCACTCATGCCAAGCCCCAAGACACTGAATGCCCCAAACGTTTCTCAGCAAGTATCAGGGTTCTTATGAGACTGCAACAATACCTAGAGCTCTCAAAACTTTCTTGTTTTCAAGCCAGTTGTTTTTGTCTGGTGCTCAGTTCTCAGGGAAGCTAAATTACAAAGTACTGGGATTAGGCAACCTCAGGGAATATGCAGCATCTCACAGCGCTGGTGTCCCAGTCTGGAGTGGTGTGAAGATACACATTCATGCTATAATCTTGAAAAACCTGACTTCCTGGTTCTCAGGTTCACAAAGTACTCAAGCTAGCAAGCACCAAGCCAAACAAAAGCCTATCAGAAACTGCCTGGAGAGCGAGTTTGGAAACTTCTGTCAGTAGATGCATTCACAAAGCAATTTGCTTTACACAAATCACCATTTCCTGGCAGAGGAGTACCTGACAAGCACTAGTTTTCACAACTACATGAAAAGCTGCTGGTGTTAGGTGTTCTCATAGACAAGGTGCTGGACTGGCACCATCCCATCTGGTAACCCCCATGATCTACTGTCCATATCTCTAAAATGAAGATACAAAAACTTGCTTCATAGGCATGGCACAGTTCCATTTCTTCCTATAAAGTGCTTTGAAATACTGAGATGAAAGACTTGGTGAAAGTACAGAGTATTCTAATGAAATCTTAATAGACCCCTTTCTAAAAAAAAAAAAATCCAAAAATATTCCAAACAGAATCATAGCTGCCCAAAAGCATATTATGAAACTGGTTCTATTTACTGGTGGTGGTTTTAGGAAGAAGATACAGGAAGAATACAAAATTTGCAGGTAATATTAGAATTTGATCTGCAGCTGTCTTGATGTCACATGTTTAAGTGAAACCAAGCCTTGCTAACTACTAGTGGGTTTTATACTTCATCCAGAAAAGTCAACACACTAACAGAGATGATTGCTTTCAATTTCTAGGGCAGTGTTCTCCTGGGCACTACTCTTCAGATGGTTTTAAACCTTGTACAGTTTGTCCTCTTGGTACCTATCAGCCTGAGCCAGGAAGGACCCTCTGCTTTCCCTGTGGCGGTGGGCTTGTGACCAAATACGAAGGTGCTGTTTCCTTTCAAGACTGTGAAACCAAAGGTGAATTCAAAATTCTTCCACAATTCATCTTCCTACTTCTTGGCCTTTGGTTTATTATCATCAGTGCCAAGGGGCTCTTGAAGGCTCCAAAACAAACATTGTTGCTGCGTGGGCATGTAATGGTCAAGAAATCTGTGAATGGGAATGGTCGCCTTAGGATGTGCAGACTGAACAGGATTTCTGGCTTTCTTTGGAATTTACCACAGGCAGGTTTGGGGTCAGCACTGCTACTAGTAAGGGAATCATCCTCACTGTGTGGCAAAAAATAACACAAACTTGGATTTGATAATGCTTTCATGTCCTGTATATTTTTATTTACTGTATTAAAAAAACTAAACACTACAAAGTTATACAAAGTTAAGGATTGATTACTCATGGGCTAGGTAGAAACTGTAAGTGTGCAATGTGCTCTGTATTCCATAATGTCAACTTCCAGTGCCAATGCTGAAGAAGGAATCTGCCCAAATGCATTTTGGTTTACTTACTGTAATGACATGCTGGCCCTGTCAACCAGACACCCATGGAAACCTCTCTCCTGCTACTGTGAAAGCAATTTTTCTTGTTGAGGTGGATTTACATCCACTTCCATTTATTACAAATATATTAAATACGGTGAGAGATGTGTATCACACATTTCTAGCTCATAAGGGTTTAGCTCTAGTCATGAGGTTTTAGTTGGAAGATCCTTTATACTGGGAAATACAGAGAGCTGGTGCCTTTTCTGCCTTTTATGTTGCAGACCAGGTATGTCCAGGGCAGAGGAAAGCTCTCTGCTCTGGAGGTTGCTACTTTTTGAAAATAACACATCTCATCCCATGCAGTTCACTGTTCTCCTGGACACTACTACAACTCCACAACACACAGATGTATCCGGTGCCCTGTGGGAACATACCAGCCTGAGTTTGGTCAGAATTACTGCATCACCTGCCCTGGCAACACCAGTACAGATTTTGATGGCTCCACCAATGTCACACATTGCAAAAGTAAGTCACATTTATATCAGTGACACAGAGCGTGTGTTTGGTTCTGAACTGCAGCTTGAGGTTCTGTCTGCCAGGCTGGAGTTCAGTTTTGTATTTCCTAGTTAGCAAATATCTACTCCCAGAGGGGATAGTAAAAGTTGGGAAAACAGTGAGGAAAAAAGGTGGGAAAGTAGCACTTGAGGCATATGAGTGTTTTAGCTTTAATATGATTTCACAGAATGCCAACTACAAGTTAAAACTACAGAGCCTCTAATTTCCCAGATCCTATAAGTTGTGTAACTGATGCATATTTCCCTATGTCTCTGTACAGCAAAATATCTTCTATCAGAGTAACTGCCATTTTAGAATAATTGTAAAATATTAGAAGACATGGTCATGCGTGCTGCAATTGCCAGGTAATCACTTATGATAGTGAGATCTTCTTGGAGGTTTGTTTTGCAGTACTCAGCCTCCTATCCTAATTACCATTTTAAATATCCCCAAGGATTTCAGTGCAGTTTTATTTTATGCTTTGGGAATGACTGATTATTTTAGGCAAGCTTTTTTTTACCATTACCCTGCTAATTTAAGAGACTATTTCTATAATAATTAAGCTATGTCATGTAACTATTCATGTATAGATCTCCTGTAAGTTTTTCGTCTGATTGTGCCATGTGTTTTATAAGCCCTTCATAATTTCTAATTTCATTTAGAAATCATTTACTCATCATTTGAGTAAATTTTATGTTTGTATGGAATTTGAAGAAGTTTGATCACTTTCTGATAAAATAAAACCATCCTTGTTACTCTGCTTTCTTAGATCCTCTGAGTTTCTGACCTTGCATAATATTTGGGGGTTGGATTAAGCAAAATATTTAAACATATATCTAATTTTATGTGGATGAGTAGGCTTGGGGAGATCAAGCTTAAGTAACTTGTGCCAAATTCAGTAGGATTTTTGAAAACTGAGAAAGAAAAAATGACCCATCATTGGAGATCCTTTATTAACTGGTTTAATCTAAGATGAAGCAAGGCAGCTCTGTAATCAAGTAAGGCTGGCTATTGGGACCAGCACTTTCATTCAGCTAAACCAAGTTAAAAACCAAGTAAGTGAAAGCAGAATATCTTCTGCATGTCAGCACAGTATCCATGATAACCACAATTGGATCATATTTATTTACCTGTGTTTCTCAAGCAAAGTTAAAGCAGCCTGGATGAAGCATTTAAGATTCAGGTTTTCAGTCAGCTGGAGCAACATTTGGATCCAATATTCCTTTAAAGCTGGAGAATTGTGTGCATTTCTAAAACCACAAGGAAGAGTTTAGACTTGGTTGTGACAGATCTAGAGAAACACCTCCAATTAATTTATCAATTAACACAAATGCTAATTTTTCTTTCTCCCCAGACCAGCACTGTGGAGGAGAACTGGGGGACTACACTGGCTACATTGAATCACCCAACTATCCTGGAGACTACCCAGCTAATGTGGAATGCATTTGGAATATAAATCCACCCCCAAAGAGAAGAATACTCATCGTAGTACCTGAGATATTTCTCCCAATTGAAGATGAATGTGGCGATGTTTTAGTAATGAGAAAAAGTGGTAAGTTGCCAGGCATGGGTTATATTTCCTGCAAATTGATGGAGTGGATTTCATATTGAAGGGATGACTGTCTTCAGTGTAGCCAGTGTTTCTAAAAGGTTTCTTGAATGAAGTGGCACAGCAAGTTAGAACACTACTAATAACAGTTAGCAGTGATATTAATTATTCAAGTTTATTGTCTGAATCACAAAGCTGTTAATGGGCTTCTGTCTGGCCCAGTTACCACATGGGGTAAATCACTGCCATTCGAGAAGTCAACAATGATAAATTATATTTGGAGAACTATATCTGTAATCTGTACAAATTGTGCTCTCACTTACTCCTTGTAAATACATATATGCTGCAGTTATCTGGGCAGTGTGTCAGGGCAACTGACACCCTCAAGAAATCTAAAGTTATCCCACTTTTCTGTGGAATGGAGGGGGTGCATTGTATCTCTGGTTATGAAATTAATTCAACAACTTCTGAAATTAAGATTCCAATGAAATGCCCTCCTCTTTTGCATGGAGGATGTGGACATCCTTCTGGTGATTCGTTGCTAAATCAAGAAGCACCAAACCTGAAAGGCAATTGTTCATATGAAGTTTTTGTTCAAAACATTGTATTTACTCACAAAAATGGTGTCTTTTATTTACTACAACAATTTTCACAACTTTTTATCCCTGAGGGTCCGTATTGACATCTCTGTATATCAGAAGGAAGACACCAATCAGTATAAATGGAAGGAAATGACACTTGTGCAGATGAGCTTTTTTTAAAGCAAAACACTATAACAAAACACATCACTTGTCCTTCTAAACCCAAACTGTGGCTCCAGCAGTGACCAAAGCCAGTCACATCAGGGCAAAGTTTCACTTCAGGCATGATTTGTCCTTAGTGAAGCTGTGCTGACTGTCACCAACCACCTCCACACATCCAGGTTAACTGTTCTGTGGGACTCTGCAGGGTGTGACAGTCTCTTATTCAGAATTACCATACCAGACGTTACATTCTGTTTTTATTGTGTTTTTATTTATAAGTGGTTTATTGCTGGCAGATGAACTCCCCAAACTGGCCATGTGAGGGGCTGGCTACCATGTCTGCCTGGCATGCAGCTCACATGTTCTTACCTGTCTGGGACAAGCACATGGGTACTCTGGGATGCAATGCTAGAGTAGTAAAAAAAAAAATTCTGATAGTAGATTTATAGACACCAAAAATTATACCTCAACATCTGCTTAAGCTTCTTGCTGAGGGACTCCCATTACCTTTGTAGGAAAAACCTACTTCTTTTTATAGGCAAATGAGGACAACATCCATTCTATCACAAAAAGCTTCTGCTCTCAGGAATGTGTCAGCTGAGAAGTATCTTGTCAGTTTGACATCTCTGACCCCTAGATGAGGAAGGGTGCAAAAATTATTTTATAAAGAACATTGTTTAACTTTATTTCTAGCTTCTCCTACTTCAATTACTACATATGAAACATGTCAGACATATGAGAGACCTATTGCATTTACCTCAAGATCGAGGAAACTCTGGATTCAGTTCAAGTCAAATGAAGGAAACAGTGGCAAAGGATTTCAGGTCCCCTATGTGACTTATGATGGTGAGAATGGAATTGGTTTTCATCTTTGTGTTGTATCTGAATTACAGAAAATTTTCGTTTAGAATCTCTCTTACGTTGCTTGCAGGGACAGAAGCATGAGGAAAATCTTTATGTGCCTCATTTAATTTTAGTAGCAAAGACTTTGAAATAACATACATATAACATGTAATGTTTGAAAAGTCATTTTGTATCCCTGTTTCTTCATCTCTAGAGTGGAAATAATACAGCATTATTCTTGGGAGGGAGTAGTTTTTTGAGGATGTTAGTATTTAGGGATAATTCAAAACCATTGTTATAAAGAAATAGAGAATTTTAAGGTGATTAAATTAGAATACAGCAGCCTGAGAGACACTCAATGATTAACTGGATATGAAATTTCTCAGCTTTGTCTTCAAGAGGAGGTCTAGCTCATGCCTGACTATTGCCCACCCAAAGGATGATACAGTCACTCAATTGATCTTTATTTTTCAGAGGATTATCAACAACTAATAGAAGACATTGTTCGAGATGGCCGATTATATGCATCAGAAAACCATCAAGAAATTCTAAAGGTAAGAAATTTCTGCTTTCTTTGAGGCCAACCAAGAGTTCCTTTTCCTAAGCATTTTCCTAAAATAGTTCTCAATACCTTGATAGAGTCATTATATTTAAAGCTTAAGGGTAACCCCAAATTCAATTCTCAGTCTTCCCAAAATCAAGTAACTGAGCTGGGCTCAGCATGTGCTTAATCCTTTGTGGAAGCAGGAACTAAATGAAATGTATGCTAATAAGATTATATGTTTAAAAATTAGTTAGCCAAGAATGAAGGACCTATTGTTTGAAGAGCCTTCTTCAGCCTCAGTCTGGCATTTAAATGTTTAAATGATTCGTTAAATTTGCTGTGCATTAAAAAAATTTATTTACCTAAATCACTATCTTGCCTCAATAAGAAATGGTTTTCCAAAGATACAATAACACCTGTAACAACTAACTAATTAAAACTAACAAAGGGCTGGTCAGAGGGCAAAATGGAAATGTAGGGCTTGCAAGGACAGGAGCTGAGGAGGAGCTGGCTCCCTTGGCCATCCCTGCCCAGCACTGTTCTCTCCCTCCAGCTTTTGCCTTGCTCATGTCCCAGCTGCAGTGCACAGTGCCAGGCACAGGCTCAGCTGAGGCTCTGAATCAAGGCTCTCCCAAGGCACAGGAGAAGGTCCTCAGAAAGATCAGCATCACTGAGGACCAGCCTTGTCTCCCAGGCGTGGAGGGAAGGCCTGGAGAGCAGCACGGAGCAGGTGGGAAGGGCAGTCAGGGGGAGCCTGCAGTTCTGTCTGACATCTGCTGTTCGTGGTTAATTCGGTGCTGCCCTCCCAGGGCAGGACCTGCCAGGAGCACTGCAAAAAGCATCCAGCACAGCAGGGACATCATCCCTCTAAAACTCCACAGCAACATGGAGCAGTTTCCTTACACTGCTTTACCCTGACTCAAGTTTTGCAAAACAGACCTGATTGTTCCTCAGTTTTTAAACCTATGTAGACACTAAATCCAAACCTTGCTTTTATCTAACATATCTATGCTGTCTTCCATAGGACAAGAAACTGATTAAAGCTCTCTTTGATGTACTGGCACACCCTCAAAACTATTTCAAGTACACAGCACAAGAGTCAAAAGAAATGTTTCCAAGATCGTTTATAAAGCTACTGAGATCGAAAGTTTCCAGGTTTCTACGACCATACAAATGATCTAGTGGTATTCAATTTTTGGTTACTTTGCATTCCTGTCAAATATTGTCTTTCCTCCATAGTAGAAACCTTTGCTAATTTGAAAGCTGTTTTTTGGAGTCTTTGTTGTCAATTGTTATTGAAGAACACCTATAATGTTTTATAATTGTTAAAAGTCAATGTTCTGAATGGGATTCTCACTACAAAGAAAAAATTATGCATCCCTGAGTACATCTAGTTGTAGATCCAAATTTGTGTCTGCACTAGTGTATCCTCAGTTTCCATCTGAAATCTGATGATGTAAAAATATTCTTTCTAGCTTTTTATTTTTCATCAACAATAACTTTTGTCAAAGAAAGGAGGAATCTATTCAAATACGATTAAACTACCTGCAGATAAGTTCTGTTATAGAAAGAAGTATGTAGTATAAATAATACTTGGATTTTGAATTGCACTTGAAGTTTATATTTGAATCTTTAGAAGAAAACAAAACAATCTAAATTTTGTTATTTCTCATTTGTGGCTTGGTGGAACCTCAGTCCAACTAGAAATCAAAAAGAAAAAAAAAAGAAGAAAAAAAATGTATAATTTTGTTTTATGAATTACATGAAATTGAGTCCCATACCCTAATGTCCTAATGTTTTTATCTATCCTCTTCTAAACTTCGTCAGAGGTTTGCCAGGTCAATTACTTAGTTGAAACAGATTTAGCTGTGAATTTCCACGCATCAGTTGATCCCTTTTAAAGACATTTACAATAGGATATGTGAGAAATGAACAACAACCCTAGTAGTCTTGGTTTTCTTTCCATTAAGAGAGCATCTAATTAAGTACAATATATAAATATATAAATATATACTTCTATTTGTGAGTACATTAGTAATGTTATCTCTAGTTACTGTAAATATTATTCATGCTTAAATCTTTACTCCCACACACCCTATTTACTTATATCTATATGTAACTTTGTGTAGACAATTAAATTACTTCTCCAAGTGCTTGTCACTTCTATTAACACCCAACTGAAGCCTTTTGAGGTTTTATAATACTGGATAATGGTTTCCTCTGGGACAATCTCTTCCAATACGTATTATTCCGGGAAAAATAGCATCAGTGAAGATGCAAGTGCTGCCCAGTAAAGTGCCAGCTGTTGCCTCTTCCTTGGGACCCCCCCATGCACACCAAGAGTGACCCTCAGGACAGCACACGTGGCAGGAGCTCAGCAAGAGGAGCTGTGGCTGCTCCTGCTGTCCCTGAAACACTGGGAACACAACTGTGTCCAACCCAACATTGTCAGGGGCTCAGGGCTGAACAGGACACAGGTTTGCAGAAGAGTTGGAGGGCAGGTTCTGTGTCTGCAGAGACCTGGCTGTCCCTTTTATCCCGAATTTGTAGTCACAGTGCCCATCAAGCACAGGGACTGCAGGAGAGCTTGAGCCTCGTGCTCAGGCCCTGCTCTCAGAGCAGCAGTGGGTTTGCCATGATGATAAATCCTGGGTTTCCTGCTGTTTCCTGGCACAGAAACTAAATCCAATGAGAGAGGAGCCTTTTTTTATTAGTATTTCAGCCTCTTTCCTTTTCAGTCCCTTCCTCTTGTGTATCATTTTCCCTTTGGATGCTACAAGTTTACTAGATGGAGAAATGGACTTTCCTGGCAGAATCCTTTCAGTTTTGCTTTGCTGCTTTTTTTTTGCCGGTCTACTCTGTAGTTTAACACGTCCTTAGATGTTCTCAAAGACATATATTAGGGGCGGTGATTTTTTTTTTTTTTTTTTTTTTGTCCTTGAGCAAGTACTGCTTTAATTTACTCACTTGGTTTCTGTTGATGACAAGTGGTTGAATATTCCATTTCTATAGAACCCACCTTAAGTATTCTGTTGAGTTTTTCTATTTAACCAGTTTGTAATTTTGCTTGCCTTCTTTCTTTTTCTGTTAAAGAATATAATTTTTTTTCTTTCTATGCTTGAACAGCTTGACCTTACAGTCTAACAATTCTTTTTTTTTCCACTCATGGACCTAAAATCTTTAGCGAGCTTTCTTTTTAATATATACATTAACGCTTGTTAAAATATGTTACTTCTCCATAGAATTCCTTTGTTAAAGGCTGTTAAACCTAACTTTTTCTTGAGGATGTTAAAACTTTTATTTATTATTCACCAAGGGTCACTAAAAAGAACAAATTTTCATTAATTTTTTGTTTAACAGTAGTCATTTGTACAAAAAAAAAATTAAATGCAAAAATCTTTTCAGGTACTCAATTATGCAGGAGTATATACCTAAAAAACTACTTTAGCCAAACAGTAGTTCAAAGTCTGATAGGTTATTCAGAGTTTTGTTCAGGTCCATTAGGATGAGTCAAGATTGCAGCCGTTCTACTGAAAGATATGAAGGAAAAGATATGAAAAATGTGGTGAAAAATAACTTCCTCACTTGGCAAATTATTTACAGTGATCTTTAGTATTTCAAACTTGAGTAAGCAAGCTTCGGAACCTGGTACTGTACACTGAGTTTAGTAAAATCCTTGCTAAAATTTTTGTTTAACAACCAACATGTTTGGATATAATACCATTGTATGACACTGATGCCAGATTCCAGAAACCACTGGCAGCACCGTAACATTTTCCAGGTTCTTAGCTCAATGGGAAATCCAGTGCCAGAAGGGACATGTTCCAGTTCTGACCACTGGTAGTGGGACCTCAGTAGAGCTGTTAGAGGTGAATACAGGTGAGAGAAATCACATTTGGCTCTGGTACCCCTTGCCCTGACTTAAAACCACACCAAAAAAAGCAGAGTTTTGTCCAGTTCACCCTTACAACCACTTGAGAATGAGGCTGATATTCCCCAGAGCCAGGTCAGGGCAGGGATTCCACAGTCAGGACAAGGCACTTGTGGACTTCTGTGGCAAACACAGGCTTGGTGTTGCTGAAGGAAGGTGCTGAAAGAAAGAGAATAATTTGACTCTCAAAAGTTGACACTTAAATGCTTGTGAACATAGAGGGAGTTCATATCTGATATATTTAGAAAATGAGTCAGGTTTGAATGCCTGCCACTCTGCATAGGAGTGCTCTTGGATGTGCAAATTTCTAAATACTGAAATAAGTAATGACAAGTGGTATATAGGGCAGTCTGAACTGGTTTCAGTTGACTCAAAGAACAGCACAGAATTTTTATATCGGCTCTAGAAGTTAAAAATGCTTTGATTTTCATATTTTCATAAATTTCTTTTCATTTTCATAACATTTACAGTTGCAGAAACTGGCAGTCACCAAGTAGGAGGTGAGTTCAGCTCTTCATATGGTAGTGTAGGATGCCTTTGTTGTCAAAGTCTGAGAACCTGTTGCTACTACACAATAACAGCACAACAACAAAGGTTGTTTTCTTCTACAGAGAAGACCTACACACATTTGGGAATCAAAAATCATACAAGGAGAAATACAGCTGCCTTTAAGCAAACCAATGAACGTGGCAGAATATAACATTTTAGCTCTTACCCTAAATATTAAATATTGCATTTGAACATACCAATAAATACAGCCCTGCATCTGTTCTTACAGAATTACACATTGTCTGCAGGACAGGTGCAACAACACATTTATATGTAATTACAAGTAGACTGAAGAAGTGCCCATTTGTGATTGCCCAATTCCATGGGACAAACAGAGCTCTTTATTTTCAATTTGCAAATGCCTATATGCTTAAAAGCTGCTCCTGCAGCACTTACCATTTTAAGCCTCTCTTTCTGCTTTAAATACTGCACTTATGTTTAGTGAGGTGATGGTGAATCATCCCTAAACATTCTCACAGACCACCAAATCACTGCCTGCACACCTGCTGCAGTCCAGGACATTGCAGCAATCACAAGTTGCTCATCGAGCCCTGAGTTGTGCCTTGAAAGTGCTGAGGACAAAAAGGTGCCTCTTGTGTGTCATTAGAGTACAGGGAGCAGCAGGATTCTGTGTTTGGTGCATTGCCACCTCTTCTGCCACACTACATCTTGCCTTCAATAACAAGACTTATTCTGACTGGAGATTTAGCTCACTGAAACTGGATTTTAAAGTTCTGAAGTCTTTCTTTTAGCCTGTTTTCTTGCACTGTCTTCCTTCTTCCATCATACATTAGATTTTTACCTAAAGACCAACTTTTCAAAAGACATTTATTTCCTCATTGTGCCTCCCCCATAAAGTTATGACTACTTAAGATTTAGACTAATCCTTCCTACACAGCAGCTTCATCCTAGAGTAAGCTTACTTAAAAGTAAGCTTACTTAAAACTAGCTTACCTTGTAAGCCAATTTTAGTTTAGTTTCGTTTTAGACTAGCTTAAATAAATACAGGATTGGTCAGAGTTTTCAGAGGGTCCACATTCTGATTTGTCAGCGGGTTTTAAAGAGCACAGCTCACCTGAAATCCTGTCTGTGAGCAGAATGCAAGGATGCTGCCACATGAGTGAGAAACATCCTTTACATGTGTTCAGCATTCCAAAAGGACAGTCAAAGCCCACCCTGTACCTTTTTATAAACCTGCCCAACACATTCAAATTTCTCAGATCAGTCTTACCTATAAAAAACCCAGTTTTAATCTTGCAGATCGCAGGTTAGGAACTTCAGGAGCAAAAGTAGTGGTGTGATTCTTATGCAGGGTCTGATGACAGGTTGGGTTTTTTTGACAGCAAAACTCACCTGCTCTGTCACAGCTCCCAAGTCTGGACTCTAAATAGCTTTGAATGCTCTTAAAAACTTAGCTGGAGTAAAATCTTCAACAGCTGGACCCAGTGGCAAATTTCTCAGCAACCTCAGGGGTCTGGATGGTTTTTTTAATCATGGGAATGAGTGACGCACACAGTTCCTTATATCTGTATCATGAGTTCAAGGAGTTGCATTTTTTTCATAGTTTAAAACCACTGATTGACAGGAATGGGAGTAACTGGAGGAGTTCTTATAGAATCCCAGTACTTTGTGACTTTCATGAAATAGTTTTCTAGAATGAGATACTGTTGTAAGCACTTGGGAAAAGGAATACTTTTGTCTTCCAGAAGAATTTATGGAAGAAGAGACATTTCTGTAAGGTACTATGAACTTACTCCTCAGTGAGAGACTTGGATTCAGAAACAAGTCTTGTGTTTTATCTCTCATCTGAATAGAAGCAGAGTGGGAAATAAACAATGTCCAAAAATTGTTATCTAAGGATCTGAATATATACAATTCCAGTTTGTTATTTCATTTATTTATTCTTTCATCATAAAGCTTTTAATCTATAAAATTAATATGTAATATACAAGAGTAAAATGTACAGAAGTACCTTTAGATCTAATAATTTAAACC
Source organism: Acridotheres tristis (assembly GCA_037013685.1). Classification (NCBI taxonomy): domain Eukaryota; kingdom Metazoa; phylum Chordata; class Aves; order Passeriformes; family Sturnidae; genus Acridotheres; species Acridotheres tristis. The sequence goes on from CM072885.1 coordinate 64,280,431, forward strand.
ATCTGTATTCAGAGAGCGGAGATAACAAGTTTAAAGATATACAAACAATTGCAATTCAATTTTCTCAATATCTAGGGAAAAAAGTGGCTTTGATTAATTAAACTTTATTTTAATTATTGTGAAAATATCTTTTCTAGAATTTGTTTTTGTTACTTTTTTAATTAAAATTATTTTGTAAATATTGTTCTCTATGTTTTATAACTTAGAAAGGCCATTAATTTACATTGAGAGCAGCAGGGACTCGACATGTTGATGATAAAGATACTTCAGGAGACCGGGGTGGATGTGAGGCAGTTGCCAGATTTATCATTCCAGATTACAGATCCTGTTATTTCTTCAATTTCACTGGCATGACAGGAAGAGTTTTCTGGGTCAATTTAACATCCTAATTTAAACAGAATTGACTAAGTGTCATTCTAAAGTGCTTCCCATTTTCATAACATAAAAAGAATATGTATTTTAAAGTTAATGCTTGTTCTTCTTCCATTGTTAGGATAAGAAACAACACAGAATTCAAAAATAAAAGGGAATTTAATAGATTACATATATGGATAGTGGAAAGACAAGGAAAGCTGTGGGATCTCTATGCCTGTAGGGAGCAGATAAAACCTCACACTGGATCAGATCACAGAGCCTTTTTTAGGCAAAACCACTGAGGCCACCTACAAAAAAGTTCATTATGATCACATCCAGCACCAGTTTAAGCAGGAATTTCTGGCAGGCTGGATTTCAGGGGGAAGCACACGGGGTGTAATACTGGTTTCTGCATCAATTTGCTCCATGTAAACCACTGCGCAGGAGTGAGATTTTAAACTGAACTGTTGTAGATGCTGCTGGGACTTCTAAGCTTTATTACCAATGTAAATTGTGTACAAACAGCTATTTCCATATGAAATGTACAATAACAGTTTAGAGCAAGGGTAGTGAATAACTGTACAAAATTTGATACTTAGAAAATAAGATACAGTGCTAAGCTTTACCAATATTTTAACAATTCTGTCAGATTTATAGTAGAAAATGTTGTTGTAAATGTACCTTATAAGAAAATACATTTCCTTTTGCCTCTGTATATTAATAGCTTTGATTTCTATGTCAAAGTTAAAAATGAAGCATGTAATAAAACTTTTGTTAAAATCACTTTCATAATAAACATAAAATGGAATGGATACTCCTGCCTGCCATTTATTTGTGTATAGGACAAGACTTCTTGCACAAATGTGGACAAGAATCAGAAGAGAACTTCTCTTTTTTGTTAGCATTTACATATTTTGGTCTAATTTTCAACCTTTAGCAACAGAGAGCTTTTTCATCAAACCACCGGAGTTTGTGGGACTTTGATGTAAATTCCTTCCAAACAGGTTTCATGGAGAGCTGGCTACAGTGAAGGATCACATCACCAATATCCCTGCAGGACTTCTAACTACCTGTTAAACTACCTCTGGTGTTACCATGTATAGCTCATGCAGCTGCCCTTTGTCACAGCCCTCTATTGAGAAGCAGCCTCAAAGAAAGAGGAAGGAAGCTCTTATGTTCCAGCACGGCAGGTGCCATTCTGCTGCTATCCCCATGGAAAGCAGTTCAGCTTGTTAAGAAAAAGCATTTATGATGTGACAGTATCAGCTTTGCTGATTTTATATGTACTGTTCATTGTATAAATACTGTCAGTATTACTGATGACTCTCAGTGTCTGGCAGGTTTGAAAGGCATCAGGAAACTGGCTGCAAAATATCAATTACTGCCTTTTTCAGCTGGTAGGAATTCACTCAGGTAATATGGCAGCTATTCTCACTGCATTCCAAGAAGACACAACATCACTTTTATGGGACTACAGACATGCTGTATGAAATGGCTTTCAGCTGTCCTTTAGCTAAGCTGAGCTTTAAATAAGTAACAAGAGAAGCCAGCTCCTATCAAAGACACAAAAGCTGAACCTCAGAGTTCCTAAAAGTCATTGGAAATCAAGCTCATTACTGGTAATGAAGTAGCTGTGCACAAGGACAAAATCTGGAATGAGAATCTGGAGAGGTCCCAGCTGACTGGAAGCTGGCAAACATTGTCTCAATTTTCAAGAAGGGCAAGGAAGGACATTGTCTCAATTTTCAAGAAGGGCAAGGAAGGAGGATTCCACAGACTCCAGGCCTGTCAGTGTCACTTCAGTGCCTGGAAAAATGATGGAAAAGGTTATTCTAGGAGTTACTGAAAAACACCTGGAGGATGACACAGGCATCAGTCACAGCCAGCATGGCTTCATGAGAGGAAAGTCCTGCTTGTCAAACTGATTACTTGCTAAACAAGGGTAGAACAGGCAATTTTATAACAGCCACTTAAGTTTCAGCAGTCATGACAGTCCTCATTTGAGTACAAGATTCTCATTTAGTGGAACAGGCATTGCCTAGGGTAAATTGCAGAGGGGCCCATTCTCAGTTCCAATCTTGCAATGACTTCCCAACAAGTATACAAAACATAATGGCCTGAGGAACAGCACTCTGGCAGAACCCAGCAGGTAAGTGAAAGCAGGCTGGGCACAGATTATTTCTTTTTTTAATCCAGGAATCAACATTATCTGACTCATGGTGTTACAGAAAGGGCTTATCCTGTACAACCACCATAATTGGCTATTTTTGCCTCTTAAATACAACATCTAAATGGGCAGTCAGCACACCATGAGGTATGCTACGCTCCAAAAGCACTTCTTAACGTGTAGAATAACAGCACCTCCACCTCACTTGTGTGTGTAGAACAGTATTCTTAAGTAATGGTCCAACCTTTATAAAAGTAATATATTAGACAGCATGCTATGTATGCCTAAACACATGAGAAAGGGAAGAACAGAGATCTGCCTTTCTGAAGGCACACAAGCAGTTGGTGAAAAACTGCAGCAGTGGCTGTGGAGGTACAGCAGGATGCCTTAGGACTGAGGGCAGCATGCTGGACTGCCTACAGGGACACAAGATCCTTGGAGCTGCCTGGCAAGGTGTTTTTTCATTGTTTTACCCCCAGAATGAGGACAGCCTCCCTCTCTCCCAGTACTGCATGAGCAGTGAGAGAGTCTCTTTGAGAGTAAAACACCTGCACTTGTCAGTGTGTGTTATGTCAGCACATAATGTGAGTGCAGTAAATTTGTCTCTTAGGGAAAACACTCAGTGGAAGTATTGTTTGTGCCAGACAATTTGTTTGGTTTATTATCCTTCACACACTGATCTCTTGCCAGACTTTTAGAGAGGAGGCTGAGTCCAACCTAAGATCACTCATCCACCTGCAGGGTGTTCTCCAGGGCTCTTTCCAAACTCCACACTCACATTGGGCACTCATTCCAAGGTCAAAACATGGGTTTCCCTGCTCATTCGTGAGCATCCAGCCACACAACAGGACAGCACAGCTCCACTGTTACACGGTAGCCAAGGTATGAGACAGACCTCATACAGACTCCAGCTGGCAAGAGGGTGTTGCAAAACCTTCCCAAAAGTTGTACCTCTCCACAAAGCAAGCAGGCAAAAGCTATACACAATAACTGCTTTTTTGATGCAGAAGAATACATTTTCTTCTTACAAACCTCTCTGAGGTTTTAAACTTATATATACAGCTATGATAAAATATTTACAGCAAATTATGTTCCTCTCATTTAAGCCCCAATCACAGCTCTCCATGCTTTGAAGTTCTAGTTTTACCACAACAGAAAGCTGTTGACTTGAAAGCAAATGGTTTATTTTAAAAAATACTACAGGCTTTATTTTAAAGTGCATAAAAAATACGTCCTTTCATCTCCTTCTCAATATGATGTTAAGGGTCTCTGCTGCCCCTTATATCCTTACCTCTCTTAAGGAGGTTTCCATGCCATGTTAGCAAAGAGGAAGGTTCTAACATTAAACAACAGGAATATGAAGTGGGGAATGCACATCAGATCTATTTGGATGAGATAAAGCCACAAACTGCCAGCTTCACAGAACTTTGAAAAACTCTAGCTGTGCTTGTTGGGGGCAAATGCTACTTCACATATGCTAAATCATGATAAATTTCTGCTGCAGACTGCTGCAGGGTGGGAACTAAATGTGGTGGTGGTGGATAAGTCATGGGGCCTGCTGTGAGAGAGAGGCTTGAGGGCTCCATGAGTTGGCTTCCTATGGATAGTGCCAGAAGGCTAAATCTTCTTATTTTAGACTGGGGTAGTGCTAGTAAGCTCAGCTTTGCTGAGACCTTTTTGCATTCTCTCTGAATATCTATGTAAAGTAACCCATTAAATTTAACAAGCAGATTGCCTGAGTAAGGGCTGCACTGTTCAGGCACTGTAAATCAGCCACTCTTCCTAAGGAAACAATCAGAATAAAATCCTGTGGTGACTTTTCTTTACAAAGATTATCCACAAACACCTGCTTTCATGAGAGGCTGGCAGTGGTACCTCTGGGCTATGGCTCTGGCATCCATCAGAGTAGGAAGGACTGCTCCTGAAAGCCTCATGGTGCTTGAAGCAGTGATAGTGAATGGTGAGTGCTAGCCCCCACTCCCTGTTCCAGGAATTACTCCTGTTGTGGAAAACCAGCAAAAAAAGTAGAAGAAGCTGCCTAGCACAGCAGCTGAGCAAGTCCACATTTAGGTAAGTGCTGGACAAAGTTAGGGAAGAGCCCACTTACAGTCTACTCCTAACATCAGTGATTCTCACTGTGTCTTATTTATTACTTGGAGTTTATCAACAGCAGCCCCCAGACCTGCAAACTCACCCAAACAACCTGGAACCACAGCCAGCCAGTCAGCAGCCACAACTCCCATCCAAAGTGAGGTGGAAGTGCAAACAAACAGTGAGAAAGCAGCTGCCTACACTTAGTGAGAAAAAGAATTCTGTAAATCTCATGTTCAAACAGGATCACATTTCCCTTGGCTCTGGACACAGCATGATCACTGTGGCACTACTGAACAAAGACATGAATACACCCCACACTTTCCCTCCTTGGTCTGTTTAAGGAAAAAAAGATTGATTTTTTTTTTTTTTAAGGTAAATAAAAGATCTAACTACATAACATGACAAAGAAGTGAGGGAAGGGTGGCCTTTTCAGTAAGCAAGGCCCCCAGGGTTACTAGTAAGTGGTCAAATGTCCACATTTTACAATACTAGGGCAAGATCAACACCACAGCCATCTTATTTTCCTAAACCACAATATTAGCAAAAAATGTGCTCAAACTCAGGGAACACAGTCAAGGAACACTGGAAATCAAAAACTATTTTTTGATCTTCTGCTTTTTAATCAGAGAGGTCTCCTTAGAGACATCCTAGTGGAGCCTTTATTCTGAGGAAATGTGGGAACACAACACGTGGTAAGGCAGACAGTCTCAGGCAAAGAGGAAAATTTGCCTGCATTTACTATTCAGATATCCAACCTGAAGATTTGAGTTAGATCCTCAGCTGCTGAGTGGTGATGTATAGTTACAGCACGTAGGCACCATTTATAATCTCTTTCGACTCTCTCTCTCTGCCCAGTCAACCTATGATAGCCTTTTAATTTATAGACTTTCCTCCTGAATAATTCTGTGATTATGTGGAGAAAGAGATTGTTGCTACTTTTTGGGTAGTTACAGAGGATACCAGTCCAGCAACACTAGATAGGGCAGAGAGCAAAGAGGTATTTCTTCAACATGGCACATTCTCCACTGGCTATAGTCTGTGAATGTGAAGCTTTCTTGACCATCTAGTAGATCCTAAAATCCTATTTCTTGAACTTGACTATTTCCAGGGCTGTAGGACAGCCCGCCAGCACAGTGCTGCACTGCCAGTCAAAGCAGCACTGCAGGTGAATCCTTGATTTGAGGACAGGCCGGCAGGAAAAGGAGTTTCCACAGTGTGTGGAGCAGTAATCCACAGAGGGAGCGATGTGGGTGCTCCCAGCAGCAGCAGCAGCGGGCACTGCAAATCCTGGCCTGTGCTCTGAGCAGTGTTGGACACCTTTTGCTCTTAGAGCTTTATAACCATACCTGAGACAAGACAAAGCTAAAAGTAATGTTTAAAAAGCCTCAAGTTAAACTGGTTTCAGCTATTCCCCACAAAATCTTATAAAGAAAGGATTTTCTTAGAAATGTCTTCTAAACAATCCAAGGAAAGCACTGGGAATCCAGCACTCTTCTACATGCACCTGCAAAAAGCACACCTCACTCTTGTACTGACAGATATTTAAGACAGGCCTACATGTTCAAATTCCCTTGTCAACGTTCAAAATTAAAAAAGCTTTCATTTAATAAATGACTTGACACTGTATGTTTTTCCTGAGCATCATAACTCAGAGCATTTCCCACTGCTGCGGCCGGCAGTCAGTGCCTGCCATGCCTCACACCGCACCCGTAACCCACTTCAGGGCTACGGCTGGGGCTTTCCAGAAGAGTCCCTAAAATACGGAGAAAATGAATCTTGTGGCCAGCACTGCGCCACGAGTGCTGTGAATTTTATTAATGCTCAAGGGCAGAAGAACAAAAGACAAGCAGAACCCGCATCTGCTCAGCAGACTGAATACTCCTCAAGCCCCTTCTCCTTGGGCGTGTGTGGAACACGCCCGGCGCTCAGCTGCCCCAGACCCTCGCCCTATTACAGGACCAAACCCGCTCCGGCTCCGGGAACGCTCCGGGAACGCCCCGAGCGCCGCTCCCGCCTCCCCGCCCGCCCTCAGCCCCGCCCGGCGCGTTCCGGCCCGGCCATGGCGGGAGACGGCGAGGAGGATCTGGCGGCCTTCGTGGCCCTGCACGGGGCCGCGCTCCGCGCATCGCGGGTCCCCACGCAATACTGGGAGAGCCTGAGCCGCAAACTGCGCGGCGAGGTGGGTGAACGGAGCCGGGGGCGGCTCCGCACGGGAGAGCGGCGCTGAGGGACAGCCCCGAACCCGGGGGACGGCGGCTGTGAGGGGGCAGCCCCGAGCCGGGGAGAGCGGCTGTGAGGGGCAGCCCCGAGCCGGGGGCGAGAGGAGGCCGTGGGACGTGGGAGCCGTGCTGAGGGCAGCCCCTCCAGCCCTAGGTGAAGATAAAATGTTGCTGAGCAGGGGACAGTGGGAAAGGCACGGTGAGGGTTGTGTTACCGGGACTGCAGCTCGGGGGCTGTAAAAGACGTCAGGTGTGTTGTGCATATCTGCTTTCGTCTTTTTGTTGTCGGCGTGAAGTTTGGAAGCTTTTGGAAATTCTGGTAACTAGAGATACTGGAGTACTGGAGAGAGGTGATGAACCTAAAGAAACCATAGCTAGTAAGAAAAAAATTAACTCTGTCCCAGCCAAATGCAGGACAATGTCCTCAACCCTTCAGCTTTTTATGCCAAAGAGAAATTTAAAAAACCGCAACGGTAATAGTGTTAGACTCAGGATGTTGTAATATCTTAATCCATTATGGTTTGGATTGGCTTTTGCCTGTTTTTTAATTTTTTTATTCCAGTTCACTTCCACACAGATCTGCCCTGCCGTCAGTCATTTATAACTGTGCGGAGCTCAGCCAGCTCATCTCAGGTGTGCATGAGTTCCCCGGCTTGGGCAGTTTTGCTCAGGTGAAGCTGACCCCTGGCCCTGAACTAAAGGGAGTGTGGAGGCACAGGCACACTCCAGGGTGGAGTATCCCTTTTCACCTTTGTAGCAACCATCTGCTTGCTTCCTGGAGCTTTGTGGTGAGAAAAGGAAGAGAAACAAAGTCAAGAAAAGGAGTGATTTTCAACAGATTGTAAAGACACGGGTTGTGTTTAGAATTTTGTTTTTCGGTTTGCACATCTGCAGCCCAGCCTCAGTGATGAGGAAAGCTGTCTTTGATTTGTGGGAGTAAAGGAGCAAGGAACTGAGGCAGGAAAGAGACGCAACCCGAAACCATTTGTCTGGAGAGTTGAGAGTGCTGGAGGGAGTCTGGAGGAGTCGACCTGGAGAAGAAAATATGAATGAGGTGAACTTCTAGTCCTGAGGAGAGAAAGAGATCTGATAAGGGGAGAAGGCAGCTAGTGGTGGTTTGCTGGAAGGCAGGATAAACAGTGAAGAAATCAGAGAGAAGTTTGAACAGGTAGTGTAGGGTGGTAGGGAAGGTGAGAGAACTGCAGTTTAACACCCATGTACAGGTAAAATAATATATAATCACCTGAGTGCTTCTTTTCCCCATCTCAGCTTCAAAGCAGGGACAGGAGAAAAGCATTGTAAGTCATGATATGAGTGTTTATAGTCAGGAAGGGTCTGAATATGTTCCTGCTGCTTTCAGCCTGTTGTATGGTACTGTTAATAACAGGAATATGTGTTTATTACGGAGAAGATAAATCTACCTTATCTCAAGCATATGCCCAATCACAAACTCCTTGTGGAATTACACCCCCCCCAGTAACTATTTATGCAAGGGACTCGGAGCAAGAATATCTGCTGCTCTGCTTAGGCAGGAGGGTATGAGAAGGGATGTCCTGGAAGAGAATGGAACAGCATTGAGAAGGGAAGACAACGGAGTGAAAAGAGACCCTGTGGTGCTGGGGTGAAGAAAGGGCATTTGCTTTCTTCCTCCTGCCTAAGGCAGCAGGCTGCTCCTTCTACTTCATTTTACTTGGTGCAGTGGTGGCTGAGCAGGCTCTTCTGTACTAAATGTCCCAGTGTGTGTGGAAAAAGAGACTTAATTATTTCAGTGAGCTTTGGAAGATAAAGCTGCTGTGAGTGCTCCTTTCTACTGCAGCAGCTTCTGGTTTTTGTCCAGAAGAAGGGCAAAAGGATATTGAGAAGATTGGGATGTCCAGGTAAAGTTACTGTGAGGAGTGCTGTGGACTGGGATAACCTCTTGAGGAGGCAGAGACAGAGCTACAGGACCTTACTTAGAACTGGACCATGCAGAATGGCTGGAGGAGCAGCAGTAAAGAAAGAAAAGGAGGTGAGGGGAAGGGGTGAAATGGTTTTGGGAATCTAGGTAATAAAGTATAACTCAGGGAGCAAAAACTCAGTGCAACATAGAGCATAGGATGAGTTTCCTTGTTACATGTGTAAAATGGGAGGAATTTTTCGTTTGTCTTAGCCTGCTGCAAAGATTAAAACTTTCTAGCATATAACTTGAAGAATTTCCATACATAGTACAGATAAAAATATCTCTTGCATCAATACCTCTAGAACCCAGCCCAAGCAGTTGTTTTCCAACACTCTCACATGTTTCAACATAGAGTGAGTGCACCCTCCCTCCACTGTGTACACCAAAGCCTGTCAGAAGTGGAGGGTTTGGGGTTTTTTTTTATTTACCTTGGGATCTGCTGGAGCAGGTTCCCTTCTGAGAGCATTATGTAATTGGATTGCTCATTCAAAACATGGTATAACTGGAGATTGGTAAGCCTGCCTTTATCTGTTTGTTTTGCATTTAGCATTCAGCGTCTGTTGGGAAAAAATTTTTTTTTGTGTTTCTGGCAGAAACTTGAATAATAAATTACATGCATGTGTAATCATTCACTATAAGTGCTAAAATTCTGTTTCTAGCGTAGTGGTTGTTTCTTATGCTGTTGGATAAACTGTGTATAGTACGTTTATAAGCCTGGAAAATGTAGTGCCTGCATCTAATTTTATTCATAATCTTTTTTTTTTTTTCTATTTCAGCCTTACACGAAATTACTTTGCAGGCTTCTCTGTGTTGCAGGAAGAATCTTGTAGCCCTCAGATGTTGCTGGCTAAAGACTGCTTAGAATTTCATCTCAGTTAGAAATGGAGGCTTTTAATTACTTGCTAGAAGGAATGCAGAATGACAGTACTCCTAGACTTTATTTTCCAGAGCAGTGGAGGGCAGCTTGTTCCTCAGAGGTTACCTGTGGTCTTCAAAGCAGTTTGCAGTGTGCCTTAAAACAATTTGCTGGAGATGCCTGTGTGGTAATTGCCACGACGTGTGCCTGCTTTGGTATCAGGTTCTCTGGTTTGCTGGAACTGCACCTGAGCATGAAGAGGGAGGGATTTTGCCTAAACATGTCTTGCTTGCGAGCAGTTGTGCCACTGGAATGTGTTGGTACCCTTTTGCTGTCTAGAGGTTATTGGTTGCTCTGGTGGAATGCTTAATGTGAGCTCTCCCTGTTTTGCTTCAAGCCAGAGATTACTTTTCAGATTGGTGGTGTGATTTTATCCGGCTGATTTTTGCTTAAGGAGCTTACTTAAGATTCCCTTAATGGAGCTGCTGTGTTAATAGGTTCAGGCTGGCTCAAAGGGAGGGAGGAAGAGAGAAGACATAAAACTATCAGTGTATCCACGCTGACAACGTGCTGCTTCTGCCAGACCCGTCAGTGAACTACTGAACTGCTTGTATTATCAATTATGAGTTTAAGCAACAACAAAACCCTCACAAAAAGCCACAGATTAAGGTGATCTTGAGCTGCTGATGCGAGAAGTGTGATTTACTTTGGGTGAGGAATTCACATAATTCACTTTTACAAGGTTATAACTCCTCTAGGAGAAAATTTTCATTAAACATAATTCTGTAAAAGTATTAAAAGTGGAGATTTTTTTGCAAAATGCTACTGCTACAGCCTCATGCATCTGATGATTTGTCAGAGGGAGAGAACAAAACTTTGGCTTAGGGCATTTGGAACCCCTTCATTTTTTGCAGTCTTGAGATGTTATTAAATTTTAAAAAAATAAAATATAAACCCAACAGCTTCCCCTTAGTGTTGTGGAAGAGCTTGATATTCATTGTGGGTGTTTGGTTAACGGGTGGAGCCTGTCCAGAGCGACTCAGCCACTGGCTCGCCTCCTATCCCTCTCTCACAAGCTCCTTAAGACAAAAGCCAAGTGTGGAAAACACACACAGTGCCACACTGCAGCACGTATCAAGTGGCTCCCCTGAGTCACACTTGCATTTTTCATTTTCTAATGACTCCCAGTCACTAATGAGGTTGTTGGGGAGAGCCCTTGATCCAGCAGCAGGAGCACTGAAGTGTCACTTCAGGGAAGAGTGGAACATGTTTCCTGGCACGCTGCTTTTGCTGGCTGCCATGGGCTGGGATTAGCATTAGCCCTGAACCAGACCAGGGAGCTCACCCAGCTGGGAGCCAATCTGACAGAAATTAATTGTGAGCACAGGGAAGGGCTCTTCCTTTTGCTGGAACCTGCCTGCAGCTACATGAATTTCAATGCCTACAAATTTTCAAACTGTGCATAGACGTAAAAAAGCATTGGAGGCTACTATTAGAACAGCAAGAGGTTATGATACTGCTTACTGCTGAGTAATTTTATCTTTCTAGCAATTGGGAAATTAGAAATAAATTTGAACTGCTATTTTGATACCTGCTGAAATGAAAGAAACGAAGTTTCTGATTTTTACTTTTTTTAAATAGGTGTGTTTTTAATCTCTGGTAAGTTTGTTTGCCAAGTAATTTTCTCTACCCTAAGAAAATGCATGTGTGTGTATTAGCCAACATACTGTTAGCATCTCCTTAGCATTTAGCTAAGAAGCTGTTAGCTAATAACAGCTAATAGCTGCCAGCTATTGTTAGCATTTGGAAGGCATCCCTGCCCATTAGCAGCAGGGTTGGAACCAAGATGATCTTTTAAGGTCCCTTCTAACCCAAGACATTCTATGATTTTTAATCCACCATGGCCCCTCTCCTTGCCTTCCGCCATCCCCTGTTCCTCAGAAGAGACTTTCAGATTCTTCTCCACTTGGATCTGCTCTGTGAACTGTGGCTTAAGATGAGAAGTAGCTGCTGTTCCCCTTCTGACTTCGTCCCTCTTTGAGCAGCTGTCTGCTTTTTCTAGGTGGCCTTTCTTCACAAATGTGGAATTGACTTCCTCACCCTCCTGTTGAGGCTTAGCAAAAATAATTGGCCTATAGAAACACTCACCTGAGCAAATGAAAGCTTGTTACTGCCACTGGCATTTTACAGCTAAGAAGTTGTCAATATATAGAAGTAATGATTTTTAATAATGTGGCATTGCAGGCTATGTGTTGAACCATTGCAGTTTTGGAGTGTTGAACCACTAACTCCAGAGCTCATCTTTCTCCCTCCCTGCTACTTTTTAGTCATATTAGATTGAGGCAAAAGATTTGTCTGCCCATGCCTGGTTTATTAGGTAGTGTGCAAGTGATTCTAGTAAAATAATTCTCTCTGAAAATTTTCAACAGTCTTTTGAGGCATTACCTATTTTTGTCTTTGTAAAAGCATATGTTCATTTTGAAATGATGCAAGTTGTCAGCAGGGTCCTGGTTCTGCCAGATTTGCAAGCCCACTGTTTGGCAAGGGAGCCTCGTGTGGTGACTGCCCTCATTTCTCTATGTTCTAGATGCAGTTGTTGCATCCAGAGTAGGCAAGAATGTAAACAAACCCCTTTCAGCACCTTGGTAGAGATAAGTGTATAAAACTAAACTTTATATGTAGCAGTATAAGGACTCTCCCAATTTACTTGGAGGTGAGTGAGCACTGATAGTTTCATTTGTAGGGAAAGAAGACAGAGGGAAACAGGCTGAGATTTCTTAACTGGTTCAGAACTCAATTGGGAAAAGCTCTTTTTCTTCAGGGACCTTATTGTGCTTTAGTGTGGCTGTAGAGCCTGGTTAACACTCGGTTTTGCAGGTCTTAAATTACTGATTTTAGCAAAGGTTGAGCAAAAGTATTATGTTTTTAGCTTCTAAAATTCTTAATGAGATGTTAAACTGATAGACAATCATTAGGAGACCTGCTGGTGCTAAAGAAACCAACAAAGCTTCGTTAACTAAAGAAACTTCCCAAACAAACAGCTCTGTTAAAATGTGAAAGAATAAATACTGTTCATTCATCTCTTAAATTAAAAATGCCCGTTTTTATCAGATTACAGGGAAAAAATGTCTGCAGGTGTTACATTGTGCATATCAGGGTACTGCCTTATCCAGTTACATGGTATTTTGTGCACTTTCTATCTCAGGTATTTGATGCTGGCGACTACTTTGGAATAATGCAAGTAGAAGAGGTGGATGAGGAAGAAGAAGTTGATGAAGAAATGGAAGAACAATTTAAAAAGAAACCAAATCCTGGAAATGAACCTTGTTTCAAAGTTATTGTAACGAATGAGAATGGACTTCAAGCCTCCAATCCTGATAGGTGAGTTATGATTTTGAAAATAGCGTTTGGTCTTTGAGTAATGGGAAACCCTACAATTATAGTGGCAGTGTGCTTTGAGACTTGTTTGTTTCTATTCAGAAATCCTCTTTTCCAGCTCTAAGACACAGCTGCATGTTTGAGGAAAGATGCATGCTCTGAAGCACACCTTGCAAAGGCTACTGGGAGCGCAGATATATTAATGTGGTTCCTTTCTAAATCATGCAGGAAGGTACTTAGCAATTGGTTGTAGTAAACTCAGGGAGAAAACAGGGAAAAGGCAACCTTGAAATTATTTCTGCAGAAATGAAGCTTTATATCTGCAAGACTGTGTGCCTGTGGAAAAAAAAGAAACACTAAAGAAATACTTGTGATCTCCACAAATCTCATGCCAAGAAGGTACTCACGGTAATATTCTGTGGGCTATTACATTTCCTTCAGTAATAAAATAAAATAAAAATTCAAGATTGTGGTCATGTGCATGCATGTAGAATTGAATATATCAAATTACTGTTCTCTTGCTTACAAATCAGCTCATCTGCCATGAATATAAAACTAGGAGGCATCAATAAAATCAGAATGAAGTTGTGTAAGAAATAACTTTATATTATAGTACTGCTTTTTGTGTTCTTACAGGTTTCAAACAGAACAGGGTATTTGCCATACATTAATAAAAAACAGTGAGATTAAGTCATCTCTGCTGGAGATCTAAATGGAATTCTCCTCAGTTCTGTAAACTTCCATGAGACCTTTCATACTTTTTAGATCTTAGGTAAACATGCAAAATCTAAAAAATTTAATTGGACTTGATGAGGAAAACAAAGTATCATATGTGCCTTTACATCCCTGCCTTAACCTAAGTAATCACCTTTCCAAATCTGAGAATGCACTTAAATTATCAAGTTCAAAACCAGCTCCTGTGATAATCTTGGGCTTCCTTGCAGCATTCAGGTGTGTGAATATGGGAGCAGAACACCAACACACGTGTTTGCTAACATTTTCAAAGAGCTTGACCTTAGCATTCTCTGGAGTCTTTAATTTTAAAATTAAGTGAGGTTTCATGTGTGTGGAATCTGGGATACAATAATTGTTCAGCCATGCTTGCCCTGTGTGACAGCTGACATGTTTTTTGCTTTCTGAAATATGGATGTTGTGGAGGGTTTTCTGTGTGGTTTGGGGATTTTGCTTGCAAGTAAAATTCAGATTTTTCTCTATATTGGTTCAAATGATATAACCAAAATATGAAGAACCCTTCTGTTTGAAAAACTGTTTTTATTCTAAAAGTCATGCAGCTTAAACAAGGGTTAAACTTGTCAGGGGAAGTTATGCCAGATATGTATTGTTTTATTTTGGGTTAGACTGTAATTTTTTTCAACAATGCATTTTTTCCTAAAAATAGCTTGGTGACACACCCCACCCAAAGGAAAAAAAACCCCAAACCATATAGAGACAATCAAAACTTTTTGCTAATTTTCTTTTAATAGCATATACAGGCTTCTGATGATCAGACTTCACCTGGCTTTGCAGATGACGGTAGATGTCACAGACCTCATGGCTAACAAAGTCCTCAAGTAATTTTTCAAAATAATGTATTGTTTTCCTGCTTCAGGCAAGAATATCAGATTGATGCAGCAGAGTTAATGGTGATTAAAAGGGAAGGCATTTGTGTTCTTGGCTTTTAAAGGGGATAAGCTCACAAACCGAGTGCCTGTTCTTTATTTGCTCCTCATTTTCATGGAAAAGCTCAGTAATGCACCATAAGCTTTCTGGAGCAAAACCAGAGCGTAAATTACTGCTGGGAATTTACTGCTGCCCTGCAATGCCACAGTGTGTGCTCTGGGAGTGACTTTGTGACTTAGAGCAGATTAGCTGTCACGCCATCTCCAGGGAAACGCAGCTGTTATTCCGAGCATGTGGCCGTGTGTGTGTGTGTGTGTGAGGAGCCCGAGCTGTAACTCCACCCAAACTCTCCTGCAGCGTGTTCCTCATCGACCACGCCTGGACGTACCGCGCGGAGCACGCCCGGCAGCAGCTGCGCCGAGTGCCCGGGCTGCTGCACAGGATGGCCAACCTCATGGGCGTCCCCTTCCACGGAGAGGTCCCGGACGAGGGCAGCATCGAGCAGGTGCTGCAGGAAATGTGGAAATACAACCAGACCTACCAACTCTCTCAAGGGGTAAGACTCTAAAGGATACTAAAAATTTTGGGGCGAAGATGTTCCAGTACGTGAATATTAACAAAGATCCTTACAGGCATGAATCTATTTGGAAGGAGAGCAAATCCTGCTTTTAGGGGGTGTGGGTAAGACCACCCCAGATTTGGTCACCCTGCCCTCTGTAGTCCTTCAGCACTGTTCCAGCATGTCTTAAGCCTTCAAACACCTTCAAGTGCACACATGCCATTTTTGAGGGAATGCAACCCTCAGGGTGCAGGTGAAAACCCTATTCTGGGGTTTTCAGTGGAGCTCCAAAGTTTCTTTGAGTCTTTTGAATTAAAGAGGAGAAAGATGAATTCTTTGGCCTCAGCCCTGTGCAGAATGGGCAGGGCTAACCCTGAGCAACGAGAGCATGATGAGACTGCCCCTATTAGCTCAGAGTCTTGAGATTGTTCTCTGGACTGGTCATCTTTATCAATTAAGCTCACATTTAACTCACAGTAGAACCAGGTCTGAAAAATCCCTGAGAAGGGGATTCATTGCAACTTTTTCCTTAAGTGAAAGGGAAGTCTGAACAGTATCTCTGAGTCTTTCTATCCTATTTCTGTTTCTCAATTCGTCATGAATAGCTTGTGAGTCAAATGGAATTATCTGTGTTACCACTTGAAAAGACAGTTAATTCAACCTGCAGTTAAACTTCTCTTCTGATGCCTTTTCTGGGATTGGGCTGCTTGAATACCTTAAGTCTAGTCTCTCTGCTCTATTCCTGCCTCTGTAAAAAGACTACAGTAGTGCTACCAAGCAAGTTTATTCTTTCATTCAGGATTTTTTCATGGCAGGTATTGCAGGAAGGAACACTTTGAGGATGCAGCCTCAACCTTGGTAGCCAGCTGTTGCGGGCAGCAGTTTAGCTCTCCTTCACTCTCAAACTTCAAATGCTTTTTAGCTAATTCATTCTGAGAGAACCTGATCCTACCAAGCACCCTTCTGCTGGTTTAGCTGTCTTCAGCAGCTGGTTTGGTTCAGGGAAAGGGGGTCTGGTAAGCAATAGCAGTAGCACAAGAAAGAGGAGGCTAAAGCAAGAATCTGAGAAGTGGAGTAGGGGAGGTGCCAGTGCCTCTGTCTCACAGAGCTTTTCCTGCAGTCCATGTGTGTGAGGTGTCTCCCTCTGTTTATTCATACAGACTGCAGAGGAGAAGGTTCCTGTCTGGTACATCATGGATGAATTTGGATCACGCATTCAGCATTCAGACCAGCCGAGTTTTGCAGCAGCACCTCTGTTTTATATGCCTCAGCAAATTGCTTACACGATTCTCTGGCCTTTGAGAGACCTTGAAACTGGTGGTAAGTGTGTGTGTGAGGAGTTGAGGTTTTCTTTAATGTTTGCAATTAATCGTTGAGCATTTCACAGTAGAACAAATGTTTCAAAACCAAAATGGCTGCACTCTTGCAACACTGTCAAATATAAAGGTTTCTCTGGTACTTCTGTATTTTAGGATAAAGACCAGTCCAAAAATATTGCTATTGTTTTGTTGACAGAGAACTTAAGTCTTGCATCACTGCCTTAGTGAAACTGCAAATTCAGTCATCTGAGGGGTTTAAAAAAATTTCTTAAAGTCTGTGTTTGTAGCTTTGAGTCAGAAAGACTCTGAAAGTTCAGAAACACCAGGCCAATGGTTTATTCCTGTAATCTTAATGAGAGGCCACCCTATGCCTCCATCATGTGGAGAAGATAAGCATCCTAAATGATACTCTTGATACTGCATTTCTTTAATTATCTCTAATTTTTCATTTTAATAACGACATTTGTGCTGGCATCGACTGTACAGCTGTCATTTGAAGATTTTCAGTGGGAAATAAAAGGCAGTTCCTAAAGGTTCTCCTGGTTTTGTGGCAGATGAAGTCACTCGTGATTACGCTCACGGGGAGACAGATCGCCTGATCAGGAAGTGTGTTTTGTTACCTTGGGTGCCTACTGAAGTGTTGGATGTCAGCTGTTTTACTCCAGAGCCACCAGATGAGCATTACCAGGTATGATTTTACAAGTTAATTCCACGTCTTATCTCTGTTAAGAGGCAGTGTCTAAAAAAGCATTGTAAGAATTCTGATTTTGCTGCTTTTTAAAATTAAAGACTGATTCAGAGGACAGCAATTAAACTAAAAAAAACCAATTCAAAGCATGGTAAAACAAGAAAGGACCTCTATGTGATATCTAAGTGTTTAAATACTGGAGCCACGTAAATTATTTCTAATATTTTGTTGCTGTATTGCATAGCTTTTTTATAAGTGTACTATAAGGTACTTCATATTGAGGCATCCATCTTCCAGTTAGATGTTTGATGCATTATCTAATAGTCTTATTGATTGGATTTGTTATTGTAGCATTGCTGTTCAGTCTTGAATTACAGAAAGATTTGTTTTACTATCTTAGGAAAAGTTATGTTTTTCAGACTTAGTACTGGGTTATGTTGTGGTTTAGAACCATTAAATATTGGAGCAGGGATTTTTTTTTTATGACACCCTTATAAAGTACTCATTCAGTTTGTTTCCTTTCTAAAAAGGTTTGGGATATTGTGAAATTAATGTTTGGAATCTCCCTTTCATGAATAATGTCTGTACAAGATTCACTTCGCAGAAAAATGAGGAAACTGATACCTATGAGGATGCTGTACTGACTGCTAATGGCATTCAAAATACAGCTTCTAAAAATGAATCTATACCTCAACTGCCTGTTTCTTTAGGATGGCTGAGAGGCAGAAAATGCTCTATCCATCTTGTTATTAACAATATCTAGCCAGAAATGAAGTTAACCTGCTTCTGCTAAATAAAGTTGTAGTCTCATAATAGCTATGTCTTGTAACCTAAGGCAGATTGATTGGTTGGGATTTTGCATTTTTGGAAGAGGTGTACTTTGCATCAACACTTCTCCTATCCTAGAGTTTGTGGGAGCTGCTTCCTTTTGCAGGGCATCAGCAATGATTCAAGAGTGTATTTCCCTTTATCAGTCAGAGGGGGGCTGTACAGGCTGGAGAGAGGCATGGTTACTGCTGACGACTGCAAAAAACATTTTGCTCATCTTCACAGGAGCAGAACTGGCTTCCAACCTCCTATAATTTTTTTAGTAACGTGTAACAAAGCATCACAACTAAATGATCACTCTTCCATTTTGTTGGAAATGCAGCAACTTTGTCTTCTACTGTATGTGGTTGGCTGTGATTTGAGATGTTTTTTAATGTTTAGAGGCAAGAGTTTCTCAGGGTCTTCCAACAGTGTTGATGTTCCCTGGTCTCAAAGCCTTATTTCTTGTTCCTTTTTACTGATAGGATTTCCTTCTGCCTCTGCCCTTGTACTGATCTTTTTTTTCTGAACAGCATATTACACAACAAAATAGTATTGTCAAAGTGGAACTTTGCTGAACTTTACTTGCACCAAAGAGAATGGAGTAAGACATGCAATGGACTCTTCCATTCTGCCTAGATTTAACTTTTTGTGTTTTTCTATTTCCTAGGCAATTTTAGCAGAAAACAAGGAAAAACTTCCTGTAGCGATAAATCCACCAGTTTATGCCAAAGACAAAGTTTTCAAGTACGTATCCATAAACAAAATGTTTTCTTACCAGGATTATGTGCAGTAATTGCAGTTGTTCAGGCTGATCAGCCTTTGCCATCTTTGAACAACAGAGGCAATTTAGGGGTGGGTTTATATGGAGCCACATGCCTAAGATTCTGACTTACTAGTTGCTCCTGTTGGATTTATTCTTCAGACTGCATGAATTGTCACAGAATTTCTAAAGAATAAATTTAGTTAATTTGTTTGTTTGTTTTTAAATAAGTACCACCTTCTGGGTGAAAGAAAAGTTGCATCATGTTTTAACAGTAAGATACAGTGTTGTTTTCACTAAGTATGACTAAGGTGTATAAGAAAGACCAAAGATTTATCTTCTGCATTATAGCATTTATCCCCATCCAGGGTACCTGTGCTGCTCTGTGCTGTGTGAATGTACCAGACTATTCCCGTTGTTCAGATGGCATTACCAAACAGGGACTCCTATAAAAACTTGGGTTGTTTTAAATTAGACACGTGTTGGCTACATAAATGGACTGTATGCTGTGAAACCATTTCAGAAGAAGGCTGGAAAAACGTTGCAAAGATAAGGAATTTTTTGGAGCAAAAACAGTGGTGCTACGTGGCCAGGCTGCCTTGTTACTGGTCGAGAAAAACAAACCATGGCTTAGCATGTGCTGTGAGTTGCACTCCAGGGTGTTTGTAGTCTGATACTGGGATCACAGCTCTTGCTTGAAACATTTTGCTTAAATGGTAAACTTGCTCTAAAATGTATTTGGTAGGTGTACTCACACACCAGCTTCTTGTGTTGATTTGTTACTCCCTAGATAAACTTTACTTGAGAAGAACTACTGGAAATCAAAGTCACTTCTTGTGGAGAGGCATTTGTTAACTTGCCCACTGATAGTCAAGATTCCATTTGTAGTTGAAATCTCTGGTTACATGACTGTGAGAATAAGCAAAAGTTGGTATTTTTCATCTGATGTACTCAGATACAGGAATCAAAGGCAGTGCGTTTTAATAGAGGCAGAAAGCAATACTAAGGATATTGGGAAACACTGATATATTTTTCACTGCTTAACTCTTTTGTTTGTATCTCACATTTCAAATGAATGGCATTTGTATTAGGCAAGGAAGGAGAGAAGGAGGGGACACACATCAAATTCTTCCTGCTCTTCTTCTAAGGAATTTAATCCACACCAGATCAATGTACTCCTAAGGGTTTCCCTTTCTTTTCCTTTATCCTGTTCCTATCTAGACAGAAGGCTGTAAGATCCTCCTTGTGCTCTGAATTTTGTCTACTAAAGTTCTTCCACAAGTAGAGCAGCATCTCAAGGGTCCAGATGACTGAGTGGGAGCTGCAGCCTTCCAGTGCTCTTGGTCTCCTTTAAAGGTTTAACAGCTGTCACCCTGGGCAAACAGATGGGAGCACGTGGAGCTGGGTAGATGGATGTAGCCTGTTAATAATGTTTGTGCTCTGCTTTGTGGGTTGCTGCTGTTTTAGGGGATTCAGAAGAAATTCAAGGCACGAGGTTGCAAGGTTTAGAACCTGGAACAAATTCTTAGTCATCTTGTATCCAAGCAGAGTTAAGAGAATGGAAGATGAAATAAATGTTTAACCTGAATCCTGAAAAGCAGGGGAGTGAGTACAAGTAGATTGATAAAGCAAAATTATAGGTTTAATTAGGTCTTGTAGCATAGTAACTGATGCCCTAGGGAGATTGTTCTACCCAGCTGTGCTGATTGCTGAATGGAAAAAAAGAATCAAAGAACTAAATGCTTCAAAGATTGATTTATTAGGGAAAGTCTTTCTAGTTTATGTTGGGCTTGATCATCTTTGTTTTGATCTTCTCTTTCATGTTTCTCTTCAGCTAAATCAGTTACTGTTTTAAGATGTCCAAAGAGCTGTTATGAGACAACTCTTAGTTTTGGTTGGTCATGTCAGCTCTGTGCTGTGGGAGTTGATTCTCATAACTGCTTCTTAGCTTTAGATTTTTTGAGTAAATTAAGTAACATCTAAACATATTTATCTTACTTGCATAATTTCACTGAATGTCATCTTTAATCCCAGACTTCATAGCATCCCTACCAGGGCTTTAGTGAGACAAGGGGAAAAAACCCATCATTTAGGAGGTATTGTTAGTTGGCTTCTTTAGTTCAATGTGTCACTGATACTGAACTGGAAGGTCCAAAGTAGCTTGGCTGATATTACAGGATTGCAGTTTTGATGTTCTGCCCTCTGCCAAAGCCAGAATGGGACTTGGTGCATTTCTTACCTGTGTATATCTTTTTGTGGTATTTTCAGTATATCATTAAAGTATTACTACCATAGAACAAATTAAATGGCCTTATTTCCTCTCTAATCTTAACCTCCTTCATCTTATTACAGGGATGTTCCTGCACTTAATAAAGCTATATTTAGCTCCCTTATTTCTTTTGTGCTGCATTTTAAGCAAGTCTTCAAATGCATAATCCTGAGTGCTCCAGCACTGGATCTTTGCAGGATGGTGACTTGTAGGCTAAGGAACCAATTTAGGATTTTTTGAGCAACTTCAGTTTTAGTAGTTCTTGTGCTGCATGTGTTCTCTATTTGTGTGGGGATTTTAGATGCTTCAGGACTGTTACAGCATTATATAATTGGCCTTTTATCTTCAGGTCACCATTTTGATTTCCTTTTGCTCCAGCTAAGACTAAAGTTGCTCCAAACCAGTGGGTGTTAGGGGAGCCTTGTGGGTTTGGCAGAACTTGTAGTGGATCCATTACATCAGATTTGGTATTACACTTTCCCCCACTGTGCAGACTTACAATGAGAAGCCACAAATTGCAGGAAGAAATGCTAGTGGGACTCTGTGGAAATACTAATTTTGTTCTGTTGCAAAAGAGAGGAAAGACTGGTGGCTTCTTTCAACAGACTGATTCCCTTTATCCACGGTGAAGTTTTCTCTGTCAGTTATAGGCTTCAGCATAAATAGTTTAACTGTTGTAATATCTCACACGTGCAAAGCATCTTACATACCTTGCTTTTTAAAGAATTTATTTCCCCCTGTGACTGGGCTGTTTCTGCAGTTCATCTTTTTAGAGAAGTGTCTCTCAGGGGAATATATTTTCCAGTTGGTTAATAGTGGAGGAGGAGAGGAAAGTTCCGCAACTGGTAAGAATAGATCTGGAGAGGAGGAAGAATACAGTAGTTTCTCATGGAAAAACGAGTGCTTTTTTATTCTGTTTAAATGTTCCCTTACCGTGAGAATGATGTAAAAAAACAGTCTTGCTTTTTGAGTCAACATGCTGAACTGTGAATTAAGTGGCCTCACTTTAAGCTGTAAAGTCATCAAAATTACCATTATTTCTATCTGTTTATTTTAGCATCCAGGTCACTGGTTTTATTTGAGAGGGACATTTCCTAAGATACACAACAACTTGCCTCGTTTTTGGTTACATTCTGAAATGTCTATCAGGGTAGGGTTGGGTTGGGTTGGAGTTTTATGTGATTTTAAATGGGGTTGAGAGGGAATTTGTATCAAACCTCAAAGCTGTGTGTATTCCCAGCATATACCGAATGTACCTACTTTCATATGTTTGGGTTATTTGAAGTTCTGAACAAACAAAAATAATTTTCTGAAGCTACAGAACTAAGCTGACAAGATTTCCTGTGACTTTCTTTCATGTGGATGACAGCAGGTTAATTTTTAGAGCTTCCAGGAGTGAAAGTATTCACAAGGCCACTCTCACTTTGGGACTTTTCATCTGGAACAGTAAATTCATGTTACTGCTTCTCTGTCAGGGGTTCAGTCATCGTCTTCTGAACTGTTATTTTTATGAAGCTGTCAGAGCTAAATTACCTTTGAGCTTTCTATCTCAAAACAAATAATTTTTAGGTAATCTCTCACAATTTTTTAATATATCCCACTTTGTTTCTGTGTATCAAGAGATTGTCACAGAGAGTGTATACAGGAAAAACATAATCATTGTAGAAAGTCAAATTTAAAAGTTTTTTTCCTATTCAAGCATGAGTTGATCAATGTCAGAAACTAAACTGTCATTTTTCTTCATGTGCTTGTTTCTTCCAGGGTTTTCACAGACATTCAGCAAGTCCTCAACAACCTGACACATCCCCGTTTTGTATTCACAGACAACGAGGGAGAAGCAGACATCCTCTACAACTTCTCACACTTCAAAGATTATAGGTTATAATTAATTAAAGGATTCATTGTTCCCCTGATAATACTTCTGAAAATTTCTTTGCTATAAAAACTGTGTTCCCAAAGGCCTCCCCAGCCTTCCCCTTTCACCAAGCACTTGTTTGCTTTGTAGGAAGCTAAGTGAGGAGAGGCCTGAGGTAATGGTGAATCAGTTCCCGTGTGAGAACCTCCTGACTGTCAAAGACTGCCTGGCATCCATTGCTAGACGAGCTGGAGGACCTGATGGGCCCAGGTGGTTGCCTCGGACTTTTAACCTCCAGACAGAATTGCCTCAGTTCATCAGCTACTTCCAGCAACGTGACAGAAGGTGACTTGTGTTTCCTCTTCCTTAGGTTTTGTCTTGTCTTGATCCCACTTTTCTCAAAGACCAGGAGCCCACGCTTTGGTCTTGGCAGCTGTTGCACCACCATGAGTTAGCTCTTGCTGCATTTATGTTCCAGTGAATTTTACCTGAAAGGTGGGGGCCTTTTAGGTTTTAATTTTAGGTAAGAGTAGTTAAGCAATGCAGTATGAAATCCAGAAACTTTGCTGTGATGTAAATGCAGAGTTGAAGCCCATTGCTCTTTGCCTGGTCAGGGTCTTGCCTCTTGTGTTTAACAGATACACAAAGCCTCAAAATGTGTTTGCCACAAGTGTGGGATTTTTTTCCAGGCGACAGTAGCAGTTGTTCTTACACTTAAGCCAGCGTGGAAAATGTTTAAAGTATTTGGGTTCTGTAAGGTTATGGAAGTAAAATTTAGTTTTAGTATTAGACTGAAACAGTTGTGGAGTTTTAGGGTTTTAAATCCACATTTCTGCTGCTGCAGCTGCCTTGAAGTAGATGGAAACTATGATTTTTCTTCTTGTAAGAGAGGAAGAGAGCATTAGCTACTGCTGTATAACCTCTTCTGTCTGGCATGGAGTATTCTGGTTAAAAGGTTGCTGCTTTGGTGATGCTTGCTTATTATGGTGACACCTGTCAGGTGTTTCATTTGGCCATTATTTGCTATACATAGTCTGTTAAGGACTGGCATTGACCAGGAGAGAGCACACCTGCCATGTGTCCCTAGTGTGTGGTGGTTTTATTCCTCCTCAACATCAAGGACTGACAGTGAATGCAGTATGTGTGTAGGGAATGGGAAGGAGGTGGTAGGAATTTTCAAACTAAACAGAAGGTAATGCTACTTCAGCCCGCTTCATGATGCTTTAATAGGTTGAGGAAAGGACATCAAGCATCACCTTGCCCTGACTTGGAAAGATAGATGGAAAGACCAGCATATTGCTGGACTTCCTCAAGGATGTCTCAAAGAATTTTGCCCCTGGAGGTGTCTTGAGTGCTAAAAAGCGAGAATATAGTAGTGTGTTTTTAGTTTCCTGTAGTGTGAACTGTTGACACACTGTGTGGTTTCTTCCCAAAGAGATGAGTTCCGGTAGCATTTAATAGGAAGGATTTGGAGGTGTCAGTAGGGAACCAACTTGGAAAATTGCACAATACCTCACCAGAAAGTTCTCAGGCTTCTGGCAGAACGATTTCCCACCGTGACCTGTGCATGTTCATGGTGATGCTGTCCTGTTGATGGAGTCAGGTGCAGTAGGAGGAGATAAACAGTGAGATTGTGTTAGGCCGTAACTAACTGAAAAAAAAATCTGTGAAAAGTACCATTGCCTTTTCTCTCTCTTATTCCTGAGACCTACTTTTCCCAGCTGTCAGCAAAAGTCTTAATTCTTGCACTGTAGCCCACAGCTTTATAAAATATTTTTTCAGGAGAAGACATGGATCAAGCCAAGTGGATGTTCAGCCAGATGAATGAGGTGTATACTTACAGGTGTTGCTCTCTTTCTCTCCCAGAGGAGAAGACAATCACTGGATATGCAAACCATGGAACCTGGCCAGAAGCCTGGATACTCACATCACCAACAACCTGAACAGTATCATCAGACACAGGGAAAGCAGCCCAAAGGTGAGAGAGCAAGGCTTTGGATGGGATTTAAAAGGCAGAGCTGAACTGCTTTGTAGAAGGAGGTCTGAAAATACAAAGGAAATTTATTTTCATCAAAATTCATATGCTGGCCATAAGGCATACAGTTGTGAATAGATTTAGTTGCATATTAGTCAACTCCAGTTGTTGCAGTGATGAACTCAGAGCCTGATGTTGTCTTCTTTTAAAAAATAAAACTTGCCCTGACAATAAGGGATACTCCAGCGTGGGGCTGCTGTAAAGCCAATTCTCAGGCTGGCAGACAAACACGTTGGCTATGGTTAGCATTGGTCATCAATTTGGGAACATTGCTGTTTCTGACCCATGGTTGATTGTTATTGCTCTGCTCAGTGGCACAAAGAACCACCTTTGCCAACAAGAGCAAATCACAGAGCTTTTTACAGGGAGCCTGCAGCATCCAGTGTGTGAGCACTGGAGCTGCCTTCAGTGTCATTTGTTGATGTATGGACTGCATGTGTTTTCTGGGGTACAGAAATGCACACAGAATTGCTTCACAATTGTTGCAAAACAACAAGGTCACCAGAGTTAGAAATATGTGATTTTTCAAAATGAGAATATCCTGGCCTCCTTGTTTCCACACCCTGTAGTCAGAGTGTGACAAAAAGTAACATTGTCTATTTGTGCACCTTTTTGAGGAAAAGCTGAAAAGCAGGCAGGGGTACCCTAAGTCACCAAGGTGCAGTGACACTTGCATTTCACCTGAGCTGTGTTACACGTGTGTTGAAACCCTGAAACCTGGGAGTTTTGAACTTTCTGTACTTTCTGACACTGACCCTCAAAAGGGCACTGCTTTTAAGGCTTCAGGCCTTGGATAGGGCTTCCAAGTTTGAGTGATGGAGTTGGAATCACGGGTGTGTAGTTTGGGTAGAAGTGTGTAATATCACATGGTGAAGGGTTTGGAATTTGGGGTTTTGGAATATAGTAATAAGTACGGGACAAGATGGAGGTTCTTAGGCATTGTCTTTTCTTCTTTCTTGTTCCCTCTTCTTGATTTTTAGTTTTTGGTTGGATAGAAAATCCCACAGTGCAGGTCACAAGTGTTCGGTTATTGGATCAAAAGTATAACTAATATAGATGTTAGCTTTTAATTGGATAGTTTGCCTTTAAAAGATCTTGTAACTAGCTAGATCGACAGACATTTTCTCTCTTTTAGCTTGTTAGCTAGAAGTGCTGCAGAACTCTGCACTATAGATCAGAATTAATAAACAGCTGAGTCCAAACACGAAAATCCATCTCTCATGCTTCAATCCTGACTCTGAGTGAAGGCAGCAGAAGAAAGAAGCGAGCCACTAACACACGTGCTCTGCTGTAGGTGGTGTGCAAGTACATCGAGGAGCCGGTGCTGTTTGAGCGCGAGGACGTGGGGCTGGTCAAGTTCGACGTGCGCTACGTGGTGCTGCTGCGCTCCGCCCGGCCCCTGCGGCTCTACAGCTACGACGTGTTCTGGCTGCGCTTTTCCAACAGGTGCCCGCCTCCCCTCGCAGTGTGCGCCTGCTGGAATTGGCTGCCTTGGAAACTGAGTTGGTGTTCTGTTCCTTAGGGCGTTTTCCCTTGATGACTTGGATGACTATGAGAAGCATTTCACCGTCATGAATTATGCTCCTGGTGTGACATTGAAACAGGTAAGCAAACAGCCCAAAACATCACTCACCTTTCTGTTGGTAGCAAATCTTCTGGTGCCTGCTTTGTGGCTGTTAGCAAATAGTCTATTTCACATCCACTTTAACAGGGATTTCAAAGTACCTGAAGTCCTAAGCAAATACTTTTCTAGATTCTTTACCTTCTTTCCCCCAGTCATTGGCGGGTTATCTAAGGTAATACAAACCTACATTCTGAATAGAATCCACACTGGTAGAGGCAATAAAAGAATTATAAAAAACGACAGCTTGTCGTTGTCAAAGCCTTAGTGTGATCTTTTATAACAAGGAAGGTTTTCAGGAGCTGTCTTAATTCCCTAGTTCTCTACTTGCATTTGTATAAATGGCAAATATATTTGATGTTCCATTCTCTTGTCATTCCTGACCAAGACAGTCTTTGATGTTACTAAACTGTTTCAGGTGCACTGCGAAGACTTTATTCCTCTGTTTGAAAAACAATATCCTGAATATCCTTGGACAGCCGTACAAGTAAGTCAGCAATTCATCTTTCTCGTGTAAATATTCATGATCTGTTTGGGTTGGTTTTTTACTCAGCAAACCAGCTTTTCCAAAAGTGTTAGGTGGTTAGGATTTTTTTTCTCAGAAGACTTATTTCATATATATCAGCTTCACAAAGGAGATCATATCTTAACTTTTACTTCAGAACTTTTTGTAATTTGCCCTCAAATACTTGCTTGTTAGAGAATTGTATTTTATTACTTGAGAATTTTACTTCATGTTCACACTATGGTAATTCTTTATGTTGGACTTAGCAATACAGCCAGTCCTGACTACTCTCAAGTGCAGAGTTTCCTGCTGCTGCCCTAGCTTCTCTGTGTTAGCAGCCTTGCCAGAGCCCTGTCCCTGTGCCTTGCACAGATGACTTTTCACAAGAACACAGATGGTTCTCTGATTCCAGGGCATCTTTTGACTGTAAAAGGAAGCTCCATATACTACAGTTCCCTAAAACATGCAGGAAGGCAGATGAGGACCCTCTCATTGATTTTAATTTTTCCTGTTATTCGTGCTTGAAAGAAAAAGCTGAATGTGAAGAGCTGGTTCAGAAACATGCACAAAACTGAATTCTTTCAGTCTTCCATATTTATTAGGAGCTGGAAGAAACAGAGTGAATGATAGCTGAGCCTTCATGTGTGCATATTTATTCAAAAGTGCATAAATTATCCAACTCTGACTTGATTTCCATAAATTAATTCACATTTGTTTTAACTAGACCCCTTTATTCAATTAATGATACTCAGAATATGACAGGGTTTTAAATAGCCTGGAAGAGACTACAAGGGGTGAAAAGAGAGATGTCAAAATACATCCTGTAGGTTACCCAGAGTAGTACAGTATACAGAAGATAGAGGGAATGGTTCACTGCAGCATAAATTCAATGCTAAAACTCACATCTGTGTGTTCTTCCTGGTTTATTTCACTTTCAGATTAGATATCTGACTGTTTTTCAAAATACCTATGTAGTATATTCTTAAAATCTCCATGTCTCTCCCACCCTTCTTAGGGGCATAAATGGGCAGAAGATTTTTCGTGGCAGAACAGAACAAAACAAAACTAGAATACAACTGAATAGGCAGGGAAAAAAGGCAGAACTTCACAGTTGTACTGCTGGCCTTCACAGAACTCTCCTAGATTTTCTTTTTCCCTTCCTCTACACATAAGTGCAATACTTGGTATATAACCTGTGAAGGAGGTTAATTCTAATGTTAAATGCACTATTTTCAGAATTTCCATGGTATTCATTGGCTCCTCAGAAAAGCATATGTATATTGCCAGGTGTGTTTGTGTGTTAGCATTAGGTCTAAATGCACATTTTGAAGCCAATACTGTGCAGATTTTCTGTAGTGCACTTGATGCAAACCCTTTAAAACACTGCATGAATGAAGTGATTAGAAACGTGTGTTGCTTTTATGGAACCTCACTCTTCATTCAGAATCCTTTTTCTGTTATTAGGCAAGTATTTTTAAGGCATTTGCTGAATTGTTCCATGTTGCTTCGTCTAAACCTGCCCCTCTTGGCATCTGCGATTACCCATCATCAAGAGCAATATATGCCATTGACTTGATGCTTAAGTGGGACACCAGCAGAGATGGTGAGAAGCTCCTTTATTTGAATGCTGAATTGTTTATGTTTGTAGACCTTTTCAGAAGTCTATTTCTTCTAAGTTGTACTGTTTCTCAAGAGGTGTGAGCTGTGTGCTTTCAGCCTCCCACTGACACCTGAAGCTGCAAATCTGTGGGGTGGCATCTGCTGTGCTTAACAGGAGTGATGGGGCAGCTGCCAACTGCTGGGCTGCATCCTTGCTTCCCTGCTGCTGGTGTTCTCTGTTTAGAGAAAAGCACAGCAGAGGGCTGGGGGGGGAACCAAAGGAATCCAATCAAACCACCACACACACACAAAAACCCCAAACAAATGTCTGAAATACCCAGCTCTCTATGAAAACCTTGGAGACATCCAATTGTCTGTGGCTTCCAGGTTTGGTAATAATAATATAAATTATTATTATTACTATTACTACTACTACTACTACTACACAGTGCCTTATTAGGGCAGGGAAGGGACCACATTCACCATTGCAGTACTATTGATGTCCTCAGGGCTGACATACATGTTACCAAGTCTCTGCAAGAATGTGTGAGTGAGGCTGCTTCATGTTAGTGCCACAGCATGGCTGACTACCTGAAGCCTATCCTTCAGGCACCTGTGGAGGAAGCCTGTAGCAAAATCTGCCAGACAGACTGAATAATTTGTTATCTCACTAGGAGGCTCAGAAATGTTCTGTAAACATGCCTAACCCAGACATGTGTTTCTTGTTGAGTTAGAAAAGTAGCAGAGGCACCAACAACAAAGAGAACTGCAAGGGAGTATTGAACAGAGCTGAGCACAGTCTCTTCTTGTGGTATTGGGTTCTCTGGGACACAGGAGAAGTTGATTGCCTGTGCCCAGGTGTGCCTGCAGAGCAATTAGATGTTGTGTTTTGGGTGAGTGCCCCATGGCCACTGCTGCCTGAGAGACTGATTCTGTAAAGATTGAGTTGCTTTCATGGAGGGAAATTATTGAAAATCAGGAGGTATAAAATGGAGCCTTTGCTGCTTAGATGAGGTAGGGCAGGGGGTTGAACGTGGTTTTCTACATGCATGCTGGTGGATCCACTCTTTCACCTGTCCCAGAGGTGTCCTGAATGTGAGAAGCAAAGCAGCTCACAAACATTACTAGCTTGAGGAAAACTACTGTAGTAAAAGAACCAACCTCACTACATGTCTGGCTGAGCATGAGCTGCACAGGTCCCTGACCTTTTGAAGATGAGAGGTGGTGCCAGTATCAATGCTGTAAAGCTGTGGGCAAAGAGATTCATTGCTCTGTGCAAAGCAGAGTAGGATTTACTTACCCATCAGAAGGTTGTTCCCTCACTTAACCTCAACACCAGAGGTGAAATAAAATCCTTTGGTTTTCTCTGCACAGAATGTATTTGATCCAGAACTGATCAAGTTTTAAGAGAAAATTAAATTTCCTGACTTCCTTCAGGAGTAGTGTGAAGTGACAGATGGGAGTGGCTGCAGTTAAAGGAACAGGACTGCTAAATACCTAGAAGGTTTAAGAAAGCAAGGTTTGTACTGAAATGTGAAAGAAGAAGCAGAGTTTTCTTGAAGATATTTGAGACTGGCAAGCAGAACAGCTGATTCAGGGAGATTGTATTGAGTGGCTGCAAATTCTCATTCCAGAGGAGGCACTGAATAGCACAGTGGTTGCAGAATCTGTTGAATAATTGTCCTTTGGATGATGATGGTAGAACATACTCCTGTCCCTCCAGGACAGGAATAAAAACCAACTCACTGAAACAAAAATACCCTACTGGCTTGGCAGTTTGGGTCACAAAAGATGCTTTTCCCAATCATTTCCTATAATTTCTGGATTAAAGACAAGTAGTGATTTGGGATCTCTATAGAGCTTGTATTAAGCAGCAATGTTTGTTTGCCTTGACAGGGAAAAGAATTATGCAGCCTCAGATCTTGGAGGTGAACTTTAATCCTGACTGTGACAGAGCCTGCCAATACCACCCTACCTTTTTTAATGATGTCTTCAGCACCCTGTTTCTGGATGAAACAGACAACTGCCATGTGACACGCATTGTCTAACAACAGGAGACGACTCCATCAATTTCCTTCTCAGATATGTTTAACAGCAAGATTTATATTTCAGTTCTATGAGCTGTTGATGCAACTGTTTTCCTATGCTGATCACCAGGGGGAAAAAATTGTATCAGAAGAATATGCATATACTATATACTGTATGGATAATCCCTTTGTCTGCATTGTCCTTGTCTTGCTTTGTTCTTTCTGTAAATCATTAGTGTGTGTTGACAAAATGTCTTGTTTGTTGAATATTGGAGACCTCAGAGTAGGACTTGTTTTTCAGGTAGCCTGATTGATTGCTTGCTTGCTGGGAAACATTGCACAAGTTCCTTGTGTCAACATTAAAACTATAATTTACTGAATCATGTTGGGGTTTGTATGTCCTTTTCTTATCTACCCCTCCTATACAAAGATCTAAAATGTTCTGGTGGGTGAGAATACTACTATAATAGTAATAGGGTATTTCAGTGCAATGAACTGTGAGGTTAATGAGACTAAAGATTTTTGTGGCTCTTCCCATTTTTCTTATTTAAGAAGAGAGAAACAAGCCCCACAATATTTAGGAACCTTGTACTGCTGGCTGTCAGCCTACCCGTTAAAGAAACCAGGTTTTTGAGGAAGTGAGCAGAAGGCAATGTCTGGAGCAGCACAGGAATGCAGAAGCCTGAAGGAATGTAAGCTAGAAGCCCAAGCAATCTTTGGACTTCAAAGTTTAGGGCCTAAGAGAGAGCTATTTGGCAGTGGGGTGCCCATTTGAAATTAATTATTCCTAATCTTTCCTCTGAAAAGGAAATTTTCCTTGGCTGAAATTTAGCAATTTTATGTGCAAGCTGCAAAAAACACTGCTGTCTGTATGACATATATATTGTATGGGTAGTAGTTATTTAAGCTAGTTTGCAGCAATTGGGATGGGCTTGAGAGGAAAGTACCATTATAAAATTGTGTAAATGTTCTAAACCTTGCTTCAGACTTTGCACACATGCAGTGCATTATCCATCACAATCAGGAACATAAAGGAATATTTGAGGCTATTTCAGGCTGGTCTGCAGGAACCTGCTTTGTTCCACTGACTGGAGCATAGGCTGGAGAAATAAACAGGAAAATCCAATTGCTGTGCAGGCGGGGCAGAAGGGAGAGTGGGGTTGCACAGCCAGAAGTGATGCTCACACTGTGCTGGCCTCCTGCTCAGGGGAAGCCAAACTGGCTTGGGCTCCTTAAATTTTACTAAAGAAGTGTGACTCTCACAGTTTCTTTACAGGCCTCTGAGTTTCCTGGTTTGGCCATTGCGAAGGTGAGAAGAGATGAAGGGGCTGTCTTTGAGGCTGTAGCGTCCTGCTGCCTTCAGTGTTTTTCTGCTCAAAACAACTTAAAATGATACCAGCAAGGAACCGAGGTTATGAAGTTTACATTTCGTTTAATGCATTTAGCTGAATGCATGTACAGTTCTTCAAAGTGGTGAGGCACAAATTGTTAAAAAGAGTTTGTCTTAAATGTTTCCAGAGTACAATGGCCAGAAGACAAATATCTGGTGGCTGTAGTGGAACACATCATAGCACAAAAGCATTGTGCCTAGTGGTAAATATGAAAGATTCAGGCCACAGTCATGTCTGTCACTCTTAGGAACACCTTTCTGGAAACTGTGTTAGTGTGGCTGGATTTCTTCCTCTGAACATAAGAAAGTTTGAGTTCCTGCTTTCTTCTCTTAACATGCTGTTGTCATGTAACATATAATAGTGTAATATGGCACTTAACACTTTTTAATCAAGACTTTTAGTTTGCTATAAAACCCAGTCAGCCATACAACCCTTTGTGGCTTGCTAATAAAGTTGTATTTGTTTCGTCAATTTGTAATTACCAAAGTAATGGTAGAAGTAGCTCAGCTAAAAATAAGGCCATAACTTTTTATATAAAAAGTTATTGTGGAAAAAAAATGGTTTTGGCTGAAAACTGCTTATTCAGGTTTTTTCTTGTTGCGATTGTCCTTCCAGATCCGATAATTGAGTGCAGAAGCCAAGCTTAGCCAAGCTAAATAAGGAACCATCAGATAAGCTGCTGTTTTGTTGATGTTATACCAGGAAGCAGTGGTAGCTGTTGCTGTACCAGTTGTAAGCAGGAGAGTCACCAACCCCTGAAACACAGAAGGTGGTTAGTGTTGTTTTTACTTGTTTTATTTCCTGTGTGTCACTCTTTCCTCCTAGCTCTGGTACCTGTTCTGTCCCTCTGCGAGTTAAATCCTTCTCAGAAGACCAGCCAGCAGACAAAGACAATAGATTTCTGCTGAGTTACAAACCACTTCGAGTCATAAAACAATACAAGTACAACAAAGGGCATTACAGTTGGGAGCAGAGAGGGAGAATGAAGTCTCTCTCTCCCATACCCTCTTTAGTGGGCAGTGAAACACTTCCCACAGCGACTTGGAGCAAGTGAACCTGTCCAGTTTATTCATGTCACCTGAAGAGATGAAGTGTGAATGAATCTGTGATGGATTGCACAGTCTTTCCCTGTTACAGAATTGCGTGTACAGCTAGAGGACCAGGCAAATATTTTCTGGTTTTTATTACTAGTTCTTATTTTTGAGAACAACTGAGCTGTTTCTCTTCAGAGAGCTGCAGAAGATGAGTCTTTTCTAAAAGGGGTGTTGATCACCTGAATAATGTCGTAATAAGCTGCTTATCACTGCTGTTTGCCAGAGAGACCTGGGAATTGCAATAAGGCATAAATGTTTGTGTTTTCTAGTCACACAAAGCTTTTACCAAAGGCTGGCAGAAAGTTGCTTGAAATCTATCAATTTAAGGATGGTCTAGATTTGTTAATTTTCTCAGGTGGCTGCTGGCATGCATTAAAGAGCATTTTTGAGAAGTCCTGCAAGCCGTATTTTGTATTCAGGCCCATTTTCAGGGAGAAAAGCTTATGACACTAACCTTTCATGCTAATACCTTGTAAATGAGAGTAATAAACCTTTGGTTGGAAACTTAGTGTTTCACTTACCCATCCCATTTTGTGAGCTCCAAAAAATATTGGAGTCCATGCCCAGTTTAATGCCAGATTCCCTGCATACAGACCCAGAGGAACCACTGACTTTTCATTGAAGCCCCCCAGTTCCTTCCACACCAGGTAGGAGCCGTATCTGCAGAAAGCAAAGAGCAAGTGTTATTCACTACACTGTTCAAAGCTACCACACATCCTCAATCAATGAAATAACTTCAGTGCCAGGGTCTAGATTAATTTGGAAGATATAGGTATCCAGACCCTACTTGGCAAAGTAACTGACAGCACAGGCTTGATCAGCTGCTCTGGATAACAACACGAAGAGAGAAAAATTCCAATTGTGCCAGAATTCTCACTTTTAAGTGCATAGAAGCAGATAACCTACTGCATTTCAGTTTTTAAAAAGAATGCCATGTTGAAATGGAAACCAGTCTAGGATGCAAATAGTGAAGAAACTTCGTTTTAGTACTGGGACATGGTATTTTAAAGATTTTTAAATAACAAATGAAAACCTACGTCTGAAGTGGATTAAAGGAATGGCATTGAGTGGGTTCCCAAAGCAGAGTTGAGTATGGGGAGCAGGAGGAGCCCTTTAGTCACTTCTATTACTTTAACAGGGACTGAACAATGCAGCTTTGCTGTTTTGGCAGTTTGATTTCAGAGAATAATGAAAATAAAGTTTGGGCAGAGTAAGTGTTAGAAACTTGAGTTTTCTAAGTGATTTCCAGAGCACAGCGTGGACTTGCACTTCTTCAGACATCTAACTTCAACTTCAAACCAAGATTATGATGTACAAATCTAAGGAAGCTCTGTCAAGAAAGGTAAGTAACCTTATTAAATATTGCTTTTAGTTATTTCTTGCTTTCCATATATTTAAGAGATTTTGGAGGAATTAAATGTCTTTGTCATTCAAGGAATGTGTGTGCATGATGGATTAGAGAAGGCTGGTACTAAGAATGATATTTTCACTGGGCTGGATGTATAATATATAACCAAGACCATCTACCTTAGGATACACTGATTCTGCTATTACCAAAACTGATAAGCTGTCACAGTCTGGACTTAAGTATTTAACCTGCATCACTACCCAGATTCATGGTGAGGAATCCAGACACACGGTTACAGATTGTGCAGTCAACTTGAAGGAAGTTGGGAAAGCCACCCAGCTCTTTCCTCCTTGATAAAAGGCATGGTTTTTATTCACAGGTCAGTAATGATCTCATTCAACTCTTCAAATACAGAAGTATTCCACTTCAATAAGGTAAAAAGTACACTCTGTATGAGGAGAAAAAAATGAGAATACTGGTGGAGAGGGACAGGACATGAGGCTATAAGAATTACAAAGCTTTTCTGGAAAGAAAATGAAACCAAAATGAGAGAACATGGGAGTTCCAATCTAGCATTCAGTTTTATCCATTGCATTATTGAGCTCTGTTAGAACAGTTCTATCCTAATTTCCCCAACCCCTTTCTTTACATTTTCTTAAAACTACCGAAGGAACATACTTAGAAGAAATTAGAGTGCTGCCTTGCTTTATTGTTTCCAGCTTGGCAGGTTTTCCCCTCAGAATGAATGAGAAAAGCAAATTAATGGCAACTTTTTGAGCTCCTGCTTTTGATGTGGATGCTTCTGCATACAAAATGTCCTATCAAACCCACACACAGCTCCCAAAACATGTTTTTACCTGTTAAAGAGGCAGCTTGACACAGTTTCTTACAAACATACAGCCACAGGAGTACAGTCATAATCTTCTGGTTCAGCATTATACCAAATGCAACTTTGAGATCAGGTCAGTGCCTTAATACAATGTGAAAAACATACCCCATAGATGTATAGAGAGTTCCCCAAACAGGAGCAAACACCCAGTTAGGTGGACACCAGGATGGCTTCTGCAGAGTTTCATACCACGTTGGGATTTCCCTTTTGGTTATATTACTTCCTAAAAATCCTCCTGCATGCGGCAGGAGTGTGAAACCTACTGCTGGGGCCCAGGCTGGTAGCACTTCCATTGAGACAGTGAACCTGAAACAAAACCAAACACTGATTGGCAGAGAACTTTTAAAATGCAAGTGCAGAAGTTTCCATTTTTAACAGATTTTAAAAATAAGCATGTCAGATCTGATCCACAGCCTGGCATTGTCACTGAGAGAGACTGCAGGTGAAATTAATGGATCTTGTACCAATACACCTGTAAAGGAATCTGTGCCTGGCGAGGGAGTAGCTGGTGGGAAGTGGGGCCTTTACTTCCCTCTCAGCTGAGTGCATGAAGATTATTGAATTTTACCTATAGACTTATCCTCACCTGTAAGTATGACAGAGGAATAAAGCAGTTTGATATTATATGAACTGCACCTGGAAAATAAATAAATGCAGTAAGAAGTGTGTATTTCTGCATTCTCTCAATGAAGTGACAGAGCCAGGGAAGAAAAGAGCATGTACTTTCCTGGGAAAGTATTTCAAGCAAAATGATGTGAGAGATTGTCTGCAGGATGCTCAGTGGGAGCCAGAGGGATGTGAATGAGTAGCAGACACTTGAGAAGCTGCCCTGGAAAACAAACACCAGGGAGGACAATGAGAAGGTAAGTACTTAAACGATGTTTTGCTAAACAAGGAAGGCGATCTGGATGCATGGAGACACCTTTGGCTCCTTCATGAAGCATTCAATCAGTTGTAGCAATTATAGCTGCCAAGCCCATTAAATTTGCCTACAGAAGTAGGGATAAGTAATGCCTTACTCTCCTAGGCAACGCTGCTTTAGTTTGGGTGCAGGCAGCAGGAAAAGAAGGAAGTAAGAAAGGAGGAAAAAGCATTGCAGATTTTCTGGCCAAAAGCCAAATGCTACAGAAGAGCTGTGCTTAGTTTACTGAAATGTAAACATTAGAGCTACAATAAAAAAGAGGGCAGAACTGAAAGATATTTTTTCAAATATACAGTAGGTAAATATACCCAATTCCTGCTCATCTGTTATGCAGGAGAGAGATTATGAGAGAATGCAGAACAGTGGGGAAAGAGCAACTGCAGAAGGCCCAGGAGAGAAAATAAAGTTTTAGATCAATAAGTATTTCAGACGCTTGTCAGACAAAAGTGCCATATTGATACTGTCTTGGCTGTTGTCTCTCCCTGGATTTCAAAGCTTCTGTTGCTATAGTCGTGACTGCTGGGATGAGGAGGCAGGGACTGGAGAAGAGGAAATCCTACTTGTGACAGATGTGCTTTAACTGATAGGAGATGGCACAGATGGGGTTGCATTGTCACAGCTCTGACCCAGTGAATTTGTTTGGAGATCAGGGTAAGCTTGGGCCGCATGGGAGTTCTTGCATTGTGGTTTTTGTCCCAGCACTCAGGGCTCTGCTCACACTGATTTAATGTGAGATTTCAGTGGCTGGGACCACAATGCAGTTTGCATGGGATCGAGAGAAATCCTGGTCATAGAAGCAGAGCAGAGTTTTGAAGGCAAAGTGAGCATAGAGGGACTGGTAAGGCACACAGAATGAGAAAGGTTGAGAGGGGTAAACAAGAAAGGGCAGGTAGGCCTGGGCTGTAGGCTTGGAGGAAGTTGGCAATGAATAGAAGTATACACAAAAAAGGCAGCAGACAAAGCCATCAGAGATACAAGTCAAGGTCAAAAACAGAATAAAAGACTGAATCTGAATAGGTGAAAAAAAAACGCAGGGAAGAATTCAGAACTGAGGCTGGGGAGAAGAAGAAAGGGGAGAACAATGAGGTACTCTGCTGTGATAGGATCAATTAGGTCTTGGGGGGAGGCTGGACAAGGGAGGGAGGAAAAATCTGCAGCGCTCATTGCTGCCATACTTCTACCTAGTGGATTCTACTTATGAGGAAGCATCTTAAGTGGAGCAGAGGAGTTCTCCTGTTCTCCTGCACTTAGATCTGTGCTGTTATTTCCCAAGGAAGCAGGCTGTCAGCTGCCATGTGCACTACTTATCATCCCCACTGACAGCTTGAAAGGCTCTGCTTTTACTGAGATGTGAAGCAATTGCCATGTGCAGGAGCAACAAGGTGTGATGGGAACAAGAGCTCCAAGCACAATGATTCTCTCTGGCTGTCTTCAGATAATTCCCAAAGGTTAAGTTAGGAATTGAAAGTTAATAAGATGTCACTAATTTTTAGCCCTTTTGCTTTGCCTACAGGGAGGCCAGGCTTAGCTCTCTATACATGCTGTGATACATCCAACTCCATCGTGGCTGCCAAATACAATTTTTCAAAAGTGATACGCAAGAACCCAAAGGGTTTTATGCTTTATTTGGATGTTGACAATATAAGGGTGCTTTCCTTGCAGTGTTCAGCAACTGGACTTTGTCAGGGGTTCTGTCAGCTTCCTCCCAGGGAAAGTCTGAAAGTGTTCTGTAAGCTGGAAGTGCTAAATACTATAAAATTGAAACAGTACTGCTCTGTGGCAGTCATTAGTGAATAAATGATGTACCCATGCATGTTGGAGGAAGAACACTGAAACAATTCTTAAGAGAAAGAAAACCAGGCAGGCAAAAAGAAACAGGGAAGGCACAAAGCAAAGAAGTGAGAGAAGTGAAGCCACTCATGCACAGCAAAGGGAAGGAAATAGAAATGAAGAGATTGAACATACTGGCTGGAATTGAATGTTGGTCTCTCAGTCTTTTAACTACTATTAGTACTAATTAATGATGTGCTGTGTTTTTCAGTAGTATATCTCAGGATTTCCCAAGCATGGCAAAATACTTTGTCTTACAAGGAGAAGGAGGGATGAAACCATGCAACAAGATGTGCAGGCAGCAGGACCACAGCTGTGCATCAGCAGTGGGAGTCCCTGTGTTTGCATTCCCAATAAATTAAATACTAGTATCAACTTTCCATAAAAAGCAAAGGTAACTCAGAAAACAGCATGGAAGAGGCCACATCTGTCTGTCTCTGGCTACCTGATGTAGGTCTTTAGCAAGACAATGAGTAAAAGGCAAGGATGTACTGGAGAGTCTGTGCATTGGCCAGTGCTGCACTCTTTGTTTACCTGTGCAGTACAAGAGCTGTGCAATGTTTACAGAACACCCTGTACATTTTCTAAAAGTAATGTAAGCACAGAGCTTCATCAGCCCTTCCTTCCTTTCAATGTACAGCTGATGATCTGAAATGAATTGGTGAGAACTTACACACCACAGACTTGCTAACACAGCCCCACTGGCTGCAGCAGCATTACTCAACCTAGAAATAATAACTACTTTCCCAATCATATCCCAGCTCCAGGGTGAGTTTCACAATATTCTTGCACCCTCATTTTCATACTGAAGAATGCTGGATGTCTGTGAATGATATCTGCAGCGTACCCAGCAGATATCTGCCACTAAGAACCATCAAGGTTGGAAATATTTTCTTCTCACACACACTTAACTTGTTTGCTTCTTTTCCACTTCTTATGTCTGCCCTGCAACATATTCTTCATCATACTGCCTCTTTTCTGTTTAGCCCTACTGAGACTTCAGGCAGTTTCAGCAGTGCAGTATGGGCTGCACTAGGCCACTTTGCTTTGCATACATGTTAGAATAATTATTCTAGGTATTCAAAACATCTGACTTACCCAAAGTTGGTTCCAGCTACATAAAGTAAAAGGAAAATAAAGGGGGAAAAAAACTCCAATAGTTAAACTTGCTGCCTAATGGGTTTCTCTCTGTTGTTTTTCTATGGTGGCATAACATGAAGAAAAAACTAGCAGAAGCTTTCTGAAAAAAGGCATGGGGTGCTCTGTAGGTGGAATTAGATATATCATGACGGAGCAGCTGGGTTGATTCAGCCTGATGAAAAATGAACTAAAACACTTCTTTGCCTTGCAGAGGTCTCTGAAAGACAGGTGCCTTTCCCTCCTTGGGGTGCTCTGTCAGCAGGAAGAAGGAAGGTAGGAAAGAACTGCTTTCATCCCACTTTCTTATACCCCTGTGCTGATAAAACTTCTGATTAGTTCCATTCTTGTGCAGCTTGGGGCTGGCTACCCAATCACATGGGCCTTAAAAATCGCATTAAAAACACAAAGGAAAATCTCCCAGCTGGGCTAAATTGCCCTGGCAGCTCTGGGGTTCCCAGTGCTCAGTGTTTGGAGATGGACTGACAAAGCTGGGACCATACTATGGAAGGGGGTCCCCAAGACACCTATTCTCCCTCTCATCCCCTACCATACTTTTTTTTTAAGGGCAAATAAGGCTCTGCCTAGGTCTGAGAGGCAGCATGCAAATTTTCCCCAGGAAAAAAGCTTCTTCCTAAGATAGCTGTCTGAAAAAATAAAGATAACATACTTAATTTATATTGATAAACTATTTATGTGTGTTGTGGTTTTAATTCCTGGGAAGCTGCAACACTAAAATCAAATTTATATCACAGTCTATGACAAAGAATACAGCTACCACCAAAAAATAAAGCAGGTTTATCTTTGCTGTAATCTCAAGTAAGAGAGACACTTCAAACAATAAATGTTATAGAATATAAATATCTAATAAGTAGAATGTACATTTATAAATATGTATTTAGAATTTTTTTAACTACGGTATTTATTGAAGATATAATGCAAGGTGTACAGATGGAAACAAAAAATCTCACTGCCCAGGTTACACTTCTTTCCAAGTGGCAGAGCACAAGCTGTGCAAATAAATCTATGATTTATTCACATACAGGGAACTGAAATACACACTGGAGCAAGATCTCTGCTGGGAGGATTTGCCATTTACTGCTCAATCTCTTCTCATCTACACTTATGTTACATGTAGAGGCAGCCACAGGCTGGGATATGGTCACATATATGTCATATATCTCTTTTGTTACTGCCCATAAATTTCAGTTAACTTGAGCAGCTCCCTTCCCGGTATTTTACCTGGAGGCTGACACAGATGGAAGCAATCATCTTACAAAATAGAACAGAGAATAGAAAATTGAGAAAAACCTTCTTGCCGTGATCCTTTGGAACGGGCCCAAATAAAAAGTCAACATAATTTCTTGCTATTGTGACACATTTTCCTTCTCGCAAGCTGTACTTACACAGTCTCTTTTCGCTGAGCTGCTCTGACTCAATGCTTGATACTGTTTCAAAACCTTACTTGAAGCAAAGTCGTTACACAATTGCAACTCCGGCAAGGCAACTTTCGCTTTTTAAAAAAGAATCTTCCCGTTGAACGCTCAAATTATATCACTGTGCACTTTGGGTTGATTTATAAGCATCACTCAAAAACTCTGAATTGAAACCAAAGCCCTTTCTTTCACCCTTAAAGAAATATTCTTCGGCGACTTGAGGAAGATACCTTTAGTTAAACAGCAGCGGCAAAACTTCTCCCGAGAGCGGAGAGCGAATGTGCCGCGTGTGTGCGACCGATTCTGCCTTTCTGCTGTGCGCGCACAGCTGTGAACCACTGACAAGCTCTTGTGCCGGATAAAACTTAAGAATAAGCTTTCCAGCTTGGTGTGTTGTTTTTTTTTTTTTTAAAGCACTTTCCGTGCTTAACTCCGGCACTTCGTGTTTGCCCAAGTCGTCTCCGACCGTGAGCGGCGGCTCGGTGCCGCCCCGCCCGTCTCCATCCTGCACCGCGGATCCTGGCTGGCCGGCACGGGACTGTCACCGGCAGCAGGGAGCGGGATCGCCCCCCTCAACCCTCTCCGCGACCCGCGGGGGAGCCGAGGGCGCCCGGGGTGTGGCGGGGTCTCGGCGGCGGCGGCGCTCCGGGAGCGCCGGGACCCGCGCGGGGGCTGGGGCGGGGTGGGGCGGCCCCTCCGGCGAGGCAGCCGGGCCCCGCTGCGGGGCTGCGCCGCCCCTCGGGCTCCCCATCCCGTCCTACCCCGAGCCGTGCCGCGGGCAGCGCCGGCGTTACCTCCTGCTCTGACGCGCTGCTGCTGCCTCCGGTCGCGCCTGCTCTGCCGGGCAGCCAAGCACCGCCCCCGGGCCGCGCGGGCTCCCCCGCCCCGGGGCGGGCTGACGCGCTGGGCGGGCTGGAGGCGCCCGGCGCGGGCCGGGCCCAGGGCGGCGCGCGGGGCTGAGGGCGGCGAGCGCCGGGGCGGCCGGACCGACCTCCCTCGTTCCTCGTTCCCTCCCTCGCTCCCTCCCTCCCTCTCTTCCCGTCCCCCCTGCCCGGCCCGGCTGCGGCTGCCGGCGGGGGCCGCCCCGTTCCCGTGGCAACGCCCGTTCCCGGGCGGCGGCCATGGGCGGCTGGGCCGCGGCGCCATGGCGGCTTGGTGGCTGCAGCGGGCGCGGCGGCCTCCGCGGCGCTGCGCGGCGGTGGGGCAGCTCCCGCCCCGGCGCTGGGGACCGGGCGGCGAGCCTGAGCGACCTCCTGCAGAGCTCGGTGGAGGCCGAGGAGCCGGGCGCGGCGGCGGCGAGGCGGGAGCGGCGGTGCCCCCGGGAGGGCACGGTGCTGCTCTTCCCCGGGCAGGGCAGCCAGTTCGTGGGGATGTGCCGCGGGCTGCAACAGTACCCCGGCGTGCGGGACATGTACCGCCTGGCCGAGAAGGTGCTGGGCTACGACCTGCTCTCCCTCTGCCTGGAGGGGCCGCGGGACGCGCTGGACCGCACCCGGCACTGCCAGCCCGCCGTGTTCGTCGCCTCCCTGGCCGCCGTGGAGAAGCTCAACCACCTGCAGCCTGAAGTGAGAGGCCGCGTTGGGTGCGGGGGCCGGGCCGGGCCGGGGTCGGGGCGGCGGCGCCTCGGGCCTGCCCGCGCTGCGGCTGAGGCGCCGCTCGGCTCTGTGTCCCCGCAGGTCGTGGAGCGCTGCGTGGCGGCCGCCGGCTACAGCGTGGGGGAGTTCGCGGCGCTGGTCTTCGCTGGAGCCCTGGACTTCGCCGAAGGTGCCTGGGGGACGTGCGGAACTCCCTGCTAGGATCTCCCAGTGCTGTTTCCAAAGCGTTGCCTGTTCTCACTGTGTCCCTCTCGCTTTTTATTTTTAATTAGAGGACAAATTTTCCTTTCTACTTCCACTGTTCGTTTTAACGTGTGTAATCCGGCATTAAAAACATTGACATTTCACGGAGAGTGAACAACTGCCCTTTCTTGCGCGCAGGTGCCCGCGCTCACATTTACGCCGCATCTCTGTTTCTCTCCGTAGCGCTGTACGCGGTGAAAGTGCGCGCCGAAGCCATGCAAAAGGCGTCGGAAGCTGTCCCCAGTGGAATGCTCTCGGTTGTCGGCCGGCGAGAGGCAAATTACAAATTTGCCTGCCTGGAAGCCCGTAAACACTGTGAATCGCTGGGTATAGAGAACCCCGTGTGCACAGTTTCAAACTATTTGTTTCCAGACAGCAGAGTCATTGCAGGACACTTACAGGTATTGCTTCAGAGTAACTATTCCTTCAGTTGAACTGAGCATTTCACTTTTTAAAAACTTTTACTTTGCACTTCTGTGTGGGTGTAACGTACAGCCTTAGTTAGTCCAAACAAAAGTATTTGATCTGTGGGGTTTTTCTTCCGGCATGTGTTCTGTTGTTGGGTAGGGAAAGGAATCCCTTTATCACAGTAAGTCTGATGAGGTGATTCTTGTGGGGTGACTGAGAAAACCTTTGTTGTGCAAGACTCACTTCTCTCTCTCTTTTATAGGCTTTGGAGTTTTTGCAGGAGAATGCCCGAAAATATTATTTTAAACGTACAAAAATGCTTCCAGTCAGTGGGGCTTTTCATACCAGACTTATGGAACCAGCAATAGAGCCACTGGCTGAAGTCCTAAAATCGATTGAAATTCAGAAACCGCTGTTCTGTGTGTATTCCAATGTTGATGGCAAAAAGTACATGCACTCAAAGCATATTCAGAAGCTGCTAGTGAAGCAGGTGGTGTCACCTGTTCTGTGGGAGCAGACCATGCACTCAGTGTACGAAAGAAAGCAAGGAACAGAATTTCCTTACACATACGAAGTGGGGCCCGGGAATCAACTAGGAGCCATTCTCAAACAATGTAATTTAAAGGCCTGGAAACAATATAAACATGTAGATGCTCTGGAAGATGAGGAAGCAGCGGAGACTTAAATAACCTTTTGAGAAAAATCCACACAACTCGTTTTTTTTCTGATTTGAAACTTTGTGCTCCCAAAAGAGGAAGTCTTAAACATTCATGGTTTCTCATGATGTAAAGAGCACTATGTGTGTGATTGCTATGAACATTTTTTTTAAGTTTTTCAGGTGTGGAAAGGGAAGAGCAAAGTTTGGCTCTTCCATCTGTGTCAGGACTGCAAAGCTGTTGACAAACAGGCCAAGTAGCATTGTTTGGCCTCAATCCTGCAAGCAACTTTCCCTCTTGAGGTTTTTTTTGTTTGTTTTTTTTTGTTTGGTTGTTTTCTGGGGGAGTTTTTGGGTGTGGATTCAGGTTCCAGTTGGTAGCCTTGGCTGTCTGGTGCAGGCACCTTCTGCAGGAATGCAGGGGTTGTTGGCTCCAAGTTGTGTAGGGCTGTGCTCTGGGCTGGAGAGTGCATTTAGAGGAGCCATTTGTTAGGACAGCTTTCAGCATGTTGATGTTCTGTTTTCATACTCAACTGACTTGTGGGGTGTTCATCTATGTAAAGTTCTCTTACTTTGTGTCCACATTTCAGGTGGCTACATTCAGGTAGCATCTGAGTGAGGCAGATGATGTTACAAGAAAAAATTATTTTCTTAAGGTTAAACTATAAATAAACTATGAAGCTTTTCTTGCCATTTTTAATGCTTTGGGGTGCATCATTATTGGCTCTGTCCACATGTGGATGGAAGTAACTTTCCTTCCATTTGTCCAATGCCACATTGGTTGTGCTAAGTTACACAAGAAATGTTCATTGGGGAAAAAAGTTTAATAAAAATATTATGTACATTTCCTGGCAGCAGGAAATGATGAGCTGGAGAGCAGCAGGTTGTCCCAAACCCTCCAGTAAAGAGATTCCCATTTCCCAGTTTATATTTTTCATTTCGGTATTTTAGTGCTGCATTTAACAGATATATAGAAAAAAATAGGATATATTACTTAAATCAAATGACTGACAGTATGTTCAATAATGTATTATGGAAAT
This sequence comes from Acridotheres tristis, assembly GCA_037013685.1. Classification (NCBI taxonomy): domain Eukaryota; kingdom Metazoa; phylum Chordata; class Aves; order Passeriformes; family Sturnidae; genus Acridotheres; species Acridotheres tristis. The sequence continues at coordinate 64,325,093 of CM072885.1, forward strand.
GCAGGAGAACTTCCAATTACAGTACCAATCATTCTGCAATTTCACATTTATGACGGGGAGAGTGAATTAAAAACACTGTCCCTTATTATCATTGCTAAGTGGGCTGTATTATTAAACAGTTCTTTTGTGGACTGCAGCTGGCAGCTGTGCCTGCCCTTACAGTACAAATTCCACTTTTAGCATGTGTAAACATTAACAATTAGTAAAATACTGAAGAGTTTTTCAGCTTCACCATTCGACTGCTAGAGGCTGATGCTTAAGGGTTGGAATAACTGTAAGAAAATTATTTCAGTGAAGGTTCCTATGTTACAGGTAAGGTGTTAATGATTCACAAATGCATACCAAAGTCTTCAGTTAGAATTATTGGTTAGAATATTGAAACTAAATCCCATTCATATAATTAAACACTGGATTTTCCTGTGTTAGAAGTTTCTGACCACACCTTGTAAGACCAAATGCAACGTTTATGACTTTCAAACCAGCTTTTATGATAGTTTAAACTGAGCATGGTATGTTGGTGGCACTAGTTTTAGTGCTTTAAAATTTCTGGACTTTATTTTTAATTATTTAACCTTTCTGAGGAAATGTTGGAGACCTGTTTGATATTTGTAATATTCTTGCCATAATTTTTTTCCTTCTTTTACCCCTCCTCATTTCACTTTGTTGTACACTTTGCTTGGAATTAAAGCTCTTTGGGAAATCCATGCTAGAAATCTCGTTTGCAAACCATTAGATAACGTTTGCACTCTTGTCAGCTGCAGAATGCTGAAGGGAAATCTGTATCCTAAGAGCAGTGTAATCTTCTGGGTCTTGTTTAATTAGTGGGGAAAAGGACCCATCACCACTGTCAGGTGTTTGCTTTTCTTCTGTGCAGTGGTTGAGCTGAAGCTGCTCCTCAGTGAACTTTGTGTCTCCAAAACCAGAAGCCAGACGGAATCATGCTCTTGTGCTGATATTGCAATTTCTAGGAGCAGAGAAAGTGTGATGGAGGTCTTTGTACCTCTGTATGGGGAGTGTTCAGGGCTTGGTTTCGTGTGGTGCCCATCAGAACAGCCTCACCTTGTGTGTGCTGTGCAGAGAGTGCCCAAGTAATTACAAATCCTGGATCTCAGAGCATTTCTTTAATGTGTTTGCTCCTCTATCCCCTCTCTTCTGGAAACTGAATGTTTGAGAGGTGAGAAACCAGCGTGGCTCCTTCACCTATGAACAAGCAGAAACAGGATGTGGAAGAAAATCAAGTGCTGTAAATGCTGTCACATGAGGAAGTGTGCAGTGAAAAAAACAGAATTAATGTTGGGTCTCCTGAGTCACTGTGGGGCTGTGACTAGAGGATTAACTAACTGTGTTCCATAGGTGAAAGAGGAGCCTGGCACTGACTGCTCCCTGGCACTCCAGCTAGTGCTGATTGTTGTGGCTTTGGGTGCCGTTTGCTTTGTGTTTCATTTGTTTCTTTGCTGGGATTGAATTTTGTATTCCTTGAGACTGTGTTTTGCTCCATATATGCTGGGTGATGAAATTCCCCTCTCTTGTGATCAAAGCCTTACATTATGAATTACAGGATTGGGAAAAAGCAGTCACTCCACACAGCTCTTGGATGAAATAGGCAGTGAAGAGTCTCCTGTTCATCATTACTCCCCTGTGCATAAAGGTTATTTATCTAGAAATAATTATTTGGTAGTATTAAATTGATTCAGCTGGGAAGAGTCAATTTTTTCATAGCTAGTACTTTATTACACATTAATAGTTTGTTTATTAGACCCTTTAGATGTTAAATTTTACCCTTTACTAAATCATAACTTTACATATTTTTCTATCACACTGCTATTATGGAGCTAAACAGAGCAGTAAATTCACTGATAAAACTTTAGTCTGTTATTTTGGCTATGTGGGCCAATTTCTGCCTGTGTGTAACTACAGTTCCAGGTGTGCTAAATGTGCTTTTCTAGAAAAAACTTGGCTACCTCACACACACACAGGGCACATCAGCTTGAGAGCATTTTGAAAAAATGTGACACTGGAATATATGTTGCTGCTTGAATTTCTGGGGTATGCTGGAGCCATCACCCTTTACATTCCTTCTTTACCTGCTTTCCTTTTGCTCAGCATTTCAAGTCATTAATTCAAGGATATTTCAAAATCTTTTGCATGAAGCAGTCAAATGAAAGAGTCTAGTGGAGCTTCATTTTTCTTTTTTCCAGAAACATTTTTTGAGAAGGGCAGTTAGAATCATAATGAGATTTAGGCAGCATTCGATTAAGAGAGTAAACATGTTCCTCAGCATGCTTTAATTTGGCTTGATTTGGCATTTGTCTTCACTAAAGAGGCAAAAGACAAGACTTCACTTGTTTGATTTAAAGCAGAGATTGGAACTTGAAACTCCAACTTCTCTGATGAGTGCTTAGATCACAATCCATTGAATATTGTAGTTTCCTGTTTTAAAAATACACTAAGGGTAGGAGCTGCTTGTCTGGGCAAGAAGCAGGCATCCCCTGTGCTGAGGGGAATACCCAAACCACAGAGATGCACTTTTGTTTTCTCTCACTGAGAGAGTCTAATGCTGGACACTGAAAACCAGCTTCAACAGCAAAGAGAAGATGCAGATACACAGAATAACCAGGCACAAATGGGAGATGTTGAGAGAGGAAAAACTCAGCTGTGCCCTAATGGCCACCTGTGGAGTCCAGGAGGGTGACACCTCGACCATCTCCATTCTGTAAGTTGTGCTCATGTTCCCCTCAAGTTTTATTGCCCCCAAGCACGTGCCTTGCAAAAAGACACACATCCTCCGAGAAAATCTCTTCTCAGAATCCATCCAATTCTTTGTTCTGGGCAGTTCCTACTCTTACTTTGAAAAGGGGCAGAAGATACTGCCATTAATGTGTGATAGCAGACTCTTGGGAAATAAAGCAGACAACACTGCAAAAGTTTTGAAGCAACAGTTTAATTTTAAAAAAGTATCATGGTTTTAATCTTTGCTATTGCTTTTACAGTGTTAAAATTTAAAGGATGGCCAGCATGCCTTCAGTTTTCCTCACATCCAGAATCTAACAAATTCATTTATAGGAAATAGACACTTTATATTGCATTAAAATAAACACAAAAAAGACTTTCTAATCACCTGGAGTCACATTTCAAAACTAGCAAGTCAGGCAGTTATCCAGCAACAACCTCCTTATTTTACAAGTTTTTCTTTAAAAAAGATATGAAACAGCAGTGACCCAGCACTAGCCTAGGTTTTAAATATTAAAGAGATTTTTATCAGTGTAAATTTGAAAAACAAACCAGCTGCCACCACTGGGGTGTCAGCGATGTCGGTCAGTGTCCAGCAATGACCTCCTGTTGTAATTCTACAGTCCATAATTCATGGCCCACCAAAAGGCAGCAACCAGCAAGGCTGCAGGCACCAGCTTCTGGCAGAGACACCTGACAGGAAGCCTGCAAGTCTGTGGGAAGAAAGGGGAAGGTAATTAGAAATAACAAGCAGCAAAAAGAAGGTGCAAGGAAACTAAAAGAGGCCCCATGTGGGAGGTCAGTGTGGGCCCAAGAGCACGGTCCAGTTCTGCAGCAGAAATGCAGAGGAGGGTGAATTTTACTGAGGGCTCTCCAACCACTAAAGAATCCTCCTCTCTTCTCTGGGTAAGTATGACTGGCAGCAGCTCTGCTCATCTCCCCAGGGAGACCCTTCCAGCATCTGATAGTGGCAGGTGCCTCCCCTCTGTACAGAACCCTGTGAGTTGTGTGAGATTAGGGTAGCATCCTCTGTCTTTATATGAGAAATTTCAGTCTACAGAGAAAAAAACAGGCACTGAGGGGGCACCAACAAACTAAGGGATAAACCCCAGCCTGAAGCCATATTATGTGCTTCACTCACTGACATTACAGGGGAGTCAGGTGTTCCTGTTGCCTACTTGCCAACAAAAAAGTGGGAGAAAAGGGAGAGAGCGTACCCAGTCTCCATATCCAGTGATCCACTTTGTCCAGTTACTGCTCACAACACCTCCAAAGCTTCTTGTAACACTTTTAATAATATTCCATGTCTGGAAAACACTGATAGCAACCCTGATGATTTAAACAAAGAAAGCATGAGGATAAAAAATTTATTCTAAAAAGTGGCAAATAAAATACTAACATTTAGGAAACAAAAACCAACCAAAACAAAACCTTAACAAAAACCTTTAGTATGTTCCTTCATAAAAGTTTATGTGTACATATATAGTTCTCTAAATATTTAGGAAGAAGACCTTTGAAATCTAAAGATAATTTAATTTCAGAATTAAGTGATCCTGTGACAGTCTTTGTGGTTGTTTCAAACTTAGAAGAGCATAACCCAGTGAGAGATGTTTATGTCTGATGAATCAGCACAGCAATACAAGACTGACACAGCAATGCCACAGGCTCTCTCTGGAGTGTGAATCCAGCTTTGCTGAGGTAGAAGGTGTATATATATATATGTTATATACAGATATATTTCTATGTTATGTTACACAGCTGTAATTGAACTGCATTCTGGTAGGTCTGCAATGAGTGACCATCCTCTCCCAGAAGCAAGGAGAAAATAAGGTAGAGTACCTGGGGTTTCAGACACAGCTGAATATCTCATGTTAGGACACTGCTGCATGTCAGTTAATAACTATGCAGGACAACCCTTCAGCTCACAGCAGATAAAAGGCAGTTCAAACTAGTCCAGCCATGTTTTCTAGTATGTGCATGGGTAAATTATTGCACATGCAGTAACATGTTAATCCCACACTGGGCTGCAGGTCTCTTATCACTCAGTTGTGCTTAAAATTGTGTCTAAAGTTACTGTGCCTCTGAGGAATTTGAAACAGCAAGACACTATTTAAATCTTTTGACTTTAAATGGCTCTAGTCTGTGGAAACAGTTTACACTTTACATTATTACAAAGCTTTTCCCTGTAAAACAAGCTGCTTTGCTTTTCTCTGTTCTGTATGAGGCAGCAGTAGTAGCAATAAATTTTTTTTATTTTGTATACAGAAACATTCTTGTTTGTCTAACATGATTTTTTAAAGGATCTGCCAATAAGGTAACTTACACTCGTGCCAGGTGAAGCAGTGTTTCTTCTAATGTCCTGTGGTACCTCCGGTTAAATTCATCCCCGATCAGGGCCAGCTGATGGCCAACCTGAGTGGCTGAGCTGCAAGGCAGTCAGGATGTGCACGTTAGAGGAGAACCCTGCAACAGCAATTCTTTAAAAGCATTCTGCAAATGTCAGGTACTGTTATTCCCCCAACAGCTGGGCTAAACTAGGCATGTAAAAGTGAAATGTTACAGGAGGTTTGTTTCCTGTTATTTATGGGTTTATTGATTAAGTATCTTATGCCCATACATGAAGTGTTTTGATGTTTTCATAAGAAGCTGTATATTTGGCACTTTTGAAAAAACACGATTTTTTTGGGTGTTTCATTTCTTTATACAAGACAATAGGATTCTGGCTTGGGGTTTTTGATTTTCCCACTCCCTTCCCTCCCAAGTCAAAATATTGAAACTGCCTTCACTTCAAACCTTTCAAAATATTTCATCTTACAAAAATGTTGGCTTTGTCATCCAACACATTTACTCCAATGAGTTCCACTGTGCAGTGTGGGTCTCCAGCTACTGGGTGGTGCTCAGGTACAAACTGACCAAAACCTTAAGGCTTTTAGGGAGGTCCTGGGATGTACAGAAACTGGAACAACATCTGTGGCATATGTTGATGCTAAAAACTGGTTATGCTTTCCTGATGAAAACTGCCAATGAGATTTAGCTTCTCTCAGACACGTTTTTGTTCTGGTAGACAAATACTATGAATATACATTTTTATTTTAATTTGCATTTCTACTGAGATGTATTTATGAGATCTGCTGAATAGCAAGTAGGCTTAAGAGCTTAATTCTAGAGTCTGCTGAAAAAAACCCTTGGGCTTGGTTTGGTCAGTCCACCAACAAAAAAAGTCAGAAAAACCACAGAAAGGAATTTTCACAGATGGGAGAGAAAGGCAACCCCTGACTCTTGTACTGGAAAAAATGTATGTATGGGATTAGGAAAAACCCAGGGCAGCACTACTAGTTTGTTGTAAGTGGCGCCTGGAGAATTATGTAAAAATGGCTTCTTCAGCTGCTTACTGTAACAGGTGGGTCTCTAATAACGAGCCATATCTGTGCCTCTGTGCAAGATAAAAACTTACAGACATTTAATGCAGCATAATCTTGCACAGTCAGTGTTAAGCACTACAGGTTATCTACACTTGCATCTATTCCATTTCCAGTACTATGCACTATGATTACTTGGCTTAGCGGTTTTCTGGAAAGTCTGGCACTTTGTACTTGGGGAGGACAGAAGGAGTATTAATGTAGTGTGATACCTGATATCAAACTCCATCTGCTCTGTGGTGTCTGGAATTGTTTGGAGGTTACTGTAGGTCTCCTCTTCTGGTGCTCCATTGGGGTAGCTGGAGAGGACAAAGTGCCTGGGGGCTCTCGTGATGTGAGACATCTTACTCTGCAACAAGTCACGAAAGACAACCTCAGGGCTTCATGTTGTGCAAGGTCTTTTCAGTTTAGATGGAAATTGTTTAAAGTGCTCTTCAAGTTACTCTTTTTACTTCTCCAGTCAGAACACAAGTGTTTCTAAGAGAACTATTTTAAGAGTAGTCATAGGAAAGTTTCAGTGACCCAGCAGATGTCCAGCAATTCAAACTTGCAGCATTTAGATGGCTGCTACTTTATATTGGCTCAAAACAACCCAGAAATTGGAAAATCTTGACAAATATAACTAGTGTAGACAAGTATAGTTTCTCAGTAGTTTCACTTAGTACAAGATGCTTTCCTACACTGTTTGCAACAACCTGCCTGGCATTAAATCACTCTAACCCATGGAGATCCCCAGGCAGCAAAATACCTAAAACAAACTTGAACAGGTTTTCCTAAGTCAAATTCAGGTCCAAGTTTACACATCTTCTTCAGCTGGAGGCTACCACCACGGAAATTATAAGCAACTCACCATAGAAATAGAATATAAGAAAGATTTAAACCCATTAGTATATTTTGACATGGAGGAGCAGACAGTAGGAACCAGTAAAACCAGTGGAGCTGCCTGCTTGTACAGTGGGAAAGTTATTCACAAAATCAATGGCAATATTTAACAGGTTTCAGCACATGTGGCTTGTGTCTAATATTGCAAGCATTTGTGTAACACAGAGAGCAGTGTTTGGAGAGCAGAGCTGATGTTTTTGTAGTCATTAGGATTGTTTAATTTGGTTTATCAAGGGAAACAACATCAGAGCTGTGGATGGGGATTATTCCAAACTACACATGTCCTTGGACATTTGCTGCAGTGGAAGGCTCTGCCTGATGAGGAATGTAATTACAACCTTCTGGAGGTGCTCTGGTTTTATCTGGCACTGGTTTTGGCCAGCGTTTTTTACTCTTTCTTTGCTTCCTGGCTCCATCATTAAAAAACGGATCCTTTTTGTTGATGCAGTGATTCTGGAGAGCAACAAAGAGAAGTTCTGCAGGCTGGATTTCTTTCTCATTTAAAACACACTCTCAGCAGGTCAAATGAAAAAAACTCAGAATATTCTCAGAAATTAAACTAAACCAAGCAAAAGGGACTATCATAATGCTGCTTGGTATGAATTTCCTTTGCTACATTGCTGCAGTCTTGTAAAAACTTTAAATTTTACACTTGGGGTGACATTAGGGCCTTTGTGCTCTTCTTTCAATATTTAGATGAAGTTTACATTTTCCACAAAGCAAAATTATTCGTAACTAATGTGTATACATGACTGCATAAGCAAACTCATAAAAATATGATATTAATAAATGAAAATATACTTGGTTTACAGAAATGTAGGATCCTCTTAGTGGTGTTTATTGTGGCTGGAAAAAAGCCTGTTACAGACTAGTGTCAGCTGGCAGATATTATGTGCTTTATACAGTTTGTAGTTTCATCTTCTGGATTTTTTTTCTTCTATTTTTAGCATTTTTGCTTTACTTACAAAGATGTTTAGAATCTAGGATTTTAAATGTATCCAGAGTCCTGAAAAGCTGTGTAGTTTAGCAATGACAAAGAGAAGCTGGGATCAGGTCTTCTGAGTTTTATTGCACCAGCTTTGAGGGGAGTTGTGTGACCCAACCCCTTTTCTAAGGGGAAGTTTCACAGCCTTCCTTCCAAGGGAGCACCTATCTGAATTAATGTTATAGGTGAGCAAAAAGGCTCTTTTAATTCAGATAATTTTTTTTTTAAAGATACAGTAGTTTTAGGTGCTATATTTGCTTTGAAAGATGCCCTGTCCCATTTTAAATGTTTCCTTTATGTGTGTCTCCCTCTTCCATCTGAAAAAAATCAGGAAACAAGGGTGATGTCCATAGAGGAACTTTGTGCATTCCAGCACCATACCTGATTTCCAGATACTTAGTCACGCCAAGGACTTTGTAGCTCTGAATCAGGTGCCAAGGCTTCATACACACACTGGAGTGAAGCTGTATCACATTAAATCAATCCATGTTCACTGGAGCAGATACTTGAATGGATCTTCCATTTCCCAGGGCAACATCTAGACCAGTGGGTTACTGGGTGTAGTGGTGGCCAAGGGCTGATCATGTTCCCACAAGTGCATCCCTGTCCCTTTTTGGTGCAAGGTCCAATGTGACACTACTGCAGTACGGACTGGGTGACCCAGGGCAGCTCCTGGTTTGAGAACTCCACCAGAGCTTGGGCAGGAGCTCCAAGGCATCCTGTAGATCCATGAATGGGAAACTGAGAATGGCAGAGCAGGGTCTGGAGGATCCCAGGGATGCTGAAGTACTCCCTTGGACATTTAAAGTGTCAGTTCTCTGGATGCAGTTAATCTCAGTAGGCTGCATAGAGAAACAGTCAAAGCACGCAGTGCTGGACTTTTGGAGGTTTACCAACCCAACTGTTTGGCTCACAAAGTAAACATCTAGGGATGTAGTGGTGTACTCCTGTAGCCTGTGGGTACCAATGGAAATGTATTAATTGTGTTTCTTCACAGTTCAGTAAGTTGTTAAAAGTTATCTAGTAAAACAAGTGCTATAGTGGATAAAATGTAGTAAGACCAAGCATAAAAGGTCAGCTGTCTCCTGCACATGTATTACTATTTTCAGCTTTCACAACGACATAGTGAGGGGGAAAAATACTAAAAAAAGGTATTTTCTTTTTCTCTTTTTTCTTCATTTCTAGACTTGATGCTAGTTTCACATTCACAGGGCCACACAACGGAAATGTCTATATCTGTGTGAGCTGAAAACTGTGTCCTGAAAAAGACCTGTAGTAAGTCAACACAGTACAGAACTCAGACATGTAAACAAACCATACAATACCACAACAAAAGCCCAAAGTGCAGCATATGCTATCTCACACCTGTTACCATGATAATACCTTCCTCCCACAGGCTAAAAAAGAGTTGTTGGGTCATGCTCTCCACAGCTCAGCTGCAGCCCAGTGTGTTGGCTTTGCCCACCAAACTGTCTCAATGCAAGACCCATCCAGCAAGGAGGGGTGGTCAAATGTATTTTACAGGATGGGCAGTACTGAGGCAAAGGTAGTCTGGGAGGGTCACTGACATGAAGGTGTACAGGACAAGTCTAATTTAGATTCAGAGCAAAGCTTAGCAATTCTCTGCTTGAGAATTACCTGTCTTGAGGCCATTTACTGATTTCTGTCATCATTTTAAAAATCTGGGTGTATAGGTGTAACATAGAAATGTACACAAAGGCTACTTTAATATGGACCTGTTCTGTTCCTCAGGTTTGGATCTGTGCAGAGCTGATCAAGAGGAACATGTATCACACTCCACAGCAGGATGTGTTAATCTTCCACCATCCATCTCATCCTTCCCTTCTTTCTCTCATTTATACAGGAAGAAAAGGCAAACTGATTTCGATTTACAGAAACCAAAGATGCTGTACATGTTCGTGAGTAATTGCTTGTGATTCAAAGAGTAAGTGACCACCTCACAACACCTCTGAGGAGGTATTGGCATGACCCCACGCCAGCAACAGAGAGCATTTCCAAACAAGCAACCAGATCAAAAAAGCTCAAGCTTCCCTGTAAAGCTCTGGCTGAGCATGCTTAAAGCTTAGTTTCAATGGTGAAATGCCTTCAGCAGAATAAATAATATATTTCAAGTCAAATACATACTTAATGTTCTGATGAAAAGAGGCCTAGATCCAAATTTTAAAAAACAGTTCTCCAAATGTCTAATTATATGATGGAAATGATGGCAATTTAAGAACACAAGACTGATTGAATAATGAAGCATCTTCAGTAGAAAGACTATGTTGACAATGTCTTTACTTTGCATAATAAGGTTGGTTTTATTTGTGAGGACGTTTTTTAATCTAGCAAAAGAGAACAGAAAATCTTCTTGAAAAAGGAACACTGCTAAACCAGGCAAGCCAGCAGATGAGTTGGGGAAAACAAAAGGATCTGAAATTTACTTCTAGTCAGTTCAATTAGATTTGCTGTGTTAACAGATTTTAAGACAGACACAATAATTCTTTAGTATGATGCACCGAATGCATTAATTATAGTTTATATATCATCCTTATGTATTTTACAACTTATCAATGCAGTTTATATGCACTTTATGTCTTACACATACGGTCTTATATATTTTATGGATCTGACACAGTAAAGCTATAAATAATAATATATTATTTACTATGTTTTAAAACTGATTATGAAACAGAAAACCACTACTGATCATCTAATTCCAGTGTTCAGGCTCAAAATTCCCAGCACCTGCCTACATAAATATGGATTGACAGACAGGACCCTCGTCCTTTACCCCCATGGTATCAAAGCCTATCTCAAACTGCTTCAGATTCTACCAGCTGCCCATGCAAACTAAATTTAAATGAAAAACAAATAGAGGCTTGGTTGTTTGCATATATATCTTCAATCCATGGCCACCTCTTTCAAAACATGACATCACCCTCACTGCTGCAAGCACAAATCTCTGTGCTATTTTACAAGGACAAGTCTTTGACATAGTGACTGAAGATCAAGAGCTAGTTAAGGTTTCAGAGAAACAGGAATATTTGGCATGCAGGAATACACACTTTAAAATCTCAGGCATTTTTTTGTTTGGTTTTCTTTAGGCTCTCCTATGACCTCTGTCAATGAGCAGCAGTTGCCTTCTGGCCCTCTTCCCTTGCAGGTGAGATGCTGTGAGCCATGGGCAGCACACAGCCCGTGGGCACCAGGAGACCCCTGCCTTTGGAACCAGCACAGCTCATGGCAAAATGCTGCAGGGTAACCATCAGCAACCTGAGTTTCCCTTTGAAAGATGAGAGGTTAAGTCACCATTACTCATTTTGTGCAGGTTAGTTAACCCGGGTGCTAGATGAACTCTTAAAGCAGTATCAGGTCAAGGAGCAAAGATAAATTAATTATTTGTCTCCTACCATGTTCTCAGTCAGCTTAACATCAATGACCTTGGACACTGTTTACACAAAACACTTCTTAATATTGCCTCAAACAGCTATTAAGGGACACTTGGTAAATCTAAAAAATACATGCTGTACTTCTTACATATAACTTCATTTCTGCTTTTATGCTCAGTAAGTTAGTATGATAACACACCTCCACTGAGAATGTAACAGAGGTTTTCTTATCTCAGAACATAATAGGAATTAAGCATTTGATTATATTTAAACATAAAAAATGTGCTCCTTAAGCAAGTTCTGTAACCTCAGTAGCAAAAAGAAATGCATACAGCAGACTTCAAATGGAGGAAATCTTTTACAGCAAAGAGCATGTACAGATTGAGTCAAGACTTGAAGAATCTCAAGTTTTTTATGTATCATCAGCATTTCCGAGCACCAGTCCTTACTGTGACAGAAAACTGTGACTGTAGAGAACAAGAGATTTCCACCTTAAAAAGTAGATGGCACAGTTTTGTCTGCATTAAAAAGCCATCATTTGATAAGCCTAAAAAGTATAATTTTCCTTAAAGAGTCTACTGATTCCTTCAGTGCTCACAAACCTACTTCAATGGCTTCTAAACTGAAAAAAAAAACAAGGGGTGTCTGCCTTTATCAAAACAAACCCATTCAGCTCCCAAGAGGTGTCATGGGAAGAACTAAGAACATTGAAGAGAAGAATATATTGATACCACAGTGAAACTATTTCTATTAAGAAAACCCAAAACCACACACACATTCTGCCAGGCTCTGTTCTGGCTTTTTTTGGGGTTTTTTTGTGACAGCACCACCTATCTCAGGGATATTGCCTTTGCTTTACTTGTTTATAACAAGGTTTAGATTGGGTCAGATTCTGCTCTAACATTTACATTTCCTTTTCAAAACATCTTCTGCCCTTTGTACTTCTCTGTCTCACCAAAAGATCAAGATTCTTATATAATAAATAAGAACTTGCTTAAAATTGATTCTTGAATTGCATGGCCAAGTTGTTGGAGGTAAGTATGACAATACATATGGTTCAATAATCTATGAATGGAAAAATATTTCTTAGTTCACATTTATTCCAAATTTTTGTGTCTTAGATTTTTGTATTTTTGAAAGCTCCTAAAATAAATGATGCAGATTGTAAAAGTTGTTATTGGTGTTCAATAAATTTATGCAAAGCTCACGATTATTAATACAGCTGCATAGTAAAATCTGAATCCTTAATTTTAAGATGTGTTCTATCAAATTAAAAATTAAAATCTTATGTACTTAAGAGACCTCATTCAACCACCCCATCCACTTGGAGGGTAAAGTACCTGCAGGGAACCTGCTGGCATCCTCAGCAAGGGGATTATGGGATTCATGCTTTGATATTAAATGCAGAATTCAAGGATGCTGGTCACCAAGGTCATAACCTATAAAAACACTGAGGCACATGCTGGGCTTCAATGGACCAAGTAACATTTTTAATTTAAACCTGATAATTCCTAATATTTAGAAGCTGGCACACCTGGGAGAGCTATGGGTTGCATTTTCCCTCACCTGGTCCCCTTAGCACTGCGCAGCACAGCAGCCACACTGTCACCCTGCACCTCCAGCCTGTCCCATTTAGGGACACTTTTTTGGACATGTGGTCAGAAAACTCCTAATTTTCTATGACCTTTGGTAGCATCTTCTACAGGTGCCTTTGAAATCCCAGTTACTGCTGCCACATTGGGAACGTGAGAGAAACTTGATATGCAAGAACCGTGTGACTGTGAGTCAAAGAACTCAGATTTATCTCTGTATTGATGCTTGTTCTGAACATCAGTATAGAGAATGAAAATGCCACGCTGTTTGCAGTTTTACTTAGATTTCCTGTATTGGGTCAAGCTCACAGTTCCTATTCTACTCCCACCAGCTCTTGCTTTGCCCAGCAGGCTGTTACCCTGCAGAAGCTGAGTCCATTCAAATTTTTTAGTCTGATCTAAATGCTCTTATGATCAATGGCCTATTGATACAGAAACCATTAAAAAGAACTACCAGACACCTACCAAACAGGAGAAGTAGGCAATTTTGTTAAACTTCTTCTTTCAGAAAGACTGTGTCTCTACAGAGATGATACTTTTACATCAGAAGATATGAAACACCTTGCATAAATTCTGATTTTCTTCTTCATTATACTCAGTGCTAACTCTCATTCAGCTGGCATGCATTAAATGAAAAAAAAAAATGTGCCCACAATACTTTAATTCAAAATAACTTTGTCCGTGTACCTGCGACAGAAAATGACAATGGAGTCTTCTCTGTCTTCCTGTTATACACGTGTCTGTCTTTCTGCTATGGCCTTGAGAAGAAATCTCAGGCGAATGCTTTCCACTTAAACACCTCGAAATCTGTTTAATCACAGAACTCACCACGCTGATGAAATCACTCCTTGTGAAATGACTTAAACATTACTGAGTATACGCTGCCGTACATATTTCTGTATCCATCTCTGCTGTTGCAGATCATTCCTGTTATCAACAGCATCGTTTTAAACGTACGTAGATACAGTAAACGACTTATTCAGGGATTTTTTTATATGTTTAACTCCGGCATATTTTGCTACATATCTTGGACTTTTTTTGAGGGCTTATTTCCTGCTTTGCGAAGAGTGAAAGCACCCGCACTCCGCTCCTCATTTGCTTAGAACACCGTAGTTGAGTACAAAGCGCACGGGTGCTCGCAGCATCCTTCGGAAGGGCGCAGGTCCCTGCCGGGGCTGAGCAGCCGGGGCCGGACGCTCCCCGCCCGCGGGCACGGCGCTCACCCCCGCCAGCTGCGTTGTTACCGGACATCGATCCCACCTCCCGAAGCCGAAGATGCTTCGGCGCCAGCCCCGCGGAGGTGCTGCCCGTGAAACGTCCTGGGACACTTGGCGGGGCCGGGCGCGCAGGTGAGGCGGCGGGTCCCGGCACCGCCAGCAACCCTCGGCACTCCGCAGCGCCCCGGGAGCGCAGCCTGGGTCTGCCCGGAGAGCCCGGCCGGGTTCCCCCCGCTCCCCCCGCGTCTCGCCGGGACCCGCCGCTCACCTGGGCCCGGAGTCCCCGCCGCGTCGCGGACGCGCGTCAGCAAAGGGGGCTCCCCGCGCCCCCCGCGCCGGCCACTCACGGCGGCGATCCCGCCCGACTGCCCCTTTTGTCCGCCCGCGCCCCGCCCCGGCCCGGCCGCGCCGCCCCGCCCCGCCGGGGACACCGCCGGAACCGCCGGCACAGCCGGCACCTCCGCCCGCCCGCCCGGGCGCTACCGGCGCCGCGGGAAGCGCCGCGGGGGGAGCGGGGCTGGCGGCGCCTCCGGGGGAGCCGGTGGGGCGGGATGGCCTCGGGCGTGGATCACCCCTCGGTGGGACAGCGGCCCTGGAGCGATGGACCCCTGCGTGGCCACCACGGCACTTGGTGACCACGGCACCCTGGCCATCGTGGCACCGCGGTCACCACGGCACCCTGGCCACCTCAGCAGTCCTGTCACCACAGCACCCTGGCCACCATGGCACTTTTGTTATGGGTAAAAATTGGTTAGTTTGTTGCAAGTTAAGGTTGTTAATTTTCTTAGTTAATTGTTGCCCTGTTGTGGCTTTATGAAGAGTTTATTGTGTTTGAAGTTAGTTAAAATGTTACAATAAGTTAAATTAATATTTGTTAAAAGTTTAAAGGGGTCCAGGATGGCGTGGGGGTTGTTCCTGAGGGCCGTGGTAACACCTTGAGAGTGAAGTCAGCGCAGTGACATCAGCGACACAAGACGAGATTGGTAAAAGGAGCGGTCCAATCACTCGATGCCCCGAGAGAAAGATTGGACAGGAATGAACCGTGATAAGGACCAATGAGAATCCCAAAAACGGACCAATTATCACGGGGATCCAAATCCCACCAATCCTGGACCCAAGGGGGGTATAAAAGGGGCTGTCAGGCTCCTGCTTGTTGCTCTCCAGAGGAGTTTCCGAGGGAGTGCCCGGTGTGTTGGGGGTTCGACACATTTGTATCGTTTTTCCGGCTTGCTGCGAGGGGACTCGGGCTTATCTCGGGTCCTCCGTTTCCTACAGCTGCTTTAATAAACGAGTGCCTCTTTTACAAGAAAGTTGTTACTCTGTTTCAAACGACGGGGTGGCTTTCAGCCTAAAGCTCTGGCCTCGTTCATTACACTTTGGCCACCACGGCACCCCGGCCACCACAGCACCCCGGCCACCACGGCACCCTGGCCACCACAGCGTGCGTGAGCGTTGCGCCCACACCGGCGAGAGATGCCAAGTGGCGTGAGCAGGCCCTGCGGACCCCTTTTGCAGAAGGAGCCCTGTTCCAAATGGCTGTCCTTGCTCTCAGTGGGCCCATGTGGTTTTTTAAGCATACTGAGCATGCTGGAGCCTGCGCTGGGCTTTGGTTTAGAAATGTGACGGTGGTGTTCACTTAAAAACAGGGAGGAACAGGCTTTCCTCTTAGTTCAGTTTAGCAACAAAAATAGCATCCCCAACTGTCTCTAAGGTACCTGAGGAAAAAGAGTGTGAAGCAGAGAGCAGGAGATGCCCTGGCAGCACAGCCAATGCAGAGTTTCTGAGGGGTTAAAGAGAGATCTGCTGAAACCTACTGACACCTTGTCCAAAAGGTTTAATGAGGTCATGGGACTTTCGGTGTTTTTCTTTTGTGCTGGTGATAGCAGTGTTGTGATTCACTCAGTATCACACTAGAGAGCACAGTGTACTGCAAAAGAGCTCTAAAGAACCAAACCACCTATTGCTCCACATTTTATTGTCATGTCAAACAGGAGACTTGACCAGGTAATGTTTGAGATCGGACTTTGCCCTCTATTTATAGTATGATTTCATCTCTCTGAGTGAAGGTAAACACCAGGAGAAGCAGAACAGCAGCATAGCTACAGCACTCCACCTGGAGCTGGGATGTCTAAGATTTTCATGGCAAAGTTTTTAAATGTATGAAAGTGTTTGCCTGTTTGTGTGTGTGTGTCTTATGCAAACTACTTCTTTCAGCACTGTGCAGTACAACCCCCCTTGTCTCACCTTAAAGCTCTGTACAAGAGGTTTACTCATCTGTAAAATGAACATGGCAAAGCTTATCTTCCAACTCATGCCAAGGACTGTGCTGTGTTTACATTTGTACATGCTGGAAGAAAATTGCCTCGAAGGTACAATATAATAAAAGGTAAGCTAACCTCTGCAATATTACTGCTTTCTGTCGTGGCTTTCTTCTATTCACTAGTTCTCATATTTCAATTCTTGTATTTACCACTTCAAATCAATTATAGTTCCTCTCCTGAAACCAGGCTGAATTTTGCACATACAGGTAACCTTGTGAGTTGCCTCAAGCTTAAAATAAAATACTCAAATGTCATCATAAGAGTAATTTGTCACAAAGATAGCACACCAGGGCTGCCACTGCATTTCCTGATACAATAATAGTAGGCATCACCGAGCTGCTCTCAAATTACACTCCACTTCCCCTTTTTTAACAATAATGTTAAAAGTGGAGATACCTTAATATTGAAAACTATAGCATCTATTATTAGCTGTGATGTAATATGGTCAATGTAAATTTCAGAGAGACAGCAAAACAACATCTTTTTATACTATGGAACTCTAGCATCAATTAAGAACTGCTGAATTAAACTAAAAGACGCTTAACTTAAAAAACTAAAAAACCCCCCAAAACAACAAAAAAAACCCACCAAAACCAAACCAAAAAACCCCAAAACCAAACCAACTGTTTCTGTCCTTAATGAAATATTTAATACATTTAAAAAGTGAACTTCCTTTCAGCTTTCCTCTGAGGTATGATGGATGCCGGAACAAAAAAGGATTGACAAGCATGAGGATTCAGGCTCACTTTTCTTGCTGTCAGCTGCCACGGCAGACATACCCTCTCCATCGAAAGAAGGCTGTAAGGCTGCTCTCTTCTGCTGCCAGAGGTATTGTTGTGCTAGGAAATTTCCACTGCACGTGGCCACACACGTGACGCTGCATTTTGCAGCTGCTTTCATAGCTAAACTAGGGAATATTTAATAGCTCCAGTTATATGAATTATTAAATTAACTCTTTCCGTGCAGTTGCATCCTTGAAACAGCCTATTACGGTACCATCACCCAGCAAATCATAATGCATATTTATTGTACTCAGATTATTCGGGGAATTAAAACTCTTAGGAATTTGCTGTACTCCAACATACTGCAAACTGCTTGTTTCAGCTGTCATAATGTATCTATTTTTTAATGAATAATTTGTCATACAGAGACAAAATACGTATTAGATGTAATTTGTCTTACAGTGTCCCTCGTAGACTCTTCACATCTCTGGGGTACACTATGTAGTATCTTTTTATTGTTTTATTGATTGTTTTGCATCAAGCCTATCACAGAATGTCGGTGACCTTAATATGTGGCCGGTGTCTTAATAATCTCTTTATGGAAGGACTTTCCTATGTGTAAATCGGGTTTCTCTGCACAGGAACTAAAACCATAACTTCTTATGTCCTATTTTTCTCACTCAGCTCTCACTGTGGATCAGAATTGTTGACCATGTTGTTGTTGTCATCAGCACAGGTTTCCCAGAGAAGCTGTGGCTGCCCCATCACTGGCAGTGTCCAAGGCCAGGCTGGATGGGGCTCTGAGCAACCTGGGATAGTGGAAGGTGTCCCTGCCCGTGCAGGGAGTGGAATGGGATGAGCTTTAAGGTCTCTTCCAACCCAAACCAGTCTAGGGCTCCGCGATGAAATTTTTGGGTGAAAATTTGCCTGCTTCGTCTGAACAGCATCCATACAAAAGGAGCTATTCCTGTAGCTGATTAACATTTTAGCACCTGATGGGCTCAAACACTGATTCTGGCACTCAGTGTCCCTGGGGGTTTTATATTCTGCTAACATGCAGGAAGGTTTTATCACGCGATGGCCTTTCACAAACGCCCATTTAGTCATGGACTGATGTTTGTTAGCGACTTGTTTCCCGACCAGGGGGCAGGCCCAGGCCGCAGACGCTTCAGACCAAAAACGTCCCCAGACAGCAGGGACGAGGCTGAGGTGGCTGGGCGGGGTTCGGGGCTTTCCCGTCGGGCTTGCAGCAGGTTCCTGTCCCTCGGGGGAGCGCCAGCCCCGGCACCGCCATGGTCTCCGTCCCGCCCCTCACACAACATGGCCGGCGGCGGCCCCGGCAGCCCCGCCCCGGGGCGGTGGCCGGAACGGGCGGGGCCATGGCGGCGTCCGGCGGGGACGGCCGGGGCTGAGGGGAGCGGCGGCCGCGCTGCCGCCGGCAGGTGAGCGCGGGCCGTGGGGCGGGTCGTGGGTGTCCGTCCCCTCCCCGACATCCCCTCCACACACCCACAGTCCCAATCCCGTTCCCTTCCTCCACAGCCCCAAAGCTGTCCCACGTACACCCCCTCATACACAGCCCACACACCCACACTCCTTCCCGATGCACAGACACCACACACATACACCACACACATACATCACGCACATACACCACACACATACATCACGCACATACACCACACACATACATCACGCACATACACCACACACATACATCACGCACATACACCACACACATACATCACACACCTACACCACACACCTACACCACACACCTACACCACGCACCTACACCACGCACATACACCACACACATACACCAGACATATACATCACGCACATACACACCCCACACATACATCCCCACAGACACATCCCTACACAGAAACACCTCCCACACACATCCCCCCCCACACACACCCCACACATACGCATCCCACGCATACACACCCCAAACATACATCCCCATACAGAAACACCCCACACACACACCCCACACACACACATCCCGCACATACACACCCCATACACACCCCACACACACACACCCCGCATACATACATTCCCAGACATACATCCCCACACAGACATCCCCCCACACACAGAAATACACACCCCTCCATAACACCTCTCCCCACACACACACAGCCGTGTGTCTCTTTCACTCTTGGGCTCCTTGCCTTCCCTAACACTCCGGGAATCTCACAGCAGGCCCTCCTGGCCTCCTCTGGTGGCACAGCCGAACTGGATTTTCCAGTAGTAAACTTAATAATGAAGCACAGTTACATATTGTACTGTTAAAAGAAGATAGAGGTTGCTGGGTCGGGTGCTGGAGGCACAGCCTCACCCTATTTTGTGGTGTGAAAATTCTGCCATCAGCACTATTGGCTTCTTACAGCAGCGGGGATGCCAACCAGGCTGCTTTTGGATCTCAGTTCATCAGTTTGTACCAGGGCAAGAGGTCTCACCTGGGGGTTTGGCTGCTGCCGGGTTTCCTTGCTGCCCGTGGGAGCAGTCTGGGCAGGAAAGTTTTGGAGAAGTGGCAGACCTGCTGTGCCTCTGTCACATACCTGCTGTTTCTTGAATAGGAGCTCTGGCGTTTTATGGAGGATTTGACTTAATACAAATATGCAGGCTATGGCTGTGTTATGCAGCTCTTTTTTGATTTTTGTGAAACTAAGGAGCTCAGCTGACCAGAAGTTTGAATGTGTATGGGTTATCTAGAATACCTATTTGCAGGTTAGACAATTCCTCTAGAAAATTACATGGTATTAAAATAATATTATTTTTTGTGCATTCTTGTTTGTGGGTTTCAGCAATCAATTTATACAAAACTGGAAAATTTTGTTTACAGGCCACTTAAACATCATTTGAGATTGATCAAACTCTGCAGAAACCAAGGAAGAATTTTCAGTCTGCAGTTGTATAACTATCCTTTCAATCCTTCTGTAGCAAGAGGGATCTGTGAGACACCAAGTCCCTAAAACAGGGAAAGAATTGTGCTCTTGCAATTTTTCTTTTGATTCTGCTAGAAACTGTCTCCAGTGTTTAGCTCTGGCTTAATTTTGGCTCACCTTCCTGTGTGTGAATTGATCAAGAAGTCAGAGAAACAGGTATAATGTTAAGTTTGAATTTTGGTGAATCTCTTGGGATAGCTTGGAGATGTGAAGAACGTTGGTTTAAAGCCTTTTGAAAAGTTTACGTTGTGGTTGGTTGATACCATTGTAGCCTTTAATGCATTTCCTTTTGAAGGGACAATCTTATTGCAAGCAGACTAATCCTTGAACTTTTAAAACCACAACAAGGTGATGTGTGATATTAGTGAGTCATTGATGGTGAGTCATCCAAACTTCAACACAAATAAATTAATTGTTTCATTTACTTTTGTTCTGGTAATATCTGGAAGGCCCAGAGAAAGATCATGACCTTGTAGAACTAGGGGTTGTATAAAAGCATACACAAGAAGACAGACCCTGAGCCTTTGTATATTCTTTTCTATCTGAGCTTGATTTCAGATTGCTTTACCAACATGAATAAAAATATGTGTCTTAAACATTCTAAAATTGAAGTGTATTAGTAAACATTTTGACCATGTAGGATTTGACAGGATAAATAGTCTATGTGGGATTATATGGGTTATACCTCCCAGAAAGAAACAATAGGGGCCTGAGCTTGGTGGCAAATGTACATCTCCATATCTAGTCCTGGAAAATGAAGACCTCCCCTTGAATTCCAGTCCAACATGTTACTTGCAGAAATTGCATTAACATTAAATTTAATTATCATTCATTAATTACATTGCTACATTTAGTAAAGGTGATTCTCTGTTTTAATTTACTTTTCAATTGAAAATTGAATGTAGAAGGGGCAGTAGATGGTGTTGCTTGTGGATGTGTGATAACCCAGCTCTTTCCCACTCCTTTGCACAGTGGGTTTTGGCAAAGTAATGTAAGTAATAATAACAAATGTAGGGAAAATAATACAAATATAGGGAGAACCACCCCTATATTTGGGATGGGATGGGATGGGATGGGATGGGATGGGATGGGATGGGATGGGATGGGATGGGATGCCCAGAGAAGCTGTGCTGTCTGTGTCTTTGGGGCTTTTCAAAACATAAATGGGTAAAGCTTGAGCAAACAGTCCAGACCTCGTAGCTAGCCCTGCACTGAGCAGGAGGCTGGACCAAGGCACTTGCTCAGGTCCCTTTGTGCCAGAATGGTCCAGTGATCCCAACAAAAGGCTGACCTGGGAGAGATCTAATGTAGAAAGTGACATCTGGTGTCAGGAGCTGAAATGCAGTTTGTAAGCACTCTCATAACAACCTGACGTTTGAGGAAATCCTCCTGTAAGGGTTTAATGATCAGTTGCAAGGTCAGTGGCTTTAGTTCCCTCCCCTGAGGTCCTGCAAATCTTGATTTATAGAGCATGTAAGGGATTTCTCTTGGAATCAAGGGGTTTTATTCTACAGGCACCATGTGAACCAGATGAGCTTTTCTGCTTCAAAACAAAGGAAAAATATGTGTTCATAAGTTAGAAACAATACAGTATCTGTACTGGTTCTTTAATCGTTACCCAGTGTAGAATAGGGGGGTTTTGTCGTTTTGTCAGTAGTATATTTAAGAGAAGGTTGCATGCTATTTCTAAAAGGTGGGGAGTGTGAAAACTCTCCCTGTAACAAGTGTTCTTGTGTGCAGTTGTCCAGCTGAGTAATGCAGGGTTTCAGTCTGAGCCTGAATGTTATTTTCCTTGGGTTTTAAACTAATATACTTGGGTGAAAGCATTTTCTAGGTGCCACTTTTCTTCTGCTTTTACTTCCCTGTATCCTCCCCTGTTTTCAACTTTAAACTTTTCTGTACAAACAGGTTGATTCTACTTAGGATAATGGCAGGAAAAGTGAAGTGGGTAACTGACATAGAAAAATCTGTTTTAATAAACAACTTTGAAAAAAGAGGATGGATTCAGGTGGCAGAAAATGAAGACTGGAATTTTTATTGGTAAGTATGCTACAATTACCAATTTCTTTTATCAATGCTATGGAGGCTTTCCCTGTTACCTGAGTCCAGACTTCTGTAATAAACTGTACTTTCCTTTTCTTCATTATAATTATTTTTATTCAGGGTAATTATTCAACATTTCAGTACTGAGAGTGAATGAGAAATTAGATCAAGATTGTGGTAAAAGGAGGAGAGTAAATAATATTCTCATTTGGTGTTTGCCTAATGTAAGACCATGAAATGCTGTCCTAGAATGCAGTAATCTATTAACTGGCAGAAACTACTCTTTCAATAAACCAAACAATTTATGATATTCCTTTCAAATACATCAGAATGGCAGTTTGTGCTGCCAAATGTACCCTTTGTGAACCACTTATTTAAATGGACAGGAATCTAAATGGGCAGGAATCTAGTAATCTGGTCATGCTTTTGGAATGCAGTTGGGAGAGTGGGGAGACACTCACGGAAATTGCTGTGTGACTGGTTGTGTTGTTTTGGGTTAGGTTTTTTTTCTTCCTGAAAAGATAATATAGCAGATTAGTGGCATTCAGGAAATATTCTTAAATTTTCACATTGAGACATCTAATATGAAAAATTCTTTGCATCTGTGTCCCTACTCTTATCTTCTGTGAAAAATGCAATTGATAATTGACTTGATGACTCTGTCACTGCAGCACTTTCATCTGGTATGTAACTAAACATCTTGCTTTTAGCAAGATCTTTTAAGCAAGTTTTCAAGACTTATGTTTGAACTCCTTTGTAATCCAAGTACAAGGCAATCAGTAGGAGGTTGGATTTGTGGCTTTTTTGAAGAGGAAGGGTGAGCTTCAAGTGTGTCATGTAACAGATTTAGAAAGAGGATTCTGTAGCATTTGGGTGCACTTCAGTCATTTTTAGGCCCTGTTGGGGATTGACCTGACTATCAACAAGCCAGAGTCGAGTAGGACCCATTTGTCATCTTTCTGTCCTCACTTCCTGCACCGATTTCAGTAGTAGCAGAGGGACTGATTAACCTTCAGCAGGATTCCATTTGCTTTGTTAATAGAACTTCAGGATATGTTGGATTGCCACTGCAGCAAAGTTTTAAGTACAAAGAGAAACGAGAGAGAGAAAAGATGAAAAAATTGGAAGGAAAAGATCTCTAATTTGTCATCCTGAGGTGTGTTTCTTGAGAGAAATCATTTGGTGTCTGTCTTTGGTTTCAGGATGAGCGTCCAAACAATCAGAAATGTGTTCAGTGTGGAAACTGGTTACCGCCTCTCTGATGACCAAATTGTCAATCATTTCCCAAACCACTATGAGCTGACCAGAAAAGATTTGATGGTAAAGAATATCAAGAGATACAGAAAAGAACTTGAGAAAGAAGGAAGTCCTCTTGCAGAAAAGGATGAAAATGGGAAATATATTTATTTGGGTATGTTGTTCTTATTATCAGCATTCAGCTTTTTTCTTAGGGAGTTAATAACTGGAATCAAAGCAGCTTTTTTGTGCATGAAGCACTGAACCTCTGGAGTGTTATGACATTGAAGTGGCTACCTTGAAGTGCTCTGTTCCTCTTTTGGGTTTGATTCATTTGGGGTTTCCTCAAAAATTATTTTGGAGAGGGAGAATTGTGGGTTTAAGATACTTTGCAATTAGGTTAGTGGTGAAGCCAAAGGGCTCTGCTACTTCATATGTGAGGGGGTTGCAGTTTCTTTAACTCAAAAGTGAAAAACCATTATGTGAAAATCTTAGAGTGGAGCAAAAACTAAAACTTTGCAGAAAGGCTCTAGACAGAACTGGATGAACAAACACTTCAGAGGGGAAATTTGGGAGAAGTTGGAGAGCTAATAATGACTGCTAGAAAATAAAATAAAAAGCAAACCAGGGAAAAAAAATACCCAATAAACCCAAACCTCAAAACTAACCAAGAATAGATCAGGAATGAGGAAAGCAGAGTTGGGTTTGGAAGTCAGAAAGCATTAAAATGAAACAGTGGGATATGTGAAGTTGAATTACATCATGGAAAAATGAAATGAAAACACGTCATTTGCGTAAGAAGGCAGTTCTTTAAGGATGGAAGTGAAGATAATAGCAAAAAGTGAAAATTGTTTTTCTTTAGGTTTCAGTAATCATGGTAAAACTGAGTGTGGGAGCAAAGAAGAATAATAGGAGTTCAGAATAAGATATAATAAGAATAATGGGAGTTACGTGTAAATAAAAATGACACAGCCAAAGGAGATTTTTGCCTGCACAGAGCATGATAAAGAATGGTGAAAGTTGATTCAGGAAATCACAACATTTTAATTGTTTTGTTGGAATGGTATCTAATACTCTAATTGCACAGCATATAAATGGGAGAAGAAAATCTATTCACATTAATTACAACCTATTACTATGAAGTCAGCATTCTGTAGCATTTTGCAATTTTTAAGTAAAAACTAGAATACAAACGAGATAAAAAGCAACATGAGTCTTAACGAAGATGGATCTTGCCAGACTGGAAAACTGAAAATACAGACCTTTTCTTTTTCAGTCCTTAAGTGTCAATAGCCTTATCAGATAGAGTGTCTTTAATTGTGCACCTTTTTTCCCCCTTAATTCAGATTTTGTTCCTGTGACTTTTATGCTTCCTGCCGATTATAATCTCTTCGTTGAAGAATTCAGAAAGAATCCCTCCAGCACATGGATTATGAAACCTTGTGGTAAAGCTCAAGGAAAAGGAATATTTCTAATCAATAAACTCTCTCAAATAAAAAAATGGTCTCGAGACAGCAAAACATCTTCGTAAGTTCTTAAAACCTAACCTTTTATTGTACTTTCTGTAATTAGGTGAACTACATCATCATGCTGATTGTCTGATGCATGGGAAAAATATTCCTTTATTATTATTGCTTTGTCATTTTATGGTTAGGTGTACATTTAATATCAGTTGTTATCTGGTTTCCTCCTTCAACAGGTTATAATACAACTTGCTTTGGTATGAGGAGGTACATGGAACTGTTAAATTCTTTATAAAATTGCCTTCAGTGTTTTTGAGGAAAAACTTGCACAGAAAAAAATTGTTCTGCTTCACAGAATTAAATAATAGGAAGCAAGAGAAAAATCTTCCCCTCAGCAATTTCAATAATTGTTTAATATATATTAAATAACTTTTTAAATTAGTACAAAGGAAGAATGCATTTCTATAAAATAAATGTATTTTCCTTTTACAACACAAAATAATACACATCATGTTCATGATCTCATTCCAAATGGATGAAATAGGTTAGCAATTTTATGTTTTTTTCTGACTAGTTTTGATCACATGACTAATGTTTTTTCCTGTGATCAAGTAACTGACTGAATATCATTTGAGTATTTTTCCCCTGTTTGATTTGGAATCTGGAGAGTGTCACAATCTGAAAGTTATATTAACTTTTCACAGTGGTTTGCAATTGCACACCAAGCAGAAATGCAAATATTCCAGTAGTACCAGACTTTGAATAATGAAGGTAGTGCACTACATTCTTTTTGCTTGTCTGGACCTTGCCAAGCTCTGAATTCTCTTCAAGGGAAATGGCTGGATTGTAGAGCCACATTCTGAATGGCTTGGTCAGCTGCTGTGGGAGTTTAAATGAATAATTGATTTTGGTCATCTGTACAGTATTTTCAGCTTTGTTTTTGGTATATAAGTCCTGATGCCAAGTGTGTATTATTAACCACCACAACTTAATATATTGCCTTGGCGAAAGAGGCAAGATTTCAGTCAACTCAAAATTTACAGAAGTAAAAGACTTCAGCGATTTATTATTGCAGATACCATATTGTGAGACATGGTTTGTGTTTTTCAGGTTTGTGTCTCAGTCTTCCAAAGAAGCCTATGTAATTTCCCTCTACATCAACAATCCCTTACTAATTGGTGGAAAGAAATTTGATCTTCGTCTCTATGTTTTGGTGTCTACCTACCGTCCACTGAGATGTTACATGTAAGGATGCATGTCTATGTATTTTGTTTAGAGATAATGTCCAGTGTAGTCAAAAGAATGTTGTGCATGTTGCACAAAGAAGCATGACCTGTAAATGGTATCCTAGGATGCTCACTTCCTTACTTCTTACAGGGATTTAACACATTTTAATGACTTTTTGCGTTTAAGGTACAAGCTTGGATTTTGCCGGTTTTGCACAGTGAAATACACACCAAGTACAAGTGAACTGGATAACATGTTTGTACATCTTACAAACGTTGCCATTCAAAAACATGGGGTAAGTGTGCTGACTTCTTAGAAGCTCTTTTGTAGCAAGACTGATTTTCTTAAATTGTCCCAAAAAATTTGGAATCAAAAGGTTTTGTCATACTCTTCATCATCTTGCAATTAAAATACCTCACCCCGCACTCACAAATAATTATATTTTAGAATTTAGAAATTTTAGAAAACTACAAATTAAAAGTCAGGATAATGAATTGCAACTCTATTAGAGTGTGATGTTTTCAGTATTGACTCATAGTAGTTGAGAGCAGAGGTCTCCTTTCATTTAAAAGTCAATATGCTCGCTTTGGCATTGAAGAATGAAATTAATGAGCTTGGATCATGTGGATATATACTTTATAATAGTAGCTTAATATCTCCTTCCTCATTCTCTATTCCCTCTCTCTCTGGCAGTTAATTCAATTTTTTCTTTCTAGCACTTATTCATCACAGGACTTTCCAGCTTCTTCCAATGTTCCCCCAAACTCCTGCCCCCTGCCTTCCTTCTGTGGGAAACAAAGGCAATGTGCAGTTGCAGACTTGAGATACACGAGTGCTGCCTGGCCACCTGGTGGCTTCCTCTTGCATGGACAAAGCTGGAGCTCTGTCTGCAGGACAGTTCTGCCCCGTAATTTGCCATTGATATTCATGTGGAAACATGAGAGCTTTCACAGCCCTTCTTTATATCAAAGTAGGCTGAAATTCAGCAGTGAGGAGGGAAGGTTAGTGGGGCAGGGGTGACATAGAAGCTATCAAGTGTCACTTCCCAAGCCTTGTTCCTTCAGGGAATGACTTGATAATGATTGTCCCTTCGGTGCTTTTAGCGGATGTCTGTGATTTACAAATTTACATGCCTCTGGTACAGTCATTAAAACTCTATTGTTGCACTTCCTAATGCCAGAAGCTCTGTTTGAATGATATGGAAAATAATACGTATGGGCACACACACAAACACATGCTCCTGGTTATATTAATGTAGGTATACATGTGCACTCATACACAAGATACATGCAATGTATCTTAAATTGAAACCTTGCTTAATGTGCCTTCTCTGCTATTGTTCCATAAGATGTGTCCCATAGCAGAGCTGCTTTTGTCTGGATATTGCTGTAACAACAATGTGAATGATAATGTTGGTAGTTCTAAACCAGGGTAAGTGGTCAAATATGCCATTTTTCAGTACTATAGAAATTTTATTGCTCAGATGCTGATTTGTGAAGTGCTTCAAACATCTTTGGGTTTGACAGGGCACACTGAGAATTACCTATGGTGAAAGCAGGTCCCATACAACTTAGAGAAAAAAATCCTGGTGCTATTGCCATAGCAGTGAATGTGTGAGGCACATGGTACATTGCCTGCCTTGTTATTGTGCACCTTTCCATCTTCTCTACCACTTAAAGAATGGCCTTCAAGATTTTCCCCAAATAAAAGAAGTGACTGTGGTGGTGAGGTCACTTAGAATAAAGGACAACAGAAATGGATATAGAAGTAGCAGCCTAAGAATGTGGAATTATTACTAGAATATTTGAAAAGCTTTTTATAAATTGTAAATCACTGATATCTGTTCAATCTTGCAGAAGGGCACAAGAGAAGTTTAATGTAAAGCTGTGCTACCCATCCTATTCTGTTTCAAATGTGCCTGTAACTTCGGAGGCATTTGGACTGTACAGTCTTCTAAAACTCTACCTAATTTGAGCTGCCAGTAATTGGTAAAAATTGTGATGAGGTGCTGGAAAATGCACGTGTAATACAAACAGAACAACAATAATTCTTATACATAATTATTGTCACTTCGTTTTAGTGTCTTTAATTAAATAACTGTGACTGTGTAAAGCTCTACCCAGGTGCAATCTATTTTGATTTGAGTACTTGTTCTGAAGGGCAAAGAGGGCTGAAACTTTGATCTCTGTTCCCTTGCTGGAATCTGGTCTCAAGACATTTTTTCCATGAAGCAAATCCTGAGAACCATGTTTCAGGTCTTTATTTGTCCAGTCCAGTTTTCCAGATTTACTAAGGGGGGCGCTGTAGGAGAAAGCCTAATAATAAGATAGATGCTTCTCTGACCTTGTCCTAGAGGGCAACAGAATTTGTTCTTCTGAGAACCTTTTTCTGCTCTATGCATTCTATGTTTTGTAATTTAGCAGGCATACAATCGTTAATTCCCAGAAATGCTCTGAGGAAAACACTTTATAAAGGGACAAAGCATTTGTCCTGAGAATTCCTTGAGGGCTGAACATGTGCCTTTCCATCAGTATGAGCAGCCCTTGCTTGGCTCTTGTCTTTCCATTTAAAGAGAAATAATGCAGAACCTTGATAGCCTCTGAAAAGACAACATAAGGGAACCTCCTTTTTCCCCAGTTCAGTTTCAGTAACACTTTGTGGGGTTTTGTACTGAATTACTTGAAAAATTTAACTTTTAGAAACAATTCAAGTGTCATTTCACTATGTTCTTGAATGTAGCTGTTATCAGTAGCACCATTAAGAAGATACCAGAGAACAGACAAGTTGTACTTTATATAAATAAACACAGACAAACACTTTCAAGGGCTGCATTTTACAACAGCTACCTACAGTGAAATTCTGCTGTTGCTCATTAAATGTTTTTTCCTTATCCCCAGAGGAGCAAAACATTCAGTTCTTTCCTTTCACATTTTAAAACTTCTATTTCCAAATCATAAGTCATACTTTACTGTAAAACTGTCAAAGTACCCATTGTTTTTTTCTCCAAGAAAGATTTATTACTTGATTTGCAATGTGTGATACAAGCATATTAGCGCTATAATAAAAGCAGTTGTTTATGTAGAGGGCAGTTCAAAGCTGAGGTCTTTATAAACCTGCAAGAGCAATTAGGCAGGTTTGCTTTTACAGCAGTACTTGTAAGTATAAGGGGACTTTTTGTTGGGATGAAAAAAACCTGTTGAACAGCTTCAAAATCTTAGACTAAGTGAACTCCTTAACTCTTCAGGATGATTACAACCATATCCATGGAGGCAAGTGGACAGTGAGTAACTTACGCCTGTATCTGGAGAGCACCCGTGGAAAGGAAGTCACCAACAAATTATTTGATGAAATCCACTGGATAATTGTGCAGTCTCTGAAGGCTGTTGCGGTGAGTGCATCCACCAATTGCATTCCAGCTGCAGGCTTCCCATAGCCATGGATGTGAGCTTGCCATTCAAACCCCTACATCTATTTTCTGCTCTTTGAGTGATGGTGTTGATGCTGATTTCTGCAGCTCTCTTATCTTTTGATTTCTTGATATCTCTTGAGATGAAGGAACTAAATCTTGGTTGGGTGAGTGGGTTGAGCTGTCTGTGGATATTTGAAGGAGTGAATTCCCTCTTTCCTTGAGTGATTTGTGAGCTATTTAATATGACTTGTTACTGCCCTTGTGAACAGTATGAATTTCTGCCAGAATGTGTGACGTCATTCCAGCAATAACAAATGTGTCAAAGAAAAAAAAAGATCTCTGGAGGACAATTTATCAAAGGAAACCTAAGGCTATTAGTTCGTCAGAGTTGCATAACATACTTTCACCACTTTTATACACAAGCCACAGAGTTAACATGAATTTATTTTAAAAAAAGCAACAGCAGCCAGTTCTCTGCTTGAGTGACTTTCTAGTGTGTAGGTAATATTCTATGATCACATTACAGGGCAAGTATCACTCTGGGAGTCAGTGGGGCTAACTGAGGAGCTCATTCTTGCCAAGGACTCTCTGCTGGTCCCAAGTACATTGTCTTGTCATCTCTCCTGGGTTGATCCTGGCACCGTTTAGAGCTGAATCAGCTCACTTGTGCATTGACAATTACTACCTTGCTTTATTGATGGCTTGGTGTTCTGCCAGGGGAATAAGCTGAGTCACGGAAGGAGCAGATGAACACCAAAATCAGCACAAGAAACAGGGACAAGGTCGTGCAGCTAGGATCAGTGGGAGCTGGGGAAGCACGGCTTACCCTGGCTTCTGCTGTGCAATCATATCTGAAGCTACTTGGGAGAAGAAAAGGGATATAATCAAATGCTTGCATAACCTTAGAAGAGGAAAAGTGGCAAGAATGATGGAGCATGAAATCTGTTGTTCCTCTGTCCTTCTGACAATGGCACATGTAATTAGATTCTTGTTCCTCCTTCCCCCTTTTGGTCCCGAAGAAATGAAAAGCTTCATTATTAGTCATGGGGAAACATATTAGAAACCTTCACAAAGTTTTCTCTAAAATATCTAATGAGATTCACATAGAAGAAAGTATTATATCATGCATACTGCAAATGTTTAGTAGATGCTGGAAAGCTCCTGGTTCTCTAGAGGATGTGCATCAAAGCACAACTTGATTCTTGGTCTCTCTTGGCGTTGGGGTTATAGTTACATTGAGTAATTATAATTTTAAAATGTATTTTGTAATTGTTTGACCTAAAATCTCTGCGTAGTTGCAACAGCAGAATAAAAGAAATGTCTTTGAATTGCTTTGTAAAGTTTAAAGAATTTACAATTATATGAAGCTGTAAATTTTCAAACTTTCTGTTTTCTCCTGATGCATGCAGGCTTTAAATATAGTTATTAATTTTGCAAAGTATGAGAACACTTACTTTCACTATGGAGACATAATGGGAAATTAACATAACTTAATATTTGGCATCAATGCAATCATTAGTACTGAAATATTTACATACAGCCTCTAAAAAAGAGGCAATGCTTGAACCTGCTTGTTAGCAAGCCTATATTTGAGTTACAGCACTGAAAAGTGTTATAAAAGATTTATAATGTCATCACATGTGATTTCTAGCAAAGAAAGTGTGTAATTGGGTTACTTACTGAAGAGTAGAAATTAATACATATTCCTGTATTTTCTTTTTCCCCAGCCTGTAATGAATAATGATAAACACTGCTTTGAGTGTTATGGATATGACATTATCATTGATGACAAGCTTAAACCCTGGCTAATTGAGGTAAAGTTTTATAAAATACAGGAAGAACTGCTTTCTCATTTCACATTATAAGATTAAGTAGATTTCAATGTGGTCTTTCCTCTTTTTAAACTATACTTTTTGTTTATCAGGTAAGTGGAATAAGAAAAATATTGGAAAGTGAAATAGGTCATGTGATGACCTAGCATGTGCTTTTCTTTCCTCTTTTTTTGGTGTTTCTATTTGTTTGTGGCTTTCTGTTTTGGTTTCTAAATTCAGTGCATGCATACAACTGCATTTGAGAGGCAGTCTGAATGTTAGCAGCCTTGTTAAAGACTGGATGAGTACCTGGAAAATGGGCATTGACTTAATGGAGCATAATATCAAATTTAATTTTTAAATGCTGTCGTGCCTTAATACAGGTTTAGAGGAAACAAAAGGGGCATACAAAGGATAATTAGGATATTTGGAAAGCTAATTTATTTTTGACATAAATTTCTCTTTTGTGTATTAACTTTAGATTTGTATGTTAATATAAATTTTATCCATCCCTCTTCCTTCTCAATCTCATTCAAAGCGAACTTCATTAAAAAAAATTATCTGTTTATTGTTCTGATGCTATTTCTCCAAAATAAATGTAGAACAAAGATTTGTTAAATGAATCAGGTTTAATTAGAACAAGATACAATGTAGTGCTTTGAATAGAGAGCACTTTTCAGCTCACAGTGTAACAGAGGAGAACTCAGATAAGAACTTAGAGAAAAGTTGTTTACCCAGAAGAGAGCTACAGATTTCTGTGTCTGACAGTGGTTCATGTAAACTGGGCAAATTTTAAGTACTCAGATGTATGGGGTTTGTAACCATGTAAACAGAAAATGAAACAAAAATTCTGTCTTGTCTGATTTACCCTGCTGAATCTCATCTCAACAGAAATCTTCAGGCTGACACTGCAGACACTTAACAGAGTGGTACTTTCCTGTCTAAGTAAAAAGAAAAATGCCCAGTGGGGAATTCCTTCCAGTGCCTGAGGAACTGAAAGATGTGCTTTGAGCCACCAAGGCTCAATTTCCCCTATGGCACACAGACATCACACATGCTGTTTGGAGAACACTCCAAAAAAAAACCCTGATACTGACTGGTTTTTTTTTTCTCCTTTTGTAGGTTAATGCTTCCCCTTCTCTTACTTCCAGCACCGCCAATGATCGCATCTTGAAGTATAATCTTATTAATGACACGCTTAACATTGCTGTGCCTAACGGGGAAATTCCTGACTGCAAATGGAATAAATCTCCACCAAAAGAGGTTCTGGGCAATTATGAAGTCTTGTAAGTTTTATCAATGTTTCATATAAAGGCTAATGTTTTTCTGTCACCTCACTTTTTTGATGTGTAATGTAGAGCAAAAAGACGTGGTGAACATTACTCTGATGTGAAAAATGGGCACAGAGTACCACTTTGTTTCTTTGGAGCTGCATTGGAGGTGGGAATGCATTAAAGCAGAGTTCCCTTGCCTCATGTCCAGAGAGAATGTCTGAACAGCCCCTGCTTGCACCTTCTGAGCTTCCAGAAGCTAGAACTGAGGGACAGAAGCAAAGAGAATGTTTGTCTTCTACATGTGCAGAACGGTAATTGTGTGGTGGCTGATATATACACAGTACTTAAACACTTAAAATAGTTGGTTCTGGTTTAAAAGTTATTTCATGCATATTTTCTCTCAGTTCCTAGAAATAATGCCTATTGAGTCCTGTAATTCATGAATGTAATAATAAATAATAAAATTGCCAGGCATTTTTTAAATTCCTCGATCTGTATTATAAGAAGAGAAATGAAAGAAACTGAGATTTTTATATTGGAGTGTCTGCAGGATTTGTCTAGGATTGATTGGTTTTATGAAGAAGAACACTGATTTGAATACCATATTGCTGACACAGTTTCTCATCTTTTTTGAGAAAATGTGTGGATAGGTTCTCTAGCACTAGTGGTGCAATTGCTCAGTATGTCAGTAATGCACTTTATGTACATAGCTGATCCACTAGTTCATACTCATCTTAAATACTTTTTCCCTATACTAGTGAAAACAGTTAAATATAAGTGGTCTGAATTAGGATTTAAGATTTAGTGAATGTTATATACATGGTAGCTATGAATACTTATAAAACAGTATCACTAAGTATATGTTATGATTTTTCTACAAATATTTTTAGTACTATCTTTTGTTAATTACAATTACCTATCTATAACCAAATTCTGCTTGGAATTTGCTTCACAGCTGAAATGTCAGTGTATGCTGAGGTTCTCTGAGGCTATAATGGATTTAGACATTTACAGAACCACTCATCACTGTGGTTAAGTGTTACCAAATACTGAAGTCACCAAATGCATTTTTTTGATCACATGGATGTTTAGTTCACCTCATTCTTTCCCTTCTCTGTCTGTGATGCAATAGGGGAGTTTTAACACTGCAGCTAACAATCCTCTCTTTGAAGCAATAGCTCAGGAGTTACTTGAACTGGCAGCAGTCTGATGTTCTGCTTTACCACAGGCCTGCAGAAGTACATGGGGAGTTTCACAAGCACGAAATTTCACAAACTCAGGAGTTTAACTAAAGCTGCCAGATGACTTGTTTCTTTCAAACGGGGGCTGAAGATACTTTAGATTATCTGTATTGTAAAATTACAGATTCACAGAATCATAGCTGCATGTCATGCTATGCCTGCATGAAGCTGTGTGTAGAACAGCTTGTATCAAACTCCAGTTCTAGCTAGTTAGCAGAATAGAATGTACAAGTGGCATGTACAGGACCCACTGCTGTTTGTGTAGCAGCACAAGGCACTGAAGGGTTTTTCTCCCCTCCAGATACGACGAAGAGATGGCGCAGAGCGATGGCACCGATCGCGACCTGCGGGGCCGTCCTGGGCAGTCCACGGGGGCCAAAGGAAGCCGGGCAAGAGATTCAGGAAAGCCTGTCCTGACCACCTGGAAGTGATGACAGAAAAAACAGCTGCACTCTTGGTAGGAAGACATCAAGAATAGCTTGAAGTTTTGGAACAGATTCCTGTGTTTTGCTACATTGCATGTAGGAAATACTAACAGAGACAAAACAGCCTTTGAAAAGTGAAACAAACACTCGAAACCCAGGAACTGTACTAGACATATACTGACCTGGTAATTATTACCACAATACATATAGAGTGTGTGTGTATATACAATTATGTTTATATAAATTGTATAAGCTAATTCTCAGTAATGATCAAGAACTTTATTTATAAAGATGGCAACTCAAAATGTGTATTCTGAAAGAAACTCCTTGCTGTTTAGGATAGTATTTATTTCCTCTAGTAGCCTATCCCTTCCTGTCTATAATAAATGAGCTGTGGATTCTATAAAAGGATGATGGTGGTAAGTATTAATATTTTCACAGTGGTGGTTCAGATTCTTGTAGTAAAAGAAGGGCAGCTAGAAAAAATCAGCAGTACATGTACATGAGGCTATTGCCAGTTAATGCAGCTATTGATTTATAACCAGTATTAACAAATTGAAAAGCAAGTCTTTATATACTGAGGGTTGGGGGTTTTTGTTTCCTTTAAGTATTCTGAGCTGCTAACTCTTTAAAGAAGTTTTATGGGAAGTCTTTAGGAAGTTTTATGGACTGAGGGAGTGTTTCAATGGTATATTGATGGACTATTTCACTAGCCATTAATTTTTATTTTGAGATAGTGCGTGTCTGTGGAAAACAGACAGGACAACCAGATACTGTGATAAAACTCATTGCTAGAAGTTGATAAATATTTATTTGCACCAGAATCTTCCCTTGTATTTATGCATGTATATAAGTCAAATATCTGTATTTTTTTGTATATTTTATTTAACAAAAATATTGTTGCACATGGCAAGCTATTTCTGGTTGCTGTGATAAGAACAGTTGTGATGATTAGCTACCAAAACTAAGATGCAAAACTTAACTACCAAAACTAAGGAGCAAAAGATAAAAATGGGTATTTAAGTCTTCGAACAGCAAAGCATATAAATAAACCAGTGGGGTCTGTGATGGGCTGTTGCTTCCACCTTGACTTTCCACCAGATATTGGGTGGTTATTTGTAAATGGTAACATGCATTGGTTGTTTTTATTATCATTCTCCCTCCTTCCTTACTTTGTTTTTTTATTTTTATATCTTTTTTTTTTTTTTTTTTGTAACGTTTAACTTAAGTCTCCCAAAAGTTTTTAGTTTCTTTAACACCTAAACCAGATCCCCTGCAACTGCACCACTTCACCTATTTTGGAAGGTCCTCCTAGAAGAGGGCAGCAAATCATGGTCTCTGGGACAGTTGAATACAGTCTGGCAAGAGCAGCTTGTGTTGGGGAGGGAGGGCAGAGGAGAGCTGGGCTTATACCAATACCCATACACAGAATCTGGGGTTTATCCTGGCAGTAAAGAATGAACTGTGTAGACTGAGTCATTCCAAGCATAATCTTCATTAATCTTGTATATTCCCCTAAAATAACTTATTCTCTCTCCATCAGACTTGAATCTTTTCATTGGCCTCTACAAAAGCATACTCTAGTTGACTCTTGAAGTAAATAAGGCAAAGGCAAGATGATCACTGCAGGATGGTAAAGCTCACCTAAATTCCAGGTCTTACATGTTGGGGTTTTCTGTTTGGGTTTTCTCATGGGGGGTGAATTGGTGATGGTGGTGGAGGGTTGATTTGGTTTTTGTCATTTTCTAACTGTAAGTCTTGCTTATATATTTGAGTCTTGACAAGCAAGCTGCTCTTAAGTAGAGGTGTAGTCAGATGTGTTTATCATCAGTAGTGTTGTTTTAATTACATGATATTTAGTGGGCAGATGTTTCTGGTTTTACCCCCAACTGCCTGTTAGGGATAAAGTGGGAAGTAGTAACAGCCCTAGGGACTGTGGGCCTGTAGTAAATAGTATTTTGTAGTATGATTGTATTTCTGGCAGGTAACATAACAAGGATACTGTGATAGAAGGAAAATGAAGCTTTCTCTCACTGCTTGTGATTAATTTCTGTAGTGGCTGGGACAGAGGATATGTTGTTGTGGTATTCTTGTATTGCAACAGTAGCACTCCTTTCTGGGAAAGCTTAAAATGACCACAAAACCAGGTCTGGGTTTTTAGGATTTAATTGTTGTGGAAAGCTATGGAGACTGAATCCAGGGGATACTTGTAGGTGTAATTTCACAATGATCCAATACTGATAATAGCATCTAAATAATCTTGGTTTTCCAAACTAGTTTGTTGGTGGTACTCTGTGTTGGCAGTGTTGTTATTACAGGTAGACTGTGAGTTGAAGCAGAGCCTCTAGAACAGAGACAAACAACACAAAATAGTAATGGTAATCTGTAATATTACTAATGCTGAATATTCTTATTTAATTGTTTAGAGGGTTTCTGCTGGCTTGGAAAGGGTCAGCTCATTTAAGATTGCATCCTCAGTATTCAATATTTCAAAAGTCAGGACTGGAAATCTTGCTGTTAGTTTCAAAGATTTCTGTCCCAGTGTATAGCAGATACATTAAGTAAATTAAAGTATTTGTAAAGAACTATTTTGTATGGAAGATGTTTTTGTAGCAGACCTATCAGTTCTAAACATGCAAATCCTTCTCTCTGGCCGAGTGTAGTATTGGGAAAGCATATTTCAAACCCTTGAGGATGAAATATCTTTGTAAAATATCTAGTAAATTATCAGTACTACCTCAAAATAAAAGCATTGAAATATTACTAACTAGGGGAAAAAAGGAAAATAAAAGCCTAACAGAAATCTTTGACTACAAAGCAAATAATATCAGAACTAGAATTAAGATTTCAAATGTTGATACCACATTTTAGTTGTATCTCCAACCAATGTATTACTAATAATTTATCTTGCTGACCCAAACATTAATTTAGTCATGCAGTGTTCTCTTTAAAGAGCAAGAATTCAAAGACCCTGCAAATGCAGTGACCCTCTCTTCCTGATCTCATTCCATTTTCTTTTTAAACACAATAGTCTAGTGATTATATACATCAGACTGCTTTCTCCTCATTTCCTTTTCTTGACAGGTTTTTTGCAGAGGTTGAAGTTTGAAGGCCTAATTACATTTTCACTTCTAACATCTGAAAAACCTATGTATGTAAAGGAAGTTTTAAGGAACAAAACTGAAATAGCATGGAATTCTAATATATTAAGATTGGTTTGCTGACTATCAGTATTTAACTGTCCTGGTTTCAACTGGGACAGAATTAATTTCGTCTCAGTACCTGTTGCAGTGCTGTGTTTTGGATTTGGAATAAGAATGGTCTTGATAATTCACTGGTGTTTTGGTTTTTTACTAAGTTGTGTTTATCCTAAGTCCAGGACTATTTTTTGTCTTGTCTCATGCTCTGCCAGTGAGGAAGTGCCCAAAAGGAAGAGAGAAGGAGCACAACTGGGGCAGGTGACCTGAACTGGCCAGGATATTTCACAGCATGGAATGTCATGGCCAGTCTCTCAACTGGGGGAGTTACACAACAGGGATGATTTGGGTTTGGAGAGGGAGTCTGTAAGTGGTGGGCAGTTGTATTGTGCATCACTTGTGATTTTTTTTCCCTATTATTATTATTACTACTACTACTACTACTACTACCCACTATTACTGCATTTTATTTTACTTCCAATTATTAAACTATTCTTACCTCAACATACAAGTTCTACTTCAGTTCTTCTCCACACTCCACCAGTGTGGGAAGGGGAACAGAGGAAGCTAAGCAAGCGGCTGGGTGGTGTTTCATCTCCAGCTGGACTTAAAACCACAACACAAACCCCAGGAAAAAATCTAAGTGAGCAGCAATTCTTCATTTTCTATGCAGAACTTGAAGCCTTGTGTACGTCAGTGAAATGTTCTCGAGAAACTCAAAATTAGGAAGCTCTGTTGCTACGTAATGTCTGTTTTTAAGACTCGTTGAAAAATTCTCTGAAGGGATTTAAGGAAAGAGTCTGTGTTAGCTGGAATGAATGTGCTTAAAGCAGCTTTTCTGCAGACTTGGAGGGTGCCAAGGAAACAAAAGCAGTTATAGCTAATAGTTCTGTGGGAGAAGGAAGAGGGTGATATGTGGATATTATGCTCTGAGATGCTGGTTTGTGCCTGGTCTTGAAAGGTAAAGATGAAAATCAAGTTAGGAGGAAGAGAAACTGAAAAAGAAAACTTTATTTGCTTCCTCAGAGATAAAATCTTCACCTTTTCACTCCTGCATATTTGACTAAATCTCTTGCTGTAATAGGATAGAACTAATGGTACCCAGTGGTGCCCAGGCTGATGAGAGCTTGGGGCACACTCTGCTAAGAGCTGGAACTGAGGTGATGAGGGAGATGTGTTCCCCACTTAAGGCAGCTGTCTGCTGCAGGAGTTAAGGGGAATTGACTACAGGAGTGATGCTGACATGTATAATAAAAGATGATAAACCTCATGTGGGTGCTCTCATTCAAAGGTAAGGTAGCTCTTTTTGCTGGAGACTGATTCTCCAAAAGCCTGTTTCAGCTCTGACTGAGAGGGCTTAAATCTGAGTGACTGTGAGCAGACAAGCTCTTAGTTCTGAGTAACTAACTGTGGCCTTGGGCCAGTCATCCTCCAAATGTATCTCACAAAGAAACTGTTTGGCTTTCAGGGGAACAAAATAAATCGGAAATAACAGTTCTCAAAAGTTCTGACTTTGACTAGTATAATAACTTACCAGGCAGAGCTGATATAAATGTGTGTCTCAGTCCTAAAATACTGTTCTTCATGTGCTCCAGTGCTCCCTGGCATAAGGACAGTATTGTATGAAGAATTAAATGGACAAGTTCTAAACAGCTACAGGAATTGTTATAATGGCATCAGTGTAGAAGGAGTTTATTGTTAGAATTGAATAGGGGGGCTTGCTTCCTGGGCACTAACCTTTCTCCCTATTAATTCTTTGACATGGAAGGAATTAATAAGATTCCCAGAGAATAGCTTCTGTATATGGCTTGAGGAACTTAATTAGTATAAAAGAAACAGTATTATTCCTAAAGCTACTTCATTACTGTTGGCTTTACAATAGGACTTTTGCCTAAAATGTCTCTGTCTCCTGATTCACTTCCTGCTATAAACTCTGCAAAACAATAGACATTTCAGAGAAGATATATAGTCCTGCATTTCATCAGCAGAACATGTCAGGCAGAGCTCATTTATCTGTGGTAAAGGAAGGACTTTACTGTGTCACTATAAACTGGTGCTGTTGCTCAAGCAGTTGCTGTTCAGTTGACTTGGATGGAAATTACAGAAGGGAGCTGACATTCCATGCCTGCTTTATGACAAGTTCACTCCAGCCTTTGGATTAGTGGGAAGGACTCTGTGCCCTGTGGTGCAGAAGTATTCATTTATGCTGACCTGCAGGGCTTTAAAAAAACCCAACAAAACAAACAGAAACTTTATTCCTATTTCTCTGCAGAAAACAAATGTGGATAGCTGAGAAAAGCTGGCTTTAGCCACAATTCTGTTAAAAATTCAATTATTAAGAGGAAATAGGAACATAAATGGGTATCTTGGAAAAATTGGTTGTTTTATACTGAATTGTAGGAAGTTGTGTGGGCTAGACTCTGTTTTTTCCACCTTTTTTAAGTTGCCGTCAAAGTCTAGGCAAGCTCTCCATACTTGAACTCTTCCAGTTATGATGATCACATAGATATCTTTGCTATTGACAGAAAGTCTTCTGTGCCTTTTAATTATTCTGCAATTTTGTACCTGTTAAAAATGAATCATTCACATCTGAGGTAGTCATAGACAACTGTTGTAAAATAGAAAAGTTTGGACAGTATGAAACAGTAATTAAAAACACTTGTGAAAAGCAAGGAGACAACAAAAAATATTTCAGACAGGAAAATGGCTTTTATTTGAAAGGTTCTTTCCCAGTGAAAGTTGGGCAGTGAAACAGTGAAATTGATTGATTTGAGTGGAATTAAATTTAATAATCTGAAATTCCTTGTCATTGGTTAACATATATAGTCACTAATCGCATTACATTTGCAATCAAAATATGGTTCAGAATTTAAATTTACATTTAAAGTGTAAATAAAGATTATAACACATGGTGTTTCTTAGCAAGAGAGAAGGAGTTTGAAGAGAATTCTGAAATGCTATGGCAGCAGTCAAGAAACACAAAATTTGTTCTGAGTGAAGGCAAGAGACAGAATTTCTTTACAGGGAAAGTACTAGTGCCTAAAAGGACACATGGAATTTCTGAGGACAGCAGAAGAAACAAGAAGCATATTTAAAAATAGATTGTGTTTAAAGTAAAAATAACCGTGGGATACTTATCTAAAATGAGAGGATTTTTTTTCTCCACTAACTTCCTGTCCTGTTCCTAACAGTCTGAATCAGATGCTCACCAGTGGGGCTGGATAGACTGTCAGCCGTTCTTCTAAGGAAAAAGATGAAGGTAATCTTTCCCTGGATGTCACATTTTTAATATAAATGAAAATGTGCAGAGAGCAACAACTTCTTAATACTTGGGAAAAATATCTAAGAACTAAAATCAAACTGATTAATATGGTAAAGTGTAATTCTCTACATAAGTAAAATATTTATGGCACCATAATAGTGTCATCTTGCTGAGATCTTGCATGACTGATGATAGATATAATTAGACCACTAATCTCTCTTAATTCACTACAAGAAAAACCTTAATCTCTGAATATACATAAAGTTAATTTACACTTGATAAGTTGAAAGCAATAGTACTTTATTAACCACTGAGGTGTATTTCCCCAAGCAGTTCTCTGAGTGCATGCATATATGTATTTATTTGGTGCATGTAGCCTCAAGCCCTGTATCTATTTATACAGACATTAAAGTATGTTACTATAAGTAATGCAGTCAAATTACTGTACCTGCATGTGTATTAACCCCAGTGCAGACAAATTCTGCTTTCTTCACAGGAAGAGCAGTAGAGTCGATTCCAAAAGTACACTAAGGTGACTCTCATAATGTTGCTTCCAAATTGTTTCTAATGCTACGCTTGGAATGGGGTAAAAACTTGGCAGTTAAAAATGTATTTTCAAAACTCTGATAACAGTTACTGTCTTACTGGCTTCCAAAGGTGTCCAGGCATTTTTCATTTAAGTGTCAAAGGGATAGAAAACATCTTGCAAGCAGGAAAGAATATTCAGCAGTTCGAAAATATTATTCCCTAAAGTGGCGTATTGAGAAACCTCCAAATACTAAGATGTTCATAAAAATTGCCTTTTGGTAAGCTTTACTTTTTCCAGCTAACAGTCCTGCTTTTCTTCTCTTCGAAGTTATGTTTTCATAGCATTTATAAATCTGTTTCATTGCAGTTATAAGGATGCTAGTTGAATTATAAAGATGTTTAAATGAAAGATTGGAAAAGACAATTGTTATTTCTCAAGTTGTACTAAAATCTGAAACCAATAGTTTGTACAAAAATGTTGCGTAAATTCCTCATTTCTGATCAACCTCCGTTCCCTTGGAAGCCAGAACCAGTTCAAATTCCATATGAAGATGACTCCCAAAATAACACACTGCCTTTCCACTATGACACAACAGCTAAATTTATTATACCTATATGTGGGGGGGTGGGTATTATATATATAAAAAATATAGTAAGTGTATATATGGAAATACAGTAAAAATATATGTAAATAGAGTAATAAATAGTATACCGTTTCTATGTAGATATTATAATGTAATATATATATATAATTATATGTTATATATAAAAATATATATATAATGTGTAAGCAGTATATCAGCCTACCAAAGTCAATGCATGGGAATAGCTGATCTGAAGATTATTTTCTTCATTGTCAAAAGACTCTGATAGTTTGTGCCACCAGACTCAGATACTCAGATATTGAAGATACATTTCTTACTCCTTTCACAGTTATTGTCCCCAGACTGGCCTAAGATAAAAACACAGGCCCTGGTTTTCACAGGGCGTGGCGTAGATGCAATCAGCACTGGGTTTGTGCACAGTGGAGGGATTTTGGGGCACAAGGTGGTGGCATTCAAGGAACTCTGTGTGGAATAGCTGGGGATTTTCTGTGTTAGTCCACCCCAGGCTGCAGGTTCTGTCTCTGCCAAGCTAGAATTCCCTTTCATTGCAGTATGAACTCTTCTACTGGGGACTGTTATGATTTACGCTGAATTCCTGTTCTGTTTCTTCCATCTTTGAACAAGTTTGAGCATTATTTGAGCAAACAAAGAGATGAATGACTGTTTTGATGTTAGATTGAAGAAAGTCTAAGTGTTCTGGCATGGAGAATTCCCAGCTTTGACAATGCTCTAGGCAAAACGGAAGCTTAATTCCTTACAGAAAGAGCTGTGTTTATGATTGTAGCTGTCTCTTGTAGTGTGCTTTAAAGAAAGCTTGGTTTCACATTAATGAGACTGTAGAAAACTAAAGTGCAGCTCTGGTCAGAAGTGTAAGAAACAATAAATTACAAGATTCCTTGTCTCAAACGTGAACTGTTACCTTTCAACACAGGAGAGTGAAGAAAGAGAGAAAACATGTTCAGTCTTAGGAAGTTTACCAACCTGACCAGATTTCACAGTAATGTTAATAGCAATTAATTCAAATCCGTTTGTCAAGGACATCCAGAAGATAAATTTTATCCCAGCGCTATGGTCTTACAATCCTACTGAACTAATCTAAGCGAACTTAAAACTTCAGTTAATGAGTCACAGACTGAGTGAAAAAGTACAGGAAGACTTGGCGTCCATCTGATTATATGCCGACTTGCATAAGAAACACGGCCAAGAGGAAAATACTCTTAGGACTGTTTTGCAGCCCTACCCAGTGAGCCAGAGCTCTTGCTGTCCTTAAATCAGGCTGTCCCCGGGGACAGCGCTGGAGGCACAGCAGTGATGAGAAGGGCAGATGGGAGGGAAATGCAGAAACTAGCGGCAGAGAAGGCAAAGGCTGAAGGGACGAAGGAAGGTCACCGTGGTGGCCGCTGCTTGGAACTTGAAATAGTTCTCTGTCTAAAACAAATAAATCCGAAAGATAGGCGCAGTAACAGTTCTGATACTGGGCGAAAGCCGCGTAGCTCCGCGGAGAGCGGCGTAACCAAACCAGCAGTGCCGTGTCAGAGGTGGCTCTGTCCTTGAGCCCGTGCCCGGGGCAGCTGCGAGCCCGGCCCGGCCCGGCCCGGCCCGGTCCCGAGTGGGCGCTCCCGGTGCCGCAATGCCGGGATCAGCGCCCGCACCGCTGCCGGGCGCGGAAAAGTCCCCGACACTTCCCGGGATCTGTCAACTCGCTCACACTTCGCTTCGGGAAACAACATCTGCTTATTCACGGTGCCCCGCAGTGGAAACGAGACACGGACGCAGCGTTATTCCCGCCGCGCCCTGCCACGTTCCGCAGTGCTCCTGTCACGGTTTCCTACACCTGGCTGACGCTGCGGCCGGCCGGGCCGGGCAGCTGCTGCCCCCGAGGTGAGCCGGGGTCGGGGCAGTCGGAGACCCCGCGGTGATCCGGGGCCAGGGGCGGTCGGGGCCCCCCGGGGTGAGCCGGGGTCGGGGCCGGGTCCCGGATCGGGGCCGGGTCTGGGTCCGGGGGGCGGTGCCGCGCGCGTGGCTCCGGCAGTCCCCGACGGCCGCCGGGGAGCGCGCGCCGACCGCGGGCGCGCGCACCGCCCCTCACCGGACCCGACGAGGAAGCGGCGTTGATTGGCAGCAGCGGGGAGCCAATAGGCGGCGGCGGAGCGGGAGCTTGCCCGTGCTCTCGGCCAATGGGAGGCGGCTGAGCGGGCGCCAGGGGGCGGGCGGGGGCGGTGGCGGTGGCGCCGAGCGGAGCGGAGC
Source organism: Acridotheres tristis (assembly GCA_037013685.1). Lineage (NCBI taxonomy): Eukaryota > Metazoa > Chordata > Aves > Passeriformes > Sturnidae > Acridotheres > Acridotheres tristis. The sequence continues at coordinate 64,369,278 of CM072885.1, forward strand.
GCAGGACTCTGGTCGGTTCCGCCGCGCTCTCGCCGTCTCGTCACCCCCGCCGGGCACGGGCGACGGGCAGGTCCCGGCGCTGCAGGTGAGGGCCGCTCCGCGCCCGAGCGCCCTGCCTTCGGGAGGGGCTCGAGCTGGGGGCCGGGTTGGGATCCCCGTCGGAGCCGTTGGGCAATGGCGGGCGGTGGGTCCGGGCGGGGGAGCAGCTGGTGCCGCGGCCGGGCCGGCGGCTCTGCCCGTGCTGGGGTCGGGCCGAGCGGTCCGGGCCGGGGGGCGACCCTCGGGGACCCCGCTGGCTGCGGGCCGCCCACCCCATGCCGCTCCGGGGCTGCTTCTGCGGCGGGCGCGGGGAAGGTGAAGCTCTCCTTGCTCGGCGCCAGGCGGGGAAGGGCAGGGCTGGGGCTTGGGAGGGATGACGACACTGGCTCGGTTCCTGTAGTAGGGGAGCGCTCCCTGCTCGGGGAAGTTTAGTGACCCACTCCGTGGTCGTGGCGGCTTTGGTTTGGGGAGGAAAAGAAGGCGAGGATGGAGTCCTCAACTTGAGCAGCTGGATTTTTCCTCCCGGCTTTGAAATCCCAGTGCCCCAGGTGATGGCAGGTAACGATGCTGGTTTGGTGGGAGGAGATGTTTCTACGGGGGAGAGTGAGGTTTTACACAGCTCAGGGCCTCCTGAGTACTCGTAATGACCCAGCTCAGTCAAGCTTCTTGGTCTTGCCGTTGCCTCCTTCTGTCTTGACTTTCCCTTTTTTGGCCTGTGGAAAGAATTTCCTCATGTCCCAGAGTGAAACGTCTGTGTGAGAGACAAACATCTCTTTATGCACACTGGAGCTACCTGGCTAGGGAAGAGCAGGATGTGTACAGTGTCAGCCTGGCTCGCTGTATCTCTTTCTCAGCTGTCTCTGCTTGGAGTGACTCACAAGCTGATAGATTCAGTCTTCTGAGCCGTCATCCTTTTGCCTGAGCACTGAAGGAAGCCAGAAAGACGCAAGTGCCATATGCTGTCCTTTGTAAACTGAACAGCTTGAAAATAAACGCAGTCTTGCAGTTTTAAACGCTCGGATTACTTGATTAAAATCGTAGATTAGCCAGGATAACTTAAAACTAGTACACCACTGCTCATGTTTCCTGTACCTGTTTGTGTAAGTTTGATCATTTGGCACAGACTGGGGTAAAAAAACGAGCCCTGGATGTGCTAGGCACTTTTGTTTCTGTTGTGCTCCACGATCTCCTGTTTAAAAGACTGCCACGAGACTGTTCTCTCTTGCTGTTGGGAATTAGGTGAGAGATTCCCTTCTGCTAACTTGGATTTAATGCCAGCATCTGTTCAGCTCTTCTTTAAAGCCAAAAACCTTTCCCCTGCTTTTAAAAGTTAAAACAATAGTAGAGCATTGTTACAAGAGGCATAGTGAAGGCTGCATTATGTAAGCAACTGAGTTTTCATTCTGGTTTTAGTGCAAGAAAAGGATCATTCTCATATGTCTGTGATGAGACCGGCACCACTTCATTGCTTTCATGGGCAGGGTGGGCACACATGACCTTATGGCTTTTATTTCTTTTATGCTAAAAGGTGAGCAGTAACTATAAGAGTTTGCCAGCTGTGTTTCAGATGGTCAAAACTTGTTAATTGCATTCTTTACTATTAAGTTTATTAACACCCAGTGTTCATATGCTGGCTGTTTTATACTTGTACCTGCCTGAAATTATATTTTGTCAAACTTGCAATTTGCCTTTAAAGATAGTAGTTATAGTCTGCTAATTATGACTGAATCAGCTTAAAGAGGAGTGTGTATTAGCATAAGGGGCATGTCTGTTGAGCACAGTGTGACATCATTTTAGGGATCTCTGATCTCTGTACACCACAGCTTCAGTGTGGTGAGCAGGGGAGGTGTGCAGGTGCCACCTTGCTGTGACTGTTCTGTTCTCAAGTGCTCCAAACTCCGTTTGGAGTTGGGAAGTAGTTTACAAATCTGGATCAATTTTTTTATTTTTTTTTTCCATGCCTTTTAAATGCCGTCATAATAAAGTGGCTTTTTGATTGTGGTCTAGGTCATTGTGGTCTGTGCATGTTTTTAATCAGTGCCTTCAGAAAATAACTAGATGTTATATCTTTCTAGTGGGTGGATGTCTGCTTTCTTGTGACAAGCCACGTGAGTGTTGGTCTGAAATCAGTGAACCTCTTGTTTCTACCAGGTGGCACATTTGGTTGATTTAGTGTCAGAAATGAGAAGTTTTGTTCTCGTGGTCTGTCTGGAGCATATAGGCACCTTTTCCTGCTCTAGAGCTGAGTGAGCTACGTGCTTAAAGATGTCCATATGTCATTTCTGTGCTTCCCTGATTGTGTGAGCCTGAAGGTGACAGTGGGTTAATGGGTAGCCTCTGAATGCAGGCCAAGAAAATTCCATGCTTATTACAGGAATTGGATGAAATGCATAGCAATGCTGCCAGTCAAAAGTTGCCTGTGCTTGTACAAATCTGTGTTGTAATATGAAGCTAAAAGGTAGCTTTCTGTTTCTGAGCTGGTGCCTGGTTTTCTTAGTGCAGCAGTTTCTGGAAAAACTGCATCTTCTTTTACATTAAGCCAGGAGTAGAGTAAATGCAGAGTGAAAGTGGTTTTTGGTTTGGCTTGGTTTGTTTTATTTTTTAATATATATTTTTAAATATCCTTATCAACTAAGACATGAGTGCCTTTTTGGCTCTTAGAATCTCTGGTTTTTAAAAACTACTGTGGTTTAATGACTTTCTTATTGCCTGAGACCTGGAATGGAGTGTCTAATGCTTGAATTTAAGACTAGTCTGTGAGATTAACAACTTCTTTGTAACATGGGATTTAATTCAAACTCTGTCATAAACCCCAGAATTTCAAGAGGTGACACTGTTCCTTTCAGCTAAAAACCCAGTTACTGATTTATGACTTAATGTAACGATGAATTATTCCCAGGAGATGAAAAGGAATAAGTAGGAAATAAGAGTGATGTAATTGTGCTGAGATAAACCAAACTAAGTATTCTGTGATTGAATAGAATGCTGTGTTTAATATGAATGTTACATGATTGATTGGCTCACTGGGGTTGAGAAGAGTAACCTGGAGTTGACAGTAAAACAGCTGCTGTATTCTGGGATTGGTTCACAGTCTGCATAGTCCAATTTGTCACAAGACTTGAATGTTGTTCCTTTATGTGTTATCCTTTAAGGTGCCTTGCTTAGGGGAGGGGAATAATCCCAATTTCTCTAATGGTGTTGGTCTAGAATCTGCCTTGATGAGTGGAGTGTGAGGGATTCTGCTTGAGCCACTGGTGCACCTGCTAAGAGTCCTGTGGATCTTAGTGGGCAGGATGTGTCAATATTTGAGGAGGTTCCCAGCCCTAATGGGTAAACAGGGGTAGAACTAACATGGCTATTTGTAACGCTGCACAGTTATGAGCTCCAAGGCAAAAAAGAAAATGTCTCTCAGGCTTTAAGTAAGGTGGTTTGGTTCAGATTTTTAGATCATGCAAATATTTAAAGACTGTTCTGACTTACACAAGGTATTGTAAATATTTTGATAGTATTGGAAACCTGTATCTAAAACTATTTGGCTGTGGGCCAGTGCATATTGTTAACCCTTTTTGCTTGTGTAGGACTCTGCTTTAAGAACTAATTCCAAGGCATCTATGGACCAAACATTTAGAACAACCTTCTTTGCCTTTTATCACATACCCTAGAGCAGTGAATGACAAAATGGGACTAGAGTATAAACAGCAGAAATGGTGAGAATGAGACGTCTGTATGGTATTGTTAAATATTTCTTTGACAGACTTTTACTGAATCCAAAAGGGCTGGATTTTATGTCATCTTTTGATATAAACTTGTAAATGTAACATAGTATATGCCGTGAAAATGGGCACCACTCAGACTTTAAGTGATACTGTGAATGTGAAAGTGTGTTCTAAGTTTCTTCTTATGCCTGTTGTGATTAATGTATCACAGAATCCTGCTGTTCTTGAAAGCTCTTAGCTTTTGATATAAAGTAATAAGTAATTTGCTACTAATAAAACTGGCTGACCTTGGTTTACTGGACTGTTCATCCTGAAGTCCTTGTTGCAGAAGTGTGATGTTCTTTCTGTCTTATTTTATTGTGTCTTTGTGCATGAGTAGCACAAACAGGGCTCATAAATCTGACATTCATGTATGATTGTACATTGCATTAATCTCTCCCACATATCAGGTGAATCTGTTGCTACCTGGTGATTATAGCAACAAAATGTGTGTGTTGACTGGGCTCTGAAAAGCCTAACAGAGTTTTGTGCCTGGTCTCTCAAAGGGTTTTGGATTACAAATCCAACTTGCAGAGAACTTCTTAGCTGGCATAGTAATACTAGCTGAATATTGAAATGAGATTTTTAATTTTTTTTTTTAATTCTTCATAGCAGATTACTTGATTAACTTTAAAATAATATGACAAAGAATATAATGAGCTGGGTTTTTTCCTAATTTCTGACTTAATAGGTTAAATAAAAGATGCAGGGTGAATATGTTCAATGCCCTTTTTAAAAGGGGTAATGTGAAGTACAGATTTCAATAAATAATCTGCAGTGAGTCATAGGACAAACGGGACATGGTTTTGGTTTGACTTACACCTCTCATCCTCTCCCTTAATTGAGGCTTTCTTGGGAATTTGACAGATACCTACCTCCCTACTGAGTGAACAATGCTGTTTTCTTTTTAGGAGAAATGATAAATGGATAATTATCTGTTAAATGAACTCTCTGTATTTAATGGAACCACATGTATGCAACATGAACTTGTAGGAATGCTTACTTTCAAAGTCCTTGAATAATATTCTTAAAAACATTTTTTTCAAAGTCTTCAGGTTCTCTTTGTTCCTTAATAGTTAGAGATAAAAGCTTCAAAACTAATTTTTCAGTTATCTGAAATAATCTAAGCACTCAAAGTAATCTGATATCTGGTCAACATATAATTGTGTTTAACTTGTAGGAGCTGCTGAGCAGCTTGCTTTAAGGTCTAGAGGGAATTAATTTGAAGGAAATGATTCCTAAGTTTTCTTGGTGTGTTGAGTGAGGTTACAGTTCCATTCCAAAATGTGAACATGCTGTTTTATATAGGTGAAACTGGGTAACTAATTCCTTTACAGAACTTTTCTTTAGTTTTTGTGTGTTAGAGAGCTTCATATAAAGAGTGCTGTCAGTCTAGTGTCATTCAGACACAGACAGAAATAAATTGAGTGGTTAGCTTTTCCTCTTTTGGGCAATTAAATTCTTAGAAACTGTTACACCCACACCTGGGATATTGCCTTGTCACTGATTATTAGGGCACTGAGAGCTGAGGTTTTTGTAGTTTTTGAAAGCTGGTACAACTGAAAGTAGTAACAACCAGCACATATGGATAAAGTATGATCAACCAATAAGTTTTGATTGATAGTGCCACTTCCCAAAGCACACTTCCATGCTGTCTTAAGCAAGCAGGGTTCTAAATGGAAAGTTAAGTGAAAAGAAGTTTTTTTCTGTTACTGTGTCATTGATGGTCCATGGTAAGATGAGCATAGTTGGATGCCAGCTGCCCACCAAGCAACTCTCTCACTCTCCTCAACTGGACAGGACAGAAAAACTATAACAAGAGACTCTCAAGGTGAGGTAGGGACAGTGAGATCACACCCCAGTTATGATCATGGGCAAAACATACTCAATTCAGGGAAATTAATTTAACTTACTGCAAGTCAAATCAGAGTAGGGTAGTGAAAAATAACCTCAAGTCTTAAAACACCTTCAAACCAACCCTTCCCTTTTCCAAGGCTCAACTTCACTCCTGATTTTTCTGCCAGGCACAGGGTGTCAAGGAATGGGGGTTGCAGTCAGTTCTTCACACATTTATCTCAGCTGCTCTTTGCTCCTCGTAGTGTTTCTCTGCTCCAGAGTGGGGTCTCTCCCACAGGAGACTGCTCTCCACAAACTTCTCCAACATGAGTCCTTCTCTCAGGCTGCAGTTCTTCACAAACTGCTCTGCTGTGGGTCCTTTCCAGGGGTCAGTCCTTCAGGAACAGCTCCAGTGTGGGTCCCCCCCAGGCTCACAGGTCCTGCCAGGAGCCTGCTCCAGCCTGGGCTTCCCATGGTGGGCTCACAGTCCCCCTTGGGCTTTCAGGGCTCCACTCTGGGGTCCTCCACGGGCTGCAAATCTGCCTGTAACCTCAGGAGCGTGTGTTGGAGATGCCTTTAATGAGTTTTGGTATGTGGATCATCCATTAGCATTCTATAGACGTTTTAAGATATTATCATTTGATTATACAGATTTTAATTGCTGGTGCTCTTAAAATACGTAATTAAGTTGATTATCCAGTTACTAATAGTATGCAGAAGAAATGCAAAAGAATGTTTAATAGATTTTAATCCAGGAAAGAACCATTAGTAATCATCTGATCTTTTCTGAAAAAGACCATGCATAGAACTTGTGTGAATGAATCCCTGTTGGAATTTGATACATCCACAAAGAAAAATTCCCATTTAGATTAAAATGGATGTAGAGTCTACCACAACTCTGTTAGGTATCTAGTTAGCTAATTAGTCCTGCTGCCTCTAACAGAGTAATCTCTCTGATGTATAGTCAGATAATATATGCTTCCAGCTGCCTACCTAACAGCACTTCATTTATATCCTACAATTCATAAAGCATGTTCATCTGAGTGTTTTGCTCTATTTCAGAATTCCTCATACTCGATGCCTAAAATATTAGTTCATATTTGTGAGATAGGAAAATGAAACTTTGCCTTGGTACAGTCCAATGTGAATTCCAAATTAGGATCTTTAGGTTGTGCTCATTTCAGCAAACAGTCCAGATAGGTTTATCAGCACTGATTTTGGTCTTATTTTATATTTCCTCAGACTTTTTTAAAATGTGTCTGGGTAGTAGATCCGTCATGATTCTTGATCTGTTCACAGGTCACCAATAATAATGGCAAATAGCTTAGCAGGAACTTGGTAAACACATCCAGCTTTGTAATATTTCTTGACTGTTTTTTCAGGGCTGATTTGGGGTCCTAAGTCCTTTTAATTTCTAGTTTGAAGGCTAATAATCATATTATGCAAATAAGATTATTTGTCAACATTCATCTTCTGCCTCTGTTACTACATTAGAGTGATAGCATTGTTGCAAAGATTGTTAAAGTAAGGATAATAAAGGAGCTTTAAATATATTTGCAGTCTACCAATACAACTATTTCTGTGTTCATTCTGCTGTCTTCTGTCATTCCTAGCTTTTGTTATATTTGTTACTGTGAACTTCCTCACTTTTCCACTTCACATAGAGGTGTTCCTGTAGATAATGTGGTTTTCTTATTCTAATGCAGCTTTGGGGACAGCTGTTAAGAGAAGTCTTCCGTGATTATCCATTATTCTCATGTGATATAGTAATATTGAAATAATATTGAAGTAATATTATTTTATCAGATTGCCAAAGCTGAGCTTCTCAGAGCAGGTAGTGATTTCTAGTTCTGTTATCCCTTCTCTTTTGAAGTATGGATGTATGGAGTCTCTGTGGTGAATGTGCTGTTTGATTTAGGACACTATCACCTATAACTCCCATGCAAATTCTGGAGTTGGGAAGGTGAAACATGGAACATACATGGGTGGGACCAAAGGGCCCCCCAGTAATGTGGCATTGTCCTTGGCACAGCAGCTCGTGTCAGAAGGAGCTGTGTGTGCTGTGTTAGTGTGCATTGGTGGCCTCTGGCAGATACCCCTTAGTGCTCGTGTGGTGCAGAATCTCTGTGGAGTGTTTAGTCTTCTTTAAAGTTGCTGGTATTTCAAATGGCTAATGACATACTGCAGAAGTGTCACCTCTCCTCTTGACCAGTCCTCTCTTCCTACATAACCACATGCAAACTCTTCAGCTGTGTTTCAGTGTTATTAAATGGGCTTGATTTATGTTCCCAAAGGCAAAAACATCATCTCTTACTTGTATGCCTACTGCTTACACATAAGCAATGAAAAAATCTTTTTGCCTTTCTTTCAGGGTACCAGCCTTTTTCTGAAGGGTGTCTTGTGTGTGGTCTGTGTACTTGCCTGTTCTTTGTGTTAGCATAAGCTCTTGTAGCTTGTTAAACTGGCTCCAAAGTTTGTTGCTGCTTCTACTGGCAGTGATAAGTTACTTCAAAGCCAATCATAGTCTGTGTTGTGACTGAAACAGGAAATCAGAGTGCTCAGCTATTTGTTCTTGCTGTGTGCTCCTTGGAGGTTGTGTTTATCTGGATATGCTGTGTCTAGGGTTGGTTCTCTGGTCCAGCAAGAAAATTTTCTATTTTTGCAGAGTCATTTTCAGCTGGATAAAGCTTAGCTCCTGACGTCCCAAACAGAATTGATGCATAGGGATGGGTCAGGAGGGATGCCTGGGATGTAGCACAAACAGTACCAATCACTGTCAGTGGAATGAATTTATGCCATAATACAGTGATCAGGCCCTTATTGAGCTATGTAGTGAGTGAATAATGCCTGTAAAGTGAATGTTGAATGTAAACAAGTTTCTGTATAAGTGCTTTTATAATCAGATGCATGCCAAAGATGGTCAGGTGTAATAAAGGAAAGGAAAAGGAATGGATATAAATGCAACATTGCCATTTGCCCTGGCAGCTGAAGCTGTGCTACCTGAGCTGCTGAAATACAGCCAAGAAAGATGTGACAATTCTTCACCCAGACCCTACCCTTACACTGTCAATGGTTAAGGGAATTGCAGATATACTTGAACTTGTTTCTTGATTTTTACCAATTTTAAATGCATGGGCGAATAGAAAATAAGCATTAAATTATATTAAATTCATCAATTTAAAAGTAAACTTTTGGGTGTTTTCTTGATTTTTTTGCTTAAAATATTTTGGAGTGGGAGTAGCAGGAGACAATTGAAATACTTTTTAAAGTTGAACAAGTACCAACTAGAAAAGAGCCAAAAGTCTTTGCCTTTTTACTTTTAGAATATTCACTTGTAAATAATGTAGGTGTTTCTAAGGTTTCATGCTGGTATTTTATTTTTATATAATGAAATACATTTTTTATAGAAAAAGAGGTGAATGCTTAATAATTGTTTTGAAACTCCTAGCAGATGATTTAGATTAATCTGTTAGCACATTATTGTTAAACCAAGTTTTGAAGAAGTAGCTTTGAATTTTAATTTAATATTTAATTTCCAAAACTGATGCAATTTTGTAGAAAGAATCAAGTGCAGTTATATAATGTTAGTATCATCTTTCCTTTTTTTTCTTTCTCCTGGGTTAAAGTCCAGGTGTACAAAAACCCCATGCCATTGCTATAATTTCCTAGACTGAAAAACTGCTTCCCTACCTTATTGAAACCTCTTTAGGTTTGTGGTTTTGGGTGTTGGTTTTTTATGCTTTTTGGTTTTGTGAGGAGTTTTTTTGTTCATTTGTTTTTGGTGGTTTTTTGTTTGGGTTTTTTAGGTTTTGTGGGTTTTGGGGTTTTTTTGGTTGATTGGTTGGTTTGGTTTGGGGGTCTTTTAGAATTATTGGAATTCGAGGAGTAGATTTAGTTGGATTCCTGTTACTTTTGTTCTGTGATACTGTCTAATCTGCTTTCTTGGCTATTCTGAGTGAACTACTATTCCACCAGATTTATTTTTCTTTAGGCAGGTGCTTAGATTGGCTAGCAGAGAACATCTTAGAACGGTATTGCAGAACATTCTGTGATTTTCTTTGTTTAATTGCTGTCTGCACTGGGAAAGGTGCCTGGGATATCATGAATGTCTTGTCTGTTCATTGAGCTAAGACCAAATTTATTATTTATGCTGATACGCACAAATTGGAGGAGATTAAAGGACAATCCACATAGTTTAAAATCATCTGCATGTGAACCTTCAGGTTTATTTGAAATGAAATTTGATCTTAACATTAGTTTGAATTTGGCTAAGAAATTCTTTGTTCAAAGTAGTATATAAGCAGCTGATTCTGCTTTGGCTCGTTGCATCCCTATATCAGAGAGCAACACGTGTTTAGTCTATATCAAATTACTGTGTTTTATCTCTTGGTTTAGCATAGGCTATTCCATAGTTTCTGGTAGAATGTAAATCGTGTGATATGTGGTGTCATGAGTAAAATCTGTGCTGTGCAATGTTAATCGTTTTCAGGTCAGTCCCAAAGAGTTCTGTAACTGATAAACACAAACAGATGAAAAAAATACCATACAGTGACTCTGAATTTATTTTGGGCTGTGCAAGATAACCTATAGTTTCTATGCTTTAGACTTTGATTAGTCTGATAAAATGTGATGTTGTTTCTCTTTCTACAGAGATCCACTTAGCTGGGGTTTTTTACTAGCCCTGTACAGAAACTAAAACTGTGATTGGAGATCTCCCCTTTATCCCTCTTCCCCTTTCTTGCAGAAGAGGCTGGATAGGAAGCACCTTTGTTTCTACTTGTTGTTAGGCATTGCAGAAACACTTTGTAATTAAGGAAAAGTAGTGCTAAATTTAGCATGTAATTAATGTGTTGCTGAACAAAATTACTAGTTTTACAGTAATCATTTTAGAATTTTTTATGCTGCTGCAAAGGTATCTTATTGCACAGCAGGAAAAAATTGAACAGGTTTCAAAGTTTATCTAAAGGTACTTCATTTGCTTTATGTGTTTTATTTTTTGCACTTGCAGTATTTATTTCACATATGGATTATTTCATACAAATGGATAAAATACTACATTTTCTGAGTGAATATTGCTATCCCAGTATGTCTTTTGATATGATTTGTCTGAGTTGTAAACGATGTTAGTAGTTCAGTTTTGAAGTGTATAGTGCGTTTGGGTTTTTTTTTTATTTTCAGGGTTGTGTAAAGCATCTGATTTATCTAGCATACTCCATGGAATGCAATTTATTAGGTAGGAAAAATACTATCAAAATCTATTGTACAAATTGGCTCTTTAAAGCTGAAGATTTTATGAACACGCTTCTCAAAATATGTTTTGAATTTGCCAAGGAAAAATGTATCACATGAATCCTTCCTTTTTTTTATTGCAGTGAATAATTAGAGAACAAAGTTATGTAATCTCATTTCAGAAAAAAAAGCTTTTATGAAAATCTTGTGAAACACTCTTTGAAATGCAATAGCAATTAATTTGTGCAGTGTTCAACCCTGCAAATGGGGAGAAATAAGCAGTGTGGAACTCACGGCTCTTGTTAAATTGCTTTGTCAACTGTTGTTGCAATCCTCCAGGAATCTCCACACTGCTTCCCAGAATGAATTAAACTTGAGCTACTTTCTCTAGTTAGGCAGCTGAAGCAGCTCATGAGAATTTTTGGAATGTGCAAAGAATAGCGTATTGTACCTAGGCTTTGACATTAGAATTTATGTAGCTGTGGATACTGAAAGGGTTGCTGGAAGTCCAACTACCTAAGCTTAAAAAGACATTTATATCTTGTTTCCAATTGTTTTTCTGTTCTACGGGGGGAAAAAATAATCTCAGGTGAAAGACAAGTACAAATAGGGATTTGGCATATGGATGTCAAATACATAAAATGAAAATGCATCAGCTTGGAGTTTCGTCTAAAGCTAGGCTGCTGAAACTTAAATATTGAAGCAAGAAGTTAGGTATTTGAAAATTTGTTTCTTGATTTCTTATTTTATTTCTTCTGGTTTTGTCAAGAATTCAGAACTTGATACAGAATTACTGGTTATCAGAAGTAACTTTCCTCCAAATCCTGAAGTCGTCGAATATATTCTGAAATATTACTGTTGAAATGCCCTAACTAGAGGACTGTAAAATATGAATTTAGAGGTTTTCAAAATTTGGGTAAGTTTTCAGTGCCTTATGTTATAGGCAAAAGCACTGGCTTTTTACTTGCATACATTTGATCCCTTGAGCCAGAAGTTTTTCACGTAGCTAAAAGAACCCTTTCTGTATCATTGCGTTCTGATTACTTTGCATCAGTGACATTAAGAGGAACTTTTTTCAACCTATGTTGGTGCTGTCTTCCATTGACATTCACCTTTCCAAGAAAATGGAAGTGGTGATGCATTTGGATTGTCAGTTGGAATCATGGGGGAGTTGGTAAAAGTAATTTTAAGTCTAATTTTGCTAGGACTTAGTCACACCTGTGAGCCAGCTAAACCAGAACTAAACGTGTTCAAATGGCTTTCTTTGTTGCTGCACAATTTTTAGGTTGAAAAGGCTATCTTTAGAAACTTTTTTATTTGGTGAACGCTGTAGGGGTGTAGTTCACATATTCTCATACAAGCATCCAGAGAGAACTTTGAAAAACCCTTAGGACTCTTCTGATGTTGCATAACAGTTATGCAGCAGTTCTAAGTTGTTCCATTTGGTACCAGGCTTCATTATTGAGAGCCTCAGAGCGAAGATTTGTGTGGCAGCTACTATATCTTCTTTTAGAAAAAGTTCTTAAAGCTGAGCTTTAGGTGGATGTTCTAACAAAATGTTGGCTAGACTGGTTTGGTGTCATTAAAATTGTTCATTTCGTGTATCAATAAGAGTAGACTCACAAATATTCTGCAAGAATAGCTGCCTTCCTTTGAAAGAAGTTTTAGGTGTCAGTGGTAGAAATGCAAGTCTGAAATAGTTTGGATTTAGAGCTTTATCTCATGCCAGTGGATGTTACAACAAAAATATGTTCACATGATAAGGAACAGATAGTTACACCAGGAAGTACCATGGCCAGGACAGAGACTAGTTGTTGAGTATGTATGTACCAAATTAGTGTTTTATCAAGCTTAATTACTTTAGTATCTGCAATTTATGTAATACATAATGGACCATAGTGAAAAATCTGTGTCATTACATGAATTAAGTATTGTGTGAACTTTTTGTGTTGTACCAGTACCGTGAAATTTTTCTTCACCTATTAGAATTCCTTGTTAAGGGATTGGTGAATGGCTTTGGCTGCAAGATTCAACTATGTAGCCCTGTACTTCAGCATAAGAAAAAAAGAAAAATGGATTACAGTTGTGTGTGTGCAGAAGGTAAAGAAGCAAATGGAATGTAACTGGCCAAGAGAATGACACTCTAGCTTTTGTCTCTCAGAAGTTGAGTGATGTCTTGTGAATTGGTAGATAATTGATTGTAGAGTCTTCACCCCTAAGCACTTTGAAGCTGTGACTGGACAGGGTGCTGGATAATCTCAGCAAGGCTCCCTTTCCCATGAAAGATTGGACAAGAGAGTTCAGGCTGTTGCACAGCTCTGTGAGCATTATAACTTGTCAAATACTCACTGAATTATTTCTTATGGGAGCTGATCACTGTAGCAAAGTGTGGCTGTTGAACACACTTTGAACAGATATTGAGTAGTCCAGCCTCATCTGCTGCCAGGACTTTTTTCCAGGATCCTGTGACCTTCACCATAATCCTCATTTTTGCCCAATTTAATCAGTTATTGTGTCGACTTCCCAATTAAAATCTGGCATTAAAAATGCAAACAGATCTAACATTTATCTTCTGTGGAGCTGAAAAATAATGGATTTTTTTCCTGATGAAAACAAAGTCTGGTAGACTGTCCTCTGTCACAGTTAAGTAGATGATCAATTGTCAGACTCAAATGAGCAGGATTTCCAATGCTCAGGTGTCACTGGTCCATGACAGGATCGATAAACATTAGCCTTCCTTGCTTTGAAATTGGCATTTTCAGCTGGAATGATGGCTACAGGTTTTTAATTTAGTATGACAAATATAAAGTAGATAATAAAGTGTTTTCCCATGAAATATACTGGATATTCAAATTCTTTGCAGCTCTTATAAGGGGAAAAGGTAGGCAGTTTGTTGGAAGGTGCCAAGAGTTGGACATTTAATTTTCAGTTTCATAAATCACAAGGTAGAGAATACATGTATATTCTCTAATGAATCAAGTTTATTAAGCTCTTAATAGCACATTCTTTACTAATGATATTTTTTTAGATGTAAAATATAGCTGTTTTTTAAGTATATTACCTGTTTTTCTAATTTTGGATGACTGATGCGTCAACTAGATATTTTGCCTCTGTGAAGCAGCTCTTTTATCTTTCAAGTATGGACAATTGCACAGATTTTTTTCAGTATAAAATGAATTTAAAGTTAAACACAAAAGGAAAGAAAGAAATCACTACAGGAGCATTTGTGTGTGTACCCTTCAGATATTGTACCACAGGTTAATAATACTTAATGACAGAAAAACCCTTATATCTAGACTCACCATCTCTTTTGTGCTTTTAGTCTTCTCTTTTTAAATTACACATCTGTCTTAAACATGACATTGCCTGTTCTGAGATAACCTTAGTAGATACTCCAAAGTATATTTTAAAAATATTCTTTACAATTGTTCTTTGATGTGCTCTGTACCCTTAAGCTTTAGGAGTAAGGACAAAACAACTTTGAAGCAGCTGTGGTCTGAGCCATGATTGTGTGAAGGGTCCTTGTGACCCTGACTCTTCAGCTGTTGAGCTGCTTTATTAGGAACAAGTGTTAATGAGCTCATGGCTGCAGTTACTGGAGGGATTCTCTTCATAGATTAGAGAAACTTCTCACCTTCTCCAGAAAGCTTGAAATGACCAAAGGTACTGTTTGTGACTTGAGGTAGCATTAGCTTTGTGAGTTTAGGAGATTTTCTAGAGGTGGGCCTATTTTTTCTCATAATGTTTGTATTAAGGCTTTAAGCCTCCAGAACCAGAAGTGAGAAATGTCTGTACTTAAGTTTCACACGTGTTCTCAGCTGAAATGCCCTTGACTAGAACTGTGACGCTAAAGGGTGTGATTATGAAAAGTATCATGTGTTGCTTGTAAAATATTTTAAATAGTATCTTTCTAGATGCAATTTCTGACACGTTTTCTTCGTTGTCTAAATTTTTTTCTGCAGTATTTCAAAGTCTTATACATTTATTTTATTCTACCATACGATAAAGATCGTTCAATATGAAATCTATTATTCATTGAGTAAGCACATAATTTGGTTTTCTTATTCTTGGGGAAATAGAAATCTTGCTTTCAATTAAATTTGGAAGGTATTTCTATATTATTGAAGCTTTCATCTTGCAGCTGTTTCAGCTGTTGAACCATGTAATCCTTTTTTTTTTATTCCTTTGCTGCTCAGCCTCTTAACTGACGAGCCATATGGAAATATGGCTTTATAATGGCAGTCATGTGTAGACAGGTGACTCATTTCAGTAACCACAAACTATTGTAGAGCACTGGCTGGGATATTGTTGTGAGCAGGGACACAGAGCCTTGCCTGCAGTGCCATGGTGCACTTGTGTCTGTGTTCATTGTCACCCCGCCCTGGCCTTGGACAGGAGTGGGGGATATCCCAGCTGTCAGCTCAGACACATTTGTCTCCCCAGGTCTGTGGGATGGAATCTAGTGACACATTCAAGCTGAACTTAGAAGCACAAGATCACTTGCTAAGTAGTAAAATCCCTTGGAGGTGGACCCTGGTATTGCCATTTATAAAATGGCTGAAAATCTCAATGTGTTAAACATAGCTCTGGGCTAATACTCTAGTTTATATATGGGTTTATATGTTTGTGTGCATATAGACCATTACTTATATGATCTATGCACAAAGTCCATGTTAGAAATCCAACTCAAGCTGTTCCTTTTGAGGGTGTGCAGGTTGGATGTTGTAATTCCAGAATGATTTTATTACATGATACTGACTTTGTCCCATTGAGATTGCTTCGTGTTATTATGCATCATGCAAAAATACCAACTAAATTCTGTTTTCACTTAAAAGATAGATGTTACAGTTGAATATGACTCCAGACTTTCTGGAGTCTCAACATTAAGCAGTTTGATGATCATGTGTAGAATGATTTGTAGTAAACTAAATAGCTTAAGAAACTTGATCACTGTATTCTGAAGTTATTTTTGCCTGTTTTCTCAGCTGTTACAACTATCATACTGCTATTTTGTGAGTGTAGGGGTTACTCACATACGAGTTAAATTCAAAAAGAAAATAGGTGTGTTATTGTACCTTTAGTAGCAATTGATTGAGAATCCTTGTGTAACAATTTAAAATGCTGAAGTTAGCAGCATATATGACAGAAAAGGCAGTTGTGTAATTCCTGCTTCTACTAAGACTATTTCAATAATATGATCAACTTTGATCTTATTTGATATTAGTCTTATCTGGCTTTTCAACTGCAGGGTTTTTTAGACTCTGCCTTGAGGGAGCATTAAATTCAACTTGGTTGGGGTTATCTACCTTTCTTTTTTCTGTCTTCTGATTGTTGCCCATATGCAGGTTACATGCTGCTGTTTCAGTGCTCCACAGTCAGTGATGGCACAGCTTTGTCAACTGCAAAAACACAGTGGTGATGGTGAGTGCAAGAACTGTCAGCTCATGGGGCCTCTTGTCCCACTTTCCTTGAACTTCAGTCCAATTTAGGTTGCAGAGTAGAGGACTGACCTACTTGTACTTTGGTCAAGCATTAATTTAAAATGGCATAAAAAATTTTCCTTTTCCTGAAAAGCGGCAGCAGGATAGAAAAGACTATTATTTTTGAGGTTAGTTGGGCAAATTTAAGCATTCATTTCCCATTTTTATGTTTAGGGATTCTACATTTGAGTGATTTGTGTGTTTGAGAGCTGTATGAGGTCACATAACATGTACCCAGATCACTGAAAATTGTGGGGAAGACTGGCTGCTCTGCTGTGCTTTCTTTTCTAAACCCTTAATAAGATTAGTGAAACCTTTGCAAACTAAAGAAAAACTTTCACCTTCTCTCTTGCCTAGCCTGGATCTCATGTGCCTCATTTAAAGTAATACCTTGTTTTGCACACTGCAAACTCTTGATTTTTCAGTTGCATTAGGGTTAAAGTTGGTGTAACTGTACTCTGTGTGTTTAAAAAACCCCCAAACAAACTAACAATCCCACACACACTTCTGTCTTTGTTTGTCAAATTATGTGTACAGGCAAGGCCATAAAATATGATCTCTGATCCTAATATTTAAGTATAATACTTCCAGGTAGCTTAGACCAAAGTTTAGTACATGGCAACGAGCCAGTTCATTGTATTTATTACAAAAAAAAAAAAAAAAAAAAATTGCATGTTTTTAGGGAATGTTTGATTCTGCTAAGTCAGCAACTCATGTTATATAGATTACTAAGTTGTAAGTAGAGGTCTTCTGACCTTATTGCACGAATTACCATTTCAGGACCAGAAAATTTAATTTCCTAGGAACATGAGAAGTCCTGGCTAAAGTTTACCTCAGATTCACTGATCTGAAAATCGTTTAAATAGAATTCAAGAATTTATTTTTTCAGTGACCATCTTAATGAAGCTAGGTGTCGAGTCACCTTCTCTCCAACTTGTAACACAAGCAAGCAATTTAAATTCTCCTAATAGTTCTTTAAAAGCTGCATTCAGTTTGCTTTAAAATCTGAATTAATCTTATTTAATTAAATATGAAATACAGTCACATGCTCTTTTGTACAGTGTTACAGTATAGCATTGATTTTGAAACATTTGAACAGATCTTTTATTGTTCCTAAATGAGTAATTACTTATTTAACTTACTGTAAAGAAGGATAGTTGAAGTTAAATGTGCCTGTGGTTGTTTTCTTTCTGCATTTATGAATTGTATTCTGCAGAGGTCTGTACATTTTGTGTCAGTTCCAGAAATGAAACTGATGAAATGGTGCATAATCTGATGACCGTCACAGCTGAAAATGTTGCTTTTAAGTTGTAAGGCTATTTTCCTTAGCATTTTTTACATTGATAATGTTTTCCCCAAATACTGAACTACCCTTTAATGTATTTTGATAGTTGGGCAATGTTGCATGATGATTTGACCTGCTTTTTGTCAGCAGGGCTGTGGCAGTGAGGGGATAATGCCTGCAGAAAGAATTGGTAATTATGGAAACTACTGTTTAGAGCCTTTTCACAGCTTTGATCTAAGCCAGCAATTATGGAAGTGGTCATTTAATTTCTGCTTTAAGGTACAAGTCCTGGGGAACAGCTCTTTGCTAGCTTTGAGCAAAAGCTATACTAGCAAATAATTTCTGGTTTTATAGGCTACTTGTGTTGAGGATCTGTCCTAGAAAATTGCTGTGTTTGCTTACTAGAGAGCAATCCATTCAGCTCCAAGGAGTTTTGTGTGGAAATCTGATGTCTCTGTGCTGTTAATATCAAGTATAATATAAGCACATTGTAGGCTGTTATTTTACTGTGTCTGGAGGTCTTCTCTTTTACTTTCAGCAATGTCCTTCCGAGGCTCTACAAAGTTATTCTTTGTATTTTATCCACGGTAAGGAAATCATCACTTCTCCTTTTATTTTTATTTATATCTCTAAAAAGTGACAGAGAAATTCATTAGTACTTGAAGAGTGCATAGATTTTCTTGGGCTCAACCATGCAGCTTCCACTGCCCCAGTCAGCCTTCCTAATTTTGCCGAGCATAGTCATCTGTACCTGTCTAAGATAAGCAGGAGATGGGGTATTCTGACATGTTGTTAACACACAGATTTAGTTTCCAACAGTGATTTAGGCTTTGGAAACGAGTCTGTGTTAAAGACCAGGCTGAATCTGGTTCAGGTGAGGTATCTAAATTGGTTCTCTCCTGAAGTAAATAACAGTAGATCCTCAGTGCAACCTTCAGATTCAGGAAGGCTGCCCTCTTTCACCTTCATTTAAGGGTTTAAATCTATTTCTATTCAATGCACGTCAGTATTTCATTAATTAATATTACAGCCCTGTATTTCCTGAGATGGAAAAGTACAGCTTTTGACTATGAAACACTGAAACAACACATCTGTTTCCTAAGTGACGCATCTGCAAAGGGTGCCTACGTGGTTCACTGAAATATTTCAAAGCACTTTCCTCCACTGAAGCCAGTTGTGTGATTAAAAAGACCTTCCTTTAAAATGGGCTACCCATGGTCTTTCCTAAAGGTTATAGTACACCAAATATTCATCTTTGCAGTTATACAGAATCATATTATGACTGAAAGCCCTGCGTTATTTTGAGTGCTGCAGTGGAGGGGGGGAAAAAGACATTATCTTGAGCTACAAGGTTTTCATCAGCCCACAGGAAGTGCTAAAGTACACGCTGATGAGAGAATTGTGTTTGTGGAAATGGAGGTCAGGCAGTGCTGTGCAGGTGCTGTGATTATCTGTGCAATTATGCTGCCCAGCTCCTTAGCTGGAACAAATACAAGTGAGTTAAGACACACCTTTTCAGATTAATAGCTCATAAACAGAATGTGGAATGACTTTCCAAACAACTGTCATAGTTATTTTTTCCTACCAAAATGTAGTCTACTGTGTCACAGCTGGGACAAAAATATTTGTGGCTGAGTGTGATATTTTGCAATGTTTGATTGAATGTAAGGGAGGGTGTTTTATCATGTTTGGGCTGATGGTTCTGGGCTCGTACTGCCTGCTGTCCACAGCACACATCTGTTTCTGGAATGGTTATTGTATTGCTTTTTATTGGTGTCCTTTTGTGGGGTTTCTGTTTTGAAGTAGAGCAGTGTTTAGCTGGGTGATCACATAAGTTAGTTTTGATGTCTGAGGCAGCGCTTCTTATAATGTTCTATTTTGCTTCTTAATTATATGCCATTTTAGAGCAGTTGTGTACATGTCACTTCTCTCTACAACTGTTTTGTCAATGCAGCTCTAAAGGCTGTTTCATGGTTTCTCTCCTGGAGAATCCATCAATATCACTCCTCTGCACTGTCCTTGTTTTTGCACTGTTGTAAAATTCTACTAAACTAAATATTAAGTGTATATGCTTTAGATATTTCCCTTGACTTTTTACGAAAATAAGTTTTCCTAATGAGTGTATGTAGCAAGCCATCTAATTCCACTAGATAAAGGGTCAATAATTTATTTTTAAAGTATTTGGACACTTAAAAGATTTCTTGCTAACTAAATGCTTACATATTGTAATTTACAAGTTGAAAATATGTGGTCTTTTGCCCCCTTCATGCTTTTTTTGAACCTAAACCTAAAAGCATATTTATCTCAATTTTATTTATTTAGGAAGGATATTATGGTTAATTTCATTTTGTGAGACTTTGACAGGACATATGAATTAGTGTGTGATGTCACAGGAATTACAAAAGTGAACATTCAGAAAGGGTAAACACTTGTAATTAAATTAAAGTTCTTCCTGCATTTTATCATTTTAATGACTAGATCCTAAACAGTAGAAAACGTCTGATTTGAAAAATTGAAGACTATTTTTAATGTTATTTTAATTGACAAATAATCCTGAGTTCTCAGATGGTTTTCTGGCAAAATTTACTCAAAGCCAAATTTTATGCACTTTTTTCCTTGCAGTGTAGAAAACATGAATGTGGATTTTTCCCTCATACCTTCAGATTAAAGAAAAGTATAGTCTGAAAACATTAAGGTTTGTTTTAAATAGATGCAAATAGTTTAAAGCTCCTCACATCACTTCATCAACTTTGCATCTTGGCTGGTATATCTCTGCCATTTAAAGCATTATTTTTCAATGTTAATGATTTCTGTGGTCAGTGTCTATTTAAATAGAAACCTCTGCAAAGACTCCGAAGGCGATTAATAGCTTCCCTGGTTAGAACAAAACTTGCACAATTTAAATAATCCACCTACATGCATTAGCTTGTCAAGCTGAGAATAAACAATAATTTTGCCCCAAAGTCAGTGTTGCTATTTCAGGTATCTCCTGGTTAGCTGGAAAAATGCAGAGGGAGGCTGTGCTGGCAGCGTGTGGGAGCTGGTAGGGATGGTTAGGTCATGAATGTGCAAAAAATCAGCCTGTGTAACAGCAACGTGTCTAACCAGCATGTCTGGCCATTAATTATGGGGAAGGAGGACAGGAGATAAGAGCTGCTAACTCCAGGGCTCTGCCAGTCTTCTTTGGAGTGTGAGAGCAGCAAGGTATTATTTTACATGGATGAAATAAAATGGGCAGGCTAAGAGTCTTTTTGAGAATATTGGGTTGCCTTATGTTTCAGGTATACTTCTGTGCTGTGTGTTATTTAAATTGTTTGATCAGTAATTTTAAGTTTCATTTATTTAATAAAAAAATCAGTAATGGCCAAAAGAGCTGTTCTTATTCCTTTTATTATGCATTTTTGAAGTGTATCCACTGTAAGATTGTATTACACAGTGTTAATGTGCCTGAAGAGTTTAATTTTAGAGACTGTCTCCTCACTGGAGTTGTGTGGGATTTTTCACATGTGGTAATTATCATAGAAGTTTAATCTCTTTATTGGTCTTCTGATGTGTGCTGAAGCTATGGCTTGAATGTGTGTTCGTGGCTTGTATATTTAGGGCAGTGAATGAGTGCTGCTTTCAGTGGTTTCACATTCAGCATTTAACAAATGTGGGCATGGGCAAATACGATCCAGTACCAAGGAGGCTGTTGTGGACCATCAGCCTTGAACTCAGAGGGTTTCCTTAACTGACAGAAGTGCAAAGAGTCTCTTGTTACCCAGGGTTATTATGAATGACTACTGTGAACTGATAGCTTTTTGTTATTTAATGTCACTTTATGTTATTTGCTAACTGAAAAATGTCTAGGTAGCAAACTCTTCGGTTATCCATACTAGAAAATTTGGGAATAAACATTGCTCTCAGTCTCAGAGGAGTGTGCCTGGTAGGAAATAAGCTTTCAGAGTCTGTAACAGCATGCATTTCCTAGATTCCTTCCTTCAGTGCTCACGGTTCACCAAATAGGTTGCTGTCAACTTCTTTCCAAAAATCATTTGGTGCATGGCTCTGCCAACTATAACATAGAGGCTGAATTCCCCAAGAAATAGCAATTCAGTTTCCTTTTACGGACTTTTCTCTGGTGTTTGTTGCTATAGTTGTTTTCTTGATGGAGACTGAGGGATTATCTTAAATCCCTGTGGAGGAGGGTGCTATTCTCCTTATTTTAGAGATTGAAGAACTAGGTCCAAGTCATCACTTTGAGACTCTACCTTTAAAAATCTAAGGCTTAACTTCTGTTAATAAAATGCAGTCATGTCCACTGATTGCAATTAGAAGACCTCACAGCATTGAATATCAATGATTAATTATGGCTTGATGCATTTCTTCCCTGCACTCAGGGTTTGGAATTCTTTGATGTCACTTGAATGTGTAAACCAAAGCATTCTTTTCTCCTGTATTTACTTTCATATTAATTTATGGACTTTGCAGTGTCAGTAGCTGTGATTCTTAACAGCTTTTGTTGCACGATTTCACAATATTGCTAAAGAAGTTATGTCACTTTTTTCTATGTCAACAGTAAACAGATTGCAAGCCTGAAGAAACTGGAAACTCTTACAGAGCAAGTTCTTTGGACAAAATAGAAAAGAAAGTAATGTCTAAATTGCTTTATTTAACCAGAGAATATGAGATTGAGCGTATTCATGGCAGGTGGACTTGGTAGCAAACCACAGTAGTTCACACTTAAAGCATAGATTGTATTTATTTCTATACAAGGAAGTCTTGTTTCCTTCCTATTCTGTGTGGAACAAAACCTGAGACTTCAGTGGATAATAAGGAAAAAAATTATAGCTGAAAATTCTTAGGAACAGCTAATTGAGGTTGAGTCATGTCTATACATCAGTAATTCACTCATCTTAGTCATGAAACTTGGAATCTTGACGAGTCAGATCCATGGTGACAAATGCTGTCATTCCAGAAATAAGTTTAAAAGGTAATGTGACCAGGTGCTTCTCTCTTCCAGAGGCTGATAGACTGTCTCTGTCTCAGCTTGCATCTTGGAGTCCTTGGAGACAATGCATGGCAACACAGTTTGGTTTTCTAAATATGGATTATTTTTTTTCTTCTGTGTCTCACCTTGAGGATCGTTGATGAGTGGAATAGTTGCACAGAGAGGTTGTGCCATCTCCATCCTGGCAGTTTTCAAGATCCATCTGTATAAAAGCCCTGGATAACCTGAGCTGATCATGCTTGGAAGGTTCTGTTACTCTGTGATTCTGAGATGTTTTCTCTGTTGTGGATCACTTTGTCACCTAGGGCCACAATTTAGTGATTGCCATGCTTTAAAGCAGCCCATTGTACGTGGGAATGTAATTAGATTTTTTTTTTAATGCCATCTTTTTGAGTATAGTGAAATATATCTTCAAAATGAACATAATCTTCCAAAAGAAATCAGAATGTTAAAATCTCACTTTAAACAACCCTACCTTTTTCACAGTAAGAGTTCATCAAAGTTATTTGTTATTAAAAGCCTAAGGGGGTTTAACTCAAGGATTTCTTTAAAAGCTGTTCCCCATCTTCATGTTGAAAAATCCCTTGAGAGAAATTTTGGGATTCACTGGATTATTTTAGCTCCTTAATAGTCTGCACAGGAAAAAAAAAACCCAAATGTTTCAACATGAACAAAGCAAGGAATTTTGCAAATTGCTTTCAAAGTAATATCAAAGCCGACTTCTTGAGAGCAGAGGCAGCATCTTGTGTTCAGCTGGTCTGAAGGTCTGCTTGCTCACTATTAGTTAATATTTTCTAAAATCCTTGTGTATTAAGCCCTCAGGATGTTTATAGCACTTCTTTTCACACAGTGGGGCACTAGCAGTGAGGAAGAAATTCAAGGTCTTTAGCATAAAGCATGGCTAGAATGTTCCTTAAGAGGAAGCTTAAAAAAAAAAAAAAAGCCACATTTATTTATTATGGTCCATTTCCTTGTGTCAAAGATCAATGTATCCTAATTTACAAGAATTGCTTAAAAGCCAGGGCCAAGAACCTGGAGCCTTGTGTGTTTGCATCATTTCCGTAGCTATTACAGTATGTGCTGTTTAGGATGGAGTTACTTTCTGCAGTTCTCTGGTTTATTTTTAGCCTATATAAGCTCTCGTGGCTAAAGTGTGCTTGTGATAAAAGGCAGCAAGGGCTCTCAACTGGTAAGGTTTTCTCTGGGCTGCTTTTTTTGGTGACTGCAGTACTGTGCTGCTGTTTGCTTAGCAGTTGGGGGACAAGAAAAAGGCACTAAAGAGATGGATCTGGAGTTGTGGAATGAGAAGAAAAAGAGTGGATGAAGCCAAACTGTTGTGAGAATATAGGAAGTGAATGTGGGCTCTGTGCTTTCCTATGTGGAGTTATTGGTTCTGCTGCAATCCAGCTTTGTGAGATGCAGGTGATCACTTGTGGAAAATCTGTGCAGAGCTCATTTTTCTTGTTGTACCCATCTAAATGTTCTAGATTTTACCTGACGGCTGTAGTTGTTTGTAGGTTTGCTTTTATAGTGAAATGGAAGACTTTGCAAAAAAAAAAAAAGTGCAATGAACTTTACTTGTGAAACCTCTGGAAATTCATTTGGAGGATGGGAGGACCAAACCCTGACAAAAAATGTGCTAAAGGCCTGGCTTCTGTAATAATTCTGTTTTGTGAGGGTGGCATGACTCATACCACTTAATGTTCCTATCTCAGTATACAGTTTATTTTTAAGTAGGGCTGTAAAAATAGTGTTTTTCTGTACCAGTTGTTGCTATGACTTCACAATATTTCCCTAAATACGCTTGCTCATACTTTCTCACAGCATAGTATTTGGCGTATTCAAACCTTAATTCCATCAGTGTTTCCTGAGTGCTGATCGTTTTCATGCTTCTATGGAAAGAAAGGATAACTCCATGTATTATGTAGTTCTAGTTGAGGAGGAATAAAAGGGTTTTTTTTAAAAAACCCAGTCACCACAACCTGTTCATTCATTTAAGAAAATGTTCCTGTGTTTGAGCTTTTTCAGTCTTTCCATGTAACTTAGCAGAGTCAATTTGCAGGAATGGTATAGTTTAAGCTATTTTGTTAAAGGTAAGTGGACACTTTATTATTACTTCAGCACTTTCATTGGTTTTTTTATCTGTAATTGGAGGGGGAAAATACTGCTAGTATGGTTTGGGAGAGTGGGATGGATAACTGGATAGGATGGGCTGAAACCTTCCCTTGAAGTTTATACTTCAGGGTTTCTTTTTCCAAGATGCTGAACTCTGCAACTGTCTACCAGATCTCTTCCAAATGGCAGTGAGCACTGCAGTGGAAAGATGTTGGTGTAGTGGACAAAATCTGCCCTAACCCTTCCTGACGACCTTTGGAACCTCATTCCTCCTTTGTTCTGCATGGCATGCCTGGCTGTTTAATTTTAAACTAGTCTTATGAATTGGTCCAGTTAATTGGAAGCTTACTGCACTTTGGTTTCCTCCTTATGCTGCTTACAGCTGTCTAAAAAAGGACATGAAAAAATGCAAATACTTAAAATGTGATCTTTGCTTACCTTAATGTATTGTAAAAATTGCAAGGGACAAAATTTATCTGGAAAGAACACATTCCGTGTAAAGATGCTGCTAGAGAAACTGACAGTTGAATAATGTTTAATTTTTTCCCTCTTGGCTCAGTAAAAGCACAGGTGGAAAAGCTGAGTTTTTTTTGTAATTACTTAAAATGTGAAGGTTGTTACACTAACATGTAAAAATAATTTACCTCTATGTGATTTTCCTTTCTAATTTGCCATTTTGCAGAACCCTTCTTATATTTTGGCTGTCTTTTAAAAATAAAATTCTAACAATTGATGTTCCTGTTGTGATTTTTAGTTTCATATTCAGTGTTAAGGTTATGTAAGCTTTTTGTGAATTGCATTACGTAAATGAATTGGATGAAAAGCTGATAAGGAGAAACATCTTGTCCTCCCAGCCAGAGTAACTTTATGTTTGTGCTGCAACTGCCCAAAGAACTGTTTTGTTTCAGTAGCTGGGTTTTGTTATGAACAAGTGCCTACCCTTATGGCACTGTTATTTTCAGTGTATCCCAGAAATGCTAATTTAGTGTTGAATTCTCCTTGCCTGGGAGGCTTTCAGTGCCATTTCTCTCAGCAGTTTGTCATAACCACTGGGCAGCGAGGTCAGGTTTGGAGAAGTTTTCTGCCCCCCTTTTTGAAGGGGCCATGGTACTTTAAGGGAAGCAGAATTGACAAGGCAAAAAAATGAAAGGGAGCTTCAACTTAGAGTCTGCTGTAAAAGTATTCATCCCACAAGGGGTGGCAAAATCTGTTTACCTGTATGTATCCTTGGTAGTAGTTAGAGATAAACTTGGCAGGAGAAATCCAAACAGGAGAACTTGGTGAAGCATCTGCAGAGATTGGACAGGAATTTGTGTGTGTGTGTGTGTTTTGGGAGGCAGCTGTTTCCTTTCTCTCCTACCTCTTGGTCTCCAGCCCACAAACTACATTTATGGATGCAAGTGCCTGGATTTTTGTCTCAGTAATGTTTTTGATGTTAATCTTGCATGTTAGTTTAGGGTAACCCTAACCTTTTTCATCCCAGTGATTCGTAAAATTACCTGCTTTGATGAGAAGAGATTATATTTTTCTTCCTTCCAGCTGTGTCTATAAAAGTGAAAATGCCTGAACTGTTAATTACTTATTTCTAATAAAGCTCAGAATTCAGATCTGATGGGTTTTCTGTTTGTTTGTTTTGCTGAAATAGAACAATGACAAGAAGACATTTATTTTTCTTTAAATCAACAAATTTTGGCCTTCAATATTTCCAGTGGGTTTCATTGCATAACACAGATTTCCAGTGGAAAAGAAATAGGAATCAGTGCAGGTTATTGTTGCAGAAGCAAAGGTCAGCTGATTGTCTCTTAGGAATGCTTTGAAAGTGGAATAGTTAATGAGTAAGCATCTTGCTGCTCAATCTTTTCTTTTGGTTGTGATAGGAAACTTTACCATTAAATAAACTCAAGAGTCTAGTGAAATGTGATATGATCAGATGCATTGAGTGTTTTCTGGGCAACCTATGTCATGATAAGAGCCACAAACTGTGTGGTAGAAGTTTTCTGTTCCAAAATGCCCTCTGGCATCTCTAGATAGCAAAATATTGAATGAAGTTGCTTAACATATTTTTTTTTCATAAGTTCATACCTCCACTTCATTAATAATGCTCATAAATGTGGGTTTTTTTCTGTTTTTACAGATCCTGAAGGTGTTTAAGCTCTGAATACTTACAAGCTCTTCATACATAGCAATGTCTGGCTCATATGATGATTCCGTTGGAGTAGAAGTTTCTAGTGATAGCTTCTGGGAGGTAATCCAAATGTTTTATTCAATATTTTGATTTTATCTTTTATTCATATTGTAGAAAATCTGATTTTTGTGCACTGTAAATTGTGGAGAGAGCTGCAATACAAGACACGTTGGTTATTGTGATCTGCAGAAACAGCCTTCAGGGTGGAAATTACCTTTTGGATTTTGACCTATTTCTGTCCAGGGCTTTAATGAACTTGAGGATCATCCATTTGGGTAGGGCATGGAATTCAGAATTGAACCTTTGTCAGTTTTTATTGTCAAGGAAGGCCATGTGTGAGTAGCTTTTAAAATGATCAATGTTAAATCTGAGGTAACTGTTCCAAGCTGCTGTAAATGTACATAAATTACAAAAGTAAAATACTGTATGGATGTACTGCCTGTCTCCCATTTGTGTCTGGATATAAATATAAATATTTTTGAGACAAGTTATTCTCATCTCAGTGTAAAAGCATACATACAGAAGGATAATAGAAAGCACTTTGTAATATCAGTAATTTGTGCTGCCCCAGTCTGACAGACTTTCAGATGCTGTGATAATTTAAGCTTTAAAGAAAGGAAACTTCATAAAGCAGAAATACTTTTACAAAAGCAAGTCTTTTCCTTCAAGCAAAAAGAAAGGTTTGGCAGTGTCAATATTGACACGTTTGGAGGTAAGTACACTGTCCAAATTAGCTGTATTCAGTAGGACAAACTTCTACCATTTGAGAGGGAGCTCTTTCGAGTTTGACCTTCAGCAAACATGAAAATGCCTCGGGGGAACCTGTCTGAATTTACCAGAGACCTGTGTTTGACAGCTTGATTTTGGTGACCTGATACTGTACTTCCTTTGAAATGTAAGCTTTTCTAGACTACTGAACTGTGTTGTTTGTGGTGACAGCATATTACATTTTGATGCAGATCTCCCATGTTTTTTCAGTGTTTTCTAAAAGGCCTAATGCTAGTGAGGTTCTGGCTGAGTAAGATAGGTACAGTTTTTTGAGGAGACTTATTTACTATTATGTTAAATATGTGTCTTATTTATAAAGGAGTTCTTTTAAAATCACTGTTCTCTAAGCCTTGACCCTTTTTGTTGTAGGGGAACTCTGCAGGATGACTGCAGACAGGCTTTGGGACCATTTGATGTATAACCACAAAGATTGTTCTTTGTTGTTAAAACGGTACTTGGAAAGCCATAGCAATCAGCTGAAATTCCAGGTGATAGGAAAGAGTGAAACTTTTAAAGGGGTAGGAAGGAGGACCCTGGAATTACTGCTCTTGGAGGTGTCTCTCAACTGGCTGTGATCCTGAGCTATCACACGTGCTTTGAGCAGGGGATTGGGCTACCTGATCTTCAGAGGGCTCAGTTTTACTGTGTGGTTTGTTTTGTGCTGAGGCAACTTCCTGAGCAGGCTTCCTTGCTAGAAGTGTTTCAAAATAAAATAAGGAGGCAGTCAGGAAAAAAAGAATTCTGGACCAAAAGGGATATTTTGATGTGTGTTGGGCATTGTATACTTGGCAGCAGAACATGATTTCTGGCTGGCTGTTCTGTACCAAGCTGTTGTCTTCCATCAAATAATCATGACTAGAAGCATAAAAGCTGAATGAATAAGAATGAAATTTTCTGTAAACTAGGATGATTATGTTTGGACAAATTTGAGCTCAAAGAATTAAATCCAATAAAGGATGATCAGAAATGGCAATTACCTTAAGTGGGGGCCTTCATGAAAGTCTGTTTAAATGTATTTTATGCTTATTAGTGTTTGTGCTATTGGTGACTTATTTTACATCATTTTGTAAACACCACTACTTAAGTCTGTTTCCTTGGAATTATCTGTGTATTCTTTCCCAAAGGTCAGGACTGCAGTCTGTTTCATAAGCAATGTGAGTAGACTAATGTATAATGCATGAGCATACCTTTCTTTATCCTTGGATAAGGAAATGTTACACTTCCGTACAGCAATCAGTTGGTTTCCTTATAGGGTTTTCTATACTTTCTCTCTTTTGATATATAACCACAAAGATTATTCTTTGTTGTTAAAATGATACTTGGAAAGCCATGGCAATCAGGTGAAATTCCAGGTGACAGGAAAGAGTGAAACATTGTGCCTGTCTTTTAAAGGGGTAGGAAGGAGGACCCTGGGATTACTGACTGTCAGACTCACCTCTGTACTTGGGAAGGTCATAGGACAGATTCTCTTAGAAGCTCTGATAAGGCACAAGGAGGACAGGGAGGTGATTTGAGACAACTAAGGACAAATGTATCATGACAAATCTTGTGACCTTTTCCAGTGGAGTACCTCCATCAGTGGACAAGGGAAAAGTACAGGTGTTGTTTTTGCGGATTGCCTTTGACATGGTCCCACACAACATCCTTCTCTCCAGATTGGGGAGATGTGGATTCTCTGGGTGGATTGCTGGATGGAAAATGAGTTACTTGGGTCGTTGCATCCAGAGGGAAGCAGTCAATGTCTCAGAATCCCAATGGATGCCAGTTACAAGTGGTGTCCCTCAGCAGGGGTCTGTACTGGGACCAGTGTTATTTTATATTTTCATTGATGGCAGAGAGGGATGGAGGGCACCCTCAGCAGCTTTGCTGATGACACCACACTGAGGGTGCAGTGACAATCCAAAGGGAGCTGGACAAAGTTGAGCAGTGGCCCATGGGAATCTGATGAGGTTTAACCAGACCAGGTGCTGGTGCTGCCCCTGTGTTGGGCACATCCCTGTGTGGGATGGATCCAGGCTGGGGATGAGCAGAGGGAGCAGCCCTGGCAGAAGGGCTTGGGGGTGCTGTGGCTGAGAGCTGGCCCTGCCCCAGCCCAGAACCCCCCTGTGCTGGGCTGCACCCAGAGCCCCAGGGCAGCAGGGGAGGGGGGATTCTGCCCCTCTGCCCCGCTCTGCTGAGACCCCCCTGCAGGGCTGCACCCAGCCCTGGGCCAGCACAGCAAGGACAGGGAGCTGCTGGAGCCACGACAGAGCAGGGACACCAAGGGATCAGAGGGATGGAGCAGCTCTGCTGGGAGGAAAGGCTCAGGGAATTGGGATTGTTCAGCCTGGAGAGGAGAAGGCTTTGGGGTGACCTCATTGTGGCCTTCCAGTGCCTGAAGGGAGCCCACAGGGAAGATGGAGAGAGACTCTTGACAAGGGCCTGCAGTGACAGGACAAGGGGCAATGGCTTCACACTGACACAGAGCAGGGTTAGATTGGATATTGGGAAGGAATTGTTCCCTGCGAGGGTGGTGAGGCCCTGGCACATCACCAGAGCAGCCGTGGCTGCCCCATCCCTGGCAGTGTTCCAGGTCAGGTTGGATGGGGCTCTGAGCAACCTGGGATAGTGGAAGGTGTCCCTGCCCGTGGCAGGGGTTTGGAAGGAGATCATCTTTAAGATCCCTTCCAACTCAAGCCATTGCATTATACTTCTGGTTTGGAGTCACCTATCCAAACTAAATTTGACTGCTATTTAGTCTAAAAGCCATCCTTTTTTATATGTCTGTATGACTGTTATGTTTCTGAAGACTGCAACTTTGAATTCTGGTCTTAATCTTTCTCAAAAGGGTTAAACGGCTTAGATCAATGTGTTTGAGTTGATTTGATTAGAAAAGATGTGGTGCCTCTGGAATGCCAGCTGAGTGCTTGATGCCTCAGGTCACAGGAAGTAAAGAACTCCTAATCAATTTCGAAGTTTTTTTGTTACTATGGATTCTGACATTTATACTCTCGTTAAAGAGTAAAATATTTTCAAGATTTTTGACAGAGTAAGTTTTTGGTTTGTTTTTAGAGTCAGCTTGCAGTTTGTTAAAAGCCACCTTAGTATGTTTTATTGCCCCAGCTGAAAGCAGTGAATGTATTTGAGCTTGTACGTGGCATAGAAGTGACAGTTTGGCAGGGTGAGCTTTAGCGTTTGTTCCCTTGCACTCCAAAATAGCTCAAATTTATTTACTTTTGAACTGTGCTGCAAAGCCCATCTTTTTCTTAAAGGCGTTTAGGAAAGAGTGAGGTGGCTGGCTGTGGGACCTAGCTGAAAAACTGGCTGTGAAAGCTGGTTTTTGCTCACTGTATGCCTATTGAAACTAAAATACTTTTAGCTGTTGAAAGTTGGTTGTTCTGATGAGCTGATGAGAACTGTACCTTATAAAATGTTAAGTGAATTTCAAAGCTTTTTCCATTGCTGTTGACAGAAATTTCATTGTCTTTAGGACATTAAACACTTTGTTTTCTATCAGTTTTCTGACTCTAGAAGGCTTTGGTTTCTTTTGGAACTGTCACTGCCTTTGCTATGGTTTCTTACTAAAAAATGTGTATCTAGAGTCTGTAGTTGCCTGGTAGTAGCTTTACTGCTCTAACCCTGTCTGGTTGCATATGCTCAGACTGTCCATGGAGCAGTTCAGTGCAGATTACTTCATCTGTTAAGCTTTTTTTTATTCAGTTGCTATTTCAATACTGTTCATGGAAATTTCCAGCTCCAGCACTGAGAGTTAAGCTCAAAGCTGGAAATACAATACGAATAGTAACTTGTTTCCTCTAAAGGTTAGTATTTTTTATTACAACACAGATATGTTATCAGGCTCTGATTTATGGTTGGGAAATTGCTGTCCTGTTGAAAGGGAATTGGAGAAGTTGCTGTTTGGACTTGTGTTCATGGTGATGGCTTACTGTAGATCTGGGAGTCAAAAAATGTGGGTAGGTCAAGGCTTAGGCAGAAGTAGTATCTTGTATCAGAACAGCTGATATGACTGAAAAAAACAGGCTTTCAATATTATACGTGTTTGTTAAGTGTGCCAAAGAAATAGCAGCAGCTTTCATAACGAAATTGAAGGGCTTTTTTAATATTTGGTAAACCCAAGATATTACTATAAGGCATTTTGTGTTCTAGCAGGATGACTAATCCTTTTCAGTAGAACAAATCTTTTTCCTTTCCTCTAATTTCTTTGGGTGTTTAGTCAATAAAAGTACTTTAGGAGTCAGAGAATTTCATACATGTTTTAATATAGGTTGCTTAGAGAACAAAGAATTGCAATATATTGAGAAAATACTTTCTGAAGGGTAATTCCCACAATAACAGTGGAAGATTTCATCAACGTTTCAGTCGTTGCAGTGTCTTAAATTACGTAAGAAATTGAAGTTTCACTCTCCTAATTTATTTTTCTGTCAAGCCTCAATGTGCCTTGATGTGTCTGGTTAAGCTCATAACTCTCTGGGTGCAGAAATTCTAGAGACTGAGGAATCTTGTTGATATGCTCCAGGAAGGAATTCCTTCATCTGTGTTATTTAGCTGACAAGGATGATGTGCCTTGGGTAATCAAAGGTTGTTGCTGATAGCCTGAAGCAGGGTGGCAGCAGGTTTTCCAAGGGAAAGTGGAAAACATACAGTTTGAAAGCCTTTCTGTTTCTTTCTTATCTATCATATGGAGTCTAAGCATTTGCATGATTGCTGCACTTTCTGCATCCAGAAACAGACTGTGGCAAAACTGGTTACTTCCAACACTGTGTTGCTTTAGTTAAACATGAGAAGTGGGCATGAGACCTATTGGCCTTGTCCTGCTTGGAGTAGTTTTGGAATGCCCATGAAGGAATTTGTTATATTAATAATTAACAAAATGCATCATAAAGTTTGCTTTCTGTTTATTAAGTTCCAGCCTTATGCTTGGTAATCACTATCAGGGATATATTAAAAGAAAAATGCCTTGGGCAAGATGAGACCAATGCTCTTGTTCAGTTACATACCTGTGAAGGTAAGAAAGCCAGTGAGTGAGTGTTCCTAGAGATCAAAGTGGAAGTGTATTCATATCTTGCAAGGTAAGACATCAAAAGGAGCAGCTACCCTGCCTGTGGAGGCAATTTTAAATGAGCTTTAAGTCCCTCAGAGACTGTGTGCTCCTTATCCCCTAGGTGTGCTTCCTTATCTCCCTGACTTTCTGCTAACATCAGCAATGTGGAGCCCATTTATTGCAGGGGTGTTTCAAACACCTACTTACCCAAACAGAAATAGTCACTCTGAACAGCTGCTAAACCTGCAGCTGGAATTAGTTCAGCCCTGTGAGTGATTCCCTTGGAGGACAGGACTTGGTGTGCATTTTGAAGTTCTGAACACAGGGCTTTTGTTGCATTCTGAAGGATTTGCTGAGAATCATTAGCAATATAAGACCTCACAAAGTAGAAGTTGATCCCCTGTGTAGTATGGATGAATCAAATTTGGCCTCTGTTTGCGTTACCATTGTCCCCTGCCCCCTCCTAACCATATTAAAAAAAAGCCAACAAAACAAGCCACTGAAAAACCCCTACCCCAAATAAAAGCACCAACCAACCAAAGCAAGGTCCAAATGTAACACTGGATAAAAAATATTTGGACTCTGCAATAGTAGATTCCTGTCACATAGTCATTTTTTTAAAACTCCTTCTAACTTTGAGCAATGGAATATTTTTCATTTATATTGCCAGTGTTTGCTTTACTGGTGTGTTTGGCTTAAGATTTTGTGTGTTTAAGAGCTTCCTCAGGATTTTTCTTGTAACCAGGGGTGAATTTATATGCATAAACTTAAACTTACTCAGAGCTAGCTAGTACTCATAAGTCCTTGGACTGTATGTGGTAATTATGCACCAGGATCATTATTCCTATTTATAAAAACCACACAGTGGTTGTAGATGTTAATGCTGGTTGAAAAGTTTGGAAACTTCCCGTTTGACGTAGCTGGAAAGAAATTTTTCTCATTGTTAAATGGAATGCTGGAAATAGTGTGTCCCCAGGTTGGCCGTTGGTCTGTGTGGGTTTGACTATGAACCTTTAAAGCTTATTATTCTATGTCATGCCTAGGAGTATTTGCCCCTAAAAATACCCTTGTTGACTTTCTTTTGAATGGTTCCAGTTCATAAAGGCTGACTTGCTATGAATAAGCTCTGCAAGCTTGGAAAAGAGTTGACATCAAATCTATCTTCAGGCATTTGAAACTCCTGAAGTATTTGTGGTATAATGTTTATCATGGTGTGCTGAAATTACCTAACAGGAGTTTAGCAATAGCTGAGTGTTTGCCACCTTCTGGGCTGCTAACAAATGAAAATATTCTTCTTTTTTCTCTCAGTGTATCAGAAAAACCTGCAAAGTGCGTTTAGTGCTCTAGGCTTTTGTGCTGCTCAATAAAATAAGAATAAAAAAAGTCTTAACAGTTGAGGTAAAGGAGCCTACATAATTTAAGATTCTTCCTTTGTGTTTAGTGCTGTGAAATTGTAGAATAATGAGGTTGTAAACTCTTTGGATATTCCCACTAAAGATCCTATCAGTGACAGTGCTTGGCTCCCTTGGTGTAAGGAAAGCTGCCTGCACTGCCAGCTATAGGATGATCAGTGCCTCATCAGAGGGTGCCTCTGTGGTTTTTATGGATGTTACAGATTCCCTAAATCTTAGGTTTGGCAGAGGATTTGAAGTGACATTTCTGTGCTCATTCCTGAGAAGAAGTTGTAAAATCAAAAGGAATGCAGTCTTGGTTAAGCTAGCTGGAGACCTGAAGGCATCTATAATGCCTGTAGAGAGAAATGGGACAAACTAGAATCAACTGAGGTTTATTAGTAACAAAGATCAGTGTTTTTTGCA
Source organism: Acridotheres tristis (assembly GCA_037013685.1). Taxonomy (NCBI): domain Eukaryota; kingdom Metazoa; phylum Chordata; class Aves; order Passeriformes; family Sturnidae; genus Acridotheres; species Acridotheres tristis. The sequence goes on from CM072885.1 coordinate 64,403,818, forward strand.
GTGGAAAAACTGATGATTACTTCAAATTAGAACAGGTAGGGAGAGTTACACAGAAGTATGAATCACAATTTTCCCAGAATTAACTGATTGCATCAAAGAAGTGACCATTAAGGTGATATTTTTAAGACATAAACTTGGTTATTTCCTTTTGAAGTGTTTCTGACAACTAAGGGTAAACAGAAACTGAATTTGATGTCATATAATAAACTCTCAGATGGATGTAGTGTTGATGCTAAAATGAAAGTGGGATATAGTTTTTAGATATCTATTTTTCTTTTTTAAATGGTGAGAAAGTTTGTAATCTTACAATTTACTTTTCTGAAACAAATATTTTATTTGTAGGACATGAAAATTTAAACTTCATGTCTTAACTTCGTTCATGTCTTAGTTGTCTGCTTAACAGGAAATAGCCCAATGCTCAGAATAATCAGGAAATAATTCTAACTAGCAAAATCATGTATGTTCATGTACTGTACAGAACTAATTGAGAAATCTGAAAATTGCCAGGCATTATGTAAAATGGCTCTGACTGAAACAAAGATGCACAGGATTCTTTTGCTTGTGTTGTTCCTGGTCAGTTGCTACAAATAAAAGAATTCTTCATTTTTAATTTGCTCGATTATTTCTAGTGAAGGGGAAAGGGGCAGGTCTTGCAGAATGTTTGCCATTTACCTCAGAAACTGGAGAAAAAAGTCTTGAATAAACAATGTATAACATGTTTTTCAGCGTTCACAGTGTCTTGAGTGTGTTGCTAAGTTTTTCATTTATTGTTTTATCCTATCTACAGTTAATCTAGTAGTTCCTTGACCACATAAAAACTGAAATTCTTTTCCCTATTTTTGACTCTGTGGCTTAAGGACCTTATGTCTCAAATCTTGTGTCCTGCAGTGACAGGGTGCACATTCCACATCTCTAAAATGTGTCATTGCAGTGTGCCTAACTTAAAATGCAATTTTTAAAGAAACCACTGGGTTTTCAAAATGTTACATCCCAAGTTATATAACTTATGTTCTCTGTCATGGAACACAGAAAAAGTGCTCTATTTCCAAAATTCTAGCATTCCTCATAGGGCAAATTTCAGTGTAAAAGGCTTTGCAATACCAGGTTATTTTCTAGCATTGTAGGTCTGGTGGTTCCTGTTTATACTGATTCTAAACTGTGATGCTGAGTTCCTTCAGTCCTGTGAGGAGGAGGAGGCAGTGTGGGTGAATTATCTGTGGTGTGCACGCAGCCCTTTAAAGGTGCCCTTTTGTGGTCACAGTGAATGGACCATCACAGGTAAGCTCAGTTCAGTTGTCTGAATACCTGCCTGAAATTTGGCAACTGCTGGATATTAGCATGAGGTTAGAGTTTGCTCAGAATGAAGACATTAATCATACCACAAGGCAGCCAGCTCTCGTTCAATATTAGCATTTAAAATGCTAATTTAATAGTGAAAATGTATGAAAGGAAGTGTTTGTGCTATGGACATAAATCCCTGGGCACATAACTGGAGACACAAATTGATGCTAATATAAGGCTTCAGTAGTTGTGCCAAGCTACCATAACCTGTTTTGAAAGTCTGCTCAACTGTGAACCTACAGCTGGAGTAATTCTGAGCAGATGAATGATTTGTCTTCCATTACAAAGACTGTAGATATTCTTGGAGGAATTTAATTCCCTTAACACTTTGATTACATATGTATAACTACCTACTTCTCCATTTCCATTTCTCCTGAAAATAGAAGGTTATTTTTCATTCTTTCTTGGTAATAGATGCAATCAGTTGGCATGGATGCATTGACTCTCTCTGGTAGCTTCTTATCATCGGTTACATTGTGGCTTTTGTTTAAATCTGCAGGGGGTGTGTTTATGCATTTGTTTACATGATTTAGACAAATCAGTGACTGCTAACTAATGCCTTACTTAGATGCTAACTAAATTCCTTTGATCTGTTGAAGTGAATCTATTCCAAACCAAAAAACATGCTCAAATGAATTCTTTGAAGCCACTAAGAGAAATGGTTTTGTCATGTCATTGATGGTTTTTATTTTATTTTTTTCCCAGATTTAATGAGAAGGCCTAGCATATGTCTATATTTATCAGTATAGTTATTTATTCCTCCAGTAGTTAATATAGGGATATTTTTCCCCCCTTTTTAAGAGTGTTTCCTTGTATACCATTTTTCTCAAGCAAATGGCTTGCATGTACATCTGCTGACAAAAATATGAATAAATGTGAACCTAAAAGTTGGATGTTTTCCTCTAGGTCAGATGTGAAGCAGATATGATTCAAATGTAAGAATGACTAACGCTCTTTGAGTATTTGAATATTTAATCTCCTGCCTTGCTGCTAATCTTTGTTTTTCAGTCAGGTGGTCAGAGCAGATAAGAAACTGGCTGTGATATTTAATAAGCTGTGCAAGTTCTCTTAACAGAGTTCTTAGGTCTTGTTTAATGTTTACAAGGGCCAACCTGAGTGACCTTGAATTCGGTGGAAATGTTACTGTGGAGCAGTGTAAGGCTTTTCTTCCTTTCAGACATTGAGATTTGTTATTCCATGTTGGTGTGTGCACAAGAGTGAAAGGGGAGTGTTAATTATATAATGGATGTTCATTATATAGTGTGCATTTTGCTCCATATCCTCATTTTATTGTAGCTTGTACGTTGAGCAGCTGTGGGGTTTTTTTTCTTTAGTATTTACAATTCTAAGTATGGTAACTCCATGTTGTTCTGTCAGTATCTTTAGACGTTAAATTCTAGAGTATCCTTTGGAAATAATTGCTGTCTGGTTTGTCAGCAGTGACTGCCTTCTTAAAAATTATTATTATGGTTGATAGAGGTGTTGCAATTCTTCTTTGCATGTCTCTGCAGTTCTGTTAATCCTGAAAGATTAAACACAGCATAAATTTAAGGTATTGGGTACTTGATAATTAACATTGAAGAGGGAAATAAATACTCTATTATTTCTCTTAATTTTCTCCACTATTTAGAATATTACCAAGAAATAATAATGCAGAACAATTGTGGTGACTGCTGATAATTACATTGCAGACTTAATAAAAGATAAAAAAGTTTTCACTTTTAAATTAACAATTTTTTTTTTTTCAGGGGAACTTGTAGCCTTTGTTTAAATTGTTGCAATTAGGTTTTATGATTCATTGAGTTAAGATTTAAGGGGAATGACCCTGATCCCATAATTCATTATTTCCTACTGTATTATCTTACTCTTGGTTTACAGCATTTTTGTTAATTAGAGATTTGTCTTGTTTTAAGAGCTCTCAAGCAGAAATTAAGTGTTTGTCTCCTGGTAGGTTGGGAATTACAAGAGGACAGTAAAACGAATTGATGATGGCCACAGACTTTGCAATGATCTTATGAATTGTATTCATGAACGGGCACGGATAGAGAAGGGCTATGCTCAGCAGCTCACTGAATGGGCTAAAAGGTGGAAGCAACTTGTGGAGAAAGGTAATGCTGAGTTTGAACTCTGACAACTTTCTCAAATGGAAAAAAAAATGTTTCTGTATATCTTTGTTTTGGTAAGTATGAAGTAGAAATACTGTATGTTTTAGCCTATAATGGAGTCTTTGCAAGAGGCTCAGTAATATGACAAATGACCAAGCTTTTTTTGATGAAAACCCAACCAAGCAAAGCTCTGCTGTTTTGCACGTTTGCTTGTTTCTTGCTGAAGAAGATGAATCTTGCTTCCAGTATGGAGTCATGCTCTAGAGAACTGTCTGTTTCTAGATAATTACCAGTACAGTTTGAAAAGGGATTCTGAATAACAATGTGACTGTGGGGGAGAGACTAGTAATTAAAGACCTAGAAACTGCTCTAATGGAATGCTAAGCTGATGCTATTGAATATATTCTGCAATAGTTTGTCCTTCCATGGTTATTCACCCTTCAAAAAGTACATTGAGAAACTGAAGGCAGTTCAAAGGGGAGCTCACATGTGGAATATTGAGAATTGTGGTACAGGGGTAAGGACTCCAGACTAAATGAATATTATTTTTTCTGGCTTAAAAGTTTGTAATGCTCTAAATTTACATGAAAAGAAATGGTTCCCTTTTGTAGGTTTGCATCAACATTGCTGTTTACAAGTGAATATAAGTCAAAGTTTCAGGTAGTTTCTTGGGAATATAAGTTCCATGTGGGTGATGGTTACTGAGAATGACACTTTTTGTTGTGTTTAGGCCCACAGTATGGAACAGTAGAAAGGGCTTGGTGTGCTTTTATGTCAGAAGCTGAAAAAGTGAGTGAACTACATCTAGAAGTAAAAGGTTCACTGATGAATGAAGATTTTGAAAAAATCAAGAACTGGCAGAAGGAAGCCTTTCATAAGCAAATGATGGGAGGATTTAAGGAAACCAAAGAAGCAGAAGATGGATTTAGGAAAGCTCAGAAACCCTGGGCAAAAAAGCTGAAAGAGGTACAGCAGTAGATTATGTTTAGATATCCTGTGTTATAATATACTAATGTTTCAAATCTCTATAAGGGAGTAAACTCCCTACTCTTTCTGCTGGACCCTCCTTTCTCTTAAAGATCTCTTGCTTTCTGTCCTCTTCTGAAAATAAATATTTTTCTCTTGGTCTCTCCTAATCTTGGTGAGTTCAGTGAAAATCTGGAAAAAGTGGAATTTAAGCTATCATTTTAACAGTAGCTGATTTCATGCAATTGAAAGTTACGAATTGCTCAAATAAATGAGGGAAAATGTGTTTGTGGTTTTTTTCCCCCCCCTCATATAGCAATTCTTAAATAAAAGTTTGGTAGAAGAAGGGGGAGCAGGTGAGCATGGGAATGAGGGAAAAGTGTTTAGTTGGGGACTTTCTGTAACCCTTTTGTTGAGTCTGTTCAATACTTCTCTAAGCTGTGTGAGTGACATTTCTTGTATGGTGAAAGAATATTCTAATAATTTCCTTATGCTGATTCTTATGTGTTGTTCATTCTTTGGCATAAATGAAAACTATTTCCAACCCCTCCCCCCCCCAAAAAAAAAGAAATCATCCTGAAACAAAACCTGACCATTTCTTCATTGCAACATGATTTTATGGCTAAGATTTTATGGTTGCTATAGGCTGTTCAAGATGCAAATAATCAAATCTCCTTTGTAGGTGGAAGCTGCAAAGAAAGCTTACCATGCTGCCTGCAAAGAGGAGAAACTGGCTATATCCAGAGAAACAAACAGCAAAGCTGACCCAGCACTAAATCCTGAACAACTCAAGAAATTACAAGACAAAGTGGAGAGAAGCAAACAAGATGTACTAAAGGTATGCTGGTGTTTTTTCTAACCTATAGCTTGTGCATTTTTAATCTTTTTTCCTCCTGAATGTGCTGTGAACACCAGTTCACATAGCCAGTTGCAATCCTGTACCAAAGTTTTAGTTTTCTCCCAAGAATTTACTCTTGCCAAATTTTTCTTCTCTGAAGATGAATAATGTATGGCCTCTATTTCATATAAGTACTTTCAGCAGGGAACTAAGCACAGTAAGCCAGCAAACTTCTAGGGCAGAGTTCTACTTATTTACTAGTGAGGACTTGAGAATCTGAGAGATAGATGCCTAAAACTTGCTGACAACTAACTATGTCATCATTCTTGACTGCAGAATGCATTTTTTAAAAAATGAAGCTGATAAAATCCACTTGAATAACTGCTGTTCTGTTGCACAGTTTGCTTTATCTCTTCAGTGGGTTGCTACTGAGAGGCTTTTTTAATGTATGATTCCTCAAGGATGTCTTTTTCCTTTGAGAATGCTGTTCTGGGATCTGGAATGTTATGTTCCATCAGTTGGGATCTTTTAATTCCTGCCTGTGGACTACTTCTGTAAATGAGTGCAGAGTCTGAGGTTGTATCTGTTAGCTGAGCTCACAATATATGCAATTTATATTCACAAGAATGTACACAGTGTTTGGGGTTTTGGTCATAACTCACAGTGCACTATGTAAATTACTGAAGGAGAGAAGACAGCACTTTAAAAGATCTTAAAATACCTTCAGCAACTTGAAAGACTTCCTGCTCTGATTTACTCTGTAGCTCCTTTGGTTTTTATCTTTAGTGTTACATTAACATTTATCATGGTTTCTGTGAAAAAGTCAGGGAAGAGGCTTGGAGGTTTATTGTAACTGTTTCTGCAGTTTTCTTGGGTGACTCTCATTGTGCCCTAAGGTGGGTACAGTGGTCATGAAAAGAGATTGCAGCTTGGCAACTCCTGCTCTAAACCTCAGCCATTACTGCATTGATAAGCCTCTATTGTAGGGCAGTGATAAAATACGGTGCTAACAGATTGGTTTTGTACTCCTAGACAAAAGAAAAGTATGAAAAATCACTGAAAGAATTAGATAATGCTACTCCTCAGTATATGGAGAACATGGAGCAGGTATTTGAGCAGTGCCAGCAGTTTGAGGAAAAACGATTGCGTTTCTTCCGAGAAGTGTTACTGGAAGTTCAGAAACACCTTGACTTGTCCAACGTTGCAAGGTAAAACTGTAAGACTTCACATCAATGCTTAATGTTATTTTCCTTAAAAATTACTTTTTTAAGCTTAAAATTACTTTTCTGGGTGAAAAGTAATAAATGTTTCAAGTAGATCAGAGTTCAAAGTTCTGATTTCTTTCTAATGTGTTGCTTCAGTTTGAAAGTATAAGTGAAAGAGATAAATTTTTTGTTTTGTCTAAAATAAGATTAGCACCTATCTCTAACATTTGCCAGAAACAACAAACCTTCATTCTTGTGGTGTTTTATAATCAAATATGTTCCAATTAGAAAGGATTCAGCACTCAGAATCAAAAAATGCTGGATCAAAGGTTGGGAAAAGAGGGTTTTGGTGTATTATGTGTTCTGCATGTTTTTTGGAGAACAAATTAGAATTTATTAGTGCAGGACAGCATGAAATTTGTAGTCAATACATTTGTTGTTAAAATATTAGAGCTCAGTAATGAAATTACCTTAATCTGGGGATAAATTCAAAATCCATAAGTTAACCAGTGCTGAACTCTTGTCCATCTTAATTTCAAAGTCTGCTTTTTATGCTGTCATATGTATCAAGCATGTCTTGTATTTTATTCTTTCTGCCTGAGCCCTCACTGTATTCCAAGAAAGCTAAACTTTGGCTAGGGAGCTCCAGACACAGAATGATTGCAGTGAGTGCTGTAACCATGGTGGTATTTTACATCCCACTTCTAACAGAAGAGGTCACATGCACTCTGGTTAGTACTTCAAGTACAAGGAGAAAAGGAAGAATTGAATTTGGTTTTAATCTGAGCAGTGTCCCAAACTGCTTTGCTATGCTGTCACACAAATGTTAATGCTGGCATTGAGGAAAGGGGGTGAATCAGAGAGAGACAAGAACAAAAACAGAACAAGCAATAGGTAAGGGCAAAGTCACTTATTTTGACAGCATTACCATTTTGGGTTGCTTCAAATTCTTATGGAACTGCTGTGGGAGATAGAGGTTCTTTTTACTTTCAGAGTAGATAGATTGTAGAATTGCTGCCCATTTGATTCAGTTTCATCAGGTTAAAGGAAACTACAAAACAGAAATAAATGAAAAATAGTTGACCTAATAGACAAGGTTGGGGGAAGACCACATAAAATGACTGAGTGGAGAGGCAATGATTTCTTTTTAAGATACTTAAAATTCCAGGAGTGATCATAATAAGCATCAAAGAACAGAACTATTAGGGTGAAACAAGGGGAAAAGCAGTTACAGCTGCAGTTATCTATTACAGTTATCTGTTTCCTTATCTTTGCCTCTTTTAGGACAGAGATAAAAAATGTATAATTAGTCTTGAAAAGAAAATTTTACTTTTAATTTCACTGATACTAAAGAGCTCAGTCCAGAAAATAGCCTGCCATGTTTTCTACAGATGTAGACCTAAAGTTTATTGTTGATTTAACTGATGGCTACTAATGATGTATTTTCTTTTTCAAAATACATGCCTCTTTATTGCTTTGATAAATACATTGAAATGACTGCTGATGTAGAAAAAAACCCAACTGTGTATGTGTTAAAGCAATCAAGTATTATGTAGAAATTGAGAAATGTGAAAGTGTATTTTCAGAAAGTTTTAACTCCTTGACAGTGTAGCACTAATGAATTCTAATGACTAATGAATTCTAATTCTAAATTTTGTGCAATTTGATCTGGAAGGATTTTCACAAATTCTCTACCTTGAGTATAATATCATCTTAACTATATATATATAATAATATAATAGTAGTTCTGTCTTATTTTAAGCCTTGTGACTGTTGTGTTGAGATTTTTTTTATACTCTGAGTTCCATATTACACCATATTGGTGGCTTTGATATAAATGTATTGTCTGGGACCATGGTCTGGGATCAGGGGATTAGAGCTGTATCCTGCAACATGACTTCTATTTTGTTAGTGAAAAACAGCTAGAGTAAGAAATAAGAAGTAGTAGTAAGGTTCTTTTTCAGTGTTTGATATAAATAGTACAGTTAGTAAAAACAGAGAGTACCCAAACCCAGTAAAAGCAGTTGGCAGATGTTATACCTGCATAGGAAAATGTTTAACTCATTTACCTCTGCTTGAAGTTTGGAGGGTTTTATTTTTATAATTGCTTAAATTCTCACTGGATTAAAACAGAAGTTTTCACAGAGTCCTATGGACTTAGCACAAAACCAGTTTCTGCTGTCTTGTAGATAAGCTTTGAAATTCAAGAATGCAGTTCAGTAGTTTAAATACAGTCGTATGTATATATATTTTTTTAATGACAGCCAGTTAAATTACACAAGAGTCATAGTTTTAAAATCTGGTAAACAAGGATTTTATGGTGTGGTGAACTTTCAGCAAGTTTATTGTTGGGCTACTCTTCCCTTTTTACAGGCAGTTTACAGGTCTGTCAATTTTTAAAAGCTTATCTTTCTATAACTTTTTACCATACTACTGTGAGCTTTAAAATATATTTTTTTAAAACCATCTAGGGATTTGCCATGATTCTAAATGTTATACTAAATTAAAAGACCAATTTGTTTTGCAGTTACAAAAATATCTACCGTGAGCTGGAGCAGAATATCAAAACAGCAGATGCTGTGGAAGACTTGCGGTGGTTTAGAGCTAATCAGGGTCCAGGGATGTCAATGAATTGGCCTCAGTTTGAGGTAAGGTCACAGTACTTAAACCCCAGAATAGTTTTGTCTTTTTTTTTTTTCCTCTTTGTTTTTTGTAATATTTCTTTCTGGTGTAATTCTTAACTTCACGTTTCTAGCACTTAATCTTTTTGTTTTACAAGTCATAGTACTTTTCTTATCTCAATTTTCATTGGGCTTTTCTCATCCCACAACTTTTGGAGGTGATTATATTGAGCATCTGTTTAAAGAGAAAATGGGTAAATCAGAAAACTACAGTCACTTTTTTTAAGCTTAAGTCCTTAGTGCAATTGTTAGCCATTGTTTAGTTGATACATCTCTGACACCTGCATATGTTATCCTTTATGTTTTACTTCTCCCCTTTGGTGTCCGACTTCAATTTGAATCTCATTGCTGGTAGCAGATAATTGTAGTCTGTGCTGCAAAGACTGAAAAAGTCTGAACCAAACAGTTCAAAATCTGAAAATTGGTATTTAAAATTCAATACTGCTATAATAAAAAAAAGTCACCTTTACCCCGCTGGTCATTTTATTGCTGGATGCCATTTTCAAAAGGAAGGAGTTTTTCTAAGTAGTGCTCTGTTAACATAGCCTGCAAGAAATAAGTACAAAAATGTGTCAGTGCAGATCATACTACTTGTGTATGATGGCTGAAAGTGGAAGGAGTTGGACCAGAGTCATGGATTTAGTTGAAATAAGTTCTAGATATTAAATTAATGGACTGGGAGCATAAACTCTGGAGTGTTTCACTGTTCTTCTTAACCATAAAGGAAAATAGCACTTGTTTTTAAAATACTGAGTAACTTTAGATTAGAGGTTTGAGGAAGAAAATTCGTCACAGTACTGTAGAATTTCTTTGCCTGAAACACTGAAGTGCAGTTACTTCTGTGTGAGGAAATTACTATCCTTTTTCTAAAACATTATAATTAACAAAGGCAATGCTGCTGTTACTGTTTTCCTAATCAAGTTTTTTCTCGTTTACATGCTACAAGGATGACGTAAGTAAAAAAGTCATGATCAAATGACTATGACATTGCATTGTAAACTGCAGATATGCATAGGTCAGTGGTCTTTAAACTGTGGTAACTCAGAAATCCAATATGTATTTTACAAAGTTAAAATAATGAGGTATTTGAAGAAGTGTGCAGAAAGCACTGGAGTGACTGTGCTGCATAGGAATAATAGCAACTCTGAAGCTTCCATTTCCTGACAAAAATACTTACCTCAAATGCCATCTTTGGTGTAGCAAACTCTCTCCTGACTGTTTTTTTACCTTTAAGACTTCTGAGAGGAAGTATGTTTCAACATAGGGGATTTACTTGCATCCAGTTTGTTTTCTATTGATTCCTGCTTTGTATCAGTATAGTGTATATAGTATAACAGGATATCAAAGGTTGACTTTGACTTGATGCAGGAGTTGGGTTCATCTGCCTCTGAATGGTTCAAAACATCAAGGAGGGTCTACAAGTGGCATCATTAGTCTTGTCAATACTTGTGTTGATTTGAACCTTAACTCCTACAGATGGTTTTTTAGGATAATGAATTTCACTAAATCTAGAGTGAAGTACCTGAAGGGCTTAAATCTTAGATTTAAATTAGCTTCTTCTTTGTATGTCATCTGAGAGGGAAAAGTAAGCCCTGTCTAACAATACCTTTTTTAATTGAATGTTAGCATTACCTTTTAAGGCCAGATGTCTTGGCATTATTTGAAACTGTGAGCCCTCACAGTACATCTTTTAAATATCTGTACTGGCCAGCTCTTCTGATCTCACCAGTTGTGTGCCAGATGTCTGGTATTTTAAGTCTTTTCAAGGGGTTCAGGATATTAAACAGGGAAGTACAGGTAACCTTGGGATTTTGTGAGTAGCACAGATACCTGTTTGCATTGCTGGAGTGGGAACTAAATGAGACTTGTAAATGAAACGTTCAGAGCGACTCGTCTTTAGTAATTATTGGTAGTGTTGTATATTTAGATGTATGTTCCATAACTCAGTTTGAAAATTAAATGTGATGATTATTTGTTCAATTGAATTTCTCAATCACATTTTTGCATTCATTGGTAGGAGTGGTCTGCAGACCTGAACCGCACTCTCAGTAGAAGAGAAAAGAAGAAAGCTTCTGATGGAGTGACCCTGACGGGTATTAATCAGACGGGAGACCAAGTTTCACAACCTAACAAACATAGCAGGTAGCTTCTTTATGCCTAAAAACACTCACTGGAAAAGATCGTTGCCTTCAAATACACTAAGCTCTCCAGGATCAAAAAGTCACTGTTAAATCAAGTGATAATTATCTGCCAGCACTTTTAGTGATGTCTCTGCACTTCACATATTAATTTGGGAATTATTCTTTATTTTATAGCTCTCTTTCCATTGGGAGCTGAAAGAAACCAAGCTTCATGAGAAACTGATCTTCCTGTACCTGATCTGGTGTCTCTTCCTACCTTCCCATCTCTAGAAATGACAATAATACTTAGAGATGTTAGTTTGAAAAACATTTAGTCACATCAGAATTCTGGATGTGATACAAAATACAAATAATACGAAACTGTTAACATCAACTGCTTTAAAAAGGAATTAAGCTGGCCAGAAAAATTGCATTGCCTTTTATTGCAGGCAGTAGGAAAAAAGAAATTGTGGTCCACAAAGGATATTCTAAATGTCGAGGAATACTCCGTATGTGAGACTTTCCAAGCTTTCTTGAGCCTTAAGCTGCATTCGATAGATGTTTTGGTTTTGTTTAGTTGTGTATTTAAATGTTTTTGGCTGAAGGAGGGGTCTGCTAAGAAACTGCTTAGTGGGACACCAGTGACAATGTTCCCTTATACAGATAGGATCACCATAATGCTTTTTCTTTTCCAAATTAGCAGTGTTAGTGTCCAGAGTAACACAGTGCAGTCAGTACAATCAAGTTACAATCCCTTTGAAGATGAAGAAGATACTGGGAGTACTGTCAGTGAAAAGGAGGACAATAAGATCAAAAAGTTGGTGAAAAGTTGTTTTTTAATTGTTTCCACATTTGCACTTTCTCTATCCAGGGTTTTCTATTTTCGGTTTCTATAATACTACACTGGTCAGTGCATGAAGTGTTTTTAAGCAGTTGTGTAAGCAACACTGTAACCTAACTTGTCTTTTTTAACAGATGCCATATCTTTTGCTTGATCTTTGGCTTCAAACTACTGTGGTTATTGGCAGTTGCTAACAGAACTGTTGTTGCTTTTTTTCCTTCCTTTCCCAGTTCTATGAAATGTTAAAACTGTGTTTTTCTAGTGAAACTGTTTCTGGAGCTTTACTGCTCTGTGTCTTCTCACTAAATAAATCTGCTTTTAAGATGCTTTGTTTTTTTTGTTTAGGACCTTCTCGAGCAGCTGCCTGTTGCTTCAGTGTCCACTCTAGGGATATTCCACTCTCTTAACTGGCATGTGCATGCTGAACAGTGAACTTCCCTTTAAATGATTGAGCTGTTGCTGTATAATGAAGTTTTTTAGTGGTGGATTGCAATATAGAAAAAGTATTGGAAGCTGTTGTAGAGATGCACAGAGGTTTGGGAGGAAGGTTGTGCAAAGCAATTTAAATGTTTTACCTAAACCAGATAATTCTTCTCATCAACTGTGGCATCCCTTTTGCCTTTCCAGAGTAAATAATCCCATGGATTATGTGAATTTTTTGATAGAGAAGTTTTTTGTGTTTGTGGGGAGATTGATATGTGTTGGCCTTGCCTTTTTCTAACTTTGTAGATGCATTGCAAGGATGTTTTTATTTTTAGTGAGGTATTATCAGTTAAAGATAGATGAGAAGATAGCAGAAAGAAAGTTTCAAAACTAGGCCTTCGAGTGGAGTTTAAGCATATTTAGGGATATCTTAGTAGTATTTCTAGTATAGTATTTTAAAAGCAGGAAAGAGTAATTTCAAAATTGATTTTCAGTGTTAGCAGCTATGAGAAAAACCAAAGCTACCCTACAGATTGGTCTGATGAAGAGTCCAACAACCCCTTCTCTTCCACTGATGCGAATGGAGACACCAATCCCTTTGATGAAGACACCCCTCCTGCCATGGAGGTGAGAGTACGTGCGCTCTATGACTACGAGGGCCAGGAGCAGGATGAGCTCAGCTTTAAAGCTGGTAAGTTTGTAACGTTTATTTTAAAATATTTGTCAAAAAGGAGAAAGGCTGGGGATTTTTTTTTTTCTCTTCTGAAGTCACCTGTTTCTCTGGATGTATAGCTCCACATGCAGGATCCTATTTAATCATCATCCCTCCTAATAATGCATTTTGGTATCCCCTGTTTGGCAGCACTGACTCCTAGCTCTTTGGAATTTGTTGGGTTGTCTCTGAGATGCTCCTTTCTTAGCATCTTAAATGAAACAAAATGACCTGTAGAACTGAATAGTCTCTCTCTCCCTTTTCTTCCTTGGTGACAGTAACAGCTGCTGGTTTTTGCTGTCTGCAGCCCAGAATTGCAGGAAATCTTTTCCAACCAGGAATTCCAGAACAAGATTGAAGGAGTAGTTTAGGAAAAGCAAACAGAATTTCACTTTGTGCAAATGAGAGATAGACACTCTTTGAGTTTCTCTTTTCCTGTTTGTCATTCATTCCCCTCTCCTGTAACAACCAGATTAATTGTAAGAGAAAAACAGGATTTAAGTGTTGAAAAGAAACTCCAGAAAGCTTTTGGTTCTGCCTCCCTTTCAGCTGGAGTTAGTAAGAAGTGTGCTGTATCTATACCACCTGCTGTGGTTCTTAGGTGGATGTTAGGGCTGAAAATTAGGAAACCAGTCCATGTTGTAGCTAATCAGGGAACTGCAGGATGTCTGTTCTGCTGATGGAGAAGGGTGGTGCTCAGAACAGTGTGTCCCCAAGTCATATTCTAAATGCAGTTTGTGCTTTCTGAACCAAAACACCCCCCAGCTCAGGTGGTGGTGCTCTGCCTCTAACTCACCTCCTTCCTTTTTTGTTAGTGAAACCACTGAACATCTGATTTTCCTTCTTTGTAGACAAGTGTTGTAGGCTTCCAGAGTGGAGGAATGGGTTACTTGTCCATGAACCTTGCTGATTGTGCCCTGACAGAATTTCAGTAGTAACAAAACATCTGGTACTTTCTGTGGAATGCACACAAGCCAAAAGTTACTTTTCATTCTATAGATTTTTAACTGCTCCTCTTTTCTCAGCAGGGGATGGAAGCATGCTAATCCTCTTGAAATATATCTATGGTTCCTGTGAAGCAGCAAGGGTTTACAGTAATGAATCTTTCCTTGGCAGAATTATGCAGTGTTTATATACACAGATGTAATGGTTAAATACAAAGTTGGGTGTTCTGTGCTGGAGTACCAGCTGTGTCACTTGCATTAAACCATTGAACCGAGTGGCTCTCAGTGTGGGAGGTCTGTACAGATAAAGTAGAGGAGGTATGAACTGTGAGATATGTGCAGACTGCACTTTAAAAGAGTTCAGTACTTTGAAGGAAGAACATTCAAGAATGTTACAACACCAAATTATGGGATTGATACAATTGTAGGAAAGGGATGATGTGCTAGACCATGAATCCTCTTACAGATGCTAAATTATAGAATGGGTACTTAGTTTTTAAGCAGAAGTGTTAGCGTGACTAGCTTTACACTGAACATAGAAAAAAACTAAGGAAAAGAACTCACTTGATCAGATGGGAGCCAATTTAAAATGTACTCAATCCTCTGTTCCTCTGTAGATATCCCTACACTCCTAAGCAGCTGTCAACAGAGGATTAATGCATTTGAAGGATTTGTTCAAATGTACATGGATATTCTCAGATGGGATTTCCTTGGGTATTCACAGAATTTACCTACAGAATGCTTCTAAATGCATGTTACAGAATACATACTCTGGACAGTGTCCATTAAATGTACTTTAATACATGAAACTCAGTTTTTCAGTCGAGTACCTTTACATCTGGTGCTTTTTGACTTCTTTTTCTCTTGGCAAACAGCTGTGGGAGGCTTCCAAAGAGCAAGTTATTCATATCTGATGAGAGGCTTTATAAGCATGTAAGAGGATGGGACATAATTATTTACAATGTGTCTGTCTCGCCCTCCTGTGGCCCTCGGTGGCTGAGAATAGTGACGGGAAATGCTGTCGCTGCAATGTTGTCAGAATATATTATAGTGTGTTCTGCTTTTATCATCGCAGTGGTTTCATTGTAACTGCCGTGCAGATGACACTTTGAAGTGTTAATATTTTCTTAGACCTCCAGGATCACGGAGTTTCCAAGCCCAAGCTTTGATACAAATGCATTTGTTAGGGCATACTGTCATTGAAATGTGAGTTTTTGGTAGTTATTGTTTTTACTCTTTATTAACACACATTTCATGGAAGGTTTGAAATTGTACAGTCTCATTCTGCAGCACTAGAAAAAGTGGAAAAATTGTAATATGTCTCCATAAACCAAGTAGAGTCTGAAGTGCCAAACATTTGTTCATAATGGGTATTGGTTTTCTGATAAACTTTAAAATTGGAAGAGATAAAGCTTTGACCTTTTTATCTAAGTGAAGAGCTATAAAGATAAGTGTCTTGAGAAGATCTAATATGGGGCTTGTCCATTTCTACCAAAGAATTTAATAGTCCCTAGGCTAGTTTATATTCTCTTACATGACACCAAGATTCTCTACTATTTGAGACTGTAATAAGTGATTAATATCTTCATCATCTGTTTTCCTACTGCTAAGATAAAACACAAATCACTTCTATCTAGGTAAAGCATTTGACACAAATAAATTGCAAGGGAGGAGGTAATTGTTACTCAGTGTAGCCTTTTTTGTCTGGCTGAGGTGGAGCTTCCTCTGCTCCTGTGGAGCATCTTGGAATCTGCAGGCTCTCAAAAGTCAAAGTATTCCCTGAGGATGTGGAATATCACGTGTATTGTAGTCAAAATGTAGTTATCTTACAGTTCATAAATGTCTGAATGGACAGTCTGGAAGTTAGCAAGCAAATTCTGAGTTGCTCGATCTTTGTAGCATTTTCTTCCACGTTTCCCATAAAACCCCTAGACCATAAGCCTAATGAAACATTTGTTTGACTCGCACTAAGTTGGGGAAAATGTTCCTTCTTTTCTTCAGGGGATGAATTAACCAAAATGGAGAATGAGGATGAGCAGGGCTGGTGCAAAGGACGCCTGGACAATGGACAAGTTGGTTTATACCCAGCAAACTATGTGGAACCAATCCAGTGACAAAGGACAAAATAATAAACAGAAGTGTCACAAGAGCTCTGTAGGCCTGTACAGTGTATTTAGGTGAAGTGAGAAGAAACTGAATGGATGTATAGAGTGTATATATTTTAATGAAAAGGTGAGAGCTTGATACTGAAATAAGGCTGAATGAAAGACAAAAGCTTGACATTGTTTTCACAACTTGTACACAATGCAAAGGAAAGGAGATAGGTTGAAAAAAATAGTATGATAGGAAAAATACTTTTTAAACTTTTTCTTTCCACATGGTCTGTATTTGTGGATCCTAAATATTTTTGCATTTTCTATGCTTATGCCTCATCCTACCCCAGGTATGTGGCTTATGCTCACTCGTGTTTAATCAGTTATTTTAAGTGACCTTCAGTAACTTGCAACTTGAATTTTGAAGATTATTATAGTTAATTTTTTATTTGTTCTTATCAATGTCTGAAAGATGCAGTATTTTTTTATTTAAATGCTATGTAGTTAAGCACCTTTTTGTATGCTTTATCAATTAATACTTAAATTATGATATAGATTTAGTCACCACCTGACTGAATGAAAGCTCTTTCCATGTTGTAGTAATCTTTCTGTGTTGTCAGCATGGCTTGAAGTTGTAAATGGAGTTGTAAAACAAAATACTGTATTTAATAAATATCTGTTACAGAAGGTTATTTGTAGCAGAGATATCTGCAGGTGTCATGGGTTGGGATTTATTACAAATGTTCTTTATGTGGGTTGACACTTGAACTAAGAGTTCTCCATCTAGATCTTAAGTGGCATTCAAAAGAAATATAAATTATGCATAAGCCCCAGAAGAGTGGCTATTTCCAGCACATATTTGCAGGAAAAAAAAAAAAAAATCTCCTTTTAACTGCTAATGATTTTTGGGTGATTTGAAATGTTAGATCTGTGAAGGCTGATTATCTTGAACAGAGAAGACTGTAAAATAGACTAAATGCTTTTATTAAGAGCCTATCTATGTTGTGTATATGTACATATAATTTGATATTCCAAAATATGAAGAGCATGGCTATTAGTTATCAAGCCTTTTGGTGTCAATAAGATTTAGACTATTTTAAGAGTTTAAATTATAGGTATATTTAAATCTGCTTTCCTGCCATATTCATTACTGTACCATAGAAAAAGTATTCTGTGATTAGATTTTTCAGAAGTACAGTAAATACACTAATATACTCAAAATCAGTATTTGTGGATAAATTAATGAGTCAAAATATAAACTAGCTTTAGTCCAAACATGGGTTATTGTAGCAGAACACTGTAAAATCTACATTTGTTTGCAGTTACAACTTGGCCAGCTGTAATCGTGTCAAATATGCATTTGTGACATTGAAAACTGGGTTGTAAAACTACAGCAGATCTGTGTTAAAACTAAGTATCAGGTAAGTAGATATGCCGTGTTAGGAAGCTACACTGTAATGAAGTTAACAAATCTTTTTCAAGGTAACTATAAAACACTGTTGGTAGTCTTGGACTTTATCATTTGCTTTTTGAGCTTATAGATATATTTAGTCATCATTTTCAGTGAATCCAAATGTGCAAGCTTAGAAAGTGGATGTATGTATATGTCTGTCAACAAAAACTTACCAACATATTTGTTCATCCACAGGACAGTTGCTGAAATTGTCAGGAATTACTGGTTTGGGTCTCTGTATTGTAAAATATTTTAGAAAACAATAAAAGCTGGTAATCTCTTAAATACACAGAATGCACCTTTTCAATGACTATTTCAAAGTATTTGAAACATATGTATATGAAATAAATAATCCATGCATTTCATGGCAATTCATGGTGACAAAACCTGCATTGTGTAAAAGAGCCACAAACAGGAGTGTGACATGGGTGGCATTGTGCCATTAACAAAAAAGGAAGGTGCCATGCACAGGAATTCTTGGCAAAACATTCCAGCAAAATCTTCATGGAAGAAGAGGAAACTGTCTTTTATGGCAAACAGAGTCTACTGTGATGCTGCTTTCTGTGCTGTTGTCAAGTCTCAGATAGTGTGGGAGAGAAGCTAAGCTTTTTACTTCTTTTTAAATACAGTATCTGAGTATTTTCTGCCCTTGAGTTTTCTTGTTCACTGGCAGTGATTAATGTAGTGCTGTTTGTGACAGCTGGCTGAAGGTTTTATCTCCCCCATCAACACCTGCTGAACAGCAGATTGCAGAGGGTCATAAACACTGGCACAGGGTCTGGTTGGGGGCCTGTCGCCAGTGGTGCCCCTCAGTATGAGTTGTTTAATTTATTCATCAGTGCCTGGGGTGAAGGGTCAGTGGTGACACAGAGCTGGGAGGAGCAGCCAGTCCTTCCCAAGGAGCTCAGCAGGGTGCAGAGATGGGCAGAGGAGCTGTCTGAAATCCGGAAAAGGCAAATACAGGGTCCTGCACCTGGGGAAGAGTAATCCCAGACCCCAGGACAGGCTGGGGGTCACCTGCTGGAGAGCAGCTCTGAGGAGAAGGGCCTGGGGGTCCTGGTGGGCAGGGAGCTGTCCCTGAGGGCAAGGAGATCAATCAGAACTCTGTAAGGTACTTCTGCAGCTGCTTTACACTTCTGTGATCATAAGTAACTCATTAAATAATCAACTGCCACCCTTCTACTTAAGGTTTTAATAAATCTACATGTCCAAACAGGAATCCCTCTGGAGGACACACAGGAATCCTCCCACTTTTTATTACTGTAGTCAGTAACTGATTAAAAGTTCATTTATTTCATAGCAGTTCCTTCAGCTTTTATGAGAGACATTAACAAGAGCTCTTTGAACATCCAGTCACTGGTTACTTCAGCTAGATCATCTTAACACATGAAATCTCCAAGCCTGCAAGATAAAAAAACCCAGATCAATTGTGAAGTACTGTGGTGACAGACACCTAGAATCCATATGCAGAAAACACTGAAATTGACTGCCCTGGCAGAGATAAAACATTGTGGCACATGCAGGTGGATTTGCAGTGGGATGCTACATACAGCTGGAGCTTTGCAAGTCCCCTGCACTGCTGGTGCAAAACAGCATCCTCACACAACTGAGTGCTGCTGCTTGTAAATCCCAGTATATAGCAAGAGCTTGGCTTTGCACTGGGCAATGGTGTTAGGATGTAGACACTTCCAAGAGTGGAGAGCTCCATGAAACCTCACCTGTTTGAAGTGGTTATGCCTCATGATATATTATCAGGACAAACACTGCATTAGTACTAAATAAAAGAATTGAACTGGTTTCATCAACTGGTTTTTAATGTTGATCCTAAACTTCACGTCCATGTCCTGGGAGAAGCATTTGAATGCTTGATTTTTCTCTTCAAGAGAAGGCTTTTTCTGTATGAATTATTTATACTTCAGTGATACATCTGTGACCATGCTGTGCCTTTGAGGTTACCAGTTGCAGAAGGCTGGCCTGAAACCTGATGAACTTTAGGCAATGTATTTACAACATAGCTGTGAGCAGAGACAAACTTTGCTTAATGTGACTGAGCTTTCCAAAGGGCATCAAGCAGAATTTGTCCTTACCTAAGGGACTCTTTGGCACTGAAAAGCAGTGAAGATGTAGCTGGCATGACCTGGGATTGTACCTACATTCCACCATTTCTCAGCAGCACCATGAGGAGAGAAACCAAATAAGGAAGGAGGCTTGATAATAACTGGCAAACAGCACTGAACTAAAAGCTTTGAGTATTGGAAATGGCAGCAAATTTCTTAGAGCTTTGAAAAAGTAGGTGTCCACCAAAGCTGTAATACTACACAACTCCAGGCAGGTGCAAATGCAAGTACCAAACTCTGGTTATCAAATCAGCCAAGGAACAGACTGTTCTCAGGAGATAATCCCAAATGGTTCTCCCTTGTATTTATATGCTCTGGCAGGGTTGTCTGGCCAGCTGCAGGAGCCCGACTTGCTGTGGCAGTTGGATAGGTGAGAGTAGGAGAAAGTTACTTTGCCTGTGCTTCATCAGCTCACAGAGCTTGTGCCCAAAAAATGTGTATCCACCAAATAATACAAGAAGAACCCCTCCATTTCAGAATAGCTGTGCCATTCTGAAAATGAGGAATTAGCACAGGATCAATCAGGGAGGAAGGGTCTCCAAATATCTTCAGTCCCATCTCTGGCTCAACACTGAACTTGGAACAGGTTGCTGAATGTTGCTGACAATCTCCCAGGACAGAGTTCCCACAGCTGCTATGAGCAAACTGCTCCAATATCTGATTGTCCTCATCATGAAACCATCTTCTCTTCATGTCAAATTGGAGCTGTGTTCTGGGTTAGTGTGAATTAAGAGCCTTTGGTTTTTGATTTGCAAACCAGCAACCCCCAACATCATACTCTGGCAGGAAATTGCTTTCCTTTGCACATGATTAGAGGGCTCCTAATGCAGGACAGGCTACACTTCCCACATGTTTGTTTCTGAGCACACACATATAACAGTGTTCTTCCACATACCCATTTGTCAGACCAGCTGGCATGGAAGCAATTCTTTAGGGATTCCCTATACTCTGGGAATACAAATACGTGTTCTGGCCATTCTTGGAAACCACCAGCAAGATGTGGTACTGCCACACTGGGGTACAATTGGCAAAGTAGCACTCGAGGGCCACTTTGTCACCACTGCTGCTGTTCTCTGTCTGTGCCTTTCCTCTTTCTGCACTCCACTTATATCACCAACTTGCTGAAGAATGAGACACCCACCTCTATTCCATGGAAAAATTCATCAATTTTCACAGTTTATTCTGATGGCTTCCTTTATTTATTCTGTCCTGGGCCTAGGCAGTTACCATTAGGAGGAGAATAGGATATGGGGAGTATTTCCAACATTTCTTGGACAAACTGGTGTTCATTCTCATGGCAGAGAAAATGACAGCACAACACACCATGGGTAGTGGTACCAGGGAAGGAATCTGTGGGCTCTGGATAGATTTTGTCAAGATGGAACTCTGCTGAGAGATTGGGACATAAATAGTGTCAGGTCAGGGGAGTCAGTGTTGCTCTCAGTGCTGGTCTGCTACTGAGTGCTACCAGTCTGCTACTGGTCCTGTATCATTCACCAAAGTAGAGAACACTCAGGGCCTAATCCACAGCCACCCTTGAAGGTAAATTGTCTGGTTTGGGAGGTTTTTTGTGTTTCGGTTGTTTGGGTTTACTTTGGGCTTTTTTTCTATTTACTCAGTGTGCAGAGCAGCCAGTGAATTTTAAATACTGCCTTTTCCTCGCTGGAGATGGGCCAGCTCATCCTTCCTTCATGTTCTCCATTCTCTATATTACCTGTCTTCCACAACCTAGAGGCTGCTCTGTGATTGCAGGACCTGCTGACCTCCTTCCAGTTCACAGACAGAAATGCTTTTATTCCCATCTTGTCCAGAACTCACCTCCTGGCAATCAGCTGAGCTTGCAGTTTGCAGCAGGAGTCTGCCCAGCATGCACAGCCACAGAGAGAATTGCAAAGTGTGGCCTTAGGACAGAGGTGCTGTGTATTTCTGAGCACTGCCATGGGCTCATTCCCTCTGCAGCCTGGATGGAGACCTGTGGGCTGCCTGCACAACGTGGTTTTGAACAGCAGCAGCTTTTTGATATCCCAGCTTGGGACAGAGAGGTACCACTTCCTGAGACAGAAGGTCAGCAAAGACAGAGGAAACAGCCCTGCTGTGGTGTTACTTGCCTGTGACTCCCAGAGATGCATTTTTGGGGTCTCAGGATGTTTTTCTGATGTTAAAAGTCCCAGTTAAATAGCAAGATTGTACCACTCTTTTTTTCTTTTGTGTTTTTTTTTTCTGATTAGTTGATCTTAGTTTTGATTTTTGCTAATTTTTTAAAATCCTTGCCAGGATAACTAGTGCCAGACTCCTGTGGACAAGCCAGGAGCTCCAGGGTCAGGGCACACCTCTGGGTTGCCACGCTGAGTGCCCAGTGTGGGGACAGCACTCGGCACACGCTCCAGCAGAGATCCCTGTCCCAGTGCTCGGGTCTGTGCTCCTCTGTGGCTGCCTCAGGCCAGGACTGGCAGTGATGGGTGTCACCACCCCAAACAAACTTCCCCAGAGTCTGGTAAGAACTGGGGCTTCTGAGCTGCTGGGAGAGACCTGGAATCTGCTGGATTTAAGGCACAGAAGGTGGTGCAGACTGGAGGCTGGGGGAAAAGCTTTGGAGTTGATTATTTAGAAGCTGAATGACACAGTCTGGGGAGGGGAGGGCAAGCCTAAACTTGTGCTTGCAATGGGGTAGAAGGTGTACCAAGGAAAGGGCCTATCAGAGGAGATATTTTGCAAGCTCTTGAAATTCACTGGCACTGTGTCTAAGAGACCAGGTAGCTCTGTAAGGCCACTGTGATGTTTTCTCTGTAATTGGTATCAGAAGAGAGTAGAAAGTACTGCCCACATGTGATGAGAGTGGAAAGCCTGAGGATGGAGTGTCTGAGACGGTTCCCCTGTGCTGAACTCACCCCCAGGCAAGGCTCTCTGAGGTGGATTGGTACCTGTGTCACTCAAGCAGACTTGTCTCTCCCTGTAGTCACAGCAGATGCCACGCAGGAGTTCAGTGCTGATATCAACAAAGCCACATCAGCACAATGTGTGCTGCCACTCTTAGGGGGTCAATGGGACAGAACTCCCCAACACTGCAGGGAAGCCTTGTTGACCTGCAAAGAGAGAGAGGAAGGAGAGTCAGAAACATCAGCAGCTTTGATCTCACAACTCCCCCATTAATTAATTAATTCTCTATTATTCATTTTATAGACAATATAGCTCACATCACCAACTCCAGAAAATATTTCTTTTGACTTGTTAAACATCTTTACAGGTAAGACACATCTAAGAAAATATACCATGTGCATTTAAGTTGATGGTAAGTTCCCCAAATGACACTTTGAAGAACTGTGATTACCTTGCCTCAGTTACAGATTCCATCCAATTTTTGATTTAAATTGTCTATTTATTACTTAAAAATTTTAGTAAAGATACAATTTTAGTTATGTACTGCAATCTTAAGTGGTTATGTGGTATTTAAATTGCTGAATGAAATTATTCTGCCAATTGGATTTAGTACCAACTGTCCCCTCTCCTGTGACATGTTAAAAAATTCCTTGCCTAACTTAGTGATAATGTTGATTCCTGAATGATGAGGTGAGTTTGTAACCTTTTTGATAGAGTTCATAATTTTTGGTTGTTTATCTTTTGCATGTAGTAGGAAAAGCCCTGAGAGATTATTTGCCTCAGAGTAATCTTGGAGAGCAGGTTATAGTCCTGTCCTGCACAGTGCTGAGTGCTCTGTGGCACTGCCACCCACCCTCCCTGAGAGCAGGCACTGCCCCAAGCTGTTGGCATCAGGCACAACTCTGCTTTAACTGTAGCTGAGCTTTGTGGACTCTGGGATGAGGTGGGATATTTGATCCCAGAACACACTAGTACAATTCTGAAAATGCCTCCCAGTGACTGAGGGTGCTTTATTTTTGGCTGGGTTTGGGTTTGTTTTGTTTTTTTCTTTTCCTTTCCACCCCACCAGCCACATCCTTTAGAGCAGACAAACACTAAAATGCTCATAAGGAAATGTGCTTTTTAAAATTGTTATTATTCACTGAAGCACACAAGAAAATGAAGCATTTACGATATTCAGATGCTAACAAGACATTTCCTGTGTGCACATGAGCAGCAACCACAAAGGCCCCTGCCCCTGCTGCAGCATGGCAAGTCCAGGTTTGCTGCTCTGTACTTGAGGGAGGTTTTGGGAGCTGCTTCCTGGAGGATTGTGGCAGTGGGAAGCAGATGCCATCCTTCTCAGGGACAGCAAGATGAGGAAGCACAGCCCTGCTGGGCTCTCGCTTCCATCTTTCCATTCCATCTCTGCTCCTTTTCCTCCTCATTCCACTTCCCGAGTCAGGAATGAGTCAATAAGGCCCTTGCACTTATGGTGGGACCACAAAACCGACTTTGCCTGCAGAGAAGGCTTGGATAGCTCTGTTTGTACATTCCACAAACATAAATATATATAAATGAAGACTAAAACCCGATGGCTTTGATATTTCCCTGCAGCTGTCCAGGCACTTACACAACCTTAAGGGCAGGATTTGCCATTCAGCCACAGCTCTGGCTCCAGCACTGTCAGTTAACCTCAGGCAAATCCAATTCAAATGCAAACCTCATAGCCCAGCCCCATAAGGATCTCCTGTAATCCACACCTTAGCCTGGTATTCACTTTCAACACTCCTCCAGAGCCCTCCTGATCCCCAAACTTCAGAAAGCACCTGGGAAACAAAGCACCTCCCCACCAGAGAGCAAACAGAACCTGGTGACAGGAAACAAGACACTGCTGGTATTAAATACCTGCCTGGGTACCCCAGTGCATTCCTGCTTTACACACTGCAATTTATGTTTTAAACAAGCACAATGCAAAGTGCAGGTCAGACATCATTTGGGCAGCAGATATTCGATTTTTACTGAGCCTGTGATGGGCACAGAACTGTGTGAGTGATGGCTGTCAGTGAATGGCTTAAAGAGCTGCCATGACTGAGACTTTCCTTGCCATTCAAGGGCTTTTTGGTTGCCCCAGTTACAGGGTTTTACCAGATTTCTCAGCCCTGAAAGAAAATCTGAATGATTTTATAGAAGTTTGAAGTTACCCCTGTTCTAAGCAGGGAGTGAGACTTGTTGACCTTCCCATGCAAAATTTTCTGAGGCTCTCAAGTGGTGATGGTTATGAAAAGGAGAGGAAAAGAACCAACAGGATATATTTAGACTCTTAATGTATATTATTTGGGGAAGTCTGCACTGAAAGGAGAACCCACCTGCTGTTTCCCAATCACGTTTGATTTTTTCCTTCTTCTACATCTTTTACTGCCATCTGCTGGCTCTGACTGAATGGCTTCTTCCTTGGCCCTGGAGTACTTCGATGTACTCTATTCACTTAAGAGTTACAAGTTTCAACAAGGGACCCTCAGAAAGGGCTTTGGGGATGAATTAACTGAGAAACATAACACTTGTGGAATGGCAAGCTCAGGAAGAAATAATGGATAAAAAAAGGAGAAGATAATTCTGAAAAGTCAGCCCTTAAGTATTGCATTTCAGCATTTTGAAAACAAGTAATTTTGGGATTGTTTTCTTTTAATTTATTTTGAAGAAAAGTTTTTGTTTGTAAAACAACCCCCCAGAACTCTCCCAGTGTTTTATTTTAAACAGGTCTATATAAAAGGTGCCAAAATACATCTGGAGAGTCAATTACATTTTTGTGACCTTACCTGCAGCCAGGACGAGCAAAATGGCTCCAAGAAGCACCTCAAAGCTCTCTCAGGTGAAGGAAAGCATCTGTTTCCTTGGACAAGAGTATTCTGCAGTTTGTTTCTCTCTGAATGTGCTGTCAGGGCATAACATCCTGCAGGTATTGGTTGTTTCATGGCTCCAGGAAACTGCAGGTGATATTACAACTATCAGTGTCCTGTGAATGATCAGATGGGCATTGAGTCAGGCAAATATAATTCAGAAAAGGTCAGTGCTTTGATTCTGCTGTTGATAGAGGGGGACAGCATTAGAAGGATCTGTATTTTGGTTGGGCCCTGACAAATTTCTTCTTCTCTCCTCTTACACACAGCTTCTGGGTAAACACACCTGCTACTGCTCTCAGAACAGGAAAGGAGAGAAGGCTTCAGGTCCAGCTCTTCCATTTGCTGCAACACAAACAAGTGTTGAACCACTTAGCTGTCAGCAAGTCTCCTTCTGCCAGGAGCAGAGTTGTGACCTCCCTGTGGGTAGGTACCACATGGGCCAGGTTTATATTTTTTTATTCTAGGACATCCTTTCCTAAGGAAAGCACCGGAGCTGAGCACTTGCTCAGACAATTCCCTTCTTTTTGTCACTTTCAACTTATAAAACATCTTTAATGACTTGCTGTAAATCCTTGAACTGACTCTGGCCTATGTATCTGCCCACCCATTTTCCCTGTAGGATGTGCTACATTACAGCTGGTTGGGAACAGGCTCAGGGGAAAAGGAGAAAGCCCTTTTCAGAAGGGCAGGCTTCAGATTTAAGAACGGAATCACAGTGTCCAAGTCTGCTTTGACACATACCTCCTTCATGATACTTGCCAAGGACAAGAAAGAAAAAATTTGATGGCATACTCAAGAGCAGAGGAGAAATTTCTTAACTCTGATCTCTAATCACCACAGGAAGCAAGAGAAGAACCCAGTGCCATAGAGATATATCAGAGCATCCTTAATCCTGGTATAATACTTACAGAAAATTCACTTTCTACAGCATTCATGGGTAGAGGACACTCCTCAGCAACAAACACCCTTCTCTGAGTGCTGTCAGAGACAAGTTCACACTCCTTTTACCTTTTTCCACACGGAACAATAGTGAACAAGATGTGATTTATTCAACCCCATGGCAGGGTAGCACAGTTATTGATATTGCTAGTCTTAAAAACAATTGTGAAAAGAGGAGGTCCACCTCAAGTCACTCCTATCGGTGGAGATAAAGTTTAGAGCCAAAGGCCAAATGGCCTTCCCAAACCAGCTCAAGTCATAGCTCCAGGGAAAGACAACACTGTCTTAATCATGGAACCTGGGCAAGAAAAATGGGAACATGTCCCTGCAACCGGGTGTTCTGTGTGAGAGTAACTCTGTGTTACAGATTCTTGTGTTACAGATCCAGTATGACTAAACCTACCTGATTGTGCCAACAATCCATTTGGGAGCAGATGTCACCAATGTGAGGGGAATGCACCATGGAGCAGGGATGGTGTCCAGCAGAGGGGTGACCATCCAGAGGGTCCCACCAGCCCATCCCTGCTGCCCAGGTTTGGGATGAGCAGGCTGGTGACTGTCCCTGTGTTTGCTCCACAGGATGAGGAAGCCAGGAGTGATGAGGAGGAAGATGAGGGGCTGTGGGAGGATGGAGACAGAGGCCACCAAAGGCTGGGGATGGCACAGGGCCAGGTAGGAGACGTTGCCTTCCAGGGAGAGGGACTTGTCTGTGCTGGTGGAATTTGGGGTGTGAGGCCAATGGAACAAAGGAGTTAATTTTCTTACTCAGGTTCTAATGTGCCTTAAAAGAGATTTGTGAAAAGGTTATCCCTGATGGAATCTCTGAACAACAGGGATTGAAGCTTCCTGAAGTGGCCCAACCCTGCCTGCATGTATCCAAATGCAGCCCCAATCCCTGTTTTTGTGTCCAGCTGGGATGAGACCTCAGCTGCTCTTACTTGCCAGCTCCCAAGTCGTGTAGCTCAGAGTTTGCAGCCCTGAAAGGCCAGGCTGTGGTAAAACAGCCTGAGGTACCAGAGAGCTGGAGTCATTTCCTAGCAGGGAACTTGACTTGGAAGCAGTATTCCAAACTTTTGTCCACATTTATTTTAACTCCCACATGGAGACACCTAAAGAAGCAGAGGTGGAGTGTTCCTAACAAAAGGACATCCAAATTTATCAGTGGTAGAGAGCTTAAAATTCAAGTATGACAGGAGGTGCCTTTAGGACACTTCCAATGCCTTAGTATGAATGGAATTTAAATGAAGTATCTAAATCCTGACAAGCTTATATGAACTCCAGAGTGTTTTATAGCCATGGAGGGAGACAAGAGTCTGGAGTCTCTCCTGTAAAACTGGCTGCTGGTTTGTTTGACCAGGCATAGGAATAATTGTGTATTCCTTGGGGCTGTCCTTATGGACAAAGGTTTATTTATGTGCCCTGGGTTTATTCAGTGTATCTCCAAAACGATGGAAACTGATGTCATTGAAATGCCAGGGGTGCCAAATGCTTTCCCCAGGCAGAGCTCAGAGCCAGCCCTGGGGGAGGGGGTTCCATACCCATTTCCCCAATCCCTCGAGGCAGCAGCACTGGAGCCCTTGCACCCAAACATGCCCGAGGTGCTGAGTGCTGGCAGGAGGCAAATCCAGGGCTTGGACAGTGGGAGTTTGCACTGCTCCTGTAATCCCAGACTAGAGCTGTGCTTTAGAGCTCCCAGGAGCTGCTGCCTCACTCAAACCCCATTCAAAGCTCAGCATCCCCTTCCTTGGAATTATTGTTGTTCCTGTTGCTCTTTCCCAATACCATTATGATTGTTACTGTAAATTCCCACTCCATTTCTTCCATAACCCTTTGCTTCCCAGAAGTGGTGCTTCAGGAAATTCTCTCCAGCCTGGGAAGGTGCTTTTGGCTCCAGACACATTCCCAGTCCCCAGGAGCAGCTGGACCCGTGCTGTCCCCAGCAGGTGAGGCAGAGGTGCCTTTCCTTCCCTCCTTCCCTGCTGCACTTTGGCTTCTCAAGGGGTCTCTGGGGGGCTGAGGGGAAAGTTCTTTGTCATTCCAGGGCACAATAAGCTCTGATCCCACCAAAAGCAGGAGGAATAATTTTATCCTTGTTTTTGGACACACATTTTGTTTTTTCTCTCTTTTGCTGACACCGTGTGGTGAAGCAGCAGCTCCCAACCTTGTCAGTGCTGCTCCCTGGAATAGCTTCTGTTTGTAAAACAATTAATTCCCTGCTGCAATCCCAGGCACAGCCCCCCAGATCAGTGTGCAGTTTCAGTTACACCCTGACAGGAAAACTTCCTGTCTCTAGACATGGAAAATAGGGGAAAACTCAGACTGGACTGGAGCCAGAAACCAGAATGGGGGAAGGTGAGGCAGCTTGCTCAGCCCAGGCTGGGGATAGCACAGGGGCTATTCCCTGTTGGATGACACCCACGTGGAACAGATCCTTCCCCTCCTTTGTCCAAAGGCCAATGGCAAAGCATGGAATAACTCACAAGTGAGGCCTGGAATGAAAATGGTTCTGTTAAAATTAGGCAAAGAATGCAGTAAGAAAAAATGGGCATCCTTTTCATGTATGAAAAAATGTTGAGAAAGGGCATTTTGATTTGGTACCACCTCTCATTTCTTATGAATAAAACCCTACAGTGAGCAATCAGAACAGAAGTGGGAAAGCCAGGAGCCTTTGCCTTCCACAGTGGATTTAATTTCTGTTTTCTCTTCTCTTTCAGGACAGGAAAACCCACTTCTCCTGTCTTTGCCAAGAGCTTTGGTGTTTGAGCAGCCAAACCCCACAAGCTCCAGCCCTGCTGGCCTGCACTGGAAAGGCCCTGGTCCTGCCCATGGTGTGGAGTGAGTCCCCAGCTGTCCCCAGAGTGTCCCAAACCCAGAGAGAGCCCTGTCCCCTTTGGCACCTTGTCAGGAATGTGGGGCAGCCCTGGGAGCAGCTGGAGATGAGAACTGGGGCAGTATCTGAGACTGATCCAGGCCAGGTCAGAGTTTATCTGGACGGGTTTGGCCCCACAGGCTGAGTTTAGGCAGGATCAGGGTGACAGATGCTGCATTTTGTGCATCCTGGGAGTTTCTATCCCCCCTGGAGATTTCCTGCTGTGGCAGTGCAGGGAGCAGAATTAAACCTGCACCTCCCATGGGCATTGCTGGCCTTTGTCTCAACTCTTGTGCCACCAGACTGGGGGAATTTGCTGCTGTCCCTGCCAGCCCCACACACCAGCTCCCCTGTGCCGTGTTGGGAGTGTTTGCTGGGAATGTGCCTCATCCCTGGGAGGATCCTTTTGTTCCAGAGCAGCCAGACAGAGCTTTTGGGCTTGTCATCTTCAGAGCTTCATTGCAAAAGTCCCTGAAAGGAAGAAGGACAAGGAGGTTGGTCAGAGTGGCGCTGTCAGAACCCCCTGACAGTCTTTGTGTGTGAGGTTGTTGTGTATTTGCACTGCAGGGAATCAATGTCCCCTTCCCAATTCAGCCCAGCAGATCCCAAGGGCTCTTACAGGAATATTTATCCTTTGCTTCTCTTTGTGATAGCTTGATCTCCACCTGCCATGAGCAATTCCTTGATTTCTCCTGGAGAAAACCTCATGGCAGAGGCAGTTGACAAAGGAGCCCAGAGCTGTGTTTGGAGCTGAGAGTGCTGAGAGCTGCTTCTGCCTGTGCTGCCCCAGCCTGGTAATATCCACATGGAACACACTGGGAAAATGGGACTAGATGGAGCAAAAATCCCTTCATAGAAGAGGTTTTCTCCTGTACAGATCAGGCATGGGGCAGGAAGTGAACTTTGAAATCAGCTGATTTCCCCCAGAAATCATCACTCACATCAGCATGAATTACATGGCTACCACTCATGATTCACCCAACCAAAATCAAGAGCAAATGTTGATTTGGATTTGAGAACTTGAAATAGCTTTAAAACAGAATAAATCACCTTTTTCTTCTTCTTTCTTTCAGATGCTGGACTTGCTTTTGTGGACACGTGCTGAGCTCTCACTGCAGGGGACTGCCAGGTCTTAATGGCTGTGAGTTTGTGTTCTTCTCACTGGGGAATTAGAAATAGTTATTAATTATTTGCAAAAAAGTTTTCTGAAACCTTTCCTCTTTCATGCCCCGCTGTGTGGGACCAGGGCAGAGGGAAGGAGCAGAGGAGCAGCAGAAAGGCTCTGTGGGCACAGGGACCTCCCTGTGTCACCAGGGCACCTGAGGGAACAGAATGGACACCGTGAGGGAAAGTGGACGTGAGGCGAGAACAGTTTGGGGCAAAACCTGAGTTCATCTGCAGGGAAATAAGTAGGGGATATTTTGGAGGGAAAAGCTGAGGTGATCAGTTCACCCACCTTGGCCCAAGTTGTGTTTGCACAAAGTGGGACCAGAGGTCAAGGTCAATCCAAAGCCAACCCTGCTAAACCTCTAAGTCCCAGAATAAATTCTACAAGCTGCCCATTGAGGGACTAAAAATACATAAAAATGGAACTAAGAGCACTAAGAAGGCTCCTGGGAGCTCCATTACAGTGATGCCATAGCGTTTTTAACAGATCTTTAATTTTTTAATGACAATTTCTCTGCTGGGATTATTCACTCTGTGGGCTGTGGGGTTTATTTGAACTCCCTCACAGTGGCCCTGGCAGGAAAAGCAGAGTCAGAGCTCCTGGCAGAGGCAGGCTGTTTTCCCCCAGAGTGGATCCAGCTGCTGCCCCCCAGCCTGGCCAGGCGGGATCTGCTTTGGCTCCCGGCTCCTGCAGGTAAAGAATGCTTGGAGTCGGTTCAGATGAGATTCCAGCAGCCTCATCCCCGGCGCTTCCCGGGCAGCCGATCCGCCCTCCCGCCCCTCCCGCTCTCAGCTCCCGCCCAGCCGGGACCAGCCCGCAGCGGAATTTTCCCTCCAGCAGCAGGGGAAGGACACGAGCTCCCACCCTGGGACTTGGATTGGCCCTCTGGGAGATGCTGGCTGGGATTTAGATCATTCCATACATTTGCTGCAATTTCTCAGCCCAGGGGCTTTAGCTGACACGGCAGCACAAAGATTGTTCTCTGTGTGGTGCCCAGATTTGGGGTTCAGTATCAGCTTTGCTAGTTCAGATGAATTATACCCACAGCCCCAAATTCCCTGCTGAATTCCTGCTGGAATAACCTGGCAGTGCCTCATGGAGTCTGGATATTCCCATGCAGAGCTGCCACTGAACACCAGCTGTGTCAGGAACCAGCAGAGGTTCCAGGGAAGCTCAGTGGGACTGGGACAAAGACAGGTTTATATTCCATAGAATTTGCTATTTATAACCCTCATCCCCCAGCCCTACCGATGTCCCTGGGGGACACTTGACAGAGTTCCCTGGAATTCAGCCAAATTTCCCTCCCCACAAGCTCCAGTTGATATTTTAATAAGGAGAAAGAGGTGGCTGGACAGGCTGAGGCAGCTCCTGTGCCCAGGGGAGGACATCTCTCCCTGCAGAAGCCGAGTTCATTTCAGAGCCTCAGGAGTGGCCTCTGCAAGTTCTTTTCCCTGAGGAAAGGGATGCACATCCCTGCTTTCAGCACACCTTCAGTGGGACCTACCTGTGAAAGCTTTCCATCAGTTCTGTAGTTCCAGCTGGCTCCCTGAAAACTCCGAACTTGAGCCAAACAAAACTTCATCCAACTCTAACCTTTCATTTTAAGGCATCTCTGAGGGCTACTGCTTGGGGTTTAGTTTCTATATGAGGGAAGATTCCCTTGGCTTTAACAGTGCTGATGGATGATATCTCCAAGCTGGAAGGGATTTGGGGTGGGTGGGACATACCTGGGAGTGTGCAGGAGCTCTGGGAGGTCAGCACCAGGAATTGCTGTCTGAGCCCCTCTGCAAACCCACCCTGCTGACATTCCCAGGTACTGTCAGCTGTTCCTTGGGGTAATTTTGGGGTGTCAGTGGAGTCTGTCCAGGCTGAAGCATCACCAGGTGCCTGCTCAGGGCAGCCCCTGGCCCAGGAGCTGTGGGCAGCCCTTTATCCACATCCATCCCAGCACTGCCCAGGAATCCCAGTGCCCATCCCCGGGATGTGTGCTTGGCACGCTGTGTGCCACGGGCAGGACACTGCAGGCACAGCTCCTCCCCTGCAAACACCGAGGACAAGAGGTGCTGGTTCCTTTTCTGGGGCTCCCAGCCTCCTCCTGCCCCGTATTCCCAGCCAGCTGGGACACACTGAGGAAACACCAAGGAACGTTCCTGGCAGCGGGTGGCAGTCACCGAGGGCTCCGTGCAGCTCTGGGCCTGAAAAACAGCCCCAGCCTCAGCTCCTGCTGTGATTTTGGGCTGTGAACACTCACCTGCAGCAAACGCCCCTCTGCAGGCTGGACCAGCCCTGACACTCTCCAGAAGAACTTTGGCCATGGACAGAGTGAACCCTCAGGACTTATCCCGCACACTTCTTCTAGAAAAGGACATGGAATGAGCATCTTTATAGCTGTTGTGTAAATCCTGAAAAGGGTGGGAAACCAGAGTTATGAGAAGAGTTTTGTGCGGTCATGCCAGGTACTGGTGTACAAAACATTAGCAGAAAAGAAGGAAATGTATTTACATAGGAATTCCCTTGCTGGCAGCAGCTGCTCCCACCCCAGGCAGGACCTTCCTCATGACCCTGAGATTGGCTCAGGCACTTGGAGAAAAGTGCTGAGAAAGCCAAGATTCTGAATTCAATCCGCACGTGGGCCAGTCACTGACCATTGCTTGATTTGATGATCCTTGTGGCTTTTTCTAACTGAGAATATTGTATACCCAAAAAATAAAGAGCAAATAGTTTTCACTGGCTTTTTAAACCCACGAGTTTTTCCATTGGAGAGTACGAGGCACAGAGAAAGTGGGGGAGAGGAGGGAGAGCATCAGGTCTCGCCCGGCAGGTGCTGGGCCCGGGGCTCGGTTCGGTGTCTCCGGTTCGGTGCCCAGCAGGGGGCGCTGCGCTCGCACCGCCGCTCCGTGTCCGCCAGGGGGCGCCCCAGGGGGCGGGCGGCGCTGAGGGAGCGGCGGCGTCGGGGGGTCCCGGGTCCCGGTCCCCGCGCCCCGCCCGCTTCCAGCCGCGATCCAGCGCCTGCTCCAGGAACCGCCGCCCTCATCCCGGCACCGATACCGGCACAGCCCCGGCTCCGCATGGCCATAACGGGACAGTGCCCGGAGCCCCAGCGGGACCCCAGCCCCGCACCGGCTGAAACCGGAGGAGGAGCAGCAACTCCGGGCTCGACCCCAGTGCCCGTCCCGGAGCGGCTCCTCCGGCCCACAGCCATCCCGGACCCCATCCCAGCCTAAATCCCCCATCCCGCCCGCCGAGAAAGAAGCGGCTCCACCCGGGACCTCCAGCAGACGCCAGCAAGACCCGAACCCGAATTCCTGAGCCCAAACCCCGGTACCGGCCCCACCTCAGCGCCTCGGGCTCCGCACAGCGCTCTGAACGCCGGTCCTACCACAGCCCAGAGTGAGAATCCACCACACAGAGCAAAGCGGCAGCGGAGCCGCCGGCATTTATGGGCGGGGCCGGCACAGGTGTGAAGGGCGGGGCCGGCACAGGTGCGCGGGGCCCCAGAGCGGCTGCGCGGGGCGGGGCCCAGGGGATTTAAGCCCCGGGAATTATCTTTGGAGCCATTTGCCCCTCGGCGCGGGATGCTGTGGCTGGGCCGGGCTCTATATTTCTCTTTCTCTATATTTCTTTTCTTTGTATTTCTTTTCCTCTATACCTCTTCTTTCTCCCCAACCTCCACTCCCTCTCCCCATACACACCCCAGTCCTACCTTATCCCTCCATCCTCTCTCTCCTCCTTTTACCTTTCCTTCTCCCCCATCCCGGCTCTACTCTGCCCCCTCTCCCTGCTCCCATTCTCCCCCAAATCCACCCCACCTGCCTTCAGTTCTCCCCCTCCTTCCACGCTTCCTTCCCCCCCACTTCGGCTCCTCCTGTCCGCTCTCCACGATACCTTCCCCCTGCATCTTCCCC
The DNA here is from genome assembly GCA_037013685.1 of Acridotheres tristis. Lineage (NCBI taxonomy): Eukaryota > Metazoa > Chordata > Aves > Passeriformes > Sturnidae > Acridotheres > Acridotheres tristis. The sequence goes on from CM072885.1 coordinate 64,438,297, forward strand.
CTCCTTCTCCCACCTCCTTTCAATCCTCCCCTGCTGCCCGCACACCCCGACTCTCTCCCGCCTTCTGTCCTTGTCACCCTCTCCCGACCACCCCCTGTGCCCCCCTATTCCCGTTCTCTATCCCCGCTCTTCTCCTTTCCCCCCGCAGCCGCGGGGCTCGGGGTGCCGGAGAATAAAGCCCAGAGGGCCGGAGCCCGGCGCCCCCTACCCTCGCTGGAGTCCCCACACAGGGCCGGACCCGATCGGCGGGACCCCCCCATTCCGGTCCAACACACGGCCCGACAGCGCCGGGGTTCCGGCTTTCCTCACATCACACTGGGGGTCCCGGGGGGTCAGGGTGGGGAGGGGGTGTGGGTAGGTCAGGGTGGACCCCTCCTCAGGGCGGGTCTAGGGGATGGGAGGGAGGGCCGCCTTCGGAGGGGGGCGTTCCCTCTCCAGTCCCCGCCTCCTCCTCAGGACCCCCTTCGTCCGGAAGGGCCCCGCCCCGGCCCCTCCCGGGGACCCCCTCGTCCGGACCTGGGCCCGGGGGGAGGGAGCGGCCGTTAGTCTGTCTGGCGACTTTTTTTTTTACGTCTGTTCACGCTGCAGAGTGACGTGACCCCCTCTGCTTCTCCCCCCGGGCCCCGGAGGGGGGGGAGTCGGTGAGGCAATACCCCCCTCCGCCCCACCCCCCCCGGAGGGGGCCCACCCTGACCTCCCCCCGGAACCGACCCCCTCCGGAATGGGCCCTTCCTAAAGCCCCCATCCCATCCCACTCCTCCTTAGGAGGGGGTCCTCCCCTCCCATACCCCGGATCCCTTCTGATGAGGGGTCCACCCTCACCCCCTCCCCTCCTGACCCCCCGGGACCCCCAGTGTGATGTGAGGAAAGCCGGAACCCCGAGCGGGTCCGGCCCCGTGTGGGGACTCCAGCGAGGGCAGGGGGCGCCGGGCTCCGGCCCTCTGGGCTTTATTCTCCGGCACCCCGAGCCCCGCGGCTGCGGGGGGAAAGGAGGAGAGCGGGAGATGGAGAGAGAGGAGAGATGGGGGGTGAGGAAGGGTCGGGGTGCGGAGGGAAGGGAAGGTAAAGTCCAGGTGGGGGGACGAGAGAGGGTGGACAGAGGGGGAGAGGGAACAGAAGGGAGTAGCGGGGTAACCACAGGAGAGAAAGGCGTAGGGGGGGTTGGGTTTGGAGGGAAGGGATTCGGGGCGAGAGGGAAGGTGGGGAAAGGTGAAGAAAGAAGGAGAATACCGGGAGAAGGAAGGAGAGGTAGAAGAGAGGACAGGAGGGGAGACCGAAGACTCCGCGCCTCACCTGCGGAGCCCGCACAGGAGCCCCCGCCCGCACCGTGCTCTGAGTGAGCAAATGACGGACGAGGCGATTACCGGGTATTAAATCACCTCGGCCCCGCCCCGCACACCTGAGCCGGGCCCGGGCCCCGCCTCACGGAGCCCCGGCTCCACCGCGGGTTCCCCCCCGAGCCCCGCCCCGCCCCGCCCTGCCCGGGATGGGGCCGGTGCCGTCGCTCGCGGGGCGGGGTCGTCCTGCCCGTGTCCGCCGGGGTCCCGGGGCCGGAGGAGCGGGGCGGGATTGGCGCGGGGATGAGGACCGGGCTCGGCGCGGGCGGGAGGAGCCGCTCCGGGACGGGCGCTGGGGCCGAGCCTGGTGCTGCCGCTCCCGCTCCGGCTGCGGACCCGCCGGGGCTCCGGGACCTCCCAGACCCCGCCGGTCCCCGCAGAGCCGGCGGAATTAGTTTTGAATATTTTAGCCAGCACAGGCAGGTAATTGTCACGGAGAAACCCCAAAAATAAAGGATATGGTGTCGGGGTGGGGGGTCGGGGCACGGGCAGTGTTCTGCTTTAAATTAAAAATTCATTGGGAAAAATAAATCTATGGAACAGCTCGTTTCCAATCCTGGTCTGGCTTCTGTGTGATCGGCTGTGATTCCAGTTGTTCCCGTGGGATTTTTGGCTTGTGGATCTCTAATGAAGTGCCAGGCGCTAAGCACGACAGAAAATAATGGGAAAACTCTCTAGATCAGGGAGCGTCCCAAAGAGCTGGCAGTGCCCAGCATTTCTGGCTGGAATTTGGAGGAGACAGCCCCTCCTTTCACAGTGTTCCTGTGTCTCTGGCACTGCTCACCATCCCTGCCCAGGGTTTGGGGGCTCCAGCACAGCCCCCCCAGCACATCTCGCTGCTTCCTCAAGTCCCCCCCTTTAACCAGGAGCCTTTTTTGGGGTAGGGGCACCCAAACCCAGCAGAGTTGGCTGTAACCAGTTTTGGGGCATCTCCCCTCCTCACTGAATTCCCACTGCCAAAACCCAGCCTGAGGCTCAGCTCCCCGTCCCCTCAGTCTCTCCAAGGAACTGCCCTTGGATTTCCCAATCCAGCAGGGCAGCAATGCTGTTTTCCTCATTGTGTATCTTGATTGCAGTAACTGCTTAAGAAATAATTCCAAGAAATTCAGAGAATGAAGAGACAATAAGGAAGAGCTGCCAGCTCCAACCAAGGGCTGCTCAAACCCCTTCTCAGTGATTTAATTAACCAATGCAGATGAACCAATCCAAACAACACTGATACAATCTGATTATTTTTAATCCAGTTCTAGAGAAATATTGCAGATTATAGAAGAACATTTTTAACCCCAAAACTCTTCTGGAGATATGCAGGACAGGGCTGCACTGCACCCCCAAACTGAGAATTGGGAGAATTAGGAGAAAAGACAAATCCAGACTGACCTTCCTGGGAGATTGGTGCAGCTTCTGCCAGCCAGAACAATCCTTGGTCTGAGCACACACCTCTGAATTCCAGGAACCTGGGATGTCATCAACATCCTCCTGGGCCTTTTCATTAAAAGCAGATTTCCACAGAGAATTAATGAAATACAGAAAATTAGATGGAAATGGAAAAAGGAGCAGCTCCCCCAGGACAGCAGGCTGCAGCATCCAAAAGAAAATGAACAGAAAGATTATGGATTGGGACCATGCCAAATCCCAAATCCCTGGTGTGGAGTACCACTCTGCTTTGCTTTATAAATCACCGTTCTCTCCATGGACAGACCCTTCAGCTTTGCTTCCAATTCACCGAGTTCCCAACTGTGGCCACCGAGATTCTGCTGCACCGCGCCCAGGGTGGGATCCAGGGAAACGCGCGGGGTGTGGTCCCATGGGAACGCTGCCCAGGAAGCTCCCGGGGCTCAGCTGTGCTGCAGCCCCGAGGGAGATCTGGGAGATCTCTCTCTTCCCAACAGCTCCGGCCGTGCTCGGCTGTCCCGAGTTCCCACTGACAGCCACAGCTTCCTCCACCCGCTGCCCCGGGAGCATCCCTGAGGTGACACAGGAAAGGAGACACAGGGACACAGAGCATCCCTGGGGATGCAGGGCAAGAAAAAGAATTTTCAGTCTTTAGCCTGATCCAGCAGCTGGGCCTGGCAGTCGCTGTTAAAGCCCTGGCAGAGGCCATTCCTGCAAAATCACGGGGGGAAAGGGACGAACCTTGGAGCTCCTGGAGTTAGCCAGGAACTTTGCCAAAAGACTGGAAGAAAAACTCACATCCCTGGCAGAAACAAAAACAGAGGGAGAAAATGCAACCCATGGTGATGAAAAGAGAAAGGAATGATTGGAACCATTTGAAATGGATAAGAAGAAATGGCCTCACGTGATCCCGGGGGAGGTTTAGGCTGGATATTGGGAAGTCTCTGAGAGGAAAGGCTGTCCAGCCCTGGCACAGCTGCCCAGGGTAGTGGTGGAGCCCCATCCCTGGAGGGATTTAAAGCTGTGTGGATGTGGCACTTGGGGACATGGGACAGTGGTGGCCTCAGCAGCGCCAGGGAACAACTGGGCACCGTGATCTCAGAGGGCTCCTCCAGCCTGAAGGATTCCATGATTCCAAGGACACCTGTACAGAGGGAGCACAGACACACCTGTGCCTGCTGCAAGCACCATTGCACTTCCTCTCCTTTGCATGGCTGCCAAATATTCCCTGGAGACAGGGAGCACGGGAGCAGTCCTTGCTGTGGGAGAAGCCAGCAGGATTAGATCAAATTCCCTTCAGGAAGAGCTGACAGGATGCAGCCAGTCCTGTCCCCAGCTGCTTGGGAAGCTCCCAGTCCCTTCCAGTAGCAGGAGAGGGAAATCACCTCGTGCTGAGGGACAATGACACGAGAGCTGTGGGGAGAGGAATGGCAACACCACAGCTTTCCAAAGGGAACACCTGCCAGATCAACCTCCAGGACCTGTGGAAAACATTTTCCAGCTGAGCTGTGAGTTCATCTGCTCCTGTCTTCCACTCACTGACCTTTCAGCCATGGCCAGGAGCTGCTCTGGATGGAAGGTCCCCTCTGTGCCCATGGATGTGGCTTTTCCCTCACTGCCCCCGTGGTCTGTGGGGAGCTAAAGGAGAAGGAAAGGAATGAACAGGAAATAAAGTATCCATAAATACAGCAGATATGGCCACATGCCCTCACTGAGCTCATACAACAAATAATATCCCAAATTATTGTGATTAAATTCCCACTTACCTGGGAAAAGCAAGAGGGAAGATTCTTGGTCCCCATCTCTGACTCCTCCCTTTGCAGTAGCTGTCAACCTGGAGTGCCAGGACAAGGGGGAATGGCTTCCATTCTAACAGGGCAGGGACAGATGGGATATTGGGAACAAGTTCTTCCCTGTGAGCATGCTGAGGCCCTGGCACAGGGTGCCCAGGGAAGCTGTGGCTGCCCTGGATCTCTGGAAGTGTCCAAGGCCAAGGGGAGCACCCTGGGATAGTGGAAGGTCCCTGCCCATGGAACTGGATGGGCTTTAAGTTCCCTTCCCACCCAAACCACTCCAGGATTCCATGATTCTACACAAGATGGAAGGTGCTCAACTTTGAGCTGGGAATTTTAGGGAGACAACTAAATAATCAAATTAAGTCCAAGCCACTATATTTTATGGAATAGCAACCTCTAGACAGTAATAAACACTTAAAAAGTCAAGAGAGGTGCCCAAATTAGCAAATAGCCCAAAGCTGTAGTGTCTGAATATTGGGCTGCAATGAGGTGAACCACCCACCTGACCAGTGACTGCCAGGCTGGGACACAGCTGCTTCTTCCCAGTATGGAATTCCCCGAATAACTCCTGTTTCTATTTCTCCTGGAGGGAAAATGACAATAATAATTATTAATAAAAATTAAAAGGTCATATGTTACAAACATACAAACAGGTATCTATATATGTATCTATCCCACATATAAAATATTACATGTGTAGAGACTCAGTTAAACACTGAATTTGGCTGAAAGTTTCAAAACTAAGACAGAAAACTTCTTGTCATCCTGAGATTTGTTCATGCCGTGGATAAGAAGTCCAGGTGTGTTTCTGAATATGCTTAAAAAATGAAATTATTTGTTTTCATTTTTGGATCACCAGAGGAATGGGGAGATGGTGACGCCTGGTTTTGTTTTCCCTAAACACATCACAGATTTAAATAAACCAGAAACATCCAAAAATGGACAAGTCTTGCATCATGACTACAAGGGGTAAAGACTATTTCTGCAGCTTTTAAAATAAAAGCAATTATTCAAGAGCAGCCCTAGAGGTCTTTCATCCAACCAAGACTTGTCTTATGTGGTTCCATGCAAAGATCAAACTCATGGGAAAAACCCCACCCCAATAACTGAGCTTAAGCAGGAAAGAGAAATAATAAAATGCTGACCTTGAAGCAGCTTGTCCAGCTCTTTGGAGCCAGTGGTGATCTCGATGATCTCTGGCCATTGCTGGTGGAATTCTGTGGCTGTGGTGAAGCCCAAGGGAACAGTTTGGCTGATTCCAGCTCTGCTCCTCCCCACCCCATCTGGGTTATTTTCCAGCTGTCCATGAGCAGGGGTCACTTGTCCCATAGGAAAGGACAGTGCACAGCCAGACCCAGCAGCTCTGTGCTTGCAGAGGAATGCATTCAGCTCACACCTGGATTGCCCACTCCTGTGCATCCTCCTGGGAAATGCAGCAGGCTCTGGGATTTGGGCTCCCAGCTGTGCCCAGCCCAGGCTTGCTTTCACCTCGGTCCCTCGGGTTTCTGTCCTCACAGCAAATCCTGAACTGCACCCCTGTTTGACATCCCATTGCTCCTCACCCAGCTCCAGAGGGCTGCAGAGGCACTCCCAGAGCTCAGCCAAAGGAAGAAATGGAGGCAGAACCAGCAGGAAGGGCCAGCAGGAGCAGTGCAGCAGCAGGAACAAACGGGGAGCACAGTGGGGCACAGGGGATGAAGGAAGGGGGACACCTCAGCTCCCAGCCCAGCAGGGAGGGATCGATGCCCTGGCACAGCCTCGGATCCAGGCACAGCAGCTCGGGAGGAGCCGCTCCGGGGGCACCTCAGGCAGAGCTCACAGAGCCCCTGGCACACAGAGGGAGTTTGCCTTTCCCTGAACCCCTCACTTTCAGCAGCTCTGGTCTCAGCACCCATTTGTGCTGTGCCTGCTGCAGGGCAGGCAGATGGAACCTTCCCAAAGGGGATGCTCTCACAGCGTGTCCTTCCCTGCCCTTCTCAGGGCACAGGGAATGCTGACCCGAGCGAGGCCGAGTTCATCGAGGGCTCCCAGAAAACCAAAGGGGCTTTGAACCTCTTGGTGAGACATGGAGGAGTAGAGTTCAACTGTGTTTCCTTTCTCTTTCCAGGCCAAACTAAGGCAGATCCAGAATCCCCAGCTTTGGAGTTGTGCATTTCCTATTTGGGCCACTGAAACTGATCAATCTCATTCCCAGGTCTCAGGAGAAAATCAGCTTGAAGTAAACACAGGAACCCCAGAAAATCTGAATCTTTCCACCCAAGCAATAAAGCCTTACTGTGAATATCAAAACCTGGGCCTTCAGAGCTTTTTTATCATTAATTACATCCCTGGATTTATTAATTTCCTAATATTATCTCTTTCCAATAAGGGCATCCAAGGAATATAGAAGTGGATGTGCTAACCACTAGTTACCCCTCTGGAATGTCACAGCTTGGAAATATGGGCAGCTGGGGCTTTTCCTGGTGGTACTCATGATGTGTATTTTACCTAAGAGCTCCTTCCAACATCTTCCCCTATATCCACCAAAAATACACCTGTTCATTCCTCAGCTGCTTCTTCCCTCTTTTCCTTTATCCAACAGAATTTTAACAGGTCAATATTCCCCTCTGGAATAGCACCTTTCATTCCAAACAAAATAACAAATGAATCATTTCCTTTGACCTTCATTATTAGGATTTCACCAAGAGCTGGGGGATGGAAAATGATCCTCTCCTGGTCCCTGCTGGATTCCTGGAGCAGGGATTCTCTCCCTCCCCCTTTCAGGCTTTGTTCCACAGCTTTTGCTTCCAATCCTTGGATGCTTTCCCTTGTTCCAGGAGCTCCCAGCAGTTCCACACCCTCTTTTCTCCCACCCTGATCATTTTTCCAGGAATGGATCTGTGCATTTCAATTCTCTTTCCTCCAACAATTCCCACCAATCCAGACCGACAGCTGACACAAGAAGTGCTCGGTGCCCACAAATCCAAACCCAGACCTGGCCATCCCTAAAGCAGCAACTCCAAACACACAATCCTGGAAAATTTGCATTAATTCAAACCTAACATTTAGGCTTCAGCACCAAGTCAGTGCACACAACTGATCCACAGGAGTTGTGGGATTTTCTGCTCTTCCTGAAATGACATTTATTGCTGAGCAGTTCAGAACAAGGTCTGAGCAGACGGGACTGGAGAATCAACACCAAGCAACGACCCTTGTGCTTGACAGGGGCCTGAGGAATCCCAGTCCAGGATCTGGGCTTCTTTTCCCCTTTTTCACTGCAATTAACCTGGCACGGGGACTTTTGAATCCATCCAGACACTGAGACACTTCCTGAAACAGATCCTCCATATAAATGGGTAGTACAGGAAAGCTCACTGTCACATTCAGAAACCCTTCAGCAAAGCACTTGGAAAAGCAAAGGCAGTGTGAGATTACCTGGAGTGCCAAGAAACTGAAGCCAAGGTGGGAAACAAGCACAGAGCAAACAGCTGCCACTGCTTCTCTCTCCAGTCCTACAGCAAGCACAGCTTCCCTGGAATTTCACACTTTCAGCAGGTGAACAAACAGGAACTCCAACATTTCCTTCCTTTGTACCTTGGGCAGCACAGACCCACCAGGAGGACCTGGAATTCAAGGGTGGATCCAGACACGGCACGCCCACTTGCCACTCTTCATCTTTTATCCAGTTTAGCCTGGTGGGGAAACAAAAGACAACAAACATTTAAAAACATCCCTGAGATGTTTTGAGGATGCTCAGACCTGGGAGGAAGCCCTTCCCACCAACCTCTAGGCCTTTTCCCAGTCTGAGGGACTGGAAATGCACATCCAGACCCGAGTCAGATAGCCTGGGATGCTTTCTGCACACCAAACACCACAGCCCTGAGCACCAGGAGCCTCAAAATGCTCTGGATGCAATTCCCAGCCTCAGTGAACCCTAGGGAGTTAAACCCAGCAGAGAGGAGAAGAGGAACCCTGTGTTCCTCTGACTGACCCCACAGCACGGGCAGGATCAGGAGCTATTGGGTTTGGCTGCTCAAACACCAAAACTTTCAGCCTTGCTGGGGCAACTTAGGTGATTTTTCCCGTCCTAAAAGAGAGGAGAAAAAGAAAATTAAGTCCACTGTGGAAGTCACAGACTCCTAGCTCACTGTCTGAGCACACAGATGCTCATCCTCTGCAGCACCTGGAAAAAACTTGGAAAAGGCAAAAGTACAATGGTGTTTCCCATCAGAAATTGACTGTCTATGAACATCAATTTTGGACAAATTTAGTAAGATCACTTTCCTAGAAAAACCCCAGGCCATGGAGATCTCTCCAGGCAGAACTACAGTGAGTGCAGGGAGATGCAGTCAGGGATTGGCACTTCCTAAAGACCCCTCTGCACTTGGATGCTCTTCACCCTTTACTTGTAAAGAAGGGGGTGGCAGCTGCCCAGAGACACAGGGCCTTGGCAAATGGAGCATGTGGGGGAAGCTGTGAGGAGAGAGATGGAGAGAGCAAAAAAACAGTGCCTGTTTTCCTTGTTTCTGTTCCTCAGTCATGGGAACTCTGAAAACAGAGACAGATTCAGGTTGTGAGCACTGCCCTGGCTTTGATGGATACTTTTAGTTCAGGGCCTCAGCTCCATCCTCTCCTGAGAGCAGCAGAGAACTGCTGCAGGAGAGGAGCTGAGTTAGTCACAATCCAGGGGTGCAGCCATTCCAGAGGGGAAACAGTTGAGAGTAATTGACAGGAACTTTTATCACACACAGAAATCCCACGCAATAGAAACTGAACTGGACTTCACTGAGCTGTAGCACAAAGCTGCTCACAGCAGGTAAAGGCAAGAGGAGCACACAGCACCACTAAAACAGCACCTGGGCTTGGAGGAACACAACCCTGTCAAGTCAAGGGATGGTATTTGGGAACAATCCTGGCTGCCTGGAGTTAATTCAGGCCCCATGGCTCAGGCTGCAGCACAAAGTCAGTGCACACAAGTGATCCACAGGAGCTGTGGGATTTTCTGCTCTTCTTCCAATGGCATTTATGGCTAAGCAGTTCAGAATAAAGCCTGAGCAAACGGGATTGGAGAATCAACACCAAGACACGACCCCTGTGCTTGGCAGGTGCCTCGGGAATCCCAGTCCAGGCCCTGAGCTTCATTTGACAGCTTCTGCTGCAGTTAACCTGGCACTGGGACTGGTGAATCATAAACCAGACAAGGAGACACCTCCTGAAACTGAAATAACATCCAGCTGCAGCAAAGCCCACGGCCACATTTAGAAACTCTTCAGCAAAAAAACCCTTGGAAAAGCAAAGGTGACGTGTGGTGACCGGGAGCTCCAGGAGACTGAGGGGAAAGTGGCAATAAACAGACACTTCCACTGCTCCTTACTCCAGCCACGGCAGCTTCTGGCTGGAAGGCACCACATGACGTCTTCCCTTCGCCGCCATCTTGGGTGCTGGCAGAAGCCACTTCCGGCTGGGCCGCCATCTTTGGTGTGGTACCACTCGGCGGCCTGAGGCCGACCCCACTGCGATGCCGACCCGGCCCCGGTTGCCGTTCTGCCCCTGCCCCTTCCTGCATCGTACCTCCCATAGTGACACACAGGCTGTCCATGTGGAAAAGATTGCAAAGCCAGGCAATGGCTTCTGAAATAACCATGAAATCCAAGGGAAAGGCCATTTCCAAGAGATGCTGGAGGGCTGAAGGCAGCGTGTGCAGTTCTGAGCTGAGCTGCTCAGGCCAAGCCTCTGCCTGGGGTTTGATCCCCACCTCAGACCAAGGCTCCCTGCAGATCTCTGGCGGCTGCTCGCAGTTCACTGCGTGCCCTGACCAAGCAGGGAGGTGATGGGTTCTGCCAGTCTCAGTTTTTATTTGGTAGTGCAGGCAAACCCCGTTCAGTGCAGCAGTGTGTGTGCTCTCTGTGCTGTGCGAGTTATTGGTAAAGATTTGCTTTGCGGTCAGCGTGAGTGGCTGAGGAAGGGATTTCTGAGGTGAGATTTAGGTACCGTGGAATACACTTGTTTGTGACTATCCCATAAATTACCACTTGCAAAGCCCTTTGCAAACACACTCATCCCGTTCCTTTGCCTCCTCACAGAGCCAGCAGCTGGCTGGCATCCAGTCTGTTTAAAATGGGAAATAAAAAAATATCCGGGAGCAAGGCAGTGTGACTCTCACCACACAGTTCAGTGCTCTGGAGAGCTAATTCTTGTTTTGATCAGGTCCTTGCAGCCATACCTTACACTCTGCTAGAACAACACCACCTACTGTGCATTTGCCTTATGTCACCGTAACCCCTCAGATGACACCAGGAGCCTCGGCAGGAGCAGGGACAAAGGAGCAGGCAGGGAACAGGATCATGATCACCTTTTTTTTCCCAGTTTAATGTCTTCCAACTCTTTGGAACCAGGTTTTTCATGTATCACAGCCAGCCAGGTACTCAACATTTATTTGCTCAGAAGTTTTTCCTGCAACACACAAATCCTCGTGGCAATCCTTTAAATCCTTCCATTTGGAAGGATCCAAAATTGCTTATGAGCAATAATTCTTGAGTACCTCAAGTTTGAAACACATCCTCTGTGTGGCAGAATGAATTCAATCCAACAATTCCTAGTTAATTGGTTAAATACCAAGCTCTGGATTATTTTGGGATGGATTGTTGTACATTCCCCACAAATGAGTAGATGTATGCAGAGCACTTTATACCCACTTAACATATCCAAATTTTGAAGTATTTTGTTAATTTATTTTGCCTACAATTCTTGACTAGTGTGATCTCAGTTTGCAGAATTCTCTCATAAATTGTCCACTGGACATTTTATTTCCCAGGCTCACCTTGGTGTTTCTCAGAGTGGGCTGGGAGGTGCTTGCAGAGCAACTTGGAAACCAAGGAACAGTGACAGTAACTTTGTTACCTTTTCCCAGATCACCTCCAACCTTTAAAGGGAAGTGTGTCCTTTACCTGCCTCTTACATCTTACTCTGAAGCATCTGGTTGGTGGATTTTGCATTTGACTGCTGGACCCTGCAGATGTTTAATCTACAAACAATTTTGATTCCTTTTATATTGAAGAATTCACAATACTTCCCATTAAAGTCAGTGTCAGGTTTGGGGTTTTCCCCCGTAATGAAAGTCTTCAAAAAACTCCAATCCTTAAAACAACTCAACAGATTTTGTAAAACTGCCTCCATTCCAATATTAAATGTTTCTTGAGAAGTAACTCTTGACAATATAAAATGTAATTTATATTACACACTTTACTGTAAAGAAAAAGAAAAAATACTCAGCATAATTTTTGTATTAGGTGAAATAATTTCAGTACGCGAAATTATTTGGAAATGCTGTGTTGAAATGTTAATTTTTGCAATTGTTGAAATAGAACCTTTCTTTTTTATTGAAAGGTGGTATTTATCTTTTTTTTTTTCCCAAGAAATACATTTACAGAAATCGATTTGTATCTGCAAAATGTTTTTGTTTTGATGAATACCACGTTTTCTAATTACAAAATCTGGGAGTTTGGGAGTTCAATCTGTCTTTGCATTACCTTGTGGGATTAGTGTGTCCTGCTCCAGACCTGCAGGCACCTTGCATATCCCCTACCATGTAAAACTTTCAGGAATTCTGTTTTTCCTTTCAGATTACTCAGCTTACCCTGAGACCCACCTTATAAACACAAAAAGTTATTCATATCCATAAATCACCAAAGAAACTCCATCTATAGGATCCAGAAGTCATATGGGGTGCTTTTGCCAGTTCTCAGCACTCCAAATTCGCTGGGCTTGGTTCAATCCCCACAGGAACCTGGAGAAAGAAGAGAATCCAGACTGAGGGCGACATAATATGTTGAATAATTGCACATCAAGTGAGGAGGATGAAAGGGACTATTGCAAAACAGCTCATTTGCTTAAAAGGAAAAAGGCAGCATCCTGTGAGAGGAGGGATTTCTAATCATCTAATTAAGAAATATGTATGGAGTAACTAATCTTGGATTTCCTGGATTGGCTTGAAGGACAAGCCAGTCTCAATCAATCTGTGATTCTGTATTGTTCTAAGATCTATTTACATCAAGTTTATGGGAAGTATTCAGAGAATGTAGAGAGGCAGAAAATACTTTCCCGATGCAAAAGTTTTTGTTACCTGAGTTGGTAGATTAATTTCTTCCAATATAATTCGTGAAACGACTTTGAATACTGGAACAGAGGAAATATATTCTAAATTGGCAGCAAGAAAAGGAAAAATGAGATTACTCTATAATACTTTTTCCCCCCCATATTAAAATAAAAGAAAAAACCCAGGTGAAAATTGCATGTCACAGTACATTTCACACCTTGTATACTGTAGTTTTTTTGTTGAATGGGTTTTTCAGTAAACTCTAAAATTAACTTGTGGAAGGAAAAATTAACTAACAACTAACAACTTCTAACTGAAGAATAACTTTCTAACTGAAAATAAATTTGACATATCAAGTGCATGTCAGTGTCTTGATCATACATTTGCCATAACATAATTAAGCTATCCTCTTGACATTAATTCCAATGAGCACCCTCTTAGAAATTTTCAGGTACCCTGAAAAATGAAAACGGAAACAGAGTGACATATTCTTAAAGTAATGTAATGAACATAGCATTTAGGATTAAAAGCTATGGGATAAAATAATATATTTTGTTTCTTATGTGTACAGTGGGATGCAGTGAGGAGAACTGTAATAGCAGCTGGCTTTGCTGTCTCAGGGATGTTCAGCAAAGGATGCTCTCCAAAGACCTTCACTTTAGCTGTAAGAACTGCCAAGGAATTGTTGAAAAGTGGAGATCAGGAGGGCGGATAAAGGGAAAAAACAACCAGGACCGTGCCCTTGAGTGTTCAGGTATACAGAGAAGTAAGGCAAAACTTTGTGTCTGTAGAAACACTTTTTTCCTTGCCTGTGGAAAAAGTGGAGAAGGACCTGTCCCGGATGCTCCAGTTCAGGCATCCGTCTGGGAGAAAATTATGGATATACACCGAAAGTGATATGGGGAGAATGTGGAATAAAGATGGGGTGCTGGTGTGTGCCAAATGCAAAAGAGTAGAAATATCACCAAAACTACACTCGTGGAGGCTGCACAAAAACTGGCAGAAGGACAGGGAAAAGGAAGAAGACACAGGCAAGGAGCTGAGAAAGATATCGGGCAGTGGCAGCGAAATGAGGCAGCAGCGAGACAGCAGGGGTGAAAACTAAATGCCCTGGGGGTTGGGAACTGGAGGACTTTCATTCCGCCGGAATGGAAGTGCCGACGGGAGAAAAGTGGGAAGAAATAGGCGTGACCAATGCACACACCCCGCACTCCCTCAGCGCCCCACAGCCCCTCAGCGACACCTGCATCCCTCAGCGACACCCGCACCCCCTCAGCGACATCTGCACCTCCTCAGTAACACCCGCACTCCCTCAGCAACACCCGCACCCCCTCAGCGACACCCGCACCCCCTCAGCGACACCCGCACCTCCTCAGTGACACCCGCAACCCTCAGCAACACCCGCACTCCCTCAGCGACATCCACACGCTCTCAGTGACACCCGCACTCCCTCAGCGACATCCACACGCTCTCAGTGACACCCACAGCCCCTCAGCGACACCTGCATCCCTCAGTGACACCCGCAGACCCTCAGCGACACCCGCACCCCCTCACGACATTCTGCATCCCCTCACCCACAGCCCCTCAGCGACACCTGCATCCCTCAGTGACACCCGCAGACCCTCAGCGACACCTGCATCCCTCACGACATTCTGCATCCCCTCACCCACAGCCCCTCAGCGACACCTGCATCCCTCAGTGACACCCGCAGACCCTCAGCGACACCTGCATCCCTCACGACACTCTGCATCCCCTCAGCGACATCCACACCCTCTCAGCGACACCCGCACCCCCTCAGTGACACCTGCACGCCCTCAGCGCCCCACAGCCCCTCGTTCCTACCTCTCACGGAACACCCGGACCCCAAACACCCTCAGGAGGATCCCTGCGTGCCCCCGCGCAATCTCCCTCCAGCACCGCGCCCGTGCACCGCCCCTCAGGGACCGCGCGGGGCCGCGCACACAGACACACGGACACACAGACAGACACAGACACAGACCTGTCTGTGGCCATGTGTGTCTGCACTGACAGGCACGGACAAGCGGCCGGAGAGCGTCCACTCACGCCGTGCAATGCCGTGTTCCCGTATCATGGGATATGCCCTGAGTTGGAAGGGACTCACAAGGATCATCGAGTCCAATTCCTGGACTGTTCCCAACACTCCCATCTTGTGCCTGACAGCACTGTCCAAAGGCTTCTGGAGCTCTGGCAGCCTTGGGGCTGCGACCATTCCCTGGGAAGCCTGTTCAGTGCCCCACTATCTCTGGAGGAAAAACCTTCTCCTGATATCCACCCTAAGCCTTCCCTGACAGCTCCAGCCATTCCCTGAGTCCTGTCCCAGGAGGAGATCAGAGCCTCCTCCCCTCACGAAGAAGTTGCAGATGCGTGCGATGAGTTCTAGATTGTAGATTCTCTCCGCCGTGCCGTGCCGTGCCGTGCCGTGCCGTGCCGTGCCGTGCCGTGCCGTGCCGTGCCGTGCCGTGCCGTGCCGTGCCGTGCCGACACGGGACGCACACCCGACACCGCCCGCTGGCTGTCGGCGCGGCCCCTTTAAATGCTAATGAGGCGGCGCGCGTGCCGCGCCGGCCCCCGCTGACTGTGTTAAAACTTCGGCGGGGCCATTTTGGGGGTAGTAAGACCGAGCGTGGCCGAGCACCCAACACCTCCGCCCGCCACCATGAGCGAGGCGCCGGAGACCAGCGCCGCCAGCCCCGCGCCCGCCGCGCCGCCCGTCCCGGCCGCGGCTGCCGCGCCGCCTGCGCCCGCCGCCCCGGACGCCGCTCCCAAGAGCGCCGCCGCGCCGGGTGCGGCTGTTGCTGAGGCGGCTCCCGGTGCCGCCGCCGCCACCACAACCGCGGCGGCCGAGTCGGCGAAGAAAGTGCTGGGTGAGTAGGGGGCCCCGCTCCCAACTTCGCGGCGCACCTGCAGCGGGGCAGGGGGTCCGCCCGCCGCCGCCCTTAGCCCGGGCTGGCGTGCTGCCCCCCTCCCCCCCCGCGGTGAGTCAGGCCGGGCCGCCTCCTCCTCCGCCCGCGCGGGCCGGGGGAGCCGCGCGGCGCCGGCCGTGACGCGCTCCGGAGCTGGGCGGGAGCCCGGGAGAGCCTCATCGGCCCCGAGCGTGCGGGACAGCGAGCGCGGCACAGCCGGGATCAGCCGCTTCCCGGTACCTGCCGGCGGCATCTCCGTCGGGAAGGGCTGCTGGAAACCATGTGTGCGTCTCCGTAATGTTAAAGTCCTGGCACAACTTTTCTGTGCATAAAGAATACTGTCTTAGTAGCGCTTCCAGGTTTAGTGGGGTTTGTTTGTTTTGAGGTTTGTTTTGCGGGGTGGGGTTTAGTTTCTACTTTATTATCAAAAATGCAAACGAAATGTCATGTTGCCTTGTCTGCTCAAGCCCAGTGCATAGCAAGTGTGACTCTTTTTCACTGTGATTGAATAGGATCAACCTGTTGAAAAAGACATGACTTCAGTCTGTAGGCTACTGCCGATAGGGGTGTACTGTTTCTAACTGTGTAACTTCCGAGGGTTTGGTGAAGGCAAAGTTGAAGCTGACTTACAGTGTAGAGTCCCAAATTTCCTTAAGGATACACAGGACCTTCTCTTCTGAAGGGGAAGATTGAGGTCTTGCTGCAAGAGAGAGAAGCCAGCTAAAGAATTTCTCTTGAGTTAGGAAGAATTCTATTCAAACAGAGATTGGAGGCACAGCTTGTGTGTTTTTTTTTCCCCGTTACCTCATTTGTCAGTAATTAGTACACAGGAATCAGCACATCTGTATCTGCTGGTATATCTGGCTACTTCTTGCCTTAATGTGGCTTGTTCCGTTCCTGGTAATGTTTTTACCTTGTTCACCTTTTCCTATTGCTTGGAGAGAAGGGATAGGGGGAAGTGAAGGTAGAAGTGCTTTTCCTGAACTAGCAGGAAAATGAAAACCACCGTGGTGATGGTTTTGCAAAATGGCCTTATTGCTAGGCAAGCTTTTTATTAGGAATGTTGAGAAAAATGATCACTGTAAAATGCTAATTGGAAATGGACTTACATTCAAGTCCACCTCAAGTCCTTCTTTCCATCGTTCCTTGCCGTTAATGGTCACCCATGTAGTTATGTTCACTTAAGCCTTCTTTTACAGAGATCCTATTAGAAGCAAAGTCTTGTTCTTGCTTGGGGCATCCAAATATCTGACTTCTAGGAATATGGGTAAAGGTTACTCTGCTTTCTCTTTTCTCCTGGTCACAGGAAGCTTTGGCTCTCCTTTTTGAAAGGCTATTTTGTCATGGGTGGGAGTGGCTGATGATTGTTTCCTCTGATAGCATCAGAGAACAGCATCTTGTAGAAATATGTGGGCTTCCACTTGCTGGTGAGATGTACGTCAGCACATCTACTGCCTTCTCTGAGTCATCAGTTTAACTGGTTATTGTGTTTTCCTCTGGGCTTGTCTTCCTCCTGGCCAGACTTCCCTGCTCAGGCTTACCGGTGACTGTGCCATGGATGTTCAGTGTCGTGCTGTTGCCTGAGTTTTGGCCCGCAGTGATACTTAGGGGAGACTGTAAACATCTGCAGGGAATGTCTCTAGCACACTGTGTTAGGGGGAATATACTGGAGTCTCCCTCCTGGAACAATGTTGTTTTTAAACAGTGTGTGTACTCCTCCACTTAGCAACAGCCAACTGCCGTCAGAATGAATTTTGACTGCCTCTCCTTCCTCAGCCTCTTAACCCCTCTGAGGGTTTTTGTCATACTTCCTAGGCTTCTTCCTAATCTGGTTCAAGTAGGCTAGCAGATTCCAGAGCTGTTTTGCAGGGGAGGGAAAGGATGATGTTGAGGGAGGCAGTGGTACTGGCACTGTTTCTCAGAACAGGCTGAAACCTGCAGGTACTGTTGGCACTCTTTCTGTGTTCCCCCGTCCCCTCCTGTTGACTTGTGTGAGTGCAGGGAGCTCCTGTAGCCAATGCCATTGTGGTAGCAGGAAGTGTCCGTATGTGGTGATGTCCCTATGAAACTAAAAGCACAGCTATAAATACTGGTGCTGAACACTGTTTACTGAACCAGTGTTGGGCACTGAAACAATGTTTTCCTGTTCCAGTAAACAAGAATTCTTGGGAATGTATGTTGTATTAGGCAGAGTCCTTTTTTCTTGGTTATAACTCAGTCATGTTAAGACTTCACTGCCTCTAAATGAGAACATTTTCTACTAAAAAGTGTATTAAAGGACACCAAAAACTTCCCCTTCTAAAAGGGCAATGAGAAAGTGCCTGTTATTGACAGTAATAGCAGCAGCAGTGCTACAGTGCACTGCTGTTGTCAGATGCTCTTACTTGAGGGATGTATGAAAATGGCAAGACTTCATGAGACCCAAGGTCTGGCTAGGTCTCTCATCTCCCTGTGAACATTTAGAAAAGAGTACAGGTGTAGAGTAGATGAAGGTACCAATTTACAGTGTGTTCTTGCCTCTAGCGGAGTGGCTTGGACTTCTAAACTGGACATTCTCTCATCTGTTTTCCTTCTAATTGCCTCTTGGGTTCCTGCCACCTCCAAAACATGTATGTGAGGTTTTTAGCAAACAGTCATCTGTAGGTGATTAGACCCTTTTCAAGTAAGTACTGCCACAGGTTGCTAGGTAGTTGTAATCAAGCTATGTTAACAAGTAACAACTCTTAAATTATAGAGGCTAAAACTCTGCTTTTACTAGAGGTTTGAAAAGTACAAGTTTGTAGTGTCCATCCAGTTGCTGTGAGGTAAGGAGGGGTTGAACTGCCTCGACTCACAGTTCCTCCTACACATTCCTATAAGTTGGAGAAACAGGTTTTGCCAGGTCCTATAAGGCACTGCAGTGTGGCTTCTAAGTAGATGCTGTTTTACTGTTGAGGAGCTTGCCTTGATCCTGAAAGTCACGGAATGTAAAATTGAATCACTTTGTAAGGAAGCAATCAGATCATCTTAGCAATAGGAATACTGGAAAAAAAAAAGTAATGTGGGGTCTTACTTGGTTAGTGTGATGCTGGCAATACAAGAAGGAGCTTTTCCACAATAAGGATGTACTGCCTTTCCACTTGAGAGGGTTGCACAGTACTCGATACTGCTTCTTTGGGCAGTTCTGGTTTCCAAGGAAGAAAGTTGGGTAACTGTAAGTGAAAGAGGCATTCTAAACAGGTTCCTTCAGCTGTGTTTCATGTCCAGCTACTAACCTAAAGAGACCTGATGAACGGCAATGGGATTTTCAGCTTTGCTGCCCATTTCTGGGATAAGAAAAAAAGGGATGGATGGTAAATTGTAAAAATAGAGCTAGGTTTTGTGCTGTGTGGTAAACCCTTGGCTGAAGAACAGTGTGTTAAAGCACTGTATCTTGTTAATGCATTAGAATGAACTAGGAGATGAAAGCACACTTGGAGTGTTAAGGGAACAGAATAAATCTGGTTGCAATTTCATATGCTATTTTTAAAGTATTTTTGTAACATTATTGTACTTTTTTATATTTTAGATTAACTTCTTTAATTTACTTTCCAGCCACCAAAGTTCTTGGCACAGTGAAGTGGTTCAATGTCAGAAATGGATATGGCTTTATCAACAGGTATGTTTAAATTCTGATAGTTGTATTTATGCTGTACTAAGACTAGTAGTACACGATAGGCTAGGTGTTACTAACTGCAACAGAGACCTCAGGACCTGACTACAAGTTAATGCAGTTGATAGCTTAGGCCAGGCACTCAGCAAACTTTCTTAAACACCTCAGCCCCCAGTCAAAGGCTATGTTTATGGGGAGACAACAGAAAGGGTCAAACTCACTACAGATTTGGTCTGTTACCTGTTTCTCATGTTTACTTCTACTACACTCTTAATGAGCTGCATATTCTTCAGTGACTGCCTGGCTTTTTTGAAGGCCTGAGAAAGGTAGGAGGGTGAGGGGAAATACTTTTTGGTAATCTTCAGGTGTTAACTGCTTTGTCAGAATACCTCCTGTGGATACTCATTGAGATTCTCTAAAAGTATCTCACTGAAAATATGCCAGGCCTGGATTTCATAGGAATTCTCTTTGTATCTTTTGGATTTTTCCCTCTTCTCTGGGCACAAACAAACCTATGAATAGCATTGAGAACCAAACAGCTGGAGGTGAGATTGATCATACTGCAGCCTTAGGTGCAGAAGACCCATGCTTCCAATTTGCTGGAGGAAAATGTGGCTTTTAAGGCCGAGATCTTTGGAGTTGAGGGACTTAAATGTCTTGTGTGCTTTTTTTGAGGGATGAAACTACTGGATGCTGAACACTTGTCTTCCAAAAAACATACCTGGCAAGTTATTTCACTTTGCAAGTCCCTGAGCTTTTATACATCAGGTAGATTTGGGTGAATTGGACAGTGCAGAAAGGGGTAGAAGACCCCACGTTCATGGATCTGAAGCCAGTGGTGGTGTGGTGTTAGTCTCAGTCTCTGAAGGTTACTATCCGGTGTTATGTAAGCTTAGAAGAAAAGTTTTAATTAGGAAGTCCTCTTAAAATCTGTAGTAGTTGAGTAGTTGTGTAGTTGATGTAAGAGCCTTCAGCTAATTGTGGGGTAATAACTTGTTAGCTTATTACCTAATGTGAAGTCTAATGTTGCTTCAATCCAGGACGACAAATTTGGATTATGCATTATCTTTACAAACTCTTTCACCCACCTGCTCTGTTTACTGTGAAGGAATTGAGTGAACAGATGGCAGGGCTTAGCTCTCTTTTATTGTATGGGAACACAGATTCAAGGTCTCAGACTTATCTTTGTGTTTTACATGTGGAAACCTGTCTGGCCTAATCCAGAAAACCTCACATTCATGTCTGAGGCCTCCTCCTGTGGACTCTCCTAACAGCTCTTGTGCCTAGTTGCTTTGAGTTTCACTGAAAGGAGATCCCTCTTAACAGCTGTGGCCAGTCCTGTTGGTAGTTTTGTTTGACCTCTGGGGTAACAGCTCAGGTTGCAGTCCCTCTGGAAGTGTTTTTGGGGAGTTAGAGTAGTGAAAAACAAGCAGTCCAGTCATCAACTCTGCCCTGCATAAAAAGAAAACACAGAATGTTTGCCAGGAGATTACACAGAACCTCCCTCATCCTCTCATGCTTTTGAAGGCCCAGGAGTCCTTTCTGTTCTCAAGCAAAATGACCATAGAAGTTCAGAGCAGGGTTTTGGTAGCATAGGCTTAGACAGAATGTATGGAATTCAGGGCATGTGCTACAGGCTGAGAGGAGGGCTTCACTTGAAAAGCCAGGGACTTCTAGTTAAGTCTATTTAGTCTAAACTCTTATGACTTCCCACTTTCTTTTCACAGAAATGATACCAAAGAAGACGTGTTTGTTCATCAGGTAAGACAGCAATAATTCTGCTTAGAGATGTGTACTATGATAGGTTTCTAATGCAGCTTCCTGCAACAGCTACCCACCCTTGTCCTGACTTCTCCTTAGAATATTTTCTGCAGATAAGTTGAGTGAATGTGGATATTGAAAATTTCAGGGAGAAATACTAGGTTGTTTTCCTTCTCTATGAAGGGCTAGGTATTTTAACCCTTCTTAACCTTTTTTGACTGCTCTAATTTGAACACTAAAGGTGGTTTTTTTTGGTGTGGTTTTTGTCTGGTTGTTTCCCCTTGGTGAGATGACTCCTCCGTGAATACCTTGCTGCTCTCCTTCCCCCTATTTCCTCATGCTCCTTGTGTCTATTGTTTTTTCCTACCCTCTTTCCTTTCAGGTCTGTTCTGTCTGCCCTCCCTGGTATTGAAGAGAAAGCGATCTAGTCTGGCTCCTGACCAGCATGGGTTGCCATCAGCTGTTTCTGCATGAGGCAGCTGCTCTTAGGCAGAAGAGGAGGAAGGCTGTGTGCCAAGTGTGCCCAAGCAGAGAGAGCTTGCCCAGTGGCTTATTATTGGTTAACTTTCCTTGAGCTGTCAGGAGGCTGTTCTAAGTTTATACTGTGGCTCTCAGGTTGCAGGCAAATAATGGCAAGACAGAGGATGCTGTCTCCATGCTGATGTCAACTGATTAGTTGGCTTAGATCTGGTTTTGCATCATTCACCAGGAACTGCAATCTTGCCCCTAGAGTTTGTCCCATATAAAAATGTCTGCAGGCTCATGTGATCTTAAGCATGAACTTTCTCTGTGGTGTAAGTGACACTATTTCTATCAAGTGAAACCAGGAAGTTTGTTCCCAGAGCTGGTCAGTGTAGATGAGGATATGTGCATATATCCTTAGCTGATGAGTCAACACGGAGTTAGTTTAGTTCTTGTGTCTTGATGACTAAATAGTGGTAACTGTTTCTCTGGGTCATAGGGTGTACACCCCTTCTCTGAACCTGGCTGAAGCTGGAAGGGGATAAATCTAGTGCCTGTTGTGAGAGAAAGTGATGTTGAGAAGTGTGCACAGTACAAGTTCCTGGTTCAGCTGGTGGGCTTGAGAGCAAGAGCTGTCAATGCATATATTGATTTCTGATGGTGATTTTCCTTCCTTAGCAGCCTGTGCTGTGGGCATGCTGACACATCTGTGGTCTGATGGGACTGTGTCCTGAGGAGAGTGGGAACAATTCTGGAAGAGAAAAGATGCTCTGGATAGGCAGTGCTGCCTTAAAGATGAATAAGGTTTCCTTCATACTTGTGAGACAATATTCTGGAAAATGGCTGTGGTGCTGATGACAGATAACATGGATCAGTGCTGTTCTGCTTAGGAAGGCTGCCAGCTGAGACCCAAACAGAAAGCTAGTGTAATCTGTGCTGTTTTGTCTCCTACACCTCTAGAGAAGATTATTCCCTTAAATGTGAACTAGTGTGTGTGTGTGTGGAGAGGGGTGGGCACTTCCCATCTCCTGTGGCTGAAGTCCTTTCGGGGTGAGCAAAACTGGCTTTGTTTCAGGAATACCACATCATGTGCAGGCCTGCATCGGATTAACCCTCTTGGCAGGCTGAGCATGGCAGAGTAGATGCTTCTAGTGCTGCTCTAACTTGGCAGCAGTTGCATGTTCCTTATCCTCTACATGGATATGCTCGTTCCCAGAGCCTGGGACTTCTGGCCAGAGCTCCTGATGGGGCCAACGAGGGAAGCAAATCCATGCTGTGAGCAAACATCCTGCTTCAAGCTCCCTCTGCGCTGATAGTGCCTGCTCTGCCCCTCCCTCGTGCTGGGAGGGGCTGGATTACACTCCTAATCCCTTCAGAATAAGGCTGACCTAGTTGAATAGATACAGCTTCTCCCTGCCTCCCCTGCGTGCATCCGCACGGGGAGGGAACGGGCCGACCTCATGATTGAAATGGGGGTTAGTGCCTGGTGTCTGGCTATTGGATGCTATTTATAACTAGTACAGATTAAAATGCTTTTCTTTTTAGGGCATGCATGGCTTGCTTTGAGTTAACCCTTTGTCTTGCAGGGGCCCCAGGCAGTGTTTTTGGGAAGGGTAGTTCTTCACCTTGCGTCCCTGTCTGATTGGTTGGTGCAAGGTGCTGTCCAGGGCACTGTGTCAGTCAGCTGCAGGTGCTGTGAGCAGAAGGGATCCATCTGCCTCGTGGGCTGCAGTGTGTCTTGCAATTTAACAACAGGAAAAGTGTCTGCAGCCAGAGCAGTTACATTTAATTAGGTACAGTTTAAATCAAACTGAGAGGAGGAGTTAATCTTTCTCTTCACTTCACTGGATTGTGTTGATCATGCACAGCCTGAAGTACCTGCACCAGGAATCTGTGTAACAAATTTTTGCTGTTACTGGGACAATGCTGGATATGCTGATGATGTGGTGGTATGAGCATATGGAAAGAACTCTTCCAAACAAGAACCTGAACTAACTCTGGAGGCTCTTCTGGCTCCCTGTTCATCAGTCTTCCCCCTGGGAAAGGAAAGGTTTTGTTGTTGAGTGTTCTGTTAATATGAAACATCTGTCTTCTGAATCAGAGAAGCTGGAGCCTGCAGGATGCTGGTAAACAGTAACAGGAAGAATAGTGCTCTTTCCCCTCTGGATACACTGAGTAAAAGTCTTCTCATCAGGCTTAGAGTTTAGGCTTGTTAGAGGCTTATTTCAGTGATGTTTATCTGCAGCTGAAGTAGTAAAGCTGTATAGTTTTTGCTTGGATTTCTAGGATTTACTCGAGGTTGTTCTGATTGCCTTTGTAAAACAAGCTCCAGCCTACTGCAGCCTCTACCTCCTGTTGACAATTTCAGATCTGGATCCTTGAAGTTTCTGCCCATAAAGCTGGGGACAGAACATGTGGAATACTGTTGCTTTTATCTTCCATTATGCTTTTTGAAGGATATTTGAGGAGCTTCATCAATCTCAAGTGTACCTTCTGCTGAAAAGAAACTTGTTAGTCCTTTCTTCTTCTGCACTTACAGGGAAGGGGAAGGAGTTTGAAATACAGCTTATTGACATCTCTGTCACATGCAAAGCACAAGTCTTAAAGTTTTAGTCAGTTGTTTCAGTACAAATAGTACTAAATCATTAACTTTGCTGCAGATTAAGGGTTTTACTTCTAGTATATAACATTTATGGAAAAGCAAACACTTGTATCTAATTTTTAGAAATGGGACAGTTACACTAAAAGGTCAACAGAAAGCAAACAGAGTTGTTTGAGATAATAAGTAATTCCCAAAGGAATTGACTTGAACAGCTCATCCTGTTTCTGTTTTAAAAACTCCAAACCTCTTGGGATGTTTTTGCTTTGATAGTAATGAGTATGTGCACTCTTGCATCGTTCTGTAGGCTATTCAGGGATGCTGCAGGATATAGGGAAAGGTATGGCTAGAAGGCCATGCTGGTCTGTTGCCTGAAACACAAAGGAGATTGTATTCAGCAGCAAGGAAAATAGGTTTCCTAGACTAGTCAAGATGAACTTTAAACTGAATAAATTTTTCCTTCAGTTGGAAATATTTTGGGGCTGTTGTTGACTAAATATTGTTGCTGTGCAAAGGTAACAGCTCCACTGATGGTCATTCTGCAGTTTTTCTTGAACTGCAGACAGATAGGACAACTGGCTCTTCTGTGTCTGCCCTACATCCCATTTCTTAAGCTGGATTTATGCCCTGTGTTTCTCTCTGCACCTCTCTCCTTCTTGCTAACTAAAAGTTCTCACATCAGGAAATTTAATGTGACTTGGTCTTAAATAACTTAATGCAAGATAATAATCTTTCAGTAAGAAAATAGCTATTGGATTAGCTTGTACAATGCATGTCTTGGTCTTTTCTCCCTCGCATTTTCCAGTTTGTAAAGCCTTGTCTAATGAAAAGACCATAGGCTTGTTTTGGTAACAACTTTTTGTGAAGTCCTAGAAATACTCCACAGAGTACAAACAAGGTGTTTGTAGCTGACAGACTGAAAATTGCTCCAGGAGGCTTGAGTGTTTCCTGTGAGTCTTAGGAGGTGTACAACTGGCTTTGATCCAAATCCATGTTATTTTTATATAACAGTAATAGTATTTAGTCATAACTGTTATTGTAGTACTTTGGGATTTCTGTTCAGTAGATGGCTAAGATTGCATTTGTCTGTTCTGTACTATTACTATGTTTGCACAGACTCGCCTAATATTTGGGGGTCTCATTTACAGTGCTTAGATAAAATGCTAATTTGTTACACCAGAGTTACAGTAATTCTTTTCTAGTTACTATGACTTGCCATGATACCAGGTAGTTAATGCTTCTATAGAAGTGTTCTCCACCTTGAGTTCTCTTTAGATGGTTTACAGCTCTCCTAATGACTGAAGGCAGGGGTCACACTTGCTGCTAGAGCTGCCTTGGTACAGCTTGGGGGAGATCAAACACTTGAGTGCAAACTCTGTTCATGCAGAGATTTGTAATAGTTTCCATATTCAATGTGCTGGAGAGAGCCGATCCTGGGGCAGCAGCTGATTTATAAACTCAAATAGTGAGAAAAGAGGAGACCTTGAACTGAGTATTGGTGGGCCTGTGAAATAAGAGGCATCTGTATATTTGAAATACCTTAGTGTGGTGACTGCCCTGGTGTGTAGAGTTGGAATTGTAGCAGAGAAATACTGCCCTTCCCTCTTCTGTGGGGGTATAAATGTGTAAAATAAGTAACATAAAAGAAGGTATTTTTATGCATCTTCCTTTCAAGACAGCGATAAAGAAAAACAATCCACGGAAGTACCTGCGCAGCGTTGGCGATGGAGAGACTGTAGAATTTGATGTGGTCGAGGGAGAGAAGGTGAGAGATCATGGCACCTCAGGGTGTGGTCCAACACATAACATCACACACAACTTCAGCTGTGTCTGTCTGATGTGTTAATCACTGGATTGGTGGCATTCATACAGCTTTTCTGGGGGAAATCTGTTTTTTAAAGGCTTCATTAAAGGCATATTTCTAGATAAGTATCCACGCTACTAGGAAACTGCATCCTAGTGCTTCTAGAATCTGGAATTATTACTTGAGAGAACATTTGAAACCTACAGCCTGCCCAGTAATTATTAACTGAGGCCTGTATTGCCCTGAACAATTTTTCTTGGAGTCTGGTAGCTTAATCACTGTAAGAACTTTCAGGAAAGTAGAAGCGTAAGGAAATTGAACATTTTTTGAGGGTTATCTTTGTCTCAGTTCCTTTTTGCTTCCTCCTCTGAACTCAGCCCATTGGATATGAGTTCAGTATCTTAACTCATGAATATCTCTTGATTGAGGGGTTGGGAATAAAAAAACCTCCTTTTTGCCCTGTGCGGGAGAAAGGAATCACTATAGCTTGGAATTTATGCAAAAAAGCCTCTTTCCTGTTTCATCTTCTCCCTGTAGCTGGTGGTTCTTTTCTCACACCACCCTGGCAGCCTTTCTTTTGTCCTTTTAGGGTGCAGAAGCAGCTAATGTCACAGGTCCAAATGGAGTCCCCGTGGAAGGCAGCCGCTACGCTGCAGACCGGCGCCGCTATCGCCGGGGCTACTTTGGCCGACGCCGGGGCCCACCTCGGAGTGTGAGTGCAATTTCCGTGGATTGCTGCTGCCACACACAATACTATACTAGCA
The DNA here is from genome assembly GCA_037013685.1 of Acridotheres tristis. Lineage (NCBI taxonomy): Eukaryota > Metazoa > Chordata > Aves > Passeriformes > Sturnidae > Acridotheres > Acridotheres tristis. Next base: position 64,464,844 of record CM072885.1, read on the forward strand.
GGGCTGTTTCTCACCTGTCTGAGGCACTTGTGACTGTGCAACATAGGTCTAATAAACTTCCAAGTTATGGTGTACAAAGCATCTTGACAAAAGCAGAACAGATTGGTATTGCAAAGTGGTTAAGTACTATAAAGCTGTTGTAAACTGAGAAGCATTATTTTTTTGAGTTCTGAGTCTCTCAGTTATACCTCAACTGCTGTCAAATGCTACCTGTTCCTACTGTCTATCCTAGTTCCTTTGAATATTTAGTTATCCTGGTCAGTTTTATACATGAGAGAACATCACAGATGACTGTGGGGTTTTTAATGGTGTATTGTCACGATGATTAAAATGGCTGTGCAGAATGGGAAGGATACCTGTCAAACTTATGGTAGACTACTAAGGGCTGTCAGGAGGCTACAGCTTTTGCTTCCTACTGGATCAGATGCAGAAGATGCACTTCTATTTCTAGATGTCTCATTAAATTCCTTCTTTTAAAGGGAAGAATAATACCACAAGGAACTATAAGTCATGTAACATTTTATAAAACAGACATTACTGATGGCTGGCATTTAAAACACAAACCACAAACAAAAATCGAACCAGAAAAAGCACCACCCAAAACAACATGCAGCTTTATCAATTAACAACTAAAGGGGAAGGATAACCACTGCATCTCTGAAAAATAGAAAAGACTGTGTAGAAAGAGTATTTGATGTGAGGTAATAGAGTTTTTCTATCTTAAAATTTCTGCATGTGTTTGTGGGGGTTCCCTGTGGAATGGGGCTTGTGTAGAATGTGAAGTGGTCTGTGGCAAGTTTGTGTGATATCTTTGTTAGCTTTCCAAATACAGAATTGTCTGATCAATAGCTGCCTCCCCATAATGCATACCCCTTACAGTGCATTTCATGTAATGAAATGCACTTAATATGCATCAGAGAATGTTTCTAAGAACAGCTTCTTAGTCTGTGAGGAGCAGGGGCAGCACTGATGGCTCGTTTTGTCCTCATCTTAAGTTTGCCCAAATTTAAGCCTTTTGAGAATCTGCTGCTTCTTTTTACCCAGTATGCTGGGGTTTCTGTACTGATACATTGTTTTTGATCTTGCATGCAGATTTATTTATGGTTAATATACTGCCTGTTAAATACAACACTTGTGTTTTATTTTGGTCACAGGGTGGTGAGGGAGACATGAAGGATGGGGTCACAGAAGGAGGACAACTTCAGCAAGTGCACAGGAATCCTACCTACCGTCCCCGCTACCGCAGGTCTGTACAGTTCCTCTGCTCAGTTATTCAGATGCTTTTGTGGTCTATACAGACTTCCATGTGTGGGGACACTTAGGCAAATGGCAGGGACAGTGAGAAGCATTCTAATTACTTAGAGACACTTGTTCCACATGCTTTTATGTTCAGAATCATAATGGCCCAGAAAGGGCAAAGAGTTCTTGGTGTCCCATTACTTCTCAGAACTGAGCAGCATGTTGAAGTGAGTTGCAGTGTCCACGTCCTTCCAGCTGAACAATCATACTTTCCTGGACAATTAATAACCCAAATCCTCAATCTGGGATGGTGCTGGTGGGTGAAAACTGTGTGTGAGTTGGTAAATGTGGAGTCGCAGTCCAGAAAGCCACCCGTGTCCTGGGCTGCAGCAGAAGCAGCCTGGCCAGCAGGCTGAGGTGGGGAGACTGCCCCAGTACTTGAATGGGGCTTATAAGAAAGATGGGGATAAACTTTTTAGCAGGGCCTGTTTTGTTAGCATGAGGGGTAATGGTTTTAAATGAAAAGAGATTTAAAATAAATAGAAGGAAGACCTTTTTTACTATGAGTGTGGTAAAACTGAAACAGGTTGCCCACAGAGCTTGTAGTTGCCCCTTACAAGGTCAGGTTGAATGGGGCTCTGAGCAACCTGATCTAGTTGAGGGGTGTTGGACAAATGACCTTTAAAGGTCCTCAAGGAGCTAGTTTGTCTGCCATTTACTCAATTGCCCCTCATCATATTGTCCCTGTTTACCAAGTAGTTTATGAAGTAAAATTCTGTAATTGAATTTAGAGATGAACTATGAAAGTGATGTTATCATATGCATGTCTGTTCAAAAACAAAAAGAGGTAAATAACAGTGCAAGAGCAGCAAGAAGCTGAATTTGATAGGAACAGCAAGATTGTTCTTAGTTGTAATGACCTGCTGTTCCATACATAATGGATCCATCTTTTTGGAATCTGGATCTAAAACCACAAGCCTTCCACCTCTACTTTGAGCTTTTCTGTTTATAAATATTCAATTTGGCTCTTTTATCTAGGACTGTGGGAAATGGGATACTAGTGATGCTTGTTGACATCCAAGCTGAATAAATTTAATTCCTGAAAGTCTTCATTAGTTTTGGGTAGTCAGAGAGCACCATAGCAAGTCCAGAGGCTTTTGAACGTCATGTGGTTGAATCACAGGCTGAGTAACTTGTCCATGACTAATGGAAACTTGGGATTTTCTGATGCAATTTTCCAATGAGAGGAATGATATATCCTATCAGTGCACAATGCTTTTGTTTGAGTTAGTAGGTATTGTTTACAGGCACTAAATCCAGTGACACTGGCATTTTTGTTAGGTTCCTTTGGAAAAGCTAAATTGTTTTTTTTTGGACTAGGTAGCTGTGGGTTAGCTAAACTGGATTTTGGCTGTGTTTTGACAGTTTATAAACATTGTTTATACTAGAAATAAGGTGTATACAGCAAGAACATGGACTTGATAGCTTAGCTATATATCACAGCTCACCTGTGATAGGTGCTTTTCCTAATTGGTTAAGAGGGGCAACATGAGGCAGAGAGAGCGAAGATTCAGGAATGGTTTGCAGGTAGAAGTGAGGAGGATTGCAAGGACTGCACCATTAATTAGGAATAGGACTGGGCTGGGATGTAGCCATGCCAAAAGTGACTCAGCACGATCAGTGTGTGTTGCCACTACTGCCTTGTTTCTTCTGCTAGCCAGCAATTCAAAGGGGTTAACTGCATCTCCATTGCGGGATAGACAGCAGAATATGGTGATGTAGTTTCAGCAGTGAAGAGACACCACTTTCCTTGTCTTTCCTTTCCAACCATGTGCCAGCCAAACCCCAAAGGGATGGTTTGCTAGCACTCAAAACTGTTGAGGATCATACTTGGTTATGGGAAGTTTTGCTGGGTGAAAATTTCTGTGGTTTACGCTTTCTTGGGCTTCTTTCATATTTAACATCTCTTTCTGCCCCTCTCAGAGGCCCCCCTCGCCCCCGCCCTGCCCCGGCGACTGGAGAAGCTGAAAACAAAGAGAACCATCACGAGGCCAGTGCCATGGGCCAGCAACCGCTGCGCCGCGGCTACCGGCGCCCCTACAACTACCGGCGCCGGCCACGCCCAGCCAGCGCCCCGGCACAGGAGGGCAAAGAGGTACGGACACCTCTGCTGGGAGGAAAGGCTGCGGGAATTGGGATGATTCAGCCTGGAGAAGAGAAGGCTTTGGGGAGTGACCTCATTGTGGCCTTCCAGTGCCTGAAGGGAAAGATGAAGCAGGACTGTTGCAAGGGCCTGAAGTGACAGGACAAGGGGGAATGAGTTAAAATTGAAAGAGAGGAGGTTTAGATTGGATATGAGGAAAAAATTTTCCCCTGTGAGGATGGTGAGGCACTGGCACAGGTTACCCACAGAAGCTGTGGCTGCCCCATCCCTGGAAGTGACAAAGACCTGGATGGGGCTCTGAGCAACCTGGGTTAGTGGAAAGTGTCCCTGCCTATGGCAGGAGAGATGGAATGAGGATCTTCAAGGTCCCCTTCCAACCCAAACCATTTTATGATTGTATGCAGCAGAGGTTTTAAAGGGGTGAATGCCCAAGACCCTCTGCCCTGTGTGAGTTTTCAATAAATGTATTAATGTGCTAGATAAGTCTGAGGGCCAAATCTGATGTGCTGATTTCTTTGCCTGCTTCTTCTGACCCTCTTAGAGAATAAGCACCTTATCTTAAAGGAACCAGCAGTGGATAGGGGTTGCTTCTGGATAGTTCTTAATTGAGGTCAGACTGTAACAACTATTTTTGAAGTGGAAACAGTTGTGTTTTCCTCCTTCCACAAACTTTAGTTCTGTAAATACCATGAGAGATGGATTTGAAAGCTCTAGATCCATTTCTTAAACTGTTTGACCCAGATAATTTCAGCAAACTGTTTGCAAACACAGGCTCTACTTTAATGAGGGAAGATTTTCTCATTCAGTGTCTACTTCAGGTGTTCCCTTGACAAAATCTTCTGTGTAATACTCAATAACAGGAAATACACTAAAGTTTAATTTTTTGGAGATTAATTTTTCTTGATTGTTTTAAAACCTGCGTTATGCTTGAGAGGAAGGGTGTAGAGGTCAGCCTTTGCCTATAATAAGAGTTTGTTGTGTCTCAGACAAAGGCAACTGAAACACCTGCTGAAAATCCTGCTCCAGTGACAGAGCAGAGTGGTGCTGAGTAATGTCCGGCTCCCCAGGCACTTCTACCATCGCTCAGGTAAGGAATATGGACAGTTCCTGTTTTCATGTGGAGGTGGAGTGTGTGCTTCTAGGATTCTGGCCACATCCCCTTATGTATGGCTTGGCATTTGTGGTAAATTCTGAGAGTGCTGTAGAGGCAAAACCAAGGTGCTGCTTTTCTCTTCTTTCTCCCCTCTGCCTCTGTATTTGTCACAAATAAAGTAAGTTTTGCTTTATAATTGATTTCTTTTTTTTCCAGGAAGCTCTCTGGTCTGTACAGTAATAGCATCTGCTGATGAGTTATTGTATCTTAGGAAGATCCTGATTATGGATAGGATAAGCCAGTTGTGCTTATAACTATTTTCATTTGAAATCTCATCTGTTTATTGAGAAAGTGAAATTTAAACTGCATTTTTTTAACATTTGGCTCCTCAACAGGTGTCCTAAAGTACAGCTCAAAAGTAACACCAAAGAAACACACAAGCAATAAATTGTCAACAGTGATGATGAAAGCAAAGATTTGAAATACCAAAATGCAGAAGAAAATTTACCAGCAGCTGAGATCCAGGGAACGCCTACAAGATAGATGCATGAAGAGAGCGAGATTCAGAAAGAACAACCTCCCTAGTTTCAACAGCAACTGTGGGGCTTTTTGGTTTTGGGGGTTTTTTTCCCTAGAATTTCACTGTTTTGCTAGTATTGATTTTTTTCAAATTTTCTTTTGGTATCAAACTGAAAAGGGAAAAAAAACCAACCAAAGAACTAAAATTGAAATAAAATGCTTTTTTTTATTGGATGCTGGTGCTAAACCTCCCAAGTGTGAGTTTTTTTTCTGTGCCAGTCCTGTTCACTGCAGGACGTGGGGAGGACAAACTTCCGCTTTCCTTGTTAAGATCTATTTGAAACTGTGCAGCATGGGTGACGTTCCTCACAAATAAAAGTGATTTCAACTACCAAAAAATCTGGTTTAGTGTGTTTTTTCATGTTTGTTAAAATAATTCATTATTTTAATCTTTTTGCTTCAGCATTTATATGTGAAAGAGCTGCCTCTTGGGTGCATATTGCTGGATGATAACTGAGCATAATTAGGTGGATATACTTTAATACAAAACAACTTCTGCAAAGAAATCACAAAACAGAGCCATAACTTAGAATGTTGCTCTGTTCTCTGGTTCTAATGATGTTTAATGGTTGGGTTTTCCTGTGCATTCTTGTGGCAGGAGTTTGGGGGACTCTTTCTTATTTCAAACCAATAAAATCTCTGTACCTATGCCATCTCGTGTTAATGAGCAAGGTACTGAGCTCTTTTATATCAGTGGTTTTTTTAATGTTCCTCCCTAAAACTTGGCTGTCTTCCAGGTGTTATCAGTGTGCTTCCAGCTGTTGAATATGGGTGCATATCTTGTGTCCTTCATTGTCTAGTACAGCGTTTCTCACATTCCTGTCTTGCAGTTGCTGTTAACCAAACCTTAGATAAGTGTATTTGTTTCTCAAACAAATATTCCTGTTACTCTTCAGGAATTAAGGAGAGAGTGCAGGGCATAATTGCACTCAAAAGCCCTTTGCTTCCACCTTCTGGGGAGGGGAGGAAGGGCCCTTGCACCCTGTTGCCTCTGCCTTGGGGAGAAGGAGGGTGGGAAAAGGCTTAGTGGTGCCTGAGTTACACTGCTTACAGCTGATTGAATTGTGAGGGATTAGGAACCTCTTAATGAGTTGTGAAGAGAAAGCCATAGGCTTGGTTGAGGAAGAAATCTTTACTTGGAAGATGAAGAAATATGTCTTTTAACAAAATAAAGTGCAATAAGGTGAGGAAAATGTAAATAATGGTACCTTTAAGAATTCTTAAGCAGGATAAATATTTTTAGGCTTAAATTTTGTTCCAAACTAAATGTGCAGGCAAGCTGGGGAGAGGTTGATAATTTCATTATAACAAGCAAGTGCAAGATATTCATAAATACTGAAATGTTACTGCAGAATTTGTCATAAAAACTACTTGAACTGCATTCAGTAGGTCTTTTTTTCCTTGAGAGATTGGACAGGCTGAAGAGAGTTTTCTTAATCTCTGCAAAAATATAGGTCAGATTGAATCAGGTTAACAGAAGTACCTAACTAGCCATCTATTCTTTTTATGAACAGAGAAAATGAGGGAGAGATGCAAGTAATGTCCTAGCACTGACTTCTATTTGTTATTTCTGTCCTTTTTCTAGTAAGAATGTTTGCAAAAAACAGAAGCCAGTAACTGACATAACCTACTTCATCCCTCAGTTCCCTGGTTATGAAAATACAAGCTTAATTCTAGCAGTGTTTAAAGAACTTAGTAAAATAACATTTTAGATGTCTTGGGCTGTGCATAATTGTTCCTTTACTAGGCCACTAACTCAGCCACAAATTCAGCTCTTGTTAGCTGAATTTGCCAGGAGAAAATATGAACTTGGTGCTCAATAATAAGGGTAATTTCTCTTGGCAGCTCGTGCTTGTGTAACTGTAAATAAGAATATGGGTTATTTGCCTCAAGCAGAATTTCAGGTGAGAGCTTAGTTTGTGTTATGTTGGTTTGGTTTCTTAAAAAGATGTTAAGCTCCATGGATTTTGAATTTGCAGAGTAGCTAATGTCCTGCAAAAACATTCCCTGTGTCTTGTGAACTTTTGATGAGGATAAAGAAAGGAAGAAGACAGTTTTGTAGGTCTTTATGCATCGTTTCATTTGAACATAATTACAATACAAGGGATTAACAGTCTGGAGAGATAGGTCTGCTGCAGTCTTCTGTCTTGGACAGTGTTGTTGCCATGGGAGAACTACACAGGTGAAACAACTGCCTTGGAAGTGAAGCATTTTCTGTTGGAAAAAAACTTTGGGCTACACAGTTTGCTGTAAGGGCTGTGGAATCAGCTGTCAATGTCTGACTGTTATTTGTTGTGGCTTTTTTAGAGTCTCTGCAGATCCTGAGTTCAAAGCCATGGCCTTAGACATCATTCTGTGTTCTGCTGGTCTGGCTTTCTGGAGAACCAATGAGCCTTCAGCACTACTGTAATTCTGTAGAAAGTCCATGCTGTGAAAGCTCAGTTGTAGGGAAAAGTATCTGCATGAGCCAAGTGGCAGTGAGATCCTTCCTCAGGTGTAAAGGAGATGAGAACATTTTGGAGGCCTTGTTAAATAAGTGGTAGCTTGAACTTTCTATTTTGTGCTGTTTGCAATAGTGGAGCAAGGCAGCTATAATTGAAATTTGAGTCCTAGAGCAGGACAATGATGCACTGAGCAGAAAATGGATCTTGATGACTCAATACCACCAGCTCATGAGATTACTAATTAATATCTTAAGGTATTTTAAAATATGATAGAAAAGACTCAGCTTCATTGTATTTCCTGACATATGTCAAAATACATTATTCTGCAATGTTTGGCTGTAAGTTTTGACTTGTAAATGGTGACTTGAGTAGGACCACAAAGGTCCTTAGAATTAATCAATTATACACTGCCACTTTCATGCCAGTAGTGCCTATGTGATACAGTTCTTGTTCAGAAAAAACATTATTTCAAAAGTATGTATAAATAGAGGTGTTACAGATTGAGTTTCAGGAAAAGCTGCTGCAAGAATCTGGACTGAAATTTTGAAAATATGCTAAAAGGTAAAACAGCTTATATAGATTCTTGAGCCTTTCTGAGATAACCTGAATTGGGGCTCTAATAAAGAACTGGAGGGCAGCAGTAGTAAATGAAATAAATATCCTAAACAGAGCTCTAGGATGTATTCTGACAAGGTCAAGATACCCGAGTGTGAAATGTTCCCATTTCAGTCCCTTTTCAATTGTTTCACACTGGAGAGAAGGGCAGAGTTTTAGCCACCAGAATTATACAGGAGACTCTGTGTAATTCTCATCCGTTTCTTGGTAAGAAATCGTCAATAGCAACTTTTAAAACAGAGTATTGAGAATATTTATGGCTCCACTTGATGGCTCTTGGATAGGTTACTCCCGAGCATCAACCTCTTGACTTGCCAACAGGTGCAGTGCATAACTAAGAGCAGTAAATTTTGCTGTGCCATGGATGGTAAAAGCATTGCAGTGTTACACCCCACACAACTGCTGCCACTTCTCATCACAGAAAATGGGTGCTGGGGAGTTAAGAGATGGCCACAATCCAGTTTACTGGTACAGTATGTGAGCACTAGATGGGGCTGTTACTCCACTTAATTTTTTCTGGACATTCATGGACACACCCCTGTGACAGGAAATAAAGGTGTTGCCATGTGGGCTATCTGGGCTCTGCTGCAGGCTCTTGGGGAGCTGAAATAGGGTAGATGGTGAATAATAATAAATAAAGGGGGAAAACAGCAAAATAAAAGTATAAATATCTTGCTGTGTAGTTTTTCTAGGAACAAGCACTGCTGCCTATCCCTAACTTTCCTCTCATAATCATCACATACCTGGCAAGAAAATCTTGGGGAGAAGTGAAGATCTCCCACGGGAAAGTCAAGTATAGAGTTCCAAGTTTGTTCTTACCATTTGTACCTCTAGAACTACTTGGTGCCATTAAAAAAAAAAGTTAAATTGCCTACATATTCTTTACTTCCGTGGATAAACATTCTGTCTGAATTTAGATCAACCACGCTCAAAGAAATACACAGCCTAAAAATTGGCAAACTTTCAGTGGTCATTTAGATGTGATTTAAATTATTAAATACCTCTTCAGAGGAGATGGAGGTGCTCTCACTTGCTACATGGTACTTAATTTCTAGTTAAGAGACTGATTTTAATAAAAGGGAAGATCCTTAAAACTTATTGCACTGACTTCCATCTCTGATAAATTACTCATTTATGTATAACCACAAGTCATGAGGTACTGCTCTTAATCCACATCCTGACTAAAAAAGCAATTTTTCTGTCCTTTTCTAATATTGCACAGTAAGAACATATGGAGAGAAGCATGTTTTGTAACATGGTTAGTTTAGTTTCTGCAGCAATGCCACCACACACACTGCAGTCTATAATGGTAAAAAAATTTATTTCATGCTCCTTTCAGAGAGTTTGAGAGGAACAATCTTTCTGGGGAAACCAGTTCAAAGAAATGGTTAAAAATCTAATGGAAGAAGATGAAACAACTAGAGATGATCTGTCTAAATAATAAAACTATGTAACTGAACATCTAGATGATAATCCTAAATAAAACCAACTCAGTCTATCTGCAAATCTAGAATTTCACCTGTGTTTCATTTGGGTAAATAAGCAATTCTTCAGTTTTCTTTGAAAGCTATGGGCTAGTGCAATGCCACAGTGATGGTTTTCTACAGCAGCCCTGCTCCCCATCCCTCCAATTTCTTCAGATCTCAAAGAATTCCAGTTATATTGACCATATAGTGAGTATGATCTTCCAGGAAAAGGAGAGGGTGTGTCCATTGTGTGTACAAACACTACAGGGATTACTGATGGGCATTATGCAAATACATGCATTGTTGCCTTTTACCCTCATCTATAAAAGCTATATGTGTAATCTCATTAAAATACTTCCACAAACATTCACAAATAAGTAGTTCTAGCAAGAGAAAAGCCAATCCATTTCCCACATTTCTGTGAAACCTCCACAGCTAGGAGAAGAAAGGACCTAAGTGATTTTCCAAGGGCTGTTATTCTGCCAGCATGAACAAGTTCAATTTATTCCTTTTTTTGCCCTTCACCTCTGGATTCCGTTAGCACCTCTTGCCATTTCTTCTCTATCTGCTCTCTGCACATTAGGAAGGCTTCTTCTAAGTGCTTCCTGGTGCTGAACAGGTCTGGGTTGGCCTTGATGGTTGCACAGTTGTAGACTGTGCAGGCTGCACGCACTGCAAACACAACAGGAATTATTATTTTCTGGTCAGAAAAAGCAATGGCTGATTTAATAAATAAATTCAATTAATATAATGAATTTCCGGTTCAGATCTCAGAGAAGGCTGGAAAATAAAATGGAAACTGCCTACAGTAATGCTCAAGATTAAATAGAGTGTTTGGGACTACTTCTTTATAAATGTCTCAAAACAGTTCAAAGTACACTGATGTAAATTACAAAACAGGGATGGACATTTCACCTAAGCATGACAACAAAACAGGTAACCAAATGGAAAGGGTCAAGGGACTGTTTTAAAATATATGAATATTATACAAGGAATCCTCCCTCCAGACCAGTTACAGTTTGTGTTAGGTAATGAAGAGTAAGATCAAGGAGACTGCAACAAAGAGATGAAATATTTTTATTAGACGAAATTAGATGAAATATTATTTATTAGACAACTTAAGTATTGAAATTGATCTTGAAATAATGAGTAACTTAAATAATGAAATGGATTTTGAAATAATGAGTATCTGATAAAGCTGAGCAAATAGTTTTGGTACTTATGCACTAAATTTATGTACTTATGTACACTTACATACTTTCCCTTTTATTTTACCAAGAATTCACAATAGTACATTGACCTGAGAGGTGATAGGTATCCATTTTTCAGAATTAAGTCTCATTTTATATACTGCATTTTAATGATTGTACATTAAACGCCTTAGTAGTATTTCTGTTTTTAACCAACACTCTGAACTAAGCATCTATTACCTATTGATTTTTAATTCTGAGCCATCTGAGCCACCTAAATTATTTGCATGCTTTTTCACAATTAAGAACACGAGGGCATTAGTTGATGGTAATCGTTTTAATTACATTTCTATCACACAGAAGTTAAAAGAATAAATATAAAAAATCTTCAGTATCTTTAGTACAAAAATCCATGTAATTCTTAATAAAGGCTCGTACCTGTATGTCTTTCCATTTGCTCCAGAAATCGTTTCATGTCCTTTCTCAAGTTCTCCTCATTCTTTCTTCTGCTATCATAGTTTCCTTCCTGAGATTCTGATTCAGCCATCTATAAGGAAACCAGGAATTTCCTACTTTATTTTACTCTAAAGTGAGTTGAGTTTCACAGTTGAGACAAAGTAACATTGCAATGAGAAAAAAAGAAAAAAAAAAAGAAAAAGAAAGAAAAAAAAAAGCAGATACTTTTTAGATTTACACGTGAATTCAGCAAGAATCTGACCTTAAAGTTACTGGTCATCGCCTGTATGCTGCATATTATTTGTGATCCATTTTGGAATTATGTAGAACGAATTAGCTCAAATATGCTGTGTTTGCCCAAAATAAAGATTTTTGGTATCAGTAATCAAAGATCATTGTGTCAAACCCTTCACTAGCAAACTTCATTACCCTGCTACAGTTGTCTTTCAGCTTCTCTCCAAATACTCTGACCCAGGGCAATTCCTTATTTTCAAAGTTAGTTGTAAAATCCCCATTTGTAACCAGTATTTATTTCACAATTACAGCTCCAGCCAGGTTAAATACAAACACGAAGTTCTGCTACCACAGAGGCAGATAAGTGATTATGATTCCCTAAATCTGCTTAGTTGTAGGGAGTGAAATTCTAGGATGTAAAAATGCTTGGGGCAGAAATAGACTTTCAGAACCTCAGTGTTCGCCGAAAATGTGACACCTTTAATTTCTTTTTCTGAAAAACATCAATGGATGGGAGGGAACTGTGAAGCAAGAGACGCAAGAGCCTCAGAGTAGTGACTTTATCCATCACACTGTATAGTTTTTATCCTATCATTTCTCACTGGGTATCTGTGTTCCGGGTTTTATTGCCGCTACGTGGGGAAGGAACGCTACGAGTGCTTTGTAATGACTACAGCATTTTAAACCGGTGCCAAACCTAAGACGCTGGGCGTTCCAAGTGTCTCTTCATACACCGAGGTGAAACTGAGGTTAACCGGGCAGGCCCCTCGCCCCGGAGCCCTTGCGGAGCCCCAGCCCCGGGGCCGTCCCACGGCACGGGCACCCTCCGGCCGCCGCCAGGGCCGCGTCCCCGCGGCCGCCGCCGCCTGCCCTCAGAGACCGAGCGGGCGGTGACGGGACACCAAACAGCGCCGTCCCTCGCGCCCGCTCCTTCCCCGCGCTCGCGTCCTCGGTTAATTCTGTGTTTCACGAAAACAAGCGCTTGGGGGAATTCGCCGGCCTTGAGAGCGGCTCGTGGCTGTGTCCTGCACCGTGTCCCGGCTCCGTGTCCCGGCTCCGTGTCCCGGCTCCGTGTCCCGGCTCCGTGTCCCGGCTCCGTGTCCCGCCTGCCTGTCGCTTCCAGCGCCGCTGCGGCCGGCTCTGTGCGGCATCACAGACAGAATCACGGAATAACCAGGTTGGAAGAGACTTTCAAGGTCATCGAGTCCAACCCGTGCCCTAACACCTCAACTAAACCATGGCACCGAATGCCACAACCGGTCTTTAAACACATGCAGGGATGGTGACTCCACCACCTCCCCGGGCAGATCATTCCTGATCACTCTTGCCATAAAAAACTTTTTCCTAATATCCAACCTAAATTTCCATTGGTGGAGCTTAAGGCTGTGTCCTCTCGTTCTGTCAGTGCTGCCTGGAGAAAGAGACCAATCCCACCTGAGCACAGCCACCTTTCAGGGAGTTGTAGACAGTGACAAGGTCACCCCCGAGTCTCCTTTTCTCCAGGCTGAACAACCCCAGCTCGCTCAGCCATTCCTCACAGGGTTTGTGTTCCAAGCCCCTCACCAGCCTCGTTGCCTCCTCTGGATATGCTCAAGTGTCTCAATGTCTTTCCTAAACTGAGGGGACAGAACTGGACACAGCACTCAAGGTGTGGCCTCACGATTAGTGAGTACAGGGGAAGAATGACCTCCCTGCTCCTGCTGGCCACACTATTCCTGATACAGGCCAGGGGCCATTGGCCTTCTTGGCCACCAGGGCACACTGCTGGCACTGTCCAACCACTGTCCCCAGTCTATAACGTTACAGGGGGTTATTGTGGCCAAACTCAGGACTCAGCACTTGGACTTCTTAAACTTCATCTTATTGGACTCTTCCCATCCATCCAGCCGAAGCGTGTGTTCGGTTTGAGTGGTTTCCACGTGTGCTACAGCTGTCCTGCAGATAAAAGGAATGGTTACGTTAATAAAACTGCCAATCTGCTGCCTTTCAGTGTGCTTAATCATAAGGAGAAAACAGAGAAGGATAGATGTTACACAGGACCGAGCCGCGTCCCTTCGGTCCCTGCCCGGCGCGGTGCCCGTGCTCGGGGGCGGGAGCAGAGGCGGTCACACCTTCCCTGCCCACGGACCGCCCTCACCTGCCCCCGGCCCCACCTGCCCCCGGACCCACCTGCCCACGGCCCGCCCTCCTCCGCCAGCCCTGCCTCGCACCGCCCCCGGGCACGGCGAGCCGCAGGAACCGGAGTGGTGGCGGGAGCGGCCGCAGCTGATGGCCCGTGGTGGTTTCAGGAGCTTTCCTGAAAGTAACGCACAAGGTACATCTTAGCCCCTAAGTCTGAAAGCTGGGTGGTGCTTTTGCTGCTTTTCCCTCCCTGCGGGGTGCAGGGAAACGTCAGACCGGGGCCGGCAGTGACAGCACAACGAGCAGCAGGTTCGCAGCTAAACAGAATAGGTTTATATTGGATATAAGGAAAAAATACTTGCCAACGAGGGTGGTGGGAAGTTGGAACAGGTTGCCTTGAGAAAGCTGTGGATGCCCGTCCCTGGAAGTGTTCAGGGTCAGGCTGTATGGACTAGTGGAAAGTGTCTCTGCCCACCACAGGGGGGTTGGAACTGTATAGTCTTTGAATGTCCCTTTCCCTAAGTGTTGTGTGATTCTATGATCTTTGCATCGTTGGAAAAAAAAAATCCTGGAGAAGGTGTTTCCAGGACTAGGTAGAATCAGGTTAGAATTTTTCTGGAGAAAGAGCAATAAGACTCAAAGTTTGTCAAGAGTTAATAGATAGGAATTATCTGGTTTATAGCAGGGTGAGAATCAAATCCTGTTTCTGAATTATCCGTGCTCCAAGTCATGTCCCATTCCAGATCAATATCCAAACCTTGAATGGTTTGGGCTGTCTCTTGTTTTCCTTTTTCATCCACACAAACACAGACTTAACCCTATTTTTAAATTATTTGGTATATTAGTATTCTCATTATGCAGCAGACTTGCTCATCTCTTGTGATCACCACTCATTTCACTGATGGGAGGTTTTTCTTCACTTTTAGATCATTCCTGTACTGTGCCCTGTTGTGCTTATCTGCAGAAAGTACATCAAGGGTGTTTGTGCCAACAAAGTGCTGCCCTTCCTCTGCATGGCCCCTTCCCCAGCCACATCTTGTTCTTTCTCACAGTGTTGTTACCAACAATCCTTGGTTGGCTCTGCAGCCATCTGGCTGTTGTTGTTTGAGACTTACACATTAGCCCCTTATCTTCTGAGTTTCTACACCTCTGTGGCTTAAGTTGACCAAAAGAACAGTCGCAGTCTATCAGCTATAAGCCACACTTTTAAGTCTTATATTAGAATGTGAAAATAAGTCAAGAAGTTTACTGCTTAGTCCCAGAACCCATCCTGAGCCAATGGTGCAGCAGCTGTGTGTGGTTAGGATGGTTTCTAGGTGGGCTACATCTGTCTTGGATGTAGAGGATGGTTATGTTAATAAAACTGCCACTCTGCTGCCTTTCAGTGTGCTTAATCATAAGGAAAAAGCAGAGAAGGATAGAGGATGTTGAACAGGCAATGTTTTCTTTGTGGATGCACATACAATACAAGACATAGCAGGAAAAGTCGGTTTTTCACAGGACAATAAATGACTTCTGTTACTTTACTAAACAGCAGGAAAGGCTTGTTGATGAACGAGGAGGATTATATATATGCTGAACTCTGAACCATTAAAATATCTTATCCAACCAGTCAGACTGGGAGCACAACAGAGACACTGGTGGAGGAAATTAAAAGCTGCAGCCATTGCTGCTTTTGCATGTGCTTACCCTGAATATTTAACCCTTTGACTTTCACACTCTTCCACAGCAGGGAGGTGTAGAAACTGAAAGAAGGAGGAAGATTTTCAGTTGTCATATTTTTAAACAGGAATCTGAATTGGTTTTCCTCCAGGTGCCCTTGAGGAAGGCACCTCTGGAATGTAACTCATTTCAGTAATGAACTCATTTAAATAAGGAACTGTTATTTGCATTTTACCTACTGTTTAATGGAGAACGAGGTATAAGACAGATCCCCTGCTCCTTCATGGAGAAAACACTGCAGAGAGTAAATGCAAGTTAATACCAGAATGAGAGAGAGGAAAGCTGAAACTGGAGTCTAAGCCATTCTGCAGCCGTAGTTATCTTTCTAATTTAGGACATTTTCAGTCTAGAAGATGCCTTTCCTGGTTTCTCAGGGGATAAAAATCCATATCATAGGACTATTTCGCTGATACTATTTTCCCCACTCCTGCCAGTGTCTGTAGAGAGATCAAGCAATGAAGAAATCATTCCTGGTTTTCACCATTTTGCACACATGGGTAAATGCCAGCTGGAAGAATAATGCTAAGGAGAAGTTTCTCTTAAATTATCTATTGTCTTTTGATACCTATAAGTATTGATTGTGCCACAACTAAAATTTTCCCCACAACAACACAGTTATATGCCGTGACAAACTGTTAACAGGAGTGAGTTTGGCTAAAGCAGTTGGCAGAGATCATGTCATGTGTGGCATCTTCCCCAAGCAACCTGCATCGAGTTGCTGACTGTGAAATGAAGTTGTCTTTCAACAAGAAGTAGGTCTCATGTTATTTATTCTTGAAATGCAACTGTCTCTCAATCCTATGAAGTAGGTAAGCAAGTAATTTTGTGTAGACTCATATAACCAGGAATGAAGAATCTGAAACTCTCAACATAAGATTTATTAGTAATAGGGGAGGGCCGGCCAACAGATGAGACTTGTGCACATGGATTGGTTGGGAAGAAAGTCCCCAGAAGTAAAATGCTGAGGACACCAGCAGAGCACAGCGGAGACCCCAAGGGCATCATGGCAGGAAAACATCACAGGGGAGTTCAGGAATATTGTCTAGTGTGATCGGGGAGCTAAGAGTGGTGTGAGGAAAGGAGAAGGGAAAGCCAAACTTTCCAAAGTTCTGTCAGAATTCAGGACAGCCCAAGCAGGAGAAACACCAAGGGGCAAGGCAGAGTGTGAAAAGCCCAGTGTTTCTGCTGCCTGCTGTAGCATGTTTTGATATTATTAATCTTTAATCTCTTTCTTCATTCGCAGACCGTGTTCCCAATGGAACGCTTTTTCAGCCTCTGGAGTCCTGGGGGTTTTGTACAGATTTTCTGCTCTAAGAGCCTACTCTTTCTAAGCATGAACCTGTAACCAGAAGTGTATGAATTCTGTTTATTACATAACCTGTCCCTCTTGATCTGTATTGGTCTACCCTTCAAACCCCACTCAGGTGCCTGCCCGAGGGCTCTTGGCTGTGCCTGTCTCTGTAGTCAGCCCATGAGCAGCTGCTGTGTGCAAGCCAGGCAGACCCGTTCTGCAAGTGTGTGCCTTCCTGTCACCTGTGTGTTGGACATCCCTAGGGAGACAGCTGAGGAGACCTAGAGAAGCAAAGAGCCGAAGCTGGGCGGGAGTGGAGTAGAAAAATCAGTGAGAAGGAACTTAGTCATAAAAAATTACAATCAAGGTAATCATCAGCGTTACTGGGAGTGGCCTCACAAACTGGGAACCGGCAGCAGGAGAGCTTCAGGAAAAGACAGCCACAGGGCAAGGAAAGTGGTGTCATTCAGGTAAGTGAGAGAAAGCACTTCTGGAAGATCAGCCCATGAATATTTATCTCTTAAAAGACTTTTATTAACATTAATGTGACCTGAATTAGAAGGTAGCTGTACTATCCGTGTATGCGTGCATGTATGTTCTTACTGCTTGTAGTGAAGGTACGTACAGTCATTTCTGTGATCATAATGGTATTGGAGTTTGAGAAAAAAATAAAAGAGGGATATCGTCTACATGCTGGCTCACTTGAATGAAATAGCTCACAGGCATTTTTTAAAGAGGAATAAATTAACAAAGTAATTAAGTTTCGTATAAAATTAGTCTCAGTTCACTGAAAAAGGGTGATGCTAGGCATTTGTGTATTAATACGTCCAGTCTTTAGTTAAGTAATATATGCCTAGGGCTGAATTCAGAACTAATTACCATTTTACTTCCATCACTGTTGCTTGATTGTGAGGCACCAAAGTGGTGCAGATTTTCCTGTGTTTACCTGTGTGTGCATGGGCTACTGATTAATTTACAAACAAAATCTGTGTTAAATCCAAGAAACATCCAGAACATGGGAAACTGAAACTAAAGTTGTCTACACAGCTTCAGGTGGCTGTGAATTTATGAAAGCAAGTTTGTGTTGGATTTCTTAAACCATCAAGCAACAATGTGACGTCATGCAGTATTTTTATCACACAGTAGGTTTTTCACAACAAGAGCTATATGGTACATGTGGTCCTTTGAAACAAAAATCCTTCATTCTTCTCATGTTCTGTCGTAGCTTTTGCTGTCAGTTTTTCAGAATTTCTGTATTTGTGCTGGGGTTTGATACAGGCTTAATACAGGCAGCTACCAGCAAAATCAGAGCTCAGTCAGCAGGGAATGTTTTCAAAAGTAGGATATGATTTTGATTTCATAAAAGGAAGGCATAGGTGAGAGTGTGCTGTTGAAAGTCTGGCCTCTAGACTTTTAATAGCCTGTTCATTAAGGGCTTCAGCTTAATGTATTCCTCAGAGGTTTTTTTATAATTTTAACTTATTTTACAGATTACCTGTGAGGAACTACTTTTGGTGGCCTTAATTCAGTCAGAGTGTTCAAGATATATGTTGATTTTCCAGGAGCTGCAGTTGGCCATGTCTGCATTGGAAAAGATATTTTTGTCTTAATCTGTTTTCAGCTTCTGTACAATTAACACTTCTGTACCTAAATTTCCTTATGCAGCACAAATAAATTAATTTTTGTAGATGATCTGAGTGTAAGCAAAACCTAGCACTGTGAGAAGTTACGTATCTCCACTGAAATGGTGCCAGTTAGAGCTAACATTTTTAGCATAAAAGCACAGCAGCACTGAGTCCTCCTGGCTCATTTCTCAGTGCAGTAGTGACTGTTAACTTTGCCTGTTTTTTCTGCTATATTGAAAAGGAGCCAAGTTTCCTCTATGTTACCACCTGCTCAAATAGCAGCATGGACCTCATTATTTGCTGTTTTCTCTATGGTCTAGCTCTTCAAAAGTGGTCAGCCTTATTTTCTTCTACTGCCTTCATATGCTTCTGTAGCAGCTGGCCTAGGTTTGATATTCAAGTATTGCTTCTAATTGTGGACCAAGAGAAAATCTTGTGTCTCTGTATGTGATTTTTGAAACACTTTGTTTTCTTGCAGGGTGTTGTAGCTCCCAGCTGTTTCAAAAGTGAGTTATACTACTAAATCTTTATTGCTGAGACAGTGCTACAGCAAGCCACAGGATATTATTTTAAATCCTTGTTCACAGGGACAGAAGTGACTCTGGAGTGGCTGGTCAGAATTTCCCGTTCTGCATAGTTGAAGATGCTGCTTGGTAACCCACAGGTGCCTTGGAGAAAGAAATGAAATTACTCCACAGGCCAGGGAAACCTTGCAAAGATGTCTTGGTCTGCCAGGCTTTTGGAAATGGTCACTGCACTTCTGCAGGCAGAAGAGACAGAATGTGTAGTCTAACAAATGCATGGCTGAAACCTGTCAGGCTCGTTTTTTATTTGTTTTGGACTCTGCTTTAGTAAACGGTGGATATGGCAGGGGAAAAAAAAATCTCTTTTTCACTGTTTGCTTTACAATGGTGCTTTATTTCTCCCCCTTCTCTCACATTCAATGTCCACAACTGCCCACACCTGGTGGTTTGCTGCCGTTTTGGTTCCTTCAATTCCCTGTAGCTCCTCTCCCTTCCTGCTGCACAGCCGGCACAGTGCGCTTGTGCAGAGCAATTGCCAAAGCCTTGACTGTTGACCATGTTCAAAGGTCACATAAAAGAGGAGGGAAATAATAAAAGCAGCAGTGAAATGGTAACTGGAAAAGCTGGAGGGCAAGGTTCTGCCACTGCAAGAAATTAAGTAGAAGACATAATGCTTAAGGATTTGTCTTTTATCAGTCAGGCAGTGTGCTGGACTGAAGTTACTGAATTACTCAGCTGTTCTTTGTGTGCCTGTAGTCATATTACAGCTGGTCCTCACAATTGGTGCATGAAAAACAAGTGTAAGAATATTTTTATAATAAAGTGGTGTGCAGTTAATGTGGGACAGGATGTCTGGAGAAATAACTGCATGAAGTCCATATCAGCTCATAGCACTTTTAAAAGGGTCTAATGAAGATCCAGATGAATCTTAGCCTTTATTTTTGTCATATTTAATTAATCAGCTGTTTCTTTAGACATTTAGTTAATCATTACACAAGGATTTACACTGATGATGCAAACTGTTGGTAGCTCACAAATTAGACATATTCAGAGGCAAAACTGTGTATTTGCTGTGAATATGGACAACTTACTCTCCTTAACATGGAAGGAGCAAGCAGCAGGCAGCTTCTGTGTGGGCAGTATTCAAGCTGTCTGTTCCCATATATTCCATGGGAATGTTATTTCTCTTTCTTTTCAGTCTTCATCACAACGTTTGTCTCTCAGGCTTCTTAAGTCTTAGGCCTGGCACTTTAAATAACATAATTTGAGCTTGATGAGAACTTTAAGGCCATAAAATGTCAGAGAGGATTGATTATTTTAGGGCAGATCACCTTCTTGGTTCAGTTTACCACATTGCCACGTGAATGATTCTGCTATTGCTAAGGGGACAGTATCCACGTGAGAATGAATGACAGGGAACTGGAAAAATCACGATAAGGCTTCTGCTGGCAGACAGTGCTTGTGGATCTGTGCTGACACAGGGAGTGGTTTCGCAGTGCAGCTTTAGATGAATTAGCCATTCACCCCTGACTAATACCGACCACTAAAATGGCAGGAAATCACCATGGCAAAAGAGCAGTAGATTTTTTCCTGCTAAGGTTAGTGGTTTGAATCAGTTTACCATGTGATCAGTTGCACAACTGAGAGCAAAACAAGCAATGAGAAGGCAGCAGAGAGAGGAGATAATCCTTTCTTTTGGCATTGGTGTGCACTTAATTCAGCTCAGCTACATTCACATTCAGTATTTGGGCTTCTTGAACTGGTTTAAGCAGCTCCCACAGCTCTCACCTTCTAGCTGCTTTTTCCTGTTCCTCTGTTGCCCTCTGTGCTTTGTCTAAATTGCCAGGGCAGCAAAACAGCTTGGCAAGCAAACATGGCTGGAAACAAAATGCCACCTTTCCCCAGGTGTTCATCCTGTTGGTAGATGTGCACAGAGGAGCAGTGTTGGTATAGGATGGGGGCTAATAACCTGTCACTGCTGCCAGGCTGTGGAACTGCTGTGCCATGTGCAGTGCACCAAGTCGTCTGCCAGGAGCAGTTTGCAGGTGCTGGTGACTGTAGTTTAACTTCTGCTTAGGTTTTGCCTTGTATTTCCCATTGTCTAAGAGCAGCTGCTTCTGCTATTTTTAGGTACCATGATCTTCATTGTATATTTAGTTTTGACATCAGGATTTGGGCTCAGGTTGAGGGTCAGAAGGCTCTGCAGTGGGATCTGGACAGGCTGGATCCATGGGCTTAAGCCAGTTGTGTGGGGTTCAACAAGGCCAGGTCCTGGGTCCTGCTCTTGGGTCACAGCGAGCCCTGCAGCTCCAGGCTGGGGCACAGGGGCTGGAAAGCTGGGAAAGGCCCTGGGGGTGCTGGGGACAGCGGCTGGACATGAGCCCAGGTGTGCCCAGGGGGACAAGAGGCCAATGGCACCTGGGCTGTGCCAGCCATGGGGTGGCAGCAGGGCCAGGGCAGGGACTGTCCCCTGTGCTGGCACTGCTGGGGCCACCCCTCAGATCCTGGGGCACTGCTGGGAACCTCAGCACAAGAAAGACACCGAGGGGCTGGAGTGTGTCCAGGGAAGGGAACGGAGCTGGGGAAGGGGCTGGAGCAGCAGGAGGGGCTGAGGGAGCTGGGAAAGGGGCTCAGCCTGGAGAAAAGGAGGCTCAGGGGGAACCTTCTGGCTCTGCACAACTCCCTGACAGGAGGGGACAGCTGGGGGGGTCAGGCTCTGCTCCCAGGGAACAGGGACAGGATGAGAGGAAACAGCCTCAAGTTGTGTCAGGGGATGTTTATATTAGATTAGGGAAAATTTCTTTGCCAAGAGTCATTAAACATTGGGATGGGCTGCCCAGTGAGGTTGGTGGAGTCACCATCCCCGGAAATGTACAAAAAACCTGTGGATGTTGTACATAAGGACACAGTTTAGTGGAGAACATGGTGGTAATGCTGGGCTGACCGTTGAACTTGATGATTTAAGGGTCTTTTCCAACCTTTATGGTTCTGTGAATTCCAGTGAATGGAATTCAGTCTGTGTAAAAGTATATTTAAAAATCTAGTGGAATAAATAAGCTGACATTTAGTTGAAATTGCACAAATTCTCTAATGCAAATTCTAAATTGAAGTAACACAGTGTATGTGTGCACATGATCTAGATAGCACTGATCTTGGTACAGTGTTAACACACAGGCAAAGAAAATGAGAATGCCAGTGAGGTACAGATTTTGAACCTTTTAGGATATTTTTGTTTCCTTTATCCTGTCTTGGTACTGGAAAATTGTCTTCATCAAATAAAATATGTAGTTGAGCATTGTCAGTAGTCTTGCTCTGTGTTGAGTATCCACACGAACCTGTTAGTTCCACAGAACTTTCATGTGTCTCCCATTGCAAAAAATATTAAATGTGTAACGTGAGTTCTGTGGATTTCTCAGTTACCATTCTTGTGAGGACAGGAATGTAAGAACTGCAGTGATGTTACTGTTAGACAAGTAAGTTGCAGAAACAGCCTAGTATGGGAATTTATTTGGTCTTGGCCTGAAAAGCAGCTCTGAAAGGCACTTCAAAATTACCTTACTGAGCAAAACTTCTTTTTCTGATTGCTGAGTATTGCCAGAGGATAGAAACATAGAGTGGAAGTGGGCTTCTGTAATCAAGCTTTTCCAGTCATAACACCTCCATAAGCAACCACAGCACATGGGAGTGCCAGGGCAAATCAAGTGCAATGACTGCCAGTGTTTTCATTCCTGGATCCCATGGTTCTGCCCTGAGTGTGGTTGGAAAACATGACTGCCAGTCACTGGCATCGCTGCTGGGAGGTGCATAAAGAGTAGAAAGGAATTGTTTTTACAGACAGGGACCAGTGTAGACGTGGCTGCTGTGTCAGAGCTTTTTCTATGGATCTTTGCTGCTCTCTCTGTAAGCACAAATTGAGGTGTGTGTGCTTTTGTGCGTCTGTGCATGCATGGTGTCTAAATGTCAGTGTGTGTTTCTAGTAAGCACCTGTACAAAGCCATAAGCAAATTTTAAGATGCAGCTTGGACTGTTCATGACTTAGATTATACAATATGATTGCTGGCTAATGGTCCTGAAATCTGTGTGTACTTCAGAAGGACAGAAGCCAGGACTGGTCCTGTGTATTTGTGTGTGTGTGTGTTAGAGCTGAGGTGAGTTGTTTTAGTGTGCTTGCCTTCAGAGTGTACCCGAAAAGTTTGATATTATTGCTGTGTTATTACTCCTTTGACTGGATTCCTGGTGTAGCCACACCTTGGAACCAGGTAAATCTGCTAGTACATTAAGAATGAAATTAAATAAAAAAAGGAAACAGACTTTTTGGGATGCCTTAAAGCACAGATATATTCCATTTTCCTCTCTTTGCTGTCTGTGTTGTGCAACTGGTAAAGAATAATTCCACTCACTAATTTTAAGCATGAGAACAAACTTTTAAATGTTTTGTCACCAAATTCCATAAAATCAATGCCCTCTATTTGCCACTGAGGTTAATTGCCTAAAACTCATAGCTGAAAAGTAGGTGCTTACAAGATAAAAGTCACAATTCCTATAAAATGTTCTAGATGATACTGTTTGCCAAGCTGTTAAGTCTTAAATTTTAGCAATGTTTATAAGAAGCAGTGACTAAACAAGGTGCATGCTTGTACAGGCTCTGGATTTTCAGCTACAAATGCAGAAGAGTTGCAGATATTGTGCTTCAGAATACCTACAGACTTGGCAGTGCTCAGAAGTTGGTACCAGAGAGCCCTAATGACAACTCTTTTTTCTCCTTGTCTTTGTACAGCTGCAGTAGGAGTTGTGGCGAGGACTGTAGTCAAGAATGACGTTTTCTATGCATGCTACTGATCTGTTCACTTGTAATGGACCAGAAGATAAAATGCTGAGCCATTCTAGCATCTAAAAAATGTGTTAGCTAGGAGAGTATTAGATGTTCTTTAAATATAATTAAGTTCATATCTATGGATTTTTGTACATATTCCAGCCTTTAGGCCTAGGGTTCCTCATTTGCTTGTGACTGTAGAACAAGCTTAACCCTAAATTCTGTCTGGTCATGCAGTGCATCATCCACAGATGTGATGTGACCAGATCCATAGGATGTGATAGTGGATGGCCTGTGTCATTCTCTAAGCCTTCAAATCCCAGTGCTGCTTCATGCAGCCACTGATTGTAATGGGTAAAAAGCTCCCTATTCTCTTCACTTGTTGCTTTGTCATCATCCTTTCTCCTAATAAATTTTGTTATTATTCTTTATGTCGGTGCAGGAAGTGGGGCTTGGAGACCTGCTTGCTTGTAACTGAACATGGCAGGGGATGTGAAAAGACTGTCACGGATGCTGCTGGAGTGCAATAGCAATGACAAGCTATGTGGTAAGATTCACACATTCCTTTAATAAAGTTTCACATGCTGGGCAGGAAGGCCAGCTTCACTAAAGAGTGTGCCAAGCCCTTTCTCCTACTCACCTGCATCCCAGCCCATGCAGAAAGATTTGATGGAGTTTTCCTTGCATTTTGTTTCAGGGGAGAAATGTTTATGGGGATGAAGCCTCTGTGGCAGGATTAATCTCACATAATTTCAGCCATTTTAGAGAATTCCTACTTTGAATGAAGTGTACAGTAGTCATGAAAGATTCCCTGCAGCTTCCCAAAGGACCAGTTTTGTGGGATTTTGATTTCATGACTCTCTGCCATCTTTGGGAACTGAGAAAATGGTCTGGACCACCTCCAAATCTGGGGACATGAGAAAGATAGTTACCTTCACAAGCCTTGCTAATGTCTTCCAGTCAGATTCCAAAGATGACCACACCCAGTTTCCTTTAAAATGCTCTGTGTAATTTTACTGGAAGGAGCTGGAGCTGTAATTGCATGTGATGACATAGCAATATCCAGTCCATCCCATCTCCCTGCTGTCCTGCTGCCAGTGCTGTTTCTCTTTTACTGGTGGATGGTACTTCAAATGGCTACAGTTCCTGGCCTTCATATTAAGCCATCTAAATAAGTGTGGCAGTCTTAGTGATTTCATGCAGTTTAGGTACTCAGCACCTTTGAAAAATAAGATGGCAGCACTAACAGTGTTCAGCTATTCCAGAGGATGGAACACTCTTTTGGGGTTGAAAGTTACTGAAATGGATTGTTGCTACGTGTTTATACAGAACTAGTGTTCTGCTTATTTGTTTTCTGTTTTCTTTCTCTGCTGACAGTTGTGCGTGAATATCAAACGGAAGTGATCGTTGTCCCAGCTCTCCTGGTGGGAATTTTTGTCATTGTGCTCACTGTGATTCTTTGGCTCCACTGCCGCGGGCTGCGAGCAAAGCAGGAGCAATCAGCACCAGCTGGAACCCAAGGTAAAAAAAATGCTTTTCAACCAGAGGAAAGAGTATTGGTTTCAGTGGCCAGAAGCCAATTCCATTTCCCCATCGCTTGAGCTGTCAGGCATAACCATATATGAGGATCCTGAGTGGTATTCAGCAATCCAGTAAACATTAGGAAAGTTTGGAACCCTGATTTACTCCATTTTGCAGCAGCAGTAGTGGAAGCTGTAGTGTAGATGGATCTGATAAAATCTAAAACATCATTCCATGTAGGCTGTTTAACGTGCCCATAAATTTTGTAACACCACAAGGGCTGCAAAGTGTATTTATGTTATGAATTATAGTAATTTTGATGTAGATTACACCTAGTCAATCCATTTTCTATACTGCCATTTAAGAAATTTAATTTCAAGCTGCTGTCTCCCTCTTCCTATGGAGACAACGTGAAGCAGAACAGGGACTGGTGAGGGGATAGGGAAAGGTTTGTTGGTACACGTGTGGCTGTGTGGAAAGGAAAATACAGTTCTGAACTAATTTTGGGTAGAGGGAAACAGCCTCTTGAGCCTATATTAGGAGAAATAATTGAGAACTTGTAATAAAAGAAAATGTTCATTGCTTGAGCACATGGGAATGAAGTCCAAATGTGTCTTATCTGTAAAGGTTATGTAGTTAAATATGGGAGAAATTTTTAGATGTTCTGTCTTTTCGTCAGATAGAGTGGGAGATTCTTTCTCCTCTTTAAGGGCCAGGATAAGTAGGATACAATAGCAGTTCCTTACTTGCCCTGATTTCCAAAACACTGTGGAGCAAAAATAAAAAAGCATGGAAGGATGAGCATTGCTACCTATTACAAGAGTTCATCTGTCTGGTTTTATGCATCATATCTATTTGCTTTTGTAAGTGATGAACAATCAGCAGGAACCCTGCTCAACAGAGAACCACTTCATCCAGCTGAGTGAGAGGTCTGTGGAGAGCCTGCTAAATTCTGCATCCTTGACTCTGAAAGAATTAGAGATACCACGAGAGAAACTCTTACCAGACACCTTGGAGCTGATCAAACTTGGTGCCTATGGGAGTATCTACAGAGCACAGCTGGAAGCTGGGAGCTCTGAGAAGACTAAGACTGTGGTGTTGAAAGCCTTGCAAGGTAAGGCCCGTGGTCAGGATCCAGTCTGGTACAGTCTTTGTATCCCAGGTATGGTGCTGGACAGTGTTGCCATCAGTACTGGGCAAGAACAAGCTATGTTCACTATAGTAAGTCTGAGATGTTCTTGTAGGAATGTCTTGGTAGGATTAAAGATTGCTGACCATGTTGATTTTAGCTGTCAACCTGTTCTTTGCTGCTTCCATTTGTTGTTGTTTTGTTTTTGATTTGTTTTCTTTTGTTCTTTCAGACCCGGCTAGTCCCCAGAAAATAAAGGACTTCTTGGGAAGGATTAAATTCCATCGAAATCTTGGCCATCATGAGAACCTGGTTAAATTGGTTGGATGTTGTGTAGACCAGCTCCCACTTTATATGATCATGGAAGATGTGTCTCTTGGTGACCTGCTGACATTTCTGTGGACATGTCGGAAAGTGAGTCAAAAGAAGTGATGACAGAATAGCTTCTTAAATTCCGTAGGAACATATCTATCCATAAATCATAAGTGATTTTTTAATCTCTCCATGCATCCCTCTATATCAATCAAAAATATTTCCATGCCCCAAAGAAGTTCTACACAGGTCCTACTTTGCAGATCATTGAAGGGCATTGCAAACACTGGAATTAGAATGAATTCATACAGCCACCTGAATTTCTAAAGTTCTAAATCACATCTCATTCCAAGTGCTTTTAAGAAAGCAGAGCAGTTACAACACAGGGGGAAGGTCATGGGATGATAACTAATTGGTAAAAGACAGGAAATAGAATATAAGAATGAAAGGCTGGTACTTGCACTGAAGGGAGGTCAGCTGTCTAGGACATGGTGCAGTTCATTGCATGTATTAATAACCTAAAAATGGGATGACAGTGACGTGATGATATTTGCTGATGATTCCAGACAATAAAGGCAAGGGCTGACCCAAAGGAATTGCAAAAGGATATTCCCAGATTGAGAGACTTGTGAATAAAAAGAACAAATGAAATTCAACATAGTTAAAAATGATATAATGCACAGGAAGAAGTTTCACATATATGAATGATGACTTCATGTCTGCCCATTGCTGATGAGGGGTAAAATCTGATGGGATGAGGTCTGATTGTATGAAAATATGCAGTGCATTGAAAATGTTAACTCAAGATAAACAAGAGCCCAAATATCAGAGGAGGTTTAGATGGGATAGCAGGAAAATATTCATTCCTCAGAGGGTGGTGGGGCACTGAACAGGCTCCCCAGGGAATAGTCACAGCTCCAAGGCTGTCTGAGCTCCAGGAGTGCTTGGACAACACTGTCAGGGACAGAATGGGATTGTTGGGATGTCCTGTGCAGGGCCAGGAGTTGGACTCAATGGTCCTTATGGGTCCCTTCCAACTCAGCATATTCTCTGATTCTATGACTTGTTGTTACAAAAGGCATGGAAACAAAATTCTGCTGTTACCATGTAAATCCATCAATCTACATCTGAAACTCTAAATACAGAAGGATTGCTTCCTGTCCTGTTCATCAGAAGGTCCAGGGGGCAGCAAGTAAAGCTAGTGTGTGTGTCATGTTCAAAACAAATGGAGCTGGTTCTTCATGAAGTGAGGAGTTGACTAATGCACTGTCTTGCCACTGACTGCTGTGGATACTGACAGTTCATATGAGGTCAATTATGGAAGGTCACCTTTCAGAGGTTACTGAACATGTTGAAACCATAACCAGCTCAGGAAATTTTTAAATAGAATGTATCTTTGGGCTGTAAAATGGCACAGGAAGAATATTGTGTGCTTACCTTATTCTCTCTCTCATCTCTCTCTTACTGATACAGGCAGGGTGGTAGGAGAGATGGACTGTTAGTCTCATATCAGGTACCCAATTCATATGTTAGAAATGTGCTTTTCTACTCATCATTCTAATTTGTAATATACCTTTCATTCACCTGTGTGGCTTGTCATTCTTTACTGTCATGCTGACAATTTCTGTCTAACCTATGAATTTTTTCCCCACATGTCAGTTTGCCCACCAGTTGTCTCTGGTGTACTTGTCTTACTCAACACACCATCAACATCACCCATCCACATCCTCTGACATTTCAGTCAATTTATGGGCGATTGTGAGAAGGAGAATCATAAGATTAGATAGATTAGAAGGAAACATTCCCCACTGTCCTACTGCTGTGGCATTTGTTTGAACCAAGGTCTCTTATTTTGTCTCTAGGATGTGATGGCAATGGATGGTGTCCCCTGTGACCTCACTGAGAGGCAGGTATATGAGGTTGGACAGCAGGTTGCAGCAGCTCTGGTAAGTCTGCTCATGCTGGCTGTGGTTTTTCCTTCTTGCTTGATTGCAACACAAGCTTGCATGGTGGCTTAAGTCTTCTTGGCCTAAGCACTGAGAATAAAGGCCTTGTTAAAATATGCTTCCATTATGTTGGTGAGCACACGTCGCTACTCCACAGTGTTGAAGACAAGCATAAACTTAGTGAAAATTTGTATCAATTAAATTTCCTTTTGAAATCACCCTGTTTTCTTTCTTTTCCCATTTCCCAGGCTTATCTGGAAGAAAAGAACTTGTTCCATGGTGACATTGCTGCCAGGAATGTCCTTCTTCATCACAACTTCACTGCTAAGCTCTGTGGTTTGGGGCTGGCCTATGAAGCTCACACCCACGGTGTCAGCTCAGTCACATGGAAAGTGCCTGTCAAGTGGCAGGCACCAGAGAGGCTCCTGAGCAAGCCCCCCACCATCAAGGCAGACATGTATGGCTTCATGTTGGGACTAGAAGTTCACTTGTCTATCTGTCAGACTCTTTCACTCCTTTATGTATCATTTCATGTCCTGAACTTCACAGGAAGGCAGATCTAGTTTCAGCATAATGCTCTGCTTTTACAGCTTATACTTTCTACAGGCCGTGCCTGGTTGTTTTTATGTGTTTAAGCCAGCAAACAACTTCACTTTGTTTTCTTTTCTTGCAGATGGTCTTTTGGAATTCTACTGTATGAAATGATTACATTAGGTAAGAAAATTTAATGCTAATAAAAAAATACATAAGGAAGCAGCAAATTAACAAGACCCAAAATCTTGAATTTTAGACTGTGAAGTTGTGCCATTTAAATAAACACTCTGTTTTTTTCCAATTGGCAAAGTCTCATCAATTCCCTTTAAAACTTCTGTTATTTTGAATTGTGGTAGGAAAAAAAAGAGATTTTGGCAGGTAAGGAAGGCGGTCTTGCACAGAAGCTGCTCTCTGCAACCATTGCCATCGAATTTTCTACCATTGCTCCTTTTGCCCTTCCAGGTGCTCCACCATATCCCGAGGTGCCACCTTCTGACATCTTATCATACCTGCAGAAACAGAACATTATGAAGCAGCCCTCAAGCTGCCAGCAAGCCATGTAAGCCACTTGCTTTATGGACAATTGAACATGAGGTTGGCAGAGCTAAATGGAAATGAGACATAGAAAATTAGATTTTACACGAAATTTCTAAGTCTAGACTATACTGAGAGTAACCCGATAGCTGAGATGTGTCTGCCACATCTCCTTACTGGGTTCTGCTGCATAAAACCTCTGTGGCCAAAACCTTTTTTTCTCCTTCTCTTGAAAATGACACTTGTTTCTGTTTCCTCAAGTGCCCTTGCATTTTGCTGTTCCACTGCTTCCTTGCAAGGTGCAGCGCTGCTGGGGAATGATTTTTTTTTCTCCTCTAAGTTGTAGGATATTCTCTGAAATGAACAAAGTATCCACAGGGAAGGTACATTTCTTTGTGTGAAGACATAATTTCATCATTTCCAGGTACTGCATCATGAAGTCCTGCTGGCAGTGGAGTGCAGCTCATCGGCCTTCTCCAGCACACCTCCTGTGCTCCCTGAAAACAGCTATGAAGACCAGCAATGGGTACACAGTGCTGCAGGTGCCTGAGCCAGTGGTGCCTGAACTCTATGCTGATGTTGCTGGTATTGATGTGCACAGCTTGGTGAGGGAATACACGATCCTCTGAAGGGTCCTTTCATATTTTGGTAAAGGAGAAAGCAGTCTCAGACTTTTCCCTTTCTAAATATTTTGCAAACTCGGAATGAGGTGCCTATGTTGGAAGGGATTCCTTTGTTCTTCAAACATCTATAAAATCTGTCCTTCATGCCAGACACAAGAAACTTATCATTATTGTTAAATCAACCTGTTGGTAGCATTCTGCCAGTGGTCATTTGGGAGTAAAGTGTGTTTAGGAAGCTGTAGAAAACGTAATGAGAAACTTGAGTTAAAGGAGTGTTAGGTTTGTGTGGCAAGGTTTTGGTGATGGGGTGGACTGCAGAAGTGACTTTTCTGAGAAGATGCCAGAAGCTTCCCCCAGCTCCACGATGGAGCTGTTGCTGGTCAAGGCTGAGCCCTTCAGCACTGGTAGCACCTCTGTGATTATATATTTAAGAAAGTGTAAAAGACACTGCACAACAGCAGGTGAAAGAGAGGAGTGTGAATGTGAGAGGAACAGCTCTGCAGGGCAGGGCAGAAGGAGGGGCAGGAGCTGCTCCAGGCTCCAGAGCTGGGATTGCCCTGAGATCCTGTGGTACAGCCCACAGAGAGGCAGCTCAGCCCCTGCAGCCCCTGGAGGGCAGGGGGGTGCAGAGATCCACCTGCAGCCCCTGGAGGGGCCCATGCCAGAGCAGGGGCATGTCTGAAGGAGGCTGTGACTCCAAGGGAGGCCTGTGCTGGAGCAGGGTCCTGGCAGAATCTGTGGAAAGAGGAGCCCTCATTGGAGAAGGACTGCATCTCATGGAAAGGGACTCATGTTTGAGCACTTAATGAGAAACAACCCTCGGGAAGAACTCATGTTGGAGAAATTCCTGAAGCACCTGGTCTCCTTTGGAGGGACCCCACACTAGAGCAGGGGAAGAGTGTGAGGAGTCCTCCCCCTGAGGAGGAAGGAGCAGCAGAGGCAATGTGAGATGAACTGACCACAACCCCCATTCTCCCTGCTGGATGAAAAGAGGTAGAGAAATTGGGAGTGAAGCTGAGCCTGGGAAGAAGGGAGGGGTGGAGGAAGGTGTTTCAAGATTTGGGTTTTTTTCTCATTATGCTTCTTAGTTTTATTAGCAATAAACTAATTTTTCCCAAGTTGAGTCTGTTTTGCACATAACAGTAACTGGTGAATGATCTCTCGCTGTCCTTATCTTGACTTGGGGGCTTTTTGTTATATTTACTCTCCCCTGTCCAGTTAAGAAGAGGAAATTACAAGAGTGGCTGGATGGGCACCTCCCATTCAGCTGGAGTAAACCTACCATGAGGTTTCTGGAAATTTTTCCCCATCTCTTCTGTCCCAGGAAAATGCATCAGTTGGGTATTTGAAAGAGGAGGTGTTGTGGGGATCATGCTGGGGTGGTATTCAATAAACATCTGAGATTTCTCCAGTGCTTTATATTCTGGCTTCCCACGGGAGCATGGGCACTGTATTCAAACACACAAACCCACAGACAATCAATCCCCACGCCTCCTTGCCCAACAACAACAAAACCAAGCAAAACCCTTCATGTCTGTGGATGTAGAAGCTGTTACACAGATGTCATACATCTTTGTGGAGAGGGTGCTTTCTGTGCAGGTCAGGTGAGTATTCCAAAGCTTATCTGAAATTATTTGATCATTGATTTTAATGGACATGCAGACTTTGTAAAAAATTAGAGGCACTGGAAGTTGTTGCTGTCTTGCTTTAATTTAAAAAGAAGCAGAATCAATCTGTGAAACAAATATCCTCATTTCTGTTCATGGTTTCTAAAGTTGACAGTATCTTAGGGTTTTTTTCCTCTTACTATTTTGGCACTTTGAGCATTAAAGGAATTGCACATTAAAGGAATAATTTTACCATTCTGTGTGAAGAGTGGATTCAGTGTTCACTCAGCATGCCCCCACTTAGCATGGCTCTTTTCATTCTGGTTTCCATCAAAACTTGGTCTTCTTCCAAAGACAAGGGTAAGAAGTTTTCTATTTTTAATGCAAAAAGACACAAATGAAATAGTTGTTTTTTCTGTGTCACTTAGGCTTGGTAGGAAATGATGTTCCCTTCCATAAATAAATGTCATATGAGTTCATACAGCACATGTGTCACCACTATACACTGGGATATTGCAAAGTCCATTCAAGAGGGAGCAGTCAGCTCTCTGGCTTTTCCTATAGTGTTGGCTAATTGCCACCTGGATCTTCACAAACCAGTTGGTGTAAATCTGAGATACCTTTTTTTCCAGATGGTAAAATAATAACATCCTCTTCTCTCTCCCTTACTTGAAAACAGGTTCAAAGCTACCTGGTAAATTAGGTCAAATTCA
The DNA here is from genome assembly GCA_037013685.1 of Acridotheres tristis. NCBI lineage: Eukaryota > Metazoa > Chordata > Aves > Passeriformes > Sturnidae > Acridotheres > Acridotheres tristis. Next base: position 64,497,339 of record CM072885.1, read on the forward strand.
CATGGTGAATAAACTATTCATTTAAAAAAGCATTTGATTGGTTCAAACCTCCCACTCAAGAGTCGGGTATTCAAAAAGGTCCTGCCTGTGAAAGGTGAGTGTGTGGCAGGTAATACAATCCCAAAGCTGTGAAAGCATCCCCAGTGCTGCTGCTGACAATAATGCACAGGGAGCCTTGTTAAACAGAGAGCTAAAGGTATCAAATGCAGCACTGTGCTCAGAGCACAGAAAGCAATGCTCTGCTCTACACAAATGCTCATATTCTATTTCTGTTGTGAAAGCTCTGATCAAGGAAATCCATGGGACTTCAGATGTTAAGCACCTCACAGCCTCTAACAAAAGATCTACTTCGGTTTCCCCTGCAAGCAAATCTATGCCCTGCTTATGAATTTGCCCACAGAAAGGCAATTTCCTTCTGTATGATAAGACATAATTTAATTTTCCTTCAATAAATTTGCCTTATTAATTCTAAGAATGTAAACATTCTTTCACTGATTTGTTTTCCTCTGGTTAACTTATGTTGGTTTGGAAGTGGTTGAATCTAAATTAGAATCAATTTTATAGTGGCATGAATGTAATTGTACATGTGGAGTTACCCTAGTTTAACTGCTATCCCTGCTCTTTCAAGCAGTTTATACAGAAATCTTTTCCACACAGCAGTCTCCATTTTAGGATCAATGTAGACTCATGCATGGATTTCTCCTTAGTGAACCCACCGAAGGCTTGGTGGAAATTTTTCACAGTTGTTTTGTGGAGAATCATGGCTTTTCAGTTTTTCGTGATAGACTTTGTTTTAGTTGTTTAATTAGAATATTTTGTTCCCATCAAAAATGTTGACTTTTAATTATTATATTTAATTTTCTCAAAGATGACAGCGCCATCTGCATAATTTGTTTCTGGTGCATTGTTTCTCTATTCTTCCCAAATGTAGCTTATCTTTCATTGGGCATAAAGGTTTATCTGTTCTACCTGTCTTCTTCAGGCATCTGATCACCTTTTCAGTGAAAGACTGAATTAGATCTCCTAAGGATGAGGAAATTCTGTCCAGAGCAGGCAGAGAGTGAAAAAAGTGGCCCAAAAAATGACAACAGACAGGAGGCAGAGATACTAAATACTCCTGGTGTGATTTGGCTTCACCATGCCTGGAATTTTCTGAAACCACATATGAGCAATATGAGCTTTTTAAGAGTCTTTGAACTCCAAAGTCTTAGTGGTACAGTGGGCATGTTGCAAAGGATTCCCATTCAGCCACACCGAAGAGAAGCACTGCAGTACTCTTGCTTTTCTGTGTTCACAGAACTGCATTTTTGATGAGGGCTTGAAGGTACTCAAATCCTCCTGCTCCTTTCACCCCACCTTTCTTATCCATTACAAAGCCCAGGGTGCCTCTGTCCAAAGCTGTGCCTGGAGGTTTTTGATAGCCCATCAATTAGTAGCTGAAGACTTTTGGTCTTTGCAGTTTTGTCTGCTATTTCTTGAATGTTTGTGTCTGTGGATTTCTGTCCCATCATTTTGTTCTCATTATGCTCTTTTGCACTGGATGAGTCCTTGACTGGAAAATCTTAAGGAAGCAGAGGCTTCCACCTTTCACATACCCATACAGATGATTTTAACTGGATACTTTAACTGGGATACTTTATACTTTCTGTCCCAAATGTCTTTAGCAGAACAGCAAAAATTCCCTTGTGGAACAGAACATTTTGCTCTTTAGTGATGGGAAATGGAGAGCCCAGTGTGAGACTGGCAAACTGTGATGGATCCTCCCTGACATCAGCTCACGAAGTCTAACTGCAGCAGGTCTCTTCCTCCCCAAGCTGTGAGATGTTCTTCCCCCTGCCAAAGTGGGGATCCTTCTCTAATGTTGCCTTGTTTGTGTGCTCTGTCTCCCACAGGGTCGAGTCCACCAGCCCTGTACAGAACTGTGCTGTTCTGCTGAATGGGGCCATCCACGCTTCCAGCTGTCAAGTCCCTGCCCCATGGGTCTGTGACAAATCTGCTCAGTGACCTCTGTGGGCCTTGTCTTAGGAAGTATTCCTTGGAGAGCTGTGCTAAGGCCTGATTCCTGTGAAGTTTCTCTAGGAAGAGCTGTGCTCCTTGCTCCTGTGTCACCTGCCACACTGCAAGGAATGAATGCAGCTGCCACAGGAGGTCTGAGTCTGCTCCTGGCCCCATTCAGGATCACGCTGGTGATGTTCACATTCACCTTGTGACAGACAGTCTTCAAAGTGGTAGAGAAGGGGGAGGAGAGATTTCTCTGAGTCTCTCAGTCATTTTCAGAGGTACTTGAGCACTGTCACTGCTGTTTTGAAATCCTACGGAGAGGTGAGCTTGCAATCTGTGAGCTCACACAAGCTCTAAGTTCATTTCCCTCTTTTGTGACACTGGTAACATGCACCAAAGCTGAAAGCTAGCCCGGAGTTTGAAGTTGACCTGTTTTTGCAAGTGATCAGATGATGTTCACAGGACCTTTATAACCTAAAATCTTCTGGGGTTTATGTTTGTACCTGGAGAAAACTGGAGCACAGCCTCTAGTGTTACATTGCTGTGTAAATAGCAGCGAAGGAGTGAACCTGCTACCTTGCTGAGCTGAAAATAAAACGTGAATTGCTTCTAACAATTTCTTCAGTAGGCACTTTTTTTGTTTGCCTCCCCAGTATTATTGCTTAGTGCATTCATTGATTTATATAAAGGCAAAAGGAAGCTAGTGGCAGGACCAGAGTCAGGAGAGCAGGGGGTGAAATGCTTTGCAATAACACTGCAGCAGAAGCAGTGCAGCCACAGCCATGGAACAGTTTCCTACCCCAAGGGATTAAGGACTGACAAATTTACTTTTTTCTGTAGCCAAATGAGTGCAGCCTTTTATCTTCCAGTCCCTTTGTCCTAAGGCCCACCTTGGCCATGGCTCAGGTACCCTGCACCACCCCTGAGTGATCTGTTTGTCCCCTGCTCAAAGTTTCCTCCAGAACACCTCTCTCCCTAAAGAAGTCCTGCCAGACCCCTCATCCAGCACTTCTTCCCATGGGATTCAGCAGACAGATAAATATAGTTCCAATTTTTGTGACAAGTAGGCCACAATCACACAATGTCCTGTGCTGTGCAACAACACCTTGACTACATGACAGGACGACTGTGACTTTTTAGGGACAATCTGGTGGTATTTGATGACAGTATTTCTTGAAATACTGATGATTATGTTGTAAGGTTCATTGCCCTAAGCAGTCACAAAATAAGTTATTACAATTTGCTGGAAGAAGAATGTTACAGAAACAAAGCTGTTTTTTACCAATAAAATTGAGATGCTAGTGTAACACCCAGGAGGCTTGAGATGACAAAACAGTTGTTGCCTAAAGAATATTTCTGAAAATCTCGTCTTTAGCACCCCTTTGGTATTTAAAAAATGTAAGGCTAATTAAAGTTATGCAATAGTAGCTTATTATTTTCCTATATTCTTCATAGGTATCTTAAAGAATGTTTAATTCTCATCATACCTTAGATATTTTAAAATTGCTACCTGTTCAGAAGCAATTTGAAAAGTTACTTGTTTGTGTTCACTAGTTTTCTATAAGAGCTATTCACTTTGAATTACAAAACCCAACACAGCATGTGAGAAAAACAGGAGAGGTACTCCAAATACTTCAATAAATTCAGTTGTTTTCTGTATTTCTTCCTAGCAGAATGGAAAGCAAACCAGGCAGGATCCTTGGCTTTTAAATTCCTCTCACCTGGGGTGTTGTTTCAGCCTCTGAGGAGCACTCTCCTGTTTAATATGTATGATTACTCCTCATGAATATACAAGTTCTTTTCTCTGCACATGGAATTTTTGTCCCATTCTACCTATAGAGTCTGAGGCATGAAAGAAATAGGATTGTGTTACTTCTGCGAGTTTGTGACTTTTCCATAATCAACTGTTTGATTTATAAACTATACTGACAGCACTGGAGATGTGGGAAATTATTTGGACTATGGAATAAAACCAGTGTGTACACATTTTAAGTAAAAAATTAATATTATAGCACATCTTTCTTTTAAAGGCACTGCACACTGCTGAGCTGCTCATAAAAAAAAAAGGATAAATATATCTGCCTTGCTTTTTGTCTTGGTGAAAACCCTGTTAGCTTTCTGTTCTATGCTGCCTTCAGGGTGTTAAATGACTAAGCTTTTTCTTATGGTATTTTATAAAATTTGAAAGCAGTTCTGCTGTATACAGAGTGCCAGGGGAAAAAATGGAGAAAAAACAAGTTTATATAATCAGCACTTTAAAAAGAATTTGTATCTCTAGTCTATTTTGTATAGTAATATTAATCACGGAGGAAGAGGGGAATTTTTCACTGTGATTTGACTTCTCCTGTATTGCCAGCGTTTTGGGTATTAGAGGGGTGAAATATCCATTAATTCCACTATTGTGGTTTTGGGTGTAACTTTAGCTGATTTTCAGCTGAGACCTTCTAAGAATAGGCACTATTTTATGCAGCTAGTTTGGAAAGCAGAAGAAAATATCATGTGTGTAAAAAAACCCTGTCTTATCAACTTCCTACAGGAGCAGATGCTGCCAAATTTGGCAGTTCTTAGCACTTTGAACCTTTAAAATGTGCTTTGCAACAGTAATTATCTAGCAGCAAGTAATGTGTTTGAAATAAACTTCCAATTAAATGTAATGTTCCTGCAGACATGCATTTTGATATTTTCAAATAATTTAAATTCCTTTTTAATTTTTCTTTCATTACTTCTGGACTGGAATCTTGATGTCAGTTGACAGGTGACATCAAATAAAGCATGCAGGTGAGTCAAACCTGCTAATTAATTTTGTTGTTCTGTTTGTTGTTTGTTTTTTCTTTCAAATTCCCAAGTATTTTTATGAAATGCATTTGATTAGTGTTACATTCTCCAGGGGGAAAAGAAAATTGCTTAAAGAAAACCCGATGTTATCAAATTACTTGTTTTGATGCCAGAGAAGGAGAGAGATTTTAAGATGGTGCTTACAGACTAGGCAAGATGTTACAGTGCAGCTCCACCAACCTCAGTGCCAGGAATGCAGCCTAGAGGAGAATCTTGTCTCAGATTTTAGATGCAGAGCATGCTCTGATCAAACCCAAGCTGAAGCTTTTCTGCAATGCCAGTGAGAGCAGAAACAAGCAGCTATTATTTTTCTTCTAGTGTAAATTCTTAAGGCTCTTTTCATGCTCTTTCCTAACCTTTAAAGGCTCTTGGTATTTCTTGCTCCAGAGAAGTGTATTAGTTATTTTGTCATTGTTATCCAGCTGGAAGGATTTAGTTATTCTCCTTTACACTGTAAATACTTTCATATTATTGACAGGATTGAGAAGTTTTTGTCTAAATTTCGTAGCAGTGAATCCTACTAAATGTTGTGGTCTTGAGTCCTGTACTAACATTATTGAATCTGTCCCTTCTGATGACATTTTAATCTCTGTTCCACACTTGGGAGATTCACAGCTCCTACACCCCACCAGGCAGGCAAATGAATATCTTATGTAAGCAGTGGTTATTTGAGTCCTTTCACTAAGACATGAGTTCTTAATAGAAAAAGCTAATGATAGTTGTTGAAAGTGGAAAACCAGAGTAACTGGAGGTTTTCTGTCTCACACTCAGACTAGTTCAACCCATCTCTTTTTCTATACTTTTTAAGATGAGTACAAAACTCCACAGAAAACACACTATCCCCAAATTGTAGCCACCCTATATAAATTTTCTCTGCTCTTTCCTTATGTAAGTTAGTCTTTTATTTTTACTGCTTCCAAAACTCCCACATTACACATGGCTTACATTTTTCATTTTTCCAATCAAAACTGTGCCATTTGGAAACAATGTAATTTTCAAACTATGCTTATGAGTGAGTTATCTTCAGGATTTCTGCAAATACTGATCCAGTTCCAGCAGACAGTATCCCCACCCTCCTGCTTCAGAGCCCTGATGTTTTAATGCTTTTTCTACCCTGTAGGTAGCTGATCTGTGGTTGTTTTCTGCAGCTCAAAGAACAGCTGCCTTTCTATAAGCAGGATGATCATTTTGGTATCAATCTCTGTAGATTTCTTTGAGATCCTTTGGAAATGGAAGTTAAGCTTGACATGTGATGCAACTTGCCCAGAATTATCACTCAGACAAAATGAGACCTGAATCTAGTAAGTCCTAGGGAAAACAAGGAAAGCACAAACAGCTGTTGAGGGAAAGCTCAGCCAAGGCTCTGAACTATATCCTTGCTGTTCCAAATAATTCAGGTACAGACCAGAAAGAAACACAGAGGAACTCATAACAACCTTACATCACTGTAACATATTAGTGACACCAGAAACGGCCATTAATTAACATGTGGAGAAATCTAAAGCAGCCTTGCCTGACCTGAAAATGAAGAAATTGGTGACTTTCTGGCCACCTTCATTAGGCAGTAAAACAACTGCTGATGAGGGCAGGAACCCCATCACACAGAAGGCTAAACTTGAGTTGGAATGGGTACATGTACAAGCTGTGCCATCAGGTTGCTCTTGGACAGTTTTACCAGGTGGAGTAAGGGCACCTGTCATGGCCAAAGCAGTCTTGACTTGGAGAATTTAATTTAATTTATCACCAACTAGAGCAAATTTTTGATTACTGACTCCTTTGAGAAAAAAAAAAAAAAAAGAAAAACTAAACTATTTAGGTAAACACCTTTTTTCCCCCCTCTTCCTCCCAACTCAATTTCAGTATAACACCAGTCCCACCCTCTTGGTCCCAACTTACCCTGTTTTTGCCATGCATTACACTCAATCTGTCCCAGTCCCTTCAAGGATGTGATGAGCAGTTTAGGAGGCTGAGGTTGGAATGCAGTGGTTTCTCTCTGCCAGCCCATGCATTTGGCTCATTTTCTTCTGCTCTGGATATGGGTTTTCTACAAACCACAGTCCCTCAGGTGTGTCCCTGCTCTGGGTGTTGCTCTTTCTTAAATCTGTTTGAGCAGGGCTGTCACATTCTCTGTTGGGGATCTTCTGACCGGCTTTGACAGGCTGAGGTCCTGGGCTCTTCACATCCATATCAAAGTTACCTGGAAATAGCTGTGAGGCAACTCCTGCACATGGCAGCCTGGCAGCTTGCTACAGAAACCCTGCTCCACACAGACTTGTTGCCCCTGGTATCACTCACAGACACAAATGGAGTTTCAGTTGGATTATTTGTGTGTGTTTCACAGCTAGAAATTGCCAGCCACCCACTAAATCATCTCCCTCAGCAAGCAAAGCTTAGATTTTAAGTCACTGAGTGGTGTTGTTTTCTTGTTGCTACCTCACTCTGAATTGCCCAGCACAGCTTACTTTCCTTTTAGAATTGTTTCTTTATTATTTTATTCAAGCATATGCTACTAGACCAGGTGGCACGTTCAGATCCTCCCTGGGGAGCAGGATCTGACCAAGAATTCTTTACAGAGGAGATTTTTGTAATTTTGAGGTTTGAACAACCCAACACCAACTGCAGAAAGCAGAGAAAATATCCAAGCTATGGTAGCAACTGGCCTACAACACCTGAGTCAAGAGAAGTGTGAGTGCACCATGTCAAATTACAGTTCCTTCTACATGGGATGCCCTACTTGTGTGTGTTTTCTGCTTTCTGGAAAAATATGAGAATATTATAATAAAAGAAGATGCTGAAATATGAATCTGCCTTAGCAGCTTTGTGATTTTTGAAGAGCTCAGAAATTGGCCCAAATACCCACTTCATTCTGCCTTCTGGAACTGTCAAAATTTGCAAAGTTTATGAAACATGTTCATAGTAAAATAGGAGACCAGATACTAAATACTTTTAAGTTGCCAAAAATCCATCAAAATTCAAATGACAAGAAGAAAATGCGCCTTTTTTTCCCTTTTTTTTTTCCAGGCCTGCATTTCAATTTTGATCCAGAGAAAGAAGGCACAGATAAATGTATCAATGAGCTTTGCAGAGAGCTGTTGCTGAAAGACAATTCAGCAGTGTTTCCTTGGCAGTATGTCAAGAGGAGGAACTACCTCATTGTTGCTGCTTCTGGCAAAGAAATCAGAGCTTTTCCAGTCCACAAATGGCAGAACATCAAAATGCTACAACGCTGTGTTCCTAGAGCTAATGAGGGGGTTCTTTCATTAAGGAAAGATCTATGAATGTACAGAATCCACATTTCAAATTGTGCTGTGTAAAGAGCAGAAGTTTGTTATTAGAAGTTGTAGAGATCAGGGAGACAAGGCTTTTTTTTCTGACTCTGTTTCTTTGTATGGCCTTGAGGCAAGCCAGTCCACATGCCTGCACCTCCATTTCCCAGCAGCAGGCTGGAGACAGTAAGAGCTACCCCATGGGGCCACTGAGAGTCCAAATTGATCATTTCTGAAAGAACTGAGACTGGCATATAGAACTTAGTATGTAACTGTGAAGTAATAACATGCAAACTAACGAAATATGATCAGAACTGTCACTGCTCATTTTCTGCTATATGCTCCTTGGAAAAAAATGCACTGAGTGAGATCTGAAATATTCCAATGTTACATCTGAACAACCACTGGAAAGTGAAGCAATACTTATTTCAGATTCTAATCTGTATTACCACCTTCTCCATCATCATTATATACATTTTTACACAGTGAATTGCAGCTTCACTCCTGCCTTTTCTTGGCTCTCATTCCCAAAGGCTTGTTTTACCCATTGTTTTCTACTTTTTCTTTCCTAAATACTTTATTCGATTGCCAGCATATCTGCATAATGATACCACTCCTTCAATTATATGCTCATTTTGCTCTTGGGCCCAGAACATCTCTAAAGAAAAAGAAGGGTCATCCCTGTGTGAGCTGTTCCCTCCCTTGCCCTGCCATGAGTTTTCTGTGTGATACCAGGCAAAAGCATTTAGGATGTCCTGTACCTGCAGCCTGAATTCCTGTTGGAGCAACCACACACCTAATCTGGAGGAGTTTTTCTGCAATACCTCTGGCATTCGTTTAAGTCCTTTTCACTCCTGCCTTGGAAATCAATATGTCACTTTAGTGCTGGGCCTCCCACACAGTTCTGCCAGGTTCATCTATATCCTGCAGTTTCTCCACTCATCTGTCCTCACTCCCCTCCCACACCTTGTTCCACCATGCTACTACCTCCATCTGCGCTTCACAAACTGAAAATACACCAGCTTTGCCTCCCTCTTTTCATTCCAACACAATCCAGTCCTAGTCAGAGGGGTCCTGCTTTTTCAGGCTCTAATTTTCACCTTCAGTTGCAAAGTGTAGAGAAAGAGGGGGATTTCAAGGTTCTTCACCTCTGAAATATGGCTGTGTGTAGTGGGCTTCCTTCTTTCAGGGTTTCCTATGACACAATGCTTTCTTGGCATCCTTTGCACTCCACAGATGAGAGGCACTTCAGTGGGTGTAGACTTTTCTGAGTGCTACAGGTTCTTTTTTCCCTCCTTTTACACTTGCAAGCTTTTCTGTAACCACCTGAAACCCAGGGCTGTGTATTACTCCATGCATTTTTTCCACCCTGTGTTTCACTATTCATTTCCACTCTGTGGTGGGAGGTGTGGCAGAAAAGGTGGATGTGTTTGTGTTCATCTTTGGGATGAGCATGGTGTGATGTACAGGAAATAGCCACACTTCTGGGTGTGTGGGCAAGGTGGTGTGTTCACAGGTGTGTATTCACTGTGGGAATGATATGGGATGTGAGGCATTTTCAGTCCTGCTCACTGGCTGCAAAATGTCTTTGAACCCCAGGTGATGGAGATAGGGGATGGCTGCTGCATGAGGGAACATCTCAGTCTTCTGTCATCTCTGAGAGAGAAGGTGGCTGGACATCAAAGGGTAAGAAAAGCTTTCTGTTCCTGCTAATCTTGCTAGGAAAAGGGCAGGTGCTACTGGAGGAATAGGATGCTGCAGGATACAAGAGGCAAAGAAAAGGTCAAGGGTTTACTCCAAGGAGAACTCCCCCTGACACATTAGGAAACACTCTCAAGTTCTGGAGGCAGTTGCCACCCTCTTTTCACCCCCTGTGCTCCAACAGTCCCTTGGGAACAGCATCCATAATGCTGAGCACTAGCAGAAGGGATCATATCTGGGAGATCAAAGCCAGATTTTCAGCAGCAAGAAACAGTCTGCAGATTTGGTGGCAGCTGTGACACTTTCCACATGTGCTGGGAACACTGACTGGAAATGCTTTTGCCCTAGTAAACAGCAGAGAGTTATATCCTCTGCAAACAGTAGGGATTTATTAATGTAGGGATTTATTAATGTAGGGATTTACATTCACTGACCTGAAGGTTTGCTGCTACATAGAAAATTGTTAAGGGATCAAGTAGCAAGCTAGCAGACCCAAGGTTTTATCAGCCTGAAAAGGTTCTATCCATTGGCTCAAGGATGGTGAGGCACAAGCACTGATACCTCCTGAAAGCTCCCTAGGCTCCTGAATGGCATGTGGACACTGCAGGAGGCAGCTCAAGTGACAAAGAGAGGGCTGTGACAAAAAGCCAAAAAGAGGAAATGAATCAGATCCGTTTTTCCTTCTTATAATTCAGTACATTAAATCTTAATGCAGTTCTAGTAATGTCCTCACTTGAAAGTTAGGACTTTTATGTTCTTCCCCTGCTACCATGTATCACTATTTTTTAGCATTTATTAACAATCTTTTAATTCCCAAAGAAAAATACAACACACAGATGGCATTGGCCAGAGAGCAAAATCAGGGAGAATCAGATCCTTCCTTTACAGAAAGGTGCTGCAAGATCCAGCTTTTTCAGTAGAATATTAACCAATTCCTGTAACACATCTCCATCCAGGCCTGAGCTGTGCTTTGGGATGCCTGCAAGCTTCCAGAAACACAAACAGATCCTAAAGATTGGCTTGTTCATGGTCAGCTGCGCTCTGCTTGGGTCAGTCCTGCAAGTGCCATGCCAGCAATGAGCTCTCCAGTCACTCTGTGCTTCACCCTGGAGAGGCATTCATCTGAGACTGAGTGACAACAATGAGCTGGGCTTTCTCCCTCTGGTAGTCTCATTTCTGTTTTAATCAGTGTTCCTTTCATCTAAGACATGACTGTTTTATCTAAGAGAAAACATCAATGCTTAGCATGATTTGGGACTTTTTATATTAGTCCATATATGTCCTTCACAGTGATGTTGTAAGGCCTCAAGTTAAGTGATCTCTTAACTTGGGTAATCTCTGCTCCAGGAAAATGTTTTCTTCAAAGGAAAGCATCGTGATGACTGGAGAAAGGATCCCAGGTGCAGTGACAGTGACCAAGGCAGAGAATTAATTATTTAACCTCTCTAAAACAGCTGAGCTCATCATTTCCCCTAGGCCTTGCTTTAATACCATTTCTATAACCCACAGAACAAAGGTTATAAATAAAACAGCCTTGGAGCACAAGCTAATATTCCACATCTGGATCAGGTAAATTACATTCACATTTTGTGTTAGTGCCTCTCAGCAATGGCCCTGATACAAACATGCAAAGCAGCATGGCAGGTACAAAAATCCCTGTGGCACCATTTTCCTAGGAAAGGGGTGAGGGGGGGAGTGGGAGATGACTACTTATATATACTTTACACCACTTTTCTACTTGAGCCAACAGACAATACCAAAACCACACAGAAAAATCTTCAGTGTATTTGCAACTGAAATTCAAATTATTTCAGCTAATAGTGTATGCTTTTAGCTGCCCATCTATGCCCATCTGACTATAATCACAGCACCCTTGTGCCATACAGGGGCAGCTTGTTTCAGTCACAGTGGTGGATATGAGCAAAGAAATTGCTGCTATGGGCAGGCTCCAATGCAGGATGAATTACTGCTTCTCTCTCAGTAGCAGCAACAGAAGCTCTCACAGTGGCTCCCCTCTGTGCAGCAAGAAGAGAGGGTCCTATTAAGCACAGCAAGTTTTATTCCTGTGAATTTCAGTGTTGTAATTCTTGACTTTATCACTCCAAGCAACTCCCCCGCTCAGTGCTCAGGAGCCAACAGTCCAGTCCCTCTGGAGCATCACCATGGCCCATTCCTGCCCCCTCAGCCAGAGGGACCCACACAAACCATAGGTGACATGGAAGGAGGGAGGGAGGGAGGGAGGGGCAGAAGTGGCATGTCTGTCACTGCTTCTCCAGATGACAGCACGCATCCCTTTCCTCTTCACGCACTGCCAGAGCCTGGCTTGGAGTCATGGTGCTGAACAAATGGCACCTGCTGGTTTTGCCAGCTCCCAGCAGGACTCCTTCCCCCTCAGCACACATGGAAATATCCACATAGAAAAGCAGCCTCATTTGTCACTACTGCAGGCTTCCTTTTCAAGGAATCCCAGATTTCCTTATCTTTGCTCTCCTACCTTTAGAGGGCTTTGTGGCATGGTGGACCCCTTGGGCCTCTCCCACTTCTTCCCATGGCAAGTTCCACCTTAGCCTGGGCTGTGGTGACACATGAAGGACGAGTGGCTCCGTGAGGGATGTGGCTGGTGCAGTCAGAGGTGGTGACAAGCCCCATCTATAGGTGATGAGGCAGGAATCTCGCCGGCAGGCCAGGGCCTAGCAAAGGCAGGGCTGAGGGCAAGGCCTCAGAGGGCTCATGGCTGAGCAGGGCTGAAGGCAGGGCCTCAGAGGGCTCATGGCTGAGCAGGGCTGAGGGCAGGGCCTCAGAGGGCTCAAGGCTGAGCAGGGCTGAAGGCAGGGCCTCAGAGGGCTCATGGCTGAGCAGGGCTGAGGGCAAGGCCTCAGAGGGCTCATGGCTGAGCAGGGGGGCTGAGGGCAAGGCCTCAGAGGGCTCATGGCAGCACAGGGCTGAAGGCAAGGCCTCAGAGGGCTCATGGCTGAGCAGGGCTGAAGGCAAGGCCTCAGAGGGCTCATGGCTGAGCAGGGCTGAGGGCAAGGCCTCAGAGGGCTCATGGCTGAGCAGGGCTGAGGGCAAGGCCTCAGAGGGCTCATGGCTGAGCAGGGGGGCTGAGGGCAAGGCCTCAGAGGGCTCATGGCTGAGCAGGGCTGAGGGCAAGGCCTCAGAGGGCTCATGGCAGCACAGGGCTGAGGGCAGCTGCAGGCCAGCCATGCTGCAGCAGTGCCAGCATAGATGGCCACAGTCCTGAGGGGCTGACAAAGTGCCAGCAGAGGTGCCTACAGTTCTGGCCCATCGGGACAGGTGGCCCAATGTGCCTGGCAGGGACAGGCAGGGCTGGTGACGCCTCCAGGACCCAGCGTTGTTCAGGGCCTTGAAATGGCAGAAAATGCATCAGTGTGTTCATTATGCATCTTAAGACTTTCCCAAATCATTCAGGCCTAATTTAATTCCCATTGGTGACATGGCAAGAAACAGCTAGGTGTGTATATGACAATATCACTAAAAATAGGAGAGATGGGACTTGTCCTGGTCAACAGGACAGAGTAAATCTGGGGTTGTGGGAAAAAGCACTAGCAGAAGTTCTGACAAAGTTGTCCCTTTATTTACAAGCCAACATTGTGAAGAAATGCTAGCCACTCATTTTGGACCAATCTGTGATTTTCAAATGCATCTTTATTGGTAAGTTGATTAAGCTCTAGTCTGAACTTTATTTTACAAGAACCAGCAGCTAACCAACACAAAAAAATTACCATCATTACCTTGTACAATACTAGCACAAAAACAGAAATGCCACAATTCAGTTGAAAGAACTGTAAAAGAACTAAATCAAATCTTAAACTCTACATGTAACAAACAGTTGTGATTAGTCCCACGTGTCATTTAGAAACCTAGCAGTGGGAGGGGAGGACTGAACACAAAACCAAGCACCCCAGATGCCAATTCTTTCTCCCCTGAGTGTGCTTAACCACGTGCTTGGCATGAACAAGTGGGACAGCAGCAGAGTGATGCACACCATCTGCCTGTGTCTTCTCTTTTATCCTAGAAAGCCTCCTGGGTCTGTTCTCTGCTTCAGAACATCCAGAGCTTCCTAAAACAAGAGACTGATGCAGATTTGCACCCAAAGGATGTGATGAAAGCCTGGTAGTTGAAGGAGAGTGAGTCTAAAAGAGAGGACTGAGCAGTGCAGGCAGAAACTGAAGTTAGATTTAAGTTGGCAGTAGGTACAACTCATCCAAACACATTTATTCCAGATGAACACAGGATGGAACAGCAAACCTGAAGTTCAGGATATAATACTGGGGATAATACGCCAACAACTTCATCATTTGCTCCCTCATTTTCTGTCTGCATCCTTTGTGGTTCCTCCCTTCTCTCCCATTTTTATGGTACTTCCCACCCCACACAGGCAGTAACACTCCTGCCCTGCCACGCTGCCCTCCCTGACCTTCACACAGTTCTGCCAGTAACTCCCACCTGACACTCCCGTCAGCTCTCCTGCCTCATGCACCTCCACATAACAGTCAGAGAAGGCTGAAACCTGATTTCCTGTTCCCCACACTCAGAGAAACACTCATCTTGATTTCTCATACCTGAGGAACACAGGGAATGGTGATCTAACTTTACAGATAAGTAAACTGAGCAAATGCCTTTAACTTAATTTGGAATTCACCTGTATTCTCCATCCTTCTTTTCTTGTCCTTCCTCTTGGTCCCTCTCTTAAATGTAGGAATGTTTACAGTACTTCAGGCCTAGTTCTCTGATTTTTAGATAAGACCCCAGAATTTTCCCGAAAGTCAGCTCACACTCCAAGACCTATTCCTTCATCATAGTTACGGCAGTAATGGGAAAATCTGCTGTTCATGCCACTGGGAAGAAACTGCTTTGGCACGACAGCATAAGGCTTGCACAGGACCGCACCCATGTGACACCCTTCTAAGAACACTGGCTTAAAACAAAATAAGAAAAAAAAATCGACAGATAATCTATTCCCTTTTCCCTTCAAGTCTAAAAGAACCTCTCCTGTGGCAGAGAGAGGCACTGTTACCCAATCACAAAAAGCCAGCAAAGCACACGTGGCAGTGACTGATTTCCTACGTTTGTGCACGTGGTGCAAGGGCTGTACAGGGATGAGACATGGAAGGGAAGGCTAAACCCATAGGAATTCTGCCATCTTCAAATCTGCAGAAGACTGGTACAAGGACAACACTGATAGATAATTTTCTGTGTTCACCAAAAACAAGACCACTAGTAGTTAGTTGCCTTAATGCACAGCAAGGGTGACTAAAGTTAGGAATCAGGAAAAGCAGTCTCACTTGTA
Organism: Acridotheres tristis; assembly: GCA_037013685.1. NCBI lineage: Eukaryota > Metazoa > Chordata > Aves > Passeriformes > Sturnidae > Acridotheres > Acridotheres tristis. The sequence continues at coordinate 64,512,453 of CM072885.1, forward strand.
GGCTAGCTAGGAACTGAACAGACAATCTCAGCAGCCTCCAGGATCTTCCTCAGTGAAGTTCAGTAAGAACAAGTTTGATGAGCAGCCATGGTGGACATGTTTGGGATACTCAGTCCTGTCTCAGACCTGGCATGGGCTCTTGAGGTCTTTTCTAACCCTGTGCTTATGAGTTTATCAGTTGACTACACTGAAAAGAACAAAAGGGTCATTTTTTCTGTCCAGCAGTTTCAATTAAAGCAACAAAGGAAAAAAAATTAAAGAATCTTTCCTTCCTTTCCCCAACCTTCATGTGTCACAGCTGAGGAGTTCCCAGCCTCAGAATTAGCCCTTCTAATACTGATGGACAGAGCTACCAGCCCTTCTAATACTGATGGAAATGATGGGAAACACAATCATCTTGGAACAATTCACAGGTAGCAGCTGGAGTGAGGACTGTCAGCACGGGACAGCCTTATGTGGGCAGAGTGAAGTGTTTCACAGCTCATGGAATGGGAGCCATGGACAAGACAGGACAAGGTCAGTGTACAATACATGGCATGCCTTCTTCATCCAATGAAAGGGTTACATGAAAATGGCCATCCTGCCCAGTCACTCTCCTGGAGCTTCACTATGCTGGCTTGTCTAGCAGCCTCCAGCACTAACTACTTCCAGCTGTGGCAAGAGAAGAATTATGAACAGTGGAGTTTCCCCACCCCCCAGTGTGGAACTTCTCATTAGTCTTCAAGTTCACCCTGTCCCCCTACCCCAACTCCCCTCACTTTAAAAAATAATGGTTACAATTAATGGGTGGAAGCTGATGACATTGTGCATGTGGTTCACTTCCAGTTCTCTTTTTCTCTTCTCATGCATCCTCCTCCTGCCTCTCCAGCAATCCCCTCCCCACCAATCCATTCCATCAGTCCATCCAGCCTGCATGCCTGGGGGGCTGCTGCTCACTTGCCATAGACGCTCTCATCGCTGTAGGCCACATAGAGAAAATAGTCCTCCTCGTGGTTATCCTGCCAGGGGACAAAGGGACAGAGTGAGGAGCCAAAGCTGGAAACTCACTGCATGTGAGAAAGCCCAGCCCAGAGTCCACTGTAACATGAACAGGTAACTTCTCTTTCACTGCTCCTCTCCGTTTACATCAAAGGCTTTGCTTCCCAAGACCAAAGAGAACTCTGGCCACAGCTCTGCTTCTACATACAGGCAGGACACATTTCTGTACACAGGGAATTTACTTGAAAATCCACAGCCAGGCTGTATTGCAAGCATGCAACAGAAACATCTCTTACTGTTCACCAGTATCTCAGCAGTGGTATGGTCTCAAGATCAAGAGAGAGACTTGGAAAGATTTAACAAGTGAAAAATCACCTCTAGATGGTATTTTTATTCGGAACACTTTGACAAGTGGCTGTATTTCTAAGTCCTGTTTTACGTAAGGGCAGTAGAGCTGAGATGATTACACTGATTACAAAAATTCTGCCAAGTGGCAGCAACAGAGATCTGACCTCAGCTCTGGATGGTCAGACACCTTCCTTCTACGTGTTCAGATTTGGAAAGCACCCTGCCTGTGTTATCTTTTATTATCTTCATCAGTACACAGACTGATGAAGTGTCCAGTTATTGTCAAAAAATGACAGGCCAAACAAGGCTCACAGCACCACGCCAGAGCTCTTTCATTAAAACAACCAGCAGAAGGAGAAATCAAGGATAAATCAATCCAGGCTGTAAACCACCCATGATATAATGGCTACAGAACTGAGAAATATGGCCATCCAATATGCCTTTAAGGTTGATCAAATAACACTGCTGAATAGAAATAGTGGGCAGCAATGCTCACAGCATCCTACATAATCCTCACTTATATGGTACATGTGACAAAAAAGTAACTCTAGACAAAAAATTAGTGCTCCTTAATAAAATACTTTTAGACAGATGGATGCCCAGTGACACTGGCCTTTTCGCTGTTTTTTTTTACTTACTTTTAATGGCTAAAAGGAAATCTCTTGTATACACACCAAAACTTACGTTCTCCACCCCCCCCAGCCTGTGAAAACGAAGTGGTTTATTTCAATACTTTGTTAAAGTAGTAGGACCAATTTATCACTGCTGGGGCAACTATGTGCCACAGTCGTTTCAACTAGCAAACAACCAGTTGAATTGATAAGGCTCCCCAGGCTCCTAACTGGGGGATGGAACTCCCCAGACCAGGTAATGGAATACAGCTCAGGGGAAGATGGTCCCTATGTTGAGGCATCTGTGACCAAGTTGAAATCACTGACACTTCTGGACATTGTTCTTGCCAAGAAAAGGCAAGAGAACAGGGCCAGGCTTACCTCATACAGCTGGCCCATGGTTGCACTGGTGGGAGGGATGGTGTTATTGACAAAGAAAAACAAAGCATCTTCTGGCCTCAGGTGGATCCGCTTTCGGATTAAGAAGTAGAACTGGCCAACTGAGGAGGAACAAAGAATGCCTTAGATGCAGAAGGAATGTTGGAGTGTGGTTTTTTGTGTTGTTGCTGTTTATTTTTGTATTTTATCCCTAACCATGGCTGCTTTCTTTTGTTGGTGGAAGTCACATGCTGCATATAAAAAGTAGGGGAAAATGAACAATGCAGGAAAAAAAAGCAATAGAAGAAAGCAGTAACTTCATGACTGTAACCACATGAGCAGCCAATCCACTCAGAGCTGGCAGTTTCTCAAGTACACACCTCATGCCATGTCCTGTCCAAATCCACACTCCACATATTATGGTATGAAATGCTTTACTGAGGGGATTGGTGGGAAGACTTTTAACTAGCTTAACCTTTAAATCCTACAGATCAAAGACACCTTAGAGAATTTAGCCTTGGTGTAAATGTTTATACCATTCCTGAAAAAGAAATTCTTATTATTTACTTGAACTACATTGCACAAGAAAGTTTTTCACAGTCCAGTAAATACTGCATGAAGAAGAAATGCTGCTCCTTTAAGTCATTCATGTTCTTAAATAAAAACAGATGCAATCACACTCAAGATTACCATGACCATTCAGAAAAAGAACTTTGCAGCTATGACTACAGCCACAGGGGTGGAAAAGGGTGGGACTATTGCAAGAACCTGTCTCTTCCTGCAACAAGAGTACAGCCTCTGGCAACTCTGCAGCTAGGTCATCATTGACTGGTGATGATGACACTGCCCATGATACACAATTTAGTCACTGTCATCGTGGTTAGAACTCAGCTGTGACATGCTAGCTGAGCTAGTGAGATACCTCAAAAAATCTCAGGGAATTCTGCATGTTGTAATCTAGGCTATGAACTATAAATATAACAAGCAGATAAACGAGATGTTGGGCCTGTCTGGATATTTTCTTTGTGCTGATCACAAAATAAAAAGCACTTCTGAGACCTCACTGAAAATCAGGAAGAAAGGAGGTAGACATTGTTACCTGTGAGGTCAGAAGGCACGAGATACTTTCTTTTGTCTAAGTCAGGTACTCTGGCTTTGGGTGCTTTTTCCACTATTACCTGGAAAGAGAGAGAGAGAGAAAGCAAGAAACAGATGATGAGTATCATAAACCAAAATGGTTCAAAAAGCATCAGTGGATAAGGATATTACCCTTTGATTGTACTACCAGGCCTTTAGGTATTTAATCTGTAACATTAAAGAACTCACAGGTGAGATGACTTTAAGCAGAAGAACAGAAGACAACTTAAAATCACTCCCAATAGCTGTGCTGGGAGGCCAGGGCTGTAAGCAGTAAGCGTGGTGAGTGAAAAAAAAGAGTCCAGACATAAAAATAAACCATAATGGCTGTGAAAAAAAATAATTAGGACACCTTGATGTTCTCAATTCAGGTTAATTTTGTGTGAAGAAGCTGTCAGAAGGCTAATACATGAACACAAGTAAGTTAAACTCTTTCCAGGTTACAGTTCCAAACTGCCTTGCACAAAATCGGCCCTACTCCCAGTAGTCCCACATCCTAATTTCTACTTTCACCAATACCAAGTGCTCTAAAATGAAGAAAAGAATTACAGAGAAACTACAGCTCACTAGGGATTTTTTTTTTTAATCTCCAGTTCTTCAGGAGTTATAGTCTACTCTGAAATTAATATCCTTTAAATTTATTATCCATATTTCACATAGCTATGGACATTTCCTTAATCATATAAACATATAATAAAGAATTAATACCAGCCTACTGTCTGGGCAACTGGACCCACAGAGACCTCTGACACACAATACTAACTACCTTATATTTTAAAACAGAAAAATACAAAACTCAGCAGCTTTTAGATCAAACAGACCAAGAGGTCTTCTGCTAAAAGGTAACTTTTGTTAGCAGAGTTAGGCAAAATATTTACCTCAGAGGCAGGAAGTATTCCAAAGTGACCTGATCTCCTTTTCCATTGAAACCTTTGGAACTACCGTGTTTGTGCAGAAAAAAAATGCAGGCTTTTTTGTGATATGTATTTTTGAACTGGTAAAAGATACATCACATTTCAATCTATGTGGTTTGCTGTTCTGCAGAAGATGTTCTGACCACTGAAACTAAATCTAAAGCTGGATTTTCTGAACTTCCTAAACTTTTAAATTTCCTTAGACCCCATAATTGTAAATACTCCACCTGAGACACTGTGGGACTAATTTCTAAGGGTTCCATGCTCCCATAACTCTTTGGTAACCCAAATCAGCAAATACAGCTGTTGTGTAAGAGAGCAAGTTGAACTGCTGTGGACTAAGCTTTGTTTGGAAGCAAAATGATGTTGCCTCACCAGCGAGACACCATGCAAGAACAAAATGTTATCATGAGCTTGGTGTATTTAGCCTGGACATGGTGCTATGCTAACCTGAATCCTTCTAGAGCCAAGTGAGTGTCTGCAAAATATCTCACACCAGAGAGGTACCAACTAGGACATCTTTTCCCCATGCTCCATTTGAATGTGGCCAACACAGCCAAACTCCCCGAAATTTCCAGGTTTGATTTTAAAATAGAAACATGGCTGCCTGAGCTACTTCAAGATTTTCAAGTCCCTAAGTTAGCAGTACTAGGCACTCAAGCTCCTTCAGGCTGTTGGAGGTAGGACATGCATTTCTGTACAAGATGCAGTTGGTAAATGCTGTGAGGGAAGGACAGTACCACAATCTCACTGAACAGGTGCAGGCTGAACAGCAACAGCACTTTTCACATTTTTTACCAGCACAGCCAAACAAGGCAGTGTCAAACACAATAAACTGCAGTGGGGAGAAACCTTTAGTTCTTGCCCCCAATTTAAAAAACTACTGACAAGCCAAGCTGCTTGCTGTGACTACCCTGCGCTGGGGGAGGCAGGGGGGGATTGCAGATTGGTCATTAGATAATAAGGAAAAGAAGCCATACCTATGAGAATGAGGTGAGTGTTGGGGCTTCTAAATCCCTAGGAAAGATTTAAATCAGATCACCACTGATTTAAGAGATCTTAAGAGACATCTCCCTCCTGCAAAGACGCAGGGAAGGAATAGAAGTGCTCTACTGATCTGACTGGCAACTGCAGTCAGTTTGCTGGATAATGCAGGTTATCTCTTCTGAAGCACTAAACCCTTCACATAAATTAAAAAACCTACCAGGAAAATCCAAAGGGCAGAATACAGACTATCTATGTTTGTGTTGTTGTTGTGATAATGCAGGCCAATAAAGTCTCATCAGAATGCTGAGATGTATCACGGCACTGCAGCGTAGGCAGCCAAAAGGATGACATCTTCAAGGATCCTGCTGTCAGGAAGGGCAGACACAGAAGTGAAGAACAGAGTGCTGCATTCATTTCTCTGTATGCAGCTCTGACAAGAGGCTATCCCTAATAATTCACAACTGGGCCTTGCTATGAATCATTTCCAATTATCCTTAACTCCAGCACACCTTGTTATTCTGGTCCTGGTTTTCTTTACAAAGTTCTGCTGATGCCCTCTCTGTCTTGACCTCCTTTACCTCCTGCCAGACTGGGCCTCGTCCTGGGCTCCCCACAGGGTTCTTCCTGACACATTTGTCATGACCCACTGTGCAATCTGCCATGTTAATCCTCAATTTACACCTTGTCTCACGCCAGGCCTACAGAGCCCTCATCACAAATACCCAACCTCATACACTTTAGGCTGACCTGCTGAATGCTCAACCTATGCTATGCCAGGCCTACCAAAAAGAGAGAACAAAAGCACCCGAATACTGACTTGCAAAAACTTTTTCAAGTCCTTTTGAGGGTCATTCCTCAGATAAAAAATGCTGCTAGCCTGCAGGGAAAACATGGGGTATAACTGCTCCCCTTTGTCATTAGTTTTACAGAGGGAGTACCAGTTTTTTCAAATGCAGTACATTTGTGCAGTAAATCTAGGGCAGACCTCTCCAGTGGGGATGGAAAAAAAAAAAAACCAACTTGCAAAATGTTTATTAAAAAGGAAAAAACATTCTACACTTAATTAGATTTGTCACTTTTTTTTTTTTGGTCTCAATAATTATTCGGAATTATGAAGCCAGAAGTTTCCCACAGGCACTCCAAAGGGGCCTAAGAATGAGGAAGCAAAATTTAGCTAGATGACCTTGCATTCCAAGTGACATTTTCTCCACAGGATGATTAAACAGGAGGGCAAAAGGATCGAGAAGTATAATTTTTCTGCTCATGCAAACGAAAAGAGCAAGGCTATATCGAAAAGACAAGCCAAGCTGAAGTAAAATAAAAATAACAGGGCCGTATGAGATGACCCGGATGCAGACGATGTTTAGTATGAAGAATACCCGGTTAACCCGCTCACCGATCTCCATTTTCACAGAAACAAGGGTGAGCTCCTTCCCCACTTACCCCCACGCATGCCAGGAAAAGATCAGCAGCGTTCCCACTGTGGAGTTACTGCGGATCCCAGGGAAAAAGGTGAATTCCACCCCGCAGCCACCCACCCACACTGCAGCCCTTCCCGCATCATAAACAGCCCCAGCTTTGCACTAAGGAGAAAAGCAGCCGGGGATTTAAATCAGATCAGCGAGATCACGATCGTCTGTACTAAACTCATTCCTTTCGCCTTCAAAACAAGGCGAGCAGCCGCCGACGGCCAGCACGGAAAACAAAGGCGGCCGAGCCCGGGCCCGCAGCCATGGCCGCCCTGGCAGCGCGCACTCACGGGGACTCTGTCGGGATATTTCTTCCGGATCTTCTCCCCTTCTTTTTTCCTGTACTCGAACGGGTGGTCTTCCTTGTACTGGAACTTCATAGCGCCGAGGTATCTCTCCGCTCCCGGCGGCTGCTGCTGCGGCTACTGCGGCTGCCTCCGCCCCGGCCGGCCCTGCCCACACAGCTCCGCCCGCCCCGGCCGGCCCTGCCCACACAGCTCCGCCCGCCCCGGCCGGCCCTGCCCACACAGCTCCGCCCGCCGAGCTCCGGCCGCTCCCGCCTCACGGGGAGCCGCCCCCGCACAGCGCCGCTCTGACGTCACGGACAGGCGCCGCCCGGTGTGATGTAACGTAGAGGCGCCCCCCGCCGCCGAGCCGTGACGTCACGCGCAGGCGCCCCCCGAGTCGAGCTACGCTTTGACGTCACGGGGAGAGGTGGGAGTACAAGGAGGGGCGTTCTGTTCGTGCATTGATTTATTGCCCGGCAATACGTAAACAAACCGACAAATATTTTGAAACATTTTTTAAAAATTTTTTAAAATTTTTTTATTTTTTATTTTTTAAATTTTAAAGGCAGCAAAAGGCCGCCCGGCCTCTGCAGCATGACTCAGGGGTTCTAAACACCGTGCCCAGCGCCCTGTGGGGACACGGCCTGGGGCTCCCCGGTTGACACTTGAGTCTCTGACAGCCCCACTTGTCCAAATGAACGGGACCTGTGCTCTCCGCGGCTGCGAGATGGAACACCAAAATAAAAATAAAATATCGTTTGTTCTCGGGCCGTCCCCGTGGCTGTTGGATTGTTGCCTTGTTTGTAGCATCTCAGTGCCATGTGATGTGTCACAGCAGATGCATGCTGCAAAGAGCAGACAGCTAAAGGTAACAGTGCAAACAAGCCAAAACAGCAAGCCAGTTTTGGCCCAGTTACTCAACTGGCACATACAGTATCCGAGTTTCTTTCCCCCTAGGAATAGATCGACTTACAATTATTCACTGATCAGCAGAAAAGCAGATATTAATGAATGGCTCAGCATGCTCAAATCAGGACAAAAATCAATTGCTGCTACCCTAGAGACAATTAATTGGATTGTATTAAATTATTTTTTCTTTGCATGCTTGGCCCAGAGGAAGCAGAATTTTGTCAAGGCTGATCTTTTATCTGTGCAGGTGTTTTAGTTGTAGTAGAATATGAGTGGAAGGGCCAAATGCATAATGTGATTCTCCGTGGCCACACCAAAGGCAGAGGTGAAAAGACCCAGATTTCCTAATTCAACCCCGTGTCTTGACTGAGAATGAACAGGGGTAGGAAAAGGTGTGTTGGGGTGTGATTTTTCTCACCTGAATCATGACACCTACTTTTGGATACCTGAAGTGTGTCTGCAAAAGCCTGGCAGGTCCTTTACTTTCGAAGCTTTTATTACTGGTACTTTTTTGTACTGAAGACTTTTATGTAGTATGGGGTAGTGTGACCTCCTGCTAATGGTCTGTTCCAGCAGGTGCATGCCCAAATCTCCTAAGGATAAGGCAGCCCACAGTGGGAATGTCACCACCAGCCAGCATGTCCCAGCCTTCACCAGTTCGTGTGTGTAATGTTTGCACAGGAAGCACCATCAACACGTTTCTGTCTGTCCCAAGACATGTAAACATTCTCCCATAGTTGCCAGGTACTGTCAGAGGAGCTCAGAGGGGTGAGTCAGAAGGCAGGCATTATCTTTTGCAGTCCCATAGCAAATAGCTTGGATTGAAGGAACCCCAGGGATTTTTCCAAGGAGAATTCTGGTTTCATGGCATTAAACCTTTATATAAAAAGCCTGTGTTTGGTCTCCTTGCTTCCTAACTGCCAGCAGCATAGCAGTTGCTGAGGTATACTGAAAGTCTGTAGTGATGCCTCTTCCTCAAGGATAAAAGAGAGGAAGTTTTCTAGCCTGTTTCACCTAAGCCATCAACGTATTTTGGCAATTTAAACTGACTGATCTCAAACTCCTCTTATCCTGTAAATTGCTGGTTTTATCCCCAGGACTGCTCCCAAGGCAGCTAAGGTAACACCTGGTTTTAATTTCTCATGACAAATCAGAGAAGTGCCAGGATTTTTTCCTCTTCTGGTGCAAAGACATGGCCCTGTGAGTGGATTGCTAGGTGACTTCTGCTCAGCAAATCCCCGACTGAACTCTCTCCCTGCCCTGATGGTGCAGCCCTGGATGTACAGCCCCAAAACTCACTCCTGCTTCCCCAACTTTGTCAGGCACTGAATTCCCAGCTCTCTCCTTCAGCTTCAATAATAACAATAACGTCACTGGCAAAGCAGGCAGGAAGATGATACATGCAGAAGCAGTGACAAACACCTAAACATCTGACTTAGGGGTGTTAAAATGTCAGCCCATGGGCATGTGACAAACCCCACGTTCTGGATTTGTTTGCCAGAGGGAGGAACTGAAAATGGTGTTGGCTAATTTTCCTACCCTGGACTGCCAGCACAAAGTGGTCCTTCACAGACTGTCAAAACAGTATATTTTTTTCTTAATCTAGAGTGTCAGGACAGCTCTGAGCACGTACTGTACTGCAGTGTCTGCAGGTCATGTGGGTACATTCTGCAGGGGCTTTCCCAAGCGTTGCCAATGCTGCAGCCATAGGAGCAGGAGACAAAAATATTTACACAGAATCTGGGGGCAGAGTTTGCAGCCTGTGCCATACTATACAGTCTTCCTTCTTATAACTCTGGACTCCCTTGGATATTTCTTTCATTATTGCCTCCCCTTAGGTAATTTATGCCTGTACAGACTTTTAAATTGAAAAAAAAAAACTCTTTAGTGTGGACTCTGCATATCAAAGTCTCTTTTGTCAGAAATTTTGTGCTCTGAATGGTGGTTAAACCACAGATGGCATACCTGAAGGCGCTTGGATTCTGATCTGCTCGCTGCCATCCACGGCACAGTCCTTGCCTGGTGTCCCTCCTCCATCCCTCGTGACTGGTCACCAGTTTCTCTTGGCACTGGATCTGCAGTTCCTTCAGAGCCAGTATGGGCACATTGGTCTTGGATGAGGGCACAGGGTTAGTCACTCCCAGTAAACAATGTCTAATTGTCTAGATGTTTTCCTTTCCTCTAGGAAAGCACTCTGTATTGTCCATGCTGCGGCTGCTGTCTCGCTGCTCTATTTTCTACAATTTCTTAATTTTTTTACAAAAAAAAAAAAATCTGCTCTTTCTTACCCTATTTCTTGTATGGCTCAGGTTCAGCTAAAGTTGCTTAAAGGCATACAAATGATGTCATGAGGAGATTAAGGAACACAATCACAATTGCTGCGTGATCGAAAGCAGCAGTAAAGGACAACACCCCAGACTTGCAAAGCAGAATTTGAGATCCCTTTGTTCCAGCCAGTGTTGGGGAGGGGCATCACTGTTCCTGTGAAAACAAAGGGGCAACATCAACAGTGGGATGTTTCTGAAAACCGGTTTTTCTCAAGTACTCCGTGTTTTAGAGGAACCTAAAGGCGGCACTGTTACCAAACAAGTTAATAATTCTTTTAAAAGGAGCCTGTGCAGCGGTGTGGGGAGGAAAATTGCTCTAAGGAGATTTTAATCCGTGAAATGGATAACAGATGACAGGCAAGCTATGGATGATGCCCATGTGTTAGAAAAACAAATGACAAATTTAGGGACATACTTCAGTGCTCTTACACCAGAGAGAGAAATTTGTTGTTGAGACCTGGACACAAAGAACACAGAATTTATAAACCACAAAGACACTTACAGAAACCGGTGATGAAGGAAAAACTAATAAAGACAATTACTGAGATTCTCTCTATCTGGGAAAAAGAAATAAAGAATAAAAACGCTAAAAATGTGGATTAATTAGCATTAGAAGCAATAAATAAATAACAGTAGGTGATAGAATACTGATTTATGAAGAGAACTTTGTAGCTTGTGAACCAATGAACACTAATTTCTTTGTTTGCTCAAATGTATAAATAGTTAAATGATTTGATAACTGGCATGTTCTGTGGAGCTATCCCCACATACCCTGACAATGAATAAAGTAATGTTGACTTTCTACCATAACAAACTGGTTAAAGAATTTATTTCTCATCTTTTGGTGGCAGTTTCTGGTACCCCAGATGGCACAAAGAGGTGCCAACTCAGTGGACCAGAGGAATTGTCAGCACTCCAGTGCACACCAGAATATTTTCGGGGAGATCTTCCCATTTCCTGGTCTGGTGCATAGACCACTCTGCCCTTTCTGGGAAAAAGAATACAACTTTACTTAAGGTACTTTATTTGAAGGTATTTTTCCTGCCCATAAGTTGCACTAATAGAAAGTTTGCAATGTGAGGCTCAGAGGTTTTTCAAATGTTCACCAGCTTGGGTTTTGGGAAGGGTTGTTAAAGACTGTAAGAGTTATAGAAAGCTTGTAAAAGGTTTTAAAGGTGTTTAAAGGTTTTTTCCTAAGATGGTAAATATGGGAGTGGGGCTATCTTCATCGCTTCCAAGAGGTGGGATCCCAAAGGGTTCCCCTTTGGCTTGTGTCCTAAGGAACTGGAAAAGGTTGGGGGTCTCGGTGGGGTGACCCCCTGACATAAAAACAAATTGTTGGATATTGTAATCATTGGTGGCTGATACATAAACTTAATGGTTGTGAAAAGTGACCAGTTAGTGGGACTGCAAATTACAATACCATTTTGCAATTAATGCTGTTTTGTTGAAGGAGTGCAATGGACTACCCACCATATGCTGATTTGTTTTTTATTTATTTGTGGAATAAATTAGTGGAAGGAATGTATGCGTGTGCCTAGAGATCCGATGGTGACAGCATTAGAAGAGAAAGGATGGGAAGCCACTCAAAAGGCCCAAGAAGGAAAAGAAGCTGTCTGTCCAGTCCTGAGCTCCTTTCTAAGAAAGAGCTGAGCCTGACTGCAGGTAGGGCTTTCAGGAATTGAAGGATGCTGTAATGACTGCTCCTGCACTGGAACTACTGGGCTTGCTAGGCAGGACTGCTGCCCTGTGGAGCAGAGTGACCATCACACGTTAAATGCCAGGACAGCTCAGGGTTTGCAGGCAGGATGAGCTGGATGTTCCCCCTGGAAAGCACCGTGAAGACTTCCAGGGAGTTTCTGGGCTTGACATCACTTGACACATGTTCAGCAGACTCAAATGTCTCTGCTCGCTTCAGGCTTTTACTGTGGAGTAAACAAGAGCCTTCCAGGAAATGTTCTGCAACTTGGTGAAGCCAGGCCTGAACAGCACTTGACAGAGCAGCTGATAAAAAAGACCCTCATTAAATTCCTTTCGATACAAAATTCCTGTGACTGGTCAAACTCTGGGGCATCATCAAAGATTTTTTGGTTATTCAATTTAGCTTTATTCTATCCCTGAAGCTATTTTATCAACTTTCTCTAAAATTTTCTATGGTTGTAATCTCAACAGCAGTTAGGTTCCTAAACATGTTTGGAACTAGTCCAACCAGTCTATATTGGACCTTGTCCAACATTGTCCTTGTTCTCCTTATCCCCAAAATAAATGTATTTTCTGTATTTCACAGGAAAGCAGACCAGCCTGTTAATTAAAGTGGGAATTTGGGTACTTCAGCAGGAAGGGCCTTACAGGCTTTTCAAAAAGATGTGACCTGTACCTTCATATTAACATGAACGTATACATGCAATTTATTCAAGGTTGAATGAATCATCACCTGATATTTAATGTTGTTCTGCTTTAATGTCTTCAGGTGCTGAATCCAGGGCAGAGGCAGCACTGTAGTTCAACACTCCTTCAACCTTCTCCTGACTGCCTAGTCCAAGGTTTTACAGATGAGCCATACCAATGTTCATTTCTGAATGGTTCAACATATTTGTATTGACCAGGAGAGACTCACAAATTATTCTGAGAAATGGCTTGCATGTTTTAAATGGTCTTACTTCAATTGCAACATTACAGCAACATTAGGAATTAATAAATGATACTATATAAATGCATTGAAAATATGATTGAGCTTTATTTCAGAGGTAGTGTGCTTGCTCCTCCCCTTGTTTGATCTGTTGGTACATATATAATATTTTTTAATTTAAATGTAAGAGCTTGTGACTACCATTTCAGATTTGCTATATATCCCATTCAGAACCAGACTCTGTTCATTCTATTGCATTAAGGCATTAATTAATTATTCCATTCTAGGGCATTAAGGGCACACTGTGTACACATAGTCTGTATGTATGCTGTCTTTCATTTACATGCAGATTGTTTCCATTTTTAAAAAAAATTTACTATAAATGGTTGGCAATTTCCAGAAGTTTGGTGTTAATATTGGGTTGTAATAGACCTTTGCAAATGTCTTTCTTTTTTTTTTCTGTTTTGAAGACCTCTCTGCCATCCTGAGGAAACTTAGGCTAAAGGCAAGAGGAATGAGGCTGCATCTGCAGCCACTCTGCAGATCACTAGCCTACAAAATGGCTCAGCACCCTAATCCTGCTGCCTGCTTATTTGTGCAAAGTGTGATTCTAGTGTTGTGTGCCTGTAATGAATGGGCTTGGAGAATGCAAATTATCTGAAGGAGGTGTCAGAAAGAGACATTAGACTATGCTAGATCTGAAAATATTTATAATTTTAGTTGCTTCCTCCCCCTTCTCAATTGACTAAGGAAGTTAATCTGAAATTCATAAGACCTTGCCCACCTGAATTAGTCTCTGCATGCACCTATCCTGTATTATTAGCTATCAAGTAAAACCAGACATCAGTGTCCTGGGAGGGCTGGCTGGGCATCCTTGCCCTCGGCAGGTTTTTCCTCTGGCACTGGATCCAGGTCTGGCACCTTCTGTCCTGCCTTGGCCACCGTGAACCTGCTCATGTGCAGAGCTTCTTCGTACACTGGAGGGGTGTCTGAGGCTGACAGGGGAGGTGTTCCCTGGGCAGCATTGTGGGAGTGTGCCACAGCTAAAATCCTCCTGGCAGCTGGCCCAAACACCGAGTGGAGAGCTGGAAGAGAAGAGAACAAAGCTGTTTGCCTCATCCTGAAAGCATCGTGTGATTAGAGGAGGGCATAGGCTTTTCCCACAGCCAGAATGTTATCCTTTTCCTGCTCCTTCAGTCTTCCCTAAAAGGAGTGTGTGTGTGAAATCCCGCTAGCAGCACCCCACAATTCCTCTCTCCTGAAATCCAGTGAATCCTGTAGCTGCCCTTATCTCACCCCAACATGTCTCACAGCTGACTGCCTGAGCTTGTAGCCTGTACAGAGGTCGCTTTCCCTCCCTCCTGCCATGAACTTCCCTCTGCCAGCCTTGGGGAATAACAGGACCTACAGTTGGTCTGTGGGCTTGGGAGGATTAATGAATGAGGTTTGTTTTGAGAAGTATTCTCTGAGCAAGGCTGTTAGCCTGGAGACCAAGAAGATCAGCAAGAAGAAACCTGCAGCTGTGAAAAGTATTTTTAGAAAAGTTTTGTGAAAAACAAAGGTGTAGATGGCTTTACATCAATCAACGTTATGTTGATCTATTGTAACCCATGAACAAAGTGCAAACTTTGTAGAGGGTATAAAAGACAGCTAGCTGTTGTAATAAACGGGATATCAGCCTTCTGAAATGTAGTGTGTCTATTTGTGTGTCACGCCTGCCCCTACAGCGACATTGGGGTGCCACCAGCTGGGCTTTACAGTGCAGCTCCCTCACTTTGCACTTCACAGGGAGTTGGAGTGCCCTGAAGGATCTGGCAAGGCCAACTCACAAGTGATGGTGCTCTGGAGGGTGCTGTCGTGGTCAAAGGCGATGACGGTGACCTCGTAGGGCTGAGAGGTCCCGGACTCGTCCCCGGTCTGGTGGCACTGGAAGCAGCACCTGACACAGACAGAGACCAGCCCACACAGCAGCAGGAGCCCCCCAGCCACCAGCACCAGCCTGCAACGGCAGGGGACACAGAATTAGGGCAGAAAGATTTTGTTTACAGGACATCTCTCAATGTCTCTGACTGCTTACAGCATGGTTAACCTCAAAGCTAAATAAAGCCACCTGAGGCTTTGTCCAGCGGAGTTTGGACAGTATCCAGGGATGCAGATACATCATCCCTTCCATGTACCTGCTCAAGTGCTGCACCATCTTCAGGGGAAACATTTTTTCTCCTGTCTAATCAGAATTTTCCTGTCTGTGGCTTGGTCAGCCACTTTACGTGCTTCTACTGAGCACCTCTGAGAAGTCTCTGTCTTTATCTTCTCTCAAGATCCCCCTTAGGTAGTGGAAAACTGCAATCACTTTGTTCCCTTAGCTTCCTCCAGGCTGAAGAAACCTGGTTCTTTTTATTGGCTCTCCAGGGGACTGGCTTCAGTTTGCCAACAGCTATTTTGTACTGGGGGACTGAAACTAGGTATTCCAGACTTCTCATCATGAGTGACAAGCAGAGAGGGAAAATTGGATCTTGCAATCTTCTGGCATACCCCTATTAATACAGCCTTCTAGATGTTCAACAACTACCATCCTTCTTAATCTCATCCTGGTGGGAATGACTAAGAAATCAGTCAGAACTTACTTTAAAAATCAGTCTTTTAAAAGGCATATTGTGCCATGGATACTTTATTAATAGTGATCATATGACTAAATATGTGGAATAAAACAGGAAGCTGGTTGGTCAACTTTTGTAAGAGACAGTGACATATCTGAGGGGTTGCCTTGCTCTTGTAGAGCTTTAGAGAATCCCAGGAAAAAGGAGGGGGTGGCATCACTCTTGAGTAGGTCACATTAAATCCCACCCCTTGCTACTGGAATTGTCTAAAGATGCATATATTTAGAGTAAACATGTTATCTTACCAGATATACCACAGACGGTCCCATTCTGTACCTGAACAGCTAAAGAGAAGAGGGTACAAGAAATAGTAATGCACAGAACACCAAATAAATGTGAAGATCCCTATGGAACCCTCCTCCATCCCCCCTCATGCTCCTCACTTACTGTCCAGATTCCAGATGGCACAAAGATGAGAAACTCATTGTGCTTTGTGGAGGACACAGTTGTCCAACCTCATCAATATCTCTGTTAGGTGAATTTCCCTTCTCTTGGCTTTATATCTTGATTGTTTTCCTGCTATTTATCCTTGCCCAATTCCCTTTGCAAACCTTAGAGATCTGCATTCATGTCAATTTTTTTTTTCTTTTTTGTCATGATATAATTTTGGTTATTCTTACAAATGACATCACTGATAGTAATATTCACCAAAGCAGTGCATTTCAAACCATTTTTTTCAAGGAAAGTTCGATTCTAAATTCATAATCCCAGTCAACTGAAATTATGCCAGAAAGCTCTTAACTATTGCAGTAATGCAGATAGGTAGCAGGAGCAGTACCACACAATCAGTATGTTGATCAATAAAAATAGTAATTGATACAGTTCGCATTCAAAGTAATGGTGATTTTACATGAATTTTTAAAACAACTAAATAAGATTTTATTTTCTGGAAAATGTTAACCATCAGGTCATAACGCCCATGTCCAGTATTGCCTTTGTTGTTCATTGTTTTTTCAAAAGAAGAGTAAAATTGACAAATACTTAACAGTTCAGTGTTGAGGCAGCCTTCCTCACCTCTCACTTGGGGGAACTAGAAGGAGGAAAGCAGCAAAGACACAGATAGACTGAATTAAATCTTTGTCAAATGCATCATGTATATCTTTTATATTATGAGTCTCCTATGGTAAAGTTGTATTGTTATCTATCTTCCATTGCTTCTATCATATATTCTGCTGTAAATTACTCTCACCAGCAGCATAGTTTCATATATTAACTTCCTGTAGTCCTTAAAATCCTATTTAGTACTGTTCTTAACTTCATCATCACCACAACCTTCCCTTTCTCCACTACAAGCCATGTCACTTTCCAGCTGTAGATCCTTCTCCACGGTCCATTATTAAGAACATTTAAATACCCTGTATTTAAGTTACACCCTCTTACACTCACCCTGGCTTGAAAACTGCTCTGTCCCTCCAGCACTCCTACACTTCTCATTCATTTTCCTTGGGAATCCTGATGTCTGAGTTACCATCCCTGGAATAGCAGCAGATATCATATTCTCCGTGTGTGCCTTTTAAATGTCCAGTTCTTTCTAGTATCAGGGAAATTATTATTGCTAATGGCCCTCCTTCTTTCCAAAGTAACTCCATATCTGACCAGAGACCCCATAAAGAGGAATGTCAAAGATGACTTACCCATAAGAAGCTCCCTACAACAAAGCAGATCATGTCTGAGTTATGCATCCCTGTAAGGTGGTTCTGTGGCCTCTTGGTGTTTCAAGCTGCTCGGAGTTTTCTTGTCCTTTCTACTTTCAGTTCATCCTCACCAGTCCAGTGGCCAGGAGAAGGAGCAGCTTCTATGCTGTGTGTTGAATCCAATCTCTTCCTCCTACTCTTCCTCTTTCTGCCCTTCAGGTTTTTGCCTTCTCTCTTTTCCTTTTTGTCACTGGCAATTCCTGATTGTTTCTGTCTGTCTCTTTTTGTTTTTCTATTGGCCTGGTTCTCTTCCTCTTTTGAAAGGATTTCTAAAACCTTCCACTCAGATCAGGAGAAGAGCAGTAGCTACAGGTTCTTACTTTAGATGTTTAACTAGTTTAGTGAAGGGCATCATGAGATCTCTGCAGGCCTGCCCCTTCCCTTCTATGAGCAGAAAGGGTCTCTGAGTTTGTTCATTCCCAATTATTTCTCTCCCCGCCCCTACCCTGAGGGGAGTGGGTTCAAGGTCATGTTACTGACCTGATTAAATGGAGTTCAGATTTCTTTCCGTCCTCCAGGACCTTTTCTGCTCCTGCACTCACATTGTCCTACCTCTGATGATCCAATCTGCTGACTTGGAAGTAAAATAATTTGCCATATAATAATTATATCCAGCATTTTATATATATATATATATATATCTGCATTTATGTGCGCATGTGTGTATGTAGACATATATGAATATATTTATGCATATATATATATATATTCATATGCAGCAACTCTTGTACCTCCCATTTTAAGGCTCTGCCATCATCCCTCTTACCTGGTCATGTCCTGCTATGTCACTCCTGCAGCTGAGAGTCTGTTCACTCACAGGTCTCACTCCCAAACTTCCTGCATGGCCAGCCAAATCCCCCCTAAATCCCTTGTAGCAGAGGGATTACATGTTGATTCTCCTGTCCTGGATATTATTAGT
This sequence comes from Acridotheres tristis, assembly GCA_037013685.1. Lineage (NCBI taxonomy): Eukaryota > Metazoa > Chordata > Aves > Passeriformes > Sturnidae > Acridotheres > Acridotheres tristis. The sequence continues at coordinate 64,530,697 of CM072885.1, forward strand.
CCTACAGCTGGTTATATTCACAGGCTCCATTCAACGACCCATTAATTTTCTCTGTCTTGTAGAATTGCTTAAAATTTCTGTTAGTGCTCATGGCTATCTAGAGTGTTATTACAGTCATGTAATTGGGTTCTCCTAATCTTTCTCTTTTGAATAGCTGAGACAGGAAAAAATGCTCTGCAGTAATGTGTAACTGTTTGTGTTTGGGAACCACCTGGGACTGGTGCATAAATGTTTGTTAAAGGCAGGATAGCAGCTAGTGAGACTTGTTACTCCTTGTTGCAATCACAGCCCTTTCACATTAAGCTGGTGAATCATTAGCCCTGGTGGTGCATTTTAGAGTTGCAGAGCAGAACCAATGGATTCATGAAATAATGTATTCTCCCAAGGCAGGCTAAAACCCATTTGCCATTCTCTAATTATAAAAGCAGTGGTGCAGTATAAACATGCCTTAGCAGTAGTTTATCCATCCATCCATCCAACCATCCATCCATCCATCCATGCATCCATCCATCCATCCATGTCTGCTGGAAGAAGGTTTCTGAGTCCTGATGGACAAATAAGAAAGAAAGAAAGAAAGATGACCTACTGACATTGTATTTACATAGGAATTGACCAATAGTCTTTTTGTCTCCTTCTCCTAAATTCTTTGGTGTATTATAGAAATCTTAGAAGAAAAGACCCAGCAGAACTGTAAAATAGCTTTTCTTACATGCATGGCTTTTGAAATTGGTGGGATTTAATGTGGAAAAGAAGTACAAATCACTAATGCTTTTAAGGCCTTTTTATTATCAGTGTGATAATTTAATAGATCATCACTTGATTTTAGCTGAAATTCATTCATATGATAGTCTCAAATTCTGGGATGATCCAAATGCAGAAATAGCAGAAAAAGTGACAAAAAATTCCCTAAAGAAAAAGCTGCAGCATGACATGAAACAGTGACCTCTCAAAAAGAATATCATAGTAAATTCTTACTGAAACTTCTTGATTACTCTTCTTCAATTTCTCTGGTATTGCTCTTAACACTGTTTCCAGTGTTACCAAAAATAGGTAAAAATACAAACTCCTTAACACCAATGTAGCATTAAGAAGCAGGCATTCTTTGTTTGGCTGGATGCATGAGGGGATATCCTCTGTAATATTGTGCATGCTGAGTACAGAAAAGCTCCTATTTAGAGGCCTTATTTTACACACATATTGGTTGATTTTCCTGGAATAAACATGCATTTGATAATCATTTTCCCAAAATCATTAACATATTTTCTCTCCTCTCTGTAGATGTGTTTTTCTGTCCTGGGGGTCTCTTTGGTGGTCCCTGGTATCTGGTGACCCCAAAGTCAAACTTGGTGAACTGATAAAATTTGGCACAACTGTGCTGGTTGCTCTCCAGTTCTTCTTTCTGTAGAATGGCCATTGTGCAGTTCCATAGGCCAGTGGTTTTTCAAGAACGATCATTGTATTAACCCACCAGGTGCAAAAAATTCTTCATGTGGCAACATTCTCCCCTTTAAGGCTTGTGAAGCTTGTCTTTAACTGTTCCAGGAGGTGGCCTTTTCCTGCTTATGGGATTGTTTTTTCAACAAATTGGACATTGCACTGTTACAGATTTTTCTATTTCAGTCGTTCCCACAGTAAGTACAGAGTTTTGAAATTAGATGTCATGGACTCAATTCCCCTGAGGGATTCGTTGTGTTCTTTTCCCATTGCTTTCCTCCCTACAGGAAGTGGAACAATAACCTGTTGGCTGTTTGTTACCCACCATCTCTCTTGATTCTTAGTGGCTTTTAATATATTTTCTAAACATTGATCCTCACTGTCAGAATTAGCCTTAAATTCAGGTATGTCTTTTTTTTTTTAATTTTAATTTTAATTTTTATTTTTATTTTTATTTTTTTATTTTGGCACTGACTCTGGGATGCCTTTTTCAGCTACTCCTTGAGCTGCTTTGTCTGCCAGTCGGTTTCCCACTCTAACATTAGTTTGTCCAGATTGATGCACTTTGCAATGCATCACTGCCATGTCCTTTGACTTTCTAAACTTCCTTCAAAAATTGTACATTATCTTCTCTGTCTTGAATAGATGATCCTTGAGCTCATAGCAGTCCTCTTTCCTTCCATATGGCTCCACGGGCATGAATCACAAATACATATGTAGGATCAGTCCAAATATTCACTCTTTTGCCCACTGACAAGTTCAATGCTGGTTTTAGTGCTATTATCTCTGCTTTTTGGGCTGATGTGTTAATTGGTAAAGACTGAGCTTCTAATACCTCAGTGGCAGTCACCACTGCATATCTTGCCATCCATTTTCCATATTTCCATATTTCATGAAACTACTGCCATCTAAATAATTCTAAATCAGGATTCTCTATTGGTTCATCCTGCAAATCAGTTCTGCTGGAATATACCTGTTCCATGGTTTGGAGACAATCCTGTGCCAGGGCTCCCTCATCCACTGCCTTTGGATCAAGGAAAGTGGCTGGATTCATGGCTGCTGTTGTCTTTAATTCCACATCATCCTGTTCCAAGAGCACAACTTGGTATTTGAGCATCCTGCTGGGGGACAGCCAATGCCCTTCCTTTTGCTCTAATATGGATGTCACCATGTGAGGGACAAAAGCAGAGATGTGCTGTCCAGTCCTGAGCTTCCTGGCATCTTGGATCAGTGGAACAGTTGCAGCAATTGCTTGCAAGCATCCTGGCCTTCCTGTGCTCACTTCATCCAGCTGTTTGGATAAACAGCCCACAGGTCTCCTCCAGGTTCCCAACTACTGCATCAGGACCCCCAGGTCCCCTGAGGTTATCTCAGCATCCAATTTTCCCCATAAATCTCTCCCCAACAAGGGGACTGGGCATTAAGGCACATATAGAAACTGATGAGTAGTGCAGTTCTTTCCTAATTTAAATTTCATGGGCTGACCGAGTTTCACTTTTCCCTGTAGCACCAGCTATATTTACCACATTGTGTACATTTACCACATATACCAATTTACATTTAACAATTTGCAATTTACAATTTACGGTTTACCAATTTACATTTGCCACATCCTTACTAAGCTTTCCTTTACATGTTTTCAATACAGAATGAGTTGCCCCTGTGCTTAGCAAAAATTCCACCACTTCTTTCCCCAGCCTCAGGGGTTCAGCTGGGGTACGTTCCCCCTTTTCCCTTCATCTTCTCGTGTAAGGTTGTAAGGCAGGGTCGAGCTTCCCAGCCTGGGGGCATTCCCGCTTCCAACCCCTTTTCCTTACCAAGTGCGCTCTGGTTTTACCTCTTATCGTTGTCGGGGAAACGATGGGCGCCTCCTGCCTCCCCTTCTCCTTGTTCCACCTCTCCTTTTTTTCTCCTGCCCTCTTGGGCGGTCTCTTAGCACCCTCTAGAGTTCCAAGTAGGTTCTCCTGGCTCGTGTTTTTTCCCTTCCAGCCTGTCACATTTCCCTATGCCTGTTGTAATACTCTTTCCAAGCTTCATCTAACAACTTACCTGAGTCACACCACTCCAGTCCTTCCATATTCTGGAGTTTTCTTCTAATATCTGGGGCCGACTGCCCTATAAAGATAGTTTCTAACTGTACAGCCTCCTCTAGATTCTCAGGATCCAGATTAGAGTATTTTCTGACAGTCACCTTCAATTATTCAATGAAAGTCGCAGTCCTGTCCTGCTTTACCTCATGCGGTTTTGACCAGTTCATTTAGCATACTTTACACCAAATAGTGCCCATCTCTGGTACCTTGTTAAAACATCCCCAGCCCGGGTAAATTAAGGTCTCACCTTGGGTCTGTTGATGGAAACTTTTGATCTATAGTTGCTTCTAAGCCTCCATGAGAATGTGCCCCCTCCACCTGCTTTCTGCCCATGGTCAATACCATATTTTTTTTCTGTACTAACCAATGATGTTAATTTGTATATCATTTCAGTCAGGTTCTTGAGTCCTAATTATAGTTCCTGGTGTAATTCCAGCAGTTTGGGTCAGCCCTGGTTTAGCAGTCACAGGATCACAGGATCATTTGGGTTGGAAAAGGCCTCTGAGACCATTCAGTCCAACCTGTGACTGATCACCACTTTATCAACCAGATCATGGCAATAAGTGCCATGTCCAGTCTTTCTTTAAACACCTCCTGAGACAGTGACTCCACCACCTCCCAGGACAGTTCCTTCCACTCCAACCTCACCAAATTATTTTTACTTTTTTCCACATGTCAGGATAAGGGCAGTCCCTTGCTTTCTGCCTTGTTCCTCTTTCTCCACTGCTTTAGCTCGAACTTTTTAATAACACTGCCCCCCAGCCGACCTTGCAGACAAAGAAAAATTATCCTGTGGAGTGAGACCAGAAAGGCTTTGGCAAACTGTTTTTAAATGTTTCTTCTAAAAGCTGCAGAGAACAGAGGCTGTTGAAGAACCAAGCTTTGTCCTTCAGTGACTGATTCTGAAGCAGTGCCACATGTTGTGCTAATTCCCTTGATTCAGCCACATACAAAGGAAAGCAAGAACTAGAGTTTGCCTGGCATAGTTCCAAAAAAGCAAGACAGCAGCTAGTGCAAAATAAAGAAAAAAGTGCAGTTTTATATAGCTAGAGACTAATGAACTGGGCTTTATGCCCACTTTGAAATGACTGAATATGCCAGTGTCCATGAATCCTGAAAAGTCAGAGTGCAGGATTGTACAAATTTACTTCTAGCTCATCCATGAAGGCCATCACAAGGGGAAAAATATACCATACATATCCAGGCTCATGTTATAGCTTCAGTGGTGTCACTCCTGTGCTTTCTATTGCAATTCAGACTTACACTTGAAGGAGGGCCATACACCTAGTGAAATGAAGAAATAAAGATACAGGGAAACAACTATGGGATGCAGACTATCGATTAATTTTTCCATGAGTCTGGGAAATGAAGCTGATGTTGCTTTTCTTGGGAGAACAGAAAGAAACTCCGACCTGAAAACAGCAGTTCAATGAGTGCATTAGCTACTTATTTATGGTTGAGCTATATGTGTCAGATGGCAACAGGTAAAAGCACAGTTTATTTCTCAGGTGATGCAAGGACAGTGCTTTCGTAACTATAGAGCACCCACAGGTCAGCACAGCCCCTTTGGATTTGTGATCCCTTGTTCTGTCTCTCTCAGTAAACTTGATGCCTCTGCAGTCCACCCCTATTCAGGACACAGGGTTTTACTTCATTCTGTTTGTACAAGGTGTACAACACAAAAAGTAAAGAGCCTTCTGAAGGAAAGGAATTGACTGAAGAAGCGCTATCTTGCCTATCTGGGTTGTGATGTGGTTGTTTCATGCAGAGTGGTCAAGGTCCCGTCTGCTGATAGCAGGAAGCTGACCTTGCTTTTTCAGGGAAACTGCTCCCAGAGATTTCTAAACACAGAGGAAAATCAGCAACTTTCTAGTCTGAAGTGACTACCCTGTCTGGAACTTTTGTAACGTCTCAAACCAGACTCCAGAGTTTCCCATGCTTTCATATGGATGCAGATTTGGGTTTACCCCTCCCTGCTCTGCAGGGGAAGATCAGGAGGCAGACAGCTGGCATCCTATGTGACCTCATAGGGGGAGGGCTTGGAGTTCTTGGGCAAATAATAGCTGGGACTCTTGGACAGCACAAAGTACAGACTTTCCCCTCTGTATTTACACCTATAGATTAAAATAAACTATCTCCTCAACTACACAAGTAATCCCATTCCTTCTGGGAACAAGGATGTGCAACAAGTCTGATGTCCCAGAAATCTGTATATACAAATAAGTTGCCAGATGGGGAATCAGAGACTATGGAGTACAGGACTCACCTGTCTTTAGGATGAGAGATATGCCCTGTTTTACTAAACATGTGGAGCAGATGGAGTGGTGAATGCTCAGAGCCCCATCCAGGCTGGCCTTGAACACACTTCCAGGGATGAGGCAGCCACAGCTTCTCTGGGCAACCTGTGCCAGGGCCTCACCGCTCTTTAAACTGAATAATTACCTCCCAGTATCTAATCTAAACCTAGTCCTTATCTAAACTGTTCCCCAAGTTCTGGTTAGCAAAGAGAAATTAGCATTTCTAGAGCATAATATATCTCAGTCTGTTGGCGATTTCTAAATTAATTGAGCTGTATCCTTAAAGCTTTTGTCATTCCTGGGCAAAGTCAGCTGAGAGTGACCATGCTGGATCTCCTCTGTGCACACCTTGCAGGCTGTTCCCAGTTATCACAGAGGGAGCTTTAGTGTCCCCTTGGTGGACACTAAAGTTGGGCAAGATGAACTCAAGTGTGTCTAGCTGTTTGTTCCTATGTTTTAAGTAGTGTTTGCAAACTGCTTTGTTTGCTTTTCAGAAATGCTTGGCTTCTTCTCACCTTGGCCTGGCTTTAGCTAAAAATGATATTTAGGTAACTAATTTATGCCAAATATATGCATCCTTTCCTGCACATTGAAAAAAAATTGCAAGAGAACAAAGGACAAAATTGTCCTTTGGGTTACTGAAGGCTGATCTCTGTAAAGCATTAGAAATATGGCAAGCACTTATAAGCAATTTCAGGCCACTTATTTTTTTTTTCTTTTTCTTCTCTCCACTTGATTGTTTTGTTAGGGTTTTATTCTGTCTTACCAGATCAATACTACATCTAGTTAAAATACACACAGTCTTCTAAATGTAGGAGTAGGGAAAGGGCAAGAGAGCTAGGACTTCAAAACTCTCCAACTGGTGTTATGGAAATAAATATCCACCTCAGATTAACTCCTCAAATTCAACTTTGTCTCTGAAAAGCCATAACAAGGTGCCATGAACCACTGCTTTGAAGTGAATAACACCTGCTCCTTCTGACTTGAGATCTTTTGACAGAGAAGCTCTATGCTGATATCCCTGAGTTACCCCTGCTGTGCAAACAGGGAAAAGGCTACAGGCATCCAGCTTCTGCTGAATCAAGGACTGAACCTGAGAGCCCTGAACATGAGTCCAGTATAAAATCCACAGCCTGCAAAATGCTTCAGGCTCACACAGGAGGGAATCTGAATTAATACTCTAAATGCTGAGTGGTTTTCCTTCTAAAACCTTTGTTTCTGCAGGAGATGGATAAATGGGAAATAGAAATTTCCTCAGCTTCTCTGACACTTGCTGGATGCCTCAGAGCACAGTCTGCTGTGTGGGCAGCCAGGGAATATTTTGAAGGGGTAAAGCAGGTATCTCAGAAAATCTATAAGCTTTAGTGTAGGGAGCAACCATGGCAAACAAAGTGTTTGCAAAGGCCCAGCCTCCATGATTTCCCCTGATGGGCTCAAGTGAGAGAAAACTGATTGCCATTCACAGCTAATCGTCTCAGCTGAGCTCCTGTTTCTGAGAAGCACTTCTCAGAGACAGGTACCCCGGGAAACAATGATGCCATGCAGAGCTTGGCCAGTCAGCAGCCTGCTTTATCCATGTTTATGCCTTTGGATGCCAGGCTGAGTAATTCAACTGCCCTGGCACTCATTTGCTAATGGCATCATCAATGCCATCAGCCCAATGCAAGTTAGTTCAGAAGGAAGCTTTGCACAAGACAGGGCCAAAATTAGACGTTCAGGTAGAAATAATTCAAGATAATTGATGACTATGTTATGTCAATAATCTGTAAGACATGTCACAGTTACCCTGGTGGCTTGGCTAGACACCTCTTGGTGCTTGAATTGATGTCAGTGAAAAGGAGATTTATCATTTATCCTCTTTCTGGAGGCAGAGATAGGCCTGCCCTGGTGGATGAAGGGAGACCACTATTCAGATTATGTGGGAAGAGAATTAAGGGTATTTGGACTGAGCACTTAAAGGACTGGTCAGCCTGAGTCAGTGAATTATAGGGAATGGTCTCCAAAAAAGAAGGAACAGATCTATATTTCTATTGGATCAAATGCTAAAATTTCAGTAGGGTTTAGAAGGTGCCTCTGCTTTGGAAATCTGCCTAGTGCAGTTCACCAGTCAGCTTTTCAAAAAGCTTTTATTAAAAAGCATTTCAGAGAATACAAGAAAACAAATGGACACCCCTGAAAACAGATAGACAAACAAAAATTAATAGCAAAACAACCCTCCAGAGCGAGGAATCTGGATTGCTGAGTCTGATACACCTCTCATTCCCTCCTTGACATGAGAAAGAGCACAAGGATTTTCAGAGGTGTTGAGTGAAGGAGGAGAGATGTAGCAGCTATAAAGTGCCTGATTTTACATCCTCTAACAACCCTCTGGCTCTGATCTGCCTCAGCAGCAAGAAGTGTCAGTCAGAAGGAAAATTTCACTTCCTCAGCTTCAGAAGACAAACACATGTTTAGGAATTTTAAATTGACTTACTTATTCATATTACTATTGTTATTCCTATACACTATATACTCCTATATACTATAGGTATTCCTATTGTTATCTAAAACCAGGATTATCACGTTCCAGAGTTTGAAAAAAAGAGATTAGGAACTGCATTCAACCCTAATGTTTGCCACACTTCATTTTATACATTTATTAAGGAAGGAATGCTTGCTATATACTATTTGTTGCTGGTCAGCAGAAATATGCCCTTATGATAGAATTGGCCTCTGTTCACTAAGCAAATAAATACCATAAATATAACTTAGGGGGTGGTTAGAAATTAATTAAAATCATTCAAAGTGTTATCTACTCACTTTATGCAAATGGAGGCAAAATGCCCAGCACAAAAGGTACACCTCTAGATTTAGGTCTCAAAAATTAATAAGCATTAATTTTGCATTAAGGTGCATGATACTGGCTGGCTGCACCATTTTTCTGCTGCATTTCTCTTTCACATTGCAGCAAAAAAGGAAGCAAAGAAATTGAAAAATAGCTTGGAGATTTGAATCCATCTTCATCAGATGAGAATGATGTAGGCACTGCTGGTTGTGCTGCCAGATGAGGGCAGGCCTGTGCTGCCAAGTCTTTCACTGTCATCAGGATAAATCACTTTACAAGCTTAAATAAAAGAAATAGACCTACTGACTCGGTAAGATGTTTGCACAAATCATAAACAGTTATTTGACCTTCTCTCTGATTTTAGGAATAAAAGAAAAGCCAGATTACTTTTACATATATTCATTTCATATATTCATATTTTCATTTGCCCATTCTATGTCTTTCATATATGTGTGTGACTTCTGCATATACATTTAAAGAAGTCTTGCACATAATTACTTCATTTTATATTCAGCCATCAACAATTGTTGCAAAGTGACATTACTTCAGCTGGTAACATTTAATATTTTTATTTCTATCCTAAAAACCACCTATTTTTCCATCAGTCAGACATAGTAATGAAAAATTCAGATCATGCCGTCCACACATAAACACACTGCTCCCAATAAATTCAGTATTATTTCCAATTTTCTAAGGACAAAACACAGGACTGAGCCTAGAGTTGCATTCATGCAAGAAAGGAAGAAATATTTTTTAATTAGGTGTAAGGATTTGAGGGAAAATGCTGGATACAGTTGAAACTCTGATGAAATACAAGGCTGTATTTTGATATTTATACTTGCTGTCTTTATTTTATTTTATTTTATTTTATTTTATTTTATATATATTTAATCTGTATTTTATTTATATTAGTTTTTTTTTTTATATTATTTATTTTTTATATTTATGTATTTTATTGTAAGGATAATTTTAGGAATTTGACTTCAGTCCAATATGCAGAAATGAACTGCATGTTCTTTCTCTTCCATTAACTTTCCTTTTTATCCTTCAGGCAGCTCTATTTTATTTCTCTTTGTATAACAGTGATAACAGAATGGTGCAAGTATAAGAAATAAGGATCTGAAAATGCAGAAAATTGAGGGCAATTTTGTGAAAAGCAGACAGAATTCCAGATTTGTAGTGCTGGCACTAATTAGCTGAATTTTGCATTTAACCTCTTGGTCTTCAGAAGCATTTTCATTTCTTCAGAAGTAAAAAAAAAAAGACAGACCAACAAACTCATGAAGTTGTTACTGAGCTGACAGCAGGAGAGAATTTTGAAGAAATTTGCTGGTTGAAGTGCATTGGAAAAAATTATGCATTCAGGCAGGCAAATGAGGTGTTTCTGTTGTGAATGGAAGTTTCTGGAACTGGCTGCATGGAAGCCAGTGAGTCAACAAGTCGAATGATAAAAAAAAGAAATCACAGATAACCCCATATTACGCCTTAATCACACAATTTATTACAGCAAGATAACTCTGGAAGAAGAGAGACAGCCAATGTGAAATATTAATCCTGGGGACCTGGATGACATCTAGAAGGTCCTAATATAGATCCATGCTTTTCAAGATTGATAGGGATGTTGGCCCAGCAGTCTTTAAAGGTTTCTAGCCTTGTTGATCTGGATTGGATTCTGATTTCTCAATAATGTAAAACAATGATCATTATTTCAGCTACATCGTGGGTTTTGTGATGTGGTTGCATATAAGATATTACTCCTTAATTATATTCTAAAAGTTACAAAGGTGTTGGAGGCTTTACCCAAGACTTTAAGGGCTGAATATGATCATTCATTAGTGGTGACAGGGAAGACACTCCACTCTGCATCAGTGAACTTTTGGCATTTTCTTGTATACTCTGCAGGAAAAACAAGTAATTGCTAATGAAAACAAAAACTGACCTAGGTAGAGCAGTGGTTGGATTTGGGGTGAGTGTTCTCTTATTGCTTATTTAGGTGGAAATTTTGCACTTAACACTCACTCAGAACTGCAGTGGCAGTTACCCCACCCAGATTTTAACTCCATTTATTTTACTGAAGTTGGCACTGATTTCTTCTCTCTGGTGGCCAGTGCCAGGACCTGAGGGAATGGCTGGAGCTGTGCCAGGGCAGGGTTGGGGTGGATATCAGGGAAAGGTTCTTACCCTAGAGGGTGTCGGACACTGAACAGGCTCCCCAGGGAAGGGTCACAGCCCCAAGGCTGCCAGAGCTCCAGGAGATGCACAGGGTGGGATTGTTGGGGTGTCTCTTTTGAGGGAAAAACTTGAATGCACGAAATAGCTACTGGACTTGGTGTTTACATGAATTTATATATTCTATAAATATAGATCAATAAATGGAGGCAGTATCTAATAACCAGAGAGAAGAGGTTAATTGGTTTGATTCAACTTAATGTCCTTTCCCAATTCCAGGCACCTGTTAGAGAAAAAGGGCTGTTAAACCTGCAGATTGCAACCATGAGCATGTCAACTCAGAGAGGAGCTGAGCTGGCCTAAAATCAGCTTGGTTTCCAGATTCATGGAAAGAACCTCTAGCATCGTCAAGTCCAACCATCAGCCCAGCACCACCACCACCTTTGTCAGAAAACCATGTCCTCAAGTGCCACATCCACATGTTTTTTGAACATTCCAGGCATGCTGATTCCACTACCTCCTTGGGTGGCCTGTTCCTGTTCTAGTACTTGAAAGCTGTTCCATGACAAAAAATTCCCTATTCTCTAATTTAAATCACCCCTGCTGCAACTTGAGGCCACTTCCTCTTATCCTGCCACTTTTTACCTGGAGAAGAGACTGACCCCCACCTGGCTACAATCTTCTTTCACAGATGTTTGGAGAGCACCAAGGTCACCCTGAGCTTCCTTTTCTCCAAACTGAAAGAGAAAAGGCTACTCCCTCCTTCTCATGGGACTTGGGCTCTTCACCAGCTTCATTGTTCTTTGGACATGTTCCAGCCTCTTTGGACAGATTCCAGGCAGCAATTCCCAGGGTAATTCTGTCACAGACACAGGCAGACTTTGTCAGTCCTGGTTTGTGTGCTGTGTTAGCCCAGCAGGATCCTGATCACACCTGGGGTCTGTGAGAGCAGCAGGTATTTAGCCCTGGAGCTGGACAGCCAGCAGCCCACTCCTCGTGGCATTCTGCTGCCCACACCCACAGTCATCATCCCCCTTTGTCCCTGCTTGTTGCAAGAATTATGGTGGAAATAAATTCCAAAGAGACTGGGACCCATCGAGTATTCTGCACTGTGTGTTGTAAATCTTGTAATACTTTCTCTTAGGATAATTGTGTGCATGGAAAATCCAGGTAAGATGAATGATGCTCTTTAAGCCATTTATATTTCCACACCTCCCAGAAAGGCATAGAAAAAACAAGGTAGATTGACTCATGGCTGTCCCCATTTGGAAAAATCTCTTTTCTAAATTAGCAGTGAGACACAGAGCATAACTGACAATAATTAGCTAACAGGAAAGGAATGGCCAAAGTGACTTCCCTGTCCTTTCAAATGAAGACTTCAAGCATGACTAGATGGAAAATGCAGCTGTGTGTAACAGGCTGTTGATACCAGATCAGGTGCAACTGGATGAAATTACATGGTGTGTTAGACTTGTGGTTCAACTACAGGGGCTATGGAGCCATTTGTACCTTTTAATCTAAACCAAAGTGCTATCTCCAATGATGGGACGAGTTATGAGCTGTGCTCCATCCCAGGAAAAGAGCTGGACTGCTGTACAATATTTGTTTTGAAAGCTTCCTTTAAAACCACAAAAAACTGGTTTTTTTCACTCTGTCCAATATTAAGACTAAAATACTGTGTGGCAGAGAATCCTGATTTGTTTTTGCCGTGTTCTGAGCTACATCCTGACTCTGCCAGAGAGGGTAAGAGTGCAGTAGGAATTCTCTTCCCTGTATAAAATATCTATGCCTAAAGAGTTAATGTAACACAAGGATGTATTAAAGAAACCCCAACTCAGAACAAGAGAGAAGAAATATAAACTTTGCAGAATATTACCCAGCCACCGAATGACACAAAGGCAGAGAATTGACATGAAACTTGTCCACTTTCACTTATCCAGTCTGGACCTAGCTGGAGTTTTGCTTGCTGTTCCCATCACAAATCACAGAAAGCTGTTATAAATACCAGCCAAATAACTTCCCTTTAGACTTTGGATGTAATTTGTCTGTCCAGGAGTGACTGTTTTGGGCAAGATTGAGCTGTAATGTTCCTAGCTGGGAAGAAGTCAGCTTTCTTCCTGGTGCTTTCCAACTCCTCTCAATCATCTGATTTTCCTGTAGCATTTTACAGCTCATATCTAATACCTTGGGACTGAGAGACTGTGGAGAGCCTGGTACAGGACTGCCTTATAGAGAAAGGCCACAGTCAGACTAACCTAATAATGCTGAGGGAGAAGTAGGACAAAGGTAGCTACAAGGACGGAGTGCCCTTGCAGAAGGGAAGAACCGCTGGAATGTGATAAACAGGACGCAGAAGAGAAACAAAAGTTAGCTACAAAATCACAAGATTACAATGGCGCTTAGCCAAGCTTTGCTGTAATGCGAATAGTTTAATAGCCAATGATGAGCTAGGATTTTGCACTATGCATGAGCTAATTAAGCGTTGTATTTAACCAAGTGCTTGCTTGCTAATAAACGAGACTTTGCTGATGGCCATCTGGCGTCCGCGTCTCCCTTCTCCGACAAATGGTGACCCCCGACGTCGCTCTCGTCGCGTAATTAACGAAAACGGGAGAGGACGCGCCACGGTCGGTGAAGTAGAGTCGGGGCCCGAAGCAACCGGGTCGGTGTCGAACGACGTAGGGAGGACACCCCCAGGAGCTACAGCGGTGGTCCTGGGCCGTACGTGCTGCCGAAGCCGGAAAGTTGCAACAGCGCTGACGACAAAATAGATGGACAGGCAAGCAGCATATGAATTATTTATATCAAATTTAGAAAAGAGGGGGGTAAAAGAAATAAATTTAAAAAAGGATCTTACAGGGTTGTTAGCTTGGGGATACACGAAGGGAGTTTTTTTGAACCCACATTCAGTACATGAGTTAAGCGAATGGCGTAGTTTGGGAGATAAGCTATGGGAGGCGGTTTTGGAGGATGATAAGACAGCGAAAAAGCTAGGGAAGATTTGGCGGGTGGTGCACAATACGTTACTAAAAGAACAGGCAGAAAAGAGGGCAGCTCAAGAGGCGGTGGAGGCGTACCGACGAAACGCGCAGTACGGGAGCTCGGATGAGCCCCGAGCGCCAAGCGTCTCGAAAGTAATGATACCTGTCCCAGGGGGAGCCGCGGGGAATGAGGACCCGGGAGGCTGCACTTTGCCCACCGCGCCTCCCCTTGAAGAGCTCCTAGAAGGAGCTGCAGCACCCACCGAGTCCTTAGGTGCGGGCGAGGATCCCCAGCACCCACAAGACGAACTGCTTAAGCAGGCAGAGCCCAACACCCCGCGATCTCCGCCGGGGCCGGATCCTGTCCCTGGGGCGCTTAGCGATCTGTGGGAGGAAATGGCAAGGCAGAGAAGGAATGCGTGGAATGCGCTAGCTAAACAAGGCTTGGAAAGCGGGGATGAGGCTATGCTAGATGCTGCACGATCTTGGGCTTTCCCCGTAACTTACACCCCGGGGATGGACGCGCAGGGACAAGCGGTGCAAGTGGGGGAATATCATCCGTTAGATTGGAAGTTGTTGAACTGGAAGTCAAAAAAAAAAAAAAAAAAAAAAAAAAAAAGGGGGGGGACAGCTCAGGCATCCGCCGCTATAGAAAGAACAGGGGTCCCAGAGTGCATGCGAGGGGCCCTGCTCAAGCAGTGCGCCTTGCAAAATTGCAATGAGACTACTAAAAGGGTGCTGTCGACATTGGGTGCTAACTGGACAATAGAGGAGGCATTAGAAAGGATGGCGCTACAACCGACAGGGACGCAGGCTTTTTTAGTCAAGGCAATACAGGAGTTAGGGTTAGGGCTACAGAAACAGGCAGAATCCACACAAACTCAGGTGTTGGCTGCCCTTGCTCCGCTCCGCGCTTTTCCGGCAGCACTGGCCACCTCCGGAGACCGAGGACCCCCCTCTGTCCGGTGCTATCGATGTGGGGGAGGAGGCCACGTGAACATCAGCGCCACCTCCGGTCTACAACCAGCCACAACAGGGAGCCTCGGACTCGACCTGGCAGCAGCTGTGAAAACGACGCTGATGACGTCGCGCCCCACCAAGATTCCCACTGGAATATATGGCCCTATAAAAATCAAGGAACGGGTCTACGGAGGACTGCTACTAGGGCGCTCATCAGTGTCCATAATGGGACTGTTTGTACTGCCGGGGGTTATCAATTCGGACTATACAGGGGAAATACAAATTATGGTGCATACCCCGTTCCCCCCACTAACAATCGAGGCAGGTCAACGTATAGCCCAATTTATACCTCTCCCGCAGTTCAGCAAGGATGTATCATCAATGAGCCAAGATCCTCGAAGAAGCCAGGGATTCGGATCCTCAGGACTTGCCATGCTTACCATGGACTTACGTAGCAAGCCCAAAAAGAAAGAGAGAATACAACAGAAGCTGACACTGATCCTGAAACCCTATTTGCGGGATTTGGCAGCCTACAACCCGGCTGCTGATGAGGCCGAAAAAAAAAATCCCTCGAACAACTGGGTTCAGTGGATCGAGACCTATAGAGACTTACCAACTTTTCCGCCACTTCGCGAATGTCCTTGTTGCAGTTGTGGGGAACCACTTTGTGAAGCTTGGGTGGCATTCCACTGTGGGGGCTGTGGTAAAATCTTTTGGGTGGAGCAGAGAGTTATATGGTGGTTATGGTGTGGGAGATGTCAAGGTAAAGATTTGAAAAGGTACAACTGGACTCGAGCGATAGAGGAGGAGGCAGGAGTGCCCTATTCACAAGCCCGGCAGATCTATGAGGCACCGGAACAGGTAGTAATAGCCTGGGCCCGGTGGCAGATAAAGCTCTGGCTACAAAGAAGTCAGATACTTGTCAAATCTCACATTGTCACTACAAGGTGTAAGAAGAAGGTACCACACTTAGGGAGGTCAGTACTCGGACCTCTAGAGTATGATGTAGACCCTAATACAGCCCTGGACGATTGTATTGCAAGGTTTCAATCCCTACAGATTAAAAGAAACCCCCGTAGAGTAAGGCAGAAAAGGCAATAACTGCAGGATGTTAAGGCTAATTGCTGTGCTTGTAACGCTAATAGCTTTTGCAGGTAGTTCCGAAGTTAGTCACATGTCCAGAGAAAATATATGGATAACAATTGCAAATCGGACCAATCAAGAGGCAATATGCTTAAGTTTGGGAGGAGCACTGAATCCCTTTAGAACATGCCTGGTAGGACTGCCCGTCTGGAACCCAGGTAAATTCAAAGGATATGTAGGCAATGACTCCCTGAAGAATGACAAGGTAAAGAGTGAATGCCCCACACAGGGCGCGACAGGTGGCCAAAAAGACAGCTATTGGCAATGCCAAATTATTTTATCCTTGAATAAGACCCTAGCCTCCCCACCAAAAGAACTTAACCTCTTTGGCAGCACGTAAGCAAACATCAGTAAGGGCATGGGTGTGAGGAATTTGAAGGAATGTGCTACATGAATCTCTCAGGCCACTCAGAGTCCATTATGGGACCTTGACGAGTGGCTGAAGAGCCTGGGGCTAGGGGATTAATCCGAACGATCATTAAATACGCGCTTTTTGGGCTGATGGTAATTGTGGGTATCGCCTTGTGGCTACCTTGTTCTATATCTTGCTTACAGAACTTCATCGAGAAAACAGTTAATAAGGCATGGCACGCCACCCTTCTCGCCCAAAAAGAAAACGGGGGAAGTGTGGAGAGCCTGGTACAGGACTGCCTTATAGAGAAAGGCCACAGTCAGACTAACCTAATAATGCTGAGGGAGAAGTAGGACAAAGGTAGCTACAAGGACGGAGTGCCCTTGCAGAAGGGAAGAACCGCTGGAATGTGATAAACAGGACGCAGAAGAGAAACAAAAGTTAGCTACAAAATCACAAGATTACAATGGCGCTTAGCCAAGCTTTGCTGTAATGCGAATAGTTTAATAGCCAATGATGAGCTAGGATTTTGCACTATGCATGAGCTAATTAAGCGTTGTATTTAACCAAGTGCTTGCTTGCTAATAAACGAGACTTTGCTGATGGCCATCTGGCGTCCGCGTCTCCCTTCTCCGACAAGAGACCTTAAAGAACTGTGAAATCAGGGATAATCTTATGATGTGTCCAGCTGGATGCTGGATTTAAAGGCAGTGTGTGGACCAAGAGGATAGCATTTGCCATCAGACTTTTTTTCTGTGTTCAGTGCTGCTCAGCATGTTGTAGATCTCTGAAAAACACACATCAAAAGGCTTTTCTTTCTGTAATTTTTCTGGCTCCCCATAAGATACTTTAGCCTAATATTGCATATGTGCTTCAAAATATTTTTGTTCAGTTACGCTGAAAAATCAAAACAGTTGAAGGCATTTCAAGCCACCAATGAAGCTTCTAGCACCAGCAATTACAGAGTGACTCAGTTTTTGTAATTAATTCCTGTGCCCATAAGCCAGTAAAGATAAACAGAAAATAGATCAGGCCTCCATAGCCTGTTCTCTCTCCCTGGATTCCCAGGGATGCCCCTAGGCAGCTTGACAGATGAGGGAGGGGACTTACCTGGCTGAGCCCACCTGCATGCACACGGCACCACATTTTTAGACCAACGAAGGCTAAAATCCTCGTTTGCTTTTCTTTTCTGCCCACTTGTCTCCCTGCCTCCCCTTCCTGTCCTCATTCTCTGTGTGTTCACACCCAGGAGTTGTTGTCATGTGCAGCTGCAGGGCAAGAGCTGGAGAGATAGCAATGACCTGAGTGGTGGCACTGTGCTGTCATCCTCTGCTGGGCAGCGCTGTGCTGGTGGCAGTGGCACTGCCGTGATAAGCTCTGATCAGCTCTATCAGCTGGGGATGTGGCATGAAACAACCTCAGGCGATGACCTGTGCTAAGGGATGGAGGGAGGTCAGGGAACCTTATTATCTGCCATGCCATAAACTCAACATGACTCAGCACACAGGGCTGAATTCCTCCAGAGCATTAGCTAAGCACATGCACGGCTGAAGTCAGAGACTTCTGGAATCAGAGTTGTCAACCCACAGCTCTTGATTAGAGCTATAGGTTAATGAGGGGAGGCTTCTCTGAGAGCACTCAGAGGCTGCAGGGAAGCCCTCCCAGGAAGAGAACTGCTCATTCCAGTAAAGCAGCCCTGGCTAAGTCACACTCCCTGATAGCTGGGACCAACTCAGAGTACTATAAGGAAGAGTCACAGGAGTCTTGATGTATTGTGGGCAGCCCTACACCCATCCTGCAACTGAGTTCCTTTAGAACTACACAGAAGCCCAGGGTGAGGTTCCTAAATTCTCAGACACTGAGGTGCCCTAACTTCCCAAACAGTCTGAGCACTTGTGCTGCATCCAACATTCTGCAGGCTGTCTCTATTAAATAGCCATTGGCCATAAACTTAGACAAGACACTTCATTTGTAACGTTAAAATAAATAGGGATTTCACTTAAACCCTTCAAGGGAAATTCTATTCCCAGATGCATCAGGTGAAGCTAAATCCTTTGTCATTTAGGGGCACGTGGGTTCATCAGACCTGGAACAATGATGAACTGGAGGCATTTCAGTTCTTGGCCACATCAGTTTTACCAGTCCATTACCACAACACTGAAATATTTCACAGCTCTAGGACATGAAAAAAAAAAAAAGGAGGAACCTGATGCTTGAGAGTGCTAAAAAACCATTCAGAACCCTGTGGATGTATACCCAAGTTTTCACCTGTGCAAACAACACGTGGCTTTGCCTGCATGTTCCCACAATATCATTTTAGTACGTGCTGCCTGAGGGGGGTTTGGAGGGGAACAGACTGGCCTCAGCTGAGAAATCTTCAGCTGAAGGAGATGGACATGGTACTCACTGCCCTTTATCAGGCAGAGAGGAGGAAGATGAGTCTCATTTGGAGCTTGTAGGACAGAGGCAGGAACAGAACAGTTGAAACTTTAAAGTCATTAAAAAAGAAATTTCTCACCTGACAAGAATATAGATGGGAGAATGTAAGTCACATATGGAGACAGGAGGAGCTGGACTGAAGCAGTGTCCTGCTGCCCAGCTACATTTGGCTCAAATCACAAAGAATCCCCAAAATCCAAGTTTGACACTGCTCCCTGGCAAGAAAATACCTGTGAAACCTGCTGGTAACTTGTGCACTCCATCAGTATGGACAGCAGAGATCAGGACAAGGAGAACTCAGCTCTGGGAAAAGCTCCTCAGAGCCTGGTGAGAGATCAGGCAATAGGTACTGCAATCCCAGCCTATATATACATTTTTGTACATACATATATATATCTATATCTATCTATTTATCTACCTATACATTGATAAAGAAGAAAATCAGACTTGGATGGAGGGTTTGGCACAGTCTTCTTTAAACCTGTGCTCTCTTTGTATAATGTAGCTATAATAACGTATTTTATAGCAATGTAGTTAGCATGGTATAATAATGTATTTTATGGCAATGTAGTTATTATAATTTTAATAATAACTTTTTCCTGCAAGGTGCCAAATATTCTCTTGTTCCTTAAGCTGTTGCAATTCAAGGTACTGGTCCCTTGCAGGAATAGGCCTTATTTTCCAAGTATAGGCAGCATTTGAGGAGGAAAAATTTCAGTTTCATTTCTCCTGGATTGCTATTACACATACTTAAAAGATAAGCTACTACAAAAAGCAACTGAAATGAGCTAAAAGAATGGGATTTTTCTGGCTACTGTATTGCTTCTGTTCTACACCTTAGCAATTTCTGCTGTGAATCATTAATTCAGGTCCAAGTCCTTAGATGAGGCAAATGCACTGATTCAAAACACAGCAGGAACGCAGGAGGAAATGAAAGAGAATAAGAATGGTAAATAAGTAAAACATTTTACAATGAGATTACTTCTGCCTGGTCAAAGCAGTAAAGTTTTACTGGCTTGTGCTACGTACCTGTAACTGGAACGATGACTCACAAAATCAGTCTTGGAAATCTCTGTATTCACATTAATATGCACATTCAGAATAACACAGGAACAGGATTTTTTATGTCTTTGGACATAGTTTGTATATCTGAATTAACCAAAGTGAAATCTGCTGACAGAGATAGATTTTGTGAGTATTCACATCTTAAGGTATGAAGCAGTGGCTTAGGTGGTCAGCCTGGGGGCAGGAGGAAAATGTTGAGATCCTCTGAGAAACTCCCTAATTCCTAACTGAGCACCAGTATCCAAGTGTTTTTTCTACCCCCACTGATTCCCTGGGAAGATTCCCCATCACCTCTCATCCTTAGTGATAGGGAACATCTTTCCAGAGTGTATTTTCCATGATTTTCAACCCCACCTGGCCCTGCATGAGTGGAATTCAGAGTTCACTAATGGCACAGGCCATGTTTTGCAGGTGATAAAAGACAACTTTACAGGTGAGATCACTTCTCTTTGACGCTGAGAAAGGAAAAGGTGGGATGTCTATTTTACATTGCTGGCTTTTCTCTGGAGATTGGATTAGAAATAAGCAAGCACAGAAGCTGGTAAGTGTCCTTACCCCTTGTGAGCAATCCTGGCTGCTCAGGTGTGTTTATTGGAAGGATATGTCTATTTATTAACTTCTCACCAGGCCTCGTGGGAGTACATCTGGGAATCAGCTCCTCTGACCAAACCCAAGTTGTTATTTATGATAAAAAAAGAACATGGGTAAAGCTGGAAAATTCCTGAAGCATTGCTTCATTTTAAACCAAGATTTCCAAGGAGGTTTTTGAGTTGAAGATATTGAAGGACTTCTGATTAATATGTTGGAAGAGTCTTTCGATAAGAATAGTAAAGCCACTGGATTTTTAAAGAAAATAATGTAAAAAAAGAGTAAATTAATTTGTGGCTATTGAAAGGAAAATTGAAAATACTAAACATTCTAAAATGTCTTAGTTCATAACTGAGCTATGTATTTTACTGTGAGACATTCACATTGCTTACGGTCACATTAAACAAAAGTGAAGCTTTCTGTTTGAAAAATATTAATGATAATTTCCACAGATTCAACTAAAAAAAACCCCAAACCCCAAACATTTTGTCATAGGGTGACAATTAATTTGTTACAGTTAATGGAGAACTCTCTTTCCTGAAAGTGACTTTTTAAATGATAAATCTGCATATTCTGTGGAAAGATTTAAAAATCTTCAACCACTTCTAGTCACGAAACACACAGGATTGAAAGCAAAGTTAAACATCAATATAATAATACATCTATTTAAATATATCTATTTTCATTTTCGGATTTTTGTTGCTTATACTTTTCTTATGGAGACATATAACGTCTTAAAAAATGATTGTACTTCTAAGTTTCTCTGTTTTTAAGATTCCTCAGGCTGAAATCAGAAAATCTTCAAAGCATTAGTTCCTCAACATCACAAGATTCAAGCACTTTGAATCAATTTGCACTTTTGAAATTTCAAGCTGTTGTATAGTTGATAAAATGAAACAAACAAAAGAATTTCATTCACATAAAATAAGAAATTGTTTTTCTAATAATCAAAATTATTTTAAGATGCAGCTTTGTCCTTGGAAGGTAAGAATAGTTTCCAACAAAGTATAACTTACAGAATAATCATATTAAGCATATTTTAAGGCACCATGGAATGTTCATTCTCATCAATTTCTACAATTACATTTTGACCATTACGTAATTTCTTTATCTGAAGAGCTAATAAATTACAAATGGGATGCATCTTTCATGACTCAGCATTTCAGTTATTTATTAAGTTAGCTCTAATATTTCAGTTGCCTTTATCAAGTACCTGAAAAAAAATCAGTATCTGATAGGACGTTGTGGCAAAGTATATAAGCATGAGGATTGTGCTGCTCAGTCTCAATTTGTCACTTTGACTCACCTGACTAAGAAGTGACTTTTAAATCTTCCTCCTATCCCTGTTATCTGATTTGCAGGAATCCAAGACTTAAGCAATCATGTCCAACTCAGGGGAGGCAGAGCTCCTGCACACATTTAAGGGGATTCCCTTTACCTCCAGGTCTTCTCCAGAACTTTTAAAATCCTTGGATACTTTTGATGCTAGAGAAGATGATGTCCTTTTGGTTTCCTATCCCAAATCTGGTAAGTTCTAGCTTTCAATGTTAATTGCAAGAAATCTTGATTTTGTGTTTCATGTTCTCTGCTTAAACTACTTGGGAAGTGTCTGTGTGAAAGAAACAGGAAAGGCTGTTAAAGTATGTGAATATATTATTCTGTCAGTAAATGTTAAATATGGGTCATTTCCCTACATTTTGATTCTGTAATTGAAAACAATCTCAGGTGTTTTCATATTGGAAAGCAAATATATATTCCTTACCTGTAAGCAAAATCTGTACTTGAAAGATTTTCTTGGGGACTTTCTACATTCAATTATGAGCAAGTTAAGAACTGTATGAAGTTGTTTGTATGGCTCTTGGCTGTAGATTTATTAATTTCTTATCCTCTCTCCACCCACCTCTCTTGCACAGAGGAGCACACACCTAGGGGGAGCTCAATCAGTACTTTCAGAAATATACAGACTCAAGTTATTGTAAGAAAAAAACCCCTCAAACAAACAGGTTACTCTAAAATAAATGATAAAAACAATATAGCCACCTCTCAGCTGACAGCTGTTTGTCTAATGGGATGATTCTGGTACCAATATTAACATTTCTCTCCGAGCTACATTATAATTCAGATACAGCCCTATTGTTTTTTCAGTGTTTATATGTTTGGAGCCAGTGGGATCATTTAGTCATGTAAAGTTTCTTGAATCTGGAGGATTAGAAATATAACTTGTTCACTAGCAAGGTGTTTCCATATGAAAAATGCATGTTTCACAGTAATAAATATTAATACTTTTTTGTTGTTGCTTGTTTGTTTTGTTTTCTTAAAATTACTCTTCTGTAGGCACTCACTGGCTTGCAGGAGTTATAACAAAGCTTTACAATACTCAAGTCACAATAACATCTCCCATTGAATTTGGAGACATTTCCCAGCTGGAGAAGCTCAATAAACTCTCATCAAAGAGAATCATCCCAACACACTTAGACTACAACATGTTGCCTCCAAATTTTAAGAGTAAGGAATGCAAGGTAAGGCAAAAATTATATCAAAGCAGTAAAATATGTAGAAAGTTTACTAGGAATCTATTTTTTCCTGTTGGTCCTTAGTATGTTTTGAATGACTGACAGTTTTTAGAATTGTTTTGCTGTGAATTTTGGAGACACAGCTAACCAGTAGTGGAAGGCAAATGAGCAGAGATTTGGATTAGGGACTGGGTTCTGCTCCTGCCCCACTGCTCCTATGGGGTGATTTCTATACCAGGCACCACACAAAATAGGACATCAACATCTTTCAATCAGAAATCTTTCATTAGTAATGGGGGTGTTCTCATTACCTCATTCCCTACTGTCTTAGGAAATCTTGGCTAGTTACAGGCTGCTCTGGGATTAAAGGCACTTTGATCCTCCTGCTGGAGCTTCCTGAAGAGCCCATAAAGGTATCAGGCAAACAGAGGAGAAATGAAACATGGGAGGCAGATTCAGAGCAGAGTTTTGAGTTCACAGAATCACCTGGATTGGAAGAGACCTTAAAGATTATCTTGCTCTAACCCCCACGCCATGGGCAGGGACACCTACTAAACCAGTTCCTCCCACGACAATGTGGGAGATCTTTAAAAAATAACCTCTGGGTCTCAGATTTTATATTCAAAGTCAAAAATTTCAGGATCACTCAGATCCAGACTTCTGGAGCAAAGCTGATTTGAATGAAAGGCCGAAAATTTATGTTTTGCAGCTGTCCTTTGAATATTAATTAGTAAATGCTTTCATATGTGAGATATATGAGATAATACACTGACTCAAGGTTAAAGTTAACACAGGCTCTTTCATAAAACATAAACATTACCCAGCTGGGGCAAACACGCCTCTGTCCACGTGGAATTGTTTACTAATCACTATGGACTCTTTGCTAAGAAGAGATTTCTGAGTTAATGGCATGGTCACTGAAGGAGGAATCCTAAAGGAAAGGGTTTTGACACTGCAAACTGCCTATGATGATGCTCTATTTACACACAGAGCTCCTCTAAAATAAAGGGAGGATATTGTCATTAATAACTACATTTTCTTCATTTACAGATGATCTACATCAGCAGAAATCCAAAAGACACTGCAGTTTCCATGTTTCATTACTACAGAGATAACCCACACCTTCCCACTGTAGACACCTGGCCTGCTTTCTTTGACCTGTTCTTAAAAGGCAATGGTAAGGATAAATATTTTCTCTTGTAGTTCATGTTAGTTTATTATGCACAGAAAGACTTAAAAAATTTGAACTGTGTGAAAACTCCTTATTAAACTCCTTATTCATATGGGGTTACTGGGGATAAATCCTAATGCCAAGCTAAACAAGAGAAAATAATAGGATTCTCTCTTCAGTCCTGCAAGGAGTCATTCTGAGAAGCAGGGACATAATTCCAGCACAGCCCTTTGCAGGTTTTTGCTGCTTTTTTCTGCCCTGGGCAAGCAGGGCTGGGACTGGTGCCAGAGCACATGAGGAGACTGTAACCAGGCTGCAGGGACAGCTGTGGCTGCACGGACATCTGTGACTGCAGGTCTGGTGTCTTCTCCAGGTTGGGAGACAGCCCTGGATAGCCCAACAAAGGAGCCTAGACATGATCCTAAAGCCCTTCTGCACACACTCTCTCTGATGTGCTGTCTCAGAACTGGGGTCCAAAGACCAAGGACAAGAGGGAGACATTTTAGGAGCCGTGGGATGGCAGCTGGCAACAGGACCTTGTTCATGTTGTCCACTCCCATTTAGTGTTTTATTACTCCTTTGAGGATACGTGTCACCACAGTGATGATAACAGCAATAATGACTGATCCCCTTGAAAACTCCGAAAGAAAAGTGCCACTGCAGTCATCAGGAGCTCACATCAGAGCTCCAGGAGTCAATTTGTTTACTACCTCCTCCAGGCTTTGGCTCAGAACTGGTGTTCTGAGTCCAGAGCAGCCCTAAGGCACATGCTTCAGTGATTTGCAGGATCTTGGCTTGTTTAGTATCAACTCTGAAAGTACAGTAGTGGAAGAGAGGAAAGGGTGGTTGGAACTAAATGATGTTTAACGTCCCTTCCAATCTGAAGCATTCAATAATTAAGTTTTAAAAGCATCTCCTATTTCCCTGTAAATTATTAGCCACCATCTATTTTCTGAGTATTTATGTGTGGCATAAATAGACAACTATGCTGGTTGCAAGAAAAATTTAGGTAAGAGGTGATGTGGAGGGAAGGGTGGTAATTTTTGCCACCTTTGTGCTGCTTGATCCAAATCTTGCAGTATCTTGCAGAGTTAATATCTGTTCTAAATAAGGGTTAGGACACACAGGGACAACCCTTAATTCACTGGAGTCTCCAAGGCTCTCCTGAAGCCACCAGGACTGTGCTATCACTTGCCACATCCCCAGAGCAGCTGGCCAGGGGAAAAGAGTTTAATTGCACACTGTGGAGCACACAAGAGCCTTGCACTTAGAAACTGCTTTATGTGCTGGAAAGGGCTACAGACTGGAGCATTCAGCTTATAGCTATCAATTATAATTTATACTTAATTACAACTCACAGTTCGTGACCAAAATGACTCCCATTACAAGATTAGAATTTGGTGGTGGTGGTGGTTATAAAGCAAAGTCACAGTTCTGGAGAATGCTGGCTGAGCTTTCTCTGTTCAGGCCTCTTCTCATCACCCTGCAATAAGTTTTCATCTTGCCTTTGAAATGGAGAGAGTAGAATTTTGGTTTTTAAAAGAAAGCTGAAATTTATCTGTGTTCCCATGGCTCAGCAAATGGGGCATTCCAACAAAACAGATCAGCTACAAACCCTGCTATCTGTGACACTGGCTGAATGAGGCATTTGCTTGAGTTCTTTATGCAATTCTTCTTCAGAATTTAAAAATTATACAGATTCCCTTCTGCTGGGATGAAAGAGAGGTAAGAACAGTGTGCTCCATTTCCAGACTGCTCATTTCGTCTCCTGCTGAGGTGATCATATGTCTATGACCACAGACACGCAGTCAGTCGTCTGTGAGACATTCAGATCTTGTTAGGCTGGTACATGGCACTTCATTATTGGCCTTTCCTTAGATCTGGAGCCTTCTTCCACTACAGAATCATATCTCAGAATAGTATCTGCTATGAAAACAAATTCCAAGAAGAATGGAAACCTCTTTGGAAGTTACTTTTGTAAATTTGCATCACTTGAAACAAAGAACTGCCTGTGTTTTAGAGGAATATGGATACAAATTATTGCCCTAAATGTGTGAGGTAGTGTCACAGTTATTTCTGAATAAAGTTTATCTGAATCTCTTTTACATGGGTTTTCCTTTCAGTTGTCTGTGGATCCTGGTTTGATCATTTCCTAAGCTGGGAAGAACATGAAGATGAAAAAAACATCCTCTTTTTGTTCTATGAAGACATGAAGAAGGTAAATATGCTCTCTGCTCTTGGTGCAGAAGGCATTACTTGTAAATTAGCATCATTAAAACATCAAAGAGGAAGTTTTAATGAAAAAGGAGAAAGAAGGAAAATGTGAATATATATCTTTGGGCATATTCTTCATTTGTATGTAATTTTGTATTAATTAAATAATTCTGACTGCGAAAGTTATATAAATATCAAATCTTGTGAGAGTTGCATTTCTTAGATGCAGGAATGGGACTCATAGACAATTTTCCTCAGGCTTAGGCAGAATTTTAAGTTCCTCTTTTTTTGTCCTATAGAAAGACCAACCAAGGACATCTGTTGAGGGCCACACATTAATTTGCTGTGTCTGACATTTCAGGTGAAATTTTCAAAAAGTGATGTAAGACAGTAGAACTACTCACATCTGAAACTTGTGTTCCCAATAAAAAAGAAAATTAGAGGCTGGGGGAGTAGGGAAAAACTTCGCTATTATTGAAAAAGTAAAATATCAACATAGATTTCAGAGAATGATTTTTTAGGTGAATAGAAAACACTTTCTAGTGTCTCCATGAAAATAGGTTTGTTCATTTTTTGGGGAAAAAAATTCAACTACTATGAATATAAACAAACCATTTTGGATGCTGAGTCACTTGTTAGATCTCCAGATATAACACATCCAATGAAATAAGCTACTTGGAGCTGGGCTTTGAGTGTTCCTCTATTCCCAGGGAAATAATTCTGAGAGACAGGAGAACATTTAATCTGAACTGGGAGGTAAAATTGACAATGTGACTGTGTGTGATATGGCATACTCTGTATTTATTAATTTCTATTAGTGTGGCTAAGTGGGGATTCAGGTTTACTGTACCTGTCATCTGCACAATTCAATTACATGTTTAGCTTTGCTTGAAAGCAAGAAAATGTGTGAGAAACTCATGTAATAAAAGGGATCATTTTCAAATCAGCTAAAAGTCTGATAATCAGCCCAGAAACATAAAAGCTGTATTTTTCTTATACCTCAGGATCTCCCTAAGGTTGTAAAGGAAATTAGTTTGTTCCTGAATTTAAATGTCAGTGACAATGATATCCAAGACATCTGCAAGAAGTCCTCGTTCTCAGAGATGAAGAATGACACAGAAAAGGAGAACAGCGATCCCAATCACACTGTGTGTGCTCTGACATCCAACAGGAAGCTGATTTTCCGAAAAGGTAAATTCCTTTGTGCCTAGCACAGCAGGAGGAGTGGGAATCCAGACAAAGACTGCAGTTCAGGTCTTTCCTGGAGTCTTTGGGTCAGCCCTGGACAGTGATGACAGGATTCTTCGATCTGAAACCCTCTTAAAAATCACTTCCTAACTTCTCTGGCTGCAAATTCAGACTTGTACTAGAGAAGCACAGAGGAGTCTGAACTACAGTCTGACTAATATTGCTCTGTGGGAGCTGTTGAGCCAAAAGGAAAGGTTCTTTTTACCAGCATTACTCTTTATCTGTCTGCTTTTTTATCTAAAAGTTGACCACCTCAGTGTTTTCCAATGTGTCTCTCTGATATCACCTGCCAAGGTCACTGAGTTGACTAGAATAAGAAAGAGCCAGACACACTCCTTCTGAATGAGACTGCTCTTATCACTCCTTATCTTACTGAAATATTCTTGAGGAAGGAGTATGCTGACAACAACAACAACAGCAACAACAGAATGGTCATAGGTAACTTCCAGACCTTGGAAAATTTTCCATAGGTCTTAGATCAGATGTGATTTCAAAATACCCTCAGGACCTGTTTCCTTGTTCTGGCATTTCAGAAGCTTCCACAGTTTGGATAACAAGTACATCAAACCCACTGTTTTTACATGGATTTTGATTATTTTGATTTAGTTAATTTTTGAACAACAATTGGCAATTGACAATTAAAACTAAGAGTTGTTTCAGTTAATAAACAGAGAAATGTTACCTTCTGTAAATTCAACTAAGGCATGGCAAGATGTCCCTTGGAGCTGCAATTCCACCTTGGAAAGCTGCTGTTCTTCCTCCACCACTTGTGTTGCTGGCACTAATCAGCTCTGAGGATGAGGATTCATCAGCCTTCATGGATGATGATCCAGCTCCTTCCACCAGAGTCTCATCAGGACAATTCTGATCCTGACCCACCACAGTGACTGTGGTTAAGAATATATGAATATCTGTGCCAACTGCAACATTAACAAAACCAGGCTGGCTTTAAAATAATTTTCTGCTTCACATATTGCTCACTTCACTGTTCTTTCTGTTCCTGCTTTCCTAGGTGCTGTTGGTGATTGGAAGAACTACTTCACTCCAAAGCAAAATATTAGGTTTCAGGAGATATTTAATGAGAAAATGAAACTCAGCAAGATGGCAGACAGTTTCATCTATGAATTCTGAGTCCACATGAAGAACAATATCCAGTTATCCACAAATATGCACAGACCAGATGGTGGGAAGTTCTGAATGGGTGCTCCCATCAGTTTATAATGTTTCCAACAGGAAGGATTGTAAACATGGGGGCTTTGAAAACAGGAAGGTTCTGACACAGTGCCAGAGCTGAACTCATTTCTCAGAGCAGGTGTACATGGTTCCACACAGTCAGGTGTCAGGCCCATTGTTTGACAACCAGATCTATCTCATCATTTATTTATTTTTTTTTTGCTCCAAGGGGATTTGAACAGACTTTGTAAACTTGTGTTAAGAATTTTACCCAAGATAATATGAAGAGAAAAACAAGAAACAAATTTGTAAGAAACGGAATATATAAGAGCTCTAAAAACACATCATAAGAAAAGGACCAAAATTTGATTACTTGCTCCTTCTGTGATATGCCATGATTTGGAAGTGCCTATTTTATTGGACATCGTTATTGATAATTAAGTTGAAAACTGTAGTATTTGAAGATCTGAAGTCTGTTTGCAAAAATGTTTCTTTTTTTTAACAGTATGCAGTTCTTTGATGTAACTTCTTTCTGGGTCAGAGAGTCTCTGTGTTTATAATGCAACTGATACAAATCCAAATAAATTTCAGCACCACATGTTGGGCAACCATAAATGTGTTTCCTTTCCTTTTTGTTTTCTTCCTGCAAAATGCCTGTTTCCAGTTTTGATGAGAACTATCCCACTCCTTGAGCAACAGAACCAAACCACAACTCAGAGCCAGCTTACTCCAAACAGCACTTATTTATTTACTCTGCCCTGATAAAACAGATTTTCCAAGAATCAGCTGTCTGTGTCCACATCCCAGGGACTGTTCTACCCAATCACACAGCTCCAAGGCAGAACAGAGTTTCTGTGTGTAAGGAAAGCTCCTCCTCTGGGTGTGTTTCTGAGGTACAGCCTTGTTTCATCAATGCTAATCTCCTTGCAGCCACACACTTCACACTTGCCAGGCAGCCCTTTCATTTCATGCCTGCTGTGTGCAAGCTGGCATCAACACCTACTGATTTTGCACAGACACAGAAGTTATGGTGCTAGGAAGAGTGGGAGAAAAGCCTGTGTGCTGTCCTTTGCTATTTACCAATTCAACACAACTTGAGGAACAGGATGCCCTGCTCTATGCAAATAACCATTTGATGTGTTACTTTGCTTTTCTGACATTAAAATCACTCACTTTTCCCCCAAAATGCCACTATTGCCCTCCTTTCAGGTGTTGTTCTTCCACTATTAATAAGTGGCAACAGATCAGCTAATTAAAATAATTGAATGTTTTACTTAGAGACTTAGCTTTTTCTGGCCTTTTGAGTATGGGAAAAAAAGCCAGAGGGTCCCTGGGGAAATGAGGTTTGCAAGCAAGTTTAGCTGCACTAAGACTGCTGTGAGCAGCACTTGCACCATACATTGTATGCACACGGAAAAAGGATTGTTTACATCAACATCATGCTCACAATGTGGAGCTGTGTGTCAAGGGACAGGATGAGGACTTGCCTTGTGGATCAAGGTAAGCTTGGTAAACTTGGTAAACCTACCCATCAGCCAGGGAGGTAACACTGTGCTGCTCAAAGTGCAGTTAGTACCCTAGCTCCTTCGGGGGATGAGGAATTAATCCAGCATGGCCTACTGGATAAATTATGGATTTACCTAGATTAAAATTAACAAAAAAAAAAAAGTTCAGCAGGACAGGTGAATGAAAAAGAGCTAGTGTTTGTTGTTTGTTTTCTTTAAAAGAGCTGAGCAGTTATTAATTGCTGTAAAGTTGTTTATTTTAAAGCCACATCAGTCTCAAAAGGCAAAGAGTCCCAAGCATTAAAGTCCATGCTAAAACTTTTTAGCATAGACATCCAAATAGAAGTAAAGTTCTAATTAGAAGTAGAGGCAGCTCCTGGTGCAAGGCCCTGGGAGGGCTGAAGTTGCAGCAGCAGCTCCTGTGTTCTCCTGGGCGATGATGATGGTGGTGAGGGGAGAGAACAGAGAGCGTCTCTCCCCAGTGCACAGATTCTTATACACAAATTACCCAATAAACTAAAAACACGACTCTGAAGTGTTTCTTCTTAGAAATTCTATTAGAATTCTAGTTTCTTACTACGGAAGTCTGTGTATAATCTGTGCATATAGTTTATCTGTTCTATCTAAAAAATGTAAGCAATATTCTTACTTTATTTTTATTATGTCTAAAACTATGTTTTGGAGCCTTCACCAAGACTCGCTTTTAAGACTTCTTTTCTACACTGGTATCTAGGACTATGTTTTTCAGCTCTCACTGGAACTTATTTTTTAAGATTTGATTTCTACACTAATATCTAAGACTTTTACTCTTTAAGGCACTTAAAACATATTCTTACTTACTTAAACTTACTTATCTAAAACTTAAACTTACACATCTATTTCATATATGAGTGGCTTTATACACTTCAATCCATCCCAAGGTTTTAAATCAATTCCTGCACTCTGATCTCTCTCGGAAGAATACAGAGAGGCCTCTGATTTACACTCCAACAAGCCAGGCCATGTTCCTGTGCTGTCCAAGCCCTGGCAGCAATGGCAGCAGCCCAGGTTTGAGTTCTCCTACTCTCAGCAGGGGCAGCCGTATGGAGACACTGCAAGGCACAAGGCCCAGTTTGCTCTCATCACTGCCTGCAACTTTACCCCAACCCCCCCCCCGAAACCTCTTGGCTTCCATCACAAATCAAACGTGTGCTTCCTTTGAACAAAGTGCTCAAAGTGTTGGTACACTGATGTGGCGAGTCAGGAGCAGGGTCTGCGAGTTATCGGAACACTGCCCATAAAATCTGTTCAGACTCCAGGAGATAAGTGTAGCTCCAGGTCCTTGAAGAGGCGGCATTCAGAGAATGGAATTGATCCAAAGGTAGATCATGATAAATATACTCAGGAAAACTTAAAGTTCATGAAGCGAAAGGAATGGGAGTGTTTTATATTTGTTTAAATCGGGTAAAGGGCCGTGAGGGGAATGAGGAGAGGCTGAGGCCGCTTGGGTTTGCTCAGCTGGAGGAGACTGAGGGGAGGCCTCACTGCAGCTACAACTCCCTCATGAGGGGAGGAGCAGGGACAGGCTCTGATCTCTGCTGTGTGACCAGGGACAGGACCCAGGGAATGGCTGGAGCTGTGTCAGGGCAGGGTTAGGGTGGATATCAGGGAAAGGTTCTTCCCCCAGAGGGTGTTGGGCACTGAACAGGCTCCCCAGGGAATGGTCACAGCCCCAAGGCTGCCAGAGCTCCAGGAGCGTTTGGACAACGCTCCCAGGAACAGGGTGGGAATGTTGAAGTGTCTGTGCAGGAGCTGGACTCCTGATCCTGAAGAGTCCCTCCTAACTCACCTTATTCTGGGATTCTGAGGTACTTCATCCCATTTTCAAGCTTTTTAGACCAAGCTTTACCTAACGAATAGAAACATTTCTTCTGGGCCTCGCTGCTCAGAAGGATCAGTGCACGGTGACGATCCCCTCCCAGCCTGAACTGCTGCAGACAAAGTGTAACCAGAAAAAATAGGTGGGACAGTAAAAAACAGTAAAGGTGGGACTGTACTAGCCATAAACAGGTGTGCAACTACACCCTCAGTTAACAGTTACATCCCTGGAGAGACTATCTCTATGTTTAATACAAGAGCAGCCATAACTAGTCCAGATATATTTCAGTTTAGGGCCAGAAACTTGTCTGCAATGCATGTGAACAATCAGGAAAAACGTGGAATTTTCCAGAATGTTCTCCAAACCTCTGAGTACATTTTGGCCAAGAACTTTCACATCAATTTACTTTGAGTATCTCTGACTACAGATAATAATGATCACTGATTCATCCAACATACCTGTACTCTTACACAATTCTGTGTGTACTTTTGCCCTATTTTCCTTAGTTTTTTAATGATTAGATTACTCCTACTGATAATAGTAATGTCGTGTCCTGCTGCTCACTGTGTCAAAGCTACACATTGACATGGAATGAACCACTAACACACATTGTAAAGTAAAAATATAATGTAGTTGGGTATTTCCTAAACAAGAAATGGGAGCAAGAATCCAAGGTTCAGAACCATAACTGTGTCAAGTGCCAGACTCATGAAACACGTGGCCAAAGCCTGTTTTAAGTGTTCTGAGGTACATTAAATATCTGTATTCCACGTCCAACTTTGGAAATCCACGAGCTGCAAATGTGCTGAGGCCACAGAAAAACTGGAAAGCACCACTAAGTACAACATGGTAAATTTATATTCCTCAGGCACTTGATTTTGGTCACTGCTAGCTTCTTCAGTGACCTTCCCATGGATTTCTGTCCTTAATTTTACAGGTATTTTAATACAACTCCCTTCAGTCCAAAGTGGAGAATCCTTCTTCCAAAATGAAGAATTCTGATTTGGCTATTGCTGCCACTGAACTTGATTCCTTTCTTCCATCATCCATTTTATCCTCCCACAAACCTTTGGAATGCTACAGCCTTTTCAACACAGAATAAACATAACATGCAGTATTCAAGATACAAACCACTGAATTATACAGTGGATTAATTATTTTTATCCTATTTTCTATTTATTCTTTTTCTAGTAATTCCTGCTTTTTCAACTGCTAGCACACATTTCAAACCACTACTTTTCTGAATTATAACTGCTCCGTGAAAATTGATGTTTTAATACATAGTAGATTAGGACTGCTTTTCAGTTAAGCTCAGTTTATTTTATATGTATCTCCTCAGTTTCACCAGCCCCTCTCTTTACCAACATGAATAATTTGGTATCATTACCTTCACATTGCTCACTGCTCATTCTCTTTCATGCCCCCCCCAAAGATTTTTCAGACAAGTTTATTACAGGTAAGTTTTTCTAACTCATTTGTGCATCAGGTTCACACATAATGGTGTTTTTCTTCTGTACAGCATTACTGCTCTTGTAGTGGTAACAATTAGGGTGATTGGTCCTAGACCAATTGAACTAGACTCATTTAGACTTATTTCTGGAAAAAAATAAATAGTGTTTTAAGACCACACTAACAGAAAAAAAAATTAAAACCAAAAACCTTCCCCCACACGCACTCTGGAAAAACTAATTTGTTAAAAAAACCATTCAGTTAAAACGTCTAAAAACATTTTAGGTAACTTAGTTTTAAAGTTAAAACTAAGTTACCTAAAATGTGTGCTCAAGGTTTAAAAGTCTTAAAAGCTTGAAATCAGCAAGTATTAAAACATATCTCTGACTTCAAAAGGCTGAGATATATGTGATTCCTATTGATTTGAAAACACTTAATGTAAGAACTTGTTGCATCACCTATCAGGAATTGGAGGAGAAGATAAACTGAATAGCAGCAAGAGCAGATAAAAATAACTGAATGGAGTCAGAAGCAGGTGAAGGTGTGCATGTGATTAATTTGGGCATTAAATCTGTCCACCTTTACCATCATAAATCAGTTGTGTGGCACATGAACTTAGGAGTGTAAGATCTCAGTACAGAAACACACCACAAGCCAGCCCATAACCATTCTCTACTTAAAAGACTAGAGAAAGCTGTTTATTTAAAATTTGAGGTAATCAGCTATTTTTTCATAATAGCTTATTACAAATATTTACATAATTTCCTTTTTTTCCATTTCACATAATCATGACAGAACATTACCTAAGATTACCTAACATATTACCTAAGATCTTCTTTGGAATATTCTAGGTTAATTAAAGCAAAAAAAAACAAGTGCTCACATGGCCAAAAGATGATCTCAAAATTAGCCCAGAATAACAAAATGACCATTGAAATCTACTCTGAATGAGTAATACCCTTCTAATCAAAGGCAGTTGTGGTGTCACATGTACTGGAACAGGCCTTGGAAAAATATTCTACACATTTGAACGTTTCCTGGGACTTGGGATTTCACCTCTAAGGTGACAGAGTTACCCTCACTGTCTCTGCCTTTCTGACCACTAAATTCTTCATATGATTGAGGCTCTTCTATAAAATCAAGAGGAGTAATTAAAGCATCCCTCTTTCTACTCTGTAATTAGGCTTTCCACTACAGTGTGGGCAATTCAAATCTGAACCTTTCAGGCAGCAGATCCTGTATATCCAATATCTTTTTTTGGTAAACAGTCCCTGGAGCGCTTTTATCCTTCATATTCTTCCCAATGTAGGATTATACCATGTTCTTCTAAACAAGAATTCATCAAAGTGGAAACACTGGTGTCCAAAACGTGGCTCTTGTCAAAGTCCATGGGATTGATCCAGCACAGAACCCTAACAGGTGACTCAATGGAGAAACTTAAATTTAGGTGACTTAGAGCTGATTAGTACAGTAAACAATTTATCTGTTAACTGTAGATAGGCAATAAATAATTTCAGTTCAATATTTTACTTTGTAAAAGAAAGTAAACACAAAGTTTATCAGAGGCCAATATATCAGGTGATGTACTGGGAATGTAACTATTTATATGAGACAATATTTAGCAGAGAAACAAAATAAAATGACAAGCCATTGTCATTCACCTCACTTGTAATTGCCTGTGTACCATGGGCATTTTTATTTTTTAGCATAACCCAAACAAGAACTTGACTCTGATATATTCTATTGCATTTGTGATATACAATACAAATCCTATTTTCAATAAATACAAGCATGTAAACCAGCTTTAACATACTAAAAGTAGTCTGTACATATATTTTATATAAACCCACATTAACCATGGTTTGGTGTCTTTTCTTTTAACAGCAGCTACTTTTCTATACAATGAACTTAAAGACTCTAATTTGCCTTTAACTCGTTTGAGGTTGCAATAAAGTCTTCATAGAAAGAAACTGAGTTTCTGCAAAGATTTCAAAGATAATGGAAAATTTAACTCCAAATTTGGCAAAATATTAATTCAGGCACTTCAATAAAACCCATAATAAACAGATTCCAAGAAGCATAATTCCAAAAGTAATTTAATGATTTATGAGCTTAAAACTCAACACATGCGAAAGTGCTTTTTAAAACAAATATTAAATTGTTTGACAGTAATTGTGTTCTATTTTTAAAATAGAGGAGGAAGTTTTATTGATAGTATTTTACATCTGACCTCTCTAGCATATGTTAAAACTCTTCCTTGCTGAGGACAGAGCCTGTAAAATGCAATCACAAAACCACACCACCATGCATTTGATCAAAGAAATGCAAACCACATGAGCAAAATTGATGGAAATTTTGGTTTCAAGCCTGAATTACAAATCTTCAAGTCATGCAAAATCACTGATCCCTGAAAACATTCAGATTATGAAATAAAGATGCATCATTCCTGTAGGACAGGTGTGATGATTAAGAGTAGATTTACAGGGCACTCTTTTGTAGCATTCCTCCCATTTCACTTAAATGACTTTTAAAATCATCATGGATATGATCAGCATATAATCATGAATGTGGGACCTGGAATTAGAGGGAGACCCCTTTTTAACTCTACCGTGCTGTAAAATTTGAAAGATAAGCATTCCTTTGGGATATGGACATACTGAGGAAGAAAAGTGGGATTGACCAACAGCGTTACTCTTTTTCCATCAGTTCTTTATTTCCTTTCCTGCTGTTCTCATTTCTCCCCATTTCCTTCCCTGCTGAACTGATTTCTTCCAGTTGCTTCCTTGCAGAGTTCACTTTCTCTAGGAGCAGGAATATGTGTTCTGCAAACTCCCGCACAGCTCCACAGCCCCCTCTGCTCTTACAGATGTAACCAGCAGCCTTCTGAGCAGCAGCACAGGCATCAGCAGGCACACCACTCATGCCTGCCTGCTTCAGGCACTCCACGTCAGACTCCTCATTTCCTACGGAGGAAGATGACAGGCAAGACCAAATATCACAGAAAGGAAAGAAGCAGAATTGTTCTCAGTGTACGCGTTGATTTGATTTGTAAAATGTGTTTGTTTCTTGGTTTTTTTTTTGTCACAATGTTCATCTCAGCAGCTCAACAGCACTTTGCACATGCAAGTCAGTTGTTGGAAAATCTTGATTATCCATGTGAATGCAGATCACACTTCAAAATCGTCAGGCAACAGAACAGCACTTTTAAGAGGAGCAGCTGAATAAGCACTGGCAGGACTCCACACTTAACCTGTCACTGAAATACAGTTTAGCACAGAACCACATGGCTTTCAGTTCTAATTCTGTCCATTTCTGACTACCATTTCAGAAAATAATCTATACAATATCCCTCTGAAATGAACTAGAATCAGTTCAAAATTGTCAACTCTAAGTGTATGCTTATCAGCATTTTGATATTAAAATGTTTCCTAAAAACAAAAACTTTCCTATATCCCACTGGAAAAACAGTGAAGACTTCCCTTACCAAATTACACAGATTCATCAATGCCTGTTACATTTAGATTATACCCTAACAGGCCTTGAAATACCTGCTTTTGGTTATTGTGTGCTGCAATGTGCACAGCAATCCCATTAAATTCAGTGTACTTACAAAAAGAAAAGTGGTTTGAAGGTCAGCAGCTGTACAAAGATTCTATTTGTCTATACTATTTAAATTTAATAAACCAAAAGAAAAGGAACTGACCTAAGTAAGCCACCTCTTTCCAGCTCAAACCCATGTCTTCCTGCCAGTCCTTCAGAACTTGTAGTTTATTTGTTACACTGACTTTTGCTACACATCCCAGCTGCATGGCTGACAGTGTTTTGGAACAATCTCTGTCAGAGATGAGTCGAACCTATTGAAATAAAATTACAGTAAATTCTACATCCAAAGAAATACGACATATAATTTGATTTACTACTACATGAAAAAAAGCAGTTTTGCTTGTAGAAGCTCTCTCAGGTACCAGAAAAGCACTGAATGATTTTCAAAACTCAGAGCAGAAGTAATTAGCATCCAAAACCACACAGTCTTGATGTTCCTTTAGGAAAGAGAAATACCTTTCTGCAGCACTCCCTGATGTTAAAAAATAATTTTCATTTGTCTATTTAAATGCAGTATGTACTAAATAAAATACTAAATATCAGTAGGAAGGCATGGTGACTATCTAGTGCAGTATGATCTAATTAAGTCACAGTGTGGAATGAGAAAACTCCCAAGAAGATTTCTGAAATATTTGCCAAAGCAGAATATGAAGTTTTTTCCTTGGTCCCTCTACTTAATAACATAATTTATTTATAGCAGTATTTCAGAGCATCAAACCAACACTACACAGACTGAAGCAGCACACCACATTTATCTCTGGAAGTTCATTCCAAATTTGAAGTTTCAGGAATTATGCACAAGGTAAGATAAAACCAGAAAATAATTGCAGCAGGATTTTCAGAAATCTCAGTTGCAAATCCTTCAGGTTTTCTGTCCAAGACGTAGACAAGTTTATTTTCCCTAATTGCTTGGCAAACAAATGCTTGGCACGGATTTTAAGGACAGAATGAAGAGAAATGGAGCACAAGGCAGGCTTTTATCAGCAACATATATTAGAAATAAATGAAGTGCAGCACAAAGACCTAGAGGTTTTTAACGAAACATTGTAAGTCAAAGAAGGTATGGAAATGGGCTCCAACAGGCAACAAAACAGTGATTACAAGCTTCCTACACCTCTGGCTTCCCAGAAAATGAAGCTGAGGGACTGCTGAAAAAAACATCTACTCCATTTCACAGGAGTGGGCTCTGGAGTGACCTAAGTGCAGCCTTCCAGTGTCTGAAGGGAGCCCACAGGAAAGATGACAGGGGCCTGGGGTGACAGGGCAAGGGGGAATGGCTTCACACTGACACAGAGCAGGGTTAGATGGGATATGAGGAAGAAATTTTTCCTGCGAGGGTGGTGAGGCCCTGGCACATGACCAGAGCAGCGTGGCTGCCCCATCCCTTAAGTGTTCCAGGTCAGGCTGGATGGGTCTCAGAGCACCCTGGGATAGTGGAAGGTGTCCCTGCTCATGGCAGGGGGGTTGGAATGAGATGACTTTTAAGGTCCAGCCCAGGCCATTCTATGATTCTCTGAAATGGAGAAAGATGCTGTAATTACTGTGATTGAGAACTTTCTCAAAACACTTATTTTCCTCTGAGGGTTCTGAGGATAACATTTATCCCAACCAATATATTATGCTGCTTGATCACAAGTACTGCAAAGAAACTTCAACTTCTATGCTGCAAGAATATATTTTTTTAGAATATTTTAATGTGCAGGTTACATGAAACATGAAGGCTCACTCTTCAGAACAGCACTTACCTGGATTCCTCTTTTCTTTAACAGATCAATTCCAACAATATCTCTGTAATCATAGGAGACCATTTCCTTGTGATCTTCTGTCACATAAATGCGACCATTGGTCAGGCATCCATCAATACTGCAAACCAAGAGCCTCACCTCTTTTAGTGGCTCTTTGCCAAAATATCCAAAGCTAGACAAAGAAATTATCTTTTTAGGATGGAAGTTTCTGCACACTCCAAAACCCCAGATATCTCCCATACAACTGTAACCTTCAGACAGAAGAATCAGCTTTGAAATTCTTCTTTTCTAATGTTTTTTCTCATCATCATCACTCTCCAACTATATTGTCCCTCTTCAAAGAAATGAACAGAAGCATCCAAAAGACGGCTCATTTATGTCATCCATTTAAAAATTAGGATGAAAAAGGCACAGAAAATATACTCCATTCCCATTCATTATTTCCATAGAGCAGCTGCAAAGAAAAGGCAGCTGGTGAGGATGGATCAGCTCATGCCCTTTACACAAACACTCCCATTCCTGGGCATCAGTTATAGTGGTCTGGAGCATGGAAATCTGGGGCACTTCAGCTGGGAAAGTCAGAGATGATGTAACACATTGCTGTGGTATAGTGGGCCTTACACTCTTCACCAAGTTGAACTTTAAGGAGAAAAAACAAACTACCAAAACCCCACCATGTAACAAAGGTAATTCAGTTGGTTTCAACAGAGATAGGAAAAAATGCTAGGCAGAAATAAAGCTGCCCAATTATCTTTGATCTCCTTTGCTTACATTCCGTACATTATGAATTCACATGACCACACTTTGAAACTGGCAGCATCAAAGAAATAAGGGAATAAAAAGTGCTTTTACCTCAACACTCTCTGTTCTGCAATAGGCCAGTCAATGTCTATGTCAATATCCACACTGTGCTCTGCACGCATTTCATAGTAGGCCATTTTACCTCCCTGAAGGAAATAAAACCCACTCAAATTTTCTGCTTGTGAAAACACAGAACTCTACAATTTAGCAGCATGCAATGAAAGCCAAGTGTCTGGTTACACAGTGGCCACCATAGCATATATAGCATATATAAAAGTGAACCATCAATTATGTTTTTGCCAGTGACAGAACCATTTGCAGGAACCCACTACAGGGTTAATAACTATTTCCATTTCATAACTAGAGAAAGTGTGCAAGATGTTGTCCATTATAGAAATTACATCACACTAATTTCACTAGATCTTTTAATCAACAAAACAGTAATATCTTCACCATTTGCTTAGGAAGACTATGATTATTATTTGCTTACTGTTACTTAATTTCTAATGGAAAAATATCCACCACACCTCAGTGTTGTTCTGCATCACTACATTGGGATGCAAACATCAGGAAAGGGAAAAAGACTGTTAGTTACAGTACAAAACTGGCATAAGATTAAACTGGCTGAAAATACAAATTTACAGATTATGACAAGGTTCTGACACTGCATGAAGCTCAGTTTCACACCTTTAGTGGCACTAAAATGAATTCTAAGATACATTGGTGAACTCATGCAAAACTCAACTCAGTATTGTATTGGTTTAGGGTTAAAGTTATAGAACACATTTATTTGCATAAATTTATTTGCTATGGAGGATGCTGTTATGAGAACTGCTCTAGCTATAACTAGCCCTGCTAAGTTACAAATAATTAGCAAACTGTTCTGAGGTTAGAGTGCTGTTATTTCACACTGATTGCATGAGAAATGAAAACAGAGCATTGAATTCAGAACCCTCTACAGCAAGAGTAGATGCATTATTCTGAAGAGCATGAAAAACCAGAAGCACTAACCTGCAAGTAGCCTTTCTCAATCAGATGTCTCTTGGCAAAATAAAATGAGCCGTTTTCATAGAGCTCCCCAGGCCAGTCTTGCCTCCGGTAGCGCTTGGCTGGATTCAAGTTTTGAGGTTCTGTCATCTTGTTGTCTGTTAACAAAGCAAAAAAAGACAAGATAAACTTTACAGAATTCCTGCTCAGAGTCACTTAACTTCCTAAATAACTTTCTGTTGAGAAATTAAGGGTATAATTCAGTCACCAACTTCTCTCATTATTGCCTTTGTTGCTTAATTTTATAAAGAATCACAGACTGGTTTGGGTTGGAAGGGATGTTAAAGATCATCCAGTTCCAACCTCTTGCCATGGGCAGTGACACCTTTCACTATCCCAGGTTGCTCAGAACCCCATCCAGCCTGGCCTGGAACACTTCTAGGGATGCAGAATCCAGAACTTCTCTGGGGAATCACTGAATTGCTTCTCTTTTTTGGAACTGTGAATAAACTGGAGGACTACTCTGTATGCCTAGCAGTGGAAAGGAAATTTTTCATTACCACTTTAGAAAAGAACCCTAAACCAACCAAACAAAAACAACAACAAAAACCCAAAAGTTTGCTTCAAAATCGGTTCCTATAAGGAGTAGGAGGGACATTCTTCCAGACTATCCTTGCCAATGTGAAAGAAATACTATTCCTGTACTCCAACTTCTAGTGCACATGGGAATGCCTGAATGCACTCTGATACCTGCAAGGACCAGTCTAAAATCTGGAAGGCGAAAAAAGAGCATATGTGAATAATTTTTGCTTGTGAAAACATCTTGGCACTTCCCCAAAATACATCCTATTTAAGGATATGCATTAACTCTTCATAAGTGGTTTAATCAGTGTCCACAAATAAACACACAGCTGTCTGCACAAACACCATCCCAAAAGATCCCAATATTATTACCAATGACAGCTGTACATGCAGCAGAAAAATCAAATCAGGGACCAGAGACTTTTGTATTTAAGCCCCTTCAATCCAGATGCACAAAGCAGCTAAAATTCACCAGGTCTCACGATCCAGTAACCACGAGGAAGTTAGAGGGCATTCTCAAACACCCAAAACGTCCTGAGGTTTTAGCAGACATACACACACCTTGTGTTTCATAACCACCTAAAGCTTTGTGCTCACTGAAGTAAACATTTGCAGTCAGAGACACCTTTCTCTTTCAGGGTCTATCAATATTAAACCTTAATGCACAAGGAGCAACAGAACTACATAGAAAGAAAAAGCCCCATAAAATTCTTTTAGCATAATCAGTACTCTAAAGCAGTATGGAAAAATAAAAAGAAGAAAAACCATTATATGATGCTGCTGGGAGTCACTGTCACCTGAAACACCACACACCTGAAACAACTTTTGTTTTTATCCTTAAGCTGCTCACATTGGCACAATGTGTTTCTAGTTCTCCTCAGTCCCTGCAGCTGAATGATTCCTTATCTCTCACCACATTAAAAATGGTAGCATGTCATTTTATGCTGAAGAATTACTGTTTTTTTCAGGTAGACCTCGAGGCTTTCTGATTTATCAGTCTGCCTATGGAAGCCACATGAGATTTATTCTTTCACATTTGTCCCTTCCAGCATCTCAAGATGTGCATGTAGCTTCCTAAACGGCAATCCATAGAATTCTGAAATTTTCCACTCATGCTTTTGATACTCCTCTTGTACTACACAAACAGTGTCACTTATTTCTCCTCTTATGAGGAACAATGACAAATGTCCAAGTGTTTACTCTAAACAAAGGCTTAACTTTTATTCCAACTTGCCTCTCAGATCAAGCCTCATTTATTACACATGCTCTTTTACAGCATGATGCTTTCTAAACTAAAAAAAAGAGTAATCTGAAGCAATTTGTATCTCAACAGAGTGACTGTAATGCCTGAGTAACTTTCATTCAAAAAAAACCCCAAAACCAAAAAACCATCCCAAAACTCCAGTGTGAGAGTACCTGAAAAAACAATTTTTAAAAATGAAGAAAAAATTTCTGCGTTAACCACAGAAACAAAGCTAGCATA
This sequence comes from Acridotheres tristis, assembly GCA_037013685.1. Classification (NCBI taxonomy): domain Eukaryota; kingdom Metazoa; phylum Chordata; class Aves; order Passeriformes; family Sturnidae; genus Acridotheres; species Acridotheres tristis. The sequence continues at coordinate 64,573,371 of CM072885.1, forward strand.
TATAACGTGTGGAATAGCTCTTTGTACCAAGAAAAAAGTGCTTTATAGCTAAACCAAGGTACAATCTTTATTTGTAAAATTGCAGTCTTTGGTCATCTTGGTCACTGTAGCTGAGAGGCATATTTTCTCTGGGAAAAACCAGTCATATTTTTCTGGATGAGCTAACCAACATGAGTTCAGCCCTCATGACTCAAAGGCATTTTGCAACGTGACATAAGTCAGCAGCCAAATTATCAGGATGAAACAAAGCTTAAGTCTCCAGGCCAAGAGATTGCCATTCCATCCTCACCAAGATTTTATCTCACATTATTGGTCATTTGTTAGCTACTGCATAGCAAGAACAAACAGTTTTCTAGTTAGGAGACCTCAGTGTCATGTCTGAATACATATGAACACCCACTAGGAAGAAGTTAACATGTGAGGTTTTTTTGGAACTGTATCTTCAGCCTAGAGAAGCTAATATAATTTTAATTTCTACAAAACAGTTACAGAAAGGGTGAGCAATGCTCAGTAATATCAAGACACCAGTGCTTGGAAGGAATTTCTAAGCCATCACAAATGGCCTCAGACATCACTTCCTAAAATACCATAGGTATGAAAAGCAAGAGTTTGGGGGAAAAAAAAAGTAAAGTATAACTGTAACCAGAAACATCTAAATATTACCTCCTTTCTTTACCTCACTCCATCTGAATTGATGCCGCCTCACAACAGAGAAGACGGAATCAAACCCCTCCTTCTGGATCAGATCTGCCACTTTTATAAGGTCACTGGGATGTAAACAGGGAGATGTTGCTTGAATATTTCCTACAATATCAACCTCTAAAGAAAAACAAAGAGACATTTATGAAACAATTCACGTCTTTAGCAACACAACTGCAAAGTGTGGTATGAGTAGGTACCACACACCAAAAAAAAAAAAAAAAAAGAGAATCTTTCTAGCTTTTATTTACTCAATGCTTTACTTATTTTTCTAAATAATAAATGCATCATCCCTTTGGGGTGACAATATAAAAGCTCAGCATATTTCACCCCTAATTTACCACGATGGTGATTGAGAAACTCTGTGATGGCTTCTAGAGAAGTTGAGGAGTCTTGAGAGACTTCGGGGCTTCTGCGATGGACCTTGGCACCAAACTGCTTCGCAACCTTCTCGATCTCATCGTGGTCTGTGGAAACCCATATGCTGTTGGCAGACAATGACAGAAATTAATATAAAGAATATAAATCCCACCATTGTTGACTTAACCTGAAAAAAACCCTCCAGCTTGTTCATGTCTCTACTACACCTTGCAATGAAAGGAATTAGTTTTTCTATTTGTGTTAATAAAACTATCCCAGTCAGTCCAACAAGCAGCTGTTAACAATGGGGATAAAACATGCACATTCACCAGAGTGTAAAATCTGAATCTCGCATTCCATGCAGGAAGCTCAGGCAACATAAAATGCAGAAGTGTTACCAGAAAAATCCAGTGTCAGCACAAAGAATTTGTTAGGTATGTTAACAGATCAATGAATTGTGAATGTGTTGGGTGTGGCATTCAGAATAATGTAAGAGTTTAGTTTACAACAAGTAAAACTGCCACAAAGTTGAAAGATAGTTTATGCTGCAAGAGTGTTAAAATGTGTTAACTGGGCTTCATACAATCCCAAAGAAGAAGCTGTTCAAGTTCCATATGTTTTGGCACAGAAAACTTCCAGTACTGGTAAAGTAAGATTGTGATTGTTCAGGGAAAACAAACATTTACAAAAGGAAGGGCTAATTCTGAGTATCACATGATGACAAACACCGAGCAACTGTGAAGCCACTGCTGTCATCGTTGTGACAAAAAAGCATGAGAGGTGTAAAAACAAAAGTTATGAAAAGTCACCCTTCCTCTCTCAGGAATGTGAGAATGTGCTGGCATTCTCAATGCACTGTGCACAGCAAATGGTGCTGCAGTTACATTTATTCCCCCAAAGACATCGTGGAATCATCAGAAAGAAAATATGTGTGACAGTGACAGCAATGTCAAGTCACACCCACAAGAACAAACACACATGAGGTGCTTTCCAGAAACTGCTTTGGGATGGTGAACTTAAATACACACTCCCCATTGAACTACCAGAGTTTTGTTGTGTAACAGGTACGCTGGACAGCTGTTCCACAGGTGACCAGACAAACCTGGTGCATGTCCATCTGCTGCACCTGCTGTGCCTCAAAGTCAGGCTGCACAATCCTGACTGGCTTCCTGTTGGGAAAATTCAGATGCAAACAGAAGCCAGAGCAAGTCATCCAGCAATACAGATTCACAATCATTAAGGAATTACCAGTAACCTCGGTCAGAAGTGTTCTTGCCTGTTTCTTTATTAAAAATAAAACCGAGTGCTGCATCCTCTACTTTTCAGATACAGCAAGAATGGTTTTCCAGGCTCGATAATGACAGAGCAACTAGGAGATACAGAGTACTCTGCATCTAGCTGGGCTAAATTTCTCCTTGACTTGCTCTGAGCATTATGCAGCAGGTTTGGACTGGGAATCTGCCCCTAAATGTGCTACACACTGAGCACATCCTGACCTTGGCTTTAATGATCAGCAGATATATAGGAAATCCTCAGTTTTGCTCCTGAAGAAAAATCTGTAACACCTCTATTCTCAACATCAACAACACACGTGTTTCTATCCATCTCCAATTATTGCTACTGAAGTTTCAGGCACTTGGCCACAAGCTGAGCTTCTCTTGTGTGTCACATGGGCATACAAGATTATCTCCTTCAACCTGACATTTGAGTAAGTGCTTCTGATGTGCTGTGTCCAGCTGTGGGCTCCCCGATACCAAAAAGGAAAATGTGAGCAAGCTCAGCAGGAGCCAGCACAGTGACTGGGCCTGGGATATGCCACACATGCCAGGAGATGCTGAAAGAGACATCTCAGCAAGGTGATTTCACTGCTGGGCAGGTAGAATATAAGGAAGATATTTCTGGGTGAGTGCAGTGAAATAACAGAAGGGCTGTGGGGTTTCCATCCTTGGAAATCCCAAGCTCAGTGCACGCTGTCCTGAGTACCCAGATGACCACGAACCAAAGTCATCCTGTGCTTCAGCAGTTGTCTGGCCTGGCAGTCCCATTTAATGCAGATCTCTGAGTAAAGTAAACCCATCAATATTTCCTGGCAAACATCACCAGCTAGTGGCCACTCAACTACACATCAGAACAACTTTAATTTCAAATTACTGTGTTGTAAGACTTTAATTCCTTTATTCCTCTGCTTCTCACCCTCAGCAGGAAGGGACAGCTGAGTTCTTGACGGGTGCTTGCCTTGCCTGGTGCTACAGTAAGTGAACTTCCCTTGTCTTAAGTGAGGATCAATCCTGCCTCATTGGCAGAGTGACAGCATGGGTCAGGCTGGAAGGGACCACAGCGGTCACCTGGTCCCACCTCCCTGCGTCAGCAGGGCCACCTGGAGCAGGTTGCACAGGATTCCATCCTGGCAGCTTTTGAGTGTCCCCACCGAGGGAGACTCCACACCCTCTCAGGGCGGCCTGTTCCAGTACAGTTGTTCTTCCTCATGTCCAGGTGGAACTTCCTGGGCATTACCTCCTGACATTTCTCCTGTCCCATTGCTGGGCCCCACGGAGCAGAGCCTGGTCCCTGTTCCGAGCCCTCCCTGCAGACACTGACAGTCATCCCTAAGCCACTCCTGACGAAGCGGCGGCTTCTCCGAGCCCCTCCGTACGCCAGGGTCCCTCGGCACCTCTATCCCGGACCAGAACCTGCCAAGCACGTCCATCCCGGGCCAGAACTAGCCAGGGGGAGGCGGAGGCCGCGCATGCGCACCTGTGGAAGACGCCGGCGTCGATGGCGGCTCGCAGCACCCAGCCGATGAGCGGCACCCCCGCCAGCAGCTTGATGTTCTTCAGCGGGATCCCCTTGCTGCCGCCCCGCGCCAGCACCAGCGCGGCCAGGTGGGGCTGCGGCCGTCCCTCGCCCTCATCCATGGCCGTGTCCCTGTCTCTATCCCGGTCCACTCCTCTCTCCCGCCGCACCCTGCCACGCGCGCGGACCGCCCCCTTGGGGCATGCCGGGAAATGTAGTCCTGCGTCGCCGCGCATGCGTGTGGGGAGCGTGGCTGGGAGACGCCGCGGGACAGCGAGGACGCGTCAACGGGGGGGCTCGAGGGGAGGATTCGGGGATCATCCGCCCTTTAGGGAAGAAAGGGTGCTCTTTTGGCACAAGTGCCCCACAAAGGCCTGTCTTCGTGCCTGCTTTCACGGCAGGATGGATGGATGGATGGATGGATGGATGGATGGATGGATGAACAGACCTGTGTTGTTTCTCTTTAGTCTAGAGAAGACTGAGAGGGAATCTTATTAATGCACGTCAGTATCTCAAAGGGTGCCGAAAGGATGGTGCCAGACTCTTTCCAGTGACAGGATGAGAAGCACTGGCCATAAACTAAACACAAGAAACTCAGCATGAGGACGAATTTCTGCACACTGAGGGTGGCAAAGCCCTAGAACAACTGCCCAGGGAGAGCCTGGAGTTTCCCTCTCTGGGGACATTCCAAACTCATCTGGACACACTCCTGTGTCACCTGCTCCAGGTGACCCTGCTGTGGGCACACAGGACACGGCTGTGAGGGAGGTGGGCTCATCTGCCGAGCCGAGAGCTGAGCGCGCTGCCCGAGCCCGGGCACTAGGCCAAACCATCCCTTCCCTTCCCTTCCCTTCCCTTCCCTTCCCTTCCCTTCCCTTCCCTTCCCTTCCCTTCCCTTCCCTTCCCTTCCCTTCCCTTCCCTTCCCTTCCCTTCCCTTCCCTTCCCTTCCCTTCCCTTCCCTTCCCTTCCCTTCCCTTCCCTTCCCTTCCCTTCCCTTCCCTTCCCTTCCCTTCCCTTCCCTGTTGGGCAGTCCCGGCAGAGGGCAGAGCAGCCACACGGAGCCTCGCGTTGGGAAGGGGAGCTGGTACGCGTTCCTTGCTTCTCTTTTCCACTTTATAAAAACGTATTAAAGCATAAAAGCACGGTGTTGCTCTTCCAACTGTCTTATAGAAATCGAATGGGCAAAATAAAATAATCCACTGCTGACATAAGGCTGCACGGGAATTTGGGGTTTAATATAGTTTAGAAAGTGGAAAGTAGAGGCTGTTGAAAAAGTCACAAAGTCACTCCTGGAGACTCAGGATCTCAGTCCTGTGTCGGTCTATAGTGAAAACGTATCACATGTGGGTCACTGATGTCCTCTGGTTATTCAAGATGTGTTGTGGAACAGAAGGACCTTATCCATCACTGCCAAACTAAACATTCCCCCTTATATTCATCAGTAGGCAGGCATTTGAGGAGAGTATTCGTACTGAGGGTTGGTTGTTCTTTCTGAAGTGTTCCAGCAGACCCGCCAGAGATAGAGAGCTTGCTCTTCTATTCTGCAGATCAACCCAGCACCTTTCAGGCCTCTTTATTTTTTAGTAAGATGAAATTAGGAGCCATAAGGTTCTGAGGAGTGTAATTCCTGCAGGTCACGTTCCATGTACTTATTTTTAATTTTTTTTTTAACTCTAGGATTTTAAGTCTTTGCCACATCCAAACTCCCACACATTTAGCCCTATGCTTCTATCAGAGTTTGCTGTGTCCATAATGGACCAAGTTCGAAAAAATCTCCAAAATTATTGAGTCCAAACTTTGACTGAACACCACCACATCAATGAGACCATGGCACTAAGTACCACATCCAGTGATTTCTTGACCCCACAACCTGCCTGGACAACCCATTTTTGACAACAGTGAGGAAATTAAAACCACCTGTAATTTGGTTCACCACATTGTGAAAATTGTATGGTTTATCAACATAATACAGTTCATTTCTCTTCTCATAGTCTAGCAAGATTCCAAGCAGGGAGCTGAATCCGGGTTTAAGTCTCATATAAAAGAGAAATGACATTATATTCATATAAAAGAGAAAGAAATTACATTAGGACATCTGGCACACTTCACAGATGCCATACTAGATGGGATTCAACTAGTAAGAATATTTTTATAGGTCTGTGAGTAATTAAAACTGATTTAATTGTTTTTTTCTCTTCATATAAAAAACCATTTCACTCACAGGGCTGAAACAGTCCTCAAACAAGCATCTTAAATACTTCTGTCCTTTTTCAAAGACATATATGTAATCCAGTCCTAAAGACTATCAGTGATGTTAACTGGATAACTTGTCCAGGCAATATAGAGATTTGTATGATAACAAAGATTTTCCTAATCTTTACTAAATCTTTTCTGTACTATGAGTCCATTCATTCCTATCTTTTCCAAAACTTATCTGGAGATTAGATTCAGCAGGCATGTGCCTTTTTGAAAACAGGCCCCATCTCAGCTCAGACTTTCCTTTTCAGGATCAGAATTGAGAGTTCAGTCTTCTGGTTCAGATCTTCCAGACTTCCCATCATCACTGTTATTCTCCTCTGGGCTGCTTATAATGTTATACTGCAAGGGGGTGAAGCAGAAGGATTATTGCTTCACATACCTCATTTATACACCTCTATAATTTACCTTTTCTCGTGCAACATTGACATAATTCAGCCACTGGCTTGCTTTGACCTAAGGTTTGTTTCTGCAAGGCTGGGGCATAGCCAGATACTTCCAACCCTCTGCCTTTGTCTCTGGCTGTGTGTGCCCCAAGGAGGTTTCCTGCAGTCATTCCTACGGCAACCAGGCCTGTCCCCACATTTAAATAATTTCATGAAAACCACATTCTTGTAGTTTATTTATGTGAAAGCTATCGAGAGTTTCACTGAGCTTATGCTATAGGGCATCTACTCCATCTCCTCCTAGCCACAGGTCTGGGTTTGTAGGTTAAAATTATACTGGTTTTACTCATCCTCTGTAAATTTTTATTGACTATTAATTGCTTTGATTTATTTAATGTGCTGGCCAAAACTTTTTTATTATTTATTCCAGTTTTTTTTCCCAGGATCAAGTATTCAAGTAATGGTTCAAATGCATCTGTATCAATATTTTAGTTCAGATTATCAGTGCATTTCTGAACTGATTCTCCAGATACCTAAACTGTTGCTGTGTGGCACTACCTGCCAGAGGGGATAGTCCCCAGGCCTTTCCTTTGTCCCTGTTTTTAACACAGGGGGCATTTTATGTTTTCTGGTCTCAGTAATTCTGCTTGGTTCAGAGGGTTCATCAGCTGCCTGCTCCAGTATCCAAGGATGAAACTCAGCTCTGAGCACACATTACTCACCTAAATACAACCTAACTCCATTCTCTGTCTTTGTACTGATGTCTTGCTCCTGTGTGGGTCACAGCACTCAGGGAGATAAGAACATTTGCTATTCTAATAATAGAGAAGTGGAGAAGAGAACAAAGAATATAATGCTTTCCATATCTTTGGAACATGTACCCTGGTTTGGGGCATCATGAAAGTGGCCTGCAGGCACAGGTGTCCCGGTGTGGAGGATGGGATTTCAGCTCCTCCATCACCACCAGCTAGTGCAGCAGTCATTCCCACATCCCATGGTGTGGACGAGGTCTTGGAACTGCACAGGTTCCCTTCCCCTCGCTAATATCCCCATCCTGTCATTCTCAACTGTCCCTGAACAAGAAGAGCCAAACTGGATCATTTCAAGGAAATGCTGGTATAGAAGTAAAATTAGTGGGAATAAATCTATTTAAAAAATATGTTCCATGCCATATGACTCCATTGGGAATAGTAAAATCTGTGACTTTCCTTTCTGGCCACCACTTAGTTGCTATAAACTATCAGGTTTTTGTTTTTCTGAAGAAAGAAGTCCATTCATTCAGGTCCATGTGTAGCAGTAAATGGACAAAGCCATAGGTGTTCAGTAGGTGTGTGCTGACGTGTTAATGCTCAGAGGTTGTGACCTAACTGGCAGGGAGCACACCATGGAGCTTAGCTGATTAATTAGGGGAATTCTCTGCAGTGTGGAGCTGCTATTAACATGTATCAGGCATGGCTGGACAAGAAACCTCTCAGTAATGATGGCTGGGGTCTGATTTCACACCAACACCCTCTGAACTGCCTGGCATGGGGCCAGCCCTGCCCTTCCAAGTTGCCAGTCTCGACATCTGCTCTGTCCTTTCTGACATCCACCCTTTGTACTGTGAAAAGGCAGGAAAAGCATGTCACAGCAGTTCTCTGAAGCTCACACTGGAGCTTTGTGGAGTGTGGGTCAAAGCCAAATGCATTAAAAAAACAATGGCCAAACTGCTGTTGGCCCAGCTGGGTCTGGGATTTAATTTTGGGTGCATGCAGTCTAATTTGGGCTCCATAAGTAGCAGTGCAGGTGGGCCCAGTTGCAGGGTTGTGTCTTTTCTTAGGACATACCTAATTTAATGAATACTACAGAAATAGACAAGAAAGGCTTAATGGAGCCATGTAGTGGGGAGTTCTGGGACACACTTTCTGGCTGAACTGGGATAGGCTCTTTCTAGGCTTCTCTGCAGCAACACAAAGTTCAGAATTGCAAATCTCCTTGCCTGAACCATGGATAGCTCCAGTGAAATCCCTGCAGTTCTGCTGAAGTCAAACCAGTATAAAGGAAACAGGGAATGGGCCTGGTCAAATCTATCAAATTACCCATTGCTGTTATTGGAAGCTTCATGCAAATCTTGGGCTAATACAGCTTGTCCTTACATGAGAGTTAGGTGAATAAATATTACCATGTTTATAAAAAAGGCCAAGGAAGTGATCAAGGGTCTAAAATTTCTTAAAAGCAGGCAGGAAGGAATATGATTGCTCAGACTTTATGCTTGACCTGGTGTATTTTTTGGACTTTCTGCAGAAATGAAATGGAATAAACTACTTTGCTGCAGCAGATTGAAATGCACGGTGTTTAATTCAGTGCCTGCTGGATGGACTGTGTTCCTTTTGGCAATCTCATGGAAACAGAATAAATCAGAATTGAAATACGAATATTTAAGAGTAATTTCAAACTGCTGAAGTATTATTATTGTTATATTATTATTATTATTATTGTTATTATTATTATTATTATTATTATTATTATTATTATTATTATTATTATTATTATTACCAAGACTATTGCACTATTTGACAAATAGTGTAGACGTTACCTGTCTGGATATAAAATAATTATTAATTTTTGCAGTAACAACACTGATTTATTTTTACAATAAAGGGATCCAAACACCTTGGTAACTCGAGTCAATGTTACAGACATTTACACCTACATATCATTTTTGATACCATGACTTAGAGTCATCCTGCATAAATCCAGGTGTCCAAATGAGCAATGAGATGGAAGCCTGAATACCTCAGGTTCTTTGTATAGTCAAAGTTTACAGTTTAAATATCCTTCAGAAAGTGCCTGTAGAGAACATTTGAAAGCAACTTAACTTTGGATTGTCCTCAGAGAGGGGACATCAACAGCTTTCCCCAGTTGAAAAATGAGTTTTAACATTGTTAGATATCCCCAAATACCTACCTTACTCAGCTTTTTCAGGTGCCAGGTTAGTTTGTCCTGATTACATGGACATGGTTAAGGTTTTAGCCAGATCTGCAAGCAGAAAAGGTTTTCCTCTGAATTCAGACTTGAAAATATCTTTGTCACCTTGATTGTTAAAAAAAAAAAAATAGCAGTCCAATTCAATCTTGCTCTTCCCTAAAACCTTCAAAAATTCCATCCTACTTAAGGGTCTTAGTACAGGAATGATGTTTACTTTCTGTAGTTCATGAATTTTCACTCTTTTTATTCCAACTTGCATGCATCTTACAGTGTCGAGGAATTTCATGGTTCAGCATTTTGTGGGTGTTTTTTCTTTTCTCTCTCTCTCTTTTTTTTTTTTTCTTAAAGTAAATCTCTATCACATGCATGAACAAATGATTTTTTTGTAGCCTGTTGTTCTTCTATCTTTTCTCTATTAACCAGCCTATGGGATTCTAAATCAACCCCAAAAAATTCTGGTAAAGAATTTTTTTAACAGCCAGTAAAGCAAAAGACCAAAAATCCCGCCTGGTTTTCCTTCTTAAAATGAAACTGTGAAGAACTATTGGGGGAAATGTAGCTCTTTAAGTAGAAACTGAGAGAACTGATATTTATTGTCATGCAAGTAAAAGATTTCTGCAAGAAAAAAATCTTTGTCGTGTCAATGGCTTGTTTAGGACAAGTTACAAACATGAGTTACATCGTGACATATTCAGACCAGCTGTTAGAAATTATAAGGGTGAAGACATCAAGGGACATGGAAATGTTTAAAAAAAAGGAAAATTCAATCTAACAAAATCTTAGATCTCAGAGAAAGAGTACATTTTACCTATTTATAAAATCTCTGTGTAAGTTGATGTTATGCACTAACATTCTCTCAAATATTTCACTTACAGTCCTGTATCACTGCAAAGCCCCCATGTGTGTCTCCCCAGCAAGGATCACTTGTGTGCAACACAGATAGCAAAGGACACTTTGTCATGTGCTCATCCTTTCTCTGGGGCTATTCTTGATTGACAACAATTGGGTTTTTGATGGATCTTTGATAACCTTTAGGAGTCAGTGTTTGTCATAGGGCAGTCTGTTGTTTTGGGGTCTTGCTTACTTCAGCTTCCATAAACCTTTGGAAAAGTTGCTGATTTTGCCCATTTTAACTTGTTTGCTTGAAATTTATATCTGCTTTTCCAACAGGCCAGTTGGGGAACAAAAGGCTGCAGCCTTGTTGCCATCCTGTTGTGAGGATGCTGGAGCATCTTCTGCTGTGAAGTCATCTGTGGGCTTCAGTGCAGGCCTTTGGGGCTTGCCCTAAACATCCCATGACTCAATTTTACTGCTGAGAACAATGTTCTGGGAACAGTGTCAAGGGAATGGGGTTCTTCCTTACCAGTACAGGCTATTCTTTCACCCTTTGTTCTGCTTTCTCATCTGCTGCTTTCCCGTGTTTCCCTTCATCCTGTGTTCATAACACTTTTAATATATTTCTTGTTACAAATCTCTATCACTTTAGCAGCCAGCTCACTCATTTTATCTGTGCACTGGGTCATTAAACCAGCTGAGTGCATAAACATCCTCAATCTCTGCAGCAGTTTGCCCACAATATATGTCAAAACTATTTATGAAATGCATGTTTATTTTACATATTAACAAATTCTTTCCCTCAGAGCACGGGAATGTGTATATAGTGCCTCCTTTTTGCCTGACACTGAACATCCCTGGCTGCTGCTAATGGTTTTGGTCTGCCAAATGCAAACCTTTGCATGTTGCCTCTCAATAGGAGAGAGATCCACAATTTGAAATTGTGGCCTAATCACAACAGAGCTTTATTTCTGCCTAGTCTAGAGCCATTTATACGTCTGTCTGTCTAATGCAGTAGGTTTAATTATAGATTCACACAGCTCATAGTCTGCTATGCCTTCTGAAACTGCTGCTGTAGCACAGCCTGGTGTAACCCTGAGTAACTCAGAATTAGCAACCCAAAGGAGTGTTCACATGTCATTTTGGCAGCTGGTGGGACCAGTACCATCGAGTGCCATTATTATAGCAGCATGAACACCATGTGGCACAGCAACAAGTAATAATCAGCTGAGAGGTGCAATGAATTACCTTCTTACTGTAACAATGATGTCAAAATGTGTCCAATGAGAACTCAGCAAAATCACTGTTTTTACTGTATACAGATTTTCTAGACAGTTATCTAAGATTGTTGCACAAGGAATATCTTCTGCTATTGCCATTATGCTATTACAGCTTGCAGGTTCTAATTACTATACTTTTTGTTTCTTTTATGGCTACGCTGAGTTGGAATTCGTATTCTTACAGGTCTGGAGCAGGGATGGTTTCCCTTTAAGTGAGATGAATCCCTTGTACATGCATGTTACTCCTCTTCCTTTCAAAGTAAACACCCTCTCTGTGTCTAGGCCTCAAGCTGGATGGGAAACAAATAAGTGAGGAGTTGTTGTTTGACCCAATTCCTGTGACAATCTCATGGCTGGCTGACCCACGGAGCAGGCTCAGGATGGAATCACCAGCGCTGGCCAAGCAGAAATTTGCAGGCTTGGATAAATAACCCTCTGTCTTGGGCTGACTGTATCATGCTTGTATCCCCAGTCATCTGTTCTGTTGGTGCTGAATATTGAGTTCTGCAGCTTTCAGACTGGTTCCAGGAGTGAAGGGGAGAGCAGAGGTGCAGAGTTTGTTATCACAGACTGCACCTGCTCCCCTGCATCCTTCACACAGACACATCCCTGAATCCTTCACACTGGGCTGTCTGCAATGGACAGCAGAGAGAGCTCTCCTTTGCTCTTGGTTAGTTTCTGGATAGCTGAGGCAGAGAAGCTCCCTGGACTATGTTTTATTTTTTCTTTTTCTTAGAATTATATAAACCTGCTATGGACAGAAAACCCAGAGGAGCACCAGGAGCTCACACCTGTGTCCCATCAAGCCTGGCCTGGGCTGTGACATTTCCCAGGGATGGAGGGACTGAGAACACCCTGAGTGAGCTGGGCTGCAACCACGGAAGGGACTCTGCTGAATTTGTCATCTCTTCAGAGCAGAGAGAGGTTCTGCTGTTCAGTATTGTTCATTTTTGTGCTGGGAAGTGCTTTGCCTGTTAAACAAACAGGTTTTTTTTCCACTGCTCTCCGAGGAAATATTTCCCTGAAACAGCTGGGGGAGGGACTGCTTGAATCTGTTTCCTACAGGGACCCCATTCAGAGGTTTCCTCACAAATTTGCCCTAAACCAGGACACTCTCTTCAGAATTTCTCTACGAGCATGTGAATTGCAGAAGGCTGTACAAAAGATCAGTCAGAGATCAGGGGCTCCTGATCCCATCTTTGGAATTCAGGCTGTTGGGAAATCCACTCCCCATTCCCCATGGCTTGAGCAATGAGCTGTGGAGCCAGAGAGTTCCCGGAGCTCTCGTGGCCCCGTGGGCCTGGCTGTCTTCTCATTTATTTAAAAAATAGGGATTTATTTCATTATTTATTTAAATTAAATATAAATAAAATTACTTAAAAAATATTTTGTGTCATTTTTAATTGCAGCTGGAGTGACATTGCTGCTGAAAGCATTGCAGAGCTCAGGTCTGCACGTACAATGCTCCTGTGTCACTACCATGGAAAATTTTGGAAGATGGTTTTCTCACAGTCCAACTCAGCAGTGAGCAAATGTTCCTTTTGGACTACCCAAATACAACATTTCACTTGTAATTGCTGCTGGGAAAGCAAGTAATTGAATATGTATTTGTAGAGGTCATAAGACACCTGTGATAAATTCTTATTTTTCGTTAAATTAACCCTATGCAAAAGTAGTACTGTGCTGACTTTGTAGTAAGTAATTGGATTAATATTTTAATGCAGATGCTGAACATTCAAAATATCTGCACTATAAAATGATTTTTGTAGTTGGTTTTGGTTTTAAGCAGTTTCAGTCATGCAATTTTGATTGATTTCACTCTGATTTGTGGTCATCAGCTTCAATCATGCAATTTTAATTGAAGTGTCTTCTGAGGGAAAACAGAGCTCAGGTGACCTTTCCGGCCAAGAGGTGACAAAAATGATATTGAGTAACTCATGTACCCTGAACTTTTTCCTTGCTACATCTTGCAAAAGAGTGGGAGACATGGAAAGCTCTACATTTTAGAGACTGACATTATCTAGTCATTTTATTATCTTCCGTATTATGATATCCTTATCCTTGCCTTGGCAAGTTTTTTTTTGTTATTTTTTCAAAATGAAACCAGTCCAGGCAGTTTTGGTAATGGGGGGACTCAAATCTCAATTTGTACTACTATGTAACCTCAAATCATACTCTAAACCACAATCAGGCATCACAGCTCTGCCTTGTCTCTAAGGAAAGGACTCCTGGAAAACTTCAGTAACTCTTGACATTACAGCACTTGCAAAGACCTGTACTGTGAATGGTGCCAATTAGATCTCTTGCCTGTTAGTGTTTGAAATGCATTACAACTCATTTAGCCCTCATCAACTGTGCAAACTACCTAAAGTATATATATTTTTGATGTGGAAATATTTTTTTTAGGTTGGCTTAGTTGTACTGAGGCAGAAAGGGCAGGTAGCTTCAGGGGGATGCCAGAGCTCCCTGTGGCACTGACCACAGCCACACTGAACACAAACACAAAACGATTCCATCTATTATTTTTGTCTCCTGGTTAAATTTCAGGCTGATTTGCCTCCTGTGTGTGTGTTCCCAATTCCCCATATCAAGTACTCCACAAGCTCCAAGCAGTAACTTTCATCTTTATTGGTGTGTTTCTTAGAGCTCAGGGGGAATGACACATTTTGGTCTGAAAACAAGTTTTTAATAGGGAGGAGGAACTTCTGTGTCACTCTTCTCACAGCTCCATATGTAGATGGAAGATGCCTGGATACTGGTACACTTTTTTTCAGGTACCAGAGTTGAATGCTTCAAACTGAGGGTAAAAAGGAGGTTGTTTCAAAATTGTAGTGGCACTTTTACTGGTGATACCCAATATCAAAACACAGAATGGTTTGATAAGAGAACTCTTCTACCCTTGTGAATGTTCTTGCTGAAAGCTGAAGTGTGTATTTGCGGGAGAGAAAGCTTTCTAAACAAGAACTTGGTTTTTACTGTTCAAATTGTGGCCAGAAACTGTGGTAAATCATCCACTAGAAAATGTCATTTATTTATAAGGATGTCACTTTATTGGACTCTCCAGACATAAAATGTTTAATATATTGAATAACTGCATCACTCCATATATTCTCCATCTTCTATTACTTCAATTAATACCTCTCTTTTTAGCTCAGGAAGTTTCCTCAGGAGTTCAGGAATCTCCTCTCAGCTTCAGTAGGAACACTATTAGCACTGCTTCTTAAGAAGACAAGTTAAAATTTTCAAAATATGAAGCCTTGGATTTTGCATTTTGAAAATGCTGGAACAAATGTCATAGGAAAAAGAAAGATACATTTTTCACACATAATTGGCATCTCTACAAATACAAGCTACTATGGACCCTAAAAACATCAGAAAAAGAAGATTTTTTAGTTTCTTCCTCTGTCTTTTGCTTCTAAAAGGAGGGAGGAAATAAAAGAGGGAGAAAAAAATAGAAAGAAGAAAAAATACTGTATTTTTTAAAGTAAAAAGTAAATACCTAACAGAAACACTTTGAATTTCTTTTTTAAATCAGTAAGACAGAATAGCAAAAGCTTTTCAAAATAAAATTCCAACCAATTCTGCTAGTTGTGGTTTTTCTATCAACTAGCATTGAACCAGTTTAATTAAACACCAGCTACATGGGCTGAGTGGTGATTTAGCCAAATATCCAGTTCAGATGAAGCCACAAAGAGAGGCTGTGCTCAATGAAGGTATGAAGGATGTGCAGCTGTATTTTCCCTGAAAGACACAAATATTCCCAGAGACGTCCTCTAAAGCTTCTCTCCTTTCTTTTCCCCTCACTTTTTCTCACAGTTTCTTTCTCAGTTCTGTGGAGCAACATGAATCACAATAGCATTAGCTACTTTCTTCCAACAACATAGTATTGCCATAGCAACAGATAAAGTGAGTTTGCTGTGGGTTTTTTAGTCTAAATGAAAGAGTGCACACGCACATCAGCTGCTCAGGGCACCCTACAATGTATGAAATGAGTATTGGACATAGGAACTTGCATTTCCATCTAAGATTTTCTGAAGAGAGAAATAGGAGTTTGACGTCCTGAAGATATAATTTAATCTGTTCATGTAATTTAATCTGTATCATATGTGTATGATTCTTTCCACTGTTGGCTGTTGCCTTATGGTTCAAATTTAAACCCAGTTATGTTCGACTGTTCTCAGACATCCCTCAGCCCCATCTCACAGTCAGCTGCTGCAAGTTGGCTCACAGAATCTATCTCATTGTAGATAAAACCCTGTAATTTGAAGCAACTGCTGGATGATGATGCATCTACAGACCAGATTTGGGTCAGATTGTACCGATGGGGTTCATTTTTAATTGCAGCTAAAGTGACAATGCTGAACACGTTACACACAGCAGTGCACATCGACCAGAGGGGTCTTCCTGAGACAACTGGGAGGAGAGAAGAATCAGTTCATCAGAATAGCTGAGTGCAGCCCATTTACACACCAATTCACAAAGTGAAGATTTGGCTAGGGTGGTTTTGGACATATTATTTTGATGGTGTCCAGATTGCCTCAGCGTGCCATCAGTTCATATGCAAAAATGCAAAAGAACCCAAAAGGCCACTTGAAATGAGATGGTGCTGCTCTTGAGTGCTACAGGGACAAGATGTAAAATAGAGAATGAACAATGATGAAAGTCTGTTTAATTGCCTTTTACATTTCTCAGACCTTTTGCTTTATTACAGCAAATTTGATGTGAATGTCCCTGAAGTCACATTAATAAATCTTATATTGTCTGCCAAGAGTCTGCCTGGAAGCACTGTGCACTTTCAGGGAGGTGTTTTGCTACTGCTGTTCCACAGGAACTGCTGTTTTCACCACAAAGGCAGTTTAATTTTCTATAATTTCTGTACCATATGGTACTGTGGTTGTCTTGGACCTGGACCAAATTGTTGTAAGAATTTATTCCATTTTTTCTTTACTTATATGAACCCTTTAACCACATTGTCAGATTGGTGTCACAGGGCTGTGATGAAGTATTAAAGAAGTACCTTAGACATACCCTACCCAGGAGCTTCAGAAAGTGTTTTGGGTGAATCTGTGGCTGCCAGATTCCATGTGACATAAAGTTTCTGCAATATGCTGGTTACTGAATTATTTAGGAAGTTTTAATTTGTTTTCAAATTTGTTTTCTGCTAAGACACTGCCTTCCACTGCTGGGCCATTGACATGTCCTACTGTAAAAGAGTGGAGTAATTTTAACTTAATCTCTATCTTTAGATTAATTTTTATTCCCAAATTTAATCCATGTAAAGTGAGATTTAATGAAGTTCTTTGTGCTATAAAATGGACCTTAGATTTACATTACCATTTCCGAATTTCCAGCAAGGATAGCAGATGACATCAGGTGGAAGAGAAAAAGAAAATATCTGAGATCAGGGACATGAGTATCTTGTGCTAAATACAGGGGTAGCAAATAACACAAAGGACAGGGCAGAGTTTATTAAATCTTCAACTACTGCACTTAATATGCAGCAGTTGAATTACCTGGATAACATATTAACTGAAATACAACATAAAGTGTGATCACAATGATTTTAAATGTATTTGGGGTTTGTCCTTTTTATGGAAATGAATTTGAACAGAAGTTCTTTTCTGTTCCCAGAAGTCTGAACAGAGATTTGTTAAGAAGTTTCCAGCTTACAGATATGCAGCTTCAGAGACTGGAGGATGAGGATTTAGATAAAAGGCAGATGTGGGACCCTTTATGGTTGAATGTTTCTCTGAAGGCAAGGCACTGCACTACATATCTTGCTTGCAAAAAAAGATATGAATCCTCTTAAGGATTATTTACATCCCCTTATAGTAGTGGATTTTAAAGGAATGTATTCTGTACAGAATAACAGAAAAAAAAGCAAGTTATAATTTGTATGCAACAGATGTCAGATTTCAAGGTTAGAATAGGCAAATTAATTTCATCTTTTCCTATCAAAGAGATTTCTAATAGTTTTGATGATTGTTTTTCTTTATGCTATACATTTTTCCCAGCATAGAATGTGGCAGGTCTCAAGTAGGAAAACTTCTAGAATTACAATAAGAGCTGGAAAGACATGTGGAAGACATTCTGTGTGGGCTCTACCAGGTGTAGTAAAAATGGTAGGGATGGCCTCTACAAGACACTTGTCATGGTTATTGCCCTTTTAAAATGTACATGCAAAAATATATCAGGCTGAAAATTCATTTCCATACCTCAAAGAAGGAAAAAAAAGAAAAAGATACAGGTAGTTTCCAAAACTTTAACCATATAGACACTGTCATTCTCCGGGGGTGAGATAGTCATATTCAGGGTGGAATTAGTTCCCACTATATTTTATATGTGGTTTAGGATTAAAAGAATAATCATCTGAAAATGTATTTTTCTCTCTAAATGCTATATAGGGAGCCTAGTAGCAGGCAGACATACAAGCAATCAAGCATCTGATATTTAATCCTGGGTGAGGCGAGTTCTGTGTTTAGAATCTAATACCCCTTTCAGGCATTAATTCTGAAATTAAACACCTACAATTTTTATTTCTGACTACTACGTCTCTAAAACCATCATTTGTAAATGGGACTGAACAATGTAGGTGCCTTGTTGAGTTTAATGGGAGAAAATGAACCTGATCCTACCTTAGTCCTGCTTTGGTTGCAGAGGGTTTAAAATCTGACTGGTGGGTTTGCTGGGTTAGAAATAATGAAGATTTTTCTGGGCAATGCAAAAGAATGGTCTGAATTGCCAGTGTCAGCCTAGAGGACTCAAATCCAATATAGCACACAGGAGGAAGTCCCAGTCCCTGGGGGTGTCCAAGGAACAACTGGATGTGGCTGGCACTTGGTGCTCTGGGCTGGGTGACAAGGTACGGATTGGTCACAGGTTGGACTTGATGACCCTGGAGGTCTTTTCCAACATTAATTATTCTATGATTATTTAAAAACAAAAATAATCCCCTTTTCCCCAGTTCCTCACACACAGACATACATATAAAATCCATAATACCATTGTAATTTATAGTACAAGTGGGTGTATGGGTTTGGGAGAATCTAAATTGTAGTACAAAAGGTTTACTTTATGATATTTATGATGCAACTCCTCTACACTCAGAGGATACAGAAATCTTGCATTATCCTTGACAGCCTTGAAAAGCCCTTCAACGTGAAAGGAACAGCTCTCAGAGTTTGGGGGGTTTTTGAAGGAAAAAGAGTGTAATGCAAACCACATATGTTTGGTGGCCCATGTGTTTGGGATTTTTTTTTGTTTGGTTTTGTTTTGTTTTTTGTTTTTTGGGGTTTTTTTGGTGATTTTTTTTTGTTTTGATTTCTTTTGTATTTTGTTTTTTGGTTTTTTTTGGTTTTTTTTTAGTAAAACGGCCTTTGTCAAACAGAACAAATAAACCTGGAGATCTGTAAATCTGTATTATGTGAGGATCTAACTTTTGCCAAGATCAAGACCTACCAAGGCAAATCATATTTGGTGCCTCTGACTCCACCACGGCGCTGCTGTCTCTCAAAGATCAGAAGGTTTGTAGATCCCTGTTCAAGGCCTGTGGTTTTCTACACCTTTTATAGAGATGAACTCTGAGGTCTGGGATTTTCTCATACTTCTCCATATAGAGTTCTTTGCTACTTAGATTGCTCTGTTGAAATTTTGCTGTATATATTTTCCACAACATTTTTCCCCATAGAAACCAGGCATGATAACTTTCTAAAAAAGCTGTGGAAAATATTTCAAATAATACTAAGCTTCTACTGCTTACCCCCTCCAAGCTTAATAACAATAAATATTTTAAACAGACAGAGAAGTAATCCAAAGACCAGGCCGCATTTTCTATGGCATTAAAAAAAATTAAATAAAAAATGAAGTCTTTGCTACTTCATTTCCATTTTCTTGGTAGATCCATTAACTTTTCTTTAGATAGAAAGAGCAATGTGTAATTAAAAGAAATATAGCAAACTTTTTTTTTTTTAAAGTAGGGTTGTAAGTGTAAGTAAAATTAATCTTGAAAGCTGTGTCAGTCTGATCTTTTTATATGGTGGCACGGGTTCTGACACAGCACTGTGGGGATTCTGTCACTGTGACAAATTTAGAAGCAAAATGAAGACTTGATAGGCCATAACTTATATAATGGACTCTGAATATTTTTTTGTGTTAGCATAAAGCCCTGGTTTAAAATCAGTCAAGGAATTTATCCAGCTCAGCACAATCAAAGATTTTCTCCAAAACAGATACTTTAGTGTCAACCTGCACAGGTGGATGAAATGATGGTGATTTCAGCTCCTCACCTAAGAAATGGAAAAGACAGGAGCCTGCAGGAATCTCCCCGAGTTTGGGTAAAAAGTGGAAACTCAATATGGTCCAGTGCCTTGATTGTTAGTGTTGGACTGCCATAAATGCTGTAGAGGGAGACCCATGGATTGGCCCACAATATGGGAAACAGCAGAGAGAGCTGCTGGCAGCTGAAACCACAACAGCTTGTTGTGTGGACAGGGTCCAGAGTGCAGCAACCCTTCCTTTCCTGTTTAGTGAGTTAAATAAACCAAACAATTCAGGTGGAGAGTGCTCAGCCAGGACCTGTGACAAATAAATCCACACTGCAGTGCCTGTTGGGTCATTTTCCTCTCATTGGTGAGTCCTAATTTGTGAAAACCTTTTCCCACACATGTTATTCCTCCACCATTTTGGTTCTTTTGGGCTCAGCTGGTCAAGCTGATGGAAGCCCACCAGGGTGTGGAAATCAGTGCCAGCCGGGCTGTGGATTTAACAAAACGAAGGAGCCAAAACCTCAGCGGTTTTGTTAAGATCCGCTTAGAATATTTTGCATTCTGCCCCTCCCTCCCCAAAGCAATCAGGTGAAGCAGCTTCTGCCTTTAAGCTGCCCATCCGCCATGGTCAGGGACTGCCCTCGCTCCGGGGCCGCGGGGCCACCAGCCCGCGGAGGGACCCCCGCCGCCGGTGAGTGCCCCGGGTAGCGGCCGGCACCTCCTTCCCCGTATCCCTCCCTGCATCCTTCCCCGTATCCCTTCCCGCATCCTCCCCTGCATCCTTCCTCACATCCCTTCCCGCATCCTCCCCTGCATCCTTCCTCACATCCCTCCCTACATCCCTCCCTGCATCCTTCCCCGTATCCCTTCCTCGCATTCTTCCCCGCATCCCTCCTAATATCCTCCCCGCAATGCCCTTCCTTCCCTCCCTCCCGCATCCGCTGCCAGGGCGGCAGTCCCGGTGCTGGCGGTTCCGTGCCCGGTTTGGTCCCGGTTCCGGTGCCCGGTTCGGTCCCGCACCGCTGGCGCCTCTGCCTCCTCGGACTGGGGAGATGTCGGTACCAGATCTCGACTTCTGGAAGCTGACTGGGAAAACTGGTGACGTGCTGGACGTGTGGGTACCTGAGGATCGGCCTGTAGTCGTTTCCATTTGTTTAAACGTCCAAACATTCCCTGAAACATTTTGAATTCCTGTAATTACCATTTCCCCCCCTCCTTCCCCCCTCCCTCCCCCTGACAAATCGAAAAGCCCTGATACAAGATCAGCCCCAGATCAGGGCTGACTCTTCTGACATTTCAGAGCTTTTCATTTTTCTTAATCCTTTTAAAATGCATTTCAAAACACTTTAGCTTGTCATGTAGAGAAATGAAAGTGCCCCATTTAGAAACAGCATAATGAAACATGCTGGCTGATTCCATGTTCATTTTGCCTTATTTTTTCTCTCTGTTTAAACAATTTTGTGGAAAAGACAGAACTGAATTGTGAAATTCTGACCATAAATGTTACTCATTTCTGTCAGAAATTAAATGTATTTTCAAAAACATTACATGATAATGCTATTTCAGATAATTAGATGGGTTAAAACTTTTTTATTTTAAAAAAAAATCTTCTTTAACAAACATAGATATACTGCAGAACTCAGAGACTTCCAATCCATAATCTTTTTTTTCTAAAGCATTTCATACATGAAAAGGTAAGAAATAAAAGGAAAAAAAAGTAATCACAAGTCAAAGATTTCACGTGCCTTGGAGGACTGATGAGGTCTGTCTATGTCTAAAGCTGTGTTGATATTTCAAATCAATGGGAGCTAACAAAAGTTACTAATTATCTCTAGCTGTGAGGTTTCTGTTTTCTTATCCCTACAACAGCCAGGTTTGAAACATCAGAGAAAAAGGAGCAGTCTGGGTTTGCCAAGGTTTTGATAAATCCTGCAGTGTTTGGCCTCAGCCATCCAAGTCCATTCTCAGCTCAGCATTCTCTGTAACCCCATTCATGGAAACATGGAAACATCTTTGACCTCAATCCCTTGGAAACCATTTGCTCTCTAATGATCTAGATCAATCCCTGGATTCTGCAAGGTTTAAGCAGAATTCTGTCCCAAGGCCCTCCAGCTCTAGTACTGAATGACTGAACAGGAATTGGTCTGGATGATCCTAGTGTGTCCCTTCCAGCTCAGGCTATTCTGTGATTCCAGCAGCTGTACCCAAAACCACCCTGCACTGCCACATGTCCTGAGCAGCACCACAAGTCCCAGATCTTTGCAATTTATGGCCTCAAGTTGTCAGGCTCAAGTGAAACTGTCATGATGGAAAAATCCAAATCTTGGTTCATCTCTGTTTGATGGCACTGCGAGAAAATGAGCAAACAAACCAACCAGCCACATGTGGGCTCTCTTGGGACTCCTTTACCTCTAAGTAAACATATACAGTGATTTTGCAACTAAAAAATGTTATCCCACGTAAATAAGGGTTCTTGTATTGAAAACTATAATCCTGGTATGAACATCAAATTCGTTTGGAATTTTATTTCAAGTATTAAAAAAGCCATTTCACAAGAGGCAGACCTGTGTGATCAAAAAGTGAGATTTGGTCTGTATTTTAAGCAGAAGAACTGGAGGGACTTAGGTAAGTGAATAAAGTAAAATATCTGAGTAGACTTTTCTGCTTAATATGGTGGAAGACATGAAAAATTATGTTGTCCAGTTCAAATTATCCAAGATTAATTACAAAGGAATCAAAAGCTGAATCTCTGCAAGCCTGCCAAAAATTAGACTACCTTGTCTATAAATCAATTACTTCAGAATAGCCAGCTGCTAATAGTCCGTGTGCTGCAATGCAGCTTCTTGGAATCTTACTGTTACAGAGAGGGAAAAATGAAAATAAAAGCAAGCAGAAGAAATCCCAGGGGACTGTAGCTTCAGGAGGCAAAAAATTGGTGCTTTTTGCTTGCCTGTCTCTTCCCAGTTTCCTGCCCCCTTCAGCGTATGAGAAAGGCAAGAAGAGTTTGTGCACTTTGGAAACTCGATAGGAGGCAGCAGCTGATCTTCCCATCACCAGCCTAAAAATAATCCACTCCAGGGCTTGGAGCGGCTTCACTAAGTGGAGGAAAATCCTGCCATCGGGATGATATTGATCACATAGCACAACCGAGTGACACCTTGGGTTGGTATTTTGGGGTTGTGTTTACAAAGGTAAGCTGCAGAGTTTGATCTAACATTCAGCAACCAAACGGGGCATGCGATGACCCTCCCCCCATTATCTCCCACTAACCACCTCCTCCTCCTCCTTCCCTTTATATCTGTGGGACAGGGCTGCTCCTCGTTCTTTCCTGGGATTACAACTCAAATCTCTTTTTCCTTTTCCATTCGCAGGCGTTCTCAGCCTTTACCGTCCCCTCCTGCTGATGTTTTCTTTGCTGCTGTTCACAGGGTTATGTTTCTTTTTTTAAACTGTCCTGTCTTGGCAATGTGAAGTCGAAGGTTTTACAGCAGGCAGCGTAGCACGCTGGTGTTGGGGATCGCATTGTGTGGAGAAGCTTTCCAAAAAAGAAAGAAAAAAAAAAAAAGCGATGCCTTTAGATGTGTGAGACCACTGCAGATGTTTGTGTGAAATGCTTTGCAGTGCCAACAGCCTGTTCAGCAGCACTGCCGTTGTGATTTTCCCTGTGTTTGGAGCCTGATCCAGAAGGCTCCCGAAGTCAATGAGATTCTTTGCATTGACTTCAGCACCGTTTGGATCAGGCTGTGGCACACGGCAGTTAGCGCTGCGAATGCTGACAAGCACCAGAGGTAATTCATCATCCTGAGGCCCAGGGCAGCTGGGACAGCGCTTAGCAAGGAAGAGGGGTCTGTGGAGCATAGGTGGTCACAGCTTAAATAAGGAATAAAAAAAAAAGTTGTATTTTGTATCGGGTCATTTTTGATAAAATAGATTTGAAAGGGACAGTGCTTTTTGCCGTTACCTCAGCAGAACTCTTTGCAAGAGTATAGATCACATAGGTTGGGTTAGAGTGCTTTTAGGAAGGTAAGAAGAGCAAACTAGAAGGGTTAAACCTAGAAAGGAAAAAGATTCAGAGCACTAACCTAAAATCTGTGGAAAACCTCAGAGTTAGGCCTTCCATTCAAAGCTATAAATTAACCATTTGTCCTTAGTTGAAATTTACTATGGAAAATTCCAGAAGGAAAGACGAATTTTACTTTTTTTGTGATTTATTCCGAAGATAAGAACTAAGTACTTTTGTAAAACTCAGAGTATTTTCTTCACCCTGCACCTATATGCATACACTTATGTATAAACATACATGTTTATATGTATATATGGGCATATAATCCACAGTATATGTAAGACCAAAATGAAATTTGAGCTGAACTGAGACACAAGTATGCTCTGTAAACAGATATATTTCAATTAGGAAGTGCAACTATCAATTTATAGCTTTATTTTTTTTTTAAGTATGGACAACAGAACTACTGCAATAAATGTTTTCAAAATATTCTTATTCCCCCAAACAAGCTTCACCTGAGAAGTGTACTTATACTTTTTTTGTAGTCATAAGTACCTTGCAGAGCATGACGATCAGAGTGATAATTCAGGTAAGATGAAATTCTTGAATATGAAGACTTTTAAGTCCACTTTAAAAGACCCTTAAGGTAGTTAAAATGTCTTTAATTAGGATTCTTATAGTTTTGTACTTGGTGAGGATGTTCTCATAATTTTAATGGAAATTTAGATTATCTACCATTTTCCCATTGTCTTCTGCAGAATTGCTTATGGAAAATATATCTCATGAACTGGCTTAGTGCCCTGAGAATCCCCATTTATGCTTGTTAAAATGAGATTTGTGAGTGTTTAGGTTCAATGTTTTGTCATTTCCATGTTTACGACTTTGACCTATTTTCTTTCTTCCCAAAACTTCTCTCCTCTTCACAGTGAATATTTGTTCATGAATCACTTCTGTGCTGATTTCTGTTTATTCTCTTATGATTGTGTCTGTCCACCTTAGCCTAAAACCAGGAAGTCTCAGCTTGCCAGTAATGGGGATGTTAGAATAAAAATTTAGATGCTTAAAGGACATGAGGGTTTTTTTAGCTATTTCTTTGAAGGGTGAACTGCTGTTCAGATAGTTCACATCCTCATTAAAGTAAAACAACAGTGAATCAGATTCCCAAATGATGTAAAGGAGCGCTGAAACTTGCCTTCCACTGGTACCAACATGGGCCCATCCTCCTGATCGTTCTTTTTATTCCCTTCCTCTGTGAAGTTTGGCTGATGGCTTTAGCTCACTCTGACTATTCAGCACAGGCCATTCTCAAAGGGAGGAGAAAAAAACACCTCTGAGAATCTCTGATGAGTTGTAGAGTTCATAAAGATAGAAGTTAAATGAGTAATTTGACAGTAACTTAGAAAGATGAAGGCCTTCCAGCCTACAAGTGTTAAAACAAGAAGTTACCTGGCACTTGGCACTCCTGCTGGGTTGCTGAATGTAGCTGGTGTCCTCAGATGGCACATGCTTGTTATCAGGTGATCTTTGTCCCATTACTACATTTCCATGTCTGAAATTATAGATTAAACCTAGCATGCTTGGCAACATTGTTATAAAGTATAACATTCCTGGTGTAATTAGCAGTGAAGCAAATTGTGACGAACCCACGTTGGTGCAATTACCCCAGCATAACTTGTTGGCCTACTGTATTCAACAGCAAGTGAAACTCTCTAGGAAAGTGATTTTTGTAATGACTATGAACACCATTGTCTGTTTAAATGAGTTTATGAGCACCTCAACAGTTATTCTAAATGGCTGCTACTACCTGATGAGAAGTAGTGGCTCATAACTGCAGATGAGCAACAGATTTCAAAGTAACTTGCTACCCCCTCATCTGTTTTCTCCAGAATATTCAATTTTAGGTTACACAATTTCTTTTTTCAATATGGCAGTTAGACTGCTCCCATTTTGTTCAGACAGTGCTGTTTGCCAGTCAAAGCCATCTTCCTGTAGAGAAGCTTTCAGCTCCAAAGATTCCAACCTGAGCATGAGCTTAGAGAAAAGGTCAATCCATATGAGAAGAAGAGGCCTCTGTTTTCCAGTGCCTCTCCCGTCCTTTGGGACCCAGAGATAAAGTTTTGCTAAGAGGCTGGTGGACATTTCTCCACTGTTATGTCCTTGAGACAGTCCTGCACGAGCCAGCTTGGGAATTGAGGCAGGGAAGCTGCAGCAGTTCAACTCTGATGTCGAGCTTGATGTGAGCAGGGCTTCTTAACTTGGGAATGGCACCACAGTAATTAGGACTGTTAATTGTGAGACTGAGCTATGTTTGTATGGCTCTCTGCTGGACTGTGAGCCCACAGCAAGGCAGGCAGACTGCTGAGGGTGACAAACCCACCTGGCTTTGCTGCTTAATTCACCTGTGTACCCTTCCAGGCACTGCTGTTTCCAGTGCTCCCAAGGAAGGGTCCTTGGCAGGTGTAGGAGAGCAGCTGCTGCTGTGGAATGCAATAACCTCTCCGAGTTGGAGGATTAAAGGCTTTAATCTCTTCCATCCCTGTTACAATAGAAGTATCTTAGAATTTCTCCTCCTGTGGCTCTGCAGCCCAGTTTTACCTCTTTGCTCTCTCCCTACATACTTACTGTGGCCTAAAAACTCTGTCTCCTCATCTTTGGGAAGGAGAAAATGACCCTTGGCCACAGGTTGGAAAAACTTGAGTCAGCTCTGTATTCTGATTTGCTTAAGTCAAATTCAAAGACTTTCAGCATTACAGGTCTTGCTGTTCTGTGTGATCAACATTCTGACTTTTGTTTGGTGGGAAAAACAGAATAAGTATTCAGCGTATTTTCTTATGTATTTGCATAAAGCTCAGCATGGAGGGAAACAAACTTCACTTCCTCACATGGGCAAGATACTTCTTTTTCCCTCTCTGCAGATGTAGTGCTGACTGAAGCCCAGCATTTGCTTACTAAAAGAGTAAAAGCCAAGGGAAGAATAGTTTAATTTTTATTCAAGGAACCAAATTTGATTGGTGGTCAGTCATAGAAGTGTTCCATCTTCCTTTCCTGCTACAGTTTCGAATGAGTTACAACAGTAAGAACAACTGCAATTCTTTAGTTGTTAATGTTTTAGCTTTGTTGAGTTTTTGTTTTGTCTTTGTTGTTTTTTGTTTTTTAATTTATTTTTCCTAATTTTCACATTTTCATTTAGTTTCATGAAATCTTATGGTTTTACAGAAAGAAGGGAATGGTGCCTTTTCACTGGGTAGCTGCAATCCAGATTGTCTTAATTTCCAGGCTCAGTTTCTTGAGTGAAAGCTTTCAAAACTAGAACTCATTAAAATCCAGTGTAGCTGAGGCCTTTTAAAACTCTTTAAAATTCTTAGAATTATTAAAGATCTCTTTAACTTGCAACACTGAAATGCTGTTTAAAATGCAACCTTGACTGTTTAATTAGTCTGAAGCTTACATTGTTTGTAGCCATAAAATGTGTCCTTCTGTAGCTACACTGAACTTTCCAAGGATGGGATCTGAGTGTGGGCACAAGAAATGTTGCCATTGTATAATCAAATTTTTATTTGAAAAAGATTGAAGGCTGTGCTGTTTTCTTAGAGGAGAGATTGCATCTGAAAACTTGTCATGGTCCAACTCCTGTTATTTTTAGTTGAGTTGCAAAAGCATTGTTGAAAAATGCCCTGTACTGTCTAGAGAAATCAAGGATTTGTTCTGCTGCCTTAGGGGCTTTTCTTTCTGTCCTTCTTTGGAGAAGAACACAACTCGTTAAACTTTGAGGTAATGCAAATGAGCTTCTGAAGGCATGCTCTGATGCTGAAGAAAGTAATGGCTAATTTCAGCTTCAATCCAAAGGGTACTGAGTGTAAATGCAAAGCATCCGCCCTTTGATATCAGCAAAACTTCATCCTTATTTCCCTTATCTAGGAAACTTGAGCCAAGAGGCAGGAACTACATTACATGCTTTATTGCAGGGGGTGATGGATCTGTGCATCTCTCCACCTCCAGAATCTCCTCTGTATCTAAGTTTTCCAAAAAACAGAGCAAGTTCCAGCAGTTTGAAATACAAAACTGTGGAGGGTGTGTGAGATCTGCCTTCCGAAGCAGAAATGGATGGGAAGGGAAGGATGGAGTGGTTCCTGTCTTCCCACAAGGCACACTAGTGATGACATTATTTCTCTCATTATTAGAGCTCTAAGGTAGTGCAGGGTGTTTTCATACACCATTCTTGAAGATCCAGAGAACTGCCAGCAGCAGAAGGTGTTATGAAATTTGGGATATGCCAACAGATGCAGAACATGAGTTCTCCACTTCCAGCCACAGCTCGTTCCCATCACAGTGGAGATGGAAAAATGAGTGGAAGAAAGGAGGAAAAAGAGGAAGGAAGGATCACTGAACTATTAATGCCTCCACAGTTCTTATCTCCTCTATTCCCTATCAGTGCCAAACTGTACTGGATGTGTGTCCTGAGCTGCTAAATAGGGAAGTTGTACATTTTATGATTTGGCATTTTATGATGCCAAAGTTGCATTGGGGCAGCACAGCATCACAGCACTGATCAGAATATTTTGATAGATTTTAAGCCTGTGGACATTGAATGAACATGATCACTGGATAAACTGATTCATGATGAAATTTTCTGATCAAAAATCTTAGGAATTTAGTGTCAATTACTCTATCTCATTTCATTTGCCATATAATCTTTTTTACTTTATGCGAATTTTTACAAATTAACTAACCTAGACTTTATTTTCTCTCTTTTTTTAAGAGAAGGCAATTAAATTCTACTTCTCTTTTTATTGAAATGAACAAAAGTACTGTGAATAGAGTGCCCTTGCCTTCTCTTGAAAAATATGACCAGTATGTTGGGCACTGTCTCTATATATCAGTGTTAACTAGTAGGACCAGGTTCTTTTCTCAGCCCTGGCAATGTGCAAAGGACAATTGGTTTTAAGAGTGTTACTGGACATAGTACATCACAAAACTAGGCACAGCACAGATTCTTGTGAAGATTCAGACGTGATTCTTCAAAAATGCATCTTGCACGAGAGCTTTTAGTGACTATTGTTTGAGGTGTGATAGGAAACCTCTGCAAACTGATGGTGGTCTCTAGCTGGGAGAAAACACTCTTCCTACAGTTAATAGTCCTTCACTTGAACATTTGCTGCCTCTATTCTATTTTCCTCCCAGAAAAATGGGAAAAAAACAACAGTTCCCTTAGCTTCCCTTGGATGTGGTTTTCATCCTTTCTCCCAGATTGATTTTTGACTAGAAGCCAAAAGCTACACAGAGACTCAATGATTGAGTGCTCATCTGAACCCAGGATTCTCCTGCCTTTCAGTACCACTGCAACCACTAGACCACAACAGCATCTTATGCTGCCTCAGAAGAGAGTCATCCTTGTGGGAAAGGGAGGAAAATTCCCAGCAGAACTCCCTTGGACTTCTGACCTTCGATAAAAATGAGGAAACAGCACTTCTGATTTTCAAGAGATTACCATTATCATTATGTTTCCCTTAAAGAAGACATGTCAAGCTTTCACAAATTAAACCCAAGCAACCTCTGTGTAGTTTTTTTTAAGTTCCTTATTTGTTTTGCTAATAACTCCTTGATATATTCAGACAGCTCCCACATTAACAGAAGGTTTATTTTTGTTACTAGCCTTATGCATTTATGAATGTATTTTGGTATAAAAATAAAATTGTAGAATGATAGTGGTCATATCACTCTATTCATTATAGAGAATGGGCCAAAATCTCCATCAAATTGTGTTACAGCACATGGACTGTTAGCAGATGGTGGTTACTGAAGTCTGAGTCGGTTGAGCCTCAGCTTTTTCCTCACAGTGAGTACATGAATGCGAGTTATGCCTAACTGCTGGTAAATCTCAGCCATAAACTGCTGATATATTTGGGAAAGGGAACGCATTTATCACACTCTTTTCAAAGAGAATCCTCTTCACTGATGTGTTTTGATATGGGTTGTGCTTTTCAGACCCAAAAAGAGCTTGGTTAAAAACTAACAGGGGGTTTAGCAGAGGTTCAAAATGCTTCTTTGAATTCTGTGTTTTTGTCAAGATCTGCATGTTTTTTCTGTCTCTAAGGGATTACTTGTGTAGTTTATGCTTACCTTGTTATGATTACCTTGTTTAAACAACTTACAGAACTAATCTGAACTATTTGAGGAAAGAAGGGAACCTTTTTCTCCCCATCCAACTGACATATCTTTTTGTTTTTAAACTGCATTCATGCATTTTCTGCATCCCTATCTTGTTCTGATTTTGCAAAACCTATTAATGCCAACGTTCTTGCAGACAGATGTTTTGCTGAATTAAATATATTCCTTCTATTTTAGCATGTAAAATTTGAGAAAATAAAAAGATGTGGATAAATGAGTTTCCACAACTTACTCTACAGCACTATGTTGCTCTGTGTAAGTTTCAGGCAGAGATGAGCAAAGAAAGACTTTGTTTGCAGTCCTGTTTCATCTTCTTGTAAAGAAGACTGAAAAAATAAATGATGCACAGGTTGATTTAAGCCAGAACCTGGCCATAACTCTGGGTTGTTCTATGGCCCACACTCTGCAAGCACAAACACAGGAGCTTATCGTGGTGTACAAAGATAATCTCACAAGAAATCATGGAAGTCAGAGACTGCTGGAATGAGTATAAACACGTGAATAAGGGCTTTCAGGATAAAACATAAATGCTGATTTACTGCCTAGGCAATCTTCAGTACCACCTACTTTGGTTAAGAGTTCGTCGTTTATCTGTAATGTCTTGTATGTGTGCCCATTGTTCTATGTGACAATGAAGAAATACAAAATATCAGTGAGTGCAAAGCTGCCAGATCACAAATACCAAAGGTTCAGAGCTTGCACTGGGAATGCAGTGCAACAAATTGTTGTAGATATTGCACAGACAGTGTTGGCTCACCAAAGAAACAGCAATGCACAGGTCAGCTTTTGTCCATTTGAGTTTTGTTATGAGAAATGGAAATATTTACTTTCCAAATCTTCTACTTTCTTTCTTTATATTCTCACAGAGCTTTTGCAGCATAGTGTTTGTGACTACGAGCATTAGAAGGTAAAGCATAATGTATTTAAAAATAACACTTAAATAATGAATGCAGCTAAATATAAACAATATTATCAAAATATAAATAATATTACTGTCATATAAACACAGCCTTCTAATGTACTTGTATTTGCCATAGCCCAAAATAATTTCCAAAATACAACTGTATTATTCTCTATGGGTTCTTCAGTGTGCTCCTTCCCTGTCTCTTTATTATATTTATTTTGTTTTAAGCCAAAGGGAATGCTAGCACTCTTGGTAGTCAACATTTCTCTCATTTCTGTAGTAGCCAGACCCTCCAGAAGAGATGAGACTCGCGTTTTGTGGTAATGACAATGCCTCAGCCTACAACATCAGTGCTGGTGTCCTCAGGAATGTCTGCTTTGTGGATGCCCTCAACTTGGTCCCTCATGTCTTCCTGCTGTTTATCACCTTCCCAATTTTGTTCATTGGTGAGTTATTCTGTGGAGCTCTGCCATCCCACAAGCACTCGAGCATGTGTTTATACTCAGTCGTGTTTGCATGGGCTTGGTGAAACCATTGGATGCTTTGTATTTATGAATTCTGAAAAAGAAGAGGCAGAATGGCTTCACCCAGAGGATGTGAGGCCAACCCGCTGAAATGTGGGGATTTTAGATGTAAATCTGAACTAATCAGCATGAAGAGATGGATGAGAACCAGAGAGATCAGATCCAAATGCTATGAAACTTCTCTCTGCAGAAGTTTTCTTCACATTCAAAACTGGCGACTTGCAACCTCTGCTATTATTAGATATTAGAAAACTTAGGGCAGCAGGTCTGAATTTCCTTAAAGTTACATGAATTACAGAGAACATCCAAAATGTTCACCTTGGATCTAAGGCTGGAACAGGTGTAGGAAATATTTAAAAAAGAATAATTGCTTCTTTTGCTAACATTTCCAAACAAAAGTAGAGTAAGAGAGATAATTTTTTTCCTTACAGGAATAAAAAATAAGAAATGAAAAATCTCTCTTGAGGAATTTAGGACTGTGGAGAGGCTCTAACTCACACAGTCTTGTAAAAAAAACCCATTTAAGCTAGTACTTTAATGATAATTTTTTTCTACAGTTGTCTTTTTATCCCAGTGAATTTGGAATGGTGAAATAAATACAATTTATTACTTTTCCAGAGAGGTCAAACAGTGGTATTCTAACTGATCATAGGAGATTAAGAGACTTGAATAACTATCAAAAATATTAGTGAAAATAAATATTCTCCTGACAACTGCATGAGAAATGCCATGTCAGTTCTTCCATGTTACCTTCCTGGTGTTGCATGTGCAGATGATAATGCATTTCTTCCACAAGGAAGATTTGAATTTGGGACTGTATTTGAACATGAGATTTAAGGGCTTTCATCAAGCAAAAAGTCTCCAAAGCAGTTGAATGAAATGCTACAGGAATCTGTGGGCTAAGAGACTCTATACCTAACTGTGACGTGATCCAGTGACTAAAAACTAATTAAATAATTAACCAAGGGAATAAGAAACAAGTTCTAACAAATTATAAGGACTAGAAAGAAACCCCAGGGTTATGGAAACTCCCTCTAAGAGTGCTGGATTTTTACCTCCGTGCTGGCTTTTCCTTTGAGGTGAGATGCAAATCATCCTTGAAGGACAAAGCTTTGTGCAGAAGTGTTTGATGGAAGTACAATGAGAGGTCTGAGGGAAGAAATAATATTTTAGAACACTCCAACATCAAGTGCTACTTCGATTTTTTTAGAGGTAGTAGCCAAATAATTTTGAAATAATATGGTAGTCGCAGAAAATTCCCTCTATTTCATAATAATGTTAGGGAAAATATATTTTAAATTGTATGTTATTTATGTAAGTATGTTATTCTTTGTTTTCTATTTTGTATGCTAATTATCAGGGCAAATAGTTGTTGAACAGAGCATTAAAAACCAACTAGAATCCATGGTATAGACAGACTTCAAACCAGAAATTTGTTGATGAGCTGTGTTTGTGCAGATGTGTGGGTGAAGGAAAAATAAAAAATAGCTTGGGGAGAGACAAAGACTGGAGCAAGGTCAAAGAAAACCACATTAGATTAGGAAAGCCTTAGAGAACTATAGAAAAAGCTTGAGATAGCTATGGAGAAGAGAGAATACTTTGTTCTTGCAGTATTTTGTGCCTTAAACAAGGATGAAATGGTGACATGCTGACAGTTTCCAAGAATGAATAAACTTAGGGTTTGGTTTATGTGTTCCTGAGTCACCTGATGAGGCTCTAAGCACAATGAGGTGCTGCATCCTTGTGTAGCAAAAGCACATCCTGCCTTTTAAACCGAGTTCGTTTTGTTTCCTTTTGTTTGGTTTCTTTACTTCCCCAAAATGTGCTGCTGTTGGGATTCCCTACAGGCTTTGGGAAGCCTGTCAGGGAATTCCAGGAGCTGCCTTACAGTAAGAGGGACTTTTGGGCTGACTCAGGACGGGCCTGTACCTGTGTGGGAAGAGATGGAGGCCGAGGCTCGCCGCCATGAGAGCCAACCCGCGGCCAGGCCTCGGCTTCCCCAGCCCTGGCAC
The DNA here is from genome assembly GCA_037013685.1 of Acridotheres tristis. NCBI lineage: Eukaryota > Metazoa > Chordata > Aves > Passeriformes > Sturnidae > Acridotheres > Acridotheres tristis. The sequence continues at coordinate 64,606,822 of CM072885.1, forward strand.
TTCCCTCACGTCCTCTGTGTCCCTCTTCTTGGTGGCCTCAGAGGGGATCTTGCCTGGAAAGGGCAGCTGACATCTGAGGTGATGACATGGAAATAGGCTTCAAGTTTAATTAATTGATTAATTAGTTAATTAATTAGAGTCCTGGCGCTGTGTTGGGAGCTCTGCAGGGCCTGGGGTGCAGAGGCTGAGGGAGAGAAACAGTGAAATCACCCTTCAGCCTCCACTCAGACTGTGCTCCCAAACAGGCCTGAAACAGACAATAAATGTTACTTATTTCAAGTAAATGTATCTCTTTGGGGCCTCATTTGAGGATGCAACATTTATATCAGTTGGAAATTTTTCCTGCTCTTGTCTCTGACTGTGAAAGATGTGGGGATGCCATCACTTCAGATCGGTCAGTCCCTATTGTCTGATAGTGCCTCTTGTTTTATTGTTGTTGTTTTCTTACCATTTTTCTTGGCCAGGAATGACTTTTCTTTGATTGTAATTTGCAAAAAGTGTTGTCTCATTGTCTTTAGACTTTGATTTAAATTATGGGGCAACTGAGACACTCCTGGCTCATCTTCTTTGTAACAACAGTCCCTGTAGTCTTGTAGGTTTGTATCGATTACATATAAGTGTGGCCCAGAAAATTGCTAACCAGATCAGTCAGTGACTTGCTGTGAGATAACCTTTCACTTTCCTTGCTGTCATTCACCAGGATGGGGAAGCCAGAGCTCCAAAGTGCAGATTCACCACAATACCTGGCTGCACTTCCCTGGGCACAACCTGCGATGGATCCTGACGTTCACCCTGCTGTTCGTGCACGTCTGTGAAATAGCAGAGGGGATTGTTTCCGACACGTAAGTGGCAGAGTTTGGTGGGTAACCACACTAATTGCATTTGTTAATGAACAGTGTTAATGTCTGATGGGCTGGCTAGTAAGGCATGAGGAGGTTTTCCCCCAAAAAATTCATAGAATCCTTTCATGAACTCTCTAGGTTTTAATGGGATGAAGGTTAAGCTGTTGTTCCCAGCATTTATTCTTCTCTCAAGCTATAATGGCAAGCAAATATTGATAAAAGTTAAGCACTCATGAGGACAAAAATCCTTTTGTCTCTAGGAAATTGATATTTGTCCTCTTCAATAGATTAGCAGAACACCTATGGTTTCACACAATGGTGAAAAAAAGGCACCAAATTCACTAATTTATACTTTATTTATTTTCAGACAAATGAAATCTCGCCACCTGCATCTCTTCCTACCAGCTATAATGGGATTTGTGGCTGCCACTGTATCCATAGTCTATTACCATAATATTGAAACATCCAACTTTCCAAAGTTACTGCTGGGTAAGTCTAAGTCTGGTATTTATGTACTCTTAAAAATCCCAATATTTTAGCCAAAGTCAGCTTTGTAGGTTGAGGAAGATGGTGGAATGTGTGAGAATATTAAAACAGAGAGGAATAACTCTATGTTCTTGCAACTGGTAGTCTCATAGGAATTACCTTTCATAAGATACACACTGAAAACTACTTTTTAAATTACTACAAAAGAGAAAGTTTTGCATGCCTGTTGCATTTCTATCACAAGCTTTTAGGTATTTTTTAACACTGCTGAGGAAAAACTTGTCTGCATTCAAAAGGGCTATTTCAAAACTCTAGTTTGAATAGTGATCTGACCACAAACTCTCCTGTGCAGATGTTGCTCTTTCTCAACATCTTTTGCAGCTGATTCTGAGATGATCCCATCACTCTCTCAGTCAGGAGATGGCCAGAGCAGACATTGCAGAATAATGTTCCATACAAGTATATTGTCCAAATTGCCTGTAGCTCAACCACCTGACCAAGCCCTTGACAGATATCACTTAGGATGCAGGATAAGACGAAATTCCATAAATTCTTTTTCAAAATGAGCACATTTACATATTCTCACTTGGGATGCATCCTGCTTTTTCTCGGAGGCAATATGACTTTTGTTAGGTGCCTTTTCCTTCACTTAAAGAACAAAGTTCCCCTTCAGATTAAGTCCCCTTCAGTGGACATTTGTACCTGTTTGAAGATCTGCCATTGTGGATCTGTTTGAAGGGTTGTGGCCCAGGAAAGAAAACAGTGGCAGGTGACATAGAGGATCACTGTGCGTGCACTGTATCAAGCCATGGAAGCTAAAATGCTGTGTTACACTTATTAATTTATTTTTGAGTTATGCACGTGCACCTGTTTTACAGCTCTGTTCCTTTACTGGATAATGGCCTTTGTCACCAAAACCATCAAGCTTGTCAGATACTGCCAGGACGGGGTGCCTTTTTCTCAGCTGCGTTTCTGCATCACTGGAATCATGGTCATCCTCTATGGGCTGCTGATGGCTGTGGAGATCAATGTTATCCGAGTCAGGGTATGTGGCTTCTTCCTCAGGATCTGGAAAAATATCAGTGGTATCATGGGGCTGAAGATGGCTCCTTAGTCCCAGGAACTCTGGATTGTGTCAAGCTTAGGCCCAAGTTCAGCTTAGCCATGAAGGTTGGGTTAATTCTGTGGAAATCAGTGGTTATTTAAATCTCTTTAAAACCTGTGTACTTGATGTATCCCCTAGGCTTGGTGTGTGTGTGTGTGTGCCTGTGTGCATCTATCCCCACAAAGTGCACACATATTTGTGTAGATAGATGCATATTTGTGCACAGGAGGAAGGTACAGGTGGTGGCAATCTATAAAATATGTGCTGTGATAGTGTTGATGAGCTATTTATGTAGTGAATCTCTGAATTAGCATATGTTCTTACCCATGATAACTTAAAATAAAATTATTTCCCAATAATTCATTTTTACTGTTTTTCAGCTTGAGATAGATGGTACTGATAGGGTTCAGAACAGTATCCACATCCCATGTTGCTCAATTGTTTGTCAGTTATCTGTCAGAATGGAAATGCTCCTATTTACACGCAAATTTATATTTAAATTCAACATATAATTACCTCTAAAAGCAAATCTGAGACTGTTGTTGTCTTGCATATAGTTTTTACTAAAAAATTACTATCAATAAGATAATTTCTGAGCCCATGTTTGTCTATTTCCTCCTCTGCAGAGGTATGTGTTTTTCATGAACCCTCAGAAAGTAAAGCCTCCAGAGGATCTGCAGGATCTGGGGGTGAGGTTCCTGCAACCATTTGTCAATTTGCTCTCAAAGGCGACTTACTGGTGGATGAACACTCTCATTATTTCTGCTCACAAGAAGCCTGTGGACCTGAAGGCCATTGGGAAGCTCCCAATTGCAATGAGAGCACTGACAAATTATGTCTGTCTCAAAGAAGCCTATGAGGAACAAAAGGTAATAACAGGAGTCCATGTCACTGTTCAGCCTTAGAAAACCAAAGTGTTACTTTGAATTTCTTCAGCTTTCATGAAATCCTCGTTTTAGGAATTTTTGAACTTAGGACTGTTTGTTCCAAGGTGAAACACTGGCGTAGGAAGTTGCAATCCAATAGTTACTGTTTGGTTTTAAGTGAATTTATAGCAGGAGAGAGTTGCCAAACTGAGTGCAACTGGAAACGAAATCTGCAAGAGACTGATCACTTGCTAGATTTTAATAGTGAAAGATTTGTTTAAATCTTAGCTACTTATGAAACTGGAAGATATTCAGTCCATAGTTTCAGCTGGAAACACTCATCTTCAATTTTTTTTTTCTTCAGACAGAGAAATAGTCAAAACCACACATCAAGAATAGCCAAAACACTGGTGTCTTAGCAGTGATTTAGTCACCAATCCCAAACACAGAACCATACAGGCTGCAATGAAGAAAATTAACTCCATCCCAGCCAGACCCAGTGCAGAAAGCCTAGTTGGGAAAACTCACTGGGTAGGGCAGGATTTTCCAGGGAAACTTCTGGATGCATTTAGGCAGCTCTTTGCTCCCAGCAGCTAAAGGAGGTGCAAGGTCTGTTCTGTGTCCTCCGAGATGAAACAATTATCAGTACAATTGTTTATATTTTAATAGATACAGGTTGCTTCTCTTTCCTACAGTTGAGGATTATAGAGACCAGAGATCAAGGTCCTTCTACTTTAGGCAGAAAACAACTGAGTTTTTGGAACTCAGCTTTTCATAGCAGCCTGGGAGAGGTGCGTCCCTTAGACCAGCCCTTTAAGGTGCCTAAACCCTGCTTAAAGAGGCCAAAGAGGGACATGCACCCACTTGGCCCAAGCACCTGAGTCTGTGCCATTTTTGATGACAGGCATGACAGCTGGATGCCAGCATTTGTCTGTAGCTCATTCACATCTGCAGATACTGTCTGTGGCTGCACAAAAATGCAGTTCAGATGCCAAAAGGCAAGTTAAATGTGCATTTCTCATGTGCATGAGCACAAACTTTCAGCGTGTAGCTTCCCTCAGAGTGTCATGCACATATAAACACTTGCATAAATGTTACGTATGCAGTAAGACTCACATTTCTGATGCTGCCTTACATCAGATATTTTGTATTTTGTAGTTGTCTGAAGTCTTGAGATTACCACAGCCTCTAGCACATTTGTGCTACTATTCAAAAACAGGCTGCAACGCTAAAGTAAACTGGTATTTTGTAGATAAAGTTAAAGTAAACCAAATGGCCAAAGCAAATCCAAGGAGCCAGGCAGTGGGACTCACAGCAGTTTCATTCCTGTGGAGAAATGTGTTGGCTTGAGCCTGGTTGGGCCAGAAAACAGCCACAGAGTTTGGAAAATTCTTCAGACTGGAGTGTGGTCTGCAGTCTGGAGGAGGTGATATGCCCTGTCTCTGCTACCAGATGTGTATTTTACACTAATCTCCTGCAACTGGGCAGGGGAGCCCCACAGCCTCCTCTGGATTAAGTGGGGTTACCCCAGCCTGTGCCTGGAGATAGCTGATCTCAGCTGTGCTCCACGGCCCTGCAGAGAGAAAAGTCCTCTTCCTTCCCAAACCCTTCTCACACCTTGATGAAACATGCTGAGCATGACCCTGAATACTCTGTACGGTGAAATGCCTTTGAGACAGCTCACATGACATTGTCTTGCTATCTCTTCTGCATGCTATGAAAATGGAAATAATGGTATCAATTCTCACATAATTCCATTAACACCCCCCTCAAAAAAACCCCAGGTGATCTTGTTTCTGTTGTTACTTGGTTTTTGTTTCAGTTTGTATTGAACCAGTCTAGATGTTTCACACCACATATTAATACGTCATATCTCACATATCCAAAAATAGATTTAGCACATTGATATTATACTTGGCTTACCTCACCAGTCTAAATCCTGTATAATTTGTCCTGATGGTCAATAGAAAGTTTTTCTTTTGTGCACGTCAAGGACCATTAGTTTCCTATGTCTGCTATTCATGTGCCACTATGGCTCTTAGCTGTTAGGGCCAAGAAAAGGAGAAATGAAATTGTGTGAACTATCAGTCACAGGGACAGGGCACTGCCCTTTAGCAACAGGCTTATACTGCCAGCTCCAGAACTATGGGAACAGTCAGATTTCCATATTTACTAAAGCAAACCTTATGGGTGACTTGATTTATCAGGAAGCACTGTCTCACTGCCCTTTATTCCAACTGTGGAGTGCCCAAGGTAGAGGAAATTACAGGAATTTGAAGGGAAGTTGGCAAAGACAAGGAAAACCTAATCAAGTGGCAAAACTGAGAACAGCAGCCCAGACTGGTTAATTATCACCACAACATTCTGTGCAAGCAAATAACACTCAAGGACCATTCAGGAAAAGAAATTATGATTAGAAAAAGGTCTTTATCTCATTTCCTGTTACCTGCATTAGCTAATATGAAGTCCTGATTAAAAAAAAAAGAGAAAAAACAGTGTTTAGCAATAAATTAGATAACTTAATTAGCAATTTTTTCCAATGAGAAGGAAACAAATTTAATATAGTGGTGATGAATGTGTGAATTGCAGTAACAGTGAAAATGGCTATTAAATTGTTAGAGAATAAGGATTTACTCTTGCCATTTAACAAATTTACTATTAATTGAAAGCCCAGAATAATATAACATTTTTTCCCCCCAAAAGATGGCAGCCATTTACCCAATAAATTAGCTTAGCTCCTCTCAAGCTGTTAAAGTTATTAATCATTTACTTGAGGAGGGTGATTAACCCTTTAGGCCACAAATTCAGAGCCTTTTGTCTGGGCAACTCACATGTGGCCCTTGTGCTCTTTCCTTCCTCAGAGGAAGCAGTTTCATTCTCACCCCTTTCTGAAATGGTAGCTCTAATTTGACCCCATGGTGTTTATTTCTCCTTCCTAAGCTCCTTGGCATTGGCCTGGCCCAGTCTCTGGCAGCCACCTGATCCACCTGCACATTTTTGGCACCATGCATATAATCCATCTCACCGTGGAAATAGCATAAAAGGGGAAAAACTGAGAAAAGAGGAGGGAAAAAAGACATGAGGCAGGCAGGAAGGTTTCAGGCACATTTGTTTTTTCTTTGGTGAACTTGCTGGGGCAGGAGGTGGTTGTTGCTGGGCTGTGCTTAAAATGTCTCTGTGCATGCTCAAGAAGGCTTGGCTTGGATTGCAGCTTGCAGGCATCAGTGCTACTTGAGAAATGACAGATGCTTGTTTAAAGTGTCAAAAGCTGCTGCCTGAAGTGCAAGGAAGCACTCTGCAGAGCACAGCTCTGGTCAGTAGAACTCTTCCTTTGTTAAACTGAAAGGACCTCAGAGATATCAGAACTCCTCTGATTACACAAAGCCATATCTGCTGGTTGGTGTTTTAGCCAAGAGCTGTGATACTGTGTAAATTCACAGATCTGAAGGCTAGAAAGGACTCCTGGTTAATTTAATCTTAGTTCCCATCCTGGTCTGCTGCTTTCAATTTTTGAGCACAGTTATCATTGATTGGTTGAATTGTGTCATTCTGGAGGGCATCCAAGAGATGGAAAAAATTCCACATAAATTAAATTAAACTATATTCTTGTAATTGTAATGTATTTTCCCTGAAATCAGAGGCCTTTACAGCTTGTGAAACCAGGATTACCCATGTGAGCAAAGGGCTGAAATGTCAGACCTTTCCCTGAGCACACATGTGACAAGGAATAATGGCTGCCAGCCAGGATGATAATCTGCTAGCATTCCTGTGTTCACAGATTGGGGAAAGTGGTGGGATATAGAGGTGAGAAACCACAGTTACCAAGGAGAGGCAGAATTGGAATTTGCTGTGAAGAATGTCTGAAATTTGTCGATAATTACAACGTTTGCTGTCTCACCTGGTCCAAACCACCTTTCAGTAACCTTTTGAGCATCCAGACAGGAATGTTGCCATATAAAGCCTGTGAGGCTTCTCTTAATGCACAGTGTACCTGTTTTTGTTTTCCAGAAAAAGGTGGAGGACCATCCCAACCGGAGTCCCTCCATTTGGTTGGCCATGTACAGCGCCTTTGGACGGCCAATCCTGCTGAGCAGCACCTTCCGCTACCTGGCCGACCTGCTGGGCTTTGCTGGGCCACTCTGCATTTCTGGCATTGTCCAGGGCTTCCAGAACACAACCAATAATACAAATAGCACAGAAAAGGTAACCTGACAATGTGGAATTAAAGGCTCTGGTAGTAGTTTTGGAGTCGTATCAGGTATTCAAGACAGCTGGCTGCATGCTTTGATAGGTGTGTGGTCATCATTGTGTTATTTCATGGTTTCCCTCAAGCAAATTGAGTATTTCTGTTGTGAGAGTCAAGTTATAAACCTGAGCAGTGGGAACTCTGGGTAGGAGTGGAACACAGGTTGTGGAGGCTCCCCCCAGCTCCCCAGCCATGTTTCTTGATGGAGTCATCCCAGCAGTTCTGGGAAGAAGGAATGACTTTTTCTGCTCCTCTTGAACTGCGCCTGTTTGTTTCAGGCAGGACACACACTGATGGTGCCTCAGTGATGCATCCAGCCTGGGAATTTTGCTTAATTCCTGTCCATTTGTCAGTTATGCTTCACTGACAGTTTTGAGTAGCTCATTTCAAAAGCACTGAGACTGAACTTTCAGGGATCACCTCTAAATGCTGAGCAAGCCTCTGATACAGAATATTTTCTATCATAAGAAAAAGAATTTATGAGTAAATAATGAAAAGATACAGGCAAAATTATTTTACTGAGAGCAGAGAAGAAATGACAAAGACATTTTTCTCCATCTGTCTTCTGATAAAGGAACATCTCCATACAGGTTTTGGAGTGTTTTATCTCTGAATGAGCAGATAGATATGGAATAATGGAATAGCATTGTCCTCTCCAGATAAAGTATTTGACTATCATCACTATCCAAATATCTTTTTCTTGGCTGCTCACTCCTGACATTAATTTTCTTGACTGATGGTCTCAATTTGGCTTGAGGCTTTCACTGCACTGAACAAGATTTTAATTATACAGCTTATCAAATAAAGCTTTTTAATCATCCTTGAACCTGCACATGCTGGATTTGAGCCATAGAGTTACAAGGCAAAGTTTTGCCTTTAAAAATGTTGGGTTTTTTTACACAGTGAACAAACAAAGTATTTAAGCTTGAAAATAATTTCTGGATCTCAGATTTAGGAATCTGTACTTTGTCTGCTTCCTTTATCTTTTGTACTCTTCAGTGTAGTGGCTTCAGTTGTGACTTTTTAAAGTTTTAGTGAGCATTGGCTAAAGGGAAGATTGGAATCATTGGAAATCTTGAAAGCACTTGGCTTGGTGAGAGTCACTATTTCTCTTGGATACATTTCAGAATGTATTTGTCTTTCATTTATGGATTTTGATAAACTTTCTCTTGGTTGTTCTTGCTATTAAACATTTCTCCTTTAAATTCTCTCTAGTTCCAATCAATGTAAATACTTTTAATTTTATGCTTATTCTGCCTTAATTCCCAAGAATTCTATGTAATTGGGAAAAGGTATCTACAAACGTTATTTTCTTATTGATATCCTCATTGTGAAAACAAGGGGAAGTTAGATGCAGCAGAACATTAAGAGAAAAGTTTTTAAATATATTTATCTATCATTTATACACTTCAGCAGCTCTTTTTTCAAGGAGTCTCAGGCAGATGGCTTTCTTCCTTATATTGCCCATACCTGTCATCTCAGAATAAGGCTGGATATTTCAGTAGAATGAGCTTTTTCCTTCTTTTTTTTCCCCTCTCTCTCTTTTTTCTTTTTTTGTTTTTCCCTGTAAGAATTCCAGTACATCCTGCTTCCAGCTGGGTCGGAAATACCAAAGGAACAGTCTTCCTTGGACAAATGTATTTTGGTACATTTGTTTCCTTTTCTGCCTGAAACAGAGCAGAACAGTGAACACAAAAACTAGAAAATGAAAACAAAGGGCTTTAAACAAGATTTTTTTCTCTTCTATGTTGAGGCATTTAAATCTCATTTTGTGCAGAATACTGTCATGTATAGCAATATTATTCAGAATTTATGGGTATCATAGACTATATTTCTGGAAGGAATTGTTTCTATAATATGCAAATGCAACATAAATAACTAATCCCATATAATAAAAAATATTTTCTTGCCACTTCTCTGTGGGGCAGGTTTACTGAGCTTTATTTTCTACTGAGTAGCATTTCTATCCTGCAAATCACCAAAATTTGATGGGGAAACTAAACACAAGGCAGACATGGTGATCTTATTGTTCCTTTCCTGCTAGAACTAAATCATTTTAGAACTGCTAAAACATCTCAATCCTCAGTCTTTGGAACAGGAGTGGAATTTTAAATTTGTATCCAAATGATTTTGGTATAGAGGCCAGTGAGAAATCTGATTTCTATAACTATCCCATAATACCATCAGTGTGTTTTATTCTGTCTAATGCAATGATTACATTTGCTTGTTTCCAGCTTCTCGGGAATATACAATCTCTCTTATGGCACTTGCATCATCTTTTCCTTTCTTTTCAGGTGAAGGATCCATCGAACTCCTACCTTTCATCAGAGGAATTCCTCAGGAATGTTTATGTCTTGGCAGTCCTTCTCTTCCTGGCCCTTATCCTGCAGAGGACATTCCTGCAGGCCTCCTACTATGTGACTACAGAGACTGGCATCAACCTCCGGGGTGCCTTACTGGTGAGCAGAGATCTGCCAGGAGATTCACTGATAACAGTTCCAGCTTTGTGCTTTCATTTGTCTCATTCTTTACCTGAAGACTGACTTGGAATGATGGTTTCAGAGAAGATATGTGCTGTATTTCTGTATTTTTATACAAAAAACTGGACAAAATAGTGCTGACAAACTGCTGGCAGCAATTCCGTTTGCTAAAAACTAATCCCATCATTCTAACCTGTTGGAAGTTTAACACCCATAAAAAAACCATGCATATAAAAATACAGTTTTGCAGACAGTCAGAGATAGGTGAAGTTCAGTTGTGTCATTTTGGCTCTGTGTCTGCTTTGTTCATTTCCTTTATGAGTTTGCTTCTGTTGACTGTGGATAGAGTTATCTGCAGAGTGTGCCTTGTTTTATGGGAACGCTGTGCATGCGTCGGGAGTGGTGACTCTGGATATTTATGCCCTTTAGCACAGAGCCCTGTGGGATGGGACGGGAGTGATTCATCTGCAGGGCTGTGTCTGTAACCCCAGCATCCCTTAACCCTCTGTGAGAGCCTTGTTTATGAACTGGAGCCAGCAGCTCCAGCCCAGCACATTGAGGGGGGTGTAGCAGGGCTCTGCACAGACCAAACTCCACAGGCAGCAGTAGCAATCCAGAAGCTGGAACTGATGTTTTGCCAGATGTATCTAACCATGGGAATATCATCTCAGCATGGAAGAGGCTTTTTTTTTTTTTTTACTTGCTCTGATTGATGAAGCTGCTTCAAACATTTTCTGCTTCTCCCAGGATAGATGGTACAAACTTGGGGATGAAAGAGAACCTGATTATTTCCTTTTTGTGATTCCTTTTTGTGATGCCCACTTACCAAAATTGGGACTCTGATGAGCATATACAGCTGATTTAATTCACCAGGAATTTCTGATTAGTTCTAGAGGATATACTTTATTCATGAAGAAAATGGATCAAAAAGGACAAATTATTTTTAAAACTTCCTTGGAGCTGCAGGGTTTGATGTTTGGTCATAACTACAAACTGGGCTCACAATATTTGTCTTTAAAATTCAATAGATGTAAGCCCTGATTAATTTTAAACCCCTTTAAACTCCTACAAATTTTATGGAAAGGAATGGACAGATAAGGGAGGGAAACCCAAAGGAATACATACCCACTCTGATCAAACTTCACAGTATGAATTTACCTGTCTTATCAGAAAGGATCTCTTTGACAGAAAAGCAGGCTCACCAAATGCTTGTTAAAAAGGTTCTTTGGCCGATTTCCTAAATTTTGATATTTTGTTGTCATTTTTTGTTTTATTTTAGGTCTGCATTAAGCAACAAACCTTTTAAGAGGAATTGGAGTTTTTTTAAGTCATTTCTCTCTCTTGTGCTTTCTCTCACTCTGTCTCCACCTCTCTCTGTCTCAGGTGAGAGACTGGGAGAAGGGTTGTCCTAGGTAAAAGCTGATGATGCAGTTTGAAACATCCCACTGTTACTGTTCTTTCATAATTACATCATTTTAATAACTTCCTTTTTCCTCCCTTTCTTACAGGCAATGATATATAATAAGATCCTGAGGCTTTCTACATCCAACTTGTCCATGGGAGAGATGACACTGGGACAAATCAATAACCTGGTTGCCATAGAAACCAACCAATTAATGTGGTTCTTGTTCCTGTGCCCCAATCTGTGGGCAATGCCTGTTCAGGTAGAGCATCCAAGTGAGGGCCTGATGTCAGAGATCCTCCAGCCTGGCTGAGGAGAGTGCATGTCTGAGACACTGCTACAAAATCCACAGGGGAACCTGCACTTCCACTAAGATTAGCAAGCCACAAGAAAAGTGGCCTAAGGGCTGGAAAGGTGTCTCTGCAAGGGCCAGTGAAGAGAGTGGGGTTTATTAGCAGGATTGCCATGTCTGTGACTTGAAGAATAAGGACCTGCAATCCTTTTCCTGCTTGTATTTCTTCCACTGCTGACACAAATCCATTGCTTTTACTTTGCCACTTGGCATCAGCTTCTGCAGTGTCCACTTGTAACTGGGTTTCGAGGCAGGACCAACAACAATTGAATCCTGCTCCATGACTGTAATGAACACTGACAGTGCTCAGAGGAGCTCTCATCTAAGCAAACTCAGTCACTGAACACATCTGCTTTTAGCAAGGCTGGGAAAGAAATGGAGGCAGATCTGCAGGAAGGAAAGGTTGAGATTATTTAGCTTGAAAGAAATCTTTGAAAATGCCAATGACTTAATGACCTAAGACATGCTGATTTTCTATGAAGCTTGGACTCTTGTAGCTTTTTCAGAATTTTAGCTCAGGGTGTGTTTGGCATGGTCCTTACCTTTCAGTGATCCCACTGACACTGAAGAATTTTTTAAAGGGCTAGAACCAACTCTTATAGTTGATCTGTTTTGCTGAATTTCCTGAAACTGTATCAGTAAATCTATTTTATTAGTTAGTAATTACTACTATTAATGGGTTGGGTAGGGTTTAGAGTGTCATGAAATAGTTTATGAAAAAAAAGGAAAAAAAGGCTACCTGGAAACAGAAATTAGCAATAATATATAGGGTTTCATGGCACTGTTTCACATCCTGTGAAGCAGATGAAAGTGTTGCTATCAATACTTTGAAAGTTATTAAATGAACAGGCTAGGTATGGTAATTTGCAGTACAGAAGCCTGAAAAGCTAAGTATTGTTTTAAAAATGTTAAACTCCATTGATTCTTACTTCTGATGTTGTATAATAAGAAGGGAGATTTAAAGACAGTCTTTTTTAAGAGATGGAAGTATGAGATATGCAACTAATTCTGTATGTCCTCTTATCACTGAGGACATCTCTCTACCACAAAGTAGAGCTTTTAATAGAAATATTTATATAGCAGTGCTTGAATTAACTCAGGAACCAGAATCACAGCAGCCACATCACTGCCATTCCCAGGTAACCTTCTGTGGGAGGTGTTCCTAAAGCCTTTGCAGGGCTAAGGCAGCATTTTCCTCCAGAGCTTTGTGGTATTGATGCCCAAGCTCAGTTTGTGTCAGTCTCAGCACATCTGCTTCATGCTTCAGTGCCTGTCTGTGATGTCCCTCTGCCTGCAGTTGCACAGGGACACTACAACAGAATGCAACTGTGATCCATGACAGCCCTAAGACCTCTGAATGCTTCCAGAGTGAGGTAAGGCACTCTAGTGTAAACAGGACTTGAGGCCAGGAGCTCTGTAAAATGCCTCGGGGCAAGCACCATCATTTTAGTGCTCCTTTAGTTTTGTGGAAACCTAGTCAGGAATTAGAACTACCAGGCACTAACACAAACTATTTAGTTAATGTCAAAAAGAAAGGCTTCTGGGTTTATTTCCCACACTTTCCAAATGTGACCTCCTGAAGTATGGGCTCAGCTGATTCCTATGAACCATTTAAGTGTTTATTAGAAGAACAAACATTTTTCTCTTGGTGTGGTGCTGGCATATTGAAATCTACTTTTTTTTTTTTTTCCCCCTCCTATGTTGCTTTTCTCTTCACAGATAATAATGGGTGTGATCCTCCTCTATAACCTACTGGGAGTGAGTGCCTTGGTCGGGGCTGCTGTCATTGTGCTCTTAGCTCCCATCCAGTACTTCATAGCCACCAAGCTGGCTGAGGCTCAGAAAAGCACTCTTGTAAGTGAATTATTTCAGTGACATTTGTGATCCAGAAATGAGAACAGGATTTCTGGGTTCTGTGCTTGTAGCTAGTGAAAAACACCGTGTGTGTTTGGGCAGGCCATCCCTCAGTTTCACTGTCCCTGTCTGTTTTTCTGTGGCTCTGGGTCTCTTCCTTCCTCACAATTTGTCAGAAGAGAATATCAAAAAAGTATGTGGGCCTTGACCTGCCTTCTCTGCAAAGAGTGGTTTTAATCCAACTAGCACAATTCTGTCTGAATTCCACTCCATGAAAGGGTGTTATTCCCACATGCAGATGGTGTATTTCACGGGATGTTAGCAAACAGTGCAAATGACTGATAAATTATAGCAGGGAAGTATTAAAGAATGTGCACAACCTCCCTCTTTAAAATCTAGAGTTTTTTTGCTCTCAGCCCAAGCTTTGGTATTCTCTAAAAATCAGTTAGCATTGCTGGATTATTATCTATTCATACCTAAATTCTTCAGTTCTCTAAGTTTATTTTTCTGCCTCCTTAAGTTCACCAATTAGAAATGTTTTCTGCTCCTTTGTCTAATTTTTAACTTTATTGCTGTGACCCTTGAACTTTTAAAATAAGTCTTTGTTGTTTAAGTTGCCAAATATTTAGAGATCCTTTTTATCTTAATATTCAGTAAGCAAATTATTGATGCATGGATCTAATTGCCAGCACATTTCAATCCTGTTGAGTTGTGCTAGTTTTTATAACCTGTACAAATTGTACAGAGGATTTACTTTTGCATAATTTCAGAAATAATCTCAATCCTTCCTGCTGCTCTATTCTGACTTCCTCTGACTCATAACATCTTTTGGATTATGTTTTTACCAAAACTCATGATTTTACCAAAACTTATGATTACTGTTTTCTGATGAGGGGAAATTAGCTAAATACATTGATAAATATCTCACTTATTTTCACAGCTGTATCCCAGAATGATTCTTGCATCAGCAAATACACACATTTAGGTTTCTGTCTATTGTTACGAATACCATCGGCCTAACAACACACCTCCCTGAGTTTCATCCTCTCTTGAAGGGTTGGGATGTTTTGAGTTGTTTTTTTTTTGCAGAAAAGGGTCACTTAATTTCCCCTAATGATCGTAAATACTTTAATATCTCCAAAGAAAATAAAATGTTATCTTCTTTTTCTCTGTATGGCACCTGTACAAAATCACAAACGAACAAAATTATTTTTTAAAATTAATTTAGCAACAGAAGTGAGGAGAAAAGAGGGTTGTCATTAATACTAGAAATGGTTACAATTTTTTCCCTGGTTTTCTCTTGAAATGAAGGACTATTCTACTGAGAGATTAAAGAAAACCAATGAGATACTCAAAGGCATTAAGCTATTAAAGCTGTATGCCTGGGAGCACATATTTTGTACAAGTGTGGAAGAAACGAGAATGAAAGAGCTCACCAGTCTCAAAACCTTTGCACTTCATACATCTCTTTCCAGTAAGTAACTGTGTTTTTAGTGCTCAGAAAAGTGTCCTGTTTTTCATGTCAACATTCCTCCCAACTTCAACTAAAGAGAGATACAGCTGTGCCTGTGACACTTTTGTCTGTGTGTAATGTCATTAAAATAAAAAGATGTGATAAATACATAACACAGAAATTCCAAAGTTAAATAAAATATTGTTGATTTTTTGCAGTAGGTTTTCTGTTACCTTCGTTGTGACATTACAGTTAGGAGTTCCTGTACAGTAAGAAGGCTCCAGATAATATTGGCAGCTCTGACTGCAGCAAAGATAAATTATGTTTTCTGCATATAAATTGTGTTTTCTGCAATGTAGAAGGATTGAGTAATGTTTTAGTTGTGTTTCATATTAATTGTGCACATAATGAGTTTTATCCCAGTTTAGGAGAGTAGACAAATGAGAGAATTCCATGGCTTATTTGTTGGTGTGTTTAAAATATCTGACTATCAGGGAAGGAAATTTCTTCCTGCAGACTAATTTTCCTTTGAGAGTTTTAATTACTTGAATTGGACATAACTAGATTATTTTAGTGTCATACACTTACTGTAAAATTGTTTTTTGTTTATTTCCTATAATCTGATGCTTGCTTTATTTCTTTCCCAGTTTTTATGAATGCAGCCATACCAATAGCAGCTGTTCTTGCAGTAAGATATGGGGTTTTTTCAGTTTTCCTTACAAAAAAGGGAAAGTGGGGGGAGGGGGTATAAAAAGGATAAATGGTCAACATTGTTATTGTAGGACCTATTCTTTATAAAACCAGCAGATGAGTTAAGGTGCCCCTGCTAACTGTAGGAGAGCATGACACGGGAAGTTTTTGTTCCCAGAAGGTGGGTTGGTAAAACCAAAGAGAAAAATAATATTTTTCTGTAAGTAAGAAAAATCATTACATCTTGAATTTTTTACTGAAGGAAGGAAGGAAGGAAGGAAGCAAGGAAGGAAAGAAAGGAAGAAAGAAAGAAAGAGAAAGAAAGAAAGAAAGAAAGAAAGATCATTACAACTTGAAAGAAGACCCATTTTGAAAAGCTCTTTTCGAAAGGGTTTTTGAGTATCTTTTCTTGTCTCTAGCAGCAAAACTCATTCCTGTTTCAAAATGTATTACGAGGAACCATTAAAGTTTTCAAGAAAGGGTACTCTTCAGTTTAAAGAGGAATAAATTCTGCTTGTCCTCTAGCCAGGTTTAAGTCTCAGCACTAGAGGAACTATGCCATGCAGGTCAGTAAGGAGCTTTCATAGACCAAGTTTTGAGGACAGAGTATACTGAGAGTGTGTACAAGAATTGGAACATTTATGACCAGAATACTGCATCTGTGGAAAAAAACCCCTAAGATTTGTTAGATTCTTACTGCTTTGGTTTTTTTTCCTTGGTTGTGTGTTTCCTGTAAAACCTAAAGTCAATTACAAAGTTGTAATCAAATGCTAGATTTTACAATGAAAACTTTTTCACTCTTCAATGTGTAAACCTCTTGAAATCACTGGCAAGATTTTAAAATCTATTTCACTGTAATAGAAGACATCTTTCTCTTCAGTTTATCCTGATTCCCAGTGAATGAGGTAGTTATTAGCCTTACTGAGCAAAATATTTTGCTTGCTGTCCTTGTCCACCTTGTTCAAGAGTCCTTGTCCTGACATGCTCTTTCCCTGATGTGACAGACCTTTGTGACTTACACCTACACCAGTGAAAAGCCACTGCAGCCTGCCCAGGCATTTGCATCCCTGTCACTGTTCCACATCCTGGTCACTCCTCTGTTCCTGCTCTCCACAGTGGTTCGTTTTGCAGTCAAGGCCATCGTGAGGTAAGAGATCCTTCTCCTTTCTCTAACTCCTGTTTCAGTACCCGAAAATGTTGTTTCTACCTGCTCATGTGTAAGAGTGTTGTGAGGTGGGACTTGGATGCTAAAGATGTGAGAGAAATCAGAAGTGACCTTTCCTTTTTACTGTGTGACACAAAGAAACACAGCACAGCAAGGACAGGGAGCTGCTGGAGCCAGGACAGAGCAGGGACACCAAGGGATCAGAGGGATGGAGCAGCTCTGCTGGGAGGAAAGGCTGAGAGAATTGGATTATTCTGCCAGGAGAAGAGAAGGCTTTGGGATGACATCATTGTGGCCTTCCAGTGCCTGAAGGGAGCCCACAGGAAAGATGGAGAGAGACTCTTGACAAGGGCCTGGAGTGACAGGACAAGGGCCAATGGCTTCACACTGACAGAGAGAAGGTTTAGATTGAATATGAGGAAGAAATTGTTCCCTGTGAGGATGGTGAGGCCCTGGCACAGGTTTCCCAGAGAAGCTGTGGCTTCCCCTGGATCCCTGGCAGTGTTCCAGGCCAGGTTGGATGGGGCTCTGAGCAAGCTGGGATAGTGGAAGGTGTCCCTGCCCATGGCAGGGGGGTCAGAATGAGGTGGTCTTTGAGATTCCTTCCAACCTATGCCATTCTGTGATTCTGTGATTCCTAATGCTCCATTCTTTTTACAATTTCACTAACTTTGGCACCTTGGATTCAGAGCTGCACTGTCCTTCCTTGAGAGATGCTGCTCCTCTCACACTGTGGCCACCCACCACTGCTCTTCCCTTGCACTCTCTGGCCTCTTGTCAGCACTGAGGGGGTGAGAGAGCCTGGTGTGAAGCTCTCTAGCAAGACCACCCTGCTGAAGCAAGGAAGAGTAACTGGCTTAGCCCTACCTCCACATAAAGTGCATCAGGCTATAAGTGAGAATTTAATGATGTCCTGCATCCTGTTCCAGGTATTTATATCCATAAAACAGCCCAACAGAGCAGCTTCCTTCATGCTGGGCTATAGAGCACTTAATCTTGAAGGAGCAGATAGGTATAAGTCAAATTTCAGGCTTTTGGGTGTTGTGTCAGTGGCCTGTATGGACAGAGTCACAGCCATAGGGTGGTTATGCAGACCTACACACTGCCAAGATGTCCCAAGAGGTGCCAAGTGACACCTGGCTGACAGTAGAGTGTCAGATGCCAAGCACTAGCAGGATGTGAAGACAGAACTGACCTTCCCACCCAGAAACATCATTCTTTCATGCCAAGGCTGAGGCACATTGGTAAGATACTGTATTGCTGCTGTCACTGCCTCTTTTTGGTGGGTAATGGTAATACCAAACAGCAGTCAAGGGGACTTCAGGCTTCACAGCTGTCATTTGCCAGCACCACACTGAATTTAAAAAACAAAAATAATTAAACAGAGTTTATTTTTGTCAAAGCAGCAGCAGGAGCAGGGCCACATGAGACGTTTTCCCTAGGTTGAAAATGATTTCTGAGTAGTGGAAAATCTCCAGGCTCCTCTATAAATCATCCAAGCCTCTACATCTCTGTACTATGTTTAGCATGCCCCTGATATCAAAATGGTGTGTACATTTTCTTTAATGCTGCTGGCCACCCCTCAGAGCAATATTTAAAGACCAGATTTGCCAAAACAAACTGCATCCTTTGTCAAACTCATTTCCTAACATCTTTCTCCCATGAACATCATGTCCCCCAAGTGAAGGATAAAGAATGTATGTTTGGCCACTCAATGGCTCTATCCTCAATCAAATACATACACGAGTATGTGCTTATTATTTTTGTGATTAAGAGCTTATACCTTGGTCAGAATCTCAATTTTCTGTTCAAGAGTAGTTCTAGTTCTAGTTCCAATAAAACTTCTGAGGATACCTCATTCAAATGCCAAATAAAGGTTGATGTTATTTTAGATGCATGATCAAAACAAGGTCTTGTATCTTCTACAAGAAAATAAATTCTTGCTTAGCCCCTTATATAAAACTGAAATTCTGATGTGGAAACATATCAGAATTTATGGGGCACATAAATTTTCTATTTAAGAGAGGAGATAGGAACAGGCATGCTGGCAGGAGAAAATAATTACAATAGCAGTGCTTTCTTGCTAACTTGTCTCTCTGTGGCTTGAAGGTGTATTAATAATTTAATACAAAATACACAGGCTTTGAGATGGACTACTTTCCCACTTGCAGTTTAATGTCCAAATCACTGATCTGAAGGCATATGTCCTTCTGCTTTCTCAGTCTCTGGCCCAATGCACCTTGATTTTAGTTTTTGCAAGGTAATAGCTTCACCATGACTGGTGTGTGATTTTGTTCATCCCTTCCCTGGAATGATAAAGACCCAGGTGCTTATGGCACTCTGAAAGGAAGAGGGACAGAGAGAGGATCAAATCCTCCTGTGATGAAGAATTAATTGAACCTGTGCACTGTATTTCTCAGTGGACAATTTTAAGAGCTAGATAAAGAGTTTCTGTGTGTCTCCAGAGCTGGCCATGGCTATGCTGAGGTGTGCAGTACCCAGCCTGTGTACATGCACTGCACAGAACCATGGAATCCCAGAATATGCTGAGCTGGAAGGGACACACCAGGATCATCAAGTTCACCTCCTGGCCCTGCACAGAACACCACAGGAATTCCACCCTGTGCCTCAGAGCACTGTTCAAATGCTCCTTGCACTCTGTCAGCCTTGCAGCTGTGAACACTTCCCTGGGGAACCTGTTCCAGTGCCTGACCACCCTCTGGGTGAAGCACTTTTTCCTGGTATCCAACCTAAACGTCCCCTGACACATGCTGTTTCCTTGAGTCTTGTCACTGGTCACAGAGACCGGAGATCAGTAGTGGCCCTTTCACTTCCCCTGGTGAGGAAGCTGCAGAACTGCTGTGAGGTGTCACCTCAGTCTCCTCTTCTTCAGGCTGAAAAAGCCGGGTGATCTCAACTGTCCCTCATGTGGTTTCCCCTCCAGACCCTTCACCATCCTCATGACCTCCTTTGGACAGCCTCTAATAGCTTTAATGTTTTTTATTAATATGATGCAAAAGCTGTGTCAGGATGTGCCCACTGCCCTGTCATTTCCAGAGGATGGAGGTAGGTGAATGACCTATTTCTGCACCCTGACTGCACCAGCCTGAGAAAGGCACAGCAGATTTGAGCCTGCCAAGAGGGAAACCATTCCCACGGAGCTCCCTTGGCACCCTCATGACTTGCTCTGCTCTTCGTTCCCAGCTACCAGTACAATGCTTTATTATTTTCATCTGTCCTTCCACACACATAAATCTTCATTTGCCATCAGGGTGGCAGATGAAAGTATCCCATGGACTTCTTTTGGAACATTTCTGATAAATCCTGCTGGCGTGACTGCACAAAAAAGGAAATGTATTCGTGGAAACCTGCGTTTATGTAACTCACTGTCCTGCTTTCTTTCAAGCGTACAGAAGCTGAATGAGTTTCTCCTGAGTGATGAGATTGGAGATGGCAGCTGGAGAGGGGGGGACAGCTCTGTACCTTATGAATCCTGTAAGAAGCACACGGGACTTGTAAGTTCTGCTTTATGACACTGAATTTCAAAGCAGAGAGGCCATAGAGCCCCTTACAAGGCCAGTGGCCAAGCTGACAGAGCCTGGGAGCTTTGATTTCTAGCTTGGCTCTAATATTGACCAGTTCTGCCTCTTTTATGTCCTAATCTGTGTGTTTTTATGACCTAAAGGGTCCCCAAACACACTTAAGCACTGCTGAAGTGTCAATAGTAAAAAAAACCCAACCGAAACCAACCATAATACGCCAACATATTTAAATACACCTAAAATCCAACCTTCTTCCTTTTTATAGAAGGCCCAGGTGGATTTGTGGTTATAGGGTTTGTACTGTATATTGCCTGTACAATCTATCATACACTGGACATCCTTAGGGAGGAAGAATTCCTGCTTTGGGAAATTCAGAATTAAAGGTGGAAAAAAGCAACACCAAACTTTGTGAAATAGGAATTAGTTCCAAAATGCCGTTTCTGAAGTACTAAGCATAGAGTGAATTTGAGTAAAATCTGAGGACAAAAAACCACAATAAAGATGATTTGGGAAAAGGTATTTTTTTAAAATTTTGACATTTTTCTAAAGCTATATATTTTAACAGTTTCAAACTGATGTACAATTTGAAATGTGACTGAAACTTGCAGCAACAGAAAGAAAGGATTAGAACAAAATATTATTTTAGCTTTCCAACCTGAAACAACACCCTTCCTGTTTTTCTGGGCTAACAATGATAATAAAATAAATAAAAATGAGATTGTTTCAGATTTTATTTGTCCTGTTCACCTTTTGCTTAGTCCTACAGAGACTGTAGATGATGGGGAGAGGGTTTGAGAAGGATGGTAGAGATGAAATTTGGGATGGTTATGCATGGGAAGCAAAAATTCCCAATATTTTCTGTGCTTCAGTTAAGAATGTTTAAAACATTTAAAATGTGTGCATGACAGTGGTGTATCTGTATTATCACACATTGAAAAGCACTGGCTGCTTCTCCTGAGCTGGAATGGTGGCAGGAAAGGGAATGGATTGTTTGCTTTACAGGGCACCAACTGCTGTCTCCTCGTGAGGATTCCAACTTTTCTCCTGTTTTCACTTCTCTCTGTGCAGCACACCAAGGCCATCAACAGGAGGCAGCCCCTGAGGTATCAGCTTGAGAGCTACGAGCAGCCAGCAAGGAAGCAGACACGGCCCGTGGAGATCGATGATGTGGCCATTAAGGTGCTTTGGAAAATGTTTTCCCTCATGAAAATATGGAGCAGGTCCTCCTGCAACAGCACCTGATGGTGCCCAATTGCTGCTGTTATTTCAAATTTTCCATGGCAAGAGCAAGCCCTAAAATAAGTTAGCACTTTAGTCAAATTTTCAGGGAGAAGAGTGAGTTTCAGACCAGTATTTACAGTTATTTCGTGTCTTCTCAGGAAACAAAGAGGCATCATGAATCTAATGTCCAAGTCTTTAGTCTCATATTTGACAGAATGAAAGTATTTGGTAAATAGAGCTCAGCTCAAGATCATCCCTTTCTTGCCTTACAAACATTATGTACATTTGTGTATTTATCTTTTCTTATTCACAATTTTTTGGGATGTAGCAATCTTTAAAACTTAGCTTGCTTTTTTCTCTGTGTGCACAACCATTCTACACTGTGTCTAGTAATCACCGATTTATTTTATGAAGGTATTTTAAATCTAAATGAATAATTCTAAGTTTTCCCCTCCTGTGTTTAAATATCTGATTTGTGGTAATTGTTTTGTAGGTGACTAATGGATACTTTTCATGGGGAAGTGGTTTAGCTACACTGTCCAACATAAACATTAGAATCCCAACAGGTAGGATGAAAGAACACCTTAAACATGAAATATATAATGTCAAATTGTTATTAATTCCACTTCTTGATGTTTTGAAATGCACAAAGGTACACATTTAGAATTTTATAAGAAAAAAATAGAGATTAAAAGTGTATACAAGGTCATGAGCTGTGTTGTTCATATAGTAATGTCATTAGATCAATTATCTGCTTTTATATATCTATATAGTTTATATAGTTCTATAATAGCACAAACTAAGTCAAGAGTTAGAAAAAACATGAAAAATGATTGAAAAATTATCATTATTATTTTAACAGAGAAATTGAAAAAAATAAAGAGGTAGAACTCCAGACTCATTGAAACCAAGGGTCCATCTAACTCAGTATGTTATTTTCAGCAACACTCATGTATTATACTTTTCCTGCCATTTACCAACATTACAGTCTCCCAGTACACAACTATTTTCATTCAGAAGACAAAGCTTTTCTGTCAAGAAATCCTTAATTATTTTGTCTGTCAATGAATTCCTCTTTATCAGAGTTGTAATTCCTTGCATCCTCAGTGTCTTTGGCTAGAGATTCCACAATATATTTTTTTTGTTTTGTTGATAATGCTGTCATATTCATAACATTGTCTGCTAGCATTTCATGTTATTAAATAGTCTTATGCTTTATTTTGATCTCATATCAAGGGCTTTGGTTTAAAATAGAGTATTAGTTTAGGTTGCTGTCACATGGTTATTTAGTAATCCCCAAGCTTGTATGATTTGTTTCCATGTAGCATTAAGTGTCACCAGCAGAATGTCTTTGCTCCAAGGAGTTTACAGTATGAGGCCATGGGTTCCCAGGCTGGATGGGCCAGAGTTTGCCTCCTTTGGAAGGAATAAAACTCTTGGCTTCCCAGCTGGAGAGAAGCTTAACTGGAAAATTTCCAATACCTAAAGGGGGGCTACAGGAAAGATGGAGAGAGACTCTTGACAAGGGCCTGGAGTGACAGGACAAGGGGGAATGGCTCCACACTGGCAGAGAAAAGGCTTAGATTGGATATGAGGAAAGAAATCTTCCCTGTGAGGGTGCTGAGGCCCTGGCACAGGTTGCCCAGAGAAGCTGTAGCTGCCCCATCCCTGGCAGTGTCCAAGGCCAGGCTGGATGGGGCTCTCAGCAAGCTGGGATAGTGGAAGGTGTCCCTGCCCATGGCAGGGGGATAGAATGAGGTGATCTCTAAGGCCCCTTCCAACACAAACATTCTGTGAGTCTATGAAATGCACTGGCCAGCACAATTAGTGAGTTCAATCAGTTTATGGGAAGATCTGAGAAGCAGAGGAGGACTGGAGGTAGAAAAGTGTCGGGGGGGGTGGAGGGGGGAGGTGAAGTAGAAGTACAGCAAAGCAGAGAAGAGTAATGGGTCTTCTTTCAGTTCATTTATTAGATTGGCCCAAATTAATTTCAGTTCATCTATTAGATTGGTCCAAATTTTCATGGAACTCCAGGCTGAATAATCACTCCCCACCATATATTGTTTAACCCTAAATAACTTTCATAGAGTAACACAGCCCCATGAAACAAATGTTAATGTAGGTAAGAGCAAAAGACTCATTCCTTTGGAGATTAGTGTGTAGTGTGTTACTGCAATCCATTAATGTTTCCATAGATGAATACATGCAATATTGCCCATTTATGTAGTGGATGCTAAAAAAACCATTCCATCTGTTCAAATGCTCTAGAGCTGAATCTAGCTGGGCCTTGTGAACTAGAGTGTAATTGTTTCTTTTCCTCTTTTTAAAAAGTGATTTGTTGTTTTTACTATTACCATAGGTCAGATGACAATGATTGTGGGCCAAGTTGGCTGTGGCAAGTCTTCACTTCTCCTTGCTATATTGGGAGAGATGCAGACCCTGGAGGGAAAAGTTCACTGGAGCAAGTATGTTTATGCAGCTATTAATTTCTGTGTTCATTTAAGGAGGAGGTTGAGATTTGATGTGAGAAATGTAAACTTCATGAACTCAGAACTGCATGCTGAGAGATTAGCACCACCCAGATCCTCCCTGGAATGCATCACCTGCAAACTCAGGAATTTTCACTGTTTTGTCACTTTCAGAGCAGGCAGAGCAGGGTGCCCCAGGAAGGGAAAGAGACTGGTCTGGTGATTAATATCTAATATACTGGCCTAGCAAATGACCTGGATAGAAAGTATAGGCTATTCCTTTTATCAAATAGGCTTCAGTACTGACTATCATTGAAGTCAGCATTGTCATGTTGTTCCTGTACCCACCAGTGAAAGTGTGGAGCTTCTCCAGCCCTGTGGGATGTGTGGGGTGCCAGCCTAAAGGAAAGGTTGTACTTCCACTCAGAGCTGCTGCTACTTCCGGCAGAAAAAAATGTAATTACATGTGAGCAATGCTTTTCTCCATCCCTGGTACCTACCAAAGCCTCACCTATGGAACAGTTTCACTCTTCACAGTAATACACTCAAAAAGCAGCCTGAGCACACCAAACACCTTAAAAGTAAAGGCTGGGAAAAAGCTGTTTCTGGAAGGAGAACTGCCCATGAATCCAGGCCTTGGATCAGAACCAGTGAATGAGAACTTCCCACAGAAACTAGAGTGGGGCAGCAAGCACTCTTCAAGCCTAGGCAGGACAGCGACAAGGATGTGCTGTAACTCCCAGACTTGTTCTTTGGTTTTAAAGATCAGTTCTGTTTCTTTAAAACTACCAAGCCAAACTCCTCTCAGTTATCTTCCTGCTGAGAAAAGAGGAAATTTTGTCATAGAGACCAATATTTTGTTGCCCCATCTCTTGATTAGTAACCTCATTTGTCATATTTTTCTTACAGCAATGTTGTAAACTGGATGGTTTTTGCTTTTCCTGTGATAGTATCCATGGCATTTTTGCTCTCTAGCTATATTTCACTTTCTGCTATTCTAAACACATGATCTCACTGGAGTAGCAGGTACTGTTGAAGCCAAGGCTACACTAAATTTAGTTTAATTATATATTAATTTAGGCTTTGAAGGAAGAAGAATATGTGACCTATCACAGATAATTTCTTTAAGATATGCAATGAAGGTTTTTATACCACAATCAGGCATTGTTTTTCTCAGTAGTTAAAAAAAAAAGGAATAAGTAGAATGTACCTTGAACTGATCCTTACAATTGTTTTGAAAGAAATATTTGAGAAAGACTCAGATTTTTCCTAGATACAGATAATTGGAAATCTTCAAAAGATTAGAAAAATGAGAACTCTTAGAAACATAATAGATACAGCTTATGAAATGTTTCATAATTATGAATTGTGAAAAAAAAAGTTTAATATTTTTCAAGAGATAGAATCATGCTGTCAGTTGATTAGTAGTCTGTACATCACCACAACACCAAGAAACTCAGGTTTTAGCAAACACTTCAGTTTTTTTTCATTGCACACTCTAATTGTGATATAGCTGATGCAAACGTGGTTATATTTTGCTGGTAATTTCAGACTGCCTGGCAGACAGATGAATACAGAAGGATACTTCAGGTATTTAACCAAGTGGTTCCTGTATTTTGCAAAACCATAATAAAGGTCCTATTTACACTTTTAAGTCCCTTTCCATGTAATTGTCCATGCATGACTAACACAGCTACTGATCCAGGGATGAAATGCAGGCTAGGGGAATTCATTTACAAATTCAGCTGTAGCAACACAGTAATTATAAGCATAAGATTGCAGCCCCAGTTGTATTGGGACAATCATGCAAGGCATCACTGGGATTCAAATACTCTGTTGCTGTGGAGGCTGACTGCAGTGAGAGCTGTGTCAAGTGAGAGCTGTGCTGCCAAGGTTGTCACTGCTTTGGCATCTCAGGGAAGTAAAGCATGGCAGTATTTCTTTCTGTAAAAGATCTTGGCCAGGGCAAATCTTATGGGCTGGGTCTCAATTTTTTCCACTTAGATGAGACATAGCCCAGAAATGTGACATCCTTAGACATGGAGCTGGGTTTTTGATTTCCCAGTGAGCAATCAGCTTGAGAGGCTTGTTAGACACTGATGCATGGGGCTGTCTGGGTATAGTCATTCAGCCAAGTTTGTTTCAGATGAGAGTTATTTATTATGAAGTTATTTCTTCATAATTTGTGGGAATCATGCAGAGACATGTATTCTCCTCATGCACATCAAGCCAAACAGTCACAGAACCATCTTAGACTGCCAAGCCAAGAGGGGCAAAGTGGAACCCTTATGTGGCTTTTTGTACATTGAAATGGTTTCTGTGCCACCAGCTTGTTATATACTCAGTGAAAAGCTCAGGGAACACAAGAACTAGTAAATAAATCCTCAAAAATGGCCTGTTTTATCCTCAAGTATCCAAAAGGATGTGACAAATATTAGGAAAAATCAGTGCTCCCCTCAGAAGGATTGCCAAGTACAATGCTCACCCAAAGATTACAAGCAGAGGAGCTCACAGAAAGCACTGAAGGGCATAAGGAGCACTGGAGGGATAAAAAATCATCCACATAAATGGCAGTGGCCAAAACCACCAGAACTATCAGTTCTGGTTGTAGGAGCAGGCCTAAATTCCTGTATGGAATTTGTGTAGATGCTTGGTCCTCATCTTGCCTCAATTTCCTGCCTATATTAGCAGATGAAATGGTTCATTCTGTGGTTACAGGGCTATCCCAGAGATTTTGTACACCTTTCTTCTCCTCCCTCAGTACTTTGTAGGATGAGGGAAGCAGGGTCTGGCTAGAGATGCTTTAGTCTATTTTAAAACATTATGAGTGGCTACAAAAGTGTCTAAACCTCAACAAGAGATATTTTTTACTTTTTCTTAAAACCTTGATTTCTTCTCTTTTCTTTTTTTTTTCCTTGATTTTTTTCATCTTATAAATTCAAAATCCTATAAAAATGACTGATTAGTTTGGTCCTTCCGAACATTTCAGACTTGAACTTGCCACACCCCATTTTGGGCAATATGTGTATTTTATAGTACAGCTAAAAATCAGTATAAATAGCCACATTTCAATAAATAAATGAACTAGAGGAAATAAATGCTAATCCCCTCAGGCAAATAAAATACCCTTTTTAGAAATCTCCAGAGCTTCAATTTCAGCCCACTCTCATGCTCTGCAATCACATCACTCAGATCCAGCAGGGTAATAAAGAATAAAACCAAATACTTAATCCCCTTGCTTGTGAAGGTCCCAGCTCACTAAAGGTCTTCTCTGTTTATTCATGGGATTTTTTATGAATGTGAGTTCTCACAGAAATCTCATTCATAATTTGGGAGAATCAAAGTCAATTTGTCAAGCTAAGCTGGGAATGAAATTTCTAACCAAGGAAAAAGGGTTTAAGAAACTGAGCTCCTAAAATTCGTCCTTGTCCATTGAGAAACTCTGGTTATGATGGCAAGCATATTACATCTGGCATGGAATTGCAAGGAGTCTTGCTAGGCTTGTGCCCATTTTTTTTTTTTTTTAGTTCAGGTGGTGCTCCCAAACTTACACCTGAAAGCATTTTCTCTTTCTCAGTCAGTGCAGTGCTGTCCTGCTCTCCTGACAAAAGTTTGGGGGTCTTGAATAGAGCAAATTTAGGGTTTCTTCTTTTCTTTCATCTAATTCTCAGCCCCTTTTCAATCTCTCCTTAGACTCCATCTTTTGCTTTTTTTCTGACTTTTTTCCATTGTAGAGAAGACTGGAAGCTTCTGCTGAATGAGAGACCAAGTTTTAGTGAGGAACTGCCTGGTTTGAACCTCAATGTGTGGCTCTCTGACACTTCTGAGACTTATATCCCTCTGATGCAGCACCTTCTCTGGCAATTAGTGTATGAAGAAAACACAGACTGTGCATTTTAGGAGGCCTGAATCAGCCAGATAGCTGATGTGCAGCACGGAAAAAAACATGTCTCAGTTCTGCCATTTTGGGAAGATGCTAAATACATGAGTCTGGCATTAAAAGGACTCTGCTTGCTATTAGAATTTTTATGCCCTTTCTAGACTTGAATATCCTGCTAATGAGTGCAGCTGCATTTACTGCTATCCCAGCAGTCAAGCAGTCATTTCTGTCTCAGCATAAAGTGTTTCATCTAGAATATTCATAGGCCCAAGAGAAGAGGATTTGTTTGTTCATGGCTTTTTTTTTTAAAGTCAGGAAAATAATGTTTTAGCATGAGTTTTCTACCCCCTTCCAATGCCTGTTTCTCTTTACCTGGTATCATCTCTTTTAGGTTTTGCACTTTGCAGTGATGCATCACCATGCCTGGAGTGAGCATCACTGCTGGTCCAAAACTGCTTTTTTGGACTGCCTGCCATTCCAGGCTCTCGGCACTGTTAAAGAGTCAATTAAGAAACAGAAGGAGCTGCAAAATCATTCATGTCATTGTTGCCATTTGAATCCTCTTCAGAATGTATTTCTTAAGGACTTGATCCTTAAGAAGTGGTGGATGACAAGGAAAACCTACATGTCATAGAGCTGTGCACAGCTCTATGCAGCCTTAGTGCTACAAAGAGTTTTAAAATCTTTCTGGTCCTACAGTGTAGCTGCAAAGCTCATCTTTACTCTAGGGGAAATTTGTCATTAGTTACCAACTTCTGTAGGACACTGGCAGAACGTGTGGAGAAGCTAAATTAGTGCTTGCCAGACAATATTAATATTTTAATTTTTAACAGGTTTTATGATACAATTTTCATTTTTAATACATTTTCTAACAACATAATTTGCCTGTTTAGCCAATATGACTTGTAGATACGAAACTGTCACATTTTATAAAGTGTTATGGTTTTGCTTAGACCTTGTTTGTTTTCCCTTCAAGAACATAAAACCCCAAACTTATGTTGAGTTCTTAAAGTATGTAATTAACGCCAGGTTCACTGTATGTAAAACTAGCACAAAATGTTATTCTTTCTATTTCCTGCTTACTAAATGTCATTTACCATAACTTACAGTGTAAATGAAACTGAACCTTCTTTTGAAGCATCCAGAAGGTATTATTTCTTTCCTAGTGTATCATAAAACACTCATTAATTTATCCAGAATTTCCCCAAATCCTCATCTTTGTCCTCTTAAACCATCTCCATTTTTTCCTTACCATGTTGATAATTGTTTACTGTGGGACTAATGGATAGACTGTGCAAATCCAGTGGATCCCACACTTCTCCAGCCAGTGAACCACTACCTCTGTCTTGTCTGAAAGATGCTCAGCTCCCATCTGACCTCAGTGGGAGTCCAGAGTGCTCCTTGTCATGCAAGACAAGATCTCTAGGTATGAGGCATCATTAGGTGTCTCCTCCCACATGTTTTTGAGTTTTCTGCCCAGCACTGGGTTCCCCGTGGTGCTTAACCTGGAATGGGATGGAGCAGGGCACAGAGGGAGCCAGCTCAGCTCCAGCTGAAGCCAAGCAGGGACTCCACCCCTGGCTGCAGGTTTAAAAGAAGGACAAGCTCTACTAAAAGTATGTCATAAATGACAGAGAGGTAGTGGCACACAAAGCTGTGGTTGGGAGCCACACCATGATTTGCTGCCTCATAAGCTTGAGAACATATTTCATATGAGTGCATATGAACAGCTAAAACTCCTGGAAGTTTTGGGATATTGCTGACAGCTTCTAACCAGCTGTTTCTCCTGCCTTAGCACCCCCTCTCTCAGTAGTAAATCCTACATGCTTATAAATGAAGCTAAGCAAATGTTTTGCTGGAAGCAATACCATCAAAGAAACTGAGAAGGAACCTTATTGTGGCCTTCCAGAACTGGCAGGGAGCCCCCAGGAAAGATGGAGAGAGACTCTTGACAAGGACCTGGAGTGACAGGACAAGGGGGAATGGCTTCACACTGACACAGAGGAGATTAGAAAAAAATTCTTTATTGTATGTGTGTTGAGGCCCTGGCACAGGTTTCCCAGAGAAGCTGTGGCTGCCTCATCCCTGGAAGTGTCCAAGGCCAGGCTGGATGGGGCTCTGAGCAGCCTGGGATAGTGGAAGGTGTCCCTGCCCATGGCAGGGGTTTTAACAAGATGATCTGTAAGGTCCCTTCCAACCCAAACCACTCCATGATTCTATGATGAAATGTTCAGATCCATGAGCTGGTACCAGTTCACACCTCCTTCCTCACATCACCTTGGGCATCTCAGAAAAATGTCTGAAATTACGACTGTTTTTGCTGCTGTACCTTGGCAAAACAGAAGTAAAAAAACATTCATGCCCCTACTGACAAATGTCATTAGGCATTTAGACACATTTAAACTATGTCTACTAAATCCCTGGGAGTCTACAGTGATTCCTTCCCAATCTGTACTAAACTGCCTTCTTTTCCAATATCATTGAGGATCTAATAAACTGAAAAGAAAAAAAATATTCACTGAGAAAAAAGTATTTTATATATGTGGCCATATAAAATAATCTCACACTTCAGAAAGCAGCAAACCAAATGAGCCAATGCCATTTGAACAGTACCTTTTCACTATGTGTTTTGATGTTAGAGAAAATAATGCCAAATAACTATTCCAAGGAGAATTTAATATTTCTTAGTATCATTTTTATTTGCCTTTGGAGTTGAATTGCAATTACTAGACTGAGGTAGGTACCAGCCATTTATAGTAGAATAGAATACAATCTAAAGTGTAGATTTTGCCATCAGGGGAGAGAGTGGGTGCTGTTCTAACAAAAGCATCAAATTTAAAACTCTTCACTTCATTTTGCTTACGTGTTTCCCTGAATTTTTCTGAATGCTTGTTCATGAAATTAACTTGAAAAAACCTGATTATCAGGCATTTCATAGTGTGAGGACTTTGTTTCTTACTAAAGCTCTGTGTCTGTCTGCAGTAGGAACAGGTACTCCGTGGCTTATGCAGCTCAGAAGCCGTGGCTGCTCAATGCCACTGTGGAGGAGAACATCATCTTTGGCAGTCCCTTTAATAAGCAGAGGTAAATATCCACCTCCTTGGATAGCTCCTTTTAGAGAATCTTTTCTGGCATCTTCTAGAGGAAGCTTGTAGATTCTGTAAAATATCAATCAGTGCATGCTAAACCTGGGGTGGATTTAGCTGACCTGAGTTTGTTCACTTCAGAGGAAGATTTCTGGTTTAAGTTAGGCTGCTCCTCTAAACAGAGGAGTGTCTAAGGTGTTTGTGAGAAATCCCACAGTGGCAGTGGCTTTCCATGGAATACAGCTGAAGCCATATGTGTCATCTCCAAGGTGAAATGAATCCCATCTTTGGAGACTACTTACATATTTTTCTTTTGTTTAATGGAGCCCAAGATTGCCAGAGGACTCTGGAAACAGGGATTCTAGGCAATCTTCCACTGAGTTTATGTGCTAATCCTGCTGGGATCAAGTTACTGGAGCAGCCACTTTCCAAAAACATAATTTATGAAGATGGGGTGCCTCGAGGGAATGGCCTTAATTCTTCCTTAAGAAGTAAAGGAGAAGGAAGTGTGAAAGCTGAGATGCACAGCTTCTATTGTTCTTACCCAGCACCTGTTTCTTCCACCCTTCTAAAAAGTCAATTAACAAATGTGAGAAAAGTGACTAGACTTAAGGAAAACAAATTGCTGATGTTTTCAAAGGCAACACTCTGTTTTCAGTTACTGAAAATACACACTACTCCTCTCAGTCTGTGCTGTGTTAAGATGTATGACTCCATTCTAACTTCATAAAACCTAACCATGACCAAATGCCTTGAAATCCAGGAAAGCAACAAAATTTCAGAGACCAGATTCTTCAGCCACTGCATCCATCACCTGGTCTCACTAGCTTCAAAGGGGCAAGGCTGAATTTCATCACCCAAATAGTCTGATCCCAGCTGCTCATCAGCAGAACAAATGCTACAGACTCAGAAATCTTACAAAAAAAATTTCAAAATTTTGCAAGTGGTTTGCTGGTAAGACCAGAAGCACTGTAAGGATCCTTTGTCCTGTAATATCACTCTAAAGAAAATGAAGAGACACTTAAAGGGGGAAGAACAAAAACTCAGTGGAAAATAGCTTCAAACACTATGGAGTCCAACAAAATGACTCCTTGATAGGGAGGAATGTACTCAATAATTTATATAATTAAAAAGCAGTCTTGCCAATAAAGGCTTCTAATAAAGGTGTAATTTTTTACAATGCTTCATTTACACTGCTCCAGGATTAGTTCTCAATAATCATTTTGCCCTACTTATTTTTACAATTATCCAGCCATCACAGAGCAATAAAAACTTCGTGGTGACGTCTATCTGGAGGTTTTTGTGTTAGCAGAGTGAGTGGCTAAGTAAACAATTGCAATGACCACGTTGTTTTTCCAGGTACAAGGCTGTTACAGATGCCTGTTCTCTGCAGCCTGATATTGACTTACTGCCATTTGGTGACCAGACAGAAATTGGAGAAAGGGTAAATAATGTGAATGCTTTAATCTCTGCTTGGCCTTTGTATTAAGAAGACACTCCCTGATGTCACTCAGACACTCAGTTCTAGTCTGTATTTGGCTGCCAGACTGGTAAATAATTGTAATTCACCAAGGTTTACTACAAAAAAAGTTGAAATATTTTCTGTTTCTTCAGCTATTTCTCAAATGGGATTTTTAAACCAAAGTCTCTAAGTTTTTGCTTGCAGAATTTGATGCTGCTGTTGTTTACACTTTTCAATCTAAAAAGCCTACTGTGCTCAGAGCAGCTCTTCATAATTTACACTTACCTTGAATAATAACTTTTCTGATATTATATAAGGACTATGCTTGTTTATCAACAGAATTATCATTTAAATGAAATTTTTCATTTTTAATGGAACTCTATAATTGTAAAAAAATCACATTTACAAAGGCCTGTCATAATGTTTATTCAAGGATGCCTATTTCTGATCCATTTGAATCATTAGGGGATTAATTTAAGTGGAGGCCAACGACAGAGAATCTGTGTAGCTCGAGCACTCTACCAGAACACCAACATTGTCTTCTTGGTAAGACTTTTCTTTTTCACAAGAAGCATGCAAAATTGTAAAACTGTAATTCCATATATTTAGTTTATATTTAAAAGACCTATGGGGACTTGTATTCGACTCCAAAACCAAATGATAGAGATAGGAAACAAGCAACCATCAGAGGCAGGATCAAAACATCCTGGGAATTCCTGCACAGATGAACACTGGAAGAGTGGAACAGATTGTCTTAACTTCTCCTTGCTCTGAGTGGTGACCTTCTACCAGCACGGTCCCATAGAAATCAGCAGGATTTCTGATAAGGAGCCATAATGAACTGTCTGAGGGCTCAGCACTCTCCTGCAGAGTGCTGTGGAGTTGGACAGCCTTTCCCTTCTTGTTTATTACTTTTAAGGCATGTTAGGAATTTCAGGAGGTTCATGAAGGGGCTGTTTGAGCCTCTTCAAAATGAAGTACAGACTTCTTGAAGAAAAAGTGTTTGCATATTGATATCCTTGTCTGAATGTTGCCTTATTTCCAGCCACGCCCTCTCCAAGCACATTTGTAGTTTAGTTTGGAGGAAAAGAGAAGAGCTGCTAATTCTGCTTTAAATTTCCTGTGCCAGTTTCACATCAAAACTGGACCCAAGTTTGGCTTTGGATCCTGGAATTTTAAAATTTGGATGGATATTTCAGTTTTGGTGTTCCTGTACTCTGTCAGTGAGGCACCAGCACTAGACACAGTCAGACACAAAAAGTGAAACTGAGTCCATTGCTGTGAACTGAAGAGCAGTGGATTCCAGCTCACTGGAGTGCACCCACTGACTGGGTCCTAGTCACTAGAGAGAGATGAAACATCAGTAAAGACAGATGTTTTCTTTTTTAAAAATACTATTTTAGGAATTAATCTCACTTTTGTATCCTGTTGTAATATTTTTCAACTTGATGTGGTTGCAGGATGACCCATTCTCTGCACTGGACATTCACTTAAGTGATCACTTAATGCAGGAAGGGATTTTGAAGTTTCTGCAAGAAGACAAGAGGACTCTTGTTCTGGTGACACATAAATTACAATATCTGCCACATGCTGACTGGGTAAGAGAAGAAGTACTGGGGGAAAATTTCCTAAGGATGAATGTACACTTGAAGTTAACACCATAACATTTAATGGGATTATTACTTTTCTCTACAATAGAGTCCCTTTTAATTCTAGCCTCATAGCTAACTGCCACTTTAACACAGTTTTTATGGTGGAAGAACTATTTTATTTTTACATTATTTAAGTAGAATTTGTTTTTGTTCATTGAAAGGCATGGAGAATTTGATTTAATTGCAACTATGTCTATCCATTCTTTTCAATGCTTTTTATATGTTCATGCAAACATGACTTCCACGAGTTCTAGTTTATGAGCTGTGCCAGCAAACTTAGGAAGTTATTAATAAAATCTTGATTAAAAGGAAGACAGATATTTGCATAATGGTATTGTCACTAATGGTGAGCCATATTTTGTAGGATCCAGAGCAGTGATCATAGTATCTGTGTTGTTGAGTGCTGGGTGCTTTCTTCCCTAGATCATAGCAATGAAGGATGGAATGGTGCTTAGAGAAGGGACACTAAAGGATATCCAAACCAAAGATGTGGAGCTCTATGAACACTGGAAAACTCTGATGAATCGCCAAGATCAAGAGTTGGAAAAGGTAAATAGGAACATTTGGGCAAGGATGACTTTTCTGCAAAGAAATATTTGTCATTCAATTTAAAAAAAAACCCCAAACCATGTCTGAAGCAAGTTTTCACTTGCTTTAGGGCAAGTGGAAAAGTTTTCACAACTTTAGGGCAAAATAACATGACCTATAAGGAGTTTTAGGGGCTGGAATAGATTGTTCAGTAAGTGTGTGGTATATCCATCATGTCTAAGGACATCTTAGCCAAGAAACCCTTGGAAATGTGGTGCACAACTGATCCTTTGGTGGGGCAAGAGTTGGACCCAGAAACTTCCTATGGTATCTCTCATCATTTTATTCTGTTATTGACATGAACATTTAGGATTCTCTAAAGTCTATTTTTGAAGTTTTTATCATTCCAGAAGAGAAGGAAGGAAAAAATGGCAGAGAGGGAAAGAAGTGGACAAAGCTGAATTCTTTGAAATTTAAATTGAAAAATACTGTGTTTTTCCAATCTGTGAGTTAAATGATCCACATAAAGTCTCTTGGAGATTATTGCAAGTACTACTACAATTGGTGAACAGCTAATATCTCAAATTAATACTTGATCTCTCAAATTTATAAAACTTATTATTAATTAATAATAATAATGATAACCTAATTATTTCAGGATATGGAAGCTGACCAGACAACTCTTGAGAGAAAGACCCTTCGAAGGGCCATGTACCCCAGAGAATCCAAGTCACAACTGGAAGATGAAGATGAAGGTTTGTTTTACAATTTCATTTTATATAATACCATTTTTCATTGCCTTTCCACTTTCATAGCTGGCAGTTCTTAGCAGCAAAGCGTGACTCTATTGATGACACTTGGTAATAGTAGTGGAAAGTCCAACATTTTGACTCGTTTACAATAGGACCTTTTTAAGGGATTCTCCATATATTTCCCTAAACATCATGCAGAGATAAGGGTGTATCAAACCAAATTAATTGCTGTGCTAACTCACAGTGCCTGAAGTTATTGAGAGATGAGATGAGATAAAAGTACAGCAACAGAAAAAATTGTAAAGAAAAAAAAATGAGGTAGATGTCAAGAGCATGTCAATATTTCTCTTCCTCAAGTGCAGCCTGCAGGGCTGCAAGATATATGTTCTTATTATCTGGGATAAAAAATTAGATTTCATGTTTATACACCTCTGAAATATGTATTTTCCATAGCAGAACTAGTCCGCCATTTGTGTTTCAATAGAATGTGATCAATTATCATTTTAGCACTCCTGACTGAATGGAAAATTGAACTTTTTCATGCAAACAGATGATGAAGAGTCTGGATGGAAAGGTTTGGAGGATTATCTAAAATCTTCCAAATTGCTTTGCTGACTGTGTAATAAAAGATGATGAACAGGTTGGGAAAGGCCTGGTCTGTGCTATAAAAAATAAGTAGTGAAGACTTGGTTTATAAAAATTTTTCTTAATGAAACTGGTACAAGATTGGCAAACTATAGAATTGCTTAGAGGCACAGGGGAAGTCTTATGAAAATATATCTGAAGTGTTTGTTGTTTTTAAATGACAAATTGAATTTTGACTTTAAAATTTAAATTCAAATCAGAAGAAAAAAGAATCCAACAAACCTGGTAAAACAAGGTATAGTTATTATTGAATCCAAGCTAACTTGATCCAATGTCTGAGTCACAGAGGAGGAAGAAGAAGAAGATGAAGATGACAACATGTCAACTGTCTTGAGGCTCAGGACAAAGATGCCATGGAAAACCTGCTGGAGATATCTAACCTCTGGAGGATTTTTCTTGCTCTTTCTGATGATTTTCTCCAAGCTGTTGAAACACTCAGTTATTGTGGCCATAGATTACTGGCTTGCTACATGGACATCCATAGACAATGCAAATGAAGCCAGGAATGCTGATGAGGATAAGAGCAAAGAGAAGGTGAGCCAGGGACAGGGGAAAAAAATGAAAGAACACATGTCCTAAAGTAATTATTTGCTGTTCATCTGGAAGTAGCTGGATTGAAATGACAGGTACGTTATTATACAAGATGGATGGATTCTTAGTGTTAAAAGAAGGCAACTCAAATTTTATCAATCTTTTTGACCATTCAAAACTGAAACAGAAGCATATTTGAGGGTAAAAAAATAATTGGCCTTTCAAAGTAAGGAGCCTTACACTAAACTTTTCTATCTGGATTTTACAACTGGTCTTCTAAGTCAGTGACCCCACTTTCCTAAGTACTGGCTGTCAAGTAGTGTCCTGACAGAAAAAAAATACAAATGGAAGTCTTCAATTGTACTGCTTGAGTACAGTCTGCTTATAGCTGTAAATTTGACTCAAGTACAATATCTCAATGGAATGCACAATCCACTTGCTAGATTTTCAGAAGGCTTAAATGTGCTATAACCCTGGCAGATCAGTTTAGGATTTGCTCTTAGGAAAATTCATGATGCTTGAACTCAATAAAGTGGAACTTTCCAACATCTCTCAAATGCCTTAATTCTTGAGAGGCTCTACTCTGTTTCCCTAAGTTTCTTGGCTAACAACTCTTTGTATTTGTCCACATAATAGTCTGCACAGTTCTAAGAGCTGCCATTTCAAGGTCTTGAGGAGTAGAATAGAGTGAGGGATCTTAGAACTGCCAGAACTTCTAATTATGTGGACTTAATGAATTGCAGATCCATCACTGCATCACAGTCCTTTTATTTCCCTGATATATAATTATGTAATACAAGAGATATGATATAGTAGCTGATGGTCACCAGGTATTTTGGGAACTTCTTAGTAGAAAGGAAAAAATGAGTGTTTATTTCTAGGATTGATGTATTTGTTATTCCATTAGACTTATCATGTAGCTGTCTTCAGCATCCTCTCTGGAGCTGGGATTGTCCTTTGCCTCATCACATCCCTGACTGTGGAATGGATGGGCCTCACAGCAGCCAAGAACCTACACCACAATCTCCTCAACAAGATCATCCTTGGTCCAATCAGGTACAGTAAAAATGATGTCCCTGAAAAGCTACATAGTCAAAGCCTGTCCTCTTTGTAACTGCAAGGGTACTCCTAGGAAAATACTCTTGTATTTGACCTGTTTCCTCCAAGTCCTCTAAAAAGGAAAATAATTAGTGAGATAATCATCAGGGGAAAAGATTCCATGAGAGAACATGTGAAATTTTGCCCTTGTTTGTTATCTGGCTGAAATGTTTCAGAAAGCTGGCACCCCTTCAGGGCTGGGGGGTCAAGGACAGCTCTGAGGGCAGTTCAGGCTCCAGGGCACCCAGCACCAGCTCTGAGCAATGGCCATGGTGTCAAACCATGTGGACACCAAGGCTTCTTCTGTGCACAATACCCAGGGTCTCACAGGCAGCAGGATGGCCAAAAGGATGCCTGAATGACAAATAAATTTATCACAGTGCTTCCATGAAACATCTGGGGTTGGTGCCTATTAGAAGGAGGCTGAGCAGCACCCAGGAACAGACTATGATGTTTGGAAGGGATCTTAAAGCCTAATGGAACAAGGAGGAAAGATCAGGACACAAGACAGCAGGTTTTTGGAAGAGGAGACAAATTTTTTTTGGGAGAAAGTGCCAAAAGAAGCATTTAGACAGTCAGGATGGAGATAAGATGATCTGGTATGTTATTAATATTTATTGCTTGGTTTTAAGCAATGGCTGTACACAGCTCTGTGTTCTATCTGACAGGAGTTGTAATCCAAAACTGGAATTCCTCTACAGGTTACTTTTTAGTTTAATTTGTCCAACAGGTTCTTCGACATGACTCCGCTGGGGCTAATTCTAAATCGCTTCTCTGCTGATACCAATATCATCGATCAGGTAGATGTATCAATATATTCTGTTTTATTATCCCGACTTTGCAAATTCTCATGTTAATTCTGAATAAGATGATATGCTAAAATATTCAGTAGAGAAAGGCATAGCAAAACCGGGCTCTGGGAATGATAATAGGGACAGTAGAAGTAAAAAGTACACACATTTGTAGTAATGAGGGCATGTAACAATTAACATAAGCATAGTGGGAGGTGGTGGCTCTTAATTTCTTCATATGCAGACTGGTTGATTCTGTTGGAAGAGCTGGATTAAGAAAACATCAGATTTCGGGCTTGAAACAGGAAACACAGTAGAAAATAACAACTTTGAATATATGGGAGTAGGTGTGACAAATAAATATTCCGCCATGGCTGGCAACACATGTGGATTTAGTGCATACAGGGAGAGGAAGGGCTTTCACTATGACTGCGCATTAAAATTTTTGGATGAACAATAATCCTGAATATAAGGTTGATGGGAACATGGAATAAAAATCATGAGACTCTGAAACAGGGCATTCTACTTCTCAAAATGTCTGACATATTAAAACAATTTTCTCTTCCTTGCCAGATATATAAATGAGGTAGAAATGGCCTCTATTTCCCCATCTTTGAAACTCTGACCTTTAGAAAACAAAAACCTACTGACTCATTTTTTAACCCCTGTACTTTTGGCTATGAGACCCACAGAAACAGAAAGACTCCTGATATTAGGAGAATATCAATGAGTACATAGTAGTATTACTCCACTTTTCCTATAGGAAAAGGTTTGTAGTGGTGCTACCAAGGATTTTTTTCCTCATGGATGTTTTTCATTTCCCTCTAGCACATCCCTCCCACGCTGGAGTCTCTGACCAGATCCACCTTGCTCTGCCTGTCAGCCATTGGGATGATCTCCTATGCCACTCCATGGTTCCTTGTGGCCCTCGTGCCCCTGGGCATAGCATTTTATTTCATCCAGAAATACTTCAGGGTTGCTTCCAAGTATGTATTAAGGAACCATCCTGAAAGTTTCCTCCATGAAATATTGTACATAAAAACTGTGGTGGAATGTGAGGAGCCAAAAAAGGGGGAAACGGCCGTGGCATCCTGCTTTTGATCCTGAGGCATGAATTTGAGACATGCACTGGGGAATATTTCCAACTGACCTGGCTATAAATGGGGTATTTGGGGAAGCAACACCAACTGAATCAATTTTTTTGGCTCCAGAGTCAGATGAACATGAAGTTTGTTAATCAGATAAGCTTGCATCTAGTCAAAACTCCTCTTTGATATTTGAGGGTTAGTAAAGAACAGAAAATAACTCCCTGGATTAACATCAATCATGGCTTTTCCTTCATATTGGGCAAAAAAGTGCCACAGGAAGTAATTTCTACTGTACAGCTTTTCATATTCAGGGTAGTTTGGCTGGGTGTAAAGAGCACAGTTTTTTCAGCAAA
The DNA here is from genome assembly GCA_037013685.1 of Acridotheres tristis. Taxonomy (NCBI): domain Eukaryota; kingdom Metazoa; phylum Chordata; class Aves; order Passeriformes; family Sturnidae; genus Acridotheres; species Acridotheres tristis. Next base: position 64,646,860 of record CM072885.1, read on the forward strand.
AAGAGAGTCATACTTCTGGTGCTAAATTAATTCTATAATCTCGTAAAACATCTTCAGCAAGCCATTTAAGTTTTTTCTTAAATTCAATCCATTAGTCTTTTGTTATCAGCCAGAATCTTCCAAGAAGATTTATTTATAAGGAAACTCTGTAATCAGAATTCACAAACCAGAAATGTTTAAATCTGAAATAATTTGCTTAACTTCTCTGAGATGTTTCAGAAACCTTGTTCTTGCCCCACCAAACCTCCAAACTGAAGCTGTTTGTGGCAGTATACCAGATCTCAAGGTGGCTGACAAATCAGGAGACCCAGTTTTCACTCTCAAATTATTGTGTTAAATTAAACTCTTTTAAATCACTTGAGATGTGACTTGTGTTGTTTTGATGGACAATAAAAATGAAAACATCCAATTTATTTCCCTAAAAATTAGTCTTGGGAAATGTAGGATGAAGGAATAGCTTGAGCCAGTATTTGTAACTCACTTGCATGCAGTCCTTTGCAGGCATATAAGCCTCACTAATTTTTAGAAATGCAAATATTTACAGTATTTCTTGCAGCACTTTGACTCTTTGTTGTATTTTCCATTACATCTTTCAAAAACTTCAGTGTATTTTCCATCATAAATTTGAAAGATATTTATCATCAAAACATCAGCAGCAAACTCAGTTCCGTGCACTGCAACATTCAGCAACATTCAGCAGTTGTTTCTCCTAGCCTACCTAATACTGTGTGCAAAATTCGTAGGATTTTGACAACAAGTTTTAATCTCTAATGATCTGGACTTTCTTCTGTTTGTGCAACTGGCTGCTATGCCAATGGCAGAGTGTTACAGAAAGATGTAATTTTTTTTCTGTGGTTTGGATAATGTTCCTCTTTTAAAAGACTGGAACTTTTTGGACTTAAATATTGTTTCTCCATGCAGGTCTTGGAAGTGCCATTGCTGAGTAATTAGGGAAATTTATCACTCATATTATTTCTCTATCAGTGCTGTCTCTGCTACAACCAATGTTAACAGCACAAAGAGTAGATCTGCTATGTTGTGGTACTTCCAGATATGGGAAATGAGGCCAGGTTTATGTGAAAATACAGCTTTTTTTGTTAGGCCAGCTGTTACCATAAAGTATATGCACTTCCTGATACACAGACCCTATATATATATATATGTATATATAAATATATATACACGCCTGACCTAAGAGTAACAAATAACATGACATAAAGTTTAAAATCAATGGTTTTGAATTTAAATTAATTTTATTAATATATTGGAATCTGCAAGAATAAAAGAGAGACATGATAATGTCATTATCCCTGGGGGACAAATAGACATGTAAAGTGACCAAAAGTAGATGGAGAGGGCAGCAGGGAGATAATTCAAAGGCTTCTATGGCAAAAATGGAATGTTATATTCCCATTCTGTACTATAGAAATATTATTTTGCATGATCCTGAAAAGAATATATGCAACACATAAAATGTCTGTTCTTGTCTGCTGTGCAGCAACATTTTTACAGATAGAAATGTTTACATTGTAATGGGCATCTGCTATTTTTTGTACTCCCAGGGACCTCCAAGAACTTGATGACAGCACCCAGCTCCCTCTGCTATGCCACTTCTCTGAGACAGCTGAAGGCCTTACCACCATCAGAGCATTCGGGTAAAATTTGTAAAACAAATTATTAGAGAGAGGCTTGAGGTCAGGCTGGCCTGTTCAGCTTCCTTGGAGCATTTCTGAGGGCAAACTGTTGAATTTGAAGAACTTTATTAAGCTATTTCGAAAAAAGAGAATAGAGATATTTTTTTTCCTGTTGTTTTGCCATGCTTCTTAAACATTTTGCATATTTTCAGTAACACATGCATTGGTGTTCCACTGAATTAAAGATGATTACATTTTTAGGATATGATATTTAAACTTTAATGAGTCTGTTTTAACCATGCCTGTAACCTGGACAGCAGGGAGCTCTGTTTTGCCAAGCAAGCAGAGGAACTGTCCTTTCAAAACCCCTGCTATATCCAAGTGTCCCTGAATCAGTTCTGTGTTTAACCCACTTCCCAAGCAGGGAGACATCATTATGGCACTCTCCATCTGAAAGGCAGTGTGCAACTTGAGAGACTTTCCAAGCAAACTGCAGCAGAACAGAATTTGATCTTAATGTTGTAAAACCTGCCTTTGTTAATCAAAACTGAAAAATAAATTCTGTAAGATCCAGAGAGTTTTGCCAGCTTTCCATGCATATATTTTGTCTCTACTATGTGAAATATAGGCCAAACGCTCCTATGTTCACTCCATTATGGTTATGAACCTGTCAAAGTCCCAGGTTGAGGTTTTTTTCCCGGTAAGTGCACCTTCCACCCGTTCTGCACTATGCAGAATTCCAAATCAGAGCAGATCCCACTGCAGTTCTATTTCCACACCTATTTGATGAGCTAAAGGCTGTTTCCTCATGTAAAGCTAAGCTTTAGGACCTCAGCTGTTAGCACAGAGTGTTGCAGTAAGCCTATGGAAGAACAAGAAAAAACGTGTTGAAGAGGTGTGAGCCAGTGGTCAACAGGAAATGCTTTAATTAGCTTTATCAACAGAATGATGTATTGAAACAGGAAGTCATCATTAGGGCCTGATGCTGATGTATGCTGAATACTTCTCAAGAGATTCAGAGTGGCCTTTCATCACCTGAGGAAGGTTATGAACTCAGGTTATAACCTGAGTTATCTCCTGAGGAAGATGAAGGAGCTTAGCACTTTCTGAGTGGTTCAACGTTTTTTGCCTCACAAAAAGGCAGTGTGGGCTTGGATGGCAGAGAGCAAAATGCAACCCAAAGGCACCACAACAATTGAGTTTTTTTGGTTTTCTGGTGCCAATCAAAGCCATTTCATTTCCCTGCCTGTGCTCCACTGCCCACCAAACCTGAAGTCTCCTGCATTTATTGTCTGCAAGCTCGTATTTACTGATGGTCTTGTTAGTCATTCTCTGCAGTTTGGGTTCAGCATGTTCCAGGATAAAATGGAGCAGCTCCTCACATAACTTACCACAAAGCAGTACAGTTGGATCAGAGAGCAATCTCAGTGACCTTTGCTGTTCGTCATCTGACAGGATAGAAGTCTGAAAGTGCCCAGAAGATGAGCTGAACGTGGATGAAAACACAGATTGAGCATGTCAGATTTTCCATTAGGAGAGGAGGAGTTTTGCTGCCAGGAAAGCAGATGAGCAGAGTACTCAGTGCATCCTTCTTCCTCCCCACATCATTACTGTTACCAGTTGTTCTGGGGAGGTTGCTTGCCATGTTTACAAGCTGTGCAGAGGGAAATAAAATATCAGAAGGAAATAGCAGGGGAAAAAAAGGAAGCCTTGAAGAACAGGCCTTAGAGGTGCTTCACAGCAGGGCCCTGAGACTTTGAAATAAAAGATAAAACAGACACTGAGCTGGTGACTGAAGTTCAGCTGGTTTAATCAAGTGAGGTATTCACCAGACAGTAGAATATGGAAAAACAAAATGATTTCTTTCTGACTGTGCAAGACACCATTAATTGAATATATTTGCACCAATTGAGACTTCCCCATTCCCTCTCCTCCCAAAGTGTACCTTGGCAATTCAGGAGTCTGGCATCCTTGCACTGGTTTCTAAATGTGGTGGGCATTGTGTGGGGGAGAGAGGAACAAGTGGCAGTGGAGGTAACACCACTCTTTTTTCGAATTTAGAGGAGATCTATAGCTCTCCCTGATTGTGGTTTACCGGTTGTTTAGTCAAAGTGTGACTGGCTGAGAAAACAGCTGAGCTGAGTAGCTGAAAGATTTGATTTGCAGATCATTCTACATCCATATTAGTTGAAACCTTAGGGATGTCACCCCTATTGAAGAGCCCTGCAGCTGGCCAGGTAACGTCTGAAATCAGATTTAAGCTGACAGGTGAGCCCTCTGCCCTTGCTAGTGGCCTGTGAGGAGGAGCTGAGGGGCCACAGCAGCACTCACCTGTGGCAGGAGTGGACTACAATCCACAGCTGTAAAAAGTGGATCAGCTCTGGGTGACAAAACCTGTCCCAGCACCCTGGCATTGCAATCTCTTTGGGGGGGACAGTCTCTGGTCCAAACCCTAGTCCAACAGAATTGTCAAACAAATCCCTCTCCACTCCACGTGTTGCTCTGGCTCTGGGGAGCTGTGGCAGCAGATACACGTTCTTAGGGAGGAGCTTTCAACCCAAGCTTCTGCAAAAACAGAAGGGCAGAAAGTTTTGGGCTGGGGGGAGGGAAGGCAGAGCAGAGTTAATGCTTCACCCTTTTGTGTGTGAGCGCGTAGTGTGTTGTAATGTGACAACTTTGGTCTCGGCAGGCACGAAGCCAGATTTAAACAACGTATGCTGGAGCTGACGGACACGAACAACATTGCCTACTTATTTCTGTCAGCTGCCAACAGATGGCTGGAGGTCAGGACGGTACGTTCAGTTTTGTTCCAGCTACGGTTTTGAAACCTTGGAAGCAAACAGAGACTTTGCCTGATGCGGAGAAGATAATGAGTATTAATCTCACAAGGAGATTATACACAGAGTTCCTTAAAATAGATCAGGATTGTTATGTTAAACCCAGAGGGTTTTTTCAGCTTTCTTGGCCAGGAGTAAGAAAATACAAATCTGCCTCATCTTCTGCTGCTGTGCTGTCTAGTGTCTGAAGGGAGTGCAAGAACAAACATTTACATAACTTCAAACAAGACTTTCTCTACTACTGTGCAGAATCCACAGACCTGCCACAGCAGAAACAGTTTTCAAGGCAGAACGTGGCTTTTCAGTGGCATTGTGAACTGTGCCATCCTTCTTCCAGGATTGTTTTAGGCACACCGATCTTCCAGGTTTTGAAATATCTCTCCAGCAGCAGGTTTAATCCCACAGCTGCAAGCTAAACCCTTGCAGGGCCATACTGTTTGTGGTTTTATTGTTTGATATCAGGAAAAAGAGCAGCACAAAGAAAATGGTAGCAGGGCACAATGCAGCCACTGACAGTAACATAGGCTCCTGGGTTTTGTGGGAGCTCTCTATGAGGGATTTTCCTGATCAGAGAGGCAAGAAGAGGCATGCAAAGGAACTGTGATTTCCTTATTCATCTGAAGCAGAAAGAGCAGTGAATAAACAAAGCAGTGGCCTGATTCTGCTGGACATAAATAGCAACAGGCATGATTAATCCTCACATCAAAGGCTGTATGCTCACCTTCTTTTCCTGTTGGAGCAACCAAGTTATTCTCCATTTTTTATGATGGCAATGCTTTCCCTTGTGCTTAAAGCTTTCAGCTTCTTACAGCATCCAAGATCAGCTGAAATTGCTTCCAAATCTAAGACAGATAAATAACAGAGCAACACCAACCCTGGAAGAAGCCCGTTAATGTCTCACAGTCTTAGACTTGCTTACATGCAGAATAAATTTGGTCCAAAAATACGCCTCACCTGATTAGAGCATTAGAAATAATATGGTCTTGCCAAGGAATAGTTCATCTAGCTCTGCCTAATGGCACAGTGGTACTAAGATCACCAAAAATTTTGTGGGATTTAATAGCAGCTCTTAAGTCCTGTCCTAGCTGATGATGGAAACTCAAGACCATTATGCTGCACAGGTGTGAGTCACAGAATCCCAGAATCACAGAATGATTTGAGTTGGGAGGGACCTTCAATCCCATCCAGTTCCAACCCCTGCCGTGGGCAGGGACACCTTCCACTATCCCAGGCTGCTCAGAGCCCCATCCATCCTGGCCTTCCAGAGATGAAGCAGCCACAGCTTCTTTGGACAACTTGTGCCAGGGCCTCACCACCTTCATAGGGAAGAATTTTTTCCTCATAGCCAATCTAATTCCCTCCTCTGTCAGTCTGAATCCATTCCCCCTGAAATTTGAGTCTATATTCTGCTCATCAACACATTTTTTTTAGACAGATGAACTAGGCAGCTCTCATTTCAAATCTGGGAAGGAAAGAAACCTGACAGGGTATTACCAGACAGGAGGAGCAAAATGAACGGAAAATATGATCCAAAGTAAATGTAATGCAGACAGCAGTGGGACAGTGGGAATACCAACTATATCCCATTAATCAACACCTTGACTCCATGAAATGACATGTGGCAAATACTTTAAACTTGAGGTAAACATCAAGAAAATGGATTCCAGCTCCTGTAAAGCTTCTGCCAATAAAACATGTGTATGACCTGTATAAATTCTACCAAAAAGCTTTCCTGGACTTTGTAAAGTCTATGATACTTCCTTTTTTGGAAGGCAAACCCATATTTGAGAAGACCTGAAGGAGAGTGGAGAGAGTGGAATTAATTTGTTTTAGTGGTGAGAATTAGAAGTATCACTGTTATATCCTTCTCAGGATTTTTTTTTAATATGCTTATTAGATTCTTTGATCCCTGTTCTTTTTGGGGTGGCCACCATGGGATGCCCTAGCCCAAATGAAAATGTAGCAATTACTAGTGTTTCACTAGTGTTCAGCAAGTTGCTTTGAGTTTGGGCATTTCAGGTTGGGCATCATAACCATGACTTCTTCCAGGGGAAAAAACCAAACCAAAATTAAGGGCTAGGTGTCATTTTATAAATAATCCCTGGTAGAGCAGAACTGCTCCACAGATAAAGAAATGTTCTGGTTACTGCATTTTTTTTTCTTTTTTTGTCCCCCTGTCTCTCATTCCAGGATTACCTGGGTGCTTGTATTGTCCTGACTGCTGCTGTCACTTCCATCACCGAAGGGCCACACTCGGGGTTCGTGGGGCTGGGTCTCCTGTACGCTCTGACGGTACGTGCCAAGGCCAAGTGTAAGAACTTCCAGACCAACACATTCATTTTATAATATTTTTATGTGTGCATGGTCATCTCCCAGCTTTCTTAATCTTGAAAAAAAGAATCATGCAAATAATGGACTCGAGCCAAAGTTGAGAGAGTTCAGGGCAACTTGGACTTGCTTCAGGTTTTATGAGCCAGTTAAAAAAACACAATCATTCCCAGGCCCTGCGTGCTCCCAAGCAGAGCAGGAAAATTAAAAATGCATAAGAGGACCTGCTGTGCACTCTGTTTTGTACAACACAGTGCTGATTCCACCTCTACATGGCAAAACCTGCCAGGAAATACAGATTATTATCATCTCGGTAATCTTTAACCAAAGACCAAATGAAATAATTGAAACAGAAACAGAATTATCGGTTTTGCCCTTGGAGGGAAATTACTGAGATGCCCAACATTGTCAATGCAATTATGAATGGATTTGGGGATTGGGACCTTTGTGGGCATGATTCATCATGCCAGGTAGCAGTAGGAATGCAGAGGAGATGGACTTAGGGATGACAAGGTTGTGGTGGTCCAGTAGCTGGTTCATTTTGTCACTGTCATTAGCAGTGAATAGAATGAACAGTATTTTAGTGTACGTGGCTGCAAGAGAGGCTGAGTGTTCATCATGAGCACAGAGTGAATGACAATCACCACAGAGAGTAGAAGTATTCATGAATTAACCAGGAGAGTGGGGACAAAGGCAGGTTGATGGTAGTGGCAGGAAGAACTTCTGAAACCATGGCTGGCATGGCAAAAATCTGTCTGCTTGGAAGCACTGGCATGAGGAAGGGATAAAGGTGTGGGTGTAACCTTGAGAACTGGCTTTGCACATAAATGGTGGTGAGCTACAACAGAAAGTCCTCAGCAGCTGCCTTGGGGTGACCTTAGATCCCCCTCTGTGCTGCTGTTGCAATAGTGTGAGAATCTGTCAACAACTGAGAATCAGTCCCAGGGCTTCAGCTTCACTCTGAAAACATTCCTGGTAATGCTGCTTCATTAGCAGGGATCTGGAAGCACCAGGATGTCTGCATCATTCTTGGTTTCTTTGTTTTTAGCTAGTGTTTGCAAACAGTTCATTCTTGTGAAATAGGCATGTGCTGAAATCTGGCACAACAGATGAAGAAGAGCTGTAGGCACCAAGTGATCACCTGTCTCTCTCCTGCCCCACAATAACCCTGATGAAGTTTTGAAGGCAGCTGGATCATTACCTGTGTCCCCTGACGTAGCTGACTTTTTAAAATAATTACTCTTTGAAGCTAGGAGAGCGCTGATATTTGGACCTGGATGAGAGCAACCTGTTTGTATTAAGGTTGTGTTTACAGTGGATATCCTGAGCTTATTCCCTCCTCTTCTATAAACACTGCCAACTCCTTTGCACAACTGTGATGAAGCCTGAGGTAGTGGCCAGACTTTTTGGGTACCAGGCTATGTTACCAAAAATGCCAGATCTAGGAGAGCAGCCTGCCACTGCAAGCAGTAGTTCCACAGTGTTTTGCTTATCTGCAAACTTTCCCATTTCACTAACTTCCTAACTCAAAAGCTGGACATCAAATAAGCAGGTTTCTGAACAAAGAGGAGAGAATTCCCCACCAGGAACTCTATCTTAAGGAAAAAGCAAGTAGCCAATTCCTCTAAATTAACAACAATTTTTGCTGAATATCAGTGAAAGTTATTTTGTGTTTGCTTATTGCATCAGTATTAGGTTAATGGTAAAGAAGGGAGACTGGGTGATTTATTCTTAATCAAATCCTTATTTGAGACTCACCAAAATAAATGGCAAAGCCTTTCTCTGAATATGATTTGCATTTAGTTTTAAGTTTCTGAAACTTCATTCAGGTACATAAAATATCTCAAGTTTTAAAAGTTCTTAGCAATCACTTATTCCTAATAAGATCAGTTCTTCTTTTTTACAGAAGCACCTAAATATAGACTTAGGAAACAGATTTACAATTTTCAGCCTTAATAAGTCCTGCCTAGAAAAGAGTTTGTCTAAGTTACTGAATATTGTTAGAGAACTACTAACAATTATCTGTTAAAAGTAATACCCTTACTATTGATTTAACTGCTGATGAAATCCTTTTCATTACAAATGAGAATAAAATCCAGGAAGGAAATATTGCTGAACTGGTAACACATCTTTTGCCTCATATATTTCTATGCTAAAAGCTTCTCGTATTTTCCACAGAGAGAAATGGATTATCTAAATATGCAGAAAAGAAATTATCACAAAATCTTTTCAATATATTTGCAAATAATGAACTTTCTTAATCTTTAGTTGTAGTCTATGAAAGCTTAGAATATACATAATAGAAAATATTTCCAAGCAGCACTTTCAATTTTGGTTCTTTTCTGTGTTTGTCTGCTTAAAGAAGACATCTTTCAGCACTGATTATTAGATACTGAAAACAAGAGATTCCCTCAATCAGTCAGAGTTTAGGTACAATTTTTCCATATTTCTTCAAAAAACAAGGATGAGAATACGAAGCACCAAACTGCTGTCTTAGGGCTAATTGTATTGGAGTATGACTGGCTTCTTATGGATTTGATGCTGTTGCACTGAGTCTTGAACTGTTGTAATGCTAAAAAGAGACCCCCTGGGCTGAGTCAGGCCAAGGATTTTCATAAATGTATTCAACCTTTATTTATTTATTTATTTATAAAGGGTAGATTAATAGAAAGAAGGCTGAACTCTGTCCTTGTTTTCATATTGTGATGCAGATAACCAACTACCTGAACTGGGTGGTGAGGAATCTGGCTGATCTGGAAGTGCAGATGGGTGCAGTGAAAAAAGTACACAGCTTCCTGAACATGGAGTCAGAAAACTACGAAGGCTACCTGGGTATTGCTCTTTAATCTTTTGGGGGTTTTACATGGTAATGTGAAAGAATGGTAGACTTGGTCATGCAAAATGTGCACACCTCTCTGGCCAAAATCTGTTCTCACTGAGGTGTAGAAACTGGCACTGGTGTGAATGACAAGGATAGTTAAAAGAAAATATGTTGCTCATGTTAGTCAACATGAAAAAAAATCCTATCAAATGCCAGGGAGACAGAGCAGGACCCTGTAGTACATCAAAAAATACCACAGTTATAGATGAGATGAACAAAACATCCACGTAAGTTATTTAGAAAACAAAAATAAGTAAAAAATTAGAAATGTCCCATGCTTCAAAATCTCTGCTCTTTCTAGCAGATGTGGACTAAAGATAGGCCCACGTTGGCAAGCAGACCTCAGCAACTCTTCTCTGAGCTACACATTGGAATTTGTGCTCCACACACTTCAAACTGGCTTTAATTGCTACTTCAGAAGTGGTTGAAGTGCAAGAAAAGGCTCGTAGGTCAAGAAGCTTCCCTGGAAAGCCAAGTTCCTTAGTCCAGAGACAAAACCTGCTGTGTGTTTGCAAATCAGGATGAGACACGAGCTGTGATAATGTCAACAGCTCACACTTTGTGGCAGTAACAACCTCCTTCTTCAAGCTGCCCTTCCTGTGCTGGCCACTGACCCAAGGCTGTGCTAACCCTGCCCTGACACCGCGTTCTCCGCTCCTGCGGCTTCTCCCTGTTCCAGTGCCAAGAGAGGCTTTGGTATCTGCCCTCTCTCCCTGTGTGTGGAGATCTGGAAGCCAAGTGCCTGCCAGGCAGTTCCCAGCTCACTTGGCAGGGAACTGGAGTTTCATTTCTCCAGTGGCTTAAAGGAAGGTGCCCAGGCAAGAGAGAGGGGGAAAGGGGACTCTTGTAAAGGGTGATCCTCTGGCAGCACTCATTTCAGTTTGTTTTTCTGTAACTATTTCAGATCCCTCTCAAGTCCCCAAAGACTGGCCCCAGGAGGGGGAAATCAAGATTGAGAACTTGTGTGTTCGCTATGAAAACAACCTGAAGCCTGTTCTGAAGCATGTGAAGGCCTATATCAAACCAGGACAAAAGGTACCACGTCAAGCAATTGCACATCATCCTCATTTTGGTGCAGATCCTTGGTTACTGTGTTTTCCTTTCTAAAGTGGCAGAAGAACAAGATTAACAACTTGCAGTGGCAGATATATGCATTTACAGTCCTCTCTGAGGTCTCTGGGCACAGACCAAGAACTTACACTGATAAAAGCTTATTGAAATGAACTGATAAAAGCTTATTGACTGGGATCAGTTTTTCTTCTGAATGTCTCGTGTCTTTCCAAGTTCATCTTCCTTGCATAAGAGTGAGCCTGGATGGCAGATAAATTAGAGGGACACCAGACTGAACTGTGTAAAAACACAAGAGTATCTCACATTTCAGCATAGAGTGTCATTGGCATCCAGGCCAAAATGCTTAGAAATGCTCCCAGGACAAGTCCTCATGATGAGGGCCAGAAAAGGGGAGTGTGCTCACTGTGCTGCTTTGTGTTTTCCCTGGTGTGCCACCTGCCATTGGGAAGGACCTTTCTACTCACCAGTAACACAATCCAGTGCATCTTTCCCAAAAGAACTGCAGGTGTGAGTAAGGAGTAAAGAGTAAGTGATTAAGAGGGTACTCTGTGAGTAAGTGACATCCTCCGTTTTTTGCAGGTTGGGATCTGTGGTCGCACAGGCAGTGGCAAGTCCTCTCTGTCCTTGGCGTTCTTCAGAATGGTGGATATTTTTGATGGTCAGTTTTCCCTGGAATATGCTGTCACTCCTCATCTGCTCCCCTCTTATTTCCTCAGAAGAAGCAAGAAGCCTTTTTGATAGTTTATAACCTGGTTGTCTGGCTCAGAAGATATTTGATTAGAAGTGCTATACCTGGTCCTTCAAAGTACAAAGTGCCCTATTGTGAATAACACTTGGTTCTTCCAGGAAATGTTGTGCGCAGATTATATTTCTAATTATTTTTTTTAATTTGCCTATGGTCTGACAAAACAATATGCAATTTTTGAGACAGGACAAAAAAAAATGTAACTCTCTGGAGTGTCTAAATGTTTCCCTAAAGAATAACTGCATTAACTTATTATAGCTGTCAAAATATTAGCAGAGTAGAAACTAGAACTCAACAAGTCCATTCCCTTGATTTTTTAAAATTTTATTGTGTTTTCCCACAACTGCAGCAGAATCTGACTTAAGAGTTGGAAAAATGTTGCTATGTTTTTACTCCTGCAGCATTTAACTGTCCCTGCTAATTGGTATGAACTGCTTTTCAACATTTACAATACAGATACATGTGTGCTGTTGAGGGGATATAGAAAACCACTAGAAAGCCATCTTCTTGTTTCAAAGACTTCTACATTTCTACTTTAGCCATTGTGCATTGAATGTTTGCCAGGGAAAGCCTAGTAGGAGGTGGGAGGAGCTGATGCAGCTAATGTTTGCTTTTGTTGTGGTTCTGTGCCTATATGTGCCTATGGTCACAGGCTTCTGATTCATGACCGTGATTCCTGGATATAAAAATATTGCAAAGAAATAGTAACCATGCTTATGTCCAGCTTGACATTTCCTTCTACTTAAGTCTTCTTTCTGTATATTTTCTTTGTCTGCTTCTCCTGTATCCCTGATTTTTCCCAATGGGAATGTCTAAGCCTCTTCTAATCAAGCTCTGTTTATCCTTTCTGCACATCCCTCTCCCAGCTGTACCCATATTTGGTCTCTGTGCTGATCCACTTCTTGGTGGGGTCCTGACTAATAAAATTACATAATAAGGTTTTGAATAACTTTACTACAGCCAAAATTTCATTCATGTTGTTCCTTTTGTCTTCGTTATCACCTTAAATTTGTATCAGTCTCATTTTATTTCTCTCCTTTTGCTTTGTTCTTTAGTGTTTTCCTTCTCTTGCTCTCTGTTCAAACAACTTCTCATTTCTCTTGTGTCTTACTTGATCATCCCTCAATCCTTTCCCAGTTTCCCAACTCCTCTCAAACTTACTTTATCTTTTAGGTCCTCTCATCTTCTCTTTTCCTTGAGTACCCTGGCTTCCATCAAATATACATTTCCCTATTCCCCAGGCATGCCATATTAATTTTTCCCTCCTTATTCTACCCCATCTTCTGCTAACCCACTCTAATGTCCTTGTTTATGAAGAAAGGGAATTGTTTAAGTTTATGCAACCACCAATGTCTCAACCAGAAGTCCCATAACCTGATTTGGAATTTCTTGAAGTGTGAAAATAATTGGACTTTGCACCTTACAGATAAAATCTTGATTCTTCTGGCCATATAATTAAAGCATAAAACTACAATAATAGAAGTAGTCCAGCTAGGGGGAAATCTTCCACTGGAACAGGGTCACAGAGAACAACCTACAAAATGCAGAATCATGACAATAGGAATGACAGAAGGAATGACATGATCACATGTACAAAGCTCTGAATATTCATGTGCCTGCCAGTTCAAGGTTAAGTTCTCACTGTTGGGAGAGAGAACTGATGAAATTAATGTTAGGTTCATTCCAGGGAGGAGTGCAGCTCCCTAGTGAAGCAATCCACATGAAAACTGCAGAAATACCTGATGGAAATAGCCCTTACCATATCCTCATTCAGTTTGCCCTGGCCCATTCCTTTGCTGTAACCTCTAATCCCCCATATACATGCATCTATTATGCAAAAGAAACTGTGCCCCTTCTCAGAGGAAAGATCTTCAGCAACTGTTGAATTCAAGGGGAACAAAGAAAGGCACAGCAACATAAGTTGCTCTTGTTCTTGCTCTGTTTGGTTGTGATTGACCCATAATAGATGATCCTTCTGTTGCTATCATTATCACATAGAAGGGAAGACATGCAACTTCCTTTAAGGGAGGGTGGAGGGGAAGGAAAAGGAAAAGAGCAAGGTGGCAGTGTCACTGATAAGCTGGGACATCTCTGGCTTGTGTTATTAGATACATTCACCTTCCCCATGTGTCTGACAGTGCTGAGAGCTCACAGAGACAGTGTCCCATCATCCAGAGACCAGCCCAGAGGGGCTGTTGCACTTTCCCACCTGCTACGTGTGGATCATGTGCTTTGTGCAATTCCCTGACGTGTTCTGTGTGTTGTTTGACACAGGGAGGATAGTGATTGATGGGATAGACATCAGCAAACTGCCGCTGCACACGCTCCGCTCCCGGCTCTCCATCATTCTCCAGGACCCGATCCTGTTCAGTGGCTCCATCCGGTAGGTGAATGCCATCAGAGGGTGACAGGCAGCATTGCACAACCTGCCTGTCATGGGAGCTGTAGGACAGGAGAGGATGGAAAAGGCAAGGTGTTGAATCCCAGAAACCTGGGATTTTTGAGTTTTCTGTGCTTTCTAACACTAATCCCCTCAAAAACACTGCTTTTGACCTAAAGCCTTAGAGTAAGCTTCCAAATTTAAATTATGAAGTTAAAATCATGGGTGTGTAGTTAAACAGAAGTGTATGCTTTCACATAGTGAAAGGTTTTAAATTTAAGGTTTTTATAATATAGTAATAGATGAAGAACATGGAAGATTTTAAATAGTGTCTTTTTCAGTGCTCATTTTCCTTCTTCTTCATAATTTCAAGTAATAGTTTCTGATTGAACAGTTAGTGCAGCACTGAAGGTCATGGAAATTTAATTATTAAATGAAAAGTATAAATAATATAGGTGTTATTTCTCTGTTAAACTGTTTAGCTTTAAGAGACCTTGTAGCTAGCTAGACTCATCTCCATTTTGCTCACTTCTAGCTAGTGGCTAGAAGTGTTGCTAAACTTTGCACTTTTGATAAGATTTCATAAACAACCAAGCTTGAACACAAAAAAATCCATTTCCTTCGTGTATTTTTTAATCCTAGCTCTAAGTAAAAACAAAAACAAACAAAAAAACCACCCCAAAACAAGCCACTAATTAAGTAGTAAAAAAGCTCCTCCACCATTACAGCAAGGAACCTTCCTAGCTCAGTCCAATCCATCAGCACAGCCTGCCGAATGACACACAGTGCCAAGGTGTTAATTTTCAGAAACCTCAAAGTAATTGCAGTAACAAGACTCCTGTTATGGTTTTCTTTGCAGCTTTAATTTGGATCCCGAGTGCAAGTGCACCGATGACAGACTCTGGGAAGCTCTGGAGATTGCTCAGTTGAAGAACATGGTCAAGTCATTGCCAGGAGGCCTTGGTATGTCTGAACCAATCTCTGGGATCATGGGCCAATAATGGAATCATGCATGCACACAAATAAACAGATCCCTCCCATCCGACACTCTGGATAATCATGTAGGAGTGACAGGCTCATAATGAAGAGTCTCTCTTCATACTAGAGAGAATATTCTTATTAAAAAGATGAAGAATAGTCTGGTTTCCCATGCACTGTGGAAAAATCCTGCAACACCTCAGCGTCATGGTGGGATTCTTGGGGCTGTCCTGTGCCGGGCCAGGAGTTGGATTTTGATGATCTTTGTGGGCTCCTTCCAACTCAGGATATTCTATGATTCTATAATCATAGTGGAATAATTAATAAGAAGAAAAAAGAACAATTTTACCTCCTTTAGCAGAAGCCAGCTCTGCTAGCAGAGCTGTAAACACTGACAGAGCATTTTTCTTACCACTTCAGATCCATTTCATGAAGGAAACTTACATATTTATTTCCATGTCAAGTATACTTCATATTACTAAGATATTACTCTGCAGCCTACTAGATTTCCTAACAATTTGCACCAACTGTTTGTTTAGTGATGTATTTCTCCTTTCCCAAGAGGCTGTGCTCATTTTTTTTGGTATCCCTCCATCCCACTGGTCAGTCAAGGTTATGGTCATTGGCTTTTATGGGGATTTTGCTTGGCCCTGGAGTAGTGCACAAGCAGAGCTCTCAGGGGCAGCATGTCAGGGATGCAATGTTCACAGGAACTGGTTTTGTTACAGATGCCATGGTCACAGAAGGAGGGGAAAACTTCAGTGTGGGGCAAAGGCAGCTCTTCTGTCTGGCCCGAGCCTTTGTCCGCAAGAGTAGCATCCTCATCATGGATGAAGCCACAGCGTCTATTGACATGGCCACAGTGAGTACAGCAATTAGCTGATTAAGGATCTACCAGGAGAAAGGCATCTTCCCTAAGTGTCAGCCACAAAGCTGTGAGATCTCTGTAGCAGAAAAAGCTGACAGTGTTTTTGTTTCTCTCGGGATAAAATGAAAAGCTTTAGAGAACCCCAGGTGTGACATTTCACAGGTGTGACATTTCCTTGCTGGGAAAAAGATAGTGTGGAATATGCTTAAAAACGTGTGAATTAGAATGTAACAGGATGAAGTAACTGGAGTGAGCCTTTTCTTCTGACAGGAAAACATCTTGCAGAAGGTTGTGATGACTGCCTTTGCCGACCGCACTGTTGTAACAATAGCGGTAAGTATTAAGCCAGAAAAAGCTCTTTTTTACTCATTCCTCAGGCAGTTAACCTTGCCCTTCACCAGTTAAACGCCATTACGTAAAACTAAAAGCATCACAAAATAGAACTAAACCATGAGGCCAGAATATTCCCATGATACCAGAACAAGTCAGACACTTACTATCAACCTGAAGATTTGCAGTAAATGCAAATCATGCTATCAAACTAAAACACTTGGATCTGAAAAAAGACTTTACAGGGAATTTCTGAAGTCATTCTCCCTAAAAAATTGAAACCAAATGCATGGTTTGAACCATTACTGAAAGTTGCATCAAAATCTAGGTTTGAATTTTGCCTCTGAAGGCTGTGTATGTGTAATGCCTACAAACATGGCACAAATTCATGAGTTGAGATTTCATAATATCCTCGGCGTGGTTTCTCAAGTTGGGTTCTCTTTCTCTCTTTTGGAATAAAAAGCTGGGTTTACATAAAGGGAAGTTTAAAAACTGGAATCAATGGGAATTACCCCCAAAACAATATCTTTTCAACTAGGGGCTTATGATGTTCTTTCCCATTTTCTTGCCACTTCTAGTGACCAAATGTTCCATATATCCATACATACACATGCACAGACACATGGTGGATGCCATTAAGAATATTTCCACCTGTGACAGCAGCATTAGTCAACAAACAGAGATTTTCTCCACGAGATAAATACATGTTTCAACAGCTGTTTCATTTGCCGTGTCTGGAATCCAGTCCTGTGGTTAGAAATTACAGTCAGGCCTCCTGGAATCTGGTTTCAAGCCTGTCAGCAAGTAGTTTGTGTCAGGAAAGCCACTTAACCCAGCTCATTTACAATGTGCTCCAAGGTTCTTGGATGTGTAAATGTGGAAGATTCTAGTAGTGAGATTGTTGTCCTTCAGTTCCATGTTGTATTGTCCTTCTGTCTGGAATCTTACTTTTCTTTGGCTTTGCCTTTCCAAAGTCAGTGTCCCAAGTGAAACACACATTAAGCACACATTAATATTTAGCTTCCTTATGGAGCTGGCTTCATTTCTTCCTCTCCTCATTCACAGCTGATCCTTCCTTCACCCACCTGTTTTTCTGTTCTTTTTTCCAGCACCGTGTGTCTCACATCTTGGACGCCAATATTGTCCTAGTCCTTTCTGAGGGCTTTCTAGTTGAATGTGACACTGCCTCAAACTTACTCCTCAAAGAGGACGGCCTGTTCACCACTTTGGTGAAGACTCACAAGTAGACTCTCTCAGTCCACACTGTTCACAGGACTTCTGGCTCTTTGGTAGTTATTTTTGCCTCTTTAGTTTCCTTTCACTCTGCTTCCTTTCTCCTGCACAGCTTCTGAGAGGACAGTGCAAGAAGGTGTTTCTTGTGTGGTTCCTGGGTTTGTTTAATTTCATGACTATTTATGCTGATCATACCTAAATCTTAGACATTCAGCTGACATTGAAACTATCATGTCAAGGGAATCCAGCCCATGAAGAGATCTCTCTTTCATCCTGTGTTGTGAAATATCACACTTTTAAGAGTCCATCCCGTCTATACCTGATTGGATGTGTTCATATGGCCTTGAAATTAAACCAGTTTCAAACCTGTAGTCTACGGGATTAAACTGTTGCCTGGAGCAAACTTGAATTAGATCTCAGAGGGATTTACAGAAGGCAACAGCCCTGACATAGATGGAGAGCAGACTGCTGGGGTGCAGAGAACAAGGAGCAGAGCAGGATGCTAAGCCACCTGGCAGTGCAGGATGCTTCTCATCCCTATTTCCCATGGGGTAAGATGTATTTCAGTGGGGCCATAGGATTTATTCCAACAGCTGTGCTGTCCAGAATGGCAAAAAGTGAAGTTGATGCTTAAGTATTTTCAGGTTTGGTGGCAGAGGCTGTAAAGTAACTGAAGATCTCTTCAGGTTAAAGTACAAGGATCTATTCTAAATATCCCTATAAACAAGGACAGCCTTTCCCCAATGGGCTTTGCCTTGCATGAGGCCCATTGGTGAGAATTATCCAAATGAAAACCTCTGTTTGATTTCCTTCGTGGCAGCACCGGGTTCACACCATCCTCACTGCAGACCTGGTCATCGTCATGAAGCGAGGGAACATCCTGGAGTATGATACTCCTGAGAATCTGCTTTCCCAGGAAGATGGCATCTTCGCTTCCTTTGTCCGGGCTGACATGTGAACAGCCACACTATGCATTTTAACAGCTTCTTTTTAAACAGATGAAATGCAAAGATTTTCTACTCTAATGTCACTTTTACTTGTTTTGTTTTGTGTTGTTTTTTAGAGCTTCTTTCTTCACACTTCCATCTTCCAAAATAATAAAGCCTATTGCAATACATGTATGCCTTGAAGCAATAAAAATGTCACTTTTTTTCTAAGCTATTAAACTTCACACACACACACACATGCACACACAGAGAGAGAAGTTTTTACTTCCTGGGAATTTGGCATTTTCCTCAGACTTTTTACTGACTTTATTATTGTTTAAAGGGACAAAAAGAATGCACTGATCTTATAAACTGCATATGTTATGCTGGAACCAGCAATCAAATCGTGCAGTTTGTCAAGGAAGCAAGAGGTTCCCCAGATGCATTCTATCCCCAGAGGGAAAAATTAGGAAAAACATCCACGCCCATAACACTTGGGGCAATCTGCTGCATTCCAAAGCCATAAACTTTGCTCTCCAAGTTGTAGCAGAGGGGCAGTGAATGAGGGAAAGGAATTTCATCAGGAATAAGGACATTCTTCCTATGCTTCACTTTAGTAAGCACACTTCAGTTGTGACAGAACTATTTTCAGTGCAACAATGGTTTATTCCTACAGTCAGTTCCTAAATCCATATTCATTCTTCCAACTTTCATTAAAGATTCAAATCATCCTATGATTATGCATGCTTTGATAGGCTTAGAAGAATTTTGTACAGTATCTCAAGACTTTGTATTAAAATTGATCTGAATTTATAAACTTGATATTAGCCAATCCTTTATTCATGTCTACTAAAATATTCTGCTTGAAATGGCATGTAATTAGCAAACCACTAACTGTTTTATATGTCTTTAGTCCTTCATGTTCTATTTGGGGACAATGTTTATTTTCCTTCACACATTTGTGGCCTACCTCTAAATCAGATTTAATGCAAGGAGGTGTGATTTTGAAATTATTGCTATATCCTCAAGAATGTAGATGAAGTTAGACACATCTTTACATCAGGCAGTTTTGCAAAGGTTGCCTGCACCTGACTTTCACACATGGTTAGATCCTGATCCATGGGTAGTAAACTCCCAAAAGGAGTTTCACAGGCATATTTTCAAAGGTACAGCTTGAGAAATCAGCTTCACTGGTAATATTTAAGATGATTCTTATTCACCTGCTGCTACAACATTTAGGAAGACCACTACGTGCACTTAAGTCTATTTTTAGTGTCATTAAAATAAGGCAAAGCATTTGCCCCCCTTCCCAGAAAAATGCAATAATTTTGGAGCAGTTGTAAGACTTGAAATTGGGATTACATTTAGTCTCACTGTATAAAAAGGATACAGTGGTTTATCTTTTAAAATTGATTTTTGGAAGTTTTTATTTTCATTTAATTATTGAAATAAATCTGTGTGACACAACTAAACAAAAGAGCTCAGTCTTGAACATTTTATGAGGGGAAGTACTTCTGTGATTTCCCTGTCTACTGCTGAGAAAACATTTTTGTTATTTTCTGGATCAATTCCCTGTGCTGACCTTTGTCATTCAAATAAAATACATTTTAGAAAGCAGATGCCTGCAGCAGAAGCACAGATTGTTATCCAAATTTCACAGCCAAAAGGCCAAAATTATTCTTGATTTAATTTAATTGTCTTCAGTGAAAAAATAATTGGATTCCCTGCTGTCAGACTGGGTATAAAGATGAAGTACAAAAAGTTGTGTTGATCTGTGTGTTTTTGATGACAAGGCAATCCTTATTTATTTTGAGTGGTGACAGCCAGTTAAATGAGATCCCTGTTCCCACTGCATTAAAGGGTTGCCGTGGGCCTGGGACTGTGTCTTGTAGTACTTAAGAGAGGCCAATAATTAGCACCTCTTTTCTCTTAGGTTTGTCTCAGAGCCATTACAGGTGTGAGAAGCACTATGAAGTTCTTCCTTTTGCAAAGGAGCTTTGAATGTGAACACTGGCTATGTGTAAATTTACCTATGGACAGAGGAAAATCATCTCTGTGACAGATTCTAAATATTATTTCTCATTCCATCTATATTGTTTTTCTGTTAACTGTTTCTGGGAGAGAAACAGCAAAGTAGGAGTAGATCTCCTGTTGCCAATCATAGAATCACAGAATGGTTTGGGTTGGGAGAGACCTTAAAGCTCCTCTGGTTTCACTCCCTGCCAGAGCAGGGACATCTTCCACTGTCCCAGGTTGCTCAGAGCCCCATCCAGCCTGGCCTTGGACACTGCCAGGGATGGGACAGCCACAGCTTCTCTGTGCCAGGGCCTCACCACCCTCACAGGGAACAATTTCTTCCTGATATCAAATCTAAACCTCCACTCTTTCCGTTTGAATCCATTCCCCCTCCTCCTACCACTGGACTCCCTCACAAAGTCCCTTCCCATCTTTCCTGCAGGTCCCCTTTAAGTACAGAAATTGACTGTGCAACTTCTTGTAGAGCCACAATAGTGTTTCCTAACCTTTGCCTTACAACTGGTGGGTGTCTTTCCCACTCCTTGAGCCGGGTCTAAGGGCTGGCACAGATCAGACTGCTCCCTTTCTGTATGTGGCCTTTCATCAAACTCATCATAGCTCATAACAGCTCATCCCTGCTTCTTCTAAACTAGAAATATCCCACACAACCTTTACTGAGCCCAAACTTAATCGTGCTAGGAAACATTGGAACTTCCCCTGAGCAGTTTTGGGTAGCTCTGTTAAGCCAGGGGCATAAGCAAGGCAAAGTCTGCAGGGAGAGATCTCTGCTTTGTTAGGCCAAGTGATGCACACAAGAGGTATCATATGTGTTTTTAAGTCCCTGAAAAAGCTCTTTATTTGCAAGAGTGTGCCTGCTTTTCCCAAATGTATAATTCAGCTGAAAGAATATATTCTCCAATGCTTCTCAAGCACTTGGACAAGCCTCTTTTAGGTTTGTTATAGCAAAACACTTCTGCTATAAATTCATACACCTCCTTGGAACTCAGTGAGTACCAACAGGCATATAGCCCAAAGAAGTTTGCATCTCATTATATATAAAACCTCTGCAAAAAGCAATAATATTGAATTGTGTTCCCTTAAAATAGAAATCTAATTTCAAATGTGGTCAAGTAGTGAAAGCTGCTTGTACAATAAGTTGTTTAATGTAATTTATTGTGTTCTTTTTGCTTCCCAAAGCAATGGACTGTTGTGCTTTATTGTGTAAAGATGCCAATACATTCACAGATAATTTTGTTAATGCATCATGAAAAGCTGAAGGAAATGTCACATAAGCATTTTACACAAATGCTCATAGGAATTTTATCAAAAAAATAAATGGAGATATAATGCAGTTGAGTCAACAGCTACCTTTATACAAAAAGCTGTGGACAGGGGCCATGTTTTCATTATCATGTTTCCATTATCTAGTGTCAGAAGTTGTAGGATATTCCCCTTGGAAGCACTACAATCCCATGTCCCCAGTGTGATACTGCCAGTTGAAATCAACTCTGAAGTACCCACTGAAACCACAGTGCCACTTATAAAAACCTCTCTGGAGCAATGATTCTCCCACTAAATGTGATTAAAAGCAAAAATTAACTTAGCATATTTGCAGCCTCAAGTAGCATCTTTTAAAAGCCTTATTTAAAATTGAAATATGTTATGTAAATTCTCTGATATTAATTCCATGGTGGCATGTGAAGAACTCCTTAGTTTCTTTGGAAAATAAATCCTTTCAGAGGCAAAACTAAGAGACTATTAAGAAAAGTCTGAAAACAAAACTATAAATCAAATTATTTGTTGCCATGCAAACATCCCAATCATTTCCACGTTGGTTTTTTTACTGCTCTGTTTTTTCTCCACTAGAATTGACCTCTGTGCAGAACTGTGGGGGAAAACTACCAGGTATTCAAATGATGAAAATAATTGTCATGAGGCAGAAGTTCGCTGACTTGTACAAATTAGCAACTTGCTGATGCTGTTTTGTTTTGGCAGGACAGCTTAAAGTATTGGCTTGAATGAAGCCAAGAAGCTTCCAAATGTAATCTGTCATGAGAAGAGAGATTTTTAGAAAATCTATTTACTACATCTACTATTCATTATTCACTATTGATAGCATTTGTCTGCTGCTAGATACTACCCATGCAAACAGAACAGACATTCCTGGCAGGAGCTGCTCATTTCTCTAATATAATAAACCACATTCTGAACACTATAAACAAATAGTTATTTAAAATATCTTTTTAATTGGTTTCTACTAGGTGTAATTGTCACTCATGATGCGCAGGATCCCTCCTTCCATTTTCATGGAACACGGGGATTTTCATCCCATGAGCTGCTATATAATAATGCAGCATCCAGCTCACTACAGCACACTGCACATTTCAGTGGCCACTGCAATTCATTCCCATGTATGTATATTAGTCTGCTTTATACCTAAATACATTACATGGTTATACAACCTTTGGATTAAAGGTATAAGTAAGTAATGAACAGTTCCAGCTAGGACTGCCCAGAAGAGTTCCTCATAGCTACTCCCATGACATTTCTTAACTCTCCCTTTAATTTATTTCAGGATTTTCAGGCTATATCCATAAATATCACTTCAGTGTGCAGTAAAATATTTAACCATGTAACTAAGGAACTAATGCAGCTTCGTGTAAATGACATGGTCCAGAACCACCACCCTTCAGGATCACAGCTACAGACGCCCCAAGGCAGCATATTCTTCCATATTTAATGGTTATATGTGTTTTTATTCTACCAGCCACATTAGGCCCTTACTCTTTCAGCAATATGACCATTAGACTTCTCCATCAGAGGCAGGAAGGTGGGAATCTAAGAATCTCTGAGTACTGCAGATTTTCATGGCTTAATCATTCAGATTTGGGGCCATCTACTTCCTCAGGTCCCATCAGAGCATCTGAGATCTGAGGATTTGAAGTTGCCAGATATTGTGTGATAAGATCTGAAGGTGAGACATGGCATCTCCCTTCTGTCACTGGCATAATCTTAATTTAATCCTGGAAAAGCCAGCGAGCTAGAGAGGGGAAACACCTAAGGGACACCACACTCTAGAAACACAGCTAGAGGCTCACTGTAACCATGTTCAACCTACCTAGAAACTGATTTACAGCCTCCTCATAAATTATGGCAGGGGAAGCAAGGAAACAATCCCAAACTGGGGTTGCTCTTCCCAGAGCCCAAGGATAAACTCCAGGAAAAGGCATGTAACGAACAAACTTCACTATGCAACTTACATTGGACGAGGGGGACTAGTTACATGTATTCTGCTGATAAAAACTATTTTTGTCCTGCTGCTCTTGCATGAAACAGGGCGGGGAAAGGAGCTGTTTCAGGGTAACAGATGCCCTTAGTTTGCAGTTTCTGCTCTTTCATGTTTGATGGATGTCCTGCCAGCTCATGTAGGGAAGAGTTCACCCACACTATCCGAATATGGCTTATCAGCTTTGTGTGTCTGTGGAAGCCTCACTCTAAGTGCATGACATCTCTGGACGCCTGCAAAGTCATCCTATCTCTAAGCTAAGATTAGAATTTCAAACAAAACTTATTACAAAGCAGGATTTTCTGAAAGGGCTGGACACAGCTATAATGTGGAAATTTCAGATTCATGTCTAAGTGCATTATTTAATCCTGTTTTTTAGATAGGCATAATTGTAAAGTGATATTTACCATAATATCAGTAATGCTTGTGGGTGGAGGGGAATGAAACAGCAAGGAGACACATGAAGGGCCATAAGAAAACTGGACCTAAAACTGCCATCAATTCTGATCATTTTTTTTCCTGAAAAGGCTGTGTTCACAACACTCAGACACTCTGTTCCTTACCAAATGGGTTAGGAGACGTTTTGGGAGATTTTCCCAGCTATTACTTAAATCTCAGACTCAAGTGTGCCTGTGGCAACCAAGCAAGTATTTAAAAGGTCAGAGGGGAAGGGTTTTAGTAGCTGTCACTCTCCAGAGCATATTCATACACTGGAACTTGGGGAAATGGATGCTGTGCTCAGAATTATGTTTGGAGCTCCTGATCCTCACATCCCTGCACTCACGGCCTGGCAGGCTTCCTCAAAACTCATCTCCAATAGAAGTGAGGAGGAAGGCAACACTTCCAGTATTGAACAGGCAGAGAGGAAAAGATGGGATTTTATGAGCACTTTTCCTGCAATGTATGATGGTGGGTGAAAGGATCAGTTACTTTTGTTCAGCCCCACTGAGGCTGTGCCAGGACTACTTGTGTGTGTTTGATGGATCCCTTCCTATCTCAGCTACAAGAATTCCAGCCTCTGCATGGTGCCCAGTTAAGGGGGAGGAAACCTCCAGCAAATTTGTGAGGAGCACGTGGGCCTGAGAGCTCACAGGGGACTCCCGACAACGCCAGTGCTGGCAGTTTCTGTTCCACTTGAGCAGCTCAAGGAATGTTGCTCCCTGCTCCCTCTGGCCTCAAAGATGGGTTTGATCCCTTTTTCTAAACTAGCTGCTAATCCACACGCTGTGTGTCACACAGCTGCACTCACTACCAGCAGATACGGGGTGGGGAGCACAGCAGCAGCTTGAGGGGCTGAGTGAGAAGAGGTTGAGGCTGAAAACAGCCACACACGTGGGTTATGCTCTGAGGTGGCAAGTAAATAAAGCAACGTTTCTTGGGTGTTTCTGTGCCCCTGATTATAAAGCTGGGGATTTCAAGAACTTCAGAGGAAAGTGTGCAATTGGGCATGTGGCATGAGCTCATTTTTGTCAGAAGCAAAGTCATACAATTCAAGGATCTCATGAAGAAGTGAGGTCTGGGAAGTGTTCCACACAGTTCCCAGACAGTTACTTTTTGGGTTGCACCTAGTAGCCATACTGGGGAACATCAGTCTTGTTTCTAGCCCTAGAAGAGAACAAATACTTCACAGCAGTTAAATGGGAGAAGGGCAGAGGAAGAGAATAAGGAAAAGGGGAAAAAGGAAATGGAACAGGTTTTTTTCCATGTGTATTAAACCAGTTATTTCCAATAGCTACATTCAAGTGAGATGAATTTTTGGAGGCTGCATGAAATGAATGAGCCAGCCTCTCTAGAGCTGTCTCTGCCACCCCATTTGTAGAAGGATCATTTCCCAAGTTCTCCAAAGCCTGGCTCATGAACACATCAACAATGCTGACACTGCAGATACCCACCCAAGTGACTTTGTGTTTGTACTCGGAGTCTGGTAAGAATCTAAAGATGTTTGGCTTAGACCCTGATTTTTCACCTTCCCATCTGCCTAAAGTTAATTTCACGCATAAATATTTAGCTAATTGCCTAATATGACTGGGGCTTTGTGTCTGTCTCTCCTCTGGCTACTGGGTATGTGGTATTAGCAAAGGCCAGTGCTGGAGAAGTTTCCAGGAATCACTCATCTATTTAAAGTTAAGCACGTGCATGTGTTCAGCAGGGTGGATATCTTCAAGCTGAGGATTACACTGCCTGTCAAATGTGCCTTCTCAGTTTTTCCAAGTCCGAATATGCTTAAACCCTTCCTGATTGCAGAAGGCCTGTCAAGCTCTTCCCTAGTTTCCCTAGTTTACAGAGTGGAGGTATGTTGTTCTATAGGAATTTTATACTCCACAGGTGATTCACTTGAGTGACACACAGAAAAGTTTGGAACCTCCCTACCGTACACACACACACACTTCACACATTTTCTCACACTCCTTGGATACAAAGGAGTTAATTTGACACAATCTCTGCACTTTGCTCCACAAAAATCTAAATTTAGATATTTGATATTTTCATGAAGCTGATGTACTGTTTATTATCTTCCCATTACAAACCCTAAGACTTCAGGACCAAAAAAAAAAAAAAAAAACCACAAAAAAAAAAAAAAAAAACAAAAAACCAAAAAAGCTGCAATTTCCAAGAATGCAAGTTTCCATTAAACACAAGAGCCAAAATTGTTAACCTCAACCAGTGGGAAAGAGAAAGAACTTCAGGGATTTCACTGGGGAGGTGGGGGAGAGGTTTTCATTGTAGATAATTCCAGATAATTCCTACTACACCCATCCCAAATACAAATCCCCATCTGCCAGTGCCCATTGCCCACTGAACATTACAACGGGCCTGATGCTGCTCAGCAAGAGCTGCGACCCGTGACATGTCTCTCCTTCCTTTCTTGCGGAGACAGGTAATTAAATTTGTCCAAAGCTGCAAAGGTCATGAGATTCTGGCTTTGGTCCCCCAAACACTTACGCACAAGCCTCGCTTCCTCTGTCTCAGCCAGATTGGAGAGAAGATAAAGTTAGGAAGGCACACACTCTTGGCTTGCCAGGAGAAGCAAGCAGGCGCGCAGCTTTGTGTAACTAGCGAAATGGCACAGACCAGCAGTGTTAGCACCTTGCTCCGCTGTTAAATGGGCTCCTGGAACCTGCCTAAAACCCCCTCAACCCACTGTCCGCAGGCACCGCGCAGCGCACGGAGCGTGTGCGCCCGTGCTCCGCATCTCGACCGCGGCTTACTGCCCCGGCTCCGCATCCCGAGCCCGAGCTCCGCCTCGACTCCGCATCCGGAACCCGAGCCCCGCATCCCGAGCCCGAGCCCCGCATCCCCAGTCCCGGCCCCGCATCCCCAGTCCCGGCCCCGCCCCGGCCCCTCCGCGCATCCCCCCGAGCCACCGCCCCGCTCCGCCCGCCCCGCTCCGCCCGGCTCGGCCTCGTCCCGCCCCGTTCTGCGGTGAGTGGCGGCGGGGCCGGGGGCTGGGGGGACCTTGTGAGGCGCCGGGGGGTTAGGCAGCCCTGCCCTCCCCTGGTGGGACGGGCCAGCCGCCGAGGAGCCGGGCTTTCCATGGGTTTGTTCTGTCACCCGTTTCGGGACAAAGTTTGGGAATAAAGGGAGAGTCTCCCCGCTTGATCCCGGAAGGGAAGGAGAGCTGCGAGGGAAAATGAGACCGCCTGCTCCGAGGAGTCCTGTTCCCTGCCTGCCGCACCTCCAGCTCAGCTCCTTCTTGTGATGCTCTCGGGGAACGGGGCAGGGGCTCCCGGCGGGCTGCTGGATGCGCTGCGGGGCTGCAGCCGTAAGGAGGGAGTCTCCACACTGTCTCCGCAGATTAACTTCGGCTCACACCACAGACGTCTGATTCTCCAGATCCTGAAGGATGCGAGTAACTTAGTGCTTCGTATTCCGGTCCCCATCTGAGCACTGCTGTCTCCCGGAGAAACAGCCTGAGGAACCCAGCTGGTGTCTGTCACGGTACTTTATACCGACTTTGTGAGACTACTGTGCAGCCTCCCTTCCTGCAAAGAGTCTCCAAATAGCATCTTTCATTTCTGCTCCGAGCTGATACCGACTGTTCATGTAAAAATTATGGTCTGAGAGAGGGAGGACACTGTTAGAACCAGCATTTAATGTAGTGGGTTTGGCAGGGGGCATCTAATCGGGTCTTCTTGCACAGGTGACAACTCTGACCAGGTTCTCTCTATTTTGCAGGGTAAAGTGAACCCTGCAGAGACTTGCTAGAGGAACCACCCTCCCATTTCGCATCTCGCTGAGTGGACTATGGTGGCAGGAAGATGTTGGCTCGCAAGAGTATCATCCCTGAAGAGTATGTGCTGGCACGGATCGCTGCCGAGAACCTGCGCAAGCCGCGCATCCGCGACCGGCCACGCAAAGCCCGCTTCATCGCCAAGAACGGCGCCTGCAACCTGGCCCACAAGAACATCCGCGAGCAGGGGCGATTCCTGCAAGACATCTTCACCACCCTGGTGGACCTGAAGTGGCGTCACACGCTGGTCATCTTTACCATGTCCTTCCTGTGCAGCTGGCTGCTCTTTGCCATGATGTGGTGGCTGGTGGCCTTCGCCCACGGCGACATGGACCCGAGCACAGAAAACCCTTCGAACAGCACAAAGTGGACGCCGTGCGTGACATGTGTCAGGTAAAGTAGAGTTTGGTGGGATGAAGGAAGGGGGGGGACAGAGCTGCCTGCTGTCCTGGTGTTGTCTGAAGTGCAGTTTTGGTTTACATGAACTGTTGGGTTTGGTTGAGACAGTTGAAAAGGGCAGTGTTTTCCTCTAGATTGCGTAAACTCAGCAAGCCTCCCGGGCTTGGAAAATACTGTACTGTAGATGTCTTTGATTCCTTACAGGATCTGAAAGAGAGGGAGACCTGCTGCTTTTCATGTGTCTCCACACTCTGTGGGTAACTCGATTGCCTGTCGAGATAAGAGCCTGCTGCAAGAGTGGGTATGTGTTATATGTATTGTAACGTTGTCTACGGCAGCGGGAGCATCCCCAGCGCCACGTCGGCCAGAGGTGCTCCCTCCAGAGCAGTGCCCCAGAGGCAGGGAACCAGCTCTGGGTGTTAGGCAGGGCACCAGTCAGAGGTGCCAGGAAATGTGTCCCTTAGGACAAAACTAAGTGTGCTTCAAGATGACTCTCATGAGAGTGTTAAATATGCGAGGCTTTGAAATACCTTGGTGAAGCCATAGGCCAGCAGTTGGACAGAGGAACACTTTCCACACTGTGCATTTGTGTCAGAGAGTGAAAACTTAAGGGATGACTGGATTAAATGTCACCTGTTGAACTATTTTACTCTCTGTCACCAAAGCCATGACAATTGTCAGGGCACTGATAAGCTGACACAAACATAAATGGAAGAAAAGACTGAATTGCAGGTGGGGTAAGCCATAAGATCACTTCAGGATCTCATCAATTAAATCTGCTTTTTTAGCACTAGGTTTTTAGGTAGTAAGTCCTGGTTCTGTACCACCAGGCTGCCCCAGATCACCTGCTTTTACACATTGAAATGCTGTGAGGGTCTGGGGGCTGCAGGGTGCTCTGAGACATCAGCAAATCCATTTCCCTTTTCTCCTTTCTCCCACAAAGTCTTGAGGTACCTCACCAAGTCTGAAGGGACTTTGTATCTGGCTCATGAGGTAGCAGAGATTTAATTCTCCCTTTGTTTTGACACTTTTTTCTCTAAATGGGGGTTTCCCAAGGTAAAAGAAGAGGGGATTTTTCCAAGCTACACTTCACTAGGTTGGGGGGAATTGGAGCAGGGGTTGCTGTCTTATTTCTTTTCTGATGTCTGGCCACAAGCAGTTTCCTCTGAAATGAGATGTCATGACCCAGCTTGCACCCGCAGGAGCGTTACCCCCGGCATTTCTGGGATTTGTGGGATCTGTCCAACCAGAATCAGTGAACAGCTACAGCCCTGCAGCCCTCCAGGGTCAGCTGAGGGGACATCCCTGTGAGTGGCTGGTGGCTCCCTCAGCGTGGCTGCTGTGTCACCCTGCAGATCCTGAGCTGGGGACCAAGGGCTTCATGCCACTGGGGCCAGTCACATCCACAGCCAGGACTCTGCTCCTGTTCCCTCCCATAGCTGCCTGTGGCTCTTCCAGGATGTCCGCTGGGAAGCACAGTGAATGAATCAATAACATTTCAGGTTTAGCCCATGCCAAAGAACACACACACCCCTCCCTTGTGGGGTGTCCAGGCAACAGCTGATCCAGCACCCATGGAAAGCCAATGGGTCCAAGCCATGGGAAATCTTTTCCTTTCCTAGGGAAATCTGGCTACCACTTTGGTCAAGGTCATGAAGTAACGATGTGATTGCTGACATCTTAAAGAATGGCAAGTTTTGGGGTGTAAAATAAATTTAGTATTTCAATGCCAAAATCATGACAAATAATTTTTAACCTACTCCCCTGAGGTTTAGGCCCACAGATATTTCAGGAGTGCTTTCTTGGGTAGGTGCCATTACACATTTACGGGAAAACCTGGATTTGGAAATTTTAACCAGTGCCTAGAGCTTGCACAGCTTGTGCTTCATTCTACAAAGTACTGCCGAAATTTCTAAGCCTCACATCTCTTTGCCACAGAAAGCAAACATTATCCAAAAAGGAAAGCTGCTACACAGCTCTGAGGGGAAGGACCTGGGAATGGTGTGATTTGCACTTTCTCTCTCCCATTTCACATGGTTAAAATGCTTTCCAAACTTGCTCTTTCACTTACTTCACTGTTAAAAAGGTGGATTGCTTTTTTTTTTTTTAAACAAAGAAAGTGTATTACTAAGGGAAGTCAGACTACTTACTGAACAGAGTTTTAAGCTGAATTAAACTGACTGAAATTGAATCCAGAAACTTCATTCTGCATGTAACTGAATATTCATGATTATAAGAAATTCTGTGGATTATATTAATTAACTCCTTTGTCTCTGATTTCTTCAGAGTGAAATACAAAATAATATATATATATATTATATATATATAAAATCCCTCAATACAAAGGAATTTATTAATGACTAAGAAAAATAGAAAAGGCAAAAAAAGAAAGTTATTTCAAAGATACCTGTGCAGAGACTGGTTGGTTTTCTGAAAGATGGACTTTCTCATTGCCCAGAGAATTATCCTTGATATAGCCTATGCTATTTAAATGTGTCCTCCATACCCCAGTGAAATTATGGCTAGAAAAGAAAAAAAAATTAAAAGCAGATTAATTGAAAAGCAAAGCAAACCCACTGAATGATTTAGACCCATCTTCATGGGCAGGATATATTTACCACTGGTATAGCCCTGTAAGCATTGGGATGCTTCAGATTTATTAGATTGTACTGGAAGGATGTATCTGGAAGGAATAAAGGAATAAATAAATGTAAAAGGAAGTTAAATAAATGTAAAAGGAAGTTTTACAGAGGATATGACTTTGTGGCTCTTATAAATAATGTATTTTGGGAAGTTTGTGGACAACATTTTGTGACGTCCAGCACCATAGCCTTTTAGTGCATTTAACTTAATCCACACTTCTATATCCCACTTCTGTGCTGAAATTTTCTACCTGGTCTTGCCCTGGCAGTGAGCTGAACCCAAGCCCTGGGTCACAGCACAGTCCTGATGCCAGGATGTGCAGAGGGATATCATGGGGGCCACTGGCCTCTCTCTGTAGTCTCATCCTACTCAGTCACAAGGTGAGCAAGAGTTTGGGAAGCATCACAAATCTGGGAAAGCCCCTTTTCCCCAGTCAAGAAATTCTGGGTCACGATTCAGGTAGTATGAGTGAAGTGCTGTAGTTTTCCCTGTTTCCTTTTCCTGCACAGGCTGGTGGAATGATCTGTGTGCCAGCTGATTGCCCATGCTTACCAAAACCACCTCTCTCCACTAAGGGCTTCATGGCATGGAGAGGGTGGAAAGCCCAGCAGTTCCAGAGCTGTTCAATAAACCAGTGGGCAGCCTGTGCTCCTGGACAGAGATTCCCTGAACTGCTCAGGGTCACCCAGATGGTCTTTGAGGAGCTCAGGCACCGAGGTCTTCCCTGCCACCATTAGACACTACACCAGCCACACAAATATCAGCCACCAAGCATGCAATGCTTTGGCTGGAGTTAACAGAAGGCTTATGTGTACTAGAGCCATACAAACAAGTCCTTAAGCTTGTTTCTGGAAGTATTTGTTAACAGCTTCTCAGTCTGTGCTCCATGTCCTGAGAGTTAACTGGGTGCAATCTTCCCCTACAGGTCTTTCACCTCCGCGTTCCTCTTCTCCATTGAAGTCCAGGTGACCATTGGCTTTGGGGGCAGGATGATGACCGAGGAGTGTCCCCTGGCCATCACGGTCCTGATCCTGCAGAACATTGTGGGGCTGATCATCAATGCTGTCATGCTGGGCTGCATATTCATGAAGACAGCACAGGCTCACCGGCGGGCTGAGACGCTGATCTTCAGCCGGCAGGCGGTCATCGCTGTCCGCAATGGCAAGCTCTGCTTCATGTTCCGGGTGGGGGACCTGAGGAAGAGCATGATCATCAGCGCCTCTGTGAGAATACAGGTCGTGAGGAAGACCACGACCCCTGAAGGAGAAGTCATACCCATTCACCAAGTAGATATCCCTGTGGATAACCCCATTGAAAGCAACAACATTTTCCTGGTGGCTCCCTTGATCATTTGTCATGTCATAGACAAGCGGAGCCCTCTTTATGATATCTCTGCTTCCGACCTGGCGCTCCAGGACCTGGAGCTCATCGTGATACTGGAAGGGGTTGTAGAAACCACCGGCATCACGACACAGGCGAGAACGTCCTACGTGGCAGAGGAGATCCTGTGGGGTCACCGCTTTGTGCCCATCGTCACCGAGGAGGAGGGCGTGTACGCCGTCGACTACTCCAAGTTCGGCAACACTGTCAAAGTGGCTGCACCGCGCTGCAGCGCCCGGGAGCTCGATGAGAAGCCCTCCATCCTCATCCAGACCCTGCAGAAGAGCGAGCTGTCCCATCAAAACTCCCTGAGGAAGCGCAACTCCATGAGGAGAAACAACTCCATTCGGAGGAGCAACTCCATGCGGAGAACCAACTCCTCGCTCATTGTGCCCAAAGTGCAGTTTATCACGCCCGAGGGGAGCCAGAGTGCCTCAGAAACGTGATGCACAGCTTTGTGCCAGGGCACTGGGCTTCAGAAAAAGGAGGCACCTGTGGTGTTTTGCTTCAATTTCCTTTTACTTTAAAAAAGCAAGAACACACTGAAGAAGACAACCGTGCAAGAACTATTTATTCCATTACTTACTGAAAGCACCGCCTAATGGCATTAGAAAACACCTTAGCACTTAGTGTATGAATTATTAAAAATGGCACGTACACTAAAGAAAACACACTTCACTCATGTAATATAATGTGTATTTATACTTGTTTTAATGGCATGCTGATTTTTAATCATATTTTTCCTATCAAGCATCTCTTTCTTATCTTCTGCTGGCTGTCACAAAATGTGGGGCTGTTCTATGCAAGTGAGTGCTTCATAAAACTTATGTATTCAACAGCTCCCATGGATTTTCTGCATGACGTTTGGATATTGATCTTTTTGTGTGAATTCCTTGTCCTCTTAAAGGGAGTAACTAAATTCCTCAAGGATTTCACTGGAGAAGAGCCACCATTTCACCTTTGGTTTCCAAGGATTTTTCTTTTTTGTTGGTTTTTGGCAAGGGCATTTGGAGAGAAAATTCAGGTCAGGTGAGTGACCTGTCCATCCCACAGGAAAGCTGGTGTCACTCCAGGCAGGAAAACCAGTGAAACGATGGAGTGCTGTTCCTCTTCTCAGGGTGATACTTGGCTGCAGGACAACACACATCTTAGACGAGCTGTAGCCCTAGCTGAGAAATCCCAGTCCTCCTGGCTGCCCACCTGGGCATCTGTTTCACTGAAATTATTCACGCTGGAAAAAGCAGGTGCCTCTTTAACATTCTTTTCATGATGGAAGACCAAATCCTGTTTTGTTTTGTTTTCTCTGATAGATTCATACATGGAAGGAAACATGTGTACTTGCTTCATTTACTTTTCATAGGATTAAGTCTGCTTCCTCTAGAAGTAGGTTATTTTTTGCCAGTAGGAACTCATGAATGGGAATGAGAGGGAAGCCTGCCAATAATATTAGAGATAGTATTTTCAAAACTATCTGAATGCTTTTCAGGGGGACTTGGGTGCTGCTGCTGAATTCCTGTTTTATAACAATGCCTCACCTGTGTTCATTATATAACCTAGCACTGAGAATTGGTGTGAAGAAGCTTTCCTCTTCAACTTAAAATGGGCATTTGTTACCTGGAGTCTTCCCATAAATGTCATCACAAGTTTTTCTACAGGAATACATAATACAACTGATTCTGTCACATTTGGTAGCCTAAATTGATACATGGATTTTTTTCCTGTGTGAATAAGCATAACTATGGATAAATTCCCATTCAAATCTCTTGCAGAAATTGTCTTCTGTCTGTGGCTTGAGAGAAGTACTATCCTTGTTCTGACCCTCCAAGCCACTCAACCATTTAAAATTTGCTTTTTCCTGTAAGGTGAAATAGTCAAAAGCAATGCTGGATTTTCATTCTCTTTGGAAGTAGCTCATCAGCAGTTGTTGGATGGATGGGTTCAGGCTTCATGAGGTGTTGGATGGTGGCACAGAGGGGCATTGCTTGGAGTTGTGGACTCCCTTCATTTGGAACCGGTGCTCTCCAGAACAAAAACTGACAAAATACTTCAGCTGAAGCAGCAGAGGAAACCAAAGTTTCTGCTGAAAGCATTCATTCCCTGGCCTGCCCGTTAATGTTCTGGAAGGATGGATGGTGAACATCTGGAGAAATTAATCTGCCCGTTGTGTGTGCAAACAATGATCAGCTACAGCTTCCAAGAAGAGTCGGAGTGAAGCACATACAATTTGTCTCTGTCCTCCATTTCCAGGACTGTGAATTTCTCTGAGGCTGTCTGTTGGATACATGGTTAAGTCAGATGCTGTGCAAAAGCAGGTTTTATACAAAATAACAATAATAAAAAAGTTACAATAATGTCTTGGTTTGAAAGACAGGTGTCTGCCAAGGAAGGCAGGAACCTCCCTTGGAATGGAAAAAATATGACCCCCTTCCCTCCGAATTATTACAACTTTGAAATTAAGGGGCTTTCAGGCAAAGATATGGGGAAAGGAAAAATTCTTTACTAGTATGTACAGCAAGGCAAACAAACAAACAACAGCAATGGGAGCAACACAACCAGAAGCACAAACCCAGTCCCAGCCTCTCCCTTTCCCTCGGTGCAGTTCCGGGCACAGCCCGCAGGGGCGCTGCTGGCTGCCGGCCAGGCAGGGGTGATGATTCCTCCGCGCCTGCAGGGGGCGCTGTGGCGGGAGCTCGGCCGCGCCTCCCTCAGGCAGAGATGGCGCAGCAGGAACTGCGGAGCAGCGGCTGGGACAGCAGGGATGAGCAGGCACCAGAGTAGCAAAGGAAATGTATCAGAAACTGTGCAGCTGTAGCAGGGGTGTCCTGGCAGGCAGGGAGTGTGGGTTAGAGTGTAGCAAAAAAAGCAGAGGGGCTGGGCAGCCGGGCTCCTCCCATAGCAGCTGTGGCATGTAACCAGGAAGGGAGTGAGGGTCAGGGTGCTGGGTTTTTCCCCTGAGGCACCCAAATAGATGGTGAGGGTCCCTTGCAGTCAGACTGGGTGTTAAGAAGGTCCCAGTCCAACAGCTGCTCTTATGAGCAAAGGATCACCCATAGTAGGAGACACAAGGAAGGCCAAAAACTCCATAGTGGCAGCAAATCCTCTGGGCAGTGACTGCAGACCGGCTGTGCCTCCTCTGATGCCGAGAGCGAGAGAACAGGAGGAGCCCAGCCCAGCCCAGCCCCAAACCACCCAGACAAAATCTCATGGTATCTCCAGCCCAGCCCAGCCCCAAACCACCCAGCCAAAATCTCATGGTATCTCCATCCTTCCAAAGAGAAATCCTCCCAGGTAAGACAGTAACCAGCTGCACACTTCACCCACCTTTTTTGACTCTCTTAAGTACTGGTCGTTATTGTCTCTTAGCCACAGATGGGACAAAATTCCATGAGAGAAAGAAACAAAAGGAAAAATCCTAACCCCTAACAAATATTTCTTCCATCTCTGATTTTTCCCTATTCCTTTCCTCTTTGTCTCTTTGTATTCTTCATTCATTCTTCTATACTCTTGGTCCTTCCTGTATCCCAGCCTTTCCCATGGTCCTTTTGAATAATAATTTTACATTACCTATATTACCTCACTATTCTCTCAGTATTTCAAATTAACTTTTTTTTTTTTTTTCCCAGAACCATTTTCTCCTTCTAAATTTTATTTCATCTTCACGGCTGTCTCTGCTTCACACCTAATACACTCTGTTTCTTGGAACACTACTACAGGGATATTGGTATTTTGAGGTGACACTAAGGCACCTCAGCCATATGCCAGGATGCTGAACAGATAAACAAGGCAGAGGTTTGTGCCATGAATGTCATGTTCATATGTGCTGTGCTCCTGCTCCGTGCAGAAAATCCTCCAGGGCAAAGGCCCTTTCCTGAGCAAGGTTTGCAGTCCTGGAAGAGGTCAGGGACAGAGGCAGCCAGTGGTGGAGAGCAGGTCTTGGGCCTGGGAGCTGCTTTCCTCACTGAAAGGACAGATTTCAGATTCGGCTTTGCAATATCACTGCATTTCCTTTAAAACCCAGCTATGCCCACTGAGAGGGGATCAGCTGGCAGCACAACAGCTCAATATGTTTAATTATTTATTCTCCCTGGCAACTTTATCAGAAAGGGGCTTTATTTTAAATTTGAAGCCTTCATTTGTAACACAGACTGACAAATCAAGAATGATGGTGAGATTTATACCAAATAGTGCTGACAGTTCATATTAGCAGGTAACCATCCATCTCATTGATAATAATTTAGTAAACTAGATTTAATAAAGTATCAACATCATCCCTTCACACTTATTTGTGCCCCTACCATTCCCATCCTCTGCAACATGGTTTAACTAGAATTGCATTACTTGACATCGCTTTTTCTGTGTATTTAATATGCTTTAGCTCTTTGTGCAGCCTACCAGAAGAGTAAAACTGTTTTCTAAGCTTAGAAAAGTAATTATAAAATACTTCCAGGACAGACATAATGTCTGGGATCGCATTTTATTTTTTCTTTCTAGCCTTCACCTAAGGAGCTTCTCTGTTTTAAACAGAAAAATGGCAGGGAGAGTCTTTGTCCTTGTTTGGGACACCCAGAAGATTCAGAGTTACTGTGGTGGGGACACAGAGCAAACAAACACAGACGGTGCTTACAGGGGATATAAAAATTAATGCTTCGGGGTCGAAGCCAACATCTGAGTAATAGGGTTTGGAGGAAACTTTCCCTGTTGGCAGCTGATTCTGTGGCTGTCACCTTCAGGACTTCTTGCGCTCTCTTTTGCAACATCTGGTGCAAGCCAGGGACAGAAGCAGGAGCTTGGCACTGGAAAGGCCCTGCTGAAAGCCACACTTTGACCCTCTCTGCTACTCCTGCCATCACTCTGGCCTTGTAAAACAATTCTGACCTTGTCAAACAGTTCTGCCCCTTGAGCATTTCTTCATGAGCATGTTGTCCCACAGCGATCTGCCCTGGCCTATACAACTGCCTGGTTCTTTCCACAGAAGGGTTACCCTTCTTTATGGGCTTTCTGGGGTACTCAGAACATTGCAAAGTGAGAGCCAGAGGAATATTCAGATTTGATTAACACCTCATATGTGCCATACCTTTGCCCTGAAGCCATGTGTCGCTCCAGGCCAAAGTGTCATTTCAGAGGCTTTGTCTCACAGCCATCAGGAATTAATTTCATAAAAGCCAGAGCCTTTATCTACACTTTATAAAGTTCATGCCAGGAATCATGCTTTTACTTGGCAATCTGGAAAGTAGTATGGACAGGCTATTTTTTCTAATTGAAAATAAAAAGATGGTTAATTCTCCACATTTTTTTTTTTTCTTCATAAACTAGAGACTGAGGACATTTTGTGAAACCAGTTTCCAAGCACTCCAGTGTTTATTATTAGCAAATGTTTTTTGCTGCAAGCTGCAAAATTCATTAATCCAAGACCAGAAAGGAGCTTTGACAGGAGAAAAAAAACATTAGATAGCCAATTAGATATTATATGATGAAAGGAACAAAGCTTTCATTATTTTCACAAAAGTTAATCTCTGCTGGGCCTGGTGTTTTCAAGACACTGATGGGGCTTGCCTGAATAGCCAGGAGAGTGAACTTTTTCTTCCCCACATGCTTATATTGAAATATTTTTTCCCTATATTTGTGACATCCAGACTAATCTAAGATGATAGGCAGGAATTTCTAATACCCTTAGCATATTAATAATGCTTCTCAGCCCTATCTCCATGAATTGTGTTTTCTATTTTCCCTTAAGAATTCTTTGAACTTAAAAAAAAAAAATTCTCATGTGATAATTGGACAGTAAAGATAAAATATATTCATTCTCATATTCCCTGATTGGATGCTGAAGAGAGATTTAGCCTGCAGAGACAAGATCAGTGCTGTCCATGAGAAACAGCCACTGGGATTGAGACACTCAGTCAGGACACATAACCAAGGGCTTGGATTAAAAGAAATATTTTAAAATAATAAGTATTCAGGGGGTTTCTGGCAGGGAACTCTCAGAACACTGATGAGTTATTGTCTAGCAGTGAAAGGAGTATTCTAGGATCACCAAGATACACTTCAGTGTAAGGAAGAAAAAAAAACATGCATTCAAGGAAAATATAGTCCATACTTTAGTTATTGCTACCAATTATTTTAACATTTAGGTTATTAAAAATTCAAAGAGACAAAAAACCCATGGTGGATTGTCTCTTCACTTTTAACAAAGGTTTAACCCCTTTTTTTATACTCTGAAGAAGAATTGATCTATCTGAAGACATCACTCTCACCACAAACATACTTCAATTATCTGGAGGATGTGTTAATCTCTACATATTTTTCTGTGCAGGAGTAGCTGTGCATGATGTCATGGCCTGTATTGCTCAGTATGTCAGATGGGATGATCCAATGGTCCCTGCTGCACTCCAAATTTATGGATAGGGAGAGTTTTTTTGATCAAGAGAAAGCTTTCCTCTGAGTCTTAAATAAATCTCCCACAGAGGAAACAAACAAACATAGGGGAACAGAAACCCCAGACGAGTTAGGCAACCCCAAATGGTTGATTTATCTTGACAAATACATTTCAGTGCTAATTATGGACTCTTCAAGCAGCATTGACAAATGTCCCTGGGGACAATTTGCAAAAATCTCATTGTTACAGGAGTTTGCTTGGATTCCCGCTGTTGTTAAATTTTGGCTTAGTAGCAAGGATGAAAAAGCCAGCTTCTGTGTGGGCCAAAGTGAGCTTTATGGTCTGAGGTCTACTACAAAGACCATAAAACTGAGGAATGGCACTGGAGTGACTGCAAAGGGCTATTGTGGTTTGAGGCCCAGCATCTTCCTCATCCAGGGAACATCACTGCTTTCCTCAAGTGCCTTTTTTTTTCTCTTCTTTTGTAACCACAATAGCCGTGAAAATTGATTGCATCCGCCCATGGCTCAGCCTTGTCCTTTAGGGTGCATTTTTGATGTTAGGTCTTTCATTCTGGGTGATCTGGGTTGGTCTGTCAGAAAGGGGCTGCTTCTGCTGACTGTCACAGTTTTCAATTCAGTCAAGGGCAGGACATGAAGCAAAACTGAAGGGTTGTGACACACACTGGAAGAAACTCTGCTGAGTTTGAGCACGAGCAAGTGACAATTGTTTGCCCCTTGGGTGGTCAGCTTTTCATCTCATAGCTTTTCAAAAATATATCAAGTACTAATAAATGTTGTCTGCTCAGCCTTAGCTGGTGTTTTAAATCATATTATAAACAGATACTATTCTTGGCTGATCAGATTAAATTGTTTGGGATGTGCTATTTTTTCCATATACAAAATCTCACTGCATTCTTTAAATATTTTGTGTTAAATTAAGCGTAATAAAATCTCTGGACTGAAGCTCTCCTTATAGTCAGCTCCTTTATACTGTCAACATCCACATGAAAAATGTAATACAAAACTGAATGTGCTCCATGAAATATTAAATTTAACCTAATTTTAAAGATGTTAATATCTTTCAGTTTATATTAGCAGCAAGTATGGTGTTATCAGTCATGGGTGTTTTCCTTAAGGGACAATAATCTGTTCAAATATCAATTCAATACTCTGGTTAAAGACAAAGAGCAGCAGGCAATGAGTCCAAATTCAATCATATCAATTACTAGAGGAAAGGCACAAAAGCAGAGAAATAAGAAGTTCAGAAGACTGAAATAAAGATTTCTTTACCATATACTAAATGGTAGGTGGAACAGTCTTCAAAACAGAGGTGTCAGAGAATTCACAGGTGATTAATCTGAAATCACACACAAGACACGCACAGGCAAAATAATTTAGCATGGAAACATGTAATCAATCATAGCTTTGTCATTTCAGATGTCAACATCTGACCACTTATTCACTGAGAGGCTTTTAGTGGTGTCCACAAAGCAGAAATTTTAAGTAGGTAGCCACACCTTGCACAGTGCATTCCACTGCAGATCACTCAGCCAGCTAGTGGTGATAACTACTTAGTCTTTCCAAAACCATGCATCTCTGTATATCAACACATTCTTTCCTATTCCACTTCAAGCACAGAACTACTAATTCATCAGTAAAATCCTTCAACTTAAGTTCTCCTTGGGCACATTATCAAATGAAAGGAGAAAAGTTTGTTTAACGTGATATCTATATATATATGTACACACACATTTATCTATATAAAGAAGCATTTGCACTGCCAAATTTGACAGCAGGGATTCTCCAAGTTATTTTTACTTTGGTTTTGCAGCCAAAAGATTCCATTACATATATATAGATATATATATATATATATAGATATATATATATATAATGAATCCTCATTCTCAGAGACTCCATCATGCTTTAGAGAGAAAAGACCCTCACTAAGAGGGACTTCTCTCTCACCCTGGACCTCAGCTAACTACATTGACATCTGAGCAAATCTTCCAGCTCCATCTCTTCTGGCAGACATTAAGGAAGGTCCGACACAGCAGAAGATGCATTTTTTTGTTTGGGAGAGCAGGCTCTAAAGTGGGAATTTTCATCCTTATTAGGTCAACCTAGCAGTGATTAATGTGACATGATGTCACAGGAGGAGTGCTGGTTTTGAGACCGGTTTTTGTTTGCAACTTTTTGCAATGTGTTGGTTTAGATTTCTGTTGAGTGTCTCAGTGAGTTTCTTATGGTCACTTTCCTCTTGGAAATTTTCAGCTTGACTTCGATTTGCATGCAGTGGTGGAGAAAGGCTGGGAACCCATACCCCCATTAGGATTTCCAGGCATTTCATATGGGTACTTTGGGAATGTCATTTGTGATATGACACTGGGGAAATAAACTGCAGAGGGAAAATGTGTGCATGTACAAATGTGTGTGCACAAATACGCAGCCAAAGTTTGTTGATGTTTTGTCCCTGTTGTGAAAAAGGGAGGGGTTTTCTTAGTAGCAACAGATTCCAGACCTCCCTTTGAAAAACGTGCCTGACATCATGAAGAGGCTGTGGCATTTCAGCTTGGGAAAATTGCCACAAATATGGACCCATCAGCACCATGCACACCCACAGAAGGGGATAAAAATACCTTTCAAGAGGTGAAATGTTCATTAGCAAAGACACAGAGAGCTTGCCATACGGTTTCACTCAGAGATGTGAGCTTTTAAAGGGTAGCACTTACTCTCAGTGCCCATCTGTGTCCCTGGGGAGCTCTCCAGCCATGGATGATGCCGCATGGGAGCTGCACATGCTGTGCAGGACATGGAATTTGGTCATGGAAATCGGCAGCGAGCACAGAGCTACGTGCAGCCCCTTCAGGCAGGCAGGGGCTCGCTCCCAGCTGGGTCACACGCCGTGGCCGTGCGAGCTCCCAGCAGCAGCAGCAGCAGCGAGGATCAGCCCTGCATCCTCTTGCTCTCCAGAGCACATGTGCCTGATGTGCCCCTAGGGAAGGCTCGCTCCCAGCTGCCAGAGCACAGTTCAAGGGGCTGACAGAGGAAAACCAGATTCCTGCTTCCATTCCTTGGATTTTGCTTTTCCTCCTGCTAAGAAACTGATTATGGCATGTGAGGGTCTTGCCCACGTTCTGAGCATTCACAATGTGGGTTCTCTGTGGTAAACATAGGAGAGTGAACGCTGAAGCAATTTTGCTGGGCCACTCCAGTGAACCAGCTCAACAAAGGGCTGCTGGGCAAAAGGAAGAATAAAACCCAGGAATGGTAGGACAAGCCATCTCCAGCACACATGGAGTATTGTAATGAGACAATGACCAGGCAAGATGGAAAACAGAGGAGATCACAGATATCAGAGACAGCAAACTTGAAGGAATTTGTCATCCACGGGAGAAGACAGCTCCTCTAGGGAACCAGGCCAATGTGGGAATGCTCTGAAGAAGTCAAGGGATGGACAGTTTTTAAGGAAAGCAGAAATGAATGTCAGCATTTCTTAGTAAAAACATTTCATGTGCCATTCTTTCTGGTAAAGTAAATTTGGTTTTGGTTTATTTTGGATTAAAGGCTTCTGAAGAGGAGATCTGCAGCTGCTGGATTCTAGTTATTGTTTTGGGAATCACTTGCTAAGACCTAGGTACCTAATAAATCGTGAATTGTAGAGTACTGTCTTCTAATATGAATAAATAGAACAAAATGCTGTTACCAACTGAGATAAAAAGTGTTCAAGGCCAGGCTGGATGGGAATCTCAGCAACCTGGTCTAGTGGAAGGTGTCCCTGCCCATGGCAGGGAGATGGAATTGGATGAGCTTTGAGGTCCCTTCTAACACAAAGCATTCTGTGATTCTGTAAAATACCTGAGCACCTCTGAAATCCTAAACAATTCAGCAATCCCTGTACACTTGTGTGAAGCCCCCTCCAAATTAGGAGAATTCTTAAGGATCCTACAGTTAAATATCTACTTAAGGAGTCCAGGCAGGAAGAGCATTCAAAGGGAAAAGTGGCAGGATCTCCAGAACAGAAATCTGTCTAGCAGGGGAGTTTTCCTAATCCTGAAGCAGCCCTTCCCAGGCAGCGTGGGTGTGTGCCTTCCAGCCCCAGGGAGCTCTTTAACCCTAAACTTCCATACAACCACAAATATCTTTCTTTAGACATTTCAGTGCAACCTCTGATGGAAGAGGAAACAGCAGTAAGGTTCTAGCTGCCCCTTCCATATGGCAGCAGGCTACTTTTTTTCCATAGGTTTTCTGGCAAAAAAAAGAGAGGAAGATTATGTAGCAACAGAACCTCGTTTAATAATGAAGAAAAGATACATCAGTAGTCCAGTAAGAAAACAAGATTTGGTGTCACCTAATATAATATCTCATGGTTCAGTACTGGTTTTTGAAAGAATTGTCTCCTTTTGGAGACAGACCTCCAGGCACTGGAGGGTAGACTGGTGCTGTTTGAAATGCCAGATGCAAACACCGTTCAATTAAAATAAATTTTAGTAGACTGTTTGGATCACTTGTGTGCATTTATTAGATCTGTCCTCCCTGTGAGCCTGCA
Source organism: Acridotheres tristis (assembly GCA_037013685.1). NCBI lineage: Eukaryota > Metazoa > Chordata > Aves > Passeriformes > Sturnidae > Acridotheres > Acridotheres tristis. Next base: position 64,689,953 of record CM072885.1, read on the forward strand.
AAGTGCCTTCCAAATGCTGTGAATGTGAGCAGCTCCTATCTGAAAACATTATCAGGTGTGAAAAAGAGGTTCAGATTAGCTAAAATTTAAAATTTGTGATTTGTTCTGACATAATCTGAACATAATCTGAATCTGGTGTTTTGCAGAGGATTTCAAGTTTTCCAGATGCGACCTCATCATATTTTACAGCTTTTATTCACACTAACTCTGCTGTATTTCCACAAGATAGAACAAAGATCTGTTTTAGTTTTATAAACAGGGTTTGTTTCTGGCTCAAAAATGTAAGAAGTACACTCTAGTTTACATTCAAGTATGTTGATCCCCAAATTTGCTGTGGGGAAATGTATGAGAGCAGGGATGGGCAATGGCCCACCACTGAACGTGGATTTCCTGAGCTTGCTGTGCTACTTGCCACCAAAACATGCCAAAGTAATGCAGCCCAGCTCAGTCTGGCTCAGAAAAGCTCTGGGAGGACAATCCCCTGCACTGTCATAAACCAGTTTAGCCTTAGGCCTTAAAATTACATAATTACATGTACTACTTGTAGCCAGGGAAAGAAAAATGACTTATCTCATCTGAGCAAAGGTCCAGTAGTCACTTGAGAAACAAAATGTCAAGCAAGAAGAATCTCCAGGGTACTGAGCATTCCCAGAGGAAGCGAGGGACACGTTTCTTCTCAGGAGATTTTCCCACCGTTGGAAAGCCAGGCTGTCACGCAGTTTACGTAACAACAACAACAAAAGAACAGATCCCTGCAGTAACAGATCAATTGTGCTGGTTTGGCGTGTGATTGTTTTGGTTTGGGCTTTCTCCTGCTTCATAAACCTGAAATTAAATATCCATAAACAGTATTTTATATCATTTTCCTGGTGGTACGGCTTTCCCTTTGCCATTTGAAACAGAAGAGCCAGGACTGCAATACGAAATCTCACTGGTATCAAAAGCAGACCACAGTGCACACATCCCCTTCTGACATACATTGCTGTGCTATATGAGAGGAGTTGGAAAACATGATAAGGATGTCATAACTTAATTTACAGGAATTGGTTTTCTGCTGAATTCTCCCATGGAACATGTCCCAGAATACAGGAAAGGGAGGCTCTGTCTAGTCCCTCATGCATTAGTCAAAACTGGATTTCTCACAAAAATGAAGAAACACCTAAATACCCAAAATACATGTCCTACTTTGATATAACCTTTCTTTACTAAGTGCTAATCCCCAAAATGCTAGGGGACAAGGATAATACTTTGATTCTTTTTCTGCATAATAAAATTAAGTTCTTGAAAATTACCTTTCTTTCCTTATTACCTTTCTGATAGACTACAGGGTAGGATGAAATTAAAGTCATAGGAATGTATTCTCATTATTGATCAAGCCTGGAGGCTCTTTATCAGACTGGCTTTATGAGAAACCAAAGCCTAGAAATCCCCAGGCATTAATGCCCTTCCACACAGTACAACGTTTTGGGAGAGTGGAAAATCAGAATAAACATTCTTTACTCTGTGTGTTTATCTCCACATAAACACATATATACGTAGCTCAAGGAACAACTTGAGAAGCAAAGATTAACAGATATCCTATATAAGTCTTGTGTGTTGTTCTTCTGAAGTTTCCAATGAATTTCTTCTGAAAGCCTTTAAAAGATGAATCCTCACCTCTTCTGCACTGCTGCCTGGTTGGAATAGGATGCAGAGCAGATCAAGAAATAAGAAATACATATTCTCTCTGGTGGAACAGTGTTAAGAAATAAGCCCTGGACACAGTATCATCATTCAGTAAGCAGCTATTGGATCACACTTCGTGCAGAGGGGAAGCCATATGGCAGCATATTTCTTGGTGCACTCATCAGTAAAGAAGGGCCAATCATTCACCACATATTTTGGCAATCCATGCTCTGCATTTCCCAGCAAACATATTTCTTCATGATTTAACCATGTCCTACGTCAGTGGTCATTTCTCTTAGTGACAGATATGTAACAGAACTCCAGTAGAACTTCCTTGCCTTCCTCATGCTTTTGTTCATGTTTTGGCTGAGGCAGACAGAGCTGGTCAGGGACAAATAGAGAGATTCAATAAATACAACCATAATTTCGTTTGATGAAGGGAAAAATGAAAGATGAGTGGATGAACAGAGCTCTCTGACTATTAAAGGGTAGTTGGGAGCATTGCATTCTTCAGTATCACTGGCCTGTCACCTTGGGGAGTTCATTTCCACATAAATCAAACCTTAACCAGACAGAGGAAAACTGTTCTCACTGTTACAAAGGAGGCAGCTGGCCAGCTCAAAAGGACAAAGTCTCTATTCCTCTGGGACATATGGAAATGGTCATTACAAGACAATATTTATTTATAAACACGCTTGGCCCCATCAATTGGGCTTGAATATATAGAGGAATGGAGCTTATTAGTAAGATAAAGCTTTCCCATGACCTATAGAGGACACTGCATAGGGACCACAGATGTTCTGTATTAAAAAAGTTGGAAAATTTATGTCAATGGCCATGAAAAGCTCAGTTGGAAAATAAGTAAATAAATAAATAAGGAGGTCACCAGCAAAGACAAGGTTAAGGACACTGGAAAATGGATCTTCCAGGATACTTAACTTTTATTTATTTAATTAAGCGGAACAGATCACGACCTCAGCTGCATGTGTCTCTCCTGAGCAGCTCTGCTGAAGTTACCCAAATTATTCTGGATTTGCACCACCAGAGCTGAGCAGATGGCTGGTCTGTCACACAAGCAAACAACCCCACTGCAATGGGATTCACACAATTAGTGCCAGGAAAGACTCAGGGAAGAACTGTACTTTGGAAGTATGGGCCACTTTCTGATGCAGACATGGAAAAATCTCTGTCCCTATCAGATAAAGTTAGACCCAGCTTCAACTGTATAACCGAAATAATTGAGCTTCTCAGCACAGAATTTGTGGCCTATTTTGAGCTGGAAAGTCAGAAAAACGACAGAGAAGCATCACAAGACCAGATTCAGTTTCTATTTACCAGGGCCTTCAGATCACAGAATTGTAGAATATCCCGAGTTGGAAGGGACCCACAAGTGTCACTGAGTCCAACTCTTCAGTGCATGGCCCATACATGTGGGATCAAGCCCACAAGTCTGGTGTTATTAGCACCAGGCTCTGACCAGCTGAGCTGATCTAATGCAAGCTGGGCTAAGCCCACGGATCCTTTCTGCTCTCAGCAGCTCTGAATGTGCCCCCAGCCAAATGCAAACAATTCCCCATCCTGGCTGGCCTGAAGCCTTGAATCCAAGGCTTTGTGTTCCTGTTCACACTGTGGGAGCTGGGGAGCACAGGTGATGTTGTTTGAACAGCTGTGGGCTTGCTGAGCACCTGCAGCCTGGCTCACAGCCTCTGCCTGCACCTCAGCTGCTGCTCCCTCCAGCAGACATGGATGGAGCATCACAGCAGCATCTCCTCACCCGTCTGCATGGCCAGGGGCTTTCCTGTCACACACCAGCTCCTTGGGCCCCCCCGTCTGCCAGAGGGATACCTTCCCTCAGAGCCTCCTGAGAGACATCCAGCAGGGAGTACTGATTTTTCCAACCATTTAAATGGATGTCTCGTGTTCAGGTGTGCCAGGACACTCACTGAAACAGCAGGAACTAGGAAAAAAAATCCCTGTTCCTTCTTCTTTCTGAAAGAAGTCCTTTAATGGTTTAGGAAGAAGAGTGAGGCCACAGAACACTGGCTGGGGATGAGACTCCTTCCCTTCAGAGTTTCCCAATAAAAATGCTACAGCTATCAGAGCACCACAGGTGTCTGAGGGACTGACTGACCACCATCAGTGAAGTCCAAGTTCTTCTAAAGCCTGAGGGTGCTGCAGCAGGTTACCAGCTGTCCCTGACATCAGAAGGCCAGGGAGGCATTCACACAAGCACAAAAATATGGGTGCACCTCCACTCTTGGTTTGCCTCACTTTCTATTCTTCCCTAAGCACCTGATCTCACAGATGACCTCACTGCATTCCAGAGCTACCCAACTTTCTCCCAGGCATGGAGAAGGCAGGATATCCTCTGGATATCCCAGAGATATGGGGTCAGGCTGACGTACTCCCATTCTCCCAGGACATACCAGCTTGGACCTTCCCCGAAGGTGGAATTCCTGAGGCAGGGCAGTCACCCTGCAGCTGGTGAGGCCATGGAGGAGCAGGGGACTATAAGTGCCCCAAAATCGGAGCACCTAATAAACATCTGAGATTACTGCTAAGACCCCAAACAAACCACATTATCTAGTATTGTTTCCCATGGTAAGATAGATATGTCAGTCTGATTACTGCAGGCTAGGTTTACAATTACTGAAGAATTTTTTTCTTTTCCTGTGAGCTTGGTATAGTTTATACGGAGAGAAAAATATCACAGTGCTGTTTCACAGAGTAATTTTCCTTACATTTGTTTTGTTTCAACTTTTCTAGGGGTGGTTTTTTTTTGGAGTAGTAAGAAGGAACAAAACAGTTGAAGCACAGTTTATGAAAATGCAAGAATTTCCCACTACTTTTCAATGCTGAGGTGAAAATTTTCATCTGGAGTGTAATAATTTCTGCAATATGGATTTAGTTGGATATGTTCAGTTCAGTCTTTGATCCAGTGAAACTTTGTGGGGACTTTTGCAACTGGAAGTAAAACAGGATCCATGATCATTTCTTCTTTGCAATAAGAGAAAGAAATCAAACTACAATCACTTTTATAGATCATTAACAGAATTTTTAAACAGTGTTGGCCCCAGTATGGATTCCGGGTGCACACCACTGGTGACTGAACTTCATGTCATAGATGACAAGTGTTTGATCCTGAAGGTCAGACAGTTTTCAGTTCACCTCACTGCCCACCTGTCTAAACTCCACTTTGCCAGTTTGTCTGTGAGGTTATGAGCTTGGTCAGACATGATTTGTACATCTGTGCCTGACTATTCCTAGTCACCTTCTTGGCCTTCAGATGTTTGGAAATAATTTTCTGGAGTAGTTGCTCCATCACCTTCTCAGGGATTAAGGTGAGACTGGCTGACCTGTAGTTCCCCAGAAGGGCCTTCTTGCCCTTCATGAAGATCAAGGTGACATTTGCTTCTTCCAATCAGCAGGAACCTGCTGATTGTCACAACATTCAAAAAATAATTGAGAGTGGCTTCACAATGACATTGGTCAACCCTTTTGGGAACAATCCATCAGGACCTATGGGTTTGTATATGTCCAGGTTTTTTGTTTTGACATTTAGTCATTTGTTTTAATCACTTTTTGGACTAATTTCTCTACTTCTAGAGACAGTGGTGCTGAACTTGTCATCTCACAGTCTGCAAGTTTTTGAGTCCACTCACCATCCCATTAACAGAGTCAGAAGTTAGAGACTTCTCCCACACTGCAGTCTTTACTCTCTGCTTCATCCCTCAAGGTAATCTAGTTTATAAAACATAAAGAAGGAGATTAAATAATTTTAATGCTGTTTTCTGTAATGAGAGCCCAGAGCCATGTTTGTGCAAATTATTTACTCTGGCTCCCCTTGAAACAAGCAGCAATGTTTCCAAACCAGTGCTGTGTTTTGGGGCTAACCTCTCCAGTTCTCACAGAGGCTATCCTGGGTGGAATTAGAAACACTGATTCATCCCAATTATCTGTGCTCAGAGTCGTTCCCCATCTTCCCATGCAAGATTCTGAGTAACCCACAAAGGGAAAAATACTATCACAATGCAACCTTTCTTTCCAAATCCTCTGCTGTCCCTGGATACCACAGGAGCCCATTTCAACCACAGTAGGGACAAAGATATTTATTTTGATTTATGCTTTCCTATCTGCTCTGCCTTAGCCACAAGAAACCGATCTCCAAGAAGACGCATCATGTCTGCGTATCTCTGCTCCCCAACCAGACAGTGACCTATTTCAGAAGTCAAACTGAGATCAAATGTTACTCTCTGGTTCATGGGTGAAAAAAAACCTCCAACTTTGAATCACAAGAGGAAATAAAGGGAAAAGATGTCCATCCTGCGCACTGCTGCGTTCACAGTGAGTACGGTTGGTTCCTTTCCCACACATCTTGGCTGTTTGTTTGTTTTTTGATTAAGCTAACATGCATTTCAACAGCTGCATCCCTGAGAGTTTTAAAACTTGTCTAGGAGTAGGCTAACCCATCAGCAGGCAAACAGGACTGGGAGAAAGAAAAATCATAAGTCATGGCAGATGCTGAAGCTTGTTTTTCTCGTAGGATGGTGAGGTAAATTCAAGTGCAAAAATTTCACAAAGCACACAATGACAACACCAAATGTGTCTATCCAGAAAAGCTGTGGATTTGTCATCCCTTGGAGTGTTCAAAGCCAGGCTGGATGGAGCTCTGAGCAACCTGGTCTAGTGGAAGGTGTCCCTGCCCATGTCAGGGGGATTGGAATAAGATGATTTATAAAATCCCTTCCAAGCCAAATCAATCTGTAATCCTATGATTCTATGAAGTGTTTAAAAAAAAATTGCCTCTAGAAGAAAAAGAAAAAGGAGAAAGCAGAAAGCAATGGAGACAGGAGGAGAATGAGATGGAGAAAGAGAAGAAAAAGGAAATTTAAAAAGCAAAAGGAAATGGGAAGGGGAAGCAGAAGGAGAAAGGGAAGAGGAAGGACAAGAAAACAGAGATAAAAGCCCCAGTCATCCTTGTTTCAGCAAATTAAAGCTGGAGCCATTGACCATAAACAGCTAGTTATAATTTTGGGTCTGAGTCCCAAAGCTCATACTCATGTTAGCTCATGGTCAGATCGAGGCTTTTAAATCAAGGTACAGAAATTCCACAACAATAGAGCCTCCCTATATTTAAGAGTATTTAGGGCTGAACCCTATAACTTCAGCTTCTTGCCACATCTCCCTTTCTGTTGTACCGCTAAAGCTTCAAGGTTTTCTTTGATATGTGAATGAAAATTATTGTCTGCACTCTAAAGCCACTGTCACCAAAACATCAATTAAATAAACATTCTGTTTCTTTTCATTCTCCTTATAGAAATAATGCAGAACTTTGCCTTAATAAGAACAGATTAATTGGATCATGTCTAAAGTCTCTTTTTTTTGGATGACTTGTCTTGCTAACCACATGTGATGGTCATTTGTCCTAGATGAAAACCAGTGAACTTTAAAAAATAGGTAGAAAAGGGAAAAATCTGGCTGAGAATTAAGCAAATTCATAGCACCTACCCTAAAACTGACCAGCCCAAATCTGTGTTACTTTTTGTGGCTGTTCATATCCCTGGTATTGGAGGTGTGAAGTCGTAATAGAGACTCAATCTGGTGCCAAAAGAAAATAAAGGAGCAGATTTCTCACGTTGCCCAAGAAATAGGCAACAGCATGTGAAAAATCACAGAATCACAGAATCATTTAGGCTGGAAAGTGATCCTCCAGATCACTGAGTCCAATCTTTGACCATTTTGTCACCAGCCCAGAGCACTGAGTGCCACGTCCAGTCATTTCTTTAACATTTCCAGGGATGGGGACTCCACACCTCCCTAGGCAGCCCGTTCCAATGCTTGACAAAGGAAAGAAAAGCTCTGCCTTGATGCCAAACACTTCACTAGCATAATCACTTGGCTGAAGATTGTTCAATATTTGAACACCAGGAAAACAGGGTTTGGGGGGGGTAAACCACTAGATTAAAACCTTCCTGAGCAGAAATCGGTGAGCAGTCTGCTGTAGAGCAGTCCAGGATAGGAGAGAGACTCATTCAAAAAAAGTTCACTCAACCTGATATAAAGCATTTTTGTGGTGTATTTCAACCATACCATTCTTCTCCCTGATGACCAGTGACAGGACCTGAGTGGATGGTATGAAACTGTGTCAGGGAAGATTTACTTTGGTTATCAGGAAAAACTTTTTCACCCAGAGCGTGGCTGGGCAGCAGAACAGGCTCCCCAGGGATCACAGCACCAGGCCTGACAGAGTTTGAAAACACAGGTTCAGGTTCAAGTTCCTTTGTAAAGCAGTGAGACAGATATAGGGGATTTCAAATCATCATTACTTGCCAACCAGCATCATTAGATACTCAAAGAGTTGAATCCTGGATCTCATTGAATAAAATCTATAGAGACAAGGTAATGAAATCCATTATTTCCATTTGCCATCCTACTTAGAGTCAGGGCAAAGTGTCACACGGTGGTCTGAGCTGAATAAATTGCTTTCTGCATCAGCTCCTCTGACAGCGTGGTGAGGTAAAAGAGAAAGAGGATTTTGTCTAAAAGAGCAGGAGAGAGAAGTTTATCACCCAGTTTATCGCCCTGAGTAGCTCTGGGATGAGCACAGCAGAGCAGGTTCAGGGCAAGCAAGCAGACACCAGCCCACTTGTGCCACCTGACTTCATCCCCAAAGGGGTGCAGGGACACTGCCAAAGGGTCATACCCGGGATTGTCCCCCACAGCCTCTTATCTCCCACAGACTTGCAGCATGAGGATGGTCCTCACTGGCTGTTGAACCTGCAAAGTCTCTCTCAACTTGTAGAGCTGCTGTTGTTGAGCAAAACCCTAATTTACCTGCCAAATGCAATGACAAATGATAAAGCTTCAGTGTACTCTGGCTTATTTGTTATTAGCCATGGTGTGAATGTTCCAGGAAAACAGTGTTTAATACCCCCATCAGCCAACAAAGCGGCTCTTTCACCGCTATTTACAGGAAGGGCTCATTTCCCTCGTGAGTTTGCTTTGACGTTATTGGGAGAGGTTTTGTGGCAGATATTTACACTAGGCCGAGTGGCCATGGCATCCTCTGAGCACACTTAACACAGGCTGGGGACCCAGGCTGCCAGAATATAAAAGAGCATTTCCCACAGCACCTTATCAATTTGTTGTGCTGACTGAGTGGCGTGATTACTTTTCCATGGCCGGGAAGGCTGACTAACCCTCCCTCAACCATTAATCTTGGGACAGCTTGAACCAAGAGAGATTTCTATAAAAATAGACCACAAAAAATGCATTGGAGACAAGAGGCTTTGCGTCTTTTACAGCTCCTTGACCTCTTCTGGCTGGATGTTTTTACTAATGGGGAGGATTAAAGGGAATATCCTGGAGCCCCAGCGCAGCGCAGTGACCGATGTGCACAGCTGCTCTCACTCATGTTTCTGAGCAGTGGGGCTGCTCAGGCTGTGCTGTGAGCACACAAAAAGGGCCTGACTCATTGCTCTTTCAACTCAGTTTCTGTCCAGTAGCTCAGATTTTCTGGATCTCAAACTCAGCCTTGATTTATGCTCGTTTTTTAGAAGCTGTGGAACCAGGCTGGTGAAAAAAGGGAGAAAAGGGGCACAAAGGGAACCCCTGAGAAGAAAGGGAACCCCTGAGAAGAGAGCTGTTTTCCTAGCTTACAACTTCTCCCGAGGTGGTGATTAGTTGTGGTAGCAGGCCACCTGGCTCCAATAAATCACAACATTGCCTAATCATTGCACACAGTGGTGTAAGATTCATGATAATAAACCAATTGAATGCTAATGAAACACATCCTGCAGTTCCAGAAATACTAAATGCTAAACAATTTGCCTCAAACTAGGAATAAAAGCCTTCTACTTTTCACAACTGTATGTGTTATATAAGGTTATTTTTTTAAAGGTATTTTATTTGATAGCATAAAATAGAATTTTATATTTTATATAAAGTAGCTTTTATGTTGTGGGAGAAATGCACTCTCTTTACCATCTGAGTCTCAGAAGGCTTCATAAATTTTCAAACTGAAGTAGTAAATATTCTAGAATATGGTTCTTTAATCAAGGTGAGTGCAATCATCCAGTAACTCTCGGGTTGCAATTAATCATATGGCAGTGTCACTACCTTCATATTCTTACACTTTTAGCTACAATGTCAAATTTACTGTTAAGTGGAATGAATACATTAAATAGTTACATCAGCTAAAATGCTTTTACCAACAAAAATATGTGCTAATTTAGATGCAGAGGGAATTCAAGTTTTACACTTCAGTATGATATTTGTGGGGGTAAACCTTGGTTGGTAGTGTGCTGCCTGTGCAAGGACTTAGCTGTTATTTGGTTTTCTGTTTGAAATTACTATTTGGGGTATGCAAGAACAGGGAAGTGGTCAAAATTTAAACATTCATTCACTTTAATTTTGTTCCACTGGAACCAAACCAATGCTGCAGACAAAGACATACTCAAGCAACAGTAAGAAAGATCTTTACCATGTCCTCTATATTATTTTTAAAAAATTTAATTTCATTTTTAAAAGAAAAAAAAAATTTGGTTGGGCCTTCGGGTTTTAAACCTTCTACTAACCAAAGCTGCTGCAGCATCACCCTTGCAGTACATGGGTGCTACTGCTGAAGTGGTACTTGAACCATGAATATAAACCCTCCAGCCTTTAAATACAGAAGAAAAACAAAGAAAATCCGTAGCAAGTAAGGAAAACAACCTTTGCAGCCAGCTGCTCTGAAATTAGAACTACATCTACAGGGTTTGTAAGCCAGCCCTTTGTGGCTGCTTCAGGGGGAGCCACGTTCTTCCCCACTGCTGGGCGATGAAACTGTGGTTCATTATCACATCTGAAGCCTGATGGGGAGCACATAAAATTGTCAATCCTTTCTTCAAACAACAACAGCAAAGAAACCCCAAAAAACCAAACAATCCTTTCTTCAAACAACAACAGCAAAGAAACCCCCAAAAATCAAACCAAACCAAATAAAAAACCAACCAACCAAGAAACTGCGTTTTTACCACCATCTACTGGTAGCCTTAGTAGGATTTCAGGGAGCACTTTGGGACACATCAAGATCATCAAATCCAACTCCTAGTCCTGTGCAGGACACCCCAAGAATCCCAGCACGTGAGCATTGTCCAAACTTTGTCTTTCCTGAGAAAATCCCAACCCAATCTCAAAGCACTGGGCAATAACAGCTGTGAAATGCAAACTAAATTATACTGTGTGAGGATAGAAATAGTTTTTAAAATATGACCACTTGTAGTTTCCTAAACCTTTTCCTCATCTTTCCAGATATTTTTGTCCTGGTGATCTTCTCTCTAAATATTAACAGGAGTCAAAACAAAATATCATGGGAGTTACTGGTAAGTTGCTTGTTCATTTCAAAATAGATTCAGGCTGTACAAAGTAATAGAATGTAGCAAAGGTGGATTGATGCTCATTTTTCTTATAGAGCAATAGAGTGAAAAGGCACTTTAAATTATTTTTTAAATAATGTACTTACAGGTGTCTCATATCTTGTTTAATTTTTATAGGCTCAGTAGGAATTAAATAAGATATGAGGCACCTGTTGGAACATTCACAACTTCCAGAGGGGCTTTAAATGTGAAAACTTATACATCTGTGCTTTGGAACAGGTGAGACTCATTAACTGACAGGCACATTACAGGTCCACATTTTCATTGTATGTTCTCTTAATTCTTCTTCTGAATCTGATAGAGAGTTTTGCTGCCTGCATTTCCAGCTTCCTTGGTTTATTTCCTTCCACCTATTTATTTGCAAGCACAACATGAGATAAATACTTGCTAAAACTGGATTGGATCCTTAATCTGCTGGTATCACCTCAGGTAAATTTTTCTTGTGCCAGTTTTTCCAGTACAACCTTGGGACAGAATTTCATAGAACATGGATTTCTATGCTGATCCTGACATGACAGTCCTGCCGTGAGCACAGCCCATCTGAAGTGATCTGCATTCCCAAAGGTCTGGATAATAAAGTGCAGGTGTACAGGGATGAACACAGTGAACAGGGCAGTAATGGATGATGCTGCCAGTGGAGTTTCTGCTTGGCTTTCTTGGGGGAACTGCCCTAATGTCACACTATGAGCCTGGATTCAGGGTGGCTGGAGGAGAGGAAGCTCCGAATTTTGCTGTTACCATTAAAATAGAAGCAGAGCTGAAGCAGGTCCCACGTGCTAAGGCTGTGGTTTTTACCTCGGTCAGTAGATGTCAGTGATACACACGGAAAGTCACACATGGACAAGTCTTAAACCACAATGCCTCAGAAAAAACGGCAATGCTCTTTTTTTTCTCCTTGGTGTCACGATGCAGCTGGTGCAAAAGGGGAAAAGTGAGTGTATTTTAGAGGGAAAATGTTCCTGCGAAACACTGGAGATTCCTGTGTCCTACAAATGGTGAAACAGCACAATTGGGTAGTGACAGATTCAGGACTGACATATAATCCCAGTCTGAATTTTGGAAAGCTTTCATTCATTCTTTGAGGAAAACATTCTCACCTTCACTTTCCAGACTAGTGTTCCCTACACAGCTACACAGTTAAAAAGTATAGAATGTTTAAATTGATGGGCTAATCCTAAATCCTTCTCTACTGAAAACAAATTAAGGACTGACTCATTACATTTCAACCCAGTTTATAGAAGAGTTTATTTATAGTATGGTTTATTTTGCAGCATAGTAAATCCAGACAGGCAAAAACTGAACATCTCATTCAAGAATAAATTCAGTGTGGCTTTTTAAGCTTCCAGAACCTCCATAGCTTCACAGCTTGCTGAATTGCTATGAAGAGCTGCAAATCTTTCCAAAAAACCGGTAGGCCAGCCCAGGAAGTCTTGGGATAATCAAGACTTGACATTTCCTTTGGTGCTTGGGAGAAACCCAGCCTCAGGACTGGTCAAAAGGTTTCCAGCAATGAAGACAATAAAGGGGAACTCGTGTATTAGGAATAAAAGATTAATGCATGCAGATCAAGGAGGAAATTACTAGAGGGTGTTTGGGTTTTCTAATTTGGTCAATGCAAAGGAAGTTTATTAGATAATCACTATTTAAACTGTCTTTGACGTGAAACTCAGTTATAGGTCCCACCCCAAGTTTAGTTGGGTGCATGAATGCTACACCTCTAACCACAATTTCCTTATGCAATATTCACAGCAGAGGCATGGATTAAAAGCAGTTTAGATCCTGTGAATGCTCTCGTGTGGCCATACAGGTTTAGCAGGGCTGTATGAACGAGGTCAGCTGAGTCCAGCACCTGCAATACCTCAAATGAGGGCACTTGAAACATTTGCAGGCATATTAATTCTCTCCTGACTACAAAGATTCATTCACCTGCCCTAAATGATCCAAACCTGGACCAGCTGTGCATGCCTTTCACAAGTATTTGGGGAATTTCTGCTTTTCTCCTAAACCCACCAACATTCACATATGAGTATAGAGGACTAAATGAGGGGGATTTAGTATTGCGTGGTTATTATTTCTCACCTGATTTTGTTACTCATGGCCCCCTTGGGCAAAGAGACCAAGCTGAAGAGGGAAAATGCTCCTGCTAATACCAGCTACCCCTCATCTGCAGTCAATACTAAGTGCTGGAAGTGAGTAGTTTATTATGATCATTTATGCATTTGCTTTTAGGAATATTTTCACATCTTTACTACATGACTGCTGTGGCTCTGTGTATTTCAGGTAACTCTGTCTCTTAATTATATAAGGAACACAAACCCAAAAGAGAGTGTTCCTAACGTTCATCTTACCCAGCAACTGTTGTTGAAACCCTGATGCCTGAAAATTTCCTATTTTTTTTCCCCAAGTAATTTAGTAAAAGAGTAGCACTCTCTGCAAGTCTAGTGTACAAAGTTGTGCTTTCCAGAGTATTTCTGGTACCAGCATTAAAATATACACCAGGCTTTCCATGATATGGAGGGCATCACTAGTGATTTCCTTTGCACTGTATACTTCAAACGCTCAATAATTTAATCAAAAACAAAACGTTGATGCAAACCTGGTGTACAAATGCCACACTTGTTTTGTGTTTCATCTTTCACACATGCTTCACTCTCTTCCCAAAATTCCTCAACAGCCTGAGTTCCCCTCAGAGGAAGTGTGTTTACTTATGGATTGAGACCATTGGAGAAATTGGCATCAGAGGGAAAACATGATTGTGATTTGGCACTGTGCAGGTCCGGGATGCCTGGCTTGGAACAAAAGGTACTTTAAATCCCTGGAGTTCAGCACTGAACCTCTGACAGGCAGAACACGAAGCCACGTTGTTGGCAGCTGTCTGTGTACATCTCCATTAGCTCTTCCTGCCCTGGCTTTATCCCTAGGGGACCATTCCACAAATTAATTGCCTTGCCAATTATTTTTTTCTAAAATCCTGGCCCACCTCAGAACACTAAAAGAAGCTCAGATTGGCTTAGAGACCTTGCAACTTCAAAATTTTTTCAATATGCAAACCAGCATAAAGAGTCAGTGAAAGTATTGAATGTTCCATGAATTAGCCAACAAAACAACCTCCCTGTGCTTGCTTTTCTTAGTTCTTGGTACACCCACATACATATGTGCACATCCAGGTGTAGTGCCAGAGACCCCAGTATGGAAACAGTTTTTCCTGAAAGGCTTTTTCTGAAGGCAGTCATTGCCAAACATTTCAGAAGTATAAAAAAAAAAAGGTGACACATATTCATTGAGGAAGCTTCTTACTAATCTGAAGCCATTAGAAAATGACTCATACTTACAAATAAGAATTGATATTTCTTATATCCCTCTATCTGTTAGCGTAAATGTAGATATTAGTCAGGTATACCATGTCTTTTTTCTTTTCTTCAGCCTCCTTTTGCAAACTGGCCTTGTTTTAGATGTTGTAATATCAAAAAAGCAGTGCCTCCCAGGCTGACTGAGCACAGCCCTAACAGGAGGCCTTGCTGTGAGTTTTCATTTGTCTCCTTTTTCATTTGTGTATTTGATTTGAGATCACCTTGTAAATGCTTCCTGGAGGGCAAACCTGCTAAACTGAGAGAGGAATATACAAGGATGGGGAATAAGAAAGTGCATTTGGAAGTCTCATGCTGCAAGCTCTCTGCAGAGCTGTGCTGTCAGTGTTCAGCCCACTCTCCTGCCTATTTTTAAACCTAGCCTGCCTAAAACCTCCTTTCTAACTATAGTGCAGACCAATAAGATGGAGCACTTATGAGTCAGACGTTTACACTCTTGCCTTTTATTATAACTAATTGTTTTATAGGAATTTTTCCTTTTTAGTGGGATTTTTTCTCATAGCACCCACATTTACACAGCAGCAGAATTGCAGCCAGATAAGTCACCCAGGAGAATGCTCAGGCTTGGTATATGATACTATCAAAATAAATCACTCCAAGACAGTATAAAAAGAAGGGTTTGTTTTCAGGGAAAATAGGGATATGGAGTGTTTCCAGTAGGCTTATAGAACAAGTGGTATCCAAGCATGGAAGATGCTGTAAGTCAGGGTAAAACATCCCAGCAGAACTTTTTATTTTCAATCTTGATGATCAGCTCCTGGTGTTTCAAGTCATTAAGCAGTCCACAGCTCTAGAATTAGTGCCATTTTATAAAGACTGTTTTCAGTAGTTGCCCTTAGTTTGACACTTGATAAAATTTATCTGGGTATTTAGTAGTTTTGATTTATTTTTCTTGCAGAGAGAAGGAGGGACCCTGAGACTAGAAATTACCTCTTCAAAATAAAGCTGTGGCTGTCTTGTGTAGATGGATAATTTCAAAAAAAGGGGGGGCAGGGGGGTGTTCTATAAAAATCCTTAACTGGATTGGGAATGGCTTCATCTGGAGCAGATTTCCCTTTTCTCTTCCTTCTCTGTCATTTTATAACTCCAGGACAGCAAACTGGCTTTTATGTCAGGTTTTTACAGTGAGGGTGGTGAGGCCCTGGCACAGGTTTCCCAGAAAAGCTGTGGCTGCCCCATCCCTGGCAGTGTCCAGGCCAGGCTGGATGGGGCTCTGAGCAAGCTGGGATAGTGGAAGGTGTCCCTGCCCATGGCAGGGGGTGGAATGAGATTATTTTTAAAGTCCTTTCCAACCCAAACATTCTGGGAGTCTGTGATTCTGAGTGGGTTGTATGTTCCTGCTTAGCCCTCAAAGGTTATTGTAGTGCTAATTCTATTGCTATATGTTTTCTATCTCTCTTGAGTATCTTTTGCAGATATTATTATATAATATATTATTATTATTATATATTATTATATTATTATATATATCAATTGTACACTGTTAAACAGAAGATCCATAAGGAATCAGGATTGTTGCTGCTAAGTACAATAGATCCATCAAGTTGAAAGGTACAGCTTTTATTTTTCCCCAAAATTATTTGACTCCTGCAGTGCTTTATATTAATGATAATGATGCATTTGCCTGCTGCAGCTAATTACAGAACAATTTATCAAAATCTTTTATCTTTAACTCTGTAAGGTAACCAGCTTTGTAAGCATTTCTATGCTGTTATTATCATATCAATTGTCTATATATTTCAGAATTTTTATGTTTTTACAGTATTTGCCCTTTTCTATTTATGCTGGGCCATCAGCCATGTGGATAACAAATTTTTTCTTTCTGCACATGGAAGACTGAATTGTTATAAAACATGTACAGTCCTTGGGCCTGAGCAGATAAATTTTCGTGAATTCCTCACTCCATTTCTGGTTATGGCATTCCTACCAAGCAGAGCCAGGCCCCAACAGGAACCAGTATTGGGTTGTGTGAAGGACTGATGAGGAGAATCCAAAGCAGTTTAGAAATAGTATGTTATCTTCTGTGGTTTTGTTTTGTTTTTGTCACCAAAAAAGAAATAAAAGGAAAAAAAAAGAAAAAAACAACAAAACCAAGCAGCAAGAAAATAAATCTGAAGGTTCTCTCTTTCCTTAATAGGTTTATCTTGCCATCTGGGGGATGGCTAGATTGTGAAAGGGAGGAGAATGACACTTTGCCAGATTCTCATCTGAATATTGTCTTGCAGAGCCTTATGCCACCTTCCAAAACTCCCTCCTCTGAAGTCAGTCAGTAGCAGCCAGTGCCCACTGCTGGCTGGCTCTAGATAAGATTTTCCTCATGTTCCCTACAAAGGAGACTGTGTTGCCAACAGTTGGAGTTGTGCTAATCCAATACATCTCTCCACACTCCAGTGTCCCACCAGGGAAAGGAGGATGCTGAAAGGACAGGAGCCTCTGGCATGACCACAGGTGAGGTCCCCTTCCCTGGGAAAGCTGTCCAGCTCCAACCCAGCCCACAAAATCTGCTCTAAACAAGACTTGCCCAGATGTCAACACAAACATGAAATGGCATCAAGGTAAAATGACCTTCCTGGAGTCCAGGTCGATGGAAACATCAGATCCTGCTCTAAGTATGAGAGGAAGGTTGTCCAGCTTTGGTTTATCTATAAGTCTTCATGTAACTATAGAAATATCTGGTGTTCACTCACTCCATTGTCCATTCCAATTTCCAGGCATGCTTTCAGCCTTTGTCATCTGAGCCCTTCTTTATATATTACTGTTACCTGAAATCTTAACAAAAAGAAATCCTGTAAAAGAATGTAAATTATATACATCTTACCCTCTTTTGACAGTCCTCTTAAAAGCTTTACAAAGAGATGGTTTGGTGGTTTTTTTTTTCCTTTTTCTTGTTTGCTGAAAATTGCCCAAGTTTTGTTGCCACAAATATAAATTTTAACAGATGTTTCAGCACCCACATGGAGCTATGAAAATCACATACAGCCCACTCCAGAGGCTTGGTGGATGCTGGGAGCTGAGAACCTTTATTTTGGCAGGTATTTGACTTCAAGTAAAATGAGGCAAGAACCCCAGCTCTTGCAGATACAGCTGCTCATTTGTGATGCCTCTGTTTGGAGACACAGCAGATGTTGAACCCAAACAAATGCAGCACAGCACTGGAAACCAGGCTTCTCCTACTCTGTGTTGGACAGCTAATTTTGCTGGAAACACCAGCTAATTTTTTTCCTTCCTGTTTGTGGCACTGCTTATCTTGCAATAGGTGATATGAAGTGGCTCAGGAGGTGCTGTGAGGCACAAATAATGTGTGTTTGTAAAGCACTCCAAAGCACTTGAACTGAAAGCAGGTAGGAAAGTGTCACCCCTGGCTACCAGCAGGGACAGGATCTCCACAGCAGCCTGGCTCTGGTAGCAGTAATTTCTGCATGATGACATACCAGGAGTCACCTATTACATCTCAGGGCTGCTATCTCTGCCAGACATGTGTCCTCTTTGGAGTGGCCACTTGACATCCTCATTAAGGCTTCATCAGCTGTAATAGGCTGTACATAACAATGCCTGAATGAGAGAAAAACCTTCCCCTCTGAAAATGTGGGAAGTGGCCACTCTGATAGCTGAAATTGATCTAAAATATCCCCACTATTATTTTCATGTATGCCCAGAGCACCTATAAGACCCTGCAGGGATCAGGATCCCAGTGCATCAGGAACCATCCCCAGGCAGAACAAAGCAGCAGCTTGTAATAGAATCATAGAAATGCTAAAGTTGGGGAAACACCTCTAAGGTCATTGAGTCCAACCATTTATCTAGCACTGCCATGTCCCCAAGTGCCACACACAGGAGGCAACAGATGGGGGCAGATCACATGGAAAATAGAAAGAAACAAGGAGATGGGATCAAACAATGCAAGTTATGTCACCCTGTGGCCTTAAACACAGGGGAATTGGAAGGGGGCAATGATAATTTCTCTGGATGTTCCTCAGTGGAATCTCACATGGAGGCTGGGGGGCAAAACTCACAGGTGCTGCTCAGGATGAAAGAAACTACAGAGAGTAGAGGGGAAACAATAGAAAAGCCATAAGAGACAGCAACATTACTAAGCAGACACTTGATGGATATACCTGGGAAACTTTTAAACTAAGTTTCCAAACAACGAGAGAAAAAAATATACCTTTCTCCCCAGCTGCTGCTGTGCCCAGGCTAACAGCCCTTTGCTCTAGGGTCTCTATAAAGGAACTGTATCCCACAAAGATGACTCAACTGTTTCTCCCTCTAAAGGAAAGACATTGATTGAGAGATAGCTAAATGTTGGCTGCCTCCTCGAGCCACAATATGCTTGGGTTAAAGCAGAGTGCACAGGGGATGCTCTTCAACCCCAGCCAGGTAGAGGTGATATCATTAACCTTTCCTTAGATGTTTGGCCCTTTCTGTGGTGATCAAATAAATAAATAAAGCCCCACAGATTTTTCTGCTTTCTCTCTCTTTGTCTGAGTTTGAGCATTTTTGGAAGCAGATGCAAAATTAAGTTTGTTTAAGTTTTGAATGAAAACACGTCTTTATGTCCTGCTGAGCACAGCTCCTGAGAGCAGCAGCATCTTTTGCAAAATACCACACACCTTGCACCAGAACAACTCTTTAGAAAGAGCTCTCCAGTTTATCCAGGGGCAGGAGTTTGATTTCTTGAAGGAGTCTTGATGTCGGTTTGGGTGGGCTTTGTGCCTACTTGGTGGTCTCCTTTGTGGAGGAGAAAAAATCAGAAGGAGGAGGCACAAAGTGCTGGGATAAACTGCCCCGGGCCTTGCTGCATATAGATCACAATTAGTCTTTCTTCATATGATAAAATGATGATAAAACCCAGTGGGACTGAGATGAGTTCTGCATTGGACTAAAACACAAAAGATAGGAAACAGTGTGCTGCATTTCTGTGAATCCACTGTTTTCTGTGCTCTTTAAACTTGTTGTATGTGTATAAACACTTCACACACACACACACACACACACACACACACACACATATATATATATGTGGGTGGATGCGGAAGCAAATTTGCCATGTCCCAAAATAGTCTTTTTGGGTAAATTAATAAAACCACTCACAGTTTAGTGGGTTGGTTTTGTAACAGACCAGTCATCTGTGGTGGGTTAGAACATGCCAATTAAGAAGACAAAGAAACATAATTCTTCTTCATAAATTGACTAATTACCATGAAAAATTTGTGACTTCAAAAGTCTGAACTGTTCTGCCACAGACAGTATGTAAGTAAATCAATATTCCAGTTTAAATTGAAGCTTCCCATGCCTCAGACAGGAAAATATCTAAGCTCTGCTTTGAGTTTGGTAAAAATGTCAGCTACATATTTACCAAAATATTTAAAGTAGTGAGTACATGTGTTACATTACATGACTTTAAATGAAATTTATGTCCTGCTGTGTCTCCCAGTATTTCAGAGGAGAAGAGGGAAGAGACCAGGAAAATGACCAGGCAGAGCTGAATCCACTCCACAGATTGAAGGTACCATAATGCCTGGATGCACTGCTGGAAATCCCCTCCTATGTACACTGAACTCCTTGAGGACCAAGAACAAAGTTCTGAAACATTTCTTCTGTCTTAAATCTCTGCACATGAGGAGGATGCAGGTCCCAGTTCGACAAGTGGGAAAGAACCACTGCAAGGTGCAAGGTATCTCTGCCAGCCTGGGATGTAACCAGGGCTATAGCAAATAGCAATAGCAAAGGCAGTCACTCCCTTACAGGAACAGCAGTCATTGCCACCACTGTGGCCCAGGATGAAAGTTTGGGTGGGTTTCTCCATCCTCACTCTGACATGAAAAACTAAGTAAAAAAAATCAGTAAGTCTTTGTCTCTTAATTTTAACTGCTGAGCCTGTTTGCCTTCCAGCTTGGGTTTTTCAGAGTACAGTAGGAACATTTGCTTTCCCTAAACTTTAAGTGAGATTATTTTCCCAGTCACACAATTTGAGATGCCATGAACTTCAAGAAAATTTTTATCTATCTATCTATCTATCTATCTATCTATCTATCTATCTATCTATCTATCTATGTGTATATACTGAAAATTATGTTGGCATCATTGTAATTTGGAGAACTTGGACTCTTTTTCATGTGAGGACAAAGATTTATGGGCTCCATCTTTTATTTAACTCCAAACACAATTCCTCCTTTGTTGGTCACAGAACTGAATAACCAAAGCTCCATAGAGTTCAGCATGTCCTTTATTTTCATTTTCAGGGCAGAGTCTGTTCAGAAATGAGATCCTGGCTCTTACAATCAGTTCTCCAAAAGCTTAAGTGCAGTCTGTGCCATGAGGAAAAGAGTGGGAAAGACTGGAGACCTCTGCTCCGATTATATCTGGATACCATCTGTAAGGTCTCATCATCCTTGGGATAGCAATGTGCATTTTCCATCATTAATGCCATTAGAAGCATCAGAACAGAGCTTTTGATAAAAAACGAAATAGCAATAGCCCACACGAATCACAAAACAGCTAAAGAGAAAAAGCCATGAGAGAGAATTGCCCAGAAAATCATTTGAGGGCAAAAAGACAGAGCTGTGCCCACACAACTAAGATGTGAATTAGGAGCACATGCAAAGGAAAGAGAAACTCATCTGTGGAACAAATGACAACTCAGATGGGATGAACTCAGCTAAAGAACCACTCAGTTAAAGTCCTTGCAGTCACACCTCTATAGAGGTGCTTTAACCTTCCATGCACTTCACAGACTCTGCTATTCAGCAACCTCTGCTCTCCACTTACAGTCATTTGGAATCTGTGTCTTCAGAAGGAAATCCTGCCAGAGCAATGTCTGATGTATTAGATGGTGATAGAGGGAGACAAAAATTACTAAACTGGTTAAAATAACTGTTCCTCTTTTCAGTCTTTATAATTCTTTCCACTTTCCCCATTTTACTTTTGCTGCTGTGGGTAACACTGCTGATATTTTGATGATGACTCTTGATGCAAATCTCTTCTGGAGCTGATTTCATAGGTAATGGCTGGAGCTAAAGTGCTTTATGGAAGGAAAAATGCTTTGCTAAGTGCTGTTAAAACTCCCGCAGAACTGATGATGGTCACATCCAAAACTGTTCTCACTGAGCCAGAAAGGCCAAGCTTGCACCTACCCTGCTCCAGCAGCTCCCAGGAGTAGAGGGAGGAATTCTCACAGCAGCCAGGGGCAGCCCACAGCTAACACATCTCCTAAATCTGATTGGAAAGCACGGACAAGGAGGCCTAGTTTTGGCTGGGATTGTTAATTTTCTTGTTAGGAGCTGGTACAGTGCAGTGTTTTGGATTTAGGATGAGAATAATGCTGATAACATTCTGATGTTTTAGTTGCTGCTAAGCAGTGCTTACTGCAAATCAAGGACTTTTCAGTTTCCCAGGCTCTGTCAGCCATCAGGTGGACAAAAATCTTGGGAGGGACACAGCCAGAACAGCTGACCAAAGCCGGCCAAAGGGATAATCCATACCACAGAACATTGTGCTCAGTATAAAAACTGGGGAGAACTGGGAGCTGCCAATCCCTGCTTAGGAACAGGCTGAGCATCGGTCAGCAGGTGGAGAGGGACTGTATTGTGCATCCCTTGTTTTTCTTGCCTTTGATTCCTCCCTCTCTTTTTACTATGTCCCTTTTCAATACCTTAATATTATCATTATATTTTAATTTATTTAAATTACTAAACTGCTCTTACATCAACACATAGGTTTTACTTCTTTTTTTCCTCAATTCTCTTCCTCATCCTAGTGTTGGGGAGGAATGAGGGTGCTGAGCTGCCCTCTGGGGTTAAACCACGACATAAAGAAATACACAATGCCCTGGCAGGAAGCCTGGGCTGGGCTGGCTGTGACAGCCACTGGAATGACTTCCTTGCAATTTATCCCATCAAGACCAATACATCACGTAGGAGGAAATGCACAGAGAATCTTCCAAGGACAAGGTCACCATATCTGCCAGTAGCAAAGGCAGAAATAGGAACAACATTCCCTTCTGTCCCAACAGCATCATTTTTCTGATCAATTTTATTTTATGAATGCCATTAGGACATTGCTGGGAAAAAGAAAAATTATGATGATTAAAAGACAGCAACTACTGGGATATAAAGTGGAGATTATATGGAACAAAGTTTTCAGAAAAATACAGGGAAATTACAAGTTTAACCACGAGTGAAACAAGAGTCTGGGCAGAACTGATCACACCTCTGAGACCAGCATCAATGTGAAAGAAAAACTTGCAAGAAGGGAAATCTTAGATGACTGATTCCCATAGTACTCATTCAGGCAGGGGAAGTGACAGGCTGCAGTGAGAACCCGTCACATTTCTGTCTCCACAGCCATGAATGCAGCTCAGCAGGTTCATGAATGAGCCCAGACCCAGAGAGACTTGAGGGGCTCTGAATGAAGGATTTTTGCTACACCCCATCCATGACAGAGCCCCAA
Source organism: Acridotheres tristis (assembly GCA_037013685.1). Lineage (NCBI taxonomy): Eukaryota > Metazoa > Chordata > Aves > Passeriformes > Sturnidae > Acridotheres > Acridotheres tristis. Next base: position 64,712,850 of record CM072885.1, read on the forward strand.
ACGCTTGTCAGGACCTCTGGTGTCTGTCAGAGCAGTGTGAAGTGAAAGTCAAGAATAATTTGTGTGTGCATAGCTGTGAATACACGACTGAAATAAACCACCCAGCAGCAGTAAATCTGCAGTAAATGAAAGAAGCAGAGCTAAGAGACTGAAAGGGGTACCCCTGCCCTCCCCTGCCCACAGGAGGAGGTCAAAGGCTGGTGCAAATCCCTTTGAAGTTGAAGGGATTAGCTGTGTGTTGCTAGTGAGCCCCTGAGATTCCTTTGTTTCTAACTCAGCTCTCAGTGACATAGCAGCAGTGCAATTTAAGGCATATAAGGAAACCAGAAGACTTTCCATGGTTTCTTTGATTGTTATTAGGTTTTTTTCCCTTAGGTCATCTGGGATACTTCAGAGACTGTTCATATGAGTGCAGAAAATAGCAGAAAGACAGCCACTCATGAAGAATGGAAATGTTACACTGTTTTGCAAATCATTCAGGTGACTGGAAAGCCTTACAATGTAAAGAGTTGGTAATTACCAACAAATGAGTAACAAGAGGAAAAATGTTCTCTGTGGTCTGGAGTGTTCAGTCCTCTTCTTCTACCGCTCCTTCACATAACTAAAACTACACTGACTGATTGCTATGTTCTCTACCAACAAACTGGAGGTAAAGGAAGAGGCATGGTAAGGCATAACCCTTCAGATCAATGGGAAACAAACCTGGTGAGGCAAGAGACAACTTTTCTTCACCCCATGCCACACTGCTAACCCCAGGATCTGAAGTCTTACAACATATGCTGTCAATGTAGTCACTTTGCTCTGCATGAACAGACCCCTAAATGTACCAGGTGTCCCTCTCCCAGCATGTCCCCAGCAGACTTCCCACTTTGGAGCAGCTCCAGGTGACAAACCTCAAATGTGGTTTCCTCCCCTGATATTACTCCAAGTGATGGGGGGGTGAAATTATCACCAAGATTTTGCTGGCTGCCTGGGACAGAAGGAGGGCTCAAAGGAGACAAGAATTTGGACAAAAGATTGCTGCTCTAGCCAGTCACCCTCTCCTATGTGTAATTTAGATAATATTCAACAACTGCACAAACAAAGCCATGCGACTGATAGGGGTTTTTATTTGCCGAATCATTGGCAAGTGTCTTCTCTCCAAGGCCTCTCTTACCTATAAAACTGCTTTAGGACTGTAAGATGGGTGCATTTCTGTATCTTTCTTAACAAAATGACTCCCACACCCACCACTTGGCTGGTCCAGGGCCCTAAACAGCCCTCAGATTAGTGTTCCTTTAATTATCAGTTTCTGAAGGGCAAAGCAATCTGCCCCAAGCAGATAGGAGAGGCTTTGATAAACAGCCCATTCCCCTTTCCTCTAACCTTTGCAGGAGGACGTGCAGAAGGATGCCAGGACTATGTTTTGGCCATTGCTAGGGAAATGGGCTGGTTTTGCCAAGGCTTCATTCCCTGATGTGCTCCCTATTGCTTTGCTAATTCCCTTTTTGATTCCAAAGGCAGGAAAGGGACCTTCCCCATCAGTGTTTCACAAAAGACCTGGAGTTAACAGGCATTAATGCAAGCCATGACCAACACTGAATTGCTTTGTTTGTGGCATCAGACAGTTAATATGAGATAGAACTCTATTTTCTTTAAAACCCACATTGTTTCACGTGTGCATAAGGCGTAATTTAAATTCCAGCTGATACAATGTACAAAACCCTTCTTAAACTAGAAACAAAACATAAAACCTTGTCCCAAAGAGTAAAGGAATCCTGGGGTTTTTACCCACACAGTTCTTATAGATCAGGATGTCCCATGGATTTTTTCCCAACTCAGAGGTTCTTTTACTTCCACCCAACAAATGTAAAGTATTAAAACCACCAGAGCAATGACTTAATCCACATTTCATTGCCTCCACTGGAACAAAGGTTTCTGTGTAGTCTGCTATCAAAGCAAGCTGCAATCTCTGTCAAACAGTTATGGTCACAAGGAGATTTTTCAGGAGGATTTTCCAAGGTGTATTAAAAACTATTTATTTATGATAGCACAATTAGAAAGCTGCAGCAATAGGAACCAAAAGAAAACTCTAGGAATAAGTGATCTTCAGGAAACTTCATTAAGAGGCAGTCCAGAAATATTTGTGCTATAGGCAAGGACTGCCTTAACTGTTTACTTCCTTTTTGTACATCTGTGATTCCATCCTTTTTCATGAATGAATAGGCAATTGAAGTGCTAAACTAATTCTGCACAGTGAGAAAAAAAAGAAGCATGCTAGCTAAAACAAGGTTCTTCTCCTATTTAACAGATCCATCCCAATTATTTGCAAAATGGGACTTTCACTCTGTTAATTACTTGTGCAAGAACAATTCAGGTTATTGACAGGAAATAATAATTGCACAGGAAACTCAAAGGGATGCTTTCCAACCTTCTATCTGAAAAGTTACAGATTTCTAAATATCTTAGATCTCCACTGTGAAAATGATACACTTCCATCACAAAAACATGACTGGAGTTTTTATCCAGTTTACTCACCTGATGTGTGTCTTAGAAAAAATTACATTTCTTGCTGAAATTTGCAAAACACCAGCACTGCTTTTGCCTCTCACACAGCCTGTTTTGTTCCCAAGTAACAGCACATCTCTTTTTTTTAGCTCAGATACTTGACACCAGAAGATGAGAAAAGAAACCCTCAGATATCCTACCAAAGTGCTGTTCTTTGACTCTGCACAGCATCAGAACACAAAACCAGGTGGTGGAATGAGCATCCACGGCTGTTTCAGTGGAACATTTTTTTCAAAGCCAGGAATGTAACTCGTGGAGCTGCTGTCATCCCAGCTTCTGCTGTGCCATTGCACACCCCTACAAAACAGAATTAAAATTTGAGGTTCATTTCCCAAGCTTTGGCCTGGAGTTAGCTCTGTAATTTGAAATAGCCACACCTCACCCAGCAACAAAGCTGAAGGGGAAGCTGCCAAAGGTTAATCTTTCTTCTGGTATTTCTACCCCAGCTTTGCTTGGCTGGAGTTGTCCTTGGGCTGAATTGAGCAGGACAATGAGACTATTTAGAAGTTTGGCTTTGTTTTGCACTCTGTGGAAACCCTAATTTCCTCCTGGGAGAGGATCGCTATAAGAAGAGAAGTTGCTATTAGCATCTGCAAGAGAAAGCAGCCGCCTCTCCAGGGATAAGGAGCCTTGCATCCCCTGTTTCACACTGCTCAGCTCAGGCAGCTCCTCACCAGTGATGCTGGAGAAGCTGGAGTCTTTCAGTTTGGTTGAGTTAAAATGAGTGAATATTACTTCATCTGTGTGCACAGAAAATATTTTACTTACTAACTATTTTACCTAGAAGCAGTCATACTTTCTATGTCCCCTCCCCCCCCCTTCCTGTCCTGTATTTAAACTAACAAAAATTGTCATGAAGTACATTTTAAGTGAAAAGTGATTCTAAAAGGCTACAATGTGAAATCCTTCATGTCAGATGTGAAATCAAAGGACATTACTTGCAGAGTGTCTAATAAATGTTTTGAAAAGAGCTAAGTCAGGCTTAGTGGACAAATGCAAACACGGTCTGGGCAATCCACTCAGCATTGCTCCATCTGGCATTCAAACCCCACGCTGTTCCCAGCCCAGCTGTGACTTCAGGCTCAGTACCAACCCACTGCCTGCCAGGGACTAACAAAAAATATTCCTCTCCAAAATATCTGCCCTCAATAATACTGGGTGGTTTCTTTCCTGATTTTTTTTTTTTCCCACTTTGTAACATCAAACATTTTCTACTAAGGAATGCTGGACAACAGCCTGGCTGGAATAACACAATTTAAAGGGTCATATCCTTCTGCAGAAGAGAAGGAGGATTCCTGCACTTTTGCATGAGCACGTGGAGCCCACAGGGAAACAGAGATGCTGTGAAGAAGGAGAGCCCTGACAGACAATACAAAGGCACACTCAAGCACAGCAACAGGTCATCAATAACCAACCCCTGATTAGGGAACTTTTCATCCATGCCCAAATACAGTTGCATCTCTGGGGCTTGTCTTGTATCATCATGTTTAGGATCGCCTTCTTCAGACAAACACTGGCTCCCAACCTGATACTGCTTCTCCTGTGTTAAAGGTGGGTGTCACATAGATGATGCCAGGATTTTTCCACCTGGGAAGTTTTCTGAATATGTCTCATGAGCTGCTCTGCATGTGGATCAGAGCAGAGGCATGGCTGTGCCCAGGGCAGCTCAGGAGGTTTGTGGAGCCAAGTGGGCACAAGGGCTTTGCTGAGTCCATCTCCATGCACAGCCCTGCCCTACACAGCTCCTGCTCCCAGAACAAGCCCGGTTATCACTGCAGAGCCAAACAACTTCAGAGGCTGTGGAGAGGGAACTGTGGGAGAACGTCAGCACCATCCACAGCTCACATGTGTCCTCAGTCCACAGACTAAGATAAATCTACCTCTGGCTGGCCACACTGGAATCCCACTCGTGGAATCTCAGCCCCTCACTTGGCACTGCCTGCACCTGAACCTGCAGCTTTGTCACTCATCTCAGCCCACATCTGCCTCTGAAACAGGCTCTCCCTCATTCCCCTGGCACAGGTGCTGCTTCCAGGTCATTGTCTAAAATCACCTCCTCTCCTGGCAGGATGATTCCTGATGGTGTTCAATGGAATGCACACCTATGGCTGCTGTGATGCAAACCAGGTTGCTATGGTGCTAATCCTCCCAATTATTTTTGTACACCTGGCAGGCCTCACCATCCACCTGGAACTGGGACAGCAACATCAAAATCTAATGGAGTAAAGATAAAGCTTCTAGAGGACAAATATAAATTACTAATAAGCTTTTGGCAATGCCAGCATGTGCCAACCAGATATATTAAAGAAAAAGCTCAGATTGCTTCTGCTCCTTCCTCCCCTGGGCCACTTAGGGATTTCCTCCACCACAGACAATCGTGGATATGATTTTACCCCACTGAACTTCACCATGCCCAAGGGCAGCGATTTTTTTCCAATTTACTTCTGGAAGCCAGTCCATCCTGGAGTTGCAAAAGGGATAGCACATCTGCTTATCCAGTGCACACCAACAAATAGCACAGCAGTGTGAAAACTTGAATCAAGGATGTTCAGAATTCACCTTCCTAAATATGTTCATGCTGGAGGCCCTCACATTCAGCTCAGGTCCATCAGGTGCTCCAGTTGTTCTGGCATCCTGACCTCCTAAGCGGGGGTTTTAAACACTAAAGATTGCTCCAAGCGCTTTATTGTCAATGCAGAAACTGCAGGGTGCTGTGAGCTCGAGTTCTCCATACCTGTGACAGCCCAGGGTAACAGGGCTATGTGATCACCTCTGTGTCCACACCTGCACATACACGACCTGCATGGAAAAAAAAACCCAGCTGCCACAGGAGCCACAGACTGGCAGAAAGGCTGACATTGCTGTTGTCACTGTGCTTGTACTGCAAGGGACTTGGTCGTGGCTCCCTCAGACAACTCCAGATGTGCACCCTAACTCCAGATGTGCACCCCAGCACATCCTCGGCACAGCCGTCTCTCTGAGAAAGAAGATACCTCAGAGGGCTCAGTGAAATGCAAATGTAGCTGGTTCAAAAAGAAAATGAAATTCTGAGGGTTTGCACAGGAAACAGCCTGGGGGTGGAGAAAGGCGGCTGAATGCCTTTCATTGAAATGCAAAGAGGAAATTTTCAGGAAGAGCAAAAACCCCCTTCGGGGTGATAATTTTGTTAAGGTAGCAGGAGAGTAACTGGTAGCAAAACCTATTCTAGACTGGTCCTGAGAAACCGTGCGAGTTAAATCATGCCCGGTGTTTTCCACTGCACGACACTTTCTCATCTTTTTTCGTCACTGCTGTCTTGAAATACACGGGAGGAGAAAAATTTAAATACACAGGGGAAGAGAAAATCTAGCAAGTCTTAATGAGAACAGAAATTATGCAAACAGAAACCCCTCCAACGTGATCCCAACGTGTCCCGAGCCCATTGAGTACATCTCCCCATGTTCCCTCTTAGCTGGAGTCATTCATCGCTTCAGCTGCTTGTGCTGTGCTCCTTCTTGGTGGCTGAACCTCTTGCATACAAAACCATCAGACTGCAGAGCTGCTTCACAGACAACCATTTTGCCATCCTTAGAAGCTTTTTTAGCTTTGCCAGGCTGTGCTTGAGTGGATTCATCATGCCCAGTACATAAGGAAACAAATGGGAATGGGTTTAGTAGGCAGAAACGAAAGATTTGGCTTGGTCTGAAAAAGAGAGACGCTGGTTCAACCCGTGGGGAGTATTTGCTGGCAGAGGGAGCAGCCAAGAGCAATGTGCCTTGGAGGGGGCCCTGGATTCAGCAGGGACCAATGCCAGGGAGCAGTGGGCTGTCCTGGCACATGGGCTGTCCTGGCAATGGGATGTCTTGGCAATGGGATGTCCTGGCACGTGTGCCAGCGGTGGAGGCACAACCCCTGTCCCCGGCTCCTCCGGCGGCACTTCGCACAGGGCACTCGTACTTCCCTTCCAGGCTCTCTGGGTGTCCGAGCACCGCTGCTGGTGCATTAATCAGCGATACATCCTCACACATCAGCCACACCTCCTGCCTCATCTTCCAGGCTTTGTTTTATCCCTGCCCGACCGCCCTGATACTACACATCCGCCTGTTCCTGTGTCACCGGAGCCCTGCCCCGACTGAAGAACAAAGGGACAAGCATTGTTTCTGCAATGTTTTTTTTTTACTAATAACAGAGACTAGTAAACCTTTATTCCCTATGTTTTATTTCCTCCTTTATACTTCCCAGACACCCAGTTTACACCATATGCTTCTGCCTGTGTATGTGTGTGCCAGCCCTGTCCCTTCCCTGCAATGTCTCCGTTGCTGTCCTGTGATGACAGAAGTGACAAATTGTGCCTGTGCTTTCATTCCAGCTTGTTCTGAGTACCGTGCATGCTGAGAAATGCTGCAGAAGGAATGGAATCTGTTTTATGAAATGTCTCTATCACTCTTTGATGGCTATGAAGAAATCAAACTCATAACTTTCCAAAAAGGAAGAAAGCATGAAAAATTCCCATCTCTTTTGGTGCTTTTTCACAGAGTGTGTAAAGAGCCAGTGGTTTTGAGAACCCAACTCTTCCCTCATCTGCTACTGAACTGCCCAGGAGTTACAAGTAGCTCTCCAGAGATAACAGAGTGACAGTCACCCACAGGCAGGGCCTGTAAAAATGATCATATTTGGTGCTGTGATGTCTTTTAGGAGGCAGGGTGGAAAATAAAACAAGTAGCCTTGGAAAGGGGGATGAAAGAACTGGAGCTTTTTTTCTCCCCAGCTCTGGTTCAGAGTGCTGGAGGAGGAGGTTGGTACCCTGCTCTGTTTGCTGGAGGAGACAGGGCTTGGGGCAAACAACTTCAGTGCTGGTTTTCTGTTGACTCCAACAAGCAGAGCAATTACAGCCATCCTCTGAAGTGTGGGAGATAAAGGTTATCTCCAGTGAAAAGAATGCTGGTATTTCTGAGTAGCCCTTGTTCAGAGAGGAATAGCTAAGCAAACTCCCTGTGGACTTTGGGAAACACAAAGGCTCTCCAGAGTTTATGTGCTGAGATAGAGCTCCTGGGAAAATTTTATCCTAACTTTTCCCCAGCTGTTTGCTTTCATAGAAAATCTATGTGTATCTATGTGAAGAAATCTCAAGAAGAAAATTTAAAATACACATATTTTTTTTTTACCCAAGTTTCACTTTCTACATGGGAATAAACAGATCCAACTCCAGTAGGTCTAATGGGAGATGACTTCAGTGATTGGGGAAATTAAAATGTGACGATATGCCATTCTCTTTTTCTTCTCTGATGTATTTCATGTGTATTCTAGGTTCTCATTCTGCCCTGTAGAAGATGCAGATACAAAAGACTGAGTCTACTCACAGTTCATATGTGGCTGTGCATGTGGAACCACCTGTTGAAAAGTGAAGTCAGTTGTAAGCACTTAATTAATAATTTGATTTACATATTTCTGGATTACTAATACTTTGGGATACTTTATTTTACTAACACAATACATGAATAGACAGTGCTGTCCTCTAAGCACTGTTGATAATTTCTATTCCTTTTTGAGATGCTGTTTTGAAATCCTTTTCTGGATTAATCAAATCCAGGCTCTGAAGAAGAAGTGCACTGCTTTCTGCAGTTACTTTTTTCTTTTGAATTTCCTGGTTTAAATTCTCTGGAGCATATTTTTGTCTGATTGGCAGAATATGTAAATGAATAGCTCCTGGCAAAATGTAAACACCTGACACATTAGAGGAAAAATTACTTTAATTGTGAAAACAAGCAGATATTTGTCTAAACAAAACTATAACTGTTTTAAGGAAGTAAATACAAGAGTGACTAGATATGAAATGCTTTTCATCTCCTAAAGGAATTTCTTTTATTCATTTCAGGCAAAGACTACAATAAGCATTCCCACTGAAGTAAATGACCTAAATAAGGGTAAGTTCTACCCAAGATAAAGTTTACAAGCCCCTGAGACAACAAGGTTGCAGAAATGGGATCTTTGTTCTTGTAAGGGGTCACGTGAGCCAAGAAACGTGGATTTACCTTCCAGAAAGGCTGGAAGCTACAGAGGCACTGGAATTACTTGTTTGTGTCAGTGAGAAGTTCCAAATGCCTGTGCTGATCACATCCCTTCAGTGACTGTACTGCAGCAGGACTTTTGGGTTTGCCTAATGGTTACTTCCAAAAGTGTGTTAGTGGAGATGCCTTGTTAAGAAAATTTAAAACAAATTGTTGTATACACCTCTTTAGCTGTAATGTAAAATTACTACAAAGCAGAGACAGCCATGAGATGAGATTTTTCCTTCTGAGGAATAAGCTTGAATTGAATGTTCCAGGCACTTTCCATGCTGGGATGATCCAAATGTGTCTGGTTTAGATCTGGGGCTCATTCTGAAACAACTGTGGCCAGATCTCCCCCAGGTTTAACCACTGTCCCATGCTATAGCTGGTGGTGCTTTGGGGACTCATTGTCAGAGAATCTTTAGGAATTCAGCCCTGTGAATTCCAGCAAATGACAGATTTAGCAGCAAACTCCATCCCTAAGCTACTGACTGCTGGAGGCCTGTCTGTGCTCTGATTCTATGATTACCACCCTTCCCTTACTTATCTCTCTTGCTAGACTATGAAACGAAGTGGAAATAAATAGTAACAGAGGCTGTCATGCACAATGCTAATTATGCATTAAATGCTTCAGAGGTCCTGAGTTTTTCTTTCTTCATTATAACAATCTTGCTTTCTTCCTCGTATGGCAGCAAATCCAGTAACACATAAATTATAAACCCCTGGGTCTTGACACAACCTTTACAGCCCCTTTTATATTGCTCCTGCTGTTTCACAGATGGCCAAGCCTATCTGGAGCCATTTATTTGCTCTTGGTTTATATGCCTGCTGTAAAATGCTCTATTCCCTTTGTAGGAAACCTCAAGCTCCAACTCTAAGTTTGTGCTTTTGGACCACAGAGTCTATAAAACATCCTGGGTTTATGTTCTTCTGCACCTAGTGGATAGACACAATTAAAGATTAAAAAAATACACTTTCAGATAAGAAAAATAGTTGGAGCATGAGGGAAAAGAAAGAGCAATCAATGCTTAATTAAGGTTTCCTAAGGGTTTTGTCAGGCAGAGAAGTGATGAGCTTGAAGGGAGAACCAGAGGGAACTTAAATCTAGAGAGTCTATAGCAATCATTAAAGATGCCAGGCTTTTCAGATTCATTACTGACACTGTGAGTGAAGCAAAAATCTCTTCTATGGTCAAAAGAGTAACTGGATAACAGAAAATACCATGAAGAGAAATCATCAGCTCAGTTGTGATCATTACAAGTACTTTGGAGCTGGGTATATACAGCACACAAATATTACCCTGATACAGAATTCAGGACAGGGTAGGTTTCTCTGAGAACAGGGCAAAGCATAACTTAGGAGAAGGATAAAATAGGCAGGGTGGAGAGGGATGTAACATGGGAGACACCATGATGTAAGCTTGTTTGTGCCATGATTGTGCCTGAGTCAGATCCTGTAATCCCACAGCACAAAATGCCATGTCCATTTCTCAGAGGCATTCCCCCTAAAAAACTTTAAACCTTCATCAAGAGCAGGGACACTTCCTGTTCCAGTCTGGGTTTCCACTGGCTTTTAGGTTGAAGCTATAAGTAGAGAAAAAATAGCAGCTGGGAGAATAAGCTGTTATACTCTGTCATACTCTGAGCTGGCCAGCTAAAGAATTTATCCTACCAGAGCATAAATATGAGGATGAAAGTTCCCAATAAAAACAGATTCCAAGAAAGCCATCCAACTGTATGACTCTGATCTTCATTTTCTACCTTAAGGAAACCATAGATAAGTGCAAGCTGGGCCATCTCCACTGTGGTTTTCAATCTTCAGACCAGGTGGAAAGGGATAAGAATAATCAGGAGGCTCTGCATACTCTGAGATGGAGTGGCAGCAAAGAAGGCCTTATATGAAACTCAGTAGGAAAGCATTCTTTATTTCCTGACCCAGATACCTGGAATAGGTGTGGGTTATCCCAGAGCCAGTGAGGGCAACACAATGCAATCAGAGACACAGACATAATTAGTTACACAACTGAACAGCCTCAGTAGCTCATGTACTTCACAATTACTTTTATAAGGGATGTTGCTGTTACCTGCTGCTTGAGATAGAAATATCCATAGCCTTTTGCAATACCAAATCCCACCTAATAAGACATTTCACCAGTGAAGAAGCACCCTGGTCTAAATAAAACACCCAAAGCCACTGCCTGAGACCCTGAACAACCAGAAGCACTTAGATTTTCTCTTTTCCTATTTCTGTGGTAGCACTAGTGTCATTTTGTATCCTGAAGTGCCATCAGTTCCTTAAGGACTGGCCAGCCCCAGCATTACAGAGCAGTCTTTGCAAAGATCCACTGAGTCCCATTCATATGGTAACCTGACCTGATTCAATTTTTCACATCTGCTAAGGAGATCATGACAGAATTCATCATAGCTTCAGACCAGACATGCAGCAGGCAGGCAGCAGAGGGAAACTGAGCTGGAGGTGGCACTCCTGGACCTACTCCCTTTCCTTTGTTAGCCTGGGCACTCAGTGCTGCTATAAATACCCAGCAGTCACTTGACCTTGGCAGTTACTTTGGCTGCAATAATTCTCCTTTGCAGCTGGCAGGGTTTCAAGAGGAGCACATGCCCTGCTACCCCTGCTGCTCAGCTGGAAGGAATGACCTTCCCCTTGCTCTGAAGTTGCAGCTTTGTGGCTGCCTTATGCTCAGCTAAGAAGGACTAATCCCAAAACAGTGACCCCACCTCCTTTTTTCCCCCTGCTACACGTTCCTACTCACTTTTCAGACTGAATCGGACAAAAAATCAATCGGTTTTTCTGCCCTCCAACAATTCGGCCCACTTTCAGAGTGAAGGGAAAGAAAATGCACTTTCAGGAATCAACACATTTTCCCCCATGGAGACTTATGAATTAGAACAGACGAGTCAAAATAACTTGTCTTTTTTCTTTCACTTAAAACGACTAGAGAGCTAGAAATGTATGCTTTGTTTATCTAAAGGTGGATGAGAAAAACTCCATAATCAAAGTGTATTCCCTCTTTCCTTTTTATAATTCCCCATTGAAAACTTTTCTAAGCATGCTGACCAGAACCCTCTAAAATCCTACTGGAAGGTGAGCAGCCTTACTCTCTCAGCCTGTATTTTAGGATTGGTCATATTGCCCCCAGGATCACATGTCAGGTGCTGATATTTTGCCACTAACGTCTGTGAGGTGCTGTGTTTCCTCCAGCTAAATTCCTAGATCAACAATTCACTGCTGAGCAAGCTCAGGACAGTTCTGTCACATCAGGTTTCAGAATCACAGCCTCATGCCCAGCAGATCTTTCAATGAAGTGTTTTCCTTTGCCCAGGAACCATCCATGGGAGCAAATGCTGCCCAAGGCCAGTGCCCACAGGAATTTTTCATGGCAAAAACATGAAGAAGAGGGCAGGTCTCTTTCTGCATATTTTTTTCTGTATTCCTTTAATAGCCAACATCTTATAATGGATATTTAGATAATAATACAGTTCACAAATGCTGCATTAAAAGACAACTGAGACATTGCTCAGAAGTCACAACTGTATTTTTTGTCATTTACAAAAAAGATGAAGCAGAGCCCTGGCTGATTCTTAGAAGCGCTGCTGCAACAGCAAAAATCAATTTGAATTTTGTCAGAATAACACTAGTACAGTACCACTACTGTACAAGTAGCACCTACTATATGGAACAATATAGTGATGCCATAGTGGAACAGTTCCCTTAGACACATGTCAGGGGTCCAAGGTGGCTGGGCTGATTCAGCACGTTTTCTATCCAGAAGTAACAGAAACTGTCCCAGAAACAGGAGCTTGCTCTACAAAATGAGCCTCTCTGGCTGAAACTCTTTCCAAAGTCTAACTGTACAGCCAAATCCTTCCCAGCACTGATGGAGTTTTAGCATGGGCAGAATTAAGAGGGGGAGCGAGAGAGAGAGTGCAAAGGGAACAGGAATAAGCACTTGATGAGGATAAATCATCCATGCTCGTGCAGCTCGTTCATTTGCTCTCTCTGGAAATCAGGAGAGCAAAAACTTGATTATTTTATTGAAGGTTATTAAAATTACTTTGTACAAACAGGGACAGATGTCAAGTTCCTTCATTCCATGAAGGGTGGGAGACTGAAGATGCCCTCTAAGTGTATTTCCTATCATAGGGCAAGACAATTTAATTATGTTTTGTACAACAATGGAACAACTGGAGAGTGGAATGTAATTTCTTTTGTGGGTTTATTTGATTTGAAAGGTGAGCAACACATCCCCAAGCAGTTCCAGCAACTGCAATGATGCTGAATATCACTTGTGACATAATGTGGGCAGGCACAATATAATTTGAAGTGTATTAAGCAGCATCACATTTGCAATAATTTCATTGAGGAATAGCAGTGAGTGACTACAGGGTGCATCAGGAAAAGTAAACAATAAGTTTAGGAAATCACATCATTTCACAGGGCTTTTAATCTACTCACTGAGGAAGAAATACATGAGTGTGATGATCACTGAAGGCAACAGAGAGAAGAGCACCAATCTGTAACTAGAGGGATGACTTGGGAAAAAATGGGGGGTTGATACCTATCCCATAATGTTCATTAATTGTTTGTCTTCAGTTCTATGAACTTTCCAAAATAGCTCGGATAATGGCCTCCATTTCTCAGGAATAGATCCAGCCCAGCCCACTCACAGTGAAGTTATAAAAGAATAAGACAATTCATGATCACACAAAATGCAGTTTTTATGTGCTTGCAGGATAGTTTTCATGCAAAATGCTTCACTATTTTGTAAGACTTTTAAAATAAACCACTTCTAGTTGCACTTTTGGAAGCTGGAAGCCCCTGCCATCTAACATGCACCGTTTTAAATGTATTAATTTTAATTACTAATCCAAGTATTATTCAATAAAACTAAAATACAAGCAGCACAATTTTCTACCTACTTCTCTTAACATGCTGAAAAGCAAATCAACAAACTGCAGGAAGCTTATGACTTTCTGAATGTCTCAGCATTAGTCTGCAAGTTTACAATGACATGGAGATTTTGGAAGTACAAGCTAAATACACATAATAAATCTCTGGCACATGTCAAGGAAAAAAATTGTGGTGCTTATCTAGCCAGTGTAGCTCATATCAGTGCTGGGTCTGATTCAGGACAATTTACAACAGGTTACGTGCATGGGCTGCTATTAATAAGTGTTGGAATTACAACATCCAGGAAGAGGCATTCACAGACACTAAACTGAGCTGAGTGAAGCCATTCTTCAGTCTGTGGAAATGTAAGCTTCTCTAGAAGGCAGCACAGTGCCTGGGCTTAATTTAGACTCCAGTTACAGGAGAGGCAGAGAACTGATTTAGTGTTTCCCAGCCATGACACAGGGAAGGGACTGTCCCTGTGCTTCTTTGTCCTAGGCCTCCCTGAGCTGTGTCTGGTATTCGCTGGGCACTTCACCAAGCACAGTCAGTTGGCTAATGAACAAAAAACTGTTTCAAGGAAATAAAAGTGATAGTTTCTTGCTGATTTCATGATCTGAAATTGCTCACAAGAGATTAGAGAAGCTTGTGGGTGCAAGGAATAAGCAGGGGTAGAGGGCAGCCCTTTGAGGCTTGCCCGGTCCTGCAGAGCTCAGCTTTGTACTCAGCTCTGCTGGGAAACATCACCCTTGGCTGCTCTCTTTGTGGGGAGAAATTTTAAGTGGGCACCTGTTAGATCCAAATCAAAGATATTTGTTGCAGTCATCCTAAAGTTCCTGTCTCACTTGGTTTTGCCTACAGCATTACAAACCAAAGGGGAAGCTTGATTGGTTGAATAACTGAGCTATATTCTATAGTTTGAGGGGGGAGATTCAAAATGTGATCACAGATATATTCCCTCACCTTTTGTGCATCACCCTCTAGAACCACTGCTGGAAAATGTAATTCTCATCATTTCACCTGTCCCCACTTCCAGCAGTGATTTCCCCCCTGCAAGCCCCTCTAACCAGAGGGACAGATTGGCAGGGTCAGGTGAAACAAGCTGTGACTGAGGACACTCCAAGAGCCTCCCCAGCATTTGGATGGAGATTGACACTGCTTTTGTCAACAGTTCTCTTCCCCCTCCCCAGGAATCCAACACCATCAAGAGTAGGATGCTCGTCCACACCACTTGATTGATGGAATTCTGCCAAATTCCATCAAGAAATCCAAGCTACTAAGAGTTCCTGTATATTCAGTGCAAAGTGTGCCCTTCCTACACACAGGACTCAGATACAGTGATGGAGGCAAAACTCCCTCAGTACTGGGAAATGTTAAACAATGCTTTCTGGAAGCTCTGCTGTGTCCACAGCTTTTTCCACGGAGCTTGTGCTCTGGGAATGGCAGTGCTAAGGGTCCAGAGTGCAATATGGCAAAGGTTCTTCAGATATCACTGGATGCTTCCCAAACAGGAGGGCAGTCAATCAGCCTTGACCCTTAACATCAGCAATCTGCTTCAAAGGCAGTGGCTGCAAGCCTGTGACTGCTCTGGAGAGGTTTATGTAAACCACAGACAGAGGTTTCTGTGTAACAGGCAAAAATGTATTTGGTCTATCTCCAGAATTACTTTTAACAAGGTAAATTTTGGGATCGTGTAAGTGAAAGTCTAGGTGGGAGTGGGAGCGGTGAATCTGTTCTCCAGCAAAATTCACTCTAAGCAATATCCAGACATGGGAGTTCAAATGACATAACATGGAGTTCCTTCTCCCAGTACAACACACATAAAAGGAAACCTGGATTCAGCTGCTAAAGAGGTAGTAAGTCCTACAGCTGTGGAACTACTTCAGAAGTCATTAAAAGCAGAAGATGTGTTTCTATGTGAAGCACTACTGAAAAATCTACTGTTACACAATGTATTATTGTGTTGCAGGAGGCAATTCTTACCTAATACCTCAATTCTTACCTACTTACCTATGCTATTACAATAGGGCTGTACAGGACTGCTACAAAAATCTTTGTACGGAGATCAAGTGAGGTGCTACATACCAGATATGCTACACTTTGTGTGTGATTACAGAGGGTGATTGCACTGATGTAAAAAACTTTCCAGCATGAACACGACCTTGTCTCTGTATCTGGAGAGGTGTTAGTCTGACAAGGACATATTCACTCCTTCAGACATACAAATAAAACCCCCAAATCCATACATAAAAATCTTAGGACTACTAAGTTTTCTGAACAGTTAACCAGTTCAGAGGAAAAAACCTCCCATCCTTATTATATGGAAATTCATCTATTGATTAAAAAATCATTGTCTGTCTGTAATTTCAGTTTCATATATTCTTGCTTTCATATGCACTGTTTGCCCCATTTGTCTTGTCACTTTGTTTAGCAGCTGTAGTTCCTCCTGAATTTTTTAATGGGCCAGACGTTATTAAATCAATGCAGTTTAGTTCTTACAAACTGAGTGCTATTACTTAACTAATTGCCAAACTTACCACCATTTGTTTCCTCTGGCATCAAAGACATTCATTAAATGAGATCATCACATTTCACTCCTTTTGCACTATAGCTCCCAAGCTCATGATGTGTTTGTTAGGTTTGGTTTTCTTTTTTTTATTAACTCCACTATAAAGCACTTAACTATTATGAGTGTGTTATCTGTTGACACTGTCTAATCTTTAAACAAAAATTAAACAGAATGTCGGCTGGCTGCCAAAAATAAGGAACCGTTCCTTCAAACAAAGCCAAGGAAAAAGAAGCCTGCAAAGCTACCACTGCAATATAATTTTTCTTTATTGTGTGATGTATTTTTCCTCCAAATGGCAAATCCAGGTGAAGAAGACAAAATTAACATAGGTGGATCAGAATTTTAGTTCAGCATCTGCCAGCATTGCGTGTGACAGCACTTAATGATTTCCAGCAGATTAATTCAGTTGTCTGTGTTTTGCAAAGCTGAATATCTAATTCCTTTCCCTTCATTACATCCACGTGCAATAATGCTTAGAACACATCCATTCTGTAGGGCAAGGACCTGATCCACCAGGTCTAACACAGTGAGAATCTTTACACTGTCATCCCATCCTGTGGTGTAATGGGTTCCTTCCCTTCCTGGGTTAAATTCTTCATGACTTAGGGCTACAGCCGTCATTAGACCATGGCCATAAGAACATCAGAATCTTGCTGTGTGAAACAGTGCCATGAATAGAGTTCTTCAACTGAGAGCTCTCTTTTTTTCATCAGGTTTAAGGGTAGTTTTGGAAAAAAGAAACAGCAGGAAAATCCTATCTACTTTCATTTTGGGAAGATGATGGGACAGAAGTACAGAAGTAGTGAAGTATCTCAGACTTATCTAATGACACACTTTGTATACAACCCAAAAGTTGAACGTGATTAAAATGTATACACTAAATATGTTGTAACTGTATGAAGGTTACCAGGCAAATTTTGCACTTGTCCCTTAACTTTAGGGTTTGTTTTTCTGGAGAACTGAACTGCATCAAAATGCCTATGCTGCCAAACCAGAGCTGAACTTTGAAACTGTGACCTGTCACTAGGAGACTTTCTGTGTGACCCTGGGGAGATCTTTTCACCTCTCTGTGCCTCAATCCTCCATCGTCTGGAAAAATAAATAAGTAAATAATAAAGAGCAGGAAGGGGGAATATGTGGAGACACTAGAATAAGCTTCTTTCTTCCACCCACTGTCTTGCTCCTGCCTTGTTTATTTAGATTGAAGGACTTCAGGGAGGGGATTAAATACCCTGTGCTTTTAGCACTGCATGCAAAATGATGCCTGATGTAAATGAGGGCCCAGAAGAGCTGTTATAATCTGTGGTAAACAGCCCAGTCTGCCTTTTAAAGCTTCAATATCTTGCAAATAGGAATGTGGCATTTCCCTCTCTAACTCCAAACGCTACTGTGATAATTGATTGTTGAAAGTTCATAAGGAGAGAGAAGGATCCTGACCAAAGAAGGCACAACGCAGTGGTGAATGTTCCTCACAACAGGCACTGGCAGGAAAAGGACCCTTGGTTATGGTTCAGGAATTAAAAAACTTTCCTCTGGTCCTTCCCTAATCTCTCCAGAATCTTTTTATCTCGCTTCCTCCCTATTTATTTACATTTCAGCTATGCATGTTCCTGTGGTGTTTATAGAAGATAGATTTTCTGACCCTTGCATTTCATTGTGTAATTATTGTTTACCTCCAGCTCCCATTGCAGCTGTAATTTCAAAGTCTTGAAGTGATTTTCTTACAGCAAGCTGCTACCTGAAGTGCCATGTGGATGGCTTAACTCATTTCTTTCCCTGCAGGGGACCCTTTGCAACGTCAAACAATGTGAAGAAGCAAAGTAGGCCACGGTTAGACAGTGATTTAAAGCCAGCATGGATCTGTACTGATCTGCTGCCCAGAAAAGCAGGTTTCGTCCTTTGCTCACCACCTGTCTCATGCTCACACTGTCGTTTGTTTGGCTGCTTGGTGAGCCACAGGGAATTAATCCAGTTATTACTAAACCTGGCAAAATATCTGGCAAAAAAAAAGAAAAAAAAATCAATAAAACTTTAAACTAGCCGCGACAACAAAATAATAAAAATAGGTAGCCATTGTCGTAGGCAGGCAGAGCTAGGCTCTCTGCCTAGTCCCATTTAACCCAGTGACTTATTTGGGAGGACTCTGGAATCTACTGTTCTGTTTTCCCTCTTGTGAGAGACACTAAATCACGTGTGATGAGGAACCGAAGGCTTTCTGGTTTCTTCCCCACTGGAACTAATTGCATACCATTCAGTGTTTTCCTTCTACTTTCTTCCTTTACAGCTAGAAAGATGTAATGTTAGAGCACTAGAGGAAAACACTGTTTCCTATTATTCCGTATTTTGCTTGCTTTGATCCTGGAGGAATTCCAAGAAATCACTTCTTTCTCTGCTCAGCAGCACTGGTGATCGTACATCCAGATTTTCAGTTTATGTGTTCCATGGGTCTGAGGAAAAGGAAAATATCATCTGGCTCTAATTGCTACTTACAGTGCCGGATGTGCTTATTAATTTAATAAGGCGTTAAACTACATTCACGCGTATTACCATTTCTAAGGGATGCCCTACTGGGATGCCGTGAAATAGGAGTGCGATGTGGGTCTGGCCCAAGCCGAGGGAGAGAGAGGGGGCGCGGCGGTGTTAGCTCTGCTCAGGTTACATTCTTTGTTGGCCTGCCTCACATTACATCCCTTCCTCCCGCCAAGGCATCGCTCCGTGCCTCCACGAGGGATTCGTCCAGCCACCAAAAATCCAACCGGAGTCAGCCTCAGGCCAGAAATCTGGTACCCCTGACTGAGGAGGTACATCCAACTTGAGCAACTTCTCCTCGAAAGATCAGGTAATTTTTTTTTTTTTTTTTTTTTTTTGGGGGGGGGGGGTGTTTCTTTGGGGTTTTTTTTCCGTATTTTAACCTCGCTTGTAGCGATTCTGGCCAAGCCTTTGGCTCTGTGACTCTCAGGGACCAACAGCCAGGCATCACCCGTTGTCCCTTGTAAAAGTGAGCGACGGTGACGCTGCCGAGGCCAGCAGTGTCCGGTGTCGCACGGCCAGCCCCGGCCGCGCACCCAGCGGGCACACTGCTCCGGCTGCGGGCCAGCAGCGCCGGCCCTGCGCCACTGCGGGGCCGGGGCGGAGCAGCGACATCCTTGAGGCTCCGTCCTTGGCGGGGATTGAGCGCGGCCGCCGCCTCCCCCCAGCCGCGCCGCCGGGCCCGCCCCTTCCGTTGCGGAGCGCTCATTGCCGGAGCCCCGAGCCCCGCGCTCCCCTCGCGCTCTCTGTCGCGGAGCGCTCCCTTCCCGAGCCCCGCACACCGCTCTCCCCTCGCCGCTCCCGCTGCCTGGTGCGTACACCCCGCTCCGGGACGGGGGATGCTGGATGGCCGCAGCCGGGCCGTCGTTTCTCCCCTGGGCTGCTTGAGCCCGCCGGGCTTCGGCCGTTGCTGCGGGCTGAGCATCCCTGCGTGGCCAGCGGGTGATGCCTGGGGTGGCTGGAGCCGGGCCTGGCTCCCGAGGGTTCAGGTTGGGGTTTGGGGTGGCCGGAGCCGGGCTGTGGCTCCCGAGGGTTTGGCGTGGCCGGAGCCGGGCCGTGGTCGGGGTGCCCCGGTGCCGCCGCGGCCCCCGGCTGCCCTTGCTTGGCGCGGCCGTGGGTAGCCTCGAGGCCCGTGGAAAGGAGCCGGAGGAATCGCAGCCCGCTCCCTGCGGCCCGGCTGGATTGCGGGGTCCCGTCCCGGAGCCCCGGTGCGCCGAGAGGTGAATGCCCAGGGCCCGGCAGCGTTGGTGGAATTTCCCCCTGCGGCGGGCGGCTCTGGGAGCGCCGTTAGCGGGATGTGCAGCCGAACTCGCCCCCGTTCAGCTCCCGGCTGGGCACAGGGAGGCAGGGACCTAAAGCCCCGTGGGTAATGTGTGGTGGGAAGGAGCCCTGCGAGCAAGGACAGCGTGCCCGGAGCTGCCTTAGGTAGACCCGGCCGTGGCAGGTGACTTCTCCATTCAGAACATGCCTTTCAGCTCCCTCTGGCTCGCTCTGATCCACGTCTTTCCTCCTCTCCTCGCAGAACACCATGGCCACTGTCAAGGACAAGCTGATCAGCCCCATCGCGGAAGGAGCCAAGGTTCCCAACAACAAGATCACGGTTGTGGGGGTTGGCCAGGTTGGGATGGCCTCTGCTATCAGCATCCTTGCAAAGGTACGGCTCAAGGACAGCGTGCTCTCCAAGCCCCCGTGCTGCCGAGCTCTGCACTGCCTGTCTTAGCAAAGGGTGGGACGTCTGGGAGGTTGGCACAGGAATGAATCGTTAGCAGCTCGGGTAAGCAGGCAGTGACCTACAAGCCTGACCTCCACATTCAGCCTCTCCTTGTTCTCTCACCTTTCTGTCTGTGCTTAGCACTAAATGTCTCTTTAGGCAGAATGATTTTCCAGGCTTCTGGGAAAATGTAGGTAGGAATGACTCTGCAGCCCCTGCCAAACTTCTCATTTTCTTCTTGATTTTTTATTCTTCCACAACAAGGCTGGAGTTTGCTTAGTGAGGGAGCTCTGCTGAGCAAAGAATGGGGACAGAGCAAAAATCTAGGTGAAATATAGGATAGGAATCAAGAGTGCTTGCTTTTTATTATTTTAAAGAATATGTGCCCTAGTAGCTGAAAATACCTCTATCCCCTTCAGCAGCTTCTTGATTTATCATAAGCCCTTTTTCCTTGTTTATATGACTTTATTTTTTCCAGAGAGGTCTTAAATAACTAAAAACAGAGGTCTGGACTTGCAGGTTATTATGAATTTTCCTGTTACTGGTTTGTGGGATATTTTTGTCAAATCTTATGGTGCAGTATTTGAGCAAAGTAAAGGCTTATTAATCAACAAGGATGTCTTGTACTTTGTTTTTAGAGAATATTGTGAATTGATTAAATTTGAAAAGATGGAAATTGCAGACTTTTTTTTGTATTTAAAAGAAGGCATCAACAGATATGCCCTGACCCCTTTCAGGGGCAGATCTTAAATCAGGTAGCTCACAGTCATGTGAAAAATCTCGCTTGTATGAATAAACCAGCTGTATTTTGTTTGTAGATGACCCTCCAATGTTTACCCTGAGGATGTGTGTTTTAATGCATGTTTAATTGTGTAAAAAAAAAAAAAAAAAAAAAAAAGGCCTTTCACTTGCTAATATTCATGAGCCCTGTGAGCAAGGAAAAGCACAGCAAGAACAGGCCACAGTGAAACGAAGTGTGAAACTGATGCAAAAGTGGCAAATAGATTTTAAAGCAAATAAGTAAAGAAATTTAATGGAAAAACAGTGGTAGTTCGTTGTGGGTTTTTATATTTATATTTTTAAGCACATGGTTGCTTCTCGTGGTCTGAAATCAGTTGTTTTTAAAGTGCTGTGACCTGTGAGGGAGCCAGGTGATGTTACCACAAATTGAACCACAATTCAGCATTCATTTAATGCACTTCTCTAAGCAGGATCAAACTGCGTTGTCAGATACCTAAGCACAAAATTTTACAGTTAATGAACAGTATGCACCAAACACAGAATAACCACTGGTTTTAAATTCTTGAAGCATGGATGATGACATGGAGTTTACTTCAGTCAGGCTTCTGCTTTTACTCTCTCACAACTATAAGCTGCAGTATAAAACATTTTTATAAGAAAACCATCTGGATCTTGTAACTGAATTATAATGATGTAATAGAATCAAGTGGGCTGGAAAAGATCTCTTATGATCGTTGAGACCAACCATTAATCCAACACTGCCAAGTCCAGCATGTCCCCAAGTGCCACATCTTGAAGTTTGATAAACACATCAAAGGATTGTGACCCAACAGCTTCCCTGGGCAGCCTGTTTCCATGCCTGACCACCCTTCTGTGATGAATTTTTTCTTGCTATCCAATCTAAACCTCCCTTGGCACAGTGTATATTCTGTCCCTTGATCCCTGGGAGCAGAGCTCAACCCCTCCTCAGCTGTCCCCTCCTGTCAGGGAGTTGTGCAGAGCCAGAAGGTTCCCCCTGAGCCTCCTTTTCTCCAGGCTGAGCCCCTTTCCCAGCTCCTTCAGCCACTCCTGGTGCTTCCCCAGCTCCGTTCCTTTCCCTGGACATGCTCCAGCCCTTCAGCGTCTTTGTAGTGAGGGAATGCAGGATTCGAGGTGTGGCCTCTCCAGTGCCAAGCCCAGGGGGACGGTCCCTGCTCTCGTCCTGCTGGCCACACTATTCCTGATACAGCCAGAATGCCTTTGGCCTTTTTGGCCAGCTGGGCTGGCTCATGTTCAGCCATTGCTGACCAATATGATGCAGGTTTGACTTGTGCAAGATGCTTGGCTCTAATACTGATTTCATTTTGTTGGTGTGGTATTAAGTATATAAATCTGTGTGACTCTGAAACTTCCATGTTGGTTATTTAGTTCCTGTTCAGTTAGAGACAAGTCATTGATGTTACCATACTGATTTAGAAATGGGACCTAAATCTGTTCTGCAACGTAAATATCACACAGCAGCTCCTGTAGAGAAAAATAGCTAAATAATTCTTTTTCTCTCAATTTTAGTATTGAGGAAGTCTGTTCCCATTGTATTTTGTTGTGAAATTAATTGACTGGTGGCATGTTGAAAAAGAATACTTACTTGATAATTATATGGTGTGTTCTTTCAGATATTTAAATATTCAAAACAGGCCTGTTTGCTGGATAGATTTAGTAGGTTTGCCACAACTCTGAAAGATGCAACTTTTTTCCAAAGGTAATAACTTAATTAGGAAGTGCTTTCCTAGCAAAGGGTTGGCTGTGCACTCGAACTCCCCACAAATTATACTTTTTTTGGAAAGTCTGAGTGAGTTTCATAAACCTGTGCTGTAGTAGCCTCTGACTTTGTGAGATGCATCAGAGCACCAAGATAGTGCTGGTTTATTTAGAGAAGAGATGCTTCCAGATGGGTGAAATGTTTTACTTTAAAATGTAATTTAGCTCAGCTCTGGGTTAACTTTAAAATGCATGTGAACTCTTCATTGACTCCAAATTTTGTTGTTTTCAGGATCTTTGTGATGAGCTTGCTCTGGTTGATGTTATGGAAGACAAACTAAAAGGAGAAATGATGGACTTGCAGCATGGGAGTGTGTTCCTTCGCACTCACAAGATCGTGGCAGACAAAGGTGCACCTCAGTTTCTTTCATTTAACACTGATATTCTGTGACTTTGCTTAGTAGTGGAGAATTAGTTGTGCAGTCCTAAAGAACTAGGATTTGGCATTGAAAAAGGTGAAGTGTGTGTGTTGGGGTGAGTTGAGATTAACACCATAATGGGAGTGGCTCTTAAACTGGGCTCTCTCTTAAATCTCTTTGCTTGTTTAGTAAAATTGATTTTAGTGAAACTGTATGTAGAAAAAATAGTTTTATTTTCATAGTGGATATAAGAGTCAGGATGGTTAAATGTACTCTTTACACCCACATATTGATATATCAAGTCAGTGTTAGGAGATAGTGCTGGCTCTCAAACTGATGTCTCATGTTTTTGGGTTTGAATGCAGTGCACAGTGCAGAAGCTCCCTGTAACTCCTATATTAACACAGTGCTACTGGAATTAGTGGAATTATTTTAAACACACTCTGTATCTTCTCCCCTGTGCTCTGGTTAGACTATGCTGTCACTGCCAACTCCAAGATCGTGGTGGTGACTGCAGGAGTTCGTCAGCAGGAGGGGGAGAGTCGGCTCAACCTGGTGCAGAGGAATGTCAATGTCTTCAAATTTATCATTCCTCAGATTGTCAAGTACAGCCCCAACTGCATCATCCTGGTGGTTTCCAACCCAGGTAAGGCAGTCTTTTCCTAAATACTTACAAATTTATTTTGACAAGATAAAACAGTAGCTAGTTCTCAGAAAATCTCTTCAAATATAAATCGTTAAAACTTAATAGCTTGTTGTGGACATCTGAGAGGACAGACAAACTCTCTTTTTTCAGAACTTGTCATGGTGTTTGTATTTTAAAATAATGTTTTGTAAGAAATACTTAAGTTCCTTGTATACTTTGGCTTAAGCAGTAGGAAGTTTAAATTTATTTCTATTGGATAGCTTTTGTGACTGGATAGGATAGGGCTGTTTCTCAGCATTAACAACTTGCCCTATAGTCGTGGTTATATTTTCAGGACAAAGAGTTTGCATGGTAAAGCCTATGGTGAAACAAGGGCTGACTGTACTTCACAGTTCAGTTAAAACAGAAAAAGAGTTAATTATGCATATTTGTGTTCACTTGCAACTGCAAGTTGCACTGAGACAGCTTGGATATTTGGATGTCTAAAGGTGACTGTAAATGTTCTGATGTACTTTGTAGGGTGTCCCTGTAGGGTTGTCTTTGCTTAATTCAACATCTGAAGGCAGTACTGAAGAACTGTGGTGATTGAAGTGATGCTGTTTTAAAGATAACCTGGCAGAGTGGAACCAGTGCATGCTCTGTTGGGGGTTGAGTAATTAGCTGGTGTACAATTAGCCAGTGTTCTGAGCAAGTACAGGAACTTGCAGCAGTTTTAAGCACTTGCCTGAAAACCAAACTGAGACCAAGATCAGGCTATTCTTGTTCTAGCAAGGCTGAATTCAACCTGTTGACTTCTCTCCAGCAGAGTGGCTGCAGGAGGAGAATTAGGTGTTGCTTTTCCAGAATTATTTTTATAATCCTTTATTTTCTCAGTGTGTGGAGTTTTGTCCACTAGTCTTATATAGTGAAGGTCATTGTGAACCCATGAGAAGGGAATTTGGGGGTGTAACCTTGATGCCCTTCCCTGCCCCAACTAAAGCTGTTGAGAACATGCCATTTGTGAGGTATGAACTGTGCTTTGGTGCCCGAGAGAGCAAATGATGCATTTCAGATCCGTGTACACAAATGTGCTCCCTCCTGAGAACTGCCTGGTTCCTCAGAGTTGGAGTCAATTCCTGCAGCCTGGTTATTGTTGTTGCTTTGAGCTATGGATTAGAGGTTTTTCTGTCTGCTCACATCCTTCTGTCTGCCCTACCTAGCTCTGGGTTTTTTCCTAAAACTATTTTTAGAAACACATGCAGCTAAAGCACATTCCTCATCTGGCTTTTCATGCTGCAGAGGTGGTAGATGCTGAAAGTGCTTAGTGCACAAATCGAGAAATTAGTTGAAGGAATTAGCAACTACAGAGAGTATGTAAATCTCAAACTTTTTACTGTAAATTGTTTAACCTGTTGTTGTGATGGTGAACTGGAAGGGAGCATTATTCAGGAAATTGCTGGAATGTTTTAGCCACATGAGATCAGTCCCAGTTCTAAATGCCCTAGGGCTTTAACTGTGACCAAAAAAAGTGTGTCCAACTTTAGCTGGTAGGAATCTATTCTCTAAAGACCTTCCTCGAATTTTCTTAGGACCCATCAAGCTACTGTTCAAAATTTCAAGCACTGCATCCATTTTAATCCCCCAGTCAGATCCAAAATTCCTTGACCAGTGAGCACAACTGTGTTCTGAGTCCTCCTGATTGCCCTGCTATGCTCAGTAAGGTAATTGTTGGAGCATTCTTGGTGTGAGTGGAGTTTCATTTGCCATGCATGCTTTTCCTTTCAGTGGATATATTAACCTATGTCACATGGAAGCTGAGTGGGCTGCCAAAACACCGTGTGATTGGAAGTGGCTGCAATCTGGACACGGCCAGATTCCGTTACCTGATGTCTGAGAGACTTGGGATCCATCCAAGCAGCTGCCATGGCTGGATCTTGGGAGAGCACGGTGATTCCAGTGGTAAGGAGTAGTTCTGACCTCCCTGGGAATGAGAATACCATAGAGGCTGAGGCCTGATGTTTGTTACAGGATTCTGAAGGAACAGCTGCAGTTGAGCTCTACTTTGCTGTATTTTTATGAAGATCAGTGTTGAGAGAAGTCCAGGAAATCTACCTACACATACTTAATAAATGTGATTGTGGCTGTACGATTAAAGCCTGAACTGAAAAGGCCAGTTTTGTGAGGTTGTGTTGTGAAGGCTACAGCTTGCTCCTTATCTTTATCTTCAGTTTTTGGAGTACCATTCCATAGCCTGTAACACAGTTCTCTGAAAACATTTGCCAGGTCAATAGTAGAACTTGTTATTCTAGCAGTCCAGATTCAGGCTAACAAAATTATCCCTTACCTTATTTTGTGACTTTTATCCTTGCTGTTTAAAGCAAAGATAGCTTTAAAATGAGAAATCAGAGAAATTTATCTGTCCTAATTCAGTTCATGTATTCCAAGTCTGAAATGCTGCAGCAAAATGTTTATGTAGATTGTTACTGCTTTATATTTTTGTGCTGTGTGTTTCTAACGGAGCCACCTCTTCATTGTCCCATTGCATTTGATCAAAGTACAGTGTCAGATCAACAGCAGCAGTTATTGTAGCCAGCCCTACACCAATGAAAGCAGAGTTTGGCTGAACACTTGCAGAGCTTACCCTGTGTCTTTGTCACAGCTGCTTTTGCTTTGGAGTAACTCCAGATTCCTGCTTCCTTCCCAGAAACAGACACTGATCGTGCATCTGAACTTCCGGGATGCAGGGAGAGGTGCAAATTCCTGTCTTGATATTCTAAGTTTGCCTATTGCTACCCTCTTATTCGTGTAAATAAGAATAGACTTCTTGAAGGCTAATCCTAATACTGATTAGTGAAACTGCAAATGCTGCGGTTTTGAGTAAAATCAGTTCTAAAAGGCTGGGTAGCTAAAATATGCCTTTTTACTAGAATTTGATGTTTCTGACTTCGGAAACTTCCAGAGTCTGAAACTTTTGCTGTCACATGTTACAAGTGACTTGTTAAAGTGCCAATACTAAGACAGTCTCATGTTTGACAGTTTAACTGTAGCTAAATAAAAACTCAAAATCTGCCTCAACCATTGCTGTGATGTGGCTGCTCCTACTTAGTTTGCAATGATTTTAGTTAGGAAAGGTGGAGGGGGAGCTGCCAAGTGCTGTTGGCACTGATGTCCTGCCTCTGTCGCAGTGGCTGTTTGGAGTGGAGTGAACGTGGCAGGAGTTTGCCTCCAGGAGCTGAACCCTGACATGGGAACTGACAAAGATCCTGAGAACTGGAAAGAGATCCACAAGCAAGTGGTTGCAAGGTATGATGACTTGAGGGATAAGGTGGATGAATGCCGTACTGACAGCAGTTTGTCTGCACTCTGTTCTGGTGCAGCTTTCGTGCCCTCTTAGGTAGAGAGTTGCCTGAGTGAGTGGGGCAGCTTTTTTAAACACAGAAATGCAGGATTTCAGCTGGTAAGATTTGTTATCCTGCAGGGAGACAAGTTACTGCATAACAAACCCACTCAAGTGCTGGAGCACCTGTGGGTGCTTGTTTTCCCACATGGAGCTTCTTTGTTCAAAAGGCACAAGCCCAGGAAAAGGTGGCATGTTTCTGTGAGCAGAGTGTTGGAATTGGGGAAAATTCTGTTCATGGATGCAGGAGAGTTTCTATACAGCTGACTACATGTTGCTAAGTCTCTTGTGAAATGAGTATGTGCTCACTGGGATAAAGTGTGTGCAGATGTTGGCTGAAAACCTCAGGATGCAGTGGTGCTATGACTCAAAATGTTTCCCTATTCCATTGTTCCCCCGACTGAAACAGAGAACTTGTCAGGTATAGGTGTGGTTTTCTACTTAACACTAGGATCTCTTCCTAGATGTGTGCTAATTTTGTTTTCAGCTAATCCTGTGAGAGCAACAGTGTTCTTTATTATGCATAGGGGATAATGTAGATTTTATGCTTTATCCTCTAATGCTGAAACACATAACCTGGACATTTTAATTCCAAAACTTAGTGTGTTTCAGGAGTTTGAAAAATTTTAAATGGCTAGCATTCGTGGTTTTAAGGCTTGTAATTGGCAGTAACTTGCTTGAAGACATCTTAATGAAGTTGTATTTCAATGTTTCCTTAGTGCCTACGAGGTGATCAAACTAAAGGGATACACAAACTGGGCTATTGGCTTTAGTGTGGCTGACCTCTGTGAGACCATGCTGAAGAACCTGTACCGGGTTCATTCAGTTGCTACTCTGGTAAAGGTAAGAACTGGGGGCTAATTGGTCACTCTGGCTTATTTTATTGTTTTGGACAAGCTAAATAGCCTCAATTAGCAAGGTGCTGAATGAAGGAAGCTTTGCAAAATACTACTTTGAATTTCAAATGGCAGCTTAATATTGCAGTTTCTTCTAGGCTGACCTCTTAGCCGACTCGTCTCACAAATACGGAGCTCAAAATAAAGTTCTCTGTGCAGAACTACCCTTGTGTGAAGCTTTGCCATGTGTGGCATATGCAGATTCCTTGAAAGGAAGTTTCAGTGTAAAAGTGGAAGACTTACTGGACGCCCAGCTGTGATTCCAGGAGCCACTGTCCTTTTATAGCTGGTGTAACTGGCTGCATGTGGCCTGTACCAGCTCCACAACCTCTGCTGCAGCAAGGGCTCTGAGCAGGAGGAGCTGCTCCCTCTGTTGGCCTGTCCTAATCCTGTGCCTGAAGCTTTTCAACTCCTTCCTGTATGGAAGTAAAAGTGAGAGAGAGGTCTGAATGTGGCGTTTCTGCCATCAGCTGTTTGGTATCGCCAGGCATTTAGTCCAAAACAGCTTTATACTATTTATTCTCTTGAATACCTCGTGGCTGAAATTTTTCTGCAGGTTATAAAATGATGGTTTTTGAGCTCTGCTCTGAGGAGGTTCCCTGCAAGAGAAGAGATCTGTGGTGACAGGCCTGTGTCTGATCTCTTTCGTTTGTGACAGGGCATGTACGGCATTGACAATGATGTCTTCTTGAGCCTTCCTTCTGTCCTAAGTGCCTCTGGCCTGACGAGTGTCATTAACCAAAAGCTGAAGGACGATGAGGTGACCCAGCTGAGGAAGAGCGCGGAGACGCTGTGGAACGTCCAGAAGGATCTCAAGGATCTGTAACTCAGGAGTGTTAGGTTCCAGTAATAGAAAAAAGAGCATGTTGTTTGCAGATGTGGGCTCTACTCACCATATATCTCAATGGTTAACATGAAATGTTCTTCCAGACTTCGGTCCAGGGTAGCTAAACTTCGCTTGCTGTAACGCACAAACCTGACAAATAAAGCAATTTTCAGGCACCTTTGGTTGTCCTAGTGACTCTTTCTCAGTATGTAAATTATGTTCATTCCCAGACCTGTTTGTGATAGAGAACTTCATAGTTTTACTGATAGGTAGAGGAAATAGAATGAGCATTTGGCTCTGTGCCACCAGCCAAAAATATGCCAACAATAAGGTTCTGTATGCCAGTGGCATAGAAAAAGTCCCATAGATCATTCTCTCTTCTGGATTAAATTCTTTGCTTGTTAATGGTGTCTAGTTCTTAGAGTTCGAAAAACATTTTCTATTTGATTATCCAAAATTCATGTTTTTTTCTGGACTTAGACTGGAATGTTGTGGTATTGGTCTTGTTTATTAAAGAAGCCAAGTTGGGCCTTAAATCTCTAAATTTCAGCATGATTGTTAAAGTCCTGATATACTTGGAGAGGGAGCAGATTAAAAAAAATTCTAAAGTTTTTTTCTTAATCACTTACATTATGGAGTAAATATTAACCACAAAATAGAACTGTTCAACCTGAATGCCCAGGGGACAGGCAGCATCAAATCCTTCTGTCGCATGGGCATTTGTTTAATATTAATAACAAATGATCTGAGACTATGCTGGAGCAATTTAAAGCTCTTTTCTATCTGCACTAAAATCCTTTGGATACTGGGCTAAAACACTTTCATAAGTAGGTAGCTTAATTTTTGTAGTTCCTTTTAAAAGGGAAGATCATGCAAGTGTTGTTACATGGCAGGTTAAATTCTGTGATTCAGTAGGGATCATGTAGTTCCTGAAATATGCATGGGATGCTGCTGACAGCATTATTTACAAAGGGTATCCCAGGGAGACTTTGGGAGATGTTTTATTCTTAGTTACAGGCTAAATTCCAGACTTCTTTGCCAATAGGAGGGAGAAAATTGCATTCTCTGCTTTCCTAGCTTGGTGTGGAGATCCTACTGGAAGGCTTTCCACAGCTGGATGGATTAAAGTTCCTGCTAAGAACTGTTCATGATCAGCTGTATTTAGGAGGTAAATGGCACAAGGTGCTGCTCTTTTCAGGACACACCTATTAGGAAAATTCACCTGAGCACATTTAGGAAGGAACTTTGCACAGTTCCTGCCTGGCTTTGTTCTTACACCCTTCTCAGTCAATGAAGGAATTCAGAGTTGTGCTGTGGGACCTTACCTTGCAGGATTCTTGAGTGATGTACATGAAGAGTCATCAGCTGTCTCAGGGAACAGGGAGTAGGCCCTTTCCCCTTCTGGTGGTGTTATATATTGATTTTTGAAGGTCACCTGGCTATAGTAAACGGGATTTCTCACTGATTGCATCCTCACCCATTAAAATGTGGGGTCAGACCTTGTTCTGTCGTTGGCAAACTGACACCCAAAGGTACATTTTGAACATACACGGCCCTGGTGCTTGAGCTGAGGGGTTTTGTCACTTTCTGTCAGCTACTTCAATCCCCTCCAGGTCCACAGGGGACTTTTTTTTTGTTAGTGATCACAGACTTAACAAGATCTTTAATGCCTAGACATTAAGCAAGCAGAGAGCTCACAACAAAATCTGTTCTGTTTAAAGACTAAGTGCTTACAGGTGAAGGAGGGAACTGAAGGAATGAAGAAAAAATTGCTTTGCATGGTGAGAACTTTTCTTGCACATCAACAACCTCACTGTACTACCCTTTTTTTCTTTCCACTTCCCTTTTTTTCGAACTTCTACATTTGGAGATACAACATCGTGAAAGAAAATTCTAAAAAAATTAGGCAAAAGTGAGTAGGCATCCTGGGTGTTATGGAGGATTAGATAAAAATTGTTAAATAGGAATGAATACCCTAGGTTAGGGTATTTTAAGCTTATTTATAAATAGGTTCTTCAGCTATTACTTGCATCCACGGATGTTTGTAAGCCCTAAGCAACTACATCAATTATACTGTGATTATTTTCTCTTAGGAATCTTACACACATCATCTTTTATCTTCATTGCAGCTGCATGGCTGTGGAATAGCTTCCCTGTGTGTTTATACCATACCAGCCTCTCATCTCCAGTTACTTGGAGTCTATCCACAATTTAATCTTATATCAACCATATAAATTCCTAAATAACAATATAGGACATCTGTGGGTTTTATCCAAATATAATAAACTCATGTTTATCTTCTGTACGCTTTGTTTGTCCAGGCCATTCTTGTTTTATCCAATGTCTAATTTTGGACATTTCTTTCTTCTGTAAACAATTCTCCCCTAAAGTGCATGTGTGTGAATCCAGCCTTATGCAAGGCAAAACTTCCAAAGCCTTTTAGGCTACAGTAGCCAGGGCCTTCCTCAAATCCACACCAGTCTCTGTGCTGTACTACATTTTTATAAACTGCTCCTGAGAGACTCCATTGCTGTATGAGTTGTTATTCTGTGCCAGCTAGAGAGTTGTGCAAATCATTAACTAGAATGTTTTGTTAGAGAGGTCAGACTCAGGAGGGCTGGATTTGCTCAGTATCTGAAATGAATAATTTACCTGCAAACATAAGTAACAAGGACTAGGCAGTGGCTATACAAAGTAAAATTTCTCAGTATATAACTTCTTCTTTATGGTCTTCTCTTTAATAGCTCTTCAACATTGTTTAGGTGTGTTTATACATTCAATACCTGAGGTGAAAAATCCAGAAAATCTGTCAAAATAGCATGAAGGTGTACTCCTACCAACACTGATTTCTGGAAGAGAATATTGATAATTCTTGCTCTGTGAGATATACTAAATGAATATACAAAGGGAAGCAAAAAACCCACATTTTGCTTGAGATACTGCTTTCTCTGTGATGCTAATTTTGTATTTTGGTCAATAAGACAGAAATGCAATGATTTCCAAAGTCTCTGTTCACTCAGCAGTCTCCACCAGTAGTAGATGCTGGAATACTCTGGATATACTCTGAATACTCGTAGATACTGGAATATTGGGAATCAGTCTAAGAACCACTTGATTTTCCTAGCCACAGTAGTGGAGTCCCTGATACTCTGACTGAAGATCAGTCTAGAAGAGTATTTGCTGAACTTCTATTCATTTTCCTGAGTTTGTAATTTTAATATTGCTTCTGTACTGGTTTGATTCTGTGCACTGCAGAATTCTTTTTGGTTGGTTAGATTTTTTAAAAGATAAAAGACAAAAGAATAAGCAGAAATATCTTATTTTGATATACTTCAAGGGCATTCAAATCATTAGAGTGGCTCTCAAGGAGGCAGAAAAGAAGTTAAGACCACATTGACCTTAGCTCAACTGCCTCTATAGCACAGAGTAGGATTTATGCTTAAGTGGTTTGTTGAATGGGGTTAAATTTCAGTATGTTAAATTTTAATTGGAATGGTTATCATGGCATAACCTGTTTTTTTATACTTCCACAGCTGAATGAATGGAAATGCCTCTTTCAGCACTGCACTCCTGTTTGCAGCATAGTCTTTCAAAACATGGAAGCCTTGGTTTGCAGCTAGAGAGGTAAAATGATGGAGTGGCCACTTGCTGCCAGCCCTGACAACAATTCCTCTAAGGTCACTCAAGATAATAGATGTAATAAGAATTCATGCCTAGTCTGAGCCTTTTTTTCCTGAACAGGAAAAAAAATGCCAACCCAACCAATAAAAAACCCAAAACCCAAAACCCAAAAATCACAATAAAAAACAAATCTGGAAAGAGTTCACTTTGATGTAACAGAAATGAAAACTATTTAAAGCAAAGGAGTCAGGACAAAACCAGAAACTTACAGAGCATATATTCACAAGAGCAAATAGTGACAGGACAAGGGGGAATGGCTTCACACTGACAGACAGGAGGTTTAGATTGGATATTGGGAAGAAATTGTTCCCTGTGAGGGTGCTGAGGCCCTGGCACAGGTTTCCCAGAGAAGCTGTGGCTGCCCCATCCCTGGCAGTGTCCAAGGCCAGGCTGGATGGGGATCTGAGCAAGCTGGGATAGTGGCAGGTGTCCCTGCCCATGGCAGGGTGGTTGGGACTGGGTGATTGTTGAGGTCCCTTCCAACTCAAACCATTCAGTAATTTTATGATATTAAGCAAGTGAGGCTTTCCTCTCCCTGTGATTACAACTTTTAGTTAAGGAGAAAAGACCATAAATTACACCAGCATACTGACAAATTCCCATGACTTCAGGAAATAAATAATTTTCAAAGCAAATACATCTATGAAAGTGTTTGTGTCTTTGTACGTGAGTCTGAATTATGGGTGGGGGCATGGCACTGAACAGTAGAAAGGAGGCAAAACAGTTTATTAGTCTTACATTTTATTTTTCAAGTTACAGCCATATCAGGCATCACACAGAAAATCTTGGTGCTTCTCAGAAATTGTTTGCATGTGCCTGTGCATTTATTTCCCAGAATAAATGGGATTTTTTTTTTAGTCTCTAATGCCTAGTGCCTGCCTGGAGATACAGACAGGAACACTGCTCCCTCTCCAAGAATGTGAGCTTTATGTCCTTCCTTTATCAGGATATCTCTTCAGGTGCCTGGGGCTAGGTGACTTCAAAAGGGAACATTCCCAAATCTCTGCTCACATGGGAAAATGGCACACATGAATTGTAGCATAGATTATGCACTGAGCAGTTCTGTCCCTCAGAGGGACATCTGCTCATGACAGCACTTATTTTAAACTTTTAATAGGATGGTGGCATTCTGATGCTTATCCAAGTTGCAGGATCCAGCTTAGTGGCCAAGATACTCTGGCATAATTTTCCAAAGCCAAGTCCAAAAAGATTAACCTTAAACTTGCCCATGGCAAGCTGGTATTTGCAGGATGGCTCTCATTGTCACTCCTGGATGAAACAACAGAGGCCAAAATACTCTGCAGAGCTGTGAATGTCAGCCTCTCAGGCCAGCTGATAGGAATGTCTTTGGTTTGGTGTGTCCATGCACTCCCAAATTCCCAGTTTGGGACAAAACATACCAGGTGTCACTGAGAAAAATCCATTGTGTCCCATCAAATATTTTGTAGCCCTCTCTGCCTCCTGGCTGTTTCACAGGGTTATTGTACATGCCTGTCCTCTATCTGGAAGGAAAATTCTCCACTTGTGGGAGATTTGGAGCATTTTTTGGCCTTGCACAGACAGGGCAGGAGCAAAGGCCATCACTTCTCAGCTGGAACGAGGTGAACTTGCTGCCAGGCAGGCAATGAGGGCTGTCCCCAGAGCATTTCTGGGCACCCCCTGATCTTCCCTGAACGCTGCGATGACAAAACGACAGGGACACTGGAGACCTCAGCTGAACACCGTCAGTGCCACCTACTGCTCTGTGTCACAAGTACAGTGTGTGTGCATCAGTGACTGCTGCAAAGCCCTGTCCTTTCCCCCTCTTAAATTTGACTCAATATCAACAAGCATTTTGAACATTCATGTCTGATTTTTTTTCCCCACAGTTAATTTAGGCAAACCTGGAAACCACAGTTCTGTTCAGAACAAGCCAGTCCTAGACAATTATCTCCTCTTAAACTTCCACACATGGAGAGTGTTTCTTCCCCTACAGGCACCTTCTCACTTGCAGCCAGGGAGACTTGATATTCCAAGAAGCAAAGGTTGTCCGAAGTGGTTCTGGTGGAAGGACTGTGGTAAGAAGACAACATCCACAACTCACTTCTTGGGGTGATATACTGAGTTTTTGCAGAAAACTTTGCTCTACCCAAATAGGAGTTGGATCAAAGTGTGCAGACAAGACAACATCCCAGAGGTAATTCTTTCAAAATGAGATTTAGGCAGGGCAGAATGCACAGCATCATCCCTATATTGCTCTCTCCAGAAGAAATCTGAGAAAAACAATACACACTTTGTGTTTTTATCTTCAAAGTCCTTGCAAGCTCTGCCTTCTTATTGCCCAGTATTCTTGCAAACAAAATGATTTCACTTCTGTGGGCTGAAAAAGAATTTGGTGGGGTAACAACTGGTGTCTGGCAGAATTGCAACACAATGAATAATGTATTACCAAAGGGCATGTGTATAGTTTGTGATAAGAACAATATGAGAAGCTAGGCTGGACTCAAAACCAGTCTCACTGGTTTCCAGATTTCTGGGAAATATTTTAATCAATGTTTTATTTTAAAAACTAATCTTTCTGGTATGTTTCCATCTCCCCACTTCAGCAACTGGCCTCTGTTTGGTGAAAAAGGAGCAAACTGCACAATCATAGTCACAACCTTTCCCTACCTCTATGACAAAAATGACACTTTTTTCTATGGCAGCAGAGTGTCCCTTTCAGCTCTTGCATCTCACTGTATTACACATGGAGGACAGCTAAAGGTTACCCTTCTTAATGTCAGAATACAGATTTTCTTCTGAAGAGCTTTTATTTTGTCTTACTATATGTGCACAGCAACACACAACCTCCTTTATGGCTCTAAACCCAGATAACTCCAGCTGCACCCCAAATATCCCACAGCTATTCCTTGCAGGCCATAAATTTAATGAATAGGGCTCTTTGCCCTCTAGCAATTAAGAGCATTTGCAGGGATGAAAGTTTCTGGAGTATAGGTTGGAGCTCGTCTTTTCTGGGCACTTCAAATACTTTTCCATCCTAATAACAGAAAAGCAGGAATTTGGGATGGCATTGTGTGAAAAAAAAAACCAACCTTCTTCTTTAAGACATGTAGATTGGATAAAATGTGCTCAGAATATGAAAGAGTACTGCTTTTTATCAGTTAAAAGCTCCATTATCTCCAAGCTGCCAAAGGTGAGTTACTCCCAGGTTCACTCAAGATTGGCATTGCCAGTGCTTGTGGAATTATCTCATGGTATCTGACCATTCTTTTTAACTCATTTGCCAAGGTTTAAGGAATTATATAATCTTCTGTCAAATTCAAAGAGTAAAAGAATTATCATCTTATTACAAACAGAAGCTGGAAAAACATGACACTCAAGAGTCTGAAAACCACAGACTATGTGAGGAGCTTGAAAAATTCGTTGCCACAACTTTAGTTCATTGTTATAAAATTATTTACATGTTTTTCAGGCTTTTGAATGCTCGGGGACAGTGGTATGTCAGTGAACCAGTGCCACTGGTTATCTGGCATCACCTAGAAGTTTTCTTTAGAGGGATGGAACACCTCTCCTATGAGTAAAGGCTGAGAGAAGTGGGAATGTTCAGCCTGTAGGAAGCTCTGGAGTGACTTTATTATGGACTGAAGAGACACTACAGGAGAGCTGCAAAGGGACTTTTTACTATGGCCTGGAGTGACAGGACAAGGGGTGATGGCTTTAAGCTGAAAGGCCCTGGCACAGGATTCCCAGAGAAGCTGTGGCTGCCCCATCCCTGGAAGTGTCCAAGGCCAGGCTGGATGGGGCTCTGAGCAACCTGGGATAGTGGAAGGTGTCTCTGTTCTGGCAGGGAGTGGAACGAGATCTTTAAGGTCTCTTCCAACCCAAACCATTCTGTGATTCTGTGGTCCCTGGAGAGGTAACTGATGTGAAGTTTTGGTTTCAGATCCTTAAGAGCTGTGTGAAGACCTGCAGAGCACAGTGGGGATGGGGCCCACACACCCACAAATCCATCAGGTTTCCCTCAGGGATGCTGCAGTTCCTGGTGGTTACTCACAATGAGAGTGATCACACTTGGTCAGTGAGGGGTGGCAGGGGCTCACTGCACCCCCTGTCACCTTTAAAATGAGAAGTTTTGCTGTTCCTTCATTTACACAGAGTGAGGAAAACCTATGGGGTGGGGATGGACTGTTCAGCTGCTTTGTTCTCTGTTCTCCACTCCTCACCTGAGATGGCCTTTGCTCACCTGGCAGCTTTAGGCGTCACCCTCAGCATGAGTATCCCAGGAAAAGTATGGAAGTGTGACTTGGGCAGATTTGATGTTCAGAAATGAAGTGTGCCTTAATGTATTACTGGCTTTTCTTTTTAGCTATGGGATGATCTGGTTTCCTACCTACTCCAAGTAGTAAAAGCCACAGCTGCTCCAAAATAATGATTCTCAGCCAGGCCTTTTTTTAGAAACTGGTGAATAGGGCAACTCAAACCATTGAGACAAGATGACACTCGGCCAATAAACCCCTGAATCTTTCCCTGGTCTCTTACCAGGCTCTTTTCTGAGACAGCTCCAGTTCTTAACTCTGCAAAAACGTTTTCTGCACCCTTAGGTTTTTTCAGTGAGCTGTATCCACCAGCTATAGGATGGGTCTGACTGCCATGAATGCAGAGAGGGCACAGAGTGTGGAAGTGGAAGAGCAAGTCTTTTGGGGGGTAGGTAGTCTTTAAGGCAGGCTCAGCTGTGCTATGCATTATGTATTATGTCTAAGAGACTTCTATGCTGATGGGCTGGCTGTCTCCTAAACCAAGTCTTGGACTTATTTTGCCTTAGGTGAGCTCAGAGCCTTTCCCTCTACGCCTGCTGGTGCAGTAGTATTCTCCACAGTGCCAGAGATGAACTGGAACTCACCCTGAGATTTGCTCCCTGCTGAACTATGGGTTTTGGGCAAGTTGTGTTCTAAGCTCAGAATCAGATTCAGCTCACACAGCTGTCCCAGAAGCACTGGTTTCTCAACCAGATGTATAATATAAGCGTCTGGCAAGCAGGCAGCTGCTCTGGGGAGCTGTGAGGATCTCAGGCTATGAGTTAGGGACCAGCCTCTCTGTAGATGTGTGTTCACTGCTTGCAGCATCCCAGCTCTCTGCTGGAGAAGACAGGGGCAAGCTGTGCCCTGACTTAGTGCTCACTAAGCTCCTTGGGTGGAGGACATGAGCCCAGAGGCCAGGAAAGACCTGTGGCATAGAAAAAGAAAAAAAAAAAAATCCAGGTGAAAAGTCAGGGACAGAACTGCAAGGAGGGGCAGAGTGCATGCCAAAACAGCCTTTGTAGCTCTGTAAAAGCTGGCAGGGCTGCAGAGCTGCTAAAGCAGCCAACAGCTGATGCAGAGTCCTGGGAGCAGAGCTGGAGATAATTGTGGAAGTAGGAGATGAGGTAAACTCGGGCTTCCAGACTGCTGAACTGAAAAAGAAGAGGGAACAGCATTTAACCTGGCAAGGAACCCGGGAGACATCGTGTAAAATGAGTCAACTCTAACTCCTGCCGATAGCCAGCAGGTAGGAAAACTCCACGGGTGTAAGGGGAGGGTGTGTCTCGAGGGGAGGACTCAGGGGCTGGACTCACATCAGGTGGTGAACTCAAAGTGTCCTCCCTGTTGGAGTTGGCTCAGGGCGGTGCTGAGTTTACAACAGTCCAGTGTCGGCTGCTCCTGAGATACTGGTGGCTCAGGAGCTCAAAACAATTTTTTACCTCCCTCTGAGAGAAGGAAAAGAAAGACCTCTGGCCCCAAAACAGTTGAGACCTTTCTCAGGTCAGTCTTAAATTCTTACCTCTCCCAGCAGCTGCTTCTCAAGCCCTGAGGATTTCACTGAGCCAATTTAATGCTGGTGGTCAGACAGTTTAAACCCATTAGCTCCCAGCTATCTGAATAATTTTCTCCTGGGATCCCAGCACACAGGCAGACTGCTCTAACCAGAACTGCAGAGCCCTGCCACGGGACCTGGACCTTTGCTGACTGCTGTGGCCTGTGTGGTGAGCACTCAGGGGCTGAAGAAAATGCCACTGGGGAGATCCTTGTCCATGACATCTCTGAATGGGCTTCTTCAGTGTGAGGATGAAGACCTGCCCGTGGAGGATTTGTTGCTCTTTGAAATTTCTTGGGAAGTTACCAACAAAGGTTTGTACCACACTTAGGGGGGTTAGTGTTGCTGTTTTCTCAGGAATGGAGGGGGGATGAAGGGCTGGAGAAGAAAGGCATTCACAGGGAGATTGCAGAGGGCTGCAGAACTGCTGTGTTGGAAGAAGTGCAGGTGTTTAATCGTGCATGCTGAGTGTGGGCTGCACCTGCCTGGGCTTGTGTGGGATGGGCAGAGCCAGGATATTTCTGCACCTTTTTGTGTTTCACCACCAGGGAGAGGGGGTTTGAACATCTGAGTGCTAAGTCTGAGTGTGCAGAGATATATATTGCTTTGTACATGCTTAGTTTTTGCCTTCCATGCAAATTCACTTGGGAATGTCATGCATGGAAATGAGCTGTACAACAGGGATCAGATGCAGAGCAGTTTAGCAGTCCCCTCTCAGCCTTCCAGAGCAGTGTGGAGAAGAGGCCAGGCCTGGAAGGGGTATAAATAAATAGAGCTGTGTTACAGCCACTGAACAAAACCCAGGAGTCAATGACCAGCAGCCTTTGTGTACCAGCTGAAACTCTTCTGGATTGCTCTTTGCAAACACAGGTGGTGCCAGGCAGGGGCTTCGTTTGTTCATTGGTTGCTGCTGGTCAGGCAAAGGGCAGGCTGCTTATTTTGCAAAAATCCTTCTGCCTCCATTTCTAATTCATTCATCAAATCATCCCCTTTCAGGTAACTGAAGTTCTGCAAGCTTCCATTTTCACTGCAAAAGTGAGTTAGTATTAGTATGAGTAAATTATTGACCCCATGTGTGTCATTGTCCTGGCAGATAAATAGAGATTGATCAAGAGAAGGGACCTGTAATCTGGTAAGAATTTAACTCTAAAGGGGAGATGAGTGTGAGAAAAATGGGCAGTGCTGGGGTTTATCCCCATGGGGAAACTGGAATTACTGTTCTGTGATAATTTCTGCTTGTTTACATTGCTCTTTTTAGGGTGGTGACCCCTATCAATACCCAGAGGTAGGACACAGTAGATTGGCAGCTTGAATCCATGTGGGCTTATTTTTCTGTAGCTTCAGCCAAGCTTTTACAGTTAATTTACTAAAGCCACAACTTGGAGCATGCAGCATTCAGAGTGCATGATAAGTAAGGCTCTGGCAAGCAGATGGCAGCAGAAATCTAGGAAATTCAGGAGTTCTCACTAACTTCTCTGAACTCCACAGCATACATATTTTCTGAGTCATCTGGACCCAGTGGTTGTAAATACCACGCTTGACATTTAAGAGAAGGTAAACCAATTAGATTTTCCCAGAGCATGTACAAAATGTAGTGAATCATTTATTGATCCATAGAGCTCTAGCTGACTTCACTGGAGCCAAATCAACCAACACAGCTAAAATTTACTATCCACACATTTTATGAGAGAATTAATATTAATAAAGTCAATTTTATTCAGTGTGTTTAAAAATAAGATGCCTTTGTTTACACTGCTTTCCAAGCCCAGGGCTGAAGGAACCTGGCATGAAAAACAATTTTTTCATTAGAAGTTGTTAGACCTTGTGCAAAGTTTTCATTAACCAATCTCGACCAGAAACATCTGTGCAAAACCCGTTTTATAAGCCTGTTTCAGCCTATTTTTCTGGTATATTCTTGATACTGAGGGTTTGGGGATTTTTTTCTGTATCTTCCAGGCAATTGAATGTCTAAGTCATGTGGTGAGAGCTGTTCCCTAGTGACCTAACTTTTATAAACAGTTCTGGAAAAATGTTAGGGCACTGTGAGAGAGAGTAAAAAATACAGGGAGAAGCGTCACAGAAGATAGATAGGCTTACAAAATAATTGCTTGTACTGTGTATTTCCTAGCTCCTTTAGCAGGAGGAATTTTTATTTGATGAAATAAACTGAGCACACAGAGATTTAGTTCTGCTGCACGTTTTAGTGTTTGTGCTACTGTATATGTTCCTAACATAGAGGGCAAGGTAACATTAACTGGATTTATTTCCTGACAAGCTAATTTTGAGCATTTAACATGAAGGTTTCTTTCTGTCTTTCTGGCAATGCAGAGGTGTGTCAGAGGAGCTCAGCCTGAAGTTTTTTTGCATTTCTGAGGTGGTGTAAAGCTGCTGCTGCTGCTCACAGGAGCAAGTCCCAGTCTTTGTGTTAATTTTGTGTGTATCACCAGGTCCTTGGGTACATTTCCTCCTTGGCCAGTGCTGCTTCTTGAGTAATCCCTCCATTTCTCTTGTGGCACTGATAATCAGGCTGAATTGTCCTCTTTCCTGTGAGGAAGGTGATAGCAGAGCTCCCAGGTGGATATCCATCCCCACACAGTGCAGCCAATGACCTTTACAGGTGCTGAGTTGAACCTCTTCAGAGCCAGAGGATGTGAGGGGGTCCTGCAAGCTGAAGAATATCTCATTCAGCAGAGGGTCTTCATGTGCCTTGCTGTCCATGGGGAGCAAGCCTTCCCTGGGATTTCCCTGATGGTGCTGGTTGTTACTGAGGCATCAGGTGCAGCTGTAGGGAAGAGCAAGATGGTTGTATGAACTCAGGGCTCAGAGATCTACAAATATCCATTATTTCCAGAGTCTCATCTCTTCTTTGTCAGCACCTGGAAGAGAGAAGTTGTCTCTCCTTTTGTTTTAAGTATAGATCATTTAACATGTGCTCTAATAAGGCAGAGTTTCTACTTCTCCGTGTTTCCTTTTTGTATTTTCTGTCCTGGCTGCAGCCTGTGCTAAGTTACAACCCCTGCATGGACAACATTGGCCTCTCAGTTACTGCTCTCACTCTTCTCTGTCCGGAGCAATCAACGATAAGGTAGCTGAAGGAGAAAATAGGAAATAGAAAAGGCTCATCTGCCAGTGTCACTCTCCCTCACCCTTCCCCCAAATCACATGAGAGGGAACTTGCCACCTAAACCAAACACAATATTGAAAACCTCTGGCTTTGAAAGTCCCCTACCAAAGAAGTGAGCAATGTGTAGTTTGTTTTGTGAGATTTCTCTCACTTCAGTTGGCTTTTCACTGATGGGCAAAACCCTATGTGAAGTGGATCTACAGTGTTTCTATGGCAGAAGGGGAAAAATGCAGGCAGTGAAGGGTCCCAGTCCATTGCAGTGCCACAAATTTGGTGGTAATCGTGG
Organism: Acridotheres tristis; assembly: GCA_037013685.1. Lineage (NCBI taxonomy): Eukaryota > Metazoa > Chordata > Aves > Passeriformes > Sturnidae > Acridotheres > Acridotheres tristis. The sequence goes on from CM072885.1 coordinate 64,754,707, forward strand.
GGGAGATCAGCATTTTTACCTCTTCCTTTCTCTCCTGGCCATCATGCTCTAGTAAAGCCAGGTCTGGTCATATAGCTGTGGAAAAAAGGACTGGTTTCTTTCCTTCATAGCATGAAGACCGATAAAAGCTTTAAGTACAGCAGCAGAAAAGTAGTGGCTACCAACTGTGAAGATTTTGTGCCTGGGATGGGTTTGTCTGTAGTGGGTTTTCTGACACATAAGTTAGAAAGGCTGAGAATGTTCAAGATCTGATCTTTTCTCTAGAAAGATGTCTTGAAAATAATTCCAGTGATATTTAGATTAGTGTCCCTTGCTGTACCACTCACAGCTTTTAGATAGAAAGTAGAAGAATGCTTAAAAATGCTGGGCAAACAGCCAGCTTGTGTCATCATTCAGCTGTGAACAGCTTAGCTCAAGAGTCACTGGTAGATGAATCTCATTTTTTTCCATCTCCATTGGAATGAAGACTGTGCTAAAAACAAAACTTGTTTCAGCTCTCCCTGGAACAGAGATCTCAGTTCAGTGTCTCTGGTGAAAAACTGGACTTTTGGAAATTAAATACTGAATCCACTGAAGTTAGTAGGACCAGCATTTTACCTCCTCTGTGTCTTCCCATGATGAAACTTCCTTGGGAAAAGGTGATTACTGTAATTTGTGACACAGCTGAAGTAACACCCTTTGGGGAGTGGGGATGTGCTGGCATAAACTTGGCATAAGCACAGGCTCAGAGCTCTGTGCATTTATAGAGTGGGGTGGAATATCAATGTCAGATCAATTTCAAATGAAATCCTGTGCACTGGGGATGATGCACACAGAAATAGCTTCTCGATTGTGGACATCTGTCATAAATTTCAGCAGCTCAGTATTATTTCAGAATATGTTTGGAATGTCAGAATTTCAGAGAATGTGGAGATGTGCCTTCTGAAGAGTCTTGGCCACAAACATAGCCCAAAAACCACAGAAAAAATATCTGCTGGCTGAGGATGCCCTTTGTTTTTTCACCTGACAGATTTTACAACCCGATTTTATTAATGGTACCTCGATAGACAATCAATCAGATTCCAATCAAATGTTAGAAACGAGTTCAATCCAAATTTTTATCACACCTGTGCAGATCAAAGACACATTCTGAGGAGAAGGGTGAAACAATTGATGCAACTGATGAGTGACTGTGGCAGTGAAGTCAGTTTGAATCCCAAGCCTGGGGATGCTCCCATGGATCCTGTGGCTCTCATGGCTCTCAGAGAAGCTTTAGTGCCTTCAGAGTGGTCTGGTCAGGATATGGCAAATCATCCTGATCCTCTCTCTGAGTAGGAAAGGATCAGTGACAATCTCCACTTACCTCTGTCTCACTTCCATCCTTCACTTCCTATTTCTCTCCCTCATTTTTGGTTTCTGCTGCTCCTTCCCTCTCTGTCCTTCTGCAGCGTGGGGTGGGTAGGAGGACAAGCTCTAACTGCTGCTTGGATTTTAAATATACAAAATAAATAATGCAATAGGACTTGAAACAAGGGAGAAAGAAAACGATGCAGAGAACTCCTTTAGACAAATTCATAGTAGTGTTACACATAGATTAAAATGTTTAGACTGTTAAAATAATTCTGTGGAATATTTTCTGAGAAAGTCTTTTAGTTTCTATTTTTAAAGAGGTCAGTAAAAAGAGGTCAAACTTCCTTAAATTAACAAAATCCTTCTTTCCCAAATATCTTAGCTCCCCTTTCTGTGCCAGTTTATTTTTTCCCTTAAAAAAAAGGAAAAAAAGGAAGAATGGAATGGATAGATGGGGAGAAATATTTGTTGTTGCTTTCCTTCTAAACTTGTTTTCATTTATTGGTGGAAAGGTTAAAAGCATGTTTTAAAATGAAATAATAGAAATGTATTTCTTTCAAGGGCGTTTTTAAATTACTAAAATTTAATATATTAGAAAAAATAATTTTGCTGAGCATCGGAAAATAAAACTGTCAACATTTTACTGTTAATTCCACTTGTCTGTGATAATCCAAACCAGTTCTCTTGTTCTGATCTCTACTGATTCTCTGTTTTTCATTTTGTCCCTTCTTGTTTGTTTTTACCCTGTTTCAAAGTACAAAACCTCAGAGGCAGCACAGAGAAACTTGCAACATTTTGGTACATCCGCGTTGTTTGGAAAGGTTTTCTGTTTATAGTATGACCTAAAACATTGTATTGAAGAAGAAAAAGAAGATATACCAAATTGTTGAAGCAATTTGAGAATTCTGTGAGGTGAATATGCAAACCCCTACGCTGTTATTCAGTGGGATATATAATATTTTGCTTACTGGCACCAGGTATTTCCAGGGACTTCAAAGCAACTGAGCATATAGAAACTATCTTTTAAAGATATATAATCTGTCCCTTGAATTTGCTATGGAGAAGTGTAATTTCAAAAGTCAATACATTATTCTAGACATTGCTCTGTTCTTCTCAAGATGTCTTTTTTAAGTTATACCCAACACCTCCTACATACATAGTTTCACTTGCAGTTTCCCTCTGCTGTCAATTAAACCTTATGCACCAACATGTTTTGTGAGTCATATTTCCACAGTAACAAGGAAGACAAAAGCAAGTCTGGGGGCCAGGTAACACTGCTTTTATCACAGTTACCTTCTGAGGAGTTTTAACAGCCTGTAAAATGCACTCTTTGCATTTTATCATAAGTACTTTTCATTGCATTTCAGGCAAATCAGTGCCCTGAAATTTTTTTTACCTTGCTGTGCAGTAGATTATGACAGCAGAGCACACTCTCCATCATTTCCCCCATAAGAGGCCTTCCCTACATCTCTGGCCCTTTAGGGCACACAGGGATCCTAAGGATAACCTTGTGGAAAGAAACACTCAGATGCTGGCTGTGTGAAACAAAGGTCCAGGCTCTACCCAGCCCATGAGCTGCAGCTTCCTCATTTCTCTTCAAATCCGTGGCTGTGGAAGCCCAGCTATGTTGGCAATCCCAGTGTTGAACCCCTTGGAAGAGGCTGATCCACACTCTGAGATGGGGGAAGGAGCTTTGCTTCACTCTAGGCGTGTACAGCTTTATCATGGTATTTAGTGGCTTTCATCTTGCAAGTCATGTTTTCTCTTTTTCCTGGATCACCAGGCTGCTCTGCACTAAAATCTTTCCTCATTCTAAGCTCTGTATCCCTGCCAATTCAAACCAGACAGTTTCATGACTAAGATTTCTACTAAGCCTCATATTATCCGTTTTGGATTGAAGCCCCTTATGCTCCTGTGATGAATTTACCACCTCATAAAAACAGGTGTATCATTGTAACTATTGCTTTATAGGTTGAATGTTCTGACTTGTCTTAAAATTCTATGTTTATCTGAATCTAAGCTATTCAAATAGACTCTCTCAGCTTGTGAGCAGAGGAACTTGGAGGGCAAATACAGTGTTATTTATCTAAGATTGCTCTAAATCCTTGTCCAAAATAGCCATGGAAGAATATGATTACTGTAAATTAGTTTCTTAAGCTTTCTGGTCCCACTGAAGGGGAGAACAATAGTCCTATGCATAGGTTTCCTTCTGCAGTTCCGTGTCTACATGATGAGAAACTCTTGAACTTGATTTAGGAACAGACATCTGTAAGGTCTTGAATTATTAAGGGTAATGATTTATTGTACTAATTCTACTTAGCAAGATTGTCGATTGGAATTGCATTTTTTTTCTCTTTGTAAATACCTAAAATCCTAAAATGTGAAAATATTGAGACTAGGGATCCTTCCAGCATTCAAAACAAATGGGATATTTGTAGAGAAAAGGCATTTAAGTGAACAATTTCTTTTCTAGGAGCATAATTAAAACTGTACCTCTGTCATTTGGCTCCTCAGGGCTGCAAGACAGCAGGCTTTGCAGAAGGCTTTCTGTAGTTGTCAGGGGATACAGTTTAATTAATCTGGGAACTAATCTCCCAAAGTGCTGAGCAACTTCAGCTGCTGTATTGTACATAGCAGTGGCAGATTTTTAAAGAGAATTAGGCAACTTCCCAAAGTTTTTAATTCAATTGGATGTGGTGCACTGGCACCTCTGGATATCCCAATAGCCAGAGTATCAGCTGTCAATCCCTGCCAGCTTTCAGTGCTGACTCCATAGGTAATTCTGATGTCACTGCTGGAAGCTGTAGCACCATCTCCTTCCCCAGAGTGCTGCCAAAGATTTCCAAAGCTTCAACATTCAGTGGAGGAAGAAAATTTTATGTAGGAGCACCAATCCCTTCTGTAGTGTTTCTTTTGCTCTTTGTACCTGTTGAGCTCTCTCTCTCTCACCTTTCTGGAGCCACACTCATTGTCTCTGGTGTGCAGCAGCAGCTGCTTGGCTTCAGGTTTTCTTTTCCCTTGCCATTCCTCCCCCTTGCTGGATTCAAGCATGCCCTGTTGTTCTCTGACTTGGTGGTGTGGAGTGTCCACTGCCTGGCACCCTGGGGACTGGGGTGAAGGGAGGTTTGCCCTGCCAGTGTGTGAATTCCAGGGCTGGCTGTGGAAAACTGTGAGGAAGAGCAGCTAAGGGGCTCTTGCACACCATGTGCGAGACTGGATAGATCTGTATTGACTTAGCAAGGAATGCTGCTGGATCCTCTTAAACATTTGAATGCTGCATTTGTTTTTAAAGCAGATAATATTTTGGTGAAAGATGTTACAGACATTTATATTGCCAGTGTAGGCTACATTCCCTCCGACTTCAACTCTTCGAGACTGATAATAGAACAAGATACATTTATATCTTTATAAGGATATGTCCTTATGCTTTGAGGTGTTGGTTTAAGTCCATTTTTATAGCCAGTAGTCAATGAAATCCACCAGTTCCTCAACTTCATAGTGATTTATGTCAAATAAGCTCAGTTCTTACCACGTGATGAAAAGCAGGTTTGAAAATTATAACTGTGGCAATAAAACAAAAGCAGAAGGCTGTGCTTGGGATGCAGCAGAATCAAGATCAGGCATGGGAGAGTGGAAGTATAAGGCCCAGGATTTTAATCCCTTAATTGAACAGTGAAGCTCTGATACCATTTAAAGGACTGAACTTCTATTTGTTTGATTGAGGCTGGATTTCACTTAAAACCTACATATGTGAAGGGATTTAACCAACAGTGTATCTGATCCACAGGTGGGTTGGAGCTTAGAACAGAGATCTGTGGCCTGTGCCCCTTTCTAATTTTTGTTCTTTTTGATCTTCTTTTGCAGTGGGAGGCATTTACACTGTGATCCAGACAAAAGCCAAAACCACGGCAGATGAATGGGGTGAAAACTATTTCCTGATTGGCCCCTATTTTGAGCAGAATGTGAAGACTCAGGTGGAATTCTCTGAACCTCCAAACCCTGCAGTTAAGAAGGCAATGGACACCATGAAAAGCCAAGGGTGTCAGGTAAATCAGATGTGCTTCTGCTTCCCAGGGCAACAAATCTGACTCTGAGGAGATTAAAGTTTGGGTTAATGCTCTTGTCGTTCCACTTGACACAGCAGTCCTGGTCAATGTCACAATGGGAAAGGCTCGGAATCCACTGTTAGAACAGCAGAGTCAATTCATTAAAGGTTATTTTTGAGGAAGAACCAGTTCATCCAATTAGGGGTTTTAACAGTCATTTATCTGCAAGGCTGCTTAATTGGATTAATGACTTATTTATCTGGTCTCTAAGTACGGTGAGATTTTATTAGATATAATATGACCTTACTTTGAGCCCCTTTCACATTCTTGCATGGGGGTGAGAAGAGTGTTCCATTAGCTCTCAATTTTTCTAACATAGCATAATATTGAACTGAAAACCAGAAAAGGACTTGAGAAAGCACTGAGGTGACAAAGGATTCAGTTCCTCAGTTCAGAGCAACCAGCTGTCAGTTCCCTGGGAAGAGAAGTTAAACCACAACACAGAAAAAGTAGATTCATCTCCCTTTCCAACATGATTTTTAACCAGTCTTTCTGTGTGATCTCATAGCCCTTCTGAGACTCAGTTTCTCCAACAATAAAGTAGAAATAAACTTCTTTCTATGAAGATTAACTGCTAAAAGAAATAGATTATCTGCTGTGTTGATGGGCAGTTACTAAGTTGCAAGCAGCTTTGGTTACCTGAAAATGAGTGGAAGGTAACTCATGCTAAATTTGACCTCCTTTCTTGAAGTCCTCATCAGAGATGTACAACTCGTGTGCACTCTCAGTGTTGAGTCCCTCAGAGATGCCAGGTTGCAGGAGGAAAAATTATCTGCTCATAATGTGTGCTGAACAGATGTGGAGAGCATGGAGAGGCAGCAGCAGGGAAGCATTCTGAGGGGATTGACACACTTCAGTGTGGAAATTCCTAATGTTCTTGGGTTGCCCCCACCTGTGGCACTGGCAGTGTGTTGTCTCCCTTTGTAAGAGCCGTGTTAGCTGTTCTTAGGATGTAATGCCCTGTTATGCAGATGTCTTTTGTTGGATGAGTATGTGCCACAGCTTGGGAGAGTGTCTTTTGGGGACACTGATGTGATGCTTGCATTGTACAGGCTCAAACTGAAAGGTCCAATCTGCCATTTCTTATCTTTATCAGATTTTCATAGGAGATTGATCAAGTTTTCCATGTTGCCTCTGTAACACTCCTTTGTCTGGAAAACGCCTGAAGACTTCTGGGGCAGATTGATTGCAAAGCTTCATGTTGCTCCAGCAATGCATGCAATTTAGTCAGCCCCCTCTTCCAGCCCAACATGTGCATGGTGCTGCTGGAGTATTCATACACAGCAGCAAATCTGTCCCAGGGACGTCAAATATAGCTTTGATCTCCAATAATGACGCTCTAGTTTCCAGGAGCTGCACTTATCCTATTAACATTTATGTCTGGATTTTGCTTATGCATCACAATGGATGGTTTTAAACCAGGGGACCTAGGAATGCCTCCAAACTTCTCAGCTCAGGTCAGGCGTGTTCCTTGCCACAACCTGACCACGTATCTAGATGAAGTCTGGGTTCCCTGCTTTTTAACCTCATTTTCTTGAATAGCAAATCTGAAATAAATACGTGAGGAGGGAAAAGGAGCAAACACAAAAGGAGCAAACACACTTTGTTATGCTTTGTACTTTAGGTGAAAACAGGCCAAGAGCTTTTATCTTGTTTTCAAGACCTGACCTCTCTTCAGCTCATTTTAGCATCAGGGCTGGGTTCAACCCCTGAGATGTCTAACCCTGTTTAACCCCTGTTTTGATGGCAGATTTAATGTGAAATAATTTGATTTTGCAGACTGTAGTGTGGGCCCAGCTGCGTTGGGCAGGCCAGGGAGGGCAGTGAAGTTGTAAATACTCTTAGAAATGTTTAACTGTGTGGAGACAAAGTAGGAAAGCTGCGTTTTTAGCCTGATGTGATTTTCGGTATTGAGATACCTTCTGATTGATCCTTCCACTCTTCCAAATGGAAGTGGAATCCTTCCCCTCTGTGATGCCTGGGAAGAAGGGAGAAATGTCATTCATGGTAGATACAGGCACCAAGCATCAGTCCTACAAAACCTCTCCCCAGTAATCTAGCATAAATAGCAGAAGACTGGAGACAAATATGAGTGAAAGAAAGTAATAATTTTAAAATAAGAACAGAATTTCTTATTCATAGATACTTCAATAAGAAGACCTCATTATGCAAGCAAGTACAGTCTTCCTAACCTTTTTTTAATCCTTTCATGGAAAAGAGTTACTATTGCAAAAAAATCTAAAATAAAAGTCTTAAAAATAAAATGGTACTAAAGATTATAGTTTCCTTTGCTTCAGTATTACTCCATGTATTTTGCAAGGAAAACTGCAAGTCCTGGGTGTGTAGGACTGTGAACACACATTCTTTGTGTGAAATACTTCAGATTTGATGGATGAAGATCACTGTGCTAACTGGCCTTTGCATTCACTTTAACATTTTCTTTCTATCCTTCTCATCCTTGCTTCTTTCCCATAGGTCTTTTTTGGAAGATGGCTGATAGAGGGCAGCCCATATGTCTTACTGTTTGATATAGGATCAGCAGCTTGGAACCTGGACAAGTGGAAAGGTGAATTTTGGGATGTCAGCAACATAGGGATCCCTTTTCATGACCGAGAAGCCAACGATGCTGTGATTTTTGGATCATTAACAGCCTGGTTTTTGAAAGAGGTACAGTTTTTAAATCTAGAGATTTTCAGACCAAAACAGCCTTGGGATGTGGTTCCTATTCTCCAGTTTGAAAACTAAGGTTTTTAGGAAGTTGATCTCAATGTAGATCAAATTTGTATATAAAACTTAAACATTAAGTGGTCATCTAACTATATTTTTCCAGAAGAAGGGCCATGGGGCTGCCCAGTGTGGAGTCTAAGTGACTGTGCTTGCCAGAACCCTCTGACATTGTAGAAAGGAGTCTGTTCTGAGATATTAGAGAGGCATATGTTTTTCTTGGGCTAAGAATTAGGGCTGATGGAAATCAAGGTACATGACCACTTAAAATTGTACTGTTTTGTCACAAGATGGAAAGCAAGCACACAGAAGGTTTCACTAAAAAAAGAAAAAAGAAAAGAAAAAAAGAATTTTCTGGGGCTGGGATGATGGACAGGACAATGTATGTTTCATATATTTCTATTTTCAGCTTTCCTGTCAGTTTGATGACAAGCCCAATATAATTGCCCACTTCCACGAGTGGCAGGCAGGAGTGGGTTTAATCCTGTCTCGATCACGGAAACTTCCTGTTGCCACAATTTTTACTACCCATGCAACTCTGCTTGGGAGATACTTGTGTGCAGCCAGCCTTGACTTTTACAACAATCTGGACCAGGTAAGAGACATTTCTCATTCTTCTCTGGGTTTTTTTAGCTAATCATCTTCTGGCTCCCTTTCTGTTTACTGTGTTACACCATTTATTCTATTTTCTGTCTTGTGTGATCACTTGTGACTGACCCACAGCTGGTTGTTAATTCCAGGGCATGAGAAATGGTATTTGTAAGATCATGAGATGTCTAGGCATGAGTGCCTTTGTGTCATCTGACAGGTCTGAAAGCTCAGTGGAAATTAGTACAACCTATTCAGCTCTAGCCAACATTTGACCCTTCAGGTGCAGGCTCACAACACTCTTTCTTAATGTAACACAGTAGCAAAAATAACCAGTAGCCCTTCTCTTGGAAAAATACCCTGAAATTAATTACAGTGGATGGTTGTTGCTTTGAGTTTTTTTCCCTTAGCCTGCTTCATAATTTTTACAAACCATAATAAGTCCTAGTTTGTAGATTAGGTTAGGCCTAATTTGTAACTGGCAAATGTAGAAGGTATTTTCTGAGTTCAAAAGACCCACAGATTTCTTGGAATCTGTGTAAGCTGTCTATTGGTTTTGATTTTCACTGTTCTCTTTCCACTCAGGGCATAACACAAACTAATGTTTCAAGGACCCAAATGTTTTTAGGCTGCCCTCACCGGGGTACTTTTCATGATCTGGGATTTCTTATATGGTCACAGAGAAATGAATTCAAGAGGTTGTTCCATTCCAGCACTTAGTGAAGATAGAGGTAGATGACAGAACCACATTGTTCATGCACTTCCTTGGCTAAAATCACTGAAGAAAATTACATGGTTGGTAATTTTCATTTGGAGCTTCCATTTGAAGCTTGACGTATTGGGGAACGCAGAAACAGAGAATCATGGAATCATGGAATGGGTTGGGACTTTTTTTTGTAAACATCATCTCATTCCAACCCAGTTCCATGGGCAGGGACACCTTCCACTATCCCAGGTTGCTCAGAGCCCCATCCAGCCTGGCCTTGGACACTGCCAGGGATGGGGCAGCCACAGCTTCTCTGGGAAACCTGTGCCAGGGCCTCACCACCCTCACAGGTAACAATTATCCATCATATCCAGACTAAACGTCCTCTCTGTCAGTGTGAAGCCATTCCCCCTTGTCCTGTCACTCCAGGCCCTTGTAAGTCATCTCTCTTAGTCTCCAAAGTTAGTTATGGTTGTTAAGTGCATTAATAAGGCTGCATGAATATCACAGTCCTGCTGTGTAGGAGTCCAGACTCCCTCATAGTCTCTTCATGTGTGTATATGCATAATGTAGAATGGTTTGTTTTGATTCTGGCTAATTGAGTAAGCTGCAAGCAGTCTGGAAAGTAGTCTTTTTTTTTCTCAAAGCAACTGTTTTTTTTCCTTCATGATGACTTTTGGGGGCCTCACCCTTGTCTGTGTACTCAAAAGAACAGCTAATTATCTTACATCTGAGTGAACCTGAAAAGCTTAGTATATTTATAAACCAGCCACAATATTAATATATTGTTTTCCGTTCACACATGGCATGGACATCTTTATGTGTGAAGGCACTGTCCCTGCTGCAAAGCCTCACAAATCCCATTGGTAACTATCATCTATGTCACAAATACATAAATGTCTATTTAGAATTTATCTAAGAATATGTGGAATTAAACATAAGTATCATTTTCAGATATTATTCTAAATTGCTGTAAATAATATTTAAAGGAAGGAAATTGTGGATTTCTAGGCTGTAATGCTTTATAAAACCCTCTGTGGGTTGACATTTAAAGGTACTAATAGAGGAAATTATGTCAAGCTGTTATACAAAACATTGTTTAATATTTCTATAGGGTGTTAAAACTCTTCCTGGAAAAATTAACTATCTTAATGAGGGTTTCTTTAGCTGTGAAAAGGTCACCTTGGCCCAAAAGTCAGTTGAGACACAAGGGGTTGATCTTGAATACCCTAATTAAATAACAGAGAGCTAGATCTTCAGATATAATCTTCTTGTTGCTTTCTAGCAGCAAACTGTTCAGGTCAAGCAAGCAATTTGTCAGTGAAGAAGATTCTGTAGGGCTTCCTGGTGTTTAATCTTTGGAGGAAGCAATATTTTTTAAATTTTTTTTATTTCCCCCTGCTCCCACCCCAAAATAAAATAGCTGGGTTTCCTGTTTCAGTGCTACTGCATAAATTTTCCTTTGAAGTATAATGAAGTTCTCACATTTGACCAGTGTTTCACAGCTAGAGCACAGTTCCCAGCAGCTGAGATGGGGGCAAAGATGCAGCTGCAGGATGTGTTGTGTCACAGAAAAATGGCTGCAGCACAGAACGAAAGTGTGTGGCCTTACTGTGCCTAGACACAATCGGGCACGTACAGGTCACACAGAGAAAAGAGGAAACCTCATGTCCTTGTTTTGAGTCCCCAGCACAGTCCACAAAATGCTGAGTTAGGATGCCTGGTAGACAGTTCTACACTGTCCACACAGTGCAGGACTCTCCCACTGCACTCTCAAACCATGCCCATAGATAAGCAGGGCTAGAAGATGCAAGATCAGTTGAGTCCTGAACTGTAGGCTACCAAAACTCCCTGTTTCATGAGCTGAGGGCACATGTCAGCCTGTAATCTGTAAGAGGACATTTTCTGGGGGGCTGCAAACCCAGTCAGCCTAGTAAAGGATGGCTGGGAGATGCGAGGGTGCATTATGGCTGTAGGACTGTAATGTTGTGTTAGTCCTGACCTCTTCCTGAGCCATCTGCTCTTTGCCTCAGTCAGAGATGGGATCCTGGTTCTTAGGCAGAATTACAGCTTAGCACCTGGCCATGGCACTCAGGGCTGTGCTTTAATTGACAAGGTGGTGATTGGTCAAAGGTGGCACTCGGTGATCTTGGAGGTCTTTTCCAACATTAAGTTAACCTTAGGTTAAGGTTTGAGCTTATACAATTCTTTTATTCTTACAGTTTTAACCCAGTTCATCTGGAGTGGCTGGGATTTATCTCCCTCTGCTCCAGTGAGAACCTGGGTGTTAAACTCAGAGCAGGTGCTCAGGAGCACAGTGACCACCAAAAGTAACACTGTCATGGTCCTATTTAGTGCATATTTTAGTGCCAAGATTCACATTTAATTCACTCTCACCCTGGAGAGACGAAGGGAGGGAAAACTAAAAGAATAAAACAGAGGGTGACATGTACAGTAAGTGTCTTTATTTTTAGTTACTTTTAATTATTTGAAGAACCCTGTGTAGATGACTGGTCTAGGGACTGCTCACTAAACCTCTGGGTTACAGGCTTGAACTCTTCCAAACTCAACACTTCATAATTTCAATGACAGGCAGGGTTTGTTATGAGTTGAATTCCCTAAAGAAGTTTAAGAACTTTTGTATGTCAAATAGTCCAACAAGGCATTATCCCATTGTCTCCATGACCAGTGTAGCTTTTACATTGGTGTGTGAGATTATGTTTGTTGCCAAGATAAACCAAAATTGCTAAAAGTTAGGAATTTCTGTGAAAAAAAAAATCTCTGAGTCTGTGGAGCCTCTCTTCAGGAGGAATTGGCTTCTCAGCTGAAGGTTGAGAATGTTAATCTGTTATTGTTTTCCCCATTGTTTAAGGGGACTGATTTAGGTTTTTTTGTTTGTTTTGCATGGGGATTTTTTGGTATCCTTTCATCCCTCTAGAGTTTTAAATAGACCAACACCTTCCATAAACTGGCCGAGACACAGATGATCCAGACAGGTTCCTAGGTGAATAGACAGCTCATTTTGGGAAATGATTTAACCTGGAATTTCATCTGAGAGGTCATAATCTGAAATGATTTTTGGGACCACTGGCCTGGCATCATGGAGAAGTTTGTATGCTTCAGCCTCTGATACTTCTTACTAAAAAAAGCACTTTGAGTTTTATGGGAAAAGTGTTCTAAGGAGAAGGAAAAAGAGTTAGTCATAGTCTTCATTGCCTCTTTCCTTAGGTTGCCCTGCTGATGTGTAACAATTCTGTTTAGAGCTTGGAACATTTTCATTCAACTCATGCAGGTGCAGCTGAATCCCATCTGCAAAGTGGTGGAAAATCCTGTCCCGAGAAGTCCAAAAGGAAAAGTACTAAAAATCCCAATGACAAGAGCTTTTTTGCCGAGAATATCTCACTGCACTTAGTGCTGTGCTGTCCAGTTTGTCACTGAGCTCACTGTTACACAAAGCTAATCCACTTTGTCCACAGAGCAGCTGATGGAAATCTGATTTAAGCCAGGAAGTGTAAATTTCATTCTCTTTTGGCCTGGCAGAGCTATACCAGAATGAAAGTTCTCTTTGCACAGGGATTGGAGGTAAATTTGATGTAAGCTGGGTTTTAAGGGAGTGGTTCTTACCTAATTCAGGCAGTGGCAGTCAGCGAGATTATGCTGGAAGCAAAAATGTTTCCATTCTACTTTTTAGTAGGTAAGGAATTTGGACTTGAAACCAGTCTCTGACTGTTCCTTGGTCCTGCAGAATCACTTTGAACTTGAGTGTACCGCTGTTTTAAAAGACCAAGAGAGATTATTTCATTCTCTGTTTAAAATCCTCATATATCAAACCTGTACCTTTTATTTGAGTTACAAAATATTTACAGTGGTATTGTCCACTATTGAGGTAAGGTTTGAATGGTGAGAGTAGTCTGTATTATTTTTGCAAAGGTGTTGTAATGTTTTATTTAGATAAATTATATATATTAATTCCAGTTTGAATTTGTATTGCTTTAACTTCTGTTGGTTTTAACCATACTTTGTTTTTCATTAGGAAGGCATAGCGTAATATCAACATCTAGAGATTCCTTGTAGACTGTGACAAATAATTTGTCTTTCTTTCAGACAAGTATTTAGATGGCTAACATAGTCCTTCCTCCTTTTCCACTCTCAAATGATTCTTGTGTTTTGGAAATACTTTGCAATTCTTTATAATTTTGAATGGCTGATTTGGATTTACTATTTCAGTGACTGTTTCCAGAAGAAACATAACTGCTTAATATTCTCTTCTTTTTCATTCAAAGTTCATCTTAGCTGTCCTAAACAGAATGTCATGCTGGGAGGCTCAGTGATTACCTGCTGTGCCCCCGAACATATTGGATTTTAAGACATGAATGAGTTGTTCTGCTCATTGCATGGATCCATAGAAAAGACAGAAACAAACTGTAATTTTTCCTCAGAATTGCACTGCAACAAATGCAAATTTTACTCCAAAGCATTACACCTGTGGAACATCTTCGTCTTTTGCTTTGAAATTAGAATGGCCATATAAAAGAGTCATTTCCCCTTCTAATCCTTGCCATCTTGTCAATTCTAATAATCTTCTTGGTTTCTACCAGTCAGGGAAGGGGAGGCTCCTCCAATAAATTTACAGGGAAGTGGATTTTGAAGGTGTTGGTCTTTAAATATCACTGAAATTATTAGACTCAAGGATCTTAAGAGCCTCTTCTACCCGAAAGGGTTCTGTAAGCAGTTCACCTGACTAGGATTTTTTTTTCTCTTGATGCAGCTGTGATCTGTGGCTTTGCTGGTGTTCCCATTTGCTGATAACAGCAAAGGAACAAAAGCAGGCGTGACACACATCACAGGTGTCTGGCTTTGCTCTGCCTGAGCACCAAGGATATGGAACAGAGTTCACAGGTGCCTGAGCTGGGCTGCACGGGGAGCAGGGCTCAGTGGTGAGCAGGAACATTGGCTTGGGGGTGAGGAGCTGTCCTGGTGTCCTGCTGGTGTCCCACAGTGCCTCTAACTCTGGAGATTGTCAGAGCAGGCTCAGCTGTCTTTGCACAGGTCTAGGTGGGTTAAATTTGTCACCTGCACTGTCTCTCCAATTAATTTTCATTTAACCTGCCCTTCAACTTGGCTAAGGCTCTTTTCTGAAGTGGCTTGTCTAGTCTGCTCAGAAGTGCAGGGTTCTGACTCCACACTGAGGTCAGAAGTCAAGGTCTTGCTTTACTGATTGGTGCTGGAAGCTGCTGGAGAGTGGGAGCAAATGAAATGTGAGATCCCCGTGGCCTCTGTTTGTACTTCCTAATAGATGTGGAATTGTGTACCTTTGCAAAAAGTTGCCACAAGTCCCACAAGCATATGCAAAATAAGATACTTCTCATTTATAAAAGATGGAAAAAACAATGAAGAAATAAAGACTGATATGTGTTAAATAGGTAAAGTCTTTTCATACAACCGAAGAAATGAAAGTTAACTAGAAATAAGTCACAGTGTTTAACAATCCTTTTATGAATCTTTGTCCCAGCAGTGTCACAGGGAATGTTTATCTACAGTTAGTGAGCATGTCCCAAATTTAATTTTTAATCACATTTTGTAATTACAATCCATTCTTGCTGAGAAAGGGAAAAGAGAGTAAAAGCCCTTTGATGTTTGACCAGCTATTTTTTTCTAGCAATTTCAAAAGTATTTTTAATAGCAAGCCAGATGTGTTTGAAAAGACTTGCATAAATCAGACTATGTGGTTGTGCCCAGCCCATTCATGTGTTTGTCTAGCATGCTAAAGAACTGTCCCATTTTGTATCTTTTTTGCACAGAATGTTTGAACAATCAAATATGCAGTTGAGAGCTGCTTGTGAATCAGTTCAGTGTAAGCCAAGCATGATGCTGAGACTTGTGGCACTATAAGGAGCCAAATGAATTCCCCTTTATTTTTCTCTTCTTTGTGCTCTTTCTACCACTCAACTTCTGTGGCAAACGAGATGAATGTTCTAGAGAAAATATCATCCTTTGTATTTCATGCTCTAAAATTCTTATGGGGAATGCAGAAAACATGATATGTCAGGTCACAACTGAGAAATGGTATCAGAATATTTAGCACATTACGTGGTAAATTGTATTTTGCAAATGTATAAAAGCTCTTGATATAGAGGATCATCAATCCAAAATAGAGTATCTAGTTTCTTTGGAAGTTTTCAGCTGAGATTTTTCAAGATTCCTTTCTTTTGGTCACACTAGGGTGGTTAGACTGGCACTTTCAACTAACAGAGTGGAGGCCACTTTTTTCACTCCCATAAAGCAGTGTAGCAGTGCTTCAGAATTAAAGTGAATAAAAGCAATTAACTTTCTCAGCAAAGCAGTTATAAGATATCTTTATATCTACATCTGTGTCTACACCTATGTAAGTGAAAAAAAGTTGTTTGCTTCACTCTGTCTCCCTGAAATGGTTCACATTGCATCAACCTTCTCACAGTATGTTCTGTACCAGCATTAAGCTTCAGCAGACAGGTCACAGCCTAAATAGCTTTGCTTCTGTCCAAGTTCTGAAGTGCTAAAAGCAGGTGGCCATGGCAGGGGTCACACAGCCCTAACTATAGAAAGTGCTGTCTGCCCTGCCTGTGATAAGGGTTAAATCTATTATGGTCAGTGAAGTTACACAGTCAGATGCAATCAGAGTCAGGCTGTGCCTTAGGCAGCCACCAGGACAGAGCTCACTGGGACTCATTGTCACCCTCCATGGAACTCACACAGGCCATTGGTGCCCATGCTGTTGACCTTAGGGGCTCAAGACTTCTGTTTCCAGAAGTGAAACATCATGGAAGACTAAGAGGATTGTGATTTAATTGCAAGCATTGAAACTTTTTTTAGACTGTGTTGTAGCCATTTTGCAGTGGACACTTTTAGTGAACATTTGAGCCTTTAAGTGTGGGCTCAGGGGAATTGTGCATTTTCTTTGCATCAGGATAACATAAGCTCAGTTTAAAAAAAGGGTAGCTGCAAGATTTAGAGGTGATTTAGAAATACTTGGGTGTTTGGAATGTCTTTTCTAGCAGTTTAAGTTATATCTGCCTCTTAAAAATTAAGGGAGTTCAAACTGAAATATGAGAAGCAGCTAATAACAGTAGTGGACTAGGAGGAAGAACATCTCTGAGTGTCAGAAAATATATCATTTTCCATTTCCTTTTTTCCTTGGGATTTGTGACTGAGTCTTTATATCCTGCCTTTCCACCACAGCTCCATTTCTTTCTCACCTACTTGTGATTCCCACCATTCTACCAAGTCTCTCGTTTCTGTCCTCATCCCCATTCCTTTTTTCTTCTCTCCCCTTCAGCTGCCAGCAACCTCCCTGCTCCCCCAAATTCTCCAACAAGCCAGGGGTAGCTGCAGCATGATACATTGCCAGCCAGCAGGCTAAATTCCACAGAGCCTTACATTTCATGGATTTCCTTCCATGGCAGAAGAGCCATTTTTTCAGGAACAAGCAGGATCTGGGAGCTCTCTTGCTCTTTCAAGCTCCTTGAAGTTGATAAAATAATTCAAAAACCAGAAGGACAAAACAGCAACATTATCACGTGGTTCTCATTCCCTGAGGAAATGGAGCCTAGCAGGAGAAACCTTCCCTGAAGGAGACAGTCTGATGGTGGTGTCACAGAGGTGTCTTTTTTGTTTGTTTTGTTGTTGAACAGTTTGACATTGACAAGGAGGCTGGAGAGAGGCAGATTTACCATCGGTACTGTATGGAACGGGCATCAGTGCACTGTGCCCATGTGTTCACCACAGTCTCCCAGATCACAGCTACAGAAGCAGAGCATATGCTTAAAAAAAGCCCTGGTAAGACCTGAATTAATTTTTTTTTCTGTATTTCCTTCAAATGCCTGCATTTCCTTAGACTGAATGGACATGATAGCGACAGGTATGCAAACATGAAGAGAAAGCACAGCCAGACACACCTGTGCATGTGTTCTACAGGGATTAACCAATTTTCCATGGATGCTAGTCTTTTTTCTGCCAGGACTCCTCAACTTCAGGATTTTTTTCTGTGGCAGGCTTTCCATGCTTTTAGAACTGAAATTATAAGCTTCATATAGATAAAATATTTACTATTAGGCCAACGAGTAGAGTTTGAAAAATAGTTGTGTGCCCAATAATTTGTCTGGTTTTCCTCTTGATATTAGTCTCATTAAATATGAAGCTTAGAAATCTTGTCCTGTTCCATGCATAGATTTTGAGTAAGGTCATGATCCCAGTTTGCTGTGTCATCAAAATTCTCTTCAAGTCATCTCAGTGCTTTATAGGGATAAACCCCAATAGTCCATCTGCAGGTAAGCAGGATGAGGGAAAAACTGCACAAGAGTTTTGGAGATATTTAGCAGGTGTGTTCGTATCTTGGTTATTTTAAATATAACAGTGCTCAAATGGTTTTCTTGTTTGGGTTTGGTTTTTTCGTTTTGTTTTTTGGGGCTTTTTTTTGTTTGTTTTGGGGAGTTTTTCTGTTTGGTTGGGATTTTTTTTTTTTTTTTTTGCTTACTCTTTGTAGAGTTATTGGTTGATTTGCAGTACTAATTATAGTTTGGGATTGCTATCCTGGTTAACTAAAATGCTTCAAGCCACGTTGTGGTTCCTGAACCCGAACAAAAGAGCTATTCATGGAATCCTTTGCCTCATTCCTGACTAGCTGTCAGTAAGATGGTGGACTTAGATTATCCTTTTCATTGTGTTTTAAGCGTGAAAGCCATGTGTTAAAAGTCACTGAAGTTCAGCTTAAACTGGGATATCTTTGAAAGGTCTTGATTTTTACAAAGTGCAGAGCACTCTGAAAATCAGACTTTTGAAGCTTTTATATAGGCATGAGGCTTCTCCCCACCACAGCTACCATTGAAAATCATAGTCTGTGTTTTGGGATTTTAGGAGACTGAAATGAATCTGAATCCAGTTTAATTTGGGGAAGAAAATCTCCAGACTGCTCACAGATAAAACATCAGTTGAAGCTGAAGAGAATTCCATGCAGAGAGATTCACAGGCCTGAGCTTTTTGTGATTATTCTTGCAACTTTGAAGAAACCAAGTAAATATACTTAATGTTTGGGTTAAAAAACTACTGACACATGTCATGCTTCATGTTGACACAGCTAAAAAGAAATTCAGTAGGAATTGTCACCCTAAATCCTAAGAGATTACTTTAAGTGGAAAGTATTTTCTGATGGGAATAAGTATTTAATAGTTTCTCTGAATCCAAGATCACAAATAAACTGTGGAGGAGCCTTTTCTCTCTGAAGTTGTGAAATCTGCATAGACATTGATTTTTTGGAAAGTCCAGCAATCCTTCAGTAGGACATTGAACATTAATTCTGCAAAGGAACATGAATACTGAAAGTATGTGAACATTTCTCCATCCACTTTAAAAATAAACCTTTAAAAACAGGATGCTGAATTGGCACAATTAACTTTTATTTACATTTTTTGAGACAAAATTTTGTAACCGAATTGTTGGCTAAAAATAACTCAAAAATGTGCTAAATTGAACTGTGCTTGCAACTCCTCTTTAGCATCAAACTTGGATTATAATTTAAATTATAAATCTTATCACTTGGAAAAGTTCCTTTAACATGTAATAAACCTGATTTCATAGAGAACTTTTGCAGCAGGACAAAGGCCTATCTAAACCTGGCAGAATGACTGCTTGCATTCTGCTGATCCCACTTGCTGCAGTTGTCATGTGATCAACAATTTATTAAACCATATTTGTGAAAAGCTTGAGTATCTTTGATGTATCCAGCAAGATTCTGTCAGTGATAAGTTATGTTCTTGTGATATGAAAACTGATGTTATGGGATTTCTAATGTTTTCACTCAGATATGGAACATATTTCTCATTAACAGTAGAGAAGACTGAATCAAAATTCCAAGAGACTCAGATATCAATTGAGTTCTAGATCTAGGCTTCCTATCTCTATATATTTGATCAAAATTGTAGATGGAAACTCTGAAAAAGTACAAGTCAGCTCTGAATGTCAGTGATCTATCAAGAGAAAACGTCATTCTGTGCTACTATTACTTAAATCAATGCCAGTTTCTTTCCTATAAATACAGAAGTCAAGACATTCTGCTTTGACCTATTTGGAGGAATTTTTCAAACAAAAATATGTTTAATTCATTAAACAACAACAAGAACAAAAAAATCACCCCAAACCAGTTAGCATAAGGACCAAGCCCTCTTTCATCACTTCATCCCTCCCACGTGTTCAAAATATTCCTGTATGTTGAGCAGAAATAGTGAAGTGGGGTCTTTGGGCCACCACATCTGTCATGCATCTTAAGGCCTTAAACAAGAGATGGATTGAGCCCCAGTGCTCATGGCAGGGTAATCAAAGCTGCAGTTAAACCAAAGGACATGGGAGTAGGTTATACACAGGCTCAGGCTGCTGGTGGGTGAGACTCTCCAAAACTCCCTGATCAATGAATGTGAGAGTGGAAGGAAGCTGGCCAGAAATACCTGGGGAAGGGATTCTTCCTGTATTGGCAGGACTTTGAGATGGTTGGAGTCTCAAAGCTCTGTCCTGCATGAGCCAGTTCTTCGAGGCAGAGCAAAAAACAGCTCAGAGAAAGGAGGTGTATTGTTGCTAAAGACAATGGAGGATATTTCTGCTCTGTTGCCTCCCCCCAGAGGTCTTTGTTCAGAGAATTCTTAAGTGCTGGGCAGGAGAAGGTAAAAGCTCAAGTTTTCTCCTCAGGTCCTCCAAGACTGTTTTGTCATTGAAAATCAAATCTTATGTACCTAAAAAGTAAAGATTTCCTGGTGTCTAATTTCAAAAGTAGTATTTCAGAAACATCCATCAAGACTTTTGCTATTTCATGGTTGCTACTAAAGGTTATATTTTTATCTTTTGCAGTTTACCCTAAAGTGTTTGAGGACCTTTTATAGGTGGAAGTTTAATCAGAGATGACTTACATGGCAGAGAAACACATAGATTACTGAAGCAGACTGTAACTTTCAAGGGAGTAATTAAAAATGGCTGTGGCATTTGCATAATGTCAGACAAGTATCATAAATTATTATAGGTCTGTTTCAGTCAGTTGTGTTGCCATGAAACATCTGCTGAGGAACTGACCTTCCCTTTCATTTCCATTCATAACCCAGCTCACAGGACAGAATGGTGTTCTTTCCATTTACTGGGACTGGATTTAGGGCAAGCCCTTGAACAACTGCTGTGATCTACCAGGAAGGCAAAGAGTGACTGAATTTCAGTGCCTGTCTTTTGTGTATATTCTAAAACTCTACCTTTAAAATGCTGGAAATGAAACAAATTTTAATTGTATGATCCTTTGGGATCTTGGAGGAGAGCAGAAGTAAAAATATCAAGTGTACTATTCCGTGGCTGTTTTTAGGAGAAATGTAACCTAAAAAAAAAAGCTATTTTATAAAGGTTTCTTATATGCTCCCTTGTTTGATAAATCCTCAGAAGTTTTGATAGAATGGATATCTCTTGTGCCATGCAGTAAATGTGAGCATAGCACCATTTCTGCTTCCAAGGGCTCTCAGTCTGTGTGACAGAGCAGGCAACAGTGGTATCAAGGATAAAGAGGTAAAGGGCAAGTTGCACAGCAAACTTATGGCTCGGTGGAGACATTGCTGGAGTCTTGACAGGACAAAAGGGTGGGGTCTACCCAGTGCTGAGGACAGGTGAAAGCTGCTTTGATGCTGCAGACAGCAGAGAGCCCCGTGCAAGAGCTGTGTGGAGGCAGTGCTGTTCCCTCCCCCTGACTAACATAAAGACATAACCTGTTCACATGAACTTGAGACACACGTTGGTTCTTTCCTTAAAGATTTCTCTGACTCTGAAGATGTCTACCTCTGCCTTTTCTCTGCTTTTCCAGATGTTGTCACCCCAAATGGCTTGAACATTAAGAAATTTTCAGCAATGCATGAGTTTCAGAATTTGCATTCCATGTACAAGGCTAGGATCCAAGAGTTCATTCGAGGTCATTTCTATGGGTATGCTTTTACTTTTCAAACATTAGCAACGCTTGTCCAACGCTATTTAAAGCAAGAACCAAAGCAGGAGGACTAACAAGTACTTCATAGAGGAGTGGAAATGTTGAAAACAGCTTATTCAAATATCTGTCTGGGATTTCTCAGTCAGAAAATAAGGGAATTTTAGACACCAGATCTGACTCTGCTTAACAGATTGTGGTATCAGACAGCAGATCTCGATCTGTTTGTTATTTACCCATAAAGCAGTTTATCAGATTAAGATAGTAAATTTAAAGCACAGCAGAAAAGCCTCGCTTCCATTTTTCTCTTGGGATAATAAGTTCCTCCAGAATAGAAAGTGTGTTTTGTTTGATTGTATCTCGGGAAATACTTTGCTCTTGTCTGTTTTCTTGCTTTCAGCCACCTTGACTTCGATCTTGACAAGACCTTGTTTTTCTTCATTGCTGGGAGATATGAGTTTTCCAACAAAGGAGCTGATATGTTTCTAGAAGCCTTATCAAGATTAAACTTTCTGCTGAGGGTAAGAAAGCTTACACAGCTGTTGAAAGCATAGAGTTTATGCTCAAACTAACCATACTGTGAAAATCACCTGCAAGATTTCCCTTTCAATACACTGATTTGTAGGAAAGTAATTCTGGGATACTCACAGTTTCCATAGGGCTCTTTTCCTGAACCAGCAGAATATATGATGATTTCAGACAATTTAAAAATAATTGATTACATAGTTCAAGAAGTTAATCCGTGGTTGCCTCCCTGGTTTTTAGAGTGAAATAATGAAAACAGTATTCTAGAGTTTACACTGATGTTTTACATATTATAATGGAAATAAAAGTAAGCCTTTAAAGCTACATTTTTAAAACATCCTTTTAAGCAAATTGCTTAATTCCTAAGGACCTGTTCATGATCTTTTAAATCTTTGGGTACTGCTACCCCACTGGATGGGAATGTTGAATTAAAATTCACAGAGTGACAGTGGCCTGGTGGAAAGCAATGGGAAGCCACTCAGTTCTCCATGGTTGTGTTTCCTCAGCTACAAAATGAGTGCAGTGTTTCTAAATGCCTTTATGGAGTACTTCAGTGAAGATAAGAGCAAGGCCTTAAAAATCACAGAGCAGAGCCCTTGCCACCTACAATGAGGGCATTGAGAATGTCTCTAGATGTGTCCCAAAGACCGGTATATTGAAAATAAAACCCAGAAAAAATGCTTTTTAATTGGTTTTCAATCATCTGGCAAGGATCAGTTAGGTGTTGTCCTAGAGTCCATCTTTTGTACTATTGTCAGTTGAATGATATGGAAAATCTGGATGAAAATTATGATATTGCACTGTCAGCACGGATGAGAGAATCACTAATGTTCAAAGCCCTAAGTTCTACCACCACTCTCTATTAATATGCCATTTGGAGCCTCTGGATTTTCTGGAAATTCTTAATCCCTTCATCCACACAGATCACCTCACAGAACTGAATATTTCTTCCACAACAGAAGTCAGTTGTTTGGTGGTGCTGTGCAGCATCAGCTGCCTGTTAATGGCACTTACATGGCTGTTACCTGTGACTGCTGGGGATGTGGAAGGTCTTGTGTGATAAGAGGGAAAGAATTGCCTGAGCAATTATTGCGGCAATCTCTTATTACGGCTAATGATTTATATCATAGAATCATAAAATCTCTAAGGTTGGAAAAGACTTCCAAGATCATTGAGTCCAACCTTTGGCCAATCAGCAGTTTGTCAGTTGGACCATGGCACTCAGAGCCATGTCCCGTTGTTTATTGAACACTTCCAGGGGAGGTGACTCCAGCACCTCACTGGGCAGCCCCTTCTACTGCCTGATCACCCTTCCTGTGAAGAAATTCTTCCTGATGGCATCCATGGCAAACAAGGGTGATGGAAATTAAAGGAAATAAGCAAGTTTTCTCAGGCTCTATAGAACACTGTACTGTTGCTTCTCCCATAAGCTGAGCCTGGATTTATTGCATTATTCTTCCAGTGTGGATGCCAGCATCTGATTAGCTGTTCTAACAACACTTGTTCTGTAATTATTTCAAGAGGTAATTCCATTGGGAGTAGCAGACTACCTCTACAAATTATAAATCTGGAAATGGTGGTACTTCTTAAACAATTCCCAGTGGTGTGCCTGAACCTAAAAAGTACATACCATTGCATGGAATTGTTTTACTTTATAGAGACGTTTTCCTCTGCTGCTTGAAAACCTTCCTAAAATTTTGCAAATAAAATATGGATGTTGGGAGAGATTGTTAATTCACACTGGGATCGTGGCATGATGGACTTGGAACCTGCTTTGAAGAGAGGGAAGAACATTAATTAAGATTAACATGATAGATGACTGCCATAGGTTATTTTACACATTTCCCTCTGTGTCAGTCTGAGAGAAGGCACACTAACAGGGTGTTTGTGTATCTAAAATTTGAAGTGGAGGCAATTCAAAGCAATTTAATTTTTACAGCTCTGAGCAGAGTTCACCCTTAGCTTTTCATTAAACTGTTCACGCACACAGCACGTGTTCATGCAGCATGAGAGCAGCTGTTCACACACACAGCATGCGTTCATGCAGCAGTGAATGGACCTGGTATTTTGAACCCTGTTCTTGCACAGCAGAAGCTAGCAAGTGAAACCATCCAGAAATAAAAGGTCAGAATTTACAGCAAGTTCTTTCTGCCTTTGAAGTAGCTGGATGGGAGAGATGAGCAAGAAGTTGTGGCTTTTTGTGTGTCTGGCAGGTCCTTTGCCAGGGTTTCAGGTTGCTCTCTCTCTGCCCATACACCTGCTGCTGTAGGAAATCCCTCATCTCATGCCTAGTCATACCTCAGCTAGTAAACCAAACACTCACTCCTTTGAGCCAGCACAGTTTGTGTCAGGTGAGAAAGTGTGTAGGACTTTTATTTTTCAGTTAGACTATTATTTGTGCAGTTTATGTGCACATCCAAAGCCATGTTCTCTAAACCATGAGAGCTCAGGAAACTCTGATAGCCCAAATTGAAACTGGGTGACATCTCTGTCTTGATCTCTGATTTGACAAAACTTCGTTTGTACCAAGAGCTACAAGATCTGAGCCTTCCTGGAAAACCAAAGTGTTTGGTGTTTCCTGTGACTAATTCTTAAAGTTGGCTGTGATACCCTGTATGAGATTTTTTTTTTTAATTCCTCTCAATTTCTTGTCATGTAGGTTCACAAGACTGATGTTACAGTTATTGTGTTCTTCATCATGCCAGCAAAGACCAACAATTTCAACGTGGAAACCTTGAAAGGACAAGCAGTCCGAAAGCAGCTCTGGTAATTCCTATTCCCACCCTGGTACCACCTGGTGTGGATTCATGCAAAAGTCTCAGCTGGAGAATAATGCTCCTTCTTTTTGCTAAGACTGAGGATTGTGGGTAACTAGAATGTATTTCAGGGATCAAAGAGATGGGAAAGATAAATAAGGTCAAATATTTCTCCTTTTAGGGTTTGTTTTTTTGTTTTTTTGGGTTTTTTTTTGTCCAGAGTTATTTTTAGTTGCCTTGCCATTCTGTTAGCGAGTATTACTTGTTTTGCAGCAACAAATCCAGTGTTCTGGATGTCTTCTGAGTGTTTCTGGTATACCTTTGGACATGCTATAGAGCTCTCACAAAATAATGACTGCCTGCTCATTTTTCACAGTAACCTTCTCTGGGGGAAAAAGAAATCAATTAAACATCTTCTTTTATTTAGAAATATGGAAATTGCACTGTGTGATCCAGCAGATCCACAGTTGATAATAATTTCTATAATTTTCTATATGGACTACAACAAGCAGTGGCCACAACCAAGCAGTGAAACTTAAAGGTATAAAAGAAAAATCGTCACAAGAAAATTGTCATTTTGCAACTTTCCAAACAAAAAAGCAAAGCAGAAGCAGGATTAACCTTCACTTTAACTGCTGTGTGATTCTGTGTAGGAAAAGACTGATTTCAGCTGTTCTTCTCTGTGAAAAGCAAAAGAACCTCTGCATCACTGTATGCAACATTATTGTGGTCATAATCTTAACTCCAGGATAAACCTACCTGCTAGCAGTATTTGATAATAATATCAGATGATTTTCAGGATGCCACAGAAATTAAAAACAAGAAGAGGTTGGCACTTATAAAGGCATTGAGCACTTACAAATTATTGTGTGATGGCTGACTCAGGGTATAAAATCCTTCTTTTCCTCTGCTTCTGAAAAAGCAGTCTATCCCATCTGGGTTAAATTATAGATACTGTGCATGGCAATCTGTGAATGTATAGTCATGTGGGAACTATTCTGCTGAGGTTTGGATCAGTGTGGCTTGACATTTGTCTGCTTTTCAACTCACCCCAAATTAACTCATCCACTCTTGTGTCTAAGTGAGGAGGGAGAGAGCACCTAAAAACATGTATGTGGATTCCCAGCTTGGTAAAGTTTAGGATTTCACTTAACAAGTTTTGTCATAGCCTAAAGTATAATTAGAAATTAGAAAGGCAGGAAAGGTTCTGTGAAGTGGAACTTCACTCACAGCAGATTTACTCAAATTTAGAGTGCACTTGCTGTTTTGACAGCAGAACTTTCTGCCACAGGCAGAATAATAAAAGTGACTCTTTGCATGCAGAACAGTGGTTCAGTGGAGTTCTTCCTTAGCTAAAATATAACATTTGTCTGACACAGGCCTCATTAATAGCTTAAAACTTGGCTTTTCAGGAAGTTTTTTGTTTTGCAAACTAATTAAGACAAGCTACCTTTTAGTTTAACACTTGTTTCTAAAAGTCTTTGAGTTGGGAAATAGGGCAGAAATTGAAGGGGGAAGCTTGCTTTAAAAATCCCTATTTGATTAATTCTTATATCTTGCATTTCTCTTCTAGGTCAAGAGAAATTGGAGATCTCTCTGGCCATTATTAATGATCATGTTACAGTACCTAGGGTCATATATATGCTCTTTTTTTCACAGCTGACATGTGGTCTGCTGACCAGAGAAGAGAGTTAGAAGGAATCCCTAGTAAAGCCTGCCCCTGACTTTCCCTCATCTGTAGGTGCAGGTCAAATCCTCAGCTCTGCTGGAATCCATCAGTACAACTGCTGGCTGGAGAAGGGAACTTGGAGAACCAGACCTCTGTCTGCCTCTGCATCCCTGGTTCCACCAGTAAATCAGTTTAATTTCCAGCAGCAGGAATCTCTTTTATACTGTCTTTGTCCTGGATTCTCCTGTTTTAGACATATATTTATTTATCTTCCTAGGGACACTGCACAATCTGTGAAAGAAAAGTTTGGAAGGAAACTCTACAATGCCTTGCTGAAGTGAGTGAATAAGTTCCTTTCCTCATGTTTGGGTGGCTTTATTTGTGCTATTTCTGTGCTTCTGCTCTTTGTGTAAGGAATTTTGACATCCATAGGAGGGCATGGTAGAAAGATATGGGACCATAAACAAGATACTTGTTTAGCAGGCAAATCACAGAGAGAAAAAAAAAAAAAAAGGTACCAGTAGTCTGTGAGGCAAAGAGACATAAGATTCACAGGTTATGTCTAAGTAACACAAAGGCTTATCAACTCTCAAAAATTAACTACTTCAGCTTAAAAAAGTACCAGAGACAAAGTAAAATGTGTTAGTGATTCAGTCATATCATTTCAGAAGATGGTTGGAAGTGAATGACCCAAAGCACTGGAACTTCAGTAAAAACAAGCTATGTCCAAAAAACAGAAGAAACCAATTCTTTAGCTTTTTTTTAAAAGCTAATTGGCAGATCAGCCAGTGTATGGGAGAACACAATTTTGGGAATATAGAAAGGCCATGGAAACAAAGGAAAGGTTCATGTTGATATCAGCAAACTTCAGATCAGACCTCGTAGGCCATTTCTTCATTTTCTTTGCAAAAAGAACAGTGAGTCATTTGGTAAAATTGATTGTGTGTTTCCTTTGCAGAGGAGAAATCCCAGACTTGAACAAGATTCTTGACCGAGATGACATAAGCATTATGAAAAGAGCCATCTTTTCAACTCAGGTCAGAAAATATGTTATTTATATAACCATCTAAATAATAAATGTGATGATGTAAAAATATTGCATACAATATGTGTACATTGGGAAGAAGTTTTCAGCAAATATACTTCTCATCAGTAACATTTAAAATCAGTTCTGATTGGTTTTAATGAGACTGTGACCCAGACTAATCTTTTGGGGAGTCCATGGATATTCCTTCAGTGACATGCATTCCCAGTTCTTTTATTCTGAACTATGTATGAACTTTGAGTTGTTCCTGAGCCTGGATTTTTTCCAAGGTTTGATATTTGAAATCAAACTCTAAGGATATACAACATTGATGAAAAAACCTTCAAAATTAAATGGTGGGCCCTTCTAAAAGAGTACAAATTAATTTATTTTGAGGTAAATTAAGCTTATTCACATCAACGACAAAAATCTGCTGCTGTCTTCCAGTAGCTTTAGGAAATGGCAACAGGACCGTTTTCCAAGAGTTTGTATGATTGATGGATTGCCTTTTCTGTGTTCAGAGACACTCTCTGCCTCCAGTGACCACCCACAACATGATTGATGACAGCAATGACCCAATCCTCAACACCATCCGGCGCATTGGGCTGTTCAACAACCGCACAGACCGCGTGAAGGTACGAGCTGCCCTTCTCCTTTTACACCCAAAATGGGATTTCTGTGACCATCCTCACTCTGCATCGTTAGCATGGGCAGTGCACTTAAATTCTTGATAGGTGGTATCATACTGCTCGAGTCCTCCTCTCTTCCTCCCTTTCCAGGAGTAACAGCTTGTCACTGCACAGAGATCCTCAGGTGCTGTTTAGCCAAGCTAATTTCAAGTCAGAAATCTGAGGTTAGGGAGTTGTTTTCGTTGCTGCCTCCTGCCCTGAATGAGGAGCTGCTACTCCTGAAATCAAGAAAGTGCCATGGGTCATGTACTCAGACAGAAAACTCTGACACAGATTCACTTGCTGAAAAATGGATGTCCAAGGTTTGAGCAGACATTCCTGCAGTATTGATTCATCTCTTAAGAACAGCATTTGTTGTAAAAGGTTAACCAGGGATTTGATCCTGAGCAGAAAGAATTCCTGTTCATGCCGTGCTCATGTCTACATCACCTGTTGAAACTAAATTTATGCAAATAAATCCTTTCCTTACTTCTATGTTTACCTTGTCAGACTACAGAAGTTATCAGCTCCTGCTTTCACAGATCTACCAAAGTTATTTTTTTCTGGTAATCTCTGACATTCTAACTATGACCATCTCAACATCTGTCTAGTCAAAGTTGAACCTAAAATTGAAAATTCTTCTTATTTCAAACCTTTTCTTTAAAGCCAGATCCAAGGTGTCTCTAACAATGACATATCACTTATTCTCAGTTTCTTTTTAAACCCATGGCTATACCTGAGTAAATATTTTCTTACACTTCCTAGTTGCTTCTTCTTGGCTTCACATATGAACATTCACTCCAATGAATTCTGGAATCATAACTGGTAATAATACACGAGATGTAACAAAAGTAGGGGGAAGGATGCACTGTGTACAAATGTGGTAAAAAATGCCTCAGAATTAACTGCTTGAAGGCATTACAGAGCAGATAGGATATAACACAGCAGACATCTCCTTCTGCTTCTCAGCAGATGTCAGGTTTCTAAAAATCTGTCATTACCACTAAAAAATTACCTCCTGCATGAACAGGCTTAATGCTTAATGAGCTGAATAAAATATTTTTTAAAATTCTGTAAACTTCAAATTGAAATTAATTTTGAGAGAAATATAGCATATCCAGGCAGACACAGCTGGCATGTGAAAAATACCCTCAGCAATTCCACTGGAATCACTGGGATCAACTAAGCTTGAAAAATGAGTTTACAGCCCATTTACTCTGGTTGAGTACATTCATTTGTTTACTCAAGTGAGTAGCATGACAATCTTATTAAGAAGAGATAAAAGCATATCCTGGGCATGGAATAATGGCTGTGGTATATTCATGCAGGGGAATAACATTTTAAACCATTCCCTCACATTTTTTCCTGCTGAAGCTGACTGGGCACCACATACAAGGACTTCTCAGCTAAGCAGGGGATGTGGGGCAGTAACCCCAAGGCCTGCAGAGTCATGCAGATAAATTAACTTTGGTCCTTAGAATTGTCTTTCAGCAAGATTAATTGGCCTAGGCACAGGTTTCTGGTGGCAGGACTATAATGCATCTGCTTCAAAATTCTCTGTTGAGTACAGTGAGCATTCCATTATTTCAGGGAATGCTGTGAAGCTCAGAAGTGCTGTGTTTGCCTGAGGCCTCCTCCTAATGAGACATCCCAATAAAATCATAGAATGGTTTGTGTCAGGAGGGACTTTAAAAATCATCTCATTCCAAACCCTGCCATGGGCAGGGACACCTTCCACTATCCCAGATTGCTCAGAGCCCCATCCAACCTGGTCTTGGACACTGCCAGGGATGGGGCAGCCACAGCTTCTCTGGGAAACCTGTGCCAGGGCCTCACCACCCTCACAGGGAACGAATTCTTCTTTATATCCAATCTAAACCTGCCCTCTGTCAGTTTGAAGCTATTCCCCCTTGTCCTGTCACTCCCAGCCTTTGTAAATCCTCTATACCTTTGTACAACAGACCAGATCTTGCTAAATGCCACAGCCTTAGGCCTAATTCTCAATGCAGGTTTGGCCTCCTTGATGAAGAAGAATAAAGCTAAATACCTGTCCAGTAAGAACAGTGTTCATTATCAGTAGTATTTGCAGGACAAGAATGCACACAGGCAGTGTAGTGTGAGAAGTGGGGTAGATAACAGATGGATGGTCAAAGAAGGTGTTGTCCAGATCCTTTGAAAAAGACCAGAGTGAATAAGTGGCCTAAGCTTATTGATAATTGAAATATATCAATGATGGTTTTCTTTCACCTCTAACATAAGTTTTGAATATCCAGGTGATCCTACATCCAGAGTTTCTTTCTTCAACGAGCCCCTTGCTGCCACTGGACTATGAGGAGTTTGTTAGAGGCTGCCACCTTGGTGTATTCCCATCTTACTATGAACCCTGGGGCTACACTCCAGGTAGGAATTCTGTACCCTTAACTAGTGTGGAAAGATGAACACCTTTCTGTTGATGCAGCCAGTTCCTTCTGGAGTGCTGAAAAAACTCTTTAGGCTCTGTTTCCTCTGCCATGCAAAGGTCTTACTGCTGGCAAATTGTCCCTGCACTGGACTCTTTTCCATGCTAATGTGTAATACTTTGGTTTTCTATGGGTTTAGAACAAGAAATAATTTAAAAAATTTAATTTTTGGTTGAAGGATTTTGAAAGATGGTGTGCAGGAATATAAATATTTTAAAAAGCAGGGCAAGAAATCTGATGCTGTCACCTGACATAGTTGAGTGGATTTAATTCAAGATAACAAGTTCGAGAGAATTATGTTATACCATAACTAAGTTATTTAACAGAAGTACATGCAGTGGTAGTGAATCTCATTGAATTAACTGGAAATTTCTAAAAATGCAGAGAGCATATAGATTCTGACTTAAAATAATTTCTTTGTCAATACTTATTTATGTCTCCCAGAAACAAAGAGTACTTTTTTAAGGTATATTTTTAATTATTTTATAGACACCAGTTTTATTATCAAAGAATGAAGGCCATGTAGATGTCTTTGCACTTTTCTAAGACTAGAGTCTGCATGCTGGTTTAGGTTAGGCTTAGGCCCCTTGGCCAAATCTCTTTAAGGAGGGTAAGCAGTTGTCCTTTCTCATGGCTATGACAGGAAAACTACAAAAAATGCATACATTTTCTGATTGTATAAAAATAGCTCCACATCTACTATGAATGCAGGCTTGAGTTAATGATGGGAGTGTTGTTTTGGGGTGGGCTTTTATTTTATTTTGTTGGTGGTTTTTTTCTTGCTATAGAGACTTGTTGGCAAACTGTCAAAATCCAAACTTTGATGTGCTTCTGCTCCTAAGAGATTCAGTTTTGTAAAGAGTTGTGAACAACTAATGAATACAGGTGTACATTAGGCTCCAATTTAAAATCCAGATAGTCCTGACCATATATTGGGGTTCTCTGTTTCAAAACTGCAGTCACAGAAAGTTTTCAGTTTAGCTGCCCTGAAACTCAAACATATGTTTGCAAACACAGGGCGGATTTTGTGTTTAAAATTTCCTTTTATTTTTTTTTCCCATAATCCCAAACACAACATTATTATAGTTTTCAATTGACATTTTCAGAGCAGCTTTAGTATTATGAGACTTTCTGTCTGCCTATTTTGTTTTTTTTTTCTCTTAAGGTGAAACCATTGCAGGTGTATTGCCCTGAAACCGTTTTTGCCTGTTTCTTTCTGCAGCTGAGTGTACTGTGATGGGCATTCCCAGTGTAACCACAAACCTCTCTGGATTTGGCTGTTTCATGCAGGAACATGTTGCTGACCCAGAAGCTTATGGTAAAAACTTTAACAGCATATCAAAATATCACCTCTGAGTTAGAAAGCAAAAAGCACAGCAACCATGCTGTTACTCCTCAAATTCATGTTTCTCTAGGACAAGGGAATTCATTGGGGGAATATATTCAGGGCTCTGAATACCTTGTTATGTTGGACAAGTGATTTCAGCTTTCATATTTATCCAAACCCTTTCCAGGTTATTTTTTTGTCTCCCTTTAACCTTTTGTCTGCTGTATCCTTCCAAATTCATGACTGCTCATATCAGTCTAGAGTTTCCCAGCACTTCCTTTTAATGCCTCTGGTTGCATTAAACAGGGAAGGTCTGCTTCTCTTAATAGTGTGGGACTTTGAGACCAGTGACATGACCCTTCCCAAACAAACATTAAATTACCATGTACACTTCAAAAAAAAAAACCAAAAAAAACAAAAAAAAGCTGTGGAATCTACTTCAAATAATGATCTGCTCAGGAAGGTTCATGACTGGAGTGCCAATGCCTGGTATGTCAGGATAATTCTGCCTCTTGTGTCATCCTCTGCCTCAGTAGATCCTCCTTTTTGGGTTGATTTTCCCTGTTTTCCAGCTGGTGCAGTTGACACTAAAGCTGCAGCCTTCCCGAGGTACAGAGCAAGGCACAGCCCTCCCTGTCCTTTCCTCCTTGCTTAGCCAGGGCTAACTGGCTGCCCCATCCCTGGCAGTGTCCAAGGCCAGGCTGGATGGAGCTCTGAGCAACCTGGGATAGTGGAAGGTGTCCCTGCCCATGGCAGGGGGCTGGAATGAGATGAGCTTTAAGGTCCCTTCCAACCCAAACCATTCTATAATTCTATGGTTCTGTGAATATTGAACATGTTCCCAAACTAGGGCCTCTTTTCAAGTACCTGGGCTTGTTTCCATAATCAGCCAATGACAGCCCCAAACTGGTGCCACCTTTGCCTGACCTAGGGGTAAGGGTCAGAGCCAGGTACAGAAATACAGATACACCTATATCTATAGACAGACCACAGAACACAGGTAACTCGCTCTTCTGTGCCAAAACACAGATGTGAGTTGACATAAATTACTGTGCTGGCCCCAAGCACTTCCTTAAGGTAATTTTTCATCAGTCATGTCCATTAAGAGAGCTCTGAGGTCTGGTACCCTCTTCTTCCCAACACCCTGGTGTAAGGAAGGTGGCAAAAATAAAGTATTAATCTCAACAATGTAGAGGCAAAGCTTACCTCTGCCCTCTCTGTGCCAGAATTGTCTGTTGAATGATGTATGTGAGTTAGCTGTCTCTATGGAAACACTTGTATTTCTACAGAAAACACAGCCTCTCTCCTACAGCCTGATTCAGGCCATCCACACTTGAGAATTCTACAGCGAGCTGAGAAAACACTAGATTGATTATGTTTTCTTTAAGAAGTCTGTTTTTAAAATTATGGGGGATAAAAATTATATGTCTTTATCCAGAAACTCAAACCCATTTGGACATATTTACACAGCAACAACAAAGCCTCTGAGTTTTGAAGAATTTGCTGAATTTCAGCCTGAAAAGTAAAGAAAAATAAAGTTTAAAAAAAATTGCATGTTCCTCTGCATCTCTCCATTCCATCAGAATGGTAACAAATGTTCCAGTTGTTGCTGCCTTTTAGCATGAAAAAGGACATGCTGCATGTAACATTTGTAAGGCTACGTGGGAGAAAGTGGATTGGCAGTGTGGGAGGTCAGATCCCATCTTCAGTCCTGTCACTGTAGGGGCAGGTGTGACACTCAAATAGACATACTACATTTCAGAAGGCTGATATCCCATTTATTACAACAACTAGCTGTCTTTTATACCCTCTACAAAGTTTACACTTTGTCCATGGGTTACAATAGATCAACATAACGTTGATTGGTGTAAAACCTATCTCCACCTCTCTTTTCCATAAAACTTTTCTAAAAATACTTTTCCCAGCTGCAGGTTTTCTTTCCTGCTTATCTCCTCCTCCTTCTCTTCTTGGTCTCCAGGCCAACAGCCTTGATAGAATAAATAGAAATAACCCTTACTCATTAACCCTCTCTGGATCACAGACCAGCTGTGAGTCTCTCCACACAATCCCACTCACCTCAGCCTTCCTTGTGTCCCTCAGGGATCTACATCGTGGACAGGAGGTTCCGCTCGCCGGACGAGTCGTGCAACCAGCTGACCCATTTCCTGTACAGCTTCTGCCAGCAGAACCGGCGCCAGAGGATCATCCAGAGGAACCGCACCGAGCGCCTCTCCGACCTCCTGGACTGGAAATACCTGGGCAGGGTGTGTGCAGGCATTCAGAAAATAATCATTCAACAATAATAATAACAATAACAACAACAGAGGCATTCAGAATTCCAGGCTCATCGGCCTATCCAGAACCTCCAGCACGGTGCTGCAAGGCGAGGACACAGCCCTGTGCTGAAATTCCCCTCTCCAAGGGGGTAAAGGCAGAGCCTGCACATTTCATAGTAATCCTCCCATGCTCCAGTGGCAAGGAGGGAGTGATAGGTTAGAGCAGAATCCAGTCACACCACTGAGCTTTTTCTGGTGCTAAACACAATGTGAAAATTGCTGGCAACACCTACACTAAGGAGGATTTGTGTTCCAAAGTCATCTGGACACTTTTAAAAATCCTTCCTGTCCTGCATGAAATGCTGCTGGGCCCTGTGGTTCCTCAACACTCCTTAACTACCTCTGTGCTTTAAATGCAAAGAAGTGTTTTTAATTTGACACAGAAAGCACTGCAGTGCCACCTACTAAGAAGACAGTGGCAAAGTATTGTTCTCAAGTCCACAGGACTAAATAAGTGGATGCATATATATGAGTTTTGTAACTATTTTGGACCTTTTCCTGCTCTGATACCTGTGTGAGAACCTTAGTATTTATATGGTTCCCAACACTGCATAAGATATAACAAGCTATTTTTTCTCTGCATGTGCTGCAAACTCAGGAATACAGTGGATCTAAAAATATTTTTGTCAAATTCTTAAATACCAGGCATCAGTGAACTCATAAGTGTTACTTCTCTGTCACTGTTACATATGCTTCTGTGCAGTCCAAAGTGACTTTGAATGAGTCTAAAACTTATGTGTAATACTTATCCACACTCTTAGATGTAAATTATCCTCATTAAAAAATTCCTAGTTCTTTTCTGGGGGTTAAATACCTGTCACTCAATAGGAACTACACTGGCCAAGACAAGTCCTAGTTTCCATCTTAATACATCTTACAGGCACCTTATTCAGCTTCTGTTCCAGATTTCTTTGGTGGGAATCTGTCCTGAATGGCTCATCACTTCACAGTACAAACAGTGATATCAGCTGGATTCTGCTTATCTGAAAAAACACTTTTAGCCTTTATTCAGCACTGTCTTTTAGAAGATACTCACTTTATGTTCCTTTTCCCCTCTTGCTTAAATCTATCCAATATCTCTATGACTTATAATGGCTTCTCTGTTTTGTTGCAGTATTACATGCATGCCAGACACTTGGCCCTCAGCAGAACATTCCCGGATAAATTTGAGATGGAACGAAGTGCTCCACCAAAGGTAAAGTCTGCTGTTGGAGATGAGTTAATTTAAACTGCTTTACAAGGAAGGAGAGGAAGAATGTGAGGGAGAAGAGAGTTAGCAAGTTTGTGTTTAACTAAAGGAAGTAGGAACTCCTAATTAAAACCTTAACAAGTTATAGACCCAGTCTCCAGTCAGGAGTGTGCTGTTTTGTTCTGGGACAGAGTCAATTTTCCTCACAGTAGCTGGGCTGTGTTTTGGATTTGTGCTGGAAGCTGTGCTGATAACACAGGGATGGTTTGGTTCTTGCTGAGCAAGGCTTCCACAGAGCCGAGAACTTTTCTGCCTCTCACTCCACCCCAGTGAGGGACTGGGGGTGCACAGGGAGTTGGGAGGGGACACAGCTAGGACACCTGGCCCTAAGTGGCCAAAGGGACATTCCAGACCTTCTGGCATCATGCTCAGTATATAAAGCTGTGGGAAGAAGGAGGAAAGGGGGATGTTCAGAGTGTTGGTGTTTGTCTTTTCAAGTAAATGTTACCTGTGATGGGGCCCTGCTCTTCTGGGGATGGCTGAGCACCTGCTTGCCCACGGGAATTAATTCCTGGGTTTGCTTTGCTTGTGTGCACAGCTTTTGCCTTCCCTACTAAACTGCCTTAATTTAACCCATGAGCTTTCCCACTTTCCCCTTTTTGATTCTCTCCTTGACCCCTCCAGGGGGGAACGAGCTGAGGCCATGTGGGGCTGAGTTGCTGACTGGGTTTAAACCACAACCTGCTGGTATCAGATCCAAATACAGGGTATGGCACAGGGACAGGTCATCTCCAGATGATTTAGACTGAGCTGGATGGGACTGTGCCACTTTGGACCAACTGAGGAACTGGCCCCTGAAATTCCTCTTGGAAAAATGGCAGCTTCTAATTTTTGCTTCTGCTAAATGCCACGGGGATGTTCTGCACCAACCAAATAGAGGGAAAGGATGTTCTAGGGAAAGCAAGGCAAGGTATTGCCTTCATCTGAACATGGTATGTTGGCTGAAGCTGCAAGGGG
This sequence comes from Acridotheres tristis, assembly GCA_037013685.1. Lineage (NCBI taxonomy): Eukaryota > Metazoa > Chordata > Aves > Passeriformes > Sturnidae > Acridotheres > Acridotheres tristis. Next base: position 64,791,104 of record CM072885.1, read on the forward strand.
TCACTCTGAAGGCACACCTTCAAACAGTTCTTGACTAGTCCAGATTAGTACCAATTTGAGAAGAGGCTGCTCAGGTTTTTACTTGAAACCAAACCTCCAGAGAGCAACTCTTTTTATTTTTTGAGTAAGGAGAGAGGAGGTTCAGACCAAAACCCCTTGCTGGGTTCTGGTTTTGCAGATGCTGATATTATAACTAGAAAACTGGTTTGAATGTTTAGAGTGAAGCCTAAATTTCAGTAAGCATATTCTGACTACAGAGTACAGAAGGATTTTGTGTTGTGCTGATTGTTTTAAGGCTCAGTAAAGATAGCCATGTTTTGCAAAAAGCAATGCTGGAAGGGCAGGGTGTTGTTTATAGCACAGGGTAAACATCTCTGTCATACAGGTGTGTACTGGCTTTCAGAGGAGGACTCAGAGGACCTCAGTTGAGGGAACTGTAGAGAGCAGGGCAGGTGCAGCTTACATCTGGCTACTGCCTCCCTCTGAAGTGATGATAACCTTTAATTGCTGTGTAAAACCCACCGAGGAGCTCAGTTAACACATTTCACTTGCTTTTCTCTCTGCCAGACGGAAGGTTTCAGGTACCCCAGGCCTTCATCAGTGCCACCATCACCCTCTGCCTCCCAGCATTCCAGCCCTCACCACAGCGAAGCTGAGGACGAGGATGAGGATGAGAGATACGACGAGGATGAGGAAGCTGAAAGGGATAGGCAGAACATCAAGTCCCCCTTTTCCATGGGAGCCTTGCCACAAGGAAAAAAGAAGCAGCACGGAGAATACAGGAACTGAACTCGTTGCTCTCACCCTGGCACTGCTCCCCATCCACTCAACAGTTTCTCCTGTAGGCTTGGCAAGCTTTGTGTTAAGGACAGTGTGGTATAATTAGGGGAACCTTAAATGTTACTTGAGCTACACTTCTGGAAACAATATTATTTCACCTTAAAAGTAGTTTAAATGACAATTTTTCTGTGCCCCTTTGAGGTAGAAGAGATTTTTCAGGCTTAATAAAACTAGAGAATGAGACAATCCCCTCAGGAGCTTATACAAACTGCAGATCATACCTTTGTCAGTGGAATCATCTGTATTAATCATAGTCTAGACAAATAGCTACACTTTGGGTATCCCAAATGAATTCCTACTTCATTTATGTTTCCCCTTTTCCCCTCCTAAATTAACATAAACTTTAAACCAGAGCTCAAAAAATTAAAGAAAAAAAGTGTTGCACTGGAGAAATTTGGAAGAGTTTAAAAAGATACACTGAAAAAAATGGTCTTTTTTTTTTCTTGATGCTGTTTATTGTAAGCTTACATAATTTAAACCACTTTTTTTACAGCACACAGAAGTGTCTTGATCCAGTGGTAAAACATACTTCCTGTGGAACAATAGAACATCTTATGCAGTGGGCATTTTAGAGACAAATGAAGTCATCTTTCTGAGGTCATTTAGACCCACAATAAACAGCAGACTGTTTATTTTCTGATTCCTCTGGTATGTCTCTTTTATTTTCATCTTCTTGTTGATTCTAAGTTTGTTAACAAACTGGTTTGGGAGGAAATTAATGTAACTTGGCTAAAGTGAATGACAAAATTTCCTTCAGTAGCACCTTCTCCTGCAGACAAGAAGCCACAGACCAATGTGACAACATTCAAGGATCAGTAATTTCCATTAGTCCAGGCTCGATTTCACTTCTTCTAGAGGAGACCTAATCCTAAAAAATAATGCTAAAAAACATTCAGATATAACTTTGAAAAGCACCTGAGACTTCAAAGTTCTTGGGGAATAGCTGATCCTCAAGAACTAAACATTTCAGTTGCCTTACAGAAAGCTTTTAGAAGTATTTCAGCTCCTAGAGATGCAGAGAGTGCCTGAACAGGCTCTTCAGAAGCACATCTTGACATGAAGATGTTAGGAAGGAGATCAGTCTCTTGTTTTTCAAGGTTTTGCGTTAAAAATTTCTCATGCTGCTCAAAAAAAGACATTTCCAGATCTTTATTCAGCCTGTCCTTCAGCAGGTAGGACAATGTAAGCTTTGGAGGTATTTACCTTTCCTGTCAATCCCAGTTGGAGCCTAGATGTCCAACTTTGATTAGGCTCCTACCTTTCCAACACTAAACCAGTGCTTGGTGACATGTTTCTGACTATAGGCCATTTAGGATAAAAGTGACAATGTGCCTATTTGTATTTCTGGCCACCTAAAAATCAGTTTTAAAACTGGACTTTCGTTCTTGAGCTGATTCGCATACTTGAAAGAATATTCTCAGAAGTCAGGTTCTGGTTTTTATGGTAAAAACTTGCTTGGAATTAAAAGGAGTCACTATTTCTTTAGCCTTTTAAAAGGTAATTAAACACTGAGTAATTTTTCATATGAAAGTGGCAGAAGCAAAGATACTGCAAATATTTTCCTTCACACAGTTTACTATGTGGAGAGCAACTGCATTTTGTGCTTCTTCCACAAAGTGCTCCCAATCAGAGTTCCCTTACAGAGCCAAAAGATCTAATGGCTGAGAGTCCCAAAGAAAGAACATATAAAACAAATCTAGAAATCTGTATTTATTGCTTGTATTTCAAAGCTCTGTTGTAGAGCAGGAAAGCTGTGTGTGTTTCAGCCCACTCACATGCTCTGAGCACCCCCCTGGTGTTAGAAAGTGCTCAGCTTTGGAGATAGGACTGATCTGAATTCTCAGATTCAAGTCCTGCAGTGGCCAAAGCAACCTCTGCCCCACGCCTTGGGCATTGATTCCAGGATTAACCATAGTAAGAAGGCAATTTATCTACAGCAAAACGCTTTTGTATGTTGAATTTATAGCACTGGGGGAGTGGCTTCCCATTCAGCCACAGCAACAGATTGCCTAAATTAAATACCACACATTCCCAACAGTTACTGACACCTGACAAACTTGGTAGCAGCTATCTGTTACATAAGGGATTGTCTTCCAGATGGAAATTACTGGGGTTTCACAAACAGCTCACCAGCAGGGCAGGAGGTTTATTCTGTTTCATGATATTTGTGAGGAATTGTTTAAGCTTGAGACCTTAAATCAGGAACACGCACAAAAATCAGTCAGCTGGGAATAGGGTGAGTACAGTTTCTGTATCACTGGGACAGGCAGAGGCATATAAATAAATAAAGACACTGATAAACCACAGGATATATAACCCCTCTACTTTTCACTTTTCTAGTGGAAGCTGTCCCAGCTCAAGTCAGGGCATTTGGAACTGGATGATCTTTTAGGTCCCTTCCAAATTAGGCCATTCTAGGATTATGTTCTCTGATTCTTTTTGTCTGAGCACTGACTGATGATCCTGTAAAACATGCTGGAAAATGACTTAGATGTGCCTGAGATATTCCAAATATGCTCAAAACAAAGGGCAACTAAATTAATGAAAGGATTCTGGTGGATACCACTGGTCTTGAGGTGGAGTTCATCAGGAATGTGTTCTGTCATGCAACAAACACTGCCATTGGAAGATACATTAGAGCTTAAAAATGAACAAAGCAGGACACTTTGATTTCACCAGTTATGTTCCTCCATGAAGTGATACAGATTATAAACAATCACTGAAGGTGCCTCTTACCCCATGAAACAAATTAATTCCTCTGTTCCTTCAGCTGTGTTTCTTTGTGTTGAGGAGAAGCATCACAGTGTGAGTTAGAATTAATTAGCAGTGTTATGAAGGATCAGGGGAATTTAACATTAAAGGATGAAGAGAATGACATGGGTAGAGGGTTAAAAAATAAAACAGTTGCTTGGACACATAAATCATGTGGCTATTCTTTAATTACATCAGAACTACAGAGGGCTTTCCAGTAAGACCACAGAACTATATAAATAATGCATCCTTATCAGCACAGAATGATAATTAACAGATTTATGCATAATTCCAGTTCTGCAACTCAGAAAGAAAGAACAAAAAAGTACAATCACAATGCAGTCATTAATGAGGCCCTGATAATGCAAGACTTGTCCCCAAACTGCATTTATGTGCTGGGACTTGCTCAGCAGGATTATTGAATACAGCAGAGTATTTCTGCAGGAGTGAGCTGGGGCAATAAATGCTGCTGCCTATTCTCTGTGCTGACTGATACCTGCCAAAAAAAATCCCAAAAATTCACCAGCTTTGCAGTCACAGATAACTGGAATGTTTTTATACCTCACTGAATTTTTTGAGCATTGGCAGCCTACAGGGACACCAATGAAGCAGTAATGGAATCTGTCTTTATCAGAGTTTAAAAAACTTCAATATCCAGCTGAGTGGAAAGTGGAAAAAAGGTTTCCCAATGACAATTAATTAAGTTGTTGTCCAAAAAGATGATTTTAATAATTTTTTCAGGTGAGATGGTATCATGTATTTTAAATTTTGGATTGGACATACAAAATGCTCTAAAAAAGCAGGAACTTTACAGATGCTTTCCTTATCTGAACTGGTACCTTTTAATCCCTTTGCATTCAAAATTTTGCATTGTGAAAACACCTCACCCTTTGGGAACTTCAGTGAGAATGGATGAAACACTCTACTTACACAAGTTATGCTTTCAGGCTTAAAGCTGTACAAATGTTAAAGACATTTTAAATAATTTCACCAATTTGATAGATTGTCTGTCAAGTAGCCAGGGTGATCACTGTTTTCTTCTTCCACTGTAAGACAAGACACAATGGAGAGAAATAAATTGTAGATAAAGCAAAGTTCAGGCCAGCCAAAGATTTCAGCTTTCAGATGTGCCTTAGATTCAGTGCAGTGTGACTGCTCAGCTAAGAGAGGAAGCATCTCTAAAAACAATCATGTCTTCTGTCAATTTTAAATGTAGGAATTTTTCTGTTTGCTGAAGAACAAAAATAGAAAATGTGTCCAGAGCGGTAAGTTAGCACATGGCAAAAAAATTCATGCTGAAGAAAATAATGGATTTGTTCTTCATTTGCTCATTGCCCTCAGTCAAATCTAAAATCAGCTGATCTGAAAGTGCATGCCTTACCCAGGTTTGACTGGTTATTTCCTACCACAGTGATGGAAATGTTATTGCACATAGGTTTTTTTCAAACAAGCTGCCAGTTCTGCTTATCTCTCTCAGATATTTCACCCTTTTTTCTCTGTTGCTGTCCATCTCCCCTGCCACAGCAACAGCGGGCAGGAAAATACCACTAAAATTTGTAAAAATCCACCTTCAGAGGATTTTGTGGGCAAACAAATGACACTTTCACTGATTTAACTTTAGAAGTGCTCATATATTTTGTCCAAAGCACTATGCTTGTTTTTAATTCTTTCTTTCTCCAAAATGCCACTGAATTTTAAAGTTTTTTTGTTCAGCATTCTGCCAGGGCAGGGAAGAGAGGGCTGAGCACAGAGCCCCAGCTCCATTTCCAAAAAAAAAAAAGTCTCTGGTAGCTGAAGAGGTGAGAGATTTTTAAGGATAGAAGACATGGAGAGCAAAGGTTTAGGGTCTCAGTCTGACTCTTTTAAACCTTTGCACCAAATCCAATGGAGGAATAAAATTTTCACAAGCAAACAATATTCCGTAGAAAAAAGTAACTCCAGTAAAGATTTGTGTTGGAAAATTCAATTAAAAATAGCCATTTCCTCGAATCCAAACCAGTAAAACATCTGAAAAGAAAATTAAAAGCAAAATATACGAATATTTACCTGCTATCATGATGTGGCTCATGTTGTAATCTGTGTAAATGGACACCCCAATACAGGGCACTCTGTTGAACAGTATCTCAGTTCAAAAAACACCTTTTAGATTGTTTTGCTAAATTTCTAGTAAATGAAATACTGAAAAAAACACTTTTTAAAAAGAGTAAGACAAAGCATACATTTACCTTCTTGTGGTCTCTGTAAGGCAGTAAGGAACAGTGCAGCAGCTTCAGAAAGAGATAAAGGATTTGTGTTATGGCTGCGTGTTTCTAGAACGAAAAAAAATCAGAGATGCATGGTTTGTTAGTGTCTTATGGCATTTTGCTTTTTTATTATTTCTATAACTAGAGACTCACAGACAAGAAAAGACTGTCTCCTTCACTCTGACATTTTCTGCTCAAAACCAGCCTGATAATTAACACAAGACAGAATAGCAATCTTTTTTAAAGGGAGGTTATTTCAAAGTCCCTCAGAAGGTAAAAAGATCATTTTCCTTTTTTGTAAGTTCTTAACTTTTTACAACATTCTGTTCCCTCCAGAAGCATTGCCTAGTGTGGATTGATGTTGTCTGCCTCTGTTATTTGTTGCTTCAGCACAATTAATTGCTTGATCTGATTTTTTTTTCCAGTACAAAAAGCAAGTCAAAAGCACTGATGAAAATCCCACTTAGCAGCCAGGTCAGTCTGGAAATTATGTAAATGAAATCACACAGGTGCACCAGAGAGCAAAGTCAGTCTTTGTCATGTGCTGGTTGGAATGAAGGGACTAAAAAAATGGGGTTTAGTTGTTTCCTTAGCTATGATTCCAGGAAAACAAATCCCCTCCCATTTCCAGGGATTTCTCCCATAACCTGGGGAAGGTGGACGGGCTCCACAGCCAGGTGATGCTGGACTCACCAAGCTGCACTCTGTCATACAGGTCCTTCCTCTGGCTCTCATCTGCGATGAAGCGACGTCCCTCTACAAAAGCAAACCCCCAAATTTGTTGTAATTCCTACTTCATAATCCCTAAAGGACTCTTTTCAATTTTGTGTATGGTCAAGAGCCTTCAATCTCTTTGCTTGACTACAAAGTATTGCCTTTAAAATTGTATTTCTATTTAAAAAAAGAAAAAACCCACCCCAAATCCCAGACTAACAAAATAAAATCACATTGCTTCCTATGCATCCATAAGAATGATGAAAAGCACACTAGGGAAGTAACACAATGCATTAGTCTGTTGGAAGAATTTTTGTAAAAGAACAAAAAGGGTCAAAATCTTCACTTGTATTTAGAAATAATTGTATTAATGTCACTAGAACTTTCAGTTATATTTACAGTTGTTTGGAGCTTATATTTATTTTGTGTTGCAATTATTTATATAGCATTTCTCTCAGGATTATGATGTTCTTTTTTATTTTCCTCTAATTTACAGGGAGCTTTGTTCCTTCCCCTCTTAATACCTGCCCTCCCGGATATCTTTTAATTTTAAAACAACAATTCAGAATACAATTTTTCATATTAATATTTCTGTTAAATTTTGATGATTGGGATCAAAGGACAAAATCCCTAACTAATACAGAATCAGAGAATATTCTGAGCTGGAAGGACCCACCAGGATCATTGAGTCTGACTTTGAAGTGAGTGGCCTGTACAGGGACCAAAGGTGTGACCAAGATGTAATTAGCACCATGCAATTAGCACATCCTCTCTAAAAGCCTCAAAACTTCTACCCCCACAGCATCCTCAGGATCTCCTGCTTGTATGGAACCAAGGAATAATCCAGGGATGGAGAAAATTATCTCCTCAAAATGGAGAGAGCTTGGGACTTACGTGCACCCTTCAAATAAAGCATGGCTTGAGGAGTCCAGTTTCTCCTTTGGAAATTAGCCTTTATGCAAAAAAAATTAAAAAATAAAAAATAAAAAGAGAGAAAAGAGACATGTCAATATTCCATGCCACTGCTAATTAGTGCAAATACTTAATGGCACCAAGCTCTGAGCTTCACGAGCTCCAGCCTGAGCTCACCTGAGGGGCACTCCAGGAGAAGGTGACAAAGGATGCTGCCAGGAGCAGGGCCAGGGCAGATGCTGTGAGTTTATGCAGCCCCTGTGCACAACAGAGAAGCACAAGGTGCAGGAAAAGTCTTTCACATCTGCACGTCCTCCCAACTTCACATCTAAACGTGAGGGTGCTCCCAGCTCCTGCCTTGTCCCTGTCTTGCTGCCAAATCTCCTCTTGCTCAGGGAGTGTTTCAGTCCGTGCTGGTCTGATCAGAGGATTAATGTTAAATAGAACTTTATTCTTTTTACTCAAATCTATTCCATCCTGGTAAGAACTGCCATCAAGGTGGGCACCTTTTGTGTTCCTATTTACAAGGACATCAGATTCTCCAGAAATGAGAAGAATGTATAAACTAATGGGTAAAGATGGTATAAAATCTTACCAAACTGTAGACAACAAGCAAATGTAGGGGGCTTGTCATTCCAAACAAACCAACCAACCAAGCAAGAGACAAAATCTCTACTTCCTCAGGTTAAAATAAAAGGAAAAAATGTTTTAAATTTAGCATCCTATCAATATTAACCACGATTCACACGAGTCACAAGACAGGTTTTTTCGATTCTTGGAGTTTGTTCACTGATGCACCACATGCAAATGGAAGCATTGAGCATGAATCCTCTGTGCACAAGTTGCACCTCTGCTTGTTCACACTGACCATGTTGTTATTCATGTATTGATAACAGTGATGGGCACCAGAGCATCTAACTTTATGTTTCCTAGTGGTTCATTTCATCCTGGGTTTGAGAGGTTGTGCTATTGGTGTTTTTAAATGCAGTTGTTTAAAATACACGTAATATATCTATGTGGATATTTCTTTCAGGTTATTTTAAAGGAAAATTTCCTAAGTCCCTCTGCAGTTCCTAAATATTGCCCTCACATGAAAAAAAAAAAAAAAGCATTAATTGCAAACTAAATGTTTCCTATAGACCAAAAAATTCTCACATACCTTCATATTTATCTCAGTGACAAACCTTCAGTCTTCTTTCCTTGGGATGATGTGGTACAAGATCTCCATCCTACGTATCCAGGGGTCCCTTTTTAAACCTTTGGAGTGGAGGTGCCCTCCCCTTCCGTGGCGGGGCAGAGGAGTCTGAAGGGATTTCCTGTCAGCCCTGTAGATGGAGAAGCAGAAGGTCTGATGACTCCTGAGGGAAACCTGCAGCCTTGCAGGAAGTCTTGATTGAAATGATTGAAAGATGGATGCACTTGGAGATGCACCCCATTAACCAGGTGAACACCTCCTGAATACATCAGCATCAGCCCTGTGTGCTTGCAATGCATCACCTTCCTGCTGGATGATCAATAATCACAGCCAGAGCGGGTATTAATATGGGTAGTGAGAATTTACTCAGGATAATCGACAATATAGCAGATTAGTATCCATTGTGGGAGCTGGAAAAGCTGGTAAATTACTCACCAGCATCAAGAAAAAAGTGACTTATTCAGTGTCACTAGCTTGAGGTTATTCCTTGCATACATTCAGAGGATGCAGTTTATGGTTTGATTCTCTAATGATCTTTTGCATCTAGTTTTCTTACACATAAGTAAAAGTACAAATCTCAACAACAAAAAAAGACCAAAAATACCCAATAAACCCCGAACTCCTAATAAATAAACCCTGAACTCAGAAACACTTTTCTGTCTCTTGGATTGGCTGGAGTAAAAGCGCAGATCATGGGCTTGAAGAGGTCAAACAGTGGAGCAGAAAAAAGGCAGGGATCAGGGAAGTCATTTCCATGAGCTACTCCTGGGATTGTTGGGCTCATTGCAGTCATGGAGAGAGGGTTTGGTCCTCAGGCAAAGAGTTAATCATACCTGATGCCTGACCTTGCTTGCTCTGTAGCCAGGGTTTTCATCTCTCCTACTGCACTTTTTCCTTTGTAAACTCTATGGAAGCAGAAGGAGAATTAAAGCAAACAGAAATTTGCTGATTAGAAGATTGACCAATGGAAAGTTTTACTGCAGCAGCCTCATAAGCAGGGCCAGCCCGTGGTGTGACAAAAATCCAAGTCAGACCATGTGTGTGACAAACCCTGGCTCATGGATGTGGAGTCCAAGGAGGATGTGCAGACAGGCACTGTGAGCTCCTCCCCAGCATTGTGTGACTGTGGACACTGCTCCAAAGCACAGGATTAAGTGAAGGTGCAATTGCTGTCCAGCTTTTGGGGACTATCACTCTGTTCCCTGCTCATGCCACACAGAATTGCTCACTGAATATGCAGAATTGCCATCAGGGCAGCTGGTGCTGATGTAGAGGCAAGAAACCAGAGGGAAATTCAGGTTTTGGTCCCAGGCAGCTCCTGTGGTGGCTGGGAGCTGCTCTTAGGGCTCTATCCTTTTGAAAAGGCCATGCCCTGATGCATCCTAGCCAGCAGAAGGGATTCTACTTGCATCTGCTTCACTGTGAAGTTTATTTTCCCTGCTCTTTTCCCTGTGCTCTGACAGGTCAGAGGCATTTCTCTATGATGCTCAACCCTCAGCCTTAGAAAGGGGCTGTGCATTTCATCCAGGAGACATTTAACATGCAGAGGCTTGGAAAAGGTAAAGCTACTCCTCCATTCCCTTCTGGAGTGACTTTAGATCTTCCTGTTATGCACAGACCACAGGGCTGGAATGAAAACGTTCAGCTGAGCCTGTGAAAATTAACCCCCTGCCTTTGGGATTGGGCAGTGTGAAGTATCTCTTCAGGATGCTCCTCCTCGTGGTAGGAAAACTAGGAAGTGTCTGACACTGAAAATAAACCCTGCTTTTCCTGCCACTGGAATGAGACAAGATAACACAAAAGAAACAGGGAGGAACAACCAGCTCAGCCCCTCCCATTGCAACTGGGAGAAGAGCAGGAGAATGGGAGGAAAAAGGAAAGATGTTACCACACTCTAGGGAAACAGCTTCAGTTTTTCTTCTCTTTTTGACCATTTTGCAAAATCTGAGTGACTCTGACTTGGTGTTGCTGGGGTCTCAGTCTCTCTTCCAAACCTGGCTGTATTCTGAGTCCCACTGGAATGCTTGTAGAGACTGGGACTTGTTTGAGGCTGCCTGGCAGGCAGCAGGGAGCTGAACGGAGCAGATCAAAATCTGAACTGCCTTGTGGTGGGGACAGGTGACCACCAGTTCAAGAACAAAGCAGGATCTTGACAGCACCATTAAATTAAATGGTTTTTTTGCTGTGCCATCAGATGACTGAGTGCCACCAGGGTGCCTAAAAGTCAGGAGTTTAGTTACAACCCATATCAAGAGATAGTTGAGCTTGACCTTTCACATCAGGTGACATCAACCAAATCTCAAATTGCATTTGCATAATGGTTTGGGGCTTTGGGGTTTTTGTTTATTTTTTTATTTTTTCAAAAGGTTTTTATCTTTTCCTTAAATTGTCAGTGCCTTTGTGACTCTAAATCCATTTATTTTTACTATGACCGGTGACTCCAAGTTGCTTTGGTTTTCAAACAAATGTGTATTTCAGAACCAACTCCTTGGAAAACTATAAGGAGTCTGAATGCAGAACAAAGAACTCCAGGTTTGTCAGTTCTACTTCGGGGATCAAAAACCACCCGAATTCTCCCTTCAAAGCTTTTTCTTGCCATAATTCTATGAGAAGGTGGCCATCTCACCCTTCCCAGAAATCCAACCACTTCTAGGATGGCATATGGGACACAGTTTATTTGTAAACAGGGACGGGAGGCAATGTTTTGGGAATAAACAGGGACATGTTCTGGGAATGTTCTGGGAATGTTCTGGGAAGGCAGTGCAGGTACTGAGGGTGTTTGCCTTCACAAGAGAACTGTGGCTCTGTGTGGGCACATGTGAGCTCGTACCCTTGAAAAATGAAGCAGCCTATAATTGGGTTATGGATCATAACACACTAAAAAACTGTGGCACTTTGGGATGATGAGCTGTGCACCAAACACTCACTGTCAGTGCTGCCATTTCTCAGCTGATTCACCTGCAGGAGGAAGTGGCTCTGGCATGTAATCAATACCCTGAGTAAGAAAAGTGGAGGGAAGTTTGCTATAGCAGCAGGACCTCTTATTAGAAAGAACATAACCTATTCTTATTCTTGGAGCTGATCTAAAGGGCACAGGCTGCATATCCTGATGCTGTAAGTGATAAAAAGCTAATTTCTGGAATTGAAGTTCAGTGCTGAGATGAGAAGAAAATGTTTTCATGTGCTGGAGTTTTAACCCCTGGGGTCAAACTTACCTCAGTGACTTGTGTCACGCCCATGCACTTTCCCAACTCTTTCCCCGGAAATCCAGGATCCAATCTTTGTGCCTGTGTATTTTTAACTGCTGGTAAGGGCACCAGTGATCCATGAAAACTCCTGAGGAAAAGGTGCAGCTGTCCTGTGTGTAGGTGGTCAGTGGGTACATCAGCAAACACTGGTGCTGTCAAGGTATAAATCTCCCAGAACTTATGATCTTTGCTTTGTGCTTGTTCTCATTTCCTTTGGGTTTTTTTTTTGTTTTTCCTGTTAGTTTGGTAACTCTCTGGGAAATATATCCCACTTTTGTCTGGCACCTGAGCAGCACCTAGCACAGTGTATTTCAGGCTCCTACATGCTACTGTAGCATCATAAAAAGCTGTGAAATGTCATGGCAGAGCCTGCAAAGTTCGAAATTACAAAGCATTTTGCATTTCATTTGCAGTAAGTTGCATAGTAAGGCAAGCTTTCTGCCATTGGCAAAGTGAAATACAGATTTCCCTGGAAGGATGTTGATTTGTTATCACTGAGAAACTCATAGAATAGATTGGACAACCCTTATTTAGGACTCATTGCCCACCTGATCCTGCTCAGACACATGGTTATGAACTGTATGACCTCTAAATATCTTCTTTTTGGACTTTTTTTTGGTGTTTTTGTTTTGTTTTTTTGTGATCTTTCAAAGCTGGCTCTAAACTTCAACCCCATATACCCCACTCAGACTAAGGGGAAATTTGTGTACAAGCTCCATATTTGCCCTGTAAAACCTATTGACCAGAACAGCCCTACCTGCAATTCATCAATACATTTTATACCAAACAAGCATGTTCTTCAGTGCTATTTATTTTCATAATAGACCTTAATTTACAGAACCATAGAATAGTTTGGGTTGGAAGACACCTTTAAAAGTTATCTAGTCCACCCCTCTACAATAAGTAGCGATGTCTTCAGCTTCCCTGGGAAGGTGAATTTTCATGGTGGAGCTCTGAAGGGAAGAGATACTCTGGTGTGAACAGTTGCATGATTAGAGAGGCCATCACTTGCTGGCCCAAATTTATTTAATTCTTGTGTTGCACATTCAGCACCACAATGTCTGTGGCTGCATTTCAAGCACTGCAGGTTTGCTGGAGAAGCTTTTTGTCTTTTCTCTAGACTGTATGAGAAGAACTGTGCTAAATCCTACCTGAGGCAGAGAACAAGGTGTAGAAAATCCAGCCTGGCAGAGATCATGTAAATGCCTCACACAAGAGAGGTCACAGGGACTTTGTTGAGGACTAATGTGTGAGCAATGCTGCAGCCAGGTCCAGGTTCAACTGTTCTCAGAAGTGGTTTGTGAAAGAGAAGCAGCTTCAAGGGCTAATTATAAGTAAAATTTAAATATATTATGCAGGGTGAGGGTGTTTGAAAGCATCAGGGAAGAGTAGAAATTTTTGAAAAGTGTAAGCATCTCAGAAAGAGGTGTTACTTCTGAAGTTCAGTGAACCACAGGATGGCACAACAACTTTTCTTCCCCAGCAATGGGCAAGTCTGAGACAAACACCAGGTGAAAAACACCACCTGAAAACCAGTTTTGTCCAGTTTGCAGGCAGGAAAGGAGATGTGGCCACCTAAGCATGGGCATTTACAAGGTGCTTTAGCAGGAGCTGTACAGCTTTTCAGACAGGCAGGCTCTACTGCACATATCTTGATAATTTAATACAAAAAAGAGGAATTAATTAAGGCTCCTAATGACAGTTTTTTCCCACAGAAGCAAGGGCAGAGCTGACAGTTAACAGAGAGACTATTTAATACATCATCAGCTCAAGAGACCTCAACACTTCCTTCCTTTCAAAAGTTTTGAGAGTGATGAAAAGTACACAGTTCCTGGATTCCCTGTTCTAACTCTCAGAAATTAGATTTGTTCCTGCTTGAAATTTTGCTGTAGGTGGGAAAAGCAGGAAAGAGCTGCTAATAGAAGTGAGAAACATCCCAGGAACCAGAGTTTTGACACAACAATAACCTATATCACAACGTTCCTTGCTGCTTTAAACAGTAGAAGAGCAGGGAGACTTCAAGTTGCATTGAAAGTACAGGCAATTAATTTAACAGGAGAGATGTGAGAGGGGAAAAAGTTAAAAGGCCAGGAAGCAGGAGCCTGATGCTTGATTGGCACCTGGCTGCAGATGGGGGTCCCTGTCAGCTCAGGGCTGAGTGGCAACAACTGCACCTTGTAAAGCTGATTTTCCAGCAGAAGAGCCCTCTGCTTATTTAAACACTGACGTTCAGTCAGCTACTACTCCTCAGAAGAACAGCTAAAATAGCTGTGCTGTCTCCTTCAGAGAAGTTATTTTTGTCATATATTAGTGTAAGTATAAGGTCTTGGTTTTTGTTATTTGTTTTGATTTTGTTTTTTTACTGGTGCATTACAGAAAAAAAAATCAAATACTCTTTAATAGAGTGTTACTTATATCTGTTTGAGGGCTCTTGTGCACTTAAAGAACAGGGGTTTTTTGCAGTGGTGTTTCAATTTAAAGGTAATTCATCTATCTCTTTAGAGATAATATCTGTAATAATGCATCTTTAGTATAGAATACTGCTTCCACTTCCTGGCATTTATTTGAGGATTAAATTTTTTAAGAGAGACATAGTTTAAAAGTCATCTCTTCTCTAAAATTGCTCTGAGCCTCTTTTTTTTCTTATTTTTTTTAAAGTATTCCTGTGCCTAAGGACATGTTCATTAGAGTAAATGTTAATATTTGTAGAAATATTAGAAAAATAAGCTTAGAGATCTTGCTTCTGCCTATATAAAATTATGTTGCTGTCATGCAGGCAGCCTGTAATAAAATAGATTAAATGAAGCACCTAGCATTTATGTTCATTTCAATCTAAATTAATAACTATTTCTTTTGAAGCAAGGAATAAGATTTTATAGATTATTCAAGTGTTAAGGGCTAGTGAAGCTTGCTGCTCCTTTTGGGGGAAAGGAATTAATTTTTCTACATAAAAAGTCACTTAAAATCTGATTCTTGGGTGCTTCACCCAGCTTCATTTGTTATGTTATTATTATATTTAATAATATAGCTCCATAATTTCGATGTCGCTTCCTGCTGGAATTGTTTCCCCTCTTGTTTCTTCCCAATGATAAAGATTTAGCCAAGCTGGGGATGCCTGTACTGGATCTCAGTCCCAGTCCCATGCTGAGAGCATCCCCCAGTGAATATTCTTGGGGCAGGTGTTTCAGCAGGTGCTGCTTTGCAGGGTTGAGAAGCTGTGGGTGAAATCCCCACTGTCCCTTGGAAGCTCCCAGCTGATCAGCCCAGGGGATGAAATGTGCAGGGTGGATGTGCAAACTTCTGGGAATGAGGAGTTATCCCTGCAAAATGAACCTCCCGTGCCTTAGTCACACACAAACATGCTTATCTTGTAGGAAATACCTTTTAAAATGTTGCCTGGGAGAATAGATAATAAAAATACACACAGAACGAGGTGCCCCTGCAGGGCATGTTTCTTGTGTAATTCCCAGTGTGGCATCACAACAGCTGTGGCTCATTAGCACAAGAAACATTGGATTTTGGAGACTTTTGTTCTTGAAAGCTCACAGAAATACTGAAACTCTTGTTGGTCTCACTTTTTCTGTCTCACCCCTGCTACCCCCAGTATAATTAAAGTGTTTCCTTTAATTCAAAAAGTCCTATGCTAATTTGTAGGGTGTCCTTCAGTTTTTATTGGCATTCCCCCTCACATCCCTGCCACGGTTATGGGGTTTAAGAATAAGCAGTGAGATTTCAGGAAATATTTGTCTTTTTTCCCCCAACTTTTCCACATCAACTTCTAGCTCCCTGCACAACAAAATGTCCTGGCTGAAGGTTTCTGTCACAGCTGGTAAGTGGAACAAGGGTTTTCAAACCCCTGGATGCTAAAGCTCCAAGCTGTCTGCTGAATGGAAAAATTGGAGTAAATATGTGTATTTATCACCCTGACTCTCATATCTTGTGCCTGTTTTTCCAGATATTTCCAAGAGAAGGGAAATGAAGAAGTCTTTGGAGCGTGGAGCTAAGAAAAGGCACCACAATCCAGTGGACAGCATCTGCAAGAAGATCAAATCCATCCAAATGATGGACCAAGTCTCCAACCCGGCTTTGCAGATACCAAAATTTCAGTCCCAGAACTTTGACAGCCCACAGAGCAATACTAAAAAAAACCTGGAAGAAATATTGAAGGGGAGAACCTGCAGAAGCCAGGAGAGTTCTTGTTCACCCCTGGTCAGCCCTGGCAGTGACAGCATTTTCCTTGTGGATTCTCCTCATCCCGGGGCCACCTCTGGCTCCTGCTCTGCAAACACCACCTTCCCAGTCCTGAGAAGCACTGAGAGATCCAGCAGCTCCTGGATGCCTCACTATTCCACAGAAAACTCCTCTCCATACTGCTTTGGACCCAGGGAGGCCAATGCCCAGAACAAACCGTGTGCTTCAGCTAAAGCTGAACCTAAAGATGTACGGCCCAAGCAGAAATATCTGACGTCAAGTCCAAATTTATATTTCTTCACATCTGAAAAAAAGTCAGAAAGTGCTGTGGTCCAACCCCCTGAGCCAAAGACATTTCCCTCAAATGAAAGAGGTAAAAACCCTGAAGAAAAACATCCCCTAATTCAGAATCCTAGAACATTCAGCCTATATAGATGACATTTATTTACCACTTAAACTGGTAGCAACACATTTTAGTAGCACTCAACTCTTACAAGACTGCAAAAAGAGCTGAGGCAAATATTAAAATTTCTCTTAAAATATCTTAATGTGAGTGTAAAAAGTGAAGAATTAATAAGGCAAATTTTTTTTCAAATTTGCTAATTCATTTTTGGTTTAAGAGAGATATTTTTAACAGTTTAAGAGATTGAGGCTACTGTTTGGCTAGTACTATAGCATTTTTAAATAGCCAAATTTTATTTGGATCTTAGTTCAGCCTGTGATTTGTCTATCAGACTGATTTTGAAGATACATGAGTTTGGGTGTTGTTCTTAGTTTGGGTTTTTTGGGGGTTTTGGGTTTTTTTGCTTTAGAGGTTGTTTTCTTAATAAGTTAACTCTAATTATTTCTCTACAGTATATCTAGAGGGAGAGGGAAGGAATAGCAGGCCTCTTAAAATGTCCTGTTTCACAAGTTTACTCCCTAGAAAGAATAACCAAGTTTTTCCAAAAATACATATAAAGAAGTAGAGGCATTGAGTACTTCCCAGCTCTGACCAGTTCCTGTTGTTGTTTAGCAGTAAAATCTCTGTTTTTATTGGAGGGGAAGCTGGTTAGTTGGTTTTGTCGTTTCAGTCAAATAAAGGTGGGCAATAACAGATTTGTTCCTCACAGGAGGGAGGCAGGCTCTGGGGTACAAGGCTGACAGTATGTACGATGTGAGCTTGATCTGTGAAGAGGATCTGCTGACCACCATCTTCTGTGCCTGTGACATCCACTGCACAGGTTTGCCAGGGTTTTTTCATTGCTCTCTTTTGTTCTCCTGAGACAGGGAATTTAAAAAGTAAAGAATAGTTCATCAAAAACTAAGGTAATGAGAAATGCCCGACATTTATTATGTTTGCAAAAATCGGGAGGAGAGGCAGACTGCTTTGTCATAAGTGGAGCTAAAATCTGCACACAAGGTAAGAGATGCAAAGTTACCAGTGATAATTAATAAATCCAAAACCTTAAACTAGCAAGAACTAGTTTCAAGGCTTGGAATGTGCCTGAATGACTAAGATGCATGCTCTAAAGACAAAGTTGAAAAGTTCAAGTGCAATGAAGAGTTTGGAAGCCTTCACCAGAGACCCCCGACGACCCCTGAACTGGGGAAGCACAAGAGGAATTTTTGGCTCATTTAAATACAAAGCGAGAGTAGGCAAAACTAGGCGAGGCTAGGATGTGAATATGTATTAGGTGTATTGTGTAATCCTAGGCTTTTAAGGAATAAATAGAGCAGTAGTTTAAAGTCTCGGTGTGCATGCTTTGGGAGGAATTATCCCCGTGCACCTCAGCGCTGAATAAGTGCATAGCTACTTTATAACTCTCATTTCCTACGAGTTATATCGTCTTTTCCGTGTATCACTCCTTTCCATGGATTTCCAGGGTTCGGGTCGTGTTATGGTCCCTGGGAGACGCCCAGATCTGAGATGTGTAGGTGCCTGTGCTGTGGCAGATGCAGAATAAATGTGTAAATGCCTGTGCCTCTCTTGCATGGTGCCTGACCCTTCCCCTGCTGATCTTTGCACTGCTTTAGCACAGGGCAAAGAGAAGAGCAGCACATTTCTAGCAGTTACCCTTATTGCAGATGACTGTTTATTTCTTTCAGCATTTATCCTGTTAGAAACTTGGGAAACTTCAGAGCAAGAGAAGATTCCTCCCAGTTCCACCTCAGACATGACTAAAAGTGGTAGAATCATGCAATGGTTTGGGTTGGAAGGGACCTTAAAGATCATCTAATTCTATCCCCCTGCCTTGGGTAGGGACACCTTTCCCTATCCCAGATTGCTCAGAGCTCCATCCAACCTGGCCCTGAGAGCAAGGATTAGTATCAGGTGTCAACATCTGCTCCTCTTAAACTGAAATCCACAAAACTAGTAAGCTGGATTTTTACACAGAAAAAAAACAAAAACCCACCACTACAAAAAAAATCTCAAGCTAACAAAGAAGAGCTCTATACTTTTTTTTTTTTTTTTTTTTTTTCCTCCCCCCACAGATCACACTCTAACTAGGGGAATCAGCTGCTTGTCTGTAGCTCTTGAGGGCAGCTGGGCACAATGCAGTTCAGTAGTGTGGCCTCTTTCAGTTTTTTATGATGCCTTGCCAGGCTTTGGAGTCTGACCCCCTGTTTCTGCTTTAGGAAAAGTGGCAGTGTCCAAGATAGTTGATTATTTGAGACATACAACCAGCAGGGGATCAGAGGACAGTGGCCTTGAAGAGCTGTGCAACATGCTTGACCCAGAGCACAAAGATATCTCCATGGACCTGGAAACGTATCACGCCGTCATGGGAGAGTGGATTGAAGGCTGCAAGAGAAAATGGTAACAGCATTTTAATAAATCTGTCTCAGAAGTCTTTTGTGGAAACTGGAGATGATAAACTTTCCCTCTGGCTCTGGAAAGAAAGTTTTACTGGGACACCATGTCCACAACATTGGGTTTGGCTAAAGTTTGTGTTACAAAGTTGGTAAGCAGTCCAGTGTCCTGCTGATTTTGTGACCCTTGGTGCTCCCTTCTTTCAGGGAAGAAGGTGCTACTGAGGAATCATCAGCAAGCATGGAAGACCTGGAAATTCAAGTACCTAAAAACATCTCTGAAGGTGCAGAACATTTTATTCTGTTTCTGTTCAGGAAAGCTCTGCTTTCTTGCTCTATAACTAAAACCCCTGCCTCTTTCAGCCAAAAAGATGCATGCCAGGATGAATGCTACATCAGGAAGCCTGGAGGCCTTTGGGGGTGATGTGTCTAAAGGAGACATGTGAGTCCATTTCAGCAATTCTTTCTCAGAATATAGCTTTGAACCACCTGACAGAAATTCCAAGAACCTTTTTTTCAGAACACTATCCTTGCAGATTCCAATGCTCATTTCAGTCTGCAGGAGCTCTTGGTGCTGTCACCTTCTTCCTCACAGCTTCTGCTCAGACTTAAAATAAAACCAGTATTTTTTCCTACTGATATCTTGGTGCTTCTGTGTCCATGTACCATTTTAATCTGTGGCCAGATGTTTGTTGTGTCTTTCCCTGTTTAAACGGATTCTTTCCCTCCACCAAATTCTTAGTTGTCTGATAATGAGACGTTATGTCCTGAAAATCTGGTCTTGGGTTTTGTTTGGGGTTGTTTTTCTTATAAGGAGCTTGTTGAGGGTTTTTTTGTATCAGCAGTAGCAATGTCTGTGATTTGGACTCCATTAATGGCAAAGCACTTAACAAAGAGAAGTTTCATTTGCAGTTTATGCCTAGTCAGAAATCCAACATCTGCTCTGTAATGCTTCCCTATAATTTCTCAGGATCTTAGAAGAACATACTTTCAATTAAAACTTGAAAGAGGATCAAAGTATCAAGTGACTTGGGGAAAAATAAAGGACCCAGAAATTGCAGAGTGAATACAGAAGCATTGTTAGTGACCCAAGAGGTGATTAGCAAAATCTTAAAGCACTCTCATCCAGCTGTGGCACTTTGATAGCAAACTCCAGATGTAGGGAGCAGAAAAAGTGCTTAAAACCAAAACTTCTTGGTGCTCATGAAACTGGAGAACTGACTTGAAGATGCTTCGTTGTCTCTTGCAGAGCAAGTGACTGGACACTGCAGCATCACAAGTCCTCTGTGGGCTCTCCCTCGCCTCTAATCAGTGCAGTAGGATGTTTTAAAAGTCTGAAGCAGATGAAATCATTTTTCTCATTCTTTCCTGGCTTTGTTACTGGGACAGGGAGACCTCTGACCTGATAACCTGTGTTGCGGACCTGCAGTACAACAACCAGAAACTCCAGGAAGAGAACAACAAGCTGAAGCTCACCCTGGAAGCTGTGGATGAGACCAACAGCAAGCTCCTGGCAGACAATGAGCATCTACGGCAGCAATTAAAAAGGTGGGGCACCCTGATGGCACCAGGCCTGCCAAGGTCAGAGCTGTCATCTTCCAGCCTTGTTCTCTCATGCTTTTCCCCTCACCACTGCTTCACCACAGTGGCTTTCTTGGCTTTATCTGTAAGGTTTAGCCCTCTTGCCTGCTTGTTCTGCTCTGTCCCTCCTAGTTCTCATAAAATCATTCATCTCAGAGCCAGCTTCCTCAGTATGTGCAGCTGTGGGAGAATCTCAGGCAAGCAAACAAAATAACAATATATTTTTAAAAAGGCATAATATTACTAAGAGAAGAGCCAAGCTGGAAGGCTTCTAATCCTAGACCACATTCTTGTTGCCAAGCAGAGGGGAAATGAGTGTCTAAAAGCTATTTTGCTACTCATTTGATGGGCTGAGGTGAGTTGTGTCACTTGTTCAGCCTTCCTGTAGCCTGGGGACAGATCAGTGCCATGGGTACAAGCCCATTTTTCATTGTGCTCATCTGGCCTAATTAATTCCACTGTGATATGGTTTGGTCAGCTGCCAGGCTGTTCCCAGGGTTTTCAGGGGGGATTAAGGCAAGGGCTCTGCAGAATATCTGGCATGGGATGTGGGACCAGCTGCTCTGGGATGCTCTGCAGGATCCAGTTAGCTCAGAAAATGGCCTTGCCTTAATGCATGGTTTGGGGTTTATCAGATTAGAAGCAGGAAAATGGTGCAGAACTCTTCCTTGAATACTGAACTGAAATGATTTCCCCAACTGTAAAACCATGAAGTGTTGTAGAGGTGAATTTGTGCTCAAGTAACCTGATATAGTTAATTGCAACAGGCTAAATTTTAACATATTTAACAAAGATTTGTTTGCATCCACCTTGGATGGGGTTTCATCCCTCACTGTGAGAGTGGAAGGGGGTGAAAAATAGAAGTAGAACCATGAGCTTTTGCTTCCTGGATAGAAATGATGGGCTTAAACGTGATTGTTGCTCTTCTGTTAAGTGTCTGTGCCAAAAAATAAGTCCCTGGTGGCTTCTAAAAATACTCTTATTTCCAGCCTGTCTAAACAACCAACATTAACTGGCTGAAGTTTCTCTGGATTTGCTTCCCCCTGTGCAGTGTCCAGCAGTCTGTGTTGAAAGCCAAATCCCTGGAAGAAGAGCTAGAGGAAGCAAGAAACAACGTGAATGTGTCAGAAGAGAAGAGGGAGCAGATTCTTTGGCAGAACAAGCAGCTAGTAGGTGCTCTTCCTCCTTGTGTCCCTTGTACAGCACCTCACACCTTGCTGTAACAGTGCTGTGGCTGCCCAGGCTGTTAAAAATCAGAATTAAGCCCTTCTCTGCACCTTCAGTGAAGGCTCGTGAGCTGCACCAGCCTCAGCTCTCCCCTCTTTGTGGGCCCTCTGAAACAAAGAGATTCAGCACCACAGCTCTGGATGTGTTTGTGGTCTGCTGCTTTTTGAGTGTTGAATTTGACATGCAAAAACCAACTATTCTATTTTTCTCTATTTCTATTATTTATTTTCTTTTTTTTTTGTTGTTTGTGTTTTTTCCCCCATAAACTTGATCAGGAAAAAGAAAATCAGTCTCTCAACATCAAAGTTACTTCTCTCCAGGAAGAGGTAAAATAAATCGTGTTTTGACATGTTCTTGCCTAGCTAAAATTTGCCATTAAGAAACGAAATACTTGTCAGACTTTGAAGCCTTGCATGCTAATTAGGTTATCAAAATATCTAACATTTTAAAAGGCTGATTTGTCATAAAACTTCATATCTTGAGGTTGCACTGTGCTTCATATTTTCCACTTGCTGGGGAAGTAAGGATGAGATTAGGGCAGCATAGGGACAGAGACAAACTACTTCTCCCCCCCACCACCTTTTTTCCAAGATTTGCAGGCAAATTCCATGTATTCCTGGTTCCCACGCCTACAGAAGCACAAACTCGATATTGAAACAATCTCCATCCAACACTTGATCATTTCATATTCACTTCTGTTTCCCTTCCTTAAGATCCAAAGGAGGAATCTTGTGTAGAGCTGTAACACCGAAAATCTGTAAAAAAATAATTTAAAGATGCAGTGGATGGGGTCTCTACTCACAGATGGATCCATTGCCACTGGCCAAGGACCTACAGGAGTTTTTTAGGGAATGGAGCTCCAGTAGCAGAATATCCCTAGGCTTGTTTTTTATTCAGAGAAGAGTTGTTCTTCTTTCTCTTTTTCTTTTTTGTTTTTTTTTTAACTGTATGATGTTTTAATGCTTGATTAGACTGTATTTCAAACTATTCAGGAGGAAATGGAGAAACAGGTTAAATCAAAGTGATCAAAAGATCAGCCTTCCAGCAAAGCTCCTTAGTCCAAATAGCTATTAAACCACATCTTTCTGAAAACAATTTTTACGTTGCAGGGCTGCTTTTCTTTAGCTTTATAGGTCTGGTAGTGGTTATAAATCACATTTTTGTGGGGTTTTCTCTCTTACTGGTGCTCTGGGTGGGAAAAGGAGTAGCAGCAGTTTTGGTGGGGCAAACACATACAATGTATGTGCAAAAATACTGGTAGTGCTCAAGAGTAGGCAGCAGCTTGGGGGTGGAGATGTCATTTTTGCCTGGTTTCTTCAAGGAGAAGCTGTCAATCCATTCAGCTGTGCCTAAACACTGTGTGTCTTGTTTAGATTATTAAGAATAGAATGGACAACGACGGGCTGCAGAAGAAGTTTTTGGAGCTGTCTAAAAATGCAGCACAACTTCAAGTAAGCATTTCAAAGCTGAGAGGAACAAAAAGTCAACCTGGATTTTTATTTGGGTCTAGTGAAGGGGGGATTTCTGCTGCTGGAAGGCAAACAGCCCTGAACCTCTGTTGAAGGACTGCAGTGAAACAGCAGCTTGGAGAGCCTGACAGCTTTCACTAAGGAAGTTGCTGTCTGGAGGCTAAAAACAGGACTGGTAGAAACAATCCAGAGTTTCATTCTTTCTTCAGAGTTAGACTTTTTGATACCTTTCCCTCACTATTCAAGAAAATACATTAAGGTCATTCTTTTAGAGATGTTGCTGAAAATATTGGCCTGGACAGATGAGAGGAAATGAAGGTGACTGAAAGTTGAGAATGCTTTCACTCTTTGCTGGGTACAAGATCTTGGTGTTTGTTTCAAACACCACACAACGTATTCAAAGAAGAGTTGGATTTTTCTAAGCAAGGAATATGGATACTCTTTTTTCCCTAGGAAATAGGAGCAGACTTTTAACATGGTCTGTACTGATGGCTGGGTTTACTTTTGATCTTTTCATTCTTCAGATCCAAGCCCATGTCTATGAGAGCACTGTGGTGAATAAAGAGGCAAGCCTGATCCAGGTTAGTTGCTTATACTCTATTTCCATCTGAAAACCACACAATCACTGGATAGTTTGGGATGGAAGGGACTTTAGTGATACCTTGTTCCAACCCCCTGCCATGGGCAGGGACAGCTTCCATGGGCCCAGGCTCCTGCTCTGTACTGATGGGATGATGTGTAAAAAGGCAAGGCAGTAGTATTCACTGTGGCACTTTTATTTCTACTCTTCTCACACTGCAGAACCTGATCCTATAAATGGCTTCAAAGTAGGCGAGCTCTACTTTAGGACCTGGTTATGAGTCAGCATAATTAAAGGTTTCAGGATTTTGCTTGCCCTTTTTTTTTTTTTTTTTTTTTTTAAATATCACAGCCTATTAAAACAAACTTGCAAACTTCAGACAAAATGTCCAGAAACTTCTAAAGGCTACTTTGTTCAGCAGGGACCTACTGAAGGTCTTTGCCTTCATGTCTTTTACTGAAATTGTTAGTGCCAAACTGGAAATGGTGACTTGGAGCCCAACGGAAAAGGAAATCTGTCCTTTTATTGCTCAGGTGTAATTATCTAGGCTTTGCTGAGGAGTGAACGTTTCTGATGTTTTTAAACATGCATTTTATACTAGAAAACAAAGATATAAGACTATAGAAATGTGCTGGCATTCTCTGGATTAATGAATTATGCAAAGAGCCTTCTATGCCAGTGGAGTTTCTACGTAGCAGAACATGTTGTCAATCTCCTAAAGAAATATTTGACTATTGGCCTCCCTGCACAGTGGCTGCAGCTGAATTCAAATAGTAAAAAAGAGAACTGAACTCTGGTGTTATCCAGTTGATAACTTTGTAGCTGAGTGTTTTAATAGTTTGGTTTGGTTGGTTGTTTTTCCAGAAACAGCTTAAGGGCATAAATTTATTAATTTTTTTTTTAAAGTAGCTTTCACTTTCTCCTACTTGAATGAGTCAAAGCTTTTGTGAGGTCTGTAGTATAATTTTATTTCAACAAGACTCTCTTAGTCTATTGACTAAATGGGAATTTTGAAAGTAGACTGCTGGATTACATGTGGATAAATGTGAGTGGCTGGTATATTTTTAAAGAAACTGGTGTGGGAGACTGACTTTACTTGCTGGCATTAGGATAATCTGATTTTATAACCTCACTTTTCCTGCTTAGCTTTCTGTGTACTTCATCTTTTTCAAAAACCTCAATGATTTTTAAAGACAGAGTAGGAAGAACTCATACAAGTGTGAGAGGACAAGAGCTCCTACTTGAAATTCCTGTTTTCTCTTATAAATTCTCTGCTGTCTGTGCAGTGTCTCTTATTGGAATGGCATAACCTGACTGGAGCTCATTGCTGGTTGCTAAGAAAGCCAATTCCTCAGTCCTGCCATGAGGGCTGACTCTTTTTCAGCCTTTCTGTTAAGTCATGTTTAATCTAGGGAGTGCTACACTCTAATAATGAAAAATAAATAAACTCAGAATATTGCAACTTGTTTGAAGGGTGAGTTGGGATTGAAACTCCTGCTGGAATATAACACAGACCACTTTTTAAACTAAAACTGGAATGCTTCTGTCTAGTTTAATTTGTTGGACCTGAAACCAGGTGAATAATAAATTAAAGTACAGCACCTGGAAAAGAGGGTTTGTCTCCTTAATATCAGAATTTAGGTAGGAAAGGTCATCTGAGTGCTTTCTATTAGTTAATATGCAAGGTAACTCAATGTATTCTTTTAAATTCACATTAATTTAAATTTTATGTCATACTCAGGTTGTTGCTCAAGCTAAATCATACCTCTTACTGCTGTGATGGAGGGTTGAATATAACTTTGTTGTTGTTTTTTTCTCCACAATCTCTGCAGAAGGAGCAGGACATCAAGGAGCTCAAGTTAACCATTGTGGAGTGTTCCTCAATAATAGAGGTAAGGGCTGGGTTGGGTTTGGCCTGTGCTGGTCCTGCATGGCAAAGGCAGCCTCCAACCAAACCCCACGGGTGTTTCAGACACTGCGGGCTGAAAAAAACAAACTGCTGGAGAACATCCAACACATGCAGCAAGAGCTGATCTCGTGAGTATTGTGGCCAAATCCCAGGAAAGGCACTTCATCAGAAATTCAAAAAGCTGATACATAATTTTTTTGTTTTCCTGCTTCTTTTAGGAATGGGTTGAGTTTCCCATTGCTATGTAAATTTAACAGCAGTGTTCCTGAAGGGATAAATTCACTGCACTGTGAACTGGAGCTTGCACAGTCTTCTGAGGTATGAATTAAACCTTCAATTAATCTCTTCCCAGTTGTCTTGCAACAGCAGAGGCAGAACAAAGCTCATTCCCTGTAGATGATTTGATAACTCTGGAATTTGAAGCCATTATTCCTAGCATGTAATCACAGAATGAGAAGGTTGCAATATTGTTCCAAGCACCTTGGAGAAAGTCCAAAGAAGAGCAAACAAAACATTTGTAGGCATGAAAAATTAGTTCACAGTATCCTAGAATGGCCTGGGTTGGAAGGAACCTTAAAGATCATCCAGTTCCAGGGTCATGCATTTAGCTGGCAGGAGAACAGACTGATGGGGGAAGATATCAGCTTTCCAATATATAAAGGCTTTTGTGCTGTGGAAAGTAACTGACAGTGCTTCTTCTGCTGCCTACACCAGACATGAACAATGATTTTTTTCAGTTGTGAAAGGAGACTTCTTTTTTTTTTTTTTGAAGTTGACTGCAGTGAGAAAGGAAATTCAGCATTAGAGTGAGCATCTTGATAAAGTTGTTGGGTCTTAATCTAATGTATTGTTAAGGAACTCTGATAAGCATCTCTGATGGCAACCCAAATATATTTAAATTAATAAAATTCTTTACATAATTAGAAGATATTTCTTTATTCTTTATCTAAATAGAAGATAATGATTAGGCTGAAAGACTTTAATCAGAGTTATTTACTTATAACTGCTTGTACAGTGCACTAGCTATTAATCCAGTAATTTCCAAGCTAATAATTTTAAATAGTTTGTTACTTACCCATGTTGATCACTGTGGGCAAATCTTTTGTTCAGCTTTGAGGTTGTCTCCACTTGAAGGAGAGATCTCCACTCACACCCTGCTACAAGGGGTGTGTGAGAAGCCCCTGACTTAAGAAATGGGCCTGGGTTTTTATGGTATGAAGTGATTGACTGTCACATCTCTCCAGGCCAGCTGTGCCAGCTCAGTTGGGTCCTTTGTCAGGAGCTTGGCCTGCCACTTCCTCACTGCTGCCAGTTTCTGTCAGAAAACATTGTTCTTCACATCCTCCGAATTTTTAACTTTGGGATCAAGGAATCAGGCTGGTCTTGGCATTCTCAAACACCAACAGCAGCATGATCCCCCCTTATCAATCCTCCACTGATAATTTTTGCAAGTAGGGTGTTGTTGAAGCTGTCTTACACCAGTTTAGGCAGAGCATCCTGCTGCAATTATGGCTTTGGTTCTGATTTTAAGCTGGGCTGTTCTGTCCCCATTCCTTTAGAAAATCCATGGAGTCCCATCCTTCCCTGTGTGCTGTTTTCCCTCCAGATATAAACTGTGCAGCCCAGGTGACAGCAGAGAGATGCTGCCGAGTGATTCCTGCTTATTTCTGTACAAGGTGCATTTGCAAAGAGCTAGCATGTATAGCAGCAAGAACAAAAATGTACAAATGGGCTGAATCTTCAGGGCCAGGAAGGAGAGGGAGGCTTGGGGAGGCAGCTCTGAAGAGTGGAGGTGTCATCCCATACTGCAGCTCCCCAGAGCCCCAGTGAGTCACTGTTTGCCCTTCCAACCTGTGAGCCAGGGCTCTGCTTATTCATCACTTGGTAAAGACTCCTCTGAATAAAGAGAATTAATTACTGACTTCCTCTTGCCTACCCTGCCATGAATATTTACACTGCATCACTCAGCAGCTTGGCTGGCTTAGTTTTTTTTGTTTTTGTTTTGGGTTAGTTGGTTGGGGGTTCTTTGGGGTTTTGTTTGTTTGTGTTCTAGGGGTTTTTTTGGGGTTCGGGATTTTTTGTTTTGTTTTTTGAGGGAGTTTGCTTTTTTTGTTTTTTTTTTTGTTGTTAGGGTTTCTTCTTTTTGTTTTGGGGGTTTTTTTAGGTGAGGGTTTTTGGGGTTGTTTTTGGAGGGGTGGGTTTTTTATCTTTTGGAGGTTTTTTTTTGGCTTTTTTTGGGTTGGGGGGATTTTTTGGGGGGAGTTGTTATTTGGAGGTTGGTTTTTTTGTTTTGGGCTTTTTTTTGGCATTTGGGGGGATTTTTTTGGGGAGGGTTTGTTTTTCTTGGGGTCTTGTTTGGTTTTGTTGGTTTTTTTAAATCCTCATTGATGTGATGATTTTGAAACAGCTTGTCCAAGCCTCAGGTTTTGGTAACTCTGACCTTCCAGTAAATGCAGAGCTGGGGTACTTCAGTAAAGTCTAAATGTCACTGATGCTGGTTTGTAATAAGGGGATGTCAAAACAAACTCTGGCTCTTCCATCCCTTCCAAGATGATCAGGACTGAGTGGACATCCCTGGATGCAACACTGGACCGTGAAGTGCTGCTTTTGCTGCAGGGGCCTGAATATGCAGGAGAAAAATTCAACACTATCATGCAAAACCTGGTCAGTGGTAAAGCTTATGTGGATGAGGGTGTTGTCTTCGATCAGCAATTTAATTAGGAGTTCCCCAGGCATTGATAATCAGATTGTTTGCTCCTTTTGGAAAAAAATAAGAATAGTTTGAGATTGGAGGGGAATCATAGTTTAATAAGATCACTTGGCCCCTGTTCTAACACTAATTTATATCCTGGGTAATTCTGGGCAGAGTTGTTCTAGAGCACCAGATATGCTGCTGGAGTTTGGGGAGGTTTTTCTGGGGTTTATTTTGTTTTTCAGCAAGAGCAAGCCTCTGAAGCAGAGGAGCTTGTCATGGCTTCATTAGAATGGGTGAAAGATCCTGATGAGGACCTGCAACAGGCCTGGGAAAGAAAACTTGTGGTGAGTAACTTTCTCTGAAGCATTTAGTGAAATAGTGGGGCTGTGCAAAAGCTTCAGGTGGGTACCTTGCTGCTGCATGTTGTGTGCATTTATTACTGGAGGTTAGAGATGGCTGCATGGAGAGAAATATCTTCTTTGACTGGGGTTTTTTGAGGAGGAAAAGGATGGTTGCTGTTCACTTTTATGCTGTGCTCTTGCTGGCTTGTCCTGTGCAAGACCTCCCTTAGTTAAAACTCTGCTTGAAAGAAAAGGGCAGGTGAACCAGGTCAATTAGCAGAGGAGGCTTTATAACCAAATTTCCAAACCCAAACCTCCACAGGGTTTGTTTTGTTGTGAAAGGCAAAGAGTTCTGCTTTTACTGGGTATATTCCACAGGAAAAATTTCAACAAAATCTTGTTTTACAACTTAGTCTTGCATAATGTATTTCTGCTACTCCTCATACCTCCAGTAAGGTTTTCAAGCATAGACTTTTTCTGAAGGTACTGTAAAAATATCTTCCCTGTGTAGTAGCAAGTGCTTGTGGACACAACTAAACACTTTTTTGTTCCCTTCTCTCCCCTGTAACAACACAATTTCTGAAATTTCCATTTTACTGGATATGGCTTTTTCTCTAACCTGCTCCATTCTGCTGATCTGTTGTTAGGGATGCTCCAGCAACCCCAAGCTGTACATTAATGCTGTTTTTCAGCTCCCTAATGGATGTCAAACCCCTCAATTCCTCTCCCTTGGGTGACAGCACCACCAGGGGATGTGATGTGCTGCCTGAGGTTGGCTCTTTGGGCAGGAAGCTCCACTTCTTTTTTTTTTCGTTTTGTGCTGCAGAATGCTGTAGCTGAGCCTCTTAATGTCTCCTGGGCAGGGCTGGATCAATCACTGGGAGCCATCCAGTCCTGGAGACAGTTTTTGGTTTTTTTTATAATTTTTCTTCAGGTAAATCCTGAAACCTTTCCCTTAGGAAAGGTGCAATCATCTTCACCCAGATGTGCCTTTGGGTAGACTCTAGCAAAGTGCTGGCTCATGAGTTGCTGTTGCTTTTTGCTCTTGACTGAAAACCTCCTCCTTGAAAGCTGTCAGAGCTGAAAAATGCTTGTGAAGTTACATTCACATTGGGATCATATTCCTGTTAAACATGTGAAGATAAAAAACCTTTGATGTGGGGGTTGGAGTTGATTGTGGCAAATGAATCCTATTCTGACTTCTAAAGAGTGATGCATTTGGAAACTGAGCTCACAGAGGATCAAGAAAGAACAAAATCCTTTGAAAATAAAAGGTCCCATCCTTTAGGGTCCTGTGGGGGATGGGAAGTGACTTCATGTCAAAAATTATCTTCATCTAAACAGAACAACCCAGATACATGTGAAATTTTGTGCATGGAGCTGAACACCATGTTTTGTAGATAAAAAAAAAAAAAAAGGGAGAGATATTCCAAGTAGCTTCTTCCAGCCTCAGAGAAAGCACATGGTCCAAGATTTAATTAGTTTGTCAACAGAAGTTGTCACTAGAAGCCTTGCCCACTATTTCCTGTGAAATATATTATGGACATGTTTTGCTGGGGTTTAGTGTTTTGAAAAAAATTTTAAAGATTAGACATCTAAAGCCAACAGATGTTTTTGTGCATATATACATATATTTAAGCATATATAGTGACAACAGAATCTTTTTCACCCTTCTACTGGGAGATAAAACTGGTGCATGTGCCCTGATAAGCCTATACCACTTCAGTGTCAGGGTCATGGTAATTCTACAAGTGACTGCTGCCCTGCCATGGCTGACAAACAGATCCTCAGGATGTGGGCAGTTGCACATGGTCACATCCCATATCATCCTAGGAAACCTATCAGCAAAAACTGCCTATTTTTTACTTTTCCTTTTTTAAAGCATAATTCTTGATGTGTTTTTTGGTTTTTTTATTTAAAACTCATGAGCATCAGACTCCAACTTGCAAGCAGATAATGTGGCCTGTACTTGAAAGATTCATGTTTTCCCCTTAGAATTGCTGCAAAATCCCAGGAATAGAAACTTTGTTCTTTCCTGACCTCTGTTTGACTCTCCTCAAGCATTCTTTAAAAGCTGAGGACACTCTTTCATGTGTTCAGTTGAGCAAGGTCAGAGAGACAGCACTGGCTTCTTCTTCTCAGTACTTTATACTGCAAACCATTGTTCAGAGAAATAGAGTTGAGTGTTACCTAACACTTAATTTTTACCCTTTGCCTTCCTACAAACCAGAGGTAAATCTAAAAGCCTTTGTCGTGGGGGTAGTCCCTGAGAGAGATTATCTGCTAGGCATGCATGACAAACAGAAAGATGATTTTATCATTTCTTGGTTATTTCATTTATTTTGCTGTAATACAAAATCAATTTGGTACCATTGGTCCTTTGAGGAAAGGGCCACAGAAGCCTAAATGATCAATTACAGGCCTTCCTGCAAGATGATCTTTATTAGAACTTCCTCTTATGAGCTATAGTTTTTGTTGCTGTATCTCCACCTTGCTGGTGGAGTTGTATAGTGTGGGATGTAGGTGATGATATTAATTAGTGGAGCAGGGAATTCAATTCTCACCATGAAAATTAAGGCTCTGGTTCATTCTCTGGTTCTGTTCCTCCTCTAACCACGTGGCAACTTCACAATTCCACAGGCTCTCAAGCAAGAATTAGGAGAAAAAAGACATCTTTGGACCCAGAAACTCCAGCTTCTGGAAAAATGCAAGGAGTCCTTAGACAAGGATTTCATTCGAGTGGCAGGCAACCTGAGGAGAACCAAGACAGAACAACTTCACCTAAGGAGAGAGCTCTCTGCTAGGTACCCCTTCAAAGCATGTGAATCTTTTTTTTGGGGGGTGTTGGGTTTTGGTTTGGCTTTTTTGGTTTTGGGGTTGTTAGGTTTTTTTTTTTTCTGGTTGCTTTGCTGTTTGGGATTTTATTTTGGGGTGGGTTTTTCTGTGAAATAAAGTCTACTAAATTCTCAAGAATTTTTTTCACAGAAGAAATGATCTGCTGTTTTGGAGAGTGGATCTGGTTTTAGCACAAGGTCTACACTGTGTGGGAGTTCAGGTTTGTGTCTCAACTGATGTAAAGGTGTCTTTGAAACCACCAGGGAGACCACAGACGAGAAGTTAAAGCACAAGGGGACTGCCTATTGAGCAGGTGCAGACATTAAAGACTGTTGGGTTTGTGTGAAGCAAGATATTTTATAGGAGAGCTGTTAAATATCTGTCTGCAGGTATTTTTGCTTTGAGATACAGTTGCTAGGCTCAGGGAAGACAATGTCTGTTTCCCATGGGTGTAGCTTCAATGAATTGTCATTAAACATGAATATGTAACTTTTTTTGCCATATGGTTCTTTCTATGAGTTGTGATCTTTGAAATAGAATCATAAAATGGCCTAGGCTGGAAAGGACCTTCAAGATCATCCAGTTCCAAGCCCCTGCCATGGGCAGGGACACCTTCCACTATCCCAGGTTGCTCAGAGCCCCATCCCTGGGTTTGGGATGTCCTTAGGGCTTGGCAGAGAGCTGATGCAAAGCAGTTATACCATACTTCTGCCTGACTTACCTTCCACTGAACCACCTCCTACATGCTCTCCCTACACCTGGAAAAGAGCTGATTGAAAACACTGATGGCTTGGTTTCTTAAAGCTGTCTCTGCATCAAATTGTTTGTGATGAAAGCAACAACAAAAAAGCTGAGATGAGTTAGAGAGGAAACGAGCAAAGGTTTCTGCAGTGGAAAAGAAGGGTTTCATTGAAATCTGTCCTCTTTAGCACTGTTCTGATGGCATCTGCTTGCTGTCGAGTGAAATTCCCTCTCAAACATTAAGAAATCAATCCAATGAAACAGCAATAGCTCCAGGGTATCTCTTTCTAGAATGACTGACTCTATATCCACCTGAGAAAACCCATTCTGTTGTCCAAACTGCAAAAGCTTGCTCCACTGAGCTCTTGCTCCTTGACAGTTCCCTGGTGGTACCCAGAGATGTCACAGAAAGCCTTCATCCCCTTCCTGCTGTAAAAACCCGTGTCTGATTGCCTGGTGCTGGATCCTGGGGGGGCTGCAGTGTGTGACACCTGACTTTTGGTGCAGGTCCCAGCAGCCAGAGTGTGTCACCTCCCGGGCCAGCCTGCTCCAAATCGTCACTGACGCGCTGTGTGAGTTATGGTTTGTGCTCTCTCGCCCTGCAGGCAGCACCAGATAGAAACTGCCAAACAGCTCCGAGAAGAAGCTGCTGGCCAAGCAGAAGCCCTGCATTTGGAGCTGCAGAAAGCCACCAAGCATGTAAGGGGCAGCCAGGAGATGCCAAGGGCAGCGTCCAATGCACGGCTGCTCTCGGGGAAGGGAATCGCGCGTTGGGAATGGTGTGTGCCTCCCTGTGAAAGTGGAACCAGCAGAGGAAGTAAAATTTGAGGGGGTGGTGACAACGGTTTGCTGATGAAAGAGGCAGCATTGCATATTTGTGGTGGCTTAAAAAAAAAAAAGAAAAGATGAAAAAAAAAAAGCACCCAAAAATAGCTTCCATACACAGTCCACCC
Source organism: Acridotheres tristis (assembly GCA_037013685.1). Taxonomy (NCBI): domain Eukaryota; kingdom Metazoa; phylum Chordata; class Aves; order Passeriformes; family Sturnidae; genus Acridotheres; species Acridotheres tristis. The sequence continues at coordinate 64,824,322 of CM072885.1, forward strand.
CAACGTAAAATGCAGAAGTTCAGAGGGAGCTTTATCACTTCCTGAGAAAGAACAGATGCAGTTTGGTTTCATTTATATGAACTGTAGAGGCTCCTTGTGTTAGCCAGGCTGCTTTATTTTTATTTTTTGTGTTCCTTTCTTTTTTCCCTAAATATTGTTTTGTGCTCAGGCGGAGGATCAAGTTGAGGCACTTCACTCTGCTCGTGAGGAAGCAGCATCCTTGAAGAGCAAGTTGGAGGAAGCCATTTCTGAGCAGCAGAAGCTCAGGGATGTGAATGCAGCTTTAGCAAGCACTTGCCAGTTCCTTCAGGAGAAGGTGGAAGAGCACAAAAGTGAGTAATTTTTGGCAGTGTGCCAACATTCACTTTTTGCATGGACAAGTACTTCAGGGTTCAGCTACATCGAGGGAAAACGGGATTGATCTGCAGGTCATCCAGTAAAATGCTCTGCGGAGTCTTGCTTGCTGTTTTGGGATTTTTTTCCCCCTTTTTTTTCTACTTTTCTTTCTCCTTGAAGTGATCTGCCTCCATCTGAGCTGAGAAGCAGGTGGGATCCCAAGGAGTGGGATCCACCAAAGCTTCAGAAGCTCCCAGCAAAACCCCAGTCCTAGGAGGGGGGATGAGTAACTCCACGGGTAGCACAGGTACTCCTTTACCAAAAGTGCTGTTTCCTACCTTATCCCTTATCCATTCCTCTTTCTTAAGCTTCCTGAACCAAATAGACTTGATTGTTGTACACTGTGTTCTGTTTGCTGCTTGTGTTTGCTCTGTGTTTTTGAATATCTGTGTGGTGTTAGGCTGCTCTCTTTAGTGGAAAGCAATCCTGTCACTGCCTTGTACACGTGCAACTTCTGCTACAGAGCCATGGAAACTTCACATTGCTTCTTTCTTACTCACTTCCTGACATCAGCACCTCAATCACCTGGGTAATTAAATAATGCAGAGATCTGAGTCCAGAACATGTGGCTTTTTCTTTCTTAACCCTGGAGTCTGATCCCTTTCTTACAGAAAAGGGATTTGACTGATCTAAGCCCTCTGACTATTTTGGCCTCAGGCATGCACCTACCACAAATTCTCAACATATGTGTGTGCATTGCAAACAACTCCGTGTAAAAACACAGTTTGTCTTGCAGGAAAAATTGTCTGGAACTCTTTGCTTTAGCTCTAAGGCACAACTTTGTGCTGATACAGCAGAAACAGTCCCAAACTGTGCTTGCCCCTCCTCTGACCAGTGTTTTGGTGCTGTTCATGTGTGTGGGCTCATGTTGCTTTCATGCTTCCCTCAAACGGTGCTGCTGCTTTATTTTGCTCTTAGCAAGAGGCATGACAGTGGAAATAGCTTGCCATTTTCCAGCTCTGAATAGGTTAAACTCTTCTGAGAAGTGAGCTTGAGTAGATAGAGAACCCCAGATATGTGAGACTGATGCCACTGTGACTAAAAAAAAAATCCAACCCTCTCCCCCCAAAAAAATCAACCCCCAAAGAAGCACCACCACCCTGAAAATGGCTAAGACCTTGGCTTTAAATTACTCCAGTTACTTTACAGAAATCTTTCTGTGGATAAATAAACTGGCCGATGTGTAGAGAAGTTGCAAAGCATTATGAAGAGCAGGGCTGGCAAACAAGGCTGGTACTGAAGGAAAGAATAAAAATGCTTTATATTGGTTCCTGTAGAAAGCCAGACAGGTCTGGTGCCTCTTCTGACTGAGGGGCTGGGCTGTGCTCTCCTCCCCACCCACCCATTCCAATCCCCTGCTTCTTCCCACCTGCATGGTAAGAGGGGAAAATGCTTCTAAATACAAAGCCCATGGACTTTAGAACTTCTGTACAGGATGTCAGATGGAAAGGCCAAATGCTTCTCTTCCCCTAAGCCACAAATGAGGGATCTGTTTCCACAGGGAACTGTGACATTCTAACACTAATGATGAGGGGAAGCATTGCCTGTGACTTGCAGGTGAAGATGTCCAGTGTTTTCTCTTTCCTGTTAAAAAACTATTGCATGATTAACCAGACTAATGCAAACTGCAATAAATTCTGATAAGGAGTAGTTAGAGATGCTGTAACATTATCAAGTTGTAAGGAACCCTGTTAGATTTGTAAATATCTCTTCATAGCAACTGCTAATGCCCTGAGATGGGAACTGCTGCAGAGGAGACTCTGTGAATTGCTGTGCCAGGTATGGTATTTCCTGGGAGCAGGAAAGGTGGGCTTGCACAGGAAGGTCTCTGGTGGAAAGACAATACAACTGACACCAGCTACAAACAACCTGGCAGCACCTGGTATCTCCTTTTCTAACGTGTACCTAAGCTGTATGTACAAATCACATTATTTTCCTTATTCAGCCTTCTGGGAAAAATGTGTCAGGACTTACAGGTGTGTGGTGTTGGTCTTCACTGTGAGCAATTCTTGGTGATCATATTAAAAGAGGCTGAGGGAAACCTTCCCTGATGCACTGGTGTGATTTTTGTCCCACAGCCAGCCCTCGCTTCTGCAGACAAGCTTGAAAATAAATGTTTCAAATCTCATAATGTAAGCTTTTTTTCAGTATCCAGACACTGGAATAGGCAATGAAACAGTTATTAAGCATTTGTGGCCCCCTATGGAGAAACACGTTGGAAATTGCATAAATCTAAAGTGCTTTGCTTTGAATAAAATTACTTGCTTCAACTTTGGAAGGGGGTAGAGGGTGAAACATTGTGGAGAGACTTTTTTGCCAACTGGCTTTAGTAAGGAATGCTATAGCTCAGGATCTGAGCACTCTGGATTCAAGACAGACCAACAAGGTATTTAACAGTAAACAGGTCCTGAAATGTCCCCTAGGCTGTGACAAGGGCATCAGAGGAGCAGAGTCAAAGCTGGGCCAGCTGTACCGGAATAAAACTTATATTTGTACATGAAGGTCTGCAGAATTAAAGGCTGAAAGTAGCATGGAGTAAGAACTGCAGAGTTTTGCAGTTGTAATTGTGCAACTGATAGCTGCAAGTAGTTCAGCTTGAAAGATAAAGTTGCTTTTTGCTCAGAATCAGGGGCAGTGCTCTTTCTCCTTTTTTTTTTTTTTCTTACCTGCCTGCTTTAAACTCTCTCTATTACAACAGTGCTGTGCAGAATTAGAATCTGACTACGCTCTGCTGCCCACATCAGCTGAACACATAAAAAGGAAGGTAAGGGTGCTTGCTATCATCATTGCTGAGCTTGTAAAATGGGATTTTAGAAAATTCCTGGGTTTATTTGGGTGGGGGTTTTCTTCTTCCTCACCTCAGAGAAATAAATAGCATTCCTCATGGGAAACTTTGAGTTAAACATCCACTAAAAATAATTTGAGATCAATATCTATGTGTATGTGCATGCAGGTGTTTACATGCATACAAAAGCATGTTCCAAAGTTTTTTGCAAAGCCAGGTTCCCACTGCCTCTGAAGCACAACACAGATGTGTGATAAGTTCCTTTTTGAGGAGGATCAGAGTCTGAAGATGGCTTTTCTTCCAATTTCTTTTCTGTTTTTCATTGTTTAAGCAATATTAGGTCAAAACCAGCTGTGCACATGTTGCTTCAGAAGTTTTCTTAGGTGCCATCTTCAGATGGCACCTCTTGGCTTGGCTGAAATAGTGTTTTGGATTTTTTTTTCGTTTTACCCCTTTCACAGGGTTTGAGTGGCTGCTTTGGTTCTCCTCTCAGGCTCATCTTGCCTGGTTTTGTAGGATTTCTTTTCAGACCTAACTTGAACCAACACATTCTGTTGCAAGTGTCAAGTTTAATTATCCTACCTCTTCCTGTAACTGTATTGCCCGTTAAAGATATGAGAAGTTCTGCTTTTCTAGACAAAAAAGCCACAGAAAATGTATTTGTGTAACTGTTGGTGTTACATTATGCAGATGCCTGTGTGTGGGGGGAGTTGGTGGCATTAATGTATTCAGTGTGGTGGAATAGCAGCACTTGTTATTTTTTCAATTAGCAGCTCCATTGCTCCAAACGACCATGGAATGAAGGACCCACCTTGTGCTCTGACTTTCCCTGGGCACTGCCCTCGAGTGTTTCACACTGGCACAGCTCCTCTCTGCTAGGTAAGACGTGGTGGTGTTGGACAATTCTTTCACCTGAAATATAGAGAGAGTCAACAGAACAGTCTCAGTAGTGCTGAGTGTGCTGCTAGAGTGTGGAAAAGCAGTTATGGGCTTTAAACTTTGTGCATGTAATCCAGGAATCTGAACCATGATTACAGTGCTTGCAATGAAAGGCCTGAAGAGGTGGCTGTCTGTCAACCTGACAGTCAGTTCCCAAAATCCTAAGGAACTATTAGTATAAATCATTCACCCAAGTATATTCCTGACAGGATGCTTGTCAGTCTGGATCCAGAGGGTGTGAGTTCTGTTCTTCCCATTCCCTCTGACTGGCACACCCTGAGATGTCCTGCTCCTTGGCTGCTGAGCTGAGGGCAGCCCTGGTTTAACAACCTGAGTAGTAACAGAGCTACTGAGAATAAAATCAAAGAGTGAGAGAATGGTTTGGGGAGGGACTTAAAAGGTCAGCTAATTCCACTCTCCCAGGTTGCTCAGAGCCCCATCCAGCCTGGACTTGGACACTGCCAGGGATGGGGCAGCCACAGCTTCTCTGGGCAACCTGTGCCAGTGTCAGCCTTCTCTCCTCCAGGCTGAACCACCTCACCTTTCCCAGCAGATTACATTTGTTGCTTTTTCCTGCATTCCCAAGTTGTTTGAACTTCCCTGAAACTCTCAAGCCTTAGAAGGATTGAGAGCAGCCACTGATAGCTATGCATTGCAGAGTTGCAGGGTGCTGCATTTGGGATTTCACACACAAGCATTTCTCCCAGCAGTGAGCTGGTACCACACAGAGGCTCTTCTCACACAACTATTAATGTTCAAGTGTAACTCCAGGCTATATTGATGGGAATGCAAGCAAATCTTTCTTTGCTGCATGTGCTCTTAATCAGAGCATTCTGCTACTCTGAGAGGGTTGATTCAGTTTGCCAAACTCTTCATCTACAGAAAAAGTTGAGGCCACACAACCAAATCCTTTCTTACCAAGATAGAAGTTGCTTTTATTATAAATCTCTGCTTGATTGATCTGCTTCTTGATTTTAGAGTTAGCCAAAAAATTGACTTGTAACTAAATCAAACTTTGCCAAGGGCCGCTTTTCTTCATGTTTGTCCTTTTTAACAGATGCTCTGACCTTGGAGATCTCCTGCCCAAATAACCCTGCTGGGCACAGCTGGGACCAGCCTTGCAGGCAGAGCCCTGGCAGCTGCACCTTGGAGAGGTGTGATGTGGGACACGTGTCCAGCTCAGATGTGACATCAGGAGAATGCAGGTAAGGTGGCAGAATAATCTTTTTGGGGTGAAGGGGGGAAGTGTCAAGAGGGTCTAGCAGATTCCATGTGCTGGGTTCAGCTGCAGGGGCTTCCTTTGGAGGGAATCAGCTCTTGGTGATCCAGGGCAGCACTTTGCTTGTATTCACAGCCACCAAAACTCTTCACTGGAGCTGCTGGTAACCAGCTAAATACAATGATGGGGTTTCTATTTCATGCTGGAGAACTGAGACGTGATTTAGACATTGTCTATTTTCCATGTTTAACTCCCAATTGATGTTCCCATTAGGTGCCAAAATCCTATTGGCTTTGAGGATTCACTTTTCTCTTCTTTTGCAGAGCTTAGAGCAGGAATTCTGAGGTCCTTGCCTATCAAGCTGCCTCCTTAGATCTTTAAAATAGAGATTGAACTGCTTGAGATTATGAAAGCTGCAGTGAATATTTTAAAATATAAGAATGTTCCTGAAGGTGCAGAAGCAGGCAGTCTGCAGGAAGAGACTGAGCAGCTCTCAAAGCTTTTGCCACTGGTTTTCTGTAGAATTGTGCAGTGTGGAGGAGGTTGGGAGAAGGATTGGTGGTGGTTCTTGCTGTTTGGGGGAGGAGGGATTGAAGTTGGTGATGAATTTGTCTTTCCCTGAGAGACCAGCTGACTGACTGCACAGAGAGTGGTGACTTCAGTTGTTATGTGCTTAAGGAAAATGGGCACTCTAGCTCTCTGTTTGGGCAATATGCAAATAAAGCCTGTGTTGCCAGGTGGAAAATATGCTCTGCTGATGACTGCACTGATGCAGACCTTCCTGTTTCCATTACAATGATGGACTCTTCACTTACCGAGGTGAGTGCTGCCTCTGATGCCTGAGATGTGGTTTTGAACAGGCTCGAGCATTTCGTGCCTTGCTCAGACCCAGGTCCAGATGGCTCAGCTATAAATCAGCACTGCTCCACAGTGGCTGGAGCTGGCATCAGTCAGCAGGGTGCTGTGGGGGGTGTTCCCTTCTGTTTGGGCATGTTTCTGCAATACCTTGGTTATAAAACTAAATGTCTTGATGTTCACATGCAACTGGGTCATGCTTCTAGCTGTGGAGTGTTTTAAATGCGGTTTCAAGGCTGGAGACAGTGCTGGTTCTGCAGTAACAGTTGGTTCTGCCAGGGAGGAACTGAGTGTTTTCTCTTTTTCTCCACCTGCAAGGAGCCACAGGATGCTTCAGTTAGGAGTACTGCCTCTCTTTGCACTTTCTCCCACGGGCACCATGTAACAGCTGAAAAGTGCCATCTTTGCTGTAGGGGAGCTTTCCTAGCTGGTGTACTCGGCTATGCCTTCCCTGCTGCCCTGAATCCTGCACCTACAGCTTCAGCTGCAGTTTTCTCATGGCAACAGCAAGAGAAACTGCAGCTCAGCACACCTAAGCTGTGCCTCAGTCCTCACCATTGAAATCCAGACCTCAGCTCCACCACACAAGGCTTCTAATGAGCTTTAAAAACTCCAGTATTGGTGGGGATGGTGGAAGAATGGTGGTTTCTGTGAACCTGGAAATAACCTTTGGGACTAAAGAGCAGGTAGCCTCAGGGTGATCCTGGCTGGTGTGTGGTACCTGTGAGTACAGCATGGTCTGGTTGTAGTAAATCAAAGCAGAAAGTGCAATGTGAGTACAAAGTGAGAGTGCTGGGGACTCTGTGGTTTCAGCACACTGGGGTAGAGCAGGTGAAGAACTCCCAGTTTGTGCTGCTACTACTGAAGTGCCCTTAAAGAGGATCCTCTCAAGGGTTCCTACTTTATTCAGTCCTTCTGTAAAGTCACAGCTGTGCAAAGGTGCATCAAACACTTGTGCTTTGTTGTTCTGGGGCTTTCTGTAATTCCATCTGGTCTCCAAAAATGTCATTTTCCGTTCTTGTTATCACTTTTTAATATAAATTTTGCACATTAAAGTTCCAAAGGGGGAAAATGAAAATGTTAAAGCTTGCCCCCAGAGAAAAGGCAAATGGGCTGTGCCCAGTGTCTATTCTAGACACTGGCATGTAGGAAAATTTGAATATCTTTGTTCAATAAAAGTCCCCCTAGTTTTTTTTTTTTGAGTTTTATTACACTGCAGTTGCAGATGTATTTGAGATCAGCATGTTAGTAACTCAAATTATTTGTGTCAAATCATTGTCACCATACAAGTTCAGGGACTACTTAATAAAGGAGCACTTGTGAGAGCTAAGTGAAACTTAGGCTTTTCACTCGTGTTTTGATTTATAAATGTGGAAGTCATACCACAGTCTGAAAACCAGACAGGTCTTCCAAATGTTAATGATTGTTTGGGTTGTATGAGTTGTATCAGACCGTGGCCAGAATTTGTGGGCTGAGATAGAGAACCCTTGCATTATTATGCTAATCAAGGGGATGGAGGTGGGAAAAGTGATTAGGGATGGGCTTCAGGATCTTCTTTGGCCATTCTTCCTCATAAAAGACTGTGCCATTCTCTAATGCCCTGTGCAAACAGATTTTACAGTGAGAGTAGGGGTGCCCTGGCACAGGCTGCCCAGAGCAGCTGTGGCTGCCTCATCCCTGGAAGTGTCCAAGGCCAGGGTGGATGTTGGCTTGAGCAACCTGGGATAGTGGAAGGTGTCCCTTCCACTGGTTGAAACTTTGATCTTTAAAATCCCTTCTATCCCAAACCATTGTGTGATTCTATTTTATTAAGAAATCTAGAATGTGTTGTTTCTCTTTTATTGGGATTTTTTTTCCCTTTATGTGGAGTCCATGGGAGTGTACAATCCTAGTAGCCAGCTTAGGGTTTTGAAAAACTGAATTGAGGATTTTCCTTCTATTGCAAACAGAAACCACTGACCATGTGCCCAACTGGGCAGGTACAGGTCATGTACCATAATGTATTGTTTCAGTCCTAGGTGATAAAAGGGCTCTTCTTTACTTGGGTGCTGTGTGTTAGGTTTAAAAGCTCTTTAGCTTTCTTTTCTTTCCAACATGATGTTATTCTCCCTTTCCAATACTCCTGCAGACCCAATGGCCTGAACAAGGCAAATGCATTGCTGCACTTCCTCAAGCTTAGGAGAGAATTCAAATAACAGTAATAAAAATAGCCTGAATTTGCATTAGAAGAAGCATCCACCCGGCTGGGGCAGGGCTGTGCAGGAGCAGCCCAGCTCCAACAGGGCAGGAAGGAGGGAAAAAGCACTTCTTGATGCTGGGAGCAGTTGGTCATTCTGAGGAGTGACCAGGGCTCTTGGATACCTCCTGTTGTCATTTGCTGGGTTTCCTGTGTCCTCTGAGGGCATTTGAGTGGGCAGGAAAGATATCAGAACACAGGCAATCGCTTGCTGGTGTGGTTTTTCTGTTTCTCCACACACTTCAACAGTGCTCTTGTGTGCTTGCTGTGCAGGGAGCTGTCTGGCCTTATTCCTCCTCTTCTTGGAGAGAGGAGTGGGTTTGGGCTGGCTTTGTTTTCTACTCAGCACTTTTCTTCAACACTGGGTGTAACTCAGCACAAGTCATTACCAACTTAAACCTTTAAACCTCATCACTTCCCCCCTGTATTTTCATCCATAAAGAGAGACCAACCTAACAACTGAATGATCCAGCTGAAGCTTTCCAGGGTGAAATGCAGAAGAGGGATGTTGTACATAGAGCACCTCCCTCGAAATCAAAAGCCTCAAGAGGATGTTGGTTTTGCCTGTGATGTGATAAGACTTGGGTCCAAAACCACACTGTGGCAGCTAGAGGAACATCAGCAAAACTGCCAGCTTTTAATGGTTCCTCTGCTGTTTGCACACCAGGGAGGCTTGAGGCCTCTCAAGGGGCTGGTTAATTATTATATATAATATTGTAAAACTGGATACCTTCAAAGGCAGTCACTAAGATGTACATCACAGCACACATTTTCTGTGTTCTGAACCACCTAATTGTTCATGCTGTAGCTATTAACACTTAGTTACCAATGAGTCTGATACCTACAGCCAAGTGAAGCTCTGTGCACCTCCTTTGTAGGTTTTGAGCTCTAGACCTTGAAAATGGATCTCTCCTGATGCACAGAGTTCAGCTGGAACAGTGGTGGTGCAGTAACATGTTTGTTGGTCATTGAACATGTGGGATAGGAGCAAACCACGGAGTCAGGAACCAAAATATATCTCTAAGTATGACATTCCTGAGATGGCTTTAGTCTAGTGGGTGAAAGTGTGCACTTACCAGCTAGTTTTTCACTGCTGGAATCGTTTTGACACTCAAGTTTTATACTGGCAGTTACCACTCTGATACTCACACTTTTCTCTCTCTAAAGGTTGACTGTGGGGAGCCAACACCAGCAGCCACTCTGATCCCATCCAGGTCAGGTCTTGTGCAAGGTTTAAAATCCTTTATCAAGAATCTGTATCTTGTGGATGAGTATCTGAAAGGGTTTTGTTTTGGCAGTGATCACTTAACATCAGCCCCAGAAGCTCTTGCATCCTCAGTGGAAAGCACAGCACCGGTACCAGGTGAGTCTTTAATTTGGGGCACTGGAAGTCCTGGATGTGCCCAGGTCTGTGTGTTTACTGAACAATAGGAGATGTGTTTACTGATGTTGCAGGCTGCCCTGTTATGGAGGAGGGATCATCCAAGGGCTTTCCTGAGAGAGGGGAAGATGTGCCAACTTCTGTGGCAGCAGAGACAAACAGCGATAAGGACGCAGCTGCTCCCGTGTCAGGTACAGTGGCTGCTCCCCCAGTGAGGAAATGGTTTGCTTCCAGCACATCTTTGAAGTGAGGAAGTTGAGTAAGAGCAACAACATGAGACTGTTTATTCTTGCAAATATTTTCACCTGCCAGTGCTCTCAAGCCTCCCTGAAGCCAAGTAGGAATAAAGTTTTGTACCCACCTTGCCACAGCACTGAGGGCAGGGAGCATGAAACGACCCAGTGAGATCTTCGGGCTTGCTCAGCTGGTAAAATATTGCGTGGGTACAAAATCCCAGACAACTTTGACAAGAGAACATGTTTTTATGGGTTCAAACAGTTATTTAGTAGAACAGTGCCACTAAACACTTTCCTCTCTTTCGAGGCTGTTGCACAAGAAACTGGGATAAGTCGAGAGGAGAAATGAGGGTAGAGGCATTTTTGTATTGCTTTGTCTTTGCTAGAGCAATAAACACTCACCAGATTCTTACCAGATCTGATGGCTTTCTTCCACTGAAGAACTATAAAACCAAAACTGGAGCGTGTGTACACACAGTATTTAAGCTGGTTTTGTAAAGCTGATCTGAATAAGCAGCACAGAACACCTGTGCATACTTGTTTGTAATTTTTTTTTTAATCTTTACCTCTATATAAGACTACAGTTTCTTGCTTGGTTTTGTTTCTTTCCTCAGTACTATCTTCCTGAAATTTAATTCTATTCTTTCATTCAAAAGCGTTTTCTTTCTGCGAATTTCTCTCTACTGTTAATTTTCATACCTGGTCCAGGTGCCTTTGGCTAAGAGAAAGCAGATATGCAGAACAAATTTTAAAAAGTCCCAACAGCTTTTAACTCTGAGAATCCAGCTGCCTGTTGCAGATCTCTGAAAATAAAGTGTTCCTAACACTAGAACTGATGAATCTCTCCGTGCAGGCTTCACACCTGAAGCTGGAGTTTATCTGGGTTTTTTGTTTTCTTTTTTGTTTTCCCCCTGTGCCATTTCTTTGGCTCACAGCTGTGTGACTGCATAAACAGAGGAGATAAGAAAATATTCTAGACATTCTAAAAGGTATAAATATTGTTTAAAAGCTGCCTCTTTAAACAGCAAACATAACAACAAAAAACCTCCATGCTGGTAGCAAATAATAAAATTTATTTATCCAAGGGAATATTACTGTAACCCTTGCATCTTCAGCTACAGGAAGTACATTATATTCTCAGCTGTAGGCATATAACACTTCTAATGGGGATTTTTTCCAATCATAGTTATCATCACACTTCTTCCTATGTGTCTTTGTAGTGTCTTTTGCTGCCTCCTCTTTTTCTCAGCTGTCTTTCATGGCATTTGGTGTGGTTTTTTAGCCTGGTTAGCCCGTGGCTAAAATGTTGGGTGTTAGCAGCTCAGTGTGTTTTATTCATTGTTATGTTTGCTTTTGGGAATGTTTCTCCACAGGACCAAGTCAGACCAAGAATGAATCCTGCCTGGTGATGGAAGAACACAAGCCTGTGTTTCAGAATGTTTTGAAGCAAGACCTGGTAAGAGTGCTGGTGGCAGGGAAAAGCCCAGCTGGGTTGGCTGAGCAGTGACAAAGGAGGGGACAGACCCCTCCAGGGGTGGTGTGGCTGCTCCCCTGCTGTAACTGCTCTGCTGTGCCCTTAGGAGGTGGAGCAGGAAAAGAAAAATAATAAAGAGCAGAGTGAGGAAGCACCAGCTGTGGTTCCCAGCAGGAAAGGTAAGGGGGTTTTGCTGAGCACCTTCATATTGCTGGAGCACAAGCTGAGTCCAGAGCTGTGTAGAAGCTGCCTGTCCCACACCAAATATGATCAGAGGCTTTTGTTTTAGGGCTTGGTACCTGCAGTTGGAGATCAAAATGAAGAGAAAAGAACAGTGGTGTAATGCAAAATCTGCAGATACTGATCTAATGAGCTCCACATTCTCCTAGACAGGGGAAAATCCTTAGCTGCCAAGGAGTTGGGATGTTTGAAACAGTTCTGGCGCTCCTGCTCTCCCCGAAGATTTGTAGAAAAGCATCTCTGTGCTATCCATGATGTAGAGGAGCAGGATGTTGTTTCTCCTTAGACATCTCCACTTTTTAAATCACCTGCTCTTTTGCCTTTGGAGATGGCTAAAAACTAGTGAAGTAATAAATCACATAACATCCTGGAGCCAAAACCTGCACTTAACCATTTCTGTGTTAATAAGATGCCAGCTGAAGTCCCTTGGGCATCTGACTTTTGGGGCTTTGTACATTTGGCAGTGCTGTTCTGCCTCTCAATGAATAGAACCTGAGGCCCACGAGTTTTTTACAGTGGCAAGAGCTTAACACTGGAAATCCCAAGCACGGGCTTCTGTGGAAGCTTAAAAGACTCACAGGTTGGTTTGGGGAGGCTGTTTTTTCACTTTGGTCTGAAAACAGTTTGCTTTGGTCTCTTCTCAGGGAGTTCACCCACTGCAGGTGGCATTAAAGGAGATAAAACCAAGCAAAATGAGCCGTAAGTGTTTTAAGTGCTCACCTGCAGGTATGAATTTAAAGCCACAGTCTGTTTCATGGTTCTTTTTTTCTTCTCCTACAGTGAGTCCCCAAATGAGAAGGAAGTGGAGGTAAGTCTCAGTTGCTTGTATCCTGAAGTATTTCAGATAACAGGTCTTGTAGATAAACTCTTAATATCTCGTCCTATATAAAAGAATGATACAGCTTAAACTGGATGTATTTCTGTAGGTTAACTTCTGAAATCTTTCCAAGCCTAATGGAAATTTTTGCAGGAGATGGGATGGAGAAAGGTGGAAATCTGTAAAACTGAACAAAGACTTGTCACTACTGTGACGTTTGTTTGCAAGCTTGAAGGAGCATAGCTGTGACCTCCTCCCAGGCGGAATGTGCTGATTTAAGACGGTTTTGTCAGAAGGCACAGATGGCACAGGGTGTTGCCAGGATGTCACCTCTTGTGGCTGCAGAACATTCCACCCATCACTACAGATGGAAGCAGGGTAGACCTGCTTTAAGGAAATGGGTCATGTTCACTTATTCTTCTGTATCTCTCCTAAATTTCTGTCACAAGGTATAGTCCCAAATGTCATATCAGTGTCCAAGTCTACTTAAATTTCTGCATCACTTGGATTCCTCTGAAATCTTTCTTCTCCCACAACAGGCTGAATTTCTGAGGCTATCTTTAGGTTTTAAGTGTGACTTGTTTACCTTGGACAAAAGAGTGAAACTTGAAGAGAGGTCCCGAGACCTGGCTGAAGAAAACTTGAAAAAGGAGATCACAAATGCTGTGAAGATGTTAGAGGTTGGTATTGGCCAGGGCTGGTAGGGTGGATGGGATAAGTAGATGTGAGTGTCTCAAAACAGCTCTTTAAAGGGAAGGTGTGCATGGGATACATTATGAGCAAATATGAATGAACTTCTGGAGCAATGCAGTTGAAATAAGAGAAGTTATGATCCAAGTGCATTGTGTGTTCAGGCAGGGGGGTATTTTTCTGTTGCACAAACATCTGACCCCTGCTTCAGCTGATTTTATTCTGCAGACTCTGCCCATTAGAGCTCTCTATCCAAGTTACACTGATTGAAGATGCTGATGTGGGCCTGAACCACAGCTCCTCAGTGTGACCAGCTCAATCCTTCATTCTCTGTTAATAATTCACACCAGTTTTCTTACCAATGTGTGCTCTTAGGCACTAGTTCCTTTGTGTGAAGAAGATAACCAAGCACAGGAGATCATTAAGAAGCTGCAGAAAAGCCTGCAGTTCCTCAGCCAATATGCAGCTCGAGTTGCCAGCAGAGCAGAGATGTTGGGAGCTATTAATCAGGTAACACTTTCCATCTAAAAGTAGTTTGTACAGAGCTGAAATCCTCTAACTGCAAAGGGATAGGCATATCTGCTTGCTGGGCTTCTGGTTCCAGGATTGGGTTTGGGAGTCTGGTGTGTGTGGTGTGTAGACTGGTCAGGACAGCTTAGTTCTGGCCTTCTCTGTGTTCTTATAAGGAATTCCAGGCCTTCAGAGCAGGTATGCTGCACTAGAATTGTGCAAAAACACGCAGCAGAAATAAGATTCTGGTTGAAAAAATTACTTTGCAGCAGTGAGATGTGCAAAATACCAAGCAGGGTAGTAACAATGGCCTTGATGCTGCCAAGATGGTTCCGTGCCTTATGGAAAGGGCAGCTAATCAGCTAAATCTATAGAAAATTGAAAAGCCCTGCTCAAATGTTAGGTGTAGCTGTGTATAATACAACAGCAGCATGAAAATATGACTTGGCAATACCAGCAAATGTATGGTGGCAGCTGAGACTACAGCTCAGAGGAGAGGATGATGATGATTTGTAAGGGCTTGGAAAACTGAAGACTGATTAATTTATTTTACAAGAGTGATCCTCAGAGAAATGAAACCTGCGCAGCATGTGCCAGGACAGGGGTTGTAGAGAAGCTTTGAAAGGGAGGATAGAAGTGAGATTCCAGAGGAGAGAAGATGCTTGAGGGGGAAATCTCCAACCATGAGGCAACTACTGAGAGCTGCTGCTTTCCCTGCTGCCCCAGGAGAGCCGGGTGAGCAAGGCTGTGGAGGTGATGATCCAGCATGTGGAGAACCTGAAGCGCATGTATGCCAAAGAGCATGCCGAGCTCGAGGAGCTCAAGCAGGTCCTGCTCCAGAACGAGAGGTCCTTCAGCTCCCTTGGAGACAGAGGTAACCAGGAAAAGCCTCTTGCCCCTTGATAGCACCTGCCAGACAGACCCTTATAGCTGCAGAATAGTCATATAATCCCTCCATGCCATGGGTGATAGAATTATAGTTGTTTTATCTCCTCTTCTAAAAATGGGATTATATTGGGAAAATATATATATCCCATATATTATTATGGGAATAGCGATTTATTAACACTGTTAAAAGCATCTCTCTGAAATTAAATTTGTACATAAACTATCATGGATCTCAGGGTGTGTGTGTGGGACCATTGCAAATACACAGGAACGTGTTCTGGCTTGCCATGTGTTGGTGATAATCTTATTCCTTGTGAGCAGTAAATTTGGGTGCTTGTTCACAGTAGCTATTTCTAGGTAGCCGAGTTTTGGCTGCTCCCTACAGATGCACCCTGCCCCATTCTACATAGGAATTACAAACACCTAAAGTGCAGGGAGCCTCTATTTCCCCTTCTAAGCAGCCACGTTTGCAGCCAATGCTGTTCACCTGTGGCTTTGCCAAAGAAGCGTTCAATTCTTGTGAAAAATAGGATGTCTTTTTTAAAGATCAAAAGAGAGGTCTTGCACACCATAAAATCCTTGCAGGAGCCTTTTGAATTACAGTCCTGACTGTGAAAGGCAGTCCTGTAACAGAATACTGCCTCAATAATAGAAAATAGTTGATAATAATGACAGAAGGTGATGCTTGCAGAGGATGGGTAATGTGTGAATATTTAATGAAATATGAAGCTTCTTCCTGAGATCTCATTTCTGCTTTCTGGGAGTGCATTGCTTAAACTTCAGAAAGTCAGACTTTAGGCTGCAAATTAAACTCCCTGCATTCCTGTAAGCAGCAAACTCCTCCTGTAAAGCTGTGATGTTTGATCTCTTCACAGATGAATCTATGAATAAGAAGCTCCCAAGTCCTTTTAACTTCAAGGTAATGGTCCTTACATAAAATTGCAAAATTTTAAGTCCGTGTGTGTTTTTCTTTGCTTTATGTGCTGGTGCTCTACTGCATGCTTGCTTGACTTTGTACTTTTCTGTCACAAATATGGGCTGGTCTCATCAAACATGAGGATCTACTTTTCAGGCACCCCACCAACCTTCCAAGTGGTTCCCCTTAGAAGATGAAGGTGAAATGGTTGGGCTCTCACTCACTGGTTAAGAAATATTGTTCCTGTTTGGCTCTCTTGGAGTTAGAGGAGGGTTTAGCACAAAAATATGAGATGGGGAGCAGTTCAAACTGAGTGTAGGAATTCCTGTGAGTGAAGTTAGGGGAACTTAGTTACATTCAGCTTTAGTATGTTGCTGGAAGCTGTGCAGCCAGCCTCACTCAGGTGGGCAGAAAGCACTTACTGTAGAAAGGTGCTGCTTTAAAGATCTGACTTGATCTGTACTTGAGATTAGATTCTTTGTGTGTCACTTCAAGCTAAGTGCCAACTTTTTTTAATATAGTTTGCATAAACAGATGGTATTTTGTGTGCTCAGTGAGTAACCCAGTTGTGCCTCTTATTTGTCTAGCCCTCGGCAGCCCTGCGGAGAGTGAGCATTGCCACAGTGCCCAGGAGTGCTGGGAATGCAGGGATTGGGGTGCCATTGGTAAGTAGGGGCTGCTGGAGGGAGGCTGAGGTGCTTCACCTCCCCAGAGCTGGCTGGGATGAAGCATCACAATGCCAGTGCAGTAAATATTGGCAAATTTCTCCTCCAGGCCCAGTTCCACGAACCTGATGGGGATGAACGGAGTGACAGATTCAGCAGGAGATCAAGCAGTTGGTAAAAATCACCCAGGCTTGTCTTTGAATGGGGGAAATATTTTCTGACTCTCTGCTTGTAGTAAGCAGTTTATGGAGCATCTTGGGGTAGAATAATGTTTAAGCTACACCTTTTGCATTAGTTTTATGAGCTATAATAGGTAAATGAGACTTTTGAGCTCACCTTTTTTATTTATTGAGCATTGAGAGCTTTAAAAAAACTCCAACCTCTCAACTTTCTTGCTTTAGAGAGAAAATGTGAAATCTAAGTATCCACAGTGGATGGATCTGCAGTTTTGTTTGGTTTCATTTGGGGTTTTTTTTAAATTATTCTGATTTCAAGCAAAAAAATTCTAAGTTTAAATTTGTAGGTTATTTTTCTGAGGTCAACCAAAAGAGTAGGCTGCTGCTAAATTTCTGATTTTTCTTCTCTCTGTCTGCTGGGGAAAATGAGACAAATTTGTTTGACACATGGCAGGGGCAGGCTAGGGGTGAAGCAGAATGAGAAGCGTCCTTCACTGCAGAGGTTCCTCAGCACCTATTCCTGGGCAGAGTATGAAGAGGAGCATTTTGAAACCAAGTAAGTTCAGCAGCAGCCTCCTCCCAGGTGTGCTGGTTTGCTTTTTAATGAGCTTTTAATTCATCACCTGGCCAGGACTATAAAGCCAAGCTGTTGTGAATTTGGCAAAGCTTTGGAACTGTTGATTCTTGTTTACAGAAATGAGCAGTTGGAGTCACCTGCTGAAGTACAGGAACAACCAACAAGGAAGGAAAGTGTCTCTGAAAAAGGAAAATGCACATCCAAATGGACCCTGGAGTCAATGTAAGTTTCTTTCACAAGTTAAAGCCATGTTTGGGATGTTGACATGGGAAGAGGGTTCAAACAAAAGGCCAGGACTTTCAATGCTTTCTACGAGCAAGATTTCTTGCTGCTCTTGCAGGGCAGCTTTTGTGAATGCTCTTCAGACCAGTGTGAGGTACAGGGAGCATGGGTGGACTGGTGAGCTGGGTCAGCTTATCAAGAATTTGCTTCCTTGGCTGTGTTTTAGACTCAGAAGTTCCCCTGCACAACTCCCAAAATAGTAACAACCTGTCACTTTTGATGTTTGTGGGCTCTGGTTTCCTTTTTGGCTTTTTGGGGTGGGGTGGAGAGATTTGCACATTTTGAAGGAACACTGAAGGCTCTGTGCTTTCCTGTCCTGCCCAGGTACAATTTGATGTCAGCGTGGGCATCCCACTTCAAGGCTTCCTTCTGCAACGCTAACAAAACCCTCTGGGTGTCCGTGTCCATCCTGGTGCTGCTGGCTGCTCTCACGAGCTTCCTGACGGGGCTGTCCCTGCAGAGGCCAGCAGATGCAGCCCCTGTGGGCACTGGGGACTCCTGGACATCACTGCAGCAGCTGCTGTGGCCCTACACAGGACTGCAACACCACGGCCCTCCCCCGGTATAACCCCGGCCCCGCCGCCCGAGCGCCACTGCCACGGCTGCAGGACAGGACCTGGAGCTGCCACTTAGTGCAGGTTACACGCTGGATTTGTTCTGCTGGGTTGAAGGAATTTTTTTGGGGGAAGAGATCAATTTTTCTTTTTTTTAAAGCATGACTTGAAATGGAAAAAAAGTATCTTTTTCCCATTCTGACAAAAGTCATCTTTAAAAGCAGCTAAAAGGGTCTCAGTTCTATTGAGGTTTACAATAGAACAGGAATTTTGAACATAGCTAACAATAAACATGTCTAGGTGGTCTAGCCACAAGAGAATAAAAAATTTATTTTGCTTGAACAAAGATAAAATGTTTTCATTTTAGATCCTGTTTCAATGATTTGAATAGAAAAGGATTTAAGACTTGAAATGTAACTTTATTGAAAGCTTTTGATAATAAAGTTTTAAAGGAAAGCATCTAAAGTATCTAAGAGTATGCTAAAACTCGGGTAGCAAGGAGCAGCTGATACACAGAATCAATAAACAGGAAGCCAGCTCTTTCCACTTTACCCATGGCTTTGTTGCTGGCAGAATCCTTGAGCATATGGTAGAGTGTGGAGTGAAATTCAGACTCTTCTTCCAGCTCTTCTGAAAAAGCTTCACTGGTTTCAGTGAGTTTGAGGTTTTGTACTTTCTCACCACTGAACATATAAAGAAACTAGTCCTTGTCTTTGGCAGAGTCTGCTGTAAGATGTTCACCCACCTATTGCAGGAAAAAATGCACAGTGAGGTGAAGCCTGTGCCACTGCCAGAGTACAAATTCTAATATTTGTGTCACATGCATTAACCTGAGAGTGAGAGAGCCACTCCAGCTTTCAGCACTGGGCTGTGTTACCTTTCTCCAGCTACGTGTGGGAGTGTTTGGCTGGCTGGGAGAAGTTTTAACCAGTTTTTAGCTCCCAGGTGGAGACAAATCAACACTGAGGTTGCTTATTCCCCCCTTTTCAGTAGGGAGCAAAAGAAGCCCTAGAGGCAGGAACAAAGCCCAGCTGTTCCTTAAAAAGTTGGCAGAGCAGATCACTGATTTTCAAGGGACTTCTGAAGAGCATGAAGCTCTGTCACCCCAGCTCTGTCTAAAGCTTCCCTTGGTGCTTTATCAGTTCCATTTTCCTTAGCAAGTGTCTTTGTTGCTGACACCTGTGTCCCCTGAGAGCTCTCTCAAGTGCAGTCTGTGACTCTGAACTGAGGCAGGAGCTGAAGCCACCATGGGTGAGTTAATTCTTTCTGTCTAACTGGGGAAGGGGTCAGTGCTGGTCTGCCCTGGAGGTCTGGTCTGACTCCACAAACCTTGAACACAACTCCTTCTGGCTCTGCTTCTCCATTCCACTTGCTGTGAGCAAAAGCAGCTGCAAGCAGAGCCATCTGTTCATAGGCCTTCACTTCTGCTGGGGCAGCCTGCAGTGCACAAGCACAGATCAGACAAAACAGATCTCACTCATTTCCCTGTGCTACAGCCATGTCAGAGCCTGCTTTCCTCAGTCCCTGGCTCAGCTGGGAGTACCCTGCCGGGAAAATGTTCACTCCAGCTCCTTTCAAAGCTTCTCTGAGGGCAAAAGGACTCATCCATTTTCCTGTGATGTGGGAAAGCACCTTCTCTTTTTCCACCACTACTGAAGACAACATACACTGATTATCCTGTTGTACAAACCAGTGAAAGCAACTTACTGGTCAGGGATGCTCCTTTCTGGTTTAGGCTTCAAATATTGATGTTTTTGCTATACAGGTCTATACCCAAATCATCTGCTACTCTGGGCTGTGACCTTTCATTTACAGATCCTGAAGAAAGCCAGCTTTGTGTAGGAATTCAGAAATGACACTGGTGTACTGATCTGTACACCAATGAACAGATGGATAATCATGAGTAGCTTGAACGTTGAGAGGAAACAAGGAGCATTAGCAGTAGGCTGCTAGAAATCCTTGTATTTCTCCTGGTAGAGTTGGAAGGAGAGAGGAACAGTTTTCAGGTCTCTAACAGGTGGAACAGACCTGAATGAGCACCAGCAGCAAAGCACTGAAACTTTCCAGAGCAAATGCACAGATGCTTTCTCATAGTAAATAACTGAAATTAAATAACCAGTGCAGTGCTCGGGAAGGAAGAGACATTCAAATTGACCTTGTGGAAGCATCCCAGATTCTTAAGCAGGGACACTGTAATAATGATAGGTTTTTTTAACTGCAAATGTTTGATTGAAAGAATTAACAGTACCTTAATTTGTATCTGAACGGTTGCAAAGACTGCAGTAACTGTGAAGAGTCCTTCATCCACACCAGTAGGGTGCAATTCCCAGGCCTGATAGGGCAGGTTCAGGTGAGCATCCTGGAGAAGGGCTACTGTATAAAAGGCACCCATCCTAAAGGAGATGCTCTTTTCTTCTGCTTCATAGGTTATGTTGCTGATGCCATCAGTTCTCCACTGCTGGCCTGGACAAAGAGGATGGAAAGATACAATCTTGTACATGGAAGGCTTCTGCCAGTAATGCTGAAGTAAAACAAACCAAAAAAGTAATAATAATTGATTTGGGGATCTTAAGGTGGTTTTTTTAACACTGAAGTCCCCAAACTATTTCTGGGCTCCAAACTGGCCCTTATATTTACAGCTGGATTGCAACAAGAGTTCAGCTCAGGTATAAATTCCACTATTGAATTTTAAAATAAATTTCTGTCTTAAGTTCATACCTGCAGGCTCCTATCGGGCTACCACAGGCACTTTAAAATAAATCACATTATCAGGAAGCTTCAGGGTTATCTGTACTGCTTCCTGTGTGCCATCTTCAGCCTCTCCTGGGGAATATGGATACAGCTCCAATCCAACATCCAGCAGCTTTGGCAAGAGAGGAAAAGGACAGATAAAGGGTTTATCAGAAAATGCAGGGTTTTTTCCTTGAGTTCCTCTCACCACTGCAAAGTTTTTTAACGGACCATTTAAAAGGGTTTGCTAATGTTGCACATTTCCAACTACAACTTTGAAGGCAACAGAAGAGTAGCTACCCCGAGACCTTGGAACCCTTCCTGTGCTGCTGGAGGCACCCTCAAGGCAGGGTGGCACAGCCCTTTCTAACAGAGCCACAGCCTCAGAAAGCAGGAGCAGCTGGGAGGCAGAAGCAGCTGTAATTCCACCCTGTCCCCAGTGTCAGAGGGAAGGAGAGGTCACAGGGGGCTGGGGATGAACAGCCCAGGGCTCTTCCCCTGCCCTCAGTCCTGCTCTCCGAGTCTGGCTTATTGGGAATTCTGCTTATTAAAGGTTTCACAGATTCACAGTGCAGTCTGGGGAGTAGCTCAGCACCAGAGGAAACCAGAGCACAGTGCCCACATTCCTCAGCCGCCTGAAGAGCCTGGAGCTGGTCCAGCAGTGATTTTTGGTACCACCCTGCTTTTACCTTTCACATATGAAAAACTGATGATTTGCAAACCTTGCCTCGTTAGTTTGCTGCTCAGGAAGTCGTGTCCAGTGCATGTGGCAGCAGTGACAAACCTCAGGAGCAGCTCCCCAGAGGTGCCAGGGCTGATCCCTGTCCTCCCTCACCTCCACCATGCTCCAGTCCCCGACGTCCCGGGCCTGTGGTGGCAGCTGCAGGGCAGCGATGTGGTACACACCCCCCAGGGGCACCAGCTGCTGCACATCAACAACCCTCGGTGCCTCTTCTCTGCCTCCTGCCTCCTCCTGCAGCGGCGCTTCCTCTCCTGCAAAGTTCACCAGACAGCAGGAGTTAACCCGGCGCTCCAAGGCGGCGGCATTTCCCAGCTCTCCTGATCCTCCCGTGTGCTGGGAGCGCTTCACTGCAGCAGCTCAGCCCCATCTGCTGGTGCTCCTCAATCATCCCTGGTGTGGGCAAAGGCAGAGCTGGGCACTGAAAAGCTCTGCTTGCTTTGGGGCTGAGCTTTTGGATTTGTGGCCAGCTCCAAACGCTTTCTATAGGAATAAGGTTTTACTGACAGAATGGGTCTATCATTGCCCGCAGAAGAATTTCACGAGCACAATAATACAGTAGGTTCTGGACGGGTTTAGTAAGATTGTATTGATACGAAAAGAAATGAGGCAAATAGCATATCAAAATAAAAATAAGGCACCAAAAGTGGGCTGAAAATGAAAAACATTATAATTATGAAGAGCAAGAGGGATTTAACATGAAACAGAATTTTCACATAACAAAGATAATCATGCAAAAAAAAAATTATGACAAAAAAAAGAGAAGGAATTTAGGGTTTAATTAGTTGGAAAATGTTAGTAAAAGGCAGAAACGCTGTGGACAAAAATGGCCATAGATATTTTCTTTTAAAGAAACAAACCAGCCCATATCAAGCATCACAGGGCAGAGTACAGGAGATGTTGCAGTTTACAGAAGTCAAGGAAAAAAGCGTTCAGTACTGTAAAAACAGCTAGTGTACTTGTTATGGAATTTGCTTTGAGAGAACGAGATCAAAAAATGGCAACTCTAAAAGTCTGTTAAGCGGAGCTAAATTATGCCAATAGTTTGCAGTTATTTTATTTAAGTCAGTACTACAAAAAGCCTCACTCTTCTTAAATCAAAGGGCACCACCATGTGGGACAAACAAATAGTTTTACTTCCTAAAATTAGGCCCTCTTTTAACAAGGTTTAAGAGCAGGTATCTCACTTTAAGCACCCATTCAGGTAACACTCAGTAACACCCCACACTACACCAATGCCTACCATGATATGCATTGGAATCATCATTTTCTGAGGAAGCAAATCTCCCCAGAGCCTGGCAGATTCATAGAGATTATAGGTGAGACACACAGACATATGTATAATAATACACATATCTATATAAACATGATAAACATGTATATAAGCATAAATAATAAAGAAAAATAACTGAGGGGACAAACTCCATTTTCCTATCTGTCCTGCTATCTCTCCGCATTTAACAATCATTAATAGAAATGTCAACAAAACCCAAGTTTATCAAAACATCCCAATATTTAGAAACTTTGCTCCATTCACGTGGAGATGGTGCAGTGATTCCATGGATCGTGGAATGGCCTGGATTGGAAGGGACCTGGAGCTCAGTTTCATTGTCACAGGTTGGTGGCTGCCCTGGGGGCAGCGTGTCCTGGGATGCTCCCGGGATGCTCCCACTCAGGCAGCAGTTCTCCTGTATCCAGATTGTCATGGGTTTAGGTCTTCAAAAGAGCAGAGCAGTTGTTGGTTGCTGTAAAGTTGTTTATTTGTAGAAACACATCAGTCTCAGAGACAAGGAGTCCGAAGTGTTAAAGTCCATGCTAAAAACTTTCTGGTATAGAGTCCCAATTAGGAGCAGAAGCTGCAGTTTGGTACAGAGTCCTGAGCAGAGGCAGAAATTGCAGCAGCAGCTCCAATCTTCTTCCAGGCAGTGATGATGGCAGTGAGGAGAGAGGGAGAGAGAGAATCTCTCCCCAGTGCACAGATTCTTATTTACAAATTACCCAATGAGCTAAAAACACGAATCTGAAGCATTTCCTCTAAACCTATTAGAATTCTAGTTCTATAATACAAAAGTTTATGCATAACTTGTGCACATAGCCTATCTGCTCTATCTGAAGAATGTAAGCAATATTCTTCCTATATTGCTTTTTATTATTTCTAGAACTATGTTTTTGAGCTCTCACTGAAGCTTGTTTTTGAAGCTTGTTTTTTACACCAGATTCTAAGACTTTTGCTCTTTAAGGCACTTAAAACACATTCTTACTTACTTAAATCTAAAGCTTACACCTCTATTTCATGTCTGAGTGGCTTAATATATTTTAATTTCTCTAAAGGCTTTAATTCAAGCCCTGCATTTTGATCTGTCTCTGAAGAACTCAGAGAGGCCTCTGTTTTTCACACTCCAACCCTCCTGGATCCCAGTGTGTGCTCACTGACCCATCCAGCAGTGGGATGGGAGCACCAGGGACAGACAAGGAGAGGCAGAAAGAGGGAGTGGGAGCAGAGAGGACACAGGAAGAAAAGGAAGAACAGAGTGTAGGATGGAGGTGAAATATAAATAACTGGGATGGGCAGCATGACAGAAGGGGATTAAAAAAGAGTAGGGACAGAGAACAGGACAGATGGATCTAGTGAGAAACAATGGCACAGGGAGCAGGACAGAGCAACAAGGAATAAAAAGGAAATTGAGTGAGGCATGGAGAAGGACAAATAGAAAGACAGAGTGGTAAACACACAGGAAGGACAGAGGGATACAAAGAGGGAAATAAGGACAGAGAGAGAAAATGACCACAACAGGGAAAACAGCAGAGGGATGGAGAAGGAGAGGGATGGGCAGCAGGACAGAGGGTTATAAAGAGAAGAGTACAGGGAGGGAGAAGGACTGAGCAGCAGATACAGACATACAGGCAAAAGGACAGTGAGATGGACAAAGAAATACCATCATGGTTCAGGACAAAGGAAAAAGGAGAGGAAGGAAGAAGGAAAGATAAAGATGCAGCGCTCTCCCTGCTCCAGCTGTGAAACACATCCTGGTGATTCCTGGATTTTATGTCCATCCCGTGGACTGCAGCCTAGTGTCTAAGCCTGGGCTAACACAACTTCACAGGACAGCATTTCGTTTTTCTAGAGGGACTCAGAAAGAAAATTTACTCTGCAGCATTCAAGTAAATCCATGTGATCAAAAGGCAAAAGCTGGATCTTTTGTCTTGTAGAAACTGACACATGACCACAACTCTGATAACACAGATACATTCTAAATGTGCCCCACAAGAAAATGCAGTTTTGCCTGCTTTCTGTCTGTCACTTTGTTTGTTTGTTTGTTTTTTTAAAAAGAAAAAATAGCTGGAATTAAAGACTAAAATGCAGTAGGATTCAAGAAGGTGGAAAAAATTACAGTGAAAAAGAGTTGCTTACTGACTGAGCTGGTGCCTGTGATTCATATGCTGAACAAATTAAGCATGCTAAATCCCAATGGTAGAAGTTTACATCTCATAGAAACAAGCTGTTGAAAAGCTAGGACTGAGAAGAACGTTCCAATGACTGAAGTTCCAAAGAGCACTCCTGTCTAATAAAGTATTTCTTGATATCATGCAGCCTGAAACACTGAAGCTCTGCAGTAGGATTTTTAAAATTGACTGAACCTGACTGAATAGAACGAAACCATTTTTATTACATGGTTTGAAGAACTTATAGGAAAAAACTAGGCTAGATAAGGTAGAACACACTAGTTTTAATTTTTAATATAGCTACCACACAGAAGACCTGTTTTGAAATGCACATGCTTTCAGATGGATAGGATTGCTGGAAAGAAAAGCTGAAGTTTTTTACAAATGCCTGTAACTCATAGACTAAGTATCAAAATTATTTACATAGCATCAGAAAGCTATATTTAATTTTTTGCTTTTCCATCCATTTGGGGAATGTGGAAAGAGCCTCCAGGGCCCAAGATCTGGCAAGGCTGTGAGACTGCAGCACACAAATGCCATGAGCATAGCCTGGTTCCCTAGGAGGAAGATGACTGGAGCTACAGGTATGTTCCATGTTGGTTGTAAGGAAGTGCTCCATTTCAGGACCACAAGACTCAGAGACAGAAAAGAGAAAACTGGCATTCTGAGCAGGCAGCAAAATGCTGGCATTTGTGCCAAGCACATCCTGGAAGTGGTGAGATCTGCTGATTTGAGGCTCTCTTTTGAAAGAGACAGCAGCAGGAGACAGCTCTTCCCTGCTCCCCTGCATCTTCCTGCATCCATACATTGAGCCTGGACCAAGTGCAATTGCAGAGAAAGAGAATATGGAACTTGATACAAGATCCTGCAGAAAGAATCTGCTGTCATTTCGTCACCCAGAAGAAATACAAGGTATTGGATGTTCCTATGGAAAGTCCAGTGTTTTGCTAAAAAGAACAGACTCCAGCTTCTTGAATCTGACACCTAACTACAGGTCAGCAGAACAGAATGTGGGTCCTAGGAGATGGACTGGCTTTGTGCACTGGTCAGGCACTGCAATTGCTCATAATTGCTTCTCCTCTTCCTGACTGCAGACAGCTGAACACCATGGAGTAAATCCTTTCTTCTCAATTCCATCATTCTCCACACCACCCTACTCTAGAAGAGCAGTACAAAACACAGGGGATAAAAAAAACCCCAAACCAAAACACAAACAAACATAAGGATTTCTATATTACAGAACTCTGCTTAAACTTCAAAACTGTTGGGGGACATTCCTCCCACCTCTCCTCTCTGCTACCTGCTTTATGTCCCCCAGCATGGGGTTCATCATTGTTTCTCTGTCATTTGCAAAGTGCCACATCTCAAGGGCCCCAAACCCAATACTTCCCTCCCTCCATTGGACTTGAAGTTCCATGTGGGCCCCTTCCAGCTGGGAAAATTCTGTTCTGTGATTCCAGCACAGGTCCAGTGGACAAGAAGAGGCTGTGTTGCAACAGGATTTCCTACACTCCTGGAAATGATGAGATAAACCTCCAATGGGAAGGAAATATAGGATAAACCAGATAGTTGGTATTCTACACACTTCCTTTGGGAAGACAGACCTGACCTGGGAAACGCCAGCCACATGCTCTTCATTTAGTTTCCATGGCCATAATAACATCACACCCTGGAGCCACTCTAGGTAGTGCTGCAAAGCAAATTATGTCCATTAGTTTACAAACTGAGAGCCTGAAACCACTTTAGAGACACAGATATGCACATATCTGTCTATCTAAAGAGAATATTTAATTTTCCATGAATACATTTAGGAAGCCTGGAATGAGAGCTGGCTGAACTTGCTCAATGGATTCTCCTTTCCAAAGGCAAAGGCAGTATTTTGTTCAGTGGGTTAGATCCAAACAGTAAACAATAACCTGAACTGCTCAGCTGAAGGGAAGGGTTTCACTTCTAGTGAGAAACTCCTTTGAAATGACCCTATTTTGTGTCAAAAATACACACCCTTTTGAGTATTATATGGTTTTATGGAGCAGATTTGGGGAAGGGCCTTAGGGGGAACCTGGTCCTGTGAAGAACTGGTTCGACTGCTCCTGCCTGCTCTCCAAAACCGGCTGAATTTGGAAGGATCATGGAATCATAGAATGGTTTGTGTTGGAAGAGACTTTAAAGATCCCACTGGCCCTTCCTGGGGCACAGCCATGCACAGAGATGGGGAGGAGACACTCCACTGCCTTGCAGCCTCTCTTTATTTGTTTGGATCGTGACAAGATGATTTACTTTATCTACAAATATCCCTCTGGCACAGGGAATAATGCACTGGATCATGTTCCTGGGTGAGGTGATCCCCTGGCATCATTAGGAGAGGAAAGAAAATGGGGTCTGCAAGTTCACACATCATTGTGTAAGTGACCTTAAAGTAATTCCATGTCCCTCCTTGCTCTCAGGACAAAGCAGGAACAGTCAATTCCCTTCATTTTGTTGTGATTCCCAGGCTGAGATATAGCACCCTCAAAATCCACATCCTGCAAAAAACCTCTCAGGCACACAGGAGTCAGTGGCTTTTCTTTTCTGCTTTTTTGCCCCTCAGCCTTTCCTTCATTTTTCTTCAGAAAAAAAAATGCTTTTTCTTTTAAGTGGGGGAAGGATTTGAGGATTAAGAAACTGAAAACTTTACTGCTGTTCCTTATTATGCTGGGGTTCCCTTTGTTTTTTTTTTTTTATTTCTCACACTTGTTTCACCAAAAAGAGCTGTGCAAGACAGGCATTTGAAGTCACCACTGCTATTCCAAGCACACAGTGTTTTTCCAAGGCCTTTGGAAGGGGCAGCCTGACCTGGCAGCCA
Organism: Acridotheres tristis; assembly: GCA_037013685.1. Taxonomy (NCBI): domain Eukaryota; kingdom Metazoa; phylum Chordata; class Aves; order Passeriformes; family Sturnidae; genus Acridotheres; species Acridotheres tristis. Next base: position 64,851,913 of record CM072885.1, read on the forward strand.
GTGGACCATGCCATGATTAGCTGCCATTAAGCTGTGCAGGTGAAATGATCTGCCTCCTGTGGCAGGACAGGCAGGATCACCTGGGACATGCCATGGAACTCCTTGGCTACATTGCTCAGGAGCCTTGTGACATTCCTTCAGGGTGGGACAGAGGGGACAGCTGGAGCTGCAGAGCTGGGAGCTGTAGGAAGGGTTGAGGAGCAGCATCCTGTGCAGGACCAAGATGTGTGCAAGGACATGTTCTGTCTCCGCAACTGGGACACCCTCTGGACACACAGGGATGCTGAGGAGGAGCTGCTCTTGCAGGGATCAATGAGGTATGGAGCAACCAGACCAACTCCCTGAGCAGCTTTCTGTGGGTGATGTTACCCCACAGAATCCTGTTGGAGCAATGAGGAGAGCTGGGTTCTGGAGTGGAAAAGAACAAGCAGAATTCACCAGGTGCATCGTGCAGGTGTGCAGCAACTTTGTGCTGACCACAGGAACTCAGGGCACACAGGCAAAACCCTGGCCAGATTATCCAAATATGTTGTGCAAATCCAAGCATATTTTCTTTTGTACTGTAATAATCCTATTGATTGGTTGATTTAGTGGGTGGAAAACCAGAAGTGAGCCAATAGGGGGAAACAAGTAAATGCCTCTGGGTGGCTGAGATCACACTGCTAGATCTCCAGCTGGGACACAAACCTGCATCCAGCACCGAGCCTGAGAGAAATCCTCAATGTCCAAAATTTGGAAGCTAATATCTGGGATACAAAGATGCCCCTGTGCCTGCAATGTTTCAGGTGTCCTCAAGGCCCCAGGAAGGCAGGAGGGGTCTCCACTGTTATTTTTACAGATTAATGGAGTATGTAAGAGCACCTCTGGGCTCAGTGACCATGACAGCTGAGAGAACTGGCTCCTGCTCCTGCCATGCTGGCAGCCACTCCAGGGAGAGCATTGGGAAGCCCCTTTGGAGCTCTCATGGTTCACAGCCTGGTATGTTGAGAGGCTGCCCCAGGTCAGCTCCTGTTTGCTTTAATTCCCTGCTCTTTTGGGAGCTGCTTCCCAGGGGTCTGCAGCTGCCTGCAAGGTGAACAGGAGGGGCTGGCAGCAGGTAACCTGTGTGACAGGGCAGCTCCTGGACCCTGCACCCTGCCCTTGGCAAAGCCTCCTTCCCTGCAGGTCTCTGTGCCATTGTTTATCCCCGTGCTCCCGTGGTTACCTGTGCAGCAGCAGCACCGAGGTTTTTGGATGGTTGTCCCTCCTCAGGGGTGCTGGCAGGGCCATTGCCCGCTGTGGGAGCAGTGGGGTCACCGTGCTCTGGGCAGGAGCACCAGCCCTGGGCAACAAGCAGTGCCTGGCCACAGCACTGGCTCTGGAGCTGAACAGAGCAGAAGGGCTGTAAAACACAGGAGAAGCTTTGCCCAGTGCCTGTGGTGTTTCTGGTTGGAGAAGTGCAGCCCTGGAAGTATTTAGGGAGCAGGGAGGACAGGGGGAGGATGCACTGAGAGAGACCAGCCTGGCCATGCTGCAGCTGCCTGCCATCCACACCGAGAATATTCCCAGCTCAGCCACTCTGGAAGGAGCTGGAGCTGCATTTTTTTAGGTGCCTTTACTCACAGCCTACAAGGGCTGGAAAGAGGCTGGCACAGGGGCTCTGCGCTTGGCAAGGGATGGCTCCAGGGGGGAGATCTGGGCTGTCAGTGCTGATGCACTGCAGGGAAGTCCCCACTGTCACTGCTCCCAGGGCCAGGTGCTTCATCACAGACAGAACGGGAGCTGTGGCCCCTGCTCATCCTGGCATTTGCCACCTTAGACTGGAAACCTGGGGAGGGTGTGAGTTTCTGTGCTTCCCTTGGAAATTGAAACTCCAGCTTGGGAAAGATCCTCTGGACTTCACCTGCTCTCGACACTCACAGGAGTGGCCTCTCCTGCTGACCATCCCCAAAACACCACTACCACTGTGCACAGCTCTGCTGCCTTCAGCTTCACTTCATTTTAGGTTCATTTTATTTTGGTTAACCTACTCCAGATTGGCTGTTATTTTCTCTCTGGAGCCAGGGAAAGCAAAACTGTGCAGTGCTGATGGAGGCTCTCGGAGGAGCCGCCTGCGGTGGGCGAGCCCTGAGCAGCTTCAGGGAAAATGTGGTCACTGCATTGTCACAGGGCTGTGACACGGCCACGGGTCCCCTCCACCAGCTCAAAGGATACACCTGCTCCGGGCTCTTCAGCCGGGAAAACGGAGTGCCTGTCTTTGCTGTCTGCACTTCCCGGTGATGGCAGTGTGATTAATCCCTAATTCTGCTGTAGCCAAGGGTGTTTTTCATCCTCCTCTGGGTTTAAGGCAGCCCTGCCTGTTGGCAGGTGAGCACTTGCCTCAGGCACTGGTCAGGATTACCAGCCCTGCCGTGTTTACCGACTCCATGGCTACTATGAAAAACTACTCTGGTTTTCCTGCCCGCTCCTCCTTCCTTATCAGTCCAGGGGTGGCTAAGGATGAATGATTTGAGGTTACGGCAAATATTACACCCGTGCTACCAATTCTGCTTTTCAAATGGAAATCAAACAGAATTAAAGCTGACACAATGGCCAGGAAGGACGCTGGCGCTGTTGAAAGACCATTAAGCTTTAAGGAGAGGATGAGTTGCAGAAAACGTTCCGTAATTAACTTCAGCCACCCACAGCCTGCTGGAAACCCGGAAAACCTCAGTAAACATGGGCAGTTCTGAGTGTGAACAAAAGGACTCTATTTCACCGGTTAAATACTCCCTCTAAACTTGGTAGGTGCTGTGTGCTGGTATTGGTTGTCTCAGGGGGAGTGAAAATCTCCCGTGGACCTGTTTTTCCCTGGTATTTTGGTGGGTTTGTTGATCCTGCTCTCATGCCCCATCCCAGAGCGGAATGAGTTTCCCTGGGGATGAGTAGTTTCTGCTTTGCGTAAGTGTTGTGGGATTTTTGGCTCCTACAGCACCTCTAGCACCTAGCAAGGTCAGTGCTTAAGCATCTGCTAATCCTTGAGACTTGGGCTCTGGCCTCTGGCTCAGGAGTCTGGAGCTCTGCCCAGCCAGACCAGTGCGGACTGAAATGGGACTAAGGAGGGATGCCACCAACAGGAAAACCAGACAGGTCTGCTGGAATTCACCCAGACAAACACGAAACCCCTTGCAACACACAAAGAAGGAAAAAAACATCTGTTAAATGATATTGTTGTGATCTGGCTGATGAGCACGCAATGTACCCATGCCTATTCCTTTACCTGAGGATTTTTGCCCGTTTCACAAACTAGTTTTGGTGGCTCAGAAATCTCAGGCAGCCATACACACTACTTTCAAACTGGTACAGGTTTCCTATCAAAACGGTTCACCTCCTTCAAGAGGAAACATTTAAATGAAAATGTCCAAATCCCCAACGCTCCAGCACTCAGACTAGACCATCTTCTTTCTTGCATTAGCACATTGGAAGAGTAGCCCTGCATCAATGATGAGCCAGGCATGTTTTTTGAAAATGGACTTTCACATCTATATTTATATTCCTAAATGTATTTTCCTTCCAAATAGCCTCTGAGTAAAGAGTAATGCACATCTGAAGAGTCATGAAGTGCTGTAATACAGCAAATATCCTTAAGGACCAAGGGAGGAACAAAAGGCTTACAATGACCTTTATTTGTGTAGGAACACAGGGGTCAGTTGGGTTTAAGGTGTCCTCACTGTCTTATTTCCCTCCACACACCATGGTGGGCTCAGTGTGAAGCACAGAGCATTTTGTCTTGCTGTACCAGAACTGGGAAGTGCTGCAGCTGCTTCCCTTCCTTTAGGAAAACTCCACTTTGTGGCCGTGATTGTTAACATCAGTCTGACAAGAAACAAATGTTTACAAATAGATATAAACAAGGGGGTGGGGACAGTCAAAGGCTGGGCATTTGTAACTTGATTTCGGTTATCAGGATCACCTGATTTATGAGAACTGGCAGCTCTATTGACCACAGAATTACAGGTCTGGGTTCTTATTAGTAGCTATGAAATTTGGTTATTGCTGTAATTGGTGGAGTTACTTGGGGATTTTCCAGTGATTCAGGGCTTTCTGGCACTTTTTTTCAAACTGGGGTTCTGGCAGGAAGAAGTGACTTTTAATGAGTATTGAAACTAAAAGGAAATATGTTGAGGTGAATTAAAAATACACAGCAATTTAATAAATTTTACATTTTCTATGTAAACATTTTCTCTCCAACTCAAAACAAATACTTCTTTTGAAACAGCATTTGAATCTTGAATATGGTTAAATCTATTTAAATGTAAAAGTAAAATTATTTTGTACAATCAGCATGACACTTTACAATCTGATCCAACCCAATTTGACAGTGATGATTAATTCAATACTCTCTAACTTTGGGCTTGGGCCAGGGAAAGCTTTTGCAATCTCAGGTTCCTATAGAAAGGGACAAACAACTACTTCATTTCCATGTACTCAAATGTTTCCAGGTCTCCCTGCTGCCAGCTGTAGTTACAGGGGATTTGCCCTTAGGGATTCTTGGAATGGGCAGAAAGCTGAAGCAGAGACCTGCTAGACCATTATTGTGCAGAGCAGGGGGCTGCTGGCCTTTTGTCTGTGGTAGAACACCTCACTTTGGGTTTAAATTATGTAGCAGCCATCCTGCTTTCTCTCTGAGGGTGCCACACTGTTCCAATTTCCCTCACATCACATCTCCATTATTAATCCACTTGCTGGACATGATGTTTATTATCACAGTTGACTCCACTGGCAAAATGTATCAGAGTGCATAAACCAGGGTTGGTGCACGCTGATCAATAAATATTATAATGTCCTAATGCCTCTAAAAGGATTTATCTGTTTCTGCCAACTTCATTTTTTTTAAAAAAAAGCTCTTGGTGGAGGCTCGGGAACTTCATTCCAAGGTGTCTGCTAGCAAAGCACTCACAGTTTTATGCTACTTCTTTCCTCTCACAGAAACTTGATCAAGAAAACCTGGGAATAGGAACACACTCCAGTGTCAATCCCATTGAGGCAGATTGGGAATACCGTGGCACAAAAAAGGCAGGTGTTTTAAGGGTCTCAGTCTGCAATCTGGCTCCTGGCAGGAGAACACCAGACAAGGGCTGCTGGCTGCATCCCAAGAGGGTTTGTTCTCTGTTTTTCCAAAGAGAGGGAAAACTTCTATTTGGCTAAAACCCAAGTCAGAAGAGACAGCAAGAGAACAGCTGAGGTTGAAAAGCATGAGAGAGGAGAGCAGATATGAGTGTCCTTCAGCCCAGCCAGGGTCACCACCTGCAGCACCCCATGAGGAGCTGCTGGATGGAAAGGCAGGAGCAGTGCTGCACCAGACCCCCTGTGCCTGCAGGAGACTGCCCTCAGGCAGGAACAAACAGCCCAGAGGGCAAAATCACACCCTTGGTTATACCCATTTACCATGCTGAGCCTTGCAGCTCGGTGAACATCTGGGCTGAACCTGTCCTCCAAGGAAATGGTCCGGAAAACATCTGGGAGACTGATCCTGCGAGGGCTCAGCATGTATGAGATCTGGGAGACTGCTGGCTGCCTGCCTTCCTTCCATCCCCTGAGCTGTGTGCAGGCAGCCCTTGGATGTCCCCCCTGCCCTGCCGTGTCCCCAGCCCTCTCCTGGCACAGGACGGTGCAATCTAATCACCAGGTACCAGCCACACCGTGCCCTTCTCCCTTCCCTCCTCCCCTGAGCCCTTCACTTGTGCCAGGCTGGGAGAGCAGTGCCGTGACTGCTTTCACAGGAATCAGTCCCGTGGAAGCTCTTTCCAGCAGCAGGGCTCAGCCCTGGCCAGCAGCTGGCTGGTTTATTTGAGGCAGGGACAAGCAGAAGCCACCTGTATCGTCACGGCAACCCCTCCCCAGAGGCTTTCCCCTCCCAGGTCACACTGAAGTCACCTCACCGGCTGACAGATGACATAAGGGAACATGACATGAAATGCGATGACATGAGGGAACTGCTCATCGAACCAAAACCGGACCAAAAGCTTGAAAACTGTTTTACTGAGGCGATTTGAAGCTGTGAAACTAGTTCAGAGGTGATGATGCTACTGCCTTGATGGGTGCTTTGGAGGCTGATTTACACCTTGTTATGCTCTCCACGGGGACTCGGGGTGGATTATTTGCTTCCCACACCCGGACCTGGCTCCTTCAGATCCCGCATACCCCAGCCCAGACCTGTGAGTGGTGCTGGATGGCATCCTTGGAGTACTGCCCCCCACTCAAGCTTCAGGAACTGATGGTGAAACAGCCCGGAAGCACACGTGTGATCTGAATTCTGCTGGCTGGATACATCTCCATGTCCAGAAACTAAGATTTTACCATTCCTACTGTAGTAGCCCCAGGGGATATAAATGCTGGCTCTGGCATTCTTGCGGAGAGAAGTCTGGGCTCCAGACTCTCCTTCCCCACTTTGTCACTTTCCCACGGGCTATCTGCGTGTGGCAATGCTGCAGGTACTGCGCTTGCCCTACGAGCCCCCACAATCCAGCTGCTGGCTCCTGAATGCTCCCATGGGCTTCACAAACCCCATCGTGCCTCCCACTGCATCCGAGGGCTGTTCTCACCCAGGGACCAGGCAAGGAACGGCATCCAAGCAGGATGCTCCAAGGAGGATGAGCATTGACACCTTCAGTAGCAGCAACTCTCATTAATTTAAATTTTGCTCAGCCGCTCAGACAGAAATATCTTGAAATCTCTTTTAACTTAAAATTTGATTAAGACCTGCTCTGATAAAAGAAATAACACCTTATCAGCGGAGAGAAGCAATTTCTGATTATTTGGTTGCGGGGAAAGCTTTTTTGTTTCCAGCGGTGTCGGTATTTCTGTGGTGGAAAGGTTTGTCACAGGTACATTTGTAACACATTGGTAACACATAAATACCGTGGGAATCAAAACACTGGGCTGGAAGGCATCTCTAAAGAATTCGTGTTGAACTCTTGTTTCAGGTAGGATTATCTGTCTAAACTATTCTTGATTATCACCTAACCTGCTTCGCAAACTCTCTGATGATTTTCCAACTCAATTTACTCCACCCTACAGCAGCCTAGCAGTCAATTGTGCTTTTCTAAATGAAAGCCCAAATTTCCTTTCTTTGTTCATGCTCATTAAGAACTTGTTAAGCAATCATTGCCAGGAATAATTTAACAGAAAAGTTCCTCCTGCTTGAGGGTACGTTGGAAACTTGCTTTGCAACACGTCAGCAGCTCAGGTACGGGCTGCCCCTTTTTTTTTTTATTGTTTGCTTTGTTGGTTTTTTTTTAAACTAAAATTTTCGGTTTCCCATCTTTAGTGACTCGCGTTCCGCTTTCTAGATGAGCTCCCTTGGCGTCACAGGTGTGGGAAGTTTCCGCCTTCCCCTGCTCCTCCTCCTGTCCATAATTAGCGGCCCCTGAGGTCGGGATGTCTCTGCCCAGGGTGGGTCACCCCTGCCACGCCACTCGAGCGAGACAACACAGGTACAACTGCTCGGCTTACCCGGCTGTGGGGTAGAGCACAAACTCCTGGAAGGGGGAAGGAGAAAGCGAGGTGGTGGTGGGGAGGGGGAGGAATAAAAATCTTTAGTGCTATTTGAAGTGGCACATTGGGAATTCAAAACCCCAGAGCGCCCGGCCGGCAGTGCCGGGGGTGGGGCCGTTCCGCGGGGCACCGCCACCGCCCCGGGGTTCGGGGAGGGGACAGGTCCCTCTCGAGGGATGGACCCGACCCGACCTGTCCTGAGGGGCGGCCCCAGGACAGACATCTCGGTCTGGTCCGGCGGTGCGAGCGGCGGGGGCGGTGCTGGCGCTGCCGGACGGAGCCGCGCTCTCGGCAGAGGTGAGCCCGGAGCTGCGGGGGGATGCGGGGCTCCGCTCGGCTGGACCGGGGCTGGCCGGCTTTGGCCTTCGTGTCCCGCTCGGGGAAAGCGGTGTTTTAGCACGGGGAAGGTGCGGATCGGAGCGGCAGCGGGACCCTGGCAGCGCCGGGCCGGCTCCGTGCGGCCAGCGGGGCTCTGCGGGGCAGCTCTCGGCGCTCCCTCCCGGAGGGCAGGCGGCGTTTCGGCCGCGGGGTGTGGAGGGCAGCCCCCCCCCGGGTCCCCCGCACCTGTGTGAGGTCTGTGAGGCTCGGGCAGCGTTCTCGGGGGCAGTGGCGATAGGGCGAGTGATGGAGGCAGCTCGCAGCCGTGCCCACCTGTGCCGCAGGCTGGCAGGGCTCCATCCTGCCCCAGGAACACCGGTGGGACGCTGGAAGGTCCGGGAGGGTGGCAGCAGTGGGAGGACGAAGAGGAACGGGTCAGCTGGGAGGGAGAAAAGCGGAATTCCGCTCTGCCAGCGGTGACTAAGAGGTCTGGCTTGGCTGAGAGGGTGGAAAGACATCACAAATTGTGAGCGGGGAAGGTGCCGTTGGCTGCCGTGTTCCCGGGCAGACGTGCTCTTGAAAACGTCGGAGTCTGGACAGGGATAAGGTCTGAGGAAGAAAGATGGAGATTCACAATAGAACTGTAGGAGAGGAGGAAGAGAGCACCTACGAAAGAGACATAAAAAAATACACAAGTCTTGTAACTGTAGTAACCTAAAACTATTATTGCTGCTGAAAAAAGGCGAGTCTAGAAGCTTTGGCTAAAAATGAACCATCCTGGTTTAGCGAATATGTGGCTTTCTAATGCGTGAGAGGTTTCCCAGAATAGACAGGATGTTTCTTAACTCTGAAGAAGCCGGTGGTTTTGCACTATTATCCATCGGGTTTGTTGCAATGGAAGCCAGAGGAGCAAATCTCAAGAAACTCAAATAGCCCTGTATTTGGGTTTTGTAGCAATCCCAGCAGCATCTCGAGTCAGTGGCGCTCTGCAGGAGGAAGCACTGACTGGTGAGGCGCCTGTGAACGCCCTTCTCTTGTTCATGTGCCCTGTTTGGCAACACACAAATGGCCATTACCCTCGAGGGCAGGAGTGTGTGAGGTTGAGTGAAAAACAGTCTGCGTGCCAGGTTTAGCGTTAGGTGTGCAGTTCAGGGAGCAGCTGTCCCTGTGCCTCAAGGTTTCCTTCTCATGGGATTTCTACTGACTCTCGAGGCATTTGCTCTCTCCATCCAGTGGTGGCTCTAATGAAGTTTTTCCTGTTCAGGGACATCATTGTGCCAAGTTACCACACACTGAAGTTCAGTGACACCAGAAGTATGCAGCCTCCTGGATGCCTCCTGTAAAATCTTCCTGTGCCAATTTGTGTCTGTCTCACCGGTACCTGTGCCACAAGGAAGAACATTGAAGCTTTCAGTAGAAGCAGCCTTTTCTGCTTTAGCAAGGCTGGTCACAGCAGGTTCAGAGAAGCACAAAAGAGCCTGAGGAGGGAGGGAGTAGGGCTACTTCCTTTAGCAGCAAGCAGCCATCTCCTTGGTTTTGTCATCAGCAGATACTTTGGCATGAGGCGTTTATGAGTAATTCTTCCATCTCACTTTGACTTTGTTTGGTCTCTAGTATAGGAGGAGCCTCTGTGCCAGTCACAGTCACCATAGGAAACCATATAGCACAGTCACCATAGGAAACCTGTTCCTTGTGTAGAGGTGAGGCCAGGGGAGCCTTGCTGTCAGTGCCCTGGTGGTTTGGATCAAGTTCAGTATGTGATGGCAGGAGAGACTGGGGACACCCCTCTTGTCTTTACTGGCAGCCCCCAGTAAATCAGAGTAGCAGTGCTGTTACTCAGCTCCCTAAGGGTTGTGCTTCCCAGGTTTGTCAAAAACTAGGACTGTGTCTTCTGGCTTTGTGGTTCCTTCCTCTGCTCTCATCGGGGAGGTGTGTTTTACTCCTGATCAAATTAACACTAAAACTCCTCAAGTTGCTGGGTTGTTCAGGTTCCAGAACAGATTCACAGATCATCTTTTGGGTGGTGCTTTCACTGGGAAACAGGTGATACACTACCAACTAACTTCTTGTAACTCATTTCTTAGTGTCTTTACTGACTTTTACAAATATCTTAAACTGGGGCTGAGAACTCTGCCTAACAGCTTAAATGAGGTCTGGTGGAACTTCAGATTATGGAATTGTGAACCAACCACTCCCCTGTCAATGAAGGATTAAGTACAATCGTGTTTATTTAGATTTTTCTCTTAGAAAGGAAAATGTTCATGCTCTCTTCTGTACAATTGCATAACGCCTCCTGTCTATTCAAGGTTAATGTCTCCCAATCTTTAATAAGTTCAGCCTTGCAGTTGCGCTGTCAGACAGGAAAGTACTTCCTCAATACTCATAGGAGGAAAGTTGAGACACAAAAACAACCCCTGAGATCCTTGAAGAAATTTAGACCTCAACTTCACTGCCATTTCAAATCAGAGGTGACACTTCCTGCTTCAGTTCTAAGTGACCTGCTCCTTGGTCTGTAAGAAACCTGTTCCAGAGCAGCAAAATAAACAGAAATCCCCCAAATCCATGTGTAGTCTGCTGTTAGATCGTTTTTCCTTGCAGTTAGCATTGATACTGTGAATTAACAGAATTTTCTCACTTCCTGATCTGGGGGAATTCTGACTTCTGTGTTTTCATGGTCTTCTTGGATGTGCCACCAAAGGGCAGCTCCTTTTCTAGCTGTGTGCCAGTATTCTCTTGAGCTGTGAGGGTTAAAACAGTGTTTAGTCTTAAATTTTATACCCCAGCACACAAGAGCCTGCATGGCTTCCTACAGAAACACAGTAACAGGAAACTACTGTTTGGAAGCTGTTGGTGGCATGGAGCTGTATCAGTTTCCCAGCTCGCCCAGTGCTAGCATCTGTCCTTTTGTCTCTTTGCCCTTTCCAGCAGCTTTAGACAGTCAAATTCTGCCATCCCTTTCATTTTAAGTATTGATGAGGGGTTTATGTAGTTGCTTCCTGAAAACTAAAGGCTGTGAGGTACAAAGTTACTCCTTTTGGTTAAAGAAGACCTAAAAGATAGTCTACAAAAAAACGTGTTGGGAAACTTTTATTGACAGGGTGCTGAGAGTGATTGTCCTGTGTTCTTCTGGGTGGAAAGCAAGATACCAGAGCTTTCTCTCCTGTTGTGCAATGGCATTTTCTGTCTTGTCTCACAGCTCAGGGTTTGTGGGCTGGTGGTCACCTCAGATTCCTGAAGCCGTCATTCAATAGCTGCTGCTCCCAGTGTCTCCTGTGCTGGGCTCAAGGGCTGTGGCAGAGTGGGGAGGAAGGTGTTGAGCAGAACAGTTTTGGGGAATTATGTAACTGCCATGAGAAGTAAGGGGACCACAGCTTATCCTGAAGGGAGTGGATGAAGGTTCAAAAAAAAAGAAAATGAGAGGTGGGCTTCAGGTTACAGCAGTTTTTGAGCTGGGGGGCAGGTTACAGCTCTCACCTCATTGGCGTTCTGTGTTCTGCAGCAGGGAGGGCTGGCTTTGCTGCTCTGCTCTCATGTCTGATAGGTGCAAGTAAATCTTGCCTCTCCATTCATGAAATAGGCACAGAAATCTGAGGAAGGCATCAAACTATAGTGTTTTGTTTGTATTTATGAGCCTTCACTAACAAACACTCAAGGTCATACGAGATCCTTGTGAGGACATGCAGAATCTTGCATTTCAACAAGTAGTCTTGAGACTAGCAACAGTGTTTTGTAAAGTTAATCTTCCTGGGGCTTTTTGGGTAATCCCAGGTATCCCTGAATAGTGGAGAGCAGATGTCACCAGAGGGCTCTCCTGGCCCACACCTTAGTGGCCTGGCCCTGGCCGAGGGGGAAGCTGATACCTGCACAGCTCCCTGGAGGGCTTTGGGAGAGCTGCAGGGCAGAAAAGACACTTCCTCACTAGCCCTCTGAGTAGAATCACAGAATCAGCTGGGTTGGAAGGAACCCACAAGGATCCTTGAGTCCAACCCCTGGCCCTTGACAGGACACTCCAACAATCCCACTCTGGGCTGAGAGCATTGTCCAAACACTCCTTGAACTTTCTCAGGCTTGTGCTGTGATCAAATCCCTGGGGAGACTATGCAGTGTCCCAGTATCCTCTGGGTGAAGAACCTTTCCCCAAAAACCACCATAACCCTACCCTGGCACAGCTCCAGTTGCTCCCTCCAGTAGTTCAGCCCTGTGTTCATTTGAGCAGGCAGTCACTATTTCAGTGTTAGAAATCTCTGCTGTTGATCAGGCAGGTGAATTCTCCGTGTGAGTGCCATGTGGAGCATGAACAGTATGGAATTTTCAAAGGATGCATTCAGGGAGGTCACCAGTGATCTTGATATGCCCTGTTTGAGCTAAGTGCAAATGGGATATTCTCATGAAGTGTGCAGAAGTGAACAGAACCAATTGCATTAGTTCTTCTTGTTCCATATGCATTGGTGTCAGGCTATTGGTATGCCATGTTCCATATGTTTTGGTATTTCTCAATGAACAGGAAGTTATAATTCAGGCACAGGGTGTGTAAAAAGTCAAGGCTTTTGAAATGTGGAAAGGACAGTACCTGGTGCAGCCTTGGGAAAGGCCCTGTGATTCCCCCTTAGGCTGTGGTTGTGGGAATGGCTTCACCCAGCCTGACCTGCAGCCACTCCCACGCAGTCCATAGTGCTGGGACAGGACCAAAGAAGCACGGATCCAAACACGAGTGCCCAGCCCATCTCTCTGCTGCAGACTGCCTCATTCTGAGTATTTCTAGAGACTGGCCCTGACCACAGCTCTCCACAGCACGTGGTAGCAATTCAGAGTATTAGTTCCTATTTCTGCTCTTGGCAAACATGCTGGACTGGAAAGAGCAAGGGGGTAAAAGCAGAAGGTGCAGTGCAGGGCAGTTTTGACTGTGGTCTTTGGAAGGAAACAGCCCACATGCTTTGCTTTGACAATTTGTGCAGTCCGTAGTTCTAGGAGGGTTTTTTTCTAATTTATTCTTGATGAAAGCTTTGAAATCTTGAATTTGCCATTGTGCTCAAAAGGAAGAAAATGCCTGTCCGCACCTGCTCTGAAACACAGTAACTAGGAACTGATTTATGTAAACTTTCAGCAGCTTTTTTTTTTTTTTTTCAATTTCACTTAAGGGTGCCTTAACACCAAATATATTTGCTGGGGATTACACCCACTGGTTACTTCTAAATTGCCTTAGCTCTAGAGCCAAGATTAGTATGTTTAATTTTGGTGCACCAAATGTTATTTAAAAGTCTGCCGTGACAATTATGCTCTTATTCTAGCTTGAGATTTTAAGATTGTGTATTTTCTTGTGATTTAATATTTCCATTGGTTTTTAAAGGAAAAGCTTGAAAATAAAAATCCTTGGCCTTCTGGGAAAAACAAAAGCAAGGGCAAAACCTGTTGGCAGGTAGGAATGGAATCATAGATTTTCTCCATGAAGCAGCAGCAAAAATACTCTGGATCTTTTCTAATGTTCATCTGGGAAAATATCCTGGACTCGGTATCAAGGCCCATATTTAACAAAGCATTTAAACCCAGTGTTTCACCTGACCTATGCAGAAATGCCCTAAACTTGTCTTTTATTACCTGGAGTGAGTTGCAGCCCTGTCTGCCTCTGGACAATCTGGGATGGATGTTCTGTGCTTTACTGAGCCAACAGGACTTTGCTGCAGTGGGTAACCAACCCTTGGGGTTGGAACAGGATGGGGCTCTGGCAGTGTGTGACAGCTGGGATTGCTGCTGGGATGTGGCATATGGTCCTGTACAGCAAGTGCCCCACGAAAAGACTTTAAAAAAAAAAAAAAAAAACAAGTTTATTCCTTGCTCTGTGTGCTACAGGAAAAGCACTCAACAGGTCAGTCCCTGGCCTGGTGGGAAGCACAGCCTGGGTGTGGTGAGTGAGGACCTGGCTCTTGTCTCTGGCTGCTGTGATACCTCTTTGCTCCCAAGTCATCTCTGTGTTGTCCCAGCAAAGTCCTAAAGCGCCTCTTTCTGACAGGGCCTGGGAACTTATTAATGTTTGCTTTGCTTTTTAGGCAGTCACAAAGTACTGCTAAGGTAAAAGCAGGAGCAGATTTCAAGCAAACACAGCTGCATGTTTGCATTGGTGTGGCAGTCATTCCTGTGCTTGTGGTCTTTCCTCTTGCTTTGTTTCCTCCATTAAAACTGCTGGATGGAACCTTACAGCTGCATCACTACCAGCTGCTGTGTAGCTTCTGATGAGACTTCTTCAGATATGATGGGAAGTAATGGAGCTTTTGCTCTGGCTTCAGAGGTGTTTGCAGTGCCCCAGAGGACCCTGTGGTTTCCTTCTTGCTTTCACTGCTGGAACCTGCTGCTCCTATTTACTGCCTGAGATAGTTCTATATTTCTCTCCTATTAAGCTAAGGAGTGTCCTTTAAAAAAATCAAACCAGATTATAGCTATTTCTTTGCTGCTTGAGAGGGAGAAGTACTGAGGGAGCAGCAGTGCTCTTAACTACTCTCCCCCACAACTATGCTCCAGTTGAGCTGTTGTGTGGAAACCAAACCCTCAGGAAAGCTCCATATTTATTTTGTAGGTAAAGTTTTCTGCCTTGGATTACTGAGATAATCCCCACTTTTTTGGCATCTTCTCCTTAGGCTGGTTTAGTTGCAACACAAAGCCTTGCTTTCTGGGAAGTCTTCACAGGTATGTGGCAGTGCTGTGGTGTCCCCATATTCCTGTTTAACTGGTAGAGAGCCCTTTGGTACATGCTAAGGAGCTGCTTGGGACAAGCTCTTGACAAATTTAAGCAAATAATAAAATATGGGATGGGATGCTATCAATAAACTCTTGGAAAGACCTTTGCGTTCAAGTAAATGATGACATGGCACTTAGGATCTATTGTCTTCCTTCTTTAAAGAATTTCTAAAGAATTGGACAGGTACCTTTTGGAAATTGATGTTACCACAAAGGGAAGGGAAATAAATATATGAGTCATTCAGTAAGTCAGTAACCCTCACCACCTAATTTCTTTTATAACCAGTTTTGTTTGCACTAGGTAGTGAAGAACAGCTCACCAATTGGTAATCCAACATTCAAATCCAAGTTTCACCTTTACAGGAAGAAAAAAAAACCACTTCTGTATTGAAACATTGCAAAGTACTCTGTATGAGGCAGAATCTGCAGGGTTTGGGAGTCAGGGGCAAGGGCTGTGATTCCAGCTGGTTCCAACCAGCGCCAAATTAGAAAAACTCAGCCCATTGCACACCAAAATTGCAGCTGGTCAGAGCATCACACTCTGCCTCTGCTTGAACATTTTTATGAAAGGCTAGAAGCTGCTAGGGATAGGATTGCTGTTTCTAGTATCTGTATGGACAGAAAGTGTGTGTTACCCCTTCAGAGTCCCAAGGAAAGCAGAAGGGCAGATAACCTGGAGGTGGCTACTCCCAGGGCTGCTGACCAGGTGTCTTGGTTTGAAAGACAGATGTCTGTTAAGAAAGGCAGGAGCCTCTCTTTGAAATAGAGAATGTAAATCCCCTCCCTCTAAATTATTATAATTTTGAAATTAAGGGGGCTCTCGGGCAAAGATATGGGAATAGGAATAATAGCTTTTTACTAGGAAAATTAAAATAGAAATACAGTATTACAAAGAACAAACCCAAAACACTGACAGAGTCACAATAGAACCTGACACCCCATAAGTCATTCAGGGTGTTGGTAGCAGTCCCATTAAATGGTGGCTGCATCCTCCTGCAGTGACACGTGTGGTTCTGTTGAAGCAGTGCTCCTGTAAAAGAGTGCAGTTTTCCTCCAAATCCTTTAAATCAGAGGGTTTGTTTGTGATTCTGTGTGTAAAACCCCTGGCCAGCATTAGAAAGGTCTGTTTTTTCCTCTGGAATCCAGTGGAAAAAGGCTGCTCCAATGTTCCAAATCTCAGATTTTTATCTAGGTAGGAAATGCTTAGCTCCTCCCCCTGGGTGGAGCATCTCACAATGGGATGATGTAATTTTATCAATCATGCAGTGGGACTCAATGGCCCATTAACAGGAGATCTCTCCTTGGAGGAAGGATGGGTACAGTCTGGATCCCAGTCTCCTGGGAAGTAACTAAAGGATGATTATTTTCTCTGTTGTGGAAAAAGATAAAGATGACTGCCCCTCCTGGTTTCAACAGATGGCCCATTAGCAGAGGATATCTCCCACAGAGATAAGGATCACTGACCCACCTGGTTCAACAGATGGTGTTAGAATATATACTTTTGGTCACATCCTGTATTGCAACTTAATACACCAGGTGATGTGTTAGGTAGTGTAGAAACACTCCAAAGTGGCCAGTCTGAGAGGCTAAAGGTGTCTTAGAAAAGTTACAGAATAATAAGGCTTTTGTTCAATAAAGGGGGAAAGAAAATGAAAGAGGAAAAAAATTCTCAGCAGAGAGTTTTCTTCTTGTTTTCAACGGAAGAGTGATTAATCTGAAATGGAAAATTCTATTATCAAGCTGACCCATAGCTCTCTTTAGGAGGCATAGTATAGTTCTCTGTTACATTATTCACATTTCTGATTTGTCTGACTGAACTTCTGTTTTTACTGTTGGATTGTATTGATTTTATTTCTTTTAAATTATGCAAACTTTTACCAAAAGATAAACAGGGATTAAAGCAGAGGAGACACTAAAATGTTCTGCATCTTTCAGATAATTTTTTAATCTTTCAGAGAATATATTCCTTGTGAAATATTTCTGGGATTTTAATTTTATTAAGAGCCAGGCACTTCTGAGAAAAGTGTTGCCACACTGATGACAGTGCCCTTCAATTAAACTGTGTGTTTATACAGTTTATTTCATGTCATGACTCCTGTCCTGGGGCTCATGAAGGTTAGCTGGTACATGGGTGTTGTACCTCAAAGGGGAAGCAGGGTGGGACTGGAGATGCAGAACTGGCCAGTGCAGCAGAAGAGGAGCATGGAAGGATCAGGAATGTAACCCTGGATCCAGTCTCCTGGGAAGTGACTAAAGGATTATTATTTTCTCTGTGCTGTCTGAGAGCTCTCCTGTGCCAGGAGCTCTCATGTTGGGAGCATCCAGGACACACAGTCAGGAGTTATGCTCTGTAGGGCTCTTTTTCCTCTTGTTATTCTCCTCCTTGTTTTATCTCCCTCCTCCCAAAATGTGCAGTCTGGGAAGGCCATAGTGCAAAGTAGATTCTCGTGGGAAAGTGCAGTTACTTGTCTTAATCTGATATATGCTGGGGACTGAGCTCTCTGCCTAGGGCTGGTGTGTTCTCAGCAGGAGAGAAAAGGGGAAGCAAAGCTCTCCCCATGCTCTTTTAGGCATGTCCCTTTAGTCCTTCATAGATACTTCAAGTTTATCTCTCTCAAGTGATTGTGACCATTCCCTTGTTCACTTGGCTCATGGTCTCTGGTTTTTGCATTATAACCGTTCCTGGAAATCAGATGAACAGGCAGAGTCTGGAAGAGAGAACTGCAGGGGGAAGTCACTAGCTGCACCCTGCCATTACAGCCCAAGCTGACATCTTGACATTTAAATTTGTGTATAATGATGAAGCCAAACAGCATCCTGTAATATGCTGGCAGAGGTATGGGAAGTATAGAGCCCTCTTCAAAATGGCATCTGTAACTAGGGGGAAAATGAAGTAGGCACATGAGGTCTGGCAAGTTAAATATGGCAACACCATGAGACTATAGAAAACACTGTTTGGAAACAATTTCCAAAAGATAGTAATGCTACCAATATTATTAATCCTTTTTTTTTTTTTTTTTCCCAGTGGCAGAAGGAATATGAAGCCTGCTATAGAGGCAGAAGGTCGGTAGATTGGGAGTTCAGAGATTGCTTTGAAACAACCCAGAATTAATTTCTACATCTGGCTACAGGTAAGAGGATCTTGGGGATACTGGGCCCTGCTGTTGGTGAACGGAAAAGGGCTGGTTGGAGTCTGTCTTGGGCATAGTGGTCTTTAAATGAGAGTTTTCAGTTCTTGAAGGAATATGGAATATAATCACAAAACTTCCACCTTGGACTTCCAGACTTTGGCCCATTCAGGGCACTGGTTGAGGAAGTCCCTTGGGAAGCAGTCCTGAGAGGCAAGGGGTGCAAGAAGGATGGATGTTGTCAAAGAGCAACATCTGAAAGCCACAGGAACAGGCCAGCCCAATGTGCCATAAGACAAGCAAGCAAGGAAGAAAACTGGCCTGGATGAACAGGGAGCTTTTGATTGAACTCAAGGGGGAAAAAAAATGCTAGCTTTGGAAGAAGGGACAAATGGCTCAGGCGGGATTACAAGGGTGTCATTAGGTTATGCAGGGAGAAAGTCAGAAAGGCTGAAGGCCCAGATAGAATTTAGTCTGGCAAGTACCACAAGAGATCACAATTATTTTTTTTTTCCAAATACATTAATAACAGAGAGCCAAGGAGACTCTCCATCCTTTATTGCACATGAGGGAAAACATGGCCACCAAGGATCCGAGGATGAGAAAAAGGCTGAGCTACTTGATGCCTTCTTTGCTTCAGTCTTTAAATGAAAGACCAGTTATTATCAGGGTGTCAAACTCCCTGAGCTAGAAGATAGGGACAGGATAACCCCCCTGTAATCCAGGAGGAAACAGTGACCTGCTGCTCCTCTTAAAATTGCACAACCTGTGGGGCCAGGTGGGATCCACTCAAAGGGACCGAGGGAGCTGCTCTCCATCATTTGCTGGCAGCCCTGGTGAACTGGAAGACTGAGGGTTAGCCAATGTGATAGCCATCTACAAGAAGGCTGAAAGGAGGATCTGGGGAGCCACAAGCCCATGAGCCTGACCTCGATGCCAAGGAAGGCTGTGGAACATACTGAGTGTGACCAACCAGGGGGGAAGGCCCAGCCAGCACACATTCACAAGAGGCAGGTCCTGCTTAACAAACCTGATCCTACAAATTTCTGACTAAGTGTAACAGCATTACTGATCATTTTCCCTTCATCTTGGGCTCCTGCTTATTGTATTCAGAGAGGCTGATCACAACATAATGATGTTGCCATGTCTGGCTATCTGATTTCTGTTTGTGGCCATTAATTAGGTACATCATTGGTATTCTCTATTGCAAATAACAGAGCCTGTAGATATTTTTTCTGGACGGCTTCAGTGAGATGCTTCTGTGGCTGCTTTACAGTGATCTGGGAATCAGCAACTATCAAAACTGCTGTATCATTTCTTCCCACAATCTGTTTATTTTTCTGTAGAAACTTGCTAATCTCATTTTCTGACTCTTTGTTGTGGCTTGCTTTCAATGCATCTTATCCCACAGAGTGTCTATCCAGTATTTCATTACACAAGAGGGTGTTTATACCTCTTGCTTTTATTTCAGGAGAAAACTGAGTTCTAAACCCACTGTAAGTGAATTGGATGTTACAGGGTTCCTTCTGGAAAGGTAAAGTTGTGATAAATACAGAAGATGCAGTTAAAGACGTCCTCTGCCTTCAGCTGCTGTATTTTATTGGTCTAATATACTCCATTTAAAATATTTGCTCTCCTCTTACCTTAACACGTGCTTGGTCTGCTGTCTTCTCTGGGTTCAGGAGGAGGAGCTCTAAAGCTGTTGGTAAAATGCTAAAAATTAATTCCCCTAAATACTAGGGGAATTTGCTGGTGATGCATCCCTGTTGGACACCACTCTGAGTTTCTATGCCTAACAGACTGATTAGTCACCCACTGAATGCTGTTATTGTCAAATCTCACCTCTTCTACTCTCATTATTAATGTGAAAATGGAGCTATTCAGCTGTTTTCTGGTGGGTCCCCAAAATACTTCTATTAGGCTGCTTGTGATGGGTGATATTTATTGTTCCAGACCCTTAGCAGCTACCTCGGTATTCAGCAGTACTTTGCTGGATCTTTTCCTCTCTTCTCTGTTTTTTGTTACCAAATTTGTAGCAAATTTACAACCACCCCCTCAGATGTTTTGCAGTTCCTATGTCCACACATTCACTTGTAAGGCCATCACTGATCTCAAGGGTATTTTGTTCCTTCCCCTGAAGACAGCAGGGGCTGGTGCAAACACTTTTTCCAAGGCTAACCAGAGCTGTGTTGCTGTGTTTGTGCTGGATATACATTCAAACATAGCTTTTATAGTTTAATGCCATAAAATAGTGGAAGTCTTGGTAAAAATACACAACAACGACAAGCAGTAATAAAAAAAAGAAAGAAGTGAAACTATACCACAGGATGCTTGCATTTAGCTCTTGAAGACTGGATGTTCATGACAAATTCTGGCTGATCTGCTTTGCTACTCCAGCAGTACTTTCCTTAAACCCAGAAGGATATTTTCAGTGCCTAGAACTGCAGGAATGGCCACGAGAGGGCACAGCTATTGCTTGAAAATGTTGGGAATCAACCAAAGCATCTTTCCCAGCTAAAGATGCAAAATCATCTCTAACCATTTCTCTGCATGTTCTGAGGTGCAACAAAGAGTTGCATTGCAAATCCATTTTAGTTAATAGTATATTATGTATCTATAGATACATGTATATTTGCTAATATTTAGATGATCCCTTTGCACCTTCTTTTCTGTAATTTTCTGCCAATTTGCAGGTCGATCCAGCTTCATAGG
Organism: Acridotheres tristis; assembly: GCA_037013685.1. Classification (NCBI taxonomy): domain Eukaryota; kingdom Metazoa; phylum Chordata; class Aves; order Passeriformes; family Sturnidae; genus Acridotheres; species Acridotheres tristis. The sequence continues at coordinate 64,872,315 of CM072885.1, forward strand.
CTAAATCTCCTAATTACCTAGGTATAAGCTGTATCCATTAAATCCTAGAAAGGAAACAATAGCAAAGTCCTTATTGACATCCACCATTATACTCCGTTTTTGAAACAACACACTTCTGCAATGTGGGCAAGCGTAGTTTCCCTGTAATCATCTGATCACCTCTGGCTAAAACACAATTTTTACCTGATATGGTAAGATTTAAGCCTGGAGGTTTTGAGACCTTATACAGAACTCATACTCTGAGAATTACACAGTTCTAATGTAATTATGTAAAAACAATCCTAAATGCTTTCGGTGCAAAGTGAGAATGTAACATGTAATTCTCTGACATCACTAAACGCATGCCCTTAAAGAATTTTTACATTTCTTCCATTTGTTATCACTATTTGAGCTGTCATGTAGATCATATGATGTTTAATAAGAGTATCACTCAATAATGAATTTTTTTTCTTATTAGGAATGATTTGCCAGGTTTCAGGAACTTCTGAATATCAGCTGTTACAATTTGAAAAGTTAAGGATTGCAGGAATGCAGGATGCTTTTTTTGGCTTCATGTAAGTTGGCTTCATGCACAGTTCATGCTGTACCATCAGGCAATCATTCAATTATCATCTAGTGTGGGTTGTTTCCTTTTTTTGTTGTCTGTGATTTTGCTACCAAGGAAATATCAGTGAAGCGCTGTTAGTCATGTTGGGCAGGAAATCACTTTGCTCAGGCCAAGGTGCATTAAAACTGAGTGTGAGCATGTGCAGATCCAGCAGCAGCAGACTGGTGGCAGTCCTTGCATGGTGGGGTTACAAAATCATCTGTGGTGGCAGCCCTGTGTCTGTTTGCTTTGTTTTATCCCTTTTATGCTTGGGCTCCTCGATGATATTTAAATATCAGGGTTTACATTGTGCAGTGAGGTGTCTCTGTGGATTTTGCAATTTTTGCTTGGACACATTTTTTTGTTTGCATAACTCAAGCCCTGTGTTGGTTAACTTAGCATTTAAATTTAATAAGCAAAGCCATGAAAATGATAGGCAGCATTTTGATGGGAAATACCTGGGCAGAAAAGGGTCAGGTGGTCCCCTGGACCACAGGCTGATCAGGAGCCAGCAGATGTCCCCACAGCCTGTAGAGCATGCCCTGCAAGGTCATGGGGGGTGATCCTTGCCCACCACTCAGCACTGATGAGACACACCTGGAGGGCTGGTTCTGGAATCCCAGGATGAGGAAGGCGTGTCCATACTGGAGCAAGTCTGGCAGAGGGCCACTAAGGTGAGAAGGTGCATGGGCAGAGGCTGGGAGAGCTCTGCTGACTTTTCTTGGTCTGGAGCAGTCTGGGCTGTCTGGTCAGGGTGTACAAACGCCTGACTGAAGGTGGGTGGGTGAAAGACACAAGCAAGACACTCTTCAATGCAGAGATGGCAGGAGACACAATGTTCACAAATGGAACTGTGGCAAGTTGGAAAGGAAGGAATGGTGGTGAAACACTGGCTGAGGTAGCCCAGAGCGGTTGTGGAGTCCCTGTGCTGGGACCAGAGTTGTCATGAGTCCATCCATGGTGCTGCTGTGCGTGGAAGGAGGTGGGGAGGCAAGAGGAATATGGGATGCTACAGAGCAATATTAGTTTCAGGCAGCTGAGGAGGAACTACAGTAAACCCTAAATTTAGTGGCTGTACTGGTAAGGGAGGGATTTTATGAAAGTGCCTGCATGCCTCATGCAAGGGAAGCTCAGCCAGCCTTGACCACAGGGGCAAGGGGGAACTGTCACAGAATGAGGGACACCTGAATGTGGCAAAGTCCTTCAATGAGATCAATGGCATGTGAAGGAGTATTCCCTAATAACATATGTAAGGTATTTGGTTAAGAGAATGTGTTTCTAAGGGGGCGTTCTGTACTTAGGTCTTGGTGTGGGAGCAGGCAGCTCCATGGAAAGGTCAGATTAGTTATCGTGGCAGCCCCAGAAGGAGCGAGAGCACTGGGAATTCTTAGCAAAGGAGGAGAAAAGGAAAACCAGAAATGCTCCTGGCTCCAACTGAAACTTAAAGTGTACTGAAAATGAGGTCTGAATTTCTTTCTTTGTTTCATAATTAGGTGGGTTCTTTGCAATACTACGTATATCCTTTCTATCTGCTGCGCACTGGATAAATGACTGATGTCATATCCTCCTTCATCTATTGTGTTTGTCCATATATTAAGGCTGTTTCTCTTGTCATTTCTTTTCAGAAGGAGGAATTGCCAGTACATAGAGTTGTAGGCACTCTCAACAGACTCCAGCCTCTTAAAACTCTTCACCAGCTGAACAATGAATTCCATGGTGTCTTGAACATAGGGACAGGTGAGTAGTGTTTGCAATTTCTTTGCAATGGCCCTTGCATTTTCGGAGGAAGAGATAGAGCCAGTCTTCCTGTCTTTGTTTTGTAAAAGAATTACACAGGCTAATGCATTGTCTAAAGCGTTGCCTTATCTGCTCCAAAAGCAGAAACTTCCTAAATTTATAGGGATGTGATGGCAGTAAAGTTCGGTCTTTACCTCAAAATGCCCTGACAACCTTGAACCTTGCTTGTGGTTAGACTAGCGTGGCACTTTCGTGCCCCTCTGCTGCACAGGAACTTCCCCCAAAGCCGCTTTCTCTTCTTGTGCTCACAAAACAAAAAAATTATTTACAGGATTAAGCCAGTTATGGTATGGAGGGTGGGGAATGAAAAGGGTCTGTAAAAGGCAGGATGGGCTGGCTTTTGCTGCCTGTAGCATTGGCAGCACGCGCTGGCATTTCTGTGCAGAAGGAGAAAACCTTCTGGGGATACAGAGCTGATCATTTGTCTATCGGCTGCCTTTCCTCTGTCTCCCAGTGCTTGGTGCAGAGTGGTGGCTCCATGCTCTGACATTTGGATGCCTCCCAGTGTAGCTGACAAGTCAGTTTTGGCTCCATGTATGACCTAGGCACAGTGATCAAGGAGCAATGACAAATGGGACTGTGCCACCCCTGTCGCGTTCCTTGCCACTTTGCTTATGCCTGTTGGATTGAAGCTTTTCCTGTTTTCTGAACCTTTCTGTCCTGGGGCATGGGGCTTTGGAGATGGAGCTCATGGAGGTGAGAGAAATTACTCAATGCTTTAGCATGGAAGAGACCTTTGAGATGCTTGAGTCCAATCCCAAAGCACACTCTGTCAAGTCCACCATTCAACCAAGTCCCTAAGTGCCACATCCACACATCTCTTAATTACATCCAGGGACAGTGGCTCCACTACATTCTTGGGCTGCCTGTGCCAGTGCCTGATAACTCTTCCAGGGAGTAAAATTCTGAGTAACATCCACTCTGACCTCCCTTGGCACAACTTGAGACCATTTCCCCTGGTCCTAAAAGCCACACCCTTCCTCACTGCTTCTTCCTGTGCTGTTCCCCATTGACCTTTGGGGCCCAGTGGTGGAGGAGGAGGTGCTGCTTCTGCTGCCCTTCACTTTAAGGAGAGGCAAGGGCAGCAATGCTGATGTTAACACTGAGGATGGAGCTAGACTGACTTATCTGTTTGTGGCTGCCTCGTTAAGAATCTCTTCCTCTCCATCCCTCCCTTTTGCCAGAAGAGGAGAGCAAGTTAGGGCAGGAGAGTGGAGGGATTGCCTGTCCACCAACAGGATCTACTGAGAGAGCTGAGCAGGTCAGAGCCAGTGAGGGCTGTGCAGGGCAGGGAAGCAGCCTTGGAACGCCCTTTACAAAGGCAGTTCTTGACCTAATTGTCTGCATCAGCCTCCAGGGCTGCCCTGTATCCATTCCTTTCCCATCCTCATCCATCCTGCCAGGATATGTAACATGAACAATGGGCCAGGCTCTCTGCAGGGGAAGGTGGTTGGTTTGGAAAGGCAGCAACTGCCACATCAACAGCCTGGAAGACTGAGGCTTGTGTTTGGTTTGAGGAAGGACATGTTGTGTATCAGGAGTAAACAACAGCTCTCATGACAACCAGCTGGCAGCAGCTCCACATAGTGTCTGTTCAGAGGCTCCAGGAATGGTCCTAAGGAACATTGCTATTTCCTCCTGCCAGGACCTTTGCAGACGTGTCTCATGTCTCCTGTTCACAGTGACTTGAAATTCTAGAGGGTGACAGATGAGGTTTATAATGGTGTTCCAGAGTTTGTTGTGCACTGCTATGAAGGTGGGACACACCTGTGAATGAAAGCTCATACTCTGCTGCCTCATCTGTCAGGTTTTTCTCTTCTTTCCTTTCCTTCAGATCATGATGGCTGTCTCGGGAGAGCAGGCTCTGGCTGGAGAGAGAATGCTCCGGATGCCCAGCTGCCTCCTAAAGCTCACCAGAGTGGTGCTGAGCCACAAACCCTGGGCCCTGTTTTTCCTCATCTTTGTGTTCATATCCTTCACCTACCACAAGTTCTACTGGGGTATCTGGGAGGACTCAGAGAACAGACTCCCCACCTATGACTTGTCTGCTGAGATCGTCTGTGCTCACTATGTGACTTCTCCCATCAACATTTCTGGTGAGCCCCCTCCTTCTGCAGGAAATGTGTTTTTTGTGGAGACCTCAGAGCAAACTTCCCCAAGTTACCTGTTCTCATGTTCTGTGGAGTCAGCAGCCAGGACACATCCTGAATCAAGAGTTGTGGTGCTGATGAAAGGCTTGGCCAAAGAGAACGCTTCCCTACCCAAGCACTGGGCTTTCTCCTTGCTGAGATGCTTCCCCAACGTGGAAATCCAACCCCTGGACTTGACAGAGCTCTTTTCTGGAACACCTCTGGCACAGTGGTACGTGCAGCATCAGCGGCACCAGGAGCCTCATTTTTTAGCAGTCCTGTCTGACGCCTGTAGGATTGTCCTCATGTGGAAATTTGGTGGCATCTACCTGGATACAGACTTCATTGTGCTTAAGAACTTACAGAACCTCACCAATGCCCTTGGGATTCAGGATCATGATGTACTGAATGGGGCCTTTCTGTCCTTTAAGTCCAAGCACAAGTTCATGGCGCTTTGCATGCAGGACTTTGTGGAGGACTACAATGGCTGGGTCTGGGGACACCAGGGCCCAGAGCTCCTAACTCGTGTCTTCAAGAAGTGGTGCTCCATCAAGACTATCAAGACCATGAGCTGCCAAGGTGTGAGTGCTCTTGCCCCAGAAGTTGTTTATCCTATTCCCTGGCAGGACTGGAAGAAGTTGTTTGAGGCAGTCAGTGCCTCAGAGCTTCACCAGCTCCTGAAGAACACCTATGCAGTGCACATATGGAACAAGCTGAGCCATGGGACCAAGTTAGAGATCCACTCCCAGGCTCTGCTGGCTCAGCTCTATTCCCAGTTCTGCCCTGCCACCTATGCAAAGATGAAAGAGGACTCTGAAGAGTTGTCAAAGCGTGCAGTGTGACCTGTAGGGTCTTGGCAGTGGGGATGTTCCCCAGACTGAAGGAAATAGAGTGCCTTTCACCTTCCCCAGAGCTGGGTTCTAGACTCCAGAGGAGGTGTTCTGTGAGACAGCTCTGTTGTTTTTTGACTAATATCCCTGGTATCTGCCTCAGATCCTTTGTTTCAAATTTACAGCAGAACCTGAGTTCAGCCTCTTTTGCTGTTCTTCAGGAGACCTGTTGCTGCAGGGAAGGTTGAAGTTGTTCATCAGCACCTCTCAGCTGGTTCTCTCTTGGTGTTCTCCAATGGCTCCTCCTGTGGATCCCAGGCTCAGCAGCCCCTTGTGATGTTTCAACAGCTGTAGGGACCCGTGGCTTGCTGTCTGTGGCATTTCCGAGCTTTTAAATCGCTGCCAGGCAGTGCCCAAGGTCATTTTTCTGCACCTCAGAACAGAATTCCCTGGCTTGCCCAGATGCTTTATGCCTGGGGAATAACATGGGGGTTGTTGGGGGTTGAATTGTTCCCTTTTCTTTCTGTGGAATTTTTCCCATTGTTATGTTAAATATTTGTGGCTACACCTTAGTAGCAATAGTTTTCTCTCGCTGGGGGGTGGGGCATAGTGGGACACGGGAAAAGGAAAGGTGGGACAGGGGCTTGGGCTTTTGCTCTCTCACTTCACTCGGGGAGTGAAAGGAGGATGGCCCGTGCTCCGATCTTCCCTGCCATCCCAGCGCCGAGATCCACGCTCCCAGCCATCGAAAACCGCTCTGCTCCTCTCCCACTTCATCCCACTACCTCCGGACACTCTGCCGAGCACCACGACCCACACCGTGAGGGGGAGTCGCTCCTCCATCCCTCTCACCCCTGGGCGGCCGCCATCACTCCAGCCCCTCTTCAACTGCGCGGGCCCTGCCCTGCCCACAGCACCGGGAACTGAGCGCAGGGAGACGGCCTGCGGCCAAAAGGGACTGGAACTGAGCTATACTGTTTTATTGTCAGTTTTTATAGCTGTTGTTGTTTCTGCTGTTTGCCTTGTTAGGTATATCAGTAAAGAACTGTAATTCCTATCCCCATATCTTCGGCCTGAAAACTTCTGTTTTGAAACTATAATAAATAGAAGGGAGGGGGTTGCACTCTGCATCTCAGGAAAGGGGTTCTCGCCTTTCTTTAGCAAAATACCTGTCTTTCAAACTGAAACAGGGATCTATGAAAATTGCTGTAAGAAGTAGAAAACATTTTACATCCCTGCATGGCTCAGTGATAAGTTCTTCTGAACTTCTAAAGGGAGAAATGTTCAAATGGTGCTTTCCACTGTTTCAGATTCCACAGCAGAGGGGTGACTTTTCTGGGACTCCTCAGGGAAACAAATAGACAAAAGCAATTATTTTAGAAAGGGAAATTATAAACATCCTTGCTCTGCTGAATTAATTCTTATAGGACAACAACATCTATCCAGGCATTGTCACACTCTGAAGAGTCTTAGCATTGCCTGTTTCTGCAGTGCTGTGAGGTGGATTATGTCCCTTTCATTGGAATATTGAGTGCATTGTGAAAGGCCAGAGCATGACATGTCCCCATCAACAGGACCAGGTCCAGGACTCAGAGCCGTGTTCCCAGGGACAAAAATAAAAACTCAGAAGCAGATGAAAGTTGGAAAGACGTCCAGGATCGAGTCCAGTCTTCAACTAAGTATCATCATAGGCACTGGCCTTTATCCCAAAATGCCATGGGTACTCAGTTTTTGGAGCACTTCCAGGAATGGTGACTCCATCACTTCTCTGGGGATGCCGTGGTACACAGTGCTTAAACACTTTGAATTTATACTTAATTTCCAAGCTGAAACTACTGTGGTGCAGGGGATGCTGCACCCAGCCCTGGGCCAGTACAGGCAGGACAAGGACCTGCTGGAGCCACGACAGAGCAGGGACACCAAGGGATCAGAGGGGTGGAGCAGCTCTGCTGGGAGGAAAGGCTCAGGGAATGGGGATTGTTCAGCCTGGAGAGGAGAAGGCTTTGGGGTGACCTCATTGTGGCCTTCCAGTGCCTGAAGGGAGCTCACAGGAAAGATGCAGACAGACTCTTGACAAGGGCATGGAGTGACAGGACAAGGGGCAATGGCTTCACGCTTACAGAGAACACGTTTAAATTGGCAAGGAGGAAACAATTGTTCCCTGTGAGGGTGGTGAGGCCCTGGCACAGGTTGCCCAGAGAAGCTGTGGCTGCCCATGGATCCCTGGAACAGTCCGAGGCCAGACTGGACAGGGCTTGGAGCAGCCTGGGATAGTGGAAGGTGCCCCATGGCAGGAGGGATGGAAGAAGATGATCTTTAAAGTCCCTTCCAACCCAAACCATTCCATTGATTTCCCCTTCCCTCTGCCTTGTTCCCTGGGAGCAAAGTCTGACCCCCACTTGGCTGCCCCTTCCTGTCAGGGGGCTGTGCACAGCAGTAGGGCCCCCCTGAGCCTCTTTTCCTCCAGGTTAAACACCCCCAGCTCCCTCAGCCCCTCCTCATCAGCCTTGTGCTCCTGCCCCTTGCCCAGATCCTTTCCCTTCTCTGCACAAGCTCCAGTCCCTCAATGTCCCTCTGCAGTGACAGGCCCAGAACTGGACACAGCATTTGGGCTGAGGGGGATGGACAGTCACTGCCCTGGTCCTGCTGGCCACACCATTGCTGACCCAGCCCAGGTGCCATTGGCCTTCCTGCCCACCTGAGCACACGCTGTGGACCAGCAACCCCAGGCCCTTTCCTGCTGGGCTCTCCCCCAGCCTCGAGCTGCTGGAGGTTGTGGCCAAGGGGCTGGAGGTGGCACTTGGCCCTGTTGAACCTCATGTGAAACACGACTGGCCCTGACAGTGGGCCCTGGGGCACAGCACCAGTGACCTGCTGCCACCTGCATTAATTCCAGCACCACTCCCCGGGCCCAGCCATCCAGGCAGTTTTTTCCCAGCAAACAGGGAAGCTGTTAAATCCATGGCCTGCAAGGACCATGCTCTCCAGGAGAATGCTGTGGGAGCAGTGATCAAAGGCTTTACTGAAGGCCCTGGTATACAACATCCACAGCCTTTCCCCATCCATTAGGTGTTCATAGGAGGAGGTTTGGTCAGTCAAGAAAGACCTGCTTAAACAACCCGTGCCTGATGCCCCAGTGGTGCAGCACACATCATGTGATTGCGCTCCACGTAATCTGTTCCATACCCTTCCCTGGCACCAAGGTCAGGCTGACAGGCCTGTGGTTCCCCCAGTTGTCCTTCCAAGACCTCTCACAGATCTGTCTCATGTTGGCCAACCTCCAGTCACCCAGGAGATCTCCAGTTAACCAGGACCGCTGATAAACAATGGAGAGTGGAGCTTCGTCAGCTGCTTCACCAACTCCCTCCATAGCCTTATGAAGAAGGATGGCATCTCCCTACACTTGTGCATGTCTGGGCAGCACAGCAGCTCACGAACAACTTCCTCCTGCAGTGTGGGGACTTCATTCTGCTCCCTGTTTTCGTCTTCCAGCTCAGGGGGCTGGATATGCAGAGGGTAACTGGGCTTTCCGTGAAAGGCTGAGGTCACTGAGTACTTCAGCCTTTTCCTCATCCCTGGAGGTAATGTTCCCACTGCAGCATGCAATAAAGGATGGAGAATCTCCTTGGCCTCTTTTTGTTACTAATGTATTTGGAAAAGCTTTTTCTCTTAACTTTTATGCTGCTGACCAGATTGACTTCTAGCTGGACTTCTACCTTTCTAGTTCTCTCTCTGCTTATCTCCATGACATCCTTGTAGTATTCCTGAGTTGCCTGACTGTTCTTCCAGAGCTGCTAAACTCTCTGTTCATCCCTGAGTCCCAGTGGAAGCTTGCTGTTCATCCAGGCAAGCCTTCCTGAATCAGCACATTGGAATGGGCTCCTACTCTACCTGTATGACCTCCTTCCTGAGGAATGTTCAGCCTTCCTGGGCTCCTTGGCCCCTCGGGACTTCCTCCCAAGGGATTCTCTCAAGCAGTGGTCTGCACAGACCAAAGCCTGTCCTCCACAAATCCAAGGTAGTGGTTTTGCTGAGCCCCTTCCTTCCTCCCTCCTTTCACTAAGAACCGAAATCAAATCATGTCACAGTCACTGCACCCAAGATGCCTCAGGCAATCTCATCTCCCACCAGTGCTGCTCTGTTTGTAAACAGCAGCTCCTCGGGGACACCTCAACTGGTGGGCTCACCTACCAGATTGTCCTGGGGTACAATTCAAAAATGTGTATTCTATCACCATCTGTTAAAATGTGGGAGGGGTAGTGATCCTTATCTCTGTGGGAGATATCCTCTGCTGATGTGCCATCTGATAAGATCAGGGGGATGATCATCGTTATCTTTTCAAAACCCATCCTTCCTCCAGAAGATATATTCCGTTAATGGGCCATTAAGTCCTCTTGTGTGACTGATAAGATTACATCATCCCACTGGGAGACGATCCAGCAAGGGGGAGGAGACACGCCCTTCCTACCTAGATAAAAAAACTGGGGTTTGGGACGCGAAGGCAGACCTTTCCACTGGATCCCAGAGGAAAGTGGGACCATTTCCACATCATCGCTGGATCTTCAGAGGAAAACTGCACCTTCTACAGGAGCACTGCTTCAACTGATCCACATCTGTCATCCAGGAGGACTGCAACCACCATTCCACGATTTACACGGACTGCTACCAACACCCTGACTGACAGGGAGTCAGGTTGTATTTCTGACTTTGTCAGTGGTTTTTCTTTTATATTATTGCATGTATTTTATTTTTTCTCTTTTCTCCTATTAAATTGTATTACTGACTTGGAGTCTCACACTGGTTTTGCTTTCAAACCAACACATAGCTGTGTCAGGAAGTTCTCTTCCACCTGCTCCAGGAACCTCCTGGAGTGTCTCCTGTCTGCTGGATGGGATTCCAGCAGACACCTGGTAAGTTGAAGATGTCACTGGGGATGTCAGCAGTGGATGAGGTGGGGTCATCCATCTACCCCTAATGGAAATCCTTGCCCGCCACTCAGCACTGATGAGACACACCTGGAGGGCTGGTTCTGGAATCCCAGGATGAGGAAGGCGTGTCCATACTGGAGCAAGTCTGCCAAAGGGCCACTAAGGTGAGAAGGTGCATGGGCAGAGGCTGGGAGAGCTCTGCTGACTTTTCTTGGTCTGGAGCAGTCTGGGCTGTCTGGTCAGGGTGTACAAACACCTGACTGAAGGTGGGTGGGTGAAAGACACAAGCAAGACACTCTTCAATGCAGAGATGGCAGGAGACACAATGTTCACAAATGGAACTGTGGCAAGTTGGAAAGGAAGGAATGGTGGTGAAACACTGGCTGAGGTAGCCCAGAGCGGTTGTGGAGTCCCTGTGCTGGGACCAGAGTTGTCATGAGTCCATCCATGGTGCTGCTGTGCGTGGAAGGAGGTGGGGAGGCAAGAGGAATATGGGATGCTACAGAGCAATATTAGTTTCAGGCAGCTGAGGAGGAACTACAGTAAACCCTAAATTTAGTGGCTGTACTGGTAAGGGAGGGATTTTACGAAAGTGCCTGCATGCCTCATGCAAGAGAAGCTCAGCCAGCCTTGACCACAGGGGCAAGGGGGAACTGTCACAGAATGAGGGACACCTGAATGTGGCAAAGTCCTTCAATGAGATCAATGGCATGTGAGGGAGTATTCCCTAATAACATATGTAAGGTATTTGGTTAAGAGAATGTGTTTCTAAGGGGGCGTTCTGTACTTAGGTCTTGGTGTGGGAGCAGGCAGCTCCATGGAAAGGTCAGATTAGTTATCATGGCAGCCCCAGAAGGAGCGAGAGCACTGGGAATTCTTAGCAAAGGTAAAAAATAAATCCAGACGTTTTCCTGTCATGGTCTAAGGTGTGGTGACAAAGGAGGAGCTATTTGCTCAGTTTTATTCTGTATTTAAAGTTACTTTTTAACTAACTTCTTGGTTCCTAGCTGTTCTTTGTGACCTTTGCATCCATTAATATCTACATAATTGCTGTTGCACTCTCCCCTTTTGTTTTCCCCGGCCTCTCCATCTGGCATTATTCATTTTCAGAAGAAGAATGATCAGCCACATACTGGAGTTGTAATCATCCTCTCAAAATTTAATTTCTTAAATATCTCTCCCAGCTGAACAGGGAACTCCGTGGGGTCTTGAAAGAGGAGACAGGTGAGTTTTGTGCCTTCTCTATGGCACCGATGCGGTTCTGCAAAGTCCGCACTTCTTTGCCTTCTACAGCTTAAAACATTATTTACGGGATAAACCCAGCTCTGGTATGGAGGGTGGGTAATGAAAAGGGTCTGTAAAAGGCAGGATGGGCTGGCTTTTGCTGCCTGTAGCATTGGCAGCACGCGCTGGCATTTCTGTGCAGAAGGAGAAAACCTTCTGGGGATACAGAGCTGATCATTTGTCTATCGGCTGCCTTTCCTCTGTCTCCCAGTGCTTGGTGCAGAGTGGTGGCTCCATGCTCTGACATTTGGATGCCTCCCAGTGTAGCTGACAAGTCAGTTTTGGCTCCATGTATGACCTACGCACAGTGATCAAGGAGCAATGACAAATGGGACTGTGCCACCTCTGTCGTGTTCCCTGCCACTTTGCTTATGCCTGTTGGATTGAAGCTTTTCCTGTTTTCTGAACCTTTCTGTCCTGGGGCATGGGGCTTTGGAGATGGAGCTCATGGAGGTGAGAGAAATTATTCAATGCTTTAGCATGGAAGAGACCTTTGAGATGCTTGAGTCCAACCCCAAAACACACTCTGCCAAGTCCACCATTCAACCAAGTCCCTAAGTGCCACATCCACACATCTCTTAATTACATCCAGGGACAGTGGCTCCACTACTTTCTTGGGCTGCCTGTGCCAGTGCCTGATAACTCTTCCAGGGAATAAAATTCTGAGTAGCATCCACTCTGACCTCCCTTGGCACAACTTGAGACCATTTCCCCTGGTCCTAAAAGCCACACCCTTCCTCACTGCTTCTTCCTGTGCTGTTCCCCATTGACCTTTGGAGCTCAGTGGTAGCGGAGGAGGAGGTGCTGCTTCTGCTGCCCTTCACCTTAAGGAGAGGCAAGAGCAGCAGTGCTGATGCTAACACTGAGGATGGAGCTAGACTGACTTATCTGTTTGTGGCTGCCTCGTTAAGAATCTCTTCCTCTCCATCCCTCCCTTTTGCCGGAAGAGGAGAGCAAGTTAGGGCAGGAGAGTGGAGGGATTGCCTGTCCACCAACAGGATCTACTGAGAGAGCTGAGCAGGTCAGAGCCAGTGAGGGCTGTGCAGGGCAGGGAAGCAGCCTTGGAACGCCCTTTACAAAGGCAGTTCTTGACCTAATTGTCTGCATCAGCCTCCAGGGCTGCCCTGTATCCATTCCTTTCCCATCCTCCATCCATCCTGCCAAGATATGTAACATGAACAATGGGCCAGGCTCTCTGCAGGGGAAGGTGGTTGGTTTGGAAAGGCAGCAACTGCCACATCAACAGCCTGGAAGACTGAGGCTTGTGTTTGGTTTGGGGGAAGGACATGTTGTGTATCAGGAGTAAACAACAGCTCTCATGACAACCAGCTGGCAGCAGCTCCACATAGTGTCTGTTCAGAGGCTCCAGGAATGGTCCTAAGGAACATTGCTATTTCCTCCTGCCAGGACCTTTGCAGACGTGTCTCATGTCTCCTGTTCACAGTGACTTGAAGTTCTATAGGGTGACAGATGAGGTTTGTAATGGTGTTCCAGAGTTTGTTGTACACTGCTATGAAGGTGGGACACACCTGTGAATGAAAGCTCATACTCTGCTGCCTCATCTGTCAGGTTTTTCTCTTCTTTCCTTTCCTTCAGATCATGATGGCTGTCTCGGGAGAGCAGGCTCTGGCTGGAGAGAGAATGCTCCGGATGCCCAGCTGCCTGCTAAAGCTCACCAGAGTGGTGCTGAGCCACAAACCGTGGGCCCTGTTTTTCCTCATCTTTGTGTTCATATCCTTCACCTACCACAAGTTCTACTGGGGTATCTGGGAGGACTCAGAGAACAGACTCCCCACCTATGACTCGTCTGCTGAGATCGGCTGTGCTCACTATGTGACTTCTCCCATCAACATTGCTGGTGAGTCCCCTCCTTCTGCAGGAAATGTGTTTTTTGTGGAGACCTCAGAGCAAACTTCCCCAAGTTACCTGTTCTCATGCTCTGCGGAGTCAGCAGCCAGGACACACCCTGAATCAAGAGTCGTGGTGCTGATGAAAGGCTTGGCCAAAGAGAACGCTTCCCTACCCAAGCACTGGGCTTTCTCCTTGCTGAGATGCTTCCCCAACGTGGAAATCCAACCCCTGAACTTGACAGAGCTCTTTTCTGGAACACCTCTGGCACAGTGGTACGTGCAGCCTCAGCGGCAGCAGGAGCCTCATTTTCCAGTTATCCTGGCTGATGCCGCCAGGATTGTCCTCATGTGGAAATTTGGTGGCATCTACCTGGATACAGACTTCATTGTGCTTAAGAACTTACAGAACCTCACCAATGCCCTTGGGATTCAGGATCATGATGTACTGAATGGGGCCTTTCTGTCCTTTAAGCCCAAGCACAAGTTCATGGAGCTTTGCATGCAGGACTTTGTGGAGAACTACAATCCCTGGATCTGGGGACACCAGTGCCCAGGGCTCCTAACTCGTGTCTTCAAGAAGTGGTGCAACATCAAGACTATCGAGACCATGAGCTGCCAAGGTGTGAGTGCTCTTGCCCCAGAAGTTGTTTATCCTATTCCCTGGCATCACTGGAAGAAGTTGTTTGAGGCAGTCAGTGCCTCAGAGTTTCACCAGCTCCTGAAGAAAACCTATGCAGTGCACATATGGAACAAGCTGAGCCATGGGACCAAGTTAGTGATCCACTCCCAGGCTCTGCTGGCTCAGCTCTATTCCCAGTTCTGCCCTGCCACCTATGCAAAGATGAAAGAGGACTATGAAGAGTTGTCAAGGCGTGCAGTGTGACCTGTAGGGTCTTGGCAGTGGGGATGTTCCCCAGACTGAAGGAAATAGAGTGCCTTTCACCTTTCCCAGAGCTGGGTTCTAGACTCCAGAGGAGGTGTTCTGTTTGACAGCTCTGTTGTTTTGTGACTAATGTCCCTGGTATCTGCCTCAGATCCTTTGTGTTTCAAATTTACAGCAGAACCTGAGTCAGCCTTCCTTGCTGTCCTTCAGGAGACCTGTTGCTGAAGGGAAGGTTGAAGTTGTTCATCAGCACCTCTCAGCTGGTTCTCTCTTGGTGTTCTCCAATGGGTCCTCCTGTGGATCCCAGGCTCAGCAGCCCCTTGTGATGTTTCAACAGCTGTAGCGACCCTTGGCTTGCTCTCTGTGGCATTTCTGAGTTTTTAAATCACTGCGAGACAGTGCCAAAGGGCGTGGTTTTCTGGAGCTCAGAACAGAATTCCCTGGCTGGCCAAGATCCTTTATGCCTGGGGAAATACATGAAGAGTACCTGAAAATTGCTTTAAGAAGCAGAAAACATTTTACATCCCTGCATGGCTCAGTGTAAAGTTCTTCTGAACTTCTAAAGTGAGAAATGTTCAAATGATGCTTCCTACTGTTTCAGATTCCACAGCAGAGGAATGACTTTTCTGGGACTCGGACAATAATCCAATGCACTTCTGCCTTGTCTTAGCGCAGAGGATCACTCTGTAAATATGAACTGCATTCTCAATAAAATGCCTTCTTTTCCAGAAGGAGGTCTGTGTTGGGATCATTGCTTTCTCTAGTGCAGTAACGACATCCTGCCAGGAGCAGAGAAGGCTTTGAGGCTCCCTCATTGTGGCCTTCAAGTGCCTGAAGGGAGACCACAGGAAAGATGCAGACAGACTCTTTGCAAGGATCTGCAGTGATAGGACAAGGGGCAACGGCTTCACACTTACAGAGAACACGTTTAAATTGGCTAGGAGGAAACAATTGTTCCCTGTGAGGGTGGTGAGGCCCTGGCACAGGTTGCCCAGAGAAGCTGTGGCTGCCCATGGATCCCTGGAACAGTCCGAGGCCAGACTGGACAGGGCTTGGAGCAGCCTGGGATAGTGGAAGGTGCCCCATGGCAGGAGGGATGGAAGAAGATGATCTTTAAAGTCCCTTCCAACCCAAACCATTCCATTGATTTCCCCTTCCCTCTGCCTTGTTCCCTGGGAGCAAAGTCTGACCCCCACTTGGCTGCCCCTTCCTGTCAGGGGGCTGTGCACAGCAGTAGGGCCCCCCTGAGCCTCTTTTCCTCCAGGTTAAACACCCCCAGCTCCCTCAGCCCCTCCTCATCAGCCTTGTGCTCCTGCCCCTTGCCCAGATCCTTTCCCTTCTCTGCACAAGCTCCAGTCCCTCAATGTCCCTCTGCAGTGACAGGCCCAGAACTGGACACAGCATTTGGGCTGAGGGGGATGGACAGTCACTGCCCTGGTCCTGCTGGCCACACCATTGCTGACCCAGCCCAGGTGCCATTGGCCTTCCTGCCCACCTGAGCACACGCTGTGGACCAGCAACCCCAGGCCCTTTCCTGCTGGGCTCTCCCCCAGCCTCGAGCTGCTGGAGGTTGTGGCCAAGGGGCTGGAGGTGGCACTTGGCCCTGTTGAACCTCATGTGAAACACGACTGGCCCTGACAGTGGGCCCTGGGGCACAGCACCAATGACCTGCTGCCACCTGCATTAATTCCAGCACCACTCCCCGGGCCCAGCCATCCAGGCAGTTTTTTCCCAGCAAACAGGGAAGCTGTTAAATCCATGGCCTGCAAGGACCATGCTCTCCAGGAGAATGCTGTGGGAGCAGTGATCAAAGGCTTTACTGAAGGCCCTGGTATACAACATCCACAGCCTTTCCCCATCCATTAGGTGTTCATAGGAGGAGGTTTGGTCAGTCAAGAAAGACCTGCTTAAACAACCCGTGCCTGATGCCCCAGTGGTGCAGCACACATCATGTGATTGCGCTCCACATAATCTGTTCCATACCCTTCCCTGGCACCAAGGTCAGGCTGACAGGCCTGTGGTTCCCCCAGTTGTCCTTCCAAGACCTCTCACAGATCTGTCTCATGTTGGCCAACCTCCAGTCACCCAGGAGATCTCCAGTTAACCAGGACCGCTGATAAACAATGGAGAGTGGAGCTTCGTCAGCTGCTTCACCAACTCCCTCCATAGCCTTATGAAGAAGGATGGCATCTCCCTACACTTGTGCATGTCTGGGCAGCACAGCAGCTCACGAACAACTTCCTCCTGCAGTGTGGGGACTTCATTCTGCTCCCTGTTTTCGTCTTCCAGCTCAGGGGGCTGGATATGCAGAGGGTAACTGGGCTTTCCGTGAAAGGCTGAGGTCACTGAGTACTTCAGCCTTTTCCTCATCCCTGGAGGTAATGTTCCCACCGCAGCATGCAATAAAGGATGGAGAATCTCCTTGGCCTCTTTTTGTTACTAATGTATTTGGAAAAGCTTTTTCTCTTAACTTTTATGCTGCTGACCAGATTGACTTCTAGCTGGACTTCTACCTTTCTAGTTCTCTCTCTGCTTATCTCCATGACATCCTTGTAGTATTCCTGAGTTGCCTGACTGTTCTTCCAGAGCTGCTAAACTCTCTGTTCATCCCTGAGTCCCAGTGGAAGCTTGCTGTTCATCCAGGCAAGCCTTCCTGAATCAGCACATTGGAATGGGCTCCTACTCTACCTGTATGACCTCCTTCCTGAGGAATGTTCAGCCTTCCTGGGCTCCTTGGCCCCTCGGGACTTCCTCCCAAGGGATTCTCTCAAGCAGTGGTCTGCACAGACCAAAGCCTGTCCTCCACAAGTCCAAGGTAGTGGTTTTGCTGAGCTCCTTCCTTCTTCTCTCCTTTCACTGAGAACCAAAATCAAATCATGTCACAGTCACTGCACCCAAGATGCCTCAGGCAATCTCATCTCCCACCAGTGCTGCTCTGTTTGTAAACAGCAGCTCCCCGGGGACACCTCAACTGGCGGGCTCACCTCCCAGCTGTGTCAGGAAGTTCTCTTCCACCTGCTCCAGGAACCTCCTGTAGTGTTTCCTATATGCTGGATGGGATTCCAGCAGACACCTGGTAAGTTAAAGATGTCACTGGGGATGTCAGCAGTGGATGATGTGGGGTCGTCCATCTACCCCTAATGGAAATCCTTTCCCGCCACTCAGCACTGATGAGACACACCTGGAGGGCTGGTTCTGGAATCCCAGGATGAGGAAGGCGTGTCCATACTGGAGCAAGTCTGGCAAAGGGCCACTAAGGTGAGAAGGTGCACGGGCAGAGGCTGGGAGAGCTCTGCTGACTTTTCTTGGTCTGGAGCAGTCTGGGCTGTCTGGTCAGGGTGTACAAACGCCTGAGTGAAGGTGGGTGGGTGAAGGACACAAGCAAGATCACTGCAGAGATGGCAGGAGACACAATGTTCACAAATGGAACTGTGGCAAGTTGGAAAGGAAGGAATGGTGGTGAAACACTGGCTGAGGTAGCCCAGAGCGGTTGTGGAGTCCCTGTGCTGGGACCAGAGTTGTCATGAGTCCATCCATGGTGCTGCTGTGCGTGGAAGGAGGTGGGGAGGCAAGAGGAATATGGGATGCTACAGAGCAATATTAGTTTCAGGCAGCTGAGGAGGAACTACAGTAAACCCTAAATTTAGTGGCTGTACTGGTAAGGGAGGGATTTTACGAAAGTGCCTGCATGCCTCATGCAAGAGAAGCTCAGCCAGCCTTGACCACAGGGGCAAGGGGGAACTGTCACAGAATGAGGGACACCTGAATGTGGCAAAGTCCTTCAATGAGATCAATGGCATGTGAGAGAGTATTCCCTAATAACATATGTAAGGTATTTGGTTAAGAGAATGTGTTTCTAAGGGGGCGTTCTGTACTTAGGTCTTGGTGTGGGAGCAGGCAGCTCCATGGAAAGGTCAGATTAGTTATCATGGCAGCCCCAGAAGGAGTGTGGGCACTGGGAATACTTAGCAAAGGCAAAAGAAAATCCAGACGTTTTCCTGTCATGGTCTAAGGTGTGGTGACAAAGGAGGAGCTATTTGCTCAGTTTTATTCTGTATTTAAAGTTACTTTTTAACTAACTTCTTGGTTCCTAGCTGTTCTTTGTGACCTTTGCATCCATCAATATCTGCATAATTGCTGTCTCACACTCCCCATTTGTTTTCCCTGGCCTCTCCATCTGGCATTGTTCATTTTCAGAAGAAGAATGATCAGCCACATACTGGAGTTGTAATCATCCTCTCAAAATTTAATTTCTTAAATATCTCTCCCAGCTGAACAGGGAACTCCGTGGGGTCTTGAAAGAGGAGACAGGTGAGTTTTGTGCCTTCTCTATGGCACCGATGCGGTTCTGCAAAGTCCGCACTTCTTTGCCTTCTACAGCTTAAAACATTATTTACGGGATAAACCCAGCTCTGGTATGGAGGGTGGGTAATGAAAAGGGTCTGTAAAAGGCAGGATGGGCTGGCTTTTGCTGCCTGTAGCATTGGCAGCACGCGCTGGCATTTCTGTGCAGAAGGAGAAAACCTTCTGGGGATACAGAGCTGATCATTTGTCTATCGGCTGCCTTTCCTCTGTCTCCCAGTGCTTGGTGCAGAGTGGTGGCTCCATGCTCTGACATTTGGATGCCTCCCAGTGTAGCTGACAAGTCAGTTTTGGCTCCATGTATGACCTACGCACAGTGATCAAGGAGCAATGACAAATGGGACTGTGCCACCTCTGTCGTGTTCCCTGCCACTTTGCTTATGCCTGTTGGATTGAAGCTTTTCCTGTTTTCTGAACCTTTCTGTCCTGGGGCATGGGGCTTTGGAGATGGAGCTCATGGAGGTGAGAGAAATTATTCAATGCTTTAGCATGGAAGAGACCTTTGAGGTGCTTGAGTCCAACCCCAAAGCCCAGTCTGCCAAGTCCACCATTCAACCAAGTCCCTAAGTGCCACATCCACACATCTCTTAATTACATCCAGGGACAGTGGCTTCACTACTTTCTTGGGCTGCCTGTGCCAGTGCCTGATATCTCCTTCCAGGGAATAAAATTCTGAGTAACATCCAGTCTGACCTCCCTTGGCACAACTTGAGACCATTTCCCCTGGTCCTAAAAGCCACAACCTTCCTCACTGCTTCTTCCTGTGCTGTTCCCCATTGACCTTTGGGGCCCAGTGGTGGAGGAGGAGGTGCTGCTTCTGCTGCCCTTCACCTTAAGGAGAGGCAAGGGCAGCAATGCTGATGCTAACACTGAGGATGGAGCTAGACTGACTTATCTGTTTGTGGCTGCCTCGTTAAGAATCTCTACCACTCCATCCCTCCCTTTTGCCAGAAGACGAGAGCAAGTTAGGGCAGGAGAGTGGAGGGATTGCCTGTCCACCAACAGGATCTACTGAGAGAGCTGAGCAGGTCAGAGCCAGTGAGGGCTGTGCAGGGCAAGGAAGCAGCCTTGGAAGGCCCTTTACAAAGGCAGTTCTTGACCTAATTGTCTGCATCAGCCTCCAGGGCTGCCCTGTATCCATTCCTTTCCCATCCTCCATCCATCCTGCCAAGATATGTAACATGAACAATGGGCCAGGCTCTCTGCAGGGGAAGGTGGTTGGTTTGGAAAGGCAGCAACTGCCACATCAACAGCCTGGAAGACTGAGGCTTGTGTTTGGTTTGGGGGAAGGACATGTTGTGTATCAGGAGTAAACAACAGCTCTCATGACAACCAGCTGGCAGCAGCTCCACATAGTGTCTGTTCAGAGGCTCCAGGAATGGTCCTAAGGAACATTGCTATTTCCTCCTGCCAGGACCTTTGCAGACGTGTCTCATGTCTCCTGTTCACAGTGACCTGAAATTCTAGAGGGTGACAAATGAGGTTTTTAATGGTGTTCCAGAGTTTGTTGTGCACTGCTATGAAGGTGGGACACACCTGTGAATGAAAGCTCATACTCTGCTGCCTCATCTGTCAGGTTTTTCTCTTCTTTCCTTCAGATCATGATGGCTGTCTCGGGAGAGCAGGCTCTGGCTGGAGAGAGAATGCTCCGGATGCCCAGCTGCCTGCTAAAGCTCACCAGAGTGGTGCTGAGCCACAAACCCTGGGCCCTGTTTTTCCTCATCTTTGTGTTCATATCCCTCACCTACCAAAAGTTCTACTGGGGTATCTGGGAGGACTCAGAGAACAGACTCCCCACCTATGACTCGTCTGCTGAGATTGGCTCTGCTCACTATGTGACTTCTCCCATCAACATTTCTGGTGAGCCCCCTCCTTCTGCAGGAAATGTGTTTTTTGTGGAGACCTCAGAGCAAACTTCCCCAAGTTACCTGTTCTCATGCTCTGCGGAGTCAGCAGCCAGGACACACCCTGAATCAAGAGTCGTGGTGCTCATGAAAGGCTTGGCCAAAGAGAACGCTTCCCTACCCAAGCACTGGGCTTTCTCCTTGCTGAGATGCTTCCCCAACGTGGAAATCCAACCCCTGAACTTGACAGAGCTCTTTTCTGGAACACCTCTGGCACAGTGGTACGTGCAGCCTCAGCGGCAGCAGGAGCCTCATTTTCCAGTTATCCTGGCTGATGCCTCCAGGATTGTCCTCATGTGGAAATTTGGTGGCATCTACCTGGATACAGACTTGATTGTGCTTAAGAACTTACAGAACCTCACCAATGCCCTTGGGATTCAGGATCATGATGTACTGAATGGGGCCTTTCTGTCCTTTAAGCCCAAGCACAAGTTCATGGAGCTTTGCATGCAGGACTTTGTGGAGAACTACAATCCCTGGATCTGGGGACACCAGTGCCCAGGGCTCCTAACTCGTGTCTTCAAGAAGTGGTGCAACATCAAGACTATCGAGACCATGAGCTGCCAAGGTGTGAGTGCTCTTGCCCCAGAAGTTGTTTATCCTATTCCCTGGCAGGACTGGAAGAAGTTGTTTGAGGCAGTCAGTGCCTCAGAGTTTCACCAGCTCCTGAAGAACACTTATGCAGTGCACATATGGAACAAGCTGAGCCATGGGACCAAGTCAGTGATCCACTCCCAGGCTCTGCTGGCTCAGCTCTATTCCCAGTTCTGCCCTGCCACCTATGCAAAGATGAAAGAGGACTCTGAAGAGTTGTCAAAGCGTGCAGTGTGACCTGTAGGGTCTTGGCAGTGGGGATGTTCCCCAGACTGAAGGAAATAGAGTGCCTTTCACCTTTCCCAGAGCTGGGTTCTAGACTCCAGAGCAGGTGTTCTGTGAGACAGCTCTGTGGTTTTTTGACTAATATCCCTGGTATCTGCCTCAGATCCTTTGTGTTTCAAATTTACAGCAGAACCTGAGTTCAGCCTCCCTTGCTGTCCTTCAGGAGACCTGTTGCTGCAGGGAAGGTTGAAGTTGTTCATCAGCACCTCTCAGCTGGTTCTCTCTTGGTGTTCTCCAATGGGTCCTCCTGTGGATCCCAGGCTCAGCAGCCCCTTGTGATGTTTCAACAGCTGTAGTGACCCTTGGCTTGCTCTCTGTGGCATTTCTGAGTTTTTAAATCACTGCGAGACAGTGCCAAAGGGCGTGGTTTTCTGGAGCTCAGAACAGAATTCCCTGGCTGGCCAAGATCCTTTATGCCTGGGGAAATACATGAAGAGTACCTGAAAATTGCTTTAAGAAGCAGAAAACATTTTACATCCCTGCATGGCTCAGTGTAAAGTTCTTCTGAACTTCTAAAGTGAGAAATGTTCAAATGATGCTTCCTACTGTTTCAGATTCCACAGCAGAGGAATGACTTTTCTGGGACTCGGACAATAATCCAATGCACTTCTGCCTTGTCTTAGCGCAGAGGATCACTCTGTAAATATGAACTGCATTCTCAATAAAATGCCTTCTTTTCCAGAAGGAGGTCTGTGTTGGGATCATTGCTTTCTCTAGTGCAGTAACGACATCCTGCCAGGAGCAGAGAAGGCTTTGAGGCTCCCTCATTGTGGCCTTCCAGTGCCTGAAGGGAGACCACAGGAAAGATGCAGACAGACTCTTTGCAAGGATCTGCAGTGATAGGACAAGGGGCAACGGCTTCACACTTACAGAGAACACGTTTAAATTGGCTAGGAGGAAACAATTGTTCCCTGTGAGGGTGGTGAGGCCCTGGCACAGGTTGCCCAGAGAAGCTGTGGCTGCCCATGGATCCCTGGAACAGTCCGAGGCCAGACTGGACAGGGCTTGGAGCAGCCTGGGATAGTGGAAGGTGCCCCATGGCAGGAGGGATGGAAGAAGATGATCTTTAAAGTCCCTTCCAACCCAAACCATTCCATTGATTTCCCCTTCCCTCTGCCTTGTTCCCTGGGAGCAAAGTCTGACCCCCACTTGGCTGCCCCTTCCTGTCAGGGGGCTGTGCACAGCAGTAGGGCCCCCCCGAGCCTCTTTTCCTCCAGGTTAAACACCCCCAGCTCCCTCAGCCCCTCCTCATCAGCCTTGTGCTCCTGCCCCTTGCCCAGATCCTTTCCCTTCTCTGCACAAGCTCCAGTCCCTCAATGTCCCTCTGCAGTGACAGGCCCAGAACTGGACACAGCATTTGGGCTGAGGGGGATGGACAGTCACTGCCCTGGTCCTGCTGGCCACACCATTGCTGACCCAGCCCAGGTGCCATTGGCCTTCCTGCCCACCTGAGCACACGCTGTGGACCAGCAACCCCAGGCCCTTTCCTGCTGGGCTCTCCCCCAGCCTCGAGCTGCTGGAGGTTGTGGCCAAGGGGCTGGAGGTGGCACTTGGCCCTGTTGAACCTCATGTGAAACACGACTGGCCCTGACAGTGGGCCCTGGGGCACAGCACCAATGACCTGCTGCCACCTGCATTAATTCCAGCACCACTCCCCGGGCCCAGCCATCCAGGCAGTTTTTTCCCAGCAAACAGGGAAGCTGTTAAATCCATGGCCTGCAAGGACCATGCTCTCCAGGAGAATGCTGTGGGAGCAGTGATCAAAGGCTTTACTGAAGGCCCTGGTATACAACATCCACAGCCTTTCCCCATCCATTAGGTGTTCATAGGAGGAGGTTTGGTCAGTCAAGAAAGACCTGCTTAAACAACCCGTGCCTGATGCCCCAGTGGTGCAGCACACATCATGTGATTGCGCTCCACGTAATCTGTTCCATACCCTTCCCTGGCACCAAGGTCAGGCTGACAGGCCTGTGGTTCCCCCAGTTGTCCTTCCAAGACCTCTCACAGATCTGTCTCATGTTGGCCAACCTCCAGTCACCCAGGAGATCTCCAGTTAACCAGGACCACTGATAAACAATGGAGAGTGGAGCTTCGTCAGCTGCTTCACCAACTCCCTCCATAGCCTTATGAAGAAGGATGGCATCTCCCTACACTTGTGCATGTCTGGGCAGCACAGCAGCTCACGAACAACTTCCTCCTGCAGTGTGGGGACTTCATTCTGCTCCCTGTTTTCGTCTTCCAGCTCAGGGGGCTGGATATGCAGAGGGTAACTGGGCTTTCCGTGAAAGGCTGAGGTCACTGAGTACTTCAGCCTTTTCCTCATCCCTGGAGGTAATGTTCCCACCGCAGCATGCAATAAAGGATGGAGAATCTCCTTGGCCTCTTTTTGTTACTAATGTATTTGGAAAAGCTTTTTCTCTTAACTTTTATGCTGCTGACCAGATTGACTTCTAGCTGGACTTCTACCTTTCTAGTTCTCTCTCTGCTTATCTCCATGACATCCTTGTAGTATTCCTGAGTTGCCTGACTGTTCTTCCAGAGCTGCTAAACTCTCTGTTCATCCCTGAGTCCCAGTGGAAGCTTGCTGTTCATCCAGGCAAGCCTTCCTGAATCAGCACATTGGAATGGGCTCCTACTCTACCTGTATGACCTCCTTCCTGAGGAATGTTCAGCCTTCCTGGGCTCCTTGGCCCCTCGGGACTTCCTCCCAAGGGATTCTCTCAAGCAGTGGTCTGCACAGACCAAAGCCTGTCCTCCACAAGTCCAAGGTAGTGGTTTTGCTGAGCTCCTTCCTTCTTCTCTCCTTTCACTGAGAACCAAAATCAAATCATGTCACAGTCACTGCACCCAAGATGTCTCAGGCAATCTCATCTCCCACCAGTGCTGCTCTGTTTGTAAACAGCAGCTCCTCGGGGACACCTCAACTGGCGGGCTCACCTCCCAGCTGTGTCAGGAAGTTCTCTTCCACCTGCTCCAGGAACCTCCTGTAGTGTTTCCTATCTGCTGGATGGGATTCCAGCAGACACCTGGTAAGTTGAAGATGTCACTGGGGATGTCAGCAGTGGATGATGTGGGGTCGTCCATCTACCCCTAATGGAAATCCTTTCCCGCCACTCAGCACTGATGAGACACACCTGGAGGGCTGGTTCTGGAATCCCAGGATGAGGAAGGCGTGTCCATACTGGAGCAAGTCTGGCAAAGGGCCACTAAGGTGAGAAGGTGCACGGGCAGAGGCTGGGAGAGCTCTGCTGACTTTTCTTGGTCTGGAGCAGTCTGGGCTGTCTGGTCAGGGTGTACAAACGCCTGAGTGAAGGTGGGTGGGTGAAGGACACAAGCAAGATCACTGCAGAGATGGCAGGAGACACAATGTTCACAAATGGAACTGTGGCAAGTTGGAAAGGAAGGAATGGTGGTGAAACACTGGCTGAGGTAGCCCAGAGCGGTTGTGGAGTCCCTGTGCTGGGACCAGAGTTGTCATGAGTCCATCCATGGTGCTGCTGTGCGTGGAAGGAGGTGGGGAGGCAAGAGGAATATGGGATGCTACAGAGCAATATTAGTTTCAGGCAGCTGAGGAGGAACTACAGTAAACCCTAAATTTAGTGGCTGTACTGGTAAGGGAGGGATTTTATGAAAGTGCCTGCATGCCTCATGCAAGGGAAGCTCAGCCAGCCTTGACCACAGGGGCAAGGGGGAACTGTCACAGAATGAGGGACACCTGAATGTGGCAAAGTCCTTCAATGAGATCAATGGCATGTGAAGGAGTATTCCCTAATAACATATGTAAGGTATTTGGTTAAGAGAATGTGTTTCTAAGGGGGCGTTCTGTACTTAGGTCTTGGTGTGGGAGCAGGCAGCTCCATGGAAAGGTCAGATTAGTTATCGTGGCAGCCCCAGAAGGAGCGAGAGCACTGGGAATTCTTAGCAAAGGAGGAGAAAAGGAAAACCAGAAATGCTCCTGGCTCCAACTGAAACATAAAGGGTACTGACAATGAGGTCGGAATTTCTTTTTTTGTTTCACAATTAGGTGGGTTCTTTGCAACACTACGTATATCCTTTCTATCCGCTGCGCACTGGATAAATGACTGATGTCATATCCTCCTTCATCTATTGTGTTTGTCTACGTATTCAGACTGTTTCTCTTGTCATTTCTTTTCAGAAGGAGGAAGTGCCAGTACATAGAGTTGTAGCCACTCTTAACAGACTCCAGCCTCTTAAAACTCTTCTCCAGCTGAATCGTGAATTCCATGGTGTCTTGAACGTAGGGACTGGTGAGTAGTGTTTGCAATTTATTTGCAATGGCCCTTGCATTTTCGGAGGAAGAGATAGAGCCAGGCTTCCTGTCTTTGTTTTGTAAAAGAATTACACAGGCTAATGCATTGTCTAAAGCGTTGCCTTATCTGCTCCAAAAGCAGAAACTTCCTAAATTTATAGGGATGTGATGGCAGTAAAGTTCGGTCTTTACCTCAAAATGCCCTGACAACCTATAACCTTGCTTGTGGTTAGACTAGCGTAGCACTTTCGTGCCCCTCTGCTGCACAGGAACTTCCCCCAAAGCCGCTTTCTCTTCTTGTGCTCACAAAACAAAAAAATTATTTACAGGATTAAGCCAGTTATGGTATGGAGGGTGGGGAATGAAAAGGGTCTGTAAAAGGCAGGATGGGCTGGCTTTTGCTGCCTGTAGCATTGGCAGCACGCGCTGGCATTTCTGTGCAGAAGGAGAAAACCTTCTGGGGATACAGAGCTGATCATTTGTCTATCGGCTGCCTTTCCTCTGTCTCCCAGTGCTTGGTGCAGAGTGGTGGCTCCATGCTCTGACATTTGGATGCCTCCCAGTGTAGCTGACAAGTCAGTTTTGGCTCCATGTATGACCTACGCACAGTGATCAAGGAGCAATGACAAATGGGACTGTGCTACTTCTGTCGTGTTCCCTGCCACTTTGCTTATGCCTGTTGGATTGAAGCTTTTCCTGTTTTCTGAACCTTTCTGTCCTGGGGCATGGGGCTTTGGAGATGGAGCTCATGGAGGTGAGAGAAATTATTCAATGCTTTAGCATGGAAGAGACCTTTGAGGTGCTTGAGTCCAACCCCAAAGCCCAGTCTGCCAAGTCCACCATTCAACCAAGTCCCTAAGTGCCACATCCACACATCTCTTAATTACATCCAGGGACAGTGGCTTCACTACTTTCTTGGGCTGCCTGTGCCAGTGCCTGATATCTCCTTCCAGGGAATAAAATTCTGAGTAACATCCAGTCTGACCTCCCTTGGCACAACTTGAGACCATTTCCCCTGGTCCTAAAAGCCACAACCTTCCTCACTGCTTCTTCCTGTGCTGTTCCCCATTGACCTTTGGGGCCCAGTGGTGGAGGAGGAGGTGCTGCTTCTGCTGCCCTTCACCTTAAGGAGAGGCAAGGGCAGCAATGCTGATGCTAACACTGAGGATGGAGCTAGACTGACTTATCTGTTTGTGGCTGCCTCGTTAAGAATCTCTACCACTCCATCCCTCCCTTTTGCCAGAAGACGAGAGCAAGTTAGGGCAGGAGAGTGGAGGGATTGCCTGTCCACCAACAGGATCTACTGAGAGAGCTGAGCAGGTCAGAGCCAGTGAGGGCTGTGCAGGGCAAGGAAGCAGCCTTGGAAGGCCCTTTACAAAGGCAGTTCTTGACCTAATTGTCTGCATCAGCCTCCAGGGCTGCCCTGTATCCATTCCTTTCCCATCCTCCATCCATCCTGCCAAGATATGTAACATGAACAATGGGCCAGGCTCTCTGCAGGGGAAGGTGGTTGGTTTGGAAAGGCAGCAACTGCCACATCAACAGCCTGGAAGACTGAGGCTTGTGTTTGGTTTGGGGGAAGGACATGTTGTGTATCAGGAGTAAACAACAGCTCTCATGACAACCAGCTGGCAGCAGCTCCACATAGTGTCTGTTCAGAGGCTCCAGGAATGGTCCTAAGGAACATTGCTATTTCCTCCTGCCAGGACCTTTGCAGACGTGTCTCATGTCTCCTGTTCACAGTGACCTGAAATTCTAGAGGGTGACAAATGAGGTTTTTAATGGTGTTCCAGAGTTTGTTGTGCACTGCTATGAAGGTGGGACACACCTGTGAATGAAAGCTCATACTCTGCTGCCTCATCTGTCAGGTTTTTCTCTTCTTTCCTTTCCTTCAGATCATGATGGCTGTCTCGGGAGAGCAGGCTCTGGCTGGAGAGAGAATGCTCCGGATGCCCAGCTGCCTGCTAAAGCTCACCAGAGTGGTGCTGAGCCACAAACCGTGGGCCCTGTTTTTCCTCATCTTTGTGTTCATATCCTTCACCTACCACAAGTTCTACTGGGGTATCTGGGAGGACTCAGAGAACAGACTCCCCACCTATGACTCGTCTGCTGAGATCGGCTGTGCTCACTATGTGACTTCTCCCATCAACATTTCTGGTGAGCCCCCTCCTTCTGCAGGAAATGTGTTTTTTGTGGAGACCTCAGAGCAAACTTCCCCAAGTTACCTGTTCTCATGCTCTGTGGAGTCAGCAGCCAGGACACATCCTGAATCAAGAGTTGTGGTGCTGATGAAAGGCTTGGCCAAAGAGAACGCTTCCCTACCCAAGCACTGGGCTTTCTCCTTGCTGAGATGCTTCCCCAACGTGGAAATCCAACCCCTGAACTTGACAGAGCTCTTTTCTGGAACACCTCTGGCACAGTGGTACATGCAGCCTCAGTGGCAGCAGGAGCCTCATTTTTTAGCAGTCCTGTCTGACGCCTGTAGGATTGTCCTCATGTGGAAATTTGGTGGCATCTACCTGGATACAGACTTCATTGTGCTTAAGAACTTACAGAACCTCACCAATGCCCTTGGGATTCAGGATCATGATGTACTGAATGGGGCCTTTCTGTCCTTTAAGTCCAAGCACAAGTTCATGGAGCTTTGCATGCAGGACTTTGTGGAGGACTACAATGGCTGGGTCTGGGGACACCAGGGCCCAGAGCTCCTAACTCGTGTCTTCAAGAAGTGGTGCAACATCAAGACTATCGAGACCATGAGCTGCCAAGGTGTGAGTGCTCTTGCCCCAGAAGTTGTTTATCCTATTCCCTGGCAGGACTGGAAGAAGTTGTTTGAGGCAGTCAGTGCCTCAGAGTTTCACCAGGTCCTGAAGAACACTTACGCAGTGCACATATGGAACAAGTTGAGCCATGGGACCAAGTTAGAGATCCACTCCCAGGCTCTGCTGGCTCAGCTCTATTCCCAGTTCTGCCCTGCCACCTATGCAAAGATGAAAGAGGACTCTGAAGTGTTGTCAAAGCGTGCAGTGTGACCTGTAGGGTCTTGGCAGTGGGGATGTTCCCCAGACTGAAGGAAATAGAGTGCCTTTGACCTTCCCTAGAGCTGGGTTCTAGACCCAAGATCAGGTGTTCTGTGAGACAGCTCTGTTGTTTTGTGACTAATATCCCTGGTATCTGCCTCAGATCCTTATATTTCAAATTTACAGCAGAACCTGAGTTCAGCCTCCCTTGCTGTCCTTCAGGGCCAGGGAAAAGTTGAAGTTGTTCATCAGCATCTCTCAGCTGATGAACTCTCCTGGTGTTTTCCAATGTCTCCTCCCGTGAATCCCCGGTTGAGCAGCTTCTTGTCACGTTTCAACAGCTGTTGGGACCCCTGTCTTGGTCTCTGTGGCATTTGAAATTTGTACAGAATATTATGTGTTGGAAAGGATCCCAGCCATCTTGTGTCCAACCACTGGCCCTGCCAGGGAGCAGGACACTCCAACAATTGTGCCCTGCGCATGAGAGCCTCGTCCTTGGGGCTCCGACCCTTCCCTGGTGCTTGTTCAGTGCCCCACTACCCTCTGGGGGAAGTACCTTGCTCTGATATCCACCCTAACCCTCCCCTGACACAGCTCCAGCCATTCCCTGGGTCCTAACCCTGGTCACACAGAGCAGAGATCAGAGCCTGTCCCTGCTCCTCCCCTTATGATGAAGCTGCAGAACTGCTGTGAGCTCTGACCCCACTCTGCTCTTCTCCAGATGATCAGACCAAGTGCCCTCAGCTGCTCCTTGTGTGGCCTCACCTGCAGGCCCTTCACCATCTCCATGTCCATCCTTTAGACACTTTCTAACAGCTTTAGATCTTCTTATGTTGTGGCACCCAAAACCACACGCAATATTCCAGGTGAGGCTGCCCCAGCCCAGAGCAGAGCAGGACATTCCCTCCCTGTCCTGGCCGGCCATGCTGGGCCTGGTGTCCCCAGGACAGGGATGTCCCTCCTGGCTCCAGGGCACAGCTGGCTCATGTCCAGCTGGCACAGCCTGCAACCCCCAGGTCCCTTTCCACAACTCTGCTCTCCAGCCTCTCGTTCCCCAGTCTGTCTGTACATCCAGGGATGCCCCATTCCAGGTGCAGAATCCAGTCCTTGTCTTTGTTAAACTTCACACAGTTGGTGATTGCCCAGGCCTGTCCTTCATTCCAGGCT
Source organism: Acridotheres tristis (assembly GCA_037013685.1). NCBI lineage: Eukaryota > Metazoa > Chordata > Aves > Passeriformes > Sturnidae > Acridotheres > Acridotheres tristis. The sequence goes on from CM072885.1 coordinate 64,902,204, forward strand.
CTCTGCAGGAGCTCTTCACCCTTGAGGGAGTCCACAGCTCCTCTCAGTTTTGTATCATCTGCAAGCTTAATTAGTATCCCTTCCTGTCTTGCATTCAAGCTTTTTATGAGGATTTTTAAGAGAATGGGGCCTAAGATGGCACTCTGTGGAACCCCACAAGTGACAAACTGCCAGTCTCCTGTCACCCCAGTTGCTGTTATTCTTTATGCTAGACCAGTGAGCAAGTTGCTCACCCATTACATGTGTTTATCCAGCTGTGGGCTGCACACTGAGATAGACGATATCCAAAGCTTTACTGAAATCCAAAAGGATTTCATTTACTCATGTTTTTTGATCAACTGGGTGGATTACCTTAGCATAAAAGGAAATTAGTTTTGGTAAGCAGGGCTTTCCTCTCATGAAGATATGCTGGCTGTGACCAGTGACTGTGTTGTCCTTCAGGTATTTTTCAATACCTCCCAGAATAATCATCATCATCTCCATAATTTTACTAGACCCTGGAGTGAGACTGACAGGCCTGCAGATTCCAGGGTCATCCTTCTTGCCCTCTTTGAAAACTGGAACCTCTTCAGAGTCCCAAGACTGTTCAGAAACTATCAAGAGATGCCTCGTGATGATATCAGCCAGCTCTTTATGTATCCTCAGATTAGTCCCATCATATCCCATAGATTTATAGGGATCCAGCTGGAGCAGCAGATCCCTCACACCTTCAGGGCTAACTCAGAGTTTATCATTCTCATAGTCACAGTCCTCTAGCTCAGAGTGCTGAGACCTCCTTAGTCCATCATCAGTGTTGAAGACAGAGGCAAAGAAAGCATTAAACATCTCTGCCTTGTCCATGGCCCTGCTTGTGAGGTGACCATCCTCATCTTGTAATGGACTAATTTCAGCACTGCCTTTTGCCATTAATGCATTTTTAAAACCCTCTTTTATTGTTCCCCACGTTTCTGATGGTTTCAATTGCAATGGAGCATTGGCCACACAAATTCATCCCCTACAATGGTGAGCAGCATCTCTGTATTCCTTCCACATCACCTGACCTTGATTCCACTGAGCATACACCTTCTCTTTTTACCTTATATCCAAAAGAAGGTTCCTGTTCAGCCAAGGTGGCCTTCTGCCTCGTCTGCTTGGTTTCTGATTTTTAGGAATTGCCTGTTCCTGTGCCCTAAGGAGCTGGTGCTTAAAAAGTGACCAGCACTGATGGACCCCAGGACTTTCAAAACCATTTTTCCAGGGGACTTTATTTACTGATTCCCTGAGGAGCTTAAAGTCTGTTCTTCCTATGTCCAGGGTTGAAGTTTTGTTGGCACTTTTCCTCCTGTCACCAAAGATTTTAAACTTGATGGCTTCATGGTCGCTGTGGCCAAGACAGCCACCAATCTCCATTCAAGAGGATCACAAGATCCTCTCTGTTGACAAGCAACAAACCAAGGAGGGCATCTTTCCAAGCCAGCCCTCTTAGTACCTGTACCATGAAGTTATCATCCAGGTGTTTCAGGAATATATAGGGAGTATGTGAAAATTGTGTTAAGAAACAGAAAATATTTTAAGGCCTGCTGTGGATCTGACGACCATCTCCCTACCTAAATGTGTTCCCTGTGTGTCCGGGTCATTGTATTGTAATATTGCATTTTGAAATTACCCTCTTATGAAATGACAAGAAGGGACTAAATATCCTGGAGTTCTGCCTGTGCCAAATCAAAGCTTCTGTCTGGAAGGTAAAGTGTAAGCAATGTGTGGTTATTGCTCTTTTAGATATGCAGTGACTAAAAAATAAGAGAAATATGTATATCAATTTTAATACAATCTTTTCCTAAATGCCATTATTTGCTGAAAAGTACAGTGCTACCATGCACAAAGGAAGACTGATGTAATTTAGGTGTCAATTTAATGTGAGCAGGAGTATGTTTCATGGTTTCTCAGTGTCACAGCACACTACTGATTAAATAATCCATTGCAGAGCAAAAGAGACTGAGTCATCAATTTTTACTTGAAATGAGTTGTATAAAACAACATATTAACTTTGTTGTCTGGTCCTGTCCACTTCCCATCCATTCCTCCTCTCTTCACCACTCCTCCTTTCCCCCAGCTTAAAAAGAAAAGTTTCCTGCTCACTCCACTAGTCTTCAGTAGTGGTGCTGAGCAGTACTGGGTATGCTGTTCCAATGTGCTGCCCATGGCGCCAGACAACCACCTGCAGCTCATACTCATCTATCTTCACTGTTTCACGTGTGACTCTTTCTTCAGACAGCAGGAAAATGACTGTGTAAAGGGCAAATTCGAACTCTGGGCTGACACCAATAAAGGTGCTTCCGATTGGCTTGACCGAACCCTTCCAGCTGAACTGGATGCTCAAAACTTGGTCATCTTTGTCAGGCTGAAAGCATAAATGAAACAACAGAATAATCTCCAACACAGCTGTGACTGGACAGATAGAATTTCTGATTCCAGATTTTTGAGAGCTCTGTAAGGTTGAGTTCATCCTTGGTGTGCCTGGGAGCTATAGCTGGAGCACAATCTTTTCCCTGACTACTGGAGCATACATGACCATTTATCCCAACTAAGCCTCAACAGTCTTGCAATTCTGCAAACACCAGCACTACTTTTTAAAATAGTTTTTGCAAAAAAAAAAAAAAGAAGCTGGAAGACATGTTATTATTCATTCTTCTTATATACAGTTATGTACTGTATATACTTATTACTGTTCAAAACATGAGCCTATGATTGAATCGTTACACTTGTTTTGTTATAACTTTTATCTCTGGATCCATTTGTCTTACTTGCAAAGTCCCCCAAAGGCTTGTTCTTACCCTGGTTTTGTTCTTCCGAGCCACGTATCCCTTGTAATCAATCTGGTCACGCTTTTCCTGAAGGTAAAATTGCACCCAGTTGTGCAAACCTAAGATCTCTTTACCATGCCTTGTTTCTCCAACAAAAACATGTTCAAAACCACAAGAATCAGGTCTGTAATGAAGAAGGAAAAAAGAAAAAAGAATATACAGGTCTTTTATATGTTTCATAGAGCCATAGAAACGTTTGGGTTGGAAGGGATGCTAAAGCTCATCTCATTCCGACCCCCTGCCATGGGCAGGGACACCTTCCACTATCCCAGGTTGCTCAGAGCCCCATCCAGCCTGGCCTTGAATGCTTCAGGGGATGGGGCAGCCACAACTTCTCTGGGAAACCTGTGCCAGGGCCTCTCCATCCTAACAGAGAGGAATTTCTTCCTAATATCCAATCTAAACCCATTCTGCCAGTCTGAAGCCATTCTGAAGCTGTCTTCCAGTTCTATGTGTAGCAGATGGCACTCGGGCTTACCCGATTTACCTAAATCAGAATAGAACAGAGATTATCAGTGCCCATACCCACCCATCAAACATACCTGTCTCCTTCTTTCCTGGCATAGAGCTGGAACCAGATGTCATAAAGCTGATGTTTGAAATCAGCAAGGTTTGGCTTTGCTAGTTTTTTTTTCAGCAGATAGTCATGAGCTAGCTGAAGGATAGAAAACCAAGATACATATACAGATTACTTCTTTATTCAATGTTTCCAGTGACAAAAAAGATCTATGTTACTCACTCTCATGACTTCTGTTGCTAAGATAGCATCAAGGAAACAATTGTTTTCAACTATTTCTTCTGGAGTCACTACTTCTGCTACACCAGTTGATGCCTCATAGTTGTCCAATAAGGAAATAAAGGCTGCAGAAAAAAAGAAACTTTCAGTCTGCTCATATACCTGATCCAGGCATTAGAGTGCCATCATAAAAAGTCACCATAGAATATGCCTTGATAGCCCTTAGAGAAAGCCATTCCTTTATACGTCAGATTCTACTCTCAGGTATACTGTTAAGTGTAGGCCTCAAGGTAACTCAAGAACACTGCTGCTCTTTTTAAAGATCTTTTCAAAGATAAACAGCTACTGAGCTTCCTTATGGAGCCAAGTGCTGAAGTAATAATGACCTTCTAGCAAAACAAATGATATCTGACCACCACAATTACAGACACAGGCTTAGAACCTTGAGCTATGCTGGCACGAGGTTTTGTGGGCATTATTTCAGTAGAGGAATAATAAAGCATAAACCTATATCAGATGTCTTGAGCTTGAGAAAAATTAGGGAAGGAAACATATATTCATAGACATAGCTGAAGTATAGCCCCCAAGAGAAATGCAAGACCTAGCTGTCTAGTGGGTCTAGTACTATCTGAAAGGGCTTGGAAGCTGTGAGTAAAGGAGTAACGATGAATTTGGTGTCTTTTTGCATAGAATCATAGGATGGTCTGGGTTGCAAGAGACCTTAAACCAGTTCAAGCTCCCTGCCATGGGTAGGGACACCTTCCACTATCCCAGGTTGCTCAGAGCTCCATCTAACCTAGCCTTGGACATTTCCAGGGATGAGGCAGCCACAGCTTCTCTGGACATCTGTTTACCACCATGTCTCAGTGTCTTGGCTTGCAAAGCAGGATATAACCAAAAGTATGCATTCTGTCACCATCTGTTGAAACCAGGTGGGGCAGTGATCCTTATCTCTGGAGAGGGTTATCTTCTGTTATTGGGCCATCTGTTAAAACCAGCTGGGGCAGTGCTCTTTATGTTTTCCACAACCCATCCTTCCTCCAAGGAGAGATCTCCTGTTAATGGGCCATTGAATCCCACTGCATGACTGATAAAATTACATCATCCCACTGGGAAATGCTCCAGCTAGGGGAGGAGCCAAGCATTTCCTACCTAGGTAAAATCTGAGATTTGGAACACCAAGGCAGCATTTTTCCACTGGATTCCAGAGGAAAACCAGACCCTTCTACATCATCACTTGACCTTTGGAGGAAAAACCCTTCTACAGGACCACTGCTTCAACAGAACCACATCTGTCATCGAGGAGGACTGCAGTCACCATTTAATGGGACTGCTACCAACACCCTGACTGACAGGGTGTCAGGTTGTATTCTGACTCTGACGATGTTCTGTGTTTGTTTTTTTGAAATACTGTATTTCTATTTTAATTTTTCCTAGTAAAAAACTATTATTCCTATTCCCATATCTTTACCTGAGAGCTCCTTAATTTCAAAATTATAATAATTTGGAAGGAGGAGGTTTACATTGTCCATTTCAACAAAGGCTCCTGCCATTCTTAACAAACACCTGTCTTTCAAACCAAGATACTCAGCTGCTCTCACAGGAAAAAAAAATATTTTCTAAATTCTAATTTTAACCTCCACTCTGTCAGTGTGAAGCCATTGCCCCTTGTCCTGTCACTCCAGGCCCTTGTCAAGAGTCTCTCTCCATCTTTCCTGTGGGTTCCCTTCAGGCACTGGAAGGCAACAATGAGGTCACCCCAAAGCCTTCTCCTCTCCAGGCTGAACAATCCCAATTCCCTGAGCCTTTCCTCCCAGCAGAGCTGCTCCATCCCTCTGATCCCCTGGTGTCCCTGCTCTGTCGTGGCTCCAGCAGCTCCCTGTCCTTGCTGTGCTGGCCCAGGGCTGGGTGCAGCCCTGCAGGGGGGTCTCAGCAGAGCAGGGCAGAGGGGCAGAATCCCCCCTCCCCTGCTGCCCTGGGGCTCTGGGTGCAGCCCAGCACAGGGGGGTTCTGGGCTGGGGCAGGGCCAGCTCTCAGCCACAGCACCCCCAAGTCCTTCTGCCAGGGCTGCTCCCTCTGCTCATCCCCAGCCTGGATTTATCCCAGGGGTTGTCCTCATCCAGGTGCAACACCAGCACCTGGTCTTGTCAAAGTCTGTGAGATTCCCTTGGGCCACTTCGCAAGTTTGTGGTAAGTGTCTCATCCCTTTTACTTTGTAGTGGAAGAGTCAGAGAATTCAGATTTTGCCTAAGGCACAAAAGGATGTTCCTCCTGAGGCTCAGGTACAGGTAATCTCCAAGCAACTGCTATGAAAACTCCCTTCAAATGACCTGCAGCTGGATGATCCTCACCACCATCCAAATTATATACAATGTTATATATTAGGCAATCACGTCAAAAACAGCACAGATATTTTATATCACATCCACGATTAAGAAAAGAACAGGTCTCACTTGCAAAAGTTTTTATGCTCCTCAGGCGTTCTTCATTTACATTGTGAAACAGATGCCTGGCTGCATTGTCCTGGACAGCACTGTCACCTTGCTGTGCTAGACCTGCTTTTCCCTGGGAAGAACATCAGAGGAAAACAATTTAAGGAGTAAGATGTCCAACATTAGAGGAGACAGTGCCTGCCTTTGTAATAATCAAACCAAACCCCATAAATCTATCAGGATTCTTTGCTAGGAATTGTCTTTCTATGAAACAAGAGAAGATATTACAGAACTTCCAGCATAAAGACAATCTCTGACAACTGTAAGAGCCTGAAATTTCTTTGTTGACTCAGAGATGATTGTAATGGCCCATGTGATAGTTCAGTTCTGTTCAGTAACCAGCTATGCTGTTATACTATATACATCACAAATGGTAAACAGAAGAAATGTAGAGCAAGGGCTCCCTCCCACCACAAAGAAATAAAAAGGAGATTTGGATGCCTTCTGTCTCTGCAGTTTTAAGGAGGCTTTCCTGATAATTTTCAAATTTCTATTTCATAAAGGGCATTCTCAAGGAAAGAAGATAGAAGATGAGTAGCAGCTTGTTAACATAGGCAAGGGGTACCTAGAGCCTTGTTCTGAAAAATGGAGAAACCATATAGGAGAAGTTTTCCCCATACACATTTTTGCTTGAGGTAGGTACCACTATTTTGAGTTTATCAGCAACAGGAAATTATCTGTTATATTAAGCAACACTGGAATAGTGTTTGAGTAACAACAGAATAAAGTGAGTTCTTGTGTGGGTACAAAACTGGATTGTGAATATTCTGGCCTGTTGCAATTTGTGGCCAAAACACTCGGCCACTGCTCTCCCAGAGAAACCCAGGAATTTCTCAAATTTCTCCCTTATTCCCCTAAGAATGACTTGGGACGTATCTCCCTTTCTCTCTTGCTGCAAGTCACCCAGACTACACACACAAGCTGCCATTCACACGCTGAAATACACAGGGAGGAGAAGAACATCTCTAGTGCTGCTCAAAGTGTGGTGAACACTGAATTCAGATTCTGTTTCTCAGGATATCATCTTGTTGGATCTTGAAAATCTGCAGAGATGGAGATTTCACAGCTTCTCTGGGCATCCCGTTCCTTTGTCTTTGTTGAATTTCATGATGTTCCCTTAGCGTGTTCCTCCAGCCTGCCTATGTCCAGTGGAAGAGAAGCCCTGCACCTGAGGGTACCAGGTGCAGTTTGCTGTCATCTGCAAAACTGGAAGGGTTGTACGCTAGTTCCTCCTCCAGCTCACAGACAGAGAGATGAAATATTACAGGACTCATGACAGACACCTGAGAGATTCCACTTGTGACCAAAGTCCAGGTAAGTGTGAGCCATTTGTGTTCACTGTATCGTTCCTTCTCCTAAGGGATGCTTTCCTCACTGGACATGACAAAGTACAGGCAGCTTTTTAAGCTAAAGGCACTTTTGCAGGCACCTTTTCCTGCAGCACCACACTGCCCTTAATCCTGACTTGGCAATTGCTTACCTGCACATCAATGGTGTAGTCTTTCCCAGGCCTAAGACGGTGAACATCTGCATCCCACATCTCATTGAAAAGCTTAGAAAGTTCACGATTTAAGGCCTTCCTGCCAAGGAACACAGAGAAATACATGTGTTTAAAAAAGGCACGTGCTGTTATTTCTTCAAGTCACTTCTAGAGTCTTCTAATGCCACTCCATGTTCTGGATATCAGCATGTCATCAAGTTTCTCTTTTTTCCCACACCTTCCTGTCAGTACTGCTGTAAAAACCACAATGCTTATGGTCCACATTCCTTTTTAAAGAATGCAGGTAACCTGTAAGGAAACCTGAGCCTTCCCTTAGATTGTCAGACAGCAAAGTTCTTGTCTTCCTGTGGTTTTCCATGTAATGAAACAAAAAGGAAGATGGTGGTGTTTCATTCCTAAGGATTCTATGCACTTGGTGTGTTTTCTCCTGGTCCTTATTGCAACTCATGAACCCTTTGTTAATTTTTTTTCTCGCTTCTGCCCAGCTGTGGCACTGGAGGGTGAGAGAATGACTCTCCTGGATGCCTGGTGTTTGGCCAGTATCAAACCATGACAGGTTGTTATTGTGATGAAGTGCCCAGAAGTAGCCACAGTTTCAAGTATATTATGGCCACACTAAGAGGGGATCAGGACAACAGAGTAGAGAAGAAGAGAAGTGGATTAATCTTTAAATAACTAACAATGGAATCAATCAGTTACAAACCAACACATGCATCAAACCCAGAGAAGAACCACTTGATAATTTTGAATTCTCCTTCAAAAGAGATGTTTTCCAGAAAATAAAAAAAGAAATCTGTCAACTTGCTGCATCCTCCTTCCAGTGGCAAATTCCATGCTCTCTAGCAGAAAGAGCAAACAAAGAATGTGGCAAAGGCACAAGGGCAGGGCAGATAACCATAACTACAGCAGCTGCCACACCTCAGCCCACCTGTAAGTTTGGATCTGATCCACTGTGTTTCTGAGCAGCGCTGGAGGCACTGACACTCCATTTTCCCTTGGGTTCTCCAGTATTTTGGGATAGCTGTGGATGGGAAATCTAAAAGATCACTTGAATTTTTAAGTGGACTTTAACAGGTGTAAATGCCTGAAAAAAAGGGAAAGGATTAAATATTCTAGCATATAGGAGCCAAAGGACATGCTTGTTGCCAGGGTTAAACAGGAATGTGAAGGAAAAATTGTGCTTGGAGCAGGTACCTGCATGGACCTCACAGTGGAGAAGAAGGAGGCTGTCACAGAAGAGCTTCATTTAGCCCCTGCTCAGACTCCAGGCTCTGCTTGTACAGTAAGTGGGGCTTGTGCCATCACACTGTCAACACTGGCTGGGCAGCCTAAAAGAGGACCCTGTTCAATGTCCCAGGGAGCTGCCTCAGAAGACACCAACAGCAGCAGTTTTATTTATTTCCAGCCATACTTCCATATTCTTTCCAGAGTCTTATGAGGAGCAAGCCCTTCTCAAAAGAGCTTACAAACCAACACCAAACAAAAAACTGCTCACTTCATCAGCTCAGCTATATGCCCAAGGGCAGGACTGGTGAGTTCACAGAACAGTACTGGAGATGTTTTTCAAACTTCAAGCCTTTACCTTGGACGGCCCTAATTTTATTGGATCACTTTTGTGCTGTGTTCTGGACTCTCCTGCTGCCTGCTCCTCTGCATCAGTTCATCCTGTCTGTTTCAGAACCATCATATTATGTTTAATAGGGTTTTTACTTTGGAAGGAACTACTGCTGGTGAATAGGAGTCTGCTGCCTGCTGAACATCCAAGGTATGTGGAACATTGGGTCTTATTATAATGTTTTGTTGCACAGATACAGTATTTTATATACATATCTTTTAGTATGTGTGTATTTTGGTAACAGTCACCTATCTAGGAGAGATCTGTCATCTCTTTAATACCCACTTGCTCTCAGTCTGCTCTGGGCACTCTGTGTTTATAATGCATTTTAGGGCCCTGTTTGGCCTTTCCTCCTTCAGAAATATTATGAAATATCACATGAGCTCAAGGTGTTTACTCAAGGAGAGGGCTACAGCAAGAGTTTACCTACAGATTTCAATCCTCATTTTTGTTCAATAAATATACTTCTACTAAAAGTATTCCTGCATTCAGGAAAATTGTCCCCAAACTGAAATCACTAAATTTTACAAAGTAAAAGCCTTTATTCTCCTTTATCTCTGCTAGGTGCTACCACAATATAATCATGGACTTTTCCTCTCCTTTTTGTTGTCCCTTTAGTTTCCAAACAGAGAGCCTGCTGTAACTGAAGACTAAAAAAATATACTCTTGACAAAGGAAAAAACTTGTCTTGCAACTTACACAGTCATCTTGTAAAAAACTCTTTCTGGATGGTATTTCTTTAAAAAGGGCCATGAACTTAGCTTACACATACAAGATGAGACAATTTAATGAGAAGATGCCCAACACCTTCATGCAAATCCATGACACACCAGCATGTAGGTAAGGTTGTTCTGGAAAACAGTGTTGAGTATTTTCTCCCTGGTTTTCAACGCAATGGCATGGGTGACTCAAAACAGAGATTTTTATCATCAATTCTCAAGCCCTTCCCTATGGCGAAAGCTCTGAGTTGTTAGATTTATGCTTGCACATAGAATTAATTATTTCTGTGCAAGAAGTCTGGCCAATTGGATTTTGTCCAGTTGGAGCCTTGCTTGGATGTGCTTACGTGAGCAAAGCACCACCCCAGTAACAACACTCAGTCTGCACTTTTAAGAGTTGAGAAAACCTGGGGGAGGCTAACCAGTACTGGCACCAGTAACTGGTGCACCAGCAGTGTGCTTAGAGCCAAAGAATCTAATATCTCCATTTTATTCTTTGTTCTACCCAAAACAATTCTCCAAGAGGACTTCACTGCTATAAATCAGAAAACACTCGAGACATGACGAGAATTGAGGGTCAGTGGCAAATAATGTGAACAAGTCAACAGTGTCAAAGCAAGAAAAACAGGTATTGCAAATGAAGGTCACATGAAGCCCTGCAAATAAGGTCTGATTGAACACCTTCTCCAAAGTAAATCTACTTTCAGAGATCCTTTCAACAACATGCAATTTTATACAGCCTTTAAACATTACACAGAAAAGAAAGGGATTTTAATACCTGGTGAGCAGCCATTTACAAGAAGTAAAAAACTCGGTTCAAATGCTGTGAAATACATGCAACAGCTTTTATGGCTAACAGAAGATAGAAACAATTCTCTAGATTTTTATCTTATGCCAGTGTCTATGTCTTCTATTTGAGTCCAGCGAGATTTTTTTCATTTAAAGCTGGTATTTGAAATACCAAAAGATAAATAAAGCAGTTTTTGTAGGTGGAAAGGAAAAGGCAATTTCAAGGGGCAAACCTGAGAGTGGAACAATCTGTCAAGGTCCTGGGGCAGGCAGCTGATGTTTGAAGAACTAGTTCTAAGTTATGAGCTATGTTTAAGCACAATCTGATTTTAGCATCACCTTTATTTTAAGCTAATAGCCTCACCGATGTTTTACACTGAAGTGAGTCAGTAAAACAGAACCGAAAGAGGAAGAGGGCTCTTGTTTTGCTGCATGTCATGTAATAGTCACCCTTTTACAGACAAATATATCCTATCCCCCCCTTGCGTGTCATGTAATATTCACCCTTTTGCAGACAAATATAGCCCATTCCCCCTTGCATGTCCTGTAATATTCACCCTTTTACAGACAAATATATCCCATCCCCCCTACCCTTCCCCTCAGAGGAGAATCCGTATGATTGCCTCTTACCCACTTTCCATGCCAGGAGGAAGTTTTTCTCTTGGGAAATACTCTGAGCAGGGAGAAGGCAGCCAGAAACTCAGCAGTCCTCCTGTAGTCCAAAGCACAGAGCTGTGCTCCCCTGACACTCCTCTTGCCCGCTGAGGACTGTCACTCAGCCTGGCAGGAAGGCACGGGAGAGGCAGGAGGTGCCAATTCCCACAAGAGTCTGAGGACAACACCACAACTCATCCCGCTCTCAGTGCAGGAACACTCACACTATGAAGTCAGAGGCACCTGTAGCAGGCTCCTGCCTCACCTTATCTTGCATCATGGATTATTTGCCAAATGGATTATACGTCTCTGGATGAAATTTTGAGCCTGGAAAGAAGCACAGCAAGTCTGAAAGCTTTGAAGTGGACGGGACATTCTAATCTTCTTATTCTCTATCCAGTTATTAGAAGGGAAGGTGATAATTAATCTGAGATCATAAAAAAATCAAAGGCGGTGAAGAAAGAAACCCCAACAAACGCTTCTCTATTTACAGCTGAAACTGCTAAGTATGATCTTATGAATATTAGGAAGTGTCAGCAGGAAATGTGTTAGAAAGGCAGAACTTTGCACGTGCCACTGGAAAAAAGTGTTGGCAGGTGCTGGTAGGTGCAGGTACCCACTCTAGTGGGAGGCTTGCATTCATTATGTGACTAAATCAACCTTCAGATGGTTTAAAGCTTATTGTTATTCAGTTCATACTTGCAGCATTTTCTTCATCATAATTAATTTCTGAAAAGCATAGCTTTATGTGGTGATTGAAGGTCACAGACCATGCTATGCAAATGAAGCCAGTTTATTACACTAACCACCAGTGCTTTTACTTCTCTAAAGTCCGTACAAAATTTTCCACTTGGAAAGTCCCTGTTACATTCTCTTGCACCAGCACTGTCCTTGTTACATCTTCTCTCATCAGTCAGAGTGACCAGACATGATGTCTTCACTTTTGTTCTTGCCTTGAGTTTCTCTCTCCCACGGCTTCCACTGTACCAGGGCCAGCAGGTCTGCAGCAGTACCCAGCTTCTGTAGTGTCTGATCTTCCAGCTTTAGGTCTAAACTAGATATATGTATATAGAGAAGCCAGAATGGCTTGATGCTAGCTACCAGTCATCCAAGTGGTTCTGCACCTCTGGTCCATGTAACCCTTCAAAGAATCAATTTAGGGCCAATTACAACCCCTGGTGATGAAGACACCTGACACACAGAATTGTGTAGGGAACAAGACATGCAATCCACTTAAAACACTGAAAAGTGAAGCTTCCTTCTGGCACTGGTAGGGGAAATTAAAGTATCTCAAAATTGAATATCCTTAATTTTAACAGAAATTTTCTTTACCATTTTTGGTTAGTATTTATTGCAGTTCTGGGTAAATGAAGTAAATGACAAACAAACAATGTTCTGGATTTGTCAACTGCCCCAGTTTATCAACGAAATGCAGGAACTCTTCTTCTGTGCTTTCATTTAAAATACAAAAGCCAGTGAGCATATTCAAGAAAGTTGCAACTTTTTTACTCACTTTAGGCAGAAAGGGCCCAGATGGGAGCCCAGGGAATTTTCACTTACAAGCAGCATCATCACTGGAGTCAATGGTTTTAAGTTATTCTTCCATAAAATTACAGCTCAGTAGCATCACCAGCAGTTTCACAACCAAGTGTGTACTTGTATGTCTTTTAAAATTTCTACCTTTTGATTTGGACACTTGTAAGAGTCGGTCTGGAATTTTTCCCTCATATGCCTCACGACTGTCGCGAGGATTGAGGCTAAGACCCCGAGGACCCCCCACCCAGTTCTGGCCTGGTTGCCTTTGGACAGGATTTTCTGGTCTGTCAAGGTGGATGCTTGCCAAGGGACTGCTAGCAGGTGCTCGCTGTGCTTCATGGTACACTGCTCTTGAGCAGGCACTGGCTGGAGCAGCAGGTTCTGTACACCTGTTTCTCGGAGCAACCCTCACAATGGCCCATAAATCTCCCTACCTCTTGGCTGGATGCCACTTGCTTTGGAAAAGGACTATAAAAAAGTGACCCTCTAAAGACAATTTTTGAGATCTCCCCACAGAAGACACATCTATTGGCTGGGACCATGAGGACACCAGAGTCTATTGGCCAGACCACAAGGACAACCGTCTCATCTGTTGGTAGCTATTCCTCATTCCCCCCCCTTTTTCTCTCTCTCTCTTTGTTTCCTTTAACTCTCCCTCTATTGCAAAACTGAGTTGTTGGCACTCAATAAAAGTGCTGTGAGCAAACTGATTTCTCCTCTGTTGTTGTCCTTTGCACCCCTGAGATCAAAACGAACCATCACGACTCCCATCGGTATTAACAGCAGATCACTGATGAAAATGCAGAGATCCTGAGGAGAGTGAAAGGATGCGTTTGCCAACAGAAATGAAGCACTGATCAAAGGCAAATTAGATCAGCACAGAATCTGGGTCATTCCCAGGTCTAATGCAGAAAAACAGAGTGTGCAGAGAGCAGCCTTGGTATCTACATGTGTTGGCTTCCTCTGCAGCAGAGCTCAGCTAGCTTTGTCAAACCCACTGCACAGGGCAGTGGATGTGGTTTTTGTGCAAGAGTTGAGACCAGGCTGCCTCTGTGCTCTGTTCCTCTTTTCTACCACAAGGGAATGGGGGGAGTGTTTGGTGATGTCTCACTCACATGTTACCAGCATTTCCAAAGGAGTGGGGCAAAGAACTTGTGGAAGATATTCTGCCTGACAAAACTACCACCTCAAGCATCAGATACTGACTTTTGCCAATGTAAAAGATCAAGGAGTTCCTGGCAATAAAACATGTTTCTAAAGCATGTAGGCATCTCTGCGCATTTCTGGCCTAGATATTTTGCTTTTCCAGTCAAGGTGGCTAATGGATAAGTGTTAGTTTGTCACCTTTAGTCTGGTGCCTACACTTCCCTGAAGGGAGAAAGGGCTAATTCAGAGTTCTTTAAACCTCTTTGGTCAATCTAGAGAGGTGTGAGTGAGAACACAGTTTTACAGGTTTCCAGACCAAAGAAGCTGGGGCTCACACCTGCACAAAGGGCACGTTCAGGCTGGACAGGCTCACTCAGGGAGACTGAGTAAAAGCTGTCAGCTGGAACAAACACCATGCAGATCCATAGCACGCTCAGTCCTTTCCCAGGAAAAGGCAGAGCAGGTCTTTGGGTCACTTTTTGCATGTAGGGAAGAGGAAAGTTTATTAGACACTGAGGATGCTGGACATTCCCATGGGAGCTTTGGCTATTGCTGCCAAGTCCCCACAAGCTGTCACACGCTGAAAAGCAGTGGAGGCACAGCCTGGGCTGGTCAATTGGAACCCAGTCAGGTCAGAGCTCAGGGAAAGCAGAGCATGGGGACACCGAGGTCTCCACCCTTTCTTAAATATTAATTTTCAAGTTGGAACCTCTCCTGCCACATTGTTTCCCACCAAACTCCAGGATCCCTGTGTCTGTCTCAGTTATCTCCCTTTTCCTAAGCCTCAGCCTCTCAGTCTTGGAGTCCTTTTCTGTAGCCAGTGGTGTTACAATCTCTCCAATTACTGCGGAGTTTCTGGTGCAGCAGCTGTCGTCCTGAAAGAGAAAATAATGAAGATTACAGAGCCAGGCATGTTCTTGTCATAGAAACTCCAGGAAAAAATAACTCCAGCTGCTCCCGGCAGCTTAGCACGTGTACCTGGACAGTGGCACAACCTTCTTGCCATTAGGTTGGTCTGTTAATATTCTTTCACTTACCAGTGCTAATTCCCAGGTTTAATAAGTAAATAATGACTGACTTATGATATGTTCTCACAGCCAGATGAGCACACTCTGGAAACCATGAGGCTGAAAGAAAACATTGCCTGGGGACACTGGGGGCTCAGTACCTCTGTGTGAGCCTAGGAGATATGGGAGGAGATTTTTTTAATATTTGATTTTTAAGACTGACAAGCATACACCTTTCTTGATTTTGTAAGGAGAAACTGTCTAGAAATCATCGAAGACATATTAATTAAAGACATTTGAATGTTTCATGTTTAGCACAGACACAAAGGTATGTGGTTACTAGTCACTAATTTTCACACATTGGTGTAAACCAAAATTTAAGGGAGCCTGGCTGAAACATCTTATCTTACTGGACAGCTCAATTCTGGTGCTTTTTGGATAAACATTGTCACTAAGGAATCTTTAAAGCTGAGAAAAGTGGGATTGTTCCGCCTGGAGAAGACTTCGGGGTGACCTCATTGTGGCCTGAAGGGAGCCCAAAGGAAAGATGGGGAGAGACTCTTGACAAGGGCCTGGAGTGACAGGACAAGGGGCAATGGCTTCCTCTTCACTAACACAGGAGGTTTAGATGGGATATGAGGAAGAAATTGTTCCCTGCGAGGGTGCTGAGGCCCTGGCACAGGCTGTCCAGAGCAGCTGTGGCTGCCACTGGATCCCTGGCAGTGTCCCAGGCCAGGCTGGATGGGGCTCTGAGCAACCTGGGATAGTGGAAGGTGTCCCTGCCCATGGCAGGAGGGGTGGGACGGGATGATCTTGAAAATCCCTCCAAACTCAGAGCAGGCTGTGATAATTCAGGCGGTCAATAAAGCGCAGAGCGGCGCTCGGGGCGCGCCGCGCCCACACAGCGCGGGGCGTCCGGGGAAACATCCCGGCCGGCACCGCGGCCATGGCGGGGCGGGGCGCGGCGTGACGTCACGAGACAGGGAGGGGAGGAGCTCAGCGCGGCGTGTGACGTCACGGGGCGGAGCGGGAGAAGGGCGGTTCGCGCTGTGCGTGACGTCACGAGGCGGGGCGGGGCGCGGTTCATCGCGGTGTGTGACGTCACGGGGCGGGGCGGGACAGGCGCGGTTCATCGCGGTGTGTGACGTGCCGGGGCGGAGCGGGGCGGTGCCCGCCGTGTGTCGGGGCAGCGATGGGGGCACAGCTCAGCGTGGTGAGTGCCGGGGGTGCGGCCGGGAGCGGGGTCCCTTCCTGCCCAAGCCCGGCTCCGCCCGCAGCGCTCCGGGCCGTGGCGGTGTCCCGGGTGTCCCCGCCGCCCGGGGACCGCGCGGTGCCGGTGCCGGTGTCCCCGCGGTTCGCCTGAGGCGCTGCGGAGGCTCCAGGGCCGTGTTGGTGCCTGTGCCTGTGCTGGCTGCCTGGCCGGGGGCTTCTGCCGTCCCAGCTCCGTGGATATCTGTTGTTGTTATTGTTGTTACTGTTGTTTTTGTTATTGTTATTGTTGGAGGCTCTGAATATTTGTGGTTTTTCCCCCGTCGGAATAATTTCAGGCTGTAGGAGCGTAGGTCTAGAGTGGCTGAGGAAGAAATTCTTCCCTGTGAGGGTGGTGAGGCCCTAGCACCGATTGCCCGGAGTTGTGGCTGCCCCATCCCTGGCAGTGTCCCAGGCCAGGCTGGATGGGCCTCTGAGCAATCTGGGATAGTGGAAGGTGTCCCTGCCCACGGTTTTGGAACGAGATGATCTTTAACACGAACCATTGCACGATTGTCTCTATGATCATGCCTGCTGAGCAGTGGGTCTGCAGCGCTGTTAGCCTCTTTTCTCAGCTGCTTGTTGCAGTTCTTTGCTCCTGTGCTCGAACACGTCTTTCTCTGGGTTTGCGAGAGGGGCAGGAGGGAGCTGCATCCAGCATGTGCTCCTTTGGGTACAGCTGCTCATAAGGTGCACTGAACAGAGGAGATGAGGCTAAAGCCGCACAAGCGAAGAAATCCCGTTATCCTCTCGTTGGCTTCTGAAACAGATGAGTTTAGCTGAGATTATTTCAAAAGCGGAGTTTTGGAAGCCGAGGGTACGAGGATTCTCATGCCAAGGCAGGGTTTGGTCTGTGTGTTTGTAGGGCAGGGCAGTGCTGGAGTGTTGGACTGTGCTGTGCTCACCACGCCCTGGCAGTGCAGTCTCCATGGCTTTTTTCTTTGTTATCACACAGAGGCCTCTTTCCATTAATAAAAATTCCTGGTCAGTTACTAATTCTGCCATGTCTGTTTGCAAAGATTTGTGCAGCTGGAAATGATGAGTCACAAGGTCCCCATTTAGTGATTCCCAGGCCTTGTGGTCAGCCTGTTGCTCTCTGCTGCTGGAGACCTGATGCTGTGCAGTTATCTTCATTAATATCTCGGTCTGCCTTGTGGTGAGAGTATATAGCTACTTTTAACTCAGAGAATGCTTTTCTTAGCAAGTATGACTTTTTGTAATCATTCAGCCTTCAGTTCTTCCCCTTTTTTCTGCCCACCTGGTGATAGATCTGAGTAAGGGGCTAAAATAGCTTTCTGAATTAGAGAGTGTGCTGTTTCTTTCCAGGCCAAATCCCATGAGACTTTTGCACTAATTGACCATGAATAACAAATTGCTTTCCGCAAGGTTAATGCTGTGTTAAAATTATTTCTCATTGCCTGACAACAGCAGCACTATGTTCATTTTAGATAACCACATTTGGAAATGAATCTGATTTAACTTATTTATGTCTCATTTGAAGCACCTGCTGCAGAGTCAGCTTGCTGTTGCCACCAGACCTCACTCACATGTTAATTTCTCTTTAAGGAGCTTACTTGCTGCTCTGTCACCTTGAACAACTTCCCTCCTTCTGCCTTTTTTTGTGACTTTTCTTCCCAGAGCTGCAGTAATCTGGTGGATCTATGAGAGTTAAGGAGTAATTTTCCTGTAAACTACAGCTTCTTCAGAAACAACCTGTATGGAGCTATTTCAGTATTCCCAAATAAAACTGCAGTGTGTGTATGGCATGGTGTGCCCTCAGGCTGTACACAATGATGATATATTTAAAAGCTGTATTTTAAGAAGAGAGACTTTATGCTGTCCCAGAGTTTTATTATTAATAATGTAGGAGTTTTTATAGCCGCCTGAGGGACTGCCACAGTTGCACAAATGCCATTCTAAAATACTATTCGGGTCCCTTTAAAATAAAATGAAAGTGAAAGCTAAGCAGGCAGAACTTTGAGCTCTTTTTTTTTTTTTTTTTTTTTTTTTTACTATAGTCATGCTTTTCCCCTCTCCTCTGTTGAAGTGTTGAATAATAAGTTACGGGGTCAGCGAGGATTTTTATAAGTAGTTGTGCATTTTATTCTCCTGCCCCAATGTGAAGAGAGAGTGGTGTGGTGTCAGAGCATAATCTGTTCCTGTCTTATAAGGTTTCAGATGTGGGGAAAATGATGATAAAGGGACAAGAAGGGCTGTCCCTTGGCTGTGTCCTGCAACTTGGCAGCTTTCCCAGGGAAGAGATGCTACTCTGAGCCGGAGGGTGTGTGCATGTGCCAGCACCCAGCAGCAGTGTGGCATGGCTGGCAAAGCCCTGCTCAGCTGCCAGAGAGAGCGTGGGGTCTGTGGTCAGGTGGAGATCCTAAATTATGGGGTGGCCTGTGAAGGAGTCTGTGCAACAGGGGCCCCTATGTGCAGATGGCAGCAGCTGGGGAGCCTGGAGGGTGGGCACACTCTGCCTGGGCAAGGGATCCACCTCGTACAGGTGTGTGGGTATGGAATTCCCACTCATGGACCTTCATCCCCATCGGCGGGGAGGGGAACAGGATGAGCCCTTCAGTGCTATTTGTATGGGTCTGTGTTGATCAGTATGGTCAGCCACATATTTAGGTTGGATATTAGGAACAGGCACTTTCCCCCAAAGGATGGTTGGGCACTGGAACTCCCCAGGGAATGGTCACAGCCCCAAGCCTGACAGAGTGCAAAGGAGCATTTGGACGAATGTTCTCAGGCACAGGATGGGATTGTTGGGGTGTCCTGTGCAGGGCTGGGGGATGAACTGGATGATGCTGATGGGCCCCTCCCAACTCAGGATATTCTGTGATTCTCTGTGTATTTGGACACGTGTACTCTGTGCCTGCTGGAGATGGGGATTTGGCGTCCCTATCAGGAGACCTGGGGACATGGAGGCTGTGACAGCCTCACTTTGTGTCCAGCTGCCAGTGTGGCAGCCCCGTGCTTGTGCCTCAACACAGGAGTGATGCCATAAAGCAAATCTGTGGGTTTAGGCTTTTTTTAATATTTTTTTTTAAATAATGCTTCTTCTTACTCAAATAAACACATTCTTTTTAGTGGTCAGATTGCCACGGCACGGTACCCTATTCCTTGTCACCCAAATAACTCTTTCTCATTCTGCACACGTGTCTGACTCTGTTTCTGTGCTGCTGCAGTTGCGTCAGGTTGTGACATACCCACTATGGCTGATCTACAGCACCGTCATGAGGCTTTTCAGGAATCCCCAGCCTGCAATTACCCTGAAGGACCCAGAAGTGAAGTATGCACTGAGGCTCATTGATAAGGAGGTAGGTGCACGTGTAGAGCTGAGCATGACCTCTCCGTGGGTGCTGTGAAATGCTTACAGCTTCTCAAGTCTTGGATGATGTCCCAACGGGGTGGATACTTTTGTCCTGAGGCTAGGACTTCTTTATAAAAGCTCTTTGTGTGGTGAGTTCTGCAGTTCTGCAAGCAGCTTGTTTCTAAACAGTTTAGAGTTGAGAATGCTGCTTAGGAATGATCACACTCACAGTCAAATGTCTTATCTTGTGGAGCACATTAGCACAAATTCCCAAACTGAGCACCACTGGCTGGGCTAAGGGACACAAGTCCTGCTGTCAGGCAGAGCAAGCAGCTTTTTCATGGTCAGTGGCATTCAACAGCAGCTGTCAGAACTACGTTGCTGCTGGTTCATACTGGTGGATACCAGTTTGTTGATACTGGTTCCTGTTACTGGATTGGTGTACTGGAATGTGTTACAGGAATAAAGATGTTTAAGTCATGCAGTCCTAACAGCACCTGAGCTGTCTCAGCTTCTCTTTCTCTCTGTTAGAAATAAAGCCTCCTGGTACAAAATTAAATTCTTGCTCAAGTGGGGTACCAGAGGAAAGTCATGATGTTTCCAGGGGTGGATCTTGCCATCAGAAATTGGTAACTAAGCTTGTGGGAAGTGAGACAAAGCCACCAAAGTTGAAAGGTATGGGTTTCCCTTGGGTAAACCAACCATCAAAAGCACGAGAGAGAAATCTTGGTTTTTCAGGTATAGAGTCACACTTGAGGATATTTTTAGTGTTGACTTTTTAAGGTTATGAGCTATTCAGAATCAGAAGACTTTGGACTGGAACAGAGCTTTGTTTGAGGTGCACTGATAACTTGGCTTTCACTGGTTCTACCAAAGGAAACAAAAGAAAAACTGTCATTTTGAATCCTGGTTTTGTGGGAACTGGGAGCTTCCCTGTGACTTGGGCTGAGCTATATTGCTGAATTTATTTCCCAGAAGTACTGCAACCACACTGTCATTATAGGCTCCCTACTTCTCATGAGGTCAGGAAAGGCTGAGGGAATTGGGATTGTTCAGCCTGGAGAGGAGAAGGCTTTGGGGTGACCTCACTGTGGCCTTCCAGTGCCTGAAGGGAGCCACAGGAAAGATGGAGAGAGACTCTTGACAAGGGCCTGGAGTGACAGGACAAGGGGGAATGGCTCTAAAGTGACAGAGAGCAGGTTTAGATTGGATATGAGGAAGAAATTGTTCCCTGTCAGGGTGGTGAGGCCCTGGCACAGGTTTCCCAGAGAAGTTGTGGCTGCCCCTGGATCCCTGGCAGTGTCCAAGGCCAGACTGGATGGGGCTCTGAGCAACCTGGGATAGTGGAAGGTGTCTCTGCCCATGGCAGGGGGATAAACTGAGTGATCTTTAAGGTCCTTTCCACCTAAATCCTTCTATGATTGTATAATGTGTCCAAATTGAGTCTGCCACACCTGTTTTGAACAGAGTCTTGAGGCTGCTTCCTAATGCATGGCGTAGGAAAAATCTTTTATAATATAGTTAGATGTGCTAATTTAGTTCATACCTTGAATAAGCCAACAACTTCAGTTTGGTTGGTTCTATAATGGTGTATATAATTAACTTGTTGCCTTTCAGTGGCTTTGGCAAAGCACCAGCCTGCAAAAACTTCTCCAGCTTTGCATTTGGCAAGGATGGAAGACTCCTTGACACTGCAGCTTGAGACAGAAGTGTGTGGCCAAGGGCTTCCAGGTGCTTTGGGCAGTGCCAAAGGCCAGTGACCTCCTCCTGGAAGTGTATCCTGATCCAAGGCTGTAATCCTGCCCTGATGACACCTTGCAGAGTGGCAGGCTCAGTGTCCTGGCTGTGTGACAGAGAGAAGCACAGGCATGCTGATCTAGGTATTGGGGATTCCCTGAGCCTCTTAGTTTCTCACAATTGCCTCATGATGCACCAAAATATTTGCGTTTAGTCACCTTCAGCTAAACTGTCTCGACTTCAATCGGTCAGGTGATTAAGTGGCAATTCAGAGCTTAGTTCTTTCTGCATACTGTTAAAGACAGCATAATAAAAATGCAGCATTATTGGCAAAATCCAGTGATTTCCATAGAGTGCTGAAATGCCCATACAGAAACAGCAGCAGTGTTAGGTCCACATTAGTTGTCTTTCTAAAGGAATTTTCAATTGGAAGGTACTACTCTTGAATAGACATAAGTACAGAGAAGCCCTTTTGAGACTGACAACCAGTTCCCTTCTTCCTTCAAGATTTGCTTTAAATTGAGGTACTGTGAAGAAAATTTCATCACTATGACCGTAGTAAGGGAAGATGAGACAAACTGTGAGGAAGAAATAGGTCTCCATTGGCTACTTTAAAAACAGTTAAGCAAACAAAATAAGGATTACAACAACAGAGTCACTGGGTGAGGAATTTGGCTGTATGCTGTTTCTTTCTTTTTTTTTTTTTTTTTGCTGTGTCTTTTGCTCCTGTGAATATGATATGATTTTTCAAATATAAAACTTACATAATATAAGAAAAAATGTTTAATTATTTATTGCCAAGATTTTATTCAAGGTGTGACTTTGCTAAAGATTAGATTAATTATCCCATCAGGACTGCATATATTGTCATAATTTTGTTCATATGTAAGTACAGTGCTCTTTTCAATTTCATTTAGGGATTAATTCGGGTTAATTAATTTAATTAATTTTAATTAATTAAAATTAATTTTTACAGGGAAAATATTTTTAAGGACCTTACCACAGCAAAACCAGGTTGCTACTTCCATTGAAATGATTAATTAATCTGATTTTGAGAAATGAAAATCAGAATGCTTTGTCCTTGAACTGTTGCCTATTTAAACTTGAAATGAGAATTGAAGAGCTAATTAATTTTTATCTTGAGGCCTTCTCACAGAAGGCAGTGTAAATGTCCATAATATTTGAAAGTTATCACTTAGTCTTAATCTGCACACAACGGTCATTAAGTGTCATTAATTCCTAATCCTGCAGGATGCCAGACTTGTCTTGTTTTAGAAGTAAAATCACAAACATTAAATCCCAACAATAGAGCTGACTGTTCCTTTGATTTTCCTCTTTCAGGAAGTTAGTCATGACACAAAGAGATTTCGATTTGCTCTCCCTTCCATGGAGCACGTTCTGGGTCTCCCTCTAGGTATGTTCCTTATGAAGAATCCAAGTGTTGCTTGCATTAATTATACAAGAGATTTTGTGGGGGTTTTTCCCCCTACGTTTTGAATTTGGAATACTGCTCGTGTGGCTGGAGCTGTTAGTGAGAGCTCTGCAAGGTTATCCTCGTGCTGTGAGTAATCTACAGTGTACAGAGTGAACATCCAGCTTGTTTCTTTGGAGAGAGTAGGAACAAACACACGTCTTCACTTGTACTTTTCCAGTCTCAGCTTTCCAGCATGTGTTATTCCTGTGGGGCTGAATCTCTGCAGTCCTTTTCCATGCCTCGAGGCACCACTCACATCCACTTCTCCTCTAACCCTGTGGTTTACCAGATGATCTCCTCACTTCTGAATTTCATGGAACTTTTGAATCACCCAGGGATAGATGTTTCCAAAGGCTCTGCCACGGGGTGTGGTGCCTTCCATAACAGCTTAGTGCCATTGTTTCCTCCTGCTTGTATAAAGAGCATTTAATTGTGATTTGTATTTAATAGGACTTCCACTTTAACAAGCTACTACAGTGATCCCTGCGTGGTTGTTGTCAGCACCTTTTCCAGGTGTTAAGTTCCTTCTTGTTTGGGGTGTTAGAAGTCTCTTGATCTTTTTAGTAGCCATGAAAGCAAAGCTCCTTTCCCTGGCTTGCCCAAAATGGACATTGAAGAGTGGTTTGCAGAGTGAGACTTGGCAAGCAGAGAGAGCTGAAAGCTGCAGAGGATGGAAAAGCAGCTGGGAGCAGCAGAGCTGCAGTTGGGTGGCAGATGATGTTGATTCCAGCACCAGCATTTGTCTTTTATTACCCAAAGCACTGAAAGCTTCATTCTGAGGGAGAGGGTTGTATGTGGCCCCATGTCCTGTCAGGGTGGAGTAAAGCTCTAACAGGTGAGGGCATGAGGCATGTTTTCTCTCTGGGAGGGGCACCTTTTCTCCTTTGTACCAGTTCTTGTGAGATGTGCCCCAGCAGCAGCCTCACTGTGCAGGCTGACAGTCTGCAGTGGTCACCAGGGGTCTGTGGGTGTGTGCCTGCAGCCACTTTTGCCCTAGAGAAGGAGCAGGAGCTCCCTGCTGCAGCTCCCTCCAGCATGTCTGTAGGCTGTGCTGGGGCATTACTGCAATATGATGTCCATGTAAAGCTTCAGGTGAGTTATGGTTGCTCATATTCCCCAAGTCCCCAGGTAGCACATCTTCCTTCACCTAGCACTCTGTAATCCTTCTGAAGTGAGGAATTAACCATGCCTGAAGGGTCAGCTGCTTCTGGAGCTAATGTAATATGGTTATTATGATCATTTGCAAAGCAGCTCCTGGTAAAATCCTCTCTTTGTGTTCCTGTAACAGGCAGAGGAGTTGTGCCATCATTGGAGATGCTTTGTTCTGTTGACCTAATGGTGATAAAAAAACAAAACTCAAAATCTCTCACTCCCCCCTGGTTAATCTTCACTTGGGTGTCTTCAGAATGCTGGAATTTTATAGGAAAACCTTCCATAGAAGCTAGTTCTTCTCTTGCTTTTTTCAGAAAAAAAAAAAAAAAGATGTAGATATTGAGAAGAGAACCTGTTGTAGAGAGCTCAGAGGATGTGTGACAGATGGAAATGTGTTTGCTGCAGTCACATGTTAAGCTGGAGGAATAGCAGGGTTAGAAAAGTGCTTTGTGTCTGGGCAGCCTTAGCAAAGGCAGCTGGAGAGCTGCTGGAAGACATGAGGTGTCTGTGGTCAAAGCAAGAACAGCTACAAACTCAGTTTTAACTAAACTCTGGCAGTTTACAACCGATACATTTTAATAAAGACCTGTGAACAGCACTGGACAGTTTTCCCCTCCTGTGTCCCTTTTATTTGCCTGTACAGGAGAGACAATCCCATCCTTTGAAAGACCACAGGTACAGTTCAGGCTTTGGTAAATGTAAATGCATGAAGTTATGATTGACACACAGAATTAGCAGTGGAGTTGTCTGTCCTTCCAGGTAGATCTGTGCATGACTAACAATTCTGGCAAGGTGTTGCAGTGTCAGGAAAATAAGAAAGGAAGAAGTGATGCCCCTAAAGAAGGTAGTTAGAGCTTTGAGGCTGCATTTCAGTCCATGCCAACTCAGCACATCCACTGAAAGAAAATATTATGAAAGAAAACTAATTTTGGGGTTTTTTTCCCCTGCAACAGGGCAGCACATCTACCTGTCTGCACGGATTGATGGAGCTCTGGTTGTCAGACCTTACACTCCAGTTTCCAGTGATGATGACAAGGGCTTTGTGGATCTTGTTGTCAAGGTGAGAATGTCACACTCTCTTCCTAGGCTGGGCAGCTTCTGAGCCACCTTTACAGTGCCTTGATGTGAAGTTTGGTGTGCTGACTTCTCTTCAGGACTGTGCCATTACCTACAGCCCACATGGCATTTTGCTGCCACTTCTTTAGTGAGGTTGTCTCATGAGATGCTGTGTCATTTTCCACTCTCTCTGTAGACCTGTAGATGTTTATATGCTTTTTAATCCTTCTGGAATAAGGAATTAGCCTTGCCTGAATGGGCAGCTGCTTCTGAAGCTAATGGAGTTTGGTCATTATGCTCACTGAGGGTGCTGGTCATTATCATTACTGATCCAGGCAGTGGAAATGATTGATTTAATTGGTAAGAAAGTGATTTTAACTCTTGTGATAATGTACTTTTTTTTTCCTCTTGGTAGCTAGACTACCTATGTTTTAAAGCTGTTAGGAATTTAAAATATGAATATCTGCACTGGATTTCCTCTTAGAATTTTGCTCTTTGAAATCAGTGTTCTGGTTTTTTTCTCTGTTTTTCTAGCCCCTTTTAAACTTGGGTGTAAACTGTGTTGATTATTGTCAATATTTTCTGTGTTGCAGAATTACAGTGGACAAATCACTGGTGTCTGTCTAAAGATTGGGGCAGGAGTGGCATTTTGATCTTTTGTCAGTCAGACATTGCATTTCTTTATGGAGTAGTTGTGTTCTTTGCATGAAGAATATTTGTACCTAAAAATTTGAAAGGCAAATGCTCTTCTCTGAGCTGTGAGATTGAATTGCTTCGTTATTGTTTTTAACAGGTCTACTTCAGGGGTGTCCATCCCAAATTTCCTGATGGGGGGAAGATGTCTCAATACTTGGACAGCCTGAAAATAGGGGACACCATTGACTTCAGAGGACCAAGTGGCCTCCTTGTGTACAAAGGAAAAGGCAAGGCTGGTTTGGAAACAGAATTTACCCAGAATAAACAGTACAGGAAAAATGTCTTATTACTACAGAAGTGCTTTTTATTGATGCTGTTCTCAAGTAAGGGATGGGTTTCTTCCATGCTTATGTGGACATAGTTTATACACTGGCAAAAACACTGGGTATTTGTACTGTCCACTGCTAATTTCTCAAGTAAAAATGAACTTTATGAGTAGGCATTACTTCTATGTCAGTGTAAAATCTCTCATGTTAGTATAATGCAGCCACAAATGTGTCACAAGAAGCTTCTGGCAGTTTTGTGTGGAGCAGAACTCCAACACGTGGTTTTCTAGAGCTTTGTATGTAGCAGTCATGTTATCCTGGATGAACAGAACTGTGAATACAACACAACATTTTGGGGAGTTTCAGACTCTGTTGTATATGGCTGAAATAGGCAAATCAGCTCAAAAAGAGAAAAATTTTAAAAACCCACCATGCTGCGTATTTTGTGTTTACCCTTAAAATAATCTGCTCAGGGGAAATAAACTCTCTGAGCAGATCAATTCCTTAGTGTGGAACTGTTTCCAGAATCTGCCTTGTGAATGTCACTGGGGCTATGGGATGTGAGCAAATTGAAATACAGGTGGTGTGTATGTGGGCTGTGGTCAGGGATAAGTCATAACCCATGTCAGTGTCTGAAGTGACCACCTCATGAATTAAGATCATCTTTCAGAATTGCTTTTATTCAGGACATCTTCACCTTTTCAGTTCCCTGGGAGGGAAGGGTGACAGGGCTGAAACAAAGTCAGTTTAGCAGGATGTGCTGGAAAGGGATAACAGGAGGTGTTTCCTGCTTGCTTCAGTGTTTTCCATCTCTTTCTCTCTTCAGGCAAGTTTGATATTCGGCCAGAAAAGAAAGCTGAACCAGTTACCAAGACAGTGAAATACGTGGGGATGATTGCAGGGGGGACTGGTAGGTATCTGTAAGGATGCATCTGTGGTTTTTGACAGCTGGTAGATGTATTTGCTCACATTTTCCCACTTGTCCCTTCTTTTACTCCCCATCCTCACATCACTGACCTGCCTCTCCCTTCCAGGGATAACACCTATGCTGCAAATCATTCGAGCAATCATAAAGGACAAAGATGACCCCACCATTTGCCAGCTGCTGTTTGCTAATCAGGTAATTCTGTCCTTTTTTTTTCTGTTTGTAGTATTTTAGTTACCTAGGAGGACTCCACTCAGCAAATGAAATCACAGAGATGCAAACACCGAGGGGAGAAGTGAACTGAAATGTTGGAAACCTCCCATATAAAAGCACTGTGATAAATCGAGGGTTTAGCATTGCTACAGAAATGTTTGCTAATGTTTGCCTTCCTGTGACTCATTGCTCTGTTTCTAATCCAGTTTATGAATGCTAAAGCCCTGCATTCCTTTGTGCAAGTTGTTCATGTTTTGGCCAGACTTTCAGAGCCATCTTTCTTAGTGGAAACATGAAAGGGGTGGACATTTGTCTCCTCCATCAATTTTAACTCCCCAGCTTTGCAGCAGTGTTTGTCTGTGGAATCTTTCTGTCTGAGGAAACCCCTTCTTTGCCTGATGTCTTCCTCTGTTAATCTTTTTAATTTCTCCCTCTAATTAATATTTGTGTCTGGATTATGAGTCATTATTTGTGGTGAGCTTCACTTCATGCTTGTGGTTTTTAGCTTCTTTAGGCTCTCCTCTATTTTTCTACTCATATTCAGAGTGTGCTCATTTCATTTGTGCCATATCTTGGCCTACAAGAAAGATGGAGAGAGACTCTTGACAAGGGCCCGGGTGACAGGACAAGGGGGAATGGCTTCACACTGACACAGAGGAGGTTTAGATGGAATATGAGGAAGAAATTGTTCCCCGTGAGGGTGCACAAGTTGCCAAGAGAAGCTGTGGCTGCCCCTGGATCCCTGGCAGTGTCCAAGGCCAGGCTGGATGGGGCTCTGAGCAACCTGGGGGTGTGGAACTGGATGGGCTTTAAGGTCCCTTCCAACCCAGGCAGTCCTGAGTTATAACCTGAGGTTTTTCTGCCCAGGAGCTATGATCCAAGTGCTGAGATTCCCTGTTCTGAGGAGCCCTGCCAGTGCTCTCTGCTGCTGGCTGGAGCCCTTGGATTTGGCATAAAGTACAGTGATATCAGGGCAGGAGGGCCAGGATTTGCTAGGAATGATTCAGAACGGCTAACACAAAGTTGGAGCTGCTTTAGTAGCCTGGGAAGCCCTGCAGCTATGAGGGAGAGCCTGGGGAATAGTGTCCTGCCTGTTAACAACAGCCTATGGAAACATCAGTCCCTGGCTTTAGAGAATCCTTGCACCCAGTAACTCCACCAATAGAAAGGAGCTTTTTAAAACATTTTAAAGTGTTTAAAACAATGTACATGGGCTCCTACTGTGCTTCTGGCTGGCACACTTGGAGTTGGCCAGAGCCAGTAGGAGTTTTTCTGGAGCACCCACAGGTGCAGATCCAGGAATAGCACCTTCTCTGGAATAGCTGCTGCACATTCCTCCTTGTCCCCTCAGTTATGGACTCTGTGCCAAATAACTATGGCTGCAGGGGTGGCAGCACTTTCAGTCCCTACCCTTTTCCTTCCTGCCCAGACTGCAGCTGCTCTTAGGGAAATAAGGCTTTCCTTTGGCCTTCAGTGATGTTGCTGCAGGGAGGAGCCAAACTTGATACCCTGAGTAATATTTATTGTTCCAACTAGAACTTGATACCCTTTTGGTTGTTCATTCCATAGGCTTTTTACAAGCCAAGCAGTCTCCATATGGCAGTGCTGATGATACTTGAATTGGTAAAGGTGAAAAACCTGGCATTTCCCTGTCTGGATGGTACAGTATGAAGGGGTAGGGAGATATGTGCAGTCAGGATTAGTTTTTTGATGTAATAATGCTAAAAAGGGCTTTATTCTTCTGATTCCCTGATTAAGTGATGGCTTTGCTTTGTTTTATTTTTAGAGGGAAGGCACTGCATGATCAGGATTTGGGAAAGTTACAAGCATTTTATTAGCTCTACCACAGGCTAGGCATGGAAATAACTTGGGTTTGGTCTCTTCAGCCTTTAAAACAGAGTTGAATCATCCCTTCCATCTCTCAGGGCTGTGCAGTAGCTGCTGCTCTGTGGCCATCTGAGGGCTGCACTGACATGCAGGGTGTGATCATTGTTTTCCTTGTCCTGCAGACTGAGAAGGATATCCTGTTACGTTCCGAGCTCGATGAGATCCAGGCTCAGAATCCCAATCGCTTCAAGTGTTGGTACACGCTGGACACAGCACCTGAAAGTAAGACCCGAAGTGCCACTTCATGTGGAACTCATGAGTATTAATGTGTTTTACAGGGGACATGCTAATGCCACTTGTGTATTCCTGAGCTTCATGATTCATTTCCTGTTTAGTGAACGTCTGAGTGCCTCCAGTAACGCCATTCTCCATGCAGGGATGCACACAGGCTCAGGTGTTAGCAGAGAAGTGTTCCCAAAGCTCACCTCGGGCCAGTGGCAGTGCAGTGTTCCTCCCGTGGGTACACCTGAATATTTAGCATTGTCTCCTGTGGAGGGTGACCTTTTCTCCTTCCCCACAGACATAAATATAACATGTTATCCTTGTGTTTGGAGCCTGCCCTGAGGCAGCTGCAGGGCCAGAGGCCCTGTGTAGCTCCCAGGCACAGATCCCTGCCTGAGCTTGCTGAACAAGCTCGAGGAAGAGAAGGCTAAACAGTGTCATTGCTTGTGGTTTTCCTTTCTTACCATTCCTTGTCCTGCCCGCCCCCCCCACCCAAATCAGGGTAGATTCACACTCATTTTCAGTGGGAGTTTGGGGCAGAGAAGGAAAAGCCACATGCCACCTCTTCCTCGTGACCAAGAATACACCTCTGGTATGCTGAGGGAAGGGTCTTGCCCTCCTCACAGTCTGTTGCTGTTGTATCATCCACTGCACTTAGTGTTTTCCTGGAATTTCTGATCCCCTTCTTTGGGGAAATTGTGAACTGATCTTAGCAGTTGGGATAAAAGTTCCTCTTTGGGCCTCCTCAAGGCTGTTCTGAAGACTTTCACTGTCGTAGGTGAAACCTGACCAAAACTGAGATTAAAAAAAAAAAAGTGTCAGTCTTATGGTTCTCAAAAGTTTGGGTCAGCAAAAGTTTGTTCTGCATCCAGGGCTGGAGATGTGAAGGTTAAACCTGAATCCCAGTGAAACTGTCACTGTAAGTGTTCCAACTGGGAACAACTTCATCAGCTGGATCTCTCCTTTCTAAAGGGAATTGTATCTCTCTTTTCCTACTTTTAACCTCATTCCCCTTCCCCTACTTTCACTTCTTTTAACAGATTGGGATTACAGCCAAGGATTTGTGAACCAAGAGATGATCAGAGACCACCTGCCCCCACCTCAGAATGATGTTCTGATCCTCATGTGTGGACCTCCTCCAATGATCCAGTATGCTTGCATTCCCAACCTGGACAAACTGGGCTATGCCAAGGACATGAGGTTCTCCTTCTAAACATGACTGTTATTCAGGGGTCTTGTGTAGAAGGGAAGAAAAAAAAGAACATCTAATGGGGAACAGGACAAAGTTACAGAGGTGGCTGATGCACAGTGCTGGGAAAATATATTTACATTAAAAATGCTTCATATTTTCAGATTCTCTGGCAAGTAAGACACATAACTGTGCTAAACCTGTGTGTGGAGAGGTGGTGATGCCTCGTGCTCTGTGTTGTGTGCTCCATGTCCAGGGAGGACAGTGCAGCTGCTCAGGGCAGCACACACTCACTTATGCTTTTTCTTAGTGCTGTAATCAAGTGGCAGTAGTATCCTACTTCCTAACACTGTGCATACCCAGGATTTTATTCAGTATGAACTATGTAAAGTATTGGATCATTCACCTTGCTTATGCCAAATTGTAATCCTTACAGAGCTCTGAGGGCCAGGAGTGTTTGCCTTGTATCCACAACCTTTGCAACGTCAGTTTAAAGATGTTTGTTGAGTTGAAGGATGCCAGTTAGCCATTTATGACTGAAGGTGTTGCAGCTGCCTCATTAATCAAAACAGAGAGGTAGGGCAGTGATAAAAAATGGGTTTCCTTTGGATTTTGGAATAGCCTCTCTCAAGTGCAAACACCCATCTGGTCACAGTTCTCATCCCTGGGCAATGAAAGAAACTACAGAAGGTGTCTCTGGGTACTGTTCCACAAGTACCTTGAATTTTTTGCTTGATAATGTGTGGGATACTGAAAAAAAGTATTAATTTTGTATTTACTCCTAAGTACTGGCCGATGGCATAGGATTACAAAAGCAGTTCTTCTGCATGTCGTGTGCAGTGATAAAAAATGCTAGGTGGAAACTGGATGAGGTTTTCTTGTTAGTTGTTTTCAGAGATGGATTTGGACTGAAGGGAGCCCAGCTTTCGTTGGCAGGCAGCCCTGCTCTGGGTGCAGTAGCATCCAATCTCCTCCATGTCTCAATCAGGCAAAGCTCCCCAGGGTTTGCCTGGTAAGGATGCATGGGAAAAGCCTTAAGTCATCAAACTGACAGCAAATTCAAGTGTCTCTCTGAGTCTAAAACTGTTACCTAGAAGCTGTTTACTACAGATTCATTTTTTATTTTTTTTAATATCCTTTTTTTACAGCAGTCTTTTACCTAGTTTTTAGGACACAGGAGGCATCTTGTGTGCCCAACCTTCTGCTTCTGACCAGCAGAGATGCTGCTGAGGTAAGAGGTGTCCTGTAAGGAGTCTGGGAAACTAAAAACCTTGTTCTGGTGATGACATCAGAGTGACTGAAAGGATATTTAGTCATGTATGAAGTACTGTGGGTGCTGAGGTAGCTACAGGGGTCAATGTACAATAGCAATTTTTAAAAATTGGGTAGGAATTCGAGGTTATAACTCACTGTGTTTTCTTTTGTGCCCATACAACAGGTGGGTACTGTGTATTTAAAAGGTTCATTTTTCAGCAAGAAAAAAGGCAAAGATACTGCAATTAATTTAAGGAACCTCAACTAGATAATATTGTTATTAATTTTATTAATTTGACGTTTGCCTCAAGTCTTGAATTTTTGATGTGTGCTTCTGAAACTTGTTCTTTAATATTATGCTCCAAAGTTGAAATACTACTAAATTTTTCAAGTTCTTGTCCTTTTTTTGAAAGGCAAAAAAGCAGAAATATGAGAGAAGTGATCTTGCTGCTGGTCTGTATCACTGTGGGATATGCATAGATTTTTTTCATTATTGTATTTACCAAGGTCATTCCCATCCTTTTTTATCCTGAATAAAAGTTTTGGAAAGCTGAGTTTCATGAGAACTGGTTCATATTTTGATTATTCTTAACTTGGATTTTCCCTTGGCACCAAAATCAGTGGGTAAATCTAAAATGTCCTTCAAGAGCCATAAGATCCAAGATATCCAATCCCCAGTTCCCTCAGGATTTGTTCATTGAAGCTTTTCAGGGTTAATTTAGCAACTTAAGGTTTTAGTGATTTCATGATCAAAACAACAGATCGATAAATCTCTGAAACTTGACTAAAACTGGCTAAAAGTGGTCCCTGCTGATGACTAATCAAAACAACTCATTAAAAAGGAGGTAGGATAATAAAGTAATTCCTGGCTTTCCAGCACTAAAAATGCAGTACCAGAGGGTTCTGTCATCACAAGGGTTTGGGGGATATTTGGCAAAAATTTATGGTGGCTCAGGTTGGACTAAGCTGGAATCACAGGATTGAGCAGTCCTGTGTCCACTGCACAAGTGTTTTCAGGGAAATCCCTTGATCCCCTAATCCATGTGAGTTCAGTGCAAAAACCCCTGGGAGTTGAAGGGAACAGCATGCTTCTTGAGCATTTTGTGTGTGCTAAATGTTAGGTTTGAATTAATGCAAGTTTTCCAGGATTGTGTGTTTGGAGTTGCTGCTTTAGGGATGGCCAGGTCTGGGTTTGGATTTGTGGGCACCGAGCACTCCTTGTGTCAGCTGTTGGTCTGGATTGGTGGGAATTGTTGGAGGAAAGAGAATTGAAATGCACAGATCCATTCCTGGAAAAATGATCAGGGTGGGAGAAAAGAGGGTGTGGAACTGCTGGGAGCTCCTGGAACAAGGGAAAGCATCCAAGGATTGGAAGCAAAAGCTGTGGAACAAAGCCTGAAAGGGGGAGGGAGAGAATCCCTGCTCCAGGAATCCAGCAGGGGCCAGGAGAGGATCATTTTCCATCCCCCAGCTCTTGGTGAAATCCTAATAATGAGGGCCAAAGGAAATGATTCATTTGTTATTATGTTTGGAATCAAAGGTGCTATTCCAGAGGGAAATATTCACCTGTAAAAATGCTGTTGGATAAAGGAAATGAGGGAGGAAGCAGCCTGGGGAATGAATGAGGGAATTTTTGGTGGATACAGGGGAAGATTTTGGAATGAGCTCTTGGGTAAAATACACATCATGGGTACCACCAGGAAAAGCCCCAGCTGCCCATATTTCCAAGCTGTGACATTCCAGAGGGGTAACTAGTGGTTAGCATATAATTTCTATATTCCTTGGATGCCCAGTGCCTTGTTGGGAAGAGATAATATTTGGCAATAAACAAACCCAGGAATGTAATTCCTGATAGAAAAGCTCTGGAGGCCCCAGGTTTTGATATTCTTCCAGCAAACAAACCCAACAGAGGGAATCCTGGAGGAGGTGGAAGACACTGTCACTCTGTTGGTGGAATTCCTGGGAAAAGGAAAGCAGCAGAAGCACTAAGAACAGAGCTGGAACCAGACTCCAGCCAGGTAAGGCAGACACCAAATCCTTGGCATTAGAACTGGGCAGGGGTGAGAAGAATTAACTGCTAAATTTGTACCCCATGGATTCCTGAGTAGGATCCCAGCAGGGAAACTCCGCCAGAAGATCCAGACTGGGGACTGTTCCCAGATGGGAGCAGTGAGCCTTGGAATTGTCTGAAGGGAAGAAAGAGGGATCCTTTCAGCACAGGGATCAGCTGTGAAACGTGGAGATGTTACCAGACAATGGCTCAGGAGTGTTTAGTTAGTTACCAAGCCAAGTCATTCTCTTGCCTTGTGAAGCTCAGGTATCCGGGAAGACCCCTGCTAAAGCTGGCTAAAAGTGGTCCCTGCTGATGACTAATTAAAATAACTCATTAAAAAGGAGGTAGGATTGAGTCAATACTCACAAGCCCATCTTGCCAAGATCAGAGTTCTCTGCCTACCCAGGACCCAGCAGCAGCAGGGACATTTCTCCCACTCTCCAGCAGAGATCTCCTCCTTCCACATCCAGGGAACTGCAGTGACTCAGGGAACACCAGCTTAGACCTGGGCTGGGAACAAGAGAGGGACAAGGAATATGACTTGGGAGAAAGCACTTTCCACACCACTCTTGGAATTTTCTTCCCTGTCCCTTCCAACTTTGGAAGGTTTCTCTGGGAGCCTGATTTATTTGTACAGTGCAGAAGCTGCACATCCCCATAGCATTCCCTTGGGAACGTGACGCTTGCCTCATGCATTTAATTTCTTTATCCCAAATATTCTCCCCAATTATCCACAGTGTAGAAAGAAAAAATTTCCCTACTTTCCAGCCCCTCTGGTGTTCAGGATACCCGTTCTGCTGGGGCAGCAATGGACACAGGCTGACTCCCAAGGAAATTGTTGCAGGAAGAGCTGATTCTCCTGTTTTGGGCTCCTGCTAGTTTCATTTACAGATTTGTTTGATTTGTGGATTGCTGCTTCTGGAGCTGGAGGAAGCCAGCAAAGAGTTGTTTCTTCTGTCTCTCTGTTACTCATGACTCTAAAGACTTTAGAACTTTTTAAATCACAGCAGTTTTCAGGGCTGCCTCTCTTGTGGTTTATTACAGTAATTTACTGCCTGCTTCTAGGTTGTCTTTAAATAAACCAAAGCAATGTATTTAGTCTGCTGTGGTAATTTTTATATATTTTGTATCCAAGTTCTGTAAGGAATGTGAAGTTTCCAGTACGAAGACACGTGTTGTGTATCTCACGAATCAAAGGTCATTATTGCAGGATTCTTACAGTTGCTTTGGTAAAGAGCCATGGGAAACACTCCCATGTTGTGGGAGCTTGTAGATAAACAGAAAAATCAAATGGAATGAAAACTCCAGATGCAGCTGCAAGAAACATATATTTGCCACCAAAAAAGAAAAAAAAAAAAAAGAGGGTGGGTTGTGGCAGAAAGTCAGGACAACTACTTATAAAAATAATCTAAAATACAATTCTCTCCCATGCTGCAAGCAAGATGCTTGTATGAGTGTGTGGCATGCTGCTCCCTCAGCTCCTTTGGGATAAAGTAAAGGGATGGATTGTTTGCTCTTCTCTTTCTCTTCATCTTTGCTGCATTTAAACCAAATATTTACTCATTCTGGTAAACTTTCTCATCATGGGCACTTTTCTGGTGTTCCAGATTTAGTGATAAGGGTTGATAACTTTCAAAATGGTGAAGAGGATTCCTGAGAGCAGCTGGAGGGGAAGGTATTTCCAAGGGGCTTATTTTCCCACTTAGTCTATTACACAACTGCTGTGGCAGTCCCATCCCTGGAATTGTTCCAGGCCAGGCTGGATGGGGCTCTGAGCAACCTGGGATAGTGGAAGGTGTCCCTGCCCATGGCAGAGGGTTGGAACTGGATGGGCTTTGAGGTCCTGTCCAACTCAAGCCATTCTGTGGTTCTCATGGGGAGTCATTCTTTAAAGCTTCAGAGTTCAGACATTGCAGTCTCACAGCAGGATGCTTTTCTAACCTGTTCCAGCAGTCCTAAACCAGTCCATTAGATGTCTCTGGATGTGGCACTTAAACACATGGTGGACTTGGCAGGGTTGGCTTACAGTTGGACTCAATAATCTTGAAGGTCTTTTCTAACCTAAATGATTCTATTATTCCAAGAACAGGTTACAGATGTGGGTGTGGAATGACCAGATTGTCTTTTCTCCCCAAGTGATCAGGCCTTCATAAATCATTTCATTTGGTCACTGATGGGAAAAGAATTTTATGGCACTGTTATCTGTAATTCTGTGAATGCCCAGCATAATCCTGTGTACAGCAATGAATGATTACACACTTCCTTTGTCATTAATAAACCTGGGAAACATCTTCCAGCCCTTCAAATTCGAATGGAAGATGAGCTTTTGTTTCTTCTGAAAGTTGAGTTTCACTGAGAATACAGACCAGAATTTACAAGATTTTTAGTATGTCCCAAGTGAACTTTCACATTGTAATTGATTTATACTAACAAAAACTGAGTGCAAACTTGACCCCACTGCAGTCAGGGAGAATCTTTGCCTTCAGCATGCCCAAGATCAATATTAAGAGTAATTGCAAGGCAGCCGCTAAAACTGAAGTTCAAGGTAGAAAAATGGGCTGGGTATAAATCCTCTCTGCAGCCAGTATTTTTTCCCATGTTCTTCCTCTGCAGTTATCATTGCACAGATTTATGAACATTTAGACAGATAAATCAATATGTATTTAATTCACACAGGCTGCAAATGAGATCATTGTAACAGAACTTGCTTTGACGCTTGTAGGCACAGTAATGCATTCCTTAATAATCCAAACTTTCTAAATGTTGAGCTTCTTAGGAACTGAGAGATTAAAGTTATGTACAGCTATTAATAATGAAGAAGCAAAAAGAAAATGCAGCAATGCTCACATACTGCACTCAAGGTCAGTGCCACAGGTAATGGCTCAGAGAACAAGTCAGATTCAAAACCAGCATTTGGACAAGAAGTTTGTGTCAAAACAATGAAATTAGTTCACATTTCACATGGTTTAGTTTGCAGAGCTGGAAATGGTATAACCAATATTTTTTATAAACCTGCTGTGAATGGAAGGATGTTTATTTTTTAGATGATGGAGCATTTTCTTGCAGCATTCCTGCTTTCCTGATGCCACTAATGATGTGGTAATGCTGTGCAGCACTGTCTTGAGAAAGCCCAGGGCTGGTTCAAAGCAGGCTGTTTGTGTCTGGGACAGCACAGCACCATCAGCACACCAGTGAATCCCAGAAATAATCCAGTTACAGGAGCAAAGCCCAGCAGATAAACTTACCTGGC
Source organism: Acridotheres tristis (assembly GCA_037013685.1). NCBI lineage: Eukaryota > Metazoa > Chordata > Aves > Passeriformes > Sturnidae > Acridotheres > Acridotheres tristis. The sequence continues at coordinate 64,939,177 of CM072885.1, forward strand.
TTCTCTTCCACCACCTACCTCCAGATCCAGCTTGGGATTCTCCACACAGCACTCTCAGGATGGTGTAAACATTGTCTAGAAGCTTAATCTGGCAGGCATTTTAATGTAAGTAGCTTTTATTCTAGACTAGCTCTGTTTAGAATTATCCCTATGTTTAAATAAATATTTACACTTGGAGTGTACATGGTAAAATTAAACTCCACAATTAAATTGCTGCATTAGTTGGTGGTTAAGTGGAAAGTCGTGGCAGCACAGTAATTCTGCACTGAAAGTAAAAGACAAAAAATAAGAAAAACAGGTTGAGCCACAAGCAAAAAGAAATAATCACTTTTTAGGAAATGTTTACAGCATCTTAACTATATTGAGATATTTGTAAAAATATAGAAAAGTTAAATAGAAGTGATCTATTAAAACTGAAATAGAAGTGATCTGCACCTCAGCTTCAAACCTTTGATTTTTAACACAATAATTTTAGCTGAAATATTTCTCCGAGAAACGCACAGGTTCATTAACATTAGGAAAAAATTAGTAACATTTTCTTAAGAATGTGTAAACACTAACAAATTGCTGAGTTCTTCGTGCATCAGACATCACTTGGGAGTTCAAGGGCCTTTTGCTGAAATTCCAGGACAAATATTAATAGTGAGCTGAGCAGAGCTTCTCCTATGGAAATAGGAAACTTGGCTGCAGAGCAAAGCCAGGATAAACATGTGGATTCAGCCATCGTTTGGCTTAAGCAAAGCCACACAAAAATAGCTGCAAACTTTACTGAGCAGATGTGACTCCCTTTCTGTCAACTTGGGATACCACTTCCAGATTTTTAACTTTGCCTATTGGTTCTCATTGTTACAGCCATTCTTATGATTGCTGTGCATTTTTAGTGATGAATTTACTTTCCCAAAGCCTACAAACCAAATTGGAAATGTCTTCTGATCTTGCCTGTTGAAAGAGTTGCTGTGTGTAGGAATAAGGGAAAGATTCTCTGGGCCAGAAGGAGATGAGGAAGGCAGCACACTCCTGTTCATGAGGAGGAATGAGGCTCTCCACAGAATGCTGATCACTGGATGCTGAAGTTGGTGGTTTTTTTCACATAGGTGACATCTCTACGTACGTGTGAATTGTGGTGAAAATTCAGACTAACACTCTGTTGGGATTTGAGCCGCCCAGCTGGGATTGCTCCACACATTCCTCAAGCCTCTCTGTGGGAAAGGATTAGTTCAGTACTCTCCCTTGCCTTGTGTTTTCAGTGTTTGATGGAGGGAGGTGCTGCCTCTGGCCTCATTTCCATGAGAAGTGAGGGCCTGACCCTCTCACACTTGAGAAATATCTGCTCTCCCATCACTTGTACCTGTGTCATTCCATATGCAGAAGTCTTGGTGTAAAGATGGGCCCAAATCAAAACACACACTCAACAAGACTGACACTTCATGTCTTGAGTGTTGTCCAACCCCCAGCCTCACTGCATGGTGTGGCAGTGGTAACTCAGTGTCTCACCTCATCTGCCTTCTGAAATAAGGAGGATTCCAGTGGGTTTCTACTTAGTCTTTATAATGAGAAACCTGGACTTAATCTGCAAAATCTCATTATCTGGCTTTTCGTTTGGGGTGATTTGTCAGTGCAGAATTACATCATTTAAATGAGTGTAAAGCTGAGAATAGGAATTAGGCCATCAAATCTGAAACCCTGCTAAGATAGCATAGATGTTACTGCTGTTTGGAGCTCACCAAATCCCACTGATGTGGGGTTTACCTGGAGTTTGGGGAAGGGACCTCTTTGCTTCCTAATCTGTTACTACTGCTGAAATAACCTGGTTTGGGTCCCCACTTATGTAGCAGGTTGGTAGTCAAAGGGTGCTGTGCAGAGGAGTAATTTGTAATTCTTGGTTCTGAGACTCTCCATTGTAAAGGATGATCCCTGCCACTGGTGCTCCTGAGAGCAGGCAGGGAAGAAAAATGCTGAGCTAGGAAAACTCTTGGGACTGGAATTCCTCAGATTTTTATTTGAAAACCAGTCAGGACCCTAGAACTAACATCAAAAACCTTTTTGCTGTTTTTATTGGCATGATAAGGCTGAAACCACCAACTATGCAAAGCTCTATTTCTCATAAAATCCCATGATTTTGGGTATGGGGAGTGAGTTCTGACTGCAGCAGCTTTGCTTCTTGGCAGTGGCTGGAAGATGGATGAACTTCAGTGCTTTAACATCGGTGTCTACAACATCATTTGCCTCTCAATGCCTTCTGAGAGCTGTTCCTCAGCCTCACAGGGAGCTGGAGCAGGCTCCTTGGGCACACTTTGCATTCAAGGATGGATGTTGGTGTGGATGCTGTTGTAAACCCATGAAAGAAATGAAAAATAGGAGGGAGCTCTTTCCACTGCTATTTTTATTCTGCTTTACATCACATATACAAGGATACTGAGTTCAGCCATTGTGCATTTTAAACAGTGATCCTGGTGTTGGGATCTCTGTGTTTAATCCTTCAGCTTTGCATTCTGGGTGACCTTTGGACTCCATACCTGTGAAAACACAGCCCAAAGCTCTCCACACTTCAAAGGCCTTTCCCTGAGAAGAATCAATTCACTGTTACAATAAGAACAATCATAAAGTGCTCAAAGCTGAGGGAAGGCTTCTCCTACCTGGGAAGGCTGCACAGATGGAGAGTTAATAATTGCCAAATGAAATTATTGTCAAGCTGAGGCTGCATTTCTGAGCAATGTACACGGGGCAGACAGTTAATGCCATAAAGAAATCAGTGTCACAGCTTGTACTGTAGCTCAGGTGTGACATGGAAAGTTCTTGCCAATTTGTTAATGAAATGGTATTAATCCTAATGAATACCATTAGGATATAACAACAACGTGTATCAAAGAACAGTGGAGTGGCTGGACTTCAAGGCCTGGAGAAGTCAGTTGTCTCCTGCTGTTGGCTCTCCTTGCCTGACAAAGAATGGTGCTGCAGCCTCGCTGTGATGATTTTGTTGGTAGTTCTTCCTGAAAAGCGAAATAAGCAGAATGAACCAAACTTGAGTCTGAGAAGGTGAACTTGCAAGCAGAGACACTCTTTTTCAGCTTAATTAATTAAAATCTAATCAATAGCTGAGACACAGCTGCTGACTAGAAACCCAACATATGGAGTTGATCTGATCGTCTGAAGAAAATAAGAACTTGTGTACACATTGGCCCTGCACTGCTGTTACATCAATCACTGTTTATATTTAAATCTCATCAGATTGACAGTGAGTGTGAGTTCTTACTGTGACTTGACTTTAGAAGGTTTTTGGAGAAAATGGCATGTGGAGATGAGCTTTGTGCTATCTATAGGATTTCCTGTCTCACAATAGCCCACCCAGCTGTCTTCTCTATAGCTGAATACTCATCCCCAAGTAATGATGCACTGAAGATGTAATTCTGCAATGCAGCAGAGTGCCAATGGCAGCTGTGGATTTGCTATCCCCCCACATTAGTACAGAATACAGAGGCTTTAGTGTCCCACTACAAAGAATTGTGTGGCCAAAGTGCCCTTCTTGCAGGTGTACCTGGGTCATTGCTGGGTTTGTACTTGTAATTGTTCCCTCGGGTGATTTTAACATGTTCCCTGTGGTGTGCAAAGTGTAAATTGATGTTATTCCCTCAGGATGAGAGAGGATTGAAATCTCTAGGAGAGGGTTGTATATAGAAATACCTGATTCTTCACACTTCTCTCAGGGGGATGGAGCTAATCTCTATTTTGTTCCTGACCTTGAGGATCACAGAATGGATGGAACTGGAAGGAACCTCTGGAGATCATCCAGCCCAAGCCCCCTGCTCAAGCAGGTTCACTAGAAGCAGGTTGCACAGGATCACACCCAGGTGAGTGTTGAATTTCTCTAGAGAAAGAGATTCCACACCCTCTCTGGGCAGCCTTTTTCAGTCACCTGCAAAGTATTTTTCCTCATGTTCAAATGGGACTTCTTGTGTTACACTTTGTGCCCATTGTTTCTTGTATTATCACTGGGCACTACTGAAAAGAGCCTGTTCCCCTCTTCTTGACACACACCCTTAAAATATTTGGATATATTGGTAATATCCCATCTCAGTTGTTTCTTCTCCATTCTTCCTCATCAGCTATTACTTTCCAGACAGCTACTGTGAGATATATCTTGGATGAAGGGTTTCTTTTAAAAAAAACACAATTTTTATTAAATGAGATTCCTGAAGTCAGGACTTCCAATGCCTTGTTTACAGCCAGTCACTGAGCTGAGCAGTGCTGCCCTTGAAAGAGTCCTCTAGAACATTCCTACCAGGCAGAGCTCAGATTAGGCCAGATGGTGGTCCTGATTACCAAAAAGTGAGAACAGAAGATTCAGCATGGTGTGTGTAGCAGAAGCTGGGAATGTGCAAGGAACCCAAATGTTTCAGAGAGAGATCCTCCCTGGGTGCTGCACCTGCTCCCCAGCTCGCAGAGCCAGGGAGATCACAGCAGTGGCATTGTCTTCCTCAGCATCTGGCCTGGTATTGTCACCACAGGGAACCTGTGGTTTAACTGACGGGCAGGGATGGCCACAGAGACAGGCAAATCCCAGTGAAGGCACTGGTGCACAAGCAGGGAAATGTTATTCTAGAGTTTGTCCTAGCTCTGGTTCAGAAACATCCCCTGCAGACCTGCCTGCTCTGCTGGGTAATGCTTCTCTTTAAATATCATTCTGTGCTAGTTTGACATTTCCCCCTCCTGCCAGCTACAGAGCTGGTCTAGAAAGCTGGAGGGGCTTTTTTTTGTGAAGTGGGAGCATTCAAGCAGAGAGGCAGATCTGCTGCAGGGCACCAACAAATAAATGATACCAGCCCTCACCGAGCAGAGTGCAGATGGAAATTTCAGCTGTCAGAGAGATGTTCTTGTTCCTCCTGCACCAGCATGGTGTTTACTCACCAAGACAGAGGAACTCTGGTGTCCTGCAGCTGTAGATTCTTGCCTTCAGAAGCTGCAGGTAAGACAAGTACTTACAACATGTTACAACAAGGAATGGAGGGGAAAGACAAGCATAACATGACTGGAGGTTGCCATTTTGTCTCTTGGCATCTCTTCTTGCTGCGATTTATTTCTGGGTTTTGTATAAAATTACATTATCTTTGTGCTCTCAATCCCCCTCCTTATCCTGCCCCTCTGGTCCAGGCCTTGTGAGGGACATCAGGACATGTAAACCAACGTTTCCCAGCGCTGGAGTCCTAGAAAAGATGTGTGTCCATCTGAGGTGCATGTGAGCACAACCCCTCCCAGCCTGGAAGTGTGCTATGCTTGTCCCCTCTGCTGGCTTCCTCCCAGGCTCCTTCCTCTCATCCTCATCCTCCCCACAGCAACAGTCTGTTGAGTCTCATTCAGCCATTTCACAGTAACACTGTATTGATGCTGGAAGTTCAGATCATTATTTAGAGAGATTAGTTCCCCCTGTGACACTCCAAAAGCTGCTGGCAGGCCTGCACAGCACTTGTGCCAGCTGCCTTCCCAAGGAAAGCAAATTCCAGGTGGAATCAGTCTTGAGACCTGGGGCAGAGAAGGGGATGTGAGCTATGAGCAGAGCAAAAACTCATTTCTGACACCCCCTTTTTGGGAATGTCATGGCTGCCTTTGGGTTGGATGAGATGAATGTTTTGAATGAATATTTGCCTGAAACTCGTGTTTGTTGAAGTCACTGGGGGCCTGTGTCAGTCTCCCAGCTCTCCTTTGATTTTTGTCCCCCAGCTTGTTAATGCAGGAGCAACCAGCTGCATAATTTTCATGGGAAGCAGGAGGGCGCCTTGCCTTCATGTCTTCCTATATACAGAATATGACATGTTGAATTTAAAAATGCCCCCCCACTTAATGCAGCTTTGGTAGCTCACTGGGGACCCACACTGATTGCTGCAGCCTGTGGAGATTCTGTGGGCTGAGTGACAATGAGGGACAGGAAAGAACTGTGATTTTTAAGTCCTTTTTCCATCATGCTTTATCATAAGAAATGCAACATGTGTTAATGAAACATTCCCATGGTCTCCTGTGTTTGCAGGGGAAAGGGAGCTCAGTTTGTCCCCTGCAGGAACATGCCCATGTATCACATGTTTATTTATTAATTATATCTAACTAACCTGGCAGACCATTACAGGCAGGCTGTCCACAGAAGAACCCATGCAAAGCTCATCACTGTATATTTTTTCATAAAAAGTAGCTGATTTAGATCATTTACAGGTGGTGAATCAAAGTACTTGCTGCTGGTCAGTATTCCTCAAAATGTAATCCTGAAGAGAGGTGGCACTTCCATTCCCTGCTTTTATTCACAGTTCAGCCAGGAACACAAACTTTTGGTGGGTAGTTCTCAGTTATTTTCTGAGCTTTGAACTTATTGCTATTTCTGTTTCAGATTACTCAGCTTGTTCAGCTCCAATATCCTTTCTGCACATGTAGGAAAATCCCTTTTTATCAAAAGCTGGTTCACTTCAGCCAATTCTTGTTCCAGATGTTCAGATGGTAATTCCATCAGCTGGGCTGATTTTATGTTCTTTAAAACTTTAGTAGCAAATGTTCATGATTTTCACCTTAAATTTTATTTAATTTTAATATATACATATATAAAACGTATGTTTTAATACTCAGTGTAAGAATTTCACCCTTTATTTTAAATAGGCTTATATCTTAAGTATGCTATTGAATTATTATTGAATCCAGCTTAAGTGTTTACTTATGTATATGTAAAAGTATAGACCTATACTTTAGAAGAAGACAAGATTTTTAAAAATCATCCAGTCTAAACAAACATTAAGGAGGACTTCTCTGTTTGAAAAACACTTGCCAGAACATAATGATTACTTCTGACTTGTTTTATCTTAAATGTGAAAACATCATTCCTCAGATGCCTGAAATGGACTGAAACATCTTTTAATATCCCTTGCACATGTCTGGTGTATAAATTAAAAGCTTCATATTGGAATTTCCTGCTTTATTTTTTTTTTTTTAATTTTCAGGTGGTTTGTGTACAAATATAGCACTGCTGTATGTAAGTACACAAGAAGTAATCTGAGTAAGGGGAAGTGGAGACTAATTTATCTGGAAATGCTGAAATAGTTATTTCCAGAACCCAGGATTAGAAAAAGAACCCGCAGCAATGACTTTGATCACTTACATTTGAAACTTCTTTAAAGAACCTTTGTAAGAGAAAACGAATCTTTTGGGAACCAAAGCTGCTTTTCTAGAAGATGGACACAGCTGTTCTCTGAAACTGAAGCTGACCTTTTGCTCTCGGAGGCCTTGGTGAAACCTGCTTGGTGCACTCTTACCGCTGTCTCTTTAAAGAAGTTTTCAGGAGATTTTTTGGCAAAACAGGACAGGACGCTGATGCAGGATCCCTCGCAAATTGGGCATTAATGAGCTGATAGGGCTTGTAGAACGTTCTGCAGGAGGCATTTAGCCAAGCAGACGTGGGTATTGCCATGAAGCTGAGCTGCCAGAGGAGGTGTGGCTCCCATCCTCAGCAAGGTCAGGCTCGGGATGTCATTAATCTCATCTGAGATGCGCGTTTGCTTATCTGCCCTTGTGCTGTGCTCGCTGCTTTCTGTGCCTTGCCTTTTCTGCTTTGTGTCTGACCTTTCATCACCCACAACGTGTGCTGCATCCAGGTTGTTCTTCTTGCCCCTGTGCAGGAGCTGCAGTGGCAGCAGGACACCTTAAATGGATGCAGAAGGTACAGCCACACAAGACAGAGGGACCCTGCAGCCTGGCAGAACTCTCGTGCTCTTTGTCCCAACCTTCACCTCCTCACTTGGTCTCCTACCACATTTTCCAGGCTAATCCGTGGATGAACACATGTGTGTTCCCATGAAATAGCTTGATGTTTACATTGTGATTTTCATATTATTTTGCTTAGCTGCTGTTCTTGGAATATTTGCTTTCACGAAAATCCTAAATATCCATCTCTTCATCCCAAATGCATTGCTCTGTGTCTCTCAAAATGTTAAAATCAATGTTTTGTCAGCAATGGAAATTAAAGTGTTTGGCCAGCTTTAAGAGGGACATTGCTAAATAAGTGCAATCTGAAAAAGCAGAAGAAATTGTTCCCTGTGAGGATGGTGAAGCTCTGGCACAGCTTGCCCTGAGAAGTTGTGGATGTTCCATCCCTGGAAGTATCCAAGGCCAGACTGGATTGGGCTCTGAGCAACCTGGGATAGTGGAAGGTGTCCCTGCCCACGGCAGGAGGGTGGAGCTGGATGGGCTTTAAGGTCTCTTCCAACCCAAACCAAAGTCTATGATTCTGTGACATCCAGATTTCGACTGTGCAATGACTTCAGTGAGATATTCAGACACTTCTGTGGAAAGTCAACTATTTCCTCCAATTCACCAGCAGACAAATGAAATTCAGTCCATCTTCCACACCTTCTGGCAGGAAAGCTGAAGGTGATTTTAGTTTTTACCCCATTGTTTGTCTCGTGGTTGGTTCTCAAATCGTTTGTTTTAGGTTTATAATGTAAAAATGTTAATTTTATAGGTTTAGTGAAATTCTATTTATAAACCATTCCTATCAGCCATACTCACTCAGACATGACTTACTTCCCACTTAAACAAAATGCCTTTGCTTCTTCTTCTACTTATCCTTAACACAAAAAGACAGGGCTCACAAGTGAAGTGAAGAATAAAGATAATTTTGATGTCTTTTCTAACCTAAAAAATAGGTATCTTCCATGAATGAAAGCTTTATTCTCCACATGTGTGGAGAGGGAGAGAGATCAAAACCAAGAGTACCTAAATTGATTATCACCATTTCTTAGTGCTCCCTTGAAGCTGTATTTTCCACGTTTCTCCCTTCTTTCAGGACAAAATAATCCCTGTTTTCTGGCTGTCTGTCACTTTGCTTGGAGCATGGCAAGCACCGTGCTGACTGATAGAGTGAGACAGCTCAGTGACTACTCCAGTCAGCCCCTAAGACTTTCCTTATCACTTCTTGTCTCTCCAGAGCAGAAGATCCCAGTAATCTCAAGTGATTAACTTGCTTGGGTCCTGCCACCTGATTGACTCACCCTGGTTTGGCTTCCCACCTCAGTGAGTCACCAGCAAAAGGCAATTCCAGAGAGGTCAGTCCAGGAACAAACGATGTGGACACATCTCTTGGAGCAGGGAAGCAAACGCAGTTCCTGCTCCCGTCTGGGCAGGATGCTGTCGCCTTCCTCCGCGGCCTCTCAGCCCGAATATTTCAGGAATGTCTGAAGAGCCTTGTTTTCCGCTCCCGAAGGCCACTTCAAGCCTGAGCCCAGGGTCCGGCTGGCTCTGACACTGCCTCATTGTACGAGCTGCACGGAGCGGCAGCGTGCCGGGCAGCGACATCCGCGCTCAGCCCGGCTGCTCCCGCAGGGAGCGCACGGGGGGATGGATGAACCCTCTGCAGCATCACAGCCCCGCCCCGGTACTCGCACTGCTTGAGATTCCCTTCAGAAAGGTGCTTCATGGCTGTCCCAGTGCTGCAGGGATTTGGGGAGTGCCTGGTTCTGTCAGCACTGTGGAGAGACCGCCTTGAGCAGCACTTCAGGTGGTTCTTCATTACCAGCTCCAAGCCGATGCCAAGAACAAACCAGGAGATGTGCTTGGGTATCTGAGAAACTTCAGGAAAATTTAAGGAAAACATTCACACAATTTCTCAGGCAATGGGAATGTGGAAAGACGTTTTGAAAGCAATATATGCTCATAATTAGTGGGACGTGAAAAGTGAGAGTTATCCTGGTGGCTGGGGAGCAAAGCTTAGGTGTAGGATGTCATCAGCAGCCAGGCATGGATGAAGGGTGGCAGTGAGGTCAGCTGTGATTAACTGTGTGAGTTGTGCAAGGGATGAGTTTGGCTGTGGCTAGAAGGAAAGTCTCCTCCAGATTAGGCAGATGCTACAAAGGGAATTTCTGGTAGGGTTGTTATGTCCTGCTGCATCCAGCACGCCTGCTTTGCTCTGATAACACTTTGCTGTGCTTCACAGACTCGGGTATGTGCCTTGCTGTGCCAGCCACGTGTGTGCATTTCAGTGGAGAGGCGCTTATCTGGGACATTCCAGTGTGGGGCTACCAGGAAAAGTTATTGCTGGCACCTCTATGCCAGTTCCTGACTCCTCTGGTGAACATTTTGTCCTGTGTTGGAAGTTAAACACTTTGAGTACCCAAAGGGCTTTTCTTAAGCTCCATTGAGCTCTGACTATACCAGAAATCCTCTCCTGAGTGTAAGCAACAATTATCTGCTGATACTGAAATGGAGAGAATGCTGTAACAAGTACATGTACGTCGAACCTAATTTCAGCCCAGTTAAAGTGCACTTATACCTAAATTACTGAGTGGGAGACCTCCAGGGAGAGGAAAAAAATGTTTGGTAGGCCTGCAGAAATTTAAGAATGTAAAACTTTCTCGAAGTGTAACCTTTCCTTTCCTGCTTTTGATGACAGCAATGATTCAGGGTAATGGGAAGACAATGGTCTGGAACACCCAATCTTTTCAAGCAGCTGTGCTATTGCCTCGGTATGGATTCCTCCAGCTGAGCCTGATGTGGTTCCTGCTCATGCCAGGAGGTTTTCTCTTGCTCACATTTTACATAAAATATGCAGCATCTTCTGATTTGTAACACTGCTCTTTGTGATTTTCAGATCCACGCTGACACATTTCTGAGGTTCATGCTGGTTCATGCTCAGTGTTCATGCTGGAGAGATTTCTGCAGCTAATTACTTTTGCACCCTCATGGGTATGTGAAATTTTATAGAAAACTTCTTTGTCCACTCAAAAAGGAACTAGAGTTTGCTTTTTCTTGATTTTCAAGGGCTGGAACACAACATTCCAGATCAAATACACGACTGATCATTTGAAACTGGGCACTTGAAACAATCCCAAGCACTGGGGCAGATTGGTCACTTCTTATACGGCCTTCTGCTTTTTGGGGGTTGAAACCAGAAACTTCAGGACAGAGGAACTTTAGAGCAGAAACTTTGCAGCAGAGCTAAGACAGGACAGTGTCTCTTCCATCAGTTAAGCAGCAGGTTCAGTGTGCAGGGCTTTTCTTTGTCTTTTCAAACACTGTGGGAAGAGCCAGGGATGGGACAGCTGAGGTCAGAAGTTGGACTGTTCTGGGGGTATAGTTTGGGACCGTTTTGTACTTTCAGCTGCTCTGGATTATCAATCCTTTGGGCACTGAATCTCTCCTGTCTTTTTTAGGAAAGGGTTGGAGGGGAATTTAAACATGAGGAGAAAGGTTCAGGTATGGATTTTACAGCTAGAAATTGTTTGTGCAGTGCTTTGTCCCAGGACTGAACATGGTGTCATACTGAAGCTCAAGGCCAAAACAGTTTGCTCTGTTGAGTATTTAACAATCAGGATACCTCAGGTAGCTGAAAGCCAGGACAGCTTTGACAGCCCAACTGCAATAATTGGTCAGAAGAACAAACATTTCCAAGATAATGGCTTTTAACATTCTCTCTGCTGCTGAGAGAATGAATTCCAGCTCCCTCATGTGAAAGAAGCTCCCAGGGCAAAAGCACCGTTTTCTCTGTGTTTACCTCCATCTGCACAAGGTGCTTTTGCTGGCACAGCTCTGCCTTCAGAGGATCTTATCACAGCCCTGACTGACACAACTGTGCCAGGAGAGTTGGTGGTGCAGCCCTGACCTGAAAACACCCTGGCTCAGCTGCAGGGTTAATTCCCAGCTGATAATAAAAAGAGGGACGCACTGAGTCCACTTTCTGAGCTGTCCTGAAGTGAAAGCCATGCACAGCCAGGGTGGGAAACCATTGTTCTTTGGGAAGCAGATCCCTCAGCTCTTTCAGCTATTGTATTTTGGGGAATGGGTTTGGTCTAAAGGAAAACCTTTGGGGCTCAACGAAGTGCTGAATTTATTTTAAAAATTTCTTTAAAATTGGCTGTGATGTACATGGCTTTTTATTGTGTTTCAGTGCCTTCCCCCGAACCAGCACTGATAGAATCACAGAATTATAGCATGGGTTGGGTTGGAAAGGACCTCAAGGATCATCCAGTTCCCACTCCCTGCCATGGGCAGGGACACCTTCCACTATCCCAGGTTGCTCAGAGCCCCATCCAGCCTGGCCTTGGATGCTTCCATGCATGGGGCAGCCACAGCTTCTCTGGGTACTCTGTGCCCCAGCACTCTGATGTGGAAGAATTGTTTCTTAAAATCATCTGCTTTGTGCCAGGGATCTTGGAGCTCATCTGCTCACCCCACTAACCCAGCTGAAAATTAACTGCACTAGGACACTACTCCTGGCTGTACCATGCCATGAGTGTGTGGGAGATGGGAAGTACTGCCCAAAGAAAATCTTGGAAGAAAGTGCACACTGCTTCTTCAAAATGCCTCTGACAGCTCTTAAGTACTGGGCTTAATGCCATTTATTGATTTGTAACCACGGAGACAGTGCATGTTCCCAGTGTAAAGTGAGGGAAAAGCTCTTTTCCTTCACCTCCTCAAGGAGTGAACAATCCTGGAAAATGCTCTTACTCCTTGAAACCTCCCCAAGCCTTCACAGGAGGAACCAGCAAATTGTTTGCCTTCTCAGAGGCTGCTGCATTTTCACAAAGGTGGAGAAAATCAGCCATTCCTTGCAAACCAGCCTGGAGCAAAAAGGGCTAATCTATCCTGGGAGATGAGAGATAAACACACCAGAAAACCTTATCAGAGATTTGTCTTAACTTGCAAAGGTATTTTCTTTGATGAAAGAATCCAAACAGTTGTTTTAAATGTTCTGTCTGCTAAGATTTGTTTTCAGAGATCTCTCTCACGTCATCCTGACAAATGAAGCCCTTCTGCATTAGGTTTTCTAATAAAGATCTTCACTTTCTGAATTAAAAATTCAAAGTGCAAAAAAACGCAATCAACAGAAAATTCAATTCAAAAAACAAAGGCTGAAGAATCGTGGATCCATATTTGTTCCAAGTGCATGTTATTGGGAAATCCAAGTCCATTTCAGGAAGGATGGAGTGCTGGAGTGGGATCCCCGTGATTCAGTCTGGTGTGACCTGGAGTGTGATCAGCACTCACCCATCAGCTGACAGCAAACTGGTGACATTTGCTGGAGAACTGATGAAGATTTGAGGAAAATGGGCAAAAAAGACCAGCTGCAGAGCATCAGAACCACAGGTAGGCACCAACGTTTTGAAAAAGAGGCACTAGAAATAGAAGGTATCAAAGAAACCCAGGTAATTTTAAACTACTTTTCTTTTCTCATAGTCTAAAACTCAGTCCTGCTGTTTAACCTGAGACACACTGGAGCTGTGTGGCCAATGAAACAAGCTGGTAACCTGCCAGAAAAAAAAAGTGTTTTGGATCGACTTGTCTGCTTTGCAAACTGTGCTTAAAAGCAAATTATACCTTCCTATTTTTGTTGGGAATTCAAAATGTTTGCTTTCAACATACAGTTTTTCCATTTTGAATGGTAACTCCCACTTTTTTGCATGTTGTGGTCAGAAACAGTACAAGTAAACTGTCTTTTTCATGAACAAAACATGAAAAGTTTTCTCTAACCCAGCTCTTGGAGACGGGATGGGAGGAAGAGCTTTGAGTCAACTCCAACAAAACTAAGAGTTAGTTGGCTGAACCCCTTGGTCTGTTATTTGTGTGGCTCCACTCCTGAAAGAGCAGCATCTCAGGCCTTTCTGCCATGGAGATGGCAAAGGTTTTTGGCGTGTCTTAGAGGCTGTTGATGGAGTGAACTGAGTCCCTGACACTGTACGAATGAGAGAGTGATGCTCGTGTCAGTGTAGCAAGGATCACTGCATTAAAACCTGCACCGTGTTTATCCTCAGCACTGAGGCAAACCGCTGGCATGGGCGCACTGCAGATTTATTTAATTTAAGCAGATTTATTTAACCAGGGTGTCACTGGGTGCTCGGGGCCGCGGCCAGAGCCCTTCCCTTACCGAGGAGCGATTCGGGGGATCTGGGGCTGCTTCAGCCCGGGGACACTGTCGGGGTGCCGAGGTGGGCAGGGCAGGCCGGGTCCCGGGCACAGCAGCCCGGGCTGTTCGCAGGGAGGTGGCGGAGTCACGGCTCCTGCGGGTGTTTTGAGCCTGGACGTGTCCCTTGGTGTTCCGCCACGGGCTGCACTCCATGGTCCCTGAGGACTCTTCCAGCCCCAGCGACGCTGCGATCGCCCGTGAGGGGCACCGCGAACCCGGCGGCTCCCTCATGGCCGGCCCCGGGAGCGGCGGCGGGCGGTGCCTCGGCCGGGCGGGGCAGAGCGGCGGCTCGGGGCCGCTCCCGGGGCCGCGGGCGGAGCGGGGCGGAGCGGGGCGGGCTCCGAGCGGAGCGGCGCGGGCGGGACGGCGGCGGGGGCTGCCCGGGAGCCGGCGGAGGCGCGGCCGCCCCGGGAGGGCTCTGCGCGATTCGGCCGCAGGTAAGGGAAGTTACTGAGACCCGCTCGGAGCCGACTGCGGCAACTTCGTGTCCCGGCGGGATCGCGCCGTGCCCTGCCCCGGCGGCTCCTCCTCTGCTGCCGCCATGGCCCGGGGCCCCCGGCAGCGGGGCCGGAGCCGGCCCGGGCCCGGGGACGGGAGCGCCGCGTGTGCCCGGAGCGGGGGGCAGCGGGGGGGCTGCTCTGCCATATCCTGCCAGACTCTGTCCCCCTGCGTGTCCCTGTCCCCGCGCCCCTCCACATCCCGCCACCCTCTGTCCCCCTGCGTGTCCCTGTTCCTCTATGTGTCCCTGTCCCCGTGCCGCCTCCCGGTGCTTTCGGCATTCCCGACCTTCTGTGCCTTGTTTCTGTGCTGGACCTGACGTAACTTTTCGGGAAGTTTTGGGGAGAGTTTGGCAGTCTCCGGTTTAATCTTTTCAGGTTCTGGTAGGACGCTTCAGGCACTGGTGCTGTGAAACTGCAGTTAGGAGTTTTATCTAGAGCTAACAAATGTGGTGTGATTCAAGGCCTGGGGTTCTTACATCCTGTAATTATTTTCTCGAGGTCTGTTTCTGCTTGAGCTGTGCCTTGGAAAAGCTGCCCTAGCTGTGCTTGCTCACACCGTGGCTGGGGTGCAGCTGGAGCTGTAAAAAGGTGCTTTACACCTCCGTGGTGTTCCTGGGGGGAAGGGAAGCTTTGGTGTTAAAGCTTGGCTGTGCTGTAACACGTGTGTGCTCCCTCGTGTGAGTGAGTGAGGAACACAAGGAAGAGTTTCAGGCTGGGCTTGGCTGTGCCTGAGCCTTCAGAGGCTCTGCTGGCTCTCCTTGTCCTGGCCCGAGCACAGCCACTGCCAGCAGCACCGTGTGCAGGCTCTGTGTGATTGCTCTGGCAGCACATTGAGCAATACAAGTGTCGCTGCATTCCAAAAAGTAAACAGCAGAAATGGGTCACAGAGTGGGAATATCCTCCATGCTTACACCGTAGAGATTTGGGGAGGAAGATATCCCAGAATGTCAGCTTGGGATTTATTGCCTCTATTAAAGGGAGCAGCTATATCTTGAGGATTTACATTGGTGAAGGATGTAAGTAGAGGTTTCAGTAAAACTGGTGCTCTCAGTGAGGCAGCATGGCAGGCTGGTTTGAGAGGCATTCTGGAAAGCAGGAAAGCAGAAAAGCAGAAATCTTCTTCAGCGCTCTGTTTCAAGTGCAGCAAAGATTTTGGCCTCTTAACTTCTTCACATCACTAAGGAATGAAGAGCCAGAGCATTCCTTAGATGAGTTGAGTACCCATCCCATCCCAGTGGAGTTTTGGATTTAGCACAGCTTCTTGAGAAGCTGTATCAGAGGTGAGCTCCTGGCAGTGACAGTGGCTGTCAGTGGTGTGCCCTGGTGCTCACACGTGAGGATTGATGTTGCCATGCCAGGAGTGTGGAGTTGGTGTTTCTCTCCTCCCTGAAGGCAGCAGGAGCCCCACCTGCTTGCCTGGCTGTGAGGGGGCCCTGAGGAGCAGGTTCCCCCTTGGGCAGCCCATCTCCTGCCTTGAGCCCTGGGATTTCATCCACTGGCTGCACTGGGTGTAAGAGCTGTGCTGAGGAACGCTGCAGTTGGTTTGTCCTGTGTGTCTGCAGCAGACCCAGGCTCAGGAGAAACTGGGTGAGGAACATTTCTGCTGTCCCTGACACACGGGATGGAGAGCCTTGAAACCAGGGATGTGACTTGGGGCAGGGAACTGTGGTGAATTCCATCTTTTTTCCTACTTAAATGCCCTGTCTGGGCTGTGCTGCCAGTGCAGTGTGACACACGTTGCAGGAAGGCCAGGGGTGCGCTGGAAATGTCTGTGGGGGTGCATGGGGAGGCTTTGCCTGTGACCCGTGGCAACAGGAGGGTAATTGTTCACATTCCTGACGTGACAGCCATTCCCAGCAGGCTGAGGCTCCCAGGTGGTGCTGCCGGCCTGTCTGGTCCCATTGCTGCCCGGTATGAGCAGGACAAAGTCTGGCCACTGCTCACTGGCCAGGTCAGGGTGGCCTGAGGACAGGCAGGGCTGTGTGTGATGAGGAGCTTGGTGCAGGCTCCTTCTGGAGGTTTTGTCTCTTTAATCCATCCCAATGGGGCTTCTCTGATGTTTCTTTCCCCACTTAAAGGAACACTTTAGTGAAGTGGAAATCCTTTCCCTGAAGAGCTTTGAAACCAGCGAAGGTTTAGTCACTTTCTTGTCGGTGCTGTGATTGCATCAAACCAGGCCTTTGGCTTGCTGAGCACAAGGGAGTTGCTGTAAACTCCTCTGAGTTTCCTCCTTTGAGGAACTGACTGATTTTCTTTGTGGTCCTTTGTGTTTTTCTGGCAAGGTGGAGGGAGCAGGGAGAGGGGACCAGACCCCAAATCTGGGACAGATGTTCCAAAAACATATCCCTATCTCCTGAGGTGGTTCAAAACGGGTGCAAAACCCCCAAAATACCTCTGACTGGAGAGTCTGCTGTTTTGCAGTAGTTTTAATCAGAGAAAGTAGGAGCCCAACTATTAGGCAGGATTTCGAGGGGTGATAAAACATCTTGTGTTGTTAGGGGTGGTCAGTAAAGCCCCTGTCCCACTGCTGAATTTGCATGCCCTTCCTTAAGGAGGTGCTGGTAACTTTTGCCTCAGCTGCTAAATGGTGATGTGCAAGTTAGGCTGGTCTATCTGAGACAGCTTCTTCTCGTACTTGCCTTGGTGATTGTCAGGGCTTCAAAGCAGAACTGAAGTTATGTGGCTGCTTTAAAATGTGCCATTATGATCTGACCTGTATCTGCCTGGCCAAACCACATCTGTAAACTTACAAAAGTAAGGAATGGGTTTATTGGAAGGTTCAGGCAGGTTTTGTTGCGTTCTCTCTTCTTGTGTGGAACGTGTGCATGCAGCTGTGCATTAAGGATACATAAAAACACTTAATACCTTCATAAGTAAAACCACTTAATACCTTCCTGTACTTAGGCTAAATAGTGAGCCCCTTTCCTCATTAGTAATTGTGAGATTCCATTAGTCATCCCATTAGTCATCCCATTAGTGCCTTTGCTTTTGAATCCAGCCTAGGAGAGGTGAACTATGTTTCCTCATGCTTACTGCTGGTGTTTATGCCCACATGTTTATTTAGCATTTACTATAAATTCCCACCCTGGCTGAGTGAAGATGGAGTGAGTGGTCATTTAATGACAGCTTCAAAAATCACAGGTGGCTCTTTGGAGATGTCTGGCTGGCAAGACAACCTTTGCATCATATAGAAAAGGCTCTGTGCTATTCCCCAGAGATTACATCTCTTGGAAAAGTCAGCATCTAGTCCAGAATGAAAACTTGGTCCTCTTAGAGGTCAGTGTTTCTCTTGCCATGGGTTTGTTACTTGCACTTGTGTGTTTTCCAATTTGAGGCAACTTCAGCAGAGGTGATGATAAGTCCTGACATCTTTCAGTGGGTCTCTGGTGGGATCTTTGCTTTGGATCTCCCTCTGCCTAGGTAGAGTGCTCAGCTGGGAACATACGTTGAGATGTAGGGAATGATGCATTTTTCTGTTCTCTCATTTTTATTCCCCTTCCTCTCTCTCACAAATTGACCTGCTTGTTGACTCAGCTCATACTGAAGACAGTGGCTGTTTCTTACTTTTCTAGTAGTGCTTGCTGCCAAAATAGTACTTTATTTGTGCTTAAAGGGTGGAATTTTCAATGAATAATTCAGTCATTGCACTGAATTCACAGTTGCTTGCCCTGTGTATGCTTGTATTGCTCTTGCTATTGGCACATACAATTTCCTGGTGTCCTTTAGCTTCCAGAGCACTTTATTCCTATGTGACATCTGCAGTACGCAAGGAAAGTGTGCAGGATTAAAACTTTCTTCTTTTTCCATTGGCTGTCTTTCTGTTTCTCTTAAAAGGCCAAGATAAACCAATTGTGTAAAAACCTGATTTCTTTCCTCAGTGAAGCTCTATTTAGATACAGGTTTTGCAGTGCACTGTAAGCTAAGCCTTTCTGCTCCCTGCCCCTGCCTGGATCATTTTTATTATTTATCATGGAATCACAGCATCTGTTAGGTTGGAAAAGACCTCCAAGGTCAATGAGCCCAATGTTTGACTGATCCCTACTTTGTTGCCCAGCCCAGAGAACTGAGTGCCACGTCCAGACCTTGCTTGGACACCTCCAGGATGGGGACAAACCTCCCTGGGCAGCCCCTTCCAGTGCCTGACCACTCTTTCCATGAAGAAATTTCCTGCTGATGTCCACCCTGACCCTCCCCTGGCACAGCTTGAGGCTGTTCCTCTTGTCCATCCCTTGTTCCCTGGGAGCAGAGCCCGACTATCTTTGGCTTCGCCTCCTGTCAGGGAGTTGTGCAGAGCCAGAACGTCCCCCCTGAGCCTCCTTTTCTCCAGGCTGAGCCCCTCAGCTCCCTCAGCTTCCCTTCATCTGATTTGTGCTCCAGATGCCTCCCCAGCTCCTTTCCCTTCTCTGGACAGGCTCCAGGCCCTCAATGTCCCTCTGCAGTGACAGGCCTAGAACTGGACACAGCACTTGGGCTGAGGGGGATGGACAGTCACTGCCCTGGTTCTGCTGGCCACACCATTGCTGACCCAGCCCAGGTGCCATTGGCCTTCCTGCCCACCTGAGCAGGTGTTGGGTCGTGTTCAGCCACTGTTGACCAGGTTCTTTTCTGCTGGGCACTTTCCAGCCACTCTGTCCCAGCCTGGAGCAGTGCAGGGAGGGAGGCAGGTGGAGAACTTGGAAGATGTTGGGCTGTGTAGTCTAGCCTTACCAAACCAACATTCCTGCTGGCTGTGAGCTCTTGCCATGGAGTGCTTGGTCTCTTTGTGGTGACAGAACTGATACTTCTGGAAAGAGCTCCTCATTAGTGGTGCTGGCTGGCAGGAATTGTTTGTGGTAAGGTGAGGATGCTCCTGTTCCCTTCTGTGCCTCTGCATCATTAAGCAGTGCAGGTTGTGTTAAGGAGCAGCACCAGAGGCCACTTCAGCAGCCTCTGGCTTGTGGTGTTTGAGGGGAGATAAAAATAACAAACCCACTGACTTTAAGCAGCCCTTGGCATACATTTTGATGGGAATCCCTGTTCCAGCAGGCACAGTGCTGTAACTCTTGCATGAATAAAGTCCCCTTGCCAAATGGTACCTGGGCACAAAAGGCTCCAAGGTCAGGTGTGCTGATACAAAAGTTAGTTTGCATTTGCATCTTTCCTTATAGGCTTTTCCCTAAATATTAGTGGAGAACTGAAGGCTGAGTCTTGAGCTGGCTGCTGCAGCATCTGAGCTCCAAAGTGGAGAATCTCTGTGCTGCCAGACAGCTGCTGAATTGTGTCACAGATGGGAAAACCCATCTGATAACCACTAGTGTGAAGCAGCATCTTTTAAATCCAACTGTTCTCATGGCTCCAAATGTGATGGATTTGGGAGAAGAACTTTGCTTTCTTGCTGTGTTACAGACACATCAAAGAAGAAATTATAATGGTCTGGTCTTCCCTGCCTTGTCTCAGGCTGATCAGTTCTGAAGCAAAAGCATAGGGAAAAGCAGGGTATATTTTATAGGTCAGTGTAGAATTAACCCCAGATAGTTCATGGGCACTGCAGTGGTTGTGAAGGGAGATAGAACACACGCAATTTATGGTTGGTAACAGAAAAATAACTGTAAAATAACTGAAAAAGCAAGCAAACTGCCAAACAAAAAAGCTCTCAGCCTCCTCATTCTCAACCTTTTCCCTTGTTGTGCTCTGTTATGGAGGACAGAAACAAGAACACACATGCATTTACCCAGTTAGCACCAGGATTTGTTTTGGGGATGAAGGAGGGCAGTTCCTTTCCTTGGTGCTGTGGCAGTTGTGCACACAGCTGTCATTGCTCTCTCAGCAGGTGTGGCCATGGGGGTCTGGTTCTCTCACAGCTTTGTGGTTTGTGGGCTGAGTCTGTCCAAAGAGTCCAGAGTAATCCGGAAAGGTTGTTTTACTGAATCTTGACTTCATATTTTCTTTCTAAAATCTGTGTACTCACTAGCTACAGCCAGGTAAGCAGTTTTGACAGAAATACAGCCTTTGTGAAACAAAGGAAAGGTGTGAGCACTGTTGAAGGAAATCAGCTATTTAGACTAGCTCAGGTCGTGCAGAGTGTAAGGGATGGGGAGAAGAACCTACATCCTGTTTGGAGGTTGGTCTCCATGTTTTTGAGTGTCATGAGGTTGGCATGTGAAGATGTCTGTAGGATGAAATTAAGGTTCTGCAGAGTGCAGTGCTGCTAATTAATGTCTGCCTTTGAGAGCAGGTGAGAAGAGTATCTTTTTTGTAAAAACACCCTGAACTGTTAGTTGTTTCTGAAAATAGTTATGATCTCACGTGGTTGTTGCCCTTGTGATCTTGGGTTCTGTAGAGCTTTGCTGTGTCCTTATACAGCTGCCATGGATTGGTAGAAATCCCTCTGGCCATATGGAGACTGTCAGGGTCTGTTCTCTGTTGGGTTTGGATCAGGTGGGCTGCTCCTATGGAAGAAGTGTTGTGGAGACAGGGAAAGGAAGCAGGTTGTGTTTTGCATGAGTCTGGAACATTTTCTTGTGTCTTTGATGCATTCATGTCCTCTGTTCTCCTGTTTAGGTTTTAGACCTGTGCTAAAAAGTAGGATGGATTAATCTTTGTTCATCCCCAGCCTTTGGGGGGAGTGTGCTGTCTCTGAGAGCTGCTGTGTGCAGGATGTTGGGGCAGGAAGGGGCTGGGGTGTGGGTGAGACTGTGGCTGTGTGGGAACAGGGAACATTCCTGGTGCTGGAACCTGCATTCCAAGCTGGAAAACACGTGGGAGGTGGTGGTTTGATGGCTGAGATGCTCAACCTTTTTGCTCTCTCTTGTGCACTGGAAACATCTCTGGTAGACTTTTGCTCAGTGGTGGGGGAGGGATGGTACACAGAGCTCTCTTTGGAAGACCCAGACAGAAATTTTATCCTCCCCAGGAAAAGCAAGGTGCTCCATCCCACAGCTGACAAATCCTTTGTGTGAGCTACACCGTGGGACCTCTGTGCTGTGAGGGGGCACCTCCACATTGCAGCTGGAGGCTGAAGTAGCCATCCCTGGTGATTTCCCTCAAGATCCAAGTTTAAATATTGTTCTCCTGGACCTGGATGTGCATCATAGCCAGTGTCATTGCATTAGTGCCTACTAGAGGACATGTTGGAGCAGCCAGGGCTGCCCACAGCTGTTGGCACAGTGGAGCAAGGGTCTTGCTAAAGAAGGGGTGGGTGTGTTGAGCAGCTGGTCTCCAGGAAAGGCTTGTGGCAGCTGGGTGGCTCCTGCTGGGTTCAGGTGCTGGCTTTGTTGTAGTATCCTCTGTCCTGCTTCCAAACCAGGATTAAGCCAAGGAAAATATTTCTTTACTCTTAATTTAAATCCCTGGGAAGTTGGTTTTGCATCAGAGCAGACTTGAAAAGGCTTGTCAGTTGGATCTTAGAGCCAGCAGCATTTTTTTCCCCTCCACTTAACCAAAGCTGGTTTAATTTGTGACAGCACTTTTAATTTGTTATGTTTGTAAAGGAAACATCACAGGGGAAAGTTCAGAAATGCATATTTATATTTCTTGCCTGAGCTTAAGTTGGCTCTAAGAATTTGGTTTTTGTATTTCTATAAAGAAAGGCTGGATTTTTCTTTTCCTGTATCACACAATTTTTGTTTGGTTTATTGTTTGTTTTCTTCTCCTCCAGAAGGAGCATATAGTGGCTTACCTTGATGTCCACCTTCTCTTGGATGTGAAACATGTAACTAACAGGTGCTAATCAAAAGCACCTTCTCAGAGGTTTCCACACTTGTGGAGCTGGTGTTGGACTTCTTGTGCTGGGCGGGGCCACTGCAATCTCTGATGCTGCTGGACAGAACTGTGTTTTCTGGAATATCTTAGGATGTGCAGCAGGAATTTGGATGCTGTGGGGGAGTTGCAGCACTCCCTGCCCCCCTCCTTGGGAGAACTGGAGCCTGTGTTGATGAGGGATCCTAGGGAGGTGTGTACCCTGCTCTGGGTGAGTGGGAGGACTATGGCAGGATTTGGGGTGCAGATGTGCCTCCCTCCCTCCCCAGTGCCCCAGGGGGAGAGGACACGCAGCCATCCAGCAGCTGGGACTGTGCCCCATGGCGTGGGGACACTGCAATCTCATGGCTTGCTGCTGGCAGCTGGTGGGTAGTGCCACCAGATCTGTGGTCTCCTCTAATGCTGGGATGCTTCTGGCGGTGTTGGGGTGGTGGAAACATCTGGGAGCAGCTGGCTGTGAGATGGGGTGAGTCCTGGGGCTTCCCAATGGCATTACCTATCCTCAGCCAGCTTCTGGGGGAGCCTAGAGGATGATTAATTCTTCCCTTCTTTCAAGCCTTCACAAGAGTTAAAAAAGCAGCATTGAAGATGTTGCTGAATATCTGGATGGGCATTAGGTGGACAGAGCAGTCATGGGTTTGTTCTACAGCAGCAGCATCTTGCTCTCTTTCCGTTTGCAGTAGAGCTTAAGAGTGTCCTTTTGGTGAGCAGTCATGAGGCTGTAAAAACAGTGTGGAGACGAGAAGATTGGGATTTGTTTTCAGGGTGGTGCTGGTAAACTTCCTGCAGCTTGTAGTAGAGATAATTCTGCAGGTTATGGCTCCATTGTTGTGGCTGGGTCTAAGGTGAATTCAGGAAAAATGTTTTGGTTGAACAGGCTTTCCTTTCTGTTTTATCCAAAGGGAAGTATCTGTTCAGAGCCTGATCTGTTGTTCTCATTACTGACGGAGTTTCTGAACGAGACCTAAATCCATGATTATTTGCACGTCCTTATCTGTGTGACACAGTTTTCCAGGTCGGTATCTCATGTTTCAGACTCTTCTTGTCACGGTGTGTGGTCTTAAATCTGCATATGCAGGAATGATTTATCTTAAATGGTCAGTAAGGTGAAAGGCATTTCTCTCAGCATCATTTTGGGCAGAATCTGAATTTCTGCTGAGGACCAGAAGTGCTGAGCTCACGGCAAGCTCTTGGGCTGTTGTTGGAAGGAGAGTGAAATGCAGAGCTGTCTGTCCTGTCCATCACAAAACTGTAATGCCTGGTGGGGGTGGAGAGGAGGCACTGATTACCTGTGAGGCATGTCAGGGATGAGACTTCCATGTAACCTGCTCAGAGAGAGAGGGAAACATCTTGTAGCCCAGCACGACTGCAAGGATGGAAGCTCACCATGCCTCCAGAGAGATTTGTGTTGGAAAACCACAACCTGGCCTTGGGGAGGGCCTCCTTTTGTGCAGGGTGATGGCAGTGGCAGCTGGAAATGTTTTTCCTTTTGGAGCTTGTTGGAAGACAATACCTGTTACATGTGTGTATGTTTACCTCCTTTTTTGCAGAAGTATCAAAGCAGGACCAGATTCAAGGCTATCTTTTGCAAGTAACCTCCATGCTGATGTCTCCATCTAAAATCTGTTCCTGTTTTCTTCAGCTTGTTGCTCTCAGACCTCATGGTGCTGGAAACTCCCCCTCCCTTCCCCACTCTTCCAAGGAATTTTGCAAAGAAATCACTAGCTGTCTAGTTATGACAGCAAAATGAAAAAGGCTGTAACGTCTCCATAGCTACCTAAAAAGTACTTGCAAAATGCTGGGGGAAGAGAGTGCCCTGGAATTATCCCATGCATTCCTTGCACGCAGACTGAAAATCGTTTGCATTAGTTAAGTAATCGCTGCACGCTTGTCCGGTGAGCAATGTTTGGTTACTGCAATAAATTTTTGTTCCTTAAACCCTGTGAAGCTGAAAAAATGAATTTGTTTTACATAGAAAACGAATTGACCTGCACTCTCTATAGATGAACTGATTGTAAATGGACCAGCTTAATCCAGCTTGGTTTTTCCCTCGTGTTTTATGTAGCATCTGAAAAGAGACAGCTTGTGGCAAATTAGCCAGGGTGAGACTACAAAAAGATTAAATTATTCCTGTTTGAACAGTTCCCAGCATGTGAGCACTTGCTGCTTGGCTTGTACATCATCTGGCTTGCCAGGGCTGCTGTGATTGAGGTGAAAGTAAATAACTTCAAACTGGAAATCTTGCTTTTGCTGTAAATGATGATTTATTCATTCACCAGTGAAAATAACACAGAGACATGATGAACAAAAACTATAGTTGCTGTGTGTTTGGCTTTCTTGCAACAGGTGTCTCTCCCTGTTGTGTTTCTGAGTAGAGAAGCTGTTTGACATTCTGTCCTGTGCTGTCCTAGGAAGTCATTTTGCTCCTGGTGGAACCTGGTGCTGGTGTGGAAATGCAGTTGTCAGAATAGAGGTGTTGTGCTTGGTGTGTGTGCCTCACTCTGGGGCACAGCAGCAGAAAAACAGGCGGCAGAATTGGGCTGAGCTGAGTCTGGGGCATCTGGAAATGCAGAAGGAGTTGAAGCAAGGGGATGTTTCTGTGGGGACTTCTATCTCTGTGCCTCTTTCAGAGGGGAAGGACTCTGCAGTTTTGAGAGCCACAACATAAGAAGGATGTGAAGCTCTCAGAGAATGTCTGAGGAGAGACACAAAGGAGGGACATGGTGAAGGACCTGCAGGTGAGGCCACACGAGGAGAAGCTGAGGACACTTGGTCAGTTCAGCTGGAGAAGAGCAGACTGAGGTCAGAGCTCACAGCAGTTCTGCAGCTTCCTCACAAGGGGAGGATCAGGGACAGTCTCTGATCTCTGCTCTGTGTGACCAGGACAGGACCCAGGGAGTGGCTGGAGCTGTGTCAGGGGATATCAGGGAAGGGTTCTTTCCCTAGAGGGTGTCAGGCACTGAACAGGCTCCCCAGGGAATGGTCACAGCCCCAAGGCTGCCAGAGCTCCAGGAGTGTTTGGACAACAGCCTCAGATTGTCCCCCCTGCAGGAGGAGGGGTTCTTGGGGCTGTCCTGTGCAGGCCAGGAATTGGACTTTGATGATCCTTGTGGATCCCTCCCTGCTCAGCTCGTTCAATGACTAGAAAGGGTAGGGAAGCCATAGCACATGTGGTAGTTTGGGATCAGTTGTTTAGGACAGTGTATCCAGCTGGATTGCTGATGCTCAATTGGAATTTGGCTGTGATATTGCAGTTAATTTCTCTTCTTACTAAAAATATTCTCTATAATTTTCCTATGGCTGTGGTAATTAGGCCTGGCTTTGCTGTTGCACATAGTGAGGAGCAGCATTTCCGTTCCTCAGATCCAGCTGTGTTCATGTAGCTCCTGCAGAGTGTGCATTTAGGAGCAAAACAGGGAGTCTGTGTCTGTTTGTGTTAAAAAGAAGGAATGGGGTCCTACCACCTTCCCTCTCAGCCTTACTTTGTTGTCTCTTTGCCCTGAGATGTGGAGCCATTTGTGGGTGAGGTGTTATTCTCTATAAGCAGAGTGAGAAATAGGAGTGCTTTCCATTAAATTCCTGCTAGAGCTGATTAAAGTACCATTTCTGCTTCTAGTCTGAGTTCCACTTTGCAATGCTTGACTTGCCGTGTGTTTTTGGAAGAAAGAGGTGGCTGGGGATGGAGACCCAGTCTAAATAGAGATGCCTTTGCTGATGTCCCTTTTGTCTGGGCAAGCTATTAGAGAAATGGCTGGGGAAGGGAGGAGGACACTCTGGTAATGAAGGGGTGGTGGGGTTCCTGCTTGGGCATGGAAGTGAGGGACAAACAAACAGGTCCCCCAGGGAATGTAGGGGGACTGGACTGGGCTTGTTGGGTGTGAGAGCCCCACCTGAGCTGCTGTGGAGCAGGGGGCCTGTTGGAATCCTGAAGCCTGGGAGTTTTGAACTTTCTGTGCTTTCTGACACTGACCCTCAAAAGAGCACTGCTTTTGGCTTGAGGCCTTGGATAGGGTTTCCAAAATGGAGTGATGGAGTTGGAATCACTGGTGTGTAGTTTGGGTAGAAGTGTGTAATACCACATGGTGAAGGGTTTGGAATTTGGTGTTTTAGAATATAATAATAAGCATGGGACAAGATGGAGGTTCTTAGGCGTTGGCTCTTCTTCCTTCTTCTTCTTGGTTTTAAATAGTTTGTGGTTGGATAAATGTACCACACTGCATGTCACGGGTGTTTGGTCATTGAATCGAAAGTATAAATAATATAGATGTTAGCTTTTAATTGGACAGTTAGGCTTTAAAAGACCTTGTAATGAGCAAGATACAGTTCCATTTTCTCACTTTTAGCTTGTTAGCTAAAAGTGCTGTAAAACTCACTATAACTCACTATACTTTAGATAAAAATTAATAAACATCTGAGTCTGAACACAGAAATCTGTCTCTTGTGCTTAAATCCTGACTCTGAGTAAAGACAGAGAAGAAAAAAGAAACTAGCCCCTAATAGGGACCCTGCTGGCCTTTGGAGTTGGCAGTGCCACCTGCCATAGGGTCCATCCTCCCAGTGCATGTCCCTGCCCTCCCACAGGCACACAGGGAAATTCAGTGTGCTGTAATTTGTGGTGTGCTTCCTTCAATCCTTCCTGTCTTGCCTGTGCTGCAAAGCTTTGAGGCAGACATTTTCCTCTGGTATCTAAGTCCTCATGCCTGGATTTTGTTGGTGTTTATACAGAAGCGTGAGGGCAGCCAGAGGTTCTGCTGGGTCTGATAGAAGCCATACATGAAATTAATCCAAATTAAACTCTTAGTCATTCGCTGATAAACAGGAGGCTACAGCACAGACTCAACATGTTGCATAGCTTTGAGACGATGAAAAATGAAGCGTGAATCCTCCTCTAAAAGTTGGCTGTCCCTGTTTGAGGCCCGATGAGGTTTTGAGACAAGCCAGTACGCCAAGCTCGCTGTGTAGGCGTTTATGGGAAATGAGGCAGATTTTTGGGAGGGGACTGTGGGTACGGGGAGGCAGAGGAGTGCTGGAGATGAACTAAAGTAACTAAAATTCTATGGGGCTGCTCAAGGTGAATCTGTGGACCTGCAAACTCCTCCCTGTGGAGGAGGGAGGGGTCAGGTTGTGTGCCCTGCTAGTGTAGGCTAAACTGGAGCTACTTTGCCTACATGATGGGATTTTGTATGCCAGCTTCCTGCTGGTGCTCCACAGCCGTGGAGCATGTGGCAGGGATGTGGAAGACAGGGGAGAACAGTCTGGTCAGGGCAGCTTTCCAGTGAGTGGGTGACAGCCCTATTCCTGCTGCAGAGCCTCTGGTGGGGCTCAGGAAATGCTGGAGGTTGATTAATGAATGGCTAGACTCTCAATGGGAAGCTTGGCATTCCCCAGGACAGTGAGAAAATGTGTTGCTGGGACAGGCTCTGGCCCTTGCTCCCTCTTCCAAGCACTGGGATGAGGATGTTTTGGACCTCCCAGCAGTGGTGGCATTAAGGAGCCATTGTAGGCTGGAATGATTTTCCCTGGATAGAGCCAGAGAACTGCTCCCAGAGGCATAGGGCTTTGCTAGCTCATGTCTTTGGAGTGGATAGATTTCTCCCAATGAGGCTTTTAGGCCTCTCGAAGAGCAAAAAGTGTACAAAGATGTGCCTGCTCAGGAAGGTGGGCTGGGAGCAGTGGAGGCAAAAGATGGACCAGTGTGATTTTGCAGATGAGTTTGTTCTGGCCTTGAACTGTGCTCCTCTGGAGGGTTTACAGTGCCACCTGCTTCTTGTAGGGCTGGCAGTGGGGAGGGCTGGATGTTGCCAAGGAGTTTGAAACTGCAGGCTAGCCCAGGAATGCAGCAGTGCTTCTCCAAGGGACAGAGCTGCCTCTCCTGGCCTACAGAGCTTGTGTTGGTCTGGTGGCTGTAAATAGACCTACAGCCTTTCTGCAGAGCTCTGGTGGCAGCTTCTGAGTGGGACACTGATTCTTAGCTGTGATCGTGAGTGCAAACAGAGCCTGGAGAAAAGGAGCAGTTCTGTATTACAGTCTTTAAGTCATACATGTTGATCTCTTTCAACTCTGCTTAGGGATAAAGGATCAAGGAAATACTGCTGGTGGCAAGGAAGGAACTTTCTAGCTCTGTGCTTGTGGGTCCCTCCTTCCCATGGACTGTATGCTTGGCATTGCACTTGGACTCTACTAACTGCTTGTGTTTGGAATTCCAAAGAAGAGGCTTCCCCTCTAGACTTCCTATTGCAATTCACATCTGTGAAGCTGAATGCAGATGCTGCTGGCCAGGCTGTGGAGATTCATGTCCAGCTGTGTATGTACAGAGGGGGAGAGATGTTATTTTGGCATCTGCAAAGGCAAATTACTAAAAATAGGCTAAAGCCCGTGAACCCGGGAGTGAAAGCAGTTGTCCCATAAGTCTTACTTGATGCATCTTTGGTTTTTTTCTGCCCTGAGAAATATTTGATTGGGCTATGTTCCATGTCTCAGCATTTGCAGAAAAGCCAGTTGTGCTCGTGCTGGAGCTGCTGCTGTGTGGATGGGGTCAGATTGATCTCTTAACTCCACCACTCATTGCCATTGAGGTTTAGGATGAATTCCTTGTTTTCACTGCTTTCCTCCTATCAGGGCTTTTGTCTGGCTTCTTGAAGCCTTTGTGCTGTGTGAGGGCAGACAGAAGTCCTGCCTGAGCAGGAGCAACACTTTTTGGGGAGGCCCTGCCAGTCAAGTGACACGTGGAGAGGTCAGTGTGTTACAGCAAGGCCTTTCCTGTGGTTTGGGCTGCTGGCCCTGGCCGTGTTTCATGGGTTTGGTAGGGGCAATTCCTCACACACACCTAGCAGCCTTTGGCCCTCAGCTGCTTTGTGGTTTCGAGTCCTTTCCATACCTTGATGCTGTCTTTCCTCTCATGTGAGCATCCTGTGAGCTGACCTGTGCTGAGAAGTCCCTGCCGAGACCTCGTGCAGGTTTTGGGAGTGGAACCACCAGGATCCCTCCTGCACAAGGCTGGGGCCTCCAGCAGTGCAGAGCTGGCTCCGTTTTCAGGAAAACAGAATAAAGCAGGTAGGTATTAACTTGTCTTCACAGAGCTGGTCGTGGCTGCAGCTTAGCTGGGTCATAGCTGGTAGAGAGAGAGGCTTCCAGATTTTGGTGCTGTGAAGAGAGAGCCTGTGCTTGGCTGTGTGTTCCTAACTGTTTTCTGTCATTGTCTGCACGCCTGGAATAGTAGGAGGTGGTTGCATTTCTAGACAAGGCTTTGAACAAGATCTGCTGTCGGAACAGCTTGATAAACTGCTTACTGTGATGCAGAATGTTGGCCTGTCATTTTGCAAATTGAATTGCTGGAAAGCTCTTATGATTATTAAAAGATACTTTGTGTTAGTTTAATTTCCTGTGAAAGACAAGCTGGGTGATTTAAAGAAACAAAGC
The DNA here is from genome assembly GCA_037013685.1 of Acridotheres tristis. Taxonomy (NCBI): domain Eukaryota; kingdom Metazoa; phylum Chordata; class Aves; order Passeriformes; family Sturnidae; genus Acridotheres; species Acridotheres tristis. The sequence goes on from CM072885.1 coordinate 64,968,757, forward strand.
GAATACTTAATCAAGGTAAAAGCAAAAACTTCCTATCTGTGCATATGCAATGCTTAAATATTGCATACTTCTAATGGCATCCTGTGCAGAGACAAAGTAAAGAATTATACGTAAAACCTTTGTACTTTAAAATTTGTCAGTTTTGAAGAAAGCTGGAAAATGAGTAATGAAACCCAGGCAAAGCAGGAATGAAGAAAACATTGGTTTCATATCTTGCCTGAGTGATGAGAAGCAGGAAATTTTCCCCTCATTGTATTTTAAATGAGTTTAAAACTGTTCCAGACAGCTTGTGAACAATCAAGATTCAGGGGTGGTTTTGTGAGCAGAAGGGCTATTATTTGGGCTTTCTGGCTAGGTTCCAGCTCAGAGGATCTCAGTTGGGGTGAAATGCCTCCTTGCTATAGGCAAGCATAACTGTTGCCTCCCACTCCTGTTCCTCAGGGGCCAGCAGCCTCTCCTCCCATTTTTTTCATGCTGATGTCCTTCAGAACTGAGTTAAGCTCGAGTGATCTCGCCTACATATATTGAACTTGGCTCCTGCTAGCAGTGAAGGGCTTGTGTGCCCAAAATACTGAACGATTATCTGGCCACAATTGCCGTGGTGAGCAGCTGAAGAGAGGTGTTCTCAGCTGTGTGTCCCAGTGGAGCTGCCTCCTCTGAAATTAGTCAAACATGAGCGTTCTTGGGCATCCTTTGAAGGAAGGATGCTGCTCTGGATAGCAGGAGCTGTGCTTTTAAGGATGCCAAGGGGTCTGGAAGCTCTGCTGTAATTATGTACAGCACTAAACTTTTAAAACAAATATATAAAAATACGTATACAAATGTTGTGTTGCTTTCTGAGTTTGTCCACAGGGTATGATGGAGTTGTGTTGAAAATAGTGGGGAATACTTGGAGAGCTTTGGGGGTCCCTGAGTGTTGGTTTCCTGCAGTGGTGCTTAGGCATTGTTTAAATATGCTTAATCAAACATTTACCTGCATCTCTTGCCAATTGAAGTTGAGCATCATGCTCAAATTCAAGATGTAGATGGGAGGGCAAGTTGGGGACAGTGCTGGAGTTAATTGTTCAATGTAGACAAATTCTGTGGCAATCAGTCTGTTTATCTGAGGCCTGCAGCAGTTTAGCATTCCTGTTCTGTTGTTCCCTTTGCCTGTACTCTCCCCTCCTGCTGCACTGCTGTTCAAAGTCCATCTCGCCTCAGAAGTGGCTCTGCCTATCAATAATACATCGAGTGATGTTCCTGGGGCTGTGTGTGCTTTATAAAGTGTATTGTGTGGGTAGCTGCTTGTATAATTTCCAAATGCTTTTCCTTGCAAGAAGCCTGCTAATGCAATGTGGTTCATTGTGAACTGAATTTATCACTTTGTGATATTTCTCTTACAAACACTCAGCCCTGAGAGTGAGGTTGATGTGTGTGTATCCAGGTGGTGTTTTATTAACTCTGTTCTTAAAGAGCTTTATTGTCTCCTGTTGCTGCTGACTCTGCTCTAAAGGAGATATAGAATGGCCTGGGTTAGAAGGGACCTTAAATATCACCCAGTTTCAACCCTCCTGCCAAGTGGACACCTTCCACTATGCCAGGTTGCTCCAAGCCCTGTTCAGCCTGGCATTGGACACTTCCAGGGATGAGGCAGCCACAGCTTCCATGGGCAGCCTGTGCCAGGGCCTTACCACCTTCACAGGGAACAATTTCTTCCTAATTTCCAGTGTAACCCCATACTCTTTCAGTTTAAAGCTATTCCCCCTTGCCCTGTCAGTACATACCCTTGTCAAAAGTCCCTCTCCAGCTCTCTTGTAGCCCCAGAAGGTGCTTTAAGGTCCCCCTGAAGCCACCTATTCTCCAGGCTCTGAGTCTTGAGAGAATCCTGGTACCACGTGTGCCTTGAGTGGGTCACCCTTGCAGGACAGCTCCAAAGCTGCATGGTTCCCTGTCCCTGCAGCCCAGGGTGTCTCAGTTGGTGTGAGGGGTTCCTGAGCTGAGCTCTGTATGTGTGCAGCCTGGCTGTCCCTAGGCTGTGACCCTCCCAGTGTTCCCAAACTGAGCACTGCAGGTCACAGGAAGTACAGCTGCATCGCTTGGAGTCTCCTCAATTCTTTAAAAGGATTTCCTGGGAACAAAGGCTCTTATTGCTCTTTTTCTTCAATTTGTTTGTTGTTTTTTTTTTTTTCCTTCTTCTGCCTGCTAATAATCTTGGCTTCTTGTTCACTGTTCTCTCCCTTTTTAAGGAGGCTAGGGAAATAATGGTTTCCTTGTTTTTTGAATTCTGAAGTTTGCCATGGTATCTGTAGGGCAAATAAATCTCCTTTTTGCTTCTTCCTGGCTTAAATACCTTTAATTTAAGAGAAACTATAAATCTGAAATAACAAAAAATTGCAGTTTGACCTTTATTAGTTAGGAAGACAGTGAGGTAATGAAATGGCTACTGAGAAGGATCAGTGGGAACAATCACATGGCCCTGTACTTGTCATTTTCCTGGCTCCACTTTCCAGAAAGCCCCATACTTTGCCAAAACTGGTTCTTAGCCAGTGCAACTATAGTGCCACGTGGGGCTTTAAGTTTGCTTTGACATCTGCCCTCACTCAAATGATCAGTTCCATCAAATTTAGATTGAGCAAAGGTAGAGGGGACAACTCCTGAGGGGTTGCAGCTGTCCCATCTGTCCCAGAGGAATCTCACCCCACTGGAGCTGCCTGCAGCACAACTCTTCTTCTCCCTGGCCAGGCAGTCTGGAGCAGGAGGGATAACCATGGGGATAACCTCTCCTTGCAGCCCAGGTTAAGAGCAGCATCCTCGGGGAGGGCTCTCAGGTGGCCATACAGCCACCTTCCTTTTCCCACCCCACCCTGCCCCTTCACACCATCTTGGGGGTGATTGCAGCTGTTTGGGGGAGCAGAGAGCTCCAGCTGCTGAATCAGTGGGCACATCCATGTCTGGATCATTCTCCCTCGGGGTTTGGGACTAGACTGTGTCTTCACAACGCTGACTATAAAGGATATGTGACTGACATGAAAGGACTTGGAAAACATTAAAAATTGGTTCAGCCCTGCCCTGGCACCTTTTCCATCTGCTTTCATGACATGCAAGTGTGAGCACCACAACCTGGCTTTCTGGGACTAATCCAGCCTTGGCTCGAGGAAATGGATATTTAGGTGGTGCTTCATTAAGTCAGTGCTATAACTTTGTAAAAATTGCTCTTTGAATCAAACCTGGTTCCTTTATGCTGAGGCAGAGAGAATGGTCGGTGTTGGCCTGGGTTAGCAGACTCCCCTGCTTATCTTGTTCAATGCTCTCTTCCCTCCTTGACTTTACTGGGCTGTCGTGTCATACCTCACTTGGGTCCTGTGGTTTGCATGGCTGCCATGTGGGAAATCAGATGCAATCCTCAATCTGCTGCAAATCTGATGGAAAACTTTGTTGTTTGGCTTAAACAAGGAGTTGAGGAGACTTGTAGTGGCTCATTGACCCCTTGAAAACACACTGAGGATGGATTGTGCAAAGTTCAGTCTTCAAAACCATATCCTACGCTGTGTGTGTGTTTGTTTGTTTGTTAAACTTTTGTTGTTTAAGATAACAAAGCTTCCCTTAAACTCTGTATCAGCATCCTTGTATGGAGGCTCCAGTATTACCTCTGAATTTATTACAGCCAGCTTCATAGTGTTGGATTTGCATAGGCTTAACAAGGTTACAATGTACAAGTTTAATTAAAAGTAGTAGAGCCTTTGGATAGGAAGTCAAAACCTCTATTGTTAGTACATACAATTAAGTTTCTCAGTACCTAGCTAGTAATTACACAAAATTCATGGCAGTATGGAAAGATTGTTTGGAAACAGAAGCATAGGGGCATGTAGCAGAAGGCTTTTGCAAATACCAACTGCCTGAATTGTTCTACTCTTAAAAAAACATTTTTTCCCATTTGTCTTAAATAGTACTATTTTTGCTGTTTGGAGTTTGTAACTACAGCCTATTCCTTTGCTTGGCGTGGGTGGTTTTAAGCAGCTGAAGCTTTGAGGTTTGTGTGTCATGAGGTGCTGCAATCCAGTCATTCATTTTCTCTTCCTTGGTGAGTGTTTACGGAACTTTTGAGGGCTCAGCGAGGACTTGGACTTACCCAGAAGCAAAATCATCTGTCATGAACACTCTTGGATTACAGGGAAGGCTGGATACAAATCTGTATTCCCTGTTTTCAACTAACTTGTAGGGAGTGGTAGTCAGTACAAGACAGTGATTATTTCAGCAGTGACCCTTTCAGAATTCAGCATATTTATTGTCCAAAAACTGTTTGAAAAGCTATAGTGAGATGGGTGTTTAAAGTCTGCATTGCACGTGCAGGACTGGTATAAGCATAGAATAGCAGCTCTGGGTTTAGGCTGTCTTTTGTTGCTTTCCCTGAGGGAAGCCTGCAACAATGAGGTGAAGAGATGTGCTGGAGCTCCTGAATGGGTTGGCAGCAGAGCCCTGATCCCGAAGCCAGAAGCCAGAGCATGCTGTAGTTTGATCACCAGACAGGAATTCTGATGCCCCAGCTCTGGGCAGACACACAAGTGCAATGCTCTCCTGCCGCGTGTGCTGCAGGTGTCTGTCCTGCTCTCCTGTCCTGTGCTCATTCTGAGCATTAGGTGAACTCCATTTACCCTGCTCTGTGTGGAGAATTTAATTCTTCAGTGCTGCAATGGTGGGTTTTTGTTGGTTTTTTATGTTTTTTTTTTTTTAAGAAGGAAATTAATGGATTTCTTTTGGCAAGCAACTCTAAGTAAACTCAGAGATATAAAGCTTTCTAAATTACTCATCTTTCCTATACAAAACTGGGTAAAACTTAGGGCTTGTCACAGACATTTTCTAATGATCAAATGTATCTGGCTTCAGACTGAACATCTGAAAGAAACTTGTGGGAAAGAGAGCCTTGGAATAAACAGCAAATGAAATCACTTTACAGCCCTCTTTTGTATTACCGGGGAGGAGGAGAGTGATTACTTCTTAGCAAATTAGGCTACATAAAAGAGCTCTAGATAAAGATTATAAGTGCCCTAATGAGTAATAATCAGTGATGCAAGCAGAAAGGGGAAATGCATTATCACCAGCTGCATTGCTGCCATGTCTGTGAGGATTACTGGGGTTTAATGAGGGCCTGCGGGAAGCTCTTTCAGTAATTCCATCTTACAGGAGGTGATCTCTCGGCCTGCAGGTCCCCAGCTTGCATGAAGAGTGGAGGGAAACCCTGAATTAAAAAACAATGTGGTGTTGCATGTTGAGAGCCCTGTGCTTGAGATGGCTTCTCTGCAGAAGAGAGGTAGCAGGCATCTGTGTAGGGCAAGTTGTGCAGTGCTGCACACACAGCTCATACAGATCTTCCCAATTTGTGCTTCTCTTCCCTGCACTTCATTTCCTGTGTTCTCCTGGTTCACCTAGACCACCCTCTGTAGAGCACTGCATTGATGTAGTCCTCTCTTATGCTTATCTTTACCTTCAGAGCCCCAGATTTAGAAGAAGGTGCCAGTTCAATGTCCTCTAGACCTTGTCTGTGCTGGGTTAGAGAGATGCTGGGTACCTAAGGAGGGATGTGTGGGAGGTGAAGGTTATGTTGCAGCTCAGCAGCTAAGGGGTTTCACAAGAATCAAAGTTTTTGCAATGTTTTTGCAAGTGATGACTTGCCCTGTAGATAAAGCAGGAGCAGTGTTTTTACTGTTTGGTCATGTATGGAAGGTTATTTTCTCCCTTCATAAATTTATAGGATTCTTAGAGGAAATTTCAGAATAAAAAGAACTGAGACAGAAGCCTCATGAATGAATCAGCCTCTCATGTTGTGTGTGGAGGGGTCTCTAATGAGACTAAGTGACTGTGTACAGTAATGAAGGTGGGTTTGGATTGCAGGAGGTGAGAGATATGGTGGTGACTTTCCTTGAAAAGACCTCTTGGATAGATCTCCTGTCTCCATTGCTTCCACCATCCCCTCCATGGGACAGCAGCATGTGCTCCTGGGTATGGCTCAAAGGGACAGACCTTGCAGCCTTCCAGTGGGAGGCTTAGGTTTCACTCTTCTGTACAGGGGATGCTCTCTTTTTGCTCCACTACCTCTCCTGAAGGTGGTCCCTTTCCCAGTTTTCCTGGTAAAATAATATTTCCCTGGAAAATAATCAGTTTAAGTGACATTGAAGTCTTTCTCGCTGTCTCCCAGATTTTACACAGCAGTTAAAAATCTGTTTGGCTGAATTGTTGGATTCTAGGAGCATCTGTTTGTAGGATGTTTAATAGAAATATTCTTGTGTGAGATGTATCCTGCTTCTAATATTAGCTCTTCCCCATGGGAAAGATGGTTATTAGGTGATTTATAAATGAAGATATAACACAACAAATGGTGCACTTGTTTACCCTCAGCATTTTCTAAGTAGTTCTTTCACATCTGACCTTTAATTTTGGAGTCTAAGTGAAGTTTGCTTCTTTCCTTAAAAAAACAAACAACTGCTCTTCCACAAAACAAACCAACCAGTCAAGTATGAAATATTTATTTATCCATATTTCATGTGAAATATGAAAGTGGCTCTCCCTGAGCTGGTTTCTGCTTGGCTGCTATGGTGGCTGGGGCTTGTTCTTCCACAACAATGGAAACTGGGTGGATGAAGTAGGAGACTTTATTGGACTGAGTTGAGTGGAAGGCTCATAGGTGAAGATGCTGTTTTCTGGAGTCAGATGTACAATCATAGACTGGTTTGGTTTTGAAGAGACCTCAAAAGATCATCCAGTTCCAACCCCCTGACATGGGAAAGGACACCTCTCACTATCCCAGGTTCCTCTGAGCCCAGTCCAGCCTAGCCTTGATATCCCCATTTGACTCTGGTACAATGAATTTTGTTGGTTGAAATTCATTGTGATTTTAGGCTTATTGTTTTTGTGGGATAACTTTACTTTTATGCCCAGGCCCAGTGTTTGGAACTCTTTTCCATAAACCTCACCACCTTGCTCGTGACACGCTGCAGTGCTTGGCTCAGAGCCCTGGCCTGTGGATGCCAGCTCCTGCTATTAATAAGTGGAGCCAGACTATCCCAGCTGGAGAGAGATCCTCTCATCACAGGACACATCCGTGCTCCTGGCAGGACCAGCATTTTCTCCACGCTGCCATCAGGACACGTTTTGCTCTTGCCCTGGGGTGTTTGCAGGAGCAGTGGAGCTGTTGTGGCTGTCCTCCTGTCCGGAGGCTGGCTGCAGTGCCCTCTGACAAGTGATGGATGTGGTTTTGCATACTGTGACCTTGGAGAGCTTGGGGGGAAGCTGCTGCTGGTGACTTTTTAACTTGCTGTGTAGCTGGTCTCCAGTTGGAGTGGTGGTCTAGAAGTGGAAAATGATTTTGCATTTGTTTAGACCCTGAGTCTTGTACTCTGCCTGCATCTTTTCTGTGTCATGAACTGTCTCCTTGCTATTTTCTCTGAGAGAAAATCTGCTTTTTCTGGTGTTGCAAGACACTGACCTCTTTTTAGAAGGGCAGAGTGAAAGCTAATGAAGTCTTTCCTCTGAGAATAATGCTCTGTAATTGTTAGTGAAACTTTTTTTAATGCTGGTGGCAACATCCTTGTTTATTCCTTAACTAAAGTGCTGTTATAGGTTAGTTATAAAGCAGATTCCTGAATAAAATTAATAAATTTGCCACTGGTGGCTATGGGACTTGCCCTGAGGTTGCTGATGGAGCAGCTGCTGGGCCAGCCAAAGGAGGGAATTTCTGAGTTCCTGCAGCAGAATCTCATCCCGTGCGAGGCTGATTTGGATGTGTCTCCTCTACCTGCATAATAATTTCCCCCAAAGGTGTAGGAATGTGACACCTGTTTGGATCTCTTTGCCTTCTGCCAAATGTGGTCAAAACTTAAAAGCAAGTTGAAAATTTAATAGGGTGAAGACTGACAAACAGCACTACCACATAAGCTTAATTTCCTTAAGAATCCAGGCCAGAAAAATGTGCTGAGGGTTTTATTCTGCAATCATGTGCTTTAAAACTCTGTGGAACAATGTGATTAGTAGAAATGGTATTTTCAGGATCATTTGAAGTGCATATGAAAGCACGACAGCTGAATCCTGTTGTGTGCATGTGTATTAGCATGTAACCAACTTAAAAAGGCCAAAACAACCCGAGTGTCTGCATGGAGAGAAAGCAAAATACATGTATAAAACTTGGGAAGCTGGCAAAACATCTGGTTAGGCTGATCTTAATTTCTAGAGTTTTTAACTCTAGTCCTTTGGCTGCTTCCTCTTGACAACAAGCAAAAGGATGTTATTTTGTTCATTTTCTTGGTAAGTGTTTTTGGGTTTTGCTTGCAAAGCTTGTTCCTCACTTCCCAGCTCTGGAAACAAAGAGTTGGGCTGTGTGTGCTTCAATAGCAGGATTCTGTAAGTTTGTGGTGATTGGAGCTATTTAAGTTCCTTTGAGGAATGTCCAAGTGTTGCTGCAAATGTCAAGGACACCCAGAACAATTAAGGGTAATTGAAGGGCATGTTCCTGGAAAGTGTTATGGGGAACCTTATGTGAGAGCCTGATGCCTTTTTGTCAATGAATATCTTGTGTTTATTTTGAGCAGGGTTGGGAAGGAAGACAGAAAACTGTGTGGCAACACCAGTGAGGTTTAGGAGATGAACATCACTTGTAGAGCAGTTCCTTTTGCATTTGAGGGTTGAAGGGACGAGGGATGTGGAGGCTTTTCCTGGCTCTTTTGCATATGTAGTAGAATAAAACCAATCTGCCTGAGAAAGAAATCACTTTGTTAATCTATCTGTGTTCATTTAGTGATAGCAGTGCTACACTGATATCTTGCCCTGAAGAAAAAAGCAGTCTCCTCTAAAAGAACTCTTGCAGCCTCTGCCTGCCTTGAGTTGCTGTCTGATGAGCAGGGTCCATGGCTTCAGGTGACACAGCTGTGAGGGGAGAGCACTGACAGCACCAGCACTTGCTGCTCTCAGATCTGCCACTCTCTCATATCTGCTTCCTCAGACTTACTATCACCCTGCTTCAATAACATGGGTTTTGGGGCATGAGATCTTCAGTTAAATTAATGAATTATGGTTTTCAGATAGTTCTGCATCTTCCATCAACTAACATCTGCATTTTCACAGATGATGAACTGCATAATCTGTTGCTTTGGCTTTGGCTTGTAGAATGAAAACAAAGTACTGGCTGACAGAAACTGCATGCAGTGGCACTCCAATTCAGAGATGGACACAGTGATTAATATAAAATTAGTCATAGATTAGTCATATTTTTTCTCTGTGTAAATCAAGTCTAGTTTCATTTGATATATGGTAAGTTAGTGCTTTGAAAGGTTTTATGAAAACCTTCTGCATTTGTTCTTGCTACTGGTCGTACAAGTACTTCATTGAATGGTCTATCTTGTGTTATTAATCTCTGACTCATGAGATTGTTCAGAATATTTTATTATGCTTCCAGAAAGTGTTTCTTTGGTGTGGTGGTTGGAGATGTTGTCTGTATCCTCCAACGCTGCCGTGTTGATTCAGTGACTTCTGTGCATGTACATTGTTCAAATGTGCTGTTTTGTGGTAGGAAATGTTGTGTGAGCTATCAGCTGCTTGGGTCACTGGAGTTAATGATGTGGTTAGTTTTGTCCAGGCCCCTTTAGTTGTGCCAGACCTCCTGGGTTTGGATAGGAACTTGTTTTTTAAGCTCAAAGCTGGCACTTGCAGATGCACAAGTTTTGGGTTTCAGCTGTGGGTGCAGTAAGACCCAAAACCAGACTGCCTTGTTACCGTGGATGCTGTGTGATTTTTGCCTGTGTCAAAATATCTGCAGCTTTTAGAAACCAAAAATAAAGATAAGGGCTCAAGCATCTGTGTTTTCTATTCTTGCCTAATTTCTCTGAGTGCAGCTAGCCTGTCCCAGCATAAATAAGAGATCTGCTACATGGTCTGCAGCAGCTGAAAAATGCATCCTGGGACAGAGTGATTTAAAGGTGAAGGAGGCTGTGTTGATGGGTGATACTTGGATGGAGGGTGTATACAGATATGAGGAAACCATTCAAGCTGCAATCCTGATTGCTTCCATTCACATTCAAACCAGCCTTTGCCCAAAGGCTTTTTACAAAAAATTGGGCCATTAGTGTTCCAAAATAAGACATGCATCAATGGCTTTTTCCATGGAAAACCATTAGCTCTCCAGATCATTCAAACTGTTAGTGTTTCTTCCTTGTTCTGCTTCTTGGCTTTAAATCCTCCTCCCACCTTTCCCAGGCAAGATAGCCGGACACAATCAGCTTGCATCAGTGACTTCCTTGGAAGTATACATGCTAATAATTTTTCTATAGTAATTTTGAATCTTGTTGCCTGTGGAAATTTTTTTTTAAAACGTGGGAAGAATGTCATAGTAGCTTTTTAATTGAAACACAAACAGACAGACATGAGGCAGGTGTGTGGGAAGGAGCAGTAATTTGAATTGTGATGTGACTAACCGAGTCCCATGTTACAGAGTCATTTTTTTGCTTTTAGTAGAAGGAAGGGCTCTTTCAGATCTTGTATCTCAAAGCCCTGCTTTTCTTGATCAGAAATGGTTAGGCAAAACAGATCTTTATTTTTATCTAGTGAAAAACAGACATGAATCAGACTGCTTGCTTGCAGTGCTCTTGCATTCTTCTGGAAATATTCCTGAAACAAAGCTCCTAGGAGTCACAAAGCAAAGAACTAGTGCTGCACCTTTCTTGTTAAGCTGTGCCCCTAAACACAGTGCAACATGTGAATTTTTCAGGTCTTTGAGCACAGGGCTGTGTCCTGTTTAAATTCACACAGTGTGTAATGAATTGCATGTAGTTGTGCGTCTTGAATTTGAAAAAGAAATGGGTGGCTATAGCAGAAAACATTTGATTGGCAAGATAAAATATTACTGCTGAACATGCAAAATTGTGGGATTAGGATTTGTATTTTCTTCCTAGTTAAGAAATTAGAGACTGGAAAAGAAAAAGAAGACCATATCATGCACCTTTTTTTCTTTCCTGGGGATACTGGAGAGGTTCCCCCAGGGCATTTATACTTTCTCATGTTCTCTCTATGAAAGCAAAAACCCTCACCTGGTTTGCCTAGTCCTGCTCTTCTTAAATGATCATTCCTAATGACTGGCTGTTGGTTATAAGTGTGGTTTTCTGGGAGGTTGTTTTCTTCATACTGAAAGTGAACTTGGATTGAACTCGGTGGAGGGCTTTGCTCTTGCTGTGAGGCTGGAGAGCCCCTGGCCGCCTGTGTGCCCTCGGGTCAGGGCTGTGTGTGACATGGAAGCAGCTATTCCCTCAGCTCCTGTTCCTGGATGATAATTTACCCTTCCAGTTAAAGCAGAAAAGCCCCACCCTTTCCCAGAAGTCCTGACAAGTCCCAGTTTTCACTCATTGTCCTGAGCTCCAGACTTTCCCTGGGGGCTGTCAGCCTTCCTGGCATCCTAATGCCGTGTCCTTTGCCCTGTTCAAGCTGGAGAAATGCTGGGATGAGCATCACAGCCAGTCCTATAGGAAATACTTCTGTAAAAGTCTTCAGAGGTGAGGATGTGCAAGAGGAGTTTCTTTAGCTTAGGGTTAGAGGGTGTCTGGTAGGGGTAGTGTTGGGGTTTAACCCCAACCAGCAACTAGATCCCAAAAGGCCACTTGTTCACTCCTTTCCTGGTGAGAATTGGAAGGGTAGAAGTGACAAAGCTTATGGGTTGGGATAAAGATGGTGTCATAGGGAGAGCAAAAGCTGTACACACAAGCAAAGCAAGGAATTCATTCTCCACTGTCCCATGGGCATCCAGGGATTCAACCATCCTGAGGAGACCAGAGCCCCATCACAGGTAAGAGGTGACAAACACCAGCACTCCAAACATCCTCCCCAAGATTTATATACTGAGCATGATGCCATAAGGTCTGGAATGTCCCTTTGGTCAGCTGGGGTCAGCAGTCCCAGCTTTGTCCCCTCCCAACTCCCTGTGCACCCCCAGTCCCTCACTGGGGTGGGGTGAGAGGCAGAAAAGTTCTTGTCTCTGTGATTCTCTGTGATACCTGCAGAAGCAGACTGACATTCTTCTACATTCTTCTTACTGGAAGTCATATATACCATCATTTTTAATGATATTTGAAATGAATGTTTTTTTCCTTCAAAGAAATCTCTGTGGAGATTTGTGGCCCTGCTCAGCAAGACCTAAACCATCCCTGTGTTATCACCACTGTTTACAGCACAAATCCAAAATTTAGCCCATACTATCCACTGTGAAGAAAATTAACTCTATCCCAGCCAAAAGCAGCACCGGAAGTTGATTAGTCAAAATTAAATTGAGTTTGAGGAAGGAAGGACATGGGAGAATGGGAAATGAAGCCCACTTCCCTAGCAGCCGTGGGAACAAAGTGAATCCTTGTGTAGCCAGGGTGTGAGTTCATTCCCTTCTGAGGAATGCAGGGACACGTTCCCTTCCTCATCAGGCAGCCAGTGGCCGTACAGCTCGCCCGAGGTGTGGGCTGCGGGTCTGTGACTCTGACTCTGTCAAGAAGGAAATGACTAAACTTGCTGTCAACCCACGGTAACAAAGAACATCTTTGAATTACCAAAATAGTGGTGCTGGAGAGGCTTGGGAGTAGCTGTGGTGCTGCCACCCATGCTGGGAATAAAAAGCAAGTCGGTCTGGAGAATGGCCCCCGTGGGGAGTGTGAATCTCCTGCAGTGATGGAGGGAGATGAACCCAGCAGGGAGCTCGGTTCTGAGCAGCTGCTGGGGCTTCCCTGTGCTGCAGAGGATGCCGAGGAGTTGGGGCAGCACAGCAGGAGGGCCAGGCCAGCTGTGATGGGCTGTGGTGGTCAGTCCCATAGAACCCCATGGCAGCCGTGTTCCTCATCTCCTTCCCCCTACCCAGCTGCTGCCTGCGTGTCCTGGCGGCCCAGGCGACAGGAATCCCAAAAGTCCTGTCAATCTGGGAGCCTCAGCTCCAGTCAGATACTTGTAATGAAGGGGGGAAGCTCCATCTAATTATAGGTTTTCCATTTCAGCCCTTCATATTAGTTTAGGCAGGCTTAAAATAACACAGTTAACTAACTTCTTTTCCCTGGCTTTGCCGCTTCATACATGACATTCTGCAGTGCCCTTTATAGAAACCTCAAATATTTTTTTTTCCCCCGCCTACCACATTTTGTGTCTTTTTCCATCTGGCAGATGTTTTTTCCCTGCGTTGCACAGGGCTCAGTACATAATTAATCTGTTGCAATAGCCTGGAGCCCCAGTCCTGTGACAGAGTCTGATTGTACAGGCTCCTATGTCCTGCTCAGTTCTGTATCATTTTTTTTTTCCCCCTGGTGGTTTTATTCAATCTACTCTAAAAAACTGTTCTGAGAAGTAACAAGCACCCAATCATTTGTGTCCCTTGAGATCATCTATTATAGCTTTTAAGTGTATAGCCCTGAAAATGTCTGGGGCTTTTTTCCCCTCCCAGTCATACAAGGGTTGGATTCTCTCTCTTTCAGTTTACAACCTCTGGATATTCACAGTTTGTTGCCACAAGTCAACAACTAGTTAGTCCGTGTGCCTTTATTCCTACATTTTGGAGCTGATTCTTTGCTTTCTGGTCACGTTACTTGCTTGTCTTAAACCCCTAGTCTTGCTCTTGGTATGATTTTTGTTTGGAGAGCAGTGTCTCAGTGTGCCAGTGAAGTATCCCAGGTGGGGATACACTGGGCTGTTCCTGGTTGTTTCCATCCTTTTACCAACCATGTTTCACTTAGCACTCGTATTTGAGTCACTGATTCTTAAGCTTCTTCTAATGGGAGCTCGTGTAACTGCATAGGTTTGGAAGTTTTTAGTTATTAGTCCAAAGTTCTATTCCCCAAACTTCCCTTTTACATTTCAAATTCAAAACTTACCCAGAACCTTCTCCTGGAACAGTTTTGTCAAACTTCAGATGGCTCCTCTTTTATCCATAGTCTGTAGATGGGAGCATCCAAGACTAAAACTTCCTGTCAAACCACAGTAACAGAGAACATTTTTGATTTACCAAAATAGTCACAGTGAAGAGACTGAGAAATAGTTGTTGGGCGTGAGTTGTGTTCAGTGCTATGGGCTGCTCTGACTTCTACTGGCTTTCCTTCACACCCTGATTTTCAGATGTTCAGCAGTGTTGGGTGCTTGTTTGGGGTTTGTTTAGGTTGCAGTAGTGAGAAGGAAGCTTTGCCGAACATTATTCACCTTTGTTTTGAGCTGTATGCGTGTGATCAGCTGGGGAGGTCAAGGGCAGGCACAGGCCAACTGTGTAATGTAGAGATACTGAGAAATAATGTTGCTGGGAATTGCTTGGAATTAACAAGCTCGTTTCCTTTTTGTACATCAGTTGTCATCCTTTAATCTCTTGGTATTAGCTTTTTTTAAATGCTGTTATGTACATCATCCACAGTGCTTCCTGTATCCTGTGTCACTTGATAATAAACTTTTGCAAGATAAGTCATCTCAGGCTTTGACTGATTAATCAAAATCTCTATTTCTGTTTTTGTCAGTGTTGGAAGTTTATATGGATCAGTGGTACTTGCTCGAGTGACAGTGGAGATCAACACTAAGTCTGCTCTTGTGGGTGAGTGATCTAAACCCACTGCATTGCTGATGTCTTATCTACTATGTGCTGGTTTTTTGCTTGTTGATGTCTTACACAACATCTCCTTTAGGCTTTCATTTCAAATGTCATTAAAATGATGCTGTATATGACTTCCAATGAGAGTTGGAAAAGAAAGTCAATCTGCTTCTGCAGATATCTATTGGTTTTGTATACTTTTAAAGGATGGTCCTTATTTAACACAGTCTGAGCTGTTGTTTAGAGTCAGAGAAATGTGGACACTGTGTTTTCACATTTTAATGACAGTGGATTTAGGGTTAATGTTTGGACTGTGGCAGAGTAATGAAGTATATTTGGATTATCCAAGAAACAGAACTGAAATGAGCACTGGAGCTGTTCTGTGGCATATGAAGGGTTCAAGCAGTGCCAGTGCACCCCAGTTTGGAGGGTTCAGCTCCAGCACAAGATCCCCCTGGACATGCTGTGACTGAGTGATGCAGTTGTGTATGTGCAATTAATCTGACTCAGCAGGCCTATGGCACAGTGCAGAGAAACTGCCAAGAGTTTTCAGATTACTTGGGCAAGTTTTTGAGAAAATGCATTCAGCAAAAGGGAGTATGTGTTGTGAGATCCTTTGGAAGTGTCCCAGTTCTGTTGGCTTCAAGGAGCAGCATTTTGCATTCAGTCTAGACTGATTTGATCCAAGTAACCTCTAGTGCATGTCAGAGCTGGCAGTCTTGTTCTGGGAATGGTTATCCCTCATCTACTTTGTTTTGGGTATTATGGTATGATTTAGCGTCCTAAATTCCAGCTGTAGAGCTGGATCAGATTCCTGAGCCTGCACTTGATCCGTGCACCCTGTGGCTGGGATGTGCTCATCCCATAACTCCAGAGCTGGGCTCCCAGTCCCTCAGGATGTGAGGACTGGTGTGTCATTTAAATACTATTTCCCTTATTTTACTCCCTTACCCTCTCCATAGTCCATGGAGTGCTTCTTCGTGGCTCTCCAGCCCTTCCCACACTAAATCACTGTTCATGAGCTCTCTCTGGGATTCACAGCTGCCCAAGGTCTTGCACCAGACCTGGAAAGAAGTGGATGTTGTTGCTCCTTTTTTACCAGAAGCCTTAAACCCCACTGCCAAAAGCTTTTATTCCCTGGGTTTTTAACTGGAGGTCTGCTGGCTCCAGGAGTGGTTGTCACCTGTTGCCTCCCATCCTGGTCATGTTTTTTCAGTTTTATCACTGCTTATCAGGGTTGGTGGGATTACACTCCAGCTGGAATTGCATCCATTGTGGCTGTAAAAACATGGTTAAAAGTCTGATACTGGCTGGCAGCCATGTTCTGCTGGATGTGTGTTTGGAGACTTTCAATCTGCTGGCATCACCGTGTGAATGTCTTGCCTTTGCTGGAAGTCTCTCCCTCTTTGCTCCCCAGATGCTGTGCTGATTTCCCCTCTCTGGGAGCAGCAGAAGGCCTGGGACATAAACCTGCCTGGTTTTCCCTGTCACTGGTGCTGCTGTTCCCTGGGAGGGGGTATGTGTGTCCATGTCCATCCAGGGCTGGAGTAGCAGGTGCTCAGTCGTCCCTTGTCCATTCCTGTAGCTCCAGAACTGGCAGGTCTCTGACATTTGGAGGAGTTGGACCTGTTGCCCTCAGCACTCAGTCTGAAAAGCCTGATTTCTCCAGCTGCTGCTTGCTTTCCCCATTAAAGAGATAAATAAGAGCCTCTCCTGAGGAGGTGGCAGGAAATTCCCGTGCCTGACTCAGTGCTGATGGGGGCAGGGGACTGTGTTTGGGGCTGCTTCTCCCAGATGGAGAGGAACATGGGTTTCTTTGTGGGGTTACCACAAGTTCAGCACAGATGCCTGACCTCCACTCTCAGCACACAGAATACACCAAAGTGTTCAGAGTGGAGTTTCAGTGCCTCTGCCTATCCACAAAAGCATGGATTTCCATCCCTCCCTGGCTAGCTCCATGTTAAACATGCTGCTGCCAGTTCAGCCTTGCCCCACAGTAAGGCCACATGTATAAATAATCCAGAAAAGCCTTATTTAGCTTTGAAATAAGCCTTAGCAGAGACAGCTGCTTCAGCATGATGCCATGCAGCCACAGAAACCTGGCTAAGTCCATGTAGCCAGAGTCAGTCGTACTCCCTGCAGCTTTTGCTCTTTCCTAGCAAAACCCTGCAGGTTTGCAGGTGTCTTCACCCTCTTTCACCAGCTCCGAGTTAGGTCTGTGCTTGGTGGCACCTGATTTTTGTCTAAAGCTAAGACAGAGCATCACATGCAGCCCTGAAATAGTGTCCACCCTCTCACAGTGCCCGTGTGCAAGAGGCAAAAATCAGTATTTGTTGGGTTTCCCCTCCTCAATGTCACATTGAATATAGGAGGGAAAGAAGCACAAGGCTACTTCTATGTATTCCATTTATTGGCACTTGATGGCTTGTCCTGCAGGGCCCAGCCCACACATAGCTTTTCTTGGGCTTTTAATAGTTGTGCTAAACTAAATTGAGCTCAAAATAGTAATAATTTCAAACATTTGCCCAGAGCCTGTGGCTGTTCTGCATGTTTATGGGAGGTGCAGCACTGCCTGTAGTTGAGGCATGGAAGGGTCCCCAGGCAGGTTGTGATGGGCATTTTTCTGGTGTCCTTTTCCTCCCCTTCTTTTGAGAGGAAATACTGCTGAAATACTGCTTTGCAGAAAAGAAGCCTGGTACTGTGCTTTTGCTTCTCACATTGTATGTGATGTGGTTTGGGTAACTTTAGTGTAACTTTAAGTTCTGCTCACCCACAGTTCTGATGGTGGCTCTCTAATGCACATAAATCTGTGGAGAGAGAGGGGATGTATTTATCTGTAAACAGTGAGCAGCCTGCCCTGTTTATCCAGCATGTGACCCCTCTGCTGCACACGGCGTTTTCCTGCCTCCCTCCCATCCGGTTCTTCTTATTTTATTGACTTTCACAGTCCTGGAAATTGCTTTATATTCAGAAAACATAAATTCATCCCTCACAAAGCTTGCAAATCTGATTTCAGTTCTTCCATTCTTCTTTGAAAAAAACCTCTTTTTGCTCTCTTTAAGACTGAAAATGTACATTTTCCCTGTTTATTTAGACAAGCTTATTTTGTCTGCAGAAATCTTGTCAAAAGCTAAGTTTCTTTGCTTGCATTTATAATCCTCTGAGGTTTATGTATTGGGAATAATCTTAGTGAGCTGGAAAAAGATTGTCCAATCTGTTTTAAGATGTCCCACTTTTTGAGTATTGCATCTCATTAGGAATACAGTTGGCTGTTTGCATGACTTTTTTCTTCCTCTGTATAGCTTGAGGGAGAAAATATATCATTTCTTCATCTAGTAATAATGCTTGGCACTTTGCATCTTCAAAGAACTCTATGGATTGAATAATTCCTGTAACATTGTGTAGTAGTTTCTCATTATCATTTCCCCCATTCTGCAGATGAGCAAAGTGAACAAGAAGTCACGTGAGCTTAGGCCATGGAAAGACAAATAAGGTCAGTTTGAGTTCCCACCTTCCTGGCTTCCACTAGAGCAAAGGAAAGTTTGATTCAGGTTGACACAAAGGGAAATGTAATGATCTTTCCTAACCTTCTTAACTACTTATTTAAGTTCATTTGCTGGTGGTGGTTTTTGGTGGTTTGTTTTGTGTTGGTTTGGTTGTTTGTTTTTTTCCCCTAAGTAAGTCTTCTGGATGTCTGATGTGGTTGTCCCTTCTTAGTGAGTGGTTGCAGATGTGTGAGGAATTGTCTGAAGTTTTATGAAAGTGAAGCAGCATGTTAATGGGGTTAGGTTTGTGGGGTGTCACTCACTGCTGTCTAGGGGATCTCTCTGCCCCTTCCCTCCTCTTTCCTCTCAAACCAGAGGCGAGGGAGAGCTTTTCTGCATTATTTGGGAATATTTTTTTCCCCATCTTGTTTTCCATCTGAGACTAAGATGGGAAAAGTGAGCCTCAAAATGGGAACTGTGTCAATACATAGAAGTTGATCTTTCTTGTTTCATCCTCCACATGCCATGCTAGGATATTTATTTCCCTCCCATGGACTGTAGTGGAAGTTGTTGGCTCAGAGTGGTGTCTGGAATGATGTCATTTGCAGAAATAATTTCATACAACTGCACTAGGCTATAGGCCTTGATTTACAGCTGCTTAATGAACTGAGAAGACCCCCAAATGTTTTGCATGGCATTTAGAAAAGGTGAGTGCTATAGACAGTAAACCATGGAACTAGACACTGTTACAGAGGAAGTCATGGTAACAATTCTGTTGCCTACTTGCTAGAAGTTAGTTAAAACTTATTTTTTCAGGAATTCTGACTTTTTGCAAGTTGCTTTCGGAGCACTGGGCAGTGTTAGGAGAGTTTAGTCCTCTTGAGGAGAACAAATAATCTTCTAGGTGCAGAGAGGCATGGAAATCACATGAAGAATTCCTTCATCTTCCTTAGGAAAATCTCGTGGCTGCTTCTCTACAGGCTCTCAGAGGTTTCCTGGCCACATTCTGACTGGCTTCAGATGCCTTGTTTGATAAACTTCCAGGCAAAAAGCCTTGCATGGCTTAACACAACTTTATTCTGGGCATGCTTCCTAGTGAAGGCAGTGGAGAAAGCAGCTGTCTCCAGCCATGTGCTCTTCTTGGGGATGCAACACTTTGCAGAGCCTTTTTTAGGGGGTCAAGATTTAGCTCCAAGATTATATTTCGTTTTCTGATGGGTGGGACAGATATCCTGATGCCTTAGATGAGTCCTTCAGCAATGGACAGCAGTACCAAGGTATCACAGCCAGTATTTTTATTTTAATTTTTCTTTGACTTTCATATATAGCTGATACATCATTTGTGCATGCTCCTTCCCAGTGTTGGGCAGAGCTGTCCTGAACCACTCTGTGCTCCCAGGGCTCTGGTTTCGTCCTCTGTTTCTCGTGACACCTAAATTGCTGATTACTTTACTGCTGACTTTTTAAGGATCTGAATGTGGCTTTTCATGAATCCAGATGTTTTTCCCTCGCTGGGCTTGGGAAACCCTCAGGGCTGAGTTGGGACATGGACAGCAGCAGTGAGTACAGAGCAACTGTTGAAGGCTTTCATGCCTTGCTTGCAGGGTGTGAGTACTTGTGGTGGGGTCTTTGTGTCTCTCCTTTGTCATCTGACAGCTTGTCGCACTAGATTTTCATTTCTGCTGCTTAGGAAAAATGTCAGCAGCTCAGCATGTGGGGAACTGCATGTGCATCTGAGGTTGTTCTGTTGTGTTTGTTTTAATTTTGTGTTCTGTAATTTTTTTGAGGTATTGCATCCAAAAGTGGTGAGCACCTCCAATAATGTGCCTAGGGTGAATTGCTCAGATCATGCTGATATCCAAGAAATTTTGTTGAGATCCTCCAGGATTTCTGGATGTTTGGTATTTGAAGTTAAGAGGAAGGGACCAGCTGGCTGGAAGGTGATTGCTAGGGAGGGTTGGATGGTGCTTTTTTTTTCCCCCCCTGGGGCATCAAACCACTGTCAGAAAGCACAGAGGTCTTCAGTGGAAAACGAGCTGTTGTCATTTTTTCAGCCTCCCTCACTGCAAATTGGCGAGCTCCTCATTTCTACTGCGTTTGAAAGGCTGAGGTGGCCTGGCCCAAGTCTGGCAAGTGATAACTAGGGAGCCTGGCTGTGTTCTCTGGGGGGATTCCAGCTGTAAGCTGGCCCTCTAAAATGAGCAAGGAAGTGGCTTCCAGGCTGAGGTATCTGGAAAATATCAAAGGGTAGGTGACACCGTGTGGAAAGCAAGGGCCACTCTGAGCAGTGGGAGTGCTCCAGAAATCTGGCAGTGAGCACAGCAGGAGAGGTGCTGCATGCAGCTGAAGATGGGCTGGAGCAGGAGCTCTGTGTCCAGTCTTTCTTCCTAAGGGAGGCTCAGACCCACTCTGCATTAACCTGGTGTTTGTCTCAGCCTGCTTATCTGCTGGCCAGCCCACACACTCCAGATGTTCTCTTATCTCAAAACAAGAGATGCACCTGATATTGTCTTTCCAGGATTTGGAAGCTTTTTTTGATAAAGCTGTCTGTCTGCCAGTGTTTTGAAGGACACATCATACTTTGAAATAGTGGTATTAAAATAATGGCTTTTGAAATGAAGGGAGGGTCATGTGCCCTACATCAGAAATTCCTCTTAGTGCTTATTAATCCGGTATATAAATGTCATGGCTTACATCCACAGGGTGTTTATATTAAATTTTTAGCTGCATCAGTATCTCTTTCTTCTCAGAATATATGCCATATAATCTGGTAATGAGCAATATTCTTAATTTAGAAACCAAAAATAGGACACAGACAAATCTGAGTTACTGGAAGAAAGTAGGAAATAGCCTTACCTCATGAGGGGAGAGCAAATTCAGTTGAATCATCTAGTGTTTAGTGTAATGGTAAGGCCCAGAGAATTCCATCTGTTTCCCTAGGATGGCACAACAATTGCCATATTCCAGAGTCCTGATCCTCCTCTGGTACACCTCTTCTGAGATGTGTAACAGGGTAGTTGGGAAACACCCTTCTTTCCTCACCCTGAGTAGGTCAGTGCCACCAATCTGAGGTACATTAAAGAGGAGGGATTTAGGGTTATGCCCTCCAATACCCTGTTTGAGGGAGATGAAATTGTTCCTCTGAGACCTCCAGTGGCAGCACTGGCTGGGCCAAGATGAGAATTTGTGAGTGGAATCATCCTTACTGTGGCAAGTGAGCATCATCCAAGATCTCTAATGCCTGGAACACCTTCCAAGCCAGCAGTCCTACACCTGAAGGAGGTGCTCTTTTCTCATGCCCTTAGCCACACTTTTTAAGTAACAGCAGTGGAACCAATAGTCCTATAAGCATCAGTGGCTGCTAAAGTCAGTCCCTGATACACTAAGGATGGTGATACTGCAGGATGTCCCTGGGGTGATACTCAGTGGCCAGTGCTTGTTTCTCCTCACCATGAGGGGCACAGGCTGTTAACTTTTAGCTCACACAGCCTGCTCTCCCAGCCTGTGAACTCCCTCAGTGCAACAGAGCAGCACTTGTATGCCCTGATTCACTGAGTGATTTTTGGTTTGTGTTCTATATGCAGTAACAGTGGTTCTGTGTAACCCTAAGTAAATTTTGCCTTGAAATATCTTGGTAAAGAAGTTACCTTTCTATGTAATGGTGGTGTCACACTGAACCAGAGTGATGTGGGGCAAGATCCATATTGGAAGTGAACGTGTCTTTGTTGCAGACTTAGTGTGACTTTTGAAACTTCAGTGTTTCCCTTGGTCTCAAACACGCACACACTCCCACAGCTGTGCTCTGGTGGTGCCTCTAAGTGGAGAAGGAAGGCAGATAATGGCCACAATGATCAGGATGTTTGTGGAGATTTGCTTGTGTTGTGTTTGTGGCAGAGGCTGTGTCTGGCAGCAGACAGTGGAAGTCAGTCAAGGTGAGGAGAGCTGGTGTTTTACCGAGGAACTTACATGGAGGGCTGCTGTTTGTTACTGATAGCACCCACAGGTTGCACAAACCTGCCAGAATCTGTATTTTGAGGTCCTATTTTGGTCACTTGGTCAAACAGGCAGCCAGTGTTAAGCAAGTTCTCAGCAGCATTGACTTCAGTGGTATTAGAAACATGCTTGACATCAAAAGTGGGCTTGTGCAACTTGCTGATCTCAGGCTGGGTGGGTCTTGCTGAAAAGCTCCTGTGCCGACAGAGAGACTGTCGCTATTTCAAGCTGTGGTTCTGCTCAGCTGTCAATCCAATTTAAGGGGACCAGATTATAAACACTGTGAAGTGCTGAGCTGGTGCAAAGCTGCTTTGCTGATAAGGAACTGTTCAAAATATTTGGAAAGTTCAACTCTGCTGCGGGACTGGGCAGCCATTCCTGGCTGCACTCCCGGGGCTCCGTGCCAGGGGTGTTTTGGCTGGTTTGCCTGCTTGGCTGGATGCCGAGCGGCCGAGGCTTGACATGCCCTGGGTGTCACTGTGCCTGAGGGACACTGAGGGATGGCAGTGGTAAAGCAGCTGTCCTGGTTCTGCCATCTGGGCAGTGAACAGCTGTCTGTCCCTGTGGGGACAGAAAATAAAGTGGTGCATCCCATCCGGTGCTGCAGCATTGCCGGGAATACCAAAACTGAGCTTACGGCAGCTTTGGTCTCCTTGTATCTATTCCTGGCTCTCAGTAGAGATGAAACTCTGATAGGTGGGAATGCCACATCCCTGTCTGAGGAAGAGCTTTGTTGACTGTCAATGTTTCAGCCCCAGAATAGTCTGGCAACAGAGCAAATTGGCAGCTTGCAAGTACTTGCAGGAGCCTCTTTGTGGATTTGGTTGCTTTTTGCTCCAAGACCTCAGCAGAGATTTCCACGGTTTCTCCCTTGCCCTTGTCCTGGCCCTTGCCCTTTCCCACCCTGTCCTTTGCAGTGCAACAATGTGCTAGTGTTTTATTGCTTCCCTTGCAGATTTTGGCACTGATGGAATTTATAGAATCAGAGAATTGTTTGAGTTAGAAAGGACATCAAAACCCATCCAGTTCCAATCCCCTGCCATGGGCAAGGACACTTTCCACTATCCCAGGTTGTTCAGAGCTCCATCCAACATGGCCTTGGACACTTTCAGGATGGGGAAGCCACAGCTTCTCTGGGTAGCCTGTGCCAGGGCCTCACCACCCTGACAGGAAGCAATTCTTTCTTAATATCCAGTCTAAACCTGCTCTCTGTCAGTGTGAAGCCATTCCCCCTTATCTGTCACTCCAGTTCCTAGTGAAGACTTCCTCTCCAGCTTTCTTGTAGGCCCCCTTCAGATACTGGAAGGCTGCTGTGAGATCTGTATGAAACCATACGGGTCTCTTTTCATACTTTTGTTATCAAGGGGTATGTTGTGCATAAACTTAACACCTTTGCATCCTGTGAGTATCTAGAATCACTACGCTTGCATGTTCCCATTCCTCTGTAGCCCATCTCATAATTTCCCTTAGGGACCTTCTTTGTAGCTGTGCTGCCATTCACAGAATCTCTGCCAGCTGTGCTGCAGTGCTCTGGACAGGGAGCTGGGAGGAGTGATGTCCACAGTCCAGCACGAGCATGGGTTATTGTGTCCTCTGGACAGTTCCTGCAGGCACTCACCTGGATCAGATGCCTGGTGCCAAGGGATTTCCTGGTGCCTGGGTGCGATGTTAAAGTGTGTTTTCCTGTTAGTAGGACGTTGCCAGCCAGTGATTATCCCCCCTGTCACTAAAGGTAGGGGCAGCACTGCTTTGAGCAACTGAAATAGCTGCCTCTTGGGAGAATGGGAAGGCGAAGCCCAACAACATTGCTACATCAGGAGAAACTATGAGTGCAGTCAGGTCTGACAGCGAGAAGCCGTGTAGGTACACAGCAAACAGCAGTAATGGGCTGCATCTGTCTCCTCTAGTGCTTCCCCTATCTGATCAGTTGTCAACATCTGTTAATCTCTGCTGCCACAGAACATGGAGACAGCTCTGAAGTTTGTGTTGTTAAGGGTGTGTGCTGTGTATAAGTCACAGAGTGTTGTGACAGCCATAGTGAATGCCGTGATCCAGCACTGGGATATGGCTGTGTTATCTCCTGTGTTATCCAGGAGGAGTTTGGAGCCCTGCTGGCATTACAGCAGGAGAGGAAACTTGTGTGGTCATGCTACCCTCAGCAGACATTTGCATGTGGCTCCTTGGAGCACCAGGTTGCTGGCCCACAGCCACACTGGCATCTTGGGATCTTGTCAGATCTTGCAAGCAAAGGAGCACCAGGCTAGGTCACAATTCTTGGACGAGAAGCTTCCAGGGAACAGGCTGCTGATGAGGAGACACCACAGACGTCCTTGTGGTGCCCTTTGCATTCTGACATGCATGCTGGGTGTGTTTCGCCTTTTCTGTTGTGACTTGGTATTTTCTGACTTCAAAAAGACCACTATTACAATTCTAGTGTCAGTAAGAAATAAGTTGACTCTCCTCTCTCCCATACCATGGCCAGTTTTAGAGGATTTGAAATGAGTGTTTTGAAATCTGCAGAGGGGTATAGCGTTGATTGTGAGATAAAAATTGCTCATGCACAAGTTGAATATCCCCTTGCACTGAGATTGGTTTTAGCACCAGTGTGGAGCTGTGCTTCAGATTTCTGCATGCTATTGCCATATGGAGTGCTGTCTTTTTTCCTCACTGGTGCAAAGTTCCCATGAGTGAGATGTTCCCACTGGTGAGAATTTTGCACTAAGTTGAATGTGTGCTCCACCGTGGTAGGCTCACCCCTTAAAATAGCCATGAAGACCAGAGTAACAGGAGCCTCAGCTCAGGTGAGCAACTTCTAACCTAAGCCCTTCAGGGTGACTGGTTTAGCTAAGCTGTTTCTTTTGATTTAATGCCCAGTTTACTTCACTTTCATGTCTGTCTTCAGTCAAGTTATCTCTCTTGAGTTTGGCAGCTGGAATTAGGAAAATAATGGCTGTTTTACAGCATATTATTGGCACACTGCTGTGTACAAGTTCAAAATTGTTGACTCCACCTAAGATGGAAGTTTCCTACCTTGGCCCACAGTGCTGCAGTACCAGGAGAGCCTCTTGAGCAGGGTTGTGTGAGTACAGAGTGTCACTGAATATCAGCTTTTGTTTCATTGATACTGAGACTTAATTTAGAAAAACAAAATGCCATGGAAGTAATTGTCTTGTTCATGTTGCTTCCCTAAGTCTTGATTTTTTTTTAGACACAATAATGTGACAGGGAATTAAACCCCTACTTTTTGAAGGCTTTTAATTAGCTGACAGTATTGATTAAGATCTTGCAATCTGTAAAATATTACATATCATGCTACTGTATCTTGGGCAACACTCCATTTTCTTTTCAAAGATAATTTAAATAGGATATTAGGGGAGAGGAAAAAAAAATCCACCCCAAACCACAGCACAGAAATGGCAATTTAGAATTCTTGACATTTCTCAGAAAGCTGCTTAAGATTATCTCCTTTAAATGGCAGATTTTGCCTGCAAGTCAAGTAGAGGAGCAGGAACTGATATTTCATTAAAATACTAGGAGAGGCCTAAATGCACTTATGATCACTGAGGCATTTGCAGGAAGCAGAAACTTAGAACTGCCAGAAGTTTTAATAAAGGGCAAAAAACAAATCCTAATATCCACCAGCATGGCTCAGATATTTCCTCTGCCAGAGATCTCTGCTTGTTAGCACACACAGATACTTGTTCTGGCATTTTTTCCCCTTCTTTTCCTGTGTGTGCTTGTAAAAGCCCCAGCCTAAACTTCCTCACATAGGTATGTGCTGCTCCCCTGGTCACCAGAGAGAAGAGGTCAGTGTCTGAAACACACTGAAGAACATTTCAGTAGTGCAGGATTTCCAAGATACCTCAGTACTTCCAAAGCTTCAGTGTACCAGGAGGGAGCACCCCTTGTGTTAAGGGCTGCACCCAGAGCCCCAGGGCAGCAGGGGAGGGGGGATTCTGCCCCTCTGCCCCGCTCTGCTGAGACCCCCCTGCAGGGCTGCACCCAGCCCTGGGCCAGCACAGCAAGGACAGGGAGCTGCTGGAGCCACGACAGAGCAGGGACACCAAGGGATCAGAGGGGTGGAGCAGCTCTGCTGGGAGGAAAGGCTCAGGGAATTGGGATTGTTCAGCCTGGAGAGGAGAAGGCTTTGGGGTGACCTCATTGTGGCCTTCGAGTGCCTGAAGGGAACCCACAGGAAAGATGGAGAGAGACTCTTGACAAGGGCTTGGAGTGACAGGACAAGGGGCAATGGCTTCACACTGACAGAGAACAGGTTTAGATTGGACATTGGGAAAAATTTCTTTCCTGTGAGGGTGGTGAGGCCCTGGCACAGGTTTCCCAGAGAAGCTGTGGCTGCTCCATCCCTGGAAGTGTCCAGGGCTGGATGGGGCTCTGAGCAGCCTGGGATAGTGAAGGTCCCTGCCC
Source organism: Acridotheres tristis (assembly GCA_037013685.1). NCBI lineage: Eukaryota > Metazoa > Chordata > Aves > Passeriformes > Sturnidae > Acridotheres > Acridotheres tristis. The sequence continues at coordinate 64,995,208 of CM072885.1, forward strand.
ATGGCAGAGGGTTGGAACTGGATGGGCTTTGATGTCCCTTCCAACCCAAACCATTCTCTGATTCTGTGATAGGAATTAATTTGCAAAAATAACAGAGTTTATCAGCAAGACCTGAACCTCTCTTGAGGTAAACCACCATGGTAGCTTTGTCTTACCAGCAAAACCTTGTAGTGGATGAATCCATGTAGCCCAGTGGCAATTTGGTGCTGTGAGGAGGGTGGTGACTGGAGGGCTTTGGTAGCTCTGCTGGAGGGGTGGGTGCAGCGGTGGATTTTTCTGTGAGAGGTTCAATGTGCTTGCTGTAGAGCTGTCCCCATTTCTTTCCAGGGACTGAAGTGGCAGCCATGCAGAGCTGCCAAAATGCCCCTGCTGTAGCCTGTTTCCATGGAGTGGTAAATAAATGTTGAGCTATTCCTGAGAGGAGCTGTGCTGTGACAGGAGCCCTACATGAAGGTGTGTGACAGTTTCCATCCTGAAATAAGTGATGGTTCTTTTCCTAAATAGGGATGAAACTGCAGTTCTGTTGTATATGCAAAGCAAACATTCATACCAGTTTTGGATTTACTTTTCCCATTTTAAGCAGCAGGATCATCATGGCTGAGACCTTGGCATCACCAGTGTCTTCTGCAAGCCCAAACTAGACTTGTCTTGGTGCTTCGGCAGTTAGTTTAAGATCCTCCTCTAAGGGAGGATCTCTTCCTAACTTTAGCCAGGAAAAAAAAGTCTTTAGTCCTTCAGAGCTAAATATAACCTCCCAGAAACCATCCCTCCAGTGATGGCTCAGTAAACACATGGAAAAGTACTCAGGCCCAAAAAGGGAAGCGCAGGAGGCAATAGTTGTAAATAGTTATTTGTATAGGTCTTATATATGAAGCAAGAACCAACATTTTAAAACTTATTTAGTGCTTGAGAGCATGCAAGATTATCTCCAGGTAACTCCAGCATCTCCATGTATACCACAAAGGATTTGGCCCAGATGTTTGCATGCTTGCTGAGTTCATTATGATTTGTTTACTTCTGTTATTTGGGGTGGGGCTTTGCATTCTTCTGGTTGGTTTGTTTCCTGTGGGGTTTTTTTTGGCATGGTAGTAGAGGACAGTTCTAGGATCATCCTTTTATTTGAATGGTTCCAAAAAGGTCTTTGATTGAAGCACAAAACCTGATACATCTTACCAGCCACATCCTATCACTTTCCATGGCAACTTTCACAGTGTTTGGGAGTGGGGTTGAGTTTTTCCCTTTGCCTCTTAAGAAAACCACTGAAGATGATCAGCTCACCCTAGTTAAATCACAGAAGGGCTTTGCCAATGCTGGTGTACCTTGGTTTTGTCCCAGTCTCCTCCCTCCTGTTGCATTCATGCACTGGGCACTTCTATTAATCACAAATTCCCACTTGATGGCAGCAAGTCAGTTTGCATCCTGCAGGTTAAACCTATGTTGTTCTTTGGGACCAGGATCTTCAGCCTCAGGCTGGAGGGACTGGAGGTGTACCCTGGTTCTGTTTGACTTTTGATACTGGTCCTTGGCCAGCTGGTGTAGTGAAAATAAGCCTATGGTTAATGTATATATCTTTCTTTCTACGAGACTGAGTCTTGCCCCACCACTCCCAAAGGTTGGGAAAGCATGTAGCACTTTAATTATTTGATTTTAACATCAGATGTCTAATTTGATTTGTATGTAACTAGGAAAACTTCGAAGTGTGGTCAAAATACAAAGGGAAAAGTACTTCAAAGAAATGTAGCATTTTAAGTGTATCTGATCCCTCAAGGTTTTTGAAGCTTTATCTCGAGATTGTGTATTCAGAGGAAGATTTATATGGAAATACTGAGGGTCATTAGTGCATCCAAGCCTTTATGGGTGTTGGCCTTGAACTATTCTGTGCTAGTTTTGCTTTCACATGGTGGCAGGCGAGTGAGTGGTCCTTCACCCATCTGTCTGCACTGCCAATGTCCCTGACACAACAAAAGTTAAAAGTCTCTGAGGGGTAAACCAAACCAAAGGCTGTTACAGAGTGAGATTGTTCAGCACTGTTATTCCATGATTCTGGTATGGCTGAACAAAATCAGTGTGTAAACTCCCCAAACTTGTGATTTGCATTGGTCGCTCTGCTGGAGTCCAAGGTGCTCTGTGGTGCTGGATTACAGGTTTCTAATAAATCCCTTGAACTTTGGGAGAGTTCAGATCTTGGAGCTGAGCTTTGTTTTAGGGTTGGGCATCTACTCCTGTACCAACATGCCCAGCTGTGCTGGAGGAGAGTGGTTGTTGTTTTTCCTTTTGGCAGACAAGGATTCTGGCATTGAAATTTTTAATTGCAGGAATTATATTAGCAGTTCCCAGTTCTCTAGGGGGGTGTGTGTGTATGTGTGCAGGAGGAGCTAATTAGATGTGTATAAATAATGGGCTTGGGAGCTTTTAATCCTAGATGTATTGTTCCATCCTTGCTATCGTCTCCTACCGTGGCATTGTGAAAAGTTAGAAAACTATGAAGTTACACAAGAGCCACTTCTTCCCAATACAACTTTGAAACAACAGTGAGGTTACTTTTGGTCTTTCTATGTCATAAAAACATCATTGAATTTATTCAGTGTTTTAATAAAAACATTTAAATTTTAATAATTTTTTAATATTTTTTTGAAGATTAATTTTAATTAGATCTTTAGGTTGAGGGAACGGAAACAGTTAAGCAGTCTAGGATTTTTTTTCCCCTCTATTACAGACTTTTAAAAAGTCAGGTGATCCTGCTTCCCCATGCCTTCCTTCCCTTCTATGCCTTACTGTATTTCATGTCAAATAAGGGCCCTTTCTGTGTTCAAACTTTCAGGGTATTCATAGATCACAAAACTTCCTTCAGCAACCATGTGCCTCAATAATGCTGTTCTTTCATAATGAAAACTAATACCCTAGTGGAATGACTCCTCTGGAAGACCTCGCGTTTTGAGAGAGTTTGTGGGGTAAAACTGGCTTTCCAGAAGAGTCTGTAACCCTGACTGGCTTAAACATGTGGCAGATACTTAATGGAGAGGGGCAGTTCAGCTCTTGCAGGTGATGGTATTTCTACATTATTGTTGTTGTCGTGGGATTTAGCCACACCTAAGTTTGCTTCAGACTTGTTGACTTGGATCATGGCCCCACTGGTGCTGTGTGCTAACCCATCCACTGCTGATCCTGTGCCTACAAAGAAAGTTTTGTAGCCCCTTGCTTCAATTAGACTGCTCTGGATACCCAAACCATGTGATTTATAGGTGTATTCGCACTGAACTGCTGCAATTGCAGTGTAAACTTTCTCATAAACTGCTCTTAAATGTTACCTTCTTCTCCATTTTAATGTGTTATAGCCCTGTCTGCTAAAGAGAGCCCACTGTTGTAAGATCAGTAATAAACCACAGTTTATTGCTGTATCTAAAGAATCAGGCATTTTTCATTGTTCTATATAATAAAAAAAAATTGTTTCACACTTAGAATACCTGTAGTAAATAACTCCAGTCTCAGTACCTTATTATCCCACAGAAATCCATGTAGGTTTGCAGCAGCTGCAGTTCTGCCCCAGCTGGGTATCGGGCATCTCTTGATGCAAGCATGTCTTCATTTCCTGAGTGCTAAGATTTGTCTTCATCTCATGGACTGCATCTTCCTCAGCTGCAAAGCCAGCACTTCCTGCTCATCTTGCTGATGGGGCAAGGGGTAAGATGTTCCCCTCTCCTACATATGCCCACAGGCTTGGCCATGGGATGGAGAGTGGCTGCTCCCTTCCATCCCTAGACCTTTCTCTCTTACTGGGGAAGCAGAAGAAAGAAGACACTTTCTTCTCTTTTGGCTTTTTTTCCACCCAGTTTCTCTCCTCTTCCTATTGCAGGAGAAAGAGGAGAGTGTAGGGCTGAGCCCAGTTGTGTTTAAAGCTCAGTTCCTGCAGATGCCACAGCTCTGGGTGGCTGCTGATCTGCTGCCTCCTTCTGCCTTGCTGGTGAAACCCTCTCACCCTTCAGCATCAACCATGAACTATTATCCTTACCTGTGTAGCCCTCCAGCCCCCACCCCAGCATTGTTTCCATTCCCCTAGCACGATGTCTTTGTCTTGTGAGCTCCTCTGAGCCCCAGGCACAGCTCAGCCCCTGCTTCACCGAGTTTTTTAGCCTTGGATGGTGCTGGGAGCTGCAGGGCACCAGGACTGAAGCCATCTTTATGCAAAGGATGGTGAAGAAGTGCCAGTTGTGCAAGAGGAGGATGGAGACGACAACATCTCTACCCCGAAGAACCATCTGTAGGCTTTCAGGAGAAAGGAATGAGCAGCAAAAGAGCTGATTCCTGTGTCCTGGCTGCTAAATGGGTTCTGTGCTGAGGAGCAAAGTTGGTACAAGGGTAGGCAGGACACATGGCTCCCCAGCCAAGCAATAGTGTGGGCAGCATATGGTTCCTTAAAGCTGCACTGTAGTAGTAGTGGGGTTTTTGGGATTTGTTTGCTACTCACCAGTGCAGCATTCAAAAGAGAAAGGCCCTCTCTTGGAGCTGAAAGAACACAGCTTTTGTCCTTCATCTCTTGGCACTGAGACTTTGGTGTTGAAAAAGCAAGACAAAATCAACAGCACTCTGCTCTCTGGCTGAAAATAAAAAAGAATTAAAAAGCTTTGCTTACTCCAGCGTTACTGAAATCCTTGGGGCTGTGCTTTCCCAAGGGATGTGAGGAAGAGAAGTGGTTGAGAGAAAGTGTGGGAAGGGCAGCACTGGGAAAATGCCCTGTCTGTGTGTGCCTCTTCTTCACCCTAGCATCAAGAGGTGGCTCTGGAGCTGGGCAGTCAGCACAGGCTGTGTCCCACAGCATGGACAGGATGGTCCTGAGGGGATGAGGGAGCACATCCCAGCAGAGCCACCTGCCTGGCAGTGCCTTGCCCTGCAAGGTCTGTGGCAGCTCTGGCTGGCTGTGGGATAGCACACTGCACAGTTACCGAACATCAGAGGTCACTGTTTGAGGAGAACAAACACTTTTCAGTGTTTTGCCCATGAACCGCTTGTCCCTTTTCAAAGCTGAGAACTAATGCAAAATTTGAAGTCTGTGTTTTGACCCCACATCGAGTGTTTCAGGAATGTCAAAGGTAGAACATCCATTTTTAATAGTGATTAAAGTCCATGAGCTGCCTAAAGCAGCTTGTCTTGATGTGGACTCTCAGATTCCCAGTTGTGCTCCCTAAACAAAGGCTGTTGGCAAAGCTCCAGTGTATTATTGGCAAAGGGCTTCAGTTTAGGAGAAGATGAAGAAGTCCACAAGTTTTTGAGGAGAAAAAGTGAAAATCAGAGGGAAAGTTAGCGTAGAATTTATCATTTTTCACTTTTCCCCTATCTTTTACTCATTAAAATTCAGTCTCATTCTATTAAATGGCAGAAAAAAGATTCCTTAACCAAGTTTAATTTTACCCTGCTTCATTTTTAAAGTGCCAGGAGAGTGGAGATGGCAAATCGTGTTGTGGCAGTGGTGCAGTGGTAGTACTGGCAGCCTCAGGTTCTCAGAGATCATGAGTCTTTGAAAAACAAAAGTATCCCCACACACAGAAGTGTGCTTCAGATCACAGTCTTGTTTTTCATATTATTCCTGAAAGGTAAATCTTAGCACATCACAATCAGAAGCAGATAGAAGGGGAAGGATGCAATATATACACAGATTTTCATGTGTATCAGTTGCTGCAAAATTACAAAGCATTGGATTTTTTGTTGTTTTCTACAGACAGGTGTTAAAACACCGTTCAGCCTAAATGTATTTTATTCATTTATGGACTTTCCATGGATAGTACCCTCTACTTCTGCTTTGTGTGGTGTCAACTCTGAAAGTGTGCATCTGGAAACCCTTAGACCTGAAGGTCCAAAATCTAGAGACAAATTCTTTCAAATCTGGAGACTTGTGAATTTGACCACTAGATGCAGCTCATTGAAAGAAAGTGGCTCAAGCTATGAAATGGGATCTAAATGTGAGTCAGTGCTCTCGGTGCTGTACCAGGACTCAGGTGGGTTTTAAGGTATTTTTAAGAGCTACCTTTTGGCCTGTCACCCAACAGAGCCCCTTTTGTTTTGTAGCCTGTGTGGCCACAGTGTAAAGTAACATGTTGCTGGGGAATGTGAGGCATTTCCTTGCTTGTATTAGCAGTCTTGGAGTCAGGGATGAATATCTCATTTGTTTTTCTAATCAGTGGACCCAAGCAAAACAAGTGAGAAAATAATGTATTGGTTCTCAGGCTCCCTGAGGTGAAAAGTTGAAAAACTATTAAACAGTTAACCAGTAAAACAGGAATAGCCTGAAGTGGTCTGTGGGGGGTGGGTTTTGTTTTTTTTTCTACGAGACTTCATTTGACTTTGGATTGCTTGTGAGAAAAGAGTGAAAGTGAGTCTGAGGAGGGTGTGCAGACAGGTATTAGCATCACACAGCTGCTGTGCAGGTAAGGAGCTGCACTCAGAGCCCACAAAACAGCATCACCTGTCAGTGTAAAACCTGGGGTTTTTTTAAAAACCGGGTTTTTAAATTTCCTTTCAATTGCAACAACAACAGCAACAAAAGAGCTGCAGGAGGAGGGTAGCAGAGATAAGCAACCAGAGTGATTTCAGTGCTGGAGACCCAAATAAAGGATTTGTTTTGCAGTTGGATATGAATCTAAGCCATAAACCTTGACTCAGAGACACTGGGTGTTTACATAAGCTGTTTGCTGGGTATGCATCTCTGTCAAAGGGTCTGAAGGATGCTTATCTTGTCGAGGCTGAGCTTTTGATTTACGACCAGAGCGTTTAACAAATTTTAAGGCATAGTGCAGAATGCGACTCAGCTGGTTAGTAGTAAACGTTGTGTGATTTGAGGTAAGTTTTTCCTAGGTATAAACATTTATATTTTGGAAAGACTTCTGTGTTTTGTGCTGTTAAAGCACTTTAATTTATACAGCTTGAAACCTTTTATCTCGAGAGTTTCTTAAGTACTATGGGATGGGCTTTTATCCTCAGTGTGCTTCCACTCATTTTTATCAGTTAAAGGAAATAAATAGCGTTTGTTGTATAATAAAGAAATAATGAAATTCAGGGAACAAAGAAAGGATCTAGACTTAGGGAACAAAGGGACATTTGTTGTTTTTTGTAGTCCTGCGTAATAGGAGAGCAGTATTGCTTTGATGTCATTGACTACAGCTTAGCAAATTCAAAAAGAATTTTATTTATAAAAATAAATAGACATTATCAGTTTAAAGTAAGCCTTTGCCAACATTTGGGTTGTTCTTATCCATAATGATGTTATGGATACACCTGGCGCCACATGGTGACCTTGGATAAGGGGGACAATGTCTGAACTACTTGGCCAAAAGCATGTCTGGGACCTTACTAGAGTCCCCATCCCTGCCTCAAACTAAGATATTTCTCCATATTATCCCCACTGATGTATTTCCAGCATTTCCTAATTTGACTTTTTAAATTTAATTTGTTATTTTCTTTCAAAACACCAGAGCAATGTATTCAACTAGGATCCATTTTCTTTTTTAGTTTCTTCTTCCAGGCCTGGAAGGAATGAAATGGAGTCGTCATTTACATTAGAAGAAATGTTAATGACTCCAAGTGTAAATTACCCGAATATATTCATTAGTAAGTGTTAAACTGCTACTGACTGGTGGCACTGTAGTTGAGCATCTTCAAAACATCCCATGAGAAACTGTGCCAGGGATTTGGATTGAATTCATTTGAAACTGTTTGCAATTGTGATTGAAATGTATTTTGTAAATAAATCTCTGTCTGTTTGTGTTTCTCTTCTGGCCTGCCAGAAAAAGCAGAAATAGATGTGTCTGAAATGGTATTTGTCTTCATGAAATAGAGCTTTATTTTGTAAAAGTTAATTGCTAAGGATGAGTTGTTTTAGTATAGTGAGGCAAGAGATGAATTCAGAAGTTGCTTTCATGCAGTCATCTGTAGGACTGAGAATGCAGGACATGGATTTTGACAGCTTTTAGGGTCTTATTTTGCTGTGGAACAGGTTTTCCTCCACCCTTCCCAGAAAAGATGACTGCAACTTCTTAGCTTTTTCATTGTATTTTCGTGGTAGGCAGCTCTGAGGTGGCAGCCAGCTCTTGGGGGTCCTCTTTTACTCTCAGAAACTAGCCCTAATCAAGGTTTTTAATTTCTGTGTATCAGAATTTCCTGGCTTAAAGGGTTTTATGTGTGAATGGGAGAGCTGGGAAACCTAAGTCATCCATCTTAATGCATCATGTCATAAAAATAATCTGTGGCTGATGCTTTATTTCCCAGCGCTGAGCATTTGCAGCCCATGTGCACAAAGAGGAAGGCGAGTGGGACAAAAGGCCAGCCCTCCCTTCCTCAGAGCAGTGACATCCAGGGCACTGTGTGTCCTCTGGGCCTTCAGACCTGCCAGCAGGCAGCTGATTCCCTTTAACTCTGAGAACCTCTGGGCTTTAAAGCACGGTGTGTTTTGCAGGTGGAGATCCAGAATGAGACCACCCCCAAAATAAAAAAAATGGGCTCAAAGATGTTGTCCCTTGATGCCTCTGTGTGTGCTGTTTGATCTAGGAAAGAGGCAGCCTCTGGGTGGGAAAACTATCATTTCCTACATATGTAAAATGCTTAAGCACTTTTTTTTCCTTCTTTTTTGAAGTCTGCCATCTTAATTAAATATCAGATTTTGAAATCCATACCCAGGCAGCTTTCCTGTTTGCATTCATCTGCAGTTCCATTCAGAGACCCCCTTGTTGGTTTTTTTTGTTTTGTTTTTTTCCAGCTTTCCTTGCGTTTATTTGCAGGGCAGCGTTTTGTTTTCTCTGTAAGCCGTTTGGAATACGTCTTCACCAGCGCTGTAGCCAGAGGGTTTGTATGTCATTCAAAAATAAAAATAAAAAATCTCCACCTACTGAAAAGTGAACAGCACAGCCCTAGCAACCGGCTGGTGCGTTTGAACCAGAGGAAGGGACATTAAATAAGTAAGACCACATTATGTCTTCTCTTTTACAGCCAGGGATGTGGTAGAAATGCCAGCTAGTGATAAGATTTATCATAAATGATAGTGGAGAAAGCTGCATTTGTGTTTTATTTTTGGGGTTTTTAATGGTGGTTTGTAAATACAGGCTTGACAAAGCGATGCTTGTTCTTGTCGGCATGAGCAAGGTATTCAGCTGGGAGCTCTAAAAGGGGGGGTCTGCCTCTGTACAAACAGCCCCCCACACTCAACTGGCACTGGTTGTGCACACGGGAAGGTAAGTGTTGTCATTTTCTTGGAAAGCAAGAGAAAACTTATTTTAAATTGTCTGTCAGACAGGGTGCTGTCAGTACTTTTCTCTCAGGTGTGTTGTCAGTGACGTTATGCCAGGGGTGGATTTCATGCATTTGCCTCTCTGTCTCCTGTGTGCATCTTGATATCTCATTCATCTGCCATGCCATAGATCCATCTATGCTAAAATGATTTTACCCTTCCTGCTTTTGTGGATGAAGGGAATTTAAACTGCCTGTCATCTGCTATGCATGATTTTCCTAAGGAGTTCCATTGCACTCCTCCTGGATGGATTTTTGTTCGTGTTACCTGTGGGTTTTCCTCAATCACTGCCAAGAAAAAACTCCAAAGCCTTGAGTTTTCTCTTGGGTTTTATTTGTATTAGACCAAAGCCATAAAGAGGAAGGAGTGGAACATACATATTGGAAAAGCTCTGCTACATCAGTGGCCAGCTGATGCTTCTCTCAAAGTTTGTGAAGTCAGAGGGTGCCCTTCAGGGAGGCACAGAGATTAATCTGTTGGTGGTTTATTGTTGTCCCCTCTCCTATAATCCACAGAGGGCTGTTGATTGCTGATTTGTGTTGCTTTGGCTCCCTCTGCACCTTCCCTTTCCACCCTCTTCCTCCTGGGGTTTGTTGTCTTTTCTGGTTCCATGCAGGTTGGTAGTTTGCTCCCCTGCTGTATGAGGTCCTCTTTGCCCTCTGCCCAGCCCTTCCCCACATGCTGCTGATAATTCTGCAAAGACCAAAAACAATTCTACACCTTTTCTAGGGAAGGATACTTCCAATATTATTTTTCTATCACAGCAATTTTATTTCCTGACTGCTGCATGTGCTGCACTGGGAAGGTGGCCAGAGCAGGATGTGCTGTTCTAGGCTAGTTTTCAATGACCACTTTTAGGACCAAATAACCAGGGAAATGGGATTTTGTTGTATCATCCCCAGCTGTTCAGCTCTGGAGCTTTTTGTTCTTTTTGATTTCACCTCTCCAAGTTTCTCAGCTGTGGACTTGGTCAGGCTGCTAACAGATGCTCCATGAGTGGTGGAAGAGTTTTTGGAGGTCTGTGTTTGCAGAGTCTTGCTTCAGTAAGTTTTATCTTAAAATTTCTCCCTGCTGCTTTTAGCAGTGCAGCTCCTTTGGGAGTAGCAGTGGAGGAAGCTCTGTGGAACGTGTCTTTCCTTGGAGGCAGAGTCAGGTAACCTGGAAGTCTCTTGCTGCTGTTGGTACCACTGTCTGCTCCCAACAGTAGAGCTGCCTTAGGGATTTCTGACAACCATGGACAAACTTCTTGTTTAGGAAAGCAAGGAGTGCTTTTTGCAAACATGAGGGGTGGTTGTACCTGGATGAAGTGCAAGGATAGAGATTTTTCTGTGCCTACATGCCATGGCTATCTATAAATTAGCAGTTCCTTGTCCCCAGTTCATGCATTTCCTAGCCAGAAGGTGAGAATCAAGGGGTAAACTGTGAACAAATGTGGTTAAAGGAGCACTCTGTTCCTTTGTGTGTTTTCAGCTTACACAGGCTTTTCCTACCAGCCTCCAGGGTTGTCTTTAATGCTTGATCACGAGCTGCACTGAGCTCACTGGTGCTGAGGTGGGATGCTGAGATCTCCAGCCCAGCCCCTGCCCAAAGCAGGGATGCCCAGGACAGGCTCTGCCGTGTAGGGTCCAGCTGGGCTATGAGTAGCTCCAAGGTTGGAGACCCAAAAGGGCAACCCTTTCTATTACTTGCCATCCTCATAGTAAAAATGCTTTAAAAAATTACTTCTTTTTTACTTAGGCTTTCTTTTTTTCTCCCCCTTTTAATTCTAAGGTGAACTTGTGTTTTTACATGTGCCCATTGCCTCTTGCCACTGGGCACCTCTGAGAAGAGCCTGGCTCTGTATTCTTCATTCCCCATGTTTATGCACTATGAGAAGCTCACGTGCACTTCTGATTCCCAGTCACTGATTGGCTTCTGTGGATTTGTGGTTGCTTTGTGCTGTCGGTCTTTTTCCACTTAGAGCTGTGAGGAATCTGTTTTGCCTGGGGCTGTAGAAGCCCCGGGCTTTCTTATGTGTTCTTTGCCCTTTGAGGGAAATCCACAGCAGATTGTTCACACTCTGCCTTCATAGACACCCATATTTGAGCAGGACCTGGTATCAGAGCCAGGAAATCTTAAGCAGATAAAAAAAAAGGCTGTCTTCAGTGTTGTCCAAGTGAATGTGTGTGTAAAAGCTGCATTTTCTGCTCATTTTCATCAGATGTGGAGGCACCGAACCAGTTGTCTTTTAGGATCTGCATATTCTGGCAGGTCTTAGACTGATTGAAGCTGAATGTTTACATTGTGTTTAAAACTGGGAGCTTCCTCCTTGAAGGCTGAAAGTCTTCAGTTATGATGCTACTGCTTTTTTTAAGATTTGCAGCATCTTCACTTACAGGTATTTTGACTGTTTAAAGTTCTCTTGGTTTTTCTGACTCTGACAACCAAGTAATAAAACCAGGCATTTGCCAAAAGCTCAGCAGTCCTTGTGCCTTTTTTCAAAGGTTACCTTAAGGTTTGGACCTACTTCATGCAATAAAAATGTTGTGGAAGATGAAATGTTTGTTGGCATTTTAAGGATAACATTTCAGCAAATCTGGCTGGCAGCCTCCAATAAGAGCTCCTTCCCAGCTGGGTCAGACCAATAAGGTGACTCGTAGGAGGGAAAAATCAATTTATAACGGGGATTTTTGTTTAGATTTGTTTTTTAGTAGACACTTTTCCAGGACTTTTGCCAGAGATACCGTGAACTACTTTCTTAATTGCTCATGTTGGGGCAAATGTCAGCAGCGGTGCAGCCTAATACAAAAACCAAATGGCAGGGCATGCAAAGGTTAAAGCGAGTTTTCCTTCCTGGTGTTTGTTTAGCTTTGTTCCCCGGCTGTATTTCTAGCAGAAGCAGTCTCCTGTGTATTAGATTAAAGCCGAGGCAATCTGGGCAGTGTTGGTGGTTTGTGTGTCCGTTGTGCCGGGCTGGAGGGATTGGGAATGCCTCTGACCCCTGCAGCTCCACTTCAGCCAAGTTCCTAAGCACCTGCTTAAATTAACTTAGCCAGCAGGATTTCTGGTCTGCTGGTTCACCTGCATGTTGAGCAGGTTTGCTTTTCCAGACTGCTGGAAATACTCCTTTGGACACCACTTCTGGCTTGTAGAAGTTTGAGAGTGAGATCAGATTGAATTGTTACTATATGAATCTGCTAAACCCAGAGCCTGCATAGTCAATGCATGCACACTACATCCAGTGAGCCTTGGGCATCTGAGAGACCCTGCCTGTAGGCAGACAGTTTCATTCCTGGAACTTCTGGATTGTCAGATACCCAAAAATGGCAGACAACTGGTCAGACTTCTCTTTTTTTATTTTTTGGGGGAGAAAATTACAGCGGACACACAGGTTTGTTGCTGAGTTGCCTCTCCCTTTTAGTGATAGAAGGTCTATGTCTTTGTGAGCTTCCTGGAAATGCCATGTGGGATTTCTTGTTCTGTGGGATGCCCTGTCAGTGGCAGGGACCTGTGGGCAGAGCAGGCCATGGCCATGGGTCACTAGGAACTCAGTCATGAGGTTGGTGCTTTGATTCCTCAATCTCAGTCCATGCCTGGTGGTGATTACCTCTGGGCTTTACTGTGGTCAGCAAATGGCCCCAGTCTTCTTTCTGATCTGGCAGCAGTGATGTCTGTATTCAGAGAACATGCAGTGAAATTAAATTCTCTTTTGCAGATTAAATTGCAGACTTGAGGCTCTGGACCAACTCACCATCAGCATTTTACTGCTCCTTATGGTGTAGCTGGTGATTGTTCCTGAGAAGAGAGAAGATGATGAGTGATGCAAGTGACATGCTCGCTGCAGCCCTGGAGCAGATGGATGGCATTATAGCAGGTAAACACCTGGGGCAGATGTTTATTTTGCTTTTTGGGTCCTCCCTTCTCCCACCAGGAGGACAGAGTTCCAGACGGAGAAGGGAATATGCTGGGAATTGCTTTTGGTGCCTTCCATTATAGCTTAGAGTTAACAAATAACCAGAGTGGAGGGATTGCACAGACTCACAGGCTCCATGGATTGGGTTTTCTCCTACCCTCTCTCAAAGGGCTGCTGGAAGTGGCTGAGTGATGCAGTTCAGCTCCTGCATGGAGCACCAGGACAGTCAAGGACAATAGTGGCTTCTCTGAACTTCCCTCAATTTGGAAGAGCTAAAACATTAATTGAATTTTCCTTTTTTTTTTTTTTTTCCAAAGTTGGAATGCTTTGGGTCCAGACATTTGGTTTGGAACTGACTTGAACATTTAGATAAATACAATCTCTGCTTTTAAGCTGAGTCTAGTGAGTTAGAAAATAATATAAATACCCAACACATAGGAGGTAAAGATCAAGAAGTCAATAGTCAAAAATACCCTCACAAGTATAACAACACAGTTATAAAAATTTTTAGCAGTTCCACTTAAGCAATTTTCCTTAGGGAAAATATAATCATACAGTGTGTGCTTTGTTTGAACAATGACTCTTCTCTGCCTAAAGTTATTAAGGACACATAGCAGGAACACATGTAAAGCGGATTCAGTTTGATCATGATGATCTCTAAAAATACATGTAAGCTGTGACTTCAGTAATTTCCATAAGTAGACACTGGTATTTGGATCTGATCATGTATTTGTGTTTCCAAGAGCCCAAGTTGGTTATGGCAGGATGAGGTTTAATATAAAAACAGAATGTGATGTTGGGAAGATTTAAGTCACCATCGACTTCATTTATCCATGTCTGTGAATAGATCTATAAAGGAATATAACAAAGGAATATCAGTTCCTGTGCTGTTGAGGTTATTTTTCTCATTATTGTTTTCAGTGAGAATTTAGCAGAATACTTGGGTTTTTGTGGCTTGCCAGATAGGGTGAATGAAAGTTCATGGAAGTGCATATATGGCATATCCTTGTAGTTTCTAAAAGTTGACAGCACAAATGAAGGTCTGTCATGAACACATCTCGTTGTGCCAAGGAATTACAGAATTAAGGTCACAAATCAGTGTACTGGAATTGCAGTTGGAATTAGCTAGGTTGACTTAAATCAACCTTAATCCTAAATTCATAGTTTCTTTTCTTAATATATAGCAACTTCTGATGTAGGTCAAATATGCATCCTGTGAGTTTATGCAAATGAGAGATTTTTCTCTTTATTAACATGCAAATGTCAGTGCTACTGTGTCAAATTGCTGGGTTTAAAATTTATTCCCGTGCAGAAGCGATTTGGTATTTTAATCTATCTTCATCTTTTTTATTATTTTTAAAAATTTCCAGTGCCGTGGAGCAGCAAAACATATTCCTGCATGGAAAATGCAGGGCATGGTTTCCTCTGGACACCACCACTGGAATGTGACTTGGATCATTCAGTGCCTGCAGGGTGACTCAGGGCATTGGCAGAGGATGTTCCATCCCTGGCAGCACCTTCTGCTTTGGGAATTCATCCCAGGGAGCAGGAGCCCAGCCCACGCCTCCACCCCACGGGCAGACTGTGGCATTCCCATTCCCTGAGGACCAGCCCACCTTGTTCCTGCTGGAGCTTCCCTTCCCAAGCACCAGTGCTGAGTTTGGTTGGGATAAACCCTGCCAGGAGCAGCCCCCACCCTTTCCCAGCCTCCACCCAACCCTCGCGCCGTGCCTGACCCCATGCGATTTCACTCCCTGCAGGTTCCAAGGCTCTGGAATACTCCAATGGCATCTTTGACTGCCAGTCCCCCACGTCGCCATTCATGGGGAGCCTGCGGGCACTGCACCTGGTGGAGGACTTGAGGGGTTTGCTGGAGATGATGGAAGCGGATGAGCGGGAGGGGCTGCGCTGCCAGATCCCGGATTCCACAGCCGAGGCTCTCATCGAGTGGCTCCAAAGTCAAATGGTACAGTCTCACCTGGCTTCACCTCTGCCAGGCTCATTTTGGGTGCTGACTAGACTGGCTCTGTTTCACACAGCTGTTTATAAAGCTTAGGGTGGGTATCAGGGAAGAGATTTTGCTTTGGAAATGCTGCTGTGGAGTCTTGGAAAAGCTCAGATGCCTCGTGCAGTGGGTTGGCCTTTGCTGTCTTTGATGTACCACTGGGCCTCAATCTAGGGAACAAACAATACTTGGTGACTGCAGTTTCATCTCAGAGGGCTGGGGAAATACTTTTTTTAAGAATCAGATGCTTAGGTGCAGGAAAAGAAGTTGTTTTGAATACTTTTCAGTAAAAAACATTTTTGGCAGCATTTTTTCTATGGGGATCAGTGTTATTATTGAGTTTCCTTACCTGATTTATAACTTAAGGGAGTGGTGTAAGCTCTGCATTCCAAATCTGGATACCAAACCAAACTTTTATTTTCTGTGTTTATGAATCAGCCAGTTTTTGTCACCTTACTTTAAAAATACACAGAAATATAACTAACAAGGCAGTTCTTTCCCCAAGACTTGGTTTTCCTAAAAAAATCAAAGATTATCTTAGTGTTATTACCTGAAGACTGCCCAGGAAGATAAAATGTTGTACTTACCAAAAGGTGAGTTAAAACAGCATCATTTTTGATGAAGCTGCTTGGTTTGCCTCCAGATGCCATGTGACTGGTGACTTCCAAGCAGGGCCAAGGAGGAGTCCTTGTGCTCGTGATGTGTGGCAGGGTTTGTGTTGTGGAGGTGCAGGTTTTGGGGAAGCTCCAGCAGTGGAAGTCAGGAGTTGCTCCCAGAGGCCACACTTCAGTTTTTAAGCCAGCATCACCCCACTGTCACAATGACAGCAGTGGGTGGGCACTTCTGTATATTCTGTCAAATCCACCCTGCAGCCATGGCCAGGTCCTGCTGTGTCACACACTGGGCATTGGCCAAGGTGACACTGTGCTGCTGGAATTGAGGTGCCAGCCCTGATGAGGGCTGGGGCTGCTGCAGGACTGTGCTGGCCCTGTGTTCTGTGTGCCCCATGTGCTGCTGCTGTTGGGACAGAATCACCTGCTCCCTCCCCAGGACGGGCACTGCACCCCCTGGGAAGGACTCAATCTCCCTGGAGTCGTGGCTGATCTTGCAGAAAGCATTTTTATCTCGACAAATGGATTGATCTCAGTGCTCAGTCACAGCCCAGAGAACTGCTGGGTGCAGGGCTGTGTTTGCTGTGGCTGGCACTGGGCAGCCCTTTGTGCCATCTGCTGTCATGGGGGCTGAGCACAGCAATGCAGGGACAGATGGGCACCTTGGACGTGCTACTGTAGCCCTTGCAGAAAGATCTGAAGGGAGAGCCTTCTTTTTCCTGTTTTTGAATCTTTGCTTTGAACTACTCATTTGGAGATGCTTGAAACTTAATGAAGCACATGGGAGCTCTCCCACTGCTTCCAGTGGGATTTGGATCTCACCCCCACTATCAAAGTGTGGCAGCCAACGCTGAGATCAGGAGGAGGAGACAGGAGTGACATTGAAGTCGGGTCTTTAAAACAAGCAGAGTTCCTGCTAACATCAGCATTCCCTGTCTGTATAACATACAGCCACGAACATTGCTGTAACTACTCACTGCTCTCTGTGCCCATAACCGGTTTCATGCAACTATGGCCTTGATAAACAAAAAAATATGCCAGATAAACAGTCTTGGAAACTGCACTCTGCCATGGTGTTCACAGTCATCTGTAGGCCATGTTTAGTGGTGCTGATGTCCTGCAGGTTACTCTGGAGTGAAGGGGCCCAGCAGCATGGCTGAGGCTGTGGTGCCTGCTGAGATTAACGAGCTGGAGACCAGTTGTTGCCCCTTGTGATGGCAGGTGTGTGATTTAGGGGTGCCTGGCTGGTGGGGTCTGGAATGGGGCCCTTCAGACCTGTACAGTGTGGATCACCTAAGGGCAGTGAGACAGCAGTGGGTTTTTATTGCACCCATGGGCTCAGTGGAAGAGGAAGGGCTCTGTTGTGCCATTCAGTTTAGTGCCTCCCAGCCACTGGAAAAGATGTGCAGAAGTCGTGAGTACCAAAGATTGCAGAAAATTGATATTCCATCTATGCCTCAATTACTCCTTATTCTGCCTCAAATTATTATTATCCTGTATTCTCTGTCATCCTTAAAGCCCCTTGTGGGAAAAACTTAACATTCCACTTAGAATGTGCTACAGCCACAGGATTTGCAGGTGTCACCAGTGTCACCAGTCCCTGTCTGAGCAGGGAGGTGTTGCATGAAGTGCCTGGATGATTTGCAGGGTTTTTTGCAACTATGCCCCTCCTTACAGAGGAAGGGGAGACACCTTCTTTGTTTGAAACTGGTTTAATCCTCCATGCATGAAGTTGGATGGAAGAACTGGAACTATGTGTGACATCCCACGTGGGGCTATAAGCAAGCCTCTTGTGTCTCAGAGGAAAACAAAAACAGTGTTTGCTGCTGCCAGACAGCGTGTCACAGGAGAAAAATCCTCCCCTGGCTCCTGCAGCCAAACCACTGGTGCCCACCTTGGGAAAAGGGGATGATAGCAGTCACCCAAAGTTTCTGTAAAATAGGGCAGAGCATTCAGTCCTGCCAATGCCAGAATGGACTGCTGTGTGTCCTTGATCCTGTTCCTCTCTGCTCCTCTCAGTGTGTGTGTGCAAGCACTCAAAAAGGACCAGTGGGTTAAAACACCTCTTGCTGCTTTTTGTTTTTTAACGGGTGGGTGCCAGATGGCCACATGACACCGGAGCACACGTTCAGTGCCTGGACATCTGGCACAGCTCTTCCAACAGAATCCATCATATGGACCCCAAGGGCAGCTGAGAAAAGTTGTACATGCTGCACAGAGAAGTCAGTTTAACTGGAACATGTCAGTGCAGCTCAAAACTGATCTCTGCTGCTGGAACCCTGCTCACATCTCCATGTGCAAATGGTGAATGTCATGGGTGAAACTACAAATGAGGCTGTTTGTTCTAAGTCTGGAAAGGGACTGAGACCTTTCTGAGCTCAAATATGTTTGGACTCCATGCTTTCATGGGGAGCCAGGCCTGAAATCCATAGCTAGGTCATAACTATTCCGAAGTTCTGGAGTTTTTTCAGAATACTCTTGGTCAGAAGAAACGTTTAGTGTATGTCAGTGTGTGCCTTAATAAGGCATGTGCTGTACTCCGTGAAAATGGAGCTTCTGGCTTCAGTACAGGCAGTGTATGAGTAATCTCTAACATCAGCACCAGTAGCAAAACCATTTGAAACAAAACTCCACATTTTGCAAGACCTTGTTGTGTCCAGCTGGAAGCTGATAGATCCATCTCTTGAAGAGTAATTCTCACAAACCTTGCTCCCAGCCATAAGCGTTGCTTCAGTTTTTCTTCAGTTGAAACAAACAAGAGACAGTTTTCCTTCTGCTTATTACTTTTCTTGAAAGTAGTTGGGGTTTTTTTTTGCATTATTTTAAAAATACATCTTATGCAACAAATTTCCCAGAAAGAAGAAACCAACTGTGTCTTGTTAAAAAGAAGAGTGAAGAGTAGGAGTGGGTGGACAGTGCCTTCCCACACCTCAGAGCCATTTTCCCCATGCTTCTGATCTGAACTTGTGTATGTGGGTCCTGGTGTGTGCCTTCTCCTCTTGAAAGGATGTGCCCCTGAAGTGAAAGAGCCAAGATAACATAATATTTTTTCTTTAAAACTCACAGCAAGTGCAGCTGTGGCTTTAGCTTTGGAAGTGACTTTCTGAATTTAAAACTATATTTTATAAGGCATATTTTCACTCTATAAGTGGATTTCTGAAATTGACTTTAGGGTCAAGCAAAACTTGTTTTAAATAATGAACAAGTTTTATTGAATCATACAAAATCATAGAATCATTAAAGTTGG
Source organism: Acridotheres tristis (assembly GCA_037013685.1). Lineage (NCBI taxonomy): Eukaryota > Metazoa > Chordata > Aves > Passeriformes > Sturnidae > Acridotheres > Acridotheres tristis. The sequence continues at coordinate 65,014,234 of CM072885.1, forward strand.
AAAAGACTTTTAAGATCATCATCAAGTCCAACCACAGAACATTTTCAGCTCATCTCAGGATGATGGTTGAGGTGTGGCTTATGCAATCCAGTGTGTTGCTGCTGCCCCACAGACTGGCTTCAGATTTTTATACTTTTTAAGCTGGTTCTTCCAGAGAGTAGCTGGGAGTAATGAGAGTTAATGTGAGGGGATAATAGAGAGAAATTTTCCTTGCTGGATAGACATAGCTTTGTAATCTTACAGAGATGTGCTGACCTCTTTGGACAAGAGGGTGATTCCCAAGTGGAGGAGCTGGTTTCGTTAGCCAGAAATCATCTCTTATTCATGGGAAAAGAGTATAAATCTTGTCTTCAAACCCAAGTTTGTTGTTTGATTATCCTGGTGTGGGTGTACAGTGCAGTCATTTGATTCAGCTTCTGCTTATGTTGAGTTTAGGTATCAAAAGGCCCTATGCTAATGTGTGGCACCAGGGTGTTACCATCAAACATTTTGAGATTTCTCCTCGAGTTGCAGTATGAAAGGAGTCTTGTGATACCGTGTCAGCCTGTCAGCCTCCACTCCCTGCTGGCAATGCCTTTTGTCTCTGGGAGATCCACCTCCCAAAGTTCTGGAAACACAGGACCCTGCTTCTTGCTAAAGGTGATCATCCAGATTGGTGTGTTTTTAACACTGGAAGATAATAGGGGCTCATTTATGGCATGCCTTGGCGTGGCATCTTCATGCATTGGGGATGAGTTCTTTGGCAGTAAGAATAACCCATCAAAAATCACCATTCACAATCCAAAATGAATCCCTTTGGCTTAAAAAGCACAGCTTCTGCTTGTCCTTTGCTCTCCTGATATCTCCTGAGTTACTCAGCATTCATGGTTTTGAGATTTTTCTCTATCAATGGTAGTTGTAGACATTTCATTATAATAATAAAAGAGGTTTTTTGAGATAATCACAGGACTCTCAGAGCTGGGCTCTGTGGTCAGAAATGCTAAGAATTTGTCATGCTGCTGCTGGTAGTGGGTCAGTTGAAACTTGAGCCCAAGGACAGAGATTGGTTGTTATTGTTGTTTGGTACATCATTCTGAAGTATGATAAACTTGGGACAAGCCACTTGTGAGACCTGGCACAGCTGATTCAACTTTTTCTTCCATTTTTTCTTGACATCTGCAAGTGAATTAATTACAGAATTCACAGAATCCCTAGGTTGGAAGAGACCTTCAAGATCATGGAGTCCAACCCATGCTCTAACACCTCAACTAGACCATGGCACCAAGTGTCATATCCAGTCTTTTTTTAAAAACATCCGGGGATGGTGACTCCACCACCTCCCTGGGCAGACAATTCCAGTACTTTATCACTCTTCCTGTGAAAAACTTCTTCCTAATATCCAGCCTATATTTCCCTCGGCACAGCTTAAGGCTGTGTCCTTTCGTTCTGTCAGTGCTGCCTGGAGAAAGAAACCAAACCCACCTGAGCACAGCCACCTTTCAGGGAGTTGTAGACAGTGACAAGGTCACCCCCGAGTCTCCTTTTCTCCAGGCTGAACAACCCCAGCTCGCCCAGCCATTCCTCACAGGGTTTGTGTTCCAAGCCCCTCACCAGCCTCGTTGCCTCCTCTGGACACGCTCCAGGTCCTCAATGTCCTTCCTAAACTGAGGGGACAGAACTGGACACAGTTTCACAGTACCTGTGTTCCTGCAGCTTTCACAATTACTAGGAAAGCCCCTCCTGTTTACTTTGTGCTCAGGTGAAGGGGTGGGAATTGCTCTGTTGGATCGGATGCTTTCCCGGAGGGTCCCGAGGAGGAGGGGGCTGCGCTGGTGACAAGAGCGAGGGCGGAGATGTCACCAGCGTGGTGTCACCTGCGTGGGTCTGTCCTTGCTCCCGGTGGGGTTTATGCTGCTCTGCATCCTCCCCCTGTGCGTGCCGCGTTGGAGGAGTTTCGTGCCGGGCTTTGATGTGTTAATTCCCAGAGCTGCTTGCTCCGCCTGAGGAGCGCTGCTGCTTCTGGCTTCTGCTGCTTCCCGCATCTCCCACTCCGCTCGCCTCCATCCTCGGCTGGGCGAGGGGACCTGCTGTCACTTAGCTCGGCTCAGAGGAGCCCCGAGCCCTCAGCCTCGGCTTGTGGCGTCCGTGAATGCATGAAAACAGTCATGACCAGCATGGAGTACAGCTGGGACATTCACGGGCACTGCGTCTGGCTAAATAAGGTAAGGAGATCTGTGCGTGTGCTGGCTCCTGCATTTCTCCCAGTGACAACCATAGCTGGGAATGAGCCTCTCATCCTTCTCTTCTACCAGGCACCAGCTGGGCTGCTGGTGAGGAAACTGAATATTGTGGAAAGGTTGCATCTTCCCTGTTCAGCAACGAGTTATTTATGCTTACAAAATGTTTCAGGTAAATGCCTCAGAGTGAAGGGCTATGTTCACTGCTTTTCTTGCAGAATTCACCTTTCTTGTAGTGAAGTCTTTAAAATATAACGTGGGGGATTTTGAGTGGGTTTGTGGTTGTTTTTATTTTTCCCCTTCTCATTCTCTGGGAAGGAAGTAACCTGTAAACTTTAGGAAAAGCTTAGCAGCAAGTCTGCTGCTGGAGTGTGTGGAACAGGCTGCAAATATTCTGAGCAGGGAAATAGGAAATGCAGGAGAGGCTGGTTTGGGAGGGCAGAGGTGAGTTCTCACATAAACTGCTTACACACCAGCTCAGACAGTGTGACCTGTATGAATTTGGGATGGGATTGATGCTGACAGAGAGTAAAGCTGTCACGGGTCTGTATCACAGGTGGTGGATACTTGGCTTGGGAAACCTGGAGGCTCACCAAGTGATGCTGAGGTAGCTGAGGCTGGAGGAATCCTCTTGCAAGAGGCTCTGAAGCTGAGGGAACAAGCAGAACAGCAGCAGCTTTGTTTAACTGAGCATAGGTAATGTGTATTGTAATGATCTGATGCTGATGAGCTCCAATTTAACTCCAGATGGTCAGGAAAGAGGTGTTGGGAAGGGCTCACTTGCCCAACTGTTGACTTGACTGTAGTGGTCAAAACAGTCAGTGCAATCTGCTGTACAGGGAAATGGTGATGTGGAGTGGCAGATCCTTCTATACAAACCAAACTGCACATACAGCAAGAGCAGTGTGATTTGTGCTGCTTATTTCATTTCCAAAGCAGAAGAGAAAATGAAGGAAAATGAGGGTATCAGCTGTGGTAGGCTAAAATTGAGGTTTATTTTTGAAAGGAGAATTCAGCAACTGAGAGGAAATAGATTTTTTAATTTTTTTTTTTTATTTTATTACTAATTCACTTCCAGGGAAAAGAGATTAAAGACCTAAGGCAGGCAAGCTGTGAAAGTTTGGTGATGCATCTGCTTACTACAGGAATAATTGCCTCCAGAGCTGCGTGGATTTTTACACTTAGATGATTACAGACAAAGCTTTACACACGTGTTTAAGAGATTAGCTGTGGATTGATCTTGCAGAGTTTACAAGTGCACTGGGTCTGATCTTACAAGGCATTTTAAGTAATTCTTGACCTCAAACTTCTGTGAAGCCTCAGTGGCATTGTGACAACTATTCTTCTGTTTTTAGGATTAAAATCGGTATTGGTAAATCTGCATTCTCTTCTCGTATAATGTTGTATAATTAATCACTAACATTGAAAACATAAGCAAAATCTAGCTGCTTCATCGAAGATAGATTTTAAGTTGCTGATGAAAAGAGCCTTCTTTGGGAAGTGGAAAGCCTTTCTTACACAGCCAGTAAAGTATATTAATCCTTTATTGACTTAAATGATACAAATTTGATCCAGAACTACCAAGTGCCCTAAATATGCTTGCAGATGCTGTTCAATCAAATATTTGCTTTTCTTTTTTTGTTTCTCTCACTTTTATTTCTTTCCTTCCCCTCCCAAAGCAGAGCTGTTGCTGTGCAGGGTGAGTAGTTGCTGGGCTCAGTCCCAGGGGAGGATGCAGATTCCCTGGTGGAGAGATGCTCCTGAGGGACACACTGAGTGTTGCACACCCAGGTTTTGCACACACCGAGTCTCCTGACATTTTTCAGACCTCCCTGCAGCCCATTCCTTCACCCTGGGGCTCCTTCCGTCCCATCTCGTGGTGCACTACTTTCCTAAATTCAGTGTTTGAGCATATTCCCATTCCTTTTCTCTTCAGTCCTGATCACTACCATTATTGCTCTGTTCTTTTCATATGTTTCATTTCCCCTCTTCCTTCCTCATCTCTCTGGGAAGAATATCATGCCAGGAATCAACTTCTTACCTTTGAAGACAGTCCAGAGCAAAGATCTGGGAAGGTGTCAAGTGTCCAGTGCCTGCAGATCCTGGGTCTGTGCACTACTGTAGGCAGTGCTTAGGCTGCTGCTCTTGGAAATACCTGCCATGGTCTTTTCTCTATCATCCATTCTCCAACTACCATCATTTTCTTCACTGAAACCAAAGCCAGGGGCTTTCTTGCCTTTTTATGCCTCAAATTAAGAGTCAGTCACAGGTATTATACAACATTTCAGGCAAAAAGCAAACAATTCTTGTGTTGTACACAGAATTTTCTGGGGTTGGCGTGCTACAGGAGGTCTGCTTTTATGCAGAAATTAGAAAATATTTCTGGCAATACCCAGAAAAGAGGTCTTTGCACCCATTACGCACAGCTTGCAAAACTAACACATCTCTGCAAAGATTTGTCCCAAAGAATGGATGAACTGCCCTAAGTGTTTGACAGGATGAGAGGAAATGGCCTCAAGTTGTGCCAGGGGTGGGATTAGGTCAGATATTATGAAAAATATCTTTCCTGAAGGGGTTATTAAAGATTGGAACAGGATGTCCAGGGACGTGGTGGAGTCACCCTCCCTGGAGGGATTTAAAAAATATGTGGATATGGCACTTGAGGACTTGGTTTAGTAGTGAACGTGGTGGTGCTGGGTTGATGGTTGGGCTTGATGATTTTAGAGGTATTTTCCAGCTTTAACGAGTCAGTGGTTCTGTTAGCACTAATTTTTGTTTTGTGGGAGAAACTTGTCCTGTTGTTGGGGTTCACATCTCCTGTTTCTAATGGCAGGGTGCAGCTACAGCCTGAACTCTCCTCTCCTGACACTCCTACTTTAAAAGCCAAGGCTGATATGCTGAGCCAGGCGGATTTTTCCTGAGAAATGTGAACGGAGTTTAACAACAAAGGTGTCTTGGCAAGATGCTGTGCACAATGACTAACATTCTGCTTTCACACCTCGTTGGTTTTCACAGACATTTTAATCGTGCTGTGAATCCAAGGCTTCCCTCCTCACATTTTCTTCCTGCAGTCGTTGTTTTTAGTTAATTTGTGTCTGGTTATGCTGACTGGAGCTATCAGGAGAATCAGTGGTTCAGGTGTTGATGTGGTGGTTGGGAGGCAGGGAGTCAAGTCTGTGCTTTGGCAAGGAATTCCATGTTAGCCCCAGCAGCATGGAGAGGTGTCTTTGCAGCTCTGCTGCCTATAGTGAGGGATGGATACCACCTTTATACATCAGACACATGCACTGGGTTATTAAATGTGTTGCATATTACAAAATACAGATGCTGTTTTTATAGGTGCTTGAGATGTACGGGAGGACTTAAAGGACAAGGGAGCTGCAGAGCAGCAAAAGCAGACAAAACCCTCAGTTCTGTTTTCACAAACAAATCAGGTCATAAATTTCTGAAGGATAATCTACCGGTTGAACAGGTACAAGATTTATTTCATTTTGAATTCTTTCACCTAAATTGAAGTGTTACAAAACAGAAGATCTCATGATCCTGAATGACATGAGCTAAATTCAGGCAGAGGTCGGAGGTAAAATGTGGCAAAATCTGAAGTTTGGAGGAACTTTGCCCTTTGATTTAGTGTCTGGGTGGTCAGGTGGCTTAGCATTGTGCTGCTAAATAATTCAGATACAGGGTCATAATTCAGATCATTGTGATGAGGTGCTGATACAAATTACTAGAGAGCATCCTTTCTTAGTCTGCTGGAGCAAATTTCAGGGGAGATATTATGGTCACCAAGGGAAATTTCATGCTTGAGAGACACTTTTGGTCCTGCTCAGTGGTTTAAGACTTGCCAAGACTCAGCCTGATTTCTCGAGAGCACTGAGCAGTGAGGTCAAACACTTTTTCCTCCTCCTGTTTGCTTTATGTCGGATCTTTAAGTGATGCTGGAGGGAGTTTTATGGTTTCAGGCTCAAACAAGGCAGTTTCTCCCACCACCCAAGGTCAGACATGTAACTTAGGAGAGGAGTTTTAGCCAGGAGGTTTCCTGAGGTATCCTCTGTAATCAGGGGAGATTCAAAGCAGGAGCTGGAGGCTTGGAGCTCCTGAGTGGTGCTGGCCTCTCAAGGCAGGGTTGTGCTGCAGGCTCACGGGGGCACAAGGATCAGCCACACAGTTTTTTTCATCACATATTCAGGAGGAAAGCAGGGACCCTCAACATTGCTGGGTGTCTCTGCTGAGCATCCTAGATTTCAGAGCAGCTTCTCAGACTCCTCTAAGCGATTTATGCCATGATGGGAACAAGACTTCCTTTTCTGAGCCGAGATCTGATTGTGGTGTGGATCACGAAGTACTTTGAGACAGCTTTGAATATGGATAGAATAAAATCCTTCCCGCTGCTCAAGAGCATTGAAATTATTATGAAGAAAGTTGCTGATTCCTCTGAACTCTCTGATAGCATTAACATGTATTCTTGTTTCTCTCTAGCCTCAGGCAGCTTTACAAAGAGATGTGTTTAGAGTGCAGACGTTCACCCATACCCAGTAGAATGTGCCTGATGTAAAAGGATGTCTCTGCCTGTGTGTATGACTTGCAAGAAGCGTAATACACATTTTGTAGATTGTATGTTTGGCTTTTTTCACTTGCTGAATGTCTCAGGGTATTTGTCTCTTTGCAAGTATGGCTTAGTGTTGTACAGCAATGAGTCCAAGTTTGGAAGCAAAATGCTGAATGCATAGTAAGTGAATTTTGCAGAACTGGGTCACCATAAGGTTCTTCCTTTCTCATCTTTAAGCCCCTAAACAGTTCTCTCCTGAATGGTGGTTGTGTGTCCTTTGTTTATTTGATGTGTAACCCTTAGGAGGCTGCAGAATACTTCAAACCTGTTCTTAAACTAAAAATGCTCATTAAGTGTTTTGATAACGTTGAATGACACTGTGGCACAATAGCTGACTATGCAGTATTTGTTGTCTTTTCCAGACTAATGGACACATATCTGGGAGTGGAGATGTTTATCAAGAAAGGCTAGCTCGACTGGAAAATGATAAGGAATCTCTTGTTCTGCAAGTGAGTTGTCACCCAGATTATTTTTTTCTGCTCTTGCATTCACGAGACTGTCTGATAGTATGTGATAAAACCTCTGAGAACTTATTTGGAGTTGTGATGTCTTGGACAGTGTTCAGAAGACTTGCTGGTATGTGAGAATTAACCCAGATTAGGGAAAGGTGTGAATTTAGATTGCAGGAAAAATATAAAGATCTTTCTTTCTGTGTATCTGTTCTCTTTGAATTTTGTTACTGGAGCAGGTCTGCAGAGCAGCCACCTACTTATATCCACATGTAACTTTAAGATCACTATTTCCCAGGGCCATTCACATGATGTCTGCATCAGGAGGCAGTTGTCCTGTCCTTAGGAAAGGTGACAAAAGCTGCAGGACTGGCCAGCAGGCAGAAGGAGATAAGCAGTTCCTTGGTGGTCTTGCTCACCTGCTGCTGGGCTGGACCAGATCAGCCCTGGCTGCTCTGACTGCTGGCTTCCTCTTGCTGTTGGAGCCAGGAATACCTGGCACCCCTTGGACTGCACAGGTGGCATTCCCTGATGTGGACCCAGCCTAGGGGCTGTGACAGCACTGAGCTCTGCTTTAAGCAGCTCACCCTCCTTCCCAGCAGTACTGCAGGAAGAGCCTGTTGAAAATGAAAAAATTCATTCAGAAAAGGCAAAATGGGAATCTGTCTACAGTCTTTAAAATGTTGTCTTGGGCTTACCAGCCTCTGGCTGTGTGTTTTAACCTCCTTTGCTTTTATTGTTTTGAAAAGGGGAAAGTGCTTGTTATAGTACAGTGTGCAATCACTTGGGAAGGAGAATAAATTATAAGCAGCTAGGTTTATGTGGTGGTTAAGGTAGGAGCTAATGGGTTGAGTTAATGTATTGTCGCAGCAAAGGCATAATTATTGGTAGTAAAATGTAGCAGCCAGCTCTTGTGAAAACTTCCAGTGAGAAGGGGAACTGCAGAATTGCAGTGTGTCTGCCAGAACTTAGGCTGAAATTCTAGTAAGTGTGAGGGGAGAGCCTTCCCTCCTCTCCTGTTTCTTTTGCCAAGTGTTGTGTCCACTGCAGAGCTGTGCTTTTCCTCCTCCTCTTCCTCCCTGCATGGTCCCAGTTAATCTTTGGCCCAGCCAGTGCTGTTGCTCACCTGCAGTTCTTCAGCTGACACATCTGGCACAGGTGCAGGGTGTTAAACATGCATCCCTTTTTTCCTGCTGTCCAGGTCAGTGTGCTTACAGACCAGGTGGAGGCCCAAGGAGAAAAGATCCGGGATCTGGAGTTCTGCCTGGAGGAGCACAGGGAGAAGCTGAATGCCACTGAGGAGATGCTGCAACAGGTATTTCACAGCTCTGTCTGTCTGGTCTCCCTTCTGCCTTAAGAAACCGTGGTGAGAGCAGTGCCCTTCAAGGTGTTGCAGCCCTTGATGTCTCTTAACTAAGGGATAATTTTCTACCATACTGCCTTTAAAGTATTTGTACTTAGTTATGTCAGTGCTGCTTTACACTGCAGGAATCCAGTTCTGCCTTCCTTTGAGTCCTTCCCCACTGAACTTCCAAGAGCCTTAGATTAAAGCCTCTGGCAGAATGGGTGGATTCCCCTCACAGCTCCTTGCTGCCCAGAGCAACTGTGATGACAGACAGGCTTTTTTCTTGTCCTAGCAGCCAGCCTGTGATAGTGCCCCTGTGATCCCAGCTGCACCCTAGGTGCTGGAATCTGTCAGATGGATAATAGCTATGTCTTAGGGCTTCACAGTGCAAGGATGAGGGTGATGCTATTCCCCATGAAGGAGACGTTTAGCTGTCAAAATAAATTACTGGTTTTTTCCCCTTGGGTAAATAATTCCATTCCCTTCTTCTTTATCTTGAATCAGGAGCTTTTAAGCAGAACAACTCTTGAAACTCAGAAGCTGGATCTTATGGCAGAGATTTCCACTCTGAAATTAAAGCTTACATCTGTAGAGAAGGATAGATTGGACTATGAGGACAGATTCAGAGACACAGAGGTGAGTAAGCCCCAACAGGATAAATTGTGAAAGCTGAGTGTCTCTTCACATTACCTGAACATTTTCTGGGATTTTTTTTTTTTTGTCAGGCAAGAAGGAGACTCATCTTTAAGGTTAGAACATGTTCCTTTTAAAGTAAAAAGCATTCTCTGATAAATTCTGGTTTTACAAAGGAAGTTTTCCAACGCAAGTTTTGATTCTGGCTGTCAGGTCTCAGGAAGGATGGATTTAGATTGGATTTAAATAAAATCATGAACATACTGCACTCTCCTGACCCCACATGAAACTGTCACCTTTTGAGTAAGGCGTATCTGAGGCAAGTGCTTCAGCCCGGTGTGAGCACAAAAAGCACCCAGAGACACAGCACAATGAAAGAACTTTTGGGGTTGGTAACAGAGTGAGCTGACTCAGTGTGGGGCTGTTGAGAAGCCTGACTTCAGATCCCAGCCTTAAGGGAACCCAGAACGAGAAACTGGGGGGAACAGAGCAGGTAGAGCTGCCATCCCTGGCAGTGCTCTCCTGAGGCATTTCCCTCTGTGCTGCAGGTCTGTGCAGCTGGACCTTGGTCATGTTGGAAGCCAGAAAGCCTCAAAGTAGGTGGGCAAACCCAGAAAACCCCAAATATCAGCTGAGCTGTCCTGACAGGATCATAGAGCCCATATTGGAAATACCTCAGAGTCTGTCTGTGAAGCAGAATGAAATTTCCCGTTCTGGATTTATAAATGAGCTGAAATATCAGGTGTTGGTTGTGACTGTGGATGTTCCAGGTGTCATTCGTTCCTAGCAGGAAAGAAGCCATATTGCCATGACAGGACACAGAATTGCCCTTTCCATTCCTGCCAGTGGTTTCCCAACTCTTCAGTTTCCAGTAAAGCACCGTTCCTCAGTTGTACTGCAAGCACAAAAGTCAGACTTCCTTTGGAATTGTTCTTTGGGCCTGTGTGAAGTAATCTGCAGACCCCACAGATTGAAAACTAATGACTTGTATCACTGTCAGATTTGCAAGTGATTCTTTAGGTAGTGACAGCAGTGTTCATTCCTGCAGTGCAGCACATTTCCTTGGGTGTTGCCAAGCTGTGGGATGGATTCCTGTTGCCTCCTGTTGGCTTTCCCTCTAGCTTGGTAACAGGTGTTAATGTGAAGGATCACAGCACTGCCTTCAGAGCAGCTGATTTTGCAGTGCAGGTGATCTCTGTGCCTGGCATCACTGTAGAAACTGTCAGGGGAAGGGTGGAGGGAATCACTGAAGGTCTCCTGCATCTGTGGGAGGTGTGTGTAAGAGCTGGCTGCTCTCACAGCCCTCCTGGGACTCTGCCCACACAGAGCTGGCTCTTTCATGAATTACAGCACACAGCAAATAACTCTCTGTGGGCTGACACTTACTCTAAGCAGCCCAAATGAGGGATAAACGAGCTGGCACCAGCACTAAATGGCTGTGGAGAAGCAAGCTTTGGTCCAGGTGACCACGAGGAGCAGGTGCTTTCCTACCTGGGTTGTTGTATCTTCATTTACAAACACCCTGTGGTTTCTTGTGCCTTCCAGAACTGGTGACAAACATGATGGGCTTTGAGTGATTTGCTTTCTCTGTATCTCTGAATATTGTGGAGTTCTCCTGGACTCCCCCTTTCTTTGTTTCCCCCCTGAACTGCAGTCTCTCCATAACTTCATAGCACAGCTCACCATACCATGTAGGTGGACATGGAGCTACAGGTTCCCAGAAAAATGATTCCAGTGTGGGGAGTACACCACAAACTGCAAATCTGTAATCTCTGTGCAGGAGGCTTTTCTTCTGTGAAGACCTTCCTCTTTGAAATACTTTTGAAATACACTAAATGCCTTTGATAAAAATAACCTAAATTTTATTTAAATAGTAGTTACTGTAATTAGGGACTATATGGATTTATATCAAGGATATTCATGCCAAAACTAATGAACCATTACTAAGATGGTTCTTCCTCCATTTGAAAACCAGAATGATGCAGTTTAGTGTGATATATATTATTATATTGTTTCTTCTTTATTTCAACACTAGGCTTAAACACTGGAATGGATATTATGTCTTAATTTCCATTTGGCTCACTGAAATTATGAATATCTAATTAGTTGTAAGGGTCTCAGCCCTTACTAAATCTCTGAGATATTTTGGAGGCAGTACTTATTCAGAAGTGCACAGTATTTTATTCATAATAATAATTATATTGCTGTTTATCAATTATTTTAGAAGAGCTGAGTATTTAAATGAATAGTTAAAATATTTGACCCTAAAATACATTATGGCATTTATGTAGAATGATTGAAATGGAAAAATATTCATACTCAAACTAGGAAAGCAAAACTATGAATATTGCTTCTGGTTTTATTTAGGGAAAAGAAAAAATTTGATGTCTGACAACTTGTAGAGCTGCTGTCTCCAACAGAATTACCATTCTGATTAAATCCTTCATATTATCCATTTGTTACCATTTGTCTGTCGTTGCAACTTCCCATTCCAGCTTGGTTGGTTACTCATATTCCCCATTCTTTGTCTAAACAGATGCCTCACTAGATCTTTGTGCTCTAGGATGTCTAGATGTTCACAAACACCCAGCCTTTTCAAAGTTAATTGTCTACTTAATAGAGATTTGTAATTGTTCTGTTCTTTGAATTATTCCAGTATTTCCACTTTCTCAGCAGACACCAGCATTATTTTCCTTGAGGAACACAGGTGGTCTGAGCTGGGCTGAGTTTATGTAAGAAAATATCTTGCATGGGATTTTATTTAGGAAGGAGTCCATAGCCAGACTGGGCCTTTGAAGCAGCAGCCAGAGGGTAAAACTGGCTCACTCACAGGGAATTCTTTGTGATTTATCCACCATCACCTCCATCTGGTTGCAGGATTGTTCTGTTTTCTGTTTCACACTGACTGTTTTAAAAGGCACATAGTTCAGGTGACAAATATGTGGAGAACAGCCACAGCAGTGGGTTCCACACAGCATATTTTGACATTGGATCATGCTGCAGGAGAGAAAAGCCCCAAACAGATCAATTATCAAGGAATTTCAGGTGTACCTGAGTTAGAATGCCAAGATTAGAAGTAGTAATTACTAAAAGCATTAAAATATTCTGTATTTTCACTTCCCATATAGTTCTGAGAATTGAACTTGGATCTTTCTGAAGAAATACAGATGGTGCTCTCTTAGCATCAGGTTCATTAAGCACAAAATTAGTAACGAGAGGCTTGTTTGTAAGCTTAGGAAGTGTGGTGTGGGGCTGGAAGGCAGGTGTTATCAGGGACCCATGAATGCCCTCTAAATGTCAGCTGCTGGCTTGTTAATTTATAAATATAAATCTCTATTACCATTAGCTCTGAAAAATTGTGCTTAGAGCCGTTAGATCAATGTACAGAATTGCTTGACATGGGTAGGGTTTGCCTCAGATGTAGGAAGGAAAGCAAACATAAGGACCATAAAAATTCCTTATCTGAGGATGGTGAGGCCCTGGCACAGCTTGCCCAGAGAAGCTGTGGCTGCCCCATCCCTGGCAGTGTCCAAGGCCAGGCTGGATGGGGCTCTGAGCAGCCTGGGATAGTGGAAGGTGTCCCTGCCCATGGCAGGGGGTGGAACTGGATGGGCTGTAAGGTCTCTCCCAACCCAAACCATTCTCTGACCTAGAGGATGAGGAGGAAGGGGACTGGGGGCACTCAGTGACCCCCAAACCTGGCAGGATCCATCAGGATGGCCAGGAGGTCGAGCTGCTCTCCCGAAGAGCTCAGATGTGAGTTTGTGATGACTCTGAGGTTCTTCCAAGCCAGGCTGAATTTGCAAAGCCCAGATGTTGCAGTGCCATTGATGCTTAAACACAGGTGCCTTTGCTTGTAGAAACCTGTGATGGCTCCTCTGTTCAGCCCTCAGTGAGAGGGCTCTTTTAAGTGGTGGAAACACAGATTTTTACAGTGTAATCACTTCATATTTTGAAAAAGCAGGTGATGGCTGCTGAGCCTGGGGTGGGAGAGACTGCAGAGGAGAGGATGTGGCTGCTATACGTTGAAGGATGTCTGCCACTGTTATCTGTGCCCATTCTTAGTTTTGGGCTCCAGGCAGCTGAACAGAGAAGCAGGAGGCCTGTCCTGGCCCTCAGTACAGGGAACACAACTTCAGTTTATGTCTCCCTTTGTCCTCTGCCCTCTTATATTCAGTGCAGTAACACAGAAACTGAGAAACTTGGTTCCTGGATATTTAGGAAGTTGCTTGACTTAGTGATGGATTTGGGTGGTGTGGTTTTGTGTACTGAGTTCCTTTTATGCTGCTTTTCTTCTTGTTACAGTCTTAGCTATTCTTCTGTTTTGTTTACTGAAGGTCTTTGTTGTCTGGTTGTCTTTTTCCCTCCACTCAGGATTTGATCCAGGAAATAAATGAATTGCGGTTGAGGGTGGGAGAAATGGACAATGAAAGACTCCAGTATGAGAAAAAACTGAAAACAACCAAAGTAAGTGAGGCTGAGGGGAAAAGGCAGAGATGGGTGTAAATCAGGCTTTAGGAATTCACTCTTTTCCCTAATCCTTGCCTGCATCCTGCAAAATCCTGAGCAGCACTCTCAGGTCTTGGGGTTTCATGGTTCTCACTTAGCAGCAGTGGCTATTCCCAAATTTCATGCTGTGATTTTCAGCTTGAGCATTGTTTTTTATGAAGTAACTTACCACGCTGTTAACAGTAAATTTATTAACTGTTTAGACCTTTGTTTCACATGTGTGTCAAGAAATACCAGTTGCAGTATGTAAGGTGTATGCCACAGGTTAAAAACAGCATTTATTTTCTCCTAAATGTGCTAAAAATAAACCACTTCTGAAGAGAAAGCATTCACCTAAGTGAATTCTAGCAGCCTGTTTCTCTAACTGTCTAACTTCTCTTTTCCATTTAGCCTTGTCTCTTTTCTACCTTTAGTTTTCTCTCACTCCTCTGTCTCTGTTACCAGTCTTTAATGGCCAAACTTTCTAGCATGAAAATCAAAGTGGGTCAGATGCAGTATGAAAAGCAGCGGATGGAGCAAAAAAGCCAGATGCTAAAGGTGTGGTAGTTTCTGGGTAATGCTGGGCCTGTTTTGAATCCTTCATGTTCCACCCTTTACTGGTCTGTCCTGCATTGTGCTGTCATGCTCTGTTCTTCATTAATTGCTGTGTGTCAATATGCAGTGTGCCCTTCCTCCTTAGATGTGGAAAGCTCTTTATGTAGATATTCCTTGTAAACAGCTTTTATATTGCAGGGAGGATTTTCCTGCTTTGAACCTTGCATAGGTTGCACATAATGACATTAGACTGGGTTAAAATCACTCCCCTTCCAAGGGAAGATTGCCTCGTCTGTAACTTACATCCATTATTCAAACAGAACTTTTTATCACCCTTTTAGAGAAAATGTATTCATGAAAACTAGCTGGGAAAGAGTGATTCTTTTATACCATCCCCTCTCCCACATGTAAATTTGCATATCATGTTTCTAATTCAGGGGAAGAAATACACATTGACAACCACATGCAGCTCTAGTTGCCTGTAGGTATAACAGCAGCTTCTCAAGTGACCAAGAAATGGTTTTGTTTTGGAGTAGCATGGATCCTACACTGGCAGAAATCCCATCATAATCAGTGCCAACTTGGAACACTGGAGAATTGCAATTATTTCCCAGCCACTGTTGTGGAAAAAGCCTTGATTTCTTGACAATTTTAAGAGGAATCTTTTTTTTTTTTTTGTTAATGGTACTTTAGAGCAAACAGGAACCAATTTCAGGAGATTCCATAGCTGGGCCATAGTTTGGGTTGCACACATCACTATGTATTTGCAACAGATCATCTGAGGGTAGCTCAGGAAAACACCTAAGCCACAGTATTCTAGTTTGGTTTATTCCAATAAGCATTCAAAATGTCATTTAGAAGCTGTAAATACCAAAATGATGAGTTTTGCCTTATTTTGCTTTGTTTACAAACTGAACAAATTAAATTTTCAGTGTTGGGTACAGTTGCAGTGAGGGTCCTGTCTTGATGATCCTGTTGCACAAGATATCCTCGGACATCAAAGAAACATGTTACTAAACTGGGTAGGATTTGACTCAAATTTTAAAAAGTTAATTGCATGGATCTGTGCCAGTCACTTGCTAGTGCAGATGGTTAGATCTAAGTTAAAACTTAACAGCATTTTTCTAATACACCCCAACTCCCCCAAACACCATCTGTCTTATTCCCAAGAATCTCAGCTCCAAGCTTTCTTTTCTTAATGCTTGATCAGCAAACTCAAACTGTGGCAGAGGTACCACATTTTTGTCTGAACTGCTTTCCAGTATGTGTCCATGTGCTTGCTGGTGTTGTGATTGATTTTTCTTCCATAGAAGCAGTGGTAATTTCTGAAACTGTCCTCAGCCTGGGATAAGCACAGTTTCAGAATTGTTCAGCTTCAAACATGCAAAATGCCCTAAAAATGCCAAGAAAATGTATGGAAATGCTAGCATTCAGCCTTTTCACCTGCATTTTTTCCTATCTCTGCAAGGTTAAACTAATAAGAAAACAGCTAATTTTTGGTCCATTTGGCTCTTGTCTTTAAATTTTGATATGAAGTTTCTTACCAATTATACATGACACCAACAGTTTCAGACCACAGACCCCCCGATTTTGCTCTGTTGTGTGCTCAGAAGTCTGTTGGGATGCTCAGAGTCACTTTGGTGGGTGCATCTTCAGGCAGTGTTAAATGTCGGGGACTCTCAGTCATTTCCACCAGCTGAGGACCTGTCCACTGTGCATCCTAGGAGGGAATTGTGGAAATATCTCAGCTGCCTGTAGAAGCTGTCACTAAGTGGCTCTGTGTCTTTCCAGGATGAACTGTCAGCTCTGAAAGACAAACTAGAGCAGAAGGAAGCCGAGGTGAAAAGGTTGCACGAAAAACTGGTTTGCAAGCTGAAAGGAGAAGGGATTGAAATCCTGGACAGAGGTAAGAAACAGGGACACAGCTCTGTCACTGTGTCCTCCTTAGTCACCTCATCTGAGATCATGTTTCCTTGTACAGGAAATAACTGATAAAAGCCTCAGTTTTCCTGAACTTTGTCTTGATGTTTACCTCTTGAAATATATTTAGAGGGTGTTGACGATGCAAGTGCTAAACTTACTGTCACAGCAAGGTCTTGGTCAAATTTAAACAAGGCAAAAAAATCCCTAATTAGCTCCTTGTGTGGCTCATGGGCCTCAAAAGATACAGTTTATACTGGCTGAGGAATTTTTAAACTAATTTTAACAAATGCTCCAAAAACAGTGTTGAAAAGGAAATTTCCTAGCTGTGAGTAGGTGAAATCGAGGCTTGATTCTGGATTTGTGTGCTCGTTAAGTCTAAACCTTAATTAAGCTTGAATTAGCACAGAAATGTTACCTGCTGGGTAATTATTTTATTGGCTTGTAAAGAAGAAACTATTAGTATTAATTAGTATTTATTTGAGGGAATCTTAGATTGAGGACTTATTTAAAACCAGAAAATTTTTGGTAAAACATGACAGAAATTTTCCACAGACTTTTTTGTCCTGATGCAATTTCAATTCTAAATATATCTTGCTGATAGTTATTCTTTATATCTTAAAATCAGATTGTGCTTTTAAAGTATGTTTTCTAGAAAAAGAAATGCACAAGAGATTAGTCTTCTCCCCTGACCTGAGGAGGAATATGCTGTGTTTAGATTGTCACATTTTATTTCATGAAATGGTGTTTTCAAAATCACTGCCTAAGATCACTAAAAGTGACCACAATGAACTGTGATTCCATTTTTTTTAAAGAACATTTAAATGTGAACAGGGTCTGACTCCATTGCATTCATGACTACTTATATAGAGCTTTTTTCCCTGAGGAGCTGCTTGAACTCTCATTACCCTCTGATCCTCAGCTTTATGGTTTTCAGTGTAGCTCAGCAGAAGATACTTCGCTGTGATGAAACATGTTTTATCTGCCTTGGAATGATATTAAAAAATGCTGTTTGCAGATAACAAGTTATCTGCCTCATTAGCTGAATGAAGTGAGGAAGAGTTGATTCATTAAGTATCAATAATGTCTTCAAAGTTATTTCATGTCATAACCTTCATGCTAATTCCCAATCCAATGGATTTTCCCCACACAGATGAAAATTGTAAAAAGAAGCTCAAAGATAAAAGTAAGGTTCCTGGTGTCTTTCCATGAGCATTTGCATTCCAGAAGTGATTTCCAGAATAACTTTTTGCATGTGTTTGCAAAACTCCTTTAACAAACATTGTTAGGTTGCATCATCTATAACCCTTAGTTACAGTAAAACTGGAGAGCAAGGGTGAGTACATCACGCTTGAAACACAAAGTTTTCTGAAGAAAATCTGATAGATGAAGGAGGATTGGCTCTTGGGAAGGCTCACAAAGCAGTTGTCTCTCAGTGAAGTGCAGATGCAATCCAGTAGACCCGTTTTTCAGCCAGCATAACTGAGGGAAAATCACTGGGACTGGATCAGGTGCTGGTTTAGCCCAATGTCTAAATGTCTTTCATCTAGAAAGCCAGCCAGGCAGCTTCTTTTCTTCTTGTATTTCATTAAGGAGGAGAATGTTCTTCCTGCTCTGTTTGCTTTCCATGAATTTTTAGGAAGTTGAAACAGGGTTTTTTTACCTGGGAGTTTGGCCACCTGCCTACATTTGTAGTGAAATTTGACTTTTACTTCATTCATGCAAGGTAGATATTTAGGAAAAAATAGAGATTATTTCCATTCTTTTTGAATTCCTAGCCCACAACACCTCCAGAACATACATGTTCCCATGTATTTATACTTCTTGGTAAATAAGGATTATAGATGAAGCACTGTTGTCTGTGTTAGGAACCTTTCCCAGGCCTGAACTGCAATATTCCAGCATGACTGCTCATCACAGCAAATACCTGTATCATTGCACTGTGCCCTCCTCATTGCTCCATCCATACTGGATTAGGGCTGAGCATCACTGCACCATGCTTCCTTCATCACATCCATTAATCCCCTGGCTTTGTGACATGCTGTTTGGGGTGGTCATTTGAACTGTTGTACTGAGGATGTGTTTTATTGCATTCCAAATGTAGCAGGTTTTTGTTTGTTTGTTTGTTTTGTTTTGTTTTAATTTCTTGTTTTGCACGTATTTGGTTATTTTAAAGTTGGAGATAGTGAAAGTCAAGCAGTAGTTTTACTCCTGAGTTTTCCATTCTTGTAAGGCTTGGAGAGGGGTGGAGGGAGGAAGGAAATTTCCTGGATTTCATCATTTCCTTAATAAAAATGTCAGAGAAGAGGTTTTGAAGACAAATAACTTCCTTCTTTGTGTTTGCATCAAAAAATGAATTTAAGTTGTGTATGTTTTGTCTGTAAATTTGTCATTCTACTTTCAGATATTACTGAGTTGCTTCTAGATTTTATGTTTTTCTTATTTCTTTACACTGTCTTACTTAAATTAACTTGTGTTTTTAGATATAGAGGTACAGAAAATGAAGAAGGCGGTAGAATCTCTAATGGCAGCAAATGAAGAGAAGGTAGCAAAGTCATTTTTTTTCAGTAATCATTCATCAGATTGATTTAAATCTCTAAGAAAAACTTCACATGTGAGCTTTTCACAATTCAACTAAAAAACAGATTTGTAAGCATCAGTGATTTTCTGCAGTCAGATTTGTGAGAATTGATGATTTTCTGCAGTCAGAAGCACTGCAGTGCCTTTAAGGGGCTGTGAGCATTTATGAGCTCTGTGGATGTTCACAGGATCTGTACAGAGTCCTTACACTGTTGTTTTGTTGAATTCAGTGTGGTTAATTTGCACTGTTCTCTGCAAATATAAAGATCTCCATGTAAGTGCCAGATCACAGGCTGTGTTTCCAAAAGGGCTTTTCTGTGAAGTATGACTTACTTTCATACCTGGTTTTATGCTTTCATATGCATGTGCATTTTGTAGGATGTTTTCTTTTGATCACCAAAGCCCTAAATCCTTTGTACATGGCAAATTTATTATGCTCTGCCTTTGACTTAACAAGGGAACTGAAATCCACTTTCAAGGCTGGGACAGTTCTGGTGATTAATCAGATTATAGTTTTTTCTAAATGCATCTTTTGATATTTCAAAGCCTCTCAGCATTCTGAGTCCCGTCCCATCCACACTTCCCATTTCTTTTAGTCTCACAGCCAGTTAAACTAAAGAATCTAGTATTTGTACTTCTTATTTCTGAGGGAGGAAGCACAGTCACAGCTTCCTTTTATTTTAGGATCGGAAGATAGAAGAGCTTCGGCAATCTCTGAATAGGTACAAGAAAGTCCAAGACATGGTGATACTGGCTCAAGGTAAAAAAGGTATTGTACAACCAGAAAAAAAATGAAACTCTGCTGTCAGTTAAACTCCAGATGTGTTGTGGTGGTCAGCTTAACTGTGTGACTGAAGCAGAAGCTGTATCTGTACCACAACATGTAATGGCCCATTCCATATATTCTAAGACCAGCGAAGGTTTCCAGACCCCTTCAGAGGGGCAAGATTGTCAATAGCCCAACAAGAGCAAGGAAGCAAAATATGTATTTGTGGTGTTGGAGAAGGAGCAATTCTTGCAGTGCTGTGCCTTCAAGCACAGGAGGGTGTTAGAACAGACCTTGATTCTCTGGGGTCTGTTCTCCGTAGTCACTTCATGATTCAAGAGATTTCAGGCAGTGAAAAATGGGCAAGAGAGGTGTGAACACCTCTCTGTGGTGGTTTGTGTTTGCCTCTGGTCTTTGGCAATGAGCACTGATTTTCTGCTCACCTCTTAGAAGGCAATGGTTGTCTTTCATTTTTCACAACCAGTTCAAGCCTTTTGGTAGCACTGAGGCAGTTTAGGAGCATCCAGGGTGGAAGGAGTAGAGGATGCCAACACTGTTGTAGGCTTCGGCACTACCTAAATGAGACACTCAGTTTGTGGCAGACCTGATGTGGTCACTTCTAGGCTGGTGATAGACTCGTGAGCAGTGGGCTGCATTTTTCATCAGGGTACCTTGAAGAGACATCTTAATTTTCAGGCAGACTCGACCTTCTGGTCTTTTCCTTAGTAAATAAGGGAAACAAACTGTTTAGAATGAAATTCCAGAGCAGACAGGAAAGAAGTATTCCAGTTTATTCAGCTTGTTGAAACTGATGCCACTAAAATGCCATGAGGGTCTTTGCTGGGCTTTTTGACCTCCCTCTGTTCCAGCCTTGCTGTGTTGTGATGGTTGGATTGGGAAGTGACATTTGTCCATGACTCCCTTTCTCCTACTGTAGTCTGACCTAAAAAGCCAAAATCAAATCCTCCCATTTCTGGCCCATAACTGAGCATGCTGGCTGCACTTGTGTGGGAGCAAAGGTTGTAAAACCAACAAGTTTCCATGTTCTCTCCCTTCAGGCAAGGAAAGTGAAAATGAAGACTTGAATTCAGGGTCTGTTTCCACTGGTTTATTGGACACACCAAGTCTGGCTGACCCAGAGAAAAGCCCATCCCCAACCCCAGTAACATCATCTCCAATCCATGATGAGTTCAACGTGAATATTCACGAAGAGGTAGGGTTGGTTTGGTGTTTTTTGCTTTATTTAATGCAATCGTTTCTTGAAAACACAGCTTGTGCTGGAATCATTTTGCAGATGACAAAAACCATGTTTCCAAAAATATTTTTTACTGGGTTTCACAGGTTTTTTTTGATGTCTCATATCCTTTTGGAGAAAGTAGTTTTCTTGTGGAAGCTGCTGAGGAATTTCAATTTAATTTACTTTTCTTCATCCTCATATGGGATCAATAGACAGCAAATATCTGTATTTATCATGAGAACAGATCTAAATTACTTTTTCTGTTAGACATAGAAATTATTTTTCTTATCAAATGTAGCTGTTTTAGGAGCTGCATTTACTTTGGCATGAACCTGAAGTAAATATGTTGAGACTTATTAAATATATCTTGTTGTATTTAAAAGGATGCAGTCATAATTGCATCCACTCAGTTAAATGATATGTAGGTTGTAGTTCAATCTCTGATTTTTACAATCAGATTTTCCAGTTAAAAAGCTATAGATCTCTAAGCTGCAAGTCAGAGCAGGGTCTTGACATTTAAACAGCAAGAACATGCTATGAAGAAAATGAAATTAAATTCAATGTTTAGCTTTCTTGTATTCTCTGAGTGTCTGAGGACAGGACAGGATTAAACCTGAAGAGTGGACTACCCTTCATGATGTCTGTGGTAGAGACAGATTTAGCAGGCAGCCTTGGGAGACTTGTGAGATTTTTGACTATGCTCTAGCTTAGCTGTGCAATGATTCATGTTTTATCTGCAGTGCCATCTTTCAAGGAGTAAATCATTGTATTACAATAAGGAAAAGATCACTTTTGAAACCTTATTTCAGATCATTCTCTTCAGGGTTTATCTGTTACTCTTTTTTTCATTTATGATTGCTTAATTTCAGCTCAGAAGATTGTAACATATAGTCTTCCTTCTTTTTCAGAATTCCTTACAGATCCACACCAGCATTTTACAGATTTCAGTCCCTTCCTTTTCATCAGCATCCAAGAGCTCAGAAACTGTTGCAGAGAGACTGAAAACACACCCTAGGCCAGATCCTGCAAGTGAAATGAGGTATTATGGTTTCCATGTGTTTTTCAATTGTAAATCCAATACTCTGTGACATTTATGGAGAGTAGTAATCTGTCAGTCACTGAATTAACAAGTCATTAACCAGGTAAAGAAGGCTAGGATTCCCTTGGCTAGCTGCAGCAAAGCAAGCTAATGTTCCTGAAGTGCACTGATTAAATCCTGAGTAAGCAAGAGTTGGTTTGGTTGCTGTTCTAGCAGCACTCATGGTCGGTACCAGCTGCCTCACAAGGAGTGAACAGAAGGAGAGAGAAGCTGATCCAGTGGAATGAAGGCCACAGAATCATTATTTGTGCCTAGGTTTGCATCATGGAAGCCTGGCTGGCATGGGGTTAGCTCTGGTGATTTGTGCTCAGACATTTTTCACAGTTGCTAAAGATGGTTGTAAGGCACTGCCAGAACAAAAGGGCTTCCAGCTCTAACCTGAGGAGGGGAGGAAACTCAAGGGATGTGTGGCTGCAGCCTGGGGCTGTGGCACCCAAGGGTCCCCGTGCTTGGAGCCAATGACAGAACCAGTGACAATGCTGGGTGAGGAGTGGCTGTCACGTTTCACCAGCATTTCTCATCCTGCACCCTCCTTGTCCTGGGAGGAAACCCAATCCCTGCAGACCTGCACTGGCACTGCAGGGAGTACAGAGAAGCACCCCTGACACACAGCTCAACAAAGGCTGTGCTTGGGGTTTTTTCTTCTGGGTCCAAATCCCTGGCTTTATCCCAAGGAGTGTCAAACACTCAAAATCCAGAGGTAAGGAAATGTTGTTGACTTGAAACAATCATCAATCTCAATGTCAAACATCAGTGCAAGCTCAATTTGATGTCTGACTTTTCCAGTTCCAGTAGAGGAAAGGATCCTATCCAGCAGCCCAGCTTTGCTCAGTTTGTGCTGGGATATCACCTGTGTCTCCTCTTGGTAAAAACCAAAGCAAGCACTAAACTGCAGCCAAGTGCCCCGTGCTGTGGGTGGTGACTGGGAGATGGTGACCCCCACTCCTTGTGCTGCTGCAGACCCTGCTGGAACCTCTGCCTTTATTGAAGCTGAATAGTTCAGTATTGTCATCATCTTACAGTGAGAGTTGTCTTTCCTGGAGCTTTTGAGCTCACCTTTGTCCTTTATCTTTTACAAGACTTGCCACCATAGCAGGGAAATTTGCCATATGTTAATACCATGAGCTGAAGTGAAAACAGAATTTTAGCAGGCTGAGATTATAGAATTTCTGTCTCAGCTTTTTTAATATCTTCTTTGTTTTTACAGTGAAGGAAGATCAGCAGATTCCTCTCCTGAAACTCATCTGTGTGATAGCCCAGTGTAAGTGCCATAACCAAAACTGCTCAGGGGACATATTTAAATGTGATGCTCAACTTGAAACCCCACAAAGCATCCCCCATATTTTACACACATACGTAAATAGGTCAGTTCATTCTAGCCAAGATGGTATTTGGTGATGGTAGGTTTCTGCTCATGTCCCATGCTTTCATGATCATTTTTTTCCCCATGCTTTATTTGGGCACATGATACTTCCTATTACATTGTGAAGCATCTCTAATTTGGTGGTAGACTGTCAATATACTTTGAAATTTATAATTTTCCATAGTGCATGCACACATGAATTGCTTTTTTCTTTTGCTAGTGGGGGGAAGGTGATCAGCTGACTACAATGAGAAAATAATTTTAGTTGCTGCCACTTATTCATATTGCCAGTAGTTATTCCAGTAAGTATTCCAGTGGAAGTTCTTACAATATCTCATTAAATTGCATGGGCTTTGATTACTGCATTTACTGTGCTGATTACTGCATCTTAATTCAAAATATCATTTGGTTTAATATATCTTGTCATGTGTTATAATGCTGTATTTAAAGCTGATTCCTTTGAGTGTCTTTATCTTAGCAAGTTTAATTCTAATAACTGAGCTTGGTTTTTATGCTGTTGTTTTAGAACTTCCACCCTGCAGAAGTCCAGCAGTCTGAGCAGTCTGAGGAAAGAAGCATCTGAAGTGGTAGGTTTGGTCTTTTACTTCCTCCCATCTCCTTGCACACAGGTGTGACATCTCTGCTGTGACCTTGTGGGTGTTGTGTTGCTTTCTGAGAAATTCTGAGTCAAAGCAGGGCTCCTTGTGGCATGTGTTGGCAGTGGTCACACATATGTGACATCTTCCACATTCTGTTAAAGAAGAAAATCTGTCCTTGAAAACACAGGTGCTTTTTTTTCCCTCTTTGTAAGAGGCTTTTACCTGAGACTCTCTTGCTGTGTTTTTGCTCAAATAATGAGGTGGGATTTTTTTACTGGATATGCTTTTCTGATTTAAGACAAGAAAAAAATAACTCCCACCACCACTTCCTACCTGTGTTTAAGGTGAATAATTTTGGAAGGCCATGTAATTAATGCACTATAGAACACGGTCTGGGCTGACTGTATGTTTTAGGTAGTCAGAAACAAAACACTGAGCTGTTGCATGTCTGGGGATAGCTTCAGTTTAGGTTTCTGTGGAAGTGGCCTCTAGCAGTGCCATCAAATCAGTGAAATTCATGTGCTCTTCTGTGACAGCCTGAACTCCTAGAAGCTCCTGAATTCCCTGGTACCTCTTGTGCCTGGCAGTGTAGTGGGGAGACTGACAGGACTGAAAATGTCACCAGAATCTGATAAGATCTGGAGTTCATGGGCTGGAGGTCTTTGGTTTTTTGTTTGTTTGGACAGACAAGGAGTGGAGGCTGTGGATGTTTTATCTACTTGGCTTCTATCCTGTCTGGTTCCTGCTCTGGGTCCCCTCAGGCAGCTCTGCCCGTGAGTGCCTTAACATTCTGTGTGTCACTAATCATGTGCACAGCTAATCCTTCACAAAGTGAACCAAAGCAACTCCATTTCCATGTCAGCTCACTGACCTCAAAGCAAGCAAGGCTTAATCTCTGTGAAATACAGCTTTGAAGAGATTTATTTTGGGGAAAAGGAACAGCCAGGGAAGGGTATTTCAATCAGAACTTAACTCAGGGTAATCATAATGAACTGAATACTGGCTATAAACCGTGACTTTTTAAATGTGTTAATCTTTCCCAAACAGGACAGAGACTGTGCACAGAAGGCAGCAGAGGTAATGTGTGTGTGTGTGGTGTGTATCCTTGCAGAAACACGGGCAGGGAGGAGGTGTTGGGAGGCTGGGAGGTGTGGAATTGCCACACACTGCTCCAGAGGGGGAATGGAAGTCCTGCAGACAGGACAGTGAGGAGTCTCTGGGTGTCACCATCAGTGGCACTGCTCAGTGCTCAGCACTTGCCTCCTCACACATGGATTATCTTCCAGTCTGATTGAGCATGAGGTTACCAGCTAAGCTAATGATTTTCCTCCACTAGATAATTAGCAAAGCTAACCATTAAGCATTTTACTGACTCTGTAATTATTTTTGATTAGTGTATCTTTAAAAACCTTCGGGTTTCTCAGTTGTCTTCTGTGAGTAGCAAGAGTGTTTCTGAAAAGTCACCCTGTGGTACCTTAAGGACACATTTTGCAGTTCTTACCTCTAGGAACACCTGAGCAGAGGTGACAGACAGATACCACTCATAGGATGAATGCTGTATTGATTCAGCAAAAGCTAAAGGATTATATTTGAGTTGTGAATGGTTTTACTTCCTTCTTTCAAAGAGACAGTGAAACAGTTGGCAAGGCTAAAGTACTGCTTTAAATTGGCTAACTGGAATGTCTCATATCTCTCTTGGCATTTATACTCCTTGCTTGATATGCAATTTCCTCTTTGCTTTGGCAGTGGACACAGTCAATTAATCCATTAATTAAGAAATTGCAGACCAGTGTCAGACAGAAAAAGCTCTCTGACACTTGGCAGAGAACCAATGTACTGTGGGGTATTGTCTCTCTGCTTCCCACTTAATGCCCCTAAGCTGCCAGTGGGGGAGACAGAGACCCTGGAAAGCTGGAGAAGTTCAAAACCTTGCAGGACTCTGTTTTTACCTTTCCCATACCTTTAAGTCAGCCTTACAGAAATTGAGGAACATCTGAAAGAACACAATTTAGTCTTTGCAGGTAGTGATAGTAATCCTGGATCCTGAACATATGTCAGGCTTTAATCCCAGCTCACAACGAAGGACCCCACAGCTGGTCCCCCTCCTGCCCCAGTGGGATGGGGAGAAGAATCAACAAAAAAAAAAAAAAAAAAAGACCTTGGAGGTTGAGATAGGAACAGTTTAATAATTGAAACAAAGTAAAATAATAATAATAATATAATTTTAAAACTAACAATAAAAGGGAGAGGAAGAAAGAGAGAAAACCCAAAAAAGACAAGTGATGCACCACAACACCATTGCTCATCCCCCATGAACCAATGCCCAGCCCATCTCCAAGCTACGATTGGCTCCCCTTCCCAGTAACCCCCCAGTTTATATACTGGGCATGGAATTCTGTGGTGTGGAATGTTCCGTTGGTAGCTCAAGTCAGCTGTCCTGGACATGTTCCATCCCAGCTTCTTGTGCACTTCCTTGCTGGCAGAGCATGGGAAAATGGAAAGTCAAACATCCCAGTTTTATCCACATTATTCCCTACTAAATCCAAAACACAGCACTGAACCAGTACATAGTGTTGAACTAAGAAAATTAGCTCCATACCACACCAGGACAACATATTCAAATGAAGATCTTGTTTATGTTTTTCTTTACGGTTTTTACATTCTGTATTCTTGTAGTGACAGATGAGAAGGACTTCCCAGATTATCTGCCAGTGGTCACTTTGCAGACTCTCAAAAGTCCTTCTGCAATTCCCTTACATTGACTCTTTATTTCCCTAATTCAAGCAGGTTAAGCCTCCTGTGGAAGGCAATAATTTTGCAGCCCTCCCTCCCAAGTCTCCTTGTCACGGTGGCACAGGCGACGAGGACAGTTTTGGCACCCGCAAAGCCAGATCTTCCTTTGGCCGAGGCTTTTTCAAGATAAAAAATAACAAGAGGACTGCAAGTGCTCCCAATCTGGGTGAGTACTGTGCCTCTGCATCCAGATTCTGTGCATTTTGAAGCATCTGTAACTGCCTTAAGAAGTAGGAAAGGCAGCCTTAGTCTTACCATGACTTGGTGGCACTTCTGACAGTAGAATGTTTGGAAAATATCAAACAGCAAGGAAAAATAATCACTGATGTAAGAAGTACTTGATGTGGTTCAGACTCTGCTATGGTGTCTCCCCTGGGACCTTGTAGGGGCTTGCTGTTGTATGAAATGTTGGCTGTCTGGCACTAGTTCATACATGGGATTTGTGAGCTTTTTTTTTCCCCTGGCTCCATCCACAGTTTATCTTTCATAAGATTTTCAGATATACAGAGGTAGGACAGCAGCAGTCAGTCTTTCTCTTTTTGTTTTTTTTTTTTTTAACTTAAGCAGCCTTGCAAAAGAGGTGATGACAACAGGAACAGGATTGGCAAGTCATTCAAGCTCATGTTGATTTTTTACCTGTAGTGTTGGTGGGGGGCTATTTTGGTATTGTCATTTGGTGACATTTGCATATGACAAAGAAATAAACAAAATGTTCTGCTTAATGCAGAAGTCACTGTTACCACTAACTGGAATTCTATTTACATTTACTGCTCTGCTCTAGCAATCTTTCCACTGATCCAGTTCAAGCATCCAGGGAGTCCTTGCATCAGATCTACTGTCAGACATCTGAGGTGTTTGTTTTTCTCTTGCACGAGGTTTAGGCATTCAGCTCTTTATTTCAGAATTTTAGATTTTTGTTCAAAATAAGTAACATACCTACACATTGATGATATGCTGCCCATCCTTGCCTGTGATGTACAGCCTGGGAAGTTGCTAGCTTACTTGGAATAGATGTACAGTCTATTCTGAGGGTTAGACTCTTTGCTTTGGTTTATTTCATGTTTGCTTTTGTGTAATCTCCTGTTTTGTCCTGAAATTAATTTGTCTAATAAAGCACAGCACTTGTGGCCGTCGTAATGGTGTGGAAGATGGGCCATCTAAATCAGGGTGCTGTGACTTTGAGTAAGTTATGTATGTTATCCAGATTTCAGTGCTTCCGTCTGTAGAGCTGCTGTCCAGATATTTGCCACCTCACAGGAGCAGTGGGTCCTGGAGCAGGTGACCTCCTTGCACTGAAGTGACTGCGGTGCCGTTTTTCCCTCCCCACCGCAGAGCTCTACTCCACTCCTTTGTTGTGAAAGGGAGTTTCCCAGTGAACTGGTGATCCTAATCCCGTGTGAATTCAGCATTCGTGTGCCTCTTGTGTCTCACGTCCCTCCCACCTTTTGTCCCGTACTTTGTCCGTGAGTTTTGAATTGTGTTTGACCTTGTGCCTCTGCGTGTTCTCTCCCGTTGTGCTGCGTGTGGGTTTGTGCCTTGTGTGGATATCTGAAGATCGCAGTCGAAGTGCCAGTGCACCTACCTTAGGTACAGTAATCCTGCATGTCTGCCCGTGCCAGCCCTGTGCCCTGGCTGCTGCTAACAGCTGGCTGTGGCCACACACTTCCCAAACCACAGCCAGGCACCAGAGCTCTGCATTGGAACTTCTGCCCGTGGCTAAAAGGAGTTTTCATGTAACATCTGCCCTCTGCTAAAAGTCAGCTGTGCTGTTCCTGAGTAGCTGCTACTAATGAGAGATTGCAGGTCAATTTGCAGAGACTTTTGCTGTAACTTTGAGAACAAAGTTACCCCAGACCGAGGTACCAGGTGAGAATTGGTGATGCTTAGTTGCCTTTGTGCTGCCACTTGTCCTGGTTCCACTGGAAGAGTTTAAAGGGTGGTGAAGTAGGGAATGAGCTGCATTTCCCAGACGTTCATTTAAGGGAGTTCTGTAGGGAAAGCATGTATAATTCATCATCTTGATGTAGTTTTATTTACAATACAATAAAACAAATGAAAAATAATTGGGGTGGATGGAGAAGGAGCCATTCACACAGTAAATAAAAACCAGTCTCGTGATATGAGCATTCCCTGGGTGGTTCTGGCAAGGGCAGGTGAGACCTGCCTTAGGAAGCAGCTCTGTGTCAGTTGGGTGGTGGCAAAGAGACCGAGTGCTCTAGGCCCTCTCTTTTTCTCACATAGCCCCCTAAATGTTATCTGTCCTATGGGGTTGTGTCAGTGCAGGAAAAGGAGCCAGGTATGAAGAGCAAACAGCACAATTCCCACAAATCTCTGCTACTAATGCACCCAACCTTGTCCTGGTGCTCTCTCTCTAGAATGTCATTTACGTGGTTTTGGGTTTTTTCACTTTACTTTCTACAAGTAAAGCCAAACCCACAAATGCCACAGCCTGGTTCAATGTTAGTATTGCCTCTCTCTCTCTGGATCTCTGTGTTCATAGTGGCCAAACCAAAATACCTGGAAGTGATTTTTTTGTGTGGCCTTGTTGCTTCACTGCAAGGTGGAAAATCCATAGGTATTTTGGCTGAACCATCTAAAGTTTGTCCAGCAGGATACAATGGCAAATCCCAGAATTTGTTGCTGGTCATGGCCTTTTTTTGGCCATCTCAGCATTAACTCTGTGACTTGAGGCCACATGTCCCAGCAGTATAAGCTCTGCCTCAATGCATCATTTACTTTTCTCCTGGAAGTCTGAAAGTCCGTTTCAAGCACAAGTGATGGTTATTTAATTACAGAGCTGTATTAAAAGATGCTGCAAATTATTCCAGGCCTGACTCCCTTGCCACAGCTGCTTCAGCTGAACAAGCTCATGCTCTCACTCTTCCCCAGCAAGCAACTGGCATAAACTCCACGTGGTAGTTTTATTCAGCTATCTGGCACTTGCTGGCACATCTCTGCTTATGTAGTCTGGTAGATACTGCAATTCTATTAGTTTTCTTTTAAAATTATCTTAATTTTTTTTTTCCTTTAATAGTTTAGCTTTTGTAGCAACTTCCCCTTTGGGGACAAGAGCCCTCAGGTTTGTTGTCATGGAAAACAACTACAGATCAAGGATTTAATGCTTTTAGAGTGTGGTGGTAATGTTAAGGATCTCTGATCAGAGATGTTTTGTTCATTCAGAAGATACAGTTCAGACAGAGCCTAAACTCCATGGTGTTCCACTGAGGAGGAACAAAATATTGCACAGTTTGCAGAAATGAGGGGAAGTGGGCCCTCCTTCTGGGTCAGGAGTTTTGTTGCTGGAATTTCCTAGCCAGGGAATGAAATACTGCAAGAAAAGTAAAAATTGGGAAAGATCGATACAGGGAAGTTACTTGGTTTTCTATACTTTGTGGACTCCTGGTTTAGTTCCTTGCCACTGCACTGAATTGTTTCTGGGCACCTACATGCCTTGGCTCTGTCTGTGAAAGCACTGTAGGAGCACTCCCTGTGGAAGAGTAAATTTGGGATTTAATTCACTGCTTGATTCACGAGGTGGATTTTCCCACCTTGGATGTAAGGTACTTAACTGAAGCATTGCCTTGGAGCATTACCAGCCAGGCCCATGAAGGAGGAACACGTAGCATTCCTCATGGATTTTCCCATCTCTCCTTGCCCCATTTTCTTGACGTGGTGGCTGTCAATAATTTAGAAGGAGTCATTCCCAAGGTCAGGAGCATGTCTGTCCAGTCCTGCACAAGAGGGTCTTGACAGAGCTTTTGTTTTCTAACAGCTGAAACAGAGAAGGGATCTGCAGACCACTTGGATCTGGCTGGCTTGCCCCCTCGCCCAAAAGAAGCAGATAGCCTGCAGATGACACCACCTTCTCCAGATTCCAGGAAAAAGGCCAGGGGAATCAAGAAGTTGTTTGGAAGGTAAGTAAAAATGAGAGATTTTCCAGAGCTGGGGCTTGGGCAGGGCTTTGCTGGGAACACACCTTCTCTTTCTCCCCTGCCAGCATGTAGCTCCATGGTTCAGTATCCCAGAAGCAGGAGCCTGTGTGCTATTTGGGAGAGATAACAGTGGGTTGGGGGCAAGGCTACAAGCCCTGGGGGAGATCTTGCCTGTGCTGGCTGCAGTGGCAGCAGCGACATGCCTTTTCCTTAGCCAAATGTCAATGTGCTTTCTTCCTTTAGACTTAAAAGAAGTCAGTCCACCACCTTCAACCCAGAGGACATGTCTGAGACAGAGTTCAAGAGAGGAGGGACAAGAGCCACGGCAGGGCCCCGGCTGGGCTGGTCTCGGGACCTGGGGCAGTCCCACAAGTAAGACACGAGTGGGGCCAACGTGTTGGAGCTTGGATCCCAGCAGTTCCAGCACAGCTTGGGGCCAAAGGAGTAGGGCAGTGCCAAAATGAAACATCCGCTCTCCTGTCTGAGCAAAACCAGGCAGATCCAGGCTGCTTCCTCCTCTGAGAGAGGGTCTCTGCAGGGTTGAGGTGGGCTGGGTGGGGGGGTCCTGCTGCTGAGCTCTCGCCTTGGCAGGATGGAGCCCTGAGGCAGCACAGGAGCCCTCGTGTGGCAGTGACAGATGCTCCTTGTGCGCCTTTCCTGCTGCACTTCCCGGGATTTAAGGAGAAAGTGAAACATTCTGGTCTCACTCCAGAGCTGTAGCCATGCTAGGCAGCAGAGGTGACTCTTTTCAGTGGGATTGTAGGAAGCTGTGTTTGCTGTGACAGTGGTGACAGATCAGCAGCGCCCAGCGCTCCATCGTGCTGATGGTTCCCTCAGAGATTGTCCCAGCTCCCACTTACGGCTTAGCCTTTGGCTTTCTCACTATTTATGAGAACAGGAGACTGGAAGCACGGGATTTATTATTTTTTTTTGTGTAAAATCTCCTGCAGTGAGCTGGACATGCCATTCGCAAAGTGGACCAAGGAGCAGGTTTGCAACTGGCTCCAGGACCAAGGGCTTGGCTCTTACATCAATAATGGCAGGCACTGGATATTGTCTGGGCAAACACTTCTGCAGGCTTCTCAGCAGGATCTGGAAAAGGTGAGGAATATGAGAAGCACACTTTTCAAATAAAGGTACAAAAAAAAAAAAAATCACCATTTCTGTGCATGTAAATCAGGTCTGTAAAGGGCACCTGGTAAAAAAATGTTAACTAGATGAGTTTTCAAAATAGTCACCTGCAGTGATGCCACATCCATTTCTTTTTAGCTGAAGTTTTGTAGAAATTTAATGCTCTGTAATGAAGCTAATAATTACAAATATGTGATTTAACATCATTAAGTATGGACACATCAATTAACTGTAGCACCTTCTAAAAATATGCATGTGAGACTGCCTCATTATCATATGGGTTTGTAGCCCTGCTTCATTAGCACTCATATGTGCTACAGTTATTTTATGCCTATGTGAGAAGAGTGTAAAAAGGAAGGTGCTGTTTTGATCTGATTGTATTTTCTGTCCATTTTATACAAAGAGGAATGAGGATTTGTTACACACAGGTTGATCAGTCTCTGTCTTTAATTGTTGCAGAATTGCTTGTCTATTTTTAAAAATGAGAAACAGAAGAAATTGATTCCATTTAATCCATAGTATTTGTTGAAGTTTGAATTTTCAGCTTTTAAAAAATCACTCTCCTCATCAAATTGTAAGCCTGTTTTCTCAACTGGGTAGTTACACTACAACTGGAATAAGAGAAATCTATTATGAACATAATGGTTTGTAATAGTGTTATCAGGGGTAAGATTAACCAGCAGGCACTCCTGAAAGTGAAAATGGGATTAAAAAGATCCTGGAATGGCTGCACTTGCTGCTAAACTGGGAAATAATGTTATGTGCTTGGAAGCATTAATGAATTTCAGTAATTCCTGCAAAATTCCTGTGCTCTTAACTAAATAATTATTTTAGCTTTACCTGCCTAAGTGGGAGGGGAGGAATTAACCCCAGCAAGTATTTTTTTGAATGCTAACATTTCTATTATATTGTGGGATTTTTTTTTGCCTGGTATGAGAATATTGTGGCCAACATTTTAATGCAGATTGGAATCCATCACTTCTTGAAATTAATGTAGCACACTGTGAAACTAACCCACCCCAGTAAGTGGAGTGGGCCTTTCCCAAGTGCTGAACATGTGCTAAAATGACACTGAAATTCAGCAAATAGAAAATGGGCCTGCCAGGTCAGCAGCAATGCTGTGGAAGTGTGGCTTCTCAGAAATCCTTTGTCATTCAGCAGAGGGAGGAATAAAATAGCTTTATATCTCTAGATTGACTGTTTTTCTTCCTTTCACAGGAGCTTGGCATAAAGCACCCTTTGCATCGGAAGAAGCTGCAGCTTGCTCTGCAGGCACTGGGATCTGAAGAGGAAAACAACCATGGAAAACTGGATTACCACTGGGTTACCAGTAAGATTTTACTGCATGCTGAAGCTGTAGCTTTGGATAGGGGTTCCTAATTGTGGCTAATTTGGGGAGCTGAGGATGGGAACAGTACATGGTTCTGGGTAATGTGGCTGCCACTCTGACAGGAGTGTCTGTCCTGCCCCAGGGTGGCTGGATGACATTGGCCTGCCCCAGTATAAGACCCAGTTTGATGAGGGGAAGGTGGATGGCCGCATGCTCCATTACATGACTGTGGTGAGTAAATGGTTTCTTCCTCTCCTGACATCTTGGCTTCTCAGTGTTCAAAGGACCCCTTTAAAATCTAGTGAGTGTCCTGTGTTAATGCCAGTAGCTGTAACCTATAGAAACCTGATACTACTGCTGACCTGCAAGCATTTCCTAAGTTTTTTCCATCTTTAGAGCTACTAGATTCAAGTGGAAGAGCAAACACAGTAAGCAAGAGTTTGGATTCAAACTCTTGAGAAATGGGAAATCTTGAGCTTAGCAGTTGTGTGTGACACCAGGCAAGGCTTGTACACAAAGGTGTGCAAATGATGTGGTTGCCATTCATGCTTTTGCTGTTCATGTTGTTATTAACTAATAGAAGCAGGTGGAACCTTTTTCTTCAGTGAGCAAGCATTCTATCAGCTTGCTTGTTTAGGTGGATGCTTAGGTGGAGAAAACCCAAGCAATTTCCTTTGAAGAAAATTGCAGTTCTAAGAGCCAGCTTGTTTGAAAGCAGGCTACACTTAACAGCTTTTGCATTTCAAAGTGCTTAGCACAGGCATCACTTCACTGCCAGTCAGATTTCCTTTGTGTAAGGGCTCAGGTACGATGAGATAAGACCTTCCTTCTCTGGGCACACAAATGCAAATTGAACATCTCTAATATTAATTCATTCTGTACAACAAAGAAGAACTCAATCACAGCCCTGCTCTCTCATGAACTGTGAGTTACCTTTTCATGCCACACTTGCATGTGTTTTGCATAGGTTTTATGTCATGGTTTGCAATTTTATTTATTATAAGATTGTTTCTTCTCCTTCTTAACCTGGGAGGTGTGATGCCAGCAGCCTCCATCGAGTTTGTTCTTGTGTTGGGAGACTTTACTACCATTATCACTGCCCTTTAATTGTAGATCACTGGGGATATTTTTAGAGCAAGTTTAACCATCAAATTATGACAACAGATTTGCCATAACTAACCAACAAAATATGCCAAGTATTAAACTAATACTTGTTACGATCTTTTGAAATTGCTCCAACACAAAATAAATAATCGTGAACATTTATTATTTTATAATAAATGAAATAGCAAATCATGACATAGTAACCTACTCTCAGATTCATCACAAAGTTAGCTGAACACAGTGGGATGTTTTGGTAAGCAAAGGATCTTATCTTAAATATCTTGACAAAATAGATTCCAGTGCTCATAACATATAAGTAAAACTGAAAGATTAAGCCAGGCTAACCCTGGAACAAGGGTGCATAAATTTATATAAGTTAGCCAAATTGCACTTGGATTTTAAGACACTTTTCTTCTTCCCTCTTTTTTTTTTTTTTTTTTTTTAATTCTAACCATAGAGAATGTCTCAAATTTCAGGGTAATTTGTTGTTTTCAGTTAAACTTCTAGCTGGACATTTGAGGTATTAAAATTTCTGGCAGGATTAAATGCCAGGTGAATCTAGTGTTGGTGCTGTCCTGGCTCTTATCCTGTGGCACTGAGGATGTGTCATCTCACCATTTTTCCCTCCTTGTTGCCCCATGTTTCTTGTACTAAGCTCTGTACCCTGTGTAAAGACGTCCCTCAAGAGCTAGTACAGTGCAACACAGGAAGTTTTTATTTTGGGACAGACGGTTTGATATTAATCACCTGTCTGACATATTAAAATCCTCCCCCAGATGTGTCAGATGTGCCACTTTAAGGCAGGGGCTGAAGCAGTCCCCTCCAGGAGGATGCTGGTCCCATGAATAAGCATGTGTGTGTCTTTGTTAACTCCCTCTTGCTCTCTGACAGGATGACCTGCTGTCCTTGAAGGTCATCAGTGTGCTTCACCACCTCAGCATCAAAAGAGCCATTCAGGTTTTGAGAATAAACAACTTTGAGCCCAACTGCCTGCGCAGGAGGCCATCTGATGAGGTACTGCTTTAGGAGGAAGCTGTGAAGAGGAGTCCTCTAGGGTTTAATTCCTGGTGTTTGATTATTCCTGCTCTGCTCCCTCCTCCTGTCTCCCCATTCTGCTTCATTTTTAGTTTCCTGTTTCTCATGTTGTGCTTTTAACCTCAAGCTCTGACATCACTTTCTTTCCTCTACCTGCCATGACCCCAAACTCATGTTCCCCTTTCCAAGTCTCTCACTTCTCCTCCAAGCCAACAGCTGGTTGTTTTGGCCCAGTCTCTGAGGTGCTGTCTGGAACACAGATCATCTTGAAGTCAGAGCACTGTTGCCACGAGTCTTGTGCAACTCTCTGGAAAACTGATGGCTGTGTCAAAATTTTCTGTGTAAAAGGAGCTTGGCCCCGTTACCATGCAGGAAGGAGACTGCCATCATTGTGTTTTGGAAGCAGTGAATGCTGGATAGGGTAATGGATGATAAAACAACCGAATTCTTGAATTTAGATTCACAATGTGTATCTGCAAGAAGAGCACAGAAGCTCATGGAACCAGCTTGATTTTCAGCTCTACTGGGAGAAGTAGCAAATAACCCTAGTGCACAGCACACTAATCAAATGAGCTGACACACCCCTGCCCCCTGCCCAGACCCATCCCCACGCTGCTCTTGCTGCAATCCAGAAAGAGATTTTATTTCTCAAGTGCAAAGTAGGATTGTATTCCTTAAGGGTAGGGAGAGGTATGTTTCAGTAAAGATTTGGGCTGGGATTCAGCTGATTTGGGAAGTGTCCTTACCTGCCTGTCCCTCCTGTTGGCAGAGCAATGTGACACCCTCCGAGGTGACCCAGTGGACCAACCACCGTGTGATGGAGTGGCTGCGCTCCGTGGATCTGGCAGAGTACGCGCCCAACCTGCGGGGCAGCGGAGTGCACGGGGGGCTGATGGTGAGCTCCTGGGGTGGCTCCTTCCATCTCATGACAAATAACATGTCTGGGAATCACTAGGTCAATGTTCTGACATTATCTTTGCTGCACACGCCTTTTCTGCTTATTCTGCTTAGTAAGAAGTTTCTTACCTTATGGTTTAAAGGATATGAATGTCTCCAGTGTGGTTTAATACTCCATATTCCCCTCACAATTCTATTTTGGTATGGCATTCTCCACCTTCTGTCCTACAGTGCTGCCATGCTGTTGAACAGCCACTTTCTGCCTTCCTAATGTGGATATGGTTTTCTTTTGTGAGGGAAGCTTGTTACTTTAGGAAAATTTGGGATTACACTGTCAAACCAGGATTGTTTTTAGTTGCTCTATCATCACATACTCCAGACAAGAGACTTATACCTGCAGAGGTTTGTTGTGGTGATTAGGAGTTATATCCCTGCTCCAGACATTTTGTGTCTGTTTACTTTCCATGATTCCTCTGGTTACCCTTTCCAGAATTGGAAGATGATGCTGGGTAAAGATTTTGTGGCAGCTTCACACAGTACTTCAGTTAAGGGTGGATTTATCTGTTCATTTCTTCTTACCTGCCAATTTGTTCCTATGTATAACTCCAGAAGGAAAGCCTGGAGGTCTCATTTTAGGAATCCTTTCACTAGTTAACTCTCTTTCCTTCTTTGTAGTATATTTCCTCTAAAATGCAAACAAAAATCCCAAAGCAGTCTTAGCAGTCTTAGGGAGTGACCAAGATAGGATGTCCTTGACATCTCATCAAACAGTACTGGCTTCAGCTGGATTCTCTGTGCTTGGATTCCCAGGTTTTGGAGCCCCGTTTCAATGTAGAAACCATGGCCCAGCTGCTGAACATCCCACCCAACAAGACGCTGCTGAGGCGGCACTTGGCCACTCATTTCAACCTCCTGGTGGGGCAGGAGGCCCAGCAGCAGAAACGTGAGGCCATGGAGTCCCCAGACTATGTCCTCCTGACAGCAACTGCCAAAGTCAAGGTAAGCCCCTTGTTCTAGGAGGGGTGGGAGGTTCCAGGGAGGCGTTTGGATCTCTGGTTCTGTGTGTGCTGGGAGGGCACTTCAGTAAGGGCTGAGAAAAGGGGTTGGTTCCTAAAGAAAAAAGCATGAGAGCAGGACCTGGCAGATCTGGGGTCGACAGTTGTGTTTGCCATGAACAGGCCACTTCTTAGCCTGTCTGACATGGACAGATAAGAGGTAGCACTTGTGTTGTCCTTCTCTTTGTACTGAGAGATGTTTGGGAGGGAGACAGTCCCTTACTGTTTACAGACTCATGGTTTAATGTGGAATTTTGACTTCATTTGGGATCTGTTAAATGGTGGTGTCCTAACAGTGGTAGAATGAGAGGACACATTGTCCTTTGAGATGCCACTGTCATGAAATTCAGAATATCTGTGTAGGAGAGCACTGAGGTTTCTTTTTGTCGTGGAAACACAAGAGGGCACGAGTAGGCCTGTTAATTCTTTGCTGATTCTCTAACTCCTTGGGAAATTTCTTTTCATTTTGAAGCCAAAGAAACTTACCTTCAGCAATTTTGGGAGCCTGAGGAAGAAGAAGCAGGATGATATGGAGGAGTATGTGTGTCCTATGGAGCTGGGGAGGGCATCTGGCAGTGGATCAAAGAAGGGCTTTAAGCCTGGCCTGGATATCCGAGTATATGATGATGATGATTTGGACAGGCTGGAGCAGGTAAGCCAGTTCTAACAATTCTGAGACTTTGAGCTGTCAGGTCTGGTGGGAAAACCTTCCATTTCCCTTTCCATTTCTTTTGCTTTGGCCCATGAAGGCCGTGACTTCTTGCTGTCACACAGCATTAGTGACAAAAGGGTCTGCTCCCAGGGAGGTTGAAGCTGTGAATGCAGCACCTTTAGGGCCTGCTCTGGAGTAACTCTTCTCTCCTGACAGGCCATGCTTTTCCTTTGGTCTGAACATCTCAGGTGTACTCAGTAAATTGTATGCTGGACTTAATTGTCACTCTGTCATACCAGGACAAGAGGAGATGGCTTCACACTGACAGAGAGTGGGTTTAGATCTTAGGAGGTTTAGGATATTAGAAAAATGTTCCTCCCTGTGAGGGTACTGAAGCCCTGGCACAGGGTGCCCAGAGAAGCTGTGGCTGCCCCATCCCTGGCAGTGTCCAAGGCCAGGCTGGATGGGGCTCTGAGCAGCCTGGGATAGTGGAAGGTGTCCCTGCCCATGGTAGAGGATTGGACTGACATGATTTTTAAGGTCTCTTCCAACCCGATCCATTCTGTGATTCCACTCTATGATACAAATAAGTTATTAATTCATGAATCATTCTCTCTTTGTTATAGATGGAAGATTCAGAAGGGACAGTGAGGCAAATAGGAGCATTTTCTGAAGGCATCAACAACTTGACAGTAAGTCTCTGTGTGGGGTCTGTGCAGTAAGGTCTCTGGTGCTGTGGAATGGCTGTGAACCCCTTGGCAGTCATGGTAAACATAGTGTCACTGAGGTCCTTTGGGTCTTCTGCAGGGACAGAGGGCACAAGAAAACCAAGTGGCTCAGGAAGGTACCTGCCCATCCTGGTGGGGAGGTTTGGTGGCCTGTGCTGGCTCCCCACACGGCAGGGAGGGCAGGGGACACAGCCCCCATTGCCCATGGGCAGTGGGTTTGCAGCTGGCTGCATTTTCTGCGTGGAAGCCCCGAGCCACTGGGGCCAGCAGACAGCAGTGAGCAGGATGGGTGAAAACCTCCCTCAGCAGAACAAAGCAGTGGCTGGCAGGCAGTGTTTGCTGCCCAGCACAGGACAGGTGACTGACTCCAGTTGTGAGGATCTTTGACTCTGCCCTCCTTTCCTTTCCAGCACATGCTGAAGGAAGATGAAATGTTCAAAGACTTTGCCACTCGCTCTCCTAGCACCAGTATAACAGATGAGGACTCCAATGTGTGACAGTCACCACCAGGCACTGACAAAGGCTTGTTCTCCTGCGTGCAAGGACATCCCTGTTCCACATAAGGGGCAGCAGATCATGGACTTTGCATTGCTCTTGCTTCTGTTTGTTAGAAGTAACACTGAGGGGTGGAGAACTTTAAAGAGAAAAGGAGAAAATACAAGGTGCCTACGTAAGTTGCCATAAAAACCACCCAGACACTGGTGAATGGTAATCATTTTAACTCTATTTAATGTACAAACTGGTGATATGTTTCAGAGTGTTGCATTGAAATTGATGTGGTATGATAGTGCTCCTTTTGCTTATTCATGGCCTCAGATAATCCTTTATACTGTTTGAAAAGAACAAGGTGTCAGGTAAAAGTGTTGCATCTGTAGATACCGTGCATCAGCTCTCTCTGCACTCTCAGCTGAAAAATTGAAGTTACTGCTCTTTTCTAGGTGCTTTTCTTTGGCACAAACACCAGTTCAGCCCTATCCAATGTAGGATTTTTGTCATCTGTGCCCTGTGTAAGCTCCCCGGTAGCTCTTGACTGTTGCTCCTATTTTTATACTGTTTTATAAAAAAAAAAAAAAAAAAGAAAAAATAAGTATATGAAGTACGTATAAAAGCAAAAATTTAAATTTTGTGAGATAGAATGATGGAAAGTTGCAGGTGTGCGAGGGAAGGGGAGAAGGTTGTAAAAAAATTATGCCAGTTTGCAAACCAGCTGGTTACTGGGAAAGGCAGGCTGACCTTTGGAACTGTTTGCTTTCGTTGCTTTTTACTGAGTGCACAGTTTAATGATTTTCCATTAGAGATGAAACAATTCTAAAGCATGTTTCTTCTAGCAGTGACTCATCCAGAAACTGCACATTTTAAAGTGTCTTCTTTCTTGTCCCCAGCAGCAGTAGTTAGTGCATTCAACGAGGTTATTAACACTTCCATGATTTTAAAAATTTCCTTAAAATTGAGAGTACTCCCTGCATATGGAAGGGATATTTCTGTGCTGTGACTAATGTGAAGATGGTGTAGTTGCAAAAAAAAAATAAAGTTATATAGAGAAATGTATAGGAAATATATTATTTCATATTATTAAGCCTAAGGTGGGACTTTTCCTCCAAAATTCAGATATCAAATGTGTTACTCATCATTTTATCTTCTTAAAGCACAGCTCCTCTGCTCTTGAGGATCATCAGGTTTTAAAATTCCTAACTAGCCAGTGGGAATCTTGTGTCAGACTTCCAGTATTGCAAGGTGTCCTAGCCAAAAGCAAACAAACAAACAAGCAGAAGTAACTTTTCATTCCAGTGGTCATTTGTATGGTGTTGAACGTTGCATGTATTTTAGCAGAATGGCATGAAGCTGCTTTGCTCTGTAAAGGCAAACAAAAGTCCAGCTGGAATTGTTCCTTGCAGTGGTGTTGCTTTGCCAAGCGTTTGTCACTCGTTTTGTCGCTCTCCTTGCTGGCAGTGAGACCATTCCTGGTGTGTGCACCCTGTGCAGGGGATTTGGGGTTTGTGCTGACTGTGTGGGGTGTTTCTAAAACACTACTAACAAAGCTAGGAAAGGAAGAAAGGTTCTTCCCAGGATTTTCAGGGAACTCCCCTCAGATCAGAGGCATATTCCAGCATTAGAATTATGTAAACTGGTAACCTGGGCCTTTGAAGGATGTGCAGTGTAGGTGATTATTGATGTACCAAGATGCAGAATTTAATGTGGGCAGGTTTAGGGTGTAGATGCTTGGGATGTGGATTCAGGCCTCTCTTTCTGTGAATACTCTGCAATATTATTATTATTTACATGGAAGTTGAACGTGTGGAAGCACTGGGAAATGTAGTGCAGGCTTCCAAACAAAAATGTTCCTCTGGATGGCTCTCACTAGTCACTGGCTACTAGACAGGACTGGGTATTCACAGGAGGTAAAACGGGAGCTATTGACACAACACTGTGCTGAAATAGCCACAAACACTCTCCAGTTTCTCTGGAGTGCTATCAGTGATCGTTTATTTAAGTGCAGTGTAAGCAGCATTCTGCTCCTAACAGCCCTTTCTGGCAGCCAGGTCATCCCCTCGGAGCTGCCATCTGAACCCTGGTTCTCTTACGGGGTGGGGACACGAGAGGTGATGAAGTCAGGAGGTTTTTATGTGTGTATGTGTGCACACTGTCCATACTGTCAGGGTGTTTAACTGGTTTGGAGAGGGCAAACTGTAACTGCTGTGTATTGCCATGTGAAATCAAATAAATTCTGTGGAAAATGCCAAGTGCTTCTGGAAGCTGGTTCCCTTTTTCACATGTCCTCTTTTTTTTTTCCTTTTAATTTTTCAAGGAAGTTTGTTCTGTTCTATTCAAAAAACAAAGGAGGGAAAAGGGGCAAAATCACACATTCTTTTGTTGACTCAGTAATTCATTTGTGAGTAGTGCCTGCAACAGGGCTTGACTATCAGCTAAGAAATCAACTATATCAAGACTTTTCTGGGATCCAGATTTGAGCCACCTTGGGTCGTTTGGTGTGAAGTGGCATCATTATTGCTCAATGTGTGCTCCACAGGGAGCCCTCCCAGGGTGCTCTGTCCCTTCTTGCTGTGAAAGAGACTCTCTGGTCCCAAGTGTTAATCTCCCTTCTCTGAGAGAATAAAAGAAAAAGGTGGTTTCATCTCCAGGCAACACCCTGTGCCAAAAAAATGGTTTCTCTGCAATAGTCCTGGAAAGGAGATCCAAGGAGATAAGATCAGACTAGAATGAGATAACATCAGCCGAAGCAGTGGTGCCGGAATTAACAATAAGGAAAACAAGCAGAGATGAATTCAGTAAGTGTGAAAGCTACAGGGCCTGTTGGGCTGGTCCCTGCTCAGTCAGCTGTGGAGAAACACACCCAGGAGAAAGCCCTGCAGGCTCACAGAGCTCAGCTCTGCCATCACCTTCACCGGGAAGGCTGCAGGTATCCATGTGCAGCTGAACAGCTCTGGCTGAGCACAGCACCTGCAGAGCCTTTGCTGGAAAATAAAGGTTTGTCCCCGGGGAGATCTGCATGTGGAAACGACCTCCTCCAGCAGAGAAAATGGGCCAGAAAGTCTCCCAGGAGGACAACCAGGAGAGCAAGGCTGAAACTCTGGCCATCTGTGAAGTCTTCAGCCAGGGTGTGCTCCACGCATCTCAAAGGCTGAAGGACTACCTGGGTTTTGTGGATCCTCAAAGCAAATTCCAGCCGGCCACCAACACGCTGAGCGAGATCTTCCTGGTCAACTTCATCAGCTTCTGCGTGGGAAAAGGCGTGGAGGAGCAGATCACCACCAGCAAAATGACCAAGCAGCAGTCGTCCCTGTTCGGGGTGGACTGGGTCTGGACTGTGTGTGGCTCTGACAAGCAGGTGAAGCTCCAGATCGCCGTGCAGGCTTTGCAGCCGGCCGAGCTGTTCGGCGGCGAGGGCCCTGCCCAGGAGTGCTGCCGGGAGGCCGCGCTGGCCGACGAGTGCTTCCAGAACATGAGCAGGTTTGAGAAGCTGGCCGAGTTCTGCCGCCTGGTGGGACGGGACTGCCTGGGCCTGTTCGTCATGTTCGGCGTGCCAGGGAAGCCCAAGGACATCCGAGGAGTCCTGCTGGACAGCCTTGCCAAGGAGGAGCAGAAATGCCGCCTGTCGGGCAGGAATGCGCTGCGGCAGTTTGTCACCAGCACCGACAGCTCCCTGCCCACAAAAGACATGCTGGAAAATTGCCTGGGCACCAAAAACGGGCTGAAGGACGTGGGCAATGTGTACATAAACTTTGTGTGAGCAGCTGGGCTGTGCAGGGCTCGGCTCTTCCCCTCTCACTTTCCTCCCCACTCTCCATTCCCTCCACCTTCCCCTGGACCCATCGTGTTCCCTTAGCTCCTGCAGAAGCCAGGCTGAGTCAGCCTCTCCAGGTTTTAAAACAACAAGAGGGACATGCCAGAAAAAAGTGTTTATAGAAGGCACGACGCTTTTCCAGAACATTTTGTTCGCCAGACATTAAGTTCTGGCTGGAGCTGCTGAAAGTTTTATCAGCCAGAGCTCTGGGGAGGTCCTGGTGGATTTGACTCAGAGCCTTTGTTTGCTGTGTGGCAGACTTTTTTCTGTCCTAGGTGGGTGAGTTCTGTAATCATGGAAATGTGCTGGT
Source organism: Acridotheres tristis (assembly GCA_037013685.1). NCBI lineage: Eukaryota > Metazoa > Chordata > Aves > Passeriformes > Sturnidae > Acridotheres > Acridotheres tristis. The sequence goes on from CM072885.1 coordinate 65,057,363, forward strand.
GCTGGTCAGAAAAGTTGCAATGAGTGTGAAGGACAGTACCAGGCCTTAAAATGGCTGATTTGAAGGAATGAGCTGGTTTCAATTAAGAGGAAAAGCCCTTCCCAGTGCTAGAAATGGGTTCTGAGAGAGAGACTTTTTAATTACCTGCCCCCTAATTGGTGCCAGGCTCCACAGGGCCTTGGGGCTATGAACAAAAGGCAGGGCTGGAGCCAACTGCAAAGCTTTTCTCACTGAGTGGCTGTGTCAGGGCAAGGTGTGGCAAAAGCTAGGGGCAGGTGTTGAAGAACACTTGGGGAAAATTGAGCAATGGGGACAAAATCCAGGCCTGATGTGGGTGGGACCTTTTCACAGCAACAGAGGCAGCCCCGGACCATTCACAGCAGAGAGCAAATCTGGAGGAGGCAAGATTATTTCACTTGGAATTTCTTTTCAGTAGCTTAGCAGCTGATGGTATTTATGGACTTGATTTATTCTATTTCCCTCAGCTTTTACTGGACTAACTGAGGCTTTAAGATTATACAATTACAATTACTTGCTTTACTGTTAACCAGTGAAGGAGGACCTGATCCATATTCAAACTGGTAAACTCACTTTGGTTATAGCTGTTTGAATAGTCTTGTCAGTGCAAAACTCATCTGCCTCTAATTTTAATATAAATTCAGTCATTTAACAATAAAAATAATTTTGAAAACACATTCATCTTTCACTATTTACTATTCGAGTTTTAAGATGGGGGCAGCTGTGAGAGCTGAGAATCAGAGGCTGTTATTAAAGAGCCATGAAAAAGAGCCTAAAGAGGCTGAGGCATCAGTGCCACACAAGTGTTTGCAGCATTCCATAGCAGAGCCAGGGAGTCTGAAACGGGAACTGAAATAAAAACGAAACAGAGAACTGTGACATTTTTGCTGAGTCACAAACGTAGCTGGGTTTGGAGAAGGGTGACCTTTCAGTCCTGAAACAGTTCATTGAGATAGAATTGTTTTTAAAGATCTGCTGTCACTGTATTCTGTGTGTGGCTGGATTTGGTGGGACAGAGGAGACAGTTCTGGTGTGTTTTATAGAGAACCTGCATAGCTGTGGGGGATTGGGGGTTTTTTTGCCTGTTTAAACTAACAGAATAATGAACACTGCAGCAGGATTAATACTGATTTATAAAAGACCTGCAAAAACTTTTATTTTGCATTAAGCTGGTGTATTATAACTAGTGTGACTTTACCTATCCAGTTCTTTAGAAAAGCTGGCTCACTTGAAAACTGGGCTTTTTTTCCTTTGCATGCTTTCTCAATGATAGAAAGGGAAGGGGAAAAGCAAAATGTCTTGCCTGGATAGAGTTTGAACTATTAGAGTTGCACACTGAGGCGGTTGCTGATTTGATTTGTGTCCCTCAGAGGATTCTCAGAGATGTCACTTAGGCTTGGTGTGTTATTCTGAGAGCTGGGTTATGTTGCCCAGGCTGCACCACACTGGCCCTTTCCCTTGTGGGCTTTAGCTCAGGCCTCTCAGCCATGGTGGGAATTGGTCAGGGCTCTGGATTCTGGCTAACAACAGTGAAAGTATTTAACCATGTAACTCTTGACTGTGTTCATCCACTCAGCCAAGCTGGAGCCTCAGGTAAGGTGGCTCACAGCATACCCAGGCTTCTGTGACTGCACATGCTGAGGGACCAGGTAAGGTGCAGCTCCCAGCCTGTGAAATCCCAGGGCAGTTTGTGTGGTAGCATGACACAGTGTTTATCCTGGGTTCTGAAGAACCTGCAATTAACACCTTTGTCCCTTGGCAGTGTTTTCTGCTCCAGTTTCCCTCTGAACACTCGCTGCTGGGGAGAAGCCCTGTCCCTGCATGGGATGGAAACTCCTCCATGTCTCACCAAGAGGTTCAAAGCCCCTTTGGTTTTCTGGGAGCCCTCGATGAACTCGGCCTCGCTCGGGTCAGCATTCCCTGTGCCCTGAGAAGGGCAGGGAAGGACACGCTGTGAGAGCATCCCCTTTGGGAAGGTTCCATCTGCCTGCCCTGCAGCAGGCACAGCACAAATGGGTGCTGAGACCAGAGCTGCTGAAAGTGAGGGGTTCAGGGAAAGGCAAACTCCCTCTGTGTGCCAGGGGCTCCGTGAGCTCTGCCTGAGGTGCCCCCGGAGCGGCTCCTCCCGAGCTGCTGTGCCTGGATCCGAGGCTGTGCCAGGGCATCGATCCCTCCCTGCTGGGCTGGGAGCTGAGGTGTCCCCCTGCCTTCATCCCCTGTGCCCCCCTGTGCTCCCCGTTTGTTCCTGCTGCTGCACTGCTCCTGCTGGCCCTTCCTGCTGGTTCTGCCTCCCTTTCTTCCTTTGGCTGAGCTCTGGGAATGCCTCTGCAGCCCTCTGGAGCTGGGTGAGGAGCAATGGGATGTCAAACAGGGGTGCAGTTCAGGATTTGCTGTGAGGACAGAAACCCGAGGGACCGAGGTGAAAGCAAGCCTGGGCTGGGCACAGCTGGGAGCCCAAATCCCAGGGCCTGCTGCATTTCCCAGGAGGATGCACAGGAGTGGGCAATCCAGGTGTGAGCCGAATGCATCCCTCTGCAAGCACAGAGCTGCTGGGTCTGGCTGTGCACTGTCCTTTCCTATGGGACAAGTGACCCCTGCTCATGGACGGCTGGAAAATAACCCAGGTGGGGTGGGAAGGAGCAGAGCTGAAATCAGCAGAGCTGCCTCAGGTCAGAGGGCATTGGCACTGACCAGTGATGGAGATTTGCTTTTGGCCACCTTGTCTTTGAGCACAGCAGGTATCACTTGGAAAATGGCCAGAGGATGCATTAAATGCCTCTCTTCTCCCCCTGCTCCTGCCTGTGACTTTGCACTGTCCTTGTTTCCCACCGTTTCCTTTGCCATCTCCTGTGCTAACGTGGCTCCAGACTCCTCGTGCTCACCAGAGCTGGAGCTTTATCAATCAGGGTCTGCAAACAAGGGACAGAAAAACACATTTGTTCTCAGGAGCTGGAAATAGCCTCCCTGAAAGGCAGGGATCCATGGGATGGTAGCTCCCAGCCTGGATGTTTGTTCTGGGCTGTGAGGGCACCTCGGGACACCCCAAGGAGCAGGAGGCGATTGGAGTTGCTGATGAAATCCTGCAGGGGCACAGCACCCACTGGCCAGCCCCGTGTCCATCCCTGCCTGCTCCCAGCTACAGCCAGGGATGGATCAGGAGGAGCAGCCAGCAGAGTTCTGCCAGCCCTGGCTCCCACTGCTCCAGGTGCCAGCTCCTGTGCCTTGGGTGGATCCACACTGAGGAGTTGAAGAACCAGAGGTCAAGTGGGATTAGATGAGCTCTGCTCTCCCTGCAACCCTCCAGCTCTCCATAGGAGCCTTCCTCTCCTAGAGGTTCCAGTTTAACTGAATGGTAGTGGGGAAAGAAGGAACAAGCCCTGGAATTCTGCATGATGGGTGTTCAGGCAGGCCTGAGCATAAATCGGCGTTTTTGTACAAATGTGTGCAGTCCCTCAAGGGCTTGCAGCAGGTGCTAAATCCCAATCATCCTTCCAAAAACCCAACCCCGAGGCACCTCCTGGCTTCCAGCATGGGGGGATATTCCAGGGGGAACAATGGCTGGGGTGGCCCCTGGTGCAAAGCAAAGGTCATCAGCTCAGGGCAGGGGCTTGGAAAGGGCGCCCTCCCCAACCCACCCCCCTGACCCCCTCCCACCCGCCGGACCCGTCCTGAGGAGGGGTCCACCCTCACCTACCCACGGCCCCTTCCCTCCCTGACGCCCAGCCCCGACCCCCCGGGACCCCCAGTGTGATGTGAGGAAAGCCGGAGCCCCGGCGCTGTCGGGCCGTGTGTTGGACCGGAATGGGGGGGTCCCGCCGAGCGGGTCCGGCCCCGTGTGGGGACTCCAGCGAGGGCAGGGGGCGCCGGGCTCCGGCCCTCTGGGCTTTATTCTCCGGCACCCCGAGCCCCGCGGCTGCGGGGGGAAAGGAGGAGAGCGGGAATGGAGAACAGGAATAGGGAAGCACAGGGAGTGGCCGACAAGGACAGAGGGCGGGAGGGAGTCGGGGTGTGCGGGCAGCAGGGGAGAATTGAAGGGAGGTTGAGGGGAAGGAGGGGGAAGATGTTGAGGGAAAGGTATGATGAAGAGCGAACAGGAGGAACCGAAGTGGGGGGGAAGGAAACATGGAAGAAGGAGGGGGAGAACTGAAGGCAGGGGGGGAGGATCTGGGGGGGACTGGGAGCAGAGGGGAGCCGGGGTGGGGGGGAAGGAAAGACGGAAGGAGGTGGGAGAGGATAAAGGGATAGGGCAGGGCTGGGGTGTGTAGGGGGACAGGGAGGGGAGAAAGGAGAGTTATAGAGGAAAAGAGATACGGAATAAAAGAGACGTAAAAGAAAAGAAATACAGAGAGATATAGGGCCCGGCCACAGCCTCCCGCTCCGAGCGCCGAGAGGCAAATGGCTCCAAAGACAATTCCTGGGGCTTAAATCCCCTGGGCCCCGCCCCCGCAGCCGCTCTGGGGCCCCGCGCACCTGTGCCGGCCCCGCCCTTCACACCTGTGCCAGCCCCGCCCTTCACACCTGTGCCGGCATCGCCCATAAATGCCGGCGGATTCTCAACCCCGGCTGCAGCAGGACCGGCGTTCGGAGCCCTGTGCAGAGCCCAAGGCGCTGAGGTGGGGCTGGTACCGGGGTTCGGGCTCAGGAATTCAGGTCCGGGTCCTGCCGGCGTCTGCTGGGGGTCTCGGGCCGAGCCACTTCTTTCTCGGCGGGCAGGATGGGGGATTTGGGCTGGGATGGGGTCCGGGATGGCCGCGGGCGGGAGGAGCCGCTCTGGGACGGGCGCTGGGGTCGAGCCTGACACAGGGCTGCAGTCTCGTAGGTGATCCAGGTATGGTCCCACTGGGGCTGCGCTGGTGCCAGTGCTAGTGCTGGTACCGGTGCCGGGCGGAGGGCGGCGGTTCCCGGAGCAGGCGCTGGATCGCGGCTGGAAGCGGGCGGGGCGCGGGGACCGCCCGTGCCGGCCCCGGGACCCCCCGACGCCGCCGCTCCCTCAGCGCCGCCCGCCCCCTGGGGCGCCCCCTGGCGGACACGGAGCGGCGGTGCGAGCGCAGCGCCCCCTGCTGGGCACCGAACCGGAGACACCGAACCGAGCCCCGGGCCCAGCACCTGCCGGGCGAGACCTGATGCTCTCCCTCCTCTCCCCCATTCTCTCTGTGGCTCGCACTTTCCAATGGAAAAACCTCTGGCCATGAACCAAGTGAACCCTCAGGACTTATCCCGCACATTTCTTCTAGAAAGGAACATGGAATGAGCATCTTTACTGCTGTTGTGTAAATCCTGAAAAGGGTGGGAAACCAGAGTTATGATAAAAGTTTTTTGCTGTCATGCCAGGTACCAGCCAGTTCTGCTCTAGAGCCATTCTAGGAGCTGGTGTGCAACAGCAATAACAGAAAAGAAGGAGCTGCATTAGCATAAGAATTCCCTTGCTGGCAGCAGCTGTTCCCACCCCAGGCAGGACTTTCTTCATGACTCTGAGATTGGCTCAGGCGCTTGGAGCAGGGTGCTAAGAAGGCCAAGATTCTGAATTCAGTCCCCACATGGGCCAATCACCACCATTTGACTTGATGATCCTCCTGGCTCTTTCCAACTCAGAGTCTCCTGTACTCTGGAAATAAAAGTTAAACAGTTTTCACTGGCTTTTTAAACCCAAAGTTCTTCTGGAGAGTGTCAGGGCTGGTCCAGCCTGCAGAGGGGCGTTTGCTGCAGGTGAGTGTTCACAGCCCAAAATCACAGCAGGAGCTGAGGCTGGGGCTGTTTCTCAGGCCCAGAGCTGCACGGAGCCCTCGGTGACTGCCACTCGCTGCCAGGAACGTTCCTTGGTGTTTCCTCAGTGTGTCTCAGCTGGCTGGGAATGCAGGGCAGGAGGAGGCTGGGAGCCCCAGAAAAGGAACCAGCACCTCTTGTCCTCGGTGTTTGCAGGGGAGGAGCTGTGCCTGCAGTGTCCTGCCCGTGGCACACAGCGTGCCAAGCACACATCCCGGGGATGGGCACTGGGATTCCTGGGCAGTGCTGGGATGGATGTGGATAAAGGGCTGCCCACAGCTCCTGGGCCAGGGGCTGCCCTGAACAGGCACCTGGAGATGCTTCAGCCTGGACAGACCCCACTGACACCCCAAAATTACCCCAAGGAACAGCTGGCAGTACCTGGGAATGTCAGCAGGGTGGGTTTGCAGAGGGGCTCAGACAGCAATTCCTGGTGCTGACCTCCCAGAGCTCCTGCACACTCCCAGGTATGTCCCACCCACCCCAAATACCTTCCCTTCCAGCCTGGAGACATCATCCATCAGCACTGTTAAAGCCAAGGGAATCTTCCCTCATATAGAAACTAAACCCCAAGCAGTAGCCCTCAGAGATGCCTTAAAATGAAAGGTTAGAGGTGAAAGAAGTTTTGTTTGGATGAAGTTCGGAGTTTTCAGGGAGCCAGCTGGAACTACAGAACTGATGGAAGGCTTTCACAGGTAGGTCCCACTGAAGGTGTGCTGAAAGCAGGGATGTGCATCCCTTTCCTCAGGGAAAAGAACTTGCAGAGGCCACTCCTGAGGCTCTGAAATGAACTCAGCTTCTGCAGGGAGAGATGTCCTCCCCTGGGCACAGGAGCTGCCTCAGCACAGCCGGGAGTCTGTCCAGCCACTTCCTTCTCCTGATTAAAATATCAACTGAAACCTGAGCTGGAGGGGAGGGAAATGACAGAGGTCCCTGGAATTCAGCCGAAGTGTCCCCCAGGGACATCGGCAGGGGTGGGGGATGAGGGTTATAAATAGCAAATTCTATGGAATATAAACCTGTCCTTGTCCCAGTCCCACTGAGCTTCCCTGGAACCTCTGCTGGTTCCTGACACAGCTGGTGTTCAGTGGCAGCTCTGCATGGGAATATCCAGGCTCCATGAGGCACTGCCAGGTTATTCCAGCAGGAATTCAGCAGGGAATTTGGGACTGTGGGTATAATTCATCTGAACTAGCAAAGCTGATACTGAACCCCAAATCTGGGCACCACAGAGAGAACAATCTTTGTGCTGCCGTGTCAGCTAAAGCCCCTGGGCTGAGAAATTGCAGCAAATGTATGGAATGATCTAAATCCCAGCCAGCATCTCCCAGAGGACCAATCCAAGTCCCAGGGTGGGAGCTCGTGTCCTTCCCCTGCTGCTGGAGGGAAAATTCCGCTGCGGGCTGGTCCCGGCTGGGCGGGAGCTGAGAGCGGGAGGGGCGGGAGGGCGGATCGGCTGCCCGGGAAGCGCCGGGGATGAGGCTGCTGGAATCTCATCTGAACCGACTCCAAGCATTCTTTACCTGCAGGAGCCGGGAGCCAAAGCAGATCCCTCCTGGCCAGGCTGGGGGGCAGCAGCTGGATCCACTCTGGGGGAAAACAGCCTGCCTCTGCCAGGAGCTCTGACTCTGCTTTTCCTGCCAGCTCCTGAGCAGTGCCAGGGCCGCTGTGAGGGAGTTCAAATAAACCCCACAGCCCACAGAGTGAATAATCCCAGCAGAGAAATTGTCATTAAAAAATTAAAGATCTGTTAAAAATGCTATGGCATTACTGTAATGGAGCTCCCAGGAGCCTTCTTAGTGCTCTTGGTTCCATTTTTATGTATTTTTAGTCCCTCAATGGGCAGCTTGTAGAATTTATTCTGGGACTTAGAGGTTTAGCAGGGTTGGCTTTGGATTGACCTTGACCTCTGGTCCCACTTTGTGCAAACACAATTTGGGCCAAGGTGGGTGATCACCTCAGCTTTTCCCTCCAAAATATCCCCTAATTCTACTCCCTGCACTGCCACAGCAGGAAATCTCTAGGGGGGATAGAAACTCCCAGGATGCACAAAATGCAGCATCTGTCACCCTGATCCTGCCTAAACTCAGCCTGTGGGGCCAAACCCCTCCAGATAAACTCTGACCTGGCCTGGATCAGTCTCAGATACTGCCCCAGTTCTCATCTCCAGCTGCTCCCAGGGCTGCCCCACATTCCTGACAAGGTGCCAAAGGCCCCTTGGGACAGGGCTCTCTCTGTGTCCCAGGCTCTGGGGACTGCAGGGACCAGGGCAGGTCCCTCTGGGTTTGGGACACTGGGGACTCACTCCACACCATGGGCAGGACCAGGGCCTTTCCAGTGCAGGCCAGCAGGGCTGGAGCCTGTGGGGTTTGGCTGCTCAAACACCAAAGCTCTTGGTAAAGGAAGGACAAGTTAAGTGGGTTTTCCTGTCCTGAAAGAGAAGAGAAAACAGAAATTAAATCCACTGTGGAAGGCATAGGCTCCTGGCTTTCCCACTTCTGTTCTGATTGCTCACTGTAGGGTTTTATTCATAAGAAATGAGAGGTGGTACCAAATCAAAATGCCCTTTCTCAACATTTTTTCATACATGAAAAGGATGCCCATTTTTTCTTACTGCATTCTTTGCCTAATTTTAACAGAACCATTTTCATTCCAGGCCTCACTTGTGAGTTATTCCATGCTTTTCCATTGGCCTTTGGACAAAGGAGGGGAAGGATCTGTTCCACGTGGGTGTCATCCAACAGGGAATAGCCCCTGTGCTATCCCCAGCCTGGGCTGAGCAAGCTGCCTCACCTTCCCCCATTCTGGTTTCTGGCTCCAGTCCAGTCTGAGTTTTCCCCTATTTTCCATGTCTAGAGACAGGAAGTTTTCCTGTCAGGGTGTAACTGAAACTGCACACTGATCTGGGGGGCTGTGCCTGGGATTGCAGCAGGGAATTAATTGTTTTACAAACAGAAGCTATTCCAGGGAGCAGCACTGACAAGGTTGGGAGCTGCTGCTTCACCACACGGTGTCAGCAAAAGAGAGAAAAAACAAAATGTGTGTCCAAAAACAAGGATAAAATTATTCCTCCTGCTTTTAGTGGGATCAGAGCTTATTGTGCTCTGGAATGACAAAGAACTTTCCCCTCAGACCCCCAGAGATCCCTTGAGAAGCCAAAGTGCAGCAGGGAAGGAGGGAAGGAAAGGCACCTCTGCCTCACCTGCTGGGGACAGCACGGGTCCAGCTGCTCCTGGGGACTGGGAATGTGTCTGGAGCCAAAAGCACCTTCCCAGGCTGGAGAGAATTTCCTGAAGCACCACTTCTGGGAAGCAAAGAGTTATGGAAGAAATGGAGTGGGAATTTACAGTAACAATCATAATGGTATTGGGAAAGAGCAACAGGAACAACAATAATTCTAAGGAAGGGGATGCTGAGCTTTGAATGGGGTTTGAGTGAGGCAGCAGCTCCTGGGAGCTCTAAAGCACAGCTCTAGTCTGGGATTACAGGAGCAGTGCAAACTCCCACTGTCCAAGCCCTGGATTTGCCTCCTGCCAGCACTCAGCACCTCGGGCATGTTTGGGTGCAAGGGCTCCAGTGCTGCTGCCTCGAAGGATTGGGGAAATGGGTATGGAACCCCCTCCCCCAGGGCTGGCTCTGAGCTCTGCCTGGGGAAAGCATTTGGCACCCCTGGCATTTCAATGACATCAGTTTCCATCGTTTTGGAGATACACTGAATAAACCCAGGGCACATAAATAAACCTTTGTCCATAAGGACAGCCCCAAGGAATACACAATTATTCCTATGCCTGGTCAAACAAACCAGCAGCCAGTTTTACAGGAGAGACTCCAGACTCTTGTCTCCCTCCATGGCTATAAAACACTCTGGAGTTCATATAAGCTTGTCAGGATTTAGATACTTCATTTAAATTCCATTCATACTAAGGCATTGGAAGTGTCCTAAAGGCACCTCCTGTCATACTTGAATTTTAAGCTCTCTACCACTGATAAATTTGGATGTCCTTTTGTTAGGAACACTCCACCTCTGCTTCTTTAGGTGTCTCCATGTGGGAGATAAAATAAATGTGGACAAAAGTTTGGAATACTGCTTCCAAGTCAAGTTCCCTGCTAGGAAATGACTCCAGCTCTCTGGTACCTCAGGCTGTTTTACCACAGCCTGGCCCTTCAGGGCTGCAAACTCCGAGCTACACAACTTGGGAGCTGGCAAGTAAGAGCAGCTGAGGTCTCATCCCAGCTGGACACAAAAACAGGGATTGGGGCTGCATTTGGATACATGCAGGCAGGGTTGGGCCACTTCAGGAAGCTTCAATCCCTGTTGTTCAGAGATTCCATCAGGGATAACCTTTTCACAAATCTCTTTTAAGGCACATTAGAACCTGAGTAAGAAAATGAACTCCTTTGTTCAATTGGCCTCACACCCCAAATTCCACCAGCACAGACAAGTCCCTCTCCCTGGAAGGCAACGTCTCCTACCTGGCCCTGTGCCTTCCCCAGCCTTTGGTGGCCTCTGTCTCCATCCTCCCACAGCCCCTCATCTTCCTCCTCATCACTCCTGGCTTCCTCATCCTGTGGAGCAAACACAGGGACAGTCACCAGCCTGCTCACCCCAAACCTGGGCAGCAGGGATGGGCTGGTGGGACCTTCTGGATGGTCACCCCTCTGCTGGACACCATCCCTGCCCTGCAGTCCATTCCTGTTCCTGGCTTGGCATCTCCTTTTAACATCTTTGGGACATCAGAGATTCCCCCAAGGCAGTAGGCAAAGCTTCTGCTCCCACATCCTCTGCCTCCCAAAGGACCAAGGAAAGGAACTTCCCTCCTTCATCCCCAGAATAAATCCTGGTGCTAACTGGGTAAATGTATGTGTGTTCTTGTTTCTGTCCTCCATTACAGAGCACAAGGGAAAGGTTGAGAATGAGGAGGTTGGGGGGGTTTTGGTTGGCAGTTTGATTGCTTTTACAGTTATTTTACAGTTACTTTTCTGTTACCAACCATAAATTGCGTGTGTTCTATCTCCCTTCACAACCACTGCAGTGCCCATGAACTATCTGGGGTTAATTCTACACTGACCTATAAAATATACCCTGCTTTTCCCTATGCTTTTGCTTCAGAACTGATCAGCCTGAGACAAGGCAGGGAAGACCAGACCATTATAATTTCCTCTTCTTTTGATGTGTCTGTAACACAGCAAGAAAGCAAAGTTCTTCTCCCAAATCCATCACATTTGGAGCCATGAGAACAGTTGGATTTAAAAGATGCTGCTTCACACTAGTGGTTATCAGATGGGTTTTCCCATCTGGCAGCACAGAGATTCTCCACTTTGGAGCTCAGATGCTGCAGCAGCCGGCTCAAGTCTCAGCCTTCAGTTCTCTACTAATATTTAGGGGAAAATCCTATGAGGAAAGATGGAAGTGCAAACTAACTTTTGTATCAGCACACCTGACCTTGGAGCCTTTTGTGCCCAGGTACCATTTGGCAAGGGGATTTTATTCATGCAAGACTTACAGCACTGTGCCTGCTGGAACAGGGATTCCCATCAAAATGTATGCCAAGGGCTGCTTAAAGTCAGTGGGTTTGTTATTTTTGTCTCCCCTCAAACACCACAAGCCAGAGGCTGCTGAAGTGGCCTCTGGTGCTGCTCCTTGACACAACCTGCACTGCTTAATGATGCAGAGGCACAGAAGGGAACAGGAGCATCCTCACCTTACCACAAACAATTCCTGCCAGCCAGCACCACTAATGAGGAGCTCTTTCCAGAAGTATCAGTTCTGTCAGCACAGAGTACATGTATAGAGATAGTACAGGAAGGTATTAAGTGTTTTTATGTATCCTTAATGCACAGCTGCATGCACACGTTCCACACAAGAAGAGAGAACACAACAAAACCTGCCTGAACCTTCCAATAAACCCATTCCTTACTTTTGTAAGTTTACAGATGTGGTTTGGCCAGGCAGATACAGGTCAGATCATAATGGCACATTTTAAAGCAGCCACATAACTTCAGTTCTGCTTTGAAGCCCTGACAATCACCAAGGCAAGTACGAGAAGAAGCTGTCTCAGATAGACCAGCCTAACTTGCACATCACCATTTAGCAGCTGAGGCAAAAGTTACCAGCACCTCCTTAAGGAAGGGCATGCAAATTCAGCAGTGGGACAGGGGCTTTACTGACCACCCCTAACAACACAAGATGTTTTATCACCCCTCAAAATCCTGCCTAATAGTTGGGCTCCTACTTTCTCTGATTAAAACTACTGCAAAACAGCAGACTCTCCAGTCAGAGGTATTTTGGGGGTTTTGCACCCGTTTTGAACCATCTCAGGAGATAGGGATATGTTTTTGGAACATCTGTCCCAGATTTGGGGTCTGGTCCCCTCTCCCTGCTCCCTCCACCTTGCCAGAAAAACACAAAGGACCACAAAGAAAATCAGTCAGTTCCTCAAAGGAGGAAACTCAGAGGAGTTTACAGCAACTCCCTTGTGCTCAGCAAGCCAAAGGCCTGGTTTGATGCAATCACAGCACCGACAAGAAAGTGACTAAACCTTCGCTGGTTTCAAAGCTCTTCAGGGAAAGGATTTCCACTTCACTAAAGTGTTCCTTTAAGTGGGGAAAGAAACATCAGAGAAGCCCCATTGGGATGGATTAAAGAGACAAAACCTCCAGAAGGAGCCTGCACCAAGCTCCTCATCACACACAGCCCTGCCTGTCCTCAGGCCACCCTGACCTGGCCAGTGAGCAGTGGCCAGACTTTGTCCTGCTCATACCGGGCAGCAATGGGACCAGACAGGCCGGCAGCACCACCTGGGAGCCTCAGCCTGCTGGGAATGGCTGTCACGTCAGGAATGTGAACAATTACCCTCCTGTTGCCACGGGTCACAGGCAAAGCCTCCCCATGCACCCCCACAGACATTTCCAGCGCACCCCTGGCCTTCCTGCAACGTGTGTCACACTGCACTGGCAGCACAGCCCAGACAGGGCATTTAAGTAGGAAAAAAGATGGAATTCACCACAGTTCCCTGCCCCAAGTCACATCCCTGGTTTCAAGGCTCTCCATCCCGTGTGTCAGGGACAGCAGAAATGTTCCTCACCCAGTTTCTCCTGAGCCTGGGTCTGCTGCAGACACACAGGACAAACCAACTGCAGCGTTCCTCAGCACAGCTCTTACACCCAGTGCAGCCAGTGGATGAAATCCCAGGGCTCAAGGCAGGAGATGGGCTGCCCAAGGGGGAACCTGCTCCTCAGGGCCCCCTCACAGCCAGGCAAGCAGGTGGGGCTCCTGCTGCCTTCAGGGAGGAGAGAAACACCAACTCCACACTCCTGGCATGGCAACATCAATCCTCACGTGTGAGCACCAGGGCACACCACTGACAGCCACTGTCACTGCCAGGAGCTCATCTCTGATACAGCTTCTCAAGAAGCTGTGCTAAATCCAAAACTCCACTGGGATGGGATGGGTACTCAACTCATCTAGGGAATGCTCTGGCTCTTCATTCCTTAGTGATGTGAAGAAGTTAAGAGGCCAAAATCTTTGCTGCACTTGAAACACAGAGCTGAAGAAGATTTCTGCTTTCCTGCTTTCCAGAATGCCTCTCAAACCAGCCTGCCATGCTGCCTCACTGAGAGCACCAGTTTTACTGAAACCTCTGCTTACATCCTTCACCAATGTAAATCCTCAAGATACAGCTGCTCCCTTTAATAGAGGCAATAAATCCCAAGCTGACATTCTGGGACATCTTCCTCCCCAAATCTCCACGGTGTAAGCATGGAGGATATTCCCACTCTGTGACCCATTTCTGCTGTTTACTTTTTGGAATGCAGCGACACTTGTATTGCTCAATGTGCTGCCAGAGCAATCACACAGAGCCTGCACACGGTGCTGCTGGCAGTGGCTGTGCTCGGGCCAGGACAAGGAGAGCCAGCAGAGCCTCTGAAGGCTCAGGCACAGCCAAGCCCAGCCTGAAACTCTTCCTTGTGTTCCTCACTCACTCACACGAGGGAGCACACACGTGTTACAGCACAGCCAAGCTTTAACACCAAAGCTTCCCTTCCCCCCAGGAACACCACGGAGGTGTAAAGCACCTTTTTACAGCTCCAGCTGCACCCCAGCCACGGTGTGAGCAAGCACAGCTAGTGCAGCTTTTCCAAGGCACAGCTCAAGCAGAAACAGACCTCGAGAAAATAATTACAGGATGTAAGAACCCCAGGCCTTGAATCACACCACATTTGTTAGCTCTAGATAAAACTCCTAACTGCAGTTTCACAGCACCAGTGCCTGAAGCGTCCTACCAGAACCTGAAAAGATTAAACTGGAGACTGCCAAACTCTCCCCAAAAAGGGAGAAAAAGGTTCTTCCCTGAGAGGGTGTCAAGCACTGAACAGGCTCCCCAGGGAATGGCCACAGCCTCAAGGCTGCCAGAGCTCCAAGAGTGTTTGGATGACACTCTCAGGCACAGGGTGGGATTTTTCGGTGTCTTTGCAGGGTCATGTGTTGGACTCTATGATCCTGATGGATCCCTCCCAGCTCAGAGATTCTATGATTGTATAATTAAGAAATCAATCAGCTTATCTTATTGTGACAAGATGAAGTCTAAGGATGGAACCACTCCTCTCAAAGAATTTCTATCCACTCATCTGAAAGTATTTTGCTAAATATTAAAGGCCCAGTGGTAATGCCTTCTCTGCAATACAGCCCTATCTGTAAGGCTTCTGAAAGGAGCAATGTTTGAAGTCAGAATTTTTGTTTAAAAGCACTGCATGTTACCTGAGCTGTTGTAGAGTTCAGAGTCCTGCTGCTCACCTTACAGTGCCTTCCAGGAACACCCTGATAAACCTCACTGTTACCCATTAACAGTGTTACTCAAGAGCCCATTAATTATGGGACTTTCTCTCCTTTGTGCCAAGGTTCTCTGAGTGGTGTAGGACACGTTACAGATGTTGGGTCATGTACACTTGGAATCTAAAAATGCCAGGGAAGAAAAGTTACCACCCAGACAGGATCAGCACTGGGGCAGCAACAGCCAAGGTAGAGCTTCCCCACAAAACTTTTAACCATTTCCAAAGATTGTGTGATTATTTCTGATGGTTTTGACGTGAAAACAAATGAATAATAAGTTATATGCAGTGCCCACATACCTGAGCTTACCTTTAACTGATCAGGCAGGCTGAGGTGCTGTATTCTCTTTTCTGTCCCACTTTGGATCATTAACAGAAACCCTGCTGTGAGCAGTCACTAAAATGACTTTAGCTTTTTGTGCTTGTGAGAAAGCCACATTTTCCAGCATTTTAGAAAGTGTAAGATCCACAGGAAATTCCAGAACTACAAAGCACCACAGGAAAGAAACCTGGAGTCAATCTCTGCTTTAGACCCACACAACAGCACCATACTTGACCATACCCTACAAGGGAATCCCAAAAGCACAGAAAGGATCCTCCCTGCCCCCAGAACATCAAGTGACAAATGTTCATAGGTACACAACTGTTTAGGTCGAAAAAGACCTCGGAGATCAAGTCCAGCTATAATCCAGGACCACCAAATCCAGCACTGCCCATGAGTGCCACACCTGCACATCCTTTAAACACTTCCAGGAATGATGATCTCTCCACTGCCCTGGGCAGCCTCTGCCAATGCATAATAATCCTTTTTATTTTGGCCCCAACATCCAATCTAACCCTCCCCTGGCACAACTTGAGGCCAGTTCCTCTCATCCTGTCCCCTGGGAGCAGAGCCTGACCCCCACCTACCTCATCAGGGAGCTGTAGAGTGCTGAGGTATCCCCTGAGCCTCATTTTCTCCAGGCTGAGCATTCCCAGCTCCCTCAGCTGCTCCCCAGGCCTCGTGCTTGCAGCAGGAAATGGAAAAGTTCAGGGCTCATGTGTGGACACCTTCAAAGTTCATCCCTGAAGGGCACGAGAGTGCTCTGAAGCTCTGTTTGAATCCCCAGAAATGCACATTAGCTTGGATTACAGGATCTCCCTGCCTGGAGAGCATCACACTGTGCTACCAAAATCCACAGGAATTCCACATCCCTGTTCATGTTTTTAGGAAAGGAGCCTGGAATCTGAAAGAACAAGTACTTTGTATTTCAGTTCAGTATTAGACAGAATTGCCAGCAGACTAACAGCAGGGCATCAAAATAGTATTTATTGACCTGGTTTAACCACATCCTACCATTACCTGCACCATGCCAGGAACAAACTGTCAGTATCTTACTAGAACTGTGTTGTTATACAAACAAAGATAAGCACATACTATCTCAATTGTATTCAAAAATATCTATTAATTTCACCAGAAATATTTACAAGTGACACTTTTTCTTGAAAAGGCTGCTTTAAGCCAGAAAAAAATTCCAAGTAGTAAAGGGAGAATCTAATAAATGAATTGAAATTCACAATATTTGTCATTGACTGCAAAAGAATCAAAGTTACATTTTTGGTTTTATTTTTTAGGGATAGCCAAGAACCCAAAAATATTGGTTTGAGTCTAGACACTTATATAAATCTTGTGAAAGAATTGATCTGCTGCTGCAGTAACAACAGCTACCCCATTTCCAAGCTAATCCAGTTAAAAAAACTGTTCTGATAAAGTCTGTATAATTTAAAGTTATTTATGTAGTCATTTATCTGTGTGCTACGGTATTTGCTGGTTTATTTAGAATTAATTTTTAGACTAGAAAAGAGAAAATGCATTTTACAATGGCAGAATCTCAAATTCTCAAATTTCATTTACACAAATAGATTTCTATCAGTTCTTAGCAAGTGCCTGTTTATTTCTCCCACCTTGCTCCATGATATAGCCCAAAATTCAGAAAAAGCAGAAAAGTTTATTGTAATAAAGCAAGAGAACTGATGATTTTGGCCCCATGTCTGTAAAAAAGAGATCTGAATGCAGGAAATGTTATCCAAATTAAAGGCAAAAAAATGTCTATGGAGTTAAGAGAAAAATCAACCCAAGAAGCCATTCTAGCAAATCACCCTCACCCAAAATGCATGGTTTGCAAAAGGAGTCATATTATGTATAAGATACAGAGCTGCTCTGCCAAGCAGAGGAAGCCACTTCATGTCCAGATGTGTCCTCACGAGGACAGGGTGGCTCCCCAGCAGCACAAGGGTGACATCTAGTGACAGCCACATCCATCTGTTCCCAACTCCAGCCTTCCCAAAAACCAGCCAGGGCTGCCATCCTCACCCGGAGTGAGAGAGGTTAGGGTTGTACCTACGTTTAAATGTCTGCATTTAAAAGATGCACATGTGTCAGAAATCTTTCATTACCTGAATTAAAAAAAAACAACAAACCCAAACATAAAGTAAACATGAAAAAATCTGTAATTTTAAGATACATAATCTATGCAAAAAATTGTTTAAACCTTCAATATCAGAAATAAAAAGTTCCTCTTGCTATATTAGTGCTATGTTGTTCTAATGCAACCTCTAAAGTGCCATGTTCTTGAGTAATTTGCTGTAACTGGGATACAATCCTTGCAAAAGCTGTTCCCAAAAGATCATTCTGCATAGCATTTACTTACACAGCTATAGTACAGAGAGATTTTAAAAAGTCACACACTCAAGCAGTAGAAAATTCTCCCAATCTCTCCAAAAACATAAAAAATGCTCTAGAACTTTAACATTTTTTACCAACAGACAGTGCAGTCCTCACTCTGGAGGCAAGACTATCCATTCAAACTTCTCTAGTTAGTAAAGAACCTGGGACAAGACCAAAGTGCTTTATTACAAATAGAGCATTATTTTTCTCTGGTTCTATGCACTGCTTCTCTAATAATACATTACAAATAATACAAAACAGTAATTAAGAGTTTGTTGCTCTTTTCTTATACCCTTCTCATGTTTGTGTACTGGGAAAATGAGTGTTTTTCTCAAAACACTCTCTTCTGTTTTAGGGTGATCAACCCCAATCCTTGCTCCCAGAACTGTAGGCTTCATTTTCACCTTTGACTGCAAAAATTGCACTGCTGAGAAGTGCAAGGAATCACAAACTGCATCATTTGAGAATTACAATACCTTATTTTACAACTGTAGTGTGTGCAAACAAATATTTCAATTAAATTTAATAGTTACAAGTATTCTCAAACCATGTAGGTACAGTAGGTTCTACAGAAAGTATCATGGATAACCAATATTCTGAAACTTGAAACAAAAACAATAAATAAAAGTTTGAAGTATTAAAACTAAGAAAAAGTAATCCTGTACATTGTACAGTACCTTTTGGTTAAAGCTTCTTAGCAAAAATATACTAATGTCTTCTAAGCATTCCAGTTACAGATGGTTCAATATTAAAATTTCAAGGTTTCCTCATCATGAAAAAAATATTGCATTTGTCCGTAGGTGCAGCAGAAGATGTCTCTCTCTCTGAACAAGGCTTCAGTCTTTAAAAATCCAGAGACAGCAAGTCTGAATTGAAAGGAACCATTACAAAACTCCAATACAGTACTGAGGATGTAGGGCTGTTGTGCATGAGGGCTTTCTGACGTTCCTTGCTCCCAGCAGCAGCTCTAGAGAGCCCATTGGATATCACTGAGGTCAGCGGGGTCTGCCAGGCCTCCGTCAGCCTCCAGGTAATTCATCAGAGCTGTCATGGCAGTGTCGTCGTTCCCACAGATGGCATCGAAGTCCAGCTGAGAATTGCCACCTACACAGTGAATACAAGTGGAGGTTTGAAGCGGGTATGAACATTGTGAGGCATGGAGAACAACTGCAACTTGCAAAACAGAATTGGTTTGAAGCAGCACCTGCCTTTGAAGGCAAATATTTCTATGTTAAAAAAACCCTAACTTGACTCCCTTTTAGTTTAAAACCATTACTTCTTGTTCTGTGTTGTTGAGGTTGTTTTTAATTATTTTTTCCCAAACCCTTATTAGAGGACTAGTTTTTTTTCCTTTGTTTCTTTTTCAGCGTTTTTCTTTTTTTGGTTGGTTGGTTGGTTTGGGGTTGTCAGGGTTTGGGTTTTTAAATTTTCTTTTGAAAAGGTTCATAGTTCAACTCGAAGAAAGCTGTAGGTTAAAAATAAACAAATAAATCCCTGGTAAATGGGGGAGAAGAAAGAGGAGCTGAAATATAGGATCAGCATAAATATGGCTTTTACAGCATTTTGCCTTTTATGCTAAACATAATGCAGTAGCATTTTACTCTTACAGGGCCAGGGAATCCTGTATCCAGACAAACTTATAAAGGAAAAGGCAAAAAAAATTCTTTCTGAAGCATTTTGAGTAGTCCTTTGTATCAACTACTCCCAGCTTGCAGCTAAGAAAGAGGTAAAGTGCTAAAGGACAAAAATTCACAAATTCCAAGAAGTTCCCTGACATTGCATTGAAATGCTTTTTCTTCCCCATCTCTGTCCTGGAGAGAAAACAGTAAAGTGCCTCATGAAAAGTGTAAGAATGTAATGGTAAACTTTAGTTACAGATGTTGTTTTTTTGTCATGAGATTGCCTCACTGATCAAATTTTGCTGTTTGCCTTGCAGCAATAACACATCTGTTTTCAGAGTGCTCTCATCTTCAGCCAGCCAGCCAGCCAAATCTCTTTAGAATTTATACATGGTTGTCAAGGGGTGCACTCAGAAATCACACCATTGATCAGAAATGTCAGCCCCTGCATGTCCCAGAATATCCCCAAGAGAAATAAATCTTACTGAGGAGAGGTTCATTACTGGGAAATGGAATAGCACCCTGGGTTTGTTCTGAATTCTCTAGAGCTTCAGTTTCTGAAGGACATAACTGAATCAACTCTTTATTTGGCACCTGGAAGAGCAGAATTGGTAGAAAGGACAGAATTAGATTCTAAATTTAGTCACAAATATTATATTAGAAAAACATCATTGATTGCTGTCAAATTATTAAGAACTAAATTGAGAAAGTGAAAAATATACAAAGTTGTGACTTTCACAACTGTCAAAGGTACTTCACAGTGATGGCACTGCCTGAGGGCCTAATTCATGTTCAGTAAATAAATCCAGCACCAAATGTACTGGTTTGCACTTTCCACATCTACTACCATAAACTACAAATTCCCAGTGACCTCGTGTTTGTCGTGATCAAAACATTCCAGATAAGAGATTAAAAAAGCCCTCACACCTCCTAGGTGTGATTAAACTATATTGATGATAGCAATAGAAATGGAAGTCATCCTAACAAAAAAAAAAAAAAGATTTTTTTTCCCCCCTGATACTTGTTTTATTTAACATATACATGTAATTTAGCAAGAGAGATTCCTAGGATTGCCTGACTTGTGTATATTCTACCATGAAATCAATAAAAGTGAAATGCTTTCTGAAAGTATTTTAGGAACAAATGGGATACCAAAGCCCAGAATCAAGAAAAATCTTAAATGAATATGATGAAATTATCCTTATAATGAGACATTATATGATTTAGAGAGTTCAGCTTAAGTCAAACGACTCGTAAGGAGAAAGATGTGTGGTGACACAGGGGAGAACAGGTCTTGAAAAAAAGGGGGAAGTCAAAGCAGAATAGTGGGGGTTTTCCATAGGAAATTAGAATTGCAGTGAAAAGATAAACTGTTTTTAACAGGAAAGAAATTTGCATTCAAAGAAGAGCTGTTGGAGAAGTTTGTTCATGCAGTGTCCAATACAAACCATACAACATATTTAGGTAAGAAGATATGTTAATTATTCCATAGCTATGGGCAATAACTATGTTAGGTATAGTCTGCAGTGTTACAAGCATTAGTAGATTTACAAGCACTACTAGATTAGCATTACTATCCATTTTTAGAAGAGTAATGAAATACTTCAAAGTCACAATTTTAAACATTTCAAAACAGCACATACTTTTTAAAAAGTCTCTTCAAAAACATTAAGATTAAAAGTATACATTCTCTCACAAAAACACATCAGGGCAATCTGGCTCAAACACAGGTTTTGGGCTGCCATTAACCTTTTCATTTTGGATTTTTACAGGCAGAGGCATACTCACATCACTGCAGTTTATAGTTAAAGCTGGAGAAGGTGACTTTCTGAGGAGATGTGATGGACTTAACTCTCCAGATGGTGAAGAATGCAACCTAAAATTGCATATGTTTAGTTGATTTACCAGGTCACATTAATCAAACATTGAAAAACAGACTGTGTGGTGCAGAACCCACCCAGTGACAAAGCATGAGTCTGATAATTTGAAACAATAATGTCTTAAATTCTCCTGAAGATTCTAAATTATCCCGCTCCAAGTTCTGGTAGCAAAAAACAGAGAAGAGATCAGAGAAGGCCATGGGTCACAATTCCTTGAGCACACTTCTCTTCCTCTGTTGAGGAAGATGTCAGTGATGTGTTCTGTCGGGCATGAGACTGACATTCATTATAATGGTATCTCAATGCTATTGCTCAACCTAAAAAATGCTATACATATAATATAATAAAAGTGAAATTGGAGCAACCCTCACATAATCATATATCCCTCATCTCTATCTTTACTTAAAAGCCTAATGATGGTGTTATGCATTTATTACCTTTGTAATTCTAATATTTCGTTTGCAATTTCGGTTCCTATACTTCCAGCACCAAGAACTGTTCCAGAGGACATTCCAGGTACACTTACTAAAGATTGTTTTACAGCATCTGGAGATAAAAAAGACAAAGCTCAAACAAAACCTTAAACTCAGAGCACGATCATTGCAGAGCAGGGATTCATTTTAAAGCAGTTTTTGTTCTAGATATACTTATATATGTACACACTATATATTTTTATATATGTATTCAGAAATTATATTCCTTTAAATACTGATTCATGGCAAAGGGTGTTGCAATATAAAGTGAATTATGTTTGTGAAAACTTTGTTCTCAAGTAGTGAAATATATTTAATCATTGCCACCTCCAGTGTCTCTCACAGACATTGCAAGGAACATGAGTTTAAAAAAAACCCTTGGATTTCTCATCAACTGAAATGAGTTACCGAAAGAACATTTTGAAAAGCAAATATAAAGCGTTGACAGCAAGATAGAACAGCATGAAGAAAACAGAATCTATGCATAGCAGAAAAATAATAACAAAATATGTTCTGTATCAGTATTGCCCTGCATTTTATAGATAAACTCAACACAATTGCATCTGTTCAGAAGACTGGGCAAAATATGAAGGGTCTGTGACAGACGCAAAATATCCTACCAACCAAATCCCCAGCTCTAACAGAAGCTGCTGAAAATTAAAAGTAGGTTATATACACTTCTGTTATATATATCAATTAGAACTCTGTAATAACTAGACACTGAAAAAGAAGAAACTTTTTTAAAAAATCCTTCCCTGCACACAGCCTAGAATAAAAAAGTCCCTGGACTGGATAAATCTAAACTGACTGATCAGGAAATGCAGCTGTGATAACTGTAAGAAGTGACACTTGCCTTCTGCAGGTTGGGAACTGTAGAGGACCTCTTCTTCAGCTGATTCCTTATGACCTCTGAGATTTAAAGAAATTAAAAAAACCCAAAACCACAAAAAGTCAGCAGTTTTTTTTCAAGAGTAAAATCCAGCATATATTTATGATTAATTTAATAATACTTTACACAGAACAAAAGCTAACGTCCTCAGACTGGGGAAATAGAAGATATTCCTCACATATTTCCATGTCCAATTCTTTGTAATGTTTCTGAGCAGTGAGTGAAATACTAATTTCCACTTACTCTCCAAGTGAAAAGGAAAGCCAGTAGGATTGTCTGTGTTCCATGACAAGGGAATAGGGCTGTCATTTTTAGTGTCAGGAGGGAAATCAGGTAACCAGGAACAAAGACAGGTCAGTGGCTGCCTCATGTCAGCAGCTGCTGCCCTCCTTCCCTCCGGCAGACAGCTGCAAATGCCCACATCTCCAGAGCAGGCAAAAAGGTGTCCTTGGGCTACTGGCCAGTACTGACTGCCTGAACTGCCCTTCTCTGTTTTCTTGGGGAAAAAAAGACATGAGCAAAAGAGGTGGGTGATGCTGACTTAAGGCATGAACCAGAATGGGCAAAAAGCCCTCTTGACAACTTTGTTTAATGGAAATAAAATCCCCTCTGTCCTCACTCAAAACCCCAATCACTGGCAAAGATCCTCAGCAGCACTGGAACAATCCAAATTACAGCTCCACTGCAAGGTGCAGAGAAAAAGAACTACAAATAAAAAGAGGAATTAAACACAAACATTTACTGTCCCCCAGGCTCCACCCTTACAACCAATCTGGAGAGGATCTTTCTGTCCTGCCTTGCATTTCCACCATCTATCAAATGTGCTCCTCCAAGTTCTGACACCTGGGAGTGGGGCAGCACTTGGAACTGGGTCAGCTGACACACAGAGGGTTGTAAAGACCAGAAGCAAAAGCAGAATTAACTTGACAGTTCCATTTATTCAAATCTACTTTTCTTAAAGATCCTTTCCTTCTTCCTTCAACAACAAACTTTTTCACCTCATTTTTTCCTACTGGGAAACAGCATAGTTTTCAGAGTCAAATCCACAACACAGGCCTGAAACAAAAATAGCTAGTAAATGCTAAAAGATGCTTGTCCAGGTTGTTCAGCCCTTTGGTGCAGGGTTGGTGTTTTCTAGCCTTGTTCTCTTTCTAAGCAGGTTATTTTCTGTTAGAGCTAACTGTAATTATGACCAAAAAAAATGGAGAGACATATAAATTACTTACAATACCACAGTGTTGTTTGATACAATGTACTCCAGCTCTTTGGTCCAAGGATTCATGAAACTGAACCACTGACTCTTTAAAGTAACAAAAGTCCCATCTTTTGCTCTAAATTTGTAGGAATTTGTAAATACTTTTTCTTTATTCTGTAACACTAGATAAGAAAAGCAAAGTTATAACCACCATATTTAAGCTTAGAAAGGTAAAATTAGAAATAATAAATCTGTTTTATAGCATCATAAAACCAAAATGTTTCTGTTGGCCAGACATAGAATAACACGCCAGAACAAACTGAGACCTGTTCTAAAATCAAATTATATAGTTTCAGCAGAGCCATAAATCTTACATTAAAAAACAAATACTAAGTTTCTGCAAACCACCAGGAGACTCGTGGCTTGGTAAGCTTTAACACATGTTTTTAATGATGTTATCAGACACATCTACTCTTCAGGATTCTTTCCTCTTCCTTACAAAAAATGGAAGCAGAGGGTTTGACAGATGCACTGACATTATTCCCCCACCATTAAGGCCCTGCACCAGGAGCCAAGACAACACAAGTTTCTCCCTGCTTTTATTACAAGCCTTACACAGGTTTGTCTTAACACAGACATCACAAAGGGCAATGCTGAGGTTGGGTAGTTTGGGTTTGCAGTGTTTTCACCTGCAGTTACATGTAGCTGTAAGCAGTCTGGCAGGACCAGCTATTTTGTACCTTCTTTGTGTTTTTCAGCTAGGTGATTGTGATCATCTTGATGGCAGTACTCATAACAAGAAGTTCCTAGAAGCTCTTGTGGCAGATACCCTAAAATTGCTGTTGCGCTGTTAGAAATAAAAACGTGAACTACAGCGGATTCAAAGCTGTTTTCTTCAGTATCAGATAAAGCAGAACATTAATATTTAAACAAACAGATGCCTGTGTTTGTGTTTGGGGAAAAGAATATAGCATTAGTACAGCTCTAAAACAACAGGAAATCTTTTTCACAGCAAATTATCCCTTTGCAATGAATGACAATTCAAAGGTAAAGTAAGTGTTTAAACATGCAAACCACATGTACACACAAATATTTCTGTTTAGTGGCTTCCCCTTAGCCAGTCACAGTACTGGTCACACGTAAGAGTCAATAAAAAACTCAGCAGCTGAATTTTGCTCTTCCACTCAAAGGAATTAGTTTTAAACTGACATTTTTAGTTGAAAGAAAATAAGATTGAAAGCAGTAACATTTCCAGTGACAATGAAATTCAAAATGCAAAGTGGTTAACTAGGTCTCTGCAACAAATAAAAGTCTGCTTCAAAAAGTACAGAAAATGGGAACTTATTTCCCACTTCTAATGAAATTATTTGGTACCCCATTTAGATAGAATGTATTTGTTACAAATGGTAAGACTCTCTGAAGTCATAACTATTGGCTAAATGCTTATTACTTCAGTCATATGCAAAGCTATGAAGCTCTAACTTGAGATTTTTTTCTATGAATAAATGAGCCCATTTTCTATAGGAACAATACATTTCTATACATTATGCATTATTTGACAAAAAACAAAGCCCAAGTACACATAGTTTAAGAATTAACCGCTTCTTGTGTAGAGCAGAAAAACATTTTGAAAATTAGAATTTTTGAGAATTCTCAAAAAATTCTCAAAAATGAGAATTCGAGTTTGAACTTCTACCCTGCAGAAGAAATTACAGTTTTGACAGAGTATCACAAAATGGAAGCAGTTGTGTCATTTCTCTTCATTAAAGAACAAAACGCTTACCGCTGGTCTACATAAACAAATTTTCCATCCATGGCAAACCGTGTAACAAATTCTGTTGCTTTGACTTTTATCTCTCCACTCTTTTGTGGAACAATATAAGGGTGTAACCTCCCAATTGCAACAAGACAGTTAAAGTTGCTACTGTCCTTTTCTACATCATTTTCCTCTTCTACTCCCACCTCATTAGGAGGCCAGTTCTTCAAATACCCAGTACAGTGAATGGTGCAGTATTTTCTGTGATCTAATAGAAAGAAATTAAATAAGAAGCAGTTATTGTTCAAAGAGTAAACCAAAATACTTATTTCATTCTGTTGGCCGTGAGACCAGCAACTATATTTCATGCTTACCTACACCAACTGTACAAAGCTACAGATCATATTGCAAAGTATTTTTCAATTAATTTTGTTCTATTCAATTTGGGCTTACCTGCAGAGAGAGCTTCTAACCCTATGTAAGATTTAGGAAGATGAGTTATGGGTGTTGGCAGTTCAAACACAAGTTAGACAGAAAAGAAAGCAATAACCCACAGATCACTTTGGTTTTATATGGCTTCATATGGATTGGGAATTAAAATTAACCTGAAGCCCTCTGTAGCTTCCAAATCAATTTACTTCTGGTGAGCACAATGACCTGAACATATGCTCACTGCAGCTGTTGAAAGAATCAGTCAAGAACAACCCAAAGCAATCCAGCTTATTTTCTATTTATCTCAGGTTTCTGAAGTTTTATGGGAATACAAATATTTTAAATATCTTAAATTCCAGCATACACTGTCATTCATCCCTTTTTGCTCTCTATATAACATGTAAACACCATCATAAGCATCAAGGTTTGACATTGTGTCCTACAGTAGCTGTCTTTCCAAAAAATGCCAAAGCAGTCTTGACATCTCTATGCTGAACAGGATGCTTTCCATAGCTTTGATTTTCCTCTCTATCACAAAAAACACAGATCAACTCTGCAAAATGAGAAACTCAGTTATCCCACTATGATTTTGTCACAGTTGCTCAGGTGCCTTCCCTCAAAACTGCTTTCCCAAGCAACATTTCCAGAAGGTAAATGCTTATCTCACTGAGTTATCTGACACATCAAGGGATATCAAATTCTATTTACTTACAATCATGGGCCTCTTAAAATTTGTGGTGTATCTCAAGAGGTACATTGAAAAACAGAACTTGGAGGATTTTTTCAGGATCAAACAATTTCAGCACACCTTTGCAAAAATCAATACTAAGGTATTAAAATAAAAGCTGGAAATTGCATTTTAAAATTGAAATTTAAATTTTCATTGGAAACTTGACAAGATTATACTCCTCTACGGACATACCAAAATATGAACTCAAGTAAAATTACTGGGAAAATGAAGGGAATTACATCAATAAATTAACTTTACCATGAAAAGGGGGAAAAAAAGGAAAATTCATACTTTTAAATACACACAACACAAAAAGTAAATCAGAAAATAAAGTTGGTTTACTTGCTTTTTTCCCTTCAAAATAGTAGAGTTTGCAGGCTTTATTCGCTCAGTTATCTTCAAGACATAAGTTATTTAGTTTCATTCTTCTGATCTGCTCCAGTTCTTTCAAATATTTCCCTGAGACTTCTCAAATTTGACCACAACAGACCACATGCTCCTATACAGCCACTGAACCTCAGGTTCCTCCCTCCCTCTTTCCAGGAGGGCACCGGGAGGAGAAAGAGTACAATTAGACTGCTTTCCAAAAGGTGTCCCTGGTTCATATCTTACACTGCTCTACAGCTACTTGGTGACATCAGTAGGAACTAGAAAGTCATTAGTGACTTGGAATTTAAACAAGTGTCAAGAGAGAAAGCCCCCACTTCATCTCCACTCTTTGAGTACCTTTCTTCTTTGGGTTGGGCAAACACTCCTTCTCCTCTTTGACCGTGGTCCTGCTACACTTTATCCGACAGAAGAAGGAACGTCGAGCACCAGAGTTCAGCCGAGCTGGTCCAGCTTGGAAATCTGTGTGTACTTGCAAGCCAGCTTACAAAGATTTAGTAAAGTAGTTTAAAAACCCCAAAACCAAGCAATAAAACTTCAGAAAACAAGATGCTTTCTGCATTTACCTCCCAGGACATTGTCCTTACTGTTTAGCTGCCTAAATTTTGTCCTTACAATTAAAAAAGTCTAATAGTTTAAATAGGGCAAAGAAAACATGATTGACACAGATTTCAAAATTAGAAAGAACTACTAAACTATTTTTAAACCCTTCTTTATATTCTTAATCGAATTTTACTATAGATGCTTTATAAACTTTCACCTTGTTTTTGATACAAGGAAGAACTGCAAAGATGCTTATAAAAGCCAGTTATAAAATAGGCATTAGCTGCACAGTACACAATGCTTTCCTTATCAGAAACAACTGCAAACTAAAGAAGGTGTGGTTACATTGGGATTGACACTTAACATTTTCAGAGAAGACAGTGATTCTTGATATTGAAGTATTTTTTCCCATGTTCGACTACATCAGGTCTTTTGTATTGACAAGACCTAGTAAATACAAGAAAAAAAAGTAGTATGCTGGTAGGAAGAATGTCAGACCACATCTTGGTAAATGCTTAACAGTGATTTCAGCAATTTAACAGAATTTCAGTAATTCTTATGATCTAAATTCAAGTCTTTTCTGGGCTAGCTTTTGAACTCTAAATGCATTTTAAGCAGCAGATACACATTCAAATGTTTGTTTCATAGATATACCTCATTCATCCATACAAATACCTGAATATATCCTGACTAATAATTAGATTTATTAGCATCTCTTGAAAAAATCTGAGCATATCCAGCTCTGACTTACTTTTGCCATCTACAAGCTTCTCCCTAGGTGAGATGTCCGATGAAGAAAGTTGCTCTTTAACCTTTGCAACATCTTTTGGATGTAAGTAATCAAATAAACTCTGTCCAATTAAACTGGCCTATTAAAAACAAAATAAAACAAAAAAAACAACAAAACACAAAAGAGATGAGAACCACACCATTTTGGAACAGGACCCCACACATTACTTATCTCAGGAGAACAACTGTCTACAACACTAAAAAAAAATCAATACCACAGTTACTCCAAACATCACTATATTGTTTTACATTTCATTTGTCCTTGATTAATATAATTTTTATTTAAAAGGATAGTGTTGGAGTGTACTAGGTTTTTGCACTACTAATTAGTGGTTTGTCTCAGTTTCCTCTGTCTTTGTTCAGAGCCAGGATTCTTAGAAAGGTGATTGAGACAGATTCTCGTGTTTGGACTTGGATGTTTACTATGTCTTAGCAAAATTTACAGAAAGCATAGCAGCACTTCTAGCTCCTTGCTAGAAGTAGGAAAAATGGCTCTAAGCTGAGCCTGTTTCAAGGCCTTTTAAAGCTAAACACACCAATAAAAGTTTTATACTTATATTATTTATACTTTTAATCTAATAATAGACTTCTATGATTCTTAGAGTGACTTTTAACTGACTAATCCAAAGGTAACTACTTAAGTTCTGTGAAGAAGGAAGAGAAGAAGATGAACAAGAAGAAAGACACCACCCAAAATTCTCCATCTTGTCCCATAGCTACCACTATACATAAAAACCTCAAATTTAAAACTCATCACCAAAAGTGATGAGTGGGCTGGTTTGAGTTTTCCACTGCTTGCCTTCAGCACAGCAGCCAAATCAAAGGATAGAAAGGAGCTGTGTTGACAAGCTCTACTCTGGATTCAAACTCAGGATAAATACCCAGTTTCCTGCCTTTGCCCAGTCCCCATTTAATCTTAATGCAATGGGAAAATGCTGAATGCTGCTGAGACAGCCTAAGAGCAGCCTTGCCAAAATACACAGGTGTAACAAATCAGATTAAACTGCAGCATGGGATTCAGAACCTGGAACAACTCGCAGATAAGCTAATAAATCCATGGGTTTTATTAAAGTCAGTCATGTCCTCTGAATCTCCCTGTCTGGAACAGAGGAGATCTTGAGGGTGTGGAAGTAGGGTATGTCTAACATGAGTGACTCCAGAAAGGCACTTTTAGTTCCTGAACAAATCAGTGTAGAAGTTAAAACAAAGAAACAACTCTGCTTTATGTTTATTCCCCTGCAATGATTCATTTCACTTTAACTTAAAAAGTTTTGCACTTAAAAAAAAAAAAAAAGAGATAAAAATAAATCTATGAAAGAGTCCAGATTGGTTATCTGTACATTTATAAAGAAAATGAAGATAGCACAAATGGTTTCAAAGTTACAAAAGTGGACAGATGGCAGCACTGTTTTAGCCTCTGTTTGTGAAACAGAAGTCATTGATACAAGAACAAATTATCATCCCTTGATTATTTGTGGTAATTGCCCATCATGTTAAACACCAACTAATGGAAAGCACTGCTATTTTTCCAATTTCCCTTATTCTACAGGCTAAGCTGGCTCCCATTCAGTTTCTTTCAGGTTAAGGGTACACACTTGGATAGTTATTGTGGATGATGTGTTACGTGGTGCATCCGAGCATAAAGGCATCACCAAGGAAAGCTTTGATTAACTTCCACTGCTGAACTACTCATTTTCCTTGGCCTAAAAATAAAACCCCACTATCACTTCACTGTGTGAAAGAAAATCTCTTGCACACAGAAATTAGGACATCTTCAAATTATCTCTTCCTCTCAGACTGGCAGTTTTCTTAAGGATGATCAGTTGAAATCTGGTGCTGTTCCTCAGGTTGGGAACAATGATGTAATTGCACATATTTTCTTACAGGATATTCAGCTTTACTCTGAATAAGGTTAAATCAAAGAAATTCCAGCAAATGATACACAAGGACTAGTTTGATGTAATATAGAATAAAATAAAAAAGTTTTAAAATTCTTAAGAAAATGCAAGGTAAAAGCAAACAAGAAACAACAATAACCACCTGATCATAATTAAGTATTTTGCAAACTGATTCAGAGACAAACAGAATTTTTCCTCTGTTGCATCCAACCACAAACAGGAATCCATCTGCAGCCTGTAAACATAAAGATACTGTGTTTAAAAACACGCAATTAAAATAAACAATGAATAATAATGACTACAAGGAAGCACACTTTTAATCTGATTTTTAAAACCAAATACAAGAAAGCTGGAGAGGGACAAGAGGAAATGGCTTCAAACTGACAGGGAGTGGGTTTAGATTGCATCTGAGGAAGAAATTGTTCCCTGTGAGGGTGGTGAGGCCCTGGCACAGGTTTCCCAGAGAAGCTGTGGCTGCCCCATCCCTGGCAGTGTCCAAGGCCAGGCTGGATGGGGCTCTGAGCAATCTGGGATAGTGGAAGGTGTCCCTGCTCCCTGCCCATGGCAGGGGTTGGAATGAGATGAACTTTAAGGTCCCTTCCAACTCAGGCCATTCTGTGATTCTATAAGAAAAGCAATTAAGATTGCAAGGACCAAATGAGGCCTTTAACCACACACAGCTAAAGTTTCTTAAACGCAGCTTTGGCCAAAGTCCAGCCTCTTTGGGGACACATTTACAGATCTTGGCAAAGCATTATTGCAGCAAAGGAAAAAAGCCACAAACCTAGCTGTGAATGAGGTGTGTGGGTTTATGATGAAGTGTGCAAACAAGAGAGAAGATTTTATTCCAGGTATTTTCTGCACCTTTTTTGAAGTACATCTTTAAAAATGTACATGAAGGAGAGCCAACAACTGTGAGGATCTTCCTGCATAATTGGCAGCATTCTCTGCAGTTGCATGAAGATTTTAAGAATAGATGTATTAAACAGGCAGACTGTACACAGATTATTTCCAGGGCTGCTGCCTGCCATGATCCCAAACCAGCTCTGCACAGCTTCATGAAAGCCTGGATAGTGCACGGAGTTTAGAAATCAGTACAACAAAACACTTGCCTGAAGGAAAAGATGGGAGAAAAAGCACTGTCCAACTAAAAACTGAAGCTTTAACAAGGACATGATTTATGTGAGAGTTTCCTTCCACTTACCCTAAGGATTAACTGTCGCAGTTCATCATCCTTCAAAAATGAAGGTTTATACCGGACTTCTGAGTAGGAGCTACTGGAACCTGGAAAATGGATGATTCACAGAGATCATGTCAAAAGTTACAATTTAAATTCACTTTTAGCAGAGATACTTGTTTGATCTTTCAGAATTTTTCTCTATGACTCCAACAGCTGAATTTAAACAATAATTCAAGGTTCTAGAAATTCTAATAAAATGAAAACAAATCACAAACATACAGTGGTAATGAAAACAGACAGATAACCAGGTTTTTTTCTTGCCCTTTACTTAACACAAACCAAGGAAACTTCTGCTCAGATATAATAAATGTATTGCTAGAGAAATGGTATTATGAGAACTGAATTTTCTAGAAACATTTCCTAGTATATTTTAGACTCTTAACTAAATTGTCTTTGCTGAAACTGAGTAATTCCAATATTATCAATTATCTTTTGGCATTTCATTAGTACTATAAAGCTAACAATCAAAAAATCAGACTATTGTAATTAAACCAAATGTCTCACTAAATATAGTGAGACTGACTCACTGCATGTACTGTTCTAGCACCCATGGCAAGTACTCTATAAAATATTTTTTGTCCATTATATTTTTATCCATTACATTTTTATAATTTTTTCTTTGTTACATTTTTTGAGGCAAGTAGCCGTTGAACATTTCAGCCAATTTCATCATTCCCTATAACTCCACATAGTATCTTGTATTTTCTTAAACCATTTGTTTTGAGCTAAATAGAACTGTTCTAGGTGAAGTCCAGTTTTCACATCCTGTTGTTAAAATACAAATGCTTGAGCTGAAGATTTCTCGTTTAAACTGCAAGTGCAGTTACTGCCCTGCTGGTTTGTCACATTATTTCTTCATGCAAAACTCTCAGCCTGCTTTAGAAAACCCTCAAAACTCTCTATACCTGAGCCATTCTATGATTCTATTACTGTCAAGGTAGCAACATAATTAATTTTCTACACTTCTTTGACACAAAACTAACTGGCTTCTCATTAGACCTGTTTATTCATAATCAGTGGGTTTTGCAATGCAGAGGGTCTTTGACCTTTGCTTAGAGTTGACCAAATTATTGTTCTGAAACGGTGGTGCCAAACCCCCCAAATATTGTCTGCAGCTGATAGACTCTGCAATATGCAACTTGTATTTGGATATATTTTTTAGGGAGGGAGTTAAAAAAAAAAAGTCCCAAAACCTAGCAATAGAAAAAGGAGAGCAAAGACTATTTCTTGGGTTAATCCCCACACTAAACCATTCCCTAAGATCATGATTAACTTTGCTCACTGACTGAGGCTGTCAGAAGTTTCTGTTTCTTGCTACTCTCTAACATGTGAGGGTTTTTAAGACTTCAACATAACCAAACTCACTGACATTTTGTTAAAATATGTTCCGTCTTGCAACTTTCCCTTTGACTCCTGTACTTTCTAAAAAGAATTAAGGAGTGACCCAAGAGCAAGGCATGCCCTGAGCATGCACACAAAATACTGGACTGAAGGGTGGCTTTTTTTCTGCTATACTAAGCAAAAATTTTAAATTAAGTTCTGACAGCTACAGACACGCACATTTAAATGAGGAGCAGAGTCAGAACGAAATACAGTAAGGAAATGTAAAATAAAATACACTTGATTTATTTAAAATCCAGGAAAATACACACTATAACTCCAACTAGAACAAGGATTTACAGGATGATGTTTCCTGAACTCACCTTTTAAAGATTTCAAGTGCTGCACAGCCATCCGTAGTACTGTGAGTTTGTCCAGCTTTCGGGCCATGGGATTGCACTGTGGTATCATGGCAGACAATTCCTCTATCAAATTATTCATTTTATCTCTTCTTCTTTTCTCTGTTTGACTGTGAGCCTCTCTAAGAAGAAAAATTCTTTTTAAAGAGTGATGTAGAACACGTGATTTTCCCCATAATATTCAGTTTCATTTTGGGAATGGAACTACCACCAGTACTACTGCACTGAAACATTTTTCATATGCTACTTGTACTGGACAATTGAATTGGATTCACTTCAACAAAGATAAAATGGTCCCAATAATGATATAAAATACTGAGGAGAAGAGATAAGCAACAATTTGATTGTATTTGGCAGGAACAAGAGGTTATGAAGACTTCTAAAAGTTAAACCCTTCCTGTGACCCTTGCCATGCAAGTGATGACTTAGACACCTCAGCGTATCCCAGCGAACTCTTGATGTCATTGGGAATCAATGAAAGACATTCCTGCTCCCACCTCTGCCTGGCCTGTGTAACTAAGAGGGGGTGTTCATTCTGCCTTTAAATAAACCCCACAGCAATAAACAGTACTTTTCCAATGCTCCTAAGAGATGGAGTGGAAACTGAAAGAAAAAGCTGTGCCTCTTGTAATTTAGCAGAAGCATCTCAGAAAGCTTTCCCTTTCCTGATAAAGCACAAGGGCTGTCTCAGGTTTCATCTCTTGGTAAGCCTGTCAAGAACTCAGCCACAGAAAGAGCTTCTCCTCTTGGCCAGTTTTCATCAGAAAATTCCTTCTAGGCCACATGACTGCACATCACAAGTGCATTTACAGCTCAGGCCACCTTTTCTTTACTACTTTCTAGTGCATTAAGCCAGCTTTTCAGCCCATCTCCTCCCCTCTAACACCCTCCAGCAGATCAAGGAAAGTTTCATTCACTCTCTTCCTCCTTATAGAAAGACAAGCCAGCCACTCAATTAAAACTCAGATGATTTTTTTTTTGCCAGACATAGTAGTATAGCTATGCAAAATGAGGAATAAATTTTGGTTATTTGAGCTCCAAAACTTTTCCTCGTTGGCATACTGCAACAGAAGTTATTAAAGGTAATAAAGTTAACTACACCCAACCTGTTGAGAAAGAACAAAGTACAGTTTTAAAGATCTGACTACTATTTTAATTATTTTTTTCAAAAAAAGCACGAATGCCTTCACCACACAACTAATCCTGAGTCATTCTGCCAGGCATTCAGCTTTTCTCTCTCAAAAGCCTTTTTTTAGATTTAATTTTTTGAGTTATGCTCAGATCTATGGGTTCACCCAACTCTTCCTTTATGTCAGGTAGGAACAATCAAGTAATATCCTGTGTTTGCTCCTTGAACTGTGAACCTCAGGAAGACAGATACAAGCATTCCAGGAAAGGGAACAACCTTCCACATCTCTGAGGGTCAATAAGGAGTTATAAAAAACTGAACAGGCAGGTGCAGAAATTCAGGGGATGACTGGATGATTGAAAAAGCCTTCTGTTGCTTGCCCCAGCCACAAAGGCAAAGGGAGAAAAGCAGGTTCCACATTAAGCTTGAGACAAGAAATACTGGAAGGAGATAACTGATAAGCAAACCTCCAGAGATCTTTGTACTGATTCTTTTCCCCTCCACCTAATGCACCAAAAAAGTAAGGGAAAAAAGTTAACAATACCACATAAAAGCCATTAAAGCAATGTACAACAATCTTATAGAGCAATCTGGGATGCTCTGTGAAGAAAAAATAATTTTGAAGTGAAACTGTAAATATATCTTGGAACAGTTTAGTTTCTTTAATTTTGTTTCAATTACAGGAACACTTCATAATTACTAGCTAGCATACTATATAAATAATACTTCTGACAGCATGTTGAGTGGCTTATGTATTTCTGGTTTGACATCTCTGCTCACAGGATAAATGAAAGACTTATTTTTAAATCGACTTTACAGCACAGCTCTGGTTTTACTACGTGGTTTGTCTGTAGTTTAAAATATTTGTTTGGCTGAACTGTGGTCACACAACATTTCAAATCTTGCAAGTGCTCTACGTGAATTTCAGTTTACGTGAATTCAAAGTTCAATGGCAAAACTTGAATAATTCCCTATACAAAAGCTTGTTCTAGAACAAAAAAAACTTTGTTGTGCTTTAGTCAAATCCATTTCCATGTGGAATAAATTCTAAATACTCCAGAAGACTCTAGACAAATCTAGAAAAAAACAATTCTCAAATTCATACAGATGAAGGATCAGCTCCTTATACATGACTTGGGTGTACTGCATTTAATTCTTAAAAAATTCAACCTCATGTTTTTGCTAAACCATCTGAGACAGCCTGCAGCAACTTTTATCAAAATTATTAGCAAATAAAATCCTCAAGGAGGCTTTAAAAATTACTATACATTTAGCAAGGAAAAGGAAAAGGAAAAGTTTAGTGTCAAATATTTGGTCGTTTCAATGAATGTTACCAACAAACTCATATTTTACTATTGTGAATCTCAGTATTCACTAACAAAATGTATTTCTATTGAAAATTAGTACCTGAAATCTTTTACTTTAACATGTTCTTCATCTTCACTCCTAGAAAAAACAAGATACAGAGTTTTACCTTACATATTTAATACTAGGCACTTCTTTCCTCCCACAAATTCCAGAAGATAGAAAATGCTACAAATTTACTGTGGCTCCAGCAAAAGCAAACCCACAAAATCACTAAACCATAACTGACCCAGCAAGTGATGCATAACAGAAAGAGACCAGAGCACAGCTGGCAATATTCACAGTTGTGTGAACATGTTAAAGGGATAGTTCATAATTATGGAGCTTTTTTTATTCTGGAGACATTATTGGAACATTCAAATAACTTAAGACTAGACCTAATTTTATTTTCTTGTTTAAAATTTTAAAAGAAAGATTATCTATTTAGGTTTTTATTTCTAGGACCTTATTGTCAAATTATAAAATAAGCAATCCTAAATTATATTTTTTAAAGAACAAAAAAAACCCTAAGCTATTTCCCATACAGCAATGACTGGGAAGTCATAAAGTAATAACATTGTAAATGAAACACAGTTATAAGTGTCTGCAGCACAATAAAAACTCTGCAGTGTGGAGAAACAGGAAACTAAAAAGGATGATTCAAACAAGGGCAATGAGCTTTTCTTTCCCAATGACCACTGCCTGCACTGTTCACCACTCTTTGTGAAGAATTCATGGCCTTGGTACCATGAGGATAAAGAGGAGAGGCCAAGCAGGCAGCAGCTGTCCCCCATGAGGAAGCAGGAGGATCCTTGGAGATTACAGCTTGAGGAAAGGTGCCAAAAGCTGCTGCCACCTGTAACTGAGCACTGACCCCAGTGAGGATCCAGAAGCCAAATTAACAGTGCAGAATCTGGGATTTCACTGGAACCCAGCAATCTTCTAGATAGTCTGATAAACCCAAAACCAGGAAGAAGTTTGGCTCACAACACCTCAAGACTTTCATTCATTGAAATTGTTTCAGATTTAGATGAGTTAGCAATAACTATTATTTTCCTTCCATTATAAAAGAAACTTATGAGAAATATCCATATATTGTGAATTCCAACTGAATTTACATTCTCTGACCATAAGAGAAGAGGTAAGGAAGAGCCAGACCAGCTACAATGCAGCATGTGCCCTATCAATTAACTTTCCTTCTCTCTCAGGAGCTCCACTTGGGGAATAAATCTAGCACAAATTTGCTGCTCAAGCAATCAGTCCCAGCCTTCAATGGATTTTTATAGCCTCTGTCCTAACAGCTGTGGTGTTGCTGATATGAATAGCTAAATTAAAACTACCTTGACTACATGAACAGAGGGTGAAATTCCACTTTGTGGCTATAATGTGGGTATATTTAATTGGTACTACAAAGGACAGAATGGGTATCAATCAGAAAAAAAAAAAGAATAGCAGGTTTTTTCAACTTTCTCAATTGATTTATTAAATATACTTCCCCATTTCTTCTAAAATGGAAGCAAATGTTTTAAAGACAGAAAAGGAGGTTTTTTAGACACACTTTCCACCATGAACACCATGGAAAAATCCATTAAGAAACAAGCAATTTAACCCCAAAGGAAGATTTTTACACTACCCTTTAAGCTATATACCAAAGAGTGACTTCCCTGCAGGAAGGGAGCTGGAGGTGCTGGCTGACAGCAGCCCCAGTTTAAGGCAGTCAGAGGCCAAACCACATCCTGGGCTCATCAAACACCAGATGGACACAGAGGTGATTATCCTGCTGTCCTCAGCACCTTCACCTTGAACAGTGTGTGCACTTCTGAGCCCCAAAACGTGAGAAGGTGTTTGGTGAAGATGGGAAAGTCCCTGAATAAATTCAGAGGAAGGCAACAACGCTGATGAAAGGGACAGAAGGAATGTCCTGTGGGGAGTGGCCAAGGACTCCTGGTTTGTCTAGCTGGGAGAAAAGGAGGCTGAGGCCACCTCCTTGCTCTCTGCAGTTTCCTGAGGAAGGGAAGTGCACAGAGAGGTGCTGAGCTCTTCTCCCAGCTATCCAAGGATAGGACACAAGGGAATGGTTTAAAGCTCTGCAGGGGAGGTCTAGACTGGACATTAGGAAGCATTTCTGTACCAAGAAAGTGGGGAAACACTGGAACAGGCTTCCTAGAAAGAGGTGGCCTCTCTCTAGGAAGCCTGCTGTCTCTGGGACGACCTAGGCCTGGCAGAGTTTGGGAGGCATTTGGACAATGCCCTTTACAATGTGCCCTAACCTTTGGTCAGCCCTGAAGTGCTCAGGCTGTTGGACTGGATGATCATTGTGGTTTCCTTCCAAGTGAAACAGTCTATTCTATAAAAACACTGCATGGCTACTTACAAACAAACATTACCCAAGTAAGGTATCCTGTAGGGACACATATTGAGAAAGCAAGAAAATTACAGTCTGAAAAATATTCCAGGCTGGAGTTTTTCAGCTCTGTTCCCAGCTGATAAGCAGGTCCAGCTTAAAGCTAGGGAGAATTTCTCCCAGGGTGATAATTTGGTCAAAATAAAAAGGAATTAATAACAAGATAGAACACCTGTTGTGGTATGTGACCAGGCCCTGGGAATGGGGTGTCTTCTCTCTGAACCAATCACCTTTTCTCTACTCTTGGAGTTGTGAGTCATGCTATAAAACCAAGTGTGTTTCTGAATAAACTTGTTTCTTTCTTCCTGTCATGAAAGACGACCACGTAGCTGTGCATCTTATTTCCACTGCACTTAAAGGGTTAAAACCCCTTTCCACGGCTACAGTATCCAGCTAGAGAAAAAGAAAATGCTACAAAGTAATCATGTAATTAACAACCCTCCGGGCACAATATTCCACAAAGGGTTTGCTTATGCTGCATAGCCACCTTGTAACATTTTTTAACACAGTTATTATAGTTCTAACATAAAAAGCACTTGAAAGGGTTCAAACAACCAAACAAAAATTTTACATTCACCAGTCCTAGAAGACTATGAGAGCTTTCCTTTGCCTCCCTAAGTCTTTTGATTGAACTGGTACTTTTCACTCCTTCCCATTCTAAACTTCAATCAATACTAACAAGTTTGGTAGAGCTGGAAGCAGAGCATCATCTTAGAAAGAACTATCAGAAATCCTTAACACTGGATGGACCTGTCCATCCTGTTCCTTAGCTGGAGGTTTATCACCTTGTGCTGTACACAGACCTGCCCTGGGATGAAGCACTCCTCAAGGAACCCCACAGCTCATCTAGGCAAACAGCAAAGTGTGACAAGTTCACAGAACTCAAAACAGAAATGGATTCATTCATAAAAAAGTACCTTTTCTGAGGATCACCATCAACTTCAACTGTATCCCTGCAGAAACAGATCATAAAGAAAGCAAAATGCAGTTTGAAGCACAACAAGATAACTTGATAGACCCAAAAAACCAAAGGCACAGAAAAAATTTAATGGTAACTCCACTTGATCGGTTATTTTCAGCAATATCATTAGTACTAGAACCTAATTACTACTTCTTATTAGCCAGTACTTTTTCAATTAATTTTTTCAACTTGGACATTACATTTTTTTTATCAGAGAGAGCCAAACTTCAGGGAAACATTACTGAGGAACCAACACTTTTACTGAACAGGTAAAAATCAACAAGTGCTACTGAAAAAGGATGGAGACACTTTTTTTCCTCCAGAAACGAACATATTGCTGGAGTCTTCAGTTATGCACACGATACACTTGAATCTCCAAGTTGACAATTACATCAACACCCACAGTACAGACACACTCTGCAGATCAGTGGACTACATATGGAAGAAGCAGTGATTAAAGAGAACTGCTTTAATAATCACAAATACATGTAAATCTCCTATTTTCCACCTTTTTAAATATGGATTTTCCATATTAGTTTGGAGATATTTGTAGTGCCTTGTGCCTCTTACTTCTGCCTGATTTACACAGCTTTGAACAGATCACTTTTTTGATTAACTGGCATCTGTTTGGCAGTTACAGAACAGGATAAAACAGTTGCCAGTGTCACCTCAGCAGTCAGGTATGACCCACTTAAAAAGACTGAGCATTACAAGAGGACAGTCCCCATTTTTAGGTCACGGGTCTGTCTCCACATTTAAGGAAATGGCTGCTCTGGTCACTGAAGCAGCAGTTCTACATCAAACAACTTAACCAGTAATCTTGTTTCATGCTTGAAGGTAAAATTCTAGTATGTACCTGGGAAACTTCAAGCAACTTAAGAACTTGCCTTTACTAGTAGGAAAAGAAAAAAAAAATCTCTAAAAAATTAGGATTGAAATTTCAACATTAGAGGCACATTATCCAGACAATTCAGACCAGGAAATGGCATAGCAGAATCCTACATATATATTCCTTGGATTTAAGGATTATTTTTTCTATTTTTAATAATTGGGGACTGTCACAGAATACATTTGGAAGATATGGTAAGTTTAATGGTAATAAACAAAGGACTAAAAAGGAGGAAGGAAAAGGAAAGGCAGCGACCATGTTGCATAAATAACAGATGAATGTCTGAGATTTAGGCTGAGACACAGAGATTGGATTCACTTACTGGTTATCAGAATCACTTCCCTTGCGTTTCCTTGGAATGTCGGGCATGGCAGCATTGAAAGAAGTGGTGGTGGCAGGTTTAGTGACTGGATTCATGAGGCTGGGCCCTCCACAGGAAACACACGGGCTCCCATCCACGGAGAACTTCTCTGTCAGTGAGAATAAAGGCTCAGTGTCCAGCAAGAGCTGCAGCACTCTGCATCCATTCTCATCCTCATCGTGACAAAAAGCTGTCTGTGAGTGGCTTCTGTGTCTCTGACACAAAAAGCCAAGGTTGCACTGCTACAAGCCAAGTCCAGCAGAGAGTGCACCACCTTCTCACAGAGCTGCAATGATCTCACCAACCCAATCCAACCAAGGCAATATAAAACAGCTCTCCCCTCACACAACCTCTGCACTTAAATGCCCCAGCACCTCAGACATCCTTCTGCAAAATCACCACCTGTGCCATTTGTCAGCAGATCAAAATACTGTGGCTCAAACTAAATAAATATTAAAAATATATTATGAACTATGTTTTTTAATTAAGCGGGATATCCAAAAAAAGGAAGTTTGCTATAATCATAATCCTGACATAAAATCCACAACTACACAGAACATCTGCCATGGAAGTTGGAGGAGTCTCAAAAATTTGTCATGCTCCTTTCACAATCCTCCTCTTTTAAGGAAAACTGTTGTTTCTGGGAAGGACAGAAAAGAAGTCACAAGCCAAAGGAATCCTAGCAACCTACTGGGAAAGGAGAACAGTCTCAAGGAACACAAGAACTATTCCATTGTTTTTCTGTCTCAACACAGCTATCACAAAGAATCACCCAGCTGATGTTTAAGCAAAGATTTAACTGTGTTTGAGGAAATGTAGGAACTTCTTTAGACTTCATGTGCCAGTGAGGACAGATGAGAGATGAAGAGATGTCATTTAAGGAAGTGAGCATCTCCTGCTTCTAGCACAGAGCAAAAGCCAAGAGGAGCACTTTGAAAATCCAAAGAAGAAAAACTGGATGATTTCTTGTGAGCTTTCTCTATTTTTTAAGCATCTGTGCTGTTTGCAAAAGTGTAGAGATGTGCAAAAAACAATGATACAAAGGATATTTTTTCCCTCTTAGACATAAACATATCTCACAGCAGAAAAATGACCTTCTAGGTTTTCATTTTGTGTTGGAATACAGGTCCGGAGAGTTAAATGAAAATAGGCTAATACTCCAACAACAGCTTGCCTGGTCTTCCACTAATCCTCTCTCTATCAAATCAGACAACACAAAGTCAGCCCCTGTTTTATTTTAGAAAGCTCTTTAACTCATTAAGTCACACAGGAAGTTTCAAAAAAAGAGGTGGAAACAAAGAATCAACAAATACTTGACAAATAAGTGACAATGTTTGGACATCAGCGACAGCAAGAAAATCGAGTTATTTCAAATACACTTCACATTCAAATTAGGCATGTTAAAATATCTTAAAAGAAATTACATGATAAATACTGTAAGTATTTATATAAGACAGTGGTAGATGTCTGAAATATTTTTTAGGATGAATCTCCCTAAAAGTCTCGTTTTATATTTCTGTTATTAACACAATTCCAAAACAAACAAAAAATGCCGACGAATCCAAGGGAACTGTTTCTTTTACAGAAGCAGTTTTAATTCGCCCAGGTCACAGCATCCTGTAATTCCTGATGAAGCTATTGAAGTATAATCAGTCTTGATGAATATTCATAAAAGAGTACTTACTAAACTGCAACCTACATGGTTCCAAGACCAGAATGCCTTCAGCACAAGAGATCCCTTGGTCCTGGAACAAAGCAGGACAGCACAGACCCACTGACCTAAATACTGCTCTGCACACAGATGGCCAGCCTGCTTTCCAAACACTTCGCTTCAAAGGAACAAAATCCAAGGCCTTTTTTTACAGATTTTCCAATTTATCTTCAATATTATTAAACAACCGTTTTCAGTATTATTAAACAAGTGTTTTCCCTCATACCCAAGCAACAAATTCTGAATACTGCACTTATCTCTTCTGCCTTTACTAACAACACCCATTTTCGTTATTCTATAAAATATGTTCAGATTACCAGTAACAGTGACCCATTAAGAAGTTCCAGATGATTATTAGGTGATGAATTGGATCCTTAACACGATCCCTGGGACAAAATAAATGCCACTACCATGGGTGGCTGATCTTGGACAAAAAAATAAGGTTAAGAATCTGTACTGATCCCTGACATGTTCTGCATGCAGCTTATATTCTTTTTTTATATATACATATTCTTTAAAAACCCATGAACCAAACCTAAACCTTCAACAACAATGCAACAGAAAACAAATAGAGAAATAAATATAAAGCTTCAGAACAACCAAGCATAGCAGAACAGTGGAGTTTAACAGAAGAGAGCAAATCTTTTTAATACCTACCACTCACTGGGCAAGAAGTGAGCAGAAACAGCTCCTAAAGCCAAGGCAGCTTTGAGAAGTCAGGAAAGGTGATGGAAAATAATCTCTGAGGGCTCCATAACAGCCATCATCATGACACTGGATGATTCCAGGGGCTCACTCTCTCCCTGGAGCGTCCCAGCCTTGTGTAGGCTGTGATGAAAGATTTCTTTCCCTCTCTGGCTACAGCACTTTGGGAGAGCTGGATAAAGGATTTCATAATCTTTGAGTTCACAAACAGAACGGTCTAGAATGTTCCCCAATAACCAGGGTGGGCTTCTATGATCAGAAAAAGTTGGATTTTTACCTGTCATTTGAGCACCTGGCTCAATTTCTTATATTTACATTTTCTGTGAATATTTTCATACCACTGACATCGAAAAACCACCTTCTGCCTGATTTACACAGCTTTGAACATGAAGCAAAATGAAATCAATCCAAATTTTGTAGCACACTTGCTTCACGAAAAATAATATCCAGAAAGACCAATCTTTCTTACAAGTTGATGTTTCTATAAAACCAAAATCATGAGTAAATGCTAAAACTACTAGAAAGTTTAAGTCAACTAGAGATGTTTTGTTTTACCACCCTAAAGGCTGTTACTTACACTAGTCTGATTTGCAAGCCAAATAAAATTCCAGCTGAGAAATGGCATTTTTATTACTGCTCATTCCATTGCTAATGCCCTGGAATACTGATAACCAGATTTTAATGGCAAGTAAACAGTTCCTCAAATACATGTCTATTATAATGTCTAATATAATCTACGTCTGTCTCTCAGCATTAAGCCTATATCCTTATCTATATTAAAAAATATTTTTAAAGCATATTATGCCTATTGGGGCAGATGAAAATAATGAGAATAATACAGGAACTCCCCACTGGCATAATTCCCTCTGTTAAAAAGCAAAGACCATCCAAACAGTACAAATACATATGGAAAATAGCTCCTTCCCACTAAGTGTATCAGAAATGAAAAATAAACCTGTTAGTTCAACATTAATTTTATTAGTATTTCATAACTGGGCAAACAAGATATTTAAGGGATGGTTATCAAGATATACTTCTCATAACAAGAGCATCCTCTATTCTTCTGTTTTTCTCCATGGAAAAGAAATAATAATTAGAATTCCCAAGGGGCTGGCAAAGAAGGGAACAACAGCAAAGGAGCTGCATGAAACTGCTGTTTGAGGGAGAGATAAAGACAAACAAAATCAGCCATATTGCTGTGTCAGCAAAGTTTCTGTGTCAATCCCTTGCAATGCATTGAGAAACAAGGCTTGGGAGATTCCACATTTTTCCAATTACTGACAATAATATTTTCTAAGCCCATGCCACATTCCTGAGCTGTTTTCTCTACCAATAGTTTTAAAGTTTTCAATTCCCAAGCAAACACAAGCTTTTAGGAAAGGTTTGTGGCCAAACTCCACCAGCCATAAAAAGGGAGATTCATCTGAACCAATAATGATGTCCATTCTGGTCCCTCTTGGAGGGAGGAAGACATTTCTAGGGTGATTCATCTCTCCCCAGAATAGATTCCTACATTTGGCTAGAAGAAATAAAACAGTTCTAGGGTGATTCATCTCAATCTAAAATAGATTCCTACAGTTGGTTAGATGAGATAGAGCCCAAGAGTGCCTATCTCTAGTCAGTAATTACACAGGGACCAAAGGAACTGCCTCAGACTTGGACATCTAAAGATAAGTGAGATGAAACCCACCCCAAGTACAGAAATATCACACAATTCTTAAAACATATCAGCCACAGACAGCACCTGTTTGCATCACATGCAAAAAGTTCAAGCCCAAGACAGGTTTTCTAAATTATTGGCCTAATTAGGCACTCCCTCAAGACCACACACTCCTAGCAAGGTTAGCTTTTCTATCTGGGTTTGCAGGATACATATTAGCTATCCAAAAATCAGCAGGAAGAGACAAGTCATGCAGTATTAATTAATTAATTAATTAATTAGAAGGGCTGACAGTCAGCCCTCATTTAGCCAGTTTAAAAAAGAACATCCAAATTCAGCTACCAAGACATTACAGTAAAATGGACTTGAAATAAAGTATCACTGAAGAAGTACATTTATAAAGCTTATGGTGACACTTTGCATAGTCTGGGAATAAGTGAGACTTGCAGTAATGTGGCAGCTCTGCAGCTGCCTAAATTAATAAAGTGTTAGCACTGGCCCAACCTTTCCAAAAATAAGGAACTTTTAATCCAGTTTCCTATTTTGAAATATTTTGAAAGAAAAGGAGAAGAAAGAGGCTGCTTTGAATTCAGATTTCTAAGATCATGGACACCACAGACCACTAAAATGTGTATTTTCCAAAGGTATGTACCTGGTATGC
Organism: Acridotheres tristis; assembly: GCA_037013685.1. NCBI lineage: Eukaryota > Metazoa > Chordata > Aves > Passeriformes > Sturnidae > Acridotheres > Acridotheres tristis. Next base: position 65,102,075 of record CM072885.1, read on the forward strand.
ACAAAACCCTTCAGCTAGGAATCTGAGCTTTGCCAAGTTTAAAGAACTCCAGATTCTGGTAGAAGTGACTGTGAAGTGGCACCTGAGGGCTGTGCAGCCCAGCCAGAGCAGCTCCTTTTAGACTGTAAAGTTCTGTCACAATCAACTGGCTTTTTGGTTTTGTTTTTTTTTTTTTTTTTGCTTGTTTGGTTTTGGGGTTCCTTGGTTTGGTTTTTTTTTTGTTTGGTTGGGTTTTTTTGTTTGGGGGGGGTGGTTTTGTTTTGTTGTTGTTTGTTTTTTTGTTTTGGTTTTTTTTTGTTTGTTTGTTTTGGTTGGTTGGGTTTTTTTTAATTTTTTGGTTCAGTTTTTTGTTGTTGTTTGTTTTGGTTAGGTTTTTTTGGTCTGGTTTTGTGGTTTTTTTTAAGATGTGAGATGGAGCAGCTCTGCTGTGAGGAAGGGCTCAGGGAATGGGGATTGTTCAGCCTGGAGAGGAGAAGGCTTTGGGGTGACCTCATTGTGGCCTTCCAGTGCCTGAAGGGAACCCACAGGAAAGATGGAGAGAGACTCTTGACAAGGGCCTGGAGTGACAGGACAAGGGGGAATGGCTTCACACTGACAGAGGCAAATAACTCCACACCATGGAAATTGTTTTATTTTTCTATGGAGTTACTTTTCTAAAATTTCAGTTTATTTTCATGAGCTCTTGCTGCATATATTCATTAGTGAGTGTGAAAATGACACACACAGCCTACACAGATACAGCAGTGCATGAGAAAGTTAGAGGTGCTGTGATATCAGTTGGAGGTCCTGCACATCTGAACACCTATAAAACAAAGAATCGTATTTTCTATACATAGCTGAGAGTTGTACTCATTAATTCTTTGAATGTACTAATTTTAGACTTTTAAAATATGCCATGAAAAGCATCTTCAAACTACTTACAGAAAGTATGGCATCAAGATCATCACCTACAGAACCTCATATTGGAAGATGGGACAACAATCTTTGGAAAGAGGTCCTGAAAATAGTAGAAATGTATGGACTAAAGCAGCTTATTCCTTCCCCAAATTTTATAAGCATGTGTAATGCAGGAGCAAGATAGAGAGAATTCAGCAATGAAAGCATCTCATGAACAACACTATCCAGAGTATAAACTCTTCTATGTTAAGAACTTTGGATTTGGTTTTAATTTCACAAAATAAAAAAAGGAAAAATTAAAACACTCTGAATTACAAACATTTAAATCAAATAATAACACAGGCAACTGATTACTCTCTGCTTCTATTTTTACTTGTTTTCATCACCTGGAAGAGAAGCAGTCAAGAATCACAACTTACCACTTTAATAACACATTTACTTAACAGATTGGAAACACAAAATATTTGGCCAAAGCTATTAGTGTATTAAAAAGTAAAACAAGGCAGGAACCAGCTAATGAAAAGATCCTCCCCAAGGCCTGGAAAGGGGACCCTGCTTTCCCAGGCACTTTCATGTTCACACCAGGTAGAAAGCACTGATAGGAATCAAGAGTCTCATATATCATAGTTCATTTCTGAAAAAAAAAAAAAAACAAAACACCAAAAAAACCCCCAACAAAATACCAAACAAAAAACAAACCACAAATCCTCTCCAATTATATACTCCTGGAGGAATGGTGGATAGTTGTTTTCTTGTAAGTTTTGGAATAATATGATTGCAGAATGCTGAGTCCTAGGAAGTCAGCTGCAGAACTTCCATGGTTTTAGCTGGCCCTGCAGTCCAAACAGGGAATTTTGAAAATTTCACAATGATTCACTTTCAAAATCATGCACCAAATTATTTCTTCTTAGAATGAATTTGATTCTTCGATGTGAACCATCCAGTTTAGAGTTTGTTTTTCATAATGTGTAAATGTACCAACAAATAAAAAAAAAAAAAAAAACAAATCTAAAATCTGTTAGGCAGGTTACTTTAATGTGGCCCTACCCCACAAACAATTAAGATACTTTTGCCTTAAAAACAAAGAAACCCAGAACTTGTTTCTTTAAAATGCACTAAAAGAACAGGTATAAACATAGGCAGCAGAAGAAAGCAGGGATGGGGGTTTATCTCACAATAAAACATGAAATCCTATGGTTCACTGATTTCCCAAATCTACTTGTAAATGGAAATGCCTGTGTATTTGGAGATTTCATTTTGATGATTTTCTTTCCTTTCAGTATATGCATGACATAGAAACAATAAATCTTTAGTTTTAAGCACAGTTTAGCAGACTGCAAAAAACACTACAAAGAAATACCACCACCACCAGCACTTGGTTTTCAAACACTACATTATTTGCCCCAAAATTTTACAACAGTATTTATAAACAATCAAGCAGCACAGACAGAAACACATCAAGGATGTGAGACAACCAGGATCCCCACACACATTAAAACACACATAACCCAAGAGGCATTTTGAAAACAACTACTAAACCTAGAAGAATTGGTGCTAAATACACAGAACTGCAGTGATGGCTCAGGAGGGACTGGACCGTTTCTGTTTCCCCACATCCCTTGTAAAACACTCCCTTCTCCCCGGAGAGGGGAAGCACCCTACTCGTTTCCAAGCAGGAACACGAGCAGCAGCTGGTGGTTTACAACCAGCCTTGATTTAGTACCAGAAACTTATGATTAAAAACACGGAAAGATCAAACCTTGGTCGCCATACAAGCGTGGGCATACACATACACACACACACACACAGAGAAAAGCCAGTATCACTATACCTAAAATACTAAATTATGTTTACCTACCAAAAAAAAAAAATCATACTAGAGTTTTAGGAAGGCAAGGCTAAATGTGTACCAGAAACAGTGAACTACAAACTAAGTTTAAAAATAAAATTTAAAAAACAAGCAGAGATTTTCAGTGCACTTCACATCAGTATGATGATGACACATCTGTCACAGCAATACAGCACAGTGACCATCACACAGGCGGATGCCAAGGGGACGGCGCCAGGCTCTTTTCACCGCTGCCCAGGGACAGGACAAGGAGCAATGGACAAACTAAACACAAGAAGTTTCACCTGAGTGAGAGGAAGAACTTCTGCACACTGAGGGTGGCAGAGCCCTGAACAGCTGCCCAAGGGAGGGCCTGGAGTCTCCCTCTCTGGGGACATTCCAACCTCACCTGGACACGCTCCTGTGTCACCTGCTCCAGGTGACCCTGCCTGGGCATGGGGGTGACTGGACCATCTCCAGAGGTCTTTTCCAACCCCATTCCGTGATTGCGGGTTTCCGTGTGGGCGCTCCGGGTACCTCCACTGAACTCCACTGAGCGAGAGCAGCGAGCGAGGAGCGTCCAGCGGGAATCAGCCACAAACCCGAGCGGCCCCGGAGCGGCACCGGCCACAGGAGCAGCCCCGAGCGCCCTCACGGAAAGGCGGCAATGCCCCAGGGGCACCAGCCCCACAACAACACCCGCCCGTGCCACATCACCGAGGCGAGCGGACAGACAGACAGACAGAAACAGACAGGCAGAAGCAGACAGGCAGATACACCCCACACACGACACCCGCCATCGCCCCCCACGCCCGGAGCAACGCGCGGGAGGGGTGAGGGAGACGGGGCACCCCCCGCCCGCTCCTCGGGCGGACCCGCTCCCACCTTCCGCCGCCCGCCGCTCCTCCTCGGCGCCCTCGGCGCTTCCCGCTCCTGCTTCGGCCATGGCGGGCGGCCCCCGTGCGCCGCTCCACAGCGCCCCCGGCACCGCCGGCATGCAGGGGGTGAGCTGAGGTGAGCAGAGGAGGAGCCGCCGGCACCGGGGAGGGACCGCGGGCTGCCCCGCCGGCCCCTCCTCAGCGCCCCCGCCCCGCCATGTTCCCGCCCCGGCCGCGCGCCGCCTCTCGCGAGATGTGCGGCCATGGCGGCGCCCCTCAGGGCGGCCTCGCACATCGGGCTCCGTCCCCGGCGGGCAGAGAGCCCGCAGCTTCCATTACAAAAGTGCAGTAAAAGCCAGTTAGTCGGGAGAAACACCGATGGCTTATTCCAGTGCTTGCCCAAGCCTCGGGGCTCTGTGGAAATACCGCAAATCAAGCACTGCCGCCTTTTTCATGCCGTTGTTTATACACGGAAATTTAGACTTAGTAAGTTTCAAAGCACAGCACCTCTTTTAGGGTTGTTTAGGATCTTTCTGTGTAAGTTTCCCATGCAGCTGACTTCTATGCATGTCTTTACCTGGGCAGGATCTTTTTTGACACAGACGTGAATTTTTTTGTGTTATAATGAATGTAATTCAGCTGTAGAACGCATTGACCTGGAGTATTTTGCCAAGTTAGTGATATATATACAGACATAAATCAACACTGGCTTACTACATCCTTAAAACATTTTAGTTCCAGGATGTCCTTGAGTAAGGGATGCTGGCAGCTGCCTCTTCCAAGCGTTAGATCTTCATTCTTGCTGGTTAGGCTTGGAAGTATACAAAGATGAAAGAATATCCTGACTCAAGATAATCTTATATTCCCCATTTTGCAACTCATGGGCTGGGCAGGGCTGGTGTTCCTTTCTCTGGGTGCTGTATAGAGGATGCTTCACCTGAGGAAGGGTCAGGATCTTGGAATAGTTTTGGTTGGCAGAGGCCTCTATAAGTGGCCAGAGAGCAGCCACATCTATCAATGAAAAATAGCATAAAACAGGGATCACTTTCACCAGTGTATTGAATTGTGTTAGCAGACCTGTAGCTGGATTTTGGCAGTGCCAGGAGTGCCGAGGAGCGAGGTGACTCTGCCTGTCACAGTGCTCTGCTTCACACCCTGGAGCATTGGTGTGAGCGAGGTGTGCTCCTGCACAAAGACCTCAAGGTGCACCTGTAAAGATCAGTGTGTTCCAGCTGTTCCCAGGCATTCCTTCCCTCTAGATCCCACTAGAACCAGTCCAAAAGGAAACCTCTACAGCGGGTATGGACCTCAGCAGTGCCTCTTCCACATGACAGAGCCTCACTCGCTGTCCTGCCCTGTGTTGGTGCAGCCTGTGACTGCTCAGTTCCACTTGCAGCTGTGACAGGAGAGGCTTTTGCTCAAGCACATGAATCCTGACCTGTGCCATCTCCATGGGCTCCACAGATGCTGCTTCTCTCACAGTGTAAGAAAACTCTAAAGCTCTCAGAGAATGTCCAAAGTAGGGTTATGGAGATGATGGTGAAGGACCTGGAGGTGAGGCCACACAAGGAGCAGCTGAGGACACCTGGACAGTTCAGCTGCAGAAGAGCAGACTGAGGTCAGAGCTCACAGCAGTTCTGCAGCTTCCTCACAAGGGGAAGAGGAAGGACAGGCTCTGATCTCTGCTCTGTGTGACCAGGGACAGGACCCAGGGAATGGCTGGAGCTGTGTCAGGGGAGGGTTAGGGTGGATTTCAGGAAAAGTTTCTTCTCCCAGAGGGTGCTGGGCACTGAACAGGCTCCCCAGGGAATGGTCACGGCCCCAAGGCTGCCAGAGCTCCAGGAGTGTTTGGACAACACTCTCAGGAACAGGGTGGGGGTGTTGGGGTTCTGTGCAAGGCCAAGAGTTGGACTTCAGTGATCCTTCCAACTCAGGATACTCCATGATTCTACGAACTCAGGCACAAGGGAACTTTAGGTGCAGCTGGTATTGCTTAGCAGTGAGGCCAGAGCTGCAGAGTTGGTGACGTGTATGGAGGAAGCTCCTTCTCCAGGTGTTCTTCTCCCACTGTTCTGGGGGCTTTCCCCTGTCTGTTATTAGTAGTGGGGATCCTGTGGAGCTGGCAAGAGTAGATGTAAGATTTTGCCAAGGATATTATGTTCTTTCATCATCAGTTCTAGTGATCAGCATCTAAATTGTTAAAATTTAAGTCTTCAGAGCTGCAGACAAGGAATTGGTTTTTTCAGATCTGGGGGCGGACTCTAAAGACAAAAACATCCTTTGCTGAAAGTGAATAGAAAATGTGACTAAATACACACTTCTCCCAAGTAAAAAGCAATAAGATGAGAGGGAACAGCCTCAAGGTGTGCAAGGGAAGGTTTAGATTCAATATTGGGAAATAATTTTTCTTTGAGGAGTTGTCAAGCATTGGAAAAGTCTGTCAGGAAAGTGACAGTCACCAACCCCAGAAGTATTTAAAGCATGTGTGGATGTGGCACTTGGGGATGTGGTTTAGTGGTGGATTTGGCAGTGCTGAGGTAACACCTAGACTTGATGATTTCCAGGGTCTTCTCCAAGTGAAATGATTCTGTGATTCTAAGGGCTTCAGAAAGTAAATTCTCACAAAACACTGCAAGCCAAATGCATTCGAATACCTATGAATTTTATGTAATGTGGTAGAAAATCAGCAACTCACCTAGTTGGGTAGAGTTGAGGGGGAAAAAAACCCAATCAGAAAACAAGGATTTGTTTTCTTCATAGCTTTCACAGATGTAGGCAGAATTCACTTGTCTAAACTCCACACTGTAATCTCGAGGATGGTTCCTCAGGCGTAATCCTGAACTCCATTTGTGACATCTTTTTTAATTGGAAGCTCCCAGCACATTTCCCATCTGATGTGGAAGCTCCTTGTCTGTGTGGGAGTGGGCAGCTCAGCATCTTGCCCGTGGCAGAGTCCAAGGGTTAGAGCACATGGGAAGGAGGGGGTGAATGGCTCTGGCAGAATATTCCAGGGAATAGGCCAGGGAATTGTGGCTCCCAGCTGGGGATGCTGCTGAAGAAATCCCATGGTGCTTCTGTGACAGTCTCAATGCACACTTATTCATAAGGTACTTTTTTCCCTTGGAAATCTGACTTTTCACTTTAGAGCTTTATGTTCTATGGAATCCCACTGTTACTACTGCAATTACAGATACATATATATATAGATAGATAGATATAGATATAGATATATAGATATATGCATATGTGTATCTCCATCATGCTGGGTTCAGTTGGTCTTGCGAAGTTTGCATTGAAGGAATTACAAAACCTTTCTGCTCTAAATTGAATAAAAAACACAAGGGAGAGCTAAAAATCAGGAGTTAAGGTGCTGTTGCTGTCTTTGAGAAAACAACTAATTAAGTGTGCATTAATACACACTTATTTTATTCATATACCACAACTGATACTGAGAAAATTTTCTAAGGATTTATTCCCAGGAAGCTTTAATGTCATCTTTTGTCCTGCTAAAATACTGTCTTGCCCCAGTTTTGAAGCTGGGAGCTCCCTCCTCCAGGTTTGCATCATCAGTGGACACCCAAATGTTAAGGGGATTTCAGAAGTGAGTCAGCCACACTGACTGAAAATGTTTCAGGGACTCAGGAATCACAGAAAGCTGAAGATGGCTGTTGTTATAAAGCTTGATAAGTTAAACATTTAAATAGTTCCCCAAAACTATTTTAGCAAGCTTAATAGCTAAGCAGCTATTAAATACAAACTCTCTCCACACAGGAACATTAATGAGGACATTTTAAATCTTTTTTTTTTTTTTTTAACTGACTCACTAAAAACAGAACTACTGTACCTGATTTGCATTTTATTTCATATTTTTTTAGTGAAGTTGCAATTCACTGTGGAAGTTTTTGGCACCAGGTCAGGAAATCAGATCAGTCTCTTGGCAGTATTTCTGCCAGTCGTGTTCCTCATCCATGGTCAGTATCATGTCACCTGGCACTTGGATAATTCCTACAAACATAAAGGTCTGCCAGGTCATTAACAGATTTGAGACATCATTTATTATACTTGTTTCTTATTCAAAGGTGATGATTGGGCTCTCCACTGAACCTTTAATGCATGACAGTAACTGGTGTTTATAGCACAGTTTGCAGAGCAGGCAGAGCAGGATCCCAGTATATGTAAGGCACTGATTTTGAGTAGGCCACACTTGATATTTTTGCCCCATTTTAAGGTCAGCACTTTCTCTTGAGTAGCTTTCAGCAATAAAATAGAGAACAGAATGCTTTATGTAAGCCACAGATTTCCTCTTTTCTCCAAACAACTTATACAACAACGTGCTAAAGGGGTAAAAATAACAATCAAACCTTGGGGCAGTTAAATAATAGCCTGAGACTGAACAGTTCAAGTGTCTCTATTATCCCTCCTTTTTTTCCTCTTCTGTCACTTCCAAAGCATAGCATATCTTAGCTCTGTTTCCCAGGACGTGGGAGATGCTGTCCCGAAGATGTGGATTTCTGTGTGTATTTGCTGGGGCCAAGCTGGCTCCACACACACCTCAGTGACAAGACATGGGAGAGGGAACACTGGGAGTCATCTCCATTATTAGGGTGGCTTGTGTTACCTCTCACAAAAACATCCCTAGGTGACTGCTCAGAGCGAGCCAGAGAACTTTTTTCTGCTGAAACTTAATAGCAGGAAACTGAAGTGATTCAGCTTTGTAAGGACAAACAGAGATTTTTCATAACCTCTCCCAGAACACAAATGTTTATGGTTTCCCCTCAGACCACGGTCTTAAATGGCTGAAAGTAGAGAATCAAATGTGGTTTTGTAGAGAACATGTGAACAAGTTAGCTAGTTACGAGAATTAATCTTTTTTTTTTTCATCTATTTTAGTCTTTATTTGCATTTTATTCTGCTTGAAGACCATTGGATTACTTTTAAGGGGACCACAAGCAATATACTGACTTTGCTACAAATTCTGTGTCTGTGTATTGATTTAATCTGCTGTCACTTTAAAGCAAAAGTTCTTCCCCCAAATCAGAGAATCTTTTGTTTCAAAAATTATATAAATAGCATAATCATACTGTCATTGGCCAATAGTAATGATAAGCTCTTTAAAATTATTTGTGCTCAATAATTACTATGGAAGCCCCTCTAAATAATTACTAAACAAGTCAAAAACAGGAAAAAAAATTAGGCTTCACTAGCAACAAACTGTGCCGTGCTGGCACTATACCAGGAGCTTGGATTGTGTTCTGCTGTATCCAACTGGATTGTGACAAGGATATACTCTGGCCTTGGACATCTGGGAATCATGGACAAATTCCTTGCATGATGAAACAAGTTTAACTCAAGAAGAGCATCCAAATCCTACTTGCTGTCCCTCTCTAATCTCAGTATTGGAGCCAGCAGGTTGCTAATTTAGCATGTGATTTTCTTACAAAATTAAAGGCAGTCAAAGGGATTAACATTTTCTAAAGTGCCTGCTTCATTTTGGAGTCCAGGCTGGCGAGGTTTTTGCCCACTAAATAATTCACTTGCTTGTAAATCTCTTACCCCAAAGTATCTCAACTGGATGGTGCCACGTCTGATTTGAAAACCAAATAATCTTCAGTTTTGAAATAGCCTTTTTATTCCTGGCAGAAACCAGTAGTTTCTGAATGCCTAATGAGAGCCTAAAAGTGGCATTTAAATAAATTGTACATTTTGCAAAGTTTTCTCGAGGCATTAGTTTGATTTTGGTTATTAAAAACCAGGTAAATATTGTCCTGTTTAACAGCAGAAGTGCCATGTGAGTTTCTCACCACTGTGTTTGAAGCCAAAAGGCCTCCTCCCCACACACTGCTTTTCAACCAGCTGGGTTGTATAAATCGTGAAATCTTTTTGTCTCATTTGTAAAGAACACCAAAGCATGGCATCAGCAACCAGTTTGCTTTGAAGACCATCCTTGTTCCTGGTTTCTTTAGGCTTTAGATAGGGATCTTTCACTGACGTCAATGGGAGTTGGATGACACCTCAAAGAAAGCCTGATGGGCTGAAGATCTTGACGTGTCTAGATTGCAGTGATTTCACCTTGTCCTGATCAAAATGGTCACTCAAGTTCTTATCTGATCATTCCCTAGTATTAAGTAGACAGAGTCAAGTCAGAACTTGGAAAATAAAGTGTCCAAAACTGTTGCAGTTTTGCTCTCCCAGTAAATCACTGTTCCCGTTTCCAGTTGGTTTTGTGCATGGCCACACGTGCCCAGATGAGGTCGCTGGGAATATCTTGGCATCTGCTTCCTGTTGGAGCTCTGGAGGGAAGGAAGGAAGGAAGGAAGGAAGGAAGGAAGGAAGGAAGGAAGGAAGGAAGGAAGGAAGGAAGGAAGGAAGGAAGGAAGGAAGGAAGGAAGTTCCATATGTCTGTAACACCTTCTGTAGCTGCAGTCTCTCTTGAAAGATGTGGAGCAGGGGCTGTGGTTACACTTTTACACAACAGCTTCAAGGCCACAGTGCTCACTCTGCTGAGGAGTCGCCCTCTCATCATTCAATTCCAAGGGCAGGAAAGGCAGAGGCAAGGGCAAAGATGTCTTTGGAGCAGGGAGGATGGGCAGAGGCACCTGGAGGGGAAGGAGCTGCTGCCAGTGGAAGTGAACTGCCTGGGGACAGCACGGAGAGCCAGCACGTATTCCTGGAGGAGGGAGAAGCCGCAGCAGATGGTGGCTCACCAGAAACAGATTAAAGCAGCTGGTACGGAAACAAGATGTGGCACCGAGGGTCGGTTCAGATCCGAAACAAACTGTTCTAGCAGAGCTCGGGCTTGGTTGGGAAAGGAGAAACCTGTACGCATTCCCTCCTCAACATACGAGGAGATTGGAGTCTGTGTGTCCCATCTCTCCCAGGAACAGGGACCTCAGGGGCTCAGAGAACTTGAGGAGTGGCGCTGGGAGGAGCAGGAGGTGGCAGAATGAGCTCCCTCTGCGTTGGAGAGATTAATTTCCTCTCACACCCACTGCAGCAGTGTTCCTGAGTGATGAAGTGTCCAAACCCTGGTGCCAGTTCAGTGTGTGACAAACACACCAATTTGCCCTTCAGCTGTCCCAATATGAATGCACCAGGAACCAGGTGGATTTTAGGAGCAGGCATTCCATGCTGCAGAGCCTGGCACGGCTGAACCCAGCGTGCCTCACAAGGAACAGAGCCTGCACCCACCTTTAGAACCCTCTTTCACCTAGGAAATCCAGCTGTGGGACAGGCATTTTAGTACCTCTCGGATACTGAAAATTTACATGTGTGATGAATCACATCACCTTAGAGAAATGGAATCACAGAACCATGAAGGTTGGAAAAGACCTCCAAGATTGTTGGGTCCAACCTGTGACTGATCCCCACCTTGGTACCCAGAGCATTGAGTGCCACGCCCAGTCCCTTCCTTAAAAATCTCCAGGGATGGTGACTCCAAACATCCCTGGGCAGCCCCTTCCAATGCCTGACAGCCTTCTACATTTCCAAATACATTAAGCCCTTCCTGAACTGCAGCTATATCCTTGCCTAGTCCAGAGCTGGGAGCCACTACTGTCCTCCCTCCCAGGACAGACAGACTGTTTTGGATATTCCTCCCTTCTCCTTCCTTAGGAAGATTGTCAGAAAAAGCCTTTTACTGCCCAAAGCATTATTGTTTTGCTTAGGTACCCGGCACACTTTGTACAAGAACAAAGAAATGAAAAATGTAGGTAGTTGAAGTATGTCTTATAAACCCTAAACTAAGATAAGATTTTAAAAAAGATTTACCCATGCTGAAGGCATAGCCTTCATATTTCCCATTCAAATGCTTTTTCTGAGGAACATCTGATTCGGTAAGGCAAGGAGGTAAAGAACTAAACCTGTATTTCCTTATGATGTGTAGCTTCGCCATACAATCGTGCACAGTCAAGGGAAGAAAAGGGTGATCCCATTAAATAGAATTTGCACAATTCTGTTGCATTTTTACCTTTATTGAGAGCAGCAATTCTGGAGTGGAGGGAGGCCTCCTGTTCTTCTCAGGACTCCTCCAGACAAGGCCAGGCAGTGTCTGCTTATTTCTCTTGGCTTTCAGCTGCTCCACTCTGATCATTTTTTTACACAACTTTCACTGCTTCTGCTGCTCTGAACTTGGCAGGGAAAGTAGAACAGTAGGACAGAAAGGTTTCTATAGTGGATCAAAGGACACAACTGCCCCTGGAAGCCTTTCCTGGATAAATTAGCCTATGGGGAAGGTAAGACTCTAGAGATGAGTAACCATTTGCAAAGCAGCTTCTTCATGTGACTGCAGGTAGGACAAATCAAACAGTACTTGCTTTCCCTACTTTCTGATTGAGTGTAACAACACTGGGGTGTTTCATCGTCCATGAAATTCAAGATGAGAACCCACAAAATTGGATCTCAATTTCCTTAGATGTCTCCCATTCTGGAAGATAAATCCAGTACACCAGAATAAAAGAAATGAAAACTGCAACTTTACAAAAAGAATGCTACTTTTATTTTCAAATGCTGTAAAAAGCCTCATATAAATTTTTATAATGCTTCTATGTAACTTTCCCAACCACAACTAATGAAACAGTCTAGGAAAAATATAGCAGTTGCCATTTAGACTCCAAGAACGAGCTGCTGTGAGATCCCAACAGTAAAAGGACAAGGTACAGTGTGTTACAATTGCTCGTGTTATTGAGAAAGTGAGAGCACTTCCTACACATTACCTGGGCTAGACTGCAGCATTCCCTGCTTGCTGGGCACAGGAGGAATGTCACCCCTGGGGAAGGAGCTGACAGCAGAGCTGTGTGCTGTTCCTGGTGCCCATTCCTGGTGCCTCCCAGCTCAACTCCCCCCAGCAGGTGCCCTTATCCCAGACTGTCTCCAACGGCTCAGGTGGGGAACAACTGACCTATAAAAATAACACCTCTATAACTCTCCAGCAAGGCAAATTGAACAGTGCAAATGCAGTATCAACACGATTTGATTTCTGAATGCTGGCAATTTTTTTTTAAACTCCTTTTGCACATGAGACAACCTCTGCTGATGTCCTGTACCTAAGGCCACTCACTCATGCTGATTGGAGATGGAACGAAGTGCAAAAGCTCAGCTGCAGTTCCCAATCCAAGCTTCCTCCCCGCTCTCAGGGATTTCCAATCCAGAATTTGGATTCAGGCTCTCCACTTCCATCGATGCACTCAGGTTTTCCCTGCTGGAATAGGTAACATCCCAGCAAAGCTCTGATAACAATTTGCATACACAATTTCACGTTTTAACAAAAGTTTAACAAAACATACTTCCAGAAAATAAATTTTCACATGGTTGCAATCATCAAGCCATTTCAGGATCTTTGGTACTCCAAGAATAAGAAAAATAAATGGCACAGTGACAAACATTGCCAAAGGAAAACACACAACCATCCAAAAGAATCAGACAGAATTAACAAAATTAAAGATATGTTGCACTTCAATTTTTTTTGAAAGCCAGTGTAGATTAACCTGCTGTCCTCTTTAATCCATTACAGTGTCACAGTTTCACCTTGGAAAAAAAAACCCCTATCATCCTAAAAGCAGTAGTTAATATTGTTTAACTTGACTTACTGATTAAAATAATGCTATGTTTACAAAAAAATTTTAAAAAGTCAACTACCACAATACAGGAGTTTATGCTAGATAGGCTGCAGGCTGTTTCCTTATGGATATAACTCCTATGTGAGCACTGATATGATTAATCATCTGCAGTTTTAAATTAGTATTATCTTTAGTGTTGCAAATAGAAGGGTTGAGCTTCTTCTCGAGTTTGTAAACCAGTGAGTATGTACAGACATAGTTGTTTAATAGATAGCTTTAAATTAAGTGTGTATTTCTCTGCCCTCCCCTAAGCCCCACAGGAAAAAAAAAAATCACCAGTATCACTGAGCATTTGCAGTTTCCATGAAACTGAGTTTGTCTCAACAAGTTTGAGCAAAGACTTGTTTGTAGGTCACGTTAATGGGGTTACTGTGCTCTTCTGAAAGGTGGTGTTTGCAGGAATTCCAATTCCAGTGCACACGGTGCCCCATGGATGAGACTGGAAATTAAAACCAATGAAAATTGTTTTGAATAGCAGTGTCATTTGAGGCCAAGTTTGTATCTCAGGATTTATTTTTTTCTGCCTGAGCTTCCCTGTTTTGGAGTCAAGGCCTTAGGAAAGGCATTTCCTTTCCTGAGAAGCCTTAGGAGCTGTTGGGGCACTGGCAGAACGATGCCTGAAAGGTGGATTTAAGTGAGTAATTGTTTTTGTACAGCCTTTGGGTGGCCACAGGTTGAGCCTCAGCATACTGACAAGGCTAAGAACAACACTGGAGAATTATTAAGACCCTTGCCCCAACAGCACCCTGTTAATTCATGTAAGGTCTGGGAAGCAAATCTGGGAGATCAAGGAACTGTTCCCACCTCAGTCCAGCATTCAGGCAGAAGCTCAGCTTAACTTTGCTCTGATATAACACTGGATGGGCCTGAGGCAACAGCTACTCCTCTTTGAGGAAACTGGTATAAATAACAGATATTAGATGCTGCAAGGGAGACAAAACCATGGAGGGAAAGGCTGGATCAGGGATCCTGGCTACATCAGGGAAGACTACCTGCACATCACAGGCACTGATGCACAGAAATCCTATTGGCAAACGGGCTCTTGTGCAAGAGATGAACATCCCAGTATGTTTTTCAGAGCATACAAATAATTCAGAACAGCTGATACCACAGGGCCTAACAGCAATAAATATTTCTCTGATGGCTTTATCACAATAGTTTCCATATTGCTACAAAACTCTGTCCAGTGGAATCTTTCCTGCTGTATGCCAAAACATCCTGTGCTCCACTCAGAGGGGGCTGCAAAGCTTTTAGGGTGCCCTACACTGGTGTTCAGAGGAGTGAGACAGCAACAGTGACTCTGCTTGTTCAGCCACTGGGGAATTGTTCGTTGCTGTACATCTCTTTTGATCAGAAAATTACAGCAGAGATCTCTGCTGGATGTGACAGATTCAAAGCCCTGCAGATAAGCTGTGAGTACAGGCAGAGAAAATCACCAGTGACCAGATAATTGCAAACTGCTCAGGGAGTGCAACTCAGTCCTGACCTGCTGCTGGGCTGAAGAACAAAACCAGAGCCTGCACATGGAGCTATTTCTGCTTCTGTTTGCTCTGCCCGGGGGAAGGAGACCTGGCTTGGCTGTCAGGTTGTCACCATCCTGCAGGCTGGCCACAAGAACATTTAGGTGGTCCCTGGAATTTGAGCTGCAGGCTCAGCTAATCTCTTCTAATCCCATGGCCATGCCAGGTGAAGATCCTGGAACAGAAGGAGAGTCTGAGTCTAGTGGGACACTCCATTTCCTCTATGTGAGCAGAGGCTGTGATTCCAGAGAGCTTAGAGCAGGATCCCTTCTGCCTGCAGCTGCTCAGGGAGGAAAAAAAAGAAAAAAAGCACCAATCTGATCACTTCTCTAGAACACATTTTGCACAGAGAGAAGAGAATGTTTGAATTATGAGCAGCTTTAGAGCAGAGGCAGGAAAGCAGTCTTGGAAACTCTGCCATCTCCTCAAAACTTTGCATCAGAGCATTTCCCTTCTGCTAAAAATATTGATACTTTTTATTCAGATTCGTTTTTTCTTCTGAAACTGACAGCAGGCATCATCACCTCTAACAGCAATACTGCCAACGATCACTTAAAGAAATACCACTAAACAGATCACAGGGACTGCCTCACTGCCACACACTGTGGGAAAAGAGACAAAAGGGATGATGATAAAGGGCTGACAAAGTCCTGCACTGGCACACAAAGAGGCCCAGAGGACACTGCTATTTAAAATAATTCCATGTGCTACACTCATGGGGGATCTGAGACCACAAATGGAACACCCTTGAGCAACCGCTCACAGAGGTTTGCAAATGTGGACAGTTTTCTTTATACTGCATGTCTAAACCCCACCAGGTGAGCAGTACAACAACAATGCTGCATCAAATGATATGTTTCCCTCCTGGGTGGATTAGATGGTTTACAGTACAAACAAAGCCACAGTACAGAGAGGCATAATTAACCGTTATCCACACGTAGGCAGTGCAGGAAAAGCGATGCATGTTCCTTTTATTCCAGTACCTTTGTATAATAAAGTTAACAAAAATATTCAAATATTAAAAAAAAAAAAAAAAAAAGGAAAGAAAAACAAAAAGGAAAAAAAAAAAGCCAGCTGGCACTGCCAACTAATTCCTGTAGTAGTCTTAGAAATCCTAATCCTGTAGAATTTCCGTGTGAAATCAATGCGCACCAGTCGATGTGTTGATAACTAACGCCAAGCGGGCCTGGTGATGCAGCTACCTGAGGTTTGTGTTTGCAATTTCCTTTGGGGGGTTGTGTTCTGCTTCACAACTTCCCAGCTTTCATGTAGGAAGGGATGGAGCCACGCTGGGTGAGCCCTTCAAACCTCTTGTAGGTGTAATTGAGGAAAACCCAGTCTTTGGATTTGTAGTCAGGTTCCGTCGTGTTTGGCACTAGAATTCAAAAACAAAAGCAAACACACATTAAAACAGTTAAACCCAGGCTGCTTCTGAGAGGAGTTTTCACAGAGCTAAACAGCCCTGAACTCTTATTTCCTTAGTCAGCAGAAACTCCTGGAAGAAATCCTATTTCTAATCAGGTCAGCTGTCTTTTGTAAATGGTCTGAGTTATAATTTCAGGATAAACTCTGAAGAAAAGAAGGGGGGTTTTTATTTTGCCTTTTTTTTTTTAACTATGTCTACGCACTCTACCAGGTTTCCATACCTTGACAGAAGTGTCTAACACACCCACAGGACACACAATTACAAACCCTATGACATTTCTGATATTCTGATTTTTAGGTATCTACATGTACAATACCATTTTCAGTGGGTCTGAAATGCCAAAATAATACAAATGTTCTTGGCATTATCCAAAAATGGACATAACCAGTTTAGGCTTCGCATCAAAAGGACAAATTTCCTCACCATTAAATAAAAGCCATTTCAGAAAAAAAGAACCAACAGCTTTTGGATAATTCTTATGGCTGTTAACACAGTTACATTTAGCAGACAGCAATTAATTGCTGTTAAACATCTGCCAATCTTCAAGTAACTGAAAACAGTGGGACTTGGGACTATTTGTATGCCACAGAACCAAGCCTTTTACATATGAAAATTTCCTGTAACTTGCCAAGAGAAATCGACAACTAAAAAAACCCCTGATCTACAGAGCCACTCACGTTCATGAATTACTGTGTTAAGTAATCAGCTATCTGAAAATTCTTACCCACAAATATCTTAACAATTGTGTTTGGCACAAACCTCAAAAGTCACTGAGGATGAAAAGTTCATGATGTTTTACCAGAATCTGGTTAGACACACTGCCTAGCAGAAAACTCCACTGCTTTCTGTGCTCACTACCTGTACAAATAATTTTTACCAATGGGTTTGAATCTTAAAATCTCTAGGCTTTACAGCTATCAGAGATCATTACATTCGTATTTCAGAGAAAAAAATAGAGACTTGATCTAGAGACTAACTTGATTGGGGCATCAGAAAAATTAATATAAAGAACAACAAAAGCATCTGTGCAGTATTCTAGCATGTCACAGATGGAGACTTAGAGTTTACAATGGCAGTCTCACCTGGCTGTAAAATGTCCGATTCGGGAAATTCATCGAAGTTGGAAGTATCATCAATACTTTTGATTTCTATAGGGATTGCAGCTGGTCTTTCCCTGCAAATAAAGATAAATGCCAGAAGAGTGAATACTGTGTAATGGCACATCAAGTTCCATTTCTAACTTAGCTTTTTACACTTACAGCTCCCCTTAATGCAGAGCACAAGGGTTCCACTGAGTGCATCACAGATGAATCTGACTCTCCTGTTTGCTGACACCATGGGGAGATTGTTTGGTTCCCTGTCCCCACTGGTGTCTTCTTGGCAGGCTTGGAACAAACATCATTTTCCCATTAAGTGAGAAAGCATCCCACACTTATCTGCCACACAGCTATCACCCTGATCTTGTCACCAGCCACCACTGTGGTTACTCTGTTTCACAAACCCAGCCCAGCAGGATTGCACTTTACAATTCCAGTGCTCATCAGCCTGGACCTCATCCAAAACCTTTGGACTGTAGCTCCTCTTTCTGACACTCAGCATCTCTCTCCCAAACCAGGCTGGCTCTGCTTTAGCACCTCCACAGTCAGAAAACCCTTGAAGGAATTTTAAGGTGGCTTTTGAAACTGCCCAAGGAATCTGTGCCACCAAAACGTTCACACTGGGACACAGCACTGTGGGAAAGGGAGTGATTTACACGTGTAAACTCAGCACAGTTCTAATTACTACACTTATAATTAAATCCACAGCCACCCTACAACATTTTTTTTCCTATTCTGGGCAGTCTGGAGCAATCTGAGCTATCTCAAGACAGTTAAACTCTGACCATTTCTATGAATGTCAGCAAGACCAGAAAACCTTCAGTATCACCCACCTACTGCCAGTAGCTGCCTTTCAAAATGAAAGATAAATTGGAAATAATTGTCCTTGACATCACACTACATGAAATTCTTGCTTTCATGGCTTTCATTCTCCCTGTAAAACACGTGTATATATACATACCTGATATGTCCCCAGTCTACCCCTTCAAAAAATGGATGACTTTTTATTTCCTCTACTCCATTGCTACCAATTCTGTTTTCTGAGTCGATACAAAACCTGAAAAAGGGAAAAAAACAAAGGGAATGTTTTACAATAAATTCGGACAGAAGCAACAGTACCAGTATGAAACATTTCAAGGAGTTATTTCAAACTGTTCCACTGCTTGGGGTAACATCAAAGCAGCCCATTGCCCCTAGGAGAGAAGGGAAATAGAGGCAGAACATTGTTAAATCCAGAAACAAAAAGCCATGATGCCAATAACACCTTTTCTAAACTGCTGCTTGGCCATTTTGCAGGTCTGTGAAAAGTTGCTGCATGTTCTGGTCGTGTAAGATCAGTTTGGAATGGAGGCTTAAATCCCTACTACTGACAACTGCTCTGTTCTCAACTATTTAAACATCCCTCTTTCAAAGTCAAACTAAGAAGAATAGATACACTTAGTAAATCAGGACTGCTGTCTGATGTCATATTTTGGAATCCCACTGAGCTAGCCCATTCCAAACATGCCATGTCCTTATTCTCCCCCTTCCCCCTCCTCAGAGGTGCAGGTGGTGCAAAGACCCAGGGCCTGTTTCTGATACAGCCCTGCTGCACAACTTCAGCTCAGACCCCACAAAAAATTGCCAGTTTATGAGAAGCAGCCATGAAATAGCAGGAAGAAAAAGGTGAAATCAGAGACAGAGACAGGATAGGTGAGATGGGGACTGTTACCTGCTCCAGCAGGCCAGATAGAAAAAGCCTAAAATCCTAAAGAAGGAAAATAGGGAGGTGGAAGCTCTCTGACAGCAGCTCAGTGACCTCAAGGATTTGCTCCAGGGAGCAGCAGAGGCTGACCCTTCTCCTCTGGACTGGAAAAGCCTTTCAAGTATCTCATCCAGGAGATGGGAATACCAACATTTGCTAGGAATTCATCAAATCCCAACCATCTTCTGCACGTGTAGCAGAGCAGGTTAGGCTATAAACTGTTTCCAATTTTAAATTAAAGTTCTTTTGATTGTAGTTGGGTGTCAGTGGGGAAGAAAACCTGCCTGTATTTGTATTGCAGCCCAGCAGGCTGGGTGATGGCAAGGACTAACAACAGATCTCAAACTCTGCAACAACACTCAGCCACAGGATTTGTCAGGCTTTGTCTGGACTTGAGCTTATTTTAGTTTGGATTTATCTATATCCATAACCCTTTAGCTTTATCTCCATCTCCCTTTAAGCTAAAACACATGTTGCCCAACTTGTCCAAGCTGTAATGGATAAAGTACCCAAAACCATGTGGTGTTGTCCAACTTGTTTTGACCTCATTTTAATAGATTACCTATAACTAAGATATTTTACCCCAATTTCAACTCTTCTCCTTGTGGAGGCAAACTGATAAATTCAAATACTCATTGTGTAAGTAGATGCATGAGCAAGACATGCTAACAAATACACTGAAATCTCTAAAAATTCCCTAAACACAGCCAGGATTGAGGAGGAAGGAATCCTCAGCAGTAATGCTGTACTCTGTTCAGCAAAGAACTGGAGATGCTGACAAGGAAGGTTGAGCAGAACAGGATAGAAATAGATACTGAAAATGCAATATAACTGTTTTACACAAACTTATTCATGAAGGTTAGCAACAATTCAATCATTTGAGCTGCTAGTATTACTAGCTGGATACAGGATAACTGTTTCTTGTATTTTATGGTTTTGTAGGTTATTGGAGCATTGCTGGAACTAATAATAAATTCTGGTTTTGTGAAGTACATTGCCCTTTTTGCCTGTAACAATATTGTATAAGGCTCTTACAGTAGCTTTGAAAAGGGAAAAAAAGAAAAAACACCAAACCCAAAACCCATGTGCCCTCCAAATCCTCACAGGACAAGAGAGCATTTCTGCCTGACCTTGTCACCAAAACCCTCACAAAAACCTCAGTGCAAACTAAAAATTGGGACTTTGAAAGAAGTGAGTAAATCCAAAACATCCCATGATTTCTGTTCAATACATTAAATGCCAGTGAGTGGTTATTTTCTTGCCACCTCAGAGAAGAAAAAAATTCTGTGTTGATCACTTTATTTTTGGTCTGCTCTGCTTCTCCTTGTACCATGGCACAAATCAAGGTCATTCCAGCTTATTCTTTCATGTCAAACAAATGGTAAAGGGAAAAAGAACTGAAAAATCCATCAAGGATGGTGACAGAAGAAACCAGCCTTCCCTCCAACATCCAGCTTCCTTCACACAGAACAGGAATTTACCCTGATGGAAGATGACCCTGGCTGGGCAAGAGGCCAGAACTGGGTTTTTCTTACTGACCTTAGAATTAAATCCTTTGCTTTCTCCGAAATGGGCACCTCTGGAGGAAATACCAACGTTTCTTTCCAGTTCATAACTTTCCTGTAAGTCTCTTGTGGCGTTTCTGAGCAGAAAGGTGGATACCCTGCACAAACAAAAAGAATTAATCAACTTCTTCCAGAAGAGCAGTGACCTGGGCTCTGCCTTTGTCACTGGGGCTCCCGAATTTAACAAATATTAGCCAGAGGTATTCTCTTCTGAACAAATGGAACCTGTTACCTTAGAACAAATCTTAAGTTGAGGTTTTTAACATACCTATTAGCATTTCATACATAATCACTCCCAAGGACCACCAGTCACACAGCTTGTTGTACCCAGTCTGCATAAACACTTCTGGAGCAATATAGTCTGGGGTTCCCACAGTAGAATATGCCTGGAAAAAAAAAAAAAAAGAATAATCTCTTTAAAAGAGAAATACTGCAGTTTTATACTTGGCAATACCTTTTCCTGAGGATACAGGGTCTTGTTGTCTGGGTGAGCAAGAATGCTTAATTTGAGAATTCAATTTGAGAATTCACAGGAACTAAAATCCCAAGAATATTATTCTTTCATATTAATAAACACAAAGAACCTCAAAAATAAGTGGAAATAATCCTCTTTAATGTGATGAAATCACAGAATATAGTAACTGCAATATCAGGAGGTCATCTTAGCTAAACTTTCTGGTAGCTGCATTGCAAAAATACCCAAAAGTTCTATTGTTGTGGTCTTTGTTTATTTTTAAAGGCATAACCAGTGGTAGATTCCCAGGTGTGACACTCATGATACACAAACTGTGTATTGGGAATTTCTCTTTACTGATGAAAAAACTTCCACTGGGCAGAAGGGAGAGAAAAAAAACAAAATCCAACAAAAAAAACCCTCAAAGACCAAAAAATCCCCCAAAAGCAGTTTTGCCACAAAAACATGTTATTTTCCTTTGTCTGAATAAAATAAACACTTTGATTGAATAGACCTGAGAGATTTAGGATTGAACCAATGGAAAACCAAAAACGTGGCTCCTTCTCCAACAGTGTTGATGCAGGTTGTCATTTTGACCTTTTATTGTCTCTGTGGGACTGGTCTTCACCACACACTTCTGCCACATCAGCCTTTACTGGACTTGAGATAAAGTCTTTTCAGGGATCTAATTCCAGGCTGGAATATGGGTGTGAAATGCAGCCCCATGGGGCAGCACAGTGGCTGCAATGTAATCTCATTCTGTCTCATAAGGAAAGAAGAGACCACCCTCAATCTGTATGGGAATACTGCAGTAGATCACTTTTTTAAAAGGGTGTGGAAAAATAAAAGGCTGAAAAATTTGACAGCTGAGATTTTTTTGGTGAAAATCAGCAGGTATGGAAGTCTGAAATCCCATGGCTGGCAGACACTTGGCTTTGGTTCAGTTTATGCCACAGGTCCCCCTGTTATGTGACCACTCCAGCACCAAAACCCTCCCACAGCCTTTCCATCACATTCCCATTCAGCAGGATGGGAATTCCCCACAGTTCCCTGAAAAGGAATCCTGCAGCCACACATCTGCTGGGGACTGAGCTGGAATCAGAGGCAGGAGCCCACACAGGTCCATGTGCTCCAGACACAGCCTGGCCATGGGCTGAGGACACCTGAGGGCTTGGGCCAGATACTCATGAAGGAAACAAAGGCATAGACAAGAGCAGGGTCTTGCTATTCCAACCTGGACCCCCTTCTTTTGAGTTATTTGTGATTTTGGGAGCTTGTAGAGCCACGTATAAGGGCCTTGCAGGTTTTAAAAACCACGAGCATTAGCACTGAGTAATAATTCAACACTTTCTGTAAATAAAGGCAAAACAAGAATTATACATTATTTAATTAACTCACCAGCTGTCGCCTGTTCTTCTTCCATGTTTCTGCTTTCCTCTTTGAGTTCATATTCTGAAATGCTAATTTACAAAGTAGTTATTAAATAACAAATGTATTTGTGAGAATTCAGAGAAAAAAGATTTATAGGGCTCCAGTTTCAAATAACTATTTTGCACATTTAGAATCCTTTAGTCTAGAAACAAATACTTAATTATAACTGGAAATGGGAATATGAGAATAACTACTGTCCAATGCACAGCTGAAAATCATCTAAGTAGGACACATATCAGCAATTCTAAATTAGAACCTGCTAAAATTTTTAGATCAGCTTCTGGAAAGTTTCCTGAGACTGTCACTGAATTCAGTCCTTTGGCACATGGAGCCCATGTCCCTCCTGAAAGAGCAGTTCTATAACTTCACTAACATTATGAAAAATACATTAAAATATGGATACATTACATTAAGTATATTCACATCTGTGTTTGAATGTGCAAAAATACATGCCTACTGCAGAAACCATCATTTCTTGCCAGTGAAATTCTCCCATGACCCAGAGAACAAGCATTTCCAGTTTTCCAATTAAATGCAATCAGCCTGTCCCATCTTGCTTATCCCAGCAGAAACAAAGGTACAATGTACAGCTGCAGCTCAAAACCATTTACATGTTAAACTAGGACAGCTCATACTCACAGAAGTCACTTGGTGGGTTGTGTGTGAGGTTCCTGTAGAACTCTGTTCTGTGGGCTTTCTTTAAGCCTGTGCAGAGCCCAAAATCTGACAGCTTTACATGACCCTAAAAAAATAATCAGAGAACATTAAATCAGTATTTAGGATAGGTAGTGCTTGGGGAAAAAAAACGTGTTTCAATCACTGCACATGGCCATGATGGACTGGCAGACTGGCACAGGACAAGCAGGGAAGCAAAGACTGAACCTTGGTATACTGGAAGGGTCTGTTTTCTCTCCAACATGCTATGGCCTCACACCGATGGTTATATCTACAATTTCCCAACAGCTGAGGGCAGATACTTTGCCTGGTTTTGTTTTGAACTGGATACCACTATGACTGGGAAAGCCTCCAGGACAAAATTCCTTTGCTTTGTTGATGGTAACCTTGGCTTTAATCAGGTTTCCAGATATCAGTGCAGATAGAACCCATCAAACCTGACAGACCTGTGCATGCTGTGATAATGCCTGGTCTCCATGATCTTAAAGATCTTTTCCAGCCTAGATAACTCCATAATTTGGTGATGCTTACTGGGTGCATTTCATGGCCAGAATGGTCAGTCTAACTGAGGGAGTTTCCACAGGTGAGTGGGTGATGAAATAAAAAATATAACTGTAGGAACTGAACATTCAGCATTGTCTGAATTGTCCATAGCTACTTCAAGATGCATGAATGGAAGGCTACCACCTTTTAATGTGTACGAAAATCAGCATCTGGTCACCCTGTGTGCTTTTTCTCCCTTAAAAGCCTTGCCTTAAAATGATTAAAAGGCTTCTGAGCAAGATTTGGCTTTGTTTAACCATACTGGTGCTCTCCAAGGAAAATACCACGGCCATTCCCTGCTTCCCTCCAGCCAGTTTAAATCTCTGGGGTGGCACCAGAGGCTCCCACTGCTCAGCAGCAGGATGTGCAGCCTGGCATCTTGGAAGCACCAGCACTTGGTGAGCCCAGTACATGCCTTGGCATCCAGCAGGAGATTGTCTGGCTTGATGTCCCTGTGGATAAATCCCAGCTGGTGAATGGCATCGATGGCCAACACAGTCTCAGAAATGTAAAACTGGGTCTCCTCCTCTGATAAAGTGTCCTTCTTCATTAGTAAGGTCATCATGTCACCTCATCAAAGAGAAGAAAATACAGCTTAGGGATCAGAACATTTTAAATCACAAAGCTATAAGAAACCCCAGTAGAATCCAAATTTAACCTTGTAACTGGCCTTACAATTACTAATCATAAAACTATTACTGCAAGGACCTACAAACCCAACTCACTTTTCTAGTTAAAAATCCTAAACAGGAATTTTAATTGAATGGCCCGGGAAAACAGAATGGATTTTTACACACATTAAATTTATTACACAAACTGTTTGAATAAGGGCATTTCTTCTGTTTTGTTTTTACTGTTAACAGCTTCAGTCGTAAAAAGTAGAAATTTCTCCTAGAATAGTTATTTAATTCTAGTCTATTTAATGCCCCTTCAACCTTCTTCCTTCCCCTAAAACTCAGGAAGGGTCACACGACTGGGACTTCATTTAAAGGAGTGTTAACACTTTTATTTTCACAAACTATACAGCATGCTTGTTTCTAATATTTCATAAAGCTGCCAACAAAAGCTAAGGAAGACGTACCTGTATCACCTGATGCCACAGCACCCAGCTTACCTCCAGGTAAAAACTCCATGATCAGGTAAAGGTTCCTTTTATCCTGGAAGCTGTAAAACATTTTCACTACCCAGGCTCCATCCGCTTCAACCAAAATATCTCTTTCTGCTCTGATATGGGCCACCTAAAATATTTTAGAAATTATTATTATATTGAAATAGTATTGAAGTATTGAAGTATTGAAATATTTCAACAAGGAACATCACATTACACTCCTAGCCCTACAGCATATTTTCATGACCTTTACCACAGGAACTATTTTTCTAGCTCTTTCCACATTCATTTTCCATTATTTTTTACAAGATCCATTATTTTTTACAAGATCCTAAGGTTTCTCTAGAAACACAAAGCACAGCTTGTTAAGCTGGTTCTGTTTGTTAGAAAGAACTGACAAAGCTGGTGGGAAAAGTGCAAGTGAGTTCAGAAATATCTGACCTTGCTCAGGATAATCCAGTTCCAGCTAAGGCTTTGGAAAATATAGGAAAAGCTACTAGCCCATAATTGCTGGAAATGAAAAATAATGGAGATTGAAGAAGGTGTGTGTTTTCACTACAATGTATCCTCATCCTGGAGGGGAAAAAAAAGGCATATGCATGGAAAAATATTTCTTGGCAGCTGTAAGAAAAGCAGCAAACACTCTTCTGCATCAGTTCCCCAGTTCTACTGGTGAGGAACATCTTTACATGAATCTTGTCAGAGAGTTGCTCGGGGCAAAGGCTCTCCCACTGCAGGAGACACTCCCACCTGGATTTATCTAGCTTTATTTTTAGTCTCATTAGAAAGTATTTTTTCCACCCTCCACTCCTCAGTGCAGCTCTAAAATACAATAGAAAAACTTTGCTTTAAAAGAGACAGGATTTCTCCCAGATTTTTACCAGGCTTGGAAAAAAAAAAAAAAAAAACACTAGAAGATGTGGTTTTTTATGTGTGTCCTCTGTTGCTCTCCATGGAACAAGCCAGACAATGACAATTCCAGCAGATAAACACTCTCCAGGGAAGATCACTGTCCCAAATTGAATGTAGAGTGTGAGCTCAGACTCCTTCCCACATCAGGTTCTGAAATGGGGGCAGCACCACACAAATCCTGGCTGCTCTGCACACCCTGCTGCTCCTCTGGTTCCCTAAATTCAGGGCATAGGCTGCAGAAGGCAAAATAATCTGTGCCAGGGGAAAAAAAATGTATCACTACTGCAGGGAAATGCTGAGCAAATGATGGGTAAGGTTTGGACTAGTATGAAAAAAATTCCTCTTATCTCTTGAGACACCCACCCTTGATTTCTTTGCTTTGTCGTGCTAAAGTACTTGCTGCGTCCTCACAGTGAATTGTTAGCTACAAAATAAAACCAAAAACCTAACCAAACTAACAAAATCAATTTAAATAAACCCCCAAAAAGATTAACTATAAAGCAAACCCAAGGAAGACAAAGCTGATGGAACAATGTGATTTCTGCTGGTTTTCTTTAAAAGAAAACATCAAATACCTCCATTTTTATTTTGGCACAGGATTATTTTTCCAGAAGTACTTTCCTTGAAATGCAGTTTTACAGACTCAATACTATAAGCTCCGTGTTGATAACAGGAGAAAAATAAAATCTTTGTCACTAGTCCAAATTGGCTGTAAATAAAGTATTTTTTAAATGCAGTTTACATGACCTTAGTTCCTAACTTCTCCTGCTTTTGTGCTATGGTAGCAACACCACACACCCTTTGGACTGCCAGACCATTGCAGGTGCTTTCAAAGGTGGAAAACACATTCTAGACAGGGTAAGTTTGAAATTTAGGGGACTTATAGATCACAAACCTGCTCTTTCTCCAGCATATCTGCTTTTCTCAGTATCTTCATTGCATAAATGTGACCTGTATCCTTCTTCTGAACGAGGCGGACCTTTACCAAGAGAGAGAACCCAGTCAGTCTTCCCTGACTCAGAAACCCACTGCAAGGCTCCCAGTTGCCAGACATGGAAAAGTTATCTTGTTAAATACTTAAAAACACATTTAAATACGTTAAATATTGAAAAAGGAATTATTCTGCACCATGTACAACACTAACACTAGTGAGGAATTATTTTTGTTTTAGGGAAAGCCAGCAGGCACAGTGAATTCCAGGAGTGTGTAGGTTAAAATCCAGGAGGAGCAATAACTGAAGTGACACAGGGCAGAAAGGAGGTTTATCAAGAGGAGCTGTGCTACTACAAATCCATAATTTCAGAGGGTCATGTGGGCAACATCAGTGTGGGAAGCCATGGGAAACTAAGTGTCTTTTCAGAAGCCTTGGGAAATCAATGCAAGCGATTAATCACTTCTCACTTGGAGAATGGCACAAATAGCTGCCGTTCTGCAATAAAAATTCATTAAATTGCAATTAGAATATTTCATTACAGTGGTCAATCCCATTTTAATCTCCTGTTCAAGCAAGAATGCCACAAACCTCCCCAAATGCTCCTCTTCCTATGACTTTCAAGGACTCGAAGTCATCCAAGCCGAGCCTGGTCCTCTTGAGCCGCAGGAACTCCGTTTCCTTGCGAGCGTGCTGTGACCGGCGCAGCTTTTTCTGAGGACACAGGCACAGCAATCTGTCAGTCATCTGCCAGCACAGGGTCAAATATGCACCCTCCCTTCCTGGGAAGTTGTTCTCTGGAATCCCAACAGGAGAAAGACTTCTCCTTCTACATTTGTTTCTGAATTTCTCAAAGTATGATGCTCGAGTATGGTCTTTTCTATAGAAGTCTCAGGCACAGTGTCACTTTTTTTTTTGATGGATGGTGATATTTTATTTTTGTTAGTTAGTTATTAAAAAAAAAGAAAAATAATGAAGAAAAACTACCACACTGGTCCAAAGAAAGTGTATCAGTCCCCCTGAGGCAAGGACTTTTCATTTTGGGCTGTGTTAAGGATCAATAAAAGCTGAAACTTGTACCCCACCAAAAAGAGTGATGACAGGCAACAAAGAGCTTAGCAAGCAGCAGAGGCCCTGGTTACAGATCTACAACAAAATCCATTTGGTTTACGGCAGGCAAGCACTTAATTCTCAAAGAAAAAATCTGTCCAAATTCCATCATCTATTTTTTCTGATGAAAATGTCACTAGGATTCACCCCAAGAGAAGACAAATGCTGCTCCCAAAGACGCTGAGATCTCAGAGACTGCTAAGGAGGTCCCCGGATGAAGCACCTGCCAGACTCTGTGCTGAGATTACAGCATCCTTTAAAGCCACAAGATGGCAATACACACCCACACTTATTTTCCCACTTCTCAGGCGTTACAGCAGCCACAAAAACTCCAAAATGACTGAGACACTCTTCCTACTTATTTACCAGCCTATTCTGAAGGCAGACATGGTACAATGGACCTCAAAAAAGCAACTTATTGAACAAAGTTCTAAGAGGTGGCAACCAGACTCAGATCCCTCCTCATCTGTATCCAAAAGCAGCAACGGTATGATGGTTTAAATCAAGAAAAAATTGTTCAGCATTTTGCTTTCTACCCACTGGCCACTTTCTTTTTCTTGCCAAATACAACAGCAAACAATTTTAATCTTTGAAAAGCTTGCTAGATACTTGCTGTGGCCATGTCTCGTAAGAACTAGAGGTAGCATGAAAAGCCTTGGATAGCTATTGCAAGTATCAGTCAAGCACATTCCCAGCTTCCCTAATAAACAGGTTATTAACAGGGGCAACATTCATGTACAAAATAAAACCATCTGTCATGCTGACTGATGCTTCTGTGAGCTCTTCAAATGCCCATTTGAAGCAGTGGGACAAAAGCAAAGCAGTTTGTAAAGTTACTTAAGCAGCATTTACCTCCTCATCTGCAAGGCCTTCCTCTTCCATAGCCACTTCCAGCTTCTTCTGCCTGCCAAGGAGAGAAACAGGGGATTGCACCTTTTATTATTTATTAAAACCAAACATAACACCACAGCAAGTCAACATCTTTGCTTCATATACTCCAAGTACTGAAGAATTTGCCTCAAATGGAAAATTGAAGGCAAACAGTCCCACTCCACCCAGTTACTCATTTGTGTACAAAGCTGAGGAAAACGTAGAAGCAAATTTAAGCACATGCTTATGTACTTGCAGAATCAGGCATTAAATATATATGAACAAGTATGTCATTAGAGTGATTATATCTTGTTGAATTACAGTTGTTTTTATCAATTAGGATTATAAACCAGAATAAAAATGGTTTTTTTCACCGCTTCTATCTCAGCTCCAGCTTCCATCCCCTCTGTGTGAACACCTCCCCTGGTCACACACCTGGTCCTGCCCCACTTCCTCCCATGCCAACTGAACTCTACTCCCTGAATGCACCATCTTCTCCCTCCCAGTGTCCTTCCCAAGCCAGGGCTCACTGTTCCAGCTCTTCCACCAGTGCCATGCCAGGCTGGGAGGCTCTGAGTGGGGAGCAAAGCCTGGGAATACATCACAAGTGGCAGGGGGTCAGCACATGGCAATGTGTCTGCAGGACCCCTTCCTGTCCATGCACAGGATGCTCCTTTATAGCTGCCAGGGTGCAGCTTTCTGAAGGCTGCTTACCCCCTGCAGCAGGGAAGAATTCAAAGGCTTGGAGCCAGGCTGCTGGTGCCTTTCTGCACTTTGAGAAGTACAGTAGGATCCTTTAAATTGCAGGCCCTTGATAGACAGTCTGTTCTCCTAACTAGAAGCAACTCCATTACATGGAATAATGACTAAATATGATGAAGAGAGAAACCCTGCTGCTTGACTGAAAACCCTTCAATTAAAAACATATTACCAGGAGGATGATAATTTCACACACTAATGACAATCCAACACAACATTCATTATGATCAAACACTTGGTGCTTTGACACTTAATTCAAGTGGCACTTCACCACCTCACAGACAGGACTGGACACTGCTGGGAGAAGCTGAGTGGTGATGACCAACCCATAGTCCTGGAGTACCAGGCAGCACCACCCAAGCAGATGGGGATTACATTATCCCCAAAAGTCTTCCTGCCCACCTGAGAGCCTCTCAAACCCTCCATCATCAACCCCTTACTTCTTTGCTGCCCTTTATTTCCACGCCAGCTCTTTGCCTCCTTTCCTTACCCCATCAAACAGCTCTCAATCCTGTCCTCTATCTCCTATGCACTCCCTCCTGCAGGGTTTGGGAGTCTTGGAATGAACTCCATGGTGCAGAGCAGGAACAGACACCACAAGCCACTGCCTTACCCCAAACCAAGCTCCCATCCCTCAGCAGCTCTGCAGAGTTCATTCCCTGGGGCACATGCAGAAGAATCAGAGATCACCAACCTCACAGTCTGCAAAATAACACCCTGCACAGAGGAGTTCCCACAAAGTAACTGATGAGGAGGTAAACTGCATGAAAACACCAAAAGTGGAGCTCCTTGATCACTCAGTGACTGGCATGTTCACAGGTTCCCCCAAAGACAACCTCTGCCCTCTAGGCATTCACTCCCTGCCACCACATACAGAAAAAGTTCCCAGAGCCATCCCATCCCCGGGGATTGAAATGCCCTTGAACAAACAGCAAGAAAAGCTGCAGAGGGGTGAGAAGAAGCAGAGGCAGCACCTGGTTTCCCTCTCCTCGTGCTGTATAATGAGGTTGCTGTAGAAGTTCTCCAGCGTGAGTTTGGCCACCGTCACTCTCTCCCGGGTGTGGTTACTCATGGGAAAGGATGTTGTAGTCCCTGCAGTCATCGCCATGGTAACATGTACTGGAACAGAGCAGGTCAAATCATTACTCACTTCAAAAAGAAAATTAAACATATATTATATATTCCCCTTTCCAACTCTCCATCTCCAAATTCTTAGGCACTCCAGAATTCACAGTAAAGGCATTGTTCTTTATATATAAGAAACTCTATTAAAAGCTGCCTTATAAAATTATCCCAAGATAGCAGGAGGATGTGCTACCCAGTCTCTAAAAAATAACAACATGTTGGCAAAACAAAGAGTGAATCATAGCAAAGAGCACGTCGGGCAGCTCACCCAGCTGTGCTTGTCCACAAATAAGGAAAACGTCCCACTGGCAGACCTGGGCCCAGCCTGGGGGAGGTTAAAGGAAAAGGGGAAGGAGAGAGAATGATCAGGCACCTCCCAGAGCTGGACTTGTCACAACTCTGTGACAATTTCAGACTCCAAAAATTCCAGATGCTAAAAAAAAAGATGGGATAAAACGAGACGGCAAATGGACCAATCCCTTAACCCCAGGTCAGAGGAGAAATTATTTCAAGGGTAGAGATAACCTTCAAGAATATTTGAATTTTAAAGCTATTCCACAAAGCTACACGTGGACAAGTAGTACTTATGGCTTAGGACACATGGTCACTGGGCACCTAAAAACTGGGAAGAACCAGAAAGAAAGCAGAAAATCTGCTCTCCTTGAGAGCTTTCATCCTGAACCCAAAGAACTTGGATGTACTGGAACAACACTTTTTAATGCTGGAAAAAGACATCTCAGGGCAGCTCTGAATGCCCTGCAGCTACTCCAGGAAAGTCAGGGGAGACGAAAAAAAAAACCCCAAAAACAGCACAGTTTGTTCTCAGATTCATGCCTGACCTGGAAGTGGGTTGATGCACTTTAGGGGAGCCTCATGGAAGAAAAGCATGAAAAGCAGCATCTCAGCCCCACTGTCATTTGGTCAGGTTGATTTGAGGTTACTTTTGGAAAAATGACACAGAAGTACACATCACAGAACCATGGGATGGCCTGGATTGGAAGGGACCTCATATACCTTGCTCTCCACTCTCCTGCCATGGGCAGGGATACCAGCCACTATCCCAGCTTGCCCAGAGCCCCTTCTGGCCTGGAGCACTTCCAGGGATGGAACAGCCAGAGTTTCTCTAAGCAACCTGTGCCAGGGCCTCAGTACCCTCAGAATAAAGAATTCTTTCCTCATATCCAATCTAACCCTGCTCTCTGTCAGTGTGAAGCCATTCCCCCTTGTCCTGTCACTGCAGGCCCTTGTCAAGAGTCTCTCTCCATCTTTCCTGTAGTCTCCCTTCAGGCACTGGGCTTCTTTTTTATTATTTATTTAATCCTTCCAATTCACCAGAGGATTGTGCAGAAGACAAATCCCGAATTAGGCTTAGTTTAAGCAGATCCTAATGGCTTTTAAGGTGAGCTGATTAGGGGTTTCATACAGAAGAAAACTCGCACGTCCCCACTGGGGTAGGAGGATGGCTGAACTCTGCTCCAGGCTCTGTGTTTTCATTCTGCCTGCTGCACTCTGAGAGGGTGGGATTTTATCCTGTGGATTTTTCATAGGCTCTGATGTGACAATAGGATATTTGTTGCCAGAAACGCAGCTGCTGTGTCACAAATAAAGGCGTTTTATAGTATCACGTAGATATTATTTTAGCTGGTTATTTTGAAGTGCACAAGACACCAGAATTCTGAGAATAAAAATATATCTCTCCATAAAAGCACAAAGAGGTTTTAATAGCATCACAGCTGCTTCAAAGTGATGCCAGTATTTCTATTTTTTAATCAATCTTTTATCCCCTTCAGTTTTCTACCAAAGAAAGATGAGATCTATCAATTCCTAGTAGTGTTTACTAAAAATTAGGCTGTTCTATTCTTCACACAGAGACATCCCCCACGCTGGACATGTCTCCAAAAGCTGGGAAAACTTGTGAGCACTTGTCTCACTGTTGTGTTTATCGTACAATTTTACACTTTTCCCCTCAATAGGTGGGAAAAGATAAATAAAAAAAATTGATAAGAGCAAATCAAACAGAGCAACTGCTGACCACACACAGAGGCATCTGTGATTAAGTTATTTCAAGAAATGACCTAACAGAGCAAAAACCTGCCTTCTGATAATTTTGGAACATGAGGAGAGAGCAGCATTAACCCAGGCTTGAAATGGATTAACCTTTACTTAAGGTATAGCAAGCACACTCATACCGGATATTTCTCCTTTGCACGTCTTGTATTCCTGGTAGGATAAAACAACACTGCAACTTGATTTCCTGTTCATTTCTTTACCCCATGCTCTATACTCACAAATGCAGGCACTGCCAGACAGCAAATCCAAGTCACTGGGCTTTATTAAACTTGTAAAAAGGAGATCCCAGTTCCAGCACTGGCACCCCACACTGTGAACAGCAGGGCTGACCCTCTTGTGCTTCACAGGAGGGAAATACAGATGAGTGTCCCCAGTTAGCTCTGCCACTGTGGGCAAAACACCAAGCAAAGCCACCACAATGAAAATATTTGTAAAACCAAGAGATGCCTTAAGCTCTCCTGAGTCCCCAAAGTAAACAAAAAATAGCACAGACCTGGCAGGAGGCACGAGATATCCCACAAAATCCTATGTAAGCTCACAGCTGAGAGAGCCTCTTCAGCTTTTTTCCTCCCGTGTCTCTGCTTTCACTAACAAGCCCTCAAACACAGCACAAATGCACATCTCAGAAAAATATTCAGCTGGGAGTCACCAAGTACAGTCCTTAAGCATGACCTTTAAAAACAAATGATGCAGAGGAATGGGGGTGGGAAGGAAGGAGCTCCAAAATAGGACCTTTTATTGACAGCACACTACTTGTACTGACCTCACCACATTAACGGGAATGCTTTGAAAAGGTGCCACCCATAATTCTTGGAAATGCCCTCACAAGCCTACTAGTTCACCCAAATTCATGCCACTTCCATAATGGAACCATTCCACTCCTGCTGCATCACTGGAATTACTTTAGGCTCCCTGGACCATGAAGAAAGTCATATTCAACCAGCCGGCCACATTTAGCCAGAACTCCTCTGGCTGACAGGGATTGTTCTGAAGGGCTGGAACATCCCCAAGTGCGAGGAAGAAAGACATCAAAAGGATGTAATGGACAGGAGCCACTGAGCCTGCAGGACCAGGGCTCGGAGCTGCCAGGAGCAGGGATGCCATATGTGCTCCTGGCCCGGGAAATGAGCCTGTGCCTCCCGCAGGGATGGCTGGAATCCCAGCCTGAGCTGTCCCGGTGCCTGCTCGGCACCTGCACCGCGGGGATAAGGAGTTATGCACGTGCAGCAGCCGGGGAAAATCTTGCCACCAGAGGCAGGAAGGAGAACAGCATAGAGGGCAGGAGAGGAGGGGTGCTCCCGAAGGATTAGGGCAAGCAGAGAACAGCAGCCAAATGCTACTGAACTGGAGTTTTCAAGAGATGTCTCCAAGCAAGTCTCTCCTGATCCATCACTGAACAGCGTATGTCAATTGTACGGGTCCTCTCCCTCCTGGTGGAAAAATGCTGCCTAGACAAAGCATACATTTGACCTTTTTGTTCCTAGATCTTTCCTGATTGGGAAGCAGAGAAAGGCCAAGCAGCATTGACTACAACTTCAATCTGCACTCCCATTTGTCACAACTGCTCTAAATCAAACTCTGCATCTGTTTGCCTGGAGTTTTCACCATTTAAACCCTCACACCCAGATTCTGCTACACCACTGGGAACTCCAAACCCCACATCCTCTCTGGGGCACCTCTCGGCAGCTCCCACAGCCTGTCATTCATGTTCTCATTAAACTATTGGATTAAGTCTCCTGTTAATGAGTGCAAAAATCACTGAGGCATCCAATCCCACCTGCTGCAGGAGCTCTGAAGAAGAGAGATGGAAGAAATCAAAGCAAATGGAGAACTGCTCTGCCCTGAAACACAGCACTTTGTGGGATCACTTTCTAATCAAGAAGGGATAAGAGATAGAATCCAAGTCTCCTGCACAGCTGTGTCAGTAAGAAAAGCCACAGGATATATCAAATCAGGCTGGATTTATACTGTCAAACTAATCTGAACCTAAGTCACACAATAGTAACGTCATCTTGCTTTTTGAAGCCACGTGTGTAGTACAGTAATACAGTAGCCCTAAAATAAATTTATTCAGGACTCAGTGAGTATTTAAGTTAGGGAGCAAACCCTACATCCAATTCTGCCAGAGAGAAAAACACTTTTTTTCCACATGACAGAAGGATGCTGCCAGGTCTCTGATTTGGATTTACAATGTCAAGCTACACACATGTTCGGTAGGACAGGGAAGAGCAATCCTCCCTCCAAAATGACATCAATTCACAAAAAGACTGATAATAATTTTAATTAATCCACCCCTAAAGCCCAGCAGTTAGGAAGACAGTTTGCTATTACAGTAAAAACTTCCAAGTTGATGAAGTTCCCATTTAACATTCCAAGAGAATTTGCCTCTTGAATCAAAGCCTCTGGATAAGGCAGATACTGAAGCATATTTTTGCCTTTCAAAATTTCCATTGTTTCAGCATGACATTGAACTTGCTCCTGAAATGAAGTATACAAATGGCATTTTTCAAGAATTAGGAAGTAAAAGAGAAAGGAGAGAGGAAGCAAACACACAGAGCACAATAAAGTGGGTACCTTCAGAAATTCCAGCTGTCACCACCGTGCCCAGAGCCGGGGCTCTTCTGGGTGAGAAGCGAGAACAGACTCTGGATCCTTCCAGACACAGCCCAGAAACTCACCAAGCTGGGCAGTAAAACCCACGGCTGACAGGATTGTATTAAAAAATGACAAGGATTATATTTTAAAAATGAGTTGCCATCTAGGAAAGCAGCACAGACACGGCAAAGCTTCAAGCACAAGCGCCAGCCCCGCAGTCTCCAAATTGTTTGAATTCTCCTGAAGAGAGACAGGATATATATAAAACTAAAAAAAAACCAACCCACCATACACAAATAACAGCATGATTCACACCAAGGGGCAGTGGGCAGGGCCAGACAAATAAAAAAACAGCCTGAGGCTCAGCAGGATGATGTGGTGGGACATACACTGAGCAGCTTCAGAGACGTGCAGCCATACGTGGGGTGAGCAAACAGAGAGCAGAAATAAAAATGCTGTACAACAGCTGATAGTTCCAGTGAGGGAACAGAAGGAGAAAGTACCACCAGCCCAGAGGGAAAATTACTTTCTGCACTACAGTTTCTGCTAGTACAGCTTTGACAACTGTGTTGTGCATGCTTTCACCATCCAATTGTTTATGCTGAGCCTCCTTCTGTTGAGGATCACAGAATGGCCTGGGCTGGAAGAGACCTTAAAGATCATCTGGGTCCAACCCCCTGCCATGGCCAGGGACACCTGCCACTATCCCAGCTTGCTCAGAGCCACATCCAACCTTGAACACTGCCAGGGATGGGGCAGCCACAGCAGCTCTAGAAAACTTGTGCCAGGGCCTCCCTCATAGGGAACAGTTTCTTCCTCATATCCAATCTAAACCTCCTTTCTGTCACCTTGGAGCCATTGCTCCTTGTCCTGTCACTCCAGGCCCTTGTCAAGAGTCTCTCTCCATCTTTCCTGTGGCTCCCTTCAGGCACTGGAAGGCCACAGTGAGGTCACCCCAA
The DNA here is from genome assembly GCA_037013685.1 of Acridotheres tristis. Classification (NCBI taxonomy): domain Eukaryota; kingdom Metazoa; phylum Chordata; class Aves; order Passeriformes; family Sturnidae; genus Acridotheres; species Acridotheres tristis. The sequence goes on from CM072885.1 coordinate 65,138,186, forward strand.
AGCCTTCTCCTCTCCAGGCTGAACAATCCCAATTTCCTGAGCCTTTCCTCCCAGCAGAGCTGCTCCATCCCTCTGATCCCTTGGTGTCCCTGCTCTGTCATGGCTCCAGCAGCTCCCTGTCCTTGCTGTGCTGGCCCAGGGCTGGGTGCAGCCCAGTACAGGGGGGTTCTGTCTTCTTTCTTCTATAACTCACTTTAAATCCAATTCCAAAGCTTTTGGTTAACCTTCAGACACACCCAAAACTCGACAGTCCCTGAAGTCTCCAAGCAGCAAGCTGACAAGAAAACCCCACTAGTCCTTTCTGTGCCAATCATGGGCCAGTATTTTTCAAAACTCTTCGGGTATGATCTTAATATTTGTGTTCTTTCTACGTACAGATTTCTGTGCTTAAAACCAAAGCTTGTCCAAAGTTCACTCCTGGCAACAAACAAACCCCTTCAGCTCCATAGGTTTTGACCTAATAGTCCCATTCCAGCCTCGGGATGATGCTAGCTGCTGTTACTGAGGTTCATAATAATCAGATCAGCACGTTTGCCAAGCAGTGCTCTGGGGTATGTTTCAGACAGAAAAATAAATATTTTGTTGCTCCATAATTCATTCTTTCAGGAATATCACCATTCATAATAAAGTCCCTACTTTATTTAATCTGCTACCTAAAGGAAGCAACATTCCCAGCCAGATAAAAGAAATCAGATATTTCACGTGCAGATTCTTCTTCAATATTATTGCCATGACCAGATCCTTCTGACACCCCTCAGTTTTTACAACAGTCTCCCTTTGGGAAGAGAAGCAAAATAAGACTGCAACATGGCATCACTGACACTTCAGAATTTCATTTACCTTGTTTATTTACTTCATCTCCTTTAGCTTTCCTTCTGCAATGTGCATTATGGCTGAGTAAATTTTGTTACTTAAAAGTTACAGAATTAATTATATTTGTTCTATTTAAAGCACCACTAAGAAACTGAGTAAAATTAGCCCCATTGGAACAGGCTTTGCTATTTTAAAAGCCAAAGATGTTCAAATGTTTTAGCCATTTTCAGTCATTCTTCCCCCACGGGGCAGCTGGGTGAGGCATCTGTTATAGTCCCAGCTAAAAGCAGAAAGTGCTCCATGACTCCTGAACCAAAAGGAGTGGACACTCCCAGTGCCTGTCCCCAGGGCTGTGAGAAAACCCTGGGGAGGCACTGCCAAGCACACAGGACTCGGGATGCAGACACTGCACGACTCCTGCAGCCACCGTGTTGATGGCAACGATGATGACGATGACAGCAGGAAAACCCAGGGAACACTGAGACCCAGAGAGCATTTTGGGGTGTCAGCAGCCAGCTCCAATAGGCTCCCTAAACCCCAGAAGACCTTAATGCACCCCAAAAAGATGTTTTCAAGATGAAGGAAGGTACTTTCCTGCCTCGAGGTAGATTCCTAAACCTAAAAACATCCCAAAATAGCAGTGTGGGGCTCTGACTAGAGCAGGCAAAAAGTCCCTCTGCCAAACAGCAGGAAGCCCTCCCAGGCCAGGCCAGGGCTGTGTGTGTGCTGTAAGCTGGCACGAGCCAGGACAGTCTCCAAACGGAGCCACCCCATTTTCCATCCAACCATCTGCTTGTTTCCCTCCCGCTGACGCTCCCTGCTTTGTGCCAGCACAAGAAGCCGCATGACCCAAACTGAGGAACCATTATGAGACTGGAATAAATTCTTTTTAAAATAGCTTGGGTGAGGCTGGTTTCACCTGCAGGGATTGACAAGGGTCACCTGCCCCAGGCTGAGCCCACTTGGTCCTTCCCATGGAGTCAGTCCAAAAGCGGGAAATAAGCGGGCAAGGCCTCCTCATCTTTTAATTTGGGTCACAGAAATTAATCTTGGAAATCATTCCAACACACCCACAGTAATGATAAGGAAATATTTCCTAATATGGAATAAAAACTGAATATTGGAGTTGTGCTGCACTCCAGGATTTCCTGCTATTCAACACAGCTGAGCAGCAGAAGCCTCCCATGAACAGTGGCCGAGATTTTGCTCTCTGCTGCTTTCGACAAGCAGCAAGCACAAATTCACTTCCCTGACAGAAAAAGGTACAGCCTGAAACTAAGTATGGGTATAGAGGGGAATATATGCATAAACTAAACCTACCTACACCTATGTAAGATCCATAAACTATGTTTATTTCCCTTGAGAGGTAAACTTTTGTCCATTTCAAGTAGCAAAGAAACTTTTGATCCAAACATCATAACCTTGGCTTTCACAAACAATGGGAGACTGGCCATCTAAAGTTTAGAAAAGCAAATCCACTAATAAGGTTACTTCCATCTCAGCTCCACTTGCCTCAGCCTTTGGTGATACAAATACATTCTTTAAGCCTACCAGCTTAAAGAGTCAATAGCTCTGTCCCAAAGTGAGGAGCACATTGAGACATTCTGTTCTTAAAACACTCACTCAGCACTGAAGGACACGCAATGACTTACAAAATCTTCCTGAGCTCACTTCTTTCAAATAACTCATTTTATTTTCTTTACTTCTTAAGACAATCCAGCCATTGGGGTTTAGCAGTGCTAAACTGAGTTTAGCCTCAGTGTGCCCATGTGTGTGACTGTGGGCAGGACTCCCCCACCCACCCCAACCTCAGGGACAGAGGGGACACACAGGGGTTGTACCTCTGCTCCACCAGCAAGGATGGAGGGCTAGAGCAGAACAGGAAGCAAACAGAGGTGCTGGTGTCTCCACACACTGCTGTCTTCCAAGGAGCGCTCCAAGTGGGAGGTCAGCTCAGGACAACACTCTGCATGACTAAATGAAGCATGAGACGTGATGAGGGAACCAGACCTGCAGTCCCAAGCAGCCACTCCTTTCTTCCAGTGTTTACCACTGAGTGCATTTTAATTTCCTGGGGACAAGAGAAATCAGTAGCTCGCTGGAAAGCCAACAGTGCTGTGCAGTGAAATAGCATTCATAGCTTGCTTCACCTCACTTGTATCTGTCCTTTCTCCTGGCTCTCCCCACGTTTCACGGTGCTGCAAATCTCTGCTCTCTCAGAAGTGTCTGAAAACAGGAAGCTCTTTATTTATTGGAGTAATGGCATTCCTGTGCACTTAAGCATTTTCACAGCTTTTAGCAGGTACTTGCACCCAGGCGTAAGAAAACATTGTTTTAAGACTTGTTAAATTAACTGGCATAAAAAAAGCCAGTGCTAAATATCTTGCTGCAATGTTTTGGATCATTAAATAATTACAAACAGAGCAAGGTCAACAATCATAAATCTGCTTCCTCCTCAGTTATTGGTTTTCTGGATAAAGTCCTACTCAGGTCCAATGAAAATATGTCCCACTCTAAAATATGTACAACTGTCTAAAGGTAACATTCAGTCACAGAGAATTTCTCTACCTCTTTTGTGACCAAGAGGCACAAGTTAGAACAGAAGCAAAGAATAGGCAAAAAAGCTTCTAACACAGCACCAGTACAAGTTTCAAGCAAACTGTATTACATTTTCAGATGTCATCCAAGAAGCTCTACTCTTAGATTTTAGGTATTCTGTAAAGCCTTTCTACTCCCTAAGGAGCCTAGGGAAGCAAGATCATTGGTAATTAGGAGGGATTCTTGCACTGAAGAATACTGGAGAAAAAGGCACCAAGTTTGCTTTTCTTTCTCACTGATATATGTTCAAATCCCTGACTCTTGCCAGCTTCTTTTTAGATCACATCAATCAAATTAAGTAATTACACATGATAAGTCTGTGCCAGCAAAGGAGCTGACTGCTAAATGAGATGCAGAACATCCGTGCCCAGCCATGGCCTGTGCAGTGCCTCCAGTCAGGGTTAATGAGCACAAAAGACCCCTCTGGCCCTGCAAAACTGAAAACACAGGTACTGTCTGTTGTCAGCATACACAACACTGAAGAACAGATGTTTGCCCATTCAAATCCCACTGCAGCACTTCATTCCTTTAACTGGGGTATTTGGAGCAGCAGACAGCTGCTGGCACACAAAGCAGACTAACCTGGTGAGGCCCAGAGATAAAGAGATCCTGGTTTCCTGACGTAAGAGAAGAGCACATGGTGCCACCCTCGTGGTGCCTGGAGCTGGGAAGCAGATTTGGAATGGTGGGCATGGAACTGAGCCATACTCTTATCACCAAATCACCAGCACCAGAGGTGGAGAATGAAGCATTATCTCATAAAGGAACCATAATGACAACCCCTAATCCCCACAGTGATAATAAGGATAACTGAGAAGAGAAAGCTTTACCACTGTGCCTTATTATCAGACTGGTTTAGGGGAGAACAGTCAATACAACTGTGGCCTTGTAGTCAACATTTCCATCACACTGAGAACGTACATATCACAAACACACAGCAAGTGGGTAGCTGGGGCTTATCCTTCTGAGATTCAGAGGTTTAGGTAGAGAGGAAACAGCTCTTGCAGAGGCACACTGCCTCATGAAATCCCAGAGCCTTCCTGCAGCCTTTCCTTCACATCCCAACTGCTCATCTCCTCCAGGGCTGAAGGGCACCAGGAATGCTTTGTTATGACAGTCTGTGTGCCCACATGATCCCTCCTACATAACTGCATATTCACCCTTCCAGGAAGAGAAGAGAAAGGCAAAAAAGGAATTGAATGTAAGTGAAAAATGATGAGGTTTGTGATGGGCATTAGTTCCCTGTGAGTAGTAATTCTCCAGCCTTGGCCTAGGAAAGTTCACTCAAAATGGGTGTTTTCCTTTAAAATAATCTCAGATATTTGATTCTATTATCTGGTTTCCAAGTTAAAGAGAAGCAAAGGGTGTGGATAAAAGCTCTGGCTATATCCAGCTGCAAGGGAGGAAGACGGGAAAGGAACAGAAGAGATCTGCTTAAGTTTCTATAAGATATTAAGGCTGTATGTTAAACATGCATGAAAGGGTAAATTTCCAGATTAAAAATAAATAAATAAAATTTAAAGAGCCCAGTTTCCTATGCTTTCAAGATGAAATAGATTATAGCAAGAAAAGCAGAAAATGACAAGTTCTCTAGGAGCAAACCTTTCCCACCATGGAAGCCCTGAGAACAGAAAGACCTGGAGCATGTCCTGAGGGCTAAGCACTCTCTTGACTGAGAAAAGGAGCAAGACTCATCAGTAAAAGAAGGACTCTTCATGGAACAGGGCTCACCTCAAGCAAAAGAGACAAAACACTTGTGTTCCTACAGAATGGCTCTCACTGTTCCTTTTCAAGGTGAAAGTCCCTACTGCCCTGTAAGGTGATTAAGTGCCATTGTGCCACCATTTCTTTATCAGTCAAGTGCAGATAAATACAAGTGGAGTTACCTGCAGGAAATCTGAACGGAAATAGCAGTTTTGTACAAACAATGGGTCAAGATGGAGATTGGTGGAGTGGCAAATACAGACGGCTTGCAGGCAGTGATCTGAATTGCTTGACAAGTTGCATACAAGCAGCTATTTCCCATAAATAGTAACCAGAGAAAAACCCAAATAAGCCGTAGGAAGAATGAGATCATTTCCACTTCTGAAATATTATTTAACATTAACATTTCCTTATGGGGATGGGCCCTATGCTCAAGGCCCTTACACAGAAAGGACAGACATTGCTGCCAAGTCCTGCTTCAAGGACTTGTCAGTGCAGGTCTACAATTGGTTCTTAGAAAGACGAGTCCCCTTCCTCTCCACTGGGCTGATCCCTCTAGTCCCAGCCACAGGCTCCTACAGTCTTCCTAATAATGCAGCTACAGGCCACTTAGGGCAACTCAGCAGCCTGACAAAATTAAGCTACCAACCAGCCCATGCTCGTGTGAAAAGACCACTCTTCCATAAGATCAGCAAATTGGTTTGTCCCATCCTCCAACTCCACAAATTCAGTGAAAGAGAAGCAATTCAATAGGAACAGGCACAGAGGACAAGGGAGAGAACAGCACTGCCCCTTTTGCAGGCAGCCAGCCTTGGACTACATCCCAGTAAAGTTTGAATACACTTGTGGCAGTGGGAGGACAGGGCTGTCCCTTTGGACAGAGGCCATTTATGTCAGATTGGGTGCAATAGAAACCCCAGAGCCCCACGGTGACAGCTGTTACACAAACATTGACTCTCACCAGTGAGTCACATCCCTCTTGCCCCCACTTTGGCTGGCTCTGCTTGGAAATGGGCTGGTGGAGAGGAGAGCTGTGCAAAGATCTCAAAACGCACAAGCTGTAACTACTTTCTGACATTCCCTTTACTTCAGACTGCAACAGTACAGAACACAATCCACTTAATTCTGATGGAAATGCTCAAGGTGATGCTAATCATGATGAACAGCTGAGCAGCCACCCATGAGCTGCACTCTCCATGATCACCCCAGTCACATTTACAAAGTCCAGGAAGGGTTTGTACCATGTGGTGCTCCCATGTGCCTTGTGAGCTCTCCCAAGTTCTCCTCCTGGGGCACTGCTCGGTTCCTGCACGCTGAGCAAAGCCCAGCATGGACAGAAAGCTCAAACAGCAAAGCTGAGCTGCAGCAGACACAGATACAACCTGTACTTGAATCTGAATAGTTTTATGGTCACTCAAAGACTTAAGGCAATACCTGGTACCTGATCTTTGGGAACACATCAGGAACAACCACTTAAAGGCCCATCCTAATTTCTCACTCACTCCTTGATGCATCTCCTCTCAGTCTATTCAGCCATTCTAGAAGAGTTACCAGCTCAGGTACCCCTAACAAAACCTCTAATGGTGACTTGAAGTGGACAAATCCTGCAAAATAAAACCACATTAAACTGCTGTCATTTGCCAATGATGCAAGCATTGAAGGAGTGAGTATCTGGAGTTTTCTAATTGCAGATGATGTATGCACAGAGGAAGGATGCTCTTGTGGCTACAACACAGGAAACTGTATTAAGTAACAGATGATCTGGATTCTATTTTATTTCCTATGTGCAAAAACAAACCATACAGAAAGAAAAAAACCACATGTACTTAGGGTGTGCCCCAGTTACCCTACAAGAAAGCAAACATCATTCCTGTAGCCAGCAGGTCATGTTAGGAGGCTTAAGGAATTCACAGGCACAAAGGACTGGGGTCTTCAGTATTAAGAAGTTATTAATTAATGCTGAAAATTCATTTTTTTAACCTAAAACATGAGACATGTGGGCCCTACTTTGTGTGAGCTGCCCATTTGAGGGGTGCAGCCAAGCACTGATCTGTATATTGTGGCTTTGGAAGGGTGTGTGGCAAGCTAAGCACCTGAGGTGGCTCGCACTGTTCCAAAGACAGGACTGAAATCTCACTGTGAACTCAGAAACAGGGGGGAAAATATATGGAAAAGAGCATCAGGAAGGACCACTGAGTATCAATGCTCTGCAAGAGGCCAAATTTGGTGATAGCATTTCCAAGCTGAGCTACAACAGCCTTGGAGAAATGCTGCTCTTGTGAGTCCAGCTGAGAGCATTCCTCCAATGACTCGCCAGTGTTTACATCTTCTGTTGCTCATATGCAAATAACATTAATCAGCTGCCTTTTAAAGCACTGATAAATAGGCAACCTTTGGAAAGTTTTACAGTTTCCCAGCAAAGCCACACGCAGTATCAGGAATGGGGTTTGTCACACTGATATAGCACAGGGTAGGAGAATATGTCCCAGTTTCACAAATCACAAGGAAGTAGTTGCTCTGCTCCATTCTCTTCACTTTGGAAAATGTAAGGAGCACCAAAAAACAAAGAGAAAATAGTCTAATAAAGTAGTATTAGCACAGAATCAAAACCATTTACATCTGTGATTCCTCAGATGATTAATTATTGCTTCAATTGAGCCTGAAAATATATTTTAACTTGCACTCATTTACAAAACGAAAAGCAAGTGAAATCCTTTATTTTAGATCTACCCCTGGCAGTCAGGTCTGGGAGAAACTAGCACTTTTTACTCCACAGCTTATGCTTCATTGATACTGAGCCCTACCTCCCTAGCCTAGATCCATAATAAAAAATTCATTTCTCTCCCCAGATCTAAGATGGTAACTCAGGGTTGGAAGCAAGATCTGGAGGCTAGTCTACCTTTTTTTTTTTTTTGCATCCCCTTGAGTAAAATTTTGCAAAATAAATTATGGAAATTTCAGCAAATCCTGAAAGCACAGGGAAGCTGCTCTGCTGGCAGCCTCCAGGAGGGAAGGTGTGCCCTCCCTCTTCCCAGCATGCCCAAAGCTGCAAAGGTCTCTTGGGGTTGCTAGCAAGCCTCAAGCTGCTTTCCTCTACTCTGGGTTATCCCTCCCGTTAATAATGCCAGAAAGGATCTCCATCTTGCAATGAACTGGAGCTGCAGGCTTTATTCTGCTTCCCTGTGTCATTTACCTTCCTCCCAGACTTCCAGCAAATTATGTTTTGCCCCTTCAAAATATTTTCCCACCAGATCCCCAGGTGCTTTGCAAAACTGAAACATAAAACACAGGATCTTGATAATGCACGTTGGCAACTGTATCACCTGGACTGAGAAGGAAATGAAAACACCCAGCCTTCAGTCCTGGCAGAATTTTGAAGGTATATGAGCAAGGGAAGATCCCTGACTTGGAACAAGCATCCACGGCAGCCTGTAGGAACAGACTCCTTCCATTTAGTAGCAGAAACATACCCAAGATAGCAGAGAATCCTACAGCCATCATGGTTGGAAAAGACCTGCAAGGCCAAGTCCAGTCCTTGACCAAACACCACATCAACTCAACAACAGCATTAAGTGCCACCTAAAATCCTTTCCTGAACACTTCCAGAGATGGTTCTCACACACAGTTCTCAAAAAATGCAGACAATTTCAGTCTGATTTCAGAAATGCAGAAAGCAAGGCATAACAAAATTAATCACAGCCGCCAAAAAATAAATTAACTCAAAAGTTAACTACGCAGCACCAGCATCTGAGGCACAAAGAGCGACTTGCAGAAGCTGCCAAAAACCTGAAGGAAGAGTTGAGACACAGAATCCGTGCATTAGTCCTGAATCTCACCTTCAGTTTAGTATTACAGTCAGATCAGGTCAGCGCTGGGCAAAGACACACTGCTCCTCTGGCAAGGCTTCACACAGACACACGTTTGAAAAATAAAGTGTGTGCACTTCAGGAACATAAAAATGCTTTATGGAATCCTATTTTTAACACTAAATGCCACAATGAACTATGGGAAAATCTAGAATTACAGCAGGAAACAGAAGAAAAAGCTCAGTTGACCTAAGCCCAGGGATCCTTCAGAGGTGCAACTACAGAGGATCACAGGAGCCCTGGGGCTCTCTCAGCTGCTGTTGAGGGAGCACATTCTTCACGATCTTCTGGAGAAAAACAAACAGATCCTGACCACGCTGCTGACAAAACAAAAGGAGGCTCGGAATTCACAAGTTCTTGCATGCACCTGCAGGGATATTTGACAAAAGTGAACCCGCTAGATCCTGTTACTGTTGACATTTCATGTGCCACAGAGAGCTATCCAGAAGTCACACAGCAGTATCAGGGTGTTCATTGGAGGCAGCACAACTGCAAGTCCACTCAGGCCTTCCCTGCACCCGTATTTTTCTCCATCTCTAGTCACTTGTGCAGTAGGCAGAAGCAAACACTTCCTCCCAGTGCTTTTCCAAGTCCACTGACTACCCAGGATGGTTAAGATGTCAAACTGCCTTGGATGTGCAACTTTTAAACACCCAAGGGCAGGCAGATGAATCCTGCCTGGCATCTGACACAATGCCAACTCTCATTGTGATGAGAATGAGTCTTTGGATTTAGCAGTTTGCTTCTCATAATCTCCAAAGCCTCTAACTGTTGGCTATGCCTCTAACAGGTTTCTCAAGCACTTTTACAGACCCATCCTCAGCAAACAGATTTCACTTTCAGTTAAATAACGTTCCAAAAGCCCAAAGAAGCAAACAAAATAGGTGGAATTCCTCCTCCCCTCGTCCCCATCTGCACCACAGGACACTGGACCCTCCAGCAGAAGAGGGCCAGGCAAGTCTGTAATGTGGATAGGCACAGCTCCCACCAAATTTAAGACAATTTGAATCCAACTGTGGCTTGAGCATCTTGTCATTTTTACAGCCTTTAACTCTGGGCACCTCACAGACTGTAAAAATATTCTCTGCATAAAGAAAGAAGATCTGAAGCTCTATATATATATAGTGTTTGCTAAAAATACCTCTTTGGAGACATCCCTTGCCAAACAGGTGCCAAAACTTCAAAGGCTGAATTATCATGTTGAAATATTTGAAATGCAAGTTGTTATGATTCTTGTGAGGCATGGCTGGCAGGCAGGCAGAGATGGCATCTTTCAGCTCCAAGACCTGGTCCAGGCAGTAACTGGAAATTGCTCTTTGGTGGCTTATGTGAAATGAGTCAAGGGATCTCAGTCCAGCTCGCAGCAAATTAAGAACCACACCACAAAAGCATCTGTAATAGTCACTTCCTTTGTTGATACCATTCTAAAGGCCAAGGACTGAATAAGGTAGGGAAAAAGAATTATCCTCCCTCAAAATAGCCCTCTCCTTCAAAACACAAAGTGCTTTTATCCAGTATCTTTTGTGAAAGCATCCCAGTGCATTTTTACTAAATATGAGCTAATCTAAGCACTCCTTTAAGTAATACCTAGAACTCAACACTTTACCAGTAGTAAAGCCCAAGACCTGCTGGCTTCCAATATGCCAGAACCATGCAAAAGGAGAGCAGGAATATTCCCATCCCTCATTCTAACTGCATTTCTTTCTGAAGCCAACCAAAGTTTCAGAGCTCTCCAGCATTTTTCTTTAAGAAAATTTAGCACAGAAACAGAGGTTCACCTTGAACCAACCACTTCATTTCAAAGAAATCAATCATTTTGTATTTGCCTTGTATCCTGCCAGTAAAAGGGCATGAAGCAAGCAATACAAATTTAGAAAACTAAGTAACCATATTACAGACTCTGCTTTAAGAAAACAAAGTAATTTTAGCTGGATGTGTCACAAACACAATTCAGAGCAATAGCTTTGAAAACATCGGTCGATTCCATTAATTAACTGGAACTTCTTGTATTGGGATGGCACGAGGTAACAATCTAATCAGACAATATTAGGGGACTGGTGCTGCTCAGTAAATTCAGAGATGCCAAGCTGAGCAAAAAGATTGTGTTTCATTCAGAGATGAAAGCCTTCTGAATTTTGGTGCTTTGTAAACAGCTGCTAAACTGATTGAACGACGCCTGTGAAGTACACAGGGTCAAATGTGGCCAGTACCTCAAAGAGCACCACGTTTCAATATTGAAAAAGCACTCGTGAAAAACATCTCAGTACACTCTTATCTGCCTAGCACTTCAAAAAACGTCCTAAGTATCCACAACAGGAAGGATTATTCTTTGTCAGTCCCCTCTCCCTCAAAGCTGATGAGAATTATACCACCAAATTCAATATGGATAGCAGATTTATCCAAAAAAAGAGGCTTCTTGGTTAGAATTAGCATTGGCTGAAGTACCAAAGGAAATCAAGAATTACAAGAAATCCTTAGCTGTTTATTTCATTCACACATTAGTCAATACCATTAATCTGGAAAGCCATTAGAATGCATTCGGTAAAGCTCCCTTACCTAAATTCTATTTCATTTAAGACTCTACAGTCAGGGTCAAACACAAACTAGATTCCTGATCTATCCAAGGAAGGGAAAACTGGAGGGAAAAGCAAAGGCAGGTACTTGCTACAGCACAGAACAAAAAGCTCGTTTCCCTGCCCTGACACACATCAATACTGGCCGCCCACTTGTGTTAGTGACTTCATCTGGTAAAACAGGTGCTTTGTTGACAAGATCATCCCCACCCCTGAACAGAAGGAAGCTGCACCCAAAGCACCAGTTCAGATGTTCCAGACAGGAGTCTGGCCTTCCATCCAAGACAAATATGGAGCTTGAGCTGCATTGCTCCTATTTGGGGTTTAACAGTTTGCAATACCTTAGGATTTACTTGAGGATCCAAGGAGAAGGGGGATGGGTGGCCCTTAATTAACCAATCTTTGTGGCAAAACCCAGCCTTGCCTTGGCACCCAAGTGAGGGAGGGAAAGCACTTGGATTCCACACTCACATGAGAAAATCTCATCCTGCAACTGCATTCTCCAGCTGCACACAGGCACATGCAGATTTACTCTCCCTAATGTCCTAAGTAAGGATACAGAAGCTTTTATCTTCTCAGTCTCTGCATCTTTAAAGATGACACAACCAATGAGAAGCACTTCAGCAAAGAACCAACAAAATACATTTATGCTCTGGTTCTCAGACTGAGAAAGTTACAGGCATAGAGAAATAAGAAACACACTGTCAGGACTAATTTCAAAAATTAGGTTCCACAAGGAAAAAAATATAAATAACACGAACAGCTTTCAGTTTCTTGGATTGTTTTTCTTAAAGTAGAACAGTAAAAGCAAAACTGTCATTATAATTCTTCTCTTGCAGCCCTTGCTCCCAAAGCAACACAAGCTCATTCTGTGCCTCGGGGTCAACACCTGAAACTGGACTGAACCATAAATAAAACTGAAATTGGCATTCTAAATATTGCTGCTTGTTTAACAAAAAAGGCAGAGAAAATTAGCTAAAATTACTCACCTTTATTAGAGTATAACAATTTCCCCCCCAATTACTTCATAATTACTTCCCCTTTCTTTTTTGACTTTCCACTATGATTTCAATCCTTTCAAATGCAGTGATCCAAAGTACACATTAAAAAAGTATGTGCATCCATTGGTCGTTCTCCAAATGTTCCTTTTGACTCTAAAGATTATTTCACAGAGCAGAATGTTATTTTGCTATACATAAAAAGGGCAAGCATATTTCTTCTTTGTACCCTCACAAAGGCCAGAGTTTTGCATCTTACTGAGGACCGAAGGTGAAGGCAGCAGTATTTTTGGCAGGCTCCAAGGAACCTCTTTGCAGCAGAGGTGCTCAGCAAAGTTATTCTGTCAGCAGCCAGGCTGCAGCACAGGCTGTGAGCAGCAGCTCCAGTCAGTGCTGTAGGTCAGTGTGTATTCAGACACGAGACATTCTCTCCTCCCTGGTTTTGGTGATACAATGTTCATCTCTTTCTCCTGGACTCTGAAAGGGATTTGTTCCTTCTTTTTTCATCTGCCACTACAAAAGTGGCTTATGTGTCTGTGAGCAAAAGCAAACAGCTCACATGAACCAGGTGCCCTCTGGGATTAAATGAGGCTTAAAGGAATCCAAGTGTGAGCCTAAGACCCTGAAGTTATGAATGAACCCCAGCTGCCAGAGACAATGCTTACAGTGCTTTCAGCCTGAACTGGGAGCAGGTTGTACTCAGATGCCTCCTGAAAAACCAAGTGCAAAGTTCCTTTAGGTCAGCCTACAGCAGCATCAACATCAGCAATCCTCACAGAAGGAGCTGGGATTAGAGCTGAACCATTTAACTCAAATATCCACATATTGGTCAAGCCCACTGACACATCCATGGCCTGAAATTCTCTGCAGTGATCATATCAGTATGACATTAATTTCACATTCCTCATCGTGACAAACCCAGAGCAAGGCTGGGAAGACAAGAGCACACATCATCACTCCTGTCACAAGAAACTTTTATACAAGCTCACTTACATGCCAGGTATAACCAATCCTTTGGAAGTGCCAGGATTTACCTGCTCAAACTGATTAGCTGATAAACACATTCTAATCTTCACCTGGAGACCTCCATCCTTCCATACATGACTACCACACCAGCACAGCTGGAATCCAAGGATTCATCCCACAGATTTGCTCTCCTGTAACACTACCATAGTTACATGGCCTCAAATATTGGAGACAATTCTGCACCTGGGGCTCACAGTGATTTCAGTGTGTTCCTTCCTGTTGAAGAAATGGATTAATGCTACCTGTAAACACTGTTATTACTGAGAACTAGAGCAGTCAAGAACTGGTGCAATGTAAGAAAGGTAAAAAATTTTCCAATTTCTTTGAAGATTTGCCAGCAAAGCTTGACAATTTAAAGCATTCCACTTTGTTCTTTTCCCTTTATCACTGGCTCATGGGAAAAACAAAAGACAAGGAGTAAAGAGAGGAAAAAGATTTAACAAGGCAGAAGAATCCCCTTCTGTATTCCCCTCATCTTCTAAACAACTGATATTGTTTTTCCAGATCTCCTTCTCAAAATCTTCCTGCACTTCAATCTCTTACCTGAAGCTATTTCTGAAGATGCTCATTGCTACCACATCTCATCAAAACTTAGAGATTTCCAGCCTGTGGTCCAGAGTGCTGGGAGGTGGGTGATGGCTGAGAATGTGTTGTGCCTTGACAGCAGTCTGGGCCTTATTGTCATTTTGTCCAACTTCAATTTCACTTTGATTTCACAAAGAATAACCAACTTATAGGAGATTATTCCAGGTGTTCTTTCACGTAATTGTTGCGGTTTTTTGTTTGGGTTTTTTGTTTTAAAGAAGGAAAAAACCCACTGAAAAGTTTCTAATTGCTACTTAAGCAATTGTTCAGTGAGGTCCCCATACCCAGACTACAAGTGATACAGACTTTATATGATCTCTCCTTCTCTGTCAAATTAAACACAGAGCAGGAGTGTCCATATAATAATTAACCCTAAGAGGAACCACCTAATACACTTCAACATAAAGTGGTCATTTACAGTCTTTGCTCACAGGAGATTTGAGAGATGAATTCATGAAAAACTCCTGTCTTAATAAACCTTGATTCTCTGCCCTTAGTCACTACTTTCTATGGCTGTGAAGATTGGGGAAGGACTAAACAATAAGACTTTACTAGAAATTGTGCTTACAATATCACCAGGGTCATTGGTCTGTTTCTCTCCTCTCTCCCCAATAAACCTGAATATTAATATTTCCTTTCCTGCAGCATTCATGGAAATGGAGATACATGCTATAACTAATTTATTTCCTTCACGTAATGAAATTAAACTATCAGCAGACAGATTAGTTTAGCAAGAGAAATTTTCTTTAGGCACAATAAAACTTTTGATTTACACAAGTGAAATATGGCAAGTCAGTCAAAGAACAGCCACCTGTTCAACCAGAGTCCTTTATCACTTTAGTGGAACCAACCAAGCACAAACAAAACCAATAAAAACCAGTGAGAAAGAGGCATGTTAATGACACCAGAAATGATAAAATTCCTTTCTTTCACCTTATCTTGAAAGTTGGAATTTGCTGCAATGCACTTGACTGCCTTCCAAGACATGCCACTATAGGATCTGCACCACAAGGCAACTTTACTTCAGAGAATCACAGACTGCTGGGGTTGGAAGGGACCTTAAAAACCATCTAATTCCAGCCCCCTGCTACAGGCAGGGACACCTGCCACTATCCCAGCTTGCTCAGAGCCCCATCCAACCTGGTCTGGAACACTGCCAGGGATGGAGTAGCCACAGCTGCTCTGGGCAACCTGTGCCAGGGCCTCCCCACCCTCACAAGCCACAATTTCTTCCTCAAAACCAATCCAAAACTTCTCTGTGTCAGTGTGAAGCCATTCCCCCTTGTCCTGTCACTCCAGGCCTTTGTCAAGAGTCTCTCTCCATCTTTCCTGTGGCTCCCTTCAGGCACTGGAAGGCCACAATGAGGTCACCCCAAAGCCTTCTCCTCTCCAGGCTGAACAATCCCAATTCCCAGCCTTTTAAACTGCCTTGCTAAGTCTCACCAAGAATATTTGCTACACCAGTGTCTGATAAGCAACAGCCATTACTCCACTGAATGGGAATGTGCTTTCCCAGCTGCCTGTTACCTGTCTGTACCAGCCATGGCTCTCATTGCTGAATGACTGTGTTCCACACAGAACTTCATATGCTGAACACAAAATTCCCTTATAGTTCCAGATTTTACAGCTTGTTAAATTATACTTTTAATTACTGTTAAACAGGCTTCATTCTACATATCCAGTTGCTACTGTTTGAAGAAACAAGTACTCCCACTAAATCCTTACCTTGTGATTAAATTTGTTCTCCTTTCCTGCTCTGCAAACACCACAGAGGACAGAACAGAGGAATCTTTAACTTCAAGAAACAACAGCTGTCTTTAAACAATGTAGTGCAATGCTTTTGTCTGGGGAGCTACTAATGTAAGCTCTCCTCTTCATACAGGACTCAGCAGGATAAAAATTAGTGACATTTTAAGTGGAACAATTCTTTCATCACCAGGCTGATATTTGGCTGCCATTCTGGTTACCTCCCTTATAAGGCACCAGCAAGAGGGAAGGGCAGGGAACACATTATGCAACTGTTCATTGTAAAAAGTAATTAAAACAAATTTTAAGAAATGCCTGTAATAAACACTTTTCAAATACACAAGAAACAAAAGGAGCCTGGTGCCATTGGTCTAAGGTCTGCCATTTCTACTTGGCTAATCTGGGAAAAGGGAATTTCTCCTGAAAGGTAAGGTTTTCCTCGGTTTTTATGGGAAAGAGTGGAACACTGAAGCCTGTGAACTTCCCCTGCTTTCTCCAGAGTCTGGTTCAACTCTAACTTATCAGCCAAAGAGGCAGCTCTGCACTGGGTAACAAAGGGGCAGTACAGGGACACCTGCATCCTGTCCCCTCCTCCGTGTGCAGGTGTGATCCATGGAAATCTGAGACGTCTAATTCAAAGTTCAGCTTCAAACAAGGCTAAGGGGATTCTGTGGTGAGGCCATCCACATCTTGGCTGGCTTGTAGACAACAGCCCTCCTGCAGACAAGGAAATATCCTTTGGAATTTACCTATCAGTCCAACTGTATGTAGATTTTTACTACTGAAGTCATAAAAACACTGAGACTTTTTACCCACAGAACAGACTCAAGAGTCTCCAAAGTGGCAGTGACCTGGCAGGAAGAGGCCCCATCTGTCCTGTCTCAGTGATCCTGGAGGAAGTCCATGGCACAGCACAAGCATGGCAGAGAAGCTGTCTCCCTCCCTGTTGCCCCAGGGACAGGGACATGGAGCCTGCAGCACCAGCAGATAGGCCTGTGCACACACAGCTCCCCACTTGTGTCAAGCTGCTCCTGCCTTTCCTTTGCTGTTCTGCCTCCAGCAGCCATTTAGGGTAGTCAGGTGTCTTACTCAAATGATGACTTTCATTCCCTCCTCATCCCTTGGTTATGGGATGGAAGTTATGACTACTGCCCCTTCCATACACTGCTGTACAGAAGCTAAGCATCTTTGGTTTGGTGCTACCCAATATCTTCATTTTAACTGTGACCAACTGATGCACAGCTGGGTTTCTCATAAGCATTATTCCACTACAGTGGTTCACAAAAAAGGCCTTCAACCAAGTACAACTTTCTGGGAAGGCCAAGTTTTCCAAGTGCTTGTCTGTGGGATGGTTGGCTGGCTTTTGTTGATCTGCCAGGAGATTTAATTGCTAAAATACCTTGGCACATTTTATAAATGCATTACATACAGTGCTCTCAGAATTGTAAACATCTTTTACAATAAATTCTCTTTATTACACTGAGTAGAAAAAGGTTTCACAACCTTTTATCTGGTCAAAGATAAGAAAAAGATTTTTTGTTTCCTCTTCCGTGGAAAGCAATTTAACACACTCCAATATGGCAAGGTCTTTGCTAAGACTGGAGCTCCTCTACAGCATGCCAGTGATCACAGGCTCAAACTCTGGAACATAAGAGACACAGCTAATATAAGTTGCAATACAGTAAACACTCTTCCTCTCCCATACAGATCTGAGCTATCCCTTTACTTCCTCCCTCCCATTCATTGTCACCTTTGATAAACTCCATCTGTTTGCACAACCTGCACACTATTACAACCAAACTATTACTTCATCTTGGCTGTTCCATGTTACTAAAAGGTGAAGAGTTGATTTCCTTTTTACTACTTCAGGACATTCTCACTCTTGTGAAATCCCATAAACCCAGGCTACCATTTTAACCAACCACTGCTCCTTTTACTAGTAAAAACATAAAGACAACTGTTCCTTAGACAATCAAAACCCCATAGAAGTAGTCTTCCAAATTCTAAGTATCTCTTTCCTTCACATTCTGATCAATTGTAACTCTCATAAAACCATGGGTCAGCTAACAAATTTGCAAGTTTGTAGACATAAATATTAAATTAAGTTTCAAGTCTACAGTTCAAACCAGAATATGAAATCCAGCACCTAAATTACCAAGAAATCACAAAATCAGATATTTGAAGCATAAAAATTAATATTCTCTCCTGATCCATCATTTTCCTTTGCTTTTTTCTTCTGTAAAAAGTATTTAATGAGATATCAATGCACGCCTTACAAGATTACCTAATTTCACAACTACAGCAGTACTATGACAACTGCCCATTTTAATGCTTCCCATATTGATTAAATTATTTATGACAAAGAAACTGAGCTTTTCTTGATCATTTCTTTCTTCCCTTTCTTCCTGTTTTGTTTTACATGGTTAACAGGAAAATGTTCTATTACTTCCCCATGCAAATGCAGGAGCAGTGGGATTGGCAGAAGTTATTCTGTAGTTTTAAACTACAGACTTGCAGGATTCTCTGTACCAATCAAATCATAAAGTCTGCTCTGCTGTATTTGACAACTAATTTCTGAATCTTCAAGACAAAACTCCATCACCTTAAATACAGTTCATTATTTAAATTCATAACACAAAATAAATAGTTCTGATTTCCTACCCCACAATATTAAATTGGCTTACCCCAGCATAACAATTTTTTGCACAACAAAAGCTATTATTCAATCACCATTCTTTGAAAAATTCTGCACCAACCCATCTCAAAAATTAGTCTCCAGTTATTTATCAAACCCATATTTTCAAGCCATAGCAATGCAATTACCACTAGTGGCAGGTCTGCTCTAAGTGCAGCTATATGTTGAAATGAGCAACAAGAGAAGATTAAATGATTTTGTGGACAATTGTATGTTTGATTTATGTCAACTGCCATTACCCTAAGACACAAAGCCTCTTTCTGGGAGACTAAAAGCAAACCATTTACCATATAATATCAGCTTAGCAGGCTTTGTGCTGATGAATACTGCATTCAGAGAAGCAATTCGTTTCATTGCAATTTCCATGCCTACCCTGCATCTCCTGGAATACAAATAGCAAAGTTTATCAATTGGCTTCCCATTTTAACTAATGCTCTACTTAAACTTGGTGGAAAGAACAATATTTTTATTGGAAAAAACATGGTCAGAGCAAAAAATTAATCTGTAGGGAGAAGATAAGGTTTGAAAGCAAGAAAAACCCACTGCCTAGACAGATCCAGTGAACACACACAGTGACTAAGCTCCTTGTGGTCACCACAGGATTCAAGAGCCATCCCAAATTACAGCAGTAACCTAAATTATTAAAAAAACTCCTACCCACCATTCAAACTTTGGGGACAAAATGACAGATGAACCAAGGGAGGCTACACAGAACTCCTGAGAAAGAACAGGTAAGCAAATTCCAGCCACGAGCACTGTGCATGCACTGAGCTCCAGGGTGACATCCCACATTGTCCCAGTCCAGGAAAGTCCCACCAGGGACCCCACTGCAGATCAGACCCCCGAGGTCAGCACCAAAAACATCATACAAGCATGTCCACAACAGACCACCTGACAGAAATCCAAAATTTCTGTTCTGGGAACATTCCCTCACCAAGAGAATAGGCCTGGTCCAAGTCCACTGAAAGTTAAGGATGGTGTGTGGGTTTGCTGTTTGGTTAACACAGACTAATTTTCTGGAAAAAAAAAAAGGCAGAAGGAAATAAAGCATAATACCTGTCCTCTGTAAATATTTGCTTCTGAATTCTGCTTAGCTAGTGGCTTGGGATTTGTCTTCCCCTGAAATGTTTGAGGAATAAATGTTTAGAATTTTTTAAAGCTCTGTTAAGCAAAAATATTTAAATTGAACATACAGTATGCTGTGTACATTATGAAAAACAAATGAGTTCACAGAGCTATGCAAATTTGACTTTTCCTATCCAAGACATTTCTTAACAAAGCCAGGAAAACATGTCTACAAATGGCACAGAAGGTAAACTCTACTGCAGTAATTCTATTGGATATAGTAACAGATTTCTCACATGCAATGAGGGTGCCCACTGATCATCACCTCTCAGGTCAGCAGACTACGGGCTCCCATTTCTTTTCACTCTTCAGAGTAAAATTAAAGCTGATATTCTTTCATTCCTGAAGGATAAGGAATGAAAACAATTTTTCAGACTCCTGTGTATATTCAGGCATCTTTTATGGAGCCGGCACAACAACTTAGCGAGATTTATTAGCGTTATAAACTCTCATAAACAAGATCCCTCTGCTTCAAGTGACTTTAAAAAACTGTAATCAAAACACTGAATCAGCACACCTGACAAACCCCAACATCTACAGTCCACAAAAACCCCACTGCTCTCTAAAAAGAAGGTAGAAGCAAAACCACTACATACTACCAAATACCAT
This sequence comes from Acridotheres tristis, assembly GCA_037013685.1. Classification (NCBI taxonomy): domain Eukaryota; kingdom Metazoa; phylum Chordata; class Aves; order Passeriformes; family Sturnidae; genus Acridotheres; species Acridotheres tristis. The sequence continues at coordinate 65,158,524 of CM072885.1, forward strand.
ACCGAAAAAAAAAAAAAAGAAAAAAAGAAAAATCAAGCGTCGGCATTGTTTTTGATTCAGAGGCTACAGCAAGGCTCATTTATTCCCAGCCTGGATTTTGTAAGAGGAAGCCAGGTACATCAGCGGAGGCACGCGTGTGAACTCTGCTATTCCAACCCAAGGCGTTCCAGATCAGGTAAAACCAAACAACCACTGCGAGAGCTCTCTAAGTTCTTAGCACTTAACTTTTACCTGAATCAATGAGAATTGTGCAAAGACACAGAGCACGAGCCGGACAGCCAAAGCACGGGGGCCTCAATCCCAAACTCCTCCGGCTCGGCGGAAGGTTTGGGATTTGCTCCTCCCGCGAGTGGAAACTTGTGAAGGTTGTTTGCTTTTCTAAGCGCATTATGGAGATCATTTCGTCCCTTTATTTATTTATTTCCAAAGAGGGCAGGACACCCTTAAGCCCAGAGCCACGTTCTGTAGCACGAGTACAGCTCAGCCCTGACCTTCCCGGCAGGGTCCCCGCACAGCCCCAGCCCCGCTCCCCCCGCCGGGCTCACCTCGGTCCCCGCACCGACACCGCGGGGGCACCGCAGCCTCCAGCCGGCGGCAGGGGGACAAGTCACCCCCGGGGCAGGGGGAAGTGCCACAAGTCACCTCGGGGGCAGGGGGAAGAGCCACAAGTCACCCCGAGGGGCAGGCGGAGGAAGTGCCCCGCAGCCCAGAGCCGCCCCCGATCGTCCCCGCAGCCGAGGCTGAGGCTGCCCTCCCACAGCCTCCACGGCGATGGCTGCTCCTGCTGCCTCACGGTGCGGGGGGGAGGAAAGAGGGAAGGCAGGGGGAAGATTCCCAGTCTCCAGTGGCAGCGTGCCAGCGCTGTTTCCGCGGGCAGCGCCGGGCGGAGGGTGCCCAGCTCCCCTCAGGACCCGGCTCCCCTCAGGACTCACCTCCCGCCCGGTCTGAGCGCGGCGCCGCCCCCGCGCTAATGGCAGCGGGCGGGCCCGCGGCGGGGGCCGATGTTTACCCGCCGGATCTCGCGAGAGCTGCGCGCCGCCGAGCCCCGCGCCGCCATTGGCCGCGCCCGCGGGCGCGCGCCGCCCGCCCCGCCCAGCTCCGCCCAGCCCCGCCCCTTCCCGCCCACCCCGCCCAGTCCCGCTTCGCTCGCAGCGGCGTCCGGCCATGGGGCGGGCGGAGCGGGACAGCGAGCGCCGGGACAGCCGCAGCTGCTTTTCTGTTCCTCTGCTACTGCGGGGCCGTCTCGGAGCGCACGGCACTGGACTGTGTCCAAACGGTTCTGGAATATCTCCAGCGAGGGAGACTCGCCATCCTCTCCGGACTCGGCCACTGCACAGGACAGAAGTTCTGCCTCACGTCCAGGTGGAACCCCCTGGGCTCAGTCCCTGCCCGTGGCTCTGGGGCCATTGCTGGGCCCCCGGAGCAGAGCCTGGGCCCTGCTCGGAGCCCTCCCTGCACACAGGGACACCCGGGGCTGAGGGCCCCTCTCAGCTGGGGCTCCTCTCCAGCCTGGACAGCCCCAGCTCCCTCAGCCTTTCCCTGGCACAGATGCTCCAGGCCCTGAATCATCTCTGCAGCCTCTGCTGGCCCAAATCCAGGAGCTCCCTGTCCCTCCTGTGCTGATGATCCCAGAGCTGGACACAGCTCTCCCTGGGGTGGGCAGAGGGGCAGGATGATCTTCCTCTACCTGCAATCCATGCTCTTCCCAGTGCATCCCACGATCCTGTCCCTTCAGCCACGCATACACCGTGGCACTCAGCAAGCTCTGCCAGTCTGGACTCACTGAAGGGCTGCTGGTTGTGACAGGTCTCACAGTCAGGAATAAAACTGGCCTCAGCTGTGCAGAGGGCAAATCCGTGAGCTCAGATTGGAGGAATGGCAAAGGACAATCACCTGCTTCCATCACGACATGGAGCAAGTGGAAGTGAGAGAAAGTTTGTCTCGATGTCATCACTTGACTTTAGGAGAGTTGCTGGTGAGGAGAACTTAACTGAAAGACAGATTTCATTTATTTTACCCTGTTAGTCTTTATGTAGAGATAAGGAACTTAGGAGTTCTGTGCACTAAAGCAGATTTCTTGCCCAGAAACCTTACAATTTCAGGATCTACAGACAGATCCAGAGAATCCACCATGGACCCCCTGAGCACTGTGAACCTACCTGCTCAAACCGGGTTTTAAAAGCATTAAATTTTATAGGTTTGAAATAACAGAAGCCTAAAATTAGCATGTTTTAACTTGAATGAGGTACAAGAATGCTTCCTGAAGAGACTGACTGTCCTTTGGGACATCTGAACTCTGGTCCCACGTTTGAAACCTGAGGTAATAAAGTCGTGCACTCACGTTCACCATGTTGGAAGCATGGGCACATAATCCAGAAACAGAATTAGCAAGAGGGGAGGAGACACTCTACAATAAATAAATTCAAAATAAACTGGTTATGGATCTAGAAAAGTAGTATTTCACTAAAGCTCTCTTCCCAGAGCAAAAGTCCTTAATAATCTGTGTAACAATGGTCAGTGGGAGTGACAGACATCCTTACCCCCAGCAGGAATGGGACCTGGTTTTGACTGGGGATTTGGGGTTTTTGTGAGTTGTAAGCTTTGGTTTCAATGCCTTACTCCTGTCTGCTCCCCCAAGCTGCCACAGGGAAGTCGGAGGAGGCAAGGTCAGTCTTGGAGAGATGATGAGGCCCAGCTGTGACAATGAAAATGGAATGAATACTCACGACGTGACGTTCCAGTTCCTGCCTTGCTGCTGGTGCTCCTCTGGTGGGTCCTGCCAGCACAGCAGATGGCAAGCACTGAAAGGCTTTTGTGCCAGTGGAAAATTACTGAGTTTTGTTGGTCCTGTGCACGTATGTGGATGTGTGAGGGGGGAAGTGGGGCAAACTTCCATTTATTTAATTATTTTCAAGAGAGAAAGGGAAACAAATGGCTCCCTAAGACTACAAAAATTACGGGCATATAAAGAACCAGTCTCTTGTCTTAGAGGAATGAGGCATGTCTGTTTGCATTTTGGGTTTTCTGCATAATTCCATGTAACTTTCCTCATAAGTCGGGATTGTGATTTTTTCTATATAAAAGTGCAATTAAAAAGAGAAACTATAATTTAATAAAAGCAGCAGCTGTTGCTTAACAGACCTATGGAAAAACTAAGTAATGTTTCTATTTTTATGTAGCTGTAAAAGTATTTATGTTAGCGGACATTCCATTGCAAAACACATAGTTTATTTTAATTTTCTAATTTTAAATATATGTTTTTAACAGAGCTGTGAAAGTCTGATTAATGGGCTCACCACTGTTGCAGTTGAAGTTAGTGGGCTGGTGCCTTGTGAATATTTGAGTTTGTCCATAGTCTTTGATAGTCTGCACAGCTAAAGAAACTTAAAACCGAATGCTCATCCTGAAATGAACTGTGGCAGAGCCAAACCTATGGAGTCTATGCAGGCAGATGAAGTTTGTTGTTGAAAGAGAGCTGACAGAAATACCTAAGGTTTTAACCCAAACTGTGACACAGTGTAACCATTACCAACAGTCCAATAAACTTTTATTTCTGTGTACTTCCAGAGTTAGCCCGTAATATAGAAATGTAAGCACCTATTCACCGTGTAGAAGGGCAGCAGCTCTTTAAGCTGCCAGGCATAGGAGTTAGACAAACATTTTGAAACAAAATCTTTGCTCTGAGCATGCAAACTTCTGCAGTGTGCTGTCCCAGTCCTGCAAGCTGTGACAAGCAGCCAGGGTCCTGTGCCCTCTGCTCCGGCTGCAGCAGCAGCGGGATCCACCCCGGGGTGCAGCAATTAAAGGCAAACACAAAAGCCCAAATACCTCTTGTCAAATTCCACCGAACCTCTGAAGCCTTCAAAAAACTTAGGGGAACGTCTGTGGCAAAGCAAAACAATGTTGTCCTCGTTATTGTAGTTCAAAAGGGGGAGAGCTTGTCAGAGAAAGGGCATTTATGTGAGGGTTTGACATTTCTTTCTTTGCAGTCAATTGGTGTAACAAATCCAAATTGCTGTATCAGAGTCATGCTGGAGATGTCTCTTGGAAAGTTTCAGAGGGGGTTTTAACCATGAAAGCTCCTTCTCAGCATCAGAAAGAACCTAAAAATGTTTAATTCACAAGTAGTTTGCATCTAACTAGCTAATCAACATTTAGGAATCAATTCTGACTTTCCTTTCTTTCTGTTTTCCTAATATAGTCCAGGTGTATTTCTTAAGAATAAACCAGAAAAGTTCCAGAACACTTAAGATTAGTCAGGAAATAATGCAGAGTTAGGTAAGCATAGGGTCATTCGGAAACATTCCCACAAACTTTCTACTGGTCTATTATGACCTTTTTTGTTGCTATTGATACTACTTGTAATCCAAATTTTACTTGTAGCTCTCTGATCTGTCTGAATAACAGAAGTCTATGTTTTCTATATTCAACAGGTAGAAGGCCAGGAAAAAAACCCAAATGCTTTAATCTATTTTATGACACTTGAGCATTGTGCTGTTACACGGTTCTAATAAGATTTCACACCTGCTGAGTGCACTGTAGATCTTCAATTGCTTGATTCCAGTGGGGCACAGTAGTGAATCAAATGTTCAGAAAATGCTGCAGCATAGACAAAAATGTAATTTTTTAATAGGTGGGATGCAAATGTAAAGGGAGGCACATATGCACATATGGTCATACTTCACATGCAGTGTTTCACAGTTGAATTAAACTGTTAAGATCTTGGGTCTACAAACCCTTGAAAAATGAGACAACTCAGAAATTCCTTTGGTTTACTTCTGTGAGACCATTCATAGAAGTAACATTTGCTCACCCAGTTGTTTCCTGCTATGCTCCATCTTCAGGAAACCATCATCAATATTTAAAAATACCTAATGACATCAGAATGTCTGCACTGGTTCAGAGCTGGGCTCTGTCTCAGTCACATTTCTGTCTTCCTGGGATCATGGCCTGACATCCAGGGAAATGGAAGAAAGGAAAAGAATCACAAAGAATTCCTTTAAAACCCTCTCAGCCTTCACCTATCCCAAGCCTGATGTTGTCTGTCTAAATAACAGCTCCAAGGGTTTTGCTCTTCCAAATGCTTGTGCAGTCTCTTCTTAAAAGCCTGGAACCATCTTGTATTCCCAGCACGTGGAACAGCCTGCTGTGTGAATTCACCTCCTTTGGCTTGTCCTGAGTCTGGTTCTGAGAACATCTTGGTGTGGATCTTGATTTTGTTACCAGCACAGATGATGAACTGTCATTCCATATCCATCCTGGCAGTGCTACTCTTTTTTGTATATCCTGTTCCTTCTCAGTTTTCTTTATTCCTAACCTGGAAGTCATTCCATACTCTCATCAGTCATGTTGCCATGTTGCAATTTCTATTACATTTCTGGAAGGAAGGGAACCATAATTTCACCATTCAAAGTTTGGGCAAAACATGAATTTAACCCTGGGTATTTAATTTTTGCTTCACCTCTTAATCTAGAGGCAGAATACATCATTTGTTATGTCTCTTAAAATAGGAAAACGTTAAATTATGTCAACAAATAAGTAATATTAGTTCAATTTTAAAAATGAGGTGCCGTTTGAGGGAATTTTAAACATTCCAGCTCTGTTCCATACAGGCAACCACAGACTGTTCTATATGCACACTCTTTCTGAGAAAGTTCTAGTTTATACTTTCCTGAAAGCCCAGATAACTTTCTTTATATTTATAGCATCTATGTCACAGGGAAACCATTTATATTTCCATGTGTATAGTCTAAGGAACAAAGCAACTCATTCAGCTCTGCAAAATCAAGGAAATTGGTATAGTCAACTTACAGACTGTCAACTCATATCCTGAACATCTTAGCAAATCCCAGCAGCCCTTCCAAAACCAGGATTTCGCCAATTTTCAATACCATTGAAATGACTTCTTTCCAATGTAAGTAGTATTATTTTTTTTAGCATGAATTTCTGGCTTGGCTGTGACTTTTGCAGGCTATTTGGAACCTGGAGCATAGTTCTTCCTGGCACAGAGATACCAGATTCCTCAGGCAGGAGTTACGGATGTGACAAATTTGATTGGTTTTGTAAGCAATTAAAATATTTATAGCTCAGTTCGCTTAAACAACGTCATCTCTTAAAATATTATTCCTGGATTCTCCTTGGAGAAAATCCTTGGTGGACTTGCAAGAGACATATTTAGCACATGGTATTTTTCCATAAACAAAGAAACATGGAAAGTCTGGAACAAAACAGTTAACAAATACACTAACTAATAATAACTATTTTTAATTAAGGAAGCTCAGTATTATTCATCAGTTAGCACAGTCAGCATTGTCCTTTCTTTGAAATTCCAGGGAAAAATGAAGGTGGCAATTTTCCCAGTCAAACCCAGAGATACAAAATAATATACTTAACAAAAATACTCATGTTTTCCAGACATCTTATTCTTAGTCAATATATTTGATCTCTTCTTACACTGGTTCAGCAGTGATCATATATGTTTTTCTTCTTAGCAAAGATTCTCTGCAGATTCTCTGCTAAATCCATTGTTTTTTTCACATTATCCCAAGACATGGGAGATCACTGTGTGTTGCAAGCTTTACCACACAGTCTGTCTTCTTACTCAACATTCGCTTCCTATATGGTGATCAAGTGCAGTTTTTCTGTCTGACATAAAGCTCTCAAAATAAATTAGGGAAAAAAGAAACTGGAACAAGATGTAAACAAAATGATGCAACTTGCTGTTACATTCTGTTCCCTGTTTTTCGACCCTAATGCATCTATTTTAGGGCCTGATACTGAAGTGCCAGGAGCTATCCCATCTTCTGAAAGAGCCTAGGGAGAGGATGTTCTTGCTTGGAAGGGCTGGCTGGCATCACAGCCCAGTGTAGCTGACACAGGAGAACCAACGGCAGCAAAACAGGCACAGGATGCACAGAGACTGACCAACCTGGCTGGAACTGGAGCTGCCATGTCCTGTGATGTAACTCAGAACATCACACTTCAGTCACAGGGCACAGTCTGGCTCTGGTCCCACAGAATGGGGCTGAAGTGACAAGCTCTCCCTCTTGGCATCTCATGGATTGATGGTCAATTGCAGGAGAGTCAAAACCTGTGGTTCCAGAGTCTGTAGCTCAATGTATGGAGCCAGTGAGGGAGATAAGAGGCTGAATTACAAGGAAATGGGATAAATCTCAATGGGGCTGTGAAGAAACACTTCTGGAACCATGAAAGGTTTGTGCAAAAAGGACTGGTAGACGCTTAGAGCATAAGCTTTGTGTTCAGGCACTCCATTGCTAAACATGAATGACCCAGCTGTACCTCAGAGGAGCTGCATGGAAGGGAGGAGAGTTTGGTGAGGGAAGAGATCAGAGCAATGGTCAGAGATAACCTGAGAAAATCACAGGCCCAAGCATCAAGGAGTCTCAAGAGCAGGGCTGCTGATGCCATGGTGGAAGAAGCAAGCACAGTGTAAAGGGAACACTGGAAAGAACTTGGGAGGTTTTTCTAACCCAAAATTAAGCTAATCCAAGGTTAGGGAAGCACTGCTAATCCTTAAGGGCTCAAAAATCTGAAATCAGCTCTCCTCTCCTAAACTTTCACCAAATTCACAAAACCATGAATCTGGAAAAAAAAGGAGATGATGGTGATGAATTCCCAGGGTTTAGGTAAGTGCTTTGATTATTTAATCTTTTATGCTCTGTTCCCCCACTACTCTCTGTTTCAATGGAATAATTGAAAGCCTGAAAAACTCCATCCTAAATATTCACACAGAGATGCAACTCCTGCTCTGCTGCGTTCTTGATTTACATTTCCTGTCCTTTCACTCACTGTCTTCCAACTCCATTGCCCAGAGCCTTCCCTGTTCCTTAAGTCCACTTAGCAGTACCTGACTGTTCCTACTGCATGTCCCCAACCACTGACAGTCGGGCAGAGGTTCTCCTCTGTTTCCAGGGTGTGTGAAGCATGTTCTTGTCCTGCCTTTCATCATCACTTCTCCTTACTGAACAGGATAGGAGGTGTTCTCCATGTTGTTTGCTGTCTGTTAACACCAGAAGTCTGTTCTAGATTTTTAATGCTAATCTGATTTTGAGTGACAAAGTTGCAGAAAGGACATGTCTCCAACCTAGACAGCAACCAGTAAACTTTAGTTCTGCTACAAGAAGAGAGAGAGAAAACTCTTTGCAGAACTAGAGCTGTCAGCTCTTGAGGTCTGGGTATTCCTCACACATCAATGAAATGCAGAAAAAAATTTTCAGGGTTAAAAAAATGATAGTTCTCCATTTGACAAAGGCCACTTCTGAAATTGGCTTAGCCACCTTTAGCACCTAATGTGACCCAGGAGATTCTAGGCAAAACATTTCAAAACCAAAGTGGAATTCTCATTTGAAATGGGGGTTTAAGAGCCAGTTTTTCCATGTCTCACACAATCCTATAAATATACAGAAAATTAATTCCTTTTTAGGAGAAGATTAATTGTTTTACTGATGAAGTCTTGCTAAGCTATCAAGAATCGGTTCTCATTTGACAGAAATATTATGGGATCCCTGTCCATTTATCTGTCCTAGTAACAAACATATCCATGCACAATTACAATTCTGTAATTGAATCTGGCACATGAAGATGTGAGTGTACTGGCCTAACCCAGCAAAATCTCTGGCATTCTGAAGTTTTAATGTCAATAAAGAACAAATACCTTCTCCCATTCATCCCTCTGAAGGTTTCCAGATGAAGCACCAACAGCTCTGACAGCTTCCCAACAGCTTTGGCATTCCAGCAAGAGTTTTCCAAGGTTACTGGGGAGACAGACTGGTCAACCATTGCACCTGTAGGTGAAGCCCGTGTGAAATTGAGACAAACACTCTGTGAAGACCAACCTACTAAATAGGATGACATTTTGGAGGCTCATCTGTGCTGCAGGCAGAGTTTACAGTGATTGCAACATCTGCCCAATTTAGCCCAGAGATTTGTTCAGGCAGCATCTTATGCCACTTTTCATAGTAAAAAAAAAAAATTATGTAAACATGCTGTAATTTCCTTTTTGTTCCTTGTCTTTGTGAAACTTACTTTTCTTGCTGTCCTTTTTCACTACCAAGGTAATTGCAAGCATAAATTCCGTAAGTAGCCTTTTCACTTTCATACCACAACTGCACCCTGGAATATAATGATCTAAGCACAGCCTCCATCTGCAAAAGAGAAGAAAGTGATTTCAAGCTAACAAAATAGCTACAAACTTAATGCAGCCTCACACTTGTTTAGACTACTAATGAGGGAGAGCTGGGAAAGGAAAACAATTCTGTTCCACTCCACTTATCTTGTGGGCTTGGATCTTTAAATGAAAATAATCCAATTAATTGTCACAGCATGAAGAAAATAGTTGGGTCTGATAAAAAACGAGGCAGAACCCTAAAGAAAAAAATGTATGTTTAAAGTCTTAATTTAAGCCAGCAAAAGATCTAGTTCCCATGAGCTGGTTCCAGAGCCTTCTGTGCATTGTCCCTGAATGGATCCAATGTCACAAAGAGGTAGAGCAGTCAGCTGGGGCACATTACACAGGACCAGTTGGACCAGTTGTGTAATGCTGGATCTCTCTGGCTGTCCTGTTGGATGGAATTCTTCCAGAGCCCTCAGGAGCACAGAGCTCTGTGCACCAATGGAAGCAGAGAGAATAATTAAGCCTCAGTGCTGGAGCCTGCTGTGGAGAAAGGCCACAGGGGGCCCAGGGAAGAAAAGCTTTTTAAAACTGCATCAAACATCGAATCTCCAGAACTCTGTTCTTACCCTCCCAATTACCAGTCGAGGATCTGCCACGTTTTTCAGAAATTACTGCTATTCAGAAGCACAGCAATAAGCTGCCAGCAGGGTGCCAGTGGGGTGGAGCTGCCAAAGCTGATTCTCAGTCTCTCCAAAGGAAGAGAATATTAATCAATGTACTCATTTTTCTCCTTCCTCTGTGATTAGCCATGCATGACCACAGCTTGACCACCTGAGTTAACTCAAAACTGTGGAAAAAAAATGAGTGTACTCAGAAGGATTACTGAACAAAGAGAGTAGCTATGGAAGGACAGGAAGCAGTCAAATACCTGGCCTGGTTTGGTGAGGGTCAAAGAAAGAGTCAGATGATAGGGAGTGCATACAAAAAGGTATAAGCATGGGCAAAAGCTCTCTTAGGTTTCTATGGTATAACTAGTCTTCTGTATCTCTGGGACAGCAGCATTCCTTAGTAAAAAACATAGCTCCAAGGCTATTTCCAAAGAGATTGCATATATTAGAGTTCTTCCACTAGCTGGAAATTTTTCATCAGCTGAGCTAACTAGGAAACTCTGCTCTTTCATGAGACTCCTGTCCTCCTTCTGTGGCTGCCCCATCCCTGGCAGTGTCCAAGGCCAGGCTGGATGGGGCTCTGAGCAACCTGGGATAGTGGAAGGTGTCCCTGCCCATGGCAGGGGTTGGAATGAGATGGTTTTTAAGGTCCCTTCCAACCCAAACCATTCTGTGATTCTTTTCCATGCAGAAGTGGGGGACTGACCCATGGAGCAACTGTAAAATCACATCTGAAACCTTTAGTTCTGCACCCTAAGTATTGGCTACTAAGAAAACATCATGGCAGTGAATATGGAGAGGAAAAATGCATTGAAAGCAAACAGCAGCCAAATTCTTCAGAGAAACTGGAGAAATTTCTCAGAAGAAAATATTTCAGAGGTGAACAATTGGTCAAATAGTTGAAGGGGGAAAAGAATATCTTAACTCACTTTTCATAAATGTTTGTTGCAATAAGTAAGATCTGGAAGTGCACGCCAACAAGATAATAACATGAAAAATGGCAGAAATACTACCACAACACGTTTACCTCCCAGAATAAATGGAATTACTCTGTAAATTCCTTTCTAGATCTGTCTGTGTCTGTGCCTGTGACCTGGAGCACAGCAACACTGGCTGGCAGGGACTCTGCAAATCATTATGTCCAAGCACCCACTTGAACTGGGGCTGCCACCAACTCTACATTGGTTGTCTTGTCTAGCAAGGTCCTGAAACCTCCAAGGACATCTATTGTAGTGTTTTTCTATCCTTCCACCAAAAACATCCTAATGTCCAATCTGGACTACCCAGAACAGTTTGTGGCCTCCACATCTTCTTATACCATCTTACAGTGCTGAGAATTCGGCTCTTCTTTGGCTTGATATTTTTGTAGCTCCTCTCCAAGCAGTTTAGTTTTCTTTTTAATTCATCATTTTTAAATGATTATGCTACTTTACAGGATGCCAAAACTGCTATGTGATCCTCTTTATAACTGGCAGTGGGGAATGGGTCTCTGCACAAGGAGTATTTGATTATTCTGTGGCTGTTTGCAGCAGGAGCACACCCAGTGAGGTCCAAGGACATCAGTCAGAGAGGAGAGTAGAATGATCCAGAGATATTGGTTTTTCTTCAGGATGAAATGCCTTCTTTTCATTTTGAGGCATTTGTGTTCTATATTACAAACCTATTAATCGGCTGGTAAAGATTTAAACCTCATAGCTGGGACTGTGAGTTGCTTCTGCAGCTGATAATCTTCAATCAGCAGTGGCCATCAAGAGGTGTTGCTTCTTCACTATTCCCTGAAAGGGGCATTGGCTGAAATCTCTAATAGCCCTGAGCATATCTGTAAACTCATTTTCCCACATGTGTGCCTATGGATACTGTAAGAACCACACTGCTCTCAGCTTCTGTGATCACCTGGAAGCTTTCTGGAGAGCTCTAGGACTGGTGCAATGTATTCCTGCTAAACCATCTGGCTGAGAGATCTTTTTTCCCCTAGAAGATGTACTGGAGTCTGAGTTTAGGGCTCTTGATGGCACACTGAATGTTGCATAGATTTAGTCAGGCCTTTTATTGCCTTTTATTGACCATTAGAGGTTTTCTGGCAATGGCATGCTGGCACTGAACTGCTGTCAATGCGTTTCTTAGGCTGCCCCTGAGAGTGGTTTTTCTGCCATCTAGTCTCATATGATTTTGCTTTTTTAGATGATTTTTTGTTATACAACATCAGTTGCAGCCAAAACAGGCACAAAACGTACTTTGCAGTAAGCAGGTTTTTAAGTGAAAGATTTTGTGAAAGTGGACTTCACTGAACAGTTCTGTACCCTGAGGTTTGGGGTGCTTTGGGCAAAACCCAAAGCTGTGACTCTCCACACTAAGTTCAGGTGTAGTAATAGAAGTTTTATCACAAGAGATGCTGATCAGAGTGTTCTGCTGGTTCCTCCCCTCCCTGGAAGGACATTTTTTATTACAATCATGTTAAAGTAATTCCTAACAGTCCTCTACAAAATATTGGTGAAATCGAACACTGCAAGCACAGCTACTTTCCCCTCATTAAGAAAAAAATCTATTTCAAGAAGGTTTTTTTATGCTTCTACTGTCCTGGTTTGTCATACTAAGCCACACCATTTATTTTAGCCAAGTGATCACTACATTTGTGCTTTTTGGATCTTGCTCTTTTATATCCATTCTTCATTTGATTTCGAGTTCCCATGCTGTATTTTGCATGTAATTCATAGTCTACCAGCTACGTGAACAGAGCTAATCCTGTCCGAGAACAAACTATCACTACATTGTAAATAATTGTCTGCAGCCTGGTCCAGGATTTCTTCACTATTCTTGATTAGGTAAAAAGATGAAAAGCTACTTCTCTTGCCAGTAAAAATCACATTTCAGTAGCTGGACTTTTAAAAAGATCACGATGTAGCACAACTAAACCCAAGAAGGCAGGGCTTATGCCACTGTGTTATTACCCTGTCCAATTGTGCCATTCCCCTGTCCAAGAACTATTTTGACTTGAGTAGAATTGCAAAAAAAATTTAAAAATTCACTTAAGAACTCTTGAAAAATGGAACTATCACCAAGGAATAATTAATAAGTAACCTACTGATAAAGCTGCTTCATGCTTCAAATGTAACCACATCTGGTCCAGCAATTTTGACTTATCTAATGGTAAAACTTCCTGGTTTTGTTTTAAATTGCTGCAATTTCTTCCCCTTATGTCTAAAGCACCGGGCAATGCCTTCTGTAAGCCAGAGCAAGTGGCCAAATGTCCCAGTTCTTTGTGGAGCTGTGGCAAGTCACTTTTAGTACAGTAACTCTGGAGTTGCCACATCTTCTCCAGGCATGGGCTTACCTCATGGAGCAGATAGATACAAGCACTGATAAAACAGGGCAGATAGCTGGAGATCTGCAAGAGGAACATGTTATTGTAAAACTACATCAGCTGAAAGCAGGAGAGGCTCCCAGAGACTGGATGGCTGCAATGGCATGAAGCAGGTGACACATTTCTGCTGCTCTTGCCTGCAATGCTGCTCTGAGGTGTGTGGTAACATCAGTGAGGCAATGAGGAATAAAAACAACAAATGCATCTCAATTAAAAATTTCAGCCAAGGCTACACCCCTTTGCTTGTGAAAATTTCATCACACCCTTCTTCAAGCGACACCTCTGAAGTAGTTTTCAGATCTGCAAGGTAAGGGAGTCCTTAGAGAGACAGCTCCTGAATGTGAGTGATTGACAAAAGGTCAAGCTATTGCAATATTTAAATCAGGCACTGTAACTCTCAACCCCATTTCTTAATCTCTCTTAAAAAACACTCTCTTCAGCAAGACTCCTGATTAGTGCCAAGATAAGATCTTTTCAGGTAAAGTGTTCAGAGAAGCAGGAACCATCCCCATCACTGTCAGTGACAGAACATGGCAGCACTTACCCAGCTCCAGTTCACAGCTGAATTTCGGTCCTACACTGTTGAACTCAAGGGATGCTGCTCTTCTGACCCACTGTCACCTCTGCCTTCCTATTCCTGCAGTGAGGTTGTTCCCTTCTGGCATCACTTGTGGGATGAAGCCTCGCTGACTTCTGTGTACGTGTGAGGTTATGGCTTTGTGACAGGGCTGGGGGCAGCAACCACATCACTCACACGTTGCCTCTTCTCTCTCTTTAATGGGTTTTATCACCACAGTACCTCTCCTTCCAGTTGCTCTTCAGAGTGGAAAGGACCCTGCTAATTTTACCTGTCTTCTCCTGTGTGCATTCTAATGATGAGGTTTTAATTAAAAATACTGACAAGGGCTGTGTTGTAAGGAAAGTTGACCACTAGAATGACTGGAGGAAATAAGAGCAAGCCAAATTGCAGATCTTGTTGAGCTAAGGTGTTTCAGATAAAGGGAATTAGAAATGTAATATGCTGTTAGTGATTTTTATGTAATGTCTATCTTGCCAATATAAAGTGATTAATTTGTACTCAATGCCAATCCTATAAACACATAAGAAAAGGAACTTCTAAAATTTTGCCTGAGGGTGGGGAGAAATATGACCAGCATTAAGGAAATTAGCAGGTATTCTCAGGAGCCGTGTTAAGGGACAGGTTTTTAGAAGGTCTGTGTGTGCATATGTGTGTATTCATGTGTATTTGAAGGAATCAGGTTTACAAAAAAAAAGTATCAAAATCTCAGTGCTGGTGGAATTGATGTTTGACTCACACTCCTTAAGAAGGGTGGAGTGTGTGGATTCAGACCTGGCCCTTTGGTTTATGTATTTCTCCATTTGGTTTTACTGTATGAGTCACAAAGTACCTAAAAATTCACAGATGGAAAAGGCTGAGAAATAGCACATCTTTTTTTATGATCAACTGGACCAATTTACCATCCCAGACAGGAAAGACAATAAAATGAAATTAAAAATCTAGCCTTTTACTGAAACTACTTCATGTATTCCCTCATTGAGTTAGGAAATATGAACTGTTCTAGGAACCACCAAGAAACATTAAGTCATTTATAAAGAAACATTAAGTAATTTGTAGAAAGCTCAGATTATTATATCATCTGTCTGAACAGAGATTTATTGCTGCTAAAATTCCGTGTTGCAGAAACACAGCATCAATAAATCATCATTTACCTTGTCAATAGCTTTAATAGCAGAGGGAACAGGCAGGAAATTTTTCTGGATGCAGTGATATCCAAAAGAAGATCTGAGACTGGAGTGTTATTGCCATTAGGTGTAACAATATTTACTTGTCTCTCAAAGAGAAGGTCAGGAGCAGATCTGCATTACCAAAGAAAGAAAAAAGGACTTGAAAATGCTGCTTTGTGTCATTCCTTGTGGATGTTGCCACCCCTCTGGCTGCCAGAATTGCTCATGAGGGCACAGGTGAGTGTTCCTCACTCACACCAGTGGAAGTGAGTGATAACCTCCAGCTTGTGCCAAAATCACCAGTCTGGGAGGATTATTTATTCCCAAATAATTGTGAAGCCTTTGCAACTGGAATTACAATGTAAATTCTGAATACTGTCTGTTAAGTGTGTTGAGCTCTTCACACAATTGAGGAGCTGCAATTTACAATGTGTCCTGTCTTTATGGGGAGAGATTTTAAATTATTTGCTGTTCTCCATCTTGTTACTGTGTTTAAGGTAGTTACTGTGTAATTCTGCAAAACAACAGGACTGTGATTTTAAGGTTGGTAGGGTGGGAGCTTGTACAACCGAGGCATTACTAGCTCATCTATGGTCTCATATGTACTTTCCATTTCTTGCTTTTATACTATCCCTTGATATTTTGTCATCTTTTTGAGTATTCCCTTACTGATTGGGGATTTTGGTCCAGAAATTTATTCCTTTATCTAATTTAAAAGAAGACTGATAGGCAATCGATTATTTTTCCCTATGTGATACTTCTGCTTTTCATTATACTCATTAAAAAGTACACCCTACATTTAACTTTCCTTAAATTGTATTGCTAGAACTCCTACTTCTGCACTCCCTTCAAAACAGTTTACATTTCTAATCTTTTTTATCATCTGAGTGTTTAGCAACCACGGTTAAATACCCCTCAGTTTCATCCCAAGAAGACTTAAAAACCCCTTCAAAAAGAAGTAGAATTTGTTCCAAAAGTAATCTCCAGTAAGGAAGTGAAAACAAGCCTTGCTATTTCTAATGCCAAGCTATTTCACATCTGCTTTTACATCAGAAGAGAAACTAAAGTGAAAACACTCGGCGTCTTTCCCGTTTGCAGGTTGTCTTTAGAAAGGAGCTGGAGGCTGGAATGGGTAGAGTGGCCCTGTATTTATTGATCTCACCTCAGTTGTCACCTGTCAGCTATAAAAGCTCTTAATGTATCAGAGGGAAATGCTTCTAAGGCAACATGGGGATTTTACGGCAAGAAAATGGCTTTAACTGAACCTCGGGAATTGCATCATTAAGCAGCAGTCTCAATGCAGAGGTCACAGTAATAAACTAATAATTCCTTATATTTTTTACTGCATCAGAGCTGAGGGGTGGAAGCTGCATGACTAAGGATTTATAAAACCAATCTCGTGGTGACTGCAGTCTTTAAGCTAAAGAAGGAATTTATGCTGCCTGCTCATATTCACAGACCCTCAGTTTCTCTA
Source organism: Acridotheres tristis (assembly GCA_037013685.1). Classification (NCBI taxonomy): domain Eukaryota; kingdom Metazoa; phylum Chordata; class Aves; order Passeriformes; family Sturnidae; genus Acridotheres; species Acridotheres tristis. The sequence continues at coordinate 65,174,906 of CM072885.1, forward strand.
TTACTGTTTCAAATGTTAGAAAAAGGGAAGCTGTGGACATGGGATTTGTAAAATTTTTCTGTCTGTTTTACAAACTCTGTGGGACAGCAACCCATAAATGGGTTTATGCACTGCAGTATATGGACATTGGAAAATGAGATTCTGAGAAAGCAGCCAGCTAAGCAAGAAACTCCCCAAACCAGCCAGAAGGAAATGCAGAGAACTGTGCCCAAGGTGAGTGCCCAAAGTCAGTGCAGAGATTCTCTGTGTGATTCTCCCTCTGCATAAACTCCTTGAGTCTGGTGCCTGATCCAGGTGAGCTCCTGGCATATTAAGGAAAAGGATAAAGCCCAAACCCGAAGATAAATTGCATCCTATTTCAGCTGCAGGTTAAGGCAGATACACGCTTTAAAAACACAAATGTACTGGTGTGCAGTGGGGCTGTAAAAATAAGTCTCCTAATGCCAGTCTTGTTTGTGTTTTGGCCCGAGCCTCTTTTGGTTTCCTTTGTGAGGGTTGCTTCCATTTGTATCCTTATGAAAAGGTATTGGAGCAGAAACTGTCCAAAGAGCTGTCCTTTTCCCAAGGAAAGGGAGAACAGCAGGGCAAAAGGCACAGAGGGCTGCAATTTAGAATCTGTGTTCCCACCTGTGATAGGTTTTTTGACCAAATATTTATCAAAGGCAGGTAAAGAACATCCATATGGTTCAGGGTTTGATTTAATTGTTTTCCTGGAATAAGAGCTGAACAAGCCAGAGCCAGTTTTGCCTTGCAGATGCCTCAGGGCTAAAGTGCAGATTGAGCACTCCTATATTTCTTTACAGGTAAATACAGGTGTGCCAGGAATTTATGGGTGCAGAAGGAAATACTCATAGCCCCTGAAAGCAAGAGGGGGAGAAGCTCCCTTAGGAAGCTTTGCTCTTGTCTGGGTTCTCTTTTCAAGGCATTTCATGGGACATGTTCCATGGATGAGCACTCCAGTTCTGATCCCAGCAGATCAGCAAATCCCACGTGGAGCAATGCAAACCAATTGCATGTGATCTTACCCAGAATAAAACCAGATGTGTTTGAAACCTGCACTTTTCAGACTTGGAAGCTGAAGAGCATTTCCATCAAACACAAAATTCAGGTAGACAAAGGAGGTCCTTCAGGAAGCAGAAAAGGCTCTGGAGGTAACAAAATTGGACTGGGCTGATCAGCCATCCAAAACATGGTGCTTCCACTATTTGAAAGCTTATTCTTGACAAAAAGTCTGTATCAGGGAAAAACCTAAAGACTAGATGGACCTTATGGACCCTTATGAGTATTATAAAAATGTATAGCTTGTTGTGGATTGCTGGCTCATGGTTTGGGATGAAATCTTTAAAGGGAGGATGCATGTTCACTAAGATACAGTGACATTGGGAAACCAACACTTTTTCTGCAAGAGCATAAACTCTCAGCAGAGCTTGCTCTTTGCTTTGTTCTGGGTTTTGGAGTGCTATGGTTTACCAGCACAAGTGCTCCATGCACTTTATTCCTCTTGACAGGATTTTTGTGGTTGCTGAGTTCTCCACATGGGATCAGGCATTCCTAGAATCTCAAAAAATCAGCTGAATCAACTGAAAATGTAGCCTGGAGCATAACAAGAAGCCCTGGTGTATGATGGACTTGTGAGAGCTGGGTCCATATGTTAGAGCTTGATCTCTTGGCAGTCTGTGTTGTCAGTGACCAGAAGAAAACACCCAGCCCAAGATGGGAGCTCAGTGTGTACAGAGTGTATGAAACATCTCAGTGTCTCTCCACAGTCCTCTAGGTTTAGATTGGATTCACACTCTTCTCCTGTGTCCCTCATGACAATGGGAACAGTATTTACAGTGGTGGGATGATGGCAAGAGGGGCACCTCGTGGGCTGTTTGAACCTCACCACTGGAGAGCAAATCCAAGAAAAGCAGACAAAAGGCAAAGGCTTCCCTGTGGTGGAAAGGTTCAGCTCTGTGAATGCTGATGCAGACCTATTTTGTTTACACACTTGCTAATTAATGGTGTTTGCCTAGTTGTCTCACCAGACTAATGGTTAATTTTGCTCTGTAAATAAGACAATCTGTGGTTATAGTAGAACAGAATCTCTCACCGTGAGTTTGTCAAATAAATGCAGATTGTGAAATACAAATATCTACTTTGTCCTGTGAGCAAAAGCCTGCATTGTAATTCTGCAGAGTTGTCTGGTTGAGTAATAAACCTCCTGTGAAACACACAGGGTCAAGAAAATACAGGTGGTGAATTTGAAATCCACGGGTAGTTCCAGACTTGGTTACATCCAGCTGGTTTGTGTTGCTGAAAGCATCACTGCTTTCCCAGAGTAGGAAAGAAGAACAGAGTTATGGAGTAGATCACCCAGCATTTGTCTGATGAGGTGTTGGGTGCACAGCCCTCAGAGGATGCTGCAGACCAAGAGCTTTAATGGGATAGGGAACCCAGGAAGCAAATATGGCTTTGCAGTGAGGATAAGGATGATGATCCTGGAGTAAGAGTAAGACAATACCATTGTGCTTGTTTACATGTTATGATGATGCTAATTTATGTTTTATCATGACACACTGCCTCTGCTGACTGTTTAATCCTTAGGAGAACTTAGCACCTGCAGGCTCCTGTGGCTCTTGCAAGTGGAGATGAGCTGAGGACCTCTCCCCCACCACCCTGAAAGGCAGTCACAGAACTAGTCCAGACACCTGGTGTCTGTTTTAGGTGAGAGAAATTCCATCTTCATGCGGCAGCAGCCAAAGTTGCAATTCAGAGGTGTGTAAAAGGGAGTTCAGAAGGTGCCTCAGGAAGCTCATGAGCAGCTTTGTGTTAACCTGAGGCTTTTTCTGCTCTGCTCCTCTGGGCTGTGTGGCACAGAGCAGAGCACTGTTCATATCTCACTGCTACCTGCTGCCCTGGCCTATCATGCACAACATCCTTCATTAGCAAAAGCATGAGAATGAGACAACACATTAAATTGCTGATGTGGATGAGTATTTCACAGACATTTCTCTTTTAGTCAGTGAGAAAAGCAAACTGAAGATGTGTCAGTATACTCACAACAGCATCACTCAGGATGACCATGCACGTGATTAAGCAAATTGCTTTCAGGGAAGTGACTCATCGCTTTGGGTTTGCTTTTTTTATTTTTTTCTTACATTATACATAATAAGCATATAAATGTGCTTTTGTTTATGGATGGCTCTGGGACAAAAATACGTGCTGTGTGCATCATTAGTTAAGTAATCCACGTCTGCCTTTCTCCAAGGGTGCAGACATTGGGAAAGCACAACTGTAAGATAACCATCATGTAATAATTATGTTTCAGTGTCTCCTCATATTGAGCCAGATCATTTTGATGGAGGATAGCTTCTGGGAGATTGTTCTCCCTGAGCATCTCTTAGAAGCCGTGAGACTCAGCATGTCTTGCCTTGTTTGTTCTGAAGTACTCAGACCTATCTTGTCCTGTTGTTCTGGTTAATTTGTTAATGGATAATTGATTTCGAGGAGAGGAAAGTTTCCTGTTCGTAGTCAACTTTACAATCCTGCCTGCCTGGATATGTAGGATGGCAAGATACTGGCTCCCAGATCCTATTTCTGATCTTCCACCTCCTCCCAGTAGGTATCTGATGTCCTGGCTCACTACGTGTCCCAGCCAACAATTATGCTTGAGCAAGTCAATACTGAACAGGTGTCCCAGGGTGCAGCTCATCAGGTGCAGATTATCATCTCATTCTACAGGATTCAGGGACTTGTGTGCTCTTCAGAAACACACAGCCAGTCACTGTAGGAGAAGAAAGTTGGGTTAGTGGCTTTTTGTTTATTTCCCCCCCCCCAACTGAGAATTGAGAGCTGTGAATTTAACATTTTGCTTTATATAAAACTTCCCATGTGGTCTGCAACAAGTCATTAGCTGAATTTCCTGTTGTCTGTAAAGAAATATTTCACTGCCATTTGTGCTCTTGAAAGTTAGCCTTCAGTACACTGGGCCTCTGTAGCAATTTGCAAGTTGTTTCAATTTAGGAGCACGGGACAAGTGTTAGACATCCTCTCTGTTTAAGAATTCTCTGCTTAAGAACATTAAGAAGCATTTCAATACTCATAAAAGTGAATGCTGAGAAAGGTAATTTGAAAATTATTGCTGTGATTATCAAACTGCAGTACCAGTAAATAATGTGGTATCATAAATGTAGTAAATAATTTGCATCCAATTTCCACATTTTATTACAGTGTCTGTCTGGAATTTGAAGTGCTGCATCCCAGCCAGTTTCTGTAGCTCAGCCCTGGGGGAAGATCAGGATTTGCTGGTTTTTTTAACTCTTGAAAGCAAAAATCAAAGATGGCAATTGTACCAACTTCCTACAACCAGGGATGGAGGGAGCTCCCCTCTTAATGGCTTCAGTACCAAATTCAAATCCTCCTTTAACCCCAGAACCAAATCCCTTGAAGCTTAGTCCTGGTTTTATCACTGATAACCCTTCCAAGACTTCAGAGAAAATACTCTGTGCAGAAGGTGAGAGCCCAGGGCTGCATCCAGCTCCAGCAAGGCAGCTCAGACAAGCCAAGCTGGCAGGACCTTGCTGTGCCAAGTGCATCCTGCTGGTGACTCACCTGTGTGGCTGGGTCAATGGCACCGTGAGCTATTTCCCCACTTACCTGAACTGCAGGTCAGTGCGTGTGGCATGTGTGTGCAGCTTGTGCTTCTGCTAGAGAGAAGTGCTGCAAGGTCTGGTGAGTGCTGACATGGCCCCATGCTTGCGTTATGCAGAGAGGTGGGAATGCAGATTAATGGCTCTGTTCCTCATTTGCCATATGGCTGACAGCTCGGCAAAGCCCGGGGTCTCCAGCTGTCACACGTGGTGGCACAGCTGACAGCAGCATGTGGCTCGCTCTGCTCTTGCCCCCACTCGAGATGTTCTGAGGCTGAACTGGATCTGTGTCACTACATGTCATCAATTTACCACTTGGCTTGCCTAAAAAGCTGTCACAGCTGCTTGTGGATGACATTTTTCAGTTACCAGTGTGAAACAGTCTCTGAGAGATCACCACTGAGTTCCGTGTCTGCCTCTGGGTGCTTTCACGGGAATGACCAGATAAGGTTGCTTTTTTCTCCCATTGTGCTCATTGTGGTTATTCCTCAAAAGGCTGGGGCTGCTTTCCTGAGTTTATAAGAATATGAGTGTAAGAGATGGCTCTGCAGGCCACCAGTGTGTGCTCCCTCAGTGTCATCCCACAGGACAAGTGGTTACCCTGCACCAGCGGGATTGCATTTGGATGCCTGTGCACCTGTGCTGTTCAGCATTTCCCTCTAATCATGACAGTGTCCCCTGTTTCAACATCTGAGGCTGTTTCTGTCCCAGAGGAAAGAGGATTTTCCCCTCCTCATCAGTGTCAGCATATCCAGTGCACTGTCACATGGTTTCTCTCTGAATTTCCTGCAGCTAATGAGGCTGCCATTGCAGGACAGCTGCAGCAGAAGAGCCAGATTCATCCCCACTACTTCCTTCTACTGGATTCTGCTCACACAGTGCTTTTTCAGAGTGATTTGTTCCAAGGGAATGTGTAATCAACTGTTGTCAGGATGGACCCACATTATGGACCCTTACTGGTCCCACATATGGCCAAACCAAGTTGAGGAGTAGCAGCTGAAACACTGCACACACCTTCCAAACCATCAGTACAGGTCAAATCTTCAGCATCCTTTAGCCTGGCCATGATAATGAAGATTCTCTTGGGAGGGCAGGCTCATAGATGCTTCTGCTGATCAGAACGTTTTCTAGATTAAATAATCTACTTCATAGACTCACAGAATCTCAGAGTGGCCTGGATTGGAAGGGACCTTAAAGATCATCCAGTTCCAATCCCCTGCCATGGGCAGGGACACCTTCCACTATCCCAGCTTGCTCAGAGCCCCATCCAGCCTGGCCTTGGACACTGCCAGGGATGGGGCAGCCACAGCTTCTCTGGGAAACCTGTGCCAGGGCCTCACCACCCTCACAGGGAACAATTTCTTCCTCATATTCAATCTAAACCTGCCCTCTGTGAGTGTGAAGCCATTCCCCTTTGTCCTGTCACTTCAGGCCCTCGTCGAGAGTCTCTCTCCATCTTTCCTGTGGGTTCCCTTCAGGCACTGGAAGGCCACAGTGAGGTCACCCCAAAGCCTTCTCCTCTCCAGGCTGAACAATCCCAATTCCCTCAGCCTTTCCTCAACTCTCAGAGTACAGTGCATTGTGTATCTTTAGGTGGTTCTCCCTAAAGGACCCAGTGAAGTTTTTGGTGAGTTGCTGGCTATATCAGGAGAACACAAGGATCTGTTGACTGACAGGCAGCCAATTCATCAGATCCATGTAGGGATGGTTTGTTCAGGGCAGTTGCAGTAGATTTAACTGGCTGCCATAATGCATGGGCATGAGTCATTTGACCTGGATTTCTCCTCACACAGGTACAAAGCAGGCAGATCACATCCACACCATGGCTACTCTGCTACGCCCTGGAGATAATTTTAGGGCCAGAACAAATTTGTAGATACCCCTGTAGCAAATAAGGAGCTGCATTTGTGAACTGGTACCAGCAACATCACCTCGCAGTGAGCTGACCCCACAGTGGGTGTCCCAGAGCAGTGTCCTCAGAGGGACGTGCTGATCCCTCCAGGCATGGGGCAGTGGGGATGCCAGGCTGTGGGTGAGGAGCTTGTTCTCTCCTTGCCAGATGTGCTGCACTCCATGCTGAGCTGCACAGCCTCTCTGGGGACCCAGCAGGTGCAGCCCTGTACAACAGTGACATCCTCCTTCTGCCTGCGTCCCTCACATTCAATACCCCTATGGCTGCCTTGCCTGTTCTGGCTTTTCAAGTTCAGTTTAGACACAAACCTAGACTGGGTCCAATTAGGCTTTTCAAAGGGATCTAGGTGAGCCTGAATCCCTCTTTTTTTCAGTCTTGTATTCACAGGCTTTATAAGACCCCAAACTGAGATTCAGCTTTTCTAACACATGTTTTTCCTCATGTTTTCCTCCTCTAATCTGGAAATTCACGTTTTTCTTTCTGCATGTGCTATTTTTTACCTTTCTTTACTTGGGTCTTGGGCATGCTATGCAGGCAGGCAGTTTATGTTAGCCTTGTTTCCCCCATCAGCAGCACTCAAACAATCCTTCCACACTGGGCAGCAAGATCTGTTTCCAGGCCCCTTCTAGGATCTGGCCTCACCTTTTGTAACACTTTTTGAGAGCAGAAAGGTTTCATGCAGCCTGGGCAAGGATTTTATGCCTGAGAGCCGAAGTCTGTCAGCTCTTTATTCCAGCTGTGGAGACAATCTCTTCTCATCATCAAATGTAGGTGTGTCTCATGCTCTGGTTTCCAGCTTCTAACAACAAAAGGACAAAACAAAAGGGCTTCTGTTCTCAGATGGTTTCAGAATAAGGTGAAGTGCTATATTTCTTGCAGTCATATCACTTCAAGTGATTTTGCCCTTGAGGACAGCATTACCTCACACACAACAAGAGAACGTCTGTGTGCTGAAATGTCAAGCCTCATGAGACAAAGATTTCTCTTTGTAAGTGCTGTAGCTTTCCACACTTCTCCCTCCCGGTTGATATTTTATTGGTTCTTGTACACAGCTGTGCACAGGTTTTCCTTAACACCGTGGACAGTTTTTATTTAACACAAGGGAGGGATCAGTCGCAGCAAGTGGAGCAGCCAGGTAAAACTGCTTTATCACCGGTGCTCTCCTGCACATCAGCGTGTTTGCAGAGCCCTGCTTCCCCCTTGGCACATTCTCGTTTAACAAATATCTCAATCTCTATGGCTCTGCTTCAGCTCTGCCTTGTTTGTCTTGTCTTTCCCTGGTGCAAGTTCAGAAGGGCAGCACCTGCCTTCCTGTTTGTACATCAGTGCCTTCACCTCAGCCAGGGGCTCCTGACACTGATGCTGCAGAAGCAGCATCTCCTCAGGAGATGGAGAATGGGAAGACAGCTGACATCTGATTCCCCAGTTAATCCATAGGCCCCATGCTAATTGCCTTTACACACTAGACTGCACAGCCTAAGTGCAGGAAAACAGCTTGTGTCAATCGAGAGAACAGCTAATGAGAATAACCAGCTATTAACACATCAAATCAGATAATAAATGCTGGAGAGCACATCTGATAGCTCAGAGTCTCTTGTATGAGGGTTGTTGGTTTTTAACTTCCCAGTGAAAGAGCAGCCACTCCTGCACAACTTGGCTTCATAGGAAGTGAATCCTATTCTAAGAAATCATTTTCTTAGGATTATAGATCAAATAAAAATGTACGGTGAGTTACAGTAGCTGGGGTTAAAATCCTGGATTTACCAATTGAAACTGTAGCCATGTTTCACTCTGCAGGTCAAGGACTTCAGAGCCAGCTGGGGAGAGCTGGGAAGTCTGGAGCTCTGTCAGCCCAAACACTTTTACCAACAGGCTCAGGTGTGGGGACTGGGGGACAAGGGGCAGAAACACACCAGAGAAGTGTGCCAGAATGCCCTCATGGGCTGCTTTACCCTGGCCTAACCCACACAGGCTTTCTGTATGTGAAGATGGCTTGGCATTAGTCCTTACTAGAACCACAGAGAAATTAAGGAAACACATCTGGAAATAAGCTCCCTGGAGCTAAAACTTTGGGAATAGCAATTGGAGGAATTTTCTAAACTTTGGTTAGATATTTTGCTTGCCAATCTCAAAGCTCTCCCTAATCAATTAATGTATCTGTGTGGTACTTCTCCACAGTGGAAATTGGCAGTTGCTGAAAAGCCCTTCTCTTTGCTGTGGGAAATAGCCAAAAATAAGTAGTCTGGAGAGTATACAGTGCAGAAAATGAAGACTGCTGAGTGCTTTTTAGACTGGACAGTGGTGAGAAGGGAACTTGTATAGGCAATGCCATCACTAGCTGGGATTTGCTGTTCCACTTCCAGACGAAGCTGCTGTAGGATCTTTCATGACCTGCTCCCATCACTAGTGGTGTTACTGGAGCAGGGGAGAACCTTTCAGCTTCTAACTGCATCCAAAGAAGGAGTCTTGCAGTGGCACAGAGCTGCTGGACACGTTTCTTGGGTATTTACTCCAGCAGATGGATACTTGGAAGGGACTGGGGCTGGCTGCTGCCTCATCCAGCTGCTTTGCAGAGCACAGAGCTTTTTTGTCTTGCAAGTGTCTCCTAAACACAGCTGATTCCCTCCTGGACCATGTTTTTTCCTCTGCTAAACCACTGAGACCCTGGCCTTTCTCCTGCCTCAGGGTTTTTTTATGGTGTATTTCTTCCCTCCTGGTACAGCACTGTGGAGTAAGACATTGCTCATTTTGTTGTGCCTTTTGTGTGCATCCACTATGGGATAGAAGACAACAGTTTCCACCTAGAATGCAGAGCAGCATAACAGAATCTGCAGCTGGACCATTTTCCATACAAAGCCATCTTCTAAAGCATTATTCTTCTTTTCAAGGTACTCGTGTGGGTGTAGAGCTGGCATAATTCGGGTATGGTTTGGTATTGAGGCAGATTATTTGTATTCCAGCCATGCATTGTGCCAGGATGCTCTTTCCTGTCAGTTTTTAATGTCACTCAGAAGCAGCACATGCCCACAGCTCGATTTCCTCACCTGTCCCATGGCATTATTTGTTTGGCATAATCAAGCAGTTGACAGCAGCTGCCTGGGTGAGTTTCACTGGCAGAAATATTTCCTCTTCCATCAGAGGACATATTGGAAATACTGGTGGGTTTATAGAGCCTGCTTCATTGCATGGAAAGGCAGCGAGGATCCTTTCTTGGGGAGCTATTGAGAGCTCCAGAGATGAAAAACCTGCTGACAAGTTCCAGTTATCACTAAAGTGAAAATACACCGTGTTTTTCAGTTATTTCTCCTTTTGACAAGATCTGATCCCAAAATGAAAAATACCAGAGCACAAGAATTCTTTATGAAAATTACAGGAAAATTTGGGACCTTCAATTAGTCCTCATCAGGTCTTCAAGGGGCAGAGAATATCAATGAACAAGAAGAACATTTCTTTTTCTGTGGCTCTAACTTGTTTTCAAATTGTTTTGGGTCATTTCCAGCCAGCCTAAATTCCAGCTAAATGTCTTGCCTGTAGTGGGTTTAGTGCCTCTGGAGAGCAATTCAGAAAGCCTGAGGGAAATGCAGAGTGAGTATTTTGAGTCAGACAGCAGGAAACAGGAGACAAGGATAACACTTGGTGGCATTTAAGCCAGCTGAATATGCCCATTTTCTTCTGTTTGTTTTTTCTAATGGCGATAGCAGCTGGTGTGTTCAAACATTTATTTCTGTCCTCTCTTTTTTAGGAGATGGGCTGTGTAGGAGGAGAGAATTCTTTTCTTCTAGGGGGCATAAGGTACAAACTCAACTTCTGTCCAGTGGATGGTGTAGGATCCTTCCAGAAGGAGGATCTTGTCTGTGGTTCACACTGGAAGGAAGGGGGAAGAGGGACTTCTTCTAAGGGACTATAAGAGCAGCAATTGAGAAACAATCATCCATTTGAGCTGCACAAGTTAAAAGATACTAAATATTTGTACAGTAATTAAAATATCAAATAAAAGGATGTACAAAGTTCTAGTAAGGAGGGAAGTGGGTGGTGCTATGCCAGAGTAACCCTTTGTGGGCTGGATCTCTGCACCCTCCTTTATGCAGTGCCAGGGGCTGTTGGTGCACTGGAATACTCTGTGGTTTCCTGGATTTTCATAGTCATGACACTATTGACCACAGGGACATTATACCTGTTGTCCTACCAGCTCTTCTCAGGAGGAAAATTATGGAAAGGATGGGTGTGAACCATATTGATTGCAGGGCCAGTGCCAATCCTCCATCCAAAATATTTCATTTTAGACCATTAAAAAGTTCTGTCAGAGTTGCTGCATGGTTCTGGAGAACTAAGAGCCTTAATATTTTAGGCAGGTCCTTTTTCAGTCATCAGACAGCAATGCCACTTTCAGTTCTTCAGGGAATTAAAGCCAAAACACCCAGTGATGTCAAACTATGACATCCCTCCTCTCTGGACACTGCAGCCTTCCAGAACACTGCTGGGAATAGGGAAGGGAAGGCAGAGAAAAGTGAAGTAATTTGTGCAGTGGAAATTTTCTAACCCCTGCTCCTGGGGTCTAACACCAGAGGCATTACTGCAGCCCCAGGGTGCTCAGCTCCAGCCGGAGGTGTTGGATAAACCCATAAACCTCCTCTTCCAGAGGGAAACTAATTTGGCTTTTGCTGAGGCTTTTGGGAGGATTTTGTCTTGCTCCCAAATAGACCTGGCCTTCTCCTTTGTGGAAGGCACTGGCTTTGCTGTCATCTTTCAAACTGAGAACCCCTGATTGCCCTACAGGAAAGTGTGCCACGAGGATGGGCAGGTCTCTGACATCCCCTTTCCTTCTTCCTTGATTCCAGCCCTTGCACTCTCTCCACACTCACAACTCCAGGAAGGCATTAAAAACAGTGGCTCATTTCTTTCTATCTTTGCTACTTGCACGGCCCTTTACACTGCAGTATTTAAATACTTTGAATGTATTTATCCTCCCAGTATCACACTAAAATACGGAAGGACCATCATCCAGAATTTACAGATAAGTAATTAAGACATAGGAGCCTTAATTCCTAGATTCTGGGGCACATCAAAAGCAGTGTGGCCAGCACAAGGAAGGGATTCTGTCCCTCTGAGTCTGGTGTTCTGCATCCAGCTCTGGGTCCTCAGCACAGGAGGGGCATGGACCTCCAGTGAGTCCAGAGGAGGGCCACGAGTCAGAGGGATGGAGCAGCTCTCCTGTGAGGAAAGGCTGGAACAGTTGGGCTGTTCAGCCTGGAGAAGAGAAGGCTCCAGGCAAACACCACTGTAGCCCTCCAGCACCTCAAAGGGGTTTGTAAGAAAGATGGGGACAAACATTTTGTCAGGGCCTGATAGTACAAGGAGTAATTGGTTTTAAATCGTAAGAGGGTTGATTCAGACTACATGTAAGGAAGAAGTGGCCTTACAATGAGGGTGACAAAACACTGGCACAGGTTGCCCAGAGATGTGGTGGATGCTCTGTTCCTAGAAACATCCAAGGCCAGGCTGGCTGGGGCTCTGGGTAACATGATCTCCCTGCCCGTGGAGGTTCAAAGAGCAGGGTTTTCCCTGGTTTTATGATTACATTATTATGATTATAAACACAGCATGACCTTTACACAGAAAGACTATTACAACATATAATTATACAGAAGTGAAAAAAAGGCAAAAGCTTTGCTGCTTCACAGATAATTTGCTGTTGCTTTTATATTCCCCAGCCTTGTAAAGAGCCTTTGTGAATTTTCTCGCCTAATGCTCCAGCAGTAGCTCTCCTTTGAGCTTCTTATCTGTCAGCTAAAACATTTTAGATAAAGCTTTTCCGTACACCTGACTCTTCAAGCACGTTGTGCATGCAAACCTGTGAATGAAAGTGGCAACTACAATGTGTCTCACATGCAGCCACCTAAGCACCTTCTTTCATTCTTTTTTCTGTATGAATGCAGAACCATTTCCACACTGTGTGCCTGGTAGGTAGAACGGTGCATCCAGTGTATTTTTGCCAATGAATATTTATCTACATAACAGTCTTTGGCAGGATTAGAGATTACAACAACTGGAATGCACCTACACAGATTCCTGAGATAAAAAGAATGCTCGAGAGATTTTAAATGAGGCAAGAAAATCATAGAATCACAGAGTGGTTTGGGTTGGAAGGAACCTTGAAGATCATTCAGTTCTAATCCCCTGCCATGGGCAGGGACACCTTCCACTATCCCAGGTTGCTCAGAGCCCCATCCAGCCTGGCCTTGGACACTGCCAGGGATGGGGCAGCCACAGCTTCTCTGGGAAACCTGTGCCAGGGCCTCACCACCCTCACAGGGAACAATTTCTTCCTAATATGCAATTAAAACTATCTTTCTTCACCTTTAGACCATTGAATATATGCATTTAATATCTGCCAAACATATGCTTTGGCTGATCAGACCATGACTGGTTTGCAGGCAGAAAAATGCAGTTCCTTGTTTACTCTTCAGGGACATTTCAGAGCATGTCTAGAAATTCTCCTTCAGTCCCTACAGTCAAGTGCATCACAAGCTTTTTGCTTGTTTTCTTCTGGAGCATCCATCTGCAGTGCTTTGAGATGAGGACACCAGTCAGTTCAAAGATCTAATGTTTGTTTGGATCAATGGGTACTTCGTGGAGGGAGACCTGAATCCCTGCTCAGATTCCAAAATTTTGGAATCTAGGAGTTTTGTAAAGCAGTGTCACCATCAACAGTTCTGATTTTCATCCCTTCCATTTTAGTTCAAATTTAAAATCTAAAGCAGGACATGTAGGGGACTCTTCACCTCATAAATGCACCTGTAAGTGACACATCTATTCTAAAGGGCTGGTTTTTGGAGAAAGCACCTGCAGCATGAGAGCTAACTTGAGTAACTATCCCCTAACATTAATGTAGGGCATTGTAAATTGATGGAGCATAAAGCAAGGTGGTTGTGCAGTGAGAAGGTTGATTTCCCTTTGCCCTTCCACAGTGTTTCAACTGCAGACCTGTGAGGAGCATTTCTGGTTTGGAGATAAGATTACCCAGGTGAACATTATCTGAAAGGGAAAAAGGAGAGCAACTAGTCTGAGTTATTAAAACATGAGAGTAGCTTAATTTCATCCTCTGCTCTCTGCTGACTCACTTTGACCTTGAACAAGGCCTCTTTATGTTTTTCTGACTGTAAGAAAGGAATAATAATATTTTCTGCTTCCTGGAAAAGTATGTGAATATAGCTCAACATTTCTAATGTGCTCATATGGAAGGTACGGGGGAGGACACAAAGTTCTTTTTCCACGTGGCACATGCAGGAAGACTTATAACCACAATATCCATAGCATTGCAAACTTCCATTCAGGTTGTTTTGTTCTACCCAGGGCATTACCTTTTTTACCCCTCTATAATAGCGTTATTTTTTGTTTTGTTTTGGGTTTTTTGTTTGTTTTTGTTTTTGTTTTTTGTTTCCTGAAACAGTTAATCAAAACAACTCTTCAATTCCAAGATTTGAGCTTGGAAAGAAAAAACATAATTTTTTGTCCTCTTACAAATAGTTTGGTGATTTTGCTCAGAGAGATTCTGGCATCACTGTCTGATTAGGGTCAGTGTCTACTGATTTGGGGTAAAATCCCTTTTACACCTTCTGTCACAAAACATCTGGCAAGGAAGTGCTCAGCAATGGAAAACCCTGGAAATATCCCTCCTGCCATGCTTGAGCCTCTGATGAGGTTATAATTTGATGATGGAAAAAGTTCTGAGCAAACAGTAGCAGTATTTCAGGTAGGAAAGCAGACCTGTATTCTGAAATGAGGATTTTGGAAACTCTGTGGACAGGTGCACTGTCTGCATTTATATACAAGAGAAGATATTACTTCTTTAGACCTGTCAGGGTGACTTTGATTTCTGAGAAGGTTCTGAAACAGCTGTTAAAAATACTTTTGTAAGTACCTCAATGACATAAACTGATAAAGGAAATAGCTAGCAAGGATTGTTGAGAATGGATCATGTCAAGCCTGTGGAGTTTCTGCCCTTTGGCTGCTTAAGTGGCCTAGTGGGGGAAAAAAGGAGGCTAATGTGATAGAATCTCAATCCCAGTGACATTTCTGCCACTTCTTCATTATATTCCCAAGAGGAAAGTAAGGAAATAGAGTGTTGGTGTGGTTGTGAGAAGAAAAGTGTGCAGTGGTTGGAGACTTGTTCCCAAACAGTGCTCACAGCTCTTTTATGATGCTCTGTTCTGGCCCTGGCTCTGTTCAGCACTGCTCAGCTTGGAGGACAGTAAGAGAATGTGGTCGTAGTGTTAGGGACTGGGAAAACAAACCAAGGTTGCAATTGCTGTGGAACACAAGCATCAGAATTCAACACATGCTTGAAAATTTAGAGAGAATCTGAAATGAAAGCAGCTAAAATTCAGCAAAGACACAGTCTCTCCTTTCAGAGGAGAAATTCAGTAGACAAGCACAAAAATGGAAGTTATTGGCTAGGAAGCATCACAGCAGATTTTTCTGACTGCACCCTACTGATTTTAGGTAGCATTTTGTCTCTTAGCACCTAAATGTGAGGACAGTGAAGCACTGGAATGGATTGCCTATGATGACAATGAAATCTCCCGTTGGACTTTTTTAAGAGCAAGGGAGACAAACATCTTTTGAAGATTTCTGGATATCATTCACTAGAGAGTCTCTTTTTATCCCCTCACATTCCTGGTGTTCTGTGATCCACACTACAGAGCTCCAGTCAGGTACATGTCAATAATCAGATAGTGCTGAGGAAGAGAAGAGCTTTGTTCTGACAATAAAACGCTCTTTCCGTAGGCAGCAGTAACAATTGTTCCACTTTCTGAAGTAGCAGTGAACTGCCAGCTGGAGTCCTTTGTCTCAGCTGGAAGCAGCGAGTAGAAACAGGCAAGGGAAAAGCACAGGAAGAAAAAACAGCGTGAGAAGGGTAGAAAAGCAAAGGCTGAGAAATGCTGCAGCAGCTTGGAAGGGATTGGTGCAGGTGGGGACACAACTTTGCATGTCCATTTAGGCATGAGCAGAAAAGAATCAGTTTCCCTTTCACCTAGAGGATTTCAGCAGAATATCAGGATATCTGTCTGAAAGTGTGGCAAAGAACACTTTCTACCCAGGTTACTACCCAGGGATATCCATTTCTTAAGGTGAAGATAAAAATGTCAGGGTGGTGTCCAGATACTTTCAGCCTGCTTCAGTGCAGGATGTTGGGCAAGATGATCTCCTGAGACTCCTCCCAGCCTGCCAGATCCGTGAATTTATCTCTGGCAAGCATTTCTTTTGGCATGGTGGGAAAGCATAGGGAAATGGAGCCAAATGAATGTATCCGGGAAAATCAGTGACTCTGGTAATGAGTGTGAACCTTTTCTGAAGGAAAGAAAACAACTCTGTTGCAACATGCCACTGCCAGGATGCTTTATAAACTTTAATTTTATGTTGTTTGTGCAACTCAGACCCTTCCAGACTCCTGTTAAGGCTTACAGGATTTTGCTTACAGGGGCCACTCCACACTGTAACTTGTAGTGTTTGTGTCCTGCTCTGATTTATGCTCTGATAAGTCTCCTGAATTTTGGAGGACAGCTCTTGTGATGTTCTCCATGGGTCAAAATATACTTTCAGAAACAGAACACGATGTACACAAGAATTGCTTTTGGTCTGCCAATATGGTAAAAAGTCCATCAAAAGCTCATTCCATTGACAGTTAAATACATTTCTGGAAATTCTCATCCTGCACATTTATTTCCAATTTGCTAAAATCAACTGGTGAGGACTAGGACTGCTGCCAGAACATGCCTTAACATCAAAAGTCTTCTCATCCTCCATCAGCATCTGCTTAATTGAGGCTGTAGAAAAAAAGCATCTGCTGCTTTCCCTCTGTTCAGTGATGAAAAGAAACTGCCTTTGGATTTGACAAGCTGGGAAAAGTTGAAATATTTGACTGTTAGATGGAAAATCATCCGGTGAATGTGAACCCAAAAAATGACACTGTTTCATGTGTTTCTACATAGAAATCCAAGTGCAGGTGATACACGCTGTGCTCTTTCAAAAGCCAAAGAAATTCTTTGCTTTTCCAGTTAGCTGGATTACTGCTCATTTTTGAGAGGCAAACCTTTCAGTGACTTTGCCTTTTGCCACAATAATTTTTCTGGAGGAAAAATGATTTCATGGTGTATTACTGGGCCTGTCAGCAGGAAGAAATAATGAACCTCACTTTGCCATTCTTTAGCAGAGAATTTTTTGAGAAAACAGCCCTCACCACTCCGCAGTTGCATTGATGTGAAAACAGCCATAAAAACTCTGGGATGTGGATTATTGGTGCTGTTACCCGGGGAGTTAAGCAGCAAAAAGATTAAAAACATAGTAACAAACACTTTAGCCAGAATATCTGCTTTTTGTAAGGTAAAGAAGAGAGCTTAGAGGCAGGAATTCTTCCATTAACTGGCACTGCAACTGCACATCTCAAAGTGGGCATCCAGCAGCTGCTAGATCAGCCTGCCCCCCTGAAGACACAGGAATGGTTGCTGTGCCACACATTTACCCCTGGCACGTCCCTGGGCAAGGCTGTCCTGAGCTCTCTGGCTCCAGCAGGGTGGAAAAGCTGCCTCAGCCACACACACGGCTCCACCCGGCTGCCTCCTGCCCACCTGGGGCTCACCTGGGTTTGCCGAGGAGCTGCTGGGGAGGAGGACAGCAGCACCACCAGCTTGGATGGGACAGAAATATCAGGGAATTTGCATTCTTTGGGAACAAAACCGTGTGCTCCCGGCCCCACCGTGGGTTTGCTCTCCAAGAAGAGCCATGGAGGGATTTGCAGTGTTAGTTGGTGCACGGTTGTATTTGAGAGCCTGGGATAAAAACACTAGATTTGCCCATCACTCAGACTTAAATGTATAGGGGATTAAGGCTTTGATTCAGGAAAACATTTCAACAAGAAGTTGTGTCTTTAGCAGAAGCACACTTCAAGGGCTGTGTTGAATCTGTAATAACCCCTTTTCTTTGATACAGTAAAATCTCTGTCAAGAAAGGCAGATTTCTCAATGTCTTTAACTGCACTGGATAACTTGTGCAGTTAGAACAATGGAATAAGAAAAAAAATGCTCTTAGAAGAAAAATTTCAAGTATTTGGTACTTATCAGAAACATTTTAAATATATTTAAAAAGCAATGCCATAAACCTGAATCAGTCATTACAAATCTGAAATTCTCATTAAATGTTGATGAACTTTTTTGCCTTAGTGAAGACTGCAGAGCTCCTCCCTCCTGATGGCATGGTCTGATCTACAGTCACAGTGCCTTTATTCTAGACACTTCTAGAACAGCTTTGCCAGAGGTTTTTTCCACTTCACTTTTTTTCTGAAGCTTATTCTGTAGTTTTGAAACTTTGGTTCTCCTCACTTTTATACACAAATCTCATTAGACACAACTATATGTAACTGAGGGATGAGCTCATCCTCTCATCCTTCCCTTTGACAGAGGAAGGCAAAAACCAGACCAGGCTGGCACATAAGGTCAGGAAAAATGAAATGCATGTCTTTTGAGTACCAGTAGGCATTGGAGCAGACTAAAATGGAACACAACAAATTCTCTTCCAGAAGTTTTTAAATCAAGACTAGATCCTTTTCTCAACCAGGCTTTAACCAAGAAATGCATTACTGAAGGAAATTGGATGAAGTTGAGTTTCTTCTGTTATGGAAAGGGTCAGATAAGATGATACTAATGGCCTTTTCCAGCTTTAGAATTGCTGAGTACTTCATGGAGTGAGCATTAAATTAAACCTCCCTTGCATAATGTGGCACATGTGCATCTTTTCTCCTGCATTACCTGATGAAATTTTTCCTTACCAAAAATAAATAAGGAAGCATGTCAGCTTTCCACAGTCTCTCTAAAATGAATAATGCACCACTCGAAGGGATTTTTTTCTGTTTATTTCTGGCCTAAAAATGATTAGAACCCTTAAAGAATTTTTAGAAATATCCCATTTTTGCAAAGTAGGCATTATTTTCTGACAGCAGAATTTGAGGGCAGATAGTAATTTCTCTGGATGTGTCACTGACAGTTTGAAAGTTTGCCCATTGCTATGGGAGATGAGATAAGCAGCATAATATTAATCTCGTATTTCAGTGAAGAAGTAAACATTTAAAAGCCTGTGAAGGATGGATGACACCGTCACAGAGGTGTCATTTCATATTTCCAACTACACCTCTGAAGCAACCTGAGAAGGTATTTATTATTGGACCTGCTGGTTTGGGGGTGGGCAGACTCCAGGAGGGGCATTGAAATATTACAGCAGCCAACATGAAAAGACTGCTGCTCGAGGAGGGCATGAAGACAGCACATTTCACAATCCTCACTCTCCCTGTGGCTGTGCTCTGACCAGGATTATAAAAGGTTCAGGTTGGACATCAGGAAGAATTTTTTCATTGAAAAGTGGTCAGGCACTGGAAGGAGCTGTCCAGGGAGGTGGTGGAGTCCCCATCCCTGGAGGTGTTCAAAGATGACTGGATGAGGCACTCATTGCTCTGGTTTAGCTGGCAACCTGGGGGTGGGACAGAGGCTGGACTCGGTGATCTTGGAGGTCTTTTCCAACTGGAATGATTCTGTGATTCTATTTTTTTTTAAATCATCATTAATTTGAATAATTTCTCTGTTTTGCTCTCCAAAGTCCTTCTTTTTTAGCCACCTTTATTATATTTTTACATTTGATCTGCCAGAGGTTATGATCCTTTTTATTTTCTCCCTTTGCACATGCCTTCAGCTTTAGAATTTCTTCCTTCCTTGCTCTGCTGCTGAACAAAGCTGGCTGCCTTCTGCCCTTTCCTCAAGCCTTTCTGCAAAGGCACTCAACTATTGGCCTGGCACCCCTCAGCAACCTCCATCCATCTTGCAGGAACTTAATTCTCAGAGTTGCCCCTTTTAAATCCCTTTAAAATAGATGGTTTATGCAGTTCCTCTTCCTGGATCTGAGCACATCTGTAAGGGGTATTTGGCCTCTACAAATACTGTGCACTGCTCAGGTGCGAGCCAAGGGCTGGGTCTTCTCTTATGAACTCCTCCTTGAAATGGAAGTATCTAAAAAATTCAGTCCCAGGAAGGGAATGTAACCAGAGTGTATGGAGTGAAAAGTATTGAGGCAGTGCCTCTGAAATTGCAGATGACAAACCAGTCTGTTTGTCCTGGCACGTGTGAGGTCTCCATTTGTGCACAGGGGCTTGTTTGTAACTGAGATGTTCTGGGCTGGAAAAGCTTCCTTGAGGGGACAAGTTGGTTAAGTGGCTGATATCTTCCAGAAAATCAGGCACAAACCCTTCTCTCAAGCTGCAATTCACAGGGCAGCAGGAATAATGCACATGTAAGGAAGTCAGTTCAGCGTGTTATCAGCCAGAGAAAGCAAAAGGAAATAAATGACTTTTGTTGTATCCTCATAATTTCCCTGAAACACGGGAGCCGATTCTGGAGTGATGGGAAAGGGCAGCTCTTAGCAGAAAGAGTGACTGTGCATTTATCAGTATAATAAACAAGTGGCCACTCCCAAACCCACTTCTGTTCCTGCCTCCTTTACCTAAGGATAGAAGGAAGGGTGAGGATGCAGTCTTACCTGCAGACCCACGCTGAGATCACAGGAAACAGTCACATCCAATTTCAATATTCTTCCTAAAAAATCAGATCCTGAAGGATCAAGATCAAAAACCCAAACCCAAGGTCTCAGAGTGCCTGTCATGCATGTGCCAAGTTTGTCTGGAAACATGCCAGGAGACCTTGTATCAAACAAGTCTGGACTTTCTTTACATAAAATTCCTGTCCAATCCAGAAGAGCTTTTGTGCAGGGAGGGCTTTGGGTGTATTTGCATATATCCAGGAAAGGGAGCAAACCTTAACACTCAAGCCCACTGTAGGGTTAACCTGGACAGGCAAATTTTGAGGGCATCTGATCAGGTGGGGAAATGATGCAAAAATGTAAACTGAAAGTACAGATAGCTCTTGCTCAAGCATGTGTTGCAGCAGCAAAATTGTCCCATTTACTAACATTTCCAGGTCTGTGTGAGGGAATGTCAGCTTCACTATTCTTACCTGGCCCCCATGGAGCTGCCACTGCCAGAGGAATTGTCAGGTGCTCTCTCCATAGGGGTGGGTGCACAGGGGTTCTTTCGCTCAGTAAATCGGAATTCTCAGTTTCATAGCTTCAAACAGAAGGAAAAAACATTCAAGTCAAGCTGAATGTTCCCCTTGACTTCTAAGTATTCTTGGAAGCCTCACAAGTTTCCATGTGAAACTCAGGAGGATCCCTTGTGGCACTGCTGTGACGGGATGAGATGCTCCAGCTTTCTTGGCTCCAACTTCGAATAAACAAATTTAGCAAACAAAGATTAAGTTAAAGGAGAAACAACCTGAACTGCAGCAAGCCAGAATTTGTTGTGGCAACATCTGGCTGAGGTAACAGCTGCATTTAACTTATTCCTATGCACTATCTTCCTTCTCACTTGAAGAAAGAACTGTTTAATGACAAGATCCAGGCAGCTTCACCAGGAAGCAACTGGCAAAGGGGAATTCCATCTGCTGAGCACTCTCCCACAGTCTGATAAAACTTTCACAAAGTTACATTTACCTTTCTGATGATGCTCTCCTGATTTTAATAGAGCTGCCTCGATAATAGCAGTATTAGATAATTCTTTCCAAGGCTGGAATATGCAGAGCACCAAGGGAACCAGCTTGGGAAGACTCAGGTTTGGGTGGAAATGGTTGGCTAATGGATGCTTGTTCAGGGAATATCAATAACTCCTGTGACAGCTTGATACTGACTTCAAAAACAAGGAATGAAAATGAATTTATAACTGGCAAGCAGCGAAAGGGTTTAAAAACCTGGCTGGGTTTTACCCACATGGCTGCTCTTAGTCAAGGATTCCCAGGAGGAAAAGCACGAGGTCAAGTGGTGGCTCAAATCCACTTTATCTCCAGGACAGTGACAAATGGAGGGCTGATGGAAAATCGCTTGTGACATGTGCAGACTTTTCCACAGCTAGTCTGAAACTTTACATTTAACTGGTTGGGAGCATATGGAATGAAGATGGAGCAGTGAATAATAATGTATGCTTCAGGGACTTTCCCATAACACTGCAATAACAAATAGGTAATAAAAATGCCACAGACACTGACAAAATACAGACTATCCTGTTCCTTTGTTGTGTTTTTGTCCCTAAATATAACTCAATATTGTGGCCATGATCTTTGCTTAATGGTGACCTTCAAGCTTAAAAACAAATTGGCTTTGTGGCTATATAAACACACACACACACACACACACACAAAGGCACTCTGCTTTTTGACAGCAGAGGTAAAAATCCATTCCCTCCATAGGCTTTCTTGCTCAGAAATAACAAGAATAAAATATAAAATCTTTGGGCTTTCCTGAGATGTTTATGGGAAGTGTCAGAAATACTGTTTTCCTAGCTTCTCCCTCAAGGAGTTAGGGAATCACATCTTTAGTATACACATCTTTAATCCTAAATGTTTCCCCAAGTTGTTACATTGTTTATTCTCAGTTACTGCATTTTTTTCCCCTAATGTAAACAAACCATAGAATACAGCTTGAATTAGCCAGTCTTTTCTCTATTTCTATTGTTTACCTCATTAACCTGTGGCAGAGACAGAATTAATAGAATTTAGGAACTTTTTGATCTTCAAAGTGCCCCATCTCTCTCTAGTCCTTTAAATTCTCTTTCCTGCCCCTTCTTTGTCCTTTCCGGCCTCCTTCTCTGGTATCTTAAAACTATTTCAGGATACAAATCAATGTGTGTGTTATGGAGGAAAAAAAAATTCTTTAGTGCTTTGGCTATGAATAATATTGAAGAGGTTTTTATTTCAAAGGTTTGAAACACAGCAAAAGCTAAGGCAAAGAAAAATTTTTTTTAGGTTGGAAAAAAAAATCAGAGTTTGCCAATGGGGTGGCTCTCCTTCCTCCCACAGGAAAAAAATAAGAAAAATAAGGCTGGAATTTTCCGAGATTTTTGGTTTCAATATGACTTTATACCAGGAAAAGGACTAATATGATTAATATCTCAAAAAAGGAAGATAAAGAGATTGGCTAAGGAGCCTTCAAGGCAAATAGTGGTCATCACTGTAGGTCCCTGGCAGGATAATCCTGGGGAGGGCTGATGGGGAGGGCACTTTAGCCTTTGACTTCCTCGAGGCTGCGATTTAACCCCAAAGGGAAGGGAAAAGATGTGAAAACCTTCTGTGCTGCACTGCAAGTGCTTCTCAGCTCTTCCCTCGGGCAGGAGCAGTCAAAGATTAGAGCCAGCTCTGGCAGAGATTTTGGGAGCCTGACAGCACTCCCAAAAAGCAGATGCTGTCCTGAAGGTGAAGAACTCTGAGCTGCACCACTGAGCAAGTGAAGAGAGCAGAAAAAGGAGCATTGGCACAGGAGGCTCCGTAAGGAGACTTTGCTCCTTCGACAGAAATCACTCCTGATGAGAGCAGCATTTCCAGCATTGCCCTGAGATGTCAGCGAGCCCCCAGACAGCTCCTTGGCATCTCTGCTCAGCTCGGATGTGACCCGTGGGCACAGCCTTTCTGGACTTTCTTTCCAGAAGGCTTCATTAACTCCAGCTGCATTTGCAGGAATCCTGAGGATTTTCTCTAGGAGCACAACCTCTTGGAGCACAAAAGCTGTGACAAACATCTGGAGCTTCTGACAGCTGTATCATTATCTCACCTTCTTTGTGAAGCCAGGAATAAAAGAGAAGTCTTTTGTGCTGCATGTGTTACTTCCCTACACTGAACTTTTAAGCCACTCAGACTGGAAATTTCAGTTTCTTTTCTATGCTCTTATTCTGAAAATTGCATGTATTGATGTTTACCTCTGGCTTCAACTCTTATGGATATAAGTCTTCTGTGCATGGTTAATGACATGTGTTTCTGTGGAATAGCTTTTGTAGTGCTGCTTCTTCCTCCCAGTGATACTAAAAGTGGATATTTCCCAGAATTGTTCTGCCACCATTTCTTCATGGTGCTGCCTAAGTTTCACAAACACAACCACAGGTGCTTCTGCAGATTGCAGAGTTTTATCTCTTGCAGGGTCACCCAAACAGGAGTTTTCCATGTGAGGAAACCTTCTTGAGAAGCTGTCTTTCCCAACTCTAGTTTATGATCCAAGTCCTAGAGTTAAAAGAGTTTTTTGAAGTCCCACCACAAGCACGTGTAAGCACGAGGCAGCTTTTTCTCCAAACAACTCCTCTCTTGATCATCATCAGCCAGATTTCCAGGCTGCTCCCTGGGGATGCAGCAGGACCGTCAGGAACCATTTGCTGCTGTTGGCTATCAGCTCCACAGCATATTTCAGAAGGGCTTGTGAGGCCGTGGTTCTGAGAGGTCTGTACCTCAAGAGGAAGTGTGAGTAAATAATATCTAAAGATGCAGCCAGTCTGCTTGAAGGGCAGAGTTCACTCTAGATGGGCTCCTAGAGCACAAGAGGGAGATCCAAGCACTTGAGAAGGTTTCTAACAAGCTCCAGCCGTGGATGACTGGAACAATTCAGATCTAACAATTCAGTCTGATCATATTTCTAGCTCTGATAAGACATTTTTTGTAAATACAAAACACTGTGCCCATTGAGCTCCAGCTTCATTTTAGAAAGTGGCTGAACAATTTCCTTGACAAAGCGACATAGAACTGAAAAAAAAAAATAAAACAAGTACTTGACAAAAGCAAGAAGTGATAAAAACCCTCAAAGTAAATACAAGATTATGGTCCTTTTTCCATGAAGCATCATTTATATAACAACGTTTATCACATCTATATAACAACAATTTTAAAATTACGGCTGTTAATTCTGTATGGCTACATGAAACAGCATCTCAGAGTTTGTTTTTTTTTTACCCCAGCAGATTGAAGCCATGAAATGCTAGGAGCCTTGCAAGGCAGTTCTCTCAGAGCTTGTTTGCACTGCAGAGCAGGCACTGGCTGTTGGTGTGATCCCGCAGAGTGTGAACTGCAGGGATGTGAGTTCCCTGCTGCAGGAAGTGAGTAACTCACTCACTTTGACTTCAGCGCTGGTTACTCATATCCTGTGAGAAGATGAGTGGGAAGGGGGGAAACACACAAGGAGAGGAGGATCCAAAATAAGAGGGAGAGTGTGGTGGGAGGGAGATGCACTGACAACCTCGGTCATTAGTGGTCCTCACTTTGTGGCACAACATGGAGAAATGTCTCATAATGGGGGCAACACAAGTGGTAGGACAGTAAGATGATCCCTAATCATTATAATTTCCTTGGGTTTCTTTTTACAGTTTATCTTTCAGTCACACATAGAAGAAAATGAAAATGTTAAATGCAGCTGCAAGTTTGTGTTCAGAGACAGACACTGTACGTGTGTGGGGTGGCTGTGCACATATTTACATGCACAAAATATAGGATTGGGTTTGGATATTTAGGGGCAAAGCTGGAAAACACGCTTAGGAGTTAAAGCCCTACTACATGCACTACTTCAATTATCAACCCTGATTTGCCTTTGCTTTATGGATCAGATCCAGGAATAATTGTGTGTAATACTTGACAAGAAGAGCCCTTACTGTGTGCAGCAACGTGTCACTTGGGAATCTAGAGAGCACCTGACAGCTAGATTCAGGCATGCCCAGTGCCCAGTTCAGGTCTAGAAAAACTGGATTATAGACATGGCCACCAGCCTTGGGCCAGTGGTGACAGGGATACAGCAGCTGCCTTTGAGGGGATAGGAGCCATCTGTGTTTCTGTAACATTCACTCTGCCTCTCCAGCAGAGCCATGAAGGGGTTCAGCCAAAGCTGAGGGAAAACTGGCTGCACTAAAGGCATGCTTGGATCCACTTTTCCCTGTCATTTGGGGATGCTAGGGTCTGGCACTTGGGTTCAAGCTGGTGTTTTACTGCATAGCATGCATGGGCCAATAAACAGAGCTGGCTACAGCCCTAGCTGACACTGGCATTCTCCAGCATATATAGCTGGGATTGGATTGATTTAATCCCCTGCTTGGATCATTAATTTCTGCAGTAAGTCTGGGGACAGACAGGGAGCATGATGAGAAGCTGATCCATTGCTTCCCAGCAGAGGCAGTTCAGGATGTGCACAGCTTGCAGTGAATGGTATTGTACCAACAGGCCAGGCTGTGCACACGCAAGTGCTGAATCAGGCTCAGAAAGAAGGCCAAGTCTAATGCACTGTACTTAAAATGCTTCCTGAAAGGTTTTGGAAACCTCCAACACCAGTGGAGAACATGTTCCTAAGAAATGGGTTCAAAAGAGGTCATGACAGGTTTATTTTTATGTTGTGAAAAAGCCAGAGGGATTTTTAAAAGTTCAGCAAACTGCTTGTCTGCCATTAAGGAGACCTGCAGTGCCACCTGGGAAATACTGTGCCTAAAATCCCAAGGGGAACAGTGCTTCCATGTTTTAGAGCTGTTTTACATCACTGTGACCCCATAGCCCACTGCACACACAGTATACATTCTGGCTGGGAGGGAATTATAAGCTCACAGAAACCTCGACCTTCACAAATAAAAGTATTTATAAAGGAGAAAAATATTAGGGAGAGTAGGAGGAAATGGGTGAAGACAAAAATTCTCCTCTCCTCTCCTCTCCTCTCCTCTCCTCTCCTCTCCTCTCCTCTCCTCTCCTCTCCTCTCCTCTCCTCTCCTCTCCTCTCCTCTCCTCTCCTCTCCTCTCCTCTCCTCTCCTCTCCTCTCCTCTCCTCTCCTCTCCTCTCCTCTCCTCTCCTCTCCTCTCCTCTCCTCTCCTCTCCTCTCCCCTTTTCCCTTTGGCAAAGAATCCCCTTCTCCAGACCTTGACAACAGGCATGATAAAGCCCATGGCTAAGAAGTTTTTGATCTCCTCTGTACCTGATTACAGATTCTCTCTCGTCAGACAGCAGCTCAGTTTTTCTGGAGGAAGCACTGCTTCCACAGCAGCATGAAGGGATTTTGGGCAGCAGAGCCAACTGCAAGGCTGATGGGTTTTGGGAGGCCACTTGTGCCAGGTCCTTGAGGGCAGAGAGCCTTTGAGGGAGCACAGGGAAGTGACTAGGGTGGGGTGCTGTGGGAATGTGGCACACAGCCAGCACCTGCCAGGCAAAAATGGGATATGAAAAACTTTGCAGAATGGATGTAGGAAATGCTGGATTAAGGGGGAGCATTCATGGGATTAAGCCAGTGAATCCAGCTGCCTTAGCTTCAACTTAGTGTAAAGATAGAAGGGGTGATGGGTCAAGGAGACCAGATGCAGAAATAGTAGGTTAACAATTGTGTGATGCCTGCAGTATGTTATGTTTATCATCTATTAGTGACTCACTCTCCTCCCTCTTTCTATCTCCCATCTTCTGATACTTGGAATCACTTTGCTGACATACCTCAGTTTAGAATAATCATCTTTATTTCTCATGAGTCTGGAAATAGAATCTGCCCCTAGGGACTGTAGGACAAGCACATAATTCACTGACCAGAAGCACCAAAGGCTCCTCCACACAGACACCCACCCTGGCTCTCAGGTGGCACATGACCAGCCCTAGGGGAGAGAAGTTGTTAAAGTTTGATACGGTGACCTCAGTACTCAAAAACAAAACATTGTACACAATGTTCACCTTCTGCTTTCTATTATCTGTCCTATATTTATTTTAATTAGCCACTAAATCTGTGTCTGGGGGCTTCCTGTTTAAAGTCTGTTCCAGGAGAATTTAGGTCAAGCCAGCCTACACTTAAGAGAGGCATGAATTGTATCCCTTTGAAAGCTGTGCCTGTGGAGTGAATCTGAGAACTCCCTGAAGTCTCTCAAATGGGATTATTCTTCTCCCTGCTCAGCACCTGAAGCTGTTTTTAACATTGATATGCCAAAGTAGGTATCTCCAAATATATGTGACAAGTAAATATAGCAGACTTGGGAATGAGGTATGTCTGCAAAACCCCTGTCCCACAGCCTTTCTCTCCAAAAAGACATCAAAGAAAATGTTGTGGTCAGTGAGAAATGTCTGGTCAGTTTAACCATTAACCCTGACTGAACTATTCAACCTTCTTTATAAAGGCAAACTCGTGGGCAGCTCTTGTGGGATGACATTTTCCTTGGGTGACATCACTCTACAATAATTTCTTGAAAACACTGTGATGAAACATGCAAGGAGAAAAGTATTCTGGCCTTTCCAGACACCTGTGAGTCATCCTAGTCTGCTTTTTCTACCTCCAAATAAAGACAGTTACAAAAGGTAGCTTTCTGAAAGCTGTAGCAGTGATAGAAGCATTAATACAAAGAATAATTAAAGAACATTGTTGATATATTCTGGCTCTCTCAACCTTTCAGACAATCAGGCTATTTCCCCCTCAACTTATACCCATTTCACAAAGTTTATTTATTGTATATCTCCATCCTTTGCAATATTGAGGCATGCAAGCTTTAAAAACCTGATTAAATGGTTTCCTGGGTTTTGGAGCATTACTGTGCTGTCTGTGACCTGGTAGCACCTCACTGGCTGCATGGGGGAGAAAATCAGCCTCAGACAGGAAACTCTAAAAATACAGCTTTCATATTTTAGCCTTATGTCCAGAGAACACTGTGGCCTTGGTCATCGTTGTGCATCTGGCCCTGGTGACAAAGGGACACACCTCTCCTTTAAGCTGCTGTGGAATCACAGCAGACCCCAGTCCTTCCCAGGTCCTTTTATCCTGTCAGACTGCAGGCACAGCTGGAGCGTGGTGGACACACAGTCCCTGTCTACACTGGGGAACCTGACTGATTTGTCTTTTGAGTAACTTGCCCCCTCCTTGCCCCTCACACATACATTTGCCACCCTGCCAGGTAACATGGGCCAGCTTTGTCGCCAGCTGACACCACCTCATCTTGTGGCCAGCGTGAAATAGAGCAGTTCTGTGGTTCTTTGGGTAGATCTGCTTAAAGCTGCTGCAACCACGGACACAAATGAAATCCTTTCCCACTGCTCCAAGGCAAAATGTTGGGTTTAGATGGACAAAGAGCAACACCTGTCCCTCCAGATGGGGTATTGGTGCAATTTATTACTGCAGTAATAAAACCTTGTGCACAATGTGCAGCTTTTGTTTTCTAATAACTCTTGTTTATTCAGTTTAATTAGCCACCAAACCTAGCTGTTCTAGGGGCTTCCTGTCTCAAGTGCCTGTTCCAGGAGTATGTAGGTCAAGCCAGCCTACCCTTAAGAGAGGCATGAATTGTATCCCTCTGAAAGCTGTGCCAGTGGAGTGAATCTGAGAACTCCCTGAAGTCTTTCAAATAGGATTTTATTCATCTCCATGCTCAGCACCTGAAGCTATTTGACTGTTCTGGAATGGTGAATCTTTGCATCCCTTCCTTTTTCCACTTTTACTCTGTGTCTCTGTGCAAAGACTGGAGGCTGTGGCTCCCCCCTCTCCTCGGATATACTGACTCACACTAGAACATGAACCACATCCACGCCTTCCCAATCCGTCTGCCTGGATGAGTGACAATGTGAGGGATTCCAGGCGAGGTGGAACATTTTTGAGAGAAAAGCCTGGCATGGAATCCAGTGTTTGACAGAGTAGTGTGTGGGTATCCCTTGAAAACTGTAAGCAAACATGACCACAAACAGTTTAAACAGAGACTCTGTTCTCTACAGCTGTGTTCTTCTACACTAAGAGACTGACCTGAGGATGTGCTCTCAAAAGACTGAACTGAAAATTTGGAAAGAAAGGAATCCATCCAGGTGGTCACAAGGAAGAGTGCCTCCTTGTAACCAATTTTGGCACACTTCTCTCCTCAGCACAGGGCTAAGGAGGGTTAAAACACCAGAACAATGCATTTCTGGCAAGTGCAGCAGCTGCCTCTATTGTGTCTGGTCGAGAGTTCCTGAGTACGTCAGGATTATGAATCATAAGCGAAAAGGAGAATTAAAAGTTGTGCGGTGCAATGTCTCTTCACAAGCATTCCAGTGCAATCCTCCAGTCCCATTTCTGGGAAATCCCATCCCCTTTGACCTCAGTGGGACAGAGTAATAAATCTCTGCTAACACCAGAGATCAGGTTTTATGCGTATGCTGGTCAGAAATAACGTAAAAAAGGCTAAACACAGGATGAAAGTGGAAGAGGTGTCAGAGTGGGTGCGACCAACTGCACAGCACCACATGGTGTTTAGTTTCACAGAATCCAGTGACACAACCCAAACACGGAAAGCACACCACCATGGCCCAGGAGCCACCAATACTGGAAAACCACAGGAAGTGAGCACGGGTGATCAAGGTCACAGTTAAGGTACCTATTCCCTGCAGGAGTAAAAAACTTGTGAGATGAAGTGCCTGGATAATCTAAGAAGAAATCCAGTTCTAGGCCATGAAGAGGTAACAAAGAATTTTAAGACATTTCGAAAAGACATTGGCCCTAGCCCTGTCACTAAGGCTGGGGCTGATATCTTTTTGGAAAGCTGTAAGTCACAACATGCTTGGTCTGAACAGAGGTGAGTCTGGAAAAGCACAGTTAATTGCCAAAATTCTGCTGTCCCTCATCAGATGGGACAGACAGAAAAGAACCACAAGTTCCCTTTATGAGGGGAACAACAACTTGTTTGCACTTTAACTTCTTATTTCAGAAGTTACATTATTGCAGCTTTATTCTGGCAGCCACCAAGCATAAAGATCTGTGCAGGATATAGGCATGATCTTGCTTATTGTGGTAAATATTATCCCTTCATTACTCTAATGATCAGATTCATTTCTGACTCTGCTCCATATAATTCTTCCTGATAGATTTCCTCTGAAAGGAATGTTTTTCTGCATTTTAGCCTACAATTTACTGTGTATTCCACAGCCCATCAAAGTCAGGCCTTGAGATGAGGTTAATATCCACTGTTACACAACAGACAATTAAATATGACCTAGTCATAAAGAACAAGTCACACAGTTCAGAATTATTGGGATCTAGAGATGCCAAGCCATTTCATTAAATCATACAAGCTCATGACACAACTTTTGTGAAAAGAAAATCGATCCTCACACTGCCTTTTATCATGCCTCACCTCCTGAATTCTTTCTCCTGTTAGAGAGTTTGGCAGGGATTTATTACTTTTAATTGGTCAATTAAGGACCAAGTGGAAGGAACCACACAGTGGTAGAAGTGGATCCCTACTCATTTACCTGAAGCTGCTTCAAAATACCTGCAGAGGAAGCAGCCAAACACAATTGTTCTCGGCTGAGGAATACGAATGCCAGAGCAGAATTGCCCTTTGCACACTTGAGCACACCAGAACAAGTCAGAGCTGCTCCTTCTGCCTCACTGGAGGATATCACTCCCTCTCAGCACACAAGCCAACCTGTTGGAACCACAGGAAGGATTTCTCTTGCTGTTGACCAACGTCAGCAAGGGCAGATCCCACCCTGTGCTCCCTGCAGATCTGTCTGGCACTCTGAAAACTTCAGGACTGGTAGAGTGCCTGGGAATGCCATCTCTCCTTTGCTAAAGCACTCAGGTTTGGGCTCTTGGATGCCTGAAGCAAGCTGGAACACTCCACCCAGATCCACTGTGGGCACCTTTCCACAGCTGGCTCCCACAGTACAAATTAAAACCATGTAAATTGAACCAGTTCCATCATTTTATGTTCAAACTCAGTGCCTTCTGGGGAAGAAGGACGACATCATCCATCCTTTAGTAATCAAATTTAGGTTTGACTTGGCTTCTCCATTGCTGAGGGTGAATGCATGTCCATGCTGCAGCCCTAGCCTTGACTGATGCTGCAGAGAGTGAGGAGGAGGGACACCAGGAGACCTGCTGTGAGGTGGGCATTAGACACTCACTCACTGCCCTTGAATTAATCCAAGGTGTTTTTTTCTTGTCCTCTGCAGTGTTTCCCCTCCATCATTTTACACTGTGCCTCTATAAATCACACAGGAGCTGCACAGAGAGGCACATGTCCCACTTTATGGTGCTGAGGACAGTCAGGATGCCTCCTTAGCTTTACACACACGTACCTGGTACCAGTGAAATACAGGATCTGCTTCCACTCCATCGATCACCATTTAACAACAGCTGGACGATTCTGGCGGCTTTTCTGTAGCAGAAATTGGACAAATTACTGCACTCTCACTGCACTGCCACAGGGAAACCTTCCTGGCAGCAGCCTATCACCATTTGTAAAACACCACCAAGAGAAAAGCTCCATTGCCAAAGCTGTGCCTTCAATCCCAAGCCCAGTAAATGCCCAGGGTGCTCCCTGGCACATGCAGAGAGGTTTATCTGAACACTGCCCAGTTTTCAGAATTAATCCTTGCTTATATTGTTTTCTAACATGAGCATTCAAAATAAAATGGCAGGCTGACTGTTAGGAGAACCCAAACTTTTTTTGATACCTCTGGAAAGCAAACAGAGAGAGGGAACCAGATTTTTTTTCTTTTCTGCAAGGCTTGTTAGGTTGGGAACAATTGTATCCTGACTGCCCTGACATTTTTCCTTCTACATCCACCTTCTTCAGCACTGAAATAAAGGCACCAAGCACATAAACTGTTACTTTTTCCTATTCATCATCCTGCAATGGCTGGAGAAAGCACCAGAGAAACTCCTGCAGAAGCCCCACCTCCACAGCCTCAAGTGTAAGAGCCCTCTTCTTTTGAGCTCTCAGCTTCAAAGGTGGTGTGCTTTCTTTTCATGAACGTGGCTTCTCTCTCTTGGATCATGGCTTGAGAAAACAACTGGGATTTTTCTCTAGCACTTAAGAAAGTTAATGTGCATTTAATTGCCTTCCCACACAGCCATAGAATGGAGTAGATTTTTTCCTGAAAGAGGGCTTTTATTCCAATCTTCTCTTTTTAAGTGGGCAGGGTGGAGGAAGGATGTCTCAGAGCCAAATTACACAGTCCCTACTCAGCTACAAATCTCCACTTCACAAAAATTAATTCATTTAGGCCTTCAGTGAAGTGTGTAAGAGGCTAAACCCAGGACTCAAGTAATATTTACAGTAAGCAAATATCAAGTTAAAGTGGTCAGTAGAAAACTGTTTGCACTGTTGTGTTATGCTTTTTGAGTGTTAGGTACAAACAGAAATTCAGAAGAAACGTGGTTCTGGTGTAAACAGCTGTAAAATAGACGTTCCTCTGTGCTCAGAGCATGATGTAAATGTGTTCACCTACTTATCCATGCCGGTTGAGTGCAGCAGCAGCAAGAATATAAAATTCCTGGTCTATCTACAGTGAACAAACCTACAAGGCTGTCCAAGAAACAAAAATAAACACAAAACCTGCACCTAAGTGTACACAAACAGTATGCAGTCATTGTCAAGCTGCACTCCTTCAAAGCATGTTACACTAAAAACATTGAAACAGACAAAAATTTCCTGAAGATCATTTCCTCTGTGGATGCCACTTACTGCAAGCACCTAAAGCAGTGTCTGACATACCCGAAACGTGAAAAAAAAAGCTGGCAAACTTTATTTTCTATGCTCTTTGTTGCTAGAACATGGGTTACAGGTAAAAAGTTACCATCAGTCAATCAATAATTTGTTTTTAAGTCAATAAGAGTCATTCAAGCTTTCTTCCATAGATCTTAGAGAAAAAGTTAGAATAAAACTTTTTCTCTAGCCTCAGGTTTGATGCCTGAAAATTGGGCTTTTATTATTTCTTATGTAACACTATATAACAAGCTATGTAAAATACAAATACAATTTCTTTCTGTAGAGGAGTCTGCCTTTGTCTAACAGTGAGTCAGCATCATCTGACAGATCAATTTTCTCTTAGTGTAGGATGTGGATTTTGCATATCACACTCTCCAAGGGCACCTGTTGGAAACTTGGGTCGCTACAGCGTGGAATTTCACACCACACATAAGGTCAACTCAGTGCCCTCCGAGCACATCACAAAGTCTCATCAATAGGAATGAGGCTGATATGAGATACCTCAAGTTTTCTGCCCTCTAGATCTGCCTTTCTATAAGGGACACAACATTCCTTAACACTTTGCTGGTTCTTTGTGAAGCTGTGAGTATGCCTTGTATCCACAGGATCAAGAGAAGGGACCTCAGGAGGAGTCTAATTCCACCCTCCTGAGCAGAGGTCAGTCAGCTGAGGTCAAATGAGGCTGGCCAGAGCTTTAACAGTCTTGAAAAACCTCCCAGGATTTTCAGCTTCTCTGGGGACCATGTTGCAAAATTTACTTGTCTTGTTGAAAAAGCTTCTCCTTGTGACCACTCTGAACCTCTGGTGTTCCTATCTCTGTCCACCATCATCCTCCTTCTGCCAAGCACCACTGTGAACAGTTTGGCCCTGTCTTTTCATAAGCCCCCATAGGTGTGGGCAGGCTGCTGTTGGGTGTCCCAAAGCCATCCCATGGGCAGGCTGCTGCTAGGTGTCCCAAACCATTCCTGTTCCCAGCCTAGCTCCCTCAGCCTCTCCTCACAGGGGATGTGCTCCAGCCCATGCTGACCCTGGGGGACCACAGCTGTCGGGAATGTTCCAGGTGCACTCCAGTATGTGCTGAACACAGGGAAGTGATCCCTTTCCTCCATCTCCTGGCTGTGCAACCCCTAACACAGCCTGGGATGCTGCTGGCTCGTTGTATTCTCAGGGCCAGCTGCTGGCTCATGCTCAGCCTGCCATGTGCCAAGGCCTGAGCTCCCTCTGAGCAGAGCTGCTCTCCAGCCTGCCAGTCTCTGGCCTGTATTATTGAAAATTCCCAGAATCTTTTGGTACCAAGTCTGTGAGGATGGCCAAGACACTTTCCACAATCCACATACAGCAGAAGCTCCCAGATCTTCCAAGGTCATCTACAGTAAAAGCCAAGATTAACTCTATATAGACATTAAGCTAAAGTAATGTTAATGCACTTTTCCTTTAAAAACAAGTGTACGAATTTCTCTGTACTCTTGTCTCTGAAAAAGAGAACAGCTGCTGCGAGGTGTTCCTTTCCTCCAAGCATGATTGTTTATAGTAAAGAAGACTAGGCTTTGATCAGTTGCTTATGTTTGCTAAATTGATTCCAACATCTTTGCCAGTGGGCTGTATGGATTCCCAGTGAGATGCTCCCGCTCATTTGAAGTGGCTGAGATTGTTTTTCAATGGAATTTTCCATTATGCTCTGTACTATCTTTCTTCAAAGCACAATTTGTTCACTGGGCATTACTCCTTGTCCAACAGAACATGCAGAACCATTGCTCAACACTTTGGTTTTCTTCCCATGTGCTCTACTTCCATCAATTCTCGTCTCAACCAAAGTTTCCTTTCACAACTGTCTGGAAGGGAATATGATACGTTTGTTACCAGCTGCTGTGTCTGCTTTATTCCCCCCCCACCCCTCGCCCTGCCTCCCTCTCTCTGGTATTAAAATTTGGGAAGCAGTCAAGGCTTCTCAGGGAAGACACAATGCCACCCAGGCTGGGGATGAGCAGAGGGAGCAGCCCTGGCAGAAGGACTTGGGGGTGCTGTGGGTGAGAGCTGGCCCTGCCCCAGCCCAGAACCCCCCTGTGCTGGGCTGCACCCAGAGCCTCAGGGCAGCAGGGGAGGGGGGATTCTGCCCCTCTGCCCTGCTCTGCTGAGACCCCCCTGCAGGGCTGCACCCAGCCCTGGGCCAGCACAGCAAGGACAGGGAGCTGCTGGAGCCACGACAGAGCAGGGACACCAAGGGATCAGAGGGATGGAGCAGCTCTGCTGGGAGGAAAGGCTCAGGGAATGGGGATTGTTCAGCCTGGAGAGGAGAAGGCTTTGGGGTGACCTCATTGTGGCCTTCCAGTGCCTGAAGGGAGCCCACAGGAAAGATGGAGAGAGACTCTTGACAAGGGCCTGGAGTGACAGGATGAGGGGGAATGGCTTCACACTGACACAGAGCAGGATTAGATTGAATATGAGGAAGAAATTGTTCCCTGTGAGGGTGGTGAGGCCCTCGCAAGGCTGTCCAGAGAAGCTGTGGCTGCCCCATCCCTGGCAGTGTCCAAGGCCAGGCTGGATGGGGCTCTGAGCAACCTGGGATAGTGGAAGGTGTCCCTGCCCATGGCAGGGGGCTGGAATGAGTTGAGGTCTCATTCCATTCTGATTCTGTGACTCCCCCACTTTTTCTAATACACCAAAAGTAGGAGTGTTATAAATGACCCAGACCCTGGAATCCTGCATGCCCTACAATTCTTGCCCGAGTACAAGGAGATCACTACCATTACACAGTGTGTTCTGAACACAGATGTTCAAACCCCAACAACAGCAGCTGTACAAATCAGCACATGATAAAGGGCAACAGAATTCACATCTCCAGGCCCCAATCTAATGCTTTGTCCATTAAACAGCTGCAGCAATCAGTGTTTTCCCTCCTCTGTTGTGTCAGACCCAACAGAAGATACACACTTTGCTGACCAAGCTGCAGACTGTGAAAGAGCAGCTGAACATCTACAACAGCTGGAGTGTTGGAACACCGAACATACTTATGAGGGAACTTATTTATACCTCTGGTTAAGGTTTACTTCCAAGTAAACCTGTTTGATGTTTAAACACAACTAGAAGAGCTTCCACAGTTAGGCAGTATCAGGCTACAGAAATAGAGCAGTTTTCGAGTATAAAAAATAGAAGGTTATGAAATGAAAAGAACTGTGGTTCCTGAAGATGTACACTGTCTCCCACAATTCCCAAGTTAACAAGTGTGAGGTGATGCACATGTCAAGCTGTAACAGGGAATCTACTATGAAGATCAAATTCCTTTTCCAGCAACATATAAATCTCAGATAAATCTCAGATAAAAAGAAAAAAAGAAATCCACAAAGCCCAAACTTTTTCCTCTTTCTAAGTCCACTAATTCAAAAACCAAGCTAACAGCAAAAATTCACTACACCCTAATCCTAACCATCTTGAGATGCACTGGATGTAGTTTTTCAGGAAAAACAAAAAAACAGGCCCCAGGACCGACTTCAAATCAAAGTCTGGCCTCTCAAGCCTTCCCAGGACATGGGCAAAATAAATAAAGGACATGTGGCTTGATAAACTGCCATAGGCCTGGGGCTGTACTGTAGTTTGTTCACCCTCTAATCATTTTTTCCTTCTGCAAAATCTGATAGTACATGAGTTTCACAACAGCAGACTAAATTTATGGTTACAGATATGCACATTTCATAAAATATTATTAAGCAATGAAACATCAGTCTCATTAAGTACTTCCAGTTTTAGTATTTGTTAGAGGTAGAGGTGTTGAGGAACATCTTTGACTTCTTTAATCCTCAAAACACTGTGCTGTGCTACACTTGTTCTTTCACTGGGGCAGTCAAGTGAGAGGCTGCATCTAATTCCTTAAGGATCAGCATGCTAAAGGTATTTTTGAATTGCTCTGATGTGTCTGGATGTGTTAGCAACATGTGCAACTTTCAAGTCAATGACAATGTATTCAATATATAGAAACAGGTGGCTTTGATCTGGAAATGAGAAGATGTGGCAACAAATAACATCCTGCAATAACAAGGCTGGTAATTCAAAACAACAGAAAACGACAAAGTTTAACCCCAAATTCACGCTTTGAACCCTACATTAGCTGCTGGTTGAGCGTTGGGATTTTATTTTAAATATCAAAAGAGATACTAGTATTTCTGTAGTCCTACCACAAAGAGCAAAAATTCATTCTGTGATCAAGTGTGTGAAGATAAAAACACCTCTGCAGAGCACCTTGGGGACAACAGGAATCTTGCTGCTTATGATCACAGCATTGATATGGCAGCCGCTGCTTACACTGAAAAGCAACTTTATGTGATAAGCTATTTTCAGTTTTCTCACTGCTGATTTTTATCCAGTCATCCAATGCTTCCTCATCACTGCCTGCTTCAGAGGCACTCACCAGTTGCCAAGAGAATACAGAATACCAGCAAAAGCAGAGAAATAGCACAAGCAGGTAAGAGCAAGTGTCAGTGGCAACAATGGACTCAAAGGCTCATTTGTGAATTACAAACAATAATAAATGTCAATATCAGACACCTACAGGTTTATTACTTTGTAATTGCAATGCCAATGACAAGAACAATCACTCTGTAAACATCAGTTTACTTATCCTTTCATATGTCCTGTAAAGGGTGGTAAACCAGCCAATCAACATTACCAGCGCTGTTAATTAGAACAGACGACCATCACTGCATTCACAGCATTCATGTGTGTCTGAGGTTTACAAGAAAACATACCATAGTGGGATTAACTTATACAAATACTTCTAATATGTAACAAATTCAACTGAAGTCGTATTTGTGAGCAGAAAGCTCGTTTTAAGTCAAGGAAACACACATCAATCCACGCAGATCCGGAACAGAGCCTTGTAGAAGCGTTTCTCACACAAAACCCGCAGCCGAGCTGTGCCAAAGGCGCCGCTCCCGACGCGGGGCAGCCCCGGGGAAGGGCCGGGCGAGCGCATCCATTGCCGGAGTATCCAGAGGCGTTCCCGCGGCTCTCGGGCAGGGCCGCGCTGCCCCCTGGCGCTACGAGTCGGGCAGGGCCTGGCTGTGGGTGCCGCTCCGAGTCTTCAGCTGCGACTGGGCGATGTCGGCCAGGGCGCTCTGGATCTTCTCGAGCAGAACATCCCCGCGGTACACGACCTCCTCCAGCCGCGCCGCCGCCTCGTGGTTCTCCTCCTCCAGCCGGTACAGGCTCTCAGCCTTCAAAGCAAAACCGGGATGATGCCCAAAGGTTTTCACATATTCGTAGCTCTAAATGCTACTATCACACAGTCCTAGTGTTTTTCCTACTGTTTCCCTTTAGAACAATAAGCTAACCATTCTAATGCATACTTGGAATTTTGTTTAATCTCATTCTTATGAAGAAGCCTGACCAGGACGTTTTGTTTTCCAACCAGAATCGGAGAATACACAAGAAATGGGGCAAAGAAGCTCCTGGAACAACTCCAATGTGGTAGAACGCAGGGAAAACCAGCTAACCAACTACTCTTCTAATTATTGGACAGTATTTATTAGGTATGCTAATTTGTTAAACTCATAAAATCGTAGGAATCTGATGCTGGGTGTGCCCATGAACACTGGGACACCTGGAAGCTTCCAATAAAGGCCTGCTTTTTTTTTTTTTTTTTACTATTTTTACACTGTTGCAAGAGTTTCCTCTTTTGATATTAGGCAACAGGGAAAAGCAAGGATCTTCAACAGAACCCTAAAGTGACTTTGCTACTCAAGGATGCTGAGGGAACAGCTGGTGCTCCCCCAAAAGAGAAAGGTTCTCTTGTTTAATAGTTGACTGCAACTAATTCACAGATTAGAGCAGAATTTTTACTGTCAGCTTCACCAAAAAGGAACTCAAAGAGGGTAAATTGTGTTAAGCATTTGTGTAGCAGCTCCTTTTATCATTTAAGACAAGACTCAGATCTGAAACATACAGCAAGATAAGTTTAGTGTTAAAAAAGCAGATCAGCCTAAGTACATTTCTATTAACCAAGTATTATCTACCACTTCTCAACAAAACCTACAGTGCATATTTGAAAGTGTTTCAAGCATCTTCAACACCATTTCACTATCGGAATATTTAATACTGCACCAAATTAAGCAACAGAAAATAAAAATCAAAACTCGAATTCAAGTGATGGAATCCAAGCTAATTTAACTTAAAACCACACCAGACAGAAAGTATCAGAAGTTCTTCATAAAGACAGCAAGAAACTGTTGAAGTATCACCTCTAAGGAAAGCATATCCCTACTGGATAACCAGCTCCTCCTTCTGGAGCACCCTGCTTTGCCCACACCACTGCCACTTTGATAGGATGCTGCTCAGTCATGGAAGAAACTGGAATTTGTCTGCAGCAGGCATTTTATCTTCAGTATTAAAAATGCACTTACAGGAAATTATGCTAGTGCTAACGAGCCCAATTAGGATGTTCAGCAATTACTGTAACTAGCAAAGTTCCCAAATTTAACCTCCTCTGTTTAAAACCAAA
Organism: Acridotheres tristis; assembly: GCA_037013685.1. Classification (NCBI taxonomy): domain Eukaryota; kingdom Metazoa; phylum Chordata; class Aves; order Passeriformes; family Sturnidae; genus Acridotheres; species Acridotheres tristis. Next base: position 65,214,293 of record CM072885.1, read on the forward strand.
CGTGATGCCACTGCCAAGTAATTTCTCTTTGGCCCATTCGGTGTCAATCTTTTGTAAAGCACTTTTGAATGGTTACAGAGTGTCAATGCAGGTTTAAAACTTTCAGGTGATCTTAAAGGTGATCATCAGGTTTGTCAGGGAAACAGCACTCTGCATCCTTTATGCATTAAAAAAAATACTTGATATAAATACAGCCATTAAGAGTAAAAAAAAAAAAAAGACGGTTTTAATAGATCAAATCTGTGAAATAACAGAAAAGAAACCCAAATAAAAACCAAGTCTGACTGGTTCAAAGGAAGACTCCTTGTTATTGAAAAGTGATGAAATTATTTTGTGACAGAGCTGAAGAACTTAAAGGACACCCTACAAACTCTTTAAGCAGAAACAGTGTGAAAGAACAAAAGACTTCTGTAATGTTGGCTCTGCAGCTACAAAATGAAATGTCAGAAAATATTAAATATTACCCAAGCGGGAAAAAAATGAATAAAACAATGCACAAAGCATCAGTACTGTTCCATCTGTTCTGTCAGTATCTGAAAAGAAGGGTGAGCAGTTTCCAGTATAGTGGTGGTGTGATAAAACGACCTTTTTTCTTTTCACATTTTAACAGAAAACTAAGTCTAAAATATTGTCATCGATTAAAATCTTATTTAGAACCAGATGCAAGTTCAGTATTTCCACTAAGCCTACAAAGTACTCATAGGCTACCCTCATGAAAAATTCAGGTTTGTATTAAAATAATTTTTCAATGACCACATGGCTTAGAGATGAAAAAACGTGTTTTAAAAAAAGGGAGGAATTTTGCCTTCAGGAATGTTCTGATACTGGAATTAGGAAAACTCCTACCTGCAAAGCTGCTGTGGATTCTTCACTGGGCAGGGAATCTATGAGAACATCGATATCCTTGGCAGTGCGAGCGATCAGAGCTGCGAACAGCTGGGCATACTCTGCACAAAACACAGCGCAACTCAGGCAATCAGTCACTCAGGGAATTACCGGAATTATTAGAAACAAGCACAACTCTGCTGTCACAATATTATGCAGAAAATGCAGCCGACATCCATTCACGACTTATCCTCCATCACCCGACCAGCTACGAGGGCAGTTATTTGCCGAGGCCGGGTCCTGCATTCGGAGCGCGCTGCACCGAAGCCCGTTCGCGTGTAGGAGGCGCAGGCGGCCGGGCTCACCTTCCGTGGGGTTCACGGGCTGGTCCTTGTTTATGGCCGTCTGGATGTTGCTGAAGGAGGCCGGGGGGCCGCACTGCTGCAGCACTCCGATGGCGTTACAGAACTGGTCCGCGAGCTGCCGCCACCAATTAACACCGCGTTAATCACCCTGCCCCGCCGCTACAGCCACCTCCGGCTCCCGGCGCACCCCCGCCCGCCCAGCATCCCCGCCATGGATCCCCACACCCGCGGCCGTTCCCCCGGCTGGAGGGCCGCATCTCCGCATCCCCGCACAGGCGGCGCAGCCCGCGCCGTGCCCCGCGGCCCCGGGAGAGCGGAGGCAGCGGCCGCCTCACCGAGTTGACGGCGTCCTGCAACTGTGTCAGCCGGTCCGCCATGGCCGCGCCGCCGCCGCCGCTGCCGCCCCTGAGGCGCGGGCCCGCGGGGCGCGGGCGCCGCCTGCCGGCCGGGAGGAACGGCTGCACACCAGGGAGAATCCGCTCCCAGCGAGGGCGGGCCGGCCTTGGAACGGGCTGGAGTCACCGTCCCTGAGGGTGTTCGAGGAAAGATGGACTTGGCACTCGGTGCCATGGTCTGCTTGGCACGGTGGTGTTCAGTCACAGGTTGAACTTGATGATCTCAGAGGTCTTTTCCAACCTAAGTGGTTCTGTTACTGCCACGGCCTAGGCAGCATTTGCTCTGATCCCAGCTGAAGGCTGCAGCAGTGCTCGGGTGCTCCACTCCAGCCGCGATCTGAGCACAGAAAAGCCAGAGTGTAGTGTTCCCAACAAGCCAGATCAGAGCCAGCATTCAGCCTCCGAGCCCAGGGGTTGAAGAATAAACGCCATTTGTGCCAGTCGGTTTATGCCTGTCTTTGTCATCTCTGACAGCTGGGTACAATGCCAGCCTTCTCCCAGGTGGTCCTTAGAGATCATCTCTTTCCAACCCCCTGCCATGGGCAGGGACACTTTCCACTATCCCAGGTTGCTCCAAGCCCCGTCCTGCCTGGCCTTGGACACTGCCAGGGATGAGGCAGCCACAGCTTCCTTGTGCCAGAGCCTCACCGCCCTCACAGAGAAGAATTTCTTCTAAGATCCAATCTAAACCTCATCTCTGTTAGTTTGAAGCCATTTCTCTTATCCCGTCACTACATGCCTTTGTAAATAACCCCTCTGTAGCCCTGTCACTTATGCTGTGGGTGCAGCAATGATACAAACTAATCCACCCGAAGTGCTTTCCCCACGGCCCAGCTGGATGAGGATTTTGTTTGCCTGCTCCCATAGCTGGCAGGTGGGGTCTCTTCACACTCCGGAGTTAAGCCCCAAGTCCCAAACTGGCCGTCCAAAGCCCTCGGTGCATTTTTAGGAGTTCCCACGGCCAAACCTTTTCTCCCTGCCATCCCGCCGGTGCCTGAGGGGGCGGGAGCGAACCCTGCCCGGCCTGCGGCCCGCCCCCAGCGCCCGCCCCGCCCCAGCCCCGCCCCAGCCGCCCGGTCCTTCCCCGGCCTCAGTCCCCTTTCCCCGCTCCCTTTCCCCGCTCCCTCCGCAGCGCCATGCGGGTCTCTCTTCGCCCCGCGCTGCTCCTGCTGCTGGTGGGGGTCCTGCGCCATGGCGGAGCCTCAGGTGAGGGCGGTGTGAGCCGGGGCGGGGGGTGCGCGGGGCTGTGGCCGCCATTAAGCGGCGGAGGAGCCCGGCTCGTACCGGGAACTGCGGGGCTGTGCCCGGGGGAATGTCCAGTGGCAGTGGCTTGCTGCGGCTGTACAGCCTTTTGGGGTGTCCCCGCTGTCCCGAGGGATGAACAGGAGTGCGGAGCAAAGCTGCCTGCGGCGCTCCAGAAGCGCTCTGTGTATTCATAGTTGTCTTAATCTTCCGTGCAGACAGGGAGAACCACCCTCTTTTTTCCCCCCCCTTTCCCTCCCTATCCGCTTTTATTTTTGTTTATACCTTAATTGCTGTGAACGCTGTAATTTTAACTGTTTCGTGGCTAATTCGGAATCATTTGAACCGCGCCGTTGCGGGGATGCGGTACAACTGATGCGGCTGGTGTAGGGTTGCATTCCCCGTACAGAAACAAGGTGGCATTCGCTACCTATGAACACGAGTTTACATGACAAAGGGAACGAGGTTAAAACCAGTTTTGGTTTTGTTTGCTTGGATATTTCCCCCCCTACCATGTATAGGTGGTCATGGGTTCCCACCACCCTGGCGGATGGTGGGTTGAAAACAACTATCAGTATAAAACTAGGGAAAGGAGCAAAACCTACAATCTGCAGCTTGATTCCTAAAGTTACTTGTTGTCCGTACTGATGCAATCTGACTTTATTTGGCATAGGTTTGTTTTGTAGTTTCCTTGTATTCCTGCATGTGACTGAAATAGGAGTCCAGAGTTAAGTGTGCTATATTAAGCATAGTTTGGGAAGATTTACAGTAACTTTTTTTTTTTTTCTGGTTAAACTCTTATCTGTTCAAATAAAGGAAAAAATAAACAGTTTCCTCTCAGAGATAATTCAGAGATAAGCAAGCTGTCCTTCATATTAGGGCTGGTATAAGCCTCCTTCTCTTAGTTTTGCTGTATTTTTACACTTGCTTCTAACCACAGAATCATAGAATGCCTTGGGACCTTAAAGCTCATCTCATTTCAACCCCCCCTGCCATGGGCAGGGACACCTTCTACTAGACCAGGTTGCTCAGTGCCCCACCCAACCTGGTCCTGAATGAATGAAGCTTAATTGTCCCGAAGGAGACTCTTGGGATACTTTGCAGGGCTGCAGGACAGCTTTTGGAGCCATTCCCAGGTGTGGAAGGCTTCTCACTGCCCAAGTCTCATGCCCAAGATCCTGATGGAGAGCCAAATATTCCCTGTTTCTTGCAGGACCTAAAAGCTTTGGCTGGCACCTGATGGCAAGCAGGTGTGAGAATGAAGGCTCAGGGTTCTTAGACCTCAATGATTATCTTAAAGAATGCTAACAAGCAGTTTGTCTCCTGGACTTGATGAAAATGGGTCATGTGTTGAGTAATTTTTTTACAATATTTAGAAAGGCAAAGCAGCTATGAGACTAAACAAACTGCTTTGCCTTGAAGTACCCTGTTGCTGCTTTTCCTTGCACGACTGAGGGTGGAGGGGGAAAGTGTTTCCCTTGTGAGAAGCCAATAAGCTGTGTAATTTGTGTACCAGAGTCTAGCTGATCAGTAGGCCCTTTAAACAAGGCCATTTGCTTAATGGTTCACTGATTTGAAATTGTCTTGTAGTTACTCAGTTGTGGACACCCATTTTGCAGGGATGGGCTCTGCTAACTCCTAATCCTTGAAGATCACTGCTTCATTTTAAAAGTGATTATTGGTAAAATCTTTTTAGGATGGCCTGTGTTACCTCGCTGGGCTTCTGATAGACTGCAGTTCCTCAGACTTGGTTTTTGTGCAGAAGTATTTTTATACATTGTGTTTGTTGCCTTCCAGGGAGCTCTGTCTTCCCGAGGAGGAAGGAGTTCAACTGGCTGTGTTTGCTACATCCAAACCGGGCTGTGTAGTGTTGGAAAAACTAAAGTGAATTTATAGTGTAATAAGGACTGAGCAGTGCTTTTGCAAAGGCAGTTTATCTGGGTGAAACGTGTTTGTGCCAACTGTTTAGTCTATGCAGAGACGATACTTTATAATAACGAGTTCACACAAAACTCCCTCACTTTTCAGGCTGTAAAAACCTCTAGCCTGGTGAATAGAATAGCCCTCTGGGATGGGATTGGTGCAGATGCTGACAAGCCCCATTCTGTGGTGTCATCTGCTTTTAAGCATCAAGCTGTTCTAAGCATGGAGTCTCAGTACACGCACAATCAAAGTTCAGAAACTTTCAGAAATGTTTCTGCTTCTTTTGGGCATGGGGTAGGTGCTGTATTTTTGGGGGAATTCAGTAGTGTGGGAAGACGGAAACCTTATAGCTGGACTCTCCCATCATCCCTGTCTGCGTGGCCTTACAGGTCTGATAGGATATGGCTCCAGGCTTTATTCTGTTAAGTAACTGAATGCTAATGTTTTTCTTACTCAAACTGGTTGTCAGTCTGAGCTTGCACTTCGTCTTCATTAAATGTCTTCATGTGACTACTTGTTGTTGTACTCCCTGCATTGGAAAGTTCTCCTTAGCTCCTGGAGCTTGCTTACATCAGGCTGTTCTGCATATCCACTGTAAGGTGCTTGGCACCAGTAGAAATGTGTTTTCTCTGACTGCACAGAACCTCTCTGAGGCAAGCATCATGTTTGAGCGTGGCTCTGTAGATGAAGACTGTTGTGTTTGGGCAGCAGTGGCATTTCTTCAGTTGTGCCAGGTGTAATCAAGAGCCCTGTGTGGTTAACTGCTCCGTGGTGGTGGGCAGTGACATTTAGCTATTGAGCTGGAAATGTGGTTTACTCAAAGCACCAGAGGAGCCAAGAGCTTGGCACTGAATCAGCACAGTGGAAACGGTTCAAGCTGGGTGTAGCCTGTTGGGGAAACTGTGTGTCACAGGGAAGGGATAACAAGTGCAGAGGCTCTGGAGTTGTCTTGTTGTTTAAAGTTAGGAATAAGGACTTTTGATCTCAGAAGAGCTCCAGGAGGTTCTGCCTTCCATGTAAGAGAAAAGATAGTGTGGGGTGACAGAGTGGGCTGTTTGCTCTGTTCAGCAGCTCTGTATGCAGGACTAGCTGTGCTCCAGTTCTGGTGCTGTGTATGGAGTAATGCGTGCTCAGTGCTCCATCCCTGCTCTGCTGCTGCTCGGTTTCAGCAACGCTGACTTCCTTTGAGCATCTGTTCAGTTGATAAGCTCTGTAGTAGTTTGGGTTCCTCTCATGTATCTAACCCAAAATTACTCTCATGTTCAGTGACTGTTACAGTTCTTCCTACAGGGCAAGGAAGAGGGGTAGCCTGGCACTTTAGAGTGTTCCCAGACCTTCACTGTTGGAAGCAATAAAACAGGCTGGGATGCCTGGCTTTTGCTCCTGTCTGTTGCTGACTTGCTGGATCAACTCTCTCACTTGTGAGGTGATGTTAACTGTGCTGCTGGTCCTGCAGACCTGTCCGGTGGGCCACCTCCAGGCAGAGGGAGCTTGTCCAAAGGAGAAGATTGCATGCTGTGTCACATTGTGTGGTCATGGAGGTCTCTGTGCCTGTCCTTTTAAGGACGTTTGACAAGACTGAGCTCTCTATGGCTCAGGAAGTCTAATACCTGTCTGGTACTAGAAACAGAGAATTGGGAATAGTAATAGACCCGGTGAACTGTGAGTTGATAATTTAGTCAATTAGTCTTGCTCAGCATCTTCTCTTTCTGTCTCAGTGCAGCAGGAGTGATTTGTTCAGATGACAGAGAAAGAGAAGGCTGGAAGGGTGCTGTGGTCTGTGGCTGTGAGCAATTGCTCTTCCAAAAACTTTTTAGAAGGTTCTGTTCCTCTGCAGTGCTTGTCATCTTTTAGGCCTGGCTGGAAGTGTGGTTTGAGGAGCCTGTGAACAGCAAGCTGAGCGATACTTTGTGATGTTCTTGTTCTTCACACTGAGCCTCTTGTGCCCAGACTTTGGGATAATGTGTATCACATGTGCTGTTCTCAGAGCAGTTATGCAAACAGTAAAGCAATATATAACACCATACCTTAATTCACCATGCTAATTAAACTTGAGAGAGTGCCTCTGACATTCAGAGTCTCATGATCACACTGACTGCTGACAAATCTGTCCTTATTTATGCAGAGGCCCCTGGGTATGGGTACGGAGTGGAGGTGAGAAACAAGGTGGAGCAATGCAGTTTTTTGCCCTTTATGTAGATCACACAGAGAATGTCTATGGTTTCAGCTTTTTTCTTGAAAGAGCATCTAAGTGTGAATGTCTTCTGGTTCAGGAAGCTCTGCTGAAGGTTTTAAAGATCAAAGAAAAAATATTTTTCCTGCATTGTAAACTTTTGCTGTAAATTTCTGAATTTACAAATCTATAGTCTGTGCCTTCTGAATGCTTTTTTTTTTAGCATTCATACCACTACTTGCATTTCTGCTAGAAATTTTCTGGTGAAAATTTACTGTAGAAACTTCTGCCTTAACACAAACTGCAGATGATGGAGCGGAAAAATGGAGACTCTTTCTTTCCTCACAAGTGGCTTATGAGCTCCTGTATTTTAGCTGAGGTTTTACTGGTGATGCAGTACTGGTATTAATTGAATTTTGGGAGTGAGCATGTAAGGATTGAAGTTCCTTCCCTCCACTGTATAGAGTGGAGGAGGCATGAGGGCGGGAGCTCCCCTCTATTTACATATCGAGAAGCAAAGAAACTGGCTAATGATGCCAGTTCTTGGCAGGAGAGAGAGAAAAGTAACAGGAAAGCAGTTAGAGAGTAGTCTGGGTATAGTTTCAGGTAAGAAAACTGTCCCCTCCCTTGTGAATGGGAGCCCTCCTGTGTCACCAGCAAGTGTCCCTCGGATGGTGCTGCTGGTGACTGTTGGGGAATTTGGCAGTACCAGCCCTTTCCACCAGAGGCAACTTCATCGAAGAAGTGTGTGTGTGTTCAGGCTTGGTAAGTTTTAGCTCTGTTTGGCTACAGAGGCAGGCAGAAGAATTCGGGGAAAAGCCTGGAAGGCATTGTGCAGTCTGTCTGCAGCCATCAACCAAATAACATCTTGTGGCTTCTGTGTGGCTGCTTTGCTTTCCTCCCTTGGCATCCCCTGTCCCTGCAGAACTCAGCACAGGGAGAAGCCAGGCTTGCTTGCAGGACCTGAATGGCAAGCCAAAGCTTATTCTCAAAGATCTAATATCCTAGGTCATGTGGTTCTCTTTAAATTAAAATGACAGTGGATCATGGGGTTAATGTTCATTATAAGAAGAAATGGTCTAGGTTGTGTTCAGGAAAAATTAGGCAGAGTTTTAGGTCTAGAGATGGGGATGCAGCAGTCCTAATGATTAAAACCATTTGGCAGGAAAAAACATGGAATAGCTGAAAGTGGGTAAATGTATGTATGTAAACTACAGATTTGACTCTGTCTTCTGGAACTTGACTCCAGTTCTCATGGTGTGTAGGAATTCGTCTGCAAGGTCTGAAGGTCTGATGGCTATTGTGCAAGTTGGCTGGCTGATACAAACATGTATCAGTATGCCTGTATCTGCCAAAGATCAGGCAGTCCTCAGTATCTTCCTTTACTGACTTTTTGGAGTATAGGTGGCTGGTTGGCTGGGCTGGTGATCTCAGCTGTATCAATCCTGACTTGTGGCAGGAAGCCCTGTCCCTGTGCTCAGGTGAGTGCCAGGCTGCAGGGCAGGTACCCTGGCTGTGCCTGTATCTGCAGGTACAGCTCTGTGTGCAGCAGTCTCTGAAAGTTTGGTACAGCTCACAGGATGAGAGCAGCACAAAGTAATATCCTGCTCTGCTCCCAGCTGACTAATACTGGGCTACTGGAAACTTCCAGGCTTCCCTCGTAATTGTTTCCCTCTGGACCAAAAAAACCTGTATCTTCCTTTTTTTTTTCATATTGCAGGTCTTCTTGAGCTCTCCTTGGGAAAATTCAGAAATGTGCTACTTAACCAGACCAATCCAGTGGAGGCTGTAATCAGGAACATTGCCAGCAATGTGACTGTGGTTATTTTTCAAGTACATGCCCAGCAGAGTGATGTGGTGATATCCTTTGATAAGGTAAGAGTGTCACTTCTGTTGAGTGCTGCCTCCCTTTCAACAAAGGACTTGGCTCTGCTTCATGTAGGACTATTGAACTGAAGCTGTATAAATAGTGTCTTTTACCTGCTTGGCTTTTAGACAGTGTTACTGTAGCTTCAGAAGTCCTTTCTTGTACTTATATGTCATAGCTGCTATAACTGAATGCTAAAGGAATGCTGAAGGCTTGAAAATGTTTCAAGGCTCTTTATTTGGTGGAAGTGATGCTTTTGTCATGTGACTCTGACTGTTGTCCATCAGCTTGTTCTATTAAAACCAGATCTGTGTAAGTGTTTGCCAGATGCCCCATACACGATCACTTTGGGATGTTTAGTTATCTGCTGTTGCCATGGCTTGGGTTGAACCACTGCAGATAGGATGTGTTGTTATCCCAGCTCCTTGTCCTGAATCTAGTTCTCCTTTGGTAACACATGGAGAAATTCCTCCACATACTCCAGTGAAAGCTGCTACTTCTAGACAGGAATAAAAACATCCCTGCTGCTATACCCTGCATCCCAGTAATGATGGGACAAAATGAGCCTAATCTAAAATACTGATTTTTGTTGTTGTGATGCAGGGAGGCTCTCCACTGGAGTCTGGCAGCTGCAATGGAGTTCCCCTCTCTACACCAACATCTTTGAAATCAGAATGTACTGAGTGCCAATAAGTATCCTGGGAAGCTTAATGAATGACCTGTAACACAAGTCACCCAGCTCAGCCATCCTTGTAGTGGTGAAACAGCCAGCATTACAGGGCTGAGGCATTACTGTTAGACCTGTTCAGTCTTTGCTTGCCTTTGGTAGAATCCTCTGCAGCCAGTTCAAATCCTCTTTGCATTCATAGGCCTTACCAGGCCAAGGGCAGTGATGCATAAATGCAGCTGTACTGCTCTTAGGGCTGGCCTGCCTCTAGAAATATGAACTTGAGCCAGACCTTGAAGTCTGCCAGGTCCAGTGTGTGCTTCCTTATAACGTTGCCTCAGGTAACTGTGGCTGCCTTGGCCAAAGGCACTTTCCATGCTGAAAATGTGGCTGCAGGTCAACTGGTTGTTCCAGCTGTGAAGCTGTGATACTGTCATTGCTGCCTGATCTTTCCTCAAGAGCCCTGGTTCTGGAAGGGATGGTGATGCTGGGGATTGGGTCAGTAACCTAAATTTTGGCCTGGCCCCAAAAGCATTTGGCATTCTTGGTGTTAAGGCAGCTGTCATACAGTCATCTCTGTTCTGGTGGAGATAGGAAGTGCTGGTTCCAAAACACTTTCTTGCTGCCATCTCACAACATTTTGTGGGGGATATTCTAGGCCTTTCACATTTTTGCTGGTCAATCCATTGCCACAACTACTAGCTAGATTTCTCTGCAACTTGCTTGTGATTATCAGCTCTTTAGTAGTCCAACACTTACCACTTTGGTCTTTGAGCCTGGGCCAGGCAGTATGTGGTGTCAGAGCTCCCTTTTTTCACCAGCTAGGGATGCCATCCAGAGGGACCTTGACAGATTGAGAGGTGGGCCTATGCAGACCTCATATAGTTCAGCAAGGCCAAGTGCAAGGTCCTGCATGTGGAGCTGGACAATTTCAAGCACAAATACATTTTGGGCAGAGCCGATCTGTTGTAACTGGCACTGATGTGTGTGCCTGGCAGGTTTGTGGCAGGAATAGCCTCCTGTGATATTATCAAAATACAGAAATGTTATCAAACTGTGATAGAAATCTTCTCAAGAAGAATTGCTTGTTTCTGTAACTTGTTTCTGTGCAGACTCCGTCGGAGAACAGCTCAGGAGTTGGGGTAGACAAAGGGCTGGTGTCCATCCTTCGGCCTGAGCAGACTGTGTGTACGTGGTACCTGCGTGCCCTGCGTGCTGGCCAGGTGCTCAGCACTGCCATCTCCATTCCCTACATGGAGAAAGGTACGTGCTCAGGGGAAACCAGCTCTGCTCAGGCAAGTCATCTGGGAATGGAGTGTTGATCTTTGAGTCTTACATGGTAGAAATCTGATGGAGATACCAGAAATTCTTTTGAAACGGGCTGAAAAAGTTTTTATTGTCACTGCTGAATTGTGAGTTGTGTATAGGATGTACTCTATGGTCCTGCCATGACTTAAGCCTTAGAATAGAAAAACTGCTGTGCATGTGATCATGGAATCACCAACCTGTTTGGATTGGAAGGGGACCATAAAGAACGTCCAGTTCCAGCCCCATGCCATGGGCAGGGACACCTTCCACTATCCCATGTTCCCCAGATCCCCATCCAGCCTGGCCTTGGATACCTCTAGGGATCCAGGGGCATCCACAGCTTCTCTGGGCAGCCTGTGCCAGGACCTCAGCACCCTCACAGGAAAGAATTTCTTCCTCATATCCAGTCTAAAACTACCCTTCTTCACATAAAGCCATTCCTCCTTGTCAGGTCACTCCAGGGGCTTGTCAAAAGTCTCTCTCCATCTTTCTTTAGGCTCCCTTCAGGGGAGGCTGCTGGAAAGGTCTCCACAGAGCCTTCTCCAGGCTGAGCAACCCATACTCTGAGCCTTTGTTCACAGAAGAGCTCCATCCCTCTGGTCATCTCCATGGTCCTTCTTTGGACTAACTCCAGCAGGTCCACATCCTTCTTGTGTTGGGGTGGAGAGCAGAGGGGCAGAACCTCCCTTCCTGGCCCTGCTGCCCACTGCTCTTTGCATGCAGGATGTTGGTGTCTGTCTGGGCTGTGAGCACACGTTGCTGGGTCATGTCAAGCTTCTGGTCAGCCAACATCCCCAAGTGCTTCTTGTCAGGGCTGCCCTCAATCCATTCCCCACCCAGCACAAGTGTTTGTGCTTGGGATTGCCCTTAGCCATATGCAGGACTTGGCAGGAGCTTCCATTCCAGCACTCCAGTCACTGGAGTCACCCATGTGTGGAGACCTGTCAGGCTGCAGTGAAACCCTTTTGCTGCCTACAGAGCCAGATTCTCATGTTTTTCTGTGCTCAGCAAGCAGATTGTGCCTGCAAGTGCATAACTGCTCTTATCTTCTCTGTGTTCTAGATCCTATTCCTGGGGGCTGCAATCTAGAATTTGACTTGGAAGTGGATCCAAATATTTACCTGAGCTACACGTTGGTTGATATACACATCAAGTTTGCCCCTGCAAACTTGGGATATACCAGGTGTGTGGAAAGCTTCAGTGCACTGAGCAAGACCTTTTGTCCTGTGTTTGGTCACAAGGCTAAAATAAGACCCTGCTGTAACAGCTGAACCATCCAGCTGCTGGCAGGAATCTTGTTCACTGCAACAAATGTAAATGGGGAAAAGGAGGAGGGGGAAGAGGTACTGCACGAGAGAGATAAAAGTTGAGAGTTGCATCTTGTGGGGGAGGTTATGCAATTTCAGAAATGTAAGCAATCAGTAAATACTGGGTCTTTCCATTCCTTGTAACAGCTTAATTTGTTTGAGGAGCAATTGTGTGTTACAGCCAGTTTTATTTCTTTACTAGTACTAAAGCATGATAATGACCCAGAGTTTTGTTTAACTTGAGACTTCAAAGCATTATTTCCTGAGTGGTGCCTGGTGTCACAAGTGATAGGCAGGGAGTGGGGAAGAAGTGCATGGAAAAGACAAACAGTAATGTTGTGGTCTTTGGTTGTTGTGGCCTCTTGGAATTCTTGTTATGGCAATTCATAGGAAGCCTCTGTAAGTGTAAAGGCAGCTACCAACCACCTGTGCCAAGGTGGTTCTGTGTGATGCTGCTGGAAACTAATGTTAAGGTCTGGGGCCTTGTGCTGGGCACGTGGCTGATGTGCTTTTCATTGCAGAGGAGCAAACCCCCCCTCCTGTGACTCAGGGACTGGCCAGAGCTCACGGTGGCGGCTGCGCTATGATGTGTACCAGTACTTCCTGCCCGAGAATGACCTGTCCGAGATGGTGCTCATGAGCCACATACGGAAAATGTCTGGGGTGCAGAGCATCAAAGCCAACGGCATTAAGGTGAGCCCCAGGCACTGGGTACCAGCCATGTGGCAGTGGTGCTCTCTTGTTCTCTCCTTCCCTGTGCTTACCTGCATGGAGGGGAGACATAAGCAGGTTCCCTGGCCCTGCTGAGGAGTGGAATGGCAGCCTTGCCTGCCTCAGAGGCCAGACCTGGACCAGTAGGTTGGTAGGGAACCTGAGCTCTGCCCTCAGGCAGGGAGGAGAAACAGGAGTGGGAGAATCTTCCCCTGTCAGAAAACACAGTGGTGCTGGAGGGAAGGGTTCCATCCTGTGAGCCTTTAACACAGATACTTCCTTTTCCAGATGCTTACACTGACAGCTGATGACAAGACCAATGTCTACTTCTCCTCACTTCCTGGGCAAGGTGTGATCTACAATGTCATAGTGCAGGATCCTCTTTGGAACACTTCTGCTGCATACATACCTGTGCATACATATGCCTGCAGCTTTGCTGACCTGGTAGATAACTGCTCTTCCCTCAGTAAGTTGGGAATTGTATGTCCTTGCCAACTCCTCTGTTGTGCTCCAATATGCTGAATGTGATTTAAGATTATTTTTTCAATGTGTGCAGGAGATCTTTGTTTTACATTGTGTATATTTTGTTATTTTATGGTGAAGTCTTCTTGTTGATTGAGGAGAAAATCTAGAATGATGAAGTAAGACTAAGGAGAGCCATTAGCAATTAAAGGTTTAACTTAATGGAAGTTTAATATGTGGCTTGCAAATGTAACTCTGAACTCTGTATTGCCACCCAACTTTGTCCATTTCAACTGGATGCATAATTTCAAATAATTTGTAGGACTGCAGATGCTGGATGTGAAGTTGAGGTAATAAAACACAGACTAGATTAGGCAGCAGCCAGATTTTTCTAACTGTGCTGGTGCTAGCTGGAATCAGTTGCCTGCAGGTATTTTGAAAGGAGGCAGTCATCTAAAATAAAAATGAAGATAATGTCGGCAGTAGTGGAGTGGCTACCAAGTCATGCTGCTTTGTACAAAGCTATATAATGATGGAATTTGAGCAGAAACAGCAAAGCTGCCACTCCCATTATGAATGCAGAAGGGACATGAGTAATCGGTAGTATTTGGTTCATAAAGTAAGATTTGTTTTCATTATTTTCTTATATACTGTAACACAAGTGACTGTTGTCAAACTCAGTGTTGTCCTATGACAATGTGACAAATTACCTAGGCTAAACCTCTCTAATTCAGAGCACATGGAAAATAACTTCTTAATCGGTCTGGGCCTATTTCAGTGTTCTGTTGAAGATCCTACCGAGTCAACTGTTAGTTCAGGCATTGCAGATCTGACAGAGTGGCAGCTCTCAAGTTGTCACTAAAATTTGTGACAGCAACCTGACCTTACCTTAATCTCTTAATTAGGTGGAATGCTCTACTAAAGTTACCTTTCTTCTTGTAGGTAAACTGTCTACCAAAGTATTCTTCACTGCTTTTGCTGTTCTTGGTCTTTTCACCTGCTTTTTTGGACACAGGTTCTGGAAAACAGGTACTGAATATTTAATCTCATCTTGTAAGTCTGGTTGGAACTTCATAAATGTTACTCTGTGTAACTTAGAATGGTGGTGTTATTACCAAGATTCACTTGATAGTGATGCTGTGCCAGTTAGGTCTGCTGCTTTTCTTTTATAGGCTCTGAGCCTTTAAGCTCAGAGCAGAAGTTTCTGGGATGCAAAGAATAGAAACCTAGAACTAGGGTGCATGGTGGGCAACATAGCTATAAATACGTAATTTTGGACTATCTATAGTGCTTGAGGACAGCCCTGTCGAGAATAAAATGTTCTGTCTCCTTTTGTGAGCTGCTATGTACCTTCTCCATTGTAATGTGAAGATGTCTGAAGATCCACTGAAGTGCCTTGGTATGAAACTTGCTAAATACTTTTTCCTTCTTCTCTAGACTTATTCTTCATGGGCTTCATTGTTGCAGCATTCATCTTCTTTGTATTCATTACAAGGGTAACTGGCCTTAGTTATGATGGTGAGTAGATGTGCCAGGATATCCTGTGCTCTTCCCAAACTCTTGTTAGGAACCCTTCAGGCACAATCTCAGTTGTGCTGTTGGCCAGCCACAAGAAGGATGATAGAAGGATGATTGAGCTCTGATTGTCATAATAGCTGAAAATGCAAAAGACTAAAGTGTTCCTTCCAGCATCACAGTGATGTGGAATTAATAGCTGGATTTAATTTCAGTATCTATCCAAGGAAGATAAGAGGTGTTTGGAAACTCTGGAAGTTTGCAGCATGCTTTCTTCCTACTTTCACGAAGCATGGACCTCTGTTTCAGAGCAAATGCAGGTTTCATCTGTAAAATGGAAGTAGATGGTCTGTGCCCAGCTTGTTAGACTAGACAGAATTAGTTCTTTCTGTCTAGAATTCATTTTTGATACATGAGCAGTAGCTGTAGCCACCCGAACTCCCTGGGAACTGATGTACACGGTACCAGGGCCTCCATTCCAGCCCCCCTGCCACTCTTTCAGCAGCACATCCCCAGCTGCAGGCTGGCATCTAAGTGAAGTGCATGAAGCACATTCTGATAGTTTTATTTATTACCTCATGCAAATTCACTTAAAAAAGCCAAACAAGCACATAAATAAAGCTGCTGAACATGTTTCTGCAGGAACTGAAGTTTCCAGAGTGCTGGAATTTTCTCTTCTCTTTCAGTGCGTCTTATTTTGACAGCAGTGGCTGGAATTATTGGAGGCCTGCTCTTGGTTGTGAGCTGGTGGAGATTTGGCTCTGTCCTGCTCAGCATGTTTGTTATTGGACTTGTGTTGGGATTTCTCTTCTCCTCAACACTCTTCTTTACTCCCCTAGGTAAGCACTGGAATCCTCTGCTTGGTGAGTGCTGTGTTCCTGCTGTGCTGCAGCCACACTGCAAGGCTCAAGAGTGAATGGCACTCTCTGGTTTATATTAGTGGGATATTTAACTTTCCCTTTCCAGTGCTGGGAGGAATAGAGATGTACCTGAAAGCTTCTTTCAGCTGCACTGGAATTAAAACTACTTGGGGGAAAGGAGACTGATTGTTTTGCAGAGAGCTTGGTGACTCTTCCTTCTTAAACTGTGTGCCATCTCTATAACACCAGCTCTACTCCAGGCATGTGCTTGATCTCTTATTCTCTGTCCAGAACAAATCCCAGTAGAAAATCTACAGTCTAATTTGAAGGCTTCAGGCATAAAGGCCTTAGACAAATTGCTTAAAAGCCAGTAAGCCTGCTGAGCTGGAGTCCCTCTGGGACATCAGAGCATCAGCTATACTTTATTGTACTTTGCAATCTCAAAACTTCTCTTTTTAAGGTCCTTTGCTGGGACAGTTTTTCATCCTCCAGTCCAGTTTGACTTAAGCCATGATTCTGTGATAATCCATGCAGTCTCTGATTGCTCTTCATTAAAGTGAAGCAGTGACTCAGCTGGAGGTCAGCTTGTCCCCTCTGGTGAATCCACAGGCCTTCGAAGGCAGGGGGAGCAAAGAAGGGTTTGAGTGATTTCATTTTCCTAAAGCCCAGAAGAATTTGTTGCATGGTAGTGTTGTGATGGCTATATTTGCACCATACTCTGGAGTCATGCAGATTTTTAGCTTAGAAACCCATAGAGGCAACAAAACAGCTTCTTACTGGGCAGCAGTACTCTGATACTTTTAATTCTTACCAGGTAAGGAACGCGTACTTTATCAAAAATCTTTGTTCCATGGACAAGATCTGCTGTTCTAGCACAGAGTACAGGACCTGTGCTCGACTGGGACAGTTTTTCTGTTCCTGAGTAACTGTTCCAATACATCTTAAACAGTCAGGATTTGAGCTCAAAAGCTGGGCTTCTCAACAATGTACTCCAGGTATTTCTGAATGTACAGAAGTTTGAGGGGAAAAAAAGCTGACTCCCAAACACTTGTGAAAAAAGAAATGTTTCCCTCACTGGTAAATGTGTTGTCTTGGCAGGAGACTACAGGGTCTTCCGTGATGATGTGGTGTTCTGGGTGACCTTTACTTGTGTAGCCTTGATGATTCCAGTGCTTTTTGTTGGCTGCCCAAGAATTGTAAGTCACTGTGCTGTCACCTCAGAAGGAGGGAGGGAGAAGGGGGTGTCAGACTCCTTGATGCAAAAGGTTGTCCTATAGAATATGTACAGAAAACTTAGCACAGCTTTGTCAAGCTCAGCACAGGGCCAGTTGCAGGCAGTTCATGTTCAGCCCCAATTGTGCTGAATGGTCTAGAAGCAAAGGAATGACTTGTAGTTTTACAAGCAGCATCTACTCAAACCTGCCTTTATTTGACTTGTTCTGTCTTATCAGCTTGGCTGGATAACAGATGTGTGCAGCTGATTTATCACAGAAGAACTGATAAAAATTACAAAATACTTGTCCAGAGAAGCTGTGGCTGCCCCATCCCAGGCAGTGTTCAAGGCCAGGTTGGACAGGGCTTGGAGCAAGCTGGGATAGTGGAAGGTGTCCCTGCCCATGACAAGGGTTTGGAACTGGATAGGCTTTTAGGTCCATTTCAATCCAGGCCATTCCATGATTCTGTGATTCTACTGTCTTAGGGGGGTGGGGAATAAAGAGTGTTAATCAGTCTTCTAAAGCTGTGGTTTTTCTCCCTGTCTAGCTGAACATCCTGGCTTCTGGAATAGTGGGCTCTTACACGGTGATCCTGGCCATTGCTTGTTACGTCTACACAAGCCTTTCTTACATCACCTTAGACCTACTCAGAAGGGTCCTCAACAATTACTTCAGCAGAGCTTACACCAATGTGCCTTTTCAAAAGAATGGTGAGTCCTCCTGAGACTTATTCTCTCTTTAAGGACGAATCACTGCCCCTTTGGTTCTGTTGTTAACTGTGAGCGAGGGCAGGAAGGAGATGGAAGGAGAACACAGTACAGCGTGAGATTTAATGTCCACATGAGAAATTCTAGTCCTTCAAAAGCAATAGAGTAGACTCGAAGGCAGGAGCCTTCCTGCAGTTTGTGACAAAGGCCCTTGTGAAAGGTGCTGCTCAGGCTTGGGCTGGCAGCTTGCTGAGGACTGTGCAGAGTGGGCAGTCAAAGGCCTAATACAGGGAAAAGACTGTTCCCAGCTCCTTATGTGTCCTGGTCTCTGCATGGAATCACTCTGGGCATCTGATGATATGGGGATGATACTTCATTCTTTTCTGTCACTAAACTGGTTCAGTGTTTTTGCTTGGGAAAGCAAGGGATGTTCTGCTTTGCTACCGAAATCTGTTTCTCTTTTTCCAGACTTCATCGTCCTGTCAGTGTGGGCAATGCTGGCCCTCAGCGGGGTCACTGTGCAGCTGCGCCGGGAGAGGAGCGAGGTGCCCTTCCCACCACATCCCTATCTCACCTGGAAGAGGGAAAGGGAGCGTAGAAGCACCAATGTCTTAGACCCCAGCCATCATATCCCTCCCCTGAGAGAGAGGATCCACAACAAGCTGCTGCATATCAAAGAGTTCTTCCAGAAAGACCAGCCAGCCGGGGAGAGAACTCCACTGCTTCTGTAACTTGCCAAATAACTGGTGGGAATGGAGAGGGAGGATTTAGGAATGGTGAGATGATTACCAGCAACCAGCCAGTGGTGCAGGATTTACCACTGCTAATTTGTCCTGCTGAATAAGAGATTGCTGCTTGCCCAACTTGGCAGAGCAGTTACCTGTCCAGTACACTACATACTGTTTGTGACTCCTCTGTGGCACACTCTGCCTGCTGCAACCTGCTTGTGTCCAGCTGTGGAATTCTGTACTTGTGGTCAAGGACAGGCATTGATCCCGTGGGGTCTACTTTGCTCTTTGGGTACATGAAATATCAACCAGGCCTTGGAAAGCAACCTGCTGTTCGTTCCCTTCATGTGGAAATGTCTGCTGAGGCAGTGCCCAACTTGCTCCCAAGGGTGGGCAGCCTGTCCAGCTGAGGGGAGGGACAAGGACTGGGCATACAAGGCGTTCTTCCAGCAGGAACTGAGAATCTCCTCCTAAAACAGGTACAAAACGTGTGGCTGCAGACACACTGGTTTCCAAGAAGTGTTACTGAACCTTGCAAGCTGAACTGAGTGACTTGAACTGAAACTGCACTGAGTTAACTGTTGTACATGTGCACTGTGGGGCTCGGGAAGGGGACTGGTCTGAGACAAGACTTTTTCCTTCACTGTTGGGTGGTTCTGTAGCAAGCTGGTCATCTGGTCTCTGTACAGAGATGGCTGCTAAGAGAACACAAGAGGTTTGTCTCTCTGTTTGCTTTCTGAACAGCCTGTGTCTTGTTTCTGCTCTGCTATAGTATCTTTTTTGATGGTGCTGTCATAAAAGAAAAAAGTAAATAAGCTCTTTGTAGCCAATGGTAATTTTTTTCCCTGGAGTTGGCTGAAACACTAATTCTTTATTTTTAGTCATCTTTTAATTTTACCTTTAAGGGGTGAAAACAGCATTTAGCTAGCAAGATACTAACCAGGAATCTTGCTGACTGAATGTGTTCCTTACCTATTTGAATTGCATCTGCCCAAAGCAGAATGTAGTATAAAAACAGATGAGGAACCAATCTCCTGTGATGGCTTTATCGTCTTCCTTAAACCCCAAGAGCCATTTTCAAAATGTCAACTGGAGCAATGTGTTTTTGGCTTATCTCAAGGAGACCTGAAGGTGTTTTACCTGTGCTTGTCCCTTGACCCCATCCTGGTCTCCACTGGGGGGAGACCACTGTCTGTCATGCACTGGAGGATGGCTCAAGTCTCACAACCTGTACCTTGGCACAGGCTATGGTGACTCTTCCTCCTTCTCCCTGTGTCTGAACCTTCAGTGAGGGCAGCCAAGTGCACGGTCCTGCCTGTATGAGGTGAGTGGCTGCTCAGCTGCCTGCATGGAGCCTCCATGAGGGAATTCCCCAGGCGTGGAGGCTTAAGCTCTCAGCCACCACTTTAAATTCTTGGTAGGAAATCTATAAGAAACAGCTCTTCCTGATGAAACTGGCAAAAGAACTTTTTCTGGGAACTTAGTTAAAACACCCTGGCATAGACAGGAATGAATGACTTTTAAATGGCTTTTCTTTAAGGAGAGCTCAAAGACAGTGTCTGACGTGACTGAACCCTTCTGATGTTTAGAGACAAATCCCATCATTGCTCGGAGCTGTACCATCTGCCTCAAACAGCAAAGCAAGGCTGAAGTCCTGCAGTTTGGGTCTTGTTTCCCTGTGCTGTTGTGTGGCACATGGGGTAAACAAGGAGCTCTTCCCTGGGTCTCTGCCCATCCTCCCTGCACTGATTCTGAGCACGTCTCTGCCATGTGTAATGGCAAGCAGCAAACCCTTCTGTGGTATAGAAATGCTCTTAAACTGTTTACCTTGGTGGGTTTTTATAACTGCTGCGATTAACATTGTGCAAGAAACAAGTCTAATTTTCTATATCTTTTATAATAAAGTTGTCTTTTCAACGATACTTTTGCAGTTTAGCCTCTGCCTTTTATCTTGTAGGGAGAGTTTGCTTTGAAAAATTTTTTCTGACCGAGGGCTGGAGTGGGGGAGCTTGGCTGGCGTTGCAGTGACACCCAGAGGCTGAGAGTGTGCCGTGTGCTCTGTGCAGCCACCGAGGGAAGTGCATGGTCCAGAGAGGCTTTTTTTGAGAGCTTTGTTGGATGAGGCTCTAGAGAACAAAGGAATGGTTGTCATCCCCTTCTTGCCTGAAAACTGGTCTGCAAGATCACACAGGAATCTTCTAGCAGAAGTGGGCTTTGAACTTTTTTTTATGAGATCCTGACTTGGAGATTGTTTCCTTTTTTTTAGTTCTGCCAAGAGATGATTCAGGAATTTTCTTCCATAATCCCTAAGCCACAGTGAGTAACAGTGGTGATGATCAGAATACATGAACTGATCCATTGCAGTGTTGAAGGGGTATTTTCAAGGCTTTTTCTGTGTACCCCTTGAGGTCCAGGGTGAGATCTGTTTAAGGTCTCTTTAAGGGCCCTTCCAGCACCAACCCTTCTATGATTCTCTGGTTCCCTTCTGTCCTTGCCTTGAGCTGTCCTTGATCTGGAAAGGCTTCCAAAAAAAGAGAGAAGTCCTCCAGAGAAATCAGTAGGCTCCATCTCAATGTGCATTTTTCACTGAGCCTTGGAACTTTTCATCTTTCTGCCTTGTGACCCGTCTGCAGTGATCTTGGCAGTGTTTTTTGGGGCAAGCTTTAATGGAATTTTGGTTCCTGATTGGTTTATCCAGTGAAGAGTCAGTGTAAGAAAAACTGAGCCTTTGGGTATGCAAGGTGAGTATTGTGTTAGGTTATTGTGTCCTGACTCAGGAGCTGGAATGCATTGATATATTCACATATCCAGATGTGTTTGGTTTTTGCCAATATCCATCTAGTTGTCCTCCTCTCCCATGTCCTGGATTAGCAGGCTCTGGTGTCTGAGTTTTCTCTGGAGACAACAGCTCCTGTAACATTTGTGTGTTCAACAGATGCTTGTTGTTTATAATATTTATTTTGTTGTTCTCAGAGCCTGTCTGCTCTAGTCCCCAGCCCCAGGCAGCCAGTGACTCCTGCTGAGCATGAAGGGCTTTGTGCTTCCTTGCACACTGGGAGAAGTCAACTTCAAACCAGAGCAATGAATGAGCTCGTTTTGGGGGCAAGAGGGAGTGGCAGGAATGAGGATTGTGTAGAACTTCCCTGCCTGCTTCAGAACTAGATCTTCACAAGGCTGCCTCGTCAGAAAAAGCACCAGTTCCAACTTTTCCATCTAATCTGGTGTAACAACAGATTATCTAATATGCTCAAAATGAGCTGGATTCGATTTTTTTTTTTATTCTGAATGCTGAGGGTGAGGGGGAAAGCCATTTGCAGGAAGCAAAGAAGCACAGATAGAGACTTGTAGGAGGCAGCTGCTGTTTGCTTAGCCAGGAATGTAGTAAGTTGCAGATGATGAGTCATTTAGAAATTTGTTTACTATGTTCCTGAGCATAGTATTGGAAAAGGGAAGGTGCTGATCACCCTGCATCCACTGGTGTGCTGTGTTGAGCTTCCAAGAACTGACTTCTCAAAAACAGCTCTACTGCTGCTCACTGGTGGAAGAGCCAGCCTCAGGTGTATGGATTGGGGGTTTTCTGGTGCTGAGAACACTGCAGAGAAATCACTGTCTGCCAGTCTTCAAAAAAGTAAACCTTCACCTTGGGAAATGGAAAGAGTCTGCAGCTGGAGTTGGTGGGTTTGCCCTGTGCCTGCTCTCTGGCTGGTGCCTGAGGAGTGCTGCCAGCACGTACTTCTTCCAAGACTGCAGTGAGGAAGTTTCTCTCCTTGCTGAGCAGTTGGTTAAGGCAGTTGTCAGGTGCGTTTTTTTCTGAATGTGGGAAATAAGGATATTCCCTGATACAAGGGCCACACTGGCTCACAATGTCTGGGGCCAGGAAGGTGGTTCCAGGCAGCAGGACCTCAGTCCCTCCTCCCACACAGCTCCCCAGTTATGCTAAATGGGTCCAGAAGCAAAGGAATCATTTGTAGTTTTACATGGAGCATCCACTCAAACCTGCATTTAGTTTTCTTGTCCTGTCTTATCAGCTTGGCTGGATAACAGATGTGTGCATCTGGTAAGAACTGATAAAAGTTACAAAATACTTGTCCAGAGAAGCTGTGGCTGCCCCATCCCAGGCAGTGTTCAAGGCCAGGTTGGACAGGGCTTGGAGCAAGCTGGGATAGTGGAAGGTGTCCCCGCCCAGGACAGGAGGTGGCACTGGAGGAGCTGTAAGGCCTCACCTTCCCTCCGCCCTCATGCTGTGAGCAGCACCACAGTGCTCACCTGGCCAAAGTGACCGCCGGTCGTGCTACAGGCACTCAGACTCCAGGCTCTCCAAAAAGAACAACTTCAAGTTTTACACTCAGCAGCAGACTTAGAAATTCCTCTTTTAACCAGAAAAAGTGCTTAAGCAAACTCCCTAAGCCAATGTAAATTTCATTTGGGCATTTACACATGTAAATTACATTAACATGTAATTCTGCATGAAAACAGTGCCATTAGTTCTGTATTTTAACAGCCTTCTAATCCCATGTGTTTGTTAAAAAGTCAAGGCTGTTCAAAGCTCTTAGTTGTACAAACCAGCCCAGTTTAGTTTGTCTGCCCTCAGCTGAACAGCTGCCACACAGAACAATTGTGGTTACTTTCTTTTTTATCTCAAGCTCACGTCAGAGCCAGTACCTTGCTTTAGTCATGGAGACATCCATGTTTTCAGTCAACTTTATTGATAAAATAAGTTTACTGTACAGTACACAATTCTAGCCATAAATCCTTTTCAAGCCATCTGCATTACAAAAATAACGGGTATGCAATGAAAAATAGTCACTCCACACACTGTGAAGGCTCTTTAAAATCCTAAAGTGATCAGGGCACGGGAATGAAAGGGGAGGCGTATCAAATGTGAAAACTAGGAGTAGATAAATTAAGTCACATTTTTTTTAAATTTACAAAAATAAACACTAATCAAACATTATTTCATAATAGAGCAACCTCAAAGTACTTGCCACAAACCAACAACCCTCTCCTGTATTTGGAAGCCAAACCAGATGTCAGCCGTGAAGCTGAATTCAGCATCAAATGGATAGAAATGCCTCTTGACACCAGTGCATGGCTGAAAAGATGCTTCTAGAAACAAGAACTTCAACAACTGAACCCAAAATTCCTTCTAAGTTTGCAACAACAGAACACTCCAGTGAAAAAAGATGTTGCTTCTGCTAAGTCAGCAGCTTGCAAGCCACAGCAAAAATGCAAAATCTAAATTAGAGAAGCACTGGTGAATCTTTACAGATAATATAAAAGCAGACAAGAATATTCTGTGCTAGAGCTGAAGCGTTGCCCCAGAATTTCCCCTCGGCTGTTTCACAAGTCTGGAAATGGCCGTAACTTTTTTTCCATGCATGTGAATGATCTCAGTGTGTTCTTAAGCCTAGCAAGAAGCCAAAGTGCTCTGCAGAGAAGCAGCAGCTTCTCCATTTCTAAAGCATGCTGTGAGAATATGGAGACCTGATTTACCTGTCCTTTCTACATGTGTATTAGTTCACTGAAAACAAGCATTTACTGCCTGCTAATGCTCCTTTCTCACTTATTTCCTCTTAAAAGCACCAGGGGAAGAAGCAGTAACAGAGAACTGAACAAAGATACTGAGCTGCTCCTAAGTGAGTTCAGTGCCACTGAAAGCTCCCCCTTAGGCCTGTGGAACATTTACCTCAAGCTCAGAGAAGCTGTGCTGACACAGGAAGCTGTATTGAAGCTGGCACACTTGGAAGTGTTGGATACTTTTTTCCTTCTGTGTTGTCACTGAAAATCAAACTTAAGTAGTGGTTGATTTCAGGATAGCTCAGCTCGTGTTGCTTGGTGGGTTATTGAACACCCAGAATATGAAACTGTGGGTGGCAGCTGAAGTTGCACAGTTTTCTGTAGCTGACAGCTTTCACTCTGCTTAACTCACTTTAAAACTTTCTTGATGATTAGTTAGTACTGGAGAAAGGAAAATTAAGAGTATTAATTGCAGGCTGCCAACTCTGCCATGAAGCTGCTTCCTCCTTCTTCCACCCTCCCTTTCTGCTGCCACTGCTTTTATGCTTTCCAGTTGCCATTCCCCATTTAGGAAGTTTGGCCAGACAACTGGAGAAGATATGGGACTCATGTGGCTTCTTACTGAAAGAGAACTGTGCTGGATTTCCTCTCCTAAAGGTGAAAGCTGAGGCAGAATTGTATTGCTACCTGTATTCCTGAGAACAACGAAGTGGGAGCAGCTCTTTCCATGTTCTCACAATACAATTCAGTGCACATATTTGAAAGACTCTTGTTTCATTTAAAAACTCCAAACTATTGACAGCGTTCCTTATGTTTAAAAACTGGCCTTGTATTTGAAAGCGATACCTCAAGGCTAAATGACAGAAATCCTTCAATTTTATGCTGCCTGTGTGCCCCTCCCAGTAAAGAGGTTTTTTGCAAAATAAGAATTTATTAAAACCAAAACAAAAGGAAAAAAATGCTATGTGGATCATGCACAAAAGCATATTCATAAGTAACTACTTTCTAAGGCAGAAATCAGACTTGAAATCTTACCTTTATTATCTAAGAGTTGCACTGAACTTTGTATGAGCAATAATTTATATAAATTACTTGAAATCTCACCTTTCATCTGTAAAACGAGTTCATATAAAAAGAATCTGCAATTCAGCAAGTGCATTAATCCATTTCCTGCTGAGGTTAGATCTATGGCAATCAATCTGTCACTGAGGGTGTTGCAGAATACCAGCTGAATTTACGTTACACAGTCTAAAAGCCACTGAGCTGGAGTTGGATGCATTCTCTTGCTGGTGCCCTATTCAGTAACAAGTGCTTGACCAGTGCCCCCTGATGCTTCATTGGTTTAAGTGTGCAACTGAAGCTTGCCGATTCCCAGAGTCCTTAGCTTTTCCTCAGGCTCAGATCACTGCTTGTCACTAATCCTGACAGGGACGTGCTCTCTGATGCATCCTCCTTCTTGAGGTTCAGAAACGATTCTCTAGTGATTTGAAGAATTTCTCTCAAGCCTTTGTTTTCTTGCTAAAACCAGGGAGAGAAAAACATATTAACAGGACTCCAGAACGAAGTCAGAGTAACTGTTAAAACCTCCCCCCTACTCCAAACTAATGCATATGGAGTAAAACACTAATTTGAAATCAGTGCTGTGTCATCTTCTCCAAGGGAGCACATGAGGTTTCTGACCCTCCTGCTCTCTTGGATGGGCTTTAAGCATCCCCTCCTTGAAATTCAGCTGTAGTGGTGCTTCTCCTGCTCCAGCAAGGCAAGGGTAACACAACAGCAGTGAGTGACTAGGACAGTAACTCCATAAAACACGGGGGAGGATCATTGCTCCCTTTAATATCCGTGTTTCTGCAGCTTTCTCCTCACCTCGAGCTGGGTGATGCGCTCCTGCTCCTTGCAGCCGTGCCTTTCATCCACCTCAATGGCTTTTCTCATTACTGCTGCCATCTCTGTAATTTGGTCCACGTGCACTTGCAGCTCCTGAGATAGAATATTTAGTAATATCTTAGTGATATATTTTCTGCCTTATTAAAAAAAGCAAAGCATTAAATGTGGTTTAGCTGCTGTGACCTTTTTATCACAGACCTCAGTTTTGGAGAACTAATTTACAGTGTGGGCAGCCACAGTGGTCCTGTTTATTTAAATAAACCTGTTTTGCCCCACAGTGATCTCTCTCACTGGAATTTGACAGAAGCCTAACCAACTGTGATCCCTGGCCTCCAAATGGCTACAAGTTGGTGCTGTTCTTCCCTGACCAGGCCCCCTTTTGCAGCAGGAACTGATGTGTGTTATTTTGGATATGCAAAACTCTCCACTCCTGTGAGAACAGCATGGAAAGACACATTCTTTAGACACATTCTTTCCAGGTGTTTGAAACCTGATCTCCAGTACCAGCCCATGAACAGAAATTTCTCTCTAAAAAAGAACAGGTGCAGTGATCATCTTTACTATGTCATATATTACAGAACTCAAACCTGTCTTCCACTCTCTATTTTAGACACTTTTGCTTGACTCCACCTCCAATTCCAGCTTATCTGGGCTCTGGACTTTAAAGGTTCAGGAGGAAGGGCCACTGCTGCCTTTCCCTCCAATGCTGCACGAGGAGCCTGTGCCCCTCTGGAATTCACTGCTGCTCAGTTAAGCCAAACAGTTTAAAGCTATTTCCAACAGCTTTCATTTTTCAACTTGTCTTTTATTCCAAATCTGCTGTGATGCCAATCTAGTTGTGCCTGACCTGGCCTTTGGACAAAATCCACAATATTTTTTGGCTAGTATCAGGAAAAGCAGGACAGGAGGGCTGAAATGAAGGACAGCAGAGCCTAAAGCTAAATCCCACTTATAAATGATGTCTTTGATGGGAGATCTATACAGCTGGCAGATGATCACCTTGCCTTTAAACTACCACAAAGAACTGCCTCAGCTGGAATCATAAACTTATCTGACCAGAACAAATACCCTTTACTGAAATAAACATCAGCCCTTTCCTCTCTGCCCTTCCAATTGCCCAAGCTATAATTTAGCAGTTGTTAAATACCCACTCTCAATGTGAGGGGGTGGGGAACAGCTTGCTGTAAATCTTTATTTTCTTTTCAGTTTCTAGTGCAGGTGATGACATGAAACATTATTTTTTAAAGAACTCCAAAATGTAGCTTGACAGGAAGCTGTGGTCAGGCAAGGATGCACCCTTGAGAAGGACTGGGTAGGAGCTGTGGGTTTCAGATACACTGCTGTCCTCCCTGCTTCCTGCTTTCACAGCTCATGTGGGCTCTGGATCAATACAACTTCGGGCCTGGTCCAAGGTCACAAAACTGGAAGGCTCTGCTCTGGAAGGCACATGTGGAAAACTTAGATGGGGTAAAACCAGAGAGGGCAATGACAGTGAAAGCCTCTGTGTATCTTTCTCTTTTGTACACATTGGGTTGTTTCTCTCCAAAGAGATAAAAAACCAAAAGGGGCCGCACCCATTTTAGGGCCTTGTTTCAGCTGAACAAATTCAAACAGCATGCTTAAGATCAGGGTCACTGCTACCAACACTATCAAAATACACTGTTGTTCTAGTTAAAGGAAGTGCTTCTTCATCTGCAACAATCAATGCTCTTGTAATAATCTGCAAACAGGCACTAAAATAACAGCTGTCACTTGGGAAAACAGCATTACTGGAACAGGGAGCTTAACTCCTTGGGTATAATGGATTTTTTACTTAACAAGAGTGAAGTATTTAAGAAGTGTTTCAACATTGTTCAATCTTCCTGACTATGAAGTTTGAGCTAGAGAATAAATAATGAAATTCCAGAAATCCTGTGTGTGAGGTTAAGGGTGATAAATCTTTTTCATCAGACATTCATGAAGGAAGAGGTTTAATGAAAATGTTGAAGCCTAAATCTCCTGTTACAATTACATTGTGTTATTTTTTCTTTTTTGTTTCTTTTTCCTGTTTTTCCATTGAAGTGCTCCTAAATCAACTATCACAGTCCATTTCAGGATAGATTTCAATTTACCCTCTTGTGTTGGTTCTCCTGAAGCTGGAGCAGATGCTATACCACATTCTGTTGAAAATTATCTATATCAGATTCTATGTAAAAGACACAGTTCTAATCCAGTAATTTTTTTCATACCAACGGCACTAATTTCACACATAGGATGTTTTAAGCAGACAAGAATCAAATTCTTAAATTCTGTTTTCCCAGTGAGAAGACCCTAATTTGGCTTTGCAAACCTAAGTTAGCTGAGGGCAAAGATTATTAAACACTTAAAACTCATGTTTGTCTACACAGCTGCATTGCTCTAATGATTGTTACACTTTCAATAAAATGTAATACTCTGCTAAAAAACTCCTGTTTCGATCTCTTAGTGACCCAGAATAATGAATTCCCCAAAAAATTAAAAGTCCTTTTGACTATTGAATAAGTGGATGAATCAGAAAACACAAGTATATGTTCAGTTATTTTAAAAATATTAAAATTTTAATTTTTAAAAATTTATTTACAATGCTTAGGGGAAAAAAATTGAACATTGAATTTAAAAAGCTTGTTCCTCTTATGCTCTTTAAGCACAGGTTTATTAATTATTTGTTGGTGTCACAAGCATAAGTTAAAGGTAGTCTAAAAGTCTGACTGTTACTAACCTCTGGCAGTGTAACAGGGCAATTGCCTCAAAGACTGAAGTGAAACAAAAGCAAATTAAGCAAATGCAGTAACAAAATGCTACCTGTTGAAAGTTTTAATAAATGAGAGATGCTGGTAAGGCTGACTTACTCAACTGATAGTCTCGTGTTCGTGTTGCATGGAGTGGATTATAAAAATCAGGACTCGTTAGGAGTACAATAGCACAAAAATTGACATGAAGTGAGCTTTGAATTGATCCAGTACAAACTATGGTGTTAACTACAAAAACAAAGCAAAAAACATCAATGAAGTTTTTACCTTGGAATGTTGCTCTTTTAACTTCATTATTATACCTGGATCATCCTTTTTGCTCGCCATTAGCAACCTAAACATCTGCTCTCTGTACTTGCTCATGATGAGTTCCAGAGCAGACTGATGCTCTTCGAGAGATGTGCGCAGTTCTGCCAACAGAATTTAAAAGGCAGTTAAGAGTTTAACACAGAGAACCAAATCAAAATGCACAAGTATTTCAGCTTGAGAAAACTGAAATGAGCCTGTACTTTAGTGTCCCTACTCCCTGCACCATGAAATCTACACAGGCTCTGCAAATGGCTTTGATGGTGATCAGCCTGGGACAATTCCTGGCCAGTAACAGTCTTTCGTTAGTGTGACTTCGTGTTCAGTGGCTGTGGCTGACAAAAGCCATCTGGAGTGTGGCTGAGCAGCTCTACCCCAGCTGCTAAAAGCCACACTGTACAAAAGGCAGGAAGGAGTTCACAGATCTGTTTTAATCTGCAGCTTGGTAAAACCAGAGTTGAAAAATGCTTCTGTTCAAAATATACTGAGTCAAAGGATAAATAACCTTGAGATGAGGCCAGACTCATCTGAATTGAGATTACTGAATCCTTTGCTGAATTGAACTGTTAGAACACCTAAGGTTTTCCTGGAGGAGCAGTGCATTCCTAGGGTACAGAATTCCAGAAGGAATTATACTTCTCTACTTACACCATAACTTGTCCTGACTGCTCCTATTATTTTCAGCAGTGGTTAAACACTTCTCAAAAAAGATCCCTACAGTGCAGAATTAAGTTCTATTTATCTCCTCACTTGTGTTGGATGTTAGGTAAGAACCAATAAAAGTAATTTTTCCCAAATCTCTCATTTTCTTCATCAGTTCCAGAGGTTGGACTTTAGGAGTCTTGAATTGTATTATGATTGGTTAAACTGACAAACTGAAATTAGAAGAAAACATTTCTTCGACAGTGATGTTTTGAAGAAAAGATCAGTGCTAAAAGTCTCACTATTTCCAGTGGTACAGGCTGGAGCTTGAAAAGGATAAAATATTCAAATTTTACCTTTGTTTTCCTGTTGCAATTCCCTAATCTGTCTGTTTTCCTGCTGGATACCCATCACTAGAGTAGACCGAGGGCGATGTCTTGCTACTTCATTGAGCTCTTGGATTTCTTCCTGGTACTGGTTATTACAAAAACAAATCAACAATGCACAGCACATTTGAGTAACCAAAGGTAGGTATTACTCAGCAGGTCACAAAGCACCAGTTCTATTGTCACTCACAGCCTGTAACCAGGAAGACAATGCTTGCTTTTGAGTAATAATATCAAGAACACACACCAGATGTTGCAGACATCCTGTCCTTTAGAGACACAAAAGCATCACCTTTGTTTCTAAACAAGTTTCACACCTTAGATGTGTGTAGCGCTATTTAACATTCAGTTAATGCAGGCCAAGTTCACCATCAGGCACTAAGACTCATAGTGATGTGGTAAAGACAAACCCTGAGGTATTAATCTCTTGACATTTACTGTGGCTTCCCAAAACCTTAAACCACAAAGCTGTGTGGGTACAAGTCACTAAGGCCCAAGTCAATGGATCCTGACTCCCAACAGATGGGGAAATGTAATACTCTTGATCTGAAGCCATGAAGCCTCTTCATGACTAGTTTTACAGGGCTGAATTGTATGCAGGGTTTTATTATTTTATAGGCCCATTAACATATCTTGGGTTCATTAAAGTGACAGGATGAACTCCCATATGGAAAGTCACAAAGCATCTTTACAAAAACCCAGGAGCTACCTTGTGGAAGTCCCACTCAATCTAACAACATGCCTTGAGCAGCTTAACATCAGAGTAGAAATGAGCACAAAAAAGCCCAAGAGGCTATTTGAAAACCAAAGGAGACAGTGCAAATACGAAGTATTCTGTACAAAAGATAGCATGTCAAAGCCTCTGTATGATTAAATGGGCATGCTGAAATTGTGTAGTATTGCACTGGAGAGCAAAGCAAGAGACACCACAGAGTAATGTGTTAGATACCAAGCCCATTTCTACCAGTGTTCTTTAAATAAACGCTTGTTTTCAATATTTAAACTGGAATAATTGCGAAAATGTTTTCAGTCTCAAACTACATAAACAAGCTATTTTTAGATGAGAGCCAGACCTCTACTGCAACCACCAAGTCTTCATTTCAGGATTACCCCCCCACCACGCTCACTGTGTGCTGGACAGAGGCACCCAGAGGCTGTCAGTGCTGCCCTTCCCAGGAGCAAGCAGGGCTGGAGAGCAGACCTGTTTCATGGCTTCCACCCGCTTGTTGAGCGCCGTGGTCTGTTCGATGAGCGCCTCGGCCGCGCTGTCGTGCTCCCGCAGCCGCTCCACCAGCGCCTTCGCGTCCGCCAGCGCCTTCTCAATCGTGCAGCTCATTTCTGAACACGACAAAGGCAGCAGCGTTGGCACCACAGCACCTGTGCCACAGCACGGCTCCCTCGAGGGCACATCAGCTGCCAGAGGCAGGCACTGAGCACAGGGAAGCTGGCAGTGCCCGTGCTGCTGCCAGAGTGATACAGAAAGTAGAAGAATGTTAAATGAACTCATTCATTTTTAACGCCTTTTTTTTTGTTTTTTTTTTTAAATGTGCCCTCCTAACAGACGTACTTAAGGGTAACTGAGGTGTAAATCCAGCAAAAAAGAGAATGCTGAAGGATTACAGTAGCCCGGAAGATTCTGATGACTTAAATCAGCAGAGAAGGAGCAGCTCGAACTGGCAAAGTAGAGAAAACTGCTCAGGAAGAGTTCAGAAGACGAAAGGCTCATGTTTTGTTCATGTCTATAAATGAACAAGAACATCATTGCATGGAATGGAACTGTGACATTTTCAACAGCACGGAAAAAGACAGCAACTCAATGAAATGAACAACTGCACCCTTAAAACATTTGCCTTCTACCTGCAGACTTGTTTACAGGAATTACAGATTGCCAGAACTGCCAAACTTACAAAATGCTTGTGCCTATTGCCAACAATACTGGCCTTTGCACGACATTTTTTCATATTCATGCTTGGTAGGTTAAGTTTCAAGAGCAAGATTTTTAGCCTATGTTTTTATTTTCTTTTAAGAACTTTACTGAAAAGGCAATCTGTTGAAACTCCTTGAACAGCCTTCAGCAATCAAACAGCAGGGATAGAGGTTCATAAGATTTATGGGCCTTGTTGATACCAGCCTGAATATTTGGTTTAGGAAATGTTCTAAGGAACAGAAAGAATCAACTAAATCCAGTTATTAACCAGGCTATTTGCAAAAATAAAAATTATTGTAAGCATTAAAGACTGAGTCTTTCCTCAGCTACGTGAAAAAAAATCACTTCAGGTTGATTTTCTAACTTTCTCAGGCACCTTCATGAATCGTAGCCCAGGATCTTTAAGCCAAGCTTAGAGAAATCCTCAAACTTGCCTGAACTGAGCTTTTGTCCCTGTCCTAGGTAAGCAGTAGAAGGAAGAATATTTCAAACACTAGACACTAGACATTTTACCTGTGTTTTCTGGGATCAAAAGCATCAGCATTTTGGCATGTGCAGGTTCCCTGTTTATCAGACAGCATTTGCACTTAACTTTCCATAGGATGGATTTGAGATATCCAGGTCTCCAGCAGACTGCTGCACTATCACAGGTAGTTAATTTATTCACTCTGACTTAGCAGTTGGATCCTTTCAAATACGACATGGAAAGGAAACAGACTGCACTGTTTTTAGGGATCTGCTTTTCTTGCTCCTCCTTCCAGTCAGATCTCCTACAGAAATATCCTAGACAAAAGACGACCTTCCACACAAACTGGCTGAACTGCTGCAGAAATTGATTTAGTGAGATCCATGTTGCTGCTGAAGAGCAGCTTTTAACTCAGCTCACAGTCCAGGAATTCTCTGGCCATTATAAACAAAGCCTCTGAGGCCTCTCCATGAGCTGGGAATACATTTGGCATTCACAATGCACTTAACACCTCTGATCATTTGTCCGCATTCACATAAATTTTTAAACGGTGTATGTTTACTATATGCACTTCCTCGTTTTTGTCCCAGCCCAACCACACCAGAGAAAAGGAAGCTTGTTTGTGGCAAAGCCACTGATGTTTTTTTTTCACAGGGAATGTGCTGGGAAAGACAGGAGGAATGCAGCTCCGTAAATTCTGCAGCCACTGTCCCCTGTCAGGCCAGGGCCCAGCTCCAGTTTTCAGGCAGCATTTGTACTGCAAAAAGCAGAATCATTGTTTGTATCATGGTAATTCACAGTGGCCCTAAATCCTGGCTACCTTTTGGACAAGACACTGGTCCTAATCCTTGAAACTTAAAATGCTCTCTGGCTGCCAGTGAAAAACAAAACTTTTGCCTGATCCTGAAACTGAGCTAAACCTCTGAGTCAGCCTGGACATTTAGGGGGTGGAAAAAACCTCCAATTAATCACATATAATTGATTTAAGCAAATTCTTATCATATATTATTTTTTATGAGCATGACTGTGGGAGCTGAAGTTAATGATTCCTGAGCCCTGCCCTACCAGAGGTGCTCAGCTGCACAGATGCTCGTTAGCGCAACCTTGTCAACAGGTAGCAGAGCACCAACTCACCCCAGCAACGCTCCTGCACACTGTCACTTCCTGCTATTTGCTAATGGCTTTCATTACCAAATTAAGCACCAAAAAACAACACCGAAGGTCTCTGTGCGACCACCGCTTTCTCCGAACTTTCTGCCTCTTTCTTTTTTTATCCTTAATGGAAGCCACGTTTTCCCACAGCCTGTGGGTTTTGTTACCACGGAGACCAGTTAGGCAGCGCTAAGCCAGAATGCAATTTCCAAGGAATTCCAAGGCTGGTGCAAAGGTCCCGGCGTGACAGAAACATACCGGGGGTGTCACCGCCGCACTCCCGGTGTGACAGGAGCATCCCGGGGATGTCACCGCCGCACTCCCGGTGCGACAGATCCCGGGGTGTCCCCTCCGCACTCTAGGTGGGACAGGGGCGTCCCGGGGATGTCACTGCGGGAGCGTCGCCTCCTGCCCCAAAACGCGGCGCCACCGCGACGCTGAGGGGCGACACCGGCGCCAGCCGAGACACGTGAGGGGTCCCTGGCCCGCCCCGGCCCGCGGGTCTGAGGCGGGGGCAAGGGGCGTCCTCCTCCCTCACGCCCCTCAAGGCGCCCCGGCCCTGGGGCGTCCCAACGCAAGTCTGACCGCGCTCCCGATTGCCCGGCGGCGGCCACAGCGGCAACGCCCCGCCTTGTCCCCGAACCCCCCCACGGAACTCACTCATGCCCGAGGCTCCGGCCGCGCCGGGGGTGAACCCGGACCGGCCGCGACCGATGTCAAATGGCGGCGTGAGGGGCGGGCGGCGCGTCCCGTCTCCGCCAGGCGGCGCCGTGGGACAGGGGCGGCACCGACCGGGCGCCGCTCTCGCGAGAGGACGTCCCTCCGCGGCCGCCGGCCCCAGATCTCGCGAGAGGACCCCCCGCCCTCCTAGATATCCCGGGCCCTGCAGGTCTGAGCAGGGCTTTGAGTCAAATCTCGGGACTTGTGTCACGTTGTCCATCAGCAGCTCTAGCGGGACACTTAGTATTAAGTAATTGCATTGTGAAGAGGTTTAGATTAGATATGAGGAAGAAATTGTTCCCTGTGAGGGTGCTGAGGCCCTGGCACAGGGTGCCCAGAAAAGCTGTGGCTGCCCCTGGATCCCTGGAAGTGTCCAATGCCAGGCTGAATGAGGCTCTGAGGAACCTGGGATATTGGGAGGTGTCCCTGCCCATGCAGGGGGAACAAATCTGAATGGGCTAATAGGATGACTTCCCAGGCCGGGGCATTGTGGGATTCTGTGATCGTATGCTTGTCTCATTTTTTAAGAAAAAAGGGGGACAGTCCCAAAATGACTGGGCTGTGCGGCTGAGAGCCATCAAGAGCGAAGTCAGCAGTAACTGGGGAAAGTTAATGCCGGCAATCGCAACCACCGACCCCCTCCTAAGAACAGACCCCAGACTCAAATGGAAAGAACTCTGGCCACGCACTAACGACCGTGAGAAGCCAGAGATACACCCAGCAATCAGGGCTGAGTACTGACTAACAGACAGATTACGTAACTTGCGACCCGTGAACGCTCATGCTTCTGTTTCTTAAAATGTATAAACAGCGTGAAGTTTGGGTGACGGGGGAGCGTTTTGCGGGAACGCAGCTGCTCGCTGCCCACTGGAACACAGAACTCCCACACAAACTGGATCCCGCCCCTCAACGTGTGCGTCGCGCGCGGAAATCTCGCGAGAACACGGCGGCCTCCGCCCACCAGGCATCCCGTGCTCTCGCGAGATCGCGGGCTCCTCCCCGTAACCGTGCGGGGAGCGCAGGGACGGGCGGGGCGTCCGCGCCCGGGCGGGATCGGGGTCGAGAGCAGGAGCGGGAACGGGGTCGGTACCGGCCTCGGCATGTCGGGCGAGTAATCGCGGCCGGGCGCTGTGGCCCGGCGAGGTGCAGACAGGGGCCGGGCGCTCCCCTCGGGGGAGCCGCGGTGCCGGCGGCGCCCGTGGCCGCGCGGGGCCCCCGCGGGCTCAGGGGTGGGCGGAGCGGGGGGGGCTCCGGCCGCCTCTCCCACCCCCGCGGGCGCCGGGCTCGCAGGCCGGACCCGGGCCCCGCGCTCCCCGCCGAGCCGCCCGAGGAGGGGGAGCAGAGCGCCGCAGGGACATGGAGGGCGCGCGGCCGGAGGCGCCCGCGCCTGGCCCCGTCTAGGGCGCCCCGCGGGCCTCGTCCCTCCTCCTCCTCGGAGCGGGGCCGCGGCCGCGCCCGGGTGCGGCGAGGAGCGGGACCGGGGCTGCTGCACCACAGGAGGAGCCGGCCCAGGTGAGAAACACTCGCCGTCCCCCGTAAGGCTTTGCAGCGGCGCTGCCCCGGCCTCTCGGGCTCCCTGCCACGCCGAGGGCAGGCTGCGAGTGACACCGGAGGGGCCGCGGTGAGCCCCGGCAGCTGCGACCGAGCACGGGGCCCGTCTCCTTCCCCCCGAGGAAGCCGCCGTCTGGCTTCCGCGATCTTCGTTGCTTTAGTATTTTAGGCTTTTTAAGTTAGCTTTTTTGTATTTTTTGGTTTGTGTATCATGCAATTCAGGAGAAGTCCGTAGAAAAATTAGTCCTTAGGCTAGAAATTGCCGTTTTCGGTGGTGCCCAGCGACAGGACGAGGAGCGGTGGCCATAAACTGAAACACAGGAAGTTCCGCCTCAACATGAGGAAGAACTTCTGTACATGAAAGGTGGCGGAGCCCTGGAGCAGCTGCCTGGAGAGGGAGTGGAGTCCCCTCTAGAGACATTCCAAATTCACGTGGAGACATTACCCGCTCTAGGTCACCCCGTCTTGGCATGGGGTTGGATCTCCGGAGGTTCCTTCCAGCCCAAGTACTCTGTGATTTTTATAATTTCACACTTGGTGTATTGGTCTGTGAGATGTTGAAGTGTAGATGCAACTGTTCGTTTAAAAAGATGTATTTAGCAAAGATAAGATTGAAAATCGGCTTAAAATTCTGACTGTGCTACTTAAAGGTCTTTAAAGTTTCAGCATAAATTATTTTTTTGCACGTTACTTATTTTAGGAAATAAGCTTTAAATAGGAAGCAGTTTGTGTACTTCTTTAAAGTTGGTTTTAAATAGAGAAGTGGGGAGAGTAATACTGTGCATTTTTGTTGTATTTTCAGCAATATAATTCCATCTTTCTCCGTGGTTTTCCTCCTCAGAAAAAGCAGTTTCTTCTGATAAAGAATGTAGACTACTCAATATAGGCTCTAAAACTTGCACGTTTCTAGGATGTGTGTAAATTGCACAGTCAACTTACGGTGTGTTTTGTTTGGTTTATTTTCACCGTGTGCAATTTTTTTCTGCTTTCGATGTCTGTTTCTTTCAGGAAGAAAATGAAAATATTTTCTGAGTCTCACAAAACTGTTTTTGTCGTGGATCACTGCCCCTACATGGCAGAATCATGCAGGCAGCATGTGGAATTCGATATGTTAGTGAAGAACCGCACCCAGGGCATCATTCCTCTGGCACCCATCTCCAAGTCCCTGTGGACTTGCTCAGTGGAGTCATCCATGGAGTACTGTAGAATAATGTATGATATTTTCCCTTTCAAGAAACTGGTAAGTTCTGCCAGCCATGCTGCATGTCATGCTTGCTAGAATAAGGGATGTTTTCATGTTTCTTTTAAGTCTTTAAAAGTCTTTGTGTTGTTTAGAGTAAAGTATCAAATATATTATATCACTTAAAAATTTGTTTCTGCTGCTTATATATATAGTCTTTTAATTGCTTTTAGTAGTATATGAATCTCATTACATATTTAATTTTGGAGTCTTTCATTGCCTTAATGTCACTTTACAAAGAGGAGCTTTAGGGCAACTTAGAGATTTATTATTGTGCTCTCCTGAGCTGTGACGTTACAAAAGCTTGAGTGAGGTATTGTCTCAAGTTGAATTTTGTTGCTAAACACATGTGGTGGCTGTTCATAAGTTTGGAAAATTGGGAGAGCTTCCTGGCACACCCAGCTCCTTGTTTAGAAAAGCTTTTTTTCTTAGTGTTGTTAATTAAATCTTGGTAGATATTTACCCATGATGTACCATGACAGACTTTGGAAACTGATGTGCAGTTTACAGTATCAGATTTTATTTTATTTTGTGGCTATCCTACTGAAAAATATCTAATTCTTAGAATATTAATATTTTGCAAGCGTAATTTGGCGTAGAGAATGATTTTCTGGTGTACAAATATACTTGGAAGTTGTTAATCATATTACTAAGGGGAAAACAATATAACAGGAGTGAGCGATTTTTGTGGATTATTTTGAGTTTGGCTTGTCATTGCACGTTATCTCCAGATTATCAGGAAAAACAAAAGTGCAGTTCATGTTTGTTTAGGTTTGGGGAAGTAAGGCTGTTACCTT
The DNA here is from genome assembly GCA_037013685.1 of Acridotheres tristis. Lineage (NCBI taxonomy): Eukaryota > Metazoa > Chordata > Aves > Passeriformes > Sturnidae > Acridotheres > Acridotheres tristis. Next base: position 65,251,921 of record CM072885.1, read on the forward strand.
AACGTGCTTTTTTGATCCTTGTAGGTGAATTTCATTGTGAGTGATTCTGGGGCTCATGTGTTGAATTCTTGGACTCAAGAAGATCAGAACTTGCAGGAGGTATGATTTGTAACTTCTTTTATTTTGTAGTTCTGACTTTATTGTGAAATAAACATTGTGTTGGATATGAAATAAGTGGTTAATTTCAGCGTTGGTGGATCTAGTCTGAAATTGTTGTATAACAGAATTTCAAGCAGCTGCCTGTGAGCCTGGATTATTCTATAGACAAAATTTAGAAAGAATCTAGTATCTTTAAGTAGAGGCTTAAATATTTAAATAAACATTATGAAGAAATTAGTTATGTATTTCTTCTGTAATTTGGTGCTACTTCTTGAACGTAAATTCCGTTTTAAAATATTTGCATGAAAGGCAAATAACCTATGTTAAATACATTAGTTGTTAATATCCTCTTTATGGTCATGTTGTTTCATACTGAAAAGGCTTATCCTCTAAAAATTTACTTTCCAAGTTCCCATAAAATAAAAGCAGAAGGCAAATAAAAGTGTTAGAATATCTTTCAGGTGTTGCATGTAATTTATTCAGGTCAGGCATTTTTTGTAATAAATGAGAAGATTTAGTCACAATGAATAAATTGAATTGCAGAGGATAATTTAAGGCCGAACGTTTCCCAGAAGGCTGCCAATGATGCTCGTGAATTTTGCTCTTGTGCAGTGTTCATGTTAATTTTAACGTGTTGAAACGCTGATTTCGGAGCCGTGGGAGGTGCCTTTGGGTAACAGCTCTTTGCTCTTTGCTCCCAGCTGATGGCAGCGCTGGCGGCCGTGGGGCCGCCGAACCCGCGGGCAGACCCCGAGTGCTGCAGCATCCTGCACGGGCTGGTGGCCGCCGTCGAGGCGCTCTGCAAGATCACCGAGTACCAGCACGAGGCCCGCACCACGCTCATGGAGAACGCCGAGCGCGTGGGCAACCGGGGCAGGATCATCTGCATCACCAACGCCAAGAGGTGGGCACGGGGGTGTGCAAAAAATTCCACGCATTCCCACGAGGGATGCGGCAGCTTCTTCGCACAGGTCCTTGTTAGAGCACTTCTCACCGTATCAGAGGTTTTGTTTATGGGGTTCTGACAGTAAAAAGCCAAAAGTTTCCAAGGTTTCCTGCTTTGAGTAGAATAGTCAGTGTCTTTGAACAAGAGGATTGATGGTGCAGCCTTAAAAGAAATCCACCATTTCTTTGTAGTGACAGCCATGTTCGGATGCTGGAGGATTGTGTTCAGGAGACCATTCATGAGCACAACAAGCTTGCAGCTAACTCTGACCAGTGAGTACACTTTTTACGAAGTTTGTTGTATCCTCTAGGAAATATGGATGTATTTCTGCCACAAAACTCACTCTAATGAACTATTTGAATGAATGTCTGTGTGAAGTAGAAGGTGGTAAATCATGATACTGTTGGCTGAGAGCTGGTGTATAATCATTTTCTTTCCAGTTAGATCCTTTGTGGGACAGGATTTCTTTAGCTTGTTGCCTTCTACATCTGCTCCAAAATGAGCCACATAACGGTGCCTTGTTGCACATTGTGTTTTTAATCAATTAATTCATGTGAAGCAGTTTTTCTTGATAATACTGTGTTACTTTTATGTTCATCTTTCTTTGACTAAAACAGCTGACTTCTTTGGAGTTAGTTTCTAAATGACTGTATTGCTTGGAACTTCCCTTGAGATGAAGGAATCTTGAAATACAGAGTGGGTCTCCTCTGAGAAGTCTTTCTGCACCATATGTTTTGTCTAATTAAACTCTGAAGTGTTTGGCCATGGCTCTATGTTGCCTTGTGAAGTTGTACTAGGTTGACATCCTGTTCCTGGTTGCTCCTTAGGCACTTCAATAGCAGAAGCAGCAATCTCCTATTTTTTCCAGTTTTATGGATGTATAAAGGTTCCTGCCCAAGGTGTTAGGTGTTAAATCCATTATGAAGACAGGGATGTCTCATTCCTGTAGGTAAAGATGTGGTGCAATGTCTCTATCACTCCAAGCATCCAGCCACATCAAGATATCAGCATATATCCCATTACATATCCCATCTCTCTGTGTTTGGGTAGTTGTTTTCATGTTCCCCGGAATCCCCTTACCTACACTTGGAGTCACAAATCCTCTGTAGTGTCAATATTCAGCTGAGTAAAGCTGAACAGGTTGCACCAGTTAGGGACTTACTCCATTGATGTGTCCAAAAAGAAGTACAGCACGATAGCATCTGAAGAGCAAGAAGTGTTAGGCTTTTATTTTTATTCTGGTGAGAACTTATTTTGAAGTCTGTGCTTTTGAAAATCATCTGTAACCTAGTTTTTGCAGCATTCTTTCAGAAACAGGCTGTTGTTAACATATGTTATGATTCTGTGTTCTAGATATCAGAATTAATTTAATTTTAGGAGATAGTCTGCCACACTGTAGACTAAGAAAATGTTTTTATTTCTAAGTCTAATGCAGATCCAGAAATGTGAACTGGTGTTAATCCACACATACCCAGTTGGTGAAGACAGCCTTGTTTCAGATCGTCCTAAAAAAGAGGTGAGGAGTTAAAATGAGAACTTATCCCAGGATTAGGAACCATGTCAGACTGAAAATAGTGCAAATTATTCTCAGTTGTTCAGTAGCAAAAGCACATGTGGTGGTTGTTTGAAACTGAATACATACAAAATATCTGTAATATATTCTGCTATTCAGCAGTCTGCTCTGCATTTTAATGTGCTGTCTGTAAGAAAAGACACCAGAAAAATGTCTTCACATGAAAAGCATGTAGTGCTGCATATTATTTAATATATGAAAAGGACTATAAAGGGCTGCCTTCCTGTGATTCATTTCTACAGGACTCTGCTGTAGTTGTGCTGAGAATTGTGAATTCAAGATAACAAATTGACTGCTTCCCTCTCTAAGGCAGTCACTGGGTTTGGGTCTTTGGATTTTTTTTTTTATTGGTTTGGGTTCTTATTTTGGGTTTTTGGGGGATTGTTGTTGTAGCTTTTGTTGTGTGTTTTTAAAATTTTTGTTTTGGTTTTGAGCCTCAACTCAATGTTCTTGTTGGCTAGGGAAAAATCAAATGCATCTTCTAGCTTGTGTTTATGTGCCTTGTGTATATAAGTGCATATGATGCCCTTACAAGTAGACATCTAAAAATTACTTTGCTACTGTTACTCAGCAGGTAAAGGAATGAAAAGCTGGGCCCAGAGCTGCTGTTAAGATTTATTCCCCATGTTGTGATACTACTTTTTCCCTATTAACAATTACTGACTCAAATCTTTTAGCACACTTCTAATTTTTTTTTTAACCATTTGTAAGAACTGCATCTATAGCACTTTGCATAAGCTCAGAATTCAGAATGAAAATAATTTTTGCTTCTTCTTGGTAGTTTCCCCTGGTGTGGGTTTTTGAGTGGTAGTTTTAGGAGTATAAATGCTTATTTGAGAGTTGAACAAATTACTCTGTTGAATGATGCCACAACCTAAACCACGACTTCCATATATCAATTTATTTCAGCTCTCTCCTGTGTTAACCAGTGAAGTGCACAGTGTCCGTGCAGGGAGGCACCTGGCTACAAAACTGAATCTTTTAGTGCAGCAACACTTTGATCTGGCTTCAACCACAATAACTAACATCCCTATGAAGGTAATACTGTGTCTACAGCTCTGTGTTAACCAGCTGCATCACTTCTAAATTTGTTTGAAAACTTTTGATGTTTATTTTAATTGAATTTTTACATTGCTTTTCTCTCCATATCATATTTTCTGTTTTGTTTTTTTTTTTTATTAGCCCACATTCAATGTCTGTGATCAGGTTAGTAAAAATAAAGAAGGGGAAAAAAGTAAAGAAGGATCACAGAACAAAATGTTGTATTGCTGAATCTCAATTTTTGATGTAGCAATACAAATATTATTTCAGTTCTGTTTGTATTACTTTGTATAAATACAGTCTTGTTTATCTCAGATCAATTTGTCTGTGATTCTTTTGTCTTTTTCTAGTTGTGTTTAGATATTCTTGACCCTTGTGCATTATAGTGGCATAGTGAGCCTCTTTTTCCTCTGTTTCTTTATCATGCCCACCCAACATAAAGGTGTTTGTAACGAAAAACTGCTTTTTACCAAGGGTTTTCTACTCTGAACATCCATAAACGTGAAATGGGGACATGATATACCTAATTAAGAAAGATAATTCAATTAAGCATCTTGTGGTAGAAGTTATGTCCATATTTTTAAAATTTTTGCTACTTGGAGGGAAATTAGTGCAGTTTAGAATGTCAGGTGTTGACAATAATTTTCTGATCAGGCAGCAAGAGACAGTTGAGACAGTGTCAGTATTCAAACAAAAAAAGAGCCATGGACAGGTAACCTTCATGATTTAAAAAATTCATTAAGTTGTAAGACTTACATTAAGTAAGTCAAACATTAATTGCATCTTTGAAAGCTAGCAATATTGTATTTATTTTGTAAGTTAAAACATGATATCAAAATAATTTTCATAGTTTTTATGAGAGTTTGACATGGGTCATGGCATAAATGTGACTTGAGTTTGCAAATACCTTGTCTGTAACTTTCTGACCTGTGTGCTGCTGGTGTGCCTCTCCCTTCTGCCTTTGTCCTTAGAGTAATATACTATGTTGGGTTCTCTGTGGTTTTTTCCTTTTTTTCCCTTTTCTTTTTAAACTTGGAGTAAATTATCAGAGTTACTGTTGTTATGTTTTTGCTGATCCTCTGCAGCTCTTTAAAGATGCAGTGTTCTCTTAAGAAAAATCCTTTTTTTTATTTATAAACTTGCAGCTGCAATTGCACTTCTTATCTTAAGCTTAAGGAATACTAAGTTAAAAATACGGGTTTTGTTTTGAATTCTTGATTTTTGGTTATGAAAAGTAATTGTCACTCTGCCCTGCAGTGAGCTGTTGTTGCTGCTCAGAAAGTTGTAACTGCTGGTGTTTATGTAACATTTTGTAGGCTTCCTTAACTTCACTAATTGAAACAAGGTAGTTTAGCCTAATTTTTACCTGTATTTGATGCTCTGCACCCTGTCACGATGCTTGTATAACAAAGAATAGGATTTCAAAACAGAAAATAAGAGGAAAAGCAGTTGGCTGCATCTTTAAACTGCTCAGAGAGCAAAGTTTCCTCAATATTGCAATCCCTTTGTTGTCTGAGGCACTTGGAGACTTGTAGTTTTCTGAAAGGCAAATGTAGAATCATTCATTTATGAGAATGGTCATCTTCAGCTAAAGTAATTCTATTTCTGTCTGCCTTTCTCTTTTGAAGGAAGAACAACATGCTAACACATCAGCCAACTATGATGTGGAACTGCTTCATCACAAAGAGGCACATGTGGATTTTTTAAAGAGTGGTAAGTAGGAATGGCCTCTGAAGGTGGCTTTTGATCAGCCTCTCTGGGAGTATTGACAAAAAAAGATTGTGAGCTTCAAATGCATGTAAATTTCAGGCTCAAGTAGTGAATATTTCAGTTATTCCTTACAACCCAAGTAACTTCATTTGTAGTGTTGGCATTGGGATTTTACTCATTATTGATATATTATAACACAGCGATGAGAAAACAGATCAAATTCACATGTGTTCAGGATGTTGCTGTGAGATTTGAAGGGCATGTCAGCTTCTTATTGAGATATAAAAAATAGGTGAGAGACCCCCTGTGCAGGGTGTCTTTACAAAATCAAGTCACTCTCGTGGCTATTTGTGCAAAATTATGCCTTGCACAATGGAAATTTTTTAGGTAATAATAATTGGCATCACTTACATCCCACAGGCCTGTTCATGACAATAATTGCTTTGGAAAAAACAAGACTTGTTTGGCTGTGGAGCTTTTTTGTTGTATTTGAAATGCCTACAATCTTTTTTTTGTAAATCTGGAGTTATTACCTAATATTCCTCCAAGGTGAATTTTTAATAGCTCAGTCAAAGTTAGAAATGCACAGCACTTAGCCTTTTGCAGAAGTATTTTGTTGAGGAAACTGCCTGGTGTAAAACTTCGTTAAAAATCAGCTTATAACTTCTGTATTAGTAGAATTAAATGTCATATGATCCATAAGAATCCATTTTGGGGAGTTTGTGCTTTTCTTTGAGGAAGAAGAGGTAACTCCTTTGTCATCTCCAAGTGTTGTGCTCTGGATTTTAGGAGAGTGGATGACTAAAGATTGATGAGAAACATGGGGTGTCACAGTAATGACTTTGGTCTCATCTGAACTGGTGTTATGATGTTGAAATCTTAAAGCTTTACTACCAGGGCTCAGAAGCAGTTTTGTAAAACCTGTTGGCTCAAGGAATTAGGTCTGCTAGGAAAACACAAAAGCAAACTCTGACTACATTTCCTCTTCACATTTTTCCCATCAGAACTTTAAGAGGAAAAGATCTCAGAGCCTGTAAATTTTGAGTCCTTTCATTTGTTTGTAAACATGAATTTCAGCTGTAATAGCTCTGGTGCTAGGGAAGCAGGAATTCAGTTATACTGGTCTTATTTCTCTGAAATGTTGTCAAGGTTTTCAGGTTAAATAACTTGTTTTTTAGATATTCTGAGAGAGAATTTCTAAAATTGTTGCAGTTAATTTTAATAATAAAATATTTCCAGTATTTTAATATTTTAATAATGTTTTAAACAATATTTTAATAATATAGCATCTGTGGTCAGTAGAACATATTGAGAGAATTCAGGCTGAATCTGACATAGCAAAGAGATTGGATGATGAGACCAAATATTTCTTTCCCTGAAAAACTAAACTTGTCAAACGTGCCTTTCGATTGGTTTAATTGACTTTGGGAATATAATATGTACAAGAAGCAGTCAGCTCTAGCATTTAAGGGTTCTGATTTCTGTGTAAAAAAGGATATTGTCTTAAAGTTCTGAGCATTTTAGCAGGAAAAAATTGCCTGTTACTGATAGAACTAAACATATGTGGAACTTTCTAATTGTCAAATCAAAAAGTTAGGTATCTAAGTTTTAAATTTAGATTGCATTGTGTCTATGTTCATGTTATATACAATTTTGTACTTTAAAAGCTTGGAGATGTTTTGCTGTAATGAAGAAACTCTGGTTGATCACCCCTCTTTGTGCCTTTCTCTGCAGGTGATAACCACATGAGTGGCAATAGCAGAGAAGGCACATTTAAGGAGACTGTGACACTGAAGTGGTGCACTCCTCGAACCAACAGTGTGGGTAGGTGACACAGAACCTCCAGAACTGCTTGGTAACTTGAACAAATCTGAGTACAGATGGAGAGAAAGACAGGGAAGATGTGAGGTAACATAGGAATTGTGTGGCTGTTCAGCTCATGCCCTCTGTTAACTCACTGAGCCAGCAGGCCAGAAATACAGTAAGGGAAATAAGAGCAGACTGATGGGTCAGTGGAGTAATTCAGGAAATAAAGAATTTTGGGTTTCTGCTGGAAACAGGGCTTGGGAATGTATGAGATCTCAGAGCTGTTGGATTCTTGGGAATCCTGCCAGTAAGGAGATGGTGAAGGGACTTTTAGATTGAGAGGCATCTAGACTTTTTAGTTCTGCTTATTGTGGACTAGCCTTCCCTTCCATTCTTTTATTTTGTGGATTTTTTTTCTTTCTTTGGAATTATACTCAACTTTTCTACTCCTTTATTTTTCAGAATTGCACTATTGCACTGGAGCATACAGAATTTCACCAGTAGATGTAAATAGCAGACCTTCTTCATGCCTTACAAACTTTCTCCTTAATGGTAAATTTGTGTCCTTGGCTAATTATTCAGTGTTACAATGTGTAATTCATTGGAGCACTTAGCACGTTTTGATTTGTATAGCATTAATGTCTGTATACTGTAAAAATACTAATATTTTAACATGTCCTATAAGAGACATATGAGAAAAAAGTTGTTAATGTCCTCAAAGGCAAATGTGTTTTGAAACTTAAAGATGGGAAGAAAGATGTAAAGAAGGAAGAATTATTGAAATGGAGGTTTGTATGTTTGCAAACAAAATGACATTACAAACATCCTTTTAATGGAATGTTTCCTTCAGTCAAGTCATTTGATTGTCTAAACGTGCAGTGGTTTTATTGAACACTATATCCTAGTGTATATTTCTTTAGAGATTATGTAGTAAAAATGTCCTTTGGTTAATAAAAATGATCAGAACCCAAAATAATAGCATATTTCAGAAAAGCATACTCTTTTGATTTTTATTTTTGCTTCCTGATAAAAAGAAACTTATTTTGAGAATGCACCCTTTTATGCTTGGTGTATTTTACTGAAAATAAGACTAAGGCAATTGTATTTCTCTGTCTGAAGAACTGTGTCCGTTTTAAGCATTAGCAAGTGGTATCAGCTGATGCCTTTATACTCAAGAGTTTATTTTACTACTTTTTGAAAGTTGCTTTTAATGAGAGTGGTTCTGCAGCAGGGCCATTTGAATGCCTTATGAATACGTGGTTTTTCCTAAGAATAATATCCTATAGAAAAAATGATTGGTTGGTCTAGGAGAGACCTTTTGATGTTGCTCTGTAAAATGTTAAGGAGCATATACCCCGTTCTGTGTCAAGAAATGAGGAGATGGCAGTTCCTTGTTCAGCTGGGTGAAAATATCACCTTGGTTGGTTCAAATTCTCCTTGGCCAAGCACAAACCTGTATTTATGCAGCTCAGAATTTAAAATTGCAGCACACAGGAATGAATGAATGAATGAATGAATGAATGAATGAAACTGATCTCTCTTCCACCAGGTCGTTCAGTGTTGTTGGAGCAGCCACGCAAGTCTGGCTCAAAAGTCATCAGCCACATGCTCAGCAGCCACGGTGGGGAGATTTTCCTGCATGTGTTGAGCAGCTCTCGCTCCATTCTGGAAGATCCTCCCTCAATTAGCGAAGGCTGTGGTGGGAGGGTCACTGACTACAGGATCACAGTAAGGGTCTTTCTGTCCTACACTGCTGCTTCTCTCACATGACAACAGATGCAGGGCACTGAATGTGGGAAGGAAATGTTGGAGTGCATTGCATGGTCAAACTTCCTTTGTAATAAATACCTTGATAGATATTTAGTAGAAAAATACTACATTTGTTGACTGTTATGCCTGCTTCATAAAATACTTTGTGTGAAGGAATGCCTCCCTAATGCACTAGGAGTGTTCAAAGTTCTGGTTCTAGAAAAACGTTTTTCTTGGCCGGTTTCTTCTGTGGGTTGGGTACTCATAGGACTATATCATGCTTATTGTCAAATGGTAGATTGCACATGAGTGGTTTGTACAGTAAATAGAAAAGATGAAGTTTACAGCTTTGAACCTTGATATTAGACAATCTGTTGATATGCATTTTGTTTATCATTTATTTTTTTCAACACATCCTTGATATCTTTTGTAAACAAGCAGAAGAAGTTGCTTCTGGAAAAATCTAACTCTTCCCATACATGAAATACCTTGCAGATCTGGAAGTCCTTGTCAAAACCCATACATGAAGTTTACCCCATATTTCTGTGCCCCTGTTTTTGTTGCCCCTGGTTAATGCATGAGAGGCATTGGAGACAGGGCTGTGGTTGGTAGGGTCAGATGTGGTGGTGGGATGGTACAAAGTGATAAGCAAGGCTAAGCTGTTTAGCCCCTTCACTGAAAGTTCCTTTGTTAGAGAAATGCCTAATTGTATCTTGTTTGGTTATCATTAGGATTTTGGTGAATTTATGAGGGAAAACCGATTAACTCCTTTTCTAGAGCCCAGATATAAGATGGATGGAAGTCTTGAAGTTCCATTGGAACGTGCAAAAGATCAGTTAGAGAAACATACTCGTTATTGGCCTATGATTATTTCTCAGACCACCATCTTCAACATGCAAGCTGTAAGTAACCTGGGCTTTGTAAATTTTTGTTCCATTCCTAGATTGTTTCTCCTTGTCACTTGATGAAATACCAGCTCTGTGGGATGATAAATCCCTTGCTGTAAAATCAGTTTATTTTCAGCTTTATTTTTCCTGAAGTAACTCTATTTAATGCAGTTGATTATTTGGATGCTATTTAAATAAAGTGATTTGAACCTGACAGCTCCAGTTCTGCTGGGTGAAGAAAGTACCTGCTTAGAGTTAAACTAAACTGAAGATAAGAGGGTGGGGTTTTGTTGTGTGTTGTTTCATTGCCTTTAATTTTTTTCTCCCTGTTGCTCTCTTGTGACATGCACACATTTTCTTGTTGTTCATTTCTGCTTTGTCTTGCAGGTAGTGCCATTAGCCAGTGTGATTGTAAAGGAAGCAATGACTGATGAGGATGTGCTGAACTGTCAAAAAACGATATACAATTTGGTAGACATGGAGAGAAAGAACGATCCACTGCCAATTTCAACAGTTGGTACCAGAGGAAAGGGTCCAAAAAGGTTACATGCATATCTCTTTGTTGATGCTGGACTATTTTCAGAAATAATCTGTTGACAATGTTTTCATACCAAATTTTTACAATATAGCTAAAAGTAATACATAGTGAACTAAATGCTGTATCTGCACAATCCAAATGCTGTGAGTGCTTCACCTGTATCATTTAGGGGCTATAGCAGTGCTGATTCTGCTGTATGCTAGGGAAAAAAACTGTAATTTTATTACCTAAGGATTTAAGTATGTTAAAAATACGAAATCAAAGATAGTTATCTAGCAAAGGTAAGAAATTGATACAAATTGGACAGGTAAAGTGGAATAATTTCAAATTAATAAAAAGGAAAACTTAAATATATTATAAATGAACGGTGCTTTAAAATTCGGCAGTATTAGAATCCTTTTCGAACAGTTATTTAAAATATGGGATACTTCTTTAAAATAAGCACAGATTATTCTGATCCCTTAATCACTGGGATGTGTTCCTTCTATTTCCAAGAATTGCTTGAAAAGAAATTCAGCTCCTGATTTGCCTACGTGACCGGGAGTTATTGACAGTAGTGTGGTGCAATACTTTCTTACTGTTTTAACCCAAATAATGTAACAATTAATTTGTATGTCAGTAGATGGGTGGCCCTCTGACATTGCATAATTAGCGAGCACCTGAGAGATTTCACAAGTGCCTTTTGGCAGTGAGATCTTGTGGAACAATATGATTTCAATGGACATGATCCAGTTCAGTTTAAACTGCACTGTGGGTGTTAAGTGGGAAGTGTTCAAGCATGGAGTAATCTCAGGTGGAGAAACCTCCGTTACAGGAGGACAGATGATCTCTTTGGAGTTCTTTTTTGTTTTGGGGGTTCTGTTTTGTTTCTTAAGGTCTGCATTCATTCAGTCAGTAGTGTAATGATTAATTTTTGGTGATCCTAAAAACGTGCTGTGTTTTTCCTGGCCTTTCCAGAGATGAGCAGTACCGCATTATGTGGAACGAGCTGGAGACCCTTGTGCGAGCACACATCAACAACTCTGACAAACACCAGCGAGTCCTCGAGTGTCTCATGGCGTGCAGGAGCAAACCCCCAGAGGAGGAGGAGCGCAAGAAACGAGGCAGGAAGAGAGAAGACAAAGAGGACAAGTCAGAGAAGTTGGGCAAAGACTACGAATCAGATAAGCCATGGCAGGAATCAGAAAGGTACATTTTCTGAAGTGAATTCAAACTGTCGCATAACTTTTGTTCTTTGTTGTTGACCACTTAGCCGGGTGTTTTAGCTTGAGGAGTTCCTGCTGTTGGATTCTATCATAACCACACCACCTATTAGATACTAAACTGCCTTATGGAAATCTAAAGCATGGCTGAAAATGTGGGACAAGCAGTTGTTTTCTTTTAAGCTGTAAATAGTTCAGTGCTCAGGTTGATGAAACAACCCAGCTTGATTTGGCTCCTCTCTTCAGATGAACATCAGGATTAATGTCCATTTACCTCCTGTCTGTAATTCATGTTGTTACTGTAGCTTGTCCAAGTGGCAAGCACCTGTCAGTCTGTTCTGTAGTCTTTCTTTGAAACTACTCTCTACAGAGATCAAAAAACCTCATGGTAATAATCTTAATTTGTGTGTTTTGTGCATGCTGGGGTTGTTTAGAATAGGAGGGCCTTTTCATCTACACTGCTGTCACCATGCTGATGACATTCCATGCCTTCCTGTGGGTGGTCATTCCTACGACTTTGCTTTCACACGTGGAACAGAAATGGGGACTGAGATAAAAGGGATTTGGTGTGAATGGGTCTGAATTTGCCTAGAAAAGATATTAGGAAATTGTATTGTATTTCAATATGTGTTTATTTTTATTTAGTCTTTCCTTCAAAATTCAGACATCAGTTGTCTCAACAGCAGAAGTGAAACTGTGTATTAAGAACCTTTTCTTTATGTAATATTTTATACAGAGGATTATTGGGCTAGAATTCCCTCTTGTTTGTCACCCATTCCAAGGGTTGACAAGAAATTTTCTTATGGTATGAGTCCTGTATAATTTGAGGAGTACAAAAAGCTATCAAGGATTATGTCCTGCCCAAGTATATTTTTCCTCACCCTTTTCCTTCCCTCTAAAAAAGGTTAAAAGGTCTCTTGGATCGGGAGAAAGAAGACCTGGCAGAAGCTGAAGTTATCAAAGACTCCCCTGATTCTCCTGAGCCCCCCAACAAAAAGCCTCTCATTACAATGGATGAAATGCCCACAGTTGAGAAGGCAAAAGGTAAGCCAGAACAATTGCAACAGATTATTTCTTTTAAAGGGAGATATTGTTGCATCACTCTGTGTTTTCTAAAGTAATGAGATGAATAATTTTGGAGTTAAAGCTAAGTAAGTGAAGATCATGTTTAATTAAATACTAAATGTTGAGAAATTATTGGAAAACATGTTAACCTTACCTGGTCTGTGAAGAAAGGGAGATACCAAGACACTGTGGGTCTGCTGATCGACTCTTGGGTTGACAGGGGGTTGGCCAAGTTCCTTCCTGCTGGTGGTATTTGAGCTACTGTGTGTGAGAAATGCTGTTTGAGGGCAGCTATCAGAAATCACTGTCTCCTCCTAGTAAATTATCAACTTGCCTAAGCAGTGCAGTTATGAGAATGGGCAGTTCTTACTGACTTCTCTTCCTTGGTGTGAATTATTTTCTGTCACAGTGGCTGAGCTGATGCTGAGATTTTGCATTTAAACCAGAGCCCATCTCATGTGCATCCACTCCTCATCCATTATCACTTTGCATATTTTCTATTTATTTAGCCCTTATTGTAAGTTTGTTTCATATTAGTGTTGTATTACCATAATCTGTAATTCCTTCAAGATGTTATAAGGATGTAATGTTAATTCAAAAATTTCATCACTTCGACTCTTTTTACTTACAATTTTAGGGCCAATGTCCTTGCTGTCTTTATGGAGCAACAGAATTAATACTGCCAACTCTAGGAAACACCAGGAATTTATTGGTCGGTTGAACTCTGTCAACAACAAAGCTGAGCTGTATCAACATCTGAAAGAAGAAAATGGGTTTGTATCAGGAAATGCATCACTACACATTTCTTGGCAGTAGTCAGTGTGGAGTTGACAGCATTAGATACTACTGTTTTGATGATTAAAGTATCTAAATACATTCCTTTGCTTCTCAGCATTGATAGAGAACCACAGCAGTGCTTGGTTTTCTGTTTGCATCTCTGCTGGGTGAGAATGGCTGCTGAGAGCTGGGCTTCCCTGGGCCTCAGGGATTGCCCCTCTAGCAAAACTGTTGTTAAACTTCAGGGGGTTAAACAGTAGCTGAGATTTTCTGCTTGCTTTAGCTTCCAAAGGAATGTCTGATACAGAAATATTGTTGGTAATAAAGTGGTTGAATCTGTAATGAAATTGACAGTAGTCCATATTGTATGAAAAATACTGGGAAGCCAAACAAGCCTCCTCTGAAGAAAATCAGGTGATGGTAGACAGTGATGAGTGTAAGAGGGGTAAAAATGAAGTCCTTGGGACAAATTGCCAAAGCTCAAGTTTTCAGAATGGATTCTCCAGTCACATGAATATTCTCCACTCACATGAATATTTTGTATTTTGGTGAGGTTGATAATGGACAGTTTTTCACAGCTGAAATGTATCTCTGCAGAAACCTTTCCTTTATGTACTGACTGCTTCTTAAAGAAGTACTAAGAGGAGATAAGTTGCGTAAGTTGGGGTAGGGAGAGACAGGACAGTTAGTGAAGTAAAAAATATTTATGAAAGCATTTAAATCTGATTTGGTTTTTTTTAAACTGTTGATTGTTCTTCAGTAACAAGCCTTACTAATTATTGTCTTGCCTTTCAGAATGGAAACAACAGAAAATGGAAAAGCAGGCCGGCAGTGAGGATTAATTCTGTTTCTTGGGACAAAACTTGGCAAAATTGCAAAAATATTTAATGCTGAAATTGCTCTTGGTACTGTTTCAGTACAATTGTATAGCTCTGGTTTGATTGGTTTTTACAATTTTGTAGTCCTATTTTTGCTATGAAGTAAGAAAGCTGCATATCAAGTTAAACCAGCTGTGTGCAAATAGGAGCTGTCCTGTTTTCCAGTCGTGCTTTAGGATGAAGAAAACCTCTGTTGCCATGGAGTAAATCAAGTAATCAAAAATGTTAGTCAGCTTAAAGTCCTTGCCCAGAAATATTGGATACTATTTCAAAATCATTGATGACTGTCTAAAAATAAAATTTCAAGTAATTTATAATAAGCTGATAACATCATTAATTTTGGTTCATTAATACCTTTTATTTATATAAGGATTGCTCAGGAGTTCAAAATTATGGAAAAAACCACACACTGAGTACCCAGACACTGAACTGTGAGAGAGTGCCAGGTTTTCATCTGAGGGGTGGGAGGGTGAGGGGTTTTACAGATAAAAATTGTTGGTTTAAGGACTTTTAAAAAATTGAATGGAAACGGTCTTTAGAAAGCAAAGCCTTTCAGGTTGTTGTTGGAGTTAAAGCTTTGTAAGCAAAAGTACAATAAAACTTTTTGCTAATAATTATTTTTTTGATGAAGTGTGTTCTGTAAGATACTTGTGGCTCTATGTGTGAGAGACTGAGTATGAATGGCTGTGAATGAAAGGGTAGGTGATCTGTATTCAGGTTCTTAGAATAGAAACTCCCAAAATTCTCAACTGGGAAAACTCAGCCGATGTCTGTGATCTGATCCCTTGTCAGATTTTGGGTTGTCTTCCACATGGGCTAAGGAAAGATGAATTACTCAGCTCTCCAAATGTGACAGTCTTCCTCTGATCTGGCTTCTGTAAGCAACTGAAGGGCTCACAGACTGGATATCTTCTAGTTGATTTGAGACATATCTGAGATTTTTCTAAAACTAAATCAATATATTCATATTCACCTGCAACTTTAAATATCATAGTTCGTGATGTATACATCTGAACACAAATATTCTTCACTTAACTTCATTTGTGACTGAATCCTTTTTTCAGCTTTGCTAAAGTACCATGAATAATTTCAAGGTGATTATTCAGCCAGTCTGATGCAGATGTGTTTTTTGCTAAATTATTTTAGAACCATTTTTACAGAGTGATTGAATAGTAATTGCATGGTGATATTTTCTATCATATTGTAAAATATTTGTAGCTTTTACAGAAGCAATGTGTAAAATCTTGGAGATCCTGGTCTGAATACTTACTGCTTTTATTTTTACTTCTTCACTGAAAACAGAATGTCCTGTATCACCACATCTCTTGATATCCTAGCTGAAATGTTCTGATGGAGAAAACTGCCTCTAAATTATTGCTTCTCATAACTTTCTGGGTTTTAATTATATTTTCGTGCATATCACTGTAAATGTTTCTCTTGTTTACTAGAGGAATTTTTAATCTGGAAGCTGGGGAGCATGTAAATGTCAGCTGTGCAATTTCCTAGGCTGGAGAGTCAGACCTGAAAAGCTCATCCTGTGTCTTGGGAACTGTGTTACATCTCCTCATGTGCCATTAATATTCAGCTGCACCCCTTGAAAACATGCACAGGAATTAAATTCTTCATTAGTGGAAGAGAAATTTAATAGCACCTGCTATTATAAAATATGTATTTGTTTAGCTGGTTTGCTAACTCCATTCTCCACATTTGGAGCATCTGCCAGGTCAGACTGGTTGGTGATGAAATGAGCAGGGCCTGGGGACTGTGAGTCTGTATTTTATGTGCTTGAGTCTTGCAGGGACACGGGGGACTGCAGGGGCTGGGCTTTGCAGTTCTGGAAAGGGCATCCCATATTCCTCTCCTGCCCTGCAGAGTGGCACTGCTGCTGCTTTGCTCCTGTTTCACACACTGCTTTCAGGTTTAGGGAAGGTTTTGTCAGTTCTAAAAAGAGTTTACAGATTAAAATTGGAAGTTACAGATTAAGTAGTTTAATCCATAGTTATGTGATTGCAAAATGCAATTCATAATTATGGATTGCATTTTCTGTATGATAATCTATTAAACTGGAAGGATCTCAAAATGTTTAAAAAGTCCTTAGAAATTTTTTTGCAGAACTTTAGGAATTTTCTGCGGTCTTAGAACTGTCCCAGGTGAAAGCAGACAAAAACCAGTTTTACTGTAAAGAAGGCAAGCCTTGAACTTTAAAATGTGTTTTTAAAGGTACATTGCACCAAATCACCTAACAGGAAGAATTAAGTAGCTACTATTGCCTTTAGAAATGCTACATATGATGTATTTATAGAAACACTTCAAAAAGTTTTGAGAGATTGAAAGGATAGAGACAATGTCAGGCATTTTTAAAAAATTCTAAAATTCCAAGATGGCCTAGAGACTCCAGGGTTGTAGCACCTCTGAATTTCAATAGAATCATGTTTTGTGGTGATCCTTTTGTGACAGTTCTGCCTTTTCTAGTAAAATGTATATTTATGAGTCAGGGAGACATAATGAGATTTGCTCAGCACTGACTGTGACCTCTCGTTCCCACCAGCATCAGCTTGATGTGTATTTACTTGTTCTGACTTTAACAGGGTTGTAATTCTACCCCTTCATCAAGAGATCCCTTTGCCTGCTTCACTTGGATTCTGCTTTTGCTACTGCCTCTTTGTCAGGTGTGGGTCAAATATGTTCTGTTCTAAATTGAAACATGATAAGAATCACTAACTGCCTATTTATGTTGGGTTTTTTTCTGAGTGTTACGGATAGCACCTTGTAATGCAATTTAATTTTTGTACATTTGCCCTTAATACCATTTACAGGTTTTTAAAACTTAAGCCTCTGGATGTTGCCCTGGCTGTGGTGGGTGGTCAGAGCCACTGGATAGGGGGGAGGGAGTCGGTATTTTGGTGTCTGGAAAGGAGGTGTGATGTGAGGGATTGGCCCGGGACACTGCTTGTGGGAGGGAGGTGGTCCTGAAGGTGGGATCCATACTGGAGGTGAAAGTGAAGCCCTGCACTCATGTACAGGGGCTTTACGAGGTCTCAGGGCATCCAGTTCCACATCAGCATGGCTCAGCTGGCAGTGTGTCTGAACCATCACAGGCTGTGCCCCAGGAATCCTCCTGGGACACCTGCAAAGCCAGCAGAGCACCATGGCCAGCAGCACGCCAGCAGTGGCACAAACGCTGCTCAGGAAGGCACGAGGGCTGCTCCTCATCGTGGAATCGTTCCTGGCTTGGAGTGTTGGCTCGGGGCTGCTGCAAGGCTTGGGGAACGTCCTTGTGCTCGCTGGGCAGTCCTCGCTGTAGGAAATGCTGAAAGTCACATCGATTCTGTACTCTGGCAGCATTGCTTGGACGAAGTGTGGGTGCACAGACCCAGCTGGCACTCTCAGTTTCTCCAGTGCCTGCTGGATTTCCACTTTCCCACACCAGCTGGAGGATCTGTTGGTGCTTGCACACAGCGAGCTGTTGTACCAGGAGATGAGCGTGGAGCCAGGCTGCAGAGCTGTCAGTGTGAGGTCTTTGGGGCTGCTGGAGTTCAGGAAGAGGGAGAGCTTCTCCAGGAACAAACCCACCCTTCTCCTCTCCCTCAGGAAAGAGGAGTAGCTGTTCTTGGTCCGCACAGTGAAAAGGTGGCACGGTAGCTCAGGGGGCTTCAGGAGCTCGATGGTGAAGGATTGCCAGGCTGTCAGACCTCCAGAATCCATGGCAGACAGCACAAACTCCTGAGGGGAATACTGCAAGTCTATCTCTAGGGGATAGCCATGTATGGCTTGCTGGGAGGTGTTAAACTGCAGCCAGCTCTCTGATCCCACCGGAGAGCCATCAGCTGGGAGGATTTGTAGGGATAACTGAGTGGAGTTGCCATCTTCCTTGTCATAAAACGTGCTGGCAGGTATAGGGAAAAAGAACAGGCGTCCGATGGTTGCTGTTAGGAATTTAATGGAATGAACAACCTTTGGGGAAGTGTTTGCTTGCCCTTTAGAGAAGAGGGAGAAAAGGGAGGGAAAGAATTAGGAGGAAAAAATTGCTATCGCTTGCTGAGTGATGGAAAAGAAATCTTGTCAGCCTCAGGATTGCGGAGTGTGCCAAAACTGAAACTTTTAACAGTCAAGTCTTGTTATTGATCATATCTTAACCTCATTTGTTAAGCATATTTAGATACCTGTTTATTTAAAGAGCTGTAAATATCCTCAACACTGTTTTGTCTAGTCAAAAATATTAGTGAGGTCTTGTATAGCCCCTTCCCAAACAATAACATCTAATTCTAGTAACTTTTACACAGAAATATCACAACATGGTATTGTTTCATCTTCTATTTCCAACACTAATCATGTTTTTTTTTGGTGGGGAGGGTGTGGATTTTATGAGAGAATGGGTGCCTGGGAGGGGATTGCTGTGAGTGCTTCATGTCTGCCTGGTTTGAAGAGTTCCAGAGAATTTGGGAGCAAACACCAGGTAAGCTGGAGGATGATAAAGTATGAAAGGAAATCTCTCTGTGACTGTCTGGTGAAATTTGCTGCCAGGCTCAAGGAATGAAGGATCACGACACAGAGTTCCTGCAACTTGTGGCAAAAAATGGTCCTCTCTTCCTGCCATTTCTGGATCTTGTGTACTTGTGCTTTCTACACTTCATGGTAAGGACTAGGAAAATCATGCCATATTATCCTGTCCTTGTATATTACCTAATGTAAACATTAGGGAGGGATGAACTCAGCACATGAGTATTTCTGTCATGATGCTCTGAGGACTGCATGAGTTCTAGTGCAGTAAACCAGAGGGTGGATGAAAAGGTTGATGGCAGAAGCAAGAACAGAAAAGTAAACTTGTTTTTACCTTGAGTTACAGTGTGCAGCTCTTGTGAACCAGAAAATGGAGGGAGAATCCATGCACTTTCCACAAACTGTAGTCTGTCACACGAGGGAAACAGATGGATGCTTGGATCCAGGTGTGATGGCAGCAGTGTCTCACCCACCTCTGTGAAAGTGAGATCATTACAGTTTAAGGTGAAAGATCATTTAGACCTATGTAAAACGAATCTTATGCCAATAATGTGCTACAGGGTTGGGAATACAGTTTGAAAGCTTTTATGGTATGTGATTAAAGATCTTTGCCAAATTCTGCCAGCACAGGAAGGATCATGGGAAGCAGGCTGGAGTTCAACCTCCCCCTTAAAAAAATGAGGGAATGGAAGTGGCTTCTATCTCTGGAGAAGAAAGGGTTTGGTGGTTTTGGGTTTTTTTTCATATTGCTACATGGCCTGTGCTTGCAAGAGTGCTAATGAGAGTAATGTGTAGTTCATCTGTGGGCTTTGATAGATCACAGAATCACAGAATGGCCTGCGTTGGAAGGGATCTTAAAGACTATCCAGGTCCAACCCCCTGCCATGGGCAGGGACACCTTCATTATCCCAGCTTGCTCAGAGCCCCATCCAGCCTGGCCTTGGACACTGCCAGGGATGGGGCAGCCACAGCTTCTCTGGGAAACCTGTGCCAGGGCCTCAGCACCCTCACAGGGAACAATTTCTTCCTCATATCCCATCTAAACCTGCCCTCTGTCAGTTTGAAGCCATTACTCCTTGTCCTGTCACACCTCACATGCTTTTGTAAAATAGTCTCTCTCCAGTGATGCTTGCTGGGACATCTGATGGCAAACCTTGGTACCTCAGACTGCAGTCTGAGTACAGGCTTTGAGTAGAGACTTGTACTCAATGTACTACTAATGTAGGTCTAATAACGTTTTACAAATAAGATGGCTCTGAAGGGCATAAACAAGGCTCTGAATTCTGCATTTTGTAACTGTTTGAAATCTTCCATGTGTACATTTTTACAGATTTAATGTAAGATGACTCAGACAAAATCCCACAAATTTACCAGCTGGCACTACAAACAAGCCATCTCTATTGTCGAGTATACACTTAATCCTGAGTCACAGACTCATGCACTTGGAGGAGAAGGCAGACTAAAGGTGTGTCTGGCCTAATTCTTTACACCAAAGGATACTCAACTACTTCTGTGTAATTTCTGATAAATATTTATTGTTCGGTCCTTAAAAACCCTCCACAATGTTCTTCAAGCATCTTTTCTAATGTTCTATTATCCTTACTGTGAGAAAGTTTAGTTAATGTTTAACTTAAATCATCTTAACTGCACTTGAAGGTCATTAGTGCTGTGTTAGTTCCCAGGGGATTCTGAGAATGCATATTTCATCTTTCAAGCAAAATATTATACAAACTCATGTATTTTCTCAGTCTTCTAGACTAATTATTTGAGTTTGACATGATTTCAAGACCTCTGTCCATCCTTGTGTTCCTTTGGAGCTTTTTAAAGGGTCCACACCTTTCCTGAGATAGGATGGCCAAAACTTGGCCTGATCATTCAGCTGCTCCCAGCTATCTGCTGGGAGTTATCTGCTCCCAGCTAAGCAAAAAAAATTGCATTCCCTTGTTGGGAAGACTGCTGCTGGCACATGCCTAGTGCAGGGAAGTAGTGCTTTTGCAAGAAACTCTATTGAACTATTCTGGCAGGACTCAGGGCAGGAAAGAGGGAAAAAGGAAAGTCAAATCTTAAACATACCTGGTATGCTGCTGGGCAGGTGAGAAGTGGCATTAAATAAAGTCACCACAGGTGCTTCTACAGCATCTGGATTGATGCCTGAGAAGTTGTGTAACGCCAAGGTAGGCTTGGTGTCATTTGGCAAAATCCCATT
Source organism: Acridotheres tristis (assembly GCA_037013685.1). Classification (NCBI taxonomy): domain Eukaryota; kingdom Metazoa; phylum Chordata; class Aves; order Passeriformes; family Sturnidae; genus Acridotheres; species Acridotheres tristis. The sequence goes on from CM072885.1 coordinate 65,272,898, forward strand.
TGTTCCCAGATCTTTATCTGAAAGCAATTCCTCTGTGCCACTGGATAAAATCCCTGTGGGTAGTGGCTCTGTTCTGAGCATGCTGCTGCTGTAAGAAGGTAGGAATGTATTTGTTGGTCTGGATAACCTGGACATGTGAAAGGCAGAAAAGTCTTCAGGCACAGTAAGAACTGGGGTGGTGTCAGGGTGGGACAGAGTCATCAGACTTGGTTCATGAGGTGCTTCAGCTTTACCAGGGACAGTGCTGGTTAATGTGTTGGGAAAGATGGCTGAGGCTTCAGCACTGAAAATCAATTTGGAATAGAGGGTCTGTGCTTCTCTCTGGGCTACAGAAGAAGCTGTGCTTTTCCCTACAGCAATTGGAAAGCCACTGGGCTGTGGGATAGTCATAGATTGAGGTTCACAGCCATCAGTGAACACTTGGCCAGACAAAGTTGTGGTCCTTACTGAAGCTTCTTGGAAAAGCAAAGAGAGTGATTCTGGAGAGAAAGATGCATTAGAAGGCTTTTCAAGTTCTGGAAAGTGGCTTTTTGCCTTATTGCTGTAATCTGGCACTTCTGATACTGACATTGCTCCTGGCAAAAATGAGTATAATTCTGTCTTGGGAGAAAATGCCACTGCTGAACTGTGAGGCCACTCCTGTAGAGTGTTTATCACCCATGGCCTGGAAAGCTGCTCCGAGCCTGAAGTGATGTCCTGCAGGACATGGTATGTGGATTTCTCTGATTTACTGGAAAGGAAATAGGAGTCTTTCTCAGGCATGTGAGGCTCTGGCTGCTCTAGCAGCAAGGATGTACCAGAAGCTCTAGCAGGCGGCACTTCCAGTTCAGAGAAGAGAAGCCTCGCTTCAGTCATCAGTGAAGGTGAAAGATCTGGGAAATGAGAGTCTGCAAACATAATGGATACTGTGGGGTTAGCTGGCATGGCCCATGCTGAGCCCATTTCTAAGGTGACCAAGCTTTCTTGACTTGCAAGGTGGATATTATTCTGCATCTTGTAACTTGCCATGGTTACACTTTCTGCACAGAAAGCTGATAAGCTCTGAGTAGCTCTGAGTGATAGCACAGGTGGTGTGAGTAACTGGCTTGGCACAGGAAAGAACAAAGGCCTGGAAGTCTCTCCTGCAGCTGGTCTCTGGGTAACTCTAGTTGGTGTTAATGCAGGTGTTGGTGTGATCATTAATTGCCTGCGGTGTAGTCTTGGAGACTTTTTTTCATACTCCCCTCTCCTGAGTATTCTCCAGCCTGCAATTTCATACCCTAGCAGCTGTGAGAGGTGATGTGAGTTCATGTTGTGCTGCAGGACCTGGATGAATTCATGGAGCAGGGCAAAGCCTCCACATGTGACAGGCCAGGAGAGCCCCACGTAGTGGCTGGCAGTGAGGTTGATGTGCCTGGTGTCCTCAGCCAGGACGTGTGAGCCCCTGGCTGCTGGGCCTGGGTGCTGCAGCAGGGTCAGCAGGGATCTCTCCAGGTGCAGGTACTCAGCCATCCTGCTCACCAAGGACAGGCGCTCCTGAACTTCCAGGGCTGCTGCTCCAGCAGAGAGAATGATTTCAGCACAAGTGATGGGAGCTTCCTCCCCACACCTGACATTGAAAGTCCAGAATTAGAGTGGTTAAGAGTAATTCTCCCCATTGTTGTGAAGATCCCTATTTGAATTTAATCAATCATTGCTCAGAATTTTGCCTCTTAATCCAAAACTTCCTTCTCCTTGAATATATGAATGTTTCCTATTCCACTAACTTGACAAATTGCTAAGTTTGATCCCACTACTTGTGCAGAGCACAGCAGCATGGGCTGAATTTCCCAGACCCTGTCCTCATTATGGAAGTAATTCACTTCAGAGATATTCCCAATCTGTTAGACATCAAATGTAGGTATTTACACTAAGACAGTCCCATCAGTGGTAACAAACAGTGTCTTGTGGAGGCAATTTGGAGCCTCACTGGGAGCCTGCCTCTCTCCCTGCCCACAGAAGAGTTAGGAACTGGAGCAGGGTGGCTGGATGCCACCTGTACAATGAAGAATCAGTCTCCCTGTGCTGCTGGGCTTGCAGTCTTCATGCCTGTGTATGCTGTGTACTGTTGCTCTGGGACAACAAAGCCTCCTGCACATTCAACATGTGCCTGTTCAATATTTTGTGGGGTTTTCTTTAGGTTTTTGTTCCCTGATTTCCACATTTCCACAGCAGGAAAAAACTCACCCTGTGTCAATTAGGAAGCACCCATCTCTTTTTCTTAAAAATTGTTTTTCCCCCTCCCCTCATTAATCAGAGCAGAAGCCATGGAGGCCAGCAGTACTCACTGGTAGCTGTTTGACATGTGCTTCAAGTTCTGCATTTCCAAGGATAAACTGCTGTCCTGCACACGGATGGTGAAATTTGCAGCAGCCCTCGGTGTTTCCTGGGCAGGCAGCCCTCCAGAGGCAGCAAGGTTGAGCAGGTACACTCCTCCCTCCCCTGCCATCGGCAGCCCTTGCAGTGTGTTTGTTTCGGAGTTGAATTCCAACCATTTTGGCAAATCTGCACCACTGGCTAAAGCGACCTGCTCCATAAGAGGATAGCAGAGAAACAGAATTAGTGATGGGAAATGGTGTAACTACTCGAGTTTTGCATACCGTAAGCTCTAGCTGGACAAAAGTTCAGAAACAGCCACAATTGATCTAACTGAAAATCCTAGAAACCACAGTGCATTGGCTTTTCATGTAGTGCTTATTTTAGGTGGTTTTTTAGTATTATTTTCAAGACCCTGCACTCTTTAGACTGCTGGTAGATAAAACACAAGTGTGTGTAGGTTGTTTATTTGCTCAGTAGAGAGCTGCTGCATTGGCAGTGAACCATGGTGAGATTTTTGCTAACCGTTCTACCTGTTTCTAATACATCTGAGGCACTTTCTAGAAGGAGATTTTTAGTGAGTTCATGTTAAACATAAAGTGCATGTCTTTGCTGCAGGATTGTACCAGGAAATGTATTGAATAGCATTACCTTGTACCGAGTTACCAATCCCTGAAAGGCAAACGCTGGCACTGGATAATAGAATATTTTTCCCATGAGGACAGTTGCATCTGGGATTATTCCTTGCAGGCTCTTTGTTCCTTCCCCTCTGTTATTCAATCCCTTGGCAATCTCAGCAGGGGAGCTCACACAGACAGACAGCAGTGCAAAGAGAAGAGGGAGCAGGGGCAAGACCCTCAGCCCTGGGAGCACAGGGGAGCTGTGCTGGGTGTGCCCTGGAGCCCTGCAGGCATCTTCCATCCTCCTCCAGTGCTGCTGGCAGCCAGGTGCTGCTATTAGAGCTGTAGGGGAAAGAGAAAACCCAAACCCATGGGCATGTGCTCCTGAGACCAGCCAGCTCCGTCTCCCGGGCAAGCAGAACACTGCCAAACATCTGAGGCTTCTCATTGCATTTGTTACAGCCCTGCAGGTCTCTTTGGGCACTGGGGAGGGCTCTGGGCTCTAAGAAGCCTCGGTACTCACCATGGCTGCTCTGTTCAGCTGAAGGATTTCCACGGGCAAACAACACGTAGCACAAAGCTGCTCCATGATGCTTTTTAGCCCAGTCTTGCTTTTGCTCCCATCTCTGTTTCTGTTGTGATAAAAGCCCACTCAGAGGTGAAATGCTACACTAGGGCCTCATCAGGGGAGCCTCCAACATATGGCATAGGGCAGAGCCAGGTGAGCAGTGCAGTAACCTGACCTGCAGCGATTTTGTGAAGTGGTAGCAGAGGGAAAGGTGAGTATGGCAAATGGCATCGATCATGGGGACAAAGGTGGGCTGAGACTCACTGTCCTTTCCTCTCCATCAAGGGCTGGAATTCGATTTGCTACGTTTGATGCTGCTTCTTCAAGAGAGGATAAAAGCAGAAACAAGGGTTCTCATAAACCTGTGAGTGGCTTCCCGCTTTTAGATGAGCAGTGCATACAATATGCTTGGTCTGTCCCGCTTAGGACAGCTTTATTTAAAGGCATACAAGAAGAAAATAACATTTACTAGCCCAAGTGATAAAACTGAGAAAGCATGGATGATGTTTTGGAGCCAGATGACTGCAGCAGCAGGGCAGGGAGTGCTACTTTCTTGGCACAGTTCTAACAGCAGGGTGGCTTGGAAACCACAGCCTGCTTTGCTTTGGTCTTACAAACTCAGTGGCCATTTATCAAGGAATCAGGTTTTGCTCTGCTGGTTTTTAACAAGTATTTACTTCCTTCTGTGGATGCATTTGTAGTAGTTGCCAAGCTTTCTGTCGTGCTCCATTGTGCAGATCCCTTCCATTTTAGCCACAAGTGGAGCATGCTCTGGATAAAGCAAGAAATGGTGATGCAAGTTTTACTTAAAGACAAAAATTGTGTAATATCTGCCAAAAGACAATGGTTTGCTAGAGCCTGCAGTGTGTTGCTATACTCTGGAAAAAACAGAAAACCACTTGCACTACTGATAGGTGTGCAGTGCTTGATGTCAGTGTCTGCTTTTGGCCAGAGATTAATCTTTATCCAACAATCTTTATCTTTATCTGCCTCCCTTGGAACCATGATTGGCTCTGAATAAATCAAAAGTTTGTGTTTCTTTGATTATGCTCAGTTGTGCTGGGAAATAAGTTGCTACATTCACCCCTCCATTTTTCATTGTCAACATCTCCCATCTTCCTTTCTCCTGCAATCCCTGGCAATAATGACAAGTCCTTATTTACCCCTTACGAAAAGAGGGAATAGGTGGTGGGGCAGAAGTTCAAGTTGGAGATGAGGATTTTTATTTAGAGAATATTATTCTTATGTAAGGGAATGGGTGCTTGACAGCTGACTAATCCCTCCTCATGAATTTGCCTCCTGAGAGCTGAGTAAATATTGCCATGTAACCATGCATGAATCATCAGCATGATCTGAAATGATGGCAATACTCTGACATCCCTTGGTTGCTGTGAGCTGACAGGAGTCCAAACCACTCCTGGAAGGGCAGCATCTGCCCAGCTCAGGCATCCAAAGCCTTTGCTTCAGGTGGGGGAATGTCAGTGAGTGTTTCACCTGTTTGAGTAACTTTGTCCTCGTGGCTTTGACAGCAGCAGACATATCGTGTATTTACTCTGTAGAGTCAGGTGAGGCAGAATATTTTCAGTAATTGCTGTTGTGATGTTCTGGGTATAAACTTACTGAAACCTCACATAAATGTGCAAGGGCTTAAAATAATTAGAATTTTAAATTTTTTTCTGGGGAATCCCTGTATTCCCCACTGTTGTATAATCACTGAGCTCATAATGAATTGTTCTTGCTAAATTGCAACAGAGGCATGTGGCAGTCTGTTGGATAAATGCCTTTCGATAAAAACAAAAATGAGAGTGGGAGACTTCATACAAGAGCACGTAGTAAACAGGACTGGGGGAATGGCTTCAAGCTGCAAGAGAGTGAGTTTAGAATGGATATTAGGAAGAAATTGTTCCCTGTGAGGGTGGTGAGGCCCTGGCACAGGTTTCCCAGAGAAGCTGTGGCTGCCTCATCCCTGGCAGTGTCCAAGGCCAGGCTGGATGGAGCTCTGAGCAAGCTGGGATAGTGGAAGGTGTCCCTGCCCATGGCAGGGGGTGGCACTGGATGAACTCTAAGGTCCCTTCCAACCCAGGACATTTTGTGATTCTCTGAAACTATCTCAAATGTCAGCCTCTGTCTAAATTCAGGGAAACTTGGGAACAAATGTAGCTAATCTTTCCCACATAGAACCAAGAAATATCAAAACTTTTGTGGAACAACTTCCTTCTCACGTGATTTCATGACCAGGGTGCAGAGATAAAGGTGGGGCAACTGAACCAAACAGGATTTTTTTGGGGACACCTGTAAGTACTCGTGAAGACAAAAGTAACTTATTTACTTTGCTTCACTTCTAGCTTTAGACACTTTTTCCTACAAGTGTGTGCTTGCATTCATAAAAAAGTGATTCTGAAACCAGGGGAAGAAACACCCCTTAATCCTTATCTGAAACACCAAAGGACACAGCTGAAGGCTACACTCTCTTCTGCTTTCTCTTTGGGTGATCTTGGAAAGCATCTTGTAAAATGGAAATTGTGGCTGTCCTGTTTCCCTGTGCTGCCCCTTTGCCTAAGGCACTCTGTTGTCGCTCCTTTTTAGAGGAAATAGAGAACAAATGTCCAATACTTCTCTGTCCATGTTTAGCAAGCCTGCTTGGCACGGTTTAGGGTCTCCTGCAACATCCCAAATAGCCTAGAATGGTTCAGCTTTACAGCATATAACACAAAAGTCATGCTTTTTTGATGAGGTTGTTTTTTGTATCTATTAAATCTCCAGCACCTGGAATCAAGTAATTGCTTGGCAATTTTAATTTCCTTTCAAGTGTCTTTGATATTCCAGCCCCCTTCTGTGCTACAAAGGAAACCCAGATCTTTTCCCAGTAGCCCCAGCAAACTCAACAAGCAGAAGGTGATTTCAGAACAGTGTTTTGGTGGCCTGATTCATTATTTTTGCAATGTCTGAAGCTGGCAGTGCTGGCAGCCCTGGAATCCATACATTGATAACTTGCCAAGCAGTTTCAGAACTGTTTGTGTGGAAATAACAGGAAGCCTGCTAGTAGCACATGTTCTGCTGAATTGTCCAGTATGAGTTTTCCACCTTTGACTTCCATTAAATTCCAGGAAAAGCCTCCTGTGTTGGAGTTGCCTAGAAACCTGTGGAGATATGCCTGCAAACTGGCTGTTGGGGCATTGAGTCTCATGCAAGATGTGGGAGATGCTTTTGCTTGGACTGTTGCAATTAACACATTACCCGTTTCTGGAAGGCAGAATCCTTGAAACAAGGTGTTGGAAAAGACAGAAATTAATATGGTGGGAGAAAGGAGCCTGTAAGTTACAACCTCTGTGTCACAGCCATGACACTCGTGTGTTGCCAAATGCGAATTAATTAGAAAGTCAGGGTTTTGGTATTGGGGATAAGCGTCAGAAAAAGGATTGCCTATTCTTCAAAATAATAGTGCACCCCCCCTCCACCCCCAATTTTCTTAATTTTAATCATGCTGGTGGTTTTATCTTTAAGTGGCTGCCTCAGGTTTTATTTCTTTTTCTCTTATTTTAAAACAAATGGGAGAAAGAGTGGAAAGGACAAAGGAGCAACATCTGAGGGAAAGTGTTTCTTAAACCTTGTCTTTACTTGCTTCTATTTCTCATTCTGCTTAGTAGTGGGAAAGTATTTTCACTTCCCACCCCACTTCCCTCCCAAACCCTTATGTTTCCTCTGAGAAATTGTCTACATGGGAAAGTTTTAAACATGAAAGTCAAGGGATGATTTTATACCAAGGTTAAAATTTAACTACCCATGTGAACACTGTTGTTTTGCTACAAGCTTTTTTTTCCTCACAAATTATGGTTTTCTTTTCCTCTTTAAAGCTGTTTATGACACTGCAAACTGATTAAACTGAGCTGGAAAAGGTTGCACTAAAAGGACTCAGGCACTTACAGAGTTACAGCTACATATCTAACAGATAAAGCTTTCCTGCTCAGACAAGCCCTCACTATTTCATCTTAGCTGTTTGTTGGGTTTTTTCCCTAGGGAGAGCTAAAAAGTGAGAAGAAAGAATTTACTTCAATGATTTCACTTTCTAAAGCGCCACCTTTTTGTCTTCCATTTTATCTTCTTTGAAAATGAGGAAAACGTTTTAAATTCAAAATGTTTCAAAATGTCCTTTTTTTCTCCCTCATCTTTTCATAAACTTTGAAGTAAAACTAAATGTTGGCCTTTTCAAGGCTATTAGTTATTTAATTATTCTTTTAAGAGGAAGATCACTAGGTTGGCCTGAATAAAGATGCTCTGCTGTAGGAAGGTTTTGTTTGTAACACTGTGCTCTGTGGCAAAGGAGATGGGAGAAGATGCTAGAGCTGCTCATGAAGCAGGGCTTTTGCCTTGACACCTGTCAAATTCATTGTGAGACCTGCAAACCTTTAAAACCTCAGTAAAACTGCATCTCTCTCCAGCTGTTAATACCAATATGGGCTGTCACTTCAAAAGGGATTTTAGAAATCCTGTCAGCTGATACCACTCTGAGCTGTCCTTTGTGGCAAAAAGAGCAATTGCCTGAAGTGTTCTGGCAAAGTCTTTGTTGTTGTTTTGGTTTTTTTTTCCTTCTGCCCTTTTTTTTGTCAAATGGAGGTGTCTGAGCAGAGCTGAGATTTGCACAAACCCCAGGGCAGATGGAGGCTGGTGTGCCAAGTTCCAGCCCCATGTGATTTTTCCAAAAGGGAAGGATATGTACCAAGTGAGGATCTCAAGGCTTATCATGGCCAGGCTGACAGGACCTTATTTATGGTGCCTGCTGCTGCTCCTGGGCCCAGCCTTTGCATTCAGCCAGCATTGCTGCCCTCCCACAGCAGGCTCTCAAACCAGTTGCTGTAATAACCCTAAAATGGTTTGTGTTTCACTCAGTGGTTTCCCCTGGCTCTCAGCTGATGTGACAGTTTGGGACAGAGCTCACTTCCCCTGCCACCAGCCCCAAATTTGGTTCACAGCTCTCTGCTAAACCCAGCGCTGTCCATCCACGAACACAGATGCTGCCATTGCTCTTTGTACAAGATGGTTTCTGTCTTCTCTGCTGGAAAGAAGGAAAAAAAAAAATCACATTTCCACGTGATCAGCTGTGGATTTTCTCATAAGGAGAGTGAACTGAGTCGTGCCTGGAAGTGATGGGGAAGCTGCAGAGGAGATGACCAGCGGGTGAGAGGCTGGCTGGGTCCGGGTGTGCAGAGCACCTCCTTCCCCCTTAGGTGCTTCCAGAAATGCTGAAAACCGGGCAACGGAGCTGTTCTCCCTCCTTCACCTCTGCTTGTTTTGTAAAGCCAGTCCTAAAGCACTCTCCAAAAAGCAAATAACAACTGAGCCCCCGTGCCTTCCTGTGTGGCAGAAGCCGAGAGGCTGTTGACTGATGGGGGAAAGGAAGGAAATTTACAGCCAGAATCCTCTCACCAATTTCTCCTCCCAGATGTTTTTCTTTCGATGTTTGTTTTACTTTGGCAATTGACTAAACAAATTGCTGTCTGAGTGAGGCAGCTGATGGAGTCTGGTTTCTTTCAGATTTTTCTTCAGTTCCCTTACTTATGACTTAATGATCTCAGCTTCACCCTCTGCTATATTTTCCACGGGGAAGGGCAGCCAGGAGCTGAGCAGTGCTGCTTTTGGCTTTTCCCTCCCTCAGTGAGGACATGGTTTTGAATTTCTGTCCTTTAGCCAACTTCTAGTTCTCAAAAAATTCTTGAAATAACATCAATTTCAAGGCATCCATAAGATAACTCCCCCTCCACATGCTCTAAACTGTCTAATAATGGGATCAGGCATTTCTGGCTGGGGAGAGGACTGGGTTCTTGGAGGGGACAGGCTGCAATTGCACAAGTTTATTTCCTCACAGCACCGAGGTGAAAGTCAGTCTCTGGAAACCTGTTTTGTATAAAGGCCACTTGTTTTCTGCATCCCTTGGAGCTGTCTGGGCGAGCTGCTCCTGCTATTGCTGAAAGCACTTGAGCAGAATAAAAATCCATATCCTCAGCAAAGCACTTGAGGCTGGGCTGCCTCAGTTGCAAAGGAGCAACAAAAAGAGGGGAAGAAAGCATGGCATCAATTTAAAATAAAGGAGTTTCTATGATACTTACAGTGAAAGTAGTGTTTATATTCACTCTTGACAATGTTTACAGCTTCCTTTGGAATGGGTTGCCCAGAGTTATGAATGGGTTTCACTTTCTGCCTCTACTTTTTTTTTTTCAGTTTATGCCAATTGTCCTTTTTTAGGTGAAAATTAAGTGTTGCTCAGAAAACCACAGCTCAGAGAAAGTGTTGTCCTGTGTGTGAAAGCAAAGATTGAGGCCTCTGTAGAGAGGCAGCTGTGACTGCTTTCATGTCTTTCAGGAATTTATGACTTAGCAGTGATGAAGCCAGATCTTTGATAGGGTATTGAAAGTAATCCCTAAATATTTAATATATGAGCATTAAAGACAACCAATTTGTCGGATTTTAGAGTGGGTTTAGACTTGCTCCAAGGCCCTGGTAAGTATGTGCAGACTCATGTTGAGATGCTCCAGGGTTTTTATGCAGGCTTATCAGTATAAAAGGGAGAAAAAAAGAGGGGTAGAAAGGCAGCTCTTAAGGATTTGAGTGAGTTTAACAGAAGGAAAGTGAGAGAGCTATAAATTGTGTTGAACTTGGGGGATGGAGAAAACCAAACTCATTGAGTTCGTGTAGATGGCATGTGCCTGAAATGAAATTATGCATGAAATAATGCAAAAAGTCTTGAGCTGAGCTTTGCAGCTGCTCTTATAAAGGACAGCAGAGGTTTTTGTGGGGCTGTGTTTTCACAGTCTCAACAGCAGATTTTGTTGCTGTAATAAGACATTTGATAAACTAGCTAAGATTTTAGGAAAAGTTCAAGCTCTTTTCTTGCACTGCTTCAGAGCTTCTGCAAACTAAATTATCTATTTAAAGTCCTAGCTCTGGATCTAGGAGCCTTACTTCAGGCACTTATTTCTGCAAATATTAGCCCAGCTATTTTTTTCTTCTTTTTTTCTTTTTCTTTTTCTTTTTTTTTTTTCTTTTCCAGGCTGTTGTGCCTGGATGCTTTTATTTGCATACATAATGTCTGTTCTTGCAACAGCCCCTGCTCTGAAAGTTGCCCGGGTAACAGCTTTGTCTGTTGTTCACTTTTGAAAGCAGGGTGAGAGTGGCACCTCGACCTCCTGGCTGGGTGCTGGACCGGGAACCAGCAGAGCTGGGCTCCGTCCTGCCTTGGCTGCTGGCATCTGCCTTTGCCTGAGGTGCCCTTGGCAGGAGCCAGCAAAGCATTTCAGTGCTTTTATTTATTTATTATTTATTTGTTGGTGTGCCTGTTGTTGGGCAGCCACCCAGTCCCTGCCTAGCAACCTCTGGCATCCGCAACATTTACTTAAAGGACTCTTTGCACATCCAAGGGCTTTCCTCATGTCTCGCTGTCCACCCCTGACCCCGAGTCCCTTTGCCCACATCCCAGAGGGACTCCAGGCCTCCCTGCTTTCCCCAAATTCCTTTGTAGCTCCTGCCATTTACCTCTTGGTGTCTCCATTTCCCTTCCGACCCTGGGTTTATCCTGCTGACTGCAGGACTGGTTGTCACTGTGGCTTTACCTCTGTTGATCTGTAATTGCCACCAAGCCATTGAGCAAATGTTGACATTTTTCAGAACCAGCTGCTTGGAGAAAGGGATCTTAGGACAGTTCTTCTGTTATTGAAGCTCACAAATGTTTTCTTTGTTTATTTCCACCTACTTTCCCATTTCTCAAATATGCCTGGACATGTCAAAACAGCGATGATCAGCTTGCATTAAATAAATTAGCTTAATACTGCTTGACATCATTATCTTTAGCTCATCCACTGAAAGCACCTAAAGAGAAGGGTTGGTCTTGGTTTTGCTGGGATTTGCATTTCTTGTTGGTTTGTTTTTTGGGGTTTTGGTTGAGGGGGTTTTTTTTGGTGGCTGGTTGATTGTTGTTTTTTAAAAGAGAAGTGTTTTAAGCTCATCCTGCAGAGCAGTGGCAGAGCAGGACTGCGGGCAGGTCTCCTGAGTTTCCTCTGATCCCACTCCTCGATGGATCTGCCTCTTTCACTGCTCTGGCTTTGGGTCTGAGAGAAGTTGGGGCTGTTCAGCTGGAGAAGAGAAGGTTGTGTGGAGACCTCACAGCACCTTCCAGGATCTGAAGAGACTCACAAGAAGGATGGAGAGGGACTCTGCATCAGGAGCTGGAATGACAGGAAAAGGAGTAATGGATACAAATGGAAAGAGGGGGAGTTTGGGCCAGATGTATGGAAGAAATTGTTCCCTGTGAGGGTGGTGAGGCCCTGGCACAAGGTGCCCAGAGAAGCTGTGGCTGCCCCATCCCTGGCAGTCTCCAAGGACAGGATGGACAGGGCTCTGAGCAACCTGGGATAGTGGAAGGTGTCCCTGCCCATGGCAGGGTGGGGTGGAACCAGACGATTTTTAAGATCCCTTCCAACCCAGGCCATTCTGTAGTTCTAATCTGATTTTGTGGGACGGGGCCACTGAAAAAAGCCATTTATCTCCCAGCTCCGTTTCTGTGTGTCTGCCAAGTGATAATTGGGGGGAAGAGGAGCCCAGCCCTCATGATGCCCATTTGGTCCATGACTGACAGATTTATGACAGGCTGCAGTTTCCTCCGTTTGTCTGGCAGCGAGCGGCAGGGCCGGGTGATTGTGTGCCGGCCTTCCCAACACAGAGCACTTCCAGCTGGATCCAGGGCACAGGAAATGATCTAGCGAAAGCCTTTTGGTGACAATTAACAGAATTCCTGCTGATAACTTTTCTTTTTTCTTTTGTCCTCTCCCTCAGAACGTTTTAACAGCAAGCCCTAAGTGGCTGTGGAGAGGCATTGGAGGTGGGTGGTTACAAATATTTGATGAGTGTGTCATGGATAAGGTTTATTTCTGTTGAAAGTATGATTATTTTTTTTTTAATCTACACCTCCTTAGTATTTTACTCGATGACCAGGGCAACATAAAAATTTATTTTTCTTCCGAGATGGTCAAGCCCTAAAACCCAGCCCAGTTTGGCCTCAAGCAAGGAAGAGTTATTGTAAACTGCTTGTTTTGCCAGGAACAGCAAGGGGCTCAAGTCCTGGGGTCACCAAGGTAGTGTCAACTTGGGAGAATGTGCTTAAACCCTCTCCTCCCCCCAGTTTCTGTAAGGCATTCCTATGTGAGGCATCTCTCTTGAAAAGAGGGAAAAATAAATATTTATTTGTGGTTGCATGGGATTATCTGTGTCAAAGGAAGGAAAATACTGGTGTTGGGTGTTCTCCCTTAGAAAGCTTTTAAGAGTTGCCTTAGATGGAATGTTTGAAACCAAATACCTTTCCTTAAAGCTTCATGGTCTTCAGATCTGAGGCTTTGTTTTTTACCATGGGTGACAAAACTGAACCTGAAATCCTTGGTATTGGTTGTTCTTGTAGAAAAGGAGGAGGAAAACAATTTTTTGGAAGAGCTGATACACGTGGGGATTAACCAGCTCTGTTTTCAGGAGATAAATTACAGCTCAGAAAATTAAAGTGAGATGAATATTTGTCCTTGGGAATTTGACACCTGTAAGCAAAAACCCTTTGTTTTGAGAGCTTAAGATGCTGCTGTAGGCTTTGTGCTGGATTTATGCTCGAAGACTTCTTTTCTCCAGCGATTTTTATTGCACTGGAGTATCCAAACTGGGGTTTACTAGAGAAGGGCAAAAGACAGTGAAGCTGGTGTTGTAAGAGGGCTCAGGCTTTTCTGCTGGGTTATTCATGTTGTCAGGGGCTCTTGCCATGAAGTGCTACGTGGGAAAACGGCCTTTCCTTGCCTGAGCAGTGAGCAGAGCACAGGCAAACTGCTTTTATCTGCTGTGCAGCTGGTTTGAATACTGACAGCTCGGACCTTTTGATCTGCCACAGCCTGGCTGCTGGTTTTGCCTGTGCAGGAGCAAGCCCAGGAGCAGAGTGGAGAAGGAAAACTGCAGTAGTCACAGAGGATGGAAAACAGGCAAGTGATGAGACCATGGAAAATACAGTAAGAAAGTATAGGAAAAATGGGCAGGCTGGAAGAGTCAAATATTGCAGTGGTACAGGAGAGGCCACGTCCTCATCTGTACTTCTGTGACTTCAATCCAGTGGCAGCTTGGGCTTCAGCTGGAAGAGAATATTTTCTTTGTGAGTATACACAGATTTCAGTAATACCAGGGAGCAAAACACCTTGTAAGAGTAAGCTAATTTTTGTGCTTCAGAAATCATCTTGTAAGAATTCCCTTTGTGCTTTTACAGAAGTTCCTGTGCTTCCCTTTTCTTCCCCCACCTGTGTACAGAAGGGCTGCAGTCCAACTCGTTTGGTTGACTGCATTTTTGGTTTAGTGTAAATCTATCTGTGTCTCTTTGATACTCATTAGTGCTGGCCCCACAACAGGCAGGGTGAGCACAGCAGCTCTGCCTCACCAGCACACAACAGGCATGTGAAAAATCAAAAGGAAATCTCCACCTTGAATCCAGGCATGAAAGAAATTGTTCCCTGTCAGGGTGGTGAGGCCTTGGCACAGGTTTCCCAGAGAAGCTGTGGCTGCCCCATCCCTGGCAGTGTCCAAGGCCAGACTGGATGGGGCTCTGAGCAACCTGGGATAGCGGAAGGCGCCCCTGCCCATGGCAGGATGGGATTGAACTAAATGATCTTTAAGATCCCTTCCAACCTAAATTATTCTATGATTCTATGTAAATCTTAAGTACTTCCACTAGACCCAACTGCTGCTGGGTAGGTATTGGGGACTGTAAACTTATGCTACCCCAAAACCAGGGCTCTGTGATCCCTTAGGGATAACTGGAGGTAGAGCAGGTCTGCAAACAACTGTGTGTGGCAAGGCTGATCCAGCCACTGCTCATAGGATGAAATGATGCTGAAAATGATGTGTCAGCTCACAATTTTGAAAAGAATCTGCTGGTGGGTGAGGGAAGGCCCTTCCTAACTCAAGTCAAGAATCCCAATTCCCTCAATTCCCCATTTGCAGCACTGGCTTTCAAGAGTTGTGCTTGTTGAACGGCTGCTCTGTGGTAGGATAACCATATTGTTTTTAATTGAATCACCTCTTTTTTTAAAGGAGGCTGACAATGTCTTGTCCTCACTCTTGGCTTGGTGGAAGAAAGAAGCTGAAAGAAGGAGGTGATCTGGCAAAGCCAACAGCTGCTTGAAGTGCTCCAGGCCTGTCTATGCACATCCTTGCTCCTGAATTCCTAGGGTTTCCAGAGCAGCTAGCCAGAATGCTGAAAAAGCTTTCTCTTTAATCTCTTGATCTCCGCTGTGTGTTTTTGCCAGTGCAGGTAAAACAGAGGTGCACGTTCCAGGTACTGGTGTTTCCACCAGGGTAAACAGGAGAGTCTTGGTAATTACTTGAGAACGATCTGAGCGAAACATCTTGTCTCTACAGCTGGTTCCTGGGACACAGGAGCAGGCAGGGCAGGCACATTTGACCTGCCAGGTATCACCAGTGTCTCTCTCTACTCAAACAACAAGAAATGAGATTCATTCATTCTTTGCTCTGGCTAAATTCCAGCTCAAATGTGAAGGGAAGTTTTGTCTGACAGGTTTGCTGGGAGTGGTGGTGGTGGGGGTTGCTGTGCTTTCAGAGATCCATTTGGTACACACATCCTAAATTCATGAGGTGGTTCTCCCCATGCTGCAGCTTTGCTTCAGGAGCTGGCAGGCCACAGCTCTTGGCATCACTTCAGTTCTCACTTGTGGTGTTACAGAAAATGATGAGATGCTCTGGTGTTTGCTCAGGTCCAACACCTGGAATAGGACACCACCTTTAAAAAGCCCCAGAGAAGGCTCTATTATTTTATTTTCTCAATTTTAATTTTAAGCCAAGAGACAACACAGCTGAAAGCCAACAGGATGACATTATATTAAGGATAGTGGAGTTTGGCATCCCACTGCATGAAAATGTTCAACAATACTGCAGATCCTGACTGCTTCCTCCCAAGATTCAGCTGTGACTGAGGAAAAATCCCAAGGAGAATTCTGTCTATTAGTAGAAATGAGATTCTCCCTCCATATGTGTCTATCTATCTATCTATCTATCTATCTATCTATCTATCTATCTATCTATCTATCTATCTATCTAATCCACCTATCTATCTCTCTATATGATGTGTGTGTGTTTTAATTTGGTTGGTGTTTCCTGTGGGACACATGTTGAGAAAGTAAGAAAATTACAGCCTGAAAAATATTCCAGGCTGGAGCTTTTCAGCTCTGTTCCCAGCCGATAAGCTGGTTCAGATCAAGGCTTGGGAGAATTTCTCACAGGGTGATAATTTGGTCAAAATAAAAAGGAATTAATAACAAGACAGAACACCTGTTGTGGTATGTGACCAGGCCCTGGAAATGGGGTGACTTCTCTCTGAACCAATCACCTTTTCTCTACTCTTGGAATTGCGAGCCATGCTATAAAACCAAGTGTGTTTGTGAATAAACTTGTCTCTTTCTTCCTGTCATGAAAGACGACCATGTAGCTGTGCATCTTATTTCCGCCACACTTAAAGGGTTAAAACCCCTTTCCACGGCTACAGTTTCCTTAGATAAGCTGATGGTGATGGTGATCCGCGCTTTGCAAGCTGTGTGCCAAACTTGTTGTAGCTTGCCTTATAAACTTTGACTTTCTAAACAAGTTAAATGGAACTAAGACCAGAATTATTAAAACCAGCGAAAGTTTGGCCATTTTCTTCAGTAGTGACAGGAATGCAAGAATGGGGAATTGCACCCGGTGATTCACCTGGCTCAGAAGCCTCTCCCCCAGCAGTGGCCAGGGATGGGTGCCTGAGGAGAGACAAGAACCAAGTATATGTGCAGTGACAAATCCTGCAGACAATTCAGGGAATCTATGAACTGGATAAGGGGTCTCTGCTCTCCCCATGATGTCCTATAAGCTTTGGCAGTTTCTTGGGGGAAGGAGCCACGTGGATGTGCTGCCTATTGTGCCTTTGGTTCGTTCTCTGAATGGTTCCTCTCTGTGGCTTCACTCTGCACCTCTGAGCTGCATCATCAGAGATGTACAAGCATCAGTCCCTGGAGACCATCCACATGCCAATTCTGGTGTGGCAGACTGCTGGAGAACGTTTGTGCACTTAACGTTGTGGGTTTTATTGTTGTGGAGGGTTTATTGTTTGTTTGCTTGTTCTGTTTTTTAATGGAAGTTGGTTTTATCATGAGCTCTGGGCAAACATTAGGTTCATGTGGTGGAATAGAGCTTCAGCCTGGTTTGCTCCTTATTTTTCTCCTAACAGGGGGAAAGTGCTAACCCTTAACAACCCCTACACCACTTTGTTGCTGAGCACTGGGACTATCCTGTTAGGGAGTCTGAAAAGGACATTCCCCCTCTTCCAAGGGTTTAGCTGGCTGCAGCCCAGGAGAACTCCCTGGCAGGAGAGATTTGAAGAAGGGCTGGAAGAAATATCTGTCTCATCCCCCCTAGGACAAACATACTTTGGAGGGGGTTCCTGTTTCTAGACACCTTAGCCATTGTAATTTTGGGCTGGTCAGAGACAGAGCAGTTTATGGGAGCTAGGAAGGAAGAGGGAGCTTTAGTTTTAGGCAGTCCTTGGATCTGTTTTGCAAGAGGTTTCCTATGTATGCCTGTGTATGTAGGATTCTCATCTGTTTAGCATGTAGCAAATAAATGTAATTGAGCATGAGGAATGCAATTATTTGGACTTTGTCTACATTAGGAATATTCTCCAGCTGGGAGTTCAAGATTTCTTTCTCTCCTTCTCCCATGCTTGAGGCCAGGTGGTTTTGGATGGATGAGGCAGCAAATTTGAGGCAGAGGCTGGAAGCTGATCCCTCAGTCGTCTTGCAGTGCTCAAAGTGTTTGGTGGAGCAGGGGAGACTTAATTACCACAGAGCTTATTTACCATCTTAACTGGCCACATCTTAGAGGATGTGCAGGCGTTAGAAACAAATGGTTTTGAACCATCATCGATAAATGCTGTAAAATAAGTGCCACAAGCCAAATTATTTTCTACTCCAAGTCATATTTGTTTCCCTTTTTTCCTGTCACTAATCCAAGCCATGACTAGTAATGCTTCCCTCTCCCAAATAGCTGTCACATAAGTGTAATGTTTAAGCTTGTTGCAGAGCAGTCACAGCTTGCCTAGCCTGCCTGCCATCATCTTCCTGCAGGTTTGGAGCTGTTGTCTTACCCCCAGTGCTCCTGGGAGGAAGTACAGAAGTGGCTCCTTTGTGGATGTGGAATTTTCATGGCTCTGCAGGTCCAGAAGCAAGGACATGTGCTGTGGAGCTGGTGGGCTGGGATGGAAAAGCGGGTGCCAGGGGTGTAATTGTCAGTTTGTTTGTGGGTTTGCTGCATCTCACTGTGAAGGTGAAGCAATGATGACTCGTGGGACATCACTCTGGTTCTACCCTTGGTTTCATGCACACAGATTTGGGAGGGAAGAGAAAAAAAACCCTGCACAAAACACTTTCATATCAGTAAATATAAAATACTGTGCAAAAGGCTAAAGTTAAACTTACTTCTGTTTTGGAGACTGGGGGGACCTTCAGGCATCACAACACCCCTAGGGGGATCATGTGTGACACTAAAAAATAAATTAAGAATCTCATGTTGGGGCAATTACTATCCCTGTCTTTGTGAAATTTTAGTTCAAGCCCTTCGCAGTGGTGTTACAAAGCATAATTATATGACTTGAGGTTCTGTTAGATAGATGCAAATCTTCTGGGTAGGCTATCTCTTCATTTAATCAGTTGTTTGCCACTAGGGTACAGAAAGTACTTTGTTTAAAAATTAGCTGAATACACTTCCAGTAACAGCATCAGTGGGAAATAATGAAAAGTAGCTGATTTACTACTAGTAAAGAGCATCCAAGAGCTCCCTGGTGTATCTCATTTACTCTGAGATTTATGCAATACACAGTCAGCTAATTCCACACACAAACAAGCTGTGCATGGCTCCTTGTGTTCTCTGTTTATGCCCATTTATCTTTAAGTTTGTTAGAAACATAAACTGCCTCCTTTTTTTGCTGGGTGCTCCCTTTCATTTGAATCCTACTTTTCATTTTTTGTAGATATCTCTTTGTTGTTAACATTGTTGTGTGTTGTATGGTATACTGGTACTTTTCTGGAAATGGGCTGTAAGAACTTTGCAGCAAGTTCATAGATTTTGTTCAGGGAATACAGATCATCCTTGTTGCAACAGTGAATTGATGTGTGATGATGTGGAGTTTGTCAGCAGCTGAGGCTGTGTGTGTGCACCACTGGGAGTCTGGGATAGTGCAGTGGGCACCACATCCAGGTGGGAAACTTGAATAAATAAGCCCACTGAAAATGGCAAATGCTTTTCTTCACTTCAGAGGCTGAACAATACATGTGCTTATTTTTCCTTATTCTTTCACACCCTCACCTGAGGTCACACATACAGGTGAAATTGCTGCCTGGTGTGTGCAAGATGTGCATCATGCTGAGGCCCTAATGATTGGCAAGGCTCTGAGGTAAAAGAATAAATATTCACTATGAAGAATAAATGCCAATTATTGGTTTGGCATCTGAAAGAAATCAAGAGGCCTCTTTCCTCTGCAGAGTGATGTGTGGTTTTCCTTTAGAGGGAGATGAGGAAGGGGTACCTGCCAATAGCGGCAAACACTGCCTTTCCCAAAGCCCTGCACCTCCCACGTGAAGGAGATCACTCTCTCTCTCTGTCATGTGTATGACAGCCTTTCAGTAGGGCTTGTCACCTTGCAATATAAACCCTCTCAACTTAAGCATCAATAAAAGAATCATGTTTCTGTGCTAGCTCTGAAAATAGAAATGAAAACTTGTAACACAAAATAAACCACAGCAGTCCCTCCTGGAGTTCTGCAGCATGTGCAGAACTTGCTGGAGGAGTATTCACCACGGAGGAATATCCTGTGCCTGACCTGTCATAGCCTGCTCCCTCTGGGCTCTCTGCCTCCCGTTCTCTGGAGTTTCTGAGCAGTTGTTTTGATGAACAGATACTGCAGCTGGATGGGGATGATCTGGGGTAAGAACCCTGTCAATTTGGATTTGTGTGTAGAGGATTACACCAGTCAGTCAAACCTACATACTCTTTTTCTACGGGATGGGTTTAAAAGAAACATCCTCTCCATGCCCTGTTGTATCCCTGGAATTTAAAGTATGGGATCCAGCAGATTTCCCAGTGCCAGGAATTCCTGGTGGTTCGAGCACTAACTTGGGACTTGGAGACACCACCACTGTGCCTTTGGATTCATCAGTTAAGTCTCTTTCCAAAAACATTTGAGATTCAGAGAGGAGCCTCTCAGATTTAAGATTCAGATAGGAGCCTCTCAGATTTTTCAAAGGCAGATAAGCAAGTTAAGAGCTAGTGTCTTACTGATCTCTGCAAGTGCTGGGTCACAAAATAAAGAAATCTTCCTACATATCTGCTTCTCAGTGGCTTAATTAATAAATATATTCCCAGATCTCTCAGTTCTTCTATTCCTCATCTGCACTGTACCCTACTCAGGTGATTAATACTTTGCTTTCTTACATGGAGGTTGTCAAGATATGGTCATTAATGCAGTTTCATTAATTATGTATGATGGGAGTGTGGGATAAAACAGTTTTTCAGATGAGACGGCCAAGAGGAAACTTTTATCTCTCAAAATACACTGAAATATTCTTGGTGCTGGAGGAGGACTGCTTTTCTCCATGGCTTCAAAAATCCCCTGTGCTTAGCTCACGTGCATGATCCAGGGGGTAGAAAGGAAGAATGAAGACATCAGGAAGCAGCAGCAGCCAGAAATGACCTGTCCCTGCCAGGGAAGGATGGAGTGACCTTGTGGCTGTTGCAGAGACTGAAAATAGGGAGTACAGAGATGAAGGGGAGGAAAAGCTGAGCAAGGATTAAATGAGAGCTTGGCAGCATGTTCTGGGAGCAGGAGTGGGCTCATCCCAGCTGTTTTGCTGTTTGATATTGTTCATTGTTGGGCTGGGAGGTGTGTTGCCTGTTGAATAAACAATTTTCTTTTTTTTCCACTTCTCTCCGATTTTTTTTCTTTTTTTCCAGAGGGACCTCATTCAGAGGTTTCCTCCAAAATTAGTCCTAAACCAGGACAATGGGGATGCTGCAGGAATGGTGCTTTGTTGGTGCTTTTCACTGTTGCAGAAATGGCACTGAGGACCAACCAAACCACATCCTCTGTCCCCTTCCCTGTCCTGGAGAGGGGTTCAGCAGTGTCCTCGTGGAAACATTTGCCTGTTCCTCTTTTGCTCTAGCAGCCAGCTGCCAGAGAGGCAGATCAGGGGATTTCTACAGTCTCTGGTTGCCACGGGAAGTACGTGAAGTTTTTCTCCTAGATGTCAGATAGCAAACGGTACCATTTTGAGGGGGAAATTTGATAGAAATCAGCACTTTCCCCCCCTTTTTGTCTTTACACCCTCATTTTTGCATTAATAATCTCTCTAATAAACTTGTGGGTGAATGCCCACCCAGTCTGCCCTGATGTGATCATGTCCTATTGCTCATGAGCCTGTTCTTGGTGCTTGCAGCTGTTGAATAACAAGTGTGCACCAGGCAGGACATCTCCTGTCTGTGCTTTTATGTGCCTGCCGCTGAAGAGGTGGCAGTTCCCAGCCTGGCTGTGAAACAGAGGTGCTGATTGTGCTGATGTCAGAGGGAAGGCTTTGCTTTCATGTTACCCATCTGCTTTCAACCAGCACTTTAATATCTCTGCAGGCCACCGAGGAGATAAGTTGTTGTGCTAAATGTATCCATGTGCATTTTAAATTTTGGGGTTTACAAGCTATCTCCAGCCCTTTCTTTGCCTGCGACATGGTAACAATATGCATTTCTTCTGTGCTTTTTAAACAAAATCCAGTTTCACTGGTAAAATAATTCATCTGCTGCTAACTTTTCCTTTCTTGGGTTGATGAAATAGAAATGGTGGGTGATGGTTCTGCTTTTTTAATGCACTCGTTTGTGGCTGCCCACGGATTAGTTAAAATCTAATTTCCTAAACACATTTTTCTAACTTCCACTGCTGCAGAGATGCAAAACATCTTGTAAGAGCTGCTGAGAAACTGGAGGTTATTTCACTGATTTGGGTGAAATCCACTGAAACAGGGATTTATTTCATCAAGCATCCACATCACGGATCTATTTAAATTTTATGATGCCAGAGGATATGAAACTGCATGTCTCAGCTTTTCAGGATTCAGCTGTTCTGCTAACATTTGTCATGGCTAAGGAAGACATCCAAACGGGGAACATATTTAAAAACTACCCACGAAATAAACACAAACAGTTCTCAGAGACAAGGCATGAACATAAAGCAGGTTTTTTCTGACTCATGTCTTACACCTTTAATACAATGTTAAATACTGGAAGGGGATACAGGCAAATGCACAATGCATTCCTAAATGAAAAAGCAAATCAGGTATTTCCATGTGATTAGTATGCAAGGGTTTTTTTGAGTTCCAGATAAATTTAGCAGTCCAGCATTCAACATACTTTTAGATAAGATTTTTGTTTCAACCCACTGTATGCTGGACTGGTAGGAAGAGAAAGACTCCAGTATGGGGAATCCAAATGTGTTGTAATGTTTTGATGATGTACATAATTCCATACTAATTTATTTTAAAAATTCACTGAAATTGTTTCTCCTTTCTTATTCTTACTCAAGCTCTCATTTCCTGGGCACAGCTGGGCTGAGATTACAGAAATCCTTTGAGAACATCTCCCATACGGGGCACTTCCTTCATCTGAGCATAAAATCAGTTTGAAAAAATGGTGGTGTGAACCTCAAATCTTGGTCCATATTTGCCATCAAAGGTATTTTCTGTCTCCTTGGAATCACAGCCCAGACATTTGGCTGTGCTGATTACATAATTCCATAGTGTCCTGGAAAGTAATCTGCAGATTACTTTGAGAGAGGTAAAAGCAGAAATGGCCTTGGAAAGAGCCAGCACCCATCAGAGATGAGGGCACAGGAGGCTGAGGCTGTCAAAGAGGATTTCTTGGACATCCTCATCAAAAAAAGTCTCACAGTGACCAATAGAATTCCTGATCTCCAATTTTCCCTTACAAACACATTTCTAAGAAACACCAATTCTTGGGGTGAGGAAGAGGAGTGATGGCTTTAAATGGGCTTTAATGACTCCAGACCTCCCTAAATGACTTCTCTGGAAATGCAGTGCCAACTACCCCCTGTTGACTTGTGTTCCCCCCCCCTAAAATGGTATTTTCAGTTTATTTTACCCATCTGAAAGCTAGAATGGGCATCAGGTGAAGATCTGTGGCCCCTGCTTTCATGAGGAAAGACTGGTTCTCTTGAAAAAAAGCTGGTTTTCCTGATGTTTCCTTGCCTGAACCTGAACCAGAAAGAGAAATACACTTCATCCCAATGAAATGCTGGTGTGGCCCAGGAAAGAGGGGCTAGTGGCAGCTGCTTGACCAAAACTAATCATAATTTCCCCCTCCCTGGTTATTTTTAATGTACCCCAAAAAGAAAAAAGCTGTCCACAGCCCTCTTTTTTTCACTCTAAACATGGCCAGTATGCTGGTGAAAGAAGACAATTCTGGAAAAAAAAAACAGAGCTGTATTTCTTTTGCAAAAGCTTTTCAGAAAAGAAAAAAAAAAAATCACTGATCAGAAAAAACATCAAAAGCACAAGGCTTTTTAAGTAGTCTTGAAGTGCAAAGCTTCCACAGGTTTGAAGCATCTTTCCTGAGGCTCTGCACAATAAAATTAGGAAAGGTAGGGAGATATTCCTCAGGTATGCTTTCCAAGCTCCATGGCTACGATTAAACTGCAGCCATACAGCAATTACACGTATTTTTCACTTTTTTAGTTAGTTGCTAACAATTGCCACTTTATCCAGCTTGGAAATAGAGCTGTATTTTTTTAGACCTCTGACTAAAACTGTTGTTTTTCTTAGACTTTACTGTGGAAATTTTTGCAAAACTTTCTCAGTTTTGGAGTTGGGAAAAAAAGAGGCAACATTGAGTTGATGTGGAATATTGCTTGCATAGTTTAAAATGTATTTATTTTAATAACTGCTGTATATTGCTGATGCTGTATCCACACTGTAACCGCTGCCATTGGGTCAGCCAGTGTTAATGACAGCACTCAAAACACAACTGCTTTTTAATTACACTCCTCTACAGGAGGCTTTTTCCCCTCCCCCTTTTTATGACGATGATTCACTATTTTCTCTGTGTTTTCAGGTTTCTGAAGTCTCAGGACAGCTGGCAAAAGAGAACATTCAAACAAGGCATGTGCCTCTTTCTGTGCTTGGTAGGGAAAGGCTTCGTTTTGGAGCAGCCCAGCAGCCCCAGGAGACAGTGGCTGATTAACAAGCCTGTGGGGGCTGGCAGGGAGGGCTGCAAGGTTGGAAGCAAAGCCGGTGTAGCCGCTGGCACTTGCTCCCTTCAGGAATAGTGAGTTCATTTTTATACGTTTCCTGATGCTCGCTCTGCGGTCGGGAGCTGATAGAAGGCAACGCTTCAACTTCCTGAACCCTCTAAATAAAGCATCCTTTCTGTAGGGGTTAGTTTGTTGGTTTGTTTTTTTTGGTTTTTTTTCCCCCCAGAGAAAGGCACATTGTGCTTTCTGCTTTGGTTGGATTTTCGTGTTTGGCTCTTTGAATGGACAGCTTTGGTGGTGGAACAGTTGGAAACTGATTTTGGAGAGGCTCGAATGTACGGCAAGGGGAAATATCTTCTCTGGAATGGCTTGGAGCTGCTCTAAGGGTTTATTTACATAGCTGCTGTGTCTTGCCACAGCTACAAGGGTGGTCAAGCTTCCTCTTTAATCTAAACTCCTTTTACTTAAGGTATTAATTCACAAATAGCTTCAGTTTCCTTTATTTCTAGGTTTGTTTCTTTCAAGAGATTGCTATGGCAAGGCAGTGATTATTTAAATACTTGAATTAATGCGTATATTAGCTTTTGTAAATTCAGATGTAGCAAAGAGCAAGTCAGACAGCCCCTGTCTGTTCATTCACACCACAATGTGACCCAGTGAGGATGTAAAGCTCACACCCATTTCCTAGCGAAACCCCCAGGAGATCGCCTGCAAGAGGTGTTCATTTTCTAATGTTAAGAAAAAATGTGTTTCCCTCCAAGGGGAAGTCCTTTCCAAAACAAGGTGTTAGGAATTGAGCTGGAATTTCCTGTTCCTATCTAAGGCAGGTTGAATGAAGTAGGTAAACCAGCACTGAATGCTCCATATTCTGGTTTTCTCATTATTCTCAACCAAGTAATGATGCTTATTTTGCATGATTCACTGCTTTATT
The DNA here is from genome assembly GCA_037013685.1 of Acridotheres tristis. Lineage (NCBI taxonomy): Eukaryota > Metazoa > Chordata > Aves > Passeriformes > Sturnidae > Acridotheres > Acridotheres tristis. The sequence goes on from CM072885.1 coordinate 65,297,707, forward strand.
ACGTTACTAAATCACATTTATCTCCGTCAGGCCTCTTTTTCCCCGGGGTATTCTGTTGGTGTAATTTTTTTTTTTAACCAGATGTTTGATACTTCCTATGGCTCCAATACCAACCTATAGTTTGAAACAACATCAGAAAGAGTTAACTCCCACAAGGAGAAAAAAGGCAAAATGAGTCCCCACAGCTGGCTATCTCTCAAGAAATCAGCTCCTGCTCTGACGTTTGCTACAGGCAAAGTAAAACAAAGCTCTACCAGCAGTAAATCAATTCCTGTGTGCGGGTACTGTCAAAATGAGCTGTTCTGGAGCTCTCTGATCCAACCTATGGGCCAAGTCACACTAATTTTATACATCAGTGTTTTGAAATGCCATTGTGCTCAGGGAAGAGCTTGGCTGGCTCAAATATGAATATCCACAAGGTAATGGGTGTCTTCAGCTGCTGTGGGAAACTTCATTGGGTGCCTTGAAAAACCAGGCCTTCCTCAAGTAAGCTGTTAATTGTGCTTTGCTTGAGATAAGTTTATTAAAAATACTCCAGCTACAGATGGGCTTTAAAATCAGAGTTGGATTTTAAATATAAAAATATCTGGAATGGTTGTTTTTGTTGCTGTTGTTGTTGGTTTTTTTTCCTCCTTGTCTATTAGAAAGGTAAGAAGCAAACCCAAAGCTTTGAGTCCAAACTTTCATATAGCTTCATGCTAAAGCTCTGGGGTGCCTGCCTGGATTCTGGCCTGCTCCCATCTACATCTATTGTATTAAAACAGTTAAAGGCATTCTTCTCTTCCCCCTTTTCCCCTGCAGCTGGAAAGCACTATCCTCTTCTCTCGAGAAAACAAACATCAATGCTGCCTGTTGTATAAGCCTCTGGTTGGTTCAGTTTGCTTCCCTGGAGTGGCCCATATATCTGTAACTTCATCCAACAGGGAGGCTGTGTAGGTGAGATTAAAACCTTTCCAATTAGACAATTTTCAAACGCATAAAATGCTCAGCTTCTGTCAGGAGCCTCCCCTGTTTAGACAAGGTGAGCAGGAAATTCAGACATCTTCCTAAGATGTGAGGGGTGGAAAAAGAGCAGGAACAGGATGACATCGGCCTAGTTAACTCAGTGAGTTTTTGGAGTCTGAGGACTCTCTAATATTGTGTATTTTCACATCTAAGGTGGATGCTCAGTGCTGCAATGGGGTGTTTGTGTTGACCTCTCTCTGCTTCTCCTCTGTGCCTCAGCACTGGAATGAACATCAAAATCTAGGACCTAGACATCAAGGTAAAATTTCCCTGCATTAAAATATATGTCTTCTATAAACAGACTTAATGTCAGAGTACCACTACGGAAATTGCTTGAATATTTTCTTTTCTGAAAATAAGTAATAGACTAGAAATGAGAACTGAGAAAGGAAGACTTCCTCACTTTTACAATGTACAGAGGAATATGTGCACCAGGGCAGCCTGTCAGCACCAGCTGATGATTCCTGCATCTGGTTCCTGTTTCACAGCAAAGCCTGTATTCCCAGTTTTGGAACAAAAGATTACCAGAGATAACGGATGGAAAACATATCCCAGTTATTGACTAAGCAGCCTCACCTTCACCCTGCAGCTAATTACAAAGTTAAAACTGTAGTAAAAAAATCCATATTTATCCAAATAACCCATTTAGTGTATTTCTGCTCCAGATAAATGAAGCAATATTCCATTGTAATCTCTGGCCCTGTTTTATCTTTTTCTATGTAGACTTGTTATGACAAAATCTCTTCCATTTTAATTAAATTTTTCCAGATACCATCTTCATAAAACTAGCACTCAAGAGAGGCATAATCATTATTTTTAATAGAGAGAGTTAATGCTTGTTAAGAATGCTGGAGGATTGTCACTACTTATGTTTCCTGTCTAAGAGGAGAAGAAGAGGAAGGGTTCCTCAGATCTGCTTTTCCAGGGTGATCTTTCTACCAGTTTAAGACCTGGTCTACAAAAGTGGGTAAGGGCTGGCTTATTTTGAGCATACAAATCACCTGCTAACTTCAATGAGATTTATCAGGGTGTTTCAATGGGACAGGTTTAAAATGAAGCCTAAATACTTGACTGCCTTCACATACGACTTTTTGCTCATTTCATAGGGCTCATTTTTAGTTAACAGCTTTCTCTGCTTGGATTGAGATTTCCAGTTCATTCCATGTGTATCACTGGAGAGCTACGAGGTGGCAACTGTGTTCAGCTGCTGGCACCATCCAGGCTGAGCCAAGATGAACAAGCCTAGAAGTGAAGGAGAATGCAGCCTGTGCCTTGATTTCCTTGAGGGGAAAAAGAAGCAAAGATGACTTCAAGTGTAGGACTCCTATCAATTTCCAGCTTTGCCATGGCAAGCAAATGCCAAATATCTTCTAAAGTGACCTGAATTAACCTTCCTGTAGTGGCAAAACCTGTGGGCTCCTTTCTCCCTGTGCAGGCAGAGCTGTCACGGACACAGCAGTCCTGCCTCGCTGCTGACAACCCACAGCGATGTCTCAGGTACCAAAGGACATTTCCAAGGGCCCCAATTACCTGTGTTTAGGCAACAGAGCTGTCCCCTCCTGACAGAATGGTTCCAAATGGAGCTTTGCTCCCAGGCACACCAAGGACAGACAATCCTGCTGCTTGGCCAAGTTCTGAAGTTCATTCTCAGGAATACTCCTACTGATCTAAGGCATGCCAGGATTTCATTTACTGCTGGGAAATGTGAAACCGCCCTGGCTAAAGTATCTTAATTAGGCCATTAGAGCCTGGTATAAAATGGCTGAGTTAAACAGGGTCAGGAGGGCACAGGATATTGTCAATGCATTGTAAAGCCTTTGCTGCTCAGCTCCAGCTGTCCAGAACCACATTTCCATGAAATAAAACACCTGAGCCCTCTGTGTGCTGGCTCCTGGGTCAGTGCTTTTCACATAGTCAGCATGTGGGCAGGGAGCCAGAGCTTCTCTGTCCTCTCGTGCCTTGTGCTGCTTGGACTTTCAGTTTCTAATTCTGATGTGTTTTAAATTAGTCCAGTTTGGGGGTTTGCTCTGCGTGTTTAGGGCAGTTTGAAGGGCCTCATCTTTGGTTTTCCTGTGCAAGGGCTGGATCCTGAATGAGGACTCTGGCACCCGTTCTCTTCATGCAGCTTTTCCATGAAGGATTTAACAACTGTGGTGACACCAGGAGACTGAGCTGGAAGAATTTGAGGAAGTGTCAGATCTAGGGCCTGTATATGTGTGTGCACGGAATCACAGCATGGATTGGGCTGGAAGGGACATCAAAGCTCATCCAGTGCCACCCCCTGCCATGGGCAGGGACACCTTCCACTATCCCAGGTTGCTCAGAGCCCCATCCAGCCTGGCCTTGGACACTGCCAGGGATGGAGCAGCCACAGCTTCTCTGGGCACCCTGTACCAGGGCCTCACCACCATTACAGGGAAGAAATTATTCCTAATATACAATCTAACCCCACCCTTTTTCAGTTTATAGCCATTCTCCCTTCTATCACTCCATGCCCTTGTAAAAAGTTACTCTTCAGCTTTTTTATAAGCCCCCTTTAGGTACTGAAAGGGGCTATAAAGTTTCTTCAGAGCCTTTTCTTCCACAGGCTGAACAAACCTCACTCTCTCAGCCCATCTCCATAGGAGGATCTTTGCTGGTGTCTTTGTATCCCAGTGGGTACAAAAGAAAACGGCAAATCCAATATATTCATTATAAAAGAGCAAAAGAGGGACCTCTAGAATAGCATACACATATATCTAGATGGTAAGACCCTTTTTCTAAATTTGGAGACTCATCATTTCTAATCTCTACCATTTATGCTCAGAAGTGCAATCAGGTTGGAAGTTATAGATCTGAGAGATTAAATCTAAGTGTGAAACCCTCAGCTTGTGACTCATAATCAGCAGTGTGCACACTCCTGCGATTAGATTAATATTCTTATAATTTCAGAGTTGGTACTTGATCAGGCTCTTTTTTCTTATTGCAAACAGTATTTTTTAAAAATATAGTGGTTAACAAATACTATTACTGAGTTTGCTTGTAATTAGAAGAGCTGTGAAAGTTAGGTAAATTACACCTGAAAAATCATAAGAAGTAGAAATAGTTTGATTCTTAGAACCATTAGTGAAAATTACATTTTTGTTTAAAAAATGCACAGTATTTTTAAAAATGATAGTCTCCTGCTGGGGATAGCCTTACCTTGAAACTGAACACTTCCATCTGATACTGGATGCATGGTGTGGTGGGCTGGCCCTTAGTTTTGGGCAGTGAGCTGGAGCTGAGGGGGTTTGTGCAGCCTCCCTGAGCCCCTTTGGCCACCAAGGCGTGGGCTGCAGCCTCTCTGGCAACCGTGCCCTCTTCCAGCTGGGCGTGTTGGGGGAGCCCTGGAAGCCCCACTCTGGTGGGGAAGCTACAATGGCCTGGACAGAAAGGGCTTCCAGGATGATCTCTACATTGAGTGTGGGGTTTTTTTATCATTAAATTGGTGGTAATTTTCTTATGGAAATGCGTGCTGTTGGGGGTGAGAGGGGCCCTCAGCCCTGGGTGTCCCTGTGTGCAGGGAGGGCTCCGAGCAGGGCCCAGCAATGGCACCAGAGCCACGGGCAGGGACTGAGCCCAGGGGGCTCCACTGACAGGAGGCACAACTTCTGTCCTGGGCAGGGACTGAGCCCTGAACAGAGACCAGAGAGGCTGTGGAGTCTCCTCACTGGGGATATTCCAGACCCCTCTGGACAAAATCCTGTGCCCTGTGCTCCAGAATGTTCTGGAGCACGGAGATGGCACCAGCTGACCCACCGTGGCCCCTTCGGCCTGACCCACCCTGTGAACTCCTGCACAGCGCGGCAGCATGGTCTGCATCTCATTAAAAACATTAACTAAAGCAGTTGTGGCTCCTGAAGTGTGCAAGCCATAAAACAGAAGGTGACACTTTTAGCGACCACTCCAAGCCCACTCTCTGGGCGGAGCGGGCGGCTGTGAGGAAGGGCCGCCGTCCCCTCACGCCGCCCGACTTCGGCCTGCGCCCATTAACCGCTGCCCCCGCGGTTCCAGCCCCGGGCAATCGCTGACTGGAGAGCTCGGCAACCCCTCCCCAGCCCGCAGGTGATCCGGGTCTGCCTGCCCGGGGCTGGGTGCCGTGCCCGGGGCTGGGTGCCGTGCCCGGGGCTCCGTCCTCTGCCCGGGGCGGGGCGGGGGCGGGCGGGGGCGGAGCGCGGGGGGCGGGCGGGGGCCGGGCCGTGCCGAGCCGCGCACCGCGCTCCTGTCAGCCCTCTCGGCACCTCGGGGGCCGCGCTCAGCCCCCGGCCCGCCCGCCCGCCTCGGCTCCCGGCTTCCCCACGGATCGCTGTCATTCGCTTTGATTTCATTTTTAATTTTTTTAAATTTTTTTTTTTTTCCACCTTGGAGGGGAGGAGCGCGGAACCCAGCTGGAAGATGAACCAGAATGTCTGAGAAAATGTCCAGCTTTCTGTACATCGGGGACATCGTGTCCCTGTACGCGGAGGGCTCCGTCAATGGGTTCATCAGCACGCTGGGGTGAGTGGGGGCCGGGCGGCGAAGCCGGGCGCGCTGCGCGGAGCCGGCCCGCGGGCAGCGCCGGCGGCAGCGGCACAGGAAGGGGCGGCAGCGCTGCTCGGCGGAGCGGGGAAAGTAGGAAGTGATGGGGAGCGGCAGGGGATGAGAGAAGTTCCCGAGCGGGGCCCGGGCGGCCGCGGTGCCGGCGGCGGTGCCGGGATCCCCGCTCGGCTCCTGCCGGGGCTGCGCCCCCGCGCCGGTCCCGAGTACAGCACCGGAGCCCGCTCCCTGCCCTGCCCTGCCCAAACGCCTTGCTACGGGCTTTATGTATAGCTGACCTTGGAATTAATTGAGTTTTATTGCCCCTCCGAGAATTTTGGACAAATACGTAAAAGGCAAAACCTTTGCTTTTTTTGCTCATCGTCGTAGTCAGTTCGTTAAATGTGCATCTCTTTATTTCAGGTTTGTGTCCAGCACAATCTGCTTCACACTGCTTGTCAGTGATATTTATAATCAGATGTTTAGCTTCATGGGGATGTTTTTCCCGTGAGCTCTTTCTCTTTGCGAAAATATGCATTTTAGTTGTGGCTACTTCACTGAACCGCTGCTTGTTCCAGGTTTTTATTAACAGTGACCTCTTTAAATCACCCTTTTGGAATCCAGGAGGGAAAGCCTCAGCGCAGAATGACAGAGATACACTGATACATTTCTTTACGTTGATACATTTTTAAAAACCATCCTGTAGTTCGGTTGCAGTGACCTGTCCCGAGGGTGCAGTGGTTTCCCTCTGATGTTTGCAGGAGAGCTGCAGGAGCTGCAGTGACTTTGTGGCATGTCCTGAAACCTTTGCCACTGGAAACAGTTGCTGTGCTGCATGGTTGTAAGCGATTGGCAAGGAAGGTCAAACTCTTGTAAATATCTGCTTAAACATTAGTGGCACCCTCAGAGTAGCAGTGAAACTTACTAAGGCAAGTTAATGTGTGCCTGGGTACTGCTCCGTGTTTGTGTTGGGCTCACTGTGTTCTGAGACCCTGTGATGGGGGACACCGTCGGTGTGAAAATGCAAACAATGAATGTCTAAGTTAACTTGGTGTGCTGCTGTTACTGGAAAAGAGCTGCTGTTCAAGGTCTTATATTTTTTGAAATCTTATTATTGCGTCCAGTCCTTGCTGTTCACTCTTTTGATCTGTTGACAAGTGTTTTTCCATGGTGTGTTCCTCTGTTAATTTGGCGCCTCGTCTCTCTGTGACTCCCCATGTTGTCTCACATCTTTTGTTTTGCTGTCTCTTACAACTTTAAATCCTGTCTGAAAAATTTCGCTTTCTGCAGCTGTTAATTGCTGGATATTGTTTCTTATTCTTGTTCTCCCCAGCACTTCCTTTTTGCTGGCACGGTTTGTTGTTGGTTGGTGGTGTTGTTGTGTCTCATCGCTGGGTTCTGTTATTCGGAGGAAGCTGAATGTGCCGTGCTTTTGCTTTTCATTGTGTTCCTCCTTTCTGAGAACACCTGCTCGTGTCATGGATGTTCCTGCTGTGTGCTTGTACAATTGTCACTTGAATACGTGTTTGCATCGCCCTGTCACAGAATTCAGACTGCTGATCCTCCCATGAGTTAACTCCCTCCTCGGAGTTAAGGCAGGACATTTATTCCCAGTTTTATAGAGGGGAAGCCAAGATCCAGGCTTGCCTAGGGCACATGGGAGCTCTTTACTAGAAGAAACAAGTGAGCTTGAGCCAACATTTTCTATCCAGGCTCTCTTTTAGCCAGAAAACACAGCTCAAGAAACTACCTGGGATGAGACAGGAGTTCAAGAATGCTGATGTACCTCTGTTGGCTTTTCAGTACAGCTTTTTTGTGCCCTGCTCCCTGGCATGGTAAAGGCAGCTGCAGAACCAGGAGGCTGGAGTGGAGAAGCTCTGGGAAGCTTGAAGTCACCAATGGAAAACTCCCATGGCTACTCAATGGGAATGCTGACCCCTCTGTTGGTGGTACAAGAGCTTGGACTGAAATTTAAAACTGTGGTGCCAAATGACGTTGTGCCAGCTATTGCAATTGCTGCCTTTGGACTGGCTGCAGCAACACAGGAGGCAGAAAAACCTCTTCTGTTCAGGGAAAAAGCTTGGCCAGCTGCATTTTTGGTGTGCAACCATTGCTGAACTCCTGCACCTTCTGCATTCCTGCAGGTTTCTCTGCAAATCTCTGGAAAGAGGAGGCCTCACCTTCCAAAGTTGCCTCTAGTTGGTGAGGATGAAGTGGGGTAGGATTGGGAATGATTACTTGCTTCATTTGGCTGATGTGAATCCTTGTTTGATTGCTCTTGCTCGGATTGCTCAGGGTGCTGTTCTGAAAGGTTGGCTTGCCCAGCATCTCTCTAACACTACTGAGCCCACTGGGGAGTCTCATGCTGTTTCAAAAACTTGAAATCCAGCTCAGGGCTAGTGACTGTTCAGCAGAGGGATAGTCCTGTTTATTTTAAGCTGTCAAAGGCTAATTGTTTCTTAAACAAAGCATGAGCGAGGCCGTTCTATAAATAAGGTAAAAAAGTGCACAGCACCTCTGCAAGCAGGGCAAGTCTGTCACGTCAGTGGACACCACTCCTTGAAGGGTTGATCCAACTCAACACATGAGTTTTGAGGGAGATTTTGAAGAATATATAGGCTGTTTCTTGAATTTTGGAGTATTTTTTCCTCACTTGCCAGTGCAGAAATTTTCACATGCTCAGCGTTGCCAGAAAAATAAAAGCTGAGAGGAAGATGTAGCTGAGCTGTCCAGATCATGTGTTGCGCCAGGTTTATATCAACTGTAACCTGAGTGTGAAAATCTTGCTTTGGTGTAGTTTAGGAGGTATAAACCATCTCTTTTTAGGAGACAGATGATCTGTGGCCCTGTGTCCAGGTGAGCATGCTGACAGATGCTAGGTGAGGGCAGGAGTGCCTTTCCACAGCTCCCTCTACAAAGAGGGTTTGAGAATTGCTGTAACTACATTCTGTAAGTGGGTCCCAAAGCCTTGGAACACTTCTTAGAGCTGGAAGAAGCCTGTGTCCTTGCCCTGTCCCTCCTTGTCTCTGTGCTATAAACAGCTGTTGGATGTGAGCAGAAAGGCTCTGCTTTCAGCTTTGATCCTTCTTAGTCAGAAGAGGAAACTGAACCTCTCGTCTACATCTGGGGTTAGTGCTGTAGGGTGGGATGGGAGCAGGGAAGTTGGGCACTGCTGCTCCAATCTGCTCCAATTCTTGCTCCTCTGTCTGTGTTTTAAAATAAAGCAGCTTTGCTCAGTTTTGGAAGAAGAGGTGTAACCATCTGTCTCCAGGAGAATGTTCCAGGCTGTGGATCCCACAAGGAGAGGGGCACCTCTGGATCATGGTAAAGGAAAGGGTTTCAGGCCTCAGCATTCCCTGTTGGCTACTGCAGACCTTTGGATTCTTGAGATACTGAGAACCCAAGAAATCCCCTGCTCTTTTTTGTCTGCTTGGCTCTGGGCTTCCTCTGGGTTTGGATGCTGCTTTGAGGTGTGATGATATGTAGTTTGGCTTTTCCAACCTCAAGGCCCTCTGAGTTTCCTCACCTGCCCTCCTTCCTGAGTTTCCTCACCTGCCCTCCTTCCTTTTAAAAAATGAGAATGCTTTTGGATGAATGAGCTGATAGCCAAGGAAATGTTTGGGAAAAGCAATTTACATCCATTGGTAGCATTCTGTCATTGCAAGATAGGTTTGATACTAGATTATTTTACTTTGCTAATTCTGTAGGGCTTTCCCTTACTTCTTTAGCTTTTAGTGTGTTCTGGCTTCTGCTCAGCTGGAGGCCTTGTGTTCCACAGGAGATTTGTAGCAGGGCCAGGCAATGAATCCAGTGATCTCACATTGTCCTAGGCTGGTGTTGAGACCACCTTTCCCAGTATTTTGGCTCTGAATGCTCTCAGTGATACATGGTGGCAATTAAAACTGCATTAATCACCTATCAGTACAATGAGGGGAAGAAAATATTCTTGCCTGGAGAGGTGGGGGAAAAAACCCCATAAGTAATGACAATGGCCAGGATCAGCTGTAGGAAAGTTTGACGATGGGCCTGTTAGTCTCCATGGGGAGCTGCATTCCTGTCTCACCTCCGTAAATGTGCAGTGAGAGATCTCCTGGAACACAATTAATGGAGCATGCAGCAGGACCTGCCTGCTCCGTGATAGATGGCTCTGGATGACGAGGATTGCTGAGACTTACTTCTAATTAGCAGCAAAAACTGTGTTGTAAAACATTTTGGACTCATTTCCTTGCACGTAATGTTGATTTTCCTTGAAAAACTTCTCTTAATTCGTGAAAGTTGCTTGCTGGAATTTTCTTGCTCAAAATATTCCAGATTCATTCAGGCTTCTTCATTGGATTTTGGTGAATTAGTTGTCTTGTTGAACTTGGGCTTCTCAGAGGGGTTGAGTCAGTCATATTCTGTGAAGAGACAAGATTTAGTAGAAAGTGCTTAAGAAGCAGCATAAATCAAAATGTTGCAAGTATAGCAAAGGCTAAAATATGTCATCTTGGTAGCTTCAGGAATGGTGCTAAGAGAAGAGATGTAGTGACTGATGATAGTTCCAAGGCACCAGTGTAGTGTTTTCATCAGTGAACTCATTTTTTCAACCTTTCTCTCCTGATCTCTGTATGTGTAAGCTATGGTTAAGGAACAGGCTATCCGTCCTTTAATTAATAGCAAATTTTTCTTTCATGTACCAGCTGGAAAAAGGTAATTAGTCAGGAAAGAATAAAAAGCCTGAAGAAAGTGAGAGTGTCATAACTGGAATTAATCATAATTTGATCCTGACACATAGACAACCAAATAATACATAAAAGAGAGACAGGAACATGAATTTCGGCTTTTCCGTGGGAAAAAGTACTTGCATGTTTTGTTTCCTAGGTACTTTATCCTCTAGACTGATAGAACCAGTGAAATTTGACAGTTTTGATTGTGTGATTCTGATTTATTTTTTAAATACTGTGTAGGATTGGCATTTTCAGGAATATGATCTCTTGGTTGCCTTTCTAATGCAGCAGCCCTGGTCTGAATTCTGCAGCTGCTTTGAATATATGGTGATGTACACTTTTCAGCTGCACAGTATATTTCTTTTCTGTGATAACTAATAAGCTCTATTAGATGCATTATTAACTACTTTCATTGATCTTACAATAAATGCCATGTAAGTGGAGATGTAGGCATATAAATACACCCCTGTGTCTCACATACCTTGCTATTCAATCCATATATCAAAGCTCATATCCTCTGTAATTATCCACTCTCACCAGCAATTAGGCACTGCTCCAACTTTTATAACAACCTTATTTTGATGCTTGTTTCAAATGCTCTAACAGCAGTGCCATCTTTAAATAAACAATGAGACAAAGCTTTCCACAAAGCAGCCTCAGGGGAATGCAGCAGGCCATGAGCCCCAGGGGAAGTTGGTTTGTTTCAGAAGTTTTACTTGTTCACAGAGCACAGCCTCGGTGTGAGGGAACATAACATTAGACTTAATTACAGCAGTATAATTTATGAGGCTGTATGCTTAAATGTAATATCCTTGGTTCAAAGGGCTCATTCTCAAACAGAATTGGAGAGAAAATGGGGATTAAGGAAAACACTGATTGATTGATGTGGAAGAGAGTTTACCCATAAGCTGTGTGGTGGTAACTGGAAATTAGAGAGGACTTGGATTTTGCATTGAGACAGGACACACAACTTGTGTAGTTCTCAGCTGGGCTGTGGGTGATGTGGGGATTAGTCAGTAAAGAGAGGGGACATTGTTTGACCTGCATGCCCTGAAGTCTTTTTTACCTTGCTTTTACATAATGAGGGGATTAAACTAGACCACCTGTGCGTGGTTCTTGGTGTCACTAGAAACCACAGCTACGCTGTATTTTAACAGCACACTGCAGAGGAAGAAGTCGGTCAATCTGTGACTTCCCCAGCCTGGAAGATTGTATCCCAAGGGGCACGGTGAGATCTCTGGAACCCTCCCCTGCCGCTGCTGCTCGGCTGGAGCCTGAGCCTGTTTGTTGGGCAGCAGCTCAAAGCCGTGCCCTCTGCACTTGAAAGTCTGGTTTCTGCTTGCTTTGAAAGGTCTGCTACTTCTTGGAGCAGAAAAAGGGATGTGGGTGAAGCTCCATCGCTTTGATACACTTGGTATCAAAACGGAGAAAACGAACAGTAGTTCAAGGTTTATTTTTTACCTTGTCTGTGCTGTGTTTTGTCACTTGATCAGAGATGCGTATTTGAATTCCTTGAAGGATATATTCCCCCTTATGACTGATTTCTTTACACTTTCATTTGTTATTTGTAAATCTGATTCCATGTAATTACTTGAACCAGCAGTTCCACCACTATGTAGATGTGTAGGCACTTCCTGACATGGGTCCTGGTTTCAGCTGTTTATGGTGCTAAACCTTAATATTTGGGACCCAGGGTAGGTGCCTGGAGCTGAATGTGGAAAGTTTCAAGCAAAATGGCCTTTCTGAGAACAAGTTTAGCAAAAAAAAACCCCCAAACAAGCACCAAACCAAACAAAAAAAGCATGTTATCCCTGTTTTTTATAAAGCCCCAAGAGTCTTGCAGATAGGTGTCAAGAGTCTCCCTGAGCTGCAGGGTTCTCTCCAGCACCACTTCTGCAGCATGGAGGGCTTGTCTTTCTCTGCCCCTGTGGAATTTTGCCCAGTTTTAGCAGGTGTAATCTGAGCAAAGATTTCACCCTAAGACTTTGTGGGCTGTCATGATACCTGCCCCTTGGTGGGGGCAGCTTCTCTCTGCTGACACTGGGCACCAGGAGCCCTCAACCTGACCTGCATCTGTGTGGGAGGTGAATCCCAGCTCCCCGGATTTCCAGATTTCTTTCCTGGAGAGTCACAGGAGAAGTTGAGTTGTCCAGCTGCTTCGTGTTCCCTATCTCTGGAGAAATAAAAATAATTTCTGGTTTTAGTGCCTCAGTTCCGTTCAAATACGAAACAAACCAAGAAATTACATTCTTGCAAGGTAAGGTTTTGGAAACAGAGTTAAACAAGAAAAACACAGGGTTAAAGTGTACTTACTCATGTCTGATATTAAGTACTGCTTGAGGTTTTGAGGGGCTGTTTTGGCTGTGGTAGCCAAAAGGTTGTGTCAGGAATGCTCTTGTTTCTCTTGTTGCTGATTTTGTGACTCTTTCTGTGCCTCAGCCTCTGTCTACCTCTGTCCTCTTTCATTTGCACGTTTTGATTGCTGTTGAGGAGAAACAAAGTGTTGTCCAAGGTACGTAATTTAAAAACAGTTCTTGTTCATTGCTTAGTAACAAAGGAAAGAGGGCCCTGAAGAGTGGCCTATAGGCTGCAGACAAGAATGTGGGGAAATCAGCCTCCTCTGTCCTTCCAGTGCTCCCTTGCTGGATGATGGAAAGGAGGAAGAGAGGTTTGTTGATGAATTTAGGATGAGAAATGAGCAGAGCAAGTGTTAGAAGGGAAGTGAGGCTGAAGAGGAGCAGGAGTTACCAAGAGTTCTGCAGCCCCTGCTGAGAGAAAATAGCTCTGAAAGCTACTGACATACTTTGTTCTTTTCAAAGGGAAGAAGTCAGCTTGCCATTGCCACTGTTTACTTTGCTATTTCAGATGTCTGAGGCCTGAACTAAGTCTGGTGAGATTTCAAACACTTGAATATTTGTTTGTTTTTTGTTCTGAAGATTTTTGACTTTGTCCAGGAAAATGAATTTTTAGTATCACCTTTTCCAAGAGAATGTCTGAGATAAAATGCCCGTTCCTCAGAAAGAAATTGCAATTTTAATATTGCCTGTCATACTTTTTGTAACAACAAAAGTTAGATATAACGATTGTGGTACTTGGTAATCTTATATAACAAAGTGTGGGCAATTCATTTGCTATTTCCCTTTAGGTCATTGCTGTTGCATGAGTGAAGGTATTGGGTTGAAATATATGAAAATACTTGGCAGGAGGAGGCTGGAGTAGCATATCCAAATGTGGTGGTTATCCCTGTGGGTCCTTTCCAGCTCAGCTTCCTCTGTGATTCTGTGATTTGACACCAAGTTAAGCTTCCTCCAGCTCTTTTCTGTATGGTATTAAAACAGTAGTCAAGTTTTTTGTTCTTTGACCTCTGACAGATAAAAATCAATGTCATTTAAAAGGAAAATCAACAAACAAACCCTGAAACAAGGCTCTTTATATGCAATTCAAAATACAGAAACTTCTTGTGATTCAATGCTTGGGCTTCTTATCTTGATTTTCTCTTAGAGGCTTGTTTGAATTTCAAACAGCTTTTTTATTCCCTGCACTTGACACACACAAGTTAATCAGTGCTTCAGGGGCAGTTGAAAGGACGCAGAATTAGGGAAACAACTAGAATTAGTAAGCCCCAGATTCTTTATACCTGCTTCCACAGTTAAAAAACAGTAATCCAGTTCTTACGAGTAAATTTTGGGTAGTTGTGTCACGTTGAGCACTGTGATGTGGAAAATTTAATTTGGCTGCTTTAGAGGGCAGCAAAGTTGGATGTGAGAATTACTGTTTTGTCCTGAATCTCGCAATACCTGACTTGATTTGTAAAATCCCAACTCCTACAGCTCTCTTACTTTTGGATATCCTCAGCTTCTCCCTCGTGTGCTTTACTAAAATATTCTCAGTCATCTTTTCAGTCTGGCTAATGTTTTTTAACTGCTTAGAAACAATAAATAAAGAGAGGAAGCAAAACCAATGTAATAGGAAAGATTGGATATCACTTTTGAAAACACTGAGAGCAGATCTTTGTTCAGTCGTGAAAGCTGAAATATGTTCAAATGCATCACTAAGCACGTTTCATTCTTCTGATCTGTCCTGGTTTAGGGCAAATTTGGGAGATAAGAATAAAAGTTTTAAGCCTTCCTAGAAATTTGGAGTTTTAAAAAATCTTCTATTAAAAAACAACCAACCAACCAAAACAAACCAAAAACTGTGTGGAGTGAAAAAGGTCAGCTGCATATTAGTGGTGTTTTCTTTGATGTTTTGGACAATTTCTTTAGGTTATCACGTTTTGCTAAGGTGGTCTCAGTTTCAGGTGAATGCACTGACCTTGCTTTGCTGTCTGGCACTGGTGAGGGTGGCAGTCCATAAACTCCTGTTCCAAATCTGACAGGGCTCGGTGAGCTTGGCTCTTTACAGGAAGCTGAAAAGTCAGAGTTTAGTGGAGTGTTTTGTGGAATTTCAATGGAATAAAATGAGTTTTTCCATCAGGCTTGCTGATATAAAAATCAGGTAGGGCAACATCTATAGTGCTTCCCAGGTTGAAGACAGAACTTAGTAAGTAAAACTTTATTGTCAAACAGGTTTCCTGAGTCCTGAATGTATAAGTATTTTGGATTTTAATGTTGCTGTGAGAACTGTAAAGCTGATTACTTCACTAAATACAGGAGGTCCAAGTTTCAAGTAAGATTTTCAGGCATCTCTGCAGATATCCTTATGTACCATTGTAGCATGTTATTTATAAAGAATAACCTTGCCTTTAAATCATAAAAGTACAAAATAACATACAGAAAAATTAATGATTTTTTTATTTTGGTGGTGAGGAAATAACAATTTTATTTGTGACAGGCTGGCCAAACTGATTAAAGGGATGGAGCACCTCCCCTGTGAGGAAAGGCTAAGAGAACTGGGATTGTTCAGCCTGAAGGGAGCCCACAGGAAAGATGGAGAGAGACTCTTGACAAGGGCCTGGAGTGACAGGACAAGGGGGGATGGCTTCACACTGACAGAGAGGAGGTTTAGATGGGATATGAGGAAGAAATTGTTCCCTGTGAGGGTGGTGAGGCCCTGGCACAGGTTTCCCAGAGAAGCTGTGGCTGCCCCATCCCTGGCAGTGTCCAAGGCCAGGCTGGATGGGGCTCTGAGCAACCTGGGATAGTGGCAGGGGGATGGGATGAGATGATTTTTAAGGACCTTTCCAGTCTAGGCCATTCTATGGTATTATATATCAGAAAAAGTAACTCAGAAAATCATTGCAAAGCTTTGTGACATTATTTCCTGTAAAAGTGATTGAAGATGTAGGTCCTACACCTGCAAATTTGTCAACTTAAACTGCAAAGATGCCATGAGACGATTTTTTAAAAGAATCTGTTGAATAGGATACAAATTCAGATTTTTTTACCTCCCTGGCTAGATCTTCAGGAGTATTAAAAGGTAAATTAGGATTTGATCAAGGAACCCATCAGAGGCAGACCCCTGGCTGTTCAGAGAGGCTGTGGCCCCTGGGCAGCTGCAGGGTCTGGCTTAGAGGTTTGCTCAGTTTGTGGTAGAGGTTTGCTCAGTTTGTGTTAGCAGTGACTTCTCTTGCAGAAACAAAACAAGGTCAGGACCTGGCAGGCAATTAAGTCTTGTCTGTATTAACTTTTGTAGTTGAACAGGTTTTTCTGTCACTGAAGGCAAGGACCAATGAATGTCCCACACCTCCCCCTGTAATAGCTAGGATAGAGTAAAACCATGGTAGGTAAAGTTTGGCTATAGCAGCTCATTTGAGGCCATGCTGTGCACGGGGCTGGTGGAGTCAAACTCTCCATTTCATCTGATCCATTTCCTTTCTGTGCTGGATTAAACTGTCCCTGTGATTAGGCTGCTCTTAATGGAACTGTTTTCCTTGAGCAGAGCTCAAAGTGGGACAGTGCTGGGTTGAGTTTCCAAGCATGGATCTAAAGTATCTAAAGTTTGAAGGAAAACAGTGGATTAAGGGGTGGGACACGAGAGAGGAGCCACTTGTGCAAGATTGTTGACAAATTGTGGAATACAACCAAAGACTCCAAATTCTGGGCCAGTGCTCTTTTATAAGCATTGATCTGTTCAATGCATAAATTGTTTTATATTGGTTTATCTCACAGTAACTGGACTTATGCCAGTAGTGACAAAGCTAGTTAGTTCATTAAGGTTCCCGTGTGTCAAAAGTTTTGTTGTTTTATTTTGTGTCTAAATATGCAGAATTTATCATTTTGAGAAATCTCTGTGCTGAAGAGACTTACACTTGCTGGAATTATTATTATGCTCTCCCATTGGGGGGAACCTTGTTGACTGATAAGTATAATTAATCTTCTTCATTTGTAATGGAGGTGAAGGAGAAAATCCTGCTTCCTTTATGCAACCTGGTAAGTGGAGCAATAGAAGTCACCACCCAAAGCACTTAAGCTTGGTAAAGCTGCATAAAAACTGGGCTGTGTCACCCAAGAAACTTCTTAGAAAGAAATTCAGCATCATCAGAGCAAGGTGTACAGGCCTGAATGAGTACAGAGAACACAAGACAAAAACATCAGTCATAGAAAATCTTCTGACCCAAAAGCAATAAAATGAGTGTGCCAGTGAGCACTCTTCTCTCTGAAAACTGCTATCAAAGAAACTCCTGCTGTTTGATATGTCCTGGGTTCAGAAAAACAAGAATTCACAAGTTCTCAGACTCATTGGACTCAACGATCTTAGAGGTATTTTCCAACCTAAATGATTATATTATTATATAAAACTGTTTCCAAATGACTGGTGAAAAAAATACCTGACACCATCTCAAACTTTTCTTTGTGGCAGAAACAGCCCTTAAGTCTCCAGAATTGACATAATTGCTTCTGACTAACAATAATCTGGTATCATGGGATGGATCCAACTTCTAAAGTGTAAATTTGTGACTGGTATTCATGTGGATCCATGGTGCAAGAAGCAATCACAGAAAAGAAAAGAAACCAGAGAGAACTCATACTCATTTCTAATACAAGAACTGGAAGCCTTGGGGGTAGAATTAAAGTAATAATAAAAATGCCATATGGAAAAAGAGCTGGGTACATCAGAAGGAGTCAAAGCAAAGAGGTTTCCTAGTGACACTTTGGGTGATGAAAGTGAAACATTTTATGGGCAGCAATTAAAAACTGTCCAGGCAAGTTAGGGAAATGAGGGGCAAATAAAGCCACTCTCAAACAGCAGGGTGGGGTCACTGAGCTGGTCAAAAATATATTTGTTGTGGTTCTGATCTATTTCTCCACAAAATATAGGTGAGGGGAGCTTTGGATTGCTTTGTGTTTGGGCCTCAGCAGAGACTTGGCTTTAGGAATGACCCTGCAGATCAGTTACTCAGCTGTGGAGCACAGGTGTGAGATGGCAAGGGGCAGCTTAGAAAGTGACAAAGTAGGACAGAATTTTTTGACCTCTTTGGGGACAACTCCTCTTGGTGCTTAAAATTTCAGATGTTTTCATTTTAATTTATCTGAGGAAGAAGTACATGGTCACTACTATGCTGAGGCATCTTGAGAGCAGCTGACACATTTTGCTGTAGGAATTAATAGGGCTGTGCTTTCACGGGTGCTCACAGATCTGAGAGCAACAGGGTCACCTTGATGCCTCACCCAAATTAACTCTTTGCAGATATTGCCTTAGGCAGAAGATCAAGGAACTATTTCAAGGAACGACTTCTGGGAAAGGCATCATTTTTTCTTTCTTTCTCATAACTTGCAAAACCTCCTGAATCACTCGCCTGATGAATGTATTACTCCTGGAACAGATTTCAGATCAGCTAAAAGCTTTCACAGGAGACTCTTTGGGCTCTTGCAATCATCTGAAAACATAGCATCCCCTCAAAGTGGCAAGATCAAGGTTTTCTGATCTCATCGGGCAAGTCTGGAATTTAGAAATGAAGTAGTACACAGGTGGTTATATTCATTCAGAAATTGTATCATGGTTTTGAAACTGCTGAAACTGGGGGTGCTGGAAGAGTCATGGCTGATTTGCAAAATGTATAATTTGGTGGCATGTAAGCAGGAAGTGGAAAATGCTGCAGGAAATGTGACGTTGGCAAGACACATAAAAGAGAGAGCCCAGCTCAACAGTGTCTTATGGAGGCATCACTGGAGAGTGTGGCTGAGGAGCTGAGGGGTTTTTTCTGTCCCTCAGAATTGTAGTTATGACTGTCCACTGACTCAGTCATGATTTATTTCACAAAATCACCCAGTGCTTGTGAAAGGGAACTGCAAATAAGAGAAACTTGGCTGAATGACTTTTACAGATGTAGAAACAAAAGTAAACCATCTATGGATCAAAGGGGAATTTGGAATTCCAAGTATTTTGCTAAGTCTTTGAGACTGCAGGCTTCCAGAAAAGACACCCTATCTCAGTGTGCCCACAGGCTGAGGGGTGTGGGTAGAAAGGATCATTATGGACTTCTGCCTTAAACTCCCTTATTTTATAGATTCAAGGAAATGAGGGCAGTGTCCCACTGCTTTTGAGGAATTTAAAACAGGAGTGGATGAGAAAATGAATTATACTCCAGAAGTTATTTTGTTTCAATACAGACCAAATCTCTACATTATGAAGAACTTTTGGGGTGATGTGGACTGTGTAGAAGATCAAACACTAGGCTGGAAAAGCTTGTTCCAGCTTGTTCAGTAACATGAACATCTCTTGGATGGAATTTTACAGGAGAGCTTATGAAGTCCAGGGATTGACTGGATGTGAGTGAGACATAATGAATCAAGGAGAATTCAGTCCCAATTACTCTTTGTGCCTCCTTTTCCTATGTAGTTGAAATATGTGTTAAAATAGTCCACCCTTGTAGTGCATAGACTAAGAAGACCAAGTTCATGTCCACATCAAGAATAAAGATTTCCAGCAAGCTGAGGTGAAATAAAGTATTTTTTTCACTAGCTGCTTTTCATCTATTATCTCAGTTTAGCAGAGGTCATAGAAGAACTAAAGGAATTTTATCCCTTTAGCCCGAAAGGACTGAAAATATCTTGTCAGCTCTTCTTTTCAGTCACTTCCGTCCTCTGAGGATAATGAAGATATTCACAGGCTTGCCTGAGTGATGAAATGTCTTCAAGTATCTTCAAATGCTGTCAGAGTGGTCTCTACACCTTGGCTGTGGGTATCTGTATTGGTAGATGATGTCACCCGTGGAAGGAGCTTTGGAATTTCTATGTTTTGCCTGGGTTTTGGTTGTTTTTATGTATTTGGTTGGTTTTTTTTGTTGTTTTTACTGGTAGCTTGAGGGATCAAATCTGAGTACTTGTTTTCTATGGATTGGTGAAGGCACTCATCTTTTCTATTAAAAAACTGGTGTAGGTTTTTTCTCCCTGACTTTTGCAGCCAAAAGAAATATGGATCTCTTTTGTAGGGTGGACCTTAAATACCTTCTGTGAGTTCTCAGTCCTTCTCTATATAGAATGGGACTGAATTATTGTGACTGCAATGAAGTGTGGGTTATTTAATCTAGTTGAAGAGGAGAGGGAGGAGGATTTTTCTGTGCATTGTGAATATTGGTAACTCTTTCCACGTGGTTGGGTCCTAGTCTGGGGATGAGAGATTTTCTCTTTGGAGGCTGCTATTCCCACCTAAAACTGACACCTGGGTGTCCAGATGAAATTCTGTGTGTCTGGATTTCTGATTTATATTGGCCCTAATGTGGCAGCAACTGCTTTCAAGTGGGTTTTGGTTAGATGGGATTACAGGGAGTGCTGTGAAGTCTCATTTTACTTCTTCCACCTTGGCTCTAGTGTGCTGAGAGAAGGAGGAGTTGGATATTTGTGCCATCCCTTGCAGATAGAGAACTGAGCACTTGCTGGTCAGCTGTTTTCTGGGCACTGTGTTGCAGGAGTAAGTCAGCAGAATATCTGATTTAAATGCCATTGAAAATCTGCTCTACAGCTATGACAGGATCTCTTCAAAGCTAGTTGGCAGGAACTTAGCAGAACTTTGGTGAGTTAAGTGCTGTGATACTTTTTTCTAATTTCAGGATGACAAGTTAGAGACAAGCTTTTCTGTTGTGTAAACACAGTGCTTTAAACGCAAACAAATAGTTATTTTTGGTGCTCTTTTCCTATGACAAAAATTAAACTTGAAAGATAAAAATAAACAAAAACATGTTCTAAAACCCTTTCAGATGAAAGGTTAGAAAAAAGAAAGAACAAAGGCTCAAGCTTACTTCCAATTCACATACTTGCTGACACAAAGCTGTAGTCCAGCCAGATGAACAGCACATTGTGAGCTACAGGAATAATTTGTAGTCCTTTTAAGTAACCAGAGTAGCAAGCAGCATATACATGCAGTGGAATAAATCCTTGCCTCTGCTTCAGTTTTTCTATGAAATATGTGCATATTTAGGTTTAACTAATACTTGTGTCTATCTTAATGGATCACAAGAGAGCAGTTAACTTCTGATGTCTTATTTAGGGCACTGTACCGATGGAAGAATTTATATGTGAGTAAACTGTGGTATCAGAGATCATTGTGTCTTGTGCCTTGGTGAATAGGTTTTCAAACCACCGAGGCTGTGGATGTACACTTACTCTGCAAGCTGGTTTTTATCAGTGGCTTCACTTTACTGCTCCCCATCAAAACAGTTTATGTGAGTGTTTCTTAGCCCTCTCTAAGCAATATGAGCTCATATACTTAAGCAATTTAGTAGATGATTTGTGCTAACGGGCTTGACTGTTGCTTAGAGACCCTCAGGCTCTGAAAGGTTGTAATGTAAAATGAATGACCTAGATTAATGTTTACTTTTGCCCTTGCCTGCGTTTGGGTCAGCTTAGTTCTTTTATTGAATGTTGTGATCTATGGGTCTTGTAACTCAAAGGAGTGTCAGGTATTCTGTTTTATCTCCATCTGTCAAATCAGAAAATAGTGGAGAATTCTGCTCCAGGGAGGTGCTTGGGGCAAGGCTGGCAGCTGGGATTTCCAGTCAGGGAGGGAGCTTGGGAAGAGTGTGTCTGTTTTAGCAGGAGGCCAGACCTTCTGCCACTCAGGCTGAAGCGTCTCAATGTCCTCTTAAACGGAAGTGTTAATCAAAATATAGCAGACTAATTGTTTATGCGAGTGGATGAGATTATCCCAGACAATGTGGTGCTGTTTGACTTGGAGAAGGAACTGTGTAACCATATGCAAAGCTGTACCACAGCGATAGGCGATTGGCTTTTTGATTAGGTCATAAAATCTGGGGAGGTGATAAAAACGGAGCTGATTTTTGGGTGGCGTGCTCTGCTATCTTTTCAGATCAGCTTATAGCTGTGGAGTATTATTTACTATGCACAAGTGAATAGAGACTAGAAGCTGAGGCAGCGGGCAGGTTTTTAATCTTAATGTGCCAGGCAGCAGGTTAAACTCTTGTGATAATGTGCCCGAGAGCTTTGTGGAGTGATAAGGAAAAGGTTAGAATAGTTTTACTGTGCTAAATATTATTGCACCATGTTAGATTAGAACTTTTTAAATGGAGGTTGTTTGTACCAATTAGTTTAACTTGAAACTAGATGTGAGCTTTGGTATGCTTGTTTTTGTGTCCAGGCTCCCTTTGCAGGGAGAGTGTGCAGTAGTGGTTGCTGCTACAAAGTCTCTATAGGAACAGGGGTGTCATGAAAATAAACCTCAGGATCTCAGGTTTTCCCGTAATGGCATTTAAGACCTTGCACTGACACAAAGAGATGGAATACACAAAACACCCTGAAAAGCAGAATGCCTTCCTCCTGAGAAGAGCTGCTGAAATGAATCCCATTTACTTTGTCTACTCTGGCCAGAGAGAGCTGACATCTCTAAAAAGGGAAACAAGTGGCTTTCCATTGCGTTTCTGTATGGTCCCCACCATCCTGGTTAAGAGTTGGACATGCAGGAGTAAGGAATGGTGGCTGCACAGTCCATCACCCATCACATTCTGAGCTTGCTCCAGTTCCTTGTGGGAGCTGCATGGTCTTCTTCAAACCGGGTCATTTCTTTTCTCCTGCCATCCCTCATATTGTTTCTGCCCCTCCTCACTTGTGCCTTGGAGCCCTGTGCCTTTCCCACACCTTGGATTCTGCCCTTCCCACTCCCCTGCTGCTTGAGGGCATCAAGAACATCTTGCAGGACAATCTTAAACCCTGTATTCACAGAATTCACAGAATGGCTGGGTTGGAAGAGACCTTCAAGATCATGGAGTCCAACCCATGCCCTAACACCTCAACTAGACCATGGCACCAAGTGCCATATCCAATCTTTTTTTAAACACATACAGGGATGGTGACTCCACCACCTCCCCGGGCAGATCATTCCAGTACTTTATCACTCTTCCTGTGAAAAACTTTTTGCTGCAGAGGAGCTGATCCAAGGCTATCCCCCTGCCATGCCTCCTGCCCAGCCTGCCAAGCAGCTGCTTGCCCGGCGCTCTGACAGGTCCTGCCGGTGAGTGGAGAAGGGGAAATGTTATTTTTTCCCATGTATACAATGAAAGGAAGCGCTGTAATAAACGGAGTGAGGTAAAAAGGCTTTCCCGGCACATTACCTTCTAACACTTCTTCATCCTGTTTCTCTGCTCCAGGTCCCACTCTGCTGTGGGGAGTGGGACTGCATTTCCCACAGCTGGCTCCTGCCAGCCCCTAAGGCCTGGCTTCCTCAGGCAGGGAAAGCCCTGCTTTTTCCTGTCAAAAGGATGAAGGATGTCTCTCCCTTGGAACTGGGCAAAGGAGGGTCTCTTGCACCTGGGCGCACTGGAGCTGGTGTAGGGAAGTGCTATTTCATTGCTAATATATCAAAAGGAATAATAAATTGTCCAGAAATTATGTAAAAGACAAGAGGGGTGGGTGTAAGGGTGGAGAGAGGAAATACTTGGAGATGTCTGCAGTGCTTCCTGTTTGCTTCTGAAAATTATGAGTCAGATCCCTCAGAAACAAAAGAGAGGGGTTTGAAAAATGGTGAGATTTTTAAAAAGTAGTCAGGCGTGCATCTGTTCTCTTGGTCTTCTGGTTTTTGAGCTCTGAGAGCTGGAGGCCATTTTTCACATTTTTCAGGGCAGTGGTGACAGCAAGGAACACACACTATTTTCCTTTCCAGTGAAAATAGAGGGGGTTTTAACACCTTTAAAAGCAGCATGAAGAAGGAGACCAATAGAAAAGATAGCAAAGATTGCATGGTTTGGAATAAAATTTGTGATAGCATCACAGTTCTTCTAGAATTGATTGCTTTGGCTTGAAGAGCTTTTGCAACAGGGGTTAGGTATAACCCTGGAGCTGGTTTACCTTTGCTTTCTGAGCATATACTTTGGCACATACTTTGGCATATAACTTTGGTTGTGTGTGCCCAGATTGTGTTGGAGACTGATCCAGAAGGAGGAACCGTGCTCCTTTTTCCCAGGTCAACCACAATCTGCATCTTTAAAACCATGGATTCTGTGGGATTTGTAGCATGAGTGTTGATAAGTGTATGTGTGTACAGCAGGATTGCACTTCAAAAGGAAAAATGAAGTGGATATGATTGTTCCACTTATCGTTTCACCAAGTGCAGGCTTTTCTAGAAAACCTGATTTCTTTGTTTCTCTGCCAGTTAATTACCAGTAAATGTATGTAAGTGATAAAAGACTCCAGTTTTCCCAGTATAAAGTGATTATTTGCAGGCATTTTTCCTCTGTTAAGGTGTCAGGATAAGCTGTGCTAGGAGACCTGGAAGCATTTCCTTCAGCTGAAAAGAATGCTGTCAAACTGGAGGGCCTGAAAGTAAAAGGCCAAACTCATTTCTTTGTAACAGAACTCGTCGTTAAGACACACCTTAGAAGGTGATCTGACTGACAGGTGACAGCACAGCCAGAGTCAGAGCTCCTTGGTACTCAGCAGAGTCATTGCTGAGAGCTCAGGTGGACCAAAAAAAATCTGCATTAATATATAAATGTTTCCTGGAGTGATTTTTGCTGTCCCCAGACCCTGGAGTGCACACCCTGGTTAGAATGCTGAGCAGATGGGGAGTTTTCTGTGCCTCAGAGCCTGGGAGAGTCCTTGGACATGAGATTGGCTGTTGTGAGTGTAGCCTCCTTGTGAGAGGTGCCAGCCTGCCTGGTGGTCAGTTTGAGAAAGGTCTGAAACAGTTTTGATGTGTGAAACCTGCTTGTTATGTCATTTTCCTGCTTTAAAATGATGGTTATGAAAAGTTCCTACAAGTAGAATGGGCTCCTTTTCCACTTTTAACTTCACATCTGCCCACTTGCACAGAAGTGACTGTTTTGCCACCCTGCTTGTGGCTGTTGTTTGGTGACTCTCCCACTTCCTAGCTCCTTCCTCTGTGGTCAGAGCATTCCCAAGCATTTCCTCTTCAGGTTTCTGCTCTGTGCTGCTCCGTGGGACTCTCTCGAGCGAGTGTGTACAGGTCGGGGGTAGGTGTGGCAAAGGGCTCCCAGCAGCTGGGAAAGCAGCTCGGAGACAATCTGGAACAGCTCCCCAGATGATCTGTCTCCGTAGGAAACTGGCTCTTCTCGGTTTTAAAACAAGTAAATAAAGTCAGTGTGATTTCTCAGCTGGTTTTTGTTTGGAAGGTTTTTTTTTTAGCTTGCTGCTGAAGAAAGAGAAGAGCAAAGAGAATATGCAAAAATACCTGGCCCAGCTGCAAAAATCTGTAAACATTAATTGTTGCAAAGTGAAAATAAAAATCATACGATCCTTTGTTGAGAGAATTGGAGCACGTGTTGATGTGGAGGTATCTCCTGTGCACAATTCTCATTGCCACCGGTGGGAGTTGGACACATCAAAGGGTGAGCAGACCTCGTTCAGGGAATTCCTGCCAGCCCCTTGTTCCCAGGGACAGAAGTAAAGGCTGAAAGCAGCAGCAGGATTTTGGGAGCTGGATTGCATGCTGGCTACAAGTTTGTTGGTGGTTATGCTGTTCAGCCTGAGAGCTGTCTCTTTTTATCTGAAGGCAAAACCAGGCAGCGCCGTAATTCCAGAGCACTGCCTCGGCAAGGGGGCGGTCAGGAAAGCCCAGGTTTGCACCCAGTGCCAGGACATTGCACATCTCATGGAAAGGGGCTGTGGCTCAGGGAGCTCAGGATGTGTTGTGTGAGTGTGCTTGGCCTTGAAGACAGCTCCTGGGGCTGCTGAAGGAAGGTGCACTGAAGGAAGGATATGCAAAGTGCTGGGCCAGGTGCTGAGCTGCTGCAGAAAAGGGCTGTTTGACTGATTTCTGTGGAATTACATGTGTTCACACTAGCTTGGGTCTTGTCCCCATTGTTGGCCTTTGAAATTAGGTGAGCCCTTTCTTTGTTTGGTGTCCTGACATATAGCAGAGTTTGTAACATGGAGGGTTTTGTTATCCACACGGTTGAAAAATTGTTGTTTTTTTTTTTTTTTTTTTCTTACTTAAGCAAAAAAATAAAGCATGCAAAGTTTGCCTCTCCTGTGTAAAATAAGCACTGCAGAATGTGTAAAATGTCAACATTTTGGTTGAGCAATGTTTTCCACTCACATTTTTACGTAGTGGGATGTGGGTTGGTCTGCTGGATTATTGCTGTTTGTGTTACAAAATGGAGAAAGAACTTGGATCGTTTTCCAGGATTTACATTCCAGCCTGTGTTTGCAGGATTGATAATATTTTTCATGCATATTTGTGTATGTATATATTTTGCATGCATGTATTTGTCTATATATATGTTGTCATTCCAGATGCTGAGGTTCGTTATTGGCCTTACAGTAGCATCTGAGGCTGGTTTGTCTGCTTAAACAACAATACTTTTACATTGTGCTATTTCAGCAAAGTTTCCTAATTTTCTTCCTTTCTATGGTAAGCGTTGCCATTTTGATGAGTAGGTGTGACTGCCTTCATTAAGGGGGTGAAGTCACTTTTTGATCACTGGACAGATTTTGGCATTTCTCAACAGTGTTTTTCTGGGTAAATTTCTCCATTTTCATTAAATGCTGCTAACAGTGAACAATCCAGCCTTTCTAAATCCTTTTATTAGCACATAGTTCTTCAAAGCAGCCCTTTCAAGTGGCCATTCACAAATATGTGCAAAGCTGAGAAAAAACCCTCAAATTCTTCTGTTGTAAACTCAGTGTAGAATTTCTTTTGATTTGGATTATTTTCCCTATGCTGCTGGCTTAGCTTTGCTGTCTCTGGCTGAATAGGTAACTCTGCAATGAGTTCTGCTTGGTTTTGGGAGCAGTGAAGCTGTTACTAGGATCTCTTTTCTGAAGTCACTGTGTACCATGGAAATTTAAACTGCTCAGTCTGATAGGTCCTGGTTAGTGTGCTACATGCCTAAAATTCACATAAAGATGCAGGGTTGCCTCTGACACCCTCATTTTAAGTTTGCAGTGGTCCCAGTGTCAGTGTTTCTAATGTGTGTTAAGTTGATATATCTGATAATTCTACTTTATCTGTGCTTTCTTACATTGAGAGAGCTGAGTTGCAGACCTGTTAGCTGTGAGCAAGCAGAGTTAAAATCATGTGTGTAATCTTGATTTTCTGATTTACTTCTAAGTTTGTGCCAAATCCTGGACTTGTTACAGTGTTTGCATTCCATGTGTAGTTAGCTGGATTAAGTGGAAATGCTGCAGAGGTTAGATTGTAATTAAATCTTGGATGAATGACCCTCAGTGTGAAGTGCTGACACTGCTGCTTCTTTAAACTTCATCCCTCAGTGCACTTCTGGGATGATGGGGGTGAAATCCTGGCCTCAGATTGTCCATTCAAAGACAGTCAAGATTTCACCTAAAAGGAAAATGTTAGTAATGGAAAACTTGTCCAGTCCTCCAGGTGATGTGCATTATTAGTGGGTCTATGTTCTGCCAGCCACTAAAGAAAGCCTTTAGAAAACTTTCCTAATCCTCATTTTATAATTTCAAGGTTTTTAGCTTTAATACAAATTTCATCCAAAAGTGGGTTTGCCTGTGGAAGTGTTTTCCAATTAAATGCCTTTAGGCTGTCGCAACATCCTTGTATGATAGACTCTTACTTTTCATATTAAAAAAAAAAAAATAGAAAAGAAACAAAGGAAGAAATCAACCATTTCCTTGGGCTTATGGGAATGTAATTTGTTTATCAAAAGCACTGAGACAGATTGAAGCCAAAACCTGCCTGGGAGCAGAGCACCAGTGTTGCAGAGTACAGCAGGACTGGGTGTGCCTGGTGAAGGAGCTGGGTGGGATAGGCTGGCACACCTCCTCCCATTGCCAGTTCCCCATGGAATCACAGAATATCCTGAGCTGGAAGGACCCACAAGGATCATTGAGTCCAGCTCCTGGCCTTGCACAGCACAGCCTCAAGAATCACACCCTGTGCCTGAGAGCATTGTCCAAACACTTGAGCTCTGTCAGCCTTGGGACTGTGACCAATTCCCAATCCCCTTTTGACTGCAGAAAATAGGTGTGCTTGGCACCCCTGAAAATGACTTGATGGATGTTGTATTGATGTGAGGATCTTGAAATACTGTGCAAATGTTCATTTACTTGGCAAAAATTAGTATGTCCAAACAAAGCTCTGTACCATTTCCTTGGTGCATTAATGGCTTACCTATTATGCAGGCCAAGAAAGTTGCAAAACTGAGACTAAAATCTAAGAACCATGCTTTCTCCTCTCCTCTGTAACTGCCAAATAACATTTTATTCCTTTGCAATAATTTATTTTAGCTCTGTTCTTATAATTTAATTGAAATTGCACAATGTTTTAAATGTAAATATAGCTATAAAAAGGGATAAACAAGTTCTACTGAACAGAAGCTTTTGCAAGCTAAAAGCATGATTGGATATAACACAATACAATACAATAGAATAACAAAATGACATTCAGGATTTATAGCTGGATTACTTAATTGAGCAGAAAAACTTCTGCTTTTACTCCCCCTTTGACATGCAAGCCTGCAGGTACAGTTACAAGAATATATGAATGCACTATCAGATAAGGGAAAAACTTTAGGGCTAATTATTTGTGCAGTTATTAGTGCAAATGTGGAGCTGCCTGCTTCTGTGATGGTGTTTTTGTTTCCCAGGATGTGCTTCGATTGTGCTTTCTGCCCTTGTGTCTCCACACCATTTGATAATACAATTCAAAGTGACCCACACAAGCATTTTTTTGGGATGGTGGGAATGCCTGAGTGTTCCCACGCTGTGTTGCTGGGATGAAATGCACCCACATCCTTGTTTCACACTGAAGATTGTTCATGGTGAAATTTGTCTACTGTCTTAGACACCTTGAGAGTTTGGAATGTTTTAGGTGCATAGAATTTTGCTTTCCCAGCAACAGTATTTATTAAACAGCTCCTTTCAACCCGTTTTATGCTTTGTCTTTGTGGCAATTAAAATTTGTTCAGAAAGGAAAGTATAAAGTTCCTACGGTTTGAGGCAGGCAGGAGTCAGACTTTCTTGTCTGTGCTGCTGTACCTCCTTGGTATGAAGTTCTTTAAATGTTGTGTTCTGCTGTCCTCTCATTTGTCTAAAGGGCTTTTTAGCATGGAATCTCTTCCTAAATAGTACAGAGGTTTAATAGCCCTGCTATAAGTGAAGGAAGAGCCTTTTTATTTTCTGTGTTAGCTGGGATTAATGTAGGCGACCCTAAAAGATGTGAAAAGATGATGGTGACAAATCTGGCTTTGGAAAGAGACAGGACATAATTTATACAGGGTGGCTAAAACACAGAGCTATAAATCATCTGAAGCAGCACTGGTAGTCAGAAAGGAGCATGAACTCACATTTTGGGAAGGGTGAGGTAGGATGACTGTAGATTTTTGGCAGGAGACCGCTTGAAGCACACAAGAAGTGGGCTGACCTAGATGCCTGATAAGAGGCTCAATGAAATGAGAAGTGGGTGGACTTGGAGAAGAACTGGGTGGATCTGATTGTTTTGGCACTTAGGTATTTGATGTTTGATTTCCAGGGCAGCAAAATTTTAATCACCTATTGTTCGTTATTGGTTGGTTTCTTGGTGGTATGACTTGCACCTCTCTTCCCGAGTGGTTGCTGGGATGTGTGGAGCACAGGAGAGGCTTTGTGCAGCAGTTGGGGAGGAAAGAAGTGTCCTGGGTGGCAGGTGATCTGGAGGAACATTTCTGTGGAGGAATTGTGTGAAGGGACATGTGAGGAGCAAAACGAGGGAGGCTTTGGGAGCTGCTCCTTTGCTCATGAGGGGATGTCGAGGTTGTGTGGTTTTGGGATGGAACCTCAGTATTCTTTGTGATCAAATATGTTGCTGGGCTCCACTGGAAGTTAAAATATCCAGCTTCTCTTGCTGATGCCTGTCACCAAGTTTGCCCCTCTTCCTGCTGCTGCCCAGGCCTTGTGCTGCTCAAAGAGGCAGTGAAATTTTGATATCACTAAGAGAGTAAAAGCTGAGCAACTTGAGTGTCTTAGATTGAAGGCATCGCCTCTAGCTTAGTTTATTCAGCTTTTTGAAGAGTAAATACTCCACAGATGTATAAATAGTACTACTGAGTGTGTAATAGACATCAGCAGCTGGGTCTTGTATTTTTTAACAACTTACACACACACATGCAGTTCCATGTATGGGAGGGTCTGTGTGCTCATGTGTTTATTCAGGTATTGTTGTGCTTAATAATATTGGTTATGATTATTGGGTGGAAATCTCTTTTGGTAGGAGGAGACAAAATACATTTCAGGATGGTATTTTTGAAACTCACACTCACTTAGGCTCAAAGATAAGATATATTATGTGGCTGCTTTCTTTGACAAGCTAAAAAGCATCTTATGTTATGAAAATGACCTAAAATTCATGAAACCCACCATAATTCCTTTCCTATTGTTTTCTTACATTGGTTTTTGTTCTTTCAGAATGCAACTGTATCTCAGTAGTAAATCTAAAATAACTCATCACTGAGAACAGTCCTTCTAGGATTACTGCTGTGCAACTATTCCTTGACTCTTGCACTACATCTGCAAGTTCCTAGAAACATGTGGTGTATTTACCTTTAGCCTGTGTTAGGCAATTAGGGGAGCTTGCAGGACACAAAGAGTTATGGAGCATATATGATTCCTGTCTGTGAACCCAGACACCATTAGACTTTTCTGCCAACATACCTTGCTTATCAGTTAAACTGCTGCTGCTCTGTCCTGCTCCTCCCAGAGAAGGGATAGCTTCAACTCCACCAGGTGATGGGGGAGAATGAAAGGAGAGGAAGAGAGGTGCAGAGCTCTCTAGGTTCATGCTTTGACCACTTGACGTGAAGAAGAATTTTCTTCCTGTGCAGTGACTGAACACTGAGCAGATAGTCCAGAGAGGGTGTGGAGTGTCATCACTGGGGATATTCCAGAGTTGTCTGGACACAATCCTGTGCCCTGCGCTCTGGGATGGCTGTCCTGGAGCAGGGAGGTGGGACCAGCTGCTCCAATGTGGCTCCTTCCACCCTGACCCATCCTGGAATTCTGTGATGATAGTGGAGAGTTGGAACTGCCTTTACTTTCCCCCCTGCCTCTGTGGAGAGGCACTCCTTATCTCCTAGGCATTGCTTTAGGCAGCTCCAATTCTTGTTTAATGAGCCTTTGTACACTGTAGCTGTGTACACTTCTGTATACTGTGAGGCTTTAATGGCTTAAACACCTGCTGGTCTGTGAGGCTGGCTGCCTGTGGCACTATGATGAGGAACTTTTGCCCTTGCTTTCCCTGTAGTGAGTGGAAAAACTTCCACTGGCTTCAGTGGGAAAATGACTGGGCATTTGTGACAAGCAGTCCCATGAGCGTTGTTGCTTTCAGTCCCTAATTCTGCAATTACTGAATACAAAGGGCCATGCGTAAAGTCCAGGGGTGTAATTACTGTTTTGACTTCCCTGATGATTTATCTTAGGCACTACCAATGAACTGTACAGCTTAATTACAGCAGTTACTTGGAGGGATTGTGCAAACCCCAGGTATTTATTGTGTTCAGGGAAGGCCTAGCTCAGCTAGAGATCATTTCATACATGTGCAGGGATCTCCTTTGTCATTTATGTGCTGCCAAACGTATGGAAAACTGAAGTGCAATTGCGTTGCATGTGCCAGGTGCTGAATGACAGCAGAGAGCACAAAGCAGTATTGTCTGCAGTCCAGCTGAGGAATTAAATCCCCTGAAGTTTGTTAAAGCTTCTCTGACAGTACCATGGCTAAGTGGCTTGAATACTGGCACCGTAATTGGGATCAGTGTTTACATAGCTTGCACATTTTATGGTATAATACAATAAATACAATACAATAAATTCTGCCTTTATCTGAAAAACCTGGTCTGGTGCACTTTGGCCTCCTATTCAAACCTACAAGCAAGTGATCCTAAAACCTGCTGTGGTGTGGTCTGACAGTCACTGCAGGTGCCCAGGACCTTTTGCAGCCAAGCCTGTTGTTTGGCTTCCCACATCTCAAATGGATTTGTTAGCAGGTTACAAAGGTCTTGAATTGCTGCTTGTTTGACACAGCCACCTCGCAGGTGTCAGTAACAAACCAGCAGCTGCTTTTGGCTTGCTATAAAAGTGGGATTTGAATATTTTGAATTGTGTATCAGCGGAAGTGGTCTGTGTTTGAAGAGCCTCTTCTGTTCCCCTCCACAGAAATCTTGCATCATGTGCAATGTGCAGCTCAGCTCTCCCTACGGTGCTGTAACAAGCACCTCCAGAGTAAACAAGGAGCTGTTAGACTCCCTGAAGGTCATGCAGCTGGAATACAGGATGAATGGCTTTATGTGGAAATGCTGGGGATTAAACTGTTAATTTAATAACTGCTGAATAAACAAAGCAATAAGTTCCTCAGATTTTTGTCCTGTGTTATAAGAAACAAAGGTGTGAGAAGCTGAGGTGCTGAGCAAGGGCTCAGGAGATGATGTGTCTGCTCTGTCATGCTCCTGCCCTGCCACATGTCAATCAACCTTTCTGTGCTCTGATTTTGTGTCCATAGGATGGGAGCAGCACCCGTTCCTTTTTCCTTTGTCTTCTCTGATGTCCTTGGTTCCTGAATGTTGCCCAACTCATTTATGGTCCTTATCTTTGTGCCTTTAGAGAATGCTCAATGGCAAGTGCTTGACATTAATTGTTGGGTGTCTGTTCTGTGCAAGGCCAGTGTGTTTGAGCACTGCAGCTGGCTGGCTCAGACACTCTGCAGGATCTCGTTTGTTTTGCTCAGCACTAGCACCTTGTTTCCTATCTGGCTTTTGCTACAGTGACATGTCATGATGAAAGGTTTGCATTCCACCCACAGCTGTGGTTGCCACCAAGGAACACAGGAGGTTCCCTGTGAGTTATGGTTGGCTTTTCAATATGCCTCCATCCTGACAGTGATCAAGGAACCTTATGGGTTCCTCCTTAAAAACCTTTGAGGGATTTTGTTGAGAGGGAGAAGTACTCCTTGGTATTAAGATCCTTTGGCAAAGCTTCTGTTAAGGTAGTGTTTTCCAGTCGGCTCTCTGTGACCCCAGGTTTTAGGTGCTGTTTATGGGAAGCTTTGTCCTATTAGAACATGGACAGAGTGCAGGATGCCTGGAAGTCTTTCTGAATCCTGCTTTCCGAACCTCACCCTGTTCTTGTTAAGCCTGGCCTAACCTAGACTGTGAAGAGCACAGCTCCCTAAGGCCCCCTGTTCGCTCCTGAAGTTGTTTCTTTAATTCCCTTTCCTCACTGACACCTCCTGTTTGCATCTAGGTCTGTTATGAGATTGGAACTGCTGACTTCCAAAATTCTTTGTCATTTTTTGCTTCTGGGAGCTGCAGTCTCAGTGGACACTTTGTCATATTGTTAGAGGTAGAAAATTCATGGACTGGGGGTTTGGCCTCACTGTGCTCATGGCTGGAGGCAAAGCCTTCACCAACTTGAGTGAAAGCTGAATACATCTATTGAGTAACTTGGCTGAAGCCAATCTGTGATTTTTCTGGCAATTTCCAACAAAAATGCTGCTAAGAATGTTGCTGTGAAGTGGCAGGGCAGTAGTGTGTCCTTAAACATGATTTTCCTGAATAATTGTTTGAAATGGGCAAATTATTTACAGGATGCTTCCTGAAAAGAAGCTGAATTTATGTCTAGGAAGTTCTGAGATAAGTTTAACAATTCATATTTTAAATTTTATTGTTTATTTACCTTCTAAAATATTGCAAGAAATACATTAGATTTGTCATCTAGATTTTCTGCTGTGGATTAAAGAAATGCTTATTAATTTCAGCACAGGAAAATGTGGTTTTGGGAGTTTTGATCAGAGCTGAACCTTAATTCCACGTGCCTCCTCAGAGGAAAAAGATGGGAAATGGTGAAGAAAATCTGACAGCTGCAGAGAAACAAACTGTTTCTGATTGAGGGTTAATGGCTTTGATGAAGGAAAACATAAATTTTACATGGAACATTAATGTATGTGGTGTGACAAAAGGGATTTTAACTGGATTTAAATGAAGTGGAATCTGAAACACAGACCATAATTTAGTGCTGTCTAAGAAATCCTCTCTCTGGAAGGAAAATGTAGACTTTCATGGCTATGCTTAGTAACTGCACAACAGAGTTTCTAAGATGTTTTTTGTATTACACTGGAGAAATGTGGAAGCTTTGGGATGTGTGGTGTGTTTATAAACATTGATGGCATGTTTTAATGAGTGTGATAACTTTTGTTTCTCTAGGTTAGTGGATGACCGGTGTGTGGTCCAGCCAGAGGCAGGTGACCTTGCAAATCCTCCCAAGAAGTTCCGAGGTCAGTAACTGGGGATCATTTCTCTTTAATGACCAACCGAGGCAGTTCCAGCTCCTTGGCACTTTTGTCAGGTGACTTCCCAAAGGGTTTGTGTACACTGGGATGAAGTTTCACGCTGGAACATGAATGGCAGATTTTGAGAATGAAATACAAAATTTGCAAAGGCATGAGAGGCAGGTGGAAAATATAAGGAAAGGGGTTGAATTTTCCTGTAGTCCAAGAATTGCTTGCTCTGTTCTGTATATTGAACACTGATCCCCTGCTCTGTGACAAACTTTGCTCCAGCCCTGCTCTCACTGTAAATGGGAAAGAAACTTGTGAGGTCCAAAGCTATTTGAGCTGATGGATTGTCTATTTTTTTTTTCAAGATAAGACACCATTTTAAGGAGTACCCTCAAAAGTTTTGTCAGCTTTTTGTTTTGTTTTTGCTTAAAACTGTGTCTGATTCTTTTCAGCTTGACCTTGTAGATTTGGATAATTCTGCTGTTCTGCTTATTAGAAAAAAATAACAGTGCACTGACAACATGTAGTTTTTACTTCTTGACTGCTAAAAAAAGTACTCTTAACTGTGCTAGAGCAGAGCCTTAATAGTCTGATCCAGGCCTCTTTTAGTTTAAAGGGGTAGGATTCACACTGGTTCTGAGATAAAGAGAATATGACTTGCCTGATTTAGAGCAAGGGAAATGTTTTTCATGGTTGTTTGTATCTATTTTCAATGATCTTTAAGGTCCCCTCCAACCCAAACCATTCCATGATTTTCAGGGGTTGCATTGGCATGATTAACCTTAGGATTTTATTTGCAGTGTTTATGTATATGCTACTATTGCAAAAAATAAAGCATTTAAAACATCAGGAGAGTGAAATTCTGCTTTCCCAGAGTTCAAGACTTTTTTCCATTATATATTCAGGAAACATCAGCAGTTAGTTCCAGTTCCAGCTGTGAGCATTCAGCTCACTGGCAGATACTGGAAACGGAGAAAGTGAGGATGCATACTTAGAAACCAACAGTAATAAATTTCAGCCTCTTGTGTGACTGAATAACTTTAAAGCAGAGCTGGGGGTAGCATCCAGTGTGGCTTTCAGGCTATTTAATTGTGATTTCACCCTCTCACTGCCTGCAAGTACATGTGTAACTCACAGCCTCCAGGTTGCACAAAATATTAGGTGGGGATTCTTTGGAAGATATTTCTGTCGCTGGACTACTCTGATGTGTTTCTGAAGTTGAGCATATCCAGGTTTCTAGATGAGACCAAGGTCACTGGGAAAGATTTGTGGTAGGATAATTGAATATGCCCAAATACCTACAACTAATGATCTCAACAAAAAGACAACCATAATTTTTTCACTGTCTAGTAGTTTGAGAGCTTGATTTTATATCTTCATTACATTAGAGTTCTTTTCTTGCAGCTCCCTGTTGTTCATTTCTAACTTCAAAAGGCAAAGAAAGAAAAAGTTGATAGGTTTCTGTGATGATGATTTGGACACTGATGCAGGGTGGAAGCTGACTGAACTCCCAGCCCTAATGATTTGCCATCAGTGGTGGCAGCACACGTGGAGCAGATGTCAGAGGGGGATGGGACACTGACAAATGTACAGCTGTTTTCTGCTGCTGGGGAAACCAAGGGCTGTACTCCTGAGTTACATCCCAGCTTCTGTAGTGGAGTGGTTTCCATTAGTTGTGGACAGTTTTGGCTCTGTCCCTTATTGTAACCTCTGTCTGTTGCTTGCATAACACATCCCCTTATCTCCAGTTGTCTCTGTTCCCTCTTCTCCACAGCATCAAACTTTTCCTTTCCTCTAACTCAGATCCTCTTCTTTTTGGGGAATCCCTCTTCTCCCTCTCCTTCCCTGTCCCAAAACTTTTTAGTACCTACTCTGCTACTCCCTGCTGCTGCTTAGTTCCCTTTGCAGTCTTTGTTCCAGTCACTCCTTAGCTCTCTCTAATTTATGGTGCACCACAGCTTAATTTTGGGACTGCTGGCATGGTGGTAGCATGCAAATTTGGATGAGCTGCAACACAGAATGATTTGGATTGGAAGGGACCTTAAAGCCCATCTCATCCCACCCCCTGCCATGGGCAGGGACACCTTCCACTATCCCAGGTTGCTCAGAGCCCCATCCAGCCTGGCCTGGGACACTGCCAGGGATGGGGCAGCCACAGCTTCTCTGGGCAACCTGTGCCAGGGCCTCAGCACCCTCACAGGGAACAATTTCTTCCTTATATCCAATCTGAATCGACCTTTTTTCAGATTGAAATCATTCCCTTGTCACTCCATGCTCTTTTGAAAAGTCCTCCATTCAGCTTTCTTGTAAGCCCCCTGAAGGTACTGAAAGGTGCTGGATGGTCTCTAACACCTATGGGAGAAACTAAACCAGTGAAAAAGTAATTGTCACATTAATTTATGCAACCCAGCCTCTCTAACAGCACGACTATAGTGTTAGGGGCATAAAATATTGTTTTCCTGCTGCTTCAAGTATCCCTAATCAATGTGTGTTCGGGAGGATGGCTGCAAGAAAGATAAACCTATCATTTGGATGTTTTCTCCTTCATCCTTTAAGTCAAATTCTAAGTGTGAGAATAGCAGGAGCTTTGCTGAGAGCCCAGCAGAAACTTGCTGTCTAATTTAGATTTAGTGACTTGAACCACGGAGGTGTCTCTTCCATGAGAGC
This sequence comes from Acridotheres tristis, assembly GCA_037013685.1. Taxonomy (NCBI): domain Eukaryota; kingdom Metazoa; phylum Chordata; class Aves; order Passeriformes; family Sturnidae; genus Acridotheres; species Acridotheres tristis. The sequence continues at coordinate 65,334,240 of CM072885.1, forward strand.
AGCCAAAAGCAGATCTCTGCCATGCTTTACTAAATTTCTTAGCTCTGATCAAAACCCTGAGGCAAAAGAGTTGCTAAATATTGTTCTATTAACCAAGAATCTAAGCAAAATCCATATTTTTCTCCCCAAGAATTTTCTGGGAAATAGCTTTCAATTAAAGCAGCAAAGTTAACAAACCAAACAAAATCTGCTTTAAGTAGGTTCTTGACATGAAAGGAAGACTTAGGCATGAATGATTAATTGAATGATTAGACATAAGCAACTGAAAATAGCATCTAAGAGCAGGATGAGTAGGGCCTCTTCACTAATAGGAACTGCTGCCTGTATGGTTTACAATGTTTTTATCACTCATAGCTGAACTGGCGTTGATTTGAGGTTAGAGCACGACCTGGGAGTCAAAGAAGTATGAGAAAAACATGTTTCTGACAAGATGTTTAGATTTCAAGGACTGACTCTGAAAATTAATATCAGACAGGACTGTGTTTGCTCTTTTTTGGTAATATTTTATCAAGCCTTTCCCTAGTGGGAGGGACAAAAAAGAAAGAGTGTGGTTTTTGAACTGCTTGTATCTCCCCTACAGGGTTCACTCAGAGATCAAATCAAGGTACTGAGCTGTTGGCCTGAACTGAAAGGCTACGTAAAAACGTGTCTCAAAATAGCAGTTTCATTTTTGTTATGTGTTTACTTTCTTTTTTTTTTTTTTTTTTTGAGTGGGTGGTTGCTATTCTGGTTGTTTCAGAACATCCTGCAGCATGGAGTGTTGTTAAGCTAAGGGAAGATGTGGTTGCTTTGTGTTTTGTGTCCATATGAAGAAGCTGTGCTCCCCTTTCCTCCCCCAGTCACTTTGGGATGAACCTGTGGCTCTGTGTTCACCAGGGTGCACATCCAGATTTGCATCAGTGCAAAGGAAGGTGGAATTTGGCACCATATGTGTTTTCCTGAAGCCTGGTGAAAAATCCCTCACAAAACATTTACTGTATTGCAGTGGAATTGAAGGGACTGATGAAACCAGGTGCTGTATTCCTTAATTCCAGCTGAAGCTGGTGACATCCAAGGCACTGAATGTGGTGATGGAAATGCTTCCTGTGCTGCAGGGCTGGGCTCACAGAGATTGGGAAGAACACTGTGTGTGCCAGGAATGATGGACCTCTGAAAAAAAGTCACATCAAGAGCCACACAACTGCAGGTTCCCTTAGTCTGGGACCCTAAACACACTTCAGCTTGATGCTCCTCTCTCCAGTGGGAAACACTTTCAGCTTCCAAGGTGTACAATAGCACAGATCAGCCTTGTTGGTAGTTTGAGAAGCTCTGCAAAAGGGGCATAAGTCTCTCTACTATTTTAAATGTAAAATCACCTAAGTTTTTAAACTGGTCTAAACTTTCTTACTTGTATTCCTTTGTTTTCTTGAGGCTTCTGCTGTGAAAGTGATGCTTAGGCTCCTAAGTACCCTCCTTTGCCTATCAGGTTTTAGTCTGATCTAAGATTTTTCTGACATTGTTCTTTGGTCTTCTCTCCCTTCCATTACCTTCCTCTGCACTCTCTCCTTTTCTCTTCCATCTGCCATTTTTCTTTTTACTTGCCTTCTACATAATTTTGGTTTATCCTTTTATTTTCTTCTTGTTTCCCCCAGTTCCATAATTGCTTTAATTTGCTTCTCAGATTCCTGATAGGTTTTTTTGTTGTTGTTGTCCTACCTAGGACTCTTTTTGCCCCACTCCTCTCTCCCTCACAGTTTTCCCTTTTCATTTTCACATTAGTTCTTTTTAACCTTTCTGTCTATTTTTCCCAGATTTGTACGCACGGTGATTTTATAGCTCTGTCACTTCCACTTACTCATTTCTCTAATTTTAGTAAAGCCACGTGATAATTTCTCTAGTTCTGCAAACCAAAGAAATCTTCCATGATGGGCAAGAGTTGAATTTCTAACATTAAAAAAAAAAAATCCAAAACCAACAAAAAAACCCAGGAGAGAGCAGAGAGAGAAAGCATCTGACAAATATTGTACTAAACCATCTTTATCCAATATCAAGAAACATTTAAAGGGCATAATAGGACTTATTTTCCTTTTCAGACTTCCTGAGTGAGGGTGCTATTTGCTTACCTTTGATATTCCCTCCTTAATGAGTCCTCAGGAAGAGAAACATTTATGTAAAGCTCCATAAAGTAATGGATTGGGAACTAGGACTATCTGGGAATGTCTGGAGAAGTCAGAAGAGACATTGTGTCTCATGAGTGGGTTGCTAGATTGACCTCCAGGAGGGAATGGCTTTTTGATCTGCTTTATAATCTTATGCTTCAGCTTCTCTTTTTTTCCTGTTTATTTGAACTGTAGCATCTCTAGGGCAGGCACTGCTCCACCCCCTCGCAATGTTTAGGATCATGAAGCTTGAATTTACATAGTGTTGTTACTCTAATAAAATAAATGGGGGGGGGTGGGGAGGAAACACGGAAAAAAACCTATGAGATGACCTGGTTTCAATGCATCTGGAATCCTAAAAAGTAAAACAAAATAGGAAAAATCTTGTCTGGGAACAAATAATATGATTTTTTTTTAGTCTATAAATTGAGGGAAGTACAACTGAAGTAATACAGATTTGAAAAAGGTTCTCTGCAGAGAACTGTGCTCTGAGACTGGGCAGGAGGATGGGAAGCACTGTGTTTACTCAAAGTAGCAGGATGTGTGGGGAGTAACTGAGAAGTGAAGACTGATCCTATAAAAAGAAGGTATTGTTACTTCAGAGAAATAAATGTTTCATGAAGGCTTCTGAGAAGGCATGTTAATTATAGATTATGACAGAAAATAATAGCAGACTTTTGTCTTATGAGCTGAAATCCTGATACTTCAGGTAAAATATCCTATAATATATAGTACAGTTCAATGGTACACAACACTTTGGGGTTTGGGGCTTTTTCACCTTCTTGGTTTCCAGAATAGTGTAAAAATTACCTGGGGATTGTGTACTCTAGGTTGTGTGATGTAATTTCCATTATAAATGTGAGAGCAAACACCTTTGCTTTGATAAGGATTTGTAGGACTGTTTCCTTGGAACAGCAACTCAGGGCTGCAAGAGGGGGGCAAATCCTGGAGCACTTTGGGTCAGTGCCATGGAAAGTTCTGCCCCTGGGGGCAGTTTTGTATGGACAAGCTTTGCTGCTTGAATAGGGGCTAGGTCAGTCCTCAGCCAGTGCTTGGCCATCTGTGCCAGTGAAATATGGAGGGCTCTTAGTTGGGGACAGACCTTCCTTTGACATCCACAGACTGCAGCACAGCTGGGGAAGAGTTTCACCCTACAGCACCCAGGCAGTCCTGGGTGTCCTTACTACTCCCACAGCAGAACTCTTCCCTCTTCTTGCCTCTTAATACTCCTGGCGTGTGAAAGGACAATTACCAACATTTGCTACATGGAATGTCTGTCAAGTCTTGCTGCTTTTAGAGCAGTTGATGATTGTGACCGTGCAAGACTAGATGTTGTTTATCATTCTAAAAGTAATTGGCTTGATGAATCATGAGCCTCTATTTCCAGTTTATAGGACTGCCACTGAACAAAAATAAAAACTCTCCAGTCAGGGAATTTCACAAAATTCAGTTTATTGCCAATTAACATTAACTTTCAATTATTGATTACTATATTGGGAAATAAAGATGAACAATTGAACAAGCATTTAAGAAGAACCCCTTGGCTTAATTCCAGAGGTCTCTCCCCTTTCTTGATCTGCAGCCTCCTCATTCCACATGGGGAGGTGGTGGGGATGGGATGAGGGTTGGTGTATTGAGATTCTCTTTCCTTTGCTGCTCCTCATTTCTTACTCAGCATCTCAGCATTGGCTGCAGTCTCCTCCTTCTCCTCCTCCTCGTCCTCTTCTCACCCTGCTCAGGTGGCTCCTGCCTCCTCACCTGCTTTTTTCCTGGCCTGTTGGACAATGGTGATGTTCAGTTGGGTCACTCAGAATAAAAAGCCCTAACAGTAAAAAGAGCTCAGTGAAGGCACAGAGACCCAAGCTCTGTGTGAACCTGCTTGGTGGCTGGCACTGCTGAATTGCTCGGCCACCTTCAGATTCAGCAGTGCCAGGAGGAGCTGGGCAAGCCAGGTGTGTGGCATACAGACAGCAGGGCCATTCTTCCAAGGTTTCACAGGCCTTCAAACAGTGCATCTGTGATGTTGGGGTGCTCATAAATCAGCAGGCAGATATGGCAGGATCACAGCCTGGGGCTTTTACAGAGGTTGCACAAAGTGGGAACCTGTGAGGCTCCAAAGGCTTTATGTTCCACTCTGATGTTGTGCCACCCTGTGTCTGGTATCGTTGCCACCAAGCTGACTTGGTGGCTATGTTTAAACGCTGCTATCTGGACATTTTGTGACAAAAAAACCCTAACCAAAGCATACTTACAAATGAAGGAAATGTCTTTCACCATGACTTAGGAGTATTTCTTTCAATATTTCCCCAGACTGCCTTTTCAAGGTGTGTCCTATGAACAGATATTCAGCCCAGAAGCAATATTGGAAAGCCAAGCAAGCCAAACAAGGAAACCATACTGAAGCAGCACTGCTGAAGAAACTTCAAGTAAGAGACATCTGTATTGTAATCTTATCTCAATCTGCAGGCTGTAGAATTACAATAGCACCAGAAACAATAATAACAAGTGCCTTGGGAACCACTGTGATAGGTATTATTATGCCACCATAGCAACTCTATATTCTCCTTAGCTCTCCAGCGTCCTGGCTGGCATTTATAGCCCCTGGCCTGGTGTTTATCTCACTTTGGGCTGGGGGGTTTTGCCTTTGCTGTAAGCAAGGTTGTGCTTTCAGAAATTTTATAAAGCAAAAATGGAGTTGTTAAAATCAAGATAGAGCTCTGGTTTAAATAATGCTGGAAATCCTTACCAGGAATTAGGCAGAAGAGTGGACAAAGGGATGTCCTCAATGCTTTAGCCAGGAAATTCCTCAAAATTGTGTTTGTCCTTGCCTTCAGTCTAGGTGATTATTTTGTGAACCCTTTTGCAGATTCTATTTTGCCTCAAATACAGTGTGGATGGAGCAACTCATCTGTTTCTGAAAAACAGCTGCCCTGATGTTATAAGTGAATGCATGAGACTAAGTGAAAACAAGGTCCTGTCAAACCTGGATGCCAATTTTGTGGGCAGTGGAGAGGTCACCAGTGCTTCCAGTTAAAAACAGCAAGGAAGGCACATGATGTGTGGCCAGAGTTACACAGCAATTGGTGCTGGGAGCTGAGAATTTGCTCTGTGGCTGTGTTTGACCCAGTCTATTGTGTTTAATCTTAATGTTTTTGTTTTGTTGTAAAGTCCATGTGTTTATGTACAATTAAACCTCAACAAGTAAAAGGAGTGGTGACATTGGGAAACTAATCATAGGCCCTTTTTTATCTTCTACAGGATGAAATAAAGCACCTGGAATTACTTTTTGGGCTTAAAATTTTTAAAAATACCATGTATCTCAGATGTGACCCATGAATTGTGACAGAGTCCCTATTTTGGGTAATAAAAAAAAAAAATCAGCGTCAGGATTTGGGTGCTAAGTGCAGTAATGCTTGTAGGTTGCAGGATTTAAGTATGATGCCATTTCCTTTTTGCACCGTGTGGTTCAGGTACTTCTTCTGTAGAGTCTAAAGAAATAATCGTTCTCTTGCAGCATGCAGCAGAACTGGAACAAAAGCAGAATGAAAGTGAAAACAGAAAGCTGTTGGGCGAAATTGTAAAATACAGCAACGTCATCCAGGTAAACCTATTGAAATCCATCTGCCTTCTCAGTGTTGTAAAGGAAACAGTTGTTTCATTTCAAGGTTACAGTGAAAATGAAACTAACTACCTGCTGTAATCTGGATTGTCAAGGGTCAGGTAAACAGAACTTGGTGAAGTTTACAATATTGTGCTTTTCTGCCTGTTTCAAAGCCTACCAGAAGTGCTGCATATTCCTGTTTAAACAATATGTCATAATAAAAATTCTATGTGTATTTCTTGGTGCTGCAGTTTAGAATCTCAATGTAAATACGTCTTTAATCTTCAAGACTTATTTCAAAATCGTGCCATAGAGGTGCTGTGCAGCTCCTTTTAAATCATTGAAGTAATCTGTATTTCATGACATATAAATGAGACAGGAGCTAAGTGCAGTACAGCTTTTCTGCAATGGATATAATTCATGAAGGGAACACTGCAATGGACCCTTGCCCTGCTCTAAAATTGATCCCTGACACATTTCTCTCAATCTAAAATAGATTTTCCTAAAGAGTAGCATACTTTGATAACTGGCTTCTAGTTCTATTTTGTATTTATATTTATTACGGAAAATCTCTGCAGTGTGAAAGCTTGCACCTCCTCTTTTGACTGGAGGGAGAAAAAGCAACTAAAAGCTGTACTAATTTTAAAAAATTATTATTTATTCCTAGCTACTGCACATAAAAAGCAACAAATACCTCACAGTCAACAAGAGATTGCCAGCTCTGCTGGAGAAGAATGCTATGCGGGTGTCCCTGGATGCTGCAGGGAATGAGGGCTCCTGGTTTTACATCCAGCCATTCTGGAAACTGAGGAGTGAAGGTGACAATGTAAGTGGAAATACTGAATGTGTTAAGAAGGAGAAGGGAGAAGAATTCCAGGAGACATAATTTCTTTGCTGCAGGCCTATTTCATAATGGATTCAGTTCAGGAAAGAAGAAATTAGAAGAGTGATTGAGGCTGTTATCTTTCATGTGTAACTGGAAAGTGTTACTAAATTACATGGTCTGGAATCTGATGTGTTGCATCTTTGCCAGTTCTATCTGTTTTGTGTGCAGATTTACAGAGCTGACAAGAAATCATGTTTATGCTAGAGTCCGGTTCTTTTAAAGTTTTGTGTTTTTTTTATTTTGTGGGCAACATTTTTTTCAAGAGGTCAGTAGAGAAAGTCTCAAGGAAATACCTCAGGCTTCTTTAAATCTGTATTCCCTCCTGATGTGAAAATGGTATCTATGATTGGAGCTGGGTTGGATAGTCTGGAAAGTCTTTTCTGGGTAGGTTTCAGCAGGAGTCTTACATATTGATGAGAGGAAGAATGCACAGGAGAGCTCTTTGCTGCAGATCTGAGAGCTGTGCCGTGAGATCACAACTCCCTTCTGCATTCTGTGGCTTGGTGAAGTGCCTGATGTGGAGAATTCACATCTGCCTCTGAGAAGGCACACGATGATGAACTTGTGTGGTTTTAAATTGTGGACCTGCCTGGGAATGTTTGGCTTCTTTCCCCTGTGCATAATCAGTGAAAGCCTTCTTAAGATTGCAAAAGGGAATGCCTCTTTTTTCATGTGTTTTCTCTCATTAATTTTGTGGTTACCCAGCCCTTGGGATGCTCTCCAGGATGACGAGTGTGGTTGCTTGCAACTCCTTTTGCAATCTGTTCTGGAGAGGATAATTCCCAGCTCCTGGTCAAATATCCCTAAAGTCAGAGTCTTTTCCTGCTCCGTGTAGTGATCAAAAGGATGTGTGAAAATCCTCCTTTTTCCCGAAGCAGAGGAGGGGAGGAAAAAAAGGAACAAATCCCATCTCCTTAAAAAAATCCTCTAAAATGAATGCCCCAAAAAAACCCTGACCAAAGCTGCCTCCAACAAACCCCCCACAAAACCCCTTTAATTTAAGTATACTTAAACATTTTTTATATTTCTATTTTTGATCTTTATGTTTATATCTATAGTTTATAATTCCATATTATATATAATGTATTTTATATTACAATATATTTTAATAACATATATACAATATTACGTAATACATACTATATATTATATATATCTATATAGCTTATATTTATTAATATTTTATATTGATATTTTATTGGTATATTATTTATGAAAAAACCCCTGCCTCTAACCAAATAAAACAAAAAAGTTTTTTTAAATTATATTTAAATATTTTTCATATTTATAATTTATATTTATATATTACATATATGATATATTCTAATATACTATAACAATATATGTACAATATTAGTTATATACCATTAATATATTATACATATATTTCTATTAATTATATTTATATATTTATTATATACTTGTGTATTTTTATTGTTATATAACTTATATTTATACTTATATGATGTATAAAACCCCCTGCTTCTAACCAAATAAAAACAAAAACGTCTTTATTTTAAGCTATACTAAAATATTTTTAATATTTGTAGTTTTATGTTTATATGCAGAATCTACATTTATATATTGTTACATATTTACATATGTATAATATAATATAATATAACATAATATAATTAATATATGATATAAAATATATTTTATGATATATTATGTATATTAAACATAACTTAATAATATATATTTTTATATTATACATATTATTTATATATATTTATATATTTATAGTGTTGAATTTATATTTAATATCTATTTATATTTACATTTATGTATGTATAGAATTATTTTATAGTTTTATATTTATTTTAAAACTTTTATTTAAACAATATTTAAACTATATATATCTATATATTTAAACTACATATATCTATATATATTTAAATTTTTATTTAAACTATAATTTAAACAGTATAAATTCCTTCACCCTACACATCAGAACCACAAAAATATAAAACCTTGGTCAACCTTCAGTCTTGATTTTGGCTCCCTGGCACACACCCAGACTATGCAGCAGGGCAGAGCAGCTCTGGGCCAAGCACATGCAGACACCTGTGACACAGGAAATGACAAATTTGGGGACACAACAGGGAGAGAAAACTCTTGGCCACAGGAATGACTGCAAAGACTGAAAGAATGTGGAATGACATGACCGATCGTGAGCCGAGGAGGCTGGAAGAACCCTGGAGGAAATCTGGAGGAAGGAGATGCTAACAGAGAACCACAAAGATGGGTGCCCGAGAATCCTACAGTCAGAATCCTCTGACACTTCTTCACACCCTTACAAGTCCTAGTCCACTGTAATGGATCATTGTGGTCCATACCAGCTCAGAACAAGGCCTGTAAAGACCCCTGACTGGATGCTTCTAAAGAGAGATGTGATTCCGATGCCTGTCCGAGCTCCTGAGTCAAAGTTTTGATGGTACTGGCGCTGGGCCGAGGAATGCAGAGATCAGAGATGTTAAGAATGACGCCAGGGTTTCCAAAAAGCCCCTCCAAGAGCCAGGGTTTCTGGGTAGAACCCGGTCTGGGTTTTCCCCCATACTAGAGCCATTCTGGTTTCTGGGCATAATCCGGTTTCCTGGTTTTCCCTTATACCGGATCCATTCCGGTTTCTGAGCAGAATCCGGTTGCCGGGTTCTCCCCCATACTGAATCCATTCCGGATTTTGGGGAGATCCAGTTTCCGGGTTTTTCCCCCATACTAAATCTATTCCAGTTTCTGGGTTTTCCCCCATACCAGATCCATTCCGGTTTTTGGGTAGATCCAGTTTTCGGGTTTTCCCCCATGCTAAATCCATTCCAGTTTCTGGGTGTAATCCGGTTTCTGGGTTCCCCCCCATACTGGATCCATTCTGGTTTCTGGGCACAATCCGGTTTCCAGGTTATCCCCCCTACCAGATCTATTCCGATTTCCGGGTTTTCCCCTATACCAGATCCATTCCGGTTTCCGGGTTTTCCCCTATACCAGATCCATTCCGGTTTCCGGGTTTTCCCCTATACCAGATCCATTCCGGCTTCTGGGTTTTCCCCCGGACCAATCCATTCCAGTTTTCAGGCATTAGGGTCACTGCCTGCACCTCTGAGGGGTTCTGGCATTGTCCTGCATTCGGGTTGCTGCCTGTAAAATCTTGGACACTCCCGTCTCCAAAGCTGACTCCAAAACCCCTCCTGGCAAGTCCCGACCCAGGACCTCCCTTTCATCCCCTCTTTGGTTGAAGCCCTTGACTTAACTCTCAGACATCCGGGGATGTGAACTCACGTGGGGTGTGAAGGAAGGGTGCCTCTCCCTCTGGAAATTTCCTGCCCTCATCGGGCTGCTGTCCCTTAGTCACCTACAATAAGGAAAACCAAACATCTGTGTGATCTTAGCAGCACCATCAGCCAAAACCCAACAATTCCGCCACTCACCATCACCATCTCCTGAGAATGCCTGGATCCTCGGGCCACACACTCTGGGGCTGTCCCCTTGCAGAGAAATACAGTAAATACAGCCCTCAGGAGGAGCCTCTGCATGGCTTTTCAGCTGGGGAGCACAAACGTGGCTCAAACATCAGCCTGGTATTTATTTTCCTTCTTTGGAGAGTGTCTTGGGGTGACTGTATGATGCTTGTATCCCCAGTGATCTGTTCTGTTGGTGTTGAATATTGAGTTCTGCAGCTTTCAGACTGGTTCCAGGAGTGAAGGGGGAGAGCAGAGGTGCAGAGTTTGTTATCACAGACTGCACCTGCTCCCCTGCATCCTTCACACAGACACATCCCTGAATCCTTCACACTGGGCTGTCTGCAATGGACAGCAGAGAGAGCTCTCCTTTGCTCTTGGTTAGTTTCTGGATAGCTGAGGCAGAGAAGCTCTCTGGATTCTGGTTTGCTTTTTTATTCCCCTTTTCCTTGGAATTGTTTGAACCTGCTCTGAACTGAAAACCCAGAGGAGCACCAGGAGCTCACACCTGTGTCCCACCAGGCCTGGGCTGGGCTGTGACATTTCCCAGGGATGGAGGGACTGAGAACAGCCTGAGTGAGCCGGGCAACCCACAGAAAGAACTCTTCTAAATCTTTCATCTCTTCGGAGGGGCGAGAGGTTTTGCTGTTTAATATGGTTCATTTTTGTGCTGGGAAGTGCTTTGTCTGTTAAATAAACAGGTTTTTTTTCCACTTCTCTCCGAGGAAATATGTCCCCAAACCAGTTGGGGGAGGGACTGCTTGAATCTGTTTCCTAGCAGGACCCCCTTCAGAGGTTTTCTCCCAAATTTGACCTAAACCAGGACAGAGAGAAAAAAGGGTGGCTTATTGTTTTGTCTTAATTTCTTGGAATAATATCAGTTCAGCATCTTTTAATTTCTCATGCCTGGACAGTAAGTGTGTGTGTCACGCTCTGCAGAGGGAGGATTTGGGATTCCTGCCTGTCATCTGCAAAGTCACTGTGAGCCCTTCCAGCTGAGAACAGCAGAGCCATCCCAGGCCTTCACAGTCATCCTCAGTACTACAGAGATTTTGATTCCATTTTCCACTGTTTCCAACCCGCATGATGGTTTGGGAGCAGACTTGCTGATCTACAGAGATTGCAGATCAATGCAGTGATGGCAGTAAAATCCCATTCCACAGAGCCCTTTCCTAGTCTGTTCCCTAATCCTAATCCATGGGGATTTATCTGACATGCTCTGAGCTGTGAGGGCCGTGTGGCAAGCTAAGCCTAGGCTTATTCCTAACTCAATGGACTCAGTTCCTTTGGAATGGCCTGCTGCTCCTTTTTCCAGGTTGCCTTTCAGAGCTGGCAACTTGCCATTGTAATTTACAGAGGGAGTTTACAAAGGGAAGTTGTTTCTTGTTTCTACTAGGCCCAAAGGGATTTAACAATTTTCTTTGCAAATTTCCAGTGATAAACATTAGTCCTCTGGTAGCTCTCTCCTGTGCTTTTGTACATTTCTACCTCTTCAACAGATACACAAACCAGGCAGCTGTTTCACAGAGGGCAGGAGTAGCAAGTGATGGGGGAAATCCTCATTTTCCTCTCACAGATGGAGGAAGGCTCCAGTCTTGTAGCCAGTCCTTCCTTTCAGTTACTCCCAGACATGGAAACTTTTCAATTCATGGAATTAGCTTGCTGTGTCAGGCCCTTACTCTGCTTAGAAACTTTGTTGTTTTTTTGAAACTATATTTCTGTGCTATAATGAGGAAATTCCCTAAGAAAATATGTTTTAGGAAGTCTTCTAAGCAATAGAAGTGAGTATCTGCTGTGTCAGGTAATGCAGGCAAGGTAGAGCTAAATACGCCATATGTCCTAAAAGAAAAGGAATCTGGGAATCTGATATAGGAAGTCATGTGTGTGACTCTTCTGTATTTTAGCCCTGTGAAATATTTTAGAACTTAGTTTTCTAAAAGAAGGTTTCACTAGCAACTGATTAATTTTGCAAGTCAATGAAAGTAATGAAAGAATATGACTGAAAATTTACAGTAATTGGCAAAACTACAGTATTTTCTGCAGACATTAAGTCTTTGTCTTTGAAGTTGCTCTTCGGTGGAAGATAGGACTAATTAAGACTAGAGCTGGTTCCAGATGGACTGAGCAGCAGAATATACCCTGCTAGCAGGACTGGTGCTGTGTGGATTGCACTGCAATTATCTGCCATTTTAGAGTTTGCTTTTTTTTTCTTTTTAAATAAGATGCTTAATGATATGCTCTCTTACCGATTTAGTTGTGATTGTCTTGGTGTACATGCAACAATTTTGAAGTCCTGATTCCACTTTGCAGGATGCAAACCTGGTGGTATTTTGCTTAGTGAATTGTCTGGTCATAACTTCTTAAAACAGGCTGTAAGTAATGTCTGTGTGAAGCATGGCATGCAGGAATGTATTGCATAAGAAATGTGTCTTACAGGCATCTTGTCATTATTTTGGTTCTGTCAGTGAACTTGTTCCCATAACTTGGATCAAGTCGGATTTCTGTGTGTGATCTGAGCATGGTGACACTGTCTTATGCTACTGTTTATTTTAGCTGTGTTGGTAAAGAACAGGCAAACCTTCCTTTTCACCTCTGCAATGCCCAGGCCAAATTAATTCACCTGCACTGAAGTTGCACAAGGCTGAACTGGGCTCAGCTTTTTCATAGGAAATGTGCTGATCAATGCAGAATTTGTTTTTGTTTATTTGTCTTCCAAAAGAAAGCATGGCTTGTGCAGCATTTAATGTAGTAAAAAAATCACATGTAGCCACTTGTCTTCATGTCTGTGTGTGCTCAAAATAAGCAAATCAGGACCCAGTGCCAACCAATCTGTGGATTGATATTTTTTTATTATTTACTTTTTCCCCCTTCCAGGCATGAATTGAATTCTCCATATGCATGTCTCAAGTAGTTTTTAGGTTAAAGAAATTTTTGTATATCGTTTTGTATATTGTAAAGAATTGCAAGGGCATGGGAATTTGCTTGTAGGGAACCAGCCAGGAATTCCTCTTGTAGAGAGAAGGTCTCTCGGCTGTTGTACCTGCTGCCTGTGCTGAGCTCAAACAACATCTAGCAGAGGGGATGGAGTGGGTTCACCTCTTTCTGAATTTCCAGTGATTTGTGTGCCTTTTTAGGTTGCAGTCAAGCAGTCTGAATCACAGAACTCCTGAGCCTGTCAGGACATTTGCCAGCAGATGGTCCAGAGAGCTTGGGGCTCGTGATTACTTTCTAAGCTTTTTCTGGGAACTTAAGAGAACTTAATGCAACTTTTGGATGAACTGAGCTGATCCTGGAATTCATAGATTCATATCTATTTCCTGGTCTGGAGTTTCTGCTGAACCAAAGGCATGCTTATTGGGAATGTGAGGGTTCATTAGGAAATTAGGAAATCTTGAACCCAAGTGATTGCAGATCATGGGTGAACAGACCTGCTGTGTGAATTGCCTGCAAATAAATTCACCAAGTGCCATTCCTAGAGCATGCATTTGATAAATTTCCTAAATATGCTAGATCACTTCATTTTTTTGGACAACTACATAGGTCTAAATTGCATTTTATTTCTGACTTCCAGGTTGTGGTGGGAGATAAAGTTGTTCTCATGCCAGTCAATGCAGGACAGCCTCTGCACGCCAGCAACATTGAGCTTCTAGATAACCCTGGCTGCAAAGAGGTGAGTTCAGGGGGGCAGGAGGAATAACTGCTGATCTCAGATGGTTATAGAAAGGCTGAGAGAAGTGGGATTGTTCAGCCTGGAGAAGAGAAGCCTTTGGAGTGACCTTCCAGTGCCTGAAGGGAGCCACAGGAAAGATGGAGAGAGACTCTTGACAAGGGCCTGGAGTGACAGGACAAGGGGGAATGGCTCCAAAGTGACAGAGAGTGGATTTAGATGGGATATGAGGAAGAAATTCTTCCCTGTGAAGGTGGTGAGACCCTGGCACAGGTTTCCCAGAGAAGCTGTGGCTGCCCCATCCCTGGCAGTGTCCAAGGCCAGGCTGGATGGGGCTCTGAGCAACCTGGGATAGTGGAAGGTGTCCCTGCCCATGGCAGGGGCTTGGAACTGGATGATCTTTACATCCCTTCCAACCCAGGCCATTCTGTGATTCTGTGATATGTTGTTCTTCACTGGTAACCAGAACCCACCATGACCCCACCATGGGCTCAAAGCCAATGTTAAAAACTGGTTCCAGCTTAACCTCAAAAACCCAAGATGAAATATTCTCACTGCAGTGATGCCCCGGCACTGAAAACTCTGTGAGATTTCCTTGAGTATTTCAAACTCTGACTGATGTGAGAGTAAATCCTCATTCAGCATCCCTTGTTCTTGGTAAGCTGTCAGCAAACAGAGCAGCATTTGCCCACCCAGTCTTCTCCAACATGACAATCATGAACACTTGAGAGCTTCAGGACCAGTGTTAGGAACTGTACACACATGTAGTAGCTAAGCCATGTGCCCTGCCATCCTAGATGTGGTGTGGTCTTTCAGAAGAATGGAATGTCTCAAAAAGAAACTAACATCCCCTTATACTGTAATTGGGTCTTTTTTTTTTTTTTTTTTCCCTAAAGGTAAATGCTGTCAACTGTAACACAAGCTGGAAAATAACTTTGTTCATGAAATTCAGTAGTTACCGAGATGATGTACTGAAAGGAGTAAGTATGATTTTTAACTTTTGAATTTTTGAATTTTTTGAATCCAAGAAGTCTTACTGTATTTGATTGTAGAGAAATATTACCTGGTGAATAAAAGAAGAATTAAGGAATTTATGGATGTGTTCAAAGTGGTATTACAGGCTTATAGATGACAATAGCTGTAATAAGGTAACGTAGCTTTACATGTTACATTATTGCACAGTTGTATTGTATTGCACAGTTTCATGCCTACAGATTTATCTCTGATATACTTTACATTTTCATTTCAAACATAAGTTTAATTTGTCCTCACATGTACCTTAATAAATCATTATCAGCTGGCTATTTTTTCAGTAGGTGTCAAGGTACCAAATACCAAGTTTACCAAATACCAAGTTTACCAAATACCAAGTTTTTGAGGAAGAATTCGAAAGGGAAGATGGTACATTTGTACAGACTCATTTAAGGATAGTGTTTCAAGTCTTGGAGAGAGGCAGGAGGAAACAAAAATGATTCCAGCAGAAGAAATAGAGAGGGGGTGTTGGTGTTGATTGCAGATTAGGAGAGATAATACAATATTAGAAAAATCTTTTCACTTCCCTTAAATAGTAAAAGAGATTAGAAATTAAAAAAATCAATTTTGTAAAGGTAACTAGAATTAAAGATCACCTTTAGGTTAATTTTTGCCCACTGGTCATTGTGGTGCTTTCCCAAATGGCCATGGGTCTCCTGCAGGACAGAATTATCCCATCTGATTTCCAGCCTTGGTGCTAAGATTGAACGTTCTTCACTTGGTACCTGCTCCAGCAATAAGAAACTCTGAAGTATTTTCTTCCTGTCAGCTCTGCTGGCATCACTGGAGCTGTTACAAATAGAAAGTGAGTCTGGTGGCTTTGCCTACCACTTAACAGTGCTTCTTTTTCATATTTCTTTAGGGAGATGTTGTGAGGCTGTTTCATGCAGAGCAAGAGAAGTTTCTGACCTGTGATGAATATGAGAAGAAACAACACATTTTCCTCCGCACTACGTTACGTCAGTCAGCCACGTCTGCAACAAGTTCTAAAGCACTGTGGGAAATAGAGGTATTTTTTTTCTTCTTTTTATAAATATTTTAGGACCTGAAGGCCAGGGCTCAGTAAAAAAACTTCACCACAGCATGAGTCATTCATAGGCTCCTGATATCATCACACACCTCCCTGTAACTATTATTATTTCATGAAGCAGTTTGTGTAGGATGAGCCCTGAAGAGCTGCTTTATTGCTCTGTGTGTGTGGAGAGAGGAGGCTTTCTTACTATATTTACCTGCACTAAAATGAGGAAGAGTCAAATTTCAAATTCAGACTTGACGTAAATGGTGTGATTTTATCAAAGCCAATCAAAGGACACTCACCTCTCCTGAGTTTTGAGTGTTTACGTTTAACTTCATGTGCAGTATGGAAAATGGAAATCCATGGCAGACAGGAAATCTCCCAGACACCACACAACACATCAACGTTTGTTACAAGTTAACCTGAATAAAGGTGCTGTTGTGAATGGGGGTGATTTTGAGAAGGGAGCTAGCAAACATTTTTGTTCAACTAAGAAACATTGGAAATTGGTAGGTCTCAAATCCTTGCTATTGCAATAATGTAACTCCTATACCCAAAAGTTCTTGTGTGATAAACAAACTTTGTATGTTTAAAACATTTAAAGCATTTAAATGAGAGTCTTCAGAAAAATGGTTGATTTTTGTCTGGGTAAGGATTGGCTGGAGTAGAATGTGTTGCACTTGTACTTATTGGAGATTCCTCCATAAAGGAGACACATACTGCTAGATTTGAAGAAAGCAAATGACCTTACAGCTCAGTCAAGGGATAAAAAAAATAACCTGGGATATTTCAGATGATAGGAGGATATATATCACTTGAATGAAAATTTTTCAGAAGTCCCTAGTATTGCCCGAAATAGAGTTGGTATAATTGATAAAATAATATAAGATGGTTTGAATTTTGCTTTTAAGTAGTGCCTAGGAGTGTAGAGCAGCTCTCCTTATTTTCTTGAGCTGCAGATTCACACCATCTCACTTAAAAGCAAAATTTGGCTCATCATATTTGCAGGGAATAGATTAATGAAAGCATGGAAAGTAATAGAAGTATTTCCTAGCACTTGGCAAAAAGAAAGTGTGAGTAGTTGTTATCTATGGTGAGCTTTGTGTAAACTCATAATTCCTCTCTTTGGCAGGCTGCAATGATGTACTTTGCATATTTTTATTAGGAGTGAGCTGCAGGAAATGTCAGTGATCTGAAGTATGATCTTGAGGAGCATGATTAAAATCTAAATTCTTCTTTTAGGTTGTCCACCATGACCCTTGCCGGGGAGGGGCAGGACAGTGGAATAGCTTGTTTAGATTTAAGCATTTGGCAACTGGAAACTACTTGGCTGCAGAGGTAAGAATGCCAGTTAAACAAGTGTTTGTGTGCTGCCTAACCAAGTCCTGCTGGTTCAGAACTGCTGTAGCAGGTGGGTTGGCAGTGCAGATCTTCACAAAGATCCCACACTGGGGCCTTGCTGGGTCGTACTGTATTGCTGCACCCAGGGATTGCAGGGCAAACACCACTGGTAAATACCCACCACGTTTATACTGAAAACCCTTGGGTTCATTTATCTCTCTGCTCCTGTTTGCCCTTGACTTTTGGAGTGATGTTGTGTCTGTGTATTGGTGTCATGAGAGTTCACTGTGATTATATAGGTTGCAGGGTTCTGCTGTTGCACTCTTGCCTTTTGATTAAATTTGAATAAAAAAAGATCTGAGGAAGTCTCTGGCCGTTTTGATGGAATGTAAAGTCCCAGAGGAGAAGGAAGATCTTGCAACTTGTCTGGTTATTATCTGGTACTTTGTATTAAGGCAAAAGTGTATTGTGACTCCCCCAAAAAGCAGCTCAATATTTTTTAAGACTCCTTAAGAATAAAATATGGCTCTTGACAAGCTGGAATACATCAGATAATACCACGTGTATGAAATGATACAGCCTTGGATATTTTAATGGTTGCAAGAAGCTGTGATCTTTTTGAGTCATATCTAATCCATATTAACACAGGTCCGTGTCCAAGTTTTATCAATGGAGTGAAAAGTAGAGTCTTTTTCCCACTGATTTAGAGTTGCTTATTTTAACTTATGCTTTGAAGCATGAGTGCAAAAATTTACTACAAGAAGAAAGTTATAAATTACTATATGTTAGGGAACCCCTGCTCTGACTGAGTTGAGTTAGATTTACAGCACTGCAACTTCTATATACAGACAACTCCTTAGCATTCCCAGGGTGCTGCTTTGATTTTCCAGCTCCTGTAACAGCCTGCACTGAGTTCAGAGGAAGAACAAACAGGAGCTATCAAACCTTCATTTATTTCTAATTATGTCCAGGCCACTACCAAAACATAAACAGTGGACTGCTAATAATAGCCAATTTTCAAGAGGCAACCAGTACTCCCACCTGAGAGTGGGAGTATTTTCCTTTTTGCTTACAGTGAGGGATGCTCCCAATAGGAAGATTTGAGTGGCTGAGCTGATGGAGAGTCAGGAAAGGCACTGAGCATACTGATGGGCTTCCTTCTTCCACCAGCTGATCTGTCTGGGGGATTTTTAGGCAAAAAATCTTCAGGTGAAGAGGTGCCATGCTGCACTGAATGTCAGAGCTGAGTTTCTGTCCTTTCTACCTCTGGAAAGGAAATCCCCATCAGGCAGATTTGTAATATGGAGAATATAATTGGCAACAGTGGAGTGAGAGCTGAAAGAGCTATTGGATTGAACAGAGGTGATATGCTGGGACTGGACAGCTGCATTAGTGACTGTGTCTGTGAGGTGTAAAATACCTGTGGTGGAGATATTAAAGGTACTGGTGCAATAAAACCCTGTGAACTGTATTCTGCACAGTTCATATGTCAGGCACAACACAGCAGCCAGCCAGACACGTCAAAGATTTATGAACAGGCAGGCAGACACCTCGTGTGCGTGACCCAACTTTAAATCAATTGGGCAAAGCCTACTGAACACTTATCTGTGCTCTGACAGCACAGGGAGATTACTCATGGTATGGATTATCAACAGCGTCACACATTGCCATGACCTGATTTTGTTTAAGCCTCCATGATAAAGATATCTGGAGTGGAATAAAAAATACAAACACAAGAAGAAATTTCACAAATCTTTTAAGCATTTTGTTGTTGGCTAATGATGTGATTTCTGTCACAGTTTGAGCTGTTGTAAATGAGGATTCATCACTGTTTATAACTGTCTTTTTTCTTACTTCATCCTCCCTTAAATCAACTTTATGTGTGCCATGGAGGCTTCTGCAGGGGAGTCTTGCATGGGTCAAGTCTCAGACAAGGAGCAGAAGTGTCCTTCACCTGGGTGCCTCCCTTTTCTCCTCTCATACCTTGTGTGAGCAGCCTGTGCCTTCTCTTTTCCTTGGAGTTGTCCTGTGCCAGATGTAACTGGTCAGTCTAGTCTGGGGTTTGGTGGGTCACTACTGAGTCATGTTGGGAAGGGATGCCCCTGCAGCTTGTTACAGCCAGGGGATGATCTGGGGACCAAGAAAATTGAAGATGCTTGCCTCAGAGAACTAAGGAATTTAAAGCTGATAAAGGTGTTTCAATACTACAGTAAGCAAATAAATAAAAAAAAAAAAAAAAGTGAGGCAATACCGTTGTTCAATAAAAAAAACCTAGGTGAGGACTTGTAACTCTAATTGTTATAAACTTGAGAGGATGAAGTCAGGATGTGTAAATCCTAAATTCCATGTTCCTTAGAAGTACAATCGGTCGTCCAACTTTTGTTGCCTTTCAAAGACCTCTGGTACCTCGGACTTCTGACCCAGTCTCAAGCAGTAGTATTTCCTTTAATCCTCTTTCCACTTGGCATCATTTAGCCTAATTTTAATTACTGTGCTTCGAAGTTCTTTAATACCTTATAGGAACCTAGATCCTTCTCCCAGACTTTGGGCTGAAGGTGAGCCACCCTGAAGGACCTACTGCTGAAGGAGTCACAGTGGGAGACACTTGGTGATTCCACACACCTGCATTGCCATTCCTCTGCTGCTCTGCACAGAGGCACTCAGAGCGTCTGTGTGCTCTCACACAATTACTTAGACAGAAGAGGACTGTACTGAAGAAAGGGTTTCGTGTTTGGTGATAAGATTTGGGACTTTGGAAATCTGGGTACTTGGCAATGATGTCTGACATTAGGAAACCTTAAGTCACAGGCTTACACGTTCCCAAAAAAGTGGAACCAAATACTCAGGTGAAAAATTGGAAAGAGAAATTGTCTTCTTTGGAGACAACGGGAGTTCTGCTCTTAGTGTCGTAAGGGCTTGTTTTCACCCGAAAGAGCTGAGCCAGATCTTCAGCAGGAGATTTAGGCACTAAGCCACCAGCTAAGATCCAGGCTGCTGAGTTTCATTCTCAGAACAGAGTTTTATTCTCATCTTCACAGAGTCAGCAGTCTTTTAGAAAAACTTCTGCAGAAGATCTTTTTTATAGCCCTGGTTACAGCAAAATAACCCAAGTTATTTCGAAGCTTTACAATTATAAAGAAAGGCAGTAAGGTTAGGTGAAAATTGGATGTTTCAAAGTAACAAAGATTTGCCCAAAAGTCTTTCCAGTGCATGTAGCCCATGTAGAAGGCACCCAAAGCTATCTGTGTGTGTGGGAGTGAGCTGCAGTTTGCTTGAACAGCCTTGCAGATGCTGCAGGTTGGGACCACACAGCTGTGCCTTTCTCATGAACATACATAACCTTTCATTATTCTAAATTGCCAAGATAAAAGTCTCTTTGAACTGAGTATCAGCTTATCAATTGTGCTGAACCAAAACATGCACTTTTAATATTGTTCTCCACATGTATAGCAGCTCTGGTTCTGTGATTTCTAAACTGGGCAATTCATAGTGAAACTATTAACACTTGTTTTATGAGGCTGTTAAACAGATATGTGTGCCCACCCACAAGAAATGCAGGATGAGCCTGTCATTTCATATTCAACTTCTCAGGTATGACTAAAATAATGCAAAACACATGTGCATCTATCAAATCACATGCTGGTCTCAGATATTGCAGTAGATGATAGATAAGCCACAGTATGTTGCTTATGAGACCTTGTGAGCACGTACGTGATCACTGTGCAGAATTTGTAAGAAAAAATCTGTGATAATTCTGTTTTACTTAGCTGAATAGATTAGAGTTACTAGATACCTTGTCCATAATATGGTAGTAAATCTAGTGAGGTCTTTAACACCAAATTAGCTCTACTAAACTAAGTGAATTAAGATAAGGCAGGTAAAAAAAATGGCAGCCTGAATGTTCACATTCTGTGCTTCTCCAGAACTGTGGCCATAAACAGTTACTGCTGTGGGAAACTTCTCTGGCTTTTTTAGAGAGTTCTCCTTCCTCTCTCTTTAAGGCACAGTTTAAGCTGTAAAATGGATCAACTCTGACCAGAGTTTTGTTCTAAACTCTGTTCTTAAAATACCACAAGAAACATCCTTCCAGCTTTTGGATTATTTTAGCACTAAATACTCAGTGGAGTTTCTTTTAAAGGTGGGAATGATTGAATTCAGTTGGGCTGAGCAGCACAGGGTTGCACACACATGAGATGAAATGACAATTGGATGAATATTAATTGAACAGGAAGTCCAGTCCAACTTGCCAAGGCTGTAGTTCAGTGGTGGAGCACTGCAGGAGCAACACAGGCCCCAGAAATGTCCTTTTTCCTCAGGTATTGGATTGTGCAGACACAAGGTGCTGTCCCTCAGGTGGTGTTGGCATGGACTCCAGGGCATGGGGAAGAGGGAATAGTCTGTGCTGGAACAGGGTCACTGAGCTAAGGCACCAGAGTGTTTTGGGTGGGTTTACAGGGACTGCTGAAGCCTTGCAGGACTGTCAGCTGATTTTCACCACATTGTGGTGTAAACCACTTGCTGAGAGCTCTTGGATCAATGGCCAACAGAAGTTACTCATGTTTCTCTTGTTTTTCTTGAATGATTTCTCCCCATATTACCTCACTCTACTTTTCTGTCAAAATTGCCCCAAACTGCCCCCTTTTTTTTTTTTTCAGAGAAGCTTATGTACATCATTCATTTTAAAATGAGAATTGCTGTTACATTTTGCTTTTACAGTCCATGCCAAGGGGTTGGAACTAGAGGATCTTTAAGGTCCCTTCCAACCCAAACCATTCTAGGATTCTGTGATTAAAATATTAGCCTGCCATGTTATAGAAATTGTTATGGTATGCATTTATGCAGATGGACAAGGCCGTACCCTTCATAGTAAATTTAAGCCTGTTGTAATAATCACTTGTTTTGGATCATGGTGAAGATAGCTGAGTACATGCTTAAGTTAATACTGAGAGAAAATAATCCTCTCCTGCCTTCGGAATAGTAAAGATTATCACAAGAATCCCACAAGAATAGGAAACAAAGCATTTAATGATATTTTAAGAAAGATTATATAATTGTATGGGTAATAGTACACTCAGCATTAGCTAAGATGAAATATAAAAGGGCTATAAACCAGGATTAAACTCCTGCAGCCCTAAAGAAACTGTCTCTATAGTTTTATGGACTTTTCTTCCACTTCCTTAAACTGCTGGAAAATGGAGTCCTGCATAGGATGCTTTGTTAAGGCTTCTGAGACTGATTATTTGAAGTCCATAATTTAGGCCTTTTGTTTTCCACTTGTTGGAAATCGCACTACTGACAGAGATGTTTTTTTTATTTAGGAAGCAGCAACAGAACCCCTGTTTGCCATTGTAATTTTATTTTCTTTTTTTGGGTGACATGGAAACAAGTCTTTGCAGAAGGACTTGATCATGCCCTGGTCATGCAGAGAGGGGGAACACAGTGTTAAATGCTCTGTGTTGCCTTCTGCCTTCAGAAGAATGGGGCAAGTAACAAATAAAATGAAATAAAATAAAGGGAAATAAAATAAAAATGGCCTTGTTTAACTGAGATTGGAGCTACCTTTTGCTCAGGAACAGTTTGTGAGCCAGAGAAGATGCCAGGAGATGGCAGCATCTACCAAGGCCTTCACACATCTCCTCACAGATTTAATTTCTTGGTACTATGGGACCTCCTCACCTGGAGATGGCTTCAAAATCTTCCTTTAGGGCTGGTTTTCCCCGGTGTCTCTTCATTAAATGTCAACACAGCATTCTGATTAATTTCTGTCTGTTTGGCTTGGTGATTAAAGGTTTTCATAAGAAAGAGGGTTTGCCAAGGTGACAGGGTGAACTCAGCACTGGAAGCCTCATTTCAGTTTTTCACTCTCTCATAGGAGTGTGGGTTTGTTTTAAAGCTCTGTAAGGAGTGAAGGATAATTTACAGCTATGCATGAAGAGATGGAAGAGATCCAGAGGAGGAAGATGGATTACTGATTTACAAAGCCAGCCTGACCTGTTCTGCAGACTTGGATGTGGCTTTTTAAAGTGACAGATCTAGAAGATGCCCATTTAGCAAAGTCCAGAGCTAGATTTCTTCAAGAGTTTTAAGAATCTTGAGAATGCAGCTTAATTACTTGACCTGACTTGTCTTGACTTTGGTGAAATCTGTCAGTGTGCAAATACCTTCATGAATCTGGATTTCAGAGGAAAGATTTTTTCCCTCAACCGACTAATTTGCAATTGTGACCTGTGCAAGTGTTCAGCTTTTCCAGTCCTGCCTGAAGCTGACTGCATTTGGGCCATGTTTGTACATATACAGGCTTTAGGAGTAAGGAAGCAAAAAGACATTAATGCAGCATTTATTGTCATTTAGTCATTACAAGGCCTACTTCTGCTATTAAAAATACATCTTGCATTTTGATCTCTTCCAAAACAGCAAAAGTAGACATGTGGTCTGTTCTTAAGTGCATTGTTTTTATTTTTTCAAGATCACTTGGGAAGCTTTTATTCAATTGTATGTGTGCCTCTTTATTTGTGATGCTTGATGGAGGTTTCCAAGACTTCCCTCCTTTGTTTTTTATTGTTTTTGGGGTTTTGTGTGCCTGTGGTGTTTGTTTGTTTGTTTTACAGTAGAAATGTCAGTCGTGTCTAATTCAATCATCCCTAGTTAGTCCTGTGAGGACCACTGAAAGCATATGGGATATTAATATTTAGAACATCACTCTTGGAGAGATGAGGATGCTTTCTTTTATATAACACAGGTTGACACGGAGCTGCTGAAGCTCAGACTAAGGTTATGGCCCAGCATCCAAGTTACATTAAAGGATCTCTCAGACATTTTTCTTTCTTTTGACTTCCTCTGCAGGATGGGATATGGCTGAGTGGGGCTGAGCACTGGTTTCAGGTTCTCTGCTCTTGATCCCAGTAGAAGTGGAATTTCCCAGTTATCACTCATAACATGGAGCTACTCCAGCTTATGCTACTTGTGTGAGACCTTTAAATCTGTGCTGATTTAGGCATGGCAAAATGCTGGCCTGCCATTGCTTACACAGCAGCTGGAAATGCCATCAAGATGATCTTTCTTCTAATGAGGGTGAAAAATCAGGACAGGAAGGTGTTGGGGCTGCTCCTCATTGCTGTTTTTGACTAGCAGGGGGGCCTGAAGCAGACAAAAAGGTTCAGCTTTCCCAGTGCTCTCTGGAAACTTGTCTGATCTGCTAAGACATGGCTCATGAGGAAAATGCAATCCTGAAAGAAAAAGCCTTTTAAGATTTTTAAACTTTGCTCAGATGATGATTATCAGGAGCTCTGTGCTGATGCCCAGGAAGGGTTGAATGGAGTTTATCGAGGTAGAGTTGTAGCCAGTCTTTGTCTGGCAAGTTAATAAGATGGCAAAAGTCCTTTGAATGCCACTGAAAGTCTTTGAAATTGTGCAAAAGTCCTTTGGATTTATCGAAAGCTAATCAGTATGACATTAACAAAGAACAAAGCAAGCCTAATGAAGATGAAAGATTTGAAAAGTGGATTATTTTCCTTTTGTCCTGGCTTTTCTTTCCTGAAACACTTGCCCTTGTTGGCTGGGTAACAGGCTGTGTGTTAACAGGCTGGTTATCAAGTGAAATGGGGACTGTTTGAGTGTTGAATTAGATCCTTTTATTCTTTGTCTGTCAGGGTTTCCTTCATAAATGCAGGTTTTAACCAAGACATTAAAATGCTCATTTAGCTGAAATTTGGCAATCTAATTCTTCCCCTAACAAGATGCTTTAAATATCCTTTACCTAGTCAACAAAATTTGATTAAAATCAGCATGGGTGTTTCTTTCCCCAAACTCATCTCTCTCCTTCTTAATTGAGTGTCCAAAAATAGCCTGTTTGGGTACTTTCCATGCATTCCTCCATGAAAACAACATTCAGTAGAAATGTGGAATTTCAAACTTCTTGGCCTGTAAAGGATATCTAACTGTGTGAAGATACAAAAGTGAAATCAAAGCCAGGAATAACCTGTGAGATGATCTGCACAATAGTAGAACACCAGGAAATTATGCACTGTAGCCTCGTGAGGTTTGAAAACTTTTAGGTATAACATTGAGTAGCTTGAATCAGTAGAGATAAAGAGCCTGGAACTTCAGGTGCTCAGTCTAGTGGAATCCCTCTCAGGATTTGCAGGTCACTTGCATTCTCTGAGCACCAAATACCTGAAGTAACACACAGAGATGAAAGTTGTCTTCCTGCTATGCAGACTTTATAGATTTTGTAAAGTCACGAGGTGAAAATTCAGGAATGAGATTCCTTGCCCTTTCAAGTAATTTTAACCAGCAATAATTAAAGACTTTGTCTATATCTCAGTTTTCCATGTGTAAAAGCTGACTTCTATTATGAGTTTGTCATACATACTCTCTCCTGGGGGCCTTCTGCTGCTCCCACAGGATGAGGATGTTGATATATGGATGCATTCAGACATCTAATCTTTCCACATTCCACTGGGTACCAAGGCTGAGCCTGAAATCTGTCCAAGAGACACCAATTTTTATACTCAGGAGGACCACCTGCAGCACTGACCCTGACCTTCAGGCTCTCTCACATAGCCTGTGTGGATCACAAATTGGGAATTTGGCTTCTTGCAGAGGAGTGCAAATAAATGCTATTTAAATGTAGATTTAAAAGAAGGTATTGCCTTCTCTGTAGTTGCAAATCTGTCTCTAAACTTTAGAACTGTCAATGAAAAACTCTTTTTGTGGTACTTTTTTCTTCCCCATTCATAGGAGAGTAAAAAATGGCTGTACCTGAATTTGTTGAAAAACCAGCAGCTGTGGATTAGGACTTCTGGATTATTCTTTACTGGAAAAAAAGTTGATGGAGATCTAATCCAAACAAATAACATATAATGAAGCTATTGCAATAATAATTTATGCAATTACACTTGCTTAAGCTCTGCAGTTTGCAATTCATCATGTTCTTGGTTCATATTGGCTGCATGCACCTTCCAGTGGCATTTTGCAGGAATATTCACTGCTGTATTTCAGCTACAATTCAGTAAATTGCAATTTCAAGACATCCAATGCCACAAAAAAAGTCTGAAAATGGCTGAAATTTATTGAGGCCTATTTTAGCATAGCATTCTTTCTTACTTCTAAATACCTGCAGAAGATTTTACTTGATTTCATTAGTAGCAAGATAAAAATATTAATGTTCTTTTCAAAGCTTCCTTGGTGTTGGAAGTTTATTGAAGAATTTGGAAGTGATCTTACATAAATCAGAAATAGCAATAGATTTTGGAGTGCTGAGACTGTCACTGTGTCCTTAGGTCATTCTGGGCTGGGATATTGAAAGGGACTCAGAACAGGTGTAATATGACACACAACACTAGATGATTTATGCACCTTCTACCTGGACAATGCAGCATGGGATAATACCCACTGGTCTGTTTTTTAGAAACCCTCAGCACCAACAATCTCAGTTGAAATAAAAATGGGAGTGGCAACTGCCAAACAGAGCTGAAAATAGGGCCATGGGTATGAGTCTGAAAACTGAGTTCCATTGTGTTTATGCTTTAATATCAGCATCTTAAAACTTTCTCTAAACAACGTATTTTTGATTTCCTTCTTTCTGTAAGAGCAGGGCAAGAAAAAGCATCATTAAGGATGTACTTGATTTCTTACCTGAGCCTTCTGTCTCCATCACCCTCAGTCCACAAGTGACCTGTTTTGGAAATTTGGGGGCAGTCTGTTCAGTCATTTTTCAAGAAGGCAAGAAGTGTTGAGGGAGGGAGCTCCTCCTAATTTCTCTGGTTACTGCTATATAGATTTTTTTAAAATCACCATTATGTTGAAAGTAGCAGTTGAAGGATGTGAGAATTCAGTTCATACAGGGTAGACAACTGTATTCACTTGAGCCCTTTAATGTAAACCTGTATGATCGAGTCCTCAGTGCCAGGTTTTCTGTGCTGAGTCTAGTGACAAACCCGAGGTGACCCAGAATTTTGCTTGCTTGCTTGCAACCAGCAATATCTGAAGATAGCATAGTAATTTATCCTTTCTATACCTTCTCTGCACCTGTGCTGGGAGGCCATGGTGTGTGGCTGGGACTGAGGGGCACTGCCTGCTAATTTTGTCTCTTCTTGATGGGGGACCAAAGGCAGAAAGCTCAGCTTGGCTGCTAAAAGTGGGACACCAGGATTATTTTAAGGTGTCAGGTGAACAAATGTCATGCTGAAAGAACTGTGGAAACTTAAGAAGGAACCAAAACTATGTGAAAGCTGTTACATATGTGGGTACTTCTTCAGAAAATTGTATACTTGTATAGACTTTAAAATCACACAGACAAGAACCTTGTAGCAGGAGCAAGAAAGTCTCACTTTAACCATACAGCACACAAAGAGAAGAGCAAGCCAAGAGAGACTGACTGTGAAGCAGGCTTACACATATGAGAAATGATGAGTGATAATGGTTTCAATCTACCATCCTCACTCTGGCTGATATATGTGCACACTCTGCAATGTTTTCCAACGTAAAGCTTTACAGCTTATACAGGGGCTGGAGTGAGCAGCTGCTGAACAAGGTGGAAAGAAATGGAAATCGGAAACCATTCCTCAGACTCAGTAACGCAGAATATTTTTTTGTCACTGAATGCAAAGAAAAAACCTAGAGCAAGTTATGGATGACATGTGTTTCAACATAGCAGCTCTTTCTACATACCTCAAGCAATTAAGTGTAGAGAACCACATGCCATCTGCCTGAAGCTCTGTTTTAAGATTGTCTATCAGGTAAGCTTGCCTAAGGTTCACCTTGTTTCACCAAAAAAGCTGAAGGAGGAATGCACATCCATTCCATCTGCCCATTCCATAAGGCTTTGCAGTGTAGAGTAGGTTGGTGCTAAGATAGGTGGGTAAGAAGAGAAGTAGTTTCTAGTGCTTGAGAAAGAAGGGTAAAATCAAGTAAACCGATTGAAATGCTGTAGACCTCAATGACCTCAAAAAAGCACCCTGTGCAATTCTTCAGCTTTTTCTATAGTGAATATAGACATTCAATGATATTTCCACATCATTTTCTCTTAGAGGTAGATAGAAGCAAAAAAGAGGTTAAACTCAACAGTCTCTTTAACCTTCCTCAGTCCTTCCGTTGCAATTTTGCTTCAGAAATACAGATTTTTTCTTTTACTTTCTTTCTTAGGGACAGAAAGAGCAGAGGCTCCCTCTCCTCTCTAAAGCTGGCATAGTTTTGGACAATCAACCATGTAAGATCAAATTGTAAAAGTCTCTCCTAATTAGTTAATTGGGTAATTAATTAGATAATCAACAAATTAGCCAGTTTTGTGGTGCATTATCACACCTGTCACTCATCTAAAGATCCATCTCTTGCACAAGCCCAGCCCCTTCCCAACCCCACCCCTGTCACATCACTGTGTCTTCACATGGCTGTGTTCCCCCACTGCATCATCCCATATAAATTCTAGTTTTTTGGTATTCATCTCTCATTCCTTTTGCTGTACAGCAGTAGCAAGAGGGACTTGGAGTTGGGAGACTGTGACAATTTCAGGGTGGAGCAAAATGCAGGATTTGATTGAGATGTCAGCACAGGGAGGAAAGCAGGCTCTATAAATTAGGTTTGTAATTGTAATACAGTGGCTAATGCCAAAAATAAAACGGAGACAGAATATATCTTTGGTTATTTCTGTTATCAAGTGGTGACACATAGGGAAGGTATTTTCAGCCATTTGAGAAAGATTTGAAAATTTTCCTCCTTTCCTCAGGCTCGTGTTATGGAGAGGAGTAGGCATTTTGAGGGGTTAAAGAGATATAAATGATTATTTTTAATAAAAGCCGTATCAGCTTAACAAAATCTCTTCACAATAGTTGTCTGTGTAATGTTGGACGTATGATAATGTGATATTGAAAAGTTCCACTGGGATTTGTGCATCTTGCCCTGTGCAATTCTGACTCTTTCACATTGGTAATGCCAAATTCAAGCCAAGAAAATGACAGTACTCATCTGTAAGAGGTATACACACTGTAATTGCCTAAGAACAAAATTGTCTTATATAATTTATAAATCTCACTTCAGCATTTTCAGCGCTTTGATGGCGTATTGGGGAATATTGGTGAATATTGATGCAAAATTACTTCTTCATGTAAATCAAATCTTGAAAGGTTTCATATGCAGCCAGTGAGTGGGTATGTGTGTTTTTGTTTATTTGTGAATATATCTGCCTACATAATCCTTCATCTTATAGGCTACATATTTCCCTTGTCAAAAGTACAATGATAGTAAACAGCTGTTAAATAGTAATACTTTAAATTTATTATTGGATAGCATCTTTCATCCAAGCTTCTCATCTTACTTTAGTATTAATTAGTGCTTGATAATCCTGATATGACATAGAAAATATTATCCCCACTAATAATGGTTAAACAGAATCACAGTAAAATAATTTTCTCTAGTGGTATTGTCACTCCTGTTTCAAAGTTGTGCTAATTCTGGGCTCACTGTCTTCTCCTGTAAAATCTCAGTAGACATAGAGAACATTAGTTTTTTATCTCAGTCTGTCTGCCCAGGGTCAATCCTGGAAGTGATTGCGTGTGCATGTGTGGGTGACTGTAACTGGCTGCATTTAGAATAGTAACTGTGCTTTCTTCATCATCCTTTTTGGGTTTTGTTATTTGAGATTCCTCTTGAGTTAACAAGCTTGATTGCAAGATGCTCTTTCTAGAGGTGAGGACACGGCCAGCTAGGTCAGCCAGAAATTGAAGCAGTAAGTCTTTTACTCTCACACTGTTTCTAAAACTCCACAGCCCTTTTGCAGGGTGGAAACATAACAGAGAACTGAACCAAATCCTCTCCCCCAGTTATGAAATGTCTGAAAGCTATCAAGATAGTATTTGACTTCTTTTCTTTTCCAGCTTAACCCACACTACCCAGAAGGTAATAATGAAGGCAAAGTTTTGGTAAGTGGAATTTATGTGTTGCATATAATCTGGGGAATGCTGTATCCTTCACCCAGCATGTCCTGACATATGGAAGCCCTTCATAGCTTTCCTTTTCCTTATGTGTTCCAGCTGCTGGGATTGTTTTCTATATCCTGTGTAAGGTAGGATGCATCTCAGAACTGGCAATTCAGAAAGTTTTCCCCCACGTTGAGGCAAATGATAAGAAACTTTTTAAAATTCTGCACCAAAGAGGCATTAGTTGAAGCTGTTGTGCTTATTATTTGACTGCAGATATGAAATGTATTCATTATTCTCAGCTCAGATGTGTTACTTCATGGCAACAGCCTTTGCCTGGTACAGCTTCAAGAATATTTTAGCTAATTCTGATTAATGAGGCAAGGTCAGACATGGAGATTATAGTGAGTGAAAGAAGTGGAGTTAAAACCTTGGGGGAATCTTATCGTTACTAAGTCAACAGATATTCCCGAAAATAATCATTTCTCCATCAAATTCATGAGATTGCCTTGGAAAGACTGAGATCTTCTTCAAAAAAATTCAATTTAATTTCTTTCTGCTTGCCTTCCGGCTTTTGTTCTTTAAGAGGCCACATTTTCAAGTTTTTCTCTGCACAGGGAAGAAATTTTTGATTTTTCATGACATGAAACCCGAGATTCTTACATAATCACATGCCTTGAGGACTCCAATTTTAATAAAAATGGAGACTTTCATAGGAGTTGGCAACATTGGTTTTCTATCTTCACTGATATTTGGCATTAGTGGTGATATTGCAATAACAGCTAAGCTGTCTAGAGAAATGAGAATTCTCTCCTGTGAAAGTACAGAAGTTCCACCAGTTGTTTCTCTTTTGTACTGGAGTGAAACTTGAGGCTTTTGGAGCTTTGGAATGGAAATCAAGATCAGTTCTAGAATTCCCCAGTGAGTAGGTGTTAGGCCCTTGTCACTGAGGATCCAATCCTATTGTACCACACCATACTTATTTATGGTGTAGGTTTTCCCTCTGTAGCCATTTCAGTTCATCTAAATAGTTAAATACTCCCTGGACTGGAAAATGACAAAGTGACTGAATTTTGGGCAGCAGCAATGGAGAAGGGCTTTCCATGATGCAGCAGTGGGCACAGAAACTGAGGTTCTGCTTAAGCACATCTTTTCTGCCTTGCCTTAAGTAACTCCAGAATCTGGAAGGGTTTTGGCTCCAGAGAACATAAATATTACTGGAAGTCACCAGGACTTCTGTTCCCAGGCATTAAAGGTATGTTTGGACTGAGGTTCATTGCTTGTTTATGACCTGCTTCTTGACAATCCAGCCAAATTGTCTTGTGAAGCACTGCTTTTAATTCTGGCAAAATTTGGCCTTACAATGAGTTGATTAATATCCCCACATCTAAGCTTCAGAAGATTTTTTTTTTTAATGGGAAGACCTTTTCGTGATTCAAGGGTCATATCAAAAAAAGGCTTCTTCGTCTCTTAAAGTCGAGGAGATTGTAGTCTTAAAGTCCAGGAGATTGTAGTGTATCCTGTATCAAAATGTAGTGCTCTGTGTTACAGCTCCCACTAAACGCAAAATTGGTGTTTTTTATGCTGCAAATTACTGTGCTTTTCCTAACGAGAGAAATGTACAGCATCAAGAAGAATGCTACAAACTTCAGGGAAATGTCAGGAACAGCTGGGAACCTGGCATTTGTCAGTGCCTTTGTGTTAAAGGCTGACTGGATGGGTACCTTATCTCCATTTGTCTGCATTTTCATGAGAGGGCTAATTCTAACCAGTTCCAATCTGCCTGTCATTGATGAGATTTTTGTTAGGACTGAGACTGGTATGCACTTACTTATCTTGTAAAGAAGTTGGGCAGTTCTGCCATTTGGTGATGCAATTTGATGTATGTCCTTTGACTTCTGTTTATTTATCTTTATGAGTTCCTAACATTCTGCAATTCTAACTTTTCTGTCTTGCTGCCAACCCAGGAGATTTTTTTTTCTGCTAAACACTGTAAATAAATTTAAAAAAAATTACCTTCCACAAACGATGTTTATTGAATTATATATTTTACATGGGTGATGCAGTTTAAACAGGTAGAATAGACAATCTGAAAAGCATTGGAAAGAAAAGAGAAAAGGAAAATCATCAGCTTAAAAACGGCAGCTTTTATAAAGCCAGCAGCCAGACCACTGGGGAGGCTGGGGAAGAAGGGGAGACACGGATGCCGGCACATTATTATTATTCTGCTGTTGCACACGGGTCTGAATCAGCTCTGGAAATGCATACATTGTTTCTTACAGAATGTCTCTGGCTCTTAACAACAGGATTGCAACGTGATGTCTCTGCGAAAAATGCGATGACTCACAAATGAGTCAACAGTGAAGGTGTTACAGGAGGCTAACTGCTGTGCTGTCTGCCAGGGCTCCGAGCAGGCAGGAGCAAGGCTGGCCATTCATTTACTCCATTTTCTTCTCATCAAGTATTTCTTAAATAATCTAACCTATGGAGTTCTGCTCACGTTACCGCTCTGTGAAAATGCTGGTTTTTAAAGAGCCTCCTAAACTGGGTTAACATACTGAGATACCACATTGCTCTGGATTTAACAGGCATTTTCAGAACTCTGGCTGCTATTAAATTTAATTTCTGCTGAAATCTGTATTGCAGCTTAATGTATTCATTCAGGAGCAGAGCATTATCCTCGTCTGTCTCTATGCCACAAGAGGTGTCTTCCCAATTGGAATTGTAGATTTGGTTTCTGAAAGAAAAGGTATTTTGGGTCTGTCATATTTTTGTATTGTATTTTTGCAGTTGAAATGAAGGCCCTTCTGTAAGGAAAACTCCATGTAAATCTCTTGAATTTTAGGTATGATGCCCAGTTGAGTTAAATAAGGAAGGTTTGGGATAGGTAACAATTAGAAAATTCTATTAAGAGCTGTGAAAAGGGTTATCTGCTGGGCTGTAAGTCTCAAGGAAGACAAATCTGATTGTACCCGATTGTTTTGTCACTGATTGCAGCATGGGATTTGTCTCTCCTTACATTTGCCCTCTACATGGCAAGCAGTATGTCTGCATTGTTTTTTCTCCTTTAAGCTTCTTTTAAAATCATGATGCTCTGTAAATCAGTGGTGGTAGCCCAGGAGTTACAGACTTTGCTGTGGGCCTGGATCAATATTTCCCCTTCTTGCCAAAATGGTGTTTTTTCTCACTACCTAGGACTCTTTTTTTGAATGTTCAGCCTTTGCTTCCCTAGATGGGTCCCAGCTGGAGAAGTGCCCTGGCTGTGTCGTGGGGGTTTGCTCAGTTCCCCTTCCTGGGTGTGATTATTGAGCTTTGCTGCTGCAGATTAAGGCTGGGGGCTCACAGCCCTCTCTGCCAGTGTACACTGAGGTTTTCCCAGGCTGAAGGAGCTGCCTCTGCTCTTTGCACCGCTGATACTTACACTGGGTTGTTTGTAAGGTGTGGGTCCGGCTCCTGCCCGGTAGAAGCAGAACTGAATGTGTGTCTCTTTCATCCTTGTGAGTGATTTAACCAGCGCACAAGAATGGGGTGATTGTACCTTCCCCACCTTGGATATGTCTCTGATGTCACCTGTGACAGCCTGTTGCTAGTTTGTTGTAGTTTGGGACAAACAAAGCTATATACATTTTCCTTCCAGGAATGTACTATTTGGAAATACTGTTTTACCCACAGTTCTCTCTACTCCTGGCATGTAGTTCACCTGGGTTTTATTGTTTTTTATTAAGTCTTGGGAGTGCTTTCCTTGGCTGTTACTGACCTCATCACCAACATCTCTGAAACTGTTCCATTGGCTTTCTCTTCACACTGCTTTAAGCTGGATTTTCTTCTCTCTGCATTTGAGTTCCTTTGCAGTTCTTTTCTTCCTTTCTCTTAATTGAATCCAGTTTTGCTGGCTGCAGCTGCTCATATGCCAGTTTCTACCTGAGCAAATGTCATCTTGTTTTCATCTGCTTAGGAATGCAGTGCTTCTCCCAAGCTATTGTCTAATTAATTTAAGTTAGCCTAGTACTTTCACTTCCTTTCACATCCTCACGTGGAGTCATCTGCTGATTCAATAATGGCTGGGTTAAGTGCATATTCTGATGGCTGCTTACTAAATTTAATTTATCATGAGAAGCTTTCAGTATGCAAGTGTCTGTGCATTCTCTCTCTCCCACACAGCCATGTGCACGTGCACTGGGACATAAACTGAGACATGGATACAAATCCATGTTTGTTCCCATGTAATGCCAGCATTGCTGTCTTTCGTGTACCTCTTGTATGCAACTTGTTTCCAGAGCTGTCAGGTTGGGGGGTCACTACTTGTTAATTTTTTTTTTTTTTCCATGAGTAGTGCTTAACTCCCATAACCCAGGTTGAGTTGTGAGATTCAGATTCTAAAACAATGCTGTGAGGGGAGTTCTGAGGTTTGTGGGGGAGTTCAGCCTGGAACTGCTGTACAGCTCTCATGCAGATCTGATTTTGCTCAACTAAGCTTGGCATTGCAGTTAGAAATGTTGGAGGCCCTGTCTTGCCCTCTGTTGAAGTGGAATTTCTTTTTAGGCTGAAAAACAGATCTTGCTCCTATGTCTGCCAGCTGCTAGGCCTGGTTGGTGGGACTTAGAGCTGGTGAGCCAATTCCATTGCTCAGCTGGATCTATGCAATTGTTGGAGGCACCAGTGGATGAGCAGGGTTAGTCCAAAACTGCTGTGTGAACTTCTCCACAGAACTAATGGTTGGTGTGAACTGCTAAAGCACAGGAGACCTAACCTGCCTTTGACTCTGCCTCCTGCCAGCTCACCCAGTTTATAGACTGGTCATGGTGTTCTGTGGTGGGGAATATCCCTTTGCCTAGTCTGGGTCAGGTGTTGTGTCCATGTTCCCTCCCAGTATGGTTTCATATTTTGGCCTGTATTTTACCCAGAGCCCCAGGATAAAAAGAAAACCATACAATTATGAAGTGTCCTGCCTTTTTGTATACCAGTCATTTCAGTTTGGAAATTATAGTGAAGTGGGTAGTTTCTGGGAAGCCCTAACTAGATTTGAATGTAAGTTGTGGAAAATATCAAAAAGTTTGGCTGCTGTTCTAAACCATCCTATGCTACTCACCCTTTCACAGACCTCTTGAATTTTAAACTGAACTTCCAAATTTCTGTTTTGTTATGAAGTGTAGGAAGTAGCTTTTCATTTAATATTAGACTCTGACTCACACCTGTTAAGCCCTCAGAAGTATTTTTTTATTGTTTCTGTGCCTTTTCAGTTTGTGTCTGATCACGAGTATGTAAAACAAAATATGTATGGAAATCACAAAAGCAATTTGCTATTTTCTCAATCCTTGCATATAGGTTAAATTTCTTGTGCATTTTTCTGTAGTATTTTTGGGTATGAAATACAAGAGGATGTGGGAACTGTCAGATGAGTTTACTCTAGTGCAAGTCACAGGAGATGGTTCCTCTGTCTTAGCAAGCCTTCCTCTCAAACACTTGTGGCAGCACTAATGACTAGGGAAGCCTAAGAACAATTTCTTTCTGTATTTTTTTTCCTGCTCTCTCCATCCTTGATAGAAGTAATGGGATGGAAAGCTGGCATTTTGTAAGCTTGATAATTAAAAAATGGATGTTTTGGAAGGATTCAAAAAGTGCCTTGAAATGAGTTGATAACGAACCCTTTCTTCCATAATTTCACTCCTCCTTGATTTTGTTGTTTAATCTCAGTTGGCAATATGGATAATCAAAGCTTTGCCCTTGATTATCCCTTACAGTTTGGTTTTAATCAAGCTACTAATACAAATCAAGTACAGCCTGGCCTTTTACATTGTACAGCTCTTCCTTAGTAGTGTATTGTAAATCATTATAATAGCATTTCATGCTTCCAGGGTTGGATTTTTTTTGTCTTTTGGCTTTCCTCATTCCTCTTCTCCTCTCCCTGTGTGATGTATTTTGTGTATGTGAAGAGCCCTGGGCTGCCAGTCTCTTAATTGGTTATCACTCACACCAGTAATTCTGTTTGTTGCTGCATGGATACAGGCACAGACTCCAAATGACTCTGTCAAGCCAAGAAATGTTCTTAGGGAAGGTGGCATTTGGAGTCTGTAGGCAAAGGTGTGGAGGTGACTAAAGACAGGAGGATGGTGCTGTGGGGTCACAAAATTCCCATGGACTCTCAGAAGGTGGTGGGAGGAAGATCCCACCGTAGCTCACGTGCCTTGTTTGAGTAACTCTGTCCCTCAAAGGGAACAATTCCTGCCCTTGCAGGGGGTAAAATCAGACCTGAGTTGGGCTGTTGTTATCAGCCTGTGCTGAGATTTGTAATACAGTCCAGCTGGGGCTTTGCCTGTCCCCCTTGCTATGGTAAGCTGGTCCCGATGGACCAGATGTTCTGGCCCTTGCTCTTTGGAGTGTCCACAGGACAAGAGGAAATGGTCTCAAGCTGCTCCAGGGGAGGTTCAGGTTGGGTATCAGGAATAATTTCTTCTTGGAAAGGTCTAACAAGCATTGGAAGGAGCTGCCCAGGGAGATGATGGAGTCCCCATTCCTGGAGGTGTCCAGGAAACAACTGGATATGGCTCATGGTTGACAAGGTGGTGATCAAAGGCTGGATTCAATGATCTTGGAGGTCTTTTCCAACCTAAATGATTCTGTTATTCTCTGAAAGTGTGCTGCTCTGATTCTACCATCTGAGAAGAAAAAGCCATCAAACTTACATAAAACAACAATGGATTTAAGCAAATTGATTGCTTTTAAAATCCCTTCCTTGTCTTAAAAAAAAAAAAAATCTAATTTTCATTAATTCTCTTCTTTCAAACATGGCTCTTTCTAGACCAGCCTGTGTAGTTGCATCAGCTGGGAGTGAGCAACTACTGGAGGTTTTTTGAAGTTGTAGGTGTCAAATAAAGCATATCCTGTACAGCAGTGCCTCTGTAGCTTGTGGCCTGCTGTTGTTCTAATGACTGCCTGAGATCCCACGGAGCAAAGTGCATCCTTTGTGTTACTCCAAAACCAGTCATGGTAGATTCTTGCTAGAAGGTAAAAAAAAAATTAAATAAAAAAATTCCAATTCAGATGTATTACTTGTCTGCAAGGTAATTGAAGATTTTCTAATGGGCCCTGATGCAAGCAAATAACCCTTGTGCCTAATCAGCAGAGAGACGGCGACCTTCCTGCTTCAAAGAAGAAACGCCAGGCAGGGGAGAAGATTATGTACACTTTGGTCTCTGTGCCACATGGAAATGACATTGCATCTCTCTTTGAACTGGATGCCACCACCCTTCAGAGAGCTGACTGCCTGGTTCCAAGGTAAAATAAAATTTAAAAAAAAAAAAAAAAAGGAAATGAGAAAAGGGCAAAAAATAGTGCTGTATTGACAGGGGTTCTTCCTGGCATTATGCTGGCGAGTAAAGCAGAAGAATCAAACATGAGCAAGTATAATCCTTCTGTTAAAAACTGAGGCGTGTTCTTGAGTAAATAAGGGATGTATAAAACATGATACTGCTGCTGTGACTGGGTAAAATAATTATAAGGATAAAACAAGTGACACTTGGAGGGAGTCTATGAAGAGAAAAAATAATGGTCTAAATATTGCACAGATCTGTATGAGGATAGAAATGTACTCTGTGCACTGTTTGAAAAAAATGTACTTTTAATAGATTTAACTGAATTGTTCCCAACAAAATAATGTGTGGGGTGAGCTGGGCTTCTGTTTCTCTGACAGATCATGATGCCACCGAGCACATTTGTTATTCAAATGTATTCAGCAAGTGGCTTCTGGGTTTTAATTGTCAATATTTGAAATTTTAGCTGTGTAGCATAGCTGAGATTGGTTAGATAAGTCACACAGTGTTGGTTGTGACTGAATGGGCTTGCAGACACTTGGGGCTGGTTGTTATGAGGGTGGATTTTAAAGCTGGGTACCCACAAATACGGATGTATGTGACTTTGAAGTGTGTTTGCTGTGCTAAGTTCTGCCAGATAATTTGCTTACTTGAATACTCAAAAGCCCATCAGCGTGAAAGGGAGAGCGTGAATGGAGACCACAGTGAATATATTTCAAAAGTAAAATTCAGAGTTAAAATTGTAATTGATTTCTCAGCTCTACTTTTTGATAATACCACAGATTATCATATGGAAAGAATTTAGAAGGATCTCATATCTGCTCTTTGTTCACTTGATTTTCAGTTGAGAACTGGTACTGTAAATGCTTGCTCTGGAACAAGGGTTTGTAGATCATAATGATGAAGCTGTGAAACCACGGTCAGCTTTACTTTTTGGCTTTTGTGCTGTGACAGCTTAAAAGGGTTTGTTATTCTGCAGAAAAAAAAGAAAAAGAAAAGAATTGGGTTTATTCATGAAATGCATTTCTATTCAGATGGATTTTATAACATCTTCCTTTTAGGTTTTTTTTTTCTTTAAAGAATATTTTACTCCTAGATTTACATAAATACTTAAACCCAGCATTCTGCATAATCCCAAGATGCTGGCTCTTCCTGTTGAAGTTTTGCTCTGGGTGAGAAAGAAGGAGTCAAGGGAAAGGGGTTCTGCATGTCTTTTAGGTCCATCTCCCCCTTTTATAGCAGTGGCTGGTGTGCCTCTTGCTCTCCAGCCTCATGCCACAGGCAGGTGTTGCAGGGATCCCACTTGCCCACGAGGGCTCAGGACTGACCCATCTCAGCTGCTGTTTGCTCTGTCCCCCTTTAGGAACTCCTATGTCCGACTGAGGCACCTGTGCACCAACACTTGGGTCACCAGCACCAGCATCCCCATAGACACTGAGGAAGAGAGACCTGTGATGTTAAAGGTAAACACAATCCCAAATTCATTCCTGAAGCTGTCTCACTTCTAACCTATGAAGTGTACATAATAATTAGGATAAAGGTAAGAGGACTGCTGACCTGCTTTAAACCAAAAACTATTGCAGATTGGGACGTGCCAGACCAAAGAGGACAAGGAAGCTTTTGCTATTGTGTCGGTTCCTCTGTCTGAGGTCAGAGACTTGGACTTTGCCAATGATGCCAACAAGGTTTTAGCATCAGCTGTTAAAAAGCTGGAGAATGGAACAATCACCCAGAATGAAAGGAGGTTAGTGAGTTTTAATTTTCCCCTGCTAAATTGGTGTTTGGTTACTCATGGTAACACAGTCATGGATAGGTGATATCCACATGGACAGAGGCAACTGGGAGAGGACACTTCAGCTCTGAGAATGTCAGCCTGGGATTAGATTCCACCTCTGTTGGAGCATCCTTGATGCACCTCAGGCTGACCCATGTATCTCCTGTGTAAAAGGGGGGTAAACAGCACTTCCCCAGCTCACTGGACACATAAATAAATGGGTAATGGGCAAATGTCTTTGTCTGGATTTCCTTTGATAATCTGCTTCTGAGCTGTAATGTGAGGGTTCATTGCATCAGACTCTCATGTACAGCACTGCAGAGCTCCTGACTTGTGTGAAGTTCACGACACAGCAAATCTGCAAAAGCCTTGGAAGGAGGTCTCAGTGTGACTGAGAAGCTGCTCCAATAATCCCTTTGCTGTCTCATTTCTATTTTCCCTTGTTCCTTTTTTCTATTTTACATCATTTTGGTATTTACTCCTTGTATTCATCCCCATTTTGTCTGTGGCACTATTAGAATGTCTGCTCCTCACAACCGCCCCTGAATCAAGGGATTTTGTTGTACATTTGTTGTACATTGTAGCTAGATATATTCCACTGCCAGTGATGTAGTTCACTATTTGTCTTCAGCTGCCTGTGGTTAAACTGAATATAAGACAGCATCTCTGGCAGTGTGAACTCATAATTGTAATACATCATATAAAGCTTTTTTTGTTCTGAAAATGCTAATTTTTGGTGATGAAACTAAACTTTTGCAGTCAATTTCCAACAGCAATTAGACCAGATGGTTTAATATCCTAACAGGCATATTTTTAATGACCTGGGTGTTGGGACTCAGCCTTGAAAAGCTGTGGGGCCACTTCATGATTGAGTTGACCCAGAGAGGGATATGACAATGTCCAGGTGGGATGTCCCTGTATGAACCTTGTGTCACTGTCTGTATTGTCAGGTCTTGATGTTGACAGATTGGTACAACAAACATGTAAAACATTTCAGGGCTGTTTCACAACAGTGCCATTATTTGTTTGTTCTTGTGATTTCCTTTGGAAAACCCCCCAAATCTTTTCCTGTCTTATCCCTTTCTAGCATAGAGAAGTAGGAGTCCTAACAGTTTATTCCTCATTACTCCATCCTACAGGTGCCTTTTCCACTTTATTTTGTGGGGGTCACACACACCTTGGTGTTTTCTACCAGGGGCTGAGGCTTTTAGAGCTAGAGCTCACTCAGAAGGTTTAGGTGAGCAGCCCAGCTCACCTGTGGATAATGGGAACCTTGTGTCTGGCTCCCACAGATGACTGAAAATCTCTTGGGGATCTTCCTGCCTCTTTCATAGCTGGCAGATTTGTTAGTTATAGACTAGACATTGACCAAATTGAGATGATGCTGAGTTTTTAATGTAAAAGATTGTTGGTGCTGTTAAGGGATATTCTTTGAAATCTGTGGACATCTGTGTTTCTCACTGCATGTCTAGCAAGGTGTTAGTAACAAGGAGGCAATGGTGACTGTTTTTTCTTTTTCCCATTTATATTATGTCTTTTTGCATTTTCTGAAGGTGGGAGAGAAGGAATTACTACTGCCTCTGTCGTTTTTAGCACCTGCTTCTGACAAATCTTTTGTTTAGCGAAGAGTGAAGCAAATACAGTTTCTTGGGTCGGTATACATAGGAGAACAGTTATATATGAATATATATATGAAAAAGCATGTATATGAAACAGTTTCACGGGTCAGTAGGGAAATTATCTAGTGGAAGAATGTTTTTATTCCTCTAGTGAGTCCATCATCTTGTTTCATGGACCCATGATAAAGCATAAAAATCCTTGCTAGACTGTGGAAGTTTCTTTTTACTGCTCCTGGGCCTTGAGGCCAGCTGGTATAGATTTTGGGTCTCTGAATACTGTGTATCAATCCAGCAGCCTGTATTTTTCTCTTGTTTTCCCTCTGGTTGTTGTTTAATGCCTTAGTAAACAGCGCTGTGATTGATTTAAGCTTCTGCTGAACCGAGGCTTGGAATCCTTAAGTATTTGTCAAACTTAACTTTGCAGTGGTGGAAGTTCCATTGTGCCAGGTAAAGCTTGGCATAAATGTGATTTTTGTTTTCAATGAATCCTGGCAAGTGTTAAGTGACTGTTTATAATAATGATTTGGCTATTCATTCTAGGTTTGTAACCAAGCTATTGGAAGATCTCATTTTCTTTGTTGCTGATGTGCCCAATAACGGGCAAGAAGTTTTGGATGTGATCATTACCAAGCCAAACCGGGAACGACAGAAATTAATGAGGGAGCAAAATATATTGGCTCAGGTATGTCCTACTGTGCTAATAACTTAATTGTATTTGCAAGCAGATTGCAGGAGAGAGTGATGTGAGAAAAAGTTACTTTTGGGTAACTTGGCTTATGCCAGGTTGGGTTTGTGTCTGGTTGGATTGGTTAGAAATGACACTACTACAAAGCTCATCTCTTGGTCCCTAAATCAGAGTCAAGCACAAGGGGCTGTAGAGGGCTTTTAATTTCATGTGATTCTGATAGGGTTTAAGATCGTGTTTGAGAGCAAATTGTTCACAAATTTCGAGACAAACATGGAACATGGTCCTAATCCTGCAAGTGTTCCCCACATAGTGCCCCTATGGAACTCTGACTTTG
The DNA here is from genome assembly GCA_037013685.1 of Acridotheres tristis. Lineage (NCBI taxonomy): Eukaryota > Metazoa > Chordata > Aves > Passeriformes > Sturnidae > Acridotheres > Acridotheres tristis. The sequence continues at coordinate 65,376,014 of CM072885.1, forward strand.
TTTGCATGAGGGTAAGCTTGCAAGTAAATAAAATTAATGTGCTTTTTGAGAAGTCAACTGAAAGAAATTTACAAGAAGGGAAAATGATGAAACTGGACAGCAGCCAGAGTTGTCCTCCTTTTTCATCATTTAAATTATCCAAAGTTAAGACATGTAACTAAAACTGTTTAAAGTTGGGGATAGTAAAGAGAAAGCAATGTCAGTCAAGTTGGTGGGAAATGTAAAGCTAACCTCTGTGGGAAGAACAGTTTGCAGGAATAGTGCAGAAAGCAGTCAATCCCAATGAATTACAGCTGTACTGATTATAGAGGAGTGGAAACAGCCTTGCCTGCCCAGTAAGGATGGGTGTTAAAAAAGTGTGGGTTAGCTGGCCATAAGTTACAGTTGTAGTTGCAGCTGGCACTTCAGACCCGGAATCTGCTGCAGTTTGGGATGGAGACTGCTGGCTGTGCTGTGAGCAGGTAAGGGACGTGCAGCTGTGCAAGGGACAGACAAGGTAAGATGATGTTGTGTGAGGGACAGACAGGGTTAGGTGGCAGGGTAAGGGACAGGCTGGGGTTTAGCCAGTCATGCAGAAGACAGAAGGAAACTTGCAGAGATGAGAGAAGGAGTCAGTGCTGTGTGGAGCTGCCTGAGAAAAATTCATTGAGAGAAGGCATGTAAAGTTTTTAATGAAAGACTGGTGGTGGTGCCAGTCATGTCCATCTCGACATATTTACTACAAACCCCAAATGCATAAAGCTGTGATGTCTCAGATTGTGTCCCCACTTGTGTTTAGTCAAGGCTATTGTGCTGATCCTGTCAGAGGACACTTCCATTGCCTGCTGTAAGTTCAGCAGCAATCTGGGTCTGTTTTTCACTCTGTGATCTTGATTTTGAACAGGTATTTGGCATCCTCAAAGCTCCTTTTAAGGACAAAGGTGAAGGATCGATGCTGAGACTTGAAGACCTGGGTGACCAGAGATATGCTCCCTACAAATACATGTTAAGGTTATGCTACAGAGTTCTAAGACACTCCCAACAGGACTATAGGAAGAACCAGGTCAGTGGTACTGAGGATAATTTTCCTCCTGATTTCTATAGTTATATATCCTGGGTTTGACATGGCTCTCTGCACTTGCAAGTGAGATTCTGTGGTAATGGGGAAAGGCCTTTTTTTTGTGTGTGTAGCTTAGTAATGTGTGAATTGAAAGTTCAACAATGAATATCACAAGTTCACTTTGTGCTTTTGCAAGCTTAGACTGAGACCGGGGTTCACTGCTTCATTCATGAGCTTTCTGTTATTAAAAGTATGTTCCTGGACCCTGGATTGTAAAGTGGGAAATCTGCAAAGCTGTCTGTTTCTCTTGCTTAAATATTTGTAGAGGGATGGCAGTGAGTCAGAGCAGAGGTTCTTATATCAGGTAGCCTGATTTCTCACTGCTGGATACTCCCTGTGAGCAAGAGGTATTTCAGAACAGGGACCAAAGGGACTGGAGATAAAAGCCTGAACTGCTGTGTGGCTTCTTTGTTTTCTTTCCAGTGTTTAACAGAAATATTTCTGTCCTGAAGGGAGAGAAAAGGAGGAGGGAAGACTCAGGAAAAAAGCTTCTTAAACATTATTAAAACCTTTCAGTTTTTCTTTTTTGTGGAAAAAAAGAGGTTAACGTTTCTTGAATTTTGTATATATTTTTGTGGAGTCATTCCTTTGGTTTATGAAAAAATAAGAAGAGTTAGTCATCCCTAATATGGAATCTGTTTCTCAGGGTACATATTTGAGGTATTCAGAAGTTCTTTCATTCAGGCCAGTTCACAGAGGAAAGTTCTGAGTGTTGTTTTGATTGCTAACTGAGCTGGATGTGTCTGGTTCTGAAAGAGAAAACAACATTACTGCTCAGCAGGTCATCATGGGAATTCTTCCTTTTTTCAGGAATATATTGCTAAGAACTTCTGCGTCATGCAGTCTCAGATTGGTTATGATATTCTGGCAGAAGACACCATCACAGCTTTGTTGCACAACAACAGAAAACTGCTGGAGAAACACATCACAGCTAAAGAAATTGAGACGTTTGTGAATTTACTCAGGAGAAATCGAGAGCCCAGGTTTGAAGTGGTCCTCATAGCATTTTTGCAGTAGCTGTGAATTGCATGCTATTCATTGCTTTGATGTCTCTTTCTCACTGTTTTGACCTGACAGACAAAACCCCCACCTGCACAAAATATTAGAACTACCTGGAATTCTTGGAATTTAACCCTATCCATGTTTTAAAACTAGCACTTATTTATATGTTGCAGGACAACTTTGAAAATTTGGTCACAGTTCTGATTGGGGCAAAGAGAAATGAAGAGAGAGTTTAATTTCTCCCAGCTCTGTGAAACTGCCACCTGTTGATTCCCCTGCTAATAATCCTGATGTAAATTATACTCACATGTCAATTTGTCTAAGCTTTTATTAATATCAGTTTTCCTGCAGGTTCTGATTCCAGGTCAGACCTGAAAAGAGCCTAAGACAGTGAAGATCCCATAAGCCTGTGTCCTAGATCAGATTTTGTTCCAAATTAAAATTTCTGGCCTTGAACATCACTCAACTGATTTTATTTTATTTTATTTAATAAGCTTCAGGTCAGAATATAAAAGAAATTGATTTCTTTATTTTTAAATGGAAAAATCTCTTTATTGGTTTTTCAGTTGTAAATTAGCAAAGTAATACAAGTATAAGAAATGAACATACTGAAGGCCAGATATTGTCATCTGTAATTGTGAATACCATATTCCAGGTAGCCATTAAGGTATTGCTCAAAGTGCTTCACAGCCTCAATTGCTTTCTTTATGCCTCTTTTGCCTCACTCTGTAATCTCATGCCTCTCCCATGCTCAGCTGGGTTGGGCTTGGTCAATATGAGAAGGAAATTACAAGATCAGCTCTGTCTTTGAAGGGTCTGTGCTTACTGGAAGTTGCACATTGTGTTTTCTTGTGGTGGAGGATATAATGGAATTTGTGCCATAACCACATCATGCAGCTGCTGTGTATCCACTTCTTTGAGAAGTTCAGGAGCAAGAAATGTTTCAAAATTGTCCCTTGCCAGAATGGTGTAATCTGAACAGTAAACACTTGATACTGATTTTCATGGAGACTCTTATAAATTTTCGCAGCACTGTTGGAGTGAGTGAGAATTGTGACATTCTGCTCTAAAACACACGAGCTACAAAATTTTAAACCTTCCTGAGTTTTGACTCCAACAAGGTGACTTCCCCAGAATTCCATGTAATTATGTGCTGTTTGCTTAATTTTACCTTTGTGATTGCTATGCACTTTTAATTACCAATTGCCACAAAGCTTCATTTCAGTTATGGGTGGATTTTTTCCCAAGTCTACCGTAAAAATGCTGTCTGTACTCACCCACTACAGTTCTCAGAATTTACTGGGGACTGTGGTCTGTGCTAAAGGTTCAAGCTGTTGGATTCCTTGGGTGGCTGATAGCAGATGGTCAGAGTTTGTACCTGGATTTCTAAGGAAGTGGAATATATGATCTGTGTGTGTGTGTGCCTGCTCACATCTGCTCCCTCACCATCTCTTGAGCACCTTGCTCAGTTTTTAGCTACATTTGCTAGAGGAGTGGTGGACTCAGATACTTAATGCATATTAATATCATGGAAAGTGGAAACTACGTAGAAGGAAGAGACCCTTTTTATATTGCAGTGTCAAAGGCTGTGAAATGGATTACTGTTACTGCACACACAGGAATCCCTGAAGAGACAAATCCACATACCTAATGAATGTCCTCCATGTGAGGAAAGCCTCAGCCTGAACCTTGTTAAACATCAGAAGACCTAAATTTGAGACACAAATTCGTAGGAAACTGATTTCCCTGCAAAACTGTGTTCTTTCTGCTTTACATGGAACGACCTCTTTGAATGCAGAGTCCTGTCCACAGGTCCTGACAGATCTGCACTCTTCTCTAGTAGCCCAGCATTCTCTGGCAGTGTTCAAGGTCGGGTTGGATGGGGCTTGGAGTAACCTGATCTAGTGGAAGGTGTTGTGAGTTTCAAGAATATGGACTGGCAAAGATTATATGTTGATAAATATCATGATGCAGAGTCCCTCTAGTGTACCCATCCTCTAATGCTGAGTGCTAGAGATTTCTACTGCAGTTCCCCAGTAGCAGGTTAAATCTCATGTTCTGCTGCATCTGGTTTTTTTTGACTGCAGATTCTTGGATTATCTGTCAGACCTGTGTGTATCTAACACCACAGCAATCCCAGTAACTCAGGAGCTCATCTGCAAGTTTATGCTGAGCCCAGGGAATGCTGACATTCTCATCCAGACCAAGTGAGTATCTGTAATCAGAACATGCCACCTTTTTGTTGTCTGCTCTCTTAAATTCCCAGCACTTTGCTCATGGCTCCATTGTAAATGGTTTGTGTTTGCAGGCTGGTTTCAACCCAAATGGACAATCCCCTGGAATGCCCAGTCATCTCAGATGACATTGATGAAGAGGAAGTGTGGCTTTACTGGATTGACAGCAATAAGGAGCCTCATGGCAAAGCCATCAGGCATCTGGCTCAGGAGGCAAAGGAGGGCACAAAAGCTGATTTAGAAGTTCTTACCTACTACAGGTAAAACTGCTTATTCAAAGGGAAGAAAATGTAAACTCTTTGAAGACCCCCAGTGCTGTTCTTAGCCAGTTCATTTGCCAATATCAAAAAAAGAATTCAGGTCATGCCAGAAATTGAGATTGAAAGTTCATTTCAAGTTTTTCTTGTGGGAGTCATGACAGTCTGCTGCCTATTCCAGGCAAATCTTGAGTTTCCTTTGCTCATCACATCTCTTTATGTGTCTTTTTTATTTTGCCTCTAATCTTTTATTTATTGGGCTTTAATTTTAGGTTGTACTGCCCTGGAAGCAAGGCACGCTCTGAGGACAGAGTGTCCTGAGTGTCTTGAGGATTAGAGAAGAAATGGGATCATGGAATAATGTAATAATGTTTCATGAAATTGAAACAACAATTGAACAAACTGTTTTTAATGTCAAGTTGCTCTCTTGTTTAACAAAATCACTCTTATTTTTTAGAATTTATATCATAAAGGCTCACAAAAGGCTTTTAACATGAGATTCTGAGGTGTGTTCTTTCATTTCTAATCGATTTCCTTGAATACCACGTCATTACCTTTTTTTTTTTTTTAAGGTACCAACTGAACCTCTTTGCAAGGATGTGCCTGGACCGCCAGTATCTCGCCATCAACCAGATTTCTGCCCAGCTGTCAGTAGACTTGATCCTGAGGTGCATGTCTGATGAAAGCCTCCCCTACGACCTGCGTGCTTCCTTCTGCCGGCTGATGCTGCACATGCACGTGGACAGAGATCCCCAGGAGTCTGTGGTGCCCGTCAAGTATGCCAGATTGTGGACTGAGATTCCTACCAAGATCACGATTCATGAGTGAGTTGAAAAATTCTCAAAGTACAAAGTACCTTTGTAGGGTTAGTCTCTGAACAAAATGGTTGTAGATGTCCAGTGTCTACAAAACGTGTGAAAAGGCATCTTGTCACAGAGCACAGAACTATTAATTATTATTGCTCCTGGAAACTTCCATGAGCAGCTTTCAATCATTAAATATTGAAATTTTATTTTTCATTGTGTTCTTTTATTGAAGAAGCTGGGGAAGATGGAATGGCCTTTTCTCAGGCCAGCTGCACTCCAAGTAATCCAATTGTGTCTCACATGACAGGTTTGCTAGGCTGGAAATCGGTTTTATACCTCAAGTTCAACAGAAAGCCACAGCTGGGAACCCAGAATTAAGACACAGCTGCTGTCCAGAAACAGCTCACAGAGGCTTTGGACTTCACTTAGTAAAGTACTTAAGGATGTGTTCAATTTAATTTTAGAGAAAGGAGCACTGATTTCAGTGTAAACCCTGTCTGGCTCCGCTGATGTGATGGAGCAGCAGCACTGGGATGCTCCCAGCCAGGGAGTATCTGGCTGGAGAGACAGAGGAAGGAGCACAGCAGTGCAGCAAGCAGTGTTGTTTCTGTTAATGCCCTTGTTGAATTGCCACAGCAAGGTGTAAGAGTCCTATCTGCCACAAGAATGATATTATCCTATCTATATTCTTCCCATTCACTTCAAGCCTTCCTGGTACTGCTGGAGGGAAGGTTTGTGCATCCACTTTCCATAGCTCCAGAGAGCTGAACTGAGTAATTTCAGAGGATCATGATCAGTTTGTTTTTGATTTAGTGACAGCTGATCCTGATATTAGAGGTGTTTAGTTTTCCTTCTTTCTGTGCCATGTATTGTAGGTATGATTCCTTCACTGACTCTTCAAGGAATGAAATGAAGACAAAGTTTGCACTAACAATGGAATTTGTAGAAGAGTACTTGAAAGAAGTTGTAAATCAACCCTTTCCATTTGGAGACAAAGAGAAAAATAAACTTACATTTGAGGTACTTCTCAGCTATCTGCATCCTACTTAAAGTATTCCTCCTTTCAGTAACTTAACATTGTTTCTTTCAAAATAAAGCCAGTTGCAGAATAAATGTTGGTGTAAAATAGCCTAAAGAAGCACCTGCTCCTAATTCCATTGTTCTTAGTGATGACTGGTGCTGCAGAAAATAATATTCTTGTCTACTGTATTTTTCCAACCTTTTGTTCCTTCTCCTGAAGTGGCTGCATTTCAGTGGAGGGAGGGGGGGATTTCTGGGGAGTGAATAGTGAATATTCCTGCTCTTTCTACATTAGTGAAATAGCTTGTAAGGATTCTTCAGTATAAGTAAGTACTGTTTTCTTTATAGGACATTACACTCAATGAAACACTCTGAGTAACCTAATCTTGTGGTTTGAAACTCCTGACAGAAACTAGATAGGCCTAGATTTTCTAGGTTACAATAGCAAAGAATAAAGGGGAAATGCTTACAGCTTTTATAGTTCTTCCTCCAGCCTACTTCTCTTTGTTGCTTTTGTCTCTGGTCACCTGAAATCACCTCTATGTGAACTTGTCACAGTCATCTTACTCTTCTGCTGACTTCCATCTTCCCCAAAGCTGCTGCCTCTTTAAATAATTTCCCAGACTCTTTCTTCTTGATCTTATATATTTTCACAGATGCAATTTATCCTCTCAAGCCATCCTAAATCTCACTTGGTTTTGCTGTCTTCTGCAACCTGACTGACCAATTGCTTTGTGTAATCCTGACAAACATTTAATGTCACTGGCCTTAATCCAAAAATCAGTGGGATGTGCTAGTCTGAAAGCACTCAAGATCTGAATCTCTGTGGAAGCTGTTGTGTGAAATGCAACCAAAAACCACAAAGGCTGTCAGTGCTTCCTTCATTTTTAATTTCTTTTTCTCATAGGTGGTACATCTGGCTCGAAACCTCATATACTTTGGCTTTTACAGTTTTAGTGAGCTTCTGAGACTGACCCGGACACTGCTGGCAATTCTAGATATTGTTCAAGTTCCCATTTCATCATACTTCGAAAGGCTGAGCAAGTTTCAGGATGGAGGTGAGATGAGCAGCAAAGACTGTTATTCCAGTGGGTAATTAGCTTTTTTAGTTGGCAATAATTTATGGAAAATCTCATTACTCTTTCAAGGTTCTGTATTCACACATCAGCCCACCTACAGGAATGCATTGCAGGGGACCTTAAGATGATCAGCTAAAAAAGAATCTTTTTGAACAGAGCTGCATCCTTCATGACTTGTGGGTACTGCATTGGTGTTGCTGCTCCTTTGCTTATTTGGAACTTTCAAATTTGGTTCTAAGTCTCAGTGCTCTTTGTTCTGAAGTTCAAGCAGTGTTTGCCTGGACATAGGGATTATGGTGGCTCATCTGTGGCACAGCTGATTGTTAATCTTCTTAGCACCTCACTGAAAGAGAGAATGAGATGGCTCTGGTCCCACAGTGGCAGATGTACCCAGTGGAAGTCCAGAGGAGACCATCCTCTACCTGTGTTTGTTAATTTAGAATGTTCTATTTTGAACCTAGACCACAATGCCTCTCTGACAGCCCTAGGACTGTTCTCTATGTCCCACTGCCTTTGCTACCATGGTTTAAAACTGGGTTGAAGAATGAGCATGCCAGGAAGGTGCTGAAACGTTGCAGTTTAGTTTTCCTGTGTAAGTTGGAAGAGAGGTGTGACAGTCATGTGGGCTGAGGGTCCAGAAGACCTGCTATGGCAAATTCTGTTTTAATATGTAGCTGGTGTTGCCAGCCAGCTGGCTCATGGCACCAAAATGGATGAGCTATCCTGTTGGAAACAATTATTTTGTGTTTTCTCTGGGAGGCCTTTTCCCAGCCTTGGGTTTTTCTAATCATCATTTTGCTCAATCACTCCCACAGATGCCCTGCAGGACTGTGCTCTTCTTCACAACTTTTTTCCTCTTGGAGGTTCACACACTCAGGAGAGGTGTAGATTGTCATTGTCATCTCTGAACCAAGAAATCATATGCTTGGTTCTCTTGATCTTCTCTCCATCACTGCCAGCAGACTTTACTGACACCCTCTGGAAGTGTTGCCTGCAATGCAGTGCACACCAAGTCATGCTGTGGCTGGCTGCAGTCCCTCCTCAGCATTGGAGAAAAGACTGGATGCCCAGACACTTGGAATTATGTTTTCCTTTTTTGTCCCTGAAAGACTGCATTGCAGATTCTCTTCTTAAATGGCTCTGGACACAGTTTGACTCCAGACACAACCTTGGCATATTGGCAGCATGGGACATGCAGATGTGGTTCTTCTGCTTAGTGCTCACTCTGCCCAAGCCTTTAATCCTGATTATGCATCTTGTTCAGTGTTTTTGCTCACATTCATTACCTGTAAAATCATGTTTTGTCCTTAATTCCCTTTTATTTCTGTAGAAGGGTTTCCTTTCAAGCTGTGTAACAGAGGAAGGAACCACCCATTAAGTGCAAACAGACCTGCTCTCAGTTATATGAATTTGCTTAATAATTCCATGCAAATCAATGAATTTGCTTTGAAATAAATGAGTGTGAAGGAATGCTGCAAATGGCACCACCATGCAAATGTGGAAGCTCAGTTGCCTTTTTAGTAATGCTCAGCCACATGCTGGAACTTTGTTGCAAACTTTTTGTCAGAAACCTGTTTTTTTCTCATGTTGTTTCAGCAAAAAAGCACAGAACAAAGATTATTTTTTAAAATTTTATTATTAGCTTCAGCCTTTATGCAGATTATTTAAATTTCTTTCCTGCTGTAGCTGTCTCTATGGCTGTTTACCTTTCAAACACTGATCAGTTCAGGTCAGGATGTTTCAATCCATGGATGTTCTTTTGGTAATTATCTATGAGTTGATTTGGTTTGTTTGGTTGGGGTTTTTCCCCTTTTTCTACTAACTCTATGTCTAGAAAGCTTTGGAGAGGTTTTTTGGTTTTTTTTCTTTGCTGGTGCAGACTGTTGTCAGTCCTGTCTGCAATCTTACAGGACTCTGGAGATACTGGCTATGCTGTCCAGAGTAAAAACAGGCATTGAAACTTTGCTGTGGTGAAACAAGGTGTTTTTATGTCTTTGGATGGTCAGATCTGTTCTTCAACCTCCCTTTTCCTTTCTGATTGAGAGGCTATAAACTACATAAAGTGTGCATTTGCTTTGCACTTGAGACAGAATGATCCTGAATATTTAACTGCTGTGTCCAAGCATCTTGCCTTTGCTCCTGCTTACCTACTCATGAGCTATAAAGATGCATGTGCCACAGGGATGAAGTTTAATAACTCCTATTCCCTATTTTTGAGCACCCAGCTCATACGACCTCATGTTCAAAGAACATATTTCATGTCTGAAAATCATGGCTTGAGCAAAACAGGGCAACACTTTTCATTAATGAGAACCACACAAGAATCAACCAGCATCACTTTAGTTGCACATTGCACCACTGAGGGGTGGTGCTGGATGTGTTGGACTGTAGATGATCCTAAGGGTGAGTCCAGAAGCACAGGTGTCCCCTGGATCCTATGGAGTGTGGATCTGTCTTGTCCAGGATCCTCAGGGATCCTGAGGAATGAACAGGCAAGCACAGAAATTGGTCTTGGGAATTTTTTCCAGATCTCCTCTCTTTCTAAGAGTAAGGACTGTTCACCATGCAAAGCTGTATGTATACACTGGTTTTCCATTTTCTAGTTATTATAAGATTGGGTATCCAAGGGTTCCCTTCCCTTTTTACACAGATATCCTCTCTTCTAAAACTGTGTTGCTCAGATCACGTTAGTTGTTTTATTAGTTACCTGTCCTGGCTTTTTATTGTCTCTTTTAATTTACAATACTGGTCTTTTAGGCTATTAAAAAAAATTAAAGTAGAAATTAGCTGTCTGGACTTTTTTAGATTTTGGAAAATGTGATGGCAATTTCTAAAATCAGAGTGGTCTGTCAATTTTTTTCCAGCAAGTGTTTTCTTATTCATAGCTTCCATAAAATACAGACAGATGGATTGTTCCCTGCCCTCTTTCAGGGTGGTGGGAGCCTTTTCTCCAGTCAGGTAGGGGTGAGGGTGAGCTCTTGCCTTTAGAGGAGTCAGATTCCACTCTCCCACATCTCTGCAGACTGCAGCATCCTCTCTGGCAGGTCTAATGCTTATAACAGTCATACCAAACCTTTGCAGAATATTGCAGGTAGGTGTCCCTCCAACACATTATTACTCTAGGGATGTGCAGGTTAACAAAGCTCCTTTCTAAAGAAAAAATAGCTTCCCTGAGTTACAAAAGTTACTACATTGATGTTCTTTAAATAAACAAAAAGATTGTTTCTGTTGTGATTTTTGTCTATATATTGTGAATGTATGGAAGTTTAATTTTGGAGTTTATAGAAGCTGTGGAGTTTTGCTTGGGTTTTTATATTTGTTGGTTGAGTGGGTTTTTTTTAAAGCTTCCAGTCAGGGATCACAAATGTGTAGGCATAAGCTTTAGTTCAGTAAGAACATGTATTTCATTCCTTGAGCTTAGGGCTTTGAAGTATAGCTCTAAACTCCAGTTTTGACAAACACTGAAAGCCAGTCATGATGCCTGAGACTGACAGTTTATTGGTATAAACAAATATGTTTAAATTTTATCAAGCATTAGGGGCATGAGCCTGTAAGTCTTTTGTAGAAAAAGTGCTACTGAATACCAGCTTAGGTTCTGTATATTTTAATTTTCATCACTATTTAAGTGTAAATTTGCATAGATAGATAGTAAATCTATATTTAACAACAAGATTTTGTCAATAGTTATGCCGGTTTAGAAGTGCAATTATTTTTAGGGTCTAAGAAAAATGACTTGAAAAGAGGTTTGCCCAAATGGAGAAGTCATGTAATTCCTATTCTACAGCTGTAGTAGATAGAAGGCAGCATCTCTCTAGAAGTTAAGAATTTTAATCAGGATCTATGTAATTTACATGATAGGTTTTGCATTTCAGTTTTCTTAAAATATGGTGGTTTCTATGGGAAAAGCAGTGCTGAATAAATCTGGGGGACAGGTAGGTTATGCTGCCTTTCCATTGACTTGTTCCAGGTCAGTAGCAACAAAAGTTTCCAACATCTGATTCTGGTCATCTGAAGTTGTAGGGAGTTGGTGAGCTGGAATCCTGACTGGTTTGACCAGTTGTAAAAACTGTAGTCAAGATTTTGGGAAATATATTAATGATGGGTGGAAGAATGTGGTGAGTCTTGGCTGTTGAAAGCTTTCCTGGAGGTGTGCACCTCAGAATTGAAACAACCAAATTTTCAACTAGCAGTCTTGAGTCTTCCTTGTTTAATATTTATTTCGTAAGTACACCCACTTACTTCAGTAAAACTACTTGTTAAAGTGAGGAATTACATATGACAAGTGTTGAACTGTTGAGGCAAATCTGCAAAATGGGATGTATTTTTAGGCTTAGTGGAAGTTGCATGAAGACTTAATTAACCTTTTACCTAAAGATTTTTTTTTCCTCCTTTGCTTAAATTTGGAGACACCTTGGTGGTTGAGGTAGTCCTTGATGTGTTCAGTGGGTTTCTCTGTCTTGGTTTGGCAAAGACATAAAACACAGAATCATAGCATGGCAAGGAAGGGACCTTGAAGATCCTCTCATTCCAACTCCCTGCCATGGGCAGGGACACCTTCCACTATCCCAGGTTGCTCAGAGCCCCATCCAGCCTGGCCTTGGATACTGCCAGGGATCCAGGGACAGCCACAACTTCTCTGGGAAACCTGTGCCAGGGTCTCACCACCCTCACAGGGAACAATTTCTTCCCAATATCCAATCTAACCCTGCTCTCTGTGAGTGTGAAGCCATTGTCCCTTGTCCTGTTGATCCTTACATTATTGTAAATGTTAAGCCTTACTTCCTCTAAAAAGCTTAGTTTTAATGCCACTGTCAGATATTTTAACCAGAATTAAGTTTAATGTGCATGTAGTTTTCATGTGTGACCTTATTTCATGAAGACAGATTGGAGAAAGTTGGCTAAGAAACATGAGACAAGATCCTGTAAAAAGTAAGGATGTATATTTTTGGAAATGCTTCTTATCTAGATTGCACCCTAAAAATGAATTGACTTGAAAATCTTGCAACCAACTTCTTTTTTTTGTTTCAGTCAGTGTGTCTTAACTTTGATTTATTTTTGTGGATATTTGAAGCTGTTTTCTTTTTTTTCCCCTTTCAGTTTCTAAAAAAATATATGGATTATACAAAATATACTACCTGTATCCTAAAGAGGCTTTTTTTTTTTTTTCTTATGGAGAAAATGAGGATTTCATTTAGTGGTGCTGTCATTCTGGCACCTTTCAAGAACATTATAATCTCTTGCAGTTTTAATTAAAAGGTAAAGCCATTGCTTTCCTTGTAAGTGCACCCTGCTGTATCATTTCAGAGTAAGGAGCCAATCTGCCTTGTCCAATACTGCTAATTTATTCTCTGTGAATTAAAATGCACATCTTTCTCTAGGTGCTATTTGCTTTTTCAAATAGCTGATTTTAGTCAAACCATGCAACTACAGCATATGTCAGGTCTGAAAGGGGAAGCAACATGGTAGTAGCAGCAGGTAAGCTACACATTTGCCATGCAGCTCAGTGCTGTTTAGTTACTGCTGTTTGGAAATGAGAATAATGACATGCCAGGAAACACATCCTTGAATTTGAGCTGCATACGTGTTGGGATGCAGTTCACAGTGCTGGGTACCAGCTGAAAAAGCTCTCAGTGGTACAGACCTGGGTTATCTGCAGAGTGTGTCTGTCCCTCGGGAGCTCTACAATTTTCCTGAGCCAGTGTCCACTGCCATCAGTAGAAGTCTTTTGGTTTCCTTTGCTCAGTCTTTTTGAAAAAAACAGGTTTTAAAAACTGCCTATAATAAGCTTAAATTGCTCCCACCTCTGTGATTCTCATGTTAAATGTGTTGCCCACAACTGCCCAAGGTGATGCCTCTTTTTACCTGTTCAAACTGTGGTCAGATATCCCAGCTGCTTCATGTTGTGCCTGGGTCTGTGTCTTGGTGGTGTGTTCCTCCTGCAGACCAAAGGGACACAAGATTCCATCCTGTCGGGGGCAGAGCAGGGGAGGTCTCACCTTCTCCTGGAGTATTCTGCACTGTGAGGTCTGCTGCCTTCTCTCTGCAAAGGAGTGCTTGTGTTTCTGTGGATCAGGGGACTCTTGTCCAGACTCACTGTTGCTGTGACACAGCCCAGGAGCCTCCTCAGATCCAGTTAGGTCAGGTTTTCTTCCAGCCCTTTTGGCTGCAAGTAGAGGTGCACAGTGACTGGAAGCACCAGTGAGGCCACTGAAGGTTGAGAATAAAGCTGCACCTGCCTTTTCTCTGGTCCCTGTGGGTCCTCTGTATCCAAGAAGGACCAGATTTCATGCAAGACTATTAGAAATTAGTCTGCTGGTTCTCAGCCCTGCATCTGTGTCTGTTACCTGCACTTTTGTCTAGTTAACAATTTGCAGCATCTTCTTTGAGGCATACTTTGATTTAGCAGGGCTAATGAGGCAGTGGCTGCCTGGCAGACTGGAGCAATAATTTATACCAGCAGTTTACAAGAAAAAAAAGGTTATAAGAGGAAAAAGGAAAGTTAACTGTGTTAGTCACAGATACCTACAGAGAAAGAAACTGCTGTTCAGTGCAGAGTATTGCCAGCCCAAAGGGGAGGTCAGTCTGAGAGCTTAATTCTGTGGTATGAACCATTTCTCTTTCTTTCTTACTCTTTCCCTCATTATAAGACCCGTGCATTAATGGGATTCCAGAAACCATTGCTCTTCTAGGAATCAATATCTGCCTTACAGATGTAACTCAGCTAGGAGGCTTGATTCCCATGGTGCTTTTTACCCTCAAGGCCAGCATGCTGACGTATGTATTTTTTCCCTTGGACTCATGTCCATGGCATGAAAGCCATGCTTGACACTGCTTTGTGGTTTTGGGGATAGACCAAAAGCCCAGAACCTGCAGAATGTTAGGAGAAGGTCAAGTTTGGAGGAGTTTCACCGTGGCTGGGCAGCTGAGAGTTTGTATATAAAAAGGGAGGGTTTGTGGCTGTGCTGTGGTAAAGTGGAGGCTGGAGTGGCCAGATCCACTCAGGCTGGGTAGCAAATGTACATGCATGGCATATTGTAAGTTTCTTTCCTTTGTTTTGCCTCATTACTTCTGAGGACTATAAAATATGGAAGTGATACCTCACCATGTGTCCTTAATGCCAGGCATTAGGTTTTCTGTAAGCCTTACCTGAGGTCAGCTAGTTATTGAGCAATGAAAAATGGTTTAATGAAGACATAAAGTGTGATTCTTGGCCTGTTTATGGTAGGTTCTGAAGTCTTTATGAATAAATTCTGTAGAAAACCTGTAAAAATTAATACCTCTCTCACAAGCAGAGCTGTAAGGCTTTAATGCTTCTGGCAAATAATATACACCTCTAAATGGTTTGAAATAAAATGTGTTCCTTTAGGTAGTGAAGTGTTGTTATTATATGTCCTTAAAATGGCTGTAACTTTTCATGAAGAAAAATTAACTTGCATGAAGCAATGTAGCCAAATCAGCAAAGAAGTTTAGAGCTAAAGCTGCCATTGGATTCTTAATCTTGCCCTTGGTATTTAGACATTGCTGCACACCTGGTTCCCCGATGGGGGATCCCTGAGGACTGGTGGTGTTGTGTGCTTTAAGATGACACTGAAGCTTTTGGTGGAGCAAGAGCATAAATCTCACTGAAATCCCCAAAGCCAAGGATATTTGGAGTTTTGCTGTTGTGAATATTGCCTTAAAACCTGGTTGGATGCAGCTGCACTGACGCAAGGGCTGAGACAAGGTCCTTTGTGCTGGTTTTGGCTGAAGTGTTAGTGTCCTAATCAAAAGCATGCTCAGGTTTGATGACATCAGAGAGTTGTTTCTATAACTCAATAACTACATAGACATGTGAGAATTGTCTTTTTTTTTTTTTTAAGCCTTTTATTTCTTCCTTCTAACTCCTCTTTTATTTGTAAGCAAGATTGAATAATATATTTTATTTTTATGGGTTAATGAAGGTTATTGGAGTAGTGGCTGCACATACATTTGTCTTTTCTGGTCATTAACAGATTTCCTGAAGGTCTGATCAGACCTTTCAGTACCTGAAGGGAACCTACAAGAAAGATGGAGAGGGACTATTTACTCCAAGGCATGAAGAACAGGACAAGGGGAATGGCTTCATGTTGACAGAGAGGAGGTTTTGATTTGAGGAAGAAATTGTTCCCTGTGAGAGTGGTGAGGCCCTGGCACAGGTTGCCCAGAGAAGCTGTGGCTGCCTCATCCCTGAAATTGTCCAAGGCAAACCTGGATGGGGCTCTAAGAAACTTGGTGGAAGGTGTCCCTGTCTATGGCAAAGGGGTTGGAACTGGGTGGTCTTTAAGGTCCCTTCCAACCCAAACTACTCTATGATTCTCTAGCTCCCATTTAGGTACTTAGTTTCCAGAAGCATTGAGCATCTAACTGGTCCAGTCTCTAATGAAAGCTGCTGGGTGTTAAAATCCTTTTGAAAAAATGAGCACTTAAAAAATTTCTGTGCAGGGAGATGAGCACTGTGGGAAAATGCTAAAGGTGGCTGAGCATTTTTCAAAACTGAGTCCTAGGAATCCATCTTTCATCTCTCTGTGTTGAGGAAGACTGAGCAGCAATGAGAGCAGGCTCTGTCCCCCCATGGCAACTAGGGACCAGATCAGGTGCCTATAGGTAATTTTTAAATAAACAAGGGTGCATGTTGGTTCCCTGGCATCTTGGGGATTTCTGTGGAGCAGAAGATTGCTGGCTCTAAGGGGATCTGCCAGCCTTTGAGGCTTCCACTGACTATTCGCCCTCAGCTTCTGCATGGTTCTCTGCACTGTGTGTGAAATATTCAAAATTCTGTGGGTCCTGAAGAGCAAACTGAGGATGCTCCATAGCAATAGGCTGGGAACAATTGGAAGAAAAGGCATGAATTGCCAGCTGCCTTTGACAGTTGTTTTTCTTACTGAATATGGTATTTTGTCACTTATCATCCATACTGTATTGCATAGCAGATTGTTGTTTACTTTTATATTCTGCTTTTAGAATTTTTGCAACCAGTAAATGACTTATCAAGAAAATATGTTTATGTAGAAAATGAAGTGTCAAATTATCCACTGTTTCGATTACTTGGGTGGTTGTTATTTTTTTCCCCATAATTGACTCCTCTGAAAAGCCTTTCTTCTCAGAGAGGCCGCTGTGTTGTCAATCCTGCCAAATTGTATAAGATTATGTGCTACAGTTTTGTGACAGAAACTGATACTCATTAGGAAGTTGTGATCACTGTAATAAAAAGTAATGAAAAGGAGATGCACAGTTGTCTATTCAAAACATGACAAGCATTCACTTCTTTATTCTTCTTTCAGTGTCTGTCAATCTGCAGCTCCTTTAAATTACCACTTGTGCATAGTGAATTCACTCTTCCATTGACTAATCTTGTTGAGACTGTACATTCAATAGGAGACATTTCTAATAGGTCCACTGCTTATGGAAGGGAAGGCTTTTGGCATCTGACTTGTCTTAGCAGAGGGCAGAACAGAGAAGAAGGGAAAATTGCAAAAAGATTCAAGGAGATTTCCTTGTGTTCTTTTCCTCTGTTGGTCAGTCACGGCTCTGAGCACTTGTGCAGCAGTTTGCTGCTGAGAGAAGTGGTTGGTTGCACACATTAGCACCTCACAACATTGCAAGGACTGTTCTCTCCCTGCCATGCTTCACAGCCATATATAAATGTTAGTACCTTGACCTTAAAGAAAACAGCCAAAGATGAGGTCAGCAGGTTAAGGGTGGCAGTACCATATGGAGGCACAGCTCAGGCTTCTCTTCACTTATCTCTAGCAAAGTGCACATAAAAGTAATCAGGGTTCACATCTACTTGCTCTCTCTCCTGATTTATCTCAGTTAACTAGCTGAGGCAGTAAGTTAATTTTTCCTTGGTCATTGGTATTCAGGAAACACTTTGGAGATGTGACTAAGATCAGAGCTCCCTTATTTTAGTCATTGTGTGCACATGTACTAAGAACTTAAATCTCTTTTATTGAGCCAGTTTATTTTGTCTTGCATTGTTGCAGGCTTAGCTGACAGAGAGCCAGTCCCTTTTTAAGCTGCAGTAACCTTCCTGTGTGCCTTACCTCAGGGAAGCACACTCTTCCCTGCTGGGACAGCCATGTGAAAGCAGGACTGCTGCTGGCCCCTCGTGCTTGTGACTGACAGATTTAAATCCATGCTTAACACAGTCCAGGCTTCCAAGGCTGGGCAGACAACACTGAGCATCACCAGTGCTGATTACTGGGGGATCTTTTGGAAGAGAAGCTGCTTCCCCCTCCTTGTGTACATGAAATATGTCCATGGCTTCTTTCACAAAGTAAGAGCAGCTCCTCTCAGTCTTGAGACACATCAGCTGCTTCACTGCTATCCATGAATGTGCTGCTTGACTGCTGTCTGCTCCTTGGAGAGGGTTGCATAGCATCAGCACCCTGCAAAACAAAGTTGTTGAAATACTTTTCTTGAAAAGAAATGCTGAATTGCTCCAGTTTCTACAGCATTTTAACTCTGGGAATGTTTTCTTCAAGCCTGCTCTGAACTAACTGAAAATTATAGTCAGCATCAGGCAGTTGGTTAAAAAGTTTTCCAAGATGACACCTTGTCTTCCTGCTCTAATTGACAGAAATAATGCAGTATTGAATCACTACCCATTTCAACTGTAAATACTGGATTAGATAGACTTTTACTAAAATCCTTTCCTATGCATTAACGAAATCCTGTTTGAAATGGTGGGGATAATAAGTACCACCTTGATCCTCCTTCACTTTCCCACCTCTATCTTTTGAGATCAGCTGCATTAAGGTCAATAGTGAAGGAATGCTGTGGATAGAGGGTTTATCCTTACTACTGACACCGTTGGGAAGCAGCCTCATAGCTGCTTCTCACTGGTTTGTGCCACCTTTGACCACTGGTGTTCTGTGGGTAACAGGAAAGGACAGCAGTCACCTAATTTCTTTTTGTTTCCTAGGTGCTTTTCTAGGCTCCAGTATCACATTGCCTGAGTGTCACAGTCTTTGCTATTTCAGGCCTCTCACTGTCCCTCCTAGAGGTGGAAGAAGTGGTCTACTCTTTTGTGGAGGTCATCCTGAAATGCAGAGACAGTGACTAATTCCTTTTTCATGGAAGGAGTTGAATCCCATTCCCTGCCCTACCTGTGCATCATCCCAGTAATAGCTGAGAAATAAGCATGATATGGTCTGGGCAAAATCCCAGCTTTCTCTCTCCAAGAACATGAGGTCCACCCAAGATGTTGTCTGATATCTTGTCCAAAATACACTAACTAACTTTGTTTTTAGCTTTACACTGAGTTGATTTCTTGAAGGGTGAGCAGGAACTTCTCAAGATGAAGTGGAATTCTTCTTCCTCATTTGGGACAAACTGTAGTTGTATCTTGTTTTTGAGAAGAATATCTTCTGGACTTGTCTTAGACCTAAGTGGTTTCCTTATCATTAACCCCATTGACTGCAGTTTGTTTTTAAAGAATTCCTGTTCTTTCCAAATACTCTCTGTTTATATTTCCCTCTGCACAACTGAGCAAAAGGGATTTCGAAATAATGTTTAATGATGATTACTTCTCAACTGAGGTGTGTGGCAGGGGTATTGCAGGCCATGATGCAGCTGCCCAAGTTACAGGTCTTGTTGTGGGCTTATCTGTCAGCATTAAGGACAGAATGAAATGGATTTCACTTATTTCATGGTTTGAAGATGAAGACGACACAAGATGTTGGTTTAACTGAAGGTACTTTAAGGGGTGAAAGTCCTCCATGTAGTACTGTAGCTTTGCACAGGTGCACTGAATAGTGATCTATACAAATACTTGTTTAGCACACTGGGAGAAAGGAGCTGGGGAATGGGAGAGAGATATCCATCCCATATTATTCCCACACTGTTTTGCTTGATTTGAGAAGAAAAAACCACCATTTTCATTTTGTGTCACAAATTGTATTTGTGATGATTTTATTTGCTTTATGTCTGTGTAAGCAGTTAGAACTTTCTGTGCCTGCCTAATGTGAAGGATCCAGCCTGCAGTTTGACTTCTAGGTATTTTCTTCCCTAATCATGGAAAATCAGAAGTATGTTTTTTCCCCTCTCTCTCTCTTCTGTAGAGACTTGAGGTATTATTTTCAAAAGACCGAATCAGAGTGATTGCACACCAGACCAGATGCTGAATGGGACCTCAAACCTGACACTAATCTGCCTCATTTACTTTGAAAAACACCCTCTTTGCATGTCTCCCTTTTAAAGTCAGGGCTAAAGGCATCCTCTTTTCATACACATTGTAGTTGAACTATATGGATTGAAGAAACAAGGGCCTAAAAGGAGGATTTTGCCAACAAAATAAAATCCAGCCTTGGCTTTTTACAGCAGATGATGTGGGAAAAGGGTTTCTTCAGTGTGAGTAAAGCTTGGCTGTGGCATGGTGATTAAAGTGTACTAAAGGACAGACAAGAATGATTCAGGCTTCTTTCAGCAAAGCTACATTTCCTTCAGTCTTTTCTTTGCCTTTAGTGTAGACTAGGTCCTGGTACTCTTCCTTTCCTTTCCTCCATTCATTCCTATTTGTGCTTTGCAAGAAAGGAAACTAATTCCTGTAGGTAGGTAGCACAATATTCTCATGCTTTCTTGTCCCACCTTTGCAAGGAAGTCACTGATTCACTGAGATGCTTTTCCCATCAAAATTCACTATAAACACCAGTATAATCTGTGGGAACAGATGATATTTCTTGGTAGATTTTGCAGTTATACCATTGCAACCTGGATAAAAGTTTTACCACATAAGTGTAAAATATTTTTTTCCTTCATTAATAACAAAAGGCACTATGATTACAGATACCAGTTTCACCTTCAGGACAGCATTCAAGCCTGACATTCTTCTGGGACTTTTTTTTTGAAGGGGGATTAGTGGCTGGTTGTGTCAGTTTGGTTTAGGTTGTGGCCTGCCATCTGAACCACACAAAGAGATTAATCAGACTGGCACAACCTCATCTCTTTATTGTCTTTCAGTATGATGTACGAAACTCCTCCCATGTGTCTCCAGATTGCAGCAATAGATGGTATTAACAAAATACCAATAAGGGTTTTCTAATCATAAATATAGTCAGGTACTGGAATTGCTCTCCTAGGGATGCTCTATAATATTGGATATGCAACACTCAGTTTGCAAATATTCTTAAAAACAGGTTAAACCTCTCTAAGAAATGATCTTAGATGTGGATAATGCACCTTCAGGCAAAGGAACGGGTGAGATTTCTTTAGTTCTACTTTTTATCATTTGTTGAACATGTAAACAGAACTCTGGAAATATTTTGGCATATTTACCGTCTGTGGACCTGTAAGAATTGATATCTTGGAAAATCAGTGAAGAAAAATTTTTGCCTAATCAGGTAATTTGAATGAACTAGGAACTGAGGGCTTCTTTTTCAGTATCTCTTGAGACTGGAAAGACAACAGAGGGATGTATGTGTGATATACAGTGTTGTAAACAGTCCTAGGAAATATGTCCATGTTTTTGTTTAATGCACAGGGAACAACGTCATGAGGACCATCCATGGGGTAGGAGAGATGATGACCCAAATGGTGCTGAGCAGAGGGTCTGTGTTTCCCATCAGTACCCCTGACATACAGCCAAGCATTCACCCAAGCAAGCAAGCCAGCACTGCAGACAGTGAAGATGTGATCGTAATGGACACCAAATTGAAAATCATTGAGATTCTGCAGGTAATAATGAGGGGTGGCATAAAACACAGCACTCATTTCATGGTTCTTTACTCACACAGTGGCTAGTTCTGTTACCTACAGTCTTACTATTCACTGGGCTGCTCATTGTAGAAATGATTCCTTGATGTGAGGAAGGATAGTCCTCTGTGTGAACAACTGTGCAGTCGTGGTCCTCACCCTGTTGTACCGACTCCACTTTTGAAGGGACAGGATGCTGCAGAAACTTCCTCACTGTAACTGTGCAACCACAGAACTTGTCCTCTGATCTGCCTCACTAATGTTTCCTGAAGACAGTGTGTCTGTTTCCAGTTTCTTTCACACTCATTTAACACTGGGATGGTTGCTTGATTTGAGCATTTGACCCCTCTGTTGCAGTAGTTGGATGAAGGGCAGAACTGGCCCTGACTCCACTGAAGTTGTGCAAGGCTGCGCACTTTTGCATTTAGTTTAATTTTGCATTTAATGCATTTCAGACTTCCACTGTTGGGCTGAGAACAGTCTATTGGCTGCTGTGATTTTTCTCCCAGCTGACCTGGCAAGCTGAGTGACACCAGCCTGCCTCCTGAGATGCAGTTTTCCCTTTGTGCTGTTAATAAGTGAAGTGGCACACACTTGCTCTGTGTATCAAATCCTGGTTTCTGCAATGCTTAGGCCCTGAAGGGATGTTTCAGTGTCTTCTATAAATTCTCTGGATTTGTTGGTACCAGTGTCACTTCTGAAGGATTCCATTTGTTCTGACTGCTCATAAATTATTTAGATGACTCTAATTACTTGTCATCTGAAAGGCAATCAGTTGTTAGAATATACTCAATACTTCATTCTTTGGTTCCAGACCTCCTTTACACTAAAACTTCCAGTGAGAGAGAGAGTATTATGAAATTATATGATCTAAACAACACCATTCATGTGTATTGCTTTGCTTTTTCCTTGTTTTTATGACTGAATTTCTCTCCATACTGTCCTGCTTTACTGGTCAATGCCTAGGAGGATGATTCCAGGACCTTGTCCTGTGCATTCCCTGAGGGAATCATATTTTGTCTCATGCTTTCCTTTTCCACAGCACATTCATTGCAAGAGCACAAAGGATTGAAGAGCACTTAATCCCAATTTTTTACTTAATCTGTGGCTTGTTAGTTAAGGATTAGGCATATGGTCAAATTACTTCAAATAAGCAAGTTGTCATATGCTGGGTGAATCCCAGTAAATGTGCATATATATGGTCCTAGCCCACAAGAAATACAAAATAATTCAGTTTTGTTTAAAATGCAATGAAGAAGGATTAATTTAAATCATGTTACCTTTCATTACTGTGTTATTAGTCTCATAAAGGCAAGTAAGAATATTTTAGATTTATTGTACTAACACGCATAGCAAGTACAATGATGATTAAAGCTGTTCTATTCTCAAAAATATTTCAGTTTATAGTAATTTAATTCTCAACATATCTTCCTATTGCGTTAAGTAAGGACTTTTAAACTTATAATTTCTATTCTGCCCTCAGCCAGAATTAAACAGATGGTCTGATAGACTTAGTCGACTATGCAAGGACTTGGGAAATTTTTATTTTTAAAAATCTTGCTTGTACAATTCTGGGGCAACTTAATCATGGAACCAAAATAGACAAATCCCATTACAGTGGGTCTGGGAAGCATGTTTGGCTTTAGTTGTAGATCAAAGAAACAGATTGCCACCATTTGCTAAGTCACCTTTCGGATCACCTGTCACCTCAGCCCTGGAAACTCAGCATGTCTTTCATCCCCACCAATTGTAAAATATGTTAAATGATCCTAAAGATGTTTGATTATGTGCTTGTGTTTCCTGTGGGTAAGAAGCATCCGTGTGTAGAAGTGTCAGCCCTTAATTTGATACTAATGCTTCCAGCCTAGTTATTTTCCTCACTATTCCAATATAAACGCAGCACTTCCAGGTCTGAATTAGGATTTTTCCTGTACGAGTTTCCAGTTTCACAGCTGAGGAACAAAAAGGCATTTTCTAGGCATCTGAGAGGATAAGCCTCGAGCCTGTTGTGCTTGCTCTCTATTCCACTCCATGGGGCACTGGAAATCCAGCTGAAATATGAAATAATTGATGTCGGCATGGGTTTGAAGATTCTGATCTGCCTCACAGGCAGTGAGAACAAGGCAGTGTGTTGGAGCCCCTGGACACACCAGTGGTACTCAGTAATCCATAGGGCAGAGTTTAACATATCTCAGGATGGGCAGGGTAAAGAAAGGAATCACAGAAAACTGGTGAATGTAATGGATTGTTTTTTCATAGTAGACTAAAATTAATTTACTTCACTTTTTTTTTTTTTTTAATAGTTTATTCTCAGTGTTAGACTGGACTACAGAATATCCTACATGCTGTCTATCTATAAAAGAGAGTTTGGGGAAAACACTGAAAACGTTGACTGCTCTACATCATCTCCACCTGACACACCAGGGACTGCCTCGGGTAAACCTTGCTATTTTCTTTCAATGCAAACTAATTCTGAGTAGGCGACTGCAGACACTGAGCTCAACTGCAGCAGAAAGATACAGGCTGCTGCAAGTAGAAAAGCTTGTAAAAAAAAATAAAATTCTAAGGAATTCCACAACATTTTTTTTTTGTTGACCTATCCTCCTCTAGTAAAAAAGTGATTCATTTTTTCCCACTATGGTATTTTGTTCTTTTATTGTGCTCTTCTCAAAACACTGCATGGTGGCAAGTGGAGAATGGTTGGGGATGGATGAGGACAGATTTAAGTGAGGTGAACGTGGTACAGGAGTGATTTGGCTTTCCAGGGAGCCTTCCCATGCACACAGAAGTGCTCAAAAGGTCTGTTTGAACCCCTGCAAGTAGGGGAGAGTTGTCTAGTTGGAGGTGAGCATATGTATAATACAGGGGTACTAAAGTCTTAAGAAATAAATTATATTAAAGCCATTCTAAAGCAAAATTATGGTGTAGTAAATAAATGAGTTTATAGTTAATATTCTAAAGTTCATGCATGTGCTTTGTTGGGGTTGGCTCATGTAAGAAAAAAATGTAAAAGTTTGACAATCTGTGTCATTTGTGGGCCACTGCTGGTGGCTAGTACAGCTCCAGCACCACGTGGCTTCATCACTACAGTTCTCTTCCTCAGGAATACTAATACACAATTTAACTCTGCCTTATCTCCTGTTTGTTCTCTGCTACTCTTGCAGAAAGCAAATTTTGCTTTGTAGTTGGGGAATGACTGGTTAGACCTTTACTTGTTACCATCTGCTTTAAAGAGGAACAGAATTCCATTTTGCTGTGCAGATCAAATGATGATCATTGGCTTTCTTTTTTTTTTCCTTCTGTTTTTTTTTTCCCCAGCAATTGTTCCTGACATAGATGAAATTGCAGCTCAGGCTGAAACCATGTTTGCTGGCAGGTATATTCTCTGAAGTTTTACCTCTATGTCTATTTATATATCTTTTTGTTCACATCAGTATTTTCTCGTGGCCAATCTCTGTTTATTCTGTGCTTATTTTTATAGCCCTTTTTCTTCCTTTGCCTGCTTGTTAATTGCATAAGCCATACTTGAACAGAAATGTGCCAGGAAAGACCTGGATTTCAATCAAGCTGAGAGCCCAGCTGGCCTGGATGGCTGTGGGATTGGCTATGACCATCCTCTTAATTGTAAGAGAGTTGGTAGAAAGTTTTTGTCATGTTCCCAATGGCAGCTGGGGAATGGTGTACAGGTGTATTGGGCTAAACCACACTAATTTTCTATTTATCTTATAATGCCTCACATAGGTGCTGAAAAACCACTCTTTTTCTGGTGTGCCTTATGGCTCCAGCCCCAAATTTCCTGGATCAGCAGCTTGTTGTTGACCTTCAGTATTTCTCATAGACCACATGCCCTGTTGCCATTGCACTTGGTGTTCAGACTCCTTGGGAAAATCGTGCCAACAGTAAAATCTCTCCTGTGACTCCTCAGATCAGCAGTGGACCACTTGCCATGATCTCCTGGTCCACCAGAGGCCTGTAGATCACAATTTATGCTTGCAGAGTTTTGGATGGGATTTCAGCTACACTGTGAACAGAAAAAAGTAACCCATGGAAAACACTCACACTGGAGAGTTATTACCATTATCATTATATTGGTTTAATTTTATGGGTATAATTATAATTATACCAGTAAAAATTAATTCCATTTAGACAAGGCCCCAGACTTTAAAGTTCTTCTTGGAGGTGAGGATAAGGATCCATAATGTGGGCACTGTGATCTTTCCTCTCTCAGTCCCTCATGCATTCTCAATCTTTACCAGCACAAGCAATGCCTCCAGGCCTCTCCTGAACTCCCATAATGTAAAACAACACACAGCCCTTGGCATCTGCATCTTTAAAATTAACAGAGAGACCGAATGGTTTCTTGGAAACATTATTTCTGCTTTGATATGTTAAGTGTAAATCTGCTTTCTGCTGTTCCACTTTATGAATATGATTCCAGAAATATGATGCTTTTGGCAATTATTGCTATTTTTGATGTTATTTTTTCTTAAATGAAATTTTAATAGCAGTTGAAAAGGGAAGGAGTGAAAAGGAAAGGGTCAAATTAATCTCTGATGAAATGCAGTTTAGTTCATTTAATTTGGATTGGGGATGGCCTGGCTCAACACAACATAAATAAATGCTTTTACAATACAGATTTTAATCACAATGTTTGACATATTTCATAGCTAGTTACTTCTGCTCCATAGTGTCCATTCTGCTACAAGACTGCTGCAATAACTGTAGGATAGAAGCTCTTATAAAATATGTTGAAATCATATTTATAATTTCCTTCCTGCAGCATGTCTGATTTAAGAGCTCTGTCAAGTGAAGATTGTGCATAGAGGCATATTTATTTCAAAAGCTCTTATTTTTTTCTTATTTATTTTACTTTATTTGGTCCTTTTTTTTCCCATTTCTGTTGCAGAAAGGAGAAGAATGCAGTTCAGCTCGATGATGAAGGGGGCAGAACTTTCTTACGGGTCCTCATTCACCTCATTATGCACGACTACCCTCCTCTGCTGTCAGGGGCTCTGCATCTGCTGTTCAAACACTTCAGCCAGAGAGCAGAAGTTCTGCAAGCATTCAAACAGGTACGGATGGGCTGAGTGTTATCCCAGCAAACTGAATGCAGGGAGCCTTTCCAAAGGCTGCTCTGCTATTTAAGTTGTTGTCTGTTGCATGACAGTGTTATTTCCTCAGAGGTCAAGTATCAGCAGACTTCTTTGGCCGCGTGTGCTGGTGTATATTATAGTTCTGTGTCCCTAGAAATTGTAATTTCTGGCACTGCATCTATTAGGGAAAGCCTAGATCCGTGGTGAGCCTCTTGCAGGGATCCCTCAGGGACAGAGCCAGTGCCTCGTGTTTGGCAAGCAGTGTGCCCATGTCAGCAGTGAGATTTCTCTGTCTTCAGGGCCACTTAGGCTGGGAATTGTTATTTTGTCATTCACCTGGTGCTTCTAATTCTAATTCAGGTGTCTCTGCACGGGGCTCCCCTGCCTGATACAGCCATGCCCAAATAGCAGGAAGGCAGAGACAGAGCCCAGCCTGTTTTCAGCTTTTACTCTCCCTCTGGTAACAGTGCATGTGCAGGCTCCATGTGTCCCTGGATTAGGATGGGGAGATCTGATGTCATGGGGCTGCCTGACAGAGATGCCTGTGTTATGTAACCCTTTATAACATATGTTGATAAGAACATCTGATGCTTATTTCAGGAGCGTTTGTCTCATTGTTATGTAAGGTGGGGACGTTTCTCTCCTGTGCAAAAAGATGAATGATAAAGACCTGAAAAGCTTTTGTTTAATGTTTTTGTTGTGCAGCATAATAGCCTCCCACCAGGTATTTAAAGTTAGGCTGCGCTGGTTAGGTGCATAAATAGCTGTTATTCCCAGGTAAGCAAGGACTGAGTTGCTTAACGTGTTTTTGTGAAGGATGGAAAAGGCTAATGGAGAAATAAACAAAAAAGACTGTAGAGCACGTGGAATAAGAATACCTGCAATTGAGCAGCACTCATAAATTCTGTAAAATAACAAGGTTGTGCCAAGCCAAGAGGGATGATCATGATGAAAACTTTATGTTGCAAAACGGTGAATATTTGCCTAGATGTAATGTGGTTTTAAAAACAACATCCCTTTAAATGTTGTCAATGACCTTAATCTTTTACATGAGCATGATTTCTTAATAGCGTTTATTAATTTACTGTAAAGATTGCTGATAGTTTTTGGCCTACTATCTTCATTAATAACATTGGGAGAACAGAGAGCGTTACAAAGAAAGAAAATGTGTAGGTCATGCTAAATCAAGAACTACACATAACAGTGAAAAATCCCAGATAATTTTAGCAGTACAGAAAAAGGAACAAGTGAGATTAATCTTAATAAGTGGCAACCACTCAGATGGTGAGAAATTCCAGGAACCTGAAAGTCAGTTTGCCAGCTATATTTAGGGAAGTTTTTCTAAGCTGGCCTAACAGTGTGAAAGTCTGTTATTTTTCAGTATTTGATTACAGTGGTATAGGAAATCATTAAAATTGCTGGCCACTCTGACTTTTCTTTGGATGCCCACAGTGGCTGTTTCTAGCTATTGCTTTAATAGTGTGTAACTGTGTTGTTTAATGCCATGAGGATCATGATCAGTGCATCAGAGCTCACTCTGCACACAACTCAAGAGCCTGTAAATCTGCCTGTGCTGAAAATGTTTTGCAGGGTATTCAAGAAGGTGAGAGGATGTTGTGAATGTTGTAACTATCCTGTTTTGGGCAACTACAGCCTCTGGCTCTGCTAAAGGTTTTTGATGAATGGGGGCTAAAAGCCTGTGTGTGCCATGTTTCAATTGCTCAGGGAAGGTTGCACAAGGCACCTGCAAAGAGAGGCTTAGAATGGGAACTGTCAAGCAAATTACCCAGCCATAAGTGCTGGTGCTACTGCTGTAATAGCTTTACAATTTTCTCCATTTCCAGGTTCAGTTGCTGGTGTCCAATCAAGATGTGGATAACTACAAGCAAATCAAGGCTGATCTTGACCAGCTACGTCTGACTGTAGAGAAATCCGAATTGTGGGTTGAGAAAAGCAGCAATTATGAGAGTGGAGAGGTGGGCGACAATCAAACCAAAGGGGGAGAAGAGCCAATGGAGGTGGGTTTAAAGCCTTTGCTATCAGAATTGTTTCAATATTGATAGGTAGTTTCATGAATAACTGCAAAATCATGGTATGATTAAGCAAAGTGGCAAAACGAGAATGCGAAGTATTCTGGCTGAGCTTTGGGAACTGACAGAAAAGGAAATAACACCTCTGTTATCAATGTATTCGGTGTTCTCTCCTGATGCTTTCAGTAACTGCATTCTTACATCACAGAGCTGCCTTCCTTTCTTGGTGCAAGCCACAGTGTGCAGCAGTACTCTGGTAATAATCTGGGAATTGTGGTCTGGCAGTTGGGTTGACTTGCTGGAAGAAAAGAGGAGTAGACAGTGTCCTGCGACTAAGGGAGAGGAGCACAATCAAACCCATTTTTTCACACATCACAAGTAATTCCACTCTTCACCACACGAGACTGACCTAAGAATGCTGAGATTTTGTAGGCGAACTAATGTTTAAGTTTCTTTGGCCCTTGTCATACCACCTTCTCAGAATATACCCTGATTTGATGTAGAATTTACATCTAGGACCATGAAGACCTTTTTTTTTTCCCCCTTTTTCCCCATTTTTTTTCCTTTTTTCTTTTTCTTCCTCCCCCTTCCCCTCCCCCCCTTCCCCCTGTTTTCTCCTTCCCCCCCCCTTTTTTTTTCTTTTCTTTTTAAGATTTCATGGTTTGGATTTTAAATTTTTCTTTTCAGTGCAAACTGAGGTCACCATTTAATCATTTAACTCCAGCATGAGCTTTTAAGAAAACACAAAGTGTTGCTGTGATTGAGGTTTGTGCCATAAGAGTAGATAGAACAGGCTTTTCCACCAATATTTATTCTCACTTTTCCCTTTTCATCAGAGAAGGTGGGAAGAGATGAACAGCCTTGATTTCTAACACAGCATTTTCCTTGTTCTCTTTCCTGGTGCCAAGAAAGATGAGTAAGGAAGCCCCCAGGGAAGTAGAAAAAGGCAAGTAGAGGTTATACAGCCATGGAGAAGAGAGAGGATGCTTGCACACATCTGTGACACAGACATTGCCTTTTAGATGGGAAGCCACATTTTTGGTGGCTTCATGCAGGGGCATGAATCCCAAATTCTTGCAACAGTATAGGTCCTACTCTTTCTCTGACCTATCTTAGCTGAAGTTCTGATACCACATCTTTAGTGCTGTCAAAATAATGGAGGAAAGTGGAGTTGGAGCTTAAGTATGTGGTATTTCCTTCTTTCTTTCTTCAAGCACAGTTTGGTAGGAAAGAAAATGTTCCTTAACGTATTGAAAAGGTAATGGGGAAACAGGAAAACAGGATTGTCAGGATTACAAAGTTTTTTTAGCTATAGTACATTTTTAAAGTGTCATTTATTCCTATGGGTAGCCTTGATAGCAAGGAAACTCCAGGAAAAGGGGGCAAAACCATGTGTTTTTGCATCCCATCCTCTCTATGGGATATTTTGAGGTTTTTTTTCCCATGAGGCACCTGTGGGTCTGTGTGGATTAGTAGTGCTTCAGTAGATGCACAATATTATCTCTGGCAGATCAGAGAGATTATTGTATCAGAGCAGTAATATGTAATCTGCTGGTTAGATCATCATGCTGGTAATTCCCTGGGAGCTGTGCCAGGTTACAATAGCTCAGAATCTTGTCCATCATTTTTTTCCCCTGCTGAATTCTTCTTTAACAATGAAGAGGTGGTTTTGCCTGGCAAAAAAGTAACTTTACAAAAAGAGTCAGTATTCTCTTTGAGGTCTTAAATCAGATGTAGGAGGTGTGATGTTGGGCATAATCTGCAATGTGTGAAGCAGGTGGTTAGCTTTAAGCAGATAAAAATCCCATGAGATCCATTCTATCCATGCTTCCTTGGAATGGATACTGGGTATTCAGAGCTGGATGAACCTCTGGATTTTTAGGGAATATGCCTCATTTGCCTCTGTTTAATTTTTCCCAAACAACATTAAAGTGTGCACAAGGACTTAAGTGACATTCCAGAACAATCCTACGTTAAGCTCAAGTTTCTGTTGTCTGTCTATGCACAAGAGTTTAAAAATATACATTTATTTTTTGGTGAGTCTTCCTGGGTAATTGTTTTCACCTTACTATCATAACCTGTGGGCCTTTTTTTCTTATTTTTTAAAGTCATATGACTCCAGAAATGGGATTTGTAGAAAAAAAGGCCTTGTTCTTATAAAAGTATCCAGAGTTTTCCACAGGAAAAATGGTAAATCTTCCATCCATGCAGGACTGTCTTGATAGGGACTGGATATGAGAGTTAGAAAGAGAGTACTTGGAGTTAGGTCAGACATTAATGAGACACCAGTTGGGTTAGGAAGAAATGCTGAAACGGAGCTCACATAAGAGCCCTGCTTGGGAAGGGGAAATCAGATCAAGCCTGTTCACTTGGTTCTCTCTAGGAAGGCTGTTCTGCATCTGTGTAGATACCACAGACCATGGAGAGTGTGATTTTTATTGTCTTGTCCCTGGAGGATGCTTGGGTGGTGTAGCACCAGAAACACAGCTCTGAGGAGGAGAAAGAGGCTCAGTGAAAGGACTTGAAGGTGAAGCTGGAATAGGGTGCAGTGGCATTTATGGAGTTCCTCAGTTTTTCATCTGCTGAGAAATTTCAGCGAGGTTTCAAGTGGTCTAAACTTTCAGCACCTGTAAGCACCTGGTGTTCCCTTACTTCCTTTCTTTTCTGGTCTGTGGCACCTTGCTTTGGTTCTGGGAATGTTTGAACAACCACCACATACAGGGTGAGGTGGTGAACTGAGAATTCTGTGTGGGTCCCTCATTCCCATGGTAAGGAAATACAGCCTGTGCCATGGGGACACTGGCATGTGCCTTGCACTGCTGTCCTGCTGGGGTGAGGGAGGCTGCTCAATGGTGGGGAACTGCTCAGACTGAATGCTGGAATCTGGGTCTCCACTGGCAGCTAGCAAGAAAGGATCTAAGACTGATGCAGAGTGTTATTCCAGTAATTTTATGGATAGAGGAAGTAGTCTCTTTCAGAAAATATAATTTCCTAAAGGTGGGGTACTCAGATGAGAACCTTTCTCACTGCCTGTAATCAGTGAGATCTCTATGCCTGCCTGTCCCCTGTGGAAAAGTGTGACAGGGAATGTCTATCATGGGGCAAAATGAGGGCAGATATGCAACTGAGTGTCTTTGGTAACCCAGTGGTGTGATTATCTCTTGGTAACTACATCCCTGGCATACTCTTATGGGTTCAATAAATAATTATTTATTTTGTTAAGAGAAAGGATAGATTCAGCAGTTTAATGCTGATCAGTAATTCCAGATAAGACATACAGTTCCCATGGATTATAAAACTGCTTTGATTTAGGAAGAATGCTGATAAAACTAACAGGTAAATTAATCTTGGTTAACCCACAATCCCAGAACGGAGGAGGGTGGTTAATTATAGCAAAAAGCCTGAAACATCTCCCAAAGTATTGATTCAAACAGCTAGAGAGACAGCAGCCTGCATACTAACAAACCTAAACAAATAAAATCCACTCTTGTTACATAGATCAGCACTGAACAGCAGTGCTGACACTCTTATAAACAGCTTCCATGGCCAAGTGGTGCAGCTGTTCTTACCTCACTGGAAATTAGGACCAGATGGGATTTATAGAACTCCTGAACTTCACCATCAGCTAGGAAAGTTCAGAGAGAGGTTTCAGGACGTATAAACATTCAGTTGGCGTGCCTATGTTTGTTTTAGTGTATTTCTCTTTTCTAAAACAGTAGGAAGTTTGAGAACACAATGAAACTCAGAAGTGCACCTGTTTCTTCTTTTTTTCTTAAATGCTGTTACACTGGTGTGCATCCTCGTGGTCATACTGTGAGTCAGTCTCAAGATCTGCTAGAGTTTTTCTTCACGCTTTATGACTTCAGCACCCAAAGTCCAATATTTCAATTTATTTTTGTTTCCTGTTGAGAAAGGCTTGCCACAGCTGACAGCAGAAAAACCCCCAACACTGCCAGTATTCTTAGTGGCAGTATTTGTGTGCGTGTTCTCCCATGTTTTGATTGAGAGATATGCATGGAAAGGTGCGTGGGTGTTGGCAGTTCCTTGCTGACTCGATTTCTCTTATTTATCATACCCAGCTGGGGCTTTCCAGGAGCCAGGGCCCAGAGCATTCAGCATCATGACTTGATGCTTCAGTTTAACATATGGTTCCTATTTGTTTTTGAATCTTTTCCTGCATCATCCAGAGCTACAGGCTCCCCTTTGTGGGAGGAACATCTCTAATTTCCACATGCTGCTTGCTCCTGTGCTGTTGAGAATTCCACCCTGCTTGACTGCAGAGGTTGTCTTAAGCTCCTTCTCCAGACTTTTTAGTGGTCACGTACACAGATTTTGTCATCTTTCCAGCTGTATTACAGATTTTTGGAATATGTGGTCACGACTGAAATACACTTTTGGTCCATCTCCTAGTATTTAAATTTGGTCCATCTCCAGTATTTAAATTCCTTGGTGGGCCTAGTCTGCCATTTAGGGACATACTCTTTCAGAATGATCAGAAGCATAAAGACAGAGTAATTGCCTCAAATTACATTGGAAATTTGAAACAAGGGAAGGAATTGAATGTAAATCTTGTCACTCACTGGATAAAGAATAAACAAGTCTTTATTATCGGTGCTCAATCAATTCCTTATGAGCTGCTGTAATACTTTGTCACTTGCTGCTATTAAATACAATGAATTCATGTCGAGGAAATTGCAATAAATCTCCACTTGTCATGTGTTCTTTATTACAGGAATCAAACATTTTGAGCCCAATACAGGATGGGACCAAAAAACCCCAGATAGACAGCATTAAAAGCAATAACTACAATATTGTTAAAGAGGTTAGTATATCTGCCAAGAAACTTGCTTGACATACCTGTTTGATTAGTAGATTTGCTAATTATTTTGCAAGAAATTGTCTTTGTCTGGTTTTGTGTGAGATGACTGGTTTATTTTCTTACTTGCATGCTTATTGATTTTTTGGTTTGTTTTTGTCTTTTAATTTATAGATTTTGATTCGACTCAGCAAACTTTGTGTTCAGAATAAAAAATGTCGGAATCAACAGCAGCGTTTACTGAAAAATATGGGCGCCCACTTGGTTGTCTTGGACCTTCTGCAGATCCCCTATGAAAAGGTTATTTTCGTAATTTTAGGTAGAGAACATGAATTCAAGGAAGGGAAAGGCCTTGGCAGGCCCAAGAATCTGTGGAAATAATTTTAAAAAACGGAATTGTCAGCTGTAGTACAAACATGAAATGATGATGTCATTTTCTATCTTAAGAATAGTGAGTTTAGGCTCAGTTTAAATAGTGCTGTCTGCACAGTTTTATTTAAAATTTAATATTACTGCCTTGGGTACCTGGATGTCACATGCTGTTGTTCCTGTACCCATCCTGAAGCAGGCAAACCTTAGGACCAAAAGCTTTCAAGGATCAAATGTGAAATAACTTCTTGGCTTTTATGGTGGAAGTCTCTAGCCTAGTTCCATTTGCCATTTTTTTCACAAGATATATTTATTTGGTACTGATTTGGTGGAATTGAGCATACAAGTGAATGAACTAGATAGGCTTTTAAAGAGCCCATTTTTCTAGATCTTCTAGAAGTCACTGAGAGGAGGTAAAATCTCTGCTGGGTTATGTTTTCCTGCATGTTATGTTACAGATGCTGGGTTCAGCTGTTGTCAGTAAAATAGTGCTTGTCCATACAGGCAGTTCATCAAATCATACTTAGGATGCTGCATGAGAGGAATATAAAATGGGGATGAAACTAGAGTTATATTGGTGTGGGAGTATGTGTATGAACACATGCACACATACATCTGTTTCTGTATGTAGCTATAGAAAAGCCAAAGCTTAAAACTAATGCAGAGAGACATTGTTTGTTTTGCTTTTTTTTTTTTTTAAATCAAGCACTTTTTAAAACTAGGAAATTATAGCCACACATGAAGAAATCTTACTTTGATTGTATGTTCCTACCTGTGATTCCCTACGGTTGAGTTGATTCAGAGTAAGGTACATCTGCTAATGGACTCCAAAGGAAACGACATCAGTTACTTTTGCCAGAGGGAGAATTCCTGCCCTGTAAAAGCTCAGAAGAATTGGTTTATTCCTGTCTAAATTGATGTTGTGTAGTTTCAACAAGTATGTTTAGGTACAACCAGCTGATTTTGTTTGTCCTTTCTTCCTGCAGAGTGATGAAAAGATGAATGAAGTTATGAATCTAGCCCACACTTTTCTTCAGAATTTCTGTCGAGGAAATCCTCAGAATCAAGTTCTCCTCCACAAAAATCTCAACTTGTTCTTAACTCCAGGGGTAAGTATTTAATTTGAAATAGAATATGATAATTGGAATTAAATTTGGGTTTGCTGAGACATCCCAGTGCTAAATAAATAATTTCACTAAATTATGCCTCCCCTCTTCTCTCCTCTCTCATTTCCCTTCATGTTGCTTTTTATGTGGTTGGCTTTAATGTTGCCATTTTAAAAGTGGAAAACAAAAACCAAGAAACCTGTGGAAGGATCTGGAAGGATCTATGAATGTGTCACATCATTATGTTGAACTTGACTCTGCTTTTACTCATCCTGACTCACTCACTGATGGACTGTAAAGTCATAAACCTTTTGTGACAGCAGAATCAGGCCTATACATTTATGTTGATGATGCTCCCATTTGATTCAACTAATCTAAACTCTGACCTTCTATTAAATAATTGTCTTTACAATAGACCTTTTTATCACAATCCCTTTGAATATATTTGTGTGTATGTGTGTTTACAGACATATTCATTTAGAATGACACTTGCTCAGTGGATCTACTGAGCAAAACATGCTTTTATTAGAAGGAGTTGTGAGGATTGCAGACCCTGGGCTGTGCACTTTAGGAACCATTTGTTTGGTTGTTTTTTATTTATGCTCTTTTGTGATGTTAGTGAACAGCTCTGAGCTGCCTACAGTGAGAACCAGAGCCTGGACTCCATCATGGTCAACACTGACACTTAACTCAGGTGCCAAGTGTGGAGCCAGCTTGCACTTGTATTTCTGTTGTTTTGAACTGGATTTCCTGATCATCCATCTAGTCCATCCAATCCGTCCATCCATCCCAGTTATTGTGCTTTGGTGCACATTGTGGAGCAAACTTGATGTGGATTCCTATCAGATGACACTAAACAGACATCTATACTTTAGGAGCACACCTGACTCTCAGGAGCCTTTGGTCCAAGGGACCAACCTAGAGCAAAAGCCCCAAGAAAGCACAAAGTCTGGGTGCTGTGTCCTCAGCAGAATGCCTTCTTGCTCCAGATCTGTTCCTCTTGTTCCATGCTGCTCACGGATACACAGCCCTAGGCTCCCTCTGGAGTTAATATGGAAAGATTAATTCTCTTTGAGACTGATCAGGCTGCATGTGCAGGGATTTGTGTGCTGGAAATGCCTCCTCTGTGAGCCCCAGAGAGAGCCAGAGCAGCTCATCATCTCATTTGGTGGCCTCATTGCAAAGTTTGATGGTGAGTGGGGCCAGTGTGCTCTCAGGTGTCTCGTATTCCAAAGCCCTTGCAGAGTGCTCTAGCAGTGTAGAGTGTGTGTGTGTGTGTGTGTTCACCTTCCACATGCACACAGATTTGGTTTATGCCCACTTTAGGACTGTTTGTACTCATAGGGAAGTGTGGAGAAATCCCCTCAAAACTGGAACCTGGGCTCTGAGATCACTGAAAAGGATTTCTCCAGTTTCCCTTTACCAGTGAGCCTTCCCGCTACTCAAAAATCCCGTGCCTCTCCCAATCTCAAAGCAGATCTGCTGTGCTCATGAGGCTGTTTTTGATCTGTTCAGCTCCTGGAAGCTGAGACCATGAGGCACATCTTCATGAATAATTACCTCCTGTGCAACGAGATCAGCGAGAGGGTGGTGCAGCACTTTGTGCACTGCATCGAGACCCACGGGCGGCACGTGGAGTACCTGCGCTTCCTGCAGACCATCGTGAAAGCAGATGGCAAATACGTGAAAAAGTGCCAGGACATGGTCATGACAGAGGTAAGCAAAGGCTTCACATGTTAATCACTGGAGTATTTTGAGGCTGTTTTTTCCTGCTCTTGTTACCAATGAGATATAATGGCATCCTCGCTTCAGAATTTTAAGCGGCGTCACAAATAATGAATATTTTAGCAGACGTTTTGGGGAGTTTGATCTAATTTTGTAGGGCCATCTGTATAACTACTAGAAAGAAAACATGAGTGTTAGCATGGTGATACAGAGATGTCTATTTGTAGATGATGTAGCATGGAAATCTCAGAGTTACATAAACCTTCATTTTCCTGTAATGTAATTTAGGATTACTTTTATCCAATCTTGTGGCATGGGTTTGCCATACAAGAGGCTCCTAACTCTATGGATTTGTCTAAATAGTGTTGTAGAACTTTTTTTTTTTTTAGCACGTAGCAATTCTAAATCCTAGTTTCTGCCTTTTTTTTGTTTTGTTTTATTTCAGAGCATTTCTGTGAGGGTCAGTAGAGCTGCTCTGGCTTTAACTAGCTGGATCCAGCAAAGTCCACCAAATGGTTTGTGGAAAAATCTTTAGGCCAATAAATTTCTTCAGAAAATACCTAATTGACTTTCTCTGCATTTAGGATTTGATATATTGTGAGCATGATAAATGAAGTCTTCCACTTACAGATGCTTGTACATTTAACTGTAATTATGTTAACAGTTTCTTGAGATTAGTAAGTGGGTAAAGTTGAATATGGTGAAAAGCCATAGTAGGATTAGAGTCCAAGGAACATTTTAATTTGCTTTACAAAGTGCTTTTCCTTTTGGCTTGGTTTGGTTTTTTCAAGAGATGTCTTCACAAAGAAATCAGAGATAAGCTTTAGGGTTTTTTTGCGGTATGAACCAAACGAAATCCCACTGAAATTTTATTCCACAGCACCAAGAGGAAAAACTTCTAATTAAGAAAATAAAGCTCCTGCCTACATGTATAACCTTTAATGAAATTCACCTCAACCTTTTCAATTTGACTGAAGTATTTTAACATGCAATATCAATTACAAGCCTTTGATTTACATAATTCAAACACTTCTTGTGCCTTTGTGGTTTTAGATTTTTCTGCTTCCACTAAAGGCTCTTATAGAGTTTTTTATTATCATCAAACAAAATTTTCAGATTTTTCTCAATTTCAATACATTTTTGCTATTGACCTATAGCAGCACAAAGATAAATTGTCATATTACCATTTTCAAGCTGACTCCATTTTGAAAGTAGAAATTAACTTGGATATGGCATTCACATCATAAGTCCTGCAGGAATTTCCTGGGGGGAGGGAGCGACCCTGTTTTGATGAAATAGGGTAAGATAATGATCTTTTTTTCAAAAAGTAGGAAAATGCAGGTAAGTAATTATGATTTCATAGAAAAGGATGCTAATTGTGTCACTTGAATGATAATCCACTCTAAAGGGGACAAATAGTTGGAACTTGCCACAGAGTTGGGACAGTTTCTCTGTAGACAACTCATATGTACTTTGTGACCTTAAACAAGTGCTGTAGCTTTTTCTGTGCCTCCAGATGGGGCACATAAACAATTTACCACAAGACAAGCTAGAATATCACTGTACAGTTTGCCTCAACTCCTCCTACATTTTGTTTCACCCAAAGGAAGTATACTGTAGTTTATTCCTGTTTACTGGGAGTGAGGATAATCCTCATATTTACATTTTCTAGAAAGTGCATGCAGATGAAGGAGCACCATGGCAAGAGAATACTGCCATAAAATCCATTGGACATCCCCAGTCTGGCTGATTCCCTCGTTCTCATCTCCTTGGTGTCTATGTCTGCAATGATGTTTACCAATCTGAAAGGTTCCTTAGGGCACTTTTTCTCATTACAAGCAGGCTTTGAGGTTCCTGGAAGAGCCCTGCCTGTCAGAGCAAACACTACTACAGAAGGGACAGCAGAATTTACTTTGGGCCAGATCAATGTGGCAGCAGAGTTTTCTATTACCTGCAGTATTCTGGAGTAATATTTTGCAGAATATCAACAGCTGCTGCTATACTGGACAGCCTTCATTATATTACCATAGAATTCTAAACTTGCTGAAAATACACTTTTAATGGCAGAAAATGCTGCTGTGTTGTTTTGTCCTAAGCTCTCATCCCTTTAATTTTATTTTTTTTCTGTACTGTGGATTGTCCAAAAAATGTCTGAAAAGTCGTGGGTATAGAAATACTGTAGAAACCCAAAGATAAATGAGAAATAAGAACTGCAGGAAAGACTGAATTCACAATTCACTCCAGCCAAATGTCAAAGTAAAAATAAGCAAGGAGCAGGGAAAGCACAAACATAAAAGCTGTGAATTCAAAATTTGAAGTGTTGAAACCCTGGAAAGTGTAATGAAATGCTTCTTGACTTTTCATTCTGGGAGACTAATTTTAATTCCTGTTCTTGCTGCTTTCCCATTTCTCAGCAGCTCCAGCAACCTTTATGACTACCCTTGAACTGAGCAAGCTGGGATTTCATGTCACATATGGACTGGAATAGGTCAAGTGCCCAATTCACAAAATAAGTGTGATTTTTGAGCTGCCAGGGTGTGTTCTGTACTAGGAGGGGTTTGTGGGAGCTTGTTTCACCCACATTGAGAGTGGCTTGTGCTTCAAAGGACAGTGATGGAGAGAGGATTCCAAGCAGGGTTAGAGCAAAGCTCTTCAGTGAGATGTGCTGAAATGGGACTGCCAGCATCCAGCACTGCTCTGGATCCTCTTGAGATGAGCAGAGCACTTGTAGCACAATCAAACATTTATCACATACACCAGCTTTCTGTTAAATGGAAGTGCTGACATAACACTGACAAAATCATGACCCACCTGCCAAATTTGCACAGGGTGGGAAGAATCTCCCTTTGTTTCCAATACTGAGCAAGGGCAGGGAAATGCTGGGTTCAGTTCCAGGTGAGCCACAAGCTTTTTGTGTGAGGCAGCGTGGAAGATTGCATCTCACTGCACCTCAAGTGCCTCTCCATGAAACAGGGATAATAATGCATCCTGGCCTCCCAGCAGGAGGTGAGGATAATTAATTAACTTCACACAAACACTGAGATGGTAGGAATAATAAGGATGGCATGCTGTCTTAGGTAAAGACAGAACTACACAGAAATTAATTCAAATTCGCCTTGCATTAGTGCATTCCTTGGCGAGTTATTCCAGATTTGCACTTATATTGATAAGAGCAGAAGTTTGCCTTGGATATTGTCTTGATGTGGTCATTTGGCAAATGGCATCAGAGGAAATTTTGTTTCCTTATTTGGGTTTTAGCTAAAGAGTCTTTGCACACTTAGAGATAAAAGAAGAAAACTGTAGAAGGTTTGGAAGGTTGGAAGAGACCTTTAAAATCATGGAGTCCAAAGTCTCAGAACCTTGTGATCTCTTTCTCAGCTGATAAATGGTGGTGAAGACGTGTTGATATTCTACAATGACAGAGCATCCTTCCCAGTGCTGCTCCAGATGATGTGCTCGGAGCGCGACCGAGCCGACGAGAGCGGGCCCTTGGCGTACCACATCACTCTGGTGGAACTGCTGGCTGCCTGCACAGAGGGCAAGAACGTGTACACAGAGATCAAGTGCAATTCACTGCTGCCCCTGGATGATATTGTGAGGGTAGTGACCCATGATGACTGCATTCCTGAGGTACCATTCACGGCAGGAGGAAGCAGACTTAGTATTTTTAGAAGCGCGGACAATATTTTGTTGTTTGTAATGTGCTGACAAGTTGAATATTTGCACAGGAAATGGGTGGTGCTTCTTAAGGTGAATAAGTGAGAAAGGATAGACAGTATTTATTGCACAGAAAATTCCTTGTTTTTAATGCTTTGTTTGTCAGCTTTTCAGACACCTTGTTTTGTTTTGGGTTTGTCCAGCCACTGTCAGAGTTTAATGCTCTTGTAGCTTCTGGCTGAAACTGTGAAGACCCAGCTGAGTGTTGGGTTAAGCCAATGTTTTGTCACTGCCTGAATTTCTTGGAAATGATGGATAAAATTCTGTCCATGCTGAAGTCAGTAGGAATTTGGGTGAAGTCTCATTTTATTAAACTCAATTGCAGTCCTGCAAATATTTTTATTCGTTGCATATGAAGGCACAGCTCTGCACGTGTCATGCTAAAGTAGGACTGGTGGAAAAATGAGGCTCAAAACAACAGAACTAAGGCATGCAGGAGTTAAAACTCCCTCTGTGCCATGAAAATTGCCCTTGTAATCAAATGATCCTATTACTAAAAAGAAATATGTTTGCTTTGCCCAAAAGTTCCCCTTAACATTAATTCCAACAGATGGTAATTAGAAAAAAAATCCCAAACAAAAGAAACCTAAAGGTCTGATCTGAGTCTTCTCTTCCCTGCATTAAACATATGCAGTTACCTCATCTCCCTTGATCATGACAAGAAATTTTCAATGCATTTCCATATGTTTATATTTAATCTATACATTTTGGACACTGGTTATCCATTTTTATGCTGTGCACATGCAGACTGGTCATGCCAGAGAGGAGTGCAACTTCAGTCCTCCTGCTAAAGCCTTGTGCTGCCATTGCTGCAGTCCCAGTGCACCACAGCCTTTCTCTGCCATTTAGATCCCAAATGCAAGTGCTGCATTAGGATTGTGGAAATACACGGGCTCCAGTCCCAGCTCTGCAAAAGAATTTTTATTTTGTATTTGGCAAGCCTGTCACAAGGCTTCAACCTACCACAGTCAACTGGCAAGTGCAGGGGTGTCCTGCATTTTGATAGCCTCTGGTTCTGGAGCCAGGCCTTGCTGGTCTTAATATCAGTTAAATACCAGAATCATTACTGGTTTGTTTTGTGGGAGTTTTGTCATTAGAGTAAGGATGTTTGCAAAACATTTTCATTTTTCTTCCTGTGGTCTTTCAGTAAATGCATTAAGGCATGTGTTACCCTGCTTCTCCCTAAATCTTCAGAACCAAACATATGCATTATTATGGTTATGAATGTTTGTTAGTACTGGAAGGTTCATCTTTATTGTTCAGTATTTTTGCAGATAGAAAACATTACGTTCATTGTTTTTACTGTTCCATTTCATAGTGATTGTGTTTTTGCTGTTCCTGCAGGTGAAAATTGCCTATGTTAATTTTGTTAACCACTGTTATGTGGACACTGAAGTGGAAATGAAAGAAATCTATGCCAGTAACCATATCTGGAAACTTTTTGAGAACTTCCTTGTTGATATGGCAAGGGTAAGCTTCACCAAGTGTTAATATTACAGAATGGGCGTGGTGACAACTGAACTGGCAGTAATTTTTTTTGTGATTTTCTTATATTTTGTTAACTCTTTTTATTCAAAGTTGACAATAGGATATGTGTGGTTGGTTGGTTGGTTTGTTTCTTTAACAGTAATTTATCTGATCTTTATAATCATTTAACCTGCTAATTACTAGCAGCCTTCTCTTTCTAAAAGGGCATCTTGGAACCTGTGCCTTTCTCTTTTCTTTCAGAGAAATAAATTGGGTGTATGTACATGGTTGAGAGCCTCTGTACATCTTTTGGGAATGTGTGTTGCATGTCATTATGATGGTGACTAAAAAACCCTCACATCTGTAATCTCATCCATTATTCTGTTGTTATAGTCAGGATCAGAAACCAAGATCATCTCTGGCTCGTGCTCCTTCTTTAGTCTCTATTTCTGTCTTTTATTCTCCTGTCACTGCATTCTCATTGCCAATGTGAAAGGCAGGTGTAGAGCTTGGTCCCTCAGAATACTAATTCAAATAGAAATTACAGCTGCAAGGTGACAGGGCACAGTCAGTACCACAGCCTGCCATTCCTGTGGTCCTCAGCGAGCCTCATGGTGTCAGTACTTGTTGAATTAAATTTTAAGTTACAAGTTGAATTAAGCTTCCTTTCCCACGGATTCTGAAGGCAGGAAACAAGAGCAATCTTATGACTTCCACAGAGAATAAATACAATAGTAGAGCCATGAGGGGAAGCTAATGTGATGTAATAATTATAGCCTGCACTACACATCCTTTTCTAGCAGGTTAATGCTTCTTGTAATTGTAAATAATTACAATATTAATGACAAACAATGGTGTTGCTCTTTCTGCTCAAGAAGTAGAATCATGGGGCTTTGGGTTTTTCCCAATCCATGGTCCATTACATTTTATAATATGTAAGTTCTCACTCCTTGCATTCTTCATTTCATTGAAATGAAGGAAAAAAGGTAAAGAATCTCAGTTTGATCCTGCAGCAGACATTGACCCCCCAAGTAACAATGTGCCACAAAATAATTCCTGTGAGACCTATTAGGAGAAAATAGCATGAATTTTGGCTAAAAGAAGAAGGAATACAAAGACATGTGATGTACAATAGGCACTGGGACCTGTTCATTTATCTGTGAAACAGAAACCTTATACATGGTTGGTTTTTTCCTTTTGTGGTTTTGTTTGTTTTGTTTTGGTTTTTTTAACCTTTTTATTTTTCCCTGGGAGCAGGTTAAGGCAGGGATGTTTGTGCTCTCTTTTTTTGGTGGTAGCCATTTTCAGCAGTAATTAGTCCTCTCTGTTTTCTTGCTGTCTTGGCTCTGTGGTTGTTACACAGGGAAAGCCCTCCTGGACAAAACAACCTGGGTTAAAAATTAAGATGAGAAACATCCTTGGAGGAGCGTTCTGATTTTTAACCTGACTGGTTTTACCTCAAGAAGTATTTTCTTCTATTTAATTCCCTTTCTGGGTTGCCTTTTCCTGACGTGTCCTGACCCTGACTTTCCAAACAGACTATCCCTCCTCTGTAGCCCTTGAACACGGCCAATTTTCTGTGCCCCTGGGCTAGAAGCACACAAGTAGAAAGAGACTTCTGTCCAGGTTTCCTCTCATGAGCCTGGAGACAAACTGCACTGTGCAAAATGCAGGGCGCTTGTCCTGATGCTGATGACCACCAAAATTACCACACACCCCTCTCCTAAGAGAAAATAGACACCAGGTCTTCAGAGGTGAAGAGGGAAAATGCTGCAATTTGTGTGCAGATGCTGTTAGCAAAATGCAGGTTTGTTCTGCTCTCCTGCAAGCGTGTCAGAAGTGCTCTGGCCTGCTGTCCTGCTCTCCAGCCATGGATAGCTGTATTTTCCCGGTTATGAAGTGTATTTGTTCAGATTTGGTGCTCTGGGGCCCCAACAGAGCCCATGTGTTATAAATACATCAGCGTTCTGTAGCTATCAGGACAGTTAGAATGCTGTCAGCCTCATGAAAGATGCTACAATAGCTTTCAAAGCATTTAGAAAAAGAGCCCTTTGATCCTCTGTGTTCCAGCGAGCTAAAAGGGATGCTTTTGCGTGGGGGAAGGGGAAACTTTCTTTTCTTTTAGCTGCT
Source organism: Acridotheres tristis (assembly GCA_037013685.1). Lineage (NCBI taxonomy): Eukaryota > Metazoa > Chordata > Aves > Passeriformes > Sturnidae > Acridotheres > Acridotheres tristis. The sequence continues at coordinate 65,419,674 of CM072885.1, forward strand.
ACAAATGCCTGTCAGTGGGTGAGTTTGTGAGCTTTGAGTCTGTTATTAGAGAGCACCAAGGTGAAAGATGGAGAGTGTGATCCTCAGGTTGGATTCTTTCCGTTTTAGATATATATTAAAAAAAAAAAGTAACTGATTTTTAAAATCTGTTTCTGGATTGAGGAAGGAAATATTTAGTCCCCAGCTGTCATTTTCCTTTCAACAACGTGATACATTGCAAAGCAGGCATGAGGCAGATCCGTGTATAAACTGGGTTTGCCAAAAGCTGTCGCGTTTTCAAAGACACCCTGTTTCTACAGCTTCTGCCAACCTACTTTCTGCTGGGTGTGACTTACAGCCTTGTGCTCAGCAAAGTGGGTGCTGCTGAAGGAAAGGCTTCCCTTTCCTGTGTGTGGCCCAGCCTGTGTAAGTCAGCAGCTGTAGTCTGAGCAGGATTAAAGACAAGAGCCGGGAATCTGACAGCTGTAAAGTCATCCTGGCTTTCTCTGCAGAATTTTTGAAGTGTTATTTGTGTGAGTTTTGGTCCCAAAGCCTCTTAAAGGGTTTTTAAACACTGCTTTCTCAATCCTTATCTCTATTTCATGCATTTCAGGCTTTTTTTTTCTTCCACGGAGGAAGATCTTGCAGTTCCCAAAGGGCAGAGGGATAAGAACAAATGAGAGGATTTCCAAATTCCTTCTGTGCTGGGAGTTTTTCAGACCGGTGTTGGAGCAGAGTGGCATTCCCACATATGGCTCTGCTTCTCAGGCAGCTGAAGGGGAAAGCTTAAAGGTGTTCTGGAATTTAGTTTTGGTGATTTCTGCATTCACTGCGCTAGCACTGCACAGCTCCATGCCTTCCTATTGGGATTGCAACTGCTGAGCTTTGATCTAACAGTTCCAGCCAAAATTGGCATGCAGATTAATTAAAAGCAAACGAAATCCCAGAGATTTTTAGCTCTAGGATCTTTTTTTTTAAAAAAAACTTTTTAAACAAGTTTTGATTATTAACTCTGAATCATTTGCTTTCATGAGGACTGAGGGTAGTGGTGGTGTCACACTTTTCCCAAAACAGAAGGGCTGGTGAGTTTGCTGTTTCATTTTAGCCTCTGCTGCTTCTCTGACCAAAATCTTTCCTGGGGTGATAAAAAATACACTCTGTGGAGGCATGACTGATTTATCTGACACATTTTAGATAAGCAGACAAGCAAACTCCTCCAGATGCCTCATTTGTCTAGGTGTGAAGTTATCTTTGGTTATTTCTCTGCCTACTGCATGACAATGCTTGTGTGCTAGACCCAAGGTGCTTGCGTTCCCCTGAGCTCTATCATACCCTGAACACAGGTGCTTTTGGATGTCATGTCAGTAAACTTTCTTAAAACATTCCTGGTGAAACTGCTGTCTTGTAGTGACAGTGGCAGTGTGTAATTAGAGAGAATCTTTGCCCTGTGTGAGATTCAGGTGCTGTGGATTATCTCTCTGCTTCTGTCACCAACTTTTCCCTGTGACTTTAAGCAATTCAATCAGCTTCTCTGGACTCCCCATCCCTGAAGAGATGTAATGGTAAGTGTGTGCCACTCAGGCTTGGGGTTATGTGTTAAATGAACAGATGGCAATGAAAAGGCTACCCCTGGAACTTTTGTGTACAAAATAAATTCTGCTTTTGCATAGGTTCCCTAGAACATTGCAGTCGTCTCTGGCTTGCGTAGGTGAAAGAGAAAACAATTCTGCCTTCATTTCTTGTTAAACATGACTACAGCTGCTTATTTAAAGGCTGTTGGAGAGGTAGTATGACTACAGTCTGTACTACTTATTTGTCCAGTCTTGCCTTTCTCATTGTTTTTGGCTCTCTGTAGACTCCTTTCAGTACTGTGTAGACTGACACATGCAAAGTCAACATGACTCTGTATAGATGTTCACAAGTGTTGAAGAGAAATAAAGGGAATACTGAAGATGTAATCCACACCAGTAATTTTCCCCTTTCTTTAAGTGTGACATCTTTACACAGCAACAAACTTTAAGTATCGTACCAAAGGGAGTCTTCAGGAACCTTTTGTACAAATCTTCCCACTTCCTCCCACCATTTAATCATCCTTCTGTGCTCCAGAGTTGTCCTGGTATCATCCATTCCCTTCTTTCATTGTTTTAGCTTGGCTTCTGTACTTTCCCCATGTGGCTTCCCAAAGAAATTCTGCCTCTCTTCCAGTACCATCCTAAAGCCAGTTGGTATTGAGTGTGCTGTTTCCCTTCTTTCCCTCCTTTTAAACATTTTTCCTGCAAATGAGCTTCATCTTTGGCACCCAGTCATGGTGATTAATTGTTGAGAGAAGCTAAATGTTGTATGAAATCTTTCTAACCTGAGTTGTTTATGTCTCATCTGTCTCTGAAGCATCTTCCAACCAGCACTGCAAGGGGAGGAAAGGTCCATTTTCTTCTTGAATCTGTCTGAATGTGTAAGTGGCATGCAGTGTGCTGATTTAGGGGGATCTTTTCTTCATGGTGTGGGAAAGAAGAGGCAGGCAGCCAGAAGGAACTAGTTCAGAAGAGAAGGGTGGACCTCCAAGAAGATAAGCTATTACAAATCCAGCTTCAACTCTAACATAGTTCTTTCTGATAGATACTATATAAAAATTTTTGTTTTTACTTTAAGAAGAAATATCAGATGTGGTGTAGTAAATACAAAATAATGAAGCTTGCTTATTGGGGAGAACTAGATCTCATTGTTTCCACCTCCTTCTCCGTAGGTTTGTAACACAACCACGGATCGTAAACACGCAGACACATCTCTGGAGAAATATGTCACTGAGCCTGTCATGAGCATTGTGAGTGGCTTCTTCAATTCACCATTTTCAGATAACAGCACCAGCCTCCAGGTAAGGAGAAGAGACACAGACAAATAAGTTATTCAGACTGTTAATGAGATACCTTCTGCTACCGGCATAGGAATACTGTCTCTTTCATCCTCAAATTTCTGTCCCCTCTCATGCCCCTGACTACCAGCTGAATTCCTCTTTAAAACACTCAATTCTTCATTTTAATCACTTTCATCTTGACCCAGTAGACAGCTCAATGTGGTCAGAGTTACTTCTGGCTCTTGTGAATTCATTGGAAGGGGTATCCTTGCAGAAAAATCTTTGTGTGAGGGAGATGCTGTGCCTTGTGACAGAAGGGACACATGCCTGAGAACGGGAGAAACTCCTCTGTCCCTCTGGTATGTACTGTGTTTGCTTGATATCAGTGGCAATCTGAGGAAAAATTGCATGATTTGGCCTTTTTTGAGGTGCAGCATTGATTTCTGCTCCTGCCAGACCTAAAGATCAAAGAGAATTTAATGGAGCTATAACTTGAGTCTACAAGCTAACATCCCCTTGGTTTACATTGTGTCAAACCCTAGGGCAGCTGTGAGGAGATCCTTAAGGGTAAAATTTTGTGTTTCTTTTTGTTTTCAGACACACCAACCTGTTTTTATTCAGCTGCTGCAGTCTGCTTTTAGAATTTACAACTGTACCTGGCCAAACCCAACCCAGAAAGCCTCAGTGGAATCCTGTATCAAGACTTTGGCTGAAGTGGGTAGGTGTCAGGTTTTACTTTGGCTATTGCTCTTTCGTTTAAAGATCACACTTGAAGTTTAACAGTTTTTAATTTGACTCTACCATCCTGAAATTGTGTCAGTAGTGATTTCAGAAATCCCACTTTCTGAGGCTAAATTCTTCCCTCTTTTATAACTCATTCAAACCTGCCCCATCAAATAGGGTGAACTGGGAGGGCAGAGCAATGAGATAGCTGAAAGCTCAGTCATCACTCACTTAGCAATCAGTTTTAATTTGATGGTTGAAACTCTTGATGATTTTAACTTTTTAATGTCAAGCAAGTTATGATATTAAACCACAACATAAGCAAAGGTGTCCCTGTTCAAATATATTTTTTTTAAAACTTCTTATCCTACATTAAAGAAATATTCTTCACCAGAACATAGCTAAACCTGGCAAAAGTTCATTAAGTTAAATTTCTTTAAATATGTTTTTAAAGTCTTCTGCCATACAGAATAAATGATTATTCAATGTAGTTTCCAAAAGTCAGTGGTGCTGGTTGCTTGTAGAATAAGATTCTGCTCAGTGTGAATGAAAGCTGAGTAGAGGCAGAGATACATGGAAACTGGCTAAATTCTGTTGTTGATACATTTATTTAAAAGTATTAATAAATAATGATAAAACAATATGAGAGGGTCCCAGAGCCATCTGCAGCACAGTAACAATCATGTCTAAATTTAGATTTTTGGAATAGCTTTACAGGTACTATTTAACATTTTAGCCAAAACATCTCATTAACTTTCTGTGTGAATGTGAATAAGCAGTTACCTAAAAATTTAGCAACCTTCAATTGTTTTATTTGTTGTGCAAATGATTTAATTATGGATCCATTTGGCAAAGGAACTTTGGAAGTTGAAGACATTTTATTTCCTTTATGCTACAGCTACTACAGTCTCACATAAAGCTCCATCTCTACAAATTCTTGTTTGTGTGTTTAACACTTATGTCCTTGCTCTTCTCTGGCATTTCTGGAAACAGTCATCAATAAATTACTTCCTTTGGGAGTCTGGGGAAAGGAGGAGAAGTAGGGCAGGTGAGAATAGGTTTGAGACCAACCATGCCCTCTGTGTGCTTGTAGACAGCTCAACATTTTCGTTTTTGTAGAGCTGCATCTAAAATCAAATTCTAGCTCAGAGAGGTCGTTGTGTTATCTCATCAAGATGAGGCTGTTTGGAGACATCTGAGCGTGGGTTTATTTTCCATTTGGCTACGTGCCCGTAGCACACAGCTGATTCTAGCATGAAAAATTCCCAGCAAATTCCATCGATCCAGAGCTCTGCTGATTGCTGGATGAGTCAGGCCAGGCTGTCACTGAGCTTTCTCTTCTCCCAAGGAGCATGTGCTAGGACAAGAAGAAAAGGCCTCAGGTTGTACCAGGGGAGGTTTAGGTTGGGTTTTAGGAAAAATTTCTTCATGGAAAGGGTTGTCAAGCACTGGAACAGGCTGCCCTGGAAAATGGTTGAGTCATCATCCCTGGAGGTGTTTAAAAGATGTGCAGATGTGGCACTTAGAGACTTGGTGTAGTGGTAGATGTGGCACTGTTAGGTTACTGCTTGCACTCTATCTTGAAGGTCTTTTCCAACCTAAATTATTCTATGATTCTGCCCTGTTGAGACAGCCAAGCTGAACTTGTCCCCACAGCAGCTTGAGGAAACCATGGGTCTCTCTAAGGGGATGGCAGGTCCAGCTTCATGCCAGATGTGCCAGCACATGACAGGGCTGCTGGGCTTTGGTGGGCAGTCTTCTGTGTGCCTCTTGTTTCTGGGGGCTCCAGGAACAGCTGATGTCTGGAGTTTGCTTCAGATATGTGACTTTGTTCCTTATTTGTGGAATTCAATTTCTACCTCCACTACAGTCCTTTCTTTCATTCTGTTTTCTTTTTTTCTGGAAATGATTTAGAGGTTTTTTTTGTTGGTTTTTTTTTTTTTTTTTTAAAGTAAGCTCTTGTGCTGCCCTATGGGTCCAGACTCCTTTTTGCTTCTCTGGCTTCCCACCCATGGGCCCCCAGCCATGCCTTGGGCACTCTCAGAGCAGAGCTGAGCTGCCAGTGAAGGGCATCACTCCGTGTCCTCCTCTGGGACTTCCCTGCAGCAGCAGCAGGAGCTGCCAGGCTGGGAACCCCTGGGGTACCATGGGCTGCCAGCCTCAGAGCAGCTCCCTGGAAGCACACAGCATCCCCACTGCTGATTTCCTTGCCCATATCATAACAATTGTTCAGGGATTCATCACTATTAGCAATATCATGCATGGTTAAATTGTGTCGTGCCAGACAATTGCTGCGTTTTTATTGAGTGTTTTATTTTGACAGTGCAGAAGGGAAGAGTAAAGGAAGAGGTGAGGGGGATTTCCCCAAGACCAAGTTAGCTGGAGATTAGGTGGAAGGAGAGTTTTTGACAAATACCCCTGTGTAAAATTTGCATGGCCAGCAGAGATTTTAACTGCAGGTGATACTTGGCACTTTTAGGCACGGTGGCAAACATGTCATGCCTGGGTTAATGGAGTAGGCCTGCTCTTCTCTGTGGAAATATTTGGCAAAACTATCCCAGCTGGGGATACCAGAGGCTTTTACAGCCAAGGCCCTTCTGTGATTACAGTGGGTGCCTGGTGCCTTTCTCTGTCAGTTGCTACTCTACCCTAAATGATGGTTCACTTTGAGAAGCCAGAGGCGTCTTCCATAGTACAAAATAGCAACCTTCTTGTGCCTCTTTTGGTGGCTGCATATGTGGACCCTTTTTCCCCCTCTTATGACTTGAGAATTTGACAGCTTTAATGTTAGGGTCTTCATGTTTCACAGCAAGGCTGTATAAAACCTCTAAAAAGATTTTGCCTGTATCAGAGGCAATGAGTATTGGCAGGGGCCAAAGATTTCTGACGGAAAATAACTGTAATATAGACCTGAAAGAAGAAATGTGATGGTTGGTTGGTTGGTTGGTTTTTGTTGGTGTGTCATTGCCCTGTATTTACAAATGAATCTTGGGGGAAGAAAGATCATACACAGATTTCCCAAGGTATCAAAGATCCATATAATGACACACTTTTAAAAGACTCACTTCAGAGCAAGTTTAAGCAATGTACACTCTGCTCAGTGTTTCCTGGTTTGTTGCTGGCAGGTGGATGCAAGCACTGCCTCAAGAGCTTAAGATCATTCCATCTGCTTTGGATGAGCACTGTAAGAATGTGCTTTACCTTCCAGATCAACAAAAGGATATCTTGCAGAAGCTTATTTCTTATAACCCTGGTACTTCAACTCCACTTTACCAGCAGAGAAAAACTGCATAAGCTTTTCAAGCCTCACTTGCTGCTTTGTCTCCAGGCACTTTCCTGCCTCCAGTTTAGCAGGAAGCATAGAGACTTCTATGCTCCCCTTCTTCAGCAGACCCCTCTGTGGCTCCAGGAGGTTTGGAACACAGTACCAATGTGCACCAGGTTTCTATTGCCCAGGAAACATTTGGATGCTTGGCATGAATAGAAACACTTATGAAATCACATATAAATATACATATATATATATATATATATATATACACACACATATATATATACATGTGTGTGTGTGACTTGTTCACATGGATTTCTGAAGCAGTTTATCACACTGATGAGAATGAACACATACGTTTATCACTTTGGCCTCTTTTATTACACAGGACTGAGCTTTTGCTTGAAAATGCAGTCCAAAAAGTGAATAATCCAAACAGCTCCCATCTCCCTGGTAAAATAGCAACAACTGAAAAATATTTAAAACGTCCCCAGATCTTTGTGAAAACAGAGGAAATAATATATCCAACTGTTTAATTTATTTCAAGTGAATTCATTATCAAAGGACTTTCAGTTCATGCATTTTATGATCTTTGCAAGGTTGAGAAGGGTGGAGGCCAGTCTCAAAGTCTGCATTTAAAACCAGCTACTGTCTTTCTCTAAAGATTGGGGAATATCACCTCTCACAACCAAAGATTGTATATCTTAAATTACATATCCCAAATGATATTGAAGCGGGGTCTTTCCTGAGCAGTCCTTCAGGACCCATGCAAATAACTGTCTTTGCTTCTTAATTAAGGCAGAAATTCTTGCATCTTCACCTCTGAGCATCAGTTTTCTGTTACAAGAGTAAATTCAGTTTTCTTACACTCTTGTCTCTGTAGTAGCCATTCATTTTCTCCCTCGTGTTTTAAAAGATTGAATCTTTCCTCTGGTACTGTGTCTATCCTAAGGATGTGGTCTGTCTGTGCCTGTGCTGTGACCACCAATAATGAAATAATTGGAATTTCCCAGATGAGTAAACAGTGCCAGATAGGAACCTGCATTTTGTTACACTATGTCTCTTGGCAGACCCTTTAAAAAAAAAAAATCTGTTAGCAAGCCAAATTGCATTAGTCACTATTAGATTATGTTCTAGGATGTTGTGCAGGAGAAGCAAAAGGAGAATTCTTGTTTCCATCCTACCGAATTTGAGGTGAGCCCTGTAAGACTGGGATTTCCAAAGTTCAGGTACAGAGGAAGCACTGCTGTGGTGGTCAGGGGAAAGGGAACTGTTACAGGAAGGGAATTCAGAACCCCCACATGTTTTGCTTAGCAAAACACAGACCTGTGTTGTTGCTCTTTAAAAGTACTTAAGAAGATAAATAGTCACAGAGACGTTTAAGCTGAAGGACAGTGCTGACCCAAAACCAACTGGACATAAATTACACTCGGTTGTAAATAACCTAAATAAATTTAGATTGTAAATCAGAGGATTGGAACCAACTTTGGAAGGATGTCCTTGGTCAGTGGGCTGAGAGAAAGTGGAGGGAGGAGGGATGGCAGATAAGCTGCCATCATTTTAAATGGGGCTCAATAAATTTTTCCAAAGATATTAAAGAGCATGGGTTGTCTGTAACAGAGAGCAGATGGTCTGAAGGTGTAGTGAAGTCCTTTCTAGCTGAGTATTTATTCCCTACTTTAAAGTCACCAATACCTCCTTGTACAGAATCCAAAAAACCTCTTCCCTGGTTCTTCTTGACCATTCTTTTATGACCTCTGAAGCCCTTTATTATCCCTGATAAATTACAAATAGGAAACATTAAACATAAAATCTTGGTCACATTGCTTCTTTGGAATTGTTATGTGTATTTTAATGTCCATACAGATGAATTTTTGTATAGCAGTTTTTTTCAGTCCTGAAAATATGTTTATTTCACTTCCCATTTGAATTTTAAAATCTTTTTTCCATTTTATAAAAAGCTAGACCTTCATTTTCAATTTTTAGTTCAAATAAAATAATTATCCTGTTGTTACTTTTTTGACAGCAAGAAGAATACATTTCAGATGAAGCACATATTTTATTCTATTTTAACTGTTTGTGTTTCCCTAATTGCAAGAAAAATTCAATGATGATCTTTTTACAGGCTGATAAATATTTTAGTGTAGATTTTCTGTTGGAAAAAAACAACCAAGTGAAAGGGTACAAGATTGGCAGGTTTGTGTCTTTTCTACACAAAGCTTTTATTTCCCTTAAAAAGTCTTGCTGTTGCTAGCATTAGTGTCTCTCCATCCAAATGCATTTGTTAAGCAGTCAGTAAATGATTAAGGAGCTGGAGGGACTGATTTATGGAACAAAATTAATTGAACTAAATATGCATCACTCCGTTACGTGACAACTGGGAAGTGTGGGAGAACATGATAGAGCTGTCTGAGACTACCAGGGGGTGTAAACTGTGAGCAGAGCAAAGCATTCCCAGCCAGGAACAGCTGGGGCTTTCTCCTGACCCAGACTGCCCATCACACTCCTCCTCAAGGGGCTCTTAGGGATCAAATGCCTGCGTGTCCCCCTGAAAACCCACACCAGGGGATGCTTCAGGGTTAATTAGCTGTGAAGCCACCACACACTGGTGTGTTCTGTACATACTGCAAAAGCTAATGGAGTGAAATATAAAATTAGGGAGTAGTAGGTGGAAATAGTGAGAATGGCGAGGTTCCTAATGGCAAGGTAGATTATTGTGAAGAATGGGAATCCAAAGGAAATTACAGGCAAAGGCTGCTTCCTGCAAATCCTCAGGACTAAATTGGTCCTCAGACTCAGGCAGCAGCACAGTGAAAGGATGGTGCTTCAGGACGCATTCCTGAAATAGGTCCAATTGCTGTGCTTCTGTGAAGAGAACTACATGCAGGTAATTTAACAAAATAACACCTGGGCCCATTTCAGCCTCTCTGGGAGCAGCTGGACTGTGCTCCTGGGACTTGGCTTGTGCTTACTCAGTGAGAGTGCCTTGATTTTTACCTGCTTGATTCTTGGCATTCATGGTGCCCTTTTCTTTTGAGTCTCTGAGCACTATTTCATTGTTTAAGCAGTAAGGGGAAGGAAAGCTGCTGCTCACTGGGTGCCACAGAACCATGCAGCACGGGGCAGGGAATTTTGCTGTGACCTGGCTGAATTTGTGGCACTGTTTTTCTTGCCGTTGCCATGGGCCGTGTTTGCTCACTTGTCTTGGCTCATCTTATCTCTCTTGCTGAGAGATAATTGGGAGCAGCAGATTGAGGGTTAGTAGTTTAAAGGATTTCCCAGAAATTCCATCTCCTCTGACGCTGGAAAAATGGTGTTGTGTATTCAGGATGTAATTAGCCCCGTGCACAGTGCCCTAGGTGGGAAATGGGCACTGTATAAGCCTGGGATGTGCCCTCCAGTGCAGGGCAGAATTTACCTGTGCTGAAGACATCCCAGAATCACACAGTATTTTGAGCTGGAAGGGACCCACAAGAATCATTGAGTCCATCCTGGTAAGTATCCTGCTGGATACTTATGTACAGACAGCCACATAGCTTTTTCCCAAGTTCACTAGTCAGATGAAAGACACAATTTTACCCCCTCTTGGCTCCTTTGTCTTCCAGCTCTAACCATACTTTGCAAGTTTGAGTGCTGTCCAAAAGTATTTCTAAGTGGAACAAAAATAAACATGCTTTTAAATATTTGATGTTGATACTTTAAGGGAGATTGACACATTTTGAAGAGGAAAGCAGCCTACAACACCTAAATTAAAAATAAATATTTATGTTCACATTTGTTCATCAGCTTTCCAAAATGTAAAAATATGTTTCATGTTGTTTTAAATAATGAAATGTGAAACAAATGAAAGATAAACTTTCTACAAGCTGAAAAGAAGTAAGAAGACAAAGGCTTTGTTTATAGCTTAGATTTCAACAGTGCCCTTTGACAACCAATACAAATCTTAATTACAAATGGAATTATACATGTAAGAACTGCTCAAAACAAAGGAGTGTTTTTTTTTCTCTTTCTGGTTTTCTTTGTGATAGTTTTAATTAGCTGCAACTCTTTGAACACTCATAGTCCTTGACTGCTCCTCAGACACTGATGGAAGCTGTTAACTTCAAATGGCATCTGTAGGACTGCAGAAGTCTGTGTTTTCCTCTGAACAGTGTGCACCCCATTGCTAAATTTATTCTTCGATATATCAGGATTCTGCATACATTCCACTTAATTGAGAAGCGAGCATTGTCCAGTAGCATTCCAGTGATTGACATTGGGACACAATAAATTGGATTAATAGGCTGCAGCACCCTACCCACACTGGCAGAACTTTAAAGGACTTCTCTAGTAAAGTAGGCAGCAACAGGGCAAATGTTTTGAAAATCAGCCCAGCTGAATTATATGGAAAAACAATCATTAGAAATAATGGCCAGCCCATACATGGCATCTTCCACGTGTTAATCAGGAACCTGCCTTCGAAACAAATGGAGAGTGAAAAGGGAAAGTCAATTTGTGTCTTCCCAGCTTAACCTAATGTTTGTTTTTTTCTCAATTCCCTGTGGCCAACCATTTAAAAGAAAGTCCCTACCAGATATGGAATTAGAGAATTCTCTTCCATCCCAATGGAACAGTCTGATCCATGGGGAGAAGCCCCAGTCCTGCATCAGGATCCAGGCTTGCAGTGGGAAGAGAGGAGGGTGCCCTGAACCTGTGGGATCCATTAAGGGCAAGAGAATCCCCCTGACAGAGCGTCCTTGCCACAGTCTCTGAGACTGGGGGTTGAGGTGTCACAGCCAGATTTAGGTTTGTAATAAAAGCTGTCATTTCAATCTAGTCCTGAGGGGAAGAGAAAGTTTGTGCCTGGGATCTGTGACTCACTGTGCTTGGCAGCACTGCAGCCTTCATTCATCAGAGCCATGTGCTGCCCCTGCCTGCACGTCCTCCCGTGGGGCTGGAGACAGGGGCTGTTTGGGACACAAGGGCATCTGCTGACTTCACAGGTTCAGGACATAAAGCCTGATATGTTTTAGAGTTGGGAGGGAGGGGTGGAATATTTTTGATGCCTTCCCCCACTGTGGAAAGTGTATTAGTGTGGAATGGTGGGGAAATGCCTCAGAGAAACGTTGCAATATGAGCTAGTGGGTTTTTTTTAAAATTCAGCTTGTTTCAATAAGGAAAAACGAAAAATCACTCATTATTGGTCATTATTACAAATGGATTAGAACTGCTCCATTTTGCTTTTAAGTTTTTATTAAACATAAGCTGTGCCACAGAAATTAAGTGAAGTGACATGGAATACAGAGCCTAATCACTGGAGCATGACCTGGTCTTTCAGAGATATTGATCACAGACTCATAGAATGGTTTGGGTTAAAAAGGACCTTAAACAGCATCCAGCTCATTTCCTGCCTTTGAAATCTAAAAAAATAAAAATAATAATTAGAATTTTATAGCTATTTATTAAAATTTTTTTAACTATCAGTTAGACTATCAGATGTTTGTTAACTGCTGGATATATTGCAGTGGCTTATATCCAGGGTTTAGCAACCCTAGCAGTATAGGAAACACAGAGAGAAAAGGAGACAGTCTTTTTCAAATTTAATTTGTATGCACTTGGTTCCTCAAGGTCTTCACAAGAGAAATATCCAGTAAAGCAAAAGAGAGTATTTGTGATAAATTGGATAAATGTATATACGTCCACTAAAAAGAAAACATTCAGAATTTCCTTCTGAATAGAGTAAAACTGTTGAAGTAATAACACATACTCCTTTTGTTACTCTTATTATTATTATTGGATTTTTTTCAAATTAGTAGAAAAAATATTCTGTTTTAAAAAATAAATATCTGTGTCTGTAAAAATATATACTGGAAATGATCCTCATCTCATTTAAAGTAGTACAGCTTGCATTCTTTAACTAGATGATGGCTGATTTTTACCACTTAGGTATGTTTATTTTTAAGATCCTTATTTTTAAAACCTGTTGAAGAGATACGACCCTGCCCCTTAACATCAACAGGACCAGGCTTTTGCATGCTATGATCTCTAAGATTTTCAAGTTTTTGCCACTGTAAATGTCTTGAGTTTTTCCTTCCTGTTAAAGCAAAGAACCGTGGGATTGCAATTCCAGTGGATTTGGACAGCCAGGTGAACACCTTATTCATGAAGAGTCACTCCAACATGGTGCAGAGGGCAGCCATGGGGTGGAGGATGTCAGCCCGCAGTGGACCTCGCTTCAAAGAAGCTCTTGGTGGGCCTGCCTGGGATTACAGGAATATCATAGAGAAACTACAGGTACAGAAACAGCACTGGCTTGGGCAGCAGTGGGACTGCAGTTATCTCACACGTGCCAGGTGTGGAAAACACCAGAGACAGACCCAGTGTATTTTTAGTGATGGATGAGAGAAGCCACTGCACTTTTGTGTGGGGGTGGCTGAAGTCTCAGCTCTTCAAGATCAGTATTTGGCTCCTACAGAAGTCAGAGAGGGGTAGGAGGTACCACAGAATGAGCTGAGCTAGAAGGGTCCCACAAGGATCCTTGAGTCCAACTCCTGGCCCAGCACAGATACCCCAACAGTCCCACCCTGTTCCTGAGAGTGTTGTCCAAACACTCTTGGAGCTCTGGCAGCCTTGGGGCTGTGACCATTCCCTGGTGTCTGTTTAGTGCCCAGCACCCTCTGGGGGGGAAGAACCTTTCCCTGATATCCACCCTAACCCTGCCCTGACACAGCTCCAGCCATTCCCTGGGTCCTGTCCCTGGTCACACAGAGCAGAGATCAGAGCCTGTCCCTGCTCCTCCCCTTATGATGAAGCTGCAGAACTGCTGTGAGCTCTGACCTCACTCTGCTCTTCTCCAGCTGAACAGATCAAGTGCCCTCAGCTGCTCCTTGTGTGGCCTCACCTGCAGGCCCTTCACCATCTCCATGTCCCTCCTTTGGACACTTGTATTGTCATGCCCAAACCTGCACTCAATATTCAAGTTGTGGTCTCCTCAAAGCGCCCCACAGAGCAGCATCTCCTTTCTGCCTTTTTCACAGAATCACAGAATAATTTTTATGGCCACATGTCCTGTTCTAGCTGCAGAGGAGATACAGAGGAGGTTTTAGGTCATGTTTGTGTCACTGGAGATTGCCATGAGATGGAGATCACCTTGTGCATGTAGAGCCTAAACAGCACCAGGGTTTTATGACCTGAGAAAACAGCAGGACCCAGACAAATGCAGGAGCCCTAAACACCAAGGACACAACACCTGAGGCGACACATTAACTGTGTGTGATGAGCATTGTTTTTCCAGCACACCACCATTCTGACTGTTGCTACAGGTTTTGTGAGCCCTACTGCAGAGGAGAAATTTGAAAGAGAGTAACAATGGGCACCTTCTCCCCCTTGCCCTGTGTGAAGAGTGTCATGAAGAAAGGCTTGAAATGGCTTTACAGCCACCTGGGTTGCCCAGGGCTCTTGCAGGGCTCATCACACTGGATCAAGCAGTGCATTACACCAAGCTGTGAGACTCCACCGTGCTGTTTTTGTAGTTCTCTTGCACTTATGGATGTTCTCCTGTCTTCCCCAGGACGTGGTGTCCTCCTTGGAGCAGCAGTTCACGCCCATGATGCAAGCTGAATTCTCAGTGCTGGTTGATGTGCTGCACAGCCCAGAGCTCCTGTTCCCTGAGGGCAGCGATGCCAGAATAAGATGTGGTGCTTTCATGTCCAAGTAAGTGGTATGCAGAAGGGCCTCTTGTTCTGGTTTGAAAGACAGGCATTTGTTAAGAAAGGCAGGAGCCTCTCTTGAAATGAAAAATGTAAACCCTTTCTCTCTAAATTGTTATAACTTTGAAAATAAGGAGCTCTCAGGCAGAGATAGGGGAATAGGAATAACAGTTCTTTACTAGGAAAAAAATTAAAATAAAAATACAGTCATTAAAAAAAACCCCCACAAAACAACAAAACCCAAAACACTGACAGAGTCAGAATACAACCTGACACCCCATCAGTCAGTCAGGGTGTTGGTAGCAGTCCCATTAAATGGTGGCTGCATCCTCCTGCAGTGACAGATGTGGTTCTGTTGAAGCAGTGCTCCTGTAGAAGGTGCAGTTTTCCTCCAAAGGTCCAGTGATGATATGGGAAGGTCTGGTTTTAATCTGGAATCCAGTGGGAAAAGGCTGCTCTGATGTTCCAAATCTCAGTTTTTATCTAGGTAGGAAATGCTTGGCTCCTCCCCCTGGGTGGAGCATCTCCCAGTGGGATGATGGAATTTTATCAGTCATGCACTGGGACTCAATGGCCCATTAACAGGAGCTCTCTCCTGGAGACAAAGATCCCTGCCCCACCTGGTTTCAGCAGATGGTGATAGAACACACACTTTTGTTTACATCCTGCTTTGCAAGCCAAAGCACCTGTTTGATTCCTTAGGAAAGATGGCAGGGTTTTAGCATTTTCAACAGTACCTACCTCTGGTTTTCAGCAGAGATTTAAGCATGCAAGTGTCCAAGTTCACTGTTGAAAGCTTAAAGTGAGGTCTTTTACTCCATATTTTATATTTCTCAGCAATGTTTTTTTGTCTGGAGAGCACAGAGAGAGTGAGGTTGCTTGCCTTACCTCCTAGATATGAGATGTTAGTGGTTTGTTAAAATTGTGGCAGGCTCAACCTACTTCTGTTTTCTCAATGGGCTACTTTTGCTATTACATTTCACGAATTCTACAACAGAAACTTAGATTTTCCATAGCAGAATTTTCAAGAATTCATAATGAAGCAGTGGGCTGCTCAAGGCTTGTGGGTTTTTTGTTGGATTTTTTTTTTTGTTACAGCAAATCGATATTTTTATTTTAAACTGTCAACAGCTCTTTGAAAATACATTTCACTGGGACCCCTATCTGGTCTTGAATTATTAGATGTTTTATTTGCAGTCTGTGCCTTGGAATAGAGTCTTGCAAATTTTTTATTAGTCCTCAAGTGAGATGCCCTCCCCGCCCTTGAGAAACTATAATTTAAACAGAGATAACTTGGGGGAAATGAATGCATTTGGCAGCTCTCTTGATTCCTTGGTTATTTGCATATTCTGCAGAGGTAGCATTATAACAATATACTTTATATGTTTGGAAAATTTTTTTTAAGAAAATTATATTTTGAGATTATTCCATCCCATGTCCTCTATCTAAACTCTTGTTTGAAGCCAGCATCAAAATGCAGAAAAAAAACAAACCCCAAACCTGTCCAAGGCCTTCAGATTTCCTCCCTTTCTATTTTCACAAACATTTCTCCAGCAATGTGTGAACCAGTGCAAGGACCTGTGCACAGATCTGTTCTGCACAAAGACAGAAAGGCTGCTTCTGGTATTGGCTTCAGCTGACTGAAATCCAAACTCCTGTCACAGTCATAGCTGGAGACAGAAATGGACCTTGTTTTCTGGCTTGTCAAGTGGTTGTGTAAATGTAAACAGCAATTATGTTTCATCCAAATGTCTGTATTTCTGAATACTTCCATGTAAGGTTTTTTGGAAATCCTTTTGGCTGAATACCATTTGCTAATTATGTCATAAATATATTATAACCATCATAGAAGTTGGAAGGTGTAAAGGTTGTAATTTGCAAGATGCATGATGAACACTGGTTACCTTAAAATAATGTTAAAATAAGTTACCTTTAAATAAATAAAGGATTAAATAGCAAGTCTGCATCTCACAAAAAGTGGATGTAGAATTCTGCCTTCTGTATGGGCAGTAAGATATGCAAATTGACACAAAAATCTCCCAACACCTTGAAAGTCCCATATCCTTTTAAATTATGATTTCTCTTGACCACTTTTATTTCCTTTCCTTGAGGAAAAATATAGTGATGCGCAATTTTTACCTAAAGAAATTGTAGTATGGCTTAGCAACAATGTGCAATGCTCTAAGTTTTAATATTTTACTTTCAGGTTGATTAATCACACAAAGAAGCTAATGGAGAAAGAAGAAAAGCTCTGCATTAAAATCCTTCAAACTTTACGAGAAATGCTTGACAAGAAAACCAACTTTGCAGAAGAGGTACTGCTACCACTTTGATATTAAATATAGAACTAAGAGCACGGTGTTAATAACAGAATCTGACAAGATTTCAATTTTGTGCATGTTTTAGAGATAACCTGGTGTCTTAGGAACAGTGTGGTAAGGTTGGAAGTTGGTTTGGCACAAAAGAAACTCTGCCTTACATAGTTTTGTGTGAGGGACTTTATAAGAGTCAAGGCAAGCACGGTGAAATGTTTAGCAGTAGCAAGTATTACTATGTATAATTATTATATATATATTGGATATTCTCTATTTCTGGAGATTAGTCTTCATTTGTCACACCTGACTTTACCATAAAATCAGTGGAAATATAGGGATTTTTAATTGCAATTGTACAGCTTTTCCCTCCTGCCTGTGGTGACAGACTTTTGTACTCCACGCGCTTTTTAATGCTCGCAAATGTGTGAAAGGAAATCTGCAATGTTTAAGCAGAGCTGCCAGTTTTGGGAAGAAGTGACATAGTCTGTACTCTGTAAGTGTCTAATTATTTCTTGCATTCCTCTCTCCCCTCATTGCCCAGTTTTCTCTTGCAAAACCAAGTCTTTCAAATGCCTCTTTCATTTTGCCTGTTCCTTTGGCTATCAGTAGGCAGGTTCAGATGTAGATGTCAGCTGTCCCTGTTCTTTCTGAGCCTGATCCCAGTCTTTTGTGTAGTTTCCTCTTATCCATATTTCTGGGTATTCCCCAAATCCTTTCAGCATTATTCACTCTTAAATATGAATCATGGAGCTATCATCTGATCTCTCAGTGCTGACATCAGACCTGCTTTTTGCAAAAATAACCAGTTTAAGCAGAGGAAACCAACCCCATCTTCACCTCCTCCTCAAAGAAAACTGTGGTTAGGCCTGGGCAGACAAATTCTTTTTTAATGCCATAAAAAGAATTTCACAGGGGAAGCAGATATTTTTTATTATTGTTCATATTTATTCTAGTAGCATTCTGGGTGCATAATACCACAGGGAAAAAAATAATTTGCTTTTGTAAATGACCTCTGCCAAACCTCTCCAAAAAAATAGACCCACCATAAGTCAACCTCATCTCAGGACTACAAGGGAGGAAAAAAGGCAACACTTTTAATGTAGGACTTGAAACAAGCAAGATTTGCTTGTTTTAATTGCTCCTTGTACCCTGTTGTGGATGCTGATAAAGGGAGACAGAGTTAAGGGAGGGAATTCCCATCAGAGGGAGTGTGTTCCATCGGTCTGTAAGGGCTCTGCTTTTCAGGAGTGGGTAAAGGAGGTGTATTCTCAAATCCCTCATGTGACCTCCACCATCTTGAGGGTACATGGTGGGTGGAGAAGCTCTTTCTAAACAGAATTTCCTCTGGAGTGGCATTGGTTTTACACTGAGGAATGTGATGAATCAGTGCAAACAAATATGTGAATAAACAAGCTCGGATATGCTTTGCAAGAGCTTCTCTGGCTCACTACTCTTATGAGTCATTGTTCAATGCCATGGACTTCAGAACAGTAAAAATAGCACAATGAATAACCTCGTGTGCGTGTTTCCCATCTTTTTTTTGAGCTGTGATCTCACTGCCTGCAAAGTTATTCAATTATGGTATGCAGATATTAAAAAAAAAATAAAAATAGTAGTAGATACATAATGGTCATAACCAGAACAAAGCTACAGAAGGATGTGGGACATTTTGACAAGAAGCCTGAGTTTGCTAATCAGCCATCAAACTGTATTTTCTGTGATAAATCTGACAGGAAGAGTAAACCTCCAGTTTCTTCAGGCTTTCCCACAGTGAGAAAGGTTGAAATAGTGAAATAAAATCTCTTCCTCTCTTTTACCACTGAGCACCTTCTACTGTCTTTATCCTTCATTTGACCACTGGAAGGAAGGCTATGTCATTTGCTGAAGGAACAAGAGGCAAAATAGGAGTAGGGGCTTATTTCACTGATTTTTATACCTATTCCTGCCTCCACTATGTCACGTCTATTGCTGCACCTCCCCTTGGTGCTGAGTTTCAGGTCTCTGGTGCTCTCCTGGCTCCACATCCTTGGATTTCCTTACAGTCAGCCTCTGAGGCAGCACTGACTTGTGCCTTGTGTTGCTTAGCACCACAGCATCTAATCGTGCTGGGAATCAAAGTTTAATTTCAGAAGTTTGATTTAAGGTATATAAACGATATATAAAACCTCCTGGCCATTGATTGGCTTTCATAAGTAATTGTGGGTGATTATTGCAATCTCCTGGGAGTTCTGCATTGAGTCCTAGCCCTGTTTGTATTGATTAGGTCACTAACTGGAGTGAAGCCTGATCTACAGCCCCTCTCTTCCAGAACAGCATTAAAACATTTGGGGAAAGCAGTGTGTGGAGGGAGCTCACATTGCCTCTGTTCAGAGAGCTACTGTAGTATCTAAATGTATTTATCTGAAGCTTGGTTCAGACTAACTATTTGAGAGAAAAAGCAGGAGAGACAGAAAGGACTGTGCTTGGACTAGATCTGCCCCATCTATTTGTGTTTAGAATCACTGGCTGGTTTTATACCCATTTTGCAAAACCAGAAGAATCTTGGACTGGGATTTTTTTATTTATTTAGGCATACCTTTTTGTGTTTCGCCATAGTGCTTGATATCAATTTAATTTCTGTGTGAATGTTGCCTCTAGACCTGTTAATACACCTCAGTTTGAATCTGAGTAACATTTCCAAAAGCACCTGAGACATGGAGACCAATTGTGCTCACTTTGCACAATTGGAGCAGTTTAGAATCTTAGCATTACCTTGCTGCCCTGCTTAAAATGTCTGTCCATACAACAGAGCTGGTGGGCCAGGAAGGGTGGTGGTCCAACAGCTTCAAAGAGTTTTCAGAAGCTTAAATTAAACTCTCCTCAGTGAATTGAATGGAGTTGTTGAATTCTTGACCTAATGGTGCTCATCTGGTGACTTGGCTGCTGGCATGGCAATGATTTGGGTATGGACAGCCTTCTGATTTCCCAACTGTTCATAAATCAGGTCAGCACCTCTGGGGGAAAAATTATCCTCTCTGCTACCATGTATATATGACATCTGATCAGATGTGCTGATGGATGATGGGCATTACAGAACATGGCAGAATCCAGGCCCATGTGCCTCTCCCTAAGGCAGCTCCACTACAGTAAATGAATGGAACCCTGCAGGAAGGGGTGCCTCTGCTGCAGAGCACACACTTTATACTTTTTCTTCCTCTTTTAGGTGTTGAACTTCAGTATAAATAATTAAAAACTGCATTTTTAAGTGTCAGTAGAACAAAGACTCTGTAAGCTGCTTAATTGTCAAAAATAAGTAGTTGCACATTTTTGCCTTTTTTGGAAAAACTCATGAAAAATGCTGGTTTTCTCTTAGACATTTGCACTAGTTCATGATTTTAAATCATGGAAGGAGCTTTGTGGCCTTTTGTTTTGCAGAGTTAATGTTTCTGCATTCAGCTTTAGATATGAAATGTAAGCTGTCCTCCCCTTTGTTTGCAGGAACACCACCAAATACACACGTGTAAAAAACCAGTACAGCTTTGGTGGAAATACAAATGTATTTTATTCCTGTAAGGTGTGATCTCAGATATGGCCACTGCTGCCTCTTGGTCATTTTGTGCCAGAAGAACTGAATCTTTTCACGTGGAGCTGCTGACAAAACTCCAGTGCATTTGTCAAAAGCAATAGTGCCAGTTTATTATTGTATTATTGTATTGATCTACCAGTCAAGCTGAAGCCAGTGGGAGCTGCAGGTCTTTTTCTGCTGGGGTACATGGCCTCAATGGGTTTTAGAAGCCAGGAGATTTTTTTGGGAGCCACTACAGTGTCCCAGCATTGCAGCTCGTTGAATCACAGACATTCTCAACTTAAACTGCATTCTATTCTATAGCCTCATCTTTTCAAGATGATTTGACTTATTTGCATGTGCAAATTAGGCAGCATTCAGATAAACAGCATTTGTAGGTTAAAAAAAAAAGAGGAGAAAAAAGAGAAAAATTCTGAAAATGTGTTGCTTGCTGAATGTATCATACCTCAAAAGAACGGTTATTTTAAATGGGAGAGTGGGATCCAAATTCCTTTATTTGTGTTACTATTCACATTTTGTGTTAGCGGCACTGCAGACATTTTGAAGAATTACATTTAATTTTTCCCTCTTTCTGCTGTCAGTTTTATTTGTACTGATGTATAAAAATACCTGTGCACTGGCCTGTTTTTCCTGCTGTCAACAGGCCATTCTCCTCACTAAGCTCAGTGTGCCTGTGAGGTGATAGAGGGTCAGAAGCACCAAAGGAGAACATGTACACTCAGTGCTGTTTGTACTGAATTTTTTAAAAAATCCCTTACCTATTTTAGCTGATAAATGACACTTTTGCAGGATCCTGCATTAAAAACTCACTCCTTAGGAAACCAGTTCACAGGGAGGGACTGGAGGTGCAGGGAGGAAGAATGTTTGGTTATCTCCAGCAGTGTCAGTCTGGTTGTGAGCAGCACTTCTGGTATGGTCAAAAAACTGCTGTTGTGTCTTTGTCATGGGAGCTAAATGATGAGTGAAAACTCAGACACAAGTGGGACAAACCCCTCGGTCTTTGAGATGCTTGGTGTGAAGGTGGTGATCAGCTGCAGAACCAAAGCCTCCAGGAATTCGTTGCAGCAGAGGATTCAAGCTTTGCTATTGCCCTGAATCCTCTCAGCCAGTAGTTGCAGTGGCAGGAGCACCAGAGCTTTCAGATATGCAAGACTAAACACTGGATGTGGTCAGAACCTTAAAGTGTGGTAATTTCTCATTAGACCCACGCACTGACATTTTACAAATGAGAGAAAACCTACAGAAAAACAAATGAGCAGAGTTTCACTTTCCTCCCTCTAGGCTTCAAGCTGGGATAATTAAGCAAAGGGATACCAGGAGGCATGTGATGGTGTTGTTTGTTCTAGCCAGGTGTTGTCAGCCACAGCACTCAGAGCCTCGGGCCATCAGCCACTGTTGTGTTGTTATTGCTGCACATTTCTGGGGCTGTGACAGGCAGCATCAAACAGAATATTCTCAATTAGTATCTCATCTTTGGGGTACCCCTTATCCCTCCTGTGATGTGCATTGTTCTGGATGAAGGACAATGCTGCTGGACAGCCCCCAGATATTCTGCTGAATTTTCGATCACTTGCATTTGTTGCCGATGCAAAAACCTGTGAGAACTTGGTATATGAAAAACATGACTAAAAATATTTTTAAGGGGATTTTTTTTTTCTGTAAGTAACAGGCCCTAGGGATTTGAACCAGAGTGTATTGCTCTGGTTGAGCTGGACAAGAACTTTAAACTCAAAGTCGTGTATCAAGGACAGTAATTGAGGAGACAGCCCTCCTGACACCCTACAAAGTGCAGGTCCTGATCTAGTGAAAGTCAGGAGCAATTTAATCTGCTGCAGGGGCAGTGAGCACAGGCCTAACTACACTGCAATCATTATTTTGCCCTCTCTTTAATATGCATAATTGTTAACTCACCACGATGCAAATAAAGTGTCTCCAGACACCTAAAGGTACTTCTGTCTCAGGTGATAGTTCAGTCAGCAGTGGTGTTCACTAATCTTTGGTACTTACTCTTTTTTGTTTCAAAACCTTGGTTATTTTTCCTTTGCTTGTTTGTTCTTCAAGTCACAAACAAATCTAATGGCAGAATGCCCAGGCTATAAAAACACATGGTTGTTAACACATTTAATCCAAAAGATTGTAGTCTCTCAGCAGCTCCAATTTATCAAATTTTAAGAATATGGTACGTTGTTAACCAGTTTTCTTTCAGAAAATTTAAGCCCCAAATCGTGATTGATAAATTATTTTGGAGCTTGTATCATCTGCCCTTCTCACATATATCATCTCTTCTCTAAAGGACCATCTGATGCTGTAAAGTATTTTTTTGTAGCTACTGATTTAAACAGCATCAGCCAAACCAATAAAACTGGAGTATCTTGTTCCTTGCTCTGAACTTCAAATGACTGATTTCTGCTCTGGAATTCCCCCTTTACACAGTGTATGGGACATAGGGGGTTTGCCTTTCTTATTTCACATGAACTCCTTCCTAGGGATGTGATCTTAAGAAAAGCAAGCCAGCAAGAAAATCTTAACTGCCTGCAAACTATATGACATCCTTCTCTATTGATATTGCTATTTGTTAAAAACAAATGAAAACGAGTGCAAGAGAAGAGAGCTGTTTAATAAATTAAACTGTTAGAGCTCTGAGGATGATTCACTTTACTCAGGTAGAATATGGAGCTGATCAGGGTCCTTTGTGTGAACAACAGCAACCAGATTTTCTTTTGTTGTTTTGAATACAGGTGAGATTAATTTCACTAAAGACTTCAGTACATCTAGAAGTCAAATTCCATGCTCACTATAGCTCTTTGAATCAAATTCTAATCATGAAGACAACAGGATCAAGGTTTTCTCCCTCACTTGTTTTTTATTTCTGTATTTTAATTTATGAATAAAGCAGATTTTTAGGAATTTAGTGGGTGGTTCTAGCAGATCCTAGATTGGCAAGGGACTAGGTAAATGACTAAAAATATGTTGTAAGCTAATATGTAAAATGAGTCAACAGTGTTATCATATGGTTCATGTCTCCAGGTGTGTGCAGTTTTGTGTGAGGATAGATTCATGTGAATAAATAAAAATATTTATTTTAGGTTATTCATTCCTATTCTTTCTCTTTTTCTTTTACCTCCATGGTGGAGTTATATTAGAAGATAAATACGAGAATGTTCATTCAGTGTCTGAGCATATGGTTTTGTTTTTACCAGAGTAGATAGTCTTGTTGAGAATGATATGTGTTAATGCTCTCAGAGTTACTTAACAGGAGGAAGAATATAATTCCCATGGCCACCCTAATTTTAGTGATTGGTAGTTGTTCAAAGTGCCCAGCTGACATCCCAAGGAGCCTTTGGGATAATTTGCAGAGCAGGAGCAGTTGGCATTGGTGCCACAGGGGTTTTCCATAACCCTGGGAGCAGCTACACTGAGGTGGGAAGGGAGTTCAGAATGCGAGAAACAAATTGCAGGCACCCGGAAGTTTGGGATAGTTGCAAGGTTTTTTGGGGAGTTAGGAGAGTAAAACTGCATAAAGCTTTTTCCTGACTATGATTCTGGAAGATGTTTCTCCCCACACGTTTCCCACTCTCTTTTCAGAATTAATTCCTATATGAAAAGACCACATTTCTGAGCAGTTTCAGTACCACTGCCAGGTAATGGTTATAATTCTTACTGGGAAGCACAGAGAGTGCTGCAGTATCGCAGAGACCACAGTGTGGCAACTGTGGACTTTTCAGAAACATCTCCTGTCTGTGGGAGCAGGTCAGCTGCTGCTGCTGCTGCACAGCTCAATTCCCACAGCAGTCAAATGTCTGCAGCAGTCGTGGAGGGGGCGAGAGAAAATGTCTCCTTTGGTTTTGAATTTCCTTGGAAGGGGAAAAGGGTTCTTTTGTTTTCTGGGTGGATTTGGTTTTTTTTTGGTTGTTTTTTTGTTGTTGTTGTTGTTGCTGTTGTTGTTGTTGACTGTCACAAATTTGCTGCTGGTTTATTTAATATGTTTGAGCAACAACCCTGTTTGTACTTTGCAGTCGCACCAGAGATAGCAGTGAGCAGAATTCAATGCCTTGTATTAAGGATGGCCAATGAATATTTATGATAGACCTAGGGAGCCAGTAATAAAAATGAAATCGGCATGATGCCACTAGATCCAAATCTTTGATCTCTGTTTTAAGAGAAAATACAATAAAGCAGGGGATAATGGACTCATTATAATGGAATGGTTAGTTATGGTTACTTAGGGCAGTGTGAATAGGTGGCATTACATAAACTGCTCTAGTCCAAGATTTACGATCCAGAAATGTGTTTCAGGCACTGAGTTTCTACAGAAAACATCAGTTTATGATATTGTTTTGGTTTA
Organism: Acridotheres tristis; assembly: GCA_037013685.1. Classification (NCBI taxonomy): domain Eukaryota; kingdom Metazoa; phylum Chordata; class Aves; order Passeriformes; family Sturnidae; genus Acridotheres; species Acridotheres tristis. The sequence goes on from CM072885.1 coordinate 65,444,411, forward strand.
GTCAGTCCAAGCACAAAGAATTAAAGATACATCCCTTCCAGATACCAGGATGGGGGATGCTCTTGCCTTACTAGGGCCAGCAAAAGCACTAAAGAACCAGCAAGGCTCTTCTACTCAACCTCTTTCTGTGCTTCTGCTCCTCATCTATCACCCTGTGAGCAGGTAGAGGGAGGGCAGGGCATTGCAGAGGGGCAGAAATGAGATTCCACTCCCTGCCCAGGCTGTCTTACCAGATCCCAGGTGTGAGGGGACACTTGGGGCTCAGGAGAGAGGGGACAGCTGCTGGTTTGGCATCACCAGGAGCACGCAGGGGAGGTGGCTGGAGATGTGTGCCACAGCTGGATGCACCCACCTCCACCAGGAGCAGGGAGAATCTTCTCCTGCAGAGTGCTGAGACAGCTCCTGGGAAGCCTAATGAAGGAGCTGGTATTTGACAGGGACAGGGAGCAGGAGTGAGTGAGCTATTTTTCTTTTTAATGGTTGCAATTACTTGTTTAACACCCCTGCCACACCAAGCAAGACGCAGAGGAGGGCTGATCCCAGGCTGCAGATGAAAGCTGATCCTGAGGTCTCTGTCTAGCCAGGCAGGAGGAGGAGATGGAAACTCACTGTTTTCAGATTTGTTTCAAACTGATGTAATTTCTAAGGGACTTCATCACTAATGACATCTGGCAAAGGATTAGTCTGTAATGTGGCCCATCTCCCCCTTCTCCCCCTTTTCAAGAAAAAGAAAATATATGCTATACTGAACTTCGGAAAACAGCTATTAAGCAACCACAGTAACTGCTTCTGATAGGATTTTTTTTTTTTTTTTTGGTCTGATGAGGATTTTACCCAGCATGTTTGGCCTTGGAGGAGTGCCTGGATGGTATTGCCAGCTGGAATTGTCAGAGCTGCTTTGTCTTCTGTCCCAGGAAAACAGAAGCCTGGCGGGCAGTCACTCTCGCTCTTATTTCATATCCCTGCTTAGTCAGAGTTGCCAGCCCCAAGCACTGAAAACCCTGAGTCAGGCCACAAACAAATCACGAGATTTGGCTTGAAAATCATGAGATTTTTTAATTACAAATAGTTTATTTGGGATTTCTCTGAGTCTTTAGAGCATCTGTTCTTCCAATTTTACTGTACAAATCCCAGAGTTTGAAGTATGCTTTGTTGAATTACGCATGTGTTTATTTACTGAAATAAAAGCCAGGTTCATTTATGGTTATCTGACCTCTGGAGTTCATGGGGAAAAGAGCAGAGTACTCCCATGATGGGGATCCTTTCTGCTGCCAGGGGTGCCAGTGAGAGGCAGTGCTGGCCCTCAGCTGGAGACAGGGAAATGTGCTCAGCAGGGTGGGACTGGTGTTGGCAACTCCAGGTACAGAGCTGTCACTGGGGGTTGGGGACAGGGCCTTGTCTCTCTGAAAATTCCTTCTGGCAGACTTGTCTAAAGCATTTTGTCCCCAATTACTGAGAGTTACACCAGCACAGTCTCCTTATATTCTTTTTCCCTGCAAGCTTTTTACCCTCCACTCCCCCCGCCACTTATTTTTTACTACTTTTCTCCTCTTTCTTGCAAAAATTTTGGTTTTTTTGACTCCTTAGCTGTCTACAATAGATTTGTGTCCCATTAGCCCTCCATCTAGTAGGGCTGGATACCAGTCTGCCTGTCTGTGCTGCAAAAGAAATTTAGATAACCTTGACTCTCAGGTCTTTCAGTTTTAAGACTCTTTACTGCTTCCAGGGGAACAACAAGCTTCCCTTGAACCAGGTGTTTTCTCAGCTGTGACCAGTTAGAGGTTCCCAGCTCTAAGGTTCCTCCCAGGCTGCTCTACTGGGTGCAGTTCAGCATTTTAAGAAACCAAACTCTTCTAAATATACAAATATTTGACTGTGGCTCTCTAAAAATGAAAATCTTTGCATTTAAACAAATGCTGGAAGCCCTGCACATCGTTGGGAAGTTCTCCTTTTACAGTTTTTTCAAAGGGGCTAAAAAATGTTCTTGGAGAATAGACTGTGCAGCCTGAGTATTCTTAATTTTGCAAGGAGACCCACATGAACTAGGTTGCTTTTGTATGGCAGAGGATGTTAACAGTGGTAATTCACTGCTAGCAATAAAGTGTGGGCTGCTCAGTAAGTTCACCCAGGATGGCACAGAGGATTGTTCTGGTTATATGTCACAGTCTTTATTAAATTTGCCCTGGTTGTTGCTGGCACTTTGTTGTAGTCAGGATAATTCTCACAATAAAACCAACCATAAGGACTTAGGGCCATTTGAAAAATAGAAATTGAACCATTTCTTCTTTTCCTTCATATTTAAGTATTCTTACAGCAAATAACATCACGCCCAGAAAAACCTCCGATTTTATTGTTTGAGTTTGGATTTTTATTCTGTGTGGGGAAATCTTTTCATGAAGGAAAAAACCCAAACAACCCAAAACATCAGTCAGAGCAGCACGTTTAGGAGATTACTTGGGGTTGGGATGTGCTTAGACAGAAATGAGTAATTTGTACTGCAGAAATCTGGGTAAAGTGGTGCCTATTTGTGCCTGTGCAGGCCATCAGGTGAGAGCAGTGCTGGCTGTGTGTGGGCACAGGGCTGGGAGCTGAACTGGCTCCTCCTGGAGTCCCACCTGATGCTCAGCCAGGCTGCTGAGAAGGGTTTGCTGTCCCCAGTGTGGTCTGCAGGGAGCCACTTGACTTAGATGAAGCTGTTTATATAAAGATATTATTTCCCTACATGCAATACTGAAAGAGCTTGTTTTAACTCAGTAGCAAATTCTAGCACACTGGGTACTCTAAATGTAGGTCTTTTACTTCCCCTTAAAAAAAAAAATAGAAAAGTAAAAAAAAACCAAGAAGTCAACTATTTGATATATACTTTAATTCATCATGTATTTAACCTATTTTTAAAAATATAAACAATTTGAAACTAAAGAAACAATTCCTTTGTCTCTTTAAACTCCCTCTTTCCTATTTTTGCATATATTTTTTCCTTTTTCTCTATTTTTTTTCCTGATTTTTAGCTGAAGAAAGACACTATTTGAGAGCAGGAAAGGAAATGTTGCTGGAATAATGTTTTCTTTTGATCTACCCCACAGTTTATGACTTCTGTGTCTTAAGTTCAGTACTTTGATCACTATCTGTCTGTTTTGCTGCTAAGCCCTATGCAGTGTGATTTTGCTATTGAGCCAGCTGGGGCTCTGCCCCCTGCAAGAACCATGAGGTAGTAAAATCAGAGTAAATGAAAAGAGTTTTCTCAAGCCTCTTCTGTATGATTCTCAGCTCTTAATTTCACAGCTGAAAAGTGGCTGCTTTCTTGCCCCTGCCCATGCCGTGCCCGTCCAGCTCCATCTTCCAGCAGGGGCCTCCAGAGCCACAGGAGGTGGCAAAGCAGCACCAGGCAGCTGCAGCCCTGCACAAAGGGGCTCTTTCACACACGTTCCTGCTAGGAAAGCACATGTGCAGCTAAAACAAGTTCCACTGCCCATCTGACTTGAGCAACAGCCACCCTGGGGAAGCTGTCTTTTTTATTTTTTGGTTTTTTCCCCTGAGATTGGTCATCAGTTATATTGCCCTAATGCTTGTTTCTGACTTGGTGAGTGCTGTGTTGAGGCCCAGCACTTTGGTAATTCTAGATTTTTTTGTGGTGAGGAGGGTTGCTGAAGGACAAGGGAAGGGAACTGAGGTTCCCCCTGGCAGAGGCTACTGGAGCACAGCGTTGTGCACAGGGAGGTACCACCACCATGGGCACGTGTCAGTGCAGCACAGGGTACTTTGAAGCAGCACAAGCTCACTCCCATCTCGGGCTCCACTCCAGAGGACTGAGTGACTCACCTTGAGAGAAGGTCTCTCTGAAAGTGGAGGCAGGACTTTGCATATGACAGTGCAGAACCTCGCAGGTTGGCAGGGTGCCCATCTTCTCCTCCCTAAATCAAAGGAGTGTGCTCCTGGGCTTTGTAAATGAAAGATTTGTTGGGGGAAAAAATGGCATGAAGTCTTAAAAAAATTAATTTATTAAGCTTGGCTTACTGTGTAAATTCCTGTTCTGAAGTTGGCTTCTATTGGAAAAAAACATGCTTTTAGAAATTTGCTGAAATGTTGGCATACACAAAAGGAGCCGCTTCTGGAGCTGTACAGACTCCAGAGACTCTTCCTGCTGTGTTGGCCAACTTGATTTGCAATGCCTGTTCTCCTGAAGGAGGATTTCTGGGTCAAGGTGGCTCCAAAAATCTGCAACCCAAGGGGGTGATCCAACAAAAGACAAAGCAGAAGGACTTGTATGGAGCACCCTCCCTACAAAGGTGCCTGTGGCACACGGGCACTGCTGCCCAGCGTGGGTGGGGTGGCTGCCAGCTTCCAAGGAAGTGAGATGGATGTTGGTTAGGGACCTGGCCCATGTGTTAACCCCACACTCCTGTGCTCTGTGGCTGTCATACTCTTGCAAATGTGTGTATCTGTCATAGCTGTGGGATGTAAACCTGCACATGGTGACACTGGGAGGGACCCCCTTGCCTGGAGGAGGGCTTTGACACAGGACGTGTTTTATCCCCAACAGCCAGTACATACCCATTATCAAATACCACCTGCCTTGTTTGCAGAAAATCCCTCCAGGTGACACTGGAGGCTTTTCAAACCCACCTGGACGCGTTCCTTTGTCACCAAGGCAGGGGGGCTGGACTGGACGAGCTCCAGCCTTAACAACCCTGGGACTGTGTGAGCGACCAGTGTGGTGACCAGGCAGTGACAGGAGCGGCTGGTCCCCACACGTGCCAAGGAGGCTGATTTGGGTGAGAGCCCTGGGAGCGCAGCGCTGTCCGGGGGTGTCCCCGCGGTGTCCCCGCAATGTCCCGGGGCCGCTCCCGCGCTGTGCCGGGGGGATGCGGGCGAGTGCAAGGCTCCGGCTTCCCCCTTTAAAACCGGCCCCGTGCTGTAATCGCCTTTGGCCGGGCAGCGATTTAATGAGCTGTTTGGGCATGTGACCGCGGCGCATGTGAGCGGGGCCGCCGGGGGAGGCGCGGGCGCTGTTATGTAATGGGCGCAGTGTCTGGCTCCGTGCGGCGGCCCCGGGCCCGCGGGGAGCGCGGCCCCGCCGGGCACGAGCTGGGAAATGGCTCCCGAGCTTCCTGCGGGGCTGGATTTGCATGGAGCACACATCCCCTGCGCCGCCCGGGGAGCCGGGAGCCGCGCCTTATGTAAGGCGGCACAAGCGGGGCACAAGCGGAGCCCCCGCACCTTCCTTCCCCTCTGTCCCCGCTCCTTCTTTCCCCTCTGTCCCCGCTCCTTCTTTCCCCTCTGCCCCCGCACCTTCCTTCCCCTCTGTCCCCGCTCCTTCCTTCCCCTCTGTCCCCGCTCCTTCTTTCCCCTCTGTCCCCGCACCTTCCTTCCCCTCTGTCCCCGCTCCTTCCTTCCCCTCTGTCCCCGCTCCTTCTTTCCCCTCTGTCCCCGCTCCTTCCTTCCCCTCTGTCCCCGCTCCTTCTTTCCCCTCTGTCCCCACTCCTTCCTTCCCCTCTGTCCCCGCTCCTTCTTTCCCCTCTGTCCCCACCCCTTCCTTCCCCTCTGTCCCCGCTCCTTCTTTCCCCTCTGCCCCCGCCTCGCCACAAGGACCGGCGCTTTGTTTATTAACCTGCCCCTCTCCCGCTCTGCCGCCGCCTTCCGAAGAGGTGCCTCCCCGTGTTGGGGGATGCGGGATTTGGCAGAGGATGCTGGAGTGAGGGCACTGAGGTTTGGGCGTTCTGAGGAGTTCCCATGAAGTGTTTTGTGTGTGTGGCTCCCCGGTGGCATTGCGCGGGGGTGCCTGTGTGAAGCTGCCATCAACCTCTCACCTTTTATCCAATTCTCTGCTAAAAAAAAGAGAGAAGGTCCTGTGATTGTGGGGACAAAAAACCCCCACCAAATGTGGAGCATCTGGGGCAGCTTTAAATTTAAGCAATATTTTTTATTGATAACCAGCTGAGGAGCAAATTGACATAACAGAGCTGAAAGACAAAGAAGTGCTTCCCCCATCCCCACCCTGCAGCATTCACCATTTCTCCAAAGTACCATTTGAAATCGCATCCTCTTCCTCTGATGGAAGCTAATGTTCATTGTCTTGCCCTTGAAAAGAATAATAGTGCTGCCCAGGAGCTGTGAAGAAGCCAAACCCTCCGAAATTTTGAGCTGTATTAAATCTCCCCCACTTTCTAAGGGTCAGAATATACTGCTTACAGGCAGTCTGATTGTGTGGCAGTCAAAACATTCTCCTTTTAAACATTTCCCCTGCCAGCACTACAGTAAGAAAATAGCCATTTATAAAGCTGTGCTTGCAACAAACTCCAGTGCTGTTTGATAAGATCAGGTGTCCTGGTTGAGCATCTGGGGAATATTCAACAAATAATATCACTTTATATGATATGGATTCTATTATCCTGTATTTATTGTATTTCCAAGAGCAAGTTATTGTTGGACTTGTTTTTGTATTAATAAGCATCACAAAATGGTATTTTGTTTTGGTGGTTAAGAGACTTTTGTCTTCACTTCTGTTGCTTTTCCTCTGTTCTTTCACTTCACCTCTCTGTATACAGCAGACCCATGTTTAAATATACATTGTCATATATAGTTACATAACCCTGTCTTGAAAAGTGCTGAAAAATTATCTTTGGCTTTATCTTCTGAGTATTATTTAAAAGTAACAGGTTTTGTGTGTAATCTAGTACAGTCAAAAGACAGAGGAAAGCATGCTGCTGCTCCCAATAAGGATCGTTTTCCACAAATCAGAACAAAAATAATAGAAATTATACCCCAACAAATATCATATGCTGTGCTTTTGCTAGCCAGTGAGTCTTAAAACCAGAGAGTATAAGTGTGTTTGCTAATGAGTGGATACTGAGTTGATTTAATGAGTTGGTGATGCAGTTGGTGACTGCTCATTATCATCAGAGAATTTAACTTGCTGCAGCAACTCAGAAAATAAATGAGTACAGCTCAGGCTGGACTGTGTTGTGAGCAAAATGAGAAATTTTCCTCTCTGCAGCTTTAGCAGTCTTTGGTTTTTTCCTGCTTCATATCAGCCGTGCTGAGCTCTGTTTCAGGTCCTTTAACCATCCATTGCTGATCCTTCCAAGGATGGGTATGGGAGTGGTGCCAGACCCTGCCTCTCATGAGCAGAGGGAGTGCCCAGGCAGGTAAACAGATCCAGAGGTCTTGACAGCTGGAGATTAACAACAGGCTCCTCTCAGAATAAAGGGCCATTCTCCTCCCAAGGTGTGGAGAAGGAATATTAGGACGCTGGTTATCATCTAACAGACATTACAGGGGATAAAGGAGCTCCAAAGGTGTGGAAAGCTCTGACTACAGCTCGAGCAGGTCCGGTTGCTTATGAACAAAAGCATGCCAGGAGTCCTGCTGGATTCTGCCAGTGCCAAAACTGTTTGACTGGTTGAATGGAATTACCTTATTCAGGTACCACTTCTGGAAAGAAAACAGCAAAACTCTTCTCATTCTGTAGCCTACATTTTGTGGGGCTTCATTCCTTAAATACCAGTGTGCCCTCAGAGCTGTGGGTTACTAGATACTGTGGAAGCACAGCACATAAATAATGACATAATGGCATTTGTTTTATTTTGGAGTTGTTAGAAAATCAGTGTCCCCATAGGGTATAAATACAGTAGAAGAGGGGTTTTGTGTTTGGGCTTCAAGAAATAAGTTCTTTATCCTTAAAATATACAGTTTCAGAGAAAACTGATTATTTTTTTCCCTCCTTGGTGCAGAGTTTTAGAATCTGGTTCTAATTGCTCGGGCTTTGCTGCTATTCTGCTATTGCCTGTTTCTTACATGCTGCTGGAACTCAGAGATATATGCAGTGAAACTTTAAAACTGTGTTGAGTTTTGGAAATGTTCACCTGTTTAAAAAAAAAAAAAAAAAAAAGAGAAAGCCAGTCTACAGAGAGTTTTAAAAATAGCCCAAGTCCTCCTGGAATTCAATTACAGATGCCTGCCAGCTGCTTCCCCTGCCCGGGACACACATTTCTAGTTTCTCTGTTCCTCTGGATGTTCCTTGCAGGGGAACAGCCCGTGTGACATGACTGATGAACAGAGAGATTGGAGAGAGAGGTGCTGGGGTATGGCCCCCTGCCATCCTTCCATCCCACCTGCTGCTCGGGCTGTCCTTTCATAGTCACGATTTGAGCTGTGCGATTGTTGTACAATGTGGATGCCGGCTGTGCGGCCACTGCTGGGACTGGCACTTTATTCTCATGCTATGTGCAATGACTTTTTCAAAAGCTTTTTATTTAGCCCCTGTAGCACTGCGTCTTACAAAAAAAACACATTATAAGAATCCTGTCTTCTTGGATCTGTATTCTGTCTGAGTTCACAGGCACACATTATGTCCCCCATTTGCTAAAACACCAAAGTGCAGACCCTGAGCTAAACTGCAGGCTTCATTTCCCCTGGAAATATATGCAGATTGTAATAGATTTTCCCATAAGTGCCCATGCTGGATTCTCCCATAATATGGACCTTGCCCTTAAGGAATTGTTTCCAAACTTGTGGTGTAGGATCAAAATAAAAAAAAAAAATAAAAAAGCAAAACACCAAAACTCTGCTTGCTTATTAAATTACATGGACTGTCTTTTGTTGCGTATCATCTTTTTTTTTGGTCTGGTTGCAGATGATTCAGCTGTCCAGTTGCAGGAGAACATTTTCCAGCAACGTAGTTTGGATGTAATCCTCTTTCTGGTATTGTCCTGTTTTCCCCCCATAGGCTTTCTGTGTGTGCCCATCTGTGTGTGGCAGTGACAGGAGCTTTCCACCCAGTCTGGCTGTCTGCAGGATCTCACTGGTTCTGTGCTGCCTTGCTCTCTTGGGTATCGTTTGACTCTTTGATTGGGAAGAATATGGTTTGAGGGTTTGTGGCAGAAATTCATTTACTAATTCATAGGGCAGGGAAGTGGGGGAGGAGAGGAGAGGGAAGGGAAATAATTCTTTGGTACAGAACAACAATCCTCCAAGGACATAGTTACAGTATTTCTTGTTAAAGTACAACGTGTTTGTTTTCAAATCGTGTAGAAAATGCAGTGATTCTGTGGCTTAGGCTGTTGCCTACTTAGCACACAGCTATGCTGCAGATACAGCTGTTCTGAGTTGAGCAGTCCCTGCTTGATGTCTGGTGCCACTGATTTCACGAGACAATTCTTATTCACAGGTCTTCACATAATATGACATGGCTGCCTGAGAGCTGGAGACATGAACGCCTTGTTTGATTTGAGATTTCTCAGTGATTTTTAATTTTGGTGCAGAGATCCCAGTAGAACTGATTTTAATTAAGAACCTGATCCATAGCTCATAGATTTAATGATGGGGTGTGCCTGCTTATAGTGTGCAGTGCTGCCCTGCCTTAGGGATCTCTAGGCTAGCTCCAAATTAACCCATTTCATGAATTAGTTGCATGAGCAGAATTCTGCAGCTTCCCTTTCTGGTGCTGTCTTGTTTTGTTTCCTGAGGTTCCTCCCCATAGTGATGCATGGATGCACCCACAGCCTCTTATGAAGTGAGGTCAGATTTGGTGTTAAAATCAAGCAGTTCTTTGCTGTTTGATATGTAGATTTTTTTTTTCATCCTAAGATTTTAAGTTAGGCTAAAGGTCAATGCATCCAGCTTTTATTTTTAAAGGAGGCTGATACCTGTGTGATAAAAGTGACGAAGCTGATGTCTGAGAAGCAGAAGTGCACACAGCAAGTCACTGGAGCTGACAGATTTCAAAGGGATGTATGTAGCTGGTTGTGTAAGCCACTAGCTTGGATGGTTTGATGTAATGCTGTTTCCAGACACTGTGGGGATTGCATGTGCCAGTGCTGGGTGTTGCCAGACAGAAACCACAGCAATTCACCCTCAACATAATTACCACCTACAGCAAGGCTAGCAGCTTTTAAATGAGGAGGAGTGGGATTCTTTATCTAGGGAAACACCAAGGAGTTTATGTCTTTCTGTAAATCCACTTAATCTCTTCATTAGAAGGGCGAGGAATAGTGACAAACCTCAGCCAACATTGCATAATGAAGCGTTTTTTAAATACTCCCTTTGATATTAAACTGTAGCACAGGCAGAATCCAGAAAAATCAGGTAGCATTTCTTGCAGCTCATACAGCATTAGCAGCGGTTTTGGACATGCAGCACAGCTCTGTTACATGGGAGGCTTTAATGTGCATTTTGAGTACTTCGTTTCCCTCTCTCTGGATACTAAAATTAATGGTATTATAAGCATAGCTCTAGCCACTTACAAGCCTCTTTTGGATGCTTGGTTGCTTAAAATGCACAGCAATGTTGTTAGAGAAGAAAATGCCAAGTTAAAAAATTGTATTTAATTCTTTACTTCCTTTTCTTACCTACTTTGCTAATTCCTCTCAGTAACAGATTAAGAAACAAGTTGTCTTACAACTACTGAGATTGTTTGTGTGTGGATGTGGGGGGATTGTACCCTTCATGGAGTGCAGACATGCAGAAACAGATGCTTGGGATTTGGTTGTTTTGCTGTGCTGGTAGGAGTAAGAGATCAGGGGAAAGTAAGGTGGATTCCTTTGCACCTGATCCAAATCCCATTAAAGCCAGTAAAAAGATTTCTAATGTTATTAGAGTCATGATGGGATCACTCCAGCTGCACTTTCCTTTTTCCCTTGCTGCTAGCATTGCTTGCTCAGTGTTCCCAGTGGGATCAATCATAACAAGCAGGAAATTTTGCAGCCTTGTCCACCAGGAAACTGGTGCTTACTGGTTTAAAGGTTTCCCAGTCATTGCACCTGGTCCTGACCATTACAAAACTCGTGTAGCTATACTAGAAATGCTGATGGGGAGAGCTGCAAGGGAACCTGTTTGAATGAACCAAGTGGGCCCTTGGTGCTGTGTTATTTAAAATCTGCCTACCTGGTTTGCAGATAGAATCAATTACTTTGCCATTTATGTGATCTGTATATTATTCCTTCTTGTAACTATGGGCACAAAGCCTGATATTGAAAAAGTGGTCTCTTGTGGCACAGGTCTAGGGTTTCAGTCATTTGGATGAGCCCCTTTTGACTTGTGCCATGAAGGCTGAAAGATGGTTCTGTGCTGGCAAAAACTCAGGGTGCCTTCAGAGCAAAATTAATTACAGTGTAGGGAAACGCACCCACTGCCAAAAATATTTGACAGAGCATGAAAGGAGTCCAGTTTGCTCTGTTAGGTATGTCTGCAAAATGCTGGAGGGGTACCTGCTGTTGGCTTATGAAACATTGCAGGTATGCACATCTGTGCTCAGCTGAGTCTCATGAGCTGAATGCCCCTCTCTGCATCCCACAGCAACTCCAACTTCCTGATTGCTCCTCAGCCTGTGACTTCAGCTCTCCCAGCACGATGTTCTGCCGTCCTGCCTCATGGAACGTTTCGGCCATCACAGCTTTGCAATAAATACATCTGTAATTATGTTGTTGAAGCATCTTAATTAATGTCTTAAGAGCCGGCTATGAGCACTGCTTTTGATCCATGTGAGCTCCTGGCTGTGGAATGCTTGAAATGATCATAAATCTCCTTGAGATGGATTTTTCATCCCCTGAAACATAACCCCAGTCCCAGTTGCACCTGAACTTCTTTTGTGTGTAATTTAATACCAGAAGCAGGAGAAAGCAGGAGAAAGTGATTTCCTGTGAACCTTTACTCGAGGTGAAGGAGGAGACAGATGCATTCACTGCTTGAAAAATGGTTGGCTGTTGGATCAATAGATGAGATAGTTTGGTGTGAGGGAGTTGAATCTCTTTTGCCACTATTAGAATGGTATGAAGCAGATTTTCTGTTCTCATTGAGACTTCTGTCTGACAGGTGCAGTGGTAGTTAGGCCAAGAGATGGGCTTGCACTTGTAAAGCTAAAAAATCTCTGCCCTCTCGAGGCTGAGAGCATTCACTGGGCACACAGCTCACTGCCCGGCAGGCACAGTCAGCATCTCCCCACAAAGACCCAGTGCTCTTGGAAGGATCTGGGAACACATTTTAATATCTCATGTGAAAGCTCTGTCCTTCAATGCAATCAGTGTGGGTGATACCATAAGCCCTGCAGTAGTATTTACAGAGTAACTTGCACTGTTAAAGGGAAAATTTAAAATAATTGTGGTTTTTTGATTCTGACTGCATTTCCCTCTGCCTGTGCTGTGTTGGCTCAAGTTTGGAGTCCTAATTGAGGTAAAACTTTAGGCAGGAGGACAATATTCTGAGGCAAGCTGCCTATTTGCAGGTCCCATTATCATCATTTCAAGCCCTAGCATCTTTCAGGAGCAGACTGTAAATTAAGCCTGCAAGATCTGGCCATGTCCCCTCAATCCTACTTTTGTCTTTTGCCTTAGGAAAGAAGATTTATATTTGCATGTCACAAAGCAGATCATAATGGTTATCTCAGAGCTCGTTGTTATTTTGCAGTGTTTTTATGAGGCCAGCAGCCTAATGCAGCAAAGTTGTTTGTAATGTTAAGCTTCTACACCTAAAGCAGTGAGGTATCCATGGTAACTGTCTTGCCTGTACACAGTCCCTCGGCAGCCTTTTCACACAGGTCAGAGCACGCACATTCCCAGAAACTGACTCAATTTAGTCTGCCTTAAACATCAGGTAATTTTAAAAAGACACTGGCTCTGACTTTTTTTTTTTTTGGTAATAGAATTTCGTCTTAATTAGCCATTCAAGCATTCTGCTAGTGAAAACAAAATGAAACACCTTTGCCACTGTAAATATGTTTGTTGCTCAGACCTATTAAAATTAAACCTAAGTCTTGTGTTAAAAATGTTAAGGGCTTTGCAGCAAGCAAATTCCAGATTAAAGTTTCTACTTAACACTGTGAAACATCCTGCTGTGAGGTTTACAATAGCATTTTTTTCATCTAGATCCTCTGTCAGTACTTGGTATATTCTCTTGTAGTTGAGTCCAAGATTAGACTCCAAAACTTATCCTACTTTCTTCCCCATCTCCTTGTTGATTTGCAGAATACATATTCATTAAGATGAGTTTTTGTTCATACCTATAATGATTTTTTGCAGTCTGATGTACTTATCTGAATGTACCAAAGTATGAGGAAAAATCTCTACAGAACCAGATGCCATGCTTGGATCTTTTTCATCTGCCACCTTGCTCCCATCCTAAAGTTTTCCTCTGTCTGATTTTTTTGGACATCATTTTGCTTCATCTTGGTTTGTTCTGTCAGTTCCAATGCTTTTGCTATAGTGAATCATCAGGTGTGTTTCTACTGAGAGTTTGGCTTGGTGACTCAAGTGTGGAGGGGAAGGAAAAGGCTCAACTTTAAGGTTCAACTTTTAACCAGATGCTTCCTTCCCAAATGCTCACTTGCCCTTTCCCAGTCTCATCCAGAGCTGCTTTGTTAAACAAGAGGCATGATTGCAGAGTAACTGAGGGGCAAAAGCTACAAATCAAGTGTCACATGGATTATAATGTGTCCTTGGTACAGCCAGGGGACAGGGAGGAAAAAGGCAAATTCAGAGGGGACAAGGAGGAAGAAAAGAAAAAAGATGGAGGACAGCAAGGCAGGAGAGACAAAATCCAGATCCTCTCCTGGTCTTCTGCATCATCCTTTCTGCACTATATAAATCTGTCAAGCTTTTGGCTGAGTCTCAGCAGCTCATGGTGTCACAGTTAGAATACTAATATTTGCTTCTACTTACGAGGAGTTTTAGGCCAGAGAGGGACATTAAGTATGTAGGTGGAGGCATTGGGTGACACTCAGTCCTTTGCAGTCAAAAAGCCATTTCATCATCAAGTGGACCCACAGGGAGACAGAAAGGCACTAATATGTATAGGAAACCAATTTATGTAACAAAGCCTTTGCAAAGTGGTAATTAATTAAAGGAACTAAATAATGGTAACGTTCTGGTCAGTGTTATTTAGGGCTAAATGAGGGATCTGGTGTTCATAGGCTGTCATCAGAACTGAGAAGGCTGATGCTGTGGCTGTCTCTGCCATGCAGAGACATTCTTCAGTGCCTTAGAGGATGAGGTACTTTGGACTTTGTCCAAAACAGAAGAGCCTTCTGTGGGAGTGAGATGGAGAATTTGGAGTCACCTGGCTGAGCAAGTGAGTGTGTGTCCCCAGGTCCACACCAGCAGAATGTCTCACTGGGGAAGGGAGCCTGGAGCTTCTCTCTGAGAAGCTGCCTTTTGTTCAAAAGGTGAAGTGTTTCTACTATTGTTTTTTGTATAAACCAGTAGTATTTTGCTAAGAATATTTATCAGATAGATGAAATGCAAACCTTTCTCACGTTAGGATTTTGGTAATGTGTTCTCTTGCTATGGGAGTTCTGTGTTTAGCCTGTTGGAGTCAGGGTTCCAGCTGATATTTTGGGTCACTGTAGTGCTCTGCATGTCTCCTCATGAGAGATTTCATAAAAACCATTTTCCTCTTGAATCTACATTGGGTTGCACTCTTTCTTGGATCCAATACAAATAGACTTGGTACACTTAATGTTCTCTTTTAAACACATGTGGATTGCTAAAGAGGGTCAGACCAGAGGATTAAGAGTGTTTCTTGCTGTGTGGCCATCACCAGATGCTTCAGAAGGTCTAAGAACCCCCACTGCAGGCAGACTTCAAGTTTCCTATTCTTCCTGAAGTCTTGGGATAATCCTTAACAGTAAGATCATAAATCTGTGGGCCCTAAAGCAAGAGATTTTGTCTGCTTTCCCATAGTTGTTTTTTTAACATTTGCTATTGTAACTGGTTTTACTTGTTGTCTATAGAAATGCCCAAATCCTTTTCTGAGTCTTGCTGAATTCTTGGCCTTGGTGGCTTCCCATGGCCATCTAATTATGCATGGGCTAACAATTACTTCTTTATCACTTTTTCATTGACCCTCTTTACATTCCGTTGGGGGTCACTTTTTGGGAAGGAGAAGAGACAGGAATTCCCAACATCCCCATCTCCACCCCATTAAAGCTTTGCTGTGCTTTTGCCGTGTCTTTTCTGAGATGAGCAATCTCAGTCTGCAATAGCAGAGGTTTTTCCATACCTTTGTGTGCTCCCAGCACTTCCCTGAGCCTTCTAGGAAATGGCAACCTGTCGAAAATACAGGACTTAGATGAAACTCTGTTGCTGATCCAACTTAGAGCATTAATTTTGTCTATATAATTTCCCACCCTACTCTGTGTTTTCACGAGGTTTTTTGCTGCATTCAGAACAGAGGATTTTGCCAACAATCAGAATAGCCTCAGCAGTCAGTTCTGTAGCCCTTAAAGCTATTGGTGGGTTTTGTTTTGTGTTCATTAAAGGCACTGACTTGGTGCCATGCCTGTGCAGCTTAATTCCCAATTACTGGAACTGTAAAATTCTTGCTGGTTTTCATAACGCTGTTGAGCCCTGATGTTGGGATGTTGCATGGCATTTATCAGAGAGATGTCAGGAGTGGGGATATCAGTACCCTTGAAAGACAGGAGAAAAAAATTGCTGTTACAGGACTTCCAGAGCAGGTTTCCTGCGGGCTCCCAGTTAATCTGTGCTGTACTTAACACCTCTAAAGAAGTCTGTGACATTGTATTTCCATAGCTACATGCTGTGCATGTAGGAACATTCCAGTGATAATGTATTTCTCCTTGGAAGCAATAGACACTTAGGCATTATAATGGCAACAGCTTCACAATAAATATATGCTAAAATCTGGTATGATGAAATAGCTAATGCACATGTGTTGCAGTCTTATCTGGGACATAAATAACCCTGTAATTTTAGCAAATATTAAATATAAAGGGGCAATTTAATATTATGGGTGAACAGCTTGCATATTAAATTTTAGATAAACATGAATCTGTCTTTTAATAGTGGGAATTTGAAAAGCTGAGACAGGCTCATGAAAATGTGACTTCATGTCCCCCTTGCGTGTACCTTTGAACAGCTGATTTAATTTCAAGCAAATTTTGGTCATTTTTTCAATCAGTTATGGAGTGGCTTCAATGTTTTGGGTTTTTTTCTGTTCAACATAGAAGATAACTTCCCTGAGCTTGGGAAATTTAGCATTTAGAAATTGTTGTTGCTCCTGAAATAAGATGACAGCTAAGGAGCTCTGGTGTGACAGCCAATATATCTCTGAAAGTTATTAAAAACAAAATGTTACTGTCTTAATAGAACGTTTCAGTTTCATGCAGCAAATTTGGCTAATAGAAATGGTTTATGAACCTTCTGCTGCAGTGTTGCACAAAGTCAGAATTATTTCCATGGCAGTCTTCAAAGGATGTTATTGGGTTTATTTGTTTGAACTAATGAAATTTTAGGCTCCAAGAGTGAAAAGCTAATATTGGCCTCTAATTTAAGAGGGAGGATTGAGAACTGCTTTGGAAACAGAGAGGTTTTTCCTAGCCTTGAAAGTTGCCTTCAAAAATCAGAATGTCTGTCTGTTGTTTGGAAGAGAAGCTCTGTCATAAAAAGTTCAGATATGCCAGGAAAGACCAGCTCAGTCACAGAGTCATGGCAGGTTTGTGAATCAGTGGGTAAAATCCAGGATAATCCCTGAATGAGCCTGGAGAGGGGCTTAGCCTGCTCATTTATCAATGACATTAATGGGAGGTGAGGTAGCCTGGCCTAGCCCAGGGTCTGAGCCAGGACCTGGTTCCTCATTGCTGGGGAATAAACCCCAATTTATTCCCTACCAAGGCCTTTTTTTCCAGCCTCCTGAGGAACTCAGCACCAGGGATATGGTAGAGCCCAGCTCTGTGGCACCACAGCCTTTCCCAGGGCAGGAACAAGAGCTCGGATTGTGAATGACATTGTTTTAGTCACAAGATGATCCATCTCTCATGCTTGATCAAGGGGTCCTTTCCTTCTGGTGTGGCTTTACCTCCTAATCCTGTATTACCTTTATTTGTTAGCTACTTGGGAGTGGATTTGCTGTGTGAGGAAGAGGAGATGTGACTCCTTGTGGTGACAGCCAAGTGTCAGCAGCTGTGTCCTTGCTGAGAGTCAGCAGCAAGGATCTGACAAAAATCAACAAATCTACCAGAGGAGGTTGCTTAATATTTGTTTGATACTTGCCACCTCTGGCAATCAAAGTCATGAGTCAGACTCCTAGAAATGATGAAAGTACTTTGGTTTGGTTTCTTAACAATCAAAACTCCATCCACATATTTTAGGGGTTTTTTTGTTTGTTTGTTTGGGTTTTTTTTGTTTTTTTTTCTTCCTGGCCCTCTGGCTCTGGCCACACAGATTTCACATTTCCAAGTACTGTTCCCAGGACTTGGAGCAGTAGAAGTTGGTGTGGTGGTGGGGTGGTTGGTTTTGTTCTGGACCTTTTTTTTAATGTAAACTGGAATTCTCATACAAGCACAAAACTTTAGGTGCTAAACTTCAGGTGCCAGATATCATCCTGAGAAGGGTTATACAGTTAGTTATACATGAATAGAAAATTCCCGATCAAATTTACTGGAAATTTATTCAAGCTGCTACTACTACTACTACTACTTTTTTTTTTTTTTCTTTTTTTTTTTTTTTTAACTGGGGAACATGAATTATAAATATTTTCAAATTATCCCTGTCAAAATGGATAGCTAATAAAGCGCTAGACTTGAAGTGTTGTCTAACTTTGCTCTACTTTTCTGTTTGTCTGAAATGTCACCTAATTTCACAGATGTAGTGAAACCAGTGCAGGAGCTGGCTTTGTTCCAGGTGGGAATTGTTCTGCTCTGCTTAGGAAAGGAGGGGGATGCTTTGTTTTCCCTGCCTTGCAGTGCAGAGCAAAGGGACAATCTGCCCATCCCTGCAGTCACCACTTAGGACATCTCCTGCTATACCCTGACCACACCCAGATTATTTTTTGGAGCTGGTTTGTGCTGGTTTTCCAGCAAAGTGGATGCTAAGACAGTGTTTCCATACACCACCGATAACACTTTAAATATTTCGGCTGCCCTGAAATGCTGCAGGGTTGGTTCCTTTCCACTGTTTCTGTTTTGCTGTGTGGATGGAAGCTGCTGGAATCTGTTTGGAGCAGCTGTTTTCCTCTGCACTAGCCACGAGTGTATTTGGAGACTGACACAAACACATATACACACCTAGTTTTTTCCCCTTAATGCCTGAAATCCAAGAAATCAGCAACAATTTGGTATCTGTTTCCATCTAAGAATGCAAGAGGCGTTTCTCAGAAGTGTCAGGTGTGTTGATCATTTTGTCAGGCTGGCTCTCTGGATGCAGAGCTCCAATGATCTGGCTGATCATTGTCCAAAGCACATCTTTAAATCATGGGAAGACAGAATCTGGCAGTTCCGTGTGTTGAATATAGTGGTGTTCAGGCAGAGGTGAGAGGCACTGGAGGAAAAAACAAATGGTCAAATGGTTTTGACTTGGTCTTGGGATTGTGTTGAGACAGTTCATATGCCCCTTGATTATTTTGCGAGAATGCTGAGAAATAGTTTATTTTAATATCACTTAAAAAATATACTATAGACATATAGAGCACTTCTAACAGAATAATTCATATTAACTGTGAACATTTCTGTTGGTTGGAGAAGAGGACACAGGACATGGTTTAATATCATGTACACAGGAAAACTAAGAAGCCATTAAGAACCAATGAGAAGTACTCATTTAGTATTATATTAGTACTACCCACAATTCATGTCAAATCCAAAGAAAAATTTCCAGAAGCCTATAACCTGGATGGCAAAATAATTCTGATAACCTGGTTTAGGAAGTGCATAGGTTCCTTCAAAGGTAAGCAGTGACATAACTACAAATTCTGAATTTCTGAAGTGTCATCATCAGTTTTCAGGGTGACCTCATTGTGGCCTTTCTGTGTCTGAAGGGAACCCACAGAAAAGATGGAGAGAGACTCTTGCCAAGGGCCTGGAGTGACAGGACAAGGGGGAATGACAGAGGAGAAGTTTAGACTGGATATTGTGAAGAAATTGTTCCCTGTCAGGGTGGTGAGGCCCTGGCACAGGTTTCCCAGAGAAGATGTGGCTGCCCCATCCCTGGCAGTGTCCAAGGCCAGGCTGGATGGGGCTCTGAGCAACCTGGGATAGTGGAAGGTGTCCCTGCCCATGGCAGGGGGGTTGGAACTGTGTGACCTTTAAGGTCCCTTTCAACCCAAACCAGGCTATCATTCTATGATTTTGTGATCTTTACTAGTAGACAAGGAAGAAATCAAGAAATCAGTGGAACTGGTGGCAGGTAAAAATGAGCAGAAAATTGAAATACAGAAGTATTGGCCTCGTGAGCCAATTTGAAAGCCCTGAGCCAGCAGGTGAAGATTCTGCTGTATCTGATCCAAACCAGGGCAGGCACTGCATCTGCAGAGCTTCCCTTAGCTAGTAAATCAGGTGTCTGTAATGCTCTGGCTTTGAAGTTCAACATAATAACAACATGGCAAAAGAGAATAATGTCATTAAATTGGTGTTTGGCCACTTCTATTATTTTCCATTGCTACCTGTTACAAACTGTTTGTAAAATGTCAAAGCACAGTAGTGCTCATAAGTATGCATCTGGAAATTAAGTGTCTGTTTTGGTAAATATTCACATTAGGGCACTTAGGGGTAATTTTTTTTTTCTTGCAGAGCATGAGGAGTTCCACACAGAAATCCTGTTAAAAAATAATAGGATTTATGTGCATAACTCTCTGTGCATCACTTTGAAAGTTTACCCCCTGCAGCATAAGAGTTAGGTAATTTTAGTCTTTGAAAATTGTGCTTCTCAGATCTGGTCTGTTCCTACAGTCTGTTATTGATGGTGCACTCATAAATGCTTCTGAATAATCGTGATCAAATCTTACATTGTTTTCCCTCTGTGGTGGAGAACTTGAGTTATTGTGTGTCTCAGTTCTTTGTCTTGTACTGGAGGAAGTCTGAAAGGAAAAATTACAGAGGTGCAAACATGACCTGGTTTGTAAGTGCACAGTTTATATGCGCAGGTGACAGATATAAACAATAATATTTGCCCACAGCAAAGACTTGTTCTCTCTATATATAAATGCATATATACATATCTAGAGATCTGATATCTGAACAAAAAAAACCAAAAAACAAAAAACAAACCTGTTTAGCAGCTCTTAATACTTTATGGCCCAATAGAAAAATTATATAATTACATAATCAAATTGTGTTTTTCAAGATGTTTTCTTCGAAGTCTGAATGTCCCGATGCTGAGGTTTTCTCTCACCCAAACAATTTTTCTTTCCTGCTGTATTCCTAGTGGAGACACTTTTTAGAGTTACTGCCAAAAAAATCTTTCGCTTCATATGATGCTTTCCTGAGTTTCTTCAAGGTGCAAAATTGGACAGTTATCAGGCAAAACCTGTGGGGTTTTTTGTGGTGTATCCAGTATTCTTTTCCCTATCCATATTGAAAATGGACTGGCAGTAGCAGTTGTTTTGCAATAGTTTGGCACTTAAGTTTCCAGCTTTCTATGGAACCTGGAACTGCAAAGGAAAGAAGAATTAAAAGACTGCTTAAACAATGAGCTCCTTTTTACAGCAACTGTAGTTTGGTTTTAAAGAAGTCATGCTTGAGGTTTTTTATCTGAACCTGTTAATGCATCTCTGCATTAGATACAGTCTCAAGTTTATCAGTATTTGTGATGCAGGCAGTTTGTACTGAGACAAGTGGGATTCCTCCCAGTTTTGTGTGGGATTGAACAATGGCACATTTTAAATGTGGGGTGTCTCTGCCTAATGAGAGACAGCTGAGAGGTGTGGGTGGCCAGCTCTGCTCTCCTAAGAGAACTGTGTCATGAAGTCTGGTGCATATTTTGGGTTGTTTTTTTTCTTTTTAGACTTGGATAAAATGCTTTTGCCTGGCAAAGTGTGTGTCTGCTCCTTCTCCTACTTAAGTTGCTGGCAAATCTCCTGTTGATTTTAGTGGAAGCAGAACTGGACACCAGCTGGACCCAACTTCATATTTGAAAGTGCTTTTTTCCCTGGGGTGAATCAACACCCCAGTGTGCAAATAACTGTGCTGTTGGGTGTCATATTTTATTGGTGAAAATATATCACTTTCAACTATCAGTTGGCTATGAAAACATCTTGTTGCAAAAAGATCAAAACCAAGAAAAAGCTCACTCTGTGTAAAAACAAACAAACAACTCCCCAAAACAAACAACTTCCCCCAATTCGTGAGCCCCCTGGAAATTGCTGGCATCATGAAAACAGAAATTTTCCACTTTGTGGACATAATAGGAGTCAAGACTTCAGGGCTCTCTTCCAAGCCCGTGCTTGTGCAACACCATGCGTGTGGTAGCTGTGGCCTCAGCTGATCCCTTTTGGAGATGAGGAGATTTCTGTGTCATCTTGCATTTCAAGAGCAGGTTGAATCATCATTTTAAAGGTTATAAAACCACGCCGTGGTATCTTCACTGAAGCTGCTTGCACAAAAATCCTTCTCCCGCCATTTTTTCCTCCAAGAGAAAAAAGGGAACAAAACGAGTGAAAAGCAACAACAACAAAAGCAAGAGCCAAAAACATCATCCTGAAGCAGGCACTCAGACCAAGTAGAATAGAAATTTCGTTTATAAATAATGACAAGAAACATGTAGAAGTAGGTGTCTTTTAAACAGCCTTCATAGAAAGCCAGGCTTCTAACCTCATCTATATTTACTACAGGAAAAGGTGGCATGATGTCTTCATAGATTATGTGAGATGACATATTTTTGTCACCCAGCTTGTTCTCCTAATGTAGACCACAAGATCTTCAAATAGTTTCTGTCTGAGAAGCCACCTAGTCGTGGTTTAGTAACTGCCAGCAGTACAGACTATCACACCTCTTCTTAAGCTGTTCCAGTAGCTAAATGCCACTACTGTTATGTAAAATAAAAATAAAATTCATAACCCACAAACTGAATAACCCAGCTGCCTCCACCTCTTTTCTAGCTGAATTTCTCCATTTTCAGCTTCTCACCAGTATGTCTTGCACCTTTTATCTCTAGACTGAATTCATCCATTATATCAGATTTCTTATGTAGATAGTCGGAGTTCATGCTTAGACTGATAAACTCAGTAGATTGAAAGCCTTGAATTTCTGATGAAAAGGCTTGTTTTATTCTCTAATCATCTCTCCAAACCTGATCCAATTTGTCAGCATTCTTCTTGAACTGTGGACACCAACTTGTGATGTGGTATTGCTACAGTAACATGCCCCTGCATGTGAATAAGTGAGAAAGTCTCACAAATCCCACATAAGAGCTCTTGTTACCCGTGGCAGAATTATGGGATTTAGGGAGTTGTCATTGCACTGATTTTTCTCCTAGGCCTTTCATTCTTCCCTGAAGTCATGACCTCCTAGAACAGAATCCTCCATTTATTTGGTGTGTTCTGTATTTTATTGTTATTAAGACATACAGAGGTTTGGACATTATGGCACTCATATTGTTTACTTCTAGTCAGTTTAATAAATGATGCCTAAATTGTTAGCGATGACTTGACCTTATCCCCCATTTTTTTGTGTGTCTTTTCCAAACACAATTAATAATTATTTTCTGTTTTATTTCATTTCACTAGGAAAAGCCCCAAATGAGACAGACAATACATACTTCATGAGTTTGCCCGTTAGAAGTCCATACATTTGTTTATGATTTCTTGCTTTAAATTTCACATTGAATTCTGTCAGTCACTGAGTTGTTAAGCCATTTGATAACCATCCTTCTGGGCTTACTTAATCAAAAATTTTGCCTTACAGGATAGTGTCTCACTGCACAGTTTATCAAACTTTACCAGAATGATATTTTCATTATTAGCAAAAGCAGAAGATAATCTTCAGAAGTGTCAGAAGGTCTGTTTTGGCGAACCTGTATTGAGGCAATTATTACAACATGATGCCAATTTTAAAACTGCCATCAGTTTATAGTAACTTCCTTTAATTTTGTGTTAATGGAATGCAAATCAGCCATTCCTTTGCCTCTCCCAGAACTGATATGAAACTCACAGCAGAGGGCTGGATATCATTAAAAAGTGTAAGAAGTACTCCCTGGTACTTTTGGAAAAGTATCATTGCATGTCTCACAGTTCCCTGGGATTTTGTGTGTCTTCCAAACTTTCTGAAAACCTGTATTTGTAGACCAGAGATCCCCAACAGCTCCTCTTTTATACTTGGCTGCAAATTATTCAAATATGAGGATTTAATAAGCCTAGTTTTCATGCCTCTGCCTGGATTAATGCTGAAATATGCTCACAACATCATCCACTGTATCATAGAAATGCTAGTTGGATGTAGCTGCCTTTCCTGTGTAATCACTGATAATCTGAACATTTCCACTTCATTAATTTAGTACAGGGTGAGAACCAGAAGAGATCACCAGACCCTCTAGTTCAGCCTCCAGAATGTCATATGTATATTTCCAATTCCTTAAGAAGTGTGCAGAGCTATATAAGGTAGGACAGATAAGTTTTGGTGGTGTGACAGGGAGAGCTGGGGCTGATATAGGTATCCATGATGAGCCTCTCTCAGCTGTTGCTTCCTGGCACATCCTCATGTGGAACCAGCCTTTTGCAGGCTCAGAGAGGGCAAGTGAATAAACCATTGTATTGAGGCATTTAAATCAAATTTAAAGACCAACGAGTATAATGAAATACGGACTGAGAAAATGGAATTTGTTTGTGTCTACATGTTCCCACTGGAATAATGATTCCCTATTGGAAACTTTTGCCTGTCAATCCCCAGCTATTTAAAACTGCAACAACAATATCCAGTTGTTGCTTCCTTGTGCCCTCAGTCTTTATCCTAGCTTTTGTTAGGGACAATGCAGTGGTATTCATCAGCAACAATAAGACTGTTATGTTTCATTGTGTTTTTTCCAAAGCTATACAATGTTCTAGCCATTATGGAAGGGTTGCAGTCAGCTGAGTGATGTTTACATGTCACTTCCATACCCTAATAAGAGATATAAAAGAAAGTGTATTGATGCCAGCAGGGGATAGATTCAGCTTGGATGGCCAGGACTTCTGCCTCTTGTAGAAATGCAGTCGGGGAGGACAGCACTGCACTGCCTCATGTGCTTTTATTTTTGGCCTCTGCTTTAGTGCCACGAGTGTCAGTAGTAGCTGCAGCAAAATGCTTATTCATGCTGCTGCTGAGATCGTTTGCTTTTGGGCAGTATTAATTTTGTGGCTGTGCTAAGTTAGGAATCCATTTCCAAGGACATCAATGGCGTGGCTGTCTGGCTTGTCCTGGCAGCAGCCGGTCTCGTCCGTGTGATGGGGCTGCTCTTGACTTTTGCTGGCATTCCCATAAAAGCATTCCCACACACCTACACCAGTGGGATCAGCACTTTTTCTGGAAGCAGGGTCTTTCCAGCTTTTTCTAGGACGGTGCCTCACGGTCACATGCTGGAGGTGACGGGCGTTCCTCATGCATTCCTCGGGCGTTTCTCTGTGCATTTCTCAGCCCCGGTTCGTGTGGCTGGGCTCTTCTGCTCTTTGTAGTGGCAGCTCATTTCACAAGACTCATGGAAGTCATATGGCTGCCTGAGGTCATCACAGAGGAGATGAAGATCCCGTGTTTGCAAATATGTGGGTTGAGCCTGGGGGAGCATTTTTGACACAGCTGTCAGGCAAAGCAGAGGTTCCATCACATTTCTGCTTTTCAAACACGGCATCCTTGACTTTGACACTTTGGCTTCTGGGAGCTATAACTAGTGTCTGGATTCATGGGAGGTTGAGAGAGAGCAGGAATCCTAACAATTAAGACTTCTTGGAAGAAGAAATGAAGTCTGTTCCTTAGTTTGGATATGGGTGGAGCAGGATTCCCCCTTCTGTAGCCAGCTGGAGAATCATCTTCATATCCCCTGGTGTCTTTGAAGGTAACAAGGCAGGAGGAAGATATGAGATGTGCTGGTAGTTACTTGCTTCCAGGTAATGAGACCTCAGTGCTAAATCACTCAGTTTATTAGTCAAAAGCTATTTTATGGTTTTAAACATTCTTCTTGATAAAAGAAGGGCTGTTTTGGTTGAACAATAAAGCTTGTGGCCACAGGTAGTATTCTTAACTATATATAGATGGCTTTTGGTGTTTCTTCCCGTGACTGCACTGTGACTGTTTATATAATTTACCATTAGTCATCAACAGATTGCAGAGGTTGCTGGTTGAGGAGGTTGACTCAAACTGAGTGGTTAGTTAAGTGCTATGGCAAATGCCAGCCTTTATGATGAAAAGATCGTGTCTCGAGGCAGTGCTCATTCTGGATTGAGTCCTAGTCAGGAGTTAGGAAGGGTTTGTGCTCTGTGATCCCATTTGTGTGACAGTTTAATGGCTCTATGATATAGATGCCTGAGAAAGCTTGAAAAGGGGCTTTAGCCTTCTTCCCAGTCCATGTTCATCTGGTGGGAACTCTTTTCCCATCAGTAATGTTTTATCTTTTTCAGGAGATGACGAAAATGCGGCTCACTTTGCTGTGAGACACTGGATTTTGGTCCCAGCTAGAGACAGGATGTTGAGCAGGAGGAGCTCGTGCTCTTACCCATCTTAAAATTGCTTATGAGCTTGATTACTGTACCTTGTCCATTACTGTACCACTAAACCCCATCACAACCAGGCTGGGAAGGAATCTGTCTCTGTGTGGGTTCCTCAGAGACTTCTGGTTCTTTGCCTTCCTCTGTAGTGCAGAGCACACTGGATTAATGTCACCTGGAAAATACACCCAGTACATTCCCTGTGGGTGACACTTCTTATTTTTCTTGAAGCTATGGTGTTTATAGGTTTTGATATTTTACTGTAGGCCTTGTACTTTCCTTGGCTGTTTGAGGGAATTCTGTACAGATTATTATAAAAGAAAAACATAAAAATGTGCAAACTAGGAAAGAGTGGCGTTTTGGTATTTTCAGACAGCACACAAAATCCTGCATTTTGGCACATTTTTCAGGTGGACAAGGCCATTGTCTTCAAGGCCCATGAAGCATTGAAGCCTCTCTGTGGTGTGTGGTTGCCACTGGAAATATTGCCAACAGAGAAGTGGGAGTGTGAGAGTGCCTGGGACTTGCTTCCCCACTGTCTGCTGTCTGTGGCAGCCACAGAGATGTTTTCGATTGAAAACTTGACTGCTGCACTAAGGTGCAGGCACTGGCAAGCTGCTGAATGCTGAGAATGCTTCTAGTGCACATATTTTTTAGATTTTTTTTTTCATTAAAACCAGCAGTTTAGTAAAAGTAGGGGAAAAAATTGTTCAATTTTACTGCCAAACTCTTGAAGTGACCAATTTCCCCCTTCTGTGTTGAGCACTGGAGACCTTACTTATTCCTCTTTATGAAATCTGAGGTTACACATACGCCTACAGTTGTTGTGTCACCTGCCTCGGTAAAACTGAGTGTTGACTGCAGGTGTTCTGTGGAGGCTGAAGGCAAAATAAAAATGCCAAGTAATTGCTATCCCTGACTCTCAATCCAGCGTGTCTTGTGTTGCAGAACATAAGTAAAATGAAAGGGAAGATCTTCAGAGAGCTGCATGCAAATTTTGACTGGTTGTGGTTTTGGAAGTCAAGGAACAAGGCAATACAGAGAATGCTTTTTTAGCTGTTCTATCAAATGTCATATCTCTGTTTTAATGTTTTATGTGATGTGGCTTCTTTCAGATGATCAGCTGGATTATCTGAGATCAGAGAAAAGGGAGTGGTACTACTCAGCTGCAGAAAATAGGAAGAAAGTGCTGCCATGGCAGGGTAGGGCACAGACACACTGACTGCAGAGCACTGGCTATTTGTGGAGCTTGTTTCAATAGACACATCTCACAAATAGCCAGTCAGAATTACTGAAGTGGAGGTGTTTTATTTATAATCAATAAGTTTAAAACAAACTTCAAAAAAAGTTTATATAACACTATTTTATAATTTTTCCCCTGGGATTTGTTAGATAAGGCTGTTAGATATTTGTTTCCTGGACAACTTTGCTATTTGTGTGCTTACTAATTATAATGGAAAGACCTACTAAATTATGTATCTGTGTTAAACAGCTTGCTTTTCAAACAAAGGAAATTGGCCACAACTCTCATTTCTTCTATTTTTATCTTTCTCTTAAAGGGCAACACTTTAAGGAAAATCCTCCTGTATCGGTATTTTAAAGGGGAATATGGAAGTGGTATGAATGGGCCCCTGTCTGCCAGCTACAGCAAAACTGCACAAGTGGGAGGTAAATCAACACACATCATTTCAAAAGAGCAAAATTAGCAGCACCATTTTTTCTAATAGGCATATTGGACATGCTCCAGGCATTCAGTTGGTAAATAAATCAAACATGTCTGTAACCACTTAGAAGAGAGGTAGTATCAGACTCCTCTATTTTTAAGTTGCACACACTTGTCTCAGATTGTGCATTTGGAGGTACCAAAGTAGGTACCAGTAAATCCCCATCCAGAAATTCAACAAAGCAGAAAACTTTTGAAGAGAGATGATGTTCTTTCTAGAAACCAAGGAATTTTTTGATGTTCCAGATCCTTTACTGATGTATGAGAAAGATAAGATCAAAGGAAAAGCTTCTCACAAAAATACTGGTTAGACAACGGAACAGATTTTCCTGAGAGGTTGTAGAATGTGTCAGTTCTTGTTACAACTTTACTGGACAAGACTCTGATGAACCTGTCCTATCTCCCTGTGGGCAAGAAGTTTCAGTAGATGATCTCTGTAGGTCCATTATAACCTAATTTTTTATATCCTTCTGCTGTGGAAGCCACAGGAAGTTACTGCAGAGTGATTTCTAGGAAAACCCATGATAATGGATGTCATAGGAAATGAGTGGAGCTAGGTATAGAGCCAGGTCAGAACTGCATTTTGCAT
The DNA here is from genome assembly GCA_037013685.1 of Acridotheres tristis. Lineage (NCBI taxonomy): Eukaryota > Metazoa > Chordata > Aves > Passeriformes > Sturnidae > Acridotheres > Acridotheres tristis. The sequence goes on from CM072885.1 coordinate 65,472,115, forward strand.
TTTCAGTGCACACTGAAGGCATGCCCAGGTTTGTCAGCTTTTGCAGATGTTACCCAGCTGTTCTTCCTTAACTATTTCAATGTAGACACTGAAAATCTTTGCAGTTTTAACATCCTATACACCAAATTTCACTCTCTAACAAACAAGAGACTGAAGTTCTACTATTTTTTAGTTCTCTCTAAAAAGTATGTGTGTTTGTATGGTTTCATCACAAAGTCTGAAGCATTTTAATCAGTTTAATCAAAGTAGTACTGGCTGATTAAAGCAGTACTGTATTTTTACTAATGAAGTAGGCACAGTTACATCGTTAGAGAAGTAAGTATAGCAGGAAAGATGATCATCTGCAATAATAAAAGGCAGTTGATTTAATGAGCTAATACAATTTAGCAAAATTTCTTCAACCCACACCTTTAATTTGAATTAACTCAGCTCTGTGTTCTTAAAGAAAACGTCATGGTGATGATGGTGGTGGTGATGATGATGATCTAGGAGTTGGCAAAAGCATTTGGCTGGAAGGTCAGACTCATAACCAGGGTAGATTTACCAGGACACGATTTATTGTAGGTTAGGCCTGAGATTGAAGAGCAAATTTAAGAAGGGTCTTAGAGCGCTGACCCTGCCCACAGTTTAGTGTATGCAGCAGTGGGATTAAAAAAGGGTTCAGTGAAGAAATCAGTGTCATTTCCAACTTATTTATTGTCTGGATATCATGACAGAACAATGGCTTGGGGATTTGTTTTATTTCTTGTTCTTAGAGCCCAACATTGCAGTTTCATACAAAAATCTTCTTTTTATCAAAGGGAATTTTGCCTGACAGAATTTCAAAATTAAATTGATTACATTGCTATTGTGTGCTTTATGGCTACTAGTAGGTTTGTTTTCATATATGTGTGAAGCAAACATGGATGGTGTTTGTGTATTTGTCTAAATCACAGGTGGATTTTCAGGACAAGATGCAGATAAGTCTGGGGTGACCATGTTTGATATCCAGTGCCTCCTGGACAAAGAAGGTGCCTCAGAACTGGTCATAGATGTGATAGTGAACACCAGGAATGACAGGATTTTCTCAGAAGGCATTCTGCTCGGTATTGCACTGCTTGAAGGTGGGAATACGCAGACACAGGTACTTGTTTAATCTGCTTATTCACATATTGATTCTCAGATGCATGTGGTCTGGAGACAAATAAAGAGAACCTTTTTGCTGTGAGTTCTGTGAAAAGCTTGTCACTAGAATATGTGCCACTGTAATACAAATGTAAATATGCCCTATTACTGTGCAGTAGCTCTTCAGTAGAACAAAATGTTTTTCAGTTGTCCCTCTCTGTGTAGGACTGTGTTGTTTTTTATCTGGTCATTGCCATATGAGCATTATCCCTAGTTATTTTATGTCACTCTAAGTAAAATTAAAAATTATAATACTTCTAAATTTATAATCACAAATTATTTTCTGGAAACCTTCAGAGAGATTGATCAAAATCTCCAAAGAGAAAAAAAACCTGGTCATTTGAGAAGACAAGTATCCTAGTTAATAGAAAATATCTGCTTTAAACTATGGCTTCTAGGTTTTTTTGTGAATTATATCCATCTCATCCAGATTTAGCCAAAACAGATTATTGAGGGAAGAGAGAGAATTGAAATGATGATGGAAGGCTGGGAGAATCGGGATTGTTTGTAAAATGTTGCAAATGGTCCTCAGCCTGCTTGACAGTTATACTAAGGAACTGGAATTAATAACCTAAAATAATATTTAATAATAAATTCTGTCTGCAGCACAAAAAAAATGAATATAATCCAAGCTATAATATTACATATTTGGTGTTCCGATCCTTTCTCTTGTTACATAATAAATTACTTTTCACTGTTATTTGTAGATGGAATATCATGACTAGTAATCCTGGAAAAATGGAGAGTGTCACAAAGTAATTTAACTTCAAGTACAATATTGTGGCATTTAAAAGACTGCAAATAGCACTGTTCACCATTTTACCCAAATTTTAGAACATTATCATCAGTCTTTGTTACCAGCCTTGTATATCACTTCCTGAAAGAACTGGTCAGGCAGTGGCCAACATTTGTTCTGTGTAAGTGAAGTAATTATTCATTGTTAGTTTCACAAAAAAAATAATGCATTTTTATATTTCTTCTTCCTTAAAAGATTGATATCTAAAGTATGTACTTTTTTTTTTTTTTTGCAGTATTCGACTTACCAGCAACTGAAGGAGCAGAAAAAGTCAGAAAGGTTCTTTAAAGTGCTGTATGATCGCATGAAAGCTGCTCAGCAGGAGATCCGATCCACAGTGACAGTGAACACTATTGATTTGGGGAGCAAAAAGAAAGAGGATGACAGTGACCTCACCATATCTGTTCCCAAAAAGAGAGGTAAGGAGGCACCCCTGGGAAGGAGGGGAGCAGGGCATTAAATTGACACTGCATGTGCTGCACCACTGATGCTCTGCTGAGTGGATCAATAAACTTTAATATTAATCGTTGCCAATTTGCATCTTTTGCCTGTTTTTCTCTGAATTACAGTCCATCTCAGGTTGGCTACAAGGAATTAGCTTTAATGACATCAGTGAAGCTCGGCCAGTTTGCATCAATAAAAGATATTGAGCCGTATTTTTAGAGGAGCAGAAGCAGAGGCTGCTGCTATTGGGGATATTTCACAAGAGCAAGCACAGGAACTGATTTCCCACCCTGTGGTCTTCCCATTGTTCTCATCATTTATTGTATATGGGAGAGAAATAGTAGGGCTTTTTGTGTTAATGTTCTGTTTCACTCTGGTTTGTGGTTTATTTGGAACGTGCTATCCCTGCATGAATGTTGCTTTGATATTCTTTGTGAGTTGCCTAGAGGTCTTTGAAAAGTTAGGCACCAACAAAGAAAAAGTTGCATTCATTATTATTGTTTTCTTATTGTTTAATCAAATGGGGAGAAAGACTTTCAAAAATGAAGGAAAATGATCTTCTTTTCAGTTAAGGATTCAACCCTCCGTCTGAAAGAGGGAATGAAAGGACAGTTAACAGAAGCATCTTCTGCAACCTCCAAGGCTTACTCTGTATACAGAAGAGAAATGGACCCAGAAATAGATCTGATGGGCTCGGGAGCAGATGCTGCAAATGCAGAAGAGAAGTCTGCAGAAGAAGCAATCATGAGCCCTGCCATTGCAATCATGCAGCCAATACTGAGATTTCTTCAGCTGCTGTGTGAGAACCACAACCGAGAGCTCCAGGTAAAGTGTTTTGAGCTGAGCTTTTATAGGGGTGCTATTGGAGGGGCTGCACATTCATAAGGGGACAGAAACACACCAGTGCCTGGTCCCTGTTACAGAATAGGGCTGTCTGAAATGTTGGGTTTTTTTGGTCCAAGGGATAAAATTACCCTTTTCAGGAACCATTCGGGTTCTGTGTTGGAGGAGTGCATGTTTATATTCTCAGAATTGCTTGGGGATCTCAGCACAGCCACATGGAACTGAGAAGTGTCTAAATGTCCCTGTCACTAAGGTTCCTGTGCACAATTGGTGGATCACTTACCACAGACTTGAAGAGCACAGTAAGTTTCTGGGTACTGCCCTTTTCCCAAAGTATTACAATTGAAGGCTTTAAGATGCTCTGTGTGTCCCTGCTATCAGTTCTTTTGGTAGAAATTACTGTCCCCATAGCAACCTCTGCAAATTGTATTTTCTGGAAATATACCTCAGTGCCATGGGCAGGAGCCTCCCTTCCAGCTGTGGTTGGGGTGGTTTGAGCTGAGCTCCATAATGTGCCACCAGACCTGCTCAGCTTCCAAGGAGAAGAGCTGTAGTGGGTGGGTGGGAGCAGGGCTGCAGGACATACAAAAAATATTTAAGGCCAGAGCAAATGTTTGCCAAGTTCACTTTCCGAAGCCCTCCTTGCTCTGTGATTTAATCAGATAATAATCAATTGCTGCATTAAGGCCTAATATAGTTTTTATAGTAGTGTACTGTACTGTTTCTAGCCACAGTGGTCATATGGTTATAAATTGTATCCATCAATGTTTTAGTGAAAAAAAGACTTTGTTTGCCATGACTCTGTTTCTTTTCTTTTTTTTTTTCTTTTCTTGTGTTTCTTTTCTCCACCCACCAGAATTTTTTAAGACATCAAAACAATAAAACAAATTACAACCTCGTCTGTGAGACCCTTCAGTTTTTGGACTGCATCTGTGGGAGCACCACAGGTGGGCTGGGCTTGCTGGGGCTTTACATCAATGAGAGGAACGTGGCTCTTGTCAACCAGACACTGGAAAGCCTGACGGAATATTGCCAGGGCCCGTGCCATGAGAACCAGGTAGGGCTCAAGAACCTGTGGATGCAGAAGGCTCTACCTGAATGTCTGGGTGCATATCACAAACCTTTCAGTGTTCCTGATAACAGAAATTCACTGGGAGCTGCTATGACTGGACACACCACGCTTCAAGCTTTCACGAGGCCTGAGCGACCCTTTTAAGTCAGAACTGAAAACAGACTCTTCCTGTAGTGCCTCTTCTTCCTCTGAGGATTTGCAGTCCTTTTGGAGAGAGTTTCATGTTTTATGTTGCTGTGTCCGTGGTTTAAAGCTTACTTTACTTTGTGAGACTGGATTTGGAGTCACGGTTTTGGAAGTGCATTGCAAACGAAGACTTGCATTCTTCATTTTCACACATCTTGCCCTTGCTGGTGTTTATACACCTTGCTAACATTTACTTTCGTTATTTCACATAACTGCCACAAAGTTTAACTTGCCCTCCTGCCATAACACCTAGCAGCATCTTTAATTATGGTGTCAGTAGTGAAATGGAAGAGACTAAAGACCATGCTTCTGTTCTCCTGTGCCTTGCTCACTGCAGCCTTTTGAAGTCACACAGCTGTGACTTTTGGTAATTAGTGCTGAAGAAGTGTAGAAAGGTAAAGGATGTGGTTACATGCTGCCATATTTGATCTGAAGAGAACTGCAGTAAAGTTGTCATAGTGGATGAAACTGCAGAATTCTTGCTATGGATTAGCAGTGGGAAAATTGTGGTGAGCAAAATTGCAGAAGCAATCTGATCTCTATGCTAGAAATAGCTGAAGAAATACATGCAATATTAATGTTTCTTCATTAATGTGCACCAATGAAATGCAAAGTGCTATTACTGCCATTGCTAGTAATCAGTTGCCTTTACTTAATATTTTAAAAACAAACAAAAATCCTTTAGTGGACTAATTTTGAACAGTCATGTTTAATCCACTTATGAATGGGAAAAACAACTGTAAAAAAAGTATAGCTACATGACTGGAGATGAAAAAAAATGTTACAAGTTAACATGTTCTCCAACAAAGTTATGTGAGAAGCACCGGATGAACAGTGATATGGAAGGGAATGATGAATTACACTTTATTACTTAGACCTGTCTGCTGGGAAGCCACTCAGGATTTGAGTTACACTTGTTTACACCAACTGCAAGTCTAATTCAATATATTTCAGGGGCAAATGCTCCACGCTCTCATTTTCATTTTTCCCCCTCTCTCTGTCTCTCTGGAAGACTTTTCCTTTCCTATTGTCCCATAAACCTGCCAGAGGAAAAAGTGCCATAAGCTCTTGTATAACTGTGTTATGCACAAGGCCTAGAAGGTCCAGAACTCCAGCTGTAAAGGCATTTGGGAAGTACCACTGGTCGCAAATACAGTTTTGAATTCCACATCAGAAATACCCTTCTTTGCAGGACATGTCTAGATGCATGGAGAGAACTTTGATTTTCATGAACATTTTGGCTGGAACAGCAATATTAATGCTGGCTGCTGAGGGCAAATGAGGAATCTGAGCGTGCAAATTTGGTTGTGCCTGCAGTCGAGCTTGTCTTTTATGTCTGAGGCTGGCATGTGCTCAGCTGAATCTGGCAGTGCTGCTGAGGGCTGCTGTCTGCAAGTTGTACTGCTTGGTGCCAAGCCCTGCGGGGTTCTCTGGGAGCAGATTTTAGCTTGTACCTCCTTTTTTCCAGTTGGATATTTCCCTACTGGCAGTGTTTGGGTTAGTTCTGTATGCACAAGTCTCCCCCAGCACATCTTGTGACGTGTTTTCAGGCTGTGCTGCTTTGGCTGAAAGGTTATCACTGTTGCAAGGTGTTTTAAGTTCTGGGTCGTTCTTTTTGAAATTTGCTGATGTGCATATTCTCTTCCTCTCTCTGGCTGTATCATCTCCCTCTTTTTCCCACTCCTTTCCTCCCTTCCTTCTGCCCCTGCCCCATTCCCTTCTCTTCTCTTATTTTGCAGACATGCATAGCCACCCATGAGTCTAATGGGATTGATATTATAATTGCTCTCATCTTGAATGACATAAACCCTCTTGGCAAATACTGCATGGACTTGGTGCTTCAGCTCAAGGTACAGTATATGTAAATTTGTTTATCTGAAATGGGGCAGCAACAGAAGACATACCTATGTGAGAGCTCTAGGCAGGCTGACATTTACTTAATCTTACCATAGCACAGTATACTCAGAAGCCTTTAAAAAATAAAAAAAGCTTGCAAATAAGTTCATATCAGCTTCTGAATCCTTATCAGGCTCTCTGCTACAGGACTTTTGACCCACTGCTGTGTTGGGACTATGTCATCAGCTTTTTAAAAAAATTCTATCAATCAGGCACGACACAGCTAGCATGAAAAATCTGTGTGGTGGATGTAAAATCTCTCAGAATTGATAAATAGCCACACTGTACAGGCATGCAACAAGTCAGGCATTCTCTCTAAATACCGAACTATCAAAAATTACTTGAATGAAATGCTGTGAAAAAGAATAATACATCAGATGACCTGCAATGCCAAATAAAGTTAAAAACAAGGTTCAATGTAAATTGTACTTTATTTCCCTTCTCAGTGTCCTCTGAGGGGAAACACAAAGTGTAGAGTCTGAGGGCAAAGCCTAGAGCGGGAGGGCTTGTAATGTAATTTTGTTCTGTATTCTGGGGAGAGTTGGACAGGCTTGTAGATAAGTTTCTCCTGCCTGTGTGCCAGTGCATGCAGAGAGCAGCTCTGCAGCTGTACTGTCTGCCAAACAGGGTAGAGTCTGTCCAGGACGAGCCCTGGGTTATTGCCTTTTCTTGCCTCCCAAATTAAGTATTTCCATTGCAGATGGTCTGTTTCCTCCCCAAACCAGCAAATACTTTGTGGTAGCTGCATTGCATCATATTGGCAGCATTATACATGTCTAATAAAATAATTAATATAGCTATATATCATGTACAATGAAACATTGAATCAACAGTGCCTTACATATGATTTTAATAATGGTAATTACATTTTTGAATGTCAATGTAATTCAGGCCCCCCTCTAGCAAAACACTTAGGCAGACATTTAACTTTGAACATGCAGACAGTTCTTTTGAAGTCCAAATTTCAGTGTCTGTAAAGATGTAGCTGTGTTCACTCCAGTGCCATTTTGATTAGCCATTGTCATGAGGCTTAGCAAATGCTTGTAGAACAGCTTTTCTGTGCAGTAACCAAAAGTGGAGTTTAGAGACACCTCTGCAAGGAACAGTGTGCCCCTGTTCACAGGAGGCTGGCTGTGCTCAGACTCACTCAATTAGCAACAATTGTGGTGAATGAGTTCAGACTCTGGAAATTATTCAGATTTTTCAGAGTAATTTGCTTTAGTAGGAATGTCTCGAGGTCAACTTGTCCAAGCCCCCTGCTCAAGCAGGGTTACCTAGAGCAGGTTTCTCAGGACCATGTCTAGCTGAATATCTCCACCACTGGAGACTCCACAACCATTTTGGGCAGCCTATCCCACTCTTTGATCCCTCTCACAATATGAAAGTGTTTTCTTGTGTTTAGATAGAATTTCATGGCTGGTTTATTTTGTCTCTTGCCCTCTCACTGGACACTGCTGAGAGGGGTCTGGCACCTTCTTCTGCATTTTCTCCCACCAGGTATTTATACACAGGTATATATACATATATATATATAAATATTTATACCAGGTATTTGTACACATTGATAAGATCCATCTAAGCCATCTGAACTCCACACTGAACAGTCACAACTTTCAGTGGCTCCTAAATAAAAATGCTCCATTCCTTTCATAATTTTTATGGCTTTTTGCTAGATCCATTCCATTATGTCCATATCACTCTTGTACTGGAGCTGGACACGTTCTGGTCAAGATATGATCTCAAAAACTGGATCCAAATTAAGAAACTGCTGGTTTTGATTTTGAATGGCAACACATTGAAATGATAAAGCAACGAGTTTACCAAGTAATGTCTAACATTGACACTCTGTCAGTATTCATAGGCAACTTTGAAGTTGCAAATACATAAATTTTGCAGTGAAAATACAGAATTCAAAGTATAAAGGCCCATACATTTACATTTACAAACAAGCTCAGACACTGCTTTCAGGGAGCATTGTATGTTGAACTTACACCCTCCAACCAAAGGAAAAGCAATACAGAGTTACATTTTCCCATGCCATCTTAGTTTAGCTTGTTTTGCACATAGTTTTTGATGTGGTATTTAATTACATCTTCATGGATTATATTTTCCAGTGGACTCCTGAATCATGTAGTGAGCAGAGCAGACAGTGTTCACTGAATGCATAGATGGCCAGTGTTTTATTCTGCCTCTTTTTATTTCAAGTGTGACCCCCTGCCTTCCTTACTGACCAGTGTGTAAGCCCTGGCACACAGTAAGAGCTCAGTATCTGCCACATCTGTGGCAGGATGAAGAGACATTGTCAGTCTAAGAGTACAGGGAGTCTAAGGCTTTTTAAAGTCTTTTAGTCTTTAAGTCTTTTTTTTTTTCTCATAGCTGTATCTAGTTGCTTCACTCATTAATTTGTTTTTCCAAAATTTTTATCAGGAGATGAGATGGGAGCCCAGGTAAAGGTGAAATGAAGAGTAGAAGTGCTTTGGGCTGTGCTGGTTTTTTAGCACTTGGAAACTGATTTTTCACAATACTAATGTATTATGCACTTTGTGCTGTATTTTCCATGTGATGGATGTCTTTTCCTCAGACAAAAATGGATGTTTGGGATTAGAAATCAGATCCTAGGCTTTCCAAATGTGCAGAAAGTGAGGAATAAGTAGCCAAATAACCATCTCAAATGCCTGCTGTAATTCTAGGCCATGGCAAGGCACTTTTGCTGAGTCAGTAGCAAGAAGCTGGCTGGTGATGACACGAAGTCCTACCTACCCTCTACCTTTCCCAGCTTCCTGGAAGCTGCAGCAGGCTTCTGTCCATCCCCAGGGTTGTCTGCACTGGGAAATAGCTTCAAAGTCCTCCTCAGCCACGAGTGAGTGGACTGATGCCTTCCTCCTGTTCCCTCCCTTTCCTTGGAGCCTGTCACAGCCCCTTCCCTCCTCCTCAGTTTGAGATCCTACCAATGCTACCACTGCTGACTTGGCCACCAGTGTAAGGGGAATCTGCAGCAGAAAAGGAATTATCCTGATTTTCAGAGCAGCATCCTGTTAGGGATCCTCATCAAAATGCTGTCCTCTCCCTCCCCCTGTTCTTGTTCACTGTGCACATCAAACTTGTGCAGTGTTGGTCACAGGTAAAGAGTCTGATTAGACCTTTCCCATGGATGGTTCTGATTTGATTTGGAAGCTGAAGGAAAGGGACATGGCAAAACTCATATGAAGTGCTGTTCTCCTTGAGCCAATCCCAGTTAGGTCTTTTCTTCTCATCTCTTGTTCTTTGTCCTTATCTCATTCCTGTATTGGCAAGGCTAGGCTCCTGTGTCCTGGCTTCTGTCTCAGCTCCCAGTCTCTTCTCCCAGAAGCTTCTAATTCCCCAGCTATGTACAAGTATTCATTGTAATCTCCTCTCCTTCCATTTCCTTTCAGTCTCATCCTTCAGTCCTCCAGTCAGAGGTGTTTAATCCTCAGCCTAACACAGCTCTGAGTAAGCTGCTTTGAGCAGGAGCTGGACTGCTGGAATCTTAGTCCAGAGGGCAGCCTTTGGTGTGTGGTTTTATGATCCAACCTGCACAGTTTTGTGATTCTGTGCTCACCAAGAATAACCCCTGTGGGCTTTTAGCTGTGAAATTAGTGTGTTTCTGCTCTGTAGTTCTCAAATTGTAATTTACAAACTGCTTCTGAATTGGACAAGTTTGACTGGGAGACTACAACTCGTGTTATTGTTCTATTGGCCTCTAGTGCTCCATATTTTCAGCTCTATTATCAAAACTTGGGGATACAAAGGCTTCTTAAAACACAAGTTTCTTGAACATGTAGGGAATAACATCTTTCTTTTTGCCCCAGTCCCAAAAGCAGCTGAACCCTTTTCCTCTGAAACTGCCCATGCCAATTATCTGAGGCACACCCTCATTGGAGAAATTTCATCTGGAATCCTTGATAATGGCAATGAGCAGCTGAGAATGAGGTTGTAGGGGGAGGTTGGCAATTTTCCTGGCCCCTACCTCTTCCCTTGGGACTGCCTCCTGCTTCCAAGTGTTCCAACAGCTCAGTCTGTAACAGTAATGATGGGGATGCTGTGACAGGTCAGCCAAGGCACCCCTGCTCTGCCAGCAAGCAGCCAAACCTCCAGAACCATTCTTCCTCTCCACTTCACCACAGCTGATTTAACTGGAAGACAGGCAGGTCTCTGAAGTCTGAGGCACCACTGGGCTACTGTGGCTAAAGCTCATGCTGTGTAATCCTGAGGAGCAGTCTTGGTGAAAAACAGCCAGTTGACAAAGCAAAGGTTGTCTTTATATATCCCCTCAGGAATATTTAGCAGTGAAACAAAATCCCAGGAGTGTATGAAAACAGTTTCTTTTACAGCCTTTCAAATAATAACCAGCTGGACTTCATAAAAACCAAAGGGGAAGGAAACCTGCCTGAATGATAAAACCTTTTATGTAATATGTTTTGTAATTACCTCTGTTAAGTTTCGTTTTAACAGAAAGCCAAGGCAAAAATTGCTAGGTGGGCAATAAGGAAAGGAAATGGAATTTAATTTCTTGTGCACAGTCTGCAGCAGCACTCTGTATTTAAGTCAAATATTTTTCAGTGTTTAAAATTTTCCTTCTAATATAGCATGCAGAGTTAGTGTTATGGTATGCTGACATTAAAAAAAAAACTATTAAATATATCAGTAAAATAAAAGATGCAAGTGGTTGAAAATCTTACCCACCAAAATAGTGGTTCTCATAATCTCAATTAAAACAAATGCAAGGGTCATTAATCCATGAAAGAGATTTAAAATTTGCATTAATTTGGTTTTGTATCTCTAGAACAATGCCTCCAAGCTTTTGCTGGCTATTATGGAAAGCAGGCAAGACAGTGAGAATGCGGAAAGAATCCTTTTCAACATGAGACCAAGAGAACTGGTGAGAAAACTTGTGAATATTCATAAATCTTTTGGCTAAAAAAAATCTGTCATTAAAACATTTTAAAAATGATCTGTATCTAAGCTGAAAAGTGTTGGCAGCGTATGGTGGCACAATGTATGAGGATAGTACTAATTCACAAAAAGTGCTTTAAAAGGATCAAGCATGCATGATTTCAGTCTTTACGACTTCATTATTTTTATCCGTTCCAAGCACTTTTCTGTAATTGTTTCCTAACTAAATTATCATATTCTGGTAGACTGTCTTCAAGTACAGTTTGTCAGGGGCTGGCAAATGAAGCTTGTACAGTTTGTGAAGCAGTGCTAACAGAAATGTGTGTGTAGACATGGAATATATTTAATATACATGTATGTTATTTATTTATGTCTCACGAACAAAGAGTTCCAAGCAGTTGTTGCTGTGTTTTGGAACAACCCTGATGTTTATGGAGGTTTCCAGGAACTTCAAATGAGTTGGAAAATTGGGGAAGTAATTTCCAATACGACTTTACTTTGTAACAACAGAGACCGAGAGATCTGGGAATTCTTGAGGGATTCTGGGGAAGAATCTGGGGGCATCATCCCTGCCCTTAGGCAGAGCCCAATGCCTGCTGGTTTCAGGGAATCATCACTAAGGTGCCACGTCAGCAGGATGAGGCCATCCCTAGGGTACAGCTGCAGGATCAGGCCTTGTGTGGGGAACCCTCTGGTGGTCCTGTAAGAGGCTTTTGAATATTTGGAATTTTCCCCAGCACCCTGCCCAGATCTTCCTTTCCTTTTTGGTTTGAGTGTGGCTTTTTCCTGTGAAATTTTGTTGCTGCCTGCTCTGGCCAGAAGAAGGTCATGGCTGCACTCTAAATGCTGCACAACACTCCCTGCCATATCTAGACTAGTCTTTAGAAGCATTTGTGGAAATATCTGCTCACAAAGACTCAGCACTCCTGTTCCTTTCTCATGGCTGCTGCTGAAAAATGTAGTGGTTTGGAGCTTCATAAATCCTTCAAGCTTGTCTTTATTCAGAAAGTGTTTCTCAGGCTGCTCACTCTTCTTGCAGAACTGCAGGGCACCCATCCAGGCTGGAGTTGAACAAAGTGACTGTGTTCAAACACAGTGTGTTTTTCCCCCAAGAACCACATTTATTTCATCTCTCCCTGCCTGGGTTTGTGTTGCAGGTGGATGTGATGAAGAATGCCTACAACCAAGGCCTGGAATGCGACCACGAGGAGGAGAATGGAGATGATGGCATCTCCCCAAAAGATGTTGGCCATAATATCTATATTTTGGCACATCAGGTATGTCTTGTTTGGTGACAGCTTCCAGGAAAGCATCACATGATTAAACTCCACATTGTCACAGGTGGAGTCACTTCAGTGCTAAGAGAGAAGTAAAAAGTGTTTATTGATAAAAACCCAAGTTTGATAGCAGAGGTGACAGTGAGTTAATAGGGTTCAGTGGCAAGGCACACTTGATTGTTTGCTGCATTCAGGACAGGCTCAGCCAACACTGTCAGGGAGACCCTCCTGTTGAGTCATGATGTTGAGGAAGGATCCCCTTGCATTCTAAACTCCTTCTCAGAGGGGAGTTTAGGTGCAGCTGGATCCAGATTTAGTCCCAGCTTTGCCCAACAGTGTATGTCTAAAGGTTTATCTGCACATGATCAATCCTTTACATCATTTAGCCATCAAGATTTCAGAGTTTAGCATGCTCTTAACCACTTACCAAGAGTCTCTTGTGGTAAGGAATCCCTCAGTCTTGAGGAGCAACCTTGAGAGCCATCCCCTGCCCAGGGGGAGATCCTGAATATGTTGGTCCTCCCATTGTGAAGAAATTTCACACAAATTGTTATTTGTGTGAAACAATGTAGAGCAGAATAGTGACTGTCCACTTAGCTTTGTCTTCTTTTAACATTAACAGATCATTTATATCAATCAAATCATAAATTGTGTTACCATTACTAGTGCATTGTAAATAGTGCCTTCAGTTGTGATACCAAATGATTTCAGAAGATTCCTATTATTTTAGATATGTTACTTTGCCAATAAGAATAATTGGGCTTTTTCACTGCTTTCTCCTTTCAAATTATGCTGTAGTGTCCTCCAGCTTTTTCTGATCACTTTCACCTCTCTAGTGGTAAAGGTAGAATGTACACTGAATGTACATTGTTATTTAATGGGCTATTTATTCTTCAGAGTATCTGGTGTCAAAAATAGTTTGTCTTTCAGTTACGTTCAGAGTATTGAAAAGTTTTTTGTAATTGAAAGAGTAAGGATCATGAATTTCTTGGTTATATCATAAATTACAGCATTTGATATTTCATATAAGGGCTAAATTTTTAAAAAATGTTTTTCCCTAAGTAAGAAGAAACAAACAGATGGGGATAGGGAGTGTTCCTCATTCAGTATGTTTATTAAGTGTTGCTAGAAATTGAATACTTGGTGGGAAAAAAAAAAGAAAGCAATCTATAGTTACAGTGGTATTATGCAATGTTTCTTTCAAGCAAGGAATGCAAAAAAACAGTGACTGAGTTATGCTGGGGTGCTCACAGCACATTTAAATAAGTAGGTATTGTTATTATGTTGTTGGTGGTATGATTGACCATATTGTGCTCTCGTGCTGTGTGTGGGACTGTACATAAGATACCCATCAGAGATGACAGTATTTTTAGAAAGCATCTGCAGCTCCTTACCTTGTCTGAATTTACTCCTTGTCTAAATGCTTATAATGAAAATTTAAATGCCTGCCAAATTGAAATGTTGGTATTTTCTGTCTTTTGCCTACAGTTTGTGTTAAATTACTTAACAGGGTCTGTGACATGGAAAATATGGTTTGGGGGAGTGGAATATAGGTCTAAAGCTATACATGAAGCAGCTGCTGGGGTCATTTTACACAAGAGGTCGCTGCCAGGGGTACACCAGCTGGCTGAGGTGTAGGTTGAGCTCTGTCCCTAGGTTCATAGCCACAGTGCTGGAGAGGTCCATGGTGCCATTCCACAGCTATTCCTGATCCATAGCTGGCGTTTCAGTTGCATAAGGGTGGATATTTTTACAGCAACTTTCTGAGCTCCTTCCTGTTCTGTCAAATTAAATGTCATGATTGGCTCTGTATGCTGTAAAAATATCCTTTTTTTTTACAAAAAAAAAAAAAAGAAAAAAAGAAAAAAAAAAGACTGTTTTCCTTTTCTTGCATTTCTGTAACATAGTACATGTGTTTACAATAGCTTTGCACCCATGTCCAGCCCCATACCAAAACAAAGCAATGCAAGGGCAGGCAATTTGGGGCATTTCTGTGTCGTAATGAAACACTACAATTCTTGGCACAGACCTGCTGATCTTTGACCCCAAACTCTTTCCACATGTGCCCTTTTTGCTCGCCCTGGGATGGGCAGGATACAAGCAGGGACCCTCCTCAGTAAGGCCATTGTTGCTGGGTTCCTTTGCTGCCTTCAGTCTCCAAACACCCTCTGCTTTGCTGTCAGTGGCTTTTTGGTGCCTGGGCCTTCTGCTTGGCTTAGCTGACATGGTTTACATAATATTTCTTTGCTGTGGCACTTCATCTGACTTACCTTTTTTCTACAACCAGTGTGGGTCTTCAGGCTTTCCTTACACTTCCACTTGCTCTAGTTACAGCTTTTTTGGTCCCTCTGTGATAGCAGAATCAAGACTGAGAGTTCCCCTTTTTGCTGTTCCAGCCCTCAAACACAGACAGTTTATTTTGGGGAGCCCCGACTTTCAGTTTTTGTCGTTGCACTCTTCAGGGCAATGCTGGGTTCTGCATTTTGTCACCACTACATCCTTCCTTGCCCTTCCTGTGGTTGATTTTACCAGAAGCAAGAGGCATTCCTGTAAATGTGCGACCCAGTGTGCATAGAAAGTTGTACATGTGTCACAAGCAAGGCTGAGATTTCTGTTAGTAAATCCTCCTCCCAGCCTCCCAGCCCGTGCCCCAAATGTGCATTTGCACGTGGTGCACACACAGAGGTGTGTGGGTACAGCAGCAGTGTCAGGTCAGTGATCACACACCTTCCTCGTGTTTCTTTGTCCTCTCTTTCCTTTATTTCTTCATCTTCCTCCAGCGTGCCACGTGCCCTGGCTGTGCTGCTTCCCCTGCACTGACCCCAGGCTGTCTGGGCACTGCTGCTCCTCACTTTTCCTGCTCCTCGGTGAGCAGAGGGGAGAAGGGAGGGCCACTGAGAGAAAGCAGAACTGAGCTGTCCATGAGGAGCTGCCCGAGCTGGAGCCCTGCTCTGCAGCCTGGTTTTGGGGCTCCTTCCACATGTAGCTCTTCTACAGCTGCTTGTGGAGCAGTGGCACGAGCTTGAGGTCACATCCTGGAAAAAATAAGCCTGTTATTGGTAGGTAGAAAGGATTCACAATTCTCTTGAAAATCCACGGAGGAGATTCTGTTTTGTTTCTCTGGTTCAAATGTCATGCTCAGACTTGACCTTGCTAATTCCTTGCAGTAGTCTCAGTTGAGTGCCAGAGGTGTGTTATGGACAGTTCCATCACTTACACCACTTCTTACACCACTTCTCTTCCAGCCTCAGTCAATAGATAAGGTATTTTTACTGCTGTCCCCTTAAGAGATTGTGTTAAAGCTGGTCACACTTTGTTTTGCACAGTTAGTAAGGCTGTCCACGAAGAGACTTCATCTTGATGTGATGTCCCTGTAGGAAATTGCAAAAGCTTTTGACACAGCAGCACAAAGAAAAGTTTCATCTTTGCTCCTTATCTGGGAAAGCATTAAGTGTAGGAGAATCAAGTTTTTAAATGGTTATACAAAGATAGAAATTAGAAAAAGCTAAAGAAATCCTCTGACTTTTCAGATGGCTGCTTGAGCTGGCTGGCTGTTACTAATAACAAAGTACTTCAGAAGTTTGTAAACTAAAACACAGTACTTCACTGACAATATTTCCATGAGGTTCATGATCCCTTTGATATACTATGAAGCAAGACAAGGCAGTGATTATAACTACAGGCTCCTGTAGTCTGCATGCACATATATATGTATGTATGTATGTATGTGTGTGTGTATATGTGCTTCTGTTAACAGAAGATATTTGGAGTGTTTGTGTTTTTCAGCTCACACAAACTGTCTAAATCAGGCATGGAGCCCAATCTAATCCACTGTACCTTTCAGCAGGGGCTTTATTCATGAGGGGCACAAGAATGTGAAATAACTTTACATAGCTTTTTGTCAGCTTGCAGCATGGCAAGAGTGCACTTTCATCTGCCTGCAGAGCTGTGGAGAGATATCCTTGATCTGGAAGGATGTGAGTGGGGGGGAGTAAGGGAACAAACTGTAACAAAACTTCCAGATTTCCAATGCCTTATAAGCTCCTCTGCTTGGTCCCCAAGGCTGTGGCAGGAGTGTAGGGTACTGATGCAGTGTGTCACCCCTTTTGTGATGCACATTCCATGCTCTCAGGCTAGCAAAATGTTTTCTCAGTTTTAAATTTCTGCCTAAATGCCCTGTTGGAGAAGGAGCACAGGTCTTGGAACTCCACAATACCTTTGTTACTAACAGGTAAATAGAAGGCTATTTGTTTGGTTGTTTGTTTTTCTTTTTGTTTTTTAAGAGATAAAGCTAAAATATTATTTAAATCCCAACCAGCTACTTATACAATTATCTGGTGCCACCAAGACTTAATGAAAAATATTTCCTCACCCCATAAGGTTAGAAGAATTATCACTGTCTGATATCAGTGAAGACAAATTTGAACCAGGCTATCTTCTGACAGACTAACACAGTTGGAAGTGTCCTTTCATTTATAAGTTCTTAAAATAAACCAAGGAAAAAGAGGTATATCTGCTGTGAACTGTAAGGTTCTCACTGCAGGTACTGCTGAGGACACACATCTTTCTTTCTGGTGCTGATTTTAAATGGACTGAGCAAAGTAAGTCATTCAGTCTTGTATATTTGTTAGAATATTAATAACAGAATCAAGATTTTTTTTTCCCCCAAACTTGGCAAGCATTATCAAACTGATGTCTTATTGCCATGTTTACTTCATTGCTTAATAGTGTAGACAGATGAAGGGTATTTACTAACTAGGCAATTAAAATTTCAATAATTGATGGCATGGATTTATAGTTTGGGAGTCTACACTACCAGCTATTTTTTAAAAGTTACTATTTTTAACATTTGAAATAGGGCAGGTTTGATAATGAGACTTGGATATGATACATTCATTCAGGATGAAGTAAAGTCAGTTAAAAAAAATTAGCTATCTAAATAGGAAAAATTCGAAGAAGCACAAAGCCTTTTGTTTCTGTGGGTTTCTCTAGTCTGTCTTTCTGTAGCTTTCATCAGATTTGAGGACTGGGACCACCTTTATTTTCCACATCAGTGCCTGCAGCTGCATGGTTCTGGGACTCTTACATGCCCCAGCAGAACAAAAAAAATGACAATAATAATTGTTTCGGAAATTTTTAAAGAGTTAATGTCACTTTTTAACATGATTTTGGAGCAGTTAAAAGCTCTCATTAATTTCATTTGCCCCTTTTTAAGTAGGTGCTATTACCCAGTGTTACAGATAAATGCACTGAGGCAGAGGCAGGCACAGGCAGCAAGTCATGAGCTGTATTGGGAAGCAAATCTGGTTTGTTTGGTCCCCAGTGCTTTGCTTTGACTGCCACATTGGCTTCCCTCCTATACTCACTCGATCCCAGCTACTTTGCTAACGTGGAAAATCAGCATTTATTGGGTAGTGCATAATCACTGAGCACATTAGCACTTCGAAAGTCATTTAGAGACATGCTAACGTGTGTTTTTCAAATAAACTTTCCTGTGCTCCTACTGTTACGGGTTGCTGAGGCAAGAAAAGCTTTCATAAGGTAATGGATGCAAATGTGTTCATGTGTGTGAGGGAGGTATTGTAAGGCTTAAGGGGTTTTTTGTGGGTGGTTATTTTTGGTGTTGTAGTTTGGAGCAGTTCCTGGATTTCCTTCACTTTGCTGTATTTTAACTTTTAGACAGATTCATTTAGACTTTGGTCCTTCTTTTCCCTTGAAATGTATGTGTGTGTATAAAATAAAAGACAATTATTAAAACTTATACTAAAAGGTAGATATGGATTCTTGTACTCATCCATTTGTCTTGACCTGAATATAATTCAAGCCAGGTCAAGGGTTTCCATGGCAAGACCTTGCTTATGATGGGTGCAGATCTTCCATGGTTTAATGTGTGAGGAAACAAGAAGTAACACTCTAAATGTGTGCCTCCAAATGTGGAGTGGGATCACTGCATGTGACTCCTGCAAAGCTTTCTGAACTAAGTGGGGTGTCCCAGGCTCACCAAACACTATTCTGCATGAAATGTGATTGTGATCAGACGTAAATTCTGGGTGAAATTTGACTTTTTAAAAAGAAATGTTGCTGAAGAAGGCAGAAATTAATTGGTCAGTAATGTGCATTGACAAGCACTTTCTCTAAGACACAGCAGAAAAGCACCTGAAAGGCTCTTTAGGAGAGGGAACTGGTGGGACCAGTTACAGCCCAGTAGTCTGCAGTGGGCATGAACTGGCTGAAATTGTAGTACCATGGTTATACCATGGAAATAAGATGAACAGATGACAAGTGAAAAAGGTCTTGCAAGAACACCTTCACCCTTGGTAGTGGTGTTGCTGTTACTGGCCCATAATATTTGCCTAAAAGAAATCTCCCTGTCCCTGTGGGAGCTGTGAGTTCCCAGAGCATTTTGTTCCAAAAGATAGGCTCATCCAATTGGGAAGCAACTTTGAGCTCAGGCAAGAATCCTCCAACTGAGCTGAAGTCTGGAGACCAGACTGGTTCAGTGAATTTTTTAAACTTGCTGAGTTCTTTCTGCTCATCCTCTGCCTCAGGTAGTTGCATGTCTGTCTTTACAAAACATTAGCTTGTGTCTAGATTCTGATGACAAAGATTTTCAGCTGATTCTGTTTTGTGAATAAAATGTAAAGGTTCGTTTGAGTTTTCACACATCTGACTGGTACACTCTCAAAAAATAAAAAATGTTTTAGTGAATGAGACTAGGATTTTGGAAAAAAGACCACTGGTTATGTTGAGTGCAAATGTAGATGGCTCACATTTTGTGTAGCAATGACCATTATCAAATTGTGCAGCTGATGTGGACAAGAAGCAGTTGGCAGATATTGCTGGAGGTTGTCCTCCCAAGTACTAGATGACAAATTGAGAAAAACATTGTACACAATTAAATAAATAGGACTAGCTTTTGAGGCCAGAAGATGATGGACTCGATCCTGTAGGATAAACTTGTCCTTCAAGATGAATAACTGGGAGTTTGTGCAATGAGGATGCTCTCTTTCTGCAGGACAGGTAAAATTTTTCAAGCTAAAGTATGTCATTTTTTGCAAGGCTATTCTGAGCTTTGCAGTTTTTTGGTGGTTTTTTGTTTCTCTGTTCTTAACAGAGAAGCTCTTGCTGATAGCAGTGCCAAAACAAAGAGCTAATGGGAACCAGTCCCAGGAACCGTGACTGTCAGGGGACTCGTAAGCTTGGCTGCCAGACCTGAAACTTTTCATGGAACTTTTATGCTCCACATGTTGTTTTGTAGTTATCATCCTGATGAGACAGGCTATGGCATCAAAATGACACCGGCTAATTAAATGTCAGGAGAATCAGAAGATGTTGCAAGGCTTTTACACTGAGATTGCCAAGATTGAAACAGAAGCCAGTGAGGCACATCACCCTCCTTGTGGCTCATTAGGATGGGATATAACTCCACGTTCAGCCAGCTGCAGGATGGAGAGACAGTATGGAGGCTGCCACGAGGGCTTGACACTAATGAGCACCTGAAAGGTTAAATAAACGTCTGTGGCTGATGTTAGGTCTCAGGTTATAACCTTGGCAACTTGTCCTCTGATGTTTTCTTTTTCTCCCCTTCTCCTTGGAAGCATTCACCTCAGAATCCTGTTCTGGCTTTAATAGGGATCTACATGAGAACCTGGTGTTGTGTTGACTTAGGCTGCTAAGGACTGCTAGGATTCAAACTAGAGCTTTTTACTGTAGATTGGCCAAAAACGCTTGAGCTTATTTTAATTTTTCTGGTTCTGCTTCTCTAGAATAAGATGAAGTGTCTATTCTGCATATGTGTGTGATTTATTATATGTAATATTAATCAGGGATATATCCTCTTTGACTGTGGCAGCTGTGCATTTCACTAGTCCACAGGTGGCCTTAATATTTCTGCTTTGTGGGTTTCTTCTTCTATCTTTAACTTCTGTAATCCTTGTGTTTTGTGGTTTACAAGATTTTTTGTCATTGGGAAATATGTTGAATTGGTGTCGGGGCCCAAACGTTACACCAGAAGAAATATCCTTTCTTTGTCAAATGTCTGCATTGTGAAATCTTCACATTAGTCTGTGGTTTTACTTTGAAAATTGGCTGTGGGACAATGAAATATTGTTCAAGACATTCTCTGCTCTCAGGCTCTGTTTGCAGCCCTGTCCTAGCAATAACCACACTACCTTTTTATTGCTGTCTGAAGCAGCATGGGGTGGACAGAGGGACTTCAGTCCTCCTTTGGTTCTCTGTCACCAATGAGGCAATTACTTCTCTTCCCACTTGAAGAATGAGTCTTCATTTAGCTGTGTCCATAGCTGGTCTACGTGGGAATGCCTCCACTCAAAGTAGGCAAGCAGTACTGATTTGTATTGATTTATACTGATCTGTGCTAGTAGAGAACTTGCCCTCTCAAACCATACTCTTACCCTGGAGCTGTCTGCTCAGGTTTGTCATGCTTTATATGGGTCACAAGGAGAATGGCTTGACTTTAAACTTTTAGATTGAAATTGCTTGGAGAAACATTATATAGAATTAAGCATAATTTTCCTTGGAAACTGACTAAACTCAATCCAGAAGCCATTGAGAGGCAATAAATGTGGGACCACACAGTTCCATCTTTCCAAAGCCACCCTTCAAAGCACACTGCATATTCAGCCAGCCCTGAATGCCGTGTGCACATTTCACTGGCTCAGAAATGTATTAATGTAGCTATTTTGTTCAAATTGGTGCAAACTCCCCTTATTAAGGAAGCTGAATTAGACAAAGTGTTGAGTTCTTGCTCTGGAGACAGAGCTGGAGCTTTTCCATTAGTGGTGACCTTCAAATGAACCAAGGTGCACCTTTTTCTTCTAAGTACAGCCCAACTAAAACATTTTACCCTAAGCTGGGGTTTGGTTTGAGGGGAAGTGAGGCTAACCTTGGAGATATCATGGAAGTGAAATTTTAGTCTCACTTAATAGTATCAGAGAAGTTCTAATAGGCCTCAGATATCTGCATTGTGAAATCCTACACCTTAATTAAAATTGGGGGGGGGCATCTTCTCTAACAAAGACGTACTTTTTTATGTTCAGTAGTCATTGAAGTAATTACAGGTTAACAAAAATAAAGAGCATTAAACAGAATGTCAAAATATGTCTGTTCCTCACTGTTGCTCCGTTTTAACTCTCATCTCCTCTGATGTCACAATTTAATTAGGTATCTCAGTCACCACAGAATTTTCCAGACAAGATCTGAATTTGTAATCTACAAGTTGGCAGAGCTCAGTTGCCATCCTTTGCATTTCATTCATTTAACACAGTGCAGAAAAGTGAATATGAGGTTCACCTTGCACTTTCTCTGAGGTAGCTTTATGAGATACTGAATAAAAGTGTCCAGCTGTGAAATTTAGCTTTAACAGCTGATTATGCTTTTCTACACCAAAAGTGAGGCGATCAGTTACTTATGATCACCTTCAGACCTGCACACAGATAAGCATCTCATCAGCCTGGGGTTAAAGAAGCCTTTTCTCTACCTTTTTCTATGGGCAAGAATTTTCAGAGTTTCTTTTACAAATGATGGTCTGTGGTAACCTTAAATGAACTTCGTTTGGAAAATCTTTCCAGCTTTTTCTGTCTTTGAGTCTGTAGAACACCATTTAAGTGCTAGTTGGTTGGGTAAAGCAGCATTATTTGTGAATATCTGATAAGGAGAGAAATGAAATTTTTACTCCCACCAAGAACTCTTATTTTATAGGTGCTGGGTGAAAGTGCTCTCCTGAAGACAATAGCCATAATACAGCGTTGGAAAGAACAACTCATCATTTTACATTCTCTTCTCTCTGGTCCTATGCTCCTACTTCTTTTTTAGGGATGTTTTGCTCTGCTGATTGGACGAGAGACAGAGATGCAACAGCATGTTTGAAAATGTTGGAAAAATCTCACCATTGTAATTGTTTGAGGGGAGTTATCTCTCAGTGCCTGTCCATCTGCACACTTGTACACTGCCCTGTTTTGTACCCTACAGTGTACATACATCAGGCCCAGCAGATAGTAGGAAATCCATGTCTGCTGTGAATTCAACAAGTTTCAGCTTCAGCTCTTTGCTTGCTGCTTCAGTCTCAGATGTCTTTGACTCTGAATGAGCAAGTCATGCTTTTGTGTGTTGAGAAGGTGGGATGTGAACAGGACTGGCTATGAACAGGGGTTTTAATTTGACATCGATGTGACTTGAATCACAGAGTCTGAGCCATGATTCCAGGCTGCATCTGAGGACTTAAGCCCCTTTGATGTGGAAGACAGAGGGATGGCTTATCCCAGCCTCTGCAGGGGCTGTCTTCCAAGCAGCACCTGATGATGTCAGGTTGGGATGGTGAACTGCATCCAGCTGAAGGGGTCACAGTGTGCCAAAGAAACCATGGCACTATCCTGAAACTGTAAGAGAGGAGACGAGTTTGAGTAGATCCTGAAGAAGAGGATGGATCTTCATCCTTCCTTCATTCTGGAAGGATCAAAACACGAGGAACTTTCTGCTCAAGGTGCCAGAGGAAGGGATGTTGAGTGCCAGTCAACGTCTCCTGGTCTCATGGCTCACAGAAGGAAGTCTGTCCATACTTAAAAGCTTGAAACTGTGGTTCCCCTCACCACATAACCCCCAAAGTAAGAGTCAGCAGCAGTTCCTCCTTTTGTTTGTGCTAGCCTGCCTTTTCTAGAGAAGCTGTGTAGTAGACAGGAGAGGATAGCTGGCACAGTCCCATTCTTCAGAGAAGAGAAACATAGAAAGTGAAGGGCTTGGGAGCAAAAGGATTTTAAGAGTTCCTGAAAAGGATGTGCCTTTCACAGCTCTCTTATCTCAGGTGTATTTCTGTATTTTGGATGTACATAAAGTGTTGGTGTCTTTTAGAGGTGAACAGTTTTCTTGCTGTGTGGATTTGGGATCCATGTACCTGCTGGTTTGGCCTTTTCCCAGACTGTGTCTATACAACATTGGTGCCAGTGTTTTCGTCTGCCTTTTATGGAGTAGCATGTGGCTGGAATCTTCTCCTTCTGCCCTGAAGAAGACTAATTGCAGAAACTCTGCTCTCCTTTTCTTTCTTTTCCACTGAACTTTGTCGTTACCTCCCTATAATCATTTCTGACACTTCCATCATCTGATTTCCTTCCATCCTGTACTATGCAAAATTTTGCTTGCAGTAATCACGGGAGGCAGTCTCTGTGTCCTCCTGTTGGAATATTCTGGATTGCATACTGCTGTGCACATCCTATGTCCACTGCTGTCCAGTATGGCCAGTGGACACCAAAATCCAAGTGTATGCATTGGGTTGGTTTGACTCAAGCAGGCACAGCTGCCCATGACACTTTACACGTAGCCTGTGGTGATGTTTCACATCCACTCACCTCAAATTAATTTTGTTTGGTGGCAGCATGTTTTGTCTAACCTGAATTTCCCAACCTGAATTTCCCAACATGTGTACACTTCATGTTTTTGGAGCTCAGCTTTTCCTGCAAAAGAAATTAGAAAGAAGGCAAGTAGAAGTAAATTCATTGAAATATTAAGTAATTTTGTCTTCTGCTGGTTTTCATCAGGGTAAAAAAGAACAGCAAAACCACAACAAAAATAGCGATGAAATTACTATGGGGGGGCTGCAAACATAATAGTGATAGAGTTCACTTAGCTGTGGTGGTTTCTTTTATGTGATAATACTGAGGTGTTTTATTTCTCCCCTGTGAGGTAGATCACTATTAGCCACAATTTGTAGTGTGCCCCATGTGGAGGCTGGGGAGGGGAGTTGGTGCCTCAGAGGTTACACGAGGCCGTGGAAGACCTAGCAACAGAATCCAAAGCGTCTGGACCACCCAGGGACCTGCTCATGCACCACAAGCCATCAGGGAAAGATTAACTCTAAAGCCTTTTGGTTGCTCTGTACGGTATAATTGTCTAAATGAAATCAATGAATACTTGATTTGAGAGTCTCCCATTGCTCCATCCCTGCTGTTCCTAATGTTTGTTAACAGATTGCTTTGTGGCAGAGTGCAAAGGTGCCGCTCTATAAAACTGTAATGACTTCTGGAAAGGAAGTTGCCCTGTGTATTGCAGAAAGCACCATTCAGTTTTGATTGGAACATGGGGAGCTGAGAAGTTGTTATTGCTTTTAGTACAGCTACTTGGAATAAAAATTTCTGCTCAGTTATGGCTAAGATGACATTTCCTTTTCCCTGCTTTTTTTCTCTCCTTGTTTACCGATGGAGTTGGAATGTTCTCCTTTGCCCTGGGCAGGGAGCTGGCACATGGTGAGGGCCTGGCGTGCTGAGGAAGAGGAGCTCCTTTTCTGTCTCCTACACTCCTCTGTCTGTCACCCATCCTGTTTGCTACTCCCTTGACTTTCTCTTGGCTGTTTTTTCTCAGTCCTTGGGGGTTTTCTTGTCAGTCCCCAGACAGCTTTTTTATCCTTTCTTGCTCTCTAAGCAGAAAATGAAGTGTTTGGTGAGCTGACTGGGTTATCCCTGGTGAGGGGGTTTGATGGTGCCAGATCTCACATTGCCTGGCTCTGGGAGCCAAGGGGACTGAAGAGGACAAAAGAGGAAGAGCTTGAGGCTGTAAATGAGCCCCAGTTGCACAAGCCTGTTGGCACAGCAAGGTGAGACTCATCTGAGCATTATTTTGCTGTTGCTTCAATTTGTCACAATCTCCCCTGATGAAAGACCACTGGCCTTTGGGCTGGCAACCCACACTGCAGGTGTGTGGTTACTGGCAGGGTAGGGGTGAAGATAATTTACAGCAGATCTCTGAGATGTCACACCTTGAGCATCAGGTACAAACACTCTCACCTCACTTTCCCCAGGGGCTGTAGTTCATTAACTTCCAGGCCTGTGGAGTTGTGTCCCTGCCCTGGCAGGCTCGAGGGGGCTGGCTGGCACCTCAGAAGGGGAGTAAGGCAAGGGCACAGAGGGCTCTGTGCAGTGTGACAGCTTACAAGCATGTCTACACACCCAGTTCCCTCCCCAAAACAAGCCCCAATCCCCAGCACGCTCCCAGTGCTGCCTGTCCCAGTGCCCTTTCCCTGCCAGGAGTGTGCCAGGTATCTCCCCATCACATGCCAGCCTTACTGCTGGGAGAAGGACTGAGAGAATTGGAACAAGGATAATAATGATTTCAAAGAATTTTGTTTCTATTTTTTGCTTAGATGTTTGTAATACTTCTTAATAGTAATACTGTAAATGTAAGGTGTATCAAAGGACAGGTGCTGTTTGTGTCTTTATTTCTGCTTCTCAGCCAGAAGTGCTTTTTGTACTGTTCCATCAGCCTTTCCTAGGAAATCGGTTTAACATGTTTGACACTTAGCCTGTGAGCTGACTCTTCCATGAAAACCCTGATTGCTAAAAGGACACTAAACCTCACTCATTTAGATCCCTTTATACCATTCTAGTGATAAAAAAACACCTTTACCCCCCTCACCCATGTTTGGCAGTTTTAAAATTCTGGGGAGTGAAATAGATCTCTCAGAGTTTGAGGGTCTCCAACCTAGCATCTCTAGCTTGTATTTCATGTATTTTCTCTTGCATTTCTTGTCCTTTTGTGGGCTTCAGTAAAGCCTGGTATAATCAGCAGGAATTTTGACAACCATCTCAGTTGTGTACTGGGTAAGACCTCATGCCTTTGATGAGAACTTGAGAGGCTCCTGCAGTTTACAAGTTACAACCAGGGACTGACACATCCTTATTAAAATATGGAGGGGCTCTGTATTTTACAGAAATATTGAAAAGTGGAGAAAAGCTTTCTCTTTTCAAGCTATTTTTCCACATGCACACACATATTCACACACTGGTATTTTGGCAAACCAACCTACTATACCACATCAGTGAGTTAATGACAGGCTGGTGAAATGAATGTTCACAGCTTTAAATCAGTCTTTTCTTTAGGAGCATTTAAATAACTTCGTTTTTGTTCAAGGTAATCTTGACTATAAAACTGCAGGCCTGCAGGAAACCCATATATTAATTGCAAAAGCTGAGTCTGCTGTGGTTTTCCACACTGCTGATCATATATGGCATCCCAGATGAGTAGCAGATCTGATTTTATAGTCATGTTGTGTCAGGAGTTTAGACTCAGTGTTACTTGTAATTCTGTCATTTATCTCTACTGTTTCTTTATTAATGTCTTCAGTGTTCTTGGTCTGTCCTCAATCTTTCACATTTTGTACTGATGCTTTATTACAGTGTTTTCCAAAATTTTTAAGTAAAAATCTTTCAAGATGAACAGCAGTCCTTCCTTGGGAGCTGACTGAAAGCCAAATGATCTTTATTCATATAGCTATTGCCTTGCACATCCCTTCTTTGGAAATCACTGTTCCATTATGTGCTATTGCTTCCGTGTCCCTACACGCCTTGATGAGCAGTAAAATACAGTGTTGACATTTAAAATATTGTCACTGGCATGGCTGATATGTGACTGAGTGAGTGAAGGAGTTTTCTCCACAATGGTGATTTTTCTGGGGCTATTTGCAAATTCAGGCTCTAGTGATGGTTATTTTTTTTTGTATCAGCTACACTTGCAGTTTATTTTTGAGGTGCATTTTTGAGCTTTGCCTTGCAATCATAAATGGAACTGTTCTTCTCATTGTAGTTGCTCTCAGCCATGTCCATCCCATGTCTTGTCCTCCAGCTGCCCCAAAAGATTAGTGCAGCACACTGGATATGACACTTTACTGCATCACAGCAGTTAAATATGAAAAAAAAAATATCACTCAGAGTTTGCACGGCCTTTACCCACCACACACAAACTGTCACCTAGGGTGTATTATAAACTTGGATAGGTTCACAGTTTGTCCCTGCATTGTTATTTTCATTGCTGTGTCTTTGATCTCACAAAAAGCTCTGCCCTGGTCAAGGCATCTGTTGACACAGTCCCGCTGGCCCACGTGGGCCTTTGAGCTCGTTATGGGGCGAAAGAAGGAGCATGAAAGCAGAGCTTCAGAAAACACCGTGGCTGCCAAATAACAGCATTCCTGAAGCTGTTCTGTGTCACACTGTGGCCCTCTGCTTTGGATCTGAGCTCTCTCAGATTGCTGTCCACAATGTTCCTTCATCAGTGTGGCTGTGGCAATACAGAAATATTAACAGTAGTTATTGTTGTGTCAATGTAGAGGAATCCGTCCTGTACAAGAACTGCAGAAAACTGATGGGTTCCTTTGCCCTGAGCTTACTGTCTGAATGTCTAGAGTACACAGAAGGTGAGTGGGTATTGAGAGATTTGGAAGCTGAGAGAAGTGAAGTTATGAGTGAAGAAGATTTAGCTTCACCAGCTGAAGATTGTGGGTACCTTTAGGTAGGTTCCCCATCTGAAACGTGCTGCAGCTCCTACAGCTGGGTCAGCAGTCCTCATTTTTTCTGATGTATCTTTTCTGGCAGTCAATGGGCTGGCACAGAAAATCCTGGCTTGATCTTCAGGTCACTTTGTCCAGTGGCTGTGCTGGAAAGCCCCAGCTGTGCAGTGCCAGGCTCTGTTCTCACGTCAGCACGGGACAGTCACACAGAAAAAGCACAGCCTCAGAAAGCAGAGTGCAGATCACCAAATACACACTGTTCTAAAGAGCGTGGCTGCTGTTCATGTGAAACCTGATAGCAAAATATGCTCAATCTCAAATCCCCAGCAGGCTCTGAACAGCCTGTTCTTGCCAGTCCCATTAGACCATGAGAGGCTGACATGGTTTTCCCTTCTACTCCATGTAATAAGGGAATTTCTGTTACTGATACTTATCAAAAGAGACTTCTACAGTAAAAGTTATGGACAGTTCAAAGCATATCAAGAAGAAATACCTAGAGTTTTCATATGGTTTACAAATGGAATTTCCAATTCTGTATACAAGTTCAAGTACAAATATAGAAATTTTTTTTGTGGTACTAATGGAAATTTCTGAATTAATAGCAGGTCCCTTACTCCAAACTGGCATAGTTTTAATAAGAAGAACTATCCATATGTCCTTGACTTGTCATTTGTTAGAAAACTCAAAATCTTAATGGTTCACATTGGAGAAATAAAGGTCAAGATACAGGCAAAGTTCCTCTGTATTACAGAAGATAATAAAAGGGGAATATATTTGCTCCTGGTTATGCTAATTCATCACTCCAAGCACTGTGTGATTGCATTCTGTCTAGTCAATGCTCTTCTTCGTATCTTAAAGAAGAGATATAGCCAAAGTAAAGGGCACTTGGAGATAGACAGGGAAAATAATTGAGTCACAGAATCTTCTGTTTGAGGAGGGATGGGAAGGATAGGGATTGTTTTAATTTAAAGAAGAGACAAATAAAAGAGAACGTGACAGTAGTGTACAGAATGATGAATGATACAGGGAAGGTGAACTGGGCACTCTTGCTTGCCCTTTTGTAAGTACAGAAGCAGAGGGACATCCAATAAAGCATAAAAAGCATAAAAGGCAAAAGTAATAACACTGTTGAAAGGGCATTTTTAACCAGTAACTCTCTTGTTTCCAATGGCTCATCTTCTTTCTCCATGATTCTAGAACATGTCTTGAGGGGCGTGCAAAGACCTCTAGGAGATGAATTCAAGTTGTCTTGCTAAGCAATTGTGGTCATGCTCGAAAGCTGCTGGTTGGATCAGGTTATTTGGCCTGTGTGAAGGGGAAGAACTTGTCAGATAGTCTTAAAGAACCTTTTTAGTCTGAAAAAGAAGTGGAAGTTTAGGTAAAGACATTAATGTGAGTAATGATACTATCCATGCATTTGCTAGATAGAGTAAAAAAGTAACTGTTCAAGACAGAAATCTACTACTGATGGAAGGAATATTCCTCTGCAATTAACCCCCATGTCATTTCTTTGCTGGTCTTCCAGAATATCTGCTTATGACACTTTTATAAAATGCTGATGTTGTGCCACGTTGGCTCAGGCTCTGCTGTCAGGAACAAGCGGACTTTTGTCCCCAAGAAAATTGTTGGAAGCACATTTATTCTTCCTGAATATCCCTTTCTGATATTCTCTTACTATTGGATAGTCCATTTTTTACTCATCTTTATTTAATAAGTTTGTATTAAAATCCAGAAGAAAATGTATTTTGGTCAGTAGATTCTAGTGAACTTCAATAAATAGACTAAATTGTGTATGTACCTCTCCCCTGCCTTATTGTTGAAAATAGGGAGATAGTGAAACATGCAAATTCCAGATGAGTGAGATCCCATTCTGGCTAGATTATTACAGTATCTGTTTGGATCCATTGTTACTTTTAGACTTAATCCCTGTCAGTCTTTTTGTAGCTGTGCAATTATTTTATAATTCCTCACCAGGCTGTGCTATTTCATGTAGCACAATCCTGGCCCACCTGTGGTGATCATCACTTCAAAGCCCTGGTTCCTGTGGTCATTTTGAGTGCATGCCTGTCTCATTTCTAATGGTCTGTTGTGGTAATGTCAGCTGTGATGATTCAGTCCTGGATCACGTCTGTGACCCTTTCCTTTCCTTTCCTTTCCTTTCCTTTCCTTTCCTTTCCTTTCCTTTCCTTTCCTTTCCTTTCCTTTCCTTTCCTTTCCTTTCCTTTCCTTTCCTTTCCTTTCCTTTCCTTTCCTTTTTCCTTTTTCCTTTTTCCTTTTCCTTTTTCCTTTTTCCTTTTTCCTTTTTCCTTTTTCCTTTTTCCTTTTTCCTTTTCCTTTTTCCTTTTTCCTTTTTCCTTTTTCCTTTTTCCTTTTTCCTTTTTCCTTTTTCCTTTTCCTTTTCCTTTTTCCTTTTTCCTTTTTCCTTTTTCCTTTTTCCTTTTTCCTTTTTCCTTTTTCCTTTTTCCTTTTTCCTTTCCTTTTCCCTCAGCTATTCTGGATAGAAACCACTTGCTATGATTCAGGGAAAATTGCATTTTTAGTAATTTCCCTATGCCTTATAATTAGGTCTTTGTTTCTCACTCACCTACAGGACATCATGAATGCATTTGCCAACATTTTTCTTGTTAAACTTTGTACAGCAATGGAACATGTAAAATATCTACTACTCAACATAGAGCAGATGTATTTTATCAGTCATGTGAAGTGTATAATTCGTAAAAGTTTATAGGAGATACATATTTGTGTGTATGTATCTATTTGCTGTGTATATATCTGTACAGTTAAGGATGTATTTGCCTGGCACTACAGTCCAACTCCCTCAGAAATAATTACAGCCCTGGAATATCAACCTGCAACCTAGTTTAGCCATTTGAAATCACTTAGAAAAATTAATTATAAATGTAATTTGGTACTCGGAGGTATGCAAATTTTATGTCTAAACTCAAGTGAAAATAAGTATTCAGTCTAATTTTTTGGCATTTGTCAAAAGCCCTCCAAAAACCATCCAGGCTGCGGGCTAAGCTGCCTTTCATAAATCTCAACTGAAGACTTTCTGCTGACTTCTTAAGACTAAATTATTTCTATTGTTCTCGAGTAATTACATTTTTGTTGTTATCTGTGGAAAGAGCCCCACTGGGTTGAGCATGTAAGTATATGGGAATGGGGGGAAGGAGGATTTGTGTTAGTTAAGTGGAGATGATAAAGCTGAGAACATAGCAGCAGAACATAAATCAGATTTTTCTTCTTTTTCTAGCTGGCTTGTCACAATAAAACATTGCAACAGATGCTGAAGCCAGGGTCAGATCCAGATGAAGGAGATGAAGCCTTGAGGTTTTATGCCAAACATACGGCACAGATAGAGGTAAAGGATTGCTCTCCAGAAGATGGACTATGAGACAAGTCTGCATCTTGCATGTGGTGTACCTCCTCTTTTTAAGCTTCCAAATGGTGTGGATTATTTATGAGGAGAAGGTTGAATAATATGCTTTTGGCTGTGGGAGATAAAAGAATACACCTGTATTAGAAGTGGCTCCAAACCATCGTTTCACAGTAGCTTTCCTGTGCATTACCAAACATGTTTTGTTAGGGAAATAATGACTGTGAATAGGAGCTGTGTCATGAAGTCAAGAATCATCTTGTATGGTACATCACTCAAATAAATAATCATGAGTTTCAAAGTAATTGATGCTGGCTGATCAAATTAAAAGTCTGGCTGGAGTACAAAGAGGTTTTGAAGTGGTGTAGACATTCAATGTGGCTTTTGTTTAAAACACTAAGGCTTGGCCTTAGTTCTGTTCTCTATTTTAAACTTTACACCTGCCATGGGTTGGACTTAGACAGAGGCCCACAGAGATATCCCACCACAGGACAGGTGGAAGGTCCATGGCCTTGGTTGTCCAGAGGTCAGCTCAGTGCTCCTCTTAATGTATTTTAATACTTTGGGTGCTGCTGAGATCTCTCTTAGCAATTATCAGCCCATTTACCTCAGTACCTTTAAATTTAGGCATTAAACAAGAACCGTGGTCAACTTTTATGTGGCCAATAACTTCTTCTGGAAAAGTGAAACTCAACCCAGCATTGCTGCTATACAAAATAGATAATTGCTTGTCTTTGAAAGCAGTCCTAGACTTGTTTGGTGTTTCAGGTGTTATCCCCCCTATATTAACGTATCTCATTTGTTTGATTTGAAATTCAAATAGTGGTATTTTTTTATTTTCACCAGTGGCTGTTCACAGGCCTGGTTGTAGGAGTCAAAAAGGGGTTTCTACCCATTTCTGTATTTTTAGTAGTACAGAGTCAACAAACAGAATGGGGAAGCAATTTTGATGGCAGTGTGGTGAGATGAAATAAAATCTTGCTTGCTCACCGGTAACTTGGTAGATGCTGAAATGCAAACAATTCAAAACCTTGGGTTTTGTCAAGTAAAAAGATAGACTGACAAGGTATGGGTGCTGCCCGAGTGACAAGGTGCTGTTTTTGCATGTTCACCTTTACAGCTTATCCCATCATAGAAATAGATTCAAGATAAGAAAAGCATTTTGTAATCAGAGCAGAAAGCCCCTGAACTTCTCCACTTTTTACTGGGAGAGAATTGTTTCAATTTGCTGAGAAATTGAAGCATTCTGAATTACAACATTTTTTATATTTGAGGAAGTCTGAACCTAGGTTTTTCTTTAGACTTATATTTGCCACCTTGTTCAGGCAGGCATTTGAAAATAAAAACAGC
The DNA here is from genome assembly GCA_037013685.1 of Acridotheres tristis. Lineage (NCBI taxonomy): Eukaryota > Metazoa > Chordata > Aves > Passeriformes > Sturnidae > Acridotheres > Acridotheres tristis. The sequence continues at coordinate 65,504,719 of CM072885.1, forward strand.
TTTACTGTGTTTTGGGATCGATTGTTCCAACTTTATTGTAATGTTCAAATAATTAATGTATTAATTTGTAAATAAAAGGAGAGCTGTGAACAAGAAAAATATGACAAAATAATTGGATTGTCACTGACTCTGACAAAAATGTGCATTTTATTTAATAGATTGTTCGCCACGATAGAACAATGGAAAAGATTGTCTTTCCTGTCCCCAATATTTGTGAATTCCTCACTCGGGAATCCAAAAGTCGAGTATTCAATACAACAGAGAGAGATGAACAAGGGAGTAAAGTCAATGACTTTTTCCAGCAGACTGAGGATCTGTACAACGAGATGAAATGGCAAAAGAAAATTAGGAGTAAGTACTGTAATTTTAAGAAAATAGCTTCATTATGCTAAGACCTTGTTTTTAAACCTTCAAATACTTTCATTCTAATGATACACTTTTCTCTGTTCACTCTGACACTACAGCAGGCAAAACTGCTCTGGGCTTGAGAGTGTAGGTCAGCTGAGACACTTGCATGCCACTATAAAAGAAGTGTAATATGGAGCAGTTATTAATGTGTTCAAGATGATGTTTTGGACTCCAAAAGTTAAATTGAGGGATGGAAGGAACTGGGTGTAGTTCTACTAATCTTAATAGCATTGCACCTAATTAAGCCAAGGCCCCTAAAATTTAACAAAAACATGTGTAGCTGCATATTTGAGGTTTGCAGATTCCTGAAAGGCCATTAATAGACTCATAAATGTCAATCACTTAAAAACATCTCTCACCAGAACCTAAGCTGCTTTAAATCTGCCCAGCTCCCATGGACTCAGTGCCCCTGTGCCAGTCCACATCAGCCTGGCATGACTGGGCTGCAGGGTGTCCCAGCTGGCCCATACTGGTGCATGTCCTGTGCTATGTGTGGCCTTGAGCTGCTTGGTCAGGATCATGGGGGAGAGGTCAAAGCAGGGACACCAAGAGCCCCACCAGGTACCCTGAATGTCTTTGGCTCCCTGGTGGGCAGTACAGCTGCTGGCCCCTGGCAGGAATGGGGCTATTGCCAATGTCCCCAGATCAGGAGGATCCTGCCACTGTCAACTCTGCCCTTGGCTTTTGGAGCAGAAAGTTATATTTTATATATCATAGAATAACAGATTGGTTTGGGTTGGGTGGGAGCTTAAAGATCACACAGTTCCACTCCCCCTGCCATGGGCAGGGACACCTGCCACTATCCCAGGTCACTCAGAGCCCCATCCAGCCTGGCCTTGGACACTGCCAGGGATGGAGCAGTCACAGCTGCTCTGGACAACCTGTGCCAGGGCCTTATCACCTTCACAGGGAACAATTTCTTCCTCATATCCAATCTAAACCTTCAAACCCTTAGTTTGAAGCCATTCCCCCTTGTCCTGTCACTCCAGGCCCTTGTCAAGAGTCTCTCTCCATCTTTCCTGTGGGCTCCCTTCAGGCACTGGAAGGCCACAATGAGGTCACCCCAAAGTCTTCTCTTTTCCAGGCTGAAAATACATGAAAATGGCTTAAAGTGATCACTTCATTCACTGATAAAATGCAGATGCTCTTGGAGTGTCACACATTACCTGCTCATAGTAATTGATCAGCAAGGAAGGAAGGAATAGGGTCTAGAGCAGCAGGATACTCAGAGCATCCTGTGGGAGCATCCTGAATGTGATAGAAACATGGATGTTACTGCAGTTTGTTATATTTCAATTCCCAGGCTTTAATTTTCAGCAGCAGCAAGTCTTCAGCATGAATCCCATAAACCCAAGTCTGCTTCTCTTGGTGGTGCCCTAAAAGCTTAGTAGTGACAAAATTGACCAGAATATAAATTGAAAAAATACATGATTCCAGAATCTGCAGTCTATTTGGGAATAAAAGTCATTGTATTGTAGAAAAATTACTTCAGTAAAAAAAAAAAATCATATCTGAGGTTTTGGGTTAGAAACAGAAATAAAAAGAGCCAACCCAACAATTAGATAGACCAGACCTGCCTCCTAATGCTATAAACAAAGAAAATTGGTTTATTTTTATTCAGAACAGAAATTTCTCAATTCCTTTCATCAGTGGAATAGCCACAAGTCTCTGCATTGGGGTATTTTTTATTATTTTAGAAGATAATATAGGTTGAAGCTGGGTTCATTCTTTAGCTAAGTGTCTGTTAGCATGAAGTCTGTGCTGCTTAAATTGTCAGATGTCATTTTTGCAATGGCTCCAAATGCTTAAATCTCAGCAGTCAGCAGCACAAGGTTATCACAGTGACTATTTACTTAATTACTATTAAAGGCTATTTGGACTAAAGCCTGAGACAGTCATATGCAGTTGAAGGAGTCTGCTGTTTATAAAAATTTAGCTGGGTGCTCTGCATACTTGCAGGAAGTTTTCAGTACTTTAAAATCGAATTAATAGGGATGCATCGTGTTTGAAACCTCTCTGACCAGAGATATTTTTACACTATTGCACAAAGGATCTTGTTTTAAATGTTCATTTAAACGTATTTTAGTGCATTAATATATATGAAGTGCTTGCCTGAGTCTTAGCACCCTCTGCTCTTGTTCCTGGCCTTCTTGCTGAACTATGTATGTGACTCTGGACACGAATTCAACCCTGTTTTGCACTGTTTCCCTTTTTAGTTTTTCCTGTCTAGGCTGTAGGTTCTTTAGGATGTGGACTGTTTCTATATGTTTGTACAGAACTTCACATATGGCTTGTTTGAGTCCTTTTAAGCAGGAGTACAGAGCTGTTTGTCAGCAGGTGACAAGCATCACACAGCATCTGAGCATCTGAGCATCACACAGGAAATAATCAGCTTTTGTAGAAACAAAACCCAAACAAACCAAATTTTGCCTGCTTCCCAAGCAGTTCAAAATGTTTTTAGTTTGGCAGAGGTGGGGAAAATCCTGCAGTTCTGAAACCACGCCTATTCCATCGTTCTTTGCCCATGTCATCGGTGTACTTGGTCCAAATAGGTCATCTGGATGATACATTCTGGGTGTTCTGGTTCACTGGCATTCAGAGTGCTAAAATCTATTTGTTTGCTTGATTTTATGTCCCCATGCACAGAAGCTGCAGATTCAGATGCAGCTGAAAAGACTCCCTTGTAAAATATCCAGGCCTAAAATCTTACCAGAGGCAAAACTCTGGTATATAAAATAAACTGTATTGTGATTTTTGGGTTAAAAGCTCTACTTGAAACTCTGTTTTATGGCAAACCTACATTTAATATTTGTCTATTTTAGTTAATTTTAAAGATCTATATATTTTCTACATTAATCTGTATTAATTGATGATTGAGTTTCTGCTTGCTTTCAGCTTATTGATTGCTGCTTTTTTCCCCTTTCTAGATAATCCAGCCCTGTTTTGGTTCTCCAGACACATCTCTCTCTGGGGGAGCATTTCCTTCAACCTTGCTGTATTCATCAATTTAGCAGTTGCTCTGTTCTACCCTTTTGGAGATGATGGAGATGAAGGCAAGTAGAGTCTGGTCTTATTTTTTGTTTTAATTTCAGATGCTTTCATTACTAGGGTAACAAATAAAACTTCATTTTCAGGTGCAGTTGAATCTGGAAGCCATTTAGTGTCTCCTAAGTAGGGACCAGATGTTGTCTGAGATGTGGTGGTTGATCTGTTTGTCACATGGCCTACACAATGCAGAGTAGAATAGACAGAGCATAAGCTGGAGATTATCTAGATGATCTCAGCTAATTTTTTTATATGCCATATTGCAGTGTCCTACTGCACACATTCAGCTGCAGCTTCTGAACTGAAGGAGGATTCCTGGCAGCAGAGGGACAGGGATTCCTTTAGCCTGACCAAATTGAATGACTTGCAGTCTTGAAAACATATGGAAGAGAATTATTTGAAAACTAGCTTGTTGCTTTTGACTATGTTGTTTATTGGGATAAAAGGACATAACTGTTGCAGAGGATAAGTGCATTATGTAAAAATACTCTTAAAACTTATGATTCTGTCTCCACTTCATCCCACGTCACAGGAAATATTTAATTAATTTTTTTATTTGCTATAAATGCAGCAGACTAGCAGGAGGCCTCTTTGAAGCCCAAACATGCTTAATTGGGATAAAGGAGACTAAATAGTTGAGAATACTGGTAATGGGAGCAGAGCCATTCACCTCTGGGCTTTGATTTGTGGCCAGTCAGTAATGTGACTGAAAGTCACCTCTGTCTGATGGCATGTGAACTGGGCTGGTGGAAGCAGTCCAGCTTCTAGTAGATCCGTGTGCTTTTCACAAACACCACAGCTGGCACTGACAAACATTCCTGCTGGCTGGCAGAACAGAAAGGCAGCAGATTAAAATATATTGGCATGGGGACCACGCTGCCCATGGGGCCGTCTCTGCAGGTCACAGCTCAGGCAGCTCCACAGCACCTTGGAGTGAGGCAGAGTTTGCAGAGCTGTGCCCTGGAGAAGGGAAGCATCTTGTCCACAGTGCTTTGTGAACTGAGGAGTCACTCAGAGCATGTTAGAGCCCACAGAGGATGAGAGGAGAAATAAAGGGTTAAAAATAAACCTTTTAAGCTACTAAATTTTAGCTAATCTGTACTTGTGGAAATCCTCTAGTCTGCAATCAGTAGGTATTAATACTTACTCTGAACTGCAGATTTGTATGGCATTAGTTTAAGTGGCCCCAGTAATCCAGTGATAGCACATTTCAGGAATCCTGGTCAGCTCCTGGTGCTTTTAAAGCCAAAGCAACTTCTGAGCAATGAGGAATAGGTGTGGCCAAATTGGATTAGCAGGTCATGAGGCAGCCTCCTTACTTCCAGCCTCCCTGTCCAAAAAAGCCTGATCCAACAGCTGGAGTTTGTCTCCCATTTTTCCCCTTCACCCTATGTAAATCCACCTCTATTCACCTGTCTGAGGTGCCTGGGCTGATCTTATCATCCCAAAATGCTGCCTTTTAGTAGGTAATTGCAGTTCTTATGTAACATGACATAAGCAAAACTGCTCCAGCTGAAGGTCGTTCCTGAAGAGAGCCTAAAGAAAGAAAGAAGAGAGACAAGAGCACATAGTGACAGGACAAGGGGGAATGGCTTCAAGCTGACAGAGAGTAGGTTTCGTTTAGATATTAGAAAAAAACTCTTCCCTGTGAGGGTGATGAGACCTCACAGGTTTCCCAGAGAAGCTGTGGCTGCCCCATCCCTGAAAGTGTCCAAGGCCAGGCTGGATGGGGCTCTGAGCAGCCTGGGGTAGTGGATGGTATCCCTGCCCATGGCAGGGAGAATGGGAACTGATGATCTTTAAGGTCCCTTCCAATCCAAACCATGATTCTGTGAAGACTCTGCCTCCAGGGTGCCTCTCTGCACATGGTTCTGGTGTGGGCTCTGCAATGTGAAATTGCTGGACCTGCAGTAAGAAGGGAAGAAGGAGAACTGGTTTGTGAAAAAACCACAGAGAACTTTGGCCTTACCTTTCAGATGGGCTTGAAAGCAATTTTTTAGGATCCATTGAAAGTTTCCAAATCTTGTTGGCAAAGAAACTCTCTGGCAGAGCTGACCTTGCACCTCCCACCAGGGATAGAAACACTCCTGAACTTTGGAAAAGTTCGGATGCCATCTGAATGTTGAGGCTAGGGCCTCATCTCATTGTTTTCTAATCCCAGTGATGCTGCTCAGCTGTGTATCTGTTGCCAGAGAGATAGCATGATTCCTATTGTGAGTCCGGCTAAATTTTCTATTCCCTTCTCCCCCGTCACTGACCTCTCAGTTCATCCCGTAACAATAGAAGTCAGTGTACAAGTGTGACAGCGCCCTGAGATCTGAATGTGCTTTTTATATCACAGCAACATGGTGTGTTTCCAGGGCTTTAAGCAGAGGGGAGAGACAAAACAGGAGCATCTCTCGAAGCTCGGCGTGGCGCCTGGAGCCAGCATCTTGCAGAGCAGGCGGCGGCTGCCGCGCCCGCAGCGCCCGGGACCCGCTGTGCGCCCGTGAGCCGAACAGCGCTCCGGGCACTGCAGATGCTGCCCGGCCCTGCCCGGAGCCCGGGGCTGCTCCTGCCCTGCCGAGTGCCCCATTTCCCCGGAACACCCGGGAAGGAGCTGCTTTTTTCAGGAGCCGGGGCTGGAAACGTGGCACTGCAGCGCGCTGCCACTTGCTGTGCTGCCCCCAGGACCGGCTATTTCTGTACTGAGCAATCATGGAATCAGAGCGGAGGGGCCCTAATGATCCCTGCAGAGGGGAGCTGATTAGTGGCTTGCTCCAGGAGAAGGGTAAACTGTTCCATCTCTGAGCACTCCCTGGATTTTAATGGAAATTTCATTCGCTGCTCGTATTATTATTACCTGTGCAAAAAGCAACAGTACTCTGAAAATAATAGCTCCTGCTACAATTAGGGCGAGCCGTGGTCAGCAGTTGTGATGCATGAATCACGCTTTTGTTAGTTCTGCTGGCAAAGGAATTGATCTTTTGGATCGGTTTCTTGGTGAAAAATGGAGTCTCCAAAGATGCCTTTCTCAAATCTCCCTTTCTCCTCCGTGCAGGCACGCTCTCGCCGTTGTTTTCCGTGCTCCTCTGGATAGCAGTGGCGTTCTGCACAGCAATGCTGTTTTTCATCTCCAAGCCTGTTGGCATTCGACCCTTTTTGGTGTCTGTTATTCTCAGGTCTATATATACTATAGGGCTTGGTCCTACCTTGATACTCCTTGGTGCTGCTAATGTAAGTACTTCAAAAGCAACCAGAATTTCCCTTCCAGCAGAAGGAAAGATATTAAGGGTCTCCTGGTAAAAAAACTGGTTTGATTAGAGCTATGCAAAAACTTCTTTTTCTGGTTCATTGGTTAAGCCAAAAAAATAAATAATTTCCAGTCATCCTGAAACAGCAGTGTCAGCAAAGTGGGAAGCTAAGAAAAAAGCTGGTTTAGTTTTGTGCATATGCAAATATTTTAAAACCAAAAAAAAAAAGAAATTTAAAGAAATATTGCTGCATAAGGGCAATCAAATCTACAGTTTCTTATGTTAAAATAATAATTTTCTCTACCACTACTCTCAATACTATTGACACAAATTTTTGAAATGTGTCTGAGACCTTAAATATATTTTCAGGAGGAAAAGAATTTTCAAAATTAAAAATTCTCTCAGCCCTTTGCCAGATCTCTTAACTTAGACATGAATAAGTTTGCATGCTTACTGAGCTTGGTAAGATACACAGTCATGCTCACAAGTCATCTATTTAAATTTCTTCCTGACTGCTACAGCTCTAATTCACCCCAGCACGAAGTATTGGGCTGTTTGCCACCAGTTCTGTATGTGAGAATTTCACATACTTAAAAACACCCAGACATATATTCAAAGGTAAAGGCAAGTAAGCAGCACTTGCCCACGTCAAATTTGTGAACAAAGGAGTCGTGTTGAGTCGTGTTGAGTCCTCATTCCTTGTCCTGGACTGCCAGGGAGATGAGGTGAAACCCTTTCCTGTTCACTTCTGCACTGCTGCTCGTGTGCAGGCAAAGCTCAGGAGCCATGGACAATCTGAGGCTGCTGTTTAAATGCTATACTTCAAAAATGTCCTCAGTTCTGAGGGCTTTTTGTAGGGATTGTAAATTGAAGAACACAATCTGAAGGAAATAGATCTCACACAACACCCCCACACAGACTTTCTGTCGTGTTACTATTGTTCTCTTGGTAGTAGCATGCCTAGCTGCTCTTAAATAGTCTTGGGTCTAAACTCAAAACTGTTGAGAGTTCAGTCCCCAGTGGGATTTTAATGCCTCGTGGCATTAACCCTTCCCACCTATTCACTAATGCTGTAGGAATAAATCACAATGTAATGAGGCACAGTGCAGTGTTAGAGAGGTGATGTACTTCCACTCACCCTCATGGGTCAGAGCTGGATTTCTCTCACCTCACTCCAGCTGTCTAAAGGTTGTGCATTTAGTCAAACCAACCTATCTAGACAGCAACCCAAACAATAAATACCAGGATTTTTCTGATGGCATAAACCTAGCCTTCATTACCCCCACAGCTCTGTAACAAAATCGTGTTCCTGGTGAGCTTTGTTGGGAACCGTGGGACTTTCACCCGTGGCTACAGAGCTGTCATCATGGACATGGCTTTTCTCTACCACGTGGCTTATGTCCTGGTCTGCATGCTGGGCCTCTGTGTGCACGAGTTCTTCTACAGCTTCCTGGTAAGTACGTGCTGCTGTGGAGGGGAAAACTGCAAAAATAGAAAATACCGTTACCCATGCAGCTGTCTTCAATTTCTTCCTGACAATCAAGCCAAATCATGGGTATTTTTAGCATGCCGTTGTGTTGCTGCCCCTTAGGAGCTGCTGTTTTTATTAGAACCTGTTTCTGTTAGGACTTAATCTGTTTTAGAGCTGAAAGTTTGCTCCTTTCTTCTCAGACAATCATCACCCAGCCTACTCCTTTTTCCCAGCTTTCTCCATATTTTGTGTCCACCGTCTTAACATTCTGGGGACAGTTGTCCAGAGGTTTGTGCATCATACCTGTACCAAAGGATCCCATTCCTCATCTCCAATACATTTTTAACAAATTACTTGGGAAAAAGGGATGGCATGCCTCTGGTGTAGCAAGAAGATTCATCACTTGAAACGTATCCCACTTCATTTTCTTTTGTTGCCATTATCCAGATGGAATGCCTTTTAATAACGTGGTACAGGTGCAGGTGAAAATGAATCACAGGTACAGGTGCAGTGAAAATGAATCACACAAAATTATGCTAAACTCCACTAACTGCTCCCTTCATGCTGAGTAGCTGTAAAAGGTGTTTCACTGCTCTTGTTAATCCTTTTGCTCTATAGTGTAACATGTGAAACTTGTAGGGAGACTGGCTAAATTGTGGTCATTTACATGGGTTCACTTTCCTGTTGTATTTTTTCTCAGCTTCCTGAATAGTAGTGAACTCCCAGCATTTCAAAGATGTGTTAAGCACACTAAAATTTTCCGGGGTTCTGTGCTAACTCAGGTAGAGCTCCTGTTGAAGTCAGACTTCTCAGATTTTGTCATTAAAGCCTGCTTCAAAGTTTGGGCAGATTTCAAAGGAGCCAAGATTGTGGCTGTAGCTGCAGGACCCTCTTCAAATGGATGTAACTCTCCTGCTTAAAAAGTGCACAAATTATCTGCTGTTCCTTCAATGAGTTAGGTGATCTCTATCTTCAAATACTTTGCAAAGTGTCAAGCAGCTTAAGAAATATTTTATGCACTTACTTTTTTTCAGTGACTGCTGTTGACCAATGTCCATGATTCGTGGACATTATCCACTTACCCAGGTTGCTTCTAGGTGTTCACTTAGTAGTGGATGTAGTCTAAACTCTAATATTTGTTTATAACTATCTCCCCTCTTTCTTCCTTTATTATTAATCCTTTCACAAGGCTGTGGATTTCAGATCTTGTAAATTGTGGCTAATAGCTTCTTCTGTGAGCATTTTGATAAATCATAGTGTGTCACTTTATATCTGCAATCTGAGTGTTTTGAAGTAGAAATACATACATTATAGAGAAGGTCCAAAGCACTATAGAACATCAAGAAAATTGTAAGAGAAAAAAAAAAGTTACAGGTTCTTGTAAAGCTCTTGTCACATTTAATTGCTGGTTTAGGCTTTTGACATTTAAGCAACATTATCTTAATATATACTTTTCTTTAGTTAAATACCAGGGAAGCATATAGTGCAGGTAGAGAAAAATAGAAGTTTCTAGTCTTATACAAACAGTACCATGAATTTAACTTTGCCCTAAAAAGAGATGGCCCCAATCCTTGTCCATGCGACCTTTACATGATGCCATGAGCTCAAAGAAATTACACATATGTAATTACTTACATGTATGAGTGCATTTTTGAATTGCAGCCTGTGCATGTTTGTCAGATGAGAGATACCATGAAAAATTACTTTGTAGATATAAAAGTATCCATAGTATGAAGACACTTTCAAGATTTTAATCTAGCCTGGTTTTAAACACGGGGAAACAACAGATCTTGATAGTAGGTGTTGTCCATCTCTGACTCAGGATCAAATATACTTTGTGGCTTTGGATTTTTCTATGATTAATTTTAAAATTTAAAGTTCTGTGCTAGATTTCCTCCTTCATAAGCATGACCAGCTCCCACTGAAATCAATGTGAGTTTATGAAGCTGAGAATGTAGAACATGGCTTGATGCATGTTTCAGTAGTTCAGGTTGTTTTCCTGTGCAGCATCTATATATTTCCTCATTTGTATTCATTTTTCTTCTACTCTCTGCCTTCCCCAGCTGTTTGATCTGGTGTACAGGGAGGAGACTTTGCTAAATGTGATAAAAAGTGTTACCCGGAATGGCCGTTCAATTATCCTCACTGCAGTGCTAGCACTCATCCTGGTTTATCTCTTCTCCATCATTGGCTTCCTCTTCCTGAAAGATGATTTTATCATGGAGGTTGACAGGTTGAAAATCAGGACCCCTGCTGCAGGTATTTTTTTTATATTAAAATTTGCTTCCAGCATATCCCTCTTTCTGTCTGCCTAACCTAACTTTTCATCTAAGGACATCAAATTTCTTTATTTGTGCCTGCATGAGAGCAGAACTAATTCCATATACCTTAGAACTCAATTAAGTTTCTGTGTAAAATTTAATGTGTATAGGGTTGTTTTAGTCTGGGCTTATTTGTTGAAATGCTAAAATCTGACACATTTGATCTATTATGTTTGCTTCACAAACTTGTGGTAACATTAAAAAAATAATCTGTATTTCCTAAGTATTTTTCTAAGTGAAAAGCAGCTCCAAGTGGATTGTATTGGTTCTCATCCCACCTTAAAAGCAGCTCATAGTAATTCCTATGTACTGTATGAGGCATGTGATCTTAACATGTTCATTAGCTGTATTCATTACATTGCTTTTTAAGCTGCATCCAGCAGAAATTTATTAAAGAATTCACATTTCTACTGATAAAAGCGTATTTTAAATTCAGTGTGTCTCATGATTTTCATTGTTAGTATATAATCCCGGCTTCAGTAAAGTCATTGGGAAGTTTAGAACTGATTTTTAAAAGGCCAGGATTTCAGATTTCTGGAATGAGAGACTTTAGCAAAGTGAATAGAGAGTTACAAACTTGCTTTGCTAGAAAAGAGCCAGGTCTGGTCTGTGCAGAGCTTTGTATGTGCTGCCAGCCAGCCTGCTGGGAGCATGGGCAGGGGAGTAACTGGCTGCAGAGAAATTCTTGAGAATAGCTGCTGATTAAATTCCTCGAGGCATGATTTTCCCAAATGCTGAACTCTTCAGACCTGTACACAAGCACAGAACTGGCAGAACCCAGCCAGGGCTGTGTGCACTCAGTGTTTGCCAGTCTTTTCCTGAAGTTGTTTTTTCAGGATTTAAAGCTCACAAACAAGGCAAAGGTCATTCAAGACTCATGGGCCTGACATATTTCTGCAGCTGGTTCAAAACCATATAAAAAAAAAAAGAACCTGACAGATTTCTTTAACTGTGGGTTTTTTTTTTTCTTCTTGATTTTTTTTTCCCACTGATCATCCATTAGAGGCTAAACTGGCTTATATTTGACTTACCATTCATTTCTGGGACAGAACTTGGGGTGTGAAGTCTCACTTTGAAAGGTAGTTGTGACCATCTTAATAAAAGAGGCTACACACAGCTCTGGGCTGATCCAGGGCAGCAGCTCCTGTGTGTTTGTGTTGCTTCTGTTGAGTTCTTGGCAGATTTTTTGTGGTGTGGGTATGTTCGTGCTGGCTTCATACATTGCCATTTCTGATCAAAAACTCATCAAGAAAATATGCTGACTGCATGTTGATGGAACATTATGCTTCCCAGGACAAGTGCTTTAAATTTTTTCTTTATAAAGTAGCAGAAAGAGTAAGTCAGAGTGCATGTTTTCTGCATTACACATACTGTCTTAGGTTGTTATTTTGTTGTATAGTTTTGCCTTCATTTTTTTCTCCTTAAACCTTTTTGTATCTCTAATTTGAAATGCAGAAAATTGTTGAAGATGCACAAGAGAAAATTGGTTTGATAAAATCAAGCTGATGTACACATTTACCACTTTGGGAATGTTAAATTAGTGTTTTACACAAACCCATACATATTTACAAATGAGTACCAAACTGTGTTATCATCCTTGAAAACCCTTAAATATTCTACATTCAGGATAACTGAACATCAGCTCGGTGTCCTTCTTGTCAGCTTTTGTGAATAATTTATCTAATGGTTTTTAAAACTGACATTATTTTCATATCTGACAGTTGTTTCTTCCTTTGAATATATTTTGTTCTCACCAGAAGCAGCCGCATTTGATGTAGATTCATTAATTTCAGGAGATGAAATGGGAATAGCTGTGATATACAGTAAATATAAAACTGTGTTTTTGTTCATTGTGATTGCTTTGAGCTGTTGAGGCAGACTCTTTCAAGGAGGGAGGAATTGCTGGTGTAATTTGTTCTGTTTTTCCTTCTTAACTCTCCAACCCAGTGATTCGCTCCTAGAAAATAATGATTTAAAACTTAACATCAACGTCGTGCCTGTCTTTTTGTCAACATCTCGCTTTTTCCACAGGTATTGGGGAAGTTCCCACCACAACCCTGACATCGATGATGGGAGCCTGTGCAAAAGAGAACTGTTCCACAAGCATCCCAGCTCTTAGCCCAGGTCAGTACAGAAGCTGATGATCACTTAGAACTAAGGGATCCCTGGCAGTGTCCAAGGCCAGGCTGGATGGGGCTGGAGCAGCCTGGGATAGTGGAAGGTGTCCCTGCCCATGGCAGGGGGGTGGAATGAAATGATCTTTAAGGTCCCTTCCAACCCAAACCACTCTGTGGTTCTCTGATCTGTGTGTTGCTGTTGCAGGGACTTCTGCTGGTGTGAGAAGTGATGATGACTGCTGTGAGTCAGAAGTGCTCAACTTCTGCAAGGCTTGGAGCTTAGCTGGCAGCTTTGCTGTTAATGGGAGTGCTTCCCACACCTGACTTCCAAATGCACTGACATTAATTTTGTTATTAAAAGAGCTTGCTGAATCATTATGCTTGAACATACAAGTTGCTTCTTGCCAAGTGGCTTAGCTGAGAGAAGCAGCTTGCTGCTTGTCTGCAGCATCCTCACCTGCACACACTGAGCCACTGTTTGATCCAGTTAGGGCCACAGAAATTCATTTTCATGGCACAACATACCTATCAGCAAGCTTTTGTGTATTTTTTCTATGTGCATCTGGGCCAAGGCTGTATTATAGCCAGAAGACCTAAGACCCCAGATCCAGGCTCTCGTGTCTGTCTGTGTCCCACTCTTTTCATGGAGCATGAGGTGCCTGGTCTTTCACTGCAGGTATTAAATTTGGTTTGATGTGTTGTGGCCTTTGCAGTGGAGGTGTGTGCACAGTGGATGGTCTGCAGGCTCAAAATATTTATTGCCACAGTTGCCTGTGGTTGCTGAGGGCTGAAAGTGAGGACATAAATGGTCCCTTCCTGCGTGCCAGTATAATGTTGTTTCATAAGCTTTATTCTTCCACTACTAATTTTTGAGTTTTTAGGATCAAAGCCTTCAGGGAGAGGGCTATAAAAGTAGGCTTTTTCTCCCCAGCTGGTGTGTAAACAGGCCTCATAAACAACATGGGAAGCTGTCTAGCTAGATAGAGAAAACAGTCTAAGAGCTATTGGCAAAGCTGCTGCATTCAAAGAGTAATCAATCAGTCAAAGAGATGCAGTGTGGCTTTTGCCAAGCTCTTTAAATGATAGAAATCTCACATTTCTCATTGTTTGGGTACTGCTCCTTTAAAATCAAACCATAATGAAAGATGGCTCTGCAAAACATCTAAGTGCACTCTTACTTAATCTTGAAGAAATTTTATTTATCCAATACTATTAAAACCCACCAACATTCAGCAAGAACAGTTTTGTTCACCTTAGCCACCTGGTCAGAAGAATTGTTCTACTTTCTGTCTTTTCCTGGGCCAGATTTTCCCTCTGGCAAAAGTGTGAGCATGGTGGAATGCAAAGGCATGAGATCACCATCCCTGGAAGTGTTCAAAAGCTGTGGGGATGGGGAACTTGGGATGTGGTTTAGTGGAGAGCATGGCATGGTTAGGTGAGTGGTTGGACTCAGTCTCAGTCTTTTTCAACTTTAATGGTGCTGTGATTCTATGAGATCTGGGGAGTTTCACATTGCAGCACCAGAGCAGCCCACAGCTGTGTGTGGGAAAATGTTCTCAGTGGCATCTCAGGTCCTGAGTGAGACATGAATTACGTTGCTTTTCAGATCAGATCACTGCTGATCATTTCTCCTGACGGGACTCTGCTTCTTCCTTGGATTTCTCTGGTGGAGCCTGTGCTCAGTCATTGCTCTGACTGGAGAGGGAGTTCCCTGGGAGCCAGTGTGCTGTGCCCAGAGAGCCCCCCTCTCTGCAGCCTGCTGCTCACTGCTTCTCTGGGCTGTCAGCATAAAAATACTTCATCTCCTCTGCCTCAGAGTCTCCCTCTCTCCACTCCAAAGACATTTCCCTATCACTTCAGTCTATGCCTGGTGAAGTGCCTAATCACTTAAAGCAACTTCACGTCCTACAGTACATACATCCTCATCCTCTGTAGCCCATCAAGACCTGTGCTAGAAAGATGCACAGATACCTGTTTGTAAAAGGGGACATTTCCAAAGACTCATTCCACTGCCAGGCCTGGTCCTGCTCTGTGCAAGTTCTGCTGGATCCACGTGGCACCAGGTGTGTCTCACCTGATGTGCTTGTGTGGCCCAGGTAGCTGTGGGCCATCAGATGAGGATTTTTGAAGTAAATCTTCCTATTATCCCTCCCCCTGCCCCGTGATTAACATTGTGGGGTGGTCTTAGCACTGTTTTGCCTGTGAATTAAATTTAATCAGAAGACAGCCTGCCTAATGCTGTCCAGATCCTCACAGGCCACTTTCCAGGGTGGAACTGCTGGCAAATAACTCCCCCCCGAACTTCAATTAGTGTCAATATTGGGTCCTTAACAACAGTGCACTCTACAGATCCACTCCTTCCTTTCAAGTAGGGGCACAGTTGGTGCCTAGAGGGGCTGAGCCTGCCCTGTGAATGCTGTTGAGCACTGAGAACAGACAGCTGAGGCACAACATGTGCCTCTAGAGTTGCCTGGCTCCCAGATTGAAGGCAGCTCTCATTGCTCCACATCTGGGAGTGGAAACAGAACAGCAAAAACGATGTCTGTACACTCCCCACAGCCTACATTGCTGCACTAGAGGTTTCTGCCAACTTTGGGCTGTCTGGTTCTTTGGCAAAGATCTTGCTACCTGAGCTTGCTTTTCTGGGAGCTTTTCTAGGATGCTGACGCTCTGTGTTGCAAGGTGTGCAAGGTGATGTATCTTGTTTCTCTGAAGCCTGGCTTGCTCTGAATTATCATTTCAGTGGACAGGGAGAGTTGGGTGTTAGGGCTGCTGTTAGATAATTCCCTCTTCAGTTCTCAGTCCTGGATTATCCTCTCTGTTCACCAGAATCTGATCATCTGCTGCTTCCAGCACCTGAGTCTGGTCTTGTGAACTACAGAATTGTGGTTACCTAAAAGAAATAGAAGCTTTTTTCAAGGCTGTTAATTTATTTTGTGGATGGTCTCCTTCTCAAGCACAGCTCCAAAAAAAAAAAAAAAAAGATGGAAGTATTGTTTGAAAGGAGGGAATAATGGCAGGATACAGCAGCAAAGATTATTTGGTATAAATAACATTAATAACATCACTGTGCTAGTAAAAAGAATCTAGGTATGGCAAGATAAAAAAGGTTTCTTGTTTCAATCCTTTCAGTTTCAATATTTAAGCAGTTATTTTTAAATCCAGGATTATTTCTGAGAGTAGTGTCTGTAATGACCATATAGTTCAACAGGGAAGTCTGTCCTGATGTCTGCTTTTGCTTTTCTTTTTGCTCAAAGTTCCTTCAGTAGGGAGTTGTTTCTCATTTAATTTGCCTATGGAGCAGAAGCAGTGGTGGCAAAAGCAGCAGATACCAGCACTGTCCTGCCCATCCCAGCCAGAATGCATGCATCACAATTTGGGAATCCAAATCCAAAATTAAATATAAATCCAAATTACTTGTCTGCAATGTAAGTGCTTGCAATCAATTCAGTTTATCAGAGTCTATCTCAGTGCCCCAGATGTGGTGTTTTGGGGCTGTTAAATATGTGTTTCAGTCAACTCTCACAGCAGGATGTTGTTATTTATTAAACTCTGTTACAATGAGTGCACGGAGCAAGGCGAGTGTGAATCGCTGCCTTCCCCGCCTAAGCAAGCGTGTCCCTAAAGAGGAAGGAAGGCAGGAGGAATGGCAGTGACAGCCCTGAGCCTTCAGCCCAAGCCAGCAGGACACAGGGAGCAGCTCCAGCAGGGCTCTTCAAAGGCTGCAGTGAGTGTGTGGTGGGAGGGATTGTGGCCAAGGTGGCCAAAGTCCCCCCGGGGTTGATGTTCCAGCCCAGCTCCTCTGCACGTTCAGACATCTCCTGTACAATAGTTCCCTCTGTGGCTCGGCCAAAACCTCGCAGCAGCTCTGCAGCACAGATAAGAACTGGATCCAAGTTTTCAAGCTGAGGTCAGGGAGAGCCTTTCATTTAATGTCTGTCAGACCTGTGCTTGGGCACATGTGAACGATCATGGAAAGATCATGGACAGACTGAGTGGAGCAAAAGCCAGCCCCTCCTTAATGGGTTTGAAATGCTAGCATGACTTGGCTTGCATACATGAGTAGGTAATGATTTCACAGGAGGACAATCCTTTTACAAATGTGCTTCTAATTCTCTGTTTATATTGCTTCTTGTCTGTGCTGCATTTTTAGGGGGCCCACTGGAAAAGCAGTGGGAGGACTGCAAGGAGAAGGGGTGCTCCCATGAGCAGAGATGGTGGCTCTGGGTCATTAACAGCCCTGCTTGTGATTTTCTCCATTTCTCTTCAGGCTAAGTGTGCCTGATGTGCCTAAGTATGTCACCAGCAGCGATGTGCACATGAGTGGGGATGATCAATGAGGTTCTGGATGAGAAATATGAGAGGCAGATGTGTCTTGCAGTTGTTTTCTCTAACAGAATTGGGGCTTTGTTTGATGAGTGATTGTTTGATGCTGTGGTTCCTGTTTGCAGGTGAAGAAGAGGAGGATGGAATAGAAAGGACCTGTGACACCCTGCTCATGTGCATTGTGACTGTGTTAAACCAAGGCCTGAGGAATGGTGGGGGTGTGGGAGACGTGCTCAGAAAGCCTTCCAAAGATGTGAGTGTTTTGGCTCAGGAAATGCATTACTCCCTGTGCATCTCATGAATGCCAAAGTCAATTTTTGGAGGTTATAGACAGTGTTTGTATCTAGTCTGATCTCATGTCGCACAGTTGATTTATCCATGTAATTTTTAGATCCCAGATGGGATATTTAATGGAAGAGCTAAGCTTGGTGTGATGATGATACTTGAAGAAAGGATCTCTAGGTAGTTGTTTACCACTTCTGGAAAAATGCAGAAAATCATAACCTTCAAAGCACTGCTAAGAAGTCAGCCCTGGGAGGCACATCTGGACAGCTGTGTCCAGTCCTGGGCTCCTCGGGACAGGGAGCTCCTGGATTGGGGCCAGCAGAGGCTGCAGAGATGATTCAGGGCCTGGAGCATCTGTGCCAGGGAAAGGCTGAGGGAGCTGGGGCTGTCCAGGCTGGAGAGGAGCCCCAGCTGAGAGGGGCCCTCAGCCCTGGGTGTCCCTGTGTGCAGGGAGGGCTCCGAGCAGGGCCCAGCAATGGCACCAGAGCCACGGGCAGGGACTGAGCCCAGGGGGCTCCACCTGGACACTTTAGCTTATATTCAGCATGGCATCTGCCCTGGAATAGGTCCTGTTTTTAATTTGGACTCAACCAGCATGAAGATCAAACCAGAATTTCATCTATTTTGGCATATTTTCTCTTCTAGAAGTTTCCTGAAAAATGCAGTTCATTTAAGGACCTACCTTAATATTTGTGTGGTTTCATGCATTTTTATTTAGGTTCAAAAAGAACGTCACAAATAATGGCAGTCTAGCAGTGCTTGGCTTGATGAGCCACACCATACATACTACAAATAAATTCAGGAAAAGTAGGATCTCAGCAGAACTTGCAAGAGTCCAGAGACAACTCAGATCTGGATGGAAGAGCTCCCTGTGCTGGTAGTAGGAGTCTATATCCTATCTCACAGACTGGGAGGTTCTGCAGGAGCCAGAGTTATCCCCAGTGGAGTCTGTAAGCACTTACAGACTTTGCAAGTGACCCTTTGAATCTGACCCTTGCCACTTAGCAGCTCTTTAATGTTAATTATATTGAAGCACTCCACAAAGGGTAGTGCTATTATTCCCATGAATGTGTGAGAAACTGAGGAATTGTGTGATTTCAGGTCTCTATCACAGTGAAGAAAAGGACTTGGGTAGTCCCTCTCTAGTCCTGTGAGTAAGGCTAGCAGAATTTGGCATATGAAAAGCCAGATCTGTAGCTTTGCTTGAGCTAATGTGAAAATGTTGTTTAATATTTTAGATTTCTGCTGGTTTTGTACCTTATTGCAACCTTTCTATTGTAGGAGCCCTTGTTTGCTGCACGAGTTGTTTATGATCTTCTGTTTTACTTCATTGTCATAATTATTGTTCTCAACCTGATCTTTGGAGTCATCATTGATACATTTGCTGATCTCAGGAGTGAAAAGCAGAAAAAGGAGGAGATACTAAAAACTACCTGTTTCATCTGTGGTAGGTGTTACTGATCACTTGAGATATTTGAGGGTGAAAGGAGTGAAAAAGAATTATTCCTCAATAAATAAAGCTTGGACCCCAGGCGTTGTTATCTTCAACAAGGAAAGTCTTTAAAAATTCCAGCGGTTGATTCCAAATTTATTCCCTCTCAGTCTGAGATTTGGTTTATGAATCAAAAGCTAGCTTTGCTGAGAGGTGGCTTCACAGTCTCCACCCAGAATCCGAGGCACAAGAGCCCAGGCTTGCATCATCACCACTAATGGAGATGGGGCAGCTGCTGACTCTGGTTCACAGGGAGTGCTGCAGATGAAAGTGCAGCTTCTATTTCACAGCACAGAGCATTCCAGAGCAGCAAGAACTGCCGATTTCAGAAGGTGATATGAAGCAGGGAACAAAAGAATTTGGTGGAAATCATCCCCACAAAGCCCATGGAAAATCACACTTATTTGAAGTGCACTCACAATGAGGGGCAGACCTTCATTCCCTGGGGGACTTCAAAAAGTCTTTTTTGTAGGCTGGGTGCTGTTTCCATGGTTGTACTGACAGGGATGAATGCTGTGCACAACACAACATGTCTTTAGTGTCTGTGGACAGGAAATCCAGGGAGGAGGGTGGAAACACGGAGGCAAACGTTGGTGATTCCTCTCCTTCCTCATTTCTGGTATTCTTCTTCAGAGATCTGGACCATTACAGGGAAAAATCAAAAATATTTCTTATGACTACAGCTCTGTAAAGACTGTGTGACAACAGAGCTGCAGGGACTCACCCTCTCTGCCAGGTTGAAGCCCACAAACAACCTCATTGAAGCTTAAGTGGGACTCTTTATATGCTTGATGCTAAAAATGTGCATAAATCTTTGGAAGATCAGGGCCTGGACTGCACACTATGTGCTTCCCAATACACATCTAGAAAGAGCCAGAGACAACACTTGTAAAACACTTTATAGCCCTCTGCATAGAAGGCGCTGTAAAATTGTAACATATTTATTATATTGTTATTGTTATTAAGAGGAAATATCACAAAAGAGAATAAAAGCTGCGTTGAAAGACTTCTGTCAGGAATGCCTTCTGGCCTGGTATTTCTTGCCTGGCAGTTATGGCTTTTAAATTAAGATCTTTCAAATTTATGATCCTTTAAATTAAGTTAGGTTCCTTTCTCTAACATATTTAACAGATTTGCGTATTTTTATGTTGAAGTAGTTTATTTTTTGGCTTTATGTTCCTCTCTTTTTGCAGGACTGGAGAGAGACAAATTTGATAACAAGACCGTTTCGTTTGAGGAGCATATAAAGGCAGAACACAACATGTGGCATTATTTGTACTTTATAGTTCTTGTCAAAGTTAAAGATCCAACTGAATACACTGGCCCGGAGAGCTACGTGGCACAAATGATTGTGGTAAGTCAATTTGGGCATGTGCTTTATGCAACTGAGAGATGCTCCTTGCAGCTAGGCCAGAGAATATCTTTCTTCTCCCCTCTCTCTGAACAACAGGAGGCATCCATCTGTATTTTTAAAGATCATTTCACGTGTTTTAGTCTTGCAACAAAACCTGGACTTTAACATAATGAAAAAGATGAAGGTGCAGGCTGCAGTCCCCAGTTTGGCATCGGTGCTCTCATGCTCTGTGGGTTCTGCTGCCTCATTAGGCAGAGCTGGGGCAGGAGAGCATGCATCATAACATCTGCTGCTGCTCCAGCTTTGTCCAGTGTCTCTGGGCTGCTGTCCAGAAAAATAACATCTCCTGCTGCACACTGAAACACGGGGTCAGTGCTCAGGGCTGGTGCTTTTCTCCTATGGCTGCTCTGAACAAGCTAGTGAAAGGACCAAGCAGAGCAGCCACAGGGTTTGAAGAGCCACAGAAGCTGCCTTGTGAAGCAGGGAGAGTGCCTGGATTCAGAGAGAGAAATGTGATGATGCTGGGCCAGAGAGGTGTTGGATTACATTTTGTTTCCAGCCTGCTGCTGAAGAGGATTTGTTCTGCTGAGTGAGAGGAGTGGATTATCGAGGCTGCCTGGCTTGGGGCTTCATTTTTGAGGAATTCTGCCTGCCTGCTGGGATATTGTGGTGCAGCATTTTCTTCCCGTGGACCTGCTGGCAGGTATTGCACTGCTCAGGGCCTGTGCCAGGCTCTGTGGTTGCAGAGCTGGCATATGTCTGAATCCCGGAGGAGGCTGTAACCAAATGCGCATCAGGATTTGCTGTTTATGCATTTCTGGAGCCACTTTTCTTATCAAGACTGTCTCTCTTTTACCCCTCATCGAGCCTTTCACTGGACACACTACCCAGCCTCATTACTGAGGTGCTGGGTGGCCTTTTACTCCCCAGTTCAGCCAAGGGGAAGATGCTTCTCCTTTCACTTCAGCTGTCATCAGGTCAGGCGCCAGGTTTCTGTGGATCCCAGCTCCTTCCTGCCTTGTCAGTGCAGAAAGCTGAGTTGTTTTTCCTGCCTTCAGATGGGTGTCCAGGATAGCTGGGCTGACTCACCTTTCTCACTCCATTGAGAGCCTAAATGGTTAGTTTAGACAAGATGCCTAATTGGGAGCAGGCTAAAATTAGAGCTGACTCCCAAGCCCTGTGCAGGCTTATGCAGAGCTTGCCTTGAAGAACTCACATTAGTGGAAATGTTGGTGTTCAGACAGGAATATGTGCTTGATTGCTGCAGTTAAATGGAGCTTTTGTAAGTGCTGTTGCCACTAGAAGGGAAGGTGCTGTGGCAGTGATGGGAATTCAGTGCTCAGGTGCAGAGGAACAGCTTATTTCCTTCAATTTTGAACCATCAGTCTCATTGCCCAGCTCAGGGTGTTTTATACTGTAGGCAGTGATGGATCTACACTTCTGCAATTTGGTGGGCAAGATAGAAAACCTAAACCAAATCCTTGTAGACTCAGTTACATTATGAGGAATTATTCATAGTGGCAAGTTGTCCTGTTACACATGGAAATATTTTAGCTTATGTCAGAAATACATTTTAATTTGTAGAATCAGACTCGGAGGCCTGTCTCAAATTGTTCATTCCTCCTCTTCCTCTCACTGCAATGTTTGTGGGATTTTAAACTTTGTGGTATGTATGTTAAGTATTAATGTTTAATTCCAAGAAATGCATTAATATTCATAGTAAGTGTATACATCCTGTGGCAGCAGTAGTTTGACTTTTCTGATGTGTAATTCACTAATGTATTTTACCTCTGCATTAATGGCTAGAACTTTTCTTTGAATATCTAAAATATTAAGAGAAAAGCACAAAAACTCACATGATCTCAGACACCGAACTGATTTCTCAAAGCCCCTGTTCCTCTGTGGCAGAATGCTGGTTGTTTAAGTGGTTAGCAGTAATCCAGATTTTGGGATTATTAAACTCTCTTTTTCCATGAGTATATATAAAGTTAAAGGTTATTGTGGATGATGGAGAGGTACCTATGGATCTAGAAATGTGAAGCTTACATGGAATGAAAGTATAAATGGTAGAGTGAGAGAAAAAAAGATAAATAAATGTTTGAACAAACTGTAAGTGTCTGGTATGGGATTAGTAGTTGTGTCTTTGTGTAGTTTAAATTCCTAGTGTGAAAACCAGGGAAGATGTGCTGTATAGCAGAAGCAATTGGAACTTCTTAAGTGAACATAAAACGGACAGTTTCTCTTGGAGCCAGAGAATTTACTGTATACCACATGCTACAAGGAATACTAAGAAATTAAATAAAATAATGTGACTGGAGGAATGGAGTATGATATTTGTCTGGAAGAAGAGATTTAGAGATACACTTTTGCCTAGGACCAAAAGAAGAGTCAAAAGGAAAAGTCTCAGAGGCAGTTTTGCAGCTGTGTATCAAGTGTGTTTGGGGTGTCCCAAACAGCCTGATAGTGATGAATTACACCACAGGCACGTGAGATGTGCTACATTCCATACATTAATGAAGCCTGAGTATGACTTTTGTCATGAAGACAGAGAGAGAAGCTAATTCAGGCTCTGTGACAGCCTGAAAGCTGTGTGACCATCCTTGTGATGCTGGGAGAGGTGACCAAGGGCTGGGTAGGACAGCACATTCTGGTTAGGATCTGGTTAGGATCTGGTAGAAAAGAGACTTGAAATTAACCTTTCACAAGGGACTTGCCAATAGAATTGACTCATTGCTGAAAAAGGCTTGTTGGGGGTGTATGGGATTGCAGGAAATTATAAATATGGGTGGTTGGGATAGCAGGGAAGTCTCGGGACCTCTTTGAAAAGGACAAGGTGGAATGAGATTTTATATTTCATACTATGCAGAATATGGCTGGAAAACCTCTGTGAATCATACTCCTGGAAGAACTCTCCTCATTCTATTAATTTTTGTTATGATCAGGAATGCCTTCTATGGCTGCTTCTGTAGCTTTAATGGATTCTATGGAATTTAATGGAATTCTTTGCTTTCAAAGCCAGATCACTTAAGGGGAATTTCTACCCAAATCCAGTCTTCAAGTCCTTCAATACACATAGGTCAAAATTTTGGAGTATGCTGCAGTAACTTTAACAGAAAGTAGAATTTAGCTCCAAGTATCATCCTCACTATCCCTACAACTGCAGTGAGGACCCAATTATTCTTTGCATTTGCCTACTCCTGCCTTGCAAAGTATTGCAAAAAGTAACATTGGAATTATGATCAGTATTAACTAAGCACCAGGAAAACATCTACAATTTCTGACTGTTTTTTTCTCTGGTGCCCAGCCTCGTCAGAGCCCAAAAATATGACTGTCTACTTTGTGACTCTCAGTCTTTTCTGTGTATCATTTGTCCAGCAAACACCAAAGCATCTGGTTTGAAGGCTTGCTGATAGCACATCAGATAAAAAAACCAGGAATACTGTGGTCTCCTTGTTTTGCAATGTTATTTGAAAGGCTGGATGCCAGAATGGATGGGAGTTATTTACACATCACAGTTCACGTCTCCAGTTTTCCAGCTCAAGATGGGGAAAGAAACACGTGGGTGATGTTGTACATACCCCTCACTCAAATGCAAGATTCTTGCAGGTTTCCAACTTCACTTGTGTTTCTGTTCCAGGGGTGGTTTGCTTCAAGGCTTTCCCGTTATCTTGCATGTCTCTGGCCTCAGAAGATCTCGGGGTAGAGCACTTCTTTTGCTTCCTTGCTCTGGACTGTGGACATTGTCTCTGCAAACTCCTTATGTTCCCCGTGATTTTGATTTTCCCAGAAGCTCTGTGTTTGCTTCAGTGCTTAGCATACTGCTCTGAGCAGTGATTGAAGTAGTCAGGAGCTATCCAGCTTTCATAAAGAAAGGTATTAATTTTTCTGGGTTTTTTTTCCTCTTTTTAGAAAAATGCATCAAGCATAAAATGTATTCTAAAGCAACACGCAGTTTATACACCTCAAACTTTATGGAGATGTTGGTGGGAATAAAGCACTTCAGCTCTTCCAGCGCTGCCCTTTCTTCTTGCACACTATCTTTTATCAGTTATTGGGTGAAATATTAATGAATATTAAAGCAGGGCAGTAGGTTTTATTATTTGTTTGCTCTCCAGGCCTCTTTTATGAAGTCAGACAGGTATTATACAATATCCAAAGAGACAGAAACTTTGAAAAGCTGGCTGAATGCCTTGTGTTTGCACTGAGAACCTGCATGAATGATTCCCCTATTGGATTTTCATTCCTGTAGAAAATGCCCTGTTTATCTGACCCATTTGACCAGAAACATCATCCCCAGCAAACCCAGAGATGCACATAACTTGTATTACATCGATACAGCAGTCTTTGAATGTTCCTTGTGTCCATTTGTCAAAGGAGACAGTTTAATGTGATAACTGGAACAATGAAGGTTAATGTCCAAACTCTTATACTTTGCTTTTCAGAGGTGTAATTTGTACACACATATTTCACCCGAGCCTTGGTAGCTGTAAATAGATACATAGAGGTTAAAAAAAAGGACATGATTAATTACTGATTTTTTTGCAATTCAACAGATATATGAATTATCCTATTATTTGTACCTCCATTCATTTGCAAAAGTAAAAGGCTATTGGCTTAGCAATTAAATTAATTATTTTGCCCATTGGAAGAATGCAAGACTTTAGCAAACGAAGCCCTGAAAGTTTCATTCTCATGTGCTCTGTCCACAGTTCTTAGCAAGTTTCATAATGGCTTTTATCAGCAGTTGTGCTACCTGTCATAACTACATAATTACAGCACCTAATTATATTATTACTTATTTACCCTAGTTATGTAATTGGATGTAATTGTGCAATTATGTAACTCCTCAGTCAGCTGAAAAATGCTCTAAAACCAGCCTATGCTCTAAGAGTAAAGGTGAATTGGACCATCTCTCTAAAGCAAGGCAATCTTTGCTGGGAAATTACAGGTTCTTTTTTCCATTATGGTCATTGGGACCATGAACCTTTTATTCCCATCAGTGTGGCAGGGAGGAAGCAGTAGAGACAGGTTGAGCAACACCAGCCTGAAATTCTGAACAATTGTCTTCTGATTCAGTTCTTTTAAAAGCACTTTTGTGGCACAGCAATGACCTGGCATTGGCAGCGTGTCAAAATATTGTAACTGTTTTATTTTAAATATTTTGAAGGTGTCAGCTTTTTTTTTCATTATTATTTTTCTTTTAAGTTGTTAAATAAAAGAAGTATTTAGCCATGTCACAAGGAAAAATGCATTCCCCTTTTGAACCATTCTGATTGCTTTGTTTGCTGTTTTTAAATACTTTTGAAATTTTGAAAATTTGGCTGAATTTAGTGCTCCTTTGAGCCGGTGTAGTCGTTTCTGTTCTTCCTACCTCCAGCCTCATGGTTTTGCCTTCTTTTTCTATTAGATACTCAGAAGTGGGTGTTAGATTGAAAAGCAGCGCTGGGAATAATGCCAAATGAGCCATTGAGAAGCTTCACAATAGTTGTCATTCTGCCCATGCTGTGTGCTGGGCAGCGCCAGCCCTTTTCCCTCGGCACCCTCCTCTCTCGGCTCTGCCTTTTGCCGCGTTCCCACCTCGGCAGGGGAGGTGTGATGTGAGCCATGGCAGCTCCTGGCTGCTCCCAGGGGTCAGGTGGTGGCCAGAGCTGCTCCATGAGGCAGTGACCCCCTGGTACAGGGGCAGGGCAAGGGGACAAGCTGCCTCCTGGAGCCAGAGCTGCTTGCGCACAGCCCCTGGCACACCTTGCAAAAATCCGTCTTAGCCAACCCCAGCAGACGGAGCTGACTGTCAAAACAGCCAAGGTGTGAGCCAAGGGCACCTATGGAGCCTGACAGGTGTGGGTCAGGAGGCTGCCTGTCCGTCCCCTCACACCTCGGGAGAGCTTGCTCCAGGGTTACTCAGTGAGCAAAAGGCATTTCACCCATGCCAGACCCTGGTGTGCTGCCCTGATGTCTGACACAGGCAGTGGCCTTCCCAGCAGACCACATGGAGCTTCTGGGGGAGGCAGCTCCAAGGGAAATTCAGGCAGGAGAGGCGGAGACAGTGAAAAAGCACTGTACAGAAAGGGGAAGGGCATGCTGACAGCATGGGGGTTTGTGGAACAAGCTGTTCTTTACTGCTGTCGATTTTTGTCAAAGAGTGTAATAAAATTATATGTACAAGAGGGCTGTTGACCTCTGCTCTTAAAATAAAGCTTCTTTGGAGAAAGAAGAAAAAAAGTTCAGACATCCAAAATTCTTCTATTCTGTTATCCATCACCCTTTTGAATTTTGGAGGTAAAAGTTTTCTCTGCTAGTTCTGTAGATATTCTTATTACATCCAAGGATCACAAACACGATATGGGTAGAGAGAATGACCTAAAGCAGAGAAATGTCAATCCAAGGTAACATGAATGCTGCAGAACAGGCACTTGGGATCTCGGGAAGACACTCTGTGTGCTTTTCACATGCACTCTGGTGATTCATCCCAGACAATTCCAGGAGTTTCCTTCCCCAGATGTCCACCAGACCCTTCTGCCGCAGCGAGAGCAGAGCGGGGAGGACCAGGGATGTGTTTGTTCACTCCTGAGCTGCTGCAGTTCACAGCCCAGAGTACTAATGTGAAAATTGATGGCCACTGAAGTCATGCCAGTCTGAGCTGCACTGGTTGAGGAGAGGACACAGCGCTGGTTCTGCTGCTTCTGTGTAGGTGGGATAATATCAGCAGGGAGAAAGGGCACCAGCTGATCACAGTGACCCCTAAAGCTGCTGCAGCTGAACCTGCCAGGGACGGTGAGCTGCAGCTCCTAAACTGGCTCACTATAAATAAACTGTATTTTTGAGGCTTCTTCATTATCATAAATTCTACTTCACTATGAACTTTCTGATCTGGCAACTCACAGGCTTGAAAATTCTTACAGGACTCGTGCACACAAATGTTGTGCTGGAGTGGGGCATGGAGTTTATAGCTTTTGGGAAGCTAATAATGCTCCCATTGTTAGGGCTGGGTTATTTGACTTTTAAGACTGGCTTAGCTCCAAAAACTAGCAGATGTTATCAAAGCCAAACTTGCAAGGATGAGATGTATGTACATATCATTAAGCAATGCAACTTTCTCTTAATTACTTTTAAAAGGCTGATACAATGCATGTCACGTTATGAGTAATTACTTACCATGGCAGTAACACCAAGAGCACAAAAGCCAGCTGCTAAATAAGATCTGAGGTCTCAGAAAGGCTCATTTCCTAGGAAATGCAGTGTTGGTTTTGTCTGCAGTTGGGTTTTCATAAAATAAGCAATTAAAGAACTACGCCTAAATAGCTGATTTACATCTCCCATTTTTCTGTTGTGCTCAAAATAGGAGAGAGAGTGAGAACACAGCTCTGTGTCCTTCCACACAGGCACAGCCCCTGTGGGGAGTCCAGGGCTTTGGATTAGGTGCACCAGGTCCCAGAGAAAGTCCTTTTACTGCAGGTGAAAAAAAAAGCTGAAACTGGGCTTTACACAGGTCTAGATACTGCTTGGGTATATAAGGGGAGTTCCATCTATCCTCAGATATCCAAGTGTTATCCAGATTTTACATGTACAGAATAAAATGAGGCTGTTCTTTCTGCTGCTCGGTATTGAGTTATTTTTCTATTGTTGCTTTTCTTGTTGCTCAAAAATCATTTTAATTTCTGTGGGAAGGCCATTGCTATTTTTGCTTCTCTGTACAATTTTGCCTCTACGCTATTATCTCATTAAAGTGCTGAACACCTCCCTCTCCACTTCATAAAATAAGCAATCACAGTAACGTGCCTAATTAGCTGCTTTCTTGCTCGTTTGTGTTTCTCAAAGCATGAAAAGTTAGCATCACGTGAGGACTTTGCATCTTTGCACAGAGCTCCTGTTCTTCAAGAGAGCTGGACATCTTCTTTTCTCCTTGAAGGGTTCTGCATCTTCCAGCAATGGGCTCTTTGGTCTGCCATAAATAATTTAGTTGGCCTGCTTGGCTCAGTGAGGCACGAGATGTGGGTAAATAAAGGGAAAAGTGGGCTTCAACTGGTACCTCCTTGCAAAAGCTTGAGGTTTCAGTGGCTTTATCTTTATACACATCCTTTTCAGACAGGCAAAATTAATTATCCTGCTGCTTCTTGAACAGAAAGCCATGGATCTGATCCTGTCTCCTTACAAGTGATGTCATTAGCTGGAGCAGGAGAGAGCTTGGTATCCAGGGCAGGTTTGCTGTGTGCAGTGAGGGGATGGTGATGACCTTCATCCCCCAGCTGACTCAGGGAGGGAATGGCCATGGCACAGAACCCTTTTCTCTGCTCAGCCCCTCACATTCTTGTTAAGTTCTAAAGCACCAACACAACCCTGCCCATTTCCCTCTTTCCTTTGAAATCACTTCTGTGTATACAGCTGTGATGTAATTTCAAGTTACAGAGCAAAGCCTAAAACTCCTCTAAAGTATATTCATTGATATTTGGGATCTTTTTCCCCCCTGTGATCCAGAATCAGCAGTTTGATGCTACCCATCCTAGTCTTTTTGGCCCCCTGTGATATTGTGGCTCACTTGTAAGCTCAGCTTGATTTCCTCTGTATTTTCAAGATTTGGCCACCTGTCTGTTTAGGCTTCAAAGATTTTCCTACAAAGATGGATTCTGCCTTGATAATACAGTGTAGTCACAGCCTCCTTGTCCTCCTTCCAACTTCTACTCATTCAATTTGCAAATTAAAACAAATGAGCCAAGTTGGGTTCCTGTTTGTTTGCTTGCTGCTGGCCTTAAAAACTCGAGGAGGGGTCTGGACACGAGGCTGTGTTCCTTGAAACTTGCACATGCCCAGGAACAGGGAGTGGAGGTGTTCCAGCTGGAGCGCCCTGGAGCCGAGAGCGCTGCTGGCAGGACAGGCTGCAGTTCCCTGCTGGAATCCTCTCTCGCCTCAACCTGCCAGAGGCTGGAGCTGTTAACTTTCCAGACAGCCTGCAAAAGCCATCTTTTATCCCTTTGTTAAAGAAGCCTGTGGCTTGAGATGGATCTGTGTGTGGGCAGACCTTTAGTCTGTGATTCCAAGTGATGGAAAGGCTCTCCAAGGCACTGGATAAGCACCTCCCTTTGCACTTAAAATCCTGCCACTGACAGAGCCTTGATTCTCCTGGGACTGGCTGCACAGGGCTTTGCCAGTGAAAGCTGGACCTTGACTGGGATCACAGCTAGTGATAAGAAGTTGAACCCCAGAGGAACAATGTGATGAGCAGATCCTGGAACGTGTCAACTGAATTAATTTGATTTTGCTTGATGGGAGAAGCAACAGACACAAAACATTTCAGTGCTGTTTGAGAATATTATTGCAACATTCGAAAACAATTATTGCTCTTTGTATTACAGTGGTACTAAGCCTCTGGCTGCTTGAATGGGAAAGAGACTGAAAAATTGTCTACAGCCAAGGCAGATAAGTGCAGATGCTGAGGAAAGGAAGGGCTGCGGGGTTCCCCAAAGACATGAGGGCAGTCAGTAAAAGAACAGAGAGATGAATTTGTTGCCTTACCAGGAACTCCATTTAAAAGTAAATAGGCCTGAAGTTGTTAGGACTCCAAACATAGCAGTGAGATTCTGCAAGATGCAAACGAGGGAAAGGCTACAAAAAATGCAGTTCTGCTTCTGACCTCTCACTGTGCAGAGGCAGCAAGATCTGAGGGGATTTGGTGCAACACTGGTGTGAGCTTGATTTACAAGGTGCTGCAGATATGATGAAGTTACTTGTTGGCTGAATCTATCACGGGAGGAAAAATCCACTGGCCCATATTACTCTGCATGGATAAGTTTCTGGATTTGTGTAACTTTGGTCTCATTGTGCCATTTATCTTTTGGGATCAGCTTTATTAGATTTGTGTCAGGCTTTTCTATTTGGTTGTAAGGCTGCTTTGCCGAATCTTCTCTCTTGTTTGTGTGGTGGATGTGTGTATGATAAAAAGCTAAGATTGCATCATCTTTAATAAAAGGGAAGATGTATAGCCTAAAGAAATCAGATTAGTTGTAGAGAAAGAAATCAATCAGGTTGGCAAATTGCATCTGTAGGACAAAGTGCAAAATATTTGTTTCATACAGTATTTATTGAACAAATTTGTTGAGAAGATGGTTAAAAATGCTCTCCAAGAAAAAAATGGGAACCATTTTGTTCAATTTAAATGGCATTGATGTATTTTTTACATCATGAAT
This sequence comes from Acridotheres tristis, assembly GCA_037013685.1. NCBI lineage: Eukaryota > Metazoa > Chordata > Aves > Passeriformes > Sturnidae > Acridotheres > Acridotheres tristis. Next base: position 65,534,952 of record CM072885.1, read on the forward strand.
TCTTGCAATATTACCAACAACAATCCCTGATAAAGTGCTTTACACAATTGCCTCACAGGGCACTTTGAGATAAAAGTACATATCGGAGATTGTAAAGTGGCTGCATCCAATTTATATATAATGGAACCTACTACAGCCATCCTCCAAAATTCAATAGATCAGGAGTCACATTACACTTCTGTGAGTTTGGGGTAGTAGGAGCTCTAAAGAGCCTCCAAAACAAACAGGCAGCTTTAAATCATGTTTAATGAACCCTGTGTATTTTATACACATGTGATTAAAATGTTTTGTTTCTGTTTTTCATTTTGCTGGGTGACGCTGAAGGAAAATCCTAAGTTCGGGCCTGTGAAACTGATCGTCTGCTTGTTCTCAAGCAAAAGTTCAGTTTAACTGAACACAGCAAACCATTTAAAATGCTGGACTGAAAAAAAAAGGAAAAAAAAGAAAAAGCAGATCTGTACAGAGGATCCATTTTAATATTTCCTAGCAAAAGCACTAAGTGAAAATGTAGTATAGGCAGATAAAGCATCATGCTTTAACTACGATGTTTTTTTTCTTTTATTCATCTATGCCTGCAGCCTTGCAAACAACCCACAGTACACACAAACCTGAACAAGTAGAGGTGCCAGCTTTGCTGGTTCCCACCTATTTCCTGAAGGGAATTAAATGCTTTGTGCTTCAATCCAAGTGGATAGGTGGCACCTTGTGTGCTGCAGCCAGACCTGCCATGGGGCCACTCCTTGGTTATTGTGTCTGCAAGGGGTTGCTTTTGCTGTGCAGAGGAAGGGGTCAGAGAGCAGGCTGATGGTGTTCAAGCCCACAGGGCTGGAAGGTGACCATTGCTTGGTGGTGTTTTCTCAAGAGATGCTTCGTAGAGAAACTTAGATCTTAATCCTCTCTTGAGCATCTGCATTTATGATCTTCCAGGTCTTTTCCAGTCTTAACAATTCCATGATTTTGTGCATGTGTAAGGTATGTGCATGATTGTATCATTGCTTAAAAATCTATTCCGTTGATGATGGTCAATAATTCTTACTAATTTTCAAAGAAAGTGTTGCTCTTTCAGCTGTCCTTTCAAATTGCCCCGTGTGCAAAATACATCAGAGTGAAAACGGACCCGAAGCAGGAACATTCAGATCAGGACTCAAAATGCCTCTGCTCTGGCAGTATCCTAAACCAGAACAATTGTGCTGCAATCAGTGGAGCTCTGCCTGTGTAAAGCTGAGAACAAGGTCAAGTCCTGAGCCTCTGAAAAACGAGTCTCCAGCTGAGTCTTTGTATTTCCCAAAGATTCTGTTACATCAAATTGAAGCTAAAGCCAGGAAATGGACAGTATTTGCAAAATACAAGGTGACAGGACCAGAGAATTAAAGCTAAATGTGAAAAAAAAAAAAAAAAAAGAAAGAAAAAACATAAATTTCAACAAATATGCTCCTGAATCCTGTGCTTCAGTAGCTAGGAAGCAGAGGTCATGGCTTAGAGTTTACTAGGGAGTTAGACCCTGATCCATTGGATCAAACCAGCAGGCACATTGACAAAAGCAGGTCCAAATTTGTGGTGTCCTCACCAGCTGGATGGTACATATGTGTCTGAGACATCATCTGTGGCCTGGTACTGCAGGGTCATTTACATTGCAGAGGGATTCACAGCGCTGCCTTTTGTCTGGAGTCCAGCATCTGGAATGTGCTGCTGGCGTGTTTTGTGAAGGAAAATCAATATTAAAAGAAGAATGGGAGAAGTGGGGGCTTCAGCTTGCTGGTGCAAGCAGTGGGGGAGTGGGAAAGGCAGGGGTTTGGAGAGGCATTGGAATTCTGGTCACTCTAAACAAAGCCAACGGGAAGCAGCGACGCCGCTGCCGGGCTCAGCGGGGTCCTGGCCCACAAACCAAGGATGAACTCACTGAAATGCTGTGGGGAGCAGCAGGGGAGGCAGAGGCAGGAACAGGTTAGAACTCTGCCGTGCCAGGGCTGGGTTCCACAGCAGGAGGGCACAGACAGGGACCTGCCACCTTCCCCTGCACACGGGCTGCCCTGGCATTATCTGAGCTTCCCACACTGAGACAGCTGGAACTGAACCAGAGCCCCCCAGGCTGCCATTACAAGGTCCTTTCTTTAAGGACATGTGCACTTAATGTCAGAATATTGAAACCATACCCACGTGAACAAAGTTAGTAAGCCAGTGATTCATTGCTGTTTCAAACCTCTATCTAACCACAGTAAATTTCTGCTCAGTAGTGACAGTCTGTGTCCACATGCAGGCTATGATTTACAGTTCTGTGTTTTGTATCAACAACATCTGTTTAACAAAAGAAGGGAAAAAAAAGCCAAGAACATTTATTTTCTAACCTCTGTACCAGATGTTTTGTTATGCACGAGATCCAGGGATTATATCAGAAATAATTTAATTATTTTAAATGAATAATCTGAAGCGTTTTTCCTGAAGTATGTCTCGTAACCACTAACAACATGAAAACATAGGAATGTGGAAAAATAAACTCATGTTTTACATAAATCTGTAATTGTATCTATTTTAAGGGTGCAAATATTACAGACCAAATCCTAGCTTGTGATGGTAGCGTTGGGATTCTTGAAGATTTGCACAGGACAATATCAATTATCAGGGTCATGAGAGAGACAAGGTGGCAGAGAGCAACTGATACAGCAGAAGAAATCAACAGCTCAGGAATGTGCCATGGGGAGGGATGACACCAGCAGCAAACGAGTCTTCAAGGGGAGCAGCGCTGGGGTGGGACACAAGCTGAGGCTCTCCCAGCACACAGCGGCTGTGCCCTGGCTCTCCCATGAATCCCCTGTGGTCCCTGCACACCTGCAGATCCCGGGCTTCCACCATGGCTGGAATGTGCCATCTCAGACACAAAGCTGCTGAGTTTGGTTTCTGCTTCCCACCTTCCAGGGCAGAGTTGCTGGAGTGGGATCCCTCCCCCTGTAGCTGCTCTCTGGCTGCTGCACCCCCAGCTCAGGGTGGCCTTTTCCTCTCTAGGGACACCCTGTGACTCACAGACCTGCTGTTCACACGTGGCTTGCCCACAACAGCAGTGTGAGAGCACATTCAAACTTGTGGAAAAAATTACTTTCATGATTGTTTCCATCTTTTGGAGGTAAATGCTAAACCCCTTAGGTGTGTTTGATAAGCAGAAATATTGTAGTGCTTGTCCTTTTCAGAGCTTTGATTTGAGTGTCCAAACTGCCCCATAGAGCATCAGAGAAAATTCTTTGCAATTTGGGGTTTATTTTCATTCCTCACCCTAATTTTTGCAGGGGTATTGTAAGTGGGAATGCTGATACAGAAACACTGAGACATTTATAAATGCCTGGCCTGGATATCAGTCTTGAAGAACTCACAATTACTCTGAATTACAGTGATAGATTCTGTTGCAACCCTCGAAAACATTCAGCCAAGTTAAAATGAAAGTAAATGCATCAATGACACTGCTAAAGCAGACAGTGGGTCTATGTTGTGGTTTCAACCTCCTTTCAGGGGGTAACAGGTTTTTCTATTTTTCTGTGAGCTGTGGGAGCTGTAGCATGTATCAATCCAGTGTAAACCCAGCCAAACGATTAGTTTTCTTGTTGCATAAAGATTTATCTGTAATTGCCAAGGTTTATTTTTATTTTCTTTGAATTACTGTTCTGGATGCATATAGATGCATAACAATTCCCAATTTCCCTCCCTATATTCTTGTACAGCACAGATTGCTTATCAAATACAGTCTTAACATTAAAGTGTCAAACAGGATTTGCAGAAAGCTGTTTGGGTTTGTAGGTTAGGATGAACATTTATCAAATTGTGGATTAGCTGAATCATGCACTGAACCAAATTATTATTGTCTGTGATTAAATCACAAAGTGGTTATTGTCCTGTGTCATCTAAAGCACACGATAGCTTAAATCTTGAAAATCCCTTTTTAAGGCGGCTATAGAGCTACATAACTCTGGACTTTTAGGACCAGACTCTGTCCCTAGACAAAAAAAATAATAGCTTTCAAAAGGTCATTTGGACTGGTCCCTCTCTGCTTATATGGGCAGCACATTTGGGAAGGGAATGGATGGGTTTATTTGCATTTCAGACATACAGAATAGTTCTCAGTAAATAGATCTCTTTGTACCCAGAGCTAAAGTATTTATTCAAGGTGCTGGCCGAGAAAAGGGGAGTGAGCTGTTCTCGTTCTGGTGCCTGAAAGGGCAGGGGCTGCTGCTGGAGAGCAGCGATGCCCGGTTTGTTTGTCCCCATGCTGAGGGCACAGAGGACAGGCAGTGCCACTCCTCAGCCCTGGAGGCCACGGGTGAGCAGCAGGGTCTCTCTGCAGCACCAGTGCAGCAGAATTTTACCACCCCAAAGGGACACTTGAGGGGCTGCAGTCTCTCTAAACAGGTTCAGTCTTCCTAAAGCTGTAGGAGCCTTTTTTGGGGGCTGCTGCTGTGGCTGCTGCCTGCCCACGAAGGTGTGTTCCAGCACAGCCCAGCACAGCACATGGAGGTAGCAAACCTTCCTGGTGACTGATGTCCACGCTCCTCTTGTGCACCCTTCAGCAAACATCTAGCTGAGGAGCAAGACAGCTTCCAGCATCTCTATTTTCTCAGCCTTGCTGTTAGGGCACAGCCCTCCTGATGACAGCCTCGCTGAGTCACCCAGGAGAGAAGGATCCTTGCAGAACTGTGGGCTGGGGGACACAGAGGCCACTGCCCTGCCCTGGTGCATGCAGCAGGGCAGGTCACAGCCCAGGAGGAGTCATGAGCAGCAATCACCACTTCTCTCGGTGAGCAGATGGGAGGGAAGTCCTGAAAGGGCTTGTTTTCATGTTGCAACAAGGGTCACGGGGTGGAAAGGGCTGAGAGTCACTGCATTAGAGCGTGCTGCAGAAATGAGTCTGGCACAGCTGACAGCGGCGTGGCACTCCCAGCCCGTGGCAGCAGAACCAGCTGAAAGTATGCATTAGGCTGCCTTTGCTCCTCTACTTCATCCCCCTTGTCCTACTCTTTGACCTATTTTCTCTCACTGTTATCTAGTAATCTATTTTTTAAAGGCTCGGCCCAGTCTTTCCTGCTGGTTGCAGCTGAGCCATCTTGCTGCTAGCCTGTGAAACCAGCACCTCCTAAAGAAACATCCCTGTGCCAATTACTCCGAAGGCATGGATTCAGCTCAGCGTGAGAGCTTGATTGAAGCCAGTTGGCTGTGCCAACAGGACAGGGATGGCTCAACAGAGGCTTCGTACAAAGTATAGAAACTCTAAACAGATTTCTTCGGTCTTTCCTCCATCCATGCTCAACCAGAGCCATCGCAATCAGAGAAATGGCAATATTTTACCCAAAGGAGGACTTATCCCAAGACCACAGAAGGGAAGGAGAGAGTTGCACGGAAAACTGCAGGAGGCAGACGCAGACTTCTGCTCTGAGCCTGCCTCTCCGAGACGGAGGGGTTGAGGTTTTCCAGCGAGCGCAAGGAGCAAATCCTCTAAGCCCTGTGATTTCCCAGGCATGTGCCCTCGCCGTGGGCACCTCGAGTACGTGCACCCAGAGCACTTACACAGAGGTCTGGCCCTGGGGGAGCTGTGCCTGTGGCTGGAGCCTTGCCAGCCAAGGGGGAGGACGGAGGCAGCGAGCGCGCTGGATCGCCAAATGTCTGCTCTGCTCGTGTGCAGTCTCTCTGGCCCGCAGCCTTTTGGCTCGCTCCACCTGCCTTTTTTCCCTTTTTTTTTCCTTTCCCCCAGCTGAACTGGTGGAGAGGAGGCTGCAGCTCCTTTCTGTCCCTGCAGCTTTCCTGTCTGGCTGACGCTGTGCCCTGGACACAGATGTCTGCTTAAATATGGATCCTGCAAGGCACAAGTTATGCTTGCGGGAAGAGTGTGGAGCAGGAAGATGCTGTGATCTGTAGGTGGGCTGCGAATTGCTGCTGTCCAGTGCAAGAATGAAATAAAAATAACAACATACTGCCCTAAACCATGGTTGTTTAGAAAGAAGATTTTGGTACATTTTCACAATAAATCATTTGTCCAGGCAGCTACTTCGTTTAAAAGCGTCCCGTCCACATAGCTCCCCCTCTGTGAGCTCATTAATGCTCGAGCTGTGTCACCTCAGGCTAACCTGGTGGCTGTTGATTGAGTCCCGTGACAGCTGTTTGCAGAGGTTTGCCCTGATCCCTGCCAGCAGCCTGCCTTCCTCCTCCAAATTGCCTCTCAGTTCCAGGCAGGCTTCAGATGTCTGAGTGAACGCTATCGTGGACAAAACGGTTGGATTTCTAAGAGTAATAGGTAAGGCAGGGCAGATAACATCCTGCACACCCCCAGGAGTGCTCCTGCATGTTACAGCTTGAAGGTGTTGGTCAAGGTGAACCCTGGACCGAGCCCATAAACGTTTAAGTCCCAGAAAAAATGTTTGGGGTTGTACAAACATGTTAATGACCTCCAGTTAATTGGCAAGTAATTACCTTGAAGTAAAAATAGCTTTTCCGTTGCTGAGCAGTCACAGGAGTGCGTGTCCCCCTGTGTACACTGAAATTTTTGGCCAAGGAGCCTTGTCCAACTTGCCTTCTGGATCCTGGCAGGTTTGTGATCAGAAGTTTGTTGTCCCCAGCACCAACTGCTGTTTGTTTGTGGTGGAGATTCGGCAAACAGAGCTGCCTGCCAAAGGTAATTTTCATGCTGCCCTTTAATAAAGTTCTGCAGTTCATAATGCAATGAAAGAGTAAGATCATATTGACTGGCAAAAGCATGTGGTTCAGCAAGGGAAAGTACCTGCTGTGTACACTATAAAGCAGCTATCACTGAAAGCTAGGTAAGTATTTTTAACCTCAAGGCAGCTTGGCAGGATATAATGTGTCTTCTACTGAATTTTGAATCTTTCTGATCCTTTGCATGACAAAAATACACAGCTGGACTGATTTCATTAGATGTGTATTGCAGCTGAGAACCAAGAGGCCAGCACCTAACACAGCTCTGGGACTCCAAGGGGGACCTGCGGGCAGGTGTTTGACCTGTTGTCTCTCTGCCACCTACAAAAGTCAGCAGCATCTTTTCATGAGCTCTCTACTCCATGCAAACCATCATCTTCTCTTAGAACTTGGATCAAGTCCTTGCTTGATCCTCCACAATACTTTGGGGGAAAAAAGGCCCAGATTTTCCTGATCTGTAACTAAACCACACCTGGGTTTCTCTCCTGGAAGAGATTATCACAGCATTTCTAGGAAGCCAAAACTGGGCACGTGTGAAGGAGCAGAGTCTGTGGCTGGAGTCCTGTGACCCTGGGGCTCGTGGTGGCTGAGATGAGCTGGCACGTGGTGCAGGGTGGTTCCAGCTGAGGAGCCACATCTGCTCCCTGTGCTCCACAGCATCGTGTGGCAGGGGGTGAGATGCCTATTGCCTGTTCCTTCCCTGTCTCCAGCTGCTCCTGGCCATCCCTCTCTCCAGGCAGTGAGGGAAGCAGGTGACACTGGGAGCCTCAGGAGAGCCAGGGTGTCTGGAATCCGCGCAGATTCCTCTGGATGCTGCAGCGTGGTGCAGGGTCAGTCCACAAAAATCTTCCCAAAGCAGCCGGAGGTCTCTGCCTTGTGTCCTGGAGGAGTGAGGGAGTGGCAGATGGAAAAAACAAAGCGAGCAAAATGCATTTCACAATCCTGGCAGCACTACTCGGCAAACAGAGGAGCCACAATGATGGATTCTCAAATTGCTCTCCCCGTGCAGCCTGGCTTTAGGAACTTTGGTGTTGTTGTGAGGCTTGAAAGGGCTCCTGTTCCCTCCTTTGGCTCCTATGGCCTTGCATTTGGTATCTTCAGGTGCTTCAGGCAGAAGGAGCTGTAATGAGTGCAGATACCAGAGCTTTCCAGGAAACATTCAGGTACAAGTGCAGCTCTGTTCACTCTAGCTGCCTTGAATTGAAGTTCTGTGCCTGTAGTGGCAGACAGATTTGCTGGCAAACATTTTGAAAAAAAAAAAAAAAGAAAAAAAAAAAAAAAAAGAAAAGGGCATAAATCCAGAAAGGCACCGTGCACAAACTAAGCTTAGTATAAATGAGTACACCTGTGCTCGACACCAGGCACGTGATGAATGCTCTGCTACATCCTAGCCAAAATAAATTTAAAATAAATATCGGCGTGTACTGGTGGAAGATGAATGCTGGTGTTGTAAGCAGGACCGCATGTGGCAGAAACAGGAGCCTCCTGCTCTGCGTGTCAGCTGGGGATATCCACAGGGAGGATCACGTGCACTCCTCTCCAGCTCACCAGCAGAGCTGGTGAAAACAGGTTTTGATTTGAATGAGTTATGACCCATTGAAAATGGCATCATGTGTAACCACAGTAAATTGTCATAATGAGATCACGAGGCTGGAGAAGTGAGCGGCGAGCAAAGAGGCCTCGTTCCACCAGCGCCCGCGGCTGCCAGCCTGGGGCTGCAAAATGCAGCTCCTGATCCCTGGGCATCTCTGTGGATTTAGTGACACGACCAGGGGTTGCACAGCCAGACAAAAACTCCTTGGAAGTTTTGAGTTAAAAAGAATAAAAAAGCTAAAATTCATACAGCTTTGCATTTAGTCTTATCCAGAGTAACAGAGGGGACTGGGCTAACACAAAGAGTGGACAAACATGAATGCTGTTAGTGCTGCCATGCTCACCCAGGCTTAGCTTGGTTGTTTCTAAATCGTGCTGCTGGAGGAGGGGAGGGTTTGGTGATCAGGGCAGAGCACTGCAGAGGTGAAAGGAAATCGTCCTGGAAGCTTTGGTGTATCCCAGACTCACAGCTCTGCTCCTGGACCTGCTCAGGCACAGCCACCCTGGGCTGCCCAGCTGTAAATGCTGCAGAATCATCACTGCCTTCTCTATTTTCATAGGAAAAATAGAGGCAAAGCCTAAGATAATGATCAGTTTGATGGACTTAAAACTTTACCAAATACCTGGACAATGTCAGTAGCAGAGCTACTGCCTCCCAGGTGTCTTGTAGGTGGACTTTTGGAAAGAACTCCTTTCCATTCCTTCCAACACAGTGCTATTTGTGTGGGGCCATTCACAGCTTAGGGGCCTGGAAGAAACACACTCATGCTGCTTCTCTTCTCAAGTTTGATAACTTGCACGTGGCCCAGCCGTGTCCTCCTGCTCCCCACGAGGCACAGGGCAGAGGTGTGTGCATGTAATGCACTGCCTGCTGCAGGACCTGCTCTGTTCCCTGTGTCTCAGGGCCAGGCAGGTTGCTCTCCATGTGGTTGCCACTCCTCCTGGTGTTGCACCCTTCTGTTTCCTCCATCTGTTAAGCTCTGCACACAAATATCTGTGCCCCTGAGCCATGGAGGCAATTTGGGCTCCTGAGACTATGCAGCACCTTCCTGACTCATATCATTTGTTGACAGTGGTTTTGCCATGGCTGAATTCATAGCCTGAGTCCATGGATAAAGAAACACCCAACTCAGAGCTGTTCCATGCAGAGCAGGGTAGCCCTTGGCCATGAGGTTGTGCTTGCATTTATCCAAGATGTACAGTCTGAACACATTGAAGCCTGAGCTGTTCCCAGGACCCCACATCTCCTGTTGTAGGCAGCTGGATCCAGGTCCCTCTGCTCTTCCAGTGGAAGTGCTTGAGGTTGGTCTGGAAGGCTCTTGTCTTGTTTTCCTGGTGTTGGCTTGCTGACATTGCTCCAAGACAGCCGAAATAGATGGAGACCAGCCAATCTGAAGAGACAGAGGGGAAATGTGTCCCTGCACACACCTAAGAGCAAAGCACAGGGAGCACTGAGGCTTTTCTGCTGTACCAGAGGAGTCTTCCCAGTGGGGGCATTTCTGCCTGCCAGAGCCACAGGTGAATGTGCCAACACTGCCCACACTGCAGCACAGGTGCAGCTTGGGGAACCCAGATTTTCCAGCTGGTACCTTCTCTGTAGTTAAAGGAGAACCAAGAATAAAACTGCTTGTTTGAAATACCTTCCGAATTTACAGCTTAAGCTCACTTGCTGTGTGTCATCTACTGAGCAGAAGTCCTTCTGAGTTTTCATTCTCTAGTCTCAGCTTAAGTAGCCCTGCATAAACCCCTACTAACATACCCTGTTTTTCTAATACCCGTGTAGGAGAAGAATTTGGACTGGTTCCCTCGGATGAGAGCCATGTCTCTGGTTAGCAATGAAGGCGACAGTGAGCAAAATGAAATCAGGAACCTACAGGAGAGGCTGGAGTCAACCATGAGCCTTGTAAAACAGCTTTCCAGTCAGCTGGCTGAGCTCAAGGAACAGGTAAGTGCCCTGTGGGAGTAGCAAAGTGAGCACGTGTTGGTGAAGGCACTGCCTTCCATCAAGTCACAGTCAGGACAGCGTTACAAAAGAGACTTTTGTCTCAGGAAGGTTTTATCTTTCCCTCCAGCAAGCTCTCTGGGTAGCTACACTGATAAGGGTTTGGAGTGAAATTGTACTCTGTTAGCAACAGCAGAGATCAGGTAAGGAGAAAACTCTTGAGGGGGAATTAGTCATGAAATGCTCCTGGTGAGTGTGCAAGGACAGAGGGGAAACTGCAGAAGGGATGAGGGGCTGCATAACCCTGCAGTGAAAGCAGTGTAGTGTCAGGAATAGCTGCATACTGATGGGAGCCTGGAGGAAAAAAAGCCTTCTGTGTCCAGCCCTCGGGTTTTTCCCCCACTGAGAACATCAACAGTGCCCTTGTGAAAACAATTTGCAGAGCCTGTTGCTTTGCTCGTGTCACCCTTGTGCTGGTGCCCCTCGTGGGGCTCCCTCTGCTCTCCTGTGTGGAGCACAAGCTGCTGGCCTCCCTTAAAGCCTCCCTTAAAGCCTCCCTTAAAGCCTGCTCCTGCCCACATCGCCTGCCTGCTGTGTTTGCTCTCCCTGCAGCATCAAAAGTCCAGCTCCTTTTTTGCTACAGGTGCTAGTCACCTCTGCTTTGCTCATTACAGTTTCAGAAAAGCATCTGTGTGTTTTCTTTATGGGAAGCACTTTAGTGGCATCGACAGAGTTACCTAATTATTCCCTTTCAAATCCCTCCTTAAAACTTTTCCCTGTGAAAAAGCCAACAAAGGTTATGCTGGATGTGCTGAGACCATTGCTCATTGTGCTTACCCACAACATCCTGGTGGGATTTTTTTCATCCCCCTCTAGCTGAATTTGTTCTCTCCTGGCTTAAATTTAAACTCTTGTGTGGCTGGGGCCATCTTTTAGTTCTGTGATTCTACAGCACCAAGTGCAAATGCTGACCCTCTGCAGGGCTACACAACACAATAGCAGCACAAATAATATTCTGTAAGACCTGCCAGGGGATAAGAATAATGTATAAATGAGAATAAAATGTCCATACTTTGCTGGAAACAGATCTCCCACTTCAAAGACATTCCTTACTTGTAATTTTCTATGCTGAAGAAAAAAATTCCACTCCCTGTTGTTTTGCTTATATGTATCTTGCTCTGTGACTGCTAAATAATAGTAAAAAGGAAAAAAATCTCAACTCGTCTCTCTCTGCCTTTCCACCTTAGATGACAGAACAAAGGAAGAATAAGCAGAGGCTGGGCTTTCTTGGATCAAACACACCCCATGTGAATCATCACATGCCACCACCCTGATACCACGGGGAGAAGCCGTGACTAGCCTTTCATCAGTATTCCTGCTTTATTATAGAATAAAAAACTGAGATTGAGAGGAGTGAACAGTGCCTATTGTTACAAAGTTAAAAACAACCAAGTGCCAAGATGTTAAGTGGTTTAGCTCTGGGAACAATTTGTAGCTGTTTTTCATGGTTCAGAGGGACCACAACCTAGAATGTGAGCGATACAAGGCGGCTCGTTTGTATTCCCTGCCTGGCCCGGCTCGGGCCACTGCTCTGGGGCTGGGACAGAGAGTGGGACAGAGGAGGGGACAGAGGATGGGACAGAGGATGGGACAGAGGGTTGGACAGAGGATGGGACAGAGGAGGGGACAGAGGATGGGGCAGAGGAGGGGACAGGGGATGGGGCAGAGGAGGGGACAGAGACCGGGACAGAGAGTGGGACAGAGGATGGAACAGAGACGGGGACAGAGAGTGGGAGAGAGAATTGAACAGAGGGTGGGACAGAGACTGGGACAGAGAGTGGGACAGAGGATGGAACAGAGGATGGGACAGAAGCTGGGACAGCTCTTGGCCACATCCTGGAGCCCCTCTCTCCCCGGAGAACCGAGCTGAGCAGAAGAAGGAGAGGTGTTTATTGAGGCAAACACGACAGCCTGGCTCAGAATCAATAGGTCGTCTGTGGCTCACTTGCCAAATAGCAACATTAGTCATATTTGCTTGGCATTTACTATTTTTTAATTACCGTAAATATGTCAGCCCATAAGCGTGATGTTGCTTCAAAACTTCTACTAGGAGGGAAAGGGGAGAAACCTCAAAAGGCTGGGGGAAGGAAGGAAGGAAGAAAAAAAAGGAATAAAATAGAAAAAAGTTGCAAAGAGAAACATTAACGCTTTTGAATTTTAGCTGTCACCATGCAATTTCTTATTTATAACATGGAGCACAATGGATCTACAGCTGTGGGAATGTTATGCACATAACACTGACAACATAACTGGAAGTGATTTCTTTCTCCTGGCTTCAGATGTTCTCGATTAATGTGGCTGTGAGGTTTCACATACTGAGGAGTTAAACTGTGTTTTAAATTCAAGTTCCAGTGGAGGATTCAGGGGGAAAGAAATTATACCTGTAGTTTGAAGCATGTATGGGATTTTACTTTTTTTAAAAAAGCTCAGAAATGTCTTTCTGTACAGAACTGTAATGGTGTCATTACCTTCCATAAACTCATCTTCAGCAAGAGTTGACTTGAGAAAATAAACACCATATTCTGCCAGCTTTCCTCTGAGCTAAAGATCATGGGTTGATGGTTTTGCCTGTCCTTCCTGCTTCCAAGGGTTTGCTGGGAAGCCTGGTGGGGAACAGGGGGGCAATGTCAGAGAAGCTCCTTCCAGCTCTCAGCCCTACAAAAGGCAGCAGCTAAGTCACCAGTGCAGGTTTCTGCTCTATCCTGCATTTCTTGGAATGGCTTGAAAGTTACAGTTTCCACAGAGTCCTAGAGGACTCTTTTGTCTTTTAGGAAAAAAATTGAGGGCCACAAATGGGAGTTGTGTTCTCAGCTCACTTTCATTTTCAGTGGGTTTTGGTTACCAGATTGTCTCACATTCGAAAATGCACCTCTTGTTACATGGAGTCACTTTTTAAACCAAAATATTTTTGCAACGATTTGCCTCTGTCAATTTTTCATTTTGTTATAAAAGCCATTTTGATTGAAGGAAAAATATTATTGGTGCAAATATTTTCCAATTTCTTCCCGGAGAAATACTGTTGTCCTGGTAAAGGCACTATTCAAACCAACAGGCCTAGAGTAAAGGGAAGGAAGTGGTATTTCACTCTCTTTATCCCAAATTCAAACCAGTTCTTGAAGCTATTTTTTTTTTTGTGGCAGTGATGTGGCTGAGATAAAAGTAATATATTTCAGCAATATATTTATATCTTCTACCACTAAAACATCTCCTGTTGGTTTCAATTGTGTCCTTCAGAACTAATATAGAAATCAGAGGTTTGTGTATTTGACTGGAAGAAAAAATCTCTTTCTGTTGACCTTAGTCCTGAGAGCACCCTGGTTGTGAGAGGTGATGGCCAAAGGAGTTGCCCACAAACACAAAGTCAGCAGTGAGTTGGTAAAGACTCAGATCCTGTAGCTATATTAATTCAAATTAGTTCATACAGTTAATCAGATCTACTCACAGCTTCTGTTGCAACAGCAATTTCCTCTTCCTCACCCGTGTGGTTCTAAAACACAAAGCACAGTTCAATTATAAGATAAGTTAAACTCTCATTATTTATTGGGGGGGTGTGTGGTTGGCTAATACTGGAATTGGCTGGCACTTTTCTTGTTTACACTCAGAAAAAGCAGCTGCACCTTTGCACATCAGGGCAGGCTGCTACTGCTGGAGCTGGAAGAAGTTGAGGCTGGATGGGTTTGTGCCCCGAGCTCAGGGCTGCAGTTGGGTGCTCCTTCTGTCCCACACCCCAGAGCTCATCCCCTCGGGCTCAGGAGGGGATGCTCCTGCTCTCAGGGGGCTCCTGCTCTTCAGTTACAGCATCAAAATCAGAGAACAGATGCTGGTCTGCCTTGGCCACGGTGCCTTTCTGCTGTTCAGAGCTTCCCAGAGAGACCTCTGTCCTCAGTAACAGTGGCTGATGCTACTTGCACAGACTGTAAATACATTTCACTGACAATTTCGACATCTTTGCTGTTTCTGTCAAAATTTAGGCCCTGCCCTGCTCTCATCCATGTGAGCAATCTGTACACTCACATGTGGTAAGGCAAACAGGAGGCTCCTTATCCAATGGTTGCAGGGCCAGGTCCCAAGACTTAAAGGTTGTGAAATATCCCCATGAATGAGTTTATTTAAAAAAAAATCATTGTTTTATACTTATATTTATGTGTATATCTTTGTTTAATGCAGCTGGGGTTACCTCTTCCTAGGCAAGTATCATTTACCTTACCTATTTATATGAAATAATTGCAAAGAAGTTAAAACATCTGAGAGCTTTTAATGCCTTAGAGAGATTTATAATTATAAGCTCCTTGACAGTTAAAAATCTACTTAAGTAAATATGTCCATTGCTGCTGAATGTAACTTTTAATAAATTGTGTCATTTTATATAGGTCTCTCTCATTCTTGGTGCTAAGGTTGGGGGGAAATGTGTGTTCTGGTTTGGGAAGAGCAGGCTGGGGGACTGGGCTGTGGGTGTGCACCCATTCCTTCAGCCCTGAATGGATGGAGGCTGAATGCAGCAAGGAAAGCAAGAATTTGTTTTATTTCAGGCACAGATTGCTCCATTCAGGATGATGGATCCAGGAATGTTGCTTTTCCTGGAGCAGTGGGTGTAGGATGTGCTTGAAGGCTCTTTGTTTAGGCCAGGGGAGCCCTGGGTGAGGGTGGGCAGAGGCAGGGTCGAGAGTTACAGGCTTTCCTGTGAGAGAGTTTTTTGCACATTTTTGTCCTTTTTTTTAATTTTATTTTTTTAAATGTTTTTAGTGTAACTCTTTCACATTTAGAGAGAGACCAAGGGCTTTCCCCACTCTTCTGGGTGAAAGAATTGAGAAAGACAAATTGTGTGTCTCAGCCGAGACAGCTTGTGCTGAGGAAATCTGTGATCTTGTGAAAAATGGAAGAGCCCTCCCTACAAACCTGTGGCCAGTAAACTGCATCATACAAGTGCTTTTTTCTTTTTTCCCAGCTTTTTTTTTTTTTCAGATGGTCAATATTAATGAGGAAAAGAATAAGGCCTCTTCTTAGCGAGAAAAAGCCTGCTAATTAATTAGTAAGAAAAATCCTATTAAATAGAGCATGCTGTTTCTCCTGTGCACTTGTTCCACCAACTTATCTTTTGAGTAGAATTACCTTTCTTTTCTATTCTCTGGTATGATTTTAAGGCTAGATAGAAAGGAGCTTGTTTACTACTAGGTTTGTTGGATGGTTTTGCAAAAAGGGTATCCTAAGAGAAAAGGGGGTTTCATGCAGCAAACTTTCAACCTAAGATTACAGTCGTGCTTAAAAAGCCCCCAAACCAGCATTAAGCTTCTAAGCCCAAAGAGGAGCAGTTTCTCATGCAAGACTGAGAACCCAATGCCAAGGCTTTTCTTTTTCAAAATGTTTGCCCCCAAGGCACATTTTAATTCCAGAGGTGTTTCAGGGAGCAAACCTCTCCCTCAGCACTGGCTCTGACCTGCAAGGGAATTCTGTTCCTCCCTTCCCACTGTCACTGCTGCTGCTGCTGTGACAAAAGCATCTGCAGGCAAGGATGGGTTTTTTTTGGAAAGCACGTGCTTTTTTCTGGGGAAGGCTGCCAAGTTTATTTTTGAGGGGAGATTGAAGGCTGCTCTCCTCTCTGCTGCCCCGGGATGCTCTCAGGAGCACAACTCCTGCTTGCAGGTGTCCGTGCTGAACATCCTGAATTTGCACAAAATCATTCAAAACTCCTCAAAAGGAACTGGGCTGTGGGGGTTTTAAACGTGCAGTGGTGTATTGCTATCATAAGCTCACATTTGCCTGCTCTGTTTATTGTGCTGCACTTTTTCAGGCTGAAGCAGGAAGCTGCAAGGCAGAAGACAAGCAGCCTTTCTAATTTTGCTATTTCAATGTGTTTCTCTTGCTGCAAACAGCCAGGAGTTAACTTTCTTTTTGTACTGGAAGTTTCCTTCTCTATGCCTCCACCTTTGTCTCCTGCCATTCAGGTAAGGTGAGACCTGGGCACGTCCTTGACCGTGGGGTTTACTGACAAACCAAAGCAATAAGCTAAAATGTGTAGGAGCATGGTGTTCTTATGACTTAACAATTCTGTTTAAATGTTGTAGATCATCAACATCCAATATCTGACTCCATGTAAGCAGGAGGTTTTCCAGGCAGCCCTTCTGGTGGTAAATTATTGCAGTCTTCATCCCCTGATGGAGCAGCCATGTGGGATTTGCCAGGGCAATGCACACCCATGTGCAAGGCTCTGGGGTCAACCTGCTTTGTGTGGGCCCTGTCACCATTCAGATTCCATCCAGATGGCAACAGCAGTGTGGGGATCCAGTTACAGCCCAAAGGCTCCCATTGCCTTTATAAGTTGCTCCCTTCTGGCCCCCAAAATCTGCAACATTTATAGGCTTTGTTCCCAAAATCACTGAGCTGCCACAAAACCTGTGGGTTTTGGGCACATCCTCAGTGTTTCCTGTCATGGCCTTCAGCTGGGATATGTCAATCTGAATTTCACAATCCTCTCCTAGGAGCACTTGCTCCCTTACCAAAGATACAAGGATATTTTCCCTTGCTGCTTCTTCCCTGCCCCACCAGCATTACAGGATGAAATGTGGGACCTGTGTTAACTCAGTTCCTGCTGTAGAGACCCATAGTTGTGTTCAGCAGAGCACAGGACAACCTTGAAACTGGGTTTAAAAAAATCCATTTTCAGTTCTGAGTCGGTGTTGGATGATAGAAGGTGGCTCAGAGTTTGTATAATTTTTTTTCAAGTCAACTTTTGCTGGCTTTGAGGTTGGTTCCAGCCCGTTTGCCTCCCACTGGGGAGCTGCAGTGGAGGCTTTGTCTGGCATGAAAGCTTCCACCCCAATTTGATAAAGCCAGCAGAATTCCTGGTGCTTCCAAAACCCCCTCCCAGCCCTTCATCTTTCTGTTCTAGGAGCTGAGGGGGTTGGTGTTGTGCACACGCAGCCCAGTCTGAGGGTATTTGGGAACTCTGGAACGGGAATGGGGACGGGTTGGCTGCAGCCCTAAACAAGCAAAGCTGGTGTGAGCACTGCCCTCCCCTGTGAAATGCAAACCCTGCTGCCTGTGGAGGAGTCAGGAGAGGAGATTTTGGTCCCTGGAGCTGTCATGGCTCATCTTATGCAGGTGTAAACATCTGTCCACGTTCCTGGTTGTCAGCAGGGGTGTGGGAAGATGTTAGCAGGGTATTGTGCACCTGGCCCCACACTGTGAGAGCTGCAAAAGTGATGTGTTACAGTGCAGGGAAAGAAAGGGAAGGAAGAAAGTTCAAGGGAAGGTCTCAAGGGTATAAGAAAATGTTGTCATGGATGGTGATTTTACTGGTGGGATTTACTAAAAGTTTGATTCTGAGTTACTGTGAAGAATTAGTGTTACCAGAAGCTGGCTATCCATGTTTTTGTCAATCTTGAGTGTCTTTTCAGAAGAGAGAATTCACTGGTCCACTGAAATCTCTCTTGCTCAGGGTCCTCGGTCTATGAAATCTGAGGGTTTTTTTTGCAAGTTTGTCCACAGCACCTCACTTGGAATGAGTGCTCTCTTACATGGCTAGCACAAATCTAAATAAATACAGAAATATAAACCGAGCTGGAAATTAACTGAGTACAAGCTGTCTTGCAAAATTGCCTGTGTTTCCTGGCTCTGGATGGGATGGAAATACCACAAAACTCTCTTCTCTCATAGTAACGTGATACTTCTGCTTCCGGGCTCAGTGCAAAGCAGGAGGTGGAAGAGTGTTCACCAGAGGAAAAAGAAAAGCAAAAGCAAATTATTATCGAGCTTGTTTTTAACATGGCAAAATCAAACTCTTAATTAGAGTGCTCGAAGTGGCCACTGTAATCATTTACTCAAATATTTTGTGTAGTGGGAGGGGTAGAGTTTTATCCATCTGCTCCTCTGTGGCACAGAACTGGAAAAAGGAGCTAACCTGGCCTGGGAGTCTCCAGGGAGGATGAAATGAGGTGGATCTGCCAGCTGCTTCTCATCTGACTCCTCTTCAGCCCCAGGGCTGCATCCTGGCCAAGAAAACCGGGTTCCCCATGCTGGTTCCCATTTCTCCAGGAGAGGGAAATCCAGTCTAATGCAATCTCAGGATGCAAAGCTTGTTCTGCAGCACAGGCATTGTAATAATAGCCCACATGTCTCAGCACATGGCCTTGGCTAGTGGCTGGGGAATTTGGCCACCAAGCCTGTGGAGACAGAGCCATGCCCACCCCGCTCCAGGTCATCACCTCCAAGGCAAGGACAGATATGTGAAGTTGTCTCGTGGGCTGAATGTGATTATTCTGCACTCACACCAAATCTAGGCAGGTATGGTGCTGCCAGATCACCTCTGTTTTCCCTGCAGATGCCTTTTATTCTGCCTTGCTTTAGTGCTGAAGGCTCCCTTCCCTCAGCTGGAGGTTCACAAACACAGTTTCTCCAGGCAAGTGACAAGTTATGTGATGGGGTCCCTGTATTTTCCTCATCCTGACAAATATTTGGAGGCAGAAGTTATGTCAGCTAAGGTGGCAGGGAAGGAAACAAAGCTGTGTCACTGCTGGGACAGTGTGATGTGGCTGTGATATTGCTGTGGCAGACAATGCCCGTGGTGTGAGCAGACACATCCTAAGGAGAAGAGGGCTGGGAATTTGGGGCACTGCACAGCTCCTCTCCCCTGATCCACCCTCCAGCACAGCACCTTCCTCAGGGTGAAACAGGGACATCCAACCTGCCTTTGCCACTGCTCCCCCCTCAAAACAGAGGAGTAAAGGTCTGTGTCCCAGGTGTCCCCTCCTGCCTTTGCCAGAAAATGTTCTATTAACAGCATCTTCTGAGAACTGATGGAGACCACACATGTCCTTCCAGCCAGGCCAGCAAATAACCTTCAGCTAAATCTGCCCAGGGCTGTTTTGGATCTGGTGATCTGCATTTAGAAATAGTCTCGGTATTTTTAAATGTTGCCTGAAGCCATCTGCTCCCCTCTTCATTTTATGTTTTAATTGTCATTTATAACATATTATATGAGCTATTCAAAATCCAGACAGACACTGGAGGGAAGCGAGTGAGTCCCAAGCTGCAACACACAGAAATCTCTGAAAGTCTTCCCTCAAAGGGCTCTCAGAGGGCTTGGGGCTGGGGGTCCCATCAAGGGAGCCCGAGTAGCTGCAGCTCTGTGGGATCCTGGCTCTGGGACACACCCCATGCATTCCAGGATTGCTGCCAGGGCCAGGGACTCTCTCTTGCCTGGAGGGCTCCTGGTGGCCCGGGCACAAGGAGGTCAACTGATTTTCTCAGGTCACCAGTGCGTGAGCAAATGATTCATCCCAGATTTTCCTGGCTCCTAAACCTTTGCTCAGACCACAAGGCTGCTTAGTGACTTAGCAGGGCTCTGAGGGAGTCAGCTATAAATTGCAAACACGCTATGGCCAAATGACCGGCTGTGGTGTTTTCCACGTGCCACTCGTGAGAATAGAGGGGCTGGCTGGTACCTGGGAATTACTGCCAGGGTGAGGAATGCCAGTTGTTTGATGAAGCAAACAACTTTGGCTTCAGACAAAAAAAAATAGTTTGCCTTGCCTTCTACTTCATGGCAAAATCTTTCCACCTCTGTCTTTTCTGCGTGACTCTGTGCAGGGCTCTGCCCTGTGACCCTGCAGAGAGTTGCTGCTTGGAACTCGGACTGGATTGTACAGCCTGAGCTCAAACTACCCCAGGTGACAAAGCCACCACTTGAGTCCTGCATCCCCAGCAGGGCAGGGTGGCCAAAGGGTGCCCTGATCCCCTCCAGGCTGAGTGACACCTCCCAGGAGCACGGACATCCCAGGTCAGGCTCAAACACAGCTGCACACCAGCAGAGGATGGGCATGGATTGACCCACTCAGCCCTGTGGGATGGCCTAAACTCCAGCTGAGACCCCCCCAGCTTCTGGGAATGATGGCTAAATGAGCTAACCTGAGCTGGGAAATGTGCTGCTGCTCTTTGGTGACAGCTTACTCTGGTGGCACCATGGGGCTGGCAACCATCTGAAACCCAGAAATATTTCCTTTAAGGAGATGCCTCTTGATTTCCTCTTGCTGGTTGTGCTAGACTCAGACAGCAGCCAAGGACCAGTGAGTGTGGATGGGTGAGAGGGCTGCAAATGCCCCAGGCCAGGCTGCTCTGGCTTCTGAACATCCTCACAGTATGGGGAGTTATTACCACATTACTCTATTTTAATAATCTATTACTCTTCAAACATATGAAATAAAGCAGGGCACTGAACATCAAGCTGCCTGAATAAGGATTTTATGTTTGGGGATTTTTTTTAGGAAATCCCTGGACATCAATGGGTGAACTGAGGGTGCTACAAAGAGAAGACAAGAGAGGGGGCTCAGCTCCAGGCCCCCCTCTCAGCCCTGCAAGGAGCAGCCCAGGACAGCTGGCACTAATTGGCACTTTCCTTGGCGGCAGATGAAGTGTGGAGGAGACAATGGGGCTGGGCTGGTTCCTGGTGCCTGGAGGTGATCCCCAGCACTGAGACCAAACTCCCTGAGAGCCCAGCAAGGAGGAGCTGCAGTGTCTGCCATGCTCAGGGGAGAATACCCAAGTTTGGGAGGTTTGGAGTGTCAGGATGTGCCCATCACCAGGGCACACAAAGGGACAGCAGGGCCAGGAGCACTGAGCAGCACCAAAGCCCGTGGTCACCTTGGCTGGCCATGAGCAGCTGCTCAAGCCCATGACTCTCATCAGCCTCCCTGCAGGGAACTCACAGCAGGAAGGGAAAGGGCTCAAGAAAAGCTCTTTGCATTGGTGCTGCTGCTTCATGCTGAACTGGGGAGAAATGTAAAGCTGTGACACCTGGAACATGAACAGGCAGCTAGAAAGGACAGGCAAGAGCAGGAAACTTCTTCATAACAGGACACCACTTGGCAAGGAGGGATAAAGGAAACTAACTTTTTTTTTTAAGAAATGAGATTATCGTGCAACTTCTGGATTGTGTTATAATGGGGATTTTTGTGTGTAATTCCATCAGCACCACGCGGTTTTTTTTGGTGAAAAGTATATTCATTATCTTAGACATCTATTGGCAGCTCCGAGGCAGCATTTCCTTTTGAACTTCATGAACAAATTCAAATGGGGAGGGGGATAAAAACCATCCCCACTTTCCAAAAAGCTCTCCATGGTCAAAAGAGCCCTGAGCTTAAGCTGCACTGAGGCTCTAAGCCAGCTGCAGCAGCGTCCCAGCAGTGTGACATCTGAACCCCTGTGTTTAGGATTACCACCCAGGTTCTCCAAAACTAAAGATACTTTTAAAATTATTTCATTAAATGCAAGCCAAGTAAATGATGCTCTCCTTGTTTGTCCTCTGGGGTGGGAACACACAGTTTAGGCTTTGGTGCCTCCCCTCATCCCTCAGCACAAACAGGAGAAGCAGCTGAAGGACTTGGAAGCTGCAAGGATGAAGTGGAGCTCTTGGGCAGTAACCAGAGCTGGGCTGAGGGAAAACAGCTGCGAGCTGGACACCAGCAGCGTGCAGTGCTGTGCTCAGGGAGCGATGGGAGGGCTGCTCCATCACCTCAGGGGGTCCCCAGCCCTGCCAGTCCTGTCCCCCCAGCCCTGCCCGGTGTGGGTGTGCAGCTCTGCTGCAGCTGGAGCAGACAGTGGTGGGGAAGGGGAGGTGGGGAAGGAGAGGAGCTGGGCAGGATAAGGAGCTCACAGAATGCAAATGCGCGTCTGGGCTGGAGCTCCCACACAGCCACAGCCCAGACGCTGACTGCGGAGTCTCAGCATCACCGAGTTATTCGGGGTGGGAGGCAGCTTTAAAGGTCACCCAGCCCCACCTCCCTGCCATGAGCGGGGACATCTTCAACCACATCAGGCTGCTCAGAGCCCCGTCCAACCTGGCCTTGGATGTTTCTGAGGGTGGGGCATGCACCGCCTCTTCGGGCAGCCTATTCCTCTGTGAAACACCCTCACTGGGAAATACTTCTTCCTCAAATCTCATCTAAATTTACCCTCTCTTAATTTAAAACCATTACCCCTTGTCCTATTGCTACAGGTCCTGCTAAAATTCTGCCCCTACCTTTCTTATTGAGCCCCCTTTAAATGCTGAAAAAGCAGCAATGAGGTCACCCCAAAGCCTTCTCCTCTCCAGGCTGAACAATCCCCATTCCCTGAGCCTTTCCTCCCAGCAGAGCTGCTCCATCCCTCTGATCCCTTGGTGTCCCTGCTCTGTCGTGGCTCCAGCAGCTCCCTGTCCTTGCTGTGCTGGCCCAGGGCTGGGTGCAGCCCTGCAGGGGGGTCTCAGCAGAGCGGGGCAGAGGGGCAGAATCCCCCCTCCCCTGCTGCCCTGGGGCTCTGGGTGCAGCCCAGCACAGGGGGGGTTTGCTGCCCCATCCAGCCCCAGCTTGCACTGGTTTTCTCAGGGCTAGCTCCTGCTTTCACACATCTTTGCACCTCCCTTTGCAGGCTGCAGAAAGGATTTTTGGCAATTCCATGACTGATGTTTGTCTTCAGGGTACAGCCCAGGACCAGCCCAGCAGCAGGATCTGGCCTGGGCTACACTCAGCTTTACATTGAAGTCTCATTTTCACCCCCCTGTACTGATCTTGGCATCTCTGGGGATTTTTCTGTAATAATCCTGTCTATGTCATTGACTTAGACAATAGTAATTGAGCTTCAAACTTAATTACAGTATGGGAACAAGCTGTCACTTGATTGAAGACACTTCTTGATTATTTATTGAAATAAATAATCTTACCTGTCTTTGCAACTTGACATGAAGGGACTAGACATTGGGGTATCTTTTATGGCTGTGTTTATATCCTTCCTGTCAGATGCAGCACTTCAATAAAATACCAAACCCTGGCTTCCAAAATGCTCCCAGAGACTCTCCTTTCTCTAAACCTGCATTAGTGGTAGTTTAGAGAAAGAAGAGACCAGAGAGGGATTCTCTCTGATCCCTCACTTTGAGTCCTCCCTAACTCCCACCCAGCTGATCCTGCTGCCAGGCTGAGCCCTCTCCACTGAGACCACGGGATGCTGGCCAGGCAGGGTTTGCTGTGGCTGCAGAGTCACACCCTGTGCAGGAAATGTCTCAAATTAAAGGACTGATAGGATGAGGCAGGGGGTTCTACCATTGCTTTTACAGGGATATTTGGGCCTTCCAAACAGGCATTGTGTCCACAAGCTCGTCCTGGGAAGCTGAATTGGCTGAAGATGCTCTGAGGCTCAGCCTGTAATTAAGGGAACTCATTTTCTTCTTCAAAAAGTACTGAGCAGCATCATTTATTCCAGAGCTGCTTTCCTGGGATTCCTCTGTGGGACCACATCACCTCTAAGAAGAGACTCATTCCCTCCAGCCTTTAGAGTTACCTTCTGTAATGATCAATGTCTTGGGCATTTGGTTTTAGAACAATAGTTTTTAGAGAGAAGTTCTTCCCTGCTGTGACTTGATGTCTGCCTCTGTGACTTCACAATCTGAAATCCATCCTTTGCCAGCTGTTCCAAGCCCAAAAAATGCATACAGGAAGTTGAGTTCCAGCTTCAAAACACAAACCTGGTTCTCACCTGCCAGGAGGCTGAGCTACCTGAGACCACCTCAGACTTCAGAAAAACTGGAACGTTTGCCAGAATTCATAATAAATGCCCGTTTATATTTTGCTGGAGTTGTTTCCTACCAGAAATCCGGATTTATGAACAGAGACATATATTTTAAAGCTGATGCTTATTTTATAATCCCAACCTGGTGATTTTTTTGTACCCAGTTAGTTATGGGTGAATCACACACCTAGGCTGATGCACTCACTCACATCACTTCCCTCACAGATGTATCAGCTGCAGGTGTATCAGAGACAGAAAATCTTCTCTTGCTGATACCTGAGCCTGAAGCACAGCACTGTGAGTTCTCCTGCTGATGTTTCAGTGAATTCCACTCTCAAAATGGAAACGTGGGAGTCCTGGTTCCTGACTGCCATGTTAAAATGTGCAGAAAAGTTACAAGAGTGGGATGCACACCCTGGGAGTGCCCCAGGGACCCTCACCCTGCTCCTGTCCACCAAGGCAAGGGGTGTGTGAGCAAAGCTGTGTCCATCCAGGGTTCTGCCATCTCCCTGTAAACTCAAACATGACCTCACATCCCAGCTTTCCTCCTGCTGTCCTCTTTGTTATTCCCTTTTGGGTCTGGGTGAGTGTTCAAAGAACATCCTCTCTTGTCCTTCCAAGGGACCAAGCATTTTTAAGCTTTATGCAGGCAAAGTTTTCACATCACACTCATGACCTGAGGCAAACAGACAAGCCTTATGAAGAAGGACCCGGATGGTTTCTGTCCCATTAAGAGAATTTATGAGAAACTCGGTACTGTTTTAGAAAAAAAAAAAAAGTGTTTGCTTAGATGATGGACGTCTGTTGAATATTAATCTTTTCTGGGTATATCTCATGCTTTCTTAAAGAAAGCCTAAATTATTCAGGAGTATTTGCATGCTGAGATACAGCAAATTTACAGGCAGTACAAATCAGACTTTTGCATCTTAATATGAAAGGAAAGCAAGTCCCAAATTTGGCTCCTTAATACTTTATTGGCCATCTCCTGTTAAGTAAAATAATTAAGCTGCTCATTAAGATACATCATATATCATGCTGGAACAATGGCCACTTTAATCCTTATACACAGCATCGACAAAATAACTGTGAGACACCACAAATCCATGGTTTAGGTTCTACTTTTTTATCCATTTTTTATCCATTTGCTGTTTTATGGGATGGCAGTGACAGGAACGTCACCGGTGACAAACAGCAGCCTCTGCCCCGGGGAGGTGACAATCTGTGAGGGCTGGGGAGGTTAGTGGCCACCAGGGCTGCCCTGGGGGGTGTCCCCCACTTTGTCCCCCTCTGTCCAGGACAGTGATGTCACTGTCACCCCCCTGGCTGTGCTGGCCCCTGTCCCCACTGCAGGGAAGCGCCAGCCTTATTTATGTAACAGCTGCTGTTTTTAGGTGCTGTCACTCACACTTTTGCTGGAAAACATGGTACTTGAAGAGCTGCTACGCTAGTACAGCATATGCCGGAGGCAAAACTATATATATATTAAAAAAAAAAAAAATCCTTGTAAAAAAAGAATTAGAGCAGGATTATCGCAGCGTGTCAGCCTCCCAGCCAGTGCAGCGCCTCACCAGGGTCACATTTTGGAAATGCTGTGCTGCTGGGGTTTAAAGCCTCCGTGGATGGAATGGGTTTTATTTTTTTTATTTTTTATTTCTTTTATTTCTGGGTCACAGGAGATGCTCTTAGGTGATCCAAATTCCTGCTTTCATTAGCAGCTCCAGGCTGGTGCTGGTGATCTCGAGTGGAGGAAGGAGCTGGGACTCAGCAGTCAGGCAAAAGCAGCCCCTGTCAGGCTGGGGCTGAGGGCACCCTGCCTTCCTCTGCTGCCCTCCACCCACCTCAGGGTCACAGGCTTCTCCCCATGTCCAGCGCAGGGAAAAAAACCTCTCAGGTATACATGCACAGGTTTTAAATGCTGAAATTTTGACTGAAATCCAGCAGTGCTGGTTCTGAATGGAAGCATCCACAACCATTTCCATCGAAAGTCCTGTTCATGCAGTCGTAAACTGTGATGCAAAACCAGAGCTGCTGCTGGAAAACATCCCCTCAGACCAGGGCAGTGCATGACCTCCCTGGATCTGAAGTCTTTCAGTGATGATGGCTTATCATCAGAGCTTATCCTTCAGATTCCCATTGCTTGTTCTCAAAAGCAGATCTCTGCTGCAATTTAAGGTTGTTTTAAAGCAGCTACATCAATCTTCCTC
Organism: Acridotheres tristis; assembly: GCA_037013685.1. NCBI lineage: Eukaryota > Metazoa > Chordata > Aves > Passeriformes > Sturnidae > Acridotheres > Acridotheres tristis. The sequence goes on from CM072885.1 coordinate 65,560,971, forward strand.
TGTCCCCCAGAGGTGAATGTGTGCAGGCACCCTGTGCTTCCTGGATGAGTGGAAACCTCCCTGCTGGCTCCAGGGGATTTTGGGTTTGGCTCTCCCAGTAAACTGTCCTCCATGTCCCAGCCAGCATCTCATGTTCCCCACCATTTCTTTTCCATCACAAACACATTGAATACACACCCATGAGCAGCTGAGTGTGAAAGAAGGGAGAAACCTGAAAGAAATTAAGGAAATCAATTGAATGGATTAGAATAGAACAGAACAGAATATTTCACTTGGAAGGAACCTACAATGAGCATCCAGTCCAACAGCTTGAGCACTTCAGGGCTGACCAAAGGTTAAGGGATGTTGTAAAGGGCATTGTCCAGATGCCTCTCAAACACACCCAGAGCATTGACCACCCCTTTAGGAAGTCTGCTCCAGTGTTTCTCCACCCTCTTGGTAAATGCTTCCTAAAATCCAGTCCAAACCTCTCTTGCACAGCTTTGAACCATTCCCACACATTGTATCCCTGGACACCAGGGAAAAGAAATAATCCAGACTCTTGCAGGGGAGAAGATGACAGAGGGATGCTTGGTGGTCTCCTGTGTACCTGGGTGATGGCCACATCTTCTCTCAGCTCTGCCAGCTGCAGGTCTCTGTGTACACAGATGTGCCAGGAGGAGGGAAAGGATGTGATGGATGGTACAAAATATCAAGGATCTGCCATGTGTTCTGCTTCCTGCCTGGACCAGAAGAGCGAGGAGGGAATCCACACTGCAGCTACTGCATGGAGCAACCAAGCCTCAGCTCTCCTGCATCCCTCAGGCCCTCCCCAGCATGTCTGGCCAGGCTGGTGTAAATCAGAACCTCTCCCCCAAAAGCAGTGCAGTGACCTGCAGCAGCTGGGAAGGAATTTGAGGCAGCTTGCAGCTCACCCAGCTGTGTTTGATTTACGTCTGGAGCCACTTGGAAGTTCACGTCAGAGGAAGGAAGGGGCAGAAGCAGCGCAGGAGGGATGGCTTGGAAAATGCCCTCTGCTGGAAGGAGCCAAGCCCCACGGCTGGGAGAGGAGTCAGGCACTGATTTTCTCTCTCTTCCCCTTGCCCTGACGATGCCAGGCTTCCTGCAACTGCTGATTATGATGATTACAGCGTTTCTGGTGTGTGTGTGTGTGTGTTTGTGCACACGTGTGCAGCGGTTTCTTGCTAAACCCCTCTCGGTTGGACACTGCCAGATGGTACAAAAGCTTACCGGAATTTCATTTTCAAATAAACCACAGACTTGGATGAGCTAATGTTGTTCCACATAGAAAGCCACAAAATTCAACAGAGTGATGTTGTTTCAAGACGAGGACATGTCAAGTGAGGGAACCATCCGGTCGGCTCTGAAAGAGCTACACACTCCTCTCATGATTCTGGAGCTGTTTATGTGCAGATGCTGGGCATGTGGCACTGCAGCTCGGGTTAAACCTCTCTCCACAGCTGATGCCTGTGGAGCAGAGCCTTGGCAGAAGTGGTGCAGCAACCACATCTGCTCACAAGCCTTCCTGTTTTGTTTTAACTGCTCCTGGAAGGCTGGTGGCCCCCGAGCATCTCTTTCTCTACCAGGACAGGTACACCAGCACTGCTGGGGGATGTGGATCCACACAGATACCCTCCCTGCCACCAGGTGACCTCCTGTGATACTCAGCTCCAAGCCCAGAGGCTTGGGGGTGTCCTGGGATTCAGTTGTCCATTTGATGTGCAGCTCTGTGCTGTCACAGCTTCACCAGGAGTGCTGGCTCTGGCTGGGGCGAGGATGAACGACTTGGACACCAAGGGATAAAGCAGCAAAAGGACTTCAGCACTGCAGCACTACATCCAAAAGCACATCTTCAAAGGTCTTCTCTCCCTCCTGTACCTTCAGGATGAGAGTCAGGAATCTGGCAGCAACAGAGGCTGAGCAGGGCAAGGATTCAAGTCAGCCACAGGAAGAGAGCCCTGCTCAAAGACCCACCTCTCCCCTGCCCCAGGCTGTCTGGCAGAACCCAGGTACGTAGTTCCTGTGCTTTTAGTCCCAGACAGCCTAATGCTGGCATCAATAGTGCTGTGATTTAATAACAAATTGGCAAAAGCCTTCCCTCCCCAGCGAGAGCCACCTCCAGCCTGTGGCCAGCGAATTAGGTCTTGGCCTGGCTTGAGGATGTGTGGCTGGGGAAAGCGAGCCTGGTGCTGGGGGCCAGCAGCCACAGCACAGCCTCCCACGGGATTCTGGCACAGGGCAAGCCTGCAAAAGGGCTTCAGTGTTGTGGCAGTGAGAGTTTGCAGCTGCCAAGCTGGAGGACCCAAAAGCACAGTGCTCAGAGGGGCTGGGTCTCCAGCTTGGGGGAGGCAAATGGAGTCACCACCAGTGCCCCGAGGAGACTCACCAGTGCTGGTGGCATTTTTCCATGTCCCAGCACTGCAAGAAGGACCTACAGCCACATTTGCCACAGTTAAGATTTAGTTTCCATTTTAAAATGCATTTGCTATTGATGCCCTGCTGTGGAGGGTTGAGCAAGCACTGGCTCAGCCTGATGGACGCTGCCCTGCTCTGCCTTGGGCTGAGGGTCTCTCTCTGGCTGCTTTCCATGCCTATTTTCAGCTGTTGCCATGCTGCCTATTTATTTCAGCCTGTTGTTTCCAGGGATGTGGCCTTCCCGCTCCTGAGGAAGCATCCAAGCCTCAGCACAGGGAGCAAAGACGTACAGTAAAGGCATTTTTTTCTTCTTAAACTCACAAGCCTGTGGGATAGATTTTGTTTCAATTGCATCTTTATAAATAACTTTCTATTTCACACTCACCTGTTCATTTTCTGTCCTAGTTAGAATCAATATCACTGATAATTGTCTGTCAGAACATTTATACATCACTGGAAGGTGACTAACAAGGGAAAGTCTTTTTCTTTATCTATATTTTTTCAGACCACTTTCAGTGAATTAACCAATGAGAGATGGCAGATTGATGTAGACTAGGTCCTAATTTTTACCCACAAATAAATGGATTTTCAGAAGGAGAAGCAATCAGAGCCTTCCTGGTAGCTCTGACAGCCCCAGCAGGAGGGTCATCCCATGGAGATGTGAGCTTTATTCCTGAACCATCCTGCCTGATGGACATCCTTGTTGCATCCCTGGCTGCCCTCGACTCCTGCTTGTGCCTCCCCCACCAGCCCTGCTCTCAGCAAACTGCCTCCCCAAGGATGTTCTTCTTCCCTCCTCATCCTCCACCCAGCATGACTATTGTCATGGCTGAGCTTCTTATTTGACCCCTAATCTATGTTTGGAGAGTTTTCTTAATCAGTCAAAGCGACTTTGGCTGGACCTGCTGCTAAAATCATGAATGAATATCTCGGGTCAAAATGTGCATTTTACTGGTGATCTGTCCTGTATCTCCTTTTATTTCTTCCACCTTCCTGTTGCACTGGTGCAAAACAACCTTATGAGTTCCTTCTTAGCCAGAAGCAGCCAATTTGTTCCTCATTTGTACAGCACCGAGTGCTTTGGAGCCACCATCCACCGTGGCATGTGGTTTTTTACAGCACGTGAGCTGTAGACACCTCAAATATTAACACACACAAACCCCTGGATAAATCCTTTTGCTGAAGCTTCTCCAAGCAGCTCCAAGGGACAGAATGAGCCAAGATGCCCCAGCTTGCTTTGGAGGCTGAGGAGCAGCAGCTGATGTTCAGCAGCACGCAGCAGCCCTCCCCTGCTCACCTGGAGGGCAGAGCAGTGCTGGTGGCCCTGTCCTGGGACCCTGGAGCAGCAGTCTGGCCTCCATTTGCTCCATGCCTGGCTGTCTGCGTGGCCCTGGTGACAGATGGTGGTGACAAACGAGCTGCAGGTCACTCATGTCCTCTGTCATTCCTCGTGGGGAGCACAGCCTTGCGCAAGGCAAGCGGCTGCACGATGCTCGGCGGCAAATAAATCCTAAGAAATTCATCTATGAGGAATTTCTCCCTCTCTCTTTTTTGCAGAGTTACTGGGACCCTGTCCAACAAAATAACAACATTTTTGAAAGCAGAGGCAGTAATTTACAGTGGTGTAAATCAGAAATGCTGCCCCGAGCCCAGCGGGTTTGCCCCACATGATTCACGCTCTTGTTTGCAAACATGAAAACCACGGTCCCAGGCCAAAAGGTTTGCAGCTTGGGGAGGGAAAAGGCTGGGAGCAGGAGCACAGAGATGCCGTGGCTCTCTGGGACCATGCTGGAGGCCAGTAGCAGAGCTGGGTTTGTGCTCTGCTGTTAGCACACATGGAATTGTGCTGCCAGCTTCCAAATGACCCCAAGGACAGCTGGTGGGACCAAGCTGTGACAGCCTGCTCTGGGTCTGGGTCCCAGCAGGGGCGTTTGTCAAGTCTGAGAGCTTGGTCCATGATGGGAAAATCATTACCCCTCTTTCCTCTCCTCTCTCCGAGTGTTTTGGGGCTGGTTTTCCCAGAAGAGCTTTGCCTCCTGTGGTGCTCAGAGTCACACAGGCCATTTACTCTGTGTGTGGAAGGGAATAGTCACCATGGAAATGAGTTTCTATCAGCAGTGAATCTTCTAATCCCACAGGATGAACTTCAGGCTCCATCCCAGATAAGGTAGTCCTCCCATCAGCATCTGGTGGCACTGCTGAGTGCCAGCCTCTCCCAAAAACTGTGCTGCTTGTGAGGGTACAGCAAGGGCATTTTAGATGGAGGCTGTGTAGGGTATCTTAGAGGAGAAGGAAGAACAACATTTCTAATTCCCCCCCCTTTTCGTGTAGATTTTTTTTCTTTTTTACTTGCCCTAGTTTGCTGCAATTATCACAACACACGTGGCCCACTAAATAGGGAAAAATCCCACCAATTTCAAGCAGAAATGCTGGGAGATTGGGGCCATCCTGCTCCTTGAAGATGACACAACCCTGCTCAGGCTTTCACTGGAGCAGAAGGTGGGTTTGGGTGGTGCCTGCAGAGGCAGGAGGTGACATTTGGAGGAGGGCTGGATTCCATATGCTGGAGTGTAATTCTTGGGGTTGTGCTGCCACAGCTTGCCCAGAGGAGTGTGTGGGATGCACTGTGCTGCTGCCAGAGCCAGTGTGCCCAGAAGCCACACATTCCCTCTGCTTGCACAATATCCTGGGGGGGTTTGCTTGGACTCCTCGGCCCCCAGGGTGCTGCTCTGCACAAGCACTGGTACGCTTGTGCTTGAGGGAGGTGCCCCCAGCCCAGTGGTGGCCCAGGGGTGAGGAATGGCCACTCCCAATTACCACACACACAGAAGCTCACTCTGGTCACCCCAAGGCTGATCCCATGATTTAAGACAGGAGGGGCTGATTCATTGCTCTCAGCACCCAGCACAGTGTGGGTGGTTTGGGTTGTTTCTTAACTCCCTTTTGGGACACTGCCAGTGAGGGCATCCCCGGATGGACAAGGTGCAGCTGATGGTGACAGGGCTTGCAGCAGGATGACAGCTTGTGGGGAGTGAACAGAGGCCCTGCAGCTAGCCAGGATGCCCATGTGCATGGGGAACTGCTGGGATGCAGCCCTGGGAAAGCCTCTGCCAGCTGCCCCCATCACCTTCCATGGCGTTTGGCTGTCCCTGACAAAAATAGCCACTGGTCTCTGTGCTGTGCCTGCAGCAGGCAGCTGGGCACTGCCACTTTCTTTTTCAGCTGATTGCGTGGCATCTATTTTAGCAAGTAGCTGCTCTCGAGAGGTTTTGCTGATGGAAACACCTGCCCACTGCTGTGCCTGCCCCAGCCAGCCCACAGCCTCTGCAGGCAGCTGGTGCTCCCAGTGTGTCCCTGTCCTGCAGGGTTTCTGCCTCCCCACAAAACCCACGGCCCTCAGTTGGTCACTGAATTTGTCATGCCTCAAAACTGGGTCTCCTAACATCACTGCAGGGGATCAGCTGGGCCCTCTGCCTTCTTGGTGAGCATCTCAACCAAAACTTGTAAAAGCAGGTTTGGGAAAAGGGACCCACATTCTCTCACTGTCCCAGGAAATTGACAGGTTCAAACTAAAGTCCCAGGACAGGCTTATGGCTCTCTTCAGCTGCACTGGAGCATTTAAAATGTAGGTCCAGGAACTCCACAAAGGGGTCTCCAAGAAGGAGGTGTGTTGTGGAGAGACATAACAACACATCCTCTCAGCCCATGTCTTTGTCTCTGGAAGCAGCAAAGGTGCTGGGGCAAACTGGTTCTAGTTTGGAAATGGCTCCTGTCCAGCCTCCTTTCTCCACTGTGCCTTTGAGCTCCAGCCTGTGGCTCCACACAGCATTGCTTTTTCCAGGAGCAAGTGCTGATCATGGGAATGATGGAGCAGACACTTCAGTGGGGATTCTGTGCTGCACCACACAAGGCAAGCCCCTGACCAGCCCTCAGCACAGGTAGGGAAGGAGACATGGGAGTTACAGGTCTCTGATGCTTTTCTTTTCAGAGGCAATCAGCAATTCTGGGTGCCTTCATTGTGGGTTCATCTCAGGGCAGCTTCAGCTGAGCTGGCTGGCAGGGGCTGTAGCTGCCTCCTACTCTGGAAGTCAAGGCTTGTGGAGATCTTTCAGGTGGGGAAAAAAGGGAGTGGGTTTCTCTGCCATTGCTGAAAAATGCAGCCCAGGAATGCAGCCTTGCATGGTCCCCAGAGGCTCCCCAGGCTGCAGCCAGCCTCATCCTGCCACTGCTGGCTCAGCAGCATCCCTCAAAAGCGAGGGCTGCCAAGCTCCACGAGCAGTGATGGGACACAGCTCTTGCATTGTAGCTCTCCCTGTGTCCCCTGTGGGATGCATTCAGGGTTGGGATGGGCTGGAATGGGTGGCTATGAGATGGAACCCGGTGCAGGGAGGGCAGGGAAGGAGCTGAGCAGCTGCTGCCTCCTTTCCCTCCCTCTGTGTGCTGCAGGGAGCACTCTGAGAGGAGTCAAATTCTTCCTGCTCCCACTCTCTTCAGGCCTGGAGTCTGGTGGAAAGAGTGAAAGGGATGGTCTCAGTAATTTTCTCATCCTTCTTTCACGAGCTCTCCCAAGCTCTGTCTCCTAGGATCTCCAGATGGAGGCTGGAGGACATCAGCATCCCTTCCATGGAGCCAGCAGCCTCCCTGTAGATGCAGGTCCTGCTCTCACGTAGCTGCACAAGCACTGCTCTCTCCCTGGCAGCCTGCCCAGGCACTGCCACAGCTCAGCGGTGGCCCTGAGTCCCGAGAGCCTCAGCAGCAGAGACCCACTGCATCCTCAGATTTTTGGCATCCACCATCCCCTGCAACCCTGTGCAACGCACCCAGCCGAAGTGCCACTTCCCAAGGCACGCCTGCCAGAGTCTGCTCCCTTTTGCCTCTGAAAACAGAGCTGTGGGTGATGCTGGGAAGCAGTGAGGCAGAGGGAAGGGGTGCAGGACTCCAGCTTGCCTCTCAGCGTGTGTCCCCTGGCCAGGAGAGCTGTTTGCTTGTGCTGCTGCAGCCAGCCCTGGGATGGTGCAGAGCAGCCAATTGACGTCAGAGGAGCGCCCGTGGTTTGTGTGAGCTGAGGCACTGCTTCTGCTCAAGGTGGGTTTCCAACACCACACAGAAATGTTTAAACCACCCCCCTTCCCCTCCCTCTGCTCCAGGAAACAAGTGCCTCGTTTCATTCATTGGCTGGTTTGGTTATGGCGTGAATCCTGCCCATATTTTGGCTACTCGGTTGTTTGCTGAGGACCAAGCAGCCCAGATAATGCTAGCAAAGAGCAGAGCAGTGAAAAAAATGAGGGGGGAAATAGGGCAAAGCCAAGTTTAATCTCCTCTGCCTCAGTTTGTGCCACATGTTTCCAGACAGGACTAAAGCCATGTATTTTTTTCTTCTCGCATTGCCTGCGATATTTTTGAGGCTTGTGGAAAAGCGGGATGCTGAGTTCCTGTCATCCTTCTTCTCTTCCCCTTCAAATCACTGCATGTTCTGTGCAATGTGTCTGGGCCAAGGCAGTTTGTTTGACCTTGCTGCATTTTCCCTTGACTGCTCGAGTTTTCCTTCAACCACTTTCTTTTTATTTTCTGTTGCACTTTTTAGCTACAACCCCTCTGTTTTTCACTCGTCTCTGGCTGGATTTGACAGTGACAGTGTCAGTACATTTTCCCTAAGCCCAGACCAGTGCCTTTAACTGCAGCATATCTTTCCAAACCTGGAGTGATTCCTACAGGGCGTGTTTGGAGGAGTCACTGCCTTGACTTCCATGGATTTTGGGTCAGGTCTGTGCTCTCAGATCACTCCATACGTGTTGCTGCCAATCCATGGGGCCGGACCCTTTAAGAGTGTCCAAAACAAACACTCTGTGGGTGAGATCAGTGCACAGACCATCACGTGAAAAGCTCTGTGATAACAACTGACTGCGTGTTTGCTTTCATATGACATTGATTCTTATTTCCCTGACTATTTTTAGGCTTCAAGGCTGTCCCTTAATCAACCGACTTTCTTTAATAGCTGGTGTTGCCCCTAGTGTGCTGCAGCAGGGCTAATGATGCTTGTGTTAGGTGTGGGAAATATGAATTAGTTTCTCATCCGTTTCAGTGGGAAATACCAGTCAGCTTTTCGTCCATTTCAGTGCCTTGAATCAGATCCTCACAGAGCCACTGAAAGAAAAACCCCATCAAACTCCATACCAGCCCAAATCAACATGTTCCTGCTGGTGGGGAAAGCCTTACAGTGAGATGTGCCATGCTCAGACAAAAACAAATCAAACAAATCTTTACTTCTCTTCTACTCTACCTGCTTTTTCCCTCCAGGGGTGAGGATTTGTGGCTCCAAAGCTGTCTGGGGATGAGGAGTGGAGCAAGCCTGGCACTGAGCCCCATCTGGAGTGAACCTATCAAACAGGGTCAGCTTCTCCCAGGGATGAGGATGAGCCTTCACACCCCGTGATCCTGCATGCCCTGCGAGCCTCTCTTGCTCAGTGCAACGCCTGAGCACAGAGGGGTGCCTGGTTGTTGTCTGCAGGTCCTGAATTTTCCCTTTCAGCTGTAATTTGGTGGAGTTAAGACCATTAAGACCAGGGCCTGCTGTTCCCACCATGCAGTAGCCACACTTGCCACTTGGGCTAATGAAATGCCCTTGTTGTCTATTAGCAGGCGATTATCCTGTGGGATTTTCAAGCACTGGATCTCTGTCATTTTTTGATAATTTGCATTAAGCAACAGCATAATCAGTGGCTGGAGAACTCAGGAGAAGTCTCAGGAGCCACTTTGCAAATCGTGCCTCCCGTGCCTTGGCTAAGCAGGGGTGGCTCACACGGAGCCCACAGACCCTGTGCCTTTTGTGGGGTCTGGGGATGATGTGCCAGGAAAGTCCTGCCTCACTGGGGAATGAGGAAGCAAGAGAAGCACTGAAACCTGGGTGGGGTGACTGAGAAAAATTATTTTAGAAAAAAAGAAAGTGGAGATGCAACTCCTGTTAATTCAGAAGCACAGAATTTTGCCTGCTGAGGTCCCACAATTTCCTTTTGTACACAAGAAAAAAAAACAACAAAAAACCCACTGAATCTATGCAAAAAATAGCCTTACCGGAATACTTACACAGATACATGAGTACATCCCATAAACTGCCCTTTCCCAGTCAGGTTACAAAATTACCTTCCTTTGGTGACAGCAAAGAAGCCTGGCTGCCTGGGTCCCCACCTGAGGCAGTCTGGAAGAATTGGACAAGCTATAAAAATACGCTAATTTTCACATTCCTAACCTAACAACACTTTGGATCCTGAAAAGCCGGAGTGCCTGATTCCTGGGGGTTTATTTTCTGCACGTTTTCACTGTTTCTCAGTGCGTTGGCAGGTTTGGGCAGCAAAACGGGGTGGGAGGATTCTGTATTTCCTCTTGGGTCCCTTCATGTTCGTGCTGCTCTCCTGCCTGCATTCACAAGATGGAAAGTGTAAATGTCTATTTTCTTCCCTTTTCAGTGTGATTGTTCCCTAAACTATCCCACCAAATCCCTGGTGACACAGTGTGATTGTTTCCTAAACTATCCCATCAAATCCCAGTAGTATCAGTATAAAATGGGGATTGCTGCAGGGCTCAGTTGACTGGGGCATATTATGGATCTGGGACAGCAGCTTCCCCTGCCCTCCCTGTGTCAGCTCTGGCAGCTGTGGAACTGGAAGAAAATGTCCCAAAAAAGATATGAGGGTGGTTTCCACACACCTCTGCATGCCTGTGCAGCTCTGGCTCCAGCAGTGATGCTCCCAGGCAGCCTCACAGAGAACAGATCAGGGAAAGGATTCCTCTCATCATAGTTTCGGTGAAAAAGAAATCCTACACTGAAGTGAGGAGAAATCCCTCTTCAGTCACTTTTGGGCTAATTAAAAATAGTTCTCCTTACACAGCTATGAGAGTGAAATGGGGTTAAAACCCTGTCTCACTCAAATATCTCATTTCCAGGACAATCAGGGCTCGTAAAGCCAAGGGCTGCCTTAATCGGAGCCACTCTCTGTATCTCCTGCAACTTGAGGTCAGCCCAGCTCTCATCAGTCATAATCCCTGTGACTGAAGGAGAGGCAGGTACTCAAATCACCCTCTGCAGGTTGTTCTCTCCTCTCAGACCAGGCTGCTTCTCAGATTTGGTGGCTGACTCTCAGATGTCTGTGCCAGGCAGGGATACCTGGGTGCACCTGGGTGACTTTGGGGGACCTCAGCTCCACACTCTCTCTGCAGCCACTCACTGTAAGCCAGCCCTAGGGGCTGCTGCATCTCCACTCCAATGTAAAGATGGCTTTGTGGAGCATTGAGGTAACAAATTAAAGAGATGTTGCCCCAGATCTTCTTTAAAAAGGAAAGGAGAAAGAAATCACCAGCCCCCCCCCAAAAAGTTTGAAGTTTAGATGAGGATTTCAACCATTTGCTTGGACAAAGGCATGGAGACCAGGTACCAGAACCAAAAAAAAAGTACCCCAGTCTTTGTAGATGTAATCACTGCTCATTATATTTGGCTAGAGAGTCAGTTTAGCAGAGGATAAATGCTACTGAGTAGTGGTTACTAGAGGCAGCCTTTTAGAGGAGGAACTGCAGAGACCTGAGGTGAGCTACCCCAAAATTGACCTTCTTGGAGCCCCTGCTGCAGGTGCTGCAGTCTGTGCGTGGCCACTCAGAAATGAACTGCTGAAGATGTTGCTGGCTGAGGGTCCAGCACCGCCCGACGTGACACGGGACAGGGCTTCCCTACACTTCAGAACAGCTCTGCCCTGCCTTGGGATTTATGTTACAGGCCAAGGAGGAGCCGAGATCCTGCACTGCAGCCACGGGAGCGGAGGGTTCCCGGTGCCTTAAGGAGGCCTGAACTTGGCGCCCGGGCCTGAGCTGCTGTTGTTCCTCTGCACCTCCCTCGAATCCCCCTAAGCCAACACCCTCTGCTAAGACCGAAAAACATTTTCCAGACGCAAGCATGTGTACGTGTGTGGGTGGGTGGGGTGCAGGGGACTATGAAAATTTCAAGGCGAGGTATGACATCCTGGCTTTCTAAATATAGAGGACCTGAGCCGCGACTCCTCTCACACGCTAGCAGCGTGCTTTCTCTTTCGAAAGGCCCCCAGAGCAAACATTGCACTGGCTGGGAGCGTGAAAAAAAAAAAAGGGAGAAAAAAAAAAAAAAAAACCCAAAACCAAACCCTAGAGTTGATTGCAGCTCTCGGCGCTGTTGCGCAGAGCTGTTTTTTAGGCAGAGCTCCAAGCGGTGCCCACGCAGAGCCGGCCGGGCCGGCCGGGCGCAGATGGCCGTCACATGAAGGCTGGTGGCAGCCCCAGCGTGGGGCCAGGCCCTGGCCGTGCTTCCCCTTCGCCCACCAGCCCCTGCCCTTCCAGAGGCAGCAGGGGAGGCCGAGGGCCACGAAGAATGTGACATTTTGGGTCCCCGCGTCTCGGTTCCCTTTTCGCTGCCGTTGCTGTCGCTTGGGTGTTTGCATAGCACGGAATCAAAATGCCTCAGAGCCAGAGGAAAGTGGTGGCTGCTGCTTGTCCTTGTAAAAACCCGAGCAGTTATCCATGCAGCACCATCGCTCTGTGTGTGCTCGGGGTGGAGGAGCAGGCGTGACACCAGAGGGTTATGGCCTTTGGAAAAGTTCTGCAGAACTGAATTTAATCGAGACTGATGATCTCTAAGGCAAGCTATAAAATCCAGCGGAGAGTTATATCCCAGTAATAGACCCTATTAGAGGGTCTAGCACAGTCTATAGAAAGGATCTCCTCTCTATTAAATTCTCTAGGGCTTGAGTTCTCATTTACACAAAGGGCCCTTTTAGCTGTGTAAAATGGCCATAAAGTAGGTGTAAAGATGATTGATGCCATCTTTACAACCCCTTTACACTGGGAAAACAGTGTAAAGTGGGCAGAGTGCAAATGAGAATCACACCTGGGTTTGTGAGAGTAAATTACATTGAGCTCTTCGCAAATTCTGTGTCCATAGAGGTTTAATCCTACCCCTTTCTGTGGAATTCACTTAGAAGATAAATTTCCCAGGCTTATAAAAAATTGTTTTCTTCTTCAATACCTCTGTCCTTTCCAAGCCTTTTAGTCCCAGTTTTTTTCCTGGTGCAGTCCATGTGGACTCTGAGAAAAGGCTGGAGGTGTCTGGAAATGCTGTGGTAGGTGAAAATCCTTTAATTAGTACTTCCCCAAGTTCTAATCCAAGCAAAATACACATTGTAACACCATACCCGGGGGGAAACCAGTCCCTAAACCTTCTGTGTCTGTTTCTCCACCTCTCCTGTTGTGGTTTTATGCTCTTGGGATACACAAAAAAGAAATAAAGAAGTTCATCTTTGCTAGATGAAAATGCCCTGTATTTATTCATTAAGCATATAAACCACCAACAGAATACATGATGAATATTGCTTTCTTCCAGAGCAAAGGGTTAAGCTGCATGGTGCTGATTAGCAAATGGGATTTGTGGCTGGAAGTGGAGGGTGAGCTGGTATGGAGGTGCACAGCTTGTTAAGAGGAGCAGGCTCTGTTATCCAGACCTCCCTTCTCCTGCCTGCTGAAGGCATTGACAGCAGCTCTGTGATCATCCCCGCTGCATCTGCTGTGCTCCAGAGCAGCCCCAGCAAATCTCTGCCCGGAGTGAGCAGGCAGAGGCCAGGCATGGCCAGCCCAGCCCCTGGGAGCCCAGCACCTGGCAGGTGATGGAAACAGCAAGTGAAAAGTGTGGGTGAGGCAGAGGTCAGAGGATTAAGGAGACCAAGGGCAGCTCTGGTGGGAATATGGCTGGGCCAGGGCTGGAGTGCTACACTCCCAGCTATGTCCTGAACAACAAGGATGGGATGGGATGGGATGGGATGGGATGGGATGGGATGGGATGGGATGGGATGGGATGGGATGGGATGGGATGGGATGGGATGGGATGGGATGGGATGGGATGGGATGGGATGGGATGGGATGGGATGGGAAGCATTCCCTGCTCTGCCAGCAGAGCCTTCCTCTTGCTGTGCCAGCCATGAGTGCAGTGGTGAGGGTGGGAGGAGGCCCTAAAGCTCAGCTGTCATTCAGACTCCCTTTGATCCCTTTCCTGCTTCTTTTTATCTTCTCTGTGGAGAGAGGATCCTACATTTTTGGCTGGAGGGAGGGGCAGGTGCACAGAGGGCCATCCAGGTAGGGGGAAGGTACATCCTCTGCCCTGAGCTTCCACCGAGAGCACAGCTGGGGGCTTGTGTGGGATGGGGGACAAACCTGAGCACATCACAAGGTGAGAGGCACCCCTGTGCACCCATCTCCAGGAAGGATGGCCCTGGCACAGGCCTGTGAGCACTGCTGGCAGCATGTTCTACAAGAGCTGTGGGAAATGGGCTGGTTCCTGCCAGATCCACAGGGATGGTCCCAAGGATGAGTCTGACATCACCAGCCCACCATCCTGCTCCTCTCCTGTCTCAGCTTGCCCCAGCAGTGCCTGGGAGGCAGACTGAGGTCTTTGGATGGGTGGTGACACGGGCACCCTTGCAAATGTGCTCTGCAGCCAGGCTTAGGAGTGGTTGTTACTTTTAGGTGCAATAAAAAAGATCATTTGGAAGCAGATCTTAAAAACCCCTCATGTTCTGCAGCTCCTTGCTTTGTGGCTTGGCAGGGAGCACCTTGGTGATGCTATGTCTACTCCAGAGGCAATTTCCATGACTAAAACTACAGCCCCTACACCCAGCAGGGTTCTAGGTGGGCCACAGGAGACTTCACTTCACTGTGATCTTCTGACCCTGGAAGCTTGATGGTCTAGCCCTTGGGTGATGTGTGATCACCATATGGAAAACAGTTTTTTTGGTAGGATTAGAGCTCCTTAGACAACTAGGTTTTTGCCAATCTGGGTTTTTGACTTTTTGATGACTATTTTTGCTGCAAAAAGTTGACTGTTTGGTTTTTTTTTTTCTTTGAAGCCTTATATAAATTTCATTTGCTTCCTCCTAGCTAATGATTATGGCACAATTTTTCTGGCATGTGATTGCTCCACCCCACCTCAGAGACATCCTTGTTCTGGCTGGGATCGGGAAATCCCGCGTCATGGCAGGGTGTGAGCACCAGCTGGCTTGCTCCTGCACAGATATGGATCAGCAGGCAGTGCCAAATGCTGCCAATTAAGAACTGCTCCTAAATTTAGATGTCCATGCTGTGCAAGTGGAAATGGCAGTTCAAGGGGCAAACCAACATAGTTGTCTCGATATAAGGTTAATAAGATGTAAAGCACTTCTAGAGCTGCTCTGTCAGGGTGAAAAACATTGCTTGAATACACTTTGTTTTTCCATCCTCATTAAGAAATCATCATTCTGTTGCCCTCATCATTATCAAAGATGTCTCTGGGAGACTGGCAGTCTCTTCTTGCTTCCCTCCCTCCACCCCATTTTAAAAACATTCATTGTTGCAGGGATATATCTTTCAGGGCTTTTGGCCCAACTCCACTGCTGGTGTATAAGGCTGATTGTCTTCAAAGGAGTTACACCAAAAATGCATTGGGCCTTTTGTGCTTGGAGTATAATTGGTGGAACTGGCTAAAATCCGGGTTTGTCAGCCTGCAATTAGAGCAATATGGACATAGTTTTCAACATGACTAGTGATTTAGGGTTCCTCTACCTTAGGAGTGCAACTCAAGGTTCCTTATATGGGTCTTTTCTCCCAAACGTCAGAAATCTGCTGAGGTCTCAAGCAGGGCTTATCAAAGAACCTTCAGTGAACTCACTCATATTTGTTGTTTATTAGTAATTGGATTAGGTAGCCTATATCATTAATTGCTCTAAAAAGTTATATATCTTTTTTATATGGCAGCCATCAATATATTCATTTTGGTGTTGGTCTCAACCTGCATTGGAAGAGGTCCTGACCTCGCTCATCACTTTCCTGAATGTTAAATTCCCATCAGGTTAGTATGGATTACATCCAGAGCACCAAGATATGATATATTCCCAAAGCATATTCCCACTGATAGAATTAAGCAGTTTGGATCAGATCCTTATCTGGTAGAAATTGGCATAGCTTCTCTGAAGGCAAGAGGGAAATGGACCCTGTTTTGTAATGGCTGTAGCCCTGCAGATGGGTTCCCAAAGATTTTATCTATGGCTATTAGAGATGCTCTTCAGGGAGCATTTGTACAGCTGCATCTTTAGGACTCTGTGACCTCTAGCTCATCTCACAAGAGGCATGTTCTCAAGAGCAGCCGTGTGAAATGCTCCTAAAATGATTGAAAAATACACTCGCTAAAGCCGAGTGAGCGTTTTCCCTCGTCCAACACCTTCCAAGCGCCCATCCCTCTGTGGTGGCTGTGGTGGCAGTCCCCATCCCTGGCCAAACCCCCTGCCAGCCCATCCCTGGCCAAACCCCCTGCCAGCCCACACCCTACACTTGCTGCCCAGCATCTTGGGCGGCCGTGAGAGGCTGGAAGCGAACGCCCACGTAGAAGACCTGGTATCGGTGCTTCCACACCACGAAGCACATCAGGAGGCACACCAGGGCTGCCACCAGGTTCAGAGCCATCTGCAGGAGGAGGTAGAGGCTGAGCAGGCTGGTCAGGCTGCTGCAGTCGGCCGTGTCCTGGTACACGAAGGTGCGGCCGAGGGGGTCCGCAGGGTCCAGCTTGCACTGGCAGGACTCCCGGATGGTGTCACACGTGAACTTGGTCAGCTGCAAGTAGTGGTGAGCAGCAAAAGCCACTGCCAAAACACAGGCAACCAGAGCCAGGGCACTCAGGAGAAAATACAGCAGCTGAAAGAAAGGGGGAAAAAAACAAAAAAAGAGGTAAAATGTCGCTGTTGAGGCGGACGTGACATACAAATAGACACACTACATTTGAGAAGGCTGATGTCCCATTTATTACAACAGGTAGCTGTCTTTTATACCCTCTACAAAGTTTATACTTTGTTCACTGGTTACAATAGATTAACACAACATAGATTGGTGTAAAACCATCTCCACCTCTGTTTTTCACAAAACTTTTCTAAAAATACTTTTCCAAAAATACTTTTCCCAGCTGCAGGTTTTTTCTTGCTTATCTCCTTCTTCTCTTCTTGGTCTCCAGGCCAACGGCCTTGATAAGATTCCTTTCCGAAATAAACTTTATTCATTAACCCTCTCTAGATCACAGACCAGCTGTGAGCCCCCTTGCATAGTAAAATTCCATTTTCCAGCTTCATAGAGGCTGAGGAACACACAAGGAATGCAGCAAGTGTACTTTGCAGGGAATGCACACCCTAAATGTACTGTCTGGAGGTTGGGTGCTTCAACAACTGCACGGCTCTTTATGATGAGAAGCTCAGCAGGTCATCTCAAGAACTTGCCTTGCATGTTTTATGCGAGCATTGCCTCACAATTTTGAGGCCTGGGGAGAGCATCAAGGAACTGTTGTGTCTGTACATCAAGAAGCTTTTTAGAGAGGGAGGGAGCACTTTCCTCTCCAGTCCTACCTGCATTGACAGGACTCAGGGTCATCAGCTGAGACAAATTAGTGCCTGGAAGCAGAGCTGAGCAGCCTGAGCCTTGGGCTGCCGTCTTACCCCAGGCTGTGCTGAGCTGGAGGTGGTTTTGAGACTTTGCTCGTGTGTTATTCTCAGTTTGCATGGCCAAAAAAGTCTGATTTATACTTGCAAATCAGGCAGTGGGGTGGCTGATCTCTCGCTTGTGGCCCTGTGGGTGCAGCCAGCCTGTTTGCTTCTCAGGTCCCCTGTGGAACGGGAATGCAGATCTCCACAAAAAAGCGTGTGCTGTGCTCAGTCTGCTTCCAAAACCTGTCCCATAAGCATGGGGATGTCTTCCACAGGCATGAAAGGGCAGCAAACACCTCTTTTTTTCCCAGTGCTACAGCGTGAGAAGGACGAGGGTCTGCTCGTCACCTCCACTGCTCCTCACAACAGTGGCAGCTTAAAAATAGCGTGGCTTTTATCAAGGGTAGCTCTGCAGAGTCCACCCCCACAAACACATGGAAACTGGCAGCAAGTCAGAGCCTTTGACACTCCGGGATTCACCTGGGAGCTTTGGATACCAGCACATATGGACTTCCCTTTGCTTTTGATAGCTGGAACTGGCAGTTGCTGCACTGCGTGCAAAATATGTGTGAATGTATATTAAAATCATGTTCTGTGTTTAGCCAAAATTGCGTTTTTTGGTTCTGTTCAGCACTGTAAAAACATTTATTTTCCTTGGCGTCTTATCTGTCAGACACATGGCATGGTTGGGAATCTGTTATTTTAAACAGCAGCTTCTCTCTCTCTTTCTCTCTCTTAACCTTAATACTGCAAGTAAAATATCAATATAAGAGCATTTTTTATGACCTTGAAACTCCAAGTATGGATGTCTTGATAAAATTCACACTTCTGGTGTATTTGTCTTATATCTACAGTGTGAATCAATCTTCTGTTTGGTTGCCAGCTTGAAAAAAATATTTAGGATTATTTCAGGTCCTGAAGCACTATGTACATTTCCCCCTCATATCACCAAATTCTTACTGAAAGATCTGAGTTTCCAAGACTTGGCTGCTATTAAATTTAATTACTTCCTCTGTGGCCTTGAACCAAGGGCAGCTTCAAAATGAGAGTGGCTCTTATTAAACACAATTACTTCTCCCCCTCAGCTTTCAAGGGAAGGGTCCATGGGAAAGGTGAAGCTGGGAAATGGGGCCACCTCCTCATGTGGAGCCTACAGAAGATGGAGTGCTGCTGACTGATGGACCCCCTCCAAACCAAGATGTGGAAATTCAAAAGCCAATGGCATTGTTTTCAAAGATGGTGCAAATGTGTTCAATGGGGAAAACAGAAAATGGGCAAACCTTGGTTGTTCTGTGATATAGAGGTGCTGGTGGAAGTCCCTGGATTCGCAGAAGACAGAATCAGGCCTCCCTAATAGATGAGAAACTAAGCCAAGACTACACCATGTGCCTGATTCTCCCTTGGCAGGTATTTTATTTAGCTGCCAACTTCTATCCAAAGGACACAACAGCCTAATCTATGCTCCAGGTACAGTAAGGGAGAATTTGTCTGCTGTGTTCCTAAAGGGAAGGAAGTCTCAGAATCTGGATAGACAGGCAGCTCTTTTGATAATCCTTGGAGGAGAAGGGAGATGCATGGGGGACACAGGGCAATTTCCAAAAAGCTTATTATTCTCACAAGATGTTTGCAGAGGAATCTCTCTGCAAGCTGCTGAAAATGAACACGTTTCCAAATATTAAAGGTGAGCCAAATGCAAGCACTGCCTCTGAGGGAGCACGAGACAGTGAGTGCTGAGATTCTATCAGCAGATTAATCACATGCCAGACCTGGAGGCAACTTCAGCATCACAAATACAACTGTGTGGTGGGCTCTGCCCAGGAGCCAGGACTTGCCACTGGAAAACTGTTTTTTAACAGCAGCTTCAGAGAGATAGGCACTGCAATTTCTGCTTAAATAGAAGGAGAAAAGGGAAGTGGGGAGAGACAGTGTACAATGAAGTCAGAGCATGGCAGCTCATCCTCCTTCGTGTTCCCCATATGAGGAAGAGACATTTTAGCAATATTTACTGGCAGTAGTTTTCCTCCGTGACTAAATTGAAATAAATAACAGGAAGATGGATGAAGTTCCTCATGGAAAAGGCTTCTCATAGTAATCAGAGGTGAAAGCAGAGGGGTTTGCAGAGGTGGCTCAGGAGCAGGAACCGTGGTGTGTCACGGCGTGGGCTGGGTGTCACTGCCCCAGAGGGTGTCCTGGGGAGGACCACAGGCAGAGATCTGTCAAATGTCACACAGAGCCCAGGAAGCCCACAGGATGGCTCAAGATTTTCCAGTGTGGAACTGGCTGTTGGTGTCCCCCTGAAGGGCACAGGCACCTCCCTTTGGGTGGCCTTCCTTTCTCAGGGACACATGGCGTGCTGTGGGTACCCACAGCAGTCTCGGGAAGGGACTTCTGCCGAAAGCAGTTCTCACACCTCCTTCTTTCACAGGATCCAGGGCTCATGCAAGTGTGAAATGAAAGAAGCAGCTGCCAAGAGGGAGGAAGGCAGAGAGGACTGCACAGGTCGCCTGTTTTCCACCCCGAGGGAGTTGGACAGAGGGTCACCTTGGGGGGTCACACAAATCCCCCAGGTCTGTGTGTGTGTGTGTCTATGGCTCTCCTCTCACAGTGATCCTTGGGCTGTGCAAAGGAACTTAGGGTGCTTAATGCACTCCAGAGAAGTCCAGCCAAGATTTTCCTGTGGGATGATGCTTGGCTGATAGGAACCAGCCTCCAGTGTGAGGGCAAACCCTATAAGGCCAGTCGGAGCAGATTGGGCTGAACCCAACTGCAGTGCTTGATGAAGCATCAGGCCCTCAAGGAGAAAAGAGCAACCCTCTGAACAATCTGTCTCATGACTGCAATCCTGCATCCTCAGCCTTGTCATAGCTAATGCTCATTTTTAGTTCAGAGACAGCCTTTAAGTGAAATTCAAAGATTTGAGAAGTGATACTGGAGATGCAGATGAGTCCTGTGTGATCAAAGCCCTGGAGGAGAGTTTTAGCTCCTACTTTGTTAAAGTAGGTATGAGCCCTGCAGACAGAAGCCATTTGTCCTGTTATCCCAAACTGTGGGAAAACAGCTCCCAGCAGGGATATGAGACAGGAGAGGTGAACAGCCTGGGAATTACGGAGTTCTGTGGTACAATGCAATAGGAAATGTGGGAAGGGGGATTTTGGGGAGGAGGATACCTTGGGTAAGCAGCAGTCCATGGGCTACTGAGTGAACCAGGGAGATTTAAGCTCTAATTCTGCCAGGTGACGAGGAATGGCCCATCACCTCGGGAGCAATTCCAAAATGTCTGTTTTCCTATGGGGAACACATTCCTTACGGTCAGGGTGGGTGGCAGAGACATCTGAGCTGCCCAGCCCAACACGAGGGATAGATGACTCCCTTCCTGCCTGGATGCCAAACTCAATTTAATTGAAATTAAATTCAGGCAATAAAAAGCCTGGCGTGGCATCCCCCGCCCAGCCCAGTAACCTTCCTTGGAGGCAGAGAGGTGGCAGAGGGGACAATGTAGAGGCAGCCACAGGGCAGGCACAATTGTTCTTCTCCCTTTCTTTTTTTTAAGTACGAGAGAAGCTCGAGAAAGACACAAAAGACACACCGGGGTCTAATTTCTAAAGGAGGATGGATGCCAGGGTTTCAAAAGCTGCTCCTTGCATTTTGTTTCCTTCTGCCTTTTTCCAGTTAATAATTACTGTTATTTTGTGCTGCTTGCGTCGGTATTTTTCTCGGTTATTATGTGTCTGCAAAATATTAAGAGCCCTGAAAACTACAATAATAAGGAAAAATAGCCCAAGAGAAATGGTGTTAAAAACAAGCATTCTCAGCCTTGCTCTTCTAGTTGCTCACCAGTGTCAGCAAAGCAGTTTCGGAGAAAAAGGTGGAGTATGGTGCAGTTTCTGCAATGTTCAGATGGGAATTTGCTCTATGGGAGAATGCATGTCCCCATGCTTTCCCAAAACTTTCCCATTAAATATTAAAATTTGGTTTAAGTGGGCTCATTTTATGCCACCCAACTTCTTATCTTGCTCACTGTCTCCACTTAATCTGCTTAAAATCTCTGAACACTTCCCAAATTATTCCAGCTTTGTATATATTCCTAAAACATGGTGAATAATATGGTGTCTTCTGATTTGAAATGTTACTAGTTTCCCTTTTATAGGATACAGTTTCTTCCTTGGCTGCCTGGAAATTAACAGAAAACCATTCCTGCATTTCAGGTGTATTTTCACTTCTGTTTCTGTGGTCTTAAAAAACTTCCCTGTAGCAACTTTTCTGATTATATTTAGTGACATGAGAAGCAAAAAAAAAGTTTAAAAAATGTTAAGGTACCTTCACTGTGAACTGCGCACACGTCTTCTCATCAGGCTGGTACGAAATACAAAGCATAACAAATCCCACTAAGGCCACCACACAGACCTGCAAGGGAAGAGATGTAAAATGTGTCAAGGTTAAAAAAACCCTACAAAACACATTTCCCCCCTCCCCCCAAGCCAAGACACATTTCTGTGTTTGCAGGACCATAACTCAAGAAGCAGTGTGGAAGAAAAGTCATCAAATGCACAGCACAGCAACAGCCCCCAGGATGTGTGTTGAGTTTTTGCCCATACAACCATCAAAAAAGAGCAGAAGGCTTCTGAGATTGGGCTTGCAAGCCCAAAGAGCACCATCCTATGTAGATCTGGGTGCTGACAGGGATTTTCTGTCACTCATGCAAGTTTTAAATCATTAAACCATGGCTGCCACTTGGTATGAAGCAGCAGAGTTTATGGCAGAGGCTTTCACCCTCTTCTGGAGTGGACACCTTACTAAAGAAAATATCCATCTCCCTTGCAATCTGAAACTGTGTTTTAACCCTATGGCAGTAATTGCTGAAGGTTAAAAGTAATGTAAAACTATTTGCACACTTCTTTATTCATTTAGCCATCTTTATAATTAATTCTGGATTAATCTGTAGGAGCAGGTAGACTCACAGGTTGGCATTTTCCAGGTAAGAAGGGAAGATCCTCCTCTGAGGAACTAGCTAAATAAATGTAATTTGCTTTTTTGTGTTTAGAAAACACAGTGTGTCCCCACACTGTGCTAAGCACTCCAGTCAAGTGCCCCCCTCTCCTACTTTTTAGAGGATCAGTGAGCAAACCTGCCAGGAGGACTCAGGAGCAGCAGACTGCTGCTTTTTGGCAGTTCTTCTCATGGATTGAGGAGTTGGGTACCCAGGCTCCAGGTGAGGGTTCCCTGTGGATCTGGGCATGAGAGAGGCTGCTGGCAGCTGGAGCTGTGTTTGGAGGAATCTGCATGTTTGAGCTGCCTTGGAAAACAGGTGAGCTGATGGCATGCACATGTTTTTAAAGGACTCTTCAAATCACACCTTTAAGAGCCATTTTAGGTGTGGTGAGATCCTTTCAGAGGTCCTCTCTACACACAGGGCCAGGAGCAAGTTTTGCCTCCCTGCTAGGAGCACCTTGCTTATAAATGACAGCTACTAAATTCTCAGTGACTACTGCAAGATCCTATTTTTTTTTTTACTCCCTCCATTTTACTTCTGAAGTTTGGAAAAGTTGTCATTAATTTGAGGTTTTCTGCTTTCCTGGGGCAGTGGGATTTGCCCTCTTTGTCCAGAGCCACGTGTGAGCTGCCTTTGCCAGGGTGGGGCTATGCCATGGAGATGCCTGCAGGAGTGTGGGGCTCCATCACAGCCCCATCCCCACCTGCATGCCCTGGAAGTGCTGCTCACATCTGGATTTCCAGCCCCACAGGGAGCTTGACCTGCAGTGAAAGATGTCCAGCTGTCCTTTTGGACAGCAATGGATAAACATGTTCTTTTATGACCTGTTGCATAAAGTATCAAACCTTTTGCATCTGCATCGCTGGTGCAGGGCCCAAGACAGCAGCCCTGCAAAGGAGAAGTGCCTCCCAAACACTCACAGCCATGTCCCTCAAGAACCTGGGTGATTAGTAGCACTTTTCCCCATGAAATATTATTTCATGTCATTTCAGCAGGACATGAATAGGAAGTATTGCCCGAGAACATTTCTAAAGAATGCGTCAGTATTATTTACTCCGTTCCATGTCATGTGTATTTATATTCTGGTCCTGTGACTTACACACGGCCTCCAATTTATTTGTTTCTTTCTTTTTATTGTTGACAGCCGTAGCTGACAGGGTTGTCTGGGGAAAAAACAACCTTTCTTGTCAAAGGTCCTTCAGTGCTGGGGGTTTTTGCCCTGTAGTGCTTCTGTGTGACTCAACCATGTTTTATTTCTCAGGATTAATTGCCTATGTCCTTGGTCCCTTGCACTGTATATTAATCTTTTAATTCAATTAACATGTCCATAAAACTTAAATCTTAAGAGATCCTGTTGCAGATGATATCCAAATGATAAAACTCCCCCAGTGTCAGTAATGGCTGAAGGAGAGGACCTGCAGCAAAACTTAAAAAAAACAATTTTAAAAATGCTTAAACACACTATCCTAACATCGCATCCCCAAAATTCATGACGAATCATAGGGGCTCCTCGCATCAAAGCTGGACCTAAGTATTTTCAGGATCTGGTGCTGAAGGATCTTGTTACGAGCAATAAATCAGATTTGCTTTGCTTCAGCTACACTAGCAGGCATTTAGACTTGTGTGGACTGAGAGCCAGATTTTCCTCCAGGTGACTGCCATGAGACATCATGGGACTGCTCCCTCTCTCTCCTTCCCCTCCCATTTAACCACAGAAGGCGACAGAGCTGCATTCATTTCCGAGGGCACACACCAATGCTGGAATTTTCTCTCTGCCATCAAGTGCCTCGGACAACTTTTGCAAAACTCCTGCTGGCTTCACACGTGGCAGGATCAGACCTCCTTTTTCAGAAGGCTTCCCCTACAAAGGGTTATCAGTAAAAAGGAGCTCCATTCCTGCACATGCTTTCTAAAGGTCCTCTGGGATGTAAATAATATACTCAGGGACACTTGAAGAGGCACATTTGTAGAGAGGTATTTATAAAGGGTTACACTGGGTCAGGATTCCGGCAAGTCTTGGCCAGGATATTTCGGAAAGCTTAAGTATTTTTTTTGTAACAATGCAATAACTTTTTTTTTTTTCAACCAGAGATGTGTGTTTTTCTAAGTGTCAGTAAAAAAATAATGTGGCTGAGAATTATGACCCACATATGTTTAACATTTCAGTTCTTTAAAGGTAAATTCACTCCTTGGAGGAAACCAAAGTGTGGAACGTTTATATAGGAAACAGCTCTATGCTGCTATTTTATACATTATTAATAGATCAGCTTTGAATTACACCTGTGAAGTGTAACAGAATAACTATAAAAATCCACTGGTAAGTATTTTTAGGAGCCTCTAAGTAACTATAACAGCTGCGGGCATGTTACAGGTGCTGTTAATGGTGATTGCTAAGCAGCATTAGGTAATCCTGCATCCTGGTGCTGCAACAGCCACTGCCACATCCCAGTGTGAAGCACACATTTCCCATGCCTTATTGACTGAGCACACAACATAAAATGCAATTGAATCCACTTCAGCACGTGCTTACCACCAATCGATGTGCATTTGTTACACAAATAAAACAGATTCTCTGAGACCTGCAGGACGGCACTTAATTAGATCAGCTCTGGTCAACTGTTATCCAGAAATCCAGGAATTTGCATTTCTGTGCATATTTCAACTCGAGTTTATTTCAAGATCCTACTTCAAAATTTCCATATGGACTAACACACCCCTTGCTGAATAGGTAGTGACGTGAAAGGTTATCCAAGGGAAGAATTTAATTTTGGAAAGCGCTGCCTAGAAAAAGACCCAAATGTGATGCAGAAGTATTTCGGAAAGGTAAAGATTTCATTTTGCTCAAGGCATACCCTGCGAAATCCCCCCAGTTCACAACCCAGGAGAACAGCTATTTACTAACATTAGCTGAAGAACTTAAATATTTAGGCTGTACAAAAATTTTAATAATGTTTCTTTTTAGGTGGAAGCAGTAGACATTCCTCTCATTGGGCAGGAACACCTCAGGGCTGAAGAACGACTTAAGAATTAATTTTTTTTAAAGCCAGAATGAAAATAGGAGGAAAAATTTTCCACGTTGCTCCCACCCCAAAGAGAACAGGAACCTGTTGTCATGTTATCCCATCTGCTCCTGCTAGGATTCAGCACAAGGTGTACGAGGAGCACAAGGACACCACGTGGCAGGGATGAGGAAGGTTGTGTGTAATTAGGGGAAATATGAACATGTAGGGCACAAATTTCCTCTGTGGTTTGCACTCATTATCTTTGCACGCTGACATATTCATGTGGTTTGCTTTATTCCGACAGATTTCAAAACCACAGATTGCTCTAATCTGTCTCCATCTCTCCCTTGTATGCTTGTGAAACTGGTTTTCCTTTTGTTATTGCTACAATTTTAGCCCAAATGTAAAATAGGTGGTTTTCTCTAGCGAACTACCTCCTACCCAGAGCATCTTGAAAACCTTGGCTGGTAAAGCAGGAGGGTTGGGAACATCCACCAAGAAATGAAGGCAGGAGACAAAAACCTGGCTCTAAGGAGCACCTTGGCTCAGTGCCACATCACAAGGCAAACGCTGCAAACACAAAGACACAGTACAGCTCTTTATATGGGGGCTTCGTTAGCAAGAACCTCCTGCCACAGTTTTTAGGGGCAGAAAGCAAACACACTGCAGGACAAAACCTCTCCCAGGTACAGCTTGCAATGCCACACAGCACTGCTGAGCCCCACAGGAGGACTTCTCCTATTTAATAAGAATGTTAACTCAAACTTCAGGAGGAGAATTGCTGTTAATAGAATTAAGAAGGTATTTCCATTATGGACAAGTTATTTTGTAGTTGCTCACTTGGAGACACTGGGGATCTTTCTGTTTTTAGAGACACAGGTAAAGAATGATCTCTTGCAAACATCTCTGGAGTTTCTGGCTCTCCCTCACAGGTGATACTTGGCTTGATGGTTCTCCCACCTTATCAGATACAGCAAGATTTAGCTCCTGTCTACACCTTTGGAGAAGCCACTTTATCCACCAAACATAACTCTCCCACTGGAGAGTGATTTTGATCCAGAGAAGAACCCGTCCCTGTTGGCTTTGCCATTATAAACCTGGACCACCTCTGGTGCCAGACATCTCTAGAGGCTGTTGCAGACAGCAGCACTGAAGTTCATTTTCTTTATGAGGTTGGAGGAAACTGTGATGAAAGTGGGTGCTGCAGGCAGCTTTCACTGCCAGCTTTCATCAGCCTCAGGTCAGCCTGGGTCTCACTGTCACATGAAAGAAAGAGGCCAGTCTGCAGCACAGAGGTACTGTGTCCAAATTTGGTTTTACCCCTTATAGACTTCTTATTGAATTTAAAGACAGTTTAGTTGCATATAAGTTACTTCCAGAAATAATAGCAATAATAATAATAATAATAATAATAATAATAACAATAATAATAATAATAATAATAATAATAATAATAATAATAATAATAATAATAATAATAATAATAATAATAATGGCAAACATGCACACTGTGGTTGCAGGCAAAGGCCATAATCATCTAGGAAATCACTCTTTTAGCAGCCATAAACCCCACAATAAGTCCAACCCTGCCCCACCTACAGAATGAAATAATGATATCTTTGCCACAGGCCCCTTCAAGCCATGCCATAACACCTCCTGGCAGATCCACAAGTTTCTCTTAAATCCTCTAAAGTCATCAAAACCCTGTAGGAGCATCCACAATCAAATGAAATGCTCTTTTTTCCTTAATGATCTTTGCTGTTTAGGTCAGTTGCTCATCACTTGTGCTAAGGTAAGATTTAATTCCCTCAGCAAAGTCTAGGATCACTTACACAGCCAGGAGCAGCAGCAGCAGTCTATTGCTGCTGTTAAGCCAGAAATACAGTCCTGGCTGTACAAACGCCTCAGGGATCAAAAAAAAATAAAACAAAATTAAGAGTTCACAGAACCAGCAGTGATTTTCAGCCTGAGAAGTGCAGCACGGTTGAGAGCACTTGTGAACACCACTCGTGGTTTGGGGTGTGCCTGTGACCATGAAAACCACCATCTCCATAGCCACAAGGCTACCCAAGCTGGGGAAATCTGTTTGATATCCCTTTCCAAATTTTACCTAGGCTTTTTGCAAAAATTCTAGCCAGGAATTCTGCAGTTAAACCGTGGGATAAGCCACAGGGGGCTCCAGGATTAGACCAGCCCCTGGCCAGGTCTCAGACACACCTCAGGTGTGCAGTTACCTTCTCAAACCATTCCTTCAGAATGTTTGAACGTTTCTCCCCATCAAAGTTTTCCACTCTACACCTGAGCAAAACAATCAGTTAATCAGTGCATAGTTACTATTGGAAGAGAATGAGATTTGATGGCAGAGGGTTCTGAAGAGTCCTGCTCTGGTGCTACACACGGCTCTAAACAAAATTAAACAAACACTGGCCTCTTCTTCAAGGCAGTCCTCCCTCAAACTTTAGATGTTTGCCCATGGCTAATGGATGCTAGCCTGTACCAAGAAAATACGGATGCCTGCATGGCTTTTTGATGGCTACTTTGATGGCATCAGGTTTTAAGAGTCACCTTCTGTTAGAAATTGAAAACGGTTTAGTTAAAAACATGCAAAAGTTATAGAGACATAAACATTTCTGACTCCAGGTAAAGGAAGGTCGATTAAGCTGCTTTTTCAGCTAAAAGTGTGCCTGACTTTTGCACCACACAGCCCCACACCAGCCTCACTTCCACCAGGGCAGAGAAGCCGATGCTTGAGCGCTGATGCCAAAAAGCCACAAGCCACAGCCACCCCTTGAGTAAAGCTCAGGGATCCTCTGGTCTGGGGAAACATTTGGGGAGATGGAGAAGGGCTGGAGCAGGGAGAAGTGTCAGAGCTTCTGGGCTGTGGTCGCAGCCCATGGCAGATCTTTTGGGATGCTTTTTGCAATAAAATCAGTGACAACTGGAGCCACAGTTTCTGCCTTGAGCTGCTCGTGAATCAGATTTTTTCAAATGTTTTTAAAAGTCCTAATTATATGAACATCTATACATGTACATTTAAAATAACTTCCTGACAGAAATAATAAACACCCTGGATAATCATTTCTGATGAGCACTTCTGTAACTTTCTTAACTCCCTGAGTCTGCAAAACAGGGCTGAAAAGGGAGCTTGCCCATGAAAACCCTGATACTCTCCACTTTTGATCACAGTGGAAATAATCTAAAGTAGGTTTTTCAAGGAGAAATACATCGTTACTTCTTCTGGGTGTCAAAAGGCCACAAGCTAATGAAAAAGAATGTAAAGGATACCATTAATATCTACTGTCTCTGCAACGCTTTTCATCCCAGGATCTCAAAGCAAGGGGTGACGGATGGCCACTATTAACCCCACTTTGCAGGGGAAATAACAAAGTCTCAGCAAGGTTAAGTAACTTGCCCAAACCTATGCACCAAGCCAGTGGCAAGACACAGGAAAAAATACAGCCCTGCACTCGTGAGTGGGTTTGTGAAGAGTTTGTCCAAGCTCCTGCAAAGCAGCAAGAAGGAAATCACTGCCAGGGAGTCCAGCCTGCAGTTTGTGGAGCTCAGGACATGTCTCACAGGCAACTGCCTCAGACCTGGGCACCTTCACTGTAACTGGCTCCAGGCAAGTGAAACAAATGCTGCCCTGACTGCTTTAAACTGCATTTATCCACCTGTCCTTAGCAATGGGGGAGAGGATTTTTACGGGGAATAAGTTGCTGAAGCTGAAGTGATAAATCCCATAGGTTCTGCCGTTTCTGTCCATAAAATTTTCCTTTGGTTTCTGACCCATGCCCCACACATTTTGGACTAAATGCATTTTGGTTTTAACTGGTTTTCATGCTCTTGGTGCAATGCAAGCTTTCCTTCTGCAGGGGCTCAGGAGGGAAGGGAGCCCGGCAGGCTTGGAGCCCTCCTCCACTCCCTGTCAGAGGATCACTGGCCACATTTATTCCCCAGGATGGTGATCCCAATCCCTGGCCTGCTCCAGCCTCACAAACCTACACAGTCATCTTTTGAACCCATTTAATTCAGACTGCCTTGCCTGGTTTTCCTCGCTAGTATTTTCCACTGGCAACTCCTCCAAAAACAGTTCCTTTCCATTCATGGTAATGCACTGAAGCACTTGATTTTTACCAAGGAATGGTGTCACCATTTTGCCACTAATAAAGAAGAAAAAAAAACAGCTTTGAATCAGTCAGGATCTATTTAACACATTAACAATTTTCCTTCATTTTTCTGTCATCCTGCATTAACAGCCGTGGGGTCAAATCCAGCCTGGTGTAATTCCAAAGGAGTAACACCAGGAATGAGCTTCACCCATTATATCTAATGTTGCTAAAAAGGTCTCGATAATAGATTTTTTAAGTTCTTGATTCAGAATACTAATCAAGTATTCCTTTAAAAAGAGCACTTGAGTGGGATGCTACTAAAACAAATATGCTCTGGTATTTTACACCACATCTTTCTGTCCTGTTGCTCATTTCTGTGTGAATATATGAGTTTTGGGAAGTCACTTTCTGCCATGAGGTTTGTTCCTGAGCAGCACATGGGTCATCCATCCTCTATCTAACACCTTCCATGCAGCCCAAAAACCAGTCCACGGGACATCTTAGCCAAGGGTTTTCCTTCATGGACCAGTTTTCCCCAGCTCTGCAGAGGCCAATCCTGGGCACAGTCCCCACCACAGCTCACCCTGTGACTGCACACCTGGAATTTCCAGCTCAGCAGCTTCTGGCCATCTCCACCTGAATGTCCCAGTGGGCACCAAGTCCCTCCATGGAGACACCACAGCACAGGAACAAAGTAAGTGCAGCACTGTGTGGCACCAGCTGCATGTTGCCCCCCAGATGTGCTTTGCACTGCTCCTGTGGTACCACAGCCAGTGCTCCACACTGGGGCTGCCCCACCACTTCATCCTCTGCTTTCCACTTCCCTCTGACCTGGTGCCAGATCCCTCCTTCCCTTCTGCTCTGGGCTGAGGGTACAGGAGCACAGCGTGGTCACCCAGGAGCCTGCCCAGCCACGTGCCCCCAGCAGACAGTCCCTGTCATCACCCTGGGGGTAAACAGAGGGGCACCAAAAGCCAATTTGAGCCAGGGAGGAATGAAACCACGCTCGAGTGTGCTGGTGACTCAACATGTCACCAGAATCCCCCAGGTGAGAGTCACCATCTGACTCAGAGCGTGGGTGCAGTCACCCTTCCCCATGGGGCAGCTCCTGCCCACAGCCAGGACATCCTGCAACGTGAACCAAAAACCTCCCCCAATCCCAGGAAATGTTTCCCCAGGGATTACCCTGGCTGGTGAGTACAAAACATGACCACTAACCACAGCTGAGAGCTGAGTCTTGCTCCGAGTCGGGAATGAGCTCAGGAACACACATGGAGAATTATTCCTGATTTTCAAGGGGGGAGCTCTGAAAGTGACTGAGATTTGTCTCATGTGGGCATCTAAATGTCACTATTGCTGGCAGCTGCTGCTAAAAACAACGGGGGTTAGAGCTCTGTTTTCAGAAAGCAGCGACTTTGGTGGGGTTTCAGGCCTCCCCAAGGGAGGCCAGCCATTTGTGGATGTCTCGGATGAATGCTGCTTGGGCACTGATGACATTCACACGGGCCAGGGGCTGCTTCCTGGCATTTCTCAGATCCCTGGATGTACATTAGTTCAGTCCAGCTCACTCTTTCCCCAGCTTTTTCTAGTGAAAAAGTTATTTCAAATCTGTGATAGCAACAGTGCTGTCTGGAAAAGACGTAATCTGACCTCCAGAATCCTCAAAATAAACAGGAGGAGTGAACATGCCACATATTGCTATTTTATCATCTGTATTCTCCCCTGGTTTGTAACGGCCAAAACTTCCCAGGAGGAAATTCCTTCTCCAAGCAAGGGCAGGCTCCTGCTCCACAAACCACCACTAAACTCTTGGATACCTCTTCAGTCAGAAGAGAAACATGAAGAGATGAGTCAGAGGAGCTCTTCCTCTGGGAGCCCAGGCCCTGCTCCTTCCACTCTCTGAAGGGATGCCCAGCAGGATTAACACAGCAAACCCCAATCAGTTCAGATGCTCAGATAATCTTCTAACAACAAATTACATTTACAGAAAATGCTCCCATAGCTCCTCAGGGCTTCGAGAAATCTTTTCTCTAAGTACCTAAACACAAATTTATTTGCTGGGAATTCTTACAGTCTGACAATACCCAGCTAACACATCAGGGCATATTTGCCGGGCATATTTTCCTGAAATCTGTTTCCTAAGGAAGAAACCTGCATGCTCCATTATATCCACGGCCTATCCCAGGCTCATAATCACTGACCTTGTCCCTCTACAGGTAAACCTCATGTCCCCAAGCCCACAGCCAGCAGAGTCACACCACGGATGCCACCACCCACCCTGTCCCCACCTCTGCAGGGGTGGGGAACAACCCAGGTTCCCCAGCAGGGATGGCTCTGATTTACACCCAGCAGGACACTGCCCTCTCCCAGTCCCCCCAGCCCACGCAGCGAGGCTGGCACGTCACTGCAAAGTGACTTGGCAGGAGCCACCAGCAGGCCCTGGGAAAGGCTCCCTGTCCCTGCCACATCCACCAGTGCCATCCCCTTCCCCACGGCCACGTGCAGACAGGAGCAGCAGCAGGAACAGGGTTAAATCCCAGCAGTTCTCCAGCACAGCACAGCGAGGAAGCTCCAGAGACAGACATTGCTCTCCTCGCCCAGCTCAAAGTTGCAAGTTACAGAGTTATGTTCTCATTTCCAAAACCTGATGGTTATGGTTTGGTGGGCAAAGAGGATAGGCAGTGTAAAAAATTAACTTTTTTTTTCAGCATCACCAGGCAGGAGTTCACTGCAAAGCACAAGCTAATACATACATCCAGTGAGCAGCAACCCTGTATTTTATTTCAGGTCTGTTGGGTATTGCAGGGAAGAATACGAAAGGCTCTGTTATTTTGCAGGAGCAGTTTTCCTTGGGAAAGTACAGCCAGACACTTAATCCCAGGAATATTTATAGTTAGCATAACTCAAATGGTGTTGTGCATGCAGTTGGTTAGTCTAAAGTGGAGCGTCATGCAGCTTGCATTAATGCTGGCAAAGGCACTTTATGGAGAAACAGACTTTATGCTTACAATTATCCCAGCCCAATATGGAGTGTCTCTGACTAGCAGAGAGGAACTGATGCCTGCCATAAGGAAGCCCAGCACTGTTACAGAGGTGCCTAACGCCAGCTGCAGCAACGCAAACAGCAGCGGGAACCGGCAGCCACAACAAGTGTGGGATTCCTCCTCCTGGCCACTTTTGGGATCCCCCTTAGCTTTCTTCTGCTTCTTCTTCTTTTTCATCGCGGACTCCTGCGTCGAGTCGGTGCTTTTCTCGCCTCCGGGTGCCTTCCCTGTCTGGCTCTGGCTATTCGGGGACGTGCTGTGCCGGGCTTTCTCCTCCTTCTTTCCCATACCGGCGGACTTCGGGTTTTCCCGTGCGTGTTTGTGCGCGCACGCCGACGGGGGTGCGAGTTTTCTGCCCCCCAAAAGCTTCGCTTTGTGCCGGCTGACTTGTTCCTGGTATTTGAATCAAGGAGGCTGAACAAATATGGAAAACATTTGGAAGCAGATTGTCAGAGCTCCGAAATGCCACATATAGCCCGGAGAAGGGGGGGATGAGAGGGGGGTAGCGCACTGCCAACGCGCGGGCGCCGGCTGCGCGCACAGGGATGGGCGGGTGCGCTCACACGGCTCCACAGGTGCGAGCGCACCTTCGGCGCCCGGGGACGAGCAAACAGCAGGGCAGGAATTCCGCATTCAGGGAACAGCAGGGAAATCTGCCTCGCCAGGGAGCCGGGAGAGCTGCAGTGCCTGCGCAGGGAGCAGGCAGATAGGAGCCCATGGCACCGTGGCTCCCCTGTGGCTACCGGCAGGCAGAGCGTGGCTAGGGGCAGGCGCGCAGCACCGTGCCCATCCCACACTTTAAATAGGTGTGTCCCAGGAGGAGGGAGCTGATGGCGCGTACGGGAAGGGCGAAATTAATACAAATGAAAATATTAGTTAATGTCCTGGGGAGCCAAAAGGGATCCTGTCTCTCCCCAAAAGTTGCAAAAGCACAGCTAGGCATGTTTAATGGTGAGGCAGACAGGGACCAGCAGTGAGGACTGGTGCTTCTGGGCAGGCAGTGGTAGAACACGGAGTGAACATCTGCTGAGCATGTTTCCAGGGCTGCAAGTTATCCACACCTGGAAGATTGTTTGTGTTACCTAAAAGACAGAGGGATGTCTTATTGTGGACATGTGGTCACTACGTCCATATGTGGGCTCAGGCTGGTGCTTGGACACAGCACAGCAACAGAAGTGGTGGAATTTCTCTGAAATACTCAGAAATTGCTCTGTGGCTGAATCCAGCACTGGGAGCCCTCTCAGACACTGGAGGGGCTCAGCCGTGGAGGTGCCAGCAGGACTGGGAGCTGCAGAGACTGAACCGTGGCTCTGTGCAGAGCTGGGTGCTGAGCAGTGCTGTGCTGGGGCTGTGCCTGAGTTCAGCCAGGCCACGGTCCACAAATCTTGCAAGAGAAGGCCAGGGGAAGCAAGGAGGCAGTGGGAAGCTTGTGCTTAGCTCAGGCCCGAGGAACTACTCCAAAGCTTAGGGGTAAACAGGTGCTGAAATGCTTTGCTGGCCCGGGGCCGAGTGTGCAGAGCCTGATGCACGGCACCACTCCTCTGTGTGTGCAGCTCCGTGTCCCCAGTGGCACAGGGACACCCTGAGGACACGAGGGCTTGTGCTGCTGCCCCACAGACACCAAAGAGAGAACCTCAAATGGACCAGCCAGCTCTGACCCCACCACAGGGCTGTTGCAGCTCTTTTCCTTTCCCATAGAAGCAGACAGCAGGAGCAAAGCGTTGGGAGGAGTGGGGCAGGTGGAAAGAAAACATCAGAGACTGGAGAAATCCCCACCAAAATTGCCTTTGGGTGTGGCAGAGCAGTTCAGCTGGGATTGGCCAAAATGGTGAGGTACTCAGAGAGGATCTTACACATGCTGGTTTAGCATCGAGGAAATATTTCCCCTGACACACACTGGCAGTGCCTTCTGAGAAACTACTCTATTTCCAGCTCTTTATGGCATTTAACAGCAATGAACTGTATCCTCTGTATTAATAAATTATGATGTCACTTTGTTTTATGGATTAAGCAATATCCTCTTTGGTTATTTATAATACCAAACGGATGAAAGAAAACTAGAAACGAAGTGGTTTCAGATGCTTTCTGCACACATAACTCTCGTGCTACATCCATAGAGTAAGATTGAGATACATTGTTCAAAAAAAAGAAGAGGAAAATAAACAAGACGTGAAAAAAATTGAAAGAAAATTCTTCTTCTCTAGTCATGTCTAGAGTACCATGTTTTCACAGCTTCCCACCAAGATGTTTTGTCACTATCGTTCACTTTTTAAAATATCCTTACAATAACTTGCACTCATTGGTGTATCTTGCCTCTCAAAGACACATACAATTATATTTAACCACAGCTTTGAGAAGGACAGGGTGTTCAAGGATCATCACCAAGGTCAGACCAGGAAGCAGTGGCAAAGCTGAGGGCATGTTTAAATAATCCTTAATTGAACATCTACCCTAATAATAATTAGAGTGACATGAAGTTACAATTTTCTTTTCATTTATGCCCATCCATTTCTCTGGTTCTATCCCACTGTTCTTTACTGTGGCTTTTCCCCCAGGAAAATCCCTGGTTTAGCACCTGGATTTGTGCTGGCTGCTGGATTTATGATTGCTGTCTTCTCAAAGGGGCCAAAATCCAGCTGCTTTATTCATGACAACATTCATATTGGTTTCAGTGGGAGCAATTGCCTGAGGAGGATGGACAGGATTTAACCCAAAGTCAACAAAATTAACAAGAATTTACCTTAGGGCCAATAACAACCTTTGTTTATCTCTGGGCCAGAGAATCTCTGGTAAAACAGGTGCCTAAATATCTTTGTTGCATAGCAAATAACTAAGAAAATGAGGCCATGCTCAAGGGCAGCAGGCAGAATATCTCCTACAGGGTACATGTAGGATGTCCAGATCCCAGATCTCTGCAGCCCTTTTGAAAATTCCAGCTGGTGCCCAGAGTCCTTAGGGCAGGAGAAGTCTAGGCCAGCTCAGGGGACATCTTCTGTGCACTGACAGAAAGGTTTGGGTAGGAAACCATGAAATGTGGTCAACATGGAGCAGAGCTGCCTTCTCCCAGCTGTTGGGTCTGGAGTAGCTGTGCCGTGTGGTTTTCCCAAGGAAAACAAAGACATTAATTGCCATCTACCCTGGTCACGCTGAGACAGGGAGCCTCTCCTCGGCTCCTTGCACAGTTAAAGGCATATCCATCTTTGAATCCCACCGTTTCTAATCTCTGCAGCAATATATGGCTGTTTAGAGAGAAAATTGGGGGTCAAATATATTGAAAAAATTCTGGGCAGGGATATTGCTGATTTTAAATGATTAGACAGTGTGTATCAGAGGTTTTTTTGCTGTGGTTAGCTGTCCCTGCAAAGCCAAACTCAGATATCTTATATGCTGGAAAGTTTAATGGGGATGGAGAAAAGAGACGAATGCAGAATTGATCTTCCATACTTATTATCTGAACCAGATTGTGTTTGCTGATTCCACTTGGCATTAACAATCAAGTGTAAAACAGCTGTGAAGGAACTCATAGCAATGACAAATTAAAAGAATTACATTTTTGGAAATTGAAAGATTAAACGAGGACACTGAAATAACACTACATTTTCTCGAGTAATACATCTTCCGGATGTCACTTGGATTTTCCCAGCAACACAAGAATAATCATTACCCTTTTATGCCCAAAGGCCCTGATTAAGTATGTTCTTAAATTAAGCACATGCTTGAATACCCTTCCTGGATGAGGATGTTTTTTGATTCGAGCCCAGCTAGCATCTCTCATGTGGCACGCAGTTGTAATTCCATGTCCTTTACACAAAATGAGTCATGTTGCACAGCTTTTCCGTGGCCAGACACCATCCTCTGTAAAACATTGCCTGCTCTTGTTCCTCTCCTTGCCAGAAAGCAGCGCAGCCCGGGTGACGGTGACAACAAGTCCAAGAGCACACACAGCGCCAGGCGTGGAAAAGGCGAGGTCTGGGCTGCAGCTTTGTGGTGACACAGTCTTTCCTACTGCTTCTCTAGGGCTGGGGACACACAGTGCTGCGTGGGACTCCAGAAAGCTGGGATTTATTTTTTTTTCCCCACTGCCATCTTTTCCCTGGAAAAAGAGCGGGGTGGGCACGGTTGGGCTGCCAGAGACGCACAGGCGCTCGCTCCCACATAATCACATTTACACAGATATTTCTCCCAGGCATCAGCACCCCGGCCAAGTGCCAGTGGCAGGGTTGCAGCACACAAATCCAGAGCAGCAGAATTAGCAAGGAACAAAGGCTTGGACAGGGCTGTCCTCGTTGCCCTGAGTACTGAGGAACATTTGGCTCCCTTTGCCCAAGGAGCAACTCCACAAAAAGCTGCTGACTCAGGGGTCCCCTTGGAGATGCCACCCCCAGTGTGACAGCTGGAGCTGGGAGGGAGCCAAATGTGCCACAGCCAGCCAAAGGATCACCACTCTCCAAGCCAGTCTGGGCTAAGGAGAAGCTAAGACCCTGCCTAACCTTTGTTCCCTCTTGATCCCCTCACTCTGCAGCAAGCCATGGACTGCAGAGCTGGGCCAAGCACTGCCAAGTAGCCAAAGCTCAGCACGAAGACTGGGCCAAACTGGGAGAGGGGGTTCCCCATTAAAGCAAATGATGAAAGGTTCTCCCTGAAAAAAGGTTTAAAGCCAAGCTGTGATTTCCAAAACCTCATGCCCATCAACAACAGATAATAACAACGTGGTTCTTGAAAGCACATTTGTATAAAAGACTAGGCCAATTAGAAATGGGCCCAACACATGCAACCCAGGCTGGCTTCTGCCACAGCCACTTTTAAAGCTCAGGTCATCTGGAGGTGAGGCTTGTTTTTGACAGGCTCTTGTGAGGCCACTTCATGTTGTTTTGAGTGTCTGTAGGCTCTGCTGTGAGAGCTGGGTCGTGCCAGGTGACCTCCAGAGGAACCATCCATCCCACAGCATTCTTTGCATGTGCTCCATGTGCCCTTTGGCATCACTAGGGGTAAGACCAGGTACAGAGCATTTCACTTTAGCTGGTTGGGGTGACAGATGTGGAAAGAAGTAGAGAACAGTTGTTTTATGTCAGGGTACTCCACTCCCAGAGGCCGCTTATTTAACAATGCACCTTACTGCTTCCATTGCCTCTGACCATGAAGTAAATTTGTGCTTATAAAAGAAATCAGCTTGGGAAGAAATTGTGCCTTGCAGTCTCCAAAATGATTGTGCTACACCAGTTTAAATTCCCAGACCTTTGCTTTTGCTAAAGCTCCCTTAGCTGCTTCATTCCTGGTGCTCCTCACCTCCAGCTGTGGTTCCCTGAATCCAGACAATGTCCCAGGCATTTGTGGGGGTTTCCAGTATAAAACTTAGCAGTGCTTAAGCTGTCCATAATGATCTGACTGTTTCTGCCTTGTCTTCTACTCTTATGGCAGGTTCTTTGGGGTGGAAGGCAGATATTATCACATTTCTGCATGAGGCCTGGGGAGGATCCTTAGGGGCTACAACTCATAGTCCCTCAAAACTGGGCTGGAGAATTAAGAAGTGAGAAGTTACAATACTACACAAAAGCAAAGCTAAGTGCTGCAGCTTGCTCTGCACATCACCACACTCTGGTGAGTATTTTACACCAGCCCAGAGACCTTTGCATCTCTCTGAGCAAGGCTAAGGAGTCTGAAAACCAGGGATGACCAGTTTACAAATGCTCTGTGCCCTTTCCAAAGCCGGTCTTCTCTCTCTCTCCCATGCATATTTGAAGAGGTTATCGTCCATCAAAATATGTTAATGAGATATTATGGCTGTTAGATCTTCTCACCAGGTGTTAATCACTGCTTGGCTAAACAGAGGCAAATCCTCTCAGCCATGTTCTTGCTGAGGATAAAAATTAGGTCTGTTCTATGTCTGCTCACAGGAATGCATTCACACACCCCCGTGCACATGCAGGGCTCAGGATGCTGCCTTAAACCATATACAGAAGTTCCAGGAAATCTGCCTGTGGCTTTACACCAGGACATACGCTCTGTGAGGAACAGAGGGAAGGGCAAGAGCTCCTGCTCTCACTTTTCAATAATGAGAGGGATAAAATGAAGGAGCCTCATAGCAGTGGGTGCCAAATGTGCTCAGCTTTTCCCATGCAAGTGGATGCTTTGTAATACAATTAGAAAGGCCTTATTTTCAAGAGACACATGAAAAAAACTGTTTGTGAGCTGGTGCAATGCTACCAGCAGCTCTAATAAGGTGTTCTCTTCAGAGATCCAGGACAAACTCTGTGGAGCATATTCACACGTATCTCATTTCTTGCACTTTCTGGCACGCAGAGACACTCGGGGCTTTGTTTCTGCAGCTGGCTCAAGGTCTCATGCTGGCACTTGGGCAGTCTCAGTGCTACTCACTGCTCCAGCAGCACTTCAAGGCCTGATGTACTCACAGGCACTGCAGCTGCCTGAAATACAGTTTTGGGTCCTCTGGAAGGCTCCAGCTGGACTTTTCTGAGAAGTCAGTCTTTTGAAAGCAAGTGGCTGTGACTTTCCTCCAAACAGGGTCCACCACAGTGTTGGCTTTTCTCAGAGTCATCTCTGGAGCCCTGAAGCACCTGAGTGCCAGAGCTGATTTCTTCAGCCCTATCAAAGCTGGTTGCTGACCTTGGTACAACCAAGATTTGCCTTCACCTCTTGGCTGGTTCAAAGGTGGACCCCATTATCTTCCCTGGAGGCAGGAGACCAGAGTATACTGGGGTTCACTTTTTCCTTCTGAGCTTGGCTTGGCAGATACAGGGCCCAGTAGATGTTGGGCCATATTCTTCTGCCTCACAAAGAGCTGGTTACTCCCATTAATCAGTTTCCCTTTACTTCCTGAATTCCTACATCAATGTAAACCATCTATAAATCATCTCCACAAATGACCAAAGCTGCCTGGTCTTCATCTGAGGTGAAACAGAGGCCTGGGGTCCAGGCTAGAACTGTGTGACAGATTTGGGACCCTCGACCTCTGCCCACCTCTGCCCTGGCCCTTGTCTCTGCCCTCCACCTGGGCTCAGCTTCCCTCTGAGCAGCAATACCAGCATGGCTTCATGTTGTAATGTAAGAGGGTTCTTGAGGACACAGAGCTCTCTGTGCTGCCAGAATTACTGCATGTGCTCCTCCAGATGTTGAAGAATATTCCCTCCTATCCCAAGTTACCCTGGGTATTATATTTCCCTGGCTTGACATTGTTATGAAATGTCAGAGCTTTGCAACTTGTCTGACTCTCTTTTGCAATGTCCCCAAGGGAACACAACCACTTCCAAAGCATTGGTTGGGTCCAGCAAGCCCCATGGACTTGCACCATCTTTCCCTCTGGAAGAACCTTGACCATCTCTGCAAGACAGGTGAGGCTTAGAGGGGTAGGAGATGAAAGCAAGATGAGCTGAAAGCAGATCTGGAAGGTAGATGGTGGTGGGTTTGTCTGAGGGCTGCCTGGGGACTGCTTTTACTCCGTATTTTTGTGTCACACAAAAGAGGGAGGAGTGCGTGGCGAAATTTCCTGATGACACAGACATGCAAGTGCTTGTCAATACAGAGAGGCCCCAGCCTATCAAACAGGAAGAACTGCGTGACCTCGAGGGTGGGAACAATGGGAATAGGACGAAATTCAATTGTGCCAAATGTAAGGTTTGGCACGTAAAGGCTGAAGGGCCAGAGTTTCTCTGGGAAAATAAAACATCTCAGGCGCCTTGGCTGCTCGCAGGATTGCCTTGAAATGGCAGCACAGCACGGCCACAGAAAAAGGTAAATGTGAGAGAGGATGAATCAAGTGTTTCTCACAGGGGACTGAAAAGTGTTGGTGATGGAGAACAAGTACTGGTGGGCCCTGTGAGGAGGCTGCACTCAGCTTTATTCATCTGTATTAGAGAAAGATGAACTGAGACAGGACCAAGTGTAACTAAAGGTGCTTGGTGGGGGCTGCAGACCCCAGGTAACAAAAGGAAACTCAAAGGCATTCCCTGCTTCTGCCCAACAACGTTCGAGGTTAGAGAGGACACGACTGATCTATAAATATCCCGTGTTAAACTTAAAACAATGTTGGCACAAGGACAAATGGATACAAATGGCCATGAGTGTGTTTAGCCTGGGAACCATTCTGGCCATTGGAGCAGTGAGGGGGGAGGAACAGCAAGGAACAGCTTCTTGTGAGGCACTGCAGCATCAATTTTTGCATTCTTCTGTTTGACATGGGGCTTGAGATGATTCAGTGATGCAGGAAGTGCCGTCCCTTCCAAGTCCCCATTATGGGTACACTTTTGGAGCCTCCTTGCTCTTATGGGTGCCCTAACTCGACCACAGGAGAAGGCAAGGCTGTCAGTCCCCTGACTAGCTGTGTTAGGGCTTGGCATAATCAAACTCCTAATTTGT
Organism: Acridotheres tristis; assembly: GCA_037013685.1. NCBI lineage: Eukaryota > Metazoa > Chordata > Aves > Passeriformes > Sturnidae > Acridotheres > Acridotheres tristis. The sequence continues at coordinate 65,601,408 of CM072885.1, forward strand.
TAGTGGCAATTATTTTGATTTCATTCATTTCTCACAGAATAAACTAGAGGCTTACATCAGTAACCAGTTCACTTTCTTTTTTTTTTTTTTTGTAGTTAATACTTTGTACTTATATAGCATCTTTCATCTTTCAAAGTGCTTTACATACATTAATTATTTAATTCTCCCTGTACCCCCTTTGATCTAGGCAAGTATTATGATTCTCGGTTTACAAGAGGGGAAAGCAAACACAGAACAAATCCTTGCTGCCAGGCTCATCCCTCTGGGACTGGTGCAGCTTCCTGGCTCTAAAAGGCAAGGAAAGGTTCCATGATGTGCACAGGGTCCACAAGCAGCCCAGTGGAGTGGGCAGGGTGATAACTCTGCTGGATACCCCCTTGTTCAAAAGAGGGAGAAGACAGTGAGGGCTGTGTGCAGGGCCAGTCATAGGATGCTGTATGGGTGATAAAGGACTAGGAAATGATGTGCCCTGTGCTCCAGAGAAAGACACAGAATTCAGTTTCATCAGAGCATGCAGAGCAAAGCCATCACAGTGGCTAGGTGACTAAGGCCCAAGGAACAGGAATAAATGCACATAGTTAGAAGTAGCAAATGAATAAGAGCTGACATTGATCTGTGTAGACATGCATTCAGTGGAATGATGTGAGTCTTCCCTCTCAGTTAGAAAAAAACAAATAACATCTGATGTATTTTTGCTTGTTCTTGTGTTGGTGTCGTTTTTCAGAGTGACTGTCAGAGCCTGATTTGGAGATTTCATTGCTAAATAACGGAGCCATTTTTCTTGCAGATTCACAGTGATGTTACTTATGTGTTTGGATTGCTGTGATGATGTCAGGACACTGCAAATATGCTCTGCCCAGCTCCAAAGAGAAGTCTCGCGTTCCCCCTCTCTTTTTCAGCCTCTTTAAAGGACATTTTGCCTTCCAGGGACAAGCAGTGCAGTTTGTGAGGCAGAACAGGAGCCTGGGAACGACACACTTGAGGCCCAGTGCTCATTCTGATGCTGGTTTGGTGTCTGACATTGCTGCATCTCAGTGGCCAGTGCCCAGAGTGGGAGTTAAAACACCAGGGTACTGATTTTGACAGGTACTGACTCATTTTGAGGCCAGGAGAATGTCATTTAGCACTAACTCACTGTCCAGCCTTATGGGACAAGGAATGGTGGCCCTTGTGCATTCTCCTCCTGGCACAGCAATCACAGCTTGTGCCCAGAGCAGCTCCTGTGCTCCTCTGGGTCAGTCAGCACTATAACATAATGGCCTTTTGTGGGGGGGAAAAAACGGGGGAAAGGGACTGAATTTAGTCACCTTTTTCCTGCAGCAAAACTTATTCCTGTTCCTGCTAGCATTAATTCCTAGAGAAGTAAAAATGGCTAAGGTTTTTTAATTTCATGGCCATTTTGATATGCTAAATGGTGCCAAGAGAGTCAGTGGGAAATTAGCAGAGTTCAAATCCCCATGGAACACGGAAAATGTAGTTAAAATAATGCTGCTAAAGATTTTGTAATTAGCAAAAATTATTTCATAGTGCAGCATTTTTAATTAGCTGTGAACGCCACTCACTCTGCATCAGTATTACCCAAAATTGGCTACACCTAAGATAGTTAAGCTCCTCACCTGCACAAATCCCTCAGGAATCCATAGGTTATAACTGAGACCTATGGAGCTGTGCACTAACTGAAAGGGAAACTGTGATAATGGAACAATGTTGAAAGCACAGTCTTCCAACAAGCACAGTAGAATCAAAGATGCTGTTGTGATTGTCTTGCCAGAGATCCTCTGTGTTTCTTAATATTAATTTCTTATTATCTGTTCCTTAGGACCTGTGTTGAAACAAGGTGCTCCTTTACCCCATTCTAGCTCATCCCAGCTCACTGCACCCATGGGCTTCCTCAATATTTGGTAATGGTCCTTAATTCCAGAAAATCTCCTTCTGCAGTTGTGGGCTCATCCTTCTCCCCAGGCCCTTTCTCTTTCTTTGGGAAAGTCCCAGAGTGTGAGAAGAGCAAAGCAGCACACCTCAGTGCCCAGCCTGGCAAGGTGTGCAGGGAACTGGCAATGTAGGAGGAGACAGAGGCTGCCCAGGTAGTGAGAGAAAGGCTCTCTTGAGGGCTGTCAGTGTAGCAGGTCCACAGGGTGCTCAGGTCACCTTCAGGTAATGCCAGCGGGATGTGCATCCCTAAAAGTGCCTGCTGAGCTGGGTTGAGGCTTGTCTGAGGTCATGCAGGCAGCCTGTGGCAGAGATGGGAGGTGTCCTCTGCCATCTGAGACCCTTTACAACAAGGTCACTCGTGCCTTTAATTCCTCTGCTGCACAGGAGTTATTAGCTGTATATTAGAAACACTATGCCCAGGGAAATTTAAACTTTAAGTTGCCTGCTCATGTAGCTCTATTATGGTGACATTTATGAAAATCAGTTCACACACAACAATGAGACAACAGAGACAATTACAATGGGCTGTCCACGTGGCTGAAAAACTCGCTGTCCATCCTGTGATTCAGGACCATCATTCACAGAGCTGGGCCCTGTCAGTGCTAGCCTGGGGGATCTCAGGTATCCAGAAAAAAATTGGTGGGTTGATAGCAAATGATGGGGCCCTCTCCTAAACATCTCTTCCATTGCATTGCTGCACAAGAGGCAAGGAAGAGTATTTCTTTTAGGATACACAGATTTTACCTTTGTAAAATTTCAACTGGTTTCAAATATGGAACTTCCAGTTCAAACTATGTTGAAAAAAGCACCAAAAAGTTAGGGGTTATTAATAAACTGTAACTAAAACCACAGGAAACTTCAGATGGAAAGGTCAGCTATGTGAGATGAAGAAAGCAGCAGCAGATATCTCTTTTAAACCAGCTTTGGACAGTGAATTTAATTTGTACAGGTCAGTTCAATCCTGGCACTTCTAAACCTCTCAGTAATTCACTGCACAGCTGTAATAATTTCTAACACAACTTTCTGAATGTAGCTTTTCAAATCACAAAAGGACAAATCCCATGGTCTCGTGCCATTCTGGCAGTCCCATGGCTCATCAGCAGGGCTGTAAAACCAGGAGGTTCCAGGTGAGACACCTCAGACAATGCAGGGACTGGCAGCAGCAGGGAGGTGGTGCAGGGTGGGAGGCAATGAGAAGAGCCAGGGCAAACCCCTGACATGCCACTGAACCCTCGTGCCAAATTCCAAACCCCTGCTCTAAAGCAAGGCTATGCTCAAGCCATTCAGCAAAAAGGTCACCAGAAGCACTTCATGTGGTGCAAAACAATTTCTTCTGCCCTCTCCTCTTGTGCATGGTGCCAGGTGCTGGCCCAGCCCATTTGGCTGGATCTTTCCATCAAAGATGTCAGAGGCAGCCATACAGCATGGAAAAAATCACCTCAAAATGCTTGGCAAAGCTTTAGTTGACTGAAAAGAGGGTTGTATAATGGGATGTCTTGAGTAACTTGAAAAGCAAACATCCCTACCAGAGCTGCCTATAGTCCAGTTGCCTATACAAGGTGTGTAAATGCCATTTTTTCTTAGTGTTTGTCCAGCTGCAGTGTGTTCACCCAGGCTTAAAATTATGTCAGTGGTATCTGTGACTGTCATCCACCTCCTGCCAGCACAGGCCACTTTATATGGGCACTGTCCCTGCCCTTGGGCATTCACTGCTCCAGGAGTGTCCAACCTTGAGCTCAAACAAGGCAAAAGCAAAACCAGCCTTTTGTCTCAGGCACCCATAAGCAGCTCAAAAGGGCTACAAGGGGCCTCCTCTGCAGTGCCAGCAGTGTTTTCTGGCAGCTCCCTGCTGGCTTTGCCTGGTGTCCAGAGCCCAGGAGCTCTGCTCTGGGCAACCACAACTCAAGGCTGAACTGGGAACACTTGAAGGATTGGTTTTGCTCTCACAGGCACTGTCAAAGTGATGCTGCCAGTCAAACCCTCGTTCCATGTGCCATGTGAGTACCATGTCTGTGCTAGATTATTTTTTTTGTCCTTCTGATAGCTGTAATAGCTGTTATAATCCCTCTCCTGCTCTTTTTACACCTTTTCTATCCACCAGAATGGCTGAGAGCAGACTGCCCGCTGCCAGCACTGTGGATCCCAACCAGGGATTATGGATGTACATTTTCCTACACAAAATGAGGTTTCTGGTGCAAGTGAGGCCTTGTGCAGCTGTGTAAGGAGTCCTGGCATGGGCAGGTTGGTGGCCTCAGTATCACAGGGAAGGTGAGGGTGGAGGTCTGGCTTGCCAGGGTGAAATAGAAGCTGCAGGAAGGAATTGCTGGACCCTGGATGATGACCCTGCTGTAGTTCTTGGCCCAGATCAGGATAACAAAAGCATATCTTATTAGTACCTTGGCTGAGACCACTCCTGATTTCAGCAGAGTTTTATCTATAACGTGAGTCCCTGTGCCCAGACCTCAAAATAATCCATACCACATCTGCATCCTGGTGAGGAGCAGTAAAGGAGGGAGAGGGATGCCCAAGAGGGCAGGCAATTCTGTGCCTCGAGGGCCAAAGAAATTCCTGCTCAAGAGGACTGGAAAGCTCTTGTGCAAAGGTGGATCATGGGGTGGAAGGGAACATTAATAAACGTGGTACTGACTGATGGATACAGAAAGCAGAGCAAAGCCCGAGGGAGGCTGGGGCAAGAAAGTCCAGGGAATGGGAATGGGAATGTTTGGTTTGATTTGATCTTAAAAATGAGCAGTGAATGGCAGGAGGAATGGGGATGTACTTAGCAGAGCATTGCAAGATTGGGATTCATTGCCACGGGAGATTGCCAAGACACAGAGCTCAGGATCTGAAAAAAATGCATGGGCATTTATAAAGGTTGTGAATATCTCCAGGGTTACCTCATTGGAGATAATCAAGCAGAAGGGATATAAACCAGAGCTCTTCAGGGGACATGCCAAGTGATATATGCCTAGGGTTAGGAAAATATTTTCCTATAAGCAAGTTAGGATTGGCCATTCTGAAGTTTCTCGCTCTGGGTTTACAGGACTTCACAACTGGGCACCTCCAGAGAGAAGAGAGTGGAGCAGATAAGCTGAGAGCCCAGTCCAAGGCAGCAGTCCCCTGGTCCTGTGTCCTGCTGCGTGAGAAAGCATGTGAGGAATTATAATTCCCTTTGGACATGTGACCCAAATTGCAGCGGGAATTTGCATTCCTGGTGCCAGCTTCCATTTCATGTCTGCCCCCCGCTGCACAACAACACCTGCAAGAGGGTTTGTTACCGTCTCTGAGAGCACAAGCTCAACAATCTTTTCAGAGACATTAAGAAGAATATCTACAAAGGAAACCAAAAGGTAAAGAGGAGTCAAAAATATGTCAATGCTGTGTAAAAGCTTATCCATACAAAACAAACTTGCTCAAAGAAAAATCAGTTGTCACTTTAAAATCTGACATTAAGTTTTTCAAATCACAGACCTTAATCAGGAGTAATACTTGAAGAGGAACAAAGAGAATTTATGATGAAAAATCAGGACAGTTGAGTGCTAGGCTCAGCGGGACTAACTGCATGACAATATGGATAAGAATGATAATTGCATTAGTTTAGTCTGAAATGACTGGCCAGAGCTGGTTTTTTTTGGTCAGAAGGATTTCTGAAATGGCTTCATTTACTTTTTAAGCAAACTTGGAAAGAGAATTACAAATAGATTATGACATGTCCATCCACTCTCTTAGGGGAATGGAGCATTTCAGAAAAGCATCCTAACATTGGCTTAGAGCTTTTTGAAATGGGTTAAACCAAGTGCCCTTTATGGGTCCTTTAAAAATTATATTAAGAGGTGAAGGTAGCTCCTACTGATGAAAGTTAGAGGATCCAAACCCATGATGCTCTCACTTTATTCCACACATTGTACTTTGACCCCAAGCCCCAGTCAGACCCTCCCCATGGTGACATTCTCACTTAGTCCAATTTTTACATCTTATTTACCCTTTTAAAAAATGGGATGACTTCAAACAGGCACTAATCTTCTGCCTGTTAAAAACAACAAGATACCTCTACCTGAGTCTACATTCTCTACAATAGAAAACTGTGGGTTTATCTCCCAGCTCCACAGTCAAATTCTGGTTCAAATTCCGTCCCAGTGATCCCAGTACCAGTTCCAGCTCCACGTTGCTGAGACCTGTTGGAAATAATTGGGGACTCCCAAAGCAGTGTTCTCCCAAAGCAGTGTGCTGTGAGATTGCAGACAGGGGAAGTAGCAGCTGGTCCAGATGGGAGAGAGGGAACAGACATTCCCCCACAGCCCATACCTGGACCACTGCTCCCACTGGTAAGCATTGCTCTGATGGAATGTGAATGTGCCCTTAGCAAAACCTGGAGCCTGAACTGAGGAGCATGAACGAGGCAAGGGAGATGTGAACTGCATCAAAAACCGGCTGATGGTGGCAAATCTGCTGCTGTTCCATTGCAGCATCAAATATGTGGCAGTGCTGCATCCCTTGGTGCTGCACAGAGGGGCAGAAGCTCTGTAGGACTGGCCTGTCCCTGTTCTTGGGGCAGGAGGCAGCAAGTCCTGTGGCACAGGCAGCACTATTTGGGACCAGGCATCTGGAGCTGATGCTTCTCTGCAAAAGGGAACGAGCTGCTCTAAGTAGTTCTGCACAAAACAACCAAAACATCTGTGCCTCTAATTCCCCCTGCAGCAGCTCCAGCGCCCTGATCCCAGGCGCTGCCTGGCAGGCAGCACAGCTCTCCTGCAGCCAGCCAAAGCACCAGCTGCTGCTGGATGTGCTCAGGACACCTTTTCTGAGCAGCCTGGCTGCTGTGCCAGCCGCTGCTGGCTCTGTGGGGCTCAGCAGTGGCCGGACAGGCGGTGTCCACTGTCACACAGGTCACCTTCGCCGTGACCCGGCCAGCACACGCAGCTCCCATTGCAACACAGCCCGCCTCGCTCACTGGCTGCTTTTATTCGTCTTCCTCAAAGGCTTAAATAAACAAGAAACAGGTTAAAAACCAAATCTTGGCCCTGGCCCCTTCCTGAGCTGGCTGTTCCATGATGGCTTCCGGCCCTGTGCACCAGCTTCCCCCTGCACAGGGAAGCGGCGCCGTCCTGCAGTTGCCTCGGGTGGGAAATAAGGCCACGTACCTGCCTTTGATATCGGTGCCAGGCACTGCAGCAGCGCTCTCCACACCACCCTGGGGCTTTCCACATCGAGTGGGAGCTCGAGTGTGCTGCAGGGAGCTGGGAGAGGTTTGCCTTCCCGGGGCCATGGCACAAGGACACGGGGACAGTCCCTGCCAGCTGGGTGCCAGCTCCACGTGAGGGGGGCATTTCCAGAAGGCAAACCTTGCACACGTCTCCAAAGCCTTTTTGGACGGGAAGAGGAATTTTATTCCGCTTGCAGTCTGTTGTGAACATGAAAACAATCTTGGAGGAGCCCATCAAACCATTGTGCCCTCAGGAGCCGTGGTACAAATTGCCCTGCAGTGAAGCTGCTCCATCCATTTTGCTGAGGGGACATTGGGAGCTCATTGCAATGACCCCCCTGCCCAAGGGCACTGCATGACAGCTGGGCAAGGCTCCCAGGGCTTTCGAAACACTTCACGTGCACAAATTGCCTCACAGCACCTTTGCCATGGATGTTTTCTATTCTTGCCATTCAGAACTTCCAGAAACAGATAAAAAGATGCCAAGGTACACAATGGGACTCCGTGCCAGCTACCTTGCATTTCTTCCTGCCCCAAGCTCCCTACTTTCTTGACAAGGCCCAAATGATTTTCCTCACGGAGCATTTGAGGTCTGGTTTTCTGTGTGTGTTAAAGAGCTTTATGTCCATCACATTGCTGCTGAAACATGCCACTATCTAGCACTGGCAATATGTTCCTGACTAGGGCTTTAGAGTTTTATAGATAAGTTATGTGGCATTTTCCATTTAAATTAAAATAGATCAAGCTAAACTCCAAGGAAGCTGATAGCTGCACTTTCATTTTATTTCATTCTATTTTCTCTTTATGACCCATGTTACGCTAATAATCAAAACTTTGATTACAGGTCCCTAAGGCACCATGTTGCACACAGGCCAGGCTGGAAACTGCCTCCAGCTTCCTATTGCCAGGGTTCCAGCTGCCAGACAGTGGCAAAAGAAAGGTGATTGATATCAGTGTGACATCTTGGGGTCTTTTTCCTCCCTTCACGGAGAAAGTCTCTGCTTCTTGTCTCATCTAGCCTGAATTCTCCAGGCATGAAGATACAAATCTGAAATTTGCCTGATTCTGGCCTCCACTGCTGGTGCCAGTGGGGATCTTGAACTGCCAGAGTGGACTTTGCCAAAGAGCTGTATCCAAGTGCTTTGAAGGGACTTTTGCAGTGGACAGCTCCAGAAAGGAGGCTAAAAAACCCCAGATGTTGAGGGTAGTGCTCCTGAGAGGGGATAGAGTGGCCTCACAGGAGATGGAGACATAAAGAAGACACAGTGTCCTGCTGCAGGCACTTGCCAGCACCCAGCTGCTGTCCCCCTTCTGCAGAGCTTCGAGAAACTCCTCTAAATTGTTTTGGCTACACCCAAAAAAAGTGTTTAAAATGAAGAATGTAACAGGAATGATAATGCTAATCTGAAAAATGAGAAGGTAATAAAAACCTCTAAGCTTTCTTGTCACCCTCAGGTTTGTGGGGCTGAGGAATCAGAGAATCATAGAATGGCCTGGGTTGGAAGGGACCTTAAAAATCATCTAATTCCAATCTCCTTGCCATAGATGGTTATGAATGGGAATGTGATAGTGGTCCTGCTTGCCTGACTCTGCCCAGCTGAGCTCCCACACCTCAGCTCAGCTCCAAGGGCAGCTGCAGGTGTTTGTACCTCACAGTGCCTCTGATCTTCAGGAAAAAACTCTGCTGGTCAAGGTCTTATTGCCTTGCTAAAGACTTCATACACTGGGGGTTTTAAAGAGTGGTTTGTACCATACAGGAAATCCCACAAGTGAGACCTCCTTGCAAAGGCCTGGACCCTGTGCCAAGATCCGCAGGCTGAATTTTGGCCACGGCTGTTTTAGAAAAGTCACAGAGGAAAAGTTCAAAGGAAGTATTGAAATGGATGCATGGCTTCTCCTCACAGCAGAGCAGATTTGTGGGGACATTGCTCCGAGTGAGAGGGTGGGCTGAGCATCACCCACTGCTTTGCCTGGCTTGGATGTCACACCTCACCTGCTCACTTCCATGAGTCCTGCACTCCTCCAGCCTATAGCTTCCTCCTCACACCTTGTTAGGACAGCAAAGGAAGCAAATAAAACAGAACACTGACCTTTTCATACCACAGACGTTTCTCAGCTTTGACATAAATTCCTGAGCTGTAACAGGCACATGCTGAAGCCTTGGGTTTGGTGATTTAATGCCTTTCCCTTTGCCAAGGCCACCAGCAGGCACGGCAGGTTTGTGCTTGGCTTCTGGGATGCAAAGCATTTTTATGCAAAGGGGATTCAGACCATCATGGCTGTGGGGTGTGTGCACATGTGTGTGTGTGGGGGGACGATGGAACAGCAACCTCAGCAATGCCTGGCTGTGGACAGGGGTCCCTGGTGCTCCTGGGCTGCCAAGCCATGGAGGCAGCGGGTGCCAGCACATCCCACAGGTGAGCCATGTGGGTGGCACTGTCCCCATCCCCTGGCGCACCCCGGGCTCCGCTTCCAGCACCCTGCATCCCTCCCCAGCAGGGTGAGTGTCCCTGCTGCTCCTGAGATAAAAGCACTGCACCTGGGGAAGAGCCAGGGTCACTGCCAGCCTGGCTGTCCCTGCCATCAACGTGGGAGAGCGGGACCCAGCGTGGGCTGGGTGGGCAGGGGCTCATTGTCAGGATGTGCCTCGGGCAGGCGCCTCTGCCCAGCCCTGCTTTCTGACCGCACAAAGAAAACATTTGCCCAGACACAGCCCGGCCCCTTGCCACGTTGAAAGCCTGGCTGGCGGCAGCTGGAAGGGGTCATGCAATGCTTCCCCAGCAGGACACAGAGCCCAGGACTGGGAGATGAGTTCAACGAGGCTGGCTTTTAGAGCTTTCCTGAAATCCGCCCTCATGAAAGCCAGCTGTCTGGAAACCTGCTCACCGAGGGGAGGAGAGTCTCCCTGTGAAGAAGGGAGGCTTGCCAGGCCTGCCACCACTGCTGCTCACACACAGGCAGTGCTCCTGCCCCAGCTGCAGCAGCCTGGTAAAGCCCTAAAGAGGTGAATAACATTGCAAGCAAGAGACGCTGCAAGAGCTGCAGAGCCCCACACACCTTGGGGTAGCACTGCCAGCACAGGGGACCATGCTGCCATCTGGTCTGGGAGCAAAGGGCAGGCTGAAAAGAGCAGGGAATTCAGGCACAATGGTTGAGGGGCTATTTCCCAGCTGGTACAAGGTCCAGAGGTATCCTGGATACGTCCTGACAAGCTAGGATGGGTCTAAGGGCTGGCTTATTCTTCCCTCTGGGACAGTGGGTTTAAGTGATCACCACACATGCCTGTCCCTTCTCCTGAGTGTCTGTGCTGAGCTCTGTGCTGTCCTGCTTGAGGTCTGGGGCTGGACTGCAGTTGATGCTTATGCCTATGGAATACTTCTCTTTCCAGTCCAGTGCTGTTTATACAATGCAGAGGATTTCTTGCTTGCACATTCCAGGTAGATCTGGGGTGGTGGCTGAAGCAGACAGGCACCAGCAGATCCCCTGATTTCTCCTCCTGTCCTTCTAGCTAAAAAGCTCAGCCCTTCCCAACCAGAACCCAGGAGGACTCATATAACAGAAGTTGGGCTCTTTGCTCAGAGCCAGGCTGCTCCAAGTAGCATCTGTACCCCAAAAACACACACTAGGCTTCTCCTCTGACTTCTCTCACATCTTCTCAGCACTCACCTGTCTGCAGCCAAGTGTCTGGAATGGGGTGGTTTCTGTTTTACAGAGGAGTGAGACTGTCCTGCCTATCTTGCACACCTGGATTTAGAAGGACTTGGCTTCCCTCCCACACCTGACCTCTCAGCCTCCTCCTTTATTCTGAAGGAGCTCAAAATGACAAGGCTCTAATAAACCCACCATCCTGTGAATGAGGGAAAATAATTTAAGAAGTGATGAATGACACATTCTTATTTACTGTAATTACACAGTGTGCTTCAGGAAGGTATTTTCCTATTGCTAATCCAAAACATTTGCACTCCCCTTTCTCGTAGTTTTCTGCTCCTTGATTTCCTTCCAGGCAGCCTCTCCCAGAGTGCTCTCAAGGTTCATTTAGTGCAAATCTCTGCCCCTTTGGAGCTAGCAGGGAGGAAGGGGATCTGTGCTTCAATTTCTCCAGCCTCAGCTTTCCACAGCTACATTTGTAGTGAAGGAAGGACAGGGGAAGAGAAATCCTGAAGTTTTGTTTGCACAGTTTATTGTTTTCCTACTACATTTTCTAATGGTCCTTGTGACAGCCTGGGTCCCCACTACAGTATGTAACCACCATAAATACCCAGGTATGTGCCATATGGCCTTATACAGCAAATCCTACAGTGTTGCTCTAGATTTATTCTTTTAAAGACGTTCACACTGTTTCTTCTAAGACTCTAAAGTATCCCAGATTTCCACTTGATATAAAAAAAAAAAAAAAGGGAAAAAAAAAAGGGAACATGTGCTTCTATGCATGACCCAAAACTCTTTCTTCTTCTCCCATAAAAGTCCATAAAAGGCATGCAGAAGGCCTTAGGTTTTCATCAAAATGGTGGGGAAGTGCTTTGCTTTTTCTGGGTCCTCCCAAAGGACTGGAATATGCTGGGTGTTACCACTTGAGGCAGTTCTGAGGAGCAAGCCACTTGACTGGAAAAGTCTGGGAAAAAAAAACCAACAATCACACCAACCCTTCAGGCTGTGGTCACATGGAGCTGTTTTAGGGATCCCAACCACCCCACAGATCTGCTGAAAAGTTCTGGACTCAGAGTTTCTCCCTCGAGCTTTGTGCAATCCTCCCATACCTCCCTCCTAGGACTTGGAGGGAGAGGATGTCTTTCACTTGGACATCTGGCACTGGTGTCCTAACAGACAAGCTCCAGGGCTTTTTGTGAAATAGTCTGCAGCCTTTAGAATCTGCTTCAGACAGAAACCAAGGACACCAGGCAATGCAGCCCATTAATGGAATGAGTCTGTCAGATACTGTTTCATGGGGTGTCTCTGTGTTTCTGTGGACTGTTATTTGCAATAGGGACATTCATCTCCTGCATGCATTTTCTCCATCCTTCTTAACCAGTGTAGGACCTTTTCCCTTAGCTTAGCTAAGGCTTTTTGGATATGTACAGAAACACAGCATGGTTTAAAATATTTGCCAGCTTTTAAAATAATAATCTCAGACCTTCTTGCTCCAGACATCACCTAACAATGTGCTCTGTACGTTGTTTCCATGCACTAGAACTTTTATGCCTTATTTGACCTTCCACTCCAGACTTTTCCACGATGACCAGAAAGCTTTTCCCTTGGCATCCAACACTCCATTTTGCTCCAAATGTATGTATATTGTGCTCTAGGACAGCAGAGTTTCCCAGCTCATTTTCTAGTTGTATCCCACAGGGATTCTTTCTGTGATGAACCTTCAAGTACCCACATTTCTCCTCTGGCACTTCCCTTCCTTGTTTCTCCTAAGTGAACTGGAAGTATTTCCACATCTACAAGTGGTTTAAGAGGAAACAAGCATCTCATCTCTCCATTCATCCCTCTGAAGAATCAACTCTTTATGATGCTGCTGCACTGCATCCCAAAGGTTCTGCCTGGATTAGGCATCCCTGCTACTCCAATTATGACCAGAGGTGTAGTTAATTGTGCAGCTGCAAAATTGCCATCGTCCTAAAGACTTGGGCAAATTGCATTTGGGAATCCCACAGAATGAGCTAGTGCAGGGATTCATGGCCTACACCCCTGTACAAATCAGTACACTGATTACACTGTTCCTTCTGTGCAAACACCAGCACAGCTCATCAGTAAATTTAACCACTGGCAAGAATTGCACAGGTGGAAACTGCTAAATCTCATTCTGCTGGCCACTGGAACGCTCTCCCTCTGTCACTGTGCCCAAGCAAGGTTTTGCAATGTTAGCACATCTAGAAACAACACATCTCCTTCTGTAACAGGAGCAGAGTCCTGTGGCCCTGCAGCTCCGGGGAGCGGGCCAGCTCCGGGCAGTCTCGCTTTTGCTTTTTTCAGTGGAAATTCCCCATCACCAGTTTGTGCAGCAGGCTGAAGTTACCTGCTCTTGGAGCAACTCCCTTCCCTTTGGGACCAGTTACAGACTGTCAGCCTTGAACTTATCACGGGCCATGCTGTCCATGCACCTAGCAGTTGTTCAAAGGTCTCGGCGTGTACCCATAAATAGCCTAAGCATTACAGACCTCTTGGAAGGTTGAGGCCGTCCAAGGCCTCTTGTTGGCATTGTGTGCCCAACCTTCCCCACCTCTTCACCCAGCCTCTCCAGTGCAGCTGGGGCTTTACATAAGCCCCCAACCATCACTAAAAAACCAGGTCAGGCTTTGCCGAAAAAGCAATTTTCCCATCTTTCTCTTTCTTTGTCTTTTCTGCCTGTTGATATACAGCTTTCAGATCTTTTGTGGCCAAACTGATTCCATCTTCCAAGGGGCCTGCATGCTCAAACAGATCTTCTTTCCAGGGACTCCAGAGGGGGAACTTAAGGAGAAGGTTGCTTTACTTGTTCCTGGTTGATGTTCCTGAAAAGCATACAGCTGACAGATGGAGATCCTTTCTGTATCACATTCCCAGGATCTGACTGACCTCTTGGGGAAGAGCCTTTGAAGGTCCCAAGATTCCAGGCAGGCTTCAGACTCTCCCATCTGTCAGGGCTGGCAGTGACCTCAGAGTGGAGCCATCTTTATTTTTTACTGTCCCCGAAGGCAGGACAGGCTCTCAGCTACCTGCAAACAATTAGCTGCACTGGAAACAAACCTTTAAAGGGCATTTCCAAACTTATGGGGTAAAGCACAGTTCTTGGAGTTTATAAGGACATCACCATGCCTCACTTATTGCTCCAGTACATTGTTTCTGACTTTCCTAGGTTTGGAAGTGTCTGCATTCTCCTGTCACCACTATCCACTACAAGCTGATTAGCTCGGTCACCATTAGCCCACAGACAGGTTTGGGAGACTGGCCCAGCTCACCCATTACCCATTATTATGGGTATCACCCATTACCCATTATTATGGGTATCACCCATTTCACATGGCCTAAGATGGGCCAAAGTATACCAGACTGTGACCAGCATCCCCTTGGTAAGGTTTTTGCACCAGTCCTTCACAAAAATGTGGTCCTGACTCTGTCCCCCAGCTGGATCTCCCCCCATTTCCTCATTTTGCAACTCTGCAAAGTATTTGCTACACGTTGTGTCTTGTCTTGGCCCACCACCTTCCCACACTCAGGTTATTTTATTTCTGCTTCTGAGCTCAGCTCTGTTTTTGCATGGCCCCTGTCTCTCTTGCTTTACATAACTTGGGTGTGTGTGGTACTCTCTGAGGTGGAAGTTCTCTTTTCTTGTCCCCACGAGCCGCAGAGCTGAGCTGACAGGACTCACCACCTTCTCACTGCTCCCTGCTTCCTGGCCCAGTGCTCTGCTGCAGCCCATGACTGGCACATTAAAGCCTTGGCACATTCCTCAGCCTCTTAGGGCATCTTTGGCTTCCCATTAAACACAGAGATATCGTTCCTGGCTCACGAAGTTTCTGCAGGCCACCAGGACCTGGGAGACCTGTGCAGAGAGCTTGCATTATGTCCATGCTCTGTTTATCTGCTCCTCCTGAAGCATCTCCTCCTGGACTCCAGGACTACAGGATCTTTTCTCTGACACAGCTCAGGTTTTTATGTGCTTGCATTTCCCTTTTTCCCTGATCTCAGTCTGGTCATCCCCTTACTAAAAAATCTATTGATAGGTCAATGGCCAATTTCTCCTTGTTGAATACCTTGTTATTCAACCAAAATAATCCAGATCCTTCAGCTGAATTCTCTTTGTCCCTCACTTTGTGGCACACAGCTGAGCAGCTCTCTCTAAATTTGATGGTTGATTCTAGTCATACAGCCAGACTAGATAATTTAATCTCTTTTCCTGATGGCAAGAGCTCACTGACATAAGAGCTGACCCCATCAAATTGGCTCCTAGGCCTCCCATTTCAGAGCCATTCCCTCATGCCATGGTTATGGACGGAGCTGAACAAATCTCCCACGTGTATTTTCCTCAAACACCATGGCTTTTGCACTGATTCAACTGAGACAGTCTGATTCCTTCCTCCTGGAGACTGGAAATGCTGGTGGATATTGGTGGTGGGCTGTGTGCTGGCCAGCTCTTGTCTGCAGCAGGAGGCTGTGTTTTCCTGCAGTAACCTGCAAGCCTTTTATTTCCTTTTCTCACAGATTTTCTTAATTTCTTAACTCTTTGCTGTGGTTCATCTTGGCTTATAAAATGGCCAAAGTTTTTGTTGTGCCTCTTATTTTCTGGAAAACATTATTTTGCATGATAGTCACGCTGCTGATCACCTCTTTAAACTGGGAATCTTCCAGAAGAATTTTGCACTCTCTCTGGACACTGAAGTCTTTTATCCTGTCTGCAGGTGACCTCTTATAAAACTCTTAGAAGTTTCCAGATGTTGCTTGAACTCCTTTTGCAAAGTCTCCAGCTGTCTTGGCTCATGCTTTGAGTCTTTGGTAATTTTCAATTTCCGTTCCCACTTGGTTCCAGAGGAATCCCAGAATTAGGACTTCTCCTAGAAGCTGAGTCTCACCCTGGACATTCTTTACATAATTTGAAGATCTGCAGGTTGTTCCAGAGAGGATGAAGTTGGCAAAGAAATGCTCCAGAAATGCTCCAGGTGTTCCACAAGGAGGTTGCTCCAGAAATGCTCACCCACTCTGCTCCCCACCCTGTCTGTTAGTTACAGAAGCCATGCAAAGCCCTGCTTTCCTGCCCATGGGAGGAATCACCTGCAGGGAACT
The DNA here is from genome assembly GCA_037013685.1 of Acridotheres tristis. Lineage (NCBI taxonomy): Eukaryota > Metazoa > Chordata > Aves > Passeriformes > Sturnidae > Acridotheres > Acridotheres tristis. The sequence continues at coordinate 65,617,306 of CM072885.1, forward strand.
GTTTTTTCTTTCAGAGTTCAAGCTTCCTTTGAATCAGCACTCCCCCAAAAGGTCTCCACATACTTTATTTCAGGGTTAAGCTCCTTCTTTTACTTGGGTTGTTTTCTTGATGCATTTTCAAGGACCAGTCCAGTGAGGAGGAGAGGAATTTCATGCTGAAACGGCTTGTTTCTCTCCACTGACTAACAAGAGAGCCTGCAGCTCTGCCTTAGATGTCCAGCACGGATGACTGGCTTGGGGCAACCGATATGTGCTTGATGAGCAACTTTCCCTTGCAGTCTGTTCCCTTCACGAGGGAACTGCTCTCTAGTCCAGGTTTACCCGAGGTAATGTCCCAGGAGAGATTTAGGTTGGGTATTAGGAAAAAGTTCTTCCCCCAGAGGGTGGTTGAGCACTGGAACAGGGAAGTGACCACGGCCTCGAGACTCACAGAGCTCAAGAAGCACTTGGACAACGCCCTCAGGCACTTGGTAGGATTGTCCTTTGCAGGGTCTGGAGCTGGACTCCGGGATCCTTGTGGGTCCCTTCCAACTCAGAAAATTCAATGACTCCATGAACAAATGTAAAGATTTGCTTTCCTCACCGGCAGCAGATTCTTCCACCCCCCTCTGTAGCAGTCCACAAGCCTCTCCTTCTGACCCCCCACCCCTATAACCTATAGGCATGTGGCACATGTATGTTGTTTATTTTTGTCCCCGGTTTAGCTTCACGGACAGCTTGGAAATGCCATCAAGTTAACAGGGAGAGAGCTATACAAGCCCGCAGTGCCGCTTGCTGCTTGCCAAGCAGGAGCCTCAAACACCTCATCAGAGCCTTCGCTGCTCCTAATACCTCATTCGCACTTTACAGACGGGCAGTGCGGTTCGGCAGCCCCCCCGCACACAAAAATCACGAGTTAGCCTCCTGGCCAGATTACCTGCAAAGCACGGTCGTTAGACGGGGATGATGTGAGGTTCCCGTCTGTTTTTGGCAGGCGGGGGCGTGTTTGGTGTTTACTGGGGTAATTCCCCCGCCTCTCCCAGCCGCCCGATTCTGCGGGAGCCCGGATTTGGAGGTCACGCACCTCCAGGAGCCGGAGCCCGCGGAAGGGAAGAAGTAAAACTGAACCAAATGAAAAGCAAGCGATCAGCGCTGGCGGCGCGGATAAACACATCGCTATGGATCGCCTCAGCTGACACTTCCCGCCTGTGATTCCCGCCGGGAATACCGGAGAGAAGCCCGGCTGTGAGAGGGGATGGCAGTGTCGGGGGTGGCCGGTCCCCCCTCCCCGCACGTGGGGCCGGGGCCGCTGCGCTCCCCGCACACGCCGCACACCCCGCACGTTGCAGGGCCACACATGCGGCGCCGGCGTGCAGGCACGGCGCACACGCGGGGACACGCGGGGACACACACACGCAGGGACACACACGCACGCACAGACGGCGCCTTTGCCCGGGGCACGGGAAAGAAGAGCATCCCCTTCCCTCGGGCACCGGCACCCCATCCTTCCGCTGGCTGGAGGGTCCTGGCGGGCTGCCCGGCGAGGGGCGGGGGGCGCGGGGCTGGAGGGACGCGGTCCTCGGTAGCCCGAGCCGAGGGTGCCCGGTGCCGCCCGGTGCCGCCCCCTGCTAGCGAGGGGCGGCGGGGCAGGGCCGCCCGGTGCAGCCCGGCGGCAGTGATGTGGCAGCAGGTCGGGTCACGTTGCCGGCCCTGTGCTCGTACCAGTGTGAGACGGGATTAGGGAGGCGGCTGTCGGTGCCGCCGCCGCCGGCGGGGAGCGGGGGCTGCGCGGGCGCGCCCGGCGCGCAGGGACGCAGGCGGGGGGGTTCCCGCCCCGCCCCGTCCCGGGGCTGCTGCGGCCGGTCACGCTGCACCGGTGCAAATCCTCTGCCAATGTCACCCCCCGCGCCCCGCAGGGATGCGGGCTGCCCGAGGGCAGCGTCAACAGCAGATGTGTTTACATTAGAGATAGACATATTTTTATATATGTGTGCCTCTATACGTGAGTCCGTCTGTACAGAGGAGCGCTTCTGCCGCGGTCTGGCGTTGCAGGCAGATCCGGCTCCCGTCCAAAGGTCGGGAGGGAGAGCTGCCGGGAGCAGCGGCGGTCGGGCTGGGGCACCGGGGGACGAGAGCTGCGGCACGGCAGCGCCGGGCCAGGGAGCGCTCCGCGCAGTAACACGAGTGTGCGCCTGTTCGTGCCCACGCATCCTATAGAAATCTATAGAAAACGTATGGCGAACGTGACCCCCTAACGCCCCCGACAAGAGAGAGGCTCGGTTATTACCCCCTTTCCTCCTCTGGACACGTTTTCCACTGACGAGTCTCCTCCCCGGATACAAATTTTTAAAAATATAAAAATACAATAATAAAAGTAAAATTATTTCATAATTATTATAAATTAGAAAAATAATAAAAATAATAAAACCACAGCGAGAGTGTCAACCATCACGGCGGCAACGCTGACGATGACAGCGACAGCGGCGGCAGCAGCAGTGACACGGGGGGAAGCCGCTGTCTCGCAGGGCGGCCCCGGGACCCCCCCCGTCCCCTCCCCGGTCCCGCCCCCGCCCGCGCCGCACGTGAGCCGGGTGCGGGGCTGGCTGGCGGCGCGCGTGCCCCGCGGGCAGGCGCGGCGGCGGCGGCGGCGGCGGCGGGAGCTGCGGGCGTGTGCGCGGGGAGCGCAGCGAAGGCGGGCGGGGGGGAGCGGCAGCGGCGGCGGAGGCACTTGGTGGGGTGGGGGTGGGACGAACCGCCGCACACTTTTGGCCACTGCACGGGAGAGGGGGGACGGAGGCTGCATGTGCGCAGCGTCGCTCGCGGATCTCCCGAGACTGATCTCAGCATCCCGCAGGCTCAGTCAAAAGCAGCGACGAAACATCAGCCGCTGCCAGACATGGATGAAGGAATCTCCCGCTTGCCGGAGAGGCAGCTACTGGAGCATAGGGATTTTATAGGGTAAGGCGCCGGGGCAGTATCTCCGTCTCGTATCTCCACGGCGTTTCGTCTTCTTGAGAAAGTGCTGCGAAGCGCTGGGAGCGGCTCCGGCTCCCCGGCGGGGCGCGGGGCTCGCCGCCTCCCTCCGCTGGCGGACCCGGGCGAGCCCTTGCCCGGCCCTTCGGGCAGAGCGCTCGGTGCCCGTGTGCCCACTCGAGGAGGTCCTAGGCAAGCTGTCGCTACCCTTGCCGATGCTGGATCTTTGTGTTTTTCTCCAGGCTGGACTACCCTGCCCTGTATATGTGCAAACCCAAAAGAGGCGTAAAGAGGGACGAGAGCAAGGTAAGAATAAGTTTTTGGGGCTCTCTTCTCGCTTAACGGCTTAATTGGGGTCCGCTGAATTTTGCAGCGTAGCTTCGCTCCCAAGAGCATCCCCGGGGGGCTGCGCATACAACTTGCCCCCCGAATAGCAAGTGGGTTTACGAGCGAGCTGGCACGGCGGGGAGAGCGGTGCCTTGACGATAATTTGCGCGGCATGTGGTCCGCATGACATTTGTTTTGGTTTTGATCAGCGTTCCGAGGGACTCTGCCTAACACTTGGCTTTTCCGGGTTTTGCTAATTAGGAAACGTACAAACTGCCACATAGACTGATAGAAAAGAAGAGGCGAGACAGGATTAACGAATGCATTGCCCAGCTGAAGGATTTACTGCCCGAGCATCTGAAACTGACGGTAAGGTGCCCAGGAGCGAACATGCCCATGCGCATGCAGGGGCCGGCAGCCTGCCCGCTGCGCAGCTCCCGGGACGCCGGGCTGCCTGCCTGCTGCCCGCCCGCCCTCCTGGCCCTAATGTGCAGACTAATGAGACTCGGGGACCGGTGTCACCGAAATTAACGGAGGCGGCGTTTGGTGGTAGCCAAAACGGGCCGGGAGGTAGCCAAGCCTCCCCCTACCCTTGCCTTTGCAGACGCTAGGACACCTGGAGAAAGCGGTGGTGCTGGAACTGACTTTGAAGCACTTGAAAGCGCTAACAGCCTTAACAGAGCAGCAGCACCAGAAGATTATTGCTTTGCAGAATGGTAAGCGGGGCTCGAGGGGCACCGCCGCTGGGGCGCGCCGGGGGCGGGCAGGGGGAGGCGCGGAGCGGGGTACCCCATGCCGGAGCCATGCCGGGTAAACGCTGTCCCCGCTCGGTCTCCCCCCGCAGGGGAGCGCTCCATGAAGTCTCCGGTGCAGGCCGACCTGGACGCCTTCCACTCGGGCTTTCAGACGTGCGCGAAGGAAGTGCTGCAGTACCTCTCCCGCTTCGAGAGCTGGACCCCCCGCGAGCAGCGATGCGCGCAGCTCCTCGGCCACCTGCACTCCATCTCGTCGCAGTTCCTCCCCGGCCCTCAGCTCCTCTCGCCGCCGCCGGGCCCTCTCAGCAAGGGATCCTCCTCCTCTTCCTCCCCGCCCGCCCCTCCCTGCGCGCCGGGCCACAAGCCGGAGGGCCAGGCTAACTGCGTGCCCGTTATCCAGCGGACTCACGCCGCCGAGCTCAGCGCCGAGACCGACACGGACACGGACAGCGGCTACGGCGGGGAAGGCGAGGCGCGCTCCGAGCGCGGCCCCGCGGCGGCGGCCGGCGGAGCGCTGCCCGCCCTGGCCATCAAGCAGGAGCCGTCGGGGGACGAAGTGCCCCCCGCGCCCAAGCGGCTGAAGCTGGACCGCGGCGGGAGCCCCATGCCCGGCCCGCCGGGGCTGGCGGCGCGGGGCGCCGAGGCGGCGGCGGCGGCGGCAGCGGCGGCCGCGCTGGTCAGACCCGACGCCGCCCTGCTGGGCTCGCTGATGGCCCTGGGGGCGGGCGGCGGCGGGGCTCCCTTCGGACAGCCGGCGGCGGCCCCTTTCTGCCTGCCCTTCTACTTCATCTCCCCCTCGGCCGCCGCCGCCTACATGCAGCCCTTCCTGGATAAAAGCAGCCTGGAGAAGTATCTCTACCCCGCCGCCCCCATCCCGCTCCTCTACCCGGGCATCCCGGCCCAGGCAGCCGCCGCCGCGGCCGCCGCCGCCGCCTCCTTCCCCTGCCTCTCCTCCGTGCTCGGCCCCGCCGAGAAGGCGGCGGCGGCCGCTGCCGGGCTGCCCCCGACGCCCCACCTCCCGCACCCCTTCGCTGCCGCCGCCGAGCCCGGCGAGGAGCCCGAGCCCGCAGCTGCCGAGGAGCCCGGTGCCGAGGGCCCGTGAGACGCCCCGGGGGCTCCCCGCCGCCGCTGCCCTCCCCTCGGACTGAGGGGCCGTCGGGCCGGCACTTGCGCCCCCGGTTTCCTACGGAGGGCAGGGGTCGCCGGGGCCGGCGATCGCCGGGAGCTGCCGGCCGCGGGATGCTGGGCCCGGCCCGGGGGAGTCCCGCTGCCGGGCGGCAGGTCCCGGAGCGGCCCCCGCAGAGGACTGTCGAGGATAAAATTTGCTACTCAGTATTTTTTTAATGTTTGGCTTTATAAATGCATAAATAAGGAAAACAAAACAAAACAAAAAAAAAAAAGAAGAAGAAGGAAGAAAACATAGTAAGGATACTTTTTTTTTCTCTCTCTCTATATAGAGTAATTAAATGTGGCACCTTACTTGGAATGGGTTTATACAGAGTGTCCCTAAGTCCCACTTGGGAGCTTGCACTTGTTGTCCGGGAGACCTGGATGGGTTCAGGGGGAGGGCGGGGAGCGAGGCGAGGGAGGAAGGGCAGAGCCCAGCACCTGTGCTAGCACTTTATGCAGAACCGGAGCGTGGAGGATGCACCCTGAGCCCAAACCTGCAGTGCCTTGAGCACCCGGGGATGCCGCTGGCTCCAGCAAGTTTTGGGTGTGCAAGGGAAGGAGGGTCAGACCCATTACATAACCTTGTGTTTATTTCTTTTTTTTTTTTTTTTTTTTTGGCTAAGGTATACAGGTGTGGCAAGTGCATTTGTTCTCACCCCATCTTTATTTAATTCAGTATGTTCCCGAGAGATTTTTTTCTCCCCCAAACCTTGCTGTATAAAATGAATGTTACTGCACTGAACTACAAAAAAGAAACCCCCTTCTGTCCCCCAAGAAAACACAGAGCAGCTTGTCAGCCTGAACTCATTTTATCCTAAATTCCGAGTGACAGAAACTGGAGGCCATAGGTAAACACCTCGCTGTGCAATCAGAAACGATTAAACCAGTTGGGGTAAGTTTCCCGTATGGGTTCTTCCCTCATCCCATGCTCAAATACTGCGATTTCCCTTTCTGGAGACAAACCAGACGCCAGATAATCACACAGATAAAGCTTTTATAATAAGGCTTAAACCAAGACCTTGCCTAGATATTTTTAGTTTGTTGCCAAGGTAGCACTGTGAGAAATCTCACTTGAATGTTATGTAAGAGGTGAGACACCACAGCCTGGCGAGGAGTGTGTGCGTGTCCGGGGTCCGTCAGTCCGTTTGGTGCATCTGCTGCTGCTGTTGCTACTGTTTGCCTCAAACGCTGTGTTTAAACAACGTTACAAAAAAAAAAAAAAGAAAAAAAAAAGAAAAAAAAAAAAGAAACTTACTAGCCTACAGAGTGGCTGTATGTAAATAGTTGTTAATACATCCAATTAATGATGTCTGACATGCTATTTTTGTAGGGAGAAAAATATGTGTTAATGATATTTTGAGTTAAATATCTTTTGGGAGGATTTGCTGAAGAAGTTGCACTTTTGTTACAATGCTTATGCTTGATACAAGCTTATGCTGTCTTAAATTATTAAAAAAATAAATCCTGTCTGCAAGAAACCAGCTGTTTTACAACAGTTTAGTATGTGATATATTAGAAATCAATCTTTATATTCAGTATTTTCCAGCACTCCATGAATTCTATTATCTAAATATTTCCACACTATTTTGTGATTAAAAAAATTCTTACTAAGGAATAAAAACTTTAATACACAAAATGGGGCTGTCTACTAATTAAAAATGCAATGATAATACATAATAATTGGTGCATTGAGCTTCAAACTGTATGATTGTGTGGCTGATGATGATTTAATTCACATTTTCAATCTGGGTTTGAATTTGCTGGGTTTCCTTTAACTCTCTCTGGAAAACTCTGGTTTAATACGTGCACATTTCACAAAGCAAAGTGTGGAACACACAGGTTTCTTCCTGACATCTACTTTTTTCCCTCTTCTTTTTGCAAAGTACTAATCTTTAAAATTAACACTTGACAGTCCTGGTGCTGCATGGGAGCTCTCTTTGCTCACAAGGAACAAACTTTATGATTTGCCTGACAATCTAATGACGTATTATTCTCTGCAGGAATGAATGATGGGTGTCCCAGCTTGGAAATACTCTATGAAAACTGAATATTTTGTGGTGGGGGGAGAGGAAGAGGAGGAATAGAGCAGTGGAAGCAGGAAGATCATTCCTGGCATGGAAATGCAGCACTCTAAAGGCTTCCACAGACTGAATAGCAGAGCTGTAGATCACCTTTCCTTGCAAAATTTTTTGCAGGGAAATAAAATTAAAGGAACCCCTCAAACAGTATCCAGTGTTTACGTAAGAGAGAGATGAAGGGAACGTTCCGTGCTCCCTCTGCTGGTTCTCCAATACTGGTGATTACACTGACAAGGAATGAAGTTGGAGTGGGATAAAAAGCTCCTAAGACTCGTGCTAACTCTATCAATCCTTTAAAATAGAGGACGAAATATAAATTGGATGAAAAATAACCACTTCTTTTACTCAAGTAGGATTGTTAAGAAATAGGCGTCTTCACATGGAAGCTGTAGTAAATTTAATTCCAATTAGAGATACAAGCGGACTATCTACAAATACCACTGAATACATAGACATAAATAATAAAGAAATAATGGACCAAAGGCTGCTACAGTGCACCACTCTACCTGCCAAAGTAAATTACTAGTTAGGGAAACGGGAAAAAATCTGTGTCTGGCTTCATCTGTCTTTGGATCTGGTTCTGTTCCCTGTGTTGTCACAGGAATGAAAGTGAGCTGGGCTCAACCCTTCCCCTTGGTAACTTTGACCTGCATACTTGAACAGCTTAACACTTGTTAGGCCAGCTTTTAGGCTGGGATGAAGGTGCTCGTGTATTCCAGCTCCTCCTGCCAGCCAGGGAATCGGCCTGACTGAGCACAAAGTCCTTCCTGCCAGATCACCACACCGACACAAAGGGTGGAGCCACAAGCACTTCATAAAAAGCTGTGCCCCTCCTGAAGAGCACAGTTTGAAACCTGAGCATGAGCAAGGCTTTAGGTCTCCTTCAAATTTCCTTCCTTTGGGAATATGAATTGGTTTAGGTTTCACTGGGCTATAAACCTAGATCCTTAGAGGGCTTTATCAGTTTCAGTATTTACCATGTACAGTAACAGGAAGGCTTGGTTTTATTAGCCCTTGAATCAAACGTGCCAAATGATTTCACGCCAAGTTGCAGCATCAGTGAAATCTATTATATTTTATGACATAAAACATAAAGACAAATTATGTGTATTCTGATAATCCCAATGCCTAACAAAAGCAAACATGGGGAAAAAAGGTTTGTAATTGAGGCTGATAACCCACTGCTGCTGGAGGCAAAAGGCAAATGACAGGAGGGACCCTAGTGTCACCCTTAATTATTAAATTCCAGGCTTCCTCAGATCCCTTTGGAGCCTAAATCAATTTGAATATCTTGAATTTTCTTGAGGTTAAAAACAACCACAGAAACACTGGACAAGAGCTTCCCATCTCTAAATATACATTCCCTTATGGAAGTGCTGAGAGTGTAGGGCTGGGTGCTACAATTACTGTTTACACTTGAATCCATATTCTGTTGTCCCGTAAACCACAAGATAAGTGATGCAAGCTTGATTTCTTAAGCAATAAAAGTTGAAAACAGATTTTATAATCCAGTATATTATAGTGGCATGGCAGGCTCCATTAGAGTGTATTAAATAAAGATGGTTGAGACTGTTAAGTCAATGGAAGGCAGTATCATGTACCTCCAACTGAAGGAGAAGGAATTTTTATATTTGGAGGGGTTACAGTGAGCTTGACTATCAGCCTTATTTGAGAAGGGTCTGACCTACCATTAAAGCCGTGTGAGTTCTTTTCTGGAGCACAGTAGGCCTTGGAGTAGGTCCTGAGTTTGTGTTTTGGACCTTGCTTGTTTAATTTTCACTTTAGTCGGGGCAGAGTGAGTATCTGACATCCAGCAAGCCTGGGAACTGTATGCAAGGTGTGTTTCAGCACCTCTAAATTCCTAAATGCAGCCTGCCCTGTAACCTGGGTCTTGCAAGGCATTTCCTTTTCCCTTCAAACCTCAGCTCCTGGAATCATGTGATCCCTGCCTTCTTTGAGAAGTTTCCTGCCTTCTAGCTGCAGAAATTAACTCGGAGAAAGAAAGTAACAAAACCACCGAATTTCCTCTCTGAGAAAAAAAAAAAAAAAAAAGCGTTGGATTTTTTAAAGCCAGTTTGACTCGGGAAAGTCTGGATGTCTGTCTCCTGCAGGCTCGGAGCAGCTCGCTGGGAAGCAGCAGAGAGAAGCCGGTGGCTCACCTGCTGCCAGCAGCAGCTGCGTGAGCCCCGGACACGTGTGGGCTGGATGTGAGCACACAAGGGCGAGCTGCTCCGCTCGCTGCATCCTTCCCGTGGCTCCAGCACTCCAGCCTGCAGGGCTGTCAATCTGTCACAAGCACTAAATTCACGGCAGCCTCGATGAGGGCGCTGCCGCGGGCTGCAGGAGCTGCCCTGCCTGGGACAGGCTGTTCTGCCTCGCTGAACTCACGGGGCACCCAGTGGCAGCGCACCTGCTGCTGCTGCTGCAAACATTCCCCTCCCTGCGTGGCCATCCCAGAGGATGCAGGCGATGTCTGGGACAGGAGAGAAGATATTCCCTTATGTTTCAGCAAGCAGGGACTTTGATCCCAGGCAGCTCTACTGGGTCATAGGGACCGAGGAGAGTTGTTTCTCCCGCCTCCATAAAGCCCTTTTGGTTGCTCGTTCGGGTTTTTTACTTTGCTTTTTGCTACATGTTTTTTAAGCATGCGACCAAGGCGCCCCTCATAACTAAGTAATTTCTAGGGAATAACCTCAGGAAAAGAGCCATGTAAATATGGCACCTTCTTCCTCAACAGAAAATTGTCTCCCCAGTATGTTTGGATTAATACCCACATCACAGAGCCAGATGAGCTGACAGATGCTGAAATGAATTCTATTCTCACCATACAAGGTTGCCAAGGCTCCAGCCCTTCTGTGGGTGGCAGGCAGGCCCACAGCCTTCCTTACATATGATGTTGTTTGCAAAAGAACCCATCTAGGTGGGAGCAGCAGCCCCTCTGCATGGGCCAAATAATTATATACTTGATTGCAATGCACTGCATTGGCTTCAAGTTTGGAGCCTGTGAGTAGCAACCCCGATCAGCACTTCTGTAGTATGGAGATCACAGCTTCCAGCAAAGCTCCTAAGGCTGGGCCCTAGGTTCCAGCTGCAAGACCTGGAATATAAGTATCTCCATTAGAAACAGTCATAAACCACAAAGTGCAGACTCTGTAGCAACGAGGCAGCCCAAACTGCAGGGGAAAAAAGCTTCTCTTCACAGAATCCCAGCATGGGTCAGGCTGGAAGGGACCACAGTGGGTCATCTGGTCCCACCTCCCTGCTCCAGCATCCCAGAGCACAGGGCACGGGATTGTGTCCAGATGGTTCTGGAATCTCTCCAGTGAGGGAGACTCCACACCCTTTATTGGCAGCAAGGTATCCAGAACTGTTTGCAGGACTAGCAGTAGGAGAAACTGAGTGTGTCCTTTTAACATATAAGTTTAACTCTTTTGTTCTGCACGGGACTGAGAGTTTAGAAAAGAACTAAAGAAGAAAAATCTTTTTAAGCTTTGATTTAAAGGAAAGGGCACCAATCTTAAGCTGCACTGGGGGAGGTTTAGGCTGGACATGAGGGAAAATTTTTTCACTGAACGAATGATCAGACATTGGAACGGGCTGCCCAGGGAGATGGAGTCACTGTTCCTGCAGATTATAAAGGAAAGACTGGATGTGGCACTGTGCCATGGTCTGCTTGACACGGTGATATTCGGTCACAGGACGGACTCGATGATCGCAGAGGACTTTTCCAACCTAAACGCTTCTGTGATGCTGTGAAAAGAGAAGGTCTGTCCCACTTGTGCACGCTGGGCTTGTCCGGAGGGCAGGAGCGCTCGGGCAGTACCTGAGCACCCACCAGTGCGGACAGCAGTCCCGGGAGGCACCGCAGGGGGCCAAGGGGCCGCTTCGCGCTGACTTTGCCACAGAGTCCCCGGCAGCCCTGGCGGTTCCCGGGCGATCCCGCCCCGCTCCGTGCCGCTGTCCTTCCCCCGCCCCGCCCGGCGCTGCCCGGCTCCCGCCTCGGTCCGAAGTGCGCGCCCGCCCCTCAGGCCGCCGCCGCCATCACGCGCGCGCCCGCGTGACCGCCGCGCACGCTGCCCGGCACGTGCGCGCGGGGCCGCGCCCGCCGCGGGGGAGGGCAGGAGGGGGAGTGGGCGGGGCCAGGGGGCGGCTGCCATTGGCCAGCGCGCGGCCCGCGCTCCGCCTCCCCTCACGCGGCCCTGCCTCCCCTCAGGAATGGCCGCCACTGGGGCCGGCAGCGCCGGCGGGGCTGGGACTTCTCTGTCACTATGACAGGGTCAATTAGGCTGGAAAAGTCCTTTGTGATCGTCGAGTCAACCTTTGGCCGAACAACACCGCGTCAACCGGACCATGGCACTCAGTGTCACGTCCAGCCTCTCCTAAAACACCTCCAGCGACGGTGATTTCACCGCCTGCCTGGGCAGCCCATTCCAATGTATCATCACCCTTTCTGTGAACAAATTCTTCCTTAATCTGCACTGTTGCGGTTTCACCTTGATTATTATGTACAGTTTTGGTCATTGCATGTAGGAAAGAGATTGAGCTGCTAGAGAGTGTCCAAAGGAGGGATATGGAGACGGTGAAGGGCCTGCAGGTGAGGCCGCACAAGGAGCAGCTGAGGACACTTGATCTGTTCAGCTGGAGAAGAGCAGAGTGAGGTCAGAGCTCACAGCAGTTCAGCAGCTTTTCCCCACACTCACAGGGAACAATTTCTTCCGAATACCCAATCTAAACCTCCTGTCAGTGTGAAGCCATTCCCCCTTGTCCTGTCACTCCAGGCCCTGTAAATAATCTCCCTCTATCTTTCCTGTAGCCTCTTGTAGGTCCCTTTATTCCAAAACAGTTGGTGGTGGCACCTGCTGGACAGAACAGCAAGATCAAAAGATAACACAGCCACCTGAGAGGAGAAACTGAGGCTCCAGCCCTGATATGCTGCATGTTAATGCGTTTTATGTTGTAAACTCACTGGAATAAAAGCAGATCTTCACGGGATCAGGGCTAGGAGCTGGCACTGTGGTTTCCTCTTCCCCAAGTGCAGATTCTAATCAAACAGGCTAAAGCTTTTTCTCAGTAAGTAACTGCTTGATAATTCTGTGCAAAGTAGGGCAAGATCCACCAGAGGAACAGGGCACACATCTCTGAGAGCAGCTTTTGGCACAGGGAGCAGGAGATGCAGAGGTGAACCTCCTGGGAGGAAGAATATTCAATCCTAATCACCTACTGAGAGATAAATACTCTAGGTCCTGAACCATGACTCAAAGGCAGGGCTGCTCCTCTTCCAGCGTTTTGTGTGAGGAGTGGTGCCCTCTGTTGTTCCAGGGAGAAGCTGCTCGGAGTTAGGGAATTGAAACCACGAATGTAAGGTGGGTTTGTTTTTTCCTGTGCTGTAAACTCCAGATGCTCTGGTTTGGACACAGGGTCTGTCATGCAGAATGCACTACCATCAGGGCTTCATTTTCCAGAGTAAAGTCAAAAATTAAATGTGTAGAGGCAAATGGACCAACATGACTAGGAAAAAAATGCTTAAACATTAGAAAAGTGTGTAGAATAAGCAAGAATTCCTTAATAGCTGCTACAAAGATAATTGAAGGGTATGGAAATGTGTCTGGACAAGGGTCAGAGTTAAGGCTGTGTCCTCTCTGACATCTGTTCTCTGACAGAGAAGGAGCTACCTTTGCTTATCAAGCTGCCATCATTAGATAATGTTCTTGGGCACTCCTAGACTGTCTGCAAAGGAAAATGTGTTTGTGTGAACCCGGCCTGCACAAGTTCCTGCTCCTTGGCACAGCAGAGTCGTGTTTGGAGTGCAGTTTGCTCTGCAGAGTGCAGAAACAAGAACATTAAGATACATCCATATCTGCAAAAGGTGAAGTGGCTTTGAAAAATGCCTAACTGGTCACGGGGATAATTCTGGTGTTGTAAACGATGAGGTAAGTACAGTTATTTAAAACGACCTTTGAGAGCAATCTGTGTGCCATGTCCCAGGAGCCAGCCGTGGGAAGCACGCTCCCATCAGTGTCCTGCCAGGCCCAGAAGGCATTTCCAGGACTCCAGCTGTTTGCTATGATTGCTGAACATGCAGAGTCTGCAATACCTGCTTTTAAAAGTACACAGTAACATCACGGGCTTGCTTGAGTTTAATAACTGCAGGGCAGTGCATTCCTAGGAGTAGAGGGCAATTCAGCTGCCTGGCAGAGCCAGTGGGAAGGTTCTGCATGTCCCAGAGTTTTGTTTTCACAGAGATCACCACGTGTACCTTCAGGAACAAAGCTGCCTGGGCTGGGGCAGCACTGTGGTAGTTTAGAGCTACCCTAGCACTTTCCCTAGTGGGTACAGTCACATCAGAGAATCACAGAATGGCCTGGGTTGGAAATCATCCAGTCCCAACCCCTCTGCCATGGGCAGGGACACCTTCACTATCCCAGGTTGCTCAGAGCCCCATCCAGCCTGGCCTTGGACACTGCCAGGGATGGGAGCAGGAATGGGGCAGCCACAGCTTCTCTGAGCAACCTGTGCCAGGGCCTCACCATCCTCACAGGGAACAATTTCTTCCTCATATCCAATCTAAACCTCCCTTCTGTCACTTTGAAGCCATTCCCCTTTGTCCTGTCACTCCAGCCCCTGTCAAGAGTCTCCCTCCATCTTTCCTGTGGGCTCCCTTGAGGCACTGGAAGGCCACAATGAGATCAAACCAGCTTTATTTGTACAAGCCTGTGAAGAGGGATCTCCTCCTTTCTCCACACAGCACTGCCTTTGGGATGCAAGCCTGACTCCTTGACTGAAGGCACCTCCACAGCACAGGAGAGTCTTGTGAGCTTCTGGCTGACAAGAGAAGCAATAATATAATAATAACGAGGCAGAGTTACCTGAAGAGAAAACCACAACAGAATTGAATCATGCAAGGAGCTGAACTCCTGCATATGCTGAAACCAGCGTGCTAAAATCAACCATAAATGAAGACAATGATTTTGTAAAGTTTTAAGTTTGAAACAGATTAATCAATTAGATCTCAAAGGTAAAATTTTTATTGGTCAAACCTAGTGCAAGACTTGCTAAAGGAGAAAGTCTCACCTCGTCTGAAGTGCTCTCATTATTCAGTTTAGAAGGGATATAAATTCACTGCTCTCAGGAAGAGGTTTAACCTCTGACTGAAGGGTTAGGGAATGCTTCCTCTGCAAGTAGGTTATTTTGGTAATGCCACACCAAGGGTGGTTTACTAGTGAGCTGCATGTGCCCAGTCAGCTCCTTCTAGAGAGCTGGAGGCACAATGTTAGGCCAGGTGGCCCTCAGCTTGACTGAACCATTGTGGGACAACTCTGTGTTGGTCAGAACAGACGTTTTAGCAAATGACCCATGTACAAAAGTCAGTACATGGAGATGAAGGGTTTGTACTCCTTCTGGGAAAGGCTTGCACATCCCTGGACTTTAGGTTCCCAAGCTGACAAAAGGGATAATGACATCTAATGAATTGACTACACACGCACATATGTGTGTGCATTGTATAAAAATTGCATGATTGGGATCATTGTTATAGTCATAGTAACATAAGAAAATATTTTTTTGGGGAATTTTTGGCTGTGTTCTGCCACTGAACAAAGATGTTAAAGTACTCACAGTGCCCAGGCTCCTACTTTTGCAGTTGCTCACAACACCTGAATTATGTGCTTGTCCCATGTTACTGCACCCTGGGGTCAGTCCATTCTTCCTGCTAAAGGAGGGAGATATTCCTAGAAGTAGGTGCCTCCTGCTGTAAAGTTCCTCAGATAATGTACAAAGGTAGCAGCAAGAACTTTATTGAGCAGGACATGAGATAAGGTACTGCAGGACTGATTATTCATTGTCCTGTCAGATGCCAGCAGCTGCAGTAATTATTACTGAAATGCGTTAGATGGTAACATCTTTAAATGACCTTTGATCTCAGAACTGAGCAGCAGGGACTCTGTGCTCAGACATGGTGGAGGGTGCTCATTCTGGGCAGGACTCTGGTGTAAGTGCAGCTGAGGTGTCTGCTGGTTAATTACATTTATTTGGAGCATCTAGAAAACACGTTGGAGTTGGCAAACAACAAAAAAAGCACCTTCCTACAATTCTAAATCTTGTGTTCTTGATCTCTTCAGCCACTAATACCAAAGGGCACTTGGGTATCAATGGAAAACTGTGAGATGGCAGCCTGTCATGGTGCATTACTGGTTATATGCACATTGCTAGAACATCCTAGGACTTGTGGAAACACCGGAACATTTAGGACCACCAAGCAAATCTCAGCCTGTTCAGTCAATTATTTCTATCGATTAGGTACAACATACTCCCAAGCAGTACTTGCAGAAGGATTTAGGCTACCTCTGGTAATAGCAGCACTTTGCAAGAAGAGATTTGAGCAAAAGTTAAAATAAGGTTTTATTCCTTTCCTTGCTTTTCCTTTTTAGTCCTTTAGAAAAAGAAATGTACTTAAAGCTAAACAAGAATTCACCTTTAGAAACCTCCATCTCCCCTCGAAACACCTGCATCTTGCTCTTACTGCAAGGTAAAGCTAACTCTAAGTGACTTGTCACCCTCTTGGTAGGATATAAAACCACACTTCATGCTGCAGTATCTGGATGGCACAGCCAAGTTCAGGACCACGTTGTGTCAGTACTATTTGCCAAACAAATAGGAATCAAGATGCTGTTCCCCATGGGGCCTGCTGTATATATAGACAAAGTCAAAGGGGATGAGGCAGTATTATCTCAGGCTTACAGCTGGGGGACTCCAATCCACAGGGATTATAGTAGCTTGCCCAAGGTCACACATAGGAAATCTGTGGCAGAGCTGGGAAATGAAATAAGAACTTCCCAGACACAGGCAAATACACCAGGCACAGGACAGTATCTACACTGGAATATTTCAATATCTGTACAGGTTTCAGAGAGCTTCCAGGCCTGCTCAGAAACTGCAGGAATGGCATCATTTGTGCATCAGTTACACTGACACTGAATAAGACATGTTTCTTTGTAAGTATTACTGCGTCCTTTCTGAAAGAACACGTTTTAAGTTGGAATGTTGGGTGCCTTACACGATTGTCTACCACGTGCTGTGCGTTCCTAGAAAACCTGCTTCCCATCGCAGTGCGTGGCTGCTGCATGTACTGCTGCCCTCTCGTGTGGGCCTGCTGGGAACTGCAGCTGGCACAGTGGAGGAGACCCGATTATCTGGTGCCTGCTTCTGGCATAACCTTTCCCCCCAGCCCTACAGCTAATGCACATTTTTCCCTTTCTCCTTTCCTCTGTCACTGTCTCCTCCAAACTCGTTTTGTGCGTGACACAAGGAACATGACAATGGAGAATCCAGGTCACAGTCTTGGCAGCCACACTGCCGATCTGCCAGGTCAAGGAAACGCTTAAGACAAGGCTGTAGCAACAAAATGTTGTCAAAGGTCAGCTGGCATCTGGGGTTTCCCTTCAGTCTGCCAGGAGGGCCAGTTCCACCTCATAGATCAAAGTTCACCTCAGGCTCATTTGGACTGCTACAGCATAATCATCTGTTCTGGGCACGTAACGTGTCATAAACAGCAGTTTGATTCACACAATAAAAGTTGTGACAGGTAGTAATTTAGGAGAAGCTCCACAGACAACCACAAAGAAATTCCACTTATTTGCCACTTGAAGCCTGGCCTGAATTTCATTTTAGCAAGAGCTTGAGATGGTACTTCTGTGATACCATGTCACTGGCTCCAAAGCTGCATGATTCACTTCCCATCACACTGGAAGGGACTTCAGGGCAAATACAAATCAGGTTAAAGGTGTTTTACTTGGTCTACATCTCACTCCCTTCCTTCCATCACCCTCCCTTTTTTTTGGTTGTTTTTTGTTTCTGTTTTAAGCAGAAGTCCTCCTTTTAAAAATACCTAGGCAGGTAATTACTGGCACTCAATTGTGTTGCATTGGATAAGGTGGGGTTTTAAGCACACTTTCCACAAACCCAGCTGGAGATCTTCTGAATACTTTTTCTTCAAACTTCTGCTCATTAAAAATAAATCACAGAAAAGTTTTCTTCCCTACAACTTGACCCAGGATTGAATATTCGATCTTTATGCTGCATTTTCCTACTAAGTCTTCTAATTACCAACTATCTTCTTCCTTTTGCTGCGGGGTAGAATGAGACAAATTATGTAGCTAAAACAATAAGCACCGTCTAGGGTAGTGATATTTCACCTCCATCAGCTTCCAGATGTCTGAACAGAAGTGTGATGACACTGTGATGACACACTCTCACTCCGCCAGAGATCCCTGTAACCTTTCCACAGCCAGAGATTCAGCCTCTAGAAATCAAACTTCAGCTTGCAAGGGGGACAAGCTTCAGGGCTGTCTGTGTGGCAGCAAGGAGGGAGGCACACACAGAGCCACCAGAAGTGGCACGAGGACACTGGCAGTGCCTGAGTTGCTCAGAGAAGTGGTGAGGTTGCTCAGGGAAGTTTATCAGCTCTGATTGCATCAGTTCTTTGTTGCACTAGCAAATGCCAAACAGACTCTTTTCCAGTCAGCCCTGGACAGCACACAGAACTCACTGAAAAGGATGGGGAAAAAAAGTACACAGCATACCCACCTGGAAAAAAGGACAAAATAGACCAACTGAGATTGTTTCCATCCAGTATTTCTGGAGAAAGTTAATGATGAAGTAGTGGCTGACCCAGAAAATACTCATTAACACTAGCTACAATATCAAAGGTAGCAAATACATCATTTTCAAACAAAGCAATAATGGGGACCATTGCTCATTGTGTCCTCCTTCAGACACCAGACATCTTTGTTGAAACAATCATTAAAAATTTGGGTTATAAAGGAAAAGTACCTAGCTGACACAGACATGATGGGCAGAAGAATTCAACATGGCTTCTGAACAAAATCGATCATTGATCTGTTCTGCTTTTGCAACTCATTAGTGGTCCAGCTACACTGAGCTAGTTAGTGCTGCAGCAGCCACATACAAATACACCACTTTGTTCTTTAAAGGCAAAGCAAAAGATCAGAACCATCAGCTGTAGCCCAGGCTCTGCTGAGCACACTAGGAAACCTTAGTTACCACAAAAGGCAGCCAGCTGACTGGCACAGGAGCAGGAAAGGGCGCCTTTCAGAGCACAGGGCCTCCACAACTTCCACAGCCTTGACAACAATGCCACGTGCTAGGGCTTCAGTGGACTTCATGGCATTGTCCTATTGCCAGTCAACAGTGCCACTACTGTTAGCTCACTTCTCCTCACATCTAATGAGATTAGGCTCCAGTTAGCTTAGGAAAATCCATTTGTTGGGATATTAAACTAAGGACTGCATTTGGGTGGCTTAAATCACAAGTCTCCAGCTGTATCAAGTTCCCAGCCTTGATTAGCTCAAATGATCTCAAGCAAGCTTCACATCCTCTCTGGTCTCAGCACAATAACTACATCTAAATCGGGCTTGAAAGACCTTCTGCTCCTTGTTCAAAGATCAATTTCTTTCTGCTCCCTAAAGCTTCAGGGCAACCTGCATTTGTTGTGGGAAGAATCTGTACATTCATTTCCTCTCCCTGATCACCTCCAAGTGAACCTCTGCCTCTTTGCTTTAAGTTACACTTTCCATTAGTCACTGACCAATTCTGTCATTTCAGGGTTACTGTAAATTTTAATAACAGTTTCTCAGCTGAAAACAAGCTCCTCTTCCCTCTTGCAGTGCCTGGGCTTTATCTGATAGAGATTACAGCACACTTACAGTAAAGCAACTCTCACCTGCCATAGAGGCCCCACACCAACCAGCTGTGTCCCCCACTCCCCAGGGAAAACTGCCATTTAGGAGAGCTCCTGTGGCCTAATGCTCAACACAGGGCCATTTCTGCAATTGTTTCAGCTGGACACACCAACCTTGGCCCTGCCCTCAGGCCCGGTGTTCTCTGACAGACCCCCAGCAGCTCTGTCGTGAGATGTGTGCAACATAAACGGTGCAATCCCAGCAAACCATGAACTGTAAAGACCCAAAGTTTCATAGGGGAATTTATTATATGGGAGCATATCCAATATTTTTTTGTCAACCATTCATGAGAATAATAAAAAATAGAAGCTTTTTAAATGACAAAAGATATAGTTACATATAATACAGATTTTCATCTTGCATTGAAGCGGAGCAGTAATAAAAAGCTCACTCGTGTTTTCACAGTTTGTGTTGCTTCTCTAGGTTAAAGCATCAGCAACTCAAGTGCTCCAGTCAGAAGCCCTAGTTCGCAGTTTCATGGGACAATGGTGAGGGTGAATGCTCCCAGCATTCTGACACACTTCACAAGTACAGCAGGCACTTGATCCATTTCAGAACGACTAAAATTTTCAAAGGTACCGGCTACACTTGAGGCATCCTTGCTGCAACTGAAAGGGTTTTGTATCAGAACACGTTTTTTAGGCCCCAGTCAGAAACACATGGGTGGAACACTCAAGAATATCCTAAATCCAATCTGGTTCAAAGGGCTGAGAGTTGATCCTCTGTGACCCCCTTGTTCTGCCCTCACAAGCACCACACATGAGCACAAAGCTCTAACCAGTACTTGGTCACATGTGTAAAGTGCTTGCAAGACCACAAAGGATTTAACATTCTTCAGCACTCCACTTAGAGCCCTAAAGGCATTCACTGCTTGCATACATTGGTATTTACTACACACACTTAGACCCAGCCCCCAATATTATTGCAATAATTCTTTGCTGGTATAACAGCTGACACACCAAGTTTCACTTAATTAGTTTCCTACAAACATAGAAAAAAAACACCTGAAGAGAGCTAGAACAGCTCTCAATCAGTCACTATATTGGCATTGAAAGCTTTATTTTGAAAACTTTAAGCAGCAATACTGAATAAATAGACAGAATGATTGTTTTGTCATCTCCATACAACTGATGGCCTTCATCCAAAACATTAAAATACTGTAGCAAATAGAATAAACATGCACAGTTCAATGTTCTAAAAAAAAAAAAAAAAAACCAAACAAAAAGAAAAAAAAAAACAAGAAAAAAAGGAAAAAAAAAAGATAAAACAAACCAAAAAAGGAGGTGTAATATAAAAGTAACACTTTGACACATTTTTAAATACAGTACAGACCATTAGAGACTATTTTCTGGAAAAAAATATCTGAATACAGTTTTGTTATTTACATGTATCATTAAGGCCCAATTCACTCAAGTTAATGCACATCAGGAATTTACATGTTTCAAGGTAACTCACTAAAAATAACAAGATCGATGTTTCTTTGATCATACTCATATGATCCCAGTTCACTAAAATAATGCAATACTCTTCATGCCAAAAACAAGGCAGTTGCTGCCCCAAGAGGAGATTTTTATTTCACTAAAGGATCTTTTCCCCTCTTACCTCATGTGTTTGCATATGCTAATGCTAGTAGTGGTAGTTCTCTTCCTCAGGAACTTGCTACAAACTTGCCAGGGTTTAGAAAAGCAAGCAATCTCAAAGCTAACATACCATTTCCAGAAGCAATTCAGGCACTTGGGAACCTAAGTCCCACTGAAAGATACTGGGAGCTGACTTTTCAGCGTGGGACTTGGTTTCTCCATTGCTCAGGCATTCAGACTGTTCACCTTAGCCTTAACCTACTGGCTTTTCAGATGGTTCATCCCCCTCTTTTCCCCTAACAACATAGCATCTCCAGCAAAAATAAACTGTATCCTCATGGATGAGAGAGGTAACACAGTTAATTTCCATTAGTAATAAATTACCAGAGTTCTCCATATAAATTCCCTGTGCACTGGGAAATAGTGCTTGTGTATTCAACTATTTAACGCAAGCAAAAAACCCCATTTTTATCATGCTGCCCAGTAAATAATATGGCACTTGTTAAAATTAGTATGTGTAGCTTCCTTTCTGCTAATGCCCCAGGATGTTTGAAACACTTCTGAAAATGGACTTTTTGTACAGTTGCAAAGAAAGAGTGAGTTTCTGCAGTTGATCAGAAGCAAAACTCTAAACACCGTAGTGGAGGAATTTTTCTAACTGTTACACATGGGTCAATTCACATTTAATGCAAGGGCATGCCATTTCTTTTTGGTTTATTTACAGAGAGGGTGAAAATGCTACAGAACTTCAGCCTGGGTGAAAATGCTACAGAACTTCAGCCTGGGTGAAATTCAATAAGCAAGTGGAGTATGGTGGGCGCAGGGGAATTTGTCAGTGTCTCACAACTGGCAGGTCTGGATACCAAAGCCTCTCCTTGGCCACAGGAGTGGCTGAAGCTGCAGACATTTAATCAGATCACCTTGACATGTGCCAAAGCCCTGGCAAGGAGGGGCCACTCAGGGGTGCTGCAATGGTCACTCCTGAGCCAGCTCCAGGCTGGCCCCTATTGTCCAACAGCTGCTGCAGTCAGCAGGTGCTACCTTTCAACTCAAATGGCAAATTCCTCCCTTGATTCTATGACAAAGCTGTAATTCAAGCCCTCCAAAGCTGCTCTTACTCTTCCTTTCAATCCTTTTCCTCCTCCCTCCGTCTTACAGAGTAACTTGACAGAGAAGGAGAGCAGGTTTTATGATGCCAGAGCCCAATTCAGCTCAAACTGACATCTGTGGGAGATGGACCAGTCACAGAATATGACAAAATCATTAGCTGGGGTAAATATGCTGATCTGCCTTAAAAATACTTCATCTCAGGACAAGACTGTTTCCCCCCACCCCCATGCAGCATAATTTGGGCCAGACTTTGCAAGGTGCTGAGTGCCTCAGTTCTCTAACATCAAGAGGTGCTGAAGATGCAAGATATCCACTGGAGAGGGCCATTTCATTTCTGTAAATTGAACCCAGAATGTAAGGCATATATGCTCAAGTACCTTGGACAGATATTGTCCCCAGACTATGTATACTTTACACTTTTTATATATATACACACACATTCTTTCTTTTTTTTTTAATACAAAGTTATGGGCACAGTAAACATGAGCACAGAATTGTGATAAACTAACAGTAAAATGGGTGAGCACTGCAAAGGTTCCTCAGGCAGGAATACCTCATTTTCCAGTTTGCTCACAAGGGAAGGTGGAAAAAAAAAAAAAAAAAAAGACGTGATAAGTTAAACAGTAAAAAAATCATAGTCCATTTGGAAAGGTCCTTTATATATTCACACCCTTATCTCTTGCTGTTAGTCTAAATACAGCAGCATTTTTAGAATATATGATGCCATTAATAAGTGGAAAGGAAAAAAATTGCATTAAACACTCAAGAATCCTTCATCTTCTGCTATATCTTTTAAAACTTCCATTTGTCAGGAAGCTTCTTTTTAAGAAAAGGAGATTTAAATTAACATTTATCTGCACATCAGTGAATCAACACAAGAGGATGCTAGGAGTTAAGTCTAGTTTTTCTATGGCTAAAAGCTTGGAGTTTCCTAGCAGTGGTGAAATTCTGACCCTGCCAAGGAGGCCAAGCCTTCAGCACTGCAGCAAGGGCACAGTGTCCCCTCTGGTGCCCAGGGGATCTCCAAGGTGGGGATGTTGCTGTGAGCTGATGGTAGAACAGGAAATCCAAACCAGGGAAGGCCCCTCCCTTCCCTAACTCATCCATGAGGCCAGCCCCCAACATTTACAGTGTGTCCCACTGTTGCCAGTTCCCTTCTCCACAAACCCGGTGTCCCCTGCAGCAATCTCACTTCAAGGCCTGCAAAACATGAGCTATTTGGGAGTGGCTGCTTTCTGCAGGAACCCCTTTTTGTCTGATTCTTTTTTAGCTTTGATTGCATTAGAGCAACATCAAGATGTGATAATGTTCTCTTTTCCTAAGTTTTGTGAAAAATGAGCACCAAATGTGTGAATTTTCTGCTTGGAAGCTTTACATTCTGTAAGCGACTGTCTTTCATAGGGACAAGTGTCTCCACCAGGGAGCTGAATGAAATCCTGGCCTCACTCCTATCAATAAGAACTCTGCTATTGACTTCATGGGACTCTGCCAGGCTTCTTCCCTTCACAAAACTTGAGTGAATTCTGGAAGGCTGGAAGTGGATACTCATTTGTGTTGTGTCTTTCTTCCCCTCCAACAAGAAGATTTGTTACAAAACAAGAACACTGTAATGGCTAGTGGAAAAAATAAAGTACAAAATCACACACAGTGAAAGCCTCCTACTCTCTTTTGGTAAGATATATGAAGACATGTCTTACATTGTTCTTTTCTCAAAAGGCATATACAATGTGGCAAAATATTTCAAATATACATTCTATATAATAAAATATCATCTAACTAGTGCATCCTCAATCATATGCTGGAAATATTTTTACCAAGCCAAGGTTTAAAATTAATAAATCTTTCGAACACTAGGTGCTTCATTCAAGGCAGATACAACAGCAAGTAAATCCCACAAATTCACTTTTCAAGCCTTAAAAGGTAGCAATGGATGGAACATGACATATGATGACCCAGAACAGAAATGAACAAAGTTAGTGGTGGGAAACCACTGCAATGGTTCAGCACCCCTCAGAACTCTGCATTGCAGGTTGCTGTAGTTGATCAGATGGGGGATGTTGGTACACACAAATCAAAGTCACCTTGTCAGACTGACACACAGCCATTCGTGATAATTCACGAGTTAAAAATAAAAATATAAAAGGTCAACATTCACAGGTCCATTGATTAAAGGGAATAAATTAAACCTCAGATAAGTTGCATACTCGGTTTCCTTCACCCTCAGTCTTCCATTTATACCTATACAAGGAACAATACTTTCCCAAACACTTCTGAAGTGGCAAAAACAATGACGGTTTTTGCCCTTAAGTTGTGTTGACAGCAAGGTCATCCTTGCCAATTATGAACTGAGAGAGTTCCTGTCTCTTTAGCATCAGTGCACAGGGTATGGCTCCAAGTGGTGTTGGAGGAAGAAGAAAAAATAACACGGCGGTGTAACAAAAAAACAAAACAAGACAAACTTCTTCCATTCGTCATTGGCAGAATAAAATAAAGTGTATCTTGTCCAGGGTACCTTGCTAGGTCCTCTCCAGAAGAGGTATGTACTGTCATACATAAATGCCCTCCGGGTTAAAACCAGATGACAGGGGGTTCTGTAGGATCCGAAGGTTACTGGGGAGTTGCCTCGATGAGCCAGGGCGCTTCAGTGACCCAGACTGAAAAGTTGGCTCTGCATGAGAAAAAGGGCAATTAGAAAAATCATCAGCAGGGGTACACCTCTTCCCCTCCTCCTCCTCCCTAATGCAATACAGAAAAACTAATTCCACATGTAACAAACTACTGAAGTGCCTGGCTAGGAAGCAGGAGATCTAAGGTACACACTTCCTACTCATCCAAAACAGAATGAAATCCATGCAGAAGTATTACCCTCTCACGAGAAACATGTACACAGACACACATTATATGGTGGTGTGCAGAAAGAGCTTGAACCTGTAACATAACTCCAAGCTTCAGCTTCCTGCCCACTTAAAGAGCTCATACAAGTGCTCCATTTGAAGGCCTAGTTGTCTTTTCCTCCCTCCCCACCCCCTTGTCCTTCCAGTGCCTTTTGGTTATAAAGTTATCTGAGCAGAGGGACAGACCCAGCACAGGAGAATGCCAAGACAAAGAGCCCCTTGGAAGCAGAGTGCTGGAAAAAGCACACAACTGTGCTGGTGCCACAGCTCTGACGTGCATTCAAAACGCTCCTGTGGTTCTGCCCAGGAAATTCTGGATCCAGATGTGGGCACGTGCAGGCTGCACTGATCTCACTGGGGGCAAAGTCAATTCGCACCCGCTGTAAAGCCATCTGTGCACGACTTCTGCATGGCTGGCAGCCCAGCTGGATTGGCTCCTATTCCCGTGCGGCTGCTGTCTGGGATTTCTTGGGATCCAGACACATTCCTTTTTCTGCTTTGACAACACCCCCACCAGAAGAGGAAGAACCCAGACGAACTGCAATGTCAGATGCACAATCACGTTCCGTGCTGGCAGCCAGCCACGGCGGCCACTCTCAAAAGCTGCAGGCTTAATGCGTTGCTGATGGGACAAATGCATGCCCAGGCACAGTGGGAGAGAAGTTCTCCATATCGTGCTCTTTATTTAGAGCCTGCTAAACCCTTGGAATGGAAAGAAGTACTCGACAATGCGTTTTGCATTTCAGCGTTTTGCCGTCTTTCGCTAAGGGAGCATTCACTTCACCTAGGAGTGCCGGCATTGAGCGGCAGTAAAGGCACTGCCCTCCCCTTCTCCCTCCCTCCCTCCCTCCCTCAGCATTCCGAGGGCTGCACCTCTCTCGAGCTCCACATGTGGGGCCTCCACCTCCACGGGGTCTGCCGGCAGCACCGTCACCTTGGTTCCCGTTTGCTGGATGAACTGCTGCAGGTTCACCTGGCGCAGCTCCTTGGTCAATTGCTCCAGTTCTTGTTCCCTGTCCTGCCAGGAAACAGAAAACATCTGCTGAGTAAATAAAGCAGCATTTCATGACCGTATTTACAGTTGGGCAACTAATTCTTCTCATTTTTTTTCTTCTTCAATTTTTAAAGCTCAAATGCAAATTGAAGAGTTGAAACTTATTTTAATCTTGTCATTTAAAAAGTGTGTCAACACTCACTAGCACTTACTAGAATCACAGAATCAATTTGGTAGGAAAAGACCTCTGAGATCATTAAGTCCAACCCATAACTCTAATTGGGTTTTTCTTAATGTATTTTATTTTTATATTGCTTCTTAGATGACTAGCAGCTGTTTCTCATACCACCTGAGAAAAACTTTGGCACGTCAGCAAATAAAGGTAATAGTGTGAATGCTGAAAAAATAATCAACTGAGCAGCAGTCTGGCACCAAGTCTTACTTCTTCCTGAAGTGTCCAGCATGGCTTGGACAGCTTATTTAATTCTTCTGATCTTAAAAGGAGTAAAATTATTTTCTCTTCTTGTTCTTTGCATTTTTTATTTAAACTTTTTTTGGCCAGAACCTTCTCACTGTGCAAAGGTTTTGTGCAGTGAAGCCAAAGCCTGGCTGGTTCCCCACCCCTTCAAAGCACAGATGATCATTTAGGATCTTTCTCTGTACTTCTGTCACGATATGCAAAAAATTACACAGCTCTGATAGATTACAACAGTCTTGGATTATTATTATTCCCACACACAGACGCTGAGTTAAGAGATATCTTTAACTTTAGGTATGCAATAAAATATTTGTCTATTTCCTCCCTCCCAAAGCTCCATAATGCAGAGCTCAAGTTTATTTTCTTGTGGACTTCCAGATTTGTGCACCTTTAGGTTTAGAACAAGACTGGAAGATCTGAATTGGATGGGAACTTTCCCAAGAAAACCTAGACTATGGAAAGAACCAAGCCAGAAATATTTTGAACTCCATTATAGCCTCAGTAAATGTGACTGAGGATAGATAAAACACATAAAGAGGACTTGAAGCTTTCCATCAGTGCAAATCCTTAAGAGTAGCATGTCTGGAAACTTAGCACAGATAAACATAGCCAAAACTGTTTACAGTTTTCATCCATTTTACTTTGGATGAAAAGATTAGTTTTTTTACCCTTCATCATCTAATAAAAGCAGCTCATACTGACACAGTTCCAAGGCAGGAGTAAGGATATGAAACCCCTTTACATATTCACAGTGGAATCACCTTAATGCCACTGCAGTGCTGCAGAATATACTAACTGTGAATCGAATATACCAACTGTGAATCCTGGGAATCAGCAAGAACCACAACTCCGACTGATGTGTCCTGCCTTAGGACTATCCTACGTGGCACATAAAAATCCCAGGAGCTCCAATCTTTCCTCCACCTCATCTAGCTAGCAGCTGGAGTTCCTTTATTCTTTCATGCTCTATCACATTCCAGGTGATATCATTAACTTTAGCAAGAAAACACGGATTCTCTTTTGACACATGTGCCACAAATGACTGAGGAGTAGAGAAGATAAAATCCTGAACACAGCAAGTCAGCCAGGAAAAGAGGGATGCTGTTCTTTAAAACTAAAGCCCTGTAAGGTTGCAAGTACTTTACTTTACTTTCCAGGTGCTGCTTTTGGACTGTTCTTTGTAATTAATCTCTTTTGGTGGCAGACAAACCTAACAAAGATCAGAAGTTTATCCTCAGTAAAGGCTATGATGGTGCAAATTACTGCTTTTTTTCTCAGACAGTTTGAACGAGCAAGTTAAACACAGGTGAAAAAAAACCTGTCTGCTCTTCAAAAAAACCCCCCACAAACTGAAACGTGACTTGAAAATGAAAGCAACATACTCCCCCTTTTACCCTGATTCACTTTGGAAACTTTCTTGTGTTGTCTTTCATGGCCTTCATATTTGTGTAAGACAAATTAGTCACGGTCTTGGACTTTCTCTAGCTATGGATAAAAAGACAGTCTTACCTGTAATCGCTTGGTAGCTTGGCCCAAAGACCTTTCTACTGCTTTAATGCCATTTTCCAATCTCAGACTCTGCTGGCCCTGAATATCAATTTCTCCCTTCACCTTCTCGATCTTTTCCTTGACTTCTTCTTCATTCACTTGGGACTCTTGAACTTCCCGCTGCAGCTTCTCTGCTTCAAGGCCACTCTCCATGTTGTGGATCTGAGACACGTAGTCCTTGAGCTTGCTCTCGCACTCCAGGATCCTCTGCCTCATCTCCTGCAGCTGCTCCATCAGCTGCTTTTCGTTCTCCTGTTCGATCTGCAGCTCATTTTCCCAGAACTCTTCCTCCTCTATCTCCACTTCATTCCGTTTGATCTTCTGCTCCAGTTTGAGGATTTCTTCTTCCAGGCTGGCGTTGTACTTTTGCTCCCAGTAGCGGATCTCGGCTTCGTTGGACTCCAGCTGCTTCTCGATGCTCTGAAGCTTCTCCGTCTGGAGATGGATCAGTTTCTTCAACTCGTCCGCTGTTGTTTTACAGTTGTTGAGCACCTTTTGCTTGAACTCGGATTCCTTGCTCTTCCCGAAGATGTCCATTAGCCCCTTGGCGCCGCCGGTGAAGGTGAGGGATTTCCTTTTCGGCTCCCTCCTCTTCATGGCCTTGTCCCCGGGCGGCCTCAG
Source organism: Acridotheres tristis (assembly GCA_037013685.1). NCBI lineage: Eukaryota > Metazoa > Chordata > Aves > Passeriformes > Sturnidae > Acridotheres > Acridotheres tristis. The sequence continues at coordinate 65,645,569 of CM072885.1, forward strand.
CTTGGCCAGGGGCGGCAAGCTCTGCCGGTACAGAGTCCTCTCGGGGATGCGCGCCACGCTGTCCGACGTGGGCCGCTCGCTCAGGGAGGGCCCGGTGCGCCGCAGGATCAGCTGCACATCGCTGGCGTACTGTCCCCACTTGTTGAGGGACACGATGGGGTTCTCGTGCGGCGCCAGGTGCCGCTCCGTGTCCCGCCACTTCTCGATCAGCGTGTAGCGCCCGGTGCGGCCTGCAAGGGAGCACAGCGTCAGCGCGGCCGCGGGGGGGCGCCACCGCGCCGCCCGTGAGGGACGGCCCCGGGGGGACAGTGCCGGGACAGCACCGGGACAGCACCGGGACACGGGGGGACGGCACCGGGACAGCACCGAGGTACGGGGTGTCGGCACCGGGACACGGGGGGACAGCACCGGGACAGGACCCTCCCGCCCCGCACAGGCTGTTTTAGCGCACCCGCCCCTGTCGCAGCACACGCTGCCTCACTCGCGGTGCCCGCACATCACCGAGTTCGCCTCTAAAGCCTCCCCGGGCAGCGGTGAAGAAGGATCCACACCGTGAAAAGCGGCGGAACTGCGCAACGCCGGGGCTGCCGGCAGGTGGGAGGGACTGAGATTCACGAAATCGCACAGGAGTTTAGGTCTATTCCAACCTAAAAATCATCCAATTCCAACCCCCTGCCAGGGGCAGGGACACCTGCCACTATCCCAGGTTGCTCAGAGCCCCATCCAACCTGACTTTGGACACTTCCAAAGATGGGGCAGCCACAGCTTCTCTGGGCAACCTGTGCCAGGGCCTCACCACCCGGACAGGGAAGAATAAAGCAAGCGACCCAGCAGTGTTGGTAACCACTACATAAATACACCTAATGCGAAGAAAACAAGAACAGGAGTCCCAAATCTTTTATAGAGCCATGCAGAAATATCAAATGTGGAGGCAGTGTGTTTGCTGTTAAACTTCCATCAGTCAGAGGCAGCTGTTAATGACTGATAGAGCCTCAGGCCCCCTGTTCATGCCCTCCAGTTCGCTCAGACACTGGTCCAGCCTGGCCCACAGCCCGTGGTGCCTGTGGCAGCGCTGCTGATGTGACAAAAACCTTCGCTGAGGAGAGCACAGGCTGCCTGAACTGCAAACGAGCAATGGGGCTCCCTGCACAATCTCATCGTCTGCACCAGCGGCTCCCACATCCCCACTGGGGTAACCCAGCCTTCAGGGAGAAGCTCGAGTCCTCTTGTAAGTGTTGAGAGTTTTTCTGACCGTTCTATTGACAATACAACTTATGTTCGTGGCTTCATTTGTGTTCTTATCGAGCACACTTAAATTCAGCTCAGCAGCCCTCCTCCTCCAACACCCCTTATTGGAATATTTTTCTAAGCACTCTCACTACTCTAAAATACAGCATTCTCCCACTCCAGAAGAGTTTCCCCTATCAAAGTAACCTCACTTAAAAGCCACAACATTATTTACAAGAAGATGGGAAAGATCAACTGCTTTTAAAGCATTTGATGCTAATGAAGTTCTGAACAGCTCCACAATTGCCATTAACTTTAAAAACATCATTAGCTACTTTAATACATTACCTACATTCATTTTCATGAGAAATGATCATTCAAATGATTTATTTCAGCCCATAAAAGCCTGAAATACCTGTCATATATGCAGCTACAGGGGGGAGGAGCTGGAAGAAATGTAGTTATCAGTGGTAATGCATTCAATGTGTTCTCTTACCTTACACTATCTGCCCAATAATCACATTTTTCTCTCACAAAATCATCCTAGTCTCAGGCTGGAGATGTGCCCCTGATCTCCAGTCACAACACTCATATGACTCCTCACTTCTGATTTGTAAGAAACAAGCTGCATTGAGGTGATGAACACACCATGCACCCCTCTAAAATCAGACAGTGCCTTTTAAAGAGCTTCCTGAGCTACAACTACTGCACTGGAAATGTTCCTCTGCTCTCACTTTCTCCCAGCTAGCTCCCAAAGCAAAGAACAAAAATTGTCTGCAGAGGCACCACCAGGAGAAGAGGTGGCTTTGGCTCACAGTCACCCCAGAGGGATTGGCTGGCCCAGTCAGAGACCAAAGTGTCCATGTCCACTTCCAAGTCAGGGCTGAAAGATCTGGCTGATGGAAGTCAGCAAAACAAGGCAGGCAGCATGAGAACAGCACTCCACCACCCCAAACGCTGTATAAATAAATGACACAGGGTACGAAGTGGGGAAAAACTCCCAAACCTGTCAGCATACTACCATACTTGGCTAATACTCTCAGAAACAGATTTAAGGTTTATTCTAATAAAGTTCTACAAAATCAAGTTTATAAAGTTATATGGTACAAATTGAGAGATTTTTGCTAACTCACAATATTGCTAATTAATACATGAAGATTTATAGTTTTCTATATAGTTAGATATATAGCTTTGTAAGATTTATAGTAGGCATTGGTGTTGTTACAGAAAAAATAAACCTACTACCGTTTGCCATAGCATATGAACAATAAATCCTGGAGAAGAAAAATCTAGTAAAAACATAGCCTAGGACAAAGGCTGCACTTCACTGCTCTGTTTTGCTCATCTTAGAAGCTTCCAGCTTGTAATCATGGTTGTGCTACAAATGTTCATGTTGTGTCAGAAACAGTAAAGTTCAAAGAAGTCCTGAAATTGCCAACTGGTGTAGGTACCACTAGGGGAGCGAGCAGAGTGCAGTTTCTATTCACTCTGCTATTAAATTCATTACTTAAAAAGATGTAACAGGAGACAAAAGGAAAAAAAAGGAAAAGAAAAAGGAGGGGAGAGGAGAATAAGGCTTTAACAACCTTGACCAAAAGTGAATTAAAGAATTAAGCACAGACTTGCCAAGAACTATTTTCATCTTAGCTTAGGGTTCCAAATCAACACACAGCCCTAAATAATGAACTCAGCACTCAAGATCCACATAAAAGAAAGTGTTTTGTAGAAGTAATACTTGCACAGTTCAACAACCACACCTGGAGCTCAGGACTGCTCTAAAACAAAGCTGTTCTCTTCCGAGATCATTACCCAGGTCTAGTGCTCGGCCTGTGCATGACGCAGATTAACAATACCCAGACAACCACAACTGTGATGTTTGCCTGCATTAGAGGGGATTAATTCACAAATGAAAGGGTGAATGAGTTAATTCAGAACTAATGACAGAGCATTTCAGAACACAGGCGTCCCTGTAGCAAACTGCTGGTTTTGATGTGCAGCCACCTCTGAGAAGGAGAAAGCAGCTTGCCCAGGTTGTTGACAAGGAACAGTTTGACACCTGCATGCTGCTTCTTGCCCTGTGTTGTCCACAAGCTTCTGGACACAAAAAGCACCTGGCAGAACTCAGTCCACCTTCATTCATGCCACCTTATTATTTTCAAAATTAAGTTACAGAGGCATTCAGGTAATGGCCATGTATCAGCAATATATGGCATTCCTTAAATTACAATGTGTTTCTCCCAGCTGAATATTATATTGAATTCCACCCAGAATTTTGTAGTATCTCCAGGGAAGGTTCCGTGACCAGTTCAGCAGTGAATATCCCTAAAACCTCTGAAATAAGACTTTACTTTAACTGCAACTAGAACATAATGGACCTCTTTTTTTTAAATACTTCTACCAAAGCCTTGTATTGATGAGAATGGTAAAGAAAACCATCCAGACAGGCCCAAAAAAGCACAGAGTCTCTGCACCCTATTTCAGGTCCAGTTACTTCATGGGCAGCAGGGAAAAGGCGTTTCTGCTCCACCTGCTGAGACCCCCCTGCAGGGCTGCACCCAGCCCTGGGCCAGCACAGCAAGGACAGGGAGCTGCTGGAGCCACGACAGAGCAGGGACACCAAGGGATCAGAGGGATGGAGCAGCTCTGCTGGGAGGAAAGGCTCAGGGAATTGGGATTGTTCAGCCTGGAGAGGAGAAGGCTTTGGGGTGACCTCACTGTGGCCTTCCAGTGCCTGAAGGGAACCCACAGGAAAGATGGAGAGAGACTCTTGACAAGGGCCTGCAGTGACAGGACAAGGGGGAGGGTATTCACACTGACAGAGAACAGCTTTAGATTGGATACTGGGAAAATATTGTTCCCTGTGAGGGTGGTAAAGCCCTGGCACAGGTTTCCCAGAGAAGCTGTGGCTGCCCCATCCCTGGCAGTGTCCAAGGCCAGGCTGGATGGGGCTCTGAGCAACCTGGGATAGTGGAAGGCGTCCCTGCCCATGGCAAGGGGAGGGAATGGGATGATCTTTAGAGTCCCTTCCAACCCAGGCCACTCTGTGATTATTACAGGAATGGGGAGACCCCACATGTACCATATGGTATTACCATCTCCAAACAATCACCAAGAATTTCTATCTGTTTTGCAGAGAGCAAATGACAAGAAACAACAGAAGCAGCTAGATATTTACATCCCTGAAGCATACTGCATCTGCACAAAGGGCAGTGTCAAGGTTAATAGGTTGTTTCCACCTAAAGTTCCCTAAGCACACAAACTTATCACAGGTTCTATTAATACAAGAACACCTTCAAAAGAATAATTTATTTCAAAATTGAGAAACATCGGGAAAGGAAATACATAGACTCCAGAATGCTGATGTTCTGACAGCCTGCAATTAGCTGTCATGAGTGGTTTGAACCTGGATTTCCTGTGACATTAAGTGTCAAACTGTATTCAGTGTCCTCAGTCTGGCTCTGCTGCACAGCCAAACAAACTCTGGACCCAAGTGTCCAGCCACTGTAGTCTTAGCTTGGGATTGATGTAATTTGCTAATTTAAACACAGATTCCATCACAATGAACAGTGATTAAACTAATGAAATACAGATACAAGGTAATGAACGTTTTTTTAGACTCTCAAGAGGCAGATTTTTAAGTTATACTCCATGAAGGAAGTAGGACAACATTACTCACTTTAAGCTCCTCTATATACTTTAATATTTGCAGCTGACACAGTAGACAGAGCAACCATTTCTGCTGCCAAAAGTGAAAATGAAACTCCAAAGGAAAGCAGCAGTAGCAACACTCTTGGCAGGACTGTAACCCGAGAGGTCTTCAATTCCCTTTTTAAGGACAGAAATGATTCATCCCATTACTTCCACCCAGAAGTCCATCATCGTCTACAAGAAAAGCATTTCAGGCACTATATATTTTTGTGCTATGCAGGTAGCATTACACACCATGAAAAAACAAGTATCTGTACCTTATCTTTCCCATCAGGCAACAAATGTTTATGCCAAGCACCAAGCAAGATCCATCTTTCCATTAAGTGTCTCCCATGCTTCAGAGTCAGGACCTACAGCAGTGAGTCAGTGCAAGCAGGTGACTCATTGCCCTGGTCTCACATCAGTTCTGGGAAAAATGGTGAGATGAGCAGGCTTGAACATGAGGGTACCTCTCCTTCCTTAGGAAAGGGGTTTGGGGTGAGCAGGAGCAGGTCTTTGTCACCAGAGGTCACAGAATCATTTACAATGGAAAAGACCTCCAAGATCATTGAGCCCAAGCTGTGCCCGATGCCCTCCTTGCCACCCAGCCCAGAGCATTGAGTGCCACATCCAGTCATTCCCTGGACACCTCCAGGGATGAAGACACCAAACCTCCCTGAGCAGCCTCTTCCAACACTTAATAACCTTTTCCATGAAGAAATTCCTGCTGATGTCCAACCTGAACCTTCTCTGGCACAGCTTGAGGCTGTTCCCTCTTGTACTGTCCGTTATTCCCTGGGAGCAGAGCCCGACTTCCCTGGCTGTCCCCTCCTGTCAGGGAGTTGTGCAGAGCCAGAACGTTCCCCCCGAGCCTCCTTTTCTCCAGGCCGAGCCCCCCCAGCTCCTTCAGCTGCTCCTCACAGGATTTGCTCTCAAACCCTTCAATGCAGTCTTGCTCCCAGTTTCTCCTCTTTCCCTGAGACCACCAGGAAGCACTCAGTGGCAAGGAAGTTGCCTGGTAAGCACATTCCTAGCTCCCATTTTCCCTAGGGGTCCCATCACCTCTGCTGCACTGCAGCTGTGCCAAGAGCCTGTCCTACAAGATAGCACTCTGGACAGCCTTGGAAAAGAAATAAAGGCAAGAAAGAAAATCTGCACCTAAGACAGAAGTTTTAAGACAGCCACACTAAAAGGAAAGTTGCACTAGTCTTCAGTCCTGAGCTGAAGCTGAATGAGCACTCCAGACTTATCACAGTGCATAATAAGAAGAAACACAGTCACCTGTCTGCACGCAGGTCTCCATGGAGGTAAAAAGCCAGACCTGCCAACACTTGGCTCAAGCCAAACCCAGACTGCCCAGAGCAAAAATGAAAACTGAAAAATGCACATCCTCCCCAACATGGATACAGCTTTCTGACCCACTTGGTTTCCCAGAAACAGCCTTCCAGCCCTAGGCTGTCTTGCTTAACAAGGCAATGCAAAGAAAAAGTAATTGTATGTGGGTGAGATCTTCTAAGAACTCTCAATATGTGGAACACAGGGATGAAAATGCTCTGCCTTACCAAGGGGACAACAGCATTAACTCCTGGATCTTTAACAGCACTGACAGAAAAGTAATTGCTGGCAATTTTAATCAACCCAGGATGATTTGAACTCAGTGTCTTTGAAACATGAAGCTGACATTTCATTCACTATGTGATACTTAAGTTAACATCCATAGCAATTAAAAAAAAAAATACCATTCTGGCTACCTGAGAACTCATGGAATACTCAAGATTAAGAAGAGAGAAAGACCCTTCAAAACAGAATTTACGGTTTGCATTACTCAGATTTCTTAACTCCCACTGTATTTTGCAACCACAAGTATGAAATACTATAGAAAATAATGAGAGGAAAAGTCCAGTCCTAAGAAGAAATACCCTCAGAGATACACAGGCTCCACTGAAGGTCTGCTGAGCTCTCCAGGCACAGCCATTTCTCCATGTCTTTACTAGGACTGAAGCCATAGTTCATCACTACTATCCTTACTCTCATAAAAAGGGGTATGCAGGAGTTTATCCCAACTCAATAAAACAAAGCTCTCAGTCATCACTTCATACTTCCAACTGCCTTTTGTCCAAGCACCTTGAGGTACTCATTTTAGAGCTGTGTCCTAAATAGGTGAAACAATGAGGAAGTTTGGCTGAAGTCACACAGCAAGATGTGGCAAAGCACATCCAGCAGCCCAGGTCCCTCTTGGTGAGGTTACTGTCACCAGATTTCTGAACCAGAAAGTTTATATGATCACACCATGGAATCAACACAATGCACAGATTTCTTATCCCTCTTGATGTCACTATTTGAAGTGGCAGACGGTGAAATCTTGGGGTTGAAAAAGCACAAATTCTAAGCAGATCCTTAGCAGGGACACGTTCCACTATCCCAGGCTACTCAGAGCCCCATCCAGCCTGGCCTTGGACACTTCCAGGGATGGGGCAGCCACAGCTTCTCTGGGTACCCTCTGCCAAGGCCTCCCCAGCAGGGAGCAATTTCTTCCTGCTATCCAATCTAAGCCTCCTCTGTCAGTGTGAAGCCATTCCCCTTTGTCCTGTCACAATAAAGTTGTGTAAAAGAAGTGGTTTGATCTTTCCAGATACAACTCTGGCTAAACCTTACAATGCTTTAACACATGTTTGAGACAGCACTGACATTTTAATAAATACACCCCATTTATCTTTGAGGAAAAATACTCAGCTGGAATAATAAAAAAACAGAACCCTGGTGGCTGCATTTGTTTAATTTTAAAAAGAGACAGCTGTACTTCTTGTTCAGTCAAGTGCCGCTCATATTCTCCAGCCAGAAGCACCAAAATCCACAGCACTATTTGAATAAAGTCTGCCAATTTAATTATTTGCCACAGAAAATTACAGGGAGGAGGACAGAAGGTTTCTTTTGGTAAGAAATTCCAGCTTCACGTCTCTAGACTGAAATATTGTCTTTCTAGGAAACAAAAATGTCATTCTGAGTAGAGGAGATGTGTTCTAGGCTCCAGGGGGTAAAAGAAATCACAACAATGCAATAAAAATCCTCATGGGGGATGGAAGTGGGAGAGCAGCGCTTCTAAAGAACAGGACAAGTGTATTTATGACTGCACTATTTGTCACCACATTCCTTTGAAAGATTTTATTTTTGGCATTTGAATAGAAAAGAACCAGTAAAAGCTAATTAAAAAAAAAAAATCTATAGTTCAACTACACTTGCCTAAACCACCAGCTAAAATGATGAGCTCACTTTTTTAGGATATGCCTGCTTTTCCCCTCACTATTACCATGATTTTTTTGAGAGGAGTCACTATGCTCACGCACATGCAAAACAGACCTTTGGCTGGGTTCATCAACCATCTCATCACACAAAGTTTAAAAGTATCAACAACTCTCTTTTTACTTTGTTTCAGTTGTCCAAGTTATGAAGAGGAATCAAAATGACCAAGCAATGTTTATATGAAGCTATTCTGGTTTTCACATGATGCACAGAAAACTTAGCAGAGAATGCGCTGTCAAAAAGCACATTTTTAAAGGAGAGAAGGATGAATCTTGGAAAAGCTCATCTCTCCTGGCAAAAGCGTTTTTAAAGCAAGACTCATGGTTCTCTATTTAAACTGTTTGCTGAGGTGTATTTTTGTTTAGGTGAGGGCTTTGTTTTCCATGATGAAACAATCACTTTCTTATTTGTATTAAAAAGCCAAACCTTCTTAGTCACTTGCAAGGAGCTTGAACTAAAAAGAGAATAAAGCAGACCTAGATAAAACTCATAAAACGTGGTATCAAGTGTTCAGGATCCCAGTGAGAGATGATTTCACTCTCTGGAAACTTGTAACTGAATAGTTTTATGTCTGTCTTGAAGAGAATTCCAGCGACCCACCCTCCAGCTAAGGCAATTCCAACTCCTTTTAAGTTACAGATGCAGACAATTTTAGCATCCTATCCTGGTTTAGGGCAAATTTGGGAGAAAACTTAGTTACATCCAACTGGTAATATTCTCTCTTGCATTCAATAAATTACATACACATTTTTAAAAATAAGTTTTGTTGGGGCACCAAATGAGACAACTCTACTTTTTTTTGTTTTGTTTTAAAGAATGAGGAGGCTTTTGAGATTGTGATTTATTTCCAATCCAAACAAATCTAAAAAAAAAAAACCCACAACCAACCAAAAAAACCCTGACATTCTTACTTCAGGTAGTCATTTCCTGTTCTGCAGTGATCAAGAGATGGGCAGCAGGGGAAAGGGAAGGAGTTCACAGTGCAAGAATAGGTAACATAAATGTTATTTATCAGGAGTACAGCCCCAGAGAGAGACTTTTTACTGGAAGAGCTCCAATTTCTAAGGAATCAAGCAGCATTAGCCAGGTAAGTTAAGTGACAGAATACCATGGCCAAAGGATTAGACATTGGATATGGGACAGAACCTCTTACAAAGGCTCATAGCCCAGTATAACTTGATTTTTTTATGCCAAAATAGCCCTAGAACAAAAAAAAAAAAAAAAAAAAAAAAGAAAACAAAACAAAAAACCCAAAACTTTTGTATGCTGAAGTTGTTACTGAATTTTCATGACATGGGGAAGAGTTGGAAAGTGCATAGATGGAAACCTTTTTGTTGCTTTTATCACAGCAGGAGATCAGGAGACAGGGCCTTGCATTTGATCAAGTGACAGGAAAAGGCACTTTTTAAAATACAAGAAATTCCATTTAAAGACAACACACTCTGACTGCCAGGGTGAGTGAACACTGCTAGAGTCTGGTCTCCACACTTGTGCACATTCAGAACCCAACTGCCCCCAGTTCTGAACAACCTGCTCTGCTTGGCCCTGCTTTGAGCAGCAGAGTTGGATACTGTCCAAGGTGCCTTCTAGCCACAGCTCTGTACTAGTTTTGATTTTCCTATTCTTGAAGTACAGGACAAAGCTTTATTTTTCACATGTCTAGAATACAGGCAGCTTCATTTGTCCACAAGAAGCTTCTTAAGTATGGATGTCTTAATCCAGGTGTCTTTGGCTTGTGCTTTCCTCAGTGGATATGGCTGTAAAATAAGCCAGTCTGCAGATACTCCAGACACTGCACTTCAGGAAAATCATGTATTTCTTGCAATTCACATTTCAGTCTCAGTGAAGAAGACTGCATTGTGTGTGTTGTATGCTTTAAGTCAAAGACCTAGTAATAAACTGTAAGGCACAATAAAACAAAAGGAGCATCTCACAAACTTTATAGACAGACAAAATAATCCCGAATGCAGCCAAGTTATGTGACTGCTGAAGGAGCCAGACTGCAAAGTGGAAAATCCCATCAGAGCCAAGCAAGGAGGAAGCCAACTAAGACTGGCTACTTTCCACTACCAAATGTCAGGTGAGAGCTAGAGGGATCCATTTTCAGAGAATCCCATTCAAATTCGAGTGACAATTACTCCTGGTAAGCTGGGACCTACAGCCAAATCACAGGGGCAGCCAGATGGCTCTGTCCTGATGAATGGCCTGACAGGAGGGCTGGGAGAGCCCTCCCTGCCAAGGCACACAGGTGTAATTTATACAGTGCTTGATACTGCCCTAGCTGCCCCAGTGAGAGGAGGAATTGTTCTGGGGGTTTTCTAGAGAGGATATTTGCCTTGGGAAGGAATTTCCAAAGGATTATCTTGATTTGGCTCTGGTTGCAGCTGAAATTTATCTCTGCATGGAAGTAGAGTCGCCTGTCCCAGACAAACTGGTGGCGTGTTAGAGAAAAGGAAGTCTGCAGAGTTGACAAAACCTGTGTGTGTTTCCAAGGCTGAGGGCGTCTTTAGAGAGTTCAGTCTAATAACTGAGGATAAAGAAGAAAACCCAAGGAGAAATGACACAGGAGAACATTAAATTACTGTCTAGAACTGGGAATCTGACATTTCTGTGGGAGAAGGCAAAGGAAACCAAATGAAAGGGATATAGGAAGCAAAGTGAAGAACAAAAGTATCACAACCACTATTATTTCTAAACATGTATCACTTAATCATGACTAGAGAATGATCATGCTAGCAGAATTGTTTCTCAGAAAATCTGCAGGCAGAAAATGAGATATGGAAGCAATTGATGAACCAATTACTGTTAAACAAAAAGCTGCAACTACACCAGTAAAGAAGCATTTAACAGTTTAACATCAACTACAAGATTTGAGAGACAAACGGACTTTCTTCAATTTTAAAATGAAGATTTAAAAGGTATTTGGTACCTTACAGATAAGCACACGCTAGCATTTTGTTCAATCCTCTTAAAGTACAAAATAATTAAGTGCCAGTTTTCCACTCCATCAGATGTGAGCAGATGGAAATTATGTTTAGAAGTTTAACATTTAAATAAATAAACATTAATTTCAGAGAAATTGACTTTGTGCTTACAGAGAGAATACTTGGTTGACATTCTTAGGCATAACCTGCTTTTTTGTTAGAAAATTATTATTTTCAAATTGAGCCAGACTGCTAATACAATCTTGCAAAACTGCTGGCACACTGAAAAATGCAGAAGCTCACCTTTAAAATATTAATCTTAAGTAAAACATAGGTTTTAATGCCTAAATTTAAATAGCATGTAAAGACAATTATAACATTTTCATGAAGAGTATGTATCAGCACAGGAAATAATGATGGGATGAGACTGAGGCTTATTCAGGATGCCCTTAATTGCTGAAAAATATCTGACAAGACTTTCCTGTGGTGGAGCCTGGAAGACTTTTTTTTTCTTCTAAACTGTTCAGCAATGGACTAACAGTGTAGAGACTTCCAAGTTAGCCTTTCATGAGCAGTGAGTTGTGGCATGCAGGAATCAGAGGAGACTCTGAAGGATCTATTTCAGTGATCTATGCTATTCCCAATATAGCTAAAGATACTTGCAATGGCTATAGTTTCAATGAACATCATTAGCCAACCAATTATATTGCACTGCTTTTATATTTTCTTTGGTACTCAGAATACTGACAGTTTAGCATCTTCCTTAGTCCAGGCTGTATTTACAACAGCCAATGGCAGCCTAATTATTATTACTTCGAGAATAAATTTTTACTTAAGATTATACATTTCAAAATGTTTTTCTGTCTTTTCAGTCTCTCTCTGACAGATGAAGAATCCAAGGCTACAAATTTACACTGCAAGATTATCCCACTGTGCATTGCATTTTCTGCTCTGCTGGTACCCAGTGCTCCCCTACCTCCCCTGGGTTTAGCTTCACAAAAAAAGCATCACCCCACTTCCCACCTGGCAGTACTCACCAATAGCCTGAGCAAGGGCTATTACAACTTCCTGGCATGTTGTGACTTCGGTGACCCCACACACGATTCTCTGCACTCCATCCACCCATACTTTGAGCTCCATGGTTCACCAGATCATCCAAGAGCCATGAATGCAAATCAGTCAAGTCATTCTTGCAGCTGCACCAGAGACAATGCAGCTGACTTCCTGCAGCAGCTGAAACAGAAAAATCCTGGTGTTTAGAGTAAGGAATCACCAATTTGAAAAGTCGACAATTTTACCTTGACATTTATCAGGTAGGAGAGTCTCCTTTCTTTAAAAACAACAACGGGAACCACACCCACACATTTTGGGGGCAGAGTGGCTGGAAAGTGCCCAGCAGAAAAAGACGGGGGGTGCTGGTCAACAGCAGCTGGATATGAGCCAGCTGTGCCCAGGTGGGCAGGAAGGCCAATGGCACCTGGGCTGGGTCAGCCATGGTGTGGTCAGCAGGACCAGGGCAGTGACTGTTCCCCTGTCTTGGGCACTGGTGAGGCCACACCTCAAATCTGTGTCCAGTTCTGGGCTTCTCACACCACATGGAAGTGCTGGGGCACGTCCAGGGAAGGGAACAGAGCTGGGGAAGGGTCTGGAGCACAAGTCTGATGAGGGAGCTGGGAAAGGGGCTCAGCCTGGAGAAAAGGAGGCTCAGGGAGGACCTTCTGGCTCTGCACTAGACCCTAAAAGGAGGGGACAGCCAGGGGCAGGTTGGGCTCTGCTCCCAGGGAACAACCTCAAGTTCTGCCAGCAGAAGCTCAGGTTGGATATCTAGAGGAATTTCATCATGAAAGGTTTGTCAAGCATTGGAAGGGGCTGCCCAGGGAGGTTTGTCCCCATCCCTGGAGGTGTCCAAGGAAGAACTGGACATGGCACTCAGTGCTCTGGGCTGGGTGACAAGGTGGAGATTGGGCACAGGTTGGATTTGGTGTTCTTGTCCAACTTCAAAAATTCCATGATTCCATTCTAGGATCTCAGGCATTAACAATGTCTACCTCTTCTGCAGACTTACCCAAAGTTTATTTCCTAAAATTTTACGAGTTGTTATAGAAAGAGCACCTAGAGAAATAGCACTAAATAAACAACTTCAGAATAAACCCATAAGAGCTTCCAGTAACAGGTGCCCCTATTCCTTTATATGCTGCCTGAAAGTTTCCAGGGACTAGTAAAGATCCTTTCAGTATTTGGCCAATGATTTCTAGCAGGTGGAGCTGTAGAAAAACAAGGGGTAAACATTTTTAATTACAGTCATCCGTGACAGTCCAAATTTTGTCTCCCTGCAGAAGCAGCTGAAGGTTCCTATTCCCAACAAACCTGTGCATTTTGTACCAGAACTCAGAAAGCAAAGCGAGCAGACATTGCTCCTCTCTCCCTCTGAAACACGGAGATGCATCAGGGAAAGTGTTGTAGGGGTGGTTTAACCCCTGCCAGCACTGTGCTGGTTCTGTGAGGAACCAGACGTCTAATGTCTTTTCCTAGGTTCTACCATCAGCACTGCAGTGATACTATGCAAAGAAATTTCATAGTAAACCAAGCAAAAATTGCTGTCTTAGATAGAACATTCCCTCAAAAATGAAACAAAAACCAAACCACCAATAATGATGATCAAGTCTCAAAAAACCCCCAGAAACTAACAAGAAAGCAAACACCCCAAAACCAACCAACAAGAAAAAAACAAAATCAAATAAAGAAAGCCTAATGAAATAGCTGGGCTACTTAAGCAGCTAGAGGGAAAATAAACGATGTTAACATGATAAAAGAAGTTTATGTACTCAGGTAATCCCATAGGGGTAAAGTAATAAAACTAAAGACAATATTTTTGAAGAATTAAGTACCAGGAAAATGGACAACATAGGGATGGAGTAATGGAAAGCTGAAAATTATTTAGGAGAGATAAGTGAAGACAGGCAGGGTAGGGTTACACGAAGAACATGGAATCTGCTGATGCTGATGGATTGAACAGAACTGCACCACGTGGAGGCAGAAATGGTGCAGAGAACGTTGCTTAAGTGCTGTTCCTATTTAGAGTCTAACCAGAGCTGCTCTCTCCTGGGGATGTGAACATCTCTTCCTGCATCTAAAAGATGCACCACTGCAGCCCCCAAGCTGGAGGGGCAAAGTGGCTTCCCATCTACAACCAAACAGTTCACCCAGCAGATGACAAATAGTGACACATGATGTAGAGGACACCTGGAAGATCCTCACCTGACAGGCTGGGGCAGCAACAACCTCAGAGCCTGTCAGAGCCACAGGGGTCACACCTTTAGCAGAAGAGCAGCAAGCAGCAAAGCCAGGCCAGCAAACAGCCCTAAAATCCTTGCCCAAATCTACCTGTTCAGAAGTATACATAGAATCTATGAGTTAAACCAGATCTCAAATAGACTTGCACACTCAATAGAAAAGTGATTGCTTTTAAGAATATCAGTGTATACAGAAAATCTTTAAGACATGAACAAGCATCTGAAAACCCAAAGAGGTTTTGATAAACATTTTTCCACACAGAAGTTTTCTTTGTATTACTTAACTTTATCTCCACAAGCATTAACCATGTACAAACACAGAAACACTTCAGTCAGGTTAACACCATTTTAATGTACCAATAAACTAAGCAGTAGAAAATCTTTTACTAGCCTGTAACACAGCAGTGACTGAGAAAACACCTCACAGGTCTCATCAGTGACCTCTGCTATTTATTCTTGGACCAGTTGTCTTCACAAATAAACAGACCTCACATTCCAAGCCCAGCTGTAAGGAACTTTATTAATTAACTTAATAACTTGCTGAGGGTTGAACAGTTCAGATTTCCTGGCACCGACCAAGCCATGTCTCCATGTGACAATGCACACGTCAGCAAAGCATCCAACAGCTCTAATTGTTTTTCTGTCTGTCAACATCCAAAGTATTATCTCCATTTAGCAAGCCAGCTAAATGCATCTTTTCCCCCAGTCAGCACACAATGTACAGTCTTGTGCTCAGTGCTGATCAGGTTTGGTCATTTGTTTTCCTACAGTCCATCTTTTAAAAAAGCAAAGACTAAAGAGAAGCATCATATAATAAGGAAATATTTGCTGACACTTCCAAGTTGGAAGAAACCATTCACCAAAGCTGCAAACGATCTGAACAAAGTGCCTTTGAATCAGTTCAAGCTCAGGGGAAACACTCCCATTCATTGCTTACAGGACAAATAGTTTTAATAGAATAAATAAGATAAAGAATTCGTGGTGTGTGCATCCCTCAGACCAACAGGCAGGGCTGAATTAAAGGAGTGTATTCATAAAAGGGCTGCCCAGGTGGAGTCCCCATCCCTGGAGGTGTTCAAGGAACAACTGAACATGGCACTCAGTGCTCTGGTTCAGTTGACAAGGTGGGAATCAATCACAGGCTGGACTCAGTGATCTCAGAGGTCTTTTTTCCTCCATGGATTCTGGGACTCCATGTGCCTCACAAGTGCTTACAGGATTCCTTTGGGGACCTGCCATTAACAACATACAGTCCTATCAGAAACACAAGATCTCTGTGCTGAAATCACTGTGTCTCAGTTTCTAAGCAAAACTCATCTGTAATAAGTTAAAAAAATAGATCTAGGACTGGTTTGGTTTCTAGGATGATGCAGTAGAAGTTTACAGACAGGTCTGAAAACCAGAAAATTTTCTGGCCATGTGCTTATCTCTGCTTCCCAAACATAACTCAGTAGCACTTGGTTTTTTTATTAGCCTTTGGTTTTGCTTCATAGGTATTCAGTTCTTTATTTGCTGTTAGTTAATTTTCATACCAGTAAAAGCTGATTTGCCTCCCCACTGAGGGTCATCTGGCAGCACCAAATATATTTTTCAACCTGAAATCTGTGCCCAGAATGCACATTGTGCTTTTATGTTAGAGGAGGCAAAATAAGCCTTACTTCTAACACTGTGCAAATTTCTTTCTGAAGCCAATGGAGGGTTGGGGAGTCAGAAAAATAAATAAAAAAAAAAATCTCACTTCAGGTTTCTCAGTCCCCTGAGTTCAAAACCAGTTCACCTTATGCATAACTTATTTCAGCAATGACTGGGAATAGGAATGCAAAGCTAATTTACTGAGAGGCACACAAGCCAAAGCACGCCTGTGATCACAGCTTTTCCCCAGTTTGTAAGCCATCAGCTCCATAGCCACACATAGTTCTGCCTGGAACCAAGCACTGGAAATCTGGCATTCCACAGCTACTTCCTTCCCCCACTTCTCCATTACCTTGCCTGAAGCCTCCTCAATTACCTTGTTTACCGTGCTTTAAGCATTTTTCCTAAATTCCCCTTTTATCCTAATTGGCTGATGGTATCTTACTCTTTCATATATTTGTTCCATTTTTAAGCATAAAGAAAATCTAGCATACATATGTACATATAGCACATACATATAGAATATTTATATGCTAGTATTTAGCTACCCCTCCACAACTTATCTACAAAATACAGAAAAGGCTGAAGCTTCACAAAAGACAAGCAGATTAGACTAAGTGCAAAGGACTTTTCTAGCATTTAAGAAGAAACAATATTCCAAGCAGATGTTTCCAAGACATCTTGCCATAAGCGTTAAGTTACAAGAAAACCCAAGAGCTAAAATCGAGATGCTGACTTCACCTCATTTCTAGTTTTTAGAAGGTTCACACTGCCTGAAAGCATCATGCACCTCAAATCAGGGCTAAAACCCTGCTGCAGCAGAATTTTGACCAACCAGTTCAGTGACTTTCTGTAGCCCCAGCAAGTCACCAGCATGTTGTTTAGTACACTTGAAAGTCAGGGTGCTTTCATTTGTAATTAGCAATAACCAAGCATCATTTGGAATTGGGCATTTAGCCTTGATTTTCCATTCCCTGTGCACTATGACCAAGCTGTGCTCCTTGTTTTTCCCTACTATGACACCTGGACAAACAGACAGCTTGTTCCACCCATGCTGTAACCCATTAATAAAGAATAATTAGTCAGTGCTGGTAAGGCTTGATTGGAAAATACCAACCAAACAAGCACAAAGAAGCCAGTCCAGCTACCCAGAAAAAGTTCATAAACCATCCAGAAATGAATGAACAGGGATGCAATTGGAAGGTCTTCCCCACCAGAAGAATCCTGGTACAGAGCCAAGTAACGTGTTCCAAATGAAGCTAACTGAAAATACAGAATTGGCTACTGGAAATGAAGCTTCCTAGTATTTACCAGAAAGCCTCCTCCCTTAAACTGATGAAGATATAGCCTACAAGATATGCAGCCTCCCATCAGTAAATGGGCAAGAATATTTCATGGCAAGTTCAAGTAAAAAAAACAAGTGAAAGTCTTCTGCAGGCAAAACTTTAATCCAAAAGGAACAGGTTGTAGGTTTGAAATCAGCCCAGGACTTCCTTTGAGAAGAAAAATGTTTACACAGAGGTAGCATCCAGGGCTTTTTTTTGTGGGACTCGCCCTCATGGAGGTTATTCTTTTGCTATTCCAGAAGAATGCTCTGTGATAATAAGCACTCCTTGAAACAAATAAACCAGAGGTCCCACAGCCGTGAAGACGACAGTGTTGAGAAAGAGCTTGAGAGAGAGTTTAAGACCAAGGAATTTTCCTCCATGAGACTGGCCAGAAGATGGTCTGACATGTGCCAAACAGGCCAAAATACTGCTGCCACAGGTGATATCTAAACACATACAGACACACACCCCCTCACCTGTGAGAGGACAGCACAGCACCAGCACAGAGGTTTGTACAAGCATTGATGAGCAGGCACTTGTTTCTGACAACCAAGCCTGAACAAAATCATGCCTCTGGATAACCCAAAATTCCCCAAGTTGCAGTTTCCCAGACAAATTACCAGTTGACTTCCATCCAGGAACTCTCAGCAGCCTAGAACAGGAACTGCTGCTTGCACTGCAATTTTTCCTGCTGCAATACAGCTAACAATTTGGTGGGAAAAAATGAGGGAAAGAAACATTGTTTGGAAGCACAGAATACTACAACTGGTATTTTGCCTAATTACAGAACATTCCTGACCTCTCCCTGAGCTACAATCTCTCCTTGAGCTGCAATCTTTACAGCACAGAAAAAAAAACAAGTTGTCTCTTCTCTTTGTATTTGTGGGAATTAACTAGAAGGAATTAACTTGTTCTCTTTCAGGGGTGGAGGAGTGATAGGAGGAGGTAAAGCATTCATCCATACTTATCAGCTCTTGCAAAGATCCATTTTGTTAATGTCAACTATTCAGTTATTACCTGAAATAATTCTTCCACCTTGAAAATTTTATTTTTGTCTTCAGTATTTTAATTCTAAGACTGATCTCTGACTTCAGCAAGTATGTTAAGCCTTTAGGACGTCTTTCTGCAGTGTTTTAATCCAAATCACATATGACAATCTGAAGAAACCAAAGACACCACTTAATAAAGATTTAACTGCAGCACAAAATATTCATCCAACTTGGGATACAAGTCACGAAATCGCTAGAAACCTTCGCGATTATGAACTGTGTCTAAAATTCTCATGGCCTTCACAGAAAAGTAAGTTCCAACCAGCTGTCACAAACACAGATTGATAGCTGGAGTGATAGTGCTCCTATCACAGTCTGTAATACTTGGCATCTTTGGAGCTACCAGGCTTGACTCAACTGTGCTGCAAAACACTTTCAAATCCCCACAAAATATTGGAGAGGAAAAAAGTCAGCAGGTGAGCCAAGGAAACAGATGGCTTACTAAAGTTCCTTTGTACTTGGTCACTGCTGACAGCATAACCTTGCATTTTTAACACTAAGTTTCACGCTCTTGCACTTGAATTAATTCAACAGGAACAACTCTGAAATTAATACTCTCTTTTCCCTACGATTAGATACATAAAAAAAATCTGAACTCCACATGGACTTGCGGTACAAAAATCCGGGTGTTTTGGAAATAGTGACTCAAGTCAGAGTTTCAAGAATCCTTGCTTCTACTAGATTTCAGTCAGAGGGATTCTAAAGCAGAAATTTAAAAATTTAATACTTGAGAGCATTACAGTTAAGATATGTACCAGCATATCAAATCCATATCTGATGCAACATTTCTTTCAGCTCTTGAAATAGAATTTACTGTGATACAAGCATGAATTCAATTCAAGCAAGCTTACTCACTAAATCACAGCCCTGAATCTGTTTCAAAATTAGGACTGAAGTTATCACCTCCATTTTACACGAAGCATTTTCATCATTCTCTAGTTTGGCTACAAACAAATTGTCAGTATGAAACATCATAATCCTAGAGAGGCACGATTGATTGGACTCATCCCAGAAACCCTCACTGGCAACCGACCACAGTTCTAGGAAGGGCTGGATCATAGAATTACACAATGGTTTGGGTTGGAAGGGACCTTAAAGCCCATCCAGTTCTGACCCCTGCCATGGGCAGGGACAGCTTCCACTATCCCAGGTGCTCTGAGCCCCATCCAGCCTGGCCTTGGACACTGCCAGGGATGGGGCAGCCACAGCCTCACAGGGAACAATTTCGTCCTCATATCCAATCTAAACCTCCTGTCTGTCAGTGTGAAGCCATTGCCCCTTGTCCTGTCACTCCAGGCTCTTGTCAAGAGTCTCTCTCCATCTTTCCTGTGGGCTCCCTTCAGGCACTGGAAGGCCACAGTGAGGTCACCCCAAAGCCTTCTCCTCTCCAGGCTGAACAATCCCCATTCCCTGAGCCTTTCCTCCCAGCAGAGCTGCTCCATCCATCTGATCCCCTTGGTATCCCTTGTCTGGATGGGCTCCAGCATGATAGCTGGTGGCAGCACAGCAGAGGTTCAGACAGCAGCTGGGAAGGATTTATTCTGTGGCAGTGGAATATCCTTGTCCAGATACGTTAGCCAAGGAGCCTGCACTGCATATAAATGCTGTGACAAACAGCTCAAAAAAGAGACGTGCATTAAATAAACATCTCCTGATTCATCATCTCAGTCAACAGGCAGACATTTACTGCACTGTAATGTCTCCCAAAGCCGTGTAAGTATTTGTTCCTCATTAGTAGCAAATATATAGTGCGTTTGAGAAACAGCTTTATTACACACCACTTTATTAATAAACAGCAGCATTAGGTGGAAGTCACATCTATACATCTCTAATGTGGTCTAAGTAGTGTGTGGGAGTGAAAGAAAACAAAGAGCAGAGAAATAAGCAAGCTGGCTCATTGCAGGGGAAATATTTATACAAAAGCTACAATACACACACATTACTTCAAAGCTGCCTTAGACCTCGAGATGCCCTGGCTTCAAAGGAGACAAAATAGGTCATTCTCCAAACTGGTTCCAAGGAAGACACAGCTCCACCCGTTTAACTTTTCCCCCTCTCTCCTCACGGCTTGTCCACAAACACACCCAGCTGAGGCACTGAAGACATTCGTGTGTAATTGCCAATATTTACACTAATGAGGCAATGAGCTCATCTTTTGGCAAGGCCTGCATTAACTCTTGGTTTTGTGGGGCTGAATCTGTTCTTTACACTTCCATCAAGCCCACGTGCAGCATTTGCTTTGTCATTTGACTACAGGCACTCTAGTCTCAGCTGTCAGAGAGGTGTTCCCTGCACCTCAAATGTGAGCTGAGGGCAAATTTCAGAAAAAAAAAAAAAAAACGAACAAAGAAGAAACTTGTTACACATCCCACAGTTCAAGATACGGACCAAAACACACCACCTTCTTCTTCTATATTGTGGTGAGCCTTGCATTCAAATGAGCCCATTCCTCCCCTTGCAAGTTTCCACTGAAGGATGCAGGAAATAAAACATATCCTGCATCTACTTAAATTTGAATTAACCAAAGTTTCAAAAGTCAGTTAAGCACATGGTTTAAAGCCACGGTATGACATGACTACCAAAATCTCACTGTAATGAAGGGCACTTTCTCAAACAGAAACAAGGTGAGGCACTTTCAACTTAATCAACACAACTGTTCCAAAAAATTATAATCTCCAAGCTTTATTCAGTGAGCAGCTACATTATTCATTAACATGACTTAAGAAATTGCAAGTTGCTTTCCTGGCAACCAAGAGAAGTCTGCAAGACAGAACAGAACTTATTATTACAAGGAGTCTTTAAACAGTTAAGCAAGATAAATGAGTGGGGGGAACCCATCACTTTCTAAAATTTACACCTGGCTGTGCTTACTTCCATATTTCCCCAGGCACAAAAGAACTTCTCTGCTTCTTCTATTCTCTATTTATAGGACTCAGCGGGATCACTGAAGTATTTCCCCTCTCTTGACAATTGTGAGCTGGGCTAATTTTATTAGAGCAAAATCTGAGGTAATCATAACACACAGCAATAGCTTATGGGCTGAAATACTCAAAGTGCATTACTTAATTCACAGAATCATGGAACGGGTTTGGCTGGCAAAAGTTCATTTCATTCCCATCCCCTTGCCATGGGCAGGGACACCTTCCACTGTCCCAGGCTGCTCAGATCTGGCCTTGGACACTTCCAGGGACGGGGCAGCCACAGTTTTCCTGGGCAACCTGTGCCAGGGCCTCACCAGGAACAATTTCTTCCATATATCTCACCTTATTTCCCCCTCTTTCAGTTTGAAATTCCTGTAATTTTCAGTCTGAATTCCCATAGTTCTGTGGCAGTGCCACAGGCAGCTCCAAGATAAGCCTACACCACTTTGGCCAACTGGCCACACTGCACAGAATGGCTGCAGAACCAAATTCCACTTCAGGAGGTGAGGATGCTCAGGTTCTCTATTCAGCTGATAATTTTAGGGAAACTGTTACAAACTTCATACTTTCTAAACCACTAATTCTGTCTAAATTTTTCTGAAACTCACTTAAACTCCAAAACTCACTGTGAAGAATGAGAAGCACAGATATGAACATCATAATAAAGTACACTTCCCCTTGGAAGTCTTATAAAGATCATGTATCACCAGCAAAGAGCTCTTCAGGAAAAACATGATTCTCTGCCAAAAAACTGACAGCAATTAACAAAAGTCACAGCCAGCAGTGCCAATGGAAAAGAGATGTTAGGTCAAATGCAATATGGCAAGGGAGGGGGAAAAAAATTCATTTTTCTGTTCCTGCTTTCTTTCTCCATGGCAAAAATTTTTAAACCAGCACAATTTTCCATGTATTGACTTCTCTCTGTATTTTCAGACAGCGTGTACATTTTGCACTTTCTGAGATAGAGCTTTTCACTGCTGGCCATGCAGTCACAGGCTTTCATCTCAGCTCCTAGTGGTTACATCCTCCTCCTCACTGCATCCTCAGCAACCCCATCGTGTCCATTTGCCCAGCATGATGAGATCAGGACAGATCTCTGGAGACAGCAGACTTGCCAAAAGCAGCTCTCCCCTTTCTTCACTTGATCCACTTATTTTCATTCAGAAAGCCCTTTTGCACTGATCTCTGCCCTTCTTACTCACTTCTTGCTCAGTTTACCCAGTGAACTTTTTATGGCTCATTCACCAGAGTCACCTCAGATATGCACATGGAAATGCAACTCCATCAAGTTAGTGGTTAAATCTCTTTATCCCCCTTCACACTGTCCTTTAACCACTTTTGCAGAGCACCTACCAAAACACAGTGCATCACCAGATGAGACCCTACTGCTTTTGGGGCTGACTGAGCTTGCTCTATTCACCTCCACACCTTAGGGAGGGTGCACCTTCTTTTTGAGACTTCTGTTGCCTTTCAGAGAGGCCAAGACAAGCACAGTTCTGCTTTAAAGAGCTCCTGCAAAGCACCCAGAAGACGGGCAACATAATTGAGACCTTCTGGAAGTACGCTTGTCCCATAAGAAGGAACTGCATCGTCATTCATCCTACCACGGTAGATCTTAATTTTTTCTGAACTTATGAGATGCCTGGGATTCCAGACACTGGGACTGAAGAATACAGACTCATTAACATTGGAAGAAGATCTCCAAGATCGTTGAATCCAAACTTTGATCGATCACCACCTTATCAACTACGTGCCACATCCGGTCAGTCTTCTCTTCAAGCTCTCCAGAGATGGTGACTCTGCCACCTCTCAGCACTGCTGTGTGAATTGCTGTACCACACTGCTTATGAAGGACAAAGACCAGCTTGCATTTCTCTTTGGAAGCAGAAGAAAAAAAAAAAAAAAAAAAAAAAAAGCAGCAAACCAAAAACCAGAGATGTGATTAGGACATTTTTAGTTTCTCCTGGTCTTTCTTACTTAAAAACACCCCAGTACCTGTGGGTTCTGTTTCTCCACAAAAACAGAGAGACACTGTGCAGTCTGGAGAGCCACTGGCAGCATTAAGTTAGACAGGGTTAAGGATTTAGAACTGTGTGAGGGAGCTTAAAAAGAGCCTCATCAGTTTTCTTTTATTTAAAAAGTGGTTGCTGGGATTTCTAATCTTTACTGATATGTAGCTAAGGAAGTGTACAATACCAGGTAACAACAGGAGGCCAAAAAGGCTTATTAAACACAATTACCTAGCAAACAACCTGAATCCTGGAAAGAACTCAAGGGGAAGTGCCCACAGAGAGTTTGTGGTAATCATAAGATAGTAAGCAAATAAACACCTAAAACTGTGCAAAATTTAAAGAATTAATGATATGCCTTAAATCATAAAAACATCCAAAACATAACATTCGAATTAAAATCCAACTACATGAGTCTCCTCAGACCTAGGAAAGGTTTTATGAAAGAAATCTTACATTATTCTTTATAAAGTGCTTATTTATAAAAGTACAAAGCCAGGTTTACAGAGTGAGGTAAGCCAGGCATTCACATTTCTCTTCCTATTTAGTTATGAATGACCTGAATATTAACTTGCAGGTATCTGTAAGATTTTTGTAATTTGAAAAATGAGATGCATTTTACTTGACTTAGCTGCTATTTTTTCTTCCTCACTCCAATATATCAAATATTAAAGCATGTTTCCTTAACAACTGCAATTCAAAACGTAAACCTCTATTTCTTTAAAGCTCAGAAATTCTTGTTTTTAACAATTGTGCAACTACCCTTTATAGGAAGCAGTCTGCAGAACTGCCAAATCTACATGGAACAAAGAGAAGAGATTCTATCAAAATGACATGCCTCCAAAAAAGCTGAGTTTCTTTCCTGCCAGAGAACGAAATGACTAATGTGCCTTGCAATTAGTGCAAAAAGCAACACTATCTTTGCAGTTGCAGACTGGGAAAAACTAGAGTTTGATGTTTACACAGCAGTAAATAAAGTGGGAAAACTTTTGTTGGGTAATAGGCATATTTTTCCTCTCAAATGTTTAATGATAGTGAATCATTAAACATCCATGAGGTGAAGTCTTCCACATTTTGCTACTAGCAAGATTAGAATATTACAGAATTCCCCAGTGATTGATAAAGAAATAAAACCCAAACGAAGTCATTTTAACTTTATAGTCCACAGGAATTGCATAATTCTGTTTTTTCCACTGTTGTACAGCAAGTGAGAAGATGCAAACCTTGCCAAAGCTTGATAAACTAATGAAAAAAAGAGGAAATGGTTTGCCTGCAACATCCAGGGCTTGGATGCAGCAACCCATGTCTCAAGAACCAAATATTTTTGAAGCAGAAAAGCCAGGGACTACTGTCTCCTCATGTAAGTGGCATTTCCACACATCACACCACCCCCACCATTTATTATCAATACTTGTGTCCTTTCCAGACATCCTGTCGCCACTTACATTCCATTTTCAGTTTGCCCTCAGCTGGCAAGCACAAGATGAATCCCAACTCTGAAAAACCACTGGAAGAAATTTTTTTCCAACTATCAGACCACTGTATTTCTTCAGAAACACTTTCAAATTATTCAATGCATTGAAATCCATTTCCAATACCTGAAGTACTGCTGCTTCAAATGCCAGAAACCATTCAGATGTGGATATATGATCCAAGTTTTATGTAAGGACAGATATACACAGGACTATAAAGTGAAGGAAAAGAAGCCTTAAATGAAGCAAGAAGCTGCACGTAATAAAAATGTGACCAAGTGAGGAAGGAGAAAGAAATGGATGCATATGCCATGGTATCTTCAATTTCAGCTCTGCTACCCCACCAGTCTGAACAAGTGCAACACAGACAGCAAGGAAACAAGAGGCACTTTGTTCAGTGTGCAGTTCTGGAGTGAGGAAGAGAGACAAGAGATGAAAAGTATCTCTTGTAATGCAAAGAATGCAGCAAAACTCAAGGATCCCAGCGATACCACTGTCAAAGAAAACTTGTTTTTTCCTGTAGTGACTCAGTGCCCAGGCATCAGGAGAAAAGTGTGCACCCAGCAAAGCTGAGATGGGCAGGAGAAGCAATGAGAACCTGAGAGGCAGCACTTTTCCCTTGAGATTATTCCTCACCTCAACCAGAACTCACCAGCACCTCGGAGCAAAACTCGCCCTGAGCCAGAGATCCTCTCAAAGAGCAGCTGACAACTTTTCCCACCTATTAACGCCCTGCAGTGGATACCAATAAAAGGTGAAGGGCAGAAAATCATGAGCTCAATGAATGGAGTATTTTCTGCTTCATCACCTGGGGCACTCAGATGACAAAGGAATTGCACTCTGCTTCCATGGTTCTGGAAGGGAGCACACAGGCTTTTCAGCCCAACCAGCAGAAATATCTGCCCAGCTCTGGTAGGTCAAAGATATCTCAATCATGACAAACACAGGCCACAAAACAGCTGGAGGATATAAATTAAGTCTCAGTGCTCACAAACCAACAAAGTCTGGTTCTGTTGCTTATCAAACAACCCAGAAAATGCAGTATTCACTATGCAGAAAAACATAAAGTAGCATTCTGCAAGTGAAAGGTTCTGAAGTGGGTCTCAAAACAACATTTCTGTCAACTGTATTTAAGACTTTGTGCAAGTTAATTCAATTTAAAGCATCATTAGACCTACTCTGAACTTCAAAGAAAAAATTGTCTATTTTTGTCTGCTCTTCATATTTAAAGTATTGAAAGAAAAATACTTCCCAAAGTTACTCCTCTAATTTGATGTCCACTTGTGCTGCCAGTGTAAGTAAGTTCTGTTCCTTCCCTTCATTATATTATTTATTAACACTGAAAAAAACCGGACTGATATTGTTTTTCTTAAAAGTACAAAAATCCATTATTTCAGCTGGGGAAAAACATGAAACACATACTTGTTTAATGAAACACATACTACAAGCTGATCCTGTCTTGTACCCCAAAACACACAGCAAAATAAAGTCATGTAACAACAACAAATTACATTAGTGATGCTTAAGGCAAAAAAACGAAACTGGTTTATTCAAAACAAGTGAAGGTAAATAAGTCACTTTCCACATATAAGGATGGGCAGGCACCATCCTGACGAATTTCCAGCAGGCAAATACCTTCTGCTCTCATACAAGAAAATCATTCAGAGACAGTAACTCACACGACTTGTTTCAAAGTGACAAATAAAGGAGTGACACTGCAGTCACCTGGCAGCCAGCCACAAACTCACTCCACTGAAAGGAATTTATTCAAAATAGAGTCAACAACAAATTCTTAAATATTTTAACTTGGCAGAAGACAACCTGGCTCAACACCATTACATTCCAAGCTTCCTGGAGTTCCAGGTTAACATACATATGTACATGGGCTCTGGCTGAGTGGCACCTGGGAAAAAAAAGAGACCAGTGCCTGTCTAAATTCTGTGTGCTGGTTTAGCCAGCAGCAGTGTCCCCATGGCTGGTACCAGCCCCCCACACAAACCATCACACCCCTTGAGCAAAATGATGTTGGCTGAAGGCAGCAATTAACACTCTGGAAATGTTTGCTTTAGAAACAATCCACTGCTGTGCTTTAAAGAGACACGTCAGGTGCCTAGAATGTGGGGCTGAAAGTGCTTTAATGAATAACCCAAAACACCTCTCAGGTATGAGGCAACTTAAGACAGGTCTGAAGCTAGACTCTGGCCAACACAGCATCTTGGGAGCTGTACATATGGACACATACATCCACACACATGTACCACCCTTCAGCAAAGCTCCTCTTCACCACAGAGTGCATTTTATATATGTGCACTGACATTTCTACAAGTTCTACACTATATTAAGGATACTGGAAGCATCCATCCAATGCTGTTTTCCTTCAGCTTTTCCTGTAGCCAGATAAAGCTGTTGTACCTTTATCCTTATCTGTACCTCTGATGTACAGAGCATGAGACAAGCTGTCATTGTGGCAAACAAACAAAGCATTTTAATTTATTGAGCTCTGCTGGCCCCTCAGCTGCTTCAGTTATCAACAGAATACTGCTATAAATATTGCATGTGCAATAGAAAGAGTGGTAAAATAACAATATATACCCAGATATGAAAAAGGTGGTGTGACTGCTATGGAAATCTATTGCTGAGAAGCTGATGTGTGCACAAAAGGCAAATCAGCTTTAAACAAGGCCTGTAAATGGTGACAAGCCAGAGAAGAAGCTGCATTCTCAGTTTTTCACACTTGTTTCACCAGCCTCATCTACATCATAAAACAGGGGACTCAAAAAAATGAAACCAATATGAAAAATAAACCAATGCATAATCTAAAAGTATTAATTTTAGTCAAAGTTCTGATATTTTTCCTCTACTGAGGATTCATCATGTGGTCAGGAAAAACACTACCTGCTACCATTTACTTTTCCTGATAATTTTTTGTTTTTGGCAGTGTCTGAGTGGCCAAGCTAGGGACAACTCCTTACAGTGAATCACAGAATCATCATTTAGGTTGGAAAAGATCTCCAGTATCACAGAGTCCAACCTCTGACCAAACACCACCTTGTCAACCAAACCAAAGAAGCAGCACCAGTTGTTTCTTGAACACCCAAGGATGGTGACACCTCCTCCCTGGGCAGCCCATTCCAATGCCTGACAAGCCTTTCAGTAAAGAAATTCTTTCTCAAGTGAAGATCTGCTGCCCAGGATCATCTGACAAGCAGATGATCCAAGGACAAAGGCCTCCTCTCATTCCACACTCACCAGGACAGGTTAGCTATGGGCTGAGATGCCAGGAAGGTGCATACCCCATGGAGATCACACCATCACAGGAGAGAGAAACTCAGCAGGGCCAGGGCAGGTCTGCCCAGAACACAACTGTTCAGAGAAAATGCTGCACAGAGCAGGGGAAATGGGATCTTGCTCAGATTTCTCAGGAACAAAGGTGGAGTGATGAACTTGGCAAGTTGCCCCATCCCTGGAAGTGTTCAGGGCCAGGTTGGATGGGGCTCTGAGTAAGCTGGTCTAGTGGAAGGTGTCCCTGCCCATGGCAGGGGGTGGAAGGAGATGATATTTAAGGTCCCTTCCAACCCAGGCCATTCTGTGATTCCAGAAACTTTAGAGGCTTCTGAATGCTTTATGTGCAAGTACTTTCAGAAGAGAGCAGGGAAACTTTCTTGGAGGGTTTTGGTGCTAATTTCTTACCTGCAGATGAATACAGATGTCTGCTTATGCACAATCTGCTACTTCAGGCATCAGTGTTCACTCTGCTGATGAGGGCAGTTCCTAGAAGGAAAAACAGAAATATTGTCATACATTAGTGAAACAACCTTCTTGAGGATGAAGTTCTATTCCCCTTCCTTCCTTGAATGTTTTGGAAAAACAGTGTTCACCTGGCACCTATAGATCTACAACAGCCTGGTACACATACGCAGTATTTTATTTTTGACAAGTTAGTTTGAAAGAAATGTGGAATACTGCTCTTAATTTGCTGCTTCTTATACCTGGTGTGACATGTTCCTTCTATAAATAACTTAAGTGTGGTAAACAACATTTCAACAGCTTTCCAGAACATTAGGAAAAAAACCCCAAAAACCTAAGCACTGTATTAGGTAGTCACGAGCATCTACCACTGGTAAATTGTAAATATAGGAGATTGTGAAATAATCTTTTTTCCCAATTTTCTTTTTAAGGAAAATAATCCTCAGACTGGAGCACTTCCAGATGTAAAACCCTCCAAGTGCTCTGGAGCTGCACACCCTGACTCCCTTGCAGCAGTGAATCACGAGCAATGCATGCACAAACAGCCAAACGAACTGGGCAAAACGTAACAAATCCCAAACTGCTGATTAAGACTAATAATCAGCTTGGAAGGGATGCTTACTACAACAATGTTTAACAGCATCACTGTGACAGACACTGCTTCATATTATGGCACAGCCAAGGAGAACATGTGAAATGTGGTTATTTTTAAGGGCTCACGACCAAACATTTTCTGAATTATATTTTAAAGGAACATACCTATTATGTGTAACTCTATGGGAACTTTATAGAGTGCAGCATTGAAAAATAGCTCTAAATCAGAAAAATTTTCCATTAGTATTTCAGCATCTCCTCTACCACTGTTGTTAGACACTGAGTTTTGTCCAGACAAAATGTTTGTCTCCTAATATCTTCTGGATGGAAAGATGCAATAAGTACCAACTCCAGCAAAAGAACATCATAAGAGTTCAGAAAGTAAGAAAAATCTCTGAAAGATCTGGAAAGAAGGGAGGTCTAACATACCAGACCATGCACAAAATGCATCAGAATCCTATAGGAGCAATTGCTTCTCTCATTATGGCCCACAACTCCACAATAGGACATCCAGGAGCTCCCAAAGTCTCAGGCACATATCAAATAATTTTCACCACGGCTGACTGAATATGCAGCTTTCATTCACAAACCAATAGCAGTTAAATTTCTGGGTTGCCAGAATGTTTTTGTGATGTTCTGTGCTTTCCACTTTCAGACCCAGTAACGTTTACTAATGGTTCACATGAGCCTTTTACTCTAGCTCTGAAATGAACAGAATAATTTTTGGCGAGTTTATGTCCCTCAGCTGAGAAGCTGCAATTTAACAAAAGGAAGATAAGCTTGTTAAATCTCCCTAATGTATTTGATTGCAGTTCCATTAGAGAACATTCCTTTAAGTTCTCTACTCAGGTTTATTCACCACACACTCCTAAGTAGGGTCAAACAGTCATAGAAAATGCAGAACATTCATCTAACCCACCACATCAGGTTAAGTCAGTGCTTGAGCCCCAGTTACTCACCAATCCCCACTTACATATGTTAGATTAGGAAAATAAGTCTGGTTTTAGGATACAGATGGTGAATTAGTTAATCCAGAGGTACAGATGCTTGAATTTTGTTGGGGAAGGGAGAGATAGAGAGAAATAATCATCTTACCCTAAACTATGAAAAGTCAGCTTTGAGATACTAAAAAAGTTGTCTTCATCTACTGCAAACTGATCAGCTGCCAATACACAAATAGTAAACATTTCAATTACTGCTGTTTGTTAATTACCCCAGGACACTTTATATAAAAGCTGAAGAACAGTGGATTCAGAACCTGAGAATGGAGTGGCTGTGATGCTGATCCAGCAGCAGGGACCGACACTTCCACTCCAACAGAGCTGCATTATCTGCAGCTCTACTGAAACCCTAAAGCTCTTCTCAGACCACTCTGCAAACTGAGTGGGAAGGAGTAAGGATAAGAGCCACATTCTGTCCTTAGGGACCCCTATTAAATCAGATTCCCAACATCAGCCACTTCCTCTTTGTTTTCCTCAAGCCATATGGCTTCCTGACAAAATCTGTACAAACAATAATTCCATTAATCAAGCCACTGCTGGAGGAAAAGGCTTCCCCCCCCCCTTCCCTTCATCAATGCAGACATTTTAATGGAGATGTTTTAAGTATTTTATTTTATGGAAGTCCCAGGGAAAACACTAAATTGGTCTTTGTTCTCACACTGCAGCACGAGTTCATACTTTTAGGAGATCCTCACATAAAATGCAAAGAGATACAGGAACAGAAAGAAGTCAGTCAAACCAACAAGAAAGGAGTTCAGCCTAAGTGAGTCTTAGCATGGATACAGCATAAATTGCTGCCTAGGTTTGCTGGCATAACAAAAAACCAAAAATTACAAAGAAAACATAATTAACAGAAGTAGGTAAAATAGGAGAGGCATTAAAAGTCCATTCCCACAAGGTTCTGAGGAGATGCACATATGCAAATGCCACAAATAGCTCAAAGGAAGAGCTTCTTTTAAGAGATGCCACAAAAAAAGGACTTCCCCAGAGGTCAGGTTTCTTTTTATGGTGAACCAAGAAGACCTCCCTGCTACACAATCCATCTGTTTTGGCACCCCCACACCGGGAAAATCGTGCTGGTGACAAGGTGCATCTCAGATCAGGAGGAAATACATGCTGCCCGTGCAGGGAACTCAATGGGAGGAAGGAAACAGAGCAGCAAGATTTCTACCTCTGGTAGGTGGGAAACTCCCTTTGCAGCAGGTGGAAAGATCTCCCACTACTCTGAAAGAAGGGAGAACACTAAACCTAACCAGGCTCATTCTTTCACCAAATTAAACAAACTTGAGGGACTGCTGGAAATTCAAACTCCCTGTTTTGGTGATCTGTTCCCATGGAGACTTTTCCCATAATTTTTTTGACTGAACTTTTATTAGTCCATAGTCTGCAGGGCAGGAGGAGGATAGGGAAGAACAAGAAATTACTTTCCAACTCAGGTGGTCTCTTTCAGTCACACACTTCTATAGCAACTGTGACCCTTCCATTCACATGGAAGGAAAACAAGATTGGCATGGTAACAAATCTTTTCACATTAAATCATGTTTTATTTTCTTCACAGGTGGTCTACAGCTTACTAGATGATCAAAACTGTTCCTCAATTCATGTGAACAAAAACAAGCCTCTGTTTAAATGAAGTTCAGGAAACACAAAGCAGCTTATGACACTGAGAAAGACCTTACAGAGAAAGAACATTAAAAAAGGTACGAAATTCACTTTTTAAAACTTGGAGTGGGTTTTTTGGGGGGAGGGTTCAGTGTTTGTGGTTTTTTTAAATACAGGAAAGCAGCATTCTTGACTAAAAGCAGGAAATCTTGGAAATTACATCCCTTTTTGTTGAATTAAGTAACAATCAGCCACAAAGAAGAAAAAACGCAGAAAGAATAGCTTAGAAAGTTTGAGTCATTATCTCCAAGGAGACACATCAGTAATGTTAACAAGGTCAGAAAATTTCGGTCAGTTCTTGTGGGTAATGGGAGACACAAGATGTTAGCTTCTGTTCCTATCAAGGCAGTGACAACTCTGAAAGACTGCAGGTATCACTTGGAGCCTACACCACTATGAATTATTGCCCTCCAGGCCACAGCCTAGAAAGATACAACATCATATCCAAAGTACAGATGGATTTACAGATGGCTGCCTTGAGGTAGTGATGAAAGGTATGTTTGTTTTGGACAGGGTGGTGAGGAGGATCAGGTGCTGCCAGCTAGGGAGGCCTTTTACCACATCTGGGGCAGATGATCCCAATTATCTTCTCATCACTGCTAATCAGAAATCATCCTTCAGCAGCTATAGAATAACCTATGAAAAATAAACCTGGGATTGGTGTTTGGCTTCTAGCAAGAGAAGAGCTTGCCTGTCACAAGTCAGTCAGTGCAGGCAGCATCCTGGCTTGGAGTCCCATTTAGCATCCTGTGGTATGAAGCTCTGCAGATGTAAGACAGTGTCTTCACATCAGGTGTGAGAACAGAATACAGGAAATGCTGACAAGAAAATTTAGGGGCACGCCAGTGGGGAGGAGAAGGCAGTTCTCCCTCCTGCCAGCTCACTCTTCTGCCCTTTCTGACCCTACTGATAAACAGCATGTGCTCCCAAATGAACAGGATCTGTACCACCCTGCCTTGGCTAGTGCTTTTACCTACAGGGACAAAACTGATCCAAAGGGCAAGCAAAGCACATTAGGAGAATATAAAGAGCTTCAAGCTCTTCATGTCTTCACTGACTGCAGCCACTTGTTCATGTCCTCACTTGACTGTTGAAGATGGCCAGTCATAACAAGATCCAAAAAATTAATAAATTCCCTGAGCAACCCAACACCTCAAACAGAATTGGGAGAGGACTTGTCCAGCCCAGACTTCACTGCATCATTAAGTCCCCGTTTTATCAGGAGCAACACCATTTAGATCCCAGAAAAGAAGGTGCTTATTTGTTACTGCTATTTAGCTCTTCTCAGGAAGAGAAAAAAACTGCTCATCTTCAAACTCAGCTCTAAAATATTCCTTATTTGCTCACAACACTGTATCCTAGTTCTTTAAGCTCTACTGTGGTGTTTAAAAAACAAGTGCTACAAAAAAAGCCCAAAACATGCTGACACATAAAGCAAGAACAGTGAAATTAAAATATAAAACAGTTTGATGTAAAAGAGAAGTCTAGACTGAGATCTCCAGAGTTCTGCCTGTCATTTCTCTCCTTGCAAGTACGTGAAGGGCATTTGCTTTCCAGGAACAAGAGGCTTGAATTAATTTAATATATTTCTAAGACTTTAGAGTTCCAGTTGTTGAGAAAAGAGAAAGAAGAAAAACACTTGAAGTGATTTCTTTTCTTTTTGTTTAAGTGACACAACCAGGAGAGCCCGTCACTCTTGGCAGACATGAGCTCAGAGGACAACAGAGCAGAATACCCAGAGGTAGAGCATATTGCTTTCTCTTCCTCCAAACGAATACTTTATTTTGCAAACCCTGTGATTAAAGCCCATGGAACCCTTACTCCAGGATGAAAAGGGGGTGCTGATAGAGCAGAGAACCATCACAGCTCACCCATAGACTCACCTGAATGTCCTACTCTACTCCCTCACCCCTGTGGCTGCACCTGGAAAACACTGGGGGAATTGCACAGAAACCAGGAGTTGCTCTTCTTTTCAGCAAGAAGACTTCATTTTTCAACACGGGAGGCACTGAGGTGTCACACTCACTGACACAGGAATGCTTTCCTAGGCTTCCTTCAGCAGCCCCTGGAAGCAGGATGGTTCCAACAAGATTCCCTCCCAAAACACTGCCCTGGCCACACTGCTGTGGTTCCATGCAGTGAGGCACACTTCACAAGGTAATTATCCAACAGAACAGAGAAAGTCACGGCAAGAATTTGCTTTGTTGTTGAAAACTTTTTGACTCCCAGTCAACCCAAGTCTGCCCTTTGATTTAAAGGGAGCAGCTCCCTCACTTTACATTCCTGCCTTACGTGCACAATTTCACACTTGACTACTATTGCTTCAAGCACAGCAAACTCTTGCCATACCTACCTATGACTAAGTATTTTGCACTGGTTCTCAGAAAATCATGTATAAGAAAGTATATTTAAAGAAAAAGAGTAAGAGACTGAGTAATACAGTCAAGCAGCATTTAGCAGAAATCAGGATTATGCCTGGGTATTCACATACTCACTGACCTGTTTGGGTTGAAGGTTAGCTCTTGTTATTAATCTAGTGGTTAGAACTACAGGAAGGCATTTTAAAGAAACGATTCAAGTTAAAACA
Organism: Acridotheres tristis; assembly: GCA_037013685.1. NCBI lineage: Eukaryota > Metazoa > Chordata > Aves > Passeriformes > Sturnidae > Acridotheres > Acridotheres tristis. The sequence continues at coordinate 65,680,002 of CM072885.1, forward strand.
TGTATGTCATCCAGCATGCACATCTCTGAAAAAGTGCAGTTGAGCAAGTCATCCAGGTATTTAGGCACCATGGAAGGGGTAGCACATAAAAACAGAAGTATAATGATGTGGCATTTGTGTTCATTTTTTTTCCTTAAGGATAAATAAGTCTATTTGACAGTAACTGGGAAAAAAAATGGACTAAGATTCTGGTTTATTTCCATTCATGTAATTAAAACCATGTAGAACTAATGGAAAAATAAACCCAGATCTCCCTTTCCAGAGGAGCTGTGGCTGCTCCATCCCTGGCAGTGTCCAAGGCCAGGCTGGATGGGGCTGTGAGCAACCTGCGATAGTGGAAGAGGTCCCTGCCCATGGCAGAGGGGTCAGAATAGGATGAGCTTTAAAGTCCAAGCTATTCAAAGACTTTATGATTCCTTTACCACTGAGCAAGTGTCCCTGCCAGCAGAATGACTACACGGTGACAAAACTGTTTCAGCATGCAGCCTGTGATGGCAGTACAGCCAGAATGCATCAGCCCCTCCAGTTAACTCACAGTTGGTATTACAACTCCTGAGCAAACAATGCTCCACTTTCTAGGCACTGCCAGACAATTTCCATTTCCACATCATATCAACTCACAGGCAATCCTTGAGAGCCTGTTCTATTTTTGAAATTAATGAAAGACTGCTGCTATCTCTGCAAATACAAGCCCTCCTTTTCTGCTTCTCTGGGCTGTTTACACAGCATCCCTTTGTGTGATCATTTAGCCTGGTTTTGTATGAGCACCAAGGTAGGTTAGTTTGCAGAGCTCATATCAGGAGCATAAAATAATTAAGATATCAGGATTTAACAGTCACTGTTTGTAAATTCAAATTGGTTCAGTATAGGATCAACCCAAGCCAGCAAAAATATCCAGTGTCAGTTTTGTCTGTAACATCAGCAGAACATTCAACATCACTCTGCATTTCCAAATAACCCTTTCAATACAAGACAGCTCTCACCCAAACCAGTGATTTTCCAGAGGGTTTAAAGGTTAACTTCAATTGCCCTTTCCTTGGCAAGGAGTCATAAGCCACTGCTAATAACCCCAATTCCAGACTTGCTCGCATTGCACAGGACAAAGCAAAGACTTGAGACAGTGCTCAGGAGCAGCAAAACCTGGCAGGTGACAGAAATCCAGCCCCTGTTCCAAAGGCTTGCAGTGCTTTTTTGTGACTGCCACCTTGCAGGCAGTGCACTGCTGCAGCCTTGCATTTGATTCCACAAGCTCATCTTTTCCCAAAGCACACAGCTCCACTGACACTTGAAAGCAGAATTCTGAACTCTACCGTTCTCCCTGCCTGCTCCACGTGGCACCCCTCAGTTCTGAGTGAACTGGGTCAGGAATCAAATCCACGTTTTAAGAGCCAGAAGCTCACAGAGAATCCAGCAATGTGCACGAGCAAATAAAGCTACACTGCTGAGAGGATAAAAGGAGCCAGTGAATTCCTCCCTGGTCATGCCAGTGCTCATCCACAAGGAAAGGACACTACCAAGACAAACCACTTTCACTCATGAGAGCCATCAAAAGCCCTCTCTTGGTTCTGCCTTTGTACACAAGGCAAGGTTAAAGTGCTCAAGGGCCAAAGGGACTTCATACTGCCATCAACACATTAAGGGATCTGTGAGATGATGTCTTGAAAAAAACTCATTAATGTATGTGAAATACAGAAAAGTGGACAACATGTAGTTTTCTTGTTTATGTTGAAACACCCTCAAAGTAACTCAATTTCAGTATAAGAATAATACAGTAAATTTGTTAAGCAATAATTTCTTCCAAGTAACTCGTGTCTGCAAATAGCTTCCATCTAATGAACTTCAAATGTCTTTAACTGAAAGCACACATTGGCTAATAAGAGGTAAAATACTCAAGTGTGCAGCTGTTATGTGTTTCATGGCTGTAAAAAACAGTCACAGATGGCACCTGCAGAGAGCAAAGCCAGGCCTGAAAGCTTGCAGATTTCCAGCTTCCTCCACAAGCATTTGTCCTTGGGGAAGATGAGTACCCTCCATCAGTCCTTCCTCCAATGTCCCTGTCCTGAGTGTCCTCCCAGAGTGTGTGAGGAAGTATTATCAGAATTATAATACACCATTTCTTAGTTACTAACCCAATAAATAAACATTTAACAGCAGCTACTGCTATACTATAATCAGAGATTTCTTTTCATGTGGAGCTTTAATCTCTCACTTCATTATGTAGTCAAGAGATGCCAAACTTCCTTTTTCTTTCCTTGCAATTACTCGTGAGTCAATGGAATGGAATACAAACACGAAGCTGATTTTTGCTGGATTTACTGCACTCTGTCCAAGGAAATTTAATCAACCTTCTGAGCAACAAATTCCAAGTACACTTGGACCTCACACAGGTGCAAGTGTAAGGCAAATGTGAGAGAAAAGGTAATTTCTCTATTGCAATCCACTGCCTCCTTCCCAAACAGCAGGAAGTAAAGCCACAGCATTTGTCTCTCTTGACACTTGCACTTAGGAGGAACCCTGCAGAAACTGATCAAGGCACAGCAGTTTCAGAATTAATTACAGTCTCTAGTTGGACACTTACTGGTAGTTAATTAGCACCGGAGAGATACAAGGGCCAACTCATCATCAGATACCAGGAAATGCAATTTAGGCCATTAAAGGATTTGAAATTTAGTTCGTGTAAAATTATATATAAATTCTTGCTTCATCTACTCCAAAACTTAATTTTTGTCATTGGCAAAACAACTCAACACTTAAAAGGTCCCTAATAATCAAGAAGAAAGCAACACTTCACTGTCCAGTTGTACTGTTCAGCTTATGGCATAGGCTGGTGCTGTCACTAAAATCCAAAATCTCAAACCAATAGGGCTGCTAAATGTAGACAATTAATTTTAATGTAAACATTAAAAGCGAGTTTTCTTATACAAACATGACCCCTATCAATCAGTACCTGAACTCTGTGAAAAAGGTACATTTTTGGGGGTGAGATGTAGGGTATGGGATGGAAGACAAGGAAAAGCTACTTTAATAGATGACTGCTCAAGTCTACTACGCCAAATAAAAAAAGGAAAGTAACCACCAAAAGGCTAGTCTTAACAAATAAGATAATGGGCTGGTTAAAAAATACCTTGAATAGTAAAGTGAAAATAAATGTAAAGTTTAGTGGCATCCCTGCCCCTGGCAAGGGGTTTAGACCAAGATAATTTTTAAGCTCCCTTCCAACCCAAACCAGGCTGTGATTCTAGATAACCAAATTCTCCAAGCACTGGAACAGTGGAATGAGTGAAAAATCTTCATATGACCAAAGCTTTTTCTTCATAAGATCTTAAAGCAGAAAATCCTTTTTAAAATTTTCCTAACTGACTAATGAAGTCCTCACATTAACCCCACAGTCAGACCAAGGCAGAAGTCAACACTTTTATTCAAAGACCCTTCCTTACAGCTGAACAACCAGTTACCTTTTTGTTTTTGTTTGCTTGGTTTTGGCAGGGGACTGTCAGACTCATTACCTAAAATTAAGTGCTCAACATAAGCCAGACGAAATGGAAAGATTTCTTCAGAGTTCAAAAGCAGGGCTGAGATCCTGCTGCCATTAGCAGGAAAAAACAGGAAAAGAATCAAGATAGAGAAAAGCAGCAATAAAGCCCACTGTGTCTGTTCTTCTGTTTTCAGACTCCTGTGGAAGTGTCTCTCTCCTGATTTAGAGCAGTGGCCAGCAAAGCCCTCAAATTCCCTTTGAAAAGGTCCCATGCACTGTAACAACATGTGTGAGGTCCAAACTTCTGCAGAACAAAGCCAAAGAGCTGCAAACACACGAGAACAACATGTTGTAAAGATGTACTGATACCTTTCAGAGTCCTGCTCAGTCAAGGGAGACCTGAAACCAAATGGCCAAAAAATAAGCTGTCCTGGTCTGCTGATACACAACACTAAGTCTGGTTATTTGACAACTTTGCCATTTTTTCCATGTATTTTTATCAAAGCTCATCTTTCAACTACATCTAGACAATTTTTAAATTCTCCTCTTCCCCATACCTAGTAAATATTTTGTTACAAGGCATTACAAATCTAATTTGCAGTATCCTGGAATGGAAAGGACCCTAAAGATCATCCTATGCCAGGCTCCTGCCATGGGCAGGGACACCTGCCACTATCCCAGGTGGCTCAGAGCCCCATCCAGCCTGGCCTTGGACACTGCCAGGGATCCAGGGGCAATCACAGCTGCTCTGGGTACCCTGTGCCAGGGCTTCACCAGCCCTCGCAGGGAAAAGTTTTCTCATATCCAATCTAACCCTGCTCTCTGCCAGTGTGAAGCCATTGCCCCTTGTCCTGTCACTCCATGCCCTTGTCAAGAGTCTCTCTCCATCTTTCCTGTGGGCTCCCTTCAGGCACTGGAAGGCCACAGTGAGGTCACCCCAAAGCCTTCTCCTCTCCAGGCTGAACAATCCCAATTCCCTGAGCCTTTCCTCCCAGCAGAACTGCTCCATCCCTCTGATCCCTTGGTGTCCCTGCTCTGTTGTGACTCCAGCAGCTCCCTGTCCTTGCTGTGCTGGGATTTGGAGACAATTTTAGTTAACACTGACTCCGATTCCATCCAAATACACCAGTTCTGATGAGCTCTCACATTTTGCATTTCCAGAATTACAATGAAAACCAAGAAACAGCTAATTAAAGCCTTAGTTAGGATAGCCTCTTCCCTGGGGGCAAATGAAATCCACCTACACATAAAACTTACAAAACAGTCAATAGCAAAGCATAAATATTGCCTGAAACTAACTCTCACAATCAATGAAACAGCTTTTGAGACTGCAAATATAACAAAGAGGCTGAATGGAATGTTTTAACCTTCTTTGAAAATGACAAAGACTAACAACGTTAAAAGGCTTTTGGAGGCTAAGAGATGCACAGCTTAATGCCAATTCATTTAAAAACACTCTTGCTACTGCATCCAAACAGCAGGTGCATACACACCACCACCAGACAGCCGAGACACACAAACAACCAAACTGTGAGCACAAGACTTGCACAGTGACCAAACTTCATCACAAACGACAGCACTACCTCTCTGAAAATTATGTAAGGAAAACATCGATTTTTCTCCTTTATGTTTCATACCACTTAATGAAAAACTCAGAAGATATCAAGTGATGAAACCACCTGAACAAAAAGCTGAGGTCTTGGGAGCACTTATCCCATGATAGGATAGCTGGGAGTTGAACAAGAAAATCTTCACTAAGTTTTCTGTATTTAGTCAAGACACATACAGACCACGAATTTGCCTGGTTCACTCATGGCTTTGCTAATTCCCACAAGGACACAAGACAATTCCACCTCCAAAGAAACCAGCACAAACCAGTAATTACCTCTAAGTGCCTCAATGATGCCCTTAAGTAGACAAATACTTCCTTATGGAAATGCCATATAGGCACCTAAAATTCCAGTGGGCAGAAACAAGTACCACTAGAAGGTTTGCATTTGTGTTCCTTCTATTGTGTGCTTTCTTGCTGTACCATCAGGTGCAATCTGCACAGCTTACTCTTGAAATTAATGCTTTGTGAAAACAAAACACAAAGAACACTCAGTTATTAATAATAATCCTTAAGTATTAGGTTAAGAACACACCAACTCAGTTGACTTAGCATAGTTGTGCATTAAAACTATCAAAAGCTTAAAGGGGGTTTACATAGTTTCTAAGATTAGTCAAATACTAGCTGAGAAAGCAGGCCACTTCTCAGTATATTAACAACATCTTAATCTTTTGAGTTAAAAGCCACATTCAGACATTTTTACTAGACACTGCTGTTTATAATCACTGGACAACATCTGAGTTCAGGCAATCTCTTCAGCTGTGAGAGACATCTATAGCAATGAAAATTTTATTCAGCTTCATAAAAAAGTATCAACCTACAACACTCTTTATAACATAATAGACCAGTTGCACACAATATTAAATTCAGCTGCGGTGACTGAGAATCCTCTTTGCTGACAGAAGCTCAAAAAATAATTCATTTTTCACCTGGTCGATTACAGCTAAATAATTCTATACTGCAGAATGGTTCTCTGCCACAGCACTAACTCCCTGTGCAGAGACTTCTCTGTATTTCCAATGTCAGAGTCTCCAACAGAAACTACTGCTAATTAGGTAACTTCTGGAGTTCTATCAACAAAACAAGCTGGTTATGAGGGCCTAATCTTGACTTGCCCTGTGGATGCTCTGTGCTAAAGAAAACACAGCAATAGGGTAACAGTGCCAGGCAGAGGCACTTTAACTTATCACAAAAAAAAAAACTATTTTGGTCTTCTACTGGTAGACCCAAAATCTACCAGTTTATGTTAGTACTATTTTCCTTTGTCAAATTTCTTTCAGCTTCTTGTTCTTTGTGTTAGTCCAAGTCTGCAAGGCACCAAGGAAAAGAAGAGATGTAGAGGCCAGGCAAGCAGTTTTCAACTAATTCTGTATGTACACGATTAACACAGGAAAGTCAGTAATTCTGGCAAAAGGACTACAACAATGTGGTTGGCAAAGCATTCCATCAGATTTATCAAACATTCATGGGAGGCACTCAGAAACAAGGGGAAAAATCAACATGAAACAAAGCAAGACTTTCAACTGCTGTGCTACACAGGAATCAAACGTGACTCACTCACTGCTTATCTCAGCCTCCTATCAGCATTTTCAAGTTTCCCTGACCACAAGTAACAGCCCACTAGAAATAATGGAAAAATCTTATAGCTGACCCACACATACACACACAAAAAAAATCCCAAACAGAGCCACACCATGATCCAAAGCTTTAAAACATTTGACACAGCAGAAGGACAATGTGCTGCTTCAGGAATTAAAATCTCCTCACTCCACCGTGCTGGTGGTACAAACACTGTTCTTCAGGCATTCATTCAAAACAGGAAAATGGGAGAGCCACTAATGACCAGAGCAGGAGTTCAGCAGGACCAAAAAAGAAAAAAAAAAAAAAGCATTATACAACCTGGAACAACTGTGCAACTGATGGAGAGAGGCTTTGGAAATCCAGGTGTTCAGCAAAACAGCCCAGGAGTGCCACGTTCCCAGGCACCAATGCTCGTGGTACCTTCTCTGCAGAAGGCAAGAGCAGAGTGAAACACTACTTTTATTTGTTTCAGAAGATGAATGAAAGTTTAATTAGCCCAGATCTTCAGAGGAGGAAACTAAATTTTTCAAAGTCATGTCTAACAGTGATGAGGATTAAGAGTAACAAGAGTTATCTATATTTGATGTGCAGCAGAAGAACAAAATTATCGAACTCCACCAACATAAATACAACCAGGCACTGTTGTTGTTCCATTTTAGAAAGGAAATTTTTTTATTATTATTTGAAAATAGAAACCATATTTCTCTACTACTTATTCCAGTCATTTTTGTCCTTCTTGCCCTTGAGATTAATTTCATGTAGAAAAGCACATACTTTGCATAGGACATAATATCTCATATGAGAACAACTACTAGATTTTACTAAAAGTGACCTGGCATCACCATGAAAACACTTCTTGGCTACACAAAATATAAGATAGGACAAAAACATTGGTTCAGTCACCTCCAAAAGAACTCATTATAATAAAAAAAAAAAAGAGTACATACATGTAAGACATTTCACCAAGTTATCTTATTCACAATTAAAAAAACCCCACCATGCAAGACAAACCCCATACTCTTTACGTTTCATTCTTGGAAATAATTTCTTAAAAAAAATTAAAAATCAGTTTTTAGAGTGAAGCCTCCACTGTTAATATCCCAACAAGCTGTTATGCAATTCTTAATAAATAAGTATTAGAAATGCATTAAAATCAGAATCAGCATTTTCTTGACAGTTTGCCATTAACAGACAAATAATTATTTCATTTCTGCCAGTGTAGCAAGCTGGTAGCAATCCAACTTCAAAGTTATTCCACTTCAAGCTTGTTTCCTACCCAACATTAAGTGAAATTGGTTTACATTACTTGACTAATGCAGTAAAGGCAAGACTCCTGTCACTTGACTGTAAGAGTGCCTCATACATTGGATATTACTGCATAGCTGAAACAAAAATATAACTTAAATGTAATAATACTTAACATTGCAGCACCCTATGTCTTAGAAAAGCCCTTGCCCACAGCAGCAGCTTGGCCAAAGATGAAGTCTGAGGTGTAGATGGAAGCCCCACAGGGAAACCTGAAGGGTAAAAAACACACCCAGACCATCATTTCCCCACACAAATAATTGCTTTCATTGCACCATTTAGAGCTGGAAGTTCAGTCATCAAAACAAAGCTGTGTATTTGGAAAATAAACCTCTCTTGTGCACTTTTTTAATCTAAAAACAAGCAAAACTTAGACTGAATGGAGAGTTAAGAAAGTTCCTCATAAGTATAAAGCAAAACTGGTGGTGCTCTAAAGTCACAGCAATAATGCACAATTACAAAAAGCCTCAGCCAAAACCAACCTGAAAACCGTGAGAGGAGTGCCTGTGAAACACTGCATCGAGGAATTAGAGAGGTTTGGGTTGGAAGAGACCACACAAATCATCTTGTTCTGACCCATTCCACTATCCCAGGTTGCTCAGAGCCCCATCCAGCCTGGCCTTGGACACTGCCAGGGATGGGACAGCTTCTCTGGGCAACCTGTGCCAGGGCTTCACCACCCTCATAAGGGAACAAGTTCTTCCTAAAAATCTATTCACCATCATTCAGACTATTTTAGCTGTTGTTGCTGTAGGAAGGGGAAGATCAAATCTTTTATCTCCATTTGCAGCAGGAAGAAGCAACACAAATGCAATCCAGCTCAGTGCTACCCAAGTACAGAACCAGGATGGCTGCACCATGCAAAAGCAGATACCAAACACCCCAAAAGGCAAGTTACAATGCAGTTACAGAAGGGAAAAATCCCATTTTTATACACCATATGAAGGAAAACAGACTAAGCAATGGCTTGACAGCACTGTTAAGCTCTAAGAAAGTTTCTTGTTAAAATCAGAATAGGACACAATAGCTCAAATAGTTGTTTAGACTCCAAAGGAATTATCATTTGGAGCACAGAGGTTGATTCTGTCCAGTCAACCACATTAATTAAATACATACTGCTTAAAAAAAACTTGGAACTATGCACAGTGTACACTGTCATAAAGGGGGCAGGGGAAATCCATCAGTTTAAGACATGCTCATAAACCAACCATAATTACTATTCTAAGGACTTCAGAATTTATTTCTTTTGCATATTAGTTGAAAGGCCAAAAGCTATTTTTATAGCATGGTTTATGGTCTACATAAACCCTAGAAATACAAGATTTAGAGCTAGGTCACAAGGCAAAACCAGTTTTTTAACCCAAGGTGGTGTCATCAGCAAGGGGAGCTCTTCATCTCCTCCAAGTCAAGAGTTAGAAGGCATCATCATCTTCTAGAACTAAATACAACTGCAGATCTGTCCCTACCAACATCCCTGGGGGTGTGAGAGGCATGAGAGAGGTGGCTTTGTCTGCTTCTGCTCATAGCACGGTACACAAAGCCAAAGCTCACACTCAGGTACAAGCCCACACCTGTTTTATGGATAGAATGCCCAATTGTCTTTGACCCAGAGCATCCTAAGTCATCCATTTTCACTCAGCTGTGTTACAACACAAGACTATGACAGGCTGCTGGTTTTTTTCCATCCTTAAACAATGATTCTGGGGAAAACACGTATATTCTGAGTACTAATGAGGTTATTTTTTAATGCCATTAAAAGCCACTTGACCAGGACCGAGTGTGCGCTAGATAAAGGATCAGAACACTCTTTAGGGTAATGCAATTACAACATAACTCCTTGAGCCTTCTAAAAATAAGGAGTATAATGGAAGGAGAGTGACTCTTGGTGAGCAAACTGCGTCCAAGAATGACGTGAAGGAGAGTCTCAGCTCTAAGGGTGGGACAAGGAGCTCCTTGAAGCAATCAACAACTCACTACTAGCACTGGAAAGCAGATTTTGTTATTTGTCTATGTGTCGTTTTTTTGTCTATTATCCACACAATATATGAAGGTGGACAAGAGTTCAGTCTGTCTGTATTTCTGAAGTTGTTTACCTGCATCTTGGCTTTCTACATACACTAAAGAGAGCCCAGGTAACAAAATCCCTGGTAAATAATCTGTTATGCTGTAACTGCATTAAACAGCATAGACAGAAAACCATTCTCAATGAGAACAACATAAGATAACTCCCATTTGTGAAAAGAATGGAATCTCACAGGATTTTGAGCTAGCCTGTAATGACAAACTTCCATCACACAGGGCTTTAATAACACTCATCTTTTCCATTATTATTGATTTTAAGGTTTTTTTTTTCTTTAAATCTGTGACCTATATAAGTGGTGAGAAGTCAAGTAACTATAAGAGAACTGAGCAGCAGGCATGAAACAAGCAGCTGAATAATTGCCCAGCTGGGCACACAGATATCCCTGTGTTGATCCTTTAAATAATACCTATGACACAGGAAGAGAAGCTGTGCTGAAGTTTCATTCAGGTTTTCATATTTCTCCATTTAAATTAACGTACAAGATAGAAACACCAGCACAACAAAAGGATTTCTGCATGTTAAAGCACCTCCTCAAGCAACATTCAAAGAAGATTAGAAGCTCCACTGGATTACTCCATGTTCCTGCAGGTAGTTTGGGAATGTTCTCCCTAAGATTACCTTGCACATGTACCTTTTTAGAACTTGTCTTTAGCTTTTAGACTTACTGACTGCTGGAACAGAAAACAGAAGCCATTGCCAAATTATCATTATGGCAACACCTCTGAAACATAAGGCAAATTTCTTAATACAAACAAATAAGATTTCTTGGCTTTACTGGTAGCATCAGAATTATTTAATTATGATAGTTTCTGGCTGTTTCTCTCATAACCCTGTATCTGTGCTGTAAGAAAATTTCAAGTCTCTTTTTCTCCCAGCTCCTGGTTTATACTGGCAAATTCCAATCCAATTCCAGCCATCATAGCAGGGAAGAGTTGCCCATAATTTAGAATGAACCTGGAACCTTCTACCTGAAGACAGACAAGGCCATCAGAGCAGTGATGCTGCATGTTCCTCCCCTTAAACAAGCCTGCCATGCTACACCTAAAAAAGCACCTTGAATTAAGGAAATCTATGCAGGAAGATGGATCTCCAGCAAATTCCAGCTCATGACAGAGGAGTATGTGCAAATCAAATGATCCTTCCTTTTCATTCCTGATACTACTTAACTTTCTGACCTCGTGGTCTTTAGAGGAATAAAATACACTAATGATCAAAACGAAAAAGAGACCTTAAAATGCACAAAATTACATCTGTGTTCTTAATTGCAAACAATTTTTTCCTGAACTGTTTGGAATACATCTCCTCAAGATCTCCAGCACTGCTTCAGAACCACCTTACTCATTTTTCAAAATCAAAATGGCACCTTGCTGTAACTTATTCACAAAGCCGAAAGCTTAGGGTTTTTATAAGTTTTGTTTTAAAAGTAGTCCTATTTAGCTACTAAAAAGGGATTACCTTCTTTCAAGCTGCCTTATTTCTGCACTAAAGAAGAGAGAAGAGCTCTTTGCTTCAGTGTTTCTGTTCAAACACATCCAGGACAGCCACTTGTGCTCACAGATGACAGCACCCACAGGGAAGGTGGTCACCTGCCCTGACTGACAGCTCAGTGTTTTAAGACCCAGAGAAGAGAACTTGAATTTTAATGCACCTGTTGAAAGCTGAACTGGCATCAGTGTTTCTGGTGAAGCTACACGCAGGATTGGCACCCAAACATAGATTTAACAGCCCATAAAGGCACTACTACACTACATTTACAATACTATTCTACACCCAGAAAAAAATGAAAGAAATTCAAGTTACAAGTCTCTAACATAATGCTGCTTCCCCTCACACTCAATGTACTGTTACTGTGGCATGTTCTCGAACATTAAAGTTACAGAAACACAGAAATGCCAATCCATAAAGAACACTTGCTTTCAAACCGGGGTTGCAGTGACTATAACGCACCCAAAGCAGCTCTAAGTGAAAGTGGAACACTGATAAAAGTATATCTAAGTCATTAGCAAGAGTTTCACTTCACTAGCCAAGCTTCAAGAGCAGAAAAGCTACTTTCCCATACTGATAGACTGACCAAAGGACTGCAGGTTTCTGCTCTCAGCTCCACATCATAGTGGTACATTCTTTCGATTTTCCACAGTCTCACTGATTCTGTTCCACTCAGAGGCAGGAAGAGCCATCAGCTCCTTCAGGGCTTCTCCCACAAAGTTCACCCTTCTGCTGCCTCCCTCCCAGGCCTGGCACAGCCTTTCTGTCAGCACAAACTCCAGGCAGATCTGGCCTGGCACCTCTCTTTTGCTGGCAAAGGCAGCACCAGAACTCAGAAAATCTTCATGATGAGCCCCAGGGTCGCTTTAAAGTGTGGACTGATGGCATTAGGGATAAAGTTGTTGCTGCAAGTGATGTGTGCACAGCAAGGGAGGACACCTGCACTACTACAGTCAGCTAATTAAATAAATTTGGCTTGCTTCAGCACCTGCAAAACCACACCAATGATGAAGAAACCATCCCCACCAGAAAATACCATCTTACAATTGTCATGTCCATAATGTGTATTAGGTAACATGGCACAGGCTCTGAACATTCAGATTTCTGATCTGTAAGCAGCTGAAGTGAAGCATCTCCCAGAAAACAAATGCATAAGGTAATTATAACTATAATTTCTCAGTCTCCAGAAAATATGTGGTGCTAATATCCTGACATGACTCTCAGTCCTGGAAGGTTTAGTGTAAGTGAACAATTTTAGTCTCCCCAAAGCCAGACAGAACCTGAAGTTGACAAACAAGAGTACTAAACATCCAGTTTCCATGGAAATGCAATTTGGATCAGTATAAACAGGGATTTCAAAATTTAAAACCCAATGCACTCCATCTTCTACACTCTACTCCACCATTAATTTTCCTGGGTAATAAGGGGTCAAGAGAAGCACAAATGCCACAAACATTTGTGATGCACTAACTCATCCTGCCTTGTGGCTCCCCATTCCCATTTAGAGGTTGCCAGCCCCTTCTAAACCAGGCACCAGAGCCATCAACTCAGCAGCAGCCAGCCAGACACATTTATAAACATGACAGTATCCCAAAACTGTGCATCTGGGAGGACAGACGGGTTACCAGTCTTCTACACATACAAGAGCTGCTTTACAGCCCCATGCTGAACCACCCAGAACAGGGAAGTTGTGCCATATAGCACAATCAGTGACAAAATTCTCATTTTTATTGTTGATATGACCCAACAGAACCACAGAGCAACAGAATTGTGGGATTTTCCAACTCTAAATCTTCAGGCAAGAAGAAAAAAAGTATATTTCATCACCACTAATGCAACACTCCTGCAGCAGTGGCTGCAAGGGAGAATTCCAACTGCAAGGGTGTTCACTGGCATCTAAAACAATTTGCCAATGGTTTTTATGGCTCCTGTTCCTTCTGTTTGGCAAGAGCAGAGGAAGAGTAATTTTCTGGAAGTATTTACACTGATTTTGCAGCTGACGACAACACTCCATCTGCTCGCAGACACTTCAGTGCCTCTGCCAACTTCTCCCCAAATGTGGTACTTCCTCCCAGCTTTGCCAAGGCTGCTCTGCTTCCTGCACTTCTTCCACCATGTTTGAAAGGGACATTTCAAGTTGAGATGTGAACACCTAACTCAAGCCCAAACCCACAGATCAGCACACAGATTCCAAATGAACTCCTCCTCTCAAGACCATCACCTCCAGATGCCTGAGGATGTGGCTGACAGCATCAACAGAGCTGGCAAAATCCCTGCAATAAAAGGTTTCAGGCCAATGAGAAGATTTTAAAAAGGACCTAAACCAACTCTTTCTTTTAAGAAAAGACCAAAAGTCCCAAGGAAATCAAGATTTTCCCTATCATTTAAATATGCAACCAAGTAAAGCAATATCCTCTCCATGGCAAATGGTGGCCTACCCCCAAAAAACCACAAAATTTCAGATGCTTATGCAGCAAGTGCAATTCTACCCACAAAACTTGTGGTGTAAATCAAAGAGAAGCAAGAATGCAATTTGTACCCATTTGCCTGACAGCTTTCATAGAGTTAAACATTAAAAGAAGCAGCAAAAGCAAATGAAGATATGGAAGCCTTTTCTTTGTTTTTTTTAACTTTAGGGCATTTATCAACACAGAAGTACACACAACTAACTTGGCTGCTGTCTCCAACTTTTATACACTGATCACACTACCTTGATGCCATGGCTTATCATTCAAGATATAGCAGTCCTAAAAATCGAAGAGCTCATCTTACAGCACCATATAAGTGAAAAATAACCCCCCAAAAGTCACATACAGCACTCTTTTTAAGATGAATCCACCACAGGAAAATGGATTGCAAGGTCAGAGACTCCTGAAAAGTGACTATGACTTTCAGCAGCTCACATAAGAATTATAAGTATTTAAACCCTCAAGAACTGAGATAAAGAGCATCAGCCTGCTCATGTTTCATTTGAAAATACAAAAGTATGTTAGTGTGAAATGGCATCCCCAAGAAATAATCCCAACAGGGTAAATGCAGGAAATAAATGCTTTAATCCCTTTTGTATCAGTACATATTTATTAGGCCCTGTCCAGACATAACCAGGATCTGTGGTGTGCAGGTTGGATTCAACATCCAAAGCTTTCTTCTAGCACACCTGTCTCAAATTATCTATTCTATTTGCTGACAGCCAGAGAAAGAATTTGCCTGTAAACACAGTAATCCTTTCTTCTAACAATTTACCCTTTTCTTCTCATTTCACTGACCACCTAAATAGAAGAAAAAAAGCAAATCACAGCACATGAAAAACAGGCGTCAGCCTCATTGTACTCCTGCAATTTGTCTTTGTTACTTCAAAAACCCAGGACCACGTTGATAAGCCCAGAAAAAACAATGGATTTGAAATGAGCCTTTTTCTTTTCCAAAGCCCCTACAATATGTAAGCAACTTCCTCCTTCAAGTTACAGGATCAGAGAGAAACTGAAAGCTGAAAAAATTTGGAAATGACCAACCTCTTTGCATTTAGACATTGGACTCAGGTTTGCCTTTGTAGCAAATAAAAGACCAATTCAGCAGCTACATCAAACACAGCAGCTTGTTTTGGCAACCTCGTTTTTAGGAGATCAGATTTAGCTACTCAGCTTTAATACTCTTGGTTTTAAATTAACCATCTGTTCTGTAACATTGAGACAGACCTGGTGAGCTGCAGTGTCAATCTAAGGGGTTTTGAGGCTAAAATACACAAATACATAAATATACATTTATATATATATATATGCCCCACAACAGGCAAAAAGAGTCCACCAAAATAATAATCAACTCGTCCCCAAAACGAAGATGTAGTGTTGATTTTTCTATCTATTCTGGGGTTTCATTTTACCCAATTACCAAGAGGAACTTGGGCCAATCCAGCACACATTTTAATCAATTAGCACAAACAGAGAACAACTCTGCGAGGCTTTAGAACAAAAAGACTTGCATTTACAACAGCTGTAGGTCAAAGATCTTAATCTGGGTTCTTTTGAGAAGATTGCCAAAAATAAACACGCTTTTCCACTGTAAATTGTTGCTGCAAAGGAAATGCAGAATTCTTAGATGAAAATATACAGTTAGAAAATGCAACAACAGGTATTTTTAAAGTCTTGCTGTGAAAATATGGAGGCTTATTTTCCCCCTTTAAAAAAGATAGATGCAAATAAACAGTTGCTCTGCTATTTAAAGTCCCATCAAAAGAAGACAGGATTTATAAGTGCTGCTTGACTGGTGAACTTTTAACAAACACTTCAATCAATTGATTCCCTTTAAGAGAATCACATTATCAAAAAGCCATTTATTTCAGCAGGCTACCAACACAAACGGCTGAAAGTTGGCTAAAGCATGCTACAGAAACACATGACAAGCTCAGAGTTCCCAGATTCTCAAACATCAGCTATATTAAAAAAAATAAAAGCTCGCAGTAACACCAGTGCATTTCCACGCAGTATCATCAATACTGTGGTTTGCAGCTGATCCACTGCAGGAGGCTCTCCAAGATGCAGCAGGTCCTACTCCCACACATGGTCAGTAATTAGAGTTCACCAGTCCCACACTGCCACTTCAGTGACCTCCAGGACCTGCCTACAACTGCATTTACAACAGCTCTGGCCATGAGCCTGCACCTTGGTGTAAGGCTGGCAGCACCCAAACACTACAGTGTTCATTTCAACTCCAAAGTATTGCAGCTCCACATCCCACCAGACACAGCCTCTACTGCAATTAACCCTCCTATTCCCATCTATTTTCTCAAAAAAAAAAAAAAAAAAAAAAATCCAATCCAAACTATGTGTTACTCCTGCAGACAAGCCCCTGTGCTCACTGCACAGCAGCTTCCCATGGCACAGATGAGTGTGAATGCAGAGGTGTTGAGCAGTGGCTCAGTTCCAGATCTGCCCACCCCAGCTGGCACCAGGCCATTGGCTGCAGAATCAGTGCAATATGTGCATATTCAGAGCCCCGTGCTCAAATTCCAACAGATCATCACTTTTTAGTAAATAAACTAAGGAGCTAAACCATAAGCTTCCAAGACAAGCAAGCAGTTAAATCCAGTCTTACATTTTACCAAAACCAGGAAAGAAGGGATACTAAAACCATTCTCAAGAAACCACCTGAGATACCACAGTGACTCCAAACTTCTATCTAATCTGGACTGAGAAAACAGAAGTTATCACTAGGGTAGATAAATACCGATGCACATGACTGAACAATCGGCAGACGATGCCAGAACACACCACTGTCCTGACATGTCCCTTTCAACCTCCCTCGACTCACAGGTAAGTCCTATTAAGTGAACTTTTAATATACTGGTTTTTAAATTAAGAAACTAAAAAATTTGCAACTCAGGTGCCTTTACATAAATAACTAAACACATGCTGTGACATTCAGGTATTTGCCAAAATTTTTAAGAACTGACGTTGTAGTTGCTGACTGTTTTGCACAGATGACCACTCCCCGAGTTTCCCTACTCCTGCAAAGGTAATTTCTCTATTCCATCTATCATTGCCTTCTATAAAGATTACTTCATCTAGAAGCAAAAAATAGTGAAGAATTAATTAATTTGTCCCCTTTTCATAGCATGTTCTAGCATTGCTTTAACAGAAAAGAAAAAGACTAGTTAACTGAAAGGAAGAAAATCAGATTTCCATGAAAGGTACAGCAAGCCACCTTCTCAACATCAACTACATAAAAATTGTATGACAGTATTTGAACCAAAGGGGGGGCCTTTTGCTCAACAAATAAAGGGACAGCGGGATGGTTTGATTAAGGATTTCATTTCAAGAAAAAATTTTAGTGATGTAGCACCTAGTGAAGCACAGGATATTAATCACTTATTCCCCTTCAACTTCATTAAAAATCTCTTCTTCTGCTCTCATTTCAAAGCTTGCAGCTGAAAGCCTCATTTGTCCTGTTGGGTCCAGAGTGAGATGGCTCTCTAAATCTCAGAGTTATCAGCAGGGAGTGACAGGCTCCTCTGTGACACAAGTCCAGACACCTACTCCACTGTTCCTTCCACAAAGCAAGCTGCTGTGTGAACAGGCAGCCCTGAAATCCTGGATTCATTACCAGGCATGTATTTTTCCCATATCACCTTACTCAAGTATGTACATAAACATTCCTATAGGAAAATCCGGATTTTTAACTCCTTGTTAAAGGTCTCATCACATAAATCCATACATTGTATTCTGTCAGAAGTACTTTGGATAAAAGATTTTTTTCTTTCTCTTCTTTATCATCTCTAATATTGGCTATGCTTATAAGCTTTTTTTACATCTCAATAATTCATGGGTAATTTCAATATATTATACATCTGTGACAAGTTTCCCTAAAGCACAGTTTGTCTGCTGCATTCAAGTACAGAATCATGAGATTCCATATAGAAATCCAGCTCCTGGAAAGCTGGGAATTTACCCTACAGTGAACTTACTCCCTACAGTTTAAAGTAAGGTCATAATAACTTGCCCTACTCCACCTCTTTAAACAAAGATTCTGCACCAGCCAGAAAACAAGATGCAAAGAAAATCCTCCATGTTCTGAATTTATCCAACAGAAGTGCTGTAAAGATAAGGAAAAAAGGAGGGTTTTTTAAAAACTACTTACAAGCAAGGATTTATTTACCCCTCTGGCTTAACTGCTGGCAGTATCAGCAAGGCAATTCCATTACAGCTGACAGTGGCTGCGTGGTACAAACACCTCTTAGAGAAAAAGAAAATAAACCAAAAGCCAGAACCCTTCAAGGCTGGAAGGAGCTGCAGGAGCCCAGCCTCCTGCTCAAAAGTAAGGCCAGTGCTCGTTCAGACCAGGTTGCTTTCACCAGCTGAGTCTGAAAACTGACTCAAAGGATGAAGATGCTTCCCTAGAAAATTAAAGCCTTCTCTACATATGGTCATTAATAATGACATAGATGAGAGACCTCCCACTAGCCCTAAGCCAGTGACAAATCTTAAATCACTTTCTTTAAATACTTCTACAGTTAATGAAGTTCAGAGCCACTGAATTACTTCAGTTTCCCAATGCATTCCAAGAGGTTTTAAATAAAATGCAAAAAGTATTCCTATTATTGATGCTGAATACATTTTTAAGCAAGTGGTGTTCACAAATGACTACAACACACAGGCAGAGTTGGTGTCTCAGCTCTGAGGACCAGTGTTGACTCAAAGCCACTGGTTTTCTCCCTGCCTGAGACAAGGTAGAATAAATCAACTTGATTTTCGTAGAAATAACCTATGTAGGTAAGTTTGCACACTAGTTTTTAATATCAGCCGTCATAACTGCTTTGCTGTCCCCTTGATTCAAGATACAACACAAATAAATCAGTTTCCCAGAGACAAACCCAAACAAGCAAACGCATAAAAGCAAACTTACCTAAGTGATTTGTGTCACAATATTTGTTTGGGGATGATGGCTCAAATTGATTTGCACCCAATCACTTTTTACCTCACTCTCTACACACAATATCCAATGCTTCAAATAAGCTTCAACATGTATTAAATGAATGTAAGAGCATCTTACATGAAGACCAACAGATTAATTCCTACATATACTATATTTTTAATAGCATAAGCTGACAAAGCAACATTTTTATAGGCCTACATAAATCCACACTTCAAGCTTTTTTTTCCCCCCTTCCTTTTCAAATAAAACCCACATCTGGTAAATGTTAATTTAAAAAGATTAAAAGCCAAGTATGAAATTTCCCTAAGAAGAGGCAAACAGAGGTACAAATCACCAATTCCCACAGGGTCGAGCTCTACCTCAGGTTCACACATTGTCAAATTGGTGACAATGAACAAACAGGTACTAGGAGAGCAAAGAGTATTGTTACAAATCTCACGACATGCCTGGCCTTTGCTTAAATGAAATTAAGTCATGTGAACAAAGCAGAGAGAGAACATCTCTCAGCACATCCACAGGGTTCAGTAATAGAAATAAATAGAAGTAAAAAAAAAAAAAAAAAAAAATACAAGTAAATAGAAGAACAGACACATTTGCACCTCAAGAGTGCTAAGAAGGTAACCTGTCAGCTACCCTGATCATAGGCTCAGCACAGCAAAATAGAACCTAAAATTCTTTTTAATAGAACTGATGGTAAACAATTTCTCAAAGGATACTCCCATCAATTTGTTACTCTATGAACCAAAAATCAGCAAAAGACAAACCAGTAAAAGCTTCTAAACTAATACTGATTCCTAACTTCATGATCTCTTTTGAAGGTCTATATTAATTCTTAACATCAGGAATAAATCCACTGCAGGAAATTATATGAAAAAAACACACATTTTTTAAAAAAATAACGATGAAAACGAACCAAGTCAAACTACTCAAGATTTGCCTTGCCTTTAATGTCTTACTGGAATGTCAGGTGCAGTAGAAAGGACCTATGTTGGAGCATTGTAGTTATTTCCCTTTTCCTAGTTCAACAAGCACAGGACTGACTTTATTAAAACATTGCAGGAGTCAGGAAGACAGGGAAAAGAACACAACACAGAGCAAAATGAAAACAGTGGTTAAACAGCAAAATGATTTGGAACTTCCATCAGAAGAACACACAAACACTCCCAGAAAGCTCTGTATGCTCCAACAGCACTGGAATTAAGAGTTATTATCCTGCAGGAAAACTAAAGTAGAAGCCGCAGGAAAAGGCAAGAACAGCCAGTGGTTTATTTGCCACACGGTATCTGTGTACTGTACCTCACACCCTTTGCAGCTCCTGGAATCGACAATGTACAGTAAAAACTCATGGCTGCCTCCAATGACCTTGTAACAAACCTTCCAGTCAGCTCTTGTCATAAAAAGATGAACCTTTCCTTGATACTTACCCCTTAAAATGTTCAGGATTCCCTAAGAACACCCCAGGTTACATTTCCCTTGGCTTGAGCTTCTTGCCAGCTCTGTGCCTGCTGTTATCCCACTCAAGGTGCCAGGTAAATCAGCTCAACATCTTTCACAGGCATTTCTCCTCGGTTCTGTGACAGCCACTGCACACAGGGCTTGGGGGACTCACAGAGTGGCTTGCAGGTGGCACCGTTTGGCCACTAGCACTCTACATCTGTGCCTTGGCCACTCCAGCCTGGTTTCAGGGAGCAACAGAGACTCTACTGTTGTTACACGAGTCAATCAAGAACCTGTTCCAGAGCTGGACTCACTGCAGGGACATTATCCTGGCAATGCCAACAGCCTCGCCCACTGAGGATGGGACATTCACCTACCAACTCCTCATTTAAGGTCTGATTATTCATCTAGTAGCCATACCTTTTATTTTTTCAGGAAAAAAGTCACTGCTAAGTAGAGGTCAGATGTCCAAAGGAAGTTCCCTCAGTCATCCTGTACTTTGAACAAAGCAACTCGGGTGGCTCCCCCTGCCAATATTAAAATCAGACCAGAGATTCCCATCTGCCTTGTACTTGAAATCCCAGCAATGAAGAGGCTCAACATTACAGCTACACATTCTGACATCACCACAAGAGAGTTAAATAGTCTTTTCTTTCATGAGATCCTTGAACACTTCCAGGGATGGGGCATCCAGAGCTTCTCTGGGCAACCTCTTCCAGTGCCTCACCACCCTCACAATAAAGAATTTCTTCCTAATATCCAGTCTAAACTTCCTCTCTATAAACTTGAAGCCATTCTCTCTTGTTTAATTTTCTACTCCATTACAGAACTGTCTTCACCCTACCACATGCTTTATGTCCACGTCAGCAAGAAAAAGAAGAGTATTCTTAAAAATGGTCTATACATTGAATGCTATTCTCATTCATACTGGCCAAGCTGAGGATAATGGAGGTCTTTTGAAATAAAATACAGTTTGTCCAGAGATCATTGTGGACTATTAAAGTAAACATGCTCAGGAAGCATATAGATTTCCAATTATTTAGGCTTTTGCATATACACTTACAATGACAAGCATGAAGGGCACTGCAAAATAGGAAATAAATACCCTTGCAGCATATATTTAAATAAATCTAGTCATCCTCTGCTCTGATATCCACAATTCAAGCAAATATTTTTACAAAAGTTGAGGCAATATTTCAGTTTTTGGGAACAAAATAATATTGTCACGAGGCAACAGAGCATTTGTAAAGCATTTAGGACTAAGACAAAAAGTGTATTTGCCACTTCCTTCTATTTATGTCACATTTTTATCTTGTAGATACAAATTCAGAGAAAGTTAATGACTTTAAAAAAAAGTCAGAACTTATTACACTAGTTGATGTCCAAGGAGGGAAACAGGGCTCTTGCAGCTGATAATATTGGTATATTGTAACATGAAAACACAGCCAACTGCAGTTTCTTACCCTGTGCTGAGGATGGATATTTTTATCATGACAAGTAGTGCACATAAAAAATATTTACCTGCCACAGGCACTTTAGTATTAGAATACAATAAAAAAACCGAAACACTATGGAATGTGACTATACTTGACTGTTCTGCACATCTGTAATGGTTAATGTTTCTAAGCACCTCCTGGAAAAATAATCAAAGCTGAAGAATGAAGGGAAAAAGCAGCTGATAAATGAAACTAAGCATCTTGTCAAGAAAGATAAAAATGTGGTTAGAGGTCAGTGAAGGACAACGAGAGGGAGTAGAAGAATTCTAAAAAATTTCTTGTTGGGCTTCTCTAGAAAGCTAAGGCAGAGAACTGCCAGCAACAAAAATGCTGTCTCTAAAGGAGCAGGGGAAATGAGCACTGACAGGATGTCAGGATCACAACAGGACAGGTGGAACCTAAACCCAACTCCTGGACAAGGGAACAGCAAAGCAAATGCTCCCCCTGCTCTGCTCCAAATAGCTCAGCAGCAGAGGAACTGGAGGAATGCTCTGTGGCTGGGAGATGTGAAGGGAAAGTGCCAGTGTCTTTCCGTCCCATCCAAAAGCAAAAAGCTGTGCTGCAACTACAGGGGCACCTGGAAAACCACAAAGGGTGTGCTTAGGAAGCCTGGTGGCAGGGGAGAAGGGAGTGGCAGTGCCATGAGGCTCACACAGGGAGCACAGGAACGAGTCACCAATGGTAAAAGAATGGCAGTAGGAAAGCAGCAAGGGCTGGGAATAAGCCCCATGTTTCAAAAGGCACACTGCAAAGCCAGCACAGAATGGTCTGGGCTGGAAGGGACCTAAAGACCATCTCACACCAAGCCCCTGCCATGGGCAGGAACACTTTCCTCCAGCCCAGGCTGCTGATCAAGGCTGATGAGCAGCTTTGCAGTGAAGACCAGCAACTCCTAATAGACCCAAACTCCCTTCTGCCTTGCTAAGAGTTTAAGTAAAACCAAACCGACCACTGGAGGACTTTTTAAATTGTGCTTTCTGACTGCTGGCAGGAGCTCAGCTCTCTTGCACCCCACCTAAGAAGGTGAGCCTCGTCCCTTAATTTCTGCCTCAGAAAAATGACCAACCCATGGCACACAGAACTCAACAACAGCAAACCCACACCCAGCTCTCCTGTAGCACACACCAAAGCTATCTCTTATCTTCCAGCCTTGCCCACGTGGACTGCAAGTTCCTTTGATTCACTAAAACCACAAGGGAGGCAAGCAGCAGGCCTAAAGTAGAATATTATGTTAATTCTTGACTCAAGGGTTTTCTTACAGCTGATGAGCATCACAGATGTCCATCCCCACTACACCAAAAGCCATCTACAGAGATTTCTCCATGGTCTCACACAGGATAGCTTAATCCTAGTAGGACTGCCGTGGTCTCTATCAGGTTGGTCACTTTCTGGTCTGTTTCTGGGAAATAGCCGAGATTTGTTATGACACCTTGGCACATTTCATTTCGTTTTGCTGCCCTCTTCCATTCTTGGAGGCAGAAAAGCTCAAAGACTTTTAATTTATGGTATATTTCAGCTTGAAACAAAGGCTAAGTTCACAGGACATGAGGGAAGCAGGTAAACTGCTAAGCAATTACAAGAACTACAGTGAAAGAACATTGGTAGTAAAGAAGGAAATTTCTATTCAGAGTATTTCATAAACTGTTGTTAATTCAGTCATTTTCTGCCAGAACTTGTTCACTAGAATGAGTTCTGACAAAAGATTCTGCTACACTCTACCAACTCCTTAAAAAAAAAAAAAAAAATCTATGTTCCCTTGTATGCTAAATAGCCTTTGTTATCTCTTTGGAGTATCAGGTTACCAATTCCAATCCCATTAACTGCATGAAAACACTGCATTGTATTCAGTGTGACTGTTCTTTGTTAGTCCTGTGCTCCTCTGTGCCACTTCCACTGCTCAAAATACAAAGTCCCCAACTCGGCTTACTCGAAGTTTCTGTCCTTGCTCTCACAGAAATGCTTGGATTGACTTGGAGGCACGGATGAAGCCCAGGGCAAGCTCTCTTAAAAAAAACCAAAAAAAACCAAAAAACCACCACAATCACTTCCTGAGGGGCAAGGACAAGGGCATTCAACCACTGCCATATGTTTCTCTCCGGATGGGAATTATTATTCCAGGTACTACTGCTGGTGAATACTGCCAGCTACACAGCTGCAACGGCACATTTCAGCATTTTCTCTCTTGATTCTCAATATCGACTTCTAAATATTATCAGCTGTGGCATCTTCCGACTTTCTTCTCCAGGAAGACTCTGACATGGGCAGCCGCTGATGAGCTCCTTTTAACTTTCCCCTCATGTGTCACATAGAAGAGGGAGAAGAAAGACAAGGACAGACACAGATTTTACAAGTGTTTAAGTGCCTAAAAAAGGTGCAATTAAATATGGAACTAGGGGATTTGCACCAATGCATGCTCTCTCCTGTTTGCAAGGAAAACTATTTTCTTTATAAAATTCACTAAATGCCACACTAGTCAGAATTAATGTTAGTATTCATCTACTGGATAATTACTATAAATTCATTAATTGTCAAGATACACGCAGCCTTTATATGGCTTCAAGCTTAGTATTTAAGAAACACAGACTGACAAGCAAATATCTACCTTTCAAAAAGCAACAAATTATGCTTTGCTCTCAATAGTCCCATTTTACTCAGAAGGAGGTAATCACCATCAGCACAGGCATGGCAGGAGGGAGTGGAGGGGAAAGGAGAGAAAGCAGATCTGATCTGTTGAAGATCCCCAAACAGCCCAATGACAAGAACAGCAGACCATTCAACCCCTCAAGCCACACTGTCTCCCCACTTGAGCACAGACACAAAACATCTGGCTGCCCAGCAGAATTCCAGCCTCTCTTTATCCATGCTCATGGAACTGCTGACTGACAGTAAAACCTAAAGTTTCCAAAGGATCTTCTGGAAACTCCAAACTCCTTTCGAACAACAGCTTGGAAACATTGACAAACACTTCAGGAGTCCAAAAACATTTCAGCAAAAACACTTGCAGTTCACCCGAAGCAAAAGGAAGTTCCAGCTCTGAAGATTCCGGGGAGAACACAATACAAAAAAAAAAAAACAAACAAAAAAAACCAACCAGTGACAGCCTGGCCAGTTTAAAACTGGACAATGCAGAGTCCCAGAAAGGTACAGGCTGGAAACACATCAGGTACTGTTGCAGTAAGGGAAGTAAAACTCAAGGTTACACCGAGTACAGCTTTCAGAGCAAGTAAATAAATTCAAACTACAATGTCAAGCCTGGAGCAAGGGCAGAAGCTGGAAGTCAGTTGCATTACACATTTCTAGAAGTTTCCCTCCCCTTTCTGCTCAAATGGGTAGTAAGGCATTAAAAATCTGACGTCTCAAAATATCATGAAACCATCATGACTGCCAACATGGGGAGAAAGAACTCTCCTTTCAAAGGCATAGATGTCACATCACACTGCTAAGGAGGGAGCAATACCACGGCAGAGGACAACATTCAAGCTCACCTTTAAAGCTGTGCTGCTTGCTTGCAGGTAAAAAAAAAATCTTGGAGTGCCTCACAACTTTTCCAAGCTCAAATATCCTCTTAGTGCATCTGCATGAGCATTTTCCATTGGCAAAGAAGGTTAAACCCTCTTAGCTGAAACACACATTGCTCTATCAACAGTGCTTATTCCAATCCTCAAAATTAATGTCAGTCCCACAGAAAAACTTCAGGGACCTTCACAGGTTATCCACGGATCACTTGTAGCCTCTCTGCTAATATTTCCTCCGAGTTCCACGATCTGGGACTACACAGAACACATGGGCCATCATATGCAGATTCAGTTGGCAATGACGGGTGTAGACGTGTCTTGCACAGCAGACTCCAATACTGGAATTCAAGTAAAAACCTAACTTACAATACTTGGAATTGGCAGCATCCTCCTGTATTATAATGCAGTACACTGGAGATTTTTTAGTTACCGTGGATGAAGTTGTGAAGTGTTTCCCCAAACTCAATTTGAAAGGGCACAACATAATTGGCTGTAATGTAACTTTACTGCTCATGTTTTGGAATTAAAATAAATCCAGTAAAGTCTATCACTATCTCTGGAGACACAAGTGATCAACAGATCACTCTCTATGAACTATCCCATACTTATGAAAAAAAAAAAATTCTCTTTTTATAAATATTTACTCATTTAAATTACAGCTCTACCTTACTACTCACACAGAGGAGACTACAGAGGTGACCACGTCTGTCCTCATTACCATTCTTCCCTTCTTGAGCTAAAGATAGCATGGAGAGTAAAAATAAATAAATCCTCAACAGCATTAGGAATTAGACAATGTCATGTTGAAAGATACCCCAAATGAAGAGCCTTATCTCTCCTGGCTGGCTGGGAGGGCAGGGGGGCTCTGACCCACAGAAGGGAGGTAGCACTTAAGCCTCCCCTAGGTGGTCTCTTTGCAGCAGGCTCTACTCCCAGCTGTAATTGCTTGTCAGTCCTAACTGGATGCCTGAACACTCTGGAACAGTTCAGCAGAGTATTTAAACAGATGGATGGTACAGGCCACTGGAATAAACCCCGTTTTTCCCTGGCTGCAGCTCTCTTTCAGCGCATTCCTTTGAAGTCTGTGCCACTGAGGAATCAACAACAGCTGAGAAACATGTGTTATCATACAGCACCGAGCACAGCCACAGCACTGCACAGCGAGATGCTTTTGTGCAATAATCCTGCACTACAGCGAGCATTACAGGGTCTTTTGTTGTGGGTGAGCCCGTTTTCCAAGCACAACAAGAAAGTAAACAGATTCTTCCCTCCTTAAGGAATGACTCAAAAGCAGAAAGGTGAATTCAGTGGATTTCTCAAGTGCCGGCCATCTGAAAGCTCACAGCGCCTGCTGTCTTGGAGTCTTCTCAGCTACATGAACGTTCTCCGTATTCATGTCACCACAAAGACGATCAGATGCCTGCAGAGATCCGAGTGAAGGAACAACCCAAAGGGGTCTGCAGTCCCCTGGCAGATGTGACAAACCCTGTACCTACAGCTTGAACTCACCTTCCTTTTTCAAGCAGGACGAGTTCTATGATCTCAGCTTCACAGGTGACAAACAGGAGAGAGACGGAGCAGGATGGCACCGCTCGGCACACACAGACCAGTCAACCCCCTCCCCAGCCTTTATGAGCACAGAGAGAGATAACACACAGCCCTCAGAAGAGCCAAGGGAGAAAACACCATGACCATCCCCTTATCAACCAGGAAAACAACTCCTCTCAAAGGCGTGAGATCACCACATGCTTTGAAGGGGAATGGGAAGGGTAGGAAAAATCAAGTTATTTATGAAACTGAATTTGAAACTAGATTCACTGTCCAGATTCAGAAGCATGGAGCTGGCTATGTGCACATGCAGGAGGACAGCAAGTTATACACACACAACATAAATACACACAAACATCTACACTTGCCTAATAACTTTCTACAGAACCGAGTCTCATTTTCACTGAAGAGAGACAAGCAACAGGTTAGAGCCTCTCTTTTACGAAGTATCCTACTCTCAAATGTCACAGGAAGGCCGGCACTGAAATTATAATAAATCTCATCCCATTGTAAAGTCCCAACCCCATCATGAAAAAAATTACAGGAAAACCCAGGCTTTCAAAAAAGCCCCAGAAAACCATAAAACATTTACATTTAATGTCAAGATAGAAGTCTTAAAGACCTAAAAACCCAAGCAAAAAACCTAAAATTAGAAAGCAAACACACTGGTGGACTAAGCGAAGTTCATAATTACAGACCTCACAAAATAAAACTAACAGGAGCAGCAAGCATCACGCTGAGGGGGGTCCTCAGCCCAGTCCCCACAGGACAGTTTTCCACCCTGTAATTCAGTTTAACAGTTTCTTTCTAGAGAGGTCAATGCTGTCCTTCATATTCAGCTTGAGGCAGACTTAAGGGACCACAGAAAAAACATGCACTGATACTGTCAGACATTCAGAGGATAAAAATAACCCCAGTCTCAAAACCTTTGCAGCAGTGTAGAAATCCAACGTTGCTCAAAATAAACGGTGATGCTCAAGATCCCTACAACTTTCCAAGAATAAGCATTAGCACAAGCCAAACTATTACCTGACCAGAAATCAAACCCACAACTGAACATTTACATGCAATTATTCTTACAAACCATGCGTAAAAGCCCTTCAGAGAATCGGGACAAGCTCAGTAGCCCGGGAGGTGCAGGCAGGAAGGCAGCTGGGGCAGGAGGTCACAGTGCCCTGCGATGGCAGAAGCAGGAACAGAACCTCATCCCCAGTGCTCAGCTCCGCACTGGCAGCAACTCCATCCCCTTCATTCCTTTCCGGAGCTGCCCTCAAACAGACGTTAAGAAGTTCTATTAATCAACTTAATTTGGCTCGTCAGAACTGTTGCTGGTGTTTCCAGTAACGGTTCAAGGTAGTTTTGAAAGACTTAAACTTGTTGCTAAATATGACTTGGTATTTTTCTCCTCGTATTTCCCACTATCCCAGACTTTTTCATCTCCAGGAAAGATTAAAAACAAGGTTAATTCAAACAACGGATCAAATTCTGCTGGGCTCATGAAGGTGGAAAGGATGGAGAGATTACTTAACCATAAGAAGTGAACCACCTTTATCTCTCAGGTGTCCTAAAGGGCACACAACTAAATACTATGAATCCCAAGCAGTCAGTTCACTCAGCAATTCATTCTGTATCAATTTTTTTTTCTCTAAGACTCAGAAGTGCTTCCAATTTCATGTCTAGCCTACTTTCCAATGAGATATCATCAAACAAAAAGTTAATCCGAAATTAAATTTTCTCTCTTCTTTAACGAAAGTAGGGAAAAAGTAAGGCTGATTTTATTTGCAGTTCAGACACACGGTGTTTTGAACTTCTGGAACGGTCTCTATCAAAAGAGGCAATGTAACAGAAAGAAGAACCATCTCCAACCAAAAGAGTTGACGGTTCATTCACAAGCTACGTATTCTCTACTGAAAAAGGCAAAGCCCTTTACTTTTACAGCACTTAACACAATCGCACCGCTCCCTAACACAATTAGCTGGGAGCCTGAAAGCCTTTAAACAGGTGTCTTTGCAGAAATCATTAGGCAATTGATTTGCTCGCTCTCCACAGCCCGGCAAACACTCAATTTCAACGTGTGATACTGACTAGAGCTGAGGCACAAACTCACAGTCCGAACTACACTTCCTAAAACCCCGACAGCACTTTTTGCCACGGATGTGAGCAGTTTGCAGCGATTTTATTAGATGTGTCAACCTCCGACACACCTGCAGCTTGGGGATGGGAGGCGTGACAGGTGTAATTCCAAACGGGTCACCGAAATCTGTAACCTTCCCCCGCCTCCTGATTTTCCACACTGACGAAACCCACGAGCAACACTGAAATGCAGTTTAGGGCTGCATTTAAATCACCATTCTGCTGGACAGAAAACAGACCGGCACACACCGGGCGAGCACAACCCGAAACCGGACCCTGGCGCAAATCTCCTCAACAACACTTCAGAGCTGGAGAAACCAAGCAGCAGAATCCATTTCCTTACCCTTTAAAGTTCATGCCTCGGTATTGTCCTACCGCACCGTATTTGCTTAAGCTCTTCTCATCAATAGTACCCCATGAGAAAAAAAAAAACAAACCAAACCAAAGAGTCTCATGCATTCCCTGCTGGCAAAACACATTTTCTTCTAATCTTACTTCTTACTGGGGAAGAAAAAGAGAGGGAGGGGTAGGAGCAGGAATAAAAGAGATTAATCGTGAAAAAAACCGGCACTGCCCGGAGAGGGGGGAGAAGGAAAAAAAAGACCAAAACAAACAGTCCACGTAGCAAAAGGGGAAAAAAATTAAAAGGACGAAAAATAGGTTTAATTTTCTTTCCGGTGACAGGAAGAGAAGGGGAAAGAAAACTATTACAAAGATTTCCCTGTGTAAGAAAAGTAGGTTTTGAATTCCCTTCCTCAAGGACACAGAGAAAAATCCCTTACTTTTCCACGCGATGCCCAACGGAGAAAGACAGGATGCCAGGAGAGAGGAAAAGCCGGAGGAAGCCGGGGAAGTAGCGAATGAAGAAGCGAAAGGTCAGAAGCGAATGCGAGAGAGCTGGGAAGAGAAGATAGGGGGAACAGCAGAGCCGAACAGGCAGAAAAAAAAAACCAAAAAAAAAAAAGCGAGGGGAGATGGGAAACGGGCGAGAGGGACAGGAAAGTTGGCGAGCTAGGAGGAGGCAGAGAAGGGTCACAAACGCTCCAGCGGGGACGAGCCAGGAGCTGCCGAGAGGGGACGCGGAGCCGGGAGAGCGAGGGACGGAGGGAGCGAGCGGGGCAAGGGAGCGGGACTGGGGAAGAGAACGGGGGAAGCAGGACTGGAGAGAAGGACTGGAGAGCAGGACTTACCGCCCGTCCCCTCGCTCGCCGCGCCGGCAGCGGCTCCGGGCGCCCGTCCCGCGGCGGCTCCCGGGCAGCGCCAGCGGCCGCCGGCCCCGCCTCGCTGCCCGCGGGGGGCGGCGCGGCCGGAGCAGCGCCCGGGGCTCGGCTCGGCGCGGCCCTGCCCCGCTGCTGCCCCGCTCCTCCCCCGGCCCCGCGGGGCTGGGCGGGCGTGAGCGCGGCGAGGGGGGAGCGTCCTCCGCCTCCTTCCTGCCGCTGCCTGGCCGCCCTGCTCCGGGGGAGACATGTAACGGAACTGGGGCGCCAGCACGGCATTGTGGGAGCTCTTAAAGCCGCAGCCGCCCCCGCCGCCCCGGCCCGGCCCCGGCCCGGCCCCGGCTGCCCGGGAGGCGGCGGCGCTGCGGCCTCGCCCGAGCGGAGCCGTGCCCGGCACCGGCAGCGCTGCGAGCTCGGGGCCGCTCTCCCTCCCTCCCTCCCTCCTCCACACCTCGCTCCCAAAGCACCGGGCGAGCCCCGGCCGCGCCGGACACCTCCGGTTGCTCCGTTGTTTTCCACGAGATTGTATTTTCTTCCCCCCCCCCCTTATTGTTTCTGGAAGAAACAAGAACGCCTTTGGTGCTTGTTCGCACCAGGATGTGGGAAGCCGGCAGGCAGTGTTGTTGCTGATTTGGATTTTGATGATGGAAAATTCCCCGGAAAATAAAAAAATAAAAAGTCATAAACCTCAGAGCAGCAAAGACTGCAGGCGGTTGTTTGGGGCAAAAAGTTTTGAGTATGAAGTTGCAATCAGTTTTGGGAAAGTGGCCATTAAAACATCCGAAACCTATTTGGAAATGAACTTCAGCGCTGTGATGCGCAGGCATTCCTCGCTGTCTGCAAACACCGGCGCAGGGTCTCAGCAGCCGCAGCAGCAGCTCCAGCCAGTCCCAGCTCTCGGCTGCGCTTGTGGCCTTCCCAAAACTGCCGGTGTATCTGTGCCGTGCCCAGGACATGATGGTCATTTAAAGAATCTCATCAAAAGAAGGTTTTTTTTCTTGTTCGTGTTATCACTACTCTTGCGGGTTTTGAGCATCTCAAAGTGTTTTTATGGAGGTGTTTTTTTTAAATTCCCGATCCTTCAGAGGAGAGCAGGGTTTTGCTTCCACACAACTCTGTGCTGGTCCTACACGGAGGACATTTTCAAGACTACACATAGTAGTATAGTAGTGGCATAACTTCAGTTTAGATACAGGCAAATAAATAGTTGTGAGATTTGGGTTTGGGGGTGCTTGTACACATATTCCTAGTAGGTCTGGATCTTGGGTTATGATCACATCTTTCTTCATGGGTTCATTTTGCTAAGCAGATTTTTTTGTAAGCAGATCTCCAAAGTTCCTACTGAAAAAGTCTTCAAAAGGCTCCAACTTTTATTTCTTTGTCTAAGCAGTTTTATCCTCTTTTACAGGAAGAGGTGCTAAGCAGTCTGTGAGAAGAGCTTTAAGCACAACATGAATTGAAGGTGTGGTTGTAAAAATTAGATTATTCTGTTGGGGACCATGTGCTTTCTGTGGTCAGTTACACACACACACTCACCTTCAGTTTAAGAAACTTAAAAAATAAACAAGACTAGAGGGATAAAAGGAACGGTGCTGATGACCAATTCTGCACTCTACTGGATGAGATTTGTTTGCACTAGGCATTTTTTACTATGACTTTCAAGAATGTCGCACAACATCCTAAAAGCTTGATGCGTTTTCTAGGTGGATTCTTAGTTGCAAAAATTTAACCAAATATGCCTGTCAAGATCCCGAGGGCTCCTGTTCTTAGAATATACCACTGCTTCTTTTTGTTTTTCATGAAGCCTGTAAACACAACAGGAGCCATAAAACTCATGGGAGAAATGTTCCCAAAATTCAGGCTTCCCAGGGACTCTTATGGAGTGAATGATCTGGGAAGCTATTGAAGCTCTATGACCTGGGAAATTATTGTTAGGAGAAGAAAAGCCTTTTTGAAGGAGTTAATGGTTTACTGAAAACAAGTACTTGATAAGTCATTGAGTTTGTGTTGTTTGCCCGCTCCAGGTGCTCAACAGAACCAGGGGCTACAACATCAAACATCGTGTTTTCTGTTCAAAGTTCACTCACCAATTAGTTTCTCAAGCCCAACAAAATAATTTTTATACACTTTCTGTGTAATTTCCTGTGAGAAGATTTAGTGAATGAAAAGCACTCCTTTATAGAAGAGAAATTAGTGGCCACAATTAAGAGATTTCTGAATGTTCAGCACATGCACAACAAGGCATAGAATGTTTTTGCACAGTGTTGTTGTGGTGTTTCACTTGTGGGCTGGGCACTGGCATTTTTAATATTCCCATGTCTTATTTCTTCCTATTTCTCTTTGCAATTTGGTTATGAAGTCACCGAAGGGAATGTGTTTCCACTGCTTCAAAATAGCGTTTGTGAATTTTTCAGAGCAATTTTTGCGCAGCTTGATATGACAGGATGTCCAGAGAGGGAATCAAATGCATTTTCAAGAGTGATTTTGTACATCAAAAAATGTAATTCTTTTGGAATGTGAGGTGGCGGCAAAAAGAGAAAATCGAATTTCTGTGTTGCTTTGATTGCATAAATTTGACCAAGAATTTGACTAAGGCTAGCTCAGGAAAGATGACAGTGGTCATTTAAGTGAAAAGGGGCAAATCAGTCTCAAATCCAGCCATGAAATGGGGCTAAAATTGTACAAATACCTCCCTTAGGTAACATAGCAGTCCAGTTGCTATTTTTTGAAAGAACAAGACACCTTTTTTTCCCCAGAAAATTGGTTGGGAAGCTATTACAGAGTGATGCTAAATCGTACCAGCCGAGGGCAGAACTTTGTGCTAGTGCAGGGTGATTCTGCTGTGACAGCTCTTCACTCCTGGTGCTCACCTCAATCACTTAACTTCGTTACTTTTAATATAATCCCAAATAATTTGTGTCACATTCACCTTCACTCAATCCTTTTTCCACACTTTGTTGGAGGAGGCTAAGGAGGATCTAGCCAGAGAAGTTTTCAAATCTGTAGGAAAGCAGGTTTCCAATAAAGATCCTGCTTTGGTTTTGCCAAAGGGATAATTCAGGTATCCCAGGAAAGGAGTAAGACATCCTTTGGATTCCAATTGCACAGGGAATTGCTTATACCACACAGGCACACACATGCAGAGCCTTACAATATGTCCTTGATGAGCACAGAAAGGAGAAAATAGGCCCACATGTCTTTTGGTTATCTAAGTTTTCCAAGAATGATGCCTTTTTGACCAAAACCAGGAAGAGAATGTTTCTGAGGTTCCTTAATTTCCTCCTCTCCTTGATCTATCAGCAGCTGCTGCTGCCCTTGCCGCTGTCATTTTCACCTTGAGAAATGCAGTGTCTCGGTGGCCTCTTCAAATTTAATCCAGACTATAAAATGCGGCTCAGTGAGAACAGAAACAGCTCTGTGTGACCAGTGACAAGTGACCAGCGCTGCTGTCACTGTCATGGGTCTGCAGAAAGCTCTTCATGGTGAGAACAGAACAAACTCAGTCTCTGCAAATGCTTTCTTGAGGAAAAGTAGGGCTGGATCCAGCAAATTATTGAACTGTGTACATATATCCAACCACTTGAATAGTCTCAGAGGGACTGCTTGCATGATCAAAGTTAGGCATGTGCTTAAGTACTTTGCTGAATTTGGTCCATAGCAAATAAATCTGAACTGATACCCAACAAGCAGAAAAACAAGCTAATTTGGAGTGGGGTTAATTTATGTCCAGTGGTGTATTTGATTAACTGTAAAATGAACATTTCAAGAGGCTGGTTTCTTTTAAAATAGAGCTGCTGTCTGATATTCAGGGGAAGCAAACACACATCAGATTAAAATTTAAGTGCATTCTTCAAACTCTTTCTTCTTAGTTTTGTTTTTCTTTTCAGTTAATATTTCTTGGAGCCTGAGGAGCAATAATTTCTGGTTGTTTCTCCTCTGTGTTTTCTAGATCTTGCCTTGCTGTGCAATGAGTGTGAGTGATGTGCTGTGTTCGATATACAGAAAAATGCAATCTCAGTCTTCAAATGGTTGAAATTCAAAAGACAGATATCTAAGATGGGAAAGAGGCTCTATTTCTGTTTCACACAGCAAATTCTGGCTACTCACAGAGACTGCAGATTTCAAGACTTGCTCTGTGGAAGAGATCCAAACGAGCTCAAAAAAGAATCCCAAACCAAATTCTTCCCCTTTCTCCCTGACCTGGCCATGAATGTTAACTCACACTAACTAGGGAATTAGCTTTAAATAAGCAACCAGAGCAAATTTATTTTTGTGTTCAGTACCAGCAGTAACTCTCCCAGTTCCTGGGTCCAGCCTAAGCACAGTATGAATGTATTCAGGGATAGTTACAGTTCTGGCAGGCAAGATACTCAATATTCATGAGCGTGGCTCTTCTGTTTATTTCACAGGAATGGGAATCAGGTGAGCCTGGTTCCATCAACAAATGGCTTTTTTCCTCTGATTTTTCTTGCTTAATAGAAAGTCATCTTCTTCCTTCAGAGATAGACCAGTTCACTCCAGATAGAGGAACATGTTGAAGTCTAGAGTGGAGGAATGTTACAGAGGAGTGAAACATTACTAGCAGACCTCACCTTCATGCACTGGCCATAAGATTATAAAATTTCGAAGAACACCTTTAAACCAGATTTTAAAGGCCTGTTTAAATCAATAGTTATGTATCCGTAATTTTTAAACTATTTTTCTTCAAGTTCTGTCTTCTGTAGATCACTGCACGAGAGTCTCGGCTTTCTTTAGAGGAGAAAAGTAAGTTTGTAGTTGCCATGGTTACAAAGAAAAGCAAGAAAGATGTGAACCTTGGCAATTCTGAAACCAAAATGCAAATAAGAGGAAATCTAAATGTCATGTGATAAGAGAGGAGAAATTACCAATATCAGCCTTCAGACATTAAATGTGAATATAATGACAACGAAAATGCTCTGCCTGTTAAGTTTTATGCAAGTACTGTGCATCACCTTTTTGCCAAGTCCTGTAAAGAAATACCACTGTAAATCTCAAGCAATTCAGAAGAAAGAAAGTGATGTACTGTGGTCTGAGAAAGTGACCAGATATCAGCTAAAACAAATTAATATCTCCATGTGGACTTGCATCTCTCTTGCCTGGAGGACCTAGATGGTGGCAGAGCCATTGCACCCAAGCAA
This sequence comes from Acridotheres tristis, assembly GCA_037013685.1. NCBI lineage: Eukaryota > Metazoa > Chordata > Aves > Passeriformes > Sturnidae > Acridotheres > Acridotheres tristis. The sequence continues at coordinate 65,715,473 of CM072885.1, forward strand.
GAACTGAGAAACTATATGAAGACCAAACTATCTAAAATGAGTCTTCTGTTGAGGAGTTGGCTCAGCATAGAAAAAACCTCACACCTTAAAAGAAATCCAGAAATAGTTAACTTAACTAGGAGGGAATGACAAGGAGAAGATTTTAATTTAGGAACCTGGAAATGTGCCCTTGAAATGGGTGTAATATTTAATGCAGGAGTTAATTTGCTGGGTGTCTGGAAATCTGTGCCCTTCTCTGATCAAGGACATTTAAACAGGAATATTCTTTTATAAGTTGTAAAACATTTGTAACTCCAATGTTTCTTGGGGTTGGATTTTTTGGTTTTGTTTTCCCTGTAAAACATAGCAGAATCCTCTCTCTCTCTCTCCAGGTGTAATGCAAAACTTTAGGATAGTAGGATATCCTTCCATGGAGTTAAAAAAACAGGAATATCTAAAGGTTCTGATACAGTACAGTTACTTTTGATTTAGTACAATTATAATTTCCAGTATAACATCTGGCTCATCGACAATATATTTTAATGTATTTATAATTATATTCACTTTCAGTTTATAAATCAGTTTTGTTGTTATTCTTCTGTAAAGCTGGCAGGTGTGCCAAAAGACATTCCTGCTTTTCTATTATGCACAAATTTTTATCATGCACACAAAAAGTATCACCGAACCCCTTTCATATTTTGACCTTGTCAATAAATTCTAGACCCTCGATTTTTTTCCTGCTGTGAAGTATTTCATCTCTATTGAAAATGATAGGAATTACCTGTCCCCTGAAGCAGCAAAATCAAGGCTAAGATACTTTAAAATATGAAAAGTGCAACATTTTAAAAGCACCTCAGTAGTTCCCGACTTAAGTCCCATTTTCATAAGTAAGTTGGGGCCAGGTCTCCAAAGCCTTTGGAAAATGCAAATAGATGCCTAGAGGGCTTTCAAAACACACATTAAAATTGAGAAGGAAAAAACCCACCACAGAATAAAATATTGCTGCTGAGGTTTCCATCTTAAGAAGTTTGCATGAGAAAAAAAGAAGAGTTTTTTACTTCTCAGGGATTTTTGGAAAAGCTTGGGAATGAACACTGACACTTCATTGCACCTCCAGAAACTTTGTAATAGAAGTTTCAGGCTGTCCTACAAATCTGTTGCAGCAAAAATTGGTGCTTTGCTCTGCAAGGTCTGTATTTAACCTGAGTTCAGCAGATTCATTTCTTTGTCAAAAACAGTTTCCCTGTTGTCTTGTAAAGTCTTTTTCTCAGTCTAACTCCTTACTTTTGTGGTAGGTTGGGAAATATGAGAGAGCAAGATACCCTCTTTCAACAAAGAACTAATTTCCTGATCCTTATGACCCGAGTGAGCCAAGCTTCCCCACAGAGAAACAAATTGGATGACTGTTTTAGGATAATTGGGTATTTCTATGCCTTACAAGTAAGTTATTGGAAACCAGAGCTGTGAAAAGCTCTTTCCTGGCTTTACCTGTTGTTGCCCCTCATCGAGCCCTTTGTTTTCGAGAGGTTTCATTTATTGTCTACTTCAAACTGAAAAAGAGCAAAGAAATTGGCAAAGTAAGTTTCAGATATTGTCATTATCGACTGGTTGTTACTGGGTTTAAAATTTTCTTCCTGCCGCTTTCCTTGTCCCTTCTCTTCCTTTTGCACGGTGTCTTTTTTTTTAAGGTCAAAATCTTCAAAAGTCTTGTAAGCCCATATGATGCTGCATCCACAGCCACATATTCATTTAGAGATTTGTGCACATCCTTGCTGGATTAGGGTTTTCTGTATTAAACTTTAAGTCCCGTGTCTTGGTTTCTAGTATCTGTTGGGAGCAGGGAGTTCACATGTGAATCAAGGTGGGAGATTCTCAGTATTGGTTCATTCTTCCCCCAAGCCACAAGTCCTGCAATTTGTTGTGCAGACCCTGATTCCCTGATTCCTTGCACGGGTGGATCTGAGCAGTCACAGCAGTGGGGTCACAGCCAGGTTGTACCCCCTCCACATTCCCCACATCTCAGCTGATGTTTGCTGAGGTTGGCATCCCTTCCCACCAGCTGCTTTCTGCACAGCCAGCACTCAGTCTCCAGGGAGCATAAGGGAGATGCATTTTCCAGCATCCTGGCACAAGGGAGAGCCTCCTCCACAGCCTTGGCTATGGATATGCCATGGGAACAACTGGAGCAAGGTGTAGGGATACCCAAGCCAGTCCTGGATAGCTGGAACAGTGGTGGTGTAAGCTCAGGCCCAACCTGAGATCATGGCAGACTAATTTCCTTTTCTGGGAAATAATCCAAACACTCAGTGTACTCTTTTCTATACTAGGCAAGTATTTTAGGGCAGTTATTTATTTAGAGCAGCCCTTTTGCTGGGTACCAAGCCCAGTCTGGCCCAGCCAGTTCCATTTTTGTGGCTCCATATCTTTTGTAACTGGGAAGGACTGGTGAGCTGCAGAAGGATGTCAGGAGGGGGATTGTTGCTGCCCATATTCCATTGTGGTGGTGGTTACCTAAGGTCCCTTTGCAGGAAGGAAAGGGGAAAAGTCACCTTGCAGAGCACACAGATCCCCTAGGGCATTCCTGCAGGAGGAGCAGAGTCCTGTTGGGAAGGAACTTTCTGGGTGTCTGCTGATGGTTGAAGATGAGTGGCACCTTCTCCTTGTTGTAACTCTACCAGGGAGCTCTGATCAAAAATAATCTATTTTTGAAATATTGAGAAAATATTGTGCTGTTATATGAAAATATAACTGCAAAACCTCTGAAAATGTCCATACTTATAACCATAATGGCTGGAGAAGGGTAATTTTCATTTTGGGTCCAAGGCCACATTCTCAGCATTGCTTCAAAAAAGAGCTATAATGATTTGTACTCAATGAGGATCTGGTCTTTAATTTTGTATACCAAGTAAAAATGAGCACTGGTTTCATTTTTTTCCCCCCACTACTCCTGAAGCACAACCCTCCAGTGAACAGAATGATGAATATTCCAATGTCCTGAACATGATGGATTTTAATTTCTTATTAGAGGAAGCAGAGGAAGAGAGAAAGTAATAGCTTTAGAGAGAATGGCTCTGTTTGTTTTTTTAAGTACCTACATTTGCCTGGTAGTCTGCTATGTAAGTGAATTTCCTTGAAATCTGATTATTGATGTACCATTTTTTATTATTATATCTTTTATGTCAGGCAGCCCACCAGAACAATTCCTCAAAAGAGAATGAAAGTGGTGTAAAAACAGAATAAGGGCTGTAATGCTAAATGGCAGGAAAAATATTAGCATCAAATATGGTTGGTCAAAACCCAGAAAAATTGTTAAATTATTGATGTTTTTCTGAGGAATTCAGCTGTAAAAGGGATCTGTCAATGTGACACAGTAGAAATTCCCAGCACATAGATATAATTTAATTTGTTCACTAAAACTTTCAACGTAAATGTGGGCACAGGAGGTGTAAGTGATGCAGGCACACCCCTCTGACACTGGCTGGATGTATTTTTCTTCCCTGCTGTAAAATCACAGCTCCAAGCTGCATTTGGGGGTCTGCTCTGTAAGGAAAGGCAAGCAGGAAAGCTGAAAACACGCAGTAAATCGATTTAGGCCAATTTTTATTCTTTCAAGCAATAAAAAGTAACCTCTAATCTCTTTGTTTTTCTGACCTGCCCCTGACTTCTGCTGTCTGTTTGCTTTTTCATGTCGCTGGGTTCGTTTCTTTCCTAAACAAAGAGATGGACTGATCTTTTGTTCCTGGTCAGTTTTGTTTTCCACGACCTGTACGTGCAAACGGCGGAGGTGTGAGGTTTGAAATGCTAAGGGAAGCCGAAAAACAGGTCTTGGATAAGACTCTCTTTTGAGGTTATTGTAGCAGAAGAGGGTTTCTCAACTAATTACCCAGCCTTTCAGCCAAAGACAGGAACAAAGGAAGAGCCAAGCTGCTATAAGATAATCATTCTGTTTATCAGCACTCTACAAACACCACTTGTAAAGTAATGATAAGCCCTTTGCACTCAGATAATGCAGCTGATCCAGGCGTATCTCAGAGATGCTGTGCAGATCTCCCAATTCAAAAGAGGCTCTTGCCTACATTCAGGTGAGAAATGGTGTTCCAGATGGTCCAGTGAATATTTTAGAGGCTGGCAATGAAATCAGAGGCATTTGGAGCGAGGAAGAATAGTTCCTGTAGACTGAAAAATGAAGGGGGGTAATAAAGGACATTGTTACTTGGAGCACATAGAGAGGGACAGGGTGACTATAAGGAAAATGTGGTTTAGACGGAATTTTGTTTCTTAGTAGTGAGAGGGTTAAGAAGATGATGCCGTTTGGGTTTTGCCAGTTAAATCTTGTTGTGAAGCTGCTTTTGTTTTCTTTCATCATAATTTCTTTTTGTTTTTCTTTCATCCAAAGGCACCCTTCCTAAAACAATGTTCCCATTCCTTTTGGGGAAGGTTTCCCAGAGTCATGCACCTCTTTGTGCCTTGCACTTTGTGAATATTTCATCTTCCATAAGCTGTGCCAAAGACTCTCATCATGAAAACAATGATTTAAATAATTTGGGGATAAATTAGGGCTGTTTTTCTCCTTTCCAGTGTTAAGTGTTTATAAACTTCAAAGCAATAATAACCTTGAAAAAAATTACAAAACCGAATGCTTTGAAAAATCAATGCTTTAATTCAAAAGTGCTACCATGAAGTATTTGGGATGATTTTTATTTTTTTTTTTTAAACACATTGCCTCCCCATCGTATGCAAGCAATTTGTAGATACCCACAAGGCTCAGTGCCCTCAGGACTAGCCTGGCATCTCTTCCATGAAAAAGAATGGAGTTCTCAGAAGAGTCTCATTTAAGGTGTGGTACTATGATCTTCTACTGAGGGAGGGCATGTCTCAAATCTGAGCAAGTATTCCTTTTTAATTTGTTTTCTCATGGTCAGTATTTACTTTCCATGTGGGTGAAAGAGTGCTGGTGCTGATCATCCCATGGGAGATGCCTGCCCAGATAAACTGCAGCCAAAGGGGATGTTCAGGGGCAGGGCTGTTGTCCCTGTGGGTATCCTGTGGGTCATTCCCCTGATCCGTGGCCCCTTGGACCAGGTACAGCCCATGGGGGGATTGTACATCAGGACAAACATCTGTGCCTGGCACGGGCTCAAAGAAGAGGAGAGGTCAGGGACCTGTGGTGTGAATATGTGAGAAAAAATCCAAGGGAATGAAGGGTGTGAAGGGCTGGCCTGAACTGAGAGTCTCCTGCTAAAAACGTGTGACACTGATCTTTTCTGAGGGCTCTGTGTGATTATCACATTGGTCTTCAGGAAATTAAGGGGCCAATTTCACCTTCTCTGCTCTTTCTTCAGGGCTTGGCAGTGGTTTCAGAGCGAAGCCCGTTGTGGTTTGCTCTGTTACATGGCAGGCCAATGCAGACCATCACCTGGGAACGTGATGGAAATGGTTTTCACTCAGTACCCTGTGAGAAAACGTCTGGAGGGTCAGCAAAACCCCATGCTTCTTGCCAAGTGAATTTCTGTGTTTCCATCTTCCTAATTTGTGCAGATGCAGAAATCCCCCAGACCAGCTTTAGTTTTCCAAGCCGTTGAGAGAAAATCCCTGCTTTCCTCTGGCACTGGAAAAGCCTGCAGGCACAATCAGGTGCCCTTGGTGTCTGCACAGTCTGTGCCCTTCCCTCTGTGCCCCAGGAGAAATCCCTCTGTGCAGCAGAGTGTCGTACAGCTCCAGCCAAATCACTTCTGACTCGAGCCCCCAAAGAAAACTCCGCACATCTGTAATGTATTTATGGCTCTGCTTGCTCATTTGTCCTCCCTGTGGTCTCTTTTAATGAAGGGTATGAAAAATTAAACTCCTTCATAGGCTCCAGCGAGCTAAACAGACGTAGTGAGCGAGTGTGCTCTGTTCCTGAAGCACCATTCTGCCAGTTACTGGCTGACAAATTTACGTGGGTACATGGAATGGGACCTGTAATGAGCTTCCTGCACAGTCAGGGCCAAACTGTGCCAGGAGTAGGACTCCTGTGAGTCCCACGCTGGGAATGAGGGCAGTTTTATGGCCCTGAAATGGGCAGTGCTGTTCGTGCAGCAGTGAGCGAATTTACAAAACTCCAGAATTACATTTTTTAAATTACGCAGCAGCAAAATAGCCCAGAGAGGGGATGTGGACCCAGACACCCCTGATGGTGAATGGAGCAATGAAAGGGAAAGGATGGAACTGTTATTCTCTATGCTGTGTCTTTAAAAAATGTGAATCTTCCCACAAGCTGGAGGCTGCCTGTTCAGTCATTTCAAGGGGGATATAACTAACACACTGTGCAATTTACATAAGGCTTATCTTTGGTTAAATTCTTTTAAAAGGATACCATCAATTTAAAGATTACTTTTCCCTGGGTCATTAAAGTTAGGCACATACTAATTTATTAAAGGGTAATGTATTATACCTAGGAAGTGATAGTATCTGCCAGAAATTCCAGGGAGGCTGTAGAGGTCTTGCTGTGATGAGCCAAGCTGATAACAGCACAGGCTGAGACAGCTGCCTTAATGGAGCTGCCTGCTCCTCACGGACAGGGGGTGCAGTGTGGTGACAATTATCCTTTGGGAAGGTGGTGTGGAGGGACACAGCAGTGGAGCCCACAGCAGGGAAAAAATGAAACACATTAAATCTTATTTACTGGGCAACGCTGCATCGCATCACAGGAGCATGTGCCAAGTGCTTTCCAGCCACGTAAAAATAAAAAGCTCCTTTGCAGAAGAGCTTTCACAATCACAAAAATGTGCAAAAAGCCTGGGTGGATGCCCCATCAAGCAACCGGCCTGCCAGGAGACCTGGGAAAGGTTTGCAGTGTAAACAACCCTTTCCTAAGTTATCTCTTTGTAGGATTTTGCAGCTGAAATGACCTCGTGGGGATACAAAGGTGCCCAGATTGCCTGTGGTGAAGGGAGCGTGGTGATGTTCCCAGCCCATGTGATATCAGCAAGGAAAATGTGTGAGCAGAAATTTCAGAAGTCGAACCTGAAGGCTACACAAACTCCATCAGCGAGGGGATGAGCCGCTGGGGTGAAATGCTTCCGAGAGATGCTCCAGTGTAACAACGCTCCGGGAAGCACCAGCATCAGCAAAGGGACAAGGTGACAGATGTGAACTGGAGCAAGTCTGATCCCTCAGCCTCACTCAGCACACTGGGATTATCCCTGCAGGTCACTGAGAAACTCAGAGTAGAGCTGCTCGCTAGAAAGAGCAGGGGGGAAATAAACCTCAGTGGGAATCAAAGCTGAATTGCCTGAATTGCACCAAACCAGGATGAAAATCCCATGGCTAAGAGTGGGGAGGAAAGAGCAAAGGCAGCGTGAGAAGCCCTGGAAGTTGGTCTGGGCTTGGACTTGGCCTCTGTCAGCAGGATTGTGTAAGCAGGGAAGCTCCTGCCAGTGCCTCGCTCCGGGGCTGGGCTGGGAGTGGAGGCTGGCAGGGATGCAGGGACGGCATCACAGTGAGGGACGAGTTTCTCTCGTGGACAGGGAATGTGTGCAATGATTTCCCTCCTGTGGATGCCAAACTGGGCTACAGGGACAGGGCAGAGGCAAGGAGTATAAAACCCCCACACTTTATGATGAAATTAGTTTGTTAATTATTGCAATTCTAAGCCAGTCCCAGGATTTAAGAATAACACCCTCAAAGTTCAGCATTAATTGCCCTACCTGATGTCTCCTGTTTTGAGATCACAAATCATTTCCAGATCTTTGGCTCCTAACAGGCACCATCAGCACAAACCTTTTCCCCAAACATTCTCTGTTTTTAACCCCTGAGAGGGCCTGAGAAATTCAAATGTGATCTGCTTTTCCCCTAAATCGCAAGGAAGCATCACTGAGAACTGAGGGCTGGAATGCCATGGGGCAGGAAAGGCTTGTTCCAGAGGCCAGAGCAAAGGCATTTTCATGCAAGATCTACTCCAGGCTCCATCATCCCACACCACTGGGACACAAAGCCTCCTCCTGCCCTGCCCAGGAGCAGGATTTGGGCAGCTCGCCCAGGAACACAGTGACAGACCCTGACTCAGAGCATGAACAACCTTGCCCTTCCTGTGGATGTTTCCTTGAAAGGAGTGACTTAGCCTTAAGCAAAACTGGAAGACCAAGAAATCGTTGGAATTCAGGGATCACTAGTTTTCCTTTAGCACAGTTTCAACGGTTTTTATTTTCTTTTTCTTTTTTAAGGATGAGTCTTATTGCTCCTCATGCTCATTTTCTGGTTTGAGCAACTTTTAATGTGAGAAAGACACACATAAGTGTGTCTTAATAACACATAATTTCTGAATTGTAAGACAGCTTTCAAAGGAACTGAATGTGTTTTTTTCAGTGCTTCTTTCAAAAAATCTTCGGGTTTTGAAATTAACATATCTTTCCTCATTTTTAAAAAGACCTCTCTTCACTGGGAAGTTTTGATCTGAGCCCAGAATCTGAACTGTGTGTTGGGCACTGACTTGAGATGGATTTGTGGCTTAAGCAAGGAACTTCACCTCTTCCCTAGTTTTCCTATTGGAACGATTGTTTCTCTTCCAGCAGAGCTCTATAAACATCCAAGCAAAAAGAACTTGGAGAAATGTGCTGCTGTTATACAACTGCTAATCATTACTATTCTTCTATTGTATTTGGTGACGTAAGAAAGCCCCAGCCAGATGCCTGGAGATCTGAGGAAATGTCTGCAAGGCATCTTTGTGGTAACACATGGGTGCAGATTCCATTCATCATTTCCTTGACAGTTTAACTAACTACTCCCAAGCCAAAAAAGATCCCTGAAATCCCTCCCAGAAATATTAGCTGAAGGACAGGAGCAAGTCACTATAAAAGCTCAGGCAGCCTGTGTGGAAATGCCAAGGCTCAGGGACTGTCAGGAAAGGGGCTGTAGAACATAATCAAAAAATGCTGCCTTGCTATACATAAGCCTAAATTCTATACACAGGGATTTACACTTCCACTGGACAAAAATTAAAAAAAAAAAAAATCAGAGCTCTGCACATTGTACACAGTTGGAACCATTCATCCAGAAACTCTGGTTTGAACTTTCCGAAGTACCTATGGGATTTAGAACAAATCCCAGTTAACTTCAGTAGAACTGGGGCCTTCACACACTTGAATAATTGAAAATTCCAGTCAAAATCACCAGAAACATGTTTTTCAAACTTTTACAATTTGCAGCACCTTAAAACCTTTCTTTTTCCAGTGGAAGTGTCAGTTCCTGTATAGTGATTTAATGCTGCAGAAAATAGGTTTGCTTTTCTTAGTTACCCTCTGCAGACCCCTTAAAAACACTCTATGAACACACAGATTGCAGGTTAAAAACTGTAACTTTGACATATCTCAAAATATTTATTGCTTTCTCTAGAGTCCTTTGTCCTGGCGTCATTCAAATAATTATACAAAAGTCATGTCTAGTTCTTGTGGTTAGATAAAGCTGAGAAACATCCACTTTAAATGTTTAGTATTGATTTTTTTTTTTTTGAGTGCCAATTGCATAATGTTTTGAGCTCTAGCTTACAACTTTTGAATGCTTAGTGCTGGTAGTGATGTATTCCTGATTGTACACGCCTTGTGTTGGTCCTCTATGCATTGTATGAGCCCTGTGTTAAAACCAAAATTTTATATTGACATATGGGGGGGAGGAGACGCTCTCCACACTTGTTCCCTGTGGAATACCTTGGAAAACATGGGAAAGCATTCTGTCCAGGACCATCAGAACATGACATTATTGTGTTACAGAGTGACCTGTGCAAACTGAGGTGTGGATCCACGCTGTCTTCAGGGACATTGCAGAAAACCTGACTCTGTATTGAAGCCTACAAGAATGACAACCTGAGGAGAGCACAGAGAGCCAGGACCAGGCCATCAAACACAGCTTTAAAGGTTATATTCCTCTTGGCACCAGAAGGAACCATGGCCATGAGCAATTTGCTTCGTGTTTATGGCTTTTACCTTGGTGTGTTGTTTGTCTTCTAATAATCTTCTTGACTCACTAATCATCTGTTCAGAGCAGCTTTCTGAGCTGTGACTGGGGAAGAGATGAATGCGTCCAGTTCTGGAATTATGCAGTGAAATGCTACTCTGCATATTATAGCTGCAGCATGATATATTAGCCTATAAAACACAGCACGGGAAAGGCTTTGGGCAGGCAAGGGGCTGCTGAGAAAAATGGGAAGGAGGGACTCGGTGAGCTGTGTGATGAAGGGAGGCAGTGCAGGGAAAAGCTGTTAGCCTTGGTGAGGTCTAGCAGGTAATGGGAGATGATGGAGGAGGGGATTTGGGGTGAAAGATCTGTGCTTGACGTGGTTGTAAGAGAAAGAATCACTGCAGGACTGTGAAGAGCAGCAGCTGGAAGTGATGATGAGCTGTGTGATGCAAAGAGACAGAACACCACAAGAATCTCTTCCAAGTTGCGGGATATCCCAGCTGGAAACAATGGGAACTGAAACTCACAGGCCAAGGGTTGTCCCTGCACCACGGGCAGCCTGACCACAACTGGGGCACTGTCACCATCCTTACACACTGCAGTCATGCCTGAGGCTGGGGCAGCAACAGGATTTTAATGACTTGAGAAAGCAGCAAAGCCCTTTCTGACACACAGTGACATGGGGAGGGGGTGGGAAACAAGTGAGGGGCAGTGTATAGGTGTTTAATTAAATTACATCCAGCCTGAAGGCAGTAACTCAAAAAACTGTGAGGTTCTTCTGTGTATCAGGTCAGATTTCTCCCCCAGCCCCAAACTCACCAAGGGTTGACCTGAAGAACCTGACCTGGCTGTTTTTCTAAAGGTTTGGGTTTTGTTTGGTTTGATGTCTGGTTTGGTGGGCAAAAAGACAAGTTTATAGATACATTTTGGCTTTGGAAAGGAATCGTTACAGTTTGAAAACACAGATTTCTCCAAGGTTGTATATCTGAAGATATTAATACAACAAAACAGACTGTCAATTCTCAATCACAGGTGAAATGTGTTAAATCACCTCCAAATGAGGAAGGATCCAATGTTGCTCCTTCTTGGAAAGTGCTTGGTAGCCCATATGAAGTTAGCTGGGCTTGCTCAGATGAGGTCTGCCCTTTGGTTGTCACCATTTTGGTCAGTTTTGAAAGTGATTGGATTGTTGTGATCCAGAGCCATGCTGAGGCATTCACAGCTGAAATGTAGCAGTGTAAGCACAACTGCAGGAACCTGAGCACTGTTTCATCTGCTCATTTGTTTCAATGGCTGGTCCCTTGGCTTAGTTCAAACAGCCTTTCATGGCTGCTAAATGAAGGGAAATTTTGAGAACAGGCAGCCAACATGGCAGCTTTGGGGTCCAATTTGCTTTTGAAACTTTAGGTATTGCTTATAGGGTGGTATGGGATAACAGTGTGATTGAGCATTAACATTATCAAAGATCATTTCTACTCTGAAAAGACAATTTTTTTAAGTGCCAGGAAAAGCTACATGGTCACTGAAACCTATACCTGGTCCCTTGTTCTCTGAGCCACTCTGAACATGTCTTTACTTCCATGACCTTGTACTTTTTCTTGCTGTAGAAAGGAAATGGCCTCATTAAATAAACCTGACCAAACAGGTCCCTGTTACACACCCATTGTCTGTGTGCTGAGGGTCACAAGGACAGAAAAAAAAAAGCCATTACTCTGGTGACCCTTGTGATATGCATAAGGAACATGAAGCAAGATTATCTATATTGAGGAGTTTTGTGAGTTTTAAATACCTATTTTTACAGTGGATTAGCATCTCCTCTGCCCTTTCCAGTCTTGCTAACAGAACATCAGCAGCAGGAGAGTGACCCTCCCTCTCCTGCTGAAGCAATTCTGCTCTTTGGGCTTATGGAATGTCAAAAATGACTGTGAACTTGCCACTGGTGAGGCAGGATGCACTTTGGAGCAGGTATTTGCTGACAGCAGAAAATCAGTGGACTCTTGATTTCCTCTCCAGGCTTAGAGAGGGATGTGTTCTAGTGACCAGTTTTCTGCCTGCCTATTTGAAGCATGCTCTTTCCAGCTTCCCCTTTTCATTCTTGGTACGTTGTTCTGCCAAGTGTTGCCTGTGGACTCTCCCATCACCTTGAGTGAGATATTAATAAAACAAATTTTTGCAAACCACAGGGAGGTCCCATGGGCCACATCCTGACCTCGGTGTCATGCCCAGCTTCCCTCTCCCCACCCCAGGCAACATCTAAACCTCAAGTCTCCATTCTCTGCCACAGGTATTGTCTCACAACCAAATCTCCTTTTTTTGTTCCTTATCTTCCTCCTCACACTGCTGTGCAATTCTGGTAGCTTCCTTCTTCTTGTGGTTCAGAAAGAGAGCAATCCTGGGAAAGCAGGAGGGAAGGAGGGCTTGCTGTTTGCTTTGGTGCCCCGTCCATGGGCTAGAGGAGCAGGGATCACAGAATCATAGAATGGTTTGTGTGAGAAGGGATTTTAAAAATCTACTTATTCCAACCCCCTGCCTTCTATCCCTTGGAGCTACCTCTGACTGCTGGCACAGAGCCCCTCCTGTCCCTTTCTGTGACATTAGTGAGGTGTGTGAAGGGGTCTTGTGACACTGAAGGGGCTGAGACAACCTGCCCAGGAGAAGGAGCCAGGGACCTTCCCATTCTCTTATCCCACAGCCCTTCAACAAACTCAGCAGGTCAGAGTGATGTGGTCTCTGGATCTGGCCAAATGGTGCCTGAAGTTTTTCAAAGCCTCCTAATGTCCTAAATTGAGGCCAGCTTTCACAAAGGCAAATCTGATGTTCCTTTTCCAAAGGCTAAGGGCGTTAAAGCCTCTCTGAAAAAGATTACCAGAGTATTTTGACAAGGCAAAATACAACCTAGCCCTGGTCTTAGAGATAAGAGAAACTTCCAGCTAAGATTTTCCCATGTAGTTCAGGTGTAGATAAATATTCAGCATGGAAATTTTAGCTAAAATATCTAATGTTTGGTAAATGTACTTGAACAATCTTAACAATAGAGCTGTCAGCCCCACCTACAAGATGGGGTTTGCACCCTTTTAGCAAAAAGATCTAGGATTGAATGGGTATAAGCAGAGCTGGGAAAATAATGGTTTTAACTATTTCCCAATGAGTCATCTACAGGTTTTTAAAAACTTTATAATAACAATGTTTTTTTAGAACACATGAGATGCTTTTCTACAGAAAGCAGCATTGTAATGAGGGAGGAGTGGAAATGCATGTGCTTTTCATCTGCAGGGAACAGAAAGAAACTACCTAATGTAAAGCAGGCCTTAAAAGAGACAAATAAGCATGTTAGGGAAAAATACTAGAAGAATAAATCTGGAGGATAACGTTTCAAGTGCACACAGAAATGCTCCCATATCTTCTGAAGTATATGAGGCAGCCAGAGGAAACTGCTCCCAGAGTCATGCAGGGCTGATAGATCGGCTCACATGCCTGGGACTGATAAACAGGTTTTGTGCAAATCTCTTTCAGACCGTTTCCCTTTTCTTCTGATAAATATTTAAAAAGAGATTTGTCTCGCCAAGATGACTGTAGTATGAGAAAATGAGCAGGGAGTTTTGTATGGATGGATCTGAAAGAGTTTTATGAACTTTTTGTTTTGCTTTGTTTTTACTTTGTTTTATACAGTCAGACAACTGCTAGCACTTACAAACTGGCACAGAGTCTTTGCTGCTGCTGCTGCTGTGGTTACAAGCCACTCACAGGCAGAAGTCTGAACGAAGAAATCTTCTGGTACCTTCATGGTCTCCCCGTTTCCCTCTTTTTCTCCGGTAGCCTCTGCCTGTCTGCAGAGCCGTGGAAAGACGATAGCCCCGGTCCCACCCTGCTGCTGGAAAGTTCCTGGAAACCATCAATCAGGAGGAGTTGCCTTTAGCAACCAACAACAAATCTGCCCGAGTTCACCGCGGGGATGGAGAGTACGTGGTTATTACTGTGTTGATGTTCTGCTGAGAATTCCTGGCATCGGGAAAGACAACCTGTAGGAGCTTTCAGAGGGCAAATATTAAATCATGTTTGCAGGATGGGATGGGAGGCTCCTCCAGCCTGGCTGCACTCCAGTCACTGTCACTGAGAGCAGGAAGAGATCCTGAGCCAGTTTGGAAAGAAAGGACCATGAGATGCCTGTCTCAGTTGCTAAAAACACCATCAAGCAGCCTTTCAGTCCTCAGCAAGGCTTGAAAAATCTACAGGGGTGGAAATGTCCCAGTCAGCCTTTCTATTAGTCTGAAAATATTGTAGTATATTTTAATGTTCTTATTGCTGACTTGTTATGTAAAGCCTTAAACACCTTGTCAGGGGAAGATATGTGTATCTATTAAAAGACATAGGTGTGTGTGCTCTCGATATACTTTTGTATTGAAAAACCATATCTGTCTGTGGATATTTTACCCAGGTTCCCCACAGATGTGCAGTGCTGTCTCCAGGCTCACCTTGGAACACCTCCCATCCCTTCCCGGCACGGGGAAATGGGTCAGCACGAGCTGCAGGGTTATGGAACACATGGATACACAGAGTTACAGTCATTTGTAAGCTTTATCCAGGGACCAGGTGCTGCCTTCCACAGAGAGGGGCTTAAAAAAGTGCAGCAGCCTCTGAGGGTGGGTGTCAGCTCAGGGGTTATGGATTCTGACCCTCCCAACTCAAAAAGTTTCCCTAGATAGGGGCAGTGTGGGTTTCAGCAGCTGTTTCTGTGCTAACACCTATGCCCTTGGGAACAGGACGTGGAGAGGAAAAGGAGGGGAAACATGAACATACACTTAAAAATCAGCTCAGGTTTCAAGGGGGAAAAAGCCAAAGAGGAGGATTTCCTGTTCCTCTCCTCCCCTAAGCCCCAGATGTGGGGATGGAGCTGGTTGTGGTGTTGGAGCAGGGCAGAGCTGTTGTTGTGCAGATCCCAGCATCTCTGCTCATCCTGCCTTTGGGGAAGTTCAGTAATTTCAGCACCACCTCTGGGATTTTCCAGTCTCCCAGTTAGTCATGCAGCCTATTCACCCAGTGCTCTTTTGAAAGAATTGAGGCATTTTCAGAGAAGTCAGAGGGCATCACTGGCTTGGCTTGACATTTACACTTGTATGTTTTTACCAGAAGACAAGGGAATGGCTTTCAATGCTGGTAAACCTGAGCACAGTGAATTTTACTTTCTCCTCGAGTGTTTTAGAGCTCACTTCCTCAGACCTATTCACAATCTAAAAATAACTCTCTTTTCATCAATTCATTAACAAACCCCTATTGCAGTGCACTGCACCTTGTTATTGATGTTCTTAGTGATATAAATAACTGCCTGACCACTTCTGCTGGACAATCAAATGCCAGAGCATATATTTATTTCATGATAGAGCAATCAATTTTTAATTTTCCCCCTCTCTTTTTGCAGCTGTCTAAAAGCTACAGGAATGCCTGAAGTCAGAGGAACTGCTGCCTGCCAGAGCAGGTTCTGCTCCCTGAGTATCTGGCCTATCCTTTGGTAGGTCGGGCACCTGAACACAGCAAGGGCCACAAAGGCAAAAGTAGAAAAAACTAAAATAAAATACCCAATTATGCATTCTTTGGACTTCCTGGTGATAGGGTGGTGAATTTTTACTTTAAATTACATTCACTATGAAGTGAATGCATGCAGTGAATTTCCCAACAGATAAAGGGAGAAATATTAAACAGTATTATTCTAAATTAGCAATAGATGAACATTTTCTTCATCATGCTCAGACTTTAGCTCTGTTGACTAGGTGAGAAGGCACTCCTTGCTTTGAAGAGTTTAAAACCTAAAGAAACTAGAGATTCTTCAAAGTCAGGCACAGTCCTCTTTTCGCAGACAGATAAATTCAACCTGCAGAAGTGCTGTGTCCTTCTGCACAGGATCACTCCTTTTTCCATAGTTTCTTTTAAAAATAAGATGAACTTTGCTAATTAGCAGCATTGTACACATGATCTTTTCTTTGGCAAGTGTGTTCCTTAATGTGCCAGTTAAAATAATTCAGTTACCTTTGGCCCTCTCAGTTTATTTAGAGACCTCAAGTACCTCAGCATACACACAGCAATAACTGATAAGGGAATGAAATTATAAACAATCCAAATTTTTACTATGCTGGGTACATCAAAAAGCTGCTTTTCCATAATCTGCTTATTGCCTTTGTAATCCTCACAACAAGACCTCTGAAAATCTCCCTAGAGCATAAAGATAGAAAAGAATCAAATGGGGAAGGGGCAAAGGGAAACAGGTTTAATGATTGAGGAAAATCTCATTTGAGCAAAGGCTAATTAATGAGCACATGGAGCTTCATCTGGTTCCATGCAAAGGCTCCAAATGTGGCTGCAAGGGAGGAAAAAAGTGATGCCTATCAGATTTAGATTATCCATCTAGACTAGACCTAGGCAAAACCTCTGCCTAGGATGGAGGGACTTGGCTCTAAAAGGTATACGAGAAAGCAGGCAGAGCTAAAGCAGCTTTAAGCCTCCAATCTAACTCAGCAAATACCAATTTCCCACTCGATTGCCCTAGTGCTGAGAATTCATCTGTTTCCAGCACAAGTCAACGTGGTTTTACTTCATGTGGTGGGATTTTGTCCCTAAAATAGAACCTATCTGTGGGGACAGCCCTCTTGCCATGCCATGGATAAATTCAATCATTTAAACTCTGTTTTTAGCATGGCTTTGAGCTACACCAATCTCTGTGAGTTGACACTGCCACGTTTGGGACAGCCCAGTTTCTTTGCTAGTTTCTCCCATATTTCTGTGCCACTCAGTCCTTGGGACAGAGATTAGAAAGTAGCTCCTGTTGGCCCTCTGAGTGCCAGTGTGGTAGATAAACACACAATGCACAAAATAATGCTAGGCTTAAGAGAAGTATAATCCATACCTGTGACTTGCACCCAGATTTAAATGTATTTTGAACTGATTCTTTTTTATTTTGAGGTGCATTCCTTGGGCAGTACTGTTTACTCCTTGTAGTAAATCTACACCCAACGAAGGTGAAGAAAAGAAAACCAACCACAAGATACAACCAACGGCACAGAGGTGACTGAGGCCAGGTCTAGGGAGAAGTAAGTCATGTGAAGTTGAATGATCCTGGGCTGGCTCTGGGGATCCTGTGGACCCTGCTGACCTGGTAGACCCTGTAGCAGATCCCTGGGGGCAGTGCTGGCATTGTTTTTGCTTCCTTTCCTTGAAAGAGTTTGCAAGCAAAGGCCTTGTGAGGAAGGCAAAATCCTTTTTTAGTGCTGTCTCCCTGAAAGCAGAACACAATTTCTTCAGCTTTGTAATTCAAAAGTATTTTAATTCTGTAATGGCATTTATTCTTCAGGCTGTGAATTGACCATAAATAGTTCTCAGCAAGAATTTGCTGTTGGGACTGTGGTATTTATTAGAGACAAGTCAGATAAAGTACCTCAGGCTAGACTGCAGCCCTTTTGGTCTGTGTTCATGGCAGTGAGGAGGCTGGGAGGACACGAGGAGATGTCCCCACCCCAAAACACATCCCAGCTTTCCACACTGCTTCCTCACTGCCTTGACAGCATGGCAGGGCTGAGAGAAGGAGAGGGAAGCACTTGGGCACAGCACAGACTGTAAACCTACACCCCAGGAAAGCTGGCAGCTTTGAGGACTTAGGAGCACATGCACCAATGGAGCTCAGCATATTGCACAACCCCAGAATAAATGCATAAAATAATCACAGTCACTGCTTCAAGGCACCCATATTTACAGGCATCTAAAAATAATTGTGATTAAAGAAAACTGCCTCGAGTTGAGACAGTGTTCAACATTGTTGTGCACACACCATGGATGAAAGGTCTTCAGTTCTTAGAATTCAGTGGTCGAACAGTTCTTTGCATTTTAAAGTTAATAATGTTCTTTATCCTCAAAGCAGGCATACTTGATTTTGCTGTACAATCATTGTGACACCTGCATGCTCTAACTCATCTTTACTGAGTCCCACCAGAGAGATCTGTGGGGTGGGATCAGTCTTTGGTCACAGGAATAATTGCCTGAGTTTGATGTGGTACCTTTCACCTTTCACATCAAGAAAGGCACAGATCCCAGCATCACTCAAGGTGAACCTGCCCTCTCAGATTTGAGTTTCCCATATACTTTATTAGTTCAAACATTTACAGTGAACACAACCTCACAGAATAAGCCATGGCACAGTGGATGAGAAAACAGCTGAACTGTTTGTTTCCAGGGACCAAATCCTAAGACACTTTGCAGGCAGGTATTGGCTCAAAGACTGATGCAGCAAGATAAAAGTTTCCCTGTATAGGATAATTTTATTGGAAACAAAGCAGCCCAAGAGCCAACTCATCCACCAGTAATGCCATTTTTTGTTACTAGGAGAAAATATATCCCAGTGATTACCACTGTGAGTGTCTAGTGCATATTAAAAATAAATCCCATTCTTTCTGGTCTAGTCGAGAACTTTCTGAAATTCTTTTGCTGCAAAAGAGTGACTGATGTGGGATGCAGAATATTCCTATTTTTAGTCTTGTAACTATACTTGCCAATCTTTGAAGAGCATTAATCCGAACCAGAAACAGCTGGATCTTCCGTCAGCAAAATGGGAAAGTAGGTGGTGTGTAGTCATTGAATTAAGGAGCTTCATTGCTGCCCATAATCACTGATTGCATATTATCTAATGGCAGAAGAAGAGATATTGTTAACATCTGACAGTTCCAATTTCAAGTATTTTTAGGAGACACATCAATTGAAGCACTGATTAGACAGAAGTGGACCAAAACCATCAGTTGATTGCTTTTAGATGTTACAATCTATTTTTAAAATGAATGAAAACAAGTCTATAAATTTATTCAGCTGCAATTTCAGTCTGCTCGCGTGTTGTGATCTTGCTCTGTTTTGCAAACACCAAAAGGAACTGATTTATGTCAAATGACCAACCCCCTTTTTTTCCCCTGTATAAATAGTTCCTGTAGCTGATTTCTTCTGGGAAAGTGAAATATATTTTATTTCTGTTCTGTGTGTAGATACAGTTTAGAGCAATTAGCTGCATTTAGGATACTTCACATTATTGTCTGTTCTCCTGACAGGTCAAGAAAAGTAGCCCAGCAAGCTCTGTTTTGAAAGAGACATTATGAACATGTCCAAAGCAGTGTCTACAGCTGGGTTCAAGTGCTGCATTTCCAAGGTCTTTCTCTGGGAAGGAAATGATGATTGATACTAATGCCTGTACACATTAATCAAAATGGGCATTTTCTTGACTGCCTATTCAAACAACACCTCTGACACTGCTTCCAGTCAGTGTCCCCAAGGCTCACAGCAGATGTTTGTTTGATGGCCTCTCATCTCCAGTTGTTTGGAAAGTCCATTTGGAAATAATAGCTCTATTTCCAACCACAGAAAGCCAAGGCAACATTATCAAAATCGTTTACCCAGGACAATTCAAATGAAGGCCCTGAGGGGGAAGAAATGTAACCACCTCATCCATTAAAACTATTTGGGGAAAGTGCTAGGAAATAAATGTGTTCTGAAGATCCCTTTGTCTCTCCTTCCCAAAGCTGCTGATATATTTTCAATGCTGCTGGGTGTCCAAACAAGCAAGCACTGGATGTTCTTAGCGTTGTGGAGTTGTAGCTGCTGCTGTGGTGTTTCTTTCAGTGAGGCTGCTTTGGTGTGTTGGAATAGGAAAATGGTTTAACGTGATGTTGGTCTGGTTTTAATGGTCTGTTAAGATATCCCCAGGTTCCTCACTCTTTTCAGAGTGCCTCAAACTGAAGCTAGTGAGAACTGTGTTTAAACAAATATTTAATAAACAGGGGGCTGATATCCTTGACCATCATAAAGAAAGATTTTCGGTACCAGAGGCTCTCCATTTGATTTAATGTGAGTCACTGGCTCAAGCTAAATAGTTATTTAACCTTGACACAACTCAGTTTAAACTTGCCTGTGTAAGTGGGAGAAAAACGGTTCAACAGGGGACTTTATTGTGCTTTCAACACAACTTGACCTTGTCTCCACCTGTGTGACCTGTGGAAGTCAGGATGCTGTCAGCTGGACCACGACTTCAGCATAGCTGTGCTATCGAGAGAGAGCTGATCCATAACAGCATTTGGCTCTTAAATGCTGCCTTTCAGCCAAAGTGTTTCTCTATGACCAATAAGATTCATTAGGGTTAGTCAAAGACTTACTTTCCTATTGTTGTCGATTCTCTATTCCACAAAACTAAAATAAGGTTTTAGGGAAGGAAGATAGTTTTTATTTTTCCCTTGGACTTCATTGCAAAGCTTTGGATTTTCATTGCCAAAAATGAGAAATAATTTTTAAAATCTGGCTTGTGTGATTTTTTTATTACAAACAGCCCAAACATTTACACATAAATAGGCATTTTCTTGCAAACAGCATCTGTTCTACCCAAGGTTTCTTTTAGGCTTCATAAGCTTTCAGGGCAGCTCTAATTCTTGTTTCTGCCATATCAAGAGTACATCTGGGGCTCAGACAAATGAGGTCTGGTGGCAGAGCCCCAAAGTGTCCTGTTCCCTGACATCCACTCTCATGACTGAGACTCTGCAGGAAGAATAACATTCATCAGTGGTCCCAAGACAGCTCCAATATTGGGAATAGTCTTTATCCTTGGAATAGAGAACCAGCCTGATAATGGTATATCTGCTGAAAAATGCTGATGCTCTTTGGTTTTAAACATCCTCTGGAAAGATTCTGCTGCAGGCCAAGCTGCTGAGACTGTGAGGAATAGAATTTATTATTAATCATATGCCTTTTTTTCTGCTGCTATCTACTGAACAATTCCTTTAAGAAGGGATGCAGAGAAGAAGAAAATGTAAATTATGTTACTGAGGCCTTCCTGTCCCCCATCAGAGAAATGGCACTTGGCAATCAGAGTCCTTCCATTTTTAATTGCAGTTGGGCTTAACTGGAATACATCATGCTGTTACCTGTGTAACTATTAGACCCTATCTGCCTATTGTATAAATTTCCTCTTTGGGGGGCACCAGGAAGGATCTATTTTCATACTCTTTCCTGCTGCTTTACCCACCCTGGATTTTCCATAAAAGTATTTTGTACTTTGAGATGATTTATTGCTGTGGCTTCCTCGGCCTCATTTGAATCAGGATTTAAATAATTGGATTTCCAATCTTTTCGTCCTATTTGCACTGCTGTTATATGCAAGCAGCTTTTGTAGGACATAGGGAACATCATGGCTAGGAAAGAACATATTTTGAATATGATAATCTCTAATTTAGCAAATCGTGTTCATTTACAAGGATTACAGGTTTTGGATTGTTGCTGGTTAGTGAAAACATCCGGGGAAAGATGAGTGCTCCAAAAGACTGAGACAGCTGTTCTTAATGTGTGTGTTTTTAGTGTAACTTGCCAGCAAGCTGTGCCAGCTCATTATTGCACATAATATGATATATACATAGTAATATATATACCTTAAGATTTTGCCTCAGGAATATTGACTAAAGACTTTCCTTTCTCTTTGGCTGGTAATCTCTACATGTATTTTCTGCAGGTTCCAAGACTGGTTATTCTGCCCCTTCCTAATTTTTGAACCAATGTAAGCTTCAAGTGTCTGTACCAGGTTCTGGATGAATTTCATTAAAAATTGCAAGGATAAGTTTAATTTGATATGATCAGTGGGAGACCAGATGCCACAGCAGAAAAATGTATTGCAGGGATTTGCATGAGTATATGGGAGTCACAACAACATGTTCTTTGCCAGATTTGAGGCTGATGTTTTACCTGAGGAAGTGAGATCTTAGAAGAAATGTGAGGAACCAGGTTCCACTGTGTTGTTAGGAACTGGGAAGGTGCTTGGCTCCCAGAAGAGAAGTCACAGGCCAGAGGTGGGGTCAGGGTGGCCCTGTTGGGACATGAGCAGACAGGAGGCAGTTCAGGTAGGGCTGGCACTGCTCCTGCAAGAAGAGACAGTAATGGTACAAGCAGAGTTTCCTGGAGCAATTGTCTGGCTGCAACAGTCACTTCCACCAGAAAATACCAAGCTGCTTTCAGGAAAGTGTGCCTCAGTCCCTTAACTCCTTCAGAAAACGGCTTCTTTAACTAATTTTAGCTTCCTGTTTGGTTTAGACTCTAAAGTTTGGGCATGTTCCCTTTTCTCTAGGGAAACGTCTGCAAAGGTATCCATGAACTTTATCATCTCTCTGTTCATTCTCAGCCTATTTAAAGGGACTGGAGAAAAGAAAAAGAAAAGGTAACAATTTAATAATCCTGGAGGTATACTGAGAGACTAATCTGGACTGCAGTCATCCATCCTCCCTTGCTATTGAATTAACTCACTGTGTGTACCCAGTGCATATAACAAACAATGAGAGCTCATGCTGAATTCACAAACAGTTGCAGGGAAGCCTCCAGGTTATTCCCAGTGCCAATATACATCACACCAAGGGATGTTCTGTGGTGTAGTTGTACATCACAGACCTTCCCTGTAGGACCACAGTGCTTGGCTCTACTCTGTTTCCTTTAAAAATACAAACTGTGGATTCATGTTTTTGTAGCATAACAGGCACTACTCCCTGGGTCTTGAAAATGCAAGAGCTGGAAGTGAACACTGGTGTAAGAGACACACAGCCTGCAAAAATAATTTTCCTGTACATTTGGGCTCTCCCTACTGCAATGACGAGATCCTAGG
Source organism: Acridotheres tristis (assembly GCA_037013685.1). NCBI lineage: Eukaryota > Metazoa > Chordata > Aves > Passeriformes > Sturnidae > Acridotheres > Acridotheres tristis. Next base: position 65,738,037 of record CM072885.1, read on the forward strand.
CTTTTATTGGGCCCCTTTCCCTGAAGAGTTGTGAGCCCTGGGAACACCTGAATAGCACAGGAGCACACAGAGCTTGGTGTGCTCTCAGAGCCTGGGCATGATCTTTGCAGCTGGTTCTGTGAGGAGAGGCTGGGTAAGAGCAGGGGGTTGTGAGCCTTGAGCAATGCCTGCTGTTATTTTGGAGTTAAATGTAGTTGTCAGTGCACTTTGGGAATGATGCTGATGCATGGACATGGCATGGAAGTGAGGATTGAGAAAATTAAAGCTATCAATGGGTTTATACCATGTTGTTAATCACCTAGCAAGTAGTACAAGAACAAGTAGTACAAGCCTAAGAAGTGCCTATAACTTGTACAGGGCCTAGGATGGTGTCAGGGTCATTCAGGTAAGAATAACCAGGAGAGGATGGTGATAGCATAATATGCTGAACTGGATTGGTTTTAATTTTGGGGGTTTTTTTTGTGTTTTTTTTTGTTTGGTTGGTTGGTTGGTTGTTGTTGGTTGGTTGGTTTGTTTGTTTAGTGGGGTTTTTGTTTGGTTTTTGTTTGGTTTTGTTTAGGAGTGTGTTCTGTTTATTTTGTTTTGGGGTTTCTTTTTCCTCTTTCTTTTCAATGGCGATAGATTATCTATTTATTGCCTCGTCTGGAAGGTATTTATAATGATCAGTGTCAATATTTAGAATGAAATAAAGCACTCTAAAATGTGTTTTTGCTGAGACTATTTTTCACCTGGCATTAATTCACTCAGTGCATAATAGAGTCAGATGTGTTAGCCAAGAATAAACTCAGGCCCCAGTGTAGGGCTAAGGATGTTTAATGTATCTTGACAGTCATTAAGTAGTTGGTAAAGGACTAGCTATGAATTCATTATTCTCCTTATGAATCAATTCCTATTTATAGCAAACTATCAAAAATTCCATATTATAATATGGAGATTGAGATCATACATAATGGTTCTTTCACCAGAGGCAGCCATGAAAGGACTGGTGAGACTAGAACAAATTACAGTTAATGATAGACTCTTTCTCAGAGAATTAAACACTTTAATTGGTCAATCAGGTTGGGCATTTGAGAAAGGAAGACTTGCAATTATGTGAAAGCCTGCCTGCTGTACTTTGGCAGCCTTATGGGCCTCTGGCAGTTTTTCATCAGGATTTAGATTTGTCATCATGTTCTAATCCTCACAGCTACACCTCGCCAAGAATGAAATCTGCTTCCTGACCTCCTGGGGTTTTGGGGTTCCTTTGGAGGAACAAAGCTGGTAGGTCAAGATTTTGGTATTGATGCACTGCTGTCTTGGGATACAATTCATTCTTGACTTCCATGTATCAGCTGGAGTGTCTTTTGAAGGCTTAAGTGAGGTGTGATACCCAGACCCTTCTGCTTAAGGGTGAATTTCACCTTCTCTGCAAATACATGAGGCAGTGACATCAGTTCCCTGTGAGTTTTGCTGCAGCTCTGAAGTCAGGGATGTCAGGGTGGCAGCACTCCCTAGCAGTACTTGAAGACACGGGTTTTGTTCTATATTCTTATTTTTCAGGTGAGAGTAAGCTTGCATCTTGCATCTAATTCACAAGAGATCACTGTCACACACAAGAGATCAACATTAGCTGAAGACCCAGTATGTGCAACAAAATTCAATACATGAATTCCTGGGGAAAACCTTTCTTCACTCCATCTCAGCTGGCCTCCAGTTAAACATCAAGATAACTCCATGCAGTGTTCTGCCTTGCAAGTTTCGTTTGTCATTTGTTCAGAGAAGGGTTTCTCTCTCAATCTGTGTTTTACCAGTCTGCTCTCTGCACTGCCCTGGTTCTCTAGGCTTTGAGGTGCTAATGTTGTGTTATGACTGCTTTTAACAGGCTGTGTTACAGCATCTGTAACAAAGCACCATTGTGCAGTTTTCTGGGTGTCCCACATGAATCAATGAGCTGGAACAGCTGTTCTACATCAGAGAAAGCTCTGTCTTCTCTCCTCTGGAGAGTTTCCTATTAGAAGTGAGGTAGGATTTTGTTCAAACAAAACAAGACTCTACCTTGCAGCAGAGAGCAGCTCTTGCTTGATGACTGTGGGGAACACGATGTGCTTTAGGCCTGGCTGGCTCCCAGAGATTGCATGACACCAGTGAAAGTTCATATTGCAGGTTTTGGGCTGTGCTTGTTCAGAGAGCTTTATAAGAGAGCTTTTGAAGGACAAGGGACAGTTAGCTTTTCCCCCCATGGGAAGGAAGAACAAGGTTGCTTTGGGGACATCACAGAAGCCTCTGTGTTGAACTAAGCAGTCTCATCCTTCATTGGGGTCACAGCCCAGTCTGATTGGGGGCACAGAGCTGGTTTGGGCCAAGCATGGAAGGCTGCAGAAAAGTGATGCAGCAGAATATAAAACTTTGCAGCTTGGATAGTTTAAATGTCAGGAAAGGAAGAGGAGCTGGACCTCACACCCCACCAGTCACACAGCCCTGCCATGGCACTGGCATGTGCTGGTAGCTTCACTTTGCTACATTATCCTCTGGGATTGATGAGTGGCCACACATCCTCACTTTCCCCAGGCAGATGAGTTCTTCATCCAGCACTCAAACCATTCAGAAAATGAGGTATCTGCGGGTCCTGACAAACAGCAGTCACCAGTGGCCAGTGGAGAAAAGCCATCAGTGACCACGACAAAACCCCAGAGAAAACCCGAACCAAAGCAGCTTTGTTCTCTGCTGCCTTTTACAGAGGACAACCCCCTGTTTCCTACAGACTGTCATTTCTATCCACTTCCTACAGTGTCTCCTTCGAGCTAAGCAGGACAATGTTGAGGGCAGGTCCTCCCCAAACTATGCCAGGAGATGAGGAGAGGGGACACCCTGAGGTGACAAATGTGGCTGTGGCATGGCTGTAGTCACACCTGGGGCAGCAGCTCTCAGGGAGTCAGGGGACTTCTTGTAGGGGATAAACACATGTCCCTACAGGAGAGAAGTCCCAGCCCATCACTGGATAAAGTTGGATTTTGTGCCTATGCAGGGTGGGAGAGCAATGAAAACATCACAACCTCTCTCAGGGCAGCTGGTGGGAAACCTGTGGAGCCTGAGGGATGAAGGGGAGCCTTCATGCTGCTGGAAAAGAGCATAGGCAGCAAAATAAGGCCATCATGATGCCTTGAGGAAGGTAAGAAACCAACCTTGTCAGTGCTGAGACAGAACAAGAACCACTGGCCAGCTGAAGAGCCCCGTGTCTGCCCTTACCCAGACCCTGAGTTAGCCATGCTGCCCTTAAAATCCAGCTGGCTGTCTGGTTGCCAACCAGCCTGAGTCTCCTGAAGAAGGAATCTGCCTCCTCTGCCTCTTCCCAGAGGGCACTTACAGCTGCCCAGTGTCCCTGGAGCCTCCTTTCCCAGTGGGAAGTGCAGGCAGTGCAAACAAGCAGTGGGCAGCAGGGCTGTGCCATTGCTCCCAGAAATGCTGCCACACGTAAGCCTCTGCTTTGCTCCAGCCTTTAATTCCAGTCCCTTTGGAATTCAGGTTTGCTTAGGTACAAAAGAGTTTTGTTGGAATTAACCATGGCTTATTCGCCAAACACATTACAAATATGATGAAATTTAATGTAAATGCTTTGGAAATACAAATGCCAGCCAGTGTTTTTATCTCTCCTGTGTTGCTCAGGCATACAGGAGAGGGGAGCTGGCTCATGGTAAAGTTCTCAGGAGTCTCCAAGCTTTTAGTGTTCTGGCATTTAATACTCATAACCACACTTCTCATATTCAGCTGATAAAGTGGCCCTGCACCAAGGGAGCCCATGTTTATTCAAAATATACCAGCCTTGCTCATTATTGTGACAAATCCATGCTCCAGGCTTACTGCCAGCTTGAAAGACTGGGTTCCTGATCAGCAAACTTTGAGGACAACCAATTCAATGTAACTTGCTATATTAGCAGATGAAGTGGGAATGGGCCCCAGGGAGAAGAAAAGCCAGCAGAACTTCTGTTAACAATTAAGCAAAACTGCTGCCTTCATGTTGCATTTGCACGAGCAAAAGCTTTTTGATGCACTGGGCCTTCACCTTCTGTCCTTCCTCTGCAAGAGGTGTCGTGCATGACTGCATGTCACCTAAACAACTCTGACCCTTTGGCTTTGCCTATCAGGAATATGCCACTGCTGTACCCTGGGATATGTTTGAGAACTCATATTTTCCCCTGTAAAACACAAATACTTCTCTGGGCTTCAAAAAGCAAATTATTTCTTGAACTGTTCTATGTCTTCAGAAAGTACAGGAGCATCTACAAGGTCGTGCTGGTCTCGGTTTCATACTGTGCTAGAAAATGGAGGGTGTCCAGGTGAATTGTTTTCAGAGGTCTCATGTGTTTTGAACTTGTTCTTCTCATTGTATTTGTCTCTCCTCATCCCTTTTTGCTATTAGTTCACTGTTTTTCCTGCCCAGCTGGAAGCAGTTCCCCACAGATGTCCATTGCCATGCAATGATCCCGGTAAAGAAAAAGCTATTTTGTCTTCTTCTTCCCCACTGTGGCAAGCAGGAAGTTTGGCAGATGATGTTTCCTGACAGGAAGCTGATGCAGGGCATAGGAATCTCTGTTATCTCAAAAAAATCACCAAGCAATGCAATTTAACATGAAACTACTTTGGTGTGATTGACTCCAATTGTTATTCATAGCTTGGTCTCACATTTGCATTGTTATCTAGGAATGAAATTGTCACATCTCTGTCCCATGTAAGATTTGTGATTGCCTTGCAAGCTGGAGAGTCAATTCAAATTGGAGGCTCCAGTTAATAATGTACAAGATAATCAGTTTCACATGGCTGTTCTCAGAGATATTAAGAAAAGTATCAAAGAAATACAAATACCATGTGACATGATTAGCGTTATACAGAAGGATTGGGATCAGCACAGTGTCTTTGGTATCTACCTGGTAATTATTAGTATGATTCCCTGGTTTAATTACATTTATACCTGCAAGATTACAAGATAATTATACTTGAATGTATTGCAGGAAACTAGAAATTGCACGGTTTTGTTAACAGCAGACAAGTAGAGTATAATTGGCAAACACGACATGGTTATTTGTGCAACATCTGAGGGCACGTATTATTACTTCAAAGATCCAAAACTGTTGTGTGAGAGGCAAGCATGAACCCCAGCCAGTTTAGCACCTGGTAATAGGAAAGCAAAACACTAAGGAAAAAACTGCACTGTAAAGCAACCTGGCAGTTCTCCAGGGCTGGAAGCAAAATCTTAAAAATTAGGGTTTAGAAATGTAGCAATTTTCTACACCCTATTTCCCTTTCTATTTGTGATTTTTCTGTCTTTTCTGGGCTGGGATGCCAACAAGCATTTTTACCTTTTGCATATATTGTAGGCTTGACTAAAAAGTATCTTCTGTGATTGCAGCTAGCTGGCCTTTGATGACCTGAGCAGTTTCCATATGAAACAGACGGATGTAAATCTGGCCACTTTATTCTTTGAGTTCAGGGGAAGATAACACAATGCCATGGGTAGGGCCCAGGGCAGAACATAACACATTTGCAAGGGTTTTTTCTGCCCTGCTCCTGGAGGTGTTGCCTTTTGCCTCCTGCAGACAGATGCTCTCTCTCTGCTGAGACCCTGCCTAGCACACTGCCTCTCCAAACTCAGTTAAGCCTTCTGGGCACAGGCAAAGCCTGGCAAGGTTAATGAAGATGCAGTGGGAACCCAGTCAGTGATGGGGATGTTTTTCTCAGTTAATTGGCAGTAGCAGTGAACAACATACCCCAGGGTTGCATCCTTCAGACCCTGATCAGGCAGGTTTTGCTCCAGGTTTTGCTCCAGAGTCGGGGGGCATTTGATCCGAGTGGCACATGAAGGATTCAGCTCAGCTCCTGTAGAATCAACAGCACTGGTGTGGTACAAAAATGTCACCCATTTGAGACTCCAGCCATCAGCTGGGCTGGGGCACCAGCATTTTTGTCTGGGAGTTGCTTTATACCTACTGTCTTTTTCTAGGTAAATATGAAAATCTGGCACCTTGGCTTTTTATTCCTTGCATACTTATTAAAAAAATTTAAAAACAGAAAAGCAAAAGCTTCTTGAAACTCATAAGCCTTTTCCTTGCCAGCAAGTCATCTGGAGTTGCCTCCAGGTTTGCTGAATGTCCTGGGGCTTCAAGAACATGGAGCAGGATGTTGAAGTATCCAGTGTCAGCAAAACCCTGGGTATTCCTACACATCCTGAGCTTTCTGTAGACATCAGGTGTGAATATTCCCTGGTGCTTGAGTGCAAAACCAGCTATTGCACTGTGTGGTGGCACTCTGCAGCATTTGGAATGAATTGTTTTTACAAAAGTGATGTTTCATTTCACCAAGAAACCTTGAAAGAGTTTTAAATCTATTTAAGCCTTGTGGCTAGGCACTGAGTGGATAAGCAGTTATACCTCCTACCAAGATTACTTAGGGCAGGGGTACCAGGAAAATTAAGAATTCGGTTTGGTACACAGACAGTGTTAAGAATAACAGAAATAAAGAATTCAGAATTATTTGCAGTACAAGAAGAAGACTAGAAACAAATTCTCCTGCAGCAGAGCTCAGTGGAAGATAAATGATGATTATCTATTACAAAGCAGAGATTTTTTCCTAAAAGTGTTTGAAGAAATGAGGAAAATGAGAAAAATGTCTCCTTATTTGGAAACACTTTTTCTTCCCTTTCTGGAAAAGAAGCATAATAGGGATTTAAGCAAACCCTACCCAGTGAACTTTACTTGCCTCTGCAGCACCTTCAGCATCTGAATAATTCCTTTGGTTAGATATTCTATATAGCAGTGGGCTGCATTATGTGACACAGTTGTTTTATGCAGTGTGCATTCAACCATGCCACTGAAATTGGGAAAGATCTTGGGACAAAATCTGTGATCCTCAGGCTAATATTTTACATAGCTTTTTTTTTTTTTCCTCTTTTCTTAATTCCTGAAGTTTCCCTTCGTTAAAATTAAAATTAAACAAGCAGCAGTTTTTAATCTTCAGTGACAATGTGCAACTTGTTTATCCTGTGACTGTCTCTCTGCTGCTCCCCAAAAGAAGGGCTTGAGTCTGGTAAGAGAGGACTCAGTCCTTGCTGCATTGAGGTTCGATGTGACTACATTTCCTTCAAAAATTTAGACTGGGGCTGCCACTCTGCAGCAAGTAGTTTGCTTGCCAGAAGTTGATCCAGGAAGTCAAAAGGCTCCTCCAGAGTCTCTGTGGGGACATTGCCCCCCAGCACTGTTTTCAGAGGGCAGGAAAACAATGGCTCACGATCTTTTCAGAGCAAAGAACTTAAGAGAGTCATAATGCAAATAATGCATTTTCCTCTCAGCCAAGTGAGTGCTTCCAGCGGATTTGTTAAGAAACAAAGAAGGGAGGATCTAAGTCTGTTTGCACCTACTTTGTTTTCTTTTACTCTTTGTCTCTTTGCACAAATTGGTGCGTTTTAGCAGAAGGACAAAGACTGCTGCTTTTGCAGCACATCTATTTGATAAATCATCGAAACTAACCCGCAGGCCAAGAGAGCTGGACGAGGAAAGCCTCGCTGAGCCACCTCCTGCTGTCACCCACACGGGATGCAAAAGGCACTGGGAGAAGCAGGGATGCAGGAAGGTGACACAGAGTCCCCTGCCACCATGACAGACACAAATTGGGGTATCTGGGAGATAAAGCAACACTGTCCACACAAAGTTTCAATGCTCGCTCCACTTCCAGTTCCCAGTGTTAATGATTTGTGCTTTCACATTATTCACTGGAGTTAATTCCTTAAAAAAACCCAAAAAAACAAAAAAAACCAAAAAAACCAAAACCCCCACAAACCCCAAACCACACGCACAAACAAAACCAACATCAGTTTGTTTCTCCTAATCCCCCTCTCCAAACATCAAACCCAAGAAAGAGCTTTTCCAGGACTGAAATTACAGGACAAAATACTGCAACTCCAGCACCAGGTGGAAATTCAAAGAGATAATTGCTCAGAGGTCAAAAAAGTAACCATGCCCTTAAAACAGGCATCTTCACCGTCTCCTGATCATGCTGTTGATGCCATAGAGCTGACTTTCTTCAAAAGCAGATGAGCACAGACTAATGGAGCTAAATTGCTACAGTGGTAATAAAGTGTTTAAATGAGAAAGTACAAGACACTCCCTTTATTGCACGATTTCACTTCATAATTTTTGCCAGCTGTATCTCTGCACTCCTGGGTCTCACTAAGCCATCTTTGGTGCTGACTGGCCCAAATTCAGCTGTTGTGCCTCACTGCTAAACAGCCACACCTGTTGAGGCACCTGGTAGAGGTTAAATTTTCCTCCCTTGGACACGGCCAGCTCGTGTTGTCTTTGTGGTAGAGAGAGTCAGATGCCTTTATTGAGTCCTGGAGCCTGGTTGGGATATGAAACTGCTTTTTTGGGATGCTTTTTATGTGAGTATGTCACACTTTAATTACACTGTTGATATAAGATATAGAATGATTTTTGCCTGACTGCCAAGTTGCTCGTACTTTGTGCGCTTATTTGCAGAGGTGTATTTGTGTAGTGAGGAGCTGCTGTTGCATCAGAGGGCATGTGCTGACACTTCTGAGTTTTGTTCATGGGTGACTTGTCACAGGTCCTTTACACGAAGAATATGTAAATAAGCTTTGACTACACACCTCTTGAGTAGATATAGTTTAAGATGACATAAAATGTGTAGAATTCAGCTTTGCTTAGAGTGCATGTGCTCTTAGTGCAGGAAGGAGGAAATTGTCAGGGCTGGGGAAGTGTTGTTCTTTAAGTCCAAGCGCTTTCATCCAAGGGCATTTCTCTGTTTTTCTGGAGTTCTCAAAGAGCTAAGGAAGCCATGGCTCTATGGTTTGCAGCTCTGCCTCGGTGTGAATTTAAACAAACTCTTTTACTCTGTGCCTTGCTGCCTGAAAGGAAGAAACTGAAGCCCCCCATTCTGATGCTTTGATGTTCCTTCTCTGCTAAAATGTGCATTTAAAGAGCCTTAGCACTTTCTTTTTCTCAGGAGTGGGTTGTTTGTGTCTCTATTTCTTTTGATAAATCGAGTGGCCCAATAGGAGCTGACTTCCAGCACTAAATAGCTGTTACTTAGGACCTGAAATCCGCAGTATATGTATTTTGGGCTCCTCTTAGCCTTATCCAGCAGGCTGAATGTCCATTAGCAAATGGAGCTGATCATTCTGTTCAGCTGCACTTGAAAGGAATCTTCTCTGTGTGCTCTCAGCCTCTCTGTGTTATCAGCTAATGCCACAGTGAGGGCGGTGATGGGAAACCTGCTTTTTTTGGGAGCATTTCTTCTGTTCTGGCCACATCTAATGTAGATTGACCTTTATGGCCAGCATGCAGTATTACTTCCCTAGTACCCACCTGCCGAGGGGGGGTAAAATAATGCTGGACTTAGAGCTGGTAAAAAGTGAAAATCCCTCTTTCACTCATGGATTCAAAATGTATCCAGGCCCCTGTATTTGTAGTGGGTTTGACTGCAGTGGTTGCTAAGGGAAGAGCAAGCGTTCCCTCTGAGGAAAATGAGAAAGCAAAGTGTTTGAACAACCTGAAGTGCAGGCAGGAAAATCCCATGTATTATCGTGGTGAATTCAGCCACTTAGTTTGGAAGGTGATGTGATGCTTAATTAATTAGTGTTTGCTAAGTGTTTTAAAGTTCTGTGAAGAAGTTACCTGAGATTTGTGGAGCTTGCTAATGGCCTCATGCTGTAAGCTTTGAGGGCTGGATCATTATTTAAACTGAGTGCTAGAGCTGTTTCATTAAGGGTCTGTCAGCACTTACGTTATTGAGAAGTGTTTTAATATTAATTCTTATTCCTGGTGAGCATGGTGGGAATGTATTCACCTGGACTGATGACTTCCCACTCCACAGGACTGAGGGGTGTTCAAGCTCTTATTAGTACTGAAACTACTTTTATCAGTCTGGTAAATGAGAAACTCCTTCCCTACTGAGATTTTTGGTTGTGATCAGTTAACTTACTACAGCTGAGGCACAGGAGCTGAAGGTGGGGAGACAGTGGGAGAGGACGAAGAGAGTTGAGATAATGTAGTATTGGGTTTTGTTTGTTTTGTTGGAGTTTTTTTAAGAAAATATGCAAGAATGAAATCTTGAGGTTGAGGGGAAATGAAAGAGAGGTCTTGGAATGTCACTAATTCAAGCTACAAAAGCTGTGTACTTGGAGCTGTTTTAGTTGGAATGAGTATTGCCAGGTTCAGGTTTTCCATGCTGCCTCCTGAAACCTCAGGGTTAACCTTTCCATTTATTCTGCTTTTGTTTTACTGATGAAACCACTAAAATAACAATTTGGCAAGAGCAATCTTTCCTGTGCATGAATTCAAAAAGAACAAGCAAAGCATCAATTAGCATTTGTATTAGAGAGACACTCGAGAGAATGGCGTCAAAGTCACAAGACAAAAAGCCCTGTGTGTGTTTTGGTGGTCACCTTGCTGCTCCATAGGACGCTCTTGACACTGACAATAAGGCCCAACAAAAGGAGAAGGAGTGGTTCTATGTTTAGGTTTCTGACTTTGCCCTCTAGAGACCTGAGTATTTCCCTCCATCCCTTTATCCTTGGGCAAGCAAGAGCAACTTTAGAGCCCAGCTGGGAAGGGAAAAGCCAATTGTGAGGCCATGAGTTCTCATTAGTAGGTGAATATTGATGACTTCTACAAGAAATGAAGGTCGTGGAAAGCTGTGTTGACCCGAGTCCTCACACGAGTGTTTTTGAAGCTGCTTTTAAATCACCATTGACATCTCACAGCCATGGCTTTGCTTTCCCCTTCTGCCTGGGTGTGTCACAGGGAGTGACTTAGCCAGAGGACAATGTGAATTCTTGTGCCCTGTATTTAGGATACCACTGTTTTCTGCCTAAAAATGAGCTGCTCCTTGACTTGGATGGTTGCAAACTAAAATAAGGTATTTGAATGCTCTGGTAATGGCTGTCCTTTTGGCTCCCTGTGCAGACAGACAAGAGGCTGCTGGGAAGAAAATGTAAATATTTCTTAAGATCAGCTTGTGTCAGGGGAGGCTTTTAATTTTAAAATAAGTTCATTTGCCTTTTAAGCTTACTCTGGCACAGCCTATGCACTATTTCCTTCTATTTATTTTCATTTTTGTAGCCATTCACTTTAGGAGACTTTCTATGGGAAGGAGGCAGGAGTCATGTCAGTAACTGCTTAGGGGCTTTTTGGGGGATTTTTGTGTGTGGTTTGTTTAGTGTTTGAGAACACTTAAAATTGCACAAGATGAGATGAGAGCATAACTTGTTGTTTAGGAAACCTGTTATTTTCTAGTAATGGGCAGGTAGGAATTCCATTTCTGTGAGCACATGGCAAAGGAGCTGGTGCAGAGTGAGGAGGCTCCAACCTCCCCTGGGAGGCACAGGACCTGTGCTAGTGCTAAAAGCAGGAGCATTGACTTTGACTTCATGATCTGAATGGGAGCAGTGATCAGCATTTGCTGGGTTTAATGCCTTGCACAAACAGAGGGATATTAAAAGTGCATAGAATAAAGAAGCAGACAGAGGAGTACCAGAGTCTTCCTTCAGACTGGGGGCTCAAGATGAGTCTCAGTGCTCCTCTGTGCTGTCCTGTCACTATAAGCAGCCCTGGGAAATCACTAGTTCAGCTCTTCTGAGCACAGGACACGTTCATTCTGCTCTCCCACATCCTCTGTGGTAGAACCCAGTGCTCATCAGGAACTGCTTTGACTCCAGGTCCTTTCAGGAGTGAGAACAATGAGAACAGAGTTTCAGGCTGTGTGCAGGGTGAAGAAGCAGCTCACCCAGAGGAAAGAGCTGATTGTTAACACTAATGCTGCAAGCTGCTAGACAAAATGGGATTGGTCTTGTGCAATACACTGCTTGTGAAAGTGGAACACACAAAAATGGAGGGGGTTGGGGTTCAATGGGTTTTTCTGGTGGTTGTTTCTTTCCTCCCCCTTCCATTGAGGACTTGGGTAGGAGCTGGCTCTAGCAAGGCTGGGGGGTTCTTTGATCACTAGTACAGGCCTGTTTTCCAAAAGCTGTTCCACTTCCCCATGACCCTTTCCTCTCCCTCTCTACCCCTTTTGGCATTTCCACAACACAGCACAAAAGCAGAAGCACCATTTTTGTCCCTGGAGTCTGTCGTTCTGCACAGAGGCAGAAGTATAGTTCTGAGATGACAAACTCTGTTTCTTATGACCTGTTGAGATGTTTTATCCTTTCCCAGTGGAAGCAGCCATGGGAGTCAGGCTGGGGGCTGCCTGCCACCGTGGGATGGGTGTCAACAAAGATGTGGTTACCTGGTGGGATGTGCTCCAAATCCAAGGTGCTTGCTCTCTGTGGAGGAGGATAAAGCTTTTTGGGAAGAGCAATGACAAATGGAAGGTTCTCAGTGACAGAGTCAAAATGACTTGAGAGGGAGAGCAGCCTGGTGCACTGGGACTGTGGCCATTAGCAGCAAGCCCAGTGGAGGTCTGGCAAAGCAAGTAGCAGGGCATGGCTGCTTTAACCATCCCTGCTGTCCCACTGTCCTGAGGAGCAAAAACCCCTGGATGAATGCCAGGACAAACTTTTGGCACTTGCACCAGGTTGACACAAAGTCCTGGCTGGCTTGCAGCTGGAGGTGGGGGGTGAGCAGGGTAGGGTGGGATTTGCTTATTTTCTGTCTTTTCATCAGTTGGTTTTCTTGGCAGTTCCTATGCATGTATAAACATTTCCTCCCTGTGTTCCCCTGCCTTTGTTATTTCCCCTGGTGAATTGATGTTGCTGCTGTTATTGAACAACGACAGGGTTTTTTCCTCTTTATTTTCAAACATGAAATGAGGTGAATTAATGTGTGGGTGAAACTGCCACAGGCAAGAAGTGTTGCACTTGGCATGAGGGGGAAGATCTTTGACAATCTTCCTGAAGTTCTGAGCTGTTCTTGTACCAAGCAGAGATGGACACAGATAAAAGCATATTGTGTTTTGTGCGTGAGGGCCATGGTCAGAACTGAAGTTTAGTTTTTTTTTTTCCAACATATATTTATTGCCTCTGTTGGCCCCTCATTCTCTAACAGCAGCACCTAGGGCTCTAGATCTGGATGCTGGGAGATGTTCTGGATCCAAACATCACAGACTTGGCTACAGCATTAACTGAGGTCACTCTGATGAGCAGTTTGCTCACTCTTCTGCCTCCTTTCCCCCACAGCAGCTCTTGATGTATTAAACAGGCTGCTGGAACCAGAGCCATGTGCATGATGTAACTGCCCAGCACATGCTGAAGAGCTCTGGGAATCTCATCAGCCAGAAAGTTTGGGCATGTCCTCTCCAGTGCTGAGTGCTGCTTTTCCCCAGCCCCTCCTTGCAGAGGTGGGATTAGCTTCTGACACTGCACAGAGCTTTTGGGCTGTCTCTGAATCCCTGCTGGTGCTTGCTCTTGCTCCAGAAGAGTGTTTCCATCTGAAGCATAAACTCTAACCTGCAGTTTAGCCCCAGCTGAAGCTCTGAGGCAGCAGGAAAGAGCAATGATTCACCTCAGCCAGCTACTCCAGATAATTCATATCATATGTATTTGTGTGTCATGATAATGAGCACAGTTGCTTTTCAGTGGAGTAGAGTTTCCACTCTTCAGCAATAATAAATATCACATCGATATTCTTGCTCTATGTAAAGCAAATAACCAGTGCTTGTTATTAAAAGATAATTCTTTAAGTGTTAATATCTGGTATTGTTGCATAAACAAAGATGCTTTTGCATGAATGAAAGGTTATCTAAGAACTGCTAAGTTTTTCCTCAATTTTTTTTTTTTAATAATTTAATCCTACATCTATTTTGGTGGTTGGTTCTTTTTTTTCTCTCCTCACATTTCCACAATCTATTGTGAGAAGAAGACTGTGTAGTTTGCATCTCTGTGCAGAGATGAGTGAAGTGAGATTTGTTTTACAAGCAATGGAATATTAAAGCTGGTGTGTGTCTGTGTGGTGACAAGCCATCCTTTCAACGAGAAAGCAAGAGATGCTGCAGAGGACAGGGCTATGAGGAATAAAAGCATTTTTAAGGACTGGGGTGAAAGCCTTCTGCTGCCTTGGGGGTGATTAGTTGAAAGGTGTGGTCTGAACAGTTTTACATAATTTTCATGTATCTATATTTACTCCTCGGGAAGCAATAGGTTGCAACTGGAAGATGTTTTTCTTTTGTTGACTTGAAAAGTATAGTAAATTTACTGCTAGTTTTTTTTCCTCCTGCTTTCTATTCTTTTGCCCACAGCAGTTTGTAATTGAATCTAACAAGGAACATAGGTATGTTACAAGTTCCTCCCTTAAAACCAGGCCTAGCAATCAGATAATTGGCTCCTTTCAGCAGATGCATGGCTCCAGAACCTGAGTGGTTTTTTTTTTGGTTGTTGGGTGGGTTTTTTTTTTGTTTTTTTGATGTTTTTTTGTGGTAACAAATGCTATATGGCCATGTTCTTTACCAGTCTGTCCCCAAGACTCTCTCCATTTATCTCTTGAAATAAAGATGCCAGCATGAGAATGGTGCTTCTGTGGTCAAAAGATCTTTCCTTCTACCCAGAAGGAAACCTTTGGCAGCCGAGTGATGCAAACCTAGATTTAATGGCTGAAGTTCAGAAAATCTGAGAAGCCAAAGGAGCAGGGGCAGAATTAATTGAAGGTTGGGCTGTAGCAGCCTACCATCAAAATCTGAGCCTCTAATGTATAACATGTGTTCCTGCTTTCATTTGTCTGCTTTACAAGAGTTTATACACAACGTTTTCAGGGTTCACAAGGGGGCTTTTCTCCCTCTAGGCTATTAGCTACAGTAATGGCTTATTGAGAAAGTTAGACTTTCTCCCAGCTGGGGGAAAATGTGGCTCTGAAGGAGAGGAAAGCAGGAGGAAGAGGAGAAAACTGAGTATTTTATTTAAGCAACTTAACAATACAGTGCCAGAGGAAATGAATCAGAAGAGACTGATTTCTGCAAAGGTGTATTTTTTTTGCTTTACAAAAACAAAGAAGTTTAAATCCTGGCCTCCTGAGAGCCAATAAGGCCTATGTTTAACTTAGGATGGTAATATGGGGTCCTGCTTCTGTTGCTATGGGCAGAGGAAGATATTTCCAAAAGAACAAAGGGTTGTTAGCTTGGCTTCTATCTTTTACAACCTTCTAGGGGCACTTCCCAGGATTGTGGGGTTTTTTTGTTTAGGTTTTTTTTGTTTTAGTTATTTTTTCCATAAGAAATAACTTCCTTCTTCCTTACCTCACACCTGAAAACACATGGCTCTCTTCTAATGCCATCTTCCACAGAAAATGAGGTCATCTGCACTTCACACAGTGTGGTCTTGTCTTGGTGGTACTTGGCACAATCCCCTGGTTCCTTCCTGCTGGGGCTTGTCCCAGCTCTGGGGAGCCTTTACACAGCCCTAAGCTGTGCCCCACCAGGGAGCTCTAAGGGACCATGTGGCAGGCAGGGACTCTGGAGGGCTGTGAATAGACCCCTGCTTTTCTTGGACTTCTCCTTTGGGAGGAGATGTGAGGAGGTTTCCTTCCTCTCCATTTCCTCCTTTAGCGTGGTTTGCTCCTTTGGAGAGGGCAGAATGGGAGGATGTGCTCCCAGCCCCACACCCAGGGAGACTTGGAGCAATCTGCCTGTGCATGTACAGTCTGTAGATTATTAATATCCAATTGTTGGTGTGATTTTTGTCTGTGTGCATTTCCAACCCATCCTGGCCCTTTCTAAGGGCTGTTTCCTGGAACAAGTCCTCTGTGGGCTTGGAGTGGCTGATTCATGATTGCTGTCCTTAGACTGAGATTACTGGGTGACAGGGATGTTTAATCTTGGCCTTTCACATGGACTGACAGCTGTTTCACACCTCGGGTGGTTTTTCACAGTGCTTTCAGTATGTGCTGATGCTGAACTGGAAATATTGCTCTCCATTAGGGCATATGAATAATTGACTATCTGCAGATATTCTAAAACATCAGCTCCTCTTTCTTCCTCCACTCTGAAACCCTTATTCCATGCATGCTGGTACATTCTGGTGAGCTTCTGGTGTGTCTTGTGCTGCTCAGCTCACTTATCCATAAGTGGTGACAGCAGTCAGGGACTGAAATTCTGCTCTGAACTTCCAGAGCCTGTGCCCTACCTGTGTCTCTTTGTGCAGCATTTCCTGGCTCCTGACTGCAGGCCCTTGAAAGCAGCAGTGAAGTGTTTTGAAGCAAGACTCTGACCTCTTCCCTTTAGGAAGGAGCAGCATTTTCCTTGCCACAGTGCTGGCTGTGGCCAGGCAGGATGTATGTCCATACATAGCACACAAGTAGGTCAGGGGGAAAAGATGTTTTGGATGTTCTAGATGACCTTGTCATTCAGGCCAGAGCACAAATTCTTGTAGTTATTGACTTGACCTGATGTCATGGAGCAGCCCAGCAGGGGCTGGACATGGGGGTGGTGGCTGTGACAGAGGGATACCAACAGGGACTGTGCAAGACCCTCTGTCCCCAGAGCCCAGGGTTACAGTACCTGGTGATAACAGGCTGTCCTCTTTTCCCAGGCAACCAGTGACAGGACAAGAGGTCATGGCCCCAAACTGCACTAGGGGAAATTGAGGTTGGACATCAGGAGGAATTTTTTCACTGAAAGAGCTGTCAGGCAGTGGAACTGGCTTCTCAGGGAGGTGATGGAGTCCCCATTCCTGGAGGTGCTCAAGAAGTGATGTGACACTCAGTGCCATGGTCTAATCGACCAGATGGAAATTGTTCTGAGGTTGGACTCATTGATCCTGGAGGTCGTTTCCAACCTAAATGATTCTGTGACAATGGCAGGATCCACTGACACACCTGAACAAGGAAAGCTGGTGGACCAGGTCTGGGGGAGTCCCACTGTGAACAGCAGGAGACCAGACTGGAGATGGAGCTACTTTGAGTGTTGGTAAATAAATAATGATCCAGAGTACAGCATCAGAAATGACCTTATATGCAGCACTGCCCTGGGGCTTTTTAGGCACCTAGGATGGGGCTGCACAGAGGTGTGCCAGCACATGGCCCCAGGAAGGACTGGAGTCCTGGGGATCAGCTGGACCCATGGACAGGGGATCATTCTGGGTCCCCAGGTGAGGCTGGCAAGGCCATTAAGGCCACAGGTGTCCTCAGGGCTCTGAGAGCCAGAGCTCTGTTAATACATCTCAGGATTGAAGGATGTTTTGTTTTTATGAAAAAGGACTAACTGGTCAACATGCTGTCATAAAGCACAGTTTGCCATTGTCCAAGAGAAAACATAATTACCATTTTCTTGCTATTCAACAGCCTTTTTGAAAAATGGCACCAAAAATGTGTTGGTCAGAAACCAGTGAAAATAACATAGCAGTGAAATGTGTGTGTATGAGAAATGAAACAAAAGCATGTGAGTAATTGCTTGATCTTTTTATAGGATGGCTGAAAATGCATCTTCCAAAATATACAAATTGGAGGAGTCTGAGAAGGCCCAGGAGGGTGTTCTCTCATGTGTCCCACGTCTTAATCTTGTCATATGCTCATGGATTTCAGATCCCTGTGTGAGCAGTTGATTAGCAAGGCATCAATTCTGCTATCAAATAAGTAATGCCTCTGCATGCTAATAGACACATCTTCATTTGAAGTATTATTTCTCCTCAAAAGAACCTCAATAAAAAAATCTAAGTGAGAGTTACTGATGAATTATTAGTGCTATTTTTTGAAAAGCTGCCCAAAAAATCTCTATATTCTTCTGGTTTCAGCTTAGCAAAAATATAAGGGATCAAAATAGGACTTTTTAAGGAGGAACTCTCATTGGGGGTGCCTGTGTATGAGGAGATGGGCTACTGGAATTGGACCACAGTATGAACTCTTTTTATCCCAGTCTTATAAAACCTTTTGGGGATAGCAAGGAGGGGAATATATTGCAAAGATCTAAGTCCTTGCTTTAACCTATCCCACATCTGAGCACTAGGCATGTGTGGTCAAGATACAGCAAAAACATTTTTTCTCAGGTATTTTTAATGTCTCCTTGAAAAAATCTGCTGGATGTCAGCAAGGGTTGTGTCCCGCTGTCAGCTTTATTGTTTCTGCCATGATTAGAAATGCTAAAATACTATTAAAGAGGTTTCTCAGCCCTGTTTCTAGTTCCACCAGAGTTAGGAAATTCTGCACATCTACTTGGGTGTTCCTGAAACTTCGAGCCCCAAACTACAGATGCAAGAAGTCTGCATGAGATGAGTTATTTTACAGCTTGTAGTATATCAGTTTTGGAGGATCCATGAACTCTTTCTGAGAGGCCATAAAAGGTAATTATCATCAGGCTGAAGTGCCCTAAACAGATTTGCACTTCCACTGGAAGAAGTATAAGGATCTACAAATGCAAAAAACCCCCAAACCCTTAAATGAATGCCTTAAATAACTCTGCCTGCAAGGAACTCATCATGTTTTAAGTTTATCCTCATTCATAATTTTCATATGGGGGCAGCAGTAGGACTTCAGTTCTGGTTTTTATTCTGTACCCCTGAGCTGATTCCCTAATTATGATAACTCTTCCTTCAGACAGGCATTAATTTTGCTTTTTTTCCTCTCTGCCTGGGCACTGAGGTTAATTTCTGCTGCTCTATAAAACCTGTTTGAAATTAGCCAGTAAGTCCTAAAGCTATTGGAGGTGAGAGGGACTATGTGTGTGCCAATCCACATGTGTGGATGTGTTAATAAGCTGCTGAAGCTTCATTTCCTTAAGGAACAAAAACAACCTGAGAAAATCAGACTAAATTTTTTTTATTGAATAGTTGTAGAAACAGACATTGGATCAATAAAGCAGCCTATGGATTCCCCCATGGAGTTGCCATATTCTAGGAACCTATAAGTCATAAATGTGTAATGATATGTGAGCTTTTCACAGATCACAGGATCCTTGTGATTATTTGAAGGATTGTTTATTAGAGGATGGATGGTTGGGAATAGATCAGAGCCCTCTTCTGCTAATAGGACTGAAACTGTTATTTACCATGCCAGGTTATGATTTCTGTGCTTCCCAAGGCATTCATCCAGTAGTGTTTGGGTGGGTTTTTGACTATGTATTGTCCAAATTTATAGATTTTTGTCCAGTCTGTCATGGACTGAGAACTGCCGCGACCATTACTGCAAATTCTGCATCTAGTGTTCAAACTTAGCATCATGTGGAGTAAAATTGTTTGCAAGCAAATATGTTTTTTTGCCAACAGACCCTTAGAACTGAGGTCATTTCAGCAAATTCTTCCTTTCATATATGACTATAGATGAAAACCATATTTGACTCACTTAGATAAACTCATCTGTTAAATTACTTATACTTGAATAGTTACTAGTTGGCATTTCTTTTTTTTCCTCCAAGAGGAATAGCAGTGTTCCTCTTTTTCTAGTAATGTGTAGTGGGATTGTAGCTTAATTCCCTACCTTAGCCATGAAGGGGGATCCCAGGGTGCAAAGCTCTGGCATGGATAAAATGAATTCCTCACTGGGGATAGTCTGCAAGGCATATGCTCCCAAGTTGGTTAAATGTCTCAAATAACATCTCCCTTGCTATTTGATTCGGGGGAAACAGCCTGAGCTTGCTTTGCAGGGGCTCTGCTGATGTGCGTCAGTGGGGAAATTTGAGGAGGTAAATGACCACAGTTCATCAGCAATTCTTCTAAATCATGCCTCTGATCAGCGGGTATGCTTCTCCTGATGAGCTGCAAATGTGTACTTAATATTATATTAGCTATTAAGTCCCAAAGTCAACAGTCTCCCTGGTAAGTTCAGAACATTTAAAGCATTACTCTGTATTTAAAAAAAAAAAAAGTAGTATTTTTTTCAGTGTAAAAGAAGCCTTATTAAAACATTTACAGATACTTTTATGATGCTGTATTGTTTTCCAAAAACAGCGATCAACTGTGATGGGTGTTTGTCTGTCGTCATTCTCCACCCCCTGTAGCCTCCAATTGCTCTTCAAGAGGAGAAAGTGTTTCTCCTTTTCCAGGGTCTGAAGAAGGCCCAGACTTTTAATGCTGTGTTATAAGCATGAATTGGAGTCTGAGGATCTAAAGCAAGTGTGGAGGCTGTTGGGGCACTGTGGTGAAGGATATTGTCATGGGAATATCCCATCTCCTGCCTGTGGAACTGCAATGGGACAGAGCCCTCGGTGCTTGCTGGAGCTGCCAGCCTGCTCAAACCCCTCAGCAGGAGAGAATGAACAATTGTGTGCCACCCTTCTCATCCTCTCTGTGACAGCACGAGAGATTTGCAGTAATAACTCTGCCAGGGCTCTTGTCTGTTGGGTTTGTAACATCTGGATTTGGAGTTTTATGAAGCTCAGCAGGCTTAATTATTGAGTCCAGATACTGACACTGGTGTCCCTGTGACAGTGACATGAGCTTGCTGTGGAAATGACAGTGCACTTGGGGTAGGGAATGAGGGGCCTGATCCTACTCTAACAGGGAGAAGCTTCCCTGTTGACCTCACTCCTATGGGATGAATTAGGCTCCCAAGTAAATGTCAGCTCCTCTGAAGCAGCAGTCGGCTGTTTTAGTGCTACAGGAGGGATTAGTTATAAGCAAATGGTATTTACTTAAATTCCAGGCTGGCAGCAAGTTCTTATATCCCTACAGGAATAGAGGTGTAATTACCAGATGAGTGTTGTGAATAAGTGTAGAGATGACAACTTGTCAAATGGGTCATTGCTGCCTAAGAGGAGGGTAAATGGTGAACAGGAGAGAAATGGATGTGTTTGTGTCTTGGGAATGTGCAAGCCCTTAGTAGTGAGCAGTCCTTGTACTGTTCTGAGCATCCCAGGGCACTGCCCTGTGTAGTTTATCTGATCTTGGTGTGCAGCCTAAGTGGTGGGTTCTGACCCCCAAGCAGATGTTTAGAGGTCTGCTATCAACTTTATCAGGACCTTGGCTCCTTTTAGGGGAGTAGAAAGAAGGATGGCTCTAACAGTGCTGTTAAACCTGAGCTGGTGGGTCCCAAATGGTGGGTCTTGACTTCTGATGGGCCCTGCAAGGTTTCAAACAGGTGCCAGGTTGTTTGGGCTCAGGTACAGCACTGCCTCAGGGAGTCTGTAGTGTTCCTGCTCCAATGTGGTGTCACTGACCTCTTGGTTTGGTTTTTTTAATAATGTAAAAGGGATATTTGTGGAGTTCTGAGCTTCTTTCTGACTTGGGTTATTTGTAGTTTTTTGGAAGCTCTAAACAGTACACATTGAGGGTGAGAGTCAGTAGCTGGAACGGTGTTTGTGTGGAGGGAGAAAGGGGGGAAAAAAAGCATCACCATCTTCAGCCAGCTCTGTGCCACTGAACCACATGGCTGCTCTAGGCCATGTGATTCTGGCCTCCAGAATTGCCAGGTCTGCAGTAGTTGATTGTTTTAAAGTAAAAGGGATGAGAACAGGCTTTAATTACTGGCTGAAAAGGTTTAAACTGGCATAAGAAGGTCTATGTGCATTTGATGGTTGGACCTCTGGGGCTGGGAGAGGATCAACTTTTGCATTTGGTGTTTGCAGCTGGTTCTTCTCTCTGTCCCCCCAGGCTGCTGCCCATGAGGGCAGTGTAAAAGCTGCTGACACAGAGGTGGGTTGCCATGTCAAATGAACAAGTAGGGCTGACCATTTCAGACATCACAGGCAGGAATAGATCCCTGTGGGTTGTTTTTTTGGTTTTGTTTTTTTTTTTTTTGGGTGGGGGGAGCAGGCCTGATGAGAAACTAATACTCAGTGGAAAGATCATTTAGTTAGATAAAGTGGGAAATTGCAAACCATATCAAGCAGTGTAAGAAGATAAAAATGCTTCCCAGGACACTTGTGCATTTGAGTAAAAGGAAATCACTGACTGATTAATTCTGTCTCAAGAGAGAAAAGCAAGTTATTTCTAAGAATTTGGTAATGTGATGCAGTAATTACACCTGTAACACGGTACAGGAATGCTGTGTGTTAAGGTCTTTAAATTAAAAGATGATGATGTGATTCAGAGATACTTATAAACCTATTACTAATAGGTTAGTTTAACTACTGACCGATTAGACTTTCTAATAAATACTCATTAATAGTTACATAAATCAGTTAGTGGTTAAGACTAAGCAACACACCAGAAAGCATGTTATTTCTAAACCTAATAATATATCTTGAAAGGAAAATTATTCTACTCCTGTCTGCAATTATCTTGCACTGGATTTACTCCTCATCACAAATAAAATAACTCCTGCCTTGTTAATGTGAAGGGAGGCAGGCAGTAGATTTAGGTCTGTAGTATCTCTGTGGGTGGTATATTTATAGTAAAGGGTGCAGAGTGGCAAATGCTGTTGTGTAATGGCTGGCACCCATAACTCACCCTTCATTAAAGTGAGGGAGAGCTATCTAAGCAATAAGCAATGCTTTCTCTCGTTTCTGGCATGCTTGCAGTGTACTTTGGAAGTTACAGGCTGGCAGACTGAGACTTGTCTGCAGTCAGATGATAAATACTGTGCAGCCTCTGAGGCCCGAGTGGAGCCTCCTTCCACTGATGCATTTTAATTCACCTCCCTGAGAGCCTCACAAAATAGGTCTGAATAAAAGGAACGATGAGAGAAGGTGAGTTCAAACAAGAATGCA
This sequence comes from Acridotheres tristis, assembly GCA_037013685.1. Lineage (NCBI taxonomy): Eukaryota > Metazoa > Chordata > Aves > Passeriformes > Sturnidae > Acridotheres > Acridotheres tristis. The sequence goes on from CM072885.1 coordinate 65,760,585, forward strand.
CTTGCAGTCTTTGCAGGTGTGATGGTTTCTGCTGTGCAAAGCAGTTGAGTCTGCTCTTCCTTGTGACAAGGATTTTTGGAGTTTTCAGCCTACCCAATAAGTGCTGTAGGTTGGGGATTCCCCAGGGAGTCCTTACTCGCCTTTCCCATTGCATGTGTGCACAGCTGCTGCACCCAAGGTGTGTTTAGCACTGGTGAGAGGTGGTTTGACAGCTCTGAGGATGTGTTAAATCCACAGCCAGGCACAGGCACCAGGGGCTGTCAGTGCTCCAGCTCAGTCCTGCCCTGCAGAGTGGCCTCCCCTGGGACCAGGCTGTTGCCAGCTCCTGCTTAACCCCTGGCCTTGCTGGGGCCACGAGCAAAACTGCTGATGGGTACCACTTGCAAAGGCTTTTTTGGATGTGTATCAACAAGCCTGAGCACCAGCTGCCCCACAGCAGCTCCAGTGGAGCTGCTGGGGGAGGCATTGCTGCTGGGCTGAGCTGAGCTGTGTTGGTGCCTCTGCTTTTGGATGAAAGCTGCCAGCACCAATCCCTGAGCATCCAGGTTCCTCTGGGCCACAACAACTGAACTAAATAACTGAGACAGAAGCAAGAAAACACTGAATTCTCTCTAGAGATTTACCCAGAGACTAAGAGAAGCTCTGCTACTGCCTACCTTGTGCTGAGATGGCTGAGGTTGTCTTGTGCCTCCAGAGATGCTCTGTGCTGGGGACAGTAGCCCCAGGGGAGGGTTAGTGGCAGAGGTGTGGATACCAATGTCCCAGGTGTCTGCAAAGTGTGTGAAGTAGGAGGGGGTGAAAGCAGGAAAATGTGAGACAAAGGTAAAGAAATCCACCCTGAGGTTGTGGTTTAAAGAGCCTTCTGTCTCTGCCTCTGATGCAAGGGAGATGAAGTGCCCATGAGACAAGCAGCAATATTTTCTTGGGATTTTCCCTAAGTTGCTTCTCAGCTGCTTTGACTTTTTCTGTCCTAACAGTGTTCCTGGCAGCATGGACAGGTCTGTTCCCAAAAGTGATGTTCCCCCTCAGGCCCATTGATTTGTGTATCCCGTGCTAGTGACTATAAGCAGACCAGACCCATTGTAAGTATAAAAATGTGGGGATTTGTTTCACACCCCTTGTTTGGGGTGTATGTCTTTTGCTTTGGATAGAGTTTAACTTCCATTGTGCTCTGCTATTACTGGGGTAAACTAGTTTTCCTTCATTCTGAAAGTAAAGGGTACCTGGATGTCAAATACCCATGAGAGATGGAGGGAAAGGGCAGAAATTTTGAATAAAAATATTTTAATTGGAGCTTGGAATGGAGGAAGCTTAAAGGGAGGGAAAAGAAAGCCTTGCATTTGACTTTTAATTCACAATATTATTTACTCAAGAGCAAGATGAAAAGGCTTTAGCATTCAAGGAGTTCTTTTCCATAGTTAATTTGCTCCATTCAACAATAGTCTGTTTTTGCATCCACCTTATTTAACAGAGGTGAAGTAAAGAAAGAAGTGCAGAAATAATTGAAATGCACTCCACTGAGGAATAATAAGTGTCTTTAGTATTTTTTTCCCCCTGTAGCCAAGACAGAGATAAGTAATTATGTTAGACCTAGGATTTGACATATAAACATTAAGGGGGGAAAACCCCACGTTTTCCTTGAATTTCCCATCTTTTATGCTTTCTTTTGTACCTCCAGGCAATAGCAAAGAGAAGAAGTCCTATTCCTGTGTTTTCCCCATCCAGGCATGTGGCTGAAGGCTCAATTTTTGGCTGGAGCTGCTAACCTTTTCCCTTTTGCTTTTAATTTGTCCCTGCTGGTCACAAAATTCTAAAAATGTAGCTGTTCCATGTCTTTATTGCCTGCTGATTATTATTCAGCTCTAGTTTGCCTCCTTCTATTTGTGATGAGGCCCTTGTCACTGGCAGTACAGGGGTGGCTGAGGTAAGATGAGCTTTTTTGCTTTCTGTGCCAGAACAAGTCAGCACACATTGAGCAGAACATCTGTTTGGAAAATACCTGTTTGCTGAAACATAAACTTTGTATTGCATGGTCCTTTTGTAAGGATTTCTGACCATGCAGAGATGGGCAGGGAGAGTACATGGACCATAAATTGTTCCAGGGATGATGGAGAAATGCTTAATGATTCAGATTAAATTAAATATCAGAACTCTCTTGTGGTGTTGCCAAAAAGCAGATGCTCAGCAAAGGCTAAAGCAAGCATTCCCTTAAATATCTTACTTTTTTCTCATTTGGGCCTTCCTGAGGCAGAAATTGCTTCTGGGTCACTGTGCTTGAAAACCACTGGATGGATGGATTAATTTTTTTCACTTGTCCAGATTTTTCTTAATCTGTTACAGGGAATATTTTGTATGTGTTTTCTGTTTGAGGCTATAGTACTAATAATTCTGGTTTGGAGAGGTGTTGAAGGCCAGTGTTGCTTAGAGCTAGGGGATAATCCCAGTTGATTTTGATGAGGTTACTGGCATGCTCAATATTTGGAAGATAAATAAATCATCTCCTGAGTTGAAGCACTGGATTTTTACTCATCCTGCTGGAGATCAATGAAGAATATGCTTACAGCAACATGTTACCCCAAATAATGCCATCAGGGATCTCTAAGAAGACTTAATTTGTGTTTATGCTACTATGTTCCCAGATAGAGCATAAGTCTGGGTAAGATTTGGGTTCTTTCTTGTTCTAAATGCTTAAACCCACTCTCTGTATCAGTGACTTGTAGCTCTGCTATCCAGAAGACAATGTAGTTCAATGTATTCCTTTACTAGTATTATTCTGGAGGATTATGCTCTTGGTTTTTTTCCCTTAATTTTGTCCAATTACTCCTTCAGAGACAAGTATAAGGAAAAGTGATTTATTCCTGCCTCTTATCTACAACATAGAGCTTTTGTTTTCCTCTCGGAGGTTGTTTTGCACTCCAATGGGTTTGTTATTGCAAGTCAGTAATTCCTTTTTTTTTTTTTTTTTTAATCCTCATCACCTTCCACTTGAGCATCTTATTCTGATCCAGTTAGGTTTGTCCCAGTGTCAAGCCTAGAAGTTAAAATGGTGATTCTCTTAGGTAACATTGGTGCAGAAGACAGGAGTTGGATTCCTGTTTTTTTTTTAAGTGAGAGAACTTTGTTCAGGAAATAAACACAACACTTGTGTGGCCAGCATCTCTCTGTTGTGATGAAGATTTTCCATAATTCGATGGAAAAATAATTTGCTGACTTTGGACCTCTGTGAGGACCTCAGCCCTTACCAGCTGTTTCAGTGGGAAGAGGCAGAGACCCTCTGGGTGGCACTGAAGGAATGAACCTCCTCAGGAAAGCTCCTCTGACAGCTGGAGATGGGCTCTGTGCTGAGATGTGAGGATCTCAACCCCTCAATACTTAACAGGGTGTTTATTTTGCTCTCAGGTTGTTCTATCTTAATTGTCACCTGCAATAATGTACTCTGGAGGTGAATGTGCAACAGATTTTAAGTAGTCTGCCTTTTTTGGTCTCAGGGATGGCCTCATTTGCAACTTGATCCTCTTTTCTTAGAAAGGCAACAAAAGTAGATAAATCTTTTATATCATTGTTTTTAAATGAATTTTCCATTGTCCCACCTTCCTTTACATCTTGGCCTTGGACTTGACAACATTGGCAGTACTTTGCAAGTACTGAGTGTCTGTTGTAAAGATTTAGGTACTAAGCTAGTCTCCAAGTGTTCAAAGTGCATTAGTGGAAGATGCAAATCCAGTTGATGGTGACTGTCTGGACCACAGTAAGCCATTAATTAATTTCAGTGAATGTGTAAAGTGGTTTCCTAAAAACTGGGGAGAGCTTGCAACATATCCTGTAGGTCATTAAACATTCTCAGACTAAAGATGAGGATCCAGAGGGGCAAAAAAAGGGGATTGCTTGCTTTAGAACTGCTTCTTGGTGAATAACTGAAAGCACTTGAGTTAGGGATGAATGGCCCAGTTTGGACAGCAGAAGCTGTCAGTGGATGCTCTGGCTGTGCCAGTGAAGTTTGTGGTGTGGTTTTTTTCCACCCAGGATTCAAGTGGGATGTTCTGCCTGTAGCAGAAAGGACCAGATCTCCTGGAGTGCCTCAGGGCTCTCCCCTTCCTTGCAGGGCAGTGTGCCTGTAGGGAACTGTGCTTCATGGAGAATGTTTCCTTATCTTCTCTGTGCTGGCAAAGGGTCAAAAATGCCATGTAAGCAGAACTACACATATACTTGTGGGTCTCTTAGAGTTGGGGAGAAAAGAGAGGCTTGTATGTGCATGAGATAGTGCTTTGTTGGCTTTAAAAATAGGTATTTTATTTCTTTGACTAATTTTAAGGGAAACTTACTATCTTTCTGTCCCAACTCACCTTGGGCTGACATGTACTTCATATGTGATAACTTTATTTAATTCTTCACCTTTACTGTTTCCCTACTAGTCCTGGCCTTGAGGAACCCCAAATGTAGAGTTGTATGTGAAACAGAGCTAATGTAAAGGAGATAAAGTAACTGTTAAGCAAAAAGCCCAAAAATTCCAAGTCCTGCAGTGCAACCAACACAGTGTCAGCTTGAGTGCTGCCAAAACCTCCCAGCAATGCCAGGGCTGGGAGGTGCTGCCTGTTTAAATCCATGCTCCTGGTGAGGAACACGTGAGCAGCAATCTGCTGAACTCCTGGTGCCTGCTTGCTCTGAAACCTCTCTCTGTTCCTGGCCCTTCCTTCAGAGCTTGTGAGTCACTTCCCCTCTCCCCTGAAGTTCTTTGGAAAACAGCATCCCATGGCGCCGTGTCTGTTGACTTTTGTGGACTTTGAGAACAAAATCATTCCACGTACATGCAGAGATATTTTCCTCTCAGCTGCTGACTCTGTAGGTTCTCCCTGGGTGTGGAAAGTCAGGCTGGTTTCCTTCTTACTGAGGTCTTGTTGAGGATGCAAACCCTCAGGACAAATGTTCCTTTTGGAGATGCTCTGGAGCCGTGGCTGCCCTGGCTGCTGTGGCACGTGTGGGCTGTGCAGCAGCATCTCCCTCCACCACCACACTTGTGACAAGTGTGCTGTTTTCAGAGCAAAACCAGTGAGACACTCCAAGTCAGAAATGCAATTTAATAGGAAAAAAAGAGGAAAAAAAATACATGCAATAGTACAAAAGAAAACTACTGACAGTCAGAGTACAACCTGACAGCCCTGCTAGTTAGAGTGGTGGTAGCAGTCCAGGCAAAAAGTTCTTGTTGAAGTAGTGATCTTGTAGAAAGAGCTGGTAGCTCTTGTCCTCTGGAAACCAGTGGAAAAAGGCTGCTTTGGTGCTCCAAATCTCAGTTTTTATCGAGGTAGGAAAAGGCATCTCCCAATGGGATGGTGTAATTTTATCAGTCATGCAGTGGGATTCAATGGCCCATTAACAGGAGATATCTTCTGGAGGGAGGATGGGTAGTGGAAAACATAAAGAGCACTGCCCCAGCTGGTTTTAATAGATGGTGATAGAATACATACTTCTGGGGACACCTTCACATTGTAGGACACAAGGACACAGAGGGCTTTGCAGCCACCTTTTCCTACAAGGTGAGGGTTGTTTGGATTAGCCATGATGATGGGCAAGCAGAAAGGAAGGGCAGTGTCACCTCCCTCTGTTTTCAGCTTGCTTTGCCCATTCCCAGTAAAACAAGGACTTGCCCAGGAGGCAGTTTTGGAGTGGAAAGGCTCTGTGCCAACTCTTAGCCTGGGACTGAGAACTCATGATGTGAATTCAGGTTCTCTGAGAATTGCAAGGAAGGCTTGGATATGTTAGAGGCTTTCTTCCCCTCTACCTGCCCCCCTCCCTTTTTTTTTTTTTTTTTTTTTCCTTTAAGGTAGATAAAACCACAAGGGCTGTGCTTCCTCCAGTCCATAAACCCTCAGTAAGGATATCTGTGAACTTACTGATGCTCCCTGCATACCATGGGCTGGGAAATTTCCTTGCTTCCATAGCAACCAGTGATGTTATCAACACAGGACCAAGCAGATGTGGCAAGTGCTGTGTGGCCTCTCCATATCTCAGGAAAGGGTCAGCAGCTCTGCCACCCCTCACTCAGTTCCCCTGCTGTACTGGGACTGGTTTGAGCCTTAGCAGTGTGGGCTTGGCCAGCTTGGAGCTTATCCACAGATTTTATTGATGTGTACACTAGCAGTCTGTTAGAGTTGTACGTGTTTTATGTCCTTTGTGCTTGTCTGAAATGCTGATGGTGCTCAGGAGCTTTTTGTGTAATAACCACCAAGAGAGTATTGAAAACATCCCTCTGTGTGGGGGGAAAATAGAGAATTTGCAAGTGTGTTTCCCTGGGAAAAGATAATTTATATGTGCTTGCCAGTACTCTCAGCAGCTAAATAGCTTCTCGGTCTGATTCACCAGTATATTAAAGCTGTTCTTTAGTGCTCTCAGAGTACAAAATGGCTTTATAGCAGATCAAGTAATCACTGGAGAGTATCTCCTGGTGTTGGAGGACCTTATGCCTGGGATGGCTGTCATGGTAGCTTCAGCTGTCAGCATCAGAGATATGACCAGTGAAAGATCTAGCATCAGTTTCTTCTTAGGATCACCTCCTCCTTTGGATTTTCAGGTTGTTTTTAGCCTATCAGTTACCCTCATTTTTAGCAGAGACATATATAGAGGTCAGGTAGACTCTGTAATCAAAAGTCTTGTTTAGAAAACAGGAGTGTTTCCTAATATATATATATATATATATATATATTCAGAGTTCCTTGAATGAACTGTAGAATTGAGGTAGTTGTTTCAAATTTACTGTATAGGTTTCCATTTTAAATTACAGTAACAAATCATTAAAACTAAATTATCCAGGTTTGAAAGCAATTTAGTTGTATGTATATTTTCACTTTCTCTAAATGTGTGTGTATTTATTTTTATATAGAGAAGTATTAATTTTCATAATGACTGTACTAAGTCTGAGAGCAATTCTGGTGAGGGGGATTAAATTTGATTTGCAGGCTTGAGCTCAGTCAGTACTGCATGGAAACAGAACCCAGGTGTTCCTCTTCATTTTGCACTGTTTCAACAACATTGCTGCTTTTAACTATGAATTCTTAAATACATTGTCTAGTTAGTGAGTAACATTCCTTGTACACAGTGAGTTTACATGGTGCAAAGCAAGCAGAGGTAATGTCTAACAGGTCATGGGATAACTGAGACCATATTAGAAGACTGAAGAGTCTTGATGTTCATCTTGCAGAAGATCCACTGTGGAGAGCTTTTTATTTCTTTTAAGCAGTACTATAAGCAACTTTATTCCTATAACTTAGCATTTTTTTCTCCAGACTGCATGCCACAGGCTTTCCCACCCCCAATAAATCCAGCAGGCTATCACTTGGAATACTGTTTATTAGTTTCTAAAATCAGTCAGTAACAGCATTCTCCTGCTCATAAAGTTCAGTAAATGACTCTTTTTAGACAGAAAAGATCTTAAATTTTGACTGGGATGCATGACTGAAAAAGACTTAGTAAATTAAAATCTGTGACAAGCACCAATGCTTTATTTTTAATGGAGAGAAAATTGTTCTGTAGATGCTACTCTCCATGCCTTAATTTTGAGCTCTGCAATATTTATTGGCTATGACATTGAAGAATAATCATGCCTTCCACTTTGCCTGTGTTTTTAAATGCAAGGATGAAAGTGGTGTGAGAGCACCACAGTTATTGCAGCCAGCTCCTCCAGGAGAGGTAAATGTGTGGTCCTCTGGCTCAAACCATTAATTTAAGGTACAGCCTGTTGCATGCTCTGCAGTGCTCAAGTGTCCCTGCTGGGATACACAGCCAGGAATGGCTTCACCCATCAACCCAGGATCAGGCTTTGGGCTGGGTTGGCTGTTGCTTTAACTGGCTGCTTACATTTCCTCAAACACGTGTTATTTGATTTGAGGTCTTTTTTTAATGCCTGTTTTGGTGGTGTTTTTTTTCCCTTTCTCAAAACTGCAGACAAAAGGAAGTCTCAGTATTTTTGTTTCTCTTGGTATTGATATTTGTAGTTTCTATTTTGATTTATCTTGGTGCAAAGACAGTCCCCAAAACAGTAGAACTACCAGCAAAAAATATTTCTAACCTCTAGAAAGCGACATTCAAAGAACATAGAGCTTTTTCTGTTTCTGGGGAAAAGCTGACTTTCCCAAACAGCACTCAATGCTTTTTCTCTCCCCTGCTCCTAAGACTAAGTCTTGAGCAAATGTTCATTTGACTGCATGCTAAATCTCTCACTATGTTTTAATTCACTTGATGCTTCATTTACTGTTTCAATAAAAGCCTAGATCCTACTGGGACCAACAGTTCCTTGGTATTTTTAGTGTGATTTCTACTTGTACAATGACTGGTTATGTCTTGTCCTCTTGAAGCCACCAATTCTGCCATCCTTCTCTTAAATGAGGAGCAGGAATGAGAGTTGAGGGGACAAAGGAGGGTTCTAAACCATCTGCTGTGGCCCCTGGGGACACCTAGGAATTTCATGGCTCAAAGAGCAATTTCGGAGCTGATGGTCCTTTACTTCTCCAATGTGAACTCTTTTCTAAAGAGCTTGTGGTTCCTTGGAAGCAGTTAAGTCATAGCATAATATATTCCTCCACAGTCCCCTTGACACCTCTTTTTACCATTCCATCTGTTTTCTGGTGGGTAGAGAGGAGACAAATGACATGGTGGGGCTGTAGGACAGTTGAGAATAGGGCCTATTTTATTTATACCTCCAGAAGTGCAGCAGAGAGAAGCCTGGACTTAACTTGATCCTGAATTTGTTTTTGGAGCTGCTGGAATGGTGTTCATTGTTCCTTGAGTTTGTTCCTGCAGCTCCAGCTATGGCTCTGTTTTCCAGGCAGTGCTTTTTCCTCCAATTGAAGCAAACCACAGGTTTCTAGTGCTCACAATGGCAATTCTGACTGTCCAAACCTTCAGATTCTAGTCCTGTTAAGTCTGAGGAATTCAACATTGGAAGGTTATTTCCTACCTGGTTTTGTCAGCTGATGCTCTGCTTTTTGAGGTGAAATGTTTTTGTCTGCAGACCAAGCCCAAGTTGTTGTTTTCCAGATTCTCTACTATTTCTTGGGTTATCATCCCATTACACTAATTAGCACAGGACAAAACTGATAGAACCAGAGAGAGATGTTATTTGGAAATGAGTTAATGTGGCCCTGATTTAGTGGTGGCCTTGGCAGGGCTCAGTTGATGACTGGCCTGAATGGTCTTGGAGGTCTTTTCCAACCTAAACACTTCCAGGATTCCATACAAAATCTACTCTGACCTAAAGATCTCTCAAGTGTTAATGTTTAACCGGTTGGGAGGGACATGTAAAACCTGGTCTACCTCCTTCCCTTAATACTCCTCTTAAGCCTGACATTAATTTCATTCATCATCACTGCACAGGTTGAGTAATGAATTAAGGGTTTAACTGCCAGCATATTAATAAGATTGTGCTTGTATACCTACATAAAGAGAAGCTAGCAGTACTGGCTTGAGGGGTTTTTTGTGCATTGAATGGTACATGGACTGAGTATTATGGTTTTGGTTAGGCCTATAAAAAGTAATTTTCCAGTTATCTGTGTATCCACACACTTAGAGTTGGAAAAAAGCCTTCAAATTAATAATTACCAGCTCAAATATTTGTAGCAGGCAAACATCCCAGGCAAAAACTCCAGCAGTATTGCTGACTGGAATTGAAAAATGCATTCTTCTTAGATTGCCATTTACCTCCCAAGGATTTGCTTGGGACTGTTTCCCTTCCCTGGCACTTGTTTGCAGTCTACCTCTGCATCCTATCCCTGGGTGGCATTTGTACCTGCAGAACAAATTCCCTGGCTGACATGAGGCTTACTTTGTTGTCACCTGCCTTCTTTGCCTTAATTTCCTTTGGCATTGCCCTTAATCTAGAAGAAATCTTCAATTCACTCTTGACAAATGAAAGATGAAAATGTTGTAACCTGGCGTAATTAATACTCAGTGTGTTGCTTTACTATCAGCACAAATTACTAAGCTACTCTAATCTTGTGTTGGTGGGAAAACACACTGGATAAAGAAGCAAAAGTGAAATAAATTTTGCATATATAAAAGTTTCATGTATTTTAATGGAAATGTAGTAGTAATACTGTTTAACTAGGAGCTGTATCAGGAGGATTAAGTTGCTGAAATAAAGTATTTCTGATGAAATGCACTGCAGTGTTAAGGGAAATACAAATGAATGTGTACACATGTGTTACTCCTTAAATGTTTTCCAGGCTTGTTTTTAATGAGACTTTTGTCATGGCTAACACAGAAATTTGGAGCCACTTCTTCCCTCCTATCAAGCTGTGGGTCTGAAATTTGCCAGCTGAGGTGTAGCTCATGATATAATAAATGTTGGCACTTGATTTTCCCCTCTGATAATTTTCCAGCTTGCTTTGTTTGACAAGTCCCTCACGTACGTGTGTTTAGTTATTGCAGTTTCATGAGCTGGAAATGAGGCTGCACACCGACAAAGTCAAGCTCAAACAAGAACAAGGGGAGAACCAGTGCTTGGATCAGCAAGTTGCCAGTCTGTCAGCTGAGTTTATGGCTCTGCAGAAAAGGGTGAGATCGATAGGATAATAGAGATTGTAGGAATGTTTAAGCCTTGGGAGCAGGTTAAACCATGGATTTTTAATGCAGTTGAGGTTTTGCATGGGCACGTTTGCTTCTGCGTGCCTCAGAACATAATTCACTGTGTGAGTAATGCTGCAGTGCTGTTTACTTGGAGATATTATGAAAAGATAACCTGGTGTTCTCAGTCACACGTGGGTCTGGAAAGCTTCCAAATGCAACACTGCTCCAAGTGCCTTGCATTGCTGTGCCTAGAGTCACCCAGAGGGGACTTGGGGAAACTACTGCAGGGTTTGGGTTTTTCCTTTAAAAGGAGTTCAAGTCTGACACAGTTACATGCTTCAAAGGGAGATTATTGAGCAGTTATTTAAAATGTGGGAGGTGCTCGACCTCTTCATGGCTGAAGAAGGCAAAAGGTTTTTGTTGGAGGCAATAAGACACCCTGCTCTTTATGACTACTGCTCCAATAAATTGCATTCTGGTAGACTTTACACATGAATAGTGCAATACATTTTTTGGCACAGTGTAAATCTATGCACACAATGTGCTTAACTTTTCAGTAGTTGCACATAGATGCCAATAGTGCAACACAGATGGTTTCATACATTCTGTAGGTCATCTGTGTCAAGAGATATAAAAACTAAGTGTCAGTAATTATCCCTCCACCTCCAAAAAAAGGACTGGGTTTGGTCAGATTAGTGCCTGGGTAGGGCATGCAGTGTGTGGAGTCCCCAATGGAGTGGTTCCTAAGGATGAAATTCTGCTCAATTTAGACTCAGTTCAGGGTTTTGTTCTGTAGCTCAGTGTTTGAGGATCCATTGAGGGCTGCACAAGGCTGAGCTTAACTCCATGTCCTGGAGCTGGGGTCAGAATGCAAGACTGGACCAAGCAGCAAGAGGCTGTGGGTCCTGCCTTGCTGTGTCTCTGCAGGCAGAGTACCAGCAGGCAGTTAGTGTCAAATGTTAATACTGAACTTTTCAGTGCACAGGGGAAGAGCCAAAGGCTCTTCTTCATCTGTTCAGCAATCTAAACTCTGATACTCCTGCAGCTTGTTTGGCTTGTGTCAAACATCTGTGTAGAATCCAAAACAAAGGATTGTTTTCAAGGTTTTGCTTTTGAAAAGCGATACATACAGGTTGCAAGGGAAACCTTGACAGAATGTGGTCTTAATGTTTAGCTGCTGAAACATGGAGACCAAGCACTGGAAGCAGGAGAGGAGTCAACTTTGGTCAATTATGGAATTGCTTGTATTAATAGGCCAGAACTGATTTAATCCTAAATTTGCTTGACAAAAAGTTAAGAATCAAGTTGTTAGGTGTTTTCTCTTCCTCCTATAACCAGCAAAATTCCTGGAGCTTTGTCTGTCCTCCCATTAGTCACTGCAATGGTAAATGTGGCAAGTCATTTCACAGACACCTGTTTTAAGAGGAAGAATTTCATTCTCCTTGGGGTTTTCCCTTTGCCTGTAGAGGGTGCTTGAATGCTCAGAGGATTCAAGGTGATGTTTGGCCTTGGTGTCCCTAGTCTGGTGGGGATATCCTGTGGAGGAGGTAGCTGAAGATGTTGTCCTCCTTATTTAGATGTGTAAAATGCTTAAAGTGAGGTTGTGTAAAATGTGTCTTCTGTTTAGAAGTGGGTTAAAACCCTAATGAATGTAATTTCAAGGATACCTTTTATCTTGATCTGGACAAGATCAAAGCTAAATTACATTAGTACTTGTGGAACAAATGAGGTTATGCTTTTCTTTGGAGGCAACAATGGAACTGAAAAACACATTTTGAGCTTATTGGACCAGAATTTTCTACTCTGGGTATTGAGTCCCATGTGAATAGTGCTGTACTGCACATACTGGATTTTGTAGAGTAAGTTAAAAGCAAAGAGGGTGATCATTAGACATGTTTATTTTAAACAAAGATGTCTGATAACCTAGAAAAAGGTAGTCATGTAAATGGCAAAAGGACTGTAACAATTTCTTCAAATTTAGTGCAAGCTTTTTGCATCTGTTTGTTAAATAATAAAAAAATCCTCTTTCATCAAAAATGCCTGAAGTACTCCCAGCACCTAAAAATATGTGTGCTTTTTAAAAAATGCATTTCCAGTAGAAATGTGATGTTTGCACAGTCTTAGGGTTTTGGCTGCCTGTGTTGACAAGGGCAGCACTATAGCAGTGCCAGCTGCTGTGTCTCCAGGCTGCACTCTCAGCTCAGGGGAAGATGCACCCTGGATCCCATCAAGCCTGATGCCATTATGCTTGTTGTGTAGCTGGGAAATGAGACTTCCACTACTAAGAAGTGCTGAAATGTTCCAACTAGAGAAGGCCAGAGTGCAGAAGAACACTCTGAGCTCCCTCCATCCTGCAGGTGATGCTGAGGCACACCTGCTTCCTGAATTTCTGCTAGCAAGCCCAGAAATAAAAGGTAGATCTCTGCACTGCTCAACTGGGATGCTGCAGTAACCTATTAAAAGATAGGTGTGCTAATCCAAGGCTAATGCAGAGGCTGTTGGAAAAAGTATCAAGACAAAGGGATAATTTCCATTGGTTTTCTGTGTGGGGTCTTCAATTAAAAGGATGAACGTTCAGAGAACTGTAATGACAGTAGCATTTGCAAATTTGTGTGCTTGGTGTTTTCAAGGGCGGCTCTGCTCTCCTTTGGTAGGGAATATTTTCTTTTCCTGCAAACAGAGGAATAGTTTGTCTCAGGAGCTGGTGTTTGAATATACTAACATGGAATGGTTTGGGTTGGAAAGGACCTTAAAGATCATCCAATTCCACCCCCTGCCATGGGCAGGGACACCTTCACTATTCCAGCTTGCTCAGAGCCCCATCCAGCCTGGCCTTGGACACTGCCAGGGATGGGGCAGCCACAGCTTCTCTGGACAGCCTTGCGAGGGCCTCACCACCCTCACAGGGAACAATTTCTCCCCAATGTCCAATCTAAACCTGTTCTCTGTCAGTGTGAAGCCATTGTCCCTTGTCCTGTCACTCCAGGCCCTTGTCAAGAGTCTCTCTCCATCTTTCCTGTGGGTTCCCTTCAGGCACTGGAAGGCCACAGTGAGGTCACCCCAAAGCCTTCTCCTCTCCAGGCTGAACAATCCCAATTCCCTGAGCCTTTCCTCTCAGAGTGTATTAGGAACAGATATAGAAGCAATTTCTTGTGGGAGGACAGCAAGCTCTCCATTTCAAAGACCTTCCAACTCAGACTTTTAAAAGTATCTCCTGGGCAAACACTCTCAGAAACACCCCTCAGACAGTTCATGGTCAGACAGTGGCACCTCTGGTGTGATCTTTCCCTTTGGAGGAGAGATTAGAGAGACCTTTATCTTTGCTCTGCAAATCTGCAAATCTCTGCTTCCAAGGGCATCCAGCAGCAAAGAAAGGAAGTGGGTCCTGAGAGGTCCATCTGAGCCTTGTCCTAGACCCCGTGGGTGTTGATGAGTTTTGGCTTAGGAGATAAGGAGCCACCTTTCTGGGGGATGTTTGTTAACACAGCAAAAAAAAAGAGCTGTAAAAAGGCCATGTTGGTGTGTGCAGAGAGAAGGGCTCTGGGGCACTTAGGAAATGTCTGTCTAAAATAAATGAGACTTGTAGAAAACTTGACAAACTGCCCTGACAAGTTTTTCTAGTGGTTAGAGCATTTTTAGCTTAATGGTACTGTGAAGAAGAAGTTCATGAGAAGGGGAAGTGAGATTTGCCCAGACAGTCTCAAAAGTTTGGGTCTTCTGATTGCATCTTGAGGGGATTCAGCAAACGATCTAACCTCATGCCTCAGATTGTCTTAAAATAATATTTTCAACTCTGAGAAGCAATAGATTGTGAAAATAATTGAATCTAAATGCTGTTTTAGCTTGTTTTAGTGAATATATAATTGAATCAGGGAAAAATAATTTTATGAAGCAGAACTGCCCAAACAATCCAGTAATGACTTAAATCCAAGGGAAGAATGTTCTCAGTCAGCATATCAGAAGTTAGATATATTTTGAGTTAGGATATAGACTGTTGTCATGGGTAAGGGACTGTGATAGGTTAGAATACTGTACAGTGTGTGGTGAAATAACCCAAAGATGCTCTGATGTCATGGTGTGCTCCATCACCTGGGTCAGTTTTTGGTTAAAAATGTGTTGCAGGAATTACAGAAGGTGCATACATCTTCATTTATGGCAAGAAAACCCATCCAGTTCTCCAGAATGGATTTCTCCTTCCTCTAGGTTTTACCTCTGGAGGCAACCACATTTTATACAGTCCTGGCAAAAACATAAGGCTTCTAAAGCAAAATACAGTTTTTATGGTTTAATGCAGGTATTGAAATAATAACTTTGGTGTTTGTAGCTGGGAAGAGTTTGGGGTTTTTTAACTGGAGTTTCATCTCCTTTGTAGTTGGGGAATTTTTTTAACAGGCATTGCACCTCCTTACTTAATGAAGAAGCATGAAATCCCAGTAAAACTTCTGAAATGATTTTGACTCCATAAAGTCCGGGAAATACAACAGCAGCCTTTCTCAGGGTATCCTGTTACTCTAATCAGCCAGAAGAGGATTGGCTATTTCATGAGTAAAAGCAGGTTGTAAGACTGAAATCCTAGGATGGTTTGGGGGCTTTGTTGCTATTGTAGCTGAGCTAGTTTGCCTTTACTTAGTGGAAGTGACTATACGTGGTGCTAAAACTTTTCTGGGTGCATTTGTGACATTTTGAAGTTTATTTGCTCTTAAATTTGTTTTTTGGGGTCTGAAGCCAAACAGTCCTCACAATTGCCATGAACTTTCCTTAAGGACTTGGTAGACCTGATCTGCACTCTCTGGGTGGGCTTGGTGTGTGTGTGTGTGTAAGATCTCTGCTGCTCTGTATTTGTTTCCCTGCCCTGGGTTTGGCTCTTGGTGGCAGAGACTCAGTTGGCCTGTGGTCTGACAGCTCCCCATACATGTGAGGAGTTGATGACTGGTGTGAATTTTGGTGACTGTTTTGTGAGTTATTTCTGTACACCTTCCCCTTCTGTGGCATCGTTCTGTGTGCGTACCTCTGCATCCTCTTGTGTAAAGCCTGTGTGAGCCCCACAGAGCAGCAGAGTCACCCCAATGAGACCAAAGGTGCTGGCAGCCCCTGGAGGCTCTGCCAGAGGCATTTTCAGCCCCCAGGCTGGCACTTGATGTGAACAGACTTGTGTGAAGATGAGAGTGGGGGAGCAAAGTAGGTTCATGGTTGCACCACGGTTCCCAGGAGCAGATGGAAAATGCAGTGGGCACCCTTAAGAGAAAATCCTCTTTGGGGGTGCCCAGGGCTTACCAAGGGAAAATCTCCTCTTCTTTGAGGGCAATTCTGGAGATTTCAGCCAGGCAAGCCACTGGCAGGCAGTGAAGTTGACATGGACCTGGTTTGTGAGCAGTGGGATGCACAGAGAAGCCCCTTGGCAAGAATGGGTCCACAGTCATTGCTAATGGTTTTGTCATGGTAGCCTGGATGTAGTTAAGAAATGACTTGCAGTTGCTTTGCTCAATTTGGCACACTGTAACTTAGGTGTCACCACTTGGCTTTTCAAGGTGAGCTTCTACCCTGCCACATCTGACTTGCTGAATGCTAAACTGTCTCCAAAAATTATTACTAGTGTGTCATAGGTACATCAGCTTAATTATTGTTATATGCAAGATTTACCCACCCCATCAAACACTTGCAAGGATGCTCTGATTTTGTCCCTTCCCAGGGCTCTGATATTATATATTCATAATGACAAAGCAGGAGCAAGCCTCAGATGCAGATGTTCTCCTGTATCACAGCAGGACTGCTTCCTGTACCTGCCACTCCAAATAAAGACCAGGCTCAAATGATGCTCTAGGGATGTGGCACATCAGCAAGGAATCCTGCAACATAAAACTCTGAGTAGCTGGCAGGAGGAGTGAAATGCACTGCCCGTGTCATGTGTGTCATGAGATGGCAAATGCAATCCTCTTTAGGGACAAACAAGTGGACACATGTCATGGAAATGCAGTCTTGTGGATTTCTTTTTCCAGCAGCAAAATGCATCACCATAACCCAGAAATTTAGCTTGAGTTACAGAAGTTGTTTTTGTTTTTGTTTATTTTTTTTTTGTCCTGATTTTCTTCTAAATTGTATTTAAGAATGGAATTCTTCTGCTGCAATTGCAGGGAGTGACAGAAATGAGATCACTGGTGTGAGATGCTGCAGTGTGCTAAGAAATGATGCAGGATAGACCTCACAGTAGTGTTTGTATTGCAGAGTAAGTCAATACATCTGTCTCTGGATGTTGCCATCCCTCTGTTTATAGGAATTCTATTGGTGAGGAACTAAAAATTCTAGGGGCCTAACTTTACCCTGTGAGAATTCAGCAGCTTGACTTGCATGTCTGTCTTGCTGGCAGACACAAATGCTTGGATGGAATATTGGAGCCATTCTGAATTAACAAAAAAAAACTTTCAGGGAGGGATTAGGTTACAGCCTCAGGAATATTTTTTTGGTCTCTTGCCTCTGCAGAGGCTGTTGGTGTAGTCTTGGCTTCCTTTTTCTGTTGCAGAGCTGAGCTAATTTGTTGTAGGTCAAGACCAATAAGTTTGTCCTCTTTTCTTTGTGGACAAGAGATGGGAGGACAACCTGGGGGAGCTTGGTTACTCCCTGCTGCTTGATCAAGGCATGTGGTGAAATTCTTTATGAAAGGAGGTAACGATTTTTATCTCTTTTGGAGGTGGATGGGAACAAGAAGCAAGACTAATCACGGTGATTCTGCTAAGCCACGAGCAATGAGGATGAAGCAGGAGTTTCCATTTGTCTTTTTGAGCAATGATGTGAATAAAGCAAGAAGTCAGTAGCTTCTTCAATGATGTTCTGCCCCATCCCTGTTCACACTCCCCTACCTTTGCTGCCTGGTGATATAATGTCACTTTTATTCCCCATACTTCTGCTTTGAGCATTGTCTCAATGACCTGCTCAGAGCTGAAGAGCTTAATTTTCAAATTTCTGCTTTATAGGTGGTGTTCTTGTCTGGCTCTGCCAGCCCCCAGAATATGTGACACCCATCGTTGCAGCTGAGACTTTTCTGCAGTGGATCAGTGTCACTGTGATTTATATTTCTGCCTGACTAAGGGATTTGGATTTTAAAATATCATGGGATGAATCCCAGTTAACTAAATGCATTTCCTTGACACTGATTATCTGGGACTAGGTCTGCAGTGATGAATTTGCCATGGAAGTTGCTCTTGGGTTAGTGGAGCCCATGAGACAATGCTGTGTGCTGGCTCCCAGTGCTTTCTGCTCCTTTTGTGTATTGGAGGGCAGATTTTAGGGGAGGTACAGACAATGATGAGACCTGCTAGGAATTTTTTAATAAAGTTTTTGGCAAAAGATGAGGTCCTGTCAAGAAACATTGTTTGCAGCAGGTTACTTTGAGGCTGCTGACAGCATTTGCACTTCCAGAACTGGGTTGCTAAAGATGGAGAGTGTTCAATTTAGTGACAAATCTTCTGATTTTTCTGATGAATTACAAGTGCCTGCATGTACATGCACATACATGCACTTGTGTGTAAAAGCTGCATTTCCCAGCTGTAGTGAATGCACTTCTGTTTGTTTTTGTGGGATTCTTTTTAGTGATACCTGTACTCTCCCTCTTCTATAATGAAATCTGTAGTCCTGAGAAAGGTGCACAAAGAAATGCAGGTTTCTATTTCTAGGGCACTCGTCAAAATGCTCCTTCTAACCAAATTTTTGACTTCAAGTCAGCCAGTGGCAATGCTTGTTGCTGAGAAAGATTACTTCAAAAAAGAGAGAGGAGATCAACATTAGTTGAAAAGCAATGTCTGTGGTATTGTTAAGGAGTTTGCTGTATGATTTTTGAATTCAGTGGCTGCCAAATGTTTTAAAGTGCCTTTGAGAAATTCATAAACGTCACCTTCCGCTCTGAAGAACTGACCAAGTAGAAAGTCAGGAACTTGAAATCAGACTTCTGCTTGGAAGGAAAATATTTACCTGGGGTTGGAATGATTGTGGCTACTACAGTCCTGGGATTTGCTAGCCATGGTGTGCTCCAGCCCCTTTGGAATATGCAGTTCTCACCTTTATTCATGCTGAGTAAGGAGTTGCAATCTCAAGAAGGTTTGCTACTGCAAACCTTGCATGACAATTACAGAATTAAGCTCCTTCTCTAGCATGCACATACTGAAGGATATTCTGCCTTTGGGCTGAATAATTGCTCACTTTAAATGTTATATATGCATTTGTGGTGAGTGTATACATATGGGGGTGGGAGGGAAGAATGGGCAGGCAAAAGATGTAATTATTCAACAGAAGCCTTAGCCTTGCATTATAAATATGGATCATGACTTAAGGAGCCTGAGGACATAATATATTCATCTTCTGCTTGAATATCTACTTTTAATCATAGATTTGCCTGAAAGTCCTTATGAAAGATGTGCATTGACATTTAAGGTCCTTGTAATGTGTGTGCTGTCCATGTGCAGAGGCAGTGGGCTCTTGCAGCAAAGGGGCTGAGGAGCAGGGGATGCTGAGCTGGAACAAGGCCAGTCTGCCTTTTCCAAAGAGGAAAACTTTCTGTGTACAGAAAATGCCTACAGGTAAGGCAAGCACATGTTTAGCATAAATGTCAAATGATTCAGTTGAAAGGAGGCAATTTCTGGAGGCATCAGTGTGGGCACTGGGGAGTGGGCTGGCAGAAAACACGGATTGTGCCCACAGCCTCAGCTTTGGGGGGGCTGTTTAACCTCTTCCCTCCCAGCTCCTCTGCTGGCTGCACCTGCCCAGCCTCGGGAGCTCCCCCAAAGAGCAAGTGCAGCTGTGGAAGGGCAGGAGAAATGCAGGAGGCTCAGCAGCCCTGAACCTCCTCTCCTACATGGCAGTGTGTGAACTATGTGTGAAGAAGCATTCTCATGGCCTCCTGTCCCTATTGCTGCAGAGACAGAGCTCCCAGAACACAGCCTGTGATTACCCAGAGTCTGCATAGTAAGGATTTGATATTAGTCTTAAGGCTGTCCTATAATTCAAGTTGATTGCTGGGGAAAATTAATCAACTGTTTGGCAGATCGTACACCTCTGTTACATCCTTGTGATAGGCAACCATAGGAGTCTTATTCTGCTTTAAAAAAAGTTATTTCCTCCTGTTTACAGTTTTGAATTTAATGGTAAAGAGACTTCTTCAATACAGTGCCTGCAAAGTGTCAGATATAACTTGCTGAGATCTTATTAGACATTAGGCTACATGTTGTAGCCTCTTACCTTGTATACAGTTATTCCCATAGCTCAACACTTGAGCCATTTGACTCTTTATCCCAGTTTGTGGTGTTGCACTGAAGTGGAGCACCTGAGTGTGTGGCTTTTTGTGGAATGAGTACTTGCCTTTGCTTTGTGAGTGCTGGGCTCTTAACTGAGATCAGGCTCTGGCAGATATAGGCAATAACTCCAAGTTCTGCCTCAAGAAAAACAGAGGAGATGATGAGGGGTGTGCTGATATGTGGCTGTTCAGCTTGTGAGTAAACATCTTTTCTCTTTTGGTTGGGTTGCAGAGTTGAGGCTCTGCAGAGCAGAGTGTAGGTGCCAATGTGTAAGGGGGAAGATAACTCAGGGAGCCAGAGGCCCAATAAATAAAATCAATGGTTTGATATCAAGAGATTTTTGTCCAGAAATGATGAGTTTTGTTAACCAATATATCATCCAAACCTTTCCCTGTGCTGTGAGAGAAACATCCCGAGTGGCAGTGCACTTGTGTTGTCCTCACAGTGTGTCTGGTGTTTGTCATAGATTTCAATGGGAAATCATGCATGGTAAGAGTCTCCTCTCACTTGGGTTACTCAGGGCTTTTTCAGAGCAAGATAGGGACTCTTCCTTGCAGAAGCTCCTAAAATTTACAGCATAATTGCTCAGTAATGTTGCAGAAGCCAAAGACTGAAGTTATTGAGGAGCAATTAGAAATTTCCTTGAGGGAACAGGCATACTATTAAGGGATGAAATTTGATGAGACAACTGACCTTTACTTGTTCCCAAGAAAAGAATGAGAGATTTTTCCTCCCCCCCTGCCCCCCATAGCTTGTGGGGTCAGGCAACACAGCTATAAATGTGTGTGACACATTTAGTAAATTATTGCTTCAAGACTTCTAGAAGAAGCAACAGTGTAAGGCCCTGTTTGAATACACAAGTGGCTTCCTGAAGGAACCCTTTCCACGGAGCTCCATGCTGGGATGTCCTGCTGCTGACAAAGTCCTGGCAAGCCAGGAGTGCTGCCATGAGCATGTTACCTGTGTTCAGCCTCCTTGACAAACTGGGAGACAGGATGGGAGAGCAGTGCCAACTCTGCTGCCTCCCAGCAGCATCTGTACATTGTCTTGCCAGCCAACAGAACCCAGGGGACCAAGAGGCCAGAGCATTTTTGGCTTTATTTCAGTATTCCTTTGGAAGTGCTGTGGCAAGTCCTGTAAGTGAGAACCAGCATAGCTCGTGCAGAAGCACATGCACAGAGCTCTCTCCTAGAAAAATTGTAATTCCAGCAGGAGAGATTACAAGGACTGCTGTGTGCTTTGTTCATTCAGTTCTATTTTTTCCTACTCTAATGTATTTAAACAAGGAGTGTTAAAACAGTTGATCTAAAAGGGAAAACAAAAGCCAATGGTACAGTTGAGGGTTTTAGCACTGAAAGAATTTTCTTCCTGCCATATAAAGTAGATGCTGAAGCTGTAACTAAAATGCAGACAACTTTTGCCCTCATTATGGACAGAGCTCTGCTTTCTTAGCTCAGTTTCCTCTGCAGCTTGCAAGTCTGTGTTGTGTATCTTGATTCAAGATTAGTTTGGAGACAGTTCCTCAGTTCCTTGTCTGTCCTGAGCATCTGTAGATCAGAGATAAAGAGACATATGTAAGCAAAACACAGAGCCAAGAGGAGTGTGCCACATTGGTTATTTTTTCTTTTGCAGAGCCTCTATACACACACACTAATGCATGTTTCTGTGCCTACCTTCAATAAGTGAGAGATGAAGAGGATGGTGATGCCTGGTGTTTGGAGGAGGGATGGGATATCTGAGCTGTAATCTCAGGCATTCCCCTGGCCTGTGCCTCAGTAGCTGTGTTTATGATGGCTCAGTAACTGGGTAGGGTGTCCCTTTTGTGCACTTTGGCATCTACAGGTGCTTCTGCACAGAAAAATGGTGCTGCTGAATGTTGCTTGGAGTTTGGGCATGTGCCAGCTGATCCAGTAAAACAAAGACCTCTTCCTGCAGACACACTGGCAGCTGAGGATGTGCTTGGGGGTCCAGGTGTGCCCTTTATTGAGGGATAGGAAGCTCCTGGACACAGCTGTACTAACTGTCCATGTGGTGGCTGACACCTTGGCCCAAAGCAGGGCAGAGTGCCAGGAGGGGGTGAGGAGTGTTTTGGAGGCTTTTCTCTGAGTCTGCAGAGTTGATTGAGTGAGTCTGACTGCACAGTGTGCACTAGGACAGGTCCTATAATGTTTATTGTGTCCCCAAAGCTGCTGACATGCCTGGTCATGCTGGGATTTTTCCTGTTGTGGCCAGGTGCTGGTGTGTGAGGAAGCAAGTCAGCACTATGCTGCAAGCAGGCATCTGCCTTTGGCTTGTGAAATGGAGGGTTACTGTCCGAGGTTATCCAAAATAGAATCAAGAGTTTGATAGGAAACGGAGCTGGCTTTTATCCTGTGCTATGTTAATCCCAGCAGTATTTCTCTATGCTTTCTGTTAGTAACCAGGCTACTGTCCACACAGTTGTGTGTTGTTTGTGTAGCACCATGGGGATGTCTTTGATAAAGACTGAGCCCAGAGCAGCCCACGGGCTCCAGTGTCACAGGGAATTTTCCAGAGATTATTTTTGAGGAGCTTGCTTCAAGTTCTTGGTTGCTGCTCCTGTACCAGTGCTACAGAACCTTGTCAGGAGACTGTGGAAGAAAACTGTACTTAAAATTGCACAGTCAGAGAATGGTTTGGATTGGAAGGGACCTTAAAGATGATCCAGTTTCAACTGTTCTCCATTAATTGTCTATTATATACGTGTGTATAATGAATTCATAAATGAAAAATATGTGGAGACCAGCTCCTACATCTTGGTGGATAAAAACGTGTCTGTGAGTGAGGCAGTTGCTGAGTTAGTATAGAATGGAAAAAGTGTCCATTGAGCCAGGTGGGGAAAGGTTGGTGAGTTTAAGACTGGCACCTGGTTCTGAATTTTAAATTTGAGCCAGAAAGGTGTGAGTAGTCCCAGTAAGCAGTCAGAGCTGATTGACTTTGAGAGACTTTATATAATTCCACTATACATATCATGGGGAAAGAGACTATCTTCAAGTTTGTACTCAGAATGAAATACTTCTATGCTTGAATCTGCTGAATTGAAAATGTTCCTTTTATATCCATATTCCCTTTTTCCTCCCCTCTTGCCAGATGCCACAAAAGTACCATCTCAAAGTGATAGGCATTTTGTGGGACTTCAAACAGGTTTTCTAATTGGACTTTGCAATATGAAATCCAAGCACTCTCAGCATGGGTAGAGTGGAAGGTTCAGGTTTGGATCTAACTTTGAAATTCAGACCTGGTATTAATGAAATCATTCTAATCCTTTCAAGGTCTTAGCTTAACTTTTGCTCTTGACTCTTGTTCAAAGGAGGGATTTTTAGATTGCCAAAGGCTGTGAGGTACTCCTGCCAACTTCTTCTGTGACATGGACAATAAATATCTTCCTGGCATGTGGGCAATGTGCACAGAAATGCTCAAGTGTGGGAGTGAAGCATCTCTGGAGATACTCAGGGTCTCTTATCTGCCTGTGGTGTGCTGTTATCGGCAGCTTCTGCTGCTCTCTACCTGAACTGTGTTTGTCACAAGTGGTTTCCTAGGCTTTTGTACTCTGGTGAAGCACTGGGATGAGTGTTAAAGGAGCTTTCTGCATTTCCCGATTTCCACTAGAAGGCTAAATACATATACAACTACAGAGAGTATGAACACTTGGGTATAAACTGAGAAATGTTGTCCTTTCTTCCTGTCCTATTTGCCTTTTTCACTGCTGAGATCCCACAAGCACATCCCAGGTTTCCAGCCTAGTCCCCAGCTGGCTTGTGCTGATGCTCTTATCACAGGGTGGCTGTTTCCTCCTCATCCTCTCTGGCCCTCCTGAAATCCCTCTGGATTTGTTTTGATGCAGCTCCATCATAACAGATTGCTTGAGATAAGGGGAAAAAAATCACCTGTTTTTTTTCAAGGTAGGTGACTCTGCTCCCATCCTGGCACTATTGCCAACACTGTAGAGGAAAAACATCTACACTTGAATTCTCAGAGGCTTACAAAACTGCAGAGAACTTGTGTGTTTTGTCATTTCTGTGTTTTATGTATTATTCTTTAGCTCTGAGAGGAACTAAAAAGGAAGTGATCATAGAATGGACTGAATTGGGAAGGGACTCACAAAGATCATTAAAATCCAGCTGCTGAGGATACTTCCTTTGCATGTAAGCACCTATTATATAGATGTACATTATAATAACATGATTTCTTTGAGAAAAATCACTTATAAAACAGCCCTGCATACCTGGTCCCCTCCCTGGCATACCCATTTCAGTAAACTACAGGAGAACTGGATACTTCAAGGATGGCTGTGCTGCTTTCCCTTTCCACTTACATTGCAGCCTACTCGTTCCTATTCTTTCTTTTCACTGCTTCTATATTTAGCTTACAGATCTATCTTGGATCATGCTGCTGAAACTGATGTAGGAATTTGGCCACTTAGGTGGCAGCTATACCTATATTTAGAAAATACTTGTGATGACTCCAGTGCCCCCACTGAATTCTACTTTCCTTATAGTGATGCTTGTTTAAAGAGTAGAATATTAATGAGCATCAAGATTTGACATCCATACTGCAATTAAAATAATTGATTAATTAAGAGGATAATTTAATGCTTATTAACAACACTTGCTGTACAAAATAAGACTTATTTCCACCTCATTGGCATGGGCCTAGGCTCAGGCTCTGCACCTGAATATGTGCTAAGTATCAAATTCTTTTTTTTTCTAAGAGTTATTATCAGGTAAACTAAGGGTCAAAAAGTTTGTAAGCCATATACCAAATCTTAAGAGACTTTGCCATGGTTGTGTACAGTAACCAAACAAATTCTTCCAGCCTTTAACTTTATATTCTTATTTAATATGAGAGAAGTAATGATGATTGAGGTGAGTTTTCTTCACTAAGGCCTTGAAACTAGATCTGCTGCATGTTGCTCTAGAAGAATTTAGCAGTGATACATTTTCTTAATAAATCAGGAGACTTTGGATGCTTTCATCATTGTGCAATGGACTTTTCAGCTTTTGGTATATGGAATCTTCTTAGCTGCATGTTCTTTGAGATAATGAAATAGAACACTATTCTTCTAAATAAATCTGGATTTTTTTTCTTCCTGTCTTCTTAGCATTTATGATATTTTGTCCTGTTTAGTCATGTGCTATAATCTACTTATTGCCATATTGTTTTGTAAATTATTGGGGGTGTGTGATTTTGCTGGCTTGCTCAAAACATAAGATTTGATACCACATGGGGTGTTTTAGCTTTCCACTACCAAAGGATGTTCACTCTGTCTTTCACTGAGGCTGTGATGTCTCTGCCAGTCCCAATCATTATCTTGAAGGTCACCCTTCAGACAGACTGGTGTCTGTCACTCCTTACCCATTAAGCTATTTTTACCTATTATCATTGGGGAATTACATAAATATATTAGGGATACCGCTTTATGAAGAGGTAGTGCTGTAATTTTCTGTAAGGTTCTGTAATTTTATTCTAACATCACGACTCCACCACAGATGAAAGATTTCACTCGTGATTTTTTGATAACCTACTGTTCTGAAAGAGCCTATAAAAATGAAGTTATCCTCTACTAAGTATAAGGATGCAAATATTTGTATATAGGTTGGATGTATGGCAGCTTTTGGGATTGTTTTCAGTTCTGTTCTGGGCATCCCCTTGAAGACTGAGGGGATGAATGTTTAAGGAGACATGGTGAAAATGCCAGAATTGGATTTGATCACTCAGTAGGTGGAAGCTTTGCCTGAAGCTGGCATTAAACCAGTGTAACTACATGATTTTGGCTGAGGTCTGGCTTTTTGGAACTACCTTTGTTTGCTTGGATTAACTTTATAGGGATTCACATGGGTGCAGAGTTCTTTTATGTGGACCATCTTTAGCTGACCTTCAAGGAACCCCTTCATCAAGTCCCCCATCACACACTTGATTAGCTACACTTAACTGTGAAACTGTAGAAACAGACAATTCTATTTTAAAAAATGAATAAGGAAGGAAAGGAGGGATGAAAAAAATGGCAAGGAGAAGAAAAACACAACCAAACAACTCCTTAAATGAGGCATTTTTTCCCCCAGTGCATTTAGTCCTTGAAGGAAAAACAAGGATTCAGACTCAAGGGGGACTTGACTTTGCAGTGCCTGAGGCAGAGTAGGAGTCAGTGTGAGCATCTGTCGTGGTTTAGGAATAGTTATTCTCCAATTCAGTGCTTCCATCCTTCACAGCAAGCTGCTGCAACTCAAGGAGCAGCCTAGTTCATATCCAGAGAGGTTATGGAAAGGGTTCATATGGATGGATATGTGAGGAAAACTTGCTGGTCTCAGCTTGCCTGGGGAAGCATCAAAACCCTGGTAAATCCCTTTGCCCCATCTCACTCTTGTGGCTCCTGCATATCGATGTCCTTATTTCCTCCTCAGTGATCCCCTAGCTTTCTTTGTAATTTGGATGTCACGCCTTGGCTACTCTCTCCTGGATGGAAAAATGCTGAGCAACGTGGCTGTTTTGTTATAAATCCCCTTTCTGTTTCATAACTCCATCTTCCAACTTCAAAAATAGTTTCCCCTCATTGACTTGAGCAAATATAATAAATACAAGCAGTTGAGTCATCCTGAAAGGGCATTTGCTGGGGATTTTTTTGGATGAATCATTTTAATTGGCGTGTTTGATAACTGCAATTTTTTGAGCATTAAAAATTAATTAAGTGAGAGGAGAGAACACTTAGGAGCAGTGTGCCTTTATGAGATTAACTGAGATTTGAGAAGCAGAAGTAAATATTATATGGAGCCAGGTAAAATGTTTCCTTCATAAAAATGTTCCCAAGTAGAGAGTATAAAAAGACTAGATCAGAAACTTTGATTAATTTAAGAGCTTATAATGTTGTACAAATCTTCTCTAAATGTGCAGCTGCATTCTGGGTAGAGAAGTAAGAAAAGTCTGAACCTTGAGTGGCATAAATTAGCCCACATCTACTGCAGTCTAGAAACTGTTTTCTATGGAGGGAGAAGAAAGAGAAAATCTGAAATGCATAGTGTATATCCCCATTTAGTGCTTTTCAGTTTTTCCAGAAATGTGATTAAACATATGTAGACCAAGCAATTCTGAAAGCTGAAGAGAAAGAGTGACCTTTGTCTTCAAATATCCCCCAGTGGCCCGAAGCTCCTTCAGTCCAAGATTTGATTTAAATTTCATTCTTTGAGTTTACAATGTTTTCAATGCCTGCTTGTGTTTACAAGAAGTGGATTAAATTAAAACCCTTCCCAAGCATTTGTTGTGATTTGACGGCCTGCTGAGTAATGCTCATTGCACATGTTTTTATTTTGTGGGACAGCTTTTTCTCACAAGTTTATGCACTTTTCTGGACAGAGATTTAATTGTGAGCCAGCTGGTCTGATCATACATCAACTCTTTTGGCTCATCTGCAGGTGAAGCAAGGTGTACTTGGAGTTGTAGAATTACATATGGTTTAGTTCAGTGTTGGGGGAGGAAATATGTCAAGTTTTATACAATCCTAGCTGGCTAATATTTAACAATGCTTATTATGGGAACGCTTGGAGGCAAATCTGCTTCTGCATTATGTGATTTGGAGTTGTTCCCTTTGGTGGGAGCTCTGGAGCTCTGAATAGGTTTTACCTCTAAAAGATGAAACATTGCTTAAGCTTGCAGGTGGGCAGATTAAGGCAGTGATGTCTGTCCAAAAGGAAATTTAATTAGTCTCATTTAATCCAGATAACTGTGGCTCAGCTTTTGTTTGCTAGGATTAAATGGGGGGATGTATCATCATCCCTCCCAACAAAAATATTCATGAGGGTTTAAAAATTTTTTTCAGTAGAAGCCAGCTGGACTTAGACAAGATTTTCTTCTACACAGACCAGGCTCATTTTTCTTCTTTTTTCCCACCACTCATTTTTTTGTTTGATCAGTTTTAGAAATGCAAGGGAAAAGGCTGCCTTTAGGTAGAGGGAAAGGAACAAATCCAGGATTTGTTTTCTGTTTAAGGTGGTAGTACTTCAAAACTTGATGTGAGATTTTATCAGAAAAACTCTTCACACATCACTCTGCTTTGGGTTGGCTTCAAATACAATGTGTGAGTACAAATTGGCCCTTGAAGGGGTGTGAGAGGGATCTTGTGGTGGCTCTTGGAAGCAAGTTTGACACTTCCTTACCTCTGGAAAACAGACACCAAGGAGTGAACATCTTGGTCTCCTTTGAGTGCTAAATATTTTTTTCCAACCACCTGCTCATTTTTCCTGTGACCAAAAAATCAAACAAGAGAATTATTTTCCATATAGGTTAAAATATCAGGTTTGTGGCCATCAGATGAGCTTGATATAAAGAAATGAGAGGGAGGGAAGTAGAGTGCAGTTTTAAAGTATCCTTCAATTTTTGACTCCTCTTGGTTGCTCAGGGCTGACTTGCTCCTTGATGCAACTTCAGAAAGGATGAGGATGCAGTGTCAGACTTGGCTGGTTGGAGGGGAAAATTTCCAATTGCTAATCATTTTTTTATATATATAACTACAGAGAGCAGAATCTGATTTTTAAGATATGAATTATGTATTGTTATTAAACAGTAATCAAATGATTCAAATGTGATTTAATTTTTAAATTAAATAATTTAAAAGCATGCTTTTTTAAAGCACTAGGCCTTAATAAAATGCTGCTTTCTGCTGCTCTTTTATCAAGAACTTTATTTCACAATGCTGAATATTTTATGGTGCCAGGGGACATTGTATTATCTCTTGATATTGCCAATCCAATAAAATAATAAAGAAAAAATCTCTACTGTAATTTCTTTACTCATTTTGATGAGATACTATCTGGTAATTGATTAAATAGGAATGTATTGCTTTGAAAATGCAAATGAATAAAGGAATATTGGCATTAAAAAATAGCAGGCAAGGAATTATCTGATCTCTTAAATGATTTGTGCTTAATTCAATTACTCAGGAATCTTGTTCCCTTACTGGTGGGTTGTGATCTGTGCTGTGCCACTGGGTTCCAGCAGGGCTGACACTCCCCAGATTTGCTTGGGGGGTGAGGTCTCAGTTTAGGGTGGGCTGTCTGTGGTTGTGGATATTGCCCTCAGTTAAATGCTTTGTGCTTGTGAGTAGGAAATCCTGTTGGTGTTGTGCCTTAGGCAATGGCCAATCTGTGTGTATATAAATATATATATTATGTATAGATATGGACAGTGGTTGTTTTATGTAGGGTCTCTAATCAATAGAGCTGCCCAAGGGTGTTGTGGTGCTGTCTGACCCAGTTGTAAAATCCTGGATGGTTTGGGTTGGAAGGAATTTCAAAGCCCATCCAGATCCATGGGCAGGGACACCTTCCACTATCCCAGGTTGCTCAGAGCCCCATCCAGCCTGGCCTTGGGCACTGCCAGGGATCCAGGGGCAGCCACAGCTTCTCTGGGCACCCTGTGCCAGGGCCTCACCACCCTCATAGTCAAGACTTTTTCCTAATATCCAATCCAACCCTGCTCTGTGTGGAGTCATTCCTCGTGGTCCCATCACTCCAGGTGCCTGCAAACCATCTCTCTCTTTCTCAGAGTCTCCTTTCTTCTTTTGCCTGACTTTGGAGATGTTAGCAGAGGTAGGTATTCCTTTATTTACTGGGATGCTCCTGGGTGAGATAGCACATGCTTGCTTCAGGATGGGGACATCATTAGAGGGGGCAGAGTCCCGTTTAATGTGGAATCCTGCAGGCTGAGGCAGGATGCAGCCAGGATTCAGGCAAGGGTGATCTGTGCAGCCATTCTCGGTCTTTTTTAGCCCACTGCAGCCATGAGGTAATAAACTGGCACTGGTGCCATGTGAGCAGCTTGAATATGGAGCTGGGGGGAAGGCAGAACAGGCAGGAAATTCTGCTTAGGTTGCAGCAGCAGCTTCTTGCTGCAGTAGTTCTGAGCCTCAGGGAAGGGAGGAGGATGTTTGCTTTCTGCCTCTGTTGGGCCCAGTGCTTTTCTTCAGGGCACAAGTCTTTGAAAAACTGCAGACTAATAGCACGGTCCATGATCGTCTAGTCCTCTTAAAAATGAAGTCCGTGGTTGGCAGCTTTTATATGGAGATTGCTGGGAAAGGGCTGAGTGTTTGCAATGAGCATTGTAATTCCATAAACTGACATTCCATCCTCATTTCCCAACACTTTAGAAAGGCTGCTATCTCAGATGCTGTTGTTGCCAATTTCCTGATGCTTGCTGTTTCCAGCCACTTAATCTTCATCTTGTCATCTGCTTCTGGTTACCTGGACACCTTCTTGTTAAATATTACAAAATAAATAACTATTGGTGCTTCCAGCAGTGCTGGGAAATTTGTGTTTAGGTCCTGCCTTATATATTTCAGAAGACATGGAAATTTTCCTTACTGATTGTATGTCCTGGGTCTCTCTGGGCACAAAGAAATAGCCAGCCTAATAAAAACTTTGTGAGCAATATTCACTTAATAGTTAATTCCATTCCTGCCAGCCCAATGGTTCTGTGGCAATGACAGTTTGTGTATTTCAGACATATCCCAAGACACTTCTTTTCATGTGTCTTTTTGTTGAACAAGCTATGCTTTCTAGGGAATCCGGGCAGTAAATTTCAGATTTCTAACAAATATTTCTGTTTATGGGTCCAACCCAGTACTGATCTTTTTTATTTGCTTAAAAAGCAAAAAAAAAAAAAAAAAAAAAAAAAAAAAAAAAAAAAATTCATTTACAAGGATTTTTAAAAGTGAAACATTTTTGTGTGAAAGTAAACCCTACTTTTTTTTTAATTGAAACTGGGCAAAAATTTTGAGAACATTAAAATGAAATGCAAATTTTGATTTCAGACTGAAAAATATTTTAGTCAAGAATCAAGACCCTTCCCAGACACTTTATTGATTCTACTACTGAGCCATTCTTTCTCTCATTTTCTATTGCATATCTCTACTCCAAGCTGAATTTTGTTTCTCCCTTAATACAAAGTAATGATCAAGTAGACTCAGTGTAACTCAATGTGTCTTCATTTTTTTTTACATCATTTGGGCAATGTGAAACAGCTATTGCATTGAATTTGCTCTGTGAAACTGCATTGGAAATCCTTCTAGGCTGTAAGGGTCACAAAAACCCAAGATTTTCCTGAGGATGTGGTAGAGAGAAAGCCAAATCCTGTATGGAAATCTTCATTTTGAGAGAGAAACATTTTCCTTGCCACCTACTGAAAGGCAGAGTTTCAGGAGGTTTTTCAGGTATAGCCTTGCAGAGTTAAATATTCCACTTTTACCTGACTGGCATCTGGTGCACAGGAAAGAAATCAATGGGATGTGGGAATAGCAGCAGGGCAAAAGCTGCTAGAGAACAGCAAAAGCTTCCTTCTGTTTCTTTCCATGTTTGGAGGATGCTAAAAGGGGGGAATCTCCCAGCAAACAGAGAGCTAAGAAGAAAAGGGACATTGTAACCCTCCAGCTGCCTTTTTTTGTTGTTTTGTTTTGTTTTCCCCAGTAAACTCTTCTCATTGTCCTCTTGTTGAGGACTTTCCATTGCTCTTCCCACTTAAATATACCAGAAGCTTAAGGTGCTTGGGTTGGAAAATGGACTTTGTGACACCATCAAATACTTTGATCCCTTTAGCATCAACTGTCTGTAGGGTACCTGATTTACAAGGAAGGGAATGTCCATGACATTCACCCCAGAAGCAGCAGCATCTCTGATTCATCTCCTGACAGTTCAGATAGTTTTTCAGTTTAACTACTTCCATGTAGAATAACTTCTCTCTTCTGATCCCTGAGCTCACCAATATGTTGAAAATGACAGTAAAATGACATTTTAGAGAAGGTGAGGGAGATGAAATGGCTGCAAATCCCAGAGTGTGTTTCAAGAGATGAGGGTATCACTCTACTGTAGGAAATGAAAGAAATTACAGATGATAATAAGTGTAATAATAATTGGCATGACCTTCATCAAACAAGGTAATTATGATGACAGTTGGAGTTACTTTAAATCAAGTATAAATTAGTTTAAAGAAGTTAACATTAGGTGCTACTTTTGTGGCTGCTTTATCAGCAGGAGGAAAACCAACAGCTTCAAATAGTTAATTTTGGGGTAAGGATCCAATATATCTGGTGAAATTCCAAATGTGTCTATGGTCGAGAAGTGAGGCTGCAGGAGTGCAAACCTCTTCCACCAGAGGAGAAGACACAGGAATAAAACTAAATGGTTTTGAGCACTAACTTGAGCTTTGTTACTTGGTCAAGATTCTGAGTGGTTTTTATATGTGTCAAGCAATTTGCTTTAAATATTATATCCTTTTACTCAAATATGTCTCTTATTTCCTTTCTTGTGTTGTGGTAGATTTTGTTTTATTGTTTCTAGGATTTTTTTTTTTAATTTAGGAAATTCAGAGATTAAAATACATTGACAAACACTTATATGATCTGAGTAACAGTGTAATAGGTATTTTGTTGCTAGCAAAGTTAGAGCAGTAGCAATCAAAGCAAAATTCAGTGTTATGTCACAGTAAGTTTAACACACACTGAAAATGTACCTGAGTGCTTGGAAAGTTTCGTTTTCCTGCCTAGAAGCTTTTTTACCTGAAGGCATCTCTGCAGAGAGCTCCTGGCTAACCAGAAGCTGTGATCCTGAATTCAGGTCTGCTCAGCACAGGCTTGGCCTTATGGCTCCCATCACATCTCTACTGCCTTTGTGACTAATTTCTGAAAGTTGTTTGTATAGATAAAACTCTCCAGAGAGCCTCTTCACTTGTCCTGGGAAGACATTGGCACAAGGAAAAGTTGGAGTAAGGTTTCAGCTCCTTGCTTTTGGGTTTTATTGCAAGTGCCCAGAGGGATGGGAGGGCTCATGGCTGTGTTGAAAACTCCTCTTCCCATACAGCGAGTTCTTTGGACCCTTATTTAAAACACTTTTCCAGGATGCTGATTGCTTGAGTTGTAAAAATGGTGGCACATAAGAGGGGGAAAGGCTGATGGACTGCTGAAATGTGTGTTTGGTGCAGTCTTGTGGATTCCAATGAACAATTTCTTTCCTTAAACAACACCTATTTTAAATAGCAGTAGCATTGCCATACTGTAAGCTTTCCTCAGCACGTCTCTGCACGTGTGGAATGAATTGTACCCAAAAGCACCTGTCCTTTGTAGGATCCCCAGTTAGCAGGTGGTGGAACAATTATTAAATGTTGTGCTGACATGAGGAGGTGAAGCTGTAGGAAGAGCTTGAAGCAAGCTGCTGGAACCTGGTGCCATGGAGTGTGGCTTTAGGAAGGAATTTGTGTTGCCAGTTGGATTTCCTGCTTGTAGACACTGCCAAACTGATGCTGCTGCAGTAAAATCTCAGTGGTGAAACTGAGAGGAGTTGAATCCCTCCTCCAGTTCGCAGGCAGCCCAAGTAGGAGGGGTCACAGTGCTGAGGGGCACCCCCAGCATCCCGAGAGCTCTCCTCTGGCTGCAGTGGGGTGCACTGCAGGATGGGATCCTTGTGTAGGGCAGAAACCACTGTAGAGCAACTTCCAGGATGGTGGTGAGATCATTTGGAGTGAAGGAGCCCTTCAAAATTAAGCACAGTGTAAAAGGTGCTTTGTAAAACCCTGTTCTGTGCTTGTCCAAGTGCACGGGCTGAAGTACAGATGAATTTGGCCACTGGGTGAGTTTTGAAGGCTTTGGCTGTGATAGTTGGAGTAAGTGATTATCCTGTCTCCTTTACTGCAGAGCATTTTGCTCTGAAGTGTGGGACATGTGATTTTCCTGTTCACAGAGCACAAAGCAGACACCTCGCTTGGAGAAAAGTGTTTAGTCTGGGTGAGAACTGCTCTTTGTGTGCATGCATGTGATTTATTTATAATAGATAATTCCTCCCAGCCAGATGATTTCTCCCAGCTCCCTTTGAGCCAGAGCCAGGGCGGTCTTTGTCAGTTATGTAAGGTCTGGGAAGTGTGGTGCATAAGCAGCAGCCTTTAATTTTCATCCCTGATGGAAAATGAGATGAGCTATCCCACTTACCCCAAGAAATAATAGGGTTGTGTTTGCAGAGGCTGCTGCCCAGCTGGGAGGACAAAGCTCTGCACACCCTGTGAAGGTGGAAGCATGAGGGAAATCATGGTGCTTGAGCAGGGCCATCTATAAAAGACACACAGCCAAGCAGGTGCCAGAGAGGAGGGAGTTGCACTTTGAAATTAGCTTTTTTCTCTTTTGTGTTGTTCTATCTTTGTCCTCATCTTCAGAGGCAGAATGGGCAGGAAATTCAGGAGGTTCTCCAGAAAAGAGGCAGTTCCCAGGCTATGGGAGGTAGATATGCAGGGGCATAGTTCCACCTAGGGGTGTTTGATTTACATCTTATCCACTGCATTTCAAGCATGTGCTTAATAAAATTGTGTGTTTCTACAAATAAGGTAGAATGGTAAAACCGACTTTTAAAGGTCCTCGGAAAATTAGGACTGAAAGTGAGATTCTAAATAGAGACTGATACAATTTCTGCACTTGCCCAGTGAAGACAGGCTGTGAAAGTTGGGGCTGAGAGTTCACCTTTGAGAAGAAAAGGTTGTGTGGAGACCTCATAGCAACGTTCCATTACCTGAAGGGGCTCTTCATCAGGAACTGGAGTGCTGGGACAAGGACTAATGGGTTCCAATTAAAAGAGGGGAAATTTAGATTAGATTTATGGAAGAATTTCTTCCTGTGAGGGTGGTGAAGCACTGGCACAGTTTGCCCAGAGAAGCTGTGGCTGCCCCATCCTTGGAAGCCTTCAAAGTCAGCTTGGATAGGGCTCTGAGCAACCTGGGATGGTGGAAGGAATGGGATGGGCTTTAACATCCCTTCCAACCCAAACTGTTCTATGATTAAATAGCATTTAATTGCATAATACCTTGACTTTTCTAAAAACTAGGCATGTGAAATTTATCTTTAATCTAAATTGAGGAGTTTTTGCATCCTATGGTCCATATAGATATTTCTCTGTCAGAGAAATGGTGGCACTTTACTCCCTGTTTTTATTCATCCTGCCCATAGCAATGTAAGTGATAGATCCAAGCTGAGAAAGGGTTTGGAGTGGGTCAGGTTGGAGGGGAGGGTGTGTGGGTAGAGAACTCCTGAAGGTTTTTTTTCACAGTGGCTCTGAGGTCCTGTGCCAGTTGCTCATATTCTCCCTCAGGCAGGCAACTGGAGATGAGTGTGAATTACATAACCCAAAACCTGTGTTGTCTTTGCACAGGCATTTATGATTTACATCCTCTTGGCCACATCTCATTTTTCAGTGACTTGCACATTTTACAGCTTTTAATAGAAATACCTTATTCTGGAAATTAACAAGGAAGTAAAATAGTTATAGTGATTTTCTTATCCTTTATGGCATTTTACTATGTTTAGTTTGCAAAGGGCTGTAAAAGGACTGTGTCAATTCAGTAAGGATAGGTCAGAGGTGAGAAGAGCCTGAAGTGATGTGGACTGAGGCTGTTACAGGGGCTTTCCTTTTTTTTTTTTTTACCATCCTTGCCCATAAATTGCAAACAGAGAGATGTTGTACTGTAACAAATGTGGCCTTGCATTCCCCTCAAATTTCAGTAGCTGTTTGTACACGTGCAGGATTAGTTGGAAATAAGGCAGATTTAGACTGTGTGGAGCACATCTTATCCCTGTGCTGTTGTGACAGAGCAAAGCCACTGTTCCCCAAGTGGCTCTGAGGTGAGGCCCCTTCTCTGCCCTCCTGAGCTGTATCAAGCTGTTGTTTAGATTTGACCAGAAAGGAGGAGAAGTTTGGATGTTACAGCTGCAATCTTTAGTAAGCCTGGTCCATATTAATTCCTAAACTCCACAGTGTGGCTGCTCCAGTTGAGTTCTCTCTCTCTCCCCTGCCCCCAGTCAAGGGGAAAGGTTTTTGCAAGAAGAGAGGAAGAAAAGAATGTTTAACTATAATCTGACTCTGGCAAGTCATGTTCTGTTTAAAACTTCACTGCACCCAAAGAGCCCAGCTTGGCAAGCAGTGCAATCTGACAGCAGAACTGGTGCAGTACATGCATGAGCATCCCAGGCAGCTTTTGCAGCTTCCCCTGGACCCCAGAGACCCTGGATCTGTCTCCACCTCCCTCTCTCCCACACCAAATTCTCCATCTCCTCTGCAGTGGCATGTCCTCCCTGATGTGCTTATGGAGCATTTGATACAAATGTTGGTGCTAGGCTCTGTCACTCCCGTTTAAACATGGATCTCCTCTTGTTTTCTCCAGCTGTTACATTATTTGTTTCCTTGAGTCTTTTCCCCTCGTGTTCTTTTCAACTTATTTTAAGCCAAAGGTGATTGATTGTTTGTCCTCTGTCTCCTAAAACACTTTTCTGTGCTTTGTCTCACAAACAAGTCATGAGTAAAGACCTTGACTGACCAGTATATGGGCTTGCACTTGATTTCCCCCATCCATGAAGGAGAAATTGAGAGAACTTTTCTGAGTTCCATTAAAGCTGATACTGAGGGGTCCTATCCTTTTGTTCTTCTCCTGAAGGGAAGGTGGGGATAGTGAGGAGCAGGATCTCTGTGTTTCCAATTTTCATTGCAGTAAATCTTAAAGAAGATTGGGAAATTGGCCTGAATTCTGTTTTCCAGCCCTGTCCTGGGGTCTTCCTCAGCATTGCCACCTCACATCCACACTCAGCAGGTTGGTGGGAGGCAGCAGTTTCTTGTGGAGCCCAGTGCTGCCCACTCCTAAGAGGGAATGTTCTCTTTCCTGTCTTTTCAGCCCTAAAATGCATTTTTTTTTTCTGTGCAGTTAGAAAAATAGTGACAGTAATGGACTTTCCCTGGGGATGTTTGTTTTATTAGCAGCACTAATATGTTTACTCTTTCTGATAATGTATAGAAAGACACTTTAATTTAGTGAGTTTTTTTCCTTTGTAAGTCTCTACACTGTCAGAACTGAAAAACACTCACACTGGGCTGTCACTTGTCACACCAGCTACCCTTTGAAATGCAGCTTACTCCATTTCTGTTGTCAGTGAATACCATGGCTCCTTTTTGTCCAAAGCCTGTTGTTCTGTTAGTGTAGGTCTTGTTGTTTTTTTTTTCCCATTATGAAGAGAAGTTCATGGTCAGGATCTCTATTGTAAATAAACAAAGGTGGATAAAAAAAACATAAGCTGTCTTTCACTGATGCAAACAAGAGACTGTTTCTGCAGAGACAGGTTTGGATTTACAAAGCAAGTACTGGATAATGTCAGAATCGTTGACAAGTGACAAATCTTGGTTTGCCATCCATGCCAGGTCCCTGCTGCCCAGCTGAGCCTCAGAGGGGCTGCCTGCCCTCATGGACACATTGGAGATTGGGCTGTGGAGAGGTGAAAAAGGTGGAATCTTTGTTCTTGGAGACAGAACTTGCTGGTGGTGTTGTACATGAGGTGTTCTTGTGCCCTCCTGCTGCTTTTGTACCTGGCCCTGAGCATCACATGGCTCGTGCAGTTTTGTCCCTTTGCTTTGTGGTAAGAGCTGTCCACAACATCCATTTGGGTGAAACCAGCCTGTTTTGGCTTTGAATTCTTCCTCCAGTCCAGCCTTAGGCTTTGCACATGCCAGAGTGTGCAGCTGCCTTTCACCTGGGCCAGAGCTTGATGTTTTTGGCCATGGTTTCCATTTTTACTTGGCTCACAGTGGCAATCCACAGGAATTCTTCCCACCTGTGGGACTATGGTAGATATGTCCTGCAGTTTGGTGGTGCTTTTTGCTTTGGTTTATTTTAGAATAGTTATAAATATGTTTCACTAATAAGTGTGTTTGCTTGGCATATGAAGTCTCTCATGGTCTAATTTTCTTTCATTCTGCATCTATGGAAAATAAAGCTTTGTGAAGTCAATGCTATGGACTTAGAATTTGACATTTTTTTTGCAGCCAAGGTTTCTGCTGTGAGTTCAGGAGAATATCCCAATTACCTATTGATTTGTATCAGCCAGATTTCATCACTTCTCCTCTGAGAATTTTCATTTGCCAAGAACTAGAACCACGACGTGCTTGAAATGTTTCTGACAGTTACCTTCTTCAGCTTTTGGCACCCCCACCACATGCTGCTTTTCTCTAATGTGTGCAGATATATGCTGCTGGACCAGAGGTATGACTGAGCATGCAAAGCATCCATTATAAGCAGGTTCTGATTTTCTCTGTTCATATGCTAGTTAAGCGATCACAATTCCTACTGCCAGGAAAATGTCCCTTTTATGCTCCTTACATAAATACAGCAATTGCACACATCTCTATATTTACATTAAAATGAGCTCTTACTTTTTTTTTTCCTTTGAGCAATATCAGTTCTACTGGGCCTAATCCTGGGATATGTCAGTCTCTAATCTTACACATTTTACTGAAAACTGAGTGATTAACCTCTTGGCAAAGCTATTTGGAATATCAGGGGGGATTAAGCTGTTGAAATAGGGCTAGGGGCAGGCCTTTTGGGTCCTTGACTGGGTTTCTAGCTGAGCCTTTTCCTACATGCCATGCTAAATTAACTCAGTATTGCTCCTTGGCTTGGCTTTTCTACAGAGGTTTAACAGTCTGGTGGCACAATGTGTTCTTTCCTAAAAATATATGCTCAAACTACACCTCCCATTTGTTCAAACGGCCTTTCCAGGTTAAATTTCTCCTTCTGGAGAGTCAGTCAAACCATATCCAGAGGTCTGCCTGCAGCTAGTTACCCTTGACTGGAGTACAGTTTAATAACTCCTTTTTCTTCCTCCTTTAGCAATAGTTCATCTCCTACTGTAGCAAGTGGGGGGGAAAAAATTTCCCAGAGCTCAGAGTGAAGTTAATCCAATAATTGTGGTAATTTATGAGTTGATGGTTGATAGCAGAAGATGTAATTGTTCTTTTCCAGGCTCACTGTGATCAAACATGATTATATGTTATTGTTCAATGAATCATATGCTGGGCACAATGCACTGACCTGATGGCTGATGGCACTGTGCTCCTTGGTGGCATTAAATTATGAATTAGATCACTTCCTTATCTTGATTATCAGAGGCCCTAATCCCACAGATGCTTGTGAATATTTTAAAATTTACTGGTAGAATAAATCCATGTCTGAAGTTTTGTGATGCAGCCTGAGATGAAGGGATTTTGGGAGTTTTCAGTCCCTACAGGTACCTGTCTTTGCTGGTTTCATCTTGGCTGATGTTTATATGTGTCATCTCTGTACCTTGATTTTTAGCCCAACCTTTTTCCAACCTAAATTGCCTTTACACAAAACCTGAGAGTGATGTGACCTTTGATTGTCAGCATGGGAGAGGGTGTAAATTAATTCATAGCATATTTTGTACAGTAGGTTCTGGCCTAGGTGCTTTTATTGGAGCATCCTTAACGTCAATGGCTAAATAAGTCCAGGCTGGATGAATCCTCTGTGTCCTTGCATGACCCCTGTACTATCCAGGGTACACAGAACCACTGTTACACACTTATAATCACCTTCTTGGCATCAGACCTGCTGACTGATTTATACCCAGTGCATATTTATGCATGTTTTCATTGCAGGTGGATGTCCCCCTTAAATCAATATTTGATTCACGCCGTTAGAACAAACCTAGAAAGTGCAATGCCATGGGGGAATACTTAACCAGGCAATTGCACCAGGGGCCTAGTTATCTTTTGATGTGACTACAATAAATAGCACAATAGTAGAAGCAGCTCTAGTTTGCCTTTGTAAGATCTGTGTTAAGGCTGATGGGAGGAAACCAAACCAAAGGCTGTCTGAGACATTAGGCTTAAAAACCTCAGGAAAAGCATCCCTCAGCTTCAGAAAAATATGCCAAATTCAGAAATTTGGTATATGTACAAATCTGCCTGAATCTTCCCCACAGTCCTGTAAGGCAGCCTGCCAAGCAGAGGTGGTCTGTTAAGGCAGAAATGGAAGAGCAAGAAGAGAGTTCTGTGGGGATCCCCAGCTGTGGGAGTCATCCCAAGCAAAGGGAATGCGGCCCTGGCTGGGAAGAGATTGTGTGAATTGCCCACTGGTAGCTGTGCAATAGGTACCAGGGAAGGGAAAGGGAGAGAACAATCTGGGAAGCAGGGAAAATGTGGGTGATGCAGCATGGACAGGGAGACAGAGATACAGCCATGAAGTTCACCCATTTCTGACCTCAGCCAGGCTGCTGTTTCTGCTCTCAGCAAAGCTGATGCCATACCCACAGCCTGTTCTCTGGAATGTGTGGCAGTGTTGCTGTGTTCTGCAGAACTCTGCTCCAGTGACTGGCTGCACTGCCAAACACCTCCTGGAGAGGAACAGATAAATCCATGCTACCTCCACTCAACTGTGCGTGTTCCCTTGTGAAAAAACAAGTAGGTGTGTTTTGACAACTAGCTCTGTGGTTGGGCTGATTTGCCTGCTTTTCCTTTACCCCATGGAGAGGTTTTGTGCGTGTTTGTGTTCAAAAATACTCCATGGTTTGTTTGCTGTCAGCTGGAGTCCCTGCTGTGTTCCTCAAGTGCTGTTCCAGGTACTATTTCATTTGCTAATGAATTGCTTAAGTTTTGATACATCTTAGTGTGCAAGTCACACAGAAGGAAGGGTCAAACTGTTGGTTTGTAGGTGTTGTAGTGTCAAATGTCCTCTTAATCCCAATATAACCCAAAGATTTGTTTGGGGGTTGCTGCAGCATTCAGTTTCTCAGGACAGCCCAGCAATGATGGAAGTGTAGTTCTGGTTGCACCCTCAGGCTTTTCTGTTCCAAGCCATGTGCTGGATGCACTTCTTAAAGCAGTGATGCCTTAACTGTGCTTCTGATTCCAAGAGAATTAGTAATCCCCACCCTTCTCCTTCCAGGTATCAGGCAAAGCAAACCCCAGCACAGTAACACTGCTGCAGCAGTGGCAGATGGACACAGGGGTGATCTGGTCCCCAGCTTTGCTCTGCACTTCCCACAGCCTTCCTGCCACAGGCTGGGGTGTGAGGAGTCTCCTTTCACCACGTGGGGCTTTTGGGCAGAGGTCAATGAGAAGCCAGAGCTACAGTGAGATCTTCAGGATGAATCTGGATACAAGGGCAGGTGGGTTAGCTGGGCTCTGAGGAACCAGGCTGTGAGGGGTGTGTGTGATTTGTGCCCTTCCCTGTCAATCTGAACCAGGGTGTTTTAGAAAATGCCGTTTTCTAAAGTTTTTAAGATTTTTAGAAGTTTTTCAAGTCCTGGTTATGAATGCACTGTGGCCTTGGGGAGATGGTTCTGCTGCCACTGTGCTCTCCAGGATGGCACCAGTTCATTTGGGAACTGACTTCCTGGAGAAGGTGCTCAAATCTTTTGTTGTCTCTGCCATGACCAGTTTGTCTCTGACTCGGGCAAATGATGGAAGATAAGCTTGTACTTGCTCTTAGAAACCTATTTCAAAGAGTATAAACACTGGCAGAGTAGGCCAAAGTCTTGGATGTGTAGGCAGGAGTTGTAGTAGAGTGTTCAGAGTGTTTCCCAACATTCCAGCCCTTTCCATAGGGACTCTGTGTTGGCTCTTCCTGAGAGCTTCCTAAAGGGCCTGGAATCACCAGTTGTGTTTTGCTTTATGTGCACATGGGCTGCTGCATGTACAGCTCTGTGTGTGGGTATTAGGGACAGAACTCTGCATTTTGGCAGTGTCTGTCTAAATCCTCCTGTTCCCTTTGTCTCACACCCTGGGAACACAAGGGGAGCTTGGGGCTCCAGGGCTGATTTTTACATGGTCTGTAGATCTGGTGCTGTGAACTCATTTTACTGTGTTGCCAATGGGTCCTGCTTTTGGTTTGGGAAGAATAGTCACAGGAGTTTCTCGGTTTATGTAAATAGTTTACCCTCTGTGCTGGCCAGGAGACAAAGTTTAGCCACTTGTGATCCTGAGGATGCTTCTGATGTTGGCAGCTGTGCTATAGAAATAGGTCCCACACTACCTTTTCCCGTGTTTTTTGAGCTGCTTTGAGATCACTTTAACTGATGATACCTGGATAAAGACATACTTTAAGGTAGCACTTTTCCTATTGGTAGCCCTTGATCTGTACAAAAATATAGGGATCCCATTAGTGTATTCTGTGTAAGTTAATATAGGAACTAACACAGCTCTTATAATGGAAAAATAGAGATTTTCTTCTGAGAATTGTGCTCTACTGCCTTCTCTTGTAGGCAGCAGGGTAGGCTACTGTTGCATATGTCTTGTGTAAAGAAGATTATATTGATGAATATATATAGATATGGATTATATTCAGCAGACACTTCCAAACACACCTCCTCCCTTCCAAGGCAGATTGCAGCATTAGGAGCTCAGAGAGGAATCTGGGATGAAGCTGTACCTGAACTTCTGTAGGATGCTACTGGGAGTAGTTCCTTATTTTCACACGCACTTAAAAACTGGGAAAAGTTCTTTCAATTTATCACTGTGGTTTATGTTGTATTACTGAAATACAGTTAACTACAGTAAGCATAATCATTTATCCTGTGCTAGCACCTCAGCCAGACCAGTTATTGATCAATACATGTCCACACCAAAGGCTTTACAAGAAGCACACAGGGAGGGAAGTCTACACAGCTTTGCTTTTTTAAAAGCTTGTCGTAAGTTTCCATCCAAACTTCACATTGGAGATCAAATTGAATTAGCGTGGCATTAATTTAATTCATCCTATACATAATGTGGTTTTTTAAACACTAGCTTTCTTTAATTTGTGAGCCTGGTGGTGTAATTTTAGTGCCTGGTCATGAGAGAGGTAAATACCACCTGAACTCTTGAGTCTGCAGATGCCAAGGGGTGTTTGGGTTTCCCAGACTTCTCACGAGTACAAATTTCCTTCCCAAGGAACTCTTCCATTTTGAGGGAGTGTTTCTTCAGCCTCACTATGCCTGTTATCTTCTTGAACACATAATTGGGTTTAAGTGGCTTTTGTTTAATGCTGGTTTGTGTCAGGCACTTTTCTGTCAGGAGGCAGGGACAATCTGCTGATGCAGATAAGCAAAACTGGCTCAGCCTTTGCCACATTATGTAAATAGCAGATTTGTGGAGTTGCCCCAAGGAAGATTATTTGTATTTAATTGGGCAGGCTCCAATGTCTGTATTCCAGAAATTTGACCTCAAATGCACTGAAGTTGGTGGAGGGACTTCCCTGTGTTTTGAAAAGTCTGATCCAGACTCCAGTGGTGCTGATCTTGGGTTTCTGGGAGCAAACACAGCTTTATGCTTTCATCCTCCTCTGACCATTTAATATTTTGTTCAGCAATCAAATCCAGCCAGTGTGAAAGATCATATAAAGCAAATTTAGGGGCAGGATTGATACAGTTTCCACATAGGCTGGCAAAATGAATTCTCAGTTTCCTTATGTGTTTCTGACTACCACTTTTCCCACTTTGCAAACATTCTGACCTTCTCCAGTCAAAGAACAAAACTCACCCAGTGGCAACTTAAATAATCCCAACAAACAATGGAATCATCCTAGTTCTGCAAATCAAATCCTCACATGACATGTTTCACAAGAATCCACATCCTAATATGTGTCTAAACTGGTAAAAATTGATAAATAACTTCAAAAAGCGACATTAAAATTTCCTGTTGTGACCATAGTGTAGCTGAAACAAAATTTTGTATCTATTGATTAATGTGTTTGTTCTTATTGTGCAGGCAATGTTTACAGCCTCTGAAAATCTGTTCTGTTTATTTTACTGTGCTTAGAAGACAACAGCAATTTGTATTCATTTGCATCTCATTTTAAAGGACAGTGATAATAAGAAAAGTTGTGGGGGGATGTATGCATGTGTGAATTTTGTATATACAAACACATATATTTATGCACATGTATATGTACACAAACAAAATTATTTGTTTTCCTATAATGTTTGAGAGGAGATATTTGCTGTTGGGATTTTACCAGTTTTTACATCCTGCAGCTCTCCCTTGTAGTCTTCTCTTTGCTTTGCATGCCTAAAGTTTCAAAACCCTGCTCAGATCCCATTTATGTAGGACAAAAATAATTCTAAAGGGCAACAAACCTTCACAAAAAAAAATTAATGAAACTAATTGAGGCTAACATTTTAACACACACTGCTCATTGTACAGTTCTTTATCAGAGCCATTGAGCAGGCAAGCTCAGCAAGTTCCTGGAAAAAATAATCCCCAATTTTTGTTTTTCCAACTAGACCAACATTTTCAGTTCCTGGGAAAAAATAAAAAGGTACTTTTTTAGACCAGGAGCAAAAAATAAAAGTGCATTATTAAATCTAAGTGCAGAAAATGGACTAGCGTGGGTTGATAGATGTCCTAAATTAGTGGATTTAACAAGTGATTTGATTTTATTACACTTTTTCTGTAGTGTGTGTTTGGTTATTAACAGTTAATAGCACACATAAGCTGAAGACAAATAGGCTTGCATGGACCAGTTGGT
Organism: Acridotheres tristis; assembly: GCA_037013685.1. Classification (NCBI taxonomy): domain Eukaryota; kingdom Metazoa; phylum Chordata; class Aves; order Passeriformes; family Sturnidae; genus Acridotheres; species Acridotheres tristis. The sequence goes on from CM072885.1 coordinate 65,804,738, forward strand.
CTGATTCTGAACTGTTGGCTTGCTCATGCAATATTCATGTTTAATTTATAGATTCTTGCATCACCAAATGTGTGAGTAAAAGGGATGGGCAGGAATACACAGCAGTTACCACTTGTGCCAAGATCCTTTCCCTGTTTTGAGAGGCAGGGAAGTGGCTGAGATGCCCAGGATGCCTCTCCATGATAGGAGGGGAAAGAGGAAAGCTTGCTTTTGAAACAGTAAACTCTGCTAAGCAGCAATCTCAACAATAAAATACGTGTTTTAGGCTCCCAGGCCTTAGGTTTGTGCTAGGTTTTGATTTGGTGGTGTGGATTTGTGTGCTGAGGTTGATTAAAACACTCAGCACAGGCTGGAGGATGGCACAGGTGCGATGATAAAAATGCATCCAGGTGTCCACACTGGGTGTGGCTGTGACTGAGCATGAGGGTTGGGGGTGGTTAATCTGGGCAGGGAACTGGGAACAGCTGCTGGGACAGGGAACTGGGATGAGGGGCATAAACAGGAGTAGGATAAGGTACAGTCCAAGTACCACAGATTTGCTTTTTGTGAAGTCATCAGAGTGACAATGCCTGGGCAGAGTGTGGGATCAAGTTTAGCATCTGGCAGCATCCCCTTAGGTGCCCCCTTAACTCTTCACTGATTGCACACAAAAAGAACATTAAACTCGCCCCTGTTCTTTTTTCCTCTGCCGCCAAGGCTCAGAGGAAGTGTGAATCGCTGTTTGCTGATGATCTCTCTGGAAGGGCTCCTTGCTGGTCCAGGCACTTTCCCTGGCCTGCTATGAGTTGTTAGTCAGATGTGACTCAATTTTCTGAGCCCACTCAGGCTGATACCCCGCGAAGAACTCCTGGAAATGACCATGACTCAGGCTCGGTTGAGTCCATCCCAGTGAGGCCATCCAAGTGGGATGAATTTATTCGCAATATTTTTAGTGCTGTGACTTTCTTTAGGCCTAAGGAAAGACTTGTACCCTGTAACAGTTCCCATGTCTTGCCAGAAAGGTTTCTTCAGGCTTTCATACAGCTGTTCCTAGGGAGGTAGTAATGTTTTATTTGTATCACTAGGTCATTCCTTATGCCTCAATTCGAGATGTTATAGGATGGATTTATGTAGAAATCCTGTGTTTTTAAAACACATGTGTTTGAGCTCGGCATACAGGCTGCCTAAACAGATTTTGTTGTGTCAATTATTTGAAGTATTGAATGAACTATGGTAGAAAACCACCAGTACACGCAGTGAAAAACACCATGGTGCTTACAGGAGCTCGTTCCACGTCCCAGAGAGTGCACTGTAGGCTGTGTTGACCAGACTATTTTTCTTTGCACACATTTTTTTCATACTTTTGTTGGAGTTTTGCCTTATAGTCCCATGGAGGAGAGGGACAGCCTTGTCCCTGAATGCTTGGAGCATTAGATCTATCCCTGCAGGAGCACCCTGAGTGTTTCTGCTTGTTCAGAGGAGAGGAAAAAGGTCTGTGAAGGTCTGTGCTATCTGTCAGCTTCTGTGTTTACACCCACCACGTCGCTGCCTTTTGTCTGGGAGGTTTATTTTTGTGCACATACGTGAATTTATAGATACACCTGTGTATTCCTTAGGGGAAACATGCTTGAATTCCCATCCTCTGTGAGAGCCAGCAGAGCACTGAGTCCTCCATGGTTAAACTGCTCATTCTCTGGGCCATTGGTTGTCCATCTTTTGTTTCTACATACTTGCCTAGTGGATTTTGGCTAATAGGAAAAAATACTTTGATTTATGCACTTGTATTTTTGGAATATTGTGGAGCCTGGCTCATTAGCCAAGACACTGAGCTGAACAAGGCTGAAATCTGTTCTGTGCCCTAAGGATCTCCTCGTTTTAGCAGTTCAAATTATGGTGTGGATTGATAGAGGTAAATACAGTGGGAAATAACTCAGTTTGCTGATATGGAAGGAGACCAACACTGCAAAAAAATCTTCCAACTCCCAACATTCGACTTGAATAAATCCCACGGCTCTCAGGACCACTGATGTTATTTCTGAACATAGTCCTGCTGCAGCCAGCAAATTATGAGGTATGTGCTTTTAGCAGAGACATTTCAGAAAAAATTCCAGTGGGAAGAAGAAAATTCTAATCCAGGTCCAATCCTCCATCAGAGCTGTCCCACACAAAACCATTCCCCTGCAGTCCCACAGCTTTCCAATGATCAATGAGAGAGAATGGCTCAGAGCTAACACTGATAACAGGAGGCTGGGCTGATGAAACAGAGCTCCAAGGCATTTACTGTTAGCACCTGCAAAGTAACAAACCCAGGTGTGTATTGAGCAAAGTGGCAAATCCCCATTTTGTCAGATGTTGGAACATGTGAATATTGTTTTGCTCTATCATGGACACACCAGTCTTTGTCCCTGATTTGTGTATTAATTAGGAGATGAAGATGTTGGGAAGTGGAAAAGTAAAAAGGGCTGATTTCTCTGCTTGGCATAATAAAGGCAATATATTTCACAAGAAACTAGTCTACTTTTATTAGTGTATTTTAAAAAAAGAATACTAGGGGAAAGTTATTTATATAAGGACAAAGTTGGCCAATATCTGCAACACTGTTTTGTTTCTGCCTTCCCAGAATGAATGATTCATGTTATTTCTGGAAAACCTAGTGATTTACTGCCACTCACAAAACCTTGTACATAGGTAAGAGTAACACAGCAGGTTTATTCACACTGAGGACAGGAGGTGACAGCTCAAATGGACACAGGAAATCTAGAGAAAAGCATAATAATGATAATGCAGTGTCTCTTTGCAAAGCCTCATCTGATCCTCACTGCCCAAAGTGCAGATGAACAATACAAGAGAGAAAAACCTCAGGTCTGTTTTTGTGATTTTACCAAGAGCAGAGGTTTCATGCGGTTCTGGCTCAGAGAAAGCATCTGGAAGAGCACCAACAACAGAAAATGCTGTTGGAGGGTATTTTATTTATACTTAAATCCTGTTTTGTTCTTATATTCAAGTGTGTATCATGGGAACAGTGTACTATCTTTGGACAAAAAGATTTCTTTTACCAAAAATACTCCTCCCAAACACTTCTTAGAACTTCCTGACGTCATCGTTATCTTTAAAGGAAACACAAAGCTCCCAGTCAAGCGTTCCTTGCCCAGATGACTCAGAGAAGAGTTGGTTTCACTTTTGTTCCGTGCTTGGTGCTCATAAAGCAGAGAACTGGATGTGACTTCCTCCGTGGAGCTCTAATTGTGGTTTCATTGCTGACTTGCTCTCTGCTTATTTCAGAGTTGGGATTCCCCCTCCCACACACAGAACAGTTGTTACCTGTGCAGGTGCTACAGGTGCTGTGCTGGGAGAGAAGAGGAGGTGACCAGAAGGGACTTTGGGAATGTTACAAAAATTAAAACAACCCCGAGTGACTCTGCTGCCTCCCTGACTTCAGAATTGGGCGCCTGTACTTCAAAGAATAGAATCCACCTTGTGTTTGTGATGTCCAGGGCTACAAGAAATGAAATTTTCAAGTTATATATCCAGGATTAGACTTTAAATATCATTTGTAAAACACTTTAAATGTCAATCATTCCCTAGGTGTCAAACCAGATTGTGACACTCTCCTGTAATTTAAGAGAGGGAAAAGCTCAGTTAAAATATGAGCACAGCCTAAATTTCAGTGCTTTTGGATTTTGCTGTGCTTAGTCATGCAATCTAATGTTCTGAGAAAGCTTTTGTGGTTTTATTATTTTATAAATTCACTCTATGTACAAAGATATTGTGCATATTAATCTCCTATGCTAAAAAAATAAGAAAATAATCTGAAGATAATTCTCAAACAATGAATATAGAAGAATATTGAGATTTTTAGCAACCTGTGGATTAGGCTATTTGAAAATTGTCTGGGATTAGGGGTTGTTTTTTTGAAGGCTAAGTTGATTTTTGCTTCCATAAAATGTAAAACTGCTACTGGAGGCAGAAGCCAATTTCTTCTTTTCTTTGGCTGCACCTGGTAAATGCTGCAGATGGATATATCTGCAGCTATGAATTTCAGATAAAACTGCTCAAATATAATCAGCTTAAGAAGAACTATTTTCTGAAGTAAAATTTATATAATTGATGCAGTTTTAATGAGTTAAAATATGATCAGTTATCCTTTGTTTATAACTTTAAGCTTTGCTTAGGCAATATTTAAACTATCTAATTTAGGATTTAGTTAAGGCTGTGATTGTGTTTGGGTTGCCTTTTTTTTTTGGTGTTGTGTGCTGCTTTTTCTCTCCTTATTTTTTTTCTCACAACCAAAAGCACAGCCCTCAAGCCTGAGCTGTTGTACTTCCTCTCTTGTATTTGAAAGCTTCAGGTCAGTGTAATTTTCTGATATCCCTTTGCCTTCCTCCTCCTCTCATGTTTTGATCCTTCTCAGAATGTGGAATAGCCATAATAGCCATAAGAAGGTGGAATAGCCATAAGATTGGTTTTCTTTCATGTGAAACGTCCTGCACCTTCCTGGAGCTCACTGTGAGGCAGGAGATGGAGCTGACAAATTATTTTTGTTGTGGTGACAACAATCTTTATTTAATCTGCTGGTGTTTAAACACTGGTAAAGGCACAGTCCCGGTAATATTCCCTGACAGTTTGGGAATTGTGCATGGGGAATCTTCCTGGGGACACAGCTGCAAGGACATCTTCCCATGCCTGCACACTGAGGAGATGCTGGCAGCTGTTTTCTTTTCTTCACATGTCCTCTGCTCTGAGCACATCAGCTGGGTGTTGGTTCAACCTTCAGGCCTGCACATGTACATGGCCAGCTGGATTTCGTGTGAAATATCCATGACAGGGAAGCCAAGGTTGCCAGAGTAGAGCTAGACTAGTTTTTGTTCTTTCCTGCCTCCATACTTTTGTTTTTCTGTGGTATTTTTAAGCATTGCAAGCGTTTCCAGCTGTTTTCAGGTCCTGACAAAGCAGCACAGCTCAAGTCCAGCTGTGCTGTCCCATCCAGTGCTTCCCTCCTTCGTGGGAGCCAGGTGTCCTGGTTTAGGACAAATCTGGGAGGAAGAAGCCAGAGCAGGCACTACAGAGCTCATCAGTGATGCAGGCAGGTAGGGCTGTGGGAAAACTCTCCCAGGAATATTTTTGGATGTGAAAGGATTGTAGCCGAACTTGAAATATTTTGTGAAATTATGCCAGTGGTGCAGAAAATCAGTTATAGAGGAAAAATCCTATGCTCATCCCATCTTGATGTGTTCTGCTGACACATCTATTTTCAGGATGAAGTATTCCTCTTTCAAGAACAAGTCTTTGAAAGTACTTCTTTCTGTCACCTGCAAACCTCAGTCCACAAAGGGTCAAGAGAAGTCCCTCAGGGAACCATGTCTCCCATTTCCAATTTCATATTGCATATGAAACCATTTCATATTTAATATCTCAAACTCCTGGGTGGAATTCCCAGCCTTTTCCCACCTCTGGTCTCAAACCTGGAGGTGTGAACACCCTAGGATGTGAACTCCAGGTACTACAAGACAAATGTAGGTGACAAGGGTGGAGTCTCATCTGCAAGGACACTTGCTAGATCAACAAGTTTGAGCACTAATAAAACCTAGGTACTTTTAAGCTTTAGTATCTTTTTGCAACAGGGTTTTGTGTATAAGGTAAAATGTTAGTGATGGGTTTTTTTGGGTTGGCAGGGGTGGAACAGTCTCTTGAATCTGGGTTCACTAGGAAGAAGACAGTGCAGCTGCATTTGGGTTTTTTTTTGCATGGGTGAGAGTATTAATAAAATCTCCATCCTTTACCTGGCTGTTACTTTGGGGAAATTATAAGCTCTTGGTTCATTTTTGGAACTAGTAATCCTCTTTCAGATGCATTAGTTCTGAGCAAAAGCCTTAGAAGTTACTGGCAGCTAAATCACACCAGTAAGACTAAAACTGGAATGAATTTTAGTCCTACACTAGTTAAAAGTCATAGTTCTTTTTTTCTTTTATCTCATCCATTATTTAGATTAGGTTTTGCATAAATTAAAGCCATATTGAAGAGCTTTTCTATGTATTTTACATCAAGGCTGAAGATGTAAAACACATCTATTCAAAAAGGAAAGGGAACACGAAAGAAAAAGTATCTTGAATGCTTCTGTTATTAGCGAGTCTCCAGGCAACTCCTGGCTGAGGGCAAAGCTAAATTAAATGATTGTAGTAGCAGACTGATACATGTATATATTTGCACACACACAGTCTCCTCAGGAGCTATTTTTAACACATGTGCATCTACCACATCTTACATCTGACAGCTTTATTTGAATCCAGGCTATTCATTGGGAATAAGCAGCTAATTAATTTATCACATGAATATCAAATATGCAATTAGTCCCAGAGCACTCAGTATTCCAGCCATTACCACCGAGGTAGTCTCCACACTGCCAACAATGACTGAGGAATGAGCCCCATTCAGTGCCTGACCTGCTGTAGAAAGACATAAATGGATTTGCCATATGCTGCTTGATATTGTACTTATAATTCTTCCTTTCTTGTGTTCATGTGCGTGTGCAGTCAGCTAATGGGTTCTCTTCAATCACAGCAGTGTGAAGGAAGCAAAAGAGTGTTTAGGAGATTAGAGGATGCTGTAGACACAAAGCCCTGAGATGGATATTTCTAAAGAAACACACGTGGATTTATTTCTCTCAGTAAGGCGAGAGGTAGCAGCCAAAACTGCAGGCAGCAAGATCAAAGTTAGATGTTGGGTGGAAAGCTTTGAAAGGGTAAGGAAGGTTATGCATGGTAAAACAGATGACAAGGGGAGATGGCATTGTCACTGTCACTTGCTGGGCAGTGAGGTGACCAGCACCTGGAGATCAGCTTGGGCACAGCTGTCCTGGAGGGGAATGGAGGGAGATTCCAACTCTCAGGCTCCTCTTGACCACACTGGGACTGTGTGTCTGCTTCTTCAAAAGCCTCATCACACTTGGCAGCTGCACTGCCTTCCTCAACAGCAGGCTCAGTGATCAGACAAGCTCCTAAGCTGATCAGATGAAGCTGAAGCACGTTTATTTACTGTAAAGTCAACATCATTACTGCTGCCCTTGAGATATTTTGTAATTAAGTACAATTTCCCATGCTGACAAACCTAGTGCCATTTATAGAAATGCTAATTCCTGTTATTTCATGGCTAGCTCCGAAGGTTTAACCTTGGAGAAGATTTCTGGGTTTTGAACAGTCCTAAAGATTAGTAAATGTTACTGTGATTGTAGAAAAGCCTTGCAAGATCATGTCCAGCTCCATTCTTTGTAGCTCTTTGGCAGTATTTTACAGCACAGCAATTAGAAGTTGTTTCTGTCAGAGTGGAGCATTAGAAGACATTGTTATACAGCACTGGAGCACTTGGTCATAAATCTTGCAATTTGTGATAGAATCTAAACTAATAAAGCATTAAAAACAAGGCAAAGAAAAGTCAGTACATTTTTAAACTCTTTATCTTTGTCTGAGGACATGGTTTTATAGGGGTGATGTGAGGTTTAATGGGGAGTGGGGATATATCAGTGCTTTTTATTAAGTTGTATTTAATTTCTTAATTTTGTTTAGTGTCTCTGTGGCTTTTGATGGATATTTTATAAGCTGCTAAACTAATAGCTCATAAATAAAGCACAACATCCATTCTCTGGGTTCCAAAATATAGGCCATTGTGTTCCCAGCATCAGGCTGCTAGTTTAAATGTTAGTATGGAAATCAGTCCTTCAGATTAATCACCAAATACAGCATAGGATGAAACAGTGGGGTTTGGCTGAATCTAAGTCTGGGATGGTTGTGTGGGGGAAGGAGTTTGTTAATAGTCAATATGAAATTCCTGAGCACTCCAGTGTTTTTATAAAAAGGGCCATACTGTAGTGTCCTGAAACAATGTTGTGCATTTACACATAGTGGACATATCAGGCAGCCTCAATGGGAGTTTAACAGTGACTTTTTTGTAGCTGTAATAACAGGATTGAAAGCCAGCTCTAATCTCTTAGGGTGTTAGTTGTAAACAAATGCTATTCTGTATAAAAATGCCTTTCCCTGTATACTTTTTTCCCCTAAAGATTGAAGGAAACACTTTATAAAAACAATTCTCTTCAAGCGCTTAAGGGACGCTAATTGCTTTTAATTTCAGTGTGCGATGGTCCTTATCCAAGGGAAGTATGCTGCATGGGCTATAAACCATTTTTATATCATATAGGGTTTAACAGAGCATGCCTGGAGTTAGCTGAGCTGCCTCCCTGGTTCTGTGCTCTCTCTCTATTATCCTTCACCATGATTAACCACACAGTGTTTCACTGCCTGATCGTGAAGGGCATCCAGTAAAGATCACCGAGCTCTTCTCTGCTGCCTAAGTCAAGATGTGTTTCTCTGTTTGCTCAACCACCTTTAGAGCAGAGCACTGCTGTGTCAGAGGATGGTCACAGCCGCAGTAAAACTGACTGTCTTCTATTCTTTTCATGTCCTGTTGCTGTTCCCATAGCAAAAAATCAGTGTTGTGCTCAGCAGCCAGGGCCTGTGCTTCTGGAACTTGCTTTTTAAGTGCCTTATGAAGCTGATGTAAAAGTCTTTCCTGCCCTCAGCAGCAGCAGAGGCAAATATCCTCTCTGGAAAAAGATGACAGTGATTGTTTCCCCACCATCTCTTTGATCTTAGTTTGTGTGCAGCACTGGATTGACAGTGCTGTACATCCACCTTCCACAGAGCAGTGCTTGGGATTGTGCTGCCTTTGCTCAGAGCAATCTCATGCAATTCAAGGTCAATCCAGTCACCTCAACCCTTTGCAGAAGGCCAGTCCATTTTCACATGTTCACATTCTTGCTCCCTCTGTTCCCAATCCTGCTGCTGCCTCGTGGGCAGCCCAAAGGTGCACCTCAGGATGGTCATCTCCGTGGGAAATGAGCATAGCCACAGTTAGGTGAATAACTGGGAGCAAGTTTATTTAGGCTTGAAATAAAACTCCAGCCCTCTTCTGTGCTGACATTGGAGCAGCCACTCATGGTGCCTGCACTGCTAGAAAGCTGCTGCTGACAGCTTTTCAACACTCACCCATAGCATCCTTTCCATCTTCAGGCTGCTCCTCCTTTTCTGTTTGGAAATTTCTTGAGATACCATAGATACTGCCAGCAATCAATAATTACATTCTTGAGACACTTGCTAGGCACCTGAGGGAGTGTTGAAGTGCATGCTCCTTGGAGATGTTTTAAATCTGCTTGCAGGGAGTTTTGGAAACCAGCACAGGGTTTAACTGTGAAGCTGTAGGTGATGGTTTCTCACTCCTGCCCATCCAAATGGGCAAATGGTCCTCTCATCCTCAGGCAAACCTGCTTCTGGTGAAGCATCTCTCTGAAGCATCTGATTCCTTCTGTGGACCTGATGTCTGACCAATCAGAAATCCATGTGGATCATTTCACAGCTTCCAGGACTAGCTCTGGTCCTGACCAGAAATCAGCAGACTGAAGTACATATATATATTTAGCAGTTTTATGTAGGAAAATGGATTGTTGAGGTCTTTTTACAAATAGATGGAAAGTGTAAAGTGATTGTGCATTTATCTTAAACTGCATGAAATTCTTAACTTCACTGAGCCATGACCCCATCCTGAAAACACAACTTTTTTTCTTCCAGTCTGATTTAAGTAGTTTAAATGTCCTTTATCATCTTCTGTTACATATATGATTACTATCATGAAAATGCATTATCTACTCTGATAATATTGATAAAAAAATGTATATGGGTCTGAGGAAGGGTAACCAGTTCTACTTACGGCCAAGGAAGGATATTTGAATTCTATTTTGCTTTACAATGTCTATGATTAAATGATTGCCGTTTGAAAAAAAAATTTACATTCCATCAGTAGAATGACTTTTAAAAAATCAAACCTCTCCAAAATATGTACTAGAATTGACCCTCTGCTATTACTTTCAGTGAACTCCAATCTCATTCATAACCTCAGCACAGATTATTCTGTTAAAATTTGCAGAGACCCAAAGTATTTTTCTCACAGTAATATGTTCTAGTTGCTCTTCAGCCTGAATAGGATCTGAAGCAGTGACCAGGAGATGAAAGTCTCTGCCATTTTCAATCCCCAGAGCTATCTCACAATTTTCTACATTTACTTTTCAGAAATTAATTTTTAAAAAAGCAATTGTTTCTGCAAACAGCCCTTTGAATTCCATCCCGGTGGCTCTTTAGAGCATTACTGCAAATTATTCAATTTATATGCATAGTCAAACCTACATTAATATCACCATATTCTACTAAGGCAGGAAGAGAGAAAAAAAGCCCCAACCCAACATAACCAACACTCAGGAAAAAAAAAGACAAGAAAACAAGGGCAGAAAGCTGACCACTATTCCAGGAAAATATTTTTCACTAGGCTGAAAAAAATCCCCCTTCATCAAGGTGATCTTTTTTAGAAAGTCAATGTAAGGAAACATTCAAATGACTGCAGTAAAACTCAAAAGCTACACTGTATTATGAGCACTAATTAATGCAAATATTAATGTTTTTGGCTTCAGATGAGATGATCCAGCATTCTTAAAAATTAATAGAAATTATTACAGAGACTTACTGTATATCTGAGCATGTTCCAACTTAGCAGCTCATCATTATGCACAGAATAATTGTCTGCTCATTTGCATCCTGTGAATTTTAAGGCCTTTTAACTGCACGTGTTACTTTCTCATACAAGTTACTGTGCAGTCCAAGCCTGTGATGGGAAAGATGGAGTAATAAGGAATGGTTAGCCCTGGAAAGAGTGTGAGGAGTGGCACTATTCCTCCAGTTTGGTGGGTTCAGTATCCACACGTTGCTGGGAGAAACAGGTGAGAAGGTGATGGTAAGGTTGAGTCCCAAGCCTGCAAGACCTCAAGACAAACATTCAAAACACAGGGCACACTTATCAGTGCCAACAGATGTGCAAGGATTAATGGCATCTTTTTCCAAATGGAATCAATTAGAGAAACAAATGAGTTTTCTCCAGCCCTGTGCCAAATTCACTGTATGGACAAACTCCTCTCACTTAAGTGGAGAACAAGGGGAAGATGAATGCTTCTGGCTTTTGAGCTTGCTGAGACCTGTGAAGGGACAGAACAAAAAAAAAAAATCACAGAACGGGAAAATTGGAGGAGGAGAAAATCGTGGAATCATAGACTATGCTGAGCTGGAAGGAACCTACAGGGATTGTCAAGTCCAAGTCCCTGAACTGCAGATCCCGAAGAGTCAGAGCAGTCAATGTCTCCTGAATTCTGGCAGCTTTGGGGCAGTGACTACTGCCCTGGGGAGATCCTCAGCCATGCCCACAGAGGAGTAATTTTAGCAAGGTGCTCCCTTGACAGCTTTCCTGTTTGCAGTGTGTTGAGAAACACAGGCTTGTCCTCGGGAATGGGAAGGCAGGAATGGATCTGCTCCTCTCAGCTGTAAAGGAAAGGCAGAAATGAAGGTTTCTGTGCTATCTGTGCTCCTGCCTGTGCTGTCTCTGCTCCTGGACAGTGACTAAGAAAGGCCAGCAATGCAGACTTTTGGAGGTGCAAGAGCTGCTGAATATTTGCATCTCCTCAGAAAGGCTTGAGCCACTTCTGTGCAGGTTTTGTGCCTGTCCCATGGTCTGTGGAAGCCCAGCAGAAGGAGCAGGGATATCTGCCTCATGCTTACCCATGAAAGGGAGTCAGCTGTAAATTGCTGTCCCTACACCCTGCCCTGCCTTACAGCTAGGCTCTTTCCCAGGAGGCACTTTTGAATTGCTTTTTGCTGGCTTTCTGATTTGGTTTTCTTAGAGAAGCTATTAATTACAAGTTGGTAAGGTCTCAAATGAGGTCTAGACCAGCTGCTCTGAAGACACAGATAAGCTGCTGGCTGATGATGGCTCTTGGCTGCTCCTGACCTGGCTTGCATTTGGGCAGTTGCTTTGTTCTGTAATGAGCAATCCCACAAGCTATCCAGCCTCCAAAAACAAGCTTTTTAAAAATTACAGTGTACTTCTAAGACTTAGCTCACACTTTTTATGGAGTTGATTGCCCTCAAGTTCACCTTGGGCCTAATTGGCTTACTGGCTTAATTAACAAAGTGCTTATTAATGTCTAGTGGCAATTAATTTTCAAGGGATTATTTTCTATTAAGATCATGAGTACAGTATTAACACTGTACAACTGTGATTCTGGAGAACCAACAAGTATGGGATTGTGGGAGGTTTTCTTTTATGTATTCAGCAACATTTATTTATTTGGTCATATTATGCTGATTTGCCCTGCAGTTATAATAATTAGCATCTGTATAAGACCAAGAGCTGCATACTGAGATTAGGGTTTGTTTGGAAAGATGGAATTATAGTTTTTACTGGACTTCAATAAAATATGATGAGCTGATGAGCAAATAAATTAATTTTATCAGAGAACGTGGTATTGGAAAAGTGATGAGCCTGCATTTTGCAAATTCAAGGACTCTATTTGATGTTTTAATATTTATAGGTACATGAAAGTTGGAATATAGGCACCAGAGCCTGAGACCTAGCTATAATCTACAGGCTCATTTTGTAACATATTAAATTAATGTGTGTTTTAATGGCACAGTCTTACTGCCATGTGAATCTGGGAAAGGCCAAGGATCTCTCCTGCCCAGCATCAGTAGTAGCTACTTAGAGAAAAAAATGTAAACCTGGAGCATATAAAGACAAACCACCCTGGACACAAATTCCTTGCTTTTAGCTGTCTCTGGCTTTTAGGACTTCTGGAGAAGTGGAGCCTTTGATGGTTATTAGTCATTGACAGGCTTTTCTTTTGTGAGTCTGTCTCTTTGGAACCTCTTTCCACTCTTTTGTGTATCTGCATGTCCTGTGGCAGTGATCTCCCCAACCTGTGTATAGCTCAAAAATTCACTGCTTTTCCTTTCTTAAAAAGCATGTTTGTGCTATTTTTTTAAGTGCTCCCTACTTCTTGGATTCTAAGAAACAGTGTGTGATTAATCATCCCTAATCATCTCATACCTGAGACTGCACAGACCTCTCTGCCAGCACCTCACAGGCCAATTTTTTTCCTTTGTACTTGAAGAATCCCTGTTGGCTCATCCTCACACTTTGCATACTTCTCCTCATCCTTGTTGCTTTCATTTTTGCAGAAAATGATATATGATAAAGGTGTGTAAAACTGAGGAGATGCAGATGCAAGTTGACTTTAGAGAATCTCTAAATCACACCTTGCCAGAAGGTGAGAAGAAATGTGCTAGTCCTTCTTTTAGCCTGTTTTTCACATTACCAAATACTGATCACTTGCAGACAGAACATTCAGATGGGTTGTGAGATTGTGGATTGCTTTTAATGTACCAATTTCATATTTTTCTCTTTCTTCATCCAGGGGTTCTCTAGATTGCTTTTCACATTCCTTATTCCTGGTATGCTTGGAAATGTTTATATCAGCTTTTATACCTTTATTCAATGGTTCTTTAAGATTCTTTCCCCCCCAGCCTTATTATCATTGTGTATGACTTTCCTGTTTTCTTGTTTGTGTGAGACTTGTGTTTTCAAGTGTAATGTTTTACCACTGATACCTTCTTTATTCTGCATTTTACTGTGACAGCTTTTATTGGGGGGGAGGTGGAAGGGAGGTGTTTTAATGTTTGGGTTTTTTCCTAGTGCATATTTGGGGTTTGCCAGAAGGCTTTGAAAAATCTGACACTCAGTAAAGAGCAGGTCCTTCACCCCTGTTTTGCAAGAGTGAAACCCTTCAAATCTTTTTCTCATGCACTGTATGTGTGGCATTTTGGGAACAGAAATTAGAAGGTGAGAAGTCACCTCTCTTCAGAGTCACCACCACATCTGAGCTGTGTAAAACCCACTCATGCTCTGCAGAGCTGGTGGGAGGCTGACACCCTGCTCAGGCTCTGTGTTGTCTTTCTGCCACCAGGAGAGTTTCACCTGGGGTAGCTCCTTTAAAAAATTCTGTGGGCAAGTCACAGGGTGTTCCTGTAGCTGCGTCTGTCTCCTCATGGCATCTGTACCTGCAGCAAATAAAACCGAGGAACCATTCTTTATTCTGTGTTCTGGTATTGAGACATCCCCCAAGATAATAACAATCACATCAGCAATTCTATGTCAGTGGTAAAAAGTGGCACCTCTAACTTAACATGAAATATGTTCATTATCTCTCTAGAGCAGGCATTCACATTTAGTTTTGTTTTACAGTTTTATGTAATAAGACCTTTGTTTTTTCTCCTTCCCCCTATAACATGCTACAAAATAAGCAAAAGCAATCAACCAAGTGTGAATGCAATAAAAAGCTCCGTTCAGATTTATTATGCAAACATGAAAGGGAAAGTTTAATATACAGTATAGTGAAATAAGGCAAATGTAACTGTGTGTAAATTTTATAACTCGACTGGTACTATGAGGTATACCCTGACAACAAGTCACTGAATTTTACATATCATCCAATTAATAACTTCTATTGCTGTGATGCCTGATATCCCAATTGGTCTCAGGCATTTAACTTGCTGTTCCATGAAGTCAGGCTCATGGATCTAGTCAGTGTTAGGAGAGGGAGCAGGGGTTTGTCATTCTCCTCATGTGGATTACAATCAGAGGTAGGGCATGTTAATTTAATGCTAATTTGTCCTTGTTGCCTCTGCACACAGCTGAAAACCACAGCTCCCATGAGCATCTGGGAGAAGCACAGACATGCACAGAAAAGAAACTCATGTTCCAGTAGTCCTGGTGGAAAAACATCTTGCTGCTGGGTGAATCCTTTTAAATGTTGTTGGGATTTATTTTACTGAGCAGAATAAACACAAAAAAAGGGACATCTGTTCCTGTGACACGCCTTCATTTTAAGGTTGCATAAGCAATACTCACCACTTAGTTCCTAGGAAATGAAATCCATGAGGTGTAATATCAGTACCTTGGCTTCCTTCTATTCAAGTGCCTGCATCCAGAAATGATGGCAAAGGGTGAGGACAAAATGTCACTTTTAGTGCTGAATTAAGGTCTCTGGGACACAGACTCCCCCTTATTTCTACCACAGAGGGCCTCAGCAGGAAAAAACTCTGGCTTCTGTTCCAGCAGAAATAAATCAGGGTAACCATATGCTGAGTGCCAGCAGCACTGACACGAGCATTTTGTATCTGTATGTCTGGTGAGGGCTGAGGCTCCTTTTGCTTGCCTGCAGACAGAGCAGCACATGTGTGCAGAGCCCTGAAAGGCACGGGGACGTGGCTGCTGTCCCTGGCTGGGGCTGTGACACGTGTGACAGCTGAAAAAGCCTTTTGTCCTCCTGTCGTGCAGCAGCGAGGCTTGGCAGCGTGCTGGAGGCTGCAGAGGAAGAAGCTAATTACTCCATTCCATCCTCTTTTGTGCAGTGTTTTCCCTTCTCTTTCTCACAGGGCTGTCCTTTTGCCTTGCTCCTCTCAGCAGAGGCCGGTGAGCCAAGGTGGCAGTGGGAGCTGACACACCACCAGCTGTGCCAGGGGTCACTCACCCTCCCCAGCCTCTGCACGTGCAGGGCCTGGACCCTTCCTGTGACTTTATCCCCAGGGATCTGAACTCAATGGTTCCAAATATTCGGTTGCCTTGCGTGTAAACGTGGCCTCTGTGAAATGCTTGGAATGCCCCTAATTTTTGTGTGGTGCATTGAAGGACAAGTCAGGCACAGGGATGCAGCACTCTCAGCTGATGCTCTTGGTGCCCTCTCTGAAATGCAGGCGTCTCCTGGGCTGGAAACAATGACACAATTTTGGCTGGTCCCTGATGGGGTTGTTCTGAAGCAGAATAAGCAAACTTTGATTTTGGGCATAACTGCCTTGGTAGAGTACAGGCAAAGAGGATGACTAATGTGGATGACATGTGCTGTGCTAACTGGGACCAAATCTGCCTAATAGGGTTCAAATCTGTGACCATCCCACCAGGAGCTGCAGAAGATGTTCTGTAGATAGCTGTGTCCTTTGGGCCTGGTCTGCTACTTTACAGAACAGACAGAACCATGGCTGCAATTCATCTTATTGCCCTTGGCTTGAAGAGCAAGTCGTACATGAGCAGGATTTTCCAGAAGCAAAGCCACAGAAGAGCTTTTCCTTCACAGAACAAAATTCTTCTGGGTTAGAGTCGGGGAGGACTTTGCTGGTTCCCTGGGCATGATTGGTTTTTTTAAATGAATGAGAGGTCTTTAAAATAGACATGGAGGGACTGGAGAGAGTATAAACCCAAATCCTGTGTTTGATGTACGAGGTTCTACAAACTTCATGGGATTTGAAGAAATTAATTCTGTACCTCAAACAATCTCTGGATTTAGTTTTGGTTTCCCTGTGGTGATAAATATTGAAAAACTTTAGTAGCTTTTATGGAAATTTCTTTGGCTGCCATCTTGGTATGGAGAATTCATCACAAAGGGCTGGTTTGTGGTTCACCCCTTCATCCTTTTGAATTGTCCAGTTAATAGTACCAGCAGCAGCTGTTTTCCCAGGTATTTCTGTAAGTCTACCAGCTAGAACCAGAGAATTCAGGGAAACGTTTCAGCATCAGGAGTGGTTTTGGTTGGTTTGTTTGCAGGCTTTTTTGTTGGTTTGGTTGTGTTTTGTTTTTTCTTTTCTTAAAAAGCTGGTTTTGATCTTTTTGAAAAAGTTGTCTTTCTTTTCCCACCTGAATTAAGTCTCTAGCTTGTTTTTTTTTTATTTTAATTTACATGATTGCTTTCACTTATCCCAAAGAAATTTAACCACTCTGGCAGAGGCAGCCAACTATTTTGACTGGCAGAATAGACATAGTACCCAAAGCAGCACTTCTTGCTGCATGAGGACAGAAAATACTTGACAAATGTCAAAACACTGTACTTTACAGTATTCAGGAGAGAAAGCAGTTGTTCTTTTTTTCTACAGAGCAGGAGCTGAAATTAATGGTTATATGAATATGTCCTCTTAAGACTAATGGATTTTTGTCTCAGCATCACTGAATTTCAGCCAGTAGCTGAGGGTCTTTAGACTTCACTTGTAGATTTTGGTCTTTACTGGAGCTGAGCTTGTGGTTTTTAGGTATCAGAGCTTTAATCTTGCAGGTGTTGTGGCATTACTTGCATGGAGCATTACAAACATGTATCTGAAGCTGTGCAGCTGGTGAGCAGATCTTGATATGAAACCCAGATCTTTTGTGTGAACCTTGTTTTCTGCACAATTCATTTTGTTCTTTATACAAGCTTAGAAGGGTGTTGATTCAGGCAGGGCTTGTGGCCTCCAAGTACTGGAGCCAGACTTGGAAAAGAGGTGGTTTTTACAAGGCTGATGCATCCCTTTGGTCTGTTCCCACTGTCTTGTTTGTTTGGATGGGACATGACCCTCAAAGTTATGTCTCTCCCTTCCCAGCTGTTAAGGGGTGAGAAATACGTGTGAGAAAATGGGAATATGCTCTGAAATGTTCTTTCCTCCTCACCACCACACCCTACCACATCCCATTTCCTTCTTCTGGGCAGATCGACCTGGCAGGTTTTCAGCAGTCACTGCCAGCTTTGTTAAAGATGCTGCAAGACGCCAAGAATATAATTCTAAAAACGTCTTTGCTGGCCAGGGCTGTCACTGCTGCCAGTGCTGGGGTTCCTCTCTCCTGCTGATAACAGCTCCTGGCTGATGAAGTGTTGACTTAGGAGCTGTCACAGTATCAGCAGTTTGGCTCTAGTGGGAAGGGTGGCTCTGGCCATCAGGATAGGAGAGGATGGATCAGACAGGGGCTTGTACAGCAAAAAAGTCAGCCCTGGGCAGTGGGCAGCAATAGATCAAAAGGAAGAGAAGTGCAAGGGTAAAGAGAGGTAGAGGTGAAAGTCTCCAGAGCACCCCAGATCGTTTTGCATGCCCCCAGAGGAGCAGAGCTTCTAACACAAATAAAACTGGACATGTTACCAAAGTGAGCTGCCAACTTTTCTGGTATCTTAGGAAAGTGCTTCCTCAGTGCACACCAAGGGCTGTGCTCAGACTTGCAGTGTTCTGTGCTCAGCCTCCAAATGCTGAATATTTTATTCGGGATTCGATTTACTTCTTGAGGAAGCAGACTAGAAAAGCTCCCAGTGTGTTGCCTCTAGTTACTAATTTAAATTGAGATTAGAGCAGGAGCATATCCAGCACCATCAGTTGGCCTTAAAACTTTCTGCATCTGGCAGTGTCTCCTGGTGCTCTCTTTGAGCTGAGAAGAATGCCTGGGAGGTTTTCTACATCTGGCACAGGAGTGAGGGTAGAGGTAACATCTCTGAGGTTATGGGGAGCCATTTGCCTTTTTTCCCTCTTCACAGCAGTTATAAATCCATGGATACAGGAGGGGCTCTGTAGCACTCCAGGAAGCTGCACCAAGACAGGTTGAGGGAGGGGATCCTGCCCCTCTGCTCTCAGCTTTGCTGAATTAAAATCCATGCAGGGGAAGGCTTAAAGAAGCGTGTAAAGAAGCCCACACCAAAGTCTGAAAGACAAACTGCAGTACAGCATTGCTCCTCTCCTACTGCACAAAGAAGTACGTTATTGAAAAACTATGTTTTTATTAGAGAAAAAAAATCTGAGCAAAGTAAGGCCACAATGCAGTGAACCAAAACAGGGCTAAATAACTATGCAGAATCAGAAATAGGAAAGAAAAAGGTTGATTCTCAGAAATTACAAATTGCCACTGTGTAAAAGACATGAGGCTTTTAAAAGCTTAAAGAATCGGCAAGGTTACCTGGCCTGACAGTACAGGCATCTGGCACATGAATCCTAGAAAACCATCATGGCTTAGGAACCTCAGCCAAGTTGTTCTGAGTCTAACCAGAGGAATGCTCTGGCTCATTAACTCACAAGCCAGTGCATTAGCATGTACTTTATAGGTTTTAAGTGTTTATCAATTAAAGAAAGCTTGTGGATGAGCTTCTCAATACATGAGGGATTTTAGCTTTACTTTTTCTGCTCTGCTACTTGGATTTTCTTGAACTTGTCTTCTGTTCAGGGTTCCTGGTCTCCTATTGGCATCTGTGGTTTTCCATTGCAGATGTGAACATCAGCTCAGGCTCACTGACAGCTGCTTCATGAGCAGCACAATGTCCTCACTGAGAACCAACATTTCTGTCTCTGGATTCACATCCTCCACCACACAAACCCCATTGGGCAGCTGAGTTTTCCTTCCATTATTAGAAATGTAAAAGTCTAAAACTTATGTTTCTCTGCCCCCCTGATCATTTTACTCTGCCCCTTGTTCTTTATGTCCTTGGCACCTACTGAGAGGTCAGGGTTTATATCCAACCACTTGCAGAAGGTAAAAGA
Source organism: Acridotheres tristis (assembly GCA_037013685.1). NCBI lineage: Eukaryota > Metazoa > Chordata > Aves > Passeriformes > Sturnidae > Acridotheres > Acridotheres tristis. The sequence continues at coordinate 65,823,955 of CM072885.1, forward strand.
TTCCATAAAAGGCTTCTGACAATTCTTTTTTTACTTACTGTATTTGCTTCCTAAAACGATTGCTGTCTTTTTTCTTTATAAGTTGTTTTTTCTATTTATTCACTATGCACATCCCAATAGCATCTTGATTTCACAGTCCCTCTGTACCATGTAAGTAGTATGTAATTTGATGAGAGAACATTATCATCCATTTTCTGTTACTTTTAAGTAGCAGAATTTTTCTCTCAACATTTTGATGCTTTTTCTGTGTTTCAACTTAATTTTTGTTTTCCTCAGTATGTCCAACAGTATTAATTTAATTTTTTCTGTTCACAGCTTACCATACAAGTAGCTAGGGAATGTGTGATTCTAAATAAATTACACTATCATTTAAAAACATGTTTTCAAACTTTATGTTGTGATTTTGATGGGAAAACAGATAGTAAATCAAAGGGAAAGTACAGAGTGGTTCTAGAGTGGTTGGTAGTAAAATATTATTCACTTATTCTAGACCAATTATATTTTAGTTATTCATCCTCTTTTCCTTTAGAGACAATGGGACAATTTAGTGATTGATTAATCTGCATTTTCTTTTTTCTTTCTTTCTTTTTTCTCTTTTCCCCTTTATTTATAAAGGGAAGAATTAGGATTAGTATCAAGCCAGATTTTTTGCTATTGTCCATGAAGGGAAATCTGAATGGCTTCTTTTAGGATAGCTGGCCAGAGTTAGGACATGCTATGTGCTATAACATAGTTGCATCATTTTTCTTTTAGACACGTGAGATTTGCTGGCAGGACCTGGATCCTGCTGCAGGAATTCTAGTAGGAGGTAGATGAGTATTGACTTTGCTTAGAGCACTCAGTGTTTGACTTCACCCACCCTTACTCCTTCCTCTATGACCAAAAAACGGTGTTGCAGCTTTCCCTAATGTGCTCTGATCCCATTTCCAGCCTTCATGCCCAAAACTCTCTGATCCCCAGCTGAAGAAGTCAGTGCTCTCTTCAGCTCTGTCCCAATTGCTTCCTCTATTGCCACTCTTGTCAGCCAAGATTTTATTTTTTGTTCATCCTGGGGTGCCCACTTCTTCCAGCCTCCTTGCTGCACAAGTGGCACTACAGCACGGGAGGGATGATCCTGCAGCAATCCCAATGCCCCAGGGGGAAAATGGGCACAGGAGAGGGAGCCAGGGATACTCAGGGTACAGGGAAAACCCAGCTGCTGGCCTGGAAGTGCTGAACCTTCCCTGGGTGAAGCCTCGGTTCAGCCAGAATTCAGTCAGAACCAGCTAATGTTTTACAGGGGTAGCAAAGGACAAGTCTTGCCCACTTGAACCCAGCCTTTCAAATTTAATCTGCTCACTGCAGAGTATGAAGGCACTTGAATTTTGTGAAGAGCAGTTATGAGGGCTCTTTTAAAAGTGACAAACAGTTATGTCTTCATAAAGCTGTATCAAAAACTTGTCACTGCTCATGCTTTTAAAAAAATCATGTCCCGAAGCACTTTGGTGCTTTAGCACTTCAGGTGACTGGCAAGGGCTGGGAACACATGGCCTCACTGCTGGTCTTTGAGGTGCCTTTCACTCTGACTGCTTCTGTGTTAAAAATGCTAAAATATCTAGAATTCCAGCTAAGCTGCAGAATGGATGTTCCACTCCAAGAGTACCCAAAAAAAAAAAAAAAGTTTCAATTTTACCCCTGATTTCCATGGAAAACATCTGAGTCTTTCTCATTTTCTTCATTTTCTAGTCACATATCACACTGAATTTTGGCCATTCTTTGCCGTGGGCTTGTTCATATCCAAACCAGTTGGGCTGAGCATTATGTGCTGGGCTGGCAGAATGCTGTCAAGTGTTACCAGAGTGTGCTCCAGCAAAGGTTGCCAGGTCTTAGAAAAATATAAAAAGATCCTCATAACAGGCACGAAAAGGTTAAAAAAAGCAATGTCGCCATCTGCACCTAAAACAAAAATTTTCCAGTTGACTTCTCACTTTTCTGTTTTCCCCTGAAAAATCTGAGAAGCCCAGCTGATTTCTTTGATGCCATGAAAAGAGATTCTTGCTATATGAGTCTGCACTTGAATTACAGCCTCAAAATAAAAAAATGACAGCCTTATCAGCTTGCTTGATGTGGCATTCAAACTGAAAGCTACAGCTTCCTCTTCAAATGTTGGTAGTGAATTGTTGGAGGGGGAGAAATCTCTGCACTCATAGGGGGAGAAACTTGGGTCAGTCATGACAGAGCATCAGGAAACATTATGGGATCTGGAGGAAATCTGCTAAAAGCTGCACACTATCACTTTTTTAAATACTTAGCTACTCTTTAGTGGTGTGGTCTGGAGATCTTTAAATTCTGACTTAATTAGAAAAAAAAACAATCATAAATAAATGGTCTCAATGTGACCACATTTTTAGCAGAAAGGGTTGTTTTAGTTGTCATGAAACATTAATTCCCCTTTTGTGCATTTTTACATTAAAAGACTAATGAATTTGTACGCCAAAACAAAGTGCCCCTAATTATTCATGATCTATAATTCATTAGGCCCCAGAGGCAAAGGGGAGGTCATGTGACCTGCATGTGTCTCATTAACATGTGTGAAATGATAATGAAATTAGCAACGGATGGACAACGAATTGGAAACAAGTTTATTGGGACTGGAGGGAAAGAATTGCTGGAATTTTTTGCTGCCTAATGTTTTTTTTTGTTGTTGTTGAGCTTTTGCAGGATAACTGCAGCGAGTGTGGCAGCCTCCACGCTGTCCCCAAACAGGGATGCTGTGACAGGAAAGTGTCACATCTGTGTCTGTACTGCTCTGGAGCTGAGGAAATGGCCGTGGAGCAGGTGGATTGCTTTAATTATGCAGAAGTTGGGAATGGCCCGTGGGGCTTCTGGAGTGGGAATCTCTGAACATCCAAATCATCTCGAAAACATCCAGACTTGGAGCACATCCCATTTCTGGTCAACCTGCAGCAGAGTGCTGCATCAACCAGAAGCTGCAGGATCTTCCTGAAAACAACTTTTTGCAAATGTGCTTTTTCTGGTGATTATTCAATGCTTCAGCAGCTGGAATGTTGGCACAGAATGTACAGCACAAGCCTCTGTGGCTGGAGCTGAGTTAGGTTTGAGGTTATCTAGTGTGCTGATCAAGTTATTATTTGATGATAATGTGGCCACACTCATTCCACTCTCACTGCACTAATGTCTTCATCTTGAAACATGTCAAGCATGAATTTAGGACAGGAAACATAAGGGCTGGATAAGGCTGGGAGGCTTTCATATAGGGATAAAAAAAAGGGGTCAAACAGCTCAGGAAAAGCAAACCCTTACAAAATACTGAGTTCACATTTTAGTCCTGTTGCCACTGTGGAAAAGCAGAGGAAATGTTTGTATTGATCAGGGGAGACTTTGGAGTGTGTTTAAGGGGAATACCTTTTGTTATGGGCTCTTGCCCATCCAAAGCAGCCAAGGTGCCCAGTTTTGCACACTGGAATCCAGACTTTCTCCTTTGCTGTCCATCATCCCAGCAGCTGTCACTCCAGGGTGTAGGGTGAGCTTTCTGGGGATTTTCAATTGGCAGAGCCAGATAAGATCATAACAAGCCCTTGGGAGTGCCAGTCTCCTCTGGAATTAAATGCTACCCCTGAGTGCTGCCTTGTTTTCCTCACAGGGTTTTGAGTCCAGGGGAATTTGGATATAACAATTCTGTGTATGTGCTGTGTGTTCTGCTCCCTGCCTGGGGCTGGCTAACCTCCCTCAACAAAGCTATCTTCTGGAGGAGTGTAATTCAAATTATGATTCAAATTATGAACGTGAACAAGCTTTCTTAATGCACAAGAGGCAGATTGTGCATGTTTTTATTACAGTTAATTTTTCAGTTATGATAAAAGGAGGATCAATCATAGTTATAAAGGGACTATCATATTACTCTGGTGTAATCCTCCTTTTATAATAGCAGAGAAAATACATCTTGTGAAAACAGAGTTAGCATTTGCCCAGTATTTAAAATAGTTGATATATTTATGATATCACAAGTATTCTTCTCTGACTTTAAAACCACAGAGACACATTAGTCTGCTTGGATTCTTCTCCCAAAATATTCCATGGCCCTACATATCTTGGACTCTTTTCCGAAGTGGAGTGATTCTTCACATCACTTGAGAGGTTAGAAAATAAAATAAAGAAGTGGTTTTCAGCCATTATTCCTGCCTAGTGTTGTCACAGATGGGAAACAAATATTTTACACTCTTGCCTTCCCATTCTCTTTTGTTCTAAACATTTTTGAACGCTTATTCTTCCTGATGCAATTTATTTTTCTAGTTGTTTGTGATGGGATGTAGCTATCCATCACTTAGGGGCTGTGCTGAACAGTACAGGCTGATGGCTGGAGAGCTCAGCTCACAAACAAGGTTCTTTGATCTTTCTGCAAGGCAGAGGCTCTTTAGGAAAGCAGAACATGACTCTGCAGTCATAAAAAGAGGTTATGTTAAACTGGATGTTATCAATGGAGTAACATGAACAGTAATGTCATTAGGTGAGAGGGATATTTATCTTTTAATGAAACCAATTATCTAGTCAGTGAATTATCAGCTTTTTATGCATGTATTATCCATTCTTCAGGGTTTCTGTTTCATCTTAGACCTCTTTCATTTTCCTTTGAAGCTTCTAAATGTATATCCTTGGCATGCTTTGCATCTCAGGTGTGACCAGGATTTGCCTTTGGGAGCTGGGGAGCCAGGAAGATTGCTGGTATGCTGATAATGCAGATGTGGTGGTCTAGGAAGGCTGATTTTTTTTTTTTTCCTGACCACTTGAAATGCATTAACAGTGTAACTTTCTGCATTTTGCTTTACATTGAAAAGTGACTGTTAAGATACAACATTTTTAATGAATGGCCTTTTTTTTTTTTTTTTTTTTTTTTAATATTCTCTAGAGGTAATAGATTAACCTGGAAAAATACCCAGTTTCACTCCTTGCTCCAGCACAGGGCAGCAGGACCGAGCTATCAAGTGCTGTAGAGATCCTGAGAGCATTTATCACACTCAATACTTTCCTCTAGCAGACATGGTTTATTATTTATGGTTTATTATTTTGCACCATCCAATGAGCTTGTGCTTCTTGCAAACTTCCTGAAAACCAGCAGGTTTCACCTCTGATTTACTGACTCTCCAAGTCAGTTCCTTCCCTCTGGTGAAATTGTCTTTGAGCTGACTGAGATCCATCCAAGAGAGTTCCCTTCCTCAGGACAAGTGTCCCACTGTCTCATTCAGCTTACAGATGTCGTTTTCCACATGTGGAAGGGGCTGGGATGGGTTGATTTTGCAGTCCTTGTAGAAAACTCTGCTGCATTGGACCATGTTTATAGTCTCCAGTCACAACGTTCTCTCCACTTGAGCGAATGGTTTTGGAGGGGAACATCTGGTTTTTAGGGAGTTTGTGAATCCATGAGTCCATGGAAGTTTCTCAGTGTCTTGTAGCAACACACCTCAGACGTGTGGGCCCTCTTTTGTTTTATGTTACTTGGGATATTATCCCATCATTTGGATTGGGTATGCATCCAGTGAGGGCCCTTTGCTCAGATGTAGGGATTATTATCCAAGCAGGTCTAAATTCACTTTAGAGGAATAGAAATGCCTTCCTGACCTACCATCAAGTGCTAGGAAACCAAGGCTAGTGAAGCCTTTGTCACTGTTTTAATTTACTACAGGCAATTTACTACAGACTGGAGACCAGGTGGTAACTCTCTATAAACATGGATCTAACAGCTCCACATAAACTGTAGTTCATGTTGGAACTTGAGATCCAGCAGAGTCAATAAAGTGGATACTACAGAATTGAACCCTGCTGCCTCATATGGAGTTCTAGATACGCTTCCTACTCTGTTTTAGAGCTGTCAGCTTACAACTTATCCTTTCTTTTAGATTCAGCTGCTTTTCCAGTCAGTCCCTCCTGTGTTTCCAAGGAAGACAGCAGAAATTTGTGTCAGTTCTGTCTGCCTCCTGTCATTCTCCCACCACTCTTACTACACTTCCCACTTCTTTTGCCTTCTTGAGAGTAGTAAGTTCTCGGGGGAAAAAAAAAAGAATCAAAAAAAGGCATCACCAAAGAATAAAAGCCCTCACAAATCTAACTTATAAGCTCAGTTAAAAATACTCTGCCCTGATCTATGACTTTCCTTTGTTAGGATTGTACCTGCAGCATCTCCTGCTTTTTGGAAGTGTTGAGCACAGCATCCCCCAGTGCTGTCCCTGCATTTTCTATAGCACAACCTTTCCACGGAGCTGGCACTGGACATCACCCTCTCCTGGGGGTTTCCTGACCTCTCTGCCTCCAGGCAGGCTGGAGATTAGTTTCTTGTGTGATGGTTCCCATGTCACCTGTCCAAACTTTACTCCTATCAGTAATGGATTTTAATACCTTTAAACAGATCAGGAAGGTGGTTTTATACTGAGCTTCCTGATAATTCCTTTTCCAGCTGGTCAAGTCCTCACTTTGCCAGACAAGCCATAAAGCTGTGGGTGAAACATTTTTGAAGCTGTTATAAATAAACACCCGAGTTATGTTTTTAAATTATGTTGTTGTCTCAGTGGGCAATGATTTTATCACACTGAGCTCAAATTAGATTCAGTGAAAAATTCAGGAGTGCAGCTATAAATCACAGCTTCTTTTCAGGGGAGGGAATGTTGTCTTTGCACAAGAGTGCAGGTGCTTCAGCAAAGGGGATAATTTTACCCACAGAATTTTTTTGGAGCTGCTGCTTCCTTGAAGGCAGAGGCTGGAAACAAAGGTGTGAGACCACGAGCTCCTGTGATCATCCTCATCCTTAAGGCAGCAAACTGTGCTGCTTCCCATAAATCCTTGAGCCAGCTTTGCTTCTTCTGCATGTCCAGAGATTCTGAGGTGAGAGTGGCAGCTCTTGCTTTCTAATCTTTTCTCCTTTTCCTTTCTCAGAGGGATTTCCTATAAAAAATTTAATCAGCCCCACGCAGTGGTACAGGGCAGGTGTGGGGTGGAAGTGGGAGAAGAGCACGAAGGGGATGCTCTCCTGGGGAGTGGGCTCTGTGTGGAGACACAGGCAGAAATCCTTCTGACAGAGGGAATGAGAGGAGGATTGAGAGGTTTTTGGGTTATAGAGGGAGAGATGGAAGTGAAGAGTGTGCACTTCTGGTGTATCATCACCTGCTTGGAGATTTCTGTGAGAGGCAATTGCAGTTACCACGTGAGAGAGGGAATAGATAACACATTCAGAAATAATTGCAGAGTGTTTCATTAGCTGTTATTCAAATTATGTTATCTTAGCCTTTGTGCTTCATTATCTGACAGCTGCTAAACAATACCCAGAGAGCTGAGAGGGGGAAAAATGCAGGGCCAGCTATGGGAGTAATTTAACATCTTACATTTAATTGGAGTGCTCTGGGGGCTTGTCCCTGGGAGAATGGGAGCTATTCCCTTTCCCAGAGATCTGCAGGAGCCCAGACACCTCCCTGCAGTCCCAGTGCTTTGCACAGATGTGCTTTGGGTGTGAGGATTTCCCTCTCCGGAGGGGCTTTGAGCTGCAGGATGGGAGGGGAAGCAGTGGCATGTCCTGATTGTTCCTCCTGGCTGGAGGGAATGGGGAAATCTGCAGCGCCTGAAGCCACCCCTGGCCCCTCTGTTCCCTGGGAAATCTCCTGGAGCCTGGCAGCTCTCAGTGGTGGTGAGTCTCAGCTGGCTTGTGGCTCTCCTGAAGGCAAAGCTCAGGCTTAACCCCAGCTCTGGGAGGGCAGCAGCTGATCTGGCTTTCAGAGGGAGCAGGGATGGAGACAGAACCTGGATCTGGGTGTTCTTTTTGGTCAGTACTGCCAGGGATTTGCACAAACCCAGCTACAGCTCAAGCCCTGCCAGTGCTGCCTGTAGAGAGGAGTTGTTTCCATGGCTGTTGAGTCTCCCAGACCCTGCCCAGCTCCTGTCAGTGAGTTTTCCTCTCTTGCCATTGATATCATTGCTCTGGGAGTACTGCTTTGCTATATATTGGCCTAAAATGAAAGTTAGGACCCTTAAGGGTGATAAGTCACCCTTAAGGGGAAAGAAGCACCATGTCAATATGTGGGGAAAAAACCCTCAAGATGGAAAACAAAAAAATGAAATCCTGACCCTGCTGTAAACAGCAGGAGATTCTACTACTGGCTCCAGAGCATCTTGGGTTATACCTATTGCCCAAAACAATATCAGCTCACCTTTGCTCTTCCTTTCTGCAGACAGCTTCAATCTGAGTCTGCTCCTCCAGGCACTGTCTAGCCCTGAGTACACACCTTTCCTTTTAATTACTGATCTGCTCAGCTTTCCCCTGGTTTGGGGTTGTGAGTTGCTTAAATAAATAAGATGAAAATATTTTGGCAAGATTGAAATTAATTCAGAGCACAGACCAAAGCAAAACCAAACACAGTTAAATCATTGTGGAGAAAGTGGTGGGAAACTACATGATTGCTGCTATCTTTTGTTAATACTGGTGAACTCTTGTGCTCTTCAGTATTTTTCTTTCTCCTGCTTTAAGCTTTTCTTCAGTGGTTGCTTTCAGTTCCTTATCCTGCATTTGTTTCCCAATATTTTTGATGGTTTCCATTTGAGAATCAGATGTCAGGGAGACAAGATGCCTCAGATATGGAACCACAGTGTGCTTTAGCAGCACCCTCCCCTCTCACTCCTGCACTACATCACCTCAGACCCTCTTCTTCCTCAGGGAGTCAAAACCAGCTGCTCATGGTCCCAGACAGTCTTGCTCTTTTTCTTGATCCTCCTCTTCTTCCACCTCTCCTTTTGTGGGGGAAAAGTCTGCTTGCTTGGATTTAATCACCAAACTGAGGAGATGTGGCTCCCTGATATGTTCCTCTGGTGTGTCTTTCTGATTTCTCCTGCAGTACCATCTCAGTCACATGCAGCTAAAAATAAACATATTTTCCTTCTCCTCAGCCCTTTCCACTCAACCTGAACTGTGCTGAGATGAGAGAACAGGGAAAGTTATCTTGGTTTCTGAAAGCACTGACTTGTATTTCAAATAAACATAAGATTTTAAAGTTTCATAAGCAGGTTTAGACAGGATAGCAGAATTCTGGTGCAGCCTGAGAGCTCCAACCAACCTTTTGAATGTCTCAGAAAAAATCCTGGAGCAGTCACTGCTGCTGGTTAAATCTCACATGGACACCAATCTTTGAATGGACAGCCATGGTTATGCTCAGCAACCCTTTCCTGAACACCTATGAAAAAAACCCAAAGCTGTCAAAAATAAAATCCATCACTACAAAAACATTCTCTAAGCACAGCAGCAAACCCTCTTTTTTGAATAAGTGAAAAACGTCCTGAATTTTCAGCATTGAATGGATATTTGTGTAGGGCATGTAAGTAAAGAGAAGGGAAATGAAAGAAGCCTGGACATGTGAGCAGTATTTTCCAGTTTGGCCAACTGTGCATATATTTTCAAGATTACATTACCTTTTTTTTTTTTTTTCTTTTTTATTACTTAAAAAAGGATTGGAGCATATAATTGAAAGTATTTTTACTGTAATTTTGGAAGCATAATGTATCCTGCAAGTCAGAGAAGGGAAAGAGAGTTTAGTTATTTTATACCTTTGCTGTCTATTGGTCTTTTCAGCTCCTGTGCCCTAAGAGAACCTGGCAGATCCTCAGCTGTGGAGTCTTTCTGACCTTGTCTATGTGGACAGATATGTAAATTCAGCCTCTTTCCTCCATATTCTGAGGGGCATGGACACACCCCAGTGCTGTCTGGAAGCCTCTGCTGCCCTAGAGGCACTTTGCTGTAGTTAATATTCAGCACTACCTCTGTACCCTTTGTTTTTCTTGTTTTGGGCACATGCTAGGTTGAAAAGGTCCTATTTGAGATCCATTCAGTGCTTTCCACACCAGTCACAAACCTCTGCTGTGATTTGCTTTTGGGTTTCCCTCTTGCAGATGAGGCAGAGTGAGGGGAGTGGAGGGAGCAAGGAGAAATGTGAATGCACTGGGAAAGCTCTGTGATATTTAACATCTATCACAGAGCTTTATGTTGAGCTAAATATTGATCTGTAGGGTGGGTGCTTGTTTTGCACCTCCTGCCTGTGTAGCAGTGCTCTTGGGTGAGTGAGGAGACTTGCCCTGGATCCTTCTGTCAGGCATGAATGTCAGCTCCTTTCCAGCGTGTTTCCATGGCATCCTACCCCAGGTCATTTAATAAAGGAGAAAAGGACATAAAAGGGACTTGTTTATAGTCTGTTAACCCCTTCAGGAGAGCAATGTGAAGGACTAAGAGAAGGAGGGGGTCACTGTGTTGGATTCCTGGTTCTTCCATTGCTGTTTTTGAGGTTGCAAATGAAGTGTCTCTTCCTAGGTACCATCATATCATCATCACCACAGGTAGCCAGGCCTTCTTCCCCCTGAAAGATGGCAAGTGAAGCCCTGAGATCAGGAAATGTGGGGCACCTGGCCTTTACATCCTGCTGATGCCTTCATCCTGTAGATTACCTGGGTGTTTTTATTTTTTAAAGTTATTTCTTTGCATCATTCTTTCTAAAACAATGCCCCTTGTCTTCCCAGGGGATCTGCTTCTATCTGTGCTTGCCAAAGGCAGCCACATTTCTACAGCAGCCTGGTTTACAGGAGGTTTAGCTTGAACTGCCTGCTGGCCTTATGTAAGGGAGGCAACAATTGAATCTTCATAGTTGAGCTGAACTAGGAAAGTACTTAAAATAGCAGTAAAATCTCTCAGTGTGCATTTTAATTATTAAATTTTGTCCTTCTGCAGAGCAGAGTAATTTCTTTTTGGGATAATTGCCTTTTCGAAGCAATTTTTGCATTAAAGATTCACTAGCTTTTCAGAAGATGCTTCTAAATGCTCCCTATTAAAAATTTAACTTCAGTCTTGTCTTCCATCATTCTGCTTTTTACTCTTTCTTACCCACAAAACACGAGCCCTCATTCTCTTCTAGCTTCATCTGTGTTGCACACACCTGCATGTTAAAGCAAAAAAATAATGCACATCTGTTCTTCAGCACTGGTGTCCTGTAAATCCAGGGTGGTTCAGGGATAGCTCAGTTTGTGTGACCTGCTGCCTCACAGCCCAAACTCCTACCCTGCAAGGTTTCCCTTCTAAATCACATGTGCTGAATTCACTGTGTCCCGTTTTGTTTGTGGTATTTCACAGAAAAAATAAATATTATGGAAGGACTCTGATATTTCCTAGTTTATGCTTGAATGTGAATCAGCAGCTCAATCTTTTCTGAATCTAGAGATGGATTTGCCATCTCTTAAACTAAGTCTTGGTCTTTGCCTCCATTCACTGATTGCTGCTGATCTCACCAATGAATTTTTGCACATCCCAAAGGAAGGAGAAGTTTTTTGTGAAGGAATTTCACAGAGACCACCAATACATTGGAAACAAAGCTGCTCTCCACTGGGGAACTCCCTTAAAATAATCCTGGGGATTCCCTGTAAGCAATTCCTCAGCAAGGCCTTTCTGATGCTCCATGTCTGAGCCAGAGTTTTTGGGGGGAGAGTTCAACCAGAAGAGCATTTTATCCTGGTTCACATCTGCTAAAAGAGATCAGAATTAGTATTTCTTTGTGCATCAGTAATGCCACATTAGGACAGCTGAAGGTTTCTTCCTGTCCCTCTATCTAAGTAATTCAGAAGTAATGGAATTTTAATAGCTAGAATTTGTCTTAAAGGAAAACATAAAGATGACATTGAATTAAGTGAACTTGAATTTATCTTCCATCTGATAACTCCTTTTGGCAGCTTGTCCTGGTACTCCTCCTTTGATTTAAAGAGATTTACTCCAGATTTTTAATAGTACAAACTAGATGGAAATCATCTCATCAATAAACCTCAAAAGCTTAGATTTTTTTCCCCCATTTCCCTACCAGCCCCTCCAGTTAAGTAGGTAACTGTGGCCTTGAGAAAAAAAGCAAAGATTTCAAGGGTAGGGTCTGGGATAGGGAGTTGAGATTGGGAGATAATGTTCAAATTCAGTTGCAACATGCAGACAGGTTTAAGAAATGGATTCAGTTTTGATTTTGCTGACCCCTCATATGTTTGCATTCATGTGGTCAGCTAAAATTGGAAAAAAAAATATACTGAGGGAAACTGAGCTTGTGAAATTCTCTCTGCCCTTTCCAGACTGAAAACAAGATTTTAAAAAATTAGTCTGCATCTCACTGAACCTGATCTGAAGCCCAGGTGCACATCTGAGTTTTAGGTGATCTGCCACCTCCAGAAAGAGAAGACAGGTTCTGTGGAGCTCTGGTTCAGGTCTGTCTCCCTGCAGTGGGCTGCATCCTGTGCTCTGCACAGTCTGTCTTGCCCAGAACAGCTGTGGCTGTCTTCCACCAGCACAGTGTTAAAATGAAGACTGATTGTCTTTCCATCCGTGCAGTTAGCTGCTGTCAGTCTCACATGTGGCAAGCAATTGGTGCAGGGTTTTTTGTCCTGGAGTTTGCTGGCATAACCTTGAATTAAGTGAGTAAATATATAAAACAGCAACTGGAGTTTGGTAGCAACCAAGTAATGTTATCTGCAAAACCCTGTCTCAGCTTCCAGCTGGCACTTCTTGAGGGGCAGCAGCACAATTGAGATTGGCAGGGAGTGGATTTCATGGGCTGAATTCTGGCAGAGGAGCCAACTGCCTGCACAGTGTGTGAGTTATGAATCTTGTCTTTCTCAATAGCAAAGACCCTTCTTTTCACACTTATCTCTGGTACTTGTCAGCTTTTGAGCTAATTACAGTCTCTTTTTAGAAGGGTATGGCCTTTTGTAGTCATAAGAGAACTCTATAAGCTAAGCAGGAATCTTCTCTTGTGACTGCCTTGGAGTGCTCTTCACCTTCACCTTCTTTGCACCTCGCTGGGTTTTGCCCTGAGCTTTCCTGGTCATTTTTTCAGCCCTTTTTGTCTGCAGCTCATGGCAAAAGAACAGGAAGACACAGAAGGAAGCTGTTGTTGTGACATTTAGATAGCTACAGGAGTGAACAAACAGCAGGTTCAGGCACTCTTGGACTCAGGAGACATCAGCTTTTCACCTTCTGGCTTCCAGCTCTGTAGTGTGTGGTTGCTTCTGCAAGCAACTTGGCACTAAAAACCCTCTTATTTCGTGCTTCTCCTTGAGGAAAGCCTCGGGCCTGCTGTCCACACATGGCTTTTCTTCCCCTTGGGGGAAGGGAGGAGTGGTTTTCAGAAGCAGAGTTCTGTCAGTGTTGTTTCTTGTCCCAGAGCAATCCTGTGTGTCTGGGGCTGCTCTGGTCACCGTGTGAGCCCCCAGCTTTGCCTCAGACTGTGCTGCTCCCTCCAAGCTCCATCATCCACTGGCACAGCTGAGGCCTTGGGAGCAGCAGGAACACCAGGACACTGCCTGATGGGCTGTGGGAAAGCAGGACACCCCAAGGTTATTCCAGCACCTCGGCTGTTCACTTACCGGGAAATGCAACAGCCTGAGCCCGTGGAACAGCTCTTGGCCTCCTGGGGAAAAAACCCACGGCCTTTGGTGGTGTTGTTTGTTAATTATTTGTGCTGTTGTTATAAATTACTCACCACAATCAAGTAGGTCAATGTCTTAGGTTGCAATACAGGATGTGCCCAAAAGTGTGTGTTCTATCACCTGCTGTTGAACCAGGTGGGGCAGGGATCTTTATCCCCAGGAGAGAGCTCCTGTTAATGGGCCATTGAGTCCCAGTGCATGACTGATAAAATCACATCATCCCATTGGGAGATGCTCCACCCAGGGGGAGGAGCCAAGCATTTCCTACCTAGATAAAATCTGAGATTTGGAGCACCAAGGCAGCATTTTTCCACTGGATTCAAGAAGAAAACCAGAACTTTCCACATCATCACTGGACCTTTGGAGGAAAACTGCACCTTCTACAGGAGCACTGCTCCACCAGAACCACATCTGTCACTGCAGGAGGATGCAGCCACCATTTAATGGGACTGCTACCAACACCCTGACTGACTGATGGGGTGTCAGGTTGTATTCTGACTCTGTCAGTGTTTTTGGGTTTGTTCTCTGTAATACTGTATTTCTATTTTAATTTTCCTCGTAGAGAACTGTTATTCCTATTCCCATATCTTTGCCTGAGAGTCCCCTTAATTTCAAAATTATAATAATTTGGATGGAGGGGGGTTTACAGTCTCCATTTCAAAAAAGAGGCTTCTGCCTTTCTTAGCAGACACCTCTCTTTCAAACCTAGACAGTCAGTCAATAAGACAATTTATTAATTTGTTGATAAGGAACAGGCAAGCAGCACTGGGGACAGGGGGAGTCTGTCCTACCCCTGGTCACTGCCCCTTTTATGGGCAGTTTCTTGTTGGGCTGTGTCATACCTACTGTGCTGGGGTACAAACCCGAGCATGTTGGCTAGCACTCAAGCAGCCATGGCTACAAGCCCCCACCAGGTCTGGACAAGGCTTGAACACATTCTCAGGTTACACTCTCAGCAGGCAGGTAACAGCAGTAACAAGTCTGTCCACGTTCATACAAGCCTGCATTTTCCTTATACATAAAAAGTGGATACAATTCATAATTATACTGGCAAAAAAAAAAGAAAAAATACATAAAACCAAAAAAGCACAGCAAAGTGATTTAAACAAATATAATGAAATAATTATATTTTCCTTTGTCTCATGTCCATGCTTTACTTTAAGTTCAGTACTCTTGCTCATACTGATTTCATGGTGTGTTTCCACAATGACACGAATCACTGTGTAACATCTCACACTGTGGTACCTTGAGGAGGCCCCGTCCTCCCCTGGGAGCATCCACAGCTTTTGCTCTGTCACATTCCGTGGAGGTGACAAGGATCCAAGTGTCCTTTCAGCTCTGCTGCCTCCGGCTGCCAGCACATGCTGCACCCCTGCAAGTGATTTCCTGTGCAAGGGGTGTGCAGGCTGATTTAATTGCTAATAGAGCACATCTGATAACAGAGCACACAGCTACGTGGTTTTAAGACATGTGAGAAAGAAGCACAGTAAAAATAGACTCTGAGAGGTTTCATAATCTAATGCATCTGGACAGTGTAGGTTGGAATGTCTGGACTAAAGATTTATCCAACTTTTTTTTTTTTATAATATTTCCCTTTGTATTTTTTAGAGGCTTGTTCTCTTCTATTCCTGTCATCAGGACTTTGTTGTGCTCCATTTGCTGTCTTGCATTTAGGTTCATTTGCATTCTGAGGGTTTCCAAGTACTTTAAAAATGGTCATTAAGCATATCTTGGCACGTCTTTGAAAAGTATTATTAATTGTATGCTTCAAATTTTACATATCTCCATGGGATATCTTTACCACACAATACTGGGGTTGGATACTTTTCTGCCATTCTCTTTTCCTCCCTGAGATTTACAGATCCAGACTCTTCAAGTCTATTGTACTGTGAGCCCAAATTGTTCTCTGTATCCCTGGGATGTTTTAAAGTAGCTGACAGATGAGTTATGACTCAAAATTTGAGTTCAAATGAGTTATGACTTAAAATTTAGGTCTGGCTTTAAAAAGAGGTACTAAACTCACCAGTGTATTATTATGCTGTGGGATCACTTCAAGAGCCCCTTTTATTACCAGAATGAGTGAGTCCTTTCTGGTCTCTCTAGAGTAGGAATCAGAGTAGTAGAAATAACAGTTTTCACTGATAAAAATAAAGGAAAATGTGAACCATTTTGTGGTGGACCAGGACTCAGTAAGAGACAGGGTCTTTTGAAACCTGTATGCAGAGGGTTTTGTAATTGAGGTAGGCAGTGAAGAATGAAAATCATGATGTTAGTATCTTTCATAGGGCACTGTGAAATAAATCATGCAAAATAGAGGGGAAAATATATGGAATTAATAGAATTCATATTCTAATCAGCTGAGGAACAAACTACATGATGAAGGAAAAATACTCTAGCTGTGTGGTAATATTTGCTCATTTTATATTTATTTGATGACTTTATGCTGAAGAGACAAAAATGAAATGTTCCTCAAATTAGTTATACTAGGTGTGTGAACAAAAGAGGCAGATCCTGAGTCAGGGACATGGACATTGTGATGCACTAGAAGGAAAAATACCAAATTTCACAGCCATTTGGCTCTGTAGCAACTCAGAGATGCTGAGCTACGCTGAGCCTTACGAAGCAGCCACAAACAGGAGGTTTAAAGCTCACCTGGGGACCAAAGGGAAGAACCTACAACTCCCCTGAAAGGGGGCCAAGCTGAAGGACATTTCTTCCATTTATTTTCCCCCAGCTAATACCCCGTTTCCTGTCAGTTCTGTGCCAGAGCTCACTTTGCTGACTGCAGCCAGACGGTCAAGATTCAGATTTCCATTTTCCAATGCTTTGCCTGCTTTGGAGGAAAGCACAGACATAATCCATCATTAGTGCTGGGATTCAGCTGGTCTTAATAGCCCAGTGTGTGAGCACTTCAGGAGAGCTGAATGTTGGTTTCCAACCCTGGAGGAGCCTCCTGAGTCTGTCCTTCAAATACTTCTATTTACACTTTTATTTCAGTTTATGGCAGGAGTCGAGGATGTGAACAGGTCACTGGGCTACCACATCACCTCCTGCATGGACTGTGGTTTGTGAGCCATAGACTAGGGCTCAGTAAAACCTGGGCAGGAATCAGCTTTGAAAAAGCACAGGGAAGGGGATCAAGAGGGATCTCTAATTCTCCAGCATAAACTTTCCATGTTTCTCAAGAAAACAGAGTTTCTGGGGCACAGTGATGAGCAGGGCTGGGGATGTGGGGGGATCTTGGCTGCTGTAACTCATTTCCTTATTGCTTTCCAAGGCTGCAGCCCCCGTGCTGTTCCCCATGCTGGGATCTGTGCCCAGGGATAGGAGGTGATGGGGCAGGCTCTGTGGTCTCAGCTTTCCTGAGGACAGATCCAGCTGCATTTTGTATCTGCTGTCAGTGTTTAAACATGCAAGCTCTCAGAGCATCCATGGGATCCTGGAAGCTGTGCTCTGCTGTGTAACACTCCTCTCCTGTACCTAGTGTGGGGAGCAAGGGCTTGCCCCTAAACAGGTCTTGCTGGTACTGCATTTAGCAAAAATAGCAATTTGTGGGGAAGTTCTCTAAAGTGGGCTGTGAGGAAGGGGCTTGTATTGAATGGTCAGAAGGTCACTGCCAGGTCACCCCTCAGCTGGAGCAGCTCTACATCCCTGCAGCTGAGGAATGCTGGCACAACCTGCTGGCTGCCCAGAGAGCCTTTTGGGATCACAAGGAGCTACAAGATACTTTGCTTTCTGCTCCATCCATGTTTACAGCATTAGTTTGGGCTTTAAAAGTGGAAATGGTGCCAGAGGAAATCCTGCTGTCTTTCACTTGTCTTTAGAATTTAGACATTCCCCCAAAGCAGGGAGCTATGAATTTATTGGGTGTGTATGTAAGAACTGTGTGAATGCTTTTGGTTTAGTGCAAAATTCTTATTTTGACTTTGAAGTTTCAAGTAAAGTTTTACATGTTAAATATTACAGTCTAGAAATTGTTCAATAATGAAAAAGCCCTGCCTGCGGCGAGATTCTACCTGGTGCCCAGCAGAGCTGCAGTCAGTGGAGCTCTGCTGCTGCAGTCATCCCAAATGTGCCACTTGAAACAGGTGAAGCAATGTTGTACTTCTGAAAAGTGTCTTTGGAATTGGGGAGCAGGAGGATCCTGTCACCTTATCCTTGGTTTAGCCTCATTTATGAGCACTGCAGTTCCTTTGTCTGGAATGAAATTTATTTTAGTTTCATTTGTCAAAACACTTGCATTAAATCAAAACGTGAATTTAGCTGCCAGTGTTTAAAAAAAGGGAAACCATAAGACCACACCTGAGATTCTGGAAGCCTTGTCAGTGTGTGCTGGCTTTGCTGCTGTTGTGTGCTGCTCTTGGTTCAGAGCAATGCCTGGGGAGGTGGGGGTGTCCTGTGTCCAGCAGCAGCACCGAGGCTCAAAAGGCACTTTTGGGAGCCTCCTGTCTCCTGCTGCAGAACAGGGGCTGCTGATCCCTCTGGGAAATGGGGTCTGAGACCAAGAGACCAAGCTCAAGTGTTTCTGCTGTACTATACTGCAGACCTGGACCAGCCTTTACTCAAATGTGCCAGCCATATTAAACATTCACTTGAAAGCCTATTTTTTGTTTCATCACTCATACTCAGAAAACTGCTCAGATGACTGTTTTCCCCAAGTCATCCCCACTCAGTTTGTTATCATTTCCATTATTAAACATTTATGTAAACACTGTAACATTTTATAGTGTTTGACAGAGATTTCCAAGTCTGCCAATTAGCATGGTCCCTGGCACATGGAATATACTTCTATTATTACCCATTCACGGCCTTGTTATTCAGAAGAGGTTCTCTTGTGAATGGAAACGTGCATTACTGCACTTCAGGCTAATAAGTGTGACATAAAATATGACACACAAAATTAACTGCAGTTCTGCAGGATCCAGCAACTGGGGGTGATGTGCATATGGTCATACTGAGGCTCTGTTCGTTTGCATCATTGCTTTTCTGCCTTATTAAAAGTCTGAGAGAGGAGAATATTGGGAGAAGAAGGAGGGGGAGAAGAAATGAACAAATCTATCTTGGCATAAATAGGTTTGGCTCAGAAATACAACAGTTGTCAGCAGCCTTTTCCACAAGCCTGTTACCCTCCGTGAGGAGAGCACAAAAAAGTGATTGAAAAGTCAGTTTGTGGGCTTGCAGCATTCTTGGAAAGAATCTGGAAAAAAAAAAAAACAAACAAAAAACCCAACAACAAACCAAAATCAACCCCTGAAATGAAAAATTATGCTTGTAAAATGAAGTGTGCTTTATCCATGTCCACTGTCAAAGCAGAGCTTGCCAAGCAGAGGTGCAGCCCCGTGTCCACCCTGATTGCCTGGTCCAAGGATTAGATTTTAAAAAGTGGCCTCTCTTTTTTCCTCTGCCCTCTGCCTGTTCAGTCTTTTTTTTCCCCCAGTTAAGACAGAGTAAGTGACTCTTTGAGCCCATTTCAATGAGGGAAAAAAAAAACCCTATTTGCCTTCAGCATTAGCACCTTCACAGACAACCATGAGGACTTTGCAAACCATTTGAGTGGGTGTACTTGAAATAGTTTGTGTTGCAATGATCCCAGAGAAGGAAAAGGAGGATCCTGGTGGATGAAGAGAAAAGGTTAAACAGAGTCTGGCAAAGGGAGTTGCTTGTCTAGCCAAGACCAGGGTTTTTTTTACTCTATTTATACCTTGTAGAAAAGAGCTATGGAAAAATAAAAATTCCTAAACTTCCAGAGAAACTGTCAGCGAAGTTAATTGCTATATCTAAGTCAGGGTTTACTCATGTGCAACTGTACATGCTCAAAGAGCAGCAATAAAGTGGAATTTGTATGTGTGGGTGTTGGTACACACATTTATATGTGTATGTGTGTGATATATGTGTTAATGTCTACGGGAAATGATTGAGAGCATTTGACACGTTTTGCTATTACTGTGTGACTCGTCATGTAATAAAATATGATTTACTTCAGGTTTATTCTGATAAAGACTCGAAGTGAGCATCCAGTGGATGGGGGTGTGTTTGCAGTTCTGGAGATGTGTTTGAAACGCCTGAAATGCTTTGTTAGATGTACCTATTTTAAACCTGAGGGAAGAACTGCTTCCATTTAAATGCAGAATCCCACGGTTCCTCAGAGCCTCCCACACCAGTGTAGCTAGCCACAAGCCTGCCCCAGGCCGTAAAGCCATTGAGAGTAATTAAATACTTACAGTGCTGGACTGCAGCTCTTACAGCCCACTTGTATTCCTGTGGAAAACAGCCTGTGGCTGCAGAGAACCTGCTGGCAAGAGGCTCCTCCAAATGCTAATTAATCACAGGGACACAGAAGATGCTGAGCTGGAAGGAACCCACCAGCATCACCAGCGTGGTGAGGAGCTCCTGGCTTGGACCCCCAGCCTGGGAGATGTCCTGAGCACTGCAGCATCAGGTGAAACATCAGAGATCAGGTGAAAGGCATCAGGCGCCACTTGGGCTCTTTTCTTTTCGGCTCAAGGACCTGCTGCAGCAGTGTAGCCACAGCAGTGCTCCAGCAGCAGGACAGGTGCCCAAAGGAGTGGAAGGAATGATGGAGCAGCAGAGGGGATGGATCCCTGTGCACTCCTCGTGCTCCTGCCCCTGGTGCTCTGCTGCAGTTCTGCAGAGCCTGTGGTGAAACTGTGCCCCTGCAGAGGAAGGGTGTTCCCAGAACTCCCCTCTGAAGCAGATACAGAGAAAAATTTTTGACAAAGACGTGCATCCAGCACTTCTTAGAAACACTTCCATAATTTTCACTTATCATATGTTGGGTGTTTCCAAGTTTTTGATGGTGATCTCTGCTCAAATATACGATTCCAGGAAATGAAAATAGATGGAAGTTGGAGGGCTGCAATAGATCTGTTGCTGCTTCCAGCACATTAATTCAAGATCATATCATGAAACATAAAAACATGTAATCTTTGCAGTGGTTGTTGTTCATAGGAAAAGGATAAAAAGAAAGAATGCCCTAAATGAAGCACAGGAATGAGAAAAGAAAGTCTGTTTTCTCTTCCCCAAAATATTCCAGTCCATATTATTTGTTTTCACACCAGTGAGGTACTGCTGGTAAACTAATCTGTCTGCTCCACAATAAAACTATCAATCTGTCTGCTCCACAATAAAACTTACAAAAAAAATCCAGATCTGCAGAGGATGAATACCAGTCCTAAAAAGAAGGCTTAAAATAGATAGAGTTTTAGCTAGCAAAATGTAGAAACCTTTTTTGGAAAGGCTTAGGTAGTGTTCAGCTCAGATGGGTACTGTCTGAGCACATCTACTTACTCAGAATTGAAATGTAAACAGAGAGACAAAAACACTTCTCTATAGTTGGGGAAAAGGAAAGAGATGTTTTGGAGCATGCAGTGCCTTGCACATCATGAGCATATTTTTATATAAAAGATTGTGGAGATGATGTGAAATAAAACAGATATATATAAAATAAAGATTTGGGTCTGGTTTGGATCTTCAGCAACTACACTTTGACTGTAGCTCCCAGGTATTCCCCTTCATCTTCCAGCAATATTTCTTGAGATATGCTTCCCACTGCCAGAATTTTATTTTATTAAGTTCTGTGAAGGTGATGGCCAGACTTTCTAAGACCATCACTATCAAACTTTATTACAGAAGTCCATGGACAGCAGCAACTCTCCCACTTGTATTAGTGGTCCAATTTAATTTTGCTTGTTTTTCATGTTTTCCATGTTGATGGAGGGGTAGCAAGATATTTCATTCTTCTGCAAAGAACATGAAGAGATTTCTGAGTCGGATTGCATTCATCTCAATTGT
The DNA here is from genome assembly GCA_037013685.1 of Acridotheres tristis. Classification (NCBI taxonomy): domain Eukaryota; kingdom Metazoa; phylum Chordata; class Aves; order Passeriformes; family Sturnidae; genus Acridotheres; species Acridotheres tristis. Next base: position 65,845,240 of record CM072885.1, read on the forward strand.
GCTCTGGCTGTATTTGACATCCAGCATCCAGCTTGGGGGTAAAAAACAGAAGGATGTGATGGTTAAGACTGAAAACAGATTCTTACCTGATGCTTGCCTAGAAATGAAAACTGAAACTAAAACTCTGAACTGTCTTGTAGACTAGTATTTGTGTGTGTGTGCTTATGTATTTTGCAGCTTCAAACACAAAGGACAGGAAAAATATTTATTAATGTGTAATGTGGGTAGGTGGCATTCTTGTTTTCATGGCAAACTAGATTTTTGTCAGAGCATGTACATTCAACAGTGGGCTGCATTTGGATTCCTTTGGTTTGAGTTGTGAGAAGGATGCTCTGCAGGCTTGTTTTGTGTTATCAGTTGAATTGAAATTAATAAGTAGGAGCAGCACAGCTAAGCCATTTCCCACTGCTTGGGGTTTTTTGCATCCCTTTCCTGTTTTGAGGTGTGTGCAAAGTTCAGAGATGCTGAGCTACTGTGAGAAATCTCTTTTTGAAGTGGCTCCTCAGATTTTAGGACAAGAAGAAGAGACTGGTTTCTAACCCTGGATTTGAGCCCTGTGACTTTCCCTGATCTGCCATAATCATAGGATGAATTTTAGGCTTTTCCCATTCTTTGTGCCAGGCCCTGGTTCACACCAAGTGCTCAGAACCTTGATTATAAAAGGGCAAAGTTTTACACTGGTAACAAACACATCATTATGCACATCTATCTCAGCTGGAATTTCCAACTCTTAGATCATAACTTGAACCCCCCTGGAAAATCTGTTTCACTTAAAAACATTTATGATGATATACCACTAAATTACATATATTATCAAGTAAATGGTAGGAGCTGAAAGCAGAGTTTATGATCTTGGCACTGCAGTGCTGAAAAAGTAGAAACTTCTGCAGCAGAACAGCACCCACAAAGGTCTGATCTGCTCTTTGTGCCTGCTAAAATTGCTGGGTAAGAGGCTCTTCAGGAAAACTTTTGGTTTCTGGAAAGCCTAAGGCAGACAGTGAAAACTGTGTGGCTCAGCACTGAAGTACTTTTGTGGACTCCCAGATGTAGTCCTTAACTTGCCAGTCCAAATCTCCATGTGTGTCACTGGTACATTATTCTTGAAGTTAAACAATAATGCTCATGTCTTAGTAGGGTTGAATCTTAAATGAAACTTAAAAGCAAGAAATGGCCTCTGGAAAGCATTCAAAGACCTTTAAAATATATTAGAATATATTCAAAGACCTTAGAAATAAAATCAGGTATTAAAAGTGAATGTGTGCTAAAACCCAATGACACCAAGAATCCTGGGAAGCAGCAAAAAGCCTCCTTTTATTGTTCTGCTTTGAGGCATATCTGTGTTTCTTACATATTATCCTGCCCTAGGCAGGGCTGAACATTTCATGTAACATGATGACCCTGGAAAACACGCTGCAATTTTGGGATAAGTCCTGATGAGAATTTATGGCTACATGAGCATACTGGAAGTAAACCAACCAGTTTTCCAAGCCACAAAATGCTGCACTGCTCTGTATTACTGCAAGGACCACTTAGTGCAAAGGCTGCTTTGCTCCAGCACAATGAACCTCTGTTATTCAAAGTTAATAGGCAGGCTCAAGAAACCATGATATGAGAGGAACCAGCTTCCTTGTTTTGCTGGTTTTGCAGGGTTTTTTTGCTGGTTTGGAAGTTTTGTGCTGCCACCTAATAACTTTCAGTTGTTGTCACTTGGATCCTGGAGCAGGTCCTTTCCTTCCCCTACTTTCTCTGAACAAGAGGGGGATTATAGTCCTCTGTCATAGTGCCCCAGCAGCTCAGGGCACCTTATTGAAGTGAAAAAAAATACATTTGGAGTTATTGTTTCATATAACGTAGTGCTTTTCAGTGGAGGGGAGTTGAGGGGAATGGCTGTGTTCAAGTAGATGCAATCCCAATGGAGGTGAGCAAATGGAAAAACTGCGGGACAGAAAAAGAGGAATTTCTGACCCCTGGGGGAAAGGGATGATGGCATACACCCTCTTGTTCCTTTACACTTTTGTGTTTCTATTGCACATCAAAGCTTCACTTAGCAAAAGTGTTTTTCAGGTAAAATTAATATTGTCATTCAACCATTTCCAGGTACTTATAACATTGGCCAGGGCGTGAAACATCAGATTGTTTCCTCAGGAGGTGACAAAGAAAATCTGGCTGGGATCAAACACCAAAAGGACATTCTGAACGGGAAGTCATAAGGAATGGTAGCTGGTGTGGGAGTTCTGTATGTTCCTTTGCAGGACTGACTTAAGGCTGACATGTTGGAGTGCAGGGGCATAATTTGGCAACTAACTCATGGATGCAATGTTATTTTTGTCTTTTTGCACTAAGAACTTATTCCATGGCAGCTGAGACTACAACAGCAGTTGTTTCAATGGTGCAGCTTGTCCCCAGCTAGCCCGTGCTGTTTGTTTTAAAGCAAAATGCCCATTTTCTGAACTGTGTAAATTCCTGTCAGTTCCTCTGGACAGCTTCTGTTCTTATTCAGATTTTGGATATGTCTTTTTCCATATCAGAAGCTTCCTGCATGTATTTAAAGCGAGCATCTACTTGAAGCAGTGGTCAGAGTGATGTGATTGAAACATCCCTGTGGAGCTCTGTGAAGTGTCAAAGGGTGATGTCTGATTTCCATAGGCTCTGCTTGTTCAAAGCTGTCCTTTTGTCTCCTGACAGAGCTGTATTCTGATTTCAGAATGTCAATTATCCATACCTCCCTATTTCCCCTGCTCCTTATGTGCCAGCCCACCTAGAAGCTTTCTATTAATTTATCAAATTGTCACTGGGCTCACTTTGTTGCACTGCGGCCATTAGCCTGTCCATTTGCTTAATTGGTCCATTTCCCATTTATTATTCAGTCCCTGAATCACCATTTGAATAATTTTTAGCTAACTATTAATTGAATACCATTTCTAACATGATTACATTGTCTACATTCTCATTTTTGTATGATCACTAAGAGAAAGGGGTTTTTATTATGATGCATATGAGAGTCTCCGGTTAATTGGTGGTTGGAAAATGGGAAGAAAGTGATGGCTCTGTCCAGTAATTACAGAATCAAAAAGTCCATGATTGTTTAAATGGTTGAGCATGAGATTCAGGTTGCAGCTTCTGTTTCTGTAACTGCAGCTGGTGGACTTTTAGCCAGACCCCTTTGCACCTTTGGGTGCAGCAGGCTCTGGAATCTGTGGGGAATTTGTAGTAACTGATTGTCATGCAAGCAGCTTTTGTCCCTTTTATCCTGGGCTGTTTGTGAGGCTGTTGGTCAGGCAGCAGTGTGCAAGTGTCGAGGTCTTTGCTCTCCTCATGTCTCCAGCTTTCACAGCAGGCACCAGCTCTCCTCATGCCTTGTCTTCATGTGTGGTGCAGCACAAAAGCTGGGATGGAGGCTGATCATCCAGCACTGCATTCAGTTTTGGGCAGGATGGCAGTACCCTCTAGCTGGCATCCCAGTCATTTCTCCTGGCTCATTTTGGACATAGGGATTGCAGCATCCAGGGCACGAGCAAGGCACAATTAAGGGGAACAACCTATTCTTGCTGTTCATTCTTAACCAACATCCTTCCCGTGTTAGAGTGGGGTCTCTAGGGGAAGTTGATCCATAAGAGAGGCCTGAACCTCCCTGGCTCTTTCGTGCCAGCCCAACAGCTCAAGGTTTATACATTGGCTGCCATTGCCACAGCCTGTGGTTTATGAGGAGCTTGGGAGGAAATCATAGAATCACAGAATCATAGAATGGCTTGGGTTGGAAGAGACCTTAAAGATCATCTCATTCCAACCCCCTTCCATGGGCAGGGACACCTTCCACTATCCCAGCTTGCTTAGAGCCCCATCCAGCCTGGCCTTGGACACTTCTCTGAGCACCCTGTGCCAGGGCCTCAGCACCCTCACAGGGAACAATTTTTTTCCTAATATCTGATCCAAATCTACTCTTCTTCAGTTTGAAGCCATTCCCACAGTCCTGTGCTAGAAGTGTTAATAATGGAAGAGTTTCCTCTTCCATTTAGGAATGAATAGGAACAGTAGGATGAACTTTGTGGGAGAAAATTTAAGGCACAGAGAGTTCTGGGGCTGCTCAGGGACACAGAGAGTCTCCTGTAGGTTTGTTCAGCAACATCTGAGATTTGTCTGGGCTCACTTTTGTGAGGGCAGGGCTCGAGCTCTGAGGACTGGTGTAAGTATCAACCCAGATTTTGAGTCCTGGCTTTCTTCCTAGCTGGGCCTGGAAACATCTGGGCTATTGATTCAGAGGGAATTTTGGGTCTGTAGTCATCAAAGACAGATTTTGGAGGAGCATTTTAGTTCTCAGTCATGATGGGATTCCCAGAAATTATTGCACTTGTGTTAGGTAAGCTCAGAGTTTGGGCTCTGGGCTACCCCTCAGGCTGGGGGGAACTTCTGGAGAACTTTCTGTCTTTGAAAACAATAGAAACAGATCTCTAAAATAAGAGAAAGACATAGAGATGCATCAGGCAGAGTGAGAGTCTGTGTTCACCTTGGTCTTTTTGTGTTCCCAGCTTGGTTCTGGTTACTGTAAACATCTGCAGAAAGACTCATCTGTCCTGTGCTGCTGACACAATAGGCAGCACCAGGCTTAGTTGTTCTTGACCAAATTATTCAGAAAGAAAGCTTACAGGTTTAGCCAAATGCAGAATTGCTCTTTTGGAAGGCAATAAAAGTGTGGGGCTGCGAATCATCGAAATAATCCCCCAGATGGCCAAGGAAAGAGCACAACCACAAACAAAAGCAGCTCTCAACTTGGAGTAACCTCCAAACTCACTGCCATTCCAGAGGAGTTGCTAATCACAGATGTGTGCTAGTCTCTGAAAAATGCATTGGGAAGCAATGGATTTTGACTTTGCAGCAGTGTGGAGATAATTTTATTTACACTTTCTCTGCATCGGGTGCAGAGGGGCTCATTTTCCACTCTTAAATTTAAACAGGATGATATTGCACCTCCCAGGCAAGAGGAAAATGGAGCCAGTTAAACATTGGCTGGGAGGAGATGCACGTCCCTGCTGAGCTGAGCACCACCCAGACTGAATTTTGGGAGGTTCCTTAACCTTTGCTCCCGAGGTCGTTGTGCTGACAGTGCTGAAACCCATTTCCCTAAACAACGTGGGTAGGTTTGGAGCATTCCCTTATGCTTGGCTACCTCCAGCTCTGCGAGGGCCCCCGGCCCTGAGTGCTTCCCCTGCCACCAAAGAGAGGGCCAGGTCACTCCAGAATACAAACAATGATGTCACCATTGTAAAAGAAATGAAAAGCTCTGTGGGAATCCAGGAGATGAACCCCAAATTAAAGATCTTTTAGCTAAACACGAGCACTAAGGCAAGCTTGCAAAGATCAGAACAGTGTTGCATGCCAATGTGGCATTTGATGTCCAAGATAAAAGGGGGACTTATTTCAGGAGTGAGACTGTTTTAGCAAGAGAAAGAAATCATGGTGTCTCTGTTGGAATGCATAAAAACACATGTTTCCTATGTGGTTTTCTCATATGCTAAATGAACAGGACATCTGGTTGTGTTTTTAAAAATTAAATTGACTGACACTAAATCAGTGCTTTACAAAAGGTAGTAAACCAAGAACATCTAATAAGGTAACAATGAAATATTTGGCAGGACTTCAGAGTATTGGAAACTCACACAACCGAAAGGAGGTGAAATATTGTGATATATATGAGGCCTTAACTTCTCATTTATCTGTGCTATTTCTTACTGTACTTCACAGTAATATGTTGCATTCCCATTGGTATAGATTTCTATATGTTAGTGCCAAAACTCCAGATGTTTTCTAGGTAAATCTCTGGAGACTATTTTATTGTGTTTCATTTCTTCTTATTTACAATGCACTTGTCTTGAACTCCAGCCATTGGTAATAAAAATCCATAGAGCCTGTAGCTGAGCCAAGTGGACACCATTGTCCTGCTTTTTCAAGTTGGGATGTGTTGATCCAAGCCTTGAACAGAATCCAAACCACTGGAGTTTTCCAAAAGTTCATCTCTCTTCTCTTTATTTTTTAACCCTTCATGCACCAGGGAATAAAGAGTCAACTGCTTTGTCTTTTATTTTCCCCCTCTACTCTGTCCTGAAATGTTCAGTCCCTCTTCCCCACAACAGCCTGTCCACGGTTGCTGTCCTTTAGCCCTTGTGCAAAGTTCTGTCCATCAGAGCCCTGACCTGACCAGGGTTCTGTATCCCTCCTCCAGGCTACCTTCACCCCAGATCTGCCAGCTTCTTCTGGAGTTAAAGGAAAAGCAATGTGGATGTGTGGTCTTGCCTCATCCCTGAGACACTTGGTGCTTCTTAACCTCCTCCCTTTGTGCCTTGCAGGCACAGCATGGTGTTCTAGCTGGGCACTTCCAAACCTAAGCTCCCCTTTGCCTTCCAGGGTTTGGTTTTTTTAAAGCTTTTATTAATGAATTAAGATACAATGAAGCCTGCTGTCCCCTCCCCTTCTCAGTTTACCGTCTGTTTAGGTTGTAAATACCTCCAGGTTCTCTGGTACATCAGAGGGATTGTGGTGCCCATCTTGCACTGAAATCAGTCTGTGGTTACTGGGGAGCTCAGGTCTCTTCATGCTGACAAAACTCCTGCTTAATGACATAGAAATAATTAGCCACTTTGCTGTAGTGGGACTTGAGTTAATTTTAAAGAGCTGACAAGTTTCGTTTCAGAGTTGCTGCAATCAGCGGCTGCATTTTATAACCCATCACAGGCAAGTTTGATCAACCACACAGATTTTTTATGTGAACATACCAGCCCACCAGATGTGTATAAACATAAATCATACCCCAGCACAACCTGATCATGTTTTCTTAGTGGTTCTAGGCTTGACTGATCCTCCAGGAGAAAGCAGTGCTGCTCAGAGAGCTCCAAACTGAGCGAGAGCTGCTTGGATCTGCTCTGCTGCCTTTCCCTGTCGGGGAGAAGGGTGAATGAAAGGAAGTTTTTGCAGCCCTGAGAAGGGGTTTTCTCTCTCCCCACATGCCCAGGTAGATGTATCTGGCTCTGAGAGCAGCCTCTTGCCTGGCCTGAGTTTCCTGAGTTGGCTCTCGGGGGCTGTGCAGTGCTCAGGACTAGAGCTGCAATGCAGTAACTGGTGATTCCCTGCAAGGATGGGGGGAATTCTTTCCTGCTCTAGCAAGCAGCTGGAGTGGTGAGTGCCAGCCTCCCAGGTTTTTGAGCAATTCCTATTTTTCTGTGCTTTCTTGTAGCTGAAACACACTTAGGCAAGGCAGGTAATATCCCTTCATGCTTTGTGCTATTGCTTTTGAATGATATATTTATTTTTAAAATAATACAAGTTGTCTATATGCTGTGAAGTTTATAATTCTTGTACCAGTAGATATGACTGTGTTGGTCAGCATTAATTACCTGAAGAGCTGAACATTTACTGTTAATCAGTAAATATTTCAAAATGAAGCAATTATGAATGGGCCAAACCCAAAATGCCAGACAGGAGCATTCTCCAGTGGATCCAGGAATGACACTTAACAGTTTCCAAACTCGAATTACCAATTGCATCACAAAGGAAGGTACTGCTGTCATTAGTTTTAGTTTCACATGTTGAAACAGATGTTCTGAAAGACGAAATCATTTCCTTTACAGTTCCACTATACTGCTATCAGCTGATCTTCAGTCCTGTATCCCAGGCAGTGTCATAAAAACCTTGGATGCATTATGTCCTGAACTTCAGAGAAAACTACCTTCAAATTCCATGCCTCAAGCTCATCTCTAGAAATATTTAATGAGCAAATTGTTAATTCAAATTTCATGACAATAATTAACAAGACAGCATCAAAGCACAGTCTTCTCCCAAGTTAGTGGTATTATACGAAAATTAAAACTCTAGAAAAGCAGAGAAAGCATTATGCTTTTATGAAGATGATTTTCAATCATCTTCACTGGGTAGAAATGAAAACAAGACAGGCATTAAAAACCAGGAATGATGGCTGCTCTTTTCTTTTCATTTGGAAGCAAGTTCTATGTTTGTATCTCCCAGCTTTATTTGTGATCAGTGAGGCTTCAGCCTGGATTGAAGCCACAGGGGTCACAAATTGCTCATCTGTGGATCTTGCCATGGTGTCCTTTGGGTGCATTACATAAAGGTCACTGTTTTTGTTACTTCTCCTGCTCTTTCTCCATTTTTAAAGTTGTTTTCTCTCTACTGAGGACCAGCTAAAGAAACAAAAACATTTTAAAATCTTCAATGTGAAGCTGGGTACACACAGAATATTCAACATTTATATAGTGTCTGTCCTTAAAGTGTCAATGTTTGCCAAGCAATTCTATTTATTGGCATCTCAGCCCTCTGAATTCAACTGAAAGGACTCGAAGACTTTCAGTGATTTCAGTGTATTTTTGATTGTGTCATTATTCCCCTGCAGTGAGAAGGGAGAAAACAAATCACTGTGGTATCTAAAATGCTGTGTGCATCTTTTTGCAAATGCAGTAATCTCACAGGCGCCTGTTTTTCCCAATGTGATGCTGCCTCAGTCAATTCTTTGTGCCAGAGAGGGAAAGCTGTGATAGGTTCCCAAATTCCAATAGTCAGTATAATAACCTGTTCCCTCTGCCCTCCCTGTCCCTGAAAAACGCAGAGTTTGAGAGGGCTTTTTAAACATTCCTTAGAATGAAAAGAATGACTCTCAACTCTCATGGAAAAACGCATATATTTCTCTCATCATAATTCTCAACAGTACTTGAATTTTTAGTATGAAATAGTTGCAATAAATTGTATAAGATCAATCTTGTGAAGTAATAACATTTCAGGAGAGGGAAAGATTTAAATTTGAAATGACAGACTTGAAGATCCTTGCCTGGACACAAAGAGAGGATAACTCCTGAGAAGTCATTCCAGAAAAAAAAGGCAGAGACTGATTTAATTGAATAAGTTATGAGTGTTAAATTATTAATTCAGCTCTGAGTCAGCTTTGAACTACTTATTAGCAATTAATTGATACCGATATTTTATAAAATGTACAAGTCATTTTAATAAATATTTCTGAGCATTTTTTTTTACTGGGTGTTAAACGATGGGCGTGTTAAAATGTGTGCTCAGTCTTGATCTGCATCCCTATAATGTATGGGATAATCAGATTAACAGAACTCCTGGGAAAAGGGAGACTCGGTGGGAGAAGAACAAAACTGGAGGGACAATTCCTGTGCTGGTTTCTGGAGAGGACCAACAACCACCTCTTTCAGCACACAAGAAATTGGGACTTGTGTGTTTTTGGATGTGGCCCTCCAGCAAAGCAGGGTTCTGGCTGTTCAACCATCTGGGATCCATGCTGTGAATTAAGCAGAAGGAGATTGCTGTAAATATGAAACACAAAGAGGCTGCTGGAACAGGAGGAGGAACTTTCCATGTGCAGTGCAGGGAAAGCCAGCAGAGGAGGACACTGACCCTCCACAGCAAAGCTGTCCCATCCTTTCTGGCTCCAAAAAGCCACAGCCATGAAGGGAGAGAGTTGAAGAACAGCAAATTTTTGCAGCCTGATCTTTTGCACTGACTGTCAGGGTCCTTTCAGATCTCTTATATTTACAGGAGAATGTAATCTGTGATTTAAACTTTATTTCATGAGCTCATTATTGAACAAAGACAACAAACAAAGGCTCAATCACATTTTGGCCACTTGTCTGTCACATTAATTCCCTCAGCCACCATTCAAGTTGTATGATTTCCTAAATTATAAACCCCAACTCTTAATATCATCACCTATGAAAAAGAAAATAATTAGTTCCCTATTCAGTGGTGAGAGTGCTCATCCTTCCTGCCCCATCAGGGTGTGAGCATCCCCTGCATCCCACCAGGAAACAAAAGCATCAGCAGTCCAGCTGCTCTTGGATCTGCTTCAAGAACTTCTGGGGTAAGCTGAAGCTTCATACCTTCCAGCTTGGGAGGTCTGGACTTCGCCATTTCCAGAGATTAGCGGATTCTGAGGAAAATGCCAGACAAAAGGTGACAGCTGCAATTTTCAGGTGATGGTGGCTGCAGAGTGGCCCTTCCTGGCCACCTGTCCTGCCTGCCTGGTGCCCTGGCTTTGATGGGATGTGCTGCTCCCAGCTTACATCAGGCTTTGGCATCAGCTGGGTTAGCCAAAATCTGAGCAGGAGTCAAGTGAAATCCCCTGCCTGACCCTCTCATCCTTCTCCAGAGCAGCTGTTCCTTGGCACAGGAGCCTGTTGGGGGATTTTTCCAGTGTTCTGCAGGTGTTCCAGGTCAGTGTTCAGGGGAAGAGGTGTCTGGCCCCCCCATGAAATCCTGTGGAAATCCTATTCTTTTCTGTAATATGCTTTTGAGCTTGTTCTCACTCCAGGAGAGCAGCAACCTCACTTCTGCTCTTGGATGACAAAAAATATACTTATTCTGATCTTCTCCACATGCTCCTTTTATTTTCATCACCAAATTTAAAGTCTGATTCATCCTTTGAGGAAAATGGTTTCCTGTTCTGTCAAGTTCTCTCCCTAACCTGTCTTTCTATTCTGAGCAGTTTTCACTGGGTTAGTAATAAATACTTGCAAACCAAGTGAAGAGAATGTCTTTAAGCCACACAAAACTATCTCATAAATTATTATTTTTTTAAAATGATGAGTAAGAATTTAGTTGAAATTGTACTTTGCCATCCATGAAAATGCACCAAGATTTGTTGAAACACTCACACCCTTGTGCACATGGACTCACTGGAGACTCATGCATCTCTCTGAAAACTGCTTCTGATTTTCTGGGTCAGGCTTGCACTTAGATAATACTTTTGTGCACTGTTACTCGCTTTGCAGCAAAGTGCAAAGGTATTGCTGTCTTTTTAGAGCTGGGGATTTTTGGACACAGGGAAATGAGAATTCTTCAGGAACTGATGTTCCTGCGGGTGGGGAACCCCTATCCCACTAACCTCCAGTAAAGTTTACTAAATTCCAAAACGAGATTCTTGCTGAGGTGAACATCACCTTGCTAATATTGCCAAAACAGCTTCATTCAAATCATCACCAAGCCTGTTGGTGGGCAGGGGAGGACTAAAGTTTGCCCCCAGTGTTTTGGGTTATACTGAGGACTTGATTTGCACCTGGAAAGAGGAATGGGCCAGGCAGCACTGAAACTGGATTTGCAGGGAGACACATGACTTCTCCTCATGCAGATTTATTTCGTGCATGCTATTTCTCTTCATCCCTCCTCCAGTGACTGCACTGGAGCCTCTCTGAAAGTTTTTGCACCAACATGACCCAAATAAGCCTGACGTTTCAGTGGTACAGATCCTGACCTTCCATGCTATTTGATGTAACCTGAAAAGCCAAATAAATGTCTTCTGTGGATAAGTTACTAGAAATAATACAAAATACAGGAACAGAAATGATGCACAGTTTAATGGATGAGGACTTCAGGTGAGCCAGGAGATGTGATTTTTTTTTTTCCTTACAGAGATCATTCCTTGGGGAAGCTACTTTGGTTTCTTTGTCTAAGTTGCTCATCTGCCTTTGCTTCATGTGCTAGGAAAAATGTCTGTTACAAATCTCATATTGTGAATTTCAAAACTGCCTAGTACAATCTTGGTGGGGCTTCTAGGGATAAATATAACAGAAATTATAACAGCAATGGATATTTTCAGAGCAATAATGCACTGAAAGCCTTTTATCTTTTAAAATCCTGAGTGCTGTGGTGTAACCAAGCACAACACAAACAGATTTCTACAACACTATAATGAGTATTTTTATTCCTTCAGAGAAATAACTAATAAAATATAAGCAGTATATAACACCAGATGGAATAATATGGTTCTGGAGAGGGCAGTTCAACTCATGACACATCTCAGGAAACCATTGTGGGAATCAGGTAGGAAAGGGAGGTAGGGATGTATTTGGATAATGTCAGGTGTCTCATTCTGTTCTGAAAAGTGTGAGCTCTTGTCATGTGTTTGTAGCTACAGGAGACCAGAGTAGTTCCCACTCCTCTGAGGAGAAGTGAGAACTGTTTGTTTGTGAATGGTAGTTTGGAATTTCTGGTCAAAAGTTTGGGTCAGGATAATAATTTCTTCACTTACTGGTGCTCACAGAAACAGCAGCAGAAATTACAACGTTTTCTCAACACCTTGGTAATTTCTTGACTGGCTTGAGTAAAGACAAGGCAGAGTCATGGCACAATCTACAGCTTGCCCATTTTATTTACTTGTGTATATTTCATATTTCAGTAACTGCTTTATGGAATGGCTTTATCTGCATAGCAACTTTTAACAAGAGTTATTGATTTTTAAATCATTTTTATAATTTGAAATTTCAAATTTTCAATTTGAAAGAGAGTAGAGTTAGGTTAGATATTAGGAAGAAATTGTTTCCTGTGAGGGTGGTGAGGCCCTGGCACAGGTTTCCCAGAGAAGCTGTGGCTGCCCCATCCCTGGCAGTGTCCAAGGCCAGGCTGGATGGGGCTCTGAGCAACCTGGGACAGTGGCAGGTGTCCCTGCCCATGGCAGAGTGTGGGATGAGATGATCTCTAAGGTCCCTTCCAACCCATTTATGATTCTATGAATGTTTGTGCACAGGTCCTGCCAATCTAACTAATGAAAATGTAATTTTCACACCCTGAAAATAGTGTTTTCAGTTTGAATTTTGGCATTACAGGTTTCAGATCCATAACTGTTGTTTTCTGAATGTCTGTGGGCAGCTGAAAACAAAACAGATCAGGCAGTGCGTGGTGGAAAGCACAGCAGTTAAAAAAAGAACGTGAGTAGTAGAAAATGCTCATGCAAGGAGCTGTGCAGGGTTGTTAATGATCCTCCTGCCATGGTTGTTGTCTCCTCCATTCATCCTGGGGCTGGCTCTTGGTAACTGCCTGAAACTGAACTGGAATAAAAGGGAATCAGATCCTGCAGCTTTTTTTTTCCCTCCCAGAGATGCTCTTAGGACTGCAAATCCCAAACCATCACCTGTCCCAAGTGTGTTTGCTGTGGATGGTGGCTCAGGGTGGCTCTGCCTTGCACTAATTGTGCTGACTGCTGTTCTCACAGACTCCTCCTGGGCTGATTTTGGCACACAGTGGGCTCAGGTAGTGCTCCAGGAGTAGCCATAGCAACGTGGTGCTCCACAGCACCTGCACATCCACCCAGAGAGATGGATAAATACACACTGCATGCTAAATGTGCTCTCAAAGCTGCTGCCACTTCCACTTGTACACTGAAGGTGATCCAGCACTTATCCAATGGAAGTGCCATAGGAAATAGAAAGAAAAAAATTAATTAGAAAGAAAAAAATGAATTAGAAAGGGAAAAAAAAAAAGAATTAGTGTGTTCTATTATTTCTAAATAGTTTCCCCCCCCTCAGGCCTGCCAGGTCCCTCTCCTTTGTGTGAAGTCCTCAGCTTAGCAAAGCACCTGTGCTGGAAGAATTTCACACATCCTAAACGATGGCATCTGGAAATGGGGCAAAACACAGGGATGCTACAGCCTCTCTCTGAATATCCCAGAGCCAGTGGAAAGCTTTAAAATCCCTGATTCTTGGCCAAAATTCTGCAGCAGGAGCCTTGAACAGGGCTGATCTCCAGTGGGTGCAGGGGCTCTCATCCATCTCCATCATCTGGGACACATGTTAGCTAAGATGAGGTGTCCCTGAATAATCTCAGAATGACAAGAATTCCAATTATTATTATATTGCTTTTGACCTCCTGTTGGATTCATGGAGCTGGTTAGGCTGTGCAGTTTCTAACAGCACCTTCACAGCAAGCCCTACCATTGTTACAAATTGTAATTAAGCAGACAAGAACAGCTCTTTTCTTCCAATGCTTATTATCACAGAAGATGCTGAAGTTCCTACTTCTGAAAACTTGCTCTCTCAAACAGCTCTTTCTTGGTAGTAAGACCACATATGCCCTCTGCTGTCCCTTCAAATTGTGTGAAGACCTATTAGCAGAACATTATCGGTATTATTGTTACTGATACTAATTTAATGACTCTGTGAACACTAAGAAATATTCTGATTATTGCAGGGAGGGGTTCAGGGAGCTGCATCTCTCAGTGTGCAGGTGAAGTCTCTGGGCTCACACCAGGTGCAGGATAACACAAGGCAATCTCTTGGGAAAGCCCCACAGAAATTCTGCTTTTCACAGTTTGAGTTTTTCTGCTTTCTAAGCACGTAGTCTCTGTGATGTGCCTCCTAGTCCTCCAGAGTCATCTGGAATAAGGTCAGATCTGCAAAATTCTATGCCTTTAAAAGTAGATCTGGAACAAAAGTGTAGGTAAATCTCTAAATATAGAGGATGGTACTTTTTTTTTTTTAGTAAGCAAATTGCTTGCTGTTTTTACATGCTGGATTTCCTTGATTTGTCAGAAATGGTTAGTGTTAAGAAACTAATTTCTTGGCAGCAAACAAACCTTTAACAACCTTGGGTAAACTTTATATGGTGCTTAATTTGCACTAGCAGCACATAATGCAAACACAGTGTTGACTAGAATGCACTTTCCCAAATTAATTTCCATCTTCTGACAACAGATACTTTTCTTGACGAAGATAAGTTTCCCAGCACTATTCTGCATGCTCCCTGCTGTTTGTGCAAATTGTACACACGGTGTTATTTTAATGTTTAATGGCAGCAGAGTCATTCCTTGATACCCTGCTTTTAAATTTATGTATTAAATCTCCTTGGCTCCTAATAACTCTTATTTTGGAGAGCATGGGGGACGTGGTGGGGTTCTAACAGAACCTTATTTTGGTAAGTGGGAGAGGCCAACACTTTTCCATGGATAGATGCTAATTTGGCACAGAACTGAGTGGGTAAATTTTGTTTGAAACACTGTGATTTCTTACTCAGACCCAGTTGTGCTCTCTGCCTAAGTTCTTGGGCAGACTCGAAGTTAATTGCTGTCTCCCAGGTTTTGTAGGATCATGGGACCACACGTGGTGCCTTCATGCAGATTATTTCCACTAATCCTCTAATTCAAGTGCCTCCTAATATACTGTGCCTATTTGGAAATGCACACTGAATGCTCAGCTAAAATTATACATTAGGGTGCAATTAGCTGTGAGCAGAGAACTGAAACCTGGAATATTTTTGACTAAGAGGTCAATTAGTGTGATTGGGAGGCAAAGGATGCAGCCAGCCACACTGTGGTCAGAGGGAGCAATCAAGTGAATTGAGTAGTCAGCTGATTAGGAGACAACTGGTGAGAGCAGGATGAATTTTCACCCTGGAAGTGATGAATGTAGATCTGTCTGGAGCATTCAGCCAAACTGAACACTCAATCAGCATTTGATTAACCTGAGCTGCTCCCCATGTACATAGGATTTAAATATATATATATATGGCAGCCTCATCATGTGGGATGCTCCCTGGAGCTGTTCTACATGTGTTTAGGCATCAGCAAAATTAGTAAATAATAACTATAATAACTCAAACATTCTGACTAATGGTGATGTAACTGTTTATTCAAGCAAAATATTTTAGTGGCAAACTGATGGTTCCTTTACCTTATAACTCATCTGTCCTTAGATTACATTTGTGTTTCAAATCCAAATATCATAATTTTTTCCATTGTCTAGCAATAAGTCTTAAAAGTAGAGTAAGGCAAGGATTTGAGGTTAATTAAAGTTCACTGGAAATGTACTTTTTATTATCAGAGCGATGCCTCTGTAATTAACATTTGTAATGCAGGGTTAATTATTATTGTCCCCTTTGTTAGTTTGCAATGTAGAATGAAGATGTCAAAAGCTTCAGGTCTGATTTTGAGGGCAACTTTTAATAGCAGAGAAACTTCCCTGACCCCTGAATACCTCTGTGGAGTCCCCAGTCTGGGTCTGGAGG
Source organism: Acridotheres tristis (assembly GCA_037013685.1). Classification (NCBI taxonomy): domain Eukaryota; kingdom Metazoa; phylum Chordata; class Aves; order Passeriformes; family Sturnidae; genus Acridotheres; species Acridotheres tristis. Next base: position 65,861,032 of record CM072885.1, read on the forward strand.
AGGAAGGAGAAAAATTTGCCCAGTGGCAGCACCACTCACCTGGGCCTGTGCAGATGTGCTGGCTTTAGCTGGCAGAAGAAGCAGCAGGAAAACCTCTGGGGAAGGAAAAACCATTCTCAGGCTGGCACTTCTAAAGGCTACTCCATGGTTTATCTCCATGACTCAGAAAAATGTATGAACTGTAGTCAGTATTCTTGATTTTTTGTTTAAATGAGGTCATAAATGGCATTGTGCCAGTCTGAGCAAAGGCAATGCTTTCTTTACATTAGCCAGCTCATCTTTCCTCAAAGTGGAACTCGTGACTCCCTGCATTTATTTTTTGACCCTGTTTATATGTGAGGTAACCTTTGTTTAGTGTTTGGGATATGTCTTTTAACCCAGACTAGTTCTAAGTGTATCGTGGCTCTGTCGGGTTCCACGTCGCAAAATTTCCTCTATTAATTCCTCAACCCAGACTGAAGTTCTATTATTTTAGCATTGAGATAGTTGTTCTTTTCTCAAAATATTTATATTTCAAAACCCATGCTCCCAAATTTAGTGTAGTGTAGGAGCCACAAGTTCACTTCTCACACGCACTGATTTGGCAGCAGGCAAACCACAGAGCTGTCTTTGGCCCTGCTCATTTATTCTGGGGAAGGACGAGATCTCCAGGGGCTCTACAAACAAGTCTGATTTAAGATTTGTTTTCTAGAAATGTTTCAGCTGCCGTGTTCTGTGTGTGCATAATTTATAGGGCATCACTTAATCTTTGAAACCATAGCTTATGGTTACTGATTGCACAAATCATCCAGGATGCGGCTGTAATCAAATTCTGGACGTTTTTGTCATGGTGAAAGAAAAATGATGGCACTGGAAGTGTGATGCTCAGCAGTGGGGCACTGACCTATTGTACTCCAGCTAAGAAGTAGCTCAATTTGCTTGCAGATTACAAAATATTGCCTCCTGTACACGGCCTGATGAAGGTCAGAACACTCAGTGAGCAAGTTGCTCCCACATGTCAAACAATACTCTGGGCTAATGGTCGCTGTGGCTTCCAGCATCCTTTCCATGGCAAAGCTGGATTATTTTTGGACTGGCACCCATTGCCCACTGTCCCAGCTGACCCTGAGGTGTCTTGGCCCTTGCTGAGAAGAGGCAGGCAGCCTCCTGCACACCCTGCAGCGTGCCCCTGCTTGGATCTTAAGACTCATTTCCAGCCTAATTGATTCTAAATTCTCTGTGCTGCCTCGTGCTGCCCTCCCTGCTCAGGAAAGCAGAACAGCAATTTCCCAGGAGCCCCAGGAACTTCTTTCCCCAGTGCAATTGCACGTGCCTGGATTTACCTTGCTGCCTGTGATGATTGTGCTTTAATTAGTATTTGGGAGGGGACATGCATGGAAGTTTTTTTTTCTGGGAATTTTTTTTGTGAGTTGATGAGACTAATTGGAAGCTGGTTTGGGTGTTAACTTTTACTCCTAATTCTATCTCAGAACAAAAATAAATATATTAAAATTAACAAATCACACTACCCACTCTGGGCAGCTGTGACAATCTTCTTTAGTCAGTGCATGGGAGATATCTGCACCTTTCCACAGAAGGTTTGTCCAGCCCTTTGGAGCCACACACCAGCAAAGTTTGGAGTGATTTGGAATGCTGTACCTGGCTCACACTGTCCCATGGGGAGCATCCTCCAGAAGAGTGACATACCTGGTTTGTGTGCAGAAGTGTCAGTCCTCCCAGCTTTTTCCTGGATGAGAGTTCAGAGGTCCCTTCATGGGATTTGAGGCTCTTGGTGGGATTTGGGGCTGCTGCTTTTCTGTTTTGCCTTTAAAGTGCACGCCACTCTACAGTTATTTTAGGAACTTCTTTTTTGTGTATATGTACATAAGATAGAAATTCCAACCTGGTACAATCAAGTTAGACTCAAAATTTTAGCACCATTTATCTTCTTTGCACTCTTTAACTACTGCCACTATTGATTATAAATTATTTTTCCATTACTTAAATGGCAAATACAGACACACACTCATCTGAGAAACTAATGGCAAATGGCTAAATTTTAAGATTTAATGGATATTGGACCACTTTTGTCCCTATTTTTCCCCCCTATCCCACAGGGACACCATCCTGTTTGGCTCAAAAAACCAGTATTATAGGTAGCCAAATTTATAAGACATTTGAAGTTCCTTTAGCTCAATGATCAAAATAAGAATGAAAATTTTGTTTTTCATGTACAAAGTCCATGTTATATTGGGTGATGCGATCATGGCTTCAAAACCCTTTTCTCTCTGATTTCAGATGATTCTGTGCATGATCTTCTTGCCAAGAAAGAAGCACTGAGCAAAGTTCAGAAGAATTACTTCTTCCTGGAAAGTGCAGTCAGGTCACCCAGAGATGTGCCTGGAGGAGATACAGGTGGGAGAGTTAAGGGAACAAATCAATCTCTGTTTACCTTATTTCCTGTTTTGCTGTACATCACCTTAAAAATTATATATATTTAAGTGGTTATTGTTCAGATTTTTTGAGTTTGAGAGTAAAGAAAGGTCTGTGCCACCACGCTTCATGACTAGTCTGTTGCCCAAGGAAAAATGTCAGGCAGTCACTGGAGCCCTGAACCCATGGAACAATGTCAGGCAGTCCCTGTAAGAGTATGACAGAGCAGTTTTTATGGTGTCATGTGGTGTTAGACACAATTTTGCCTCCTGAGTTCCTACCAGCTCTTCCTTTCTGAACTGCTCCCTTCTCACTCCATGCATCCTCCCAGAGCAGAGCATAGTGCTCACATGTTCTCCATGTTTATTTTGGAAGCACCCCTGAGCCTACATTCATGAGATCCCCAGTTTTCTCAGGTTTCCCACTTGCCCAAGGCCACTAAGTTTAATTCCTATACTTTGTGTGCTCTTACTTTTTGCTGTTCTCTGTTGCCCTTCCCTTCCCCTTGGTGGGTCTGTTCCCTTTGTGGGAAGATTGGTAAATCCCAGAACGGTCCCAGTCAGCTCCCTCAGCTTCTTTCTCATGTTCTTCCAAGCCAACTTGCAGTGCCCTGCATGCTGAATTTCCATAAATCCTTTGTTTGGGAGGCACAGAGACTCACCCAAGGCAAAGCAGCTTGTCCAGACTTGCCAACCCAACCTCACCCCACGTGTTTCTGAGCTGCTCCAGACTGAACTTGAGGAGCCCTTTGCTCCTCCAAATGGACCCTGAGAGTGGGAACCACCACCTGGAACTTCTGAAATATCACCTTAATTGGTTTCCAACAACATTAAAGACAACTGCTTCCTTTTCTTTGAGCAAAGCAAGAAGCCACAAGCACCTGCTGGAAGGGCTGGGAAAAGCAGAGGGGCAATAATTGTGTGAGGAATTGCTGAAATGACCATACTTATTTTCACTCTTCTTTTTCTACCCATTCAGCAAGAAGTTTGTGCTCAGGTTCCACTGAACCTGAACTGTGTCTGAACTGTGCTGCAGATTCCTGGAGCAGCCATGAATTTCAGTGGCACAGTTCTCCTCTTGCTACTCCCTGCAATTCAAGCCTGCATGTGCCAGAGATCTGCAAACTCAAGTGAGAGGAAGAGGGCTCACCAGCCAGCTGCAGTGCCAAAGCCCACAAAATTAAAGGAAGGAAAACAGAAGGGCCGCACAGCCATCAGGAAACACAGGCACTTCTGATCTCTTTTGATTAGAGGGTCTAGAGGAGCAAAGAGCAGATTTTCAAATACAACACCTGCTTCAGTGATCTGATCTCCCTGTGACAAGGAGTGTGTTTTCCACTGACAAACCTTGTTGGTTTAATGGCTTGATGAATTCTGCTGACCATTCATTTGCTCACAGACATAGATCTATATAGGTATCTATATGTGTACATGTATATAATCATAAAATAGATAATATTATGCAATGTAGCATAGCAGGGTAACATAAATATAATTTAGGTATTACATAAAGGAGGCCATATACTTTCTGCTTTTCCCCTACTGGAGCCATTTGTTATTTGATAAACTAAGGAGCTCTCCAGTCATCTTCATCAATACGGGCTCATCCTTTGCCTTTCTGATTGGGAACAGCAGAGACTTATGTGGAAAACAAATCTTCATGGTTTTTGGTTGTGATGTGTCATTCCCAGGCTACTTCTGTCCTTACCTGCCTCCTCTAATGCAGGGAGGCTGTGGTTCACTCCTCTGTTTAATTCCAATGTGTAGTGCAGGCATTGAGCTTTTAACTCCAAAAGGTGGCAGGGTGGGGTGGACATTTAAATGTCCTCTTTTTCTGTCCAGTGTGATGCTTGCAACAAATGTCTCTGTGTTTAAGATTTCCATAATGTATTTTAATGCCCAGTGCCATCCATTGCACCAGCAGGGGTTTTGTGATGCATTAGAATCAGGTTGCCACTCTCTGTGAATATTTTCTGTGTGAATATTTTCTCTGTGCTCAGCTGTGCTCTCACTAACACCTGTATAAACCCACCAGTCATTTCACTAAGTTACTGAAATCTCTCTGCATTGTAGCACTGTAGGTGGAAGCAGGAGGTAATTAAGTTAATTTTTGAATTTTTTAACATACAGCAGACACTCAGCACTGCCTGCCCACACAGGCAGGGAGGCACAGGCACAGAGGTGCAGGTGGGGTTCATAAAATAAACTGGCTGAGTGTGTCTGCCCAGATGAAAGCCAGATGTTTGGGAAGGAAACTTTGGAAGGAAACTTCTTTACTGCCAAGGCTGTGTATGGTCAGCCTCAACTGTGTGGCCAGAACAGTGTTCTCAGGAGTATTTACAAGGATAAACACAAACACACTTTTTCTTCCTTGGAGGTTTTCAGTAGGTGCCACCAGGCTTTGAGTTTTCCGGTTGGGAAGTGCCCTGCACACATCAGTATTGTGTGAGCTGTGGCACATTTTCTGCTCTCCTGTTCCATGGTGAGGATCCAGGGAAGCCCTGTCTTAATGCTCTGTGTGTGCAGGGGGTGCCTCTGTATTTACAGGCACGCTGTGTGTGGTCTCACACGCTTTTTAAACGTGCATCAGTTCAATTACTTGGCTCTGACAGGTAAATAATGTCTTTGTCTTCTCTGTGGCTTCACGGGGCTCATGGGCATAAGAACAGCTCTTGCTTGGGCTGCACATTGTCCTCACAGGACATGCAGCTATATAGGTATATGTATGTGTACATGTATATCATCATAAAAATAGATAATATGATGTAATATAGCCTAGCACGATAACATAAATATAATTTAGGTATTACATAAAGCAATCCATATACTTTCTGCTTTCCCCCCTACTGAAGCCATTTGCTATGAGAGCCTTTCAGGCTCTTGGAAGAGCCCCCAAATCCTGTCCCAAGAGGCAAAGCTGAGGGATTCCACCAAGCTTCATCTCCTCCCTTCCCCAAACCTCTCTTGCTGTCCTGGCTCTGCAGCAGTGTCACAATAAAGAATTCTGCAAGGTTCCCTGAATGACATAAAATGAACCACGCAATTATTTAACATCAACACAAGGACAAAGATTTTTTTTTTTTTGGAAGAACTTTGCATGAAGAATTCAGCAATCCCTGTAAGAGAATTCAGCAATTCCTGTAAGATCATGGCTGAAGATGTTTGCAAACCCTGTTGCCCTATGCTGGCAAATTATCAAGAACCTCTTGAACCGCTGCCTGGTTATCCTTCTAAGGGAGAAATCCACACAGCTGGCACCTCAAAACATGTGTAGATTAAAACTTAGGAGAAGGTTGCAATATCATTCTCTAGGTTTACACTGATATGATTTGTTCCCATATAAGATCCTGTTTTCACTTCTTTATTTAGTAGAAAAAGAGACCAGTGTATGCTTTGATCTTGGTTTCAAGATCATTTTCTGGACAAATTACGGAAGGGTCATTTTTTCATTCAGCACAGAGTTGACACAGAATCATACACACCCTTCCAGCAGCCTTCTGAGCTATTGGTCCAGATTCCATCAGCTCTGAGGTCCACAGCAGATGGATCAATGTATTCTTCACACATGTCCCTCATGGGTTTACCTCATCCTGCCTCTGTCACAGGGACCAACGAGATGCCACAGTTATGAACAGAGTGGGAAATTCTGATACTTTGGCATTTGAGTCACACAGTGATAAAAATGGAAATGCTGCCATTTTGGGATAAACTAAGAAAAATTGGATATTTTTATTCCTAGCTACAGGTCCTTGTGCATACACACCCATTTTTTTAACCTTACTAACTTCAAAATACATGGACCAGTTTCTTCCATTCCAGGTTGTTGTGAGATAGTGTCCTCAGGGATGCAGCCCTAGAGATTTTCTGAAAATTGACAGTCAGGCATGAAAAATACTTTTAGTGCTCCTCTTAAAGCAAAGGTTGATTTGTCCTTCCCTCCTTTCCTCCTTCCCATTTATTAGCTATCAGGGAACCAACATGATGCCAGGGCAGGGGGGTGGGAAAGCAGATTGAAAGGAAAAAAGTCATTAGAAAACAGGCTTCATTAATTCAGCTGCTCGGGGAGCAGCGTGCTTGGAAAGGTCGGGATGTTTCATTTGACCTAAACAAAATGCTTGGCCATTCTTCAGTTCAAATGTTTCATTCCTGCCCATTGGACCAAATCAAAATACTGGGCTTTGGTGGAGGGATGTAATGAAGGGCTGGGCAGGGAGCAGCTGCAGTTTATTCCAGCAACACTCTCCTGCCACGGAACTGGGAAAGGTTGACACCCCTTTTCCAAAAGTGCAGTGCTGATCATCTCCAAAATATTGATGAATTAATGCAAATTTCACCCCAGGTATTAGAAATCAAAGAAAGACCCAATCTGCCTGGAAGGAGTGTATGTCCTCCTGCCCTGAACAGCTATTAAAGGGAAAAAGAAGTTGTGAAAATGTTTTAATCACAGAATGGTCAGTGTTGGAAGGGACTTTAAAGATCATCCAGTTCCAAGCCCGTGCCATGGGCAGGGATGCCTTCCACTAGACCAAGTTATTCTAGCACTAACCTCAAGTCCTTCCCTCGTGTTCCCAAGTTTGTGTTGATGGACACTGAAGCATGGTAGACAGTGGGATATGTTGACAGACCCTTTGTCCCTTCCACACCATTGCCTCAGAGCTAGTCCAACCCCCTAAGAGGAAAACTGTAATTAAAATTATTGCCCTGATCTGGATATGATGTGTTTGAACTCAGAGCTTCCTCTCTCTCTCAGAACTTTCTAAGGCAGCTTAATGACTGATGAAGACGGGATTTCCCAGAGTTCAGGGTGGCACACGAGAGGGGACATTGCCCAGGAGATGCTTTCCTGGAGGCTTCTCCTGCAGCTTTCTTTTCCTGCTCTTTGTGGAGCACTATCACAGTTTAGACAGCAGTTTCTAAAGGAGCCATTTGATCCCGAGGAATTTCAGCAGAGTCAGTGCCTCTCCTAGAGGCTCCCCTAAAGCCCCTTTTGAGGATGCCAGATCCCAGCAACAGCAAAAGCAGCCATTGTTCTGAGCTGGGGAGCAGACTGGCTGGGTGACACTTCAATGGAAAGCAGCTCCAGCACAGTCTGTTCCCCCCGCGGCTGCCAGCTCCCAGTGTTTGATCTAGCAAAGGCTCCAGCCCAGAAAAACAAAGCCCAGCCTTTCTAGTTCCTGGCTTAGGGAGCTCTCTGCCCTTTGTGTTGTTTCCCTGGTACCAAAAGCCCAAAGGTCATTTTTTAATGTTTCCTAGTTTGGTTCATCCTCAACTAGGGTTGCACTCCATTAAGCTGTACTCCAGCTGTAGTGTTATTTTTAGGCTGCTTGTGCTGTAATGTTTCACCTCCTTATTGGCCCTGTGTTAATGCACTTTTGTGCCCCTGTCTCTAGTTTAATCCAGGCAGGTGGAACAGCACCACTGTCCCTGAGGTGCTTCCCTGGGTGTCACAAATGTTGCTGGAGGAGTCAGAGCCTGGTGCAGCGAGGAAATGCACAACGAGGAGGAATGGCAGGGTTTCTAACACCCTGGTTGTCGTGATTAAAAACCTCATATGGAGAAAAGTAACACTGTCAACAACACTCCCAGGGAGCTGGTGAGGCTGATCTGCATTGCAGGGATGCTGCCTGACCCAGACACTCATCCAAGCAAAGCTGATTCGTGCTCCAGTCATTTCAGTGCTAAGATGAGCTGAGGGATGCATTTCCCCCCCAAAATTTACCCTGCCCCCCCACATCTGGTTAGAGATAGAATGCCTGGAGGGTGAGTCTCATACAATACACAACACAAAATACTGAAGGAAGCCTCAAATGTAAAGCCTGAGGAACTGGAAAGAGTTTAGATTATTGGGAAGATGTGGATGGGGAGATGAGCTAAGTTTATGTGGTAAAAGAGAGATTCACTGGGACTGTTCCCTCCCTCTGGTTCTTCCAGCCCAGTCCAGGATAGGGGGCTCTTCTTGAACATTTATATTTGAAAAGGGCAACAAAAAGGAGATTAGGAGATGTTACCACTTTCATTTTGTAATTGAAAGGAAGCCCTGATATATTTGATATTCATTCACAGCTGATGTGTGCTGACTAACAGCACTGAAGTTGCAGGGTGACAATTATACTGCTGATGGCATAATTTATTGGTTTTGTTGTTACCCAAGGTATTTCCAATGAGGTCATAAATCTATGTGTCAGTAAGAAATACTCAGTTTGCCAGCTGGGTTCTATTTTATAGCCATAGATTTTAATGCTTTGAGAGAAGCGTTTGTTAAGCATCACTTTGCAATTAGAGGCAAAGAGGAAATTAAATGTTCCATTTTTGTTACCAAAAAAAAAAAAAAGATATTTGTTTCTCATAATTTGTCTTTCTGTTAATATTGCATAACTCTATGTCTTTGCATTTTGCTTGCTCATCAGTTCATCCCAGAGATGTTATTGAAATGCCAAACTGGACAATGCCAGAACCACTTCAGCCCTTTCTTTGTTGACTGAAGGAACATTGCCCAGAGCCCTGAATGCACAGAGAATCCTGGAAGGAATCTGCTTAGGAGGATTACCAAAAGTCTGCATCCAGGAGCAGGCGTGTTTAGGGCTTTCCTTCAGGTTATTTTTGTAGGAAGAGAAGGTGTTTGCTGCAGTGTCTTGTTTACATGAGCAAGCAAACAAACTCTTGATAAGGGATTGAGTCATTATCCAGGAGGATATTGCAGAACATCAAAGGCATTGAAATATAAACATCTTTCTTATTACTTCAGGGACAACTTCTCCCACGTTGGATTTCACTCTCAGAAAGGATAAATCACCTGCTTTCACCATGTCCCCTTCAGTGGCTATTAATACAAACCCAGAGATATCTCCTTGTGAAGGTAGTCCTTAAAACGAGCAGTATCACAGACTTCATGGCTGATTTGGCCTTGTCTTCAACTGATCCCACCTAATTTTCAATCTAAGAACAGAGCTGATACTGCAGGGGATTCAGAGGGTCCCACTACTGTGGGTTGCATGAAGTATTTTAGGCAGCAACAGGCAATCAAAGGAGTGAACTGAGCTCTAGGTATTTTACACTCACCTAGAAATCCCATTAAAAAATCAAGAAAGTTAGTTATCCAAAAAAGACATTTGCCATCTTTAATTTAGCCACATGTACTAAGGGTAGAAGAGAGCTAGAAAATCATACCCTCAGCTGGTTTCAATTATCCTGGATCTGTCTGCTCCAGAGAAAGGACAACAGTTGACAACTCCAGTTTTAAGGTTTATCCGAAGTGGACAATGCCTGCTACAGACTTTTCTCCTGCACTGTCCATTGGATAGATCTGCTTATGCTGTTGCTGAGGTTGATTCCACAATACTCAACCTGCATTTCTCCTTTTGCAGGGATATTTTATTGGTGATAGTTCAGCTGCACAAGGGCTTTGCCTTTTTTGAGGTTTCCCATCCCTTTTTGAGATTTCCCAACCACCTGCTACACCCATACTGTGCCCCTGTGATTATTGAAGACATGCATTTAGCTCTTTTATCCCTCCACATGTTTACCCCTGCATCCCTTCCTCTTCATAATTCCTTGTTAATTGTCAGTAATATTTTGGTGATAAAATGTCCTGAAACAAACTCAGTACATTTTATTTTGGTCTCATGTCAGCCTAAATCCAGAGTTTCTAGCAGTGTAAGAGTTAAACCAAAACGAAGTGCCAAGGATGAGTTCTTATGTTTGGTGCTTCAGGACAAGATGTGAGGGGTTTGTGAACTCTGTGTTGCCTGGATTGGAAGTGGGAGAATTCTTTTTACCTGCCTCTACTTCTAGGAGGAGTTTTCTCAAAGTGAAGGCTGGTCACACCAGGCACTGGTGAACATCAGAATCAGTATTCCCAATTTTCCCTGTCCATAGCTGCACAAAGGGAATCTTCCACTTGGTGCTCACTGCTCCACAAGGACAGTGCCATAAAACCCTAACAGCCCTTTTTGTTCTGTCAAATTGCAAATGCATCATTGGCTTCCTTCTCTCCTTCTTTCAGCATTATTGCTCTCCATACTTTTCCCTCCAGTGAATGCCATTTCTCCCCTGATAAATTAGTGCACAATTTTCCAAGAGCTGCATCTCACTTATTTCCTGCCCATATTTCTAAGCTCTCTAGGGCTCTTCGTATTATTTCTCTTGCTTTCATTTGTATTTCTCTACCCTCTCCTCTCAACTTAACGTTATCTACATATTTTATTAACCAGCTGTTTTATTCCTCCTCACACATCACAAGTGGAGATGCTCCATGAAATGAGAGCTACCCCTTGTCTCTATAGGAAACATATGAGACACAACCCCCTTGTCTGTTATTATTCCATATTTGCAGTCCTTCAGACAGTTCCTGTGACAGTATTTATGTCTGAGCCAATGGGAAATAATATTTTGAGAGGCACTTTATCAAACACTTTCCTGACTCCCAGCTCTTTGATGCCTGCTGCTCTCCCTGCTCTCATTCATTTTGTAATTCTGTCGACTTTATATGCATTTTTCTCATGGACTCCGTCTTTGTAAACCCGTGGTGCTCCTTGCATATGTTTCTGTAAAGAGATCTGTGTAATTCTCAGGATATTATAGGGAGAGCCATGAAAAGATCCCTTTGAAGGCCAGCATGAAAGCTCCAGTTGTGTTCTGAGCTCCAAAGCACTTTCCAAATAATGAGATACACCACAGTGTCTGACTGGGCTTGGGGAGAATAACTCCATATAAACACCAGGAGATAAAAGGGATCACCTTCCCCTTTGTGCATTTCCTTGTATTGTGTGAACTCTTCTCCAGTGGGGATTGGATCACATCTTGTCTCATACAGAAAGCAAAAGGAGTCATTAGCTCTGCTAATTGTTGAAGATAAAGAGTAAAAGGCGATGACAGTTTGCTTTGTGTGTGGTTAAGCTTGTTAAAGGCATAAATCAAGCAATTCTTTCAATTCTCGCTTGTTCATTACTATTATGATATCCCACAATGGCAGCACTTTCATTTTTTTCACTCCACTCAGTTTGAATTTCAACTCTACCTTTTCTTGTTATGCCCTTTAAATAAATACAGTTACAGTGCAGTACACAATACCCAATGTTTTAATTTGGTGTTGCATTATCCAACATGCTTGGGGTGTCTCAGTGTGAGCACATAATTTAGTAACACTTCTGGAGATCATGGATGGCTGCAATGGCTAAAGCTCATTTGCCATGAAGCCACAATACAAATATACACAATCCTCAGGGTCTCAGTTGCTGCATTTCCAAAGTTTTGAGGCACAGCTGCCCATCCCTCCAGCTGCAGCAATACAGAAACGTGCAGAGACTGCCAAAAAACATCAGGTTAAAAGAATGTCCCCCCAAAACTATTTGTACTGAGTTATTTCAGTGGCCAGCTTAGAGTGTGGTGCTGCAGGCAGTGAGGAGTGGCAGACTGTGGCAGCCAGGTGAAAGTCAGAAGAGGGGGAGAGCCACCTCCAGTCTCCCTGAGCTGACATGAAGCACGAATAGACCAGGACTGAGTGGGAGCAGAGATCTCAAGGGTTCCCAAAGTTTGCAGGAAGGCAGAGGAGAGGCAGCCAAGTGTTACATTTGCTGTGCACATCTCCTGGACGTGGAGGGGGCAGCTCCCTGAGGCTCTGCTTCCAAATCCATCAATGCCAGCGGCAGCCTGGAGGCAGCCTGGCTGTCCTGAGCAAGTGTGACTCACTGCTACGCCACTCTGCTGAGTTATCTGGGGTGGGTGGGTGGTATTTGTCACACTGTGGGTGGGGATTTGGCTATTTTAAGCAAGCACATAGGCTCTCTGGGATGTTGGGACAGAGTTGTCCCAGCACAGTGAGTTCTGACTTAAACTTATTGGAACAAGATGAATGTGGCAAGGGCAAAAGCATTACATGCACAGAAGACGGGCAAGGCACTGCATCTGTACTAAATACTGCAATTTATTGCAGTGGATGCCATGTCAAAAGCTGAACATTTTTTAAACTCCATTCACAATCTGTCTTTTAAGGCCTATGAAGAGTATTACAGTCTGGGACTGAGTGTTTGAAAGGGCTCCCTTGACATGTGCACTACTTAAAGGAACACTCGAGTGATAAATTTGTTTCCCTGTGCTTAAGGGGGATTGAGAGCTCCCCAGCTCACATAAGAAGTCCCTGATCTTAGTGCAGATGCAAAACAGACCCTGCTTTGTTGGGAATCTGAAACAAGGGAGAGCTGAAATCTCTGAAGTCTTTGAGCATGGACTCTCTGGGTTAATGCTAAAGTGTTAATAATGAAGATTTGTCCTTCTCCAGTAAGGAAAAAGTCATGAGAGACAGGAAGAATTGTCTAAACTTTTGAAGATAATCAGCTACACAACTCCCACTAATCATAGGAAGTTAATAGCCAAGGCAGCCTTAGAGGCTGTAGCCTCTATAAGTTTAGACTAACCCAAATTCAAACAGTAGACTGATGACTTTGTACCCGACAAAGAATCTTTTAATTTCTGATGGTAATGGATGCCACCTAAATGTGAAAGAGAAACAGACTTTAGTAATTTTAATGCAAATGGATTTTTTCAGATGAAAGGCACTGCATAAAAAGTCGAGTGGCAGTGCTGTAAATATTCTGCCTCTGGTACAATTACTTACCCGTAATTACTGACATCTAGGCTAGCTGCTATAAGGAAATACATGGGTTATTTTTCAATTAAGCAATGCTTTTGCACTTTCAAACCAACTTCTGTACTTTCACTGCTACTGGAAATATGAAAATTGGTGAAGTTGATCCTGGCAGTCATTTTGGAAAGACCCTGAACTGTTCCACTGAAGCAGAGGAAAGCATTGGGAATTATCTCTTGAACCAGGATGTCTAAGTGGCTGTATTCTGGTTTCCCCCTGATGTTTGAGTGCCTTTTCTCAGCTGCCAGACAAGGGTACAGTCTCAGCCTTGTGGTACAAAGTTAAATCTGTGGTTTAAGAAAGGCTCACACTCACAAATAATGTGAGTTCAGAAAAAGTTGCAAATGTCCATCATTAGTACAAGCCTGGCATTTGCATGACAAGTCCAGCATCTCATGTTGTTCATCATTTCATGCTCCCAGCAAAGGGAGGCTATCCTGGAGAGTTCTTTTTGATATGTTTCTTTTTCCAACCATAGCTCACACAAAATGTACTGTCAGAATATTGAGCTGTGCCAGTGTTTGCCAACAGAGGTGTGAACCTTGGATCAGAAACCTACAAATCAGGGAACTGGAAAGGAAATGAGTTTTATGTGTTGCTACTGAAAGAATTATTGTGGGCTTCTGTATAGATTGAGGTGTCACTAGAGTAGGATCTCATTGGAAAACAGAAAAGAAGATGATATTTCTTTCCAGAGTGTGTCCACTATCTGAGGACAGCTGCTAGCCAGCACAGAAAGCCATAAACAAGAGTTCTGGCAGCGGGACTCTGTTCCCAGGTTTGCCTTGGATGACTTTAGGCAAGATGATGATGATACTCTGTGCCTTAGTTTCCTGTTCTGGAAAAGGAAGATAATGATGTGCTCTGCTTTGATGTTGTGCCAGAACTAGATGTTAAAATTCAGTGCATGGGCTGCTGCTCTTCAGAAATTACTTCCCCTCCAGCTAGTTCAGATGTATCTTTTTGCCTCTTTGAATAAGAGTTAGAGAGGTAGGTAGGAGCTAAGATGAAGAGTCAGATGGTTCCATTGCAAGCCAGAAAAGCTTTAAATAGAAAACAACAAATATGTGCATCTGACATCCATGGGGATGGAAAAAGCCTGACCATGTGATCTAAATGTTGCTGCTAATATTATAATTAAAAGGTTCTGGGGTGAGCAATGAATTGAGGCAGAGGATCTACAACAGCTTCTGTTTCATGGAATCACAGAATGTTTTTTGAGTTGGAAGGAGCCTTAAAGATCATTTACTTCCAACCCCTGCCACGGGCAGGGACACCTTCCACTGTCCCAGGTTGCTCAGAGCCCCATCCAGCCTGGCCTTGGACACTGCCAGGGATGGGGCAGCCACAGCTTCTCTGGGAAACCTGTGCCAGGGCCCCACCATCCTCACAGGAAACAATTTCTTCCTCATATCTAACCTAAATTTCCTCTCTTTCAGCCTGAACCCAGCATAGGCAAGCAGAAAACCTCTGCTGGTTTATTAAATTCCAAGGGTCATACTCAGTCTGCCAACTCCTGCGTCTAAAATTCCTGCACAATAGTGTCTGTGTCAGCCAGGGACACAGAGCAGGAGCCCTTCCAGCTCCCTGAGAGAGCAGCAGTGATCCAAGGCCAAGTGCTCCACTTTGGTGCCAGTGTAGGTGGCTGGAATGTGGCCTGAGATCTCTTTTACCCCCTGTGCTGGTTCCTTTTCCTGAGATGAAAACTGAGGTCTGGCAGAATAAAAGGAGGGAATGGGAAGTCTGTTCATCACCCAGCTCAGTGCAGCCCTGTGTGAGCCCTCCCATGAGAAAGCTGAAAATGCAATTTTGGGGGGGCTCAGAAGAGCCACACTCAATGATGTCTTCTGGTGAATGTGTGAAAAAGCCACAAACAGACCTTGGCAGAGAATGGTGAGCACTTTTGGAGGAGAGCATTTAAATTTTTTCATATTAATTTTTTTATCTTTCTCTTTTAAAATCAAGTGAGAATTTCTGTGGCTCACAGGAAGTGGTTGCAGAAAATATCAAATCCTTTAGGAACACCATTGGCAAAAACGTGTTGTGGTTGTCTCATGTAAGAGAAATGTTTTCATAATGGGTCCTTCTGCTCCTGTGTTAGTGATAAAGGTCACAGGTAATTGCATTCATATTTTAAAGCACAATGTTGTTAAATCTTTTGTATAAGGATAAAAGTACAAAAAATGTCTAGTCTCCAGTAGAGACAGCTTCTCCCTGAACAGGGGGAATCCAGAATCAAGCAGAGAATGGAATTTTAAAGCTGATATCACAGGTCTCTTCCAATGCCCCTGGTAATTTAGAAAATAAAAGAAACTGCCTATTTTTAATCTTGCTCTCAGCAAGCCAGACTAAAAAGCCCAGGATTTACTATCACACCTTGGAAAAAATGTGTCTTTGCTAATCTCTGTTAATCCACAGGAAAGGTACTTGAAAATAATCACTAAAACTAAGCTGCAAGTTCTTTCAGCTTTGATGTCACAGTTCTAACAGTGACCAGTGTTACAAAACTCAAAGAGAAAAGGGAAAACCTGATGTTTTACTGAGTTATTATATTGTATAAATATCCAGGAGCCATTTTGTCTTTAATCTTTGCAGATGCTCCAGTGCTTCACAAACCTCCCTCAGATTTTCTTTGGGAGGACCTGGTGACATTTAGGACAAATCATTGCCTGGGAGCCCAGTGGGCAAGTGGGAGCAGAGTCACCACCTTTGTCCAGGGGCTCTGGGCTTCCTTCAGAGATTTGGGTCTGTGTTGTTCAAGTCCTTGTTGAATCAAGCCCAAGAACTCCTGTGATCTGTCTCTGTCAGCCTTGCTGCAGGGTGGGTGTTGATTATTGGGATCAGGAGAAGGAAAACTCAAAGAGGAAACCAGGAGATTGCTGAGAGCAGCCCAAATTCCTTGCCCGTGTTTCAGCCATGAACAATCCAGTCCAGGCTGCCCAGTTGGCTTGGCAGCTCTGCTGAGCATTTTCAGACAAAATTCTGTTAATTTGGGCATTGCAGAAAGCTCAAGATCCTTTTTTACCCCAGAGCTGCCCAGTGGTAACTGTGTGTGTGGTCATTTTTATCTAGACAAACTCAAGCTAGTGAGAACACAAAAAGATCTGTGATTTTCATAAACAGTGTGAATTATACAACTTCCCCAAGGCACCATAATTCACACCTTACAAACTGCTGAGTGAATGTTGACTTTTAGTCTCACCTTTTCACATTTACTCCTCTCCTAACTCAGCTTGGCCATACTTGCTCCTCTTTTCTCTCCTTCTTTAACCTCTTTACTTAAATGGAGCCACGGAATTTTAAGACTCTCAGATTATGAATTTATTTATTTAAAAACTTGAAATGGATTTTAAAGACTGATGTTAAAGAGCTGGGATTTGGTGGTGGTGATAAGTACTTATCTTTCAAATGTTAAATAACTCAGAAAAACATTGAAATACCTCCCCTTTCAGCCCTCTCTGTTGATCTACAAAAAACAAGTACACTGATGAAAAGATGTAGAATATAAATAGCCTGTGAAATGTTGTTTGGTTGTTTTTTTTCAGGCTGTGGCTTGGTACACCCCTCTCTACTGTAAAAGGAGACAAAGAGGGGAGTTGAAAAAGGAAAAACCAATTTGAGAATGTTGTTTTACAACTTTCTCAACAACAGAGCAAAAAGAGGAATGGCAAAATGAACAGGAATTTCCTACAAATGATGCAGAGTGGAAGAGGCTGACCCATGACAAGCACAAGAAAAGACAAATCTTCATTAAAAGGTGTGTGTGACATTCATTATGTACACTCTACAATTGCAGCATTGTGCCAGACTGGCTCTGTAAGTGAATGCTTTTAAATGAGTGTCTTGGTAAGCAATTCTAGAGCAGCTCTGCATTTTGAAAATACAAATTAACTTTAAGCTTCAAACAGGAATACAGCCCAAATCTCTTTATAGAAGAGCACTCACTGTCAGTCGACTAAGTGGAAAGTAAAATCCGAGTAAAATTCTTCAAATGTGACTTTATTGTTACATATTATCCTCTCAGCCCCATTCAGAGATCACAGTTGGGAAAGCCAAGATTTGATCTGGATTCACAAGAGTAAAATATATTTTTAAAAAATAAAGGATCGGCCAATCTGGATATATTTTCAAAAGGAAAAAAAAATTTTTAAAAAGTAGGTGATTTTGAGGGAATTGCTCTTCTCTAAATTTCTTCTCCAGACTGTGGCTGGAGAAGTTCATAAGAGAAACAATTTTCAGCATAGGTTATACTGGCTGTTTTTTCACAAGATTTGTTCTTTAAAAATGGCTAAATCACTTTTGCTTTTACTCTCCAAAGAAAGTAACTCAGAAGCAGGGCAAAATTATGTAAAAGAATCAGTGCAAAGAGTTCAAACCTGGCAGAATTATAACCAAAGACAAATGGTAAATTATAATGTGATATGTCAAACAATGTAGAAGTTGCAGTTCTACCTACAATTAAATGCAGAATACGTCAAAAAGATGTGTGCTGTTTGTTAGGTATACTGCATAAATTTAATGTATGTGTGTAGGAAGCTCAATAAATCTATGCAAAAGATATTAATAAATATGCTAATGCAGTACAAAAAATAATGCAATAATATGTAAAATACACATATTTTTTTATACCTTGTGCACATACATGCATGTGCAAAATGTGTGAAAAACACAATAGCAGACTTAAGACTTAAAATATGTGTTGGTTACCATCTCTTCCTTCTGTAGCAGTGATCTCCGAAGGTTTAAAATTGTGCACCTGTATCAGTAAAAATCCTTGAACACAAACACACACACACACACAAACATACACACTCTGTCCCCTTCTGTAATATATACACTTATTTATTTGTGAATTATACATGTTTGCTACTAAAAGTGTATATTATGTACATTGTAAAACATGCAGATGAACAGACATTTAAAAGGAGGAGATAAATACAAAAAGACTTCAAAGTATTTTAAAATGTGATTTCTAGGAATGCCAGCCTAGGAAAAAGCCTTTCAGTTTGAGACAGGAGAGTGTTTATGCAAATTCTGAGCTTTACACACCCAAACAGGAATCCTGCAACCAGGGAGGACTGTAAGGAAGATCCTTCCTAACTCTTAAATCCAGGCAAAGCAGACGGCAGCAAAGGGACATTTTTATAGGGGCAGCTAGCAGCAGGACAAGGGGGAATGTATTCACACTGGCAGGGAGTTGGTTTAGATGGAATATTAGGAAGGAATTGTTCCCTGTGAGGGTGGTGAGGCCCTGGCACAGGTTTCCCAGAGAAGCTGTGGCTGCCCCATCCCTGGCAGTGTCCAAGGCCAGGCTGGATGGGGCTCTGAGCAACCTGGGATAGTGGCAGGTGTCCCTGCCCATGGCAAGGGGTGGGATGAGATTATTTTTAAGGTCCCTTCCGGCCCAAACCATTCTTTGATTCTAAGATTATAACCTGATGGAGTCAGTTCTAACAGAGCAGATTTCGTGATCTGTTTCCTGCTCTGTCTTAATCATTGGTAGCATCAGCTACTGGGTGTCTATTTTGTGTAGTCCTGGTTTGTCTCATTTGCCAAAACTTCATTTTCTTTTGTTGTATGCCACTCTTCTGCAGAGCTGGCTCTCCCATGTCTGTTCTTCTGGTTTCCTGCTCAGGGGAGAGCTGGGGACAGAGTGGGGTCTGGCACCCGGGGGTGCTGGTGACATCAGAGGTTGTGTTCCCTGGAGCAGATGCTGGGAACAAACAGGAGCAGGCTGTGGAGCAAAGCCCTGCCTGCTGCAGGTCTGCCATTCACCCTGCTCACATTTGAAGGACAATTTACTTTGTCCCAGCTCTAGGCCAGGATGTCCCAGCTGGCTCTGCATGGCACAGCACCTTTCTGGGTATGAGCCTTTCCAGGGAATTGCCAGCACGGTGTGGATAATCTGTGTGCATTCCTCTGCTGTGGTCCCATCTCCTGTCACATCTCCCCACATGGACCTCAGTGCTCTTGCCACTCCCTACATTTGGTTTCAAGATTATTCTTTTCCCCCCACCTTGCAATTGTTAAGAATAAAAACTTTTTCAATAGATAAGAAATCAAACCCAAGCACCAGAGACTGCAATGCAGTCACATTGTTCCAGGACACAGGGCTGCAGGCAGGGAGAGAGGGATGCCTGCAGATTTATTTCCTGAGCATGGGAACTCAGAGAAAAGTGGTCTGTCACACATTAAATATATTTGATTTCTGTGGGTTTTCACATGCAACCTGCATACTCTCAGTCTCTGAGATCTTTGCAAAGATAATTCAGCTCTATTTACTTACGGTTCATTTGCAGTTCTTTTCACTACTGAATTATGAAATTATTCCTCTTAATACTGCCAGGAGAGTTAATAATACCCAAAATCTCTGTTTGAAAATTAGATAAGGGTATAATAATTTTTTTACTCTTATAAATATTCATGTGTAGTACATATTACTGCTGAATTTTTCCAGAGCTGAATACATAGAGGTATAAGCATCATTCTTATTTTATTACAACACAAAAATTACAAATGCTTTAGGTAGATTTGCACAACTATGCCACCAGACATTATTTTTGATGGTGATGGAATAACGTCTTCATATATACAATAGTATTATGATTTTGAACTGTATAAAAACATCCTTTTTTATCTTTTGATTTTTCTTTACTGTTTATCCACTTTGCCTTCTGGGTCCTTCCTGAAGCTCTTTGGTGCTGACAGCAGAAAACTTCACAAGTTATCTACAAATAGTTTCACTTAATTCCTCACTCTTTTTAATTTATGGCATTTTTCATTAATTGTTGAACTCTCTGTTTTGGTTTCCTCTTCACCCAAGTAGCCCCATTTTCTTCTCTAGATTGAGGGATAAAATGCAAAAAACTGCTGCTGCCATATCACAAAGTTTGAGCTGAGCTCCTACCTCCCGTTTTCCTCAGAAATGCATCACTCTGGAGATGTTTCTTTTCTGTTGTTGTTGATGAATTTCACTCTGAATCAAAATGCTCAGCTGTGAATTTGGGAAGTTTAAAAATAACCCTGAAGTGAGCACTTTGAAGCCTCAGCCAAAACCGGCGGGTTTTGTCAATCAGGATGTTTCCCTGTTGCTAAGGAACACTAATTAAGCTTTCAGGGCCAAATTGAACCTGCAGACAAGGAACACATTTTGCACACATTTTCAGTGAGAAAGAGCCAATTCCTACCACTGAGAGCTCTCTGCTCTTACCACTGGTTCTCGGGGGTTTTGTCCCAGAAATTGTTGAGAGAGATGAGATGCACTCACATGAGGATGCATTTCCTCTCTTGACTTGTCCCAAGGACCTCCATAGTTTATGGGACTGCCCAGTAATTTCCTTTTAGCTGTGAGGAATGTTTGCAGATTCATCTCTTCTGCCTTAGGGCATTGACATTTTACGGGCAAGACCAAGCAATAAAATTGGTCATTTTAAATGGAGTTGTAAAAACACACAAGATGCAATTTCTAAGTAGCAAGAGGTCAAACAAAACATAACAAGGATCCCACAGGAAGAAACTAAGTCAGCTGCTTTCTCCAGTAGATCAATTGACCAGGGTGGATCAATGAACTCTTCCTGTTGTCACAAAGTGAAACACCTCAGCTATGATATCTTATGACCCAACACTGTCTTTCCCTATCTGCCAGACATATTAAAAAAATCAAAATTTCCTTATCTTTTTGTTGTTTATCGCTTAAAAACTAATGATGTAATGGGCATTTGTGTATTTTTGGTGCTTCGGGAAACAAAGCCAAGAGGTTATTCTGACCTAGAGTTTTGGTGCAGGGGAAAAAACAGAGCAAATCAAGGGATAAATAATATTTCTCTGTGGCCACATACAGAAATTGTGAAAGGAATTCAAGATTATTGCCAACATCTTCAAACAATATAAACAAGAAAACAACTCACCTCCTTCCATCAGGGTCAAGTAAATCACATTATGGATACTTTAGTGCCACAGAAAACAAATCGGAGATTTAACCATCATTTTGTTGAGTGAGAGAGGAGGTGGCATTTGACAGGAAGCTTTCTAAAGAGTTTAGGAAACCAAAAACCTCTCCCACTGTTGATGTGGGTGACCATGCTGAGGTGTGCTGACACATTTGGCACTGGCAAACTCTGCTTGTGGCTGAGAGGAAAATCTGGAGAGCTGCCTTTGAGATGGGGACACTTCCACAAGCCCAAGTCACCTGGAAATATCAGCAGGGCTGCCTGGATGAAAAGTTCATTTATTGCCCTTTGCTTCTCTTGCAAGCTGATGGCTATGAGGAAACCGTGGTTGCAAGTGTCAGGTTGGCCTATGACAAAGCAATTCCCTCCTGGATAATTTTGGCAGAACAGCTTGACCTTCAAGAAGCCATGACTAAGGGTGGCCCTTTATCTTCTTGTCATTCATTGCAGCACTGTCCATGGCTGAGTTGTGTAATGGAGTGGTGAAATGGAGCTCAGGGATTTGCTCCTGGAAATTGCTCTCATGTCTTAACAACCCCAGCACCTGGGAAATCTCCAAGTGAACTTGCTTAGAGGTGGTGCTCACATCAATACTAATGAGGAGTAATTTAAAAGATGATTTTATGGTAAAAGTATGTCCAGAGCTGAGACTGGGTTTGAAAAAAGCTCTAAGAACTGACAGAACTCCAGGGTGAGGGAGTGAAAAAGCTTGTTCCTTCCCTGCCAGGAATTTGTGAAGGACTGCAGGAAGTGAAAAGAGGGAGCCAAACATGTGATGGCTTTTGCAGTGAGACGTGGGGATGGTGTAAGGCAGAGTCTGAGAGCACCAACTAGAGGGAAAGAGAGAGAGGGGAGGAAAATGAGGTAATTTCCATTCAGAGGCTGATAAAGGTTTGGAGAGGTACATGTTGTCCGTGGGCAGCCAGAGCAACAGTGATTTTGGCCAACCAATGCTTGCTGAAACCCAATTTAACCAAAAGCCTGAAAGAGAGAATTTGATCCTTTAAAGTGAAGGTATCTTAGTGACAGCTAGTGACCTTGCATGTGACTGTATATTTATCCCAATGTGCCTTTTATTTAAAATGTTCTTCCATAAAGTCAGAAGGAACAGAGCATTTTTGTTGTAGCGTGCTTGATTCCTAAACTGACTTTCTTTTGAAAGCAGGTGTGTGGAAATAATGAGTGTTGTCATCAACATGAAGGAAACAGCCAGAAGAAAAATCCTTCAGCTCCCAGCTGGGTGAGTGGGAAAGGCAGAAGGCAGAGACTCAACCGGGGGTGAGTAGAGTTGCTACAAAACAGTTTTCAAAGCAAACAAATAAACAAAACAAACAAAAAAAAAAAAAAAGAGTTTTTTTAAAATCTCACATTTCAGGATGCAAGGATTTCTTTATTTTGTTGAAAATCCTTTTAGTCTTCTTTCTGTGAGGAAGACCTATGCCAGACCACAAATGGGAAGCATCTGGATTCAGGCATTGCAACTTGATCACAGCTACTTCTAGAGAACTCTGTGTTTGCATCTTAGGTTTGCTTTCATTTGGAAATATATTTTGCTTCTTAGGTTCTGTTGCAAAAGGTATAGGAATTGTGGGGTTTGTCCGTGAAACTAGCAATATGTACAATTTTCTGTTATTATTGCCATAATAATTAAATTGTGCAATTGATGTATTTGATCAATTGATGTAATTGATCAATTGTGTATTGATGCTGCAATGCTTAGTGTTCTCCAAAGTCCTTTATACATTTTATAAATACAAAAATGAATATGTATGAGTATATGAATATATATATGTAGATAACATGACCTATAAGAATAAATAGACCTATATGCACATGAATATATAGAGGAAAAACAAGAATAATCAGCCTGTGCACATCAGATAGAAATAAAGAAGAAAAAAGGAACTGGAGGATTGTTGTTTGTGCCTGTCTGCTCACTTGGCCCAGGTACAGACTTAGACATCAGTGCTACAGCCTTGCCTTATATAAAATGATAGTAATAACACTTCTCTGCTAGGGGCAGTGTGAATCAGCAGTGTTTGTAAAAATCTTTTCTATCTTTAGCTGAGAGGCACTTCAGAAGTGCAATGAATTGGTGGTTTTTCTCAGTGACACTAGATTAAATGCTTTTTGATTAAGAATTCCACAGTTCCTGAGGAAGTTGCTGAATTAAAATGACCTCAAGAAAACCATGACCAAGTAATTTGCTTTCTAATCTCTAGGTTTGTTACCTGATAGTCAGGGTTTAGTGGAAGGATTGCAATAGCCAAAGACAACTGTGTGACATTTTACAGCTTTATGGGGAGGAGGCCCTTGGCACTGTGGGCTTGATGCTGGTTCACACTGTGGATATTTCAGAGCTCAGAAACAAACTCATCCTGAGACCTGTAATGTTATCAGCAGCAACTAACTCTGTACACAGTTCTCTCAGAGCAAATGAAAACAAGGATATTTGTTTTGTTTTCAGCAAAAGAGATTTTAAAGTGTACTTCAGATTACAGGGTATTAAAAATTCAGCTTGACATTGACCTAGCTGTCCTGTAGCAACTCATTAAATTCTGGTGTCACAGCTGTGCTGCAGAGCCCTAAAAATACATCTGCTTCTCAGCCAAGTCAGGCTTTCATTCAGATATTCCTTAAAAATCCTTTCACTTGATGGCACTGTGCTCTGAGTCAGGCCACACTGTCAGGAGCACTGCCTTCAGTCCCAAGAGAAGCTCTCACAAGGGCTGGCCACGTGTCCCCTTTGCCATGAAGAGTGGTCCAAAGTAACTGGGATGGGTCTGGAAGTTGTGGCACGGGGTCAGAAATAACAGAGCAGTCGATTGTGCTGCAGCTGAAAGGGATGTGGGATGTGCTGCTGAAGGTGAGGTGTGCACAGCCCCCACAGGGACACAGAACTCAACCTGTGCCCAAGCAAATCCACTTGCTAATTGCCTCATAGAATAAAGATTTTTTTTATCTTTTACTGCTGGTGATGGTTATAGACAGTTTTAAATTATTTTCCTAAACTCTGTGTGCATTTGGAGTGCTGTAGCAATGATGATTATTAAGACAACATTGGTGTCTAAGATCTTTTGGCTCCCTATGACCTTATGTTCTTATAAAAACAATCAGAATGTTTGTGCAGTCCTAAATTCTGTCCTAAAACCATGTAGTAGACAGGAGATTCTGAGACACCAGAAACTCAGAAGCACTAAAGGTTTGATCATATATAAAGGTAATTTCAGTTTGGGAAACTAGAACAGGTAAAATTCAATCACTGAATCCATGCTATAGGAATACTCTTATTCCCAATTAGAGCTCCCTTTTCCTGGCTTCATCTGTTTCACTTTCAAAATTATACAAACTAAACCAGAAAAAACCCAAACAAGCAAACCCAACTCTTATTTTGAATGGAATACCTATAAGTGCAGTCCAATCCCTGTGAACTCAGTGGTAAAATTATACAAGTTTTCCCATACAGATCATCTTCATAAATACCTTCACTAAGTATAGATAACATTTTCTTTCCTGTATAATAATGGTAGAGAAATACCTGTGAGTATGCACTGAGCTCAGATGACTTAATAGTGGCTTCCTGAGTGATTTCTGTTGTTCTTGAATTGGGTTCTTCACAGCATTTAATGTAAGGAAAATCTGATTGCAATAATCAAGAGGCTTTACCCTTGAAGCTAATTGACCTGAGAGTGGCTTTATTTCCAGGTGGGAGATGACCTTTTCCATACTAAATAGACATTGGGAAAGTTTAGAATATTTGAAAAGTGAAATTTGCTTCCATGACAGGACCAGATCAGGAGTGTTGCTGTCCATCCCAGTGCAAGGCTCAGCATAGAGAAGGGAAGGCTGGCTGCCTCCCAAACTCCTCTGTGGGGCTTCATGGGAACAGCAGGATGGGAAAGGGATTGACTTACCTGTTCTTTCTCATGAGAAGTCCTAGCATTTAAAACACAAGGATTTAAAAATTCAAAATGAAGATTTCAAATCAGCAAGGTCCTGTGGCTGGTGAGCCATACTTCCTCCATTCAGTTTGGCTCTTCTGCAGTGGCTGTTGTTGTGTCCCAAGGTATTCTTTTTAAACAATGAATTAGAAGCAGTACAAACAAGCTATGTGCAGGCAGTTGTCAGAACAGCAGTGCAGAATTCATGTTAGTATCTTCCTCACTGCATTTCAGGTCATTGGGAATAGCTCAGGAACAAGTGACACTCTGGATTACTGTTAGGGGACAGAAGGAACAGGCAGCCTCTCCTGGCAGCCTTTTGTTCTCTCATCCTCTCCCACTGCACTCTGAGTGCTTTGCAGTCAGTGCTGAGCCTGAGCACTGGGATGCTAAAGGCAGGGATTTCATCCCAAAGGCTCTCTCACCTGGTGTCAGCAGTGTGGGCTATTATGTCCCAGCTGCTGTCACAAGCAGATTGTGGCTGTGTGGGACACAGCTGTGGGTGTCAGCTGAGCCTCTGGGAGAGAAGCCACCCCTTTGTGTGCTGCTGGGAGCAATCCCAACAGGCAGAGAGGAGAAGCAAAGCTGTGGGACAGCTTTAAGACAAAGTGGATGGATATAGCATAAAAACACAGTTTCTGCTGCTTACCCTGTATTGTGGATTTATGAATTTATATTTATTCTCCAAGGCTAGCTGTATGGTCTCTTTGTCAAGCACCCAAAATAGACCCAGATATTTCTAGAGATCTGTGAAGACAGGCTGGGTGTAACTTTATCCCATTCAGTTCTTCACACACACCTGAGGCTGCTTTGGGCACTGTAGGACAAAACAGGGTATTCCAAAAGAAGAAAATTAAATCTGCACCTTATCTCTGATCCCTGTATTTCCTACAGTTTACAGCTTTCCTTGTATGGAAGCCTTCTATCCATTCAAGTTATATGGGGCAAGGCCACTCCATATTCTATCCTACTTTTTAATCACAGAATCATGGAATGGTTTGGGTTGGAAGGGACCTTAAAGCTCATCCAGTTCCACCCCCCACCATGGGCAGGGACACCTTCCACTATCCCAGGTTGCTCAGAGCCCCATCCAACCTGGCCTGGAACACTGCCAGGGATGGGGCAGCCACAGCTTCTCTGGGCACCCTGTGCCAGGGCCTCAGCACCCTCACAGAGAACAATTTCTTCCCAATATCCAATCTAATCCTGCTCCCTGTCAGTGTGACACCATTGCCCCTTGTCCTGTCACTCCAGGCCCTTGTCAAGAGTCTCTCTCCATCTTTCCTGTGGCTCCCTTCAGGCACTGGAAGGCCACAGTGAGGTCACCCCAAAGCCTTCTCCTCTCCAGGCTGAACAATCCCAATTCCCTGAGCCTTTCCTCCCAGCAGAGCTGCTCCATCCCTCTGATCCCTTGGTGTCCTCCTGTGGGCTCACTCCACAGCTCCATGTCCTTCCTCACGTGCAGCAGCCACGTTTGCCCACAGCTTTGGGCCCTCAGCACTTCATTTCTGCAGGAATATCTGATACAAGTCCCAAACAATTGAAGGACATCCATGACTCCATTCTGGAATGATTGCACAACCACAGGGCAATGCAGGCTCTTTGGAAGTGCCCTGTTTTCTTTCAGTCTGCCTCCTCCCTGTTGAACAAAACACTTGGTGAATCACAATTTTGCTGCCTGCTCCACCCAGGAGACGCTGTAACACAGAGTGAACTCCCCCACGGGCTGGAGATGAATGTTAAAAATTTATTGTCCAATCTGTAGGCTGATACCACTGTGCGTAATCCCAGGGAGTTGGGACATGTCCATGTGTCACTGCACATCTTCTTTAGATACAGCTCTGCAATCACATGCTATTTTTATCTCAGTTATTAGAAAGACAGGGGATGTAATGGTGCTTAGGAAGACAACTGGGGCTCCTGTGAATTTCAGGGTATTGTAGAAGCCTGGTTTGCAGCCTTGCTGAGAGAAAATGCATTCCCAAAACCTCATGAGAGGTCTCTGCTTTTGACAGGTTCCCTTTTCTTCTCCACTGTGCTGAGCGAAACTTTCATAACAAAACTTAAAGCCAAAAGAAATCAGTCACTGGGCACATCTTTACAGTTTCACAGATCAAGTCATCCTGCTGAAGTGATGTCCACACATGTTTTGTGACTTCACCTGTTCAGCTCAGAGCCCATTTTTAATTTTCAGTGGCAGTTTCAAGTGGGATGTAACTAATGAAGGAAGCAAGGATTCAATTCTAAATTTTATTGCCTAAATATCCTGATGCATTCTAATCAAGTCTAGGTCTTTTCAGTTTTACAGTGGAAGGTGACTTAGGACAGTGGGGCACAGGTGTATAAAACTTCTTATGAAAGAGCTTTAAATGAAAATATATTCTCTGAGTTCAGTAGGGTAAAAAAATATATTCTCTGAGTTCATTACACTTCACTCCTCACTTAAATGAAAAACGACAGTGTACAGAAAAAGAAATTGTTCATGATGCAAAACTCTGTGAGCAAAACTAACAAATGGCAGAATTAGGATGTCCTGTACAACCTCATTTTAGATCCCTGAGGAACTAGAGCTCTGCCCTCCACCCTGTCTCATTCAGCTCTCAATGTGTGTGGGTTATGCCTGGACCAAGCTTTGCTGGCAAGCTCCAGGATCCTCCAAGTGTTTTCCAGTATTTTTAACCAGGGAGTTCCTATCTCTGCTAGCTGGATCCTGTACTAGATTCCCCAGCAACTCCCCTTCCTTGTTTCTTACCAAATCTTTATCCAGCAACTCAATCCTTCCATCCTCCTGTGAGAAATTACTGACTCCTTCCAAAATGTGTGGATCTTGGGCTCTTCCAGCTCTGTGTTGCCATCTCTGCCTTCAAAATATTTTGATTTGCATCACATTTCTCACCAGAATTTGATTTGGAAATGGTTTATGGAGAGGTGTGCACACTGGAAATCCCATGCATGGAAATTCCATTGCAACCACAGTGAGTTCAATCACTGTGCTGGATAGTGATAAAGACAGAGGGGCTCTCTGAAATCATTGACCCCCTCTATATTTTTTGTGATTGAGTGAATTAATGGCAAAAAAACTTTGTTAGTTGATTTTTCATAGTCCCTTGAAGGGAATCAATATGACTCAGACAACAGGATGTTGGTTAGGTTTTTTTTTGCTTTCATGCCTCTTTTGACTTTCAAAATGTGGGATTTGGGTCCATTTGCTCTTTGGCTGTGTCCTTTTCTGTCTTACTCGGGCATGAATTTGCTATAGGATGACATTGGTGCCTTCTTGCATCATAAAGAAACTTTATTTTTGGTGTCCCTTTATCCTGAAGAAACTGAGCTGCAGCCTGTGGAACAGCTGGCAGATAAACACCACATAAATGGCTTTGATTCCTTTGCAGACATTGGGGTTTAAGGATGCTGTGTTCTCCCTGCCTTCCTTTCTGCTGTTGTAATGTGAGCTGAGTACAAGCATATCAGATGGCTGCAGGGTAGAAACCAGACAGAAAAGAGGTTTGTTCCATTTCTCTAACTATGAAATACACTTTGGAAAGGTAGGCTCTGTCTGTCTTCACTTTGGAAAGAGTTCTTTTGGAGTTGTACAAGATCACTACATTTGAAACTGCAACCTTGCACCCCTGCCCTAGTGAAGGTGGGGAGGTGATTGTGCTGGCTAATGGTGATTAAACAGATAAAGATTTGCTGTTTCCTCAGTCTGTGGAATTACAAGAACACAGTGAGAGGTGCTGGCTGCAAACCAGAGGCAGCCTGGCATGGCACAAGGGAGGAGGTGTAAAGGCTGTGGGATGTTTTCTACAGACACAGGAATAGAACCTGAGAGCTGGGCTTGGAAATTATTTACTTCCTCTTATTGACAACACTTAATTTTGTGTTCTTTGATTTCTCTAAAATATGATTTTTTTGTTATACTGTCTTACAATCTCTAAACAGAGTTCATCTGGCAGCAAGAAAAATCTTGATCATCCTCAGTGAGCTGTGCTGCAGACCCAGTGATTTCCCCCTGGAAAGGCAGTCTGTGCTGTGGTCATGTCCTGTCATTTCATGGCTTTCACAACACCCTGCTGCACGAGATTTAATGACTCACTATGAAGTGTCAGTACAAATCACAGAATCACAGAATTGTTTGGATTGGAGGGACCTTTGGAGATTACCCAGCCCAAAGCCCCTGTCCAGGCAGGGTCACCTGGAGCAGGTGACACAGGAGCGTGTCCAGGTGGGGTTGGAATGTCCCCAGAGAGGGAGACTCCAGGCCCTCCCTGGGCAGCTGTTCAGGGCTCTGCCACCCTCAGTGTAAGAAGTTTTTTCCTTAGGTTGAGGTGGAACTTATAATAATTTATAATACATAAACCTAAGCTTACATTTCAAAATAAATGATGCTGTGATAGCATCAACAGTGTTAATCATGGGTGTTTGCCTTTCTAGTTTGAAAAATCAGTCCAACTTCAGTATGTGCAAAACCTGTGGCTCCTCAGAGTTTCCAGAGTGATCTTCCTTGAGACTCTGCTTTTATCCACAAATCAAAGGGAAGCCTGAGAAGTGGCAGGATGAGTTTCCTCTGAAAACTGATGATGGTACTTGAGTCTCTGTGCCCTTTCATTTGTAAGTGCCTCTGCAGGGACGGTCCAGAGAGATGACAAATAATACCAGCTGTGTAGTAATTCTGCTGAGGATAAACAATGGCTCAGTGAGGGTGGGGTGAAGGGCAACTAATTCACAGAGGTCACCAAATAAGCAGGTTACATCACATTTCCATAGCACTGGGTGAGTTTGTGTTGGGTGAATTACTCAGTAAACTTTGGCCCTGGCTGATTTCCATACGGGCCTGAATTTCCATAAATGTGTCAGTCACACAGATGAGTTTGCAGTGTTTGCTATCAAGAGAATATTGGAAATGCACTGGGTACAAATGCACTGGTATGATTCACAGATGTTGGGTTAAATCTCCAGTGCTCTAGGCACCAACACACAGTCTGTGGGCTTGTCCTTTTTATTCTTTATCCTAGAGGACAGAGAGAGAAGGGATCCAGATTGTTCCTACGAGTTTTACCTGTGATTGAACCTTTAATAAAAACTGGTGAGCAGTGTGAAGCTTTGGGGAGCCTAGGCATTATTTCAGTCTGTAGGGCAGCCAGTCAAACTTGGAGTGACTTAGACAGACTCCCTGACCCTGACTTGTCCCAGTCTCCCATAAATCATGACTGGGGCCTTTCCAGTCTCCCAGGCAGTGCTGAATTGAGGTGTTTTGTGGGCTGGAAGAGGCAACACAGAGGACTGGGGACTGGCCAGCAGTAGAGGTGGCAAGCTGTGTATGATCTGAGTTCTGGTCTGGAGGGTTGTGGGGAGCATGAGAAGGTGCCTTCATCTCATCCTTCCACTTTTGTGGGTGTTAATGGTTGTAAATGCTGCCCTGCACTGGCAGTGTGGAGGGGCTTGTACTGATCTCATCAAGATATTTGTATATCTCAAGGGTGGGGGTCAGGGGATGGGGTTGGATTATTTTCAGTGGTGCTCAGGGACAGGATGAGGAGGAATGGCCATAAACTGAAACACAAGAAGTTTCACCTCAGTGAGAGGAAGAATTTCTGCACGCTGAGGGTGGCAGAGCCCTGAACAGCTGCCCAGGGAGAGCCTGGAGTCTCCCTCTCTGGAGACATTCCAGCCCCACCTGGACCTGTTCCTGTGTCACCTGCTCCAGGTGACCCTGCCTGGGCATGGGCGTGACTGGACCATCTCCAGAGGTCCTTCCCAATCCAAGCCATTCTGTGATGCAGTTGCCAAAGCAGGGTGAAAAAAAGCCCAGAGCAAAGGCACCAACAATGCAACAGAAACAGTGTAGCTTCATTTTCATTCAGTCCAAATGTGATTTTTCACACCTGAATCCAGCTCCAGCTGATCAGGCAGCAGCAGATACAGCACATGCCACAACCTCACAAACCAACCCTTTCCTGATCCGTCCTGTCAGTGAGTGGTGCTCCATCAGACACAGCAGAAGGAACCCTTCCCATGTGCTGTGTGCCATCACCTTAACCAGACCTCTTGTCTCCTGATCCCCATTTTGTGCTTTCCCTGCAAAGCCTGGGCAAAAAGCAGGATTAGGTCTCTATTGAACGTATTCCCTCTAAGGAAAATATCTATATTGCTGAAATTGTGGAGGATAATTGGGTAAATGTAGGCAGTGGATGGTTAAACATTTGAAAGCAGCTAAGAAAATCTGCTACTTGCCATTCTTTCTCTTCTATAGACCCAAGCAACTGCCAGGGTGACCACCCAGAATAGACAACACAGTGATTTCCCTTGCCATGTGATGTTTTCCAGTCTCTCCTCATGGGCAGGGTATTTCAGGCAGTGACTGTGTGGCTCTAAAGCAGCTCTGAGTGCTACAAAGCAGCAGTTTGTACACTAAAGTGTAAATTACAACCCAGTGTAATGAGATTTTGTCTTCTCTCAGTGTCCTGCTGGCTTCAGAGAGCAGAGTCTGTTTTACCTTGCTTCAGGGGTAGACACAGAGACCAGCAGAGTAGAGTTTGAGGATTTGTAATTTGTAGCCTAAGAAAATAAAATAGTAATTGCATGGGAGCTACCAAACTCATTTTAAAAAATCTCCTCATAGAACAAAAATACATATTTATTGTTATAAAAGTAAACATTTCCTTCTAAATTGGTAGGAGAGAGAGAGAATAATTCTAAATGAATATTGTACTCAATTTTTATTGTTTTATAGATACCATCTTTCCAGATATAGTGCACCTCATTTCCCAGTTACTACGTTTTCTTTCCTCTGACAGTTTGTTTTTTTAAAAGTGGAAGGACAGCTGAATGATCTTCCAACACTTCCTTGATGTACTTTAATAGATATTATTTACCTTTGCTGCCCCTTTTCTTTTATTTAAGGTGTGTGTGTGGAATAATCTGTCACTCCTTGCACTTGAGAAATATCTGCACAAAACAGAGATTAGGCCCTAATCCAGGCCAGATTTCAGTAGAAGACAGTGCATCAGGTCCTAAACATCCCTTACACAGAGATTCTCCACAGCTGAGGAACCCCTTAATTAAAGATATGCCTCTGAGATTTTAAAATCTTCATTTTCCTTTCCCCCTGTCCATGGTGGGGGATATAGGGCTCAAGGTGGAGAGTCAAGGAGGGCAGGGTGCCAGAGACTGGTGAGGGTAAAGATGGGCAAAGGTGTCAAGGGACAGTGGGGAACCCTGGGATCAAAGCAGGTGAGGAGAACAGGGAACCCCAGGCAGGAGAGATGTGGGAAAAGCAGGGCAAGGGTGGTGGAGGGTGAGCTCAGCCTCTCAGGGAAATTATTTATCTGTCCATTTGCCTCAGTCTACCCATTTGAATCCAGGGCATAATGCCTTTGTGAAGTTTAAATGATGCTTGTTTTTAAAGCACCTGAAGCAAAGGGATTAAGTAATTAAAAAAAAAAAAAAGTGTTTAGAAATATAAATAAAATTCCACAGCATTTTCATAAGTCTGAGGAGCAACAACAAAGGTTTTGCTAAGCAAAAGCTTAATGCCAACCTTGAAAATGTCCTTTTACTCTTTGTTTGGGATCTCATAACAAACACACCAGGTTCATAATTTCAAAGAAATTATGTAATGAATGAGGATCTTACCCCTGCTCTAATCATGCTTCATGGTACATAAATCAAGTAGATTCCCTATTAGGCTCGTGTCTCCAGAAGAGCAGATGCAGACTCACTCTAAATGTCTTGTCTGACACATCCTTTTGGTCCAGAACATTGTGTCCTCAGTCAGAGCCCGAGCCTATAAAAACCCCATGGCAAATGGGGAAGTGCAGCACTGAGAAAGATGGAGCCCTGCTCATCCTGCAAAACCAGGGATTACTGCAGGAACCTGGAGCAGGAGTGCAATGGTTCAGCAGCAGGACACCGTGCTGCAGA
The DNA here is from genome assembly GCA_037013685.1 of Acridotheres tristis. NCBI lineage: Eukaryota > Metazoa > Chordata > Aves > Passeriformes > Sturnidae > Acridotheres > Acridotheres tristis. The sequence continues at coordinate 65,893,898 of CM072885.1, forward strand.
GACACCTGAGAGCACCAGAGGAGGGTGATTGCTTCAGCATTTCACTCAGTCAAGTGCAGCGTGGTTTGCTCTGGTGGAAGCACAGGGAATTGACTTTGTCTCCATGATTTCACTGCTTTGGTTGTACCTATATCCTTTGGCACTGCTGCAGGTTTCACCCACAGCTGAACTGGGTACACCACAGAACATTCCTAGAAATGTTTATTCCCAAATTTACAGCATTTCTGTCGAGGGCAAACCCTCCTGTGAATGCACCGTGGGCAGCTCCCCCCTGCCCCTCCCAGGTGGTGGCATTGGACTCCAGGTCACCTAGAACTGAACCAACACGTGCTTTGGTGGCAGTCACAGGCCAGCCCTAACAGCTGCAGATTTAAATGTGCTGGTGGCTCATGGCGTGGCTGAAGGTGATGCTCAGCCCATTGTGTCACCTTGATAACTAGAGCTGAAACACATGATAGAGGTACCAGCCTGTGAGATGAGTTGGCAGGAGGAGGTGAAGGCCAGGAAACATCCTTAGAGTTGGCCCAATTTAGATGGCACAGGACTGAGAAGATCTGGAGGTCAAAACACCCAGTGCTTGTTGTGGGCTTTTCTGGATTACAGAGAAAGTGTCTGATCTTTCATTCCTCCACTCCCTGTCACCAGGATAACAGCCTTCCCTTGACCAGTTTTTCAGCTTTGACGCCTCTTTAGGACATTGGGAGCTGGAAAAGAAGCTCTCAAATCATTATTTCAGTGGGCATGGGCAGAATCTCCCAGCACTTGAAAGCCCTTATAAAATAATATTGACCATCTGCAGGGCTGCAGTGTTTTCTACAGACAGCTGGTTCTTCTCTATCTGGGATAGTGGAGAATGAACCAACAGACTATTTGAGGTTATAGAAATGCACTAGGTTGCAGTGGGAAGCATTTTAGAAAGATACCTGATGGTGCAGGGGGGAGTCTGCTCAGATTGTCCAGAATCACAGAATCATTCAGGTAGGAAAAGACCTCCAAGAAAACCAAGTCCAACCTGTCCCTGATCCCCACCTTGTCACCCATCCCAGAGCACTGAGTGCCACATTCAGTCTTTCCTTAAACACCTCCAGAGATTGTGATCCCACCACGTCCCTGGGCACCCCCTTCCAATGCTTAACCACCCTTTCCATGATGAAATTGTTCCAGAGAGTGATGCTGTGCTTCCATCAGCTCTGCCAGTCTCAGGGGAGCTTTTCCTGAGTATTCCAGCACCTGCATCCTGCCCTCTTCCCCTGGGTTCTTAAGGCAGAGCTGCCCAGGCTAACACTGAGTGCAGCCAGCTCAGGTTTGTGGACACAACACTGCTCAGTCCCAGCTCTTGGCACAGCTGCTTGTTCCAGAGAAACCAGTGCAGCTTCATTCACGAGAGCTGTGCTCTGCAGTGTCCCAGAAACTGCTTGGATTTAGGGGATCCATGGCACAGCCTGTGCCATGAGAGGATGCCCCCAGAAAAGGGAGAGGTGGCTGTCTCTGCTGGCAGGAGTGGCACAGACTCATTGCCAGGATGGGACTACATTGCCTTTTCTTAATTAGTTCTGTTCTGTGGCAGAACAGGGGAACTTCAGTTTCATGCTCTGATTTTCTGGCATGTGTTAATAGTGCTGAGACTGCTCCTAAATGATGCAGGAATGGGCTGAGGTACTGTGAAATATGATTTGTTCCAGGCAGCTGTGGCATCACTAGCTGGATTAGTTTACATGTCATCCCACTGCACTGTTTCAATAAATTAGAGCATTTTTATGGCTGAATTGAGCAATGTGGTGCATAGTCCAACTAGAGATAATTCCACATGTATCTCCTGCCAAGCAGGTAGCAAGCAAAGGCTATGAGTATCTACACCCAGCTTTAATATCTCTGTGTTCCTATTAATCTGTGAGCAAAATAGCATCATTTATTTTATCCTAATTATATGGAGTATATTTGGCTCTTCTGAGTATCCTCTGGGATTTTGCATCCACACATAGACATACACATCCTTCCCCACACTGAGATGCTCCCCCTTTCCATGGGGTTGTGCAAAGAGCTGTGAAGCAGCTTAATTCTTCCCAATCCAAGGATCTCCTGCAAGAAAGAAATCCTTGTCTAGAAACAAGCCTGTATGTGGTGGTTTTTCAAAGTAGCAGAGTTCAGGTTTCAATTTGATAAATAAATCAGAGGCCAGATTCTTATTTGATCCTTTGTTTGCAAATTTAATTAAAAAGAAGCAGGAGAGTCACTGTAGAGTGATTTCCTCTTTTTCTCCTAGAATTTAGCAGTCTGTTTAAGCATCTGGAAGAAATGGGTGGATATTGTCTCTAATCTGATCCAAATTTCAGAGCTGCTTTAATTTCAGAGAAAAATCATCTATCTTTAGTCCTGCTAAGTCTCATGATAAGTATTATTAAATACTGAGTTGTTACCATGGGCACCTATTTTCTACTAACTCACTGCTCTGTATTTTTGTGTAATTATTGCTGAATCAACAAGATCTGTCCATTTTTGCTTCAAAAGTAACAATTCCTCAGTTGTGGAGAAGTTAATGAGAGTACAAGGCTCCCCAAGGATTCCCATCTCTGTACCACCAGTGGAACTGGACTCTGTTGGGAAGGGAGAAAAGTGGGATTGACTTCCCTTCTGCCTCTCTGTCAGGAACAGAAGGCTGCAGCTGCATGACCTGTTAATGTCATTATTTTTTGGAAGTTCAGCATTCATTTGGTAAACAAAGGCAGGATGAAACTTTCAGTTGGTGTAAACCAGCACACACCTCAGAAATTAACCCTGCCAGATCACTCCATCAAAACAAAGTCATGGGAATTTGCTACTGGAATATGTGTTGAATATTTTTTGGCTGTAGTCCTTTTCTTGAAAACTCACTTTAAGCTTGGTGTTACTCCAGAGGCATTCACAAAGACTGTTTTTTGAATTAGTCTGAGATCAGATAGACAGAAAAAAAGAGGAAAGGAAAGGAAAGGAAAGGAAAGGAAAGGAAAGGAAAGGAAAGGAAAGGAAAGGAAAGGAAAGGAAAGGAAAGGAAAGGAAAGGAAAGGAAAGGAAAGGAAAGGAAAGGAAAGGAAAGGAAAGGAAAGGAAAGGAAAGGAAAGGAAAGGAAAGGAAAGGAAAGGAAAGGAAAGGAAAGGAAAGGAAAGGAAAGGAAAGGAAAGGAAAGGAAAGGAAAGGAAAGGAAAGGAAAGGAAAGGAAAGGAAAGGAAAGGAAAGAAAGGAAAGGAAAGGAAAGGAAAGGAAAGGAAAGGAAAGGAAAGGAAAGGAAAGGAAAGGAAAGGAAAGGAAAGGAAAGGAAAGGAAAGGAATGCTGCTCCACTTGTCTTGCCAGAAAGAGAGGGCAGGAGGCTGTGAAATGAATGACGGGGGCCAAGGTGTTTTGTTCCATATCTGTGGGGTTTTAGTCATTGGCACTACTCCTTTTGTGGAGCAACACGAGGTTTCAAGGCAGCTCATGCAGCCCCTCCACGGCAGAGGGAGTCTGCAGACCTGGAAACAGAAATCCAGCCTCACCCACAACCTGAGAGCTGTGTGCAGGTGGGCTCCTGCCAAGAAAGGTGTAGCAGCCTTGGAAAGCTTCTAAAATCTGGCTCAAGACACGTGGGGTGGGTGTGTGGATTCCCTAACCCAGCAGTGATCAGCTCCTGGGCTGTTCCTTTCCCATCCCCTCCGTGCACGGGTGGTGCCTGCTCTGGCTGCACTGTCCATGGAGCACAGAGCCTTCTGCCTGGGATGGGCTCCCTTATAAAACTGACTTCACTCCCCACACCTTCTTGGGATGCTCAACTGAAAGCTGGCAAATATTTTTGGAAAAACAATTCTATTTTTGCATAAGGCAGCAAATCAGAGGGGAGCCAAAAGCTCACAGGACTGATTTATTGACTCAAAATCCTGAAGGGGCACCAAGAAGTTATATAAATGTGACATATTCAGAACTTTATCTTGTATGCAAAGATCATTTTTGTTTACTATACTAGGTACCAACCCAGAGGAATAGCAAGGAAATGCAGGAGATAAACCCAGAGTTTTTACTGCATTTGCAAGGAGAGAGTGAGAGCACAGCACCAGCACTGGCTTCCTTTACTGAGGTTTAAATTTGGCACCTAGTTTTCCTGAGAAGGTCCTAAGCCTTGATCATTCCTACTTTTTAACTGGAATTTCTAGAATAAATTACACCTCCCATTTTATTGTCAGGATCATTACCATTCTCTCTGTTTGATTGTGTGAAAAATTGTTGGGTTTACTCCGTGAAGATTTGTTTGGATTGAAACATAATGATACTGTGATTTAGAGTAAGACTTCCTTCATTTAATATCAGTTTCAGTCTCTGCTGGTAGCCAGTGAAGAGAGAGGTGCTTCTAGAAGATGATTCATCCTGCCCAAAAATAGGTGCCTAGGGCTGACTGGATGATTTTCCCAGTGGAGTTATCTTTCCCTGGTAGATTTTTCAGCCAGAGAAAATCTGTATGACCAGCTTGGATGAGATGTCTGCCTTTTAGCTGGTTACATATTTGTGAGAAAGGTGTGCTGAAATGTATTTGGTTACAGTCCTTTGGGGCTTCTCTATTTCAATCAAGGCTTTGGACCCACCTAGAGATTGAGTAAGGTCACAGCAAAGTGGACAGAAGTTGACAGTAAAGATAATTTCATTCCCAAGGTAAAAAACAGTCCATGAAAGAGCTGGTCTTGCAATGAAAAGTGCACTGAGTGATGTGTGTGTGGATGAAAGGGAGCAGAAGGGCCCTAATGCAGACACAAATCCCTCTCTCTTCTCGACATGCTGAATGTTTTGTGGGAGCTGGGCTATCACACAGCATGATTCTGGAACTTGTGGGAGCCTCTGAAAGATGTGGAGCTTCTGAGATGACAAATTATAACTGTAAATTGTTATCTTCCACATACAATTTATTAGGCTGACTTGTTGACATCTGGAGGTTCATTAAAATATTCTAATTTCTCCCTTTTTATCAGTAATTGAAAACTAAAGTGGAACAACCCGCCTTCTAAATGTGCTGCTCAGTAATTACCCCTGGAAAAATCCCTTTGCTGTCATTAACAGATGGATGGTCCTTTGCTAGGCCTGCAGAGTGATTAAGCTGATCCATTGATTAGGCTGATGTTTACATCTTTCTGATTCATCCCTTTTCTGTCCTTTTGCTGTGGCCATAAGCCAGGCCACCAGGACCACATGGCCATTTCCCTTCAGTGACCCAATCCCTCTGTTGACACCAGGAGCAGGAATGGGGCAAGTGATCGAGAAACTGATGATGGGGAAATCAGTCATGCACGTTGGAACCCCTCCAAAATTAAGCATCGGCATCGTTCTTGAATGAGGGAGCTTTTCTGACCTGGTGGGGTTTCACTGCAGCTCTGGGAGCTGCCTGCCTGGGGACACTCAGCTGCAGTGGCTGCTGCTGCAGGGAGTCCCTGTGCTGCAGATATTCCCAGAATCTCACTGGCACAGCTCACAGGATCCACTGCCTCTGCTGCATTTGCCAGAGGAGGGGAAGAATCTGTACATTTTTCATTTTAATCATTAGCCACGTCAGATTTCCTCCCCTTCAGAATCACAATTCCAGCAGGGTGGTGATTTTATCCCAGGATTTTAGCCCAGGCTAACCACTCCTTCAGCTTTAGAGATGCCCTGGCTATTCCAGAGCCAAAGCCTCAGCACAGAGGGTTGTTCTGGGCAGTGTCCCATGCAGGACAGCTCTGTGTCACACGGGGCTGCACAGATAACACACAGATCACAGATAACCCCAGCTGAAACCAGCCTGGGTGAGCATCGGGTGTCCTTTTGCTGCCCTCTTTCTTCTGCTTGCAAACTTCTCTCCTGCATGTGTTAGTTGAGTCACTTCCCCTTTCACCTAAGGGACTCAACACTTAATGAATTGATTTGCTTAAAATTATTTCAGAAAGATTCACTGTAGTCAAAGCCTCTTGAATTTGCAGCCCTACTAAACACCAGAGAGCAGCAGTTTGGGGTTATTTTTCCAGACAGCTTTGAAAGGTGACTTCATGAATGTACAGAAACGATCTGTTCAGAACATCAGTTCCAGCAGATTTATTCCTAGAATAGATCTCCTGCTTTAACAGGTAAAGATAATTGTCTTTTCCCTTGCTGTGCACAATGGAATTTGTTTTCCATCAAAATCCAGTTATTCTTCCCAGGTACATACTTAAGATTGCTATTTTAATAAAGCAAAAAATAACTGAACAGTTTGGATGGACACATTGTGCTGAAACACAGAGATCAAAAATATCAGCAGGCTGTCTTTATGTTCCAAAATATTGTCATTTTAAGGTCTAATGCAATTTGGCATTAGGAGCATAAGGAGAATAGACAATATTAACATAAGATGAGAATCATCAGAGACAACTTTTCATGCAGCACTCCTCATTCAAAGTACTTTTTATTTAATCTCACAGAGCAAATATCTGAAACATATTTATCAGGTTCCTTGTAAGCACCTTAAGGAAAAGTCAAATTACGACTCAGTCTTAGAAATTAGATAAGACAGAGAAAATAACGTGTGAGAAAATTAGACATTTTCACTTTGGCAAAGGATTAGAAGCAGATGTCTTAATGATCCACATTGTCAGATGTATTCTTTGCTGCTTTTATGAATGGTCTGGAAAACTGAGTGAGCAGCAAAGTCAAAAATTCTGGAGATTACACAAAGTGGTTGAAGGTCACTGAGGACTAGGGATGGCCCTGAAAACTTTTAGAAGACTCTAGGAAAGATGAGATAGAAATATGAGAGCAAGCAGAATCTTCTGTTTGGAATAAATACAAAATAATCAGAATTTAGCAGGGGAAAAAAAAGAAACAACACCAGAAGTCAGTTATTCATAAAAGCTGAAAATCACTCAGAATAACGAAAAAAGAGTGGGTCATCACTGGTGACAGTGAAAATCCTTACTTAAAATGCAGAGACATCCAAGAACCAAGTTGTGTGAATACTGCACAGCCCAGGATGCAAAACAGGCTCTGTAAATATTACAACAGTCCTTGATAAACCAAGCTTATTGGCATATCTGAAATACTGTATTAATTCTTGATTATATTTTTAATTGAAAGTATTTGGCAGAAATAGAAAAAGGTCTAGAAATGGGACGTTGAAATTACCAGATAAAAGTGTTCATAGGAAGCTCAGCTCAAAAGATTGGAGCTGTCATTTAGTGATGAATAAAGGGAAAAACACTGGAGAGAAGGTAACTCTTTTAGTTAACCTTATTCCTTCTTCTCAAGAAGAATAAAAGGAATTTAATTAAACTGAGCATTTAGAACAGATCAAAGAGGACTCTCCTCCACAGTGTACAGTTAATGATGAGATATTCTCACTACAAGGTATAATTTTACCCAGGAGTTTCCCTGTGGCTGCTCCCTCCACTCCCACTCCTGACCCCATTTCCTCTTCTCCAGGATCTTTTGGTGCTGTCCACTCTCCATGGCTGGCAGCTTGCACAGCTCTGCTCCTGAATTCCACAGCAGCTCCCCATGCCACAGGCTGGGAAATCTTTCAATTATACTGTGGGTTCATTTACAGCTAAAAATGCCTGCACCCAGCAGGGAATGGTCACAGGCCAGCTGCAGGGCACCTGCCAACCTGTCTTTAAGTCACTCTGGCTATCTGATCCTGAACATAATCAGCTAGAGGGCCCAAATTATTGAAATAATACTGATTTTCACCTTCCTTGTCTGGATTTGAAACGTCAGGGCTGTGATTAATTAAAGCCTCTGAACTACCCCTATGTCCTGGGTATTATTAGCCTGATGCCTCGTGTGACCTTTTGAAGGTCACAGTGCAAAGAGCTGCCTGGGATAAATCTCTGAGTCTCTCTTGAAAACCACACTGTTCCTTTAGCCACTAGCCCACATCCTCCCACAGCAAAGTCTCTTCCTTATTCTTCTAAGAATTCCCAGGCAGGGCACTGCAGTTGCTGCAAGCATCAAAAAAATCTTCTTGCAATCTCACATCATATCAGTGACTCTTGGCCAAGGCTTTTTGGCAAATGTGTCAACTCAGGTGTGTCTTACACCTTTTCTTCTGACTAAATGGGCAGTTCCAGCTGGGTTGAATGAAGTATTGGAGGGACACCTGGGACTCAGAGTGATTTAACATTGTTTTCAACCTTACAAGGCCTTATAGAAGCTGAATTAGAACACAGCACTTCTGTTTTTAAGCAGGGGCATTGCTGAGGTGCAAAAGCCCACGGGAAGCAGTGGAAAGTTGTGTTGACCTTGACCACTCCAAAGTTTGGCTCTTCCCTTTGTGAGTGCTTTAGCAGTAATTGCATCACTGAATTTTCTCCTCAGTGGTTCAGGAATTACAGGTTTTGCTTCCTTGGTGCTTCTTTATGAAGCCATCTAAAATTCCTATTGTAGAATCACAGAATGGCCTGGGTTGGAAGGGACTTTAAAGATCCCCTCATTCCATTCCCTGCCATGGGCAGGGACACCTTCCACTATCCCAAATTGCTCCAAGCCTTGTCCAACCTGGCCTTGGACACTGCCAGGGATGGGGCAGCCACAGCTTCTCTGGGACACCTGTGCCAGGGCCTCACCACATTCACAATGAAGAATTTTTTCTAATATCTCCTTCTTTCAGCTGTTTGCTACCAGAAACAGAGTTAAAGACTGCAAGGTAATGAAAATATCAATTTGTTGGCACACGTTCTTGGGTGCAGAGGCTAAATCTGGGACACACTTTTTTTCTTTTTGTCCACTGCAGAAAAGAAAATGTAAAGTCTGGAACTTCAGAGTGTTACCTGAATGCCATTTTTTAATGGTTTAGGTGCTTCCTTTGCAGGAAGAGACCACTGATCTAGAATGCCTTGGTATTCTGCCCAGAGAAGCTGTGGCTGCCCCATCCCTGGCAGTGTCCCAGGCCAGGCTGGATGGGGCTCTGAGCAACCTGGGATAGTGGAAGGTGTCCATTTTATGATTGAAATGATCACTTTGAGTAACCATTGATTTTTCTAAAAGTAAATGAATGTTTCTACTCGGTGAAAATCAGGCTCTGTTGCAATAACACCATCTTCATTCTCCAAGGTCAGTAGGACACTTGGAAAATCCCAGTTTTTCTTTTTGCTGGAAAATCCCAATTTCTCTTTTTGCTCCTTATCTTTTGCTCTGATGAAATTCCAGAAAAGAGGGCAGGGACAATACGGGTCAGAGAACAGGGAAAGACAGTGATGGTTACACTACCAGCATCCTCATCTGACAATTTTCTTCAATAGAATTTACTGGTAATGATCAATTTACAGCTTGGAGAGTTAAATACAAAATGCTGTGCAGTCCAATGCCCAGTAAATGAATGCAAATAGAAATAACACCATGATCTTCTCTGACACCAGTTAGCCTCCCATAGAAGTCTCAGGAAAAGGACCCAGGCACAGAGTGGAAATCTGCTGGTGCCAGGGCCAAGAAAGCAGGAGTGGCACAAGGGATATTTCTGGTGTTGCTCCACCTGCCAAATACTGAATAAATAATCAGAGGCATTGGTGAGCAGTTAGATTACTAAGAGGAATAAAAAACAAAAAGCTAAACTAAGTCAGCAGGGATCGAGTTAAAAATTATTGATTGTGTGCACTGCCAGGACTTACAAGAGATCCTGGGGGTTTTTTTCTCCCAGTGTAGTTTTTGTAATTTTTGTAGGTCTCACTCCATCTGTCACTGCTCTCTGGAAGTACTGTGTCACTCCATCTTACATCTCCATGCTGCAAATACATCACTTGCTTTAGCTTCCAGAACCACTTCCATGAACAGAAAGAGATTATCTGGGCTTGGGTTTTTGACTTTTTTTTGTTTAATCCTTTGCAAAACAATAATTTCTTCAAGAAAGGAAGAAATTTGGATCTGTGTGGTGATACCTGAGACTGTCAAACTTACCAGCACAGACTGATAAGTATATTTTAACAATAAAGTTTATTTTAATTGTTCTCATCACTAGCATTGCTCAGTAATTCCACATTTGTATTGATGCACACTGAGGTGTGTATAATTTATAAACTTTCTATGTACATACACCTGTATGCAATGTTTAAGAGAAAAAAAGCCATTGCTACCTAGGTCAGTGATTTTATCTTGAGAGCTCTTCAGAAGCAACATCCATCTATTTTGTGTGAGGAAGAAAGGAATAATGCAAAGATTTTGCAGGGTGCTTTCCCTCTCTCAATTTGCTTTTTTCTTTAGCTTTATAAGCCACTGGCAAGTCACCTGCTGGAGTGGGAGCTGCTGGGACATTCCAAGAGGTCAGCAGAGCTGGTCAGATAGGGTGACCTGGAGACCAGCAGGAGGTAATGATAGATTAGCTGAGTCAGAAAGGCCAAGCACAGCTCTATTTATACCATGCTCCCCTTCAGAGGAGCTCACCTCATCAGATCTGTCCCCAGGAATATGTTTATCCTGTCTAGAGCCTGGCTTTCAAAGCAATTTTTTTTAGATCCCAGCTCCCAGTAAACTCAGGAGTGCTGAAATCCCAAAGGGCCTTTTGATTTCTCTCATTATGAGAGTGTTATGAAATTTAAATCCAGACTCTAAATGCCTAATTTTAATCCAGGTGTGGAAAGCTGTGCTTCTGCCTCAATCCTGCTGTCAGCAAGAAAACACTGCTGCAGTTCTTCCTGCAGACCTGTTTTTTCACAGACTTTAATAAATCAGTCCCTCAGCTTTGAGCATCTTCTCTGGATAGAGAATTGCTGCCCTGCAGGAGGTGTGTGATTCCTGCCACCTGGGGAAATGCCACCAGGGGAAATGCCACCTGGGGAAATGCCACCTGGGGAAATGCCTGTGCTTCCCCCCAGTGCTGAAGGATGCAGGCAGCATCCCTGGCTGTGCAGTCCAGCATCCCCAGAGGTGTGCTGTTGACCTCGTTGATTTTTACATTCTACTGAACAACCCAGATGGCAGCAACAAGGCCAAAGCAGCTCAAAGCTTTCAATGACCCCAAAATCTGAGGAGAAATCCACTGAAGTCATATAGGAGGAGACAAAACAATTCCCATTTCCTGCCTCTGAGATGCAGCTTTCTTCCAGGCTGATTACATTTGAATCTTTCCCCAAAATTAACCCCTTCTGGTGACCTGATTTGATGCTCTAAGGCATTATGTGCAGAAATATTCAGGAATAGGTGTTTGTGGAGTTTTTCCTCCAAAATCTGTGTTTGTGGGTCACACCAGCACGCCAGGTGAGTTCTTCCCTCCTTCCCTGCCCATCCCAGTTCTGCAGGTGATGCTTTTTACAGGGAATGTCACAGTGCAGCAGTGTGGGGCCAATTAATTTAACTTGTCTTTACTGTTTCTTTGCCAAAAACAAAGTCAACCTTTTTGTTTGCATTTTGAGCAGTGCCTTTAAATCCTGGGTCTGTCACATAAGGAAACCAAAATACTTGAGAAGGATGAGGTTTTACCCCAAAACTTATGGAGATATTCAAAGCACAGCTTTGGAAACAACTTTAATTGATAAGTCAAAAATCTCTGCTGCATTTCAGTAGCACAGAGGGAGCTGCACAGTTGCTATAAACCAGGATGGAAAAGTGCATCTCTCATCAGTAAAGCTGTTGGCTGTGCTTTGCTTTGCATTGCATTTGTATCCCTGCATTTGTCAGCTTTTCTTTGCCTTTTGTTTTGCCAGGCTGTTACTGCGGCAGAGAAGTCAATAAACACAAGTTTCAAGTACTTTTCAGATTATGATTATGATATAACGTTGCCATTAAAACCTTTTTTTCCATATGCTGCCTCATCCAGAGGGATCTTTTAGCTTCTGTTGCACTCAATTTTTACAGTGAGCCATGTGCTCACTAAAAAGAGCAAGGACCATGAGACCCAGTTCCCAGAGGTGGAGGTGGTACCTGAAGGGAATGGGAGATGGTTAAACCCTTAAGACAGCCCTGATGCCATTTTACAACCCTGTCCTCATTTTTTGTCCAAAACATGATGGGTAAATAGTAATCTGTAGTAATCTGGTTGGAAAATATTCTGCAGGCTGGAGTAAAAACATGTTTCTGTGTTATTCCTGTATCAGTCACCTCCTCCTTTTCTGATATGCACAGAATCAACACAAGGAGGGGAATAGGAATTGTTTAGGGTGGGACAAGGGGTAACCCGGGGCAATGGGAGGAAATGGAGCAAAGCCATGTGTAGGCTGACTATCAAGAAAAACATCCCAACATTGAAGCCCAAAAGGGCTGTTAAATATCTCCCAAAGGAAGCAGTGGGAACCTTTATCAATGAGTCATTTCAAACTTTGAAGGACAAAGCCCGAGTGTGGGGAATGGTTCTGTGCTGCCAGGGCATGAAGAGCCTTTCCCATTCCTGCTCACTGACTCCCTGCCCTCACCCTCCTCTGCTGAGCCTGAAAAACACGAGGAGACTGGTGCTTTCCTAACACAGGCACACAGAAAGAAAAACAACATCCTTTGAGATTGGGAGCCTGGGAAGTGTTTTTTAAATTAGCTTCAATAACATGACAGATGATAACAAGTTTTAGAGTAATTTTCCTTTTTTTTTTTTTTTTCAGCCACGTGTGTCTATCCTGGCAGGAGCTTTCTTGTGAATTAATGAAACATCAAGGCTGCACTGCCAGCCAGATTGGAGTGGTGTGTTTCCAGGAGAGAGCTGAGCTGGCAGACCCTCAGCTGCTACAAATCAATTAAGTCCCTCTGATTCCAGCAGAGAGGGCCACAGACTTACAGCTGCACAGGATCTGGCCCATTCCACGTTGGAACACAAAGACTGCTTTCATTTTGCCGAGAGCTGGGCTATTTAAAATTTAAATGCCGTTAAATTTTTAAATCCCAATTTAATTTAAAATTCCCTTTGCAGTTTCTTTTAGTGACAGAATTCCTCATTTCTGCTCCAAAGAGCTGAGACCTTCCCTTTGCCCAAGGCTGCCACATCAGGGTTTGCAGGGCTTCACTGTCCTGGGCCAGCAAGTGTGATGTGCCTTGCCCTCAGATGTTTTTATGAGTCCATTTTCTTGCTTCTCTTGGTCAAATAACTATAATAAGAATAATCATGGAATCACAGAATCATGGAATCAAAGAATGGGTTGTGTTAGAAGGACCTTAAAGATTCTCCAGTTCCAGCCCTGTGCCACAGGCAGGGACAGCTTCCCCTAGACCAGGCTGCTCACAGCTCCATCCAGCCTGGCCTAAATAGCAGAAAAATCAGCCAGCACTCCCCAGATTACCTGAATCCCTGGAAAAGAGCAGCGTGCCTTGGTGCTGGAAGGAGTGGAAGCACGGTGGAGAAGGAGCCCCATGTCTATGGCAAAGCCCTGATGCTCAGGCAGGCTGCAAAGACATAAAGTGCTTCTAACAAGCATGGCCCAGCCCTGCTGCACTGTGTGGGTGCTGGAGGCTTCAGTTTTGGCAAGAGAGGATTCTCCCACTCCTTGGACAGACTTTTGGACATGTTGCAGGGCTGTTGCAATGCTTGTATTTGTGGAGAGTGAATTTGACCACAATGTGAAGAGAAGCCCAGTGTCTGAGTGTGCAGATCCTGGCTGTGTTCTGTTATGTCTCAGACTGACAGCTGAGTGTTTTGCTTTATTAAAAGTTATTTCGTGGCATCTGGTCCCCAGTTAGTTGGGCATCAGTGAAGAAAAAAACTCCTCCTCTCCCTCAGCTCATGGCTGTGAGGGACGGGGCTGTCCTGGAGAGCTGCAGAAAAAAGCAATAGGGAAGAGGTGACAGTGTTGGGAATGGGGAAGGAGGCCAGGGGTTAAAGCAAGAGGAACAAGGGGGCTGAGGAGGTGTTGTTACACCTGGGAGAGCAGTGCCTGTGCCCACAGGGAGAGCTGCACCCCAGAAGGCAGCACCACATCTCAGGATGGATCTGTCCAGTTCACTGCTTGCTTTTTTGTAAAGATGGGAGATTTTGAGCTTCCAACCAGCAACTGGGTTTGTAATTTGGCAAAGAAACTTGAAAAAAACCAAACCAACAACCCAAAGCACGTCATCACAAAGTGTTACAGCACATGCATTTAGCACCTTGCTGCAAAGCCCAGCTGAGAGCCAACTTTCCAGTGTAATTTTCCTGCACATCTGCCAAGCAGCGTGTGGAAAGAGCCATCTGTGGTGTCTTACAGGGGCATTTCCCGGTCACAGCTTCCAGAGGATAACTAAAAAACTCGGTTCTGTACATGCCATTGCTCAGAAGGACTTGATTTTTCACAAGAATATAAGTTATAGCTGTGAGAACAACTGGTGACTCCTGCTGTTTAGTCTGCTCTGTCTGGATCTGGAGCTTATCAGACCACTCAGCAAAATTAACATCTCCTAAGTACTTCATAATCCAATTTATATTTTAAAAATTTTGCTTTAAAGAATTAATAGCATGCCCATCAGGCATAGTTCATTAAACATTTTTGGGTCAGGCAATATCTTGCATGACCAAGATCCTGATGATGCTTACATTTAAATCTCCAAGTGAGTGATTGCCCACAGGAACAAGTGATTAAGGGAAATGGTGCATTGCCCATCCCTGGGAACACTGATCCAGCCTGAGCTTCTTTTTGGGATGCAGGCTTTTGCCAGGCACATCTTGTGCAGCTCAGAAGAATGTCTGGAGGAAAGTCCATATGCAAGAGGCCAGACTGCATGATCTAATGGTCCCTTTGGCCTCAGAAGCTTGAATCACTGAATTGGAATCTCTGAAAAAGTGTCCCCAGCTGTAGGAATGAACTGGCTCGATTGCAAATAGGTCAATTAAACTCAAACTGACAACCCTCTGGGGTCGTCATAAAAGTTACAAATTGAATTGAAAGGCATGTAAGTATAATTAAACTTCTGTAGTTTTAAGCTAATGCAAAATTTCTCACTTCCTGTCCAGCACTCCTGTGTGATGTTCCTGTGCTTGCCTAAAAATCTGATGCACTATTTTCATATCTCTCCACAAAGGTCTCTAGCTGGGACGCAGTGTGAGCGTGAGGCTGGAGCTGGACTGACCAAGTGGAATGCCCCTCCTGCCCTGGGCAGTCACAAATGTCCCCTCCAGGTGTTAAACCAGGTAATTCCAGTGGTGAGCAAAGGAGGGACCTTCCTTCCTTCCTTCCTTCCTTCCTTCCTTCCTTCCTTCCTTCCTTCCTTCCTTCCTTCCTTCCTTCCTTCCTTCCTTCCTTCCTTCCTTCCTTCCTTCCTTCCTTCCTTCCTTCCTTCCTTCCTTCCTTCCTTCCTTCCTTCCTTCCTTCCTTCCTTCCTTCCTTCCTTCCTTCCTTCCTTCCTTCCTTCCTTCCTTCCTTCCTTCCTTCCTTCCTTCCTTCCCCCACACAATTCCTACCCAGGTGCTCTCATCTGCTCCTTTCTCATCCCCTGTTTCTCCTTGTATCCCATCTCACTTTAAAACACAAAGCTGCTCCAAAACCTGAGGAATTGGATTTTACAGGAATCAAACACTGCCTGAACCAAGTCCCAGTTTTTCCTGGGACAAAGACAATCAGCTGTGGAAAATGCTGTAAAAAGCTGGGTACCACAGCAGGGTGGCTGTGAGATCAGCCCCCAGGAGCTGAGCAGGGCTAGACCTGGGCAGGAGCAAAGCGTGGCTGCAATGTTCACAGTGCCATCTTTTGGATAAGATGGAAAACTGTACTAAGTTCCCAGAGCCATCCAAAAACCCTCCAGACAGCCCTCCCAGAGAAAAAAATTCTTTTTATCCCGGATGTTGCCAAAATCGCTGCCTTGATTCCCCCTGGAGTTTTTATTAGGAGAAGTTAGTTCTTCTTCCCTTCAGATTCAGAGCTGCTCTGTGGTGTGTCTGCACTGCATCCAGCCTCTCTCCAATCAGCTGCATTTCAGCAGTGCAGCACAGGGAAAACCACTTTGGAAAGGATTTTTCTGTAGGAACTCGGGTGCCTGGTGGAAGCCTCTGCAGCTCCTGATGCTGGAAAGTCTGACCACAGGCAGGAGCAGCACGGCTGCAGAGGGGGCAGCAGTTCCAGGATTTGCCTGGGCTGATTCAGCTTTAGGGCTGAAATAAGGAAAAACTCTAAAACCCCAGTATACCCTGGGTGTAATCTTATACTTCCCCATGCAACACGCCAGTAATGCTGTGGTAGAAATGAATACTGCACCTCCACTGAGGTTTTGAAATTCCATGAAAAGATCTGATTCCTGAAGGGGCCTTAACTGAGAATATGCTCATCCTCAGTAGTCATGCTAATGCTGTGTCTGAGCCAAAGTTCTGTAAATCCAAGTCAGCTCTGTCTCTTGTGCCTAATAATATGAAGCAAGAAATAGCCTAGCCTTAGAAAAGCTGTGGGGTTTGGCCTCAGCCCATATTGATTATCTAGCTCAGAAATGGAGCCCAAACTTCTGGTTCTTGCCCAAACAACAATGATCTTGGAACTTCCTGTCTACAAATCAGGCTGGCAGATACTGGGGTGTGCTGAGTTTGTTCAGACTCACATCTTGCATTTTTAGCTGAGCTCCCTTTTGTTTACAGACACTTTTCTTGAGCAAAGTCTTTTTCTAGTTGCATGCTCTTCACGGAATCAAAATACTCAAAGACTTGTAGAGATTTTCTTTGGTCAAATCCTACTGTCATGAAATTAATGGCAAGATGCTGCTGATTTTACTGTAATCAACTTTTCCCCACTGGGAAACTCATCTTTGCAGTAGCTGCTAGAAAGCAGTGCTGCATGAAACCAGGACTAACTAAGCAATGTGATGAAGCAGAGGATGTTCAGCTAAACCATCCCATAAATGGGAGCTTAGCAGAGACATCTGAGCTACTTCTATCAGCTCAGTGAGGAGAAATTGTAACTCTGGTCACTCCTGCGTGCCAGACTCTGTCATCGACCTGCAGCAACTATTGCTCCAGCCCGACTGTTCCCATTGAAATCAGGATAAATAAAGCTGACAGGACATAGCCTGGAGTGCTGTCACCCTGAGAGAAGGCTGGGACAGCTTTTCCATGTTTGAATTGCTGAAAATTACCATCACCAATTGTCTGCACCCAGCTGAGTTTCCCTCTCCCATTTGCTTACTGCTGTCATTTCCTGGGTGTTTAGAGGATTTTGACCACACAGGTATGTGAAGTCTGTCAAGAGAGGCTGTGGCTGCCCCATCCTGGCAGTGCCCAAGGAGCTGGATGAGGCTCTGAGCAACCTGGGATAGTGGAAGGTGTCCCTGCCCATGGCAGGGGGTGGGTCTGGATGTTCTTTAAGGTCCCTTCCAACCCAGGCTACTCTATGGCTCCATGATTCTGTGGCAGCAGGGCCTCTGTCAGCACACCTGTGCCAGCAGAACAGCCCTGTCTGGAGGGCTGCTTCACCTCCTCATCCCTATTTCCCTGCCACATTGAGCTGGAGGTGGGGGCTAGGGGGTGGAAATACCTTCACTTGATTTGGTGGCATGGAATGGAAAGCTCTTGAGCTGCTTCCCATGCAGATGGAAAGCCCTTGGATTTGGAGAAGGTTGCTGCCCATGCTGGGTTAGTTTTCTCAGGATTGAATGCCAGGGAAAGGACAAAGTGTTCGCCAAGTGGGGAATCAGTCAGAGGGCACAGGTGTCTTTGAAAAAAAGGGTTTCTACAAGGCAAGCTTGGCCAGCTGGGAATGGACTTGTCCCAGGGCACTGAGAAATTGAGACCCCCCCAAAAAACCCTTGTGAGTAGTGGAGTACACTGAGCTCTTTAGTGGGCTTTGAGGGAAGCCCTCAAACAGGTGGGGACGTGCCTGTGCTGTTCTCTGTGCACAGTAATCCCCTCTCAGCTGTTTCCTTGGTGTGGTGGCTGAAGTGTTCTTTGATGCCTTGGGAAAATGTGTGCATGCATCTCTCCAGCTCCACAGGTCCCTGCAGGTATGGGTTGTACACTGGGACACCAGGGATGATGTTTTGAAGCCATGTCACGTGAGCAGGTGAGAGACAAAACCCTCCTGGGTGATTTTGTTGGGAAATACCAGGTCCTGAGTATGGATGCTGTTTGTGTGCAGAAGATGTGGCCAGGAAAAGCAGCCCTAGAGACCTGTTCAGATGAAGGGAAGCCTTAGAGAAAACCAGTCCAGCAAAAAGAGTTTTATTAGGTCTTTGTGGCAGATGGATTGAATTATTTGAGCTTAAGCTAATACAAACTTTCCATGTCAGACATCCTGAGTTTCACTTCATGAGGACTGAAGTGTTTTGGGCAGTGTCTCTTTAACGTGCTGCTGAGGTTTGCACATGCAGATACACGTATTTGGGGCTGCTAAAATAATCCTCTGTGTGAGGGAAACTGTGAGCAACTGAGGGGGAAAATGACACTTTTGAAAACTAAAATATGCTTCAGAAACTGATGCGTGCTTTGAAAAATGAAAGCATTTTATGGCTGAAGGTCCCTGGCTTTTGACCAGGTGCCAATCTGAATCCAGCTTTGCAATTTCCACTCTGCCATCTCCACTCTTGCTCTCAGTGGGATTTTTTGCCTGAGTGGGAGCAGGAGAGCTGGGCCCTTGGACAGCAGAGCTGTTCCTCCCCCAGGGACAGCCTCAAGGGCAGGGTAAGGAAGTGATTTTTCCCTGGCAAAGCACCTCATGCATTTTTGACCCTGTTTCTTCAAGACCCCTGCTTTACTTTTACTCCTTGAAACAAAGCTTTGCACGTTCTTGTGTAGTTTGCAGGACAAGGGGTAACACCTTTTTATCACCCAGAAACCAAATAACAACTTTTTGCTCTATAAGTCTCCGTGCTCTTGAGCTAAATGCTATCAATTCAGCTGATGGAGTTAACAGCAAAAATGTAGAAGGAAACAGAGCTGGCGAAATAGCTTGTGATTATTATCTGAGGGCTGGGTGGAGCAGCTATTGGAGAGGCAGCAGCTGGGAGCCGGCTCTCCAGAATAGAGAAGCTGACATTACAGAAACTTCTTTCCCTCTTAAATGCTTTGGTTTTCTCTGAACTTTCCAACTTCCCGGGAGGGGTGGCAGCTATGTGACCTGCAAACCCCGGGGAGACTGATCCCAGCTTTTAGATCAAGGAACTCAAAGTGACAATGGGAACAGAGAGGGAAAACAAATGCTTCTTTTAAGGAATGCTCTTTGAATTATTTATCTGCGTGTTACTGAAGTCTGTTTTGTGCCTCACTGTACTAGCTATGAGGCAGTCTCATTACAAGTATTTAGACACAAATAAATTACTTTGCCAGCCATGATAAATGCTGCCTGTAAAGCCCACTCTGCAACTGCAGCCAAGGAACCTTAATAGACCACCTGTTAGGTGAGATGCAAAATTATCACTAGCCTGTTATGAATAATCTGAATTCCAGGGAAAATGGGTGGTGTTTCTTTAGCGTCCTGGAAACTTGGAGCCATCCGTATCTGTTTGCTGCATACCTAGTGCCAGCTCCTCAGGGATGCAGCAGGGCTCATCTTTAACTGCATGCTTTGAGAACCAGCAAGGTACTGTGAGGACAACGACCTGGCTTTGGGTGGGTGTCCAAAGCTTTGCTGCTCAAATGCCATGGGAGCTTTGTACCTGTTTTTTCCTGGCTCCCCAGTTCTTCATTCTTTCTTTCCAACCTTCAGAAGGCATTTTGTGACATCCCCACTGATACACAGTGGTTGTGCTGGGGGAAAAATGACAATGTAGAACATAAGCACCGACACAAAGCGACTCCACGGGTAGAGGTGATGTTGATAGAGGCAGACTTCTGAAAATACCTGACAGACTTCAAATGTCAGGTTGCTTTTTGAGCCCTAAATATACCTGCTTAGACTGCTGCTTTTGTTTTTTCATGGCTGCAAATTTAACTCCTTGCAAAGGTGTCCTGTGTTCTTTCAGCTCAAAGCTGTGCTTTGCATTTTAGACAGGGCTGTCTTCCAAAAGCATCAAAATGGCCTAGAGCAAAGGTCTGTGGTGGCTGAGGAAAGAGCACAGTCACAATGGGGTGCCAAAAACCATCTCCCTGAGGCTGCAATGGGATGCAGAGCCATCAGCCCAGGCTGCAGCCAGGAGCTCTCTGGCCATGAGCACTTGGGAGGATTCATCCTCAGATACAGCCACAGGTGCTACATCTAAAAGTGCCTCAGCCCACACAGACTCCTGCCTGGTCATACAAGGCAATGCTCTAGGCTTCAAACTAGGCTTTCACGGGGCAAGAATGGAGCCTAGACTTGGTGTGAGATATAGGAAAGGACTGGACTGCTTAGCCTGTGTAGGGTGCTGCTCCCTGGAGTGATACCTCAGTCCCCTGAGACAGAGCCTCAAACATGGGCTGGAGGAGGACCCAGGCCAGCATGGGGTGTGTTAATCCTCCTCTGTTTGCACTGGGACCTCAGGGACATGGGCAGGGCTGTCCTTCCATCAGCCATGAGCAGGAATTTGCAATGTAAAGCGTTAAGCTAAGCCTGCACAGAAGTTTCTGAGGACTTTTTTTCTGGGGCACACTGAGCTTCCTCAGCAGTTCTGGGAGCACGCTGTCGGGCTGACAGTGCTGAGCAGCCAGAGGCATTGCTTGACAGCTCTGTTCTGCTCTGCATTAGCACTTCAGTGGGAAAAGGCTGCAGGAGAAGTTTACCTGCTGCAGCTCCCTGGGCCCAGCACGAGCTCCATCTCTCTCATCTGCCTGTCTGCAGCTCTGTACCTTGCCTTCAGAAGCCACTTCACACACCAGCATGACCAGGGCTTTCTAAGGATGCAGTAATGTCCTGTGGAAGCATCTGTGTCAAGCATTTGTCAAAGCAGAGGTCAGGGGTGTTCTGCTTCCTGCAGAAAACCTGCAAATTGAGTGGCAGCCCCTGAAATCACCTCAGCAGTCAAAAGGATGGCATCACTGTTCACTCTTGTGGCTCGTGGCACCTCAGTTATGGTCTCCTGAGCACAAGAGTCCATTCATGTTGGCACATTCTGCAGCAGTGAGTGCTTGGCCAGGGCCTGTTCTCTGCCCCGAGGTCAGGCAAGCATGGCCAGAGCCCAGCTCATGTCCTCAGGGCTGACCTCATTCTCTCCCCAGGACAGGGTGAGCTCACCCATTCTGCAGTCAGGACCACCCCAGGGCTGCCAGCTGGGACATTCCAGGGTGCCATGAGCCAAAACGGTGGCAGGGAATGTGCTGACACTTGAAAACCACATAGGGATGTGTTGCTGCTCGAGGCCATGCCTGTACTCTCTTTGGTTTACTGGTGCAGATATCATCACTGGAAATAAGAAGTGATGCTCTGCTCAGTTTAAAAGCTTAATTTTTTGTCCCTTCCCCCAGGAAGCTCCACAGGCTGCCTGGGGAGAGCCTTCTGTGCTACAGGGATGTGTGGTCTCTCCTCCCTGCCTGATCACAAATTGATGGGAAATGTGCCAGGGGCATTGGTCACTGCAAAGCTCATCTCTCCAAGCCCGGAAAAGATGACAAATTTGCAGTTGTGCCCTGTTTCCAGTGAAGTTGTGTGGTGTGGCTGAACCCAGCTCCTCCACTGAGCTGCCTCTCCACGTAATCCTGCCGGGCAGCCAGAGTTCAGAGCCGGGATGACAGCAGCATGAGTCAGTGAGGAGCTCGGTGTAACCTACTTATTTATAAACACTGTGGACAAAGAGGGTTTTTTCCCCTCTTTGGCTGCAGCAGACACTTCCAGCAGGGAGAATCCTCCTTGCTCTGAGTTCCCCCAGTGCTGATGAGGCCTCGCTTCTCTTCTCCTCGGCAGGATCCCCTCGGATGTTTGCAGCCCTTGGAGCCAGCAGTGAGGCACACAGCCCCATCTGCACATTCCAGCTTGCAGGAATGGCTGCAGGAGTTCTGGACAGGATCCTTTTGCAGGTGGGTGGAGGCACCTCAGGCACGACCTAGAGGGAACCAAAACCCTCAAGCCCCAAGTTGTGACCCCTCCAAAAGGCCACATCCTTCCAGTTCCCACCTAACTCATCATTCCTCGCCCACCTTGGTGTTTTCTAAGCAGTGCATCAGCGTGATCTGTGTAGCCCAGGAGACCTTTCATCATGTACAGGAATGACAGCACAGGGCAGGGTTTCAGACCTGCCAATGGCACTTTCATTTGCCTAAATGTAGTCATGCAGTGCTATTTTAAGCACATTTGTTTACCCTGCCCAGCCTCTGGCTGGCTGGTTTATACATCCCACAGTGCCCCACACACCCATATGGGCCTGGCATGTCTGACACACAGCCCTTGACAGTCCCCTGCCTTCCCAGAATGGCAGGGAAGGGCTGGGCATGACACACACACATGACTAAAATAGCACAAGACACCTCTGCTTCAGGCAGCTAAATCCTTCCCACCAGCAGCTTCAGTGTTTCCCTGGCTGGTCTGCACAGTCCCACTGGTCCAGCTGCTGAAGTCTTCCTATCAGGGGCTAATTTTCCACGTCGGTGCAATTTTAATTTTCCAGAGTTGCGCCTAGTTAGGACTGGTTATTTATTGTTCCAGCAAGAGAAGGACTTGATGAAATGTTCAAATCCATATATAATAAAGTGCAGGATAACCTGGCACTCACAAGAGCATTGAACAGTGCAGAAATGCCAAAAGCAATATAGGATTTGATAGGACTTGGCTGGCTGCACAGTGTGAATACTTATAGATCACAGATATGAGTCTTTATGGCACTGCCTCTTGTGTGGTCATTTATTATGCCTTAAAATGGGTGAGCAGTCTGCCTTTGAAGTACTTCATAGCAACTTTGCAGTGGAATGGGTGACTGTAAAAAGTGTTATCATTTAGTACTTTAAATCTATTAATGCAACAAGACATTCCTACCCTACTGCTTGCATTTTCTCATGACCAGGTTCTGGTTCTATTTGCCTTTTGGAGGAAAAGTGGCATCTCTGCATGTGCATGTAGATAAGCCTGCCTTGCTGGTGGCACCACGTAAGTAGGTTTTGATTGCAACACAAGAAGTGTTTCATGACACAAACCAACTGCTGTTGTGGTAGAAAGAGCAGACAGAGCTGTGATCTGAGTAGGTTTCAGCTGGTGAGGCAGTGCATCTCCACGGGTACCATGGTGGTGCTGCTCCAAAAGGTTTCAGCTTGTGGAGCTCTTTGACATCAGCAGGAAGCAAAGCAGGGCAAGGGCAGCTACACAAGAATGGTTCCCCCTTCTTAACCTGCTCTGCTCAGCCAGATTGGCTTTTACTTCTGGGGTAGAGGGTCAGTGCTCAAGATGCAAAAATGCACGTCCTTGTTAGACACAGGGAGCACTGGGACACAGGGATTCAAATCCAGCCACAGCACCACCACCCTTAGGCAGTGGGACATCTCTGAGGTCAAGGACACTCAAGGGCCAGTGCAAGCAGCTGCTGGCCCGTGGTGATGGGACTTTGTGGGGCAGCAGGGTGGGAAGGTCCCTGTGCTTGAGCAGATTTTGCCATCCACCCCTTCCTCAGAGCTGTGCCTGTTGGGACCTACCCAATCTTTGGCAAGGAACTAAGTTTGGTGTCTGGAAGCAGAGAGCTGGGCAGGGTTAGAGGGGTAGTGGGGGTGAGTCTGATGGGTTGTTATGGCACATAGCCAGAGCAGGGGAAGGTCTGGCCTGCAGCCCTTTACAAAGTCCAGTCTGCAAATGTGTCTGAGTCCCTTACAAATCAATGTCGTTTCTTGGGGATGGAGATCAGAAATGGCTCATTCTTGCAAGGAAAAAAAAAAAAAAAAAGAGTTAATTTAAAAGCCTAGACTCTTTGACAGTTGAAATGGGAAAATCAGGAGAGAGGGAGAAACATGAACTGCCTATAGCTGCATGTTGGGTTGTGAACGCATTCCCTGCTTTTCTCCAGCACACAAATGCAACAGAGACAAGAAACATGAGTTAACATGACAACTGAGACCTGCTGCCTGTGGGTCTCAGCGTTTTCACTCTGTATTCACTTCCTTTGCCCTCAGCACCCAAGCCCTGTGAGAGCCCATCAGGCTCAGACAAGTCCCTGGGGCTGCAGCAGCAGCAGAACCCCCAGGTTCCACCAGCAGCAGCCAGGGATGCAGGAGCAGCTGCCATTCACTCTCATTTATGGCCCAGCTCTTCTTGTGAATGGCAAAGTCTTCACACTGAAGGCCAAATACCATGGGAGCTCTGGATGTGTTTAAACAAAGCTAAGCTTAATTAGAGCTGCTCAAAAATTAAATGCAGAAACAGAGTGTATTTATGTTTGCACTCAGGAATATATAAGGCTCTCAGGCAGATCTGGGTCACCTCAGCTCAAGTAGAATTACTGAGGAACACAGAGTGTGGGCAAACATTGCTCTGCCTGTTCAGTGGGAATGGGGTAACTCCTACAGGAGCTGCAATTCCCCCACTCACAGCACTGAAACCTCGAGTTATTGTTCATGTAACAGATTCTGGCTCATTTTGCCTTTTGGCTTGTCTTTCTTTCTCTCTCCCTACATGTGTCTTCTTTACAGCTACCACAATGCATCTTCCTGCACAGTCATGGGATGCAGAAATTCTTTCTTTTTTGTAATTAAAGCTGAGAGTCTTTTATAATCATACGACTCAGAGTGCCATAGGGCTAAGAAAAACACCCCAAATATGAGCCTTGAGATCAATCCCCATCTATTTCCACCTCCAAGTTGTACTGCTGAGCTGTTACCAAACAAAAAGGGTATTTTGCATCCTAAAGAATACTCAGGCTTCTGTCTGCTGCCTTTCAAGCAGCAGTCTGCAGGTCTGGGCTCTGCCTAAGGAAGCTGCTTGCCCCCGAGTCAGTGTTTGTGAGGATCCTCTTGTTTAGGTGAGGTTGGGATGTGCTGTGGTGGGTGCAGCACAAGTCTGGACGCACAGCAGGCATTTGAAGGCCCCTCAGATCAAAGGTTTGAGAAAGGTCAAGTATTTAGTGTGGGTGGGCTTTGGGGTCAGCTGGGCTTGAGGTAAAGCCCTGTGACTGCTGCAGGGCATGGGAAATCTCCTGTTTGCCCAAGAGATTCCTCCTCCTGTTGGTAAAGCAGAAAAAGTCTGTGTCTTGCTGAAGAATCAGGGCAACTGTAAATTCCAGGAGCTGTCGAAATTCTGGATTTTCATGCCAAGAAATACGAACATTTTCTAATATTATTTCAGGGTGAGTCAGCAAAAACTCAACAGCAGTCCTCATTCTTAATTTGGCCTCATTTGAAATAAGATATTCAGCTTGCAGCAATGATAACAGACCTAAAGGAGCTCTCTGAACAGCCCCTAGGATATGAGAAAGCAAAATCCTGCTCCCAAAAAACACCTTGCATTTTTTTTTGTCTGGCAACTCTTTTTCAAAAGGTATTCTCAGAAATTTTTGGATGATTCCAGTGAATACACAACACTCTATTCCACAAAGTGCAGCGCTGTAGGAAGCAGATGCTCAAGGCATCCTGCTTTCCTTTTTTTTATATCATAGCCTGGTTTGGGCTGGAAGGGACCATAAAGATCATCTCATTCCAACCCCCTGCCATGGGCAGGGACACCTTCCACTATCCCAGGTTGCTCAGAACCTCATCCAGCCTGGTCTGGAATTGGGCTCCACTCTCCCACCCAGCTGGTCCAGCCCCAAGCTGTCTTGGAGTGACCTGCCCTGGCTCTGTCTGCTCCACTGCTTTGTGCCCAGCTGTGGTTTACATGGTCATTATTGACCATGGTGTGACACTCTTGACACCCACAGTTCCAAGGGTCTTGTTTGTCTTTCCCCTCCAACTTCCAGAAACACATCACTGGGATGTGCTGCATGCAGGCCAGCTCTGAATCCTCTCCAAGGCAGGGGGGAGCATCATGCTGAGCACAGGACCACAGTGGGGAGGTAAGATCTCACAGTTTATACTCCCTTTTGGTCCAGACAGATTTAGTCTCCTTTTCCACATCCTTTTTTCAGCACATAAAACCAGGGCTCATTTTCATGACACTCTTTTATGACCTGCACCTGAAATGGAGAAGATATTTTCTAGCCTACAGGGTAGAGGCTTTGCTTGTCAAAAGTAGCAACTCCAATTCCCGTGCTGAGGCTCCCATTTTTACAGTAAACCCTTCATACCCTTTATCATCTCCTTGCTAAATGGTTCAGTGCATTAATTACGATTATCATCCAATATATGGAAAGTATTTCAACAGCGCTTTTGGATGAAGAAGCAAAACACAATATACCAATTTACGAGTAATTTTCATGCAATTTGCGTGCACCCATGAGATGGGGGGCACTACTTCAACTTTAGAGCCTTCTCATTCAGTTTTCACTGATAACTTTTCCGCGGCGCTGAGGGTGGCCTCGGGAACAAGGACACGGACCGAGAGTAGGGCAAGGCAGGGGGGGATGGAGGGAGGGCAAGGAAGGGGGGGATGGAGGGATAGGGGGATCGGCGAAAAGCGGGATGGAGGAATAGGGAGATGGAGGGATAGGGGATTCAGGGATAGGGGGATCGCGGGATGGAGGGATAGGGAGAAAGCGGAATGGAGGGATCAGGGGAAAGCGGCATGGAGGTATCGGGGGATCGCGGGATGGAGGGATCGGGGGATAGCGGGATGGAGGGATGGGGGAAAGCGGGATGGAGGGGTGGGGGAAAGCGGGATGGAGGGGTGGGGGAAAGCGGGATGGAGGGGTGGGGGAAAGCGGGATGGAGGGATGGGGGAAAGCGGGATGGAGGGATCGGGGTCCCTCTCTGGCCGCTGGGGAGCGCTGCGGCCCCGCCGGGCAAACCGCGCCGCTGGCCCCGCCCCGCGCCCGATGGCCACGCCTCTTTATGCAAATCTGGAGAGCTACTCAGCCAATGGGAGCGCGCCGCCGGCGTTGTATTTATAGCCGCTATTTAAGGAGCCGTGCGAGCCGCTCCCGGCGGGAGCCGCGTCCCGGCCCTGATTCCCGTCCCCGATTCCCCGCGTCCCATCCCCGATTCCGATTCCCAATCTCGATTCTCGATCCCCATCTTCGATTCCCATCCCCGATCCCCGGCATTGGGGTCGCACTGGCCTCCAGTTCATCCAGCGCTCGCCAAAGCGTCACCAGCCGCTCTGCCGAGCTCCGGTGGTTTCACTTTCACCCCGGTTCACTCTCATCCTCTCCGGACCAGAGCTCAGCGCTCTGAAAAGGCTTTTTTGCCTTTTTTTTGCCTGACAGAGGTTCAGCGGTAAGGGCTGGAAGGGAGACACGCTGATGCTCCAGGGCTGGCAGAGGAGTCCCGGCATCTCTAGGTGTGCCAGGTGGATAATCCTCGGCACTGCCAGGGCAGCAGGATTTTGTGGCTGTTCCGCCCGGAGAGCGGCTCTGGTGATCAAAGCCCGACTCGCCAGCTCACTCTCAGCCCTCTACAGAACAGAACCCAGGGTTTTTCTGTCGAAAACAGCAGCTTTGTGTCTCCATAAGCTACACTTGTCATTTGCCATACAGCCTGCAGTGCTACTGAAATCAGTAGCGTTTCCCCCTTCATTTGGAAACTCAGCCTGCTGTTTCTGGGTGTATTATGTGTTTTCATACGTAACCTTTCATCTCGCTGATACCTGTGCTTGTCTCTCCTTCCCACAGCACAGCTGAGCACTGATTCTGTGAATAAGAATTGCAAATGTCTTTACTCCTGTTTTAAAAGAAAAAACATCACATCAAAGAATCACAGAATGTGCAGAGCTGTAAGGGATCATCAATTCCAGCCCCTGGCCCTGCACAGGACACCCAACAAATCCCACCCTGTGCATCCCTGACAGTGTTGTCCAAAAGCTCCTGGAGCTCTGGCAGCCTTGGGGCTGTGACCATTCCCTGGGGAGCCTGTTCAGTGCCCGACACCCTCTGGGGGAAGAATCTTTCCCTGATATCCACCCTAACCCTCCCTGAGCTGTTGGCAAGGCAGCCTGGATACTTTGCTAAGGTATCACAGAAGAGATTGGAAGAAACTTTAAAGTCCTTTGGTCTTGTTAACCCCCATGAGAGTCCCATGGCCCAGAGCTCAACCTCATCCAGGTCCCTCTGGATGCCCTCCCATCCTTCAGCCCACCACACTGCACATACTGAGGAGAAGGATGTGAATGTGGATGGGGACAGGAACTGCTCCAACTCTTACTGCTTGGCACAGCAGAGGCAGACTGACAAGTTATCCCTCAGCTTTTATTAAGATTTCCTTCAAACCAAGAAAAGAAGAAGAAAACTCCACAGCAACCCCAAAGCCTACCCATGTGTTGAGAGCTGGCTACCAGCAGGGCTTTGGGTAGCCATGTCCCTGCTGCCAGTTTCTTGCCAGCACTCTGCCTTGATGGTGCTGCAGGGGAACAGATTGTCTTGACCCCTGTTCCATTAGAGCAGGACAGTGGTTTCCAGGATGAAACTGTAATGGATCTGGGAAAGAGTGAGATGTTGGGAGTAAATCAGTGAAAAAGGCAACAAGTCACTCATTTTTGTTGAGCATTTAAAATTACAACCAATGCCCATTCAATCAGTGCAGAGATTTATTAGAATAGTAATTTTAAGATCGTATGGGTCAGGCCCTTGACTTGCTAAAGTATTGTGATGGGTAAGTGCATTTTACAAGGGCTGTCTGGAATTCTTAAGCTGCCACAGTGGGAGAGAGGAAGAAATATATTCCATAGCTGGAATGTGCTTCAAGTGACCTGGTTTTGTTTGGTTGGGGTTTTTCTCTGTTTTTCTAACTGCATTTTTATAGACATCTGCTTGAGAATTGACTTCAATGTTCACATGCAATTTTAAAGCTGTAGATTCACTACTATCTGTGCTTAAATTAAAAGGGAATCCCTGAATATAGGGACGTTTATGTAACTGTGTATGATGAGTGCATGAAATAGATGCCAGTAATTCTGTACTTTTTTTCATGCTCTGGATTATATTCCATAATAAATGAAAGCACAACCAGATTCACAAAGAGTGGAGTTAGGCTGGGTGTGAAGCTTCACCAGCAAATACCATCTGCATGCTCACATTGGTCAGGAATATAAAGGATTCCCAAATCCCCGCCCCTCTACTCAGTGTGTACAAAGAAAGGGACTGCTTTCAAATTGAAAACGACCAGATATCAGCAGGGAGCAAAGCGAGGAAGGAGGTTTGTGCACATCCCAGCCGAAGTGGGATGGAGCTGGGCAGCAAGGCGTGCACAGCAGTCCCCCGCGGCTGCTGAGCAGGAGGCTTTTGTTCTGCAGGGCAGGATCAGGTGGAGACCAGGGCCCGTGCTGGCACGGAGGAATCGAGCTCCATCTGCGACCGAGCAGCCTGTGAGGGTGACTGGCTTTCTGAAAGGCTTGAGCTGAAATTCAGCAGCCCCTGGTGTGTTCTGGCAGGGATTTGTACATGTTGGTGAGATGCCTGAATCCTGGAGTGATGCTGAGCTCCCCCTGTCCCTCTCCCAGGCACTCACCTGCCTGTGTTTGCCTACCTGTTGTCCTACTAAAGTCTCGTTCTAATTATCACCTCTGATACACTTGTGGTTTGTTTGTTTGTTTGTTTGTTGGTTTGTTTGTTTTTAAATCGCTGCCCTTGATGAAAATTGAATAGCTTAGTGAATGCCTCAGGCTGCTGATGGCTTTGGGAGCAGCACAACCTCGCTTCCCATAATTGTGTCCACACTGGGACTTGTGCCAATAAAGATCTTTTACTGAAGGTATTGAATAGTAATCGATGTAGTTATACCAGTATAGAGGTGTATATACAGAGAGGTACATGTAGATAGATAGATAGATAGATAGATAGATAGATAGATAGATAGATAGATAGATAGATATGTATAAAGGGAATAAGCCTTTGGGGTTTGCTTCTTTATAAACATTCCACAAAAGTTGAAATTTGGGACTGTCTAAAGGCAGAAATGGTCTGGTTTGAGCAGTGTTGGTAGAATTAAGCACTCTGGGGCTGTGGCAGGGATACCATTACATTGGTGTTTCCAATTAATATCAATTTGCTGAGATCACAACAAAATGAATGCAGTTCTCTGGAGTTTGTAGCTATCTGGTGGGGACTGTGCACATCTAAGAGCTTGCTGGCAGCAGAGGAATCTGCTCCCAACCATCCCCATGAGGGCTCCAGGGAAAGTCCTACACATTCACTGTCTCTGTTGCTGGTCAGTCCACAGGTAGAGCTGGCTGAAGCCACTCACACAGCACAAGACTACTAATGTTGAGGTAAATCACTGAGAAAAGTTGCTCCTTCTATGGCTGATTAATGAGCTGAATTAATTCCCATGTGGTTTTGGTGAGCAATAAAGGCAGTGCAAGACCAGACAGGGCACCCTGGGGAGGCAAAAGGGGACACTCTGCCTGTTTTGGAGGCCACAAGCATCTGGCTAAGGTGCAGGATAACAGAATTACAGAATGGCCTGCGTTGGAAGGGACCTTAAAGATCATCAAATTTCATCCCCTGCCATGGGCACAGATATCTTCCACTAGACCTAGTTGTTCAAAGCCCCATCCAACCTGGCCTTGAACACTTCCAGGGATGGGGATGAGGCTGGGCAGCACAAGACATTTTTTGTCCCAGAATTGCCACATTTGCTTTCCCAGACTGCTTATTTCAACAAGGCTGTAGGAAGATGCCACTTTTCACATGCAGCTTTCTGGCTGGCTGTAATTGTCTCCTGGCTGAAAATTGCCATTCCCAGCAAGCTGCTGCTCTGTGGGAGCATATCCTAATTCTTTTCAGGCAAAAATCAGGCAGGCTGGTTTGAATAGTTGCAATAGTCAGTCTGAGCTCATCTGAAGGGAAAGGAGGAGGCCAACATCCAGCAGAGGGGCTTGGGGTGGTAACAGATTTTACCAGCAGAGCCAGATTCAGAAGATGACATAAGTTCACAGCCAAAAGAAAAAAAATCACTTCTAGATCCAAAGTGCATCATACCCTTATAAAAAGCAGTATTCAAGCCTTTTTTTTTTCTTTTCTTTTCTTTTTTTATTTTTTTTTTATTTATTTATTTATTTATTTATTTTAATTTTTTTTGGAGTAGCACTCAGGCTACTTTAATGTACATTTTGCTGAATTTTTTCCTCCTGTAAATTGCACTAATCTTCGGATCCTTGCGGCAGCTCGAGTCCTGCATATCAGTATGAGAACATTAAAGCCTGTGAGCTGGAGTCAGAGTACAAATCCTGGACTTTGTGTGGTGGAGTTTGACTTGCTTGACAGTGCCAAGGAAGCACAGCAGTGAGGGCATGCTGAGTAGGATCCCACAGGAAACACAAACCCAGGGGAGTTGCTGAGGAAGATGTTGCCTTTTCCACATAGGCTAGGAACCCAAACAGGGTGGCTGTCACACTCAGGGGACAGTTCCCCACAGCAATATTGCAAGAGTGGCTTTGGGCCTTCTGGAGATGTGGCTCTCAATGACTTCATTATTTTCTCTTCTTTTTTTTTTTTTTTTCCATTCCTTCTGTCTGTCTTGTTAATTATTAATTCAGTGCGTTGAGAGCCACATTCTTCTGAGCAGCTCCTCCCATGTTTCCAACCTGGGCAACTTGTCTTGCCTTATTAGTCTGTGGACTAAAATTGCTCCTTCATAAAGGTCTGTACTCTGGAAGGGAACCCAGGTGTCAGAGTGTACAGAAGGTGTGTCATCCCAGCCCTGTGGTGTGTCCTGAGAGCTGCCTGCCTTACCCATTATGCAGCTTTTTTTACATGACCTCAGCAGCGTTGGGTAAAACGGCCTCAGGTTGTCAGGGACTCTGTGGTCTTCTCAGCACATGCAATTAATCAGGAGGGGAAAATAAATCCAGCATCAGAATGAGCATTTTACTGGAATGGGATTGCAATTTCTTGTGCATAATTTAACACTTTGGGGAGGGAGCGTTCTCTGCTTGCCTGAAATAATTCAGAGGCGTTTTTGAAATAGAACACGTTTGTGTAAATATGTCTTGGGATTAAAGAGCTCGCATTTAGCTCCTGC
Organism: Acridotheres tristis; assembly: GCA_037013685.1. Taxonomy (NCBI): domain Eukaryota; kingdom Metazoa; phylum Chordata; class Aves; order Passeriformes; family Sturnidae; genus Acridotheres; species Acridotheres tristis. The sequence continues at coordinate 65,925,625 of CM072885.1, forward strand.
AGCATTACATCTCTGTCTATAGAATGTGCCATACAGTAATCTCTAAACCCTGTTCTGCAAACTGTGTCTTATATGAAGAGACTCAAAATAGTTCTGGCATAGTTTCATTTTTTCCCTCCTAAATATGAGTCTGTAGCATAAAACCCAGTGCAAGGTAACTCTGTGCCTGTTTTATACATGGGAAAACTGAGGGGAAGTTTGGCTGAAAGTGGCCTCAAGCTAGCGGTTCACATTTTTCAGTACTTACCAAGGAAAGGAGCTGTTTTGGCATGTGGGTTTCCCCAAACTGCAGCCCTCAGAGTTACAGCTTGCTTTTTAAAGCTGTCCCAAAGTTACTTGATTAATCTGCTTTAGACCCCAGTGTATAGTTCAAAGGCCACATCTGTAGTTCATCCTATGTCCTGTATTAGTAACACAGACCAATTTATGGAGCCTCAGTGAGAAATCCCACAGTGACAAAGTGGATAATATTTTTGGTATGGAATTTGCAAATATGTTGGGGCCCACTGACATGTCCTATTTACAAACACCTTTGCACCGCCCTTCTTTCCTTTTTCCTCTGAGTCTGGGGAGCTTGTTTGGGATCAGATGGTGTTGGCCTTATTCTTGAAAAGCTCACCAATTGTGTGAGGATCTCTGGGCATGTGCCAGCACAGCAGGATCAGAATCTGAGGCCGTAGTGATGGCATTTAGAGATCCCTTTTTGCTGTGACAATGCTGTGACGTTTGGTCAGCTAAGAATAGGCATTTGTAATAAGTTTCCCATATGGTGCTTTCAATACCAGTAAACAAAAGCTCTCTCAAGTTAGTGAGGAGCAGTGTTTTGGGTTAATGCGTTTTTAAAGCCAGGGCTCATTTATTTTACAATTAACCAAAACCTGTTGGGTAGGTTGGGGTGTAGGTTGCCACACTTCAGACTCCAATCATTTGCACTCCTTAGCCAGTGGCCTCAGCATTTTACCTTCATGGATGTTATCTGTAGGAGGGCAGAAGATTTGAGTTTCTCCAGGATGAGGAACCTCCTTGCTTAGTACAAAAATGCATTTTCAGATATGTGGGTCAGGCCTATTTTGTGCAGTGTCAGGTCCCCCTGCAGGAAACTTGTGTTGGGGACTTGAAGCCATGCAAAGGGCAGAAAGGAAGAGCTAGGGAGTTCATTCTGCTAGTGAGACTGAGGGTTCCAGATGGTTTAGGGGCCCCAACAGCATTCAAGTGGAACTGAAGAGTCACCTAGAAGTCCCTTGTTCAGCTGGTACTGAACTCCAGAGTTGTCCATGCTCATGTCACACTGCCCTGTTCTGCTGTGCCTCTTTTGGAGTTTCATTTTCAATGAGTTCCATTTTTTTCATTCCAGGTTTCCTAATGTTCCTCTTGCAGACAGGTAATCAGCCCAGCTGTTGGGCTTGGCATTCTTTATCCCATTCTTTATCCCATTCCTTATCCCATGCCCCTGGAGATGAGGCATGTGAGACATCCACTCAAGCTCGGTGTGTTTTCATTTGATGCATTGAAGCTGAATCTCTGCTGCTCCATGGAAAGCTGCAGCTCTGAACCTGACCCTGACAGCTTCCTTAGGGATTATGCAGTCAGGTCCCTGCTGCATCAGATAAGGTTCACCTCATTTTCCTATCCATCAGCAAATCAAGAACTTTCAGTCTGCTCTGTTCAGGGTATGGGATATTCGGGATTGCAGCAAGGCATGCTCCTGTCTGGGGCAGGATGAGGAATTCAGTTCTTCCCTGTTTGTCTCCACTGATGTCCAAATCCACGAGGAGCTGCTTTGTTTTGTTCTTTTCCCCATTTCGTGCCTCTGTTGGAGGAACATCCAGAGCTGGCTTGATTTCTGCCCCACCCTTGGTACAGCCCTGAATACATTAGTGGCTCCTGCAGGGCCCCAGAAGGGAACCACAGGATTGATTTTGGCTGCAAGTGATCAAAACAGGGATTTTTAAACAGGTGTCAGAACTGCTACCAGTAACAGGATTTGGAGGGGGGTGATTGCATCATTGTAGAGCAAGTCAGAATTTTGCCAGAAATTAATCTGGCCAAGGGTTCTTACTAAAACTCACAGCCAACAGCAAAACCCCACCAGTGCAAACTCCAGCTTAGCCTGGTGAGCTGTTGTCAGCAGTCAAGGGAAAGGCAGCTCTGCAGAGAAGACAAAAGCTGCATTAAACCACCTGCATGCCCTGGCACACCAAGGACGGGGAGCAGGTTTTACATGGTTGGGAAGTGTTTTGTCCAAAACACTGTCTGATTTTTGTGATTGATTGAACACCTCGAGCGCTCTTCCCTTTGCCTGGCTGGGTTGTGCTCATGCATTTGGTGCATGGATTCTTGCACAAGCTAATCTGAAATTAATTTTCAGCAAAGACTTATGTGTATGATGGAAGTAGTGCACTGCCTGAATGTTTTTTGCCCAGGCACCTCCAGTGTGTGCAGAAACCTACCAGAAAAGCTGTGAAGAGTGACAAAAAGATTAACTGAACAAGCTGAATGTGTTATAATATATGTATTGTGCCCTCTGCCCTCACTATGACACCTTGTAGCTGGCATTTGCATGAAGAATACACAGGTATGGGACACAGAAATAAAACTCAGCACTTCCCAACTGCTTCAGTAAAGTGTTCACACATCCAAAAAGTGAAGGCTAACAATATGACAGGGACAGCTGCTGTTCTGTAATGTGTTATCCCTCATCAAACTGTGAAATAATGTGAAAATGACAGTTCCTATCATTATCTCATAACTCGTGGGCTTTATTGATGGGCTGTTGCAGCTTTATTGTGTTGTTTTGGGCAAGTGATTTGAGCCTGCGGTGCCTCGGTTTCCCCTGCTGCACAATGTGGGGAACACCCACTGCACAGGACAAGGGGGAATGCCTTCACACTGACAGAGACGACGTTTAGACTGGATATGGGGGAGAAATTCTTTATTGTGAGAGTGCTGAGACCCTGGCATGGCCCCAGAGAAGCTGTGGCTGCCTCATCCTTGGCAGTGTTCCAGGCCAGGCTGGATGGGGCTCTGAGCAACCTGGGATAGTGGAAGGTGTCCCTGCCCACAGCAGTTGGAATAAGATGATCTTTAAGGTCCTTTTCCAACCCAGGCCATTCCATGATGTGCCCCTGGGAAGCTCAGCTTGCAGCAGCACCTCAGGAGTCGGTTGGAAGAGCCCACCTGTGAGGATGCAAAATGTTATTCCGCAGGTTTTATCTCAAGGGATTGCAACAAAAAATCAGCCTCATTGAGTCTGGATGCCATCCCAAGGCGCTGGGCAGTGCCCATTCTCCCTGTGAAGGGTGCAGTGAGAGCAGTGAGGTGCTGCTGGAAACCCAATTCCCCCTTTCTGTCCATTAACAGCTCCTGCATCAGCACAGAATTCAGACATGGGTACTTCTGCTTGGTTCGCTTTGTATCACAGGAAAAGCCGAGCTGACTTTTCCTTCCTTCCTCTCTTCCTTCCTTCCTTCCTCCCTCCCTTCCATCCTTCCAACGAATTGGTGGGGGCAGGGCCCCGTTTCTGAACTCACCAGAAAAAAAAATTCAACACGTGTAAAAATTTAAATGTTTCAGGTCATTTAGAAATGCTGCTTTTGTTTCACGATGTACCAAAATAAAGTAATTGCTAGACTCAGCTATACTTAGGACTCTGGAAGAAAAACCCAGCTCTTTTTTTGTTTTGTTTTGTTTTTTGTTTGTTTGTTGTTTTGTTTAATGAGATGTATTTCCTTGGTCTCAATTGAAAGTTTAGGGTTTGAGGTTTCTTTCATATCCACACAGAAGGCAAGTGAAAAAAATCAAAAAGGTGTGCTAATCATTATGAGGCATTACAAAAAATGTATTTACACCAATGGTAAGAGCCTGAAAATAAGAGTTAATTCAAACCAGAAACTGAGATCCAAATACTGAATGTTTTTGAGGACTTCTGAAATCCAAACATTGGTACTGCAGACTTTTAAAAAATAAGGCAGAACTATGTGAAATGTCAAAAGTTGAGATGGTTTTTTCACATTTGGCTCTCTGTTCTTCAACCTTTTGTCCTTTTCAGTCTAACTCTTTTTTAGTGCCTACAGTGGCCACTTGGGCAGTGTTTTCTTTCCAAAGAGATGCTACAGAAGTGGGGGGGGAAAGAAAAAAAAAAAAGATTGTTCTGTCAGTAGGAAATTTCTCCAGGATTTCTCACATGGTGACAGTGCTATTCCAGTCAGCAGTCTTCATCATCTGCTGCATCGCAGGGAGTTTGCACAGTTATTATTTCAGAGTATTCCCTATAATACTGAAAACACCCCACTATTTTAAGTTATGGAAAACCTGCTGTATTTCTGAGGTTTTGGAGCATTGCAGGGATGATTTCTCATTTATTAAATGCTCTTTTGCTTATATTATCCTGTGATTTTAAAGATAGCCCACTGTCGTGGTTCAACCCCAACTGGCAACTCCTTTTATTTATGTCAGACCTTATCTACAGCTTTTCACAGGCTTCAGTTTTAAATGGAGACGAAGCAAAAGGAGGTTATGGCTTATCTTTCTTATGCTGTTGTTTTTTCAGAATTATAATTTAGGCATGATAAGGGAGGGAACTTCACAGTAAAGTTCTCTCATGGGAACTTCAAAGTATTTCCAGCACCCTGTGGCATCCTTTTGTGTGGCTTATTTGGGGGTGAAGGTTGGGAAAATGCCTTTGGAGATTTTTGTTATAGTTTGGATGGCTAAAAAGAGAATGGATGTTTGACTGCAGGGTGGAAATGAGAAACAAAGAGCAGTTCACCCCTCCCCAGCATTGTGACCCCTTGGAGGCTGTGCAGCTGCTCAAAGGGGACATCACAGGGCAGAACTGGCTTTCCCTGGGGTTTGTGCTGGAAGGGAAGGTAAAGCAGCCTGTGGAACTTCTGTCTTGCTCCCAACACGGGCAGATGCCAAGCCTGGGGAGGGCAGAGGTTGCCCTGAGAGGGTTTCCCTGCTCCTTTGGATGCAATCCTCCAGCTGCTTTAATTTAGGCTGAACACAGGGCTGGTCCTGCAAAGAGACAAACACGAGAGGCCACCGTGGTGGTCTAGAACAAGGGAGGTGCCTTGATGTAGGGTCTGATACAAGCCTGGAACAAATCATGTGAAATCCTTTCAGCTCTTTGAGCTTAATGTGAGGGTATTGAGGGGTGAAACTGATGGCATTAAAACCCTTTCTGCTTCCTTAGTTGCAGAGCAGGCTGTTTACAGCAAAGATTATAGACCATGGAAAATCGATTCAGGGGGTGCTGAGCTCAAATCACACTGCAGTGCTCTGCTGAAATCATCCCAGGGCCTTAGGAAGAGTGCTAAGTACTCACGTTTCCAGTGCTGCACAGAACCTAGGGGGGCTTTACCTGTCCAGAGAGAATTGCCCAGATAGAGGCATCACAGAGCTGAATTTCCCCGAATTTGCAGAGCTGATTTGTAGTCACACTCGTATTTCTGACAGATAACTCAGATACCTCAAGCTACGTAATAAACACCAGCAGATGGGTTCTCCTTGGGACATGTAGCAGAAAGTGGTTTTCTCCCAGGGACAGCTGTGCTGGAAATAAGTAGTTTGTTTCCATATATCCACATAGAAACTCCTGCTCTCCTGTAACTACACTGGCTTCAGTTTTAATTGCAGTCCAGGACAAACACTTGGCACTTCCACAATTGGCAGCTGTGAACAGATATGATGCAAGGACTTCTACGTTTAAAGTTCTGTTTTATGCCGAATTTACTTATACTGGCTGAGAAAGTTAAAGAATACATGCTTCCTAAAACCCATAAGGTAAATTTTCTTTGGAATGAGAGTCTGAACCTGTTCAGTGAGACTTCAGCAGGACATGCCTGAGCCCTCAGTTTAGCACCAAAGCTGCTAATGTTTCCCAGAGAGCTTGATGCAGTTGGAGGGAAAGGTTCTAGAGCTCAGGGATGCTCCGTGGTGACTCTCCTGTCCCACAGAGGAGTTGCCAAAACTGTGGAGGTTCTGGTGTCACATTAGTGGTGAACTAGGCAAGCTCTGTGACCTTGAGGCAAGGGCACGTCAGCTCTTTGGACATCCACAAGGTTGGATATGTCTAATTGTTTTTTAGTTATTGCTGCTGTTGTTACTGTTGCTTTGCAAAGGTGATCTCAGCTGCAGGTCTAGATTTCAACTTCCCCTGCTTCTGGGTTTTTTTTTTTTAGTTGAGAGTCAGGCGCATTTTTCAGTCCATCACCACAATGGTGGAAGAGTAGAGAACAAAATGGGACAAAAAGTTTAAGCACTGGAGGTGAAATACTTGATTCCTTGCCTGTGGGATGTTCCACTACAGGAGAAATCCTGCTGTTTGGCACGAAAGGTGGTAGGAAGGATGGTCAGTAATGAAGGAGAGGGTGATGCTGTAGGGCAGGAGACTGGTGTGGTCTCCAGACAACCTCCAAGAGTTTAGCAGGACTCTGGAAACAGCAGTAGATGCAGGAGGGGACTGGATGAAGACCAGCAAGGAGGGAGGGGTCTGTGAGACAATCAGATGAATGCACCAAGCTTTGGAAAGCAAGGCGAAGGAAAATAGGGAGCAGTCATTCTTGAGGAAGGCCTCGTTAGGAGATACCAGGAAGGTGCCTCCTGTTCTGCCAAGGGCACACACAGTTCAGGTGGGGATGGAATATCAGGTGCATGGTGTGAATCCTGCCCCTGAAGCCTTCCCATTTCCTTGGGAATCTGTCCCTGGTTGGAAGGTGGAGCCTTTGGCTCAGCTTAATGATGGGGAGGGCAGGGGCAAGAACTGTCCTGAGTGCAAAGTTTCACTTCAGTCACCAGTGGCTTGTAGGTGTAGGAGGTGGCTTGCCTGCTTCTGATTGCAGGATCTGGACCTCTGCTGGAAGAAGTTCTTCTGAATTGTTTCTCCTGGAATCTGTTATTTCTCAATCTTTCAAACATGCCAGAACTTGGCTGACAATAAACTACTCTTGCCAGACAGGAGCATATAAAACCTTCATAGAAACCTCTGATCAAACTGATCACTTGATTAGATTGTCTCCCAGGGAACAGATCTGGGGTAATCATAGGGAGAGGAAGTGGTTCTTGCTTCACCAGAACTGTATTGTTCTGCTGCAGATCTGCTCCCTGGCAGGGCTCTCTGATCCCTTTTGGGAAGTTACCTGGTGTGTAACCAGGTGGGGAGTAGATATTGCCCTCTCAAGTGCGTTTTTGATGAGGTAATGAAGAGGGAATGCGAGTCTGTATTTTTGCTCTTGTCTTCTGAGTAATCATGGTGCTCTTCTGCAACATTTAGAAAATCTTAACCTCTGAAATTTTTTGTCCATGAAATATCTGAAGTAATACACCCAGCAGAGAGAAACAAGAGGTTAGAGCAGTGACCTGGCTTCTGACTGCAGCTCTAACAGAGATGTTTATGTCCATTTAAAACGTTTACATACAACTTCCTGTGCCTGATATTTCTATACAGTGGGGATAGTTGTATTTCCTTTATTTAAAAATGGTGATTGATAATCCTTGGACAATGTGCTATGTCAGAGTACTGTGAATGCACATTAGCCTGTAAAGCTCCCTTGGGATTGGACAAAACTTTTCCCTGCATTTTAGATGGGCCAAAAGCATGAAATCATAGAACAGCTTCTGTTGGAAGGGACCTTAAAGCCCATCCAGTTCCAACCCCTGCCATGGGCAGGGACACCTGCCACTATCCCAGGTTGCTCAGAGCCCCATCCAGCCTGGCCTTGGACACTGCCAGGGATGGAGCAGCCACAGCTGCTCTGGGAAACCTGTGCCAGGGCCTCACCATCCTCACAGGGAACAATTTCTTCCCAATATCCCATCTAACCCTGCTCTCTGTCAGTGTGAAGCCATTCCCCCTTGTCCTGTCACTGCAGGCCCTTGTCAAGAGTCTCTCTCCATCTTTCCTGTGGCTCCCTTCAGGCACTGGAAGGCCACAATGAGGTCACCCCAAAGCCTTCTCCTCTCCAGGCTGAACAATCCCAATTCCCTGAGCCTTTCCTCCCAGCAGAGCTGCTCCATCCCTCTGATCCCTTGGTGTCCCTGCTCTGTCGTGGCTCCAGCAGCTCCCTGTCCTTGCTGTGCTGGCCCAGGGCTGGGTGCAGCCCTGCAGGGGGGTCATTTAGTACTCCTCCACCAAAGTAGAGTCAGAAATTCCCATTCCTTCACCAAAGTACAGTCAGATCCTTCCAATCCAGGATGCCCTTGGTCTGAAGGGCAGGAAATCAGCCCAGCAGGGGTTAATGCAGCAATGACCTTTCCAGCTGGACTCCAGCTGCCGTCCCAGCTGCAGAGAAGGGAAAGGGGTGGAGAGAAGTGCTGATAGTCCAAAGGTGAGAAAGGCCTCGTGTTGCACAAATTAAAGGTCTCTCATTTTGCCATGTGAATTTGCCTCCTGAGAAGTCCATTCTACTTCGTTTCTCTCCTCACTCATTAGTGAAGGAAGAATCTTTTCTAAATTTGGGCGACCATCCTCAGTAATGAAAGCAAACAGAGCACACACTGCCTGAACATGAATTAACTTTCACATATTGAAGTCTCACCTGTGCCTGACATAGCTTGGGATCAGCTCTGACTTCAATCTAAGCTGAAATGGGTGGTCTTTGTGCCTGTTCTCTTCCATTCACTTAAATGCAAATTTTTTTTCCCTGAGGATAACTGAGAGGCTTCCTCCCTAAATGTGTATTTTTTTAGATGTGTTTCTGTAGCGGCTGCATAGAGAAGCTTAATTGATTTGTGTGAAGTCTAGGAGTCATAAACTCGAAAAAATGTTTCAGAAATGATATCATTATCCATTTTCACTGTCAAACCCTGTTTCCTTAGAGACCAAGAGGGCTGACAGCCTCTCTTGAACGTGACAATCAGTTCTCACATCTCTCCCCAAAGCTCTGAAAGCAGACTTTACCTACTGCAATTATGAGTCAGCTTTTATACGCAGGGTGACTCAAATACACAACCCTGGCACCTGTCCCCTGCCTGCCTGGCTTTGGGGAGCGCTGGTGGTGGCACACAGAGCAAAGGTAAACAGGAGCTTGTCCCTTCCCAGGAGCTGTTTGCCTTGGGTGATAAAGGACAAAAGCTGCTGCTTAAAAGCGCTCAGGACACTGAGCTGGAGGAGTGGCAACTGTAGGGAGATCTTGTGTCACTTGCCTCCAAGAGGGAGTGGCCTCAGGGATGGATGCCAGGGCCTCTCACACTTCCTTTGGCACCTCATTTTGCCTGCTCTGTGCACGTTCAGGGGGGAAGGAGGGGGGAAAATTAAGTTAGCTACTTGTATTAACACTACCGAGGCGCCTCATGGATGAAAAGCACAATTCAAGTTGTTATTATTATTATTACTATTATTATTATATTATTATTATCATCATCATTATCGTTATCGTTATCATTATTATTATCAAGGGAGAAAAAATTCCTCAAGAAAGGAAGCTGCTCTGCATCTTCCCCAGTCATGCCACTGTAGACGCATGAAGGTGGAGAAAAGCAAGGCTCCACTTCACACTCACAAGGAGGTACCAGTGTTAAATTTAGGTGCATAAGGCTAGTTTTGATTTGTCCTGGCAAATTTACAACATGCAGCTGCGAACAACATCCCCAAACCAAGAACTGGTTGCTCAGCTTTCCCATGTATGTCATTGTCTGAAGTAATAATCACTGTCACATGAAATCTCAGCCTGGATGCCTCTCAGACAGGTATCTGCCTTCAGTGCGCTTGCCACGTGCATATTCCTGTGAAAAATAAGTGCAAGTGTAGGGAAATGCTGCTCACTGAGTATCTGCACTTGGTCGTGTCAGGTAGAAAAGGTGTTTTACACCTCCTCAGGGACAGCTCTGACACATCAGGCCTGGCACAGGGATTGGTATTTCCAAAAAAAAAAAAGACAGTTTCGGGAGGTTAGGTTTGAAACCAGGAAGCAGGGCCAAGTTGGGAGAAGTGTGAGATGTAAATCTGAGCAATTCCCACACAAATTCCACACAAAGGTGAAACTACAGAGCTGGTGTGGTTCTGGCAGCTGTAAGTGCTGCCTGAAGGTAGGAGTGTGCACAGGGATCCAGTCTGACCATGTGGGTTAAGAGTGGATCTACAGCTTATCAGCTTAAGGGGGAAGGAGGAGAGGAGGCAGATTTAAGGATTTCATCACATGATAATATTTTTTTTCTGTCTTCTTTGTCACCTCTGCCTTCATAAATCTTTGCAAGATGTTATGGATTTTAGATTGCTTATATTTTGAGCTTATTTTGCTCTCACTTGCTTTTACCTTACTCGGGCTTATGCTAAAGGCAATTGCAAGGTAAGAGTCTCCCATGGAGATACACACTCCCTGCATGAGTGAAGTGTTAAAATGAGGGTACTGGAACACTGTCAGTGTGTCCAGCAGCTCAAAGCCTTTCTGCAGGATAGCCAGAATAACTCCAGTGATCCACATGGGGCTCTTTGCATCTCATCATTCAGGAGCCCTGGTACAAGTGTTTTCTGGTGGCTGGTGTTAATCATGATAGTCAGAACAGTGCCAGCAGCCCAGAGCCATGGAAGGGATTTTCTGATTGCAGTAGAATTGCGTAGGATCCGTGCGTGTTTGCCAGTGAGCATGAATCACAGTCTATTCCTGATAAGTCCAGTGACAGCTGTAGTGCTTCAGTGACAGGAAGGGAAAATTATAGTAGTTTCATTTTTCCTGTGTATTCTTTGCTAGCAGAAAATAGTCTCAAAAATAAGCATTCTGCCAGGGCAAGGAAGGCAAGATGCATTAGAAGAGCTTTACCAGCAGGTTCAAAGGGGTGATCTCTCCTCTCTGTTCAGCACTGCTGAGACACATCTGGAGCACTGGTTCCAGTCCTGGGGTCTCCCAGCATTAGGGAGACGTGGAAATACAGAGTGAATCTAGCAAAGGGCCAGTCATTAAGGGATTGGTGTATCTGTCCCACAAGGAGAGGCTGAGAGCATTGGGCTGATGAGGCTTGGTGGATTTTATTAATGTGTATAGAGAACTGACAAGAGGATATAAAGAAGATGGAGCCAGGCTTTTCCCAGGGACATGACAAGGGCAAATAGAGGAGAATCTACCATAAACAGAAAAAGTCTTTTTTACTGTAAGGGTGATCAAACACTGGAATAAGTTGCCCAAAGAGGTTGTGGAGTCTCTGACCTTGGAGATATTAAAAATCTACCTAGGCATGGTCCTGAGCAGCCTGATCCTGCCTTGAGCAGAGAGCCAGGAGAAACAATTACCTGTAAGACCAGGTAGCCAAACCATGATGTACCATGCTGGAATACGTGGGGGGTCAATAAACCATACTCTGAAAACTGCAGGAAGCTCTTAGAGAGCCACTGATGGTGTGAGGAAAAGCCCCAATGAGCTCAGAGTGCTGCTGGTTGCACATGACCAAACAGAGGCTGCCAGGTCAGGTTCATCCCTGGTCAGTCAGCCACGATTTGGGACAGACAAAAGCACCTTCAGCTCACCTGTCTGGTTGTGTGGCCAAAAGGGACTGGTGGCAAAGCAGGCAACATGGGAGGCTTAAGCTATTTTAGGTCAGGTGTGGGAAAAGCAGACACCCACCAGGAAAGTTCAGGTTTTGGGGAGGTGAACGGAGCTGCAGCAACAGGGACAAGGAGCCAGACAGGCTGAGTGGGACAGGTTGCAACAGAGGCAAATTAACATCCAACACCCCTGGAGCTGCTCAGCTGTTGCATCACCTGTCTGTAGGGCACTGTAGGTCTGTAGTGTTAGGAACACTCCTGTGGGGTGGTACCTCACACCTTTCCAAAGGCTGGGACATGGCTCCACACCACCCCAGTTAACTCACAGTGAGAAAGAGCAATTTGGGTTTTTCAGGCCTCTAAGTCCAGAATGGGCATTACTTACAGACCTCCTTTTGCCAAAGTTTTGCATTATTCCAGAGACGTTTCACAAGGAAATCTGCAGCTTCAAGAAGTAAAATGATGCCAGTATCATGGGAGTTTATGTTAAATTCCGTATCTTTGTTGAGAAATTAGTTAATAACAAGAGAACAATAAGAAACACTGCCTTTCATTTTTGCCTAAACAAGGGACAGAAAGGAAAGAAATCTAAGGTTATCTACTCTCTTCAAGGACACATCAAGACAGAAAAAGCCCCTTGCTCTTTATCCTTTTCCAGCTGAGAAACTTCCTGATAAATACATCCAGACATTCAGTCCTAGAGTAAAAAAATCTCAGTCTGGGAAGATATTCCAGCTTTCCTATTTCTCCTCACATTTATTTATGCTCACCATATTTACCTCCAGTTTATATTTAAGGCAGGCAACGGGACTGAATTCTTCCATTTCCACCCCTTCCCTCCCCTCCCCTCCCAATATTGATCTGTGAGCAATTTCATCTTGATTCTCCGGGCTCAGTCACTTTCTGGGCTTGATCCCTGCTAAGTTGGTAAGCCGTGAAGGTTTAAGCTCCATTTCTCAGCAGTGTGCTGACCTCATTCTGAGGTGTGTCCTCCCTCATTGTACAGATGTGTGAGCTGACGAGTGCACGTCGTGTACAGTCATATCTGGGATGTGAGCTCCTGATAGGAACTGCATCCCAGGGCAGTCAGCCTTGTCTGGGTGACAGAGGGCGTGGGGTGAAGAATGTTCTATTAGAGGGAGACTTCCCCAAACAAACAATTGGTGTTTGTGCCACGTGGGTGGGCTGCTGGCCCTTTCTAAAGGCTTTCCAGAGCACAGAAGTGTTTCCAAAGCAGCGCTGTGGCTTTGCCTGGAACCAGAAAGGAAGGGACAGAAAGTTCTTCATGTTGGGGGGGGACCTCATTAGCTAATTAACAAGAAGGATGAGGTCCAGGTCGTTTCCTTGACCACACCTTTGCCCTCTGGGCCAAACCTAAGGAGCACAAGGGGACACAAGGCAGCTCATTGAGCTGCACTGTGCGTATGTGGAAAACTGCCTCTGAAGTCATCTTTCCTTATGTTAAAATATTTTCAACTTACTGAGAGAAATATAATTCTTCCCATATACACATCAACAAATAACTTGATCCCACCCACGAATATGCAAACAAATGCATAAGTTACGCCAAGTATTTCTCCCTCTCGCTGCCAAGTAAGAAAGGGAGATTGTTACTGCGACTTCTGTTTCCAGATACTTGGGAGGTGCTCCAATTCTGCAGCGAGGGGGACTGTATAATACCTAGACTGGAGCTGAAAGAGCTCCAGCAGCAGCTCAAAGCCTGGCTGAAATAGCTGAGTGGTGAGATTCTCCCCCTAAGTGATGTTAGCAGAGCCCTACCTTTAGGTGAAAGCACACATCCACCTCCACAGCTACCTAGCTAATTGCAAACAGGCTGCAAACATCCCTGCTGCTGCCCCACGGCTTTGCTGGGTGTGAGACTGAGCCCAGCACAGCCCAAACCTTGCCCAGGCGCTCCCCTCCTTGCTCTATTCTATTTTGGGCTGTGGTGAGGTGCTGGGACCGAGCTGGTGGACAGCAGCTGGAAGAAAAGGCTGGTTGTTCAGCAGGGGAGGTGACACGCTGTAGGAAGGATGTGTGCTTGGAAGATGTGCAGAAATCATTAGCAGGGTGTGTGCAGCCCAGAGGGGGGGACCCAGCCACGGGAGGAAGGAGGCAGGGAAGGGAGAGCAAGGGAGGATGAGGGTGAAAGGAGCAGGGGTGGAGGGACAGAGACTAAGGTAGTAATTGGGACTATAAAAGTCACTGCTGGATGTAAAACATCTGAAGAGAAACTCAAAGACCTCCTTTGGGGTGAGAATTGCTTTTAAATGTTGATTTGGTCACCTTAGAAGAACTAGGTCTTCAGGCCCAGATGGGCTGAACTGAATACAGAACCTGTGATGAGAGTAAAATCTGTCAAAGTGATTCTTCTGATCCCTCTAAATTTTGCATTATTTAAAGCCATAACTTCTCTAAAATGGTTGTTCCATTGCAGGGGGTGCCTTAGGTTTGGTCCAGACAGTGTCATAAAGAGTTTCCTGGTCTGAGCTGGGAGCAGGTGGATGAATCATCTTTATACCAAACCTGGATTTCTCTTAGTGTCAACAAAACAGCAGCTGCTCTTTTAGGACACCCCTGTGCCATACAGGGACAGCACAAAGAGGTGAACCCTGGCAGCCAGAGCTGCATTTGGCCCAGAACGTTAAAGGGAGCCTAAATCACAGAAGGGAGACTGTGCAGCAAAAAAACACACGAGAGGGTGTGAGCAAAAGGGCAGAAATGAACCTTCATGTTTGCTCTGTGTGCTCCACCTTCTCTGCCCCCCAGCTTAGCTGTGCCAGTGGCTCAGCTCCTGGTCTCTCTGGAACCACTAACTCAAATCCTGGCAGGATTGACTCAGACCCTCTGTAATTCTGAGGCTGAAGGAAACTGTGAAACGAGAAATTCTGCGGCGAGGTGTTTGCCCCAGAACGCGTGGCCAAAATTGTCCTGATGCTTTTTGTACGTGGCATGCTGGGCTGACTGGTCTCTTCTCATTGGGCCTTCATTCCTTCCAGTGTATTAATTACCTTAATTACTGCCTCAGTATTGCTGAATTAGTCACGTGTTTTGAGGGAGGGAATGTTGTGTATATTTACTATCCCCATCTTTAGCGAGTGCTGTTGCCATTGCTGGAGTTGCAATGATCTGCACAAGCTGAAGATCTGCTCGTTAAACCCAGCCATTAAAATTCACAGTAGTCCCTTGATTTCAGCTTTTTATGGGTTATTAGTTGAGATGGACTATTTACTCTTGGATATGAAAAAAGCCTGTGGGCAGTTTTTAAAAGGATCAGCATGAAATATCTTTTATTATCTGTCAGGCTGGAAGCGTGTTGGATGAGATTTTTGTTTCTTTTCTTTAAGGGAAAATAAAACAAACATGGGTGTCAAAATGTGACCCAACCCATGCTTTTTAAAACTCTCCCTTTAACTTTCTAGACTTAAAAACAACCTTTTATGGTTTTCTCTTTTTTTTAAATAAAATATTGCTAAAAATATTCTCCTGACCTGAAAGTTTTGACTGTCAATATTCAAGGCTTCAAATATGCTTTTATAGCCAAGTTACAAATCTATGAAAAATAGATTTATCACCTAAATAGAAATTAACTTGAACTAAGCCAAGATCCCCGTGATTCCTTTATGTTTCAGGATGAAATGGCTGTTGTTCTTCCCAACTCTTGTAAAGGCCTGATTTACAGAAAAATTATTTTTAAAAATATGTCATAACTTAGGTTCTTAAAAGATAAAGCTCTCAACATAAAACCAACTCAAAGGACCTTATCATTCAGTTCTTTCTCTAAAGGTTTTCCATGTTCTAAATGAAATTATGAGAAGTAATTTAAGATGTTGCCAAATGCAGTGATGAGTAAGTGGTCTCCTGAGCAGTCACAGCAGCAGCAGCATTTAAATTGTTGCTCAGGAGTCCCTATAGTTTCTGCAAATACAATTCCAGCCCTGTGGGACAGAGACTTTACTCTTTAGGTCTGTGGATGGGAACATCTGCATCTTTTGACATTCTCTTTGGAGGGGATGTCCTGGGGGTCTCACAGCCTGAATCCCCCTGGACTGCAGTGGTTTCCCAGCACATAAAGCTCTCCTCAGAGTGTCCCAGCCTAACTCACCTTCAATTCTGAATTCAGAAGTTGTTCACAGGCAGGTTTGTGGCTCACACAGCTCTGGGGGAGGCCCTGAACCCCTCAAGGCTCCCCAGGGCTGCAGCAGCCAGGGGTGTCAGCTCTGCTGCCAAAACCCTCCGAGTTCAAAGAGGCTCCACCAGCAGCAAGCACAGAGCTTGGAGCTGAGCTCCTGCCTTTCTCACAGCACAGTGAGGATGAGGAAGATGAAGGAAATTGACAGGGTCACCCCTATTAGACCCCAAGTGTAACTGGGAATGCCTGGGGAGGAGTACATCCATGGTGAATCCAGAGCCCCAGACACCCCAGCTCCCGCCCAGCTCATCTCAGAGCCCCCCTGCCCCTCCCAACCACCAGCACTTCTGTTTTGGTTGCCTGCCACAAGGTTTGTCCCTGCTCTACCCCTCCAGAGCCTTTCAGCCCTCCCCACTTCCCTTTCCCTTCTGCTGGGATTATCTTTCTTCCAAAGCACACTCCACTCCTTCCTAAGCCCAAGCCCCTTCCTCTGACCATGCCCCAGGAGCTCCAGGCTCTCACTAACCATGCTCTGCCTCTGTCCTAGCTCCTCCAGCTCTGCCTGATGAAATACTGCTGCCTCACCTTGGCTGCCCTTGCCTGCTACCTGCTCTTGTCACCTCACTGCTTCCAGACTTAGCCTGAAGTGCCAAAAAACCTGTAAGTGTTGGTCTTTCTTTTCTTCCTCCATCTCAATGGCTGAAGTTTAAAGCCATTTATATTTGAAGTATTTCTATAGCAACATCTCATCAGCATAATCTTTTCTTAAAAAGAGCTATGTTTTATCTGTAGTATTCCAGTAAAATCTATAAAATATCACTCACTGAAGGCATTTCAGAATGCTTGTGAAGAAGGGAAATCAGGGAAGTTCTCATTTTATATAGCTGGGTAGAGTTACTTGCAGTTGGTAGCATAAAAGTGATAATCGAAACAATTTTTTATGTAAAACCACCCAAGGTTTCAGTAGGCAATTCCAGAGGGTAATTAGGGTGGGAATAACCATTCCTACACTGGAACAATACAAGCTCTTACAAGTTATTTCAAGCTACTTTCCCATGTAGATATGTCCATGTGGCTTTAGCATAGGCTCGTTTGGACCTGGATCAAAATACACCACAAAAAAAAAAAAAAGGCAGAATAGACGTGTCCACGTGGGCAGTTCAACCACAATAACTCCACTGACACCCTGGCAAGTGTCACAACAGCTTCCCCAAAGAGCAATTCGGAATTCCTGCGAACTGCAGCCGGGCAGGGACACTTGGAGGGGTCCCCTGATGGAGAGGTGGCTGCTGTCAGCTGAAAGCTGAAAGAGCTCCAGGCGACGGAAGAGGAAATGACTCAGGCTAAGAGAGGAAAATCATCCCATGGCCCTGTTTGTTAAAGGAGGTGGAGGAAAACTCTCTGTAACATCATCAGCCCTGTGCAAAATATTTTCAAGGTA
Source organism: Acridotheres tristis (assembly GCA_037013685.1). Taxonomy (NCBI): domain Eukaryota; kingdom Metazoa; phylum Chordata; class Aves; order Passeriformes; family Sturnidae; genus Acridotheres; species Acridotheres tristis. Next base: position 65,942,674 of record CM072885.1, read on the forward strand.
TCAAATTGCTGGTATGAATGACATATCAGTAGATCAGAGGATTCTGTGTTTAGAATATAGATAGACAACAGCTGAATTTTTTTTTTTTTCCCCAGCCTCCCCTCCCTTTTCCTCTTCTCCCACCCACTCTTTTCCTTCTCTGTAAACTCTGGTGGTTCAGATAAACTGAAACATGGATCTTCCCTTGCCTCCCATTAGATGCAAAAGGAAGTATCTGCAAGCAAGATGTTATAAACCCAAGGCTTAGCCATGTGCATCCTTCCTTTATAGTATTCCTGGGTTCAGCCTTCAAGTCACACATTCTCGGTGCCAGTAGGATGTGAAATGTGAAAATGAAAGTATAAACAGTTTAATTGATATTTATTCATAGCCCGATTTGTAAATGCACGATGGTGGCATAACTGCTTACATTAGCCTGAGACAATAAGCCACCAAAAGAGACGCCTTTAAATGAACAAAAACAGGTTTATACATAATTTATAGAAATTCCTTCACACAAAGACATTGCAGAGCCATCAGTGTGTGCCATGCACCGAGCAGTTTTCCCCCCTAACTTTTGTGGTTGTGCCAGAAGTAGGGTGCATTTTGGCAAAAAATTGGTACATTTACATTGTAGAAACTTTATAATAAACACAGCAATTCGGAACCTGCAGCATGAGTTTTTCCTACTGAAACTAAGTAGGAGAGCTGGGTAGGCAGAGTGCATTTATTTGATGATGTTTGGGTAGGATTTTGAGGCTGAGATTACTCCTGCTAGGCTAAGGAAAGCTAGGAACAGGCTGGGAAGTAGGATTTGGGTAAAAGGTACAGCGATCCTTCTGTAGGAGCCAGCCTCCTCCATAAGGGACCAAAGGGCAATTAGGGAGTAAGCATTCACAAATAAAAGCTAAATCCAAGCAAAAAAAACCCCCTGTGTCTGGAAGTTCTCATGGACAGGAGCACTTCACAGTGGGTTCAGTCAATCCTTTTGAGGGAGAGCACCCACCTTCCTTCAACATCATTTAAATCTTGTCCCCTGCTCGTGAGCCTTTGTGACACTGGTGTCTTTCCTCGAGTTCCTGAGCTACTTGTTTGCCACACAGATGGAATGTTTCATCTATTGGAAATTCTCTGTGCCTTTCACTGGTTTCTATCATGAGTTTAGCAGCGAAGGAGTATGCTTTGAAAAAGTGTGTTTGAAAAAGACAATAGCATCTCTTAAGGGCTGAGGAGGGAGTCTTGATGTGGCTTCACTAAATGCCACACAAAATATTTCAAAAATTTGTGAGAGCTAGTTCTTGAAATACTGCAAGAGAAAGGATGCATTCTTACCCTGCCCCCACATTGCTAAAACTGTGCTTTGCTAGGTTTAACCTTTGTAGCTCATGCCTTCAGTGTAGGATTTGAGTACCTCAGCTTGCACTAAACACCAGAAAATTCAAATAGTGAAATTCCTTCTCCTCCTCATAGAACAGCTTGTTTGGATGAAAATACACGCTGCTATTGTCCATAAAAATACCTTTTTTTCTATAATGTAATTCTCTATTTCTGCTCAGGATAGATCCTTCCTCACTCCCTGTTTCTCTCATAGTACAACTGTTAGGACACCAACCCATTCGAGGAGAGTGGCAGCAATTAAACACAGCAGGCATTGATTTAATTGCCAGGAGAAATGTGGATTCTTTTTTCAGTACAGTCAGGGATGAAGTGCACCCTCAGCAAATTGCAGATGATCCCAAGCTGAGTGGTTTGTTACCACACCTGAAGGATGAGATGGCATCCAGAGGGACCTGGACAAGCTCAAGCAGCAGCCCATGGACATTTCATGAGGTTCAACACGACCAAGTGATCCCTGGGATCAATCCAGGCTGGGGATAAAGAAATCCAGAGCAGCCCTGTCAGAAGGACTTGGGGGTGCTGTGGGTGAGAGCTGGCCCTGCCCCAGCCCAGAACCCCCCTGTGCTGGGCTGCACCCAGAGCCCCAGGGCAGCAGGGGAGGGGGGATTCTGCCCCTCTGCCCTGCTCTGCTGAGACCCCCCTGCAGGGCTGCACCCAGCCCTGGGCCAGCACAGCAAGGACAGGGAGCTGCTGGAGCCACGACAGAGCAGGGACACCAAGGGATCAGAGGGATGGAGCAGCTCTGCTGGGAGGAAAGGCTCAGGGAATGGGGATTGTCCAGCCTGGAGAGGAGAAGGCTTTGGGGTGACCTCACTGTGGCCTTCCAGTGCCTGAAGGGAGCCCACAGGAAAGATGGAGAGAGACTCTTGACAAGGGCCTGGAGTGACAGGACAAGGGGGAATGGCTTCACAGAGAGCAGGGTTAGATTGGATATTGGGAAGAAATTGTTCCCTGTGAGGGTGGGGAGGCCCTGGCAAGGCTGTCCAGAGAAGCTGTGGCTGCCCCATCCCTGGCAGTGTCCAAGGCCAGGCTGGATGGGGCTTGGGGAGCCCTGGGATAGTGGAAGGTGTCCCTGCCCATGGCAGGGCATGGGAAATGGATGATCTCTAAGGTCCCTCCCAACACAAACCATTCTCTACAACCTCATGCATTGCTGCATCTGTGAAGTGCCATTGCAAGACTTGCATCTCAGTTAAATGTGTGCATCTGGAAACACAGGCAGGACATTCCTGTGCACACAGGTGCATATGGGATCTGCAGTTCAGGGAAGTCCTCTGAAAAAACAGCACTGACTTTACTATGCTTTGTGTTAAACTTCCGTTAAATTGATTCATTCTCCCTTTTTCCTTTATGGAGCTGCCAGGCAGGAACTCTGTCTTTTACGGTGTCTTGCACAATAGGCCTTTTGAATAAGATTTTACTGTCTGATACTGTATATTAATGTCTGTGATATAAGTTTATTACTCACCTAGCTAGCCTTTATCTTGTTTCACCTTGAAACAAAGGAACTGCAGAGCAGGCTTAAAGAGAGTCAGTTGAGTTAGATTTCTGTAATGCTCTCTAATTGTACTGTTTGGCCACACACAACCTCCATTTCTGCCTGTGATGTCAGATGATACTAATTATTTCTCTGCCTTCACTAAGTATTTTATTAATTAACACTTAAAGGAATGGTTGAGCACAAACTGCAATGTTCAGGTGCTAATACAAGTTTATGTTTTCAAAAAGTAATGTTAATTTTAGCCCAAATGAAATTTTCCTTTAAATTAAAAACAAAAAAAATAGATCCCAGAACACTGACTTGAACATTATGAAAAAAAAAAGAAATTTCAGGGTGATTCCTCTCACAAAGCCCAGGGAAACTTTGATTTGAACTTTTTCTACAGAGCATCTCTCAAAAGGAAAGCTTTGATAAAAATGGAAGAGTGAGGTAAGATGAAACTGGTCCATAAAGAGCACAGGCTGTAGAAATATCTGTGAGACATGTGCAGACTAAAGAAGAAAATCAAAAGGCAAGCAAGTCAGAAATTGCTCTTTCATTTAGGACTGTATGTGCCAAGGAGGAATTTTGATCTCAAAGAGAACTATTGAGGAAAATAGCAAGGTAAGCTCATTCCCTGCTGCCTTCTGTCAGTCTGACAACAGGCTCTCAAAACCAGTTTGAAATGGTAAGATTTCCAGCTTTAAGATGATACAGCAAGAATCAAATGGAAGGATGGTAGGCAAAAGGGAATGTAGGAAAAAAGTCTTGCACAGCATGTGCTGTCAAAAAAGACTTAAGTGAGCTAACTGGATAAGGTGAGGTTTGATTTGATTTTGTGATATAAAATCTGAGAGGAAAAGCATAAAAAGCAGACAAATTATTTTACTGCCTTGATTATTGCATCCCCACTTCCCGGCCCCTAGATTGCTTTGTTCTATTTTTCACAACCACAAGCCCTAAACAAACACCAGAATCCTCACTAATTACGTATGTCAAGGTGCTTTGAGAACTGCTTGGCAGTCAAATATATTCCATGGTGTCCTAAAAGCTGTGTTCCACGGCCACTCCCTCCCCATAATTGTAGGGTGAGGACAGGGGTAAGTCTTCAGGGTCTTATTTTTGGTGAACTACACCATTTGTACAATGACATCTTGCAGTCCTCTGTCATCTTCCTTTCCTGGGTCCCAAACAAATTTCTAAGCTTTACCAGTAGTGCTGCTTGATAGGAATTTCAGAGAAATTCCTCAAAAGTGTGCAGAGACATTCCTTGTCACAGAATCACAGAATAGTTGAGGTTGGAAGGGACCTCAGGAGACCACCTAGTCCAACCTCCTGCCCAGACACCTGGAGCAGGTGACACAGGAATGTGTCCAGGTGGGGTTGGAATGTCCCCAGAGAGGGAGACTCCAGGCCCTCCCTGGGCAGCTGTTCAGGGCTCTGCCACCCTCAATGTACAGAAATTCTTCCTCCTTTTGAGGTGGAACTTCTTGTGTTTAGTTTGTGTTCATTGCTCCTCATCTGTTGCTGGGCACCACTGAAAAGAGCCTGGCACTGTCCCCTTGGCACCCTTTGAGATATTTACGTGCATTGATGAGATCTGCTCTCAGTCTTCTCTCTTTGAAGCACATCAGTTTAGCAAACTGTGGTACAGAACTTCCCTCTGCAGGCACTGGGGAAGAAGGAAGACCATCTTCTCTGTTCTTCTGATCAGCTGCAACCCTATCCTCACTTTGCTTAACACACTCTCTGGTGGCTTGTCTTGTCTAGTTTTGAATTATTCATACAGTCAGACTTCAGCATCAGATAAAAGAGCAGCAATTTCCTGGTACAAAATTTTGGGAAATATTTCCATATTAAACAGCAATTAGTGAGAATAAATGAGGAATCTATAAACTGATCAATTACTCGATCATATCCTTGCTTTACTTAGGAAGCAGTTCCTTGAGGCTTGGTTCTTTTCTCACTGCCAATTGTGTAATTATTGAGCAACTCTAACTGGAGTCACCCCAGAGTAAAACTGACTTCCGTGAGAGCTGAAGGAAGCAAACTCTCCAAGAAAAGCAAGCAGCAGTCAGGCCTTAGCTAGAATATTTCTGCCCCTTAGCCAAGAGACAGCAAATTTTGGTGCCTTGTAGGTCAGGTTTCCTCTCTCACAGCAGGATACAGAGGTGCTGACTTGGGTGTTTCCTTAGGGTAATGTGTCTATTTAAAGAACATACAGACACTTGCTGATCACCACAAGTGTGGTTATAAACAGCACACAGTCAATTCCCCTCTGCAGAAACACCACAGCCTTGTCCCAAGGAGCAGATGCTGTGGTGGCCTTTTTCTTTGGGACACTGACAAAACCAAGAGGCAGCTGTTTGGACACATCCAGAACCCATTTCTCTCCCCCACCCCTGACTCTGAATGGGGGAAACCTTTGCCCAGGGCTGTGACCCCGTGGTGTGGAAAAGCATCTGGATCATTAAGCTTGGCTTTTATAAATCTGGGCTCAGTTTCACAAAGGCTGCTCAGAAAGCTCAGGCAGAGGCAAGAGCTTCAAGCCACAGAGTATCCTTAACGATTTTGTGTGTGTGGTTGCTGCTTGGGATTTTTAACTTTTTGATGAAGAATTTTATCATGGGTGTGATGCATCATGTGCAAACCATTAACTCCTCTCACCATAGCTGTACATTTTCAAATACAATGGAGCTCTTTATTAAAGCACTTAAAAATAGCGTTCTGGTGCCAAAGGTTATCCAGTTTTCTGCTGCAGAGCATGTCAGCAGCTCTTTGACAGTTTGCAGTGCATGGCAGTGATTTATTTGTGGAATTCCTAGAGAGCAGGGGCAAGCTGTGTAGAAGCCCTGATGCATCAAATTCAATGATGTGTGATAAAAGATGTAACAGCTGATAACACAGACGTATTGAGGAGGTCACAAAGAACATGCTCTCAGTCTGCAGAGCTGTGAGACCTAAGGACAAGAGGATGAGAATCATTGCTGCAAAGCTCACGTGGTGTTTTAATGTGGCCAGGGAGGGCCTTGACAGATTGGTGGGAGGAGGAAGACTCTGGCATGTTTATTGACACATTTATTGACACATAACAAGGGACAGGGACCCCTACCTGTCTGCACAGCTCCATTCTGGATGGGAGCTGGAGCTGATCCTAGCACAGAACCCTGGGCAGACCGTGATGCAGGATTCTGGTAGTGCCAGCTCCTCAGGGTCTCAAGTCACCACTGTCCTATTGCTTTCTATTGGTACAGGACACGAGCTGCTTTCAATAATTTTAACTTAGCCTCAGATTTACACCAGCTGAAAACCTGGCTCCAAGCAGGCTGTGAGGGAATTTCCTTGATTTTTCTCCCCCTTCCCTTTAGAAATAAATTACTGCTGCATGTTTTCCATTTTCCTATAGGTTTTCTATCCAATGACCCAAACACTCCAAAATAAACACATACATTTCCTTCCCTGGTACTCTGTGTCAGGATCTATTTAGCTGCCTCTGCAGGAGCAAGCAATCCTAAAAATCCCAACACTGGTGTTAAACAGAAGTTTCTTTTATTTTTAGAACTATCTAAAGGTGTTACATCTTAGCAATACTTCCTGCTGTGTTCACACGCCCCATCCCTGGCAGTGTCCAAGGCCAGGTTGGATGAGGCTCTGAGCAACCTGGTCTGGTGGAGGGTGTCTCTGCCCATGGCAGAGTTGGAACTGGATGGGCTTTAAGGTCCCTTCCAACCCAAACCATTCTGTGATTTTAAGATTCTAGGATGATTCTTGCAGTGCTTCCAGATGTATTTCCTAGGGCTGCACGCTGTTGTGGACTTATTAATCCCCATTAGACACACTTTGCTGTAATTTATTCTAATTCAAGTCTGGAGTAAAGGCAGCCACTCCCAGAAAATTCTGCGTGTGTAAGCTGCTGAATGGACAGTGGAGTCTCCTGAAATGAAGCTGAATGAAAACTGAATTACTGCACAGCAAAGCAGGGCCTGCAACCTCGAGTACTGGGAGCTTTTCTTGACATGAAATTCTAGCTCTGAAGTGTGTGTGTGTGTGTGTGTGAGGAAGCAGGTAACCGAACTGCTGCTGCTGCAGACAGACATTGTTTCTTCCTGTGTTTGTTTAGTTATTATCGTAGTAACAACCAAAAGCATAAACTAAGAACAAAAAAAAAAAAAAAGGTTGATATAAGATACATATTAATAGATATAATTTATTTAGGCTGGCCCCAAGTGTAGAGTGAGGACAGCAGACCAGGATGGGAAGGGGCAAGAGTAGTGTGGGCCCTCTTTTTTATTTTTGCCCATGGCTCTGGCAGCATGTGGAAGCTGCTGTGCTGAGTAGTGCTTGGTTATTTGGAATACAGATGGTTAATCTGGCTGGCACTGGCCATACCCAGAAGCTACCACTGTCCACTGCCTCCTTGTGCCTGGGCAGCAACAGGAATGGCCAGTTCAGCTCACCAGAGGCTGTGTCCTCCTTACACATCTCTGTCTCCCACTGCAGGGATGGAAGAGTCCTCTCTGCCTCTGGCCACGTATTTGAGTTCCAAAACTTAGTTCCAAATATAACATTGTGAAGGCCAAATCTGGCTGCAAGAGGGTTCTTTCATATCATTCTACTCACACTTCACTCCTTTATGTTGGTGAAGGGTCTGGCTGCAGGGGTTGTCCCTGACCATTTACCACCCACCAGAATGTGTTATGTGACCAAGAGGAATGAGTACAAAATTTGTATTCAAGTTTCGTTTCAGTTCACAGAATGATCTGCTCAGAGACCAGATGTGTTTTAAGCTCCTCATGCTTGGCAATGTGGGCATGTGCTTGCCCCTCTCCCTGTGTAAAAGCCCATTTTACATTTTGTGGCCTTGCATATATGCCCTGCCCACACATATTTAGCTACTGGTGTGCATGAACACAGAAGTCACAAGGCACAAGAAATCCAGTCTTGCATTACTGGAACATGCCAGAAATGCCACTCCATGGGCCATATTTTAGCTTTTGGGACAGCAGTGAATGAGAATCACTGACAGGTCATGAAGGTACCCCAGCAAGAGACATGGACATCTTCATGGAAGGGGCAGCACCCCATTTTCCATGGGAAAGGCCACATAAGATGAGCCCAGCATGTTCCCTCTGCATTCAGGGATCCCAGCAGGAATTAACACAGTACTGTGCTAACCAGCCTTCTGATGGCAAATAACTGCATCCAGGTGATGCCCTGATGGAGAAACATGGATTTGCCACCTGGAGTTTTCTGTGTGGAACTGGTGATTTCAAGTTAAACTACTTGCTTTCTCCAAAGCCAGTTCCCTGAACTGCAAGCTTGCATGCCTTGGCTTTTCAGGCTCCAAGCTTTGATAGGTCTGTGGATCACTGAAGTCAGAAGCTTCCAGCCTTCCCTAAATCTTCAAATTGTTCAATATCTCCAAAGAATAATTTTCCTAGTCTGGTTCATAGTCCCCAAACAGCTGATGCCCAGGCACAGCAGTCAGTGAAAAGGGCTACCATGGGATTCTGCTTTGAGTTTCCCAGGAGAGCAGGGGAAATACATCCTGTCCAAGAAAAACGTGAGCTGCTACTGCTGCTGGAACATTTTTTATTTCTTCGAAAAATATTAGCTCTCCATGCCTTGTCCTGAGCTGTAGCAACATACTCAGCTTAACAGGTCTAGGCAAAATAGGCAAAGGGCTGTTGAGGTGGAAAAAGGAACGTCGTTTCTAAAGTGCTGACAAGGATCTTCTTTTTTTCCCCCTGAAGTAAAAATTTAGCGGTAAAAGTCTTGGAAAGAAAATATTTCTTTTTCTTTTTTTTTCTTTTTTTCTCTTTATGAACCATTTTAATATTTTTCCATGTGTTTCTGATCATCTCAGGGCAATGTATAGTTTTTCCAAACTCCAGAGAGGTGAAGCTCTTGGTAAGGTAGAAATGAGCTCGATTCCAAAGATTTTAATAACTCCAAGGGATGCCTGCAGAGGCCAGTGATGCTGAAGAGCAGACAGTGCTAATATGCAAGGCCAGGCACAAACAAGTGGCAGTAATACCATTATTTGGTAGCAGGACTGAGCTCTAGGCTATGCCAAAAGGCAAAAACAAACCAGTTTTTACTTTGGGCTTGCCCTCAGCCTGGATCAGCCTCACACATGAATTGCTCTCACCTGCTTTGAGGTAAGGATGGACTTAGCTGGAACCCAAGAGTTTGCTCTGAGCCCTCCCTGCCTGAGAGCACACACTCTGCCAAGGCACCAGTTCTCCTCCTCACTGGAAGAAAGAGCCACAAAACTCACGGGGAGAGCATCAGGGAGCAGCTGATCCTGGTGTGACACAGAAACCTGGGATGGAGGCAGGTTATGCTGCAACCCCTCTGCTCTTCCACGCTGTCTCAGGTAGCAGAGATCTACTAAAATCCTTCTTCCTTGTGTTCGTTTTAGGGAGCAGAGGGATGGTGGACTTCCACTGTGCCTAATGCCCTCTTTTCCTCCCCACAGGATGGTCCTCACTCCCCTGAGGGACCCAGCAGCCCTGCACCCTCAGTTTTGGGTGCTGAGCTGCTGGTGCCAATAATGGAAAAGAGGCATCGAATCACTTGGTTTAGAGAGGCAATTTGGACACCCCACTGATTTTTTCCAAACATTTCTGGGCCTCATTGGGATGAAACCCATTAACTTCAGTGGGCTTTGGATGATTTCCTACATACACAAAAGTTGAAAAATCGTGCTTTAAAAGAAATGCTGAAGTTAAATAGGGAAATTTTAACGATTCTCTTTGTATTTTAATTTGGTGGCTGTATGCTGACAATATAATTAGAGAGATGCTATGTTAATTAATGCCAGATGACATTAGTGGGATGGCAAAAGCATCCAGTTTTGTAAAGAATAGTTCACAGTTGAACTGTTCCTTTCTCCCCACCCCATTTTTAGTAGAGAACTATATTAGAAAAGTCAGAGACAGCTGAATTAAACCAAAATTCGAACCATTCACAAATACCGTGTATCTTTAGCATGTTATTTTCAAGCCAAATCTAATGCTATTGCAGAAAAATACATTAGCCATGTTTTCTTTAGTGCCTACATGTTTAAAAAAAAATGAAGGTTTGCAGGACCTCATGCTATTCTTGTGCTTAAAGTGGGTAGTGGCCAACCAAGTTGCTACTGAAGCCAAGGGAGCAGGACCTAGACTTGTGATTTACATAGCTGAGGGTTTGAAATGTGATTTTTGGTTTAGTGTTTGTGAATTTCTTGGAGTCCATCAGATAATCTGAAAGAGGTTTGCACTGATGGGGCAATACACAAAGTGCAGCATGAGCCCATATGTGCTGTATTCATTTTCTGGGTGAAACTTCAATAAACTTCAATCTATACATGTAAAATTACTGGAGCCCCCTGTACCACTCCAGAAAATTCGACAGGGCATAAAAGTCACCATCTCATGAGAACTATAGCCTTTATTTAATGTAAACTCACAAATTGCACACATTGATGTATTTATCTGTGAATGCAAATATTTATATATATAAGTTCACTGTATACTGTCATATAAATGTCTTGTAGATCCTGTCTTGAGAAGAGTTAGTGAGTTAAAAGTCTTGGGGAATATAATTGTATCCTGCTGTGTCAGCAGACAAAAAATTGCTAGCACATTTTACTGTTCTAAATAGAACTTATAAAAAAATCTTCTGTAGGTGATCTCAATGAGAGCAGAAGAAGGAAGCTGGCAGGACTTCCTTAAAAGTCTCAATTTTCCTGAGGGGAGAAGAGGCAAAGGTAAAGCCTGAAGGCTGGCAGATCCCAAACGACCTCTGGCTAAACCCAGGGAAGCATCACTGTGTGGCCAGGATTGAATCCATGCTGATGCCTGTCTGGCAATGTAGGTATCACTACCACCCTTGGCCTATCTAAAAAAAAAAATTCCCTTTACTGATATTCCTAATTCATAGCAGGCAAACCTGAAGTTGCACAAAACCACTTACCTTTCTGTGTTAACACTACACTGGCTTTGCATCTGCTTTGCATAGAGTCCAATGCCAGGAAAAGCCACAGGAAAATGAACTCTTGTCCCAGCTTGTCTGATGCTCTCTGTTAACAGGGAAAGCTTACTATTCATACCCAGGCTGGAGCTGAATTTCACATGTCCTGCCCCCCCAGCCCACAACTCCTGACAGGTGAGGAATGCTCCTATACTCTCAAAATGAAAATGTCACAGAATGTATTGTATCATGTTTAGGAACAGGCAAATCTGAGTGCTGTAAATGTGGGATTATACCTGGCCTAGTGCTTGGTATCATAAGGGAGGCATCTTGTTGGAGTAAAGAGTTGTGACTGGTGTTGCCCTCAATGTTCCATATCCATGGAGGATCCAGAAGACAAGGACTGGAATATTGTATTGAAAATACGTTTTAACATAACAGAAGTATTTAGCTGCAGCACACTGAAATGTTCTGGGATCTGAGGGTCTTGGCACGTGTTCAGAATTCTCTGTGCAAATTACACCAAAGAAACAATCACTAAAATGAAGATGGTAACTCATAGAAAAAAATCCACAGAATCTAAGAGGTTTTCCATCACTTGTGCTGATTATCACCAGTTTCCATATCAATGCAGTGAATGGGCTGGCACTTAATGTTCTTGATCAGCTCATTTATTTGATTTTGTTTTCAAACCACTCCACATATGAGCACGAGAAGATATTTCTAAATTGAATGCAAATACAGCAGAAAGCAATTTCATAATAGATATTTATAAACAAAATCCGCGCATAAAAAAAGCCACTTTGCATTCTGCTCTTTCCAGAATCCTAACAATTCATTTTCCCTCCACGTGACATGCAAAAGGATTGTTTGCAGATTTCACTGAGATGCTATGGAGATAGGACAGCACAAGCTGTCATCAGGACCTGAAGTTTTCATGGAGAAGGTTCTGCCAACAGCAGCTGCTCTCTGGATACTCTCTGATCCCAGCTGTGGCTGCGTGGGTTCAGGGTTTCCCACATCCCAAGTTTGTGGTTCTACCACCAGGCTACTTGTTCTTTGAAAGCAAGTCTGACTTTTGGGTTTTACATCTGCTCATGTGAGGCAGCCTAATTAATAACCCTGATTTGTGAGATGATCTCATGTTACTCTGTCACATGGATTTTTGTGAGGTTTTTTTTTTATTTTTATTGTGGCTGTTGGGAAACAACCTAATAACCTTTAACACAAAAATTACTAGGTTACCGACACCTAAATTTGTGGGAGAAGTGAAATGGGGATCGTAAAGAATTTCCTATCCCTGGCAGTGTCCAAGGCCAAGTTGGATGGGGCTTGGAGCACCCTGGGGTAGTAGAAGGTGTCCCTGCCATGGCAGGGGGATGGAATGAGATGATCTTTAGGGTCCTTTCCAATTCAGGCTATTCTGTGATTCTGTATTTCAGTTACAGGGAGTTACAGTTTTAGCCTTTTAATAGGAAACCATGGTTTATGATGTATCTGTCAACTTGTTTAAAGACCCCAAGCACCGTGTTTATTAACTTTTATTCAGAGCTAATAAGCAAACCTTGCATTTTATTTTGAAAGCTGCCCAACGTTATTTGGTTTGGGTGTCGCAGCAGTTGTACAAAGCCTCTGCTGACATTTCCATGACGGATAAAATTGCTCTTTGTGTGTAACCAGGCACTGTCTGTCCGGGCAGTCCCCTCAGGATGAGCCTGTCCCCAGCCTTGCAGTGGCTCTTGTGCCTCTTCCCCTCCAGGGTGCCCATGGGCAGTGAGGGAAGGGGGAAACACTGAGGAAATGCTGGAATTGTGCACGTTTCCCTTTGCCGCCCTTGAGCGCGTGCTTCCCGGACAGACTCTTCCCAAATGTCTCCTCCAAGCCTTTCCCTGATCCCAAAGCCGCATCCTTTGGCCCCATTGAACTCCACAATGGGTCAGGCTGAAGGGACCTCAGTGGGACACCTGGTGTCACCTCCCTGCTCCAGCAGGGCCATCCCAGAGCACAGGGAACACGATTGTGTCCAGATAGCTCTGGAATATCCCCGGTGAAGGAAATTCCCAGGTGGAACCCCCTGGGCTCAGTCCCTGCCCGTGGCTCTGGTGCCATTGCTGGGCCCTGCTCGGAGCCCTCCCTGCACACAGGGACACCCAGGGCTGAGGGCCCCTCTCGAGGCTGAACAGCCCCAGATCCCTCAGCCTTTCAAGTCCCTAAAATCATCTCCGCAGCTCCCGCTCTAGGAGCTCCACGTGTCCCTCATCCTGCGGATCCCAGGAGTGGATTCGGGAGTGGCCGGACTCGGTCTCGAACCCGCAGCCCGGAGCTCGGCAGAGCGAGGGAGGTGCCGGCGCTGCCGCAAGGGGCGCTGGAGCGCCGAGCGCATCGATCGCGGCCGTCCATCCGTGCATCGGTGCTCGGCTCCCTGGGCAGCGCCCGCCCAGCCCTGCCCGTCCCCCGCCATTTCGCACCGGGACGGGAAGGGAAGGGACGCGGAGCGGGAAGGGAAAGGAGAGGAAAGGAAGGGACGCGACGCGACGCGGGCACGGCGGGTGCCGGGAGCTCCCGCGGCACAGCCAGCCAGGTACCGCCTATCCCCACCCCGCCGAGCCGGGGCGACCCTCTTCCTTCCTTCCTTCCTTCCTTCCCTCCCTGCTTTCCCTTCGAGGTGGGAAGCGCAGCCGGCGCCCCCCTCCTCCCCGGTCGCCGTTCCTTCCTCCCGTTCCCGTTTCCCTCTCCTTTCCCGCACCCCCGCTGCTCCCGCCGGCATCCCCCGGAGCCGCATTCCCGGTCCTTCCCGGCGGGAGGGGACAGGTGGCCAACGCCCTGCGGGACCCGGCGCTCGCCCGAGACATCCCCCACCCCTCCCTGAGCCTTCATGGATTATGTATTTTGCTCCCCCACCCCTTCTCCCAAATCCCTAAACCCGGAAAGTTGGGGCGGCGCGGGCGCGGCGCTGGCGGGGGCAGAGGGAGCCGGGGCGGGGCGGGCGATGCCCCGGAGCCGCGGGGGTCCCGCAGGCACGGCTGGCCCGGCGATTAAAATGGAATAAAAGCCACCCTAAACTGTGTGGGGGAAGCCGCCGGGGGAAGCCGTGCTCGCCCTGTCTCCTGTCCGGGCACGGGAAGCGCGTTCCCGGCTCTGAGCTTCATCCCGAGGGGAGCTGGGACTCTCCGGGAAACCCGGGCGGGCTCCGGGAGGCACCAGGAGGAAGCAGCGGGGAACTAAATCCCTGCACGGATTAATTCCCTGCACGAAATACTCTTTTGGCCTTTCCCGGAATCCAGTGCCTTTTTAATTTATGTAGTGTATTTTTTTTTTTTTTAAATTTTACTTATTTCGTGTTCTTTTAATCCCGTGTGTGACCGCTGCCTGTCGGCCGAGTGCCCGCTCTGCATTCCCTGTGTGTGTAGCATTGGAGGAGCAGCATTCCCTCATCCCGTTTTGTCTTGTCTTGCAGGGAGGGAGCTGCTTCCCGGTAATAATAGAGGATCCTGACGCTGAATGAGAAGGCACCGGCAGCATCCTCGTTAGTGGGAGCCCAGCTCTGCTTAATGTTGGTTTCTTTGTCATCAGGTCTGCTAAAAAATGACAGAGTATAAACTTGTGGTGGTTGGAGCTGGTGGTGTAGGCAAGAGCGCCTTGACAATACAGCTAATCCAGAATCACTTTGTGGATGAATATGACCCCACAATAGAGGTAAACACTTTCATCACATACTTTTTGTGAGGGGAGATTATCAGTTAATAATGGTGCTTGTTTGCTTTGGACCTTACCACAAGGACAGGGCTTTACAGTAAAAAGAGCTCAGAGATAATGGTCTGTATTGGAGACTGAATTGCTGTGCTTGGCTGTGGAACAGCAACTGGAGTAAAAAATTACCAGTTTTGATCAATTAATAGCGTGGTGTTAATTGCCATGTATCCTTGGGCAGTTTGGATGCTAGGATCTCCATGATAAAGTACTTGCAAACTCACTTGAAAATGGTTGGTGCAACTCTTCGTAGCTTTGTGCAACCTCTTAAATGGGACGTTTTTCCTCTGATAAGAAGGAAAATTAGTGGTTGTGAAATGTGTGTGCCAACCTTTCTCAGCTCCTATCACTGGGATCTATTTCACACACAGTGAGAAATGTGTCGTGGTATGTTACAGTGAACGAAGCAAAAATTGGAGCTTGTTTTGTTTTATTTTTTCCCTGTTTAAACACACCAGTGCGTGTTTTCCTATCCACAGAAAATGTTACAGAATAGCTTCTGGAATGGGTTCTTTGAAATACATGGCTCAATACCTCAAAGTTTGAAATTGTATTCAAGCTTTCAAAGTTGTGCTGTTTTAAAGATTTATAATGAGCAGGCAAGCTCTGCCTTTTAAATGTAAGAAAAATACTGGTGTTGTCTGAAATCTCGTGTGGATCGTTGCATTTAACAACCTCAGACTCTATAAAAGGAGAAATGACACCATAACTTAGCCCAGGTTTTTATGTTCCCAGCACTGAAGTTCTGCATCTTATGACTTCCTTTATATATTTATCCAGCAAGGCACTTCAAGGCTCACTTGAAGGAATCACAAGGGTTGAAATCTGGGCTTAAAATGGAGACTTGGGAAGTGTGTAGGTAGTAATTTTCAGGGAGACACAAGCAAGAGGAGCCAGTGCCCCGAGGTGACACAAATTTAGTGAAGGCTTGAGCCCAAACAGAGATGTGTTGACTTGGGGTTGTTTCATGTGCCTGTGTGTCTTCTTGTCTGTCTCTTGCATGGCCAAATAACATCTTGCTTGCAGAAGGTTTTGTGACTAGACCTGTGCAGAAAACTCTGACTTACACCAGCAGAGCAGCTCTTTCAGTGACTTTAAGATATGGAATCTTTAAAATCACACAAAACTTGCTGAGAGGAACAAGCCAAATGGGGTTTTACTTTTTCCTGCAAAAGGACTTTGGAGGCTGTTGGTCTTTGATGCTTGTTCATAATTACCTGGGTTTCTGTTAGGTTAGAGGTGTGTTTAAGCACTGCAGAAGGTGCTGTGCAGGTTCCATCTTATAAGTTGTCACTGTGTAAACAATTTAGGAACACAGAAACTTAAATGCCAGTATTCCTGGAGTACTTGAGGGATTTTGCTATTGAACCAGCTGAGTAATTTGAAGGACATTAAATGCACTTTAAATGTAAAATAATAAAATGAAAATACAGTTCCTTATAGAATGAACGTGAACATCCCAGAACTGTGTCTTTTATTCATGGAATCATAGACCCATTTGGGTTGGAGGGGACTTTAAAGATCATCTTGTTCCATGGGCAGGGACACCTTCCACTAGACCAGTGTGCTCCAAGTCCTGTCCAACCTGTCCTTGGCCATGTCCAGGGATGGGGCAGCCACAAACTCAGTGCTGTGGTCCAGAATCCATGTGTTCTTCTTCAAGAATGACACCAAATTGACTGGTTATTAAGCAACCTTATAGGTTTTGCCAGCATTCACAGCTTGTCACATGCAGCAGCAACATTCATTTCTGCTGCTTTTTCAAGTTCTTGTCTACTAGGTCCTATTCTTACCTTGTAAATTCTGAGACCCCGAGGATGGAAACTGTATCTTCCTCCTCCTGGTAACTGGCCTCGTGTGTGCTCACATGTGGGTAAGCAGTAATCCAGTGCCAGCAAGGGAAGGCTGTGATTTGGAGTGGCAGACAAAAATAAAAATTGTGTTTAAATGCTCCAGTTCATGCTTGGGCAGAATCCCACTTGGTTGAGAAGGGTTGGTGATGCTTCCTGTGTAGGTGCAGTTGTGATACTGATCAAAGAACAATGGCTGTGGGGAGGGTTTTAGGCAGTGTGAGGAGATAAGGGTACAATTGCCTTGACTGGTAAATAATTAGGATAGTTCAGTAGTGTCACTGCTGTTGTTTGTCACTGACTACTGTTTCTTTCGTTGCCATACAGCAGAATACTCCTTTTCCCTGCAGATAATCAAGCTAAATAATTTGGGGTAAGATAGAGAAGATAGTTTAGTGTTTGTTGTCTATGGTACATTTCATAACTCATTACTGAATAACTCTAAATATTTCCTGTGATTAACAGAATGAAACTCCACACTTTTAAAATTCTCATGTTGTGAAGACATGGTATGGTGCATCAGAGGAAGAGCCACACTAATTACTTAATCACAAGTGCCTTTACGGTGTTAATTTTGCTGCTGTATTTTGGTGGAATAAACCTAATGATTCAACAAAGAACCTGGTCGGAAAACGTCGAGTTTCAGGGCCTGCTTTGAGTGTTTTATTACTTAAATCTGAGCACAGCAGATGGCAGGGCAGGGGGAGGACTGAAAATGAGTGTTTGGGTGGCTGCAGTTGTTCAGATATCGATGCTTTATGTGTGTTTCACAGTCCAGTGCTTTATTTGAAGGAGATGTCCGAGCAAGGATTTATAGCCAAGTAATTTTAAGTGTTTTATTTTAAATTAAATGTGTAGCAACCATTGTAAATCTGACCTGAGCAGTTGGGGCACTGCCCTCTACCGGCCGAGGTTGAATAAATCTTAATTGTGATCACTTGGATTTCTTCAATTTTTAAATCTTTTACACTTTCAGGACATTTCAGCATTAAATATGTGCTGTCTTTTAAACGTCCCACAGCAAGAGCAGCTTTCCTAGCTGCTTGTCAGAGGTTTTGAAATTGGATTAACCAAATCCCTCGGCTGATTTAGGAATACTGATATTTAAGTCCGTGTTCTTAAATGACCTGTGCCCTCGTGAAACAAGCACCAATATTTAGTAATAGCTTAGTCTCAGCAGCTGTGATATTTTAGCATTAAATCTTTGGTATAATGGAGTTTTGTGGAGTAATAATTACTTGCCTAGATGGGATTTATTAAGCACTGGGGTTTTTTTAGCTAAATTCCCTATGTAGTGTAAAGCTGAGATTTCATATCACGTTTTCTTATCAGTGCTTGTAAGCAGATGGAATTATCACTCTTTTAAAATATTTCTTGTTGTTTTTTATGGCTTGCAAAAGGCCAGTAAAAGCAGGTTAAGTGATCAATGAAATTTTTAAAAGTTACATACTGTATACTGGGGAAAAACTGGAATTTCACATTTGAAGCTGAGTAGGAATCAGGAATTAATCTTCTAGTTTGCATTTTGTTTTTACTTAATAGTGTCAAATGTGATTTCAGGCTTGATGTTTTGCAAGGAGGAGGAGAAAGAAGGCCAAAAATCAAATTTTTTTTAATTTCACTTGTCTGGAAATCATAAGCTTCAATTTTTCTCTCCTGTATCTTTCTTTTCATTCTACTTCAAATCCCCTCGCTAGGTACTCACAGAGATTTTCTCCCTAGAAGTGGCAAAGCAACTTAGCACCTCAAAATACTAAATTTTGTATCTGTGCTGTGCTTTGTGCTGGTGCCTCTTGGCTGCTGCTGCTAACATGGTAGGCAGTTCTAAAAGTGATTTTTTTTTCTCCTAAAAATGATGTTCTTTGATGAAAATTACTTAGAGCCTTTGTTTACAGCTCAGTTGAGGGGAATTTCTTTCCCTTTGAAGTCCTTAAGATGGAAAGGAATAGCACAGGCTTTTCAAGAACTGCTTTTCATATTTTTGAACTAGCAGTCAAATTGCAAGAAGAGAAAATGCAAGCTTTGTAAATGTGTCTGGTGTCATGATAGAAGTTCTGCTAGGACTGTGATAAAGGTATCCTAGGACATGGGGGATCTGCTCGTGAATAGAAGTGTTAGAATGAAGATGCATCCTTAGGTTTTGGGGTTTTGTTGTAATTTTTTTTTTCTCTTTAAGCAGCAACATAGAATATTTATTTTAGAACACGTTGAAGCTTGTGTGTTTCTCAGGTGTATCAATATTTAAATATGGCTTATAAGTTTCTGAAGTGACTTAGCCACTTCTTACCTGGACACTAAATTCGCACTTCTGGGAAACAAATAGTCCCAAAATCTTGTTGGAGGCAAACTTTTATTTTTAAGGTAAACAGTAAATATTGTTTTACCTCATATCTTGAGCCTGGATTTAACAGTAAATGTGATATTCCAGAGTTGGTTTAGTTTAAAATACTGTTTTTTTCACAATTCTTTCCTGCTTGTTTTTTAGCATGAGCAACAGGAAAGAAGAGAGTCTTTCATAAAATTACAAGTGGATAGAAAGTGGCTGGGAGTAGGTGTACTGTGCCCAAAAATGGGTACAAAGGAAGAAAGGTTGTTCTGAATTCACCTTGCAGCTGGCTGGAGCTGCAATTTTGATTCCTTAGTTTAGGTTTGTTCCTGTGTAGTGTGAGAACAGCAGCAATGATTGGTTAATCTCTAGCTGAGGAAGCTGAAAGGTGATAGCAGGAGTTTGTCTTCATACCTGTTATTTGTTACAGGAGCTACTTACTGGGAATAATTCACAGTGCTAGTTGATGACACCTTTTCCAAACTCATTGCCGTGGCTTTATTTCAAACACAGAGGTGTTGATAGGAGTTACTGGGCATGTAATGTTCACCTTCTTACTGTTAAAGCTGTGTGCTCACAGAGGCCTGCCACCAAAACAGGGATGTAATAAAATCTAGCTGGTGGGCTTTGTACAGGTTTTAGCCACTTGAGTCAGTGACCTGAAAGCTTTGATAGCATTGAAATAATTTGTCCTGACATCTCTGTGAACCAGCCCATCAGGGTTTTAATATGGTTCTGTTGGTCTGTCCTGGCTGAAAAGCTTGAATTTCAAATATATCTGCTCAACTCTTTTAACTTAATAACAGACACCATTATACACACCTGCTCCAGCATACAAAACAGATTTCCTGTCCCAAACACTGAAGGCTTTTTATTCTTCACTTCCTTTTCAGTGGCAAAGATTTTTGGAGTTGTCTTACCTGTGTGTTCTATCTGGTTTATTATTTTGTGCATTCTTGTAGCACAGAATGAGGGACAAATTGTAGCTGAAAAAATTAGTAGATTGAACATGCTTAAGCACAGTCAAACCTTTTCAGTCATTCTTACTGCTGGTAAGTAATGTGATTATTTCCAGATTTACTGATGTTCAAAACCTTACCTGTTTGTGGTTAACCAAGGTCTATTTTTTCTTTCTAGGATTCCTACAGGAAGCAAGTAGTAATTGATGGAGAAACCTGTCTCTTGGATATTCTTGATACAGCAGGTCAAGAAGAATACAGTGCAATGAGGGACCAGTATATGAGAACAGGGGAAGGCTTCCTGTGTGTGTTTGCCATAAACAATACAAAGTCTTTTGAAGATATTCACCATTATAGGTGTGTATATGAAGAGATAATCCACCAGCTCTTTTAGGTGGTCAGGGGGCTTGTTTTCCTCTGGATAATACAGTGATCTCTCATGAAATAGGGAAAATATGAAAATTAACAAGATTGCAACTTAATTGTGCATCTGTTATCTAGAATTTTGGGTAATCTGAAGATCTGCCTCGCTCATAAATGAGGTGTAAGTTATTGTGATTTAGTATTCTGAGTCAAGATTTACCCAAAAATAAAATCTGTCCATTCCATTGATAAAATCATTTGCTAAAACAGAAAAACTGAAGCAGTTGTAATTGTACAGACAATAATGCCAGTTGCTGGTTTTGTTTGGAGCTGGAGGGAGAAATACTTGGGGAATATTGTGAGAAGAATAATCTGTGTGAACCTTAATGCCTGAGAAGGACAGACACACAAAACTCGAGCTCCAAAATGACAGTAAAAAACAGCCTGTTATTAATTTCTTCATATTATCTTCTTTTAAATAATTAGTTAAGAATTCCAACTCATGCTTTCTTTATCAACTACACTAATTTAGAAATAGAAGCTGTCTCTGGTGATGACCATAGCAGATCATTTATAACTTAGTACCTTTACCTTTCTGATACCCTGAATTGTCCCTGGGTATTCTATTAGAAGCCAAAGATCACTGAGTTCATCAGCATCAGCCTAAGGTTAGTCCTAAACATGTGTTAATCTAGCCACAGTTAGGTATAATGATAATTCCAATAATAACAACAATTTTAATAATATCACAAACAGGTTTCCTGTGGGTTTAGAGGAGGAAGGGAAAAAGGCAAGAAAGATGTTGCTGTAAGGGGAAGAAGGAGCATAGAGGTTTTCATGAGGAATTTTTGGTTTTAAGGAGAGTTGCAGATTTGCATGAGAAGACCTTCACAGTTTATTTTAAAGAGTGTTTGGAGTTGAGTGCTGGAATTTCTTCTGTGCACTGACAGACCTGTGGGTGACATTCCAGGCTTGAAGCTGAACAATCATTAAGAGCTGGAAACAGTGTCTGTATTAATTAAGGAACACACTGTTAGATTATTTGAGAAGGCAAAAGTAATGAAATAAATGATTTTTACTCAAGATTCTTCACAAGTACATCTACCATCTTTCAAGATGCTTTCTTACTAGAACCTTCTTGAAAAGGCTCTTAAAATTTCTCTCTGTAGAGAGCCTGACCAGTGGTCTTCAAAGTTTTAAACCCCCCTAAGTGCAGATTTTTTAATGCTATCTTTATTTAAAGAATAAAATAAAATCACAACCTCCCCCCAAAACCAAACCAAAATCAAGACATCAGACATGGAGCTTTTGGCAGTATTTTGGCCAAAATGACTTGAGTATTATGAGAGTTGAATATTAGAGGTAAGTATTAAGATTAAGCTTAACAAGATCTGATATTATTCTGGTATTAGCTGGTCAAAAGTAAAAAAACCCAAACAAACAAAAAAGTAAAAAAACAAACAAAAAGCAGCAAAAAAACCACCCCAGTGTAATGACATTAACATCTGTAGTAGCTTGTAAGATGTCAGACTTTTTGTTTATTGGTTGGTTGGTTTGTTTTTTATTTAGTAAGATGCCAAACTTGATTTGGATTGGTCAATTGGTCAGTTTATTTTTTAGTGGCTTCCCACAGTGCATGTGCAGTAGATTAACATAAAGAATGGTGTTTAACTCTGTTAATTTAATGTTTTAGCTGTTTTAAAATCTACCATATAAACTATTAATATTAATACTTGTTAAATGTAATCTTTTCTTTTCTTTGTTTTTAGGGAACAAATAAAGAGAGTTAAAGACTCAGAAGATGTCCCAATGGTGCTAGTAGGAAACAAATGTGATTTGCCTTCCAGAACAGTAGACACAAAACAAGCTCAGGATTTAGCAAGAAGTTATGGAATTCCTTTCATTGAAACATCAGCAAAGACAAGACAGGTAAAGCTCAGAACTTCCCAGTTGCAAAGGTGGAGCTCTCACCTGAATTACCATAATGTTAATTATTCCAGGCATTGACATTTGCTTAGTCATATCAATGGATGCATTTCTGCAGATTGGAAATCCTTGGGGTGTTTCCTCTTTCTGTCAACTTGCTTATAATTGTTAATTGTTTATTGATGAGTGATTGACTGGCTTCAAGTGAGGCAGACTCGGAGTGAGACCTGGCCTGCTGTGGCTCTCCTCTATCAGGTGGTGCAGTATTCTTAATCTTGTGAGAGGTTTTAATAGAATAAAAGCACTTCTGCTTAGAGGTGAAATGCTTTTTTTCTCTCAGCAAAAGGATTAAACAGACAAACAGCTAATTAGTTTATTCTGGTTTAAGTGTTTGCATTAATATCAAAGGAATTTTTCCTTTAGGCATTGATTCTCTAACCAGGGGGACATGCTTGATACACCTAAGCAATTGACCTTAAGGCTATTTCTGAAATTCCTGATTTTTTTTTTTTTTTTGAGTAAAATGATACTTTTCCTAAGACTTGAGAGCTCACTATTGGTTTATTGTGGCTCACTGATCCTTCCAGTGCCTCTCTTGGGCTGTGAGGACACAGGTGACAGAGTGGCACATCTGAGCTTTCAGGAGAAGAGAAACTCTATGGATAGAGGTGGGACTGGTTCAGTACTTCTGAAAGAAAGCAATCTTGAAAAATGCTGGTTGGTGGTTTCTCTTTTAAGAGCAAAGATTCTACTGTCAATACAAATTAGATCAGGCCTAAGTGGCTCCTGCTCTGCATAGTCAGAAGTGTTATGTGCAGGTTGTGAAGCAGGAATTCAGGAGGTAAATAAGGGCAGAATGCTGCAGTTTGAGCAACTGCACAGAATTTCTGTAGAGATCCAGTTACATCACTTGGCAGAATTTCCTCATAGCTTGTAAGGTATTTTTGGATCTGAGAAATGAATATTTTATTAGTGCAAACTTGTTCCACCGACCCAAGTTTTTGACAAGTTGAAACCTGGGCTAATTAGTAAAACTTCACAGAGCAATGCTAACTTCTGTTAACAAAGAAAGTCTCTGTCAGGTAGGATTAAAAAAACCAAAGCAGAATTACCAAACTTGAATGACAGAATAAATTAGGCCACATGAGTGCCCTGAAGAAAGGGGCATTAAAAGTGAACTGAATAATGACAATGGCTTTGTTTGGAAGGTGCTGTATTAGTGGCTGTCATGGAGATAGGAGGGTGAAAAAAAAACCTCTGAAATTACATTTAATGTTTGAAACACCAACATCTAGGTTTTACTTTGTTCAGTCTGTCTTATGCAGCATCAGGCTTTGTTGGGGAAGTATTTCTTTTGCTTAGCCACTTCTATTAAAAGGGATATTTTAAAATAAAGATGCCCAGTGGACTGTCTAGAATCAGTTGGATTCAAAAAGTTGGCACCACTAGGGATGGCTGCTGATTCTTTCTCAGTGCTATTCAGAGCATGTTGTGCTATGAAATTCCTTCATAGGATGCCATGTAAATAAAAGATTTTTGAGAAAGGCATTGGAGAAAGAACTGGAATTTAGTTATAGCAAGAGGATCTAAATATTAGTGTATGTGATTGTATGTACCTTTGTGTATCTGCATAGAATGATTTTTCAGTCACACTGTCCATATATATAAACATATATATATATATACATACACACCTTCTTCAAAAGTCATTTTAAATTACGAGAGTCAAAGCATTTTGTGAGCTGCATATGGCCCATGGGCTATAGTTTTATTCACTCTTTGTGGAAAAGTCAGTATAAAAATAAAACTCTGGTGCTCTCTGTCCTCATGGAGAACTTCCAGGTATGAACAGATGCAGCTGATGATCTTCTGGGCTCTCTGAGAAAGTAGGAACTTTCTTTTCCATTCCTGTCCTCACCTTCCACCACATGGAAACATCATCACTAATGCCCTGCTGAAAGGCACAATTTTCCTGCCTCTGCCCTTTCCTATGCCCAGTTCTCTGAGCTGGAGCTCAGAGAGAATCAGAAATGTATCTGCAGAAGGAAACTGGGAAGGTGGAAATGGGAAGGAATTGTCAGAATCGACTTTTCTTGATAGTCAAGACACTTTTTTTAAAAGGGTGGCATTGCATGCTCATGCAGGATGATGTCTCAGTTCAATTAAGTTTTTAAGGTTTTCAAAAATTGATAGACAAAGACAGAAAAGAGAAGAAAATCGAAATGAAATACAGAAATAAGTTATTCTAGAAGTTAGTGTGTTTGGATTCTGACTGAGAATAAAGATGTGAACTTCAACTCACAGCAAGAAAATTGTGTTTTAAGCCAAATCCCTCTGAATTTTCAAATTAATAATTGACTTCATCAGTGAAAACGCGCCTTAGTAGGCCCTACAACTTGGGCATAAGGCTACAGATTATTACTACTTTCAGTTAGACCACTGACCAAAATCAGTATAATGTAATTTGTGAAAAATAGTGATAGTCCTGTTTCTGAATGTAAGCAAGTGGCAGTAGTGGTGGTTTTGTAAGGCCATGAGCATTTACTCATCCTTTCACAATCCTTATGGAGCAAGGAGATTAATGGCTTAGGTTTATTTTGACTGCTGATTTTGCTTTTCTCTGTTTGACAAAAGCTTTATATTCAGGTTTTTCCCTGTCTACATGAGTATGTAGCTCCCAGTATTATCAATAATATCAATGAGAGATGAGGGACAAACTTGATTTATCCCCACCAAGGCTTCACCTGCCATTCTTTATTGGGCTTCTCCTTGCCTGGGAATTCCACAGGGCAAAGCTGTAAGGCTGTAGCCCCAATGTTGTTTGACTGTAGGGCTTTGTTTCCCTTAGAATATTTCAGCTTTGCTGCTGGTATCGAATTGAAAATTGCTGGTATTGGTGTTGAAAAGCAGATGAATGAGCATTATTGCAAGCATAGTAAAGGGTTTCCCAAAGTTTGAGGTCTCATCATTTAAAATATATGCTTAAACACACTTTTGGAGTGTGTAATGAAGAAGTTGACCTAAATCACCATAATGCTGTTAAAAAAGCATTTTGGTTATTTCAGTTGTTGATGTGCAGTGGGTTAGGCCCCAGCCTTGTGATCAAACTAAGTTGAGAACCTGTGACTGGTGTGGTGCAGTAACTGGGGCAGTATTTACAGAAATTCACTACTACATCTCAGTTAAAATTCGTGGCCAGCTGAAAACTTAGTTTGCTTGTACAATTTTTTAAGGGTTTGTCATATCTGTTCAATGATACTGTATCACTCCAAGCCATCTTTAATCCAGTTCCTGTGTAAAAGGAGCCTTCATCTTAAAGTTTTGTTTTTAGTGAGTTTTAACTTGGTCAGACTTTTTACACTGGGGGTTGAATTTTTTCATGTCACTTGTCTGTTGTAAGTTGGAACTTTTCTGGAAAAGCTTAGTCCTCCTCCAAGGACAAAGCTCCAGGGGAATAAAGTTTTGGTTGCTTTTAGGAGATCAGCTGTGATCAAATGTTTAAGGATGGGCACAGAACAATTTTGAGTTGTCAGGGCTAACTTTCATTAGGTTTCTTTAAGTGCTACAGAAGTAGAACTTGTGAAAATTCCTGTTTGGGATAGTTTGGTCTGTGTTCGAAACAGCCTTTCTTTGCACATGGTCATATTTTAAATGGAATGTTTGGCTGTCATTCAGGAGGCAAAAGCACCTCAAAAACATTGCTTCAAGGTCTTGGGTTCCTTGAGCTGTTTAGATTTTGAAGTTTTTAATAACTACTGAAGGGTATTTTTGCTTCCAGCTCTGACAAGTAAAAGAACTAGTTAGTCTCATTTCATATATATGGTCATTGCTTACTGAAGGAAAAAAATACTAGAGAGTCTTAAATTGGTATTAAAATGATTTAAGTTGGTAGGATTGGTATCTAGGGCTTTAAAATGTCACCTTGTGCTAATGATGTAAACAAATATGTGCTTGTACAGATGTTCTTTCAGAATAATCTCTTTGAGCAAGGTTCATAAGTCCGTTCTTGGTGGTGGCAGTAATAGCAATTTCTTTTCTCACTCTGTCTCTCCATCTCTCTGCATTGCTAAAGCAAATTACAGCTCCTGTTGGTGATGGGAAAGTTGGCAATAAATGTTGGCTCAACAATTGTTACCTAATTTTTCATGTGAAAGCTCCGTAATCAAATTACATCTTTCTGCTGCAAAACAGTAGATTTGCAAAAATGGTGATTCTTGTACAGCCTGTGCTTTGGCACATAGCAGCTGATCAATCTTTAATTCAGAAAGAAACTTCCATTCCTTCCAGAAAAACATGAAAGTATGAGCTTTACTTGGATTTTGCCTGTTTTAGTGGCTTTCTTTACATTTTGCAACCTGTCAGACCTGGAATGTAAGACTTGTCCATACTTTAGTACATCCTAAGAGGGCACCTTATGTATATACAGGGAACTACAATCCAATAAATAAATCTAATTCATTTAATCTTCAAATTGAAGAGGCTGTAGTTGAGAAGAACCCTCAGATAAGCAACAGTGTGTTAAAAATAAGTGTTCAATGTGATAACCTGTGGCACAGGTCATGCAAAATGACCCAGTAATTCTGGCAAGTAAATGCTGGCTGGCTTCTGTTATTCAGTGCATAATACAAAGATGAAATGGAGAGAGAATTTATGGGAAACTTGCCACATAAAAAGCCCAGACTGACCATTGGTAGTAATTAAGCTTTGGGGCTTAAGTGGTTGTGCTGCTTACCACGACCATCAGTGTGTTCTGGTTTTATTTTCAAATGATGAGTTTGGATTAAATTAACAGCCCTGTTGATCTAATTGAGGAGACAAGTACTGAGATTGATAGTAAGGCAGAGGACAGAGAGATTTGCTCTCCCCTTCAAAAGCTGCAGTGGAACATTTTTCATCTTGTTCTAATAAGAACATCCTCACAGATTGATCTAAATCCTTAAATTTATGCACAGGTACGCTAATTTTGAAATACTGTAACTTCGAGCTGGTGCTGTATTTCCTTATATTGTATTTGGTTAAAGATGTCTTCAGTCTCCATACTTCTTTTTTTTAAAATACTTTTTTTGTCGTGTCATATCCAAGTTGCCTAAATGCAGAGCTGCAGAAAAGTATAAGACCAGAGAAGTAAAACATGTAACTCTGTGTCATCCCTGGAACACAAGGAGCATTTCTGCAGCAGATTAAAATCTGAGCAGCTGAACTCCACAGGTTGTCTGCATTTAGATGTTGTGATGGGACCTTGCTGAGTCTGGCCCAGAGGAACAGATCAGGTGTGTCTTGTTGATATAACAAAGCTTTTAAAGATGGCAATAATAAACATTTGCTGTTATGGCTCAGATACCACTTTTCCTAAATTTAATAGCACAGTGCTTGCTTTGTAAAATTAGTAGCTTTAAAAACAACAGTGCCTCAAATTTAGTGTTCTTAGAAAATTTTAATTCTTTATAACCACTTAGGAAATCACCTGGAAGGGCTTTTTTTAATACTTTATTAGCTTGATCACAGATTTTTGCAAAGTTCCCCTTCTTACCTGAAGAACAAAACATAAAAGGAGCTTGCCTTTCTTTGCCCAAGCATGTTCTCACTTTGGCTCAAAACTGCAAGTGGGTGGTTTAACTATGTGTGTTCATAAGCACTCCCCAGTTCACAATCTAATAAGGTTTTGTGCCTCCTGCATGCATCCATGCCCACAGAAATGTGGGAATAGATTCAGTAACACAAGCAGCATCATTTTCAGCAATGGAAGAAAGTAAGTAAGTCTTAATCTTTTTTTAGGCTCAGTGTTACCATGCACAGAAGAAAAGCAGGGCTTTGTAGATATTCACAATAATTGGTAATCAATAAATGCTGAATTAAGTATTTACCAAGCAGCAAATGAGCAAGGCCAGCATTTTAGATACATACATGAAGCTCCATATACTTCTCTCAAGTAAAGCTCATAATTTCAATGGTTTTGTTGTGGTTTTTTCCCCTTCTGTGGGTGTCCCAGTTTGTCTCCATCATTAACAAAGCGATTTTTAAGGAGTTGTGTTTTACAATGCAGAGAGTGGAGGATGCTTTTTATACATTGGTGCGAGAGATCCGACAGTACAGAGTGAAAAAAATCAGCAAAGAAGAAAAGACTCCAGGGTGTGTGAAAATTAAAAAATGCCTTGTAATGTAACAGGGTAAGTTTGTCATGTACCAGGGTAAGCCTTGCAAAATCAATTGCCAAATAAAACTGATTGAGGGTGTCTTGCCAATCAGACTTTTTGTGGCTAATCAATGACATGATCTCACATACAAAATCAATCACATTGAAGTGTCCTGACTATGGATTTGCTTTGTTTCGTGGTGTTTTGATAAATGGATTAACAAGAAGTCTTTATTGCATATTGAATTATACAGCTGGGAAACGGAGGCACAGTTCTGAGTGGGAAGAATTGAGGGGGGAAGGGGTTTTATTAGGAGTATACTGCAGATGCTGTTAAGTGAATGTTGGTTGAAGCTTCAGACTGAACTGAGGGGAGAAGATTATAATACAAGTCTTCCTCAGATTCGGATATAGCAAGTTCCTAATCCAGCAAAACAGTATTTGACTGGTGTACAGGATTTTTTAATTCTCAGGCCTTTCCTTATGCCATGATATTTTTTCCTTGTTTTTCCTCAGCTTAAAAAATGTACCCTTACCATTTCGAGTGCTGTTTTTGTCAACTGTAATGCCATGAGTGATCCAGATTTGGACAAAATAAGGTTTCACCTTTTTTTGACAGCCTTTACAAGAGGTGGGGGTGAAGGAGCACAGGAGGAGAAGAGGGGACTAAACCAAAGCCAACAAGAAGGCACCAAAAAACCCCAATACTTAAATTCTCACAAAATCTTTTTTGTAATCTGTATATTCTACTGTAAGAAAAAAAGGACAGAAGAAACTGGTATGGAAGAAGTGCTTTGTCTAAATCACTTCCAGTGCTTTTTGAGCAAACCATCAGAGCAGCTCCTTGCAGATACTCCTATCCCATTAATTCTTTACCTCTTTCTGCACCAGTGCAGAGAGTGAGTTGTTACTCCTTATATACTTGTCCAAATGGAGGATGACCTGGAATTTTCCATTGTGTAAAAGAAAAATTAGTTATTTCATTCATTCACTTCAGAATATGTGGCAGAGAAGTAGTAGAATTTGGGTTGTATCCTCCAGACACTGTCACAGTGTGGGAATATTCTCCTCAGTGAGGGAGTTTTGTTTCTCTTTCTGGGGAAGAAATTTTGAGTTTTTACTAGATCTGCTTAGGCTTGTTAGTCTCAGCTTTTAAGTGATGAATGACTGCTCAGACGTAATTACTCTTTTTTTTTTTTTTCCTAAAGAAAATGGTGGGGTCCACTTTCCTGGAGATGTTCAGGAAATGACTGGATGTGGCACTTAATGCCATGGCATAGTTGACAAGGTGCTGATCAGTCAGATGCTCTTGGAGGTCTTTTCCACCTTCAATTACATGATTCAGTTGCTTTGTGATATTCTTTGCAGGAAACTGGAAGCTTCAGTCACACAGCTCCCTAGTCTTGCATCCAAATGTTACTAAAATTGATGCCATCAAAACTCCTTGTTTTATCCTTCTCTGGCTATCAAAAACAACAAAGAGAAACTGAGCAAGATGACTTTTGATGAGAGCAATAGAAATTAAATTGCTTAAGCCCTGTAGCCTTCTGGAAACCAACTCTGCAGTTACTTGTGCGTTACTGATGGAACCATACCACAAAGTAGAAATTTTTTTTATGCTGGGACTTTAAAGACCCTCAGTCCTGTCTGCTTTCCCTTCCTGTTGGGAGAATAAGAATAGGATTTTGGGAGTTGTGATTTTTAGTGCAAGGATTTTTGCAGATTGTAAGGTTTTTATTTATCTCTCAGTGAACACGTGCTTTCTTTCTACCAGCTTCCTACTTTCTTGATTGTGATGTCCAAGAGAAGTGTTTTTGGGGGGTTTGGCACTGTGGTTTTTTTTTCATTGTTGTTGTTGTTCCCCATGAGGGAAATCTTTTGTCAACAGGATATTGTTGAGTTTTGGATGTTTGTTGTGTTTTCTTTTTTTCCTGCACCCTATTTAGAAAATAGTCTTGGATCTAAGGCTCTAGAACTTCAGGAGTCTGCTTATGGAAGGAATCATCTGCCTTTATTCCCAAGTGAATTCTACATGGTATTGATAGGCATTTTTAGCAACTTTCTATTTAGGGAGTTAAGCTGGAGGAAGCATATTCCGAAATTATTATGGCACAGCTGTTCAGTAATGATTTGAGTGGAAGAAGAAGTCTGATAATTAAGCCAGCCTGGCTTGTATTACTTTCCAGTCAGTAAAAAAAATGTATTATTTTAGTCTGATGTGTAGTAGGTGGCTAAGGAGAGCAGCACCTGATGGTGTGAGCCTTACAGCTGGGATTTTAGACTTCAGAAATATTCGTTGTAACACAGACTGCCATGAGAGTATTCTGTGAATAATCAAATTGCATGGCTCAGAGTGTTTTTCTCCCTCTTGGAATATTGTTTATCTTCTTGCTGCCTGTGGGATGCCTTCTTAAGTTGTATTAGTCTTGCTCAGGGAAACTGAAAACTTTGACTGCCCAGACTGCCATGAACTGCTGACACTTTCCAAGAGTTTCATTCCTTTGGCTGTTACACAGTAAAGTAGAAAGGACAAAGCATCTTTTACTCCATTTGTAATTTCCAGCTAGCAGGGAGAAATTACCAAAACTCCATGTGAAATCCTCAAAAGAACTCGTTTTGTGAAAGTGTCAGGTTTTTTAAATGAAAAGCACACTACAAGCAGACATCTAGATAATGTAATCCAGGTTGAGCTGGGTTAATAGGGAAAAGTTTGAATTGGAAAAGTTCTGGATTTGAATTTTAAATGGCCTAAATACATAATTAAACTGCAATTTAATGGTTTCTCTCCATAGTAATACAGAGGTGTACAAATAACTTCTATTCCTCATGCTGTATATATGCATTATATATTTAAAAAATATAAAGAACTCCTACAATTTAGAACTTGTTTAAGGGTTATTTTTGGGGCTGGGACTTTAAGGAGTTCCAGATTCCTCGTGAATTTGGTGTTTGTTATTGCCAGCCAGGTTTGTTGCCCAGTCTCAGGCATGGTCCTGCAGCCACATCTCCAGACTCCTCTGCAGCCACGGGACCATGTGTGGCTCCAAAGGCAAACTTGCAGCCAGGAGCAGGATGATCCTGTGGGATCAGTTCTGCTGTTCCTGTTCCTCTGCCCTTTGGAAGAACAAGGGCCAGGAGCAAGTGCACCTTTAGTGAAGCTCTGGAGTTTAGTTCTGAGCCTGCACAGGGAATTGTGAGTTGCTACTCTGAGCCTGGATGTAAAACTCCCGTTCAGTACATCTTAGCTTCCCCAAAGGCTTGCACACAATGAGTGCATTGTCAGAGGGAGGAAGGTCAGCTGCCTGCAGTCCCTGCCTACTGCAAGAGCTGACTGGAAAGGTTGGCAGCCTTTGATCTCACAGCACTGATGCCTTCAGGGACCTTCTGCAGACACAGTATCCACTGCTTACATTTAAAATTTAATGGGCAGGCTGAAAAGTGCCAGACCTCCCTTTACCTTGTGTTCTCCACTTCTAGCTCACAAATGGTCTAAGCATGGTTTGGTATGTCATGTTCTATTCAGGACCTGAATTGAAGATGAATTGTGGCAGGACCAAACATAATCAATTATTAGTGAGGCTTGGTCTGGACAGGTGTAAATGCAAGGATGAAAGCCAGGGCAGTTCTGTAACCTGGTCTTGTAAAAAGTGTCACTGCCCACAGCCCTTCAACCCAAACCATTTTATGATTCTGTGTTGCAACATGTGCTGTATTTGAAAGATCATCATCTTACTAGATAGAAAAAAATGTCAGCCTTGATTGGGAAGTCATGTGTTTAAAGGTTTGTTTATAGTATCTGGGTATTACTTTGTATAAGTTATTTTCTCTGCATTTATTTTAAAACAAGTTTAATGAGGGAGGATTTTTTGTTTGAAGACTTAAATTGCAGCTTTTAGGTGTGTCTCATTTGAAGGCACCAACTGAAAGCCAGTCCTGAAGGGTGGTTCTGTAAGGCAGTGTGAACAGTTTTTCTGTTCTAAGAACAGTTGTTCTTATATGGTTCTTGTGTTTCAAGAATGAAAATGTTGTTTTGTCTGTTGTGATTGATTCTTAGTACTGTCCTCCTCCTTCTTAGTACTGAGACCTGCAGTGGAATCATGAAATGTTGCTACTTCTATAGCATTTTCCTACTTGAACATTGCTAAATATTCTCTTTGTGCATTAATGCTGAAGCTGTTAGCAAAATACACTAGTTCTCTCTAAAGTAATACCAAGTATTTTTAATTTTCCAAAAACTAATGAGTGACATGATCTTTTGCAGAAATAAGGCTATTTTCCCACTAGGCATGCTGCATCAGTTTTATATTGGTCAATAATGCCTCAAAATGTAGAACAAGTTGTTTTCAAGGTCTTGTAATATGCAAAAGTGTGCTATTAATATTGGGAGATACACTGCCAAGGACTTTGAACATCAGTTGTGTGTAAATGTTTTATGAACTTGAAGGTTTTAAATAAATTTAGCTTATGCTGAGTGCTGCTTTTTAAGTGAAGCTATTTCGCACTTCCCTGTTGTTTGGACTTTTCATATTAAGTTTCATCACCACTTAGAGTTTGGCTGAAACAGTAATGAATTTGGTGATTTTTGGTTTTTTGTTTTTCCAGAGTTCACTTTCAGTTTTTTACTGAAGTAGGCACAGAGGAGGAAATGCAGAGTGCTACTTTTTTTTTTTTTGGCAGCATGAAGGCAAACTTGTGTGGCTGAATTTCCAGACCCAGTTCTATAGTGATGCATTTGGCTGCAGTGATACAGTAACATTTTCAAAGATATAAGGATTAAGGCAGCAAAGAATCAAGAAAATTTTTATCTTAAGGGTTTTATAACTGCCTGCACTCAAATTATTAAATGTCAAGGCAGACTGACAACATGAATACATTAGTGGGACTTGAAGCAACCTCAGAGCAAAGCCATAAATTGTTTCCCATAAGTAAGTTGTACCAAAGTACATTGTACAACTTTGTACTTGATAGTGGTGTATATCAGGCTTTTGGATTTGCTGGTCTCTTTACATCAGAGTTAATACTGGTCAGCTGTAATTACTCCTGAAAATAATGAAAAACTGCTCAGTGTGAACAAACTTGAGCTTTTGTGTCTGTAGCTTCAGTCTTGGAGCTGTGGAGATTTTAAGTGACTATACAGCACCAGAGAGAATGTGTTTCAAGTGCCCTTAACTTTGAAAGTTGAATGGAATGATTTATCAAATAACTTAGCATTGGGGAATGAAATTGATTTGATTGATTGATTTGCATGTGTAAAGATCTATAAAACTGTGGTGTGATTACTATACCAGTGTGCCTGAGAAATGATCAGAATATGTGGATTAACCATAACTATGTCTTTGGTATTGAATTATTGGTACAAATATTAGAATTCAAATTCCAGAGCTATATATATACCATTAAAGCACAAATAAAGAGAGTTAATGCTTCACAACTTCTCTTTGAAGGTGGTGAGGCCCTGGCACAGGCTGCCCAGAGAAGCTGTGGCTGCCCCATCCCTGGCAGTGTCCAAGGCCAGGCTGGATGGGGCTCTGAGTGACCTGGGACAGTGGAAGGTGTTGGGGTTGGAACTGGAGGATCTTGAAGGTCCCTTCCAACCCAGGCCATTCTATGATAACACATGCTTAGAACCTAATTGTGAGGTGTTGTTATATAAATACACACTCTGTACATGATGCTTTTCTAGCTTGAGGTGGGGTCAGGTGTGCTCTTGGAGACAAGGGCAGCACACTCTTCATCACCTTCCTTCCCACATCAGCAATGGAATTTCACCTGTGGGACACCTGTAACTGCAGGATGCCCTAAGTAAGCCCAGTTCAGGAGCAGCTGAGGAATAAGGGCAGCAGCTGTCAGCTCCTGCTGGCACCAAAGCAGTTCCCTCAGGTGCTTGTGTCAGTGCTGCTCAGAATTCCAGAGAGGAACAGGATTAGTCCTGCAGCCAGGATTCATGGGTCAGAGGATGGCAGGTGTGCTGATGGAACCCCTCTCAGGTCACTAGAGAGGGACACAGGCTGTACCTCAGCAGGCCTGTGAGTCTGAACCTGATCTTAATTTGTATTTTCTGTATCTTTTCAGGGTGTTGATGATGCCTTCTACACATTAGTTCGAGAAATCAGAAAACACAAAGAGAAGATGAGCAAAGATGGTAAAAAGAAGAAAAAGAAGACAAAGACAAAGTGTATAATTATGTAAATACAATTTATCCTTATTCTTAAGAAGTACTGAAGTAATTTTGTACATTACACTAAATTATTAGCATTTGTTTTAGCATTACTTTACTTTCTGCTTCATGATCCTGTTAGCTTTACCTGAATGCTTGTTTTAAATGACAGTGGAAACTTCATTCCTCTTAAAGTGCCAGTATTCTTTGACTGTTGGTTCTTGAACTAGCAATGCCTGTGAAAATAAAAAAAACAAAAAACAACAAAAACCCAAAACAAACAAAAAAATACCCACAAAAAACCTGAGAACTGTCTTAGGACTCTTTGGTGCATGCACAGTTGCTAACTTCCTATTTTTCTTACTGATTGTGAACTTCTGTTCTGTGTGCAAAGCAAACAAATGATGCTCTACACATTTTAATATCCCCTCTAAACTTTTGGGTTTATAAATTTGGTTGGGAAAAAGGACTAGTTAGCAAAAGAAACTTTCATTTCAGCCTTTCCTTTATTTTAGACTGATTGCAATAGAGAGAGACCAGAAGCCTTTATAGTCTTCCTGTAGATTTTGCTTCTAGGCATCTAGTCTTGTAGCATTTCAGATCAACTTTAATGAATGTAAAGAGAAAACTTTCAAAAAAAAATTTCACTGCAATTTGTCACGGTCGCTCCTTAAATACTCTATTTTTTCTATAAAAAATTAAAAAAAAAAAGAAAAAAAATTAAAAATACAACAATGCACACCTGGCAATGGAAAAAGTAAAAGTTCTAATTAGGTTGATTTGCTATTGTTAATGCATTGCTTTAAGAGCTTCACTGACTTTTTGTGTCTGAAGAGCAAGGTGAAATCCCTCTGTGTCAAAAGCTTTGAGTAGCTTTGTTCAGTAGGGTCAGGATTTCACCCTGAGTCTCCCTAGGAAATACTAGAATGCCTTAACAGAGAAGTTGATTCAAATTCTTAGGTTAATTCATACATGGACCCAGAATTTGCCATAAGAATTAAATCAGAATCAATCCTAAATTACATAGTGGAGTTAAAACCATTCTTTCCCCACCCCCCCCCAAGAGTGGCATTAAATATTTCCAGATGCCCATTTTGTGCAAAATAGGGGAGAAATTCTAAATTCTAGCAACATCAGATGAGTGAATGAAAGAGTTGAATTTAGCTGCTTCATGCAAATAATTTGGAAATCCACTATGCCATGGAAGTGGTGTGGAATTTGCACAATCTGTCAGCATAGAACATGATTTCCAGAGTCAGTGTTGTTTGTGTGATGTCTGTGAAGTACTGATTCAATGGTTGGTGAGTGGCATTCCAGTGTCTAGACTGTCATGAAGCTACACCAAGAGTTTAATGTTGTCTTTCTCTGTGATTAAGTTCTCTTGTGATTTTTGTCTTCTCTCCCCTCACTTTTTTTTTTTTTTTTTTTTTAATTGGAATTAATGCAGGATTTTTGCAGGAGCTTTCACTTTTTGGTACTGCAGTAGCCTAGTTATCCACAGAAGTAGGAGCCAGTAGTTCCAGTGTTTCCAGTTCCTGGTGTCTCCCTGTCAATGTGGAGTTGTTTGTTTCAGGAAAGCTTTGGTCCCTGGAGGTGCACTTCTTCACAGGAGCTAGCTCAGCTGCAGAGTGACACTGGAAGGTGTGACTCTGGAGTACCCAAAAAATAAAACACAAGACATTGAAGTAGGATTGTTGGGGACACTGGAAAATTTGGAACAGGGAATAGCAGCATTGCCCTAACCTAAGGTATTCCATGGAAATTTTACACAGATATGTAAAAATTACACTGTGTAACTTGGACCATTTCTGTGAAAAGCATAATTTTGCTTCTACAAAAAAATCCAAGAGTGACTGTTGTAGGTGGGGACCTGCAAAGCTGGCAGGGAACACAGAGTGTGTGGATTGCTTCATATTCTTTAATTTCTTTGTGTCTGGGAGAAATCAGGCCTTTCCCTGCCTGTGCCCTCCATTCCCATCCTTCACAAAACCCAGAGCCCTCTATTCCTCTCAGCTTCAATGTGAAATGAAATATTCTGAAAAGCAGTAACAGGAGAACTTAACTTTATACTGTAAGGACCAATAAGGAGCAAGAACAGACTCTTAATGTCACAAAATATTTCAGAGCTTCCAAGGTTAAAATGTGTTGGAGACCGTTATTTGCACATTTTATACACTTGATAATACAAGAACATCGCAAAAGTGGGTTGTAAGCCTTGAGCAAATGGAAGTAATCTTAAGGTTAGTTTTAATTTTGGTAACTGAGTCACACTGCATGTCAAATTAGGGCTGGTCTAAAATTCTGATGTTAATTTAACTAAAAGCTATTAGGAGAATTTGTAGCTGAAATGTCTTATTCATCAAAAGTGGATTTCTATAGCTCTACTACAAACATACATGAACCAATGTTGGGGTTTTTCAGCAGAAGTGAGCTGTAGCTGCCAGTCTAATTAAATTAGTACAAAATCCACTTAGATTAGCCCTTATTTACTTGAAAAAAACCTCAACCCAACCCCATCCTTGCCACTGTTGTGCAGTTTTGTCTTCCTGTTTGTTGAGATTTGGTGAAGCACGTTGGATTGCAGCTTGCACAGGCTGCTCCATCATCACTGCCCTGCCCTGTTTGAGATGCTTCCACAGAACATCCCTGGGTGCTGTGTGTCCTGAGAGCAGCTCCTGAGCGAGCCTGGGAGTCACTGCCCATGTCACCGTGTCCAACTGCCATGTGTCAGGGAGTAACACCTTCTTACAGTAGCTTTATGTAACTCTGCTAAATACCTGGATCCTTGGTTTGCTCCAGAAGGAATTATTCTGACCAGTATCAGTGCCCTGAAGTTTTTTGCTACTTTTTTGCTGTGTGGGCTTTGTTACAGTAACAGGATAATGGGTAATACTGACACACACAATCTTCTGCTCTTGTCTGGACTATGAAGCAATACAATTATTACCTTCAAAGACCATCAAACTGTAAAACAAATCATTGTGTCTCAAGTTTACATAAAGCTACATAGATGGTAAATCTTTCCTAACATTTCTTTATTCCACTGTCTTGTGTTTTCATGTTGAAAATACTTCTGCTTTTTCCTCTTGAGTGCCAACTTCTTACTAGAATGACTTCTTAATGTAATATGTTTACCTGGAATGTATTTTAACTATTTTTGTATAGTGTAAACTGAAACATGCACATTTTGTACATTGTGCTTTATTTGATGTGGAACATATGCAGTGTGATCCAGTTTTTCCATAATTTGGTTGTGTGACCTAGGAATGTTGGTCATGCCAGACATTAAGTTAAAAAAAGGAAAAAAAAAAGACCACTGTTTGTTTTAAAATTTTTAATGTTTTTAGGAGTATGTGCTGTGAGGTGATCTGGAATTTGTCATTTTTTTGTCAAACTGTACTGCTCCTATTTATTGTAATGTAATAAAAAATAGTTATTGTGAGTGTCTGTCCCAGTTTCCTTTGCCTCTTCAAGAATTTCAGGTAACAGAGCATCCCATGAATTCCATCTGCTTGGCAGTTGTTCTCCGTTCTTTCTTGTACTCCTGCTGGTGCTGCCTGTCCCAGAGCTGCTGTCCTTGCCCCCCTTGGTGTCCCTGTCTTTGAGAGGGGCAGCTGCTCAGAGCAGGTGGAACTGCAGAGGAGCTCAGTTGATGTGGAAGAGTTTTTCACATCAGTGTGGTGGCAGGAACTGGAGCACATGTGTTTCATCACAAGGTACTGTTCTCTGCCATCACTTTGTAAATTCTGTGCTAGAATTCTGTGAGGATGGTGCTGCATCCCCCCTCCCTCCTGCTCATTCAGCACCTGAGCTGAGCTCCTCTGGAGCTCTTCAGGAACAGTTCCCAAGAATTGGGGCTGTCTGAAGAGCCCCTGCCTTGTAACCAACAGCCTTGGAAACTTACTTTGCCTGCCTGAAGAACACCTCTAGTGGAAGAGCATTTTTGCTTTTGAAATTTCAAAGGAAGTTACCGACGTGGATTGTGGTCAGGATGGAAAACAGGTGTGACTAAACCCACCTCTTGTGATCCTATAAAGAGTGGGCCTGAGTGAGACCCTCGGAGCTCTCCTGGACTGCAGTGGGCAGTGACCAGAACTCTCCTGTGTGTGTGGCCCCTCAGAGCCAGTGACCTCTTGTTTGCTGTATTTGGAGGACCAGCAGTGACAACAGAGCATGGGATGATGCCCCCCTTCCTTGAGGTTCAACCCTCCAGCCACTGACAAGATGTAAAGGTATCCAAGGTGAGTGCTTCAGTGAATTCCAGGGGAATTTTATACCCTGTACATACTTCAGGACTGTTTGTGAGTGTGGGTGTGCTATAGAGAATGTACAATGGATAGTGCTCTCAAGAGATTCTAAATACTGTAGATTTGCAAGTAACTCAGGCCTATGAGTGAGTTGCTGTTGTGCTTACAGGAAATTCTGTATGAATCTTTAGTTAAATTGTTTTAAACTAAGCTATGGACTAAGTGTTGTTAAATACTGTTAAACCTTCAGGCATAAACCACTGGTCAGGTCTGGGGCTCAGTTTTGCAAGGAAGTCCACTCTGAACTTTGTGATTTAATGGGAGAATCTCCCTTATTCCTTTTATCCATACCTTTTCCCATCCTTACTCTTTTTGTATCCCCAGCATCCTCAGAGATAAGTTTTGGTGGATTTTGGTTTTTGATTGATTGTAGATTTTAGTTTGCTATTTCTTTGTATGCTTTAAACCCCTAGTAAATAGTAGAGTGAATGTTGTTGAATGGACTTTCTCACACTCACTTTTATATAAAATCTGTTTTTGCTGATGCCTTTCTTGGCAATTCCTTGAGTGACCTTAAAGCACTTCTTAGTGCCAGTGTGAAGACTTACTACTGCAAACAGCTCTACTGCAGTGATTCCTTACCTATATTTCAAAGATTATTTCTTTCTCCAGTGTCATTTAGTTAGTGGAAACACCAACCAACCCAACAGAGTATCAGCTCTGACACAAGTGTGAGTTGAGCCAAGGCCTACAGAGACAGCCTGGAGCCATGGCCAGCCAAACTTTTCTTCCGGGGCAAAGATCAAGTTTTCTATTCCTGCTGCAACAGTTACACAACAGCAGAAATCAGCAGTAGCAGGAATTGTCTTCAGGGCCCAAGTGCTTAAAGCACTATTGTTCAAACTTGCCCCTTTCCTGAGCCTGCAGTTGTCTCCCTGACAAAGCAAGGTGGTGCCTCTGCAAGTTGAGCAGATGAAGTTAAAAGCTTCAAGAATTTACTTTCACAGAATCACAGAACAATCAGGGTTGGAAGGGACCTCTGGAGACCATTTAATCCAACCTCCCTGCCCAGGCAGGTCACCTAGAGCAGGTGACACCAGGAACAAGTCCAGGTGGGTTTGGGATGTCCACAGAGAGGGAGACTCCAGGCCCTCCCTGGGCAGCTGTTCCAAGGCTCTGCCACCCTCAATGTACAGAAATTCTTCCTCATGCTGAGGTGGAACTTCTTGCATTATGTTTATGGCCAGTGCTCCTTGTTCTGTTGCTGGGCACCACTGAAAAGAGCCTGGCACCATCCTCTTGGCACCCACCCTTGAGATATTTATATGCATTGATGAGATCCCCTCTCAGTCTTCTCTTCTTTGGACTAAACAGGCCCAGCTCCTGCAGTCCCTCCTCATAAGAGATGCTCCAGACCCTTCATGTTTATGGCCTCTGCTTGATCCTCTCCAGTAGCTCCTTGTCTTTCCTGAACTGTGGAGACCAGAACTGAACACAGCACTCCCTCTCCAGGGCTGGGAACTTCACTTTTGAGAGGGTGCTCATCTCTAGTGGAAACTGATCATTCAATGTGGAGAATTTTTAGAATCAGGTTCATCTTTCAGGTAACAAGCACAGCACCTTGAACTGACACCTAAACACACAGCTATGGAGTAAAAAGAGTTTCTGTTCAACACATACATTGAAGTGAAACAGAACAGGGCTGTGCAACCACTCCTTCCTGCAAAATCATTTCATACCTGACGTTTCAGTTTGAGGAGGTCAAAAGCAGCAGAGGAAAACCTATTACCCATAATCTGCACACCCCAACCCTTCAAGTGACTCCTGGCGGGGAAGCAGCTCCCTGATTTGTGCTCTAGAGGGCCTGGAAGGATTTACATTTCACTTCTCTTGCAGCAAGAGCTCTTTTATTGTTACCTTTCCTGGGGGTGTGTGGTTACAGGCACAGTCAGGGCTTGTCGTCGCTGTAGTAGCGCTGCTTCATGGCTCGGTATTTCCTCAGGAAGTACAAAGCCTCCAGCTCCTTTATAACAAATTCTCCACGGGCAATCAGTTGCTTAATTTTTTCAGGGTCTGTCTCATCTTTGTTTTTTAGAAAAGCTGCTTTCAAACGGCTTCTGAAGTAGTCTGCTCCTCTGGGATACTCCCTTCCAAGGTACAGCAGCTTGAAGAGAAAAGAATAATGTGTTTTTAATTAACTGAGTGCACAGTGAAAAGGGGGTTCATTTTCTGGTTAAGGATAGTGCTGGTGGCATTTAAGACACTTACATTTTTGTACAGTTTAATCACTTCACCTCTTAAAGAATTGGCCATTCTCACATTTCAGTGAACTCTGTCCTTGTGTGATTTTTTGGTTTGTTTGGGTTTTGTTACCTGAAGGATAATCAATTTGAAATTAGCCTTCTCTGGGAGTCAGTAAACCACCTCAGCCTTCCTAAAACTTCTGTGTCCTACTGAGCCCCATTTGCTCTAATTCTGGTTCTACTGTCTCTTTCTTTCTCACTTTTTATTCCATTTAGCTTCTCACTGTCTTCTCCCCTCCCCACTCAAACAGAAAACAAGAAACTTCCAACAACGGTGACACTTCGTGCTGTTCATTGGCTGCTTTCTCTCACCCTTGCAATTCTGTACCTGCTGGCCTGGCTGCTTCTACAGTCTGCTAAAAAACTGTACCTTCATATATACACATACAAAGTGATAAAGATTAAAAAAATGAAATACATATTTAAGTATTTTATATATTTATATATTATATATACTATATATAAATATATAGATTATATATTATGCTAATTTATATATTCGCATCATATACTAATGCTTATAATAACATATTTGGATGTATTAATTTTTATCTGCTATATATTTATGTATTACACATTACTGTATTGCATATATAGATATATCTATTTTATACATACACCTGTATATTCCTGCAATTGTCGCATTCATATATTTTGCTTTTTTAAGGACTCTTTTAAGTGTGTTACAAATTGAGTCCAGTGTGCACCGGCAAAAAGTAAAGGTAATTGACAAAGTAACTGATTTTTATTTCTGTAAACACAAGATCACAGAACGGCCTGGGCTAGAAAGGACATTAAAGATCATCTTGTCCCAACCCCCTGCCGTGCGCAGGGTCACCTCCCACTATCCCAGCTTGTCCCGAGCCCCGTCCAGCCTGGCCTTGGACGCTGCCAGGGCCGGGGCCGCCAAAACCAAATCGCAAGCGACTGGAATCCAGTCCAGCTCCCGCTGCGGGGCTTCCTCGGGCCGCCACCTCCCCCTGGCTCTGCCTGCCGCCCCGCTCCCCCCGGAGCCATCCCCGGTTCCCCGCGGATCCCGGCAAGGCCGGACCGGGATCTCACCCGCTGCTCCCGGAACCGCGGCAGCGCTGCTTTACGGCAACGCCCGCTTTACGGCAACACTGCTTTACGGCAGCGCGGCCGGCCTGGGCCGGGCCTGAGCCGCGGGCGGGGCTGCGGGCGGGGCCTCCGGAGAGCCGCGGGATCGGCGTCCTGAGGGACGGGGACACGGGCGCGGGATCGGTGTCCTGAGGGACGGGGACACGGGCACGGGATCGGCGTCCTGAG
This sequence comes from Acridotheres tristis, assembly GCA_037013685.1. Classification (NCBI taxonomy): domain Eukaryota; kingdom Metazoa; phylum Chordata; class Aves; order Passeriformes; family Sturnidae; genus Acridotheres; species Acridotheres tristis. Next base: position 65,984,791 of record CM072885.1, read on the forward strand.
GGACGGGGATACGGGCAACGCCGTGGGATCGGCGTCCTGAGGGACGCGGACACGGGCATCGCCACCCGCCGGGGGACATGGTAAGGGGCATGGTGGACAGGGGAAGGATGGATGGTGGGATGGGGAAGGATGAGGTGGTGGAGTAAAGCGGGGCGTTCCTTGTTAGTTACCAAAGTCGCAGGAGGTGGAAAGGCTTTAAGGCAGGAAGAAGCACCTGAAGGACGCGTTGTCTCATGTTTGAGCCCCGGTGTCAGTCCTTGTGCCGTGGTTTGCTGCTGTCGTTCCTCTGTGGAACAAGCCGGGAGGTGGCTCGCACTTTGTTGCCAGAATGGCTCTGTGGTAACAAACTTCATTCCAAGAGCCATGTGTTAATGGCTAATTTTCTACAGTATTGAAATTATTGTCATTATAATTTTTCGTTAGATGATCGCATCCAATTTTAAAGAATAGTAGTATTTTATTAACTGTTCCATTCTAGCTGATACGTTGTTCTCTGATGTTTCCTTTCCTTTTTTTTCCCTTCTGATCTTTTAGGGTCCAAAACCGAATAAAAAGGTAGGTAGGCAGAAACACGCTGTAGTTCACTGTTGTGTTTATTTTTTTTTTTAAATCCGATTTTCTGTTTTTTTCCTGAGGCAACTGGTCAGGGTTAATTGAATCTGAAGGAGGAAGAGGCGTCTCCAGGACACCGAGCCTTTGTGCCTTTTGCAAGGAGACCAAGTGTTCCTGCAGTGCTGCCACTGCTTGTTTGGTTTGTTTGGCTTGGCAACGAGGTAGAGAGGCAATGTCCTGGCTCTGTCCCAGCCATGGGGTGGCAGCAGGACCAGGACAGTGACTGTCCCCTCTGCTGGGCACTGGCGGGGCCACACTTCCAGTCCTGTGTCTAGTTCTGGGTCCCTCACTGCAGACGGACATTGAGGGGCTGCAGTGTGTCCAGAGAAGGGAAAGGAGCTGAGGAAGGGACTGGAGCACCAGGAGCAGCTTGTGGGGGGCTCAGCCTGGAGAAAAGGAGGCTCGGGGGGAACCCTCTGGCTCTGCACAACTCCCTGACAGGAGGGGTCAGCCAGAGGGCTTGGGCTCTGCTCCCAGGGAACAGGGACAGGATGAGAGGAAGCAGCCTCAAGCTGTGCCAGGGGAGGGTCAGGTCGGACATCAGCAGGAATTTCATCATGAAAGGTTTGTCAAGCATTGGAAGGGGCTGCCCAGGGAGGTTTGGAGTCACCATCCCTGGAGTTAGCCAAGGAGGCGGCACTCAGTGCTCACCCAGGGCTGGGTGATAAGGTGGGGATCAGGCACAGCTTGGACTTGATGATCTTGGAGGTCTTTTCCGACATGAATGCTTCTGGGATTCTGTTATTTGAGCCATAGTCTAGACACAGAATAAGGGGGGGTGAAGGGACAAGAGGCAGAAGTCCATGGGAAACTGAGTTGCATAAATTTATCCTGTGGGTTATTCTTAATTCAGTGATAATGAATTTTATCTACCCCTCCCCAGCTGTGCACCTCACTCTTCTCAGTGCTCTGTTAAGTCATAGGAATGTGAAAAGAAGTTGACTAAAACATGATTGCAAGTAATTGGAACAAGCAGACTTTCCATTTTCGATTTATTTATTTATCAAAGTGGAAAGAACAAATTCTTCCCTGAAATCCTAATGGGTGGAAGTGTGAGTTTTACTGACTCTGCTTTGGGGTAATTTTGCAAATGAATGCTTTGGTAACAAATGCAATAAAATGCACTCAGACTCTGGTGACACTTAATTGTCACCGTTTGATTTGTCCCAACTGCATGGCAATCTCTGTACTCAAAGCTGCATTTTTATATATATATTTATGCCAATATATTTATTGCCATACCAAGTAGTGTAAAGTGAACAAGTAGTTATTTATATCTGAATGTGTGATAGTCAGAATCAAAGTATGAAATAAGAGTATTTGTAACACACTTGGTGTGTGAAGGACCAGCGGTCAGATAATTTCTGAGAACCTCAAATTTAAAATGTAATTATTCTAGGATTATGCTGGAGGTGAACAGTGAACTGTCTGGAGTTGCAGTGAGATTTTATAATAGAAAAGAGAACTCTTTGCTATTTGTCTTGTGAATTAGATGCTTCTAGATGCCAGGCTGGTCCCAAAATACATTTTCCAGTATTTCCTAAAATGTTTGAAGAAAGTAGCATCTACTTTCTTGGCAGATCTGCCTGTTACTCAATTTCTACATTAAACTAAAATATTTTAATACTCTTGTGTTGTGGCTGTATTTAGAAATGTCTAGCATAGAAAAATACATTATTTGTAAGACCTTATCATAAAAAGGAGAAGAAAATTGAGTCCAGAATGTGCATTACTATTCTGGGTGCTTCATTGGCTGCCTAGGGAGTCTGAAATCTTAATTGAGGGGTCACATTGGAAGGGCAAAGTCACAGAGTTATAGAATTGCCAAATTGTATTAAAATAATACTGACCTTTCTTTTCTTCTCCCTTATTGCAAACATGAAGTCCAATGGCAAAAGTAGAAAATCGAAGAAAGGGGAAGAGAAACTGAAAGGTACTGTGCACTTCATTTAGAGGGAATATGATGGACAAATAATTTATTTTAGATAAATGGGCAGAAAGTAACATCATGAACTAGATGTGAATTGCTGTCTCTGTTTCACAAGTACAAATGATTCCTCTCTCTTTTCTGGTGTGAGCCAAATTCCCTGTTCCTTGATGCTGCATCTCACTTCCCTATCAGAGCAATACTCTCTTCTCTAGTTATTCCTACTGCAATTAGGAAGTTGAGAATAATTAATTTGCCATTAATCCATCCCATGGGGGCTTGGGCAGGCTGTGAGTGCCAGTAAGTGAGTGCTAATGACTGGTAGGATTTTGTGGGAGTGGCAGCTCAGGTGGGCACAGGCAGATTTGGGAACTGCTGCTGCCCTTGCCTCAGTGCAGCACACACGCTTGGCATGATTTACTTGGGGGTGATGACATCAAGTCACTGTTTGGGAACATCTGCATTGGCACAGGCTGTGCCATCTTAGACTGAAGGTTTAGAGGTTGAATCAGTAGTAGTTTTCACATCCTCTCTAATTTTCTAGTCCCTATGGCAGCAAAGAGAAGCCAGAACTGTGGAGTAGGAGATCCTAAAGAGGATTTAAACGAACAAACAGCTGTAAAATTGAAATTGTAGGAAACAAGTGATTGTAGGAAAGAAGAGGAATTTGGGATTAAAGCACTGAGTTTCACTCAAGACTTTGGATTGAGAACCTGTGTCCATGGAAGCTGTAGATGGAGAGAGCAGTCCTGCTGCTGCACTTGCTGGTCCTTATTTCCACTTTTATTCTCACAGACTGATAGGGGCAGTTCCAGAGACAGTGTGTTTTAGTAAAATTCAGATTAATTTGGATCAGTCTTCATATGGGAGATTTCTGTGCGGTGAAAGATAAACATTTATGTTGTTCATTTTATAGTGGTTTTATCATTACAGCTGGTAGCCAAATCATGTTTTAGATTTTATTTAGGAAAGCATAGTTATGCCTTTGATCTCTTTTCCAATCCTCAGAGGAGGCCCTATTACAAGCTGAACAAGAAGAAGCAGAAAGGCTTGAAAAGGAGAGACTACATCAAGAGCACTTGAAAAAGCTTGAGGCAAAGGTTAGTCTTTTACTCAATGAAAAAATCTAATCCTATTTCTCAACTTGAGACAAGGCCTGTAAAACACCAGTAATTTATAGGAATTAATATCCTTAGGTACTTATCATTGGGAACAATATTGAGGAAATTTTCCAGTTTTGATAAATTTAAATACATTACCTTTTGTGATATGTGTGTCTTCAGTTTGATCAAATGCGCTTTTTTTTCCCATTTTCACTGTGCTTTCAACTGAATGTATTTTTCATGTTCCTCATGACGATATTTGGTACAAATTCCTTAATTGGTTCCCTGCTCAGGCAGATACAATGATTTGTGTTTGTATATATATGTGTGTGTGTGTTAGACTATGTATATTTATTTTTCTGAGCAATCTGGTATTCAGAACAAAACCTAACTAGTAATAGATAAATATTTTTGTGTTTTAAAAGGAAAAAAGATATTTAAACAAACTTATTTTTTTTAATAGACTCTTGTCTACTCCTCTTGTACTTCACAGAATATTTTTTTCTTCCTAGGGAGAAGATGAGCTTAAAAGAATAGAAATTAAAAGGGGGAAAATAACCCAACCTTGCATGCTTTCTCCAAATTATGCTTACATTTTTTAGCAGCTCCCATTAGAGCTGTCTCCAGGATGCTGTTATGGAAACTGTTGAAGTGAGAGGTTACAATCACATGTCACATTATGTTTATCATATGGCTTAGCAGCTACTGTGATGACAATAACATATTGCAAACTAATGCAGTCTTCTCAATTGGATGTTTCATAAAAAAGCAAGTTTTCAGTGTTTTGGATTTGTTTAAATAATAACTCATTCAAATATCCCCAATTTGTTTCTTCAATGTGAAATAATTGTAGGAAATAAGCCAAATATTTAACTGCTCTGTTTGATATATATATTTTTAACAGTATCAAGGGGAGAGGGAGTCTGAACTAGCAGAACTTAATTCATTGGAACAGAAGTTTCTTTCTGCACAGCAATGGAAAATGGATTACAGAGAACAAGCCAAGGTAAGCTTTCTTGCCAAAATCTGCCCAGAGGTTTGGCAAGGGAGACTTTAGGAGTTTCCAGTTCTTTAATGTAGGTGTGTGCTATGACAGCATTTCAAATTCAATGTCAAAGCAGTGACAGGCCATGCTCATTCTCTTATCTTCTTTACTTTGGAGCACACAGAAAAAAATTGGGCAAAGAGGAGCCTGTTTGGTGATCAAAGTATCAATGCTCCACACCTTAGCCCAAGAGTCACAAGGAATTGTAATTTCAGATGTTCTAGTATCTCTTCTTCCTCTTTTATTTCTGTAATTCATCCTGCTTTTAACTGTTCCACCCAAAAAAAATGTTCTGCCAGGACTTTAAAAGAAATTCTGTAGAACATTTGTTTCAGTGGTTCCTGGATATCACAGGCCATCATTCAGAGAGAGAGGTTTGCCAGATTTTTGAAGGATGTGGCACAAACCCAGGTCAGGGCTGAAAACATATGAAAATGCAGCTAGAAGTTGATGTCTGCAGCTTAGGATGACATCCATGGTGGTTGAATCATCACCCAATGGCATTATGTACCTGTCAAGTTCAATTTGAAGTGGTAAAGTGTGGAAACACAGCAGATTTCACTCTTTGAATCTTGCAGACACATCACTCAGTAACAGTCTGGTAATGAGATTTGGTCAGGTAAGGAACCAAAGGTTTAATATCCTACAGGCTTGTGGACACAAGGATTTTCTCCTTGGTTTGTGTATTACTTAATCCTTTTAAAGTCTCTGCAGAACAACTTCACAATCATAGGATAAATCATGTTAGAGAGGACTTGTGAAATTCCTGTAGTTCAGCCTCCTGCACCAAGCAGGGCAAAGTCTGAAGTTAAATCAAGGTGCTCAGTTGGGATTTGACATATTTAAAAGTTGGAGGTACCACAGCATCTTTGTCAGCTTTACCACTCTCACTATAACAATTTTTCTCTGAATGCCATTGGCATTTCCCTGTCACAGCTTGTGATCATTGCCAGTTGTTGTTTATGGATGTTTTTGACAAACTAGAACTATTGATTTTAAAATAAGTCTGATAAAACACTGGTAGATTATGGGAAATATCAGAGTTTCTTTTAATCTGTTGTTAAGATTATTTAGGGCAAAAGAAATATATAATACCAAATACTGAGTTTCCACATCTACTTCTGAACAATTCCAGGTTGGATGAAGATGTGTGGGGGGACGTGAGCGACGGCGAGGGGAGACAAGCAGACAGTCAGTGTGATTGATAAAGCAAGCTCCATTTATTCTCTGTTACAATGGCTTTTTATACACTTAGCAAGCAGCTAGTACAGCTGTCACATTTTGATTGGTTGTACACTGATCTCTACCTTAATGTTTCTTCTTGCCAGGGTTCTTCCTTGTTCTCATGAGAAAGTTTTCTAAAGTTACATAGAGCAGGATGACAAGATTACAGTGTCCTTGTCACATCAGCACACATTGCAATACTTGCAAAATGATGTACAGCCTGTCTTATTCTGATCAACAAGGGGATTGTTCAAACAATGCTTCCAAAGACCCATGACCCTGATCAGTAAGCCATTCCTCAACAGACGTGCATTTACAACTTACCATGACATTTACCCTTTTTCTCAGAAAAAATGCTGTTACTTCTAAGAATGTGATGATAAAAGTGAAGCTCTCTTTTAAGTACAAACATGTAAAAAAAAAGAAAATCAATGTCTTATTACTGAAAATTGATCAGTCTTTTATACAGGAGTTTCCAGTGCACTCAGCACTCACCTATTGTTGCTTTATTTGAAGTCAGTGGGAATGCTGATGGAAGTGGTTGGGAATGCAATCCTATAAGTGCTTTTGCTTTAAAAGGTACATTTTCCTTTGTAATGCAATTTTCAGTAACATGGGGTTATTGATCTTCACAACAAACAGGAGGGCAGTATTTCCTTAATGTCCTATTCTGTGGATGAAAAAAATTCCATTATGGGTGATAAATTGATCCCAGGAGCCAATGTTGGGCTTATGTTTGGCTTTAGATGGGTTTAGTCTGCCACTGATTTTTTTTCTTTCCACCACTTATAGGAATGACCAAGAGTTGATTTGAAAATAAAATTATTTTTAAAACCCACTAATCTAGGATTTCATATTCCTACCAGGGGTTTCTGCAACAGGAGAATTGATGCTGGTAAGGGAGACAACATCTCCTTAAGAGGCAGAGAAAGGAGGAGTAAACATGTTACAGTAGAGGCTCTTAATGAACTTTATTGCCAGTGCAGGAATTTTCTGTTTTCTTGGCAGAATCTGATCCAAGACCCACCTGCCACTTCCACCTGCACCTTCCTCATTTCTGTTCTCAGTCATTTTATTTCTCCAGCCCCTCTCCTGTGGCAGGTACTGAATTCATTGCTTTTGTGGAGCAGAGCAGAGCTCACTGATAAATAGGTATAAACAGCAAATGTGAGGTGGACATACACATTAATATCAAAGTAAACCTTTTTTTCCTGGCATAGGGATAATGAACCAGGTGGTGCTAGAATCCTGTTTAGATGCAGGTGTAAATTTGTCACTATAATATATTTGTCTTCCAGAATCCCCCTTTTTCTTGTAATAGCACTGTGCAGCACACCTGCATCCACTTTTCTCTGAACTCTTCTGTAGTGGGAGCATTACCTCAGCTGTGATGGGACTCCTGACCCCACTGTACCTCAGGAAATCAACACTTTCATGAGCTTGTGGCATGATAACCAAGATGAGGATGTTCAGCTTGTGATGGAGAAGGAAGAAGTGGTCCTAAATGTAAGTGTTAAAATGGCATATTTCAGTTTAAGCTTAACATATCCTTAACAGTCCCCTTTAACTCTATTTTCCCTTTTTTCATGGTCAAATAACTGAAAGACCTTCAACACCTAGAAGTTTTTCTTCTGTTTTTCTATTTTTCTTTATTTACAGATTTATTATTAACTCTGAAGACATATATTGACTTTCAATATGCATTTAAGAGATTTGTGTGTTGTATTTCTACATTGAGTTCTAGCATTCCAACACCCATATTCCCTTCCATTTTAAACCAGAGCATACAAGCTCATGTCAGATACAAATGCTTTGGTGGACAAGAGCTTCATTTTGTAACACTTGAGCCAGTAAAACATCATGTAAAAATAAAAGTTGCCAGATTTGATTTTTACCAACAGAAGTCACCAGCCACTGATAGCTTCTGAAGCAATCTTAAGCAATCTGTGCCTGCTCTGTAAATTTAGGACTTTATTTTCATTTATGCCGACTTTATGGTGTTTTTCAGAGAGTTAAATGGGGTCTTCTGGAAACTGGGGAGGGGAAAGCTGCATGTGTAATACAGGTTTCATTGGGCTGGTTTGGTTCTGAGTTAGATTTCCTATCTGTCTGTTAAAAAAAAATGATTGTTTTTGCGACTAAAATGTGTTTAGGTACAAAGGAAGTAGGTTTGCCTCATTTTTTATGAAAGATCACACAATATATTAAGGATGTTAAGGATCTGTCAAAACAGATACTTTTCCCATGTAAATGTCTTCTAGTTGATTGAAAAGTTGGAATCTCTTCTGTTGGAGACTTCACCAGATGAGATCACAGAAAAACAACGAGACCAGTACCAGGAATTTATTCTGCAATTGCAGGATCTGCTTCATAAGAAATACAACGAGGCTACACAGAACCTGCTCAAAGTGAGTGAGATTTACTCCTTCAAAGCTGTGATATGTGCACGTGAGTTTAACTCCAGGTGTCCTTTAATGATGGTTGGCTTTGTTTGGTCCTAAACTGTCACAGAGATGAGTCTGAGTTTCCAAATCATGTTTATAGCACACACCAGACTTTGTAATTATTCAAAACTCCTGAAAATCTGAACTTCACGGTGGAAAATCTCATCATTAAGCCAGACAGGAATAAACTACTGGGAAATTTTGTGAGTTTTGGAGGTGATGAAAACAGGAGGTGCTGTATAAGATTTGTTGACTGTACCAAAAAAATGTAGATGTGAAAAGCAGCTCATAATTGTTGCCTTGTACACATTTTTTAACACAAGTTCATGTGATTAAAATATTTTTGAAACTATGATCTTGGGAAAGGTGAAGAGTAATCAAACAAGAAAATGAAATTGTGCTGGAGAATCAGTTTTTTGAGCTGCATATGTAGGTAGTGACCTTGCTATTTCAAGAATATTAATCATGTATATAAAGTATGTTTAGCAAAGGAATATTAGTGGAATGGTGAACCAGTTGTATGTGCACAGTCAAAACCTTAAGAAATGTTGAATTATTGTTTACTGAATTTAGGATTAAGCTCCCAATATAATTAGTATTTCACAAGTTTGATGTTGCCTAAATTATAAAACAATCTGTGCAGTGACTCTGGGATAAGAGTCCATTACTGCTCAGTAAATCCTCTTTCTGTTTTTTATAAATTATCCTGAGAATTAGGGAAATAATGGAAGAACCCCCATTTGGCAGTACTTGGCTCACAGAATTTATGAAGTCAGAGGAAAAAGAGGAATGTAGTTCAAATTTTAAGAAACAGATCTGAGTTTATAACTGTTGTGCTGTAGTACATAAATAGACATAAACACAGCTGGGCTTGGCCTGGTATATTTTATTCCTCCATGTATTTTTTATTCATTTATTCAAGTAAAGGTAGGTAAATCAAAGTGAAATAAATAATACGTTATTTAATTGGTTGATTTTTGTTTTTTTTTTTTGTAGACAGCTAGTATGTATGAAGATGCTGAAACTGGGAATATGCACACAGCCATAAAAGATAAAAATAGTACTTTCTGTATTTGGGCTAATCTAAAGAAGAAAGCAAGGTACTGAATTATTAATTTGAAATGAGGCCTGGCTTTGTTGAGTAAACACCAAGAATCAATTTCTCATCTTTTTTTGTTTGTTTGTTTTTGCTTTGTTTTGTTGGGTTTGTTTTGTTGTTGTTGTTGAATAGCATCCATTCTGCAGACTCAGTGCTGGCTGTTGCTAAGGAGTGGTTTAGAGATGTATAAATTTCTTTCTTAAAATGCAACAGCAGAACTCTGTCGCTGCCAGAACAAATTTGGGAGAAAAACAATACAGCTTATATAGAGAATTGAAATTCCTCTGGAAGCAGTGTTTCTTGCTGATGCATTTAATATTTTCTAAGTTGTTCTAGTTGCTTGCAAAGCAGTGAATGATACTTTGTGCTCACTCAGAGAAAATATTTTAGGGCCTGGGATGCACTATCATTTCTGAATATAAGTTTTGTGTTTTTATTGGATTACCATTTAAATGGTACATTTTCAAAATGAGATTTTTGAGCAGACTTCCTACTCGCACTCCATAAATATAAGGAATAAGTTATTAAAAGGATTTTAGCTTGACAAAGGACCTGTAGCTGTGAGTTTTGTTAAGATAAGTAGAAAGGTGGGTGCTGAGCAATGTCAGACTGACCTGCAGGAAGAGCCCATATGGCTTAAGTGTTAAAACCTTTTGGCCAGCAGAGAGATGCACTTAAAATATTCAACCAACAATTCAAATAATAAGTGTTGCTTTCTAGAATATTTTTAGAACTTGTGACCAGCTTATCTTCAAAAATAAGTATTATTAGAATTATTTTGAAAGGTGCTGAGAGTGATGTAACACAGACAGCTCTGCAGGGATTTTCCCAATAAATCAGTGAGTTTTACCAGGATTGTAGTTTCTAGAAGAGCTGCCATCTGATCCTGCTTCATTGTCATCCTGTCAAGATTTACTTCTGAAATTTCTGATCCCCTTGATGCAGTTGTGGCTTTGCTGGAAGGTCTTACAGACAGCTGCCAGCACAAGCACTGTGACATCCCACAACATTTCTCGGATGGTGCCAAAAATCCCAAAAGAGATTTGACCGTTTGTGAGGAAACACCAAATGAAGTGCTGCCAATCTTACCAGGGCCTGTTGTTGTTGTCACTGCCTTTCCCAGGTTCAAGAGCCACGTGTTCCAGGAGGCAGGGCATGGCTTTGACCTGCCCAAATCCCTGGCTCTGAGCAGCGTGGCCGTTCGTGTGCTGCACACCCGCTACGACCACGTGTCTCCCCTGTGGGTGCAGTGCCAAGGGCTGCCAAGGCAGGAGGCCTCACACAGTGAGGAGTTAGAGCATCCAAAAGACACTGGGCAAGAACCAGGAGAAGAGGAGAGAGGCAGGGAAGACTCCAGCATGCCTGCTGCAGAAGAAACGTTTTCTAATGGGAGAAAGGTAGATAAAGAAACTGCTCATGTTAACTTGGAGCTCAGTCACAATGTCCTGTGCAGGACAGCCAAATCCTTACATGTTTCATAGGAAAAGGCAGATTCTGTCAATAGTGTCATAGATCTTCTCAAGGGGATGGAAAGTAGAAAGGGAATTTGGACAGGGTGTGCAGTTGGCATTTGGTTGGTGGTTTAAGAGTAGGATCAAGCAGGAAGTGCCATTGCAAGATATTTCTATAAATCTCTGGCATACGTACAGATGAACAGATTCTGCTTCTTCAAAACTGACAGCCCCACAAAATTCCTGCAGGAATCCAGTTTTAGGAAAATTTGCAGTATGCAGAGTAAGATTCAGAGTTCAGCAGGTGTCAGCTGTGCCTGGCTGCTCCATGTCTGTGTGTTGACCCTGTTCTGTTTGAGGGCTTTTCAAATAATATTTCTGCCTGCCTGTCCTCTTCCTCAGCTCTCTTCCATGGAATATGTTGGCTTTAGGTGTAATGGAGGTTGCTTGGTTTTCTGTTGTCCATACTGCATTTGGGGTTTTCAATTTGTGTATCACCTGTGACTTTCAGATAAGTGCCCTGTGTTCTCTACCTAAAATTTCTGCAGTAATAACTGACAAAACATCAAGTTTTAGGCCTTCTTAGTATGTTTGGAGCAATTTTACAGGATATTCTGAGTGGAAAGGATCCTCGAGTCCAATTCTTAAGTGAATAAATTCTGGGATCCATACAGGGATTGAACCTCTGTTCATGATCATGGCTTTTCTTCTTTTCTTTCCCCAACACCTTTGTAATGAATCAGTGCTTGAAATCTTACTTCTCTTGGTTCCTTTTCTGCTTTTTTTGTATGACAAATCTTATCTTTTGACACTTTCACATACTTTTCTCAAACTTTATTTAATCTCCTTCATTTTATTCCCTTTTTCTTTCCCAGGTCTTGTGCTTTTTCTCTCAATCTATTTTATGGATTTTCTTCTTCCCACTGAAGGCTCCACTTCTCTCAGCTTCTGTCCTCTCACCTTCCTGTCCTGCTGAGGAGATGTGTGTTCTTCCCACCAGGGCACAAAAAGTGCTGTGCCTCCAGAAGAGTCTGCTGTGGCATGGATGAATCCGTGTCTGGGTTGGATATTTGTCTGGAAATCCAAGGGAATATTTCTCAGCATCCTCCTGTCTGGCTGTGCCTTGAGCTCCCCCACGTTCCTGTGTGTAAATATAGTGAAATACAGTGTGAAAAGGGAAAAAGTATCATGGGCTAGGCACAGGCCAAAGCTGCAGGTGGGTTCTGGTACGGTTTCAGTGTTGGTTTGGATTCAGCCTCGACTTGCATTTTACTTTGTGTCACTCTGCTGGCTGTAAAATCAGCAAAACCACAACTTTTGAGTGTATACTCTGCTGAAAAAGTGTTGGGTGCTTGTTTGGTACTCAGGGACCTGAAGATGGAATTTGCTGTGGAAATGAAGTAATTACTTTGTCTCTATAAATCTAGTTCCAAATTAGAGAGTACTTTAATAAAAATATTTTTGCTAGCTAGGTAGAAATTATTTCTCTTAAAGCCTTGACACTGTAGCAAGATTGGTACAAATGTTTCTGTATCCCTTCTCCTTGGGCCTCCTTGAAGGAGTGATACCTTCTTCTTCATTGTTTGTCTCTGAATAATGGTAAAATGTCCCTTGCTTTTTGTCTAGGAGAGTGCTGTCTCACTGAAAGAAAACAGCAGTAACACAGATGATGCAAAAGAGACAGAGGAGGAAACTGAGAAGAATTCAGACATTTTGGATGTGACATCCCAAGGTATTTGGTTATTTTTTTTATGTGCTGCACTACTTAGTACTTAGGCTAAGTATTTTATATGTTTAAAATGGTTCCCTGTGAGTGTGGGGAGGCCCTGAGGCTGCCCAGAGCAGCTGTGGCTGCCCCATCCCTGGCAGTGTCCAAGGCCAGGCTGGATGGGGCTCTGAGCAACCTGGGATAGTGGAAGGTGTCCAGGGGGCTGGAACTGGACTTTTAAGGTCCATTCCAACCCAGGCCATTCTATGATCCATAGAAACACTGTAACCTCTCCAAAGCTTATAAATATAGGGATGTTTTGATAACACTTGGGTTTTGTTGACATTTTTGTTAATGATTGTTAAATGTGGAGAGATAACAGGACAGATAGGAAAATGGAGTTTGTCCCCACACTTGTTTTTATTTATTTATTTATTTATTATTTATGCTTATGTACATGTTTATCATGTTCATATACATATGTGTATTATTATACCTGTGTGTATGGGTGAGACACACAATCTATGATCATGGTAGGCATTGATGTAGTATGGAGTGTTACTGAGTATTATGGGTGCTTAAACTGAGGGGCTCTAATTCTAGGAAATAAAACTGTTTATCTGTCCCACATAAGTTGCAGATTTCTCCAGTGTTATGGTGTTGTCCTTTGGTTTAATAACAGTGAGCTTTCTTGTGCTACTGATTCAAATAAAACGCCTGCAAACAACTGTTAGCATCATTTAGCTCCACTTTAGAGCCTTTTTCTTCTGGTGAAAAACCAAACCCCACTCTACAACACTTTGGACTGAGCACAGTTCAGAGAACCAGTTGTCAGACTAGACCCTAAAATAAGGTTTTCAAGAGAATATAAAGGACTTGGGCCTCATCTGGAGGAATTTGTATTTTACTTCTGTCAGGCTTTGAAAACCCCTGCCACAGTATTAGGTGAAGTGGATGTGCACAGATACCAAATATATCTGAGTATTTTCCAGCTTGTTTTTCTGTTCTAATAAGGAAAGAAGGAAAAAGCTGCTTTTTCTGGCACACTCATGGTTTGCAAACCCTTTCAATCACTTTTGAGAATAGCAGTGAAAGGATGCTCAGTTACCTTAAGTTCAAAACAATGAGCCAGGTAAATGAGGGTTAAAAACCAGAAATGCAACAACAGAGAAGAGTGATAGTTTCTCTGGATTTATCCTTATTGTACTACAGTTAAGGAGATAAATTACCTTGGGACAATAAATAATTTCTTTAGAAGATACTTATATTATTATTTTAAAAAACAAGTTAAAGTGCAAACTACCACTTAAAATGCAGTGAATTTTTTTTTTTTTTTTTTTTTTTACTTCTGGTAACTTTGTTGTTCAGAATAACTGCAAAAGGAATTATGGTGGTGTGTGATACAGTAGAGTAAAACCTCTGCAGAATGTAACTAATCTGACATAAAATTAACACTATTTTGACTCTTTTTTTTTTTAAGCTTGAAGACAATTTATAGATAGAGTTGTCATTTTTTTATATGGTCTTATTCTCTCAGAGCAAATTTCATAGCAATTGTGGTAGCTGTTTTTACAGTATTGAACACTTTTTTCTTGATTTCTGTCACCAGTAACTTATTTCATCCTGTACCATCCCATGTGATATTTTATATGGGCTGGTTTGGTTTTTATAAAGAAAATATTTATGGCCATTTTTGTCCACAGTGTTTTAGTTTTTCCAGCTAATTAAACCTTAACTTCATACCTTTGTGATATATACATAATAATGCATAGTAGAAAAAGGAATCTTTTGTTTTCTGAAAATTACGTTTCATGTTAAATCCCTCTTGCTCTTCCTAATTACCATGTCTTTCACCTTCAGCACATGACCTTTTGGTGCCTTATTTGTATATATCTTTTTATTTGCTTCATTTTTTTTCATATCAATACAATCTTACTAAACCCGTCCAGAACCTACTGTATTATTGTGCTCGTGAAATTCTTCTGCGGGCAGTGATGGACCCATTCTGTGAGTAAAACCTTATTCCTATAGAAAGCGTTTGGAGCTGGCCACAAATCCAAAAGCTCAGTCCCAAAGCAAGAAGGGCTTTTCAGTGCCCATCTCTCTGCCTTTGCCCACACCAGGGATGATTGAGGAGCACCAGCAGATGGGGCTGAGCTGCTGCAGTGAAGCGCTCCCAGCACACGGGAGGATCAGGAGAGCTGGGAAATGCCGCCGCCTTGGAGCGCCGGGTTAACTCCTGCTGTCTGGTGAACTTTGCAGGAGAGGAAGCGCCGCTGCAGGAGGAGGCAGGAGGCAGAGAAGAGGCACCGAGGGTTGTTGATGTGCAGCAGCTGGTGCCCCTGGGGGGTGTGTACCACATCGCTGCCCTGCAGCTGCCGCCACAGGCCCGGGACGTCGGGGACTGGAGCATGGTGGAGGTGAGGGAGGACAGGGACCAGCCCTGACACCTCTGGGGAGCTGCTCCTGAGGTTTGTCACTGCTGCCACATGCACTGGACACGACTTCCTGAGCAGCAAACTAACGAGGCAAGGTTTGCAAATCATCAGTTTTTCATATGTGAAAGGTAAAAGCAGGGTGGTACCAAAAATCACTGCTGGACCAGCTCCAGCCTCTTCAGGCTGGCTGAGGAATGTGGGCACTGTGCTCTGGTTTCCTCTGGTGCTGAGCTACTCCCCAGACTGCACTGTGAATCTGTGAAACCTTTAATAAGCAGAATTCCCAATAAGCCAGACTGGGAGAGCAGGACTGAGGGCAGGGGAAGAGCCCTGGGCTGTTCATCCCCAGCCCCCTGTGACCTCTCCTTCCCTCTGACACTGGGGACAGGGTGGAATTACAGCTGCTTCTGCCTCCCAGCTGCTCCTGCTTTCTGAGGCTGTGGCTCTGATAGAAAGGGCTGTGCCACCCTGCCTTGAGGGTGCCTCCAGCAGCACAGGAAGGGTTCCAAGGTCTCGGGGTAGCTACTTTTCTATCGCCTTCAAAGTTGTAGTTGGAAATGTGCAACATTAGCAAACCCTTTTAAATGGTGCGTTAAAAAACTTTGCAGTGGTGAGAGGAACTCAAGGAAAAAACCCTGCATTTTCTGATAAACCCTTTATCTGTCCTTTTCCTCTCTTGCCAAAGCTGCTGGATGTTGGATTGGAGCTGTATCCATATTCCCCAGGAGAGGCTGAAGATGGCACACAGGAAACAGTACAAATAACCCTGAGGCTTCCTGATAATGTGATTTATTTTAAAGTGCCTGTGGTAGCCCGATGGGAGCCTGCAGGTATGAACTTAGGACAGAAATTTATTTTAAAATTCAATAGTGGAATTTATACCTGAGCTGAACTCTTTTTGCAATCCAGCTGTAAATATAAGGGCCAGTTTGGAGCCCAGAAATAGTTTGGGGACTTCAGTGTTAAAGAAACCAACTTAAAATCCCCAAATCAATTATTATTACTTTTTTGGTTTGTTTTACTTCAGCATTACTGGCAGAAGCCTTCCATATACATCACTGTATCTTTCCATCCTCTTTGTCCAGGCCAGCAGTGGAGAACTGATGGCATCAGCAACATAACCTATGAAGCAGAAGAAAAGATCATCTCCTTTAGGATGGGTGCCTTTTATACAGTAGCCCTTCTCCAGGATGCTCACCTGAACCTGCCCTATCAGACCTGGGAATTGCACCCTACTGGTGTGGATGAAGGACTCTTCACAGTTACTGCAGTCTTTGCAACCGTTCAGATACAAATTAAGGTACTGTCAATAATTTTTTTAATCAAACATTTTCAGTTAAAAAAACCTATCATTATTACAGTGTCCCTGATTAAGAATCTGGGATGCTTCCACAAGGCCAATTTGAATGTCTCTTCCTTCCTGAGCACTGCACTGGTTATTTAATCTCAGTTATTTAATCTCAGTTATTTACTATGAGAAAGCATCTATGCATTTGCTCTGGAAGTTTCAGTCAGTGCTTTGCTGCTGGTGCTCATTCAGGTCTGTTCCACCTGTTAGAGACCTGAAAACTGTTCCTCTCTCCTCCCAACTCTACCAGGAGAAATACAAGGATTTCTAGCAGCCTACTGCTAATGCTCCTTGTTTCCTCTCAACGTTCAAGCTACTCGTGATTATCCATCTGTTCGTTGGTGTACAGATCAGTACACCAGTGTCATTTCTGAATTCCTACACAAAGCTGGCTTTCTTCAGGATCTGTAAATGAAAGGTCACAGCCCAGAGCAGCAGATGATTTGGGTATAGACCTGTATAGCAAAAACATCAATATTTGAAGCCTAAACCAGAAAGGAGCTTCCCTGACCAGTAAGTTGCTTTCACTGGTTTGTACAACAGGATAATCAGTGTATGTTGTCTTCAGTAGTGGTGGAAGAAGAGAAGGTGCTTTCCCACATCACAGGAAAATGGATGAGTCCTTTTGCCCTCAGAGAAGCTTTGAAAGGAGCTGGAGTGAACATTTTCCCAGCAGGGTACTCTCCTGAGTATGTCCCTGTGCCCAGGAAGGTGAGTGCCAGGGAGTTTCCTGGTGGCTTTTGCCCCTGTTTTTCTCTCAGGTCACCCTTTCCTGCACTGGGACCTCCTGTGCTGCCAGCTGAGCCAGGGACTGAGGAAAGCAGGCTCTGACATGGCTGTAGCACAGGGAAATGAGTGAGATCTGTTTTGTCTGATCTGTGCTTGTGCACTGCAGGCTGCCCCAGCAGAAGTGAAGGCCTATGAACAGATGGCTCTGCTTGCAGCTGCTTTTGCTTTTGCTCACAGCAAGTGGAATGGAGAAGCAGGGCCAGAACGAGTTGTGTTCAAGGTTTGTGGAGTCAGACCAGACCTCCAGGGCAGACCAGCACTGACCCCTTCCCCAGTTAGACAGAAAGAATTAACTCACCCATGGTGGCTTCAGCTCCTGCCTCAGTTCAGAGTCACAGACTGCACTTGAGAGAGCTCTCAGGGGACACAGGTGTCAGCAACAAAGACACTTGCTAAGGAAAATGGAACTGATAGAGCACCAAGGGAAGCTTTAGGCAGAGCTGGGGTGACAGAGCTTCATGCTCTTCAGAGGTCCCTTGAAAATCAGTGATCTGCTCTTCCAACTTTTTAAGGAACAGCTGGGCTTTGTTCCTGCCTCTAGGGCTTCTTTTGCTCCCTACTGCAAAGGGGGGAATAAGCAACCTCAGTGTTGATTTGTCTCCACCTGGGAGCTAAAAACTGGTTAAAACTTCTCCCAGCCAGCCAAACGCTCCCACACGTAGCTGGAGAAAGGTAACACAGCCCAGTGCTGAAAGCTGGAGTGGCTCTCTCACTCTCAGGTTAATGCATGTGACACAAATATTAGAATTTGTACTCTGGCAATGGCACAGGCTTCACCTCACTGTGCATTTTTTCCTGCAATAGGTGAGTGAACATCTTACAGCAGACTCTGCCAAAGACAAGAACTGGTCTCTTTATATGTTCAGTGGTGAGAAAGTACAAAACCTCAAACTCACTGAAACCAGTGAAGCTTTTTCAGAAGAGCTGGAAGAAGAGTCTGAATTTCACTCCACACTCTACCATATGCTCAAAGATTCTGCCAGCAACAAAGCCATGGGTGAAGTGGAAAGAGCTGGCTTCCTGTTTATTGATTCTGTGTATCAGCTGCTCCTTGCTACCCGAGTTTTAGCATACTCTTAGATACTGAATGCTTTCCTTTAAAACTTTATTATCAAATGCTTTCAGTAAAGTCACATTTCAAGTCTTAAATCCTTTTCTATTCAAATCATTGGAACAGGATCTAAAATGCAAACATTTTATCTTTGCTCAGGCAAAATAAATGCTTTGTTCAATTGTGATTAGACCACCTAGATATGTTTTGTAGAACAAAATTGCTGTTCTGTTGTAAACCTCAATAGAACTGAGACCCTTTTAGCTACTTTTAAGGATGACTTTTGTTAGAATGGTAAAATGTGCAGGAGCTCTAGGAGGTCAGCACCAGGAATTGCTGTCTGAGCCCCTCTGCAAACCCACCCTGCTGACATTCCCAGGTACTGCCAGCTGTTCCTTGGGGTAATTTTGGGGTGTCAGTGGGGTCTGTCCAGGCCGAAGCATCTCCAGGTGCCTGTTCAGGTCAGCCCCTGGCCCAGGAGCTGTGGGCAGCCCTTTATCCACATCCATCCCAGCACTGCCCAGGAATCCCAGTGCCCATCCCCGGGATGTGTGCTTGGCACGCTGTGTGCCACGGGCAGGACACTGCAGGCACAGCTCCTCCCCTGCAAACACCGAGGACAAGAGGTGCTGGTTCCCTTTCTGGGGCTCCAGCCTCCTCCTGCCCCGCATTCCCAGCCAGCTGGGACACACTGAGGAAACACCAAGGAACGTTCCTGGCAGCGAGTGGCAGTCACCGAGGGCTCCGTGCAGCTCTGGGCCTGAAAAACAGCCCCAGCCTCAGCTCCTGCTGTGATTTTGGGCTGTGAACACTCACCTGCAGCAAACGCCCCTCTGCAGGCTGGACCAGCCCTGACACTCTCCAGAAGAACTTTGGCCATGGACCAAGTGAACCCTCAGGACTTGTTCTGCTCATTTCTTCTGGAAAGGGACATGGAATTAGCATCTTTACAGTTGCTGAGTAAATCCTGGAAAGGGTGGGAAGAGTTTGGTACTGATGTGTAAAGCAGCATTAACAGAAAAGAAGGAGCTGCATTAGCATAAGAATTCCCTTGCTGGCAGCAGCTGTTCCCAGCCCAGGCAGGACTTTCCTCATGACCCTGAGATTGGCTCAGGCGCTTGGAGCAGGGTGCTAAGAAGGCCAAGATTCTGAATTCAGTCCCCACATGGGCCAATCACTGACCACCGTTTGACTTGATGATCCTCCTGGCTCTTTCCAACTCAGCATCTCCTGTACTCTGGAAATAAAAAGTAAACAGTTTCCACTGGCTTTTTAAACCCAGAGGTTTTTCCATTGGAAAGTGCGAGCCACAGAGAAAGTGGGGGAGAGGAGGGAGAGCACCAGGTCTCACCCGGCAGGTGCTGGGCCCGCGGCTCGGTTCGGTGTCTCCGGTTCGGTGCCCTCGGGGGTCCCGGGCGGGGCCGGCCCTGCCCAGCAGGGGGCGCTGCGCTCGCACCGCCGCTCCATGTCCGCCAGGGGGCGCCCCAGGGGCCGGGCGGCGCTGAGGGAGCGGCGGCGTCGGGGGGTCCCGGGGCCGGCACGGGCGGTCCCCGCGCCTCGCCCGCTTCCAGCCGCCATCCAGCGCCTGCTCCGGGAACCGCCGCCCTCCTCCCAGCACCGGTACCGCCCCAGCTCTCCGCGGCCGCAGTGGGACCGTGCCCGGAGCCCCAGCAGAAACCCAGCCCCGCGCCGGCCGGAGCAGCAGCGCCAGGCTCGACCCCAGCGCCCGTCTCGGAGCGGCTCCTCCCGCCCGCAGCCATCCCGGACCCCGTGACAAGCCCAAATCCCGTATCGCATCTGGCGAGAAAGAAGCAGCTCGGCCCAGGATCCCCAGCAGACACCAGCAGGACCCAGATCCGAATTCCTGGGCCCGGATGCCGGTACCATCTCAGCACCTCGGGCTCCACACAACGCTCCGAGCGCCGATCCTGCTGCAGCCTGGGCTGAGAATCCACCGCACCGAGCGGAATGGGCGCGGATCCGCCGGCATTTATGGGCGGGGCCGGCACAGGTGTGAAGGGCGGGGCCGGCACAGGTGCGCGGGGCCCCAGAGCGGCTGCGCGGAGCGGGGCCCAGGGGATTTAAGCTCCGGGAATTGGCTTTGGAGCTGTTTGCCTCTCGGCGCTCAGACCGGGTGGTTGCGGCCGGGCCGAGCTCTGTATCTCTCTCTATTTATTTTCTTTTACGTCTCTTTTCTTACATATTTCTTTTTCTCTATACCTCTCCTTGCTCCCCTCCCCCCAACTCCCCCCATCCCCTCTCCCCTACACACGCTAGTCCTGCCCTATCCCTCCATCCTCTCCCTTCTCCTTCCACCTGTCCTTCCCCCCCCACCCCCTCTCCATGATAACTTCTCCCCCACCTTTCTTCTCCTTCCCCTCCACCTCCCTTCAATCCTCCCCCTCCTTCCCCCCAGCCCCCTCCCCTGCTGCCCGCACACCCCGACTCCCTCCCGCCCTCTGTCCTTGTCACCCTCTCCCGACCACCCCCTGTGCCCCCCTATTCCTGTTCTCTATCCCCGCTCTCCTCCTTTCCCCCCGCAGCCGCGGGGCTCGGGGTGCCGGAGAATAAAGCCCAGAGGGCCGGAGCCCGGCGCCCCCTGCCCTCGCTGGAGTCCCCACACGGGGCCGGACCCGCTCGGCGGGACCCCCCCATTCCGGTCCAACACACGGCCCGACAGCGCCGGGGCTCCGGCTTTCCTCACATCACACTGGGGGTCCCGAGGGGTCGGGGCTGGTGGTCGGGGAGGGGATGTGGGTAGGTGAGAGTGGACCCCTCCTCAGGACAGGTCCGGGGGGATGGGTTGGGTAGAGAGGGCCCCCTCCGAAGGGGGCAGGGAGGAGGGGAGAGTTCCCCCTCCAGTCCCCGCCATCTCCTCGAGACTCCCTCCTCCGGCCCGTGGCGGGGGCAGGACGGCAGGGGCCGTTCGTTTGTCAATTTTTTAATGTGTGATCACGCTGCAGAGTGACGTGACCCCCTCTGATTCCCCCCCACCCCACTCGCCCCCTCTCCCCGGGACCCGGTCCGGAGCAGAGGGTCCCGAGGAGGGGGCGGGGACTGGAGGAGGAACGCGCCCCTTCTCCCCACCTTGGGACGGTCTGGCGCTATATTTAGCTAAAAGAGCATAAAATGCAGCTTTATCTGTTACAGCGGAATTCTCAGTCATTTTGTGAAGGGATAAGTAAAAACCACAGCAGGGAGGTCTATTGCTTAAGTTACCACGCACAACAAAACAGCTTTCGCTGTGTGCCCCCCTTCGCTTCCCTGTGCGGATGAAGAGACCAAAACTACTTGGGAGGCACTCCTTAGTTTCACAACACCAGGCTGTATCTTCACTACACCAAGTAGTCAAACATCATAAAACAACAACAGTGTCTTGCCTTTTGCACCAGTAGATCTTTTGTGCAACTCTGACGACAGAGCCCTCAAGCGAGTCTGGGGATGCTCCACACCAAGGTGTCTGCAGTCTGCGGGAAATCAGAATTACCCCCCTTGCTTTCTAGACAGGCTCACCCTTTCAAGGTGGCCAGCTAGGTGCGGCTGGAGTAAGACTTCCTTCCCCTGATACAGACTACACACAACCTTGCATCCCTTCTGTCTGCCAGAAAATCCTGTCCGTGACGCCAATTTAATGTCACAATCCGCTGTTAATACAGAGCAGGGGTCGTGATGGTTCGTTTGATCTCAAAGGTGCAAACAGGCAAAATGCAGGGGACAAAATCAGTTTATTCAACAACAGCAATGCATTTTCATTAAATGCCAACAACTCGGTTGTTATAGAGGGGACAGATATAGGAAACAAGGTATAGAGAGAAAAAGAAGGGGATGGGAAAATAGCTACCAACGAGACGAGACGGACGTCCTCATGGGCCAGCCAATGGACGAGTCTTCATCCGTGGGAAGATCTCAAGGGTCTTCTCCAGAGGGTCAACCTTTTATAGTCCTTCTACAAAGCAAGTGGCCTCTGGCCAAGAAGTGGGAGGGTTTATGGAGCATTGTGTGGTGCTGCAGGAGACAGGTGCGGTCGTGCAGTGCATGCAGTCTCTGGTTGGTACAGCACAATCTCCGGTTGGTGCCACAACAGCACAGTCCAGTGAACACAACACATCTGCACACAGTCACTTGGCAAGCACCCACCTCAGCCAGGCCAGGAAACCATTGTTTGGAGTCAACCTGGGTATTGGGTCCTCGGGGTCTTCTTGCGATGGTCGGGAGGCAAAGGTGAGGGAAACTTCGGACTGACCCTTACAGCCTCCACTGTGTGAAATCCAGCTTCTTCCAGCCTCTTCCCATCACTGGAATCTGTGCCACATTGCTGGGAGTGATGGGGGGAAAAGGACAACCCAGGTTTCTGCTTGGTCACTCCTCCAGCAAATTCTGGCAGAGGCCAGTTCAAGTCCAGAGGCTCTTGAACCCCCATTGTCTGTGTTTCCCAAGCCAGGCTGGTGAGCCACCAGTCCTTCCCTGCCTTGATGTCCTGTCTGGGGTTTCCAGTCATGATCTGTCTTCTTGCTGTGACAGAATACTCACAGCCAGGGGTGGGGGCACACGAGCCTGGTATGGCTGGGTAGGTGCCAGAAAGGCTGCAGATGACTGCCAGAGCACAAAGCCTTTCATTAGTCACAGAATCCTTCAGGCTGGAAAGACCTCGGAGGTCATTGAGCCCAGTCTGTGACCAAACAACCAGGCACTGAGTGACACGTCCAGCTTTTCTTTAAACACCTCCGGGTAGGGGGACTCCACTACCTGGTGTCCAATCTGCCTTTCTGTGAAGAATTTCTTCCTGCTGTTCAACCTGTGCCTTCCCTGGCACAGCTTGAAACCATTTCCCCTTCTCCTGTTCCTTGTTTCCTGGGAGCAGAGGCCACACTTCCCCTGGCTGCCCCCTCCTGTCAGGCAGTTGTGCAGAGCCAGAAGGTTCCCCCTGAGCCTCCCTTTCTCCAGGCTAAGCCCCCCCAGCCACTCCTCTGAGCACTGCAGTCCCTTTGCCCAGCCCTGTTCCCTTCTCTGAAGAGTAAAAGTGATCACTGACAGTTGCAGCTGATCTTGCAGGGAGACAAAGACAGTGCCACTGAGGTCTGTGAAATTGTGAGCAGCAGAACAAGGAATGGCCTCAACTTCTCTGCTTTGTACCCTCTCCAGGTCTGCTTCATCATTGTTCATCAAGAGAATCCAGTCTCAATGCATGGATATGCAAAAAGTCCTGACTTCTGTAGAAGCACAGCCTGTTTTAGGTGCTCTTCAGCTTCAGCCCTGATTGACAATAACAGCTGGAGTCCTCTGGCTCGGCAGGACAGCAGAGCTGTGAAAACACAGGCAGCTACACCAACACTTACAGTCTTCTGTGATGGGGAGTCACTCAGCTCATTCTTGCACTGCAAAATCCTTCTAAAAGTATCTTGGATGGCTCTGGAATTACATCTTCCAGCAGTGGGACAAACTGATGTCGAGCAGACCAGAGTGACAGCATTAAAACAAGAGCAAAAGATTCTGTTCACAGCTTACTTGGGGAAGAGGAGTACAGGACACAGAATTAATCCTCATTCCAATGTTTAAACATTTTTTCTTTCAAGTTAACCATCAGAAATAAACTCCTTGAAAAAGAAAGTATTAAATAACCCTCTTTCCCCCTTCCCTTATATGCAGTGTCCTTACAGGATTTTAAGAGGAAAGCTTAACTTGCATGGCTCACAGTTGCTGCTGCTGGTTTTGGGGAAACCAAGACGTGGAACAGTGGGAAGAGACAATTAAGAACTGCAACAAAACACAACTGGTGACCAATGCCAAGTCTCCCTTAGAAACTTGCCACAAAAGCATTTATAAATACATATTTTTGTATTTTTCCATCTAGGACTGGTTTGCAACAATGCATAAAACCAGGACACAATTACTGCAGTGTAGCTGATGTCACAAATGAGGAACCATGAGAAGGGACAGAACTACACCTCCTTCCCCTCCCCTGCCCTAATTTAAGCACCTGCATCCATCCTCAGATGTCTCAATATGCAGCCCAGACACTGGAGGAGCATCTCTTCTGCAAATCTGGATGCTGTTTGTGTATCACAACTCCAAAAAATTGATCTTAATTTTTTTGTAATAAATTTATGTATACACTCAAACGAAGAATGCTTTGAAAGCCAATATCTGCTACCTGTAATTAGGGAAAAACCAAAGGATGCCCTGAGCACTGCATTTTTTTGTTACATTACCAAAATCATCTCTACAGGGTGGGAAAGGAAGTAGGAAAGCAATCTTTTATTGTAAAGCTGTACAATTAGGCAGAACAAATGCTCATCTTGGAACTCTGTTAAAAAAGAAAGGTAATTTTTTAATGAATAAATTTAATCAATAAATCTAAACCAAACAGCCACAAGAACAGGTTATCAGAAGTAGGAATTAAATATGAGGCAGGTAGAAATTAAATCCCAAATACAATTATACTGTTAACTGTATTTAACACAGTATCTCAGGTCAGTAGTTTATTTTCTACCCCCAACTTTAGTGTTTAGATTTCTAAATCACCACAGCAATTTAGTAAGAAAGCAAGTTTAACTACCTGAAACTAAAACTAAAAGCTAATTTTACCAGACCACTGTATAGACAAAATACAGATGACAGTGTTTAGAAAGCTGGATACTGACGACCACACATAGAAACTGAATTCAAAACTGAGTTTATATCAATTGTTTTTATTAGGTATCAGCAGTTTACAAATTTGAATTAAGAAAATTACAGAACAGAATTAACTTGAATTCAATTCTTGGTTGTAAAGTTTTTTTCTTTAAGGTCATAATAATTTTTATGCAAGATGTCATCAGCAATAAATTCTAGACTGTCTAAAACACAGCCCCACTATTTCCTTATTCAGTAATCGATAATTTATCAAAAATCTAAGATTGTGCTAGACATTTTAACAAGTATTTCATTAACTACTCTATTAGGCCCTTAGTATATTTCAAGTTTTTTTTTTTTCAATTTTTACACAATACAGAATTTTTAAAAGCACTTAAGGATTCTATATTGCAATTTTTTTTTGTAACTTTCAAAACTAGGAATAAATAGACAGTCCCCACAACAAGGTGAAATCCACTATTCAGTATTACCACATTTTGACTTCTCCACACTTCACATCTAAGCACAGAACCTTCTAGCTGGAATACTGTTTTAAACCACTAATTCCCCACCATTTTAATGCACATCAATTTATGACTTCAAGAGCTTTTACTTCTTGGCAAGCACAGGTTTAATTTAAATGTGTATTTTCCTACAGTCTACTAAACACCACCACCTCCTTTCTCACTCCTGCCTCACAGACAGAGCCAGTAATGAAATAAAGCTCCCAAGCTTATCTAACAAAAAGGTTGTTAAGAAATAAAGACTGGAAAGGAAGAAAAAAGAAAAAGTATATGCAATGTAACAAGTTGCTGCAAGATTTCTGCTCTGGTAAGATGAAACAACACTAAGAAGAGGCTGAGTCAGAAATCTGCACTAAGGTAAAAACATCATCAGTCTTAAGGCAACCTTCATTTGAATCAGCAGAGTGATTACTTGTGTGCCTGAAGAAGAATCCTTCTTTAGCTGCAGTTAGGAACCATATCGATCCTAGAAAAGTAAAAACCAAACCAGATATGAGTGGGTTTTCCATGGAAAGAAATCAATTTTAATTCCATTTGTGCAATGAAGAGCTGCTGAGTTCTTCAAGACTTTCAGAAAATTGACCAGTGCTTCCAAGAACTGGAGTTTAGGGTTGAATTCCAGGATAATCAGCCTGAGTTTCAAACACCTGAGAGGTCACAGAGGAATTGTCAAGTGACTGGAGCACAAACCATGGTGGACACTGAGGCCACGATGGCTTATTTCATACAAAAACATGGATCAAAGGTCAATGACAGAGACAACACAAGAGTTGGGCTGGATGATCACTGCAGATCCCTTCCAACCAAACTATTCCATTCTGAGTTAGGAACAGGGGTGACTTTAAAAACAGAGTGACAACAAATAACTTTCATGATGGGATTTTTTGTTTTAATTGTAAGAAAAAAGATATTCTAATGAAGGTGAGCTAGCAGATATAGATTTATTTTTTTAAATTATGAAGATTTAATGTCTACTTTGAGAGGTCTACAGAGCTCAAAACCAAATTCACTCCTTTCTCTCTTAAGATAACTCAGTGGCAGGATCCAGGGTACTAAATCCCTACAGAAAGACTTCAACTGATGGTTAATAGATTGTGACATTTTTACTCACCTGTATAGATGTCATGACTCCATTAGCAAGGACAGAAAGTTTTCCAGCCACGGATTTCACTCCTTGTTTAAACTGAGCTATATCAGGAGCTGAAGGCAAGACATTGGTAATATTGTAGCTTCCTAAAAGGAGAACACACATGGAAGAAACAGAATTTTATATTAAAATCAACCTTTTTTTTTCCTCCCTGAAGTACAATGTATGACTAGGAGCACTAGACAGAGATCTCAATGTCTTAAATGCATCTTCCTTTGGATTGTTTTCAGATTTACTAACTCCACCCGAGAGTGTCATCCTCTACACTCTGTATTCCCAGCTAAGCAATTCATGCTGGGATAGCAGGTGACCTATTCTGTACTTCCAGTCTCTGACAATGCTGTTTTGTATCCTCAACAGCTGTTATCCCCTTGCAATTTAAAGATGAAAGCATTTCAGAGGTGGCTGAGGTGATGAACCCTATTTGTGTGCATGCAGAGAGGGTTATTTCCATGCTGTATAAACACTTATATTTTTGCCTTATTACACCTGAGGCTTGGAAAAATCCACAGAAATTACAGTAAATGTAAATAAATTAGGTTTGAAAACTCCAGAGTAATGCTGGCAGTCTGGCCTTCCTTAAAATCACTGTGTTTTGAACAGAATTAGCTCTGCTGTTATTATGGAAAGTGCAGGTCTAAAGGTAACAGAAATCAAAGATAATTAATTAACTACTCTAATTGCATGCTAAGTATTAACATGCTAACAATTACCATTACCACTCATTGGTGAAAATAATTACTGACATGCCTTAATATCAAATATGGGATACTGTCAAAGGCACAAGTTTAAGTGAACCAGAATCACAGAACTGTGATCACAGGGTCAATCACAGAATGGCCTGGGTTGGAAAGAACCTTAAAGATCATCCCATTCCAACCCCCTGCCATGGGCAGGGACACCTTCCACTATCCCAGGTTGCTCTAAGCCCTGTCCAACCTGGCCTTGGACACTTCCAGGGATGGGGCAGCCACAGCTTCTCTGGGAAACCTGTGCTAGGGCCTCACCACCATCACAGGGAACAATTTCTTCCTCATATCCCATCTAACCCTGCTCTCTGTCAGTGTGAAGCCATTCCCCTTTGTCCTGTCACTCCAGGCCCTTGTCAAGAGTCTCTCTCCATCTTTCCTGTGGGTGCCCTTCAGGCACTGGAAGGCCATAGTGAGTTCATCCCAAAGATCCCAGGAATAAATGGGGCTCCAGGGAGTAACCATCCCAAACCAGACCATTTTCCAAATGGAGACTCCTTTTAGTCTTTCAAACAGGGATTGAGGAGGAAAGAGAGAGAAAAAGAGAGGGACCATGTAGCTCCTCTGTCCTGGCAAGTTAAAGGCACCTGCCTCCTTTGCAGGCTGAGCATCCTGGAGATAATTTGTTTTACCTAAGGTAAGAGGCTGGTTTGTAGCACAGATCCTTTGTCACATTCAGAGAACTTCCCAGTCCAATCCTTCAGCCCAGCATTGGTTTATAGATTATCTTCAAGATTTCCCTCAGACAACCCTATTTCTGAGCTGTAATTTGGTCTTCTTACAATTTATTTCACTCATCCAATGCTTCAGGTATTTTTGTTACTAAAATCAGTCACAGAAATCAAATCTGCAGATATAAATAACCTGAGAAGCTCTAACCACTTCTCAGCCACAAGAATTCTCTCATCGTTTGCTGGTTAAGTTTGGTTGGTTTGAAGAAGTTCTTGTAAACAAGGCAGGAAAGCAACTCCTTTTCTTGTGGTTTCCTTCCAAATCAGCACCTCCAAGTCAGCCACTTGACTTTCATAAGCATCAGCCTTGAAATAATGCAAAAAGGCCTTTTCTTGCAGGTCCCTCTTTGGTTAAAAACCTGCCTTCAGCATTCTGTACACAAGCAAGGAGCCCCACACTGTTTTATCCTGACCTCTCACCCCTGCTCATAAAAACAACCTCAGATGCAAAGGATGTTTTATCCCAGCAAGGACTCCAGAACTACAGTGGTGTTCTTGTTGACAGTGTCATGATTATGTTTATTTTATGGAACTAATGATAGTCTGGGCATTAATTCCATTTCTCCAAGAAGGGTGACCTCTCAGTTTTTGGGGTGAGTGTTGCAGCAGAGACATGCAGGAAAGGAAGTTTCTGTACATTTGATAAAGTGTGAATTTATGACACCATGTTGCAAGTGCTCTTCCAAGTGGCTAAAACAACTTACTGTGATTTCTGCTTGGTATTCTCTTCCCTCCTTAATTTTTTTCCCCCACATTTCTAATTCCTAAACCCTGATTTTACTTAAGCAGCTGGTAACAGGAGTTATTTCTCTGCTAGTCAGACTTGCTTTCAGGGGAACAAAACTAAACAGTCACGTGTTTTGGTGTTTTTTCCCTCCTACTTTTCCAAAGTAACATCAGATGCTGCACACTGTTTTTCCAGCCTATTTGAATTACTCACAGATTTCAAGTTCTTCAGTAACTCTCCTTTTTCGAATTTCTTCAAAAGTTAAGGAATGAAATTGAACTGATTAAGTCTATAGAATATTTCAGTATTTCCCACCTTTTCCACTGCACATTATTGCACAATCCAAGAAGAGTTGGAAAGAAAATATGAGACATTTTCAATACCTTAAGGGGCTCATTTTCACTCAATCTAATATTTTTCCCTTTCTCATTTGATGAACTACACTCTCCAATGTGAGGTGGTCCAACAAGTCTTTTTCAAAGACAATCCAAGTGAAGATCTTCCTTAATAATTTTGTAAGGCCAGAGGTAGAAGGAAATATCCCACTGAATGGATATGCCATGCAACAGATGACATGGGAATTTCAACTCCTCTAACATTTTATTAATGATTTTTCCTCCATCCAGTATTATTATGACAGCTAATGAGCTATTTACGGTAACTGATCAAAAAAACTACCTGAGAGTCCATTTAAGTATTACCTCATTGGAAAATATTCGTTTTCCTTTGATAAATATTATTTACAAAATAGTCTGTTATTTGCAACACACTCCCCCAGTATAAAATACTGAACTTACAAAATCAAAAATAGAAAATTTGAAATTCAAGGGGTTAACTTTTAAACAATGACTACAGCTGCCATGCCTGTTGGAGCTGTGAGCACAGAACACAGTGATGATGATGGGTGTGATCAGAAGCAGAGTCAGGGCCTGCATGCCCCACATGCTCCAGTTTCTCACTCTGTTTGGTATGTACCTGCTGCTTGTTTTCTCTGGTCTTCAAACAAGTCAGCTGAACTTATGGATGTGCTTCCAGAAAGCCTTTCTAGCCGAGCCCTTGCTTCATACTGGAAAAGAATTGAGAAGAAAAAGGATTTTATCAGCTTGCTGCCACCTTTTGAGGTTATGTCAGATATCTGAGAGACTACAGATATTTAGAACTGAAGTGGACCATACTGAAAGTTGTGCCCATTTCAGTTTTCACATCACTTACACTGAGTTTGCCACCATCTCATTTCTGAGTTACCCAAGAGTGACATTTATCATTGCAACCCCAAAGGTCCCACTCTCTGTTAGCTACCCTACAACTGCTGAAAAACTATGCAACCATTAAAAACAACAACTAAAAAATGTGAAATGGAGGGGGAAGCACTGCAGTTTACATCCTGCTGACCCTTCCAACTACATGACACTTTTAAGTCGATTTTTTCCAAGTTCCCTGCAAACAGTAATTATATTTTAAGAAGTATTGTCACTGTTAGTTTTTCATTAAAAAGCTCGCCTCCAAAATGCAGCACAATACTAATCTCTTTTTTCTAGGCTGATTCAACTCCATGCAATTCACTGAACAATTTATTTACTTAGTTAACTTGACAACATTCATGATGTTTTCACAGAGCAAACACACAGCAGGAAGATGTTTCAGCAGCGGTTTGTTGGCATCACTTTGGGAATTTAGAACAAATTAAGCCTGATTCTATCAAAAATCAGGAGTGCTGAATCACAGTCTACCACTTCTGTCAGGAAAGAAGAATGATGGAGGTCAACTGCAATTCTTTAAAATTAAATTCTAAATGATCAGAAATTTGTGCATTTCTATCAAACAAATAATCAAGGGGACACATTCTACCAATTTTAACTATTTATTGCCTTCTCTTTTACTCACAAGAACACCATTTTTATAGTCAAAGAATAATTCAACGTTTAAAAAAACTTATCACTGTTTCCTACTTACATCAGCCTGATCTTGCCTTCCAAAGTACATGTCTGATGAAATGGCTTTGACATTGCCAAACTTTTTCTGTGCCTCATCTGTGTTTGCAGGAGGTTCGTAGTCAGGTTTACGCCGAGATGCAGGCCTGGGAGGAAAAGAAAATCAACTGCATCAGGGAGAGAAACCTCATGCACATCGTGGCAGGATGAAAGGAATCAAACAAGAGAAAAGGTATTTTTTATCATCACAATCAGACCTGATGTTTGTGTCTCCAGTACCTTCATCCACACAACTGAGCACCCCAAATTTTCATTCATTTGTTAACAAGGTTTCCTTTGATTCATCACACAATAAACAAAGCAGGTATGTGCTCAGAACAGGGCAAATATTTTGAGTTTCTCCCCACATCTTTTGTCTACTTCCTCTTTTGCTGAAAGTGTTTGGGAATTACCTCCAGTACATGCACTGAACAGCACAGCAGACAGTGCTTAAAATATAAGGAAGAAATTCAGCTTACAAAAGAAATTCAGTCAGGAGATCACCTGACTGCTGATAAAGTTCTGGCCAAATTCTCCTACTGACTGAAGAAAATCCCACTACTATGACCAGGACACAAATCACATTAAAACTTGGGCTTTCTGGACAAAAATCAGTTTGCTTTTCTTGGTGTACCTGTCTGAAAATCCTGTGCTTTTTGAAGTTAACAATGTATCAATGTCTTTACTATTATTTTCTTTCTTCCAAAAATCATCTGAATTGTCATCCCATTTAGAGAAAGTGCTGCTCCTCAAATCTGAAGAATCATAGTACCTAGAGTGAAAGAAAAAAAAAATTGAAAAGTGGGAATATATTTATTTGTTGTTAGATAATGACTGCTCTAAGTATTCACTAGCAAGTATGTTTTCATGCAATTTGGATTTCACAATACTGCTTTAGAAGTTTTGTATAATTGAATCCAAAGGCTCAGAACAGGCAGGAAAGCCTTTATTTCTGGTTCTATATTATTTTTTAATCCAAATATTAGGAAATTGTGAGTATTGCAACACATTTTATTAAAATTAAATGCTAAAAACTCACTTGAAAGTGAGTCTGAATTTAATAAGGCAATCTTCTCTTGCACATCAAAACCGTGGGGAAAACAGAAAATAAAGAAAAGGGGAAAAAATTAAATATGTTTGTCAATTCTGGTACATGATTTGATCTTTTCCCCTTTTGATTACATACACATATCTCAGTATATGTAGAAAGTATTTAAAAAAAAAAAGTACATCAAAACCTATAAAAATGCCAAAGATTAAGATTTTGTGCTTGAAGAAATTTACCTGAAGTTTGGCTATAACCAGGATGGGGAGAAAGATGATCAAAACCACAAGGGCATAGGAGAATGGAACCATTCAGTAGAATAAAATAGGATATTAAAGTCTGCACCTGCATTTTGTGAAAAATACTCTTAAAATAGAAAGTTCTCGATGTTTGTGCTATGAATGGTCAGGCCACTCATTTTTGCAGTTTATGAGAAATGTGACACCTGCAGCAGCCAAGTCTCAGCACTGAGCACGGAAAATATGAGGGACAGATCTGGAAAAACTTCTACAAAAACCAGGAGCCTCTCTGCTGAGGTTCCTGAAAAAAAGGTTTCTTTTCTTTCCTGACAAAAAGAAACCACAGCAATTTCATAAATTCCACAATAAAAAACCAACAAGGTGTTTTTAAGGATTTGAAGCTTTCCAGTCTCACAATGGCATTGGGCAGGGCCTGCATGAGCTGATTTGAGTAAAAGTGTTCATTTTCGCTAACCTTCCCTCTCAGATTTTTGTGGCTTTGCAAAATACTTCTTCAGCAGTTGGAGTGGGGGAGAGAAAGAAAAACTGCATTTAATAGAAAACAAAATTTTACACTGTGACATTTTAAAAAAGATTTCATTAACTGTAGCAAAAGCAAAACATCAAAATTCAGGACTTTCAGAGGCTTCAATTTTATGTCTAAACCTTGAGACCTTTACCTTGCTTAATTCACTTATCAGCACTCTAATATCCAGTATGATTATTTTGCTTTTGGGCATATACTAAGATGATACTAAAGCTACTTTGCCACTACTTCAAAGTCACAGCTTGAAATACAGGATAGTAACACCCTTAACAAGTCCAAATCTGACTGTTCTTTCTCTAAAGAGAATTAACTTGTGTACCAACTCCAATTAGATCCTCCCAGCTCCAACCAGAACAAGAGCAGGGAACAGCCAGGTTACAATTTATCTTCTAATCACTGAACCACAACACATTAAAAAGCCTCCTCCATAATTCATCCTTTGCCTGCTGGTAGCTGATGAATAATTTGAGAGCAGTAACAGTTCTTTTCAGGGAACAAACAAGGCAAGCACTGAAATGCTGTTTTATTTTACAAGACTGCTGCCACTTTCCTTGGACCCACGTTTGTGTTTCTGCTGCACTGATTGCACTACAAAATAGTGACATAAAAGCCTTTGTGCTTTTATTTTCCTGCCTACAAGCAATTAGGTACAATTTCTCATGTTGCTGTGGCATGGATCCAATAAAGGCAGTTTATGAAAGCAACACCTGTTTGTATGTCTCAGTTCAGAAACAGCTGGTCCACTGCAATTACTGCCTGTAAGATTTAATTATTTTTCTTCTCCCATGAGCAGTATTTTATAGTGTGCATTGTATTCATCCTCTGATAACAAATGTTCCAATTATTTTTCGCTTACATTTTATGTTCAGACACATAAAAGTCTGTGAAATAGGAACACACCCAGCACAACACCTCAAAAAGATGGTTTTGTATTTAGCATGCAGGCAATGATGCAACTGTAGTACATCTAATATCAGACTTCAGTGCTTGTTTAGTTTGAAGACAACAGCACAAGAATGAAAGAAAAAAGGAATGAACACAAGTCATTCTGACAAAAAAATCACTGGATTTGGAATAAAGCAAATAAAAGTTTATATGGTAACTGTCTGTGCAAGCAGAGACCAGACTGGACAAGACAAAATCTACAAACACATAGTTCAGACCACTTTGCCAACAAAGCTACCTCTCCTCCTTCACAAATCAATCTGTCACTGAGGCAAAGCCAACTTTTCCACAACTCTTCTGATTCAGATGTCCCTTGAAAACAATCTAGGTGTGTACACAGGTTCAAACTGCCTTCATCTCAGCTTTCAAAAATACTGTGCATATTATTATGGAACTTGCATGTGCTTCTGGGCTCACTCTAAATCAAAAGCTTACAGAATACCTTGAGCTAGAAGAGAAGTAAGAGTCTTCCACATCATCCACATACTTCTTCTTTGGCTTTGCAATCGTAGGTGTCTCCTGCTCTATCGTTTGCATATCTGAGGTGACTGAGTGAGAGATGTTACTGGGGACAGGAAGAAAACAAGCATGTAAAGAGATGACAAAACTCACATCCTAAAAGAAAGAAAAAGAAATCAAAGCCCAAATCTAGTTTCTGAAGCTTGCTGAGAAAGCCCAAGCTATACTAACATATAAGGAAAGAGGAATTAAATTAAAGGAAACTCTTGGAAAACTGTCATTCTCTCAAGCAGGGACAGGACTTCTGAACACAAAGTCTGTTCTGACAGCTGGAAAACACAATCTAGGTTGACCTCTGTCTGCCAGGTTAGAACTTAAATCTATCAGAAGCTTCCCCTTGACAAAGAGAAGATTTTTTGCTGCCATTGCTCAAGTTTCCATAACATGCTCTAGTCCATTCTTCATTTCCTGAGTAAAATGAGGGATAAGTGCATAAAACCAAAGTATTTCAAATACAGTTTCCAGAACTGCACATACCTCCTGTTGCTGCCCAATCCCATGCCAAGCCTCTCCAGTTCTGTTTTCTTCTTACCAGAGAGGTTTAAGGTTTCTTCTCTTGCTTTAATATCAAGATCTCTGTAGGCCAACCTTAGAGATGATACACTGGAAAAAAAACAAGAGTTACCAGAGAAATGTCCAATGCTACACTGATAGATAAGCCCAGAATATTTGTAGAAAATTAACAATTATTTATTGTAGCACTGTGTTTTCTAATGTCTTTCCTTCAGGCACATCTGGGCCCAGCTAAGTCTCCATTCCTTACCTCTGAACCATCCTAATATTTTCCAGTCACACCAGTGCAGCAGAGACTGAGGTTCTTCATCTTGATTACAGAATTGCAGAAATACTGCTTAAATGTAATTTGTCAGATCAAAAGGGAAAAATTTTTATTCAT
Source organism: Acridotheres tristis (assembly GCA_037013685.1). Taxonomy (NCBI): domain Eukaryota; kingdom Metazoa; phylum Chordata; class Aves; order Passeriformes; family Sturnidae; genus Acridotheres; species Acridotheres tristis. Next base: position 66,019,680 of record CM072885.1, read on the forward strand.
TTTAATGAGCAACTCAGCAATATTTTAATTCCTAAGTCTCAACTGGCATGGAGTACAAATGAACTATCAGAAGAAAAGCAAATGAGACTTAGCATGCTGCTGGTAGATGTGCTGCAAAGCAGAAAGGAATAACTGATAACATCTACCCAGTACTTCATGCACCCCTTCTCAGGAAATCTATTTTATGAACATCAAAATCTTATTTGCTGTTGATTAAAACAAATGGGAACACTGATCAAGTTTTTATAAGTAATTTCAGCTATCTATTGTTGTCAGTGCACAGCAGAAGATAGAGAAATTGTCTACAAATTTAAAATCACACTTACACGTCTCAGAACTCCTCCTCCTTCTAAATACTAAACTAAAATAGAATCACTTCCACTCCTGCCACATAACAAAGTCATATTGAATTAATTTAGTAAAGCTTATTACTCAAGCTTTTAAAATTAAAACCACCACACAAATTAGTTGGAAGCAAATGCAGTTTTAGCAAAGTTCAGCCTTCCTTTCATTTTGGTATCTGCTGCCACCTACAGTTAAAATTCCCAAATGATAATTTCAGGGAAATACAGTTCTCTTGCCTCCATGAGACTGGATCCATAAACTCAGTGTATGTGCATCCCTGGTGTTTACAAGCATTTTTTGAGGGTTTTGGCTACTGCAGAAAGGTTGCAGAACTTTTAATAAATGTTGGCTTGGATCTTTGGATTTATACATTTCTGACAGAAAACCCAAGACACTACTTGGGACTTCCTAACTAAATCATACAATCAAAGGCAATATTGATAAAGAATAATAATACAGGAACAACCCTTTTTCTGATCACTTAGTTGTTACTTCAGATTCTCTCCACTGGTAGTTTTTGGCAATCACCAAGAACCATGATGTGGTTAAAACACTTCAAATGATGCCCTTGTGACTGGCATTTTTAATGCAACCAAAATACTAATTTCTGTAAGGACAACATAAAAGTGAGCAAAAGGAATGGGGAGGCGATTATAGACCAAAGACTTCGGTATCATGAGCAAAAAGTGATCCTGTAACTATGTAATAATTCAGAAAATTTCTTAAGAGGTTATAAGAAGGATTCTCTAGCACCTGACAGGATGTTAAGCTCTGTAACAGTAAAAGTGTACACTAACCAATTATTTAGTAGTCTTAATTTTGATGATAACTAATGAACTATTAAAAACCAAAAGCACATATCAGTGTGGAAGGAATCAGGAACAGCACCCTCTGTGCTTTTAGGGCTGAGTATTCAGACAGAATTGTTCAAAGTGTTTTGGTGCAAATGAAGGCAGTTCCAGTACAAATCAGCTGAAAACTTCATCAGGCAATTTGAGACATACTTAAACTTCCTCTGCTCTAACCCAGTAAGCACAAGTTAAGCTGAATATTCCCTATGGTCTTAGAAAAACTGTTTTCAATAGTATTGAGTTCACTACACCAAACCAAAATAAACTAGGTAACTAGCATGAGATTAAAAATATTGAAGAGCCAAGAGTCTTCTAAATACTTAATTTTCTACAGTAACTCATCAACTGTATAAACATATATTTAACAGCAAAAAAAAAAAAGGCACTGGGGGAATTACTGCTTGGCTCATTTTAACCATATCTGTTTGGGCATTTCTTCAAAGAATTGAAGTTTTATTGGCATATGCTAATCTATGGTAGTATTTAAAATGCTGTCAATTAGCTCATTAAATTAGGCTTCATGGTTTACCAGTGTATAGTTAACTCATACTTACAGTGGTTCTTCTTTCTCAGTTTTCTTACTACTGTGAAGATCCTCTTGTTCCTTCATTTTATCTACAGCTTGTGCTTGTTTTTCAATCTCATTAAAGCTTTGGCTGCTCACTTTTTGGGCTCCCAAACCACCTTTTTTGGCACCAAGCTGGAATTATCGAAAAACAAAAAGCCAAGAGCCCCAATATTATAACTGAGACAACCAGCTCAGATGACTCAATAGCCAGATGTGAAAGCAACAGCAAACACTACACCCTGTCTGGGAGCTGTCCCTGCAGACAGCAAGGACAAAGTCCTTGCAGACTGCAAGGAGCAGAGAAAATACTTCTTCCCATATTTTGGACTTGAAAATTCTGCTCCTGCTAATTGTTCTTACCAATTTAGTTAGCTTTGCAGTGAAGTCCCACAGAAAAATGGAAGTACTCAGGTTTTAATTGTTCAGAGATTGGCAGGCTCAAATAAATACAATACATAGAACAACTTTGGTTTCTTTTGTTGTATAGGAATAATATAATAAATTTTCTTGCAATGGAACCATTATCAGATTTATAAAACACTCAAGACTGCAAATATGGATACAATGGTGCTGACTCAGATGGTAGCACAGCCCTCAAACTGCTGCTCTGAGTCTCCTCTGTGTTTCATTCCTCACCTGCAACACTACAGCAACAAATAAAATTCACAATGCATTTATCTTCACTTTTTATTGCTTTAAAACCTTCATGTAAAAGCTCCAGGCCATGCACACATAGATCACAAACTGTACCTGTCAACCCAGTTCTGTTCTCACTGGAAGGGAACAGATCTGCACAAACCATCCAGAATAAAAAATTCCTCTTGAGTATTAGGGTCTTCTAGTGGGAGCACAGAATCATGGGATTTAATCTAAATTATCTGCTCCAATAAACCTTCAAAATCTTCTGTCCTACAGTGGATCAGACTTAAAAAGAGTGACTCCCTGCAACAAGCTGTCACCCTGATAAGAGTTTCTTGACTTGCCAGAGCCACACATCCAAAACTTGAGCTGCCTTCCTCAGTCTTCCCCTGCCTTGAACCATCCTTCTGAGACACTCAGTTCTCTTCATGCCTTTCTACAGAGATCAGATGCTCAGAAAGTGCTAAGATGCCATGCAGAAGCAAGTCTGTAAACTATCCTGAAATAAATGACCCATAATACAGTTAAAAATACTCATTGCTTACATACACTTACCCCCTTCTTAGCTTGATTTGGCTTCTTTTTTATGAAGGTGGTGTTCTCTGCAAGGATTAAATGTACATTAGTTAACATACAATTTTTATTAATTCCAGAACTGCAGAAGAAAATTTCCGTAACATCAACTGCAAAATAGTTATTGCCATTTATTTATTTTCATGTCTTTCTACACTGAGGGGCTGAGATACTAAACTGAGCTACAGAACAGAGCTGTGAATATCTCCAAGAAAATGTGAGGAGCTACCTTTGATTGGCATCTCTTGAAAATATACAACAGGAGTAAAATTGCAGCTCAGTTGTCTGTTGCAGGTTCCTGCTAGTTAACAGAAAGGAAAGCAGGACTTGCTCTTCTGAATCAGCCTTGAGGTCCACCCACCCTCATACCACTTCCATGATGAGTTTTTTCCTGTCTAGGAAGGCACTGGCTGTGTTCAAACTCACCAGTGACACACAAAAAACATACCTGCATCACTAGAACGTCACAAGCATTATGAACAGCTCCTACTGGATTTCTGTGCATACAGAACTACTGTGAGCTGAAATTTGTGTGGAAAAGGGCAAACACAGAACAGAGATTCTTTCTTAAGACAGAACTTGTGATGTTCAAAACAAGAAAAGTTTAGGAGAATGTGTTAAAGATACAAATGAGAAAAGCAGGAAGTGCATCCAGTGAAGTTTTTTGTAGTCTCCAGCTCTAAAATAACCAAACCCAAATAAAAACAGTGATGAAGACAATACCTGCCTGAAGTATTGAAATAGGCCCAGACAGCACTTCTTTATTACTACTACTACTACTACTACTACTACTTCTTGACTACTTCTGAGCTGCTGAGAATCAACACTTCATTCTCAGAAACCTGGTCGTGCAGGACAAGCCTCCCAGTGACAAACCACTGAGGTATTTTACTCTATTCTATTTCCATCAGCTCTTTTTCCTTACTCACAGTATGATAAACTGCTCAGTGTTAAGTATGAGGGTCTGGTCATTGAAGGTATTGCATTATCAACACAGGATTTTTCCAGTCCAAGTTCTTATGTTTAGATTTCTGAAAAGGGAGCAAAATCTATTTCCACAGCCCTTCCCAGGCACATATTCTCTGTCCAAAGGGATATCTGGGTTCCCTACACTTGCTGCTCTCTTCTGCTGCTTGCACTCATTACCTAATGGAGGCTGTGGGGATGTGCTAAGGCCATCAACACTTGGTCCATGTTCTGGTCCTAAAAGATAAGGAATATCAAGGGTTAGAATATCAGAAGGCTCTTTAGAATGAATCAAGTACCAAAACACATCTCACTGTACTCAAGTAGTGCCTGGCAGAGACACCATAATATGGTATTTCCATCACAGCTTTTCCCAGTCACTAAAAGAGCAGCAGAAACCCCAAATTCTTGTGTTATTAATCATGGTTAGGTTATTTAACTACTAAAGCATTATTATTAACTATTAAAGGGTAAAAAGAGACTAAACTAAGAAAATATCAGAAAAATGCAACTTATTGTTAACAGAGAATCAGTCTTACCTTCAGAGGATTCTGAAATGTTTTCTGAACTTTTCTGCTGGAGAGAAACTGGTTCTGGTAACATCCACTCTGTATCCTTTGCCTTGAAAAAAAACAAAATCAAAAGTGAACAGAAAATAGAATATAGCAAATAAATATGAGCACTTAGCTAAAGACTGCCTAAGCATCACTGATTTATTAATATCGAATTCTTACAACTTTTAGGATTAAAACCTGTACTCAGAAGGGCAGCTATTAAAATTACAAGAAATGCCTACCTTTACTAAAAACAAGATGCTTTCAATCCACTCCTGAGCACTTTTATTTCTCCTCTCAAGAATTTTGTTTACTGTATGTTTACCATCATATTATGCATTTAAAGTGTGCTTTAGATTTATTTATTGTATGCTGGATGATTAACTTACTATGGTGGTTTGTAAAGGTTTTTTTTTTTTTAATTTTTACGTCTTAAGACCTGGGCAGGTTTTTTTGGACTTGAAAAGGATTCATTAGTGTTGGATTTTTAATACTGACACATTGTTACACTAATGAGAAAGTTTATGTGTCTTTATGAAACACACACATAAAAATAAAAAAATCTCGGGAAAACTAACAGTAAACTAATTTGTTTTTCTGTACATTGTCAATGTAAATAAAAAGGAAATGTGTGAAGAGAGAAGAAGTATTCTAAAAGTTTTAATCGAAGTTTTATTCTTTTTTTTCTTATAATTTCTAATAATAAAGCTTTTCTTCATATCGTTTAAAGTTAAGCCTGTTTTGCCTTCCTCCTAATCCTATCTCACAACAAAAAAATTTCAAATTAACAAACCAAAATTGATGTTTCTACCCAATTAAACCAAAACCACAACACTCAGATATAATCACCTCACCTTCTTCCCCACTAGAAGTTCTTGCACTTCTCATTTTCTACACATTTCATTTTTGATTGTGAGCAGTCCTGCCAACATCCCAGGTGTGTCCTCCCACTCCCTTCAAACACATCCCCCTCAACAGGTAGGTCTGTGACCAGGTCACAACAAATGTTTTAAATGTTTAAATGTTACACTTTGCTGATTGAAAACCCAAGGTACAACACAGTACATTTATATCAGAGCACTTCCAAGCAAGAAATCCTGGCTCCAAGTGGAATTGTTATGTCTACAGAAAAATAGATTTTCATTCCACATTTAGCTACTATTTGGGTCATTTAGAATGATCATCTTAAAAAGTGGTTCACAGCCAGGAAGAATTCTGAGACTCATGAGGAAATGCAGACACATATCAACTCCCTGACCTACCTTTTCTCTATAAAGTTTTCTTTCAGGGTTTAATCTTCACCATAGAGCTCAAAGTCAACCAAAATGTTTAGAAAGCAAACAAGAATTAGACAGGTAATTTGTACCTTGGTAGAAACATGGGATGCAAAAAAATCTTCCTCCTCTTTGTTTTGAGGTGATGCTGGTGGCATTGCACATCCATCTGTCCACAGCTGAAATGAAGGGACAGAATTTTACACGTTAATTGCATGAATGTATTTTTTTCCAGTGCATTAATCTTAAAAACTACTCTGTTTTGCTTTCAGATTAAAAATGTATTGATTTTTTTTCTTGTCCATACTTTTTCATTACAGATTTATCCAATGTCCAATAAATGATATTCCTTTTTTTATTAAATTCATACATATTTCATGTGTTCCTGGAGGATCAGCCAAGAGCTTTGAGCAAAGCCAGATCTCTGGGCTGGGGTCCCCAGAGTGCCACAGGACTGCAGGACAGAATTCCAACCTGTGACCTGCACTTCAAGATTACTCACAGGCAAACCTTTTCTCATGGCTCTTCCTACTCTATGCAGGAATAATGACCTCAGTCAGAAAGGACAGTGAAGGTACAACCAGCTCACCTCACCATTCAACAATCAGCTCCATTAGCAAGTCAGAAAAGGAATTTTTTTAATATATGACAGGTGAGGGCATGGTTGGTACTAAATGCAATTATCTGAATAATTCAGTAATTTAAATAGCACACAATCACTTAAGTTTGCAGTGCACAGCTAAAAATATTTACTAAATATTCAGTGAATTTTTCAGTTATTTAATATCAAACAATTGGATGGAATCTGTAATTGAAGCACGATAATCACAGTTCCTCCAAGAGTCATTTGGGGAACTTGCCATAAACTTAAGATACACACAGTATATTGTACTTACCTGAACACATTTTGCATCCTAAGCTGTTTACTAAGTCAAAAAAAATATTCTCTGAACTTAGTGATGTGAACTATACTGTCCATAGTATGAATGAATAAGAATGATCCATTAAATTTCATGGTGTTTGATGCACAGAGAAGAGAAAAAAATCAAGCCTTCTTGCATTTAATCTCCACTCATCTGATCAACTTCAAATGAACCAGTCACAAACTTCAACAATCTGAATTAAACAATCAAAACATGTTTTCTGTGCATGAAGAAGAGAACTGATGTCAAACTTACTTAACACTTCAGAAATCAATTCTGGATACTTTGCTTAACTCCTGTCAGCAACCTAACAATGTTTTGACAACTTGCATGAACTGCCTCAGCATTTCTGCTGGAGAACAGCAAGTTCTATACAACTAATTTCCCAAATATTAGTTTTGTAGGGAAAAAACCAAAAAAATACATTATTTACCTGTTTAAAACAAACCCCACTTAAATCACACACAGTCTGCAATTAATTCCACTACAATTTTTCATGCTGTACTCTTCTAAATATTCCATTTCAGATAAGCAAAAACAAAACCACTACATGGTTTACGGAGAAATGGCCATGTCACCTGAAGCCTGATAATCTTTTGTATTACTAATTAGAAATTTCAAGTGACTTTAGAAGGAAAGAAGGTGAAGTTTTTCAGGAATCTCCAGGCCTCAGGACACACACTACTCACATCAGTCCCATGCTTCCTTGTGGCCTGTGTTGCAAGAGATTTGATTTTCTCCTTGTAGAGCTGAGCAGCACGGCTGTTGTACTTGGCATTAGTGTCATTGGTTGTGCATCCATGTTGGTGGAAAAATGCAGACTGGGAAGCAGAACACAGAAAATGCTGTGAGGAACAGGCTTAAAAGCTCATGACATTTGACACAAAAATACATTGCAATGCAGCAAACTACTCTGCTCCTCTGCCTACATCTAATATTTTAAATTATGGAGTCTAAATAATCTGCAAAGTACAAAGTGAACTCCACTCTTATGACTATTTTACATATAAATGAAACAAAAAAAACCCAATACAACAGTGTGATGTTTTAAGAGCATATACAAATGCAAGCTTCCATTATAAACAAATAATCCTTGTTCTGAAATTCAGTGATTAAGCAGAAGGAAGAGGTAAAATTAATTGCCAGTAGCTGTGCTCCACAGGACATTCCTAATATTCTAAAATACATTGCTTAGATTCATCTCTGTTAGGCTGGGGAGGTCAATGTATGTTCAATAGTATCAAAAAGAGTGTACAAAAATGGTCCTCCTCTAAAAGAAAGGGGTGTTTATGCACACATCTATGTGCCCAGATATCTTTATAGTCTTGTGTGTTTATATAAAATGAATAAATGAAGACTGTACCTTTCTGCATGTAAATATATACACCTATTAACTTGGTAGCCAGAGGGGCTTCTTAGAAACCCTAATTCCATTTACCACAGAGATATGATCTGAAAGCACAAGGATCTAAGGACACTTTGGATTTTCTAGCTATCTAAAACACAGCAGGAAGCTCAGGACTGCTGTTATCCAAGATTCAGCATCATCAGGTAATTACAGAACACTAATGATTGATGTTAATCTAGCAATGCTTCTAGCCAATAGTTAATAAAATTGGAATTTGGTATTTAACTGGAACCAAAAGGGAATGGCTTTTTGGTGCCATTAAAAGAAAAGTCTTAATTTTACTTCAAATGTCCAGACAATTTACCAATCTGTTTTTTCAAGTTTCGAGTATTCATCTTCTCAAGTAATCCAAACCAGACCATTGAGAATTTAGGGTATTTGGGGAGTTGCTGAGGGTGCATTGCACCTCTTGGTACAATGTATGACAGGAAACAGTGACATCCAAGCAGGAAGGCAAAACCCCACAAAATTAAACAATTAAGGTTTATTGTTATTCACCTGCTAATAGGCTTTCTAAGATTAACTGCAGACTTTTTCAGACTTTGCTATCTCTTGTTTCCAACTGCCTCAAACCCTTTACATAGCAAAACTGATATAATTTAATCAAAGCTTTTAAATATTTGGCTAAAAAAGAAACTATTCTTAACAGGAAATCTCTTTTCTCATTAGTTAAAACTGTGATTTTTATGTACTAAGTGGCAAAACAGAAACTTGATGAGGACATTCATATAACAGCAGTACTAACATGGAAAGGAATAACTTAGCAAGGACAGGCAGAAGAAAAAGAGGGAGAAGACACCATGTAACTGCTCAGATCTGTAAGCCTGAGATAGTGACTTGCTGCGTGCCCAATTAAAAAAAAGTATTTATTTGGAAAATACAGAAGTGGAAGATAAGTAACAATGACCCTGAACTCAGCATCTTTTATATGTAAACAGGAAAAAAAATTAGAAAAACCCTAAAGACTTCAGGAAAGATGGTTAAAACTGTCAAGGAAAAGACTATGGAAAGCAAGCTTGGGTGAAGCTTCTTAAAGTACAAATGAAAAAATCTAAGGGATAAGCATTCAAGGAATTAAAAGAAAAGCAGAAATTGCTTTTAGAAGTTGCATGTTCCCACTTCACTCAGGTGAAGTCAGATCCTGACTCCAGGGTGTCAGCTGGCAGTTCCATGGGGCTTGGCATGGCTTTTTCCTGAGCCAGGGAAGGAATGATGGTCACAGGAAGAAGCCATAAGCTTGCTTTACAAGTCATCTTTGAGCAGCTGTCTAAATTAGACATGAACTGACAAAGAATTTAATCTGGCCTTTTCAGTGATTTTCATCACTGACTTCTAAGAAAAAAAACCCACGTTTTCAGACTATACCAAAAATTGAGAAGTTGCAAGAATGGAGGATAAAATCAGCATCCAGAGGAATTCTTAAAAAATGGGGAGGGGCGAGCTGTAAGTAAGAAAAAGGACTGAAAAAATTAAAATAGGCCCAGGAAGAGAGGCAGTAAAGACAGACAACAATTTCCAAGCCTACCAAGCTTCAATGTGCAAAGCAAACACTCGGGAGTACTTACAGCATTTGCATTTCCTCCAACCTGCATGCATCTCAGCTGGAACCAGGACCAATTGGAATCCAGTTCTGTAGACCTAAACACAAAAAACGTTTTTAGTGTTACCACTAAAGCTATTTAAAATCACTCTGCTTCTGTTTTTTTTTTTTTTCCAAATGTTTCCCTGCCCCCCCTTTTTTTTTGTAATCTGTAGTTATTTATCAGACCCCAAAAGGCCCTGAGTCAGCAGCTGGGATATTCACATGGAACAGGACAAGCTCAGGGTGCAGATTTATTGCACCACTGACTGCCTGAGCTCTACCCAAGTACCAGAACCACAGAATAGTTTGGCTTGGAAGGGAAGAACTCAGGTGCCACCACAATGAGCTGCTTCAGGAAGCAAAGCTGGCAAAATGAACACAATTCCCAAGAAACTGTCAGATACAGCAAAGCCAACACAAACACTGAGAAGGTTTGAATCAGAAGCTGAGGGAAGAATGGGTTTTCCTCTGTGAGCAGGAATGTGAACAAACAAAACTATGGAAAGATGGATTTTACTGTCAGAACACACCAATACTTACCGAATGAAACTCAAGTGAACGCCAAGGGACCGGTGTGTCCCTGAGCAATCGATACAGAGAAACACTCCATAGGTGATGCTTGCCCAGCTGGGGTTCTTCGCTCCACAGTCAAAACACACCTTAAAGCAAACAAACATCAGTAACAGAACTTGAGCACAAGCAGCCCTTAATTACAGGGCAATGTAACAACCCTGCAGTGATCCAACTTCGTTAACTCATTCTCAGGATGTTTGTTGACATGACAACTCCATGTATCCTAATTTTAGACATTCAAAGAGGAGTTACACAATCTGCCCACAGAACTACAGCCTCCCTATTCCCAAAAATACCCACGGTGCACAAGTTGAGAAATCAGGTCAGAGAACCCACATCAGCCTAGTTCAAACACAGCGCTTCCAGCACTGCTGGAATAGGAAAGTGATTAAGAAATATTTCCCCAAGGGCAGGCTCTCCTCATGTTGCACCTGTGAGTCCCCAGAAAGCCATCAGCAGGACTCATGCCATCATTATCTACTTTCCCATATTGAAACCTTGACCTTCAGGGCAATCCAGCTGTGTGAAGAAGGCCTCTGAGCACTGCTTATCCGGGCAGCCTCTGCAGATATTTGCATGATTCATCACACACACCAATTGCCACATCAGCCTTTCCACCGTCTGTGCCCCGCTGGTTAAAAAGCAACCAGGTCCACAATTACTGCATGGACAAATCCAGGAATTTCCTACCCTCTGCCACCACGTTGGACCTCTAACATCCAGCCAAAACAGCAAGAGTTGTGTCTGTGTGTGTCTCACACACTCTGCAGGTCAGCAGGTCACGACTTTAAAGTCCTCTTTCAGCTATTCTGAATTTTGTGCTTCTTTGAGCAAAGAAAGCAACAACCAGAAAAAAACTACCTGATACAAATCAATTATCAGATGAAAAGAAGACAACAATTTTAAACAGAAACAGCTATTCTGAGTTAATGCCACGTGTACACATCTATTCCTGTATGACAGGATTTTATCTGGTCAATGTTTTTTCAGAGGTATCTGCAAAGGCTGCAGAGTATTTTTACAGTAAAAGCACCTAATGCCACCTAAAAGAAATAACTCCACAGAAAGTTTTACACACAAATTGACAACATTCCAATTTGCAACTTTATCCTTTAACATCCTCCTATAAACTTAATGCATCCTCAGATAGCAATGGAAGTTCTAGCTATATGCAGATATAAAAAATAAAGTTTATTCCAAGCCAAGTGGGGACATATGGAACAACATAAACGAGCCACAGAGCTTCCAGCACCTCCTTACCAAGCTGAACAACAAAATAAAAATAAAATGAAGATGTCCTCTTGCCAGAAACTCCCTCTGTAAACCTGGATAGAGAACCTTTGTCTCTATTTTTTTTGTACATACACAAACAAGCTCTGAGTCTGGGCTCAAGTCATGTCACCCATCATGCATCCAAATTAATTTCAAGTACATGCCCAGGAGCAGTTTGAGGCTAAACTCCTCAGTTTAATGTGGGTCTATTTAGCTTGGGTAGTTCAAATTTATCAGGCACAAGCACAAGTCCACCAGCAGATCCAGCATTAACTCTTCCAACAACTGAACACTTCAAGGGTGAGCTTCAGTTAAGGAATGAGTGGTAACACACACAGAAATCATGGAGATCACAGCTCCTGCATGAGCAAGTCTTCTCAACAGGGACCTAATGCTTATTAATGTTATTTACATATCCTACTCCTGTGTGTGGAAATGGGGCATTCACTGGCACACAGCAGGAATGAAAGCAGCACAGAATGGGTGACAACAGGAGAGGTTAGAGTGAGCTCCTGAAACAAGCTCAGGTGGTAGAATGGCACAGAAGGGGTGAGGGAAAAAGAAGAATGACTAAGACTCCATGTATGCCATATTCTAAGCAAACACACAGCTTAAGTTATCAGAACTTGTTCTTTTTTTCCAAATTCTTTTGAAGCAGGTCCTTAAAAACATGAGACTCATCTTCATTTTAAATTGACTATTTCAGGCTCTTTCTTACAAGGCCAAAGGAGGAGGGGGACAACAAAAAAGGAGAAGATTCTACTTGCAACCAAAGCCAACAGAGCAACCCTGGTCTCACTTCTGATACAGGACAGCAAAGCTGACTTACAGCTGGAAGTCTTGTGGAAACTCCCTGGAGTACAAATGGGAAACGAGAATCTGGAGTGGGTGGTTAAAAAAAAAGGTTTTAAAAGTTCAGTCATAAATATACCTGAAGATTCTCCTCCTTTCCCTTTCCTTTTCTCCAATTATGAGCACTCTGTAATTTCAACATTTTAAAGTCAATTGCATCACCTTGGAGTTGGCTGCCACAGCTCAGTAGCTTCACTCACACAGGAGTTCCTACCAGACACCTGTGGAGATTATTCACAGGCACAAAAATGTACCTTTCAGGACTGAGATGCAAGCAGGAACATCCAATTTTCTTCTGAAAACAAAGGAAGAACTGCTATTTCCATCAATGCTATGCAACAGAAATAGATGCATGTTTCATTAACATTTAGACTAATTTTGCTTAGTTTTCTCAATTTTTAAAGTGCTTCCCACCACATAAATTTTAAGAAGAATCAGAGGGAAGCAGTTAAAATCAATTTCAGAGCCACCCTATATAATTGTTTCCATTTTAAAAACAGACAAATTGTATTTTGTGTACAGATCTAGGTGTAACTAAAATATTAAAGTATTTATTAAAAATATATTTGAAGGATATGCTTAAATAATATAGTGATTTCAAAGTATACTTGCACGTTTTTTGTTTCTTTTGTGTTAAAACATTTCACAGTGTAGATTCAGGAAGAGTCACTTTGGAAAAAAACCAGCCAAAGACTTAACTGAGATGTTTGTACAAGAGCAAACACAAAGATTTGGGTATAATCCACAGCAAGCAGTCAATAAATCACAAGACATGCACCTTGCGCAAAACACCTACATTAATAAATAAATCAATTAAATATTGACATTGGCTATGGAAATGCAGCAATAAATAGCTGACAGAAATGCTATTTTTGGCACAAGCAGAAGAGGGGAGTGGGTTCAGCAAGAGCACTAACCCTGAGGTCAGGCTTACACAGAGACTTGCAGCTCCTGCTCTCTGAACCTCCCCTGGAACGGGGCTGTGGCCCAGGGCACATCCACACCTTGCCATTCCCAGGCTGTGGATCCAGCTGCCTGAACACCAACCCAGCCGGAACTCAGGACGCAGGGATCACTCAACCGAGGTGATCTAAACCCAAGCAGCAACTCTTAGTCACCAGCCACTGTCCCCAGATAAGCTTTCCTTCTTCTCCTGCATCAGCACTAATAATCCCAGCTGCTGATCCCTGGGAAGCAGCACTGGACTCAGAGCAAAGGTAGGGCCAACTCACAGCACAGCACCTGGCCAGGAATGCCAGCATAAGGGAGGGAACTGCAGTTCCTTTTGTCACGGGAAGGCAAAAGGACTGCCTCTTCCACATTCTGGAAGTGTCATCTCAAAATGACTTAAGGGACACAAGATAATAGAGTCCATCCTGGGGCAAAACTCAACACAAACGCAAACTACACCCAAACACGCTGTAATAACAAAACTCAACTACTGATAAGCCACCAGCACAACACACACACTGGGAGTCCAAGCAGAGCCAAGAATACCATCATCAACCAAAGAAAAGAACCAGGTGGAAAAGAATGAAAAAACAACACTTTCAGGGGAACAGATCTATGACAGAATAAAAGACTTTCAGCACAGCCTGAGTGTGCAAGTCATGAAAAAAGCTGAGCTGTAAAGCTCAAACACTCAAGTTGACAATATCAAGTAGCTTAAGGACTATGAACATCTTTATGGGTACAAAATACATCCTATTTAATACTTGTAACATGTTTGCTAAGTCATCAGGCAGCTGATCATCAGTCTGCTGTTATAAGGCAGCTCTACATTATGGAACACCCAAAGACATCAAGAACTCAAAACCTGATCACAAAGGGAACGGGCAGGCATCAAATTACAGATGATAATTTCAAGACAATTATTAAAACATCACTTTCAAGACATTCTAACCCACAAATTAAACTATTTAAATGAGATTTTTTTCCTAAGCTCACATACACTAAGAACTACTGCAGAGCACCCAGAACAGTGTAAATGCACATGCCTGACTAGAACAGGCAGCTCTTCCCAAACTCTACCTATAAACTGCACAGTTAAAGCAAATCGCTAAGCTTTTAATACAGAACCCTTTTCCGTATTTGCACTTTCCCATGTCTTTCTTCCCCAACAACAACAACAAAAAAGACTTACAAATAATAGAGGCAGAGAGACTGCTTAAGTAGAACACAACAGAAAGGAAACAAACACGAGAGGACAAACTGATGGAAGAAACAACTTCTACTCCAAGAGAACAGTCAGACAGACGGACATGGGAGACTTGTGAGATCTAAGCTGTTGTTTTCCACTCCCCCTCTCTGCCTTCTTAGGTCAACCAGACCGGGCATCACCGCATTGTTATCGAGTTCTCTGTGCCTCAGCCACTTCTTTGCCCCTGGCCCAGGGTGAGTGGCAGCACACATTGTGCTTGTATCGCTATGTCAACACTGAATTTCTATGTGGCATGTGACATGGGGAGACAGATACACCTGAGATATACACCTGAGAGATACACAGGTACCACATCCATCTGATTAAATCTACAGGAACAAGGAGTCCAGCACAGGGGAACTCCTCGAGGCACTCCATGCTTGCCAGGCAGGGCAGTACTTTCTAATTCTCCTGTGCTCCCAATACAGAAAAAGCATCACAATAGCCCTAAACTACTCAATTTTCTGACAGAGTGCCAATGAATTTCAGGAAATTATAATAGATCTTCTCTCACCCTGGTTGCTGAGACTAGGACCCTTCCTTGATAAACTTTTTACCCCACTGCAAAGGCAAGTTTTAAGAATACTTTTGTTAGAAACTGAGCGTTCACCTCTGAGCTCTGCTTTGAGAAACCAGCTCTGTACAGTCTTAATGAATTGTGTTCAAATAGTGGAAGTCAATTTGGGACCACAGACAGACATCCGGATTCCTATTCCCAGAAAACAAACCCAACGTGTTTCTTTGTAAGGCTAATCCGAAGTTTCCTGGTGGGTGTGTATTTCACATACGTTCTCAGCGTAGAGCGTAAAGCCAACACAGAGCAGATGAAGGCACTTGTGCCGACACCTGGCCAGCCCACACCGCAGAAACACCTTCACACGGCGGAAAAACCCACCTGAGCACGGGACAAGCCCGACAGGATTAAAAACCGACAAACTTTTACCATTGTGCCACTTCGTTGGATAATAAAAACAGGAGAAAAAAAAATAAACAAACACACACTCAACCCTACGTTGCAGCTGGCTGGGAACTTGTTTATGTGCCAGCGGAGCGGACCTGAGTTACAACACCTTCCTCCCCAAGGGCTCATCCCTTGGGATGCGGCATGCCGGCCCGAGGGTCGGGGGCAGGCAGGGAAGAGGCACCCCGGGGACCCGCCGGGCCTGTCTGTACCGTGCCGTGCCGTGCCGGGCTGCGGGCCCCGCGCCTCCCCCGCCCCGCCGGCTGTGCGACGTGTCACCGCGGCGGAGCGCTGCCCGCCGGCCCGGCCCGGCCCCTCAGCTTACCTTGTTGGTGGGCACGGAGCGGAGCCGCTTGAAGATGGCGGCGATGTCCTGCTTGCTGGGCTCGCACATGGCGCCGGGAGAACCGGCAGGGCCGCCGGGGAAGCCGCGAAGGAGAAGGGCCGGGGCTGCCGGGGCTGCCCGCGCCGCCGCTGCCGGGACGCTCCGCCCGCCGCGGCCCGGCCCGGCCCCGCGCTGGCGCTGAGGGGCGGCGCGGCCCCGCCCGGTTACCGCGGAGACGGGAGCGGAGCGAGGCGGCCCCGGGCTGCTGCCGGTGGTGGGAAACCGGCACCCACCGCCTGCGCCCTGCGCGGAGTCAGAGCCGCGTTCGGCTTGGAGAAGACCTGGGAGAGGAGCGAGCCCAACCTTTGATCGCTCGCCACCGTGTCAGCCGCACCGCGGCTCCGAGCGCCACGTGCATCTTGCCAGCAGCTCCGGGATGGGGACTCCATGAGCAACCCGTTCCGATAGCTCATCACCCTTTCCCTGAAAAAAATCCGTATTATGTCCAAACGAAACCTTCCCTGGCACAGCTTGGACTGTGTCCTCGCGTCCTGTCCCTTGTTCCCTGGGAGCAGAGCCTGGCCCCACCTGGCTGCTCCCTCCTGTCAGGGGGCTGTGCAGAGCAATAAGGTGCCCCTGAGCCTCTTTTCCTCCCTCAGCCCCACCTCATCAGCCTTGTGCTCCTGCCCCTTGCCCAGCTCCAGCCCCTCAATGTCCCTCTGCAGTGACAGGCCCAGAACTGGACACAGCATTTGGGCTGAGGGGGATGGACAGTCACTGCCCTGGTCCTGCTGGCCACACCATTGCTGACCCAGCCCAGGTGCCATTGGCCTTCCTGCCCACCTGAGCACACGCTGTGGACCAGCAGCCCCAGGCCCTTTCCTGCTGGGCTCTCCCCCAGCCTCGAGCTGTTGTGACCCAAGGGCAGGACTGAGCACTGAGCACTGTTGGGCCTCATTCCTTGGGTCTCAGCCCATTTATCCAGCCTGTTCAGATCCCACAGCACAGGATGTGGGAATGAGAATCAGCCCCTCTCAAACCTCAAGAAATTTTTTGACTAAACTAGGTGGCCTGACGTGAAACTTTTATTATTTTTAAGATGATGAAAAGGCCAGAATCAATAAAAATCTTTTTTCCTGTCTCTCCTTATACTTCATAAAGGAATAGGCTACAAAACCAATATCCAGGAAATTATCATAAAATCAATTAATTTTTCCTCTTTCTCTCTACAGATCATCACACACTGCAGAAATCTGAGAGGTGTATGACCCAGGGTACTTCTGGGGCTGTTGGCTGAAGACATTTGCAAGCAGAAGAGTAAGAGAAATGGACCTCCCTGGAAATAGCAGTCAGGTACCCTTCCTCTGAGACAGAGTTGTATTCCTCTATTAAAAAATATAAGAGTATTAAAAGTAATACTGGCATATTTTGTTCTGACACTTCACTGATTGCCTTGTGTTACCCTCACCTTGCACTGTCTTCTACTGCCCATCTCGTATTTCTAATATTACCAAATGTCCAGTCTCGTGATTTTGCCCATGTTTTAGGTCTAATTTCAGGCTTTTTGTGTTTTATATGCCACATTTTTATCTTGAAGAGGGGAGGGCAAGGATAAGTCTGAAAATAAAAGAGGGTAAGAGCAAGATCTATGAAACAGGTGTGCCCTAAACAGGCTACCCCACAAAAACTGACACTCATATAAATACTAAATGTTATTTTTCCTCCAGTCTGACAAACAGAAAACTTGAGGAAAACAGACCAACCAACTAACACAAAAGTGCTTTACTGAATCCCTTTATTGACTTCTGTGCATATATATATTATAAAGATGGGGTACATTCTCAACAGCAGCGTCTGAAGTACAGGTAACTTTTGATACAAGAAATATTCTAAAAATATTTGCTATACAGACTCCTCCTACTCTGGGTCTGCAAATCCTCTGCAGCCTGCCACAAAGAGGTGATAATGGATAAGATCAAAAAATAATATAAAAACAGACAATAAAGTCATAATTACAAACAAACGCATTTGAATTTCAGGTGCCTCAGTTCCAGTGGAGGACTCAGTTTTAACTGAAGCTATGGCATGTGGGGGGAAAAAAACCAACCCCAAACAAATACAAAAATCAATTACTACCCCAAGACAGAAACAGTATATCATGAGATGCTCTTCTGGACAAGTGGAGCAGAATTATTCAATTCAAGCCAATGAGGAGATGAAACCAAGACTTCTCTGCTAACATTTCATTTCTTGAACCTTCAATATCTATTTCATACAAACCTAAGTAAAGGCTGTGAGAACAACAAAAATCAAGTTTGTAAAGCCCAGGCCTTATAAAAAAGCTCAGTGCAACCTTTCACATTCCCTGTTTTGTCCATGAGTTATTGTACTTGCATATAATCCAAAAGTTTATCTGCATTCCACATCAGTGCAGAATCAAGTCAGATGTGAATTAAAAGTATGTCTCCACCTGGTCATTTTTGTTGTCTAAACTAGGCCCAAATCCACCTTTTGATGCAGGAGCTTGAGCCCATGTCTTGATACATGCACTGATGTAGTTGGATGGTTGCTGGTATTACAGGATTAAGAAAATTAAAAAAAAAATTAATATGCCTTGTCCACATGTGGAGAGGTTAGAGGTTTAACAGAGATCTGGGATGACTGATGGCATGTCTTCATTTTGTCTCTTCAGCCGAAATGATGTAACATGAAACAAGCACTACGTCCCGTTTTGTTGAAGAAGCAGAACCTTCCTGTGCTGACTAATCTGGAAATAAAAGAGACAAAAGCTGCTAGAATTAGAGTAGCTAACTCTAACTAAAGCTCAACCTGTTGTGAGTGTTATCGTGGCTGCCTAAAAATACCAGCCTTTGGTTTGGGAGCTTCCTTGTTCCTCCTGTGCTGAATGCCAAGGTGTTGTATGGAAATCCAGGGAAGGGCTTACCCTGTGTGGCAGCAGGGTCAGAGGCTGTAACATTTCACTGCCAGCAGGATGACCATGAGCAGCAGAATCACAGCACAGAAGGTCAGGGCAAAGACAACGTAGCACCAGGGGGAGTTCTCCAAGCAGGTCACTGCCAAAGGGACAAGGGACAGGGATGTCACCACGGGCAGAAGCAAGGCAACTTTTGTTCTGAGATATGGGAACATGAAAAATCATCGTGCCTCCTGCTATAGATACAGCACCTGTGTATCTGTATGGGTTTATATGTATACAAACCTGTGTGTAACTGCTAAAATCACACTTTCAGGCTCAGAAGTAACCTTTTCCTGGACAGTCCTAAATTTTATCATCACAGCTGTTGAGAAGAAACCTAAAGATATGGAATACCTGGAATATGCCCTGCCTTTTCCTTGGAAAATGGTTTGCAGTGGTTGTGCTATCCTGTGTTAATTATCTGAGGTTACACAACTGAAGACCCACAAGGAAAGCTTGAAGGTCCCATTCAGGCTTTAAAGAAAGATTTTATAGGTAATTTGAAATTCTGGAGACTCTTCCCAGATTACCATAATTTTTAAGCACAACAAAGACACACTTGTTTAATTGGTCTTTAAATCCCAGCCTCCATCAATTTCTCCTCCTGGTTAGGATCACTGTGTTCATTTGATCCCCATTCCTTAATACTTTCCATTTAAACTGCTGCCCAGTCTAAACAAGAGTCAGAACAAACATTTGGCTTCTGTGGTTTTAAAGAGGTTCCAGTTAAGAATGTGAAGGGACAGAGCTCTCCTAGTAGCATTTATATGGATTTTGATATTCCTTGAACAACATTCTAAAAACCTGGATGCTGAGGCCAGAATCAGAGAAAGGAAGGGAGGAATTGAGGACTGGGATGTAAAAAGGAACCCAAAAGCAGACAGGTCAATGGCCCTATATCAAAACTGCATTACTGACAACACCTTCCATGCTGCATTCCAAGCCTGGATTCACTGGGATGAAATCATAGGTAATTTCAATGAAGCCAGTAAATTAATTTTGTCTTTTTAACAGGGTGTCCACCTGGCCCACTCCCTTGTCTGCTTGACTGCCACTCTTATTCAGAAAAACCACCTGAAGCTTTCAGTTTCTTTTCCCTTGTTTCGAGGCCAAATTAAACCCCGTTTGTTTGCACTAGCATTTCCCCACGGCTAACATTTTTCTATACATATGTTAATTGCTCTTATGCATCACACGAATGCAATATTCTCTTCTTCATTTTCACCTCATACACAAGAGTCAAAACTCATATCCAATATATTATTTCACTTTGTGGAACAAAATTTTCTATAAGGGCTGGTTTGAGACAGTTGAAAGTATCTTAAAATTTTAACTTAAGAAAAGACAGACACAATTTTTCTGGAATTGTCAAAAAGCTGTTCAGGAATTTCTTTTTTGGCTATTACTTTCCAAAAGTAAATCAGTTTTGCTTTAAATACTAATGTTGGCCTGTTCATTCACCCAAAATTCATTTGGAAGTGAAAAGCAATACATGGAAATTGTTATTAAAATGAACAAAAGAGTTTTCAAGGGCCTCCACTGCAAAATGAATTTTAAGCATGTTCTGAGCATCCTTCAGGAGTAGGGAACAGGGAAAAATGGATTGAAATCACCTACAGCAAAGACAGAAAGTGACTCTCTCCTGTACTCTGGAAAAAGATGATGTTTGTCTGCTGAAATATAAAGAGAAAACGTGAAGTTTCCTGCGGTGTTGCCATACCTGAATCTGTAATTTTGGGCGTGCTGTCAGGTCTGTCAGATCTCCATTTCACCTCAGCATATGTGACTTGATCACCTGGAGGGACAAAAATGGCTCAAAGTACTAGAAGAGTTCCTGCAACAATGGTTCTTCAGTGCAATATTCCAAATAAATAATACATACATAAATAATATTAATTTATTAAATTTTAGACAATTTTACAAATCCTTCTAAGTGACTCTCAGTTACCATACACTGAACTACTCTATATATATTATGAATTCTATTTTTTCCTTGTCATTCTATATCTTACATACACATTTATATATTCTGTCAATCTTTAGGCAGAAATTAATCACTGGCAACCTTTCTTGGTTAAATTATTTTTTTTTCTCTTTACTTCTTAATAAACCACAAGCAAAGTGTGATATGGTCACAACCATTATAAAAAGTACTTCATCCTGTGTCACAAGATTTTTGCAACCAACAGAGAACATAAAAAGTGCTGTCAGGGTGTGCTTCCCCAAAGGTGTGGAATGTGTCACTAACCCCAGAAGTTTTTGGTAATTGTGGCAGCAGAACAAAGGAAGGAAGGAGATATATTTTTATATCAACTGAAACACACCACAAGCTCCAGGGTTGCCTGCTTTGCATGTTTCACCTCATTCCCCAGGAGCTACTTTCAAAACTTTTGCTCACTTATAGAGTATGAAATCAGATATTTTTTTGCCTGAAGAAAAGCAACCTCCAAAAGGTGCCAGAGCTGCCGAGATCAACCCTAGATTTACAAAAAATATCGAATCCAACCTATTTTCAGAACTAAGCATCTTTCACAGGCCACAGCTGAGTGGTCAGAACAATTTAACATCATCTGGCACAAGATGAAGGTTTGGTTTCCTGCATTTGTGCTCTCAAGTAGAAAAGTGATGGAACACACAAAGAATTCGAAGATGAAGATTGTAAGAATGTATAGATATGATTTTATGTCTATAAGAACATGAAAAAAATATTAATTACATAGGTGATTTTTTCTGCTATATCTCACATGGATGCACTGGTGCTATTAATAGGTGCCAAATTCAAGATTGATTTAAAGTATTTCTTCATGGAAGATATTACAATCAGCCTGTGGAAGTCCTTGTTTTAGGATGCTATTTAAGCAAAGCATTTATTGGAACACCAACAGGGATGCAAGATTCACAGAAGTGACCAGAATATAGATATTGCAATTGAAAATTTTTTTTTTTTAATATTATGACAGGCTAAACACCATGCTGGCATACTCTAAAACATAAGAAAAGCACTTTGTCTGAAATTTGGTTACTTAATTAGCCTCATAATTGGCCATTAGAATTTTTTAGATTCTGAATTTCCAAGCACCTTATATTGGCAAATTTCAGAAGTATGATCTTGGCTTAGGGGGCTCTCAATATAATTTATACAGCAATTTCTAAGCAAGACTCATTGAAGTGAATTAAAAGCTGTGTGAAAGCAAAACTATAACATATAACTGGAAATTTAAGGGACAGGTGAGGGGAAAAAATAAAAATAGATGGAACAGACTTTTATACTCTCCAAGTTTGAGACATTTTCACAGTGAGTTCTACTGGGCATGAGGGTGCATCTCCAATAAATCCTATGGGGACAGTTCTACACTGGAGTTCCAAGGATTGTCCTGGCAGTGCAACTCTTCTGCAGAGAACTGATCATGTAATTTAAGAGGCAAGCTGAGTTAACAGTGAAAGACAGATTTTTTGTATCTGTACAGGTGCTTTTTGTACTCTGTTCCAATGAGTGAATACACACATCTAATTTTTAAAAATAATTATTGCTTTACTGGCATACTCAGGACATATTTTTCTTTCCTATTGGAACCTCTGAATATTATAATTTAAAATAAATTTTCCCTGCTCAATTGGTTTAAACAAGAAACAATCTATTTTTTGATCAGAATTGAAAAAGTAAAACTTTATACTTTTGTTTTAAAACCATGAATTATTTCCTACCAAAATCCATTCATGGCTTTATTTTGCACATTATTTTTTGAAAATAATTTTTTTAAGCAATGCAGTTTTATAATTGAAGGTTATACACAAATTGCAGTACTAACAGTTTTCAAAATGACAGAAAGTTCTATTAAGTCTTGACTTGTATTTTTCTCAACACCGAACTTTTAGAAGAGAAAAAGGAGGCACAGAGAGAGGGACAGAGAAGGAGAAAATAGAATCAGATCTATCACTTTAGAATTTAAAAATATTTCCAGTGTCTAAGAAACTGATTAAAATTAAAACACAAAATCTAAGTGGACTGCAAGAGAGAGAAATCCATTCAGTGAACTTCAGCTGTCAGTGAGTTCCAATAATCTGTATAAAGATCTTCAATGTCTGAACATTCATGTGTTTAAGAAAGATCCTATTTCAGCCATCTTACTGAAAGCCAGAATGGGATTTTAAAAGTCAATCTTTACTTTTTCTAGAATTCAGAATTCATTCTACCAATAAACATGAGCTTGCCACGCCAATAGATATATATATAACAAACAGAGTTGGGTATTAATGGTTAAAAAGGTTTTCCACATTATTTTAGCTGCTTCCAAACGATTTAAGAATGACAGTTTTAAGAATGTGTCAATGAGCAAAAGAAAAATAAGTAATATTAAGATAAAATTTTTTTTTTACCTGTATCTGAATCTTCTGAAATAAAATTCACTCTTTCCTTGGGTGACACCTTGGCGTAGAGCACCTCACTTTCCATTTTGAGAAGCTGCTTTCAGCTCTCAGGTCTGCCATCCAAATGGACTCGCTAAAGAAAACCCAGCCTCTATTTGTGACCTCCCCCCATCACACCACATTAGGCCAACAGAAGTGTTTAGATGTCTGCAGAGCGGAAGGAAACCAGAACCTTTTTTAATCAAATGTAGATTCTCACCTTGTAGCTTTTGATAAACAATTCTTACTCCTTTCTCTTGGTGGATGTTCAAATAAAAACTGAAATTTTGATCAATTTTCTCATTATCTGTAACGTTCAACCCACACATAAATTTCATTTAGAGCCTGAGCTGGTGACATGCTGAATACGTTCATATTCTTCTCAGACCAACTGGGCATTAAAATGTCTTTCAACAGAAAAATCAATTTATAATTATTAGATTGCTCATTTTGTGATTATTAGATTGCTTTGGTTTCTAATTATCAGATCACTTCCTCCTAAACTTCCACAGTTCAATGATATGGGGAGGAACAGAAAGAATATCTGATATTGCTGAAAAAACAAATTTAAATATTTTTGAAATAATGTTTTCCTGAATTTTAATTTAAAAAAATATTTCATACAGAATAAAATTATTTTCAAAAGTTGGGTTTAAAAATGCTTCTATAAGGCCCACTTCCTTTTTTTCGTTGGACTTTCCTCCCCATAGAAGTTTCTAAATTTTGGTGGGTTTTTTTCTACACTTTTCGGGTTTCTGGTTATTTCAAATGATACCAAAACTTTGAATTCTTCTTGCAGAGGAACTTCTGCTCTTCAACCAGCTCTACACCACATGCTAATCCTCGTATCCCTGGGGCCCTACTGAGCTCAGAATTAAACCAGGGCTGAGTCTGACCTTTGCTTCCTTTTGTTGATCTTCAGATTTTCTCAATAAAGGCAGAAAATGTGGTTTTTTGCAGTTATCATGGTGGTAAGGCAAGGAGTGCAATATTTTGTCCTCTTGGACCAGCCATAGAAGAAGGATGAACACTTTGGCGTTTTCAGCTTATGTCACTGACATGTTTTGAGAATGGGCCTTTATAATCTTGGTAACTGAAAGGTTCTGCATTAATCATGGAATGGTTTGGATTAGAATTGGCTTTAAAGGCTGTGGAATTCCAACCCCTCTGGTCCTTCCACCAGACCAAGCTGCTCCAAGCCCCATCCACCCCAGCCTTGAGGGTTGGGGCAGCCACAGCTTCTCTGGGCAGCCTGTGCCAGGGTCTCACCACCCTCACAGGGAAAAATTTCTTCCCAATATCCAATCTAAACCTCCTCTCTGTCAGTGTGAAGCCATTCCCCCTTGTCCTGTCACTCCAGGCCCTTGTCAAGAGTCTCTCTCCATCTTTCCTGTGGCTCCCTTCAGGCACTGGAAGGCCACAGTGAGGTCACCCCAAAGCCTTCTCCTCTCCAGGCTGAACAATCCCAATTCCCTGAGCCTTTCCTCCCAGCAGAGCTGCTCCATCCCTCTGATCCCTTGGTGTCCCTGCTCTGTCGTGGCTCCAGCAGCTCCCTGTCCTTGCTGTGCTGGCCCAGGGCTGGGTGCAGCCCTGCAGGGGGGTCTCAGCAGAGTGGAGAAGAACCAAAATGTCGTCTCCTTTCATGGAAAGGAAGAGAGCAAAGAGAGAAAGTGACTCTCTCCCATAATCTAGAAAAATGTGCTCTTTGGCTGCTGGAATATAATGGGAAACTGTGAAGTGTCCCACAGTGCTGCAGTACCTGACTGACCTTTCAGGAGGACTGTGGAGGTACCAGCTGGAAAGCAGAAATTTGTAAGCAGCTGAGATTTAGCATCTAGGTGGGTGAGCAGAAGGAGCTTTTCTGTCCAAAACAGCATGGAATCAAACCCAGGATGATTTGGGTTGGAAGAGTCCTTAAAGACCATCTAATTCCAGCTCACTTCCAGTTCCAATATCTTTCCCTTTCTAAATCCAGCATCTTCCCCTTCCCTTAGCAGGCAGGTCATAGTTCAGTAGAAAAAGACATTTTTTGCTTGAGATTGCAGTCAAGATGTTCTGAGGAAGATTCTTTAACTAAGTAACATGAGGAAGGGATCTGTGTTAGTACAGAAGCTCTAAACTGTCCACAGTGCTAATAATGCAAAGCTAGACTGAATTTAGTTTATATATAAAGATGTACCTACTGTTAGAAGGATATTCAAGAATTTGGAAGAAGTTTTTTCCCCTCCTACATTAATCCTTTGCATTTGAATCACACAAAATAGTCACTAGATGTCTCTACTTTACCATAAAATGTATCAGAATTTCTGTTCCATTTAAACTGAAGGAAATTTAAAGTGCTTATTTAGCTTTTTTTTCAGAAATATGAGTTACATAACACTGATGTTTGATTCCTTGAGTTCTGCAGATAAGCCTGCTCTGTCCCAGCACCTAAAGTTCTGCTAGAGCTCCCAGTTAAAGGAAATCCTCTGGCTTAGGCTAAAACCACAGCACTTTCTTTCCCTCCCTAAAATAGATAATAGCAGGTTGTTATTCTTGCACTGGGCAGAGTAGGAAGTAGGAAACCTTTCTTTACTTCATAGTTTTGAACTCTTCACTATGGAGAATAAATTCATATCATTCATATCCAAAACAAGCACAATGATGGATGTAAATCTCCATGGATATAGGTCATTTTCACTTTAGGTTTCACTTTAAGTTTTCAGCTTTTGAGTATAAACTGAGGAGCTGACTAAAATGAACAAGCAGAATAAAAGCCACTGAGAACAGTACTTTTAAAGTATTTTCTCCCCACCCCCTTTTTTTCCCTTTTAAGCAATCTGTATGAGTTGGCATTTGCAAACTTAGTATCCCTGGATAATAAATCTTGTATTTTCAGGAGAGTGGAGGACTTCCCATCTGATAATTAACCATCTTTTCCCTTATGTATTTACCTAAAAGGGGTATAGAAAAATACCTTAAATTCAAGAGTACTGGATGCTGTACCTTCAAGATTTCCTCTGATAACATTATTTCAAATATTTGAAGATCTTCCTGAGCAGATCAATCTACAATGTATATCATAAACGACACTAACAACAGGGATGTGATGTTGGTTTGAAATTATTAATCATCTGCCTTCTGCCAAAAAGTAATGCAGTATTTTATGGACAATGTTAAAAAAAGTCTTGATCTTAAAGATTTTAAGATGCATTAAGATAAACTCTGAATGGTTGTGAAATCCTACTGGAAGAATTGATACTTCAGGCATATTTCCTCTAAAAATAGGTTAATGAAATTTTGGATAGATTACCTGGAAGTTCTAATACTGCAGGAAACATCATATTCTTGCAGGAGACATCATAGCTGTTTTTGTTCTTATTCCATGCTGTCCTAATTTGAACATGGCCTTAAAAAGCTAAACTACTGAATTCTGGTCCATCCTTTGCACAGTTAATCTAAACATCATTTACACGTTTATTTTTGATTGCATAATTCTGAACTAGTGTTATTTGCATGTTAAGGAATGAAAAGATATATAAATTGTAATTCTACGATGAATAAAGTCCCCTATTTTTTCCATTGGTGACAAGAAACACTGAGATGGACCCGCTGAGAAAGTCCTGAAGGTCCCACTGATGCCAACTTCACACCCAGGAATTGCCACAATCAACTGCCCTAAGGTTCTCCCTGCTTTACTCTGGTGCAGCTGAAATCAGCTCATCCACAGCATTTCAAGAGCTGTGCAGGTGGTTTATGACTTATGGAAATCATTAATTTTGATGCAAACAGAATGCTAAGAATGCAGTGAGTCTCAAACTTACAGTGTGGAAATCTCCTTCCCTGAGTTCCTGGGAAGAGGCTCTTTGAGAGAGGAGGAGCTGTAAGGCAGTTTGGGCTTTTAGCTGCTGCACCTCGGATGTTCCCTCTGGGATTCTGAGATTCTGAGACAAAAAGACAGTCAGAAACTGTCTTGAATAAACTGCACTTAAGTACAACTACAGATTTTGGTTTGTGTTTGGGCCAAACTGAGCTATTTTCTGTTACCAAAGACCTTCTCCATGCTGGCATTTTTCAGGGATCATTTTTATTGCTACAAGGAAGGTTTCACTGGAGCTCAGCAGCTTCCAGGCAGCACAAGCAGCTGTTTGGCCATCAGTGATATTTGCACACATTGTCCTTCTGCTTGAAATTGCTTTTCAGGAACAGGTGCTGAGGACACAGAATACTGCACACACAGAAAGCTACAAAGGGAGGGAATTATGCAAGAGTGACTGATACAGCAGCAGTGACACATTCACACAAGTCCATGCTAAATATCAAACATTTCAATAACTAATTGAAATGTTTCTAAAGGGAGATGGGAAGGTCTAAATGTCTGGTCATGCAAGATTCCTTGAAATCCATCAGAATTGTCATTTTTCTTATAAGTTGCATAAGAAGTCATCAAACAGATCCCTTTCTTCTTGCAAACACCCTATTTCAGCTATTTTCCAGTCATGCAAGGTAAACCTAAAAAATAGAACACAGTCCTCAGAGATAACCATCTCAAAGCCCACAGTCATTCAAATTAAGTCTTTAGTTGCCAGTTTTTTCTATTCAGAGGTTGTTGCACATAATCCTGATCCTGCTGGCACTGGCTGAAAACTCTCTAAAAGCTTGATTATAGGGGTGTACTGCATCCAGAGGTTTTAGGGTGTAGAAACTGCAGTGACTGTAGTGCCTAGCAGTGTTGTCCACAGTCTCTGAGGTTTTGATGTTCTCAAACCCAGGAGGGTGAACCTCACAGCCCTCCTGACCAGGCAGGGCTCCAGGATGGGTATCTCCACATCAGCCAGGCAGCTGGGCTGCCCCATGGCAGGACACACTGATGGTGGCTGCTGGGGAAGGGCTCTAACAAAAGCAGCAGCAGGTTTTTTTTTCCCTGTGTCAGGGCTATTTGCACTCACAGACACCTTCCTTCCTTCCCTTATTAACCCCAACACCCCTGAGGGTTCCTGGAGGATCCCCTGATAACCCTCCAGGGTGGGGGGGGTCATGTAACATTTAGTGCAGGAACAAATACACGTGAGAACTGTGCCTGAGGTCTCACATTCCAACCTCCTATCCCATTTGTGAAGATCTCTCCTGCAAAAAAGAGAGCACCAACTGGACAAAAGTGGCAAGTTAAAGAACTTGTGCTGACTGACACAGAGGGTGCTGCAAATGGAAAGTTTGAGTATAGAGAAGAGGTGGGTATTTGTCAAGACGTTTAGTTCCACTCTCAAAGCTTCACCTCTGACTTTGTACCAATGGATCCAGCCTTGATACAGCTGGAAGGCCATGGGTGAGACAGGCAGGGCTCACCTCAGCCCTGGTAAGGAGAGAAGAGAAGCTGTCCATGTGTAGAGGTTACCTCCACTTCCTGCAGCAACCATTTTCATATTACCCAGAGGCTTAAAGGCTGCTGAAACCACAGTACCATTTGCTGGTGGCTCAAATCAGGTCATCCAAGAATTTTCTCATGCTCTATTTGCATTCTTTTTCTTAAAATCATCCACAAATAAGAGGTGGCTGCAGAATGAGGACGTTTTTCCCAGGAGGAAAGTTTTGGAAGGAGGTGGTTAAGAAATGAGCCTGTGTGCAGCTGTGTGGGTCTGCACAGGACAGGGACCTGTTGGGATGGGTCTGGAGGAGGTCATGGAGATGCTCTGGAGTCTGGAGCATCTCTCCTACAGGGACAGGCTGAGACAATTGGGGCTGTTCAGCCTGGAGAAGAGAAGGTGTGGAGCCCTCAGAGCTGGATGCTTTCCAGTGCCTGAAGGAGGTCTGCAAGAAAGCTGGAAAGTTAGCGACAGGACAAGGGAGAATGGCTTTAAACTGAAAGGGAGTAGATTTAGGTTGGATATGGGGAAGAAATTGTTCCCTGTGAGGGTGGTGAAGCCCTGGCACAGGCTGCCCAGAGAAGGTGTGGCTGCCCCAACCCTGGCAGTGCCCAAGGCCAGGCCGGATGGGGCTCTGAGCAACCTGGGATAGTGGAAGGTGTCCCTGCCCATGGCAGAGGAGTGGTAGAACAAGATGATCTTTAAACTCAAACCATTCTAAGATTCTACAACACAGCACACTGCTCCAGGCTGCTCTGCAGAAAGCAAAATTAAGATGGAAATTGCAGAAGAAAGCCCAAGGCAGAGTACAGGATGGAAAAAGAGGGTGCCAACTTTGTGCCCACAGTGCCACCAGATAAGAATGAACTTGTGAACATCTGAAACCTGGTAAGAGCTTCCACTGGAACTAGTAAAGTGCAATACTTGCAAAATTTTGTTCCTCTGATTTTTGTTCTGACTGTATGAGAGCATCTACATTCTATTAAAGCACCTTTAGTGTCCTTTGATCTGTATCATAAAATCTCTAGGCAGCTTCCTGCTTCTTTAGATGGTACCAAAGCCACTTACAGGAATTTTGGTCTTCGTGTACATGAAACATGTTTTGAAGCGGAATTTTGAGAAGTGGGGTTTTATTACATGTTGCACTGTAAGGACATTCACGAAAGTAAATGTTACTACAAGTCAGAGTTAAACAGGTTGATTTTCCCAACCTATCTGAGTGATAATGAACCACTGAGACCTGCTAGAACCATGGTTGCTTTTAGGCATGTAAAGAGATTTCTCAGACATAAAGCCCAAACATCACACAAAGTCTTCACCAGTTGTGTGACCAGAAACTGAGTTCTTGTGCTTCAAGATTTTCGTATTTCAGGTTTCATGGCATTTTCATATTTTATGGGCAACATCACTGACCTAACAGAATATTATAGCATTTAGGAATTGGATGCTTCCTAGCTAGAAGTCAAAAGGAAGAATGCATTTACACATTGTGCTAACTGTTGCCAATTTAGGATCATCTGCAAACTTAATACCCCTTCCAGTCCTGTGTCCAGGTCATTTACAAAGACGTGGAAGAGTACAGGGACAAGGATGGAGCCCTGTGGAACCCCACTAGTGACAGGTTGCCAGCCTGATAGAAATTATAGTTCTCTCATTTTGCTTCCTTTCAGCATCTGCCTTTTTGTAGGCTGGCTTCTGGCTGTTCTTGCCTGGTTGCTTATCTCTGCCATTATTCACTGGATCTATCATCTCAGTAAAAGGAATAAGAATATCCTTCTGAAATAAAAGAAAAATCCCAATGTTTATGCCTTGGATTCACAACACCACATTGCCAAGAAAGGATTTGCATTTCTCAGAATTGCTCTTTGTTTATTCAGTTAAAGCATGTGCTGGACTTCACAAAAGAAAAGGAAGCGATATAGCATTTTATGTATGTATGAGAGTGACTTTGAAGTTTTCTTTCTGGTGAAATAAAATCTGAAGTGTGAAGTGTGTTTGAGTAACAAGATGCAGGATGAAAAACAAAGCCAGTACTCTGAAAGTGCAGAAGAGGAACAAGGTTTGTGACCTCTTAAAACGCTGCACACCAACTGCAGGTACACACCTACTCAGAAAATTCCAGAGAAAAATTATGTTTAAATATAAAAGGGTCCCTTTGGGACCTTCATCCTTTTGTTGGGACAGTGCTCTGGATTTTCAAGGCTTGGCACTGTCTCTGACCTGCGTCCTTGCAATGCTCTTACCAATTTCTGCTGCCAACCTGTGAATAGCCTGGAGCTAAACTTGGATGGAGATGAGAGGGGTGTTACTCTTGTCAGACTAAAAGATTGATTTTCCTTTCCCCAGGTGGGCTTTCTGCTACCTTTATTTGTCATTACATGAAAATATTTTCACTTTTACTCCAAACCTTAAAAAACTAATTTGAGAATGTAAAGGAGATTTAGTGCAAGTGAAACAAAAGACTAAAATATTTGAACAGCTTATTTAGCAGGTGCCTGACTTTTAAAACTTGTTTGTTCCTGTTCCAGAGGATAATTCACTCAGGAGTCGATTTCTGTCAATATTCCCATGAGTGGTCTCTTGCTAATATTTTTAAGAGTTTCTTGAGATAACCACAGGATCCACTGCCTTTGTTTTATTAGAACTTTACAGAGCTTAGCAAATAGATATAACAAAAAAATTGAAAAGTAATATAGGCTGGTAAGATGGTTATGATGGATTGAGCTTTGCTGGCAGCCAGATACCCATCCAGCCTCTCTCATTCCTGCTCTTCAACAGGACAGGGGAGAAAATAACAGGAAAAGGGCTATGGGTCATGGTAAAAGCAGATAAATCATTAATCAGCTGCCATCATTCACAAAACAGACTTGCCTTAGGGAAAGTGAATTACTTTTACAAATTAAAATAGATTTGGATAGTGAGAAATGCAGACAAAAAGATTGAAGCAACACCTTGCTCCTGCCCCTTCTTCCCTCTATTTCACTGCTGTATCCCTGGCTTCACTCCCCTCCTCCCCCACCACCCAGAGGGGATGGGCAATGGGGTCAGTCCATAACAGCTCCTCTCTGCTTGTCCTTCACCCCACACTCTCCCCTGCTCCAGGGCTGATCATCCATGGACTGCACACCCATGATTTATCACCAGCACACACTCTACTGACACCTTAAAGGTGAAGCCAGAATGTAATCCTGACCTCCAAAAAAATCCTGGTTGAACCTTGCTGAGTCTGACAGCAGACAGAAATCATTATAACCATTTCAGAATGAAAAAACCATTAACTTTCCACTGAACCTTCAATTTCCAGGAAGAAATATTCCAGAAAAAGCACTTAAAATATCACCAAGAGCTTGCTAAAATGCCCACTTCGTTTTTGTGGAGAAGACCTTGCCTGTGAATTTCAAAGTTAACAAATCTTTATTTGTTAACATAGAGCCCAGGCTTGTCCTTTTGAAGTGCAATAGAAATATTGCCAACTGTAAGGTGGTTCCAGGCCTCACAAGTCTCCATTTAAATAATGTTATTAGGCTGCTCAAATGTACCAACAGTTCCTCAAGTGGACAGGAACAAAGCAGAACTAAAGATCAATACATATATTTAAATGTCCTTTCCTGCTATTTAATGAGACATATGTACACCATCTTCTTTTGGTAAAGGAAGAAGCAATTTCCAGCATTTGGGAAAAAAACCCAGAAGTTAAGACAGCTGATTTTAAGGCAAGAGAAATGAAATTAAGTCCAGCAATCCAGTAAAAGAGGCTCAAATCTGTTCTCCCTGCAGGAAGGAGTGTGTGTGCATTGAGTGAGTGATTTTGGAGACTGTGAGATTGCACAGGACAAAGTGCAGTGTTAGAACTACCTGTTAGAAGGGTCTGGAGTCTGTCACGAAAAGAGAGAGGAAAAGAGGAGTTCACTTGTCTGTGCAATTTCCACTGCACAGTTTCTTTCCTAGTCCTGCTGCTTCATGGCTTCAGTTCAAAGCACCGTGGCATCTGCTGCTCCCTTCTTGTTCAGCACACTCAGAGTCACACTGGGAACCCTTGGGGTGGAAGGGTCCTTAGAGATCATCTCAGTTTTGGTGGTTTTTATAGGTTTTGGGAGATTTTCTGTGTGTGTGTTGTTTGCTTTTGCTTTTTGTTTGTTTGGTTTGTTTCACTTTGGTTTGTTTGCAGGAACAAAGTCTAAGGAAAATTTAAGAATAACTGAAATTAACACTGTAGGACAGGAACTTACTGTCCCCTAAGCTCTGTTCAACAACTTCTGGGGATTTTGTCAAAAGCATCAGGAGCAGCAAGGGAGAAAGTTCAAAGATTTGTGCTGGAAGGCTTTCAAGCTTCTCTTGCTAAACTTTATTTCTTTGAGGTGTCCCAGGGAAGATCCTCCCAAATAATAAAATCCCAACCCTCAGAGAACTTAGACATCCAGTTCATTAGCTCTGATGTTCAGTTCATGAGCAATATTACCTGGACATTTATGTAAGAACAATTTTTAACAGAAGAGAAATCAAGAGCCAACATCAATAACTCAGCATAGCAGGATCAATTGTGTGCAATGTTATTGTCCATTATTACAATTTAACTGAGAGCTCCTGGATTGGGGCCAGCAGAGGCTGTGGAGATGATTTGGGGTCTGGAGCATCATCCCTGGGTGTCCCTGTGTGCAGGGAGGGCTCCCAGCAGGGCCCAGCAATGGCACCAGAGCCACGGGCAGGGACTGAGCCCAGGGGGCTCCACTGACAGGAGGCACAACTTCTGTCCTGTGCAGGGACTGAGCCCTGAACAGAGACCAGAGAGGGTGTGGAGTGTCCCTCACAGGAGATATTCCAGTCTGGACACAATCCCGTGCCCTGGGATGGCCCTGCTGGAGCAGGGAGGTGGCACCAGTGACCCACTGTGGTCCCTTCCAGCCTGACCCATCCTGGGATTCTCTACTGAAAC
Organism: Acridotheres tristis; assembly: GCA_037013685.1. NCBI lineage: Eukaryota > Metazoa > Chordata > Aves > Passeriformes > Sturnidae > Acridotheres > Acridotheres tristis. The sequence goes on from CM072885.1 coordinate 66,053,205, forward strand.
CTCTCAGTGGTGATAAACTCAGGATTGAAAAGGATTGCTTGCTCTTCTGTACTGCTCTTCTTTCTACTTCCTTGTTTTTCCATATTCAAGATCCACATAACACTGGGAACTCCTGTTGACACCCTGCTTTTCACTTGGGCTCCTTCTCCAGCCTGAACTAATTAAAATATGTTCATTCCATCCAAGCAATACACAATCTTACTGCTCACTCTGACTCACTCTTTGTTGCTCAAGCTAGATTCTTATACATCAGACTTTTCTTAAGTTTAACCCCCCCTCCAATGCAAACATCATAATTTAGGGGCTGTATCATCTGCATTGTTATATGAATCTGTTCTGAGGCCAATGTGAGAAGAGTTTTTGAATCCTGAAATTATCAAGAAAAATTCATTCGTAGTTGCACTTCTGCCTCCTGGGGAAAATGTAAAGATGTCACATGCTTGTAAAGAAATAAGGCTAGAGAACACTGGAAGTTTTGTGGAAGGGAGTGCTCCTTGTTCTTCATTCCTTCAACGAGGTGTTAATTCCAACAACTTCTGAAAGGATTGTAAGCTGTGTGTGCTTACAAGCACCATTTGTCCAGTCAATCTACACAATTTATAGATGGTCCCACTTTTACAACCACTTTGCTTTCCAATTTCACAAGCAGAAAGAAATTTTTTACCCAAAAGCACTTTGACATAAAATAAATGCAATAATGGATAAAGGATTTCTAAGTCAAGAAATGAGTATGTAGAGAAAGAGCTCTGCAACACATGTAGAGAAGGGAACTGATAAATCTGGATTCAGGTTTTACAGTTTCTGAAGCAAAAACCCACAAATCTATGTAATATCAGCAATCAGCCTGGCCCGCTGTCATGGTTAACCCCATCAGCAGCTCAGCCCCACAGAGCCACTCACACCTGGGGGATGGGGAGGAGAACCAGAAAGGTAAAAGTGAGAAAACTCGTGGGTTGAGATAACACTCTGATAGATAGAGAAAAAGCTGCACACACAAGAAAAGCCAAAAGAAGGATTTATCTCACAGATTCCCATGGGCAGCAGGTGCTCAGCCATCTCCAGGAGAGCAGGGCTCCATCACACATAACTGAGATGTGGGAAACATCAGCACTCAAAACACCCCCTCTTCCTTCTTGCCCCAGCTTTAAATACTGATCCTGATGCCATATGGGAAATCCCTTTGGTCAATTGGGGCCAGCTGTCCCAGCTGTGTCCCCTCCCAGCTCCTGAGCAGCCTCCTGGCTGCTGGGGTGGGGTGAGCAGCAGAAAAGATGCTGTGTTATCACTGCTCAGCAGTGATAATAACCCCTGTGTTACCCACACTGCTTCCAGCACAAATCCATGGTAGCCCCAGGGAATGAAATGAGCTCTGTCCCAGCCCAAACCAGCACACTTTCACAACAGGGTGTTGTGCCGAGGGACAGAAGTGCTGAGCATTCTTCTAGCCCTGCCCCTGGCCTGCTGATGGGCTCAGGCCGGTCCTTTTACTTTTTCTCTTCCACCTGCATCCTGGAATTGATGCTCTTCTTTGCTCTCAGACACACAGGTTAAAGTGATACCCCAAACCCAGACTTTTTCAGCCATGAGGGTAAGAGACAGGAGCTCTACTAGACCTGAAGCAAGGCAGGCTGTGTCTGTATGGCAGAAGAGAGCACTAACAAAATACATAAATAAATTTCAGCCTGTGAATTTAAAAGTTTAAATGACTGCTGCAGTGTGGGATAACCACACACACACCACCTATTCTTTTATGGCAATAGGTGTCTTTGTTTCAGCCCTAGTTCTCGTCATGCCTTCTGGGTGCTTTTGCACCTCATCATACAAACAGGCTCTGCTATGACACAGCAGAGGTTTAGAATTGAAACCTAAACTGGACATTTACTCATGGGACTCCTTCAGTTTGGGCTGGAAGCCTCTGTGTTACACCTCAGCCTTTGGGAACTGCAATTTATTGTTAGACCAGCAGTTCAAATTCTTTCAAATGTACATTATGAGGCAGCTGGAATCCTGGGCTGAGCTGCCTGTTCTGTGGCAGGAGGGGCTGAATTCTGCTTTGCTGGATTCTGCTTTGCAGCCCACATCAGTGTTTTCAGCCTGCCTTTGCCTCCACATGCGATGAAGGTGGTGATGCTGTCACACCCACAAGAAGAGGTGACATCTGCAGTTGTCACCACGTTTGTTCTGTGCATGGCTGGAGCTGGTGACTGTGCTGACACCAGAACATCACTCAGTGACATCACCCAGGCCTGGCAGGTGGAAGGGGGGAATCTGTGTGCAGCCAGGAGCACGTCAGGATGGGGAATGACACGAGCTCACATCCCTTTGCCTACCCCACAGTGGCCCTGGAGCTCCAGGCTGTCAAGCTCTTTGTGATGTGCAGAGAAATCCTACACAAAAATCCCACCAGCTTTCCTTGCAGGTGCTGTAAGAGAGTCTGGACCCACAGATATCTCCATGTTCTGCCAAAAAGTCCGAAAATTCAAGGCTAAAACACAACTCCCCCCTCCCCAGACACAGGGATGTGTGATGCACAGCCCCTGGTGCTTTAGGGGCCTCACAGGGTTCTGTAAACTTTGCATATTAACCCAGATTAATTTCCTGGGAGGGAAGAAGAGGCTGAGGAAACACAAAAGACACAAGGCGAGGGTGGCTCATGCAATAAATTAAACTCAACCCAGATTACAGCTTGTGAACAGGGAGCTCAGCCTGGAGAAAAGGAGGCTCAGGAGGGACCTTCTGGCTCTGCACTAGACCCTGACAGGAGGGGGCAGCCAGGGAAGTCGGGCTCTGCTCCCAGGGAACAGGGACAGGATGAGAGGGAATGGCCTCAAGACTGTTCATGGTTACCTCTGGATGGCTGTGACTGCTTTAGGAGACAATCATGTGAGAAAAGACTGCTGAAGTGTGAGCAGTGATGGAAAGAGACTGAGAATTCAAACAACCTGTCTGGCCTTCTCACTCTCCTTTATGGACTAAAGTATTAGAAAAACCCCAAATAAGGAAAGTGGGGTTTGATTCAGGGTTGGGTTTTGGTTGTTTGGTTTTTTTTTCCATTTCAGAGCCTAACTATCCTGCTGTAAAGGATGCTGAGAAGTTCAGGGGAAAACTGATTCAGAGGACAAAGCTGTGTTTCATATGAGTCCTGGTGATATGGCTGCTATGTAGGTGTCTATGAAACAAGCCTCATCAGGCTGCAGTGCACAGTATCGATTTATTATCAGATAATAAACCCATCATGATTTAGATACGTTGCTTATAAATCATACTCAGCCAGCACTTCTGACTAATCTGTTCCATGACTATCAAAGGTTTTTCTTCCCCCCCCCAACCTTTTTGTTTCTGCACTTAACACTGTTACCAGCGTTGAGCACTGGAAGGGAAAAGTCAGTAATATAAAATTACAGCCCCAATCTTGGTTTTTTTCAGGTCCCTTTGAATGTAACAAAAACCTGCAAACAGCCTGTATAAACATTATTTTCAACAGACCCATGTAAGTTTGTGGACCTTCCCTGTGGGTCCACCTTTTCTAAGTGGGAATAAGGTACAAAACCAAGAGTGTAGCTCTTAGCAGGAAATGTCATGCACAGGACTCCATGTCTGCGTGTTCTGAATGTGTTTTTAGGTTTTAGAAGGTGTTTATGTTTCAATTAAAATCTGTGAGGCTTCCCCCTGACCTGAAATAGAGAACAAAGACACTGTCATCAGTATACTCTGCAGCAAACATATGGGTAATGGAAAAGGAGTTCAAGGTAATAAATAATCGGTGGAGTTGTTGGCTCAAGCAGGGAATAGTTCAAGCAATGTAGGAGCAGCAGCTCCTTGTAACTACTGTTACAGTAAAGTATGGAAACATTCTTGTAAAAAACATTGATCATACTTTTTAAAATTTCATTTTGAATTTATGTTAATGCATCATCAGTATCACCTAAATTCAGCTGTTAAACCATTAAAGTACTTTGTGGGTGGAGCAGGTTAGAATTTGAGTTACGTTTTTGAAGCTGCCTGGTTCTAGTACATTAACCCCAAAACCCCAGTACATACTGTTACATATATTTCTTGTAAGATCATGCACAAAACAGCCACAGCACAGAAGTTGTACTCTCTATTCTCGTGAGAACCAGCAAATCTTTCATACCTGTGTAAGTCCATTTTTGGGCATTCCTTAGAGAATTTCCTCTGCTTTGACCAACAAGATTTTTTCTTATATATTAGTGAAAATGATAGGTTTTAATAGCCTTTAATCTTAATTTTCTCCTGCATTCTGAAGGGCAAGAAGAGACACAATAGTAGCTGAAAACAGGCTTTGAAGTTGCACTGAAAGAAGTGACTCGGTAACTTCCTTTTTTTTTGTGTTTCTCAGCCTTCCTCGGCACATGTTTTGGAGGCAGCAAAGCTCAGACAGGATGCAAATGACTGTGTTAGATCTTCTTTTTCCATAGTTCTGAGGGGCAGGCTGTTTCCATAGCTCTGGGGACAGCTCACGGATGGCAGGGGATGTCACCTACGCCGCCGTGGCCATGCTGCCGAGGGAGAGGCCACGCGCTCCTCCAGGGACATCAAACCCAGGTAAAACCTCTTGGGCACGCAGGTAAACCCAGGTAAAACCTCTTGTTTGCTGTCTTGAGCTCTCTCTCTCTTTCTCTCTCACATTTTAAATTGGGTACATCTAGAAGAATGCCGTGGGAAGGGCAAGAAGTTGGAATAGTGGACGAGGTCGTCGCAGTACAGATCAGCCAAGCTGCTCCCAAATCACAACCACCAAGGAGCAGCAGCTCAGGGCTGGTGCCAGGCTTTAAGGAACAGAATGAGAAAGAAAAAGTGTTCAGTGGTTGAATAACGAGCATAATATTTCTTTTTAAATGAGTAACACGATCAAGACAATATTCCACTGAATACTGCCTGGTCCACAAATCAGATCACTGGTTATGATTATGGAAAATGAGCAGTAAATTAATCAGTAAATCAGGGAAGTAGTAGCATCAAAAGTGCAGTCACTGTCCCTGAAGGAAATTCTGAATGTCCCAAAAAAACTTCCTGCTCTTTCTCTTCAATTTTCCAGTGGTGATTTTACAGAATCAAGTTATCAATCTGTGATCACTTTATATATTTGTAAAAAAAACCCCAAAGGATTAAGCCAATATTCAGGGTAAGGAGATTATTTGAACTAAATTTTCTGAAGAAGTGACATTTCTACTACTTGGAAAAAAATGTTATTAATTCATGAAAGCATTTAGACAAAATTCTGGATCACATCTAATAGGAGTGACAGCTTATTATGAGCAAATAGAAAATGCCTGTGGCATGAGACTAAGGATATTTTCATGCTTTCATTATAATTAATGTATTTAATCCCTTAAGGAAACAACATTGTGTAATGAGCATTTTTAGATGTTCTACTTATAATGGAGATTAATAGTGATGATGGTGCTCCAAATACATGCACTTAAATGAAGAAAACAATACCTTTTATATATTTTTACAAGACTGGTAGCCAAAAGGTAAAAATGAGTTCAATTTATTATATATATGACATTAAATAGTACCTTAGACTGTGTGTTCATGCACCCTCGGATGTTGTTTGCACTGCTGTAACCTGTGCAACACAAAGAGGGCTTGCCTGGAATTTTACCCAGTATCCAAAGTGATAAATCTTATTTGTGAAGGGAGACAGACATCAAATCTTGATTAGAAGAAATCCAAAACTATTCCTTGTTCATGCTGCCTAAAGGAAAAGCTCAGTTTTGGACAGGCCAGTTCCAATGAAATTTATCATTAACACGTGGATGGCTCTTAGTAAACTTTTGTTGAACTGATTTTAACTCTTGATATTTTCTCACATGAAGTTACTGGCCGTGGTAATTAAGTGATTTCTCAATGCCCTTTTCTCTTTAAATATTTCTCGAAAATGCTAATCATTTTTGTAGATGTTCTTCTGTTCATACTCCAGTGCTTCCATCTCCTTTAAAAAACGGGCACCAGAGACCCACCCAGAATTTCTACAAGTCTGGGTTATGCTGTCTCAATTATACAGAGACAAAAATCTCTTCACGAATCTTTTCTTCACTGTTTATAGCTCCCAGTCACAACTTCCCCACTCTTATGTCTGATTATACTCAAACACATTTTATTTGATTGAGCTTGGACTTACAGTTGGACTCCAGCTGTCACTCAGGTCTCTGAAAAACAAGGCTGAGGGGATTTTTGGATGCTCTGCCAGAGTGTGTTGAGGAGAATTTAGCAGTGGCACTGTCTGTGCACAGGCTTTGGTAGGTGCAGGTGCTTTTACTGTGCATGTGCTTCAAAAGTAGAAAGGTGTTCCCAAATCCCAGCAAGAATAAAGACACCTAGAATTCATTTTCCAGAGAAAGACTCCAGCAGTTTTTGTGTCCCAGTTCCCTCACAGATAATTTGAGAGTTGCCTGGTTATGAGTCGCGAGTGGCTGCACAGAACTTTCCCTGGCAGAAGAACAAACCAAGGAAAGTTCAATTCCATCACCAACCGAACCCACAAGTGGTTGTAGCCCTGGTTGTGCCCTTAACTCCTTGTTCCCCTCCTTAACCCCCTGGGCTGCCCCAGATGTTGACCAGGTCCACCTGGAGCCTCTCCAGCTTCCCCCAGAGCCTGGGATGTGCTGGCCCACATCTGGACACACCAATCCCTAATGGACAACCCCCCCTCCCTGCCTGCACATTCACCAAGCAGAAGCTTCCAATAAACAGAGATATTTTTCTGCATCTGACAGCAGGCACAGGGAAGTGAAATTTCAGTTTTAGTGACTGAGATCTCCACCTTGTTGTTGAATTAGGTGAGGGTGTGGAAGCATCCGGCAGAATTAAGGTGATGTGGTATTTTAGAACCCCCTGCTGACTTCTGAAGACTTCATATTCAAATAATCATGTGCTCATACACACTGTAATAGAAGGAATGATTTTGTTTAAATCCTCAGCTTGCATAGATGAGATTTTTTCTTACAGACTTAGAGATATTCTTTGAAGGAATAAATGTGCATTTGAAAGACAAATTATTTATTAATAGTAGCAGAATGTCTAAAGTACATATTTCAGAAGTACCTCCATTTACAGGGCTAGTGCATTTAAAGGTCCTGAGTGTTTTTGGAAAACTCTTTACATTCTAAGAGGAAAAACTTTTAGGGCATTTGATTTGAGAACAATTACATTTAATTTACAAATTTTCTGTAGCTCATTGAACTAATAAATTGAAATAAAACAACCAACCAGGTATGTTAGGTCAGATTCTCTTAAGCATGGATTGTCTGCCCTATATGAATAACTCTTTTTTTCCAATCAGGTTCTCAGTGGGTTTTTTTACTGTAAAACCTCTCCATACTTCAGCAATTCTCATATTAACCTAATGCCTCATTTTAACCTAATGAGACTCTCTTCTTCTGCCAAGTTTTCCCCTGATCAGTGAAATTTAATACAACGCTTCTTTTTAAAAGCCCCAGTGGTCACAAACTAGGGTGGTAGCACAGAAACTTATTCTTGATAGAGACGGATAAAATCTCTCCATTTATGGAACCAAAAGCAGCGTCCTAAAGGTCCAGATGCCTTCCATAGCACTAACCAGTAGCTCTGCAAAATACCCAGCAAATTATATTGAAAACATGTTCAGAAAGAATCCACACACCTTGAACCCACACCCTGAGATTTTAATGCCATTTTTGGTTTTGTTTTTGTAATGTGCTTCTGGAAAAGGATGTCCATTCCTCTGCTGCTACAGGCACCACCTGAAATATCCTGGGATAAACACAAGTCAGGAATGCCCCAGGAATTACCTTGCTGCAGCAGCATTTCTCTGAGTGCTGGTTTTCCTTGTGGCATCTCTCTGCCCCACAAAGCAGTGATGGCTCTGGTGCCCCTCCAGCCCCTGTGGTACCTTCTGAGATGGCTTAGCAACAGATGGGATGCTTGCCATGGATGGGATCCAGGTCTTTCCCATCCTTCAGCCTGTTTGTCTGCCTCCTGCTCCAGCCACGCAGCACCCAGCAGTTCAAAGCTGATGGAGGAGGCTTTTCCTGCCTGACAGCAGGAGGAAGTGATAAATCATCATCTTGCCTAGGAAGAGGAAAACGCTGAACAAGCAGCCCTGGAAACACACACACACACACCCCTTTTCATACAGGCTCAGCCTTTATTGTTCCTCCATTTGGTGATTTGCACAGCCACAAATGTCGATGTTGACCTTTCCTTACAGGAAACACGATCACATATGCTGAGCTGCATGTGAAGCCCCAGCCCCAAGGGAACAGCAGAGCAGAGACTTCCGCTCCTGGTACTGTGCAATTTTGTTTGGTTACTAATTATAGATGTAGTTTTTCCTATTGCCCAACAGTGAAACCTGTTATCAAGAGCCTTTATGTACACTCTCTCAATGAAGGGCAGAGCTTTCATTTCATCTGATGCTTTTTTTCCTGGGTTCTTAGATTTTACACTTTCCTTTTAAAAATAATATTGAGAGATGTTTTTAAAATAGTTTCTAAAAATGCCTTTATGCCCTACATGGAAAAGGTAGTAAAGCAAAGTAAAATCCCATGTTTTTTTAGAACTCTCATGGTGGAAGAGTCCCAGGGATGCATTTGGCTTTGGAAGCAGGGTAATGCCCAGGTCTCTGTGCCATTAGTGCCCTGGTGATTCTCACCCTCCCTGTACTGAAGGACCTGCCTTCCAGGGAAAAGGAACATTTTATCAGATATATCAGGCAGCCAGAGGATGGAGCAGTTGCTCATCTGCTGCAGGCAAGGTCAGGGAAACAGAGGTTATGGCATTGCAAGTCTCGTGGCACTGGCACCTTGACCCCAAAGTTCCTCAGGTCCTGCAGCTTCCTGAGTGTTTCCCTGTGACACAGGGTGAATGCCAAACTGCTGGAGAGATGCTTTGATGCACTTCCCTGTGCCAGGAGGTGTCAGTACAGGCTTTTGTACCCTGTGCAATTAGAGAAATTACCTTTGAGCTGTGGGACAGGAACAGTAAGGCTTGGGAGCAGGGAGAAGGAACACAGCCCACATCCCTGACAGACACCACAGCCATCCCTGACACCACAGCCATCCCTGACACCACAGCCATCCCTGACAGACACCACAGCCATCCCTGACACCACAGCCATCCCTGACACCACAGCCCATCCCTGACAGACGCCACAGCCATCCCTGACAGACACCACAGCCCATCCCTGAGACACCACAGCCCATCCCTGACACCACAGCCCATCCCTGACAGACACCACAGCCATCCCTGACACCACAGCCCATCCCTGACACCACAGCCCATCCCTGACAGACACCACAGCCATCCCTGACACCACAGCCCATCCCTGACAGACACCACAGCCATCCCTGACACCACAGCCCATCCCTGACAGACACCACAGCCATCCCTGATACTTTCCCTGAATTGCTCTGCAAGGTCCTGCAGGGTGTGTCTGGGTAGGTGGGAGGAGGCAATGCTTGAGAAAAATAAGTCAAAGGAGAAAAGGCAAGTTCTTAATGGTTGACAATCATTGATTAATGGATGACAGTCATGATTTCACTTCTGTGTATGGAAAATGGATGCAGATTTTTAATAAATAAAATGCCACTGCATCCTCCTGACAGCAGACTGATTTTGGGCAGATGATTTCTCTGTTGTTTCCCCAATATTATAATTGTAAGAGTGCCAGGACTTTAAGCTGCTCTTCCTCCTGCCTCCCTGCAGGCTGCCAGCACAGGTGCTCAGCCTGGTTCTACGTGGCGCTGGTCCTGGCACTCCTCGTGCTCATCCTGCTGGGAATTGTGGCCATCCAAGCCAAGCAGAGTGAGTAGATCCTACCTCCTGCTTCATCCCTTCATTGCACACATGATTAAAGCTCTGAAAGAGCTGAGAGAAAAATTCCCTTAGTGTCACACTAAAAGGTGTCAACTTGTACACAAATACAGGAAATGAGAGACTCTGCAGGGGCTTGGAGTGACAGAACAAGGGGAAATGGCTTCACACTGACAGGGAGAAGGTTTAGATTGGATACTGGGAAGAAACTCTTCCCTGTGAGGTTGATGAGGCCCTGGCACAGGCTGCCCAGAGAAGCTGTGGCTGCCCCATCCCTGGAAGTGTCCAAGGCCAGGCTGGATGGGGCTCTGAACACCCTGGGATAGTGGAAGGTGTCCCTGCCCATGGCAGGAGATGGAATGAAATTATCTTTAACATGTGTTCCAGGCCATTCCATGACCTTCTTTTCAGAAGGGCTTTGCTCACTGAGCTTTACTCACTGAGTTTGCTCATAGCTGTGTCTATACCAGGCAATGTACACAGAGACATCCTCACATTCACAGTACAGCTCTGGATACAAAGACTGCATTTCCTTATCCTTGTTATTAACCATGACCTCTCTCTTATTTTATTATTTCTTTTGGCTTTGGGCTGCTCAAGTTTTGAAGGGCAGAGCAGGAAACTCAGAAAGTTTGCACCAGTATGGTCTGAATAGCACCAGCAGTGACATTTCTTCAGAGAGGACCATCCCAGCATGGCCCCTGAAATGGCTCATGGAGGAGCTGTGTGAAGATGGACAGGGTGAGGCACGTTAGTCCTTTCCAGCATAGAGGATGTGTGGTGTGCACAGTTCTGTTGTCTCTGTTCCCATTTCTCTGACACCCTGCAGTTTATGGGAACTCACTGATGCCACCCAGGAAGCATGGTGTTCCTGCAGAGCAGTGATAACAAAATCTAAACTAACATTTTAATCGTGATACTCTTGCTCCTCTTTTGGTATAGTTTCCAGTATTTTCATTACATTCCTTTCTGCCAGGAACTGCTGTCAGAAATGCTATATATCCTCCTCTTATCCTGGAGAACACTTTCCAGACAATGGTTCATAAACAGGGGCAGGAATTCCATCCATTGTAGGAGCTAACGGTTCCCCCTGTCCACCCACAGGGACAACGTGTGAGCTGTGTCCCCCTGGGTGGCAGCTGCACAGGGGCAGATGCTACTTCTTCTCTGAGGAGGCCAGGAGCTGGGAGGACAGCCAGAAAAACTGCCTGGCCAGGAAATCCCAGCTGCTTGTCATTGAGGATGAAATTGAGATGGTGAGTCTTGCAGCAGCCCTAAAAGCATGTCACAGGCCTCAGCTAAACATTTCTCCAAGAGAAAATGGCCTGGATGTCAAGAGTACATGGTAGACAAGCATGAGCCCCATCAGGGAAAGGATCTGACTCCCTGCACAGGAGCTGGGTTTGGGAATGTCAGCAGAGCAGAGCTGAAGAGGAGAAGCACCAGAGATGCCAAGTGTGGAAGCCAGAGTAGTTTTGACTGGGAAGAAGAAATGCTGGGGACTTTCCACTCGTTTCCACCACTTGGCTCTGGGAAGAGGGGAAGCTGGTCATGTGTAAGGGCTGATTTAAGGGGCTGCTCTGCCATGGCTGCATCCCTGTCTTTGCTCTTCTAGAGGAAATAAAAGCTGTGCATGAGGCAGGACCATGACCTGGGCACAGCAGGAAAGCTCTTCTGTCAGGTAACATCCTTCTAATCATTCCACAGGAATTTATAGACAGCAAAGACAAAGATACCAAATATATCTGGATTGGCTTGGACATTGGAGACATGGAGAAAACATGGAGTTCAGTGGAAGATGATGGAGTAAAAGAAAAGAGGTGATGATTTTTAGGGGAAGATGCCTTTGGGAAAAGCAAAGTGTAGTATCTCTGCTTGGAAATACAATTCTGAATCTGAGTTAATTATCCAAAGCACAGATCTAATCCTGCAGCCTCAGGTACCTATTCAGAGTCTATTTCTTGGCCAGTTCCAGGTCAACAGGTTCCTGCTGGGCACTTTTGGAAACTGATTTCTGCCTCCAGGACCAACCACAGCCACAGCTGATATATTTATTAATGCAGAGGTATTATTCCACACTTCTGATGAAATCCCTACCAACAAACTCTCTCACTTTACAGACCATGTGCTGCCTGCCTCTGTTGAAGGTGGTGCCTGCCACATAGCTCTGGCTGGGATCTGTGCAGCTTTCTTCAGCCTTGTGGCTGCTTGGGGAGGATCCTTATCCTTGTAACACTGATAATCCCAAGCATCCATTCCCCAGAAGGCAGCAGTCCCTGCTGGGGGTGCCCAACCCACCTCTGCACAGCTGCTGTGTTTCACGGGGGTGATGGAGTGGGCATCATCCACCCTCTCACTCAGAGCACCACCAGGATTTTTAACCAGTGCTGAGTTTAAACCCAGCAACCCATTGCATTCCTTTTGGTCTCTCAGCAGGACAGCTCTAAAAGGCATCGAGGCTGACAAGAACTGTGCTGTTTACAGAAGGAAAAACGTGATCCAGGCAGACAACTGCCAGACATTAAAGGAATGGATCTGTAAGAAGAATGCAACTTTGCTGGTGCTCTGAGCCACGTTTCCATACAACAGGCAGAGCTTCTTGCCAGAAGACCCATTTTACAGACAAACCAACTAGAGATGTAAATAATTTTTATCAGACTTGCAGGGAAATTTGCACTTGGCTGTGCTGTGCTCCCTAAGAAGTCAGAAGACAGGTCCTGCAACAGGACTGCAAGCTGCCACACGAGGATTTTGGGGTGCTGAGCCTTCACACAGACAGATTTTGGCAGCAGCTGCCTCGGGAAGGTCAGAGGAGAAGAGATACTGGTGAAGAGGAGAACTGTGCATGTGACCTGTGTGATGTGCAGGAATTATGGTCCCTGTGGGGGATGGAGGGTGTGCTGGCCCCACTGCTGTCACCTCTGCCCGCAGGCAGCTGCTGAGCTGAGGACTTCTTATCTGGGTTTCAGGATTTTAGTGTTTTCTGAAGTCTGTGGTTTTGGTTTTGTTTTTTTTTTTTTTTTCCTTGGGGTATAATTGTGACTCACAGAAGCCGCTTGAGGGTTGGAAAAAACTGCATTTATTGGACAGTGTCTTATTCAAAGCTGCTGCACAGCTACTGAGTGTAGACAGCACACCAGGCATGGAGTGACCTGTAACACTTGTAGTTAATGTGCTGATTGCTCCCATCTTCTTCTGGTGCTGAGCCTTGGAATCTCAAGGGATTAACTAGGGAAGGGGCTTGGACTGTAGGACAACATTGCAGAGCAAGGAAATAAAGGTGATAACCTTTCTCTTCACCTGTATTTTGTCCCTTTGCATTGTAAATTCCAACCACAGTTATGGTATGATGAGATGCCAAAGACTGGTGAAATTAATGCCTGGGAGTGCACTCAGTAAATGCATTACTTAGGCATTGAAGTGTCATGAATAAACGCTATTTCTGGGTCTAGAACACAAAAATGCTAGTGCCTTTATTAGATTCACATATTTGACAAGAATGAAGAAATGTCATGAATTGAAGGTGCTACTCTAACAAAAATGGCACCGACTGGAATGTAAGTCCTTATAGCAATGAGCAAGAGAAACAAGTCTAATGTGGCTTTGGAGATGGTGAGCCTTTACCTCATCTTTGCTGTGATGCACACAAATAAAGGCAGCTGCAGTTTCACAGAGATGTTTTTTTCATGCCTGGGGAGGGTTAATGTCCAGCACTTTAGGGCTGCAGATTAAAAAGTGAACTGTACCCTCAGGGACTTCCCTTGAAACAAGAATAACAAAAAAACCCCAACACAGATTTACCCCACAGAATGCAGCATTAGCAGCTCAAGACTCGTGAGAAACTGCTGTTATGTAAGAGGAAACAACAAAAATCCCCCAAACTCAGCACAGCACATGGGGGAAGAGGATTGGTTTCTTCATTCTACACAGAGAAACAAAGAAAAAGAGAGAGTCTGAAATGAGTAAGATAATCATCTATACCTATATAATACATGCTTTCTAGAGAGATAATTTCTCACTGCTGAGAAATTTTCACAGGGTACTCACAGCACACCTTTCTCCATGCAGTGGAGTTGACAACTGCTGGTTTTATGGCAGATCTTTTTTGATTCATGCTGAATTTAACAACAAAAACAAACTCCTGCATGCTGGCTTCTCTCAAATTAGTTATGGTGCTTAGGTTTTTAACAATATTCATGAAACACCTACTATTTGGGCCTTCTTGCTGTTATTCACGTAATTAGACAAGATTTTGCAGGGCCTTACTGAAGCTCTGACCTACAATTTAAGCAGTCATTTATTTAAAAAGAAAAAAGAAAAATTACCATTGAAGTACTTCATCAAACTCCACTCTGAGTAAGGCAAGTTGGCAGAGTTTGCAGCTTGACCCTTCTTTTCTTAACATCACTGAAGAACATGTTCATTGCATGCCTGAGGAGTCAGATTCCAGAAAAGCTTTCACTGTAACCTTTTGTTAAAAGTCTGACACATTTTGAGGTGTTAGAAAGGGAAAAGATGTCTTTTTTGGATGAAATGTCCTGTTCCATGCCAGTCCCAACATCATGATTAAAGATTTTTTTCATGTTCAAAACCTGAATTTTTACTTCGCTTCATTTTTTTTTTCCATTGAAATGGTGCCTGAGATAAAAAATACTTCTAATCTCCCAATATTAAGATACAAACCACTGTAATTCAAGGGGTCTGTAAAGATATTTATTAAGTATCTTTTCAGGACTATTGCACATACCGTATCCTTCAGAATCAGGTTAATTTAAAAACATTGCAGAACACCCTCCCCCCAACATGTAAATTAATACATAATTGGGCTTTTCATACTGTAGAGTCCTGTTACTGTGCCTATAAAGAATACAAGCAATTAAGAAAAGTGTAATCCAGAAAAATTAGTGATTATATTTAAATAAACATCTGAAAGTCACAAGGTGCTGACAGTGCCCACGGACAGTGCATGGTCCTGCTACAGTCAAGTCCTGTCACAGAAAATAATGAAGGTGAACTTCCTATTCTTCCTTCTCTAGAAACTTGATAGTTACATTCTTTCCAGGAAATTTTTCTTCCTCTGGGTCAAATGACACTTTTAACCTTTGGATGACCTGCTAGACATGAGTGGGACTCAGACAATCAGAGGGATTGTGCTCTAATTCTGTTCAGGCTCCCAGCAATCCAACAGCACTGGAGGCTGCTGCTGAAAATGCCACCCACACAAGGAAACACTGACTGTCCATCTGGAAATGCCCCCTTGCTCAGAAGCCTCACACCATGACAGGCACAGGGCATGAGGAAAACACAGAGAAACATCCATTGATGTTAATTCTCTCATTCCCTTCTCCTGATTTTGCCTCCTTGCACCAAGGTCTATTCTCATCTTTATACATGAATGCCTGTGGCTTCACTGTCACTCTTCCAACTCTTCTCCCCCCCATCAGTGCAGATGCTCAGGTAAATAAATATTCTTATCTCTTGTGACCTTCTTTTGCCTAAAGAAAGTGTTGTGAGAATAATTTCAGGTGCAGTGCAGCTACACAAGTTACCTTGACAGTGTTATCACCAGGATTTAACAAAATTAAAGTAACGTAACATTAACAAAACATGGAATACAGTGTAAGGTGCATCCCATCAAATGGAAGGAGAGGAATTTGCTGTGATCCTCTCTGATACAACAGTGTTCACTTCTGCATTGCCCTGTATCCACGAGGCACTGGCAGCCCTCCAGACAAACCTATTTCACCACCCATCCCTGCACACAGCGCCTGGCAAAAGGAAAAGCAGAACAGAAACCTCCAACTGCATACCCAAAAGGGAGAAAAAGAGCAGCTGCTCCTACAAGAGAAGAGTAAATGGAAGAAATACTGATGGCACAACAAAAAGAAACTACAGCTGAGCAGTAGCTGGAAAAATGGGGCAAGGAAATGACTTATCAAGATGCTGAAGAGAGACTTTTAAACCGTATCTTTAAAGCCTTCCTCCATAGGTGGAGAATTCTGGCTACCAAAAAAGTCATTCACCTGCAGGTAAGAGCTGGGACACATTCCTGGGTCCCAAAGTTTAGACATAGCCTGTGTAGGCATCGTATCAGAGCTCTGAGTGTCAGGGCTGGTGGCTTTGTCCACTGTTACTGTGCTGAGTTGATATTCAAGCTACAGACCCATTTCCTGGTTAAATAACATCCTGAGACTGAGACTCCTTTGGACTCCAGATAGGCACAGCTTCCAGAGCCTTTTACTTCAAACCTGTCAGGGAGAAGGGAAGACAGGATTACTTGGACACCCACCATCAAATATGGCAGCAGAGCAAAGGCAGCTCCAGGCATCTCAGGTTCTCTTTGAAGAAAGCCTGATTTATCTCAGGCAAGGCACCACAGGAGGATGATGTTTTGTGCCTTGAAGAGAACACCATGGAGATTTTCGTTTCTTAATGGTATCTTGTGCCCAGAATACAAAAATCAGGATTTGTAGTACTCCTGCATGTTGTTTGGTGGTCACTTGTGTGAAACACACCCTTAGAACAGAGACTGAAATTCAGGTTTGCCCTTCAGGGATGTTGTGCCATCAAGACGGGCACCACCACCTCGCACTTCCACATCCTCCTATACAGCTGAAAGGTTTCAGCAGAAGTTCTGAAGCAAATGTACCTCTCATTTCTCCCTTCCTCAGAACCCAAAAGGCACCATGGTTAAGGGGGTGGGGGGAAACCAAGAAGAAAACCTCAGTTTCCACAGCGTAGGTGTCTCTACATCAGAGCTAAGGGACTCCTCCAACAACTCTGTTTTCAAACAAAGTGCTATAGAGTTCTGTGGATAGGCCAAGCAAACCGGAATGGTCTCTGAAAAAGCCAAGGGACAAATCCCCACCAGTGCAGTAACACCTGAGCTTAGACATCAAGGTGTCTGCCTCCCCTTCAGGAGGGGCAGTTTGAGGCAAGCAGCGAGGCAGAAGTCTAAGAATGGGAAGAACCTCACTGAAAATGAAAGCATCAGTGGATGTTTGTTTTGCAGACAAGGGATAAAAGAGTGGGAACGACTGCAGTTTTCAATTTGTGGTGCCCACGTGTTCCTCACATCTCACATTAAATGCCTTTGTCAGATCAAGCCTTCAGGGCTTGGGGATGAGGTGAGTATAGTCACACATCACCAATAATGCCACAGATATTTAAATTATTACTTTTAAGGTAATTTCAGATTTATGAAATCTCAGTGCTTATGCCTATCGATGGTATTTCTGCCAACTCCTGCCAGCAGCTGCTCCAGGATGAGCTGCAGCAGCCTCTGAGGAGATGGGATGGCTGCCAGGGAGAGGAAGAGAGCACAGGGCCCTGGCCACAGAGCAGCTCATGCAACATAAATTCACATCTTCCTTTCCCTCCAGCAGCCTCTTTCAGAGGAACATTCTATGAAAATGAAAACATGTCTCATCAGTCTCCCAAATCTCTTTGCTATAAACCTCACACAGCTTACATGCAGGCTTGTATTTTTGCAAAACATATTCTATAATGAGGAATTTGTGTTACTGTAATCTTCCCTTCCTCTCCCCATTGTTTTGGTATGTTGATGTCTCTTGGTTTAACTTTCACTTTCTCTAATGTCTGTTACTGTAAGCCTGATAAGCCTGCCTCATATTGCTTCTCAACATTACAAATTTATCCCCTAACTTTCATCTGCCACAGTTTTAACAATGCCATGTGAAACCTTCATTTCATTCCATACCCTCTCCATAATCATCCCTTCAACATAATAACAGATATTTCCTACAAGTCACTATTTCTGTATTCTTTTTCTTACTCCCCTATAATCAAATATCATCAGCAAAACCCCTCCACATCAACTTACAGTTCATTGTCTAATGGTTTTCCATTTACCCAAAAGAACTCCTCGTTTCTTTTATAGAGTCCAATCCATGGGTCTTGCTTTGTTATCTTCATCATAAAATTCTGTAGGAATAAACCCACATGAGAAAAGCTGCATTTTCAGTCCAACTATCAAAATACAAAGTCTTTGATCCAGGGCAAAAGCAAAACAACAATCTAGCCTTTCCTTCAAAAGAAACAATATTAAAACCTAGATATACAGAGACTGGTGACTGGGATAGAGTTGACTGATCTACAGAGAGGCTACTTTAAAATATGAAGGTCTGCTATCAAGGTCTGGAGCATATGCAGAAGAATATATTCTCCTTTGTGCAGGGTGGACTCTTTCCTAATATTGTGGTATAATACAGAAAAAAAATGCTCCAAGCTGCACTTTGGGTAACTGTCTCCTAACTCCAAAGGTCACAATTAGCATATTAACCAACTTGTGTGTCATTAATCTATCTCAATATGAGAAAACAGTTGTTTAATTGAAGATAAATGAGTTTATCCTCATAGAAGCCTTCAATATGAGTATTTATAGCTGTGAGCAGCACCACATTTAATTCAGACAAGCACTCCCATATTTCCTAAAACATCAACTGCTCAAACTGATGTTTCCTGTTTTCAGGGAGAAGAGGCACAAACTTTTCTGCAGGCTGTGACTCATTGTGGTCCTACATCAGCTTCCTAACTGTTCAGCTGAGGAGGCTGCAGGAGCAGTTCCCTGGAAGTGAACTGGGGAAAAACAGGATCCTCCTTTGGTTCCCTTACCAGCTCCCGAGGATTTTCAATGACCAGGAGGGAAGCGTTGTGGGAAGAGCAGTTGCTCTGGCTGGAGTTCCAGTCAGCTTCACTGTCTGAGAGGTAGTAACACTTCCTCTGGAAGTACAGCCAGCCTGGTGGACACAGCTCCAGGGGAGGGCACACAGGAAGGTCTTTGGCCGGAGGAGGGTTTACTGGGAACAGACAAAAGACAATCTACCCATTTCTTCCAGCTGGGAAAGGTTTTATTTTCTGACTGCATCATCTAAAATAATCCCAGTCTAGCCACAGCACTGTTAATTCTGCCCAGCTGGAATAATTATTGTAAACTAATGATATATTCTGGATCCTGCACTCTTCTGCATCTTGACAAATCCTTAAAAGGATGGTCAGGGACATGTTGGTAGAAGTAGCTGAGCAGGTGACAGTAAAGTATCATCCAAGGACTCCTCTACAGTTTAAAAATTCCAACAACTCCAGTTTTTCCAGCTGCTTCCTCACAGCTGAATTAGTAACTTTGTTTATTATAGTGTCATTTTTGAAGGACTGCAGATTGGTAGGATAATCTTCCTGTTGTTATTTGTTTTCTTGAACTTGGATTAAGACAAACAGTCATGTGGCAAACTCGGTGCCAAAAGTACACTAAGACTGAACTGAGCCCTCCTTTACCCCACAGAAGCATGTGGAGTCATTTCTGCAGCACTGGCCCACCATTTCAAACAGGAATCACAGATTCACACAGAATCACAGAGAGGCTTGGGTTGAAAGTGACTTCAAAGATCATTTTGTTCCACCCCCCTGACACGGGCAGGGACACCCTCCACTGTCCCAGGTTGCTCAGAGCCCCATCCAGCCTGGCCTTGGACACTGCCAGGGATGGGGCAGCCACAGCTTCTCTGGGAAACCTGTGCCAGGGCCTCACCACCCTCTGAGCACAGAACCCCAAACTCTGGGAATTTCTATTGCTACTTATATTTTCTTTTAAAATTCCTTACTTACCAAATTGAATACATGAAATCAAAATGACAGCAGCAGTAAGGACTCCAGCAACAGCTCGCCACAGCCAGATGTTTGAGAACAGACCTGAAAAAATAAATGTAAGGAATTAAAAAACACAACAAAACAACAAAGAATAAGTAGCTGACAGGGAAGAAGAGCTCAGGACACACAAAGAAAATATGTTAGAAAATGTTAGAAAATATCATAGCTCTCTGTGGAGAGTGGGCTGGGAGCAGAGGCATTTAGCTTATCTTCACAAGGCTACTCAGCTAACAAGAACTCTGACTTACTATAAATTTTAGTCATATCATCCAGAACTTAAGGCGATCAAAAAGAAACGAACATGGGAAAAATGACGGCAGACAGTAAGTTTGATGCTGACCGGGTGCCTAAACACGGCTTGGATAAGTGAAATAAGAAAAGCCATCGGTTCTGGAGATCAAAACTTCTCCTGAGAAATATCCAGCCTTATCCCACAGCCGCAGCTTTTTTGTCTCCTTCTGTTCCCCTGTCCCCCGCAGGGCTTTGGAAGCACACACGGCCCTGCCACTGCCCTGTATGCGGCTGTCGGGGCAGCAGCAGGGACGAGGAGTCCCGGGAGGCTGCTCAGGAGGGTCCCCTCTCCCGGCAGCCCGGAGCGATCCCAGCGCTGCTGCGGCATCCCCGGCTCCCCTCGCCCAGGGATGCGCTCCCGGGGCCGGCACCGCGGCTCAGCCCTGCGCTCCGGAGGGATGTCCGGGATGGCCCTCCCGCATCCCAGCGAGGCCCCTGGGTGTCCCCCGAGTCGGTGTCACCTTTGCTGTGGCGAGCCGTGCCGTGTCCCGCCATGGGCGCGCAGCTGACGGGGCCGGAGCGGCCGGGGCGCGGCGGGGCCGCACCGAGCGCAGCCGCTCCCTTCGCTCCCGGCCCCGCTCCCTTCGCTCCCTTCGCTCCCGGCCCCGCTCCCTTCGCTCCCGGTCCCGCTCCCTTCGCTCCCGGCCCCGCTTCCTTCGCTCCCGGTCCCGCTTCCTTCGTTCCCGGTCCCGCTTCCTTCGCTCCCGGCCCCGCTCCCTTCGCTCCCGGTCCCGCTTCCTTCGCTCCCGGCCCCGCTTCCTTCGCTCCCGGTCCCGCTTCCTTCGTTCCCGGTCCCGCTTCCTTCGCTCCCGGCCCCGCTTCCTTCGCTCCCGGTCCCGCTTCCTTCGTTCCCGGTCCCGCTTCCTTCGCTCCCGGTCCCGCTTCCTTCGTTCCCGGTCCCGCTTCCTTCGTTCCCGGCCCCGCTTCCTTCGCTCCCGGTCCCGCTTCCTTCGTTCCCGGTCCCGCTTCCTTCGCTCCCGGCCCCGCTCCCTTCGCTCCTGGCTCCGCTTCCTTCTCTCCCTTCGCTCCCGGCCCCGATCCAGCCCCGGGATGCGCCGGCCCCCAGGGGCATGGCCACGGAGCGTTGGCTCGGTGCCGAGCGCTGCTCTGTGCCGGGAACGCTCACTCCGCAACTCCTGAAAAATAGGAAATGGGGACGCTTTCAAGGAGAAGTCGTCTCTTGCAAGACCTCGCTGGATCCTCTGACATCAGCAAATTCCAGGAACTAACACAATGAGAGAAAACTCTGGTTTGGTTTGGTTTTGTCTGATGGGGGTTTTTATTTGGTTTTGGTTTTCTATTTTTTTTTCAGTTTTGTTCATATTTATTTGTTTTCTTCTTTTGTATGGAGGAGGAGAGTAAAATCACGTATTTAAACGTTGATTACTTAAAACCTCTTTGGAAAACCTGGCCAGTGGTTTGCTTTATCTAGAAGAGCATAAAGGCTGATGCTGGCTTGCCAGCTGTGGTGCAATAGAAATTTCGGCATTGCTTGAAAGACAGGGACATACATATCATCCATTTCATCATCCGTTTGCACAATAACTGCTGTACTTGCAACAGATCTGGGCTGTGTTGCATGTTCAAACAGCCTGAGGAGCACAGCTCTCTCCAAATCATCATGTGAGCTCTTTGTGAGGCTGCTGAGGAATTCAGCAGTAGTTAATCCGAAAGGATCCATCCAAGGAAACTTCAAACAGAAAACCATGGGAATGAGGGGTTGCACATTAAGCTTTCACTGCAGTCTCCAATTGCTTTCGTTGTCAAGGATTCTGAGCAGTGTTGGATTTTGAGCAGTGTTGGAGCAGTCAAGGATTTTCAGCAGTGAGTTGCTGAAAATCATCTCCAGGTGTTAATGGTTACAGTTTATAAAGAACTATATAAACTTTATACTTCCACAACTATAATTTGAATTGCAGTTGATTTTAGCCTTTGCCTGCTGCAGGAGTTCATTTAAGCACTGAACTGGGAGAGCTGGACTGGTCAAAATTCCCAGGAAGGTACTGGAGAAGAAAATGAAAGATAAAATGATGAAGAAGAATCCAAAAGATATGTATGACAAGGCTTAAGGCATGGTGATTTCAGGGAGGTTAGGGAACTGAGGATGCCCAGGAGAGGGAAGAGGCGATGGGTCCAGAGAGCACCAGCTGGAGACTTTTCCAGAGGTTTTGCAAGACATGAATCCAGAGGGACAGGGGATGAGAGTGGGGTGTGGAATTAGGGCAGCAGGGAGGTTCAGTACCTGCTTGATATCGAGCATGTTTTACATACAAGGAGACAGTGGAACATGGGTGTGTTCACAGCCAGCATTCTAAGAAGAGCTTATTCAGCATTTATTAACTCTGAAGGAGTGGCTTGGGCTCCTGCCATTCAGTCCTGCCTGTCACTGAGGTCAAAAATAGCACTGTGGCTTTTAACCACAGAGCATTCAGAAGTGAGTACTCTCTTCATGCTCACCCACAGAAGGTAATTCTGACAGCTGCAGGAGATTCTCCAGGCTGGCAAAAAAACCTGAGAAATGCTGTCAACATAGCTGTGAATCATCTGATGCTCCAAAACTACTGTTATTATCCCCAGATGTTTGTAACTGAGACACTCACCATCACCTTTACATTCCCTGATCAGTTTGGCCAAGAAGATCCAGACAATTCCTAAAATGAAAGCTGATAAACAAGAGAGGAATTTCTTCAAGGGTAAAGGCAGAAATACCCTCCAAACTTTATCACTGGAAAATTACTTTAAAATATTGCCATGATGTAGGGAGAAAAATGCAAACAACCTAAGGGAAAAGCATTTTACAACAGGGCTCTCATGGGACTGACTTGAAAAGTCAGAGTTGGATCCTGTGGTGCTGCCTCCTGCCTGCTGCTACCCCATATAGTCTTTGATTATCTTTTATCACTCACTGTTCATAGAATCATGGAATGGTTTGGATTGGAATAGACTTCATCTATTTCTGACCCCTCTGCCACAGGCAGGGACACCTTCCACTATCCCAGAACCCCATCAAGCCTTGGACACTTGCAGGGATGGGGCAGCCACAGCTGCTCTGGGCAACCTGTGCCAGGGCCTCACCATCCCCTGAGTATAGAACTTTTTCCTAATATCTGCTCTAAATCTTTTCTGTTTCAAAACTGTTCACACTTGTCCTGTCACTATCTGCTCATGTAAAAAGTCTCTCTCCCTCTTTTTTTATAAGCTCCCTTCAGGCACTGGAAGGCCACAGTGAGGTCACCCCAAAGCCTTCTCTTCTCCAGGCTGAACAATCCCAATTCCCTGAGCCTTTCCTCCCAGCAGAGCTGCTCCATCTCTCTGATCCCTTGGTGTCCCTGCTCTGTCGTGGCTCCAGCAGCTCCCTGTCCTTGCTGTGCTGGCCCAGGGCTGGGTGCAGCCCTGCAGGGGGGTCTCAGCAGAGCGGGGCAGAGGGGCAGAATCCCCCCTCCCCTGCTGCCCTGGGGCTCTGGGTGCAGCCCAGCACAGGGGGGTTCTGGGCTGGGGCAGGGCCAGCTCTCACCCACAGCACCCCCAAGCCCTTCTGCCAGGGCTGCTCCCTCTGCTCATCCCCAGCCTGGATTGATCTCAGGGCTTGTCCTCACCCAGGTGCAGCCCCAGTACCTGGTCTTGTTAAACCCCATGAGATTCCCATGGGCCACTTCCCAAGACAGAACAGAGCAAACATCACACTTAGCACCTTGGAAAGTCACTCACCATTTGAAGCCTTTGCAGCAACAAACCCAAAACAGTTCCAGAAACTCCAGCATGTGCTAAGAAGGAAACCTGCCAGAGATTGCTGCAAGCTCTGTACCACTGTCAGTGCTGCCTTTAAGGTGTTCTTTGTGTGTCCTGAACCCTGCCTGCTGTTCTGACAGCGAATCTGCATTGGCAGTGCATCCTCCCTGAAGTGGCCATTTGGCAGTGAGGTCCTTTTCTTGTGTTGGTACATTTGTCATTTAGAGCCAGATAAAATTGTTTCCATGTGCAGTACTGCAGGAACTTCTCTTGTTTACGTAAAATAGCACTTGTCTCTGAAACGTCTATTTATGTCTGTCTCTGCTTAGTTACTTCTATGCAACAGCTTCTGGCCTTTTTAATGGTTTGGGGTGGTTTCTGTTAAGAACCTTGCCTTCATTCACTGTTTTCTCCTAAAATAAAATCAAAATTCCTTGGTTGTGATTTTTGTCAAGATACTCAGAGCATTTTTCCACCAAGTGTATCCTGAATACCACAGGTGGCTTGAGACACAGTTGGGATACAGGTCCATAGAAATAGGACAAGCCCTGAGGATCAGCTCTTGGAGGTGTTGCTGTCACAGGTTCTTCTTGTTAAAGGTCACTAATGGAGCCAGTCCTGGGTCCAGGATGTGCCCCTGTGGGGCTGGTGCTGCCAGCCTGGCCTGGCCCAGGGAATGTTACTCATTGCCGAGCAGCAGCAAGAATTAAACCAGCTTGGCATTCTCTGAGGCACTGAGCACAGAAGCAGTGAGAGATCAGGTTGAGATTTCTTAGGAATTGCCTGGCCTCGGCATCAGGATTACACTCTGACCCCACCAGAGTGAGGAGGAAATGTTTCACCCTTCCCTTGCAGTAGGGATGCCAGAGGTAACCCAAGAATCACAATCTGTAAAGGCTAAGTTTATTTTAAAACTTAGATCACAAGATCAGAGAAGTGTGAACAAGTACAACATAGAGGCAGAGGAAACAAAGAACAGCAAGGACTGGGGTTGCCCTTCCCCACCAGATCCCAACCAGAAATCTGTGCTGCCCTTCCCTTGTGGCTGCAGGCAAGGCCAGGCTGTGACCAGGTGGGGAAGGGACTCCTTGGGCACAGGCAGGGCTGGGAACACAGGGCTGTGCATGGATGTGACTTGCAGAGTCAGGATCTGTTTGGGATCACCCCTGGCCCCAGCCTGGACTCCTCTCCCCTGGCTCTGCCTGCCTGGAAGTGCCACCTCTGGCATGAGACAGTCCCTGACTCGTCCTGTGTGCCAGTGCCAGCTCTTGCAGAGGGGATGCAGCCAGGCTCAGACACCATCAGGGAAAGGCTGGGCTCAGCTGGGCCATGAGTCTGGAGGGAGGCTGCAGGAGACCCTGGGAGCAGAGATCGGGCAGCTAAAGAGAAATGAGACACATCCCATCCACGTTTCCTACAGGAAGCTGGGGATAACATGTCAGCCTGGACCTCTTCTTTTCAACTCTTCTTCTGATGCCTTTTTGACACTGTTGCAGCTTTTTCACACATGTTTTGTGTTGTACGGGTTCCATGGCAAGATGCAGTTCCTACTTTATTGTATCCAATGGTCGTGCAGTGATAGCCGCGA
Source organism: Acridotheres tristis (assembly GCA_037013685.1). Taxonomy (NCBI): domain Eukaryota; kingdom Metazoa; phylum Chordata; class Aves; order Passeriformes; family Sturnidae; genus Acridotheres; species Acridotheres tristis. The sequence continues at coordinate 66,078,298 of CM072885.1, forward strand.
TAATGTCTGCCTATATCGAACCTGATCAGGGGAAAAAAGTCAAATGTGATTGCAATCCTGACATGCAAAGGCAGAGTGGCACCTGCTAAGGTCTGTTACTGTCACTGGGAGCAGGAACTGTCTTGCTGGAATCTCCCTCCCATTGCTCACTTTTGTCCCCAACATCTCCACAAAAGTTTCTGGGCAATGCTTTCCCACCCAGAAACATTCCCCTGCTTTGCTCCCCTGCAGCCCATGGTGCTGACATCAGCCTCTCTCTTGTCCCTGCCTCCTGTCTCCTTCCTTTCCCCAGGGAACTGCATCCACTCAGATCCTTCCTTCCCCAGCACAACTACAGCTGTGTCCTCTCCTGCCATCCCTACAGGACAGCCCAGTGTTCCCTGGCACTGAAAGGCTCCCTTTCCTTGGCACAGCCATGTGCTGAAACACCTGGATCTCAAGGAATCTGCTTCCCCCAAAGCACAGTCCCTGATCTCCCTTGGGCTCTCTGCTCTGGCTTCGGGATTTGCCCCTTGCCAGACATTGCATGGCAGGGACTTGCTGGAATGAGCTCACATGGCTGGGTCATGTTCCACGTTGTTGATCCACTTCCACTTCTTCTCCTCTGGAGAGTATCTGAGACCAAGTAAGTAGTATGCATGTCGTGATTGTGAGTGAAGGTAATCCTGGAAAGGAAGCCAACAATGAGAACACATGAAAATGACATTTTTTCATGAGAGGCACAGAAGTCTCAGTGCTACACAGCCAGCACAGAGAGTGTAGTGTGCATCCAGCCACAGCACCTGTGCCCACAGCACCAGAGGATGAATTTCTCCATTTCTATCGAAGACCATCTCCCTTTTGGAGGCCGCTTATGAATATAATAAATGGAATAATACATCTGTGGTGCCATTAAATGTGTAATTTGTAGTCTAACTGGAGTGACTTCATACCTGGGGACACTTTTCCCTTCTGATGGGGTGACAAAGCATTTTCAGGTTTTGTCACAGCCATGGCTCTCACAAAGAAGTGTCTGTTCAGCCTCCTTGGCCTGTGTGCTAAATCCCTGTGAAACCCCAGCCAGCTGGGCAGGGAGTTTGCTCCTTCCCATGGCATCAGGCCTGGGCACAGAAGCTCCCAGGGGCAGGACTCCAAGCCCCAGGAGGCCTCTCCCTGGGCTGGGCTTTGCTCCCACTGCCACGACTGGGGTGTCCATGGCTGGCAGCACATCCCAGAGCCCAAGGACATGTGACAGGAGCTGGCACAAGTGTCCCTGCTCAGCCCTTGGCCAGGCAGCTCCAGCCCCCTGAGCAGCTGCCCCAGCAGTTGGATCTCACCAGCTCTTCCCTGCTCTCAATGATCACCAGGTCTGAGCCCATGGCAGTGCAGTTTTCACGGAGGAATTTCCAGTCCTTCCCTTTCCTCTCTGGAGAAAAGAAGTAGCATTTTCTCCCATGTTTTTTCCATGGTGGGGGACAGCCTGCAGAATGGAAGAAGAGGTGTGGAAAATCCATGTTCACAGTGACCAAAGGATGCCACAACAAAAGAGAGGTCAGAGAGGCAATTCCAGCCACAGAAATGCCTGTGTGCTCCTGCTGAGAATTGTCACCAGAGCACCAGGGATCCCCCTCAGGCTCTGGAGCTGATACCAGCCCAAAATCACCAGGCAGGAGCCAGACAGGGAGCAGCACAGCAAACATCATCCAGCCTTGCCCAACCTTGCAAAGGGGGGGGGGGGGGGGGGGGGGGGGGGGGGGAGGGGGGAGGGGGGGGGGGAGATAAAATGAGGGAAGAAAGAGGGTAGGAGGAGGGGTGGGGGGGGGGGGGGGGGGAGGGGGGGGGGAGGAGATGGGGGGGTGGGGGGGGGGGGGGGGGGGGGGGGGGGGGGGGGGGGGGGGGGGGGAGGGGGGGGGGGGGTGTTGGGGAGGAAAGAAAAAGTGGAGGAGAAATTTTTTGTTAGGGGATTGTTTGTGGGAAGGGAATGGGGGGATGAATTGGGGGGGGGGGGGGGGGGGGGAGGGGGAGAAAATGATTAAGGGGTGGGTTGGGGTGGGGGGGGGGGGGGGGGGGGGGGGATGGTGGAAAAGGGGGGGGGGGGGGGAGGGGAAAAGGGGGGGGGGGGGGGGGGGGGGGGGGGGGGGGGGGGGGGGGGGGGGGGGGGGGGGGGGGGGGGGGGGGGGGGGGGGGGGGGGGGGGGGGGGGGGGGGGGGGGGGGGGGGGGGGGGGGGGGGGGGGGGGGGGGGGGGGGGGGGGGGGGGGGGGGGGGGGCAGCACAACAATTAGAACACATGGCTTCAATTATAAGGAAAATGGAACTGGTAATCAGGTGACATCTATTGTGGTCAATTGAGCCCTGAACTCATCTATTGAAAGGGGTGATAAAACCCTGTTTCCTGGGGTGTTCATAACTCCACCCATCTGAAAAGACATGGGGATCGTTCACAATTTGTTCAGAAAACAAGTTCTGGATGGCAAGAAGTAATTTCTGTCATACTGAAAGGAGGGTTAGAAAGAAAGGAAAGAAAAATGAAAATGAAATACAGAAACACACTGTGTGAAGTCCATTCAGTTTTAGGATGTTCTTTTATGCAGATGTTGCAAAACCAGTGTAACTTTACAGGCAATCATTTTAAAGTCATTAAAGAAAGATAAATATACAGTTAGAATTCTGCAAATTGTTTCATCAGAAATAAGACTAAACCTGTCCATGAAACATTTCACACCTGTGCATTACACAAGCAGTTTGTACAGCCAGAGCAGCAGGAGAAGCCCTCAGGCAATGCCTGCTGTGCTCAGGGAGCAGGAACAGCTGTGCAGGAGAAGATGCTGCAAACTCCTGCAACAGCAGCCACTCCATCCTCAGCACTTTGCTGCAGGAATCTCACTCTGCTGGGGGACACCAGGCCTGGGCCAGGAGCAATGGATGGTCAGCTCTGGCATAGTCTCCAAAATGCATAAAAACTACTCTTAATATCACACCAGAGACGCTCCCTCACACTTGCACCTGAGCAAGAGAAAAGTAGATCTGATAACAACTTGTCTGTGTAAATATAAACAACCCTATCTGGACACTGCACCTGCACTTTTCCAGCTCTGGCCCTCATGCTTCCCTTGTGCTCTTTGGGACTTTGGTGCTCCAAGGAACTCTCTCAACAGATGTGGGAGAGAGACTGGAGAATGCAAAGAAAGCTCAGTGCTCAGCACTGGACCTACCTTGGACATCAGGGACTGTCAGGATTCTGGGTCTGCTTGGTTCAGACAACTTCAAGTCAGCATAAAGGACATTTTCTGCCATTCTTGTTCCACTCTCTCCTTTCCTCCCTCAGCTGTTCTGAGAGTGAGGCTCTGGGCTGGGTACAACTCAGAGCTCCCTCCTCTTTCTAACCTTCAGGAGGAAGTTCTTGACTCTTCCTGTCATGCATAAACTTCTAATGAAAAGAGAACCCTATTTCTGCTCCATCTTTTGATAGCAAATGTTTTTATGTCACTAACATGAGGAAATACAGGTTCATGTACTCCCTGAAGTCACCTGTGTTGGAAACTGATTCTGGCATTGGAAGTGTCTTGAGTTCCCAAAGCTTCACACACCCACATTTTGCCATGCTGTGTCCTCAGCACTGTGAGCTGCATTCAGCTCCCGGACACTGTCTGCCTCTCTACAAGGCAATTCTGGGGGCAAATGGGGATTCAGAAAGGGGGTTAGTCCAGCCTGTTTTGGGAAGTGCAAAATGTGCTTCGTATGCAAAGGCAGCAACTGGAGTATTGCAGCCTGAACAAAACAATCTCTTGGCTTTCTAGTTTTGTAATATTCCTCTGGGCAGTCTCGGTCAGCTGTGTCCCCTCTCAAGTTCTTGCGCACTCCCAGCCCCCTCAGTGGTGGGGTGGGATGACAAACACAAGACTCTCACTCTGTTTAATCTCTGCTCAGCAAGAACTAAAACCTCCCAGTGTTCTCAACGCTGTTCCAGCACAAATCCAAAATGTAGCCCATACCAGTTGCTATGAAGGAAATTAACTCTATCTCAGCCAAAACCAGGCAAGGGCCCTAGAATTTTAGAAGGATGTGAAGGTCCTTGAATGAAGGCTCAGAGGAAGAGGACAAAGCTGGTGGAATGGTTGGAAGGAATGTGCTGTGAGGAGCCACTTTGGATTCCCTGGTTTGTCCAGTTTGGAGAAAAGGAGGCTGAGGGGTGACCTCTTTTCTCTCCAGAGTCCCAGCACAGGAAGGACATGGAACTGTTGGAGAGGGTCCAGATGAGGACAACAGATTCCCCAGAGAAGCTGTGGCTGCCCCATGCCTGGCAGTAGCCAAGGTCAGGCTGGACAGGGCTCTGAGCAACCTGGGATAGTGGAAGTTGTCCCTGCCCCTGACAAGGAAGGTCAGGGATGAGATGAACTTAAGGTCCCTTCCAACCCAAACCATTCCATGATTCCATGGTTACTCTACTTCTGTCTTTACAGAACTATAAGATATTGCTTTTCTGATTTAGAACAAATTATAGGAAAAGGTTGAGTGGTTTTTTAATAAAATAAATACCAATTCTTATTGAACCTATTTCTTTCACAGAGAAACAATTTTCTATTATGGAAATATTTTCTCTCAGGGCCATCAGATCTGGAATACCCTCTGCTTGCCAGTGTTAATGACGGAGACTTCTTCAAAGGGCCAAGGATGTGTTCTGGTATTCTGTGCCTCATGTCCCATAATCAGAGGCTCAGAGAAGCCAAGCAAAGATGACCTGTGTGAGAGAAAGAAGAGGAAGTGAAGCAATTTCTGTGGTGGTTGAAGACTCAGAAGTTTGTACTGGGGTCAATTTAAGGTTTGCAGTGGCACGCAGACCTGACAGAGACGTGTCCAGAAATTCTGTGACAAGCAGCTAAGTACTGAGGCCAAAAAAAGAGACCCTGACTGAGGCCTGAACAACAGGCCCTGAACCAAAGCTGGGTCTAGATGAATCTTCCAACCAAATGCTATTTATATTTATATATATATATATATATATATATATATATATATATATTCAATCATTATGAATTATTGTTATATGTTTGTTTATTGGCAAAATGTGTTTACCTTTCCATATCCAGAAACTGGATAAGGCCACATCTGGACTAATTAGGGGGATATACAATCAGAGACAACTCCCTTGGATCCCCCTTGAGCCCTGGCCAGGCTTTGGGAGAAATTCAATGGCAGAATGAAACTAGAAATTATGTTAGCTTGTTTGTTTAAGAGTATAAAAGCTGGGCTACTGTCACAACAAAGCTGGGAAACGATTCCACATCTCCACAAAGGTGGAACGGGTTGGAAAGAATCTTAAAGATCATCCAGTTCCAAACCCCTGCCATGGGCAGGAACACCTTCTGCTATCCCAGGTTGCTCAGAGCCCCATCCAACCTGGCCTTGGACACTGCCAGGGATGGGGCAGCCACAGCTTCTCAGGGCAAATCAAAGTATTCTGTGATTTTTCAGCTCCACCAAGTCTTAATTCTTTTTTTCATTCAGATTTTTTTTCTACTAGGGAATCGTATTACTAATTTGCCAATTGTAACACGGACTGAGTGTAGGAAACATCCATCAATGTTTCCATCAAGTTCAATCAACATTTTCGGGTTTTATTGCTGGATTTCTGGAGTGACAAGCACATGACAGCACCAATCCCACAAAATTTGACATAAAAATAGGGCCCCTCTTTCCTGTGGAATATTGCCTACGCTGATCAGCAGGTTTTGCTACATCTTGAGGGAGTGCTGACTGTGTGGGCCGGTGCTGTTTGAAGAAGGAAGGTGCAATACCCCGCTGAGTTGGTGCTTTTGAACTCCATTTGACAAAGAGGGTGCAAATACCATGGGGGGAAGTTAAAAGGGGGCTCTAGCTCCCCTTGTAAATCTTTTTATGTGATATTGAGATGCTGCATAACTTAATACTGGAGATAGCACACCAGGTAGTTTGTACTGTATTTCTGAGCACTTAGCCATACTTTTCAGCATTTAAATGTATATTTATTATTTCACTGTGGTATTGTGTATTTCCCACAAAATTATGATGGGGAGCAGTAAATATCTTCACTATATTAAAGATGTTTTAATGTGGGTCTATATGGGCGGGACAATGGCCCTGTATGTCTGTGGTAATAATTCTGTTGCAATTCATTAGCACCTAATGAATTTGGCTTCCTAAACTCTAGCTAAGGGCATAGGCAACATCTGACAGCATTTTCCTAACAAATAACCCTCCACACTCCCACTTCACTCCTACTCTTGCCAGCTCTATTTCCATGTTTCCAAGACCAGTCATGTCCATCTTTCAGCCTGTGCAATCCCAAACTCAGTGTGGCCATGACCAAGAAAGACAGAAGAAGAGGAGATTTTTGACATACCAGGCTCTTGTCCAATACTTACATTGTGCAGTCTCAGGTCAGAGGTGAAGAATCTTCTCAGGTCAGTTGAGTCTGATGGGTCTCTGTACCTCATCAAGAAAACAGATTTGGTAAAGATTTCATTACAAGATCCAAATTCAAAGATAAGTAATCTACAAATCAGCTACTCTGAAACAAAATGTTTAAAATGAAATATATATTATGAACAAGGAATGCAGTAAACACTTGGAAAAACAACCCTCCTTTGTGAAAGCAAGCCTTTGGGGCTGGTTTTTCACCCCTTGACAATACTCAGATAATAACTTTTTTTGGTCGTAGTAAAAAGGAAAATGAAAACAAAAACCAAGATTGTGTGAGAGAGGCTCAGAAGGAAGATTTCAAATAGAGAACCTCACTTAAATTCCACTTACAGTAACTAGGATGTCTTTCCCTTAAACTATCTGTTCTTTGGATTCAATAAATAAATTGGATTCAGTAAATGTGCTTGACAGCTGAGCAAATGTGGATTTTTCCTGATTTAATGTGATTGCTTACTGTATCTAGACCTAAAATAATTGGGAGATATTTTCTGATATGTAAAAGATTTGAAAAAACCTGTATCTTTTGTAGGATCAAAATTATTTTCTAAAATAAACAAAGAGTTTCCGCTACCAAGGAGGAGAAAAATCATTGTTAATGTTAAATATATTTTCTGAAAATAATAGAATGTTTAATACTTTTGAAATCAAACATTTCAATTTTCCCATTCTTTTGGAAGAAAGAGGATGTTCTTTTAGGAGAAATTAAATGCTTTGAGTTTTCCCCAAATCACTTTTAAAAAGTTATTATTAAGCAAATAAGAACAAGTATTTCCTCTATTTTTACCTGCAGTGATTCACAGCCAAAAGGTCCCTGTCTGGGCCACAGTCCAAAAAAGATTTAAAAAGCAGTTACGACAAGAATAATTTTGCAACCAGCTGATGACCATAAGAAAGGCTGGCTACCTCACTCCCTCCAAAGTTTATCCATTTTTAGACACACGTTGCAACATATTTTGTGCAAAATGTATTTTTACCATTGTGTGAAAGAGGAACTGAAAACAGCTGAACAAAGTAAAATTAAGGCAACTGGGAAACTCTTTGCTGGTATCAACTCTTTGTATCTGGATAAAATGAAGCTGCCTGTTTCTCTTTCATAATTAAAGTAAAACAAAACAACAGCCTGGTTTTCATTTAGCAGTCTTGGTGGCATCTTTTCCCCCTCTAAACTCCAGCTGCTTTAACATCAAGCATCTATCCTTAGTGGCTGCCTGACAGTGCAAAAAACAAGAATTCCAAAGGATGTCCTATCCTATGCCTGACATATTTAAGTGTGCCAGGGCCTCAGGGAACAATTTTTTCCTCACATCCAATGTAAACCTTCCCTCGATCAGTTTAAATCCATTCCCCTTGTCCTGCCACTCTAGGCCCTTGTCAAGAGTCTCTCCCCATCTTTCCTGGACGTTCCCTCCATGCACTGCAAGGTCACAATTGGGTCACCACAAAATCTTCTGTCTTCCAGGCTGGAAAATCCCAATTCCCTCATCCTTTCCAGGCTGAAGATTCCCAATCCTCTTAGCCTTTCAATATACCTTTTTTCCAACATACTTGGAGCATAACTCTTGGCAAAGGGGGATGAAGAGGAAATCTGTTAAACTTACAGAGAGGCAGATGCTGCCATTTTAGAAGGCACCTCTTGTCATAATGTCAGATCCAGGCAGCTCTCCACGAGGGCTGAATCCAGATGCCATCCAGCCAGTCGTGTGGATGTGGAGTCCAATCCCATCAGCTCCTTTTCCTTGTGGTCCCAGCAGGGGTAGAACATGCTGGAAGGACCCGGGAAGATGGGGAAATGCAGTGGAGGTGCAAGCTGGCCAGAACAAAAGCATGGGAAGAACAGGAGGAAGAGCCTTCTCTCGATTCCTGAGAAGAACATCACCATCATCCCTGCAGTCTCTGAGTCTTGCTGATACCTTGGGCAGCCACAAGAAGCCCAGTTTATATGGAAGTGCCCAAGGCTGGGCCTGTTGCCAGGAAGGAGAGCTAGAACCCGACTGTCCTATATTCAATTTAAAATGTAGTAAAGATCAACACTTTATATAACAAGCCCTGGCACCTTGCCTGAGTGAAACTGTACTAAGCCATCTCATATATCAAATCTTTAAACATTTTTAACAGCTGTTTTGTTCTACAAAAACCAAAACAAGGCAGCAAAGTGTTTACCTCCTACTCAGGGTGGGTGAATGTTGGTTCTCCTCACCAAGGAAAAGGGGCTCTTCTTGTCTTACCATGGCAGATTCTGAAATGAACCCTGATTGTGCCACTGTGGTGGGATGGTTATGGACAAATTTGTTGGAAAGAAGCTAAGTCTTAATGCCATGGCTTATCAGTGTTGTGGCACGTGGAAAGGGCCACTGTTATAGCAATCTGGAAGAGCAGAATAAGAAAAATGCCTCTGCTCCATGTGCTATACCTTAGTGGGAATGAGTCAAAGGAGAAAAGTGCATCATCTCTTGTGCTGCCTGAGACCTTTCAGTGTAACAACATAAAAACAAAAACCCTTAGCAGGTTTCTGACCAGTTCTGCCAGGAAGTGCCTTGTCCATCATCTCCAATTTGCCCAAATTGCATAATCCACGACAAAACTCATCCCAGATCTGTGGATTTTTGAGGATATGATAGTTTATTCCTATTAACTTGCAGGGAAAATGTAAAAAAGCCATTTATATTATTTTTCTGGGGTACAGGGTGGAAGAACAGATGAACAACAGAGGAGAGTTACCTGATCTGATCCTCAGGGATGAAGTTTAAAGAGCTCAAATTGTATACAGATTGCTTGAATCCTAGGTCATGTTATTGACAGCTCTGTTTTAGGCAGCAAGTATAGTTATGGTTTCTTACTTCAGTTCTCTAATAAAATGCTGAATTTTTTATACTGTTTGCTCCAGAGAGGCCCAAGACTCTGTTTTTTGGGGGGAACCAGAGCTGAAGGACACAGTAACACAAACTGAGTATTTGAAGGTTAGGACAGTGCAGGGATATCAAAACTGAGAGACTTTGGCCCCTCTGGGAGATGAGCCAAAGACAGAACTAATCATGAAGTGGGGAGAGGAAAAGGCAAGTGAATCTGCATCTTGCAGAGCTTCCCATGTGAGAAATTTTCACTATGGCTCATTCTCCACTTTCAGGCAGAAAATCCCTTCCTCACAAAGAGAAGAGTGTGAGGTTGGAGGATGCAACTGAGACACTGCTGGAATGCTCAACTCTCCTGGAATTACAAGGAGAAGTGGTTTAGCTGTGTGACAAGGATTGGAGTTGCATGGTCTCTTGGGTGGAACAAGATGTGGTGGTGTTTGCATGGCACTGCTGAGGGGCGTGGGAGAGATGTGCAGGAGCAGGAAGACACCACAGATTGGCAATGAGAAGCATGCCAAGGAAGATTTTAAAATTATAGATGACCTGAGAAGAGGGAGGAAGATAAAATCTGCTTCCTTTAGAAAACTAAATGCTTGTACAGGAGCCAAGTGTGAAAAGAAAGAGGAAAGTCAGAACCACAGGATGCAAAGGCAGCTTTGAGTATCTGCCTCAGGCAAGAGACAGAGACAGGAGAGAAATCAGTGAAGTTTCACTGAGTTTTCTCTCTGGAGGTTATGATGACGTGCAACAAACTCGGGAGGTGAAGAAGAAAAATGCTATGCCCAGTACTCTCAAAACAGCCCTGGTTGTTCCACTGCTGCAATCCTTTGCAGGCAGCACACACTGCCCTGACTCACAGCCAACTTTCACCCCACACCTCCCCAGCTCAGTAATTCCCTGCTGCAGTGCAGGAAGCAGCAGGATCCTGTCACATAGAGCCAGTTGAAGCAATGTCAGTATCATTTCACAATATTTGCGTTCTGGTGAGGTTATTTAACACCTCTGCTCTTTTAGGGCAAATTTTAACAAAAAACCTCAACTTAAAAAGAAATTTGGTTTAAAAATGTCCGAAGGCTGATACCCAAACAGGTATTTAACAGAGTGGTAACTTGAACCTATTGTAACTAGGCTAAAAAATATCCTTGCATTCAGCTACTCACTTCTTTCACAGCCTTCTTTTCCATCTCTGAATCCATCCCAGATTCTCTTTATTTCAAAAACTATAGCCCTTGTGGAAGAAGGTGCCAAGCTGACCCACCTTTTGCCACACATCTACAGGGCTACTTCTTCTAAGTCCTATGGATCATATGAGAGCAGCAGAGGAAATGTAAAGCTCCTTGTTGAATAACACATGCAATCGTGAAGGAAAGTGGGTGGCATAAAGGAGATTTTTTTACAAGGTGCCTAGCGAAAGGACTTCACCATTACTTAACATATTTTTCTCAGCTCTTTCACTGGTCTGGGCTTGTTTACCCTTAGCCATGTTGCACAAAGCCACCTGTTCCAGTTGTCCCACTGCAGCTGTAAAAAGCCCTTTCCTTCTTCACAGGATGAAAATCCTGGATGGCAAAAAAACCTGAGGATAGAGAGGTGGAGATTGTCTTTGTAATAAGTAATTTGCGAAGTGGGTTAGCAGGGACAGATACATCAGCATGTGAGGGATATTTATGGAATGGGGAATTGTAGGACTGCAGTTCTGTTTCTTCCTTTTCAAGATTTAAATGGGTGCCAAAAATACTGTTGAAGGCAGGGGCATCCCAGGTGATGGCTAAAGGCATTTTGGAACAGATACAAACAGGGTCTACATAGCCATTTCCTCAACAGACTTATCACCTGAAAGCTCAGAGCACTGGAAGCACAGAGAGGGTTAAAGATGAGCAGTTCCCAGGCTGGAAAATTGGCTTTACTTGTAAAGGGCACAGGCACACCCCGAGCTGCAGAAATTGATGCCCGCTGGTAAATCCTTGCACGGTAGAACAGGAGAGTCTCTGCTTTTGAAGGCCACTGATGTGGGCTCTGCAACAACTGTACATTTAATGTATTGCAGCCATACCCACCCAGCGGTCCCAGGAGCAGCAGTGAAGTGCAATTATGCAGAAAGCATTCAATTCCAGTAAGGTTGTTATTCACAGAAAACAGTTCGTAATGAGGTTTCAGAGACAGAAGTGTTCTAACAGCTTGGTCACTGACCTTTTGGGTCCTCACAGCTTGATTACCTAAAGATCTGTATCTGACATCCTGTAAATACCCACTGCTGAACAGTGCTGGACCCTGCACATTCTCTTCCTCTCAGTGACGTGGATTCCTAGAACTTCTCTATACTGCGATACCCCTCTCAGCCTTACACCCCAAATCACTTATCTGTGCTGTAAAAATGCCCAACAACTGGAAGACAGAATTATAAAATCATAGAATGGTTTGGGTTGGAGGGGACCTTAAAGATCATCTCATTTCAACCCTCCTGCCATGGGCAAGGACACCTTCCACTAGGCAAGACAGACAGACCAACGTGCAGAGATCAACTAGAAAGAAGTCACCTCATTTTCTTGGTAAATGTGGTTAAAAAATGGCAGTATATAGAGAAACAGAACATGATGCATGGATTGGGCTCTTCAAGAAAGCAAATTATCAGTGCTTCTTTTCTCTGCAAGTCTGCGTCATGAAAGTCTGAGGGTGGCTCCAGCTGAGCATGAGTCAGAGGAGTCTTCTCAGCATTTTGTAGGTTGTCCCTTTACACAGACAATTTTCCATTACCTCCTTTCAAATGGCACAGAGATGAGGATGGTACCTGTGTCTGATGGATCCACTTGTTTCTGCAGAGGAATGTGAAAGCAGGGATGATATCTCAGAGCTAGATATTTCTGCCAAGTCATTTCTATTTCTGTAATCTTTGAAAAAAAAGCCAACAGTCAGCCACAAGAGTCCTTACTAGGAAAGATTTTGAAGATGGAGATCACCATGAAGGCTGCAGGAATTAGAACAGCACGTCAGCAAGGAAGGGAAGACAGCAAATTCATGGCAGCTACACTGAAATGCCATGCATCTGCCTTCTGTATGGAAGCATGATCAAACTGATGCTCAGATAGCTTTGCCACTTTTCCCTCAACACTGAATGCCTTGGAAAACCCATCAGCATATGCCATGAGAAAGAATATGATGATTCTTACTACAAAGAGCTACCAAAACTACTAATTGTGAAGAAAACATCTCCAGCACAGAAACCTATTTATCAAATAAGGTTTACACCTTCACTAGGGTGACATCCATTCCAGGGCTCAAGGGCACCTCAATATAATTGGTCCCAAACTTTGCCCCTGAGGCAGAGCAGACAAAAACCCCAAGTGCACAGCTGTGAGAATTGTAACTTAGGGCAGCCTAAGAACGAAGAGAATGTGACACAGCAGATGAAGAAGGAGCAGCAACTGCATCAAAACAGTAAATTCTTGTCCCAAGGGTTTGAGAAATGTGAGGAGGGCTCTGTCCACACTCTGCAGTGCACCCACCCTGGCTGTGCTGTGCCATAACATGGTGCAGAACAGAACTTGTTTTACCCAGTACCTCACTCTGCTGAAGAATGGGAATAGGAGCAGTTTATGGTCTCCAGGAGGTTTCAGCTGCAAAGGAGTCTCTCTGACACAAGAGGTACATGTAATTCTGGCACTGCAAGCTGACCTGCTTATCAGGAATGTCTGCATCACAGCAGGATGATATTTGTCTGTCAAAATACCCTTGTCTTTCTCTGCTCAATTGCCCCCAACAATGGGCTGTTGCCCTTCTTGGGTCATTCATTTTCCAGGGGTTTCTTGAGGAGCCCCAGGATTTTTCTGAAGCTGAGGGGATGATGACAGCAGTCCGTTGTCCCTGAGGCAACTTCTACCATTAAGTGATTCAGCTGTTCCTGTCAGGTGGCTTGTTTACTCCTGTAACACCAGAAGCGTTTGGGGACCATTTCCATATCCTTTGGATTTTCCTTTTGCAAAAGAGCCTGTGGGAGTTTGCTGCTATGGTGACTCTAAACACCTCTGAACACCCCTTTCCCTTGGGGCTGCTGCAGGATCATTGCTAAAGTAGCAGCTTCTTGTGGCAGGACAGTTTTCTTATTATTCCTTTTCAACTGAATTTCTCATATTTACTGAAGCTTATAGCTAGAAGTGTAACGAGGTGTAACATAAGCCATAGAAACCATTGAAAAAACCCCAACAAAAACCAAACGAATTTCTGAGTATTAAGTTAAACTTGCCATGAAGGACAATTTTCCCAAATCAATTCAGCTTGCTTTAATCTCTTCTTCCTGTTGAGTCCCTGCAGCAACACCATTCCACTTTGTTGTTGCTAGAGATCTAAAGAACATAATTTACATTTCTAAATCTGCTAGGAAGGTGGGACAATGGTTTCCAACTAGTAGCTTTGCTATAAAAAGGAAGATGGAGAAGGAAAATGAGGATGCTGCGTTTGATTTCACTTATTCTTTTTATACAAAAGTAAATCCAGTAATCTGTGAATTATTCCTGACTTATGGCGCTGTAAGTAAAAGGATTCTGATTCTTCAGTCAACACATCTGTTCTTAGATCCAGGAAAATATAAAATTCAAAAGTCTGTTATAACACCAAGAATAAGCCACTCTCCACCTCTACAGTCTCCATTTTATTGCTGCTGGTTGTGAAGAATCTCTGATCACAAGGATGTAGATGAGGAAAAGGAATGGTTCTCAAATTCTGTTTTGGTTGACTAGATGATTTCAGGGTAAAAAGAACATTAAATATACTTACAATATGCACAGCCCATGAACAGACAGATATAGCTTATATTCCTGAGTACAAATAATACCTACAAAATACACTAGGTATGCAACTGAGCCAATCATAGCTTGTGCTGAGTGTTACTTAATTGGTGGGAAAAAAAGAGAAGTTTTTGGAAGAGCTCTTTCACCACTGTCTTCTGCCTGATCATATTTAATAGGCTTTTCCATGTGGTTTTCCAAATATTTCTCTGGAATAGCATGCTTCCTTGTGTTCTGCACATCACTTTCTGCTGTGCCTGTGAAGGGAGTCAGCCTGTCAGCCAGTTCACTTCTCACTCTGTCAGCTGCATTTTTCCAGAGATTCTCTGCAACAATAAATCATGTAAATGAGAGGTTAAGACTGCAGACTCTTAACAGCAGGCAAAACACAAGATTGACACAAACTCCCAGCAAATCAGGTGAAAGTTTTGTCTGGGATCTTGCAAACCCCACTGTTGCACTCTTTTGCTCTGAAAGTAGCATGCAGTGTGATGTCAGATACTGTTTTGCTTTCAGGAGGGAAAAGGGCTTTCCATGTGAATCTTTAGCACTTCCAATCTTGCAGGCAACTGAACTAAAACACAAGGCATGCAGTTCTACACAAGTGAGGAATGGTGCCTTTTCCCATCCTGTTTCAGTGGTCATCCATTATCTCCACACTTTCACCTGCCCTTACTCCAGGCAGGTGACAGTAAACACAAAGAAAAACCAAACACTTATAAATGCACTTAGTTCTGAGGTAGCACATGCTTACGAATAGTCTCTCTCCTATTTTCCAGTGCAGAGAAGGAGCCATCACTCATCTTCCTTGGAGCCTGTGCTTTCCGGAATATTTTTGGCTCCTGGATCCACGCGTGTTTCATCGCTTCATCAGGGGTCATGCGCAGGGAAGGCTCCCACCTTAAATCCACGGGAGACAAATCATTATTCAACTATTTCTATCTGAAAATTAATACACAAGGCAAAAGATTCAGCCTTGCCTTTTGGAAGTCAGGTCATGAGGAACATTTTTTTGAAATAAAATAGTTTTATCTTTTTATCCCAAAACCATGGAAAAATCTTATGTTATCTCCATCCTTTGAAGCCTATTTACATCAGCACTGTGCTGATCAAACCCTCTGCAGCATCAAAATATTTTTAATATGTAGTTCCTGGTTCTAATAGGGTAGAGACCCAAAATTCCTTGTTTAAGGTTTGGTTTTTCGCTCCACTGAAATAATTTTCTGAAAATCCTGATTCAGCCAGCAAAATGGATCAATGATTCACACAGACTCAGCAAACAGAGAACACTGAAAGCAACCTTCTTGTGAAACAGAGTGGGATGATTTTCTCTTCCCTTCCCATGTAACCACAAGTTAGCAGTTTCTTTAGAATTTCTTTAGCAAAGTGCTAGAAAGAAATCTGAAGTCACTGCTAAGGAAGACATAGCAAAGTGTCAATAGTAATAGTTATACAATGATGCCATGTGGAAAACAAAAACCCAAAACACCCCACCAAAAATTAAAAGCCAAACATAACAGATATAAAGATTTTAAAGGCAGAAAAGAATGAAAGCAAAGTCAAAACAAGCTTATTGTGTACAGCATTGAACTCACATTAAGCATCCTTTCAAAAAGTCCAAGAAACCAGCATCATGGGTGTTCAGTACTGTGCTCAGATCCTTGGAGTCTGGGCATCTCTTTTTCCCCTTGCTGTTAGTTACGGATTTAGGAAAACCTTTGGAATCTTAAAAAACAACAGACACCCTCAAGAAAATTACATTTAAAACATTCACTAAACACTTAAAAAAGTTGCATAAACAGTATCCATTATACAATTATACTGTTTGTATACATACAAACAGTATCTGCCATCCCACTAACTCCAGTTTTTGCCTCATTGGATTGATAATCTGCCAGAATTCTGACAAGCAGGACTGGCTACATCCTAAAGACTACATCCTATACTTGGTTGGTTTTTCCAAACCCAAATTTTACACAGAGAAATGAACAATGAAAATTAGTTCCCAGAGCCCACTGCATTCCTTTCAACAACAATATTTTTAGGAGCAACTTCTCTATCACTTTGGCAATTAGAGGCTCATAAAACATGAAGAGCAGAGCTCCAGGTTTGTTTATAGGCCTCATTTTATCTTTTTGCTTTCTTTCCATGCCTCTTCCTGGAAGTATTTTTATCAACTAGGAACTTGCTAAAGATCTCTGACCCTACTCTCTACCAGTGCTATTAGTGATTAACTACCAGGGAGGGATCCAGAAAGGGCAAATACTAAGAAGAAATTACCAAAGAATGTTCGCCTCCTTGATGCAGCCTGGATAAAATCAGCTGGTGGAAGGCCCAATACCTTCATAGAAAATGAATTCATAGAGTTACTCCTCATTTCATAAAGATACACAACAAGCATCAGGTGAGATGTGGCATTTTGTCCTCCTTATGAAAGGAAGCTGAATGTTGCAGTTTATTATGAAATGTCTGCAAAATACTTCCTCTTATTGTGGAGGGAATTAAGGGGTTCCTTCATGCTGCCTGCACACGTCTTTGTATCAAAAATAGCACGGCCAGCAGAACTAGAGCAGGGATTGTCCCTCTCTCCATGGCACTAGTGAGGCCACAGCTCAAATCCTGTGTCCAGCTCTAGGCCTGCACTTCAGGAAGGACATGGAGGGGCTGGAGCACTTCCAGAGAAGGGAATGGAGCTGGAGCACAAGTCTGATGAGGGGAAGCTGAGGGAGCTGGAAGGACTCAGCCTGGAGGAAAAGAGGCTCAGGGGGGCCCTCCCAGCTCAAAGAGCCATTTGGCTGGATTAAACCTCCCTCTGAAAGCCCAGGCTGCAGCCAATCATATTTCATTCTTGTTTGAGGTTTCTGATGGTACAGTTTATCAAATAATTATGCAAACCAATCCCAAAAGTTACCTCCATGATGCAGGCAAGTTGGTCAGCTTCATTTTCCCCTGGGAACAGTGGATAGCCTGTGTAAAGCTCTGCTATGATACAGCCCAAGCTCCACATATCAACAGCCATAGCATAAGGATGACCAAGAATCACCTCAGGGGAGCGATAAAAGCGGCTCTGAACATAGGTGTACACTGGATCAAAAATTAGACAAGCAGCAAAGTATCACAGTTAGGACTGAAATGTCAATTGCAGACCTCACAGAAAAGTGGCATATGTTCAGGAATCATAGATCTGTCTATCCACAGATAGCTCACATAGGCTCTGGAAATATTTTCTAATCCCATCCAAGAAGTAATGGGTGATACACTTTCCACTGTTAGAAGTTGTTCTTCAACAAGTTTCACTGAAGGAAATTGTACTACTAGTGCTGTGATTCAGTTAATCCATGCTCACTTTCCTATTTGGAGGTGTTCCATTTGCATCAATCAACAGTTCCTAAATTAAAAACACAGTTCCCATTTCCCTTCCTGTGGTATTTGTACAAAGAGTACCAATTATAATTTAACTATGTCTCAGAGAAAGGCTCTCTGAACCTGACAAACCTCTTGATAAGTGTAATATTTGGTTATCCTCTTAAGTTTGTTCCAACTAACCACTCCTGAAAGTGCAATTCTGATTTCAACAGGAGTAGAGAAGCTGATCAGGCTTGGGACAAAGAAAAAGAACGTTAATATCTTACTTGTCTCGACCAGTATTTGCTCCACCAGTGGCTGAACAGTGTTCTAATTAGGGGCATAGGTCAATATGTTAGCCCAATCCAAGAAACAGGTTTTTTCCATATTATTTAAAATTAAGAAAGCTTATTAAGAAAATTACATCAACTTGACTTTTCTGCAAACCTCTTTGGTCTTCATAGCAGCTTGATCCAAAATCAATAACTTTGACTGAGCCTTGCCCATTGTGGTATAATAGTATGTTCTCCTAAAAAGAAAAAAAAAAAAAAGAAAAAAAATCACAAGGAAAAGAGGGGTTTAGCACCATATTAAATTAGTGAACACTTGGAAAAATCAGAGTGCAAATCACATTCACACTTCTCTGTATAATAAGAGCTTCAAAATTCGACCTCTTTTGGAAGGCAATTGCTAACACGAGAAGGCAGCCAATAATGTGCAATTGTGCAAAGCAGAGAGGAGATTTAGAAAGGTACCCAGGCTGCAGGTGAGCCAGTGAGCTCCCAAAACTCAAGGCTGCTATCTACCAAAAGCCAAACTGCACCCGGCTTTGTGCTGTGCTGAATGAACCAGAACCATCCTTTTGTAAGCACAGAAAGCCCCGGGCCCATGAAGGAGCCACACTCCACAGTTCTTCCCTGCATTGCTTGCTCCAGACTGTGTCAGCCCATCCCTCTCCACCTGTGTGATGTACAGGTGTCAAGGGACAGATAAATGGACGAGGCAAGGTCCTATGGATTCTTAGCTAGGTGCAGATGGGTACAGCACTGGGTTCCTGCAATACCAGCTGGAGAAGTAATCTTTATACAGCCAGGTCAGGGATATGTGCTCTCATGAGCAAACACAGCCTTCAGCTCTCCTCTGCAGAACTGAGTTTTATCCTCATTAAAAGTCTGTCTAAATGAAGGATTTCCTTCTCCACTCCTCAGCAGACAGATGGTTACCTTTATCAACCAGTTTTACAGTGATGGTATGTCAGGGTTTTGGAGGACTGAACACTTCCCAGGTGGGTGCCACATAATGATGAAGTAGTTTCCTGGGTAATTAGCTCATAAGGAAATGCTTCATGTGCCAGGAAGGAGAAGCTGCTACTGGTGAAAGTCAAGGCAAGGACTGACTTCCACAATCCGAGTCTGGTAAGGGAAGCAGCATCCCCTCTCTGCAGCTTGATATCCCTTCGTGCTCATGCTAGGACTCAGTCTCTAATACTAAATCCCTCACAATGCAAGGGAGCTGATCAAAGCTGGAGAACCAGGATCGACTGGAAAACCAGACTTTGGAGGCAGTGGTTGCCTAGCAAAAAAGCCAGACAAACTCTATATTTGACCTTGTGTTGAGAAATATCATAGGAGGCAGATGGGATAACAGATGTGAGTTTCAGGCAACATAAATTCATGAAACTGTATAATTGTTGAATGAGAAAAAAATTGTCTTTTAGTTAACTCACTACATTTTCACTAATATGTTGCTCTGTTTAAGTACAGGCTAACAGTAATTACTGCTGCCAATGTCACTCCTCGTCAGTGGCTGCCTGGAAACACTTCCCATTGGGCTAATTGTTTTTGATTCAGATATTTGGGTTATCTTGTAAGCCTCTCTTCTCACTGCAAATTGGTCTGGCAAAGATATTGGCAAGAAAACAGGTACAGACAGGATGTGACTTCTCAGAATTCTGAATCAAGATACATTTAGCAAAGTGAGAACAGAATTTCATCCCTAGCATTTTTACCTGAGAACTTACTTATTTCTTTATTGCTTCATTTGCCCTTTTGAAAAGGAAATCAAGAGAAACTTTCACCTGAAGTGAAAATAGAATTAAATACTTCAGAAATCTCAGAAAATTGCAAAAATTTAAATTTGGGGTTTAAGGAGAATGGAAATGTTTCACCTAGCACGAATGCCTAGCAGATACAGCAGATGGAACTGGATGACAGATGTTCCTCCAGAAACAGATGAACACCCTAAATACTGTTCCACAGAACTCCTTTGCCATTTACTAGGCTACTTAATTTTATAGTTATGCCTAAGAAATTAGACTTAACAGGATAACTTGAAACAGGCTGCCTTGTGAATACTCCTCACATTACCATGTCCCTCATCTTGAAATACTTAATTTTACAAGTACTTCTCTTTTTCTCTAAGCAAAAGTCATTACCTGAATTTGATTCATTTTGGCAACCAATAATCTCATTAATGCTTCAGCGAATGAGCTGAATCAATTGTAATAATCAGTTGACTGCAGCATGAACATAATGTGAAATAAATTACAGCCTCTGTACAAACATCATATTCAAGCAATAAAGACTAGGATAAGCTCATTTATGCTGTGCAGAATACCAGGTGATGAAATGATTGTACTTACAGGCTTCAGATCACAGTGAATGATTCTTTCCTGGTAGAGCACTTGTAAACACCTCAGCACACACCGAGTGAAGTGGCGAATCAAAGACAGGCTGAAGCCTTGGAAATTGTTCTTTTTGATCAGCTCATACAAATTTATTCTGTGGGGGAGGAAGAAGCAGCAGACAGAATACAGATAAGAGATTGGGGGATTTATTTTTAAAGGCATGATTAGTTTCCAGTGCATTAAGAGCTTGTCTTCCCACATGGAGGACTCATGCAGAGGAAAATGACAGCTATTTTCCTCCCTGAGAATGATGCTCTGCATGTGATAGGCACAAACACCTCCCAGATCTAAAGCAGATGTCAAATCAGTGAACTTGCTTGCTAAACTCTCTGCTGTTAAGCAGCTGTGCTGATTTTCACCAAGAACAATACCCATTGAGTAATCAATAAATTTTTTTCTGTCTCCTTTTGCTGTCATTTCTCTTTGCTTTGGCATCTTGGGTAAATAATTTCTGTCTGAAGGTTTGTAACCAGCAGTAACTATTTCTAGATAACCCTCCCATCAAACCAGGTCTCATTAGGTTTTTATATCCCTCCTGTGACCATCACATCTTAGCAACTTCCAGAGCCTTCTCTTCTCCAGGCTACTGGAAGATCTCATTGCAGCTTTCCAGTGCCTTAAGTGGCTTTTAAAAAGGAGGAGGAGAGATTTTTTGATAGCGATAGGACAAGGGGCAATGATTACAAACTGGAAAAGGAGTAGGTTTAGATTGGATATTAGGAATAAATTCTTCCCTGTGAGAGGAATCCTCAGCACTAGCACAAGTCTGCAAGGACATGACCAACTGGAGCTTTCTGCCTTCCCCACTGGAATGTCCACTGGTGGCAGGCACGTCCCATTCCTTTGGAATTAAAGTTGCCAAGACTTAAAGGAAAAGATCACAAATCAAAGGCTTTTCACGGTATTTTAAAGGCAATGAAAATTTTAGCAGACAAACATTTTTCTATGACAACCAGTCTTCAACTCCTCTGTAGAAAGCTAAAGATAGTGGCTATCCCATTTCCCTGTGTTTCCATAGCAGCTTTCAGAAAAGACTGGTCTGTGTCTTCCCTGGAGTCACCTCTTACCCTGTGTGCCTGTAAGTGACAGACTCACATGAAGCAGCACAAGGGATTTAGGTTTCTTTGGGGTCAAGCTGTCCATATGATGCTGAATCTTCAGCAGGGGCTGTAGGACATGCAGCAACGAGGTTTTTATTGTAAGGGTATTGTAAGGGCTGGGGAAGTGTGGGTAGCCTGGATAATTCCAGTATGATTCCCTGACTACAAGGAGGCTGATGAATAAAATGATCTGACTTCTCCAAAATTCCTCCGGAATTCCTCCTAAGTTGCCCTGCAGCAAAGATTGATAAAAAGCAAGATGTAGTTTTATTTTTAAATTATTTGATATTATTCATATTTATATACCCTGAAGTTTACCAGTCCTGAATTTACTCTTTTCCTCACAGGTCTTTCAGGGAAGAAGACTTCAACACCCAGCACAGAAAATAATGGATGGATCATGTCATTGCCCGTGTGAAGTCTGAACGTGGCCTTTTTCAGTTCACCTTGGGTGATCAAAGGCTCAGTTATGCAGTCTGCATTTAGACAGTGTTCCTTTCTAGCTGCCAATTCTTCTGAAGAAGACATAAAAATTAAATCTTGTAAGGCACAAGATCTACAATTCTCCTCAAGGCATGTGTAAAGGAAAATCTACTTTACCCCAGCAGTTCAAAGGAGATACAGAAGTGATTGCGAAAGTAGAAATATTCCTTCATGTGGATGATATTGTGAGTATCATCTTTGTCTTTCTTCAGCAGAGCATCAAGGATCTTCACTTCTACCAAAGCCTGGCTGTGAAATCTGAAATATCACATGACATGGGAATGGTGACATCAACTCAGGGTAGCATTTCTATTTCTGCAAATGCTACAAACACCACGAGCTTACTGTAACATCAGCAGGTGGGCCAATCATTAAAATGTTTCAAAATTAGTGTTTAACAGGGTTGAATGATTTCTCACAAGTTGATTCCTAGCCTAAATGCACTGGCCTTACATAACACTTCAGGGTACCTAATTTGTCTTGTCAGAAGCACGTCTCCAAGGAGCATCCAGACTAAAATCCTGGTGCTCTCAAGTTTACAGGAAAGCTTCACTTTCCTTGAACAGGGCCATGTTTCACACCTACCACAGCCAGACAGTAGGCTTTGAAAAGCATCTTTACACTTAGTGTTCACTGAGGGGGAAAATGGAACAGCTGAACATCTGTTTCGCTGACTCTGCTTCAAGCTCAAAAATTTGTAACCAGCCACTTAACAGGAACAGGTTTCTTAGGACTACAGTGTAGAATTTTTGATGTTCAAGCAAGTGATGGCTGCCTTCCAGCATATTCATGTGGTTTTGGAGCCTTGTCCCAGCTCTCAGTCCTGCACAGCTGGTTACCTGGGTTGTGTATTCACTATGCAACAGATAGAGAGACTTCCGTGTGAGCCTAGAGAAACTGGGCTTGCTTTCCTAGGCTGTCTCTCCTCTGGGTCCAGGCCAGCTCCTGACATCCTCTTTCCTCACTCTGCCCTCACTGTGTTTAATGAATGTACAGGAGGTTTGATTTGGATTTGTTCACATTGTCATAGTTTGCCTTTATATAACAGGAATGATTGTACTGGTTTAAAGTCAGCAGATCTCACCTTTTCTTATTCCTTATTATTTTCAATGCCACTAACTCATTGGTTTTGTGATCCAGGCATTTGGCCACCTGCCCAAACGACCCTTTCCCAATGACCTCCAAGACTTCATAGCGGTAGGCAATGTGGTCATGTAAAACCTTCAAAAGAACACAAGGAGTTCAGGTTCTAAGAGTACAACAAAGACCAGGCTTCCCAGCAGCTCGTGTGTGTGTGAGTCTGCTGTCCATGACAGATGATGGGTTAGCTGCAGGTGAAGTCTAAATCAAATAAGGGTAACATGGAAAATCCCAAGTGATGCTTCCATAGCCCACCTACCTTGTATCAACCCTGCTTGACATGCAAAGTGAATTCTTCCCTTTAAAAGGCATTGTCTTCACTATGTGAATATTTATCTTCTAGAAACAACATTTATCTCACAGACGACACTTAAGAGTTGGCATAAAACCACTACAAATGTACTGAGCTCAAAATACCATAATTTTTCCACTTACCTTTAAGTAGGAACCATGCTCATCATCATAACAATTATTATTCTGAGTTTCAGGCAAACCTTCAATCTTTTTAGCTTCCAGGCCAAGAAACCAGAGCTCTGTATAATTGAAAATTTCTTTTTGCTCATAGACTGTTAATTGGTTTCTAAAAT
Organism: Acridotheres tristis; assembly: GCA_037013685.1. Lineage (NCBI taxonomy): Eukaryota > Metazoa > Chordata > Aves > Passeriformes > Sturnidae > Acridotheres > Acridotheres tristis. Next base: position 66,101,711 of record CM072885.1, read on the forward strand.
TTTTCAAGGCTTCTAAATCAGAAAACAAGAACATAAAACCAAAAATCAATACAATGTCAGAAACCTGATGGCAAAGTGCTTTTACAATGGAACATTTCACAGTAGAGCACATCACTTTGAACAGGATATTGAGAAAAGCTGTTAGAGTTCCCTTCCAACTAAGATTTCTCTGCTTCCACAGTTTCATACAAATTTCTATTTTTTTTTCTGGCTTGCAGTATTAAGTTCAATAAAGCATTCATCATCTGTCAGTAAGACTTTTAAGAGAGTTTAGGTAAAAATTATTTAATTGTGAGGGAAGTTATGCATATAGATGTTTTTGAAAAATCCCATCTGTTGTCTTATCTGCTTCCTCAGGCTCCATAACACACGTGAAAAGTTACATTTTTATTGGTTTGATTGCCATACTTATAAAATGTCAGTAATGTCTAGTCAACCAAAGCTTTCAAGTACTCATTTTTCTCATGAAAATCATCAAGCTCAGATGCCTGAGGTTAGGAATTAAACAGAGCCCAAATCTGCTTTTCTCCTAGTTCTGATTCTTCTTGCATAAAATTTCAGCTGCCCTAACACCTCCACTCCCATCATTTAAATCTGGATATATATTCAGACAGGAGCATTATAAATCAATGTGTTGCATGCATGTGTGGGTGTTTTGTTAAACAGTGGCAGATCTTCATCCAGCAATGCAGGGATGCTAAATCATTTCAAAGCAAAAGGCCACTACTTTTTTTTCCCTTAGACTCCTTCTAGAAATAGATTAACTCTGTCAGAAACTTTCTAGATCTGAGAACTCCCAAAATGCAGTTTAGCCCACATCAATAAAATGGGACACAGCCACAAGGAAGTGGGAAAGGATTTTATCCCTGTAATGGAATATTGCTGTCACCTACCCCTCCTAAGTCTTAGACAAATAAACATTCTATTTTACACACAAATACAGAAGAGAAATATGCAGTAAGTCAAATCATTCTCCTATTAGGTATCTCCCCAAAATGGATAATTAGAAATCACTGAGTCCCATCCCTACTGCTGTGCTCTAAATTGTTAAATATTTCAGCAGCCATTGAGCATGGCTCCTCTGGTCCCCGAGTGTCCTGACTGTACCCACTCCTCATCTGTGCAGGCACCCTGTCACTCCAGTCCTTTCAGTTTATCCAAGTTTATTCTACCTGAAGCTGTCATAGGCAGTTTGACCCCGATGCTGGTGCTCTCCAGTTCAGATGGTTTTGTATGGACTCTGGTATCACTCTCAGGAACACTGTCTGGAAGGTTAAATTGGGGAAAATTGCCTTGAGTTCCATTTTCCTGCCAAGCAGAAAAAAAAATTAAAAATTAAAACCTGCTATATTCACAGAGAAAAAGCTGCAATATATTTATTTTGGATTGGTTGAATAATCTCTATGTCAGTTTTATGCTGAGAGAGAACAAGCAAGCTTGGGCACCAGAGCACCCTGCTTATTCAGACAGCAAATTCTGCCAAAAGCGCTAAAGGCTGTTGGACCATGGAAAGATAAATCTCTGTAAATGAGAAAGGGAAGTTTATCTTCCAGATTCATTCAGTATATGGACTCTCTAGAAATGCTATCTACACCAATGCTGGTCAGCCTTGGAGGGCTGTGGAACAATTCCCCTTAAAAGCATGCCAGACCAAGTGAAAGACAGGAAGTTGATTTGGAATAACCAGTATGGATATGCCAAAAAATGATGTCTGAATGACTTGATTGTCTTCTCTGATGAAGTGACTGGATTGGCCAGTGGGAGAAAAGCAGTGCCTGCCTTGAGCAGGTCCTGTGACACTGGAGCCCGGTGAGTGGGAGATGGACTTGATAAATGGATCATAATGTGAGCAGCCTGCTCCAAGTTTGCTCTGCTTGTAGTGAGAGGTTGGGCCAGATGTCCTTCAGAGGTCTCTTCCAACCTAAATGATGCCTTTATTTATTTCTCATCCTTTGAGAAAGTCCTTGTAGAAGTGGGGGCTGGATGGAGACCAAAAAAAAAAGCTCAGTGTCTGTCAGTGTCAGAAGGGTACCAAAGCCATATTCAAAAACCAGAACATGGTTGCCAAGACAAGGACAACTCTGGTGATGGGATATGGACTAACAAGTAGGCAAGCTTGGTCCACCATTTCCTTGCAAGAAGTCCTGACTGACATCACTTCAATACAAGTATCTTGGTGCCTGTGAGGTTTGAGTTAAGGATGTGTGCAAATAAAAATGGGTTCTTTTCAAAATGAAACCTCTTTCCATACTTGTCTCTAATTCTGACACTTTCTTTCTTCCCCCACTTACACACTTGTGACACTTTGCCACAGACACTCTCTCAGTGGTACTTAGAGAGAGGCTGGTTCACCAGGCAAATGAGATGTCCAGGAGATTTATAACTCACCTGAAGAGAGGGGAGGACACTCTTCAAGCTCTTATTTGCTATTTGAGGCAGGCTGTTCTCAAAGGGGAGAGGGTTTGCAGTGTCTGCAGCCAGACCATGCTTCACTTGACCTTCCAGATGTGGGAGGGAAAGGACACCACGACTGACTCTCTAAATAGAAAACACAAGGAAATGTCACATAACGACCTAGCAAGCAGTTCTGTGCCACACCAAGGAACACTAAAGGGATTGAAATACTCGGAAAATGTGTGTGGTTCGCTTCTGACACCTAAAGGCAAAGGGGAAAGGAGCAGATGCTAAGGCAGCTCCAGCTGTATTAATGGGCAGCAGGAGGCTGTCCGGGCAATCCAGCACAGTTTAGGGAATGAGATTCCTCACAAGAACACTCCCATCCAACATCAGAGCAGCGACTGCTTCAGCTGCAAAGGGTGGTTGTGATTGGAAGCCCAGCGGCCATTCCAGGCAGCAGGACTCCTGTGAGTGGGGAAAATAAAGCCCAAATAGGGTAATAAGTAGGCATGAAGTGTCAATGGCAGAAAATATCATCAGCTATTCCCAGTGGCAGAAGAGAAACTGGGACTGGAGTGCTGCCAAACACCAGGGGTGGACACAGTGGGAAGTCTTCCCTGCACTGGTTTCTCCATATTTCCTTCCCCCTCATTTCCTATGGAGCTCGATTTGACTGGATCCCTTTTTTGCACTCGTTATTAGTGAGGAAAAGGCAAGCTTTCAGTAAACTCTGCTTAAAAATAAACACTTCTGCTCATTCAAATAATCCAGGATTACTAGTCCTTCCTAACTTCTCCCATTTATTATTTGCAAAACACTTATCTATCATTTACTAATTACAGTCAGTCATTTAAGGACACAATTTTATGAAGGTCTTGTATGTCTTTTATCAATGTCTTCAATATCTCAAGTCAGAGACGTCACACTTAACAGAAAAAAAACTCTTTCAAGTAGACTATTTCTTTGGTAAAAAAAAAAATTTAAAATATTTGAAATAGATCAACTATGCACTGTGAAATGCAGAATAAGTTCCAGAGAGCTAAAGCTACAACCCACATAAACCTGTGACATTTTTCTCCTCAGGGAAGCATAGAAACATATTTGGCAAGCTTTTGACAACAAATGTGAGGTTTGATATTTTCTCAAAAAGCAAAGGAGCAATGCTCTCAAGCCAATGAACTTCAATGAGTAGGTTTTTTATTCCAATACTATGGAATAGCCTTTAAAACCTCAGAACTGGGATTCCAGTGGACTTTTCCTAACAGCTTCAAGAAACAAAAGTGGTTTGGTAGAAAAAATGCCTCAAATGCTACTGAACACAGCAAAACCAAAATACTTGCAGGCGTTTGAGACAGTCAAAGTCACAAGGGAAATGGAAGAGGACAGAGAATAGGGGACTTGCCTCCACCCATATTCATTTTTTATAAGAGATCACTTAAAAAGCAAGCATTCAGGTATTTTTGAAGCCAGCTGAAGAGTCACATACCTGATGGAAGACTCTGTTAGAGCCCAGATGATCCCTCTCTTGAACAGTCAGCTGAGACTGAGAAAAAGCATCCACATGGGAAGACTGCAAACATGAAACAAGGCTTTAATAAAAACTATTCTGGAGGAAAAAAATTATGGAATCCCTGCATGGTTTCTGTGTTTCCCTCCTTTGTGGCAATGCCTGTGCCAACACAGAGTGTGAGAGAGGGCCACAAATCTGCTGAAAACATGTTACACCCTGGCAATGCCTCTCTCAGTTGAACAGCTGTTTTGTGGGCTGGGGCAGACAGTTAATTTTGTTATTATGCCTCTCAGATGCTTGGTGTGCCCCTGTGCTCAGACAAGGGGAAGAGGGCCCTCTGCCATCCCTAAATATGTACTTGGAAGCTGGCAGTGAGTTTGCTTGGAAGGACAGCTTTAAACTGCCTCACGAGGTAGATTGTGAGCCCATACATTGCTAAAAGCAGCAGTAAACTGATTCAGCTTGTGATACAGATTTTATAAAAACAAAATTAGGGTTTAAATTTACTGAAATATAGAAAAAACCCATTAGCTCCAATGGGAAGAGAGTATTAGCAATAAATACAAAAAAAAACATGGGGAAAGCACTAAGCAGCTCACCATTTAAAAGAGTTTGTTGGTGCTTTCAGTAGTTTAATAAACATGCTAAGTAGCATTGTACATTTCTGCTCAATAACAAACTGCAATAAAATGAAGAAATCTTTAGGATAATTTAGACCATGAAAACTCTGTGGCTAAAGTAGATTGGAGCTCTGCTCTATAGGCTGGAGTGAACCCACTAGGTTTGGTCCAAAGGGCTCCAGAAAGAGTCTGAGCCTGGAAGAAACAGGGACAACTCAGATTAGATGCTGCACCTGTGCCAATACACTGCAGATAGCCACATATAGACATAGACACACATAAATATATATAAGCTGTAGTGGGTGAGGGATGCTTGCATGCAAACTGATCCACACACACACTGTGACCTTGATATAGGCAGGGCACATCAGCCTTGCTACAAACAGGGAGATCAAACTGAACATACCTTGACAATGGCTCTGGCATATCCTGCCCTGAACAGAAATCCATACTGGTTTGGGTTGGAAGGGGCCTTAAAAACCAAGAGTTCCAACCCCTGCCATGGGCAGGGACACCTTCCACCATCCCAGGTTGCTCAGAGCTCCAGGCATCCAGAGCCTCTGTTAGACAGCCTGTGCCAAGGTCTCACCACCCTCACAGACAAGCATTTCTCTCTCATATCCCATCTAAACCTGTTCTCTGTCAGTGTGAAGCCATTCCCCCTTGTCCTGTCGCTCCAGGCCCTTGTCAAGAGTCTCTCTCCATCTTTCCTGTGGGTTCCCTTCAGGCACTGGAAGGCCACAATGGGGTCACCCCAAAGCCTTCCCTTCCCAGGCTGAACAATCCCAATTATTCCAGCCTTTCCTCACAGCAGAGCTGCTCCATCCCTCTGACCATCTTGATGGCCTCTTCTTGACTGACTCCAGAGACTGTGGCATATCCATCCTTACACACTCACTTAGATTAGAGACTCTAAAAGACTTCTCCAAACTAAATATAGAAATAAAACTCTGTGTAGTGATCTACCTGACCACATAGAGGAAATGCTGCCCTTTGACAGACTGAGCTATCTCACCATCAGCCAGGAAGACACCACTCAAGTTGGGCAGACCAGCTTGAGAAAATGGTGCTCTGTGTGTGCTCTTCCTGTTCACAAGAGAATAAACAAACCCTTCTGCAGGGGCAAATTTCAGGTCAAGAACAAACTGAGAACAGCTCTGACTTGACATGAAGGATCATGGGTGGCTGTGAAGCACAGGAGAATGGCAAGAAAGGGCTAAGTACTAAAACCTGTCTTTGCTGGACACAGTAATCCCTATCTTTGGAACTGGAGATCATGAAGCCAGGTTAAGGGATGATATGCTGTAAATCCAAAATATTCCCAGTGCCAGCACAGCAAATGCCACAGAAGAGCGACACTAGACTAGTGCATCCTAAACAGCAATGTCCTAGAGCACAACACAGTTTGCCCAGAGCACCAAATACCCTTATATGAATTTCTTTAGATGATGATTCCATGGAAGACTCAGTGCCAGGGTATTTTTCCAGACAAACTACAAACAGTCTTCTCATGTAATCTATCTATCTTGCATTTCAAGGGACAATCACACTTGCTATGAAGGTGAGTATGGGATACACATTCAAAACACTAATTATATCAGCCCAGCTCTTAGTAACACTATTAATTTCAGTGCATGTTATACTTTTTCCTCACACTTCATCCATACTTCATTCCCAGAAAGCTATCATTTTCAGTTTCTAGAGCTGATTAAAATGTTACATTTCATTTAAACGCAGTTTCTTAATTGCTTCATGCTTTTCTACCTACAAGTCAATACAAAGCCAGGATTTTATAAAGAAAAAGCTATCACTGAAGAGCAAAGAAATAATGACTTCACATACCCGTGCAGACTGCAGAATCTTCACTCCAAAATGGCATTTTATTTCTTAGCAATACTTTTCAAAAGCTAGGCAGTTATATCTACATTACTAAGTTTTTTTAAAGTAGATTTACTAACATAGCATGAAAAATTCAAAAAACATATTTAAAACTGAGCAAAAGCTAAGGAAGAGGGTGAGTGAGCTCCAAGATGTGCTGTCAGAATTTGCAATCCATTTAATTTCCATTCAGTGGGGGAAGATTAACAAGATTTTGAGGTGGACATTTCTCAGTGCAAAAGCTAAACCAGTCCATGCCTTTTATTAACCATGGAAATCTGTGATCCTCTTTGTTCCCCTTTCTCAAAACCTACTTACTAAGGATTTACTGCACTTTAGGCAATTTATTCAATAAAAATCAATAAGTGACCAACCTTCATAAAATTCCCCCAAAGGGGTAAATAACAAACTTATATTTGTAGAGAAACTGATCTGAGCCTACACCAGTCCTGCTGGTGGCTGAATGAGGAGCAGGTGGATTTACTGGACAATCCACCCAGTGGCTTTATTTGATGGTCTTGATCCAGGTAATCCAGCAGAGCTGCTCTAGCAAAACCCTGCCCTATTGGCTCTGCTGCTGAGCTGTTGTGGCTGGGTTCGTTCTGGCAGATGCACTCCAAAGAAAAACTGTAGCACCTGTTATTATTCCACTCCATTTCATTCCTGGTTTCCTTGCTCCTGTGGGACTCAGCCTTGTCCTACAGCTCCAATGCTGCAATCCCAGATTATCATCTCCTGCTATTCCAGCCCTTCAAATCCTGGATCACCTTGCTCATTCCAGTTACCACCAAGGAAATAGAACAAGGTCCTCATCCACCACCTAGCCCACAGTCACAAAGTTTTAGGTTTACAGCATTCTATAAAATCAGACATCATGACACTTGCATAATTCTCAAAATATCAAGAGTATTTTTTCAGTACCACGTTAACCATAGAAATCAAAAATGCATTAAAATCTTAGCAACTTTTAAATATACAACTACATAAAATAAAGACCCCATTGTCTCCTCATTCACATAAACATTCTCTTCCCTCTGTTCTCAACACTGAATGAAGCCTATAGAATATATGGTACAACACAGGTCCTAAATCATGCAACACATGAAAAAGCCATAGCAAATACACTCTCTCACTCAAAATACAGTAGGAACACAAACATTTTCCCCACCTTGTCAACTATTTCTGTCAGCATTACTGCGAGAGCTGTTAAGTGCAGGATAGGAGCAGTTTATTCCATTCAGCGAAGGCATTTCAGGAAGCCCACCTTCATCTAGTCAGAGCATAGCAGGAGCAGTTCCATGCACAGTGCCCTGAGCAGAAAAAAAATGGATAATGCTTCTGCTTAGCTTCAGATTTAAATCTTTCTCCCGGAAATATGCCAGTGACTATTAGCTGCTCTAGTATTCTTTTGGTGGCCATCTGTTCCCTTTCTCAGCCTCCTTCTAGCCAAATATAATTTTCCATATTTATCATGGCAAGTCAGTAATAAGAAAGACAAATATAACAGGATTGGCTGTTCTCCTTGTCATCTCAGTCTGTTCTTTCTCACTGAGCTCATGTGCTTGCGAAATCAAAAAACACTTGAACTTGGATTTTGTCAAAATTTGTCACAGCGACCTTGCTATACAGTGAGCAAAATCTCTTCAACATGACTGACAGACTAGAAAATGAAAATTAATTAATTCCTCAAGGGCTGGTTTCTTGTTGGGCATTATACATCAATTAATGAGGACCAAACTGTGGCACCTTGGTCTGTAGTTCTTGAGGGCACTGGTGTAGAGCTGCTCTGCAGGATAACGAGTGTATGGATAACGAGATAGAGCTTAGCTGCCCTCCTGTCTTTCCTCTTCCTCCTTTGGATGCTGTGCATGTGTGATGGGGCATTGATGGAAGTATCCCTACTCCCCAGCTGTCTTAGGGGAATATCTAAAGCAAAAATACAGTGTGGTCTCCTCCTTCATACAGCCAAAGAATGGCATGTTCCCTGCTGGTCTGAAATCTGTCAACAACCCAGAATAGTTCTACTTTCACTCAGAAACCAGGGTCTTCAAGGAGGAAATACATGCTCACCCACTGAAGGCTGCTGCTCTTACAGATGCTGCTGGAATGGTCAAAAGACAGAGTTATTCCTTTGCACCCATAGTAGTCTCTGCAAAACCTTTCCTGATGTAATTGCTGGGCTGCACCTTCCTAAAAGGCACATTGCTCCCACTTCCACCACTCCCACTTTTCCATTCATTCAAGCTTGGAGACCCTCTAAGCAACAAATCCTCCCCAGTATAATAAACCTCATGTGCAAGAGAAACTTCTCATTTTCTCACCAAGGCTGTCACACCAGCAGGGGAGGCATGCAGATCATAGAGTCCTAGATGGCTGGGGCTGGAAGGGGACCTTAAAGATCATCTCTTTCCAACCCCCTGCCATGGGCAGGAACACCTTCCACTATCCCAGGTTGCTCAGAGCCCCAGCCAGCCTGGCCTTGGATACTTGCAGGGATGGGGCAGCCACAGCTTCTCTGGGCAACCAGGGCCTCACCACCCTCACGGGAAAGAATTTCTTCCCAAAATCCCATCTAAACCCTCGGTGGGAATCTATTCCCCCATCCTGTCACTCCAGGGCCTTGTCACTAGACTCTCTCCATTAGCAGTCCCAGGATAATCTCCACAGAAAGGAGTGAAATACAGATCTGCTCATGTTTCAGCCATTCCCCATTTAGAAGAAGATCCTCTATTTTCTTTATTTCCTTTCTTTGCAATGTTTTCTCACCTCCTTATTTTACTACATTTTTGTAAACGTACTCAAATTTGCTGTGATAAGTCATGCAGGAATAAACACAACCTTCAGGATCATTCTTTTGTAATATCTGAAGAGGACCAACTAATTTTTGATGACATAAGACATTGAATACAGTTTTCTCCTCCATTCTCAACATTACTCTCAAAGCAAGAGAAACTCTCCAGGATTCTTACAAAGTTTCAGTCATGCTACATTGAAATACAAAGCAGTACATAAAACCCTTCAGCTATAAATTTCAAAGTAGTTTTTTTAATTTTGAAGGAAAGATTTATGATCTTTGTAACTAATTTTTTACAATTATCTACTTCTGAAAGACATTTAATTAAAGGAACTAAGTGAAATAGTACATAAATTCCTTATGGATGTGATGGCTGCCTGTGGTCATCACACAGACAACATTGTTAACAAATTTGTAAGTTTGGCAACAACTCCGTGAAGTAGAATAGTATTAGTGGTAAAGAAAATGAATGAGTTTTCCCTGCAAAAAAACCCTTGTATCATGGAGCAGGAAGAGGATTAATTCCATCTTAGCTAAACATGCAAGGTAAAGAAATTTCCCTGTGGAAGCACCCCAGTCTTTTTATTGGCTTGTCCTGAGAAGGAGCCTGTTCCAATAATGTAGACTACTTTTATATCTCTAGAAATAGACTAGATTATATTATTTTCAGCATTTACTCTGCTACTCCTGCACTTCAGTCTTCCCGGTCTGAACGAGGACAAAAAGCACAGAGGAACAAAGAACTGAGCCCTGTCTCAGTGCTGTGGCCTCCAACCAGGCTCGAGCAGTGACACATGAACATCCAATGCTGCCACTGCAGGCTGAACCAGGGAAGATAAACACCAAATTCCCAATGTGAGTGGTGTTGACATAAAACTTCATAAACCACTCCTGCTCTATTTGCTCTAATAAAGCACAGAAGTATGCTTTCTGTTTTTTGCAAAATCAGTGCAAAGGGAATGAATGATTTAAGATTTTGCATACATTTATTTGGGCAAAGAACCCACCAGATGAACCAATCAGTGCAAGTCTGATAGAAATAGAAAAGCCAGTCATGGGTTCTGGCTCCTTTAGAATGTTTTTTCCACAGAAGAGTGCAAAATCTTGGGTTAAGATAACGTCAAAATTCTAACATTCAAATTACTTACTAGTAAATTGGCTCTTTAAAGTTTATTAACAATTCCTATCACACTTAAGATCTGCTCTCTCCTAGCAAACAAGAAAAAAGAAATCACAACGCTGTTTGTTCTAAATATGCTCAAAAACTGGATAAGAATCATGAATGCAATTTTATATAGGAGGGAATTAAGGCACTGTGTTGCTAAGGATGCAATTGCCAGAACCTTTTGAGATAATTCCTAACATCTGAGTAAGTGTCCTTGACTGAATTCAAATAGAGTTTGGAGACATGGGGATTTTCCAAAGAGCTCTCTCATTGTATAAAGCCAAAAGGACCTCAGCAACATCACAATTTCTAGAAAACAGACTGGGCAAAGAAATGACAGCCCAGAAATCAGGGCTCTAACTGATTTTTCTAATGCATCAATCTGTTCTCAGGACTATTCCAAGAACAGAAAATCTGGTTATTCCCGGACTCAGAAACTGAAGAGGAATCACATGAGAAGCAGGAATTGGACATGGACCAGATAAGCTGATGGAAATCAAATGAGGTGCACAGATAAAATGTAGGTCTAGATATACTGAAAAGTCATAGACAAAAAAACCCTATCCAAATTTGATAGGTAAATATATCATAGAATCACAGAATATCCTGAGTTGAAAGGGACCCACAAGCATCATCCAGTAATTAAAAGTAATTAAAATTATCTTTGCTGACAAGAGCAATGATACTCCTCTCAGTAAAAGTTGCCATCATAAAATCATAACTTCATAGAATATCCTGAGCTGGAAGGGACCCACAAGGATCACTGAAGTTCTGCACAGGACAGTCTCAAGAATCACACATCTTAATTCTGCTTCTCCAAAGAAATTCAACTTATGGTTAATGCAATAAAAATATCATATGGAATTGATGGCAGGTGCTAAAACAGACTAAACTACCTTCATTCTGTTTATTTTCAGTTCCTCACAGCAGGTATGTCACAACCTAATACAGACATTTCTACATCAAACAATAAAAAAATGCCAACCATTATTACCTTAGGCTGGACTCTTTTATTTCTTCTCACTTGTAAACAAGAGTTACTGAAGAAGCTGAAATCACAGCAGCTCTCACTGCTCCTTTCTTGCTTTTCCCACAATGACAAAGCTCCATGTTTTAAATCTGTCTCCATTAAATTGCTCTCTTTGTGATTTAAATCTGACACTGCAGTTAAGCTGATCCAACCTGTGCCCCTCTGTGAATAAAAGCTGGAGCTGATTGATGATTTTTAGGGTGAGCTTGCTGGAATCAAGTCCTAGCTTCTTTTACCATGTTCCCCAGCAAAGACACAAACCAAATTGAGCTAAACTGGGAAGCTGATGCTCTATGAAATCTTTGAGGAATTTACACCAGCACAACATGTTTGTCAATTAGGCTCAGCAGCATTGCAAACCCATCCCTTGGGGTGCCTCCTTTGCTCTGCTTTCCTTCCTTCTGTTTTTTAATTCTTTTTCAAAGACACAGCTGCAGCTTTAGCTCACCTGCTCTGAACATGAGCTGCCTAGTAAGGGTAAATCCCAGGTAATTCCCAGTGTTATTGAGAATCTCAGCAGTGTCCCTGAGCACCACACTCACAGCTCCCTCTTAGCACTCAGAACTCTTGACAATCTTGGAATGAGCGTTTCTAGGTAGCTCTGTCTCTATTTACACCCTAATCCTCTATGGATCCCTTAGATATTCCATCAGTAAATGCCTGCAGCTGGAGCAGCCTCAGCTTAGAATATTAAAGGAACCAACCTCAGCAGTCTTTTATTCAAGTATTCCTGACAGACTCCATAGGGAAATATCTAATACTTAGTCTCAAATTTCTTATTTTCTTTACTTTTCTTATGAGAATGATAAAGCAATTCATATTTTTTAAAAATGCAGACAAGAATTTTACTAAAGTGAAAGAAAAACTTTTTTAAAACAGAAGAGCAATACCAGCCTTAAAACAATAAAGCCACAGTGGATTTGGAATTAAAAAAAAAAGAAAAAAATAAAGAAATCTTTAAATCAGCTTTTCTTTTTTAATCATGGCATCATAGATTGGCATAGGTTGGAAGGGACCTCAAATACCATCCAGTTCCATCCCCCTGCCATGGACAGGGACACCTGCCACTATCTCAGGTTGCTCCAACAACCAGTGGCTTTGGACACTACCAGGGATGGGGCAGCCACAGCTTCTCTGGGAAACCTGTGCCAGGGCTTCACCACCCTCACAGGGAACAATTTCTTCCTCATATCCAATCTAAACCTGTTCTCTGTCAGTGTGAAGCCATTCCTCCCTTGTCCTGTCACTCCAGGCCCTTGTCAAGAGTCTCTCTCCATCTTTCCTGTGGGTTCCCTTCAGGCACTGGAAGGCCACAGTGAGGTCACCCCAAAGCCTTCTCCTCTCCAGGCTGAACAATCCCAATTCTCTCAGCTTTTTCCCACAGGAGGAAAAACAGTTTGACATAAAAGTGCCAGTGAACCATTTAATAAAAAAGGCATATGACAAATGTAATCAGAACAACTAGATAACTACAGGAATGAACTCCAGCTCTGCAAGTGAACTGCCTAATTGTTACCTGAAAAAGGAAAAATCAACTAAATAACACAAACAATAACACCAAATAAAAAAGGAAGTAAGTCTGTGGCTTTCCAACACTCTGAATTAAGCTCATGAAAGAAATCACCTCCCTCTCCAAACCTCACCTCGCTCAGGTTATAACCTCAGTCATCACAACAGCAATTACACATTGTAGTAATTATGTCAAGACAGACTGGACTAGCACCACCACCAGTCCTTCATTAGAAAACTTTTCATACCTTCTTTCTGACAGCTCTGACTCCTCCCCTTACAGGCAGCTCCACACAGCTGTGACTTCTTCTCTCCTCTCTGCATGACTGGCTAAACCTCACCCTGCCTGTCCCTTGCACAACCATACATCCTTTACCTCCCCACAGCACAGCCAGCAGATTCCATCCCAACCTGCAGCACACTCTGAGTCTAACTCAAACTACAACTGTAGCCAGCTAACCCACTCTTTTCTAATAGCCATCCTCATTGGGCAGGCACAGATGTTCCCACTCCTCAGTGATTAGTACAGCTGTAATTCATTGGGAGAGATTGCCTTCTACCCTATCCTTTCAACCTATCTGCCACAATTACATAACTCCTACTAAAAAAAAATATAAGGACAATACTACCCATAGGCTTTTGAACAGAATTAAAACCAGATCTATAGATTACATGGACATATGCAAAGACAGGATGCAACTTCCAGGCACATCCTCGTGCCTACATTTTCCTCTAGACCAGCTCTGGGTGTTTTGAATGGTTCTGTCCTCTTCCAAGGGCTGCATGTAAAGCCCAGGGATTTTGTTTAGGGAGGCTGGACGCCTTCTGCTGGAATCTACTTTTAGCTCTTGCAAGATGTCTACATTTAGCTGCACAGGCCAAAATCCAATTTTCAGGAATGCTGCAGGCACTTGGGCATATCAGGAATGCAGGTGCATGCCTGGTGCAGTGCCTTGCTGCTGTCCACTTCTTCCCACCTCCAGCCAGTGGAGAGCACTGAAAACCCCTGGGATTCAGGCTGCTGTCTGCATTTCACATGATGTGTGCTCAGATTTGTCTTGAATAACATGCTTGGCCTCTTTTTCTCCACCCAGCCACTCCTCACAGGACTCACTCTTTCTCAGTATCTACATATGCTGAATTTTAATACAATAATCTCAACATATCTACAATAAATGGGCCAAAAAGTCCATGCCTGGCACATGTGCATTGCTGTCATTAATTAAATGGTAGATTGCGAGTGTCTATTTTGTCTCACTTCCTCTTTAGGGAGGAGGAATTTGTCAGAAATCATCCCCCAATGGTGTTCAAGAAAAATATCTATTTATAAAAAAGAGCTTTCCTATTACTTGTTGAAAATATTTTAATACTACTCTGTTAATGTGCATTATAAATTTTCAGAATATTAGGGAGATTTCAAAGGAGAACTGTTTCATACACACTACTGTACAAAGAATAAGTAGAATTAAAGTGGAGGATCTCAAGGAGTGGCTTCAAATCTAAACAATTCTGTGACAGTGATATTGCAGTGTCACTCTCACTACACCATCCCTGTGTTTTCAGCTGTGGTACCACAGCCTTTTCTCACCCTTTGCACAACAATACTCACTTTACACCCTGTGTAAGACCTCCCTGCATGTTCAGCTACAGAGTGCAAACTAATGTCATCATCAGGACAGTAATAAACCAGATCACATGTTAACAAATGCAGAATTTGCTCAAAAATCCAGTTTTTCCTTTGCACAGAAGAAATGAACAGTGTACAGAGGAGCTACTGCAGTATGTGCTGGGTAACATGTCTCAGGAATGATATGGATGAAAATTCGGGAGGTAGGCAGTGTTCCCACTTAGGAACAGGCTGTGATGTGTGGAGAACAGAATGCTTCCCGTCAACTTCAATAACACACTTCCCCACTCTTTTGGGAGCAGCTGGAAAAATCTGCCTCCAAATTTCTTTGGCAAGAAAGATGAATCAAAGCAAATGAGGAAAGGGGAAGGAGGAGCTGATCTCAGACAAGATCCAAAGGGGACACAGCTCAGCAGGGAATGTGTTCTCCATTATCACTTATTATTGCAACCTCACTGGGACTAATGAAGGTACAAGGCACAAAGGTGATGGATGAGGAAAATGAGACTTTATTAAATACACAACCCCCCACCCAAATCAGATGTGGAAAACACATCTCCTACTGGCCATGATTCTTCTTAAAATGATCATTTCCAAACTATTCAGTGCTACATTTCTCTCTTGCTGGTTTGAATGTTCCCAGGATCTTTTGCAGCTCTTCACATTTGCAGTTCCTCTGCAGGTAACCTAACTGCAGCCAACTCTGGGTAAATATATCTCATCTGCCTTTGATTTATGGGCAAGATTCAGCCTACCTAGAACAGGCTTTGTGCAGGTGGAAGTGCAGGTGGAATGGGTGGGAGCACTAGAACCCATCCACGTGGCAGGAAAACGAGCTTAAAAGAGTTTCACTTAATGATCTTTCTCTCAAGCAAAACAGTTGGCCTGCCTTCCCAAAACCTGGCAGTAGTTTCATGGTTGCATCTCCACAGCCATGTGAACACAGCCAAAGGAACTGAGAATTGGGTTCTACCTAAAATCACTGCAGGACTTTTAGATGTTACCAGATATTATTTACAAGAGTATGGAGTGACAGGACAAGGGGGAAAGGCTTAAAATTGAAAGAGAGTAGGTTTAGATTACATATTATGAAGAAATACTTTCCTGTGAGGATGGTGATGTGTACTAAAACTCTGTATCCATGTGTGGGAGGACAGAGCAGGTTCACCATAATACTCAAAGAATCAAAGAATCATGGAATAGTTAGGGTTGGAAGGGTCCTTAAAGCCCATCCAGTTCCACTCCCCTCCCATAGGCATGGACACCTTCCACTATCCCAGGGTGCTCCAAGCCTTGGCCTTGGACACTTCCAGGGATGAGGCAGCCACAGTTTCTCTGGGCAACCTGTGCCAGAGCCTCACCATCCTCACAGGGACAGTGATTGCACCACCTTCCTGTGTAGCCCATGCCAATGTCCAATCATCCTTCCTGTGAAGGATTTTTTCCTGAAAACTGGCCAACTGCTGCCTATTTTCAATACAGGGAAGCATTCTAAGCTCCTGGGGAGTTCCATTTATGCCTCCATATTCTTGAGTCTATGCAGTTATCCTAACTTTGTTGTCCTGAATGCATCCCTTTTCCTGTCTTAGATATGCTGGGGATGATCATGGAATCCCAGAAAAAGAAAGGTGAGACTGGAAGGGACCACAGAGGGTCATCTTGCTCCAGCAGGGCCATTCTGGAGCACAGGGCACAGGATTGTGTCCAGATGGCTCTGGAATGTCCCCAGTGAGGACACTCCACACCTTCTCTGGACAATCTGTTCAGGGCTCAGTCCCTGCCCAGGACAGAAGTTGTGCCTCCTGTCAGTGGAGCCCCCTGGGCTCAGTCCCTGCCCGTGGCTCTGGTGCCATTGCTGGGCCCTGCTCGGAGCCCTCCCTGCACACAGGGACACCCAGGGCTGAGGGCCCCTCTCAGCTGGGGCTCCTCTCCAGCCTGGACAGCCCCAGCTCCCTCAGCCTTTCCCTGGCACAGATGCTCCAGGCCCTGAATCATCTCTGCAGCCTCTGCTGGCCCCAATCCAGGAGCTCCCTGTCCCTCCTGTCCCGAGGAGCCCAGGACTGGACACAGCTGTCCAGATGTGCCTCCCAGGGCTGAGTAAGATTTGCCCATTCTTACAGTTTTGACTTACAGGCAACTCTGTTCCTATGAAATCGTGACAGAGACTCTGAAGCAGATGAACCCCACTCACAAATTCCATCAACATGACTTTTACTCAGGGAAGGGGTAACTTATGCTCGAAAAAAATTATAGCAAACATCTGGAAAAGAACTGTATGTAAAGCTTATAACTGAATTAGATAATGCAAGAAATACCTACTAACATTATAAGTCACTATGAAAATGTATTAGAGTGAGACTGTTTTGTTGATAATACTTGAAGAAAGTTAAGATGGTTAAGGCTTATTAAATTCCATTTTGTTTTCCTGTTCTTGATATTTTGCTCACACTTTTCATCTGACCCTTTGACACACAAACACTTGGCAAATACAAGTGATAGCCACATAGCTCTACTGCACTGGAATGATAACTTGATGTTATTATGCCCTCTAATGTTGACTTCCTACATAGTTACAGACTTTTAACATTCTAAAAAATATGCACCTATCTACTAACCTTTATGCTGGGATGGGGTTCACAAAGTATTTCTGAAAGAACTGCCTGATTATAACTCTTTAGAATCTTCAGATTAATGAATCCTGCAAAGATAATAAAATAAAAGCAAGATTTACACAGATTTACTGGAAGTAAAAAAAAATGTGAAACACTCAAGTAAATCTCTCATCTGTTCAAGGAGGCAAACAGAGAATCTGTCATCTTTGGCTCTACAAGATGGTCTATCACCAAGCAGATAAATGTCATCTGGGTTTCAATCAGTTCTATTTTGCATGATTTCTTTGTACATTGGACTATTGTAAGTGTCCTCAAGGGCTGTCAGTATGGAAAAGAATTTGGTGAAGGAATTGAGATGCCTGAGAATTAAACAGAGATTTAATACACAAGGATCACATAGATTATGTTGCACTCAAGGCCAGTTAAGTCCTTCCATGCTCTTACTCAGTTGAGGTTAGAAAAAAGTGATCTTTAACTTTTGAGTTACATTCAAAAAATGTTTCCAAAAAAAAAAAAGAAAAACAATGGGAAAAGTACAAAATACAAGAAATTTCACTTTTTTAATATCCAAAATGTACAGGAACAACTCATGCTCCAAGTGTTCATTTAAATGTACCCAAGTGTTACAAATATTAGAAGTGAGGAAGATTCAGCAGAGCAGAAACAGCTTTGACCCCAAAAAGTTCTTTTTTTTCATCACAGTCTTTTGGCTTCCTCTCAAGAGACCAGTGTCACACCTGAGTGGAAACAGACCAGAAATTCTTTGTAAGCAGCAGGACTAAGTGTTTTAAATGCAAAGAGCAGGGTTTTGTACAGAGGGTGACCAGAAGTAGTAACATCCTGTTTTCATCTTTGTGGTTTGCACTGATACGCTTTGAGTCTGTTGGGTTAACGAAAGCTGGGACAACAAAAGTGATCTGACAAGAAAGGCAGAATAAATTTATCTGCTTAAAGCAAATTACACCCAACCTCTCTGCTGAAAATTAAAGAGCAATTTATGGAATTCCTGATGCAACTGATCTCAGGAAATGGCATTTGGGCATTTTTGTTTCTATTACAAAAATAATGGGAAAAGATTTGCTCCCATTATTAAATCACATATCTCTGAATAAGCCTTAAGATACATTTTTATTATTTAGCCACGTTAAAGATACAGATTTTAATATTAACAGAATACCTGAGAATAACCAATATAGACCTGGGAAATGAAAGTTTTGGACTTTTTGAATTACAGAAAGAAATAATCACACACTTCAGAATTTCTGAATCAAAACTAAATTCTGTTTTCTTCAGAAATAATGAACAGTGATCTTTGCCTTATGATAACCTGATTGATAATGCATCAAGAGCAAACAACCAATCTACAAGGAATCAGTGAAACCATTAACAGAAGGTTTTGCAAAGGCATAGATCACATCTGAGGGACGAGATGTCATCCAGAGGGACCCAGACAAGCTCCAGAAGTGGCCCATGGGAATCTCATGGGGTTTAACAAGACCAGGTGCTGGGGCTGCACCTGGGTGAGGACAAGCCCTGGGATCAATCCAGGCTGGGGATGAGCAGAGGGAGCAGCCCTGGCAGAAGGGCTTGGGGGTGCTGTGGGTGAGAGCTGGCCCTGCCCCAGCCCAGAACCCCCCTGCGCTGGGCTGCACCCAGAGCCCCAGGGCAGCAGGGGAGGGGGGATTCTGCCCCTCTGCCCCGCTCTGCTGAGACCCCCCTGCAGGGCTGCACCCAGCCCTGGGCCAGCACAGCAAGGACAGGGAGCTGCTGGAGCCACGACAGAGCAGGGACACCAAGGGATCAGAGGGATGGAGCAGCTCTGCTGGGAGGAAAGGCTCAGGGAATTGGGATTGTTCAGCCTGGAGAGGAGAAGGCTTTGGGGTGACCTCACTGTGGCCTTCCAGTGCCTGAAGGGAGCCACAGGAAAGATGGAGAGAGACTCTTGACAAGGGCCTGGAGTGACAGGACAAGGGGGAATGGCTTCACACTGACAGGGAGTTGGTTTAGATGGGATATGAGGAAGAAATTCTTCCCTGTGAGGGTGGTGAGACCCTGGCACAGGTTTCTCAGAGAAGCTGTGGCTGCCTCATCCCTAGAAGTGTCCAAGGCCAGGCTGGATGAAGTACTGAGGAACCTGGGATAGTGAAAGATGTCCCTGCTCATAGTGGAGGGGTTGGAGCTGGATGATCTTTAAGGTCCCTTCCAACTCCAGCGATTCCATGACATTCCTTTGTTAATGCAATTCCCTGAGTCACGAGTAACATGGAGAGAAATGGATCTGCTGCCATCCACTGTAACCAATAGACTTAGATAGGAAATTACTGACAATGTGGATTAGTAAAAGTTAAGTTTCATTTATCAGTAACAATCACTTCACTGCTTTACAAAACTCCCTACCTTAGCATGGTATCATAATCCTCAAGGAAGCCCGAGGAGCTCCAAGGAAATTCCTCATTGTCTGAGTCTGACTAATGCTGCTGACTTCCAGTAAGAGCATACACAGGCAAAAATATCTGCCAGACTGCAACCAACATTTAAAGTGATCTTCAAAATTAATAAATTCAAGGAATACAGTTAGATAATATAAAGTATTTTATTTTAGTTTTTTTTTAAAAATACAACATTCTAAAAAACATTTCCTTATTTTCCTTACTGTCATAGTGCTGTCTAGACTATGTTAATGCCAGGAGTTTAGGTATTAAAGAATTAAAATTATCACAAACCATCATCTCTGAATATAATACATCAAAAAGCTGGTGGCCCAGATATCACTTTGATAAAACCACGTTATTATTCAGAAGCACTTAAAGATGCCTAGTAATTTGCAGAATCAAAACTCATCCTAACATCAGACACATCTGTAACAAGAGACCTCCAAAATGGATGCTGCTCACCCTCTGTTTATCAGCAAAACCCTTTCCACAGTCTTTTCCCATGTGGCACTTTGTCACTGACCATTTAACTGCTGGTAGCACTGGGATGGAGAGGTTTGACTCTTGCCAGTCTGGAGAGGCCGAGTCTAAGGCAGTGAGTAGGTGACTTAACAGGAACACATTTCACAGAGGCATTACTGCTTCCTGATGGAGCTGGAGATGATTCCAAAACAAAAAAAAAAAGGTATTAGAATTCTGAAGTGGAAAAAATATCATATCATATCACTGTTGTCTTCTAATATTTTCCTAGCAGGACAAAAGAAGCATTCTGAATAGAGTGCAAAAAGGTCTGAACCACAGAGGCACGTGAAAATCACTCACCAGGGATTCCTCCCTCTGGGAGCCAGTGCAGCAGGAATGGTGCACAGGTTAATCACCAGGTTAATTACCTAGCCACACACAGCAGCAACACTGAGCAACTGTTCCCAGTGTCCTGGGCATTTGCAGGCACTCCACAGAAAAACACTGAACACAACTCCAATGGAGGAACGAGGACTTTAGAGAAAGGAGCCAAAGAGAAAGAACCATGTACAGAAAAGAAGAGTAAATATGAAGAAAAATCAAAGAATTAAGAGTCAGCAGCAGCATGCTCAAACACCTTGAGAAAATAAAGCTTTTAAGCATTTGCTTTATAAGAGCAGCTAAAATATTCCAGCATTATGTTAATATTATTTGTTTAGAATAGATAATGATTTAGCACATACCAGAAATAAAGAATGCTCTATATAAGAGAGAAATGGACACGAAAGGATCTTTTGATTAAGTTGTGATCCACAGTTTGGAAAACATTTTATAATTCCCATGCAGGTAAAGGAGTTATGGATAATGTAAAAGAAGCATAGATACAGCTTTTCTTCTCTCTCTTTTGTTCTAAATCTGTCCAAAGAAAATCTTTACAAAATGTATATAAAGGGCAGGCATTTTCCCGGAATAGTTTACTTTTTTGTTTGCTTTTAGGAGAGATTGCAAAAAGCTTAAGTCAACTCATGTATGTTTCTAAGCTGCAGCCTCACCCATACCTGGTGGTGTCCATTTAGGCTTTTTGTCTGTAACAGGACTTGATGCATGCAGAGGCCTCCCAGCTGCTTCTGAGGGACTGGACATCACCTTCTGCCTTGGCTCAGAGTTGTGCTCTGTTATCCAGGAAGGAGAAACTATAGGTGATGCTGGGATGGAAAAAGAAATTACTTTAGAAAGATTGTCTTTAGCAGAGAAATCATCACAGTGACAGATCACTGCAGAGCAGAAATAAAGAGGATGGTACTAGACTGTCCCACCTTGAAGCAGTAAATATTTACACAGACACATTCCCTGTTAGGGAATGACAGACGTGGATGCAGCTTGCTCTTCCAAAAGATGACAGTCACAGGAAGGAAAGAAGGGAGGCTACTTGCTTTTTAAAATAAGCTTAAACAAAGCAAATAATGAAAACTCCAATACCTGATACTACTCCAGAGTCCCTGTTTTGACACAAACCCCAAAAAACAACTGGAAAAATGAATAGAGGATCTTTAAAGAGATGAAACTTTCCTGAACAAGGAGGGCAAAAGGAATTTCTCCTGATACAAATGCAGACAAGCAGTGACATTTTGCTGGTTTGGGAGTGAATAAGCTCCAGTGTGAAAATTTAGTGTGAAAGTGCAAATGAGATGTTACAAGAATGAGGGGATGATGCTTCAGTAAGGGGGGAGTAAGGGAAAATACAGTCAAAGCAGCATGAATTTCACTACAAATCCAAACTAAATGTAAGGCATCACATCCAAAGCACATTTAAGGAGAGGATTTTGGTGGAGAAGAACTTACTGGGTACAGACTCTGGCTCAGAGTCAGGATCCTGGGCTCTGTCATCACTGTCAACCACCTCTGACTTGTGATGTGCTGGAACTTTGGTTGCTGCTGTTCTTTGCCTCTCATCACCCTCAGGTGTGTCATCATTCATAACCTGATTGAGGCCTTCAAAACAGAAAGAGCTTCAATCAGCTCAAATTCACAGTCAACCTATTCTCTTCCCCTAAAATAATTTGGTATTTGAGTTCCCAGAATTCATTTTGGAGATATGAAGTCATACTATTCAGAAACATATCACTGACACTTGTTTTCATGTGCTTCTTATTTTATTTTCTCATTGTCAAATTTATCAACACTTATATGTAATCAGGCAAACAAAAAGAAGATCAAAAATTCATCAATCCACAGGTTTGCTCATTTTAAGACTGGGACCAAATTTTTAATGAAAGAATAGATACATCCTTCGACCTTTACTTAAGAGAAAGACTCTTTTCCACATCAACAACAAAAAAGAAACCAATGGAAACAAAGAAGAGATAGCCTACTTAAATGCTTTTTGTGAAAAGACTGTGAGAACAACTTACCCAAAAGTTCACTATCCACACTGCAGTTGGAAAAAGGAGGTCTCCTCTGTGTATTTTCTGATTCAATATTCTTACCTGTTTTGAGATCCAGGGAAAAAAATTAAAAATATTAAATATTACTATACAAAAACACATTATAAAAAGTAAAAATATTAAGAAATTAAAATAGCTGAAGTTTTTATCTGTCCCTAATCCAAGTATATACTTGGAAGATCTTATAGACGAGTTACTTCTCTCACAGAAAAAACTCAAGAACATAAGAAAACAGGCAATACCTAGAAACTCTCTCTTGTTATGACATCTTGAAATAAAACATGATTTTCAATCTATTTCTGTGTAAAATAACTTGCCCTGTTCAAATTCACAACATATAAATAGAAAGTGTTGCATGGAACTGTAAAGTAACCTTGCTCTTCTGAATTTTGCACCTCTTGGAGATCTGCAGATTTTTCTTTGACAGATAAGGCTAAGGCAACTTCCAAATCTCTTTTATAAAGTTTGTCATCCAAGGATAACCTGGAGAAAAATGCCAACATGTTAAATAATAATACAATTACATGAGTGTTATAGAAATATTTCTGGCTCAGTGGGCTCTAAAATTCAGATACTTGTGAAGAGATTAATATTTCAATATATATTTATAACATATTGTGTTAAACATATTAATTTTTGAAATTATTTAGACAAAACACATGCTAACTTTTAAAGCACACTATACTTTCAAGCATTATGGTTGCAAAACAGTGTTTGTGTGCATATATATACATATACACATACATACATACATATATATATAAATATAAACTATTACCTGGCATTACTACAGGAAAAAAAATGGATTGCCTTTGCTTGAAATGCCACACCAAAATGTAATATTTAAACACAACTCCTGACTAATAAAAATTAGATCTCTCTTTTTCATTGACATTGACTTTGTGTCTTCCTTTAAATATGTTCTTCTGGAAGGTATCAAACTCGTCTTTATATTTCTCTGGTTTAGGAGTTCCTAAGAAACTCAGAACTTTTAGAGTTATTTGAAGGTGCATCAATAAGGCTCAAAATCTTTATTACAGTCATGCATTAGTTGTTTGCTCTCAGCTGCTTAAAACTCTAGGGGAAAAGAAACCAAACCCAAATATTCTTATTGAAATCCAATTTTACACAGAGTTGACCACATTTCTTACCTCTTACTTAGTGTCTGTGTCTGTGATGGAGTCACTTCTTTGGGCTTTTTTGGCTTCTCTTTTTTCTCCTTCTTCGATTCCTTGAGCTGTGTTCTGGATTTTTTGCTTGAAGGTGCAAAGTCTTCATCTGTTGGAAAACAGCAACAAGCTCTCATGAGTTTTCCTATATTCTTAAATTTGGTAATTTTCATTGCACACTGAAAATATATCAAGATAACCTTGTCTGGAAATTAATCCTATTTTAAAAGAACACAACAACTATAACTGCACTATTCTCAAATGTATTTAAAATGAATATTCAACAGACCCCCTTTTACATGTGCTTTTATATAAGAGGCAAGGATTTCAAATTCTTGATGTACAAGAACATCCCACTTACCATCATCTTCCAAATCCCCAAACTGAGAATAATCAACAACTTTCTTGTTCCTGTGGAAAAAAAATATAAAATATACACTATTAATTCTTTCTGACTGAGCATTGTGACTCAGTAACACTCTGGAATAAATCATGTTTTTCAAGGAAAAAAAGCAGTAAGTGTTCAGGTTGACAGAATTGTGGATTATCCATGAGAGGGAAGGAACCCACAAGGATCATCCAGTCCAGCTCCTGGCCCTGCACAGTCCTACCCTGTGCATCCCTAAGTACCAACAGGAGCTTTGGCAGCCTTGGGGCCGTGACCATTCCCTGTTCCAGTGCTCCACCACCCTCTGGGGGAAGAACCTTTTTGTGGGAAGACAGGATCCAAGGAACTATCCAAGGGCCCCTCTCAGCTGGGGCTCCTCTCCAGCCTGGACAGCCCCAGCTCCCTCAGCCTTTCCCTGGCACAGATGCTCCAGGCCCTGAATCATCTCTGCAGCCTCTGCTGGCCCCGCTCCAGGAGCTCCCTGTCCCTCCTGTCCCGAGGAGCCCAGGACTGGACACAGCTGTCCAGATGTGCCTCCCAGGGCTGGGCAGAGGGGCAGGATCACTCCCTGACCTGCTGGCACTGCTCTTCCTAATGCACCCCAGGCCATCACTGGCCTTCTTGTTCCCCAAGTCACTGCTGGCTCATGGAGAGCCTGTTGTTCACCAGGACCCCCAGGTCCTTCTCAGCAGAGCTGCTGACCAGCAGGTCACCCCCAGCCTGTGCTGGTGCATGGGGCTATTCCTCCTCAGGTGCAGAATCCTGCACTTGCCCTTGCTGAATTTTAGATGCTTTTCCTCTGCCCATCTCTGTAACATGTCCAGGTCCCTCAGTGCTCTGAGGTATTGCTCACTCCTCCCAGCTTTGTCATCTGTGAACTGCTGAGGAGACCCCTTCATCCAAATCATGGATGAGCAATTTAAACAACACTGGGCCCAGTATTACCCCCCTGCAGGGCTGCACCCAGCCCTGGGCAAACGCAGCAAGGACAGGGAGCTGCTGGAGCCACGACAGAGCAGGGACACCAAGGGATCAGAGGGATGGAGCAGCTCTGCTGGGAGGAAAGGCTCAGGGAATTGGGATTGTTCAGCCTGGAGAGGAGAAGGCTTTGGGGTGACCTCACTGTGGCCTTCCAGTGCCTGAAGGGAGCCACAGGAAAGATGGAGAGAGACTCTTGACAAGGGCCTGGAGTGACAGGACAAGGGGGAATGGCTTCACACTGACAGAAAGTAGATTTAGATTGGGTCTTAGGAAGAAATTCTTCCCTATGAGGGTGTGCTGAGGCCCTGGCACAGGGTACGCAGAGAAGCTGTGATTGCCCCTGGATCCCTGGCAGCGTCCAAGGCCAGGTTGGAAGGAGCTCTGAGCAACCTGGGACAGTGACAGGTGTCCCTGCCCGTGGCAGGGAGTTGACCTGGATGGTTTTTAAGGTCCCTTCCAACCCAAACCATTCTACGACAGAGCCCCGCGAGACACCACTAATGCCAGGCCTCCAACACGGCCCTGTGCCACTGATCACGACCGCTCCGCCGGAAGGGGAAGAGGCCACCCTGGAATCCCCCGGAGGCCCCGAGGGGATCGGGGGACCCCCTCGTCCCTCAGCCCCGGCACACGCACCTCCTGGCCGGCCGCGCCATCCCCGCCAGTGCCGCTCGGCGCGCCCGCCGCAGGAGCAGCGCCGAATGTGCCGCTGCGGACGCGCAGCTGCGATGACGGGACGGGGTAGGCGGGACATGCCCGCTCCTCCTGCCCCGCGGCCCGCTTAACCCGCGGCTGCCCGCCCGGAGCCAGGTGAGCCGAGCCGGGATGGGCTGGGCACGGCCGGGAGGCTCCCGGTGTTCGCATTCCCTCCGCTGAAAGCGGCAGCGCCCGCGGGCACCGGGAGCTCCCCGCGGCGGGGAGGGGGCGGGCGGGGTCCCGCAGGCCGCGTCCTGCCGGCTTTGCGCCTGCGATTGCAGGAGCTCCTGCTTGGAACAGAGGGTTTGTTCCCCGCTCCCTCTGCATCAGCTTCCCTGTCCGTCTCCTCGCTGTATCGGGGAGCACAAAGAGCGTGGTCGGGTTTGTGTTTCCCTGGATTTCCCTTTGAATCCTCCCGGAGAGGCCGGGACACCGCCTCCCATCGATATTGGTTGTTCTGAGATGTTTGTTTTTGAAATTGACTTGTTTCATCTATGTCTAATCCGTATGTTAGTTCACAGAAAAGCCCACCCCCCCCCCACCAAAAAAAAACCAAAACAACCAAACCCTAAACCCGTGAATTTTGCTGTAGAATTTTTTATTCTGTTTTTTCTTCTCCTCGGGGTGTGGTTTTTAGCCCTGGGGAGGGTTCGGCTAAAGCAATGTGTCCAGCTTTACAGGTGATGTTCAAAACAGAGCAGAGGAGCCCTGTGGAGGGTAAAAATACCAGCACAGCTATCGCAGCCCTGTATTTTCATTCTGTACACAGCCCCCTTGCATCTCTTTCGGCTTATTTTTAATACAGGTTACAAAAAGACAAAATCAGCTCTTTCTAAAAATCGTTGTAAACATCTGCTCCCTCACTCCCCAGGGCTTGCACCTGCAGAAAGGAGGAAATAAAATCTCTATGCACTCTGCAGGATTTCAGCTTTTGAGGCATCCATGACAGAAGTCAGAGTGTTTCAGTTAATTTTCTATTTATCAGGATTCCCATCTGCCCTGGATCTGCTTTTAAGTCAGGAGATTTACACTGTAAATTCTAAGAATGATTACCCAAATTTTTATATTGACACACTCAAATACATTTTAGAAGCATTTGATATTTTGGAAACTGGTATTTATGTTTCAGTTCCTGATGCATGTATTTGGAAGTCAACTGACTATGAAAATTTGGGTGGTTAAGTATTTTTGGTTGTTAATTATTAGCAGAGCAACGGCTTTTCATTACCATTTTTGACTTCTGAGTTTACAAAAATGTAATTCTTGCTACTTTAATTTCTATTGCAGGAAACCAACTCGAGAAGATGAAGCCTAATAAAGGAAAGACTTTTACTAGAGAGAGAGACTATGTGTACAAATTTAGTGCTGGAAATGAAGATTCAGTGCTTACCGTGCCTCTCAAATTCCCTGTGCAAGAGAATATCAGTCACTTGCATGGACGTCTGATGGCTCTGCACAACCTGCCATGCTTTATAGAAAATGGTATGAGTTAATTTCTTAAATTAATCACATGTATCCTTGTCCACAAGTGCCTTACAGCTTGTTCTAAGACACCAAAAGAAGGGTGTTTTACTGGAACAGCGTTTACAAAATTGGTTTTTGAACAGCAAAACATCAGAGAAAATTGCTATCAGTGCTAGCAAGGAAAAGGTTTTCAGGTGAAAAACTTTACTTACAGGTTTCCTGGGTGGTTACTGATGTGTTCTGTTGATGGACTGTTCTCTTCTTGTTATAATAGACCTGAAGCAATCTCTTAGTAAATTTGTAGAAGAGGAGACTATAAAAGATTATGACAGAGAAGCTGAAGTGGCTCTGGAAGCAGTGAAATCAGGAAAAGTAGACATCAACCAGC
Organism: Acridotheres tristis; assembly: GCA_037013685.1. Taxonomy (NCBI): domain Eukaryota; kingdom Metazoa; phylum Chordata; class Aves; order Passeriformes; family Sturnidae; genus Acridotheres; species Acridotheres tristis. Next base: position 66,129,277 of record CM072885.1, read on the forward strand.
TGGCAGATACTTGGGCTAAAGCTTATAAAGAGGTAAGATTCAGGCTGGAAAGTTAATATTCAAGGCTTGTTTTGTGAGAGTATGTGTGTATGCAATCACAGTTGTGAGGATGAAATATTACACTAAAACTTACTGCAATTCTTGCAGTTTTTTCTTTTTAGCTGAAAGTAAGCATCAAGTCTTCATCCTACAAGTTCTTAGTCAGGTTTTTCTTGAATTTAAGAGAGTAAAAAGATAGAAAATGGAGAGGCAAAACGTTTGTTCATTTAACAGTTGATACTCAAACAAAAAATAGGCATAAGGCTTATAGTGGCTTAGAATTCAAGCAAGAGGTAATGACACTCCTATCCTAAATCTCAGTAACAGCAATTAAGGCTAGAAGGAGAAAGTGTACAGTTGAGAGAGACTTTTCAGTTCATTTTTTGAGTTCATATGTCTGTTTCACATTATTTAGAAAGGATGAGGCTTTAGTTGGAATAATGTCTCCAGTTTCAAATGGAGTCTTAAAAGTAGTGGAGTGCAAAAGAACTGCAGGAGTCCTAGTGAAGAGAAAAAATTACAAACCTGCAGTATTTGAGGAAAAGTTTATAGGAATTGAATTTGCTTCTCATGAAATATAGAAAAATGTGAAAAATTCCATATAAAGCTTGCAAAACCATGTTTCTTGGGCCATTTTTTTTCAATAAAAATAGCTTTTCTTAAATCAGTGTTGCTATTCAAATTTTTAGTGACATCAGAGGTGAGTCATCCTTACTAGCAGAGCACTTTTGTTTGCACAGTTGGTGTTTTGGGCCTTATCTAAAACTCATCAGGTGCAAATATTATTGTGGATATTGCTGTTCTTTCCAAGCTGGTGTTGTGTGAACATTCTACTCACTGTAATCCAAGCCTTAATGATTCTGACTTTAGTTGCTTTGAAAGAGAAAGAATGAGAGAGGAGAAAACTGAAAGCTAAAGTAGAATGCAGAAAGCTTAAATTAGGGAAAATAATTCATGTATGGTAAAGGCTGTTTGTGGGCCCTCATGGTTTTACCCCACCATTATGAGAGATCATTATATGTCCTGAGAGGTATCTTATCCTTTAAAATCTCTTACATTTTCTTTAGACAACATTAGAACATGCCAAACCTGAAGAAACCAGCTGGGATGAAGATTTTGCAGATGTTTATCATGATCTGATCCATTCTCCAGCTTCTGAAATGCTGTTAAACCTGGAACACAATTATTTTGTTAGCATCTCAGAATTAATAAGTGAAAGGGATGTGGAACTGAAAAAACTACGTGAAAGGTATTACATTTTTTTATAATTTAGGTTTTCCTCTCCCTTATTAATTAGGAGTGCCTGCCACTGGGTTTGTAAACTCATAGGACAACATGTATAGCTTGTATTTGTCTGTGTAAACCCAAAGTCATACAACACTTGGCTGGCACAAGAGTATGTAGAAAGGGGGAATGGCTTCAAACTGAAAGAGTGGAAATTTAGATTGGATATTAGGAAAAAATTCTTTGCTCAGGGTGTGGTGAGACCCTGGCACAGGTTGCCCAGAGAAGCTGTGGCTGCCTCATCCCTAGAAGCGTCCAAGGCCAGATTGGATGGGGCTCTGAGCAGCCTGGGACAGTGGAAGGTGTCCCCTGCCCATTGTAGGGATTGGAATGAAATGAACATCGATGTCCTTTCCACCCCAAGCCATTCCATGATTCTGTGATGTCATTAGGGTCAGCTACCTTATATTACTTTGATGGTTTTCTGTCATTTTCAGTGACTGAGAAGAATATAAGTTTTGATTTCCAGAAAGTGTTGAGTTTGAGTCCCAAGTTCTAGAATAAGTTTGCACAGCTGCAGGTGACTGCTTTATCCACAAGAGGGAACATGTTGAATGTGGATTTTTCTTTTTGTGCTAGAGTAATTTCAGTAGGCCTGGTTTAGCATTCTGAGTGGCAATATTCCTCTTGAGCTGTGTGTGTTTAAGCTGACATTAGACTGCATAATCAGTTCATACTGTGGTTTCTTCTGGGCTGAATTGTACATATTTCTAGTTTGGGGTCAATGTTGTCAGTAAGGTGTTAGCAAATCTTTTTGCTGCTCATTGCCTCTTCTCAAGCCTGCATACAGAAGAAAGAGCAGTGTTGTTGTAGAGTTCAGGTATGACATAGCTGTGTATTGACTCTGCTGGAATTTATTTTTCTGTTGGAATTTATCACATCCCTGTGTTGGTGGCAGCTGAGATTGTCCCAAATGAGGGTAAGTGGTATTCTGTTTACACAGAAGCTGAGTTGAATCCCTGACTCTTAACTCCAGTTTGTTTTGTGGGTTTTCATTGCTACATCTGTGAATGTTCATTCTGTCAGTAACAATTAATCAAGTTTGTTATTGCATCATAGCAAAGGGTGTTCTGCTGCCAGTCTTCTGAAATCTGTTTGCTTCTCTTTCAGGCAAGGAGCTGAAATGGATAAGGTGATGCAGGAGCTTGGGAAGTCACTTACTGACCAGGATGTGAATTCCTTAGCAGCTCAGCATTTTGAGTCTCAGCAGGTAACTAGAATATGTCATGCACTTGCTCACCTTAAAAAGAACACCCACACCACTCAAATTATCACTGCTCTCCTGTCAGGATTTGGAGAACAAATGGACCAATGAATTAAAACAGACTACTGCTATCCAGAAACAGGAATATCAGGAGTGGGTGATAAAGCTTCATCAGGACCTAAAGAATCCCAACAACAGCTCAGTCAGGTATTTAATTCCTCTGTGATGTTTAATTCCAGCTGAAATAGTTCAAAGGATTTGCATTTACATAATCTTTTAAATAGGATACTGTAGTCTTATTTGTTATGATAATACCTAAATAATTTACATAGATTAATCAAATCACATCAAAGGCGTATAGACCATCATAAATATGTATAATTTTAGGAATATCTTAATTGTGTGATACAACACTTTCTGGTACAGAGAAGTTGTAGTAATGCACTAAAGTACAGCTTGACATGAGTCAAGTTTCCTCCTATTTTGCCTTTCTTTCCTATGTCTGTTTTTAACAGCCTGTTTCACAAGGCTTTCTGTTATCACCTAAGCATTTTCTGGAGAATAATGGTACTTTAAAAAATAGTAACAATGGTTTGAATTAACAATTCTCTCCTTTTTCTATATGTATGCCATTGGACAGCTTAAAAATGGAATTTTTTAGCATGAACACCTGTGGAGAAAGTTGAATGAGAGGCTTTCCTCTGTTTGAGGAAATGGCAGGGAAATTAGAATTTGTAAATTGGGTGGGATCCTTATTCTTTATCACTAGTGCATTGCTACTTGGCAGTTGAAATCAGTAGAATTGCTTGCAAGTTTATAAAAGATTTTTGGCAGTGAGGCACTTTGAAAACAGAGAAACTTATTAATGCAGAAACGAATTGGAGAGATGCTGATGTTCTTTCATGTATTAAGAAGGGTATTTGTTTTTCACTACAGGTAGTTGAATTTAGGGAAAAAATTAAAACTGATATCTGAAGTGTTTCCTGGTAGTTTGAACACTGTGGAACATTTGGTAAGGTGTTTTTTAATCTCCCATTTTGTGTGGGAAGAAGAAAAGAAATGCTTTGTCTAATAACTTCATAAATAAGGTTTTGGCTGCTGTAGATAGGCTGAGGAAAATTGTTTTTGTTTTCCTTTTAGTCCTACATTCTTACTGTGTTATAACTAGGTATTGTGACTTATTTTTATTTCTCAGTCTTGGAATGCTTTACAAATTGCCAGGTAATGTAAATCTAACAGTGGAGTCTCCTCTTCCTGTTACCAGGACAGTAAAGGTGAAACCTCACAAGTGGAGCTCATTGTTATAGGTTTGGTCTCCTGGTTTCCACAGACCAGCTGAGATAACTTTCCCAAAGCTGTTGGTCTCGAATAAAAATTAGGGTTAACTTTTTGGTATGTTTCTCATTATTTTAGTGATGAAATTAAAGTTCAGCCCAGCCAGCTGAGGGAATCTGTGGAAGGAAATGGGAGACTCTATGAAGAGCAAAGGCTGTTAGAAGAAAGCTTTACTATTCACTTAGGTAAGTGGAGTAAACCAAATAACAGCTGGTAATAAATAATGTGTCCAAGGTATGTATTAATTACAGTATTTAACTCTCTAGGTGTATAAACCATAGTTCAGAATTGTTTTGTTTGTTCTTTACATGTGTTAGAGAACAGCTGTATCAAGCAATATCTGAAATAGGTGGAAATCCTAGTGGAAAACCTTCTAGAAGCAAATATTCATCAATTTTGGTGGGTGACTTATGTAAAAAAGCACAGCAGCAACAAAACGTATTGCCTAAAAATGATGTTTCAACTTTTCTTGCATTTGGTAGAAAAATGTGTTTATGAAAGTCACTTTCCACGATCAGCTGACAGCAGAAGAGATATTTGCAATTTGTGTTTTTGTTTGTGCTGTTTTGACCATGTTATGTTGTGCAGGAGTGGTTTAGACCACTTAAAAAATGACCATCAAAGGCATCAGCCAAAGCAGGTTTGATACAAATTTGCAAAAGAGCGAAAAAGTTCAAAGGCAATGTTCACTCTGTTAGTATATAGATAAAACACAGAGAGGAAAATTGGATTATAACCAAATCTAAAATGATTTAGGCAGATGTGTGCAGCAACAATCCTTCCAGTATCACAAACTTGGGAGTTGGCAAACCCTGCTGTGGTGCAGGAAAGCTCCAAGGACATCCCTCAGGACCACTGTCCATACGGTCATAAGATGATTGCCTTGAATCATTTGGAAAATGTTCATCCTCAGATGGAATTGCTGGAGTTTCCAAAACTTCAGCAATGATGCTGTTCCCCTTGGGCCATGGGTCAAGTAGGGGATGTTTCCAGACTCTTAGGGGCTGACTGTTGATCCCATCCCCTCCATGCACCAGTTCCTGGGATAGCCAAGGGATGCCTCAGCACCCAGCTCATTGCACAAGTGCTAAGGCCTAGCAGGAATTCCTGAGCTTGTTCCTGGTTTTGGGGAGGGTGGGAAGGATACACCACCACACATCAGTATTTCATCCCTGGCCCTGCAATGTTCCTCAGGAAGAATTTCTTTACAGAAAGGGTTGGAAGGGGCTGCCCAGGTAAGTTTGGAGTCCCCATCCCTGGAGGTGTCTAAGGAATGCCTGGGTGTAGCACTCAGTGCTCTGGACTGGTGACAAGGTGGGGATCGGGCACAGGTTGGACTTGATTTTGGAAGTCTTTTCCGACCTTAATAGTTTTGTGATTCTGCAGTGGGAACATGGCTCATTTCACTTTGTGAAAACACTGCATTTTTATCACTACTTTGCAAATTGCTGATGTGCCTGTAAAACTGAACGTGTGGCTACGAACTTCCTCTGAGTGTTACTGGTTACAGCTCCCTTACAGTTCTTTAGGGAAGCACTCTGTGCCCTTGCATTTCAATCCCAGTCCTCAGTTTAGTCTTCCTCTGGGATTAAGCCACATGTGCTCTGTGCAGGAGCTCAGCTGAAGACCATGCACAACCTGAGGCTGCTGAGGGCTGATATGTTGGATTTCTGCAAACACAAGCGCAATCACCGCAGTGGGGTGAAGCTGCACAGGCTTCAGACTGCAATGTCCCTCTACTCAACTTCCCTCTGTGGCCTGGTGTTACTGGTGGATAACAGGATCAGCTCATACAGCGGAATCAAAAGAGGTGAGCCTTCTAATGGGAGGTATCATATCAGGGAAAATGAATAAAATAATGAATTAGAATAAAAGCTTGCTGTCTTCTCTCATAGAAAAATATTCTTTGTAAAATTAAAATTCAGTGGAGGCACTCATGTTTTGAATATGGTGTTGTGAAAGGGTAACAAATGCAAAAGGATATGGATAAGGATGGGGGATAATTTTGTGCTGTTATCTCTCATCTCTTCCCTACGTTTTGTGTCTGAGTAACAAGCAGTTTTGAAGAGGACAAATTTATTATAGGAGTTTCTAACTTTTTAATACCAGATTATCACAATGAAACCTATTTGCAAAAATGAAAAAGAAATTTGCCCAGATTTTCAAGTGATAGGTAAATATATAAAAATGCCATGTATTTTGACACTGTGAATTCCATTAAAAATGAACAATAGGAATATGACTTCCCTACTCTTGGAAAGTTTGATTAATAGCCATTTTAGGTGCATCTCTCTTGAGTAAGTGGGCACTATGATGGTGTTTTCTATCAAGGTTAACCAATGAAACTTCTGTTTATTTCTGTTTGACTTTCCCACATCCATCTTGACATTTAATCCCAAAATACTCTCACTTGGAATGTCTTTTTTTGACTATTGCTTGTCATTATTCTTGCATGCTATAAGAAAAAATGCACTGTGTTGGTTGATATTTCCTGGAAACAGCTGGAATCAGGCTTGTAGCGAGAAGGAGAGGGAAGTGTACCAGGAAAAACTGCAATTGTATTTGTGCTGTTGATGGTTTTCAAGTTGTTTAAATGTAACAGTATTTTGTATTTATTTTGCAGGTACTTTTTTAGCTGTTTAAATATTTAAATGAATAACAAAAGAACATCTGGTTTTATGCTAAATTTTAGCTGATGAGAGAAAGCAGGCATTTAAATAATGCCATCAAACACAAAATTGCAACATCTAGCCACCAGCTAGATCCTGCAGCCACAGTAGAGGGGAAAGTCTGGGACCATGTCAGAATCTGTCAAATGTAATCTGCAATAAATTTTGGAAGAGGAGTCCATTAGAGCTTTATCTGCTTATGGAGAGTGTGCCTTTATAGCTGAATTTACTTGATGAGTAGAGTACAATTACATAATGTTACTGAGCATAACCTCAGGATGTGCATTTCAATCTTATTTTTTTTCCTAGATTTCGCAACCGTTTGCCAAGAATGCACAGATTTCCATTTTCCTGGAATCCAAGAACAACTTGAAATTGTCCAGAAGGTTGTACTTAAGGCCAGAGCACAGCGTAGCAGCAAGGCAAAAAGACACCACGGTCAGTGACAACCACAATTACCCTTCTTGAAATAGAACAGTGGTCAGCTGGATGTTTGTGGGCAGGGCAGAGTTGATGCCACTCTTCTGCAGTTATTTCATCTGTAAAATGGAATGTTTGGGTTCATAAGAACCTCTGCATTAAATTCACAGAGAGAATGTGATGTCCGGGTGGTGTCTTTGCTGCTCCTTTAAAATGAATCAACGTATTAAAGTCACATTTTAACAGCATGGGAAGTACATCAGGCTATTCTGCTTTCCTAAACTGCCTGCAGCAGCACAAGTGTTTTCTGTCTTTTCCTTTTTACTGCCATTTACATTTAAATCTTTTAAAATTGCAGAAAAGGAGGTTACTTCCCTCTTCCTTTAAAGTGAATGCTGAAAACCGAATAACAAATTGCCTAAAGGTGTATTTAGCTTTTTTTAGTGCTGACCAAAACTTTGGGAAAGGTTTTCCTTGTAGTTGTGTTTGCAAATGGCTGGGAAATGCTCTGACCACATGGTGTTTAGGCAGTGCAATTGTACATGATGAAACTTTGTTTTTGCTGCAGAGAGCTACTTATGTGATTTAAATGCATCAGGAACATGAACAAATATGAGTACACAGAAAAACAAGTTCCCTTGAGAACCTGTGTATTGCAGCATCTCAAGGGAAATGGTGAAGACTGCTTTCATGCTACTGATTTATGTAAATCTCTCAGGAACAAATTTGTTTTAATTTATTACATTATTGAAAGGGTAGTAGCAAGATACTATGTGGTTGTGGGGGCAATTTCCAAAGTTTCATTTCGTGTCTGAGAATATCGTGTTTGCTTTTGTCTAAATGAAGAAATGTCAAAGGATGGTAAATAAGGGCAGTGATTTGAGGTAGGATTCAGTTTGGGGTGTGTTGAAGACAGCAAAAACACTTCTACCTATCCCCCTTGCATTTTGGGGACTTTATGATAACTCCATGGTCAAAATTCAGGTCAGATATCAGTACCTGAACCTTTTCATGCCCAAGTGTAATTAATAGAAGATACAATTAATATTTGTTCCATGTATTCATCCACAGAAAACAAAATCAATGGGAATGAAGATAAATTAAAGAATATTGAACGAAACCAGTCGAACATTTTGCCGGGTGAGTTGTGTGGCATTGACCCCCTCTTCCTGAAGCAAATTGTGTTTCATTCATCCACATTTTTAGCTCTTAAACTCAGAGCATAAATTATAAACTGAACCCAAGCTGACCTCAATCAGAGGAGAAGGATGTTCCTGTGGCTGAGGCAGAGAACTGGGTATCAGGACATCTGGTTTCTATTCCCAGCTTTGCCACTGCATCACATGGCATGGGGCAAATCACTTCTCTTTACCTTAAACTTCCTTTTGGAATTTCAGAGTGAAAACAAACTCTCTGAGCATCTTGGGGAAAAGGTGAAAACTTCAATACTAGCAATTAATTTTATTTTTGAAAATGGCTATATGTATATTACTGTTTTGGTACAGAAAAGTGGTTTTGAGTGGATTTTTTAACTTTGAGAAATCTCTCAGGGAAAGTATCTTCTGTATATATTGTGATGTTTAGTAAGGAAAGCTGCTGTGTCGTTTGAAGATGAATATGCAGTTGGAGGGAGGAGGAATTAAGTCCATACCAACCCATGGTTGAGTGAGGGCTTATTAAAATTAATTTTATTATTGTCTTAAATATTGTTAGTGGGAATGGATTCTAAATTAACTTGGACCAGATAAATCCAGGTGTGTCTTGAGGCAGTGGCCTGTCTGTTACTGCTCATAGATAGTCACTGCTGGAGATTCCTGCCTCCTTAGCAGTCATCCAGGAGTACAGACCCATTCTGCAGCTGTTCCAGTTCAAAGAAAGGATCTTCAGTGTCCAGTGGAAATAGGTTTGAAGGAAGATGTTTATTTTTAACTGAAAGAGTGGAGGCATTGCACACCTGCTTTTCTCTTGACTGTACTGTAGACTTTAGATCTCCAGTGCAAAGGAATGATGGAGAGACCTGGATTTCACTGCCTGTCACCTCTGATAAATGAATACTAAGCCTAAAAATGCCCCCAACAAGATGTCTTGGTTACTTTTTTCAAACAACTCTGTAACTCACCTTCTCACTACTCCTGAATTATTTTAAATTCTAATGGTCACTGATCCCTTTGTGTTGCTGTGCCATATCTCAGTTACATAACCCACTATCTTTTTCCACTGGCTCTGTGCATCCTTTATTTGAACCCATCCTTTTTTGGCCTTTCCGCCTCCCACATCTGTCTGCAATTCCATGCTTGCATTGTGTATTTTGAGTATTGCACCTCCTCTGGGTTTGTTTTTCTGTTTTGTGCTATATAGAGCTCATATCCTGTACTGGCACTGTTATGGCTTATTACACCATGTGGCTATGATGCCAGTGGAACCCATCAAAGCTGTGAAGAGAGTGTAGGATGGATGTTAAACAGCGACAGTCCAAGGGATTTTAGATTTCATGTGTATGTCCTCATCTCTGCTGTATATTTGTATTTGCCTCTTATCTTCCTTACATTGCCAAACAATTGGATTTCAATAAAGATTACTTACCTTCCTGGTTTGCCTTATTGTGCAGGAGAGTTCTACATCACACGGCACTCAAACCTCTCAGAAATCCACGTTGCCTTTCACCTGTGTGTGGATGACAACGTCAGGTCTGTGAACGTCACTGCTCGGGACCCGGCCATCATGGGGCTCAGGAACATCCTCAAGGTCTGCTGCACACATGACATCACCACCATCAGCATTCCCCTCCTGCTGGTGCATGAAATGTCAGAAGTAAGTAAATGGAAGCATTTGGGCTGATGTGATATCCTTGGATTTTTGCAGAGGGTGTGTTTTGTGCTGATTTAGGCCAAATGGGATGGGTTTTTGCATTCACAGGCTTCTGCCACACCACCTGGCACTTGCATCTACATGGTGACCCAAATTAAGGAGCTGGACCAATTAAAAACATCTGAATCACTTCAGGTTTTTGTTCCTATCCCTCCTTTTGGACAATTCACTTCCTGGATCCAGCTCTCTGCAGCTGTACAAGTATTAATAAAAGATGAGACTACACAACTGGAAGCTCTTGCTTAGAAACTCTACCTTCAGAGTTGCTGATGCAGCAGTGATACCAGATCTCCACCTTTAATTATCATTAGCTGTAAAACATTAAAACTAAGCTTTGGGACCAGCAGAACTGACAAAGATTGACTTAAGAATTCTGTAAATCTATACACCACCTTTATCTTCTGTAAACCTTCCACTACCTCAGCCCTACACAAAAGCAACCAAATTTCACCTTCACTTTGAACTGTCTCTTCCTTCACTGGTTAATTTCTGTCCCTATTTCCTCTCTAAGTCCCTTCAAATACTGTCTGGGCCAGAGGTGGCTTATTGCTGGTGCTCTTTGTGGTCTTACCTACCGTGCTGAGTTTTGTGTTTTCTTCTGTAGTGTAGTGATGTAGGGCTTGTCTCTCAATCAGCTGTAAACTTCTCAGTGTACAGCAATTTAAAACTATTGGCAGCCTCTTTTCTCTGTCACACCTGGCTCACAGAGAAGAAAAGGGGTGGAAAGGCAAGGAAAGAAGTGATGGGCAGGGAGTACAGGCATATGCCTGATGTCCTGAAGAGCTGGAAAGTCTGTAAACCTAAAGAAATGAGAAAAAGAAAATAATTCTGTCATCCATGCAATGATATCAGTAATAATTACAGTCTGTTTGAGGGGTTTTTTTAATAACCCTTTGATTTTTTCACTTGTAAATTCAGTATTGCCTTTCCTTCGTGGAAAGTGGCTGACTCACAGCAAGATAAATGCTCACCAGTGGATTACCTTTAACTGACTGATTTTATAACAGAATTTGACTGGGACAAAGAGTAGAAGTGACCCTTTTTTGCAGAATCAGGGTCTATTACCATAGAAAAATAAGCAATGAGAAAGGTAAAAGCACCCAAAAATGAAGCTTCTAAAGGATGTTTTCCATACATAAAAGTAGACTTTTAGGAAGAGATGAGATTATTTCTGAAATTTTTCAGAAATTCCCTTGAAATGAGACCTCTTTTGAGACATAAATGCAAGTAATCAACTTGCAGGACTGCATGCTGGGTCACTCATGGGACCCAGTTGCTATGTTTCAGAAATTTATTAAATATATTGACCTTTTTCTTGATCAAGGTGTCACCTAATTATATTCTGGGTTTTGTTTTCTTTAAATCTGGTTAGTTTTAGCTTGTGTTTGCATATCTGTATTTTTAACTACAAATAAAGCACATGCCCAAGTGTTCAACATGCCTTGAGATGTGGGAAACTGAAGATGGCTGAATCTTCTTGTCTAGTGCTGGATTCTTAAAAGATCCTGGTAAAACAATTTACCTTTTGTATTAAGTTCCAAGTCTTTGCAGAGTAAGCACAAGGTGAGCTGGATGGTAAGTGTGTGTTTAGGCACAAGTGCTTTGTATGACTTGCATTAGCAGCTTGCTTATTACAGTGCTTGGCAGCTGCTTGACCTGATTTGAAACACACAAATCTGTAGCTCCTTGTTGAGGGAAAAGTGAATAATGACAGGTTTCTGAAAGTTACCCTGAACTCGGTGCCTTTGGCAGCCGCAGTTCTGACTCTGCATTTACCACCTACAGAAGAACATTTTGGTGAGGTGGTTAACCAGGAGCCCAGCTGCAGAGATGTTTCCATGCTTCCCTGGGACAGGCATTCATTAGCAGTGTTCTCTGTGCTTTTCCCAAAGGTTTTCTCCTGATGCAGATGTAAGTGTAGTGTTTATAACCTCACAGAAGTAATCATAGTATCACAGACTGCTTTGGGTTGGAAGGGACCTTTAAGCTTGTCCTGTCCCATCACCTGCCATGGGCAAGGACACCTTCCACTATCCCAGGTTGCTCCAAGCCCCATCCAATATTCCTTTCCTGAAATATTTCCAACGATGGAGCAGCCACAACTTCTCTGGGCAACCTGTGCCAGGGCCTCACCACCCTCACAGGGAACAATTTCTTCCTCATATCCAATCTAAACCTGCTCTCTCTCAGTTTGACTATATTGATCTCAATTAAGCCATTAGATTTCATTATTACTTCTATGAAAAAAAATCAAGAACTGGAGTGCAAAAGCAGGCAAGTTTGCTTTCAGGACAAGTGTCTGATCTCTGGAATCTGCTATAAACTGGGGAATGAAATGGCTCCTAACAGCAAGGCATTGCTAAAAATGCCAGAGCTGGCACCCTCCCTTGGTAGTTTCAACATTGCTCCACACAGCAACAGTGACAAAAAAAGTGACTCTTCAGTGATCTCAGTCCAGTTGTCTCTATTACCATGATTTAAGACAAAATCGTTTTTAAGAAAAGTAGAAATGAAAGGAGTATAAGCTGTATAACAAATATTTATGAACACAGTTTATGTCCATAGAGAGGTTACTGATGGGAGTATTGACCTCAAATGTTTCTCATCTGAGTTTCCTGCCTTTAACTTTATATCTGCTCATCCAGTGTTTAGGATTTGCACAGATGCACTGTGAGTAAAACACCTTGCTACTTCTTACTGAAATTACTCATTGAAATTTGGTTAGAAATATTTTTCTTACATGATGTAGGTGGACTTTATTGTTTTAATTACCTGATTATGAAACGGTTCTGCAAAGGCTCAAGCCCTAAGCAGCCTCATGTAGTAAGCCTGTCACAAATTAAATGAAAATAAAATCAAAAGGGTTGCAGCATATCTTTCTAATCAATGAAGTTGGTCTCCTCTCCCCCCCGCCTTATGTTTTTCTAAATGAGTAGAAGAAATCTTAATTTGAAAAAATAATTGCATCCTGAAAAGGGTTGAAGTATCTCTGCCAGTGAAAAACACTCAAAGTTCCAGGTGTTTGTTTTGTGGTTTTTTTTTTTTTTTTTTTTTTTACTTTCTTGAATGCTGTTATCCAAAACTCCCTCCAGGAAGTTGGCTCTTAGCTTTTTTGCTTTCTTATGTCCTTCTCTGTATTTTGAATTGGTGCTTAGCTGATCCTCCATTTCCACACCAGAGAAAACTCCTGGTAACCCAGTGAATTCATGAGAACTTAGATTTGTGAAGATAGCAGTGATTCAATTCTAGTCTATGTCATTCTCAGTTCTTGCGGCTTGCATGGAGTAACATTCTGTTATTTCCCTGAGTGCCCACAAAATTTAACTTCTCTGTTCCTCTAAATACTCCAAGGAATGGTGTCACATCCTGCTGTGTTGATCAGTCCTCGTAAGGCCCAGTTCCCATCACTGATTGCTCAAGGTGCTCCTGAGAGAGAATTTTCTTCTTAGTCACTTGTTTTTTACTGAGCCAAAGAAGTGATCAAAACCAACAATAAGCCTTACTTGTGACAGAAAGCACACGTGGGCAGATGAGTTGCCATAAACACCAAGTGTTGCTTCCAGAATGCTTAAAAATTAAAAAAGTCAAAAAACAACCACAACAAAAATAAAAGTACAAACCCAAACTTGTCCAGCACTCTTCTATCTGATTAATGTGGTATATACCCTAAAAGCAGCATGGAGGGATGCAGTGATTTACATAATGAAACCTTTCTGAAAGGATATTTCAAATTTTCTCTGTTTTTAAAATACAGTATATTTTGGGAAGATGGCAGGAGAGCTCCCACCTAAGTAGGAACTTTGGCTTTCAGTAGTTGTTTAACCAAGCTACACATTCACTTTATCAGTTGTGTTATCACTGGGCATTCTTAGGTCACCTTGCCTCTCAAATAACTTTCTTTAATCCTGAAATTAAGCTTTCTGATAAGAACAGATTGCACTGTATGTTTGACATGGTGAAATAGAGACTGGCTTTAATGAGTAGAAAACTATGTAAAGCTTAAGAATGATAAATTGGTTTCCATGTCTATATTTCTGTATTCAAAGTAACAAGTGCTCATCTTCATGTTGAAGACTAAAGCAGAAACAAACAGATATTATTTTCTTCTTTCTGAGTAGTGTTTGCAGTGAGTCATTCTGTCTCTGATAGAATTACATCATCATGGTGTAATTGCCTTTGTAGCATACAGCCAAAAAATGTTCCATGGACTTTAAACTTAAATGATTTAGCCAAGTGCTTGTAGCCATATCTTAAACCACTGTAGTTTTCATGTCATGTTTTGCTGTTTAACTTTAGGATTTTCTGGCTGTTGATATCTGAAACTCCTTCATCAGATGAAGATGAATTTTTTTTGTTCTCACTCTTACCATAAATGCTTCTTAAGGAAGAAGGGCTTCTTCCATTTACAGTATTAGACAGAAGGTTTTACTGAAGGTTGTGGGCATGCCAAGAAACCTTAAACAAAATCAAGAACAGATAGGAGTCATCACTATTAAGATATGCTATTAAGATGTGGCCAGGAGACTGCCTTTGTGTTGCTGAAGCATGAACTTGACAATTATCAGTTGAATATTAGACTTTTTCTGGAGCTCCACAGGGGAATTGAACAGCCCAGTGTGTTTGACAGCATTTCTGTTCAACATGTCGCCTTAAAGATGTGTAATATTGTTCTGACACTGGCTCTCCTAGCAATAAGGAGTGGTGGTGTTTTAATGGTCACCTGTAAGGTGTGTACACCTGCCTAGAATATTCTAGGTCCAAAATGTTGCTTGAAAATTATGTTCTAGGGCAAAAAATGTGTTGCTTTTAATAATTTCCCTGCTACTCTTGCTGGTTATAGCTGTGGGGCATTGAGGCTTTCTTATTTCTTAATTTTAGGAGATGACCATTCCATGGTGTCTGAAGAGGGCAGAGCTTGTGTTCAAGTGCGTCAAAGGTATGGGAGTGGTGAAGCTCCAGTGGGGTCTGGGGAGCCAGGCCAGAGCAGGGACATGAACTCATTAAAGGGCTGGAACAGCTCAGCTGGGAGGAAAGGCTGAGGAATTGGGATTATTCAGCCTGGAGAGGAGGGGTGGCCTCATTATGGCCTTCCAGTGCCTGAAGGGAAACCACAGGAGAGATGAAGAGGGAATCTCGACAAGGGCCTGGAGTGACAGGACGTGGGGCAATGGTTTCACATGGAGAGCAGGTTTAGGTTGGATGTTAGGAAAAAATAGTCCTCATGACTCAGCATGGTTTTCTGTCTTTCCAGATGGTGTTTTTACTTTCTCCATTTTCGTGTGTTGCACTTAAATAGTTGAACCAGTCACTTTCTTTCAACCACCTGCTTGAGGAACCTCATCCTATAGTAATTGACCTTTAGTAGTTCATAATTGGTGTATCATTTATGTCATTCACTTCTATTAAACAAGTATTTTTTCTGAGCGTCCTGATTTGCCACGAGAGGATTCCTGTGGCCTTTGGTAGTTCATCACTTGAGCAATAATTGAGTGCTGAGATTCTTCCCTATAGAATCATCATAGAATCATTGAATTGTTTGTGTTGGAAGGCACCTTAAAGATTCCAACCCCCTGCCATGGGCAGGGACACCTTCCACTATCCCAGGTTGCTCAGAGCCCCATCCAGCCTGGCCTTGGACACTGCCAGGGATGGGGCAGCCACAGCCTCTCTGGAAAATCTGTGCCAGGGCCTCACCACCCTCACAGGGAACAATTTCTTCCTCATATCCAACCTAAACCCACCCTCTTGTCAGTGTGAAGCCATTTCCCCTTGTCCTGTCACTCCAGACCCTTGTTGAGAGTCTCTCTCCATCTTTCCTGTGGGCTCCCTTCAGGCACTGGGAGGCCACAATGAGGTCACCTCTATTTCTAGTGAAAGGAAGCCATAGAAAGAACTTCTGACATGCTGTTTGGAGAAACCCTCACTTCAGCTGTGTGCCACTGTGTTGCACAGTAGGACTGATTATTCTGCCCTCTGTGTAGGTATTGTGCAGAACTCCTCATTAGATTTTTCTAGATTTCATTCAGATCGCCCAAGTCTGATTTAAAGGCAGTTGAGGACATCCCTCAGGCATTAATTAAGGCAGTTCAAACCCTACTTGAGTGTGAAAACTCCCTCACTGCCTGCTCATTCTGTAAGTGCTGGGGAGTATTGCACAGGTAATCCACACAGTGCCAATGCTGGGTTTTTTAGGTTTCATGATGGAAATGGCCTCGTGGGATGGAGGAATTTCTCGGACTGTACAATTCCTGGTACCACAGGTAGGTGAAACCAAAGTCATATCCAACCTAGGAGACTGTTGGTAAAAAGTTGAATGTCAGCAGATCTAGTTGTGATTTGTAAAAGAGACTTTTGCTGTTAATTACTCTGAAGGGTTTATCTTGCGTTACATAACTTGAGTTGCTTATTACTCATATTGTCTAACAGCAAAGAAAGCTGCAATGTAGAAAGCTCAGTCATGCTTCCAGAAAAACATTAATTACTCGGGTATTTGAAGTTAGTTCTAATTTAGATTCTGAAATTACTTAATTTCGAGTTCTAGCTGATCTTCCAAGACAGGAAGCTATCCAAAGATGGCCTACACAAGGTTTGTTCTAAAAAGAGTAAAAGTAGAGTTATGTTAGGAAAGGAGTAACATGTATTTCTTGACAAAGTAGAAAGCTGCTGAGCAAGGAGGAAGCCACAAATAAATTCCAAAGTTGAATCTAGTTGTGAAAGGCAGAGAACAGGAGTCCTGTAGATAACAAGCAGCATTGTTCTGCTTACGTTTGGCAGAAATAATCAATCCCTGGAACAAGAAATCTACTGGAAATGGATATGTGGATATGTCACATAAATATACAGCCAGTATTTTTAGGTCAATCTTTTAACTGTATTCAGTAGAATTATAACACACAGTTTTAAAATTGTTTTTGTTGTCTTCTGAACGGCAGCAATTCTCTTAAATATCAAGAAACAAAGTTGAGAGAGATTTAATTCTTCCAAACTACGAAAAGCCTAAGCTTACCTTTCTATTTTTCCAGACAATTTCTGAGGAAATGTTTTACCAGCTGAGTAACATGCTGCCACAGATCTTCAGAGTATCCTCCACACTGACTCTAACCTCCAAGCACTGATTTCTGTGAGGTACTAACCTGTATCCTGTTGGCAGAGGATGAGATTAAGGAAATTCTGGACTAGGACGTCTCTTTCTCGTGGACTGATAACCCCCAAAGTGGCATTTGTTGCAATTTCAAGAATTGTATTGTAATAAAAGATAAATGTTGTCTATACTTGGCTGGTAGCAGCTGATTTTTGCCTCTTGCTTTGTTTCAGCACAGGATTGATGATGAATTCCTCACCTTTATGTGAAAGATATTCAGTATATCTTGTATGAAACCTACAGAAATATATAGGCAATTCTCATACACAGGTAATAACAATAAGGGCTTATACTAGGAATGGAGTCTTCTGGCTTCTACAGACATTTTCTGAATTGAGTACATCCGGTGTTTCCTTGGAATAATCAATGGAATTTGTCATAGAGACCACGGGATAAAATGTATTGCTGCCTCATTTTACTGCTACAAAAATGAAAGACTTGAATTAAACATTAACCCTGTTGCATTTTCTAGATCATGAATGTGTTTTAAAAAAAACTGATTAATATATGCTTGTGACAATAATTAGAAATTTTAAAGTATTGTTTCTTCTTTATTTTTTTTACTATGTTTGCTTTTTGCTTTATTTCCCGATTTCACATTGACAAGTTTATCATATGAACAACTTTATAGGAAGACTAAAACGTTCTGGACCCTGTTAAACAGATAAAGTTTGCTGGTTATTAATTATTAACATTTTGTGACTAATCAGAAATGCCAGGGTGACAGAAAACTCAAGATGTAGCATGAAATTTCTTGGGACAAACATGAATCCAGTCAAAAAAACCCCAGCCACACCATCCCTGCATCCCAGTGCTGGGGATGAGAGGGACACTTGGGAATTGCATTTCCCTCATCAGGGACAGTCTTGGAACTCCGCTGTGGCACCAGGAGCTGGAAGCAGCCCTTCCATGGCCACAGGGACAGTCCTGTCTGGAACTGGAATTCTTGCCAAAACCACTGGACTCACAGCAAAGCAGCTGGGGGGGTGAGGGTTCCAGGTGCTAGGATTTCCAAATCCACAGTTCTGCTATGTGGGTATCATGGAGATCCTGGCAGACCTGGCTTTGAATCAAAACCCTCTTCCTATATACTGCTGAAATTCTGCACTGGAGACTGGAGAAACCTGGAAGCTAATTAAAACCAAATTCTTTTCTGTCTTCATAGTGATTTTTTTAAAATGTTATTTAGCTTAATAAATGCAAAGATTGAAAAACTCTCTTCTGGGGAATCTACATAATTTAAAATTCTCATGGAGAGCCAAAGGAATATTCACCTTTCATGATGATTATAAAGTCACTGTGTGACTTTATTAACAGACTCGACTTAGTATTTTTATCAAGTCTTGCATGCTACAGGAAGCCATGTAACTGACCCAGGAAACATCTCTTGCTGAACTGTCAAATACTTTCTTTTCCTCTGCCAGCAGCTTCTAAAGAAGAATCATGCAAGTAACGTGACCTAATTTGGTGTTCTAGAAAAGAAGGATGTAAATTCCTCTAGAAGGAGCTGGATTAATCCTGTTACAGCTCATTTTACATTGCTGGCCTTAAACTGAAATCAAACTCTGGTCCCAGAAACGCAAGTGCTCTAACACTATTCTGTCTGGGAAAGCTGTGGTGGCAGAACTATTCCTTTTTAGACGTTTTAAGGTTTATCTGTACGTGAAAAAGATCTGTGTTACCTACTTATATTAGTTTTATATTTTCCTTCACTCAGTAAATCGACCAACAAGGAACACCAACAATTCTTGGGCAAATATCTTGCTTATACTTCTAGACTCTTTTGTAATAAAAATTATGGCTGGTATTTTTGCCAAAGCATGAAGACTTGATTTAATAGCACTTGGGTGAAACTGCCACTAATTCCTAAGAAAATAACTCAGCTTTTCACCTTTTATTTTTGAAATGTTTGTTTTCAGTCCTCAGCACACTGCATGTAAACATGTCATCAGAAGAACCAGTTGGTCTTTGATATTGAAATGAACAAACAAGCTCTAGTGATAAGGTTTTGGAAAGTCAAAGTCGAAGGAATAGTATGGGAAAACTGTTAATTCTGCTTGCTGTAGTGTGACCCTTGTAAATGCTGAGTAAGCCTGCCAAAGGGAATCTTTGTCTGGAGGATCCATGACCAAGCATTTAATATTCCCATTTTTCTTACCTGTTCTCAAGGAAGTGGTGCTAACAGCAGATTTTTAGCTGTCTTTGGAGAAATGCAGAATATAGAGATGGGCTGACCTAAGCTGTACTTTCTGTTTGGTCTGTGCCTGGCAGCTGTAGCATACAGGCTGCAGCTTATGGTAAAGGCACCTTAGAAATTCTGTTTCAGTCATGAAAAGCTATTCAAGATTAAGAGGAAAATGACTTAATGGGCATGAGGTTTTCTATTTGTATGTGCAGTGCAGATTCCTTGGACGCGTGACAATATTTAATGCCTTGAAAATGTCGTGTAAAATTATACGCATGGCTTGAATTGATAAAAAATTCTTGCCATGGGGAGAGGTGAGGAGCAAATGCCATTGTTTAGCTTTTTTAACTTGCTCATGATGACCACTGTAAGCTGCAGAGTCTGAACTGAGGTTATTGCAAGGAAAAAAAAAAGCCAAGAGTCTGGATTTGTCAAGGATATAACTTAGTGCCCTTCGCCTCTTGTCACCGTCTCTGCAACCTCTGTGTCTGTTTGCTTCTGTGGGAACTGGTGACAAGCAGGAGGAGAAGAATGCAGACAGTTAAACACATGTACAGACATGGACCTGGCCAGGTGCCTCTACCCTGCTGCAATGCCAGAAATGTCACTGTTAGAAGGTGGCACTGCCCAGACAGGTGGGCATTGTACCTGAGGTCCTTTCTTTTCAGTAATTCACTCTGGACAACAAAATCTTAATGATGAAAGGGTTATAACTTTTTCTGTTGTATGAGAGGTGAATGAAATCACAGAAGGTGATTATGGAGATGAGATATAATGTAAGGAAGGAAATTATCATGGAATGGTTTGGGTTGGAAGGGGCTTCAAAGAACATCCACTTCCATCTGAGAGGATTGAGATTGCATGTTCTAATCCAGTCCTGGTACTTCTGTGAGCTTAAAAGTTGATCAGTTTATTGCATCTGTACCTCATTTTCCCCTCTTTATAGGAAAGTTTAATTTATGCTTGTGTAGTATTTTGAGCATTAGTCTTTCATGCCTCATTTACTGTTATTTTTTGCCAGTGCGATACCCAAAAATACAGAGCTATTCCCTGGTATTCACACCAGGTCAGCTGTGTAAAGAGATGCCTGTCCTCTTCTTGTATCTTTGCCTCATGGAGCTCTCAGGACACATCATCAGTGCTGCATAAAAATAAATTTATTACTTCATACTATATACTGGATGTGATAGAAGTCAGTAGCAACCACAGGACTGTTGTCCTATGGGACCACAGAATTAGAAAAATATGTTTTTATTATGCATAAGAACAAGCAGCTTTATTTCTGGATGCATAAGTTGAAGGGGTTGATTTTATGCTAT
Source organism: Acridotheres tristis (assembly GCA_037013685.1). Taxonomy (NCBI): domain Eukaryota; kingdom Metazoa; phylum Chordata; class Aves; order Passeriformes; family Sturnidae; genus Acridotheres; species Acridotheres tristis. The sequence continues at coordinate 66,149,741 of CM072885.1, forward strand.
AATAGCATTTAAACACTAAGGTGCAATCTTACCCAAACATTTAGAAGCAAGTTCCTTTTGCAGATTATTCCTTGGAGGTTGGGCCAGATTCTGGGTAAAGAATGGTGGTTCATAGTTCTTTATTTCTTTTCTCCCTTCTGTCAGAATAACCTGCAAAAGGAGAAAAACAATGTTCACCCTTTCTAATAAAGGCTCCAAAAGAGAAAAGCCATGGAAATGAGTCAACGTAGGATGTGAAGTCAGTGTTGCAAGCTCTGCCAAGTGCAACTTGGAGAAGATGAGAGAGCTTGAGCAAGCAAAACTTTCTCTGGGCATGCACTTTCCACATGACGTATTTTTTTAATTGGGAAATGGACTATGGACTTCAGTCAAAACAAGGTTATTGTGTCATGTTTGTAACACATGCAGAAATATGAAGTATCTAGTATCAAATATCCTATGTAACATAGAAAAACCTCTTAAAATTGGTGTTAAATCATGCAAGCACTCTGCATGGACCAGCACACAATGATGTGCTATATCTCACTTCTCACATGAGCCATGATAGGTACTGGCAACTTCCTGATGGCTGTTGCAGTTCACAACTTCTTCTAAATCTTCCCTCCAGTCACTGAGAATGCAGCAAAAAATACCATGATAGAAAAGGCACCAACCTTGTGCAATCTGCGGCCTGCAGGATGTGATATTAGTTTTGATTGTCATCCTGTTTTTTATTCTGGCACTCACCTTTGCTTTGTGTGTTGCTCATGTCAATTCAATATTTATCAAGTTTGCTGAAAATTACAGATGTAACTGAGAGCAGAATTTGGCCTTGTGTGCCCTTCCAAGGGTGTTAAGTGTGAAGAGACACACAGAGCAACACTGGCTAAATGGCAACTGAAGGGAGAATATGAAAACCATCTGTCAATATTTAAAGGATGCAGAGTCTAAAGAGGAGGCGGGTTTGGACTTTGCATGTTCCAATAAGAGTTTCAACTTAACTAACAGGGATAAAACTAACTAAGGAAAATAGGGAAGATTTAGAGAAGCAATATTTCTGAAAACTTAGATATCAGTCTCATAGTGTACAAATATTTCTCTCAGAATTGAGTGATAGCCACTGTGTCATTTCCAAGATAATAGGAGGATACAGTTATGCCTTTGTGGTATAAAGTACTCTTAAGCTGATGGCAAGACAGGGCTTCATGTCTGCCTTTCTGCTGTTTTGTCAGCAGAAATGGATTGATTGATTTCTCCCTCCCTCTGTTCCATGAAGCACGTGGATGACCATCTGGGTCCAGACACATGTGCTTCATCTCCAGTTGGCTTAGTAAGTTGATTGATTTTAAATCTGTAGAAAGGAGGATCCCATGAAGAAAAACTCTACATTCCTTCAAGAGGTACCTTCCATGAAAGACAAAGCCCTGGAGTAAGAAATCCTTAAGTTAAATTAATTCAGGTTTAGATGAAAGGTAAAGAGAATCATATGCTCCAAGGCACTATCAGCTCTTTCCTAATGGGCATTGGCTCACTCTTAACAGTGCCAAGATCAGAGAATCTTTGAGATCCAGTGTTTTCAACAAGAGTTCAAGGCCCTTGGCCCCCTGGCAGGAACAGACCCTGTATATATCAATTTAGGAGTATCTTGAACTGGGGAGTTACCAGAGTTGAAGCTGGTTTGGTTGTCTCCCAAAAGTCTAATTTTAAGCTCCTTAAACTGAACCATAACAGCTCCTGCCTGGCATAAATTATAATCCTCCAAAATGTCTGTACTCTTTCATGCAAGTCATTTATAGTGACTCTTTCAACTCTGTTCCAAAGAGGAGTTTTAAATCCCAGCAGAAATAGCCTGACCCCACAAACAGGGGCTGCTTCCTTCCGCCACTCCTCGTGTGTGCAGCACCCAAGTTATCAGAGTGCTCCGTGCCTATTCCCACAACGGAAGTCCTACCAGCACAGGCCAGCCAAGCCTCCCTTTTTGAGAAATGAATCTCTCTCCCCACTCACCAATCAAAGATGGAAATTGGCAGGAGCTTGGCCCCAAGCTTGACCAGCTACACAAGAGGATGTGCGTGCTTCTGTTGAGTAGTTGTTTGGAAACCGCTGCTTGACCACCAGTTGTTATCTTGGATGTGTTTTTAGCCATTTTGGGCACTTCTCCATGCCCATTGGAAGTGGTTCTTTCTTTTAATCAGTCCATAAATCATGACTTGCTCTGATGTTGCTACATGTAAAATGGCACACACCACATTTGTATCTTACTTTTGCTTACAGTGGGAAATCGTTTGCTGCAAGAGGACAATAACATTTTCTAGTTTTTCTTCTCCTCATGATTATTTTACAGCAGGTAGGTATTTATGGATGAGGACAATCATCCCCTTTACCTGGGTGTGAGACCCAGCAGGTGAGTCAGCACCTCCTGATGGCCGAGAAGTCGTGCCTCCCAGGGGTCTGCAATGGGACCAAGTAATTTTTGATGTTTTCATCAATGGCATGGACGGTGGGATTGATTGCACACTCAACAAGTTTGCAATGACACCAAGCTGAGGGTGCAGTGGCACACCTGAAGGACAGGATGCCATCCAGAGGGACCTGGACAAGCTCGAGAAGTGGCCCAGCTCTGGGGGCTCAGCACAGGAAGGACATGGAGCTGCTGGAACCAGTAGAGGAGGGACATCAGGGTGATCAGAGGTTGCCCAGAGAGGCACAGGTTGCCCAGAGAGGTGGAGGATGCCCCAACTCTGGAAACATTCAAGGTCAGGCTGGGCAGGGCTCTGAGCAACCTGATCTGCTTATTGCAGGAGGGTTGGGCTACGTGGCCTTTAAAGGTCACTTCCAGCCCAAATGATTTTATGATTCCATGAAAAAGGCATCAAGAATTTGGAAGGGCAGGCTCTGTACAATACATGGTGCAGCCATGTCTTTTTTGTATTTTCTTCCTTTTACTTGTGATACTGTCACGAGTAGCTCTTTAGAGAAGCATTGTGCCCATTAATAACTTGCCTGCTGGATCACCTACTTCTGCCTAATCCATCTTAATTTTTATAGTGGAGTCATACACAGCCAGACCTGCCAGACACTTGAAGAAACAAAGGATGGAAAACATAAAGCAGTCGAAGAGAGGTAAGGATGGGCCAAGCTGGAGTGGTGTAAGAGCCTTTAACTTCCTGTTTGTGTCAGGAAGACTTTAATATAAAGTACAGCAAATCAGGACCTATTAATGTGCACTCCTGTGGCCAGTCCTTAAACTGGCTCCTCGAGGTGGTGATTATTGTGTCATGAGCACCATTAATTTTCACAACATTATTTCCATGAGAGGTTATTACACATTAAATTACAACATTCCCATGCATCCAGGCTTCTTGTAACAGTAGGAGAAATGGTGGGCTGGAGAAGACAGCTGGGTTTGCACGTGGTCTATGTCAGTTTACTTAAGCAGAACCATTTTACTGCTGCTGGAGGAATGCAGCAAAAGGTCAGTGCTGAAACTCCACTAAAGTAAGCTGAGCACACATTCCATCTGCCAACATATGCTCACTCCTTGCTTGATCAAAAAGGAAATTTCAGAGCTCTGCTGCATGCTTGCCTTGACCCTGCTCCACACCGCCTGTCCAGTGGGCATGAGACAAACCATTCTCTAATCCTGCGTGGAATACACATTCTGCTGAAAGGATGCTTGGAATATCTGCACAGCAGCAGCAGCAGCGTAATCCTAAACTGGGCCCGTGCACAGAAAGAAGTGCAGGACAGCATGGAGAGGGATGTCAGGAGAAGTGTTATATGAATGCATGAAATGTATGGGTTTATTTCCTAGTGCTGTGCACCCATCATAACCTGACCCTGTCCAAATGAAACTCATCTTCGCAGGGAAAAATAAACTCAACATTGTCATCCAGTTCTTGCATTTTCTTTGCCTGTCTTCTTCAAATGTTTCATCTTCTGGAGTGTGCCTGATCTGGGCAGTGTCAGAGGAGGAATTCTGTACTTAACAACATGCACAAGGAGCTGCACCAACTTAACTGGGCTGTTAAAAATTGCAGAAGTGAAGCTCTTGTAGCTACAAGAACTTTTGGCTGATTTAGAAACATGCCCTCATAACATCACTTGATAAAAATAAGACTTGGGCTTTTTAATAGAACAAATTATTTATGCTTTATATTTAACCATGGTCACTGTTAAAGCTATAACTGCTTTTCAGATTATTTTAAGAATCTGATCTTGATCTTCCATATGTTTAAAACCATCACAATGAATACCTTACACTGTGGTTCCTGACAAAGAAATAACAAGGTGGCTGCAGCCTTAAACACAAAAAGGTTGTGTTGGACTCAGATTTGCTACAGTTCAGAGTGACTACCGGAAATTATCATTTCAAGGCAAAGAAGGAGACATCCTTGAACCAGAGAAACTCACAAACCTGCATGATTTTTGTAGGGAGGGTACTGATGTTCTAGTTACTCACAGCCAGCTCTTCAACAGGTCCCAGACTCCAGTGGGAGAAATGGCACCAATGTTGAGGTCTCCTCGATGCACTGAAAGCAGAGGATATTTTGACACTGAGAGGCGAGCTCCTTTCTGAAAACAGGACTTAGAGTCTTGAAAAATGATATGGAATGACCATTGTAATAGACCAGATTAGAACTGCATTTACTCATCTCACGTTGTCTTTGGGCTGTGCCTCGGGGGGAAGATTCAAGTCCATTTAAGTGTATTGTATAGTCATGGATTATGGGGAAAACATCTAAAAAATGCACAGAAAAACATGCGTGTAAAAAGATGAGGCTAAAGAATGAGGTCTTTGCTGGCAGAAACCAAATCCATTTTTTATATATTGTGTTTTACTATGTGTGATGACCACATAGAAGCAAATCACAATGAACAATAATGTGGAAAGTGGAAACAACATCCTGCATGAATGTGGCAGGCATTTGAGGAAGAATCCATCATTACCCCCAGTAATTAGTTTATTTTCCCTGACCTGCAAGTCTGCAGTTGGCAACAATAAATTGTAGGAAAAGTTGATACAATGAGCGTAAGGCTGGCATCCAGCTGGCCCCTGAAAAACTGGAATTGTCAGGATTCTTGCGCAGCCCGGCATTAAGAAATGCAGAGCCTTGACTCTGGGAATACATTATTCCTGGCAATAGCCCAGGCTGGACACTGATTGATTGGGGAGCAGCTTTCCTTTGAGAAGAGGCTGGGGATCATGGTGCAGAGAGCTGAACCCAGATTTGTAATTGTGGTGAGGCAGTACAGCCACAGAATGGGATGTATTAGCCCAAAGATGGCCAGGAGGTCAAGGGGTGAGGGAAAGGATTATTTCCCGTCACTGGCACATCTGGTGTTCTGTGGTCACTTTAGGGCATCCTAGCACAGGAGAGAAGTCAACAGAATGGAGGAAGTCCAGTAGAGAGCCTCAAGGATGCACAGGGAGCATGCTGAAGGTGTTCAAGGAGAGGTTGAAGGTGCTTTCAGCAGCTTCTGAAGGATCAAGAGACTGCTAAGCTGTTTGGAGCATTTCTGACCACAGGGAAAAAGGCTTCTTTCTGCCTTGGAAAGATGCCTTACAAATAAGGTCCTGGCTATCATCAGGGAAGTAATTCTGTCATCCTTCTGTGGAGAATTCAGAACACTGTGGTGTAAATGCATCCCTTCTTCAAGCACAGAAGATGCCAACAGGGTGCAATCCTAACAGATCTCTGCAGGAACTGTGCAGGTCTCATAGAATGAACAGAGTGCAGTGGGAATGGGAAGAGGGTGGCAGAAGAGGAAAGAAGGAGGTGTCAAAAGCATGATCCTTTCTATGGAAATTAAACAACAAATCACAACTGCTTGAATGATAAATTACAAGCTTTAGACCTTCAGATGTTGCCTGCCATGCAGAAAAAAAAAGAAAAAAAAATATCAAAAAAACTTGAAAAACGCAGGAAAAAGTTCAGATGACTGCAAAAAAGGTTTCAGAATTCTCCTTTGAAATATGACAGAGGATCCAAACCAATGGATGAAGAATTGGCATGCAAGAGAAAGTCCTCAACTGAGCTAGTGGTGCACAACACAAGGAAGACACAATTACCTAGCAAATGAAAGAAATTGCTTTTAACCTTCTATGGTCATTACATTATTTAATCTGAATAGTTCTACGGTTGGGAATCACACAGAGGTCAGCTGGGCCACGGGACAGAATCTCATCAACAACAATAAAAATAAGGGTATTTTTTTGCTTTCCTACTCAAAATGTTACTTAAATGTGCATTTAGCATCCCTGTTCCTGCAGTGTCCCTGTTCCTGCTGTAATGAGAAAACTGTGCATGAAATAACCAAACCAGATTAAACATGTCCCTTGTCATTCATCTCTTCTAATAAATAACACCAGGCAGATCCCTATGGGGGTGGTGGCTGTCACTTCTGTTTTCTTCAGCTCGGCCTTTTACCCTTGGACTGCCTGTCCTTGTGGAGTGGGAACAGCTGAGGAGGTGCTGAGAGAAGCAGTGTGGGCTGGTGGGCACAGTACCGGGTGGGAAGCCACAGGTTCACCGTGGAGTCACCACTGTTTTCTGACAGTCATTCCCATTTCTGTGAGACATGGAGAGGGAGACCTGGCTAGCTCAGGAGACAAAGATGGTCATATTTGACTATGTCTGTGCTTGATATACTTTCTGCAGAGAATGGGTTCAGCATGAATAAGCAGTAAACCAAGATCTTTTTCCAAGCAAACTAGCATCCACCTAGCCCTAAATCCTCCAGTTTCCTGTGGGAGTACATCCTTTGTCCCACTTCCCTCTAAAAAGAAAATAGCAGGAAGCTGTTCTGTGATTTGTGCTTGCCTGTAAGAAATTGGCATGTGAAATCTCAGTGAGAGATTTCCCTGTAATGGGAAGATAATTATTTGTGACAACTGTAAGTTATTAAATTCACATACTCTCCTGCCCAGGTGTGTCTGAGTGGCCTAACCAGGACCTCTGTGTGTGTGACAAAATGGAGGTTCCCTATTAATATCTTGGCTTCCTCATGACTCATGATGACAAACCATGTTTGAACGGGTCTTGTACATGCTTTAGGAATCAGCAGCTGCAATGAGGGGATAGTTTTGGGTCAGAAGTTTGCTTGCTTTAGCCTCCAGAGCTCATCAGCTGCCAAGGCTCTTAGGAAAGGTTGCTGCCTGCTGTGCTGTTTATTCATTTTGGGGATCAGTATGACAACAAATCTTCCTCTCTGTTGGGTAATAGGAAGACAAATAACAAATAGAGTGTGCTACAACCCTTTTTGTCATCCTCCTGCTACCAGAGCTCAGGTCTGCTGATTAATCATCTATTCTGTGGTCCTATCCAAATTAGCCTTGATGCCAACTATACTCTATTCAGTGCTACCAGTTCTACGGTTCGGTGGGGTCCTTGGGTGTCAGAACAGCCCTGCAACCCTTGCTCTGTTACTTTTTTTTCTGCTACTTTCAGATTGTGATTCATATTTCATTCACAACAGTCCTGGTATCTGTGTTATAAATCTCTCCATGCTGGCCAGCAAACTCCATTAACCTAAAGATGATCAGATGGGGTTCCATGGTCATACTTGGGCTTACAGATTTTTATGCAACTTTTCCAGAGTTTGCAACACCTGCCCTGCCACAACAGGCAGATTTATCACCTGGAAATCTCCCTTCTCCACTGTCCTCCACCAGCTTGGGTCTTCACAGGCAAGGTGAACAATTTTAGTCCATCCTTCTGTGTTTGAATGAGAGATTGCTCTTTCCAGGCCTTAAAATAGGGAGAGACTTTTAACAGATTTGAAAATGGAACTTAGGAGCCTAAGTCATCACACATTTTTTGAAAGACGTGCTCTGCATGCATATCATGTTACTGCTCAGCTGCAGGACTTTTCTTAGACCATCTGAAAGTGGATCTGAACTGCTGTGCTCCAAAGCACAGAAGTTATTTTAATATTGTGCTGAAATACTGACAATGAAAATTTTTTGCTTTAGTTAGGCAGTGAGCACTGTCACCCAGCTCTTAAGAGTTTGAGTAAGCAGAGTTTGATTGCTGAAGTAAATTTTTACCATTTTGGAGTTCACAGAGTTTGTTTTACTGCAAATGCTGTTGGTGTCTCCATTCTAAATTTCACTGGGCACATGCTACCTGAAAATAAGAAAGTTTATTTTCTGGAAACAGGTACTTCATGGGCCAAAAGGGTAAGTTTAAGCAGAATGAGACATGTTTTAGAGCAAACAAGGCTTGCCTAATTGAACAGAAGCTCAAGAATTTACATGGCAATTCAGATGCTAATACACAGAAACTCAGCAACTTGCTGGCCACAGATCCAGCTGGAGACTGGTTCAACGCTGATGCAGAATTGCTGAGCAGTACAAGACTGCAGAATGCTCTTCATCTCCCAGCTGAACACACTTGGTCTGGGGCCAGACACCAGGACTCCTGGTCTTAAGAGGACCAGGTGTCCCAGTGAAGTCACAAATTTTAGCTATTTGGTTTGGCTTACAGATCAGGCAAGAAAAGCCCTGATTATTTGCAGTCGAGTAATCTGTGCACCCTTTCCATAAGAATGCTGTCAGATGGACCTGCTCAGCAGGAAGCTGCTGGAGGAAGCCTGTCTCCTGGGTCACCACAGCCCTCAGCAGTCACTTTCCAGCTGGACTGACTAAAAGGCAAAGCAATGCATCCCATAGACTTGTCAGAAAATATCCTTTGTTTTGTTTGTTTGTTTTGTGTCTGACCATCTGGTTTTACTTCCAGGATCAAGGGATGAGACACGGTGCATCCCACAAAGTGTTCCTTTAATATGTGCCATCAGGACACCTTGGGGGAACTGGGGGAATCTGCAGAGGCAGATGTGCCAGCAAAAGTTAGAGGAGCTCATTTAGCCCGTGGTTTGTCTTTACTCTGAGAAACCTGATGAATGAGGCATAAAGATGCAAAGGTGATTAAAGCTGAGGGTGGAAATCCAGCTCTGCACCCATTACACTTGAAAAGTTCTCTAGGGGGAAAAATAAACAGGAAAGAAAATATTACAATTCATGTTTTTACAGACAGTGATGGCTCTGAGATCAGGCAGTGTTGCCAGGAGTCACATGCATTGGGAATGGGCAGGTTTCAGACTGCAGCATAAGAAAAACTGGGAAATCAGTGCTCCATGCTTGTAACAGGGACCCTGAGCTTTGTTTCCCAGTGATTCTGGCCTCTTATGAAGACTGAAGCTATGATAAGGAGGTGTAAAATACTAGTATTATTCCATCCTAAAAATGATATATATCCTTTACATAGACGAAAAAAAAATATCATATAAAGTAGAAAGCAGGAGAGAAAAGCATCTGAGGATTTTCTTTGTCAGCAAAAGATATCCTTCCTTTGGCCACCACCCCAAGGAGTGTTTGAACAAGGCTCTCAGGCATACGGTGGGATTGTTGGGGCATGCTATGCCAAACCAGGCATTGGACTTGAATGATCCTAGTGGGTCCATTCTAACTCAGGTTATTCTGTGATTCTGTGATAATCCAAGTTCTGCTTCAGCAAAGGCACAGAGACCTTGAAATGTCACCTGGCACAAGCCAGGGCCTAGCCCTGTGATTCCCAATTATTTTATAGATAAGCCTGATTCCTGAAAGCCAGCAATATTCACATACATCACTGACTCTGACTGTTCACCTGCCTCAGGGCTGCCAGGGGCTCCCCTTCACCTGATGGGGCTCCTGCCGGGAAGTCTGCAGTGTCCCAGGCCTCCTATTACACCTCTGCTAATGTGAAACTCTGTCACACTGGGTGTGCTCAGTTTAATTGTGCTTCCAGGTACTCTCTTCATTAGCAGGCTTCTCCAATGACACAGAAGATGCAAAGCCTGTGCTATGAGAAGCTGACAGATATATTGACAAAAGTATTTGTATAAATCTCAGCCATTTTCCTCTGACTTATGTCTTGATAAGTTCTGTGAAACTAATTGAGATAAAAGTCTAATCTATCCAACTCCAAAGGAGCTGAAACAGCATCAGCAGAAAATTAGGGAGAAACAATTAAGAGAGTCTGAGAAAACGGAAAGGGAAGCAAATTAAGATGGTCATAAGTTATAAAAATAGTAAGTATTTGGGCTTGAGGAAAGGAGACAGTGAAACTGGGAAGCTGTGGCCATCTCATTTTTTCCTCATCTTTAACACATCACCTAAGTCCTTTTCATGCTCCTGCAAATACAATTTCCCCCCTGCACGAGGCACACACCCTCCCTTGGTAAATGTGATAATTTGGAAGCCACCTCAGTGAAAAACAGGCAGGCCTAATGTTCCCAGCTACGTGTCACTGCAAGATCAATGCTCCAGCCTGTGTGCCCTGCTCAGCAGAATTCTGTCTGGGATAAAACCAGCAGGGGCTGGGGTTTCTGTCTCTGCAGCATGGCTTACATGAGAGCATTTAGCCAGTCAGAAGAACTCCCTGCAGAGGAACAAACAAAGATTAGCATGTGGGTCACTCAGTAAGAGGTGCCTTGGCTTTGCAGGGTGTGCACAAAAAGAGCTGTGGCCACCTCAAGATGATTGTCCTCAAGTATCGAGGTGCCCCGACAAGCACCCGCAGATCGTGCCACCAAGGAAGTGGCTGCAAACCTCTCATTGCTCACTGATGAGGTCCAGAACTGTTTTTACACCTTCTTCTCTAAATAAGGAAGCTGCCTGTGAGGTCTCTGACTCCCCGACCAATTTGACTCCTTTGCTTCCCACAGCCAATGAAATCCCACTCCTGCCTCCAGTCTTGGGTGACAGCACTCCAACCTCAGCAGGCAGGGAGGACAGCAGGTTTGTGTTACAGCCCTGGCAGCCTCACCTTGGGCAGGCTGTTGATGTCAGAGTGATGATGTGGGCAGGGACAGCCCCTGCACTATAAAGATGGCTCAATCAAATATAACAGAGGCTGCCCAGCAGGAAGCAGGATCTACAAACCATGGTCCCCACCAGTTGGAGTCCTGCTGGCCTGTCTCTGCTCCCAACCCAACTGCTATCGGGCTTTAGTTTCAGGTCAGCAAGCTCTATTTGCTTTCCAAAAATAAGCCTCTGCCACCATGCTGAAAGGAGAAAAATAAGAAGGGCGGTATTTTTAGGGCCATTAATTCTGACCACGTGCCCAGGAGGTGAACCGGATGGCCACGGCACAAAGACTTCTCATCACTATGTCCTGCGACGCCAGCGCTCACCGGACGTTGCCTGCGTTCCTTCTCCTGGGTTTGCTAGCCGGGATTGCTGCCACACACCCAGTTGTAAGCAGAACTAATGGCACATTGCTGGAGAGAGGATGGCAATCTCTGCTGTCCAGGTCCATGGCTGGGATGTCAGGGGAGAAGGCAGATGTGAACTGGGAGAGTGACTATTTGCTAGGAATCAAGAGGCAGCGGAGGCTTTACTGCAACGTGGGCATCGGGTTTCACCTTCAAATCCTCCCAGACGGAAGGATAAGCGGAGTTCACAATGAAAACCAATACAGTGAGTTGCATCCAGAAATGAAATAGAATAGATGTCACTTAATTGCTGTGAACTCTAGTAATCACCCTTCAGAGAGTGCAAATGTTATGACTTGATATTATTAATCTCTGCTACATCTGTTGCCTTTTAAAAGTCTCTGGGATCAATAAACATGAGAACCTTTCTGGCTGAAAAGTGGCACAAAGTGCTTAGACAAATTTAGACAGAATTTATTTTTACCTGCTTTGCTGCACAAATGAGAAAACACAAACCAGGTCGAAAACTGACTTTCTGCTGCATTTTCTTGCTCCTCACCTTCTCATTTGCCTTTGGAATCCGGGAGGTTTTTGCTGAGTCCTGAGTGCCAAAGCATGATTCTTAAATCCCAGCTGACCAGTATTTTTTGGACACTCAGTATGTCCCATAGAAGGAGTTTGCTGGTCCTGCTTTGCTCATTCTTGTGGGTGCTGTTCTGTTACCCTAAGAATTAAGGAAAGCATTAGTCATGTGGATTTGAATTTCCTGTAGAGGGCAGTTGCTAAAATCTTTTGCAGCAGATGTCATGTGGGACTTCAAAATGCAAGCCACACTTCTTTAAGGCTCAATAACAAATCTTTTTGTAACTATAGCATATTACATAAAAATAATTTTCTAATTGAAAAGCTTCAGAGTTTGACATATCAAAAGAGTTTGATAGAGCAAAAGGCTTATACAGAGTGTGATTACAATTCTAGAATAATTATTTTAAAATCCTGTGACATGAGGAAAAACCCAAGATTTTCTCTGTGTATATTTATTTTGCTGCATTAGGGAGATAATTCTCATAAACAATATATGACAAATTTGTTAGGTTTAAAAAAAAAAAAGATAACTGAATTGCCTTCCACTAGCTCTATATTCTGTGATAACACTCCGATTAAACCTCATGTTTTTCAGGTCTCTTTGAAATATCCACTGTAGAAAGAGGTGTTGTAAGTCTGCTTGGTGTGAAAAGTGCTCTCTTCATTGCAATGAACAGCAAGGGCAGGTTGTATGGGACGGTAAGTGCAAGTGCAAGTAATTTTTCACAGTTTAAACAAAAAGGTTTTGAAGTGGTTTGTTTTGGTTTAGTGTTTTGCTTTGTTTGTTTGTGTATAGCTTGTTTTGGTTTTGTTTGTTTCAGTCTTTTCCTTATGGAAATCTCTGATTACAAGCAGAGAAAATAGCCCTGGTGTTACAGGGAGCCTGCCCAGCCTGCTGTCATCAGTGCTATTTAATGCAACGAGCAGCGTGGCTGTTGCAGGGCTGGGATTTTAAAGCTTTCCTGTAAGACTGTACATGGGACGCCTTAGGAAAATGAACATATTCTGCAAATAGTACAGATTAATTAGATGGCTTCTTCTAAGGTCACAGGGCTGCAAACACGTTGTAGCAAAGCTGAGCCCCGTTGATTCCATCCTGCATTGCACTGTGTGTAGGAGAGGCACAATTATAGCTATTTCCAACAGCTACCCTTAGGAAAATAATGACCACATGCTCCCTCCTACCAAAAACAACCACACCATCAAGAATAAATAGGAAGTCTACCCTACAAGGTCAACATGTGTGGCTGGGGTTATTTTAATGATCGGTTTTGTGAGATCAGTTGCAAAGGGTGAGAAAATAATAGCTATTAACAATGGTATGCAAATCATACTGAAACACCATCATCCTCATCTAGGTGATTTGCTATCTAAATGCAGTTTAACCTCTGAGATGTGAGCAACAGATCTCCAGTCTCAACATCCAGCAGAAAAAGTGCTGGTTAGGAGGTGCATTTGAAAGAGGCTGTGTCTGGGCAATAGGCAAAATCAGCCCATCTCAAAGTAATGAATGGCACTGGTTGTATCAATCTCTTTTGTAAAGGAACAGCAGAGTCCTTTCCTTTGGAACAGCTGTAATTTCAACAAAGCATTGCAGTTGTTTAAAATAATGCCAAATGTTGTGAAGGACCTGTGGCTATTTACTAACCTGACTGATTCCTTCTTACACTCATAATGACAGTAGGACACTTTAAGGTCTCACTTCAGGAATATTCTTTCAATCACAAGTGATCCCAAGCACCTAAAAAGTGCCACAAGTCCAGCTGCTTTACTTAGCTGCATCTTCCTCAAGAAGTGCAGCATCTGGCTTCAGAAATCCCTTTGATTTTCCCCTCCTCTTTCAATATAATTTTGTTTATCTTCAAAGACACTTTCAAAAAGCTGTAAGAGATGTGCATTTTCCCTTGCACAGAACAATGCGTTAAGTTAAACTCCTACAGGCTTTGTGTGATGTTATCACACAGATGCCCAAATAGAACTGCATTGGTGGCATCTCATGTGCCAGATATTTGAAGTCAGAGAATTATTCTGCTTTCTCTTTTAATTTCCTTTGCATTTGTCTCCTGCTTGCCCTTGCACCTCCTCTCCCAGATAACTCCCTCTCCTTGGATTTTCATGTTTTGACATGGAGGAAATTAAAACTATTTTCCCAGCTTAGAACTGGCTGCACAGTTAAATATTACTAATGGTTTAAGAAAGAAAAGATTTATTGCTAATCAAATCTCTTATTCAAGCAAGCAGTTGTCCCTGGACACTGGTGTTTGGAAAAGCTCTGAAAGTTTCGACAGCCAGCATATAATTTTTTTAATAAATGACAGAACTTCTGGCAGAGGGGAGGTCTTAAATAAAGCTGTTGTTTGGGGGAGAGAGTGTGATGCTGACAGAAATCATTACTTGAAAATAAAATTAAGAAATCCATGATTTATAATGAATTAACTCGATCTGCCACAGGAAACACACAGTCCATTATCTGGACAGGTGGCATCTGAGTTCATCTGACACCAAATTAGCACCAAGGAGGGAGATTTATTGTTGGCCGCAGTGGCTGGGGCACCACCTGTCGCACACTGCAATGAGCCCTGGTGTAAAAATGCAAGGAAGAAAAATGACCTGGGCCTTGGTGGAATATTGATTGTACCTGATTTGTATCCCCACTCCCTACCCTTGCTGTTTCTTAGGCTGTTTTCCAAGATGAGTGCAAATTCAAGGAAACCTTGCTGCCCAATAACTACAATGCGTATGAATCCAACGTTCACCGCGGTGCTTACATAGCCCTGAGCAAACATGGCAGGGTGAAGAGAGGGAACAAGGTTTCTCCTGCCATGACAGTGACCCACTTCTTACCAAGAATATGAGCACCAGCAAAACAGAAGATTAAATCCCAGGACAAAGTGTTTCGTTTTGCACAAGGGGAATAACCTCCCAGGTAAAGTATTTATACTGGTCATAAAAAAAAAAGAAGAAATCTCTATATGTATGTGTATATTTGGATAAAAATATTTGTACTAGATTCATCACATAGCATATGAAATACAATGCTGCTTCTCTTCTACTCTGTACAAATTTTACATGGCTGTTTGCCTCCTTTGGTGCTGTACAGAGAAAAATGCAAGCTGGAGTGCAAAGGAATTTTTTGGAAGATGTGGAATGACTGTGGGCAACCATCTAATCAATCATAGGTGATTTACTAAATATTATTTACCTCAGATAATAACCTCTTGTAGTGAGCTGTTTACATACCATGGGCCAAATCACCAGATGATTTTGCTTCACCAGAGCTTCAGGCAGTTCACTCCATCTGAATATCTGCCTGCACCCCCGTCTATAGACTGTGTCCTGTCCTGTAAAGTCCTCAACCTGTTTTGATCATTTAAGGTGCCAATTTCACAACTGTTTCTACACAAGCAAACTTTCTGTTCCTGGAGCCCCTCTGTCTCTGAAGAGATTCTCCAGGATCTCCTCACATGGACTGGTTGGCAAAATGAAGACCTACAATCAATTTCTCGTGGGAAGGGCCACAGGATAAATCACAGATGGGTCCCAAATGCAAAACTGATTTGGAGATGAGGATTTTGAATGAAATTTTGTGAGCTTAGTTTAGACTTACTTCCAATATAGATGTGTACATCTTTAATATTAATATTTGTGTATATATATAGACATGGGATGTGTGAGTGTGCATCTATGTAATTACATACTTTTAATGAATCAATCATCCCAGTGTCTTGATGCCCAGGTATCTTTATATAAAAGAAAAGCAATATTTAAAGGCACTCAGTTTCACTTAGCTTGAATGTTGTTAATCTCTGAGAATCAGAACTGCTCTGTGGGATGCATTATATAAAATATAAGAAATTCATGGAAGCTTCCAGCAAAGGGTTATTTTAGAAATCTCTGTGTTGAATTTTCATTGCCTTAAGTATATTTGGTTCTTCTCTATCATACCTCCCTGAGGTATGAAGGAGAGAAAGAAGGAGGCTACACAAGCATACCTTCCCGTGTTGGGACAGAGGAATTCATGCCATAATTCCAATTTCTGTCACTTGCAAAGCATCAGTTTCAAAGACAACACAGCAAGCTGTATGAAATACTCTTCAAAGCTCTCCTAGAAGCTGTATAAATGGCACATAACCTTGCCTTGCTATTTTGACAACCCTTTTCCAGATCACCAATGAAGCTGCATTCTCTGTGCCTTTGAAAGAGTATTTTAAGAGGCCCTAAGTCAATACTCACTATAAATGTCAGTTACCAGAAGCCTTGAGATTCCTGCATTGGTGGCGTGCTCCTAAATTTGAAACTAGATTCAATGCAATGTCAGAGCATGAGCATTTTCAGCATAGATGGACCATGCTGCTGCAGAAGTGAATATCTGAGTGCAAGATTATCTCTCACGTCCAGCCAAAATGGGGCTATGTCCAGCCTTGACATGCCATTCTATTTGCAGGGGCTGTCTATTCGTGATGAATTTGAGCCTTCTGACATGCATGAGAGACACTGTCAGGGCCAGATCCTCAGCTGGAGTAAATCAGCCCAGGAGAACGATCAATTTGTAGCTGCAGAAGATTTGGCCCAAACGATATATCCACAAGGATGTTCCCACTGCCACCATTCCAGAGAAACTGTCAATGCAATTGTTTTGTGAACAAGCATCTCTAGTGTGGTTTATACTTGAATTTATCTGGTTCAAATGTAAGTGATGATCACAGTGTAAATGAAGAGAAAAAAAAGTGGAATGCTGCTCACAGTACAGGAACGGGATGCTTCAGGGGATGCTTTGGAAGGAAAGAAGTTGGAAGAAATTGCTCTTCATTTTCTGGTCTTGCAGTATTTCAGAGAGAAGCCAAGATGACACACTTTGTTCACCCACAACGTGTGCAGCAGCTTGCTTTGGAAAAATGTGCATTTGAAGAGAAAAATCAGGATGTTTTGAGTGCGGAGAGAGTGGGTCAAAGAAAAGTTTGGAGGGTATCAGGCAGTACATGGATCTAGAGTCCCTAGAGGTAGAGAGAGCTGTGCTGAAATGCATTAGCTGGCAACCTGTATCCTGATGTTATAGTCCTAATTGTCTTTGAAATGAAATTTGAAAAGGATGGAAGAATCCAGGGCTGTAGAAGGAAATAGAGTTCAAATGCTGGCACACAAGTTTGTTTCTTATCACAGCTTAATCCAGCATCCATCCTTATGACAGGATAAAGTCTGTTCCCTCTTAAATCAGGGCAGCCTAGAGAAAGTGATTGTTGCCAGGACTGGTAAGCATTGGGACAGCTGGCACAAAAGGTGGGAATCAGACCTACTGGCTCCATTTTGCACACACTGGTCAAGCGAGGACAACCTGTAGACCAGGTCACAAGAAGCCAGAAAAAGAGGAAACAGCCTCAAGCTGTGCCAGGGGAGGTTCAGGCTGGACATTAGGAAGAATTTCTTCACTGAAGGGCTGGTCAGGCATTGGAACAGGCTGCCCAGAGAGGAGGTGGAGTCACATCCCTGGAAGTGTTCAGGAAATGACTGATGTGCTCTGGTCTGGTTGGCAAGGTGGGTGTTTGTCAAAGGTTGGACTTTATGATTTTGGAGGTGTTTTCCAACCTCAGTCATTCTGTGATTCTATAAATCTGTTTAGTCACAGCCTGCTAGGCTGAGACTGTTCTTACAAACTGCAGAACCTTTTGGATGCAGTTTTGGTGGGCATTGGGAAAGCCCCATCATTCGCTCTGCTGAGTTACTCTTTACATCATTGCTTTTCTCCTCATTACACCTCAATGCCAGCCAGGTCAACATGGAAATCACAGCTGAAATCAAAGAAGTCTATGTGACTACATAAAGAAAACTTATGAAACGAAAGGGATTTCTCAAATCAGGGCCAAATTAGGAACTTCAAAATATGTCAAGTGTGTATCAACAGGGGTCATGCTATGGGCTACGAGCTTTGAAAGTATTGCTGTGAATGCTCCACATCAGCCTGTCATGCCCATATTTTGCACATGGGATTTTCCTGTGGAGTTGATGCCTATTTTTACAGCTCCTCCTTCCTCAGGCAAACCCCATAACATTCTAAGACTTAATTCACCCCTGTTAGAAAGTAGATTTGGCTGGGACTGAATCATGTTCTTAAATAAATGTATTTTTCCCAGACATGCAGAGACACAGACACACACACAGTGGAAAAAGTGGAGTAATATTTGTATACCTCACTAACTATTTCAATTCCAAGATTTTATTTTGCACAGTAAAATGGTGCCAAAGTTCTCAGATTGCTTTTTTTTTCACTAAAATATACCTCATGTTCTGACTCAATATGGACTCACAATTGAGACTGTAAATTTGCAAGAAACACAAAACTGTCCAAATAATTGTTTGTGAAATTGCTTCTATTTTTATATGTATGTGCTGCGCACAATAGTTTAATGTATTAATAAAATAAAATTTTATACGTTTTTGGTGGTGTTTTGACTGTAAATCCCTCTTAACATTTGGTTTTTTCCTTGATACAGAAACGCTGTGTTAACTCCTCCTCCAAACCTAGTTTTTATTCACCTCTAGAACCAGAATATGTATTGGTATGCTTCAAACTTTTGTAGACCTTTGTGCAATTCAGATTTCTTGCCTGGGAAGTGTGCAGGTGTCCCAGGAGGCATGGGAGACATGCTCCCTTCCCACTCCGTGCTCTCAGCTTGAGGGATGAAAAATCTCCCATGAATTCTGGGGACAAGAGATGGTAAATAATCCTCACTATGAAGAATAGGAAACATTTTGCTGGGTTTACCTCGTCTTCTGTTTCCTCACAGGTAATTTGAAACTTAATAATGTCTCCATTTCTATAGAGATATTTAGATGGGAAAGGACTGTTGGAGGGCTTGAATTCAACCTCTTAGATGAGTGCAGGACCAACTTAAAAGCTAGGGGAAGATGTATCAGGAAGAATACCATCTACCCATCTCCTGCAACAAAGGTGACTTTTTCTCCCACTCTGTTGAAGAGGTTTGTAGCTGACTGAACCAAGTAGCTCCAGCTTCCTGCAGCTCTCAGGAGAAAACTCTTTAATTTGAAGCAAAGATGAGCTTTTCTTCTCCTTTACTATAAGCCCCAGAGCAGCAGGGGAGGGGGGATTCTGCCCCTCTGCCCCGCTCTGCTGAGACCCCCCCTGCAGGGGTGCACCCAGCCCTGGGCCAGCACAGCAAGGACAGGGAGCTGCTGGAGCCACGACAGAGCAGGGACACCAAGGGATCAGAGGGATGGAGCAGCTCTGCTGGGAGGAAAGGCTCAGGGAATTGGGATTGTTCAGCCTGGAGAGGAGAAGGCTTTGGGGTGACCTCACTGTGGCCTTCCAGTGCCTGAAGGGAGCCACAGGAAAGATGGAGAGAGACTCTTGACAAGGGCCTGGAGTGACAGGACAAAGGGGAATGGCTTCACACTGACAGGGAGTTGGTTTAGATGGGATATGAGGAAGAAATTGTTCCCTGTGATGGTGGTGAGGCCCTGGCACATGTTTCCCAGAGAAGCTGTGGCTGCCCCATCCCTGGCAGTGTCCAAGGCCAGGTTGGATGGGGCTCTGAGCAACCTGGGCTAAGTATTGGCCATCTAATTAAAGACAGACTCTTAAAAGTAAATAAACAGCTGCACATCTCTTTTTGCATTGTTTTTTTGGGATTTTTTTGTTTGTTTTACTTTTGGCATTTGCTGGATCTACCATGGTCTGCATCAATTTGAGCAATGGAGGAGACAATTAGGTCCCAGGCATTTAACTACGGGTGACTTTGTTCCTTTGAAAAATAGCCCAACTGCAAACTCTTGTGCTCCATGTTTGGAATCACAACAACTTGCAGAAGCCAAGAGGAAATTTGGTTTCCTTGTCAGAACCTAAGATTAAGGAGGAAGTAAGAATCTCTTCCAGGTGCTGGACAACTGAGGAGGAGGAGACTCAGGCTAAGATAAAACACTGGGCATCTCTATGTTTAATATATGTAATGCAAACTGGAATTGCAGTGAACTGCAGTGAACTGCAGTGAGCAATCCTGGCTAAGGAAATAGCTGTCACTGGAGAAAAAAAATTATAAAAACAGCCAACCAAGTATGCAGCCACAAGCAGAGATTTCTTTTTTCTCTCCAGCCAAGCTCTGCATCCAGCTCAGTCCAAAAGCATGTTTGTTTTGGAAGGATAGGCTGCTGAAAAGTGTTTGGCCAAAGTCCAAGGGGCCAATAAGTCCAGATGAGCTGAACGAGCTGTGTCCTTGAATCATGAGATTTGAATATATTATTCAATCCTGGATCTTATGAGCACATATAATTGTTGTTTATTTCTTGTCAGAGGGTGTGGACCAAAATGCCTTGATTAGGACTAATTTTTTCCCCCTCACAATTAACTGTTTACAACTCCCAATTTTATTGTATGCTTTCCTGAACCATAGCTGACAGCTCTGGAATAGCTTCTCCAAGGACAATGAGACCACACCAACTTATGTCAAACAAAAAATCATTAGGGATGATATCTAAAACAACACAGTTTATAATTACATTTGTTTCAGGGCACTCTGAAGAAGAGCTTCCTTTCCTTCTTTTTTTTATGAGAAATGATCCATCCTGATTCATTCCAGGTGGCTGGAGCCTCGCTTTTTCCCTGGAGTTACTTTGCTTATGACCTGAGGCCAGGACTCACTGGTCCCACACAAATCTTCCAGCTTATTGAAGAGGCAATAAAACAAAATGGTGCAAAAACCCAAAGAAGGGAATTATGCTAATCAGAATAGGTGTCACTCAGTGAGATCGGTAGCACTTTAACTACCTCAGTTATCCAGGGAGGGATAAGCCAGTTTACATTTAACCCAGGGTCAAAACACAGGTGGAATGGCTTCAAAGTCACAGAGAGAAGGTTTAGATTGGATATGAGGAAGAAGTTCTTCCCTGTGAGGGAAGAACTGGCACAGGTTTCCCAGAGAAGCCGTGGCTGCCCCATCCCTGGCAGTGTCCAAGGCCAGGCTGGATGGGGCTCTGAGTGACCTGGGATAGTGGCAGGTGTCCCTGCCCGTGGCAAGGGGGTTGGAATGAGATGGGCTGTGAGGACCCTTCCAACCCAAATCACTCTGTGATTCAATGATGATGATGATCTCGCCAAGCCAATGACTACAGAAATAGTAACTATGGGAAAGTGGATATGTATGGTGCATGTCTGGGTGTCACTTTCTGTAAATCTTCAGCAAATCTGCAGATGTGTTGCACATTTTGGAGAGAAACTTGCAGATTTCAAAATAAAAAGCTAATCTCCCATAGGATTTTTTTCCTACACCCCTATAACAATCGTCATGCAAGTCCGCAGGCCACCTGGGTGACTGGAATTTCTTGTGTATGACATTTCTTATGTATGTTTACATTCTACACAACCTCAGTTCATGCAGAGATGGTCGTCAATTGGTCATGAAGGTGGTACCTTGAATTAATTTCCATTCTTCCAGAAGTGGAGACTGTGGGAGGAATCAACCATGGCACAAAAGGTCAAGAAGTGACACCAGTGTCAAAGAGACATAGTAGTCATGTTCAGGGTAGGCAGATGGGCTAGCCTCTGGCATGTAAGGATGTTCATCTGGCATAATGGAAAGGATAATAAAGAAGATTTAAAAAAAAAAAAGGTATTAAGTTACACTTCTAAGTTTTGAAAAAATTGTCAGCTAACAAATCTTTGCTTTTGGAGAACTGAACAGTTTGATGAGAGTCCAGAACTTCAATAAAGATGACAAGAACAGCCTGATTGACTTATTTGAAAGAAAATGCATTTCCCAACCAGCCCTGGCATGGCACCAGCTTGTGACAGCTGTGAAAATGGTCAAAGATCAGTAGAGCCCAGGTGCAGGATCAGTGTCCCAGCAGCTGATGAACCTTTGCACAATGTGACTCTCAAGTTCCTCCTTGCCAACAACCTGGCAGGCTGAGAAAGCAACATGAAGAACTATTGTGTCTACGCTGCAAAAAAAGAAAAATAAATTGTAGCTGCACATCTACCTGAAAAGTCATTTTGAGAAGGAAAACCTAAATCAGGCAGAGTTCAAGACATTTTTGACAGATATCCATTCAGTCTCATAAATCCTCCTCATTGTGCTCCCTGTCACAGAAATACCTCAGAAAACAGAATCCAGCTTCTGAGCAAAGAGGAGCTAACAGAGTTTAGCTAAAAAACTGAAACCACTGTTACTTGTCTTGCCCTGCCCCTTACAAACTTTGATCTCCCTCTTTCTTTAAAGGACTCCAGAATCATAGACTGGTCTTGCAGTGGCTTAGGGAATCTTTATATTTTAAGCTGCATTAGAAACACTGAGTACAAGGACAATGTTCAGTCATTACTTTCTTCATTTATTATTTAGGCTTTTGTGTTAAAAAAATTACTCTTAAAACTCACAGACAGCAAAAATTTCTCCAATGAAGTTTTAGTTTCAAAGAGATCCCACAAAAAAATAAGTCTCAGAGCTAAAGAGCAAGACCTGCAATTGCACTGAGGCAGCTCTAACCATATCAGTCACATGCTCTGTTATTACTGTCCCACAGTAAAAGTGCCCTTGGCTGATGATGATGTCTGCCTGTTTTCTTATTTCACTGCATTATCCTCTCCCTCTTTTAATTTTCCATTCCGAATTTCTTTAACTTAAGCCTTTTTATCTCTTCTTCAAGGAGACAGATCTGAGTGAAACATGTGAAACCAAGAGATTTGAGTAAGTTTAAAATTAGGTTACAACAAAGTTTATTATCAATCCTTATCTTCTGCCTAACAAGGGGAAAATATCAATTTAGTTTATTGGAAAAGGACGATGAATGTAGTGGCAGATGTCATTGAATACTAGATCATAAGGGGCTCCTGGATGTTTCTAGTCCAAGCTGAGATAATACTGGGAAATAGGAAACTTTACATAAACCAAAGGGGTTTCCAAAAATAAAACCATCAGCCTGCTTTTAGGCACCTTGCAGCGAATTATAATTGGAGAGAGATGACTGAAGTGACTTTCTCGTTGAGGCTGTGTATCTGTGTCCCTAGGATTCCTGGAAGCAAGCACACCAGGAGAAAGAAGACACTTTCTCAGACAAGACACACTGCCTGGGCAGGCAGGTCAGGAGGACTGGGTATGCACAGGGCAGATTTCAGAATCCAGACAAACTTCAGGCCTTCCAAGCCTCAACACCAAACCAGAACATTTTGCAGCCTTCCAGACCTGAGGGGAGCCTACAGGAAAGATGGAGAGAGACTCTTGATAAGGACGTGGAGTGACAGAAAATGGGGAATGGCTTCACACTGACAGAAGTGTAGGGTTAGATGGGCTATTAGGACAAAATTATTCCCTGTAAGGGTGGTGAGGCCCTGGCACAGGTTGCCCAGAGAAGGAAGCTGTGGCTGCCCCATCCCTGGAAGTGTCCACAGCCACGTCGGATGGGGCTCTGAGCAACCTGGGACACTGGAAGCTGTCCCTGCCCATGGCAGGGAGTTGGAATGAAAATATCTTTAAGATCCCTTCCAATCAGGCCATTCTGTGATTTTTTTTTTTTTTAATTGAGGGTATCAGCAGCTCTCACCACAAATTGCACCCATCCTCTCTTCCAACAACACCTAAGAAAACTTAGACCTCTTAAAATGACAGAAACACTCTCTGTTCAGAAAACAAAACCTTTTAGGGACTGGTTCTGCTTTGCCTGGGAGCTGTGCCAAGGATTTCAGCTGGAGGAGGAATGAGGCCCTTCATTTCAGTTCATTAGAGCAGGCACACTGCAGAAACTGCTGGTACAGGCTGCGGTCCCAAACCCAGTGGGCTGTGCTTACCTCATCTTTTTCACGTAGGTGAGCTGAGCCAGGATGTTTTCTTTAGTCGTGGGCAGTGTGACAAGAATGGGGCCTCCAAATAAGGTCACTCAGGATGTGTTTAACAACACCGGGTGAAGGCTGTGGCAAAGGCATCTGCACACACACACACACACACACACACAGCATCCACTGTACATTCCCTCGGCTCAGTGCGTCAGTATTCCTAGAATAACTGCTGGAGAGGCACTCCACCCTTGTGCTTCCAATGCTGGGGGTGTGATCATCCCAGAGCCACTTGTAACAGTGATTTTAAGGAAGGGGAGGCAGAGGGACAGGCCCCTGATTTCCGTGACCTCTTTTGAAGAGATACAGTGCAAAGGAAATTATTAAATGCAGAGGTCGTTTCGAATCTGTCAACCCAAACTCCCGTGTGAGCTGAGCAGCAGAGAGGAGCAGCAGAGAGCAAGAGGCTTCCTGAAGCCAGCACAGGCACTCAGATGGCACAGAATGCTGCAAAAGGGCAAGCCACCCACCTGTTTAAATATAAGTCAATATGCTTTATTAGGCAAGAGTGCTACAGGTGCTCCTACGTGATGAAAGGAATACCAGCACTGTGTGGGGACGTGTAGTTTTACTCGTAGGAGAATCCTGGAAGGCAAACCTATTGGATTGAGTAGAAAATTATTTTTTTTACCTGCAAATTTCTGATGGTCCAAAAAGCCCTTCCAAAAGATACCTGCAAGTCACTTGTAGTAACTTAAATCTATTGTAAAAAAAACCTTGCCTTTGCTTTGTGAGTCTTCTCCAGAACTGAGGGGATAAGTAAAAGAAAGCAGCTCAAGGGATGACATTTAGCTGCTGAGGGTTTTACAGAGTTGAGGTGTTAAGTTTGGATTGCAAAATGACCTAAAGCTGAAATTCAAAGCAGTCAAAGGGGGAAAGTCAGACCTCAATCTGCTCCTGTGACCCTCAGTTCCTTCTATGTACACTTCTGCAGTTAAATGATGATACCAGGGAGGCCTGAGTGTCATCGTTGTTCCAGCTGAGGTACCTGGCCCAGGTGAGTGCCCAGAATACCTGGCTAAACCTGAGCTGAGCTGCCTCTGGAGCAAGGATCAGGAGGAGCAGGCCTGGGACAAAAGGCATGGCAGGGATGGGGGGAATGAGACTCATGAAGGGCTGGAGCTCGAATCACAGAATTATTTGGGTTGAAAGGGACCACAAAAACCATCTTGTTTCAACCCCCTGCCATGAGCAGGGACATTTTCCCCCTAGACCAGGTTCTCAAGGATTACCTTGAACAAATTTCATCCTGAAAGCTGGGGTCTGCCTTATCCATCTTTTCCTTTCATCTTTTGCTCTGGGGTGAGGATTTCCTCACTTTACCTTGGTTCCTGACATTCATAATAGGTGGTAGCTCATCCGGACTGCCTTGCAGCTCCCTTTCCAGGATATATCTAAGGAGTGCCCTGCATCGCTGTGGCATCTGACACTGGCTATGTAGCACCCCTGCAGTGGGAAGCAGGAAATGTGACAATGTGAAATGGTTGTGATCTTTAAATTCAGTCTAATTTTTTCCTTTTATTTCTGCCTACAACAAGCAATTTCTGTACATTATCAGCAATTTCTTAGCTGAGAACTGAGAAAAGCCATCTCAATTCATCAAACACCACAGGGCAATATAGAAATCTGAAAAATCAATACCCACTCGTGTGGTAAAAGTTGCAGAAATATTGTTATTGCTGATGCATAGCATGCAAGACAAGAAAGGTTGTCATCACTTCTATTATAACAGACTTGGCTGAAGGAGTAAAGCAGCTTTCACACACCTGGTTACCCCATCAACTGCTGAATGGGTAGAGGATAAGTGAAATACCCACAGAAAGAATAAATAGATCAGCTTGAAATAAAAAAGACATGGACTGCAAGAAAAAAAAAAAAACAAACCAAAAACCCACAACAAACCACATGCAGTGGGAACTTATAGGTTTAAAGTAAAAAAAGTCCATGAAAAAGCAGAATTTGTATTATCATTCTCACAAGCAAGGGCTTAATAAATTCACTTTAGTCCATCAGATTAAACAGAACTTAGTAAAGTCTGAAGTTTTCCTGATGCTGTGGGAAACTTCCGAAAATGCCAAACAATTTAAGCTTGTAAAAGTAATCTTTGCTTGTCTGACTATTATAAAAAGAGAAACAAATGCTCACAACTGGCATGTGCTTAAATGAGGCTGAATAAATTTTTCAAACATCTGAGAATGTTTTCTGTGCTACCAAGGCACTGGAGAAAGATCAGATCAGCGCATGCTGGCAAGCACAGCAAAATGTCATGGTAAATATGAAACATCAAACCAGAAAAACTGCAGTCACAGAAGAATGACAGAATATTCCAAGAGGGTATAGTGCCTCTGTGAGACACTTCTGCAACTGAGGTATCAATAGCCACGTTTCCATAGGAGTCTAATCAAGTGGGCAAAGAAAAAAAAAAACAGAACAACCAACCAACCAAAAAACCCCAGCATTTGTTCTAAGACCAGGGTGAAAAATATAGGTGGATAATTTCAACAGGAAATAGAAATATTTCTTTAAAAAAAATATAGAAGAAAAATTAACTGTCCTTTCCTTCTAAGATACTTTTTACTTGAAAGCATTTCAGATGTTATTACCAGTAAAACATCTGAGGCCTGGATTGTCTTTCAGTGCAGCCAGCTTTGTCAGGCTGCTCAGTTTAAGATCTGACCCTTATACACTTTGGCTAAAAAGTTCTGTCATTTACACAGGTGAATATACTCTGACGCAAGTCTCTGGATTTACACAGGTGTGGCAGCAGAATTTGGCAGGGTTTTACTAATTTTAAACAATAAAAAAACCCAAAATCAGATCCACTTTTGCAGTGGGTTACAGCTGTATCAATCCATTAATGTTATCAATCCATTATACGCTGATGGTACAGCTCCTCAATTCGTTAATGAAACTAAGAATTTTTCACGCATTGTCCAGTTAGAGACTGAAACTGAACCTAACACTCTACAGTTAAAATGCTCAGGTTTCATTAAAGAAATATTCATTTATTGTTTGGTACTTTTGTCCAGTTTATATTAAATTTTGAAATAAACCTTAACACAGTCTCGTTTTGGAACCTATCACTCCTATCATTGATTCATGCACATACAGTATCCCATTAGTACAGCATTTTCATGTAATAAATGGAACCTTTTAAAAAAAAAAAATCGGAAAATTTGTTTGTAAAGACCTACAACACTGGCAGGACACCTGAGAAAACAGATCTTGTATCTTGGAACATTTTTTACAAACTGCCAAGCAGATGTGCAATGCAGGAGCAAACATTCAGATTTTAAATGTTTTACACATTATTTTCAGCTGCTTTTGGCCAACTTTAGATTATTTATGTGACTCAGAAGGAAACAGGTGAAAAAAAAGGGACAGTTTATTTGAAGTAGGCTCTGCTCACATCAAGTTCCCTTCACTTAAAAGGTGTGACACAAATATCACCCCAACTGGCTTGGTGTGGAACTCAGACCACAGTGAAGGGGGATCAGGCTCAGGACAACTTAATACTAACTTTGGGTACATTTGCAACAAAATTTTAGCTGTATTTGACGATTCCACTAAATCAGAATGCAACTTGGAAACGATGAGGGAAGGTGGGTGTCTGAATAAACACGTCTAGCAAAAATGAAAGATAATTCAGGTCCGAAGGGTCATTCCCTTCAGTTCAAGTGCAGTGGATTGCCCTTCCTGGATCCAACAGCAGGGGCGTGGGAAGCTTTCAGATGTCACAGAGTTGTAGATAACATTTGAACATATGATTAGCTTTCGTGAGCTGTCTTTAGAAACCTTACATTTTTCCCCCACACACCTTAGCCAGAGATCCTTCCCTTGAGGTTTCGGGACACTTAAAATGTTGCTGTGCCAAAAATCAAGGATGTGGAGAAGGTTTTCCTGTGTGATGTCATGTTGCTGCCCTTTATAAGCCTCTGCAGAGAAGAAGGGATCCTGTCTGAGGAGTCACACTCCAGGCACGAAGGGAGGCGAGGAGCAGACGCTGACCCACCATGGAGCGGCGAGCCATTCCCCAGGGCATTCCCTGCAGCTCCCTGCTCCTGCTGCTCTGCAGCCTGAAGGCTTCCCTTGCCTTTCCCAACTCCTCTCCACTGCTGAGTCCCAGCTGGGGCAATGGAGACCACCTGATGCACCTCTACACCGACACAGAGAGGAGCAGCTTCCACCTCCAAATCAACGCTGATGGCTACATCGATGGCGCTCCTCACCAAACCATCTACAGTAAGTGGCTTCCTATGGACCTCCATGGGAGCAGGGCAGGGACAATGAGATCTTTTTACTTCCTCACCACCTATAGAAAATCTCCTCTTCTCATTAGGCAGGCAGGCAGAAGAGCATAGCCATGGGATGGAAAGTACACATCATTATAATTCTCCCTTTTGTTTAACAAATAAAATCGCTTCAAAGAAATGTAATTGATAGGGAATTTCATTCCTTTCCTTGGACAACTGAAGTCCTATGGCTCTTCTAATACCCTTCAAGGAAAAACCACCTGAATTATCCTTCACTTCATGATCTTACCCTCAGTTTCTAGTGGAAGTTCCTATTAGAAGCTGGTAATGATATCCCCCAAACAGCTACTTCCCACTGGTGGTGCTTCCAAAGAAACTGCACTGAGGGAATTCACCAGAGCACTGCTGGAAAACTGATGACATCCATAAATTCTGTATTTTGGGGTGGAGGGCTGAAAACTACTAAAATTTCAATGTGCACAGAAAAAGGGCATACAAAGGTCAGTTAAAAAGGGAAAAACTATGAAAGACCAGATTGGCATAAAAGAAGTGTTGAGCCTTTGGGACTCATGAGAAGAAACTATGCCCTAGTATCACTAAAAGGTTCTCAAATTGTGTCTTCACAGTTTATTTTATTATATATTTTATTATTCTATTTCAACAGAGAATAGTCAATTCTTCTTCCTTTGATAAATACCTCGCCCAAACTCTTTAGTTAGTAGACAAATGTGGGGGGCTTTAAGACTTAGGGTTCTTTTATAGCATTTCAAAAATACTTCTCTCATAGCAGCATTCGAATCACAAGTAACTATGCATCATAAAATCAGGTAGTAGTTGTTGTTGTTGTTGTTATTACTACTGTTATTATTACATCTATTTTATAAACTCAGTTAAAAATCTAAGACTAGATAATAAAGCTTTTATATAAGTAAATAAGGATGTTTTTTAAAGTTATATTTTAATTAATGAGGAAAAACGTTTTTTTAAGGAATTGATAATGAAACACTCACAGAAATGCTGGCACTGCCTTGTTATTCTTCCTACATATTTAAAGATTTTATAAAATTCATTTTAGGTATGTTGGTCAAGAAACAGTGTGGGATTTTAGAGAACAACAGATAGCAAAATATCACATTTTCCCATATCTGCCATGAAACAAACATAGCAGGATTTGGAATGGTGCAGAAGGAAAGATGGAAATCAGACAACAAAAGGGGTATTGAGAGGGAGGGTGACTGATTTGCTGCCACTGAGCCACCAGACAATGGGAAGTGCCAAGTTCAGCACCAGAGTGGCATGGCCTGGGTGTGCACAGATCTCCAGGGTGGAACAAAGCAACACTGAGTCAAATGCAAGGAGCAGGTCAAGGAAAGTTGTTATTCCCACTTTACCTGGCACCAGTGACATTACTCTTGGAGCACTACAGCAACCCCAGTTCAAGCTGGATGAGTAGAAGGTGGAGCTGGTCTGTCACAGGGTTTTCAGGAGGCCTTGGTCATGATCTGTTGTGGTTTTAGTCCAGCAAAAATGATGTTAAGGGTAATGTAATCACAGAATCACAGACTGATTGAGGTTGAAAGGCACCACAGGGAGTCACCTGGTCCCACCTTCCTGCTCCAGCAGGGCCATCCAAGAGCACAGGGCACAGGATTGTACCCAGTTGG
Source organism: Acridotheres tristis (assembly GCA_037013685.1). Taxonomy (NCBI): domain Eukaryota; kingdom Metazoa; phylum Chordata; class Aves; order Passeriformes; family Sturnidae; genus Acridotheres; species Acridotheres tristis. The sequence goes on from CM072885.1 coordinate 66,179,254, forward strand.
TTCTGGAATATCCCTAGTGAAGAGACTCCACAGCCCCTCTGGACAATCTGTTCAGTCCTTGGTCACTGCACAGGACAGAAGTTCTGCCTCACATCCAGGTGGAATTTCCTGGGCATCAGTTCCTGCCCGTTCCTCTGGTGCCATTGCTGGGCACCACTGAAAAAATACCACAGGGCAGTCACAAAGATGAGGGGGACAAATTTCCCCTGGATGTGGGCAGTGGCAGAAGTGAGGGCAATGTCCTCAGACCACGATTTGGGATTTCAGAGGGAAATAAGTTGTCTGGGAGGTTAGTGCCACATTGGAACAGGGCACCAAGAGAGGTGCCCTCCACCCTGGGAGTTTTCCAAAGCCACAGCAAACTTGATTTAGGGTGGGCAGTAGTCTCAGGTCATGTGGGAGGTTGGTTTGGACTCTCAGAGGTCACTTAGAAATGGATCTAGAATTTGATGTTTTTGTTGTTCTGAACAGGTGCCCTAATGATCAAGTCTGAGGGTGCTGGCTCAGTAATAATCACAGGTGTGAAGAGTGGACGCTACCTGTGTATGGACATGAAAGGAAACATATTTGGTTCGGTGAGTGAGTGACCTTTCCTAAGCCTTGAGGCTGAATGGCCAGTGCATTCTGCTGCTTTGGTGCCCATTTCCCCAGCCAGGGCAAACCTGTGTAGTTGTAGGTGGAGGGGAAGTGTTAGAGAGGATCTGACACTTAGGTCAACTTCGCTCTCTCCTTTGATTGTATTAAGTTGTAGAGCTGACAAAAATCATCTGAGGTCCGGCCTGGGTAAATGAGGACAAAATGGGATCCAGTGAGGCACCAATTTGTAGCACAGAGCCATGGGTGGGGACCCTCTGGGAGAAAGCAGGGTTTACTATTAGAATTCCTTTGCTGAAAGCATGGACATGCAACTCTGATCTACATTTGGGTCAGACACAGACCTGAGAGATTAGAAAAACACCTGCTACTGATCTAGCTCTTTCCCTCCTTAACTAGTGTTTGTAATTCACCAGACTCCTCTGCTCACAGGTGTCCTATGTTTTCCCCTCAGCATTACTTCAGCCAAGAAGATTGTGTGTTCAACCACAGGACACTGGAAAATGGGTACGATGTGTACCAATCCCCCAAACACCACTTCTTGGTGAGCTTAGGGAGAGTTAAACAAGCCTTCTCCCCGGGTATGAATCCACCACCATACTCCCAGTTTTTGTCCAGGAGGAATGAGATCCCTCTGTTCCGATTCAACACCCCCGAGCCCCACAGACACACCAGGAGCGCAGATGTTGATCCGGTAGATCCTCACCAGATCCTGGTGCCGCAGAGGAAGACCCCGGTGTTTGGCTCCCTGCAGCAGCAGCCAGCAGACTTTCCCCACATGCCCAGGGAGCCCATGAGGATCAATCAGAACGATGTGGTGAACCCCGATGATCCCCACGCTATGATGGAGGCCAGGAGGTACCCAAGCCCCCGTTTCTATATCACAAGATAACCGCAGCTCCTGCGCTCGCCAGGTGAAGATGGACAAAAGAAGCTGTCTGTCACACCCAGCCTGAATGCCAAAGTGGCTCTTAAAAACCTAGGACACATTGGGAAAAGTTCCTTAGCTTCAAATCTTGTTTTGTCAGTAAACTGCCATCTGAAAGTACAAGCTGGATTTTTCCAGCTTGGGTTCTACTGGAAAGAAGATCACTATTTTGAAAAGCATAACACAAACCAAAACCTTTTGGGGTCTGAATCACCTTAAGTTTGCATCAATGAGGAAAACAAACAAAAAAGAGTAATCTTTTATGAAATGGGAAACTGATGTTATGAAACTGATGTAGAGACCTGGAACATCCAAGATTCCAGCAGAGACAGGGAATCCTCTTACTAGCACCATCCTGTCCAAGCACAGCAGACAAACTGTCAGGTGGTGTGTTATTTTATTATACAAAAATTACCAATATATGTCATGTATTCAATATCTGAAGGGGCTACAAGGGAGCTGGAGAGGGGCTCTTCATCAGAAACTGCAGAGACAGGACAAGGGGGAATGGCTTCACCCTGACAGGGTATCAGGAAGAAATTGTTCCCTGTGAGGGTGGTGAGGACCTGGTACAGGGTGCTCAGAGAAGCTGTGGCTGCCCCATCCCTAGAAGTATCCAAGGCCAGGTTGGATGGGGCTCTGAGCAACCTGGGATAGTGGAAGGTGTCCCTGCCCCTGGCAGGGGGTTGGGAGTGAATGAGCCTTAAGGTCCCTTCCAACCCATTCTGTGATCCTTTGTTTTAAACTTTTAAAAGTTGGAGCTTCATTCTCTCTTCACCTATATGAGTCAAAAAAAGGGCCACTCTGCTGTCATAGGAGCAGCAGACATGGAAAACTGGAGGAGATGATAGGACAACAGGAAAGCATTAAAAAGTCCTGTGGAAAAAGAGCAATTTCTGACACTGAATCCAAGCTGAGGTTTTGAAAAAAAGAGGAGAGTCTTACTGTCTCTCAAGTGGTTCTCTATCATAGTTCTACATTTACTAAAGTCTAGCATCCCTATATGGAAATAAAGTTCATTAGTTTTGCATATTTCCAGCTCAGAGAGAAATACCAGGATTAATAATAATCAATAGTGTGTTAAACAAGATGGACTGGTTTTGCATAATACTGAACTCTACAGGGGATAAAAAAAATATGTTTTATAAGGATCAAACAATATTTATACTATAATGAAGACTCTAATTTAATGAGTGAAAATTAGGTTTGTATTTAAAAAAGGAATATCCAATTAGCATCCATGTATGTATTCAGTTCTGAGCAGGCATCAGATGCTATATACTTATAGGAGTGAAATTACTATTAATCAGGAAATCTCTAATGGTGCCAAAAGCTTTTCCCTAGATTGGTTTATGCTTTGGGTAAGTTCACTTTGAAAAAGCTATCCTTGATGGACTCTGCAGAAATCAGGTGCAAGGCACTGATGAGCAGCACAGATTCCAGTGTGGCTTTGAGGTTTTTATTTTGCAGGGGTTTTTCTGCATGTCAAAACACAGATTCTTCTGCTCTGTTTGTTTAGAGTATTTATGAACCTGACAACAATTTGAAGCGGTAAACTGCTCCTCAGTGTGCTCATAGCAACACACAAAAAACATTAGGTTGGATGCTGTTCTTTTTTTTTTTTCTCATGAAGTAGTTCACTTGAAGCCACTGGAGTTACATCAGTGCAAAAAAATCAAACTAAGAACCCCCTGTGCTTCTTGTGCTTCATTTAATTTTTTCTGGATTTAGCACAGCAGCAGGACTGCTGATAGTTTTTAAAATAATCTCTTTCCCCCATCATATTTGTATATACACGAAATCTCTTCATCTACTACATCCAACTCATTATGTTGGAAATGTCATAGATCCTGATTATGGTCTTAAAATAGTTTTCCTAGATGGAGAGATTCCTAATTAGTATAAATACTTAGGTGCACAGGACAAGCCAGATTATCAGGATTAGTTCAAGAGTTCCATCAGAATTTGTTTTTCTAAAGTTATCGTGGTTTTTGATTAATTTCTGAAGGAAAAGAGTGATTCTAAGGAATTAAGGGAATTGCAGGCAGGCAGACAGTTGTGCTTTTTCTTACTTATTCAAAATACAGCAAGACTTTTTAACTTGCTGTCTATACAGTTGAGAGATGTGATTTTATTTATGTTTTAGTTTGCTATCTTTACTTGATTCCTATACCATTATTCTCAGCTTTTGCTCCTTGAGAACTCTGGACACCAGCAAAGTTTACATTTTGCATTAATTGTCAAAAGCTCCACAGAGTTTCTCTCTAGGATTCTGAGGCAGCTGCCTCACAAGAACTGAAACCATTAAAAGCTCTATCCATATTCAATTTTGATGGGAAATATTGGTGGGGTTAAATTTATAGATCATCTCTATATTTCTACACTAAAACAGAGTAAAAAGGGTTGCTCACTCTATCAGTAGCCAGGGGATAAGTAAGCTAAGACTAAATTTCCAGTGGATTTTCCATCAAAAAGCAGAATTTTTAAGTATAGGAAACTGTATCAAAACTTAAAAGTATTTATTCTTCAATGGAGATGCTAGCAAGCACCAGCTAGTAAGAAAGCATTACTTATTTATGTCACATTATTTATTTATTTATTTGAGTGGGTCTTAAATTCCACAGAATATTTATAAGTATTTATAATAATGTATTATAGAGACTATTTCCTTTTATCAAAGTACCAATAAACTTTTTCATTCTCTCCAATTTCCTTTTATAAAAGTACCAATAAACTTTTCCATTCTCTCCAAATGGTGGATTCTGCATTGTCTGTTCAAGCTCCCCCTTCCAGAAAGTTGACTTGAGTAAACAAATAAATGGTAGCAGCAGTGTCTGAAAATGTTTGTCTGCTGCTGTCTCCTGTGACTTCCAGCCTCACAGGTTTCAGCTTCCTAGGTGTTTCATGCATCCCAAATATAAAAGTTCTGTGAAAGATGATGAGAAAAAATAGTGTCTTAGTAGGTCTAGACTGACCATGAAGGGATTTTAACCTCTACTGGGAAATGTCTTTTACAGCAATGGGAAACCACAGGTCAGTTCAGCCCTGCTGGGAACTATTTGTGATCCTGGCTCAAAGATCTCGGGATAAAAGATACTTGGTAAATTAAAAGCCTCTGCAAAGAGGGCTCCGAGGAGGGCCCAGCAATGGCACCAGAGTCACGGGCAGGGACTGAGCCCAGGGGGCTCCACTGACAGGAGGCACAACTTCTGTCCTGGGCAGGGACTGAGCCCTGAACAGAGACCAGAGAAGGTGTGGAGTCTCCTCACTGGGGATATTCCAGAACCATCTGGACACAATCCTGTGCTCTGTGCTCTGAGATGGCCCTGCTGGAGCAGGGAGGTGGCACCACATGAGCCACTGTCAGGGCCCAGCCTGACCCATTCTGTGAAGACTCAAGCAGTTTTAAGATTGAAAGTTCATCATTTCCCCCTCTGTATGCTATTCTCCCCACATAATTACTGATGATGCCTTCTCACTAATATTTCCACATTCCTGTATTTTTATTCAAGTCATTACAAAAAATGCCCCCCAAAGGGACTTAAATTGCAGCTTTACTCCAGTTCACTGCTTGACCTTGGACATTACTACTTCTATGCCCTCTAATTCCTTGCATACCTTCTTCAACATGTTTTATCTCCTAAGCAACATTTATCTTTTCCAGCTGAGCTGATGGTTTCCATTGTGGAATTAAGCATTCAATTAAAATACAACTAGATTGTACTTCACTTTTCCCTTGCCAATACATTAGTTACTTCATCAAAGAACTACTCATTTAGCATAGTGTGAACTACTTGTGGTAAAAACTCATTTAATTAGATTCCAGGTTTCATTTACCTCTCTTGTCTGTAATTACTTTCTCCTTCAGAATTTGTTGCATTAACCATTATTGAAATTTCTTTGGAGAAGTAGAATTAAGTTGTGTGATTCTTGGAACTGTCTCATGCAGGGCCAGAAACTGGATTCACTGATTCTTGTGCATCCCTTCCAACTCAGGGTATTCCACGAGTCTAAAACTAATTTTGCGATTCCTGCCCTTCTGCAATCAAACCTCCTTTTTCCACCTCAGCTTTTAAATTCAGTAAATTCATTTTTCAATGACCAGCTCTTCCAAAATACATTCAGCACTTATTAGTCAAGTCTTGTGCACCACCCTGCTCCCATTCAGCTATGGCTATATGACCCAACTGGGCATCAGAAGGAAAGAGTATTACACTCAAACAAGTTCTGCCTGGACCTCAGGTGCATTCCTTTGGTGACCATTAACAGCCTGCTCAAGATTCCTGGGTTTTATCCTCCTGTGCCTTACCCTCTGTGCCCTCAGGAGCCCTGCTGCCACCCTCTGGCACTCAGGTAAGTAATTCACTGACACATGGGGTTCCAGCACCCCAGAAACCCCAGAGCTGTCACATAGGAGACCCTCCTGAATGGCATTGGAGCCACCATACACACAGAGATCCCTCAAAGTGGCTCTGCTATATCCATAAGATAGCAGAGAAGCAGCTCACAAACCACTTTGCAGTTCATTTGTGCCCTTGCAGCTGCCATTTGCCTGGGATTACAAAGATCCAAAAATCTCTTTGAGGCCAAAGCCCTCAAAAGCAGGACACATCTGGGGGAAATCTGACATATTTTAAGTCCAGGCATGTGGGCTGTGGATCTGAGGCAGCCAAAAGCTTGGATAGAGAATGCATCTGATTTACATTCTGTTCTAAATTAATAAAATAAAAACGGAAAAGCCTCCTCTTTTTGCAAAGGCAGGGCTATGTCTGGACAACAGTCTTCAACAGAGAACTGTGGGAACAGAGAAAATATCTTTGCTTTACAGGAAGGAAACTGTGACACTACCAGAGCTCTCTGCCTGATAGCTGCTCGAGAAGAAGCAGAGCCATGAGGAGATGATGTTGGTGGGCCCAGCATCCATTGCCATTACTGAATAATCACTCAAATATTTATGTTCTGTTACTATTCCTCATGGACCCACCTATTGCTGCAGCTCTTCTTTCCCATGATCCCAATAAACTGTATAAACTTACTGTAAAAATGCACAAGAGTCACTTGACCAAATAAAGATTTAGTCTCAGTAAAAACTTCAAAGGAGGAGTACTACACACAGAACTAAAGAAAACAACTTTTAGAATGAGCTTCAGAAACTTCCAAAATTAGAGACTTTTTAATGCAGAGAGAAACTGACATCTGACATAACAAAGGAGAAATAACAAGTGCAACTCTTTTAGGGCAGGATAAAAGCCACAGGCTGGTGCCCTGTCTCCAGCAACGTCAAGAGTAAATACTGAGGGAATAAGCATACCTGGGAATGGACACTCTTGACTGCTTGTACTCCCTTGGCCACTGGAAGATGTGTTTGCAGCATTTTAGTGTGTTTTACAAAGTCTGAATTGGGAGACTCTGATGCATTTTCACTGAAAAACGTGACTTCATTAAGACAGGAGCTGTTTAGAAAACCTGAGTGGTTCCACCCTTTAGTATTTAACCTTGTTAGGAACCACTGTACCATCTACCTGCCCCGTGTGAGAGTTACAAGAGGAAAGAATATTGTAACAGTAAGTTAAAGAAAAGCATCATACAGACAGGTCCCTTAAGCTGGGTCTAAATTTTAATAACCTATAAATATAAAAAAATAAGGTAAAGCATATTCTAGAGGAAGAGTGAAAAATCCCTCTGGGAATAGTGTGACCCAAGCAGTAGCAAAGCACTTAGCAAGGAAGTAGATGCTCTGCTAAGTTATGGCATCATCAACAAGAACAAAACATTAATTACCTGCTTGAGAGCAGGCAAGAAAGAAAAAGAAACCTTTTTAAGTGAGAAGCACTCCAACACTAGTGTCTTTTGAAATATTTGATGAAATGACAGGCTTAGGGAGAAAAATATGCCACATCTCCACTCACCCTCTCACATTTTCAACTCTGTTAGTCTGGCTCCAACAAGAACTGATGGAATTACTGGCAAAACTGAGGATGTGACAGTTCCAGGGGAGTTTCACCAGGTTAAAGCACTGACAGGAGAATTTCCTGCTATGTCAGTGGCCTGCCTGAAATAAATTGGCACTACCAGGCACAAGCAAATTCAGAATGAACTCCTGCTCCATTCTCCTACCATTAACTCTGTTAGAAGTCATGATTAAAGCTTTTCTATCTTCATTGGTTGTGACCATCAATTTAGTATTGAGGAGCCTTCCAGGAAGATGCATTTCATAAAGAGCTTGAGGAGTCCATGCAAAAGTCATATTCCCATTTTAGCTTCCTGTGAAGGCTTATTTCCTTCAGTATATTGAGAAGGAATTATTTTATGACTGAAAAAGAGCTATGGACACTTTTAAACAACACCAGCCTTAAGTGTCTTTTTCACAGTAAATGGCCAGGAAGGGAAAAAAGGAAGTTATGTGATCTAAGCAAAGCTTCACAGGGCAATATTAAGAAACATTTTTACCTCAAAAGAAATACAGATGAAATGGGAGTTCTATTCAGGAGCCTTTAATTTTTTATTTTTTTAAACAGGTTTAAAATATGCAAATGAAGAAAAAATACGTGAATCTTATAAATAACATAAACCAGGTAACCTCACACTGTAACACCACAAACACCCCAGTGGGGAAAGAATGCAGTATTAACACCAACAATCACCAATCAAACTTGCCTCATTCTAGGCAAAAATATTCATAGAATCAAGTGCGTGACTGCAGCTGACAGAAGGATTCCAGTCAGGTACAACTCACCCCAGAGAGAAAGTTCCTTTTCCAGAAAAGAGACCATTACTTCATGCACACGAGGTTCCTTATCCTGCTCATAGCTAAAAATAAATACTCTGTGTTTGTGTACAGTGCTCTTCCACAGAGATCTCAACAACCTGAACAATTTCTTAGGAAGTACTCCTGGCGAGGTAGGTTTATCATCATTCCTGCTTTACAAATGGAAAGGAGACTTGCCCGGAGTCTCACAGGTATTCAGCATCAGAGTCACATCCCCTGGCTCTGCACCAAACCTTTCCCACTGGGCAATGCTCCTTCCTAGGTTCTACTATTGCATTCAAAAATTTATTTTAAGACAACACGTATGTTTCATATTACAATATAACATTTTGTAATAAAACAAGAACATAGTATAGCTCATCTTTGAGGTACCTCTCCTCTCCCCTTCCCAACCCTTTCACTTGGAGGTAAGCAAAATAATTATGGAGTAATGCAAAGGAGTTGTTTTAAATATGTGCTGTAGGAGCAGATATGCAAGTGACTGCAAGTATTGTTTCTGAGAACAGAGAATATTTGTTTTATTTTGCTACTGCCAACTTATACTGGGCACTAGGACCATGCAAATTGTGGTTTTTAAGATGGCAAGCAGTTGCATGTCTCCCTTTTTGCAATTTAGTGTCAGCAATTCCAGTCAATCCCAGTAATTACTACAGATACTTTTCCCAAGCTTAGAAAAATTGTGATTTAATACCACTTTACCCTCACAGAGATTCTTAAAACACTTTTGAAGCTACACATTCAGCTCCCACGTCCACTAAGTGAGAGTCTTGGTTAAGACAGACACATGTGATTTTGGGGTTTAACAAACTCCCATTTTCAAGTGTGATAATGAAATGACTGACTCCAGTATTGGGACTGACAGAAGACAGCTGGGACTTGCTTAAATTTGCTGGTAAGGTACAGTTGAGATCTGAAACAAAATAGCCAATCCAGTTCCTCATGTAGGCTCCATGACTCACCACCAAAATATTGGCATCTAATATGGTGGAAGATCCGCTGCCCTCAGAGCTCGGCTCCGCCTCACTGCAGTGGTTTGTCCAAGGGAAAACAAACTGTTCAGATGTTCCTGAGCTCCTGCCTGGGGCACCAGGCTTGCCGTGCTCCTTCTGCTCCAACTCAACAACCAGCTGGCACAGGAAATCAAAAAAATCCCTCGCACGCTCTCTCACCTGCAGGGAAAGGCCAGAAAGGAACGTTGTGAAGAACGAAGAGATTGTCATGAAGAAAGCACAGATCTGGCCTTTCAGAAATCTAACATGTAACCACTTCAGTTAAAAGACAAAGATTTCTCACAGACAAGGCTCAGAAGCCAGTATAAGTTAATGTAGTGGTTTTGGTTTGTCAGTCTATACAAACCACCACAGTTATTGACTCCTGTGCAAACTCCTCTGCCCTCCAGAGAGCAATTGCTATCATCCTCCTGTGAGCCAGAGTTTCATGAGGAGTCAGTCTCTAAATATTTTAGCTATAAAGAGATTCCCCACCTGGCAGCCAATGTTATCAGACCAAGCAGCATTTTTCAACTTCGAAAATATCTCTGGTTGGGCTGAGCTCTCAGTAGGAGGCTCCCAATACCTTCAATTGCACTGATAAAAAAGCCTAGAAAGCAGGGCATAAGTAAGTCAGTAAGTAAGTAAGTCCTCAAGTTGTACTCAAGAAGTGTCAGTAGCTGAGTCAGTCGTGGGTAAGTTGTGGCAGTAAGTGTGTTGGTTTAGGGCAAATCTGGGAGGAAACTGTTGAATAGGGTTCTTCTAGGAAACAGATTTAAGCACTTTCTCCTAATTGGTTTGGGGAAAAATATTTCCTCGGAGAGAAGTGGAAAAAAAGTTGTTTATTTAACAGGCAAAACACTTTCCAGTACAAAAATGAACAATACTAAACAGCAAAACCTTTGGCCGCTCCGAAGAGATGACAGATTTAGGAGAGTCCTTTTCGTGGGTTGCAGCCTGGCTTACTCAGTTGTTATTAGTTTCTTTGGCACTGGGAAATGCCACGGGCCAGGCCAGGCCTGGTGGGCCACAACAGGTGTGAGCTCTGGTGCTCCCTTGGGTTTTCAGTTCGAACAATTCCAAGAAAAAAGAGGAAAAACACAGTCTAGGGAACTTCTTTGCCTCAATTGGTTAGAAAAACTAACCAAATAAAAAGCAAGAGAGAGCTCTTTCCCTGCTGTCCACCACAGACAACACAGTCTGTGAGCAGGATGCGGGGGTGCAAGTACAGCCTCTTATAACAAAACTCTGCACTTCTTCTTCTCCCCCCTTCACTCCTGGAACCAGTCTGAAAGCTGCAGAATCCAATATTCAACACCAACAGAACACACGACTGGGGATCAGCATCATACAGTCACCCCAAGATATTAAGTCAGGGGTGGCAGTCAGTCAGTGGTGACAGGCAGGCAGTCAGTCAGTCAGTAAGTCATAGCAGTAAGGAAATAAATAAATAAATAAATAAATACCATACTTCATCCAGTGTTTCTCCTCCAGAAGGTGTGAATGAAGGACATTGCTCTCCAGCATCCTTTGCCATAGCCTTGAGGTCAGCCAAAGGCCTTCCTTCTGCAACACCGTATTTCTGTAAGGGAAGGAGGGAGTTTGGCAGGATGTGTCAGGTCTTCTGTGCCCCTTCCAGAGGCTGCAAACAGCTCTTCACAGCTTTTTTTCCTTGGATTCCCAAGGCTTAGCTGCCTTTTACATTTTATCCCAGTTTTGGGCAAGAAAATATCCTTTTTTATATATATATATGTCCTTTTAAACAGCAGATACATATATACATCTATATATATGCTCAGTAGATAAAAACACTAAGAGCACCATCTCATTGAAAGCATTGACATTCAAAATATGATGTGCAGTCTGGTCTTTGCATGGAGATTTTTTTGTTCCACTGACACTCATCCCCAGCATACAATTCAAGTGTCTTTGTGACTGAGGTCATAGTGCAAGTGTTTCTGTACATAGCCCTTCACATGAGGATAAACCCTATTTTCTTTTTGCTTGCAGGAAAGCTACAGGGAATTATTTTCCACATATAAGAAACCAGTATTTTCTCCAAAGACCTATGAAGTCTTCAGACTTAAATTCAGAATTTTTGAAAAAGACATTAAAAAAAGGAAACAAAACCACACAAGTACCCTTGCAATTAAAAATAAATAATAAGGTCTTGCGGATTTCAAGGGAAGAACTGAAATTTCTGAGTGAAAAAAGATTCAAACAGGAAATGCTACAATCATGTGCTGCTCTTTAAACACTAAATCTTACCTTACTTAAATCATTAAAGCAGCCCAGTTACAATATTCATCACTTAATTTTGGCTCTGCTTCACCACTCTGCAAACAATTTATTGTCCCCGATGCGAACAGTTCCATTTCCAGTGATTAAGAACACATCAAACAGTGCTCTCCACTGCTAAATCTACCATTCAATAAGCCAAGATACCCATCAGCAGGAAATTACATTTTCAAATTGTTCAATATTTGATAACAAATTCTTTTCGCACTTACTCTCTCTCGTAGTCTTGCATCATACTTGATTTCCAAATCTTTGCAAAACTTGTTTTTCCCTAGAATGGCAGCAGCAGTCTAAAAAGTGAATATACAGTCACATCAACTGGACAGAACACAGACACACCACCTTACACCACCACAACCAAGGTGAATCCCATCAGCAGCATCCAACAACCCAAACCAAAAAAATAGAAAGTTCTTCAGCTACCAGTCTGGCAGAATTGGATAGATGGCCCAGTCCAGGCCATAAAAATAGGAAAGCTGCAATCTTCTGGCAGTTCCTTCCCATTTAAATCCAGAACAGTCAAAAACACAACATCCATGAGAGGTGGGAAGCAGGGTTTACTGGGATAAGAGCCTCATCTTCTCTTGAGTAGAACACAGAACAATCACGTCCACGCAGTCTTTTCATGTAGTACATGGGCCAGACTCACAACTGTGTTCCCCAAAGTGCTCAGTTAATCCAACTGAAAAAACATCTGACACCTCTCTGGCTGCCACAGCCAATCCTTAGGGCTGGAAGGGACCTCTGGAGACCACCCTGCCCAGGCAGAGTCACCTGGAGCAGGTGACACAGGAGCATGTCCATGGTTCACACATGCACCCAAGTGTGAAGGCTGCACTGGCTTCACAGACAGTTTGGACTGTGCAAACATCCAGACCCAATCAATCTGACATTTAAAGAACTCATTTTGAAAATGATCTTTGGATTCTGGCACAAATAAGCAGCCTTGTTGTATTACTGGCACATTTAACATATTGCTTAGGACAAATTTGGTCTTGGAACTTGAACCTTCTGTCAAAGAATAACACAGAAATAAAGACAGGGTTGAATCCACTTCCTTGTGTATATGCACAGCACAGTTATTTGTATGATTATATGCAGGAATTTCCTCTTTTGCAATAGAACTTGTACATTCCTCCCATACTTGAGCTGTGAAGTGACAGAGTAGTAACAGGCTCTTCATAGAACTGCAGCTGACAAGAAAGGGAGTTCTGAACACATGGAAACTTCAGCTTCACACATCTTTGAGAAAGCCTTCCCAACATCTGGATAGCTTGTCAAACAAATGGCAAAACACAATTCCTGTATGCAAAAGAAAAATCCAGGTCTTTCATATTAGGAGAGTGCAATTCTGAAAGTGCTTCTCATGGAAAAGGCTGTCTCTAATATAAGAAAAAAAATCTCAGACCAATTCCCATACGGCAGACACACAGCACAGACACTTTTATGAAAGTTAAAAAGCACTCTTCATGTTTTAAAATATCATCACTGCCATTCATACACATAAAGGAAGTGACTCAGGCAGCTATTCTGCATTTTTAAAATATCCAACTATTGCACTCTTCCCTCCTTGTCTTTTCTGTTTTCTGCTTAAGTTGTGCTCCTACAGCAGTTTCTGGAATTGTGCTGCAAAACTGATGAGCAATGTTGACGGTGTATGTTTCAAGGAAAAAAAAGGAGATTCATACTACATTTGGTTGATCTGGTTTACGACACAGCTTCATAGACTTTCAGCAGGACAACACAGCAAAAAGCAAGCAAACAAGAATGGCTTAGGAGTTTCAAACCCCTACCAGTCTCTTGAAAACACAGAATCAGTAACAGAAGAATTAAAGACAGGGTCTCCACAGGAGACAGACAGCTGATCTCTGATTTGAAAAATTTTCATCCCCTAATTTGGAGTATTTCATAATCCTGCACACAAGGTCACATGGGTAATCCCATGTAGTTATTTTTCCTCTTTATTTAACCTATATTGTGTATTTACTGCATCAAGGCAAGAGATGTGACATGCCTGACAAAATCCAACATCTCTGCACATTTAATGATGCTTGTGCTGATTTCACATCAAAACTTGACCTTGCCTGCATTGGTCTGCATTCCTCAGAACACAGCAAGCAGCCACAGTGCCTGGGTCAGCACAACAGTATCACAGCTAATCTGGTTTGCTTCTTCAGAGAAAAACTCAATTTCTGTCTGTGATATCTTGAAGTCTCCATTACTCCTTTAGCAAGACCAATGCCCATATAAAATAATGGCAAATAATGGAATCGTGCACTGGTTTGGGTTGGAAGGGACCTTAGAGATCACCTACTTCCAACCTCCTGCCACAGGCAGGAACAACTTCCACCATCCCAGCTTGCTCAGAGCCCCGTCCAACTTGGCCTTGGACACTTCCAGGGATGCAGGGGCAGCTTTTGGCTCTGTCATTGCATTAATTTTGCATCACCATAGCAAAATCTGGCAAATAAATGCCAGAAGCCAGTTGTTGCCTCAAGAAGCACTTACCTGCTTTGCTCGAAGGAGGTCACTTGAAAAGACGTGGGTAAACTTCACATTACTGAGAAATAAACCAGCAGCATCTGCTTGTCTAAAACCAGTTGCAGAGAGTGGCTCATCCACTCCTTGACCTACAAAATAAAAACCCCACAACATTAAGACATGCAAATTTTAGACCATTTAGCAGCTGACCAGATATGTCAGCAATAAAGAAATTACCCAGTCATAAGAAAATCTTTCTCCTTTAGTAAAGCAAACCATTAGGAAAAGCCACTGCTCTTCTAGTCTTCCCTAAACTCAGTCACAAACTTAATGATAAAAAGGAGTGAAGTTTAGGAAGACAGAAGGATCATTATCAATGGCAATTACATCAGCCTATAACTTGGACAAATTTAAACATAAAACAGAGACCTACATTTAATAAATGTGACCATTATTAGCAGGGTCACTGGTCGGGTTCCTGCAAGAGGTATTTCATAGCTGAAACTTCATAAACAGATTTGTTAAATACAAGTAAGAAAGAGGACAATATCACTGAGAGAATGAGATGCAAACACAGTCTGTTGTGGTCTCTTCCTCTCCACCTCACACACTGACAGTAATGCTCACACAAGCTGGAGCAAACCCAGCTGGAAAGCAGCAAATCTTCGATAAATTGTTTCCAGCCAGAAAGTCTGTGAGAATAACTGGTCACAGAGCTCTAGGACAGGGTTGAGAGAAGCAGCACTTTGGAAATCCAATCTGAGTTAAACAGGTGTGCTCCTGCCACAGCTCAGAGTCTGCAGGAGAACCCAGAACTGTGGTGGAGGGACAAACATGTAATAGATTGCTCTATCTACAACTTTTATGCACTTTAGTTCTGCAGGAAGCCAGAGCAGAGAGAGTGAAATTCCCATCAGATTCAGAAAAAAGAAAATAAACTATTTTCACTCAGAAAATGCACAATCCAACAGCAAATGACAGGACACCAGAAGCCCAGAACCCAAGTTCTGAGCACCTCATCTGTAATTCAGATGTGAGATGTCTGACCCCAGTGTGCTGGTAACGGCCTTACACATCTTAAAACAGAAGTTATGTTCTCTTGACACTGGAGAGGAACCCACTACACATCATTTGACCCAAGGAGCTAGGAATTCAAAAAACATCATCAATATTTTTAAGCAAGTAGAATATGATTTACGCATTTTATTATGTGAACAAATCCATGTTGCAAGAACTGTAAATGGCAATGTCACAAAGGGAGAAAAATCTGGAAGCACAATTCTCCTTCACAACATGAAGTATTGTAGAAAGTTCATTTATTCAGAGTACAACCCCAGCCTCGATTTTCCTACAGCAGACATCCAGGCAGCTCAGTGTGTTCAATTCTGGGTGTACAAGCCTGCAGCCTTGGTGAAGGTGAAATCTAATTCTAAATGTGTCTAATCAAGACTACCTTCCTAGAAAGAGCTGGGATTGAACAATTCAAACTTTTAAACAACCTTTACTTTTCATTCTCCCTTGCCTACTGCAGGTTTTTACTGCAAATAACAGATTCCCTTCTTGAAGCAACAGCCTCCCTCACATCAGGATCTTTATCCATCCTTCTGCAGCTTCTTTTCCCAAACTTCGTATTACTGGGATTTAACACAGTGCTATGGAGTCCTTAGTAAAAGGTGCTGCTACCATTTTATTCGATTACATGCAACATATTTTTTCCCCATGTAGAAAAATGAACTCTTCTAATACTCCTGTTAAAACACAAAATGCATCAGCATCTGTTGATATTCTGTGGAGGGTGACTTCAAATCTTATGTAACATTATGAAAGCCGTGTCCTGACTTACACATAAAGTCTCTAAGGTTTACAGTGTTATTGCTTAATAACATCTGAGTAGTTGGTGACAGGATTTCACCATGATTTTCCATCTCTAACCAGATAACAGAATAACTCCTACTAACCTTGCAGTATCTTGTCTTTGTTGTATCTTGTTTCTCCACTGAAAGACATTGTAAACAACAACAAAAAAGTTAATTTGTCACAATTTTAGTGGATTTTCAAAAACATTGTTGTATTAAATACCAACAAGGGACAGCAGCACCTGAATGTAAAAAAAAATGAGACACAGTACAGCACAAACTATTTTCAAAACACGCAAAGATTTTATAACAATAAAAAACCGTTTTCATATAAATTCCAATCATGCTGCCAGTTTTTAATGAGACAAAGCCATCTGGAATGAAAATAAGAGAAGTCATTTCTTAAATTTATCATAAATGCAGCACAATTTATCTGTAACAACTACACCTCCGTGCTGGAGAGAACAAAGCTGCAGGAACTCTGGAGCCCTCTCTTGACAAGCACGTGTTGGCAGCTGGTTCTCTGAACTTTACAGTTCCAGAGGTAGCAGCAGAGCTGCACACCTGGAACAAACCGAGCCTAGGAAATCAGAGCAGAAGAAATCGTAGACTCATGGAATGATCTGGGTTGGAAGTGATCTTAAAGCTCATCCAGTCCCACCCCCTGCCAGGGGCAGGGACACCTTCCACTATCCCAGGTTGCTTCGAGCCCCACCCAGCCTGGCCTTGGACACTGCCAGGGATGGGGCAGCCACAGCTGCTCTGGGCAGCCTCAGGGCCTCACCACCATCACAGGGAACATTTTTTACCTGACAGCCAATCCAAACCTCCCCTCTGTCAGTGTGAAGCCATTCCCCCTTGTCCTGTTACTCCAGGCCCTTGTCAAGAGTCTCTCTCCATCTTTCCTGTGGCTCCCTTCAGGCACTGGAAGGCCACAGTGAGGTCACCCCAAAGCCTTCTCCTCTCCAGGCTGAACAATCCCAATTCCCTGAGCCTTTCCTCCCAGCAGAGCTGCTCCATCTCTCTGATCCCTTGGTGTCCCTGCTCTGTCGTGGCTCCAGCAGCTCCCTGTCCTTGCTGTGCTGGCCCAGGGCTGGGTGCAGCCCTGCAGGGGGGTCTCAGCAGAGCGGGGCAGAGGGGCAGAATCCCCCCTCCCCTGCTGCTCTGGGGCTTATAGTAAAGGGGAAGAAAAGCTCGTCTTTGCTACAAATTAAAGAGTTTTCTCCTGAGAGCTGCAGGAAGCTGGAGCTACTTGGTTCAGTCAGCTACAAACCTCTTCAACAGAGTGGGAGAAAAAGCCACCTTAGGAATTCCACCCGAGTCACCAACCACCAATTCTTTAACATTTCACACCGCCATTCCTACTCTTGCCTCGCCTGAGAGCTTTTGCTCAGCTTCCCCCTCCCGCTGCCCATGACCCTAGGACGGGCACCGAGGCACCGCCACCGCCGGGGATGCGCGGGCGGTACTCACTGCCGCACGACCGTCAGCCCGAACCGAACCATGGCGCAGGGCAGCTCAGGTGGGCGCAGGTGAACGCAGGCGTGCGCAGGTATGCCCAGATGTGCGCGCAGGTAAGCCCAGATGTGCGCGCAGGTGAGCGCGTGTCCCACTGCCCGCACTGCGGCGCCGCGCGCCGCGCCGTGACGTCATACCCCCGGCCGGCGTCCCGCTCTGACGTCATCGGAGGCGGATCCCGGCAGTAAAGGAGGATCCGGGAAGGGTTTATGGCTGCCTGCGGCTCCGCGATGGTACGGGACAGCTGGCCCGGCTCCCACGCCACAAGCGCAGGACGAGAGGAAACGGCCTCACACGGATACCTGGGTTGGACATAGGGAAGAAATTCCTCTCCCAAAGGGGCGTGCAGCATTCAGACAGGCTGCGGGGCGGCGGTGAAGTCACCGGCCCTGGTGGCATTTAAGCGCCCCGTGGATGTGGCGCCTGGGGACAGGGTTCAGTGGTGGGCGTGGCAGTGTGAGGTTTACACCTGGACTTGCGCGCCCTAAAGGGTTCCGCATTCTCACTCTGCGATTACAATCAGGGGTCTTTCACCTTAAAACTCTGGGTTTCGCAGCGTCTCACGACGCTGGTGATAAGGAAACTTCCTGGGCCAAGCATCCCGGAGCCACTTCGAGTGACACTCGCAACTGAAGCCCCTTCCCAGCTGCATTCCCCACACTCATAGTCGGACCAGGTTTCCTTACTGGCTCAATTCCAGGTTTCCCTTGCCAGAGTCTCAGATATCCAGATCCTTAAAATACTTCGATCACGGTGCAATTAGTAAATAACGAAACAACGGCCCGAGCTGGTGGATTCCCAGGAGGGACGGAGCACAAGGGAACACCTGGGCTTTTACACCCTCACAGGTTAAGGGTAGGGAAGTCTCGGTTTTCAGCTCTTGCCTAGTCTCTGAGCGTCCATGCCCTGCCTGGTGCCACAAGGCGCTGTGCTGGGCAAAGGTCTTGGCAATTCCCAACCTCTTTCCTCAGCCGGGAGCGGGCTGCTCCTTTCCCAGCGCGGGATTCCCGGGATTGACCCGGGGGCCCTGAGGGCCGGGCGCGGTGCACGGGCGCCCCCTGGCGGCCCTCCCGCGCTCTGCAACGCCCCCTGGCGGCTCCTTCCCACTCCACAGCCCTCGACTTTCCCTGGATCACGACTCCCATCCTTGGCCCTGGCGCTGCTGCACGCCAAGGAGACTCACACCGCGGGTTAGGCACTCCTGTCGCAAAGCTCTGTAGCGTTAGGCCAAGCCCTAATACCTATACCTGGGAGATGAAACATCGCCATCTGCACACACCAGAAAGATCAGTACTTTGTTGTGTCTAAGAAATAGATCCAAAGTAACTGGAATAAAAAGCTTCTCGGAGAAGCAAACAAGTTGAATTTACAATCATGGAATCATAGAATATCCTGGAAGAGACCCACAAGGATCATCCAGTCCAACTCCTGGCGCAGCACGGACACCCCAACAATCCCACCCTGTGCATCCCTGAGAGCATTGTCCAAACACTCCTGGAGCTCTGGCAGCCTTGGGGCTGTGACCTTTCCCTTCAATACCCCAGCACCTTCTGGGGGGAAAAACCTTTTCCTGATATCCACCCTAACCCTCCCCGACACAGCTCCAGCCGTTCCCTGGGTCCTGTCCCTGGTCACACAGAGCAGAGATCAGGGCCTGCCCCTCCTCTTCCCCTTGTGATGAAGCTGCAGAACTGCTGTGATGAGTTCTTCCCTCAGAGACAATGTGAGGAAGCTGGAAATTTGAGATAAATTTTTGTTTGAGTGTGCTGGATGACAACGCTGATTTCATCCCTTATCCTCCAGCTGGTATTGTCTCACTCACAGCTTTGCTCAAGTTCTGAAAAGCCTCATCAGAAAGGTCAGTCTATTGCTCTTCAGGGATGCTTGCGAGTCCTCTGTCAGATGAACCAGAGCTTTTGCTCTAAGAAGGATTCCTGAGTAATCTGAGGAGACAAACACAGACAGTCTGCTGACCTTTCCCTCTCTCCTTCATTGCTCTGGCCTAATTCTTCTTGCAGTTTCTGCATGTTGCATTTTGGAAGAGCTCAAATAACAACCCAGTTTATTTTTAGAGAAAACTCAATAGCAAGACCAAACTAGCACCACATCATTTCCACAGAAGGACAGGCATTTAAGGAAGCAGACATTTTCCTTTTTACTGTTTTCTTCTTTGCACCAACTCCTTTCTCTCTCTCTAGCAGGTTGCAGCAAAACTCAGTGTTTTTTCTTACCTCAGTGTAAGTACCTCAGATTTACTCACCTTAATTTGTAATCTTAACAGGTCCTGACTGAATGACACTACTGCTGAGGGATGCTCTTCCTCACAGTGGCCTTGGAGCCCAGCAGAGCACTGACCTGATGTTCTCCCTGGCAAGTGTCCTTGTAGCAATTATGTCACAGTAATTATGTCGAGATGGATTGGACTGGCATCACCACCAGTCCTTTATTAGAAAACTTTTCATGCCTTCTTTCAGTGAACTTCTTTCTGACAACTCTGACCCCTCATAGGCAGCTCCACACAGCTCTGACTCCTTCTCTCCTCTCTGCAAGTTTCCTTCTGCATGACTGGCTAAACCCCAACCTGTCTTCTGACCCCCAGCCTCCTGATTTAATCCCTATTTCCTATTCATTTTTAATTCATTCATATTAATTCCATAATTAATTATTAATATTTCCAGCCACGATTTTTTCTATTTGTGTTTATTTTTGTGCCTATGTTTCTTCATTTTAGTAACGTTTTTTCCTTTTTTTTCCTTCTCCCCATTCATTTTATCATGAAGTTTGTCTTTTGAGTTCTTTTCCTTTTTTTTATCTTTTGGTTTGGCAGTGTAATTTACTTTATGATGGTGTTTTTCCCAGTATGTCTGCCCAAATGCCTCTTCTTCATTCTTCAGGGTCTCTTTGCTCTCCCCAGGGGTGAAAAATGGCTGGAAATTCAGGAGAAAACTGCTGCTGGATGGCAGCGGAGGTCAGGCCAAACACATCACACAGGAGCTTGGTCACTTCACAGCAGGCATCCACAAGCAGATGTGGGAGACAGAGAGGTTGAACATCCTGCCCTCCTGGCCACAGGCTGAGGAAGCAGACTCCGGACAATGGACTCATTTCTTCCCACTGGCCTCACCACAAATCCCACTCCTTTTACTCACAGTTTCCCCAGGTTTATAGAAAGAAAAACAATCTGATTTTTGCAGTAGCATTCCAGTGCAACAAACTACTCAGTGGAGATTTAAATAATATTTCAATTCGTTGCAAAAATGTGCACTCCATGTGGCTTTTCACCAGCTCAATTTGATTCCCACAAAATATTTTGATCCTACAATTTACCACTTTTTAGGACTTTGTTCTCCTTGAATCTCATGGGATTACATGTCAGAATTTGCCTATCCAGTGGGATGGCAAGTACATTTTAGAGGCAGGCATGTACTGTGACTGCAGCCTTTATTTTATATGCCTACTAACACCATCTATCCAGATCAGAGGCTTTAGAATCACATCCCACCAAGGAAATGCTACCACGGAGTGACACAACCAAATTTACTAAAGGAATAAAAGCAAGGCCAGCAAATTTAGGTCAAGGTGAGTTTATTGTCCATACAGCATACCTAATCCCGCCAAAACACTTTTCTTAGAACCATCTTTAAACTAGTCAAAACAATAGGTTATTAATAAAAATGACAACACTGAACAAAGACCTTTTAAAAGGCAATCAAGACTACACCGTATCAGAGTCTTATCCATCAAAAACAACCTCGTGTACTTTCTAAATACTTTTGTTTACACTGATGTCTACTACCACACTTTCTAGCATCCCCTGACCACATAAACATCCACACCTCTTAAAGAGCACATTTGTGAGAGAATAACGTTGACTTGATATGGCATCACACTCAATAAAGCAAAAAAAAAAAAAACAAAACAAAAAAACCCAAAAAAACCAAACAAACAAAAAAATCAAAAAATAAACAAACAAAAAAAAAAAAAAAAAAAAGGAAAAAAAAAACAGAAAAAAAAAACAACCCAAAAAAGTTTGAGAACAGAAACTGTGCAACCGAGAGTGATTTCTGAGGTACATGAGAACATGGTAATAAACATAGTGGAAAAAATCCAGTGGCCAGGT
Source organism: Acridotheres tristis (assembly GCA_037013685.1). Lineage (NCBI taxonomy): Eukaryota > Metazoa > Chordata > Aves > Passeriformes > Sturnidae > Acridotheres > Acridotheres tristis. The sequence goes on from CM072885.1 coordinate 66,200,807, forward strand.
GGTTTGCTGAGTAATTAAGAGCTGTCCGATTACTCAAGCATAAATCATCAACATTAACATGGGATTAATCGCTATTTTTCTCTTTCACAAGCATATTGGAAATACAAATAAATATATTATGAGGTGCTCCTACACTACAGGAACGCGAAGGAGAAGATCATCGAAGTACCATCAATAGGAAGCTGAGAGAGAGGAACACTTTTAGCAATTGTACCAATCCTTTGGCACTTGGGAAGGCAGAATCAGCAAGACCTTTTCTATTCTTTTTTAATCAATCAATTGGGTGGTTTACGATTTCTGCAGTTCAGGGGGGAAGATCTCACACCTCATTTGCAGTAGCAACACACTTCCTTTAACATCTGTTAAAAGAGAGTACTAGGCAGTCATTTTATTCTGAAAGCTACTGTGAAAGTACTCAAGTTGTAGGGTCTGCAGCCTTCAAACATACAGTACACTGTAAGCAGAGGGTTGGCACCTGCTGAGCAAGTCACTGCAGCCGAGGACACTCCTCACCCTGGTGGGGACACACACAGACCCACCAGGACCCCATGGGAGACTGGGAATGCTGAATGGTGCTGCCCCTTCCAGCACAGCTCGCCCTCATCCTGCTGTAGAGGAGCCAACCACAGAGGTGGCCCTCAGCCCCTGCCCCTTCAGCTCTGCAGAGGGGAGACATTGTGGGATCAGCCCTGTGATCCACAGGAGGGATCAGCCCTGTGATCCCACAACTGCTGTGGGACCGGGGTGTGCAGGAGGTTGGACAAAGAGCAGGGGCAAGCACCCTAAACACAGGTCCTGCCTACACCTGGCCCATGGCACGGAGCAAACCACGGCACCATGATGGCCACGGTGCCAGCGCTCCGAGAGGTCACCCTGCCATCAGGACCCTCAGGCACAGCTCCCCATGAAGGCACAGGGCAGGGCTGCCAAGGAATGCTCTGACCTGATCTGGTCTGATCTGCGTGTGGCTCCACAGCCTTGCTTCAACAACATCAGCTACTTCTTCCCCCAGGACAGAGACACTGCCATGGAATTCCAGGTGCTCCCAACACAGAACATCAAGGTGGGAGGCGAGGCTGAGGCTAAGGCTGTGCCCAGCAGCAGCTTTGGGGAGGACAGACCTGCTCACCAGTGGAGAGTCAATGCATTTTTTCCACTATGAAAAAGATACCAGAGACCAAAAAGGAGGCAGTGCCCCGCCTCGGCTGCTTGCAACCTCTCCCCAGCGGGCCCCGGGGCAACCAAACTGTCACTGTGTGAGGTATTGTGAAAATGGGAACCATTTCTTGTCCAGCAAACCTGAGGTAAGTATACCATCTTTGCAGGATGTGATCAGGAAGGAAGGAGATAAAAAAAAAAATAAGGAAGAAGAAAGAAGGAAAAAATAAAATAAAATAAAAAATCATGAACACGCTATTAGGGAAAAAAAAAAAACCAAACCTGTACAGGGCATTTCCAGTAAATCAAAGAACTCATCATATCTCCACTTAACCATCTACTTCAGGATTTGAAATTTAAGCAGTAAAATAATATATTATAAAAATGTTTATAAAATAGCAGCACACTCAGTGAAACAATACAGCTAAGTACTGTTAATGTGAATAAGAATGAAACAAATCATAGCTTCTTAGCAGCGCAAAAAAAAAAAAAATAACAAAACCAAAAAACCCCCCAAAACCAAATAAACAACAAAACCTTAGAATCTTACTCGATTTTCTACTCTCATCTAGCCAAACAGGCTGAGTCCATACATATAATATTCTTCAAAGTAGCATGTTCTTTCTGGATTTTTGTGTTAAAAATGCAAACATTAACATTTCAACCAACAGCTTCATATTGGATATCTGCAAACTGTTAATACAATTGTGCAAAAAAAAAAAAAAAACCAAACCCAAAAAACAAAACAAAAAACCCCAAAAACAACAAATCAAAAAAACCAAAAGTTGCTCCAACTCCTTTGCCATCTAAATGCCTCTTCGTTACAGGTGGAGCAGGAAAATAAATTCAAGTACACTGAATACACCTTTGTAATAAAACTCCAAGTCACGCACCTCGATGTTTACCACCATGGCTGTTGCACCAGCAATTTTCTTTCCTTGTCCATAGATAAACACGCAGGTGGTATTAAGATCCTTCTGTGACACTGAACAATACAGATGGTCAGGCTTTTATCCGGAATGTCATGACAGGAATGTCATCTGAAGCGGGTGTTGGTATTTCCAGCAACACCGCCGCTAACCGAGTACACCAGATACTGGAAAATATTGACTATAAAAAGCTATACAAAGCCTTGCTTTTGTGACTCCTTTCTTTTTTTTTTTTTTTTTTTGCTTTTCTTTTTTTTTTCCTTTTTTTAAATTTTTGTTTTGTTTTGTTTTGTTTTTTCTTTCCTCGGCAAAATTGTCATAAACCATCTCATTTAATCCCTTAGGAACAATTTTCAAAGTGCTTTTCGAATGAAATGGTTTACAAAAACGCTCACTGTGGATCAATAAAGTTAATGAAATGCTGAAAAAGTGTGGAGGGGGGAGTGGGGGTGAAGAGAGACGAGGGAACAAACCAAACCTCATCTTCTTTAACACAGTGAGGGGCTCTTACAGGGGAAGATGGAGAGAGCATCATTTAAATGTCTTTGTGGCCAAGCTAAGAAGCTGCCAGACGTTAACATGGACATGAAGCATTAGCACTGTAAAGGAATATAATGCTTTTCCTAGATGATCCACCACATCTTGCAATCCAAGGGTTGGAGGTGGTCTGCCCAGCCAACAGGTTGGGATTAATGCATGCATTCCCCCCACTGGCCGTGAACACTTGAGAACTTTGGCTTGGCCCACGGCTGGGTAAACGGAATTGCCCTCATGCCAAAGATGCTGCTGTGTTTAGAATGAACCATTTCAGAAGGAAAAGTAGATAAAAAGTCAAGAAGGGCAGAGGGGAAGTAGGGGGAAAAGAAAAAAAGGGAAAAAAAAAAAAGAAAAATAAATCAACTGAAAAAAAAGCCCAAAAGACACCTGCTCTTCTGGCTGGTAAAATAAAGCATCTTCTTTCTTAGGTAGCAGCTACCACAGACAGCAAGAGTAAACAAAACTAACATACAGAGATCCAACAAACACTTCTGACTAATAACAGAGGTGACAGATCAGCAAATCTCTTCTGCATTCAAAATGGTTCAATTGCTTCAGGGATCTTTTCCCACTTTGCCCTAAACCCCTTATTCTATTGCTTTGCAATCTAGTCAAGCCATAAAATCGCACACACGATTCCTTTCTTAAATCTAAAAAAGGGGTGTATGCACTAGTACATAATACACAGACAAGTATACTCTACTTTGTTCCCACAAATGCAGGTTTACATTGATCTAGCTACTTTGTATGCTTTTATAAGCATTTAATATCACTGATATATAATCAAATAGCAATTACCAAATATATCATGGGATTCCCTTCTATAGAACATCACAGGCACCAAATGCTTTTTTTTTTCATTATTCAGTTTTTTGTACTTTTTTTTTCGTTTTTCTTTATACCTAAAAGAGCTTTAAATATGTTCTATGTGGGAGCAGATTAAAAAAAAAAATCACTCTAAAAATAATAACAAAAATAAAAGGGTCTGGGGGAGCAAGCGTGACTTTGCGTGCTGATGTCCTCACAGGTTGATGTCTCTCACATCTGTGGGAGTGCTGGCCTGGTCCAGTTCATCCACTGTCTTGGAGGGATTGCTCTGCTGCTGCTGCTGCCGGACTTGCTGCAGGCTGTTCACGAGCACCGCCTCGATCTGTTCCTGACAAGCTTTAAGGCAGTCCTAGAGAAAAGAAAGCAAATTTTTCTGTTAGTAAAGATAAAGGTGGTTATTTTTTCTTTACTGAGCTAGCAGAAGTTGGAAGAGCATTGGTCAGGTGTTTCCTAGAAGTGCCTGCTCTGACACGAATCAACCTTGAATACTGAGAGGTAATCACTATGTACAAACCCCCTGGGTTAACCACTGTTCATGCTGTATTTATTACGCTATAAATCTTAATATTTTACTGGTCTTTGATCAACAGGTTTCCCAGAGAAGCTGTGACTGCCCCATCCCTGGAAGCGTCCAAGGCCAGGTTGGATGGGGCTCTGAGCAACCTGAGATAGTGGAAGATGTTGGAACTGGATGATCTTTAAGGTCCCCTCCAACCCAAGCCATTCCATGACTCTATGATTATGTGATTTATGTGGTCTTCTTGAGTAGGAACCTAAGTATAACAGAGGAATAGTTTTCCATTCTCCTGTACAGGGTTAAGCCACCTAAGTTGGTCTTCTCTATAAAAAAAACAGATGCACTTCATGCAGAGCAAAACTGATGGGAAATTTGAGAAGCTTTGAGGTCCCTGAACAAGCTCTGGGGTGCTCTGGGGCTGAGTTTTATCTGTCACACATTTGGGTCCCCCCAGGCAGAGGTAAAAAAGTCAGTTTATCTGTGAAAATTCACACAAGAAAAAATTCGCACAAGCCCCAAACATGCAGCTGCATTACTGAATTGTAGAATCATTTAGGTTGGAAAAGATCTCTGAGATCATTGAGTCCAACCTTTGAGCAAACACTACCTTGACAACCAGAGCACTGAGTACCATGTCCAATCATTTTCTGAACATACAATCAGTTCCCAGAGACCACTGCATTACAAACTATAGACCATTCAGAGAAAAAGCAGAGTACAGTACATAAGCAACATAAATATGGGACCTGTCCATCAGGAGTCCCATAATAAAGATGAAGTAGAAATACAGAAATAAATGCGAAGGATTCACCACATTTAAACCAGACACAGCAATGAAGAAGACTACTATTAGAATACTTACAGGATGTTCCACACTCTTGATAATACAGTGGAAGACCAAATAATGTGGTTATTTAACCAGAAAAAAAAGTGTGAGAAAACCTTGACAAACCCTGAGTTATAGGAGAAACCTTAAAATAAAACCCAAGCTGTGACTGTATAAACACAATGCCAACCATGTTCAGTGTGCTGGCACTGGGAGTATCAATCCAACACCGTGCAGGGGGACACATGGTGCTACAAGAAATGGCATTTTCTAAAGGCAGCCCTGAGGAGTCCTTCTGGAAAAAGCACTAATACTGTAAACTTCCTGCAGCCTCAGCCTGCCTAAGAGCTGGGTGTCTCCAGGAATCTTCAGGGAATACAGCAACACAGGGTTTGGTGGGAGGATTTTCACAGCACAGTGCTTTAACCAGAGCCCCCACAGCATCTGGCAGGGGTGGTGAGACTGAGCATCACCATTCCCACTGTCAGGCAAGGGAGCTGAAGAACAGAGAGGTGCACTGGCCTCCACAGGCACTTGTGAGCCCACTATGGGATGTGGCTGCAACACTGAGGAGCTGGGCTCTGACCAGCACATCCCTTTTTCTACACAGTACCTGGTTATTGGGGAGAGTTTGAAATATTCATGAGTGCAGGATTGATTTGTTATCCCAGCCTGACTGGGAAAAACACATCTGGTGAAGAGGATCTGTTCTGCTGGTGACGCTGACGTTGGTGATGGGTGCAATTAGCTCCAGTGAGTAATGAACACCCATTTTTCTTGGCTACCAGCCAGCAGCTGCTGGCTGCAAAATCCTGTCCTCAGATAAAGACAATCCCACATTATCAGTTAGGAAGGGCTTTAGGTCCATTTTAAGCATTCACCTGTGTGTAAGAGTGCAATGACAACAAATCACTGTATGGATCAAGGCATTTTAAGTTGTGGGGGCACCAGTTTGGAGACTCATGTAACAGATGACATTCAGAATGTGCTTTTTTTGGGTATAAGAACCTCTTCTTTTAAAGCACAGTTTCAAAGTACTGTATCCTTCTGAAAACAAGCCAGATTTTTTTAAAGCAGCTTCAGTTTGAAAAGCTTAATGAGGCAATTTCCTTGCAGGCAGGCTTGGGGAAGGAAGGGTGGTGGCATGCAGAACATGAGGCTCGAGCATTTGGAGTCAGCTTTGTCTGTCCCTAAACACCCTCATGTATGGCCATTTACACCACCACTATGCAAACTTCTGATAGGCAGCATGATGATTCATTTCAGGTATGAAGAGGCTGAAATCTCCAAGTAACCCTATAGAGAAATGGGTCATTTCTGGTGTCTTCATTCTGTACATGAAATCTATAAAGTAGCCTCGACTGGAATTGTCACATGAATTTTATTTCATATGAGAATCCACAGGCCACTGTGTATTATTTCTCTGCTCTACACTTAGGTTTTGAACTTAAAACTACCAAATTCTTTAAAACAAAGAAACCTACAGTAAAAATGATCAGCACACTGCATTCAGCATGAAATAGTTTTCCAAAAAGGTGTTGCTATTTGCATACTAAAGCTCCTTGGATGTTAAATCTCTCAGGTGAAAGGAAAAAAATCCTAATTTAGAGTATTTTATCAGCCCAGCTGTCACAGTGTGATAAGGTAAGTGGCTTTATTGTATAGATAAGGGCATCACTGGAACTTTCTGTCAACCCAAAGTTAAAGGACACGATACAAAAAACTACTAAAAACCCATCAGGACAAACAGCCTGGACTTCCCATGACACAACATTTTTAACCCCTCCAAGTTTCATGGGGATTTGCTGCATGTGTACATATTTTACTGCTAGACTTCCATTTTGCAAGCTCTAGATGGCTCTGACAAGAGAGAATTAAGTTTTAAGAACACATCAAAGAAAAAAACCATGAGTTGCATTATTTTCACCAAATCTTCCTTGAAAGTACACTATGATGCACTGCAGTATGACCCCAGATTTTGCAATAAAAGGACTAGGCCGTTCCTTCAGAATACTGCAGGGTTTGCCTTTGTTGTTTTGATAAAAAACTTTTTAAAGTGTGTGTCACATGGATCAACTTCCCCATTCTTCTATATGGTCTAGTAGTTTTAATGATTAAAATAGTTCTGGTACTTTCCATTCCATAGTTTTATTTTTACTTCAACATGTACAGAACTAAAAAGGCAATTAACTTTGGGGTTTCTTTTTTTTTCTTTTTTTTCTAATTCTGAAACTCTTTCATCCCCAGGTGATTTTACTAGCACACTTGAAATGCATTTGAAGGAAATTAAAAGCTTTCCTGTGTCTGACAAGGGGCAGCCTTGTGGCTGTGATGGACGTGCTGGCAGTGAAAATAACTGGAAGTAGGAATCAGCAGCTCTATGGCATGAGCTACTTATTCAAGTCAATGATCATCAAAGATTTCAATTTCCATTCATGACAATCTTGAAAGAAAGCACAGGCCCTAGGGAAGATCCTGCAGAATATTACACATAATTCACTTTCTAGAACTTTTCAACACTTCTGTGGTATATCTATGTCCTATACTTGGCACCAGCTTCTAGTTTTAAACTGGCATTTATGGTTTATTGGTAAGCTATGAGAGATGGCCACTGAGCTTAACTCAACTCAACTCAACCAACAGGCTCTTGCTTTGCACTGCCCAAAATCTCAAAGTTGGGAATGCTAAAAAACCCTTCTGGCATTTTTGTGTTAAAGGGAAATAAGCTTTCCACATATATATTAATTACTTCAGAAGTAAGTGTTAAGGCCCCCAATCTCTTCCTCTTTCTTAAAACGAATTGCAAAAGGGAAATCAGAAAAGGGTATTTTTTAGGTGCAGGATCTGGTTTGATAAATGGAAAGGATGATGGAGATACCCAAAATGAGAGTACTATTCACTGGTCATGTATGCATTGCTTGGATCCCCTAAGAAAGCAGCAATCAGACATGCACTGAAGGGTTGGGATTTACGTGAATTCCAGTGTGGAACATGTCATCTGTACTCCTACACACAAAAGCCGCCTGGATTCCTCCACTGGTTCACATTTAAGCCCCAATTCAGACCTCTCCAAAGCACATGCTTCATTGTTGACATAAACAGGGATTCCTTCCCAAAGTGGGGCCTTTGTGTGCTGAGCACTGGCCTTTACCTCACTGACCTTCTCCAAAGCAAGAGCCTGGAAAGCTGCTGTGGGAATATCTTATCCATTTACTGTATTTACAGTGATCTCACATCCAATGGATGCAGTTAAAAAACAGAAGTATTTTCCCTCCTGAATGTATGTTTTTGCTTCTGTAACAAAGAGTATCAATCACAGATAAGTGTCTATGTCTCTTTTTCCATCTGGAAGTACAGAAAATAGTAATTTGAAAAGGACATTTCATGTAGACTAACAAGGACATCTCATTCAAAAAACAAAACAAATAAACAAAAAAATGCAAAAAACTAATTAATGCCAGAGCTTCTCCACTTACTGTTGCCACATTATTGCAATAATGCAATAAATAAGGTGACTAACATTAAGAATCTGAAATACAGGGCATGTTTCTCTGCAATTTTTTGGTCTTTTCAGCAGTTTCAACAGTGTCTTTTCTAGATTCAGTTCCACTGTTTGCTTCACCACTCAGTTTTTCTGGTTTCCTGTTGCTGCTGTGGGTATTTCTCATTGCAAATAGGAGAGAACTATGTTTTCAGAACTGGGAAAAGTGAGAGTAAAGCCAACACACCAGCAGGCCAAAGCAGGGGCAGATGCCATGATACTCCTTGCTCAGTGTGACTTGGGATTCCTGGTAATCTATACCAGGAGATTCCAGAATCTCTACCAGAATTCTATCCAGAGAGAGAATCTCTACCAGGTAATACCCTGAGGATGCGAAAAGGTGGAAAGGCGTGGGATTTATGCTGTCGCAACAAACACCTCGACCATTTAGTGAAAAAGGGGATTTTCCAAGAGCTGGGAGGACCTGCCTGCATTACAGGAGCCGAGCAGGGATTCCCTGCTGGAGTGGCTGATCCCTGGGAGCTGCTCCGGAGCCGTTCCTCGGGGGCCTGGCTCCCTCGGCCGCGGCTGCCAAGGGACCCGACGGAACTCCGCCATGAGCCCGCGGTGTCACTGCATCACCCCATTGTTGCTACACACGCACAGCACTCACTGGGGAACAAAAAGCTGAATGAAACGGAGCAGCTGCCAACTCAGGCAAAGACAACTTAGGAAACTATCTCATTCTTCCTTTCTCTGGGAGGCTATTTCGCCTGTTGTTTCCTTGCATACAAAATACGGTCTGCAACAAATAAGGCAGGATAAGATACAGCGAGTCCTGTTTCTTGCTTCCAAAACCACAGGCCCTAGGCACTACAAAAGAGGGGATAAATGGTGTATGTGCTGTAGGGACAATGTTCAAATGCAATCCATTCAAGATAGATTTCCATGATTTTTTTTTTACTCTCAATTCTTGAGCATGGTGGTTCTTCACTTCCGTTTCTGTGCAGAAATCTGCAGATCTTTATGGAGGAGTGTCTCTGATCTTGGGAATAAAAAAAAAAATCCCGGCACTGATATATGTGCACGTGTAAGTGGAGATATTTTAAATGCCATTTATTAAGGATACAGTCTTCAAAACAGCCCCACTCCACATTTTTAAGCCAGCTCTTTCGACAAGCCTTTAAAAAATGCTTGGTTCCTTACTTTTTTCTACTTCAGGGCCTTAAATATGCTTTAGATTTTCCAAACCACTCAATACACACCAGTTACCATCTGGGAACAGCCTTTTAGAGATGACTTCTGCCCACATTCCGGCACTGGCTCTGCCTGAAAACCTCTCCCTGCCTGCTGATGCTGGGGAGACCAACTCCGGGTGTCATCCAGATGCAACCTGAATGGCTGCTCTTCCAGGAGGTGAGGGAATAGATTTACCCAAGAAAGGTCTCAAACAAAGCAGAATATTGATTGCAAAGTCTTAAAATGTGCCCTACCCATTCAGCTATCCTTCCTCACATCCCGTAATTGTGCACAGCAGGGATGCTCGTATCCTCCTCCAAAGCAGCTGTCCCCACCAGGGACAGGATACTGCTCACACTGGAGTGCTGATCGGGGATGCTATGGGAATTCCTGACTTCCTGAGTTGTTTATTTTTCCTTTGCAATGACCCACCAAGAGATGCACAGGGAGCTCTGCAGCTTCCTGCCAGTAGGTCTGTTAACTCTTCGCTCACCAGCCTCTCCTCTTCAAGCAACTACAAAGGAAATGTTCCCAGCCCCTGGCAGGAGAACAGACTGGAACATGCAATCCCCATCCTGCAGAGCTGTGTGAAGTTAGAGGCACAGAATGGTTTGGGTTCAAACGGACCTTAAAGTTAATCTTGTTCCACCCTTCTGCCACGGGCAAGGACACTTTGCTCTAGACCAGATTGCTCAGAGTCTCATCTAACCTGGCTTTGAATATTTCCAAGGATGGGGCAGACAGTTTCTCTGGGAAACCTGTGCCAGGGCCTCACCACCCTCTCTAATTCTAATTCTAATTCTAATTCTAATTCTAATTCTAATTCTAATTTTAATTCTAATTCTAATTCTAATTCTTAATTTCTTCCTAATATCCAATCTAAACCTACTCCCTTTCAGTCTGAAGCCATTCCCCCTTGTCCTGTTACTACAGTTCCTGATGAGAAGTCCCTCTCCTGCTTTCCTGTAGCCCACTCAGATGCTGGGAGGTGCTCTGAGGTCTTCACACAATTTTCTCTTTTCCAAGCTGAACAGCCCCAACTCTCCTGCCCTGTCTGCTCCAGTTCCCTTTATCAATTCCGTGGCCTGCTCAGAACTTGCTCCAACAGTTCCTTATGTTGGAGGCACCAGGACTGTACCAGAGTAGAGGGGGAGTTGTGTGGGATTAGCTCTCAGTGGCTCTTAGGGACAGTGACAATCAGAGAAGGCAGTTCAGATGCACCACACAGAGCTACTTTCACTACCCTTCAGGCTGCTGAGCTTCTCCAAGAGCACCTCTCTGCTGCTTATTTTGGTCGGTGGAAGGAGTAATGAAACCAGGGTTTGCCTGGCCCTGTTGTCACACTTTGTCCAGCCTGAAATTCAACCCTCATCAAACAGCCCAGGGTAGCTATTTACCAGAAATAACTGGTTATCCCTAAAATGACAGTGGCAGGATGCCTTGAACAACCCCACCCCATCTCAGGTCTAGGGCACTGCCCTGGATTCATACAAGGATATCCAACACCAACGTGTTTTTGAAAAAACCACTCGTGCTGGTTGTCTGCTTACCCAACAGCTGGGCTCTAAATTACATGTTGTTTATTAATTAATGTATTTTTGGTCTAATTCTTAATGAAACATCCATTAAAAGCATTCATTTTAGTTGTAAATGCCAAACTCCAGTCTCAGTTACACTAATGTGAATCTGAAATAACACCATTGATTTCAGCCTCCTGGTTAATGCTGCTATTTCCCAGCAAACAGACTGCACCCTTAAATTATCATTATAAAACAGCGAAAGTTCAGAAAAGCTCACTGCACTTAAGTTGCATCAGGGTTTCATTACCATTCTTTCTTTTCATCTGCTTGCAGCTTTGAAGCTGAGATTTTTCATGCTTCACCTCAGACAGTGACATTTTTTGAAAAGCCAGTGGGAAAGTCCTATCATCTGTTTCCATGCTAAGCAATCACACACTCCAAAGCAAAAATGAAGCAGAAGCCCTGGCACCCTCTGGCTGGGAAAGACTCTTCCCCAGCTGCCTGATGTTCCTGTGGGCTACCACGAGGCACAGGGGTCCAGAAGGTTTTCCTCTGCAGAACTGGTAATTTCTGTGACTTCCTCACTTTTCTCCTGCATGATGGTCCTAAAGCCCAGGAACTCTCATTTCTCCCTCTTCCCTAAGCCCCCACTAGAAAAAAAAATCATTCACACAGTGACAATGAATTAATTGTGCCACTGCAGGAACAGCTCTCAGGCACCAGAAATTCGGAAGTGAGAGAACTGAAGCTCTTCATTCAACTTTAATTAAGTCCCAGTGTAAAATGTATTACAATAGTCTTTACTCTTTATTAACACAGCCTTGGGCCAACTCTTACACAATCCAGAGAGTACATTTTTTCCAACAATACATTTTACACATGAGGCTGGTATTACTACCTATTGCTAAGCCTGCCCCATGCTTCTCTGAGACCCCATTTTCAGTTGCTTCTCTCTCTCTCAAGTTTTATCATGTGGGACGAAAGTTTACAGTCCTGAGCCTTTTGTATTTTTCCAATGCAAAACTCACAGAGAAGATACCTAGTAAAATATTTCTCCTAAAATGAAACAGCAGGCTAATGAAAAATACACTATTTTGCCCAAGCTTTTTGGCAAACTTTGTAAGGCTGAGGCTTCAAAGCTTGAAGAGAGTTAAGGCTACCTCTGCCTCAACAATGAAAACACCTTGAAAAAAATAACAGCACCTCTAATTTCTGCAAAGACTTCTATTTTTTACCAATTAAATTATCCAGAAGCTCCTTTTGTCTTGAGTTTGTTCTGATTTGGGGGATGAGTGAGACTCTCCCCTGTAGTTTGTGCTGCTGCGGGCTGAGACCAAGAGCAAAGAGAAGGAGCTGGTCTCTACCCAATGCTGACAGACTCTTGGGGAGGAGATGGGAACAGGAAAATATTAGGAGTTCTTTGTTAATTGGAAGAATATTAATTTTTTCTTCTGAAGGAATGCAAGCTCAATCAGAACTCGGAAGATTTTCCACCAGGATGGCAAAAAGCACACTTTTGACAAAAAAAAAATCCTGCTAAATTTTAAAGAAAAGGTGTGAAGGCATTTTCATTGCAAAATGAAAACCCTATCTTCCAACCACTTAAGAACTACTAAGATGTTTTTGTAGGTATTTTCTTTCAAACTTAAACAATCTGGATTAAAAAAATCAGCACAGTAGACAAAATTTTTCCAAACTGCAAGATGCAGCAAAAGGCCTTACACCCAATTCTCTCGGTCACAGAAATTGTCCCTCCTCTCAGGGCCACCAAGGGATCAGAGGGATGGAGCAGCTCTGCTGGGAGGAAAGGCTCAGGGAATTGGGATTGTTCAGCCTGGAGAGGAGAAGGCTTTGGGGTGACCTCACTGTGGCCTTCCAGTGCCTGAAGGGAGCCACAGGAAAGATGGAGAGAGACTCTTGACAAGGGCCTGCAGTGACAGGACAAGGGGGAATGGCTTCACACTGACAGAGAGCAGGGTTAGATTGGATATTGGGAAGGAATTGTTCCCTGTGAGGGTGGTGAGGCCCTGGCACAGGGTACCCAGAGAAGCTGTGGCTGCCCCATCCCTGGCAGTGTCCAAGGCCAGGCTGGATGGGGCTCTGAGCAACCTGGGATAGTGGAAGGTGTCCCTGCCCACGGCAGGGGGATTGGAATGAGATGATCTTTAAGGTCCCTTCCAACTCAAACCATTTTGGGATTCTTTGGTTTAGACTTCTGCACACTGAATTGGAAATATTCCTTTTTCTGTGCAAATCCCATTTGAATTAAAATAAATGGGAAACCCTAGAACTGCATTTGAAAATTAGGATCAATTTGATTGTAAGAAAAAAAAAAGAAATATCAAAATTCTCTCCTTTTAAGTAAACCAGACTAATTATTCCTTTTAACCAAATCACAAACCCAAATCTTCATTTAACAATGCTATCACAGATGTAATAATGCTACATATTTACTCTCTGTGAATTAAAAATAATACATTAGCACACATTAAGGATAGCTTGAGTTGTCCCTGTCTCATGTCCTGCCTTGAAATTAGCTCATTATTCACTTCCTCCAAGCCAAGAATTCTTAGGTGATACCTGAAGGAGGGCCAGAAGTGCAGTTTCAAGGTTGCAAGCACAGGAGCCACAGAAGCACAACATCTCCTGGTTTGCTTTATGCCCCAGGCAACGCTGCCTGCTCACCCCATCACCCAGGACTCCTGAGGAGACTCATCCTGCTGGACCACCAGCCTGGCCAGGCCAAACAGGCTCTCCCCACCAAGCCTGAATAAAAACTGAATTCCAGGAGATCAAGGAGCTTTGGAGACTCAAACCAAAGTGCTGAGTCCACACCTGCACCTCACTCCCTGAAGAAGCACCCCCTTCCTTGGCTCCACTCAGCCTTCAGGATCAGACCCAGCTCTCCACTACGCCCTGGGAAGTGAAAGGAGAAGAGGAATGTGGGACACTCACCACATCTGTGTTTGTGATCTTGGCCAGGAGGTCCGTGAGGCTGTCCCCATCATCGAGCTGAAGGCCACAGATGGCTGCTCCCACACTTCCAGTTGCTATCATTGATGGTGGGTACATGGCAAAGTTAAAATCTGCAAGAACAGATCTGGGAATTAGTCCAAGGCCAGACCAGAAAAGCTGCAAAACATCAGAGGCAAGCAACATAAAAAAAACCACACCCAAGAATAAAACCCGGGGAAGTAGAAGAAAGGGAAAAGTGCCACTCTTTTTGGTCCCATGGAGCTCATTAGTCACACTGCTCATCACAAGCAGTCAAAGGAGGGGGAACAGACCTGCAAATTAAAATGGAAATGCGGTTCAGTCTTTTATTCTCACTGATGCATAAAGTAAACCTGGACAATTTTTAATAGTCCTTCCTTAGTTTTAAAGAAAAGGAAAGAGAAGAAGGAGGCTTTCTGTAATTTATGTCAGAAATTTGGGTCTCGGTCACATTAGACCTCTCTGTATAACCAGAAAACTAACTGGAATAAGGTATCACAAAGGCCCAAAATGAGATTTTTAGTCACGTCAATTTTTAAAGAGTTAATTAATTCGAGCATTTAAAGACCTGTCCGGGAAAGAGATTTTAATTAACGGTTCATCTTTACTACCTTAGCAATTAGGAAGTGAGAACACTTACAGCCCATAGCTATGAAATCAAAGAACAAAGATCACATTTGTCATTACTACTACTTCTTAATAAACAAGCTGAAAATACACTTCAGTATTTCCTCTCACACATCTGTCAAATCCGAAGAGACATTAAAATAAAATCCTGTGATATTTATAAGGCAATTTTATGGTTTATGACACAGCCACAGACACTGGTTTATCAGCACTAGTTTATCTTGCTAAATACCAGATCTCTCACATCTTGATATATTCCTAAAATGAAACTTGATTTGCAAGTTCTTTGGTTCAACAATAACTCATTAACAAACCTTTCTCTACCAGTTTTCAGCTGGAGGAACTGGAGTAGAAGGAAGAGTAAACCAAAGTAACACATAATAAGAAATAAACCACAAGCAATACATTCCATCAATAGAAACAGATTATAGAAAACTGCCCAGCTGCAGATCCCAAATCCCCTCTGCTCACAGATTCTGTAACCCTGCTGATGTCTGTGTAACCACTGAGGTTTTAGACACATGGAGAGCTGTTCTCAGCCTCCCAAACTCAGAGCTGGCACGTACTTCAATAGCTGTGGAGACAGCATGTTCTTCTCCAGGCTGGAATACATCCCCGGGATTGAAACAGTCCAGTAAGAATGGCACTTGGGACATAACATTCACCCAGACGGACCAGAAGGAGGGTGGTGTTAGATAGTGGGGAGACAAAAGGAGCAGTTGAAACCCTGACATGGATTTCTCTGTCTCACAAAGCCACCAGGAGGTTCCCACCTGCAAGCCCAACACTGCACACTGCCTCCTACCAGACATCACACTCTGACAGACACCTTTGGAGGGCAAATTCCCACTGGCTGATGTAAGGAATATGGACTGCCATTATTATAAAAATAATAAATTATGAACTATTGTAATAGTAACAACCTACTGTACATAGGAAAGCTGATTCTTGGAAATGAAATTATATTGCCCCCCATTAACGAGTGAGACAACAGGAGAACCTTGACTACCAAATTCTCAGTGCAGGACACAGCCCTGGGTATGCTGATCTCAGCACATGGGGAGGGAATGGGAATTACACTTCCAGGACGGCACTTTCTGCCAGTCACCAGTGGTGTCCCCCAGGGCTCAGTGTTGGGGACAGATCTCTGATAAACCTGGATGAGGGGATCGAGTGCACCCTCAGTCAGCTCTCAGGTGACACCAAGTTGGGCAGGATGTTGATCTGCTTAAGGACAAGAAGGCTCTGCAGCCAGGGGTGGGTCAGGCTCTGCTCCCAGAGAACAAGGGACAGGACAAGATGAAACAGCCTCAAGTAGTGCCAGAAGAGGTTTAGATTGGATATGAGGAAAAATTTCTGCAGTGTGATGAGTCATTGGACCAGCTGCCCAAGGAAGTGGTGGAGTCACCATCCCTGGAAGTGTTCAAAACTCATGCAGATGTGGCACCTGGCATCATGGTTTAGTGAACATTGCAGTGCTGGGTTAGAGTTGGAGTCCATGACTTTGAGGTCTTTTCCAAGCTTAATGATTCTATGATCAAAATTGTTTTCATGTTTACCTCATGTGAATTTATATAAACAATGGAAGGGATAACCACACCCCTAAGCTGGGAAGCGACTTCCATGTTTGATCTTGGAAGTACCAAACCATCTCTAACTTATACATGGGAACTACAGGTAGCAATTGACTTTCCATAATTTTCCCCTCCTCATCCTGAGTTTCAGGCAGGATGTAGGAAAAAGATGGTGCAGGGAGGTGCCATGTGCAGGCAGAATGGGCTGAGCAAAGGACAGAGCTCCACCTGCCCTCTGAAATTCCTCGTCTCACATCACAACCTCCACGTTATGCGAACGCCCGTGTTCCCGTGGCTGATTTTAGATCCACTCCCACAAACTGTCTTCCTAGGAAGCTGAATAAAGAGGCACAGTGTCCCTGCCAGCTAGCACTGCTGTAGGTCTGCTTCCACGTGGGGTCACATGCGAACATTTCTATGCCCAATAACCTTGTTAGCTCCCTTAATGTCATTCATAATGCAAATGAGACAGCGAGCGAATGGCCAGAGGCCCAGAGTGACTAAAGCTCAGCATCCAGAAAGTCTTACATTGCCTCTAGCTCTAAACTAACTTCCCTCCATAACAAGCACCATAAACTTGGCTATCAAAGCTACACATGCCCAGTCTTTGTTGTACAACAGGCAGCGATTTGTATCACTGGCTTCTATTTTTAGCATATTAATTAACTACTGCAACTGGTGAGGCAAGTGTCTCCAACTGGAGAGTGTGGCACCATTGTCTGAAGTCATCACCTCATCTCGAGCTATTGAAAATCATGGCAGTGACCCTCCTGCTGATATGAATTTAACCTGACATGCCCACAAAGGAATGGGGGGTGGTGCACCAATTTTGTGCACATGGTTCTCCACATCACCCTGGACCCTATTAGTGTGGAAAGAGCTCATTGAAAGAAAAGAAGCCACATTGTGCTGGGCCACCTAGAGGGTTGAATAGAAAAGGCTGAGGAAAAGAGCAGGCAGCGCAATAAAGGCCATAATTAACATATTTCCATATTCAAGCAAAGCAATAACTACGTGAAATGTTTGTCAAGGTGCAATGAAAGCATAAATATTAAGTACCATATCTGGGGGGATGCAGAACCGCCCCCCCAGTCTCTTAGATTCCATTGAGAAATTCAAAACAAGCTTTTTTACATGCTATTTTCAATTATAAACCTCTGTCTCTGCTTCTACCATGATAACAAGACAATCCTCGCCATCCTCACTCAGTTTCCACCCAGGTAAAACTGTCCCCCTCCAAATTAGGTCGAAAATTTGCCCTGAGATTAAAAAAAAAGTAATAAAAAAAAGGTGGGGGGAAGAGAACCTAAAAATGGGAGCTGAAACATATACATTTACTGCAAATTCTTGTAGGAGATGATGAAATGGAAAATTTTATAGAAAGCACTTCTTACTGGACACTTGGAATTTTTATAGAAAGCACTTCTCTCTGGACACCTGAAGCAAGGCTAAATCCTTCTGTGTGCAAACTTGGTTAACATGCACCCAGAGCCTGCATTTAAAGCATGGCTCTGACTCTAACTTTGTTGTGATTTATAGGTTTATAGTGGGGCTCGATGATCTCAGAGGTCTTTTCTAACCTAATTGATTCTGTGATTATGCCATTCCATGGGAAAAGTACAAAAGAGTCTCATTATAAGTTAGAGAAGCAGTGCCACAGCCCGTGCTCTATGAGAATCTGAGCACATGAACATGTCAGGGGAAGACACTGGATTGTTAGAAAGCAAAACTTGTTTTACTTTCTATTCCCAGGCAATAAACACTAGAAACCATCTCATCTCCATTTTAGTATCACCTATTTCCCAAACAACCTCAAAACCAAGCGACCAGCCCTGCACAACCCCACTGACTTCAGTGCTGGAAGTAAAAAAAGGCAGTGCAAGAAACAGCACTCTTTGAAAAACAGCCACCTGTGGACCAGCCAGCCAGAGTTATAAAGCAAATTCAGGGTACCCTGAACCTGCCCCCCACTTTCAGCCTGGAGCTGACACAGCCAGGGCATGAGGAGGTTTTTCTGCCAGTGGAGCACACGTAATCCACACCGAGGCTCCAAGGCTGCAAGCGCTGCGGCTGAGCTGTTCTGCTGGCTCTCTCCCAATCCAGTGGTCTTCACTACCTTCAAGCCAGGAAAATGCAAGGCTGACAGTCAGTCCAAAGCAGAAGGGAACTGGAGGAAGGAACCCAGAGAGGTCCTGCAAGGGGAAGCCTTAACTTGCAGCCAACAAATAAAACCGTCGGAAGGCGAAGAGCACTGACAAACACCCAGGCTGAACGTGCTCGGTGTGTCAAAGTCAGGTGGGGGAACTCTACCTACTAAAACAACCCATCTTACTGATCTGGCTGCTGGATGGGGTTTTTTTTCAGCAGCCAGTTTTCTTCTCTGTAATCTGATAGATATTTATTTACAGAGTTGGAAATTGCTGTCGTAAGGAAGGTAATTCTTCCCATGGTGGGGGGAAAAAAAGGAGGAAAAAAAGGTAAGTTACCTCCATCAGGAAAACAGGCATTGATACATTAAAATTATATAGATAATGGTCACAGCCAGCCTTGGACTTCACCCAGCCAATGCTTGTACTAAGAAGACAAGCATGGATCTATATTTAACTAAGTTTAAAAAGAGAAGTCTAAGATAAACAATGGAAGTAGTGAATTTAATTCTTGTCTGCTTTGATCCAAATGCAATTCCAGGGTCAGTGTGGTGCTCTTTTTTCTTTCTAATACAGTTGATTGTATCTGCAATGGCCATTTTTTTCTCTTGCTCTTGTATTTCTCCAAAACACTACAAAATTTTCTCACATTAACTATTTCTACTTTTAAAGGCAAAACACAAAACTTTTCAAGTAAACCAGGATGCAGACGTGCTTCCATCCTTTGAGTAGGTGAGAGGGCAGACATCTAACTCTGTTCCTGGACTGCAGTAAAGCAAACAGCATTTGGCCTTTATACAAATGGGTCTGAAGTATCCTAAATGTTAATGCTTCATCACAACCATCCAAGAGAGGTAAAGACAGGGAAACATGCTGAACAACCTATGCAAAGTAGAGGAGCACTCACAACAATATGCTTATTAGCTGATGGTAAATACTACTTCTGAATAACTTCTTTGCACTGGTTATTGTTTGCACTTATTTTACACTTTCCTAACCAAGGACTAGGATGATGTTAGTGCCTGACCACCAAAATGTCAGACCTGCAGCTGGTAGAAAAGAGGGCAACTCCTCTGGCAGCTCCAGAGTGATGCCAGCTTGTATCAGCACATGCTCTCTTTCTCCATTTCTTTCCATCTCCTCTTGCCAGACTTGTCATGAAACATTCCCAAAGCCCTGACTACTTGCTGATGCCACTTCCTTGGTTCTTATGGCTCCATTGGCTGGAAAGATCAATATACTGATATGAGCTGCCTCTCCCTGGAACAAGCAAGAGCCTTCTTTTGTCTAGCAATAAATTAGTGCAAATTATTATTTTAAGAAGTTCCTGCAAACACTGCCATTTTGCAATATGTATTTTATTTCTTAAGACGTTTACATAATGAAGCCTCTGCAGGTTTCAGTCTTCCCCTGTGTGAAGAACAGGTCCCAAATAAAACTTGCATCACACTTTCCAGGCTCCAGTAACTTACACTGGATGAAAAGGGGATGCAGAGTAGAATTGCCCAGCAGGAATGCTGAGGAGCAAACAGGCCTCATTCTGTGTGGTCACCCTGTAGACCATTACCAGGGTTGCAGACCTCATCCTGCAGTCTTTGCTCAGACAACACTCCCATTGACTTCCACTGAACTTCTGTCTGAAGAAGGATGCAGGATTTGGCCCAGAAGTTAAAAAAAGCTTTCTCAGCTTTCAAGGGTAGATGATTAATGTCCCAGCAACAGTGGGCAGAGGTTTGGCACACTGTATGAAACTGATTTAAAGCTGACATTTTCCTGCTCTTTCTCAGCCTCTGTGCTGACACAGGACCCAAGCCTGAGATGCTGGACCCACCATGGGCACATCCCACCTGCCACAGAACTCAGCTGATGCACAGAAAAGACCATGCAAAGCACAATGTCCAGGGTTTTACACAAGCTGCCTTCCATCTCTGCAAGTCTGCAAAGGATTTTGCTTCTAAGTTTTGCTTGCCACTCAACCAAAATCCTGCTTGGCTCCTCACAGAGATTAGTGTCTCCATTACAGCTCCTCTTCCTGAAAGCCTGTCATGGACAGGCTGTCCTCCCTCAAAAACCATTCCCTTACAGGCTCTCACATAAAAAAAGGGTGTCCTGCACCAAAGCTGTGGCATGGACAGTCCCTGAGAGTGTAACACAAGGAAGCAGCTGTGCATCTGTGACTCTGAACAGGCTGCAAGAAGAAATGATGGGCACGCCGAAGTGTAAGGAAATAATGCAGAGTTCTCTTTCCAGCAGCAGCGTGGCAGGCTCTGCACACACCTCTGTAACCAACCACTGCCCTCTCCCACTCCTTCCAGCAGTGATTCCCTGGCTTGGAGCTCAGCACAGGCAAATGACCAACCCCTGAGAGAACATTTCCAAGCTGTGCAGCGCTGTGCGAAGAGACAGAGGAACAAAGAGTGCAGAGCAGTAAAGAGATGGAGGTGTGGGCAGAGTGGAAAAGCAACACAATCCCAGAGAGCAAAACAAGGATGATCTCCATTGGGCTCGCAGCTAAACAGGAACCTCACATGCTGAAGAATCCCAGAATCATTAGGGCTGGAAGGGACCTCTGGAGATGACCCAGTCCACACCCCTGCCAAGGCAGGGTCACCTGGAGCAGGTGACACAGGAGCATGTCCGGGTGGGTTTGGAATCTCTCCAGAGAGGGAGACTCCAGGCCCTCCCTGGACAGCTGTTCCAGGCTCTGCCACCCTCAATGTACAGAAATTCTTCCTCATGTTGAGGTGGAACTTCTTGTGTTTCAGTTTATGGCCAGTGCTTCTCATCCTGTGGCTGGGCACCACTGAAAAGAGCCTGGCACCATCCTCTGACACCCATATTTATATTTATATTTATATTTATATTTATATTTATATTTATATTTATATTTATATTTATATTTATATTTATATTTATAATTATATTTATATTTATACTTATATTTATACTTGTATTTATATGCATTTATGAGATCGTCTCTGAGCCTTCTCTTCTCCAGACTAACCAAGACCAGCTCCCTCAGTCTCTCCTCATAAGAGAGAAGCCAGAACTCAAAGGCCCCAAATGCCCCCTCTTCGTGCCTTGAAAATTCAGAAACCTTCTGAAGGAGATTTTGGCTTGCACGGGAAGCCACCAGTGGGATGAGGAAACAATGACATGGTGACAGATCAGGCTATGCCAGTGCATAGTGTCCAGCTATGCACTCTTCCGTACAGTGAGCAAGGCAGCTGGAGGAAAATGCCACTGCCATGCCCTCCTAATGGAGGAGACCCCTGAAACCTTTGTGAGTGCAGAGCAATGAAAGAGAAAACTCTTTATTCAGAGGACACACAAGCTTCTGTCCTGCTCAGCAGCCGTATGTTCTGATGGGACCAATGGCAAAGAGGGAGACATTCCAGTTCCAGTCATGCTCATGTGAATCATTAATCACTGCAAGGACTGGGGGGAGGCCGTGGGTTCATATCCACGCAGCTTGATTCAGGAACTGGGCTCAAAATAAAGGCAGAGAAACAGAGAGAGTGCCAAAGTGACCAAACATGACTAAAAGGAATATGCAGAAGAATGGAGTATCACCACCTTTTGGGGAACATTCAGATGGGAAGAACAGGGATGAGTATCACAGTGATCCTACACATCCAGCACAACACCCAGTAACTGTTCATGGCTGCTTCCCTCTTCATTTGCTGACACTAAGTGCTGCAGGACTGACATCAAAGCCAGCTCTGTACAGGCAGGGAACACCTGGGAATTTCTGGCAAAATATTTTTGCTGGGAAATTAAATGGAGCAGTTGGTGAAGAACTAAGACTAGGAGAGAAAAGTTCAAAATATGCCAGATTTTACACGATACTTTAAAGAAAAGCACTTGAAAGCAGAGAAAGCTGTGCTGAGATGAATCAGGAAACAGAAAGAGATTCACTGCTGTGCTCCAGACCAGAGGTATTAGCCAGGCAGCCAGGTCAGGTCTGGGAATAGTAAAGAGTCAAACCCAGGCAAAAAACACACATGGGGAGCAAGGGAAGAGGGAGCCACATGTCAAAGGAGGTCCTATTGCTGAAAGGAGGCAAATAGGGAAATGAAACACCAGGCTTAACCCAGTCTGGCAGAGAGCAGCAGCTCTGAGGGAAAAAGAAAGAAACAGAGCAACTGATGAGAGCTCTGAAACAAACAGGACAAGAAAAGGAAATGACAACTGGATCTGGAAGGAAGTCTGATGAGAAGAGGCTTTTCTTCAAAGAGTGGCAGTGAAAGGGAAATTCTGTAGTAACAACAACATTTGCACAATGGAAATTGAGGTAGCAGTTCACAGGTAAAGTGGGAATGTGGTATTGAGTGCCCGGGTAAGATCTCTGCTTTCAAAATGAAAAAGTTCTGTGGGGCCTCTTCAAAACTACACAGTGGTCTGTGGACAACGGGAAGAGAAGAAAATCTCCAGCCAGTACCACGGTGCCCTCACTTTTGTGAAGCTCTGTATTCAGCAATTATGTCTTTCACCTTCAAGATAAGAAAATCTTGAGTTGTTGCCTCTTTAAACTCTACACAAAGGACTTCATTTCCTGCACTGAAGACATATAGCATGAGAGGCAGATCACATGGGGGACACACATGAGGGAATTGCATGACTGGGCTGAGGGCTGGAAAGGGGGCACTGCTCTGGATCTCAGTAAAAGGACTTCTAGAGCATGGAGCTAACCACCAAAGAGTTCATGGAGTGGAAAGGAGCCGTGGACTTTGAAGACTCTTTCACAGTCCACAGTCCTGCAATGGTTTGGTTACAGGGAAAACTTTAAGGTCTAAGGATTATGGACCGGAATTTTAGATGTTAAATCATAATGAAATTCTAGTGCTCTAAAGAAAATGTTGTGCTGGATAAAAAAGAAAACAAACCAAAACACTATTGTAGGAAGTGACAGCAACAGAACAGTGGGAAGATGGTCTTGTCTGGAAGGCAACACGGAGCTGTATTGGAGTTTGATGGCTGATGGTGTGAAGATGCAGGGAAATGTCCATGGAAACACTATCTTTTTCATATCACACAAGGCAGAACAGTGAATGCATCCTGAGCAAGGGGAGAAGGCAAAGAAATCACCAAGAGTGATTCTGAAGTATTTGAGGAATATTTCTATTAAGTCCTGTGGTCTTTGGTCTGAAAAGGATCATGCAGCAGTAGGAAAAGAAGGGAAAGTCTGAGCATCAGGGCAACCAAAAAGTCAATTGCCCTAACACAGCCCATATACAAATCTCTAAAACACATCAGCTGAGGTAAGAAGAACTGGCCAACATTGTAAAAGTAGTCACTACATCATAAGGACCAAGAAAAGCAGACATTCAAACCCAAAAGTTTCATCCAGTCTTCCCCCTGCAAACATGCAGGCAGAACAATTCCTATCACAAAGGACTAGGTATGTCAAACTGGTGAAATCAAACAATGAGCCATCCACTACTTGGTAATGACTCTGGAAAACACTGTATGCTGTTTATCTAGTCCAGGTCTAGCTTCTAAAACGTAGCCTTACCATTAACCCTTTGGATGAAAATTCAGAGTACACTAATTTTGTAAAAGTAACTGAGGGAAGAAAAACCCAAACAACAAAATAACACACAAACAAAAACCAGTGTATTGCAGACAGGTCAAAATTAAAAAGCCTGTCTTCCACAGAGGCAATTATTCTTATCTAAATCCTCAGAAACTGTTTTCAGCTGTATGACAAAAAGAGAGTGCTGTGGTTCCCTGTGAAACACAGTGGTTTCACTGCTTTCTTGGGGTGAAGCTAGGAAAGAATTCAAACTTCTTTTTTAAGAAGCAATTACTTTCTAAACTGACATTCCCTATGCTTCAGGGATGTGGTAGTACCACATAAATGTTAAAACACACAATTTTACCTTTTATCTGGACAGAGCCCAGTTAATGAAAAGTTTAGGAACACATCCATGCAATGCATTAGCTCAATACATTTGGGGTTGATGTGCCATTACAGCTTCTGTATTCTGAGCTGTCCTTACAAATAATCCATGACCCTCTAAAAGAAGCAGTGAATGGGAAGAATAAAACCAAGGATGGTCTAATCCAGCCTTACAAGACTTCACTTCAAAAGCACCACACACCTCAGCTGCACTACAGATCACTACTGCAAGAATTCAGTCCTTACAGTTTTGGGGCCTGATTCACAACACCCTCTGCAAACAGCCCCATGGGATTTAGCTCCTCTTTCCACATCTAAGGATGGAGGGGATGAAGCACCACCAGGAACAAATCTGCCCTTCCAAGCACAGCAGCTGAGCCTACCTGTGGCACAAAGGGCGATGAAGGTTTGTGCATGCTTCCGGATCAAAAGCAACTTGTCTTTAGGGAGAGGCACCTTCCTTAGGATGTGTTCAATGAAATCGTGGGGGGTGACGGCTGCAAGGTTCCACTTCAACTTCCCCAGCACCACCAGCTCCCATTCCTGCAGAAGGGCGACAGGGAGAGCGAAAGAGAAGAAAAGCCATAAGCAAGCCTGTGCAAAACCTCTGCTTATTTCTTATTATAACTTTATCACTGCTAAATTTGTTTTGCTCAGACCCTTTTTTTTCCATACGCCTCTACTGCTTTGAAGTTGTTGACTTTATATTCTTTTTTTTTTTTTTGAACACCAGAAATGTCAGGCTCTACTGAAAATAATGAGACCTGGCAGCTCCTGCCAAGGTTTTACTTTTTTTTTTTTTATCCAGTGCTGAATGCCCACCCAGGAGTTTAGCCTGCAATTAGATATTGCCAAGGTCACTGTGGTCCTTTCCTAGTAACTTCTTTTAAATGGCTATAGTCCTCACTTTATAGCCATTTAAAGCCCTAGGGACAGCCATGCACAAAAATAACCTAGATATACATTCCTTTTTTCAAAACTGGGGAAGTTGGCTTGATGGCATTCCCTCCCAAAACTGTACTCCAAAGGTCCTGCAGATAAATCTGATGGTGCTTAAACTACTCCAAGACAGGCTGTGCAGAAAGGAAACAGCACACAACACAGCCAAGAAGTAGCCTGTGTAAATTATCTGCCAGTAAATCATGTAGGAGCCATTCCCAGATTCTTTGCACACCCAAAACTCCCACTGCAATCAAAGGAAAACTTGGGCGTGTAGGTAACTACCGGCCATTCCCTGGAATGGGATTCCATGTACAAACAGCACCGGATGGCCAGATCCAGCCACGGAGTGCATGACCTGCCTGCTTCAACATTTCAACCGAGTTCTGAACACCTTACAGTGCCCCACAGACTGAGCAAAGCTCAGGCCTCCAACTCGCATTTGTCTCATCCATCAACTATTAGCCATTAACTAAATTCCACGCACTGATTCCCGAGTCCTGATGATGCCTGATGGAGCCCTGCGTGGTGGGGAGCCCCAGCTGAGCTCACAGAGCTGGCAAGTCAGGAAAAAAAAAAAAGTCCTTTAATTTTGCAGCCGCGGAGACATCAACTAGCGTTGCTGAGAAACCATAAACATGGACCCCACAATGCCATTTCTGCAGTCGTTTCCCTGAATAGATGCCCACTTTAACAACAAGTTACTTTCCTACAGGACATTCCTGCTGGATTATGACAGAGCCCTCCATGGCCTGAAAAGTCTCACATACATGCAAAAGGCCGCAGAAACCAGACAGGCTTTTTTAATTTCTCAAGGAAACCTGTAAAATGTTGGAATATAAGGGTGATTACGTGAACTCAGACCTGCTCTTCCCAGCACTGCTGATGTGACAGGTTTTGAGAGAGAACAGTCAACCCAGAGGACCAAATACAAGGAAGCACTTTAAACACATGCTTAAATCCACGTGGCACAAGAAGGTAGGGACATCACTCTGCATATTTGCACATGTGGGCCATGGCACTTCCTTGCCCATCTGTGCCACCAACGGGACACCTCGTGGCCCTGACAGCCAGGCAGGGTTTGAGGGCAAGGCTCTTTAATTCTGTGGAAGCACAAGCTATCAGCCGTAACCCCTCCCCAGGAGGAATTCCCAGTGATTCATAGGAAAAATTCTCCTGCAACTCAGATGGCTACCGGCATCTCTCTGATCTAGTATCCATGTCACCAAGGGGCCCTGCTGCACGTTCAGTGCTCCATATCATGATATATACATCACTTATTTATTTCAGTAATTATAATTTTGCTTCTGCTTCCATTGCACCTGAACTGAGAGAAGGAGCAGACATGAGGTGGTTTAACTCAGCCACACCACACAGGTTGGGTCAGGTTGGAAAGGACCACAGTGGGGCACCTAGTGCCACCTCCCTGCTCCAGCAGGGCCATCCCAGAGCACAGGGCTCAGGACTGTGTCAAGACATCTCTGGAATATCCCCAGTGAGGAACGTTCCACACCCTCTCCGGATAATCTGTTGAATGCTTGATCACTGCACAGTGAAGAAACTCTTCCTCGTGTTCAGGTGGAGCTCCCTGAGCACTAGTTGGTGCCGCTGCCTCTTGGGCACGGCCGAGCATCTCGGGCTTCTCCGAGCACCCCGGGCTCCCCTGAGCATCCTGGGCACTCCCGAGGATCCCGGGTTCCCCTCGAGCATCCCGGCCCCCCCCCACCCGGTCCCGGCAGAGGCTCCGCACCGCCGCGTGTCTGCCGCCAGGTGGCGCCGCCGCGCCGCCCGCCCGTGCACGTGCGCCCGGCGAGGTCCCCCGTGGGGACAGCGGGACACGGCGGGGACACGGCGGGGACACGGCGGGGACACGGCGGGGACCGACCCGTCCCCGGCACCGCCGGCCCCAGAGCCCCCCGGCAGCAGCGCACTAGGCGGGCAGCGGCCGCAGCGCCGTCCGCATGGCACTGCCAGATGGCTTCCAGGGATGTCCCCGCGGGTGTCCCCCGCCCTCAGCGGTGACCCCCGAGACTTTCTGGCCGTTCAGGAAGGCGGGGAAAGCGTGGGTTTTTCTAAAAGGCAAGGGTTGGGTGGCGAAGTGCTGGGTGCTGTGCCAGCGAGAGAAAGGTGCAGTGCCGGAGAGGAGGGAGGAATGGGGCTGCTTACCAGCAGCTCTTGGGGTTTGATGGAATTGTCCGTGTATATGCACAGCTTCTCGGCTGTGAGGGGGATTGTCTCTTTCAGCTTGGAGGCCAGGAACATGCACACCGCCCCCAGCAGCTGCAGATGGCACTTCCGAGTGGGCACCACAGCTAAGAATCTGTCCAAGTAATTCATGGCCAGAGGGAAAACTTCTTCTTCGCACTTTTGCTCTTCGCAGACCTGCAAGTGAGGAACGTGGGGAGGGAATGATGGGGCAGTCGGGGGGAAAACGGGGATGGGAAGCGAGAAAGAGACAAGGAAAAAATAAATAAATGAGTGAACAGACCACTACTTCCCTTGCTTTTGCTCCTATTTTTGTTTCCCGGGGAGCTAAATTTTGGGGGAGGGGGAGATCTGTGGAGAGGCTGGGAAGGCTGTCAATCGGCTTTCACATTCCTTTAGTTCATTCAGTAAGAAATGAATTCAAGACACTGTGTGGGAGAGCCGAAAAGCCCCATCCAGCAGCAAGCGAGCAGCCTCAGACTTTTTTTTTTTTTTTTTTTTGACCCAATTTTTCTTTTTTATTTCGTCATATTTTCAAAAAATCGATAAAAATATCAAAACTTCGCCGGCGGTCCCGGTTTTGGGGCTGGCGGCATCCCGGGACGATCCCCTATCGTTTCCGACAATTGTAAAAATTCCCCCGCCGGGTGTCCCCCAGCCCTGCGCCCCCAATCCCGCGTTGGGGGGGAAGGACGGGAGACATAGCGAGGGCGAGGTGGGGTGGAGAGAGAGCCCGAGCCGCCTGGATCCTTTTAGCAGGCAGCGAGCAGCAAAATTCTTTTAAAAATTAACCAAAAATCGGAGCCGCGGAGAAAAAGCACAAATCGCACATGAAAACCAAGCGGGGAGTCTGGGCTTTCCAACCCATGGGGTTTGACTCGGGAAAGGTCCCCCCCAAAGGAGATCCGAAGGGGCAAAGGATGGCTGGTGGGGCCAGCGCAAGGCAGGCGAGCCTGCGGGGCTGCGGGCCCGCTGCCGCTGCGCCTGAAGCCTCGGGGCGAACAGGGGGGCTCGGCGCTCGCCCCACGGCCCCGACACACCGGGGGTCCCGTTCGGCGGGGGCGGGGGGCACTGCCGAGCCCCCCGGAAAGGAGCGGGGGCAGCCGGGCTCGGCGCCTGCGAGCAGAGTCCGCATGCAGCGCAACATGGCGAGAAGAAGGCACGTCCTCCCCACTGCATACGTGGGCACGGAACCCTCGCCGGGCAGAACGCGGGGCACACGGGGCACCCCCCGATCCTCGCCCTACCACGGGCGCTGCTCCCTTTTCCCAGGAATGCCTCAATCACAAGCGCTCCCGGAGGCGGATTTTCTTTGCTTTTAATTGCAATGACTTTTACAACTCTCTCGCCGCCACCCCCCCCCCCCATCCGACACGCCGCGCTTCCTCCCCTCCTGCACCCCCTTCCCGGAGCCCCCCGGAAGGGGCGACTTCCCCCGCGGGCTGCTCGGTGTCCCCCGCGCCCCTTCCCGCACCGGCTGAGCTCCGGAGGGGGACAAGGAGGAGAGGGGATCGACAAGAAGACGCCACCCGGTGATCAGAAAAGCGAGGGGCTGCAGGGGGAGAGGGGCCGGGGTGTACGAACCTCCAGCATCCAAGTGGCCACCATCCTCCTCATGAAGGGCTGGATGTCCTTCTGGACGCACTTGAAGTAGGAGCATTGGGGCAGATACCTTTCCTCTATGGTTAGTAAGTTGTGCAAAACGCGGTCATCGTAGAGCAAGTTCGGGTCAGGCAGAGCTCTCCTCATGGGATCCACCTCGCAGCACAGCAGCTCCATGTTTCCAAAGAGATCTCCCTCTTTCTCTGATGGGAAAGGTTTTTCCTTTTTTTTTTTTTTTTTTTTTTTTTTTTTTGGGAGGGGGGGAAGGGGGTGGAGAAAGGAGAGGGGTAAAGGAGGAGGGGTAGGTGGGTGGGAGGAAGACGGCAGGGCTTTCCAGCTCGCTCCTGCCTCCCTTGAAACTTGTCTCTCCCTCTCTTGATTTCTAGCCTAAAGTTGAAGCGAAGTGACGCAACTCGCCAGGGCAGGCAGTTCTCTCTTGTTATTATGGAGAACAGCAGCTGGTCAGACGTAACATCAAACGCTTTTTTTTTTTTTTCCCTCTCTATAAGCTAACAAGGAACCAGGAGGCCCTCGTATAGGGACACACAGACACAAATGACAGCTTCTCTTTTGCTTCCTTCCAGCAACCAAATTAAAACCGCTCCACACCTGCCTTCTGAGAGAGCCCGTCCCGATCAATTTCCCTCTCCTTTCTTATTGCAAGGAACTGTGGGCTCCCCTCGGTACCCACCCAGACGATGGGAGCGAAGTATGAAATGTCCTGGCACAGCAGGCTGCCAGATCCATGTCTCGCTCTCCCTGCTCCGGCACCCCCTTAAACATGCAGCCGGAGAGGGACAGAGCTCCCCGCTAACAACAAACCCCCCGAAAAAACCCTTGAGGTGTGGGGGTTCCTCGGCGTCTTCGGGGTGAAATCTCACAACCACTACGTCCGGCACACATTGGTGGTTCGAGCAGGCGAACCGTCTTAGCGCCGCACGGCCACGCTGATATAACTTTCTAGGAAACGCAGCGGAGGAGGGAGGGAGGAGGGAGGGGAGGAAGGGGAGGGAGGAGGGAGAAAGGTTGGCTGGGGAGGAGGGGGGAGGTAAGAGGAGTTATGTCCCACACAGGGTGACTTCCACCCTGCTCGCACTTCGCCGGCAGTCGCTCCCCGCCCGCAAAATGTGACAACTTTGCGAAGTCTCTGCCGGCTGCGGCAGAGCAGAGGCTCCCGAAGGGGAAGGCGCTGCCGGGGCGGGCGCGGAGCGGCCGTGGGGTCCCCGCAGGCAGCGGCCGCCCCTCAGCCCCCCGGCCGCGGCCGCCGCGGAGGGTGGGCCGGGGGCGGCGGGCACGGAAATACCGCCTTAAAAGTGCGAGCGGGGACTTTGGGGCGCCGCTTCCCCTCCCGCTATTTGCATAGCCAATAGCTCTGGGGCTCTCGCCGCTGCGCGCTGATTGTTACCGGGCAGATTATATTTTAAGGGCGCATGATGCCCGGGCATCGAGAGCAACCCCCGGCGGGACGGGGGAGAGGGAGCCGCCTCACCTGAGCGCACCGCCGGTCCCGGCAGCCGCACGGGCTCTGCCGGCACCGGGGGCAAAGCGGGCGAGCGGCCGTCGTTGGCGGCGAGTGGGCACCGGTGCCCCCTCCCACGCCAGCGCTCGCCCTTCTGCATCAGAGCGGATGGGAGGGGTGGGAACAGCTTTGCCGACTCTCGCCGGAGCCCGGCAGCAAGGCTGCCTCGGCAAAAGCTGGCTGGGACACGGCCCCGCAGCGAGCCCGCCCGTCGGAGCAAAGGGCTACTTGGGCAGCAAAAAGCCAGCGGGAGTGTCGCCCGCCCCCATCCTTCCGCTTCCATCCCCCTGGAGCGGGGGACAGCAGAGAGCAGCATCTCCCCACAGACTCATCTCCGCGCCCCCCTCGGCCCGTCCGCGGAGCGCGCAGCCCCCGGGCGCAGCCGACACTGCGGGGAGCTGCCGGACATCGTGTGTGGCCCCGGCAGCCGAGCCGCGGGTTACCGGGGCCGGGCCGAGCTGTGCCCGGCAAGGCTGGCGTTTGAGGGGCGGCGAGGAGGGGGCACCCCCCGGCGCACGGCGAGGGCGGCGAGCGGGACCCGCTGCGGCGCGCTGCGCAATGAAAGGCTCTTTAACTTCCACCATTCATTTCCCCTTCCTGGCCGCTCCTGCGAACAGGGAGCGTGTTGTGTCAGCGCACGTTTTCCTTCTCCAAACTTAAATTCATAAGCGCTCCCGTCTGGCTTTGTAGCCCGACAATGCAGCGATTGTGATTTATGTGGGTTTCGGGGGGGGGGAGGACAACGGGTGTCCCGATTGTCCGGCAGCGACTTTCCGAAGTGGGGTGATGTCTGGGGCACGGCGGGGAAGGGATGCCGGGCCCCCCGCGCCCCGCGATGGGGAGAGCAGCCGAGGGCACCGCGGGCGGGCCACGGTGCTGGGCGTGTGGTGAGGATGTCCCGTTAGGGAAAAAAAAAACCAAACAAAAACAACCTCCCTAAATCAATAATACATGGAAGCGTGCCAGCCCTGCACGCGGAGGTGCCGCTGATCTGCAGCAACGTCGTGGAAAAAAAAAAAAAAAAAAAAAAAAAAAGAATTTTTAAAAAGGAAAAGAAAACAACCAAAACACTTTCTCCCGGTGCCTCGGTTGTTACGTGCTCGGTGTCCGTTTCCAGCGGGGAAACACCGTCCCTGGGAA
Organism: Acridotheres tristis; assembly: GCA_037013685.1. Lineage (NCBI taxonomy): Eukaryota > Metazoa > Chordata > Aves > Passeriformes > Sturnidae > Acridotheres > Acridotheres tristis. The sequence goes on from CM072885.1 coordinate 66,232,491, forward strand.
GCGCGGCAGGCGGGCAGGGAGCCAGGGACCCGCGGCCGCGGAAGCCAGCGTGCCCGAGCTGCCCCTTCGTCTTGCCCCCGTGCCCACGGGCGCTGCCGCATGCGTTTGGAGGCAGCAGATGTTTTAACAGCCTCCGTGTAGAGATTACCGAGTGCCATATGTTAAATACCACCCTTCCTCCGGAAAAAAAAAAAAAAAGAAAAAAAGAAAAAAACCACCCAAAACAAAAACAAAACAACCAGAAAAACCAACCGACCCCTTCCTCAAGAAAAAAGAAAAAAGAGAGAAAAAAAACAAAACAAAAAAATAATACAACAGTACAACAGCAAACCCCACCCTTTTCGCACTCGCTCCCCTTCTTTTGCTGAGCCGCCTCACCCATTTAAAAGCGTCAATGATTAAATCAAAGATCGCGGGGATGTGCGCGCAGCCCCGGGCGGGCGCTCCCGCAGAGGGAACCGCGCTCCCGGGACAGCCGCTCCCCTTGCCAGCCCTGCAGCCCCGAGGGAAGGGGGCTGTGCTGCTCCCAACCCCACCGCAGCCGCCGGGTGGCAACACCGCCGGTATTATTTAGGTCTTGGGACACTTCTGCAGGGCACCAAGTCCGGCTCCTCATCACCAACCCGACGCGGTTATCGTGTAATCGATAGTATGTAATGATATTTTATTGGGCTCTGTTGGAGAGCGCTGCGAAGCTCTTGGGTTTTTAAAATAAATCCTAAATTCGTCATCACTTCTATTTATTTAATTTCTTTTCCCAGCACATCTCAGAGAGCCATCAGGAAGGTGCTCCAGGGGACAGGATGGGCTCAAGGTTTGCAGAGCAATAGACCCGGTGTGAGTGCGCCCGGCCGCCGCGGGGTTTTTGTTTGTTTAAATGGAATAAGTATTCCTTTGCAGTGCTTGAAACCTGAAGGCTGGAGTGTGAAACATGAGAATCTGAAAGTGAAACCGACTGGAAGCCAAAAAAGAAACAGATGAATGTGTTTCCACTGTCCAAGCTGAGGAAAGCCCCGAAAGCAAACATCATGAATAATAAAATGCGCAATAGATTCGAAATAAAATTATTCCAGCTTCAGTCACTGGAAGCAGTCTAGTTTGGTGGTTTGGTTGTTTGGTTTTTTTAAATTTACCTGTTTTTTAGCCGTTCAAAGGAAAATTACATACTTCCATGCTTCCATTCAACAGGTAAAAACATAATAAAAATTATCTTTTATTTCCTCTGGTTTTTGATGAAAGACTGGGAAAGGATGTGAATAGCACAGGATCTTCTGCATATCATCCATTTATTTCCAAGGAGTATTTTAATTATACAGGTTGTTTTCAACTCTAAATAACTGTGGTGGTAGCTTTATGATTAACAGGCATATCAGACAACATAAGTACTGAGCAGGTGAAACATACCCTGTAATAGAACTATTCTTACCTTTAATGGGTGATTTTATGCAGGCTCAGTAGTTAACTAATTAACTAACAGCATTAACTAATGGATTCTGTGTCATTGGTTAATATATTTTTAATTAATTGCTCTTTCTGTTTTGTGCAAAGTTTCTTCTTTAACCTTTCTCATTCTCTAGTTTAAACTTTTTCAGAGCAGTAATTAGAAACTGTGTTTGTGCAAAGAACGCAGGACTCCAGTCAGATTTCTTTATTAGGTGAGATGGGAAAGGAGGCTAAAAAAAAAAAAAAAAAAGAAGTTACAAGGATAGTCATGTACCTGGGGTTGATGTTTTATGCTGGAAGACTCGATAAATTCATCACATTTATCCCAAAGAATTCCCAGGCTGACATTGCTGCCTTATCTGGCAGGGGTGCTGTGTCCTGTGCAGCCGCCGCGCTGCTGTCCCGGGGGGCAGGGTGATAAGGCTGCGTTCGTTTACTCGGACAAGGAACAGGGAACAGGTGCCTCCCACGCGCCAGGAAGTCAGTGGAAAGTGACGTTTTTTACCCTGGCATGAAGAATTGTACAGAAATTGTATTGGGTTTGTTTTGGTTTGGTTTTTTTTTGTTGTTGGGGGGGGTTTTTTGGTTTATTTCTTTTTTTCTTCTTTTGGCACAGATATTTGAAAGAGCAAGCGAGATTCTGATAAATTACAGGTATGAACCACTGATATCTATTTCATTATTAATAGCATGATACAATCTGAGGGTGAGAATCCCCCTCCCTCCCATTTTTTTCCTTTTCTTCTCACTGCCTATGAATCAGCTTCCTTTTCTTCTTAAAATGGCTTTGCTGTTAACCTCTTGCATTCCTTACCTGCTGGCATGTTTTTATCAGTCCACAGTTCACGAATGGCTTCAACATTAAATGCACAGGGTTTTTTTTCTTTTCAGGCTGTTGAGAGATATCAATAAAAGACTTTCTGAGCCCAAAACTTCAGCTGATCTCCAATTTTACAGCACCTTGCTGTGACATAGCTTCTTTCCTTCCTTCAAAAGCAATGCTCAGTCTTTGTGGTCTCTCAGGTGGTTCTGCTCTTATTAAAACAAATGTGGAGCTTCAATTCCATTTTATTTGCTTCCTGTCTACACTGAGGCAAAGATTTTACATTTCATACACATGTGTAGCATGCCCAGGTCTATACAAATAGGGAATAGGAAAGAAAGATGTTAAGAGGAAATTGCTCCTTTTATGGGGATTTGGGAAGGGCATATCTGAGTTATCTTAATAATGCTGTGAACTGCTAAATAATCACGGTATTTACTCCCCGGAGAGCAGCTGTATTTGAAAGGTAAGTGCAATGATTCTGTTAATCTTCAGTGAGGGAATTATCTTGACACTAGGTCCCACACTGAATAGTTTGCTGAAACATATGAGGCATATATTGTCTGCCAAAGAGTGAGATATTTTATATGGAGCTTCATCAGGGTGGGATTTTGGTTTGGAATCCACATGAATGACTGTGGGATGGGGATAAGCTGGACCTCTCATTGTGTGCAGATGTGTAGAGCACATCCAAATTCTGAAAACAGGTGGATTTTTAAAGGGAAGAATGGCTTGTCTTGTTAGCTCTGTGAAAGCATCAAAAATATTCCATGAAGAAATATAAGGCTCTAAACCAGTATTTTGGATGTCCCCTTTGCATTCCAGGAACAATGAAATACTATACTCTCTAGATCTGTTGATTTTTGTCTTCTTAACATGATCAGAAACAAACAGAAAAAACTTTTATTGCCTGACAAAGAGACAAACACATAAAACCCTCAAAACAATAGTATCACAAAATAAAATTATGTAAATAAATTCTCTCTACTGAGGTAAACTACTTTACTTGTAATTTCCTCCTCCAAAACTGCTGAATTAAAAGCTATTCCTATGGATAAATAGTCAGGATATTTTACTACTTGTCTCTGTGTTGATTACACGTACACCTGGGAAAATTAATTGCCTTTAATATATTAATAACCTAAAATACTACATTGCATATAATATTAATGACCACTTGAATACAGTGCTATCATTTGCTTCTTTTTTTCTTTCCTTCTCTTTTGGGAATGCAGCATTTTAATCCTATAATGGAGTGTTCCAGCACCAGTATGCTCCAAAACTGTGCATTTTATAGTGGTCAAATTGAAACATTTTGAAAGGTGTTGCCCCTTTTCACAGTGGCATTTACAGCCAGAGCCTTCAGTCACTGTCCCGGTGCCACACAGCTTTACTGAGAATTCAGACAGTGTGGGCAGTGAGAACACCCTGTCACCCATGAGCTCCTCATCATCCTCAGCATCCCTGACTTCTCCAAATCCTTCTGCTCAGCACTGCTGCCCGTGGTGAGGCTTTGCTGGGCATTTGAGTGAGTGATGGCAAACATAAGCTCAGGGACTGTCCCTCTGTGCAGGGGAGTGACAAACATCTTTGTTCCAAGCTCAGCCCTCATCTATTTCAGATCTCAGCTCCCAGCATTTATACACAGTCGGGTTTTGGCTGACTGAGGTGTCTCGCCAGGTATGGTCAAAGTCATGTCTGCTTTGTCTGAGTTCCATCCAAAGTCTGAGGAGGTTCTTGTTTGGTCTGGGCAAAGCTCCTGATGTGGCTGAGAAGGTCCTTTGGGCAGAGACAGGAAGGCTGGTGAAGTGATAGCTGCCCTCCTGATGAAATAAAAAGAAATTTTCACAGGTCTCTGTGAAATCCAGTGCTGCTGCCCCTGGAGAGCACCCAAAGCTCCTCCATCACTCCACAGGGGCAGAAGAGCAGCAGCTGGGCAATGGTGAACGATTTCTCAAGGGCTGCATCTCCCCAGGGGTGTCTGAGGAAATGTCTTCCCCTCTCTGCAGCTCTTCTACCTCACCCCAGCAGCATTTGGCTTTTTACTCTCAGCTAAGAAACCTTCTTGCTCCACTGCTGTTTTCCCTGAGTTTGGAGCTGGGGTTAACAGGCAGACACAACTTCCTATGCACGACCTTATGCTGCCTTCCAGATGTTTTACTGCATGTAAATATACACAGCTCTGAGGGAAACATTGCTCTTATAAAGAGTTAGGTTGAAAGTCATCTAGTCCAGTCCACTGCTCACAGCAGGGCCACCTCCCAAGCTGCACTGGGTTGCTCAGGGCCTTGTGCAGCCAAAATATCCAAGGATGGAGATCCCACAGTCTCTCTGGGTAATGCTTCAGTGCTGTACCAGCATGAGGTGGAAGAACCTCGTAAAAAACCTTTGTTAAGAAAGGTTAAGAACTTAACTTCTGTTTCTTTGTTAACAGTCCTTGTGCCTGGTCAGAGTTGGCCTGGCTGTAATTCTTGTCCATCCTCTTGAAGTCTCCTGAGTATGTGAAAAGCAGAAGGAGGCAGTGGTGGGTGCTTGCTGGCCACTGGCATAACTCCATATACATAGCTCAGGGTGTAGCATGCAGGATCTGTAGTGTGGCTTTTATTGGTGAATGGAACTAAACTGCCTTAGTAACTAAAAAAATCACTAACATGTCCCACACTGCTCCCTTTCACTGAAACTTCCAGATCTCCTCCACTGTCTCCTCCCATGGTTCCATTCTTGGTCCTTCTTCATCCCTCGTGGTGCAAATCTGTACCCCAAGTAAAACTGTTGTGCTGTTGTCTCATTTTTCTATGTGCTAAAACTCTCAGCTGGGCTTTCACCTCACCCTGACATTGCAATAACTCTTGGAGCAGGTTCTGGAGTGATGTTGGTAGCTCCTCATCCTGTCCCTCAGCTCTTCCCGAGGTACTGGCTGCTGGCTGGGAGCCCTTTTGCCTGAGTAGGTTCTCATGTCCAGACATGAACTGTTTCTTTTTTGAGTTTCAAATTTTTATTTATAAGGCTCATTGATGCCAGTCACCATCCTCAAAAGAGAAGCTTCCCACGGGTCAGGAAAGCACCATTTCTATTTTACAAATATCTGAGGCTGTGTGCTATAGAGCAACATCTTACACGAGCTCCATGGCACATCGTGGAGTGGCACTGCCTTTCCAGTGTCCCAGCAGTTCCTGGACAGAAACACGTACCTCATCAGAGAGAAAGGTTTGTTTTACAGATGGTTTTCACACTTGTGTTCTAGCACCAACTTCTCTTGTGCCCCTCTCTCACAAATGTTGCACTGGAAAGAAGGGAGGGGAACTGGTTTCTCTGTCTATGAATAGATGGACTATTAGAGATTGTTGACACCTGAATGGGCTTTGTTATCTGAAGATAACAAAGGAATTGCTCCATCCTGGAGAAGGTCAGGTTATGCAGATTCTCTGGGAATTGAGAAACAAGCATTCCCTTAGAAGCAGAGCTAAGAAGCCATTTCCAAAGAAAGCTTGGAAAGGTAAAAAATCAAGAAGGGAACACATCACCGCAGAAGAGAACCCTTTTTAATGAGTCATGTACCTTTGAAGGGAAGCTATGGAAGAAAAGCTTCAATTTGATGCGGCAACACCCTGTCCAGGGGTGAAAGCAGGTGCTCCTAAGAGGATCTGGAAAGGGCTGACAAAGGAGAGTGAAGAACCAGAAGCAGGGAATTGCAGATAGGCTCTGCTGTTGCATTATTTGGCTGTATAGATTTTCTCGCACATCTCAAGTTAAGCGTGATTATTTTTACAAACATTACACAATCGCTTTGCTATGTATTTTAATAGCTATTCATCCCTGAGGTGGTAAATTATAGAGTAGAGGGCCTGCAAGGGTAGGATGCAAACAGAAATATAAGTTGGAACTCCTGGAGAGCTGAGAAAGCCAGTATTAATCTCTGTTTCTGGCTGTGGGGTCTCAGAAAGGAGGACTCAAGGGAGGAGCTATGTCCTGAGAACACACTTAGAAAACTCCTGTTCCTGGGATCTGTTTGGTTTAAAGCAGCATAAAAACCATCTGCTATGTCCCACACACAACCCTGTTATGAATAATCAAAATGTTGTGTGGGGGGTTTTGAGAGGATTCAGCAGGTTTGGGGGACAGAAATTTGGGGGTTTTTTTGCATTTTGTTCCTTTCTCCTGTGAAAGTTTGGGACAGATTGAAATCTGCTGACTCCAGCACTTAGAAGATGGTTCAAAGTTGGCTTGGAATTTCCAAACCCTTCTGGGAATCAGAGCATATGTCCAGAAGAGCATCAGATACCCAGAGAAAGTTAGAAGTAGAGGTAATTTGGTTTATCTTCTGAGCTGAATAGTAATTATAATGTTTGCAGACAACTTTCTGATGCTTACAGTAACTGTAGCTTTTTTTCCCCCCTCACACTACAGAAACAGCATATTCTTGTCATGCAGCTGTTGCTTACTGTGTCTTCCTTCTGCTTTGGGTGGATTTTCCCATGTTCATATCTGTAGCTTTTGAGTCCTTCTGTCAGTGAACAGCTGCAGGCTGATACTAGATAGAGCTGAATTTTTTTTCTGTGTTCACACACAAGCAGGCTTGTGAACAAAAGATTTTAAAGGAAGCTGATAAATGAACAAGGTCTTTTGGACGATGCAATGTTGCTAACGGTGCGGACAATGGAAATCCTTGTACTTGTCCTCACTGAAAGCCAAGGAAGACATAACTCAAGCTGTTTTATCTGTGAGCCTCCAAGCTTTTCCCTACAGGCTCCAGAGAGGATATTCCCTAATGGACTCATCTTTCATGTGACAGAAAAGGAAGTGCTATCTCCCAGCCTAATGCTTGCCTTTCTATTTGCCATTTGACTTGGACGTGGTCCTCCGAGGCGAGCCCCTGGTTTTAGAGCTGCAGGAGGGATCGAACCTTTCCCAGGAGTTCCAGATGGGGCACGTGCTAATCCCAGAGCTTCCCTGTGCCTCCAAGGGAAGCAGATACACTTCTGTGGATGGATGTCCATCTCAGCCCTGCTCTGAGGCTGGACTCTGTGCACTTTGCCAGCTGTTCAGCTGCTGGGCCCAGCCAGGCACAGTGGCTGCCATTGTGTCCTGAGGGGATGGGAACGGGAGCGTGTGTGGGGAAGTTGAATGTACATTTGTCCCATTCCTGCAGCTCTCTCACGTTTCCTTTGGGTTCTGCCCTAAGACCCTGGGGACAGCAGCTTTATTTGTTTGTTTTTCCTGTGTCCTTAGCTTCTTTTTCCATTCTTGAAGTAATTGTTCCACTTATATGATAAAAACCATTTGCAAATCAGCAGCGACTGACCCATTTGGCTGCCACCATTCGGTGTCCACTCTTGCACACAGTGGGACAAGGACAGAGACAGATCTTGGTGCAATGGGAAGGGGCACCACAGAGAATTCTGTAGCCAGCTCACCCCAAGCAAAGTACAGGAGGGTTTTTTTGAGGAGGAAAAGGAGAGGCCATGGTGTTGGACAATGGCTTTGGCACAGAGCTGGCCACCCTTTGCCCCCTCTGTCAAGGGGCTTTGCCAGCATGGACATTTGTGTGTGGAGTGTGGGCTCAGGATGGGGGAGGCAAATACAGACAGATGGACAAGGGAGGATAGAAGGGTTATGGCCAGCTCTGCTCAGCCTCCCTGTGTCACAGCTGCTTGGGACACTGCCAGGGGTGGGCTCTGGGGTGAACATGGCGAGAGGCAGGGGAGGCACCAAACCCAGGCCAGACACTGGAACACAGAAAGAAAGCAATAAAAGAAATTTGAGAATAGCTGGAGATAAAATACAGGGTTAGGTGTATCCTTATGCTGAACTGGCTCAGCTGTGCCCATTTGTTTTCCCACTTTGCTTCACTGTCTCTTGTCTTAGGTGCAGCACTGCAAGGTTAAAAGTTTGTGCCATTGATTTGTATTTGGGCACAGACACCTGAGGAAACACTGTCCATGTGCCAGCAAGGGGACCCAGGCTCATCTGCACTTCTCTTAGGGCAGCCCCAGTGTTAACACACCTGTGGTGAAATATGTGAAGGCTTCCATGGCATTCTTCCTGCTACAGGTGGTAGAAGAGCAGAGTGAAAGCATGACATGATTTTTAACAGCTTTAGTCAGCATAGCCTGCCCTGGGTAAATGTCAGCCTGCCCAGACACTCTGCTCTGTTGGGGCAGGCTTGTGGGCACTATGGCCTGGTGGAGAAGAGTCAGACTTGTGGAAGGTTTGTCCTGTGGTCACCTGGTAAAAATGCAATAGTCTGCATGATTTAGCTCTTGTATTAACTGCAACAAAGCCACAGTGCCAGCTTCTGCTCTGAAAAAGTTATTCCCTGTCTTCATCCCATCAATGAGTTCAGCACCTGTAACTGAGTGGGTTGAGGAAAAGAAACATGAAGGGGTAGGTGGTATTTGGGATACAACTGGTCCACTTTTGGCACTTTCCAACGAATGTGCACTTTTGCCTGTATAATCTTTGCACAGGAAGGTGCTGAGCCTCTTCACCATCCCACAAACCTTTCCATGCTGCTCTTGTCTCCCTCAGCCCCTCCAGAGACTTGGCAGTGGCGATGTCCCCAGTGCCCTGTGATTGCTGCTCAGCATGTTGGATGGTCCCCGCTCATTTCTTCCCTGGGCTCCTTGCCCTCCACTGCAGCCCCACCTGCTGCCCCTCATTGTCCTGCTGCCTGTGTGGGCAGGCACACAATGGGAGCCTGGGCTGTGGTTTCCAGCCCCATGAGGACAGAGCTCCCCAGGCATTGCGGATCAAGTGTCATCCTAAGAGTGGGGATTCATGCTGGGGACATGTTGCTTACCCTACCTTATTACAAATATGCTTCATCTGACGCTGAGAATGGAGGAAGGAGTTCCTTAGAAGCTTTTTGTTTTCTATTCCTGTTAATTGGGGCTTAATACTGTGGTGGAAGTATGGATGGGGTGTGAGTGAAGGGAAGGAAGCATATGGGACTTCAGGCACAGAAGGAACAGGGCCAGAGAAGAAAAGTCAGAGGAACAAGAGGAAGCATTTTACGGGGGGGAGAAGGGGGAGAGAATAAAATGTGTCAGTTGTGTGAAAAGTGGAGATCTGCAGGGTAAAGCAGGGTTTAAACTGTGCCTAGGGTGCTATGCCAGCAGGAGCTAAGCTCCAGCAGTGGGGACTGATGGAAAATGACAGCTGCAGTTTAAGTCAGGGAGGCTTCAGGGCCATCTCCCATCACATTTTGACAGGCTGCAGCATGGTACTGGCCCAGAGATACTGCACCATCTCAGCTGGCACAGGGGGAATTAAGAAATCTGGCAGTAATCTGAGCAAACCCCGTAGCTGAGGTGAAGGAACACAGCATTAGAGACAACCCAACTGCTATAAAGGCTTTTAGCTAAAGATTTAAAGAAAACAACGTGTCTTGGAGGGATTGCTCACACAGTGGCTTAATATTTTGCACAGAGGAATTATTACTATCTATGAAAACTTATTAATGGGGACAGCATTTCGTAAACAATAACAACAAAAATTTTGTTCTAAAAACTGGCATGGGATTAGAAGGGATCACCCTCATCCTCTGCAAATCACAGACCACTGAGCAAAGGTACTGAGCTCAAAGGGATTCATCCACCATTTATTTCCAACAACCATCAGAGCTCAGAAGATTTTTCAGCACTCCATAAGAAAATCCTTCATGAAAAGCCTCCCATGAAAATGGGAGAACTGTGTCATGGGAAAGTGGATAGATCAAGGACTTTACTGAGATGGTCAGCTCCTCCTGACCTATCAGGGAGTTTTACTTTATTGTTGTTCCTTAAAAGTGGTTCTTCATCAACAACTTCCCAACTTTCTGGTTTGTTGGTTTTGTCTGGTTTTTTTTTGTTCTGTTATGTTTGTTGTTTTGCGGTGGTTTTTTGTTTATTTTTTCCCCCAAAGAATTGACCCAGCAGAAATATTCAGAAAAAAGTGATGAATAAAGGGTTTTCACTGCCAAGCAGAGATGGAAGGGAAGTTTCTGATGAGGTGGAAAGGGAAAGGCTGTTTGTAAGTCTCTTGGAGAGCAGTAGGAACAGGGTGCACTGAGTATCAGAATATTCTGATCAAAAAAGGACCCACAATAATCATCAAAGTCCCCCAGGGTAGCATGGGAATTGCTGGCAAGAATAAAAATGAGACTTTCTTGTACCAGGCATGCAGACAATCATATCAGTAATATCATATCAGTATTTGTTATCACAAAGATAAAAGGGTGAATACAAGGAGAGAAGGACAGATCAGACAGTTTTCACTAGAAAATAGCAATCCTTTAAAATGTTGAGTTATTTTGTAAGCTGGTTTCTGTTTCTCTGAAATCCTGTATAGGAAAACTCAGGAAAAGGCCCAGTCTCATTTTTAAAATAAAACAGTGTCACTTTTCTCCTTGAAAAAACTCTTTCAATGAGATTTTATAGTAAGTTCATGTGACCCATCTGTCAAAGAAAATCTGAGCAGAAACTAAATGCTCAGGACTGTTCTGAAGAATTTTACCATTGCCGATGTAATTTCCGTCTGTGGAGAAGTGTGGAATTTGCTGTCTCCTTTCTGCTTGAAGCTGAGCTGAATTTGGGCTTCCAAAATACTTTTGTGTGAGTGGAATCCACACACAGCTGCTAGATATGTTTCCTTAAGAGCCCTTGGAGCATCCATGAGTCTGAAGTAGATCAAGGGTGTTTTGTAGGGAAAAGTTGTGGAGAGATGTGGGGAATAGAAGGGCTCAGTCAAGGTGCTGAGCAATCTGGTCTCAGTTCAGCACAGCTTTTAATGGGCTTAGTTTCATTCTCAGTGACTCAGTAACAATTTACATGCCTGAAGTTAAGCACCTGCTCAGGGATTTTTCTCAATTGCACCCCTGGGATGAGGTCTGCTTTAAACTCACCACTTCAAGACCGTGTTCCTCCTCAGTTTTGCTGCTCCAGTCCAGATCCCCACCTGATTCTTCTCCCACCCCAGAAACTCCCAAATACCTCTGCCTTTTTTTTTTTCTTTAATTCTACTTGTGTTTGTATTTATTCCCAATTTATTATCAGCTGTAACTGTCATTCATCCACAGATCATTCATCCATTCTTGAATTGCAATTTAATAACATCGGAACTAACACTGATCATTTTCACACCTCGGGAATGAAACAAATAAAGCCTTTCCAATATGGTTCATTGTTTTTTGTATTTTCTCTTTGTTTCTGTTCTTCCAGCCTGTTTGCTGCCCACATGTTAGTTATTTTGGTTTGTTTTTTTCTCAAGCCAATTTGGACTAATTTCTCCACTGTTGGCTTCACAGGAAACAGGATCAAATATTCTGGTAAAATCCAAGCATATTATAGTGTCTTGTATCCCCTTCACCCCCTAATTGTGTAATCCATCCTCAGATTAATCAAATTTATCTGGCAAAACCCAGCTTTCGGAACCTCTTGCTAACTATTCCTTATGGTTCACTTACCCTGGAGATATCTAAAGATGTACCACTCCCATTGTGCCACGCCATCATTGCTTCCATGCTGTATTTTGGAAAGAAGGTGGACTTGTGGTGTGTGGGGGGCACTTTGGGTTACACTGGGCTGTTGTGGGAAGAAGGAATGCTGCTGGGAAGGGTGTGTTCCATGATGCACAACCAGATAAAACTTCCCTGCCAAATGAGCAGTGACTGGGAGTGCTTTCACAGGGTGTCATCCTTAGTCCATGGTCCAAAGGGCATTTTGAAAAGAGTAGGCACCAACTCTTAAGCAGTCAGAGGAAAGCAAACAAAATCATGGATTTGTTGGACATTTGGGTGTCTCACTAATGGTCTGAAATGACCCAGCCATCAGTGTTGGGTAGGCTGACAGTGTGCTGTTTAAACTCTTACACCTAAAAACACCTTGGAAAACCCTGGATATCTCATCCAAGGTCCCAGTGCAGCAGGTGAGGGGGGATTCTGCTCCTCTGCCCCGCTCTGCTGAGACCCCCCTGTAGGGCTGTGTCCAGCCCTGGGCCAGCAGAGGAGGACAGGGAGCTGCTGGAGCCAGGACAGGGGAGGCCACAAAGTTGATAAGGGGACTGGAGCATTTTCCCTATAGAAACAGGCCAAGAAAGTTGAGCCTGGAGAAGAGAAAGTTGTGTGGAGACCTCACAGAAACGTTCTGGTGTCTGAAGGGACCTCTTCATCAGGAGCAGCAGTGACAGGAACTTTAGCACTGATGGAGAGTAGGTTTAGATTGGATATTAGGAAGAAATTGTTCCCTGTGAGGGTGGTGAGGTCTTGGCACGGGCTGCCCAGAGAAGCTCTGGGTTCCCCATCCCTGGCAGTGTCCAAGGCCAGGCTGGATGGGGCTCTGAGCAACCTGGGATAGTGGAAGGTGTCCCTGCCCATGATGCGGGTTGGAATTTGATGATCTTTAAGGTCCCTTCCAACTTGAGGTCCCTTCCAACTCAAGTCATTCCATAACTCTTTGGAAGTAGGTAGGTTGGAGTGACCAGGTTCTGATTTATCCCTCACTTAAAAGGGCTTTTTAGGAAAAGGGCCACTGCAACAGGAGGAAGGACATCCTTGCAAGCCCATAATGGAGATATATGTGTTTGAATCAAAAGGGTGAGTGTACAGTGCTGCAAGTGTTGAGGAACAGAAAAAATTGCATGGAAGGAGAGAATGAACTTTAACAAGGAGCTACCACAACAAAAAACAATCAAGCAGTAAAATGAGAGTTTGAAAATAATAAATATATTTTTTTAATAGCTAAATTTTTGTTGCTTTTCAAATCGGGGTCAGGGGTGTGATATAAAACCATCTGGGAGAGAAAACAATGAAAAGCAAAACTGGGTGATCATACATCTGGCGTTTTGTACCATGAGTTTTCTCATGTGTGTGGGTACTCCAAGAGAGCTACTTGCATTGCATAATTGAGAGTGATTCAGTGACCACAAAATATTTCTTTTATTCCACGGAGAAACAAAAAAAAATAAATCTTGCTGAGGTTTTCAAAACTCTGAATCTTTCCAGTTTCCCAGCAGTGCTGTGTTTCAGGTGAGTGTGATTTTGAGATGGCCCTGGATGCTTTGACTGTCAGAGACTCCACATGAAACTGTGGAGCATGTTTGCCTCCTAGGAAGCAGAGTTGCAGTCCTGAGGCTGGGATTTCTCTCAGACTGGGAATCCCAGCCATGTAGTGGAGTTTTCTCTTTAAGCAAGGTGGCAGAAGAGCAGGGATGGGTGGCCTGAGTGATTAACAAGTTTGTGAACTCCTCCACTTCCAAGAAGCAGCATTTTGGCACAACTGAAAAGGCCTGGTAGGTACTGACTCAGCTCAAAATAAAATATGCCTTGGTATTTTTTGTTTATCACCCCCCAAAACCCCCCACCTGGACGGATACACTGTTGGCTGCTCCATGAAAGCTGATACACAACCAACACCTTGTAGCCTAAGTTTGCCTTTAATAGGGGGATTACACCACTCAACCAATAGATACATGATATTTTCTGAGAAAAGTCACTGTTATAAATAGCTGTTATTAAAAGTCACAGGGTTGTAAATAGTGCTTACTTCTCCATCTCATTTTGAGGATATATACTTCATAATCTTAGGAACTCAATGATGCTAGGTTTCTTTTGTATATTTGTATACAAATTGTATACTTGTATACAAAATATATTTGTAGAATTTTTACTGTCCTTCCTCTACACTTTCAACTAAATCAAGGTGTTTATGCAGCACAATCGGATTAGATACAGACCTGAAACAATCCCCCCATGACCCAATTCTACCTGGCTAAATCCATTTGACTCTTTTGAAGAGTCTTGAGTTTGCTTGTCTTCCCAAGGCTGCCTGGTTGTTTGTCCAGGGGGGAATGGGAATAAACTGGGCTTTATGTTTGCTTGTTGCGATAATGGATGACACAGAGACCCCAGGAAGGTGCAAGGGAGTGCTCTCTGTTTCCAAAAACCTGGCCTTTTAAAGCAGTTAGCTGGTTATCAGTTTACACAGTTTTAAGGCACATCAAGCCCAAGTCAACCAACCACCATACACGATGTGGACATGATGTGGACATGCAGCAGTCACACAGCACATCTCTCATGTCTCTCATGTCTTGTCTCTCATGTCTCTCTACCTCTATTCCAGCTGAGTCACTCTCTCAAAGTTCCCTTCTACTTAGCCTAAGTAATGGGCCAGAGCCATGCTACAAAGCATTGCCTTTATAAAGCTTTACCTACCACTAACATTTGCTCTCTGCCCAAGGAAGAGCTTTGTTTGCTGCAGAAGATCCAAAACTCTGTTGTCAAAACTTGTTTCTTCTTCATCTCCAGTTTGGTGCATTAGCAAAGCAGAGTCTCCAAGGATAAACCACGGGATTTCCAGCATGACTTTCCCCTGCTCTTTGCTATCACTAAGGTAAATATATTTCGACCTTTGTTGGTTTTCTTTTCCTTCTCAGTGATCTATCAGTGCCTGCAGGAATTTCAGAGAAAGCAAGACAACAATTGATCTGAAACTTTATGATTCTGCCTGACATTATGCTCTACCTACAGACACCTGGAGCAGGTGACACAGGAGCATGTCCAAGTGGGATTGGAATGTCTCCAGAGAGGGAGACTCCAGCCCCTCTCTGGGCAGCTGTTCAGGGCTCTGCCACCCTCAATGTACAGAAATTCTTCCTCACGCTGAGGTGGAACTTCTTGTGTTTTAGTTTATGGCCATTCCTCCTCATCCTGTCCCTGAGCACCACTGAAAAGATCCTGGCACCACCTCAAAACCCATATTCGAGATACTTGTATGTATTGACGAGATGCCCTTTCAGTGTTCTCTTGTGGCAGTGGTGAAATCCCTGTGTGAGGAGGGGAGCCAGCACCAAGGCCTGACCAGCGGGAAGCTGTTCAGCTGTGGCAGCTGCACTACTTTGGCAGCAGTTTAGGTCATGTGTGTCCTCTGTCCCCCAGATTAGTTCCTTGGGAGGTCAGCCGAGCTCTAGAGCTTGTGGCACACAGAGCTTGTGGCACACAGGCCTTGGCAGGTAGGCCGAGGCCTTTCCCTGCCTCTGAGCTGCACTGGTGCTGAGGGCTTTCCTGAGACAGGTTAATGAAGCACCTCTGCATGTGAGCTGTGAAATTACAGCCTGTAATAACCCCAGTTAACCCTGGAACAGCCCTGGTGCCCTGTGCAAAACCCCAAAGCATTTGGGGTCAGTGTTTTCCTTGAGCATGTAGCTGAAAGGAGAGGAAGGACAGATTGTGGCCTGCACATGGCAGGTAAGTTGGGGCAGAGCCAGTAGCGCAGGCCAGGCCTGCTCTGCCCCTGCCTTTTGGCTTTTTTGGGATTATTGTTCACAGTCTGTTGCATTCCTCTTTGCTGCTTAACCCTGGATAATTTGCTATTGCACTTTGGCTCCTGAAGGCAACATATCGCTAGCATGAAAAATAAAAATAAATCCATGCATCCATGCTGGTGTTTCGCATCCAGAAAAATGCCTGTGGGGCCAACTGGAGTGGGACTGAAACTGCCACTGCTGCCCTTTCCAAGGACTCAGGGATAACAGGGACCTGTGCACAGTCTTTGTGTGTGCTGGATGGCCCAGGGTGGTTTCCATGGCTCTTTGTGTGCAGTAGGTGTCATTAAAAAGACAACATTTGACACCCTACCTTGGCTGGAGCACTTGGTGGCTACAGCTCCTAGATGTAATGGGATCAGGAGTGGCCTGGTGTGATAGACTTTTCTTTCTGCTCCTTTCTGAAGCAGAAAGATTTGGAGGGACATGTGGATTTCCTTCCTCTGGTTAGAGATACTGATCATGAAATGTGTCACCTCAATGTGTCTGTGCCGGCCTGAGACATCAAATCTGATTGGAAAATATTTTCTATGAATGCTTTATCCCAACCTCTACTTCTACCACCTTAATAGTGAGGATAGGGGAAGTGAAAGAGTGGTAAAAGTACAAAGATCTTACAGAGCAGGATAGGCTAGCTAGTATTTCTTCCTTAATTTTTTCTTTAAAACATGGCTTTTCCCACTGTCAGGTTACCTACACGACCAGCAGTCTCAAACCTGCTCAGTTTCTGTATAGGCTGACTTAAGAAACATGGTAAAAAAGTGTGACAGCAGCTACAAGTCTGAGTCAGAAAAATTGGCAAAATCCAGTATTAAGATGTAAACTGAGCAAAGCACATCTTCCTCTGTACAACAGATCTGAACTGTCTTTGGACAGCTGCCAATTCACATGAGCCTGATCCTTTCCCCTCTTCATGAGGAGGAGAGGAGAGGGATGTGCTGATCTTTTCTCTCTGGTGCAAGGGAATGGCTTAAAACTGCATCAAGGGAGGTTCAGGCTGGATGTCAGGGAAATGTTCTTCTCTGAGAAGGTGATCTAGCAGTGAAAGCTGCTCAGTGAAAGCTGCCCAGGGAAGTGGCACCAAACCTGATGGTGTGCAAGGAGCACTTGGACAACATTCTTTGATACACAGGTTAATTTTTAAGCTGTCCCGTGTGAAGTCAGGAGTTGGACTTGATGATCCTCATGGGACCCTTCCAGTTCAGGATATTCTGTGAAGTTGAGTCCACTTTGGATAGCCAAACATTTAACCCGGAAAGAACTAAGGTGTGCAGTGGGGTTTGTTGTGGTTGACTCAAAAATTACTTATCTCCACATAAACCCCAGCTGTTGGGATATCAAAGAGCAGGAAATGGGCCCACAGCATTCACTGCAGCTTCATCATCTTTCCTTGCACTGATAACAGTCTTGTTTCAAGCCTGATTTAATTTGCCACTCCTTCTTCCTACTGAGGGCGTGGTAATTAGAGAACCATCTTCTCATTATTAATAATTACTACTAGATTCATTACTAGTAGATATAGAAAAATCTTCATTCTGAACAACAGACACATTAAGAGGACGAAAAAGATGAAATTAGAGTGACAAATATTATAATTCTTGTTTTTCATGGGTGAGACAGAAAGCAACAAAATCAGTTGATTTCTCCCCTTTCCAAAATCATATGGATAGTGGATGTTCCTTTTATTAATAGTTCTGGGTGCCTAACCAGACTTCTGAAGGGTTGGCAGAGTTCAGACTTCCCTCAGGCTCTTAGTCCTTTGTCTGAAATATGTCTTTTAAAGAATTCCCAACCTGTTTTTTACAGTTCTCAATATATATATATTTTTTTTTTTGGTCTTTCATTAACCACTGTGAAATGCTCAGGTGTGACAACAACAGTAAATGAACCAAAATTGTCAACTTTTATTAAACATCAGAGCTCTCAAATATAGAAAGAGTCCTAAAAATCTACTGAAAGTTGGAACACAGTTAAATGCTGGACACAACATCTGAGTTGCCACCTGGAAAAGCAATCAGGAATGTGGCTTTCTGTGGGCAAATCCAGCTCCCTCTGTTCAAGTACATGAAAGCAGCACCTTGAAATTACTCTGAAGCTATAGTGATGTCATGAAAATGGAGCATAAATTCCTTGGTGGTCAATCGGTGTAAGATTTTGTGTAAGCTTAGTTTTAATGCCCTTTGACATTTGTTTTGCAGTTTGGATTTTTTTAGGTTTCTTCCTTTCTTCTCTTAAGGCTCTCACAGAAAATCTTTGAAATCAGATGCTGTGTGAAATTCAACCCCTTCTGGGTTAAATTCATACATGCATCTACATATGGATTTTTCTTTTTGGTGGACTACATCTATATAGAAATACACAGTCAATTAAAAAAGGTAATCATCCTGAGTTTTTATGGTTTAATAGCTGATTTAAAACTGAAATTGGATTTCCTTCCACTTCCAGCCCTTATCCATGGTGTAACTAAGCAACACCACCCTTGTGTTTTTGATGGGGCTGAGTGCACACAGTTCTTGCTGACTGGGATAGCCATAACTGCACCCATCTTTAACTGGCAAACCTTGGCTTTCACAACTGTGATTTCCTGCTGGTGCTATGGATGCAGAAGCATTGATCTGGAAGTCTTTGGAGGTGTGCTCTTCACTCTGATCTGTGCCTTTTTGGGCAAAGCCTCCCTTTTTTCTTCTTACATGTCTCTTCCTCAATCACCTGTTTCCAAAACATTTCTGAGTACAATTTACTCCTGCAGCAGACATAGCAGAGCTGGAGGAAGAAAACCAGCCTAATAAAGGTTTGCATGTTCCAGTGGGGCAGAACTAAGGCTGATGTGGCTTAAATATTTCTCAGCTGGGCAAAGAGCTGGTGAAGGGTCTGGAGCACAAATCTTATGAGAGGGAGCTGAGGGGGGGCTTGGCCTGGAGAAAAGGAGGCTCAGGGGGACCTTCCCACTCTCCACAACTCCCTGACATGAGCATGTAGCCAGGTGGGGGTCAGGCTCTGCTCCCAGGCAACCAGTGGCAGGACAAGAATAAATGACCCCAAATTGCACCAGGGGAGGTTTAGACTGGATATTAGGAAAAAACCATCTTTACTGAAAGGATTGTTAGGCACTGGAAGAGGCTGCCTGGGGAGGTGGTGGGACCACTGTCCCTGGAAGTCATCAAAAATGTGTGGATGTGGCACTTGGGGATATGGTTTAGTAGTGAGCATGGTGAGTTCTGGGTTAATGTTTGGATTTGGTGACCTTTTTAATTTTTTCCAACTTTAAAGGTTCTGTGATTCTTTGGGCCTTGGTGTTGACATGGTGGGAGCTGCCATGGATGTGCAGGAGGCAGCTCTAGGCAAGGCATGTGGGGCTGTCTTGGGAGAGCTGAGAAGGTGGGAAGGGAATTAATTGATATTTCAAACAAGTCATGGAGCACCACATGCTTTCTGGGCAGGGCTCAGGTGCCACAGCTGTGTATGGGAGGTGTGTCATGTTGGTAGCTGTGGGAAGGGAGGAGAGTGTGTGAGCTGATGGCCTGAAGATGCATTTTCACTTGTGGATTTGGGCAGGAGCTGTTCTGCTCCACCTCAGGTTGCCTTAACAGAGTGCTTGACAGGCAGATTAAAAAACTAACTTTAAAGACTGCTGAGGGATGTCAGTCAAAGCTGCTTAAGAAAAGTCATGTCCTGCTTCCTGAGAGTGAGGATGGATATCCAAGGGTGACCATGAAGCCTTGGCATTGCAAGGGTTTGAGGGCTGTGCCTCTTCCCCAGGAAAGAGCATTTAGAAAAATTTAATTGTGTATCTGCTTGCACTGGAGTCAGTGGTGGTATTCCCAGGCTCAGCAGCTGCTTATGTACTGTGGAATGATATCCAGAATTCATCCTCAAGGACCTTCCTTAAAAGAGGGCAGGATGTAGACACTCTACTAAATATCAGTGGGATCCACAGAAGAGGTCAAGCTAAGACAAAACACATTCCCAGGATAAGGTCTATCTGTCTGAAATTCTGACTTGAGTTTTCTAAGCCCAGTAAATGGATACTAATGCAAAATGCCATGCTGGCTAAATGGATTTCAGTTAATTTTCTGCTATGAAAGCATTTCAATTTTAACAATAGCTGTCACTCCCAATATAATACAGAAATAGTTTAGTAATACAGGCCTTAAAACACTACTCTGATAAATATTTATATTACTTATTTTAAGTTAAAAGCTTGGTTATGAATTGTTTTCATTCCAGCAGTGTAAACATCCTTCTAGAGTCTGCACTGTAATGTTGGGATTGAAGTCGCTTTCTCTATTTGCCTTCTCTTATTTTATCAGTGCAAAAATATTCCTTAGTGGAGTCTGATAAAAGTATTTCACTGTTCAAATGCCCTTCTTTTCTGTACAGTACAGAAGGGAAAAATAATGTTAGGTACTTTTCTGCAGTCAGCAAAAAAACCATCAGTTCTTTGTCAGATTTTAGTTTAGTTTAAACAGAAATTTGAATACATGACCATAAAACACAGGCCTTCTATGCAAGAGGCATTTTCCTGGTGATAAATGGACTTTGGCTATTGTTTCGTTAACATTTTATGCTTATTTGGTAAAGGAAAGCTTTATAAAATGGGAAACAAAAGCTATTTAAGGTGTTTGAAGTGAGGTACCAGCACAAATAGCCTCAGCTCTGAATTGAAGAGCAGTAATAGATAAATAACTGGATATGGGGTTTGAACTGGAATCCCAGCCATATTCTTGTGGTGAAAGGGAAGGATTTGAATGATGGCAGCAGAATGCAAGCCTCCCCAGTATCATCAGTCTGAAGTGGCTGTAGAAATTCAGGCAGTCATTTAATAAAAACACCTCTTTTACTATGGAGGCTGTAAATTATACAAGCCTGTCAAGTTACAGCTCTGCCTTTGTGCCCAGCACGATTGTAATGTTCTCAGTCCATAATTTAGAAAAGGATTAAAGTTTTCCAATGCTCTGCTGTTTTTACAATGTTTTGGTGATAATAAGATTACCTCAGCCTCCCTCTCTCATGTGAAAATGTCTCTAAAAAGACATACCATATTTGAAGGTGGGGTTTTCTCACACACAGATGCATATATTTGAGAGGGAGAAAATACATGACAGTGGTGTCTGGCATCAAACTCTTATTGTGGAGCTGGAGATGCCTCATTACTCATGGATGCTGAAGGCATGCAGCTGATGTATGGATTTGCTCTGTACAAGTGCTACTGCATCTTTAAGGTTTCTGTTTATTAAAGAAAAGGTTTCAAAAAGAGTTTTAAAAACGCTTATGAAACAGCAGAGATTTTTAGAGGACCCATTCCTTGGAAAGCCAAGTTTCTTTAATTATCAGGGATAACTATTGGATAAACCTCAGGAGGACAAAAATACTACCAGTGTTGTCTGTCAGAAAGTAAAAGCGAAATAGATTTTCTACCTGAATTAAATTGTGCTTTTAGAAGCCTGGTGTCAGTAGATATTCTGGAGATGGAGAAAATTACACAAGATCTGCATGTGGTCAGGAAATTTCCTGTTCTCACCAGTAGCAAGTTCTGACTTCTCTCATCATCTGCCACAGCATATCAGGTCTTCAGTTTGCCACTGGGCTTAGAACTTGGCTGCTGTGCCTTTTAGGGTGAGGGGGTGTCTTATTTTTGAGAAAAATGGAAAAATATTCCCCTGACAAGTTTGTGGTTTGAGTTTTTTTTTTTTTTCAAAGATGGCACCATGAAGCCACCCAGATATTTGGTAGAGGTCCTGTGGAGGACAGATTAGGCAGCAAAAGTGCTGGACAGCCAGGCAAAGATGCATGGAAGACAAAATTTGTCATATGCTGCCTCAGTATTCCTCTGATTATCTCTACCACATACCAGACATACTTAGGTTTCAATTTCCTTGCAAAAACTCGTGTTAATAGCATTTGCTTGAATTATTTAAGAAAATGAGAGGATTCTAGAAGACATCAAAGCCTGTGTCCTCACCTACAGTCAGAGCCTATTACAGAGGGGAAAAAGTGCCATAAAAAAAGACATTAAATTCTTTGTCTTCTAAGATCCAGGACTAGGCAGCTCCTCTGAAGTCATTATTCCAGCTATGAATGACCCCAGAATGTCATTCTGTCAGGAAGACTTGACTGCCATCAATGGACATCTTGATCATGCCTCCCTTCCCTTTCACCCTGCTGCTGTGAGGATGAACTGAACAATATGAGTGAGCTCAGAGGAGGGTTAGGGTGGATATCAGGGAAAGGTTCTTCCCCCAGAGGGTGTCAGGCACTGAACAGGCTCCCCAGGGAATGGTCACAGCCCCAAGGCTGCCAGAGCTCCAGGAGCTTTTGGACAACACTCTCAGGGATGCACAGGGTGGGATTGTTGGGGTGTCTATGCAGGGCCAGGAGTTGGGTTCAACAATCCTTCCAACTCAGCATATTCTGTGATTCCATAATTCTATGGATGTGGCCACCTTTATTCCCCAGAACTCCCTCCAGGCTGGTTCATGTAGATAATGTGATATCACTGGGCTGTTGTCAGATAAAACTTCACCCTCAAACCCTCAGTCCTCTCCTCTGTGTGGAGCAGCCAGTTCTCAGAGCTGTGCAAGTGCCCACTTCAGCTGTGCTGTTCACTGCACTTTCTGTGCAGATGCTGAGTAAAAGGTGAGGTCTTCAGTGGACCACGATGGAGTTGGACAAACTGGAAACTGTGCCCACCACCTGGGAAAATTCTTGAATGATTCAGATAGCTCACATGCTCAAAACACCAGTGTCTGCCTCTGGAGCTGGGAATCTCTGGTGGCTGTGGAGAGGCCAGGAAAAGAAACAGGGATCGTAGCATGGGTCAGGTTAGAAAGGACCACGGAGGGTCATCTGGTCCCACCTCCCTGCTCCAGCAGGGCCATCCCAGAGCACAGAGCACAGGATTGTGTCCAGATGGTTCTGGAATGTCCCCAGTGGGGAGACTCCACAGCCTCTCTGGTCTCTGTTCAGGGCTCAGTCCCTGCACAGGACAGAAGTTGTGCCTCCTGTCAGTGGAGCCCCCTGGGCTCAGTCCCTGCCCGTGGCTCTGGTGCCATTGCTGGGCCCTGCTCGGAGCCCTCCCTGCACACAGGGACACCCGGGGCTGAGGGCCCCTCTCAGCTGGGGCTCCTCTCCAGCCTGGACAGCCCCAGCTCCCTCAGCCTTTCCCTGGCACAGATGCTCCAGGCCCTGAATCATCTCTGCAGCCTCTGCTGGCCCGCTCCAGGAGCTCCCTGTCCCTCCTGTCCCGAGGAGCCCAGGACTGGACACAGCTGTCCAGATGTGCCTCCCAGGGCTGGGCAGAGGGGCAGGATCACTCCCTGACCTGCTAGCACTGCTCTTCCTAATGCACCCCAGGCCATCACTGGCCTTCTTGTCCCTCAGGTCACTGCTGGCTCATGGAGAGCCTGTTGTTCACCAGGACCCCCAGGTCTTTCTCAGTAGAGCTGCTGACCAGTAATCCTGTGCCATGTGCTCTGGAATAGCCCTGCTTGATCAGAGCTGTGGAACCAGATGACTCCCTGTGGTCCCTTCCAACCTCAACCAGTCTGTGTTTCTGTCTGAAGGGAGGCTAAGGGCACTGGGTTTGTTCTGCCTGGACAAGACTCAGCTGGGTCAGTGCAGACTTCTGTCTAAAGGGCAAATTTAGAAAAGGCAGAACTAGATTCTCCTCAGAGGTGCATGGAGAAGGGACCAGTGGCAAGTGACACATGTTGCAACTAGAAAAATTCTGATTTTTTTGATTGGGAAAAATTCTTCTCTGTGTGAGTGGTGCAGCACAGAAGCAGGAGCCTAGGGAAGATGAGGGATACCCATGCTTGGAAAATGTCCAAACTTGACTGGATAAGGCCTTGTGGGATCTCATCTAGCTTTGGAATTAGCCCTGCTGTGAACGACAGGTTGGACTATGAGCTTCCAGAGGTGCTTCACCACCTGAATTGTTCAGCTAAAACAGTGTTAAGTCTCAAAGTTCATTCAGGCTGTTCCAGCTTCTCTAGAGCCACTTTCCACAGTGTGTTGCTGCTCCAGGGGTTGCTTAGTCAGTGTGTGCATCTCATGATATCACGAGGAAGAGAGAAACCTTTCCTAGTCCCCCTGGCTATTCCTGACTAAAAGGTTGTTTTTCCTAAACAGTAAACTAGGAAATTTTAAAAAATAACTCAGTTTTGTGTATTTCCTTGTCACCCCCCACCCCCCGCTTCCCTAACCCATAATCTCTTGAACAATTTGTTCAGTCAGCCTCAAGTTTCCTAAAAAAAGGACATTCTACCCTGAGTTAATATCATGCCTGTGAAAGTTCAGGCTGATTATTTTTCCTCTAGAGAGGGAGTCAAAATTTGGCTTATAATGGAGGTCTTGTTTCAAACAACGATGAAAGAATTTAGCATTTCTGACATCAGTGGGGTGGCACAGGCGTGGAGGCGCATGCGGGCGGGGGGAGCTGGGCTCTTCTCTGCTCCACTGGTTTTGTGAAGGACTCTTTCACTGGTGGAGGTTTATCTAAACTCACCTCAGCACATGTACGTATTTATTTACTAAAGCAAACCAGGCAACAAACAGGACCAAACCCTGCATTTAAATGTCCCTACAAGCAGCCCCTTCATATAAAAATCCCTCTCCAGCCCTGCTTATGAAAAAGCCTGGGAAAGTTTATTTTCCTCAGGTTTTACAACTCATTGTTTTCCACAAAAGCACCCCTCTGCTTTTCCAAGAGTAAGGATAATTCTGTGGCTAGAGCATATGACTAGGACTTGGGGTTTTCTTCCCAGCTGTTGCACAGACTTCTTGTGCGTCCTTGAGTAAATCTGATTAATCTTGTTGCACATCTGTAAAAAGGATGCACTGCTCATTCACAGAAGAGGCTGCGAGCCTTTTGGACCTTTAAAGTCAACTGAATAGAAATGGAAATAAGCAGGCATGAAATTTTGTGTACAAGTGCTTGATGAAGAAATAGTGGATTTCTTTCTTTTTATGTATTTGACAGAGCTTAATTAATTCTGTACAAGGTTGGGTGCAACATTTATATCTAGAAAGTTTATGAGTTTTTTTCTTCCAAACTGAAGGGGATGTTTCTTCGAATGAGTTTTTTTTTAATGAAAAATTAGAACATTAAAAGTTACTTTTTTAAAATGAAGAAGAGAAATGCTCACCTTGCCAGTATTATATATTATTTTTAAAGGGGGGAAGTAGATCTTCCCAGCCAGCTATAAGCCACAGGCTTTATGGGGAAAGCAATGCCATTGAGGCTGAGTGCAGGCACACTGAGGGCTGGGAAGTGACTGGACACAGGAACATCCAGCTCCTTCTCTGCATGCTGGTTCAGTGGGCAGACAGGCAGGATTTTCCCATGAGGTGGTGGAGTCCCCATCCCTGGAGATGTTCAGGAAATGGCTGGATGTGGCACCCAGTGCTCTGGGCTGGGCATCAAGGTGGGGAGAGAAGCCAAAAGTTGGAGCTGCTGATCTTGGAGGTGTTTTCCAACCCTAACAGTCCTGTGATTTGTTTTATCCTCAGGGTCAGTGTGCAGGCCTGTAACTCACCATCCACATCTGAACCCTGCTGTGAGGAGAGACAATTGCCACCTTCCTGTGGTTGTCTGTCACACTCACTATCCCTGTCCCTTGAGTACTTCATGAATATTGATGAAAATACCTCCAGGAAAAGGTATCTACCAGCACAGGGACTTTCTTCCTCAGAGCTGAAGTTACAAAGGTGTCTCCAGATACGTGGTGTCCTTTTAGGGTTAAACCTGGCTTGAATTGGAAAGAGCTACATATGGAGAAAAAGCATTATAGGATCAATATATTCAACCCTCTGCACTTTAAAGAGAATAACAACAACAATTCATTATGGGCCAGAGTTTTTCAAGTGCCTGGTCAACTTCTGTGCCTTGCTTCCAGCTGTTCATAATGTGATACCTCAGAGGGACTTGGTTTTTTGTGTGCTGAATATTCACAGCTGAAACCAAATTCTTCTGACAAAGGGGCTCCTTTCAATTAATTCAAGATTAGGTTTTGAAAATAGTGTGCAGAATTACTAGCTGAATTGAAATATCAATAAAGATATAAAAAATTCTGCAATCATCCTAATTTTCCATTTATGTTATCTCTTCAAATTCTTTTGTAATAATTTTCAGGTGTCATGTGGCTGAAAACATTAGTAAAATATGGGAACAGCTCAGTAGAATCATGAGACTTTTAAAAAAGTTTTTTAGATTAGTTTTGGAAATTACAAACCACTTACAGAACTGCAAGTCTTAAATTTTGCACATTTGTGTCAGTAAATTTGCATTAATTTTATCAAACTGTGATCTACACCCTGCACTTTAAAGCATAAGAAACATTGCCAGTGCCAAAAGTTCAGGCTGCAAGTATTTACGGGAGTGGCTGAAAAATGAGATTTAGGAAGTAGTTCAAGTTCTGTTCACATTTTTCAGTTTTCATTCATCTCCTGTTACATTTCTAAGCTTTCTCATCAACAGCAAGCACAGATGATTCACTGAAAGAACACGAGTGATTTGCTTATGTCACCACATTTCTCCAGGAGCTGGAAATTTAAACAGAAGAGTTTCATGGAGTCATGATAAATCCCATGCATCGGCAGAGTTAATTCACTGTAATGTGTACCTGTCTCTGTTTTTAACAATTAGCTCCTGTTTCTGCTGACAGTGATTACAGCATTGTGCAGGAGCAGGATGGGAACATGGAGAAAGGCATGGAGCTGTGTCAGGGGAGGGTTAGGGTGGATATCAGGAAAAGGTTCTTCCCCCAGAGGGTGTCAGGCACTGAACAGGCTCCCCAGGGAATGGTCACAGCCCCAAGGCTGCCAGAGCTCCAGGAGCTTTTGGGCAAAACTCTCAGAGACAAGGTGGGATTATTGGGGTGTCTGTGCAGGGCCAGGAGGACTTAATGATCCTTGTAGGTCTTTTCCAATCCAAGATATCATGGGATTCTATGATTTCAGGCATAGTTTTCTGACAAAAATCCCGACTGAAATATGTGTGTCATGGGTTAGATTCTGATTCCAGACTCGCGAGGTGATTTGTGTGCTTTGCATTCCACAGGCTTCTTGTGTGAGCCTGGGCTGTCAGCCCTCTCAGGTGGTACCTTCCTGCTTTGCCTATGGTGACAGCCACCTCTGGTCTCACAGCAGGTTTTCAGGATCATGGCAGCTCCTTTCTGAACCATTCCTAGCTTTTCTCACAACGAGCCCGAACAGTAGCACCACATCCTCCTGTCAGACACTGACAGATGTTGCTGATGTGTTGAGCCCAGATATGAAAAGCTCACCACACCAGCAGATCCTCCACCCAGGTGGAGTCCCAGGGAGCCCATCTAGGTGTTGTAACACTCCCAGGGCCTTTTTCCAGCATCAGAGGCTCACGACATTTTAGGCTTTTCCTTATTTTGACAGCCAGCAACTTGCTAGGCCTAGAATCTGGTCTTTTTGCTGGGTTTTTTTGGGTTTTTGGTTTTTTTAATCAAGCAGGCTAATAAATGATGCTGCACTGCTAAATCTGTCTTATTCAGCATCTTATGATTATATCAGCCTGTCTTAACCCAGCCAAGTATATTTACATGAAATAATGGAATGAGTTTTGCAAATTCCCCCACACACTTTTTTTTTATATTTTAAGTGACTGTCTAGCCAAGTTCATTTCCTCTCCTGTCTGAGCTCCTCTCTGAAATATATTATCCCACTTATTAGAAGCCAATAGCACTGTGCTTTGCTTTTCTTCCACCCTCTCAGAAGAAGGAGCATGCAAGGGATGCTTGGATTAAGTGAGTGGGGCACCCCAGAGCTGGGATTCCTTATGAATGAGCTCACATCCTCTCTCCGTATGATAAGAGGAATGCCGTTTGCATCCCGGAGCTTGCTGCATAAACACACACACACACACACAGTTGGATGGGGGAGCATTTAGGCTAAGCAGAAATTGAGATATCCAAAAGATCTCAGGGACAGGGAATCATCTGCCAGCCCTCTGCTTAGACAGACCGTGGCCACTTCTTGGTGGCCACAGTCCCTCATTCCCAGTGAAATCCATCCTTCCCGGGAGGGGGAGGGCAGGAGGGGAGAGGAGATGACAGATCCCTGTTTGCATTCTTCAGAGGGAGCAGCTGCAATTGTCTTACTACAGTATGTCAACATGAAATTATGACAAATCAGGCCGGGATGGACCAGCAGATGAAAACAATGAGGAGGAAGCAGAGAAGAGGGAAGCTGAGAAGAATGAATGACACCTAAAACTCAAGAGGCCTTTACCATCCTGGTGGGAAATGCCTTTGGAAATGTAATAGGACTGTAACAGGAGTGAAGTCTGTGGGTATGCCTGAGCATATGCTGAGTTTTCAGATTTGTTTAAATCTGCCTCTAAAATATTTTTTTTTCTTGCATTCCATAGGAAGAACCTTTCAAAAATTAACCTGAGACCAGCTGGAAAAAGCTAGTCTGACACCTTTTCCTGTGAATGGGACACAGTCAAGATCCCCATAGCACCAGCTTAGCACCCAACACTCTTACACTCTATGTGATGCCAGGCTTTGACCTTGGCAAAGGTAAGGAAACCTCTCTGGCCTCCACAGTTACACAGTTTCCTTTTACTTCTTTACTTTTTCATTTAAAGTACTGCTGTTTGGTAGCAAGGGAGAGCTACCAAGAGCAAAGCTTCAGCTTCCTGTCTCCTTTCTATCTAATGGAAGTCCTTGAAATGGGATGCAATGAATGTTTCCTTTATTAAAAACTGAGCCTTCTCCAACCCACACAGTTTCACAATACTTGATAGAATGCACGTTTTTCCAGTTTCTTTTTTTTTTTTTAACAATGTCCAACAATTAAAAATAAGTCACTGAAGGGGCCATATTCAACATTCATGTAACTGGGAGCAGTTCCCTCTGGTCCCAATAGGAGATGCATTTACTTTCACCAGAGCTGAATCTGCCAGCTTGTGGACACCTCAGATTTAAGATTGTCACCAGTGTCTGCTAGGAGTGGTTTATAAATTTCCTCAGGTTTGTGGGTCTATCAATTTAGTGCTGTTCTGCAAAAGAAAGAAGGGAAAAGGCAGTGAACACAGGATTTTTCCCGAAAAGCTGACTTTCTTTCCCTCTATCCAGGTTGTGCTGCCTCTGTGCCTGCTGCAGCTGGCTGGCACCTCTGAGGAGGCTGCCACGTCACACCTTGCTGGAGTCGGGGAGAATGTGGTGGGTTTGCTCTCGAGGGTGGAGGGTGCATGAAAATATTTTCTGTGGTTTCAGTTTGCATGTCTACATGGAAAAGTCTAGGGAAATGTAATAGGTATGAATCCAGGAGGATCCACAGAAGTATGTGAGGACAGATTTCAAGGAAATGAGTGAAAAACCCCCAAAACCTTTTCATGGGAACATATATTCTTAATAAGCTTTCAAAATCAGTAATTTTTTTTTTTTCTCCTAAATTCCACAGGAGTTTTCCATAGGTTTGGTTCAAACCTCCCCTTTACTAAGCTCTAAGCCTTACATTTAAATGAACTGAAAGAGCTTTGCCCTGAGCTCACTCATTGCATTTCTCATCAGTGGCACTTTTCTAAGTGCTCTGAAACCCTTTTGTGCTTATACTGCTCTTCTGAGACAGTGGGAAGTCCCCAGGCTTGGAGTCTGAGTGAAAGAGCTGCCTTTCCCCTTGTAATCTTAAGAACTTCAAGTAATGTGACAAACATATCCTGCAAGATCATATCCTTCCTGTTGGGTTTGCTCCCATCAGGCACAGTGCCCTGATGTAACTCTTCAGCAGATCCATGGCATCCATCTTCTCCTGGAGATCAGCACAGGAAGGACAGGGAGCTGCTGCTGCCAGGACAGAGCCACTAAGGGGATCAGAGGGATGGAGCAGCTCTGCTGGGAGGAAAGGCTCAGGGAATTGGGATTGTGCAGCCTGGAGAGGAGAAGGCTTTGGGGTGACCTCATTGTGGCCTTCCAGTGCCTGAAGGGAGCCCACAGGAAAGATGGAGAGAGACTCTTGACAAGGGCCTGGAGCGACAGGACAAGGGGGAATGGATTTAAACTGACAGGAAGGAGGTTTAGATTGGATATTAAGAAAAAATTGTTCCCTGTCAAGGTGGAGAGGCCCTGGCACAGGTTGCTCAGAGAAGCTGTGGCTGCCCCTGGATCCCTGGAAGTGTCCAAGGCCAGGCTGGATGGGGCTCTGAGCAACCTGGGATAGTGGAAGGTGTCCCTGCCCATGGCAGGGGGGTTGTAATAAGATGATCTTTTAAGGTCCCTTCCAACCCAGGCCCTTCTATGATTCTTTCTCCCTGGCCTGAATGAGACAGAAGTGTGTGCTGGAAAGCTCAGCTGAAACACTAGAAGAGTTGCAAACTCTGAAAGGCAGGAGCTATGAAATGGTCATATACAGCTTATCTAGAAAGCACTTTACAAAGAAGGATCCAGGTCAACATCACATTTCAAAGGTCAAGTCTCCTTATTTTGACCTCATGTCCTGCCTGCCTACTTGGCTATCATAAGGTACCAAAATCCAAAGTTTTTTTGCACGTGTCACCTCCCTAAACTGTTCCTGTATTTTACTGTGATGATTTAATGTAAAAATACACAAGACTGAAGACATACCCCTTACCCTGCTGTGTACCCTAATTCTTGAGCTTTTTCCCCTCATGTGCTCTTTTTCCAGAATTGGGAATCTCCTTTGGTACGTGGGGCTCAGCACCAGCAGGCAGAGCCATGGTACTTTCGCTGTGAATTTGTCCTGCACATGAGTGGTGAATCTGGTGCCCCAGGGAGGTGCAGGAAAAGGAACAACTGCACTGTGTATGAGAGGCTTTATGTGCCTACCTGAACCCCCCTTGGTGTTGAATGAGGCACATGGGTGCTCACAAAGAGTAGAGACCAAGCAGAATTGAAATCTCAAACCCAACCTCCAAAACACACCCTTGGCACAGTCGCGTGATGCTGAGTGTGAGATCAATCACTGTGGAATCAGCCCCTCCCAACTGTTGGGAACTGAAGCACAGAAGCACTGAATTACTCGATCAGACACAGGAAACTTTGAGGGCCCAGGAGCCGCCCCTTTTATAGAAGTCTCTGTCAGGTGCTTTACCATAAAACCAAGGCTCTTCTCAGAACAGTTTTCCCAGGGCCTTGCACTGTATTGCTGACTTTTACTGTAACAAAGCTGGTCTTAAAATAATGACATTTTTCTTTTGAAAGTGTGACAGCAACAAAGGGGAAGCCCTGCACATGTGTAGATGAAGAAATGAGAATGTGCAACCAGAGAATAGGTGTTTATTCTCCCACACTTTCTGTTTTGCTTAACGATACTAACCCCCCTTTACTTGCAAGCACTGAGTGCATCAGTGCCTTTTTAATTTCAATTTGAATCATAAGTAATTTTAATCTTCTTACGATCTCACAAGGCACCTACCCACTGCATTCCACACCTTTGTGAGCAAATTCCTAGTTCCTAATGATCATAGAACCATAGAACATGCTGAGTTGGAAGGTACCCACAAGGATCATCAAATCCAACTCCTGGCCCTGCACAGAACCAACCCCAAGAATCACCCTGTGCCTGACAGAACTGTCCAAAAGCTCCTGGAGCTCTGGCAGCTTTGAGGCCATGACCATTCCCTGGGGAGCCTGTTCAGTGCCCCACCACCCTCCGAGGGGAAAAACCTTTTCCTAATATTCACCCTAACCCTCCCCTGATACAGCTCCAGCCATTCCCTCGGGCCCTGTCCTGGTCACCAGAGAGCAGAGATCAAAGCCTGCCTCTTCCTCTCCTAAGGAAGTTGTAGCTTCAAGGAGACACAGCTCCAGTCTTCTCTCTTTATTCCTCACTCTGTTCCCATAACTAACTTTTTGTTGCAGTCTATATCTTTTCTGGTTCACTTCTGCTGCCTCTTTCTTGATCTTGTGACCACTGTTCTCTGTTTCCTCCTGTGCTGCAGTGGCAGCCAGGCCTCCAAGCTGCCCCTAGAAACAGCCCTCGGTTTTCCTTGGTGCGGCTCAGGTTGGTCAGCAGAGGCAGCTCCAGGGAAAGTTGAGGATTGTTCCTGTTTTTCTGGTGAGACTTGAGGAGGACCTTCCATTCTCTTTGTGTTCCAGGTGAAGACTTTGAGGATTTGAATTTGGACTCTGAAATATCACATCAGAAGTCACCACAGAAATACTTTTTGTTAATGCATGGTCAAGACAATCTACCTTTCCATCTCTTTGTTCTTATAATCAACTAAATTAATTTTTGTTAATGTCTAGGGAAAAAACAAACCAACAGTTTAACATCAGATTATTCTTTTCTACTACAGACAAAGGTCTTGTACAGGTAATACATTAACCTAGTAATGTGGAAAAGTGATAATTCATTGAAAGCAAGGTCTTATCTGCTAAGAGCGCTTACAACAAATCACCTTTCTGACTGCAGAGCAAGTGTGTATCTTACTTCTGGCTGCCCCCAGATGCTCAGATCACTTTTATGCCATATTTTCACAGGGTGAGATCTCTTCTGGTCACCTGTGGCAGCCTCCCATTCCCATCACGAGAGGACAGTGCCAGCATGCATCCAGGAAGGCCGAAATAAGTTAAAAATGAGAAGATCAGTACTTTATACTTTGAACGTTTTTAATCTTTAAATCTTTCAAAGTTCTAAAAGCTTGATCAGGAACAATGACATAATCTGTGCTCAGCTTCCAGTTCTCATTGTTTCTGACACCTGATTATTTGCTCTTTCTTGCTTTCAGCTGCATCTCTCCACCTTCTGTAAACAGCTGCTACTTCTCTTTTCTTGGGCCAGGATAGTACCTTGTGTCTCATTTGGTACACACTGAAATCAATTTTTTTGATATACTAAGGAGGGTCCATCATCTTTGACAAGAGCAGAACTGAGCAAGCCTGCCTTCCTTCCTTCCGTCCCTCCTTCCATCCTTCCCTTCTTCCATCTTCCATCCCTCCCTCAGGCTGTGGCATTCCTACTACAAAGAGCAATAAACATTTAATTTAAAAAAAGAGAGAGATGTGGAAGGAATGTGCTTCAGTAAAAGAAAAGCAGAAAAACTTCTTGTTTTCCTGAAAAGTGGCAAAAATATCTTGTTTCTTCAAAATCCTCCAATTTCTGCCACAGAGACTCACAATCCCTATATGCACTGCAGTGCACACACCAAGAGTTTTGGGAGAAAGTATTAATTTTCTTCTTTTTTTCCTCTTATTCAACAGTGTTACATGATAGATGGAGTCAGCTCCTTTGGGTTTTCCATGGCCTTCTTTCTAATCATAAGTCCTTTGAGAAATGTGGAGGAGGGGCCAGTCCCTTCTCAGAAGTTATGGGAAATGGAGACCGATTAAATCATAGGCTTTGCCCTGTCAGTAAAAATGTAAAAATGTCAAACATGAAAAAAACGTATTTCCATATTGGGTGATGTGTGGGGTTTTTTCTCAGCTATAATTGCTCTAGCAGTATAAGAAAGCAACACAAGGTTTAGATTAGTCAAGCACATTTTTGCACAGTGTATATAATAACAAAAACCTCAGACCTGCCAACCCGCCCACCCCCAGGCCTTGAATTTTTGGTAGACTTTCTAGTAAAGTTTCCCTCTACAGTCCTTAGGGGAGTCTTCAAGGGTGAGCTGATAAAGACATACCTCTGGTACCATTCACATTTTTACATCTTGAGCTGCACTGCCATGTCCTCTTTCTGAAATTTTTTCCGTTAATATTCCACTCAGTGGGAGCAAGGACAGCCCCAGTTCCCCTTGCCCTGGAGCAGCCCAGGTCCCCTCTGTCATGGCAGCTTTTCTTGTTGGTGGAATGCCACAGCAGCAACCCGAGCCCTCTGGGCTCTGCCACACAGCCCAAGGTGTTGTGCTTCTCATTGCAGAGTGGAACCAATCCCAATTGCCTTCATGCATTGCTTCTTTATTTCCCCTGTCTCAAAGATCAGAGTAAGACCCTGAACAGGCCATGGCAATATTCTTCTCTGTCTTTGTTCTCAAAAAATTCAAGACCAGCTCCTAACTAGCTGTTGAGGCAAACTGATAGCCTAGTGTGAGAAATGGATGATTCACCATCTCAAGCAGTCATTTGAGGTAGGTAGTAGGAATTTAGCTGTGGCAGGAGAACTTTCATTTTCGTGGCCATAGAAGATGGCTAACCCCCCCAATTTGGATGGGTTGTTTAGCTTTTGAAGAGGTAAAGATAGGAGAGAGAAATCTTATTAACTGTGAGTTGGAAGGTGTCAGACCTTGCCAGGGGTAAAAAGCTACTTCATAAGCATAAGGAGGGCAGAATCTGGAGCAGGAGGGGGGGTGAGGGTGGGCTGGGCTGAAGAGGCTTCAACCAGCTAGAAGAGCATTTTCCATATGTCAGAGCAGAGGCTGCCAGCTTTGCTCCTGCTGAATGCTACCTTTCCCCATGATTAGTCCCATTGATTTTCTCAGCTCTGCTCACAGGGAGCTAGACCAGACCTCGTGCTTCAGCCCCAGGAAAGGAGCCACCCACTGCTGAGCTACCGCTGGGACAGACCTGTCTCCTTGCTGCTCTGGGAAGAGAGCAAAGCGTGACGGGTCTGGAGCTGGCACAGCACATGCTTCTTGCTGCCAGATGCCTTGGGAAAGGAAATGAAGGATCCATCAAGTTCTCCCTTCTTCCCACTTGGGCTAAGGAAAGGGCATAGTCCGCACAAGGCTATTATTCCCCTGCGTGTGAGAAGCTAGACACAGGACACGTTATGGCCCCTTACTCCTTGCATTGGCATGCTGGCCATGATCTGGCCCAGAGTGAGGTGCTACTCTGCATGAAAAAGGGGCAGTGCCTGGCTCTCAGTGGCCAGAAGGTTTTACATGGCCCAGAGCATGAGGTCAGTGCAAGCCCCTTGAAGAAAGGTGTAGTGACAATGCATCTAGTGCATTTACTGAAACACAAAAGCCATTTACAAGAAGAGGGAAAAAGAAAAAGGGAAAAAAAAAAACATAAGGAAAAGAAAAAGGCATGCATTTATTCTCAGGGCAGAAAGAGTGTATGTGCCATCGAGCACCCACTGAAAGGCAGAGGGTTGGTCTGCCACAATGCACCATTTGCTGAAGGTTTCAGCCCCTCTATGATATTATGGCTGGTGCCTCAGAGACCTTGCTTTGCCTACCAATGTAATTGGCATGGCCTGCATGCTTTTGATGGGGTTTTAGCTGCTCCCCAGCAATTCTGCTGAATGATTCTGCGGGACCTGTGGGTGTGCAAAGCCCCCATATTCCTCACTGACCTGCCCCTCTGGATTGCTTGTCATTCGATTTACACTAACTAGCACTGTCCTTGTAACGCTAAGGTAAGAAGTGAAACCCCTTTCTTTTCCCCCTAATTGTTCCACTGATTTTACAGTTACCAAGCTGTAAAGCACCTCATCACTCTTGTTAATTCTTTCTTCCTTTTGAGCTGCCAGTTAGTAATCAATTATTACCCTTGTCATTCATGCTGCAGCACAGCAGCTGGTCACAAGAAGCCTCTGTTTCATTGGGCTGGAGCCAATCAAGTCTCTCCAGCTGTCCCTTGCTGCTCTGAATCATAATGTACAGTACTTGTTGCTTTACAACTTCCTTTACCAGACTGCTTTAAAAAAAAAAAAAAAAAAAAAAAAACGGAAAAAAAAAAAAGAAAAAAGTTTTTGCTCCCAGTTCTACCCTCATGCACATCTGGCTACTGGAGGTTAAACTAAACTCCCCAGCACTGTATTTTTAAGAGGGGTGGGGGAAATACCCTGCTAACCCTAGCACGACAGATATTTTTGTCATATTCTCTGTTTTATGCAATGACTGCACTGATATAAAGACTGCTGATAGATCAAAGGTTTCACTGGTAAAACGATATGAAAGGCAGAGACATTAACATCCATCAAGGTCCTGTTAGGATTTGCAGAACGGGGGTTCTGGGCCTCCCAAGTGAAACCTAGCAGGAAGGTCTGCAAGCCTGCATAGCAAATGAAAAGAAAACAAGAGAGGGCACACAGAATATTGGAGGAGGTAGTGACCCACAAAATAGTAGCAATTCGAGCTGCAAGGCACCCTGATTGAATTGCAGTGGAGGCAAACACTCCCAGGCTTGCCGGTGTTGTTCCGAGGCGATGTGCTCTGAGCTATCAGCTGGGCTTTCAGAGTGGCAAACAACAGTACCACCAGCTTGCCTGGCTGTCTTTGTTCCCAGCTCCCACTGCTTGCTGTGGAGATAAGAAACCTTGTGAAAATAGCCAAGATGTGAAGTACTGGGGAAAAGCAGCTGGTTTTGGGGAGTTGAGATTATCATCCTGTAATTTACCTTCCTGTCTATGTAATTTAATCAGAAGGAAGAAACCTATTTCACAAGTCTGCTATTTATGTGGGTATTTTGATTGGCCTCAGCTAATAGTTACAGGAGTAAAAGTTTGGGATATATCTTTCCCAGTTACTTCTTTTCCTCTCTCATCTCTCCCAAGGAACCAGTTTCGTGGGAGCACTAAGCAACAAATTAAAGCATGGTCTAACCCCTACGAATTACCACTTGTTGCAAGATTTTGTCCCCCTGATGCTTAGAAACATAATTAGTGTTAACTATGTGATGTCCACCAGTGGACATCTATTCTATCTATGTCTATTCTATTATATTATGTAAAAGTGTGTAGGTTTTATTGCTGCTGCAGCTGAAATCAATAAACTCCACTCTGCCAAACTGAGCACAAAAAGGGTTTTACAAGGGCACTATGCAAATCATAGCAGTCACTGAATGTTTGCCATGGGATTGGTAAGAGCTTTTATCAAAATTGTGAGCTGTAGAGAGGTAAAAAGCAATGCAATGCAGTCACCTGTATTCCATGTGACAAGTCCTACTGCTTTGGCTTCCCAGCCCTTTGTGCCAAAGCGCCTGGGTAGTGATGGTGCTGCAGTGCTCTTCATACTGACACACGAGTCTTGGGAAGGCCAGCATCATAGGATGCAGTGCTGTGCAGATGTATCACACTGAGATAAGAGAGCACATGTGTCAGGCCAGGTGTAGATCCTAAGGAACCCTAAAACACAATCACAGAATCTTTTAGTTTGGAAAAGATCTTCAAGATCATCGAGTCCAACTGTCTGATCACCATGGTGTCAACCAGACCTGAGCACACAGTGCTACCGCCTGTAATGTCTTGAACACCTGCAGGGATATAGTGATTCCACCACCTCCCTGGGGAGCCCCTTCCGAAGTTTAACAACCCTTTCAGTGAAGAAATTCTTTCTAATGTCCAATCTGAACCTCCTCTGGTACAGCTTGAGACTATTTCTCCTTGTCCTGCTGCTGGATTCCTGGGAGCAGAACCTGACCCCCACCTGACTGTATCCTGTCAGGAAGTTGTAGAGAGTGGGAAGATCTCCCTTAAACCTCCCTTTTTCTGCCCTAAATACCCCTAGCCCCTTCAGCTACTCCACATATGACTAATTCTCTAGAAAAAGGGCAATTTCAGCCTCCCCTTCAGTCCTAGCAACTCTGCTCAGAGGAGCAAATGTCTCTGATGTGAAGGTTGTGTTGGCCGAGCACTGTGACAGGTAGGCTGCTTTGGGACCCCTAAGAGCCCCCCAGGCTGCTTTGATGATGTCCATATGGCCCAGCCCAGGCCAGCACTTTTGAAAGGCAGAGTGTTTTGTCATTGTGCACTTTCAGGGTGGGATTAGTTCTTGGTCAGGGGCCAGCACCCGGGTGTGCTCTGCTGGTGCCATCCTGGTTCGCCATCAGTGCCCTGCTTGGACACGGAATCTGCTGGGGTGTGGTGCAGTGTTCAACTCGCAGCTGTGACTGGCTCTGAAGGAAAAGACAAGCTCAGGAGTCTTCTTCAAAGAGCAAAAGTTTTCAAACAAATGGCATTTTTCATTTTTCAGAGAAAGTGGCCTTTTCCATGGGTATATTTGGGAATCTGATGCCATGAAATCCTGTAGGCACAGAGCTGACACAGATACGCCCTGACTGTCGACTCTGAGGGTTTTCCAAGATTTCTGGCCTCCCAGCACATTCTCTAAGCTCCACCTAATAGAATTAGTCCTTAAAACCAGTGAGGAGAAGCAGGTGGTGAGAAAAGAGGGAGAGCTGTGTGGTTCTGGTGTTCCATATTGTCCTGGAAGAACTGCTGGTCAGACTCCATAACCTCCATCACTGAGGACATGGCAAGTTTGCACTGAATATTTGATTGATCTCCATGCTGTAAAAAAAGGAAGTCTTTTGAAACAGACTAATCTTAAAAGTATATTTTAGAGTTATTCAACCTTTGAGGAATAATAAAAAAAAAATTACTTTTTAT
Source organism: Acridotheres tristis (assembly GCA_037013685.1). Classification (NCBI taxonomy): domain Eukaryota; kingdom Metazoa; phylum Chordata; class Aves; order Passeriformes; family Sturnidae; genus Acridotheres; species Acridotheres tristis. The sequence goes on from CM072885.1 coordinate 66,270,325, forward strand.
ATGCTTCTTTAAATGACAAAAATGAAACTCTTTATGAAGGAAAAAAAAACAGCATTTGTTCCAGTACAGAAGGTGTTTGATCTTATTAAAACACTCCAAGACTCCTTTTTTTTTGAGATCTGTCACTTTGCATTGCATTTAATATTCTCCCATTGCTGTGTGCTTGTGTCCATATACATTATATATAATGGTCACATTAAAAGAGCAGTCATGGTGGACTCCATCTTGCTACACAGCATAAACTTTCACAGTGAAATGTGAAAAGTGTTTTGTAAAAATAATGCAATATGCATCTAAATATAGGTACATTTGGAATTACATGAACCAATATTAGCATGTCTACTGGCATAAAAATACTGGGTGGTTCTTAGGTTGCAGAGATGAAGAGAAAAAAAGGGTAAGGCACCTTTTACACTTCACCTCCTGCATAGATCTGGTGGAGAAGAATGTAAATTTTCTTCATCTTCTCTGTCCTAAAAGATGAGCTTCAGATCTAGTTCATAATCTTATTATTATGGGATCCACAGCAGACTAGGTCCATTGGATCAGGCATTCTTTCCTCTTTGGAATATCTCTACCCCAAGCTGCTTGGTATCAGCAGAGTCACAGCTCAAAGAAAAACCTTCCAGAGGCCAAGGAAGAAGAAGTTTATATGATTTGCAGAAAAAATCTTATACAATTTCACATTTCTCTGGAAATTTAAGTCAGGATTCAGCTCACCTACCATGAAGTGTTCAGGTGAGAGTGAACACTGGGGCTATGGATGCCTAAAGGAAATAATGGCAGTAACAGTGGTCTTGCCTGTCTTTATGCATCTGTATGAGCTTGCTGTGTAGGCCTCCCTTGGAGCCACCAAATCACAGAGTGGTTTGGGTTGGAAAGGATTTTAAAGATCATCCCATTCCAATCCCCTGTCATGGGCAGAGTCACCAGTCAATGGACACAAACATGAACTCCCAGTTTGTGTGTTCTGATCTCTCTTAGATGTATGTGCTTGCTCTGAAAAGAAAAATGTGTCCATAATTCAGCTCATCTGAAATTATGAATTTCTGGTTGTAGTTTAACACTGTGGTGAATCTTGCTTTAGTATTTGTGACATCAGGTCACAAATATCTCTCCACAGAACATCAAGGTCAGTGTTGTATCATTTCACCTCATTGGTTCAAGCTGTTGAGAGATCAATCCTGTACCAGCAGTGTTTATGTTGTGCTGTGCATTGCTGCTGTCCAGCTTTGTGTTAGATCATGCACCTGTGATGGCTCCACAACAATATTCAAGGCAAGAGGCTTCTTAAAGCAGTGATCCCATCAGGAATGGCAACACTAAACCTGATCTTGGATTTTTGGTTGATTTTTTTTGTAACATCTCTACGGTTCTAACATTATAATTCAACTTCTGCTGTTTGTGTGGCACTTACTTTGCAAGTACCAAGATACAAGTGTATCTGCCTTGAAAGAAAGAGATTTTTGTGAGATTCCTGAATATAAACTTCCACACCCAGAGTTTTATTCTGTTCAGTGTAATTCCTGGAGCAATACCTTTTCTTTTCTTCAACTAATACCCACATCACTTTTCTTCTAAATCTTGATTTCCAGGTATTTTGCCCTCCCCTCTCCCCCGGAATCAGAGGTTTGTGGTTAATAGCTTCCTGGATACACAGCCTGCTTTACACGCTTTGCAAATTAAAGACAACATCCCACTGAAATAAAAACCAAGTCTCATAAAAACACAAAGGAAAATACAGAACAGGGCACTACCCAGATGTGAGATACTGGACTAATTTCTCATCTTCACTGGACTTTGTGCTGTGGAAATGAGAGTGCTGGTGATCATGGGAAAAGTGCTACTGGCTTTTCTTGTCATAATAAGCTGGTCTTTTGAATATAGTCTGGTGGCTCATTCACTTTATAGCTACAGTTTTCTATTCAGTTTGACCAGCCACTTGGAATTCCCAAGTGTCAGCTGCACAGTTTAAAAACTGCTTTCCAAAGGATAATTATGCAGACCTATTTTTAGATTCCTAAGTACCTGCTTTTAGAAGCAGAATTGTGGATTTGGGCACCCATCTTAGAAGTGTAGCCCACAGCAATGCATTGCTACCCAGACCCCGACTTGGGGGCTGAGCTAGGAGGATGACACTGTGTGTTTGTCCTGTGTCAGTGTGTCTCCATTGCTTGCCTATGGCCAAAGACTTTACACACTTCCATAAACAAATGTCCCCACAAGAACTGGGATGAGGCAATATCATCTCTCAAATTGATGCCTGTAGTTTGGTGAGAAATTTACCTCACTGCCTTCAATTTTCCACCTTGCTTTGGGTTATGGTCACCCAAGGATTTGTCCATGTTTACTGGACAAGCCATACTAATTGGAAGTGGTTTGGATTTACCAGATCCCCCAGCATTAGCTGCAAATGCCACCTACCAGGAACAGAAAGAAGCCTATTGTAGGAAACCCGTATCTGACACTTGATTTTGGAGCATTTTGAAACTCCTAGAAAAAAGACAAAATTTCTGATCATCACTGACTCAGTTCATGACCTTAGTTGTCCTCTAGGATTTTCTCCAGATTGGAATGACCCATTTTCATTGGGCCACTTGACGGAGTGAGTTCTCATTGAGATTTTCTTCAGCTGCAGATATCTCCAGGTCGTGTCATATCTCAAATGTTATCTTGCACAGTTAAGCTTTTAGTCTGTTGGACACAAGTGAGGCTCTCTGAAGCTACTTACACCTTTTCTGTATCCTACTTCATTCACTGGGGCATTTTTGCTCCCCCTTTATCCAGGCACCTACGATTGCCATTTCCAATTTGTGGTTACTCAGTGAGATTTCTAGAGGAAATCCTTAATTTCACTGGAACTGGGAGCATCCTTACCTATAATGCTCCCTTTAGGGGCATCCCCATTGTTTGACTGATCCCATTATAGAACCAGTAGCTGCCCAGGCAGTGTTTGGTTTGACAGACATTTTAAACCACCTAGCACTGCTGTCTAAAGAAACAGCCCCATTCTTGCTCTGTGTCTGCTGGCCACTCTTTTTCTCTGGTCTGGATTGGTAGGGAAAAAAAATTGACTTAAATACATTAAAGAAAAATAGTATTTCTTTTTTCAGTTCCCCAGGACATTTCACCTGGCTGCAGAAAGACCCATGCTAGCAGAAGGAAGGAGTAGTATAGGAGATCAGATCTGCTACTTTCAGTGTTGTCAGCCTCAAGGATTTGTAGAAGTGCAACTTAGAGGAAAATATTTGTATAAAGTACTGCAAAATATTGGGAAATTATTATTGTAAAATACTGCAAAATTACTTTGCATCTCACAACTATCCTGACTTTCTGTAAGCAGTGCTTTTTGTTGGGACACTTCCTTTGCTTTTCTGGACCATAAAGATATTTGTAGGTGTTGATCACATTGTTCCTAGCTGCAAGATTGGAGGCTTCACAGATTTATGCTGTGAATAAGAGAAGTTTGTGTTCAATAATTTCTAGTGCAGTTTCGAGGGATTCCATACAAGAGACTTGCATCTGATGAATCACATAAGGACGAGTAAGATTTTCATTTCCTTCCAGCTGGAAATCTCTTCTTTCTGCAAATGTGTCTTGATATTTCAGCCAAATAGCTCTTATTATTAATAAAGATCTATCAGAGATTTTAATCTAAATCCCAAACATATATCCTCATTAAGAAGAAATTCTTCCCTCTGGCACAGGTTGACTGGAGAAGTTGTGGATGTCCCATCCCTGGAAGTGTCCAAGGCCAGGCTGGATGGGGCTCTGAGCAACCTGGGATAGTGGAAGGTGTCCCTGCCCACGGCAGGGGGTGGGACTGGATGATCCTTAAGGTCCCTTCCAACCCAAACCATTCAGTGATTCTGTGATTAGACCTCCATAGTGACATTGTCTGACAGAACTATCCCTTCCCCTCGGGGACATTTAACTCAATTCAGAAAAGGTGTGAAAGTCTTGTCTTCCAAACTGCAGCTGACACCTCGGGTGACACCTATAAGTGGATGATTTTTATTTTGTTCAATTATTTTTCATCATCTATTTGCTGGAAATTATAATGGTTGAAGATGTGGCCAAAACATCAGTATAATGGTGGTGCTCTTTCTGTACTGGTGGAATTCCCTGGTTTCCCATTCCCTACTGGAAGAGTTTGTAAATGGTGCAAATGGTTATTTCTAATTTGATGCTGCTTTGGAGTGTTTTTCCTATGGCATCCCCTAATTTGGACCCTGCAGAACCAGATGTTTCCTTTTATGTTGCTACCGATCACAGGAAACAAAAAACAAAACTAATGTGTAAAAAATTTGGCAAGTGACAGCTTGAGTGCAGAATTTTGTAATGCTGAGCTGTGAGCCTCATACTAAACTAGTTCCAAAACAGGATGTTGCAGATATGTCTAATATCCCTTTTCTACCACACCCCAGAGCAATTTCTGTTGCTATCTGAGGTATGAATTACATTAAAAAGCAGCAATAAAATTTCACAAAGAAAGATTATATCTGCTTCCTCAAGAAGCAGGCACAGGTTTCATCCATCTTGCTGGAATAGATGAACACAAAGGTGTTGCACTTTGAGACACTGTGCAGTGAGAGCCCCCCCTTGCCTCCCAATGCCCTGACAGTTGTGTTACTACAGTGACAGAAACAATCATCCTGTTTGTTAGTCATATCCAAAACTCAGACTTGCAGAGCAGAGTTATCCTTTCCCATTGCTGCTCCCATCATCTAAATAGAGCCAGGATAAAAATCAGATCTTAATCTGGTCAGTCATATGGCAATCCACACCATCCTTGATTATCAGCTCTTGTTCCCCAGCAGTGAATATGCCGTAGTTCATTCCACAACAATCTCAGATCCAGGATATGGTTATTAGTAAAGTTTTGAGGGGTTTATTAACATTGTCTCTTGGTCTATGGGATGTCACAATTTGTGTAGCTTGGGGAAAAGCACTTAAAAAAACCTCATAGTTTGCACTTTTTCTAACAACAGGCTGCTATTTATTATTGGCAAGAACAGAGCACGGGCTTTAGAATTTAAGCAAAAAAGACCTCTGGCAATGAGGAAATGAGCCTAGACATTTTTCATGAATGGGTTAGAGCTGCTTAACTCTGACTGGCTTGTTTTCTTTTCTTCCTATTCACATCACTCAAGTCCCACCTTCCTGCCTTAAAAGGCATCTCGTTCCCTGGCAGCAAGACAAGTATCTGTTTGATGTCAGCACCCTTTTATTTGCTTAAAAGCATCTTTTTTTCAAGGCAGTAAATTGAAAATGACTACCGCGTCGAGAACTAGCCAATTTCCAGCACTCTCTGCAGAACTGCTCTGCTTTCACATTTGAGAGTTATCATTAATTTTCTAATGAATAATGAGATCAGAGAGCTTGCATGCTGTATTATGTGTAGGAAAATGCTTATGTAAATCAGTATGGCTGTGGTAGCTTCCCAGGGGAACTTTAAAGCTTATCATATCATTAAATCTGATAACAATTCATTTTTTTTAAAAGTAATGCAAGGGAAAAAAAAAAAAGGTCTATTCACTGCCTGTTTGTAATAATATGTTTATAATATGAAAGAGAAAGGAAGGCTGCAAGATCATATATGAGAAAATGCAACGAGAAATTTCTTAGGCTTTGCAAGCTGCACCCTGTGTGGAGGAAAAAAGCACTCGCTGTATTTACATAGCTGAACCTTGTGCATTATGTTGATTGTAATGAGAACATAATTCAATATGGATTTCACTTTTCCAGGCTCCCTGCAACACATTCTAAAGCTTTTCTAGCACTACACTTCCAGGGACCTTAGTGGCACCATGCTCATGTTTCCTTTCTTCTTCCTTCCCATGCCAATAAGGAACTCAATTAAATTTTAACTTGTTTTTGACATCTTAGTGACAGGGGTGCTTATGAGTCATACTGGGGCTAAAGACATCAAGATACAATTTTTCCAGCAGGACAGACAGCTGCTCCATGGATTCTAGTCATCATGTTTACCACCTAGAAAACTTTTAATTAGTCTTCCTGTTTCCTTCCTCCCCTGCTTTGTGCTGAATATAAACAGCATTTGATTTGCCAGGACTGTGCAAGCTGCAGTGTATATTGTGGAAGCATCACCAGTGTCCCCACAAAGTCAAAAGTCTCAGTGTCCCTTTTATTTCCTTGGGATGAACTCAGACAGGTGTAGAGTGAGCTTAGACTGGATATCAGGAAGAAATTGTTTCCTGTGAGGGTAGGGAGTCTCTGGCACAGATTGCCCAAAGCAGCTGTGGCTTCCCCATCCCTGGGAGTTTTCTAGGCCAGGTTGGATGGGGACTGGAGTAACCTGGGACAGTGGAGGGGGCTGGAACTGGATGAGATTTTAAGGTCCCTTCCAACCCCAGCCCTTCTGTGATTCTATTATGAGTGAAGGTCCTGCATCTCCTCCCATCCCCTATTCCTAAGGCCATGGTTGAGCCTTAGGAGGTGAGATATGTTCTTACCACTGTGTCCATGTGGGGTAATCAGGCACGACTCATTGAATAATAACTAATAATATTTCGATTTTTGGAACTCTTCCCCCTGGAGTCTTAAAGTATTTTGAAAAAAAAACCAATTTCCTGCTTCCTACTAATGCAAAGATGGCATTAGGAGGAGGTGTTCCCCATTAACCCAGCCTGATGTGACACATCCTTTTGTTTCACAGGGTAGTGGATTGTGACCTCCACCATCCATCTGTGAGAAGTGAGTAGCACTGAGACTTGGGGAAACATAGGTGTGCTGATAGGAAGCCAGGAGCTTCCTCTTTTTAACCCAGAATGTCCCCTCTGCCACGTTAAATATTAGCTACACGTTTTTCCACATTTGTCAGAAAGGAGGAAAAGAATGCATCTGTTCCTCAGGGATGATGAACTGAAATTGGCCTTGATTCAGGGGAAAAAAGTCTATTCAGCAGAGCACTTAAACTGAGACATAAGTGCCAGCCTGAATAGAGACAGAGTTAAGCTTCTGTTTAAATGCTCTCCTGAGCAAGGGTCATTAGCACCAGCTCTCTCCCTGCACAAAGCATTATTCCTCATGGAAGCATCCAGCATTCAGATGGGCATCTCAACTTTGGGGGGGCTTGCTTTATCTCAGCCATTTTCTGCTGCTCCTCGCAGGCCAGTTGGCTGCTGCACATTTGGGGATCCAAAGGGAAGGCTCCCAGCAATCTGCCAGGAGAGCCATTCAAGCCTCAAGTGCTGGTTTGGAGGGCAGTGGTATGAGGTGGGGATTCCATGTGAGGCAGGTGGGGACACCCTTTGAACTCCAGGAGTAATGAACACTTTTTCTGTAGGGTACCTGCTCAAATTATTATCAAATGGCAATACTGAGAAAAATTGTGGAGTAACACAAACATTCTGGCAGATTTAAAAATAAATCTGATCTTCTGTGATCAGCATAAATATTTGAATATTGCCTGTCAAACTGTGAATAAAATTGATCTATCCATAAAAACAGTTTTACCAAATACATGGATTAATTAAAAAATATTTTCAAACACTTTTCCTCTCCCCAACAGAAAAATTTTGATGCATTCTTCACACATGGAGCCTTCTCGAGTTCAGCTGTTTGAACACCACCTGGATCCTTGGGAATGAATTATGGGTGTAACTCACAGATTGATTTTTTTGATTTCCCAATGTTCTTGAGAGGAGCTGTTATGAGTTTCAAAAGTATTTTGGTTGTTGTTTTGTGCAGTCAAAGGCAAAATATCCATAAGAATTGTTGGACTCAACTGCCTCTCTGTCACACAAGGTGGCAGGTTTGTAGTTATGTGACAGAAGGGCAGGAAGAACAGGCCTGCAAATGAAACATTTCTGAATTAAATTTAGATGTATATTCTTTGTGCTAAAGCATTTGAATTGGGCAAAAGAAATACAGAATACATGAAGAAAACCAAGTGAAATATTTTCTTGATATTTGGACTTTAGCTAGGTGTCAATTGCTATGGAATATAATACTCCATCTCTAGGAATTAAGGCCATCTAAATGACCATTAAGGGGATTTACCTTGGGATCAGGGATGGTCACGTGTCAGGATAAGGTTTTATTGATGGATTTGACAAAGGTATTCAAAGTAGTGACTGATGTGTAACCAGTTTGCCTTTACACTGCAAATTAAAGTTTTCCAAGGACCTTGGAATAAGAGTTATTTTTACAGCAATGAAAATAGAAAGAAAATTGAGCCATGCATTGCAAACACCTGTAATGTGGTATGACTGGACAACAGCTCTTTAAACTCTTCCCTCAGTCTCAGATTTCTGAATTTAACATTAAAGGTTACCTGAAGGTGTTTGGTTCTGCTCTTAAGTTCATGTGGGCCAGATCCTTGGTCTGTAAAGAGTCCCACTACACATCACCCTGTGGAGAAAGGTGTTCCTCTTTGTTGGAAGTATATTCCTGGCTTCTGTGGTGATTCATCAGTACCAGGAAACTGCATCCTCTGTGAGCTTACAAGACTTCAGTTATGTAATGTATAAAGCTCTGGCATAGGATTGTGAGAGTGATTTTGTTTTGATGGCTGAAATGGGCCAATGCTGTAGAGTTATGATGGTGTTCTTTCTTCATTCTGTGTTCATTCATTTTTAAGGAATGTCTACTTCTAAATCACACTGCATTCCCAAGAAATAGTCATGAGTTTCACCCAAGCATTTGAATTAACTAAAATTGTTACATTCTTGACATTCCACTTCAATGGTGTTATGAACCAGATGATATGTAAATAAAGGGTAGCTCCAATTGCTGGGAGATGATCAGGAAGGACTGGCATTTAACAAGTGACAACAGTTTCAATCAACTTCCTGTGAGTCAATCTAACAGTGACATTATTCATTTGTAAAGCTGGACAATCACACTCAGGGACAAGCTGAGAAATCCTCATGAGATTCCAGATACAGAGCTGCATCCAGCATTGGCCCAGCACAGGAAGGACAGGGAGCTGCTGGAGCCACGACAGAGCAGGGACACCAAGGGATCAGAGGGATGGAGCAGCTCTGCTGGAAGGAAAGGCTCAGGGAATTGGGATTGTGCAGCCTGGAGAGGAGAAGGCTTTGGGGTGACCTCATTGTGGCCTTCCAGGGCTTGAACCCACAGAAAACTCACAGGAAAGATTGAAAAAGACTCTTGACAAGGGCCTGGAGTGACAGGACAAGGAGAAATGGCTTCACACTGACAGAGGGGAGATTAAGATTGGGCTCTGCGATATGGGCAGTTTTATAGGAAAGATGTGAAACTACTTCTCCCATGTCCAGTGGGAATATTCCAGCAGCCCAGAGCTGAATCTCTGCCAGTCTTCCTGCTCCAAATTGCTCCTGCTGACCAATTCCCAACTATCTCCAGGCAGAAGGGGCCCCAGTCAGTGGGAACTGCAGGAGAGCAGGAGCAGTGGAACGGAGGCAGCAGCTGGCTGCGTGTGAGAGCGGGAGAGCCGTGAGCTAGAGAATTGGGATCAGAAGACCCTGAGAGGGAGAGGGGCCCTCCCTGCAGCTGGCAGGACACCAGCCATAGCTGTAGCACAAGAACACAGGACACTGGCCTGCAGGCAAGACACTGGGACAGAAGCATCCCAACAGGATGCCTCTTTTATTGCTCTTGTATGGGCTGCCCACAGGGGCCGGGCTAGGAAGAGTTGTTTTGTTCCTTCGCTGAAACCATTGCAAAAGTTGTGCCCAGGGTAGTTGCAGAGCTTTGTTCTGGCCTCTCTAGCACAGTTACTGATGGTTGATTCATTGAAGCTGCAAGTGTTGGTGCAAACCTGGTGACGGCTGCAGCTCCCTAAAGAGCTGCTGAGTCTCTTGGTGCACCTCAATTTCATCTCCCCACATTAGCACAGGATGGCAAAGGGCTGCTGTGCGCCAGTTTGGGGGGTGAATGTGAGTGCATATGAGAGTGACAGAGGTTGCACGGACACTGTTTCCAGTTCCAAGGGTTTTCCAAATCCTACACTGCTCAATTTTTAGGTTCTTATTTCCCTTTTTTTCTCTTTCGCAATCTATTTTCAAGCATTTCTCTGCAGCCGAGGGACAGAATATTACCACCTCGGATTATGAGAGCTGAGATTCACACCGGTTTACAGCAATCCAGGACCTCCAGATAAAAAATTAGTAAACACTACCCTGATTTACAAGTATATGATGGGAAGCAACAGGACTTAGTGTTTGGTTACAAATCAAGGACCTCTACATATCAGTATTATGTAGATTCCCTCCAGTAGGTATTCCTTTTCCTAGTCCTAAAGATTGATAGAAACTGAAGGGAGCTGACTTTTCAACTGAAGAGAATGGTCATTGCCCATGCTGCCTCCTTCTGGGATTTTCCAGGCTCAGTGGGCAAGATGTATCCCAACAGGGGATGGATGTTTGTAGGATGTTTGCCCCAACACCACATTTGGAGCAACAGTCAAGCAGCTGTCTGGAGCTGGGAGTTAAGAGACACTGGGATGCTGGGATGGGGGCTAGGAATAAAAGTCCATTTTTCTTTGTGTGAAAAACATGGGAATTATCTAATCCCAGCTCTGGCTGCCCCCACAGCAACTCCAGTGACACAAATACATGCGGGGTATTGCATTACATCATCAGGACAAACCCTAATGGGTGTATTTATGGCCCAAGCAAAGCGAGACGAAGCGAGATTCTGATCTCTGCTTACCTGGTGTAAAGTGGGAGTAACTGCAGAGATAAACTGACATAACAAAGATTAGAGCCTGGCCTCTTTGTCTGTAGCTGGTTTTAGAAGCAGCTGGCTTTTAGAAATTGCGGATGTCACATAAATCACTTGTAACAAAGTGGTTCTGGACTCCAGCCTCCAGCAGCTTCTGACCATCCATCTCTGTAAAAGTGATGGTTCTCCATACAGCTGGTTTGTGTCCAGAGGCTTTCAGCTGAGCAGAGTGGACAATCCTCCATCTCCCACAGCCTCAAGGAAGCAATGAGATTTGTGTAGCACAGGCAATCAGAAGGAGGCAGCTCGTGAGATGCCATCTGATCAGAGATGGGGCTCCAATAACGGAAGTCTGCTGAGCACAGGGCAGTCATATCTCATCTGCTGAGCTCTGGAGGGAGAAGGGTGTTGGACAATAAGTAGCCCTGATAGCAAAGTAGATCTTCCAGTGAGATACGGCCTGATACTGACTGCTGGCACAGCTCTCCAAATACAGCCAAGACAGAGGAGGTAAATAGGTGTGAATAAATACATCTCACTCGTCCTTAAGCACCTTGAGAGAAGGAATGTAGTGTTGTTCTCTTATAATAAATGTGGATTACATTTTAAAAGACCCTGATAGTCTACATACAAAATAACCTGAGGCTGCAGTGATTTTGGGTATGCTCGTCCCAGAATAATGATTGTGGGGCTGTATCCTCTCTTTTTTGGTTCCAGGGCTGTGGGGCAGTCTATTTCACTAAAAAATTAGTTACCTGTCTGGGAAGAGTAAGATATGAGGATATTTATACTCAGGTTACACTGAGTAAAAGGCCATTTTTGTGCCCTGAAGCTGCTGTAAAGATCAGCTCATCCAAGGTAAATATAGGCTTTATTTCTATGAAAGAGAAGCTTAACTAATAAGGGTGTTTTTTAATGTTAGAATTGCTAAAAGATAATGTCTACCTTGGGCCAGAAAACTTTCAAACTATACAAATTGCATTAGCCCCATCACCAGTACTTTGCACTGCTGACGATCTCATACCTTCACTGATCTTAAATTGCAGAAACTTCCAAGTTGCTGCTACTGAACTGCATCTTTTACCTCCTCTGATAGATTTCTCACATGTAAATTTTATTGTCTTCTCCAGTCTCACATAGGACTATCACCAGTGCAAAAAATGTATTTAATGTGTCTTAATGAATGTTACAATTCCTGGTATCTCTTGTAATGTTTATACTTGAGAATACCAAGTCTGATTTACTCAAAGGAAAGCTGAGACGATTTGGTTATGTTTAGGGGTACCAAAGTGGGCAAAAGGTCCTGCCAGCCAAAAACCCCCACCCCTAAAACATATTATGGTCACCTGAGCAGACACAGTCTTATAAAGACAAGTTAAGTTCATTACTTCAGTATTTATTGGTGCTCCTCTTTGGAAATGGCCTCAATTGGAGCCAGGGGAGGCCCTGGACATCAGGAGGACTTTCTTCATGGAAAGAGTGGCAAGCATATGAACAGGCTGCCCAGGGAGGTGATGCAGACATAGTCCTTTGTTCAAAAAACAGCAAGATGTGGCACTCAATGCCATAGTTTAGTTGACAAGGTGGTGATCAGTCAAAGACTGGACTCAACCTCAGAGGTCTTTTCCAACCCACATGATTCTGTGATTCTGTGTGGTTCTGTGAAGGTGTCAGCATTTGCAGAAATAAAGGCCTAAGTTCTGCTTGTGTGAGGTTGTCACACACGTTTTGTAGGCTGCAGAGAGGTTCTCTGTCAGGATGGACTAAAGACAGACATGCAAAGAAACCTGCTCCACCTTCCTGATTTGCAGCTACATTTCACTGCACTTGTCTGTTGTTTTTGGAAGTGTCTTTTTCAAATATTGGGATATGCTGGGATCACTCTATTCATTAACCAGCTAGAACTGAGCAGGAGGGGGGTGGCTGCTCTGCCTAAAGCACAGTTGGGGCTTTTTGTCATGTAGGAGTACCTGGCAGCTTTGCAAAGGACAATAAATGATTCCTTCCTAATGTGAGAGCAGCAGGAGCCAGGCATGCTGGTGGAAGGCAGGGCCTGCTGCATCAGAGGGAAGAAGTTGCTGACACCCAAAGAAATGAGAGAGGGTGTGATAGGAAAGAAAAATATTTTGAAAAATTTTGTTTGCAAGTGGGGGCTGAATAGCTCTGAGAAAAACCGGGGCATTAAAAATTTTTTCTCTTCTCTGAAAAAATAATTTCCAAAGGGTGGAGCTATAAAATACCTCGATGTTATAGTTAATATTTCAGTAAAATATTGTTGTTAAGACAGAGGTCTCTACACATGGAATCTCTCCTAACTCCCTATCGCTTGTGGAAATTCTCTCACTTCTTCATTAAAGGGATCAAAATTTGGCCTAGAGTAGATGCCAGCCATAGCCTGAGCTTTTAAATGTTTCCAATTTCATGTGAGAGAGTTGCAATTTTTCTTAGAGGGGGAGTGACCACAAAATTCCCTGTGGAGAGCAGGAAGAGCATGTGAAGGCACCCTTCAAAGGGTTGTTTTGTGAAGGGTACAATGTCTGTCTGACATCACAGTTGCTTTCCTGGCTTTTCTGGCTGGTGCTGCTTTCCCCCTTTCTGAGAGACTGGGCACAGTGGTCAGGATGCTCCAAGATGAAGGGCAGGAAGGCACTAAGGAAAAGGGGCTCCTGCTTTGAAGAGGGATGTGTGAGGGGCATGGCATGGCTCCCAAAGCAGGCTTCTGTGCTGAGCTTTCGCTTCTGCAGTCTCAGCTCTCCCCAGATCCCTGTCTGCAAACAGCCTGGTGGGATGGGAAGCTCTAAGGCAGGAGATATGTCCCATTATGCATCTGGCATCAGGAAATCCTTAATTTCTAGGCATCATTGTAAGGCAGGTAGTAACTAAGGCTTGATTATGTTTGAGAGCGGCAGCTTGGCAGACTGCAGAATGAAGTACAGATAAAGTGACCTTGTGATTTTGAAAGCGAGACCCATTATTTGTTTTGAAACATATTGCCTCAGTGACCCTGCAAGTTCTGCAGACATGTCCTGTCTGGAAATGCCATAACAGGTTGTTCACTATATTTTCAACTGAGTTAAGGTTTTGTTGAAATAAGGAATATCAATCAAAGGCCAGAAGGCCACATTCCTTTGGTGTTGTTGATTTCACCAGTATCTTTTGTCTGAAAGCCTGTGCTGACAGGGCATCAGGGGAGAACTCCTGGGGTGAGTGGGGATGAGTGAGGGCAGCCACATGGATCTGCATCCCTGTCAAACTTGTGTCAGCAGAGGTCAAGTTCTCAAGCTCCAGAGAGGACCCTCCAGCACCCAGGGATTAGTCAAGGGGAGAGCCAGACACCCTTCACAGCACAGAATCAACATTATCTAGAGCGTGACAGGGACAAGTGGAATATAATACATGGGGGTGTGCAAGGGAGGTGCTGTTCACATGTCCAGAAAATGGCAGAGACACAACTCTCTCCCTGCCCTGAATCCTCACCTTTTGTCACAGGAAATGTTCAAAATGAGATTTGTGTGTAGGGACAGTCAGACTATGGTGCTGAGGTCAAGTGCACGTGTTGGTCATGGTTCATTGCAGCTTTTTTTCAGGCTAGGATTCGAGTTCACATGAAACACAGCTCACCTACACGCAGTGAGACAGAGCTGAGTGATTTTTCTTTTCTCTTGGTGGCAAATGAGAATTTTGCCGAGAAAAAAGCTGGTTTTATCGTCTATAACTGTTCATAAATTTGGTATTCATTGAAAAGTTGTTTGGTATTAAGGTACATTGTCAAAAACAAAGGAAAAATCTCTTAGTATCAAGGATGTGGGATTGACAAGTTCCATCCTCTCTTTTCCCTGAGGTGACATGATCTTAACTTTCCATCATGTTTGGGCTATTTTGGTTGGTGATGTTCATGGCTGCTCCTAGGGGAGTCTGTCTTCTGCTCAGTGGTGCCTGTGTGCATGCTCAGCCCATGGCAGAAGTGAGGAAAAACAGGTTTTGTGAAACCTCAGAAGAAAGTGGCAGAAGTTAAGGACTTTTCAGCTCATGCTGGCTGGACAGTAAGAGCATATGCACCTACCTAGCTACCTTGGTTCAGCTGGGGTGCTTTAATTTGGTGTTGTTTGAGCCCTTCAGTCCCATCCTTGAATTACGTGAAGGAAACAACAGTGTGTAACAAGTGCTGGCAGTCATACTGGGTTTGCGTGAACATCAAGGTTAGCATTTCCAAAGCATGCAGGTGATTTTGAAACCAAATTCAATTTACAGTTGAACTTTGTGGCTTCCAAAGTGCCTTCATTATTTTGGGAAATTAGATTTTGGGCCAAGTTAAAAAAAACAAAATCAATCAAAATTGCTAACAATGGGACACAAGTTCCTGAGTTACTTAAGTAGCTTTGAAAGCATTACTCACTTACTTGCTTCTCTGAAAGAACTGAAAGAGTGACAAATCTGTTTTCCAGAGCAAAAGAGTTTCAATTGCAGGACACAGTTAAAGGTGCAGATTATAATGAAAGACAGGATAACACAGAGATAGCTTTCAAGTGGATAACCAACAACACAGGTGATTGAGGGGTCTGCCCTCCCTCCTTCATGTAGTGCTCTTAGGAAGTCAGGCATTGCCTGAGAGGGGGATAAACCCTGTTCCAGAGGCACTGAAACCCTTGAGCCGGGCTCCTGCTGGCTCTCTGCCCCTGCAGGTACTCTGTGCCACGTGGGTGGGGCTGCAAGGTTTAAAAGTGCTCAGCTCCTCGGAGACGGAAACAGCTCAGGTAGGGCACGATAATCAAGAAGATAATCTAGAAGGCTATTTACAAGGACTATAATGGAAACAGGTTTTCGTGACCTCCTCCTCCTTTATTGCTGTGCCTTTGGCTTGACCCGGCTCAGGGCTCCCACCGCTGCATCGCTGGGAACATCGTGCTCAGCCTGGCAGGGAGCCCGGGCCATAAGAGGTTTTGGCTACTGCTTGTAGTGGCAAATCAGCTGCAGAAGAGGGAGCCCATGTCTTCTCCAGCCTGGCGTCTCCAGTTTCCTCTTTTCTCTCCAGTCATTTTCACACCTCCATAGGAAGAAACTGAGAAGGAGGGGGAAAAAAATGGAGTAGGTTAAGAAACACGAGTGTGGACATCACTGCTTAGCTCAGACACCTCCCAGAGTCTCCCCACTGGGCCAGGCCCCTCACCTCCAAAGACCAGAGGCTGCAAGAGGAGGAGAGGTCCCTTTGAGCAACCACAAGAGGTACCAGCTGAAAGTCCTGTGGCTGCCAACCACACAGGTGCTTGTACTCCAGGCATGCTCCCCTCAGGGTGTCAGAATGACAGGAATGTTTCCTCTGCGGCACACAGACGTGAGCTGGCTTGCATGGGACACGGTTCAGCAGGAGGCACCTTAAACAGCCGTAACACCAAAACAAGCAACACTCAGGCAGAACCACTCTGATTATGCCCTTCACCCGCACACTTCATAACCATCACCCTTTTTACTTCCCACTCCAGTTCATCCTGACCAAAACAAAAGGCAAGGGAGATACCGTTAATGAGGTGCAGGGGGATGGACGCTATCACACTTCGCACATCTGTGAAAACATAAGAGATTGCATTAGCCAGCTTCAGAAAATGTCTGACCTTCCAAAAAAACAACAAAAAAACCCCCACATTATTCCCTGTGAATACTATGGTATGTATTGCCCCTCCACCCCGCACCAGGAAGGGATCTGTAGCAGGGATATACTTCAAGGAGACTGTGGTTTATATTACAGCTGCTAAGATAACCGGGAGCTTTCAAAAGGAATCCCAGCTAGCGCAGCTTGTTTTACAATACCAGACTCCAAGCGGGGGGAGTGGAAAGTAAGTTTGTTTTCCACCCTGCCCCTTTATCTTGATGTCAAATATATCCCCTGGGAAAGGAAAACATTTAAGCAGCAGATCCCATGGACACACACACACACTCACACTCTCACACTCATGCGCTTTTCCCCCCATCGAGCCACAGCCATGTCCGGAGCGTGGCACTGTTCAGTGCGTGGGTGCTGCTGGACAGCTGGAGTTTTGGCAGGGAAAGCCCAGGAAAAAGGTGCTTCAGGTGTGATAATCAATAGTCACAGGTGCTGGTGCCAGCATGTGATGTGGGCTGGTCAAACCCACAAGCCACCTGCTGCAGGTGGAGTTGTGATCTCTTTGAGAGCACCTCCATGGGAGGGGATAATTACAGCTGGACAGGAACCATTTATTTGTGTGGACAAAAGCATAACAAAATCCAGTCATAAAGCTACCCTGATAGCTCATATCTGAAATAAGATGCACATTTTTAACAAGGAGGGTCAGGAACTGTTGGCATGGCTTCTCAGGGGAGCATTGAGGGGGGTCTTCATTGCCTCTTTGGAGTACTGTAAATGTTTTGATCTAACTCAATCAGAACTCTGGCCTTAATACTGACATTATTGCCTGGATTCTGAAGTCTTAGATGATCATAATGGAACTTCTTGGTCTGAATATTTGTTACAAGGCACTTCTATGTGTAAGAAGCGTACATGGATGCAAGCCCTTCAGTTATTGTTATTGTTATTGTTATTGTTATTGTTATTGTTATTGTTATTGTTATTGTTATTGTTATTGTTATTGTTATTCCCGGAGAGGGACTCTTCATCTGGAACTGTAATGACAGGACAAGGGAGAATGGCATCAAGCAGAAAGAGAACAGGTTAAGGTGAAATACTAGAAAACAATTCTTCCTTATGAGGGTGGGAAGACACTGGAACAGGTTGCCCAGAGAAACTGTGACTGGCCCATCCCTGGAAGTGTCGAAGGCCAGGCTGGATGGGGTTCTGAGCACGCTGGGATAGTGGAAGATGTCCCTACCCATGGCAGGGGGATGGAACAAGATGGTCTTTAAGGTCCCTTCCAACCCAAACCATCCCATGATTCTGTGATTATTCCCCAGCCTGACTGATAAGGATCTGTGTCTCCAGCGCTCTGGATTAGAATTCTGCTGGTGGTCATGGTGTTTGTATCAGAAACATGGTAGAAATGCAAAGGGAATGTCATACTTTGAGCTAAATTGCTAAAAAGATAACCACAGGATAAGAATAAATGTTGCAGCTGCAATGTGGAAGCCAAATTTGCTTGCTGGCAGGTGAGGGAAGACTGAACCAATGTTCCTGAAGAATATGAGGATGCTTGGGACCTACCTTCTGACCCACCAAAATAAATGAATAAACTGGGATTCTTCTTAAGACAGGATCAGAGAAGCAGCCAAGGTATTTACATAAGCATATATACCCCTTTGCTGTGCTAGCTAGTTAGACAATGCTACCAAAATGAAACAGGGAGCTCACTGAACATACCCATGCTCTGGAGGAACAGCAAGTTCAAACCTATACTTGGGTTTCACAGAAGGTTGTTGCTTTGTTATGAGGTTGAAACACATTTCCAGTGTGAAAATTCTTCACCCATGTTTTGTTCTACATTGATGTGTGACTCTGTCACCAGACCTTGTGGCTTGGGACCACACCACATCTTACTGCTGAGCTGTCCTATTTTCTGAATGCAAAGACTGAACCTAAGAAGTCTGGTTTCTCTCTTGCTTGGTACATGCTTTACACTGGTGATGTTCCTTGCCTTTCTACAACAGGAAGAACAACAGCTCGAGGAATGGGAAGGAATGCTCTTTTGAGGGTCCTAACTGCTCAAACTGCAGTAATTTCAATAGGTAGAGCCCTGGTGTCACTACAGGGAGCTGAAAGCTGTGCCACCAAGCACAGTTTCTTTCAGCTCTTGCCTATGTGTCTTCTGCACTCACCATGAAGTTTATGGTGTAGGTATTTTCCTCAGAGGAGGTCTCTTCTGGGAGACCTCCTAGTTTTCTGTTTCTTCACCAGAGCTTTCAGTGTGTGAGTCTGGGAGGTGTGGTTGTCAGGGATTGTCACCTGAGGATGCCATTCCCAGCAACAGGGATAAAAGTCTTGTGGTTATGATACAAGGCCAGAAGATGCTATTGTGATCATCTGTATGGTGTGCTGTAATACAATCAGTCAAAATGAACTGTGGAAAGGGCTTGATTGAAGAAAACCTGTTCCTAAACACAGTTATTTTATTTCCTATCTGTTTTCAACAGCACTGCCTCTTCAGACTATTTTCCTCTCTCCTCAGTTATTCATCTCTTCTTCTCCTAGTGTGGAGAGACTCACAACTCGTACTACAGAATCAGTTTTCCTCCTCTGCCCCCTTGGGCACTCCTGAAATGTAACCAAACCCAAATCAACCCATTAGACTCCTTCCACACTGAACATTTTGCTCTTTTTTTGAAACACCTTCTAGAAATGGAGCTGGTACCTCAGAAGATGTAAATCAGCATCAGGAGATTTTTTACAGCCAAAGAGATTAAAATTATAACAAGATAAATAAATCTCAACACATTTCAATGGGTTTTCTGTCTAGTCAAAACCATTCAATTTTAAGTAAAATTGAATATTTGATTGATTTATTTTTATTATTTTGCTGGATAACTACATGAGGGACTAAAATGCAGAGACATCTCCTGCAACCTCTAATCCTCTGGTTTTGAAATGTCCCCTGGCTACTTGCCATCTGAAGTGCAGGGTGTCACTATACTGCGTGTGTCAGCTGAGGTTTGGGATGACTATGGCCAGCACCAGATGTTTCTTGCATGTTCACAAGTGCCAGGAGGTCTCTTTCCTGCCATTTACCAACAGTTTATATTCACAGGATACTCGGTCCTTCTCAGAGAACTCCAGCTTATTGTCCTGATGATACATTTTGAAAAGGAGTTCACTGTTGCTCTTTTGAACTTCCTCTTCCTTGTCCTCATTTGTTAATGGATTTCATTCCTCCCCAGTGGTTACTCATCCCTGAATGCTTAAATTAGTTGGAAAGGTTATTTCTATAACTGGTGGTCATTGAGAATCTTTGTCAATGAGCATTAATAGACATGAATGTATTGAGAAAAACATGAAAATCATCTCCGTGGGTATTATCACATTTTATCGCTCTGATTTGGTATCTTTGAAAGTGGTTGGTCAAGCACTTTATAATGAAGAACTTTGCACTATTGTATTTGTGAAGGAATTTTCTTCCTTGTCCCAACCACTTGATGTATTTTGTGGTTGGTTTTTAAATATTATAAGATTTTTAGTATTTTTAACATCTAATTGTTCATTCACATCTGTATCTCAGGGAGCATCATCAGCTTTCAGAAAACCTCTTTTTCAACACACCTTAATTCTGACATTAGTACCTTTATTTTGGAAAATAGTTGCTAAGTGAGAACTATATTTAAAAAAATTTCTGTAACAGGATTTAAACATTTTATTCATTCATTAACATAGGCAGCTTAAAAATTACATTCTCATGATTTACTTTGGCAAAATATCTATCTGGAGTCACTGGTCTTGTAGTGATTTATCTACTCTCACTATTTGTACTGGATTTGAAAGGGAGTGCCTCATTCTTAAACTAATTGCCTGTCATTTATTCCACGGGAAATACTTTTATAAGGATAAGGGGCTAAAGGCCAACTTTTCAAAGGCATGTAGGCACCTCAGGATGAAGACAGGCACTAGGAAAGCACTGAGGCAGTTGAGGTGCTCCTGGAAAATTCTGTGGGTGTTTGGCTGTGCCTTTAGGTGCCCACGTACCTTCAATCTGTTCATATCTCTCTCCCTGAGAGAGACATGGGGAGCACAGAAGCTACTCCCCTTTCTCTTATCCCAGGATGTGATTAAACTGAGCTGGGTGGGAAATGCAAGGGAGCCTCACAAATGTCATTTGTAGAAAATATAACTTTAATCCTGGGCTTTAAATGATGTCACAGCACAGCCACTGTGCTAGGAATTACTCTCTGAGGGGCTGGATGGTGTCACATCCATGTGGAACACACTGCACTGCAATGAGAGGTGCAGTGAACCTCCAAGGCTTGCAGGCTGACCCTGTCCCACCTGGAGACATTTTTCCTTGAAGGTTCCATGATGGTGCCAGAGGGTTTTTCACTGCACCCGAGCTGGTGAATGGCTGTTTCTACCCCCACCCGTGGGATGTGACACTCGAGGTTCCCTATGAAGCCACTGCTTGCAGTGAAATTCAAACGCTTGCTGGAGGGAACAATCGGAAAATGTGTTTATATACACATCCCGTCTCACTTGTTCCCTTCCTGCTCAGTCACATAGCACTGCTGTAAGAAAGGTTTCTTGTCCTGGTCACATTGCTCTTTGCTTTCTGTCTTGTTTCTGTGTGGATTCCCTTCTTTTCTTGCAAGAACTTCTTTCCTTGTTTCATCATATGTCCTCTTCTGGTCCTCCTTTCCTTCTTCTCCCTCAGTAATTAGATTCAATCTGTGTGCTGCTGCTGTACAATGCCTTAACTTTCCTCTCTTCATCCTTCATCCCATTTCTCATTTCTATGGTTCTCTTGTGCTCCTTCCCCTCTCCCCTCCCCAACTTTCCTCAGGTTCCTCCAGATTTTTAGCTCTTTATTTTTTTTCTTCCTACCCTCTGTCTCTCTTTAAAAATTTAATTGGCATGCTTTCTTCAAGCTGTCTTAGAAAGCCTTATTTTTTTCTTCTCTCTTTTCAGCTTCTTTCCTGAATTGCAGTCACACCAGTTCTGCTTTCCTGACTGCAGAGTCACAGCAGCTGTGGTGCAGCAGAGCATCTGAAAAGAAAATGCTAATAGGGGTTTTTATAGTATACAGTAAAAGGCTCTGATTAAAAAAATAATAATGCTACACCTCAATGCTACCTCTAACTCAGACTATTGCTTCTTGAGAGTTCACTTCTAGAGCCTGCAGTAAGAAAGCAGAATCCATAACTTCATGTGCCATCTCCCTGCCTGTCATAACCACAGGCAAAGCCTGATTAGTAATTTTCTTTAGCAGGAAGCAAAGAAGCTGTATCTGTGTAGTGGCATCTCCCCTGTGCCTGATCAAGATCATAAAGAGTGTGCACGGCAATTTTATGGATGTCCTGCCAATATATCAAGTACTGATTTTACATAGAAGCATCTCATCAGACACTTCCAGATCAAACAGGTTCTGCAAACATTTCTCCATGAGAGTTCATTAAAATCCAGACAGGAATTTGCTCCAGCCATACTAATGTCCCCCTCAGGTCAGCTTTCTGTGAGCATTCACAGTTTATTTATCACCAACAACTAGTCTATACACATTTCAGCCTTGGATGGGTCAGTATTTCCACATATAGATACTGGAGTTCATGGTCATCCAGCTCAGGACAAGGAACACGTCATAGACTCAGCTACACCAAAGCAATTTATTTCCTCTAGAAAAGAGAGGAATCTGTTTAAAATAATGCAATATTATGTAAATTATGAAAAAAATATCCTCAGTGCTGAATATTTTTGTAGAGTAGTGAGAATCTGATCATTTGCTGGCAGAAATTCTGAAAGAGGTAAAATACATTAAAGTAAATGGTTTATCTCAAATTACTTATACATAGCGCTACTTTAAAAGACATCTTTGTAACCTAAGACAACCCCCAAGGCTTAGCCCATAATTTCCTCTGGTTAGATCCTTGTTAAAGAGGAGTCCTAATGGGGTCTTGTAGGACACCACTGAGCTCCCACCTGCTGCCAGCCCTATCCCACCCCGATGTCTCTCACGCCCACAGTGATTTTAACCTGCTCTTCTCTCATGCTCAGAGCTCCCTGAGTTGAGGATGATTTGGTGGGCTGTGACAAGTGGAAAACCGGAGCCAAGGCACAGAAATAAAGAAGCAGAGTGACTGAAGTGGCAGGACACGAAGGATGGGAAGCGATCTGGGCTGGCCTGCTCCATCCCACAGACTGAATGCAGGAACAGCACCTTCCTTTGTGCAGTGCTCTGGGAGGCCAAGGTGGAAAAGGCTCTAATGGAATTCCTGCAGGGACAGTTTTCCCTGGCTCAGTGGGAGCTGTTTGCACACAGACGCCACGGAGTAAGCTGCTAGGTGTTTATTAACTCAGCTTGCAAGAGGAGGGGAAGGGCAGAGGAAAAGCGCTGAGGGGAAAATGCCGCTTAAAAAGACAGACCACCACCCCCTGCTGTCCACCGGAGCTGAGGGAGCTGCGCCTGAGCGAGGTCCTTGTAACCTGTCTGGTAAGTTTTAAAGGATGTTTTCCCTCTCTCTAACTGGCTGGTGCGGATGTGTGTTACGAAACAGCAATTAAAATATTCAGCCAAAGGCTTAACCCTTGACTGTTTGTGTGTTTCACCCCCCGTTTAGTGACCCGGGGTGTATTGTGGGGCCTGCCGGACACCTCTCCCGCCCCGAGGTGCGGCCTTGCTGCTGTGGGGCTCGGTGGCACTCAGGCCGAGAGAGCCCCGCGGGGATGAATAGAGCCCTGGGCCCGTCGTTTAGGCCATCCAGCCGCTCTGTGTTCTTTGTCAGGGCCAAACAAGCTCCATATCATTACGCTAGCATTCGCTTGCCCAGTCTCATTATTAGGTGCATTAGCTGTGGGAACTAAATCCATGACAAAAAAAAAAAAAAAAAAGAGGGGGTGGAATTGGCTCGCACAAAAAAAGGCTTTCCCAGCTCAGGCTAACAACTTGTGCCTATTAACTAAAAACGATCATTAGAAAATTCCCTGCAGACTTAAAGCTTCAGCAGAAGCTTGTTTCACGTATGCACTTGCCTTGTTACATGAACACATAACCAGCCTTAAAGAAACATACCCTCCCATACTTGGATCGGGATTGGGAAAGGGGCTTCCAGGCAGGCACTGCACTGCCTTTAAAATAAATGTTCTTTCTCTCTGCTTCTTCCAGCAATTCTGCTTAAAAAATACTGTGCAACTAGGAGGTAATAAATCTATAGCCTTAAAAGGGGAAGGATATTAGAGAATAACCATGTCAGTTTGGGGTGGTCACTGAAAAAAAAGGTAAGAAGTGTGAAAGGAAAGGTGTGCTAATGTCTGTACAAGCAACTTCATAGGTGAAAGTATGGGTGTTAACGTCTTTGAGATGGGTCTGAATGTCTCTACCAGCTTCAAGCCACAGTTTTGTTACAGAACCCGGACAGTTTGACTCCTGAAGCAGAAAAATGGGACCACATAAGCCTGAATTTCTGAACTTCGGGGTAAAATGACAGGTTCAAGGTGGGATATGTGATAGGCAGTTCAGTAAGGCTGTACCTTCCTAGTACCTCAGCCAGTGGGGAAGGGAAGAGGGCAACATGTGGCTGGGAGTTGAGGATAAAAGGAGCTGTGCCCTCCAGAACCTCGAGGGAGAAAACCCCGTGGGTGTGCCACAGGGGACTCTCTGTTTATTTGAATAAAGTTGGAGGACTCCTCTGTCTTCTTTATGGACACTGGCTTTCCATAGCATGATTTTCCGTACATGGAACTTATTTTTTTTAATATTATAGTGTCCTTTTAGAGAGGCCAAACCACAGAAGAAATCATTGAGATCAGGTCTCCATGAATTGCATGAAGACAGTTCTCTATAAACAGCAAACTGTCTTTGTGGACATTCATGGAATCTTCCCTGGCAGCTTTACTATCAGCTTTACTATAATTGCAACAAACCTCAAGACAACAGGTAGATCCATGGGGATCCCCAGGCTGCTCAGGAGCCATGGGGAGTTTTCCATTGGGTAGGAATGTATAGACATGTCAACTCAGATTGTTACTCTGGCTTTTGGCACTGGGAAAGCTGATCCCTGGGACATGTTGGTTGGTTGGTTGGTTGGTTGGTTGGTTGGTTGGTTGGTTGGTTGGTTTCTCTGGGATTTTTGTGGGTCCCACTTTCAGTGCTCCATGGCTTTCAAAGGCAAAAAAATACTTCCCAGCTAAGCATAGAATCTGCTACTTGATCAGTGGCTCAATTCACAGGCTTCTGATTAACAGTTTTTCCTCCTAGAAGATGCTCTCTTTCTTACTATTTCCTAATGCTAAGAATTTTTTAGGTTGTGTGATAGTCTTTCAAGAAAATGATGAATTTTCCAGTCTCTCAGTCATACAAAGATAAGCAGGACACCTCTCTGGAGATTACAGGGGGCAATATTTTCCTGACAGCAAAAACAAATGCACAAGCCTTTCCCACCCTTAATGAATGCACAGTGGTTCTCTTCTGGTTACCAAGCATCAGAAACAGGTCCCTAAATTCAGTTGATTTAAACCAGTGATAAATAACCATGGCTTAGCTATTCCCTCTCCTGAGTGTCCACCATTGACTGGTGTGGTGGAGCAGGCAGCAGGCTGGGAGTTGTATGATGCTCCCCATGGGAAGGTAATTTGGGAACCAACAGATTGGGCAGGGTGGTGTCTCACCAGCCAGGGTGCAGCCCTGCAGCACCTGAATGCAAAAATGTCACAGGACCTGAGTGCCAGTGAGCAGGAGCAGCCATCCTGGCCAGTGATGGCCAGGAAAATTGGGAGAAATGAGGCAGGATTCTGGTGTGGATCAGTGAGGTGCATGGCCAGGCACAGGCACAGGCACAGGCACAGGCACAGCTGCTTTGCAGCTCATGCAAACACCAAGGCTGAGGGCCTTAAGGGTGGCTCCCAAGGGAAGAGGAGAGTCTCCCAGTGAGGCTTGTCCTAGCTCTTTCCCAGCAGTCAGATCCAAGGTCACACAGCTGCACCACGGTTGGGCTGGGCTGGGGCACAGGCAGCTGAACCCCAGGGGTGTGCACTGGGGTCTAGCAAGCAGCTGGATGGGTGCAGAGGTGACACTGTTCTGCTGCTCCCACAACACTCCACTGGAAATGGTGGAATGGACACAAGGAACCCATTCTATCTATGCTTTGCTTGTCCAGTGTTTGTCCTGTCAGGCCAAGGCTTTACAATGGAACCAGACACTCTTGGCTGAGCCAGCCCTTGGCTTCCTGCTCTGGCATTCTTTCCTGGTGCTCCATTTGCCCACCCAGGCTGTGAAAAATCTCCCTCACAAGGAAGCCCCATCCATATGGCAGACTAAGGTCATGCTCGTGTGTGGCTGTGCAACCAAAATGTGGGGATGCCAAAAGCAGACTCTGTGATCTGCTTCCCTTTGGCTCATCCCTACCCCCTGTGGAGACCAATCATGGCATGCACCTGGAATAGATGCAGATTTAGGGAACTGCTTGACCAACAGTCTTGCATAGGTTTCATTCAAACACATGTCAGCAGTTTTTGCTCTAATCCCACTTCTCTTCAGTGCTCCTGAATGGTGGCCACAATGCCAGCAAGCACAGTCTTAGCAGAAGGTTTATCTCCTACCATTTCCCCCTTGAGGGCACTTTTCTCCCAGATAAAAGTGTCTTTGGATCTGTCAGGCTGAAAGAAGAACTCCATAGTGCTCTGACTCCTCATGGAACAGATGGCAGGGAATGAGCAGCCTCGGTGCCCATTCAACACAATAGAGACTGGGATATTTAAGGAACTCCTCTGCTGCTTCCTTATGAGATAACAAATCACAAACTACACATTCTTGTCTCTCCCAGCAGAGCAGCAGAGACAAACTCCTGCTCAGATCAGTGCTCAGCTTTGAGAGAAGGTAATGAGCAAGTTTTTGAGCATTTTGGGTTTCTCACTGTTGCTGGACTCCAGAACAGGGGTATTTGGTAGGTTAAGGACCACACGGGTTAATTTCAATCAAACTGATAAACAGAGATGTCTGGCACTGACAAAACAAGATAACATCCAAAACTGACCAGAACTTAAGAGACCAAGGGACATGGACAGAACCCAATCAGACCTGCTCACCTTCCTCCTCCTTCTCCTCACCTCATGCTTCCTACAAAAGAAATTTAATATTTTGGGGGAAAAAAAAATTGCAGGAGCTAGGATATGTGTGCCATAAGGCCTTTCTCAGATGCCAAATCAAGCAACTTGTGGAGATTTAAAAAGGAAAAATGTCTGCTATAATAAACCTGCATTGCACTGTTCTTTCATCCTGATTGTTGCAAGCATCTTTTGGGTCTGCTGACATTAAAAATTATGATCTGTTGAAGCATGTTGATTTCAGATGCTTACAGCTTTTCAAAACACCCTTTTTTTTCTGAGAAGGATATTTTCCCATCTTAGTGTGGGAAAAAGTAAATTTCTGGAAGTTTCAAATCCCCAATATGTAATTTTGTAAGAAGCTTTTGCATTAAAAAAAAATCCTTCTTGAATGAAAAAGACAAGGTGAGCTGATTTTGCTGTGGGAATAACAAAAACTAGCCAAGATACAAAACATTTCATAATACAGACATTTTCAGGTGTATTGCCTTCTTTTTACTAACCTGCTACTAGCACAGTGTGATACACACAAATCTTCCTGCAGGACTTGTTTTTGATGTTTTTGATCATCTTCAGGATGATCTGAAGAGTCCTGCTGCCTATCCTTGGCTAAAAGTTTCGCTTTCTCAGCATCAGTGCCTGAGAAAAATGAAAGGTGTTCTTATTTTTGTCAAGTTCCACCAGTTCTAACAGGTCTCAGCCAGTAATTTGGGAGTTCCTCAGAATTTTACTACATCAAGTTCTTTATGTGTTGGCCCAGTGTATCAAGATGAATGAAATCAGAGCCAGAGGAGTGAATTTACATGGGTTTATTGCAGATGTTATAAAAAGCTTTAGGCATCCCTCCCTCTGAGCACTTGCTCATACATCAGGTACTCCCAAACCATGGGATGCTCTTGATGCCAAATCCTTTTGGATGCTGCAGTGATTGATCCCAGGGTACAAGAAGTTTGTGGAGTTTCTAGATCAAGCTGTTTTGGCCATTTCTTTGGGTTTTTAGTTGGTTGTAGTTTCTTTGTATGAGTGAATTAGAAAATTAAATAGCTGTTTACTTTTTTTCCCCCCTAAAGAAAAATAATGTTTTCTGTATTATTCTGCATTATTACAGAAGATAGTCTGTAAGAATAATTTCTTGAGCTACCCCTCTTCTCTTCATGTTCTGAGCTCAAGAGAGACCTGCTGAGGCAACTGTTTCAGATGGAAAAAACTTCTTCCAGAATGTGATTAAAAAACATTATTTGAGTGTTATCTCCAGTAAGATTAACTGAGATAAAATAAATAATGTAATTGATGAACCTTCATTCAATTGACTTGCAAATGGTGATCATGGAACTTCGTGAAATTTCAGCTTTTGTTGAGTAATACTTTTCTCAGTGGTGTCAGTTTTTTCTTAGGTGTGGAATGGAATCCTTGTTTCCTGACTAGCCTTGGAAATTATCTCATTGACCTATTTAAAATTTAGTTGTGTCGCTGTTGTGATCCATACACATATCTCAGTGGTCAACAGAAATATTTTGCTGCAAATATTTGAACTTCCAGCCAGTTTACTGGAAAAAATGTCATCAGAGCTAATGTCCCTGTTCCCTGAGGAATGTAAATTCTGCTGTTAGGTTTCTAAAGCAAATCACAAATGTTCATTCCAGCTGCTTCACGGAACTGTTCTGCAGAATTTAGGTACAATTTATCCTGAAACAGGAAAGCTTTTCCATAAAAACTCACTGGGCTGTTTGCTGTGAAGACCAAGCATGAGCAAGAAGAGAAGTGGGACTGATGTGCTGGAAACAGTGAATGAGAATTTGCTGAAAAATTACAATTTTCCTGAAACCACAGATATCAGAGAATCATGGAACAGTTTTGGTTGGAAGGGACCTTAAGGATCATCCAGTTTCAAGCCCCTGCCATGGGCAGGGACACCTGCCACTATCCCAGGTTGCTCAGAGCCCAGTCCAGCCTGGCCTTGGACACTGCCAGGGATGGGGCAGCCACAGCTTCTTGGGAATTGATTCCCAAATGCCAATTGCAATAGGCATTGATCAATAAATAATGGTGACATTAATTGCTGTTAATATTAGTCTAACTAATATAATTACACAGGTTTTGATTTTTTTTTCTTTTCTGTTTGTTTTTTTTTTAAAGTTGTTTTTCATGATGTGAGCCACTGATTTTGCCTCCAGTTCAAAACTTGATCTAATTCCAGGAATGCCTGAAAACAGTCACTCTATCTTTTCTGCTGGGAAAAAAAAAATCTCTCAACTTACTGTTAGCTCTCTGCTCCAAAAATAAAATGTACAGTACGTAACAAATTTGGTCTGACAGCATTTTCCCAGCTGGAAAGATGAAACTTCTTAATTGGTATATAAATAAATAGTGGTTTGATCCTGCTCTTAAATATATATTAAAAAAAGAATTTTGGCCTTGCCTCTAGTATGCATAGGAACAGATCTTCCTTTCTAACAGAAACAGTAACAGGAAAGGACTCTTCATTGAACCCAATTTATAAGTTCAATCCAAAGTCTAAACGCACTGAAATAAATTCAAGTCCTGCTGCTGCTGTTGAGGAAGGCCCATGAAGCTCCCTGTGTCTCTTGACATATGGTTTCCATACCACTTTAGTTCATAAATCATCATTTCGAATTGCTTTCAAGTTTGACATGAGAACCTCAAGTGTTGTTGAATCATCAAATAAATTGCTGCTTAGCGAGAAGATGCTCCCATGAATTGAAGTTTACCTTGTGTTTTCAGAGTAAAGGAAGTGATAATTTAGATGAGGAGTTCACCCAGAATAATTGGGTGGTTTTCACTTTTGCTACCTGGCAATAAATCAAAACTAAATGCAGACACCAATCTGCAAATCCAGAAACTAGAAGAGGGACAAGCACATTGGTCCAAACACATAAAATGTGTTTATTTGCAACACAAGGCACCCTGAAATACTCATTCCTAGTGCACCTGAACACTCCAGCTGCATTGCTTGGTTGAAGTTCCCTTGGCACTGGAGTTTTTACAGTGGGAGACATGCAGCAAACACCCACAACCTGAAGCTTCTCACCCCAACTCGTGTCACCTCTGAATCCATACCAGAAGGATCCTCAGAAGCCCAAGAGCCTGACCTTTCTGGGATGTGTCTTCTTTTTCCTCATAGCCCAGTAATTTATGATTCATCTTGAGAAAGGTGAAGGTCTGTTTGGGGAAAAGTGGGAGAAATCCAAAACACATCTAGCTCCTGAAAAGGACAGCCCCACCAAAACCAGCCAGTAAACATCTTGTTTCCTGTCCCCATCTGTGTGCAGCACACAGACCAGAGGCTTTGAAAAGCTCTCCGTGCCAGAATGTGAGATAAACGTGTCATTAGGGAACTCCCTTTTTCTGTTTCTGGGGTGCTGGCACACCTTTGATTAAAATACTTCAGTTTAAAGCACAGTGCACCAGTCTGGGCGTGTAATATTTGTACGAAGCTTAAGATGGTCCTGCCATAACACTTCTGTCGCCCCCATTGTGCAAAATTGGACCAGAAATCTCATGAGAATGAGCTTACTCATGAGATATCTCCTAATTCTGGCTTCCAGTTATGCTGTAAATAGTATGAGAACTGCCTTTCTAGCAGTTTTAGGGAATTTGGCTCCCAGCCATTGCTAGAAAAGCCCAAGCTGCGACCTAAGTGAAAAGCAAGGGGAAAAGACAAATGCTCCAGATTTTCAGAAAGTTCTTTATTAGTGCCAGAAGCTTGTCTTCTCCTCTGTGTTCTTCTGCTCAGGTGGAATGGCCTCTGTTTGCAAGGACATGCTTTTGTGAGGCCAGGGACCTTGCAGAAGGCACAGTGCTCTGTAATCAGGTACTCTGATGGTTGGATACAGCTGTTCTGTGGAGTTTCTGAGGAATAGAAAGCTATGCCAAAAGCTGCATGGCAAGCTCAGGACTCTGTCTACAGCTCTTCAGCAACAGAGACTCCTGATGCCATTGCTTCTTTCTCCTCTGCCTCCTTCAGAGGTGCTGGGATGGTGCCCTTTTCCCTACCCTGTGATTTCCTGCCCTGCCAGCTACCTGCCCTGCCTCCCAGGTTGCATTTTCACTACTGGGTCCAGGAACTCAAGGGTCTGCCTACTAGCAAAGCCCTTGGGCACTTCTGTGTGCAAACAGTGTCTCAAAAAGAAGCTGGGCCTTTGCAGATAGATGGGTTTTTTAATTTCAAGAAACCCTCTGTGCAAATAATCCCGGTACCCCAGAAAGCAATCTCTGCTTTCAAAACTAAAGGCAAAAGTCATGTTCTACAGGCCTAAACTTGAGTACTGGATTCTATCTCATATGCAAATTATTCTTAGCCTGGTATCAAAAGTACTAGTAAGCATGTACCTATAAACACTCATTAGCTTTAATTACACTGAGTATGCTTGTGAGGGGGGCTTGGGTTACCTGACTTAGTGCACTACTAAGAGTTTCTGAGGCTGAAAATGTCACACAGAAATTATTACATGTATCAGAGGTGAAACATGGAATCATAGAATCATAGAATATTCTGAGTTGGCAAGGACACACCAGGATCGTTGAGTCCAACTCCTGCCACTGCCCAGGACACCCCAACAGTCCCACCCTGTGCATCCCTGAGAGCATTGTCCAAACACTCCTGGAGCTCTGGCAGTCTTGGGGCTGTGACCATTCCCTGGGGAGCCTGTTCAGTGCCCAACACCCTCTGGGGGAAGAACCTTTCCCTGATATCCACCCCAACCCACCTCTGACACAGCTCCAGCCATTCCCTGGGTCCTGTCCCTGGTCACACAGAGCAGAGATCAGGGCCTGCCCCTTGTCTTCTCTTTGTGAGGAAGCTGTACAACTGCTGTGAGCTCTGACCTCAGTTCTGCTCTTCCCCACATGAACAGTACATGTAACACAGCCTTGTTTGCAGTATTAGTAGCCAAGTTACTGTGTTTTCATAATGCTCAACGGTCACTTCCAAATATTTTTCAATAGATATTGAAAACACAACAGGTGATTTAAAATTGCCAGGAAGAGATGGGTCCCTTCAGTAAATAATGAAGTAAGTAATGATTATCACAGAAAACATCTTGTCTAAAGCCTGCATCTCATTAAAAGATGGTTGCTTCTCTGGGCAGCCTGTGCCAGGGCCTCACCACCCTCACAGGGAACAATTTCTTCCTAATATCCAATCTGTAACTACTGTCTCCCTTTGGAGCCGTTCCCCCTTGTCCTGTCACTCCAGGCTCTTGTCAAGAGTCTCTCTCCATCTTTCCTGTGGCTCCCTTCAGGCACTGGAAGGCCACAATGAGGTCACCCCAAAGCCTTCTCCTCTCCAGGCTGAACAATCCCAATTCCCTGAGCCTTTCCTCCCAGCAGAGCTGCTCCATCCCTCTGATCCCTTGGTGTCCCTGCTCTGTCGTGGCTCCAGCAGCTCCCTGTCCTTGCTGTGCTGGCCCAGGGCTGGGTGCAGCCCTGCAGGGGGGTCTCAGCAGAGCGGGGCAGAGGGGCAGAATCCCTTCCCCACCCTGGTTCTACAACTGATTCAAACATCATTTATTAGTTTGGGGGTTTTGTCCCTGCTAGTTTGCAAATTAATTTATTCCCAATTCTAGGGTAAAACCACGTCAGCTGTCATTTGTAATTTACTGTTTGTGAATGTGAATATTGTGCCCCCTTCCACCTGATACAACATCCAAACCCCCCCACTCTCTAGAGTGTTTAAGTGTCTAATTGTCAGTATTTTCAATGGGGTTTAGATGCCTGTGCACTTTGGAACTGATTCAGTCATCTTCTAAAATTTGGTACTGAGATAAATATCCTGATTGGCCTCATGCAACTGTGAGAGTCTGAGCACATGGGACTGGAGACTGGTTGTACAGAAGCCTTTGTAAAACAAGGACTTTCAATTGAGTTTATAGGGAACACCTGTGGAAACCTCTATATACATGACACACAACCTCCAAACAATTTTCCAGTGACTTGTGTTGAGGAATGTTATGTACTGATAGTTCTCACTGTATTTACTTTTCAGGTTCTTCATGTTGCAGCAAGTAACATACACACACATGCACACACACACACACTCACAAGGTCTTTGCAAACATCTGTGGGGACACCAAATATGCAAACTGTAGCCACAACAAATTCTGCATAATCAGCCAAGAAGTTGAAACAGATTTTCATAAAATCTTTGTTAAATGGTGAAAATATCAGCAGTCATCGAAGCCTTTTTAGTCAGCATGTATCCCCAGAAGGGCTGCATCATATGGGGAGTTTCAAGCCCATCAGGATGTCCTCTACAGGACCAGAGGCTCCTCCTCCTTCTTTATAAGACTCTTGTGAGCAAAACGTGTGGCAGAGTAATGTGCAGTTATTTGCATGGGCAGCCATCAGACACTGGGAGCATTCAGGAATGTTTATGAATTCCATTGCTGCAGTATCCAAGCATCTCCCAGCTGTTTATGCATTGCTTCTTCCTTAAGCTCCATGTAACAGGGATCTATCCATCCCATTTTCCAGGTCCAGCACCTGAGCACAGCTGGGACAGTTCATAATGCCAGCACTCTGCAGGAGCATAAAGGGGCAGAGGGACATCTAGTGGGATCTCTACTCTCTCTGGTTTTGCAGGCCACCAGAAATCTCCTCACGGGGTTCACCTCACCTGTGACACATCTTCAGAGCAGCACCCAGATCCTTCACTTCATGAGGATGCTGGGGCTGGATTGTGATTCAGGCTATGGATCTTGTGTTTATACTTTCTGAAGATTCACAGCCTGCTGTGAGTAAAGGCAAGAGCAGTGACTAATCTGATTTCTGTCAGAGAGCTCACCTTGACAGACTTTCAGCAGCAGTGAGGTTGAAGGCATTTTGAAGGTTATCTTTATAAAAAAGGACTGGCAACTTACACTGGAAAAAAAACCTAAAGTGTGATTAGCAACTTCTTTCTTGACACTACTGATGGCTGAGTGATTACAATGCACTGTATTGCCCTTCTCAGCTGGTGTAGAACAAGAGTTTCATCCACTGAAGGCAAAAGGCTTATGAGAATTTACATTAACCAGGAGTCTGTGACTAAACTACTGTGCCCATGCATCCCGTTTGCAAGCTCTTCATTCCTTGCAACTGTCCTCAAGTTCTTTGAGCCAAAAGAGCAGGATTTCTAGCTGGCCAGCATACGAACCCCTTTTAGTCACTGAACTTGTCTTTCAGGCATCATGGAAACTGGCTTTTTCAGGGAAGCAATACCCGAATCAGAGGAGAATTCAGCCAGGTTGCAGGTACAGTGCAGCATGGCTCTGAAAGCCCAGGACATGTTCACCATCCTACAGGGACCATCATTTGTTTACATGGCAGTAGGTAGGACACCAAGGATGGGCAAGGTGTGTGTGTGTTATGGAATCACAGAATCATGGAATGGGTTGGAAGTGATCTTAAAGATCACCCGGATCCAACTCCCTGCCATGGGCAGGGACACCTACCACTATCCCAGGTTGCTCCAAACCCCATCCAGCCTGGCCTTGGACACTGCCAGGGATGGGGCAGCCACAGCTGCTGTGTCAGGCCTCCCCAGCTTCACAGGGAAAAATTTCTTCCCAATATTTCATCTAAGCCTACTGTCTGTCAGTTTAAATCCATTACACCTTGTGCTATCACTCCATGCCCTTGCAAAAATTCTCTTCCCACCTTTCTTGCAGAATCCTTTCTGGAACAGGAAGGTTTTGGAAGAAGGCAGACCTGCATTCTGCCATCTCATTAATGCTGCACATTACTGGCAGTGGATTCAAGTGACAAGTGACAGAGGCCTGACTGTCACAGCCATGTGGCAATGAAATGACACAAAGATTTCCAGTGCCCCCGTTCAGTTCTGAATGAACAGCTCTTCCACAGCAATTCCACAGGCTTTTGCCCTGACCCTGCTGCTCCTTCCTGAGTGACTAAAGAACCTGACAAGACACAGGGTAACCAAACAAATAAATGTTTGCAGGAATTGCTCTTTACTTTCTCCAGGCACCATTATTAGAACTTACACTTTTCACCTGAATCTATTTCATTAGTATTTGCACATATGATGTTTGGTGTGGTCAGAGATGTTCTTTATAGAGGCTTTCCTCATTAAAAGTGGCCTGCAAAAAACCTGAGCATCCTTTGCTTTACACCGTGTTTAGCCAAAGACCTGACCAAAATATGCTAAAATTTAGATGTATTTTCCTTTCAGTCGGATTATCCTTTGAAACTGTGAGCAAACCCTGCCTGACAACACAAAGGAATTTTCCCATGGATCAGCTAAAGCTGACTCACATGAAAGACTTGCCCAAAGTGGTCATGCCCTCTGAGCAAATACCACAGGCATGAGGATCTCTGCTCTTGGCCTAACAGCACTGTTAGGATTCCAGGCACCCAGCCTCAGAAGGCAGCTTTTATTGGAGGAGGGGTGGTCTCCTACCTGTGACCCAGCCAATCTGCTCTCTTATTTATCTGTGTTGCTAACTTGCAGTGGAGGCGAATGTTTTGCTCTGTCACTGCACCGTTGCAAGAAATTTCCTGCCTGGCCCCCAAAGTTCACCAAATAGCACTGGCTGTTTGCTTAAGCAGGTACAGCACACAGCAAAAGGCACTGCTGTGACTCAAAGAAAGAAAGAAAGAAAATCATCTGATCATGAAAGCTTTCAGCACCAGGTTTTAGTGCTGGAGTGAAAACCTAACGGAAGCTGTGCACCCTTCTAAGATAAATATTTCCTCTGCTGGAGTTGCTGAGTCTATCACACATCAACAACCAGGAAGGCTTTGCTTACTCATCCCTGCCACGTGTTTCTGGAGTGGTTTTCTGCTCTCTTAATATTACCAAGGAGTGCATCCTCTGGCTGCCCTGGCTTGTTAGAAAGGCAAGCACATGCTGAGCAAAGCGTCAGAACAACCCACAAAGCCCTGATGGAAATAGAGACAGAATTTTGCACCACTCAGAGAGACACAGAGAGAGTTAAAGCTTCAGGCCAATGTGTTGCTGAAATTTTAAAGCTGAAAGGATTTTGAAATAACCTTTGCATTTTCTCCCTGAACTTTTTGTTTACTCTCTGCTCTTTTGCTCAGTGAAAGTAAAGCAGGCAAGACAACATCACTTGCTGTTTCCAATTGGCTTCTGCTTTGTTTCTAGTACTCCTCTGAAAGAGTTCTGTTGTACGACTCACAGCATTTCAAGAAGACATTTTATTGATTGTTTATCTGTCCCTCACTTTCCATTTTCTCATCACTGATTGCCCTCAAATAATGTTTGGGCTTAAGTTATTTGTAATTTTCCCTTAATCTGATCCATTTCTATGTTTTATTTTGGGTTTTCAGTAAGCTCACATGTGATGTGTGACAAAATAGAGGCAAAGTCTCTTCTCACATTCCTAAAATATGTGGCACTGGGATTACAGTCTCAAAATTATGTGGCAGCTTCTTTTAAACAGGAAAACTCCAGTGGGTTTCACTCAACTGTATATAAAAGCCAATAGTACACTTGGTGGTAGTCCCTGCATTATTTGTTTTAAATTATGTTCCTTTTCATAATCTCTCCACATTATCTATTTCCAATATCCAGCAGATTTTTGTATTGACAAAGGTGTGACTTTTACAGGAAGCTGTTGTGGAGAAAACCTGTGGTTCTTCTATATGGGCTGAGCATACGTGGCTTCTAACCCTGGGGAGAGCTGCTTGAGTTTGGGATTATCCTATTAGATGGATGCTTCTAATAAAACTCCCAGCAGCCAGAGAGCTTATCTATGCTACTACCACACAGTTCCAGAGCCAGCATTCCCCTCAGCATGAAGGGGGTGAATCCTGAGTGGCATTATTCATTTCGAGGTTGTAGCTGAGCTTCCACAGTGACTGGAGCTGATCTGAACCAGGGCTACCTTACTCTCACTCCCTTCCTGTAATCCACAAGGTAAAACCATCCTGCTAAACGTGCAGCAAACCCTTCTAAAAAGCAATCAAAGAGTTTTCTGTCATCTTAGCAAGATGTTCTCAAGATGTTCTGTGTGGTTTTTTATGGTTCCAGAAGAAACTACTGATGAGAGGTGGCCAGATAACAGAAACTACACCAGAGTTTGAATAAGGGAGAACTGTTTCTTGGAAAATGCTGGAAACATTCATCTGCCCTTCCTTTGGGCTGAAACTGTGAGTGTCCTGCTGCCCTCGCTCTGCACCTCCTCTTTGTTTTCCCCTTGTTGTGATTTATTGGGTTGGATTCTGTGGCTGCTTCTTGGCTGAGTGCAGCTAAGGTATGTAAATTGCTTTTTAACAGCTAATATGCACCCACACTCCTGAAAAGAAAAAAAAAAGGGCAAAATAATATTGTTGGCAGTGAGTTATAGGAGATCAAGAAAGCATCCAGAGGTGAAAGTCAGTGGCTGGCTGGCGAAGTCCTGCAGACTGTCACAGCTGTGTTCAGAATAATCCAAGTGGAGAGCAAGTTTGGTAACTTCAAATTAGGATTTTAAAGGAAAGGACTGCCTCTGTGGCTGCAATACATACTGTGTGAACATAATGAACCAAACATATTTTCTTTTTATAGGAATTTCAAACCCTAAATGCAATTTTTCATCCTCTAGTGACAGCTCACTACTTGTCCTGACTTGGTCCACTTTAAATAAAGGACACTTTAAATAAAGGTCCACTTTAAATAAAGGACAATGACCATAACTCTGCTGAGACCCCCCTGCAGGGCTGCACCCAGCCGTGGGCCAGCACAGCAAGGACAGGGAGCTGCTGGAGCCACGACAGAGCAGGGACACCAAGGGATCAGAGGGATGGAGCAGCTCTGCTGGAAGGAAAGGCTCAGGGAATTGGGATTGTTCAGCCTGGAGAGGAGAAGGCTTTGGGGTGACCTCACTGTGGCCTTCCAGTGCCTGAAGGGAGCCCACAGGAAAGATGGAGAGAGACTCTTGACAAGGACCTGGAGTGACAGGACAAGAGGGAATGGCTTCACACTGACAGAGAGCAGGGTTAGATTGGATATTGGGGAGAAATTTTTCCCTGTAAGGATGGTGAGGCCCTGGCACAGGTTTCCCAGAGAAGCTGTGGCTGCCCCATCCCTGGCAGTGTCCAAGGCCAACTTGGATTGGGTTTGGAGCTAACTGGGATAGTAGCAGATGTCCCTGTCCATGGCAGGGGGTTGAAAGTGGATGATCTTTAAGCTCCCTTCAACCCAGCCCATTCCATGATTCTGTGTTATCTACAACCTTCTGGAAAGCCACAGCTAATGGGGTCAAATTTATTCTTGTTCTCAGAGCTTTTCTTATGGCTTTTCCACACCTTCTGGCTGTTGATGGAGAATGAAAGTTGCCCTGGGCTATGACTGCATCCTCCAGCATATCTGTGAAGGCCCCAGGGTGTTTTTACAGTTGCTAAGACATTACAAATAAACACAATGAGTGAACTTCATCTTGCCATTCAGACTGTGAGCTGCAGAAAGCCACCAACCTCCCCAAAGCTCTTCTGGTGAAGAAATGTCAAATCAAAAGCAAACAAATATAGATAATTGTTCTGCTGGCTAAGATGTGTTACCAAAATACCAAAAAAATGACAAACCTCAAACTGGGGTGATTCATCCAGGCACTCAAAAAGCACTTACAAGAAACCACCTGACTAACCATGCTGGAGCTCAGGGACAGTCCTGTGCAGTCAACACATGTACAACAATTATACATTTCACAAAAACCAACCCTTGTCCTCTCAAGGTATATAATATTTGCTGTGCTAATGGTATTATTTAGCTAATGGTAGGGATTGCTTGGAAGAACTAACTTTTCCTTCTTGGGCTCCCTCTTCTACTCATGTATTCTTTGCCCAAAACCTGGCAAAATAGTTACACAAGCAACAAAAAAAACCAAACAGCACAAACCAAAAAGTGATAGGCCCAAATTTCCCCCTGCCCATGCTGATTTTACGTGCTGGCATTTCATGTGAGGAGCTTCACAAAGGCAAAAGCAGACCCTGTCTTTTAAGCTGAAATGTAGTGATACAACCCAGATGAGTGGATTGGGAATCTGAGCAGGGGAGGCTGATGAGCCTCCCTGGAGTTGTAAGTGATGTCCCTGGAAGGGAGGTGAAAGGCTGTGACCCCATCCCTCGTGGTGAGGAAGTGTTTCTCCTGTCAGCTGAAATATGGCTTTGAAAGCACCAAGATGCTCCCACGTTGGCAGGGAGAAAATCATGTCTAAATTTGAATGTGTTTGATGATACTATAAGACACATAAAGCTATGTGTCTTATATGTAAATGTAATTATTACAGGAAACTCCTATTTCAGTTATTTCAGCAAAATTTCAGCACCTCTGTACATTTGAAGGCCTGGAACAAAGCAACTGGGTTTCGACTTTCACAGTTTACCTAACGTGGCATTGATGGTGAACTGTATGGTGATGTAAAGTACAGAGCTATATTTGTTTAAGGAACCTTCAGGCCGAATTTCCAGCATTGTGAGTGCTGAGAGGAAAGAGGGAAGTTCAGAGGAAAACAAATGCTTCCTGAACTTTGAGTTTCTTTGCTTTTATGTATCACCAGATTTTTCTGTGATGTGACCAGCCGTCCTTTATAAACTTTGCTTTATCTCTGTGACATTTTGCATCTAGGAAATGATTAAGCTGTCATATTTGGGGACTGAAAAGAGCAAAGGGCTGCAAGAGTTTGTTCTACCTGTTAAGTTACTCAATTACAGCTGAATCCCTTTGCAGACGTACATTTCCTACACACACACACCATGAGCTGGCCCTCGCCTCCTCCTCACACTGTGGGAGCTGTAGATATCCAAAAAATGTATATAAATCTATATGGATGAAAAATGTACCACCTAGGGATT
This sequence comes from Acridotheres tristis, assembly GCA_037013685.1. NCBI lineage: Eukaryota > Metazoa > Chordata > Aves > Passeriformes > Sturnidae > Acridotheres > Acridotheres tristis. Next base: position 66,309,509 of record CM072885.1, read on the forward strand.
CAGCACAGCTCCCTATTACTTATTAGCTAGCTAGTGGTCTGCCCTGTCTGTCCCTGTCCTTGGCAATAAAATGAAGATGAAAGGGTAGCCGCTGACTTGGAGCCTCGCCTGAAAGTACAGTAGCTATCTCAGCCCTCGCCTTATCAAAGGCTGGGACAGCAATAACCGTGCTGAGGGAGCAACAAGGACGTGGTAGGCTGGGCTGACAAACAGTTACACCTCGTGGGCAAACAGCAGTTTCACATCCCCATGGGCACCAAACAGCATTGGCAGCTGAGGAGAGGCTGCAGCAGATGGTGCCCAACCGTGGTGCCAGCCCGTTCTCCAGGACAGGCTGGGCAGGGCACTGCCTCTCCAGCCAGGGGACCTGCCCAGGAGCTACCTGGTGAAGGTTCCTAGGCAGAATGTGGTGCCTCAGGCCACCAGAAGAAGCTCAGGTGTCACCAACCCAGTTCTGCCAGACTGGGAAAATCATTTTGAGACAAGAATCTCACAGATCAGTCCCTGCTCAGGCCAAAAGTGAATGGCAGTGAGGACAGTCCCCTTTAGAGGTGTTACAACAGTTGTCTCTAGTGGGGACAGAAAGGTGGGACTTGGACAGTCACATTTGTGTTTTAGTAGAGGTGACCATTTCAAACTTCAGGCTTCCTCAAGCACAGCATTGAAGCCATAGGGTTTCCAGATTATTCTAGTGGAAAGCTTTCACACATAGAATTGACTTGAATCAATAACTTGGGCAAAGAAACAGTGCCTCTCATGAGAATAAATAGAGGTATTGAATCACTGCAGCTTTTGTTGGCTGCATAAAATGGGGTTTTTCCAGCTCATCAAATTTGTCCATGCATGTCTCCAAAGCACTAAGGCTACATGTGCCTGACAAATTGTCTTACACAATACAGCAAACAAACATGATTTCAGACTGTGCTCTGTCATGGAATTACTCAGTGAAGACCAGAAAGACTATATTATTTGGGGTAGATAAGTCAACCAAATCCTTGAAATTGTGAGTTCAGTGTTAGTGCTGGAGCTCCTCTCCACAGGTCAGGTTTTCAGTTAGAGGAAGGAAGAGATCCACAAAGAAAATGCTGAAGACACAACATACACAACAGAAGACATTGAACTGGCAATAGTAGCATAAAAATATATTTGCCCTGGGTCACAAGGACTTCATCAAGAGAGGATGCAAGATCCCACATGGTCTTAAATACCAAGTTCTGTGTCAAACTTACCTTTCCACTGCAAAGTAATGATGATGTGCTGGATCAATGTACGTAGGAAGGAGATGGAAATGCTGGAGCAAGTCCAGAGGAGGCCACAAAATTGATAAAGGGACTGGAGCACCCTCCCTATGGAGATAGTCTTGGAGACTTGGGGCTGTTCAGCTTGGAGAGGAGAGGGTTGTATGGAGACCACTGAGCACCTTCCAGTATCTGAAGGGGCCACAGGGAAGCTGAAGAGGGACTTTGCATCAGAAACTGTAGTGACAGGACAAGGGGTAATGGATTTAAACAGACAGAGGGGAGGTTTAGATTGGATATTGGGAAGAAATTGTTTCCTGTGAGAGTGGGGAGGCCCTGGCCCAGGTTGTCCAGAGAAGATGTGGCTGTCCCATCCCTGGCAGTGTTCAAGGCCAGGTTGGATGGGGGTCTGAGCAACCTGGAATAGTGGCAGGTGTTCCTGCCCATGGCAGGGGGTTGCAACAAGGTGATCTTTAAGATCACTTGCAACTCAGACCATTCTGTGATTCTATGCAAAATGTAGCTTGACAAGTTTTAAGGAACTTTTAGTACATTAACCAAACATAATATTGGTAAATAATTTTCCAAGTCTCTGAGTTAAGCTTGAGGTGGAAGACCTGAGGGGAGCAGGTTGCAAGAGACCTCTCAGAAAAAAAAAAAAAGCTTTTAATGCATTTTCTAAGTGTGTTTCAGTCTCACCTAATACAGCCCATCTGTATTACACAGCTGATGTTTCTGGCAGCCTCAAGATCCAGGCTGGATACAGGCTCCAAAGCATTATGTAATTTGCTTCATTTTAATCCTGATAAGAAAATTCTTGGAAGTCACTTAAAAAACAGTAACTATGGTGCTGATCTGTTTCATTTTGCTGAAATGAAGCAGAGTCCTGAAGGCAGCCAACATGATGGGAGAGATGATGCCCAGTGAGAAACCCTTCCTGTGTGTTTTCCCATTCCTTAGGGTAAACTAAGTTTTGAAAACTTAAACTTGGAGCATTCTTTTTACTCATATCTGTTGTGCTAGTGGTCAGCATTAGTATTAAAGACAAAAATTTCAAATCACATGTTTAACCTGAAAAAGTCATATACCTGCTGAGACTTTTTTCCCTAGGTTAAAAAAAAAAGCTAAATAAGCCACTTTCTGTTGTGTTTTTACTGTGAGATTACCTTGTTCCATTTGTCTTAATTTTCTTTGATAGTGCTAACTCTTTTCAGCTTTTGAAAATTATCACCCTGTGATAGTTGTAACTTTTAGGACCTACTTCTTTTTGACAATTTTGAATATTTTACTATTTTTTCTCCCATCTTTTGTAGTCACTCCCTGTACAGCTTCACTGAAATCCTTTTTGCAGCTCCTCTAGCCTGGGTTCATCACAATTTCACTTTAGTCACCTGAGCTGCATGCAGCATGCAAGAGTGCCTCCTATGGAAAATATTATCCCATATTTACAACCAGTGACCTACCAGTGTAATATAAATAATCTCTAAAGGTGTGGCCACAGACTCCACACTGAATTGGTGCATCATTTAGTGTAGCAAATGGAGAAGGGATAGGAACAATACAAGCTGGGTCTATGTTAGTCTCATCTCGGGTGGGTAAAATTAAAACAGAGATGTTTGACTGTATTTCCTGGGGATCAATGGCAAGCATATTTCTATTTCTGCAAACAGTTTTGCCCTTAGTGAACACCCTAAAACGAACTAAATTAAAATCCCCTCCATGATTTTCTTTTCCCTCTCATCAGCAGCAGAAAGACTGGGAGCCCTTTTGGTGGAGTGGCAGGAGCTGCTGGTTAAAACTGAGAGCGGAGCCCAGCCACCAGTCCCTCATGGTGACTTAGACGGATAATTAGTCAGGTAACAATTCCACTGTTGAAAAGCCTGTGAGGCTGGGATCAAACCAACTCAGCACTGCAGGCAACTGTCATGAGATAAAAAGATAAGATGAATGAGTTTGTATTGCACTTGGAATGCACAGAGCCCAATATAGATGTAAAATATTATTACTAAATGCACTGAGGGCTCTATCATAAGGAGACTTCCTGTAAAAGCAACTGAATGGATAAACTCCAGAGACCTGGACGGGTCACAGAGATAAATCATGTCAGTAAAGCAGTACTGGTTCCTGGGCTGCACCCTGCTCTCCTGTAACAATGTCCTCTGGGCAAGGTTTATACCTGTGTGCCGTGGCCATAGCAACACCGGTGATGACAAATACAAGAGCTCCCTTGTGCCAGGTCGGTGAAGCTCGGAGGAGCAGTCTCTGGGTTTCCATCACAGCAGGGTGCCAGGTTGTGATCTTCTGGCCATGCCAAAGAGCTTGGGGGCTGCCCAGTGGAGAGCTTCAGGGTAGCAGTGGGGTGAGAGAGATGCTGGACCCATCAGGACTCCAAACACTCAACCACGCAGTAGAAGGAGATACGTGTGTCCACCAAAACATTCCAGAGCCCTTTGGTGGCTCATTTATTGCATGGTGCCCTCCTGCCTCTCAGAGGGCTGCTTTGCTCTGGTCACCAAGGTGAAGCAGATGCTGGAGCAGATCCATGGATCCAGGATCCAACCTGCTCCAAGGCTGAACACCCACTCGTGGGCAGCGTGCTACGCCCAGCACTTTGCTGGCTGAGTTGCTGTGTGTACAAACTTTCCCAGGATCATCTGGACAGCTTTTCTCATCCCCTCAAGCACAAATCTTGTAAATGGGAACAGTGCCACTAGGACAAATTTCTGCTCAGGTGACTTACTCACATTTAGCACTGCAGTTGTCTGTTCTGACAGAGCCACTACAGGTTCTTTCCCAGAGTTTAGCTGATGATTCAGACGTGTAAAGGCAGAAGCAAAAGGATTACTTACAGATGATGCTGGATCAATCACATATCCAAAGTGCAATTCAGAATTCAGCTTTGTTAAGGAATGATTCCAGAGCAGGGACACCAAGGTGATCAGAGGGATGGAGCAGCTCTGCTGTGAGGAAAGTCTGAGAGAACTGAGTTGTTTAGCCACAGGGTGACCCAATTGCGGCTTTCCAATACCTGAAGGGAACCTACAGGAAAGATGGAGAGAGACTCTACAAGGGCCTTGAGTGACAGGACAAGGGGGAATGGCTTCACACTGACAGAGAACAGGTTTCAATTGTATATGAGGAAGAAATTGTTCCCTGTGAGGGTGGAGAGGCCCTGGCACAGGTTTCCCAGAAAAGCTGTGGCTGCCCCATCCCTGGAAGTGTCCAAGGCCAGGTTGGATGCAGCTTGGAGCAATCTGGGACAGTGGCAGGTATCCCTGCCCATGGCAGGGGGTTGGAACTGGATAATCTTTTAAGATCCCTTCCAACCCAGCCCATTCCATGGTGCTATAATTCTTTTATGTTGTGCTTTTAGAGTACACTTTCTTTCACATCATGATCCTGTGCCATGAGAAGTTCTCACCAGAATATCTGACGCCTCATACTTCTCTTCTGAGATACAGAGACAAAAAGAAAGGCTGGCTGGCAGCTACCATAAAGTCACTGGGGTGGGTTTTTAATTCCAGGCAGACTCCTTTGTAACCCTTTGACACACCCTGTTGCTGTGGTGCTGCAAATGAGTACCAGGCTAATTGAGAACATGGGCCTAAAAATAAATGTGTCTGGGAAGTGATTTTCCCACAGAAACATCAGGTTTTCATAAAAAACTCTAGAAACATGGAAGTTTTAAGTATAATGCAGAAAGGTTTTAGGTTACCAAGCTTAGGTTTTATGTTCTTCTTTTTGACCAACACTGAAGATTTTTGTTGGGATTTCTTTTTAAAGAAAAATATTGGTTCTGCAAAGGAAACCACAGCTACTGGCAAAATAATTAAAAAGAAATAATTAAGATATTAGGTTCAGCTTACATTTTTTTCCCTGTTAATCTGCTTTCCTGCTTCTTTCATTTTTTCTGTTTTCTGCCCTCTTCTTGTCATGTGCAGCTCACTGGGTGGTACTTACATGGTAACCAATCCTTCTAAGGGAAACCAGTGCTTTCATCTTCATCTGTTCTTCCCTCACAGGTTTTTCTTTGTCCTTATTTGTTACTGTTCTTTTTCTGTCTATTTACCTTTATGAGAAGTTATCTTTCCTTTATCTTTTCCATATCATATTCATCTCTTCCCTTTTTTGTCCAGCAGTTAGATATCTCTAATAATCTTTGTTCCTTCCTGCTTCCATCTTTAATTCTTTCTGACACCTTTAATACCTGTGCTTTCATTTCTTTGTCTTCTCTCTGGATATTAATGTATGTTGGCAATCTTTCCCACCTGTATCTCTGAATAGCACATACTCCATAGGGCTTTAAAAAAAATAAGCTATTTTTAATCACAATACTACAAGAGCCCAAGAAGTAAATATTCTTCTATTAATTTTATATGTGGTAAAACTAAAGGCATAAATACCAATTCTTCAATAGATCTGATGTTTCTTTCATCCTGTCCTGTGGTCAGGACTTCTGCAGGCTTCAACCCTACTTTATTCTTCATCTTCTATCACTTGAAATTTGTCCCACAAAGTTTTTTGTGTGGAGATGACCAGGCAGCAGCAGCAAAAGCATTTGGTCTGAGGGGAGCTAGATAAGAAAGCACCACTTGCAGCATCTGAGGTCTCTGCTCGTGGCCATACAGTGAGAAACACAGAAAAAAGAGTTGTGAAGATCACGTAAACTTCATTCCACAGAACCACAGATTGACAGGATGGGTCAGGTTAGAAAGGACCACAGATGCTCATGTGGTGCCACCTCCTTGCTCCAACAGGGCCATCTCAGAGGACAGAGCACAGGATTGTGTCCAGACAATTCTGGAATATCCCCAGTGAGGAGACTCCACAGCCTCTCTGGACAATCTGTTCAGGGCTCAGTCCCTGCCCAGGACAGAAGTTGTGCCTCCTGTCAGTGGAGCCCCCTGGGCTCAGTCCCTGCCCGTGGCTCTGGTGCCATTGCTGGGCCCTGCTCGGAGCCCTCCCTGCACACAGGGACACCCAGGGCTGAGGGCCCCTCTCAGCTGGGGCTCCTCTCCAGCCTGGACAGCCCCAGCTCCCTCAGCCTTTCCCTGGCACAGATGCTCCAGGCCCTGAATCATCTCTGCAGCCTCTGCTGGCCCCAATCCAGGAGCTCCCTGTCCCTCCTGTCCCGAGGAGCCCAGGACTGGACACAGCTGTCCAGATGTGCCTCCCAGGGCTGGGCAGAGGGGCAGGATCACTCCCTGACCTGCTGGCACTGCTCTTCCTAATGCACCCCAGGCCATCACTGGCCTTCTTGTCCCTCAGGTCACTGCTGGCTTATGGAGAGCCTGTTGTTCACCAGGACCCCCAGGTCCTTCTCAGCAGAGCTGCTGACCAGCAGGTCACCCCCAGCCTGTGCTGGTGCATGGGGCTATTCCTCCTCAGGTGCAGAATCCTGCACTTGCCCTTGTTGAACTTCAGATACATTCCTCCTTGGAGACATGGAAAGATACAGGTTATACAGGTTCAAGTGTGCAGGTCATTGTACCTGCAGAAAACTTCATAAATGGCAGGATGAGCTGGGCTGCTAGGAGCATAAGCACCCTGCCCCTGAGAGGAGAAAACAAGAATGTGTTAACAGACACACAACATTTTCATTTGGGTTGCTGAATGGTTGGAGGCTGAGTTTCAGATTCACTAACCTGGGTGTTTTTCACATGAGTTTGGGTTTCAGAATGAAAGCTGGCATAATGGTAGCAGGCCTGTGAGAAGAGAGGAGGAATTTCCTGCTGCTTCAGGGTGGGAAGGGTTAGTACTTGAAAACTTCAAATTACTTACATGTGCATGATGTGTGTCAGTGGAGGATTTTTTTAATCATTAAACTAAAGTATGTATTTGGGTCCAGTCTGTTGGGCTCGCAAGTACAACAGATTTAGGGAAGTTCTGTTTCTGCAGATGAGAGAAATCTGATAAAACTTGGAATGCACTTCCAAGCAAAGTTTACTAACTTTGAGAGGCCTCTGCGGTTCTATTTTGTGTTAGGACCGTGTGTTAATTATAGATCTTCTATTTCTAGTGCAAGCTCCCTTCTCACCACCCCAAAATGAGTTCAGTATAGTTTCAAGTAAGAGATAGGCTAAGCACAGTCCAGATCAAGCACAGTGTGGGTTTTATGCTTTTTCTCATCTTTTCTGGGAAGCTCAGACATTTCCAGAGGAGGTGGGTGGGAGACAGCAACATTCCTCAGGCTGATCAGTTCTGCCCTTGCAGGACAGAAGCTTGGGCTCAGCAATCTGTCCAAAGCACCCAGGCCATGTTTGTGGAGGCCCCAGAGAGCAGAGTGAACATCCAGAGTGAGCTCTCCTTGAGGTGGATACAGTGTCTATCCCATAAATCCCACAGCAGACCCCCTAACACGATTATCCTGTGGGTCATCTGGACGTGCTGTCACTGCCAAGGCTTTGCTCTGTGCCACCCATCCTGCTCGGGGCTCAGCCCTGTCAGCTCCCATCTGCTGCACAGGTTTGGGCTTGAGTGGATCACCAGGAGAAGGAGGCAGAGCTGGAGGAAGCTGGGCTGGTGACTCAGTGGGCAGAATTCTTCCCTCTGAGTCAGGGCTGAGTCAAGGGGTGCTAACGGGGACTGTGCTGCTCCAGCTGCTGGGTTTGGGACACAACTGAGAGACCAAACTCCCAACCACCCAGCTCTTCAGGAACATCTATGGTTCTTCCTCAGCAGCAGTGGCATTTACCCCGTCTTAACCACATTCCAGTGTGGAAAATGTATTTCGCTCACCTCCAGCTCCCTCTGTTACCCCGGTGAAACATTTCGTTCTTCACTACTGCAGGACAATGCGTCAGTAAGGATATGCAGTATTTCATGTGGCCTTTTGGCTTTAACATTGGCCAAAATGGCTTGCATACACATTGCAAAAGTTTTTTTTTTTCCACATGCCTCTTTTATGCATATCAAGGGACATCCTGGTCATCCTGCTCACAAATGCACAGTACTTCCAACTGTGAATCAGGAGTCTGCATAGATAAAGAGAGCATCACATGTCTCACAGCCCAGTTTATCTCAGGGCAAATAATACAAGGGGGTAGCTATTGATTTAATAATGCAAAGTCCTTTTACACCATCAGTTCACAGTGAAGTGCAAGTATTAGTGTGACTGAGGCAACAGCCTTCAGCACAGATGGCTTCTCCTGATCTCAAAAGGTCCAAACTCTTCACCATATCCTCTTGCTATTCCATCCACAGCAACAGTGACTTTTGAAAGCAACCAACTCTGCAAAGTTGGTGCTTGAGCTCATTTTGGAATCACAGAATATCTATAACTGGAAGGGGCTCACAAGGGTCACCCAGTCCAACTCCTGGCCCTGCCCAGGACACTCCAACAATCCCACCCTGTGCATCCCTGACAGTTCTGTCCAAACACTCCCGGAGCTCTGGCAGCCTTGGGGCTGTGACCATTCCCTGGGAGCCAGTGCCCAGCACCCTCTGGGGGAAGAACCTTTTTCTGATATCTACCCTAACCCTCCCCTGACACAGTTCCAGCCATTCCCTGGGTCCTGTCCCTGGTCACACAGAGCAGAGATCAGGGCCTGCCCCTCCTCTTCCCCTCCTGATGAAGCTGCAGAACTGCTGTGAGCTCTGACCTCAGTCTGCTCTTCTTCAGCTGAACAGACAAAGTGTCTTCAGCTGCTCCTTGTATGGCTTCACCTCCAGACCCTTCAGCATCTTCGTAGCTCTCTCTTGGATACTCTCTAATAACTTTATGTTTTTCTTATACTGAGGTGCCCCAACTGCCCCAGGACTCCCCTTGTCCCTGCCTTGCTCCCTTGCCATGGCTGACATGCCTCAGTACATGCCTCCCAGTGATGGAGGCTGAGTGCCAGCATTGAGACACACATGCTGTCCGATACTTGCTTCGTTTGATTTGTGATGACCGCTCTTTATAGGTGTCTGAGAAAAACAAATGAATGAAGAAGCAGTTCCTGGTGGCCTCTGCCAGCTCTTGACAATACCAAATAATTTACTTTTCCTGAAACAGACCTGGTGCCTCTTGTGGATGATGTGGCGCGTAGGTGTCATGTCAATCAATAAAAATTAAAAGTTGCTGAAGGGCAGGAACAGCAGCTGTGAGATTTCTTACTGCTTTTCATTCACAGGGAAATGGTATCAGACTGCTTAGTGACTTATGTGATTTACTGTCACATTTATCTCACACGCTTCAGCAAGGACTTGCTCAAGCACATGGATTTTAGACCCCAGCTTTTAAAGGTGGAAGACAAATGGTTCATTCATAAAAACTTATTTTTGAAACTTTGTTTAGTATCTAAGCTTTTCCCAGAGCAGGTGGTATGGACCCCTTTACATTCAGGAAGCAGTGCACACCAACCATGGGATGCTTCTGGTAAACAAGTAAGGAGAGAGTAAAGGGACATTGCCCAACTTCAGTGTTCTTGTGCCAGATATATCAGCAATGCCCTTGTGCCTGAAAACAACCAAATAGATATAATTAGGTATTGCTAGGATTTTAAAAAAAAAAAAAAAGAGGAGTTTATTTTTTGTTTGAAATCTCTTTACCATGAGATCTGATTAAAACGTTTCTATTGAAATTTTTCTTTGGCAGGTAAAGCTGTTTCAGACAGAGCAGATCTCACAGAAGACTGGATTCACTGAGGAAGATGTTCCTGCTACAGAATGTTTAGACATTTCACTGGAAAGCAGAAATGCCTCTGACAAAAGGATAGATGCTGTGCCATGTGTTAATCCAATGCTGCACACAAGGAATTCTGCTGGAGAGCCCAGGAGGTGACACCCCAATGTTTCTGCCATTGTCCTGTTGCTTTGTCTTTACAATAAGTTCTCTAAAGCCTCCATGTGTCACCAGCCTAATGAGAATCCACAACCAGCACAGGGTGGAGGCACCCAGAATTACACTCTTAAAATGTGGCATATCCCTTTTGTTCAATATTTCATTTATTGGGCAATATAGCTGAGGTTTTGGCTTTCAGTCAAAAACAAGGATTTTCCCAAAAAGAGAAATTGGATGAGGAATTAAAGAAACTCCACTAAGTGACCAAAACACCTCCCAAGCACCATTTTCCACGATTCATATTTGGAAGAATTAAATGCGGTTTTAGTGCAAGGAGTAACTGTATGCTAGCCCTAGGGTTATGAACTGGATAAGCTATTAGGAATTTTCCATTTCTGACTGACTGTGATCTCACATCAGTGTAACTCTGCTCACTTCAGTGGAATTACTTCAGAATTGCTCTGATGGGAAAGCAGAATGAGGTCCTGTGATTCTATAACTATTTCAACTAAGCTGTTTGCATATGCCTGAGAGAAGCAGCTCTTAAGAAAATATAGTGGAATTTAGAGCCCGTTTTTCATCAGTTCAGTTAATCAGTTTACTTTGGTCTACTGATCACTGCTGCTTTGCATGTGATTGTCCTTATAAGTGAGGTCAGTTTTATAGGATAGGAAAATACCCTTTATAAGTCCAGATGGTATCATTAGAAGAAACATACAAGTTGGGCACTTCTAAAGTTTTTTCTTTTCGTCTTTCTGAAGACAAATTTAAACAGTAATTAAGGATTTATTGTTCTATGTTATAGTTTATAAGAAATTACAGATTGTTGTTATAAGACCCTAAGATCTTGATTTCTTTTGCTTCTGTCAATAGGGAATTACTGCTGACCTGTTGAGCAGGTCCTTGAAGGTTTGTAGAAACACTGCAAGATCCTCATTTACACCATGGCATATGGTTCCCATCCAACTAGAATCACAGAAACATAGAATACCCTGAATTGATCACAAGAATCATCAAGTCCAGCTCCAGGAGAATAAGAACAGCAACACACCAGTGTTTTATGAAGGAGTGCCTTGAGTTCCCTGTCCTGGAATAGGATCACAAAATGCAGAGCTGTTCAACAGGGAAGTGGATTTCAGTGCTTACTTGGCTACACTGGGAGTCTGAGGAGACTGAGCAGAAAGGGTGGGAAGGGAAGGAGGTCCTTCTCACCACCTCCTTCCTGTATGGAATATTCAGCATATACATAAATAGCAGGATCTGAGCAATAAATTCACAAAGTGGCAGAATAATTGAGGTCCAAAGACATCTGTGAAGTCCAAAGCCCCACTTAGAGTGAAGCTAATTTCTGTCATAAAAAAAAATAAAAATCAAGGTCTTTCCTAGCTAAGTTCGGAATATCCCAATATTGATATGTATGGATATGCCTGTTTCAAATTGATAGAGAGTAGGTTTAAATTGGATATTAGGAAGAAATTCTCCCCTGTAAGGGTGGTGGGGCCCTAGCACAGGTTGCCCAGAGAAGCTGTGGCTGCCCCAACCCTGGAAGTGTCCAAGTCCAGGCTGGATGGGGCTCTGAGCAACCTGGGATAGTGGAAGGTGTCCCTGCCCATGGCAGTGGGGTGGGAACTGGATGAGCTTTAAGGTCCCTTCCAACCCAGGCTATTGCATAATTCTACAATATGCCTGTAGGCATAGGACCAGTCATCTATAATATATCAAAATAGATGAGTTTGAGGGCTGGGATCAGATTTATTTCAGGATTGGAATAAGACTTCAAGTGGTTTTAAGCTTCACGGATTTTGGAATAGTTTAACCAACCTAATTCCATAGGGTTGAATCCAGCAGTTATCAGTATCCCCAGAGGAAAAGAAGCAGCTTCTGCAGTCTTTTGATTAACTGAGCATAAAATGAGCCTTCCTCCCCTTACTGTTTTAATTAGATATAAATGAACCAGTTCAAACCACACAAAAATTGACTCCTGACTCCTCTGCATGTAAATTAACCACTAGGTCACAGTTTTATTTTTTTCCCTGAGAAAACGAATTTTCCCAGAAGGGGGGGATGGCATTTAGAAGTTACTTCCACTGTATCTTCCTCCATCCCAGAGCTTTCTTACACATGGCTGTTCAAGTGACAGGAGGACTAAAGCCACGTTGGATGGGGCTCTGAGCAGCTTGGTCTAGTGGAAGGTGTCCCTGCCCATGGCAGGGGGTTGGAATGAGAAGATCTTCAAGATCCCTTCCAAGCCAGGCCGTTCCGTGATGTTGTGATTGAACAACCAGGAACCATGACCCCAGCTTGGTTGGTCAGCAAGCGCTGGCAGATGTCGATGCTTGGGTGGTCGAGGTTACAGCTGCAAAGGAAAGGAGAGCAGGTTTACACGTGTGAGCTGTTTGCCAGCCTAGAGGCAATGTAGGGTGGTTTTTGGGGGGGTTAGTGTGGGGGAAAGTCGCGGGTCGGGCGGCTGCGGTAGCGCGGGCACCGCTGCCCTCTGCTGGGTACCGTCCCGCCGGGCACTGCCTCCCGCAGCATCCGCACGACCGGCAGGAACCGGCACTGTCCCTGCTCCCTGAGCTCTGCCACAGCCTCAGCCGGCCGGACACTGCTTTGTGTGCCTCCAGTCCAGCGGCACAGCAGCGGAGGAACACCTCCTGCAGGGATGGAAGGGCTTATCAAGAGGGTTGAGTGTGAGCTTCCATCACAGCCAGCTGCAACCAGCTGTGTCCTGCTGTTATCCCAGAGCACCCTCTGGGATGGCAATGCAGTTTTGCTTCTTCCTCACGGAGTGAAGAAAGCATGGATGTGTGTATTTGCTTCGGGAGGTGCAGTTGCTCTGCAAGCTTATCCATCCCATGGCTACCCATCCTAGAACTCTGTCTTAGATGGAAGTGCCTTAGGGGTTCTCAACAACAGCAGCTGAACATGAGCCAGCTGTGCACAGGTGGCCAAGAGGTGAATGACACCTGGCCTGAATTAGCAATGGTGTGGCCAGCAGGACCACGGCAGTGACTGTCCCCCTGCTGTGGGCACTGGTGAGGCCACATTTCAAATCATGTCTCCTCTTCTGAGCCCCTCATGACAAGGATATTGAGGGGCTGAAGGGTGTCCAGAGAAGGGAATGGAACTGGGGAAGGGTCTGGAGAGTCAATCATATATAAGGAGCAGCTGAGGGGGCTCAGCCTGGAGAAAAGGAGGCTCAGGAGGGGCCTTCTGGCTCTGCACAACACCCTGACAGGAGGGGACAGCTGGGGGGAATTGGGCTCTTCTCCCAGGGAACAAGGGATGAGATGAGAGGGAATGGCCTCGAGTTGTGCATGGAGAGGTTCAAGCTCAGGATGTCAGGAAAACTTTCTTTCCTGAAAGGGGTGTCAAGCATTGGAACAGGCTGTCAGGGAGGTGGTGGAGTCACCATCCCTGGAGGTGTTCAAGACTCAGAGCTCTGATCTGATTGACAGAGCAGTGATTGGTCACAGGTTGTACTCAATGATCTTGGGAGATCTTCTCCAGCCTAAATGTCTCGCTGTCTCTTGCACTGAGAATATGTACCCATAAAACCAGCCTCTCTGCATTTTGGCTAGCTATAGACAACTCCATGTGGGCCTATTTCTCCTCTGACAAACCCCAAAGAAAGCTTCACCCATGAGCTTTAAAATCCTGCAAAACTCATAATTGAAGGACAATTTTCAAAGCCTCAGCCTTTTAGATAAACCTGTCCAAACCTGTTCACTTAATTAATGAACAAAGATGCAGGAGATGCAGACCTTGAAATAAAATGTGAAAACTAAATTCAGCCTAGCCAGGGAGTCAAATGTGTAGAGGGAACTGAAAGTTGCTGTGCAAGGGGTAGTTCTGAAAGTGTACAGGAGTCTGATCTAGGTCAGAGTTGGACTGTTGTTAAAATTGGCTTTATCTGTATCTGTAAAGAGGTGTGGGGGGGATTAAAGAATACTGCAAGGCTCTTACAGTACAGAATGGAAATAGAGGGGCAGATTGAGCTGCTGAAACTTCTGCAAGGAATTGCTAGCTGACATGAGCAAGTAGATCAAAATGTTGGCATATTATACAACTGCACCGTGGTGGGGATGGACAGACAGTACAGAGGGAACTGGAAATACTGTTCAGCAAAAATAAGTTTCTCAACCATCTGAGAGAAAATACTTAGAAATCAAACTACTCAGCAGGAGGGTGGAATTTGGAAAGCATTCAATGCTGAGAGACTCCAGGGTGATAAGGGTAAAATAGACACAGAGTCATAGATTCATATAATGGTTTGAGTTGGAAGTAACCTTAAAGATTGTCCAGTTCCAACCCCTGCCAGGGGCAGGGACACCTTCCACTATCCCAGGTTGCTCAGAGCCCCATCCAACCCTGCTTTGGACATTTCCAGGGTTGGGGCAGCCACAGCTTCTCTGGGCAACCTATGCCAGGGCCTCACCACCCTCACAGGGAACAATTTCTTCTTTATATCTAAACTAATCCTACTCTGAATGAAGCCACTGCCCCTTGTCCTGTTACTCCAGGCCTTTGTCAAGAGTCTCTCTCCACCTTTCCTATAGGCTCTCTTCTGGTACAGAAGGGCACAATAAAGTCACCCCAAAGCCTTCTCCTATCCAGGCTGAACAATCCCAGACTTTCAGCTGGGAATCCCAGTCCTCTCAGACTTTCTTCACAGCAAAGCTGCTCCATCTCTCATGTGGGTCTTTCATAGCCCGTAGGGTGGCAGCCAGTTTATGTAAGGATCAGTTGCAGCCTTCAGAAGCATCTGAAGGCCTGCCCTGGTATTACACCACAGCATTCCCCCAAAAAATGTGAGATACTATGTCTCAGTTCATCCAGGCATGGAAAGGTTAAGTGACTTGCTTTGTGTTGCGCAACCAGGAATGGAAATAGCTCTCAGATCTTTTATTCTTAACAGCAGCCAGCCAAGGGAACCTCTACTTGGATCTCAAGGGATTCCTTCCTCCTAGAAAGGCTCTCATTTCCCGTAAAAGCAGGGAGGCTGGGTGGGAACAACCCGAGGGATGCCATGCATTGTTCACGTGCTTGCAGCAGTGTGGAATGCGAAGGCTGAGAAGCAGGAGGCAGAAGTGCCTGGCCAGGAGAGCAGGAGCAGTTCAGGTGGCCCTGGCAGGGGTCCACACAGCAAGCCAAGGGTGACTCAACAATCAGGGAGGACTCAGCCAGGCTGTGCTGGACCTTGCAGCCAACTGGTGGAAAGAAGTGCCATGTCCTAATGTCACCTCAGTGTGGCTGAGTAAAGAGCAGACAAGGCTGCTTAAATCCTAAACCTCCCCAGATTCATGGCAGGAAACCTGAAACCCAGCTCAGCAAATCAGTGACTTTTGTGCATGGGGCAAGCCCTACATAAACTGCATATGAACTAAAGTTTGGGGCTTAGCCACAATAAGGGCATGGGGACAGAAAGGCTAATTAAGATGTTTAATTAAGATGGTGCTTAATGAGTTTTGGGAACGAAGAGATCCTTATCTATCTTAAGTACTGTGGGTCTACAGCAGTCATTTAACTGTACTCGGTGTCACTTAACTACAAAATACGAAAAATGAACCTTTTAGGAACTATTTTGAGTGGTGAAAGGCAAAACTAAATGTGGGCCAAGGAATTAAGCAGTGGAACTGTTAGGGAAAAGATCAGGAGATTCTTCCTAGCAGTGAGGTCTGAAAGTGTAGCTGGATCTCAAGGGAGACATGAACCCCATGTCACTTGGGTAAGTGAGGAGTGCATGGTCCTTTCCTGCCCTCTTCCAAGGGAGTGGGGCTTGTCTCCTCAATCTAAAGAAGCCTTTCCATCTCTAATTTCCCCTTCCTTTGTTTGAATAGGTTATCTGATATAATTACACAACATTCAAGTGCAGGAGTGCAGGAAGAAGTGATAAAATCAAGAACAGCTTTAATGAGGCCAGAAAAGGAAGAAAAACTGAGTCAACTCAGGGGAACTTCAAGGTCCTTTTGGTGCTATTCAAGCAAAGAAATGGGAATATTGCTAAAACAGGAGAAGCTGGGTGGAGTCAGAAGGTTGATTTGGAACTAGCAGAGCATTCAGAGGTTTCAGCAGGGAGCCTTCAAGTTAGATGGTGTCAGGAACACACAGAGGAATTTGGGTAAGCAAACATCCCGTTGTGCAGACATGCACCTCTGGCTGCTGCAGAGTGATGTGTTTGTTGCAGGGGGAGGGACTGAGGAGAGTGACACAGATAAGGAAGGATGGATGGCCATAGAGGAATGGTCACATCCCCGCAAAGATCTGGCCAAGACTGATGCTGGAGATGGGGGGGAAGGGTGCTGGGGAACACATATTTGTAGAGAAAGCATCAATTTGCTGCATTCACATGTATTTAGCTTATTGGTTAAAATAAAACCTGATAGAAAGATGGGAAAGAAGGGGAATTTCATCTCCTATGAAGAGTGTATGTTACTATCCAGTTATTCCAGTGGAAGGTGAAGGATGCCGCTGCCTGCTAGACAGAAATTTTGATTTCTGTGTGTTCAAGGGCACTGGACACAGCAATTCCATTTCCAACACAAAGTAATGCAATCAGGCCCACTTAAGATACCCCCAAGCCTAATGGGAAAACAGCACAACCAAACGTTGTCACCACAACTCCTAAATTAATGGGGAGATAATTCATGTTCTCAGGTGTTCATATGGGCTGGGCTGGGGGAAAACAGGGTGTCTAACACTGATGGATGTTCTTGCATTCTATTTATGACATCATTTACTAAGATTATCTATGTAGTATATCACAGCTGTGTTCATAGCTGGGTATTATTCTGACACAAATGTCTCCCTGAAGTCTAGATGTATTTCTCAGTCAGCTTTTGGGTGATGATAAGGAAGCCTAGACCTTTTCTGCAGAGATAAATGCTGCAATTCCATTTTGGATGTACCCACTGTGCTCTATTCCTACCTCACACTTTTACCTGCCTTTACCAGGATAAGTAACAAGAGCAGCAGGTTAGGAGTGAGTACCAGTGCCAGGACCTGAATTCTGGCTCCACAACTCACTTCTTGAAGTGGAATCACTTCCTTGTTCCTTTTTATCTCCCTGGCTAAAACGGGAATAATTTTTTCATCAGGCTACAGAGCTCATGGTCCTTCCTGCATTTTTCTCAGCTTTTTCTATTAATCTAAATTATTGTTGCAGCTTAGACCTCACAGGTGAGTTACTGTTATCTGCAGCCAGAATAAATAAAAATAAGGAAAAAAGAAAATGGAGATGTATAACTTTTACCTCTATAGAATATCAGAGCAAGCATCTGTTACAAAAACAAGGACAGCGTTTAATTTAGAGTGAGTGCATGGACATCAGAGTGCTGCCTAACTACTGTCAAAATAGTTGTCAAACAAAGATTTTCCTCACCAATATTTTCCCTGTGGCTAGAAAATAAGTAAAGGATAATATCCATGGAATAAACCCCAGTTATCACAGTTGTACAGTTTTCCTCTGTTCAGCAAATACAATATTTTTACTCAGATTTTTTCTGTTCCAATGAAAAATATTTGGAGCTATTCTTCTGTAAACGTAAGAAAGGTCTAACTAAGCCACTGCCATTCCCTGATATCCTACATATCAGGCTAGGTGTAAACTTCTTTATTAGTATTTTGGTTCTGAAACTAACTTTGCAAAAAAGCAGCCAAAGTTCTTGGAAATATTATCAAAGCCTGGGGAAAAAGGAAAGCATTTGGCTCACATCGCTGTTAGTGACAATAATCAATGCCCAGACAAGCACAGCTTCAAAAAATGTGTCAAGAACTCACTTTATATTTTAAACAGACCATGAAGACATTCAAATTCTTCATCTGGAAGAGAAAAAAGAGGAGGGGGAGATGGCGGGAGGGAGAGATTTCCTTCCACCAGGCAGCGAGAGATCACTTCACGCTTCCCTTTGGTAGGTTAGAGGGGAATTGTAAAGCCATCCCATGTGAACAGATGGAGGCAAAGGATCTCAGCTTTCACGGGAGCGGGTTAAAGATCCGACGCCTGGGACGGTGGGCGAGACAGGGCCCAGCAGCAGGGGCTTTCTGCCCCCTGACAGTCAGACGTCTCCAGGGCCCGCTGGGGTGGCAGCAATCCTTGGGGAGCACCTCGGCAGGTTCTCAGCAGCCCGGCACCAGCTAAGCCCCAGACTTGTATAGGCACTTCACATTTAGGAGCATGTCTAATCCAATCAGGGCCAGATTGGAAGCTATCCGTGTACCTCCCAGATAGCATATTCTTGTCGGCTTGAAAGCAACCCTCTCCTCCTCAGCCTTCCCCCCTGTCTCCCTATCAGGCTGTGCAAGCAGTGGCCTCCCCCCTTGGGCACACGGAGCTAATCCTATTTACTCAGCCCATCAATTTAACAGCTTTAATATTCGCATGGGTTCGATGGATGCAGCTGAAAGGTTTGCAGCAGCCAGGGAGGGGGGAGAGGCTGTGGTGAGCAGTGGGAGGCAGCCTTCCCATGCTGGCCAAAGCAGAAAAAAGTCATTCAAAACCACGAAGGCTGAGGCATGTCTCATGCCCACTCACACAAACACACAAAGCAGACAACACATGTACAGCCCATTACACAACCCAGCAGTGTCACTTTGGCACACCACAGCCTGGTCATTGCTCTGGTCCCTCTCACACAGTTGGTGCTGGGGTCCAGTGGAATTGAGCCGGTGTTAGCATAAGGTCTCTCTCTTCCTTAAATTGGAAGGTGTGCACGGAAGGACACACACAGGAACAAACACAGAGGGTGCCAAGCACCCCCTAATGAGAGTGGTGACCCTGAGAGCCTCCTGCTCACACGCAGGCAGTTGTGGAGGAGCTCAGTCTGATTCCACTTTATGTTTAACTGTTTCTCAGCTCTCTGTTTATAAATTCCTGAAGTGAAATTCCTCCTTTTATCTGTCCTGAGCATCCTTTAGCATCCTTTAGCTATACCTCCTGTGCTCTGGCTATATATTAGAGCAAACCTGAGGAGGCAAGTCTTTTTAGGAGGATTCAAGAATGCAGTCAGGAAGCTGTTGAGTGCTTCCAGCCCCTTGTCACTGCTCCAAGTGATCGTGGACTGCAGAAAGAACCAGCACCCACCTGTGAAAACCCTGTGGAGTCTGCGTGCCCCTCCTCCAGCACTTGGGTCTTTACTAATCACTTTATTCCAAATGTGGAACAGCTCTTGGTTTGTGGTTCAACTCACCTGCATGAGTCACACCTGAATTCCTCTCCTCACTACCAAGGTTAAATAGAACTGGAGTGGCTGTTGCCTTTCAGGGTATTGCAGTCTTTGATGTGCAAAGGACATAGATCTGTCTGGTATTTCGACCTGGCATATCTTTTACATTTAATCTGCCCTTTATTTATCTGTTTAGTTCTTGAACTAATTGTGGTTTTGGTTGTGGGGTTTTTTTTCAATTTGTTTTTGCTGCTTGTGCTACAGATCATGTGTACTAACAAAAATCTCAAGTTTTCCAGTGCCAGCAGGCAGCCAATTTGAGGATTTTCTGTGAGTAACCAGACTTGGGCTCTGCCCCTAAGTCAGGTAGACACATTGCCATCGTTCTGAATTAAGACTGAAGTGGAATAGAAAGAGGAAGAAGAGTGAATGCCTCCTTCAGTCATTCCTGTTCTCAAGACCTAAAGGTAATCTTCTAAAAGAAATCCCTGTGTTTTGATCTAGTGGACAACACCCTTTGTCCTCAGGCTGAGAACCCTTCGGGTAGTGACTTTACAATTCAAGAGGGATATTCCAATAGCACTACAGAGTAACTCAGATGAAGTGAAGGTCCTTTATTTGTCCAAATAGCAATGGGAGGTTATGGCAAAAGAGAGCACTCAGAGCGTGCACTTTCCAGCTGCTGGCATGCTGTGAGCCTGACACACCCCAAGGAATCCAGAAAAAATTCTTGAAGCATGAGAATAATTTTTCCCCTAGTTCTGCCTCCCCTTTTCCTCCAGGAGGGAGTTCCCAAGTGCTGTTTAGGGCTACATCTTGATTTCCCCATTGCCCTTCTCAGCAGTATATGTCATCCCTGGATTTTGATGGAAACAGACACTGTTTTTGCAGCAGATCTGTGTTCAGCCCAATATACTGGGGTTTGGGTCAGTTTTTTAAATCTTACCCTCCTGTTTGGTGTTTTGGCATTTAATTGCTCATACTGTCCTTCTGCTTGGTGCAGGAGGACCAAGTATTCTTTTGTTCTGAAAGCATGGGGATGGTTTTGGTAGAAGATCTGGCCAGTGCAGCTTCAATTAATTGTATCAGCCATGGTGATAATCAACGATCAGGGAGCAATTCACTGGGGAAAGGCTGAGAACTGCACATCAGAAGGTCTGAGGTGAGGACATAGAAGA
Source organism: Acridotheres tristis (assembly GCA_037013685.1). Taxonomy (NCBI): domain Eukaryota; kingdom Metazoa; phylum Chordata; class Aves; order Passeriformes; family Sturnidae; genus Acridotheres; species Acridotheres tristis. The sequence goes on from CM072885.1 coordinate 66,329,853, forward strand.
TCCAGACCTGGGGGAGAATGATGTGTCTAGCACAGCTGGATAGGAGAGGACAGATGGGACTGCATGGAAAGTGGGAGTATGATTCAGGACTCAGGATATTCAGAATGAAGGCAATAGCAGGGATGTGGTTTTCTCAGCTGAGATAAAAATGACTTTTAGCTGGGAAGCCATTAAAAGTGATGGCACTTTCCTTCTTTCCTTTGCTCTGGCTGCTTGTGCCCACTGTGCTGTAGCTCTGTGGGATCTGAGGCTGTGATAGGGTCAGGGGAATGGGGGAGCTAACCTGGCTGAAAACAAATAATTTACTATCCTAGGTTTATCTGTCAATGGATTGAGTCCTAGATCTGACACCCACACAGCTTTTCAAGCCAGGATGCTTGCACAGGGGAGGGGATGTCATCAGCCAGAGAGATAGGGAGATCCACATCATTTCCAGCACTCCCTCCCTGGAAGCATCAGGCCAAAACAGCTGATGGCACCCACCCTGCTGCATGTGCTTGAAGAGGCTGCAAACAAGCAAAACATACCTTAAAGCCTGAGCAGGCCTGGGCAAAACTAAGCACACTTCCCTCCCTCAAGCTGCTGCTCTTCAGAGGCTGTGGGTTGCACAAGTCATGGCAGAGCCCATGAGGAGGTCACATAGACAGCCCGGGCAGAAGGAGCAGCAAAAGGTGGTCCACAGGCTCCAGCCTCCTCATTTCTGCTCTGGCTATCAACAGTCTGCACCCTCCAGCAGCTACCCAACAGGGAGCAGTACTAGTGCAAGCACACATATTCCTGATTGGATATAACTAAATGGGGCAGAGAAAAAAAGGAAAAAGGAATTAAATTAAAAAAAAAAAAAAAAAAAAAAAAAAGACCAGCTTCCAGATTTAAACAGAGTGATTGGGAGATACATTCTGGCAGGCAAAATTAGCAAGACAGATTACAGGCAGAGAGATTTAATCAAAATAGGGGGAACTCCTCAGAGTATTCTTTTCCAGATACTGGCTGTGTGGCTTTACTGAATGGATACCACAGGAGGCGAGCTAAATCTTCACCTGGAGAAATGGGAAAGCTCTCCCAACAATGGGGCTAAGGACTCATCCCAGCTGAGACCCTACCCAGTGTGCTGATGGCAAGAGACAAACTTTACATGAGTGCTCTGCTGCTGCTGCTTCTGTCTGAACCCACGATCAACCCCTGTGCAGGGAGAGGTCCAGGGGCCGTGGACATCTGAGGTCACACAAAGATTTCATCAGGAGTTCAACACCAAGACATCTTCCCTAAGCTATATTCAGTCCCCGCTGCCCTGATCAGCTGCCTTTTGTTAGAAGTGCCGGCTCTCCCTAGCAGAGGCACTGTCACACTGGTGAATTGCCCTCCCTTTTTCACGGAATGCTGTTTTTTTTTCTCAGGAGCTTTGATATGGAGAGGTAAGGACCAAATGTCCCACACCCTCCCTGTCGCCCATCAGCTGCCGCCGAGGGTTTCAGCACCTTGTGGGGTTTCACCTCCTCCAGCGGACTTAATCCCTCTTCACTTCCATTTCCTTCCACCCCGACTTTGCTCTCGTCCGTGAGTTTAGTTAGAGCCAAGTCACACCCCCCCCACCTCCGGGCTCCCCTTCCCTGGAAGCAGGAACTGGAGTGACCCCGGCAAGCCCCAGAGAAGAGAGACAAGCAGCGAGCCCCCGGCGGCCGCCGTGGTTCTGCTGTCGCTGTGCGCCAGCACAAGCAGCAAATTCCAAGAAGATGCGATCATCAGCAGCTCTGTGAAGACAGGAAAGTGGTTACAAATGCTCTCTGCCTCAAAGAGAGAGAAAAGAAACCACAGTCGGGCTGCAGCTGCACCTCGTGCTTTCTGATTAATCCGCTGTTTAGAAACATTCGCCGTGGTACTCGTGCATAGGTAGAGGTGAAAACACACCGATGGATGCAAAGGGACTGCTTTATCTCCGGCCAACACAAACAGAGTCTACTTTCAGCGTGGATACAAAGTCCTCCTACAAAAGGGAACAGAGATAGATAGATAGATAGATAGATAGAGGTTTCTTCTTCAGAGCTGTCTACATTGTACATTCAGGGAGAGAAAAATTTGCTAGGGCATATGGCACGACGATGCACGTGTGGGATCTAGGGTTTTAAATGTTAAAGACCTTGGTTCTTCAAATACAGGATGTTCTTTAAACACTGATGCTACTCAGCAGGCAGATAAGTCTCATCATCATCATCATTGTATTTTCCTCAGTCTTCTGGCCTAAATTGTCTCTGTTTTGATAACGTGCTGCGTATGCATCTGTTTGCCCAAAGAGGAGGGAGCAAGTGTTCACAAGCAGCCCTATCATGACAGTAAATGGCAGAATGAACAAAGTTAAAAGTTCTCTGAAATGTTTAACTACCAGTTCAATGGCCAGATTCTCCATACAGCCTAATGTCCAGGTATGGTTCAGTTGGAAATTATCGGGTCGATTGAGGTGCAAAGAGATGCAAAAAGAAAATATTATTCATAAATCATAGAATGGTTTGGGTTGGAAGGAGCCTTAAAGACCATTCCAACTCCCCGCCATGGGCAGGGACACCTTCCACTATTCCAGATTGCTCAGAGCCCCATCCAGCCTGGCCTTGAACACTTATTGATGCCTCCCTAGTCAGTCTGACCCAGCCTTCCATGCTGTTTTACCAGCTGGAGCTATGTGTTCCCAGCACACCTCTGTATCTCCTTGGTGAGTCCCTTGTTCCAGATGCTTTCAGAGAGGGCACATCCCTGAGCTTTTCTCTCACACTCCATTGCTGCAAAGCTGAATGGATCCTTTTCTGCCCCAGCCTGAAAACACAGAATCTGGCCTCGTTATTGATATCTGACATTCCTTATTTTCATTATCAAAAGGTTTTACTGAAGCCTTGAATTTGCCACAGTGGGTATCCTTTCAAAATCTGCCAAGTTTGCTGTAGAAAAAACAGATAACATTACCTTGGTATTTGCGGTATTCCTTGTGCTGCTCTTCCCACTTCAGCGGAAGACTGCTGAGGATGTTTAGGGAAAGGCTAAGATAAATGTTCCTCAATATCAAAATAAACAATAGAGGCTAATGTGCAGCTTTTTCATGCTCATATTGGATTCCAGTTTGAGTTTAAAGGGAGCTGCCCCAGAGCTTTCAGGCTGTGGCTCCCAAGTCCAGAAGGATCAAGGGGCAGAAGTGAGGGCATATTCATGTACATGTGCACATGCACATAAAAACGCTTCCCTGCCTAAAGTCTCTTTTTCAGCATGGAAGCATATTGCCAACACTCAGCAAATAATAAATAATAGCAAGAGTACAAGAATTCTTCCACTAGAATTCTTCACTAGCCACAAAAATTACCATAGCTATCCACCAGCCTCTGGTCTGGCAGGGTAAAAGGCAGAAGCTTAACTTGCTGCACAAGAGGAAAAGAGAAATTCTCCAGGGCAGTCCTTTAGTGGTCCAAAGGGATCGTGGTTTTCCTGCTTTGAACTGTGTGCAAAGGAAAAAGTGAAGTCCAGAGCCAACCCACTGAGTATTCAGGCCTAGAATTTGAAAAGGCCAGATACTGAATCCTTGATGTTTAGTCCCTCATGCCAGGTTCTTCTCCCACGCAAGCTGGCAGTGTCCCAGGCCAGGTTGGATGGGGCTCTGAGCAACCTGGTCTAGTGGAAGGTGTCTCTGCCAATGGCAGGAGGTTGGAAAGAGATAATTGTTGAAGTCCCCTCCAACCCAAACCACTCTGTGATTTGATTTGTTGCATCAGGAGATGATGAGTATAATATACCATCCTAGCAAAACCACTTGGAGTGTATTTAAAGCCAAAATTCACCATTTCATAGCTAAGTGAACAGACAAAACATAAAATGCTCTTTGTCCTTTTGAACATATAATATGACCTACTCTATGGCCTAATCCTGAACTCCCACAGGATGCAATTTGATGCCTCAATTATCCTGCTCCTATTGAAAGGGTTTCTAAGAAGCACCTGATGCAAGACACTCTTGGTACAATCTGGAGCAAAAACAAAGAAGAAAGAGCTGCACAATTCTGGAGGCAGTGGGGCAAAACACAGCCATGCAAAACAGATTCTCATTTGATCTCTTTCTCAGAAGGCATTATCTCAGAAACATCTTGGTGTGTTAAGGCACTGTCTCAATGGCTTGTGACTTCTGCAGTGCCCAAAAGACTGAGTTGCTGGAGCCTTTTATCAGGCATGTTTCATTCTGCTGTCAGATCTAAGTATTTGGCTTCCGTTTCAGCTGTTGCCACTGCAATGTCACCTGTGGTCCTGCAGAAAAAGCAGGAGACAGCAGTGGTGGTGGTGGTGCCTCAGCTCCACAGGACAAAACACTGCTGGTTTTTCCTCTCACTTACATGGAAATAACTCCACCGCTTTCAACAGAGTAACCCTGTCAACTCCAAGTCTGTTGACCTTGCTGGGTTGCTCCAGTCTTCTGCTTGTGTTGTTGCTGAGGCTACAGGATGGAGCAAGGATGACCCCTATCTGTATTTTCCTCTGTTATGGTGCACCTTTGAAATGTACCTAAGGCAAGTTTTGACATGGGAAAACCTGTTGTCTCCTAAGAAACTCCAGACAGATTTAGCTGCTGAAATTGCTTTAAAAATCCTTTTGTTCTTTTCCCGTGATTGTCAGGAAAATCTCCACAATACCACTGGACATGGACACTTGAGGCCCCCCATGCAATGTCACTTCAGACCAATGTTCCTTTGAGAACATCTGGTGGTAGCTTCTTACGGAAGCACCCGGCCTTTATTTTCTGTCCCAGGCCCACTGACAGGGCATGAAGAAACCATTCCTGAGCTCCCAGGATTTCTGCTGACACTGAGCACAGGCCTGAAGACAAAGCCCTAGGGATGCATGTTGCAGTCCTAGGTATTGTGGGTGAAAAACTCTTCCTTGGTGAGGTTGATGAGTAGGAGGATTCTGAAACAGTTCTTGTAGGGTTTTACCACTAAATAAATCCAAGGGAAAACAGGTACAAAACCAGGCTTGCTGAACTGGCACAGCCATGTGTCTAAAAGTGAGGAAATGACACATCCTGATTGTCCAAACCATGGAAATGGCGATAAAGGGAGGGAAGGGGATTTAATGTTTTCCTAGATGCGGCAGAGCTCATCTCCTTTCTTGCCTGGCAGATGAGTTTGACCACTTTTTTTTTTTTTTTTTACTGCTGGACCACAGTGTTACAGATAATCACAGTGTAAACAACATTCTTTTAGTGCAGCTTTTGTCTCTTTTCTGTAGGATGGAAAATCTTGTGAAATTAGCCTCTGTCATGCCAGGCACTGAAGAAAACATGTGTTGAAAAAAGTGCCTGTTCCCAGGCTTTCAGACTAAATAACATCAAACCAAAGGTGAGGGGGAAGCAGAAGCCTGGATGAGGGATTTGATGGAGTCCCTGCAGCAAGTCCATGCTCAGGGTGGAACTGAGTCCAAACACCTCACACCTTCCTTGTAACAATCAGGGTGAAGCTGCTCCCCAGCCCACTTTGCACTGATCAGGTTATGATTTTCCTGCCTGTTGCTATAACACACAACCGGGTTTGTAAGACATGTGAAAATTATGGCTTCATAAATAATGATCCAATTTCTATTTGCTGGCCACCTGATCTCTTTTGCATATTCAGGATTACCAGGATTCAGGGTAGCCTAAGAAAAACTGCATATGCTCATTTTGCCTCACTTCTGAAGTCCTGGGTGTGTTTATCCTTAACCATAATTCTTTCCCCAACCTTGCTCTTACTTCCAGCCCTGACCTTATCTTAGGCTGTCAGAATAGGAGTTTAAAAACAAAGGTGCAGCCAGTTTTCTTTTCTTTTTAATACAGCTTGACAGGATTAAAATGCAGAACACAGACCTTCCAATTTTCACAAAGGGTTGTGATTGCCTTGTCTGCTTTGCACTGCTTTATGCTAAAACCCATAGACCCATTCTAATTTCAGAGGAAAAAAGGGAGCTGCCTTCCATTCCACAGCAGGAGGGGTAAAATCACAGGTAGGCTGATATTTTTTACCAGAAGTATTTGTGTGGTTGAAGATTTTTTTACTAAAAGTATTTGTGCTAAAGACTCTTGAGGATTTTGTGCCATTGGAGTTGCTTTTGCCTACAAAGCTGAAGTTGATGCTGGGGTTGATGTGTTCTTATTCTCAAGGATGTAATGAGGACGAGCAAAAGGAGTTTGAAGGGGACATTTTCTGTGCTGTATTTATCTGGTACCAGTCACAGACTTCATGCTCTGCTGGCTGCCTGAGGACTAGGAAGAAACAGTCTTCACAACTCCTATGATTTATCACTCATACCGTAAAGTTTAATTTCACTTTTGAAGTACCGGCACTGCCCTGGCTGAAAAAAAAGGAGGCTGGACAAGCATGCTTATGCTTGTAGTGGTATTGGAAAATTTCTCAAGTACCTGTGGGCAGGTGTGGCTCACATACTTGGGTTAAACCAATCGCCAGATCTAGGGTCAGGAAGGAATTTTGCCCTAGGTCACATTGGCAGGGACGATTGTGTTGTTTTTGTTTTCCTTGCTTCACAGTGTGGGTTGTGGTTGGCTTCCTAGATTATCTACTGTCATCTTAAGAAATGCTAATGACCCAGGCTTTAAGTCCACAGGTGGAATTGTAGCTCCTGCAGGTCTCAGGCCTGCCTCAGAGAGTGACTGCAGCCACTTTGGACCCCTGTGCAGAGACTCCAGCACAAGGCACCCTCAGGGCTCTCAGCATCCTTCACATTGCCCTGTGGTCTGGGCATCTCCATCTAACAGAATCCCTTTAAGTGAGCAATTTGGAAATCTGGGTATGCTGGAACTCTCTTTTGGCTCTTTGCCTGTGATGCAGCAGGTTTTCAGATTGCTTTGGGTGATGGAGCACCTTGTGATGAGGACTGGGATACTGATGCTCCCTGGAACCTGTCAGCCTCAGGATGCTTATGATTGCAATGCCCTGGAGTTGTGGATGTGCGTGACCTTTCCTGGGTGGTATAGCACTGTCATTTGGTTTCCTGTGTTGCTAGGGTGGGGCAGTGTTGGTACTGTTCACTTCTTTTAGTGAAATTGAAAATACTAGAAGGTTTACATTTAACAATTGCTGTTCCCATACCACTTATGGGGGATGACTGGAATCAGATTAGGGGTATGGTTGCACAATCCAAGAAAGCCAGAATACGAGAGCATCACTTTGGAGAGATGGCAGTCTCATAAGCAGGCACTCCTCCCTTTTAATGAAAGCACTTTGGCCATAACTGCACTGTTAATTAATTTCAGATATGTTGCTGCATCTGAATTTCCCAACTAACCAGCAATTCAAACAACAAGTCGCCTGGGGAGTGGCTTGTGTGATGTTGGTATTAATAGGATGAAAACAACCAGAAAGTTAGGGTCATTCTTCTGAGGTACTGAAAACCCTTAACGAGGCCCTTAATTATGCAATAACTTCTCTGCAAGCAAACACATGCCTATTATCGTTATTATTATGCTGATAGTTGATATCCCACTGACATGAACAATTTAGAGAACTCCAAGTATTATGCAGCACTCCTGCCAGCTCAGAATAGGCTGACACAGCTACAGCTACCTGTTTAAGAAGATTAGCCTGATTTTATTTGCATGAGAATTTAAAGTGACAAAACCACTTGCCACACCCAGGAAATGATCATTAAAAATTAATTACTGCACATTCTTTTATTAGCTGTGTGGTTAACTTCTGAGTGTTACAGTCAATGCCAAATCCAAAGTGAGATGCCCTGAAATATCTTTCCATAGGTTTTCCAGGTTCTTAAAATAACAGAATACGCGGAGTTGGAAGGGACTCATCAGGACTATTGAGTCCAAGAATCACATCATGTGCCTTCCTTGGATGTGCAGAGAAAATGTCTCATTATCCAGTCTGGGGGAAAAAAAGCATCTTAAGGGCAATGTACATAATTATTCTTAAGTGGGCATCCCCTAGGAATGATGACAAGCAAATCTTTGCATGCTTTGTGTTACCTATACACAATTCCAGCAATTCTGCATGTGTGTGTTGGCCACTACTCTGAGACATCAGGCTAAAGAAGCCATAAAACACAGGCTTTACTCTCAGTTGAGGTTCTCCTAGTCCAGAGAGGGGCCCTCCAGGAAAGGCAAGGTATTTTATGCCGGCATTTTCTGCTGAATGGAAGGTGGTTGCAGAGGAGAATCCATCCCAGCAGCTCAAACTTCAACAGGCAAGTGAAAAGAAGAGAAGGAGCAAAACCCGATGGAAAAGAGAACATAGAAAACTCACCTTTTTAAAAGCCTCAGCCACGGGCTGTTTGGCTACTTTGTGTTGCTGGAGCAGCAGCCAGGTGCCAGCGCCGGCTGCGGCGCTTTGGGACGCGCGGAACGGGATCGGCTCCAGCACCGCGGCCCGCGCGCGGCCCCTGCCGGCACCGCCGGCAGCTGCGCCCGGAGCCTGCGGGAAGGGTTGGGAAAATCTTATCATCGAGGAATGGCCTGGGTGGGAAAAGAGCTTAGACACCCAGCTTCAACCCCCTTGCCGTGGGTAGGGACACCTTCCGCTATCCCAGGTTGCTCAAAGCCTCATCCAGCCTGGCCTTGGACACTTCGAGGGATAGGGCAGCCACAGCTTCTCTGGGCACCCTGTGCCAGGGTCTCCCCAACCCCATAGGAAGAATTTCTTCCTAATATCCAACCTAAACCTACTCATTGTCAGTGTGAAGCCATTCCCCCTTGTCCTGTCACGCCAGGCCTTTCTGGATAAACAATAGTGGTAAATTGCCTGTATGGCACTTCCATGGCTGTGTCAGAGGAACCAGGCTGAAAAGGACCTACAAATGAAATTGCACCCGAAGTAACCCCTGATCATAGTGATGGCACTGTCTGGCCCTATGTCTGAAATGCATCTTTGAGGTGATTTGTACCTCAGGAGTTTCCAGCCTTTCCCAGCCAGGAATTGCACACCAAAATCTGTGTGTGCCTGAAAACATAATAGCAAACCTCATCTTGGAGAGCCAGGGAAGGGTGCTCTGGGGCACAATCAGACACAGAGGTACAGAAGGAATGCTTGAGGGTCCCTGGTCCATTATGGACTGAGGCAAGTCTGGCTGGGTCTGTGACTTGTTCCCAGGGTGACCTGGGGATGGTTGCTCTCACCTATCCTCACTTGCCTCTTCCCAGAGCAAGGGCTTTAGATTATTCAGATGCCCCCGTGCAAGCACATCCTTGCTGCTGGTCATGCTGTGAATCCAGGTGCTTGCAGAGCTTGTGAACTAAATGTTGTTTTTGGTTTGTGGTCCCAGGCAGTGGCAGGGACTGGCTGTGGGACTCACACAGGATACTACCATGTCACCAACCTACCCATGCATTCAGCATTTCTTCTTGACACTCTCATGGCAGTTAGGGGACTTAAAACTAGTCAAGTATCTGACCTGAACTGGTTTCCAGGAAAGCAGAACACCAGCATTTGTCCAAATTCTTCAAAAATGTGTCTGAATGTTCAGGGAAAAAAACCTGCTATTGTACAGAGAAAGCTTCCATCCCAAGCCCAGGAATCGGCAAAGAACATTTGTATTTCTGTTTCCATATCTAAACCTGTTGTGTGTGGCTAAATGTTTACTTCCAAGGTTGTCAAGTTTGTAATTTATACGGAATCTAAATTCACCTCCTTGTCAGCCTGAATCTCTCAGTCTAGGGAATGAGAATGGGGAGACACTCCACAGTGGCAGGAAGAGTGACACTGGAAGACCATGGTGTCCTTTCATCACTGAAGCCCTCAGTGCTCTTCTTGCCAGTGGAGTGGCACAGGATTCAACATTGAGGAATTTAGGGCTCCAGACTTGTCTTGCCAGAACATTCTGCCATGAATTTAAGGAAATCACTTAACATGGAATTTTGTTCTCACAGCAGCTCACGGGAGTCTTGCCGTGGAATTCAGTCCTTTTATAAAGAAAAATGTAAAATGTCTCCTGTTTGACATCAGATAGGAAGTACTTTGGGGCAAGATTGTCTCTTGCTTTGATAGTTGGTGGACCTTTGCTCCATCATGGAACAAGAATAAGAGCTATATAATTGAATGAGAGAGAGAATTTAAGGCTCTGATTATGGGAAAAGAAAAAAATGTTTACCTTTGCAAAGACAACTGGCACACACCTTACAAGCTCTCCACAGACCATGAGCCAGAAGAGAGAAACAGGAGTGCAGAGCCCTGCAACCCAGGAGCCAGATTGGTGGCAGATAGGGCAGACTGATTTAATGTTGCACGGAGGTCAAAACAGAAACTTTAGCATCAAAGCAAGGAGGAGTGCTGCGAAAGCCCAGTGCTCAGAAGTAGCACTTACCAGAGGTATCATATAAACTTAACCCTGCTGTCGTTATTCCTGTTGGAAAGAAAGGAGGTGAAGGCCACGACCTGTGAAGCAGAGGTCAGATGTTACAGACCATCAGACAAAGGAAGTGACAATGGGGAAAGGTTCTTCTCTGAAGCACTACCAGATGGTGGCTAATCTCAGTCAGGGGAGAAGGCATGGCCACCAAATCCACACCGGCTCCCTGAACCTGACACTCAGGCATTATCAAGGGAAAAGACTGTTCTTCCAACTGTTACAAGACAGACTATGCAGTGCAACCCATTCAGCTAATCACAGTGCTGTGCTGATTTGGGACAGAATTTTCCACGATCAGACTTACAATATGTTTGCTTGTTAATTGTTTCTGCACAAAAGCTGAAATATTAAATACTCTGAAAATTTCTACCTTGGCGGAAATTTTTACTGATGCCCCGCTGATTATTTGTGAAAATACCTTTTTCTTCTCATGTAGAAGAAAGCATAGTTAGATGGTATGAACTGGCAGAGCTCTGGGATCATACTGGGGTCTGTCCTGGAGACTTCTTTTATGATAGTAATGGTGAAAATGTTGTCTTTGCATTCAGTTGCAAATCTCCTCACAGATTTACTAAGGAATTTCTGGTAGCTGAGCTCAAATAGGACTCCAGCATTTCCATGTCTGTCCTGGGGATGATGAAAACACAAATGGAGATAGAGGTGGAGGTGAACTCCAGAGTCCCAGAGAGGCATCTACTTGAGGCAGTAGGGCACAGACCCGAGAATGGAAACCTAAATGCTTCTCATGGGATTCATCACTACATGGGTTGCATTTAATCTTGTCTGAGTAGCTTATGTTTTCACCATGCTTCTGTTTCCCTGCCTGGGCCAGAAGGAATAGAGGCCCCATTGTTGTGAGCAGCTGCCCCGAGAGCCGCGTGCAGAATGCAGAGTTGGGATGTTGCTGTGCCCAGAGAGAGCCTCGCATGACAATGACAGCCACTTAGTTTGTGTCCCTTCCAGCCATTTCTCTATGCACAGGAACTGTGGGACTGTGCTCTTGTTGTCTCTGTTCTGGACACCTCAGTGGTGTGGTTTGAGTCTCTCCATTTGGCAGAGTGATCCAGACGTCTGAAAAAATAATCCAGCCAGCAGAAAACAATTAAGGACCTTCATGAAGTTCAGTGTGTGCTTAAGTGCTGAGCTGGGTCTTTCATTGCTGCTATGGTCAGATCTCCTCAGCATTATGTAGGTAAGCAGTATCACATACATTTCTTTTTCCACGAGGAAAAGCAGCGAGAGCATCATCCTTTATACAAGCCTGTCACTCCTTACCTTAATATCTGGTATTAACCTGGTATTACACCAGATATAACCAAGGTCCTCACTTCTTCTGGACTGCTTGGAAATAGGGCGCATAAGAACACACTTCTTCAAGTTTTCCACTGTGCAATGCCTGTGTGTTGGTATCTACCAGGAACAGGATCCTGTATGCCACCACATGGGATGTGCATTTCTGAGCCATGGAAATGAGAGCTGCAACACAGTTTAGGGAGGTGCAGCCAGGAGGTAACAAAACCCTCCTGAACCAGCTGTGGTACACCCCCAAGTGATCCTGCCATGTCCTGGGACATCTCTTCCCAACCATTTTCTAGGCATCTCAGCCACCCTGTCATGAAGCAAGGATAGGAAACCAGCAGAAAATACGGGTTTAACCCATAGTATGAGCTATGAAATCACTCTGAACTCATGCTGCTTTTGCTGTTGGTACCTTTTAGAAGCCCTGCTTCAGCTTTCAAGTTGACATATCAGTGTTTTCCTGTGCTAAATGTGCAAAGCTGCCAAGGACAGGAAGCAGAATAAACTTTGCTTGCAAAAGCCTTGTTGTCTCTGTTGACAAACTTGAAATGCCCTTCAAAATTTGGGTCTCTTGAAGTTGGGGCATCTTTCTGACTTCTTTTAAGTGTCTTATTATTGTGTGAAATGGACTCTGCAGGGTAAACAATCCTTCTAATGAGAATAGGCTGTTTTCCCCCCATACTGGCAGCTGTTTATTAGGACATGGCCACAAAGTGACATTATTGTAGAGATGCAGCAATAGGACAGAGTTGGCTGGAACTCAGAACTTCAGTGAAAACTTTCAGCACAATTTCAGATTTTGTTTGACAACAGGAGACTTTGACTGAAATGTTTCCGAAAATAGCAAAACCCTCACCCACTCAGAGAGCTGAATATGAAACCTCAAATTTTGATGGGGAGAAAAAAACCTGATGACATTTCCCTTCCAGATTTGGATCAGTCCCAACAACAAAATTCACTTTTTATAGGAACCAAATAGTCATACTAGGAATTAAACTGCACATAGATCAGAAATAGAAAATACAAGAGACTAACAGAAGTATAAGATACTCATATCAGATACACACAAGGCAGAAAGTTGCAAAGAACAGAGAAGAAAATGAGATAAAGGGGAAGGTATAGTTTATATGTGGAAAATGAGACCAGAGTAGAAATGGAGACACAGAGGTGAGTGGCCATGGGGCAGGGCAGAAATGGTCCCACCCCAGCCATGGAGAGCTGCAGTCATGAACATGGCAAGGAGTACGAGGCATGGATTCTGGAATAAGTCCAGGGAAGGGAGACCAAGCTGATCAGAGGGATGGAGCAGCTCTGCTGAGAAAACTGGGATTGTTCATCCTGGAGAAGAGAAGGGTTTGGGGTGACCTCATTGTGAGATTCTAGTGCCTGAAGGAAGCCCTCGGGAAAGATGGAGAGAGACTCTTGACAGGACAAGGGGGAATGCTTCACACTGACAGAGAGGAGGTTTAAATGGGATATTAGGAAGAAATTGTTCCCTGTGAGGGTGGTGAGGCCCTGGCACAGGCTGGCCAGAGAAGATGTGGCTGCCCCATCCCTGGCAGTGTCCAAGGCCAGGCTGGATGGGGCTCTGAGCAACCTGGGATAGTGGAAGATGTCCCTGCCCATGGCAGGGGATGGAATTAGATGATCTTTAAGATCCCTTCCAAACCAAACAATTCTGTGATTCTACTCTTCCATAATTCCATGATTTTGTGACTTTGCACTATTTGCCCACCAGGCCTGAGGCCTTGGGAGCTGCTAACTGGGAGCAGCAGCCATCCACTGGAGAGGCAGGAAGTGTTTTGGGAGAAACCAGCAACACCTTTGACCAAAGGAGCCGACTGGGACCTACAAGCCAGAGGTTTTCTGGCTTCCTTTGGTGCCACTGACCCAGCTCTTGCTTCTCTGACTGCAAAATGGAAGCAACAAATATCATCCCCCTCTTGTTTATCTACTGAACCCCTTTGGAAGTGTTTCATAGTTTGCCCTGGGTTTTGCTCTGTGTCTCTCCACACTCTGTGCTGGGGATCCCGGGGTCACCACTGCGGGACAAAACAGTGGGAACAACAATAACTGCACGCTCCTGGCACAGGAGGGGGGACGATTGTTTTCAGCCTTTGCAGCCCACAACTGTTGGTACAAATGACAGATACAATCAGGCCTCGGGGTTTTCCTTACATTTATATGTCTTGGGAAGGGTGTCAGCCGCTGTTCTCAGCCACTCTGGCGAACTGAAGCTAAAGATTTGGGCAGGTGGGGGAGAGGGAGAGAGAAATGCATTGAATTGCCATCGAAAGAAACATGCATAATTCCTAGAAATGCTTTGTGTCAGGTTTCAAAGGTCCTACTGGGAATGCAGCATATTCTCTGGTCAACACGTTTCCTATGCAAAAGGCACAACTGGTGTACTTTGGGGTTTTTTTCAGTCTCCAGCAGCAGTCAGTACCTATGTTTTCTTTGACTGACATGCCTGTAAGTTCAATCAGCTGAAATGGTTTACATGCAGTAAGGGATGGGCCAAGTTCACATGGCACTCTAAGAGGACCTTGAGACAAACTGCAGTCTCACCAATGTAACTGGAGGTTCTGGTTTAGATTTCTGCTGATCTGAGAAGGATGGAGCAGGAAAAAACAAAATACTTAACTTTTCTGGTAGAAAACACCACAGGAAGCAGAGAAAGTAATGTAACATTCCTCTAAAGCCCCATTGTGGAGTTGTGGTTAAATGTGAATAAAGTTCTTATCCTCCCACTGCCTTTACAAGAGTATAAAAATGGTACCTCTGAAGTTTTGCTGGTGTTGGACTTGACAAAAAACAAATAAATAAACTCCTGCAATAGTTAAGCACTGTTGCTTAACAGAGCTTTAAATACTAACCAGCTTCTAGTGTAAAAGTATCAACTTTAAACCCACTTTCTTTTTTGCCATAGTTAAGTCTAAGGTTTAACCTCAACCAGTGATTTTTATTTTCTGCCCAAGCCTTGATGTGTTTATGGTACACTGCTTGTGGTGACAATCCTACTTTCAGTAGCAATGTCTCTGCTTCAGAGCCAGGTCTGTCATCTCCTTTCACTGAACTCAGCAGTTTCCTGAGCAAAACTCTGTGGATTAAAAAAAAAAAAAAAAAAAGAAAGAAACTGTTTTAAAAACAGCCCAAACCCAAATATATTTCTGAAATTGCTTAAATTTTTTAAAAGAATGTATCTTTCTTGTTTTACCCTGCCATTATATGTACCAATGTCATCACTCCATGGCTTCCGCTGAACCAGACAGACCACAAAGCCTAAAGCCTTTATCCACTTTCTCTTTGATGAACACTCAGTGCCTTGTCTTGGAATTTTGTTTAATTTCTTTCACTGAGGGAAGTGCTGGCACCATCTGCTGGGACTTTTGTCACTGCAACCACTAAACACAGAATCACAGAATGGGTTGGGTTGGAAGGGACCTTAAAGATCATCCCATCCCACCCCCCTGCCATGGGCAGGGACACCTTCCACTATCCCAGGTTGCTCAGAGCCCCTTCCAGCCTGGCCTTGGACACTGCCAGGGATGGGGCAGCCACAGTTTCTCTGGGCAACCTGTGCCAGGGCCTCACCACCCTCACAGGGAACAATTTCTTCTTCATATCCAATCGAAACCTCCACTCTGTCGGTGTGAAGCCATTCCCCCTTGTCCTGTCACTCCAGGCCCCTGTCAAGAGTCTCTCTCCATCTTTCCTGTGGGCTCCCTTCAGGCACTGGAAGGCCACAATGAGGTCACCCTGGAGCCTTATTTTGTCCTGGCTGAATGATCCCAATTCTCTCAGCCTTTCCTTCTGTGTCAGGATCTCAGTCCTTGCATCTATAAACATACCAAATATTCCCAGTTCGATTCATAAGACTACTTTTCTTGTTATTATTTTTATTTTTTTCACACCTGTGCTAGATTTAGATTGCATTCATCAGACCTCAGCAATTCCCTGCAGTCCTGGGTCCTGCCTGGCTTTGGGGAGGCAACTAAAAAGTCTTTTGTACAGTTTGGTCTGAGACTAAGCAGATTAATGAAGGTGATAGGACAAGGTGTTAAACTGAAAGAAGGTAAATTCAGACTAGATTTAAGGAAGACAGTTTTTTATGGTGAGGGTAGTGAAACACCAGAACAGGTTGTCCAGAGAGGTGACAGATGTCCATCCCTGGAAATACTTAAGGGCAGGTACAAGGAAGCTCTGAGCAACCTGGTCTGTTGAAGATGTCCCTGTTCACTGCAGGGGATTGGACTAGATGACCTTTGGAGGATCCTTTGAACCCAAACAACCCTGTGGTTCTATGATTCTATAATTCTATGGACTCCAGTCCTATTGTCCATGTCCTGTAGGAACAGATTTTGTTTGTGAAGCAGGCCACTGAGTTTAAATGGAGAAGACTGAGATGAAAAACAACCTCAAAGAAAGACTGAAGCACTTCCTTAATTTGTGTAAGATTCAGGAAACAGGGATCAGTCTGTGACAATATAACCAAATTCCTTTTCTGTAGGTCTCAGAGCAAGATTTTAATAAGGTGAGAACCACAGGAACGGGGATTCAAATTGGAAAAGACTTTTTAATAACATTTTCAGTCTTAAAACCTTATAACTGGAAATCATTGTAGTTAATAAATCTGGGAATTACTACAGAAATTAGATTCACAAGACTGTTGGGAACATAAAACTAGAAGAATGTATGAAGTACCATTTATGTTTGTGTCATATCTCTCATAATTTTGAAATAGTTATTAAAAATGCATACAAGAATATGCATATAACATACAGTATGTATAATACATTTGTGTATTATGTATATTTTGTATACTTATATATACTATATATAATATAATAAATATATATATACTATATATAATATATATATATATGTATAATATAATCACATGGAATTGTCAAAGCCTTAACTCCCAAACAACATAACATATACATTTCTTAGTAATTTTAAAATCTTACTAGCTATCTCTACTCTGTATTTCATGTCTTGTCATAAATTAAAAGATATTTAAATCCTTATGATAGGGTGATTCACACAGTAAGCCTCAAATATATATAAACCTGTTATATATTCAGGACAACTTCCCATTTGGAACTCCAGCTTCACCAAGGAGAGGGTGATTTCTTTTTTTCTATGGATCCAAAATGAAATTACCCAACTTTAGGGTTCAAAAGCAGTTTTTAAGGTGGTACAGTGGAAACATCACAACAAAATGAATCAAATTAGCATCACTCTGGGGTGACAAAGTCACTGACCTCTGATTGCCCATGTCATCTAAACCAGATGAGCAGAAACTTTCTACTCAAGTTACAATGCTGCAAGTCTCTCTGATGCCCTGTACTGAACTGAACACTGGTGATGGCCAATCCCTGCAGAGAATTGCCATTTTGGGGCATTTTCAGGAGCTCTGAAAGGGAAGTATAATAGTGGTGTGGTTGAAGAAGTTGTATGAGCTCTTGGTTTGAAGCTGAATTTCATGCACCCTCGTTTGGAAAACTTGGGCAATTCCCAGTCAAGCTTTGCTTTCTTGTTGATTTTGTTAGTTTTTCAAATGTTGGTTTGGCAGATTTTAAAGCACAAAAAAACCCCGATAACAGCTGATGTAATTTGGCATTAATAATTTGAAGCAGGTGCCAGACCTACCTGCACGATGCACTCTGAATAGGGCTCTTGGGGGCAATGGTGGCAGCACCTGCCAGTTTTTAGGAAAACAGTCTGACATTCCATTTGAAGGCCCATTTCTTCAGTTCAGTCTGAGACACTGCTCAGTGCTTCATGCAGCTTCATCCCCAATGGACTGTGGAGCACATTGTCCTGAGGAATCCGAGGGCTCTGGGCAGATGGAGCGGTGATGTCATCCGACTTTTCCATTTCTACTTCCTATGAACATTTGCCTTATTTTTACATGCCAGCTCTTTCTCGGCATGTTTTAGACTAGAAACATTTTTTTTTTCTGGGTGTAGAGAAGGAATCACTTCTTTTTGATTTCAGACAAGATCTGGCAAGTGAGTTCTTGTTGCTAGTCAAAGAAAAAGCCTTAAAAAAATTAACACAGAATCTGTGTTTAGCAAAGTGATTTGCATAAGCTGTACACTTGGTTCTTAGAGTTGGAACAGTTCTAACCTATGACAAATTCCTCTGTCTGGGCTGTCTTCCAAAATCATTTTCATCTACCCTGGCAAAAGAACTGAAGTCTGCGTTCTGCACTAATTAAAGGCCTTCAGGAGAAGGGCCTCAGTTGAAATGCTGACACACTTTGTACACGCTTTATTTGTGAAAGGGGATACTGAGCCCATTTGATGGCGCCTCCTGCTCTGTCAGGCCGTGCAAAATTTTAAGTGGGGAAACAAAAATGGGCACAGTTATGTCTTGTTAAGGTTCTGAGTTACTAAAATACTGCAGTTTTCTCTGTTAAAAAGCATGGTATGGAGATTTTTGATCTTTGAATAACACTAATAAGCAGTAAAAAGGCTAAAACCCATGGCAGTTCCTTAGTGAATATGAACTGACACTCCCAATTTTTACAAAGTACTATGGCTCAATGCAGCTGAGTCTGTCTCCCTAAATATCTTCATTTTGGAAATAGCAGAATATACACCCAGCATCCCTTTTACGTAAAACTGGGAACTGCAGAAAAGGGAAGGCAAGGGAAACAGCTGTCCCAATAACTCTGTGGAGTTTTTCCAGCAGGACTACCACTCCAGCAGGGACGCTTTCCATGCTAGATCCATGACAGACTTCCCAGCTTTTTAATATTCCCAAAGCAGTCAATGGGAATCAGAGCCCTTGACTGAGGAAGGCACCCAGAAAGTCTTTTTTTCAGAAGTTGTTGTCCTGAGTATTCAGCACCTGATTTGGAACACACGTGCTTGGGCTGAAGAGAGATTTTAACTACTCTGGATGTTAACTACGTTATCCAAGAGCCCAGCAGGAGGCAAGGAAAGAAACTCCTCCTCTGTGGGGAGTCTCACCTAGTAGGAAGTGTGCTCTGAAAACATGGATTAGACTCAACTCTGCAGCTGAACTGCACGGAGAGCTCCTGCAGAGACTAACAGAGCTTAAGCAGGGTTCAGTGCACTCAGCCTGGCCAGGAGAGGAGGGAAGTACATCTATCCAGCAGCAGATGTTCAGATGCTTAGTGACCTGTGGGAAAACACTTGGGAGAGGCAAGGGCACTTAGGCAGCTGCATGGTGTTTGTGGAATTTAAGGAATCCCAACTCATGTCCTAGGCTTTTCTCCTTGCTCCTTTGCAATGAGTGCAGAAAAGTATAAAAAAGGAGGAGCAGGAGGATTTCTCCCTCAGATATTCTTTCAGCATTCCTCAGGCTTCACCCTGCTTGTCTGCTGCAGCCCTTACTAAACAATTTTGTTGTAAAGCAGCAATGAAGTGATTCCATAGCCTCTGAGACATATTCAGGGCTTTTGCTAGCAAATAAACTCACAAACATAATCAACATTCTTTATGAATCCTCGTCCTTTCCTTAGGAGGATTAATTTCCAGCCTGTTTTCTATGAACCTTAAATGCAAAGTTTCCACAAGTGCAAATGCTCCAGTCTTTTGCTGCCTTCTTGGGCACAGGGGACAATCCTGTCTTGTTTTTGTCCCTAAAAGTATTGACTGTATTAGACACTGGGCACGTGCTTTTGAAAGAAAGGCACCATGAATGCTTGCATGTCCCTGTATTATCGGCCACGTGCTCCGTCCCTGGGAGACAAACGGGCCACTGAAATGCGGCTGGCCTGGACGTCCCACATACCAAGCAGATGCAAGCAGAATGCCATAGGGAAATAAGAAACACATTGTATGTGATTTAAAAGGCTTACAGCTATGGAATATCCCTCTGAAAGCCTAATGAACATCTCCAGCACATAGACAATCAAAGTACAAAACGCGCCCTGCATCAGGATACAAAACCACGGAACTGGAGATAATCTCGGAAGAGACCCACAAAATAAATCTACTGACAGCAGCATCTATAAATCATGCAACTCCAGCACTTGGCTTGTCAAAATGTCTCCAAGCTCAGGATTTTATGTGGAGAGGAGGCTGTCCACACAGATTCTTTTTTAATTTTATGCCTTCTGTTTGCCTCTCGGGTGAGCTTATATCCTGGTTTTGGGGTTTGTCTTTGTTCTGCTTTCTTAGTTGCTAATATGACTTTGACAAAGTTAGTGATTAGAAATTCAGATTTCTTACCACAAGGCTGGAAAAAAAATTGTACAAACACTTGTACAAGTGACTGAAAATACAGGCTTTTTTTAAACTGGTGACTGTTGGAGTGATTGGATCAATGTTTGGATATAGTGGGGAGAGTATCTAGGAAAAAGGAAGGGAGAAAGAGGAAAATCTCTCAAGATTAAACTTCTGGGGCTACTTTTTTTGCACGGACCTCCCGACTTATTACACATATGAGCTCTTGGAAGTACATTTGCAGACTTTCCACCAAAAGCTGAGCTGGCAAAAGTGGCAAATGTGGCAAGGGGAAGGTGAAAGCAGTTAGCAAGGTAATTCTCAAAGAGAAACACAGGTCTGAAACAATTCCTTCTAGAACTCTGTTAATTCCCGAGTTTTCCCAGCTGCTCTAACAAGTGGAGGAATAGCTGGTGTTAAACCTGCATTGTGAGGTGAGAAGCAGCATTAAGCAGGCCAGGCTCAGTGGCTTTCTATCCACAAGACTAATTGTAACAGGATCTTACATTGTCTACTCTGCAGTTTGAACCCAGTGTATGGAAAGAGCCCTGGTTGTGTTATTCCTGCTTATCCCTGTGTCCCATGCCTTGCACAGAGGAGCTCTGACACACCTTAAGGAGCAGAAACTCTTCCAAGTCTGCTTCTCCACAGACTGCTGAAAGCTTATAAGACTTTGGAGCACACACTATAACATTTTTGTATGCAAATCCTGGAGGGTATCTCAACTTCGGGGACAAAACTCTGGGAAAACCACACCATAAAAACAGCATAAAAACACCAACATTCCCCCGGTTGGTCCTGCATGGACAGATGATCAACACTGCCAGGAAAAAAAAAATGCAATTTCACACACAAAAGAGGAAGAATGATGACAGATAGACAGGGACTGGGCTGAGAGACTTGAGCACTAACTCCTGCTCCACCACTGAACTGCTGCAGGACCTGGGAAACTCAATTTGCTTCTATTTTCTTGCCCATTAATAGTATAAACTCCTGAAGGTGATGACTGTCCTTTGCTGTACATTTAAACTGCACAATTGGAGCTCAGTTCAGGCCTGGTGCTGCTACTGCAGTTGAAATAATAACGTGTAAATAACTTACACAAACCAACCAAATCAGCTGGTGGAAGAGTGCAGATGGGCATGAAAAGAGATATGGGTGAAACAATATGAAGGAGCAGAAAAGATAGGAGGAAAGAATGGTCTGATACTTTAAAAAAAAAAAGTGAGAAAAGGGAGTTAACAAATAGCAGAAGAGCACAGACGGAATATGGTCATTCCAAAATCAGCTGATGCCTCCCTTTCCCCACTGTCCAGAGCGAGATTTGAAAGTGGTTTAAACAGTTCATGAACTCCTAAAAAACATTCAGTAATCTGAACCTGTAAAACAATTTGGTTTAAGGAAGTAGAATCTCTCCTTAATGACCCAGCACAATCATATCCCCAGCACACCACCCTGCCAGCATTTATTAGTCCTCCAGGGGTCATCTTTGACCTGTGCTAATGTAATCCTGCTAAAACCTTCTGGCTGTCTGGGGCCTGGCTGTCTTCAGCAACACACTGGTGTGAAATATTTACAGATTAAAATAAAATTAAAATGCAATTTTCAGGCATTTTGAGAGAAAGTCTTTAGCTCTACTTGTGGCTAAGTGAGACTCTAGAAGGTTGCAAGTAACAGCTAAGAGGCTCTGAATTGTGAAGAAGGTGAAGTCCATGGAGAGACCCAAGCTAATGCATTTTCAAGTCAATGGAAAGATTTCTCTGTCTCTCTGAGTGTTGAATTGGTCTGTGAGGGACTGGATGAGATCCAATTGAGGCCCATAGTTACCAGAAGTTGCTACCAACCAATGACTATTCAGAGGGTCACATTAAGCAAAAAGATGGTTGCAGTAACATGTTTAGTGACCATGGCTGCAGACACAAAATATTTTTCATTCTTTACAGTGGTCTGGGGTCAGAAGACCAGGGAGGAAAAGGCATGAAGGCAAAAATAATGAATTTATCAGTCCACACCTGCTCCCACTGAGGGGTCTGGAGGAACAGTGAGATGTAAACCCCATTCTGTTTCCCAAAATATCCAGGGAGCTGCAAGCTGGAGTCGCTGTGCTGGTCAGGCTGACTCCCTTTACCAGCACTGAACTGCTGCTTTAAAATAAAAATCCCAGAATTGACCTATAACTACTACACTGCCAAACATAACTGAGATTTCTTAGAATCTGCTCTCACTGTGAGTTTTGTGTATAATGTTTCCCAAGATGTCTTTGTGTGACTATTAGTTATTGCAGTTGATGTGCTGTGAAAGATTTTAAATGGCAAATCAAAGTGTTTACTTGAGAACTTTTCTGTTATGGACAGATCTTAAGTTAAACTGGGAAAGCTAGAACAACAATAATGAAAAGCAATAATGAGACTGTAAAGGAATGGGAAATATTCCTGGTTTCCACCCTCACTGATAATTAGTCAGAAACACAAACTTTAGGTTCAACCCGAAGGAGACACTGGAATGAAAACTGCCTAACACAGGATCAAAGTGATTCTTCAACCATTTTAAACCTTTAAGGAGAAAGCTAAACTAAACACAGCGATGCCCTTTTCAGACTAAATTGTCTAGAGAAATAATGGAGTTCTTAATTTTGGAGAATTCTAAGCAAAGACCAGGCTAATGCTTGCTAGGAACAATTTAGGTGGTGCTGATGCTATGGTGGAGCAGGGGAATAGACCAGGAGACCTCTTCAGATCTCCTGTAAATTTATCTTCTTGGATTCTGTGCCTACAAACAGTAGTGTTAGCCAAGAACATGCTAAACTTGGGAAGGTGTGCAGTAATGTTTTAAATCCATTTATATACAAACTAAAGTTTAAGAAAATATACATATGAGATGAAGAACTGCAAATGAAAGATGACAGAGAAATAACACACAGGCATTTGAAATGTGGGCCGAAAATAAAACAGGATTCAGCCTGGAAAATGCATTCTAACATACTTGGAGAAATATAATCCTAAATAATATCCTCAGTGGGAAAGCAAAACCTGGAAATCATTTATTTTACAAAGGAATCTTCGAGCTGATTGAGGACAGTGAATCAGATAGATGTGTTTTAAGCACCACTATAACAGCTGGAGCTCAGCTGGGACTTCCAAATTCAGGTTTGCTGCTGCTGCAACCTGAGGCATACAAATAAATCCCCCAGCACTCATGGTAAGAGTCTATCAGCTGATTTATACCTTGATTGAAAATGTGAGTCTCTGAAGCTTCAGCTGGAGACCATCAGCTGTGCCTGGAGATAGGGCCTGATGACAATCAGGCTGAACACTGTTTCCAACAAAGCAAGGAAGCAGGAACCCTTCCACCCCTCCCCAGTCTGCATGTAATAAGGCAGTTTGAGCAAGGTCTCGATTCCCTGACATTAGGAAAGATTAACGTTCCTCTTGCTGGCTTCTAGGGACACAGAATTGTACCAATACTGGATATTCAAAATTTTTGAGAGTAGTTGGAAGAAAACACTAGGCAAGCAAGTGGAAAAGAATTCCAGTGATACATCACAGAAAGTACCATGAAGAACTGGCAAAAAACCCCCACCATATACACAGATATTGACAATAACTCTTGCAAATTATTAAACATAGTCTCTCTTACCTGCCTTGGCTAATATGTGTGTTTCCTACCTATCTGTTCACAAGGAAATCCAAAGCCATTGGGGAAAATTCCTTCACCCCCCGATAAGAGCAATCAATTCCATGGCCCTTGCAAGGAATTTAAAATCTAGCTAGACAGAGATGACAGAAATCCTACACCCCACCTGCTATATGGGTGGCAGCACTTTTTTACCCAGTTACAGAGAAAAACAACAGTCTGATTTTAGAGGCTTATTTCCACAGAGTCCAGGAGCAATAATTTTGGTGTCGATGTTTTCTTTAACACAGCTTTCCATTCTGTCAGTGGCACACTCAGCAGCTCCTGCCATAGCACAGGTCCAAGCAGCTGATGGCAGCGGAGGGGAAGTCTGTGTTTGCTCTGTGGGAGATCTCTGGACTCCCACGGTGAACATGAGTACTTCAGTGCAGGAGTTCAATGTCCATTACCACATATTAAAATCAGCTTGGTTCCCTCTGCCTCCAGTACTCACCTTGTGGTTGTTGTGTTCTTTCCTAACCACTCCAGCTGGATGTTCCCGTGGACTCCTGACAGCTCTTACCTGTAAATCCATGTGGCAGGAAACAGAAGGCGCTGTTTCCAAACGAACTGACCTATAATCTGAGAAATCTGTCTCCTGGCTCTGTTGAGATGATAGCCATGGAGTAAAGCTATCCTTCCCCTTCTCCCTGCAATTGATACTGTTTCTCCATCCAAAGAGAGCTTTAATTAGATTACCCTGTTTTAACTACATCATGAACTGAAATGAAGTCACTTGCTATACTCTGGCAAATGAGGGTGATCTGTGTGGTCCTCCAGCTGTGCAGAGTGTTTTTCTTCATGAAACTTTTCTGGTTCCTGAAAGGAATTCATTATCTGATATTTTTTTATTGCCAGTCCTGCATCTTACAAACCCTTATTGAAAGGGTTTGATGTTCACTATTCAGGGTTTGATATTTGGGCTTCACTAGATAAAGCACGGAGAAGCTGTGTTGGACAAAATCATTTACTGGATTCATTGTGCATGATCCTGTCTGAGGACCATCAGTGGTGGAAAATACAGCACAACTGCTGGCACAAGCCATGCCAGCTTCCTGCTCCTGCTGAGAAATACAGGATTGGCAAAATCTGCCCATGCAGGGAGCTGAGCCATCTAGGAGGATATAGCCCAGACTTCTCAAAACTCCTGTCCCCCCACCACAGTCTCAGCCCTTTAGGGTGCAGAGGGTCAGTTTGTTTACTCAACGGACTCAGAGCATCATAGAATAGCCTGGGTTGGAAGAGACCGGAAAAATCACCTTGTTCCATGGGCAGGGGCACCTTCCACTATCCAGCTCACTCAGAGCCCCATCCAGCCTGGCCTTGGACACTGCCAGGGATGGAGCAGCCACAGCTGCTCTGGGAAACCTGTGCCAGGGCCTCACCAATATGATCAGAAGGATGGAGCACCTCTGCCACAAGGAAAGGCTGGGATAATTGGGATTGTTCAGCCTGGAGAGGAGAAGGCTTTGGGGTGACCTCACTGTGGCCTTCCAGTGCCTGAAGGGAGCCACAGGAAAGATGGAGAGAGACTCTTGACAAGGGCCTGGAGTGACAGGACAAGAGGCAAGGGTTCACACTGACAGGGAGGAGGGTTAGGTTGGGTATTAGGAAAAGATTCTTCCCTGTGAGAGTGGAGAGTCATTCCAGATTGAATGCTTGTGGAAACATGCTCAAACTGGGGCAAATACACATTCAATAAGCTGTAAGGAACAGCAAGGTGTGAGTTCTCAAGTCACTGGCCTTCTTTGTAACCTTAATGTTAATCTCCTGGCTGTGCAAATGTTCATAAAACAACACAGATGACTGGCTGGGACCAGCTACAAAGTACACAGCTATAAATCCTGATGAAGGGGAACAATTACTTACTGGTATTTACTTTACCTCTGTTATTTTAGTTATACTTTCTAGTACACTTCTAAATAAATGCCCTTCTTGCTTTACTATTTAAAGATCTCTTGCACAAGCAGACAGCATTTTATGTGTCTATTCATATGAAATCTGATGGCCTGTAGGTATATTTCTTCATTCAAAAAAATCACATCCTGTAGACCTCTATCATGTCTTCTAAATTAATTGTTTCAGTATTTCTGGTAAAGTACTTTCTTGCACTAGATTTACTGTTCAAGGAGCATTTTTTGTGATTCTATGAGTATTAGTTGGGTACTTGGAACCCATAGCAAATCAGCAACATGGGTAAAAATGTTTATGAAAAACTCATAATAATTATAATGTAAATATTTCTTTGTTACATGGCACTGCTGTTTGAATGTTTCAGAAACATTTCTGAATGTAAACTCCTTAATTAATGCAATAAATGTTAAAAGCAAATATATTTGTTACCTTTAAAATTAGACCCAAAAATTAGAATTTTTTGGGATACACCATATGAAATTATTTTCCACCACCTTTGTACTGAGCTAAAGTGATGTATTTTTCTGCACACCTTTATTCCTGTTAGTTAGGGTGGATATTAGGAAAAAGGCACTGGAACAGGCTTCCCAGTGAAATGATCACAACCCCGAGGCTGTCAGAGCTCAAGGAGTGTTTGGACAATGCTTTCAGGCACAGGGTTTTGGTGTCTGTGCAGGGCCAGGTTGGACTCGATGATCTTGACGGGTCCCTTCCAACTCAGGATATTCTATGATTCTATGATTCTTCACAGGATTGCTCAGATAACTCAATATGTCCCCTCGTGAGATTTTGCCAGTGTTTTGGTTTGTTTCATCAGCAACTGGATTTACAGACCTTCTACTTTGCAAAGAAAAAAAACTTTTCTATTTTTATTAGCTTCCACATTAGTTTTAATGCAGCACTGGACGTGTCATTTTTGGGCTTCTGTCTTTCAGGTTCTGATTTGTATGAATCTAGTCCTTCAGCTCCTTTTTTGGTGGATATTGATATCTTTTGGAAAATGTTTGGAAAGTGCTATCATGGGACCCCTGATAAAGGAACCCAAAGGCAATGGGACCTGCTTTGCCAGCATTGCCACTTTCTGTTGCTTCCTTGCTGGAATTCTTCTGCTAGATTAGATTCTTTGACAATCTATGGGCAATAATGCAATCACAATTAAGCCCACTAATCTGGTAACAATATGGCTACACCACAAATTTCTGAACTCCAGAGCACATTCTTTGGTGATCTTTTTTCAGGTCCCTTCTTTCTTGTGAGTCTGAGCACTGGATGCATTGCTTTTGGTGTTCAAACCCTTGATTAATAATGTAGTTATCACTGCATTTACACAGCTCATTTTTTTTCTTTTGGCAACATTTCAGTCCTTGCTGCTGCAGACCTCAGTTCTCAGCCTTTGCATCAGTTCTTGAACCTGTTTTCACAGAGACATCTGTTAGGTGTTATCTCCTTCAGGTTTTTTCTCTATCAAGGTAGAAAGAAAATGAAGGTAGAATGAAAATGATGCATCATTGCTTGTACAGTTTCTGCAGCCTTACAATTGCCTGGGGGGAACAGTTTGCTTTGCTGAAGAAACAAAATCTGAATTACTTAAGAGCTTGTCTGCTATGTCATGTAAGTTTTTCGTACAGGAATCCACAAAGTCTGAAACCACAGCCCTAGAGATGAGTTTTCAGCACAATACAAACTGTAACTGAATCTTTCCTGACCTCATGGTTTTCCATGAGACCTCTGTGAGTGAAACCTCATTATTTGCATAAGTTAGTATCTCTTTGCTTAAATTATTTGCAAAATTCATCTTGGCCAAAACATATTTGTGATGGCATTTTTCCTTCTCTTGTCATCCTATCCTTCTCTTGTAGAAAAACTCATTTCTATTGACATATTGGTTTATTGCTTTATAAAAATGTCTTTTTGGAAAGTGGAATCTCTTCATGTTTAGTCTCTTTCATATTGACACAAATAACATTTGCTGATGGACTATTTTTATCTTTATTTGTACCCATTCCAAGAGATTTATGACCAGGTTTTCCAAGAACAGCAAAACATGGGTCAGGGCCATCTGACTTTTCATTAGTCTCTTTATGTGCCATTGCAGTGACAAGGTTACAGAGTCTGTCGGGATAAAAGGAAACCTCTTCTAACTCTCACTTGCCTTCAAGTATTGGCCTTATCCTCTGTGCCCTTTGGCTCCTTTGGACTCGGAGTGGTTTCTGTGTTCCAGTGAAAATTCGGTGGCATCCACACTATTATCTTCACCACAGACACTGAATCCTTCTGGTGATTTGCGGCACTGTTGGAAACTCTGCCCCTCAGAGATGGTTGTCCTGAATTTCTGTCACCCATATGCTTTTCAATGCTGAATAAACACCTTCCAGGGTGTTTTTGAAAGCAGCTTAAGAACTGGAGTAGATCAGACTCCTGGTTTAGTCTCAGGAAAAAATAAAATGGAAATGCATAATTATTCCTTATCCACATTTCAGGCTCTTGGCACAAAGGCTCTTTCCATGTTAATAACTTCTGTGTGAGTACCAGGTGAAATTCTGATTGGTCTTGGATCAGTGAGATATTCATCTCAGAGATATACTGTCAATTATAGCAATTAGCCCCACCAGGGGCATAAATTACTTGAATAGGAAAATGAATAAAGATTAGGTGGGTTCATCATCATGCCACTAAAGCTCACCTTATTTTTTCCTGTTTTGGACTAATGTTACTCCTAAGTAATGGTTACTGTAATAGAGATTGATAGCCTCTATCAAGGAGCAGTAATCCAGGAATCCAGCAGGGAGCAGGAGAGGATCATTTTGCATCCACCAACTCTTGGTGAAATCCTAATAATGAAGTTCAAAGGAAATTATTTGTTTGTTATTCGGTTTGGAATGAAAGGTGATATTCCAGAGGGGACTATTCACCTGTTAACATTCTGTTGGATAAAGGAAAAGAGGGGGGAAGCAGTTGGGGAATTAGCAGGTGGAGTTTTGGTGGATACAGGGGAAGATGTTGGAATGAGCTCTTAGGTAAAATACACACCATGGGTACCACCAGGAAAAGCCCCAGCTGCCCATTTTTCCAAGCTCTGAATTCCAGAGGGGTAACCAGTGGTTAGCACATCCATTTCTATATTCCTTGGATGCCCAGTGCCTTGTTGGGAAGAGATAATATTTGGCAATAAACAAACCCAGGAATGTAATTCCTGATAGAAAAGCCCTGGAGGCCCCAGGTTTTGATATTCTTCCAGCAACCAAACCCAACAGAGGGAATCCTGGAGGAGGTGGAAGACACTGTCACTCTGTTGGTGGAATTCCTGGGAAAAGGAAAGCAGCAGAAGCACTAAGAACAGAGCTGGAACCAGACTCCAGCCAGGTAAGGCAGACACCAAATCCTTGGCATTAGAACTGGGCAGGGGTGAGAAGAATTAACTGCTAAATTTGTACCCCATGGATTCCTGAGTAGGATCCCAGCAGGGAAACTCCACCAGAGGATCCAGACTGAGGACTGTTCCCAGATGGGAACAATGAGCCTTGGAATTGTGTGAAGGACAGCACAAGGATCAGCTGTGAAATGTGGAGATGTTATCAGACAGTTTCTCAGGAGTGTTTAATTCCCAAGGCAAGTCAGTCTCCTGCTTTGTGAAGCTCAGAAATCTGGGAAGACCCCAAGTAATGTAGGGAATGGACTGGCAGATAAAACTGCTGTGGAATGGCAGGGAAAAATATCCTAATAGGGGGACTCATTTTGTACAGGAATTGTGCAAAAGAACAGGATTCAAATTGGATTGACATATTCCTTGGAGACCACAATCCAGTGGGAAAGCTGAGAGAAGAAAACAAAGCCTAAAAACGCAAATGAGCCAAATCTGCCAAATCCCTCAAATGGCCACATTCCCTGGCATTGCTGAGGAATTCAGCCAAGCTCTAAGAAAAAGGTGAGCCCATGTGGAATCCTTTATGGGAGACCATATCCAGCTGTGACTCTTCCTAGGGAAAGCCATAGGATAGGTAATCCCAGTTTCAGAGAATATGTCATTTCCTTGGGAGAAACACTTTGCATAACTTTATTGTTTTAGCCTAACCAGTAACCTGGGATATCCAAGTCCATCCTCCCCAGTGGGTAGACTGAGAGTACATCTGGACATGGAGAATTTCTGGGAGAACCCCAGAGAAGAAAGAAGGCTCCAGCTTTGTAGATCTGTATCATAACCCATTCTGCCAGCCACTCCTGTTAGATCCCAGTGGATTTGTCCTCTTGTATTCAACCCCAGCAGAACTAATTGCTGGGAATTAAGCAGCCTTTGGTACTTCTTTTCCATAAAACCTCTCCATCCCACCCTTCAATCCTGTTGTGCATATAGGAAAAACTCAAACCTTCGTTATTTTCCCTCTCCCCTTCACTTTGCCTCCTCTTTTCCTGCAGGCTTTGGGCTATCCAGTCTTGGATGTGGAATAGGCAGAGCACCTTGGAAGCTCAGCTCAGGATGGGGTTGGAGCAGTGTTGGACCCACCATGGATTCTCCCAAGGTTTGGTGTGAGGAGCTGCATCTTGGAAGGGGCTGGGATTTTGTGCTGGTTTTGGGGTGCTTTTTTTTCTTTTTTGTCTTTTTAGCCATCTCAGAGGAAAAGCTGGAAACCAAACCAACTGAAGGGAATTCCCAAATTCCTTTCCAGACTTTCAGAGCAGGCCCAAATCCACAGGGAGCTGAGAAAAGGGATATAAGGAGAATGGAAATAATTGAGCTCAGGACTCTGCACTTCATTCTTTTAATGTATTTGGAGGTGCAGGAAATGCCAAATCCCAAAGGAATTCCGTGTCTGTAACATCAAATGCAACCTCTTTAAAGCCAGGTCCTTGGAGTGGGATTTTCCCCAGGCTAAATCCAGATGTGTCATGGAAAAGCCTCAGCAAGGATTTCCAGCCTTGACTACATAGCTTTTAGAAAATCTTAGTAGCCAAACAATATCAAATTTATATCAGATTTCTATCAAATGTGGTGTTTATATCTGGGACCACTCAGTTCCCTGGGTGTGGAAGTCCTTCAAGTAGCAAAGCTTAGCAGTTGTGGAGCATTCCAAGTGTTGTGACCCTAAGATTCTTAATACAATATTTAAATTATTAATATTTAATTAAGACAATATAAAATCGATTTGTTAGAGTGGCAGAAATGTTTTTTCACGTGGAAGTGTATTGGGATAATCAACATTCCTTATGTCAGAATTAATTGATCCTTCTCCTTCTTTTCTCTTCTTTTCTTTCTAGATTGTGGATAATTGGGGAGAATATTTGGAAAAAAGAAATTAAATGCATGAGGCAAGCTTCATGTTCCCAAGGGAATGCTATAGGGATGTGCAGCTTCTGAACTGTACAAATGAATCAGGCTCCCACAGAAACCTTCCAAAGCTGGAAGGGACAGGGAAGAAAATTCCAAGAGTGGTGTAGGATGTGCTTTCTCCCAAGTCATATTTCTTGTCCCTCTCTTGTTCCCAGCCCAGGTCTAAGCTGGTGTTCCCTGAGTCACTGCAGTTCCCCGGATGTGGAGGGAGAAATGTCCCTGCTGCTGCTGGGTCCTGGGTAAGCAGAGAACTCTGATCTTGGCAAGATGGGCTTGTGAGTATTGAATCAATCCTACCTCATTTTTAATGAGTTATTTTAATTAGTCATCAGCAGGGACCACTTTTAGCCAGCTTTAGTTAAGTTTATTTTTCACAGATTTCTTGTTGTTTCGATCATGAAATCACCAAAACCTTACATTTGCTAAATTAACCCTGAAAAGGTTCAATGAACAAATCCTGAGGGAATTGGGGATTGGATATCTTGGATCTTATGGCCCTTCAAGGCCATGTTGGGTTTGCCCCCTGGTTTTGGTTTCAAGGAAAACTCCAAGTTAAGAATAATCAAAATATGAACCAGCTCTCATGAAACTCAGCTTTCCAAAACTTTATTTAGGATCAAAAAGTATGGGAATGCTTTTGGCAGAAAAGCACCTGTGAAGCAAAACAGACTTAAAATGCTTATAAGAAGATTACAGAAAATCATCAGATAGACAGATAGATAGACAGACAGATAGACAGAGATAGATGTAAAGTAGGTATTTTATAGCAATTGCAGGTAAACTTTCAGGGTTGGGTTTTGAAATATTTTTTTAACTATAAAGTATTCTGTAATTATGCATGTGATTTTTAACATGTAATATACAAGACTAAATCTCTTGCTGGTTTTAGACTATTGCATTGAAAGTCTATATGGTTTCTCCTCTTTCCCTTTTCCAGGAGAGTTCTTAGGAAACTTCTGTTATTTGTAAGAAAGTTGTAAAATCGAACTGGCATTTTCTGTGCCTTTATCTGAACTTGATGTATTATCTGTATTATTGGTTAGATGCATTATTTTAGACAGAACTAGGGGGCTGGAAGAGAAAATTGAAGGAAAAGGTTGTAGAGAAGGGGCAGAGGAAGAATGTAGAGAACATGATTTAGGATTTAAATCCATCAGTCTGCTGGTTCAGGAAGTGGTGAAGGAGATCAGTCGGTGTTGAACACACATGACCCATGTGTTTGTCCCAGCCAGACGGGGGTGTGGGGGACACTCTGCACCCCAGGGGACACCCCGCACCCCAGCCAGGGCAGGGAGGGCTGAGAGGGACAGGGGGGTGTCCCCAGCCTGCCGGGAGCGGTGTCACACGGGGCAGGTGCCTTGTCCTTACAGAGACGGGCCCGTGGTGTCAGTTTGCCGGGTACCTGAGACCCCTGGCACGGGTCTGTGTCTCATTTTGTAAAGGGTAAGTGTTGCACAGAACAATTCTGAATTATAATTTGGGATGTTGTGTGCTGTGGGGTTTGGGGGATGCTTTTTTGTTTTGAGTGGTTCACACTGGAAAGTTTCGTGTATAGGTGACTCTGATCTGCTGGGTTTTGTGCTGCTTGTCCCACTACAAGCTCTGAGCAAAGGAAGGACGTGGCAGCTCTCTCACTGAGCTCCTTGGCCTGAGCAGCTGTGGAAGCAGCAGGCAGGTTTCTTGCCTGCTGAACACTTCTTGTGGTGTTAAGGCTGACATCCAGTGAAAATGCCTCTCTTTTCATGTGACAGCAGCACTGACAGGAGAGGGAAGGACTGGGGCTGAGTACTAAAATCTCAAGAATCTCAGGTATGACACAAAAGGCAGCTCAGAGTGCAAAAAGGGAAATGTGTTCCCAAATTGCCTCTTGAGACAGTTTTGCTGTCTGTTCTCATGCAATTATGTCTTCTGAAAATCAGACCATTTTATTCATTGTGCTGTGCAAAACACTTCTCATAATGCCAGGAAATAGATGATACTAAAACTTGAAGGAATTTGGATGTGTAGAAACAAGCTATTCTTTCTTCTTCAGTGTGAGGTGCTTGATGTTAGGAAATACTGAAAAGCAAGGAAAAGGCTATAGTTGAGTTGGTCTCTCTTTATTTATTGCCCCCCCCTTTTTTTTTTTTTAACAGAGGAGTAACTGGGAAGGTTGCAGGAACTAAAGCTGGATGTAATAAATCCCTAAATCTTAATAACAAAAGAGGCTTAATGCAGAAGTTAACAGTCCTATGAGGACTCAGGGGAAGTACACACTGCAGAACCATTAAATGCCACCTGCAGGAGCTAAGTCAAATTGGACTTTTTCTTGTTTCCTCACGGTTTTTTTCCTTATTTTTAACCTTAAGGGTGAACATTGTCATCCTTCTCCGCGGTCTCATCCTTCCCAGCATAGCACTGAGTGGATCCTTGTGTCTCTGCTGGAGTTGCAGCTTCACAGAGCAGGGGAGGAGTCACTGCTGGGAAGGGGAGGCCGAAGCTGCTGCACGTGAACTGGCAGAGGGACTGGCCTGATTTAAACCACTGAACTCAGCCACGTCCCAAAGGGATTCTGCTGCTCCCCAGGCTCCTGCCGCGACTGTGGACACAGGTGGAAATTAAGGGAAAGTGACCCAGATCGAGTTATTTTGCTGTGAAATTCAGTTTGTTAGGAAAAGAACATAAGGATGAGAAATCTTGGGCTGAATGGGTTTTTTTCTATGAAATACCAGAAGCAATACTGGGAAACTTATTGAGTCTATCGGTAATGGCTATATATTCCTGCATTTATCCTATTAGCTTTCCTTTCAAATACTGGAAATTCAGAGACTGTTCAAATGAAATTGTCTCCTGTCCATGGTATTTTCTTGGTTGTTTTTCAAAACAAAAATACTTGGTCAGTAATAGTTAAAAACGCTTGAAATGCATTTGTTCTTGACCAATGAAAATGCTGTATGACGCAGCCAGGAGCAGGTGATGCACTAATTCTTGGAGATAATAATGGAGAACAACCTGTTATCCATAGTGGGGAAACTTCTTTGCCCCTTCAGAGCACAGGGACTGAGTTGGGGTTGATTTGAATCAAGGCAGCCCAGGCTTTCCCTGACCCCATTTATTATTCCAGCAGAGCTTTTTTTTTTTTTTTTTTTTTTTTTTGGGGGGTGGTGGGGGGTGTGCACATGTAAACGGCTTTGTTAAAGAAACGAGCTGCTGTCCAGGGCAGCTTGACTCGTTATGACTCAGCCTTCTTCGGGGGTGAGGGAAGAAGGCTGGGGGAGAGCGTGGGGACTCGGGGGCTCCGGTGTCGTTTGGGGCACCTCCGTGTCCCTGGGAGAGCCACGCTGCGGTGCAGGAGCAGCTGAGCGGGAATGACGGGGGTGCCCTTCCCCAAAGGGACTCGAAACTGCCAGAAAATTCACAGGGACAGGGTGTGTGCAGAATACTAAACCCTGCCAAGTTTTTAATTTTTATATATATTGACAATTAATACTAATTTATATATCAATTCATTTCGAAATAAATCCTATCTACTGTATGATATACGGGGATGTAAGAAACTCTGAATAGAGATCTGTAGGGTTTGAAAGTAATGACATAACGTTTTTATATATGAATCAAACAATCAAGTGCCTGAAAGCACAAGAAAAGATGATGGGGGTGATGGAAATACAAGGGCTTTATCCCAACTTTTCTCTCCGTTCTCTCCCCGCCCCGACCTGCCGCAGCCTGGGCTGAGCTGCGCGGTGCTGCTGCTACCTGGTGACAGAGAGCGGCACTGCCGGCTGTCCCCGCTGTCCCCTGCTGGGTCACACGGGACACCGGCGGCCTCCGTGCCTGCCGAGCCGGGACCGAGCCAGGCGATGGCTGTAACTGGACGGGAGGGGTGAAGGAGAGTTAGGAGTGCAAACAGTCACGGCCATGATCGGGCTCATGGCGACGAAAGGAGCGGCCGCCGTGCGGGGCGGTGACCGAGAACAATGACAGCCGTGGCTCCGGTCGTGCACCGCGACACGGGCCGGGGACACCGTGCGGGCACGGTCGGGACAGAGCTGCCCGTGTGCCACTCTCAACATGGCGGCGCGAAAGGGGAGCCGCAGTTGGCCACTCCCAAGATGGCGGAAGCGACAGGACACTACAGATGGCCGGCTGGGGTAGAGCCACACTCGAAGTGGCGCCCCTGTCGCTGCCCGCTGCCGCTCGCGCGGCACTCGCCAACCCCCGGCGCCGTTGACGCCACCACACGTGTCCCCACACCGGGAAACGCCGCGAAAAATCCCGCTGGAAGGTCGGGATCGGCGTCGGAGTCGTTGGGGGGAGGGGGAATTTCAGGCAGCCGAGAAGACAGACGCCTTTGTGGGGGGGTGTCTTAATTGTACCACACCAAAGATGGCACCCCAGCCGGAAATGGCTTCTGCCAGCACCCAAGATGGCGACAAGGGGCGGAAGTCTTGTGATGCCACACCAAAGATGGCGG
Source organism: Acridotheres tristis (assembly GCA_037013685.1). NCBI lineage: Eukaryota > Metazoa > Chordata > Aves > Passeriformes > Sturnidae > Acridotheres > Acridotheres tristis. The sequence goes on from CM072885.1 coordinate 66,365,088, forward strand.
CTTGACACGCCTCTCATGTCTTTCTAAAGATGGCGGCATTATGCGCATGCGCCATGGGTGGGGAAAAATGGCGGCGCGAAAGGCGCGTGCTGTTTCCATTCGGCTGGCTGAATGCGGCGCCGACGCCGAGCCAGCGCTTTCAGCGCGATTTTTTGTGGCGTTTCCCCATGTGGGTTGTGGAGTCAGCAGAGCCGGGAGCAGCCAGCAGGATGCGGCTCCTCTTTCGCAGGAGGTGAGAGGTGCAGGGCCGGAGCTGGAGGCAGGGCTGGCCAGGCAGGGGCAGCAGGGAGAGCTCCAGCTCCCAGCGGCTCTCTGGGAGTGCTGGGGGGACTCCGGGATAAAGAGGTGGGAGGTGTGGGTGGTGTTCGTGTCCCAGAGCTGCTGAAATGGCAGCTGGCAGCAGCCTCGTGTGTCTGTGTGTGTGTGTGGAGCCAGCTCTAGCGCTGGCAGCCAAATCAAATCTTTATCAGATTTGTATCAAATGCGGTGTTTATATCTGCGACCGCTCAGTTCCCTGGGTGTGAAAGTCCTTGAAGCAGCAAAGCTGAGAAGTTTTGGAGCATTCCAGATGTGCTCTCTCCTGCTCTGTGACCCCCACAGCAGGTGCAGGGTGAGGGAGGGATGTGGATCTCCTGCTTGGCTGGGAATTCTGTGGAGCCACATGAAGGAACGCGAGACAGGAGATGAGCAAAAGGAAGGGAGAGAAAGGGAGTGCTGAGGGATTTAATCTGAGGGATTGCTTAGACACACTTAAATGTTCTTCCTTTTCCTGAGGAAGACTTTCAGCCCTCGTTTCAGTGAAATCACTTGGAGCTGGGAACAGGTAAGCAAACCAAAGTTGTGCAGTTTGGTCAGGGGCATTCCGAGGGAGGAAGGGAAGGGAAGGGAAGGGAAGGAAGGAAGGAAGGAAGGAAGGAAGGAAGGAAGGAAGGCTGCCTGCCTGCCTCGCTCGCTCTGCACCGCCTGGGGAGCTGGCACAGCAGGACCCAGCTGGTGGAATTGAAGATCCAAGCAGGCAAAAACCACTGGAAATCTGTGGGGTTTTCCTCAGGCAATGCAGAGCTGCTGACACTGCATTCTGCACGTTCCCAGGAAAAAGTGTGTTTGGATGTTTTTATTCTAAGATATATTTGGGGCACAGGAGAAGAGAAATGCATTTATATATTAGCTTGGGACTAGGCAGCCACGTGGGGAGGAATGTGGCAGGACTCCACCACGGAGTCCCAGTTCTGCTCCACGCTCAGCCCTGGGCTCTTGCCAGATAACCTGCTCCTTCTGATCCTGAGCAGGTACAAATTATCCCTGTTTGCTTCTCAAGGAAGAGGCTGAGCTTGGTGTCCTGCATTAAGGTTATTTACAGCCTCTGGAGTTTCCTTGTTAATGACTGCCCAGGAAGGAGCTTGTCAGAAGTTTGTCAAACTGACAATTCCTGCTGGCTCCTTCCCTTCCTGGTCTCCCGTGTTTCACTGAGCAGAGCTGGTGGCACTGGAAACATCTTTGTGCTCCTGCTCTTCATCCCCTCCACAATCCAGAGGGTCTGGCAGGGGAGAAAGAGAGGAGCCAGGAATATCTGGGTAAGGGGGACTTCAGCTACTGTCAAGCAGAGACTTCCCAGGACTGGATCTGAAAAGACCCAGGCATTGCAACCCTCTGGCTGCTTTGTCCCATCTTGGACTGGATGTTTTGAGTTTTGGTTTAACCTTCACAAACCTGAGAAGGAAACCTTCACAACCTGGCCTTGGACACTGCCAGGGATCCAGGGGTAGCCACAGCTTCTCTGGGCAACTTGTGCCAGGCCCTCACCACCCTCACAGGAAAGAATTAACAGCCAACCTAAACTTTTTTTTTTCCTTCAAAAAACGGTGAATCTGCAAACTTCTTTGCTAAATTCTTACTTGTGTTCTGTCAAAAAAACCCCAAAACAATTAAAAAATACTAACAGGTGTCCTTTTCCCCTCCTCCCTCCCAGCAATGTGGCACAAATTCCAGTGATGGGAAGAGGCTGGAAGAAGCTGGATTTCACACAGTGGAGGCCATGGATTATGCACCAGAGAAGCAGCTGCTGAACATTAAAGGCATCAGTGAAAAGTGAAACCAAAGCTGACAAAATTCCAGTAAGGATGTTCTGGAACTTTAACCCAAGATATTCCACAGGTTTATCTCTGCTGGCTGAAAGTAGTATGATGAATTTGGAAGTCTCCAAAGAGCAGTAAAGGTGATTGGAGGTGTGACATGACTTGTGGTGGGAAAAGGCAAAATGCACCAGGACAGGACTGAACTGATGGGGAGGATATTTCCATAAAACACACAAAAGGGATGTTGGAGCTTTTTCTTGGAGCAGAATTTCAGTTCTGTGCAGAGGTACCAGCTCTTGCAAGGTCTGTGAAATGTGCACGGAATGATACCTCTCCACAAGGCAGGAAATATTAATTACTGGGGGTTAACAAATTAATAAAATTAATTAGCCTGAGCTCTCCTAGCACTGCCCAGTTGGGTTTTTCCTCAGGCTGAGGCAGCCAAACTGTTCCTTGGGCTTCACCAGGGCCACAGAATTCTACCAGCAATGGCCAGAAATCATCCAGATCACCACTGTCTCCAAAGAGCTGGACAGGCTGCTTCAAGGTCAGCATTTTATTATTTCTCTTTCCTGCTTAAGCTCAGTTATTGGGGTGGGGTTTTCCCATGAGTTTGATCTTTGCATGGAACCACATAAGACAAGTCTTGGTTGGATGAAAGACCTCTAGGGCTGCTCTTGAATATTTGCTTTTATTTTAAAAGCTGCAGAAATAATCTTTAATCCTTTTAGTCATGATGGACGAGCCAGAACTGTCCCTTTGTAGATGTTTTCTGGTTTATTTAAGTCTGTGATTTGTTTAGGGAAAACAAAACCAGGCATCACCATTCCTCTGGTAATCCAAAAATGAAAACAAGTAATTTTGGCTCTTCAGAAATACATCTGGACTTCTTATCCACAGCATGAACAAATCTCAGGATGACAAGTTTTCCCTCTTAGTTTTGAAGCTTTCAGCCAAATTCAGTTTTTAACTGAGTCTCTACACATGTAATATTTTATATGTGGGATAGATAGATACATGGATATCTGTTTGCAACATGTGACCTTTTAATTTTTATTAATAATTATTATTGTCATTTTCCCTCTAGGAGAAATAGAAACAGGATCCATAACAGAGTTATTCAGGGAATTCCATACTGGGAAGAAGCAGCTATGTCCCAGCCTGGCAGTCACTGGTCAGGTGGGTGGTTCACTTCATTGCAGCCCAATATTCAGACACTACAGCTTTGGGCTATTTGCTAATTTGGGCACCTCCCTTGACTTTCTAAATGTCTTTTACTGTCTAGAGGTTGCCATTCCTTAAAATATAGTGGCTTGGACTTAATTTGATCATTTAGTTGACTTCTTAAACTTCCCAGCTTCTCAGCTCAAAGTTGAGCACCTTCCATCTTGTGTAGAATCATGGAATCCTGGAGAGGTTTGGGTGGGAAGGGAATTTAAAGCCCATCCAGTTCCATGGGCAGGGACCTTCCACTATCCCAGGGTGCTCCCCTTGGCCTTGGACACTTCCAGGGATCCAGGGCAGCCACAGCTTCCCTGGGCACCCTGTGCCAGGGCCTCAGCATGCTCACAGGGAAGAACTTGTTCCCAATATCCCATCTGTCCCTGCCCTGTTAGAATGGAAGCCATTCTCCCTTGTCCTGGCACTCCAGGGTGACAGCTACTGCAAAGGGAGGAGTCAGAGATGGGGACCAAGAATCTTCCCTCTTGCTTTTCCCAGCTAAATGGAAATTTAATCACAGTAACTTGGGATATTATTTGTTGTATGAGCTCAGTGAGGACATGTGGCCATATTTGCTGTATTTATGGATACTTTATTCCCTGTTCATTCCTTTCCTTCTCCTTTAGCTCCCCACAGACCACGGGGGCAGTGAGGGAAAAGCCACATCCATGGGCACAGAGGGGACCTTCCATCCAGAGCAGCTCCTGGCCATGGCTGAAAGGTCAGTGAGTGGAAGACAGGAGCAGATGAACTCACAGCTCAGCTGGAAAATGTTTTCCACAGGTCCTGGAGGTTGATCTGGCAGGTGTTCCCTTTGCAAAGCTGTGGTGTTGCCATTCCTCTCCCCACAGCTCTCGTGTCATTGTCCCTCAGCACGAGGTGATTTCCCTCTCCTGCTTCTAGAAGGGACTGGGAGCTTCCCAAGCAGCTGGGGACAGGACTGGCTGCATCCTGTCAGCTCTTCTTGAAGGGAATTTGATCTAACCCTGCTGGCTTCTCTCACAGCAAGGACTGCTCCCGTGCTCCCTGTCTCCAGGGAATATTTGGCAGCCATGCAAAGGAGAGGAAGTGCAATGGTGCTTGCAGCAGGCACAGGTGTGTCTGTGCTCCCTCTGTACAGGTGTCCTTGGAATCATGGAATCCTTCAGGTTGGAGGAGCCCTCTGAGATCACGGTGCCCAGTTGTTCCCTGGCGCTGCTGAGGCCACCACTGTCCCATGTCCCCAAGTGCCACATCCACACAGCTTTAAATCCCTCCAGGGATGGGGCTCCACCACTGCCCTGGGCAGCTGTGCCAGGGCTGGACAGCCTTTCCTCTCAGAGACTTCCCAATATCCAGCCTAAACCTCCCCCGGGATCACGTGAGGTCGTTTCCTCTTATCCATTTCAAATGGTTCCAATCATTCCCTTCTCTTTTCATCACCATGGGTTGCATTTTCTCCTTCTGCTTTTGTTTCTGCCGGGAATGTGAATTTTTCTTCCAGTCTTTCGACAGTTTCTGGAGCTCCAGGAGCTCCAAGGTTCGTCCCTTTCCCCCCGTGATTTTGCAGGAATGGCCTCTGCCAGGGCTTTAAAAGCGACTGTCAGGCCCAGCTGCTGGATCAGGCTAAAGACTGAAAACTCCTTTTCTTGCCCTGCATCCCCAGGGATGCTCTGTGTCCGTGTGTCTCTTTTCCTGTGGCACCTCAGGGATGCTCCCGGAGTAGTGGGCAGAGGAAGCTGTGGCTGTCAGTGGGAACTCGGGACAGCCGAGCACGGCCGGAGCTGTTGGGAAGAGAGAGATCTCCCAGATCTCCCTCGGGGCTGCAGCACAGCTGAGCCCCGGGAGCTTCCTGGGCAGCGTTCCCATGGGACCACACCCCGCGCGTTTCCCTGGATCCCATCCTGGGCGCGGTGCAGCAGAATCTCGGTGGCCACAGTTGGGAACTCGGTGAATTGGAAGCAAAGGTGAAGGGTTTGTCCATGGAGAGAACGGTGATTTATAAAGCAAAGCAGAGTGGTATTCCACACCAGAGATTTGGGATGGTCTCAATCCATAATCCTTCTGTTCATTTTCTTTTGGATGCTGCAGGCTGCTGTCCTGGGGGAGCTACTCCTTTCCATTTCCATCTAATTTTCTGTATTTCATTAGTTCTCTGTGGAAATCTGCTTTTAATGAAAAGGCCCAGGAGGATGTTGATGACATCCCAGGTTCCTGGAATTCAGAGGTGTGTGCTCAGACCAAGGATTGTTCTGGCTGGCAGAAGCTGCACCAATCTCCCAAGAATGTCAGTCTGGATTTGTCTTTTCTCCCAGCTTTCCCAATTCTCAGATTGGGGGTGTAGTGCAGCTCTGCCCTGTGTATCTCCTAGAAGAGTTTTGGGGTTAGAAATGATCTTCTATAATCTGCAATATTTCTCTAGAACTCGATTAAAAATAATAAAACTGTATCAATGTCGTTTGGATTGGTTCATCTGCATTGGTTAATTAAATCACTGAGAAGGGGTTTGAGCAGCCCTTGGTTGGAGCTGGCAGCTCTTCCTTATTGTCTCTACATTCTCTGAATTTCTTGGAATTATTTCTTAAGCAGTTACTGCAATCAAGATACACAATGAGGAAAACAGCATTGCTGCCCTGCTGGATTGGGAAATCCAAGGGCAGTTCCTTGGAGAGACTGAGGGGATGGGGAGCTGAGCCTCAGGCTGGGTTTTGGCAGTGGGAATTCAGTGAGGAGGGGAGATGCCCCAAAACTGGTTACAGCCAACTCTGCTGGGTTTGGGTGCCCCTACCCCAAAAAAGGATCCTGGTTAAAGGGGGGGACTTGAGGAAGCAGCGAGATGTGCTGGGGGGGCTGTGCTGGAACCTCCAAACCCTGGGCAGGGATGGTGAGCAGTGCCAGAGACACAGGAACACTATGAAAGGAGGGGCTGTCACCTCTAAATTCCAGCCAGGAATGCTGGGCACTGCTAGCTCTTTAGGACACTCCCTGACACAGAGAGTTTTCTCATTATTTTCTGTCGTGCTTAACACTTGGCACTTCATTAGAGACCCACAGGTCAAAAATCCCATGGGAGCAGCTGGAATCAGCCGATCACACAGAAGCCGGTTCAGGATTGGAAATGAGCTGTTCCACAGATTTCTTTTTCCCAATGCATTTTTAATTTAAAGCAGGATACTGCCCGCCCCCCTACTCTTCTAACCCGTATCCTTTATTTTTGGGGTTCCTCCCTGACAATTACCTGCCTGTGCTGGATAAAATATTCAAAACAAATTCCGCCGCCTCTGCGAAGACCGGCGGGGTCTGGGGGGGTCCCGGAGCCCCGGCGGGGCCGCAGCCGGAGCGGCAGCGCCGGGCTCGGCCCCAGCGCCCGTCCCGGAGCGGCTCCTCCCGCCCGGTCCTCATCCCCGAGCCCCCGCCCCGCTCCTCCGGCCCCGGGACCCCGGCGGACACGGGCAGGACCTGGACCCGGACCCCCGGTCCCAGCCCCGGTTCGGCCCAGCTGTGGCGGGCGGGGCCGCGAGTGACGGCACCGGCCCCATCCCGGGCAGGGCGGGGCTCGGCGGGGAGCCCGGGATGCAGCCGGGGCTCCGTGAGGCGGGGCCCGGGCTCGGCTCAGGTGTGCGGGGCGGGGCCGAGGTGATTTAATACCCGGTAATCGCCTCGCCCGTCATTTGCTCACTCAGAGCACGGTGCGGGCGGGAGCTGCTGTGCGGGCTCCGCAGGTGAGGCGCGGGGGCTTCATTCTCCCCGAATTCTCCTTCTTTTTCCGCCCTTTCCCTCCCTCCAAACCCGACCGTCCCACACTCCTTCGTCTCCTGTCCTTACTCCGCTACTACTTTCAGTTCCCCTCTTGCCCTTCTCTGTCCACTCTCCCGCTTCCCTCCGCACCCCAACCCTTCCTCACCCCCATCTCTCCTCTCTCTCCATTCCCGCTCTCCTCCTTTCCGCCCCCAGCCGCGGGGCTCGGGGTGCCGGAGAATAAAGCCCAGAGGGCCGGAGCCCGGCGCCCCCTGCCCTCGCTGGAGTGCCCGCACGGGGCCGGACCCGCTCGGCGGGACCCCGCCATTCCGGTCCAACACACGGCCCGACAGCGCCGGGGCTCCGGCTTTCCTCACATCACACTGGGGGTCCCGGGGGGAGGGGGTTTGGTTGGGTTAGGGTGAACCCCTCCTCAGAAGGGTTCCGGGGGGTGGGAGGGCCCGGCCCTCTGGGCTTTATTCTCCGGCACCCCGAGCCCCGCGGCTGCGGGGGGAAAGGAGGAGAGCGGGGGATGGAGAACAGGAATAGTGGGACACAGGAGGTGGTCGGGGGAGGGTGGCAAGGACAGAGGGCGAGGGTGGAGTCGGGGCGTGCGGACAGCAGGGGAGGATTGAAAGGAGGCTGGGGGAAACGAGGGGGAAGGTGGAAGGAGAGAATGGAGGGATAGGGCTGGGGTGTGTAGGGGGAGAGGGAAATGGGATGGGGGGACTGGGCCGGGGGGGAGGGAGTAGGGGATGGGGAGAAAGGAGAGGTATACAGGAAAAGAAATACAAACGAAAAGAAAATAAATATAGAGGCCAGTCCGGCCTCAGCCTCCAGCTCCGAGCGCCGAGAGGCAAATGGCTCCAAAGGCAAGTCCCGGGGCTTGAATCCCCTGGGCCCCGCCCCGCGCACCTGCGCCGGCCCCGCCCTTCACACCTGTGCCGGCCTCGCCCATAAATGCCGGCTGATCCGCGCCCGCTCGGTGCGGTGGATTCTCGTTCTGGGCTGTGGCGGGACCGGTGCTCGGAGCGCTGTGCAGAGCCCGAGGCGCTGAAGTGGAGCCGGTACCGGGATCCGGGTCCTGCCCGTGTCTGCTGGGGGTCCTGGGCGGAGCCGCTTCTTTCTCGGCGGGCGGGATGGGGGATTTGGGCTAGGATGGTGTCTGGGATGGCCGCGGGTGGAATGGGGGATCTGAGCTGGGTTGAGGTCCGGGATGGCCGTGAGCCTGAGGAGCCGCTTCGGGACGGGCGCTGGGGTCGAGCTTGGCACTGCTGCTCCAGCTTCGGCCGGCGCGGGGCTGGGGTTACGCTCGGGCTCTGGGCACGGTCCGGCTGCGGGGAGCCGGGGCTGTGCCGGTGCCGGGCGGAGGGCGGCGGTTCCCGGAGCAGGCGCTGGATCGCGGCTGGAAGCGGGCGGGGCGCGGGGACCGCCCGTGCCGGCCCCGGGACCCCCCGACGCCGCCGCTCCCTCAGCGCCGCCCGGCCCCTGGGGCGCCCCCTGGCGGACATGGAGCGGCGGTGCGAGCGCAGCGCCCCCTGCTGGGCAGGGCCGGCCCCGCCCGGGACCCCCGAGGGCACCGAACCGGAGACACCGAACCGAGCCGCGGGCCCAGCACCGCTCTCCTCCCCCTCTCCGCGCCCCCGCGGAACGAGCGGGGCTGGATCGCCGCGGGCGGGAGGAAACGCTCCGGCGCTGCCGCTCTTGCTTCGGCTGTGCCCGGTGTGGGACCGGGACCCCGCCGGGACTCGGACCCGCTCCAGCCGCTCATCCGGCACCTGCCGGGTGAGACCTGATGCTCTCCCTCCTCTCCCCCACTTTCTCTGTGACTCGCACTTTCCAATGGAAAAACCTCTGGGTTTAAAAAGCCAGTGAAAACTGTTTACTTTTTATTTTCGGAGCACAGGAGACTCTGAGTTGGAAAGAGCCAGGAGGATCATCAAGTCAAACGGTGGTCAGTGATTGGCCCATGTGGGGACTGAATTCAGAATCTTGGCCTTCTTAGCACCCTGCTCCAAGCGCCTGAGCCAATCTCAGGGTCATGAGGAAGGTCCTGCCTGGGCTGGGAACAGCTGCTGCCAGCAAGGGAATTCTTAGGCTAATGCAGCTCCTTCTTTTCTGTTCATGCTGCTTTACACACCAGCCCCTAGAATGGCTCTAGAGCAGAACTGGCCGGTGCCTGGCATGACAGCAAAGAACTCTTATCATAACTCTGTTTTCCCACCCTTTTCAGGATTTATCCAGCAGTAGTAAAGATGCTCATTCCATGTCCCTTTCCAGAAGAAATGAGCAGAACAAGTCCTGAGGGTTCACTTGGTCCATGGCCAAAGCTCTTCTGGAGAGTGTCAGGGCTCATCCAGCCTGCAGAGGGGCGTTTGCTGCAGGTGAGTGTTCACAGCCCAAAATCACAGCAGGAGCTGAGGCTGGGGCTGTTTTTCGGGCCCAGAGCTGCACGGAGCCCTCAGTGACTGCAGCTCGCTGCCAGGAACGTTCCTTGGTGTTTCCTCAGTGTGTCCCAGCTGGCTGGGAATGCGGGGCAGGAGGAGGCTCGGAGCCCCAGAAACGGAACCAGCACCTCTTGTCCTCGGTGTTTGCAGGGGAGGAACTGTGCCTGCAGTGTCCTGCCCGTGGCACACAGCGTGCCAAGCACACATCCCGGGGATGGGCACTGGGATGGATGTGGATAAAGGGCTGCCCACAGCTCCTGGGCCAGGGGGCTGCCCTGAACAGGCACCTGGAGATGCTTCAGCCTGGACAGACCCCACTGACACCCCAAAATTACCCCAAGGAACAGCTGGCAGTACCTGGGAATGTCAGCAGGGTGGGTTTGCAGAGGGGCTCAGACAGCAATTCCTGGTGCTGACCTCCCAGAGCTCCTGCACACTCCCAGGTATGTCCCACCCACCCCAAATCCCTTCCAGCCTGGAGACATCATCCATCAGCACTGTTAAAGCCAAGGGAATCTTCTCTCATATAGAAATTAAACCCCAAGCAGTAGCTCTCAGAGATGCCTTAAAATGAAAGGTTAGAGTTGGACGTTTTGTTTGGATTTAGTTTGGAGTTTTTCAGGGAGCCAGCTGGAACTACAGAACTGATGGAAGGCTTTCACAGGTGGGTCCCACTGAAGGTGTGCTTCAAGGGCAGAAGCAATCCTAATGTTGTTGTCAGAGCTCCTGGAAAGTAGATGGAACAAAATAAGGAAATTCACCCTCATTTTCTGGTGATCAGGGACAGATGGAGAGCTGAAGAGCAACAGCTTTCTCTCCAAACTTCTGTACTCCCAAAGTGAATACTGGTTGTATTCTGACATATTTAGAAATATGGGAAAAGAACAAGAGATTGTGGACAGAAAGGATGCTTTTGCTCTCCTCTTTAAAAATTCACAAAAATGACTGGTTTGGCAAACAAACATTTTTCCACTCAAGACTTTCCCACCAACTTCATTAAACAGAGGTACATCACAGTTGAGACACCTGTTAAACAAAATAGTACAGAAATACCATTGTTTGCTGCTGGTGGTGAGAAAAATGGTGCAAACCAAAATATTCTGTCCATTACTTCCTCCATTAGAAACACAAATTCCTCTTTTTTTTTTTTTTTTTTTTAAAGTTATTTTTAATACCCTCTCCCTTACATTTTAAAATTTCCAATAGCTTTGCTGGGGGCAACTAGGCTTTCATTATACCAATCAGTAATCACAGGACAATAACGTTACACCATCTTTTTTCATGGCTTGTGTTAAATACAGTACAGAGAGATCAAATTATGGCCAGCCATATGCCTTTGGTAAAATTAAAAGTCTGGTGAGATTACATTTTCTTCAAACTCAGAAAGCCACATGTTGAACTCGTGTTTTGAAGTTCAATTCTATACAAACTTCTTCTTCAAAGCAAAGTTAAACAGCTGTTACACCACAGAAATGGCAATTTTTAAGCTGCTCCAGAAAAGAGATGAAAGGTTTGAACTTCAGAGAAGCTCTTCACATGCCTTGATCTCCATCAGATTTGTGTTTCAGACAGGGGGTAAAAAGTCTAGTAAATATTCACAAGCCTACAAGTCAAAACAGTGATACCAGTGATAAATATTCTCAGTTTTTAAAAAACTTTCTGTAGTAACACATGTGGCTCATTTAAGCAACTGACGGTCTTCTCCTTTGAGGCGTTTTTTCCGTGGCTGTACAAAGTCATCATCCGAGTCATCAGTAAGTTCTGGATTATCTTTTTCACTCTGGCTGCTTGGCTGGACAGGGAACTTTCTCTCAGGATAAAGATTGCTTAGGAGATCTTCAAAGTAGGCTTCGAGTTTCATGCCAGCATCAGCCACTTCTGAATCAGGCTGTTGGGGGAATTAACATCAGTGCATCATGAAATAGCTCTGTACTTAGATCACATTAGGTCTTTTAGGTACTAACTACAAAAAAACATCACTCAGCAGCAAGAATGGCTATGGAGCAGAGGGCCCCAAAGAGCCCAAAAACATGGAGGGAGGGCAGATCTTCCAGCCAACAACCCCCAATGATTTTTGTCTCTGACAGGTGACCATAGAAGCCACAAAAGTCACACTGCCTGGGTTCTCAAAGCTATATAAAGATTCTAAGAACTCTTAAATCCTAACTGGGGTGGGAGCAGGGGGACAGACTTGTGTTGTGCTGTTGAGTCACACAGATATGCCCTCAGGGTGTTATAAACTTCTCTAGCTTACAGATCTTTTTAGTAACAGTAAAAATATGACTTGGTAGACAATGACTGTAATGTGGAAGACTGAGCAGTCCTAAAGTTATCCACAGCCACCCCAGCTATCAGTTTCCTGAAGCAGAGATCACCAGTATAGGAGTAATTCCTTCCAAGGGTGACTGGATGAGAACCCCACAGCGGCCACTGGGAGAAGCCTTTATTCCCACTGTTATGCTCTCTCATTTTGTGGTCCACTCAGAACCTGCATCTTTATTTCAAAACGTGTTCCTTTATGTGCAGTAGGGGATAATAACAATTACTTAACATGCAACTTGAAATAAGGGTGAGGACAGAGCCCCCAGAATGAAAATCCCACTGAATTTAAGATCTGAAGCAAGGAGGACTAAACCAATTTTTAGATCAGTCCCCACCATTAACCTGTATGGTGAAAAACTGTCCTTTGCTTTTAGCTGCTGTCCTGCCATTCAGCTGTATTTGTTACCATCCTCCTCCCTTCTATGGAAAGATCTCCACTGCAGAGTTATCTCAGATCACAGCAGTGCCAAATCTGATCTGTGTTCTCACTGCAGTCTCATCATCAAAGTAAGTTCACGACAATAAGTAGTGAACTTGTGTTGTAAGTTCTACCCCCATTACAGTTTTCCTGAAAGCAACTAAGCCAACAGAACTTGATAAAGTATCTGCTTTACTAACCTCATTAAATTCAGCACAGTTCTGGAAAATCAGTCTGAAATCAGCCACAAAATCTTCTGGCTTTGTGTAGAATGAATTGGTCACTTCAAGTCTTTTCTTGATGGTTGACAAGTCCATAGGCTTTTTGATTATTTTGTAGTAATCAGGGACCTAAGCAGAGAAAAAGAAGTCCAAAATGTAATTGTTTTAAAAACCTTGAGATTTGAGGGAGTGAGCAAGATTTAGTCTCATCTTAAAAGTACAACTCAAAGATACAAGAATTGCACTTTTAACATATGTGCAGACAGTTTCTGGAATAACAGTGCTGTGTGACAATTTGTTGGCTAAAATATACTCTTTCCAATGCCTGTTTTAAAATCAAAGAGACACACATAAAACCTCCACTAACAACATATAATAGACCCAATGAGTTGGTTTGGACATTATTTTCAGGTGTAGTCAAATCAGCTATCTATTAAGTTTCATTTTCAAGACCACCATATGAAGTAAGTCCTTTGAAATGGTAGCAAATTTCAGAGATATCAATGGTTTTCATACCTGAACTGTGGCTGTAAGATTAAGATTTTTTGTCCTTTAGAAATAATAAGAAAGTAAATAAGAATGAAAGCTAGTGGTAATGTATATGTGTTTTTTCCTACTTTCTCCTAACTAGATCCGTGTTTTTAATACCTGAATCTAGTAACACACGACCATAATATAAATAATCAATTAATCTCTTGTGCCATTTCTTATTATTAAACTCTGTGGAATGTTCTTCAGAATTCTTATTCAAATGGAATAAAGGCTGCAAAGGAACATACAACGTTTTGATGAACTCTTTCCCCATTGACTTGTCCTTCCCCACTGACTTGTTTTGAAGAACATCTTTTCATCTGATCATGGTGGTAGCTCTTTGTGTCCTTGGACTTCTAATGCACCCAGGTACTGCTTACCAATTTAAACTAACAAATTTCAACTCAGTAAGAAATTGAGTTTCATATTAGTACTGTGGAGTACCCCAATTCTCAAAATAATGTTTAAAACCCTCAAATATATCCCAATTTACCTTCTCAGTGACGTAACTCAGGATATGAAGTTAGCAGTGTTAGAACTTACTTTCTGTAACTATTTTTGAAGTATTATGTAGAATCAGTTATTGTGGCATTTGACTTGTAAATCCCCTGCCAAACCAATGCTTTAACTTCTCCCTTCAGACACTTTGACTAAAACTAAACATGTTTAATGCACTTAATGTCTGTGGAATTTGACTTATGGTAATGGACTTTAGAATGCCATTAGAAACACATGGCAAATAGGCTGCTAACATAAAATAGAAAGAAGTGAGGTACATACTGTGGGGGGAACTGGATCTTGAAAGGCAGGACTCATTTCATGACAGTAGAGATATAGCAGCAGTCTTTCACACTTCTGTGTCAAGAAAAATAGATACCCAAATGATTCAGGAATCCTACATGGCTTATTCTAAAATCACAAACTACAGAAAATACAGAACTCAGTATTCACCGTTTTCTTTGTATATACAAATACATTAAACTGGATCTTGAGCCTTGAAAGAGATTCTAAAAAGACTTCTGTGTGATTTTATGCTTGCTGATTCCTTATCAGAATCTTTACAGGGCTTATAGAACTTACATTTAATGCAAAATACAAATAGAGCACATGTAAATAATAGTGTGAGAGAGTCTGTCCTCCACACACATACACACTGCTCTTCATGGGCAATATGATCTGTCCTAAGATAAGAACACCAAGTGGGAATTGCAGGAGGAAGTGTCTGGATGCTTGCATAATTAATGTATTCCAGAGGTGAGGGAGTGGTGATGGTTGTGATTGTTCTTGGTAGCCACAGGCCTGCAGAAGGTACAAAATCTCCTGGAGACGGGGCCAGCTGGGCAAGCTGACCTCCTGAGGCTGCAGGGCAGCTCCCAGGTGGATCCCACCCCAGCAGGATACAACCAGCACGAGGATGGGAACACTCAGCTTTGGACAGGTGAGTAACAGGTGGAGATAAAATCCTAAAGTTGCTCTGTAGGTGATTTGCTGCTTTGCAATTGTGCTTTCTGCAAACCTGCAATTTCCAGCTGAACCTGTCCATGCTATAGCCCTTCAGACCTGCTTATATTATACACTGCATTGGCAATATTTACATACTGTGTTAGCAATAAATCTCATCATAATCCCCTATTTAACCAGTGTCATGAACCTGGGAATCTTCTCTCTACTACTCTTCCACAAATGCTTCTACATGTAGACTAAGACCCCAAATAAAATAGTAATTTCAGTGTTATTTACACAAGTTGCCGACTGAAAACAGGTAAAACACTGACAAAAGTTTCTAACAAAGTTCAAAATTGCGTCAGCTTAAAGGTTTTAAATAATACTTTTATCCTTACCCTGCGATCTATGGGTGCCAAACCCATGGTGTCTTCCAATTTTCTTTTCTCAGAGCTGTGAGCAGGTTTGTCACAGTCATATTCAACTTCTGGCTTGGACAGATCCCGACAGAATGTACAAATCCACTCTCCACTAAAGAAGACAAACAGACACATTGACCTCAGTGAGGGAGCACTCCTTTACCAGAAGGCCTTCCACATATTTCTGGGTAAATCCCTCATCTGTGGGGTGGGCTTTCTCTGCATCTCTGTTTTCTTGGTGGTGGTACAAAAGGCTGCAACAGCTGGCAAAAATGCTTTGCTACAACTTTGTTTCCTTTTAGTGGCACTGGTGTCACTAATGGTGTCCTAGCAGAAAGACAGACAGATGGTCTCTACTTTTGTCAATACTGAATTTTTTCACCTAAGCTCACAGGATTTAAGGATAGCACTATGAAGAGCCTTGTACAACCCTAACTACAGAGAGACTGAAGGAGTCATGTGGGCTGAACAGAAGGAAAAGGGTTAGTATTGTGTGGTGAGAACTGCATACCCTCTACAAGCTTGATCTACAATACATTGCTTATCTATAGAGATTACCATAGATAGGATTCTTTGTAAAACTGAAAATATTTCACTCCCTAGAACTTTCAGATGATTTTACCAGTTTGTGTAAGACAATATTGGAGATTTAAACGTCAGCATAAGATTATAAGAGTTAGTTTTGCAAGCTATGTGCACTGATTGTTGAACACAATTTATGAACGTAAAAGTTTTGAAGAAACTATGAAGAGTCTATGTTTTTAATATAGTTCTCTCCAAAAAAAAAAAAAGAAACCTGCAGGCTTTTGCAGATAACCACCAGAGGGCTGAATCGTCACACAACAGACAGAATCCAGCAGTAACTAGTTATGGGATCAACTGCATCTATTTACCAGAGGTATGTTATTATAAACAGTGTCTTCATAAATGGCAAATAGTTTCTGCAGCACCCTTTATTTCATTTCAGTAGTAAAGCAGAAGACTTCACAAATTTAAAAAGAAAATCTTGCTGTTTTCTATTCAGAGTGATCCAAAGATTTTCACTATCTGCCAGTTTTAGCATGCAGTGGTGAATGATGGGCATTTTGCTTCAAGAAGTTTTACTTTCTACTGTCTTAGCTTCACAGAATGATTTATGACAGTGTCACCTCTGTGCCTGGACTAGCCTTACAGAAATGATGTGGCAGGTACACAACAATTGACACAGGCCACAACCTAAAGATCTTGTGATACAAGAAAACAAGGAATAGATTAAAGACTGATGCATTAAGATGTCCAAGAATCAGGAAGAATATGGTAGGTTGGAATGAAGGAAAGAATATGCCCTGACCTTAGGAATCTATGTGGGAACATTGTTTTAGAATGAATGAGGGTAGATTCAGACTGGATAAAAGGAAAAAAGATTTTTAAGGTGAGGACTGTGAAACACTGGCACAGGCTGCCCAGAGAGGTGGTGAATGCCCTATCCCTGGAAACATTGAAGGCCAGGTTGGATGAGGCTCTGAGCAACCTGATCTAGTTGAAGATGTCCCTGAACATTGCAGAGGGGTTCAAATTAGAGGGCCTTAAAAGGTCCCTTCCAACCCAAAACACCCTGTGACTCTATGAACCTCTGAAATTGCTCTATCTACCAGAAACAGGAACAAAAAGCAACCACGAAAGCAGCAGACTGACACTGCTGACACGATAATAACAAAATTATTTTGTATGTTTGAAGGAACTAATGCCAAGAGACTGAAGTTTGTTTGGCAGACATAAGCTGGGGGGGAAAAAAGCAAGCGACCCCACAAAGATGAGAACAAAAACCTGATACATCAGAAGTCAGGAGGAAACCTCAGTTAACTGTGCTCTGGAGCCCAGGAGCACAATGCACCTGTAATAATATGCACCTTTACCAGCAAAGTGGCTTTTGGCTCCCTTGCCCTCACACATCATTACCTCAGTTTCCAATGAATGATCAAGTAAAAATGAAGCATTTTAAAGACTTGTTATTAAATACTTAATTTTAAAAGAAACCAAGTCTTGTAATGCATAGTTATCTACCTGCTTCAAGATTACTTTTTGTTTCCTTGCCAAAAAGGAAATTTATTAATTTAAATGCTTACTGTAATCTTACTGGGTTTTCCTTATGGCATAAAGGTGTAACATAGCATTGTTTATGATAAAAAAAAAACAAACCTGGAATTTGAAGTTTCAAAAAGTAAGAGAAACATTTTTATGTACCATTTCAAGTGACATTTAAAATAAAGATATACTTCCAGAAGTATGCCTGTTCAGAGTAGCAGAGATGATCAATGTGCTAAACTAAGTTGCTATCCAAATGTTTTACACCAGTAAACTATGCTGACATTTAATCAGAAAACCTATTATTTATAGAAGCATTAACCAATGAGCATGTTATGACCAATGTTTTTATCCTTAAATACAAACAAGCTTATTCTATGACATTTCCAAGCTGGGGCATTGCAAAATGCTGTTTATTTTAAGCAAAGACACTAATTCCAGAAGCAAACGCTGGTAATGCTTATAACAACAATCTATTTAAGACTCTATTTTGAAAGTCAAGAAACTGAGCAATGGTTTTGTAACAGCCAATCAAGAAAGCTTAATGCTTGTTTCAACACTGACTGAGATGTTATAAAATATGTCAGTCACTACACATCCCATGCTTGGAGTGTAGCCATGTTTAGCACGGAAGTAATATATTTAATGCTATATTAATTCAGATTTTTCCTGTAGACATTTCTTAATATATATTTTTAAGAGCATTGTTATTAAGAAATACATTCAGTCACCCTTAAAACATTTTATGACAGATTAGTAATTCTGTGTCCCAGTTTTAATAATAGATGCCCTAGAGGTGACCTTGCTTAATTGTCAAGTAAGTGAAGAGTTTTATTAGATTTTGTAGAAAAATATACAATTAAGCTGAAGTTTCATGAAAATTCAGATTTTCTCCAACTAATATAACTGCTGGATACAAGACTTTAAAGGAAACACTGCTCTTCCTCTGAGACTCAAACATCTTATCCTGGGTTTCACAATGCAAGTCTAATGTCTTTTAGTGCAATTTTAGATGGAATTGAGATAGTCAATAATTACCTTGGAAAGCTCATCAAAGTAGGGACGTGACAAGAAAGATGGAATACTTTGGGACACTTCTCACAGCAAAGGAGCTTCCCTCCATTTTGACATACAGCACACCAATCTTCATTGGGATCATCCTCTTTCCTGCCCTCGCTAGCATGGGAGGATCCCATCCATCCTGTTTTCCCAGGGAATGTGTTCTCCTGCAGTGCCCCTGGCTGGTCATCTGTGCTGTCTGGTGCATCTGTTCTTAGCATAGCTTCATCAGAAGTGGAACTGTGATTGGTATCCAGCAGCAAGGAAGTAAGTATGGACTGCAGGAAGAAACAAAGGAAGTCAGATTACAGTATTTATGTGAATTTACATGACCCTAACAACGTGCACACTGACCTGAATAACAGATTTACATGCCAGCAGCCATACAACTTACATGCAGAAATTACTAATACAGTTATAGTATTTACTGCTTCATCAGTAAAAAATTAATCTCTGCCCAAAAATCCAGTACCTTGTTTATGGATATTCCTGCACTATGACTGTAAACACTTCCTAGCAGTACCTGAAAATTTTATCTCTGCAAGTTATTACAGGATCTCCCTGGTTTTCAATGGATAAAAGCAGTCTGATCACACAATTTAATTTCATTGGCAGTAGGGCTAGTTTGATTTTCAATTTCACCTCTTCCTTTTTTTTAGCTTTTTAGTTTTCCCCTGAAACAGTTCCCAAGAGAATACAAGTAAATCATTTTAGTCCCCATAAATACAAAATACCCTCCAAAGAGAAAGGAGATCTCTCTAGCTGTAAACATTACATTCCGAGGGCGGGATTCCTCCTCTGTCTCTTCCTTCACTACAACAATTGGGAAATCAAAGTTCTCGTTTGCTGCAGTTGTCTCCTGTTTAATTTTGATCGGTTCCAACATAACAACAGGGACTTTGTGTGTAGAGTCAGCTCCTGGTGGCCTGCTGGAGGAGCCAGAACTGTAAATGACATGAAGAGGCAGGAAAAGAAGGAAATTAGGAGTCAGGACTGGACACCTTTTGTACACCGATGCTTTCCAAGACCTCAGGATGTTAATCTACTTTGTTTCTTTGAATCCTGAATAGTATTCCCTTTATGGAGTGCAACACCCAAGCTTATTTCCTTTGATGTATACTGAAAAAGGCATTACCAAATGGGAAAATTTTAATGGTACAACCCCAAAATTAGAGAATTAGTCATGGTTTGACCCATTAGTGCAAAATTTGCAAATACTCTCCATTTCTTTTAAAAAAGCACCTCCATTGAACATTCTAAACCATAGAACCAAATAAGGCAGATAAAACATATATTTCCATTATCTTGGAAAACCTTCTTAAGAGCTTTGCAGCTCTACCAAAACTTGGACCCTACTTTTAGAACTAGATCTGTCTTTTTTCATGTATTTAGTACTTACAGGATGAGAATGAATAATCGAACTTTAAAATACTTGCTCATCTTTTTTAATAAAAGTGAAGAATTTAAATCTAACAAAATGAACTCAAGCAGCAGCATATCTAATTACTATTTTAAATGCAAGTAAAGACTCTTCAAACAACCATTTAAACTGTTCATAAGAGTCCTTCACAGAATTTACCATGTAAATGGAATAGAGCAAAAGGTATTCTAGATTAAAAAGCACCTGCATTCCTAACTCAAGTAGGATGAATGTAATCTGATTTCTCTCTACATGAAAAATTCATGTCTCATGTATGCTCTAATTTATTGCAATGCATTAACGGATCTGCACTCTTCAAACAACACTGTATAAATATATTTGTTCATTAATATTCCATCAGTAAGGGATAAAAACATTTGTATAGACTCTCAGTAGATATCTAGTGCTCACTTAACTGTATTGCAGCAGAAAATGCTTAATAACCCTCTTTGTAACATCAGTTCCTTAAATCTGAAGTAGTTTATAGTTCCACAAGGGCTTTTAATATGCAGCTTTTTCCTTTAGCTGATTTTTCTGAACTTAAAACCTAATTTATAAATGGTATTCTTTTAATAACGCCAACCTAGCCATCATTTATAGAGTCAATACATCTTTAGATTTTCTATTAATACATTACAAATGAAATTACTGCTTTTAGAATGCAAAGAGTGCTGAAACAACCATCAGGCCTGACCTGTTAACAGAGAAGGTGAGACAAATCGACATCTTTATGTATTGAAGAGAGAAGAGACTGAGGCATGCATGTTCTGTGGAGGTGGAAGTTACATTTTCTTCTCTCACACTCTCTCCTTACCTCTCTCTGCTCCCAACACTGGAGGCACTGGGTGAACGAATTGGAGGGTGTACATTTGTCACACTGATTCCTCCTAGGACAGAAGGATCAGATTAGAACAGAACACAGGTCTGTGCCAAGTCTGAGATACGACTCAGAGAAGTACACACGTTTTGGGGAAAATTTCTCATGCAGTGAGAAATATCTCACTTAGTACATTTCCATGAAAGGATGAGAGGCATGGGATAACAGAGGGGAAGAGAGGACTAAGAAAGGGGCCATTACTTGAAGCAGGCTGATGGGTGAGTACCTTTGCCTGGCTGACCTCTCCACCTCATCACTCAGGCTGTTTTATCTTACTAAATTCGAGCAGATCTCGCAGGAGA
This sequence comes from Acridotheres tristis, assembly GCA_037013685.1. Classification (NCBI taxonomy): domain Eukaryota; kingdom Metazoa; phylum Chordata; class Aves; order Passeriformes; family Sturnidae; genus Acridotheres; species Acridotheres tristis. The sequence continues at coordinate 66,385,624 of CM072885.1, forward strand.
ACTGCCAGGAAACTTTGAGCAGGAAGAAGTCTGGGGGACAGATATGAGGGAGACCAAAGGTCTGAGGCTCAGGGAGCCAAAAGCCTTGTGAGGCACACTGTGAGCAGCAGCCCTGGGAAGCCTGAGGGGGCTGTTTGTGCTGCCTGTGAATGCCCTGCTGCTGTCTCTGCTACCCTGCCACAATCTGGGACCACCACGTGAGTGCATCAACATGGCATGAGTGTTCCCTGGGAATTCCCACTCACAGCCTTCCCACAGCTCAGCTCAGAAAATGCGAGCAAGGAACAGCTGCTGTGGGCCAGCAGCATGGTGACAGGAATCCCCTGGCTCCTCCAGGGCCACCACATTCAGACACCCACCTCAGGAACTTCTCTGCTCATCCAGTGTCAGTGCTGCACTACCCACCCAAGGCACCATTTCTGCTGTTACATCCTATCTCACTTCCTCAAATACTTGTCTCTTACCACAGCTGCTAGATTTTAATCTGGTGTACACCTGAGCATGTCACTTTGCTGTGGATTTCTATCCAATTTGCTAAAATCTACCCTTTTTTTTCCCTCTCTGTTTTTAAGATCTAGATACTTAACTTTTGATCACAATGCTAAAATATTAACTCTACCTCCCACTAGGGTTTCTACAACTTTGCCTTAATTTTCTCATCTCTCATCTTTAAGATAGAACAGAATTAATTCTGATGTCGGAGTTAACCTTGCCACATTAGATTTTTCAATTGCACCACTTAAATAGAAAATTGCACCACATTTAATTACCTGAGAGGCCTGGTGATGGTACTGAGGAATTTGGTGACTGCACAGTCCTGTTTGAAGGGGGTTTTGGCTGATTCTGCTCTGCAGTGCCATCCTTCCTTACAGCATTATCCAGCGTGATGTTTCCTGAACAATCAATCTAAAAGGTGGGGAAGCAAAGGGAAGCAATTTAGTGTTGGGAAGGGAAAAAAACCCCTCCAAAATAACAGAAACCAAACAAAATGAAAAAGCCTCTCCCACACCGTTATTTTGAAAGCAAAGACCAAAATGCATTTCACCAAAGTTTACCCATCCAAAAGTGAGATTACTTTTTAAAACATATCATCTTGCTTTCCCTAAAAAGAAAATGAAATAGCCAAATCCAGACAGTGCTTCATTTTAAGAGCAGATGATTCTCTAAGTGCCAATTTTTCTCCACAGGCTACAGAGAAGGCTTAAATCAAACAGGGAGCTTTCACACATTAAGTTTATGTCCACACCTTCTTTGGACATGCTCACATTAAATACTCTCAAAAAGATAATACCTATACACAAACTACCCCTTAATCCACTGGTGTTTAACAGGACTGGAAGAAACTCAAAGGACACTCAATCCCATCTGTCCCACATACCCTCTGGACAGGAGCCATGCATATTGACTTAAAATGGAAACAGCAAACCAATACTTGTTCATTCCACCATGGCTCAGCCCAGATAACTGAACTTTATTCTAGGGGCTCCCAAAGCAGCATTCTAACTTTCTCTAAAAACTACATGTTCTTGTTTGATAAGGAGGAATGACTTTTTGAAATGTTTGGTTTCTTCCAATATGTAAGATAATGTTTGATAAGATGTATCCAAAGTGGATGCAGAGCTTTGGCAAGGTCAGCATATTCACAGTGATTTGTGCCATGTTATCTTAAAAGGATAAACTCAATCACACACAAATAGAAAAGTTCACAATACTGTGCACAGAAATAAATATGCTAAAATGTCTCACAGACTCAGTAGTTTTATGAGCATGTTGTGTAGCTCTCCCTTTTAGTCTGAGCAGATATTGTGATTCTGTAGTTCATGTACTCCATTTTAATAAAGAGGACACACAGTATGTAGGTAAAAACAAAGCACAGATGGGAGAAAAAGGAAGTAACAGCAAGTTATGACTAGAAAACCATGACACTTCAGATATCTACAAACCTTAGACCACAAAACACAGGTTAGGCAGTTAGGTGGAAAAATAAAGTCACCTGACTAAAACTCAATAACTCCAACATGGACCTCTGGCAAACGTGTACCATTCAGAAGAAACTATAAAAAGAGAAGCTTCGAAGGTTAAGAAATTATGATCTTACTGTGCTCTTTCTATGACCAGCTCAAAGACATGTTAGAGAATATATGAAGAAAAGAAGTATCAAAAGGAAAAGATATAAGGAATATATCCAGTGTGCTGACCATTAATACTTACCCAAGACAGTTCTTTCAATAAGTTAGATTTTTTAATATGTTAAAAATCTACCAGAAATGCCATCAGCAAACCACTGCTGTCTATGGACACTGGTAAATGAAAGCTAAGCTAATACATTTTTGTATGGATCATTATGAGGGCTGCAGAAAAATATGCAGCATACAAATAAACAAGTCCAATTACAATTACAACTTGTAATCCTGTTTTTCTTAGTTGTCCTAACAGCTGTCTCCCTCAGAACAGTTCTGAGTATTTTCAGCAAAGTGCAGGCAACTCCACATTGTTTATTTCCTAGACCTGTTTTGACAAACAGAATTTCAGTCTAAAAGGTTTCTATTTCTCACAAACATTAAGACTTCAAAATAGAATCCATAAAACATTGCCTCTGTGTTACACTTACATCAGGGAGAGATGGCAGATTAAAGGAGCTACCCACTGGGGAGCTCAAATCTATCACGGGGTAGCTCTTGCCATCACACCCAGCAGCACTGGTGACTGTGGGGCTCGATGGAGTCGATGTTGTGCTGCTTGCAGTTGAAGGGGTGGTTGAAGTTTGTCCACTACTGATCTGCCACTAAAAAGAAGAGAGAAGAATCCACAGTTCAGCAATTTATTTTCTTTGCAACAGGTCACATCTACTGAATGTATTGATAAAAACAGCAGCTTAGTTCAGGAAGCTGAATTCAAACATAAAATGCTGATTTACTCTGAAGTTCTCTCATTTTAACAATCAGTCTCACAATGGAAGATGACAAGCAGTTGAAAACTATGAACGGAAGAAATGAATGTAAATTCTTAAATTCAAAGCTATACCTCAGTGTTAAGTATCTATTAATATTTCATGCTTCATTGACAGTGTTGTGGAAGAAATGTAACAGTTTTTGTGAAATAAAAGCATTACAAGTAATAGGCTGAATGCCCAATTGCTCCAGTGCTTTACCAAATAAATGGCTACAGTGTCACCTGGATGCCTTGAAGTCTTTGATGTTGTGCTTCCCTTAATGACAAAAAGTCATTAAGAATTTGAAATGCTGACTGGATCTCCAGCCACATACACATTTAACATCATGATATGAAGTGCACAGTCAAGTCAGACCAAATTTTTTTCTCATTTAGATGTATGCGGTTTTCAATGACTTTAATGGAATTTCCTGGCAACTGCAGGCAAAATCTGAATCTGCTCAATTCCTTTTTAGTCAGTCATTCTATTTACTGGCCCCTAGTTTCAGAAAGTCATTACTGAATTATGAGGTATCTTTAAAGAAAGGCTTGTAGACAGGCCAGTCTTCTTTTCAGAGGCACAGAACAGAAGTGACTTACTTTTTATTCTTAGAAGTTCTCTTAGATATTGCACAGCTTTCTTCCATTTAGTTGAAATTACTTCTCTGATATCATAAGCATTGCAGACATAACTGGTATGACCCCACTTTTCAGATTCGTTTGATTCTTTCCTGCTTACCTGCTCCCAGAAACTCGTGTGGTAATAATAATGCTTTTAAGTAATGATGAGCCTCCTAAACACCCAGAACACACATGATGTGTTTGCTTCTGCTCCAGTCCAGCTGCTGATCAGCTGGGCATTGATCAGTCTCACTCAGCAGAGGGTCCACAATTATGCACTCTATTTTTTCCCCTCACCTGTAAAAGTTCAGATTTGCCATACTCTGGGGAACCATGACAGCTCTAGCTTTTTAGTTAAGGTTTTACCTGGTTCCTGGTCAAGTCACTATCATCAAGTCACTAAACTGGGATTTTTCTCACTTGTCTCCTCACTGACTGCAGACCACGGCCACACTAATTTTTGCCTAAGTGGTCAGAAACCACAGCAACAGCAAGTAAGAGAATGAAACACCTGCACAGCACACACAGTGGCTCACCTACCTAATGCTTGAGCTGCTTAGAACTGTCAAAATGAAAGCAACTTGACAGTTACCTCACTAAGAAAACCATGGGTATCTTGTCATAGAAAAATAACACAGTCTTTGTTTCAACTGAAAAGTACTCTAGAAATATTGTAGAAAAGATGATATATGGCACATTTGATGTTGAATTTCTAAATGGGAGAGTGAAAAGAGAAAGAGACTCTACCTGTTTTATAGCTTGCTGTGCCAAGAATGCCATTTGCAATGGGTTGGGCTTTACTGCTGGCCTTGGTAGATTCTGATTTTGGGGAAATCTCATCTGTTGTGCAGAAAGAGCTGAACCATTGGGCTTGGGATTATGATTCTGAAAATGAATCAAGCGTGGAGGTGCCTGCATAACAAAAATAATAAAAACAGTTCTACAAGTTAGCTGAGATCTGTTCTATATTCCACACATTTTTTTACTAAATGGTCCTTTTAAACTTCTGAAACTCCTCATAAATTATATGCAAACAAATATCACCACACCATTTATCTGAATGACCAAAAGCATTAATGTCAATGTTAAAACCTAGTAGACATTTTTGAATTATTTTAATATATGAAGAGACATAACAGGAGTTGGAGAGTGTTTCCAGCTTTGAAAGATATATGAGAGAATCATTGGGTATTATACAAAATAGATGTAGCAAAAAAAAATTAACGACATTAACTTTTGATCACTTGACAAAAACGCAAAAATGTTGCTAAGCACTGTATATGGCTGGATACAACAAGATTTTATTTTTTTAAAGAATAAATATAGGCTGGGTGCTACCACACATTTGCAAGGCCAGTTTAAAATGCCCATTCATTTCTCAGTAAAGAAAATGTCCTCTAAACCATCTACACAGCCACGTGCTGAAGATAAAGATATCTGAAGCTATGTACCTAGATTTCAGTTCTTTGCTTTTTTTCCTATTTTACTTGACTTTCTTCCTCAATGCCATGGAAAAAAGAGACTCTGAAAACAGTCCTAACTTACCTGATGAGAAGCAGGAGGTTGTTGCATGGCTCCTGGCATTCTTGAGTTTGGCAGAACTGCTGGTCCTGCTCTGCGTTGAGCTTGCTGTCTCTGGGCCATGACCTGCTGCTGCATGTGCTGCAGGCGGAGCTGAGCTAAGCTGATCTGCGTGGGGAACTTGGAGAGCTGGTTGGGAGGTAAGCTGCCTGGTGGCTGTAAGCTTGGTTCCATCACAGGGCTCTTGGGCATATGTGGTGGAGTTTCCTTATCTTCAATGACCAAAGAACCTATTTTAACCAAAATAAATACAATCAACACTGAAGTGTGGCAGTTAGCAGAAATGCCATCACTCGGTCAGCGACATGCAGTCTGACTACCACCCAAAACATTTCTGAAGTAACTTGTTCCTTTACTCAGACTTTATTTTATTTTTCTTCACTGGTTCTTATATCTAGCTTACCTACAGAAATTGAACATGTCTGATCATAAACAAAATGGCCTAAAGTTTCTATCTGAAACTAGATAGATAAACATGATTTGGTTTTATCTATCACTTAAACTCTTACAAGAACCCCAGTGCTGATCTATACAGGTGCCATTTCTATTGTACCACTTTTCAGAATGTAAGGGACCATATTTCAGAAGTTCATTAAATAAACATATACAAGAAAAAGAGCTCACCAAACACAGGAAAAAGTCAGCTCATTACAAACATCTCAGCTGAGCAGCAGTTCAGAGTTATCACCATACAACCTGACAGCTGGTTTCTGGAAACACGCTTCACTTTTAATTCCTGTCTCTAAGAAAATTATTTATAAAGAAGGAATTGGAGAATTTCCTTGCTACCATCCAATGTCCTCACATCTGGGAAAAGGAGCTTGTTTGCCTTAAAGAACTGCCATAACACTTTCTTCTTCTGACATTGTAGAGCATCATGCATTTGCACCTCTGTACGCTGAGAGAGCACTTTCTGATGAAAGGCAGAAAATGCCCCACAGATATCTCACAAAGCTTTCTGCACATGACAGAAAAATAAAAATGCCCACCAAGATAACAGTGGAGAGAGAAAGGAAGCACAACAGCAGTCAAAGTCCTGAAAGATTTCTAAAACCTTTAAGTCCTCCTGCTAAGCTGTTGAGTTCTTAGGGTGCTTATCATTGTGGCTGAAAGCTGTCCCATGGGAAAGGACCTGGGAGTGCTGGTTGACAGCAGGAACCCTTTCTTTGGCTGTGAAATAGGGTTAAAAACTGTGTTCCTTGTTCCAGAAGCCAGAAGGGGTGAGGTATTAGAAGTATTGACCAGAAAACTGAAAGCTGCTGTTTTCACCATCACATCTACATTCAAACAAGATAAGGCTGTTAATACTTTATCATAATAATACTTCTCCCCATGCAGTGCACTTTCAGTGTTTTTCACAGTTAGGGAAATACATTTAACAGAGTAAATAAAGAAATGAATACCGTAGAGGCTATAATCACAAAAAGAAAGCTGCTTTCAAAATAGGATTAGGACACCAAAGGGCTAATAAAAAATTATCATACCTAGATTGAAAATATTCTGAGCCCAGAAGCTGGGATCACAGTGGAACTGGATGGTATTGTTGGTCACTGGGGAAGGATCACACCTTGCTCGGAGGAGATACCGTAGTCGATATGTGATCTAGAACAAGAACAAAAACAAGGTTTGTTTTTTTTTCCTCTGGGGCCAGGGCCACATATCTGAATAGCACAAAAAACCCAAGCACACACACACACACCACCCCCACATACACCAAACAAAGCAACCAATCAAAAAAACCCACTAACAAAAACCCCCCTGAACAAGCCCCTAGAGAATTGAGGTTAAAGATAGACAAGAAACATGTCTAAGTTACAGATAAGAGATATTTTTAACATCTTTGCCTTACTCCTAAATTAGTTTTAAAAAGAAGTTAACTACAGCCTAAACAAAAATAACAATTCTTCCCTGTAGAAAAACATATCCTTCTAAAAACTTGGCCATTATATTCAATGACTTTAACTACTTGCAAGTGAAGTTCAGATTTACATAACCATTGATGTTTTTTCCCCCCACGAATCTATTTTAGCCCATTCTTTTTTCTTTCAATGTATACCATTCGTTTGGCAACAAGTATGATCACAGGGAATTTTCTTTTGTACTAAATTTAAGCTTTCTTCAGACAGCCAAAGAACAGATTTTTATAAACTGTCTTTGAAAACTCAGATTCACAGATATTTTCAGATTTTTCCAGTATCTTGGTTCCAAAGAACTGGGCTGTGATTACACAAGAGAATATTCTACCAAATGCTTGCAAATTTATCTCGTTCCTAAAATGTTGTCTTGCAGTTGTTTCACTAGAAATGTCAGGAACTGATATACCAAAATATAGCAGGCACTAATTTTAGTATCACACACAGCAGATCCTGAAAAAAAGCTTGAGTTCAACTCTTGTTTTTCTTGAGTGATAGATTATTTCTTGGAAAAGAGATATAATTGCCGAAATAATCTTTTTTTTTTTTCTTTTTTTGAAAGGAATTTTATAAGAGCTTCCAGTGTACAAGTTTATTCTTTCAATTTTAGGCAGTTCAGTTTAAGACCATACTCAAAAAACATTTAACGTGACTCAAGAGTTTTAAATGACTATAGAAAAATTTTAAGTGCATTTATTACTATTTTGGATAGAGAGTTCCTTAGGATTTTCGTGTACACTACCAGAATCAAGTAGGTGACACTACAGAAATTCTAGACTTTCATCCTGTTACCAGTACTGGTCACACACAGTTCCTGTCATAGTTTGCTCCATTATTTTCCTGCTATTGTGCACACTGCTCCATTATTTTCCTGCTATTGTGCTCACACATGTATTGTAGATAAACTCCTGACTGGTCACCTCGTGTTAGCAGAAGTGAAAAGTGCAGCCTGAGAGCACAGCCCCTGAGCTAAGTCTCATGGCTATTCCTTCCTCTCTCCTGGATATGCTGGAGCAGAAGTCTCACGTGCTCCTCTACACAAAACTCCTTAGAAATAGATTTTTCCAAATGCCCACAGATAGGTTATCTACTCAACTCCTGAGCAGCAGCAACTTTCTAAAGCTTAATCTGTTCTTTTGAAAAATACTTTTCACTTGCAGAGGTTTTCTGGGTTAGATGGTCCTTTCTTTCAGCTGCCTAATGTTTATATGATTAAGATGCCTGAAACTCAACTTGTTTTCTGACTCATGTAGCAGAGTCTTGGTGGCAACACTAAGCAACTATAAACAACATGACTCAGTTTGATGTCCTTTTTCTCTATTCTATTAAGAAAAAATATGACTGGCTGAGGCAGGATATATAAGGCAGACCACATGAATTTAACTACTTGAAGTTGATAAAAACAAGTAATATTCTGTTATAGCTTGCAGTATCAATAATGGTATCAAAAAAAAAGAAAACACCACCACCAAAAACCAACAGCAAACCCAAACAAACAAACCCCACCAAATACCCTGGTAGGTTCTCAACTAGCCAATGAGAAAATAATAAAAAAAAAGTTGTGAACTAGTTTATAGGAATTGGGAAAATAAAAAGGCATCTAGCATCTTTCCTCAACATTGCCCCAGATTTCTGCTATCAAGCAAGTACAATCTAGTAACCCTTGGAAAAATCAAGGTAAGCTTTTGGTTTGTTTTTTTCTTTTAGATTTTCTAGGATTTCTGTTCATCATGAGCAGTCAGCTTAGTGAGACAACATGCACTCAGATCTTAAGGGTCGCTATAGCAATGAAATATTTAACTTTGTAATTGGTTGTATGGACAAACAAATTAAACAAGTTTAATTTTTATTGATTTTGAAAGACTTTCAATGGGAGGTGAACCTGACAGAACAAAGACATACAATTAATATTTACATTAAAATACTAGATACCAGACACTGATATAAAACCCAGACACTATGATATAAAAATACTGTTTTTCATGAACTCAAATGCTGTAGCAAATATGGTAAAGAAGCACAATGATGATGTAGGACACACAACATTTCTTCCCAGTGTTTCATGGTTTTCAACCCAGAGAAAAGGAGTTGCTCCTACTTTTGCAGATCTACAATAGTTCTATGGTATTGTAACAGGAGGGAACCACGACCAGAGAGTTAAATTAATAGAAACATTCTGTATTTATGTTTAAGAGAAAACCACAAAAACAATATAAAAATATTCCAATTAGTAGAAAATCATTAAAAATTCTAATAGCCTAGTACTCCTGCCAAGCATGTGCATGCATATGTGATTTAACTCTAGTCTCTAGGTGAATGGAGAGCTGTCTTCCTAACCTTACCAGGCGTTTACTGTACAACAGTGCTGTGCTGCTCCCACTGGAAACTGCCCATTTGGAAAAATTCATGACATGTTCCAGCTGTTTAGAGAGACCTGCCACTTCCTGTTGTTGCTGCAGAAGTTTCATCCTATGCTCTTTCGCCAGAGTCTGCAAGTAGAAAAGCAGTTCCAGTCAAAAGGTTCCATTTACAGTTAAAAGGCTTTAACTTTCATATTGGTTAATTCACAATCATCACGTGGTTTCACTTAGCTCCTCTGAAAAGGACTCCTGCCCCCTGATGCAGCTATCAAAAAGAAAAGTCTACTACTGAATTTATGGGAAATTCTGATAGAACACTTTTCCTGCATGATGCATAGAATTATGAATTGCAAAAACATGGAAAAAGAAACTGGCCACCCCTCAAAAACCAAACTTTCCTCCACCAAAACCCCCATTTGCTCAAGTAGCTTTATAGGACATCTCTCCACTTTGGAATCATAAGAGGACATGCAGAGAGGACTAATGCTAGAAATTTACTTTAATGTTAATACACAGAAAGAATATTAAGACTTAAATTTTTCTTTCTTATGACAGAAATTAAATTACCTCCAACTGATGCAGCAGAGCTTTTCCCTTTTTATTTATTTCTACCATCAGTGTGAATATGGCAACTTTAATATCCTGTTCCACCTGCTTTTGATTCTGATTCACTTCAAGAATTCTGTAAGTAGACAGAGAAAATAATGTTCTTTATCACATAAACCCATCCTCTATACAGTATTAAAAAAATCTGTGGCTCAGAGTACAATACTTCTTAGTCATATGTACCAATTAATACATGTATCATCAGATACTTGTAGTCAGGGAAATTATTGGGAGAAATAGAGCAAGTAAGAGTGACCTCTGATAAAATTAATTAACTGGTGGCAAACTCTAATGCTGTAACTCTGACATCTGTCACTGACAAAAATTAAATGCTCATTTTAATTTAAACTGTCCATTTTCAGAGTTCTGGCACTTTTCTGGAATGGTCCATGCCAGTTAAAACTGCTGAAGTCTAATTTCCATCTCAGGCAGAATGGCACTAATTTAGCCATTTCAACAACAGTGCTCAAATTCATAACAGCAAAGCTTGATGTTATACTGGGGAAACCTCTACTGCAAAGATGAAGGAAGGGCTCAAGCCACACTTGGCATCCCTGACTGTGCTGAATCTCCCTGGGCACTGCTGCCCCTGAACTCTGCTGAAGGAGCAGCCACAAAGGCTTGCTGCAGATTGCATTTTACAGATTTATTTTCTCCTAGGTTTGTAGTACCTAGTGAATAGAACCCCAAGCATAAAAATGACACATAAATCTTCAAACACATGTCACAAACATCATGAAAACATGAGTCATAACCTTTCACTTTTTAAGAGGGATGTACACAAAGAAAATTAATCTGCTGATGGTGGGAAGCATTTAAGACTGTCTCCTACAGTCTTTATTGCATAAGTTGTTTTGTTGCACCCAAGCAAGTGCTGCCCATTAAGTCCACAGGCTGAGCAGAAGAATTACCTAATGCAACCAAGCACAGGCAACAGCCACTACAGTGAACTTCAGAATTCCTCTTTGTGGAAGAATAAAAGAAGTACGAAATACACTAATTTAAACATTTCAAGAAACTACAGTATATGTAAAATTGCCTTCTGTCAGTTTTAACCTCATAATCTGATACAAACCTGTCTTGGATCTGCTTCCCTGTATATTTTATGTACTTAGTCTTCTCCATCAATTTGGTGATTAGTGTCTCAATGATAACTTTCTGGTTCTGAAAAGCTTCTTCTATAAACTGGTACCTGCAGTAAAAAGCAGTGAGGGTTTACACATGTAAAAGGTGTGATATACTTGCTAAAAAGCAGAGTGACTTATAAAATAATACTTCTTTAATTGAAGAAAGGGGCTGCTCAAATCTGAAATTTAACTGTCACCATGGAAGCATATGTCAGCAAATGCTTATATATTTCATTTATAGTATATTTAATTTTATAGTCTATTTCCTGTCATACTAAGGGAAGAATTTACGATTTTCATAAATACAAAGAATATTGTGTGACCATAGCCTAATTTTAGCAAAAGAAAAATTAATGTTTTGAGGTAGTCATCACTTCAAATGTGAAAATGCAGGTAAACTATTACTTGATGAAAGACAAGGATGCAGAAATAAAGAGATTGCCCTGTTGGTAGAAGTCGGCAACATTTTAAATCAAGGATCTGAAATCTTTAGCAATCTGAGGAAAAAAAAGAGGTGGCACATTATAAAAGGGATATAAATCTTAAGAAAAGGAGAATAAAAAAGAAAGACTGCAGCTCTGCAAGAGCAATATTTAGCCTTTCCTAAGAAGCAAGAGCAGCCAACACTTCTCCACCTGCTGATGTTCACCTAGTCAGGTAAGTAAGCCCTTTGGGTGGTTGCATCAGGTAGAGCAAGCATATTAATGTTTAACCAGAGTGCATCTGTCCAAAACACTACTGCATGAGTTAACCAGCAAGATTTTTGCCCTGTACTCAGAAGTTGTACATAATTCTGCTTTTCAGCTTCAGTGGCCAGTAAGAGATGACCAAAAGAACAGCAACACAAAGATTTGAGTGTTATAGTGTTGTCAGAGTATCAGCTAAACTGTAGGTTACCCCTTCCTTTGAAAGGGTTCTTCAGAGGAAAAAAAAAATCCCTATTTGCTCCATTCTGAAACTGTTTGGTAACGTTGTTATATAATCTGGTTGAAGGACAAATGGAGAAATTACACGTAAGTGTACAGTTGCATAACACGGCCCCTGTGTTTTCTAAAGACTCTCTGAAGAGCTGCATAGCAACAAATTCTAACCAAATAACTTGACTGTAAAACAGGTCTTGTGCTTAAGTCTCCAGATTAACAACTGGAAGAATTAGATTTTATTCTAGATGTTAACACACTCACCAATCATATTCTTTGGGATATAATCTCTGGTTTTTTTGTGAGTTTTATGTCTGAGCAGAAAATTTTAATTTGCACTTTTTCCACCTGTGTTCCATACATCTAGAACTACAATGTACTTCAGGCTACCTTCCTGTAAGTGAGATGGATAAAACATCCACTTTGCTCTGATACCTGTGCTCTTTGTGCTCCAGTAACTGACAGTCTCGGCAGGTCAGCTTGTCACAGGTTTCACAATACAACTTCAGCTGCTCCTTTTTGTGGTAAGGGCAGAACACTGGTCGCTGGCTGGTCACACCAACTGCCTCTGTTGCATAAAGGAAAATGTTAGCACAGCCTACTGAACTTGTTCAAGATTTGCATTCACCTGTTTTTCCTTAGAAACTGAGACTGTAACAGCCATAAGCTCCAACTGCAATGTCTCACTCTGGTTGCTCAAGCACGGAACCAGCACCCTCTCTAATGGAAAATGTCTAGAACCTATTTGAAAATAATCTCTTCTGGCCTCACAAAACTATGTACAAAAGGAGTAGCCAGTACTGCTGTGGCTGCAAAAGGCATTGCACAACCAGCAAGCTCCTTTCTTAAGTGGAGATGAGGAGGTGGTTGAGTCCATTCATGCTCTATCTTCTTTCTCAGGTGACTTGGTGGAAAGGGGTTTGAGGATATCAAGACATGGACATTCAATGTGTAGAACATGCAGAATGTAATAACCAGGAGAAATGAACTTCATTTCAGGACCCCATTCTTAATGGGTGAGAGGTCTCATTTCAGTTTCTAGTGAGCAAATATCAAAGGGTGCAAGAAACATCACAAGGTAATAGGAATGAAATCTGTTTCTTTACACAATTTAACTGACAAAGCCTGATTTCCTAGGAGTTAGGCTGGACACTGAGTTCATGAGGATTATACAGCCTGTAATGAAAACTGGCTTCACACACCCTTCACTGCAGATCCACAAGGTCTCTTTTTCACACCCATTCATTTATTTACAAGAAATCTGGAAGAATTTAGTTTCAGATCTGCATGCTTCAGTCAAAATTCTTTCCAACTCACCAACAAACTGCCTCCCAAAGAGGCCTGAGTGCACTGGGACCATTCCTACCACCAAGTCATGTTCTAACACTCCATCAGCCACTTCTACCCACTTTTGTCCTCTGTTGAAAGTACACTCAGTTCTCACTTTTGATTAATCATGTGTGAAAGTGGGGCACAGAATACAGTGTGTATCTTCAAAGTAACATGGTGGAAGATACCCTTTGAGCAAGAGATTACCTCATAATACTAGATAGGGTGGAATGAAAATAAGTATCTAATACATATATTTAAAATAACATGTAACAATTGCTAAAAATAAAATAAAAATTTATATATTTACAAGAGAAATCATGCAAGTTCAATGGACACATCAGAACCAGTAGAATGTTTGTCAGTACCCTATAATGTTTATTATTCTCCTACAATGAAACTAAAAGACAAGACAAAGTGGGGAAAAACCTGAAACAAAAGAGGTTCTCAATGAATAGAAATACAACCTTTTCTACCAGAGTAATGAAGATTTCTCAGAGAGGCTGTACTGTACACCACATTCACCACTGTTGGCTCCCAAGGCCCAGATGGATAAAGCTCTGAGCAACTGGAACTCAAAACTGAGTGCTTGAAGCAGGAGGCTGGACTAGATGATCTCCTGAGGTTCCTTCTAGCCTGAATTTACCCTAGATCCTACTGAGGAAAAATGCCCCAATTCATAATATACTTTACATTTCTAAGGCAAAACATTTCAAGCTCAAAAGACACTTAGCTAAAACATGAATTTTGGCTGGCTTTTCATCAGAATGCTGAAAAAATATAATCTATTAATGCTCCTTTTCCTGCTGTATACAACAATAAAGCTCATGTTAAAATTCATGTTTAATTTGTTAGGCCTCTAGTAAAACTAGAGGAGTCATATCCCTAAAGAAGTATTTTCTGCAGCTGATCTCTAAAGTCTAGACAATAATTTGCCATCATCAGTTCATGTGAAAGATAAAATCTACGTGGTATTTATTGGTTTAAAACATGTTAAATTATGAAAAAAAAAAAGAAAAACAACCTGTACTACTATTCAGTTTATCTGAGACAAAAAACTGGCAGAAAACCAGCTTTCAAGTTATCACTTTTTTAAAAAGTGTTTTGGTCCAATATAATTTTCCAATGCAGAAATAAATTCTTTGTGAAATTATGAATATGTTACCTGGAGACACTTCCTCTTTCTGCCTCACAGTATGATCCTTTGTGAATTTAACCCTCTGGTGAGCTCTGATGCAGGTCTTGCACAACCACTCTACACATTCCACACAAAACCCATGAGCTTCTGCATTGTCTTCACAGCTTGTGCAGACCTGACAAGAGGAAGAGGAGGGAGCTGTTAAAATAAGTTTGGAATATACACACAGGTTATTTTTCATACATCATCACTCCAGTTTCACAGTTTTCTGAAAAAAGTGAAATGAGAACGGAAAACTGCCTGAGGTACAGGAACATTATAAATAACAGCACAGAAGTAATTGAATGTGACTTTTCAAAGAAACAGGTCATTTTGTCAGTGTTACCCTAAAATCTTTGCCTGACATGATAAAAGTCAGACCACTACTTTCTGCCATTCCCTGCACACTTAGAAGCCAAACAATGTTTAGTGTATACAAGATGCTATTGTGCCATATTTACTATTGACAGAAAATGACCAACACTGCTCTGATTTTAAAGCCTCTCTTAGTTCACACAGCAGCTTTAATTTCAGCTTCCAGTCCCTGCTTGGTTTCAGGAAGCACACACAGTCCTGAGCAGCAAGGTTCCTCTCAAGAATCTTAGCATCACCTCTTAAAGACTGTATTCCAGTTAAGTTTGACAAAAAAAGCTACTCCAGAACAGATTTGCAACCAATGCATAAGAATTTTCAAACTGTGGCCTGTTAACCCCTGGGGCTCTTTGGACTATACCAAACAGACCTAGGGGAAAAGAAAAAAAATAAGGAAAACAAACAAGTCAGCAGACCAAAATCTCTCTACACAGAGTAAATACCTACACAGGACAAAATTGCTACAGTGCCACAGTCTGAACAGCAGGCTGAAAACTGAATGATGGACAACACCATTTCAAAAGTTCATAATATCATTTCATTTTTACCCTTCCTTTACAATGCCTTTGTAGTCGTACCTTCAGTGGGGTTTTGGTAGTAAAAAATAGTGAACATGCTGATGCAGATCCTTGTTTAGGTAACTACCACTCATTTCTGGCAATGTTTAGCACTGTTGCAAACCAAAGCCTCAGTGTGTCTGAAGATTGCTACATCCTATAGACCACAGTGACAGATTTCTGCTGGCAGGAGCAACCAGGAGAAAATTTTAGGTTTTAGTTTTGTTTTCAGTTTGATTAAAAAAAACCCAACCAAATGACTTCTGCACCCACACAGGGTAAATATAGATTAAGTTAAAGAGGAAGGAAATATTTCTATCTTATGCAGATAAAAAATACATACATAGAACTATGTTCCAGTTTCCCCTTCAGGAAAGAGAGGAAATAGCACAAAACTTGCCTTAGGCCAGATAGCAAGTTACTGAAAGAACTGGAATTTAAATATGAGTTCCAGATTCCCAATGCTGTGCATATTCTTCTGGATCATGTTACCTCTCAAAGCAAGAAATGAAGTTACAACACAAGGGCTGTTGACCCCTCTTGTTGTCACTTGGAGTTTGAAGCAGTTTCTTTTCACTAAAGGTGACCTGCAAAGGAGAAAAAATTGGGCTTGTGCCCCTTTTTCTCTTTCTTTACAAAAATGAGGCCTGAAACTTTTCTTTTTCAAAATAATCTCAATAATTTAACTTCTCCTTGGTTTTTCTTTTTCTTCCCCTTCTTCTCTTAACAAAAAAAAAAAAAAAAAAAATCCTTATTCCTATCCAGACCATTAGACTAGGGAAAAATACCATCACAGAAAAGTCTAGAAAATGGAATTAAAGCAATAAAAGGAAGTGAACTGTAATCAGGAAACTGAAAATTTTTGCTTTCTGTCTTGATTTCAGCTGGGATAGAGTGGGGGTTTTCCTTAGTATCTGGCACAGTGCTGTGGTTTCAGATTTAGTACGAAAATAACATTGATAACAACAACCAGCACATCAGTTTATTAAGCAGTGCTTATACAAACCTAAGGACTTTTCAGCTTCCCATGCTCTCTGCCAGTCAGCACATGCACAAGGAGGGAGTGTGGCCAGGGCAGCTGACCTGCACTTCCCATGGGGATATTCCACACCACAGAATATCGTGTCCAGCACAAAAACTTTGGGGAGAGCTGGGTGGGAGGCACCAATCTCTGTTAGGGACAGCCTGGGCATTGGTCAGTGGCTGGTGAGCAAATTTATTCAGCATCACTTGTTTTGTCTTGGGCTTTATTCCTCCCTCTCTCTCATTACAACTATTATTATAATTATTTAATGTTACTTTGTTTCATTTATTAAACTGTTCTTAGCTCAACCTACAGTTCTACCTTTTTTTTTCCCCCCTGATTCTCTCAGCTATCCCGCTGGAGGTGGGGTGGGGAGGAAGGGACAAAGTAAACTGAAAGGGGGAAGTAATAAAGGCTGCATGATGCTTGGTTACCAGCTGGGGTTAAAGCTTAACACTTGTTACTAACCCTTAAATTCAATGACGTTTTGAAAAACAAAACCAAAAAATTTTAAAGTATTCTGAATTCTTGGGGAAAAAATCCTCTCCCTCCTTTCTCTTTAGCCAGTCGTCTCCTCCTTTTTGTGCCAGTGCAACCCTCTGCAAGTCTGCAATGCAAGGCAGGATTACACCATCGTAGCCCAAGGCTCAGTTACATCAGCAATGCTGATTGCAGAGTGAACTGAATAGGCAGGACAACAAAGTTTTCACATCAGTCTTGTCTCTTGCCAGAGAGGTGTGACTGTGCTGTGCCCCCAAATACCCAGACATGTTATTCAAAGTCAGAGTGGAGAGTAACATACTGGATGTTTGGCTTTCTAGTGTAAAAGAAACCAGCAGTAAAAACAAATTAAGTAGAGAAAAAGAACAAAAAAGTTTTTCAGGCGTTCTCTAAGTCAATCTAAGTCAAAGAAGCAAAGCAAAGACAAAAAAAAAAAAAAAATAGGCAGGAACCAAATTAAAAGCAAAAGCAACTAACCAAACTCCCCACAACAGCCTTTCCAGATCACCTTTAGCAAAATTAGGCAGATGAACATGCCAGGGCATTTAGGTAACTTCAAAGAATTTTTGAGGTTATTAATTCTCCCTAGATTCCAAGAGCTCCATCTATTTTCTCTTTTCAATATGCCTTAGATGGGTTTTTTTCAACTGCTTTGACCTGTATGTGGAATGAGATGAAAATTGTGATTCAATAACCAATAATAAGGTGCCGCCAAATGAATCAAAACTCCTTCTTTGTAGTATCAAAAATATATATCCCACCTTTATTCTCCTCAAATCCACCGAGTGGACATGAGACAGATTTCTGAAGCTTTTCATTGACATCATAACTCAAGCTGTCAAAACAGCAGTGCCTTCCAGGTAGCATCAGATTTGCTCCTATCCACTTCTGATTTGAAATAGCATTTTCACATATAGGTTAGATTTTGCTAGAATTTCTAATTACTAGAGTAAGCCATACAGCTAAAGTACATGGAAGTATAATTACTGCAAATATTTGTTATGCACTTACAAAACCTAAAATTCATTTCATTCTAATTTTTGTGACCCACACAAGCAGTGTTTCAGTGATTTCAAAGAAAACTCTCCCTAGTTAACATATAAGCCTCTATTCTGGTCAGACAGACATTTATTTTTAAATGAGTTTTTCTTGTAATTACATTTAATTCAGTCACGAGTTCTAGTATTTATAACCCCAGGAAGTGTTCATTCAGCCTTCAGTCAAATTTAATGAAAGCAGAAATTACTCAGCATGTTGCAGGTAAGTACTATTTTAAGTAAATACACAAGCTTTTATGGCAGAAAAAACACATTTACTTGCAAGAGCTGAGGTAATAGACCTGCCTTCTCAGCTACTTTAGTAAGTAACCACTCTTCCAATTAAATACACTTTGAGTATTAAAGAGATTAAGTAATCAAGCAAAGGTTTCAAAGGAAGAGAGAGAGCAAAGTAGTCCAGATGAATATTCAGTGAACTCCAAACTTCACCAGTGTAAATTAGATGCAATGCTTTCCCCACTGGATCCAAAGCTCACTGATGCTAATTGTTATGTAATTATCTCTCAGCACATACAAAATCACCAAAGGAAGTGCCTACACGTAATTCTAAATATGACCCATGTACTGACAGTTCAAAATGCAGGACATCTGATCAACGTGTCCTTCTCACCCACCATGCCACCAACAGCCACATCTCCCCAAAGCACACAAGGGCACATTGGGACTCTTCCCGAGTCTGCATGTACCTCCATAATCCACTGGCTTTCTACGGTGTTTTGCAGGTACAGCTTTTATAAGCTGCTTAAGCATACTAGGTCTCCTCTGGAAAAGCACACAGTGGTTCCTCTAGCACCATACAAACTTAAAGAAACTTACTGTTCTAAACTCTCCTCGTTAATCACCTCATTATGGCAGTCAGACTTGCTTTCCTATTATCTGGATCTAGCATCACATCTAAGCTGATACCTTATTTTGTTACTACATTCCCATCATTTCAAATAAAACCCAGCTGTTCTTCATTCCTTATACAATATTGTAAACTCTCAGGCCAGTAACTGGTAAAGATACAGAAAGTTATTCTTGCCATCAAAAATATTTTTACACACATTCTATTTTGGACACAGAAACTGAGAATTAGAACCTAGACTAAAATGCACTAGAGGCTCAGTATGCTGCACCAACACCCATATTATCACTAAGATCTTCTCTCTTGCATCAATCTTACATTTCTCATTTTTATTTTCATGGCTTTGCATACCCCATGTTCTTCTGTTAAAGTCCTTGAATTTCCCTCACTTGTCTACTCTTATTCAAATCTAGTACTTGCTTCAGCTACATCTCTTAAGTCTGAAGCTCCTTTCTGCTCACTCTTACCAATGAAGTATAATTAATTTTTATTTTCAAGCATCTCTTTAGAAGCCAATAATTTTGCTAAGTCTTTCAATAAATCACAATGGGGGAAAAAATTAGAAAGCATCTGCTCTTTTAAAGTATTTATGTCCTAGCTGCCCACAACCTACAACAATTACTTTCGGGAAGATCTCAACTGCATTTCCTGTGAGTTTCTTTTCTTTTGCAAAGTTTCCTATGCTAATATCCAGCACAAAACCTTCAATGCTACCCAGGAAAGCTCTTGTGGAACACATACCAGGGAGTTCTGTACTTTTTTCATGCTCACTTCTTGTGCTCCTGAAGTTTTCAGTAGTAATTGCTAGAAAGCACAGCTATGCCAGTAGTGTACTGAACTGCCCAAATCAGTCTCAGGTAAGACAAACAGGATTACAGACAGAGGGATAGCACTTTCATGGGATCTAGTTATTTTTCCTCTTCCCACAATGCCAGGCATCACAATATTCACTCCTGCAGTTTTTAATTCAGTATGCTAAAAATTGCTTTAGCATTAGTACCATTTTGAATCTGAAACAATCAAACATTTCATTTCCAAGAGGTCTTTTGCAGTCTATCCTGGATTGAAATAAAGCAGCTCTTCCTGACAACACACATGTAAGGCTAATCATAGATACAGACCAGTGGTTCTCAGTGTTATGAATGTTATTCTATTTGTCCAATTTATTAAACAAGATTAAATTTAGCAGCAATTTTTTAAATATCTGTATATGAATGAATACAAAGTATATTAGATACACATATTTGAGTATATACAAAATTTGGCAGTGAGTAATTTAGTATAATTGAGGTTCTTATAAAGCATAAGCAAAATCAACCGGGGGTACAGGGAGGGGCTTGCCCTTCCTCATGCACCAATCAATCCAAAAATCCCACTTATATACTATATGCTAATACATATTCATACAGAATTTTCTGGAAAGCTCCTCCTTGTTTCTAGTCCTAAAAATCCACGTCACTATGTTGTGTTGTGCAAGCCCTATTAGTAGTTAGGGGTCTCTCATCTTTTCAAGGGTCTTATTTCCAATGAAGGCTCTTTGTCTTCATCAGTGTCTGCTGTGGAACCTTGCAGGTAGCACAAGAGCACTAATCTTGGGGTTATGTAGCTAAGCACATGTTCCCACAATAAAACTTTATTCAAGTTCCATGCCTGGAATCATCCCAATTTGGCCTACTCCAAGGTCGAAACTTTTTATTTCTAGATGCTGCTTATCAAACCTACATCCTTCTACTACTCCCACCTAACATCTGGAGGATTCCATCTGCTTTGTCTCACCACTTCCTTTTTTGGTTTGTAATAATTATTTTCTATTGATATGAGTACAATTTTGCTAATATAGTTACAATTTAGTTAGCACGAATCACATTTATCACATAAGCCACAACAATATTTGCACAAAATCCATGCCTTGCTTCCAATTCTAATTTCTTAATCGTTCAAATAAAGCTGCAAAACTATTGAAGACAAATTAACTATCTCAGTAGAAAAATCCTATAAAATAGACACAGTTTTAAATAGAATTTGGATGCTCTCTGATGCAGTATTTCCTGCAAGTGTCAGTATCTTTTCCACTTTCATTTCTCTGATCTGTTGCCTATGCTAATGACAGATGTTCTTGCTTTTCTCTTTGCTCCTTCAAAGGCAAAACAAGACAGGCTGATTAGAAGGCTGTATCATCCTTAAACCTCATAATATTCCCCCCTGGACAGTACACTAATCAGTTTAACTGTTATTGAGTTAACTTTGTTCCACAACAGAGAAGTTTACAGAACACTGTAGCTTTTTTCTTATGTCAAGGTACAAAGGAATGTATAAAAAGCTTCATTATCATACCAAAATAAATCTATTCAAAGGAAGAGAACTGCACATTATTTGTTTCCAAGAAGTAAGGTACACACTCACTTAGCAGGCATCTAGCAAAACATCTAGCTCAATTTTTTTATAAATAAATCAGCAAAAAAAGCACATGAATGTCCTATTGTGCTGGTCAGCAAAGTCTGCTGGTCTGTCTTCAACTGCTACAGAAAGTGTGCTGAGTTCAGCCAAGGACCTTAGCTGAAGAACAGACTCCTTTCAAAGTTCAAACTTCCTGGTTTGTGTCAGGGAGAGGGAGGAACAAATACAGAATGGAAGACTAAGACTGAAGCCTAGAAGGGATCCTAAGGACACAGAAATGCTTTCAAGAACCTCCCTGACATCTGCTCACACCACTCAATGAATGGAATTCTCAACTTTCACAGGAAGCAAAAACATATTGAGGGGAAAGAGGGGGTGATCAGAGACTTAAAAAAAAAAATGCCTACTATTCCCAAGGAAAAAAAAAATTCCATTTCTATCACCACTCCTCAAAGCAGCATCTTTGAGGACTTGTTATGTAACTAAGCAGAGGCTATGGGACAGTCCCACCCTCTCAAAAAAAACTCCCCACATATAGGACTGCTTCCGCATAACAATATTTGTTATCTTGCTTCTCTCCCTAATTTTAAAGTCCCCATAAAATTTATGATCAAATTTTCAACAGAGACTACTCATTTTGTCAATCTTACTGGTACAGTATTAAGAGACTGTGTAAATCTCACAACCATCTGCAAAACTCAGTTTCCTCCAATTCCCAGGGGACAAACAAAACAAACAAACCAACATTTCCCCCTGCCAAATCCAAAAAAAGCCAAGTTCAAACAGTCCTACATTGCAAGAACACAGCTTGTACTTCCAGCAACTCACAACTCCATTTCAGTTTCTGGTAAGGTCTACCATTTCTGAGAAATCCAGTTTCAAAATTCCTTAAAATCTAACAGTTTAATGGCTTGCAAGACACAAGTTCTCTTCCTCAGAGATGAGGACACTCCCTATGCCTTCAATAGGCAGTGAGTTGGCTTCATGAACCTGACTGGGTCCTGACATCTGTTCTGAGATGTGGCTGTTCACATGCAAGCACAGATTCCAGCTAAGACTTGAAACAAGCAGAACACAAAATAAAGTAGCTTTAAGACAATGCCCCTGAAGCAAACAGCTCAAGAGATAAGAATACAGTCCTCCTAAAATGGGAAAGTGAAAAGGAGGGATTTTCAAAATAAAAGGAAACCATCATCCAAATATTAGGACATGAGTTGTAATGCAAGCCACATCCATATAGCAACCTTACTGTTCTGTTCTTATGAAGAATGCAGCAACATACAAAGAGGCTGAATTATTTACAATAAGTTCCTGGAGTTTAATAAAAAGCTCATGAGTAAAGAGATGCATGAGATACTCCCTTAATAGCTAAAATTGAAGACATGCAATATTTTGCTAACAGAGATTGTTCAATTGTGATCCTATACAGATGTGACTATTAACTTGGTATTGCTTCCACACTAGCTAATACTTGCCTCCTGGAAAAAACATCATGAGAAAAAACCAAAAACCAACAATATTACTATTCTTCCAGATAAGCAACTTTTATAAGGTGGCTATTACTTGACTGCAAAAGAAAGAAGAGGCAGTCTACATAAGGAACACAAACAAGAAACCCCTACAATATACTATCCTCTCCAATTAGCATTTTGAGCCTCTTCCTTGGCAACAGGACTCCAGCTATTTAATCCCACGTTTTGTCAGTAATGTGATAATGTCCATTTATATCTCCTGGTGTAGTGTCATTCAAGTCTCTGCTTCAAAGAGTGCTGCAAGTACCCTGTTCAAAGTACAGAAATTCCCATTCTAATGCCTATTCCTTACTTTTATCTTTTGCTACTAAGATGCAAGTTTATATCAACAATTAAAAATAGTTTAGGGAAAAATAACCACCTTCTTTACATGCATTTTCATACATTTTAACTGATTTTCTAGAGTAGCTACCCCATGTGATGTCTAAGTAGTTAAAGCTCTGTCTGCATATGAAGAACAAAAAGGCCACACAGCAAGAAGCCAAGGATATGCACACACATCTAAAAGGAGTTAACTTGATTACATGTTAATGCACTTACCTGATTTGATTTCTCTACTGTGCTACTGGGAACCTCTGTGGTATCCTTCACAAAAAAGTTATCTATGATGTGTCTCTCTGCACATTCCTGACCACAAATGGGACAGCGGATAACACCGACTGGGGGGAGAAAAAAATATCTGATTATGCTTGCACAATCTAAGATATATTAAACAACTTCAAAGACAAGGATAAATATTTTTGAAAGGATGTTTTAGTACCTTCCTGTTAATAAGGTGTGAGCAAGAAAAAGCAAATTCTCATCTATCACTAAAGTAACATTTACGTGTTCTTTCCTGATGACATATTCTATCACCCAAGGTCAAACACTTTTTTGTTTCAATGCCATAAGGAATTTGCCTTAATCTTATAACAAAATAATTCTTTTACTACAAAGGGAATATATTCCCATTGATGATTTGTTGTTATAGAATGGATTAAGGTAAACACTTCTTATTTTGGAATATTAGTAAGTGACACTGAGAGGTATTACATACACATACACACGCCAGCAGTGTGACATGACTGACGTTCATCCATGTCATATGAGAACAGAAATGCAGTACATTCAAAATTAATGAGGCAAGTTGTAGAGAGGAAGAATGGACCTGCATTAACATCATTACTACCTTCACATTAAGCAAGGGAAAGCAAGAAAAACGTAGGAATAAGTAAGCAAAGCTCTCTCCCTCCTCTCCTCTGCAAGACACAATGGGGTACAATTCTAAGACAGAAACATACTTAGGCTCCAGGTTGAATTAAGCTTAGAACCAATAACACAAAGAGTTAAACAATTAGTCTTCTCAACAGAAAGGAGAGGACAAAGTAAAGTTCAAAACTTGGGGTTGAGCTGTGAGTAGACTAGGTTGAAATGGAAAAGATCTATATTAACATTTTTGAGCAGACACCTTTTCTAGCTGCAGAAAATACGAATGTCTTATTAGCACTGAGGCTTGGTTTTAACATCCAAGAAAAATCTCTAAAATGCTAGGCACTGACATCTTGCTTGAAGAAAGTTACCACAGTCATTAGAACCAAAAAAAAAGGAGCAACTGAAACTAAGTTAGGCTGAAATAATCACTTAGGACACGGAAGTCACATGCAAACAGCCTAGCACAGAACAGTCATGCAAGTCTACACTGACAGAGATTTTAGACCTTCAGCTCCCATTTGAGAGGAGACATAGATTTAGGGCCTTTAAAAAGATCAGTTTAACTCTATGAATTCAACACCATGAGTGAGTATATAACTCACCACTTGCATATGTAACTAAACCAGCGTGTGCTTAAATCTGTTCCTGTTTCAGTTGTACAATAAAATGCAGAAGTACTGAAACTATTAAATATTCCACTTTCTGCAGAAGAACTTAATTCCTTACTCTAAGTGCTTCATACAAGATTTAGGTAACTTTTTCATAAGATTCTTCCAACAGATGCTCAAGATTTAACTGGCAGCTCAGTATAAAGCAGTGCTCCAATAAAAGTCCACCCCCTTCACTAAAGCAATTCATTCTGGAAAATCAGCAAGCAGTTTTTCACTTGCTATCAAGACATTTCACTTTCATCTGAACAGCTATGATGTTAAGCCTGATTTTACTCTGAGTGCCATTTTACCAGTCTGCATTTCAATACACATTTGTGCAGCTTCCTTTGATATACAAATTCCATTTTTTGGCTACAACTTTTGTAACATTTTTTAATACCATCATCTGCAAGGATAATTGAGAAATTCAGTTTGATAAGTCAAAGTAGCTAACAGAGCTGTAAGTGCTGAATTTCTCCTGTAATTAAGCAAATCAATTTACCACAGTCAAGAGTGAACACATTTCCTAATACTCAAGCTACACACTTTCCAAAAAAGACTGGTTTTCACGTTTTTCAACGGCACCAATTACAAATCACCCTCTCCCTGTTCCCTCACTGCTCATTCACCCTGACAAAGCACAGTGCTCTGGGTTGATACCAAAATCATCTAGGGAGGAAACTTCTAAAACAATTTGAAGTATTAAAAAGTAGACATTTTTTATTGCAGCACGCTGGACACACAGAGGTTATTTCCTCTAATCCGATGTGTCACTAAACTTTACCAAAGGATATTTATTCCGTGATCATAAATATTGATTACAGTGCACTTCCTAGCTAATACATACACATCACTTTTCCTAGAACTGATTTACATGCATCCACCTCTTAGTAGGAATCCTTTTATCTTCCTACAGGTTCCTCTGAAGGAGTCTCTGGTGGTCACATTCACTGAGAGCCCCAGTGTTACAGGTGACCTTTCCTTGAATTTCTCTTAAGGCATGCACTGTTGCCTCTTGTTATGTAATTACCACAAACCCACTGTATTCCTCATTATCTGTTTATCCACAGGTTCCAGCTACATGAAGCATCCTGTGTGTCTACTTATAAATTCTTTTATAAAGTTCTTTAAAACACATTGTTCTCTTATTTGGACAAGTAAGGAATCATTATGTTCAGTTCCTTTTATCAAGGTCAGCACAGGTGTCTAAGTCTTTGCATGTGTTTGGGAGATGGGTGTAGACATAGAATGAGGCTGGCAAACCAATTCAGGTATGGATGTATTTTTCCTGCTCTCCCAAGCTTCACTTTCATCCCCTGCTCTGCTTCACTGACCAAATTCACTACTGACTACAGTGAAGCAACCTGAGAAGCAGCACAAGGACGGGAGGAAGACACCACCACCACTGGAGATTAAACCTGGAGCCACTGAACCAAATCAGCAGCATTAACCAGGGTTTTTAAGTCAGCTTCAGTTGAAAATATGGAAGACAAGGAAGGGGAGGCAAGAGATTAGGAAACACTAACATAATCCAAATGTTTTATGTGCTTTTTCACCAGCAAAATGTTGTCAATTACCTGTTCAAGAAATCACTTAGAATTTCTAGTGTTAGATGGGAAAAGGGAAAAAAAAGGAAAAATTGCTTATAAGTCTCAAAATCTTCATTTTCTTTTCTCGAATTCCTTATGCTGTCTAACCTTATGTCAGGAATTTCTTCTGCCACTGTGTGAGGGTAAACTTGCTTTTGTTATAATCCTAAATTGATGACTGCTACACAAATCAGTTTTAACTCAAATTTAGTCAACCTCAGGATGGTGACTTTAACCAAAAGATCTCAAGTATCAGGGTTTATATTCATCAAAGTAATTCTATAAGATTCTTATTTCTTTTTAATGGAGCAAGCACAGAAAGGTGAAAACATATGACTTAAACTGGGAGGAGTTTCATAATCATCATGATGATAATTGTGAGGATAGTGAGTGAGCAGATCCCACATTTTTATCTGCCCCTTTGTTCCAGGTGTAAGGAGTTAACACAGCTGCCTGTCTCGAACATTGTTACAGCCACAGAAGGACTTTGCCATGAGATAAGCACAGAATGGAGTGACAGCATGGTGCTGTCTCCAGGCCTGGCACAGGTGAGACCTGGTTAGCTCATTCTGGGTAACGCATCCAGACAAAAATTCCCATTATGGAAACGTGGGTAAAGAAGCAACTGCTCAAAGGCACATCACTGGTCAAACAAAGATCACCCCAAGTTCTGGGACAGCTGAAATCTGCCACCACCACCAACCACGGAAGCTGCTTGAAAATGTCTCCCTGCATACCTGGAACTTGGACTGTAAGATAAGGCACCACGGCAGGAACGTGAGATAAGATAAAAGGGGTGCTACTGTCTGAGTGTTACCTCAGATCTAGGGGGAGGTTAACAAAGCTGGGGGAGAAGAATGGATCGCCCATAATGGACACAACTGCAGAATTTACGGGCCACAAGAAAATCAGCTCAGCAACTGTGCTGAAATCAGCTTGGATTTGGTAAAACATAATTCTGGCAGGGGGAGATTGCAACCACCAACTCAAACAAAGAGGAAGACTGACTACAATGACTAATTAGCATTAGAAGCAAGGGAATCAATTAACCAACAGAATAGTAGAACTGTGTAACCAATGAGCAGTAATTTGGTTTTTTGCTAATATGTATGAATAGTGAAAAGACCTGGAGAATCCCACGATGAGAAGCCCAAGGTAAAGAAGGATCAAAAGGACACCACTGGATCTACAGGTGGTGACTATCTTCTACCTGATCTCTCTGTTTACTTTTCCATTTCTTTCTACCTTTCTCCCTGACATTCCATGTTAAATAAAATCTGTATTACTGACTTCAGCATATGATCTTGTTTGAACCTTAATTTGGGCAGAGGCACATCTCAACAGCTGGATCTTAGCACCAGGAGTATTGTTTTTTCAGCTGTAAAGGGAGCTGGATCAAGCACACGTGTCTTGAGGAGTAAAAGGGAAGACCTCCATCCTTCTTAGCAGCATTCTTATAAAAACCAAGTAGTTGTGGAATCTCACATTCAGATTTTGCTTGAACCAAGCCAGGACAATGTTGGCACAATGCCAACAAAAGTAGCAATGCTGGCTTCCTTGCGAGTTCATTTCTATCCCACGGCAACAGAAAGATTTGTGCAATGAGCTGGATTAGGGACTGCAATATGGACTCAACAGGGCTGTGCCAGGAAAGAAAAGGGTTTCCCTCCACTGGCTACAGGCTCTTAACAGCTGCACCTCTTTCAAGGAGTGCTAGGCTGCATTTTAGGTAGGAAAAATCATGGCCTTTTCTTAGTCTTCTTCCCAAGTTATATGCTGCATCCACAAGGGCATCTCAAGCCATTCAGTGGAATGGATTTATAGCTTATACAGTATTATTTCCAACTTGAAACTCAATTTCCTGGGAGTACATTTGAGATCACTGAAGCCTCTCGAGACAATAGGAGGAGACTGTTCTGGTTTGTCTCAATTTTGACTCATTTGCGTCTTCACTGTTGCAAACAGGTTTCAGAGCAAATTTAATAGAGCCACTGGATGATCATTTGTAGATCCAAGAGAGTATTTTTGTTAGTAAATGCAAAGTGCTTTGCTAAAAAAAGGAGGACTTAATAGTTCCTTTTCTCCAGACTAAATCAGTCAAAAAACCCACTAGTTTTTTGAAAAACAGTTCTCTTTATTAAATAGTGTTCAGAAGCATCTGGCAATTTTACCTGCAACGACATAGTCATTACAGAGTAAATAATTAGGGTTTTGTACAGCAATCTTTCCCAGTTTTACAGATGTTTTGCTTGAAATTTCATACAGATTTCAGAACAAAAATATTAACAGCAAGTTACACATGCAGTTAAAATGTCTAAAACATGGACACGCTAATCAAAAGTAATAAAAGGTATGTCAGAGATTGAAGGCAGCACCAGCTGTAAGATTTTTAACATAACTACACAGAAAATTAGGGCGTTGCAACTGTGAGCTAAGACTCTTTTCTCCTCTTGCTCTTTCTATAGATACCATTAATACTTGCAAGCCTTTTCATTAAAATGCATGGCTTTGAGGGTAAGCTGGTTATATTTACACAGGTCATGTTTCCCAGTTAAGAACAAACACTTAGAAAACTTAATTTGAGAGGCAGTATCATGTGCAATAACGTCTGAATCAATTTTTAAAATAATTACTGCTTTCCTCTTGCTTCTCATTAAGCCACTACTGGTGCTGCAAAATTGGCAACTTCTTCAAACCAGTTTGTTCCAGAAAAAGCTGCTCCCATCTAGTTGTGACAGCCTGCTGCTGCTAGTAGAGGGGAGATAGGTTAAACCAATAAGCAGGCACATCTCAAGGGAAAACTGGCACCTACTGCCAAGATAGAAACATTCCAACCCACCATCGATCTAGCAGAAAGTTTATTTAAATTTTAATTAATTAATTGTTAATGTAAATTATTTTAAATCCTTTAAAATGCAAATAAATGAAAACCAGACAAAGAGTATTAGCTGTAATCCCCCCTCTGGAAGAGTGTTACAGGCCAGTTTTTATGCTGCAGTACATTGACTTTCTTGGAAAGCACTGCAGAGCTGAATTAAAATATTTCAGCTGCTCTGTGAAATGGTTCATTGTCCTTGCTGTACATGCCCTATCTTCAAACATTTTAGATAGCTTCAAAAATGGAAAATTTTGCAAGGATTGACTCTCCAGCCACTTCTGAATACCTTAAGAAATTCTGATGGCAGAGTTTACATTCACATCCAAAACTGTCCAATACATTTTCTTCAACAGCACAATTTTAAGAAGTGTCATAGTGCTAACAAAAGGAAACATTGTTATTGTGGGATAGACAATGCTGAAGTACAAGATGATGAACAAAGTCTCACTGTCTTGGTGCTTAAACGATGATGCAAAAGCTGCCAACAAGCCAATTGTCAGTGCTGACTGTGATGAGCATTTCTTTCATCAAAATTAAAATACATTATTTCCAGTCCTGAAATTGTCAAATGGTATGCAATGAATTCAGACATACAACATGTAAAGATTTTTAAGATTCTGTGATATTCTTGCATCGTTTTCTCTGATCAGTCAAGTATTTAATTTTGAAATACCATTCTGACAGTGAGTTTAGTGCTGTTCAGATTTATACATTCTACTGAAATACCATTTTGCAGATACTCTAGGATCTTGCCAACACTGCTCAAGTCCATTGTATCCATGTGTTTCTGGAACAAGAAAATTAATACCTTTCTCCATAAATTGCAGCATGTTAACATGTTATAATTAATTTTTCAAAAAGATGACTGGGTTTAAAAAATTTTGTCGTCAGAATCTCTGGTATGAAGATGGACCCTGCCTTAAAGCACAACATAACTAATTATCATTTCTTTGTAGCACTACATTTCATACTCTGGTCTTCATCTTTTCGAGTTCTCATCTACAACCAGCTGTGAGTTCATCAGTTGCACTACAATGCATCTATTCCCAGAAATCATAGTTATAAAACCAGCAGATTAGCAGAGTATAATCTGGACAGTTAGAGCCAGTCACAACCCAAAGAACCAAGCCCTTCTCAGGCATTGAAAGAGTTGGTTCTTTTACATTCTTTGTTGAAAGGGTGAAAACTACACTCCAACATGTGACACTCTTGAGCCTTCAGCACACTTCTGTTTAGCCCCAGCTACCTTAATATGCCCATCAACACTGAGAGATGAAGGTAAAAAAAATCCTCAAAAATAACTTCTAAGAATCTGGATCATATTAAGGGAACCAAATTAGACACAGTAGTGGGAACAACAGTAGCTAACAGGCTTTACTCAGAGTATTTCAGTATAAATGTCATCCAAACAGGAATGAGAGTGCAACTCAAGCCCTTGACTAGCTCATGTTACTCCCTCCCTTCTCCAAGTGCTCAGATGCATCCTTACAACCGGTTCCTTCACAAGTCTCCTCCCGTTCTCAATACATTCACCACTCAGTAACTGGAAACTACCTAAGAGACTCTGCAAACGACCCTCTTGGCCCTCATTTTTCCAGCCACAAGCCTCAGGGGAGCCATTCAGGTGCCTAAACATACCTAATTTGAGGGTAACATCCTACCTGGCTTCCAGCTACTATTCCAGAAGGGAATAGGACTCCTGTGAATTGTGCAGCACATCTACCAGCCCTTCTTAAAATACTACAGGCATCCCAAAAATTCAGAAATGGCAGAAGATATTCTATTCTAATTCAGAAAGCTGAATTTCAACTTACCTGCCTATTCTATGCCATGGATTTCTGATATTGTGATTTTAAATTCCTGCTGGAGAACACAACTGAGGCACACAGATCTTTGCACCCTAACAAACTGCAGTTTGTAGCCGCAAAGGAAAACTAGGTTTAAAATGCTGAAGTGTCAATATTCAGAGCCAGCAACTTGTTAACTGCAGTTATATATACTGTCTATATTCTGCTAAATGGATATTTATTTTGAAGTTCTCCTCAAGGAGAGAGTTCAGAAGTCATCAAGACCTCAGTGATGTTTCCTTCAAACTATCTCAAAATACAGATTACAGTGATGAAAAAGATAATGGAAAACTCCTTCAACTTTATCGGTAAAATATTTGTGCAGGGAAAGGCTGTTTAAAAGTACATAGAAATAATATATTGATTTAAAATACTAGGCTCTGCCTTTGTTTAGGTTATTTTGTTTGGTGAGAGGGTGGAGAGATTAATGACTCTCAATGTGTCTTCAATATATTCTTCAACAACAGTATGGTAATAGCACATTTACCATCCAAGTACACTGTCCAACACTTAGATCCCCAACAGCAAGAAAGAGAAATTGATGAATTTATCAATAAACTCTGAATATTTTTAAATCAATCCATTATATAACAAATACTTTAACCTGACAATGTTTTGAAGTTTTCTAGATTTATTTTTTTAAAGCTTACTATTGACAGGGACAGACGCAATTAAAAGTATAAAAAATATTTGATGAAAATTCCCACTCTAATAAGAGAAAACAAAGATACCTACTTCCTGCAGTTTACATCAGATTAGTCTGAATGCCCTGCAAGATATTATTAATGGAATAAAAAACTAAAGCTCCAAGCCATTTAATTTACTTAAGTAATATAACCCAAGACTCCCAAATCCACTCCATTCTGACTACATTATATTTAAAAGCTGTTCAACAATAAAGCTTGTCACAGGCAGGATTTTTGCATCTATGAAAAAGCAGCTCTTAATGGCAGCACAAAACTAATTCAGATTTATTATGCTGACTCCATAGAATAAAATTTTGCACCTGAAAAACGGATAAAGCTTCTTTGCAGTGTTGCCAAGTTTTAATACCTTCAGTGGGATTCATCTAAATGTCACACGAAGTTCCCTTCAGAGTCATTGCAGGCATAGGTAATAGGTCCTGAGTGGTCTCCTTGTTAAAGCAGATGTTTACACTTGGTGAGATTAATTACACCTTAAAAACATCCACTCCTTTACAGAATCTACATTAACACTCTTATCCACCACTGGACATCAACTTCAATTGCAAGAATTCCTTCAATATTCTAAAATCAGTCATTAAGAGAAGAGAATATCCTCCAAGTATACTGCAAGTTACAAGGATTGCACTTTTGTGTAGACGGTCAGCAATAAAAATCCAGCTCACTTTATATTCTTCTCTTGCATGTGCCCAGTATGCCACAGCACCACTGTAAGGGTTCAGAAAGCAAGGTGCCCTGCTGTTTCCAGTTCCCACATAGCTTTAAGACTACCAAGCTGGAGCAATACATGCATTGTGAGATTCACACATGGCTATGCAGCCTGCAAGAACCAGCATTAATTAAAAAGCAGTGCTATCATCTCCTCTGATATTGGATTAACATGAAAATTACTGAATGTAACTAATAAAAGATATTCCTTCTGGGTTGAAGAGATGCACTAATTGATCAAATAAGAACAACAGGGATTTCTAAC
Source organism: Acridotheres tristis (assembly GCA_037013685.1). NCBI lineage: Eukaryota > Metazoa > Chordata > Aves > Passeriformes > Sturnidae > Acridotheres > Acridotheres tristis. The sequence goes on from CM072885.1 coordinate 66,418,309, forward strand.
AGCTGCCCTACAGCTTTCAGAGAACAGCAGGTTACAGAGCCAGCAGTGATACTGCTTATGTTCCCATGGTGGATCTCCTTCTGTTGCTGAGATGTGCAGTAGGTAAATGAACCATGAGCCAGAGCCTGTTGGCTGATGTGAATGAACATCCACATCCACTGAAGAAATCTAGTCTTCCTATGGCTTCCTCCATTTTCTCAGAACTAAAGAACTCCTTCAAAGACACTTTCCCAACATGACACTCAGCACTAAGAATGAAGCTTAAGAAAATTAATCTCCTACCAAAACTGTTCTTCAAAAGTGTCGTTTATATACCTTCTGTCCTTTAGACTCATTCAATCTCTTTCCACCTTCTTGCACCATACTGCCTCAAAGGATTGATAATGAAGATCTGGAAATACTACACTTGGCATCCAATACCAGCTTGGCAATGAACTTCTATTCCTTCTTTAATTTTAAGGAATAATCACAAGGCTTCCACCGTAGCATTGTGGTCCTTAATCTACTAGTCTGGCATAATGACAAACAAAAAGCAAAAACAACCAGCCACAACTTTAAGCCAGAACAACAGAGATTCTGGCAAAAGTTTGAAGCCAGACATCCTGCAGTTTACAACACCTACACTATATTCTCTATAATTTAGATCAGTCAAAAAGGCAGCCAAGGAAACAATTTTAAATCTGACCTCATCTCAATGGAAGTGGGAGCAGGAAAAGGAAAAAAACCCACACAGTACATACAATCAGATTAGAACACAATACAACAATAATACTGTTGCTAAATGGACTTTTAAAGGATGCAAGATTAGCATGTAGCTTTTTAAAGAATTCAGACTACATTCAGCTCTTGCACGAAGGATGGAATGCAGCAAAGAGGATTGTCAGCTGAATCCATTTGGGATACCCATAAAGAGAGTCATCTTCATTTTGCCAAAACAGCTTCTAAAAATCATTATTTTGAGGAGAGATCTTTGGCCCTGTTGACTGTCAAAGGCTGTAATAATAACCTCGAAGACACATGAGCTACCACAAATCATGGTTTTGTTTCTAACTGGTATCTAGTCCAACTACAAGGCCATTTCTGAAAAGCAAAAGGCAACAGAGTACGGTCTCCCTGCACAATCCATCAAGATGCACACAATTTAACTGATGGTGCCAGTGCCAAAAGTCTATATATCAAATACTTATTTACTGAGTGATAAAAGCAATACTTGCAAGTCATTCTTATGGTACAGATAGGAGTTATGACAAACATAAGATAGATAAAGACTGCTTTCTTTCATTTTTTGTTTAAAATTCACTGCTAGATGTGGAAAGACCACAGGTCCTCCCACGTGTTCCATTCCAGAAACATCTGAACTCTCTTTCACAAGACTGGACTCTGCCTTTGCTACAAAGCAGAAAATAAACATTCTACATTTAACAACTTGGAGTGCAATATTTGAAGAAAGAGCAGCTAGCATCTCTGGACTCCCACTCAGATAAACTATGTGAACTCCACCTATGTTTAACCAAGGAAAGAACTCTATCTGTTTTGAGGCAATACTTACTCAGGCAACATTTAGCACATAAGCTCTGAAACCACATTTGAGTTTCTTGCATAGAGAAGGGACTGAAGGAAAGTTTAGAACTTCTCAGAGGAGATAAAGTTCCTTGAACAGCTGTTGAAGCTAAACCATCCAAGTACTCTAAATGCAGTGATCCCCCTACTCGTTGGAGATCTCCCTACTAGAAATGAGAAGATAAAATTGAACTATTGAAGGCCAAGTAGTCTGCAGCTAGTAAGCTCAACGAACAGTCCATAAGCTAAAACAAGTGAGAATAATAGCTGCTAATGTGTGATGAAAGGCCCCCAAACAAGACAAAAGCAAATAAGGAACAGAACTACTGAGTGCTGAAAACCAACTGCTTAAGCAAGAAAAGGTAGGAATCTGTAAACACACAGAGGAGATAAATATAATACAGACATGATACCCCCAGGGTTTCAAAGTTCACAGATATTTAGCCATTACTGAGGTCCTGCTATGGGACACTACCCATCATTATACAGCTCTGCATTCATTCAACAAAGCTTGTCCACTAAACAGATTGTCTTTATCTCAGCGTCCAACTGATGAGTTGCCTGCTACCCTAATTTATCACTTTAAGGCTGTGATACTGAAATCAGCCAGACAGAGATACAAACTATCTAACAAATTTGAGTATTAGAAAGCAGGCACTCTTTATTGCAGTGCACCAGTCACATGGAGGATCCTCCTAATCAAGTGCCCTGAGCATCAGATAAACAGGTTTTCATCATACCATCATTTCATCATGGTCATGACAGACTCATTAGCTATCCCCCACTTACTCGATGTCTATGTATTACTTTATTTGACATAGTCACACCCCTTATTGGGAGTCCCTGCAGGATTCTTTGGGGGTCTTTTTCAGTGGTCTTCAATTACCAGTGTCCTTTTCACGTGGCTGTTCCTCGACCACACTTTTGAGTAAGCACAACATCACTGTTTTCCCAAACTTCTGCTTTGTCAGCCTTGCAGAGCTGAGCTGGCATTCTACTTGCCTTTTGTAAGACTTCCGTTTGCCTCAGTTACATCCTTCATCTATTTCTCCCTTTCTACTGTCCTCAGACTAAAATGTGTTCTGTTCTACTGTCAGCTGGGCAGTGCTATGAATTCCAACTTTTACTTGGAAACTGTTGAAACAATAGTTACAAGTCATCAAAGTTTTACAAAGGCAAAGAAGATTCAAAGCTGCTATCCCTTCTCCTGAAACCAGCTGGTGAGGAGGGCATGCAATTTACATTCCTACATTATTTCAGCAACTAGCTTATTCATTTTAAAGCGAAGTCCAGGTTCGAAAAAAACGTGTTTCAATTCACACGTTTGCTGTTTAGGACAATTTTGCATACTGCTTATTTCTAGTAACAGACTTGCTGGTGCTGGGCTGTTTTGTCGAAGCACTGCATCCTGCATTTAAAATTAGAACCTTGCTCCAACTTTAAAATCTCACTCTCGAGTCCCAGCAGTGTTGCAGCTCTCTCCCTCTTTCTTCCCACCTACTCATTCCCCGTGCAGCTGCCAGCATTCCCTCCCCTAAGAGCATCAGTGTTACAAGTACCCTGACATAGCAGGTTCAGCAGCAGCTGCCTTAGCACAACATGAACTTGTGTGAGGGATGGATTACAGAATTAGTTACACTAATTTCAGCTCCACACATCTTTGACCACGCTCAGGCTCTAGAGCACATGCCTAGAAACACATGAAGCTGATCAAATAAGTTTTATTAAATGCTTCCTGGCCTCATGTAGACATCCTAGAAAATACAGGGAGGTTTTCCAAGTCAACATCTATGTTAAAATAGTCCTGTTTCTGTTTCACAAGCTACAGTCCAGACAGATGTGTTAGGTCATTGGGGAAAATTATACAGTCACTTTTCAAATTAGGCAATCATTTTAGTTCAAAGGGTATTTGCACTAGAGTCTTGTTTTATTCAAATTGCACGATATTCACTTGAGGGACTACAGTTGAAAGGGAAACTCTCCATTTTAATAGAAAGTTGCCTGTGGCAACTTAGTTATTAATCAGAAGCAGAAATCTTTCTACATTCAGAAGGAAAATGGCTTAGCTTCCCTGTCCATGTATTCCCACTTACAGAGGATTCAGCACTATAGTTGCAGATTCTTTTTTTGAAGGAGGATGTCTCCATGACCCAAATCCACATTACAAGGGCCCTCAAAACCCATGAGTGCAGTTCAAAGAGCTGAGCCTTGCTTACTGTCATCCTTTTCCCATAACCCACTGATAAACTTCAAAAATAACTAGAAACCTTGTTTAACATCAGTCCTCTATCATGTTGGTAATGTATGTTAGGTAATATGCAATTTTCTCCCACATAAAAGCTTCAAATAAGCATTTACTTGAATCACTGGAGAGATGGTATCAAGTAATTAGGGACATTCCTTGGCTCAACCTTTGGTTTCATAGCTGATTTTACAAGACTGTTTCCTATTAAAAAGAGTGTCATTTTCTTACTTACTTCAACCAACTGTTTCATGCTTTCTTTGATGGTAAATATTTACAGTTTTATACATACTCTCTGGCCAGAAGGCAAAGAAGCAGATAATTTGGTCAGTTCAACTGTGGCACTGACACCTTCAAAGCACATTTGAACTCCAAGTACATACTTTAAAAATACACAACTCTATAGCTGCCTAATTGCTGAGGTAAATTTTAAAAGCATCACTGGAATTTTTCTGTGAAAACTTTTTTTCTGTGACCTTTAAATTTGCCGAAGAAAAAAAGAATGCATCAAAAAACTGTTACAGCACATAAAAGTTAAATATAAAATAGTAAGTCTAATAGAAGATTTTGATACTATGAATATAATTTGATCCTAGTGGGATCATCTGCACTGGCCCATAACCCACACTTCAGGCTGTATGCACCTGAAGAACCCTGCCTGACCAGTGTGTTATGGAACAGATACCCATCTTCAGCCCATGGAGAAGCCTGTGCTGGAGCAGGTGGAGGCCTGAAGGAGGCTGTGACCCCATGGAGAAGCCTGTGCTGGAGCAGGTGGAGGCCTGAAGGAGGCTGTGACCCCATGGAGAAGCCTGTGCTGGAGCAGGTGGAGGCCTGAAGGAGGCTGTGACCCCATGGAGAAGCCTGTGCTGGAGCAGGTGGAGGCCTGAAGGAGGCTGTGACTCCATGGAGAAGCCTGTGCTGGAGCAGGCTCCTGGTAGGATCTGTGGATCCATGGAGAGGAGCCCACACTGGAGCAGGTCTGCTGGCAGGACTTGTGGCCCCAGGGGGGACCCACACTGGAGCAGTCTGTTCCTGAAGGATTGCACCCCATGGAAATGATCCATGCTGGAGCCATGTGTGAACAACTGCAGCTCATGGGAAGGATTCACAATGGAAAAGTTTGTGGAAATCTGTCTCCCACTGGAGGGACCCCACAGTGGAGCAGCAGAAATATCCTGTGATGAACTGACCACAACCCCCACTTCTGTGAATCAGTCATAAAGCTAAGCCTGGGAATGAGGGAGAGGTGAGGGAAAGGTTTTTTTTCAAATTTGCTTTTACTTCTCATCATCCTACTCGGATTATGATTGGTCATAAATTCAGTAATTTCCCCAAACTGAATCTGTTCTGCCCGTGATAATTGCTGAATGATTCCCCCATCCTTATCCTGACCCACAAGCCTTTTGCTACATTTTCTCTCCCCTTTCCAGATGTAAATGGGAGTGACAGAGCAGCTTTGGAGGACATCTGGCATCCATCCAAGGTCAAACCACTGCACAACTGCATCAAACTATTTCATTTTTCTGCAAAAACCTTTTAAAAGTCTAAATTTCCAACTTCAGAAATAATGGATTTTTTAATCTAGTCAGTTACTCATCCTGAAATACAGTCCTATTTAGAATTCATTTAAAGTTCCTTTTGGTTTTCCCCTGACTTGTTTTTAGATTAGATACAACAGGCAAAATACCAGCTTTACAAGTTTACTGTTACTGGGAAATTCCACTAAATAATATGGAAATTCCTCCTACAGCATCTTAGCAAACACACACAATACTGGCATAAAGATTTGTCCCGTACAAAAGACAAGTTTCTTTAACAATACTACATGCAGAATCAAGGTTTCAACAATTTTTTTTTCTCAAATTTAACAAACTGGGTGAAGTTGAATGTTGTCACTTTGTAGTACTATGGAATGCAGCAGACCAAGCTAAAAGCCAGCTGCATAGCTGAGTAGTTCTTCAGAACGTTGTTCCTAGGAATAAGCTTGCCCACAAAAACATTCTTCCACTTGCCTCTTCATGAACATATGCACCACTATTTTCCCTTGCTCCTCAGACATTTTCTTAAGAGATCTCTATTATAAGCATTCAAACAACCCAATACACTTTCAATTAGACATATATACGACAATTTTTAATACTTTAGTATATATTTGCTTTCCTTATGATCCTTTTACCTTATGATCTAGAATTCCTTTCCACTGATAAAAGTACTAATTGCTTACCAGATACATTATAAGCTGATTTTGTACTGAAGCAGAGCTAGGATGGCCTCTGAGGATAGAAATCTTTGTCTGAAAAGAAGTTTCACACAATTATACAGCTATTTTGATAACTTGCACAGCCTAATTTTTCTATGGCTTCTAATTGGAATGAGCTTGCCAACTGCAGTTGTTTCAACATTCATCTGATGTTTCTGATGGCTTCAGCTTTTCAATCTCCCACTTTCTATGGGTGAAAGAAGCAAGAACACAAATGCATCCAAATTACCCTAGAAACACTATTCTACATACATAAGACAATAAATATCTATCACATACTGATATTAATCATATATCAGAGCAAGCATGATGCAAGCTTACTTCCACAACATGCAGTTGCCTGCCTTAAGAAAGGCTGCAAAGACATGCCTCCAGATTTTTATGGAATTCCTGGTAGAAGAAAAAGCAGTAATTTTTGGCAAATATATCCCTACTTCAAATTACACTTGTACAGTAAGAATCATATCCCATCATATATATCTTGAGAATATACTTTTCTCTAAAATAAGGGTATTCTAACTAGAAAAACAATGGGAAAAATAATCTCTATTCATTAATATTTATTTTAATATTTTAAGCTTTTACTAGCTTTGTGACTTTTTAGTCAAGAGAATTGTCCAGTACAAGCTATCAAAACAATAATATTGTATTTCACCTGTAACAATGCTAAATCCATTTCACATTTGCAATCTCTGGGATTCTGGGAATTTTCAATTCAAAGTAAGCACAGATCCAAAACAGAATGAAAACTAGACATGTCTTTCCTATACATATTCCTATAACATACACTATTTCCAAATATTAGCACTCTCAAATCTCCTTTATGTTGGAGGTTAAACAATTCACTTCCTGATACACCACAGCAGAAACAAGATGATCCTTGTGAAAAGGATGCATAGATGCAACCATGTTTGTGAGACTGTGGGTGTACAGCCACACAAATAAAACACGGGCTCTTTGTAGTGGCAAAGATGGAGAGAATTCACTTTAAGCAAGTGGCAATATCAAGGATGAAATGGAAATAAAAATTTGGAGCAGCAGATTTAGAAAAAGAATCTTAAGTCTTCTAAGACTACTAAGATGTGGAAGAAAAACTGAACTTCACCACTCATATCCTTCAAACTAACTAATAAGGATCCCAATCATTATCCAACTAAAGGAGGGAAGTTACAAAAGAGACAAGTAATAAAATTTAAGCTGATGTCAAAAACTGTGTTTTCAAGGTCAAATGAAGTGATGACATTAGAAAGTTCAGATACAAAGATCAGGTGAGAAGCTGGAAGTATTTGAAGCTATCTGTAAGAGGACTGACTGTGGGACATCATAAAAAAGCAGATGCCATCCACATAAGTGAGGGGATGCCAAGGGTAAGGTCTTCATTGCATCAATAGAGAACTTCAAACTGTACTGCCAAGTAAATGTTTCTGGGAAGTAGTAACCTGAAACATTAACACCTCTGAATCCTTGTTTAGTTACTCCGAAGTATTTATTCCTTAAATAACAGCTTATATTGAACATATCTGAAATGTTAGTCCACACACTCGCCAAGAGTTTACATCATGGGATTGTCCAAACATTATATGCTTCTAAGAGATTCATATTAATTTGTTTGCTAGCAGGTTTGCTACAGAGAAGCAGAAAAAGCAGTTACAGAAAAAAAAAAGTTTCCCTCTACTGTTTTGGCATTGACACTAGTAAGGTTGTGTGATGATACCTGCATAAAACTTTGCTATGCAGTTCCATTCACAAGTATTTCCCTGCACCAGTTCCAATTCTATTTCATGTAGAGATTTATGACAAAGAACAAACAAAGCTACTTGCAACTTTAGAAGTTTTGAGAAGGAATAGATCTCAATCTCTAACTTTGCAGCTTTCATGTACCTATTTCACATTTGAAAATTCCAGAACAGTACTATGAGGATCTGCACATTACAAACACTAACCTTTAAGTACAGGCTACTACTCACTCACTGAAGTGCAGCCCAGACAAAATTTGGGCTAATGGCATCCTCTTAATAACATTTAGCGTTTTTTGTGTATGCTCCAGTTATAGTTCACACAACTGGACAGTAAAGAATGGCCATTGGAGAAACAAAAAGAAAACCCACACGAACCGAGCCAAATAGTTACTAGAGGTGGCTGTAGATACTTGCTCACAAGCGAGTGCCACATTTACAGAGCTGCTCTTGCAGCACTCCCTGCAGTTCATAATGTTCTGTCTGACCAATCCATTTTTTGGCACTGCAACATCAAAATTATCACCTATAGCAAATAACCTACCACTGGACATTCAGAAAGCAGTGAACTCTCCACTGCTAATACCACTGGTGTCTGATAATACACTGATGGTTCTTCAACACCTCCAACTTCAGGAATGGTAGAGAAATCAGAAACTCCAGGTTTTCTTTTCTATATAAGTTACTCTACTTCAAAACCGAGTGCATGTGGCACTACAGAATACATCCATGCCAAGTGGCCTCTCTACCACTTTCCCTTTGCAAGGGAAATACTAATTAATATTTATCACATGAAACTCCTCTGCATGTCTTGCCACTTGTCTGCTGTTATCCACGTTGAATCTTGTATTCAAGTGAGCAACTCCAGAATTCTTAGTTCACTTGAAGTTTGAAGTCTTTTCTTTCACAGCTCCTTAATTAGTTGTTAGAATCTTCACAGAAAGAGAGACAACAAACTCGTCTGTATGTTGGAAGTTGAAGGCACACTTTTTTCTAGTAAAGTGAACAAATGTTTCTTCTTGGAACAGTTTAATGAAGACAAAAAGCAACTTCAGATTAGTCGTAAAATTCAACCTCTTTAGCTACCTGTTTCTCAACTGATTTCAGTACTCATACAACACACAAGGCTGGTTTGGTGAAGCACTTTTGAAATCACATCCTCTCTTTTGTTCAAGATAGACTCCATTCTACCAATCTTTCTTCAGGCTTCTTTTTGTGAGACTCAAGGCTCAGCAGAGGCGCATAAGCAGCCTGTCTGCTCATCTCTCAGGACATTCATAGTTTGCAATTCTATTGTGTTCCTTACTTAGGACATTCCTTCCAGGGAAAACAGCTTCCTTGATGTTTAATTCTTCAGTTTAGTCACAGTAATTTCATAATTTTCATCATAAGAGTAATTTGTTATCCAGCTAAGACCATACTCTTCAGTTTATTTCTTCATGTCATTCCTCATAAGCATTTTGCACAATGTATTACCAGAAGAGGTGACAGTTTTGCACCATTTTGGTCCTTCCTACCATCTTGTGAGAATTTAACAACTCCTCCAGCTATAACAAATTTCCTCTAGATAATCAGTTTTGGACAATAACAGGTGGGTTTTTCCCAATCCTAACTTCAAATTCACTGATTTTTTTTTTGTACCAGCTGGAAAACAGAAAGTAATCCACTTCACCAAGTCTGGCCATAGCAAGCAAATATACAGTCCCTGTCATTTTAACCAGAGCAAATATATGATAAGTAAAGATATAAAAAATGCCTCAAAGTGAGTGTGAGTTTCTTCTTATCACTGGACAACAAACTCTAATATGGAAGCATGAAAGTAGGTTAGGAGAAATGACAACAGGGTAAAAAATAATTGTTGCCAAAAATACAACATGCCTGCGAATCTGCAGAATGAGGGGGAGTATGTACTGTGAAAGTCATTCATACAGAAACAACTCACAGTCAAAAGGAGGGAACAGAGCTACAAGTTTACTGCTGCTGTGATTCATTATCAACTTGAACAGCACTAATCTTTTAATTCTTATGATGCATCTCATTTCTCATTCAGCTACAGATTCCTATTTCTGCTATATTTATATAGAACATCTGGGAATGGACCTGTGCTGTTCATGACCTCAAATCTCAGAAGACAATTGATGATGTTGCCTTTTACACTACCTTACAAACTTGTACCTTATTCTCAAGTATCTCATCTTGAAATATCTCATCATACTCCATAGTCTGTGTTTTTCTGCTCCTCCCATGCAGAATTTCCCATTTCTACTCATAGACATATGAGCAATAACATGTCCTGAATCAATCGAACTTAAGTATACAGGCTTTGGGTCTCACAGATTTTCCCATTCTGTAACTTTTGATTAGACAGCTGACTATGACATACTTTACATGCTAAAATTAAAGACTGGATGAATATATTAATACAGACATTCACATAGATGAATACAAATCCTGTTAACATATTTGGGAGTTTCTCAGATACTCTGAAGCAAGTCTCTTAACTGTTCTAAATATTTCTTTCTCTGAAGAGGGTGTTTCCTTTACGAATTGTTGCAAACATTACATATTCAAGTGGTCATCTTTGGTCAGAACTCTGGCAGGATGGTGAAATTTTCCTAAGGACTTAAGAATGGTCAACTTGGAGCTACTACATTTCGCTTAAGCTCTCACTACACATTCCAACAATATCTATGAATTAGCCCAATTTTCACCACACTTACTCTTTCCTACACAAGTTTTTCCAAGACCTTGCACAGCTTCCACTACAGGATGCTTGTTTGTACTTTTTTCTTAAGACGAAACTGCCTTTGACAAAACTAAGTGATCCATTAGACCTAGCCTTAAAGGGCTAGGGGAAAAAAAATAGGAAAGTAATTTCAAACTGGAGGAGTTTATTCCCCATCTCCTACAGCGATACGTACTTTTTAAACACACTGTCACAGGCTACCATGTCAGTACAGGAACTGAACAAAACTTCCTCGCGGCATTGTCCCTTCGGCGCGGTAATTAGCAGCTAAGTGGTGCATGAGTGCATTACAGAGCCATCCGGGCTGCCCTCGGCGCGGACAACGCTGCTATGATGGCTCGGCCGCCCCGCTCCCGGCCGCTGACACCTGCGGGACTCCCCTCCGGCCGCGCTCCACACTTTCAACATAACTCAAAAAAAAAAAAAAAAAGGCTGTTCTCTCGCTACGTTTCTGCGTCTGTTATCAGCCCGCGTTCAGCTTTTCCGCCGGCCAGGGGCCAAAGCCTCCCGGCTCCCCCGACAAGAGCTGCCTGGCCCCGCAGCCGCGGCCCGCAGCGGGAGGCCGGCTCTCACCGGCCCTCTGCATCCACACAGAGAGGTCCTGGGAAACCACAACAGTTCTGCCTTCTCTCGGAGGTGGGAAATTTAAAAAATAACGATTAAAACAAACCAAGTCAAAGCACAACGCCGCCGCCAGCCTTGGCGCTGGCGAGCAGCGCCCGTCCCGACAGCTCCGTGCCTCGGCAGCTCCGCGGCCGGGCACCCGCACCCGGCCCACGGCACCCGGTCCCCACAGCTCCCCGGGCCCCCAGCGCGACCCACAGGGCTGCGGGGTGGAGGGGGCAGCACCCTCAGGCAGGGGGAAGGAGGGTACGGCAGAAGGGACACTTACTGGGCGTGCAGTGCAGGGGTGAGGCTTGCGAAGAGACCGGCGAAGAGGGAGGCGCCGCCGGCGGCGGCTCCTTGAGGGCGGCGGCGGCCGCGGAGCTCAGGACGGGGGGCAGCATGAGGTACCGGTCGGGCTGCGGCAGGCAGCGCTGGCACACCGAGTGCAGGCAGGGCAGCAGCTTGGGCCGCCGGCTCTGGATGGGCTGCCCGCACACGCCGCAAGTGTCCAACAGGTTGAGCGGGGCCGCGTCCCCGCCGCGCTCCGCCGGGCCCTGCCGGCTCTCGGCCTCGTTCTCCCCGCTCAGCGCCGCCGCTACTCCCGGTCGGTCCGCCGGGCACGGCCCCCCCGCCGCCGCTGCTGCTAACGCCGCTGCCGCCTCTTCCATTGTCCTGCGCCGGCCGCCGCCGGAGAGCCGAAGGGAGGCGGGGCGGCCCCGCCGCTTCCCGCCCGCGCCGCCGCCGCTGTCGCCGCTGCCGCTGCCACCGCCGCTGCTGCCACCGCCCGGCCCCCGCCCCGCGGGTGTTCGTGTGCCCGCCCCAGCAGCGGCTGCCCCGCCGAGCTGCGCCGCCAACCGCCGGGCCCGCCCCGCGCCCCGCCCCGCCCAGCCCCGCCGCGACCGCGCCCCTGCCCCTGCCCGCCCCCGCTACGTGCGGCCAGCGCTGCCCCGCCCGCCCCGCGGGAACCGGCCCGGCCGCCCCGAGCCGGGAGCCCCGCCCCGTGCCTATGGCCCCGCCCCGTGCCCATGGCCCCGCCCCTTGCCGGGAGCCCCGTCCCGTACCGGCACCCTCGCTCCGTGCCCATGGCCCCGCCCCGTGCCCGTGGCCCCGCCCCCTGGCCCCGCCCCGTGCCCATGGCCCCGCCCCGTGCCCATGGCCCCGCCCCGTACCGGGAGCCCCGCCCCGTACCGGCGCCGCTGCTCGCGTTCTCTCGGCCGGGTGGCTGCCTGGCTCTGTCCGGGTGAGAAGGAAGCACAGGAAGTTCCTTTTGAATACGAGGAAAAACTTCTTTACTGTGTGGGTGACCAGGCTCTGGAGCAGGTTGCCCAGAGACGGTGTGGAATATCCCTCACTGGAGATGCTCAAGAACCACCTGGACACGGTCCTGTGCCATTTGCTCTAGAATCACCATGCTTGAGAAAGGAGGTGTTATAAATGAGAAACAAAAGTCTCAATATTCAACAAAATTTAGATTGCTTTATTTGATATAGATGGAGCAAGCAGCACTGGGGAATGTGAGGGGTCACCGCCCACTCCACGCTCCATCGAACCTTGGTTTGCAGCCTCTTCTTACAGTATGGTCTCTCATTGTAATCAATAATTTTTAGTTTTTTGCTATTATAATTTTGCCAGGTAAGCACTGGTGGTAGAATAAGCATCCTTATACAAATTCACAAAGTTTCTGGGCGATAGTCAGTCTCACAGATAACCATCTGGTCTTTGTAGATAACCACCAGCAAAGTCTGGAAGTCTGATCCTTGAGATAGGCAGCATTGATCAAATAAAGGCAGGAAGGACTGAATCAGGAAGTCTGATTTTGCAAGCTGGTAGTAGATACAACTTATTTGGAAAACATAATATTCATGACAAGGACATTTAAAACAGAATGATTTTATAATATATTTTCCTATATCTAGTGTCCATGCTTCACTTCAGACCTTAGTATTCTGGTTTATACAAACCCCAATACTTTTATGATTAACACGAATCTTTTATCAATTATCACAGAGGTTGGGCCAGATTGTGGTTCCTTCCAACCTGACCCCTTCTGTGAAAGTCTTTGTCCCTTAGACAGGGTGTTAAAAGACGTCACCCTTCTCTCTGCGCCATGTGCAGGTGAGAGTCTGTAAGTTTTGGCCTGTGTTTGGCTTGGCAGATCACAGCAGTACCACCACATGCAGCCACATTACCTGACTGAAGCTAACTGGTGATTGGTACAATTAAAAAGATACAACAGAAAAGTACAATTCCTGTTTAGACACAACATTTTATTGAATCAAAGGCCATAAGTATTGCACTGCTGAGACATTGGAACAGGTGCCCAGAGAACTGTGGATGCTTCAACCCTGGAAGTGTTCAAGATGATGTTGGAGTGATACTGAAATCAGTTAGAAAACAAACTTTGTAACACAATTTTGAGTATCAGACAGCAGGCATTCTTTATTACAGTGCTGGACACATCAGAAGGACTCTGTTAATCTGATGTGTGTCCAGAAGGTACAACAAGGTATTTATTCCATCATGATCATACATACTGATTACAGTGTACTTCTGGTTAATACATAAACATCACTTTTCATAGAACTAAATTGCATGCAGCTGCTTCCTACTGGAAGTCCTTTAATGTTCCTAGAGGGTTGTCTGAAGGGTCCTTTGGTGGTTGTACTCACTGAGTGCCCCCAATGTTCAGGTTTCCTTGAACTTCTCTTAGGGCATGCACTGTTGCTTGTTTTTACATAACTTTGCCCAAAAAGCCACTATATTCCTCATTTTCTGTCCTGTGTGCACACTTTTACATTATTTTATCTTTTACTGTTAGTTGGTCTTTAAGCTCAATCTAGCAACCTCAGGGGAACTGAAAATTTCTGTTCCCTGTGTTACTTATCTGGACAGGACTTTGAGCAACCTGATGTAGTGGAAGGTGACCTGCTCATGGTAGTGTGGAGTGGAAGCAGATAATAGTTAAGGTCTCTTCCAACCCAAACTGTTCTGTGATTCTGTGAGCTTCTATGAAGTATGCATGCAGACACAAAGCATTGCTTATACATTGGCTGCTGATCAACCATAAACTGATCCAAGCTCCTCAGAATATTCCAGATGTTGTACTTAAATTCTCAGAGCAGCTAGTATACTTCCCACTTCCTTGCAATTTCATCAAGACCAAGGATGAAACATCAGTCCCATAACAAATTGGACCATAAAAAAGCCGTACATGACAAAAGACTAATTTCTTCAGCACAAGGAACCACTGTGAACAGGAGCATTGTCATGATTCAGCATGTCTCACATGCATAATTTATCATGGTAACAGGAGAACAATACTACAGGTTGTTTTGGGAAGGAGGAACGGATTTGGCTTGACAATGAGGAATTGTTAAGAGGGAAATGTCATTCTCGGATTATGGAGGGGACAAGCCATACATTCTCAACCGTTGACCTGCCAACACATAAGGAAAAAATGCCTCCAGAAGCAGTCTCCTGAAGTACAGCTTCTGCCTCCCAGTCCAGCTGCCTCTGTCCTTCACCAAGTGGTAGGAGAGAGCTCTGAAGTCCTCTTTCCTCCCCCCCACCGGTTTGGCTATCCAACACCCTATGATGATGAGCTAACAATCCATTGTGACAGGAGCTAGCAGACTGAGAGCATGCCAAGTGCGAATGATGAAATAGGCTCTGGAATTAAAGTTAATGAGGATGGGACAAGGTTCTGCAAGGTGAAAAATCACCAAAATCGCAATTAGAAAGGGTCTGTTGAGGAACAGGCAATAGCTGAAAGATGGTTGATTAGTATTGAGAGCAAGCACGATCAGAAACTCAGTAAATAATACATTTGTGAGGAGTAGTAGCAAGTTGTAAGATCATCAAACGAGGTCGTTTCTGTAACTACTATGAGCTATTTCTCCAACAGATGTCAGAAAAATAGCAATACTGTGTAATAGTACAAAGATCACCCTGTGAAGGAACTGAGTAGAGGCTTTGTTGCAAATTATGATCCCCATGAGGCAGTGTCCCAAAGATTAGTAAAATAATAGGATTATGCTTCCTGCAAAGTTTGTTTACTTGGGATGTTTGCAAAGCTCTCTCAAACTGTGCTGTAAAATCTGTAGTTGCATGGCATCTGAACAGCATCTGATTTAAAATGAAAGATTGAACTTGCATAATTAAATTTGAATGCTTCCTGATAGTAGTAGCATCATATTAGGAGTACTTGGGACAGGAACGAAAAGGCCATGGAGGAACAGGAAAAATCACCCTGGGATAACCAACCATGCAGTACATGTAGACAAGAGAGTGAGGGAAGAAGCTTTTAAATGTAATTGCTTGGACAAAATGTGACAAGGATCAGTGAAAGAAGTGGCATATTGTTATACTGACCTAGGTACTGAGCTTTTGGCTACAGCTACACCTCACCTGGCCATCAGGGAACACAGGCAGAGCTGGTTTGGGACTGTTGGAAAAGGTCATGTAGACAAGACAACCACAGGGTAATATGTGCTGTACTCACTTTTGTCTGGAAACAGCTGATGGTTTTGTCCAGTTTCTGATGGAAGACGACTTACTGGGATCTCCAGTGTTTCACTGGAATGAATTACATCAATGGAGAAAGAATGATGACAAGCTGATAGCTGGAAATCAAGATGACTAGCTACAGGAAACATCCAGAAGATGAGGCTGCTTCTCTCTTCCCTTGCTATGCTACTCATTACTTCTATTTATAATTTGTTTTACTACCTCCTTTTCTTCTTCTGGACATCTCATTTAAAGCAAATTCCAGAAGCATTTTGCCTTCTCTTCAGATATACACTTTGTGGCTGCAATCTAGATCTTTGCCATTTGTAATCGACATTCCTGTGATATACAGCACAAGAAGTTATAATTCAGAAACTTCAGCTGCAGAAAGAAATGGCTGCCAGCTGCACTGAAGAACTTCTCAATGGACATCCCATAACTAGAAGTTCCTTGCACTTAGAATTTACTTGCTGGCTCTAATTTCCTCCTTTTGTCCCTGGTTCAGTTTGTCTCTATCCTGTATTTCTAGATTTTCTAGCAGTCACTTGGCCTTGCAAATGCAACAGATGCAAATCTTCCCAGATTACCACTAAAGGTCAGCATGTGCATTTCTTCCTCTTAAAACAGCTATATGATGCTAAACAGTCTCTTTCCAAAGTTTTTTTTTTTAATAGACCAAAATAAAGCCATAGGGCTTTGCAGTATGCCAGCCCAGTTTAGCCTTTATGTGGCAAGAGTGAAGGAAGTTGGGAGGAGATTCAGCCCTCCATCTATGTCATTAAAAAATACTTTTGACACAGTAGTCATCCAATAGATGACATCTGGCAGCTTTTTGGCCAGACTCTATTACAGCAACACAAAGTTGTTGGGAGGATGTGTCCCAGAATCGACAGCCTTTACTGGTCTGTGTCCTTTGGAGAAATGGACATCTTAATATGTGATTGGTTTTCGAAATCTGTAAAATATAAAATATGTTCACTGGAAGCAAGATGAATGCATAAGGAATTCATGGTTAGGGAAATGTAATATATTAACCTTTCCAGCAACAGTGAAGTAGGACAACTTTACATACTAAGACATCTGGAACAAGCAATGAATGAGCATAGTGCCTACTAAGCTCTGAAGGCTGAATTAGGAATTCATCTAGAATATAGCTTAAATCTATGGGCTGCCTTTTGGAACTCCACAATCAAGAACCCATTAAGCTAAAGTAAACTCCTTACTTGTCCTTTCAGTAAGGAGATAGTGAGAAAAACCCGGTTCAGGTCCTTTTCTTAGGATTTTCAACTTTTTGTTTTCTATACTTCACTCACCTAACATACACAGACACAAACATAAAACTTTTCTTCCAGCTTGGAGGATGGTTTCTTGGAAACCTTTTTTTGTGTCCTATTATATATGTTCTTTACCCAAGTAAAATATTTCTCCAGCACCTGCAAATAGCAACTGACACTTTCACAATTGAGGAGAGATTTGCTTGATCGGTTTTAGCTGGAAGCTCACCACAGATAAGGCTGGGTCCAGCACTCTGGAATGGGCCAGCTGCCATCTAATGTTTCCAGTTCTCCACACAACATGCCTCCACTGGAAACTATAGAATAATATCACCTCTGCACAGTTTCCTGTTGGTTTCATGGTCAGAGAAGATGCTGCTTTTGTAAATTAACCCTGGGTTCATCCTGTCAGATTCCCTTTCAGGGAAAAGGAGTTTGCCTAAGGTGAGAGGCAACATGCCAGTTCTGAACACCCAGTGTTAGATAAAAACTGATGGAAATGACTGTGGTATTCACAACCCCTTTTTCTTCCAAAGGTATTTTTTAGGCTTCACTTTCATTGAAAATTCCACAAACACATGGAAACAGCCTAGATATACACGAAGATATCCCATTTAATGTCTCCTAATAATGCTCTATCCACTTGTTTTATCAGACACCTACAGATCCCATCTCTAATTCCCAATGGACCTTTGGAGCCCTAAGTCTTTCCTAGGGAGGAGAAGGATCCTAGGCCTGCCCATGTAGAGATGCTGTGGTTCAAAACTTAATGTCTTCCCCTTTCAAGTCCCTGTTCTCCCTGGCTGTGCAGCATCAATGGAAGTGGGGCATCTCAGGGTAAGGAGCACAGATCAGCCCTGATAATTTAAGAATGCAACTGCAAGCTAATCTCTGATGAGTTAAACCCAGATATTCAACCAAATAATCAGGCCAACAGACCATATTCCTAAATTATCACAGGCCAGCTCCAAATCTGTCACATCCAGTTTCTTTTCTGACACGTAAAAGGCCAGAAATATCTTTCTGCAGCAGCACAAGTAACCTCATTGGGTATTAGACTCATTTCAAGGAACTTGGGAATTGCCCAGTGAGGGCCACAGCTTCTGTTGATGAATCTCGGTAATTATAAAGCAAGGGGTATAGTTATATTGCCTGTGGGTTTGAAATTCAGTAATAATTGATTGCTTTGCTTCCTACCTGGCTAAGCACTTCCCTTGCCCTGTCTCAATGATCCTTATGGGTCCCTCCCAACTCAGCATATTCTGTGATTCCTTATTCCCATGAGGGTTTCCTACTCAGGTTAGCATTGTTGCTAGAACAAAATGAAGCAGTGCCAGCTCCTGGCAATATATGAACAAACCAGCGTTTCCTCAAGTCACCTGGCTCTACTGGGAGCCTGTAATGTACAGGATGAGATTCTGCCCTGACTTCATTCCTGAAAAGGGACTTCCTAGTCTTCTTTTTGAGGGAGGGTGGAGGAGGAAAATGTTGCTTTAACAGTCAGGTTGTAGGTGAATGTACATGGAAAAGAACCCCTGTATATCATTTCACTTCCCAAGCATGAGTCTTCAGCTGCAAGGGGAATCAAAGATTCACTTAACAAAAAGGATCCCAGGTTTCAAAATGTGCTTCCGTTCAGATTGGGAGTTTCCCCAAATTTAAAATACTTTTAAAAGAAAAATATTGCAATATATTCTGGATTTGATTAAAAATTATGCTTTCAATAATTATGTTTTATTTGGATTTTGATACTTCATTTATTATGATGTTAAATAAATTATATACTGCCACATGAAGTATTTGGAAGTTTTTTCCTCCAAAACAGCTAAAAGACACAAAATTACTAAAACTTTTGCTTCAAATTCGCAGTTTTCTGAAGCATTAAAAGAAAAATAAAAACTCCAAACCTCCTCAGACTGCAAAGAAAGATGGTCATTACCTCATTACTGGTGTTCTTACTGTCACCTCCCTTGCTGACCCCACCTGTTTGTCAATAACACCTTCACAGGCTGGGCCATTTTTTCTCTGTAGAACTTTAACTGAATACCCACAGTAAGGTACATTTTGTTCTCTTAGTCTTATTGAGCATCAGAGGTTTGTTTTCCCTCTTGTTGACAGCAGATCACATTAAATTACTAAAAACAGTCCAAAAACATTAATTTTCACTTCTGTTCTGAAAAGTAACCATATAATGGAGTTGTGAAATCACATTTATTTTCCTAGTGATTTTAAGGTCAAATATCCTCAGTTTAAAGGTAAAGGGTATTTTTTTAAGTATTGCTCTATTTGTTAAGCTACTGCAACTTGCAATTTAAAAGTCATAATATTCTTTCCCAACAGTACTCCGAATGAACCCTTATTTTTGATCAGAAAATTCCTTTCTTTCAACTTAGGCTTTCAGGGGCAGCTGTATGAATCACATTAAGGAATCAGTTGGGAGGAATAGGGTCTCTCTGACTTAATTTTAAATACTGTGTATATTCAGAAATGCCCTAGTTTGCACACAGGCATTACATCTGTGTGAGGGATTTGCATCAGTGTGACTAAATTGATTTTGCTGCATCATTGCACGTTTGCCTAATGTCAACAAGGCCTTTACTGTTGCCTATGCTGAACTAACAAGAATAGAAAAGTGGCATTGGAAACTTTCTTTAAGGTTGTTTGCAGATAGGATTCTCACTATACCTACAGGGAAAATAAGAAGGGTTGGTTTGCTTTCACATCTTGCTGTTTTTACACAGTTGGTTTTCAGAGAAGCGAAGCTTGTTATAAAATTTAGAGTCTATCAATTTAAGTCAAAGGAATATGCTACAAATTTCCTAGCAGAAAGATAAAACTAATCTTATCTTGGGCACTAAAATTTTTATTTGCAGTGGTAACTAGTAGTAAATAAAATGTTCAGCTCTTCAAAAGCCTCTGAGTATTTTGAGTTTTATTGTGTCCCAAGTGTTGTCCTCGTAACTAAACCAAACCCACGTTGGACAACAGGCACCAGGATCAGCTGGAGCCAAACCAACTCTTCTGTTTGATTATACAACTTCTCTGAACAGCCCTGAATAGAGGGTGGGACAACAAAATAAAGGATAAACAAGTCACTTTAATCCTGGTTAAAGGCCACAGTGCATAGACACAGCACTGTGTTACTTGGAACAACACCTTCTGAACCCTTCAGCCATCTGTGTCTGGACACACCTCAAGACTGCTGCACAGAAATTTCAAGGCTCTAACCTGGCCTCTCAGCTATGAAAGTCTTCTTTGCCATAGGAGACATGGCAGGATGAGTCATTTCAGCCCCAAGACATAAGGAATGAGATATTCCAAGCTTCTCTCGAATTTGTTCATTCTGCCATCACTATTTTTGGTATTAATTCTTTGGGGATTACATGATAATGGAACTATTTATGGTATTAATTCTTAGGGTATTATAATGAAATTAAAGGGAGTAGATTATATATAGGAACTTTGGATAGATAATATCTAAACCCCACACATTTCACTCGGTTACCTCAAGACATTTATGGACCCAGGCAAATGCTGAACATCTAAGAGCATTTTCTTTCTAAAAATCTTTTTGTTTGGGTAATATGTGGGGGAGAAGGGTGGGAGATAGGTAAGGTTCACTTTGCCTTTGCTTTCCCACATGCAATTTTCAGCTGTACAGAAATTCCTTCCTGGGGTTATGATGTGATACACAGCCCTTTTGGCAGCAGTGCCAGGGATGAAGGGGTATCACATCATCTGCTCAAATGTTCAGTCACACCCTGAACACAGCACTGCCATGTGTTCCAGTTTTTTGGTGGGGGAGGGGGTTATCATACTTTGGTTGGCTGCACGAAAGAGAATCTTCAAAAATCAATGACTATGCCAGTGGCAGCTCTGCTGTGCCCCATCACAAGAGAGTAACAGAACATTGATGTACCATGGTGCCCACTTTTCAGCTTCTCAGTCATGTCATCTTCTGGATTTGAAATAAAGGGGGCATTCTTAATTGAATTTATGATCAGAAATTGAAGGTGTTAAGACTGATACTAGATTTTATATCTGTTGACTCACTTTATTTAAAAATTCTAATATTAATAGAGGAGTCAAAATGAGGCTTCAACTATAAACCTCCAGGTTAGGAGGGATAAATAGCTATATATCAAGCATATTTAATTTATATTTCCTATAAAATCATGAATGTGCTGATAGACCTCTTAGAAATATTTCTACCAAACATTGTCGTATTCTGCCCCTCTTAGATTACAACCTTAGTCCCCATTTTTGCTCATGTTTGAAGCAGTCAGCACTGTGCAGCTGTACAATACTCTGACAAAACCTGTTCCTTCACTCATGTGTATTTCCATCTTAAATCAAACGTGAGAAAAGCAAGCAGAGTTTGACCCTAAATTGGAGGGCTTTACCAAAGGAAGATATGTATTACAGTCATAGGAACCTGACCTCCAGATCAGTGGAGCTGCATATTTATGACTTTCCAGTGCTTGAATAGATTTTAAAATATGCCAGCCTGTAAATACAAGGGGAAATCTAGCTGCAGTGTTATGAAGTTGTGCAATGCAGCACTCCAGATTTGTTTTCTTCCTAAATCTGTAGAACTGTGGGCAATATGTAATTATGTAAATAACTGCCTAGTTTATTTCTTGTACTTCTATTCAAACAAGTCATACCCCAAGGAACATTTTAGTAATATGTCTAGAGTATAATGAATTTTAATATATTTTTTGAGGGTATCATTTGAGGGTATATTTCAAGATATAGGATCAAGGATTATGGTTGACGCATCAGAGACATATTCTGGACTTAAACACAACTGGATTGAGTTTATAGATATGCACACACATGTATATAAAATATACATATCTATATTTTATATATATATATACACATGTATCAATCATATATTTCCCTGGGGAAAACAGTCTATAGCTCTGTTTGCATTTGCACAGAAATTACATTTTCCTGTCCCATGGGCCTGTTGTGAGGCACCTCAAATACTGAGATATCTCACATACTGTTGGAATTGGAAATCATTTTAAATGTGCAGTAGGCAGATATCCTAAATGTTAAAATTAGGTTGGAACTCAGAAGTAAGTTCTAATTTGCTATTATCATCATGTAGTAAAAGATTAAAATAAGGAGAATATTGCAATTTTTTTCCTAGTCTCGAGTAATAACTAGGTGTATTTTTGCCCTGGGAGACAGCTCACAGCTAATGACATAATTTTCATTTCAGATATTGACCAAAGCAAAATTTTCCCAAGTTATTACTCCTGCAGAGATTATACTGCATTATGAAGAACATAGCAAGGATACTTAAAATTCAGATTCTCAGAAAATATGGTTCAGCATAACACCACCAAAGTAGCTAGAACTAGACCAAGTTGGAATTCCTGACAGTCTGTCAGTGTTCCTACTCACAGTTTCACAGTTACTGAAACCTTAGTTCACCTTTACAAAATACATTTTATTTCTTAGTTTCTGCTTGATTAATCACAGGTGAGTGACAAACTGAGAAGAATTAATGTAAAACCAGATCTGAATAGCAGCTACATCAAGTAACGAACATGGCAACTCTTTTTCCCTAGAAAAAAATTGAACAACCAAAATAGGAGTGGCCAAAGAAATGTACATTTAGCTTAAAAATCCCCCCACCATTTCCTGATAAAGGTGGTAGCTACGATTAAACTACATAACAGCATAATCAGTTGCCCACTGATTTGTAATGGATAAGATAGAAGTTGCTTTAAATTATTTATAGTTATCCAATAGACCAGCACAGAATTTTTTCCATTCTGTAGTTTTCTACAGTTTTGCCCTGATACGAATGCTAAATAGCTCAAGTTAATGATTCCCACTCTTGCCACTGGAATGATGCCAGTCCAACGCCAAACCTTTCCCAGTTTCAGGTGCACTGTTAATCAGTTCCTTTCATTTTCCTACCTCATTTTTCTTACGCACATTCTTTTGTATTACAGATGGAAATAACAATTATCTATTATCACTGTCAGTATCTATTTCCAGTGTCTGCAGAGAGTAGGAGCCTTCACCCTCTGATATTTTTTCCCCGAGTGCATTTACTGTTAATATTCCATTTCGGTCTTTCCATTCCTTTACTCACATTTTGCCACACTTCACTGCCTTCTTCCCAATGTTGCTGCATTCTTGTTGCAGCCTCTAAGATTTCCTCTAAGATTTTGTTGTGCTAGCTCGGTGCTGACTGCTATGTAGCAATCACATCCCAGTAGCATTATAGGGCTGTGTCAGATCAGAGTCACTCAGGAGTCATATCAGATACACCACACTCTTCTTACACAGCCACCTGTGAGGTGCAGTAGCTGAGGCACAGAGTTATATTAAGAAAAATGCCTAAGGACTTTTAGAGGAAATATAGGGAGTCGAAGAAAACCAATGTTTCAAATAAAAGAGAAGGGTCTCTTCCATTTAACAAGGTAGTGAAAAAAAGAAACTGTGTTAGTGATATCGCAAGCCACTGAAAATTGAGTGAGTCAGACTTAGAAGCAACCAACAAACACCTCTCATATATACCTTGGCCTTTCTTGGTCTCTTCTTGGACAGTCTTTCCCTCTTCAGACTGCAGTCCTGTGGCCATCACCAGCTGGGCAGAGGCTGGAAATGTAATCAGGCAGTGCAGGGAAATGAGGCAGATGAGCACCTATGCTTTGGGGTCCATACGAGCTGGTGCATTGAGACTCAAGAGTGCTGAGAACTTTCTGTGATCTGCTCAGCCACACGATGGTGTGTGTTGGGTTAAAAGTCCTTCCCTCTTGGCTTGCACAGGGAGCATGGTTTGCTCAAAGGGGAGAAGAGGAGAAGAAAATAATAGCCCAGGTAGAAACAGTCCATCTGTTTGCCCAGACTAGGAGCCTGGAGATCAAATAAGCTGCACACACTTCAAGTAGATTTCTCTGAAACATGGAAAGAGCTGCTATATGGCTTACAGTAATAGGCTGCTTTTCATGGATTCAAATGTTTAACACAAAATGGAGGAGGGAATTAAAAAAAAAAGGGAAGAAAATACTTATTTGACCAACCCGTAATTATTTTCCAATGGACTTAAAACTTTTAATTGGAAAGAGATATCCCTGGCTAGCCTTTCATAGCCTGAACATGGAAATAAATATAACATATAATGATTTGCTCCAGCACATCCTTAAACAACTGTTTGCTCTGCTTTGTTTGATAATGAACCAAAACCAAAAATGAACCAAAGACAAAATCTGCACACGATTCTATATCAAGAGGGAAGAAAAAACCATGTTGATTGAACAATATGGAATAAAAAGAGAATAGATATTTCCATAATTTTCTTATTTGCAGTCATATGGAGAAATATTTCAAATACAGAAAATGCCCTGTCTTTTAGATTTTGTTCCTGAGCTTGTCATTACAGAACAGTTTCCCAAATACCAGGTAAAAATCGATTTGGAAAAAAACAAGATTACTTCATGGTATCCACTCAAGAATTAACACAATAAAATGACAGTAGACTGCCATCCCCTTACATAAATATATAAACTATGCCAAAGGAGAAGAGCGTTGGTAAACACAGTGGTTAATACACCATCTATTGTTCTGATATTCACTCAGCATCCCATAGAAATTATATTTCTATACAACTATCACCATTTCTTTTTCCATTAGCCCTACAAGCACTAACTGGAATGTTAGGGCAGGAGTTGATCATGCAGCTTTGGTGGAGAATTGGTTTGTATCCAAACATAAAATGAGTTGACTTGCAGAATGATAGAAGGGGATTTAACTTTGCTGAGTCAAATTTTAGTAAAGCAAACAGACCCAGAGGGTCAAATGAATTGAAGGTCCTGTGTCACTGTAACAAAACTATATTGCTAAACAAGCTTTGGATAGGGCTTGATGTTTCAAATGCTTGTTTATTCCTGTGGCAATAAGGATGACGCAAAATCTTTTAGACCCTTTGTTAAAGATAGAAAAATATAAGGAGAAAAGAAGAATAAAAATATTTAGAATGCAGAAAAGTCAGGCTTTAATTTTAAAACTTAATTTGCATTCACTGTTAAAGTCTGTGTGAGAAAAACACCATTGTTTAACAGGCTTAGATAGAGTAAGAAAGACAAAGTATTGGGTTTTCTATTTCAGAAAAGAGAGTTTTTCAGTTCACTGAGATGGGTTGGAAATGCTACAGGAGCTGTTGACAGAGCCAGTCCTTCCCTGGAGAGGCAGGGCCATATGGGAGAGGGACAAAGCCAGCTCAAGAGCTGCAGGGGAAGGCAACGCAGCCTCTCTCTCTGGTGTTGGCACTGAACAGCAAATTCCTTGCTAGAAAACTTCAGGACAGCATATTGTCTGTTGGTCACACGGAAACATGGAAATTGCAGCAATGCCCTGCTGTCTCTAACACAACTTTTTGGATGTTTATTAACAGCATCACAGCAGCTCTCCAAAGGACAGCTTTAGTATCTCAAGCAGATTTTTCTCAAACGGAAATCAACGGGAAACACATTGGAAAAAGGAAAGAACCAGGGAGGAAAGGAAAACGACAAGCCAGGCTGCTGTGCTTCTGCTGCCTACCTACCTTTCTGCAGTTTGAGTCAAATTAAGCATCTTTGCAGCTTAAGATTTGGGTCACAGGGAGTCAGAATAGCCCACCACTCATGATTTTACTCATTAGAAGGTTTACTCCACTATATCAATTTTGCCGCAGTGATGATGACAAAAAATAGTCGGGTCTTGGAATGTCCTCCACACACCAACCCCCTCTCCATGCAGTCCTTGAATATGATCTGGCCTAAGATAAGAACACCAGGTGGGAATTGCAGGAGGAAGTGTCTGGATGCTTGCATAATTAATGTATTCCAGAGGTGAGGGAGTGGTGATGGTTGTGATTGATCTTGGTAGCCACAGGCCTGCAGAAGGTACAAAATCTCCTGGAGACTGGGCCAGCTGGGCAAGCTGACCTCCTGAGGCTGCAGGGCAGCTCCCAGGTGGATCCCACCCCAGCAGGATACAACCAGCACGAGGATGGGAACACTCAGCTTTGGACAGGTGAGTAACAGGTGGAGATAAAATCCTAAAGTAGCTCTGTGGGTGATTTACTGCTTTGCAATTGTGCTTTCTGCAAACCTGCAATTTCCAGCTGAACCTGTCCATGCTATAGCCCTTCAGACCTGCTTATATTATACACTGCATTGGCAATATTTACATACTGTGTTAGCAATAAATCTCATCATAATCCCTCACAATCGTTGTCATACTTCCTGCACCTGACTGAGAGTCTTCTCTCAACTACTCTGCAAGAGTACTACTGAGTCTAGAATCACTTTTTTTTATCTTTACTGGACATGAGTTCAGTGGAGTCCTTGGGGCTTTTCACTGTGTCTTGTTTTCTTGAAGAAGCTGTCATTTTGTGTTTAATTTTCACTGATCTTTGCAAATTGTTTTATGTAACAGTCTGAGCTGCACACTGGTCACCTTGAACTACTTAGAGCATAGGCCTTGGCACAACAGGATCTAATTTTTCTTGTTTGCAAGGACATTCCTTATCTTCTCTGAGGAATAAAAGTCTGTATAATGGTCACTAAAGATATTAGAATGCTTTTTATAAGATTAAATGCATTAATACTGCTGTCCTGTCTAAACAATATGATATTGTATCATTCAGGACTTTTTACTTGACACACGTTCTCAAGGGGAACTAGTGTAAAACAACTCAGACATCTCTGACATGTCTGACAGGCTTTTGGGGAAAATATGCTATGGTTAGAAATTCTGATGTCTTCTGTGACAAAACCTACATCTTGCAAGTTTGGTGTAAGGACTTTAAAGCTGAGAGAAGACATCTTTTGTGTCAGTGACAGGTATATGAAAAGTCATGGTGCATGTTTAATAAAGATGACTGATTTCAACAGAACACTTTCCTAAAAGGTCCCATTTGCTACAGATGGACATGAGCTGTAAGAGGTCTATCAACAAAAGAAAAGCAGGGGTCTGCCTTCCTCGGGTCCCAGCAACACCTTTGCTCAAATCAAGAGTACAGAGTTATTCAAATGCAATGTGAAGAATTTCTCAGACAGAGATACTGGATACCAAACCTATTCTAGATGAGAATGGGATCATGAGAAGGAACTGGGGAGTTAGGGCAGTCCAGCCAAGTAGATTGGAAGCAAAGAGTGTCATATTGGGGAGTGAGCAGAGCTCATCAGACTGGGAGATCAGGAGCTGGGATCCACTGTGACTTCCTGTAGGAGAAGATGAGGTCTGGAATGAAGTGGGGAAAGAAAAAGGACAAGGATGGTGAGAGGCTGGAGGAGACACAGTGGATTACCTTATATCTGGAATATACATCTATCCAATTACTTGTCATTGCAGCCAACAAGCAAATCCTCAGTTCATGTTTCTCACCAGCACCCATCAGCAATCCTCTTCTGGGAGTGCTTTACTCAGAGGATGACAACCCGTGACTGGTAGTGGCACTCCATTAACTCAAGTAGCAGAAATCTGTGCTGATGCTGCAGTTGTTCATCTGCTGAGGAGAACGAGGAGCCAGGATAAAATTCGTCTCTTTCCAGCTTGTTTTCATTTTTCTTTTTTTTTTTTTTCTGTTTAAGGAAATAAACAAAGAATTTGTTAAAGAACATTACTGAGATTGCTTAGTAAAGCAATTGAAATAGGAAAGAGAAGAATCAAATTATGTTTATTCTGCTTAATTAATTTTTCCTAATATGATATTAAGAGCTTACCTCCCCCGCTTATCCCATTTTGGTCTGATAAGTAATTAGCCCAAACTCATTTAGAGCAGAGAATATGCTAATACAACATAAATATTTCTTCCAGGATGTGTTTTTTCATGTCTTTGCTATACAGGCTTAATTTTCCCTCTCTGTTAGTACAGTGGAAAAACAAGAATGCAACTATGCAGTCACCCTGATTTATCTGTTTTGGACATTGTGCCTGCTGCCCTTGCATTTAATCTCAGTTGTTTCTAGGCTATGCAGTCTGGTCACAGACTCTTTCCACCTCTGTGTGAGATCTAGAATATTTTGGAAGTGACTTATGGAACAATAATGCCATGGTAATTTCCTCAAATATCTCCAAAATATAAAGGACCTTTGCTCACTCAGAGGAGTAGCTTATTGCTGCCTAAGAGGAAAATGGAAACCTAATCATATTTTTCAAAGGAAAATAGAAGCCTATATTTCTGTCTTGGCTTGCATTCCCTCTCTCTTTGAAAGAAGCCTCAATGTTCCAGCTTATATAAGCTATGGCTGAACCTGCCAGATCAGTCTAGAGAAACAAGGTCTCCTATCAAAACGTATTGTTTTCAGAGATGAAATTAATCCAGAATTAATCCCAGAAAACTACTGAAATTGTTGAAGAGTCTTAGCTGCTCCCAGTGCTTGCAGCTGCTCCACCCAACCAATGCCCTACATAAGGGCAGGGCTGCAGCTGGAGCCCAAAGGAAGAATCATTTCTCAGCAGATTACAACAAAAGGTGGACACTGCCCGTTGTTCTCTGTGCCAGAGGCTCTCATGGCCATAGGACCAGGGCACAGGAGGAGGTGAAGCAGGGCAGGGCAGGCAAGAATGCCACTTGCTTAATTTTGTCCCCAGTTAGTGCTGGGAGCTTATCTCCACCTCTTGTCACTGCCCAGCCTGTAAGGGAATTAACCCAACCTCATTTACATCAGAGAATATTCTAATACAGTCTAAGTATGTCTTTCAGTCTATAATTGAATGCTCTAATTATATAACAAATTTGAATGTCACAATGTACATTTGCTTCATCACAGCTGTGTTCTGGGACCCATGACCTTCATCTTGATGCTCCCACTGCATAAAGCTGGTTTACTAAAGCACATGGTCTCACCTGAGAAACAACATGTTGTATGATTGCATGCAATGTGTCCTTATATTACTGGGGAGGCCAGTGTGAACAATGGTTTTTATCCTTGCTGCTGTCAGCCTTGCAAGCAGCAGGTGATCCAGGCAGTGATATTTCAGTCAAGGTATTGATTCCAGAAAATAAGCCTGTTCTTTGATGCACCCCTATTCAGAAAAGTGTGTAAACACACATGAGACATCTCATCAGTAGGTGCTTAAAAGGATGACACACTTTTAGGAGTCCCTCCTGGTTGAAGCTCTTTACTTCAACTACTATATACATATAAATACATATGGATCTTGATGGACGGACTCTCAATATTTTATACACACACACACTCAGACACACATATCTGTATTTAGTTATTTAACTTAGAGAACAAGAACAACCTCATTTTGGAAATGAGGTTAAGCCTCTGTGAAAGTAATGAAAAAATTCTCATTATGAAGACATGTAAGAAACAGTGATGCTCCTTTATGGAGGCAGGTATCTAAAATAACAGCAGTCTGTGCTCAAAACACAGACACAGGCTGCTGCTCAGGACATAGGAATATATTTAGCGCTAGAAGGTGGAAAAATTTCACCAGCTACCATTGAGGAATCTGGGCTGTGTGTGGGCTTGATATTATGAGACATGTAGAAGAAAGCTGTGAACAGACTGTAGAGATTGACTTTTCTAAAGAAGCATAGATTTAGTGCTTTTTTTGTTAAAACTTGGTTAAGAAAATGTCTGGGAATTGTAGCAGAAACAATATATGCTGAATATATCCAATCCTTATTTCAACAAGGAATCACTTCAAAAAGCACACTCAGATCTAAGTTCAAACTTAATAAGCAAAACCAACTTGGTAGATAATGCAAATAGAAAGAGGACTACTTATTTTATAGATATTACTTACCTTGCAGATCAATACCAGATTGCACAGCAAATATTTATGGTTAAACAGCAGAACTCTCTCTAATACAGCACAGTTTGATTAAAGATCTTTCATTCAGTCTAGGTAATGAAAATAAACCATCATTGCTAATGGTACCATTAGCTCTAGATACCTTTGAAGATTCATGAAAGGCAAACCCCCTTTAAATAGGGATCAAGTAATTTCCACTGGCATGACTACCTGAGTCTCACACCTGCCAACTCTTCTTGACATGGACTTTCTCCCCAGTCTACCATGGCTGCAGCAATTACAAAGTGATGCCTCAGCAAGAGGTTTTCCCTGGCTCCTTGAAGTACTTGGTACAGTGCTTTCACCTGCACAGCAGCTACTCTGCATCTCTGGAGCAAGAGCCTTATTTTCCTCTCCTTTGGTCAAGTCCACAACTATTACCTCCAGTGGCAAGCCAGCTAATGCAAGTTTTGCTCTGTAGAGCAAACAAAGCACTTATGGAGAATATACTGGATTCTCTTTGCAGCCCTTATGTTATTCTTGCTGTGGAAGGTAGCATCTTCCATTTCTTCCCATCATTCTTTGTTGTTTCTGGCACACACAGTTGGGATTGATCACCTTCACTCCTGCCAGGTGGATCTTCTTCACACACCCTGGATCATCTCTGGGGGAATTCTTGGGGGCTGCCATTCAGAGAGTGCACAGTTATATCCCATGCTCCCTGCTGACTGTGGTGGAAGGAGAGGTGGTGGTGGGAAGTTCAGCTCTATGCTGAGACAGGGACCAACATTCAGACTTTTTCACAGGCAGTTTCTTTTTCTCAAGGCATCTAGTTTTCCTAGCATCTTTGATGTCTCTGTTTTCCAGGATCTATTTTAGCATTGTAATTACATGTAAATAAAAATCTTTTTTTTTTTTTCATCTGGAATGGAATATCTTGAATTTCCATATGCTGAAATGAGTATGAGTGGTGGAAGACTCTCCTATTTTTACTGTCAGTTCTTTCCTAATTAGTCAGAAGTGGGATATGGGCAGGACTGGCAAGCTCTGCTTTCCCAGAATTTGTGTTTTCTAGTGTGACTTTGATGCATGCTATTAAGCTTTCAGGGATGTTTGCTTTGATAACTGATTTTGAATACTGTCTGAGTTACTTCTTTTGCTAGGTTATGTATCTTCACAGGTTTTTTCAGGTCTGTGGCTCAGTAAAGCAGTGCTACTAGCACAATTTATGCTTCCAAGATATGTGCAACCCACCCCACGGAATGCTGCTGCTCGTGCTGCCTACACAGCAGCTATGTATGATAATGCTCAACAGCCCCAGAAAGCAAGTGTAGCCTTGTTTCACACCAGTGCTCAAAGTGAACCAGCCTCTTACCTACTTACTGGACTCCCAGATGCAGCCACCCACCCCTCTCTGCAAGGCTGTGATGATGGAGTGAGAGCTGAAGTTCCACAAGGCATTTCTGAGGCCCATGTCAAGCAATCTGAAAAAATAATCAATGAGGATGGTGATGAGCAAAGCATGTCATTGCATATGTTCTTCAGGATGCTCTTTTGCACGAATATCTGGTTTTCTGGGCCTGAGTCCAGAGGCTGCTCTGCTCCAATGCTGTGTCATCTTGCATGGCATTCCACTGCATATGACCTCTCCTATAGCATAGGGCAGAGAGACACTTTCCCAGTCTCACATTTTAATATTTTAACAACTCCACGTTTCCTCTTGTAAAAACTTGACAATTTTTTCCCAAGGTTTTTTTCAACAACTTTTAAAATTTTACTTCTGTAGTGACATCACGGTTTCTTAGCATTTCTACTGCAACCAAAATGTCTTTCATTGTGTTTTTGCTGCTACCTACTGGACTACAACTTGTTTTTTTGATGTCATCACCACACCAACGGCAATCTCTTTTTAAAGAGATTCACATCATCTCATGTTACAGAATCTCACGTCAAAGTAGGGCCAACTTTCTGCTGCTGACTTCTTTAAAATGCTTTGCTGATCCATATTATCTCTGTTGTACATACTTCCCTATCTTTGCTTTTGATCAGCCCATTTCCTGTTTAAACTACCCACACAGGATTTTTGTAACTCGGTAAACAAGATCTGTGGTTTCCTACCAGGGCAAGAGTTTCAATTTCAGGTGCTAGGTATTTGATACATCTCTGTTCATCTTTCCTTTGCATCTTTACAAAGGACATTACTTACCACTAATTTGTTTACTCTCACGTTCCCTCCTGTAATTCTACACTTTTCATTCTCTCAGCAATGTGGAAGATCAGACACTACAGAAGCTGGGTAGTGCTGCAGACCTGCTGGCCCTGGTACAGTGGAAGTCATGGGACAGAGAAACTCAGGGCAAGAACAAAAGTGAAGACATCATGCCTGGTCACTCTAATTGATGAGAGAAGATGTAACAAGGACAGTGCTGGTGCAAGAGAATGTAACAGGGACTTGATAACCAAAAAGATTGTGTTGCTAAGGGAGCAGAGGCAAAGGGGTCCGAGTGGAAAATTTTGTATGGACTTTAGAGAAGTAAAAATACTGGTGATTAGTGTAATAAACTGGCTTTGCTTGCATAGCATGGTCCATGTCTTTCCATCACCACACAGCACTATAGAATTATTATTTCTGAGTTTTAATTTTCTTGTTGAGGCATCCTTTTTGGGCTTACCCGATTTTTTTGCCCTTCCTTCCCAGACTTTTCAGCTTGGCATTACAAAGACCATCACTGATACCACCAGTTATATAGAACATCTGACCCTGCAGGGTGTTTGTGTCAGTATCTATTTCTGAGTCTTTTTGCCATCTGGCAAGACCCATGTGTTTAAGCCAGAAAGGTGATTAAAAATACATCAAACAACGAGTACAGATCAGTCTGTCTCCCACCATATTGGTAGATCTTTCACACTCATACTATTTTAACACAAGACCTAGGTAGGCCATGTGACCCCAAGTCTGCTTGTCTAAAAAAAGTTTGCTAACCTGTAAGTGACAATACAAGCACTTAAGCCAAGCAAGATATATAAAAAAAAGCTGAAACAAAAACAGAAGTGAAATTGTTGAGTTGGCAGCAGTCACTTGGACTCATGGAAAAATTAACAACTGAAATAACTCTAAAACACTGAGAAAAAAAATCAAAATATAATATAGCAACTCAGCAAAACTGAGGATTATCTTATTGTAAGGAGCAGTGGAGTCTGGCACTTCCCCATGTGATTACCATCTGCCTGACCAGCAGAAATCTAGTGGTTACCTGCATCAGAGATGGTGTTGGTATTAATGCTTAGGCTAAAAGCACATTACTCACACCCATTTATTGTGTGTACAATCCAACAAATAGCATAATTGCTCCATACTCATAAACTGTGTTTGTGATCCTGCTTTTGACCCCCCATGCAGGGGAAAAGACACCCATATAAAAGTGAACAAAAATGCTGAGAGGGTTATACTTCCCCATTGCTCTATTTCTTGATTGCTATATTCATCTGTGTTATTAAAGTGGTCCATGAAAAGAAATAGGCTGAGTTTTGGTATTTCTTAATTCCTACTATGAAGGCCATTTTGGAAATGCATTATTGTATTCTTCTCCACATTTCTCTGTCATAACCAACATTGTGCAACCTCTGTTTTGGCATGTGGGGTGCCATGCATTGCTCAGATCACCTGTTTGGTTGGCACATTTCCTTCTGCCAGATGACTTGTCTGCCTTCCTGGGGTGACTCAGCCTGCAGGCTGGCTGGCTTACCTGTCACTGCCCCTGTCCTCCACACGTGGATGTGAGTCAAGGCAGGATGTGGGTGGAGATGGGAGTAAAACCCAATTATAGAATGAAGAATGCAGGTGGGAATGCATGAAATAAATATTGGTAGAATATTTACTTTTCTACCAATAATAGAAACTCTGGCTTTCTTCCTAAAATCTTGAACTCTGTCTACCTCTTAAGATGACTTCCAGCAGAGCAAAGGATTGGGGTAGTCTTGCAGTCTAGGAAATTGGTGTTCACAGACACAAAATAGATTCAGGCAATTCTTCGTGTCACCCATTAGCTGAAGAAGCTAGCCATCAAAGCTGGAAAAAAGAAAAAAAATTAGCTAGGAACAATGTAAATAAAAGTTATGTTTTGAAGCTGAAGTAAGTTTTTCTTCAGCTCAACAAGATTTAAAAAAAAAATATATTAAACAGTGGTGGGAGTGTCAAAGTTTGGGAGAAAATGCTGAAGAAGATGGAGGGGTTAGAAAAAGTGACAATTTGTCTTATAGAAGCCCCATGCTGTCCTGTAGCATGGTCAGCTGTAATCCTACAGACTCATCAAGGAGACACTCGTCCTGACTTTGGGGAAGGAAAGAAGGAAGGCAGGAAGGAAGGCAGGAAGGAAGGAAGGGTGAGTCTGCTGTCCTGTACATTTTTGCTGTGTGAGCAGCCCTCAGTGACTGGCCAACACCTGATGATCTGCCCAGCAACACGACCCTGGCAGCCTGCCAGCACATGGTGGTTTAGTCCAGCAGCAGCACCGAAAACTTTCTGTCTCCACTGGTGAATGGATCAGCACAGATATGTGACCTCACCAGGCTCAACACAGTCAACAAAATACTTCTGGTGCACATGCAGTTGTTTGTCAAGCCGTGCAGGCATGCAGTGCTGCTGTCACCTCAAAGCAGCAGAGTTAATTTTAACACACCCTGATGTTTCCTGGAAGTCAAGGGAAATCAAGTTCCAGTTGAAATTTGGGCATAAGTGTAAATATCTGCCAAACCATGGCCTGTATACATGACCTGATGCCACGTTTATATTTTCTGGTTTACAAATGTTTCAAAAATCCTTCAGTTGTGAAACTACCCAAACTCTCTTACTACATGAATAAGACTTTGTTTCTTCAGATTAATAGAATATAAGGCAAAGAAAACACATGAGTTGTGAATAGATGACTACATTTAGCTTTCAGGGTTAAAAAGATGACTTTTCCATGCTCACAATTAACCTTACCCTCCTCAATTCTCATCATTAATTGTTGCTGTAAATGAGCAGCTTCCTAGAGAACCAAGACCCAAATTACTGTTGGAGCTGAAGGCAGCTCACCTTCTCCAGCCTGAGAGCTGTAGGGACACCAAGCAGCTAACACTGATCCACTGATCACAAAGCCCACAGCTACTCCAGACAACCTGCCCTTTGTCCTACAAAATTGGCTGGAGCTGGAGAAGGAGCTGGGACAACTAGGAGGATGATGTAGACACAAATCATGAACCCAAGGAAACCACGTTCCCATGGTTCCAGTACTCCACTCCAAATGTATCTGTTAACTACCAGTGGTGTCACCTGATGGGAGCATATCAAACCAATATTTAAGAAAAATATAATTAAATCACTCATCAAGCTAGTGAATCCTATTGACATCATATGTAGAGGTTTCAAATATATTTTGAAGGAAGCAATTATTGATAGGTGGATAAATGGGAGAAGAGATTAAAATGCATTAATGACTTGAAAAGGATAGATCATGCTACAAATCATTTTCTTCAATAAAAATGGAGACAAACATGCTTTCAGGATATTGGAAAAAAATAACATTTGGTATAAATCAAGTCCTAATGAAAGTGTTAATTTATGCTTTTATAACTATGTCACGTTCAACATGGTGTGCATTCAATGCACACTATGGTGGTAGGTAACATCATTAAGGAATTCATAACATAGATAATCAGCAAAAAAAAAAATCAGTAAGTAGGGCTGACCATCATCCTTCTTCCTGCTAATACTCTCAAGTCTTTAAAACACATTGTTTGAGTGTGATAAGCTTTGTAGTTACATTTCTTGGCTAAATTGTGATTGAAGTGTGTGATACATGCAAAGGCACATGTGATGGGACTCCATAAGCCTGTGAAAAACATGGGCCCAGTTAAGTTGAGGACTATGGAGGGAGAACACCTGAGAAGTTAGGATACTGCCCCAGGAAGTAGGTGAAGGATATGAAAAAGAGGAGAATGTTCCTTGTAAAGGAACTGGAAAGGGAATTGAAACACAAGAAAAATGGGATGATGCAGGCCTGAGAGGATCCTGTGCAGCAGGGATATCACATCCAACTCAAGTGCTCCAGTACATTATCACCACTGCCCTAGCTATTAGCATGGGAGCTCAAAGTGAATTGTCACTAAACCAAGCCAAACCAAACCTACACTCAGCTGCTGTCTTCTGTGTAAGGGGGAGGGGGTGTTACATCCTTTGGTGAGAACAACATGACTTGTGGTTTGCACAGCATACCCCAAATTCAGACAGATGGAGTAAAAACTGAAAACCAAGCCCTTTCAGCCCTGAGAGATTCAGTGTAGGAACATAAATGTACCCATTTTACTGGACAGCTGTCCCCAGACTTCCTCCTGCTACATCCTTTATGAAACCTCCAAAATGCCAGAAACTGCAACACAGATTCAGTGCAATTTATTCCTTCTTCTGAACAATGCTCTCCCATCTGGCTTCTTGATTTTGTGGGTGATAACTTAATGACTGCCACTGGTACTTCCTGGGATTACATGGTTGGGTTTTTCCACAATGCTTCTATCAACTCATGCCCTTCTTCTGAGAAAAAAATTCTAGATTTAGGTTAAACCATTGTGATACAAATGAACAGTTACCCCCAGCATGGCTCTGTGAATTGAATAGGCTGAATTGAGACGTGTTTCCTTCATGAAAGTGTATCTCTGCAGTAAGAGAAGCTCACTGATTTCTTTAGGAAGAATTAATTAGACAGAAAAGAGATACTGAAAGAGCCTGAGCTAAATGGGCGAAAATAGAAAAAAAAAAAAAAAAGACACAGCGGTGGCTGGGGACGTGAGGTAGCTAAAAGAAAAGAAAGTAACAATGAGTTAACCAAGGGGAGGACGTATATGCTGCATTATTTCATCCAACATCACTGACAAAGTATGTCAATATCAGCAGATTCCTCGCTGGGTCTGTGGCTGCCCTGCAGCTCCATCCTTCCAGCCCATGGAGAGGCAGCTCAGCCAGCTTTGTTTCACTCGCCAGGCGAGGAGCAGCATCCTGGGGCCCTTGTTGAAGTCCTAGAGTGGTTTAAGCAGCTTAAACTGCTTTATAAGCTTACAGTATTTAAGTCTTCAAAGCTGCTTAAAGCTATTTAAGCCGCTTAAGACACTTTAGTCTGTTGGCGTGTGCAGTGGGGCTGTACCAACACCCTGGCCTGCAAAGCAGAGCCCACCTTCACATTTACAGGTGCCAGCAATGAAATCACCTCGCTGGGGCTGCCCTGAGCAAGCTCAGCTCAGCTGAGCTCTCCTCTCTTGGGTCACAGAATCATAGAAGAGCTCGGGTTTGGGATCCCTCTAAAGGTCATCTACCCCAACCCCCATTGTCTAATTGTCCCTCCCTGTGCTTTGGGATTAAGGCTGCCCTTGACACCTGACGTGTTTGTCCCAGGGTCTTTGAAATTCTGCAAGTTTTTTACAGCTGTTGATCCAAGGGTGGGGCATCTAATAACATACCTGATGCAAGCCAGATGTATTATGTCAGTATTTATCCAATTGCACAGCAAAATTCACACGCTCCAGTGGTTTCCTTATGAAAGTTCTTGTGCAGTATGAAATCCTTATTTTGGTGTCTAAATGTCATGTATAGTTTTGAAAGAATAAAAGAACCAGTGGATATTCACTGAACTATGTCCTATAAACACCAAAACTAAATATTTATACATTTCTGGAAAGTCATAGCCTTGATCCTATCTTTGAGGATCGTCTTTTACTTGATTAAAATAACAATGGTGACTGAAAACATTTCCAGTGTACAGTCATATTTTGGTCTACATTGATGAGCACAGATTTCTCTAGAAAACTGTTTTGAGCCAGTTATTTTCATATTAAGTAGTGACTAGAATTTGTCAGAAGTTTTATATGGGTTTGAATTTCTAACAAAGAGCATATTTTCTGAAAAAACTTAGTTTTAAATAGCAAAATAATGAAATAGAAAAGTAAATGGGTTTGCTCAGTTTTCCTTTGGGAGTATGATTTTAAAGAGATTTATTTTGAGCTAACACAAAAAATATCATATTGCAGAATGCTATTTTATTTGCACAGTAATTCTGGCTGGCATTTTCTTGTGTATATGAGGGCTCTGTGCTCCCCTAGCTTATATATATCTATATATCTATCTATATAGATAGATATATAGATAGATATATATGTGTGTGTGCGTGTGGTATAACTGCAACATTTTGGATTTGGAGTGTTGAAATACTCAGTTGTAATTCAAGCTCTCAAAACTTTCCAACCTTTTCAAAACACTTTTTTTTCCTCATTCCCACTCTTCTAATTTTCCAAAATAGAAAAACATCCTAAAACTTTGAATAAAAAGAATTGTTAAAACAGAATTTCTCACAGGTTGAGAAGTCTGCACTTATTAGTTTTACTGATGTCTATATCTGTGCTGCTGTTTTGCAGACCCACTGGCATGAAAACAAGATTTTGTCCTTTTCCATTGGCAAAGATTATTTGATCTGTGTTTATTCTGGATGTGTTTGTTTAATTCTCATTTGAGCACTATCATAAATGATTAGGTCATTACTGCCCTGGGAAAAGAACTAGTTTAATTATTAAACTTGTACTTGGAAAGCTCTTCAACAGCTCAGAAAAATACAGTAGCTTGCACATGAATCATGGAAGTATAGATTTGGATGGAATCTCAAGGGTTATGTAGTTTGTTATTCCTCAATATTTTTAATCAAAGCTGTACCAGGCCTTCCTGAGGTAAAATAAAAACAAACCAAAAATCCTACAACACAAAATCAAAGGAAAGATGTTGGAAAAAGAAATAGCAAAGAACAACCTGTGCAATATTCCATAACAGCAATTGAATATGTTCAGAACCACACATGGAATTTTCAAATGCTTTCTTGGTGAAAATACGTTATGGGTTACCTTGTAATAATTTGTATGCTCTGTCACAGTTCCAGTGATCTCACCCACCTGCTACAAAACATGCACCTGGGCCATCTCCCAGCTTCAAAGAAAGTCCACAACTGTCTTGATAAGTGCAGATGGCAGTCCCTCTGATTTGTATCTAAAATCAATAATGGCAAGTATTATACAACCTTCTTGGGTAATATATTCCAGCAGTAATCTTTTCTTCTAGTTGGAATGTGTTACTGTCATACTTATTGTAGTGTAGCTGGAAAAGGTTTCTTTGATTTTCTCTGTGTCATTAGTGGGCATGAAAAAACATAAAACTACCTTCTTTGTAATAGCCTTCTATGTACTTAAAGGCTGTTGAACGCCATATAACCTTTTTTTTTTTTTAAAGATTAAAACAAAACTAGAACTTGCAACCTTGCTTTATGGATCCAATTGTCCAATCTTCATTCTTGTTGATCTTTGGATTGCATCCAGCTGATCTACACCTTTCTGAAATTATGGTGCCTCAGTAAAACAGTATTTTAGCTGAGGTCTCACCACTGCCAAGAAGAGCATGCTAATTATCTCATCTTACATACACTGTCTTGAGCAGACAATTCAAGAAAATCTAGAATTACATTTATCTCTTTTCCTCAACAGCATCACACAGGTGGCTCATTCATGGCCCTCATTAATCACTACATTTTTATCTGCAGTGGCATATTGTGGTTATGCTTTTGATTTCATCCTCCCAAATGTAGCCCCCTGTAATTGCCTTTGTTCAATTTTTTCATGTTGGATTTCACAAGCTCTCAGGATATTTTTGAATTCTAATTCTGTCCTTGAGCACATTCTGCAAATCTTTACATATTGTCACCTCACAAGCTTATAGATATAGAATTATTTCTAATGCTGTCATCTAAATCTTTATTGAAACGTTAACAGGGGAGTTAATGTTTCAATAAAGGAGTTATGCATTAGCAGTTGTGCAAGACATCTCCATGTGCAGCTACCAGCCACCATGTATTAGGTGTACTTTTGACAGTGGATTGAATTAGGAGTGATTTCAAATGGAACAGCTTTCCCCAGTTCATTTATGAGCATGCAGGATGATGTCAAAAGCCTTACTCAGGTCAAGATACATCTTGGGTCTTACATACAGTCGTTTGAACTGCTTTTCCTTATCTTTTGGATCAGTTACCTTATTCAAGA
The DNA here is from genome assembly GCA_037013685.1 of Acridotheres tristis. Taxonomy (NCBI): domain Eukaryota; kingdom Metazoa; phylum Chordata; class Aves; order Passeriformes; family Sturnidae; genus Acridotheres; species Acridotheres tristis. The sequence goes on from CM072885.1 coordinate 66,458,111, forward strand.
AGGAAATTAGATTAGTTTGACAAATTCATGTTGGATGCTTCTTATCACCTTCTTCTCATGGTGTGTGTGAATTTGCTTCTCAATAATTTGTCTCATTATCTTTCTCAGTATTGACATTAGGCAGAGTACTCTGTAATTCCCAAGGTTCTTCCTTTCCTATTTTTTAAAGCAGGAATGATTACAACCCTGCAAACAGCCAACAACTTCTTAATAGTGTCGAAATATAAGCCTGCTGCTAATGCCAAATTTAAGAAACAAAAACCTTATTAAATTTTTCTTTTCCTTTTTTAAAACCCAGGTGCCATGATGGGAAGAATTAAGGAAGAGCAAGACTTTAAAAACGAGTTCATGTTTAGTTTAAAATAATTTGCAAAATGTATGTATTGTAATGTCAGATTTCTGCTAATTACCAAAAATTGTAAGTATAATGCTGACTGTATTTCCTTCTTAGGCCACATAGTTGCTGTAGGCCCTGGTGACTTTTTTACTCCTTCAGGAACTTTCAGAGATAAGTCAAAAGCCCAGTAGGTATTAAGTGAATTTCAGCAAGCACTAGAGACTTGCATACATCTGACTTATTCAAACATTCTTTTAGTTGTTTTTTTCCCTACTCTGGCATATGTCATTCTGTTAAAAAAATAGCATTGTTAAGTACCTATCATTAATGTGCATGTGAAGGAAGAAGCAAAATTAATAAAACATTTCCCTCGACTGTGGGTATCTCTTATTTGTGCCTCTGCCCTTCTCTCCCTCTAACTTCTTAGTATTTATAGAATCTCTCTTTCTTCCATTTTATGCTCCAGGAAAGTTGTAACTCATTTTGTGACTGATTCTTTCTAGTTTTATCTCTAGATGTTTATGCCAGTGCTTTATTACCCATCTCACTTATATGCTTTGAGATTGAGAATAAGGGACCACCACTTTGTCATCAAGCAGGATCATCTTTATAAAACACACTTGAGTATTTACATATTTTTTCTGTGTACAAGTTTTAGGATCAAATCTTTGCAGGATTTCCTTTTGGATATTCAAGTCACTGGAGAATTCCTGGTGCAGGTATACTGACCTCTTACTACTTATCCATCTTCCATGTCAGGATGGTTTGATGGTGCACTTACAGCAAGGTTTCACTTACTCACAGGTTTATTTCCCTTATAATTTCTTCACGTGGGACAGTTCCTAGCACCACCTTGAATTGCTGTGATGAACAGTGGTCAGGTTTTTTATTAGCTACATTTAAAACCAAAACCAAACCAGTGTGTTTCACCTGACAGTTTTCACATGAGAAAAATAATAGGTTTAAAATAGATAATATGTGGCTCTAAGCAACTTAATTATATCCCATTTAAAAAATTACTTTGCCAATGAAAAAAGGCATGTCAGGGTTTCAGCATGATGATTTATGATTCTGTCATAATGACAGATGTTCTTCATACACCTCTAACACTGTAATCTGGAATCGATGTGCTTTTTTTCATGTTTGCTAGTAAAAAGAAATGCACTATATAAATACATCATTATTTGTCTTCAAGGCCTTGTACTGCATTAGCTTGGGAAATTGGTTTGGTTTTGAGAAGTGTTCCACAGTAAAGCCACTGTAACAGTGCTAGTGTACCACAAAAGCAGCACTGCACTTTGGGCCCCCTTGCTGGCCACTTACCAGGTTTGATGTGCTCAAATGCAGGGAGGATGTGGCATGCTGCTGTGCTCCTCTGAGCCTTGGCACACCTCAGCCAGGGTATCCAGCTTCTCGGTTCATCCTGCAGACTGAGATTTCCTCATCTTAAGCATCCCTTGGCTGCATTCAGGATTTATTCCCCACACCTCTTGGCTGCTTGAGAGGCAGAATTTGAGCCTAGTGGGAGAGAGAATCAGCGAAGCATGAACAGAGAAAGGCATTAACTCACAGAGGAAGAGAAGTGACAAACTGTACCAAAAAGGAGCTTCTTTCTGCTACTCCCCATCTCACACACTGCAGTTCAATAATTCTCCATCTCTAGCCCTTTCTTAGGCAGAATTGTTCTTGGGTCCCATGTTTCTGCTTAGAGGACTGCTGAGAGAAGCTGAACTTATTTCAGAACTTTAGCTCAATAAAGTAGTGGAGTGACAGAGACACAGGAATATCTGTCCACATATTTTTTGAAGTTTTGATGTAGCAGTGAAATTACAGTAAAGTTCTCTACCAGCCCATCTTAGGGATTGTGCTTCTTCATAGCATGGCTGCAGTGGTGACAGCATGTGGGACAAACACAACTGAGGCTCAGAGCCTTTGCAGAACACACCTCATCTTGCTGCAACAGCTCCTATGGGTTTCTCAATGTGAGGATGTTTCTCTGCAGTCCAGATCTCTGCTATAGTTGTGTTTATTGGTTAGTCTTGCTCAGTTCTGGGTTCTCAGAAAAAGGTGCAGAGAACCTTCTTCCACAAAACGGAGAAGTTACAGGGAAACCCCTTTTGCCAGATATGAATTTGTAGCCTATCTTCACTAGGAAAAAATGTGTGATCAGCTATAGATTCACCCTTAAAAACACAACAAAATACTGCATCAAAGAATATTCGTTAACAGTGAACTCTCTTGGCAGGTGCCATTTTTATGAGCTGTTTGATAAGATAGGCTAGGGGAAGAATCAAATACAGGCAATGGTTCTGCACTGAAGAGAAAAAGGTGTTAATCCATCTTTCAGATCTCTACTTTTCCCAAATGAGGTAACAAACAGATGCAATCATCAACAGGCAAGCCTAACCCTGAATTTAAGACAGCTTTCATGATTATTACCAAGAGAGGATAACATTGCTACATTCTGAGGTTTCCTGAAAGCTGCATCATGTATTAAACTAACCCAAGTCTGCCCTGCTAGTTTTGCTACCTGAGCAGTAGTAGGATGCATGGTAGGTAAAGGAGAGCTACTCTAGAAGATGTCTGAAGCCTTCATGAAGATGAAAATTCATTAACAAAGGGCTTAGTTTGAACAGGGTCCCAACAGAAACAAAATGAACTGTGTGTGCTAAGGGATGCTGAGATTCAGGCCAGTCTGGGGGCTAGAGAGGCACAAGAGTGGATCTCCCCTGCTGCTGAAAACCCCTGACCCTCATCTCAACCACCTCCCCAGCTTCCAGGTGACAGCTGGTGCACAGGACACAGGTACAGAGCAAGGGCAGGAAATCTGTTTCCAGCCATAACTGCTCATCTGGCCACGGCTTGAGATACCCAGCCACAAGCTAAACTTAGCAATACTAATACATGAAAGAAAATTACTCACATGAAAGCTAAAAAAGAGCTTCTTTCCAAGATGGTATGGCCTGTCAAGGTCAGTTCTGCAGAGCTTCAGACACTGCAAAGTTGAAGGCTCAGACTATTCTTTAGGGTTTAGGAAATCAACAAAATTAACCTTTAGACAAAAGACATGCAAATAACTCACCATTATGGTGCAAATACAGAAATCAAGTTTCACAGATCGTTACTATTTCCTTCCTTCCTCAGGGCTGCAGATCTTTCAATTTATTTTCTCTTAAAAAAAGAACCATATGACATTGCTCAAAGATTTATATTTACAAAGTCAATACATTTGTCATCTACTACACGAACTTATTTGGGGTTGAAATACTTACAACATGGCAGAAAAGGGAAGTATGAATGCAGTTCTTTGTATTATTACAAAGCTGTCCTGTTAACAAAAAGTTCTTTTTAGTTTTCTCCATTTTGCAGAAAGCCAGAAACAATAAGCAGTAATCATATTATTTCCTTATAATCATACGCCTTTCAATAGAACCCTTAAGGAAAAAAAAATTCTTGATCATGGCCATGAAGAGATATATTAATGCACTTCTAAGGCACAGTCATTCTGCTAACTTAAGTAATTTACTTCATAGCAGTAGGGTAGTTTTGAAGCAAATACCCAGACTGTACCCATAAACTCACATATTAACTGGTTTCTCAAAGTGATGTTGATGTGCACAAAGCAGATTCCTGTTGCATGAAACCAGAACTCTACAGCATTCCAACACTCAGTGGAGTAACTGGTCCTAAATCCTCATGTGGACTTTCTGTGACAGGAACCTCCAGCATGTAGTTAGGGTACAGGCATTCCCCAAAGCTGGCAGACCCTGCAGAGTGGCCTCAAAGCCCGAAGGAGGCTGCACCAGGTACTGCATTTATCTCCCTATTTGTTCCAACTGCCCTTCCTCAATCAATTTTTAGCAGTGTCTATCCCTCCTGCTTTATCCTCAGTTATCCGAATTTCAGATCTGAAACCTTTCCTTTCTCATTTTTCCTGGCTTTTGCTGTTGAACCCATCTTTTTCTGTACTAGCTTTCTTTTCTCCACACTTCAATCTCCCCCCACCACATTGGAAGCACCCTCTTACACCTGCCAAAACACTCAGGTAATTGCAGTCTGCATCCCCAAAGAAATTACATTTCCACTAAACGTGTACTGTGATAGAAAGAGGAGTTTTTCAAGGGGCAGGATAACCCAGTGGCACTCAGAGGTTGAGCAAAGCCTTTTGTATGTAGTCATAGCTGCAGTAGGCTGACAGCACTAGAATAAGATAAGAATCTTATCAAGAATAAGATAAGAATCTTGTCAAGGCTTCTCTCTCAGAAGTCTTGGAGATCAAAGTCTTGAAGAGCTTCTCGGATGTCACCCACAGCGCTCCTGAGGACAAAATTTCCATACCCACTTGACCTGTGGTGTACCTGCTCACCTCAAAGGAATTAGTGACCAAGGAGCCATGGTCAGAGGCTGCAAGACTAAAGGATGGCAGTCGTTTACTTGGACGTGGCTCTGGGTTCTGAAATCTCATGTGAGGGTGGTGAAAGGATGGTACCAACTTAGAGAAGAGGGCCTTGAGGATGCTCTTCAGTATCCAAAAGTCCTGCACCCACCTCTGGTTATCCTGTAACAGTCAGCACAGTCCCAATTGTTACATTTATTTTTACATTTGTATCCTGTATTCAGAAAACAATGCAGCATTTGAGTCTCAACCAATTGTTATGCAAGGACAGTGGTATTTTTATGCTCTTCCAGACCAACATTATTGAACTGCTCAAACATGACCTTCACAAAGCATTGCAAACACTCCTAGAAAAACACTACAATACTTAGTCAGACCCATGACTGGTCTGATTCAGTAGGTAGTCTCAGAGGAGAGTAATGCCAAATATCCATTACTCAACTCTTACTTCAATAATTAGGGGTGGCTGAATATACATTATTGGAATTTTGTCAGGCAGTGATGATGATCTAGCATTTCTCCATGAAGTTGTTAGCCCTGACACAATTAAAAATGTTAACTATGTGTGCATTCCTTTTTAATTATGCTTAACCCACCAACAACTTACTGAAACAACAAAAACTGAGAAAATAGCTTAATTTAAAAAAAAAATATTTTGAACTCTAAGGATGCTAATCTAAGAAAATTACTCACCATCTTCTTTAATAATTTCTGTTTGCTTGTTTTCTGGAGAAGTGTATGTAGACACTCCCTAGAAATGCTGCAGCCTACTTCAGTCCTGCCCTGAGAGAATCCTCTACAATTTTTTTGCTACAAATGCAAAAAAATTCAGACAGAAGTTGTGGAACTGTTGTGTTGTGATTCTTTTCACCACTTTGGATTGATAAGAAATTGGGTGCCTTTTATTTTCAATTAATCCTAAATATGGGATATAGCAAAAAGAGTGTTGTGATTTTTAAAATACTAAATGGAATTCATCTCTTTTTCTCACCTTCATAATTTTTTGACTGTGAAGAATGGCTCATTGCCTACTAGTGGAAATGCAAACACTCTGTTTGGAGATAATTAGTTTAATTTTCCAGACTGGCTTCCTTTTGAGGTCTCTTCATTACCCCATAAGCCACAGCCAGCCTCTGCACATCCTGTGCCCCTCATCAAAATGCATTTTCCTCCAGCCCAGCACCTACAGCTCATTCTCTTTTGGGGTATTATGCATCTCCTCAGCAGCCTCCTCTGTATGCTCTGTCCATATCCACACACAGTCCTCCCTCTGTACCCTTTTCTTTCTTATCCTTTGTTGAAATCTGCATTTATTTTCAAAGACTTCTCTACTCAGCCTTTTATGTGCAGTGCTTTAAATCCTTTTATTCCCCTGAGCCTTCCCAGCTATCCATTCTTTCCCAGAGAGGGAGGTGGATCTTCCTTGAAGTCATTATTCAGGGAAAGAAGACTGGGCCCCATTATTTGATTGATTTCACAAGTCATTTAAATGAACGGTATGTAGGCACAACTAGCAAATGCTTGTTAAAATGGTTAATTTGATCATTTCTTTTCAGTGATAGTGGGAGAACAAAAAATCACAAAATGAGTAGCTGAGCAAAGTGGCAAGAATTATGTTTTGTCCTTTGAAATAATATTAAATGACAACATAAATCCTGTAGAAATACTTATGGGATATTACTATATCTACCAAGAGTTCATTATGTCTTACATTATTAGAATGAAAGGCAAAGAAATGAGTGAATATATTATGATATTAAAGCTGCACCAATTCTTATTTAAGCAATTACATTACTAGCAGTGCAGTGTGCCAGAAAAATGACTGGTTCAGTGACAAAAATCCTTTTCTATTACAAAGCCCCTTTTAAGATAATTAGCAACAGGACAAAAAATAAGATACAAAATATCTTTAAATGTAGGAAAAATGGGAAATTATCCTGATGATCTAAATTTGCCCTAAGCACTTGCCTGTATGACAAAACCACTACAATGATTTGTCTAATTTAGTGGTCTTCACACAGAAAAGGTTGAACACTTAAGTAGAGTAATAGGATAGAAAAGACAGTGATAAAGCTCCTGAAAAATCTTGCTATGATCTGCCTCACTTATGTACTGTTTCAGACAATATCAGATATTTTGTAATCAATGAGGGGGAAAAAAGGAGGAAAACCAGTTTTTTTCCTTAAAACTGTCTTATCCATCAACCTATTAAAAACATAAACAACTTCCTGATTATAGCTGAAAGACATTGGGAAAAGGCTACATTGTCTTCAAGGCTTCATTGTCTTCATTGATCAGGCTAAGTTTCTGTTCCCAAATATTTGTGTGATTTCCGATGGCTTTATTGGGAGTTGCACCTATAATCTGTGAACAGAGAGAAAAATATGGACATGGAAATAGAGACTCCAAAGTGATTTCTGACAGTGTCTGCAAACAAGCCTGTGACAATTGCTCAAAGTATGGTTGGAACCCACTCCACTGGCGAGTGCACTGATGACAGACATCCTGTTTTTGGAGACCTCGTTTAGGCATAAATGTGTTCCTCATAGTCCTCGAGCTGGAATTTCCTATGGGCTCAGCATTTGTTAATCTCCAGCCCTGGTCCTTGGCTTGCCTCTCTTTGCTCAAATAGAGCAAAGGAGCTGCAGTAAATGCCCTCTCCTCCCTGGCCAAGGACTTCTCCCAGCACATCCCCAGATGCATTACAGCCAGTGGTGCCAAGCCCTGTGCCATCACCTTTGGCAGCTCCAGTCCTAGGGGTGCCACAGGGGTGGCTTCTCTGAAGAAATCCCCAGCTGCCAAAAGGCCTCTAGAAGCAATGGGAAAAGGCACAACATTGCTTTAAGGACCACATGAAAATGTTTTTGAAGTCTTATTGCAGTTGGCCATTGGACTAAATTGCCATAAGGCACTCCCTTTAGTGTCACAAGCATGGTTTCCATGAGGGACTGTTTCTCTTTGGTGGTTAGCCCTTCAATTGTGTATTCTCCCCGTCAATAACTTCACTATAAGCAAGAATAGAGTAATATTTCATGCATCTCTTTCTAGCAGTGGTTGGGAGTCATCCTGAAGCTGGTTGTCATTATTAAGCTTGCCTATCCTGGCAAGCAGTTTGCTAACACTTCCCAGACCAGACAGCAACGACCCTTTGTTCCACATTAAGCCCTGAGTTTATCAGAGCTGTGGCAGTGGGTCCATCTTTATCAGAGATGTGCTCATTTCTTGATGGAAATTCTTTAGATGTTTCTGAAGTCAGCTGGGAATAGTGTCTGAAATGAAAGGTCTGTGCAAAGCACTGATTGCAGCAAAGCAAGTATCCTTTAGGATGTATGGTGCCTTCCATACTCCAATCTCTCATATGCATGCAAAGATATGTTTGCATAACTTTTATTATTTATGCTCTAGACTTCATCAGCTTTCCATATTAAAATGTGATGATTCCATATTCACTCTGTGGCAGCATATGCTGATCATTCTGAAAAATATTAATCATTTTTCTACGGTTTCTATTCTATACAGCCATTGTTCCATCATTTCTGTCTTTGCAGTGGATGAAAACTTACCCACTGGTGTCATTGTAAGATGACAGTCTGCTACCAGGGCCTCACTAGCAGCATAAAACATGTGTTTAAAGAATTAATTAAATAAAGAAATAGGAACTCAGTGGCAGGAAATAACATTATAAACTTTAGAACACCAGGAGCATAATTAGTACTGTGACATAATGATGAAAGAAGGGAATAAAATAATTTTACTTTACTCTGTAATTGTTAAAGCACTGAAAATTAGCTTGTCAGCAGGGAAGGGTTAGTTTCTTTTCTTTCAATTTCATCTGTATGCTGTCTTAATGTTATTTTCTTTTTATAAGAACACAGAACACTGTGAATACCATAGAAATGAATTTTGACTTCACATGGTACACGAATTAAGGTCTTTTTTCAGGCTGAGAATCCCAAAATTTAGAAGAGCTTTTAGTGTCTGGACAATCACTGGTTGTGGTCCCAGGAAAAATCGCAGGATGTGACCATTGGATCTGTCATCTCTGCCAAGCCATGGAGGCTGAGGAGGGTGGAGATAACAGCATCACTCTACCAGCCTTATCCAAAGCAGAGAGACATCACATGGGTGGCAATTTGACAAATTCGGGGTGATGAGAAGAACCAACATGCCTGATATTTTAAATTTAGTGGAGAACGAAATAACCTAATATATCTTACAAAGTAATGGTGGATAAATGAGGTAAAGGAACAGAACACTAGAACAATTAGAGTAAAAACATATTAGAAAGAAAAGAACAAAGGATACCAAGTGCCATCTCCACCTTCTGTGGATGTCCATGTCAAAACATTCCCTGCACTACTTGTTATTTCTACCCTGTGTCAGAAAGCCAATACTACTACTACTATTATTATTATTATTATTATTATTACTATTATTTTCTGATCAGAGAGATCATTGTGCCACAGGTATGGAAAGCTCACTGGGGGCTCCATGGACAGAGGACTGGGGGTACAGCTGGAGAAAACGGAGAAGACTTATTCACATCCTAACAGATGTGATAAGAGTACAGAAATTAAAGGGTAAAATACCGTGGCTGCTCCCTGGATGGAATGGGCTGGCATGCTCAGAGATCTATTCCAGAGTGATTCCCCAAACACAGGATCTGCAGCCGTAAGCACCTGCTAAGGGGGATGGAATGGAGGGTGGAGCAGTGTGGAGAAACTGCAGCCAGGCGCTGTTGAAATCTTTGCAGGGAGGAGAACTCGATGGTGAAATCGGTGTCCTTAGATGAACTTCGTATATTATATAATTCTAATATTAACACACATCTCCATCCCAAAGGTACAACCACCTCTCACTGGGCATGTGCTCTATAATTTTTTTACTGTGTACTTAAAAGCAAAGTGAGAGAATTTTACAGCAATCAGTAACAAAGGTATATATGACCATAGTCACCCAAGATCCACCTAAATATAAAGAAATTATATAAGTTGAGCAAGGGGGAAAACTAGATATCAGTACTGAACTTGATCATTACCCATTTTACTGTTGAATAATTATTTCCTGTTGAATGTATTTATAATATATCTACAATACCAAACTGAAATGTATTGGATGATATCCAATTGTGGATACAATCTGATTCTCTGCTTTTCATTTCCCTTCATCTTCAACAGCATGCTGGAATTCAGATTTCTTTAGAAAGCGAACAGTCAGTTTGAGTTTCCATACATAGTCAGTTTGCTGCTATTTCACTAAAACCTATTTTAGACTGAACTAAACACTTCTCTGAGCTAATTATTCTGACATGGAAAAACTTCAGAATACTAAATCACTGATGGTCTCATTTTATATTAATAAATTTAGGCAGATGTATTGATGTCTTATAGATTCGTGTCTCTGTGGTATAAAAACACAGTAGAGAAAAAAAGGCAAGACCTGACAGAGATCTAAGTTTAATGGAGCCAAGCTTGGTCAAGAAATAGGACTGAGTTCTCTTATAAGAAAGAGGGACAGCAATTATAGGCCCAGAAGATTGGATTTGGTGATGGGATTTAAGGCAACTCAAAGCCATTTAGTCTCTTCCAGATGGCAAAGGCAGCATGGGAGAAGAAGCTCAGTGCCAACTGTGACAAAACAAACAGGGGGAACAATATTTAAGCAATTTTTACTGAATTCCATAAAAATCCTCTATTCAAAAAGTGTAAGGGTTGCAGAGTTGTGTTTCCAAGGATAGGAAATGCCTGATTTAACGTTTCCCAGACAAATTAAATTTGTAACTCTTATATGCACTGTAAAATCTTTAATTACAGGTTAACATGTACCTTTTTACATGGCACCTTTAGCCTTTCTGTGCACATGGATGGCATACATTTAATGAGCAATGATTCATTAGCCTATTTTATCCTCATTGCTAAGTGCATGGCCTCATGCCTCATTTACTACATCCTATTCAAACTCTGGCCTGAATACACAATTAGTAACATCCTCATAGGATCACCCATGTAATTTATTGCTATACTACTTAGTGCTTCACAAACATTAATTAATATCTCTAACCTCCTTGTAAGATCAGGTCATTTTTCTTATTTTTATGTTTTAGAATAGTGTGAGATGACAATTTTTTTTTTTTTTTTTTTTTTTTTTTGAGGGGGAGGGGGAAATGGCCTTTCACTATTTGCTTTTTCCATCCCTGTGTGAAGCTGTAACCCCTTCCTCTTCAGGAATACCATGTCATCACTTGGCAAGCCAGTGAATCTCTACCTTTGATTGTTTGGGGGCAAGTCTATCCCACTGGGTCATCTGCAGCCTGAGTTCTGCCCAGGCATTTCCTTGGGCAGCGAGGTGAGAAAGTGAGGAAATCACCTTTCCAAACCTCCTGTTTGAAGGGGAGAAGACAACTGTGTAACCAGAATCAGAGCACAGGAATACTGAGCTTCTTTTATCATGATCCTGCAATTTCACATGAGTTACCTTTAATTTTAGAAGTTGATACTTGTGTTGCTCCCTGTGAAGCTGAAACAAGGCTGAGTTGCTGCCGTAACCAGCAGGAGATTTTTCCAATAGAAAATAACATCAAGCACATTTCTCAATCCTCTGCCTTCCCAGACCCATTAGATCCCAAGTTTAGCAGAAGAGCTGCTACACAACTCTCTGATGAGCTTTAGTAGAAATATCAGCCTTGGTATGGATAGAGAGACAACAGGAAGAAAGGGAAGAAAAGGTGATGAAAGAAAAGCACGTGTTAATGGCATCTAAATTAGTAGATCATAAAGTCTCCAGCACAACTATCTGCAGTTTCTATTTCTAGAAACATCCAGATTGAGAAAAACAAAGGACAATCTAAATACAACAGCCTACACCCAGAAAGAGACAAAAGAGCAATGAGTTAATCAGCAGTTTTACCTAATGACTCACAGAGGTGGGACAAAAGGAGAGACAAACGATTCACAGTCACTGACAACTTTTGAAAGGTGTAAAAGACACATTCAGAAGTCAAACACATGGCTGCCATTAAGAAGAATAACCCAGAAGATACCACGAGAGCTAAATACCTACCTTCCCTAATTCTTTGTGGCCGCAAATATTTTTGGACAGACCACGTGCAGACACGTCTTCGAGCTTCCCAAGAAGAAAAAATGAGTAAAACTACGAGAAAAATACCTGTGCCTGAGTGATGCCTGGTGTGTACCAAATAAAATTACTTTTCCTTCTTATGCTGCCTCTTGTCAAGAGTTGCTCCATTAGTTAAGATTTGTAGAACAGTTCTAGATAAACAGTTCTAGATACTAGATGCCTCTGCATGGGTCCCCTCCCACCAAGTGAAGCCTCAGCTGCAGTGGCTAAGCAGCAGCACATGCCAAGTGTGATTTCCTTGCAGAAATTAGGTTTGATTTGAGCCCCAGGTCAGATGATGGAGAAGAATAAGGACCTGGTGAGGGGTTTTGGGTGGCCATGGGTGTATGTCCCTGGCTCTTGTGCAAGGACACAGCTGCAAGCCAGCATCTGAGCATTACACAAGGAATGCTACACAGATTTCAAAAGATGATCTCATCCATCCAGCTTGACTCCCTGACCCTTCATTTGGTTCTCTGTAATCACTGATAAGCTGTGTTGGTTGCCTTTACCTCTGCAGAAAGATGACATCCATCTCCATTACCAGAAGTCCTCAAAGTTTTAGGTCATCAAGCCACTGAGGTACCAGCTAAACTTCATAGGTAGAGGAGAGGATTCTAAATACCAAAGCCTGCAGAGTCTTTACAAACAGTTGGTCCTCCCTTGCCTGTTAATGACTTTGCAATCTCCTGTTGCATGTAACTATAGACACCCCTTTAAATGTTTTACAAGATGGTGGTAGTCACCCCTTCATCATTTACGGTCAAGCACTAAAATATTTTGCAGGTAACTGTAATAGTAGAAAGTGATAGCAAATATTCACATATTAGTGTGAGAATTTCTTATGTTTTATAAGAAAGCTGTGACATCAGCATAACACAGAATCACTAGGTTAGAAGAGACCTCCAAGATCATTGAGTCCAACCCAGCCCAACACCTGAACTAGACCATGGCACTGAGTGCCACATTCAGCCTTTTGTTAAACACATCCAGGGATGGTGACTCCACCAACTCCCCAGGCAAACCATTCTGATACTTTATCACCCTTTCTATAAAAAACCCCTTTTCTTAATATCCAACCTGTATTTCCCTTGATGCAGCTTAAGTAGCATTTTAATTTTCAAAGCACTTTTAACAAGAATCGATCCATACAGGATCATTGTGACAGAGGTAGCATTGAAGAGAGATTCAAACTAATTCATTTCCACACAGCACTGCAAATAAAAGCTGTGTTACAGCCTTATGCCATCAGGGCTGAAAACTGCATATGAATAAGAAGTACATACTGAAGTTGTGTTTTCCTGTATACCATACTCTGTCCTCCTTACAGATGAACTTTTAGTTTGGGCTCCATTAAATTACTGCAGAACAGCTACAATCAGACACAGCAACCTGATTATTGCCAGGCAAAATAAACTGCTTCAGTGCATGGGTAGCTACAAATATAATACTTGGTCACAATCAACATTCCCAGAGAATTAGGCTATTTTCTATATCTAAAAGCTAATCCTTTATTTTAAAACAGGTCCATGCCATCGTAAGCAAATAGAAAATAATAGTAAAATAAATAACAAAGGACTAGTTTGTTTCCTCTGCTTCACTTCAGCAGATATTTTAGCACTAAGCAGGGAGAGGCCTGTGGTATCACATTCAGGAGAAAGTCCAATCTTATGAAATGGTCAATAAAGTGTAAACACTAAGTGACAGCTGATCAAATAGTAAGTTTGCAGAAATTTAGCAGCAATTTTTCTGTAATGTGGTACAATAATACAGGAACAGCTTTAGAGCAGTAAATCAACACATCATAACCATCAACTAGCTTCTGTGCATAATAAATGCATACAAATCCCCAAAACTGTTCCTGATATTCAGACTCAAAAAAGTCAGAGCTGTTTTTTCCCAATCCTGGATGTGGCTACAGTAACAATAACTTGAAAATAGACCTTTGTCTGACCAGATATTGCAAAATGGTGGCTATCATTGTCCTTGACAGAACTGTGGTCTGGCTGCAAGAGAGGGAATTATCCTCTTTGATTCCAAAAACCATATGAAACCCAGCTGATGTTTTTTTTGAGCGTTTGTAGACTCACCAACCTGACAGCTCCTGGCAAAGTTTAATGCATTCTTAGAATAATTTAGGTCAAAAGGCCTCTAAGATCATCAAATCCAATCCTTGAACTAACATTGCCAAGTCCACACTAAACTATATCCCTAAGTGCCAGGTTTACACAATTATTAAATACCTCCAAGGATGGTTATTCTCCCCTTTCCTGGGCAATCTTTTCAATGCTTATCAACCTTTCTGGTGAAGAACTTTATTCCTAATATCCAATCTAAACCTCCCCTGCTACAACTTAAGGCCTTTTCCTCTTTTGACTTGCTACCTGGGAGAAAAGGCCAACCCCCAAATCACTACAATTTCCTTTCAGGTGTTTGGAGAGAGTGATAAGGTCAGGTTTTTTGGCTAACACAGCTCATGCCTGATGTATATTGGGAGCTGTGTCCTTAGTTGGGAAGAATAATATCAAAGAGGCAGGGTAGGAGGGACAGGAAGAGATAAAGGGCCATTACCCAGCCATTATCACCTGCAGATTGCTGTCTCCTGCAGCCACTTCTTTGCATGGTGGTTGTCTGGCACAGACCAAAAAAAAAACCAAAAAAACCCCAAAAAACCAAAAATAACAAACAAACAAAAAACCCCCTTCCATGCTGGAAGGGATAAAACCCTCTGTTTAAGCAAAAAGGTTTGGAAGCTGATGTGAGAGCAGTCACACTGGGGCTGCCCTGCTTCCCGGTGTGATAGCAGGGATACCTGGGCAGGGACACAGTAGGAAGGATGAGCATCTCCCCACCAGTGAGGTAAATGTTCTGCACATTGGTGCATGAGTTGAGTTACGAGTTGTCAATCACAAGTTATTAATTAGAAGCTTCATAATTTACATGATGAGTTGGTGAGTTCACATGGCAGATTAGTCTGTGCAAAGACAATTGAGCCCTTGTTTATTGTGTTTCTTCCTTTCTTTCTCAATGAGCTAATAAAATCTTAATTTACAGAACACGTCCTGTAAATCTGAAATACCCAAACAGACCATGACAGCTGTCCTAAAAAAGTTAGTTTTATTTCAGTATGACCTGGTCTATTACAGCACAGAAGAGTTAATGAAAAGTTGAATTAATTAACTTCAACTTACTGTGAAAAAGTAAATAATTACAGAAACCTCAACAGCTGAAGCCTGATATACACAAAAGTTTGCCCACAGCTTGATGGACAGGTCAGCCTGGGAAGTCATATTCACTATTTTGTCACCTAACTTGCCCCTGCAACCAGAAAGATGCACACATTCATTACTTTGATTACATTGGATACCCTTGAAACTGAAGAATTACACACCCCAAATAAACTTAATTTAAAATCAGACGGGATTAGGTACTTTGTTTTCTACCACACGTCTGCCATTGAAGCCTGTAATCTAATGATTTCTGGTCAAAGTTTCACTGTGTGTTTTCCTATGTGACATTAGCAAACTTCTGTCACATATTTCTAGAGACGTCAAAACTTATAAAGCACAGCACTGGTGCTTGTGGAGACTCTGTATTTAATTATATCATTTCATGCTTTATACAGTTAGACCAGGGTGAACCATCTCAATTAACCTCTTCCCCAGCCTTTCCAGAAAGCTTCATTTGTCTGTAACTGCTTCCCTTATGATCACAATAATTATCATTGCAACACCCTAGGAGCACTGTTTCAAGGAGACTCAGTTCTCATCTGTGATTTATTTACAAACATGGTCTCAGGCCAAGAACTTGTAGATAATTGTATGGTCTTTGTCTAGGAATACAGCCTGTGAGTCTTACTTATTCCCTGTAAAATGCCTGAGAAAAATACCCTGAGTTTGAGCTAATTCAGTGAATTCTTCTGACAGTAAAAAAAAGTGGAGGAAACAGAATTGGGATCTGTCCTACTGGTACTCTGTCATGGAATAGACTTCTCTTCCACCAAGCAGTCCCTGAGAGCTAACAGAGAAGTTTCAGATGCCAGGATAGGATCCTTACAATGCTGTGTCTGTATCCCTGGTTGTTTATGACATTCCTTGTTACAGTTCTCAGCAGGGGACCAACTCAGTAGGTGCTGTGTTGCCAGAGGAGAAGAAGATCCTGGCCCTCAAAGCTTCCTGAATCCCTAAGCAATGCAGGCAGGGTGAGAGGGAAGCCCTGGCCAGGCACACCAGTGCCAACAGCCACAGCCATGGATCTGCAGCTGGAACACTGGTGGTCTGCCGGGCTCCCAGTCTGCTGGAAGAAGTCTTGGGGTGGAAGAAGAGTGTTGTCAGGCCTGGTGAAGTGAGACAGCCAAGGAAGTGGCAGCCAATGTGTTTCTGTGTGGCACAGAGGCAGGGGTTTACAGAAGGCACTGGAGATGGCAGCCACACTGTTTGCAGACACGCTGCCTGCTTGCACATGAATGGAGCTGAAGAAATGTGGCAAGAACAAAGTAAACAGAAGGTCTGTCACATGGCTTGCAATAATAAATATCTGGTTGTATAACCCCATCCCAGGTCTCCTTCTGGTGGACAACTGAAGCAAATAGTCAGGCTAAGGCAGACATGAACAGACATGCTGAAAAGGGAGCAGAAACAGCTCCCTCTCTATAGCTGTTAATAACCTTTACCTGGATGGACATGAAGCCAATTGTGCAAATTCACACACAAATGTGCATATTACCATTACCCTATAGCTCTTAACATGCTCCACCTCTGGAAGCAATTTGTTGCTGTGCAGACTGTTGTTTAAAACAAAAAGCAGAAGGGACAACCTAAATGCAATCTTCTGACCATGTATGCACACTCCTGGGGCCATGCCACTCTCCTGGAGCAGAACAAAGATGGGACCTATAGGTTTTCCAGCATCACCACAGGAGAGGCTGACCAACACCTGTCTTCTTATGCTTCTCATGTAGTATCTCCTGCTCCACAGAATAATATAAGATCTCCCCTAATTTAGCAGCATCTTGATTGAGGTTCTGCTACTGAATATCCTATCTGGGAAAGTATGGCTATTTTCATCTATTCAAAACAGCAAATCAACAGCAAATGTTACCTTCTTGGCAAAAAAAAGTCACTCAGTAGGCATCTCTAGCTCTCAGTTACCACTGTGTTTTCATTTGGGCTGTAATATTCTTTCTCTATTGCAGCTTTTAACATTACACTCTCCACTATAGGTAGCTTACATATCCCTAGCAGCCAAAAATCAAAGGATGCTATTCCCAAATAGATGTCAAAACTTGAGCATCTGTTGAGACTGACCCTGTTCCTCACCAGAGAAAATTAGTCCTGATTTATGTTCTTTGAGAAGTCTCACATCACCATAAAATCCCAGAGCAATTTGTCTAACAACTGTCTGCTACATCCAACATGTATTACTGGCAGTCTTACCCTCAAAGGGAGAGGATTCTGAAATGTGTAGCAGGAGAGCCAAATACCCCAGGCAACACAAAACCTCTGCCATAAACTCAACTGGGGCCTCTTACTCTGTAGTGGGTCTCTGTCACCTCAAGGGCCAGAATTTACTGACCAGTGAAAGCCCATGCCATGGTTACACCTAATTTCAGCTCTAATCTCTATGCACTCTTTGTCAAAAATCTCAGTTTCCAAAGTTGTCTGCTGCCCAAAGCATTTTCAAATTTCATGTAATCCTCAGGAATCCATGTCAAACATTGGTCAGGGTACTGTTTTGATCCTTCTAACCAAAAGAGATGCACAACTCATCTCAGCATCCCTGGCTGTAGAGAGGAAATCTCACTGGCATTCCCATGAAAGCCCCCCAGCATCCAGCTGGCACTTTCCCTGCCTCCTGCAGACTTTTAATTACACTCCTGCCTCCCTCTTTACATTGCTGCTCCTGAGCTCCCCAGCTAAGGATCTGTCATTTTCCAGCCATGGATTTGTTCTGGTTGACATCCAGTCCTGCTTGAAGACCAGGGCAGGGCTCTCCACTGCTGATGAGCAATGATGTCTGCATAGCCAGGGGCTCAGCCAGCCTGTCCCATATGGCTGTTTGCATCCCTGGACAGGCTCTTGCTGCTCATCAAGCTGACCTGATTCCCACAGTCTCTGCTTCTCAGTGGGGTTTCTTCCTAAAGGGCAACTGCCCAGGCTGGGAGAGCTCACACTGCAGCTCCAGTGCACATTTTGGAGTGCTCTGAGCCATTGGGGGCCAACAGGCACGCACAGGCTTGAAATCCCTCCCTTTGAAGGGATGGCAGTAACCCTAAATCTGCCTTCTCTCCTTTCTGAAAGGCCTCCTCCTCCTCAATTATAGAGCATTTTCTAGGAGATTTTACTCCTTCAACCACTGAAAGCATTTTGGCTGCAGAAAGCAAGCAGAGATGTCTGCAGCTTCCCTGGGCTTTACAGCAGACACAGACACACAGACTCAGGCCCACGCTCAGAAATTGGATTTTAAATATGTCTGAGACACCTGCAACAGGTTGCTCAGTAAAAGGATCTGCAAGAGGTGAATCTGCCAGTCTCATCAGGCTGAGCTCCGTAGGAGGAATGCTGGACATAAAAACAGATGGAAGGAAATTGCCATAAAAACCCCAAACGTTAAAAGTCATAAAGGATGCAACTACAACTAAAATATGTTAGGGAGGAGGCAAACTTTAGGTTTGTTAAGCTACAGAGGAAGATTTCATCCAACCAAAAATCCCAGTAATCAAGTTCAGAGAGGTCTACACATGGTGTTGGAAATCATATAAAGCCTGAAATTAATTTATATAACTTTAGTCAGGGTTTTGTTCACCTTTGCCCAGGGGGAAAGGAATTGAAGGTTCTTTTCAGAGGACTGTTTCATTCGAGGCCTGATGAATTTAACATATCAGACTGGGAGTAGCACAGAAGGTAAGAAAAAGATAACAACCATTAATGAAGATAAACTCTAAATATCACCCCTGACATGGCTGGAGACATCTGTTTGGGGAAAAGATAGATAAGAGAAGGGAGAATGAGAACCTAATTAACATAGAAAGTGAAGGGATCAATAACCAATAGGAAACCAAATATTAAGAACTTCATAACCTGGGACCAATGAACCAATGAGTTTTTCTGGGTTTTGGCTGTATAAGTATGCAAAAATCTTCTAAAGTGTCATGTGTGATGGAATTAATTTCTCTGCACAACCTGGGCAAAGTGTGGATGAAATCATTTCTGTTGCATATCCTGGCCAGAATAATGTCTTGATTCTCTAACACTAAAAATGTTGTTGGAGAGTTTTTGGTTTTCCTGCAGTTTTGGTGACAATGGGACAACCCATCCTGGCGCCCTTTCTGTTCTGCTGAGCTGCCAGGAAGGGCCCAGGCAGCAGACACAGTGGAGATCCTCAGTCCAGTGGGAGGTTTCATGCCCAGCAGCAACAACAGTTTAGAGGTGAGCTCAAGTCTCAGTGCTCAGTACAGCCACCAGAAGGATGCACCAGATTTGTATTCCTGTTGCCTCTGAGAAAAACAGTGCAACCAGAAATAGGATCAGTGGGGACAATGTCCTCATCAGGAGGAAAGCATTAGCCACAGAAATAAGCAATGAACCTATAGAAGAATCTCGCTATTGAGAGACCCATCTGGCTCTCACCAGTGAGAATTTGCAAGGCTCCCAAGCACTTACAAGCAGAATTAATAAGAATCTCTTTATTTCATCAGTTCTAGGCAGTAGGAGGACCAGTTGATTAGTTTGCTTGTTAAAGTAATACTGACATTCTATCCTCTAGTTCTCAAACAATCTCATCTTGATTATTTTTGGTCATGTAAATAAAGTCCTTAAAAGGATTATTTCCAAGCCTCTTTAACGCTATATATAAATGCAGCATTATTTTCAAACCTCAAATTCCCAACAAACTAAACAGTATGTTTACAGGCACATGGCACAGGAAATGAAGAGGTTTTATGGGAATATTTAAAACTCACTTTTGCAGACAAAGCAGACTTAGAAAACCTCTTTCAAAAGGGTGATGTTTTCAAAGTTGGAAGGGGCTGATTATGAGCCTTTGAAACAATATTCTTCCTCCAAAAATAATATCACTTTTATCACATGCAGAAGATTAAAGGTAAATGGATGGAAGGATATCAGTTGTGCAGAGGTTGGACATAAACCCAGATTGCAGCTTTGTAGAGAAGTTCACTGGAAATTTTTGCTGAAAATTCTTATTTCCATAATAAAACCATAAAACAGACATCTTCCAAATGCACTGGATGCAGTACAGTGGCTTATGCCACAAATACATATACTTTGGGAAAAGCCCAGATTACCAGGCTTCTTGGCCAAGGAGCAAACAAACAGGAACATGAACATTTCTGGGCAGAGATGGACTCTGGCCTGAAGGACTGTGGGCTTCCCTGGCAGAGCCAAGCATCCTCAAGGCAAGAGGTTTTTAAAGAGCCTGCAACATGCCAAGCTAAATACGAACCTTTGATTCCTCTCTCCTTGCAAAGTTTCTCACTTGTGTTTTAACTGAATGTCCCTGTTTGGGGACAAAAAAAAAAAAAAGAAAAGAAAAATCAAAGCAAGTCTAGGAAGAAAGTGTATTGACAGCAACATCTGCTCTAAAATGGCACAGGCAGAATTGACCTTACTCCTCGTTAGCCTGTAACTCCATTACAGAACAAGCAGGGGAAGGCCAAGGCACGGTTGATGAAGAATCTTAACAGTTTCACACTCCAAATGACAGGAACTTTCAGATCATTAAGAAACAAAACCAAAATATTCTTCATCACGAAGAAGCAAAGTCAAAAGACACCCTGTAAATGTAGGAGAATAGCTCACTGACAGGGTAGGAAGAAAATTCCAGAAGAAATTCTGTAGAGAGAAGAAAAGTTCTGGGGGATATTTTTCTATAAATATTCAACACAAAAAAACCCCAAAATATGGAAACAATGAGTAAATTTGGGTTGAATTCAGTTAAATCCTTGGCTGAAAGAATGATTAAGTTATAGATTTCTGAAGGTGGCAAATATTTCTATTTCCTTTCCAATCATTTGCAAGTAAAATTTTGTGACTTATTTGTTCAAAGTGTCATTTAATTAAAAAAAAAATGCAAGAGTAATCAGAACAGAAACATTCAATTTTGGTGGAATGAAATATTTTAGTTCATTCAAGGTTTTGATACATGATATATTTGGCATGATCCACTTTTTTGTTTCATTTTGCCAAAGAAAACTTCAGAAAACTCTGACTTAAGACATTTTTTCCTGCTTTTTCGGTTTGGCGTCTGAACTTAGAAAAAAAGAAAAAACAATCCCAAACCAGTATTTGCCTGGATCTATTAGAGTCATTGAATGAAACCATGCCAAGGTAACATCATTTTCAAGTAGCCAAAATGAAGATGCTAAAGCATCAGATTAATCCAAAGCAGCTCTGTGCTGTCTCATGCTTGCTGGCTGCTGAAGGAAATGCAAAAGGAACGATGCAATGCTCCACGTGATGGATTCTGGAATATCAGTATGTGTTTAGAGCCCAAAGCTGGTGGAGGATGTCTCCCTCTGTCCTTTGCTTTTTCTCACTAGGCTTCTGGCCAAACACACTGGTGATATACTGCTGCTGAGGCAGACAGCTGCTGCCCAAAACTTTTTTAAAAATGAATTTCACTGACAAATAGTGGTTGCCTTTTACTAGCACAAGTATTGTCCTGGCCTTCACAGGTTATTTACTGGTGTTGTGCTGTAACATTCTTCATTTCAAGAGACATAAGCCAATTTAGCTGTTAAGTCCTTTAAATTTTTGTGTGTAAGTTGCAATGCAAAATGTAACCAGCAGTAAGTATTCTGTCACCATCTGTTGAAACCAGGTGGGGCAGTGATCCTTATGTCTTCCATGACCCATCCCTCATAACACCAGGGGGGATATCCTCTGTTAAATGAGCCAGCTGTTAAAACCGGGTGGGGCAGTGCTCTTTATCTCTTCCAGGACCCATCTTTTGTCCAGGGAGATATCTTCTGTTAATGGGCCATTGGGTGCCACTGCATGACTGATAAAATTACATCATCCCATTGGGAGATACTTCACCCAGGGGGAAAAGCCAAGCATTTCCTACCTAGATAAAATCTAAAATTTAGAACATCAAAGTAGATTTTTTTTCCCACTAAATTCCCAGAAGATGACCAAGGCCATCTTCATCACCACTAGACCTTCAGAAGAAAACTACACCCTTCTCCTGAATCACTGATTCAACTGAACCACATCTGTCACTCCAGGAGGATTGTAGCCACTCTGTAATCAGACTGCTACCAACACCCTGACTGACAGGGCATCAGCTTGTATTCTGACTCTGTCAGTGTTATGGTTTATTTTGTATTACTGTATTTTCATTTTAATTTTCCTAGTAAAATAACTATTATTCCTATTCCCATATCTTTGCTTGAAAGCTCCTTAATTTCAAAATTATAATTTGGAGAGAGGAGGTTTACATTTTCCATTTCAAAAGAGGCTCCTATCTTCCTGAGCAAACACCTCTTTCAAAACAAAACGCTTGTAATGCTGAATGTCCTCCAGCAGGCAAGATGTGATGGCTCATGAGACAGGCACAGCCTCCTGCTGCTCTCTGTGCTCCCACTCCTGCAGCTCCTGTGCCCATTCCTGCCACCACTGAGGCCACCACTGGGATCACTGAACTGCTGCCACATCAGGAAAAGCAGCCTGTTTCAATTCCTTTCAAGTGTATTTGGCAAAACTAAGTTTTGAGAGCTCGTTTCTCAGTGGAAAAAACCCTCAAAACAACATATTGCCTTCACCAGAAAACGTATGGAGACAGAGGAGAGATAAGGAATAACAAATGAGAGCTAACAGAGCAGTAAATGCAGGAGGAGCCCTCACAGCACCCAGCTTCCAGCAGCAGTGATGTGTTCCTATATCTTAATGATGGTCTGTGTCTGGGGCTTGGGGGATCGAGGGCAGCATTTGCTGCCGTTGCTGCCAGAGATGTTTCATGCCCCTTTTACACTTTTTGCTATGACTCCATCAGAGAATGTTTCTATCTTATATGGCATTAATAAACAATGTAAACATAAATTAAAGAGACCATTTTTGGCTAGTACTCCCTCAAGCCTGCTAGTTAACTGTTTCGTAAAAAAACAAGTAAGACACAGTGTGTTCTAAAGCCAAAACAGAAATAGTAATATTTACTGCTCCTGACAGAATAGTAAACAATAGAATTTGTTTGTAATGGAAGACTAACAGAAATGACAAAGACAGGGAGCAGAGCACTTTGATATGCATGCAAGAGCTTAAGAGCATCATTTTTGTACTGTCATGAAAACTGCAACTAGAATAATGTAATAAAGAGTGATATTTTCAGTTAGCACATTCAACAGCACACAGGACGGCCAAGAACCTTGACAATGATATAAAAACTTGCTTAAGACCATGTACGAGGAGATAAAGTGACTTAGGACAACATTTATAGTCTGGTGAAGCTCAAATTACTATGCTACAGTTTAGTAGAAGTGTCCAAAGATATAACAAGGAGAATGAGAACTTAAGAAGGAAACATCTGCCTTTTCATATTTAGAATGGTGGCAGATCAATTTTCAAACATATAATGTTAAAATTTATGTTCAGTTCATATTTTATAAAAATACTCCCTATGGTACATAGGTAAGGCAGTATTTAAGCAGAAATACCACTGTCAAAAGGCAAAGGCACTGCAGCCAATGGCTCAAACAAGTTCCTAAAATAGATTTTGCACAAAGCTAGGTAATGTGCATGCACTGGCATCCTCACACCTATTCCCACATGCTGTAAGCAGTCCCCGAAAGAACAAGTTCATATTTAGAAACATGATATTGTGTCAAGTTACCATTCAGCACGTGGCAGAAACAACAGGTGAGGGTTTCACTTCGTGTATTACAGGTTTATAGTGAAAGCACAAGTCAAAACTCTACAGTCAAAGTTGTATCTCAGATTCACCCACTGTGGTCTGCTACCCTCAGCAGTTGCTTTTCAACAAATCCTAAATAAGGAATATAAAACTATTTTTATATCTACTGAACTTTTCTCTTTTGATTCTGAGAAGTCACAATCAACATCCTTGATATGGTACTGAAAGAGAAAGACAATTGCACTTGTTCAGAGGACATGATATCCGGATATCTATTTTCAAAGACACTTGTATTCTTTGGTAATTAACATAGATTAAGGTCTTAAGAACCTTATCATCAGAACTAGCATTGATTCCCGATGTTGCCATGAGTGAAACAGCATGAGAATCAAGTCTGGAAACTTTCCCTTTAGACAGCAGGCTTGCCAACCCTAAATTACCTCTGCATCCTTCAGTCTGCAAATAGTTTTTTGTCTGCCAGGCACATCTTGCCCACAGTATTTGCTCCACATAGCTAACAGGATGTCACTGCAAGGGCAGTGATGCTCTCTGTGCAGGATAGCATCCTTCACCCCAGGGACTTGCCTCCTCACCTGGCTGCAGGCTGTGCAGAGCCCCAGTGCCACAGCAACGGGCTGCATTTAAACTGCCTTACACTAGCCTTGAAAAATAATTATTAAGCTAATTTATATTCCCATTGATATCACTGGTTACTTGTATTAGGCAGACCAGACTTCTGAGGAGTGCATCCCATAAAAGTAGGTGAAGCCTGCAGTCTTGGGGTTGCACTGCTGGAGCTACAGAGGGACATGACTGTGCCAGGTACAGAGCAGATGCTGCCCAAGCCAAGAATGTAAATTGCTATCTGTGGTACTAAGAATGGATTTTAAGCTTTTTTTTTGGTCCAGGAAAAGCATTTTCCCCTTTGTAGAGCCAAGGTAAAAAAGCTACAACTTCCAAATGTGACAAAAAAGATGTCTGTGA
Organism: Acridotheres tristis; assembly: GCA_037013685.1. Classification (NCBI taxonomy): domain Eukaryota; kingdom Metazoa; phylum Chordata; class Aves; order Passeriformes; family Sturnidae; genus Acridotheres; species Acridotheres tristis. The sequence goes on from CM072885.1 coordinate 66,482,809, forward strand.
TAAATTATGCATTAGCTTTCTGTGCAAGTCTTTCAGGTGACAGAGAAGCAGATGGTTTTTGAGTCATGTGTACATATGTTTCTCAGCAGAGCTTCCTATGGAAGTTTCTAGGCACAAAGAACTGTGAAAAGATCAGATAAAATCCTTTCAAAGAAGAAGAGGAAAAGATGTCATTCCAGTAACAACTTAAAATACATTAATCAAATATGGAAAAGTTGTTTCAGCATATATTTAAAGCTGAGTAGAAGTTTTCTGGATTGAGACATAAATGAATATGAGTCATTGTGTCTTTTCTTTTCAGGGATTCTTAAGCAGGTTGTCACAGGGGGTCCCTGAGAATATGCTCATGGAGTGACAGCAAAGGCCTTGAAAGTATAGGCAGAGGGTGACTTCAGAGGGAAAAGCACAAATATGAATTGTTGAGGATGGTCAATGAAGGATTGCAACCCTTAGCTGGAGAGGGCTTGCTTCAGGGTGCAATAAAGAAGCTATAAAAAAGGGTACAAAAAACTTATATTGAGCAGATATAAAACATCTCCTATACAGTGAAAAAGAATTAAAAAAAAAAAAAGGAGGAATAGAAAAAAAAGCCCTCTGCACGACGGTGATTGCAGGAACAGGAGGGTGAGAGGAGGTGCCCTGGGCTGTGCCATCTCCTCATTGTGGTTAGTCAATATTTATCCACAGCAGGTCCTCTCTCCCCCTCTGTGGAGAAGGAATGCTCCTCTACTGAAACTATCCATCAAGTGTTATCTTTGTGTTCATGGGTTAAATAAACTAGAATTATAAAGAGCTGTGCACACGTGCATGTGTGGCTTTTCTGCTCCAGCTTTCCAAAGCAAGCTGGTAAAGACCACAGCACCTGCTCAGATTAAAGGTGGACATAATCCATTTTTAAAAATTAGTTAAAAATATGGAATACTTAAAAAAAAAATAAAAGTCTACTAAACCTCTAAGTACTTAAAGGTTTATAAATGCTATAAAGCTTCAGATAATGAATAAATAATTCATTACCCAGTAATTCTTAAGGGTGCATTTCCTCGCTCGAGGAATTCCTGAAATGAAGCTTGGCAAATGCAAAGAACCTATTTAAAAAAAAAAAAAAAAAAAAAAAAAAAAGGCATTAATTCCAGAAGGTTCTGAATTTAACAAGTCTCTGTCTTAACATGAGATAAGAATTATTATTCTGTCACTCCTTGTGAGTGATACCAGGATTCAGATGCCGAGCACGGCGCTGGAGTGCCAAGGTTTGCTGTACCCAGAGCAGCTCCTCCCTGCACCTGTTTACGATCGATTGCCTCATTATCATCCCGCTCAGCGGGAGGGAACACGGCTAAATTCACACTCAGGGAAAACTGAAAATCCTCTGGATTTATTAATATCCCTTTTCAGTGCAGCTTTGTTGTCTGGGTGCTGCATGGCAAAGAATTGCACCACAGAAGTTTCCAAGCTGTGAGGATGGCGGCTAGATGTGATAGAGAGCAGAAATAAGAAGCCATGCCCATATGATGTGTTGGTTGGTGTTTGGGGGTTTTTTTCAGGTTTTTTTTCTCCCCAAAATGGATTCATCTAACCAAGAGCAAGGATAGAATAATATATGGAGAGGAAGCAGGAAAAATCAATATATTTTTCACGTGTTTCCATAAATCACAGTAAACCACCATCATTATTTTCATCTCTGCAGCCAGGTGGGCTCTGTGCTGCAGTGCAGAGGTCCAGAGGTCCAGAGTTTGGACTTCACACCGTGGCTTTCTGCTTCCTGGGTTGGCAAGGCTGAGACCCAGCCTTGCTGGGCTGCTCCCTGGAAACATGCAAGGTTAGATTGGAGGGGGCTCTGAGCAACCTTATCTAATGAAGATGTCCCTGCTCATTGCAGAGGGTTGGACGAAATGATCCTTAAATGTCCCTTCCACTCCAGTTGTCCTATGAGTTTATGATTCAGAGCTACCAAGAGGCTCCAGGCACTCTCCAAATTGACTGGGGTGTAGTTTTATGGGTACACTCCTAAACCCTTGGAAATGCAGTTTTTACAACTGGAGCATCTTAACACCAAAAATCGCTGTAGTTTCATTTAATTGGTAGTTATGCTCCTCCTCAAATATTCGCAACCCCTTATCTCTGCTTGGTTTTTGTTCTCTCTACTTTTATTTTCTGTACACTGCTGAAAGCAAAATTTATTTGCACATGGGGAAAGCTCAGCAAATAGTTAAATATATTCACCCTAAAGAGCCACATGTAAGAATCATGCATGCAGAAACTGGTAATTGTCACATGGAAATAGATGACCAACCACAAATCCCAAAATAGCAAATACCCACTGAAACGGTTGTACCACTGGAATATGTTTACATAAATTATTCACAGAATAATTCTGAATATTGAATGTGCACAATGTTAAGGCAGTCTGGGAAAGTCTGCACAGATGCATTATCTTTTTTGGTACAGATTTTTATCACGTCATGATAAGATTGGTCCTGTGGTTTCCTCAATTCTCTCTCCCCTCACAGTCTTGCAGACAAAGGTAGAACTGAGTGTCCCTGTCCCACAGCACCCCTTGGAAGTCAGAGTCTGATCAACTCTGAACACTTAAGAGCATTAAGGTTAATATGAGCAAAGTGGTTAAATCAGGCTTTCTTCATCAGAAGAAATTTGCTGTTATTAGCAAATTCTATTTACTTGATGTTGAAAAATCTTACAAAAAATGAACTCTGAGAGTTGACTTGTTTTATTTGCTACCATTAGACTGTGCTATCCTTTTGAATTCCTGGATCCTATGCTGACCAGTTTGTAGCAATCTGTCACTTGCCCAAAAACTGCTCACGTCAGTAAGGTGAGATAAAGTACCAAAGGTCCTTTAAGAAGCAGTTTGACACCACTATTTATTTCCTATGATTGATTCAGCACAGTGCAAAGGAACAATTTCAGTTCTTTCCTAGACTGAAGGTACACAAGAAAAATAAATATTCCTTTCTTAAAATTCATGGATGATGAAGTTGAGCATCGTCTTGGTTCATCATGACCAGGAATTTAATTCTATTCTGACAAGTGCATTAATTTAAGTCAATGCATCTTGGGTGGAAGTCCCAAGAATCAACCTTTTAAAATATATATTCAGTAGAAAAAAAACCCTAAAAATACATAGGAGGAAAAAAAAATCTTGTACCACTTTTTCTTTACTGATTCTCCAGCAGCAAGTAAATAATAAGTGTTCTTCACTGTTTTAAGTTTTCATACTAATGATGTTCCCTGAAGTACTTGTGCACCATGAAATGAAATGAAACAATGCAGGTTTGTGCCAAAAAATTAGGATCTGACAGGTAGAAGAAAAGCACAGAAGGAAAAGGTGGCAAAAAGCAGAGGTCAAATTAATAAAGCCAACACATTCTGAGGTGTTTCAAGGGCAGAAGCTCCCTATCAGTCAAGCTCCAAGATTAGCTTGTGGCCATGTGCAATCCTTATTTTCACCTCTGAACTCTGTCCAGTGTCTCAGGATACCTCTTCATGGCACAATATCAGGCCACAGAGAGACCCTGAATGAACTTGCTCAAAGAACTAAAGTAACTAAAGCCCTTCTGAGAAGTGCATTAAGAACATCACTTTATCCTGGTTAGTCCGTGTCTAGTCCTGAGAGGATGATTGAATATAAATCTCTCAAGCTCTAGACAAAAATGTAGCCTTGGCTTCTTGTGTGCCATCTGCAAGATACAGTATTTTTCCATCTAGACAAATTCTTAATTGCCTTGATTGATGCTGAATGTTTCTTTTGTATGGTTAATTTACAGACCTAGTGGTGAAGGTATTATTGCAATTATAATAGGAAAGGAAATATAAATAAGAATGAAATCCCTTAAAGAGCTGGTGGATTCACAGCAGTCAATAATAAAATTTACCACTGATCTGAATATTACAAGAAGTTCATCTTTACAGCCAAAAATATCCTTTCAAACAAGATGGAAAGGTCAAATTAGCATCTGGAACTATGTAGCTCTACCTGCAGTAAATTTATGACTTTTGTAGCTGTTAGGTATAAGAACTTCACAATTGTTAGTACATTTATCAAGTATATGAATCATCCCACCTCCATTTTCCAGGTACAAATTCAAAGAACCCCACAGAGAATGTCAAGGCACTTCACATCTAACCTGAACCAATTTCCATGGAAAACAAATGGGCATCATTCCTTGAAGAATCTGACACAAAATTATTTCCCTCAGGTCTCATAAGTAATCAGCTGCAGAAGAGAAAACTGAATCCAATTTTCCAGGTTCAAGGCTGGCAACCTAATCTCTGGACAGGTTCCCTCTCTTGTGTTAAAACAGCAGCCTGGAAAAGAAGCCACATTCTGTCCCTTGGTTGGGTCTTTGACCTTGTCATAACACAAAAGATTCATGGGACTGCTTGGGGCAAACTATGAGAAGAGAGTTTTCTATATGGACAAAATATTTATTGTAGGATCTTATTACTCAGAGTCACAATAAATATCCCTAATTCACCTTGGGGTGTTAGGTTTGGTTTCGATGTTCTTATTTTTTGGAGTCTCTTTCCCCATACAAACGTTAGGGATCTCAGATCTGGCACGGCCCTGGCAGCAGCCACAGTGGTGACTCCTCAGGGGGAGGCAGAGCAATCCTTTCACCCTGTGAGCACTGCACAGCACCAGCTGCCCAGGGAACCTGCTGGGCACCTCACAGTGTTAGCACTGAAACACATAATCACAGAATGATTATATGCAGGTGCTTTTATTGGAGAGCTCTGGGAATCAGGGGTGCAGACCCAAATATGACTCCAACGTGGATATGAGATGGACATGTTTTTATACCCTTTTCGTTATATAACTATATATTAATTATTAAACCTATTGATCTTATCCAAGCATGAATTCTTGTAATTTTCATTAGGCCTCCCAAATATCCTTTCTCGTTACAATTAAACAATAATTATATTCAATTACCAAACAATCATTACATTTAACAATCATATCATTTATATGACGATTATGCAGGTATAGCTTCACATGATCTATAAAAAACAAAGCTCAATATTTGTTCCCAGGGCCTAGTTCCCTATCCCAGGCTTACCAGACCCAACCTTTCTCTGAATCTATTGTATGCAATTCCCATGATTTTAGAAACATTTCAACCCTATGCTATCAGCAGGACAAGGGGCTGCATCAGAGCAGCATCCTTCTTGAGCAGACGAGACCTGCAAACTCAGGGGCAGATTTATCACAGCCTTTCTGGCATGTCTGTCTTCTCAGCATTGTCATGCTTTCATGATAGGGGTCCCAGAAGACTTTTGTTCCCGACCTCTAACCCACAGCCAAGGCACAAGCAGGAAAACACATCTCGAGGTGACTGCTGGAGGGTTTTCTAGGCTTTCTGCCCCGCTCTGCAGGCTTACGTGGGAGAGTGATGTAAAGCACAGAGGCAGGAAGGGCTCCTGTAATCCCTGGGATTTACATGTAAAAATCCAATCCTGGTTAGCTCTGCCTTCTTCCTCTTTAAAGAAAATGTATGAGCCTGGATTTGTGGGCTCTAGGAGTAATTCTTTAAATTAGTAAAGCCTGATTATTCAATGTGGGAAAGAAATCTTCCTCAGTGAGTTTAGGACTATTGCATAAATTCCGCAGTCAAATACAATCCTTAATCCTCAATTTCCTGATCCTCACCACAACAGCAGATTAAATTCTAATTAATTTATTTTCAATTTAATTGTTCCTACATGAAAGATGCAAAATCTCAAAGATTGCTTGACAATGGGTTCAGAAATTGCTTAAACAAAGGCTTGATCTCAAGACCACCAAAATCAAAATTTTCAATGGGTTTTGGATCAGTCACTGCATAACACATATTTTGTACAAATATCTAAATACATTTTGTTGAACAGGAAGAGTCAAGAAAAGTTGCCACCTCCCTGTGCAATCACTGCCTTAAGTTCACCCATTGTTGCTTAAAAAAATTTAAAATATATTTTATTTGCAAATTGTTATATCAATATGTTTGGTACATAGTATGCCTCTCCTATCTCTCTGTTTCAATTACTACTAGTATTGTTATTAATAAATCATAATTAGTTGCCATGGATATAATTAAGTCTGCAAATAAAATACTGTGACTGAGTTTCTGAAGCAAATAAACAGTAAATACCAGGAACAGATTTATGCTAAACTAACAATGAGTTAGTTGTTAGTTTAGCATAAATTGTGTAATCGGAAAAAATAAAAAAAAAAAAAAGGAAGAAAAAAAAAAACCCCAAAACTGAAACACACACAGAAAAAAACCCAACCCTAAAACAACTAAATCACTCTCGATACCCAGCACTTTCTGGTGGTCTCTGGGAGACACTGTGTTTGCTAGAATGTTGTACCTAAATGTGAATATTTATTAAATCACATGATAGCTTTCCCAAGGGCAGGGCAATAATGCATTGTCACACCAACAGCATGACAGCCACACCAGTCAAAAACAAGCACTAAATGTGCTGCATGTACACACAACTTTGTGTGCCAGTTTATTTGAAATAGGCTTGCAGAGTTAGAGACAAACTTTAGCATTGATGCAAATGTGATTTTCAGCAAGTGAAAAAAGCTTTTTACTTTGAGCCATGAATGTGACTGTACCAAGCCAACAAGAGTATTTTACTTAGAGTAAATCTGGGGTTTCTTTACAGTGAAGAAAGTTTGCTAGCAGAAACTGTTTATCATCTAGGAAGAAGATATGGGGTTTTGGGCACCGCTACATGAAACTTAGTATTTCTGAAAGTGAAGTGGCAGATAGGAGGCAAACCCTTGGGAAAAGATTGAAATCAGCATTCAGATTAAACTATATTTAAATGGAGCCACAGAGAGTAAATTAGGTGTAAACACTATATCCAGAAAGAATCCCAGACAACAAATTTGGTTAAACATTTTTTTCCCTGCACAGAGAAATTCATCTCTAAGTTCATTAAAGTATGGGTGGATAAAAGAAGAGTTTTCTTCTTAGTTCTGTCTCTAAATTCATTGTAATTGCATTGCCGACATTTGTACTGTGTAAACAAGTTCTCATTTACATTTGCTTTCATCTTTACTTCTGTTAAATGTGATTTGAAGAGAGCTAGAAAGCAACCAGGCTTTGGTGTAGCAAACCTTAAAACTCTCTGTGCTGGCTGCTATGGTGCCATTCCCAGGTTCTCCAGAAAGAAAAGCTGTGCTCTTCTGGAGATCAGAGAGATGAGGTGCCGGCCACTCCTGGTGTTTGACAACAGAAATGTCCTTCCCCAGCAGCAGGACACTGGTGAGGATTGCCAGCACCCTGCAGCCTCACAGTGAGCTTGTGACAGTGGCCCCCCTTCTTCACCAAGTTTAGGAAAAAAACTCCTCAATGCCCTCTATAAAGTTGTTAACCATCTGTCATTCCCTTCCCTTCCTTCCCAAATTTCATAGTTGCTGTTTATGGAATAAAGTACTATCTCTCTCTGTCACAGGTGGTTATGGTTAGAGTCTTGTGCATTGGTGCTTCTAGACCAATTCCTGATCTGCTAATTAAATTTTCTTCTCAGCACTTCATGAAAACAGAGAAGTAGTTTTACAGTAATAAAGTCAACAGCTGAGAAAGAAAACTGCTAAGCAAATCTGAGATTTTGAAGCCCAGGGTAATAGTGAAGACTTTTACAGGAAAAGCATTGAAGAGATACCTGTGGAGAGAGTCCTTTTCTTTCTCCATAGTCTGATGCATCACTTCAAGCTTGAGACTGTTTTGACTTTATAGTTCATGTGCATGATGTAAGACTGTCATAGCTGTGATTTTTCAATTTCAGCTAAACTCAGAGACTCCTGGATTTGCTTCCAGGACAAAAGCAATGCTAAAATACTCCAAAAGATGAAATTCCTTCTCCTTCAACCCTGCTATCCAGCCCTGCTTAGCAAGTTGTGCTTTTCACCAAGCTTTTCTTTCATCAGTGGTTTTCAAACCATACATCCAAAAGCAGGTTAAGTGGCTGTTGGAGAGGATCTGTTTAGAGCCTCCAGCGTCCTAAGCACACTCCCATTATCCGTACTTAATGGTTGCAAAATCTCACTCAAAACTGAGCATTCTTCAATGCAGTAGCAAGCCATGTTTTACATAGATTCAGCTGGAAAATCCCTGAAGAATAACTTCTGAGACTTTTACAAGCCTATTCGAAGCACAGGAAACCACATCAGTGAGCAAGGAAAACTTTACCATGCCCTAACATGGGCAAGATGCAGCCATGGTTTGCAACCAGTCAGTTTGAAGATAAGACCTTGAGGCTTGAAGCTGAGGAAGAAATTTCTACATTGAAGTGAAACAGTCTAAACATTTGTTTTTTCCTCCAAGAGTGCAAGAGTACCATCTGATGGTATGATCCCATCTGAATTGTCATCTCATCTGAATTTACCTGCCTAAAAGAAAACTTCAACTTAGTGTCTAAGTCTCTCCCCTGGTGTCTGCACACAGACAAAAACATTTTGGGGAGTGATTCAATTCACCTGTTTGGAACACCTAGAAATGATACCTTAATTTTTGGTAGCTAAAGGTGAGTCTGGACTGATGGCGAATCTTCATCAGGTTTACTCAGGGCAACTGTTGAAATTTATTTAGGATGGTACAAACTGTCAGGACCCCAGTGGCACTGACAGGCTGTAGTCACCCTGACCATCTTTTTGTCTTCTCTGGCACATATGGCCATTGTGCTTTAGCTGTAAGCCCTTGAGTTGAGATCAATAACCAGGTAGCAAGCTGCATTAGCAAGACTTGACCCAGCAACTTCAATAATTTTATCCTCCTTCTCTTCTGTTTGGCACTCATTAGACCACATGTGGAGTACCATGTCCAGTTTTGGAATCTGCAGTAGAAGACAGACATTGTTGAACTGGAATGAGACCGGGAGAAGGCCAGCAGCATGGGACCAGGGACTGGTGCACTAGCTCACACAAGTGTAAGAAATATCTGAGACATTTGGCTTGTTCTGCCATAAGAGGAGGAAAACAGGGATCTCAGGGGAGATCTTATGGCTGTCTTCAACAAACTGCTGGTAGCATACAGAGCAGGCAGAGAAACCTGCTTGCACAGCAAAAGCACAAGAGGCAAAACAGTGCTACAGGCAACAGACTAAAGTTGCAACAAGAGAAATTCCAGCTGGATTTTAACAAACACTTTTCCCCATCAGATGTGGTCAGTTGTTGGCCAAGTCACTCAGAGAAGGTGAAAAGTCAATGTCTTTGAGCCTAGGGCTCAACAGGACAAGACTGTGACAAGCTAACCCAGCTCATGATGCCATTAGCAGGAGGTAGAGCTGGATGAAACCAGAAGGTTCCCTCTACAAGTCTCAGTGCAACTCAGGGCTCACTCAGCTTCCACTAAATCCAATTCAGACCTCTACCAACCTCAATGTGGGCTTCCTATTCATTCTATTTCACTACCACTGGAAAATGAGGGTAAAATGCACACTTGAAGTGGAAAACAAGTTTGATACATATATTATGAAAATATTCGGAAAGACTGAAACATGTTACTTAAAAATTTCCCAATCCAAACTTTTTTTTTTGTTAGTCTAATTCTAGATATGTTGAAACCCCTAACTTTTCTCATCCCTATTAGCATATCCATTTGTGGAAGTAAAATTATTAATATTTAAGATTGAGTGCCCAGATTCTCTAACACATACAAATAATTAGTGAGAATTGAAGTGCTCAAACTTTTGTTAGGGCTTTTACAGCTTACCAATATAGAAAATGAACAAAACTCAAAGGTGCAAAAAACAAGTGGTCACCCGTAATGACAAGTCTGAAAGAAGGTGGAGAATTTAAAGGCAGCTTTCCTCTCTACAGCAGTTCCAAGCAAAGGCAGTCAGGAGAGGGGAGGAAATCTGATAAAATCTATTTTGCATTCAAAAAAGGCATAAAGCAGAATTACTGAACGAGTGAGGAGAGAGAGGGAAGTGAAAAGGCTGGCCAGTGTTCAAGGCAGTAATGGCTGTGAATGTTAATGCCCTTACTGCAATTCCCAACTCAGCCAATTTAATGTGATGACAAACAGCAGTAAAACAAACCCTGCATCACACTCCTACCATAACATCATGACACTGCACACTACAATTTACAGATAATTGACTTACTTCATCATCAAATTTAGCCATTGTATCTGGCTGTAAAGTATGCCGAGAAGATAAGGAAATTCTGCAACGAAGTAGAATTGGAGATTCTCAGCAGTTTCCCTCTAAGGGTGTGGCAAAATTTTACTTCTACACAAGTACATGTTTTTGGGTTTAGCATTGCAGTACTCCTTTCATCGATTGAAGAAGAATATTTATATAATCTGGGTGGCAGTGGCTGAGGTTATGGAATATGCTCCATATAGAATCTGAATCCTACCATCACAAAGAGCAAAGATTTATGTTACAAAGGCTTTTGTTCCAATTTTCTTTGCTTTGCAGAAAAACAGCACCTGCTACTTACTAGTGGGATGAATATTCCTTTGTTCAGAGCATGGGGCTGTCCTATGGCACCTGAGCAATATTCAGGGCTTGTTTAAATTCCATCCACTTAGAACAGTGTGATCAGTTCCTGAAATTTACAGAACTTAGATGAGGCTCAAATACCTCTGAGTTTTGTCAGAAATATTCCTTCCTAAGCAAGTTTGATTAAAAACTGGCTGTTTCTTCTATGAAGAGCTCAGATAAAGACACTCCTTTGTATCCCCATGGATAAGATGCTTGTTTCTTAGGACCACATAAATGGGTGAATGCACAGTTTCCAAATCAGGACCAAGACTCAGGTAGGGCTGGTTAACTTCCAGTTTGCTAGAATGTATCAGCTCATTTTCTTACTTTTATGCTTTTTTCCAGCTCAGATGGATTGATGCTTTTGATATATTTTCTTGGGAATAAAAACCCCAAAAAACCTGCCTTGGAACAAGCTTCTAATATTAATTTTTTTATCACTGTCCAAAACATTTTGAAGATGAATCTTTCAATTATCAATTATCACTTCCACTACCATTGAAGGCAGGTAATGTATCTCAAGTGGCTAAAACACACTGAAATTTCTACTGTCCTCTCTTTGTGTGAGTGAAAACTAATTGCAGATTTTTCTAAATCTGCAGTGGCTATGCTTTCAAACTGTCCTGGTTTTTCCTGGGACAGAGTAGCCCTGCTTTCCCGGAGGTGGCTGAACATCTACCTTCCCATGAGAAGTGGTGAGTGAATTCCTTGTTTTGCTTCGTGTGCATGGCTTTTGCTTTACCGATTAAACTCTCTTTATTTTGCCCATTGTTTTACTCACTCTTCTGATTCTCATCCCACCTGGGGGGAAGTAAGTGGATGTTTAGGGCTTAGCTTCTGACTGGAGTGAAATTCCAGCACAAACACAGAGCACTTATCCTGTCTGAAAGCTCTGCAAACGTCACCTTTTCCATTCACACAGCTGAAGGAACATGATAAATGCTGCAACACAAGGCTATCAATGTAGTAAATCTCAATTCCAGACTGCATTGGAGGAGGCAGAGGCAAGTCCATTTCAAAGCAGAACAGATTTCACCCACTGACACTACCTACACGAGGACTAAGATGCACTGGCCCGAGTTTGCCATTTGAGCACCAGGCTCACATGTCTTCAAGGTATCTGGCCATGATTACTTGGTGTGTAGGAGGACAAGGTGTACAGCTATCAAACCCTCCCTCACCACCTCTTCAGGGCTCTTCATAAGTTATTTTTGGATATATGTCCCCTTCAGGAATAGCAATTGTGATTCTCCCTCTCTTCGCTGTGTCTCATCTCTGCTAATCAATATTATTTCCTCACTGCTCCTTCTTCTTATAGGGGTGTCTTATCTCCAGTCTTATCTTCCAATTATGTCTCTTAATGGCTGCAGACTGGCCTTTTTTTTTTTTTTTTTTTTTTTGCTGACCTTTATTTTCTTAATTGGGGTATCCTCAGCAATCCCTTATGGCTGGGTTGGGATCCTGATGACCTGCTAATCGAGATGCTCTCAGCACACCTCCTGTGCACCCCTCACTTTTCTTCTTTCTGGATGACCCCACACCCAAACATCCCCATGTAGGCTAGGATGGCCCTTGGGCCACCAGCAGACCCTGTCACCTCTTCCCTTAGGCATCCCTGGTACAAGGCACCTGCAGTCTTGGATCTGAGTGGAAAAAGCTAAATGGTGAGGAACTGTGAGAAACCTCAGGACAGGCTTTCATCCCTGTGCCTTGGTGCTGGCCTAAGGCTGTGCCTAAGGCCAAGTCCCATGTCCAGCCCAGAGCTCTGCCTGCCCATGCATCTCTCACCTCACCCATGGCATGCTCAGCATCACCACCCAGCTAACCTTGTCACCATGGCCATGAGGTGCTGGCCCTCACCCTTCCAAGGTCATTAATATTTACTACAGGTGCCTGGTCATGTTAATTAATGTTAATGTTAATTAATAACATATTAAAATGAATGCAGCTGTTCTGGCACCACTTTTTGTTCACAACTCTGCTCATAGGATCCAGCAATCAGCTTTATTTCTTGTCTGACTTTTAATCAGAAAGTTAGTTTGACTGAAAGTTTTAAAATTCATTTTTCATATCTAGTCTAGCCTCAAGCACTAGAAAATATATTCCAACCTTTTTCTAGACCAAATTACTAAATTATTTTCATTAATGTAATGGATTACATTTAAAAATATTTTCAGCAATAAAATATAACCTTTTTATTATTAAAACATGTTCCCACTTCTGTAAGAACTTCAGCAGTATCTCACCAATATAGCTTAGGGGGTTGTAGGAAGGCTGCTCAAAGTAGAGAGCTCCAACTGAATGCACTTTTTAACGATGAATAAAGCTTTACATGTTGTTTTTCACTGAACATTTTAAACTTAAAAAAAAATCTCTTGTCATCCTGAATCTCACTAAATCCCCCATACTCACTTTTCAATCATTAGAGTTCCATAAAACAATGGAAATTTTAGGCAGTTTTTCTTTACCACAAAGCTTGAGGAAAACCCTTCAGTGATCAATTTCTTACTACAGATTGCTTTCATTGTTGTTACTGTTCATTTTACAAAGATAATCTTCATATGTTGAATTTAATACCATGGATTTAGTCTCCTTGGGAAAAAAAAAAAGTTTTATTTTAATCCTGTGTTTTAGATAGTTTCTCCAGGATCTGGGACTAGAATTTCATTATCACTTCACATAGGAAATGACTCTTTGCCATACAGAAGTCTTTTAAGCTGTGGTATTCCTGTCACTTCCAACATAAAATACATTCAAATCTCTGACAAATATTAACTTGGTGGTTGACATACTTCTCCTTGCACTGATTTATTATCACAGTTTAAGACCATGTGAAATGAGCAACCCTGTTGAAATCTCTAGATTCAGATCCATAAAATTTAACAAAAATAAACACACAAACACCATCCCCTACTCTGCAAAAAATAAACCACAAAAAGGTGAAAGATATACTAGTCTTTACCAGCCACAAACTTCTTTAGGGTTGAGTTCATTTCCTCTTCTCTTTTTCCATAATTTACTCTTTTCTTAAAATAATACCTGAAAACTCCAAGGTGGTAAAAAAACCTGAGCTAAATACCAGAAAAGAGACAACATGCTAATTTAAGCCTATAGTAATATTTACAGAACACAACATGGACCTTGATGTAATTCTCATCTCAAGCTTGCTATTCTCCTCAGATAGAGATGTCATCTCTAAATAAAATCAAATGAAACTGTGTATTCTGCAGCCACAATTAACCACCTCACACTACATACTAGGTGCACAAACCCAAGCTCCATCCTGAAAGTTTGATTTCACTGTCACAGTTACTATTAAAGTGACTAAATGGATTTAAAATCCTTGACAGGTACACCTCTGAATACTGAGGAACTGATGAAAGAAAGAATACTTGAAGTAACTCAGATATGTTTGATTAAAATTGACATACACAGGTATGTACAAACGCTTATTCATCCAGCTTGGTTCTAAGATCAAACATATATTCACATCTCATGTGAAACTCAATCATCTCAATGGCTGCCTTAGAACAATCATAAAAATAAGCAAAATAAAGACAATTTTTCGTAGGTACTTTATATGCTCCCCAAAAGAGCATATGATTGTAAGTACACAGGTACTTTCATTTAAAATATCCACCAATATTCCAATGGTGTCTAAACAGGATTTGTACATTCCTTTTTCCTTTCTATCTCACATGTTTCTGGAAGCATTTTTACCTGGAGATAATTTCTCTTGAACTGCAGCAATTTATATTAAATATTGTTCTGTGTCCACCAGTGATCCAGTGTTCAGATATGTCATGTTATTGTGGTAAAATAAGCTCTTTAGTAGTTTCTGAAGCCTTATCTCCCTTTGTGGACAAATCCTAAAGAACCAGTTTTTAATCATTAATTAAAGCATGTTTCTTTTAGAAAAATATGAAATATCTGAGTATAGGTATTTATCTTCTGTTGTGGCTTTGTGGCAGATTTATTCACACTGTTATGTTATATGCAAAACGTCCTTCATATTGCGTGTCATCCAAATATCTTCACCGGTTTCTGATTTTTTTACTTGATGTTTACTTATTATTTTCTTAATTTTCTTTTTTTCTTAGATTGTCTTTTACCAAGGAAAATTACATTTATCGGGGGGTTTGAAGCCTTCCTACAATGAAATGCAATTTCTCATCTATTTATGCAAATGGATTAATAACTCAAACAGCCATCAACTCATGTTAAACGAGTGGCAAGTAAAACATTCAAAAATCGCTTTTATTCTATTTGAGCTCCTCTTGTCACAGGCAATGAAGAAGACCTAGAGCAGACACAGGAAAATATTATCTGCACTTCACAACACCAAACTGATTTTCTCTTCAACTAATCATCTTTTTGACAGAAAGTAGATTAATCAAGTGAGATATCTTTAAAAAGTTTTTCTGTTTTTACCTTATCTCTGCTAATACATTTCCCCCCAAAAGGTCAAGCCAATTCCACAGGATACAAATCTAGACAACACACTACAAAATAAAATTAAGCACAAGGGAGCTAACAGAGACTGTGACCTGAATGGTCCACTTCAACAAAAATTTCACTTCCCTTCATTGCCCCGCATTCCTGTGCTAAATAAGAGATTGTTTGTACTTCTCCCTATTTCTGCTCCAGGAAAAGAGGAGAGAGGAAAGACCCACACTGTTGAAAAGAAGCCAGACTTCTTTTAACAAAATACTTCAGAACATGCTTAAGGTTAAGTCCACACGTGACCCACCTTTGGTTCTCACACAAGAATTATTGGATAAAACTCTATGATCTGCTACACAATCTTCCCTGTACTTTAGTATCTGTGAAGCTTTCCCTTGATCCTTGTCAGCAGTAACCACAATTCTGATATGTGAGCATTGTGACCTACTTTCCAAGATCTTCAGACATCACCATTGGTTATTTTTAGCACTCTATTGACTCATTTGATGTCTCTGTGCATAGAGGGCTACCCACTGAGAAGACTTACCTATCTCCACAATTTTACCAGCATATTTTCACCAGCTTGACACCACAGATGTGGAAGGTGTCCTGCAAGTCTGGACTAAGTGAGAAATTTCTCAGATGACCTACTACAAACACAGTAATGACCCTCTGGAAAGGTTGGGGTCAAGTTGCCAGCAGCCATGGCTGACCTCTGCATGCTCACAGAGCAGCTTACAGACATGTGGAAATAAATGACTTCTTCAAGTTTTTGTTTTCTTTCTTCATTGGTAGCTTCCCTTCATGACGTTTATTTAATTTTTCTTTTTTGGGGGGCAGAAATTAAGACACCAGATTCTTGACACTGCCAAGACAAGTCTGTGCAGGAAGCCTTCTACTGACTGCTTCTGAGGGAGATACTTTGAGCATGATTCACAGTGGAAAATAAGAGCAGCAGTGCAGTTACTCCAAAGTACAGAAAGATGTTAGCAATTAATGCAGCACAACAAACCTTAGAAATGGCCATTTAGGGAGTAAAGAGCAAGAATTGCATTAGTCTTCAGACACATAGGAAATGCAAGGCACTAATAGCTGCATGACTTGCCTAGGGCAGCAAATATTACCTGGGACTAGGAACTTACAGCCTCAGGGGCTGCAGGACCTGAAGGACCAACCTAAACAGGCTCTCGTTGGCTGAGAACACCCCATATGGACAACAGAACAGTAGGATATTTGTCTAAGGAGACCAAAATATAACCATGGCCTTGGCATCTGATGGGCACCTCCCCTATTATCAGGCTCCTTCATGCACTGGGCTGTAGCTCCACTTTGCACAGAGATAATATATTCTATATAAATAGAAAATAAGAGAAATATCATTTTCTCTTTATAAGAGAAAATAAATTTTCTGATTAGTTCCATCCTGAGTGCACTTGTGTCTCTTCCCAATGAAAGGGAAAAACAGCTCAACCACCACCCACACTAGTAGCTCCACCTTCACAGTATCAGAGCTGGTTTTCTGGTCAGCACCAAAGACATCTGCCCCACCAGAATTACAGGAAGAATGTCAGTCTGTCAGCACAGGGAGGAGGGCTGTCTTACCCACTTTGTAACCTCCTGCATGAAGATGTGCTGTACTATTCATTATGAAAAGGCAATTATACCTTCATCAGTAGAAGTCATTGCAGAAGCTACTGGGTTTTGGTAGCTAGATGTTGTAAAGTCCAGGATCACGGCAATCAATACAGTAATTGTTTCTGCCTAATTGCCGAAGAGAAGTCTGCGTTTTCACTGCAGAATGAATACAATTTGTGAATGCTCATCTTTCAAACTTGGAAGTGTTAAAGGTGTCTGCAGCCTACAATGTGCCAACCCATCCCATAATATCAAAATATCTTTTCTGTATCAAATTCAAGTGCCCTTGCAGGATTGCTCATTATTTATTTCCTGTATATTCTGTACCACTGGTCTTGGATTATCAGAAACTGAGCAGTATTGTAAGAAACAGCTTAAATGAAAAGAGAGATTTTTCAAATGCATTGAGCTGGCCAAGGCTGACTGAAGTCTTACTTAGCCCATCTAGAAAGCATTTTTTGTAAGCTTTTCAAATCTGAGCCTAGACAACTGAAATTATTCAAAAATACAGCACAAACAAGACTGTTCCTCAGGCTTCAAAGAAAGAACATTGCAGGACATGCCTAATCATTAGATTGAAGACATTTATTGTGGGAAGTCAGATTCTGTAGAAATCTTTCCTGAGATGCTGTCCACTCCAGTTGTTCTGCATTTTGATTTAAAACTTCTTTTTTTTTCTCTGCCAAGAAGGAAAAACCCTCAGTCATACTTCCCATGCCTACTGCTAAAAGTTTTGAAAGGTACAAACCAGGAAACACAAAAAGAATTGTCCTCTTTCACACAGCAACTAGGACAATTTCTTGCACTTAGTCCCTGGTAGCATACTCTAAAGTGGAAAAAAAAAAAAAAAAAGGCAGAGAGATTTACTGATATGATTAGGTGGAACTGCTTTTCTCAAATGGATGCTGAAATTAAAAAAAAAAGTCACAATATGGATTTGGCTTGCATCTGTGCTAGCACTCTTTTCGGATCTCAGCAAAGCCAATTAATTCAGAATAATGTAGAAACTCATTGCAAACTTGAAGTGTAAGCAATAGTTGTGAAGCTCTGGAGAAAAGAACAAGCAAGTCAATGCCTTTCCTAACAATGATGGGAGAGCCATGAGTCACATCTCTTCAGAAAGTCCTGGTGCCAGTCTGGTGCCACCTAGGGACATAAATTGAAGGAGTATTCTCTACCTACAAACTCAGGTCTGATCTCAGTTGGCCACAGTTCATTGCCAAAATCTGAAGAGGACAAAATGTCACAGATCAATACCATTAGAAATGGTATTGATTGGCAGCATATGCAAACCATCCACATCTTTTTGATGCCACTGTTTTGAAATAACAGGACAGCAACGATCCTGACGAAGAACAAGAGAGAAATTTCCAAGTAATCACCTGTCTCTACATAGGATAACAGTGCTATACTGAGATCCAGAATAGATCTTTTGCTGAAAGAAAAACAAGTACCTTAAAAACTATCTAAAAGACTCATGAAATGCTGGGTAAGTAAAAGATGCCATATGCAGAGGGGTAGTACACTGTTCCAGCAATGAAGATGGACAGAAAAATCTGTGGTTTTGCCAGTCAAGGGACTGTGGTTCTACCAGATGGCTGATGCCATTCTCAGTTGATGGGAAACTTTGCCTTCAGGCTTCTTCTCCACAAAGTTGGGAAGCAGGCTGTGAAAGCAAGTAAAGTTTGGCTTTCACTGCAACCCTTACTGCACAACTGTGTCATTACTTACCCAATTACTGCCTAACTTTTCTGTTATATTTGTTAATTCTATGAGTAAGAGCAAGGTGCAGCACTTCAGCCAGGAAGGGAAGATTCATCATCCAAAATTTTAACAGACAAAAGCCAACATTTACCTATTTAGATATTTTACCTTTTTTGTTATCCACAAAAAAATCACTTATAAGAGCAAACCAAGACTAAGACTACAAGATGCCACAGAGTTTGCAGTACTACAGGCAAATCCCTCTGCTTTGAGCTTGCAAGCATCCAGTTGAGGAAACACTTTCTCAAATAATCTAAAATTAATTTACGACAGAAGAAAAAATAGTTAAGGCGAATTCAGATACTGTTGTCATGAGAAACACACGAATTGTTATGAAGCTACTGCACAATTCAGTGGCTCCGAGGAAATGCAAATTAACGAAGCCTTGAAGCTGTGCTAGGTGTTAGGCTGTGTAATGAAAGGCTCATTTCCACGAACACAGAAGGAGCACAGAGGAAACCACAATAGCCTGACAACAGAAAGGAAAGCCCCAGCCCTGGGCTCTCTCAGCCCCAGTGGACAGGAGGACACCCTGCACCAGGCAGGAGTGGGATCCCACCTCTGGAAACATGAGACCCGTTATGGGACAGAGGGGAAGAGCATTCCAGGATTGCTCGGGATTTATAAAAGGATGCTTAACAGAAGAACTGAACATGGAAGAAGGGAAGATGCAAGATGTTTTGTAGAAAAACGTGCTTGATATAATAGAGGGATAAGAGGGGCAAAAGGGGACCAGTCACATGTAAGCAGGGCTGGCATCACTTCATCACATCTTCACCATAGGTGCACCTGCAACTGCAGCAAGCAAGGGTGCATTTGTCAGTGTGTGATCTCTGGTGAGCATCAGGCCAGACAGCCAGAGAGGAAGGTAAGTGGGCTGGCAGCCAGGGTGCACACACAGCTGTGCTTCTGAGACACAAACAGCAGGTTCAGGACATCCAGACCTAAGGCTGGAGAAAGTTCCAGATGGAAAGTTGTCTGCACCTGGTGAGGTAACACAATGCTTTTTCTTCAAAAAACACTGGCCTATGGACCTGCACAATGCCTATTCTGTAGGAAGAAGGACTGGAAAACAACCAGCCCAGTTGTGCCAACTTTCACCAGTTCACTGAGGAGTCGGGTATCACTTCAGGGTCAACCACCAGAGAGATCCCCAGGACAGAAGAATGTATCCATAAGAGGGGAGGAAAATATGTTAATAATGTCAGGGAAATTATTGCCATACATGTGTTTGTTCTGGGAAAATCAATGAATATGTATGTAAAATATAGTATATCAGCAGGAGCTTTTCTGTATTCAGCATGCACCACATTTTGGAGCTATCCCCTCGTGCATGAGCAATGAGTGTATGTCTATTCACCCCCAAGACCCCGTGTGCACATATGAGTGTGTCATGTACACATCTTTTGGGAACACGTGGTCAGCTCTACAGCTAGTTGGACCTTTGGGGATGAGTTTTGGCAGCCTCTTCTCCATCAGATAATTTAGGATTTAGGGACTCCTAGCAATAGGTTCAACAATAATATATCTTGCAGTATATCCAAAAAGTGTTGGAAGGAAAACCCAGGGAAGATTTACTGATGTTGACAAAGTAACTGGTTGCCTTGGATTTGATTTGTGCACAACAGCAATTGGTCTGTGCAAGGTTTTGTTCTGCAATGGTACTAAAACTTCTGCAGGGAAAGAGTAGGTGTAAGTTGTGAAGCTTCAGCAAAGGGAATGAAATTATCAGCAAATCCTTCCCAAGCTAGGCAAACAAGGGAGCTTTTATTAGATCTTTCAGAAATCTCAGGAATTCAGATTTCATCTTGGATTCCTGTGAAAGTGAAACTGTGGGCAATGAGTGCCATTATCTTCAAAGAGCTCAGTTATTAGCAACCATAGAAACTTTTTAATCCAGTCTTGAACTTCTGCAAAATACCAGGCAAGAATTTAGAATTGAACCTGAAATGTGAATCCAACACCCTTGGAATTCATAGCTGGAAACCAACACCAAAGAGAACTTGGACAATTGGCCAATGACCTGATCATCACCACAGAAGTCCTGATAATTGTGAAATATGAACATGTCAATTCCTGTCAGATCAACAAATACACACAAATTAATAACTGACTTCTGTTACAGGACTGTAAAAAAAGTAGAAACTTTTCCTACAGATCAGTTATTAAAAAAATTGATGGTGGGTAACAAAGAGACAAACATTTTTCCTCTCTTGGAGAGAGAGGAAAAAATGAAAACTGTAATAAGTAATTCCATCTTAATGTCCTGAATTTGCCTTCTAGAACAATATGCTATAACAGCAAGAAGGAATTGTTACTGATTGTAACAAAATTACAGTAGTGAGTCTCGTGTTTTTTGGTTAGTGTATATACAGTTTGTGTATATGGTATAGTCACAAAGGATTTCAATTTCTGATGCAACACCAGCCTGGCAGAATTTACCCAGACTTGTAGAGCTCTGATGAACATGGACCACAGCATCCATATAGTAAGAGGCCAACTCTAACAATGAACATAAAGTTGTTGTTAGGTCTGTTCTAATTTCAAATAATTCGTCCACTTATAATCAATAAATATCAATATTTAAGGTGTAATAAAAAGCTCTAAACCAAACAAAAAAAAAAAAACCAAACCCCCCAAAAACAAGCAAAAAACCCCAACCAACTCCCCCAAATCTCAAACAAAAAAATAAAAAAAATAAAGTACCAAACAAACCCAATACCCCAAAACCCAAACATAAACCAACCAAATAAAACCATGAAAAACTCAAACCAAAACAACAAAATCAAGTAACCAACCAACCAAAACACATACCATACCCACCACAAAACAAAACTCAAGATCTCACTTGTATCAGCTGAAGAATGTTATCATGGAGGCTCTGATGACCATGTAGAAGACAGTACTCAGCAAGGGTTCCCATACCTAAACTGGGTGCAGAGATGGAGATGTCTCTGGAAAGCTTATTCAGAATTTAGACACACTGACCCTGGCAAATGAGCTGAGCTGTAAATGAGCTGGAAAGAGGCCAAAGGGATTTAACCCTTCCCTTACCTACAATATGTATTTTTTGGGGTTTTTTCACCACCCACATGGGAGGAGCAGTAACCATTGCAGGGAGCAGTACCATATAGATGCCAATGGGGACTAGGGCTCATCCCAGTAAGACAGGGAGCAAGGAAGCAGAACAGCTCTTCAGTGCCTGGGCTGGGTCCCCTCCCAGAGGAGTAAAGGAAGAGGAGACACAGAGGGGCACAGATGGAAAGCACTGCAGTATCACTTCTCCTGGAGCTGAGCAGACATAAAACATGATCACTGTGACCCCAAAGTCTGGTCCCAAGAAGGGTAGACATGGCACAATTGTGGGAAAGAGCTGGGAGAACACCTGTGAATGAGCCCAGGGAAGCAGGTTGCTCCTAACATCTCCCTGGAGATGCCACTTATGAATGGTGTTCCAAACTGTGTGGGTGATCCAAAGGCTCTCAGTCCTCTGTGTGGCTTTTAGGGACAAGACACCCAGGAAAACTCAAGCCCCTGAAGTATTTTATTGGGTGAGGATGGTAAACGAAGGATGAATTATTTGAACTGGAGATAGAGGAAAACTGACATGATTTACCTGAGCTTTTGCCCAAGAGAGAGCAACAATTTTGCAATTTTTTTTTTAAAGTTCAATTTCCACCAATGGTATCTAACCCAGACCAGCTGAAATTAAGTGAAGATTGTCATAAGAAGGAAAAAAGACCATGGCAGGGAAGCAGTGAGGGGCTGTAGTGCAGATAACTTCAGAGCCAGGATGGGATCTGTAGAGGGCAGGACTCTAGAGGCAGTGAGTGCTGAGGAAAGAGGACAGAAATGTGCAGAGGCTTTTTCCTGCACAATGCTTTAATGAAAAACGGAAAAAATAAAAAGCAGATATGGGAAAATAGAGAGGGAGAGTATATATCTCTCATATTAATATTTAGAGAGAAATGCTCACTGAATAACTGACTTACGTGCTTGTAATTGTGGAAAACAGCACAGAGAGAAGAGCTGGCTTCCTGGAAATGACAGCTAGAGATGCTCTTGCCTCTCTGACAGAGAGAAGTCTCTGGCCCCTCTAAGCAGGGGGCTGCACAGTTTTACCCCTTCATACCTGCCACACTATCCCCTGATAACTATGAGAGTGGGAAACAAGCCTTTCAAGCCCACTCTCGTAAAGATAATTCCTATATAGAGCAAATAAAAAGTAGCAAGAAGCAAATTACTGAGTGCTTTGCTATCTATTAAATGCACAAATAATTTGATTTCTGAAATATGGATTATCTAATGAATGCTGGCCGGTTCTGGTAGGAACTTGAGGTATAGACACCCTGCTGTTAGGTAAATAAGCCCCATGTTCCTTTCTTTTAATGTTTACATCTTGATTGAGCAGGCCTATAGGCAAAATGGTAACAATTTAACATACCCTGGCTTTTTCCATCCGTTATCAGCAGTTCTATGCTGGAGTATGCAGCTAACCTAGGAACGAATACATTTAAAGCAAATTTCCTAAGTGAATTGTGGAAGATAATTTTTTCCATGTTACATAAGAAAGTAGATCTCAGTAGTCACTACTGCATTTCACTTTGACCTAAGTCACTTTTACAGTAGCAAGTCAAGCATTAAAAGCAATTTAACCACAAAAATTTGGGATATCACCACCAATATCCAGATGTTAATCTGTCACCGTTGGTAAGTGTTACAGACTGAGATGAACAGGCTGCTACAAATACCCAAACAATTTTCAGGTTAAATTAGCTTTAGACATGTCTAAAAACCCACCCATTCTCTCTGTCTTGGTCCCACTTACAAAGCTACTGACTCCCAGATTATACCCCATGCTGAATATGGAGACATTGCTGCAAGAGCTCACAAAGGAACCCAAAAGTGCCACCAAACCTCCTTCCCCTCTGCTTAACATGAAAAAGAATTCCCCTTGATGCCCTCCATAGTTATGTGCAAGAATAGAAGATGCAGATCACGTACACACATTGCTGGATAGCTGGAGATTTTAAGCAGTGCTATTTTTCCCTCTAGACAAGCTCGAGTGTAAAAGCAGATAACTGTGACATTTTTCAGAGGGTCAGCCCTGCAGTGCCACAGCAGATCTGAATTTAGGAGGTGCAGGGAGACCATAAAATGAACAGAAGAGCTGCTTTCAAGTTGCAGAATTTTTGTTTTGGGAGACTTGCACACTACACCACAAATGCCCAACTTCCCTGCCTTCAGCCTCATGTCCAGTGACATTATCAAGAACAAACTGGTGTTGAAAACTCTGCTTTAGGCTGAAGGAAGCAGAGATGCCAAACTGGTTATCTGAGGACTGCTAGAAACTATTTTATGCTAGGGAGAACGATAAGCCACATAAATATAGTCCAACATTTAAGAAGAGTAATTTTATTGAAAATGCATTCCCTCAAGGGAAAAAAAAAGGATTTACTTGACCAGACATTGTGGTGGCTGTTATGGTGATTAGAAGTCTGAGATAAACAGTGACTGTAACATATATTGACATTAAAGCCTTTAATCAAAGAAACAAATACATCATTAACAAGAAATAATTCAGAGTGACAGATAGTTATTATGGTTAGAAAGAATGGAGATCTAAGTCACAGGACAAAGTGGGAATTGTGCATGCCATAAGAAATATTTTGCATTTTGGATGACTGTGGTTTCACGCTATTGGTAAGATGGGGGAAATTAATTACAACAGATTTTATTTTATGAATGTTTTATGTAGAAGACTGTCATAAGGCATGTGAGCCACTGCAAGCCTCAAACCAATGTATTATACCTTCAGAAAATCCATTACTTGTGCCATTTTAGAGAACACAAATATTCTTAAGTGTCCCTGAAAGATATTCAGTCCAAGTGTGGTAGAAGTAAATAGGTCGAGGATGAAGCTAAACTGATTTTCCCAGGGACTTACAGCTGGAATTGGAGTACAAACCTCCTCATCAGCCAGCATAATAATTTACCCAGCCTTTAGCAGAGGGAGCATTTCTGCATCTCTTTGTGTTAACAGAGGCAAGAGCATAAACACTGTTTACCTGCTGCAGGATAAATGGTTCTGACCACTCCACCACCAAAGCTAAACTCACTTTTCATATGTGAATTGAGGCTGTAGCTTGATGATTATTTCCTTTTCAGGGCAATATCAGATTCAGCAATTCTCAGCATGCTCATTGCCCCTGAGCACACTGTTCCTCAGCAGCATCAGTGCTTTTCTTCCACCTCATGCCCTACACATTCCCAAACAGACAAGGGTAGAGCAGCAGGGCTGCTGGGGCTGCTGCTGCCACTGAAGTCAGTGCCAGCCAGGCCCTGCCTGGGCTCTGGTCACACAAGTTTTAATAGCTCAGCAATGTTCTATCAGTGCCACAAAGAGTATATAGGTAATGTGAGAAATTCAATCAAGTTTTACTTTCTTGAAAAAAAAAAAAAAATCACAACCAGAAATACAAAAGGATTATTAGCTCTTATGGAAACAGTTTCACTTACAAAGGGGTCCTCTGGTTCAAGAAACCAAACCACTTGTCACACATGAACAAGGTTGATAAACACCGGATGTAAGAATCAGAGATTTGGAGCAATTTTGTTCTGCTTTTTTTTTCCCTACTTCAGCAGTCATATAAAGATAAGTTTCTATTGAACAAAAACTTAGTGACCTTTAATGTGAATTGCCCTATGGCTCTTAGGCCTTGGAGGAGATTCCAGAAGTTAGACTGGAAAATAGCCTTCAGCTGGGAGGTCTGGCTTTTGCCAAGCCTATGATGTACCACAAAGGAGGGGGGAAAATATGCCCTTGAAACATCCGAGTTCATATGCAATCACACTCTGTTAGCAGCTACATTTTCTGCACTGGCCTTGAGCTTCTGCAGTGAGCTCATCCTACACCAGTTTTTGGGTGTGCTCCTCTCCCCCCCCCAACCATGAGGGTGCCCCATCAACCCTTGGGACACCCCATTCCCTAACAATACCAA
Source organism: Acridotheres tristis (assembly GCA_037013685.1). Lineage (NCBI taxonomy): Eukaryota > Metazoa > Chordata > Aves > Passeriformes > Sturnidae > Acridotheres > Acridotheres tristis. The sequence goes on from CM072885.1 coordinate 66,508,152, forward strand.
CAATGCCAACCACACACATCGTTTCAAGGGTCACTAAGTAAATATAAGGCTGATGTACACAAAAAATTTGTCTCCAATTCGTAGGACAGCTGGGAAACACACACCCTGCATGGCTTCAAAGTGCTCAGACACAGCAGCCCCACAAGACATGGGGCACACCATGAGGCAGAACTACTCCTTTTGGCAGGAGGCTTCTTTCACCAGATCTCTATAGAGCTGATTGATTTTCCCCCAGGGGAATCTTTCCTCTATCTCACAAACCCACCAAAATAAAACCATACAAAAGGAGAATTTCAATTCATCAGGTGGGCCTTGAGACAGAGATTTGCATTTCCAGCAAGTACCACATCCAACAGGATACTGCAATTTCATTCCAGAGCTGGCTCCATCCTGGAGCCCTGAACAAGCCCAGGTTTGCAGAAGACTGTGTGGACACATCTCAAGCCTGCAAAACCATCTACCTAAAGTCAAAGAAGTTGTGTTGGTTGCAAAGGTTTGCTTGGTCCTGCCAAGAGCTTCTGGCAACTCCTCCTTTATTCTGTGGCTGCCTTCTATTCCAAAAAAAAAAAAAAAAAAAAAAAAAGTGATTGTTTTGGGGCTTTTTTGTTTGTTTTTTTTGGCCAGGTTTTTTTTGTTTGTTTTTTTGTCAAATGCAAACAGGAATGCTTCATATGAAAGACTATTTACCCTCATGTGGTTTGTGACTATCTTGAGATCAAAGACTCCCAATTACAGGCACACAATAACATTTTCCAGCTTAATGAGGAGCAAAATAAAACCTGGAATTCGAGTTAAATGACAATATTTTTTGAAACTAAAGATAAACATAGAACATAGTTTTGAAGTCTGCAATTTTAGGGCTGCAAAAGATCAAACAAGGTTTAATTAAAATGAATTAAATGCCTCAATTTAAGGTCTTTCAGATGGTACAGAGCTAACCTATTTCATGTCCATCACAACTGGATGATAATTTTCATGTCAGCAAAGGAGGCAGCAAATAACAGCAAAATATTGCAAAACAGACAATTTATGATAAACAAGAACGAACATAAACCAATATGGGTTGGAAATTAGAACAGACAGTATTACCTTAAAATTTTTTCAGGTGCAAGGTATAAAAATAGTTACTGACCTGCATCCACTCAGAGCAGGGATGAAGCAGGAGAAGGTCACATCCCACAGCCTCACCAAGAAGCAGAGACCTACAATGCTGAACATGGAGAGCTGATAATGGTACCCATTGATGGTGGACAGCACAGCCAAGGATGAGCCAGGAGCCACCCAGGAGGGACAAGAGGAGAGCACAGCCCTGCAGAAACTCAGGAAAGGAGCAGCAGCTCCCAGCTGAACTGGCCCCAGGCCATGGGGTGGTTGGAGGGTCCAGGTAAGGCTGGCCAATGGGCTCGTTAGGCCCATTAATGCTCATTAAGTATTTTCACAGGTGGTCCTTGAGGCTATGAAAGACCCCAGGCACAGTACAGTTTACAATGCATGAGAAACTCCAGAAGTAACCATGTGAGACAGTTAAGGGACATAAGGCTCTGGACCTGTGAACTTCTGGAACCTTCCCAGGTGTCTATACTTAAACCCACATGGCAGAAACAAGGTCAAAAAGTCTTAATATGGAATAGGACAACTCTCAAGAAATCTTGCACTGAAGCAGATCAAAACCCACTTGATACATATGTATATTATGTTTAATTTTTTGTTGTTGTTGCAATGTCTCTTTTCTTCACACACACTGTATTCTCAAGCACTATTACCAAAAGTTCTCTCAGCTATTTCCCTTCGCCTGGTGTGGCAACAATTTTTGAAGAATGATGCTTCCAAACATCACTCCTGGCCTCAGTTATTCTATTTGAAGCCATTTTTGTACTTAGCTCACAACTCTTTTAAGTACTCATTCTTCAAACAATGAACGTTTAGAAAAACAAATGACTACTTAGATTTCTTGGATTTTAGGCATGCAAAAGCATTACTGCATTTAGAGATGCTAGGAAAGGACATTTAACTGTTGTCAATAAAAAAGTTATGGGGCTTGTTCCCTTTACTCAGAACACTCAAATCCCATGAGCCCCAAAATAACTACACTTTAAAGTACAGCAAATATAGTTCTGACTAATTTGATGACCCATAAGAAGAACTTAGATCAAATTACTGGCTGACCTATTTTTTGCCTGAAAACAACATGATATACAATGGCTGTATGGTTCAGCACGTACATTCATACAACAGTAATTTCCCTGAGGAGTTTGCAGCTCAGAAGCGAGTAATTACATTATGCAACATTTCCAAAGCACACTCCACTCATTCATGATTAACCACACAACTCTGTGCATGTGCCTAAAATTCTGTTCTCTGAGCTGTGCTCCTTCATGGGACCCATTGCCCTCGCATCAGCACCCTTGGCTTGTGGGTGAGGTGAGAGGAATCTGAGTCACGAGAGGAATTTTGGTCAGGAGCTGGTCCCAGTGCCCTCCTTTTCACCTTGGACTTCCACGATCTCTGAGCTTACAGCTGTAAGAGGACAATCCCAAATAAGAAGTCAAATAAGATGAAAGCAGAAGCTGCAGAGTCCTACAAAACTGTGGCCCTGAAACCTGTGTTTAACTTAATCCAGGGCACCTTCCCACTGACAATCTTCTCATGCACAGCTGCTGTTGCATCATGACAGCAAATTATTCGTGTTCATCAACACCAGCAAGAAACCTCTTGTGTTTAATCTTTAAGCATGACCTTTAAAGAGTCATAGTAAGACACACAACCTCGACAGCCAGTGGGAGTTGGATGCCTACAGTGATTACAGAATTGGAAAATGCTTGGGTTGTTCACAGCACTGTTAGATCCTCAGATTTGTTACATATTTTACTGTGTACTTGCAGCCTCAAGATTTTCAGTGAGGCATGCAGAGCTGGATTTCTCTATATAAATCTCAGATTTGCTGAGCTTCTGAGATTCTGTCTGCAACCAAACCACAAATTGCTTTTTTCTTTCTTTCAAATAATCCAGAAGAATAAATTGGCAGAGTGAGTTCCTCTGCCATCTACCTGGTGGTTCCCATAAGGAAAATGCATAAATTTTCTGAGAAGCTAATAAACTGCAAAACTGCCAGGGTTAATTAAAATGATTACTTGGAAAACCTCTGATATTAGATGCACAGATTGCTGTTATGCACAAATACACAAACCTGAGATAGAAAATGAACATTAAAGAAGATTTCAGGTGGGGAACACTGAAGCTATCAAACACCTCCTGGCCTAGGTCCAGGTCTTGAGCATGCAGGAATGTGAATGTCCATATCATCCCATGCTTTTTTGGGCAGGGAGCAGTGTATTTCCCCCATGGGAAATACCAGAAAACATGGTGGCATTTTTGGGACACCAGCAGGTGTGCCAGCAGAACAACACACATACAGGAAGGACAGAGAAGAACTTAGATGTCCTGGGAGCAATGCCTGATCTGAAGAGGAATTCCACCAGGATTTGCAGCTGGGAGGAAGAAGGGAAGAGAAATGGGCCCAGAGCTGTGGCACAGACCTCTGGGTCTGGAAGGCCATGCTGGGATGGACACCTGGCTGCAGTGACATCGGGGACATGCTGGTGCCTGGAGCTGCCTTGCTGAGAGGGGCTTAACACCTGTGAAGGGTTTCACACCTGGGATGGAGCCAGAGAGTTCAAGAACCATTGGATTTTCAATGCTTTACAATGTTAAGTGCAGAGGCATTTGGGAGATGAGGCTATAACAGAGACCTGACCGCTTTTAATAGACTTGCTTTTCACAAATTTTGGGATATTCACCCCAGGTCCCCACTGTCACATGTTTTGGCTTGACCTTTGTTGCATGCAGGTGTCACAGCTGGCATGAGCTACTCTCATTGCACAAACACAGTCTCACAGGATCTTCTCAGATCTTTAAAGAGCCTGAGAACAAAATTGACAGGGAACTAATGAGAGTAACCAGTGTCATGGTAGGCAAATAAATAACCAAACCACGTAGAAAAGCAGCCTTGCCCAGGGAATTCATATTCTGTTCTCATATTTGTTTTAAAGCTTTAAGAGGTGAAGGTAAACATCGGAATGCATGAGTCCTGCACACAGGAATTCCTGCGTGGGGCTCACAGGAGAACCTCAGGGTCAGGAATTCCCAGGGGATGATACGTACGTGGGTTAATGAGCTCTGCAATGAGGAAGGCAAACATTTCAGTTCTTGCCTGGTCTTCCAGCAGTGTTAGACTGAAGTTTGCAGACTCGTGTTATCCCATGTGCTATATAAATGGAATGGCTGCATTTCTGGAGACTGCTGCTTGGAATAGCAATTTTCTGAAAATTCGTCAAGCAACTTGGAAGTTATCACTTCAGAGCACTGAAACGAAGGCGCTGGCGGGACTACTTAGTCAACACATATGGCTCTGCGCTGTGATTTCCATTTCAGAGTGTACTAGCACTTATTCTCTGTTTTTCTCACAGCTGCTCACTCCCAGTGTTAGCACTCCCAGAATAACCTCCTGGCGTATAAATAGGGTTCTCCCTCTGCTGCACATGACAGTGCTGCAGACTGTACTGCTCTCCACTTAATTATAAGGTGCTGTTAATGCCATTAAAATAGTTCTGTGTCTTCCTGTCCCCAAGAGGCAGACACACCACAGGTTCCTGGGTTTGCTCATTCTCAGGGCTTAGGCAAAGAGTTGCATCCTAATTTAATCATCAGGGAAAGCAGTAAGAAGGGGGAAAAAAAGTCTTCCTAACTGAAAGACCTTACTAACTCTGAGTATCTAACACATTATCCTCTTGGGGTTCAAAATGAGCACTCATTAAACCAGCCTCACCTGTAAAGGAGAGATACTGTCTTCAAAGAAACCCTGGGCTTTGGGCAGCACAGTTCTCCAAAGCCAGCCTGGTGCTACATCACCACCAGACCCTGACTACAGAACTGTTTTGGGCAGTGTCACATTTCCCAGCCAAGAGGGATGCTCAGCCCTGATGCTGCATCAAGTCTCTCCTCAGTTTCTGCAGCCAAGTCCTGGTGCCTCCCAGTTATTTCATAGCTCTAAAGTGTTGCACAGTCTCCCACATCATCCAGTTGGGTTCCTGGCTCTGATCTGCTGAGACATTGCAAAGAGCAGCAATTGCTTCACTCCTCGTAGGACGACAGAGAAGTGCAGTGAGAGTGGCCAAAAGTAACATTGCCCCAAGAGCTGAAAGAGGAAGGATTTCAGGAGAATACAGGTGCAAAACATTTTTATCATTATTATTGTTATTATCATCACCATCATCCTTATTATTCACATTCTAAGAGTGAGGACATAAAAGAGGTATCAAGAAATACTGAGGCTTCTGCTTTCTCTGGTTGACATTTAATTTCTGCTTTCGGTATGTCTCTGGAAGAAGTTTGGAAAGTGTGGTTGCTTTTAAAGTGGTTTTCCTTTTTCCATTTGGCAGATTCTTTGCCATGATGAACAAAGATGAAACAAGCGAAAAAAAACAACCTGACAATCAATTTAAAATAGCTACTTGCACTGTCAGCTAAACTCAAGATTGGACTTTTTTAAAACTAAAACACTCCAAACCAAGATATTTTAATGGTCAAGAAATCCTATAATTTTACACAATAAACATGCTGTCCAGAAATTATGGGGAAAATGACAGTCATGTTTCCAACCATTTGGTTAAATTAATAATAACACACCAATGCTCCCTCTGTTGGTTGATTTTCAAAAGGTATTCCAAGTATCACAGTAGCATCCAGTAAGAGAGCATATTTTCTTTGGGAGGAAAAAAACCAAAACCAAAACCAACCAAACGCCAACAAAACTCCATATTCAAAACTGAGGCACACAGGAATAATACGTTTAAATTACTGCTAATCTGCAAAACAAAATTAAATTAATTTTAACAGCCATTAAGCCAAAATATTTGGATCCAGAATTAAATAATATACATACATCAGAATACTTAAAATTTAGTTTTGGAAGGTTTGCAGGCTAATTGTTTCTGGACCAGGAAATGTGCTCTCTTGCAATGGAAATAATACCACTCTCATTCTATTTTCTTGTGGAGTGAAAAATCACCACTGTGTATAATTAAGAAAACAGTTCTGTATTAGCATTGACAACAATAACACTAAGGAGGAATTTGGGAGTTCTGTTTATGCACATTAAATTTCCTACAAGTAGTTCTTCAGGAGCTCAAGTGGTTTTGTGCAGTGAGGAGCTTTCCTGAGCCTAACAATTTCCATCAAGGAAAAAAATTCTGTTTCCATGGAAACATCCGAGGTGGACCAAGCATGGATTAATCAAAATACAATGATGCCTTTTTGCAAGGTAGTAGGAAAAAAATACAGTTCTAAGTGAGCACTGCTGCTCTTTCCTTCCATTCACACTAGAAAGCATGGGAAATTCTCCCCAAATGTCTATGTGGAACACAGTTTAATTAGCACAATAAAAAGTTAGGTTTTCTTATATTCATAATTATCATGTCATTCTGAACTAGAGCCAAGGATATATTAACACGAAAAAAAGAGAGAGAGTGAAATAAATAATTTAAAATCATATTTACATTCCTTTTTTATTTGCTACTGGTTATATCAAGTGGTTCTTCTTATGCTGAAAAAATTTTAGTTGCTTTTTCTGTATTTTTAGTACTGAAGGCTCATTTCTTGGTAGTGAAGGCTCTTTCTGATATTCAAATCCAAGCTGTGGGTTAGGAATTTTTTTGTTATTGTTGAAATGAGTATGCATATTATATCATTCTCAGCTGCCATCATAGAATTTAGCTGTAAGTTCTGCCATTGCCCAGGGATGAACAAAAGACTACATAAAGCCAGCCTGCCTTCATCTATGCTCTCCACAAAGCAAAAAGAAACATGGCTCCATTTTTAACAGAGCACTTCCATTGAAGTGCTTCCTTTGTCTGTTCTTTGTTTTAAATAGACACCTTTTTCTTATGATAGATGAAGTTATTTTATAATTACTCTGTTATCAGAAGATACTCAAAAATATTCTGAACGTGTAAGAGCAGCGTACAATAACTACCATCCAACAAATGTCAAATAACTGTAAGCCCTCCATTTGTACACAATGACATGATACAAATGTCAGAGACAAAAAATGCACTTCCACTTCTAATCCTACCTCACAATGAGGCTCCACTATGAAAAATTGCCAGCAATAGCATTGGCAGGGTTCCACTTTTGTGTTTTTCAGAGGTTTGGTAGCAAATTCACACACAGATTTTGTTCCCCTTTATTTTATTACTTTTCAGCAGGCATCTGAGAATCAAGCTGGGTTCTCCATCTCCAGCATCACCATTACTAATAAAGGCTATGTTGGCCAAATTATGATCACAATAATCTGTGTGTAGCCCCTCTGTTATCGATGGATTTGCTCAGACATTACTGGTGAAGAAACCCCTGATTGATAAGTGGCACACGTGGATATCTTGGTGCATAAGGAGGATGAGCCCTACAGGCTCCCACGGGTTTAAATGAAGTAGAAAGCAGCAAATGTTTCATTTCTGTCGTTCAGGCAGGCAGATATGACTCTGAATACTCAACAGCAATGCATGGCAGCAGCACACCCTGAGAAACAGGTGACAGTCAGTCAGTCATTCCTTCTATTGGAGCAAAGTTCATGGCCCTGGCTGGGCAGGTAGAGCTGTGCAGCTGCTTTCAGGGCAGTTTAGGGCCATCCCTCCCCACTGCTCCCGCAGCCATGGGATGTGCAGAAGGCACACAGGGTGCTGCAGGAGCGGCCCCATCGTCTCAGGCTCAGAGCTTTGCAAGGGCACAGGCAGGCAGAGCAGCACAGATGCCCACGCTGAGGTGCCAGCCGTGGGAGGTAGGGACGTATGGAAACACAGCTTCCAGCGGGGAGAAAACACGGCCACATGCCTAGGGCACAGGGAGGAATTAACTCTTAAAGGACTGCCAAGAGACCAGCACACTGCTGCTGTTGGAGGTCGCACTTCAAGCCCAGCTGTCGAGCTGGTGTGGAGAGGCACCAGCACCGCTGGCAGGGCAGGAGCAGCACAGCTGGCTGGAGGGACAAACACAAGCCATGTGTCAGGGCAGCGTGGGCTCCACATGGCCAGGTGTGTGCTGAGTGACACCGGGGCTGGGATGTGTGAGGAAAGGTTTTTCAGGGCCCAGGTGTGAGCAGGTTTGGGAGGTTTCCCTGTTACCCCTTTAGACACTCTTGCCCTTCACTCGACATGACTACACCATTCACCTCCCCTGGCAGCTGCTCCCTTTCCCTCCAGCCTTTCCCCCTCTCTGCAGGGGCACTCTGAGCCCTTGGGTGACTGGCCGCACCAGTGAAGTGGAAGGGCTGAGTTCTTCACAGAAGCGACCTCTTTTACCCACCTTTGGCAACATAAGCGTGCTTAAAATGGCAGGGTCACTAAGAAGACACAAGGAAAGCCCACAGGTTTCTTTTCCTCCTCACCAGCTCAGCTGATGAAGGTCCCCACCTTACACCAGACAAGCCTATGTCAGCAGGGAAAGGTTAGCTGAAACCACAGTGTTAAGCTCACCAAGCATTTCCTAGCATGACTCCTTCTCCCCCAGGAAATACTGAACTGCCCTGTAAATACCTCTTCAAAACAAAATCATCCCTATGCTGAAGTAAGTATCTTCCAATAAAAATTAAAGTGGCTACGGAAGTAACTTTTTCCTCGCTATCCATGACAAGCTGATACAAGACTTATTTTTTACATATAGAAACAACTTCCTCCATATTTAACACAAAAAGAACAGGCTTCTTTCTAACACCACATCGCACATGCCCGAAGCGCAGCGATGGGGATGAGCTGCCTACCTCACTCGGGTGACAAGGGACATCTAGTGGCATCGTGGCTCCCAGCACCAGTGCCCTGCTCAGCCTGCAGGGACAGCAGACACAGCCACCTTATCTGCCCCCACGGTATCCCACCCCACCGTAGGGAAAACTCTGGCTGGTACAGGGAGTGACAGCCCTCTGCCTTCCCCAGCCTCACATCCCACCTCTGTGTGCAGAACTACGTTCCTTCACATGCTCCTCTCTCCATCAGGTCTGCTCAGCTTTTTCACTCACGCTCCCATTAATTTTCCCTAAAAACATAATATATTATACATATAACAATGTATTTTCAGTAAGAGGCTGGTTGTCTCAGTGGCAAAGGCCTGCTGTGGATAAGAAAGCACGGAGCCTGCTCCCTTTATTCAGAGAAACAAACTGCTTCAGAGGAATAGCTGTCTGTGTGAAAGTAAAACAAATCAGTGCGTGGTTAGAACAAGACTCTTGAAAATTACAAGGGAAAAAAACTGTTTAATTGCTTAATTAATTACTATTTTAAAAATAGTAAATAATGGCATTATAACCAGATTAAGTATTTACATCAGTAATATAAAGTCAAGACATTGTCATTGGAACAGACCAGTACACACTGAAAGATGTGGGTTTAGATTAGATAAGAAGAAGAAATTCTTTACTGAGGTTTCAGTTGCACAAGAGGAGTTTTGATCGTCCTGTCTATCAAGGCAGCATCAAAATGCTGCTTTTATTTTTTTCTCTTTTTGCCTGGTTTAGATTTGCCTATCCAAACCTCAAACACTACATGATTGAAAGAGTAATAGAGGGCTGGAAGCAGTGCTAAACCTGCTGGCTGTCCAAAGCTCTCCAACTTTGATTTAAGAGACCTCTTGTGGATGTGGTCCACCTGTGCCTCAGCCTGGACTTGTCATGTATGTTTAAGAATAGCTGATTTATTAGTTTTCCTTTCGTGTTCTGTTCCAAAAATAATGAAGAACATTTGTGGCTGGGAGGAAGTAAAAAATAGCCTTTTGGGAGATGCAAGAAACCCACAGAAACCCTGACTCATCAAACTCACTTTCAGTTTGTTTGGCTGCCTCCTATCCCTCCCTTTTTTTTTTTCCTCTGCAAAATTCCCCTGATCATTTCTCTCAGGTTTATTGCTTTACCCATTCACTGTCTTTATCCATCCTCTGAAAAGCTCTCTTAATTGTTTCCTTTCACACTTTTTTTCTTCCCCAGTTTCCTACTCCCCATATATGTGTCCTCTTAACCCTCACCTCCTGCAAACGTAACCCTCTTCTCACAGGAAAAATTTAAAGAGACAAATTTGTCTTTTCCGTTTGCTATTCTTCTTGGGCAAAGAAAAAACACAAACATGAATTATTTTGCTATTAAAACATTTCACTTAAATTCGATTAAAACTACACTTACATGTACAGCTGTAGATTATCTCCTTTTTCTTACCCTCCTCTTTTCTTTTCTTGTCTTTTTTTTTTTTTTTCTGAGCAAAAGTCCTGTGTGCTCTCTGTCCAGAAATACATAAATCACCATCTCGTTTTCCCTAGAGCTCAATGTGGCTACAACAATAAGAGTGTCCCAAATAGAGAGCTGGCAAATTTCTGCCACAACTGGATGATTAAAGAATTTTCAGGGAGCACTTCATGGCACTCCCCTGCTCAGAGCAGAAATCTCCCCTCTTTGAGCAGCCAGCCCTGGGAGATCAGGAGAGACACGGCGCTTTAACCCAACATTAAACAATTAGAGATGTTGCCAGCAAAGGTGTAGTGGTTTAGATCTGCCAATTTCAATATACCCATTTTCTGCTGTGAGATAGGATTAGATTAGGAGCAAACGCAAGGCAGGCCTAAAACTTAAAGGGTGTAAAGAAAACTTTTATTAACAACATAGAGGAATAATAAATTCAGAATAAAACCTTCAGACCACCCCTCCTCCCTTCTCCCACACCCTCTTTTCCTTCTTAACAACAATATACAGAAACACTTCAGCTAGTTACTAAACAGGCTTAGCTGAGCTCAACAGAATATTATTTTGGTATGGAAAGAAGGACTAATAAACTGAGATATTATTGCTAAGTAGCCAGACCGTCAGCAAAGGTGACGCTGATGTGTTTTAGGCGGCTCAGAGCGAAGTTTGGGGCTGGCAGGCCAGGTGCAGCAGCCAGCAGCTGGCACTGTTGCTCCACTGGAGAAGGGATGGGCAGCAGCAGCAGCTCGGGGAGTGCAGCCCAGGGACGATGTCCCGAGCATCACCTGCAGACACAGCCGTGGCACACACTGCCCGCACACCAGCACGCCCACGTGAAGCACACAGTGTGTGCAGACATGTCATGAGAAAGGAGAAAAGGTTGCCATCGTGCATACAAATACCACCCTCCATCGCTCAGACACTGCAAGTGCAAATCTAAACCTGTCTGTCAGGACAGCTGGGAAAGCAGTGATGCACTGCAAAAGAGTCGGGAAATTCAAACTGGTGAGTCACAAAGTAGAGAATGACAAAGTCCTTCACAGAAGCAACAAGGTACTTCCAAACTCACCCCAAGACCAGAAAATAGAACTTCCTTCCAAATAAGAGGGACACGAGCCTCTTTCCCAGGGGTTTGCTGTTGGCAGCTGCCCAGAGTAGTGACAGGTGGTGGAGATGAGTGAGGGATGTCACAATGGAAAGACAGCCCTTGCAGAACTTGCTGATATGAATAAAAAGGCTTTGGTGGTTTTTTCCCATCACACAGCCCTTCAGTACCTCACAAGCCTGGGAAAAGCCACAGAACAGCAAAAGGCAAAATTAAATCTTGCAGCTTTACAACTACCTTACCTGCTCCCCCTGCCTTCTTCCAAAAACAAAACAAAACAAAACAAACAAAACCAACAACAACAAAAAACTCAACCAAGCAACCAAACAAAAAAGGCAATTAAACTACTTACACCTGTATAGCAATGACAAAGAGAATCTCACTGGGGAAAAATACTACCTCCATCCACAGGACTGCTCCTCTTGGATTTCAGTACATGTAGTTCATGTCTTAGCAAAAATGTTAAATAAGGAAGAATACGTAAAGAATTAAATAGGAACAAGTTAAACTCAAAGAAATGAAAAGATAATAAATTGGAAACATCTGGGAGGTGAGAAGGAAGGAACTTAAAAAAACCAAACCAAAACGAACCCAACAACATTTCATTGTGAATCCATGGAAAAGGAAACCACTTCAGTACATTCACGGGGAATTTTATCCATCTCCAAGTACAGGAGCATGAAAGCCTGTCTGAAGAAAGTGTCTGAGCTGTGCCTGTGCTCCTTGCTCAGCACCAGAACTATTTCATCACTGAGATGAAATCAAGGTGATGACTGGCCTTGAACACACAAGATAGGAAGGCAGAGAAAAGTTTGATCTAAATGGATTATATGGTTAAGGGCAAGAGGTTCTCAGTCTTTCTGATGGTCATTGGTTTGAGGATAGAAAAAAACTTCATGCTAGGAGAGAAAGAGAAAGAAACAAAAAAAGATAAAGAATTGTTGAGAAATAGCAAAGAAACACTCAAATAAGTTAATCTGGAGATCTCAAAAGAAAACTGGCAAAGGTGCTAGAGAAGAAGTTTCCCAGTGCATTAAAAAACCATCCAAGAACAAGAAACAGCTTTGTCTAATAATGTGCCACAAGAAAAACTTGACAACAGGAGCAGCAAAATCCTTCCCTGCTGTGATCACAGCAGCAACAATCCCAGAGCACATTCCAGGGGGGCATGTATATACTGCATTTGGTTAAATAGCCTGAAAAATAAGCAATTAGTTCCTTTATATTGAGAAAACGATGCATTTCCTAGACCGAGGAAAAGAAAAGGAGGCAGTTTAGCAATACATCACCATGTCTGCCTGTTGCAATGATCCTCATCAGGGAGGAGCAGCCCTTTGGGAGCTGCACCTGAGTTTCTCTACCTGCTATTGGCACAGCCTCAAAGATAATTTTGCCAGAGTTGTCTTTGTGTGAGTACATTCCTTCAGAGCAAGCTTACCACCAACTGTATAACTTTCACCAAGGCAAATATTTGTAAATTCTAAAATAAAATAGGATTATATTAGTGAACCTCCTTAATCTCCCTTCAATATTTATTTATTGTGTTGTCTTGCATTGCCATCTACAGTTATATACATTGTCCTTAGTCACAGCACCACATTAGCATCTAGATAAAGGCAATACAGTTTTGTCTCTTTTAGTTTTATCTGACACCGAGGCCCCAATTATTGTCCAAGGGGAGGTAATATATTACTGCAAAAATCAATGCACAGCAACTGACTTCTGCATGTCTGTGTCCCACATCAAGGTCTCACTGCATTCTCTAAGCCATGAATGTTTTACATATTCTTGGTATTCACATAAAAAAAAATTCAAATGACAAGGCTCAAATTCCTTGTGGTTATGTTCTGGGGTCTCCACTTGCAGAGAGAGAGGCAGAATAAAACCCTTCAGGCCTGTCAGGAAGACTGCCTCAGTTTCACACCAGTTTTGTGCATTGAAGCCCCACTATCATCACAAGGTTTGCTGCACAGAGACTGGGAGATGAGCTTTGCCTTTGTATCTAGTAATTAAATTTGGCAGTTTCTTTCACAGGGAAAAATGACACATGACACCTTTAATCTCATTTCTGACTCTGCCCATCACTTTCAAGGAAGCTGCAGCAGTTTTCCTAGTGGAAAAACTAGATGCCTCTAGTTAAAAAACTGGATCTTCAAATACCAGCACTAGACATCTCCTTAGCTTCAGCCGACCAAGCAGAGATGCTCCTGGAGCCTTGATGGCTTCTTCCAGCCACCCTATGCAACATCAGCAGCCAGGGAAGGACTCTCCAGGGACTCTACAGTCTCACGATTTCTGGACCACATTATTTATGTGCTACAACCACACCCCGTGCTTAGGTGAGACATACCTCAAGTCTTCACAGCTGGCTGAGAAGAACGGGTCCATTCAGTCCTGGCTGAAGCCTTTGCCTCTTTGACAGCCCAGGGAAAGCCACCAAGGTGCATCTTCCCCAATCCTGATGCCAGCAGGTCTAGAAATTTCCTCTGATACCCTAATGAAGAAGTAGAGGTTCAATGTGTGCAAGACAAAGCAGCTGTCAAGGGAGCAATGCCTGGGTATGCTCTGTGTGAATGGCCCTTACCTTTCAGAAGAGAAAATCTTACATTGCCCACATCCTGCCTGTGACATGAGGTTAGATAAAATATGTTTAGGAGGCATGGTCTGGCCTGTAGCCCAGCTGTCTGACCACAGTAACCACACTCTTTCCTTATAAACAGGACACTGTTTCTTCTGGGTATCTGGGATTTGCCAGTTCAGCTTTATTCAGCTCACTAGAATGATTTTGTTGTTGTTGTTGTTGTTCTTAATGAATTTTCAAAAATCAAAACAATGGATGTGCAACACTTCATTGATTTTTCTGCAGCTTTGGTGTAACATGGAAAAATCAGCTTGAAGTGGATTGTTTAGCTATCAGAAAAGGTTCTCAAGGAAACTTCTCTGAGAAATGCAGTCATCTTCTGAGACTGACACTCACTTGCAGCTTATGTCATAGCTCAGAGAACTAAATCATCACCATCACTTCAGGCATTTCAAGCTGAGATAGAAGGACCACTTGAGAGCTGAGGTAAGTTCTGCTCTAGCAGAGTGTCAGGAGAATACAGTTAATGACCCCGGGGAGGATTTTCTTTCTGGTCCCCAGTTAAAGCAACAACCACTAACCTCCTGCCTAATAGTTTTCACTCCTCATTCAATAACCTCTCTGTTTACACTACTCATCATGTAAATTGCCTGGACACTGTTACAAATATTCCATTAAGAATCACCACAAGATCTCGTGCTGTCTTGCTGTGCTCAGGTATTCCACGGTTGACTCTTCCACACCCATAATTGCTCACTCTGACCTGAGCGAGGCTGCAGAATCGCTGCTGCTCCTGCTCTAGATGGATGGCAGATCACAAGCACCTGCTAAGAAAAAACAATTTCTTTGCAATAAACCTTCTCAGATTCCTTCCACTCTCACATAGTATCCAAGCCTCGCCACCTGTTCAGTACTATCAGTCAGGACACTTTTAGATGCTTTTAATCTGTCCTGGTATGATTTTCTGTCTTTGGCCAGAAAGGCCTCTGAGTTGCCTTCTGAGGCATGAGTTGGCTTTCTTCTGTGTTCTCTCAGGAATTCAAACATTCTACATTAAAGCATACATAAAGTATCCACAATGGAGTTTTTTGGGGGGTTAGAGCAAAAAGCAATAATCTTTAAACCATGTGAAGGGAGGTTCAGAAGAGGTGTAAGGGCCTGTTTTCCAGCAGTAGGGATGAGGCAGAGCACCTGGGGGTGAGTGGGGACCTTGAACCCTGGACATCCTTGAGGACAGGTCACGAGAGACATTTGTCTGCAGCTGATTCTCCTTCTGAACATGTGCCCCAGCCCCATCACCTGTCTGTGGTGCCAAAGAGGGAACAGTCAGGCTCCTCAAATTTAAAATTAGATCTATTCCTCTGGGAACTGACAATAGCACTTAAGGAAGATTCAGAAACTCTCTCTCTTTCAGACCCCAGCTGGGCTTATTTTACAAGGACAACTTTCCAATCTAAAAGGGGGCAGAGCTAAACAATTTCTCTGCCAACTCCACCCTCCATAAGCATATGCCAATCTCTCTTTGGACTTTGTCCCTGAATTGGAAAGGTAACCAGAAAGCATCAGATAAGAAACTGGACATATCAAAATAGTCAAACAAAGCCTGAAGGACTTTGACAATAAACACACATGGAGTGAAGACACTTTCACACAGATTCCTTACTTCGGTGTGTAGGAGGATCTACAGCAGGAATTTCATTTAGGAGAACAAAATACAACATTGAGATCTTTATAGCAATCCCTAGCCACTCTCTCTGGTACTTTTTGTACCACACGTAGACTACAAGCTTACAGGAGTGTCAACTTTTGGGCACCATACCAACAAGGGATGACTGCAGGAACACCCTGAATGGTAACATAATATAAACAGAGATAAGGGAAGAGGAACAATAGTGAACAAATGCAAATGCACTCTAGTTGACCAGAAAAATCCTGATTTGCTTCCTAGAGAAGCTGTAGAGGCACCTGAACCAAAGTGGCCTCCTGGAGCAGAGTTCAACATAGTGCTAGCCAAAATATGTTGGCTAAATAAATTGAGTAAGAACGTCATCAACATGACAAAGCAAAAGATATCCAGAGAAGGACAACTAAAATGTTCAGTGTAGTCACGCCACTGCAAAAGGCCACTTAAACAAACTAAACGTAAAATGGTTCAGCTGTTTTTGTCTTGTCAGAGAATTCATAGAGCAGTGTTGTGCCAGCCCAGCAAGGTCTGCTCAGGACCTGGGAATCATCTCTGCTCCATCCCCTCAACAAAATAGCCCTTCTGGCAGAAGCTGGGTCAGAGATGCAGTGGTGCTGGTGGAAATGGGCTCAGCTGTCTCAGCCTGTGTCTCTTGGAGGTGATGCAGCTCTGCTGGCTTAGTGTGCCCACAGCACAGCAGTGGGGCTGCTGCCACGTGAAAAATAACAACCCACAGCCACTTACACCAGGTTCCTTTAATGGACTCAATGCACTCCTAAATCAGTCTGTAACCACAGTCTCCTCTGCATTCCCTCCTAAACTGAATATGGTTGGTGTCAGGTCCATCCTTCCTCTCCCTTCCCCTCTCTCAATAATGTCAGTGCAAACAAACGCACTGGAAATATACACAACTCATTGTTTGTTCAGGGTAATTACTTGAGTTCCACTTCCCAGTGGCATTCCTCAAGGCTGCTAGCTCCTCTTATGGTTAAAATCCAGACTTCCACACTGGTCAGTTCAGAAAGGGTAGAGTTACTGCTTTTCTTCCAGCCAAGCAAATTAACTGAATTTGCACCCTGCAAAGCCCAAGCAGGTTTGCAATTGTAGCACTAGCACATGGAAAATGGTGGCTCAGCTGAGAAGTCTTTCAGCTCTTGGTGTCAGAGAGTAACACTTGGACCCATGAAAGGAATTATTTTTTTCTTTGACCAGATCTCTCTCTCCTACCACTTGGATACCAGGCTGTTCTCTACTCAAGTATGCAAATCTGAGCAAGCCACCAAAACAAGTGTTAAAAATCTCCCTGGGAATAAAATGCTGTTTGTACAAACTCTCACATCCTTCTCCCACCTTCCAAGCAAAGGCTGCTCTTGCAGCTGGTAAGATGAGGCTCTCCTGGTGAGGTGGGAGCGGAAATACGATGGCTTATCGTCACGCACTGTCTTCAGTGTTTTGCTGAGCTAGGAAAGGACAGGACACCAAGCACATTCCATGGCTCTCTGCCAAGCAGGGGCCCAAAGGGTAAACAGAAAGTAACGTGCAGGATGCAAGAGCGCCTTTAAAAAAAAATAAGAGGGGCACCAGATGGTCACTGAAATGATCCACAACAGGGGAATGCGAATGAACATTTCAGGTTCTGTTCTAACACCTTATTAAACATATATGGATGTGTGTCTTAGGAGCAGGCTGCATTCTGGGAGAGCCATGTCAGGCTGAGATTTTGCAAATAATCCATCTCCTCCACAGCCCCTGGTGAAGTCACCACCTCAGCGCCCGGCTGTCCTGCTCCTTCCAGCACTACAGTTGAGCATAATCACCCCAATCATTTTTTTTCCCCTTGATTAAACTGACTTCCAGTGCCATTACAGTAAATTACCACAAGCAGGTTTTGTTGGTTCGCTTTTTAACTGCAGACTCGAATAACACAGCGTGCAAACCCTAACGAAGGGCATTTGTACGCCAGCGAGGGTCGGTACCGCAGTTTAACAGAGAGCAGCTTTGTAAAGGCAGAACAAGGCTACTGCAGTGTGCTCTGGGGCTTTTACTTCCTACGGCCAGTGCCAGATCTCTGTTCCCTGTTAATGAACAGCTGCTGTTCATTCAGCCATCGAGGTGGCCCGGTGGGACAATCCAGAGGGGACGCACCCGCATGCAAAGTCTCCCCTCTTATCTGAACGCTCGGCGTGAACAACGCCCGGCCATCCATGCATGACACAAAACTCAGGGAGGCATACAGCATCCCTTAGGTTTCATGCTTAATTCAAAGGCAGAGTGGGCAAGAAAATTTCAGAGAAATGAGCTCTCTTAGAGCTGAGAGGTGACGGTCACAAAAGCTGTGTCCCTTCAATCAGCAGTTCCAGAAGAGCTTTTGGGCTATTATGAGGTCTCCTCATCTGGTAGGACACAAAATGTCACTTTCCCGTACAACAACCTAATGTTCCTGTGATTTTCATTCAGTGTCAACAGACTATTAATTACTTAATAGAAATATGTTTCTAAAATTTGAACATTGAAATGAAATTTCAAATGCCAGAAATTTCTGTGCTCCCATCCTTGAGTTTCTCTACAGAGAAGCATGCTTTTGTTTTCTAAGAGGTCAGAGGCTAAAGTCTTGGGAGCTGCTATAAGGCACCACACACTGACATAATAGGAAGGAGTCTGAGTGCAGTGAGGCACAGAGACTGCCTGGGGTTCACTTTGAAAAACCAGGTCCAGGAAAATTCTTTTCCTCGTCACCTTTCTGGAAAGGTTCCAAAGTTCACCAAGTTTTGTCTACCATGATTTTCTACAAGTTTGAACATTATATCATGCATTTTTGGAGAAGATATGAAAATTATATATTAATTGCATCCTGCTCTTAATTGTTTTTCTTAAGCTAAAATAACACAAAGGTCAAACAAAACAAAGCAAAACCAAACCAAACCAAACTAAAAACTCACTTCATGTTGAAATAAGAGTCCAGGCACAGGCACTAGTTTACTGGAAACCTGCTTAAACACACAGTTTCAATTAAAAGGGGTAGATCTTTTATTACATAAGCCTCAAGAGATAGCCGTGCCTAGGAATGGTGATGGGGACAGGGGGTTGAAGGCCAGTCCAAGAAAAATCTAGCCATGTGACCACATAACCTTTTGGGCTGTCCTTTTCTTCCCAGCTAGCTGCCATCCTGTCTGGGAACCTGGCTGGCTCCCTAAGCACACGTAAAGAGTGAGCCATGCTCCCAGCTGGTGTGCTGCAGCTACACTGGCCTCACGACAGCCTCAGTCAAACCCCCCTTATCTTTTTACTCTCTCCCTTAAAAAAGCAAATAAAACCTCTCAGGTCTCTCCATTTGCCAAGCAGAAATGAGGCAGAAACCCCAAACAGAAACATTGCCACGAACTAGATTATTTACAGGCTCAGGAGAGAGAAATGCAAATACATACATGGCAATTGCTGTATCCCTTTAGTTTCTATTTTCTCACCTTTTTGTTTTGGCACAAGAAATAGCCAGCATGTGACAGTAAGGTCAGGGTATCTCTGGTTACAGCAATGCCTAAGAAGCGTTGTTCTAGTAAAATGACACCATGCACAAGCCACATTATATAAAAAGTGAAGGAGGCACAGGCATGGCATATATAGCACTTCAGACACCACACTGAAATGATGTGACCACTGCTACAGGTCCTGCCCAAAAAGCAGAATCTTAGCCCATGCTGAACCTAGCACTGCCATGGTGAAACAATTAGGGATAGCTGGAGAGGCACTTCTGGAGCTGCTGAGCTCGTGCAGCCTGGGTCCCTGTGCAGACCTGACCTCTCCTACTGTATTGCACAGACCTCTAGTCTGGGCAGATAATGTGAACAGAACTAGGCAGCACTGTCAACACCAACCACAGGGTAGGGGGAGAGTGAGTAGGATGTCCTCACCCAAAAGCTTGTGAGGCAACCACTCCTCCTACTCTGCACAGCACTCCTGCAAGTGCCACACAGCAAACAGCTGCTTTGGTTTCTGCAGGTGTCTGTACAAGATTTTACATCCTCAGAATGTCCCTCTCTGCTCTTTTCTGTTTGGTTTGAGTGCTCAAGCTACCAATTTTCACCTGGTTCCAAAAAATCAGTTAAAAAAAACAGTAAAAAAATCAGTGTAGGTTGGGTAAACTTCTGGAGGCTCCCCAGAAGGTTCGTAAACTTTTCACTAAGCTGGCCAGAGCTTCAATTTTCTACCACAGAGCCTGAAAACAATTTGTCTGCTTTCCCGTTTCATCAGGAGGCTATTGCACAGCTCTTACACTGATATTTCAGCAAGGACCTTTTGAAGCTACTGATTGGCATGCCTTTTCTGTTTATTTTCTAATAAAAAAGAATCATATGCACTAAGCTTTCTAAAAAGCAACTGTGCCGGCAGTCAGCCACAGAGGAAAGTACTGCAAAAGTCCCTGATGTTTTTACTTAACAATAAATTCAGACAGCTTTGTTTACAAATGGGACTTTCATTTATCTAACTTTTTAAAGAAAATCTGGGAAAATTTATTAGTCCAGAGTCAAATATATTCTCTGAGCAACAAACAGGCCTCTGATCCCTTTTACTTACATCCAGACATTTCAAAAGCAGTTCAGGAGACATTTTCCAGTTTTCATTTAGTGAAGGCTTATCATGGTTTATACACTGATGCTGTTCCTATTAAAATTAACTACATCCTCACCAATATCTCTAGGAGAAAAAGTCAAAAGGAGTGCTCAAACCTATGTGCTCCTACCAAAAATCTCAGCTTTTTCCTTCATAACTTAGATTCTCCCTGGACCCACAAATCAAGTTTCCATAGTATCACTACAGAAAAAAAGTGCAAGACTTCACCAAAACTCCTCCAAAAATCCCAATTTGCCTCCCCCCCCACCCCTTTTCAATGCAAACGTTGATACTTGTGCAAAAGACCAGAAAAAGTTGCTTAGAGGTACAATCAAATGAGAAGCATCTTCTTCAAATCCTATTTGCATTCTTGCAAGTGTTGGGAAGGATTTTATGGGATCTTTTTCTCAGAAGAAGGGCATGAGTGGCTGTAAGTTCCCATCCCCAAGGAAAGTCAGGCTGGTAAGAAGCAGGATGAGCTTTGGCAGTCACAGGATGACAGCACTGGAGGAGAACATGACGGAGTAAATTTAATTATTTTTTGTGACACATTTCAGCAAAGGCTTGAACTTCTGTCTCCTATATCACACTCGGGTGCACTCCTCCCGTGATTAAGTTAATCACCATTTGTTTTCTCATTTTTCTTCTCACTTTCTACATCTTTAAACATTGGTCAGGAGGAGAGCAGCCCCAGCCAGCAAGTTCACAGAGGCAGAGTCTTCAGGTCTGTATCCAGGTCCAGCTGAGCTGAGGCTTGAAGTCAGTTGCCCCCTCACCTCCCTCCCATGCAGACAGGTTTTTATCTCCTGAAATCTCCCCTCCTCAGGTTTCTTCTCGCCATCATTTACAAAACTCTCCTTTTGCTTTGATGAATAATGAAAACCAGACTTGCCAATCCTCACTTCTTCATGAGGAAATCCTCCATCACCATGTCCTGCCAATCCCAATTGTTGCCTTATTAACGCAAAAGTATTCAAGGGTACAGTCTGTCTCACCAGTACTGGAAATTTAGGTAGGAATTGTGGAGCAAGGACACAACATGCACACAATGAGGATGTAGATGAGTAGAAAATTTGGGCTATCAAGATTTATACAAACGTGTTTCTATAGTACAGATGATGATTTCTGCAGAACAGAGAATATTTCAAAAAATTAAATTGTCCTGAAAAGAAAAATAAATGGAAAAAGTACAAATAGGAGAAGGAGACAAAATGAAGAAATTTGTAAAAGAAAGGGATCTTTAAAATACAATGATGGGCAGGCTATAGTGAATTTAAATACCAGCCTGCAATAAACTCCGTGTAACATGATCCCTGAGCACAGCCCAGCTCTTAGGGAGGTTTCAGCTACACTTTCCAGGCATATCTCTTCGACCTTGTCTCTGTCACATAAACGAACTGAAATGAACATATGTTTTTAAGTTTGTTTCTAAAATAACCAGACCGAAGCAGAAATACTGCACTGCCCACACTAATTCTCCCCCCACCTTCCTCAGGGGAGAGAACGGAGAAAAACCATGCGTGTTAGTCACATCAGATGAAGTGCTACAGTGATGAAGATTTATACAAAACAGAGACAAAAAAAGCCTGTCAGGTCCCAGCTGCGGGTGAGCAATGAGCTGTGAGACCAGGAAGGTGACATTGTGCCAAGGCCTGCTCACCTCCAGCCTTTGGGCTCCCCAAAGCGCACACAGCAGCCCTGCAGGCATGCAGGAAATCACCAGGCACTCTGCAGGGATGTGTCAGCCTTCTGCAACATGCAGAGCTGGGGATGTGCACCAAGAGCACCCTGGAAATGGATTGGGCAGGGGGAAAAGGTTTTGCTGCCCCAGCCTCTGCTGCCCTTTCACAGACAGAGGTAGATCCCATCCAAGGCACTATAGGGAACAAAGAGATGCTTTTGCCTCTCAGAGGATGAGGATGCTACAACAGGCCAAGATGTGCCCTGACAGGCTCATATTTAAAGATCAAGGATCCTGGAGTTTTAATCATAGTGACAACTGAAAAGGAGTTACCCCTGGTATGAACAAAGGCTGGTGGATGAAGGGATAGGGAGCAGCCCTGAGGAGGACTTCGGGCTCCTGGAGGATGAAAGGCTGGATGTGACCCAGCAGTGTGAGCTTGCAGCCCAGAAACCCACGTGCATCCTGAGCTCCATCAAAAATTCATATTTCTCACATGACTGAAAGTACAAAACTATCTAGGAAAGCAAACTGTGACTGCATCTGCCTCCACCCATCTCCTTTCTACCCTAGACACTGAGCCCTGCAGATCCTTTTCCTGTCATGGGCTGCTTACTCCTTGAAATGTAGGCTGAGTGTTCTCCATGGGAAAGAAAGGACATTTTACTCTTTACAACAAAGGGAACTATATACCTGAAATGGAAGCTTGGTTTTTAATGAAATTCAAGAATCCAGACATATGGATTTTTCTAATAATGAATATTACACTCGCAAAAGGTCTCATTTCTCTGTTTGGAGACTTGAGGGTTTTAAGAAAGGCTTATCTGAAAAACACATCATCAAATTGGTAGGAGAACCCAAACCCTCCAGTCTAAAATGTCACTTCATGAGACTTCAGTTAAAACTTAAAATACTTCTGTAAATGAAAGAAGATAGGAAGAATGAATTCTGCTTTGAATAATTTTATTCCTTGTCTGCCCACAATAGTACTGTGCATAACTAGTTGAATTTCTGTCACAGTATTGGCTCAGCATCAGCAGAGAATATATAGCAATTTACTTCTTAAATGGTTAAATATTTTAGAATCTAGCACTTCAAAGGCACTTTGACTACAATGGAAAAAATTTACTTTGTAAAGTCTTAGAAAGTTCAAATTGGCAATGTCTCTTTAATTGGCTTTAAAACATTTAGTAAAAGTTTTATGATACAGTCCTACCCTACAGCCACCATTAATCCCACATGGCTGTGAGAGATACCATGCAGCCTACAAAAGCTAGAAGAGAACATTTTGTTTTGTGTCCCATCTATTAGTGCTTACTAAACTAATTACAGAAGATTTAACAAATCTTCTCAGAAAAAGAAGCTGCTGCAATCTCCCTTTTCTTGTTATGACAGGCAGTCTCATGACTTATTCTGGGTTCTAGCCTCAGCTCTGCCCCAACAGTTCTTCTGGTCTTATGCAAGCAAGGAATCCTTCACTTCTTTCTATTTCCTAACCCCAAACTGGATCATCACCATTTGATCTGCAGGGATGCTACACAGTACCTTGGAGAGAGGAGGTTAACATCATGTTGCCTCATTGCACAGGATGACAGAAGGCATGGAAAAGGGGTAGGGCAGAAGAATGAGACTTTCATAAAATGTAGATATTTAGGGCACAGGCTGGAGTAAACCTGACAATGGAGTTTGAAAGGCAAGGAGGCATGGAAGGTGGTATGGAAGTGATAGTTGGTAGAGCTTGGCAGAATATGATTAGCATGTCTCACAATACATCAGGAGATTTCTCAACCTGCCAATGTACATGCAAACATCAAAATTTCAGTGGCAATTTGGGAAAAGAAAAGCAGAAGATGGAAAAAAAAATCTCTCTGCAAAGCAGACAAAAGAAATGGTCACTGCAAATGGAGAGCCCACTGAGAAGAAAAACCCACCCTGTGGTCTGTGTGCAGCACCTTGGTAAGAAATGTGGAATGAAGAGCTGAACACAGCTGTAAATCCCACCAGCCCTGATAGAACCTCTGCTCATAAAGCACAGGCACTCAAGCGGGGCTTCACATCTTTTGGCAGCACCACTCTGCTCCCACCTGCACTGCCCTGGGCTGCCAGCTCCAGGACAAGGACTAACACAGGCAAAGATGAGCTTATTTGGCCTTTTAAAGCACTCTGGCACAATTTAAAAAGTATGCAGGCAGGCTAAAACGCATCAATGTGATATTTTAAAGCCTACTCTTCTAAATTCTCTGTTCCTTTTGACACAGAGCATTGCCCACTAGCAGGTGGCACCAGCAAAACCTACAATACCATCTGTTTTTAAAGCATCCATGGGAAATATCTGCAAGCAAACAAACAAGCAGGAGCTCAGATTTTACCTGTGGGTTTCTCTTTACAAGCTAATAGTTTCCTCCTCGTGACACTGGCTCCTGCCCAAGTGAGATGTGCTTCAAAGGGAGAGATTCCCCAGGAGAGACTTGAAGCTGGAAATGCTGTGACCAAAGGAGACTGACCACTTTGGGAGCCTCATCTCCAAGCCTGTGTTGCTTTCATCTTTTTGAATAGTAAAAGACAGAGAAAAGAGATTGCAAGTGCCTGCTCCCTGTTAATTTATCGTGCAACCATTTAACATGTGGTGAGCTGTATGAAAATGATGTGTGTTTTTCATGCTGTCTCGACTGCAAGAAGATGCTGGTGCAGTCCTGCTGCAATTAGTCACTTGTGTCAGCTTGTTGCTGGAGGCAAGGAAAGAAACAACATACCAGTGAGGCTCCTAAAGCAGGTAACATGGAAAACAGCTGTTTACCCAGTGCAAAGAAGTAAAATGATCATTCATCAGAGCTGAACTAAGAGCTCCTGTACAGCCCTGAGATAGACCCAAGGGAGCTGTGAGAGGTTGCATGTCAAGTAAACATGGGATTTGGCAGGAATAGTGGTGGTGCAATGAGGTGAACCCCTGACCAAGTTCTGCATTAAAAAGAGGCAAGAGAAATCTCACGTTTTTGGAGCATGCTAAGATCTGGCAATGAGTCTAACTCTGTCCCAAGAGCCTGATTCAAAGTAAGGGACTCTCAGTGAGTCCCTCCCCCTGAAGCAGGAGTTTAAAAACCCCAAACCTCAAACTCTAAAAACACCTTAGTTGCATGGTACAGGCAGTATCCTCCCACAGTAGCTGTCCCTATTCTGGGTGGGGAAGAGAAGTTACACAGAGGGAGCCACCCCCACTGTTCCCTCGGGAAGCAGGAGGGACTGTGAACACACAATCAGCACTTCCCAAGCTGCCCCTTCTGCCACAGCTCACCCAGCCCTGGGTGCAGCACACACGGTATCTCCCACCCAGCATCAGGTGGATGGCGTGCTGGAAATCATCAAGACAGGGCTTAGATTCACAGGATGCCAAAAGAAAGGGGTTTATACTGGACAGGATCAAATAGCAGGCCAGACTAACTGAGGTGAGATATGAGGACACTTACTCAGGGCCAAAGGTTAGTGCCTCCCCACATGACAAGGGTCGGTATCTGAGGAATCCAGAGGCCACCATGCAGCTACTGACCTTTGGCTGAGGATCTGAGAGGCAGGGCTCAGCAGCTCCCAGGTCGGTCATGTGCCAGAGCAGACAGTCAGGAGTGAAAACTAAGACACTGTTGCTAGAAGAAAGTGATAAATCAGTAAACAGAGTGTCAGGGGGAGGAAATAAGCTGGCTTCTGGCTCAGCTGCTGCAAGCCTTACTAACACCAAACTCAAGCATGAAGATAGGGCCCAAGAGAGAGCAGGCTCATGAGACAGTGCCTGTATAAATGACACTGGTAAGGGACTAGAGGATTACCTTTCCAAAGGATTAGGAGGATTACTTTTTCAAACTGAGCATCTCTTTCCCAGCAGTTTCTGATCTTCCAAAGGAGCTCCTCAGCCTCCAGAGGGATTTTCAGCTCATAAGTAACACTCCTTGGGTGCTAATGGAGCAACTCAGCTCCTGCAGTGGACATCAAAAGGGAAAAGGGTGCATTTTAGGGGTTGTACTGCAAGTGCTGGCTGCTCTCCTGCTGTGCCATGGGAAACATGGTGGTGGTGCATAAACAGCCTGGCTAATTTGGCTCTCGTGCTGTGAGATTTTGCTTGCTCTAGTCTCTGTGTGGCTGTTGCTTCTAGTACAGCATTCACCACAGCTTTACTCAGTGACTACAACCCAAACCAGACGGAGGTTAGACTGCTGAGCAGGCTCTGGCTATTTGTACAGTCACCCCCCCAGGAGGAGCACCCCACAGCACCAAGCACAAGGGCTGTGGTGGTGGCATTCCAGGAGATGCCACAGTCCGGGCCTCTGCACCTGTCCCAAGGTGACACAGGGACAGGGACAGACCAGGATGGCCACTGGAGGCTGGTCCCTGGGAAGTCCCTGTGCCTTGGTGCAGTGTGAGCACATCCACACAGCCACAGGAGTGGTGGAAGCATAATCTGGAGCAGCTGCTGGCATTCTTCCTGTACCCCAGGAGCGATCAAAGGCTTGCAGTGGCTTCACTTTTCCAATGTTACTAGAAGCAATGGAACAGCATCAAGGATACATTGGAATTTCCCTTTTATCACAGCTGTAGCCACAGAGCATTTATAGGAAGCAGAAGGGATAAGTGACCCAGCCATCAAGTATTTTCCTAAATCTCTCCACAGGCACAAGTGGTAGGCACATTTTCTCCCTGTCCTCATGCTCTCCTTAGGGATCCAGCAGAAGTGCTGTACCAGTGCTGGAGAAGTCAGGCCAGGTGAGGTCTTTGGAGGACAGATTCTGCTTTGCAGGACTTGTAGTGAAGAGTTTCATTAAAAGTGTACATATATAATATTCCCATCACTGCCAAGCTGTAAGTCTTCAAAGTTTGAAAGCAACCTTTGGTCTTTCAAAAAAGAATTTACCAAGAACTAGTCCTTAGCAGGCATAAAAGTTACTGAAATTAAAAAAAGAGAACGTCACTTAAGCATTTTATTGTTTGCCAAGTAGTTTACACGCACCAGTGGGAGCTAGTGAAAAAAAGGTGTTTGCATAAAAACTTCTAGGAATGCCCATTACATCACACTTCCCAACGAAGCCCAGGCTGTTATCCTGGCAGTGATCAGCCTCACTGAGCAAAAAAAATCACCAAGATCACAAATGCTTCCCTATGAGGAATCCCTTGGTCACTAAATGAAGGACTCATGCAGTCACTGTATGGTACTGCTCATCTCAGCAGGTGCCCTTGGGGAGTATATTGGGATATATGTGATGATTATTGTGATAATCTGTGAAAATAGAATAAAAAGATGCTACAGATTTTTTTTTTTTTTTAACAGAGAAGTGTTCTCCAGTTCAGCTTATATCACTTGTGGGAGAAGTAGCAAGAACTAAAAAAGCAGTCTCACTTCATCTATAGGCCCTCAACTAAGCATACACAGACCTTATTTCTTAGAGTTTAAAAATGAAGCTAGACGTTTTCCTTTATATGTTAGTTTATTATAGGTAATGGCAAAATAGGAAATAAATATTAGTCTTGACACATGCTACCAAAATCTCTAAGCTAAATAGATGAAAATACCTTAGTAGATATCCCACATGCAGGACGGACACATGCTATTTTATGTGAGTTATTAAAGGACTAGGCTGAAAATATGCAGACTTTAAGACCGTGTTTTAAGAAATTTTAACTAAAAACACATGCAGAGTATGCATTCTAGCAGATAATTACACAGAGTGGAGCACGACTCATAGAGAAAATAGAAACTGTAGCAACATGCACTTTTTATCTAACAAATACAAGTATTATAAAAGTATTTTCAATTTTCCTTTTTTAAAAAAGCTCATTTTTAGGCACTACAGGTCACTCACCTCTAGAATCTCACAGAACTAACCTACAATGTGTAAACACACCTAGATCAAGAAGATTCAGGAGTATACTATTTTTAATGTGTCCTCTTGTCCAAAAAGAAAAAAAAAGGGGGGGGGGGGGAAACCCATGAATGTCTAAGGAAACATGAAATCTAAATGATGACAAGGCCAGTCCTTCTCAATCAATGACTCTTTCTCCTTCCTTCCAAGAACTGGGGATTCTATATTTAAAGGCCTCACACATTTTCTCCTGTTCCCAGGGTACTTAGCAATTTGAGATAAAATGAGTAAAAAGGTGACCTCTTTACTTTAAAAGATCCCTGACCAGTTTTGCCCAGGTAAGGAGGCCGTTAAGTACTTTCCTTACCTGAGATTTCAGCAAGTTTTTAACAGCAAGAATCCTCAAATGTCTGACCCACTTTTCCTGCAAAAAACTTAGATCTAATTTTTCTCTTTATTTTTTTTTTAATCTGCTTTATTTGCGTGGAGATTCAGGGGGTGGGGAACAGAACACGTATAAGATGCTGCTTTTGAAATCCCAGCTCTTTACTTAGGTCTGAGATGACTAATGCAATTCTAAAACCCTGTACCATCAAGACATGAATCACAAACCTACCTTAGTTACTTCTGAAGGTGTTTTTGTGTGATTTAAGAACTTCACTAGAAAGGGCAAACTTGTGTTGATAGGATGGCAGCACTCATTACTTGGCTAGTCAGGCCAGGCTGAAACTTCATTGTTTTTGTTTCCTAGAGAAAGAACGGAGATCACATCTGCATTTTATAAAAGCTCCTGAATTGTTACTGATCGACAACGAGCAGCAGCCAATGCTTTGCCTCTAGAAACTTGCATTGTTTTGCAGTCAGAGCTGCTAGATACTGTGTCCTCGTAAAAAAGTCTGGTTAAGCCATTTAAGCTCTGAAACGGAGAACTGCGCTTCCCTGAACAGCTAACAGAAACGATTGCTAACACGAATTACACGTGACAGGCTCCAGGCTCCATTATTCAGCTTCCTTTGTTCTTTAAAGGATATTCATTATCAACTGAAAACCTGCTAGTATTTCTAGCTTCTATGAAGTAAGTTTTTTCTTAGTAACTTGGATGTAAAGGGGGAAAAATGTATTTTCTTATCTGTTTTATGGGGTTTAATACAAAATCTGCCAAGGCACTGGAACAGTAGGGTAGGGCGCTAGAGGAGCTATGGGACTTTAAAAGTCTCATGTTTAAGGGGTGTTCACACTATTTGCTGTCAGTTAAGGTGCAGGAGTGGAGGGAAGGACTTGTAAAACCCTCTGCCTCTCTCCAATTTCTCGGGCAAGCACTTTGGCTTGTTTTGTAAGGACAGACTTGCAGTGAAGCTGGAAATGAGGTGACTTTTGCCTGTTACCCTGATGAGTGCAGGGGGCTCATGCCTGTGGCAGGGTAGGAATGCTGGTGTGGCTGGCTTGCCTCGTGGGTGATGGACCACTTTGTCTGCCTGTTCCTAGAAGCACAAGTCCTTCCCCTGCCCGAGCTCCCCGTTCTGTGAATTATGACAAGTCCATCAATCTTTCCTTCACAGTTGTCGTTGAAGGCTATCACGTATCAGGCTCGTGTCTCCTGCCAGAGAGGCTCCTTGCATTTGCTTTTCTCCCCAGGACAGGCACCACAGACACAGCCGTGCTGTGCTTAGCTCGAGATCACGCGCAGCCCCGGGCACGCGTTGCTCTCTTGCCAGAGCACATGAGTAAACTGGATGTGCTCCGAGGCCAAAGCAAATGAGCCAAAACTGTGCCTTAAAATTCCCCAAAAGATGCTGGATTGAGAGCAAATACGGTTGTGGAGTAGACTTGGAGCATAGAAGTTAAGGAATAGGAATCAGTCGCTGGGCAGCAGAGCCTCTTCATGGAATGCTAGCATGGGACTGGAAACAAGAAGGTCTCTGCATGTCCTCTGCCACATCAGACTCTTCTCTGCTCACCCCATTTCCATCTCTCCATGTGTTTTTTCCTCTGTTGGAAATACAATAGAATGATGGCTATAGCTAAGACATGCAGCTGGCATCGACTTATCCTCCTATGGGGCATGCTTGGCACAGAGAGAGGAGATCAGAGCTGCTCCTGTAGTGACAAAGTGGAAATCAGTTATATGGGAGCAACAGGGAGGCATGGAGGTAGTCACTGGTTTTCCTTCCTCCTGCAGGTACCCACAGCTCGCAGCAGCACACAGACAGGGTGTAGCAGGATGAGCCTGCCCACAGTAACTAGAGCCAGGCTGCAGTTTGCCTCAGCTTCCCCCCCTTGAGATGGAACCCAGCCACCCCTACAAGCAGCTCTTTGCACTGTGCTGTCCAGGTAAAGCACAAGCTCTCAGAAAACCTCTGTCACACTCAGTCCTCTTTCCAAAGAGCATTTTATAGCATTTATAGTGTCCTGCAGCACCTTTGTCCTGCAGGACATCCTAACTATCTAGAATTTTTTAGGTTGGGATCTAGTTGGCTTGCACTTTGTCCTGAAATTCTTGGAATATTCCTAAGTGTGGAAGTGGCACTTTTCCCCATCTTCTTAGGAGACCCTTGCAGATATCTAACCAGTAACACTAAGAGTCTTGTGGTAGAGTATTCTCCAGATAGGTTCCCAGCCCTAGCAGCAACTAACCCTTTACCCAAATGCATACTAGTAGACACATGTTGATTTCAAGACCTACAGAGATAACTTATCGTGATAGATCCATTAACCCCTCTTGGAATTGCATAACCTGTTGAACTATTACCATGCACAGAAAGCCAAGTGGGGTATTCGAGGAGATAAAATAATCTGCCAGGCAAAGACCATTGTTATGTCTAAGGAATAATGTTCCACAAGGGCTTAATTTCAGGTAGATCTAGGAAGATATAAAAGCCATGCAATTCCAGATTAAATGGGGAGAACTCCACATAGATGTCACAAAGCAGATGGCTCAGGACAGCGTACATCTGCAGAGTGGTGTAAAAGCATGGCCCCGAGTGTTTTATGAGGACCAGAAAAGACAGTAAGAGCTGTGTGATGAATTTCTCGAAGGATATGTTCTCCTTCTGGGCTATCAGCATTAGGAAATACATACATTTTCCACTGTGGAGCAGAACCAGACCGTGAGGAACTTGAGCCCATTCACTGTAATTTGGGACTCACGGTGAGGCAGAGAAACTACTCACTAGTCCGGGATTTCCTTCCTTCCCCCCTAGCCTTTACAGTGGTGGGTTTCAACCACTGGAAATGAGAGGTGCGAACTGTACTACACATCTGTGGGGAAATTTCCAAGACCGGACACTCTAAACCACGGGAAGCCGGTGCCTTGCTGCCGGCAGCTCCGGGTAGGGCAGCAATGTCCCATGCCGCCTAAGGTGCTGGTGGCCCACGGGCCCGCCTTGAGGCTGGCACGGAGCAGCGTTTCCCGAGCGCGCAGCCTTTCCGCGGGGGTCGCGGCGGGGCCGGCGCTGCGCGGGGCGGTGCGCGGGGAGCCGGTGGCCGCGGGGCCGGGGCGGGGCCGGGGCGGTGCGCGGCGGGGCGCGGTGCAGGGCAGCCGCGGGCACACGTGGCTCAGCCCCCCAAAAAGGCGCTCCCCGGCGGCGGGAGAGGGCAGTTCGTCCCGTCGTCCCCCCCAGAGCCACCGCCGGTCCGCTCCGTCCAGCCGTCGGTGTGTGCCGGTGCCAGCGGCCGCGGTTGGCTGCGAAGCGGCGGCTCCCGCCCCCTGCGGAGTCAGCCCCGGGTCCTGGGCGGCCCTACCTGCCGGCACGATGAACCTCACCGCCGAGAGCCACCGCATTCCGCTGAGCGACGGCAACAGCATCCCGCTCTTGGGGCTGGGCACCTACGCCGACCCCCAGAAAGTAAGTCCGGGAGCGCCGGGGCAGGTGCCGGCCGCCCTCGCTGCAGCCCCCCGAGCCGCGGCTACCCTCCTCCTTTCCTCCCGTCCCGGCTACTTCTTTCTTTGCTCCTTTCCCCGTGCGAAGTTAAAGACCCGGCTCTACCATAAGCAGTGCGTGGCAGGCAGATGAGGAAAGGTAGGAAGAAATAAGAAAAAAATCGCGCCCAGCTTGCGGTGTGCTGCAGCTGCCGCTGTAGCCCACCGCCCCACGCCGCTGGGCGCACGGGCAGGGCCGCGGGGGACCTGGAGTCGGGGACGGTGCCCGGGTGCAATGCCCGGGTCGGGAAGGGATGGGACCCCCGGCAAGGCGGCCGGGAGCCATCGCCCCCCCGGAGCCAGGAGGGACGGTGCCGTCGGCTCCCCTGCTTGCCCCCTGCACCCAGCGTAGATAAGATGAGGGATTTCGGACCGTCTTGCAGCTGTCCCCGATACTTTCCAAGTAATGTTCCTGAAACAAAGACTCAAATTCCTGCATCCTGATTCCTGCGGCTCCCACAGCTGACTGCCAGCGGCCAAACCACTCTCAAATATTCTGCATCCTTCGGTTTTGTGCCGGGCAGGCATCCCGTCTGACCGTGCCGGTCGGCTGCCCCGTGGAGGCTGGGGAAGCACACCTGATGCTTCTTCCTCCTGCGGACCTGGGAGCGCAAAGGCAAATCAGTTGCCACTGCCTTTTAAAGCTCTCCTAAACTGCCTGATTTTTCATCAGTTCTCTTTTTTTGTTTGTTTGAAGAGTTGGAAAAGAGGCATCGTGGCCAGAACCCTTCTTGTGTAATAGTTGTGATGCAATGTGTGTATATGACTCCACATATCACAAGATATTTAAAAGTACCTTTTTAAAAAGAACTCTTGATTAAAGCCGTTTACCAACCACTAATGTACCACGGTCCATCAATAACGGTGTCAAATCTTCAACAAACACTACTGCAGGCAATGCACGAGTGATGCAGAAAGAGTGTAAGACGTTCCCAGGACTGCAGATCTCACTGGTTAACGATGCTGGTTTACATGGGGAGAATCAATAGGAATTCATGACTTCAGAGCCTGGGCATTGTCTCCCACACCACTAAACTTTCAGGAGGTATTTTCAGCTAGTGCATTCTTTGAATAATGGTTACTGAAACAAAATTAAGGTCTCTAACACGAGCTTTGATATAGCAAAACAGAATGTTGCATAATTCAGTGTCAAAAGAGCCCTGAGTGAACTTGAAGCATCTTTTTCCAGACATGTACATCATGCCCCAAACCTTCGCAATTTTTGCCCTAGTTTTAAGTTAAGAAAAATGCAGCTGCCAGCACAAGAGCTCCTACCTTGGTGCACTTCCCGCCCGGAATAACCGTGGCCCGATAATGTGGCATCAAGCAGGAAGCCCAGAGTGGCAAGTAACCTGATGGAGCTAAGAGCGGAGATGGATGGGATTCCCCTTACGGAGCCAGCTTCTCGGCACTGCTGTTACCCTGCTAAGAATTCATTCTGCAGGAATTCAGCTGTCCCAAAATCAAGAGAGCAGCAGATCTGCTTCTTCTCCCCCCGTCCTGCAAAATCCTGATGCTTCCTTCCTTTGCCCTCCCGTGGCTCGAGGTGTACCGCGAGCCTTTGCACGGAGCTCAATGAGCTAAAATGAATTATTTTTAGGTAGGGCTGGTTTTCAGCCGAATCAGCCCCAGGTAGTGGCTTTTTGCTTTTCACATATACGTCCTTTGTTTTCTACTAACAAAAGGTGTGGGAGACAGGATAATGCAGGCAGGGCAGGCATTGCTACGGCAACTCCGATTTAGAGCAATTGAAGCCGCTGTGTAACTGTACCCTCAGTGGGGATGGGTGCACGTATTCAACCACCCTTTCTCCTTCCCCCTGCGTTTGTAGGAGTTCGATTTTCCGAGCTTTCTCTTTCTACATGATAAACACGTTAGAAAGTTATGGGTGGGAGGAGGAGCAGAGAAGAGGTAGAGAAAATAGCAGTGATAAGGCACTTGCTACAGTCTCATTTTCGCAGAAGACCAGGTGAAACAATGTGTGTTTATCTTGGGAGCTGGGCTGGAGCTTTACGCTAGGATTAGGGCTGCTATTTGAGTCGAAGACCTTGTCACAGAGAGCAGCTGGGGAGACGCAGCTTGCTGTGGGATTTGTTGCAGAATTGTGCTGCTGGTCGGTGATGGGGCAGGATAGTTCAAGTTTACCCGTTTCAAAACGGCTGCTTTGCCGATAAGGGCGGTGGGGGCTTCTGTCAGCTCCTTGCCGTGGCAGCGGAGCGCTGCT
Source organism: Acridotheres tristis (assembly GCA_037013685.1). Lineage (NCBI taxonomy): Eukaryota > Metazoa > Chordata > Aves > Passeriformes > Sturnidae > Acridotheres > Acridotheres tristis. The sequence continues at coordinate 66,542,070 of CM072885.1, forward strand.
TGGCTGGGACAAGCTGCTTTACCGAGCGCTGACTTGTGCCTGGTACAACTTCCACCGAGATGCCTGGCGAGGTGTCTGTCCTTTTCCTCCCGCCTCAACAGCTGAGAGGCTTTGTGGCAACCCAGGACCCTTTCAAGGTTTAGCTTAAGGAGTGAGGCTATAAACTAGCACTGACACGTTTCCCTTAATATGCTTAACGATAGCCTTTTGTGGCTGAATTGCTTAAGAAGCAGCATCTGAGCCACCCATGCTCCAGCGGTGGGGGCAGGCAGCTGGTGGCAGCGACGGCTCAAGCCAGCCCCAGCACTCTATTTCTGCTCATGAGTCAGATTCCTGCAACTTCTAGTTATTTTGTGCTTTGATTAAAAAAAAAAAATACAGAGCCATTCATTTGTCAGATTATTCATCTTGCTCTTAGAGGCAGGTTTTTGATTTTATGCTAGTTTGTTGTTTTGATTTTTTTTTTTTCCCAAAGGTTATTCACCCTGGCACCTCCATGTCAGAGCAGCTTGTCCAAAACAAATCTGTTTTCTCAGTGTCAGGCTGGAGCCCAGTAGCTCGTAATGAGCCTGGAGTGTTCTTCCTGAAGTGCAGGAATGTGCTCACTGGTTAAGCCAACCAGGCAGATCTAGTTAGCCATGGAAAAGGGAAATCTGTTTCTCCCGCAGTCGGTTAGAAGAAAACAAAGGCAGGAGGCCAGTTTTCACGTTTCAGGCTTTGTCTGCATAAACTGAACAGCAGTGCCTTCAAAACTGAAATGTGTCATCAGCTTGTCTTGCTCATCTTAAATAACTTAATTGTTCTCCCAAAGACAACTTTGGGAGATAAGTCATACTTCTCTGGTTGTGAAATACTCAACAAAAATTACATCTATTGACAGAAAGTCCCCTGCATAAGTTTACTAGTATATCACTCAACAGGAGCAGAGCTGGACCACTGTAGAAAAGGTCTGTTTGATAATCAGATTCATTTTAATTGAATGCTCTTTTGCCCTAGATGTAAGAAAGCTTTTCTTCTGATTGGATAGAGGTTGGGATGACAATTCAGCTAATTCTTTGGGGTAAAAAGTGCAAGGTTGGGGGTTTCTTTTTGCTTTACTCTCCTGCTACAGCAAGAAAATACAATGAAGCTATTGGCTATAAGTCCATGTGCTAACAGGAAGAAAGGAGTCTTCACTGGGTCATAGAATAGAATAGAATTAGCCATAAACTTGGGTTATTTATCAAGAGAAGCACATAATTTTTTTCACAAGTTTAATTGGTGTTTCCTGTCCTTATTTTAAAATAAAGGAATGCAATAATAATATAACTATTAAGCTTCATTTTCTTTTGCAGGCAGATTTTCAGTTTTGCATTCTCCTTCATGCAAGGAAGGAGATGTATGATTTGCATTAGATTCTTGCCTATAAAAAATTAGGCTGTTTATCTTACCAAGGATGGACTCAAGTGAGAAAGTGGAAATTTCAGTCACCAATTCCTCTCCCTGTTCTCTTCCCTAAATATTCCTTCTCCTCATGGGTTTGGGTAGGAACCACAGTGGGAACTGTGAATCAGGACTACCAATACACTCCAGACAGCTTTAAAATTTGAGGCCAGTTCTACCTCTGTTTGGCTCTCTGGATCCTTCTGGCAAAGCCCTGCAAGTGCAGGAGCAGCTCTGCCAAGGCTCCAGCACATGCACCGTGTCCAGCTCCCCCTCCCTGCGGGCCCCCAAGCTGTTGACCCAATTCTCCAGGGTATTAAATAAATGGTGGGGGGTGGGGGGAGAGGCCAGCCCCACAAGGGAGGGTGGTAGAGGAGGACAGGCCCCTGGATGAGCCCCTGGCACTGCCCTGTGCCACAACAGAACCAGACGAGTGCATGGCAGGCTCCCACCACCTCCCAGCACTGATTTTTAGTTCCCAGCACAGCCCATGGAATGGTGCTGGTACCCATCTGGAAGCAGATGAAGTGTGGGGACGAGCAGTCTTAGAGGGGAAAGGTGCTAAAAACACTCCTAAATCCTGGAAATCCTATGCCTCGTTAAAACTGCACTTATGCCTGCTTCACTTTATAACTCATCCCTGTCAACACAGCTAAGATCATCAGTCCAGTGTCTCCACATAAATACTCGCTCTTTCCCTGGAAGGTCAAGGGGCCTTGGCCACAGCTCCTCTCCTGCCTTCCTGTTTTGACTGAGGGAGGACAGGGCTTGGAGAGAAGGTTGTAGCAACCGCACTGTACACAGGCGCTGCCTCTGAAACATAAGATTGGGCAAAGCGCTCAAGAATAGCACTGGGTGAGGGCTGCTGGCAAGTTGCAACTTAGCTAAAAATGAGGTTCTGAGGTAGCCAAATCCATTCATAAATTGGAAGCAGTTTTGTGGAATAGTTTCAGGCAAAACAAATGGCAAAGCATTTCATTTTGGGCACTGGCAGTACAAGCTGAGGAATCAAAGAATTATTAAAGCACTTGGAGGTAGCAGTTGCCTTTCCCTGAATAGCCTGCTGGTAAGGGAATCCACATGGGCGGTGGGAAACCAGATTCAGTCCTCCTCTCAGCCTCTGGGGATTAAATTCATATCAGACAGCTCAGGGAAATAACGTGATTGTGGGGTAGGTGATAGCTAGAGAGAGGCAAGAAGGAACACGCACAGGCTGGAGCAGGAGGAGCACCCTACCCATGGGAAAGTACACTGCCCACCAGCCCCACAGCGCTGGATGCTGAAGAACTTGGTATGGCATCCAGCCAGGAGGAAGAGAGACCCATTTCCCCAAATCTTGAACTACCACAAAGTAACCCTTGTGAGTGCCCAAACAGTCTGGGTTTTGTTTAAGAAGAAATTGCTGGTTTGAATCAGGGAGAGGAAAAGTTCATCCAGGGCTCCCAGATCCAGTCTGAGTGACCAAGTTAAAAAAATCTGGTTTGGATAAGTAAAAACACTGTTTTGGCACCCTGAATTACTTTTTACACCCAAGCTAGAAGCTGAACAGAGTAATTTTTCATTGTACAGGTCTAACAGCCTGGATCTCATAGGATCATTTATGCCAAAAAGTTCCTCGCACAAGGATGTTCACGCTCAAACATTTTCAATCATTTTTAACGGTGCTGGCTGCACCCCTGCTGCAGGCTGCCTGCCTTTGGAGCTGCCATAGCCTGCTGTTAAGTCAAAAGAGGTAATAAGCAATTTGTCCCCATGATGGGATCTGGATCTCTGAGCTGCAGTAAGGGTGGAATTACACACAACTTAATCCCCCCTGTTTTCCTCCTGGAAAGCCACCACTGGCTTCTAAAACAAGATTGGCTGGAGACAGCAATGATTTCAGGTGACTTGTAAAAGAAAGTCACCTGGCCTGACCCAAAGCTAAAAAATAAATCATGTATTGAACATTCCAGTGAGATTTCTGCAGACACTGCTGAGCTTAAACGCTTCCACTTCATGATTTCTTACCTGTAAATTTCTTCTACTCTCACTCAGACAACTGTCTTCCTCCTGAGGTAAACTTGGCTTCTGGGTTTTCTTCTTGAGATGAGAGACGCAGTGACAAGAGCAGGAACTGTTCTAACATCTAAGTGTTCTTGCAGCCTTATCTTATTCCCCATGACATTCTATTAAAATAAATTTTTAAAGAATGTACCTTAGTCCTTTTAATATAAATGATTGCACACGAATATATGTTTGAACTCAACAAGTATGAAGCTAGCTCTTTAATGAAGTGATCTTTGTGAACCTACATGAAATTACCACAGATGTAGGCCAGGGAATTATTTTGTTTTCATAGGTAAAATATTAGGGAACCTGATTTGAACAGATCATGGGGACGCAGCTGGGATATTTGGTTACAAAGTCTCTTATTTATGCCTTGAACTTAAGAAGTAAACAAAATTTCTGTTTGTTGGGGTTTTTTTAATTATTTGGCTGTATCTCCTAACCAGCACTTCCAAAAGACATTGTGTCCCTTCACAGGCCCTTTTGGTAACCACCACTGGCTTTCTCAAGCTCTTTGCTTTTTAAGCATTATTACCTCATGCAATACTAGCTCTTCTTGTCTTCAGGGAGTGCTTTGGAGCAGCAGAGGCACGGCTGGCTGACACATAGCAACATGAGGTCTCAGAGCTGAGATTTCTGAGATGTTTCAGAGGGTAACCTCATGTTCCCTCAGTCTCTGAGGACATCCTAAAATCAAATGTCCAAGTGGAGACTTGTACACCTGAGTCAGGGGTGAAGGGAAGGAGACACATTACTGCAGCCCAGAAAGACAACTGTGCCTGATCTGCCACATGTCCTGGAGGGCTCCTTGCCTGCCTGTTAGTAAACTCTTAGCCTAGCCTTCACACTGAACAATATTTATCCTGAAACCGAATATCCACAGACACATTGCTCAGGGAGTCGTGACTCAGTTAGTTTCGTGCTTGAAGGACTAAACCATACTGCATACATAAACCAAAGTTGCTTGCACAGACTGCAGATGGCATGCCTTTCCCTCAGTGGCTGGCATCCTGGTGTTGAGTGATACCCTCATTGATCAACTGCTCAGATTTTATTCCTTAACTAAATCAGTTACTGGCAAGACCCAGTTGCCAAGAGCAGATAAAGGCAGGATTTCTTGATATTTGGTGCCCAGAAGCCTTGAGGAGATGCAGCAGTGGGTATCAGCTTTTAGCAGGCAACAGACCAACTTGGCTCTTGGGCAAGAGCTTGTGTGAGGAATCAAGAAATTGCAGCGATCAAGCTCTAGTATTGCCTTAATTCATCCCTGCTGTTTGCTACAGAGGTGGCAAATATGCCAGGGAATAAGTGGTTTCACACATGAAAGAGTGCTTTCACAGATCAAACTCCTTATAACAAAGAGCTGGTGATACACACTAGAAAGTTAAACTAAATCAAAAGGGTCTCAGAACAAGTTCTGATTTCATCAATGACTTTTGCTAAAAGCTTACTGTTCCATGACACATTTTAAAATTCCCTTTCTTATATGCTCAAGTGGCATGTCTACTACCTCTGATTTATCTTTCATTCTCCTTTTTTCCTCAACCATACAACCTTTCTGTTCTGCCACTGGAGCAGTCTTCCTCCATTTCTTTCAACAAGTGCCTTCAACACTTCCTTCTTTCATGTTTAGCCTCGACCTCTCCTCCTCTGCCTGCAATTGCCTCTTGATGCCTCAGTTCCTGCTAGCTCCCTGTAATCTTGTGTTATACAATGGAACATTTTTGGCTTGCATAAATGTAAGATTGCATCTTTATCTCATTAAGAAAAGAAGCCTAAGTCAAATAATTAGAAAAATCAGGTAATTAGGAGAGGTAGATGCTTATTTTCCTGAAATGTGGCAGACTCAAACTCCTAGCTTTTGTGTAAGAACTGCACTTTAACCAGATTTTAAATTTGGATTTGATAAAATTACTTACCATACTCTGTCAACCCAAAGGAAAGATTCCTGCATGAAACTTTCTTGGGGACACGAGCTTTGTTCCTAATACTTTAATTTGCACAAACCCCATGGTTCTAAGACATTGATGAATTTGAAAAATGTTTTTTTACCTCCACATATCTTCTAGGATGAAAGTGCTGTGGTTCTTCATTTCCATGAAACCTGAAGCTTAATAGAAAACAAATTGATAGTTACTCATCTCTACTTTGTGCTAATGGCTTCTGTTTCCAGTTGCGAATGCAATTGGTGTCTAATCATGTGTAACAGATTAAAAGATGAGTTTACTGAAGTGGTCAACATGTAAAATTCCTAATGAAGAAGAGCCCAGCCTTGTAGATGAGTGTGAATTAAAGACTAACTTTCGAGCTACAAAGTTCATTACCCAAGGAGGGACTACTGAGCAAAATGGACACAAAATTGCTGGTCCTCGAAAACTGTTTATTTTTTAATTTGCTATAAGGAGCATATTGCGCTCAGAACAACTTCTTCCCCTTCTCCTGGCCACCCCAACATGCCAAAACCAAAACCCTTTCTTCTTAAAATGATAGTACCTCTAACCTATGATGACATCTCAGCTGCTACGTGAAAACAATTTCAGACTGCTCCAGGACCAAGAGAGGTATCCCCATGCAGAGCCAAGGACTTGCACTAATGAGTCCATTGACAGCCAGATAATTGCCAGGCCTTGTGCAGTGATGCCTGCCTAATCCAAGCAGAGGGGCTGACTCTTGCAGCCACCCTGGCACCGTGTCATTTGGCTCCCAAATGTGGTACCAACACGTGCAGACTTGGACATGGCAAAAACGCTCCACAGGAAAATGCTCCCAGAACGAGGGGGGGCTTTAGGAGGTGACAACTTTGTCTGGCAGTCAGCACAACCTTTGGATGGTGGATATCAGGTACCAACATGACCCACCAAACTATGTGTCTGTCTGTGACACAGGGTAGAATCGTGTCTGATCACTCCAGATCCAAAACTAATAGAGGGGTTAATCCAGATAAGCTTTTAGGACAGTAGCACTACTCAAAACCAGTCACAAGGTTTCTTATTTGAAAAATAACCAAACAGAGAACAGACCTTTTCCATTCCAAAGCTGCGTGCTGCAGTGACAAGCACTAGCTGTTTCAATATACCCCTCTTCCAAAAACTACAAAGTTAGCTGTTACCAGTGCAATAATACTAAGCCAAATGTTGACACCCAAAAAATAGTATTCTTCTCTTTTCCTATGGCTTTCTAAATATGCTGGGTTTTTTTTAAAGCCAACTCAAAAGCCACAGGGAAAGTCATTCTATCTAAATAAAAGTTAAGAAGATTGTTGAACAGAAGATGAGACAGGCAATCACTGGCATTGTTGAAGAGGGGAAAAACTGAACCCCTACGAGTGAGTAATCGGGATTACCACAACTGAAAGATACGCTTTTTGGCAAGAACATTTAGAGCCCAATTTTCCAGGCAAAGCTCCATTTTTAAAATGTCCCTGACCGACTCCATACGTTAAATATGGCTGTGCACTCCTTTGTGTCCCTGATTCCCCACAGTTCTCCAAAAAAGCATGTTCTTGCAGCTCATGTGGGAAGCTAACATCTGGATTGTCTCTTTGGTTGACCTAGGAGGCCAGATTTGTCAAAACTTGAAAGCACTGTGCAGAAAATGCCTCTCTGGGCTTCGAAGCCAACTCTTGTTGGTTCAGCTAACTAGGTGGTGGAATTCCCCAAGTTTTACATTTGCCTTTGCAAACACTTCTTCGAACTGGCGCCAGAAACCTCTCCCCTTTAACTCTAGGGAATGAAGCAGAAGGGCTACTGGCAACCTTTTCTTCTCTTTTATTGCACAAGCTAGTGCTTTATCTTCCACTCGTACCTCACACGTCCCTGTGATTGCATTGTTTGTCTGAAAGGTAATTTGATAGCACCCACCCTCCCAGATAGATCCATGCTTTCCAAGCCCAGCCAGATGGGTGCTGTGTCCTCCAGCTCTTCAGGAAACTTTCCCAGTCCAACCCACTAGAACTGTGAGCACAGGGACCCGGGTGTGCACATCATGTTCTTGGTTTGCTTCAATCCTTTTGCTGCCAGCAGAAAGGGATGGCAGCTCTTTAGCTTCACCTTGCATTAACTGACTTTGTGTCGGGTGAAAAGTTGCAGCGTTCCTAAAACTGAGGATTCTGCAATCAAGTGTTAAAAATAACTCCAGCACCCTCTGCCAGCTACAATAATAAGGCTTTCCTGAAGACAGCTTTGGCTAAATCCTAGAATAACAATGTCACAGGAATTCTAGAAATGCTAAATCTGCAGTTATGCAATCTAATTTCTGCCGTATGGACAAACCCCATGCTTGAGGCCACTGACAGAGCATCAAGTTGGAGGAGAAAGGCACCCCTTCTCCACCTTCATTCGTGGTGTGACACAAGGCCACAAGTGACACCATTCCCCCCATCTTCTCTGCACATATTTGCTGTCCTCCACCTTCCAAGGCAACACAGTGCATGACATAAAGCGAAGTTCTGGGCTGGCACAGCAGCCTGTGGCTCTTAGCTGTGCTCTCTGCCTCCTTTCCCAGCTCTACCTGCTTTTGCAGAGAACCCTTTGCTGGGTTTTGCTTCCTGGATGGTGGCTGCCAGTGCTTCCGGGGGATGAAAGCCAGATTTTCCTGTGTATGAGAGAGGGAGATGTGCTGGCGGTTGCATTTTCCAAGAAAGAGGTGTACAGCACAGCTTCTCTTTTACAAGATTAAACAATTCTAAGAATGTACCCTTGTGTGGCTCATATCCTCTGGCTTTGTAAACTCAACCTGTGCTTTCCTACAGGGCCTTCAGTACACATGCTTTCTATGCTCTGTTCCTAACATCTTAAGCCAATCCTCTTTGCCAGTTTGTCCAGAAAACAGGCAAATGGAAATAAGTAACTGGGCTTCTAGAAACTTGCATAAGAATCTGTGTGTGAGTGCCGAGCTCTGATGAAGGAGGCTCTGAGCCCAGGAATGTACCTACTTTCTCCTTCCTGTATTTAGCTGACTAAGATTCCTAAACAGCGGCTCCACATCCTAAATTATAGGTTTGGACTGGAGCACTTGGCCCATGGCTTGGATGCCTTGTGTAATTCTGCTGCAGCTAAACTCAGATTTTTCCAGAAGATGGCCCTATGTCTCCTAACACTTCCGGCTTTTCCCCCCAGGATCATTATCCCAGGTGAGAGACTGCAAAGCATTCCACTAAACAGGTGAGATGTTCAGGACTAAGATAAAGGGCTTCTTCCCTGAAGTGCTGCTTCCTCTGCTCTCATGTGCTGCTGACACTGGTGCAACTCTGTAAAGCTGCTCCTGTAAAAGAGGGCAGAGCAGAATCTGGGAGCCCAAGTCAGACTGCTTTCCTTTACCATATGCACTAATAAAGAATAGATAATAATACTGATGTTAAGACATAAAAGCAGTGACTACAGTAGCAGTTCACATGGTTTTACAAGATTATAATCTACTGCCAATGTGTCCTGTTAGCTTTGTCTTTGGAGATAGCCCTCTTAATCAGCTGGAAAGCCAATGGAAACATGACCAGAAAAAGATGCTATAGAAAAACCAAAAGAATTGGAGAGCAGCTGAACTGTGACACTAAATAACAGTAATAAGTCAGACAACCACTAACACTGCTGAGTAAATACTGTTCTACTTGAGTTGGAAGAGAAAAACTCATGGGTATGCCTGCATAAAAAATATTCTCCTGTGGCTTGGTCATGTTCACTCACAAACAAAACTGAGGCTGAACCATTTGCTATGGTAGGGAGAATAGGTTTTGACAAAATGGGATGTGATGGAAGGTGTCTGGAATAAACATTAAAAATTAGGAAAGTTTATGGTCTCAGAGGAAAAAGAGAGCAGACCCTTTCAGACAGACAGAGTTGATGAAGCACATTGCTTTTTCAGACTTACAGAAAGTGGTAACTGGCCAGTTGGCTACTTCATCTGTGGAGAGGGGGCCAAACTGCTGCTTCATTTCTTTCAGTGAAGGTGTATATCTGAGTCTGCTCCCTCAGCCCTTCTGTTGGATTTATTTATCACGGAGCCTGAAGGAAACAGATACCAGTTAAATCTGTCATGCATGATGGTAAATCAGCCAGTTTACAAGCTATTGATTGATAGAGGGAATAATTGTGTCTCTTGTTTCCTTAAACTTTATGACCTTAAAAATAACACAGATGCTATTGAAGAAATTTATTAGTGATTGAGCAAGTCCTCCTAGTCAACTAACCAGTTATTCTTTTATCATATAATGTGCAATAAATTTAATATGGTTCTTTGGCACAAATTAGTGACTGTCTGCAAGAGCACTGAAGATAAATACCGGACTTACAGTGCACAAGTGGTTATAAAACTCCAGTTTAAAAACAATCCTCAATCAAAGTAGCATAGTTGCAAGGCATGCTGATTGGAAGGTGAAACATTAATTAGGGTGAAGGATCAAGAACACCTCTTATCTACTCTTAACAAGTAATAAAGAAGCAGAGATTTGTTTTAAGGCCAAAGCTAGAGAGTCCTGAATTACTCCTACTAACAAAGCACAAAGGTTTATGATACAGAGACATTTCAGTATTTGTACTACTCTAAAAGTGAGCCCTGCTCATTCAGGAATGGTGCAATTATAAAGCCCTATCTGCAATGAGTAGGCAGAACAGGCAACTGCATTTTAGGTAACATACTGAGTATAACCTGAAGGAAGGAGGGGGAAGAGTTCTGTGGTTCTGAGTAGAATAAGGTGGTTCCCCATGGCCAAACAGCCTGGGAGGTGCTGCTCCATCAGCTGCTGTGATAAGTGGTGCTGACCCTTATACAACACAGACACGTTTCAATTTTCTATCTGCACTTAAATAAAAGTTGGTTTTCAGTTCATAACCTTTGATCTAGTCACTACTGGAGACCAATGAAAGACAGAAGGGATTTAAACGCCTCAGACTGAGCAGCAAAGTAGAGGTGAAAGATCCAGGTTTGTGCTTTCTCTGATGGAAAGATGGATGGACTGTGGGGATCTGAGTCACCCAACTTTGGTATGGTCTGTCAGGAAACAATGGAATAAGACACGACACCTAAAGTAACACTTCTAAAAAGTGGCAATACCACAACATGACTAGCCTGTACAACTCATCAGCACAGTTTACCACAGCCCATTACTGCAGGATTTGGAAGGATTAAATATGTGAAATGCCAGAAATGATAGTTTCTCCATTAGAATGAAAATAAACATATGGTATAAAGTTTCCAGACTCACAGATGTCTCAGACCTTCAGCTGGGATGGTTCAATAGAGGCAATATTTTCCAAAAACTGTTCCCTAGATTGCTTTGCATTTTTATATGAAGCACCTTAGACCAGAATCTGTCAGAACTAATATGCCACATCAGATGAAATGGACTAGTGCAATAAAAACATATATTTATATAATGTAAACCCATCTCCGGCCATTGGTAATCAAGACCTGATCCAAAGAAAGCCATCCTGAGCCCCTAAAGAATGATGTTATTCCTTGAGATGGAGGAGTCTTTCACAAGATTATTTGTACAGATGTAAGCCCCAGGTAAAAAATTAAGAAATTCACAGAAGTTCAGCATTAACACAAGTAAACAGATTCAGCCAAAAGCAGATGCAGTAACTGCAAGCATTTTCCTCTGTTCTACCCTCCTGTCTGAAACTGTGCTGTTCCCTTACATGTGAGACTCTACCTTTCCTTACCTATTCCTTCTGCTTTTCTTACTGACCAAACTGGCCTTGGTGACTGAGAAAAGATGCAACATTTCCTTGCCTGGTAGAGTTTAGTTTACAGCGTCAGGAAAAAACAGGAGCTGTGTTCATGCAATCTCTCAAGAGCATGAAGAGGGGAAATTCTAGTACTGAGTTCACCTCCCATTTTCAGTCTCTTCAACAAATGGAAAAAGTAAAAAAAAAAAATTTTTTTTTTTCAAAATCTATATTATGGTAACGCATCACTGTCCTGTAAATGCTCTGCTTTCACACGCTTGGTAAAAGTCAACAGGCTGAAGAAATCTAGAAGACACACTGTTTGCAAAATCACGTTTCAGAGAGAAAAAACCCCGATAGCCCTTTTGGAAATACTCTTTTCTTTCAGATAACTAATAATCACTTACGCTTGAGCTCCCCAGACCTTTCAGCTGAGCCCTGCTGCTCTGTGCCAGCCAGCCTGAGCTTTGCCACTGTGGCTCCAGCCTCGTGCAGCTCATTGCCGGGGCAGAGGTCTGAGGTTACTGTCATCAGTCACTGCAGGCTTGCAATACTTGTGGCAGAGCTTTCATCCTGGTGCCTCTCTCAAATCCTCTCCTGCAGGTTCAGGCAGGGACAAAGCAGAGAACATGTTGGAGATTGCCATTGCTCCATGCCTCGCACTTCTGTAACGCTGCCCAGCGTGCTCCAAGTGAAAAGTAGCCATGGAGTGTGCCTGAAAAGCTGGTACCTGCCATGGCCTTCCTTGCATCCCTCCAACAACCAGCAAAGGGCCCTGCCAGGGGCTGAGCTTGCTTTTGGGAAGCTTCCACAATGAAAGCAGCAAAGCACTGAAACAAGTGTTTCATTGTCTCCCTCAATTAAGCACACAGTATTGCATCATCACTGCTGTAAATACTCTGGAGTGCCAAATTGTGCTGTTTTGCTTCTAGGCCCTCATTCAGGTCTGTAATAAATCAGGGCACGTGTGAGTGGCTTTGCATTTTAAGTAACCTTTAGGCACTGCATGCTGGAGCAGAAAGTTCCTCCCAAGCCCAAACAGAAGTTGGTCCATTTTGTGTCCTTCAGAGTCAGCCAAGATGGGGCACTGAGCAAGGCTGGAATATGGTGCCATTATCCCAGAATGATCTGTCACCAGTCTATAGTTCTGGGACTGAAAGACATCTCCGGTTGTCTTCAGCAGTCCTTCAAAGACTTTTCTTTCATGAACAAGGAAGGGAAGACCAATGTCCTTAATCATTGAAGCATCCTCTAGCAGTTAGGAGTTTCATGCCTTCTAGTTCAGCAGGTGGTAGAACAGAAGCTGTTTCTTTCATGACAAACTCATGGGCAGCCAGGCCAGTGGCAGCTGTAAAAGGAAGGAAGGTAGGAGAGAGAGGAAAGAGAGCTATTGCTGTGGTGAAAATGGTCCTTCCCAACAACACTTACCGCCAGTCCTGCTTCTCTTCTTCCCTTGGCATTGTCAAAAACAACAAATCTGACATCCTCTCTTCACACCATCTCATTTCCAGACACCTCTGGCATCTGTTTTCTTCACAGGAGAAGCAGTATGGACTTGGCCCTACACTAGCAGACAGTAAAATCCAACTCTTGCCATTTGTTGTTGACAGACAGCAGCACAGCAGAGCAGCTTGGCTTGGCCTACCTCTCAGTTTTCTTAAAGTGAATCAGATGTCCCTGTTGCAGCAGAGCAGTGCCCATGAAAAGGATGAGAGAAGAGCGTTGCTGCATGCCCTTGGCCACCACCACTTAGAGCTGCTCTCTCATTTTAAAAAGTGTAGGAACCATAAGTTGTTTTCAGTACAATTTTAGTGACCAGACAAATAATGTCAGTAATCAGTTTTTTGCTTTTTTGCTTAGTTTGGCCCACATGTAATTTTACTTGCCACATTGGAAAATATGGAAAATATGACTAAAAAACAGCTTACTCTAAATTTTGGCAATGATGAGCAAACATAAATGCAGCACACAGTACAAAAATGTCATTTACTAGGAGGTTTCTTGGGCTCATCTTAAACTGAAGCAGTAAAACATATATAAATATACACAAAAGCAACTACTGTTTCTTAACCACACAGTAAAGCAGCTGTTCAGAACCGGGAATACCAGTTGATAGTCCTGACCTTCAGATTGTGATACCAACAATGCTGAGTTGACTTGAGGAGAAAAGAAGTCAAATCCAAATTCCTGCACTACTGCAAGGTACAAGCTATTCAAACAGCCTCTGACCAGCAGGTGGTTGACCAGCTCTGCTCAACCAAAAAGTCATCTTCCCCTTGAGTAAGTGATTTTATCAAATGGCTGCTGTAGGAAAGGCCTTGCTCTCTAGATAAGAAATTCTGAAATTTTAATATCAAATACATTTGATTCTACTTCCTGAGGATGCTAGTATTCTCTCTTTCACAGAGACAGTGAGACAATTTTTTATTTGCTGCCTTTTCCCAGTTTAACCCCACATGCTCAACGGTTTTGAGAAAAAAGCGCACAGCACTTTTTCATTTGGAGGCTGGAACGTGGTTGCCTGGGGAGGTAAGGGATGGCCACTCAGGATGAATCTTGCACATATCTCAGGGACTCTAGCACTGAAGGAGAGGTAAGCAGTAGGCTGACCCTATGTTCATTCTTTTCCTTCTCCCATCAGACTCCCAAAGGCTCCTGTCTGGAGGCGGTGAAGATTGCCATCGACGCTGGTTACCGCCACATTGACGGTGCCTTTGTCTACTTCAATGAGCACGAAGTGGGACAAGCCATCCAGGAGAAGATTGCTGAAGGGAAGATCAAGAGAGAAGACATCTTTTACTGTGGCAAGGTGAGAACCTGCACTCAGATTATTTACACTAAATCCAGGATTTCCGTGAATGGTCTTTCTTAAGAACGCTGGCAGTCAACATCTGGAACGTTTCCTTTCAGATTCAACATCCTTTATTTTTCTTTCCTAGCATTACCAGAATGCTGCAGATCTTTATGAACACTAGGTTTGCTGTGAGGCACAGGAATCACTGTTGCTCTCTGATAGCAATGGGAACCATGCAACATCCCTTCTGCTTAGTATTGTAGGCACCTGCAAGTTAAAACCACAGCTGCACTCAGTCTAAAGTGCTGCCTAACCTGTTACTGTGCCACACGTTGTGTTGTCATACACAGAGCCCCAGCTGGACAACGATCCTGCAACTGAGCTATTTTCTGTTAGAGAAATTCCCTGCACAGGTTTGCCATGAGGTTGCACAATGAAAGGGGTGGTAGCAAGCACGTGCATGCCAGTGTCTGTGTATGGGAGAAGAGCAAGTGCCTACATTGGTACTACTGCCAGAAAATTACTCATCAAGCTACACCCTTAGTTACTGTATCACCTGTCATTAAAAAGTGTTAGGATGGTGAATCAACTTATTTGGAGAGAAGATGTCATTACACTTCTGTTCTAGAGCAATGAGGCTGGAGTAATGCATGAGATATTTTATACATTCAAGTCTTAACCCTGTGACTTGACTCTCTCCTAAAAGAGTGAAATCCCTTGTTCAATGAAGTGTCTGACAAAAGCTGTCACAACTAAGATGAATTACCCCAGGTATAAGAGAGCTCATTGCACATTGAAGAATAAAGACTGATGGTGCCTGTTCAGTTTCCAAGGGAGTTTATGGCCTCAAATAGTCCTTCCTGCAGTGCTTCTTTGAACATATCAGACTAATATTTTCCCTTTCTCCTTTCCCAAATAAGACGTAATCCACAATTACTCAACAGACTTGCAAATAAACACCACTGTTCCTAGAGTGAAAGATCCCATGGGATGAGAGGCCTGGCTTACTGTGAGCAATTTTGTTAAGTTCTATGATCTGGGAAAACTAAGCTTCAGATTGGATAGTTTGCAGACCAAGTGGATTTTCAGCAGTTATAGACCAATTTCCAAGTACAGCAATTTCCAATCTGTAAAATATGCACCTCTTTTCCAAGTTTCCTGCTTGGTTTTACTGATAACAACCTTGCCGTTCTGAGAAAAGCCTCACGTTCTCAAATTCTCTGCCTTTATCAGGGGAATTTCTCAGACTCTCATATGCCAAATATGTTGATTTGGATGAGAGAAAATATTTGGTTTCAACAGTTTTATAGTTTCATTACTGCAAATTATCAGTAATATTACAAATCAAAATCACCAATCTGTGCCAAAAGGTTAGAACCAGATGTCCTAACAATTTTGAGTATTCTAACTTTCTCAACTGCTTCCCCTGCAGTTTATTTGCCCATATTAACCTTTAGACTCTATGAAAGCACATCTCCTGGTAACATTTCCAAACTTCCTTTATTTATTAAGCCTTTCTGTATTCAGTTGTCTGATCTGATCACCAGATGATTTTCCTAGTCAATAATCACTACTTAAACACTGAGTCATTTGGAAAACAGCAGGTCCTGCAAGCACAGGGCTGCAGCACACAGCACCACAGCAGCCAATGCCTGTGCTCCCAGCCTGCTGTCAGTGAGATGACACACACATGGATTTCTCTCACAGTTATGTCCTGTTTGTGCTTGACAAAACATCAGCTGCTCAGGGTGACAGTCCATTATAACATTTCTACAATCTTGAAAAGAATTCAAAGACAGAAACGGACAATACTCTGCAACCAATTCAATCCATCACAATCCAGAATTTTCACAGTTTCGCTCAAAGCTCTCACAGCACCTTTGAACTTCCCAGAAGGAGTAGGAGTGGATCTCCTTTGCCTTATGTATCTTTACTTCAAGGTACCTCACAAACTTAGATATCTTACAAGCTACAGGCAAATCTCAACCCAGTAGATACTTCAGGCACTACAGAAGTTAGCTACGTTTTCTGCCTTACTGACATCAGAAGTACTGGGAATTCCCAAGAGCCTTCAGACTCAAGCCCCTGGTGCAGATGTTTCCTTAAGCAAAGGTGCTGCAGATGGAAGGCTGATCCATCAGCAGGGACTGGGGGGAGCAGCCCTGCTGAGTGGCAGCATTACTGGAGCAGTGACCCGGTGTGATCGCACTGCATCTGCCAGTTGAAATCATCAGCACTTGCACTTGGCTCTCGCTGCTGGCTGCCTGATCAGGCACAGCAGGCTCAGCATCCAGAAATTTTAGAGGTTTTATATCAACTGCCAACATCTCACTTGGCTTAAACAGCAAGACCTTTTTGGTCTCCTCTTTCATCCCAGGATATTTCTTTCATTAAACTAGAAGTAACATTTCCAGGAAATGTGGTGTCCTAAAATGCCAAAGCCAGCTGGCAGCTTTGACTGCTCAAACATGGGTTCTACTTAGGTAGATAATACAATAACTTGTACAAATCATGAAAACAGTTATGAAACTCTCATGTTTCCATGACATCGATGTATTGACATAGCACAAACGTTTGCTATTTTTAAAGGCTGGTTCTTCAGAACTTCTGCAGTCTTTAGAGGGAAGTACATTCACTGGCAAATGCTGAACTCAAGAGAACTGGGCTAGAAAGGTCACTCAGAAAAACTACTTCTAGGCAATATATCTCGGGTTGCCAAATTTCTAAAACACAGTAACAAAGTGAACATGAAGGGTCTACAAAGTCATTCCCTTACTTAAATAAAAGTTAAACTCATTTTGCATGTAAAATGTTTAAAAAACACATAGACCAAAGGTTTTCAGTAAATTCAGTGGAACAACTTTAAACTCTTGAGAACAGAACCTTGGTCCTCCTTCTGTAGTACACCTTAGCCTCTTACCACTGTCTGCTGATCATAAACTCTTCACATCTTGCAGCATACAGTTGAGAAAGACCTAGAATGAATTTCCAGGTGTTTTGTTTGTCACCTTAGGGCAGATGTCCTGCTCTCATTACAACTTAACATGTCCTTGCTTCTGTGGGCAGAACTGAGCAGATTGTTTTCCCAGGGAATAACTGTAACATAGTTCAAAAACAAAGCAAGAATCTAAAATAACTCAAAACTTACACAGGCTATGCTCTTTAACACCTATAATCAACATCTTCTCCCATAAATCACAATTCAAGTTTTGTGTCTATTCTATACGTCGGCATGCAGTGGCTGTCAGCTTTGGTGGCAGAACTGACTAGACAATGACCATACTAGCAAACAGCAGCCAACAAAAGTTGGAAAACAAAAACCTCAACACAGTTAGTTTTGTAAGTTGAAAAAAACCCAAGAAAATAGCCCAACTTATTGTGTGCATTCATTCAAATGGCACTTTAAACCTTCTATTATGTGTTAATTCTGCTACAGTTAAAATCTACAAAACCCAATCAGTTTACAAAGAGCTCCTGGTTACTAATTATCATGCTATGGTTTTATCCTTGTAAGAGACTTTCATCAGCAAAGTTCAGCTAGAGATAGTGCTGAACACTCACCAGCTAAGCACACTCCATAGCAACCTCGGGGCATAACCCTGGAAGGAAGCAGTTTGCATTAAAGAGGTACAGAAGACTGTGCTTTAACTAATCACACTTGCATTACAGTGACTAAACACAAACACATCTTCCAGACAGGGGAATAAGAGAAAGCTTCCCTAGATCAGGCAGTCTCTCAGGCTCCACGACCACAGGAGAAAACCAGAAGATTCTCTTAGTGCTGGGTGCTTGGATGTTCAATAGCTTACTCATATGATGCCTTCAAGCATAAAACTGACCACAGATTCCTTGTGGGAACAAAGTTTTTCAGTGAAAGCATATGCTTGGAAAACAAAAGGAGTCTGCCTATGTTCATTGAGCAAGAGTTTGCAATATATTCAGCTCAGAAGAACCTGTGTTGTAATAAAAAAAATACATAATGGCTTTACTGGGTCAACACTTCATTAGTCCAGGGCAAGAATTCCTGCTTTAACCTCTGCACCTGGCTCTGACAGAAGACAAGGTAAGGCCCTTACCTCTGCCTTGCAGGCATGATGTCTTTGCACTCTGCATAATGGGCTCTGTCTGAAGGACAAGAGGAAGGGAGTGTGTTTTGGGGGACTTCAGCTGGTTCACTGTTCCTCCTGGCACCCCAAAAAAGCCTGTGCTTGCCTCCCCAGCTGTGGAATACCTGCCACCCCCCAGAACTTGTGCGTCCCACGCTGGAGAAAACCCTGAAGATCCTGCAGCTGGACTATGTTGACCTCTACATTATTGAGCTGCCAATGGCTTTCAAGGTAAAAAGAAAAATTGCTGAGAAAAAGTGCATGAACTTAGC
This sequence comes from Acridotheres tristis, assembly GCA_037013685.1. Classification (NCBI taxonomy): domain Eukaryota; kingdom Metazoa; phylum Chordata; class Aves; order Passeriformes; family Sturnidae; genus Acridotheres; species Acridotheres tristis. The sequence continues at coordinate 66,560,374 of CM072885.1, forward strand.
TTGAACCAAGGTTTCCATCTAGCATATTCCTTGCAGCTTGCAGCCTATGTTGTCAACAGCATTTTGGGTAGATAACATATGTATTTTGATATATACCCTATACATGTGTTTCTGTGCACTACCCACCCAAAGAAAGGCTTATGGTGGTGTGAGAACAGGCCAGGAGAGATGTTGCTTGGACCCTTTCTGCTGGAAGGACAGGTCTCCCCTCTGTGGTTGAGCAGTTCTTACTCTGAAAAATTACCACAGCTGAGCAGTACATGTGTCTGAATCCCCTCTGAGCCATGAGGAGAGTCACTGGAGAAAAGAAGTCATACAAAGCAGCAGGCCAGGGGTGAAGTTTGAAGAGGGAGAGGGAAACGTAAAAAAGTCACCAAGTTTGGTTTCCTTACTCTGTCCCAAATTGAAGCTGCTGGGCAAATTGTGGTAATGATCTTAATCTCCATAACTGCAGGGCTCAGCTTCGCTAGATCCCAACTGGTACCAAGCATGAGTTGTCCATCTCTCATTCTAAAATGTTCAACTCTGACATTCCCTCATACTGCTGGCTCTGGGCAACTTGTAGGCAAAACCTTTGAATGCAGGGAGCTCACATCATAGTTACATGACTCTCTCCTCAAGTCCACAAAATTTCTGCTTTCACAGCTTTTTGTACCTTGCTTTACAATTTCCGTCTACAAGTACATGATATAAAGGCAAATGAAATGAAGAGAATGATATTCAAAACATTTAAGTGGTTTTGAACTAATTAAATCTTTCTTCTAAGAGAGAATAGGGTCAGGCAATTAGTTGGTTAATTGTTTCTGAACAAGGTTGGAGTTTTAAACTGGCCTATTTTTGCAAGAAAGGTAGATTTCTGATTATTAAAATCGTATTTTGCTGCAGACTCCAAATTACTAGAACTATCAAATAGGAAGCAATTCACCAATGAGGCTATCACATTACACTTGCAGCCCTTTTTTTCCCCCTGAGGAGGCCATATCCCACTAAGACCTGTATAGGAGTAACCAGACTCTGATATTAAAATTTTATTTATACAGTCACACGTATGGAATCCTTTTGGGTACATTTTTGAAAATTTCCCACCACTAGCAATTTCCTGTTTCCTTTTTCTTGTGTTTGTATTCTTTAGTAGTTCATTCTCCCACATAGTGAAGGTCATTGTCTCACAATATAAAGATATAGACAGCTGGCTTTAAAGTAATGTACATCTGACTCCCTGAGGCTTGTATCAACAATCTTGAGTAGCTAAAGGAGTAGCAGACCTAGACATTCATTCATGTTTCTCATGAGAGGAGAGAAAAAAAACCCTCCCTTTCTTCCTGAAAAATATACACTTTTCTATGTCAAATACAAAATGAAAAAAACCCATCCTTTTGCAGTGGTGACAGGTTTCCTTTCTTTGCTCCCTCTCTCACAAATACACCCATCCTGCTTGTGATGCTTGTCTTTGATGAGGAGCATGCAGATGTAACTCTAAGAAACTCCTACTCTCCCCTAGCCTGCAAACACTGGTGTTTTCCCCCCAGAAGTCTAGCAAAAGCAGTCTCTGGTTGGAAGCAGTGATGTACTTAAGACAGAACTTACAGTACCACCCTGAAAACAATAAGAAACTTCCCCCTGCAGAGCCCAGCCAGCAATTTGTCACAGGGCTTTCAGGCAGGGTGAGAGGACTACGGTTTCAAAGAGCACTCAGCAAAGTCCCTCTGCTTTTCAACAGCTCCAGAACGGCCACCACGTGGGGTGAAAATATTCTCTGACCTGCCGACATTAGCCTACACCTCCCTGTATTTTTCCCCCACAAAGATTCCCAGTGCAGGACTTCTGTGCTTCTTGCCTTTAGTCCCCAGCAGTGTTGCTCAGCTCCTCCACCCCAGCAAGGCAGAAACCAATCTCCAGGCCACCAGGTGCCCTCCCTCTGCCTGGGGAGCTCATACCCAGCAGGCATTTCAGGGGTAAAAATCCAGCAGGTTTTTTAGGGCACTCTTCTCAGGTGACTGATTCATCAGTAAGCATCAATTTGTGCACAAATGATCTGCAAATCCATCCCAATTGCGTGATTCTGTCATCTGAAAAGGAAGCAGATATTTTAGTGGTACACTGAACAAGTCTCATCTAAGTATCTTGTAATTTTAAAAGAGTAACTCAAAACAGATCATTGGCCTCACTATTTGACTTCCTGTTGCCCTTCTGCTTATAGGACAGGCATTCACAGGTTGTTAAAATTGCTTTCTTGAGAAAGCCTGCTTGTCAAAGACCATTTTATGAAAACAAGGGGATGTGCAGACTTGTCTTTCTGCATATATGTTGATGAGAAAATTACTACAATGGGAGCAGGACTTTTTCTCTCAGTGGTTAACAGCTGCAGAGTTTTAAACAGGCAAATAAGCTGTCTGGTATCTTTTGGAGAACCTCCAACTTCAGACATGACAACATGTGATCATGCATAATGGCAGTGACTGTCACACTAATTTCAGTGCTCATGCAGCAGCATGGTAACAAGCCACCTTTCATCCAGTGTAAAACACAAGGCTATCTCCAAGAGAGCTGTAAGAGAAGACATCAGCATTTCTAGGATGACTGGTATGGTGTAGTTCATGAGAATCCAGAGCTAAAATATGTGACCAGCTTCTGAAAGACCTTTTCCACCCTGGTCACCACCCAGTCACCACCAAAACACTGCCTTTGTCTCAGCACTTTATCCATCCAGCCAGTTCTTCCATTCAGAAATTCCCTTTCAGGAAAAGATACCTTGGTAGAGAAAGTTTTAAAGTTATTAAAAAGAAAAAGTTTTAAACAGAGAAAGTTTTGCCTGGAGTCTACTGAGCAGAGACAGCTGCACTTTAACACCTTGCAGAGTTCTCTGCAGGTGGGAAGAAGAATTGATCACTGTAGAAATCCACAGTAGTTCACACCACATCTCAGTCAAGAGAAGTTCATCTTCAAGCACCAGTCATCCTGGCTTGGTTCATTTTTAAAGCACAAGTGATAAAGCAAAATGGGAGGATGATAAATTAGGTGATATAATTGCTGTCTATTGACTACATTAAAAAAAAAAAGTTGAATAGAAGTTAGTGAATTAGAAATGGGACAGAGTAAAAAGGTCCTGAATTCGGATTCATTTACTAAAATTAAACAGGTCCAACTGTTTAATATGTTGAACTTGCAGTCCTTGGAAAGTGTGCTAGGGCATCATGGGATGAATGGTTTGTTCCAAAATACCATGGGGATGGTTTTGCAAATAAAGCTTTTCCACCTCACGTTATGATGGCAAACACTTTGCCTTCTAATAGAAAAAAAATGTACCCAACAGCCACCTACCTCCTTCTAGTCAAGATATTTTTTTCCAGGAAGACAGAGCAACAAAAGTAACAAGTTGTCTTTGTGGAATTCTCTGAGGAAAATCAGCACATTTGGAGGAGAGAGGCTTATGCCTGTAACTGAGACCTTGGCCCCTGAAATCTGAGGCTGTGTTTTCCTTAGGCTCACTTTTCCCATTAAATGCCTTGGATTTGAACTCGACTGAATTGGGAGGTGATAGTTACTGATCATATTAGTCACAGCTGCATGTTCCCAAGGAGTTACCACGTCAACATCTTGCACCCAGGCCTTTGAAATGTAGCAGTTTGAAGTCAGATCAAATGTCAAACATCACTGAAGGGGTTTTGCACAAAAAAAAGAAAAACCAAACCACAGCAAAACACAAAAGTGAAATTCTGGTCAGGCTCAAGGGAGGGAGGTGTTAATGCATTGCTTGCAACAGCAGTGAAATGACCAGCAAATAAGAGAAAGCTGTGCTTGTGAGATAACAGCTCATAAATCATCTCTGAAGCCTACAGAGTACAGAGATTGGAAGAAAGAGTTTCTCGTGCCCAAAGAAAGGTGGATAATGCACTTCAGTGGTTAGCTATGCCCGTAGTCCTTTACTGCTAGGAGCTCTTGGACCCTCCAGCTGCTGGGGAGAGCACCAGCTTAGTCCAGCTCCCAAGTGCCTAAGACACAAGCAGGAGGCAAGGGAAGGGTCAAAAAGAAGAGGGAGGAAGTAGAAGAGAATACAGGCTGGTACTCTAACCCAGCCCTTTGGAAAGAGAGGAGTCTTTTGGATGCCATAACATAAAGGTCAAACGTTTACTGAAAAACAAGGCCCTCGAGGAACTCCTGAGTGTACTCTCATGTGACAGCTCAGGAGTGTATCCAAGGACCATCTAGCAGATGAGGATGTGGTAAGCCCAGCATGAATGACCTGCTGAACTGAGGGTGTTTCAGAAAACTATTCAATTTTTTTTGTTGTTTACTAGTAGAAACAGTCTGTGAAAAAAATTTTGCTCTAAGGAGTGAAAGTTTTCTTTTAAGCACAGCAGTATGGTTTTACTTTTCAGCCTGGAGATGCACTCTACCCAAAAGATGAAAATGGAAAATTTATCTACCATGAGACAGACTTATGTGCCACTTGGGAGGTAAGCAAACACAACATCCATCCGTATATGCTTTAAACCCCCATATATGCTTTAAACCCACATATATTCATTCTCATTTTTACTTGTGGTTTTCATAAACATAACTGAAGCAAATTGCTAAGGTAAATGGATCTAATTCTACTAGCTCCATGGATAAATTTTACTTCTATCCTTAAGCTTGTTACTTTTTGCTGTCATTTAATTATTTTCATAACAAAACATCGTTGAAACATCAGACATCCACATTCCCTCTTAAAGAGAGTGCACTCTACATTCACTACTTGAAGCTTTTATCATTAGGTTTTTACCAATTCTTCCCCTTTATCAAATCTTCACAGAACAAGAAAGTTGGAGCTCTCTGAAGAGACTAGGCAATCTTTAAAAAAAAAATAAAATCTTTTCACTTGCAGAAAAACAGATTTTGCCCTAAAGCTCACCATAAAAAAACCCCAAACATTAAACGAAGAAAACACTATTAGAAAAAAAAGACACAAAAAACAACAAACCAACACCTCCCCACTCAAAAAAAAACAAAACGAAAAACCAAAGCCCAAGACCTTGCCATCACTTGCCATTAGAACAAGTTCACTCACTTCTAAAATTACTTATCAGATGGGAACACAAGATTTTTCTGGTAAGAAAACTTGGAGGGAAGTAGTATTTGCCTGAAAGATTGCACCCTATATTTGTTTGTGATGTGCTCTAGTCCTTTAGGCAGATGTCTCATTAAGCCTAACGTCACTTGGCTTCAGGACCTTGGGTGAGGCAGAAAGTGAGAGTAGCAACCTCCTCACATTTCTGCCTTTCAAAGCCATGGACACCTCTTTGGTTCATGGCCAGAGCTGCTCAGCTTTCCTCCTGCACCAGGCCTGATGAAACAGCATCACTAATTACATCCAGTTCACACCAGGAGAGATAAGAGGTGTTACTACGTGCTCCACTTCAGCTTGAAGTGTCCAGATCTGGATAGTCATGTCCCAGTTTAGCTCTACTCGAGGTACAGCAGATAAAGATGAAGAATGGTGAAATTCTGAGTGAAGTTTTAAAGGGGGAGAGAGCCCAGAGAGGGTCCTGAACTTTCCTTTGGCAGCTCAGCCATCCAGGCCGGGTCTCAGGGGGAAGGGGGACTTCCATGTTAGCTGTTTATATTTGAATTTGGCTGATGCAATTCATTCCCCTTTTTTCACAGAATGGTTGCTCACATGTTGAAAGCAATAGCTCTCCCAACACTGCTATATTTTTATCTTTGAGCTGGTGTTTAATGTAAAGGTTATTCTATAGCAGGCCACTCTCTTCAGCTAATAAGCCAAGAGAAAAATAGGTGGTGGGAAGTGCCCTGCAAATAGCAACATTAATCTAAATTAAAATGGCTCAACTCGATCCAGATAATTTCACTCTCTCAGTGTGGTGCTAGCTGGCAAAAATTAATCCAGATGACTGTATTTGCTGACTTGTCACTGAGTGATAGAAGGCATATGAGGCCAACTAGAGGTCATCAAACACACAGTGCCTCTTACCCCCCTGCTTTCAGCTCCTGTGAGACAGAAAGAATAACAAAGCCTGGAAGGGCATCCAGCTCCATGGTGGGGTCTGCTCTGCCTCAAACAGTCACTGAATAATTTGTGTGCAGAGTTTCAGGCAGCAAAGGGGAAGACCATAGGAAAGGACTCCCTTTCCCCTTACCAACCCAGCAGATGAAGATAACAAAGACCAGGGAACATATTCATATCCAGTATTCATAAGAGTTCTCAGCTACTACGATTTGTCTAAAGTCCAAAATATCTAGAATGCCTCTCTCCCACCCACCTTTTACTTTTTTCCTGCTAGATGCTGTACTGAAGTTTTCTGTGCAGGTTTTGTGATGTGACTTGCCAGATATTTAGGGGATTTCACTGGATAAAGACTTCATATGGAAAACTGTCTTAAAATCAAAAGGAGCAAATTGACTTATCAGGAAAGCAATCTGTTTTGTTCACTTTTCCTTCTTCAGCTTTGAGGCACTGCTAAAGCAGCATAATGTAAGCAAAACTCTTTAAAAGTGGTTGCTGGCACTTAAGTATATATATCTCAGGTTAAATCTTTCTGCTCTCCAGACAAATTCTATCCTCACAGAGGTAAAAAATATTAGGGAAATGTCTGGAAAGCAGGTCGACACAGGAATAGAGTTTGGTTTGTCTGGACAACATCAGCCCTCACGCTAATAGAGCTGTTAGTTCTGCTGCAGCAAAGGTTCTCAATCATGGTCTATCTTCCACCTTTCTCTAAAATGCACGCCCCAAGAAATCAAACCAACATGTGGGACTCCTCTTTTCTTTCCTTTCTTTGCAGGCTCTGGAGGCATGTAAAGATGCAGGCTTGGCAAAGTCTATTGGAGTATCCAATTTCAACCGCAGGCAACTGGAGATGATCATGAACAAGCCAGGACTTAAGTACAAACCTGTCAGCAACCAGGTATGACTGCAAGCCAAGGGCAGTGCCTGCCACGGTGCCACTGCCCTTTGGGGAATGCAAACACACAACCTAAGCCACCATGTACAGAAAGGTGATGTGTACTTTGCCACAGATGCTGCTCTCCATACTCCCATTTCTAGCTTGAAAATATTACTCTTCCTATCTAGGCTAAAGATCAATATTTGAAGGCTCTGGAGCAATCGCTTTCCTCCGTTTCTGCTCCAGGACTATAAAACTGGTGCCTCTGCGCCAAAGCTCCAGAACAAGATTGAATGCTGAGTCAAAGCAGATCTTAAATCTCTGCCATGTACCTTACTTCAAGTCCAAAAATTCCCAAGAAAGCCATTCAGAGGTAACCAGTCCTCAGTGAAGCCATGCCTACCTTAGTTGACACCAGCCCAGCCCTACAGATCCTGAGTCACTCCAGGCTTCTCAAGTGTGAAAGCCATTAGAAGCAACTCCTGAATTTCCTGTACTTGCTCTCTTGTACTTTTCCTAAAAGGCCTCTGTAAGAGATAGAGAAAACGCTCAATTAAAGGCCTGTTACCCTGGCCCGAGATGAGCAATCCTGTGAGGATGACAGGCACATCCGAGTTAAATTACAGCAGCGGGGCTCTGAGAAGGTGACAAGTGGCAGCGACCCGTTTGAGTGCCCAGTACCTTTGGCTCTGGCATTTGGCAGGTCACTGCATTTCCTAGAAATCTCTGGGAAGCTCTTCTGACTCATCTGGCACAAACAAATATCCACGTTAGCAGTAATAGAGAAGAGGCCAGGGACCAAGCGGGACCAACTTCCCGCTCCCAGCACGTGGCCTGGAGGGCTAGAATGGCCATGAGGCAGGCAAGGAGGCTGGCCACAGCTTCCATTTCTGTAGTTGGCCTGGAGGGAAAGGCTGGCGGCGAGAATAGGAAATTCCAGCACCCTTCCCTGGTATTAACATGCCCAGCGGGTGCAAAATGCAATTGCTGTTCCTGGCGTGCCCCTAAGACTGCACTGAGCATTGCTGATGCTTCCTGGGGTCGAGGAAAACCAGGCAAAAGATTAAACCCAGTGTAGGGCAGCTGGCCAGCAAGTATAGATGTGCCAGATAGCTTCAGACTTGCCAGATAGCAGCCACTGCAAACAGTGGTTGCTCTGTCACCTTTTAGACATCCATTTCTCAGAGTCTGAGATCACAGCCAGAAAATCCATGCCTGTGAGGGAACACTGTTTGCAACGTGGGAGGGCAGAGCTCGCAACAAGGTCATAATCTCACCTTCTGTATACCCCCTCCCCTCACCTTTCTAACTGGGACAGCTTATGCCAACACTTCCCTAAAAACAACATCAGATTAGTCATCCCGAATTCAAGAGGCAGAGGAATGGAGAGCTGACCCACATGAGATGGGTTGCCTTCTCAGTATACTTGTCTAGTGAGCTTGCCATACCTCCATAATCTCCATTTGTTGCCACCTTTCCATTGCAGACCAAGAAAAGTTCCTTGCAGTCAAATTATAGTTGAAGATGTTGATCTGCTGTCCACCAAAAAAAAAAAAAAAAATTAAAAAAAAAAAAATCAATCACCTGGCAATGCACAATTAAAATAGTAACCACAGATGAAGTTTCCCTATTCCCTAATTTACATCTATCCTTTCCTGAAAGCATCACCTTGTCTATAGCTCTCACGAATATTGGGATTTCTTCTGCTTCTCTGTCTGGTCCCGTTGATTAATCATTCTTTCTATATTACTCTTGTAGGTAGAATGCCATCCCTACTTCACCCAACCCAAACTCCTAGAATTTTGCAGACAACATGACATTGTTATTGTTGGGTACAGCCCATTGGGAACCTCAAGGGATGAATCATGGTAAGTCCACATTACTTTCTAATAGGAGGACAATATCCAGGGAAACATAGTTCTCTGCTGCTGGGTCTCTGTGCAAAATACCTCTGCCCCCATTTTTTAAAGTAGTTTTGAACTTCAGTGTCTAAATATTACTGTTGTGAGTGTAAACTTTCAACACTCCTGCTGCATGCTGTAATCAGAGAATGCCAGGTGTCTGCAGAGGAGGCTGCCTTAGGTCCCCTCTAACAGAAGGCAAGTGTTTGGAACAGGGAACTTGTGAGGCTTAGGTGAGGAAGGAGAAACTAAGCCAACTTTAGGACATCACATAGGAAGTTGTCTTTGACAACCTAAGAGCCAAAGCTTTTCTCCTGTCTTCCACCCTTCTTGTCAAGAGGTGCAGTGTTCTGTCCAAAGAAAAGTAGATGCCCCTATGTTTTGACATTAAAGATGAGGAGTTTTTTTGTTTTCTTTTTCTTCACACTTTTTTTCTAGGGTAAATGTGTCCTCCCCTCCTTTACTGAAGGATCCTGTGCTGAATGCCATTGGCAAGAAATACAACAAGACTGCGGCGCAGATTGCTTTGCGTTTCAATGTCCAGAGAGGGGTGGTGGTGATCCCAAAAAGTTTCAATCCACAACGCATCAGAGAGAATTTCCAGGTAAATTCATGCCCCAGTAGTACATGGACAAATCCACTTCCACTGGCTTAGCCCCTATAGAAGGTAATTTCCCCGTTTTTTCTGTATACATATGTAGGACTTGACCAATGGCAAACTTGGCCACATTTGATGCTTTTTGTCCCCACCACTAAATGGTAACAAGATATGACAATAATAGAGCAATACATAGAGGAAATGTTGGTGTCTTTTAACCCTCTGGAGCAGCTAAAGCTCCAGCTGGTGGTGTGTCCCAGAGCACCAGGTGCTGCAGTGAGCAGCACAAGGGAGGGGATGTAACTCTGTAGGTCAGCAGCCCAAGGCTGCAGGAGCTCAGCAATGACTGATTGTTCTGCCCTGTCTTCAGGTATGGGACAGCTGTGCTAGGGAAGGGTTGCTGCACACAAGTGTGACAGAAAGGTTCACAACCACACCACCAGAAAACTTTTGGTTTGACTACCACCCAAAATTATGATGATTTTGTTCCTGCATCCCTTGCAGCACTCAGTACTCACACTGCTCCCTACTTTCCCTGGAAATACATTGCTTTCAAAGCTGGTGGCTCAGTATTGCCAGACTACCTTCCCCTTCTTGCTAAAAAAGGTGTAGGCAAATGTGACTGGGCTTATTCATGTCCTCGAGACTCCTGCAAATGCAAGAAAGCATGAGTTTGTGGGAGAGATACAGGGAGAAGGAGGGATTGTACTTCTGGAATCTGGAACATATGAAGGTTGATTATGACAAGAAATGCTAACGCATTCCTAACATCTCATCCATTAGATCTTTGACTTCTCCCTCACTGAGAAAGAGATGAAAGAAATTGAAGCCCTGAACAAAAACGTTCGTTATGTGGAACTGCTAATGTAAGTACAGGAGAAATCCTAGATCCGCATAGAGCATTCCTGTTCTTTCAGAGAATTAAAAAAAAAACCACTTCCTTTTAATATTAACTTTTGCATGAACAACCGTATTTTAAGGTAAGGCTTAAACATGAGAGACTTTTAATGCAGCCTGAATAAGCTCCCAGACCCATTGCAAAAATAAGTGTACAATATTTTCCTGCAGCTCAGGTTCTCAAAGCCCACCTAGCAGAAAGTGAATGTATCTTGCTATTCCATCTCTATGCCATTTCCTTAAACTCCTTCTGCTATGTGGGAATGGTGGTCTCAGACACTGATAAGGCATAGCATCATCCCTGAAGTGTGGATATTGAAGCTGAAATTCAAATAAAATTGAGTTGTACCTTCTAAGAAAAAAAGAAGAACAGGAAGCTTTTTTGACTGCTAGACCACTTCCTAATTATCTCTTCTGAGAACTAACAAGGCTTGATCTCTTGCTGCTTGTCACCTAAAGCTTACCACCCAATATGCTTCACTTGAAAGCTCAGAACTACCCAACATCCCCTCTTCCAGAGGATAAGGCTGTTTGTTTTTTCTTCAGCTCAAAAGTATCTACAGCTTAAGGCCAAACTTTGTTTTCCCCTTTTCAGGGCACTCAATAAGTAGCCAAATGCTAGAGATTAATTTCCACGCATTTCTCTTTTTAACTTAGATTATCTGTGTCCTGCTAAACTGTATCATGAAATGAAAAACATTGATAACAGCATCAATAGCACTCTAAAATGTTGACCATTTCTCAAAAGATACAGGGAAATGTTGCAAAGAAACAAACAAACCACTTACTGTGCTGCATAAATATGATCAAAAATAATGCACTAAGTTAAAAGCATCATAATGGAGCTCATTTTTCACATTTAAGCTCAGCCAGGTGCTCTGAAGCTTTAGTTTCTTAAAACTTAAAATAGCCTTGCATCAATTAGCAGTACTTGGTTCCAGAAGGCTTCTCACAAATGGCCTAGGAGATTCTTAAGTGTGTTTTGGTATCTGACACAGTTTGGTTTTATATAGCAAAATTGAGTTATAGCATCATTTAAATTTTATAGATTATAGACTCGAAATGTAACCTTGGTGCAAATGCAAGAGCCTTTCCCAGAAGCAAAGTTAAAGGCTGCAAATGCCCACAGGGTAAGAACTTTATAAGCTACCAATCTTAAAAATTAATAAGTTTAATGCTTTGCTTTATTCAACTGAATTTGGTCACAGGAGGCCACCAAGGATAAGGAAAATAGGATGCATAAGACGAGCATTGGCAGCTCTAGTTTTCACAAGAGCTCCATGTTTGGGGAAAAATGTTTAAGAACAATCTGATCTCAGCTATGAAAAGTGATGTTGCCATGTAAGGAGCAGATACATAGATTTATATATATAGATATATATATGCCTACTCTGCGTTACCACACTGAAGTGTCTGGAATTGACACTGCATCAGACAAATTACCAGCCTAAACACATTTCTTATTTCATCCAGCAATCTGTATCTGAAAAAGTCAAACTGCAATTCAGAAAGACTTTTGGTTAGTTAACTTCCTGGAAAACCTTTGACTGCTGTGATGCACATGCCAGCAGGAATGGAAAAATCCAGCTTTCCTCTGGTTCTTCCTCTTATCAACTACCATAAGGGTACTGTGTGCAAACCTGTTGTTCTGATGGTATGAGTAAGCCCATACAAACAGGATAATGCAATCAGTGGAATGAATTAGCAAGTTAAGCATCTGAGAAAAAAATGGAGGTTTTATACAAACGGGAGTACTTCAGGAAATCTTAATCTGAAATTATTTCTTCTCCTCTTGGAGAAATCTAGAAGCATTGTGCAGGGCAAGTTTTACATTAATGTATCTACTTGATTTATCTTATGCTCCCATTCTCTGCTATGGATGTTTTTCCTTACCAGTTATGCCAAGCTGCACAGACTCCTTCAAGTGAATCATTTTCACTCAAAGGACTCAGACTTTAGAATATGTGAGATCTGATTAGCAAGCATGCTCAATAGATGAAAAGTAGAGATAATGACACTGGCAACTCAGACATTATCAAATTATACTGAAGTCAAACAAGCCAAAGTGTTGTGGCTTGTTTTGTTTTTTGGTGGGTTTTTTTCAACCAACTCAATCTGTTAATGTGTAAACACTTGATCTTGGCTGAATATTGGAATGAAATGTTTTGACACAACCAATTCAAAATGTTTGATGCCTTCCAGTTAGTTGCCTTCAATATTGTGAAATGTGTCCTTCCCAGACTGGAACGATTCACAGCTGGAAAAATGCCAGTATTTGTTGTGCTGTGCTGTAAGGCAAGGCAGCCAGCTGCCATGGTGCACCTGAGAATTCTCTTCAGAAATTTTTCATTTAGCTAATGGAAAGTGTTTGTCAAGCCAGGGCTTGTGATTTAGCATCATCTTCTCAAACAAACAAGAAAGCCCACAGCAGAAAACAGCTACCTTTCTCTTAAGTCTGCCAATAATGGGCAAACACAGTGTTATTTTTTCACCTAAAGTTGACCCTGGGAATTTTCTTCTTGCTTTTTATAATGATCCTGGTTTGTGCATCTTCCCTGAGCATGCAGTTTCTGAAACCAAGGTGAAATATCTCTTTGTTAGGATGCACCCATGACCATCCCTTTCTCCCCTGAACTGTGTCATCTTAAAGCTTTTTTGTAAATTCTCTGCCACTGTAGATGCTGGCAGAGTATCTACATGTAGGCTGAGCTAGAGGACAGCCAGACCTAGTTTAGCACCACTCCAGACCCAGACCTGTCCATGCCAGTTCTAAGGGCAAAGACAAAGACAAGTAGACAAAGTAGAACAGTCTGGTGTCTCCACCTCTTCTTTACCCATAACCCTTATTTCTAGGGGTCTTTCAAGACATCTGAACAAAATCTTCCTCTTCCTCAGTGCTCACATGGTGAAACCATCCACCTTTCCTAAAACACTTCTACTCACCTGTGTTAGTGAGAATAGTTGACATCCAGAGTCCTGTTGATTTTCTCCATCTCTCCTTAAGATATGCAGTCTGGAGGCCTGGAAAATGGTCCTTCACTGTCCTCTCCTCAAATACACAGGCTTGCTTCCAACTCTGCAGGGGCAGTTATTCAGAGCACCACAGCTTCTGAATAAGTAGAAGAGCCTACCATGAAGGCCACATTTATATTGCAAAGAAGAGGTTTGCTGGGCACAGGATGACTGCAGTGATTTGATATCTTGCTTCACCCAAGGAGCTCACTTGTCCAATCTGACTTTTCCACAGGTGGCGTGACCATCCAGAGTATCCCTTCAATGATGAATACTGAAAAAGAAGTGGGTCTGGACAGCCAGCCAGTGCTGTTAGGCTTTGCTGAGAGAGACTCAACGTTTGGTGCTTTGTCTTCATGTGAGGCTGTTCAAATCAGCATTAAAAACATGACATTTATTTCTTTTTGTCTTGTCAGTCTCTTCTTGTTATTGAGGATCAAATCTATTTAATTCATTGAATTTCTGGTTTTGGATTAGCAGGTTTTAATGATGAACACTGACGGTTCAAGACTGACCACTGATAAAACTGAAGATTTCTCCTAAAAACAAGTTCACTAGTTCAAGCCAAATCGGTTTCACTTAATGGAATATTCTTCACTTAATCTGAAACAAAACCTTCCACTTCAGTAGGTGTGAAGCAGAATCAGAATCACAGAATGGACAAGGTTTGAAGAGACCACAGAGGGGTCACATGGTCCAAACCAGTACCATTATCTTTTGCAGATCGAGTAAGAGAAAGTCAAGAGTGGTGAACTAATTGAATGTGATATATATGCACATATATTCGCTGATGTGGACTAGGTATGTGCTTCATGCAGTAAAGGCCATTTAACTGTGACCAGTGTTCTGCAGCTGCACACGTGAGCTTTATTCCATGGGTACCTCCCAGCTGGCTCCACATGGAACTAGTTCAAGCCCTAAAGCATTCAAAGCATATTCATATTCCCACACACACACACCCCTCAGCTGAGGACCTCAGTTAAACACAAGACAGTGTATGACACTTGTATTACACTGTACTCGTTATTCAAGGGTGGCATTAACTAGCATTGCATACACAACCTGCAGCTACAACTAGGGAGGTCTTCATCCCGTGAGATTAAAAATCCCTTGAACTTCTTTCATGCTCCACTAACTGACATTAACCCAAGAAAATTTTTGTTCACTTAAAAATTCTTATAAACATGAAGGCAGAGAAATGTACACTGGGGTAAGGAAGACTGACTCCTTCAGCATGAACTTTATCAGACCACTGGTTTGCAGCCTATAGCTGCATCTGCCCATACCCACATCTGCAGAAGGCTATTTTGCCTTCCTCCTGAACCTAAGGACCACAGTTTCCTGCCACTGAAGGAGGACACTGGAGAGGTATCAGAGAAGAAACTAAATCATACACACTGAGAAAAAGAGTACTTCATGTACTAGAATGTATGTACATTGGAAAATGTGTCATACATAAGCTTCAGTCTACAGCATCTGCTTTTATTTATTACCATTGCTATTTATTATCCCTGGAGTGACTGGGACAGGAAAATGCCAGAGAATATAGTTCACAGGAACTCTTCAGTATGGTCATGGTGTTTTCCTCAGAGCTGAGACAAAGAGGGACAGGGATGACAGCAGGGAAGGCTCCCAGTAGGGTCAAGTGCAAATGCATCCCTTGGATGAGCTCAGTGGGCACCACTGGGGAAATCAGGCCCCTTCAGCAGGGGTGGCCTTCACGTAGCATTTATAAATCCATTCATAAAGCTATGCCAACAAAGGAGAATTCTGTTTCCTGGAGGCTACCCAAGGGCAATTCCCACTTTATTCTATTACCCACTTAGACCAGACTGGGATATAAAAAACAAAAGTGGGGCATATATGTTTTATTTCTCATCAGATATAATAGAAACCTCCTGGTGTAGATCTAAGGACAATCCCAAGGTCAGGTGTAACTCTGAGCCCAAGGGTGTTCAGAGCTGCTGTCACAAGTCCTGCTTTGCCCCTTTGCAAACAGCTGAGGTCCTGGTCAAAAAACTGAATAAAATCCAAGTCTAAATTCAAACGCCAGAGAGGAGGAGTTACCACCATACTCAACATGTTATTCCAGTTGCTTCATAAGTACGAGTCCTAAATAGAGTTCACAAGGCTCAACTGCTTAACAGTAGCACTGTACAAATTTTTGCACTGTAACCTGACCAGGTGCAATTCTCCAGTCACAGCCAACGTTCAGGCCAGGTTTGGCAAAGCTCTTGTTGTCTACAACTGCAAATATCAACTAGTGCTTAGCTTAAATGCTCACACCAGCTGGTTTCACAGCTCACTGCTCTTTCCAGGCATCCCCCTCCCTGAGGTCAGGCAGCACAGGAGATTCTAGTAAAGCAGGTGACCTTGTACACGTGAGTAAGGAAGACAATATGCTGAAACCTCTCTAACAGGGAATACCATATAATCAAATCTTCAATCTATACTGATTAAATAATGCAGGACAGATTGGGAGGGTTCCTCCTGCCCTAGTCATGCCATCAAATTCCTCCCCCCTCTAATGTTAATAGAATCCTCCTCCTCCTCCTTTGCATTGCCTCATTTGTATCTGATGAAAAAAGATTCAGCCTCTTCCCAGGGGCAAATGCTCCCATACTAGTTCCCATCAGTTATGAAACTGCTACTGACATATAGCCTGCTTTTCGCCCCCCAACTCTGCTCAGTTTCAGACCATTGCTCCCTATTGTTCTCCAGCTTGCCCTACAAAGAAAAGATTTAGATGGGGGATATAAACAGGCCTGGAGGTGGGAGTTTGGGAAACCCATTCTACCAGCAGCTGCACAAGGAGAGAGAAGAGTCCAAACCACAACCCCAAGTATGATTTACTTCCATCTAGCACATTTCAGAGTCTTACTAGCCTCACTGGCTGGTGTGAAACACATCACTTGGAATGGTCATGTACAGCCCTGCTCCAACTGGATGGGTTAGGCATGGACAGAGGGGGCTCCAGCACCTCCTGCTCTGACAGCACTCACACATGACAAGAATAGACCCAATCATGTACTAGAAAATTTACTCACTTTTATGGTAAATAACCTGAATTGTTTGTCACTCTTTGTATAGCTGCAAAATGGAGAGAAATCCAGACCAAAGATGTTTGCTTCAGGCACAGCAGTTTGCTACAGCAAAGAGAACAAACAATGCAGCACTTTAGATTCTCTTAGCAGACTAAGAGCTGGTCTGGTCAGCAGAAACCCAGGTGATGTGCCAACATCAGCAGCAGCACAGCAGCTGCCACAGCAGTTCATTAGAGCCTGGGCCTACCTGGCATTCCCTGTTGTTACACAAGCTCAGGGCAGAGCACAGGGCTTTGGCCTCGGGCATGTGCACACTCACGTTTGGCTGGTGAAGCAACAGGAAAGCACTGGCACAGTGATCACCCCACCCTGCACTGCATGGGGAGGTGAATTTGTTGCCCCACAGGGAGGTAGAGCTTTCTCTTCCCCAGACTAAGCATCTGGAATAGGAACCTGTTTCAGAAAGTACATGCACCCAATTTTCCCTAATGCTGTGCAAGAGAAATAGGGAAAGTGGTAAGAGAAAAAGTGGGATGGACACTGTGTACATTTTTACAGTCCTACATTGAAGAATGCCCTTTGGATTTATATCTCATTTTCATACCACAGAGCTGCCATGAAACTTTACAAGAGTGTGGATATCAAGCCAGCAGCCAGAATTAGGAAGCAATTTTAGGTAGACAGAAATAGACACAGGGAAAGGAAGAAAGTACCTCCTGTAATTTTCACCCATTGCCTGCCAGTAAATCCTGGGTGCAAAAATGATATGTCTTCTCCTGGTCAAAGTGTAATGATAACTGAGGGCTGATAGTGAGTTTTGCAAACAGTCAGAGAGGATAGGTGGCCACAAAAGGCAATGCCTTTGGCTGCATGCAGCAGGGTCCTCATTTAATGATGCTTCTTCACTTCATTCTTTTCTGGAATCCAACAAAGCCCAAAAGCTGCTCACCTCCTGACTGGCAGAATATTTAACCATTACCACATTCTTGGGAGGTGCAAAGGTATTCAACAGCAGAGAGGCTGATACATTCCTTAATTAATTAAGATCATCTCGTAACTAAAATCAAAGTTGATTCTTCAATTTAGTGTGTGAATCACTTAAGAGTGGAAACAAAGTCAGTGTTATAGGGACTCTTAGAGGAAAAGAAATCACATGCCTGGGATGTGCAAGACATTTCTCAAATCTCCACAGCAAGCAGAGAGGACAAACTCTGATCTCTTGTGTAGAGTAAGTCGAATTTGAAGATTTAAGATGAGACACTGCCTTTCTAAAACCACAGTCTCCTTGTTGCTATCTGCCAAACCAAAACACTTTGAAATAAATCAGTTTGGTATTTGCAAGACGATTTCCTTATTTTTTGGGAGGAATCTGCTGCTCCAAAACACTTTTCCCAGCTCTCAACAAGAAAATTCACATGTCTAGAGGTAAGCACTGGAGTGGAGAAGAAAGTCCAAAAGAGAGTGACATGTTAGAATGAGATTCAGCAGGCTTATTTCACTTGTGACCTAAACTGCAAACACATTTGCCTTTAGGGGAAGAGTAATCAGCATGTAGTTGGGTATTAGTGCAGTTTTTACACTAATTGATTCTCAGCAGTGCCATATTTCAGCTCTTCCCAACATCCTACTACCCTGGAGCAAAATCTCCAGCTTATAATAAAGGGCTTTGAGAGTGCAAAAGCCAAAAAAACTTAATTTTCCAACGCCAGACAGACTCCTTGGGGAGCCCTAACTCAACATGCATGACCAAAACTCACAACAGGACAACACATTGCAGATAAAATGCAAAGCAGAACCAAATGGGAAAAGAGGACAGAAAGAAGGAGCTGGAAAGTAAGAAAACACATGTGTATAAACAGTTACACATAGACACCAGGGGCTCCACTGGAAGAAGCTGCTCAGTTTTTGCTCTGTAGACTGCAGAGCTACCTGGGTGGAGGTCTCAGATCAGTCCAAGGTCACTGAACACAGCAAAAGCAAGATTCTGCACCAGGAAAAATGTACACTCAATTAAATGAGAGCTCATGATGACCTAGAATATGTCTCAGAGAAATCTCACACATAACAAAAGTCCATTCTAGGGCAGGGTGCTGAGGACATTGGGTAGGATCCCGCTGACATTTCAGCTCATAAAAATTAGGAGTGACTCTGCTGACACGAGGTACAGATGCACAAACCAGAGGCCCCAGGCCCTCACTGCAAGGAAACTCATCCTAGGTTTCTCTTCCCCCACTAACCTGACTAGTGTGTTCTCCCAAGGCAGGACCCTTGGGAAAGCTAGCCAAGGGTATTTTGCCTTTGTGACCTCTTTAGAAAACTGCTTTGCTCCTCATGCCACTGACCCAGCTTCCACCTACAGGGTGACACCCTGCCCTGTGTGTGAAATAGGGAGGTTTCCCAGAAAAGTGATCCCACCACCCCACACGTTCAGCAGTGATGAACCCAGACAGTCCAGAACAGCTGTTTGGCAGCATAATTTGCAGTCAATCCCTGCTTTTTCATTGTAGTGGGACTGCAGTCCTGCTTTTTTTTTTTTCTTTCCCTACAGGATTATGAGGAGCTTGCCTTTACATGCTATTAGCTGTATTGATCTGGACTTGAGGCACTTCAAAGAGGAATCTCCAACACTCAAAAAGGTTCTTCTAAGTCATGGATCAGAAATCCACACCTTCATTCAACATGCTATGTTTCTGGTCCCCTGTGAAGTACAGCCCTCCCAGAACAACAAAGCAGAAAAGTTAAGCACTGATTTAGGATTTCTACTAATTTTTTTCTAGTCGTGGCATTTAGAGCACACCAGGAGCCATGAATTTCCTTGGCAATCTACACCTCTCCAGGCCCAAGACCACCAAGTTACTTGGCTCACAGCCCTGTGTTTCCAGAATTGGTCTTTGGGTGTGCAAGAGTTTGAGGCCATAAAAGCAATTTCAGAGTGCACAGTAGGAGGAAGGGAGGCATTGTAGTTCCCTTTCCTCAGCACTCAGAGCACTGACAAGCGATGCAGGAAGTCAGGTTCAAATCTTTATGGGGGTTTTAACCTACATGCCTCACCTTATCCAGTTACCAAGCCCTGCAGTTTCTTGGAAGGCATCTGGCTCAATCCACTACAGCAAAATTTCCAACTTTGCATGAGCCATTCATCAGAGTAAAAGGGGGAAAATAGCTGAGAAACATAATGTACTTTCTTGGAAAGGAGGGCACTTGAAGTCCAGACCTCACTCTGGTCACTGGTGATGGGAAAACAACAGAACAGGGATCAAACCTTTCCCCCTTTGTACTATGGCTTATCTCAGTGCTATGCAAGTTGTTCCCTTTGCTGTTTCTTTTGGACACGACACCAGTTACGTTATCAGAGAAAGTGAGTGTCTGAGCTGGAAAGGATGGTATGAGTATCAATTCCAACACAATATGAGCAAATGTGAATTTCACTGCATTTCTGGCATTTATTATTACAGTGACAGCAAGCCCTACAGCATCCCTCAAGCAGACACACACCCTAGCAGGCAGCACAGAGATACTACAGAAACAACTGAATTAACACATTGGTTTGCACCTCTTCTTCACCCAACAGACATCAGTGATTGACCTTCTGTGACTTTCTTTGCCTCCTCCAAATCTTATACCTTGATCCTCTTTGCAGCTAAATACATCCATTCTTGCTCTCTCCTCTCTCCCAAGTTTCTTTTTGCCACACGTATGAACAACTAAATCAAACTTGACTGCTGAGTGAGGGTTCCCTTCACACGTTCTCACTCTCTGCAAAGATTACTTGGATGCTTGCCTTCATTTTTCTGGCTTTCTCCTATTCATTGAGGCAAGAGGCCTTGACATGGCCCACCTCCAGGGAAAGGTCACTCACCTAAGATATTTCCCAGCTCTGGAAAACCCAGCATTGAAAAATAGTATTGAGTGTGAAGTACTTCTTCCCAGTAGCATTTACGATGGAACTGTGGATACACTGTGCTAATAATGAGAAGTTACAAACCAAAACTAATTAAGAAAGAGAAAGCACTAGGAAAACACATACAAAAATACATAATTTTTAACTTTTTAGTCATTTTGACCTTGTGAAGCTTTATGAACTTTGTGTGGAGTAAAGGTCTGATGTGGCCCACAGAATTCATTCTCTGGCAGAATCAAGACTAGAGAAGGGTAGAAATGGTGGTGAGGAAGCCAGCTGATGGATTATGGAGACTGACCTGTTTACTGTGGTATGGAGAGAAGCCAATATTCTCCTATTGCAAATCATTTAATAAGAGAGCTTGCACTAGCCTCTACATTTACAGCCTATATCATGATACAGGAACACGAAAACATTCATATATTTGAGGAAATATTTTTTAAAAATTGAAGAACTCAGAGAGCATAATATCCATCTTTGTATACATTTTTAACTATGCAGGGCTGCTTTTTATAAGTCATGACTACGCTTATTAAAGGGTCAAACAAGGGAAATGGGGTTTGAAGGTAGTGGCTCCTGTAATGGTCAGTGCATAACACCTTCATTTCAGATACTGTCTAGTCACCTGGACAGAGGAACCTGATGAGAAGAAAAGAACTTTCCCATCTTGTCCTGCATGCTGCTCACAGGCTTACATGATGAGGGCTCTAAAGGGATTTTTGTAGTGCTAGGGTCATGTGCTGCTTGGGGCTTAATACTTTCAAGTTGCATTTCACAAAAGCACCTTAAAAAAAAAATTCTAGTGTTTCAAAAGAAAAATCACTAAACAGAGATATTTGGAGATTTTCAGCAAAGAGGTTGAGTGTATTTATGATTGCAGGCTCCTACAGGTATGCACACACACACAGGCTGGGAATCCTGCCCTCCACAGAGTCCTGCCACATGTTTCCACAAGCAGGTGCTGGG
The DNA here is from genome assembly GCA_037013685.1 of Acridotheres tristis. Taxonomy (NCBI): domain Eukaryota; kingdom Metazoa; phylum Chordata; class Aves; order Passeriformes; family Sturnidae; genus Acridotheres; species Acridotheres tristis. The sequence continues at coordinate 66,581,580 of CM072885.1, forward strand.
ATGAGGCACATCAGGTTCCATAGGCACCCAGAGCACCCCAAGAAGTACAACACTCCACTGGCACTAAGGAATCACAGGCTGAGAGCAACCCAGCAGCCCAAACCCAGCAGTGGCACTACAGACAACCTCCCAGGGAATATCACTGCAGTCAAAATAAATTTAAAAATTTAAACACAATACTGGAGCTCTTTGCATTATTTTAGCACCAGGCTGACATCAGGCACGGTTTAACCAGTCAGTCTGCAGTAAATTGTTTCACACTCACTTTCCAGTGTAGCTTGGTGCTTTCTGTCCACAGAGAGGTCTTTCATAAACAGACCTGAAGCAACAACAAGAATCAGTTTCCCCCCTACATTTATCCAGTCTATCTTCAATCCCTCAGAGGTTACTGCAGCCATCTCAGAGACCCATCCTCTGACAAGGGTAGAGACAGATTCCTGCCTCCCCAGTGGGAGCTTAGCAGCCCAAGCTACCAAAACAGATTTGTTACACTTTGACACTCCTTCTTTTCCTTTCCATCTGCCCTGCAAGGAAAAACGTCTTACCTGAGGGAAAGAAAAGGTGCAGTAAACCCAGCCTCCATCTCAGCAGCTTGAACTTCAACAAGAAAAGGAAATAGGCCATGCCAACCCTCCCACCTGAGAGACCCAGCAGCTGTGGTGAGCTTGTGTGCTGCTAATTTCAAAAGTCACAGGTGGAGGTAACCTCAGATACTCCATCCTGAGATGAGGAAAAGGTAGAAAAAAAAGAGAAAAGCTCCTGAGCAAATCTCTGTGCTCTATCTTTGGTGTAGGCCAGGGCTTGTACTGGGAGGTAAACCATTGAAAGTAGGAAGATAACAGTCTGTATATGGCTTTTAACTTACTTTTTCTTTCCACCACATGTGAAATTTAGCTCTACTGTTTCTGGGTCATCAGCTTGCAGATCTGCCTTAGTCATCTGGCTAGGGCGTTCTTAGAAGAAAAATGAATCAGAGTCTTTGCAGGAATTGCTGTAAAGTGACTCCCTCCCCCTTGCCTTCCCTGTATTTCCCAAGCCGAGGAAGCTGAAGCTCAGAGCCGTGAACGTGCCTGGGTCAGCGACTGGCTCACCTGGCAGCTTTGCAGGAAGGCAACCTGTGCACAGCTCTGCTGCTCCTGCCTTTGGGAGCAGCTGGTGCTCACGGGCTGTGGCACCCCCAGCACCTGGGCAGGGGCTGGATATGCCCACACAGAGCCAGGAGACAGTGGGAGAATTCATCCTGTAAGAGCTGCACAGTACAGGAACACCTCACACACATCCCCCACCTCTGGGGCTGGGATCTCCGCATTTGGAGTTTCCTTGAAAATTAAAGCAGGAAGGTAAGAAAAAGCAAAAAGAGAAGCTTGAGATAAATGACATTTAACACTCTAAATTCCTCTTACATGTGTGTCCAGGGGGCTTAAATGTGGTGGGCCATTCACGTACAATTTTGTCATTTATCCTCCCCAATGTAGGAGAGCTGCGAGTGGAAGGGGATCTGTTACAATCTCAATTTGCAGGGTGAGGGCCTTGGATGTTGTAGTGCCAACCACTGCAGGGCTGACATTTGATTCCATAGGTTTTGAAACACTAAGATTGCATCTGGGGCTGTGGTGGGCAGTAGGACCACAGAGACTCCAAGAGGCACGGCTGTCAGAAGAAAGCTCAGAGAGTTGTGAGGCTCAGCCTACTTTTAGAGTGAATTAAACATTCATGTTTTGGCTGTAGGAAGGCTCCTATTTCCAATTTACCTTGCTTCTTGAGAAAAACATGAAGGTTCTCCCTCTAAAAATCCACAGGCTAAGTATTCGGCCTTTCAGAAACTCAGTGAGAAGAACAAAAAGAAATTCCACCACCTTTTAACCAGATCACTTCTCCAGTCAATAAGAAGAGCAGAGCACTAAGCAAGACTGAAGAACATCTCAGTTTCCACCCTTTTTTAACCTTAAAATATCTGCTCTCCTTGACATTTTTGGAGGAGATGTCTCAGTACAAGGTTTCAGGAGCTCTGTTAAACCTGTGCTTCCACAGCTTTTTCAGTTTATACAGTTCAGACAAATCACAACAGCCTCTGCCAGAGAACTCTTGCAGCCTTCTGAGAAACTGAGTTCAGCGCTTCAGTTTATCAGGAAAGTTAAACTTTGCTCATCTTTAATGCCTCTTGTTTATAGCAGGAAACCCAAAGAGCACTCCTGGGATCCCACAAGCATGGCAATCACCTATTTGTAACTACTACTAGGAATTAAGACGGGGCTTTCCACCCATCTGGGAAACATTCCACTTTGCTGTAATTTCCAGAAGATTCCTTTCCTGCTGGAATCAGTCTCCCCACAAAGGTTTTGACAGAAGGAGCTACACAAAACAGATTTATATGCAAAGCAACCTCCCTTTTTTTTTTCTTTTCTACTCGTTTCTTTTTCTATACCATAAGTGATCATCATTGAAAATGTATTTTGCTGGTTACTGAGTGTGATGTTCAGAGTGAACTTTCTGTAAATAAGTTTCTCTGAACAAGTTCTGAGACAAGTAATTTCTTAGGATTTGCCCACAGTCAATTGTTTTCTGGATTTCTAGTAATTCATGGAATAAAATTACTTGGCCTTTCATGTTTTAATAAAGCTTTTCTCTTCCAAACAATGGGTAAAAATTTTCGCTATGTTGTTTCAGCTTCACAGAATTTTCTCCTTCAGTGGAAAACTACTCCTCTGGAAATATTTTGGCTCTGGTAATAAATCATCATAAAGTTAGCAAATTTATGTATGTATTTATTTATGTATGTGTCTATGCTTAAATTTGTCACTAATTAACACGTTATTTACCCACATTTCTCTTCTGTGAGTTTGTGTTGTCCTTTAATATAAGGAAACATTATACTAGCACAATGTAGAGAGCAGTGCATTTTCCCAGTGCCTCGATATTACTGCTATCTTCATTCAGAACAGTCAAAGAATTTTAATTAATACTCACTATAATTCTAGCAAGTTTTTTCTAAAAAAAAGCATAACTGAAAGTCCATGAATCCTTATGTATAACAAACATGCCTAATAGCCTTAAGTAAGCAGTCATCTGTCTTGTCAAGTGATCAAACAGAACGAAAGACAGCTAGCCATAACACATCCAGCCTTATTTACTTGCTCCCCTTCCTGTTCCCAGCAATAGGCACAAATGGGTCTCAGACTTTACCACAGTGATTCATTTTGCTGGTGTCAGAAGAGCAAAATACTCTAATGTTCCTCTCAGGGCTGCAGCCAACGTCATTGCCCTGCCTGCACTGAGCTCCACCACCATCTGTGTGGATGCCTAAATCCTCCTGGGGTCACTTCTGTGTCATTGGCACTCATGAGCCCCTGTGCCCACCAGCAAACTCCTGGATCAAGCATCACAGAGAGTTTCCACCTTCATGAGAATTGATAATCAATGCAAGGTTTTGGAGACTGTTGTGGATAGTGGGAGAGGTTTGAGCATGGCTGGAACAGATGTGCTCCCAGAAATGGAAAAAGTGGCACATAGGCTAATTTGGGATGGTTACAAAGATGAGGTGTGAAGGCATGATCCTGCTAAACTCTTTGAAAACCATAGTTCTGGGAGGTGCCCAGGGTCCTTACAACTTCTGAGGATTTCCTCTGCCTGTAGATATGATCTTAGGTAGGTCATCTTCCAGCTGTTATTTTTTTCCTCTGATTAGAGGCTTAGAGTGCTAACAGTCAAGGAATGCCGTTTCAGAGGAAATGGTGGAAAATTGCTTCAGAAGTGAGTCTGTATGTTACTGTCGTAGATAAGTCATAGCAGAAGAGGACAGAACAGCTAACAAATATTTTATGAATCATAGAAAAGATACAGAGAAGAATCTGGCTAGGACCAGAGAAGGACATCCAACCCCAGGGTGAAGCAGCCATACCATTTTGATGGGTATTCATAAAGATTTTCCTGAATGGGAGCCTCACTCCCCAGCAATCTGTAACAGGGCTGAATTGTCCTTATTGGTATAAAACTTTTTACCTAAGTGTAAAACAAATCTTCTTTTACTGCCCATCCCAGTCTCTGCCCTTTGCTCTGACCAACAGATGTGACCCTCCCAGTCAGGATGTCCTCACTCTCTCCTCCTCCCATCAAGTAACACACAAAAGGTCCCAGATCTTTTACCACAGACCTCCAGGTTTTCTTGGGGCCATTGGGAAGCTTTCTGAGCTGCTGGAGTGCAGATTTGGAACTGGACATTTACAGCTTACTAGCACAGGGGGATGGGTCTCAATGAGATGCCCCTTCTTCTTCCAGCACCGAGTTTTGGCACTGAGCAGCTTGAGTTAGGCATCATTTCCATTTCATGTCATCTGAGGACTTGAGAAAGTTATAATTCTAAAGCATACAAACTGCCACACAGATCAGGTTATTTAGCAAAAATAATAAAAGAACAATTATGGAAAATCTATTTTTTTTCTAAATAACCAGCAAGTACTGGGCTGAAATGGTAAGAGAGTCATACTGAAAGGTGGGAGATGAATATGAGAGGGGAAAATAATGTTTTGGATTAGCCAAAATAAAAAAAATTAATTCTTTCCAGCAAAATGAAAAAAAAATTCATAGGATGAACTGTCAGCCTTCTCCAACTTAAAATGAACGGACATTCCTTAAGGGAAAATTGTTTCAAAATAAAATAAAAATTGTTGTACTTAGGAAATCTAAACCCTTATAACTTTCCCCAGCTTGCTTTTTTTGCTTTAGCTTAAGGCAGTCTGGATTTGTAGAACATATGCTTCATCACCTACCTAGGCTGTCTGTCCTTTCTCTCCACTTTTTGCTTGGTTCAGGCCATCTGCATATGATTTCCAAGGATCTCCCTTCTTTTTCATATAGCTGGCACTCTGGACATGGTTTGTGGAAGATGTCCTAGAGAGAAAGGCTCCAAAGACATAGGAGAAAATGGAGCTGAAACCTCTTCCCCAGCTCTGGACCTTCACAGTCACATCCTACATTTGCTGCCAACAGCACATTGGACCCTGGGTAAACCTCATACAGATTGAGGCAAAAAAGTTGTATTAGATCATTTGCCTTATTCTTTAAAAACTGACCATCATGTTATTAAATTTAAATGTCTGGGCGATATTCTGTATTTTCTGATCAAGTCCTGGATCCAGCAACAAGGTCAACATTGAGTTACATGACACTGTAGCTTTTACAGAAGCAAAGAGGCTTTGATAGTCCAAGCCACTAAGTTTGATGGCTCCTCATTACTGCAAGATGGATGTTTCTCCAAGTCTTGAATGTATTTACCCCCAGAGCATACATCTGGGTCAAAACAGTACCCCTCACTTTATGATACACCTTCCCATTAGTTTTTTTTTAATAGTCATTACTTACTAGAAGCACACAGTTGTAGATGGGCAGTGAGTTTTCTGTGCTGACTTGTAGCTGGCATAGCAACAAAACACACACTCCTCTCTCCCTGGGGTGGCTGGAGTACACAACACACACTATTGCTGGGTTGCTTCATCTCTGGTCTTCTAACATTGATTTTCACTGCAGCAAGCCTTGCTCTGTGCAAACAGTGAAATTTTCCATGTTGGAGAGCTGCTTCCTTGTGGTTATTGTTGTTATTTAACAACACTAATATCCAAGGAATGCTATAACATCTATTCCATGAGGAAAACTACACTTTGTAGCAGAACATCAGGTCTGGCAGAGCAGCAGTTTTCATGGCAAGACCATGTCTTTTGCTGATCCCAGGAAAACCTGCCCAGTGTGGTCAGTTTATAAGTCTTTTGCAAAATTGCACTTCACAAATGTGCTGTTGAAATGCCTTTAGAGTTCTTGGCAGCTGGGCTCCCCTATGGTTTTTCTGTGTCACTCAGGAATTTGAACAGCCAGTCCTCGAGACTGCAGCTGGTGCCACCTTCACCACCTTCACTTCTGGCCTTCCTTCACTAAGTTTTTCAAGAAATCACTTTTGTCCCCTTGACAGTTTCTTTAATCTTCCCATTTTTGTGCATATGTAATCGAGTACAGGCAGGCTATCTCACAGCAACAGTCTGAACTGATTTAAAATGATTAGAGGACCTTGGCAGCAGATGTTAGAGGAGTATGAAGTGTTTATACTGTGTCTGTTTGCTTATAGTGCACATTTGCCAGAGCCATAATTCAATTTATGCATACAGATCAACTTTTTAATACCTTCCAGGAATAATTGTTGTCATCATTTTATGTTTCAGTGTGTGCATTCAAATAAAACATGTTGCAATTGGATTGAAAAGGTCGAATCCTGTTTTGAAAAGTCTCATTTAAACTTTATGGGGTTTAGCACTTTCAGAATAAAAGTAATTTTAAAAGCTGTGATGTAGCAAGCTCACAAACACGTTTTTTCAAAAACATATATATTCTTCTGTGTTTTCAGAGAATTTGCCTAATGAAGTGTCATTTAATTTAATAGCTTTCAAAATACATATATATTCATATATATAAGGAAACATAAAAGTCCACAGCTGTCTAGAGTCCAAATTCTTTTTTGTTGTCTTACCTGGGACTATTTGAAATCTGTAATTCTTATTGTGAGACTTCCATTTAGCATTCTGGTGTGCTGCTGGAGCTGTATGCTAAGATGCACACACTGGTAACCACGTGAGAGCAATACACTGCAGATTCATGTCATTCCTCCAGCCTCAAGAAGTGCAGCCCCTTGTTTTTCTGGATGTCCAAATAGTAAATAACCACTTCTTAATAAAGCAATGCCAAAAATTTCTGTAATAATTACTTCCTTGATGGTCAAGAAGTGCAGAATCAATAGACTCGTTGTCTGTGGTAAAATTTGTCAACATTGATATGAACCACAGAAACTTATTAGCAGCTGTTTTTCCTAGATGCATTTGCTTACTTTAACTTTTCAATTGGCCATGATAAGAACGTTCATTTACACAGACAAACACCTGTTTGAGATGGCAGACACCTCCCAGCCCCTCGATATGCTGACAGAAAGGGGTCCTCTTCATACAGCAGCTAGCTATCCCCCAATTACTGCAGGAACAGCTACAATTAAACATTTTGCTTTGGAGTGGGAAATAGCTTGTGGTTTTGTACAGCAGACTTTTTCTGTGGCACACAGTCAGGACCATGTCCTTTTCTAAGAAACCAGACAGTTTTAGTCCTTGGCACTGGGGCAGGGCAGTGACAGCCCCTGGAGGAAGAGTGCCTGTGGCCACCCTGCGGTACCCTGCTGCTTCAGCATGCCTCTAAAAATGAGTCCTCACATACTTGTTTTCCAGAGAACAGCAACGGGCTTGTTTCACAACAGCTTTTTCTGTATCTTAATTTTGTTTCTTTCTCTCATTCCCTTCGAGGAAGAAAAGACATGAATCCAGCCCTTTGTTCAAAGTGGCTTAACCCTCTCTGTCCCAGAGATACGGCCAGTGTCAGCCTTCTGGACACATCACCTGTCGGGGACAGACAGGGCAGGCTTTGTCACCCCCGGGTCATGAACATGGCAACTCACACCTTTGCTGTTTAGCAGCCTCAAAGTCATAATTTACCAAAGCTGAATCTTAAAACTGAGGTGCCTGTGTCCTGCTTGTGTTTGAAAAGCATGAAGCACAGCAACAGCACTGGAGTTTTGCTTAGCTACTAAGTGTTCTTACTGCTTAGAGCACTGTAACAGGGCTGGCTGCTGCCATCAGCAATAACACAGAGCAACATGAAAGATTGCCACTGCCTCAGTTACACCAACTTTTTCACCTGAGGTACTCAGTCCCTGAGTTTTGTCCAAACTGGTACTGCCCAGATATTTTTTCAGGAAGATAAGACCAAGCAAATACTGATATGTATCTAATTGCTTAATTGGTGACTTGAATGTTCTCAAACATCAGCAGAAGAATAATGGAGTGTACAGGTGTCCTCATCCATTTGAGCACTCCAACCAGTCTCAGCACGCCACTCTTACTGCATGCCAGTCTGCCTGGGTTTGTGGCAGTGTAGCACCATCTGGGATTATTACTGGTACAACTTGGAAAGGAAAGAACCCACTAAATCTAACAAATTCACACTTTAAAAAATGCACTGATGAACCACAGAAAAAAATCAAGACAAAATCTATGAATATGAACATCAGAAATTTTGCATTAGACTGTTTTCAAGAGAGATTGCCTCTGAGATATATTAAACAACAGTTTTTCCATTGGATACAACTCTGTTATTTTTTAAAATTATTGAAACTTTTCATAGAAAATGCATTTAATTTGGAACCATAAAAATAAAATACTATACTTTTATATTGTGGGATTTTTGAACTTCCATTATTTTACTACAAATGGGATGGAACCCACAATAGAATCATTAAGACTGGAAACAACCTCTGAGATCACTGAGTCCAACTATTAAAGCAGCAGTGCTAAGTCCACCACTAAACCATGTCCTTAAGTGCCACATCTACACAACTCTTAAATGCCTCCACTTCCCCAGGCAGCCTGCTGCAGTGCTTGACAGCCCTTCAGGGAAGAAATTTTTCCTAATATACAATTTATAACTCCCCTGGTACAACTTGTGGTCCTTTCCTCTTGTGCTATTGCTTATTACCTGGGAGAAGAGACTGACCCCCACCTTGATGGTGTGGGTACACCAGCTAACTCCAAGGATTCCAACATCTCACCCATATGTTCCAGTCTGCTTCTGGCTGCAGCTGGAGAGCTCTTTGGCACACTGAGAAAACCCTGTAAAAGTTCCACTAGCAGTTGTTACACTTCTGTGAGGGCTAAAATTGTGTTGTTATTCAAGAACAAATTCTATGAGTCTGGAAGAAAACCTGAAATTAGGGATGACCTGAAAGTCTAACAGACAGCCTGTCAAAGGATTGCTGTGGCTTCCAGTTTGGAGCTGAGCTGCAGTATCAAGACACGCTGTAGAAAAGGAGTGCATTCAAAATGAAGTGAAATGAAGAGTGCAGCTGCTGACAGACAGACACAGAAACAAGGTATTAAAAAATAAAACACCTCAAGAAAACATACTAGCAACTTCAGCGACTTAACAGAAGCAGATGCAAAAGGTTACAAAGCGATAATTAGAGTGAACTGCATGAATGCATACTGCTGTTGTGCAAGAGAGATCACTTTAGAAATGTACAGGAGGAAATATTTGCTTGTGAGGAAATATTTGCTTGTTCCAAGCCATAAGAATACAGAACACCGAGTTTTCTGTTCAGAGGGCGTGGGGATGTTTAATGGAGCTGAAGTCCTGCTTGTCAGAGGGCACCCTGTGTTCTGGCAAGCATCACCTTCTGATAACGATTCCTTTCCTCCTGCATGGGAAGACAGAACTGGAGAAGATTAACTAGTTACTCTAACCAAACCAGATTAGCCAGATTTGGGCTAAATTCTGCTAAATTTCAAGCTTGCACTATTTGGTGGTGGCTATGACAATAATGATGCTGACACTGATTGGGTGGCACATATTTGATATCTAAAGCCTGCTGGGCAAGAGCAGCAAGGAGCAGAATGTATATGAATTGTGTGCCTGTTTGCCTTGGACTCTGACTTTGAAAGGAAGCTGTTTATGTGGGAGAGCTGAATGTCCAGAATTTTTTTTTTTTTTTAATTTTTTTGCATAAGAGCTCTCTGGCAGTTTGCCTCATTTCAGAGTGGGGATATTTTGCAATTATTGTAGTCTGTTTTGTCTTACCCTTCTTTTTCCTATAAAACTACATTACAGCAGGACAAGTCCTTGGTGCATACTTTCTTCTGCTGCTTCCAGGCCACCAGCCCTGGGGAGGTAGTGGGGGACTTGTGCAGAAAGAAGCACTGAGGAAGGTGTTTTCTGTATGCCCTCCTTGGCTATTTCATTAATACAGCCCCCAGGCCTGAAGGGCTGGTTCCCTGCACCCAGCTCCACACCTCATGGCTGAGCAGCCTTGTTTCCACTGGGACAGCCCTGCTTGCACCACAGAGTTTTCCCCAGAAAAGTGCTGCTACTACCAGACTGCTATGGATAGGGATGGCAGCAGAGCTCCTGCCCCACTGAGAAAGAGAGCAATGGGTTTGGATCCAGATCTGATCAAGAAAATTAGATGATGTGGCTGCACTGTGGGAGCTGGTGCACAGTTATAAATGCAAATTTCTTCCCTCACCATTCTCTGGGAAAGATGAAGGAGCACAAGGAGGCCCTGGGCAAAAAATATGCTTTTGATGGTCCTGAGCTATAAGCAGAAACCTTCTTCTCCCAAACCAGGCCAAGTATGTCACAGTCCCCTTACTCATGTTAGGATATTCATCCCCCCCTTCTAGGCTTTAAAGGAAATGTGTTCTGTACTCAAGATTTATCCTAAGGTCTCAGGTACTCTCAGGTTCATTCACACAGAAAAGTAAAATCCTAACAGTGTATCAGCAAATGCACTTCTCACTAATAAAACTGCAAATTTGATCAGGCTTCATTTGGAGAAAAGTTCATGTTAATACATACTAACATTCACATCATATGTGTACTTACCTAATACAAGTTGACTCAAAACTGTTCAGAAAGAAAAGTAGCTATCATTGCATACAAAGTCTTAGAATTAATCTAATAAAATTAATATTTTTAATGGTCAGAAAATATAGAAAATAAAACCATGGTGAATGCAAGGGAGAGAGGGCAAGAGAGAAGAAAGTGCCCAATTCTAAAGATTAGAGAGGAGCTAAAATAAAAGGAAGAGCTCTGTGCTAAAATGTTAAAATCCAAAATATGCCTGTGGAAGATAGACTAGGTGCACTACAGGCTAGGCTTTTTGAAACACAAAGATAACTTCTTGTTTTCTGTTAGAGGATTTTGCCACTAGAAAGATCAGCAGGTACTAAAGCATGAGTGGTGTGGCTGGCAGGCATGAACCATTAAGTTTAAGTTTTCAAAACCTTTCAGAGACACGAGGATCTGATGGACCATTGTCACAGCTGCTAAGCAGCTGAAACAACTGGCAAGTGAAGTGGCCAGAGCCATCATTTCAATGGCACACAGAATTCAGATCAGTGGTATCACTTTTGAAGGCCTTGCCCAAACTAAAAAAACCCAAAGCTAACATAGCCATTAGTTCAATAAATGCATAGTGAACTGGGAATCCTTGTTAATTCTTTCACTAGAGGCCACTCACTAATTTGTTTGTCAGAAGCATTAGGAAATAATATCCAGATGAGTGTGACCTAAGCCACAGGACTTGTTCTCACTCAACTTTGCACAATAAGAGCAATTAAAGAGGGAAAGAACATACATCCTCCTAAAAAGGGACTGAGTATTTTAAAATACTATTAAAAAAAATTGTAAGACCTGATCAATTAGAGAAAGGACTTTGTGTTCTTTCTGTGTTTTGAGCACACACCACCCTCCCTACTATTATTAGGACTCATTTTGTAGAAGGAGCAGGAAACCAGATGGTAATCCCCAGTCTCAATAAATGGGGGTCTCTCTGTGTGCTGTCTTCTGCTTGCCCAGCCCTTGTGTTGCCAACTCATAGCTCAATGCAGGGGAAGAAAACCAATTTTATTGGCAGAAGAAATTGCTGCTATTTAAGGACAGATGTTTGTCTCTGTCATTTATTATGATCTGCATGTTGTTACATGCTTGGTAAGAAGAATGGGGAAAAAATTAAAATTGATCAATTTCTTCAGCTGAAAGGGTTGTCCTGTCAGGGCTGAAGAATTCCACATGCTTATGTACTTAAGTGTTCATAGTATGCTAAAACTAAAGTAGTTCCAGAATTTAGTCAACTAAAAAATTGTTTAGAATTAACTCATGGTAATTTAGTAAATTGCAGTTCAAATTTGAAAAAAACCCAACACTTATTTGGTGTGTGTTGAAAAATCCCTCCCTTTCTTTCTAATAAAAACTCTGATGAGTAGAAGTTGCATAAAGACAACACATTTGTAACGTGTACAATAAATACACAGGGTACAGAGAATAGTCACACCAAGAGCAGAGAGGCTTACTGGAACCAGTGGGAGGAGAAAGAAAATTTCAAGTATGTATCAGAGGAAACGAAGCATGATTAGATCCTTGATATATTAAAAGCAATTGAGATTTATTTAGACCCTGCACTCCTTTCTGTGCAATGGTCAGCTGAATCTCAGCCTCTGGTCTATGGAATATTCAAAGATTTCTGAACAATGAACCAACCTGAACAACAGTAGAGACTGAGGGGTGCACTTTAAAGAACAATATCATTTTAGTGTATTTGATGGAGATGCATTTTCTAAATATTGACATTCAGATTGTATTACTTATCTTAGGTGCTTGCCTTTGCACACTCTGTACCTTCTGAAAACACGTAGTATTTCATGCTCACATTACAGTATCTGATGGCAAAGCAAACTCATAAAAAAACAGCCACAACGACATAATTATGAATGTACTTGATGAACCTCAGAATCCAGCTCACATTTAGGTATCTGCTGTGCCCAAGGTGCTTTGGAGGGGACCAGCTATAAATCATAAGTGTCAAGGAACCACACAAATAAATGCTTCTGGCTGCTTCATGAGAACTTTTTTTCCTATTCAATTTCAGCTTTTAAAAACTTGATTCCTTCTTTCTTAGAAACTAGGGAGGGTTGTTGGAAATCTAAAATTTGCTGCTGTAAATTACAATTTTTCAGATCCAGCCTTTATATTCAAAGAACTTCCCACGCTGGTGGTATCAGTGATAGCCATCTCAACACCTACATTTTAATACCAGCAAATGAGTTGAGTAATTCACACAAGACAGAACATCTAATTGGTGCTGTTCATGCAGGTGGCATCCTGGCAAAGGCTTTGACCTTCAGCAATTCTACCTGAGTCAGCTTTCTGGGTCAAACCCAACATTTGAGTCAGCTTTCCAACCTGCTATCAATTTGCTAGGGCAAAGTTTGAGGGGATTTAGTGTTGCTCTTTCCTGTTTTAATCTAAAGTACAAAACTCGATTGGTGGAGCTGAATTTCACCTTGATCAGTTAACTCCATCCAAGAGAAAAATATGGATCAGAGCTGCCATTCTGTTTTAAACAATAGAATATTTGATAATTAATAGTAATTATATTAAAAAGAGATAATATTAAACTACCTTAATCTTGATCTTGACTGTTGATTCTGCAGCAGGGATCAAAGCATGTTTTACCAAAAAATTTCAGACAATTCAAAGAGTGAAAAGGGGATTCTGAAATCTGCATAAAGGCCACTGGTTCTCTTTTATCTTTCTGCTTTGCTTTCTGGTTCCTTAAGTATCTTTCTTTTCTTCTCGTTTTTTTTTTTTTTTTCCCCAGAAGTTTTTCAAAGGAAATTTTAATTGTTCTAAGGTGGTTTTCGAACTTCCAACCTAGACTTAATGCTGGAAAAGGGGCACCATGGTATGAGACCCCAATACTAAACTGTAGCATTTTCTATGAACCTTACCTAAACCTGCAGAAAGCTTATCTAGACATATAGGAACCAAAAGCTGTTTCTTCCTAAGAGAGTTATAAATCCCATACAGTGAAAACAGTAATATTTATCACAGTAATTTCTTTGTGCATAGGGACACAGTGTTATTTGTGGGGTGGGTAAAGAAGTAATCATTTTTGGATACATGGAGCTTTCCTGATAGTTAAACAACATCTTACCTCCTTGTCAGACACCAAATCCTCTTTCAGTAAATACACTGCAGCCAGCTGTGCCAGCTGTGCCATCTATGCATGCCCAGCAGGTATTCATTCCCCAGTAATGGTCAAAGTCTACCTCCTTCACTTCCTTCTCCACCACAGAAGAACAGAAGTCACTTATCTTTGTCACACAATAATTGCATCAATATATTACAGTAAATTTATAATAGTCCCTTTGGGACTCAACCATGTGAAGGGACAGTGTGCTCCAGTGGTGTGATACCCCTCATGTGAAAACCTGCCAGACAGCAAGGAAGATGCAAACAGCAAGATATTGCATTCAGTCCTCCAATACTTCATTAGCAAAGAAGTGTTTGAACATTCAAAGATACAAAATTCTCTATGCAATAGCATTTTGTGAAATTTAAGTACAGTCACCTCCCTCCTCACCTCCAGAAAAGCATGAAATGAGGTGGCTGGATTTTGAGTTACCAGGTTTAACAACAGAGCAGGAAGGAAGGGAGCTGTTTGCATACATGTGCTCTCACTAACAGCATTTGCTCTGTTATGAGCCTGTCAAAGCAGGGTGATTTTCAGACACCTACATATGCACCTCCAGCCCTCAGTCAGAAACTACTCAATCAGTGAAACGGGGTCATCAGGCTGCACAGAACTGAAATCTTGGCTATACTAACAGGCAGGAACACTTCAGGGGGAAGAAAATGAGATTTGATAACAGTGCAACACAAAGCCCCTACACCCCAGCAAACCCCAACATCACCTAGCAAGACAGGTGGGCTAGAGGAGCAAGAATAGATTTGGATTTGGCATGCTGATTATTGGAGAGTTAAAAGAACAATCTTATCAGCAAATGGAAGAATTGTCTAGTAAATATCATCCCTTCCAATGCATCTTTACCTCCTGATTTCAAAAAAGCCCTGTGCTTAGACATGGCAAACAAGATCCATATCCATTATGTCCACGAAGCTCAATAGTTTGAATAAGGAAAACCTTCAGTTTCTGCTCAAATCCCCCAGCTCCCCTCAAAAGTATAAGATGGTGGAATTAAACCAAATGCAACAGTCCAGTCCAGGGACTAATTTACTTTGGGGAATTTCTACAGAAAACATGAAAAGAGCTGAAAGTTCAGATGGCAAAACAATCTCTCATCCATCCCAGTTGCAGCACTTCTCAGTCCCCCAGAGAAGTGCCAGACAGAGGCAGGGTAATCCAAAACAGCCACCACCAGTGTCAGCCTGCAGGGTGGGAAGGAGCTGGCCGTGCCAGCAGCCAGCCCTCACCAAGCCCCTGTGTCTCACCACTCACTGCTGCAGGAACTGGCTCCACAGCCCTGCTGGGACACTGCTGTGTGCCATTATTCAGCTCACCATGGACTTCTCACTGCTGGTGTCATGGCATGGTGGGGATCTAACTTCAGCAGCTGCCATATCCCTGCTTTTCTTGACCTAAGCCCAGGGAATCTCTGTTCTGGGACCGAGTGTCACCAGTGGAACAGGCAGACTTCACACAGAAAAACAGGGTGAGAAGTCCTGAGAGCAATCAGGAAACAAAGCAAACTCCATCCCCAGTATTAGTTATGGGCTTCCCACAATGTTTTCTAGTATCAATTTCCTATGTTCCCAGGGTTTCCCACTGGCAGAGGCTGCAGAACTCCTCACAGTGTTTCCCCGTGGCCAGTCACAATGGGGCCACCAACATTCAGGTGTTTCCAACATTATGACCCCAAACTCAGCTCTGGGCAAGAGTGGGAGACCATGGGGATGGCTGAGTGTACGGGCTGGCACCAGGATAGAACTTAAGGGAGCTGCTTCCAGCTGGCCCATGACGAGCCCTAAGGCAAGTGTAGGAGAACTCGCTGTCACCTCAGTCCTAAATTACTTGCTCTTCCCTCACCTGAAGCAGCAGTTGCCTGCAATAGCACGCCCACTGTTCCCCAGCAGATCCAGTTTAAGATCTCACTAAGATGCCCACTGCATGGGAGGGCCAGGCACACAGCAGGCTGCTGCATACCTGTGTGGCAACACCTGGCAGAACTCCACTACAATATCCCGCTGTGATTCCAAGGAAGGTT
Source organism: Acridotheres tristis (assembly GCA_037013685.1). Classification (NCBI taxonomy): domain Eukaryota; kingdom Metazoa; phylum Chordata; class Aves; order Passeriformes; family Sturnidae; genus Acridotheres; species Acridotheres tristis. The sequence goes on from CM072885.1 coordinate 66,597,221, forward strand.
CTGCACTCATCCTTCAAATTTTGGGAGGAGGTTGTCTAAGCACCTTAAGGTAAGATCCCAGCCCAGCCTGCAGCTCAGGAGGGCACTGACAGCTTAAAATAAGAACTTCACTCTTTTCTAGAAGAGTGAGAGATTACAGTTGTTTTGATTTGTGGTATGACTGGGCTGCAGTAGAGGCTCTGGCATCTCCCTGTTCTCACAGACAGGTTATGTGAAGATGGCTCTCATCATTCTGGCTTCAGGACACGATCAATAGCCAAGGCAAACTGAGTCATTTGCTTCTTTGTTATCCAGAAATTTTTTTTCCATCTGAATTGAAGCCCTTATGATTCTTATTGCAAGATAACCAAATGGGACTAGCAGAGAAATTAGGGAACATGATGTAACAGTCCTTTAGGATATGATCTAAAAGCCGTTTCTTGCCACAAAATTCAAAGCAGCCAAACCACAGGACAAAAACAGCTCAGAGCCTATTGTCTACTTTTCTTACACTGACAAGATGCTGATGATCTTCTCTCCATGGAAAAACAAGTCGAGAGTCACCCCTCAAACATGTTTTTTATACTCCATTTTCCCCATTTCTATATTCGTTTCCCCAAGTATGTCCTAAAAAATATACACTTACGTACCATACTTTACATGGAAGCAATTAGCTTTAGAAATTAACCACAAGGCACATATAAATCTACATTGCACTTGTATCCAAATCATCACCACGTTGTGATGGTTATATTATTTATTATGATTTAACTGCTACCAGCCTGTTTAGAAGAAAAACAACTCTCATAGTAGACCCAGCCATTTCATAAGTTATACTCAAGTTTCCTTCCTGTAAGTGAAACAGCTGCAGTATAGCTGAATGTCAGATATGAGGTTCTTATATGCAACATAGAGTTTAAAAAAGGTGAATCTTGAAGTGTTATTTCCAGGCAAGACATTGTTACCTCAGACATCATCTTTATCAGGATGAATGTGTATCTCTAAGATACAGGCCAGGTAAATTTGGTGCTTCTCAAAGATCACAAAGATGGAAGGATTTTTTTCATTATCTACACAGCTGTTCAAAAGTCTGTTTGAAATTTCAGGTCTGGTTGGAAGGTAATAGTAGTCATGGTTTCCCTGAACAAAATCTCCAGCAAGAACTTCACTTACAAACACACTGTGGTGGTCTGTGCTGGATGGACAGCGTTGATAGGAACAAGTGGCATTTCTAGCAAAGCAGCTTCCTAAGAATCACTAAAAAACGTGGGTAAGAAAGTGCCTAACCAAAGTGGCAAATATCCATTACCAGCATTTTGGCAGCCAACTCCTCAAGAAGCACCTTCTTCTCTTTCCTTCCCGTGTAGCTCCAAAACCATCCTTACCATGTGTTTCTGCTTGAGTTTGTTTTAAGGCATCAACACATGGGGCTGATCTAGCAGCTTTCATCACTGATTTTTGCTGCTTTACCACTTACAAAAGATCTAGGATCATACCCACACAGTAGGAAGCACAGCATTTTGTCTGCCCTCTGGAAACCCCCCAAGAATTTTGATGGAGACACAGCCCAAGCCTTTGTAGCTTTTCCATAGACTCCCACGAGTCTCACAGAGATCCTTCAGTCAAAATTCTGCTCACAGACAGCAAGCATATCAGATGGATTCATACTGTCAAACAGGAGTCACTCATTCACCTCCTGCCCAGGCACCTCTTTTCCATGTGCTCTTTCTACCTACATGAAAACATTGTGCTTCAGATATATTTAAAAGAAACTTTGCTAGTACAAGAGGACTAATGCAGAAATACAAGATTGTTTTGATGTAGAAGAAGAGAATTGAAAGAATATGCTAGATGCTAATCATATCTCATCCAGAGATAAAGAAAATAGATCACAGGTCAAATATTTCTCTCTCATGCTCTTCTCCAGCCCTGAACTCTAAGTCTCAATAACAATAATGCTAAGTTTAGGTCTCAGACTACAGTTTTTCTGACAAAACACTGGCCAGCAAGCAGACCACATTTTCTACAAATGCAGTATATCTGTTCTCAGAGAAGAACTGAAGGGATCACTTGTTCAGACATACTTAAACATTTTCAGTTCCTCTCTCTATCAGAGGGGTAAAATTAATTTAATCAGTTACACCTATGCCATCACTGGCCTTTAAATCAAACCTATCTACTAATTTCTCATGCTCTGTTCAATCGTGACCAAGTTAGACACAAGAAAAGGTGCAAAATTACACATTACACCTACAAAACAAAGAGCCAACCCACCAGGGTTTTGACTAAATGCTTTTTCTGAATTTGTAGAAAATACTCATGCCAACTGGAACCACTTCTTTTTTTCCAGGAACATTCTGTTTTGGTGCTGTTTTCTTCCTTGGAAAACTTCAGATCTGGACTGGCATCTCTGGTTACTTCCCTTGAGCCCAAGTGATCCTGTCCTGTTCTCTCTCCATTTGTGAAATTACAGTGGTGGTGCCCAAAACAGGCAGCTTTAGGTTCAGCTCAAGGATAGGATTAAATGTAGGTCTTCTATACCCTGGGGAACCAGTCCACTCACTTCTCTGGCTGTGGTTCATCAACCTCTCAGATTTCATGGAGAAAAAAAAAATAAAATAAAAATTCTGGCCTTCTCCATTGTGAATGAGAACATTACAGTTGCAAGAAGCCAAACAGTAAAGAAAACATTCCCCCAACTCATGTTGTCCTACCAACAGGGAGGATATGTACAAGTTGAGCTTAAAATGGTTTGCTGGGGTTTTTTTTGTTTGTTTGTTTTTCCTAAAAAAGGTCATAGAGTCTGATAGTTTTAAAAATGGCTTATATAAAACTAGACTTACAAAACAAAATTTGAATGCACCCCAAGTATAAACCCCAGGTTTATAATAGCCATCATTATAATAAAAATCTTCCCAGCTGCTGGGTTTTCCTAATTAAGACATACATTTTCTATAAACCCAGACCTAATTCCACAGGGGCCCCAACTCCTTTTCTTCACGTCTCCTCCCACTTTTGGATTTGGTTCTTTTTCCATAGTAAATCAGGGAAGCGGAGCGCTCGGCTCCTGAGGAATGCGCCTGGGTTGCGGGGCTGCGCAGAACAGGGTTTGTCTTCTGCCGGGGGGAACCACCCACACGCTGCAAGAACGCCACGGGGGCCCAGCCAGTGTGGAAGGGCTCCTCTGCCACCCCGGGGAATGAAGTCAACTGGATACAAACAGCTGGAAATGTTGCCAAAGTGTCAGTCTCTGAGTCCTCCAGACCCTGCGGATTCTGTAATCCTTGTCTGCTGAAGTAGGTTTCAATTTGCCTCTATTTGTACTGGCTGGGAAAAAAGTTGGTGCAACACAGACCAAGGTGTTACAACACTTTTGGTAACACCTCCCTGGTCACGCCCAGAGGGCCTGGCCAACACTCACTGGGGGTGCAATCGTGGCCTGGGAGTTTTCAAAGGCCTCTCTCACTTTTTCATGGTCCTTCCCTCACTCTCCTTGCTGTCCCAGCGTGCTCTAAACATCTCCTCCAAGGTCTTGTCCATTAATACAAAGGAGCTATTGGACTCTGAGGAGCACCTTTCTTCTGCCCAGAGAACATCTGCAATCCTAAGCAAGCTGAAGCAAAGCTATGCAATGACACTGGGATTTCAGAACAGGTGTCCAGCTGGAAAAGAGAAGGTGAAATTGTTGTTCTATATCAAGTGCACATTTATCTTTCGTCTGCACTGACTCATGCTCATAGACAAGCCCTGGTGTTACTGTAGTGAGTCATCAAAGCAACTTTATTTATAATCACTCTGCCTGATGTTTCAAAAACACACAAGACCTAAACCTTATTATAGCAATACTAAATGAGTTAATGGTCTCTCAAAGCTCATGCTTTGATTTGAAATTCAAGAGCATGACAGAGTTTTGAAGAAACTGTCCTGTGAATAATGAGCACTGTGGCTCAGCCTCCAGATCAGATCATCAGCTGTCATTTAGGTCAAACTAAAAGTACAATGGATAAACAAACATTTCTGTGCACTGGCCATTTAGATACACAGTACCGTGGTGACCAATGGACAAAACTGTGTCCCCTACAAAGCTCTTCTGCTCAACCATCCTTGTCCCTCTTGTAGCTGCAGACTTTGGAGTAACATGTTTGCAAACTAACAAAACCAGTTCCTGGACTCAGGCATATATTTTAGATTTACTTGATGCAAGCTGTTACAGACTACAGTTTTTCCCAACCTAGAGTGCAGGTGTGAGGAGATATTTATTTACCTCGTATCCTATTTCAGGCAGTGCTGGATGGTCCCAGTCTGAAGGAAACATGACATATGTGAAGGAGCATCTGATTGACTGTTTGAAACAAGTATGACCAAGATTAACAAACTCGAGGGATTTCCACAAGAGAGTCTTCTGGTCATGTTTCAGGGACTGCCTCAGAAAACTACTGTCTTTATATTCTATATAAACTGTTCTCTCTTACTAATGCAAGTTGCAAGTAAATGTCCATTGTTACAGTGCAGCTCTGGAATAAGATGCATTGCATTGTGCTTTCAGCTAAGTGTTAGCTTTTTCTTCTTTGCTTGGCTATGTGCCTATAAACATGCCTAACAATATCATAACCTAGACCTAGCTAAAGAAATTACCAACAGCTCTTCAAGCATGATTCCTGCATTACCTCCCCTTAACCACAGTCAGGCCATTATGGCCTCTTGAGGCCAAAAAAATAAAAAGAAAATGTTATGGCACAAATTGTTCACACAATGCCTGCTGAGACCCTAGGGAATTGTTAAAACTATCCCTTTCCTGAACTAGGAGAGAAATTAGAGAAGGAAAAGATCACCTAAACCACAACAGATTATCAACATCTGCTTTTGCTCCCACCAGAACATTCATTTTCTTCTCTTTCACTTTTCTTGACTGTTATAAGACTCCACCCATCCCTGTTCCAACAAAACTGCACAAATTCCCCCTAACCGATCTCTCTGCTTTTCCAGTCCCACTCTTCCACCTGCTCTGAGCTATAGCATCCATAAAACAGGGTGTCAGCCTTATTCCCTGATCTTACCAGCTCACCAGCAGGGTGTGTGGCAAACCAAAATTGTCTCCTCCAAGCTCTATGGCTATGCATGCCTCACCTGGACCTGCTCTTCCACCTTGTCACCAGTACCAGCCTTAAGAGAAGAATATAAACCACAACTCTAGAAATCCCATTAGGGTGTTTTTCCATGTCCATCAGACTTTTTTGAACAACCCCAGCCATGTAACTCGTTATCAGCAGAAAGTGGGAAGCTGCCCTGGCAGTCCCCAGGCCGCTGGGATGTGTCCTCAGTGCACTCCCCTCGCAGCATGCCTGCCACAGTGACAGCCTGCCAACGCTGTCAAACCCACCACCCAGCCTACCTGCACCCAGTCTACATCAGCAGATCAATGAGTCACTCTCAAGCAGGAGAGGACTCAATAAACACACGTTATTTTCCACAGTCAGGAAAATAATGAGCATAACACCCCATACCTTTTCTTGTTCTGTTTCCTACTGCCACTTACTGCAGTGCTAGCACTTCTTCAGATTTTTATCCCAGAATGAAGATTCAGGTGTCTCTGGACCATTTTTTTGAGAGAGAAGATAAATGCACTATGAATGAAAAAGGAGGTTTTTGTTCCCTGGGAATGCTGCCCAGGAGAGCAGGTATCATTGTGAAACACAGAGGGATTAGCCTCCTGTGCTGCTCCAACATCCAGCCCCTCCTCTGTTCCCTGCTGCTTCTGCTTCAGGCATTTTGCCATCAGTAAGGAGGTATCTGTGCAGCCTTTTCATGCTGTGGTAATTGCTTAAGGAGCTGATTATCTCAACTTCATGTTTTCTTCCCTTCATATAGAATCTGTCTCCAAAGCCACCAAGACTTAGAGGGTTGCTGATCTGACTTCCAACCAGCACAAGCTCTTCTTGTGGGGTTGAAAGCAGAGACCCTCTCCTCTGTGATCTTGTGATGATGGCACAGGGAAAACACTCACAGGCACCTGAAGTGCTGCCTGCGAAAGTTTTGGGGAGGTTTGTGGACATCTTTTTAACTGTGCCTCACTCCAAGTGGTGATACAAAGAAAACATTTGGATCTCTTTATAGTGGTGTAAACGCCTATGACAAAACCAGGTCTCTTTGAGCTGCAGAGTCCTTCTCCAGGCCTCTAAACTCTGCCTTACTCACACTACATCTTTTCTGTTTTCCACTGATATGACATAGCACCTCGTATTTCCCCATCTCAGGTGCTCTCACTGTTTTGCTGCTTGCCAGAAATGCTCAGGAAAATTCCTGCCTCTCCTTACAACCTGGCAGCTGATGCTGCCCACCAGACAGCAGCACCAGATGATGCTTCAGAGGCTGGGGAAGCCCAGAGCCTGCAGAGGCCTCAGGAGCTGGGATGCCAGATCCACCAGCTCCCATGAAGTGACGTGCTCAGATTATGCTGGATGACTCAGGCTCAGCTTTGTCACCGGGGAAGATGTAAGGATAACAACTCCACACACTCACTCACAAGAGCACAGTGATGGAGCAGAGCTATGAGAAGATAAAAGCCCGAAGGAGCTCTTGAGGCAGTGCTTGGTCACTGTCTGAGCACTGATTCCCTGGTCTGCTTACAGCTCACTTACCTTGAGTAAACTTCTCTTTATTTCCAGCTGCTGAACAAGGCCACCAGAGAAGCCATGTGCTTCTTCCAGACCCACACCCAAGGAGGAGACATCCTACCTACCTCTTGCTCCCTTGGATTAGCTTTGGAAGAACTATAGGGCAATGCACACCATCTAGACATGAATGACATACACACTTTTTAATGTTTTAATCAAGGCTGCCTTCCACAGTTTACAGCCTCCTTCAAATGTAATACATCATGAGCAACCATTGCTGCACACAATTTCTTTTTAAGCTTTGCACAGGATGTGTATGTACCAGAGAAACTCAAATACATCATTTATCAACTCATAATTGGCTGAAGCTACTATATTCCTGATTTTTTCCTTCCCTGTTCCTCTCCCTGGAGGCAATGGTCACAGCAGTTTGGTAGAGGGAAGGAGAGAGGGTTTCTCCTTGGAAAAGGCCTGGAAAAGGCTTGGAAAAGGAAAACTGCATGATATAGTCACACTCAAGGAAAAGCAGAGTCACCAGCATGTCATGCTCACTGTGCACCAGGATAAAATGAATCCACATAGAAAGTCAAATTACAATGCACACAACAACCATTCACAATGTGTGTGCACAAGAGAGACACCATATTGATCTTGAATTATTCAGAATCATTCCCTCCAACATACTCGTATCCTTATTTCAGCCCTTTATTTCCTAATTACAAACATATAAGGAAGGTTCCCATATTTACAATCTTAGCTCAGCATGTCATAATATCAAGGAGACAGAGACATTACTTTAAAAAATCTCTGCTTAGACCAGAGCCACCAGTTTTGATTAGTTCACAAAAAAACTGATTCCATTCTCTTTATTTTATGTTTCACTTCCTTCCGCCTCCCTTCTTCCAGTGTTAATAGATGCTGCCTGTACTCAATGAAATGCTCCCTCATTGCTTTCACATTCAAGAAAAAAAGGATTTTCAATGGCATCTTGGAAAAGAAGCTGCATGACAGTTAATTCTCCTGTAAGCATGTCAAGAGGTAAATACACAGATTTTTTATCTTAGAGGTCTCTCTCATATTTCTGTGATTCCTCTTGAAATTCCCAAGTGTGCAAATGAATTGAAACCATGGCACCACATCTACAGAAGTTATAGGGGCAGCACCTTGTTCTGGACAAAGGAGAGAAGTATTTGTTAGCAACTGGCTTTGGGCCACAGAGGTGTCACAGACAGGTTGGATTTAGCATCTGTGCAAGTTACAGGGAAAAGCCAGTGATTTAAATAAGTCAGATCGTGGGCTTGTCTCTGAGCTGTATCAGGGTGGCTCTGATGTGTTTCATGGAATTTTAGAATTGCAGAATAGTTTGGGTTGGAAGGGACCTTAAAGATTATCTAGTTCCAATCTTCCTTCCATGAGCAGAAACATCTTCCACAGATTGCTCAAAGCTCTGCCCAATCTGGCCTTGAACACTTCCAGGGACGGGGCATCCTAGTAAAAGAATCTCTTCCTAACATCTAATTTAAGCTTACTCTCTTTTAGTTTAAAGCCATCACCCCTAGTCCTGTCACTAAACACCCTTTGCCGGTCCCTGGAGCACAGCAGGTTGGAGGGTCTCTCTCATGTCCATCTCTTCTCTCTGTGTCCCCCATCAGGGACCGCTGGTGACTGAAGTGCCATCTGATTACTTGTGCATGTCACCTCCCTTCAGCCCTGCAGTGCCACCCTCCTTGCTCCTTCACCCTCCTCTGCCTGCCCTCAGAGGTGAAATAGAGGCTCCTCAGAGGAATAAAGTGCAAATCCAGGCTCTGGAGAAATTTCCAAGTGAGTTTATAGATGGCGATGGCTCCTGGTTTGATAGTTTGGATGGGAAAAGCAGGTGATTTTCTGGGATTTGTTTTTCAGCAGAAGTATGCAGAAAGTGAGCTCTTCACGCACACCAGAACTTTCAAATTAAAATGAGTTTTCAACAAATTCCCAAGCCATCTGTAAAGGCAGCCTGTTTTCAGAGCTGTGTTTCCTGGGAGCATTGAGAAAAATCAGAAAAAAATGCAAAAATGTGTGAGGTGATGAAGAAAGCACTAGGAGAATATCTGCACCCTTTTATTAAACAAAGCTAGTGGTGCTAAGTTCAAAGAAAGGCAAAGGAGAGCCCCCCTCACGCAATATCCCGTTCAGCTGTGGGAATATTTGCTACAAGATGTTGCGGAAGCTAAAATTTTATACAGATTTCAAAAGTGATGGAATAATTACTGGAAGAAAAACACATCCAGGTTTATTACATATATAGTTACCAATTCTGGTGCAGGAGATCTCCGAGGCAAAATTTGCTGCAGGCAGGCAGAGCAGTTTGGAGAATTATTGCTGCAAGTCTGCCTTGAACTTCTAATTTTGTCTGGGCACTTCTATCATCCAGTGACAGCGACAGGCTCTGGTACACCTCTTGTCCTGATATGATACAGTCTTTCCTACAGTTTGGGGTAAGAAGAGCAGGAAGGGAGTTACTGGCATTGGGGTATGAGAGGGAGATGCTCACTTGCTTTCTGTATTCAAGCATCCAGCACCATCGGGCAGCTTTCCATCCTGCCCACGGAGCAGTCAGTGACGGACAGACAGTGCAGAACGACGGACACGGGCAAGGAGAGAGGCAGATGAGGTTGTGGCAGTGCCAAAAGCACTTGCAGTAACCCTGCAGCCCTCCGGTGTGCTCTACAGCTCTCCTTGCCTCACACATCCTCCCGCAGCTCTGCCTACCGTGGCTCCGGCTCCGCGCTGATCCGCACCTCGTGCTCAGCAGCAGCGATTAAACCGGGACTTTCTGGGCAGGGGGTACTGACATGGCGCGGTGCAGATGCCCGTGAGGGACACGACCCTGCAAATTCTGCGCTGCAGTCACAGCCCGCGCTGGGCGAGCGCGGAGCCGCCCCGCTCGCCCTCAGTCGCGGGGCTCCGGAGCCCTCCGGCCCCTCAGCCCAGCTCCCACCGCGGGGCTCCGGAGCTGGGCCGGCTCCTCCGGCCCCTTAGCCCAGCTCCCACCGCGGGGCTCCGGAGCTGGGCCGGCTCCTCCGGCCCCTCAGCCCAGCTCTCACCGCGGGGCTCCGGAGCTGGGCCGGCTCCTCCGGCCCCTCAGCCCAGCTCTCACCGCGGGGCTCCGGAGCTGGGCCGGCTCCTCCGGCCCCTCAGCCCAGCTCCCACCGCGGGGCTCCGGAGCTGGGCCGGCTCCTCAGGCCCCTCAGCCCAGCTCTCACCGCGGGGCTCCGGAGCTGGGCCAGCTCCTCAGGCCCCTCAGCCGCCCCCGCCGTGGGGCTCCGGAGCTGGGCTGGCTCCTCCGGGCTGGGTGGGTACCGCCACCTAGGGACAGCCACAAGGCTCTGGCACGGGCTGGAGGCTCCTCATTTTCCTCAGGGAAACCTCCTGACAGCGCTCCAAGGACTCCTTCTCTGACCGGCAGCAGGGCAGCTAGGCTCACCTTCCCTTCTTGGTTTGTGTTCTCCTTTTATCATATGCCATCTCCGCTTTCCATGTCAACCACAATGACTCTGAACACACACGCCAAGGCCTGTCTGACAGCTGATTGTCACCTTGTTCTGTTTCAAGAAGCACTTTGCTTCTTGGAGATATTCAGACCAAAAGATCAAGAGACTTAGCACAGTCAGTCCTGCAGCCATGCTCAGCTCCTATCCCATCCATCTCTCTCCTTGGGCTGGATCCTTCCTTGCACCAACATCTACACTTATCCTTGTGCCTGCTCAGTGGAGAATCCCTTTCTTCCCACACTCCCCACTGTGCTGTTGTAGCCCTGACTTCTTAAATTCAATAGAGCTTTTCATTCCTCCTGTGTCCTGGCCTGCAAGCCTTGCCGGTGCAGAACGTGCTGCGTTGAGCACCAGTCACATCCCACCTGCCTTAGATATCAGGCAAACAGATACTTCACCTTTTAAATTGATCTCACAGTGATCTGGGTTCATTATTCCCTCAATCTACAAACAGCCTTTTTTAAATAATGCAGTTGTTGAGTATGTCATGCCAATAATCTGCTTGAAACTGGACAGTGCCAGTCTGGTCAGCCTGAACTGCCTTCTCTGGCTGGGTAGAGGTTAAAGCAGGAGCACAGTAGTTTGGAGACTAGGGGGAAAGAAAAAAAAAAGGAATTATCTATCAAAAAGAAATTGGCTTAAAGGACCTGCAGAACAGCATTTTGCATTTTGTTTGCTAACCAGGTGTAATTGCATGCCAGCTGAACTGTTTCCTGGATACTGCTCCCTCCTCATCACAGCACACACGGCTGGGCACCGGTGGGCTGGTGCATCCCCAGCGTCCCATCCATCTCTGCATCTTGCTGCCTTCTCCTCAGCCCTTCCAGGCAGGATTAGAGAACATCACCACAGCTCTCAGAATGGTCTCCAAATGGTCCAATTGTCAACACATAGGAGAGCTTTCTGGCACAGTTCTCTGCTGTAAGTTAGGATTTCCAAAAGGAAAGAGCACTCTCCTCATAGATGCACACACAACATATTAAAAAAAAATTAAAGAAATTTTGAAAGTCTGTGGTTTAGTTAAAATAAACAACATTCAGGCCTCAACCTCTGACGGTCCTCTCATGAGTGATATAAGTAAAATTATGAGATGCTGCAGAACACATCAAAATGCATGTGGGGAGACTCTGAGACAAGGCACTAGACATGCAGAGAGCACATGGAGAGTGAGCAAGAAGAAAAAGATTATCAGCTTCTGGCAGTTTGATCAACTTGTCTTGAGAGGGAAACCCAAACTCTGCAGGAATTCCTGGACTGTTGTCATCATTTCACAGCCCAGAAAATTGTCCAGCTTCCAAATCCTCAGGGAAGAAAACAAGTCCTAAAAGGTTTGGATTTTCTTTTTGCCAGTGCTCAAACCCAGGCATGCCATTTTCTGCCCTCTGGGTGTGCCAGCCCACAGAACAGGCACTGAGCAGGCACCAGAGCCTGGTTAGTTAACAACAGTATTATTTGGTTGTTAGCCATGTTTTACCTGTAGAAGTCAATACTTCTGAATTTGCCTAATAAAAAGGCAAATTTTTATTTATAGGTTCCCTAATAAAACCTCCACAAGTGTGGGAATAGATCGCCTGGCTACCCAGTCCATGTAGCTCATGCCACTGCAAGGAGCTGCTTCTCTTGATGAACAACAACTTTCACAATCATCTTGAATTCACAGTCATTAGAGGATTATGTTAATTTTTATGTTGGTTGATGGCATTTAGCTAGAGAAGAGTCCTGCAAGTTGTCTTCTCAGTTATGTAATGAAGCTTCTGCATTACTTATCTGAGTGTCATTAATTATGTTTCAGCTCAGGAAGCTGCCTAGATGTCACGTGTTAAAGGGAACAAATAGAACTGAAAGCTGAGGGGAAAAAAAGAAAAACAATCCAAAGGTCAATCCGGGAAGGAAAAGAAAAGCCAGTGATCAGGACACATCGTGGAGTTATTCAGACTGTTCAGATATAGCAGTAGGTGAAGATCCTGATAGGAAAACTGTATTTTGATAGCACTGTCACAAAGTTTAGGTTTAGTTAGTAGCCTACAGCTTCATGCAGTGAAACTAATCACATTTCTGACTAAGGAAATGTACAGAGGACATTCTGTTAGTAAGGAATTTGACTTAGTGAAAAAACCCAACCAACCAAAAAAACCTCACAAAACAAACAAACAAAAAAATAGAGATTTTTTAAGACATTAGGATTGATGTGAGGACCTTCAGTCAAATAAGTTACGTGAAGACAGAGGCTGTGTCACTGCTAAAATGAGGTCAGATTGTATGAGGATCAAAGAGGGAAAAAGGACATGTAAAAAGACTCTTAGAAGAACTTGCTTGAACTGAGAGAGAAAACAAAGGCCAGTTGGCTTTCAGGACAGCAGAATGGATCACAGCTTGAGGTGGATGCTACAGAACATAGTAAAAAAGTCCCATAAACCTGCAGGAATTTTTAACAGAAAAGCAAACTGGAAGATGCAAGGGTCTATCTGCAAAATACAGTCAGAAAGAGTCTGCAAGAAGCAAGAATGAAAGGGTGCACAAATTGTTTAAGCAGAGACCAATGTGACTTCCAACACCTCCTTTGGACTTAGTAAATAGAAAACTATATTGAAAATAAAATATAGTTAAGGAGACCAAAGCAGAAGATATAGATCAAGAAAAATTATTTACAGAACACACACTGAAATAAAACTTCTCCTTGGGAGTGAGTAAAGACAAAGCTTCCTCCAGTGGTGGGGATATCACGTGTAGACATTTCCCAAGTATTTCTAGGCTGAGCACTGGCACACCAATTAATGGGCCCTCTGACATTGCTGGAAACCATCTGGAAGGGAAATCTAAGCTTATTAAGAACAGATGGATAAGAACCAGGTCAGCCTTCCCTATTGCTCCTATTTGTAAGCTAGATGTAAAAGTAACCTTATAAAGACAGTTTGAGTTGCTCTGGGAAATCATGCCTAGGATTCAACAGGCACTGAAAAAGAACAGGAACAACCAGAAAAAGCTGTTGCCTGAGGCCTGTCTCCTACAGGCCCCTAACTAAAAACTCCTGGCCTTCCCCAAACCCTCAGTCCCCATCATTACCACAGTGATCTGGGTTCATTATTCCCTCAATCTACAAACAGCCTTGTTAAATAATGCAGTTGTTGAGTATGTCATGCCAAGAACAATATCTGTGTTTTCTTCACCTGGCACCCATACAGTGGTCATGCCAGGTTATGGGCCTCAGGTTGACTTTTAACAGTTTGAATGTTTTGGAAAATAATATGTCATTCAGCATGTTCAATCAAGCATTAGGTTTCTGCAGTTTAATCATCCTCCAATAAATTCTGTCAAAATTGTTAAAAAGGTTTCTTAAAAAATGCTGAGAAGTCAAACTCGGCACCATTAAGTGAAAAGAAAGCCTGAAAACTTGCTGAGGTGTTATTTAATAGAAAGCCTAGACCAGTTGCATGAATATGTAACCAGCTGTGTTAAAGCTAGGTATGTTGTGAAGGCCTAAGAGAACCACAATAAAATCAATTAGATATACATTATGACGAAAAGATCACTTGAGCTGACATCCTTGCAGATAGAGACAAAGACAGTACATTTGAACACTTAGAAAAACTACATTATTTATATGAGTACAAAATGCATCCATTGATCCTTCTGAATTGTTGCTGGTTCCTGAAAAGCAATTGCTAAAGAAATCACTGGAGAAGCTGCTGATGCCTACAGCAGCCTGTCCAGGAGATGACAAAGAGAAGCTGCTGCAGAACAAGCCCACTCCTGTGTCACCTGCCCCTCCTGTGTTAGTCTGGCTGACACAGGAAGAAACAAATCCCTCAGAAATCAGTTTGGCTACTCACAGTGCTCCTCACGCCAGACCTTTTCCATCACCATCTTGGTGACTGTGAAACTGTCGGTCACATGCATAAGTCAGAAACAATTTAACCCTTTCTCAACAGATTTTTTTTTTTTTCCCAGGGAAAAAAATGTGAATGAAAATGATCCCTTCTTGGTGCCTGCCAACTAGCACACATGTTGTTGATGGTTTGCAAGCATTTCTCATCTAATAGGGTGCTGAGGAATGCTTCTGCTCAGTACTTTGAGGGCAGCCAGAGGTTCAGGTTGAGAAGAAGATTTAGCAAATTTATGATAATGAACAAAAGTCTCATGAAGAAGTATGTAAAGATTAAGTTGCTTTTCACTTCTACTAGCAGCTTCTGCTCTCAGTGCCTCACTGGCTGAAATATTCTCGAGTCTTTTAGCTTTAGATTCCCAGACCTGCTTGGGCTAGAGGTTCAGGATCATCTTATGCCAGTTAAAAATCATGCTGCAGCCTGCTCAGCTCCTTGTTGGTGTCAACACAAGCAGAACTGGAAACTGCTCATGCTGAACTCCATATTTCGGGTTTGGGTTTTGTGGGGGTTTTGTGTAGGTCAGTTTTCAATCCCTGCATGCCCTGCATCTGCTCCCCTCCATCCAGCAGGGGCACGAGGGAAACAGCAGCAGCACCCACGTGGAGGCAGGACTGCTCCTTTTGGGCAGTGGCGCAAAGGGAGAGCTGCAGAGAGTGACCCTGAAAGAGTGTGGGCTCCTCCAGGGGCTTCCCTGTCAGATCCAGTACTGCAGCACCTGCAGAGCCCACAGCACCACACACTCTTACAGCTGCTCACACCAGACCCTGCCTGATCTTCTCAATATAACACCTAGCACCTAATTCTGGAGGCAGCTGGAGGCTGTGAGAAACTCTCCCTGCAGTCAGAAATCGTTTTGACTTACTGGAAAATCTCATTTTCTTCCAAACTGTGCATGTTTGCACATGTCCTCTGTTCTGTGCTTGGTTTCTGGTTTTTCAGGTCAACAGCATCCCCTTTTCCTGTAGCTGGCCTGCTTCTAAGCAGGCTGTTTCTTACCTTCTCCTGCCCCTGATGAATTTGACAATCATACTCTGAAGCCCACCTTGCTGGAAACAACTTTCTCCCACCTGATGGGTGGTTTCTTCTGTCATGGAGGAGAAGAATGGGGGAAGATGATTTATACATGGGCATCATTCCACAGTGTACTTTGTATAATAGCAAAACTCTTGCCAAATCCTCCATCTCCCAGCCCCTGTCCTGCCCAAAGGCTGCACATCCAAGCCCCCTTAAGCTGATGAAGCCATGGAGGAAATCTATGTAATTTTGCAAAGACCAATGCAGGCTGACAGCTGAAAATGGTCCCTGTTCAGTCCCTTCCCATCCACTTCAATTGACTTTCATTTTTATTTCATGATAGTGTGGAAAGTTCTCTGCTCACCTGTGACTGACAAGACTAGATCACTAACTTGCAAAAGAACAACCTTTAGGTTTCTGCAAAAGCAGTGAGACATGGAATTGCATGAATCAGTGTAGCTTAGGGACTTATTGCAGTCAGCTGTCTTTCCAAATTTTCTAAAGGCACTGATTGTGCCTGATGATGGCAGCTTTAGGAAAGCTGATGAGATCCTACACACAGCCGTCCTCTTCATTCCTCCCAGCTATGGCAATCACAAGTAAACCACTTGTGACTCCTCTGCTGAATTACAATTTATACATCACGACTGTTTTAAAATAAACCATTCATTTTTTCCCCATGTTATCAGTCATCCCAAATGCTATCCCATTATCCACCAAGTCTCATAATTCAAGCTTTCCCCACCATCCATCCTAGCTGGAGTACACACCAGTGGGGCATTTCTCTATCATCAGAAGTGCCAGGCAGAGGCAGGGTAATCCAAAACAGCCACCACCAGTGTCAGCCTGCAGGGTGGGAAGGAGCTGGCCATGCCAGCAGCCAGCCCTCACCAAGCCCCTGTGTCTCACCACTCACTGCTGCAGGAACTGGCTCCACAGCCCTGCTGGGACACTGCTGTGTGCCATTATTCAGCTCACCATGGACTTCTCACTGCTGATGTCATGGCATGGTGGGGATCTAACTTCAGCAGCTGCCATATCCCTGCTTTTCTTGACCTAAATCCAGTGGGGACAGAGGAAGGACAGGGTGTTACAGAGACATGCAGACTTGACACAGAAGAACAAGGTAAGAAGAGATCTCAGCAATGCAGCCAGGAAACAAAGGAAAGGTCTTTGCTAGCATTAATTACAAAGCCTTCAGGAGCAGGAGCTTCCTGACACTTACTTGAAAGACAGGCCATGATTCCTCTCTTGAGCACCATGATGTAGGTACTTCCACTTTTCCTTCTTCCACTTTCCCTGCCCTTTGGCATATCAGCACCATCACAGGCAGGAATCAACCCTAGGTGACTGTATCAGTGGATTGAGGTCATTTTAACTCAGCAGATGTCACAGCATCATGGTATGCAAGGCAGGTACATCCCCATTCCACGCTAGAGATATGGTGAATGCTGAAGTTTAGCACTGCCTCTGGGGAAAGAATAGCCCCTAACAAAAAACTATGTCCCCCAAAACCATCAGGAAATTGATACTGGTTTACTGCATTACAAAAGTGTTCTAACTCTACAACTAAACCCAAACAAACATTTAAAAAGACACACTGAAGAGTAATTTATTCAGCGTGAATTCAAAAGACATTCCACCATTCATTACAGGACCACACAGCTGGTCTCAACGCTGTACTCCAAGATATAGGCGGGATAAATTTGTTGCTTCTCGAAGATGACAAAGATGGAAGGGTCTGTCGGGTCATTCACGCAGCTGTCATACAATCTGTTGGAATTTCCAGCTCTGGCTGGAGGGCGACAGTACTCAGGGCTGCCCTGCACAAAGTCTCCAACAAGAACCTGAGCTACGAACATGCTGTAGCGCCCACTGCGAGGGGAACAGTACTCATGGGAATAGCTGGCATCTCTGGCAAAGTAGCTTCCTAGGGAGCAGAAAAAGCCACAGGTCAGACAATACACCAGCCAAGGGACAAACACGAGCTAGCAGCACTTTGGCAGCCAGCAATCCAACAATCCCAGCTAGCCCTACAATGTGTGGGAATGTTCTTGGCAGGCGTTGCCACACTGGCTTATTGTAGTGACAAACAGTAGTCCAAATTTCACCATCAACCTCCCAGTCTCACCTGTCCCAAGAGCATTTACCTGAGGCAAAGAGAGGAGTTTTTAACCCTTCCTGGAATGGAATTGCTGTGGGTGCTACCTGAAGCAATGCAGATGTACAGAGGTGAGAGTGCCCTAAAGGCAGGTGTACATGGCTCAGGAACCATCAGTCACTCTGCACCCACATCCCCCAGCCTGGCTGGGATCTGCAGTCCCTGTTGCTACAGCCTCTATACCCTTCTGCACTTGTACCTTTTCCATACAGTGTCCCATGGGTCCCACAGAGTCTCCAGTCAAAGTTCTGCTCACAGATGGCAGACACATGGGAGGGATTTGTGCCATGGAATAGGAGTCTCTCATCCACCTCTTTCAATTGATGGATCTTCTTCATTTTTTCTTTTTGCCTAGAGACCAAAAAAAAAAAAAGAACAACTTGTTATCCTGGTTCAAATAAGGAAAATTTCCCAACTTAACTCCTCCTACCTCTGGGTCATGGAGGAACAGTGACACAAACCACTCTCGGTGGGGTTATTGTCTGCTTTGCACTTCTGCTGGTACCCTGCTGCACCAGCTGGCTCCTGCCAGCAAAACAAAAAGTTCTCAGCATCACTATGGATGGTGTCACCCACAACTTCATACCACATGAGAGAGTAAAGAGACAAACATCTCTTGTCTGGGAATTGGTCAGTTCCCATGTTATATAAATCCTGAATACATAAATATGATTATAAAACTGAACTGTATGAAGCCACAGTGAAGATTGTATAATCCCTGCCCCTACCTTTATCACAAAAAAAGTTTCCCTTTTTTTTTTTTAAACTCCTATGTGGAAGAGGCTAAAACTAAAAGAATAAACCTGAAACACCAAAGCTCAGTTATGATGAAGGAAAATAATTTACTTTTTGAGTAACACTAGCAACAATCACACAAACATCTTTATCTTAGGGATCTTTATCTTAGGGATAAAAGGCCCATTTCTACACACAAAAGAAAACCGATGCAACCCTAACAACCCATTCACAGAGAGAGGTGCCCCAGTCCCCCTTCCAGGACTGCTCCAGAGGAGCCTCAGACTCAGGGAACCAGGTTTTGGGGCAGTCATAAGTCTGGGCCACCAGCCACACCTGGGCAGAGAGATATGTGGCAGCCTCACCTCAGCTGGACTGCTGAATTTGGCAGCTCCAAATGTAGACCATGGAGGACAATAGATCAGGAGATACCAGTCATCTCATACATAAGGATAATGAAATAAAATAGATACAAACCACTGAAAAAGGTCCCAAAGTGTTGGGTTCTGGATCCTCTGCAGTTGGTCAATGCAGTAATTTTTCATTGTCTTCTCAAACAGCGTCTTGATTTTTCTGTATTCTTGGGAATCATAGCTGAGCTGTATCAACTGAAAATTTTTAAAGCACTAAAAATAAAGTATTACTGAAAGTAACAACTCCCAGTCCTTCCAAAGGACTCATCAACCTTCTTACAGCTGCTGAAAAGCTCTACCACAAAAATCACAAGCTGCTTCTGCTTTTCCTGTTAACCCTCCTTTAGCATCACTCTCCATGTGGAAGCACAGGCACTGACTGAGGGAAATCAGTGTAATCCCATGTGAGCTTCCTTTAGAGGATGCACCTCCACATCTGGACTATTTTTAGTTCAGAGTAGCCTAAAGCTGAAATGCACAGCAGTATTCAGGCTGAAGCAGAGTAAAAGTTTCACCTTAATATGACATTCTAGCTCCTTCCCTACAGGGCTCAGCTGCAGTTTTACCACAGCAAATAACATTCTGCCCCAAACTGACAGAGGAAATAGCCCCTTGAGATGCAATTAATCTGGTTTATCAGAGGATGAAGTGCCTTGGGAGAGTGCAAAGGACAGGTATGAGCAGCAATGGCCTTTCTTACCCTGTGTGGTATCATAGGGGTTTTCAGAGAGCCTCCCAGGAAATGCATGTCTGTTCTGAATATGAAACTGTCAGTTTTGTTTCACATCATAGCTGCTTATTTTACAAGACACATTTAAAAGTTGGTAACATCTCAATTGCCTTGAATTATGCTCTTGGAATAATCAGTACAGGACAGAGCTCTACCCACCCACTGGAGAGCTGGAAAGTCCTACCTTGAACCCAATTTCAGGTAGTGCAGTTTGGTCCCACTGTGGAGGATACACAGGATGTGATAGAGTTGTGTTTTGGCTACAGAACAGAAAAAGGAACCCGTCAGCTGGTGATACTCCTAACCAAATCCCCCTTCTGGAGAATCTAGCCATGAGCTCTAAAGCAGCCTTCAGGCATCCATTCAGGAGCTATAGTTTGTTTCCTATTTGAATGAACACACCTTAGGTTGAACCAACACTTTAATTGAACCCTCAGCTTCACATGCACTGTATGCTGGTGAGTTTCTAAAGCACAGACAGCTCTTATTAAAATAAATAAGTAGCACAAATAACATTTAGAGCATATGTGTTCAAATTCTGTTAAGCTGAACTTCTTTCAGAAAAAGCCATAAGATAGGTATCTCAAATAAGTGCCTCTAATTCACTTTATTTCAGTGGGTTTGCCTGTTCTGAGTTTTAGTTTATCCTCAGCTTTCCAAGGGATGACATCCATATGGACCACAGCTCTTGGGATTGGCAGTCCCTCACTCTTAATCACTGCACAGTTTATTTATTAGTGTTGGGGCATAAATCTAGGCATAAATATTCCTGACAGAGTTGTGTCAGCCCTATGTGGCCTTGTCTCTCACAGAGAGAACAGATCTACTCTAGTGGTCTCTCACAGCTGCCAGAGACTGCCACCAAACGTCCCTCCAGGGAGCTCTACAGAAGCGTTGCATAATTTACAAAGACTGTCACTGCAAAATGTACTGTTAAGCCAGCCAGGAAAAGGTATCTAAATATGAATTTAAGAAATAAAAAAATTGCATTCCAGGCAGGTAAGAGGAACTTCTTAGCAGAAAGGTGCTTTCCTCCAGAGACATTGTTAAACAATGAATGTGTATTACCTTCTGTCTTGTCCACCTTCAGACTGTTTAGGCAGTCGAATAACAGTTCTTTGAGTTTGAAAGACCATATTTGTTTGGACCATGTCTTGAAAGAAAAACACAATAACTCAATAATGAGATAATTCATTGTCTAGGGACATGCTCTTCCATGTTAAGTAAAAACAAAAGAGGAGGTAGCCCTGAATATTGCATTGTGGTGCTCTATCTCACCCACCCCAGTGCAAACTTCATTCCCACTTGGACATCAGCAATGTCAACCACCTGCTTGCACAGGCTGTGAAATTTGAAGGCAACCAAGCACCAACTGCACCTGCACTGCTATTCACATCCAGGCTGCTGGCCAGAGAAAACCACATCTGATGGCAGGCCTACAGCAGGAAAGAGTTTTCAGTGCAATGGGAGCCACAAACCTGGCTTTCCTGGCAGCACAGGGCTGCTGCATGGTGCTAAAAGGAAAGCCTGCCCTCTCTTCTTGGTCTTGTAACAATATCACAGAGCACATGCTGTGTGACATGGCTAATTATCCATTGTTTCCTCCTTTAAACACCACTCTTTATTCATGCCAGGAAACATTTAAAGTTTGGAAAGCTAACAGGAGTTTTAAGATGGGTAAATAAATTAGAAACAGAAAGCATTTTTCATTTTCCCATTTCTCTCTCTGTGCAACCAGCCCTAAATTTTTGTTTGCTGCACTGTGCTTTCTCTCCCCATAAGTGGCTTGCAAGATGTTCACCACAGGCTCACTTCTTCACCTTCTGACTTTTCAGTGCCTTTTTTTGAGTTTTTCTCTGATTTCTCATTCCTCCTTTTCAGGTGTATAAACACAAATGTATAAGCCAATTTGCCATGAAGCATTTACTCTCAACTCTTCTTCTGAATGTACAATATTGTCAGGTATGGTTTGTTTGCAGATGCCCAAGTGTAGAAACTCATGTGGGGCATCTCAAAACTGCAGAGAAATGTACCTACTGCTCAAGTTCTGCTTGGAGAAAATTTGCAGGAGGAAGAAGAGCTGTTCAAAGAGAGGCAGACATGGTGTGAAAACCTTCAAGCCAGCTGCACCATAATGAACTTAAAATACTTAAGATACTTCACCTGCAAAGTCTAATTTATACTGCTGAGAACCAGCCCTGAAAAAAATAACACCATTCTTGTCAGCTTGATATTCATGCTCCAGAAATGCTGATGTTACAGTGGCAGTGGCGTGACCTGGGTGCTGCAGAAAGAACAAGGAAATACTAAATGTTAAAACCTTTTGTTTCGGTGTCACCTAAAATGGGTGGGGAAATACCAATGTTTCCCCAGGCCCCTATGACAGGATGATGTTTTGAAGTAAGCCTCTACAGCTTCAAGCACTTTGTTCTACAGCGATGGAGGGGGTGCCCCACCGAGCACAGCTGCTTCTAACAACAGCAACAAAGCAGCCTTCAGCCTGTGTGGTCAGCTCCAGCCAAATGATGTTTGTCAACTCTGGAAAATGCACCCCCTTTCAAAGCCAGTCCCTTGAAAGCTTTCACAGAGTTCCAGTCCTGCTTTGAGGGACAATTAAGAAGACAATTCCAGCCAGGAATTGGAGCAGCACCACAAGGGCACCCAGCGGTGCGTGTAGAACACAGCAGCTGCAGAACAACATGCTCTAAATAACTCTGCAAAGATGGCTTAACAAAAGCTTTTGGCATGAACAGCAGATGAGCTTCACCTCTTTCCCATACTCAATCCACTGCTTGGAATCATCGAGCCAATACCAGACATACTCCATTTCAGAAGCAGACAGATGAATCAGGAGACAACACAAGTGCAGACGAGCTGATGGGCACCAGCTGCTTGCTCTGCCCTGCATTGGAAAAGAAATCCAGATCAAAGCAAGACTCTTTTCCAAAGCTGTCTAACTGTGCAGCATCCCTGGTCTGATCAGAAATCTATTCACTTCTCAAAAAAGGAGAGCCCCTCCAGCTGGGAAGTGCAGGTTTTCCCCAGAACTGAGGAACTGGTGTTTGGATGTTTATGGGGCATAGTAAACACCACAGAAATGACCCTGACCTCTCTGGCTTCGACCTGTGACATTGATTTTTCCCTAAAATGAATCTTCCTAAAAAGCACATTTTAAGAAAATACACTTGACACAGAGATTCCCCTGCAGCCCATAGAGAAGGCTATGGTGAGACAGCTGTGCTCCTGCAGCCTGTGGAGGTCCATGGAGCAGGGATCCACACTGCAGCCCATGGAGAAGCCCATGCTGGTGGACAGGCCCTGAGGGAAGCTGCAGTCCATGGAGAAGAACCCATGCTAGAGCACTTTAATCTTGAAGGACTGCAGCCCATGGGAAATGAACCATGATGAAGCATGGGAAATTTTTGAGAATGATGGAGGAGTAGATGGCAAGTCTTGCAGACTGAGGACAATATCCATCTCCCTTCCTCTCTGCACTGCTTTGATGGGAGGGGGTAGAAAAGTCAGGGATGAAAGAGTGAAGTTGAACCTGGGAATCCATGGAGGAGAGGAATAAGTGATCTAATTTCCTTTTCTCACAATTTAAATCTATTTTAATTTGCAATCAATTAACTTCCCCCACATCAAGTCTGTCTGGCCCAGTGTTCACCTTGGCTTTATCTCAGCTCATGAACTTTCCCATTATTTTTTCCCTGCTGTCCTGTTGAGGATAGGAAGTGAGAGAGCAGCTTCACTTGGAGGAGGGGATACCATTACTTACCAGAAAAGTCTCTGCTCTGCACTCTATCCTAGACACAGCACCTACAAAGAGAAGATGAAACAGGTAGCCACCAATGATTCCAACTATGGGATTTTACTTTGCTTCCTGCTGTGCTTCATCCTCCATTTAATCTCCCAGTTTTGGACCCAGCAACACTTTTTAAACATATCTCGCCAATTTACTGCCCCTACAGCACTGCCTATCATGGATCACATATCCACAGCCAAAAACTGCCAGCCCTTAAGCTTCCAAGGGTCTGTGACAGAGCTACTCCGAGCTGCCTGAAGAATCTGAACACGATATTGAAACAGAAACTGGAAATGATCATGTATCCAGCTCTGACGCCCTTCGTACTTTGGCAGGGACCAAGGGTATTCAGAGAAGCTCAGTGAGAGGAAATCATTCCAGGAGCAGCTCCCTCAACAGAGCTGTTTACAGTGCAAAGGTCCACAAAACAAAGGCGTGACAGCCCTGGACTGCCAGAACAAAGAATGAGGAAGAACTCGGCTCTCCTTCATAGATAGACTTTGTTCCAGTGCTGCCTGTGTACACACTAACACTGGCCAGCCTGGTCCTAGAAAAATGCTCCCAATTATTCTTCTCTCCCATTGCAGGGCATTCAAGAGATCCAGCACTACCAGGAGAATTTTTGGACATGGCTGTCCCTTTTTTCCCCCTCTGCACAGCACCATGATGCTGCTGCTGCTACTGGCATGGCTGAAGAATTTGAAGTTTGTGGATTTGAAAGGTGGGATTTAAGGGAGGAGGTGGGGAGAGGGGAAATGGAAAGGAAAGCAGGGACGTGAGGTGGGATGATGTTTCCAGGCAGCTTTTTTCCACTGCTGCCCCCCTCTCTCTTCCCTCTATCCCCAGTCCAGATAGCCCCTGCTAAGCTCCCCTGCTGAGATTTGGGGCTCCCAGCCTGCCCTAATCACATGAGCTTACAAAACTGTCCACTTGTGACCTACTTTCCTTTCCACTTTCCAGCATTTCTGCTCCATGCTGGGATTCTCCACTCACCAACTAACCCCAACTAGAAATAAACAGAGGTGAAACTCTTAAAAAGCAGATAGAAATATTTCACCAGCAAGGTAGTGTCCTTCACATTTTGCTGAAGATCTCACTACATGGTCCTGTGCAATTGTACATTTGCTTTTTATATCTTAATAGGAATAACTTTATACAGAGAAAATTTTATACTGAATTAGCACCCTTTTCCCTTACAAAAGAAGAACTGAAGAATGATACAAACACAACTTACAGTATGACAAAGTGCAAGCAGGGATGCCTCCAGCAGACCTTAAAGCCAAGCCCACAAGCTATAAAATCCTGAACTTCCTGTGTGCCCAACCCTCCCCTCTCAGCTGCACCCTGGGAAGGCTGTCAGAGCCTGGCATGTGCCACTTCCCTGGCACAGTCACCACCCTCGGGAGCTGAAGGCACCAGCCTTGTGCTTGCCAGGCTGATGAGCCTGCTCAACCCTTGCTCTGCATGGCAAAGGTGCCCCGGGTGCAGCAACACCTTCCAAAGTAAACCACAGCTGGCCTGTGAGAGCTCCCTGTGAACTCCCCAGAGCACATCTGTACCTTGCTGTCTCCCTCGCAGCCTCTCCGTAGGATCACGGGTGCCTGTCTGCCACAGACCCTTGAGGAAGTGGGGCTGAGTGACATTTCCTTCTGGTTATTGCGACAGACAGACGCATGCGCGTCTGCCAAGCACGAGCAGGCCGGCCAGGCACAGCCCAGGGCTTTGGCAGATACAGCTGTAAAATCAACGTCACTGAACCAGCAGAGTTTATCTCTGCTTCTGGGTTCCTGTCACTGCACTCACCTAAAGCCAATTCCTCCCAGCCTTCCAATGGCTGGGGGTGTTCAGGATCTTCTCGGTTCTATAAGGAGCAGCTTCTGCTGAACATCGTTGCTGGAAATCCAACAGCTGGCGTTGACTTGCAAAGAGACTCCCCAAATCTCAGTGCATTTTCATCCTGCTCTCCCCAGGGTTAGTGATGGCATTGGTGGGGGGATTGCAGCAAGCAGAGCCACACAAACCTGTGTGTGCTGAGATGGGCTTGCTCGGCCCTCAGAGCTCTGCACCATCCCAGGTGTTTGTGTTCCTGTACCTTGGAGTCTGATCCTCCTCTCTGCTCTTCCCCACACAAATCAGACAAAGCTTAGGAGTTTTCCAGTCTGACCTCCAGCCTTTCAGAAGCTGACAACGCTTCTCAGCAGAGCTCTGAAGCATAAAGCTTAACAACAGCTCAAGTAGTCTTAACTATGCAAACTTGTTAATCCAAAAGCATTTCTTTGACTTTTTTTTTCCCTCAGATTGTGTTCAGTTGAACTGCACAGAACATTTTTCTTTCCTGGAGATCCAGTCACACCAGACCAGTAGTGGCTGAAACACAAATCTCTGAGTGTCCAGAAAGGGTGCACTGAGTGCATTCTACAGACATAGCATTAAAACAAATAAACAAACAAGCAAACAAACCCAACAACAACAAAACCCCTACCACACACACATGAAAAAACAAACCAAAACAAAAAGCCAACACCACAAATGTGATTATGAACTCACTTTCTTTCACTTCCTTCACTTCCGAGGTCCTACTGAGGCCTAAGAGCTTCAGTAGACGTGAGACAGCAGCTTTAGGAAGAGCATTCTGGCTTAGAAGAAAATGTTTACATATCTTTACTGGAAGCAGGACACCATCCTCTCTAAAACCAAACAACTGTCCACAAACTGGAAACTTGAGTTCACTGTAAACTGATACCTTCTGAGCATAGTATTTTTAATTTTTATCCCTTTTAATTGCAATGTCATCCGTGGAGCTGTTGAACCTCTGATTTCTCAGCCATGGTACCATATCTGCCTTCATTTTCAGTATCTGGGAATGGAATAGGTCTCAGAGCAGGCATCCTATATATAGCCCTGCAAGATCATATTCCTGCACAGTCAGCAGAGGCACCCAAGTGTGGTTTCCCTGCATATGTCAAATGATTTATCCTTTATCAAGAAACCATGGTCCAGCAGATAGCGTTACTTAGTTTCCTCCCAGGAATTTCTATTCTTGTTCGCTTGTTCTCTTCAGAGGAAACGGACAAAGAAGGGACATTTCACCCTTTGTCTCTGCCTCTGTGACACACAGGACACACAGCAGCTCTGCTGCAACTTCAGACTGCTCCAAGGATTGATGTGGGAGTCCTGATGCTACACGTGCACACTGTGCTCACATGGGCATTGCAGCCTGGGACCAGGCTGGCAGTACCTCATGCTTTTACCTTAAGATGTGTAAAATCCCCCAGAGCAGTACCTAAGTGGGTGGACTCAGGAAATGTTGGGGTAATTGAGCTCACCTGGTTCTGCAAGGGCTTCTGCAGGTTGGTTCCCCAGCCTCCCACACTGGGGTGCTGTGGGTGCCAGGGGGTTCAGCTTCAGCAAAGCCTGGCACAAGGAGGGATTGGCTCTTGTCTGGGAGCCTGGAAGCATTTCCAGATCTCACTTGAACCCATTCTATCATTTAAAGCCAGAACCTTCTCCTGTAGGTTGTGATGGGTTCTGCTGTGAGGATTTTCCCAGCGAGACTGTATATCCTGTTGGACAATGTCCAGCAGCTTGTAAATTGAATTTGGGAGGGTAGTGGGGAAACAAGCCCTGCAACTACACTGCTGCTGTCCCAGCTTAATTCAGCACAGAAAAAGGAAGCAGTCATTACAAGAATAATAATTCTCAATTGCTTTGAAAAAACCCCAACTGTAGTTCCAAAATTTTACACGTTTCAGTAGATTACATTGGATTTGCAAATAGTAGTTTTTTATTTTAAGTACATCAATGTTTGACACAAAGGATTAAAAAATGCTCCACATTCTGCTGTTCCTCTTTCCAGCAGTCATTAGAGGAGTCTCAGCATGCTACTTCCGATCTTTTAGGAACCAGATAATGATTATGTGATTGTAAATAGCTAATTGCTGTTTTATCTGGACATAACATTGCCACATTAATAATGTAAACCAAAGTAATCCAATAATGGAAACCTTTCTCGTGCCATTAGTTCAAATGAGCATTTATGGATTAAATCAGCAAGTCGTGTGCAATTGCCAAGTTAAAGCTTGGATGTGAAGTCACTCATGTCTTCTTACAGCACCAAAAGAAGCACTTATTCAGGAATGTGCCCAAGTCTCATCAGTGGTCCTGTCTAATTAAAGGAGGAATTGTATTTTACTGGAGCTAGGCCAAATTCTGAGTTTTCAACTTCACTGGTGAGGAGAGGGTCTGGGAAGTTGGGGGAGGGACCAGAATCTATTCTGTCATATTCTAGTTGATATTTAACTGATTTTTTTTTAATGCATTTGTACATTTTAAAGTGTAATTTCAGAAAAGTAAAATTCAAAGTTGAAAGATTATTTCAAAGCTAAAAAAACTCATTCTTCTTATACAAAAATCAAAGCAAAACATTCTGACTGTACTTCATTAATACTTGAATTTCAAATATCTTCTCATTAGCTCAATCTGCACTTTCTCGTAAAATTTTATCCCCCTGCATTCCCCTTTCCAGCTTATCTGTTTTATCTCTAATTTGCTCTCCCCAACCCTTCCCCTTGTCCACAACAAGGCTACTATAGTAGTTCTCTTTGAAACTTGCATTTGGCTTCCATGTATTGGATTCTAAGTTCTGCAACATGCCCACTTCCTCTACTTGCCAAGATAGGAAAACAAAATATTGTCTCTGTACACACACACACACACTTAATTTTACTCAGAACTGGGCTAGGCTGCAAAATTAGGATCTTGGTTTCAAAGACACTCAGCAGGCAAAGAAAGCTCATTTCAGAGAACTAGTTTGCTCTTCTGAAAAAAAGAAAAGGGCAGGAACAGATCCCGATTGGCAAGCTCAGGAGCACTTGCAGCAAGGTTTTGGCTCAGTCATCCTCAGTTGCACTGACTAAAAAGAATAAAACACGGCCTGCTTTTGGTAGGGTCAAAGGTGTCTTCTGTGAGTCCTGATGGTATTCTCAGTAAGTCTTGATTTCTTGTTGGACAACTTCCAGCAGTAACTGTAGTTTGTGTGTAAGATAATCTGAAAGGGTGGGAAAAAAGGAAGGAAACTTAGTCCAGAGGAAATCCTGAGATATAGCTGTAAAACAGAACATCAGCACCGACAGCTGAAGCACTTTATGTTGGCAGATCACTGTATCTGTTTCCTTTCAGTGGTTACTGATGCACCTCCATCCAATATCAAATCAAAAGAAAACAAGACTTGGAACAGAAATGACAAAATAAACTCAAACCTGAGCTCTCATTTCTGAAAAAACCCTTGTGCCGCCATGCCTACATCCAAAGGAAATCTGTACTAGACACTACATGGAGTGGAGAAGTACTTCATTTCCACGGCTACATTTGTGCCCAAACCATCCTGGCCTCTTCACCAAGCTGACAGACCTCTGGCAGTACCCTTCTCCTACCAGTCCTCTCCCAAGCCTTTCAGCAAGTAAGTTTGTGCATGGGGTTACAGCATCTGCCTGTAGTCTCTCCATCCTAACTTTTCATCTTTTTGCTCCATGTCAGACAAATTTGACCCAGAGCTGGTGATCCCAAAGACATGAAAAAGTTTAGTAGGTACCAGGGCTGGGGTGGGAAAGCAACCCTCCCTGTTCCCCCTGTTGGTAGACTCAGCCTTGTCTTTGTTAGAACAAATTTGGCTCTGGAGGCTGTGCCTTGGGAAAGGCATCAGAGTGGTGTCAGGGGTCATGATTTAGGTTTCATGAGGTATGTTGGTCAAGGAGCAATTTGGATCAGAGATGAGTCCAGGGAACAAACCAGCATCCCAACCCTTGAGCATGTTTAGGTCCACAATACTGAAAATTAAATGCATACTTACAAAAGAGGTTGCGGCAGCGGTCTGACATCTGCCTGTGAATTATGAGGTAGTAGACTGGAAAACCACTCAAAACCATGGTGCATCCAATGCTAATGCTCACAGGGTCTGAGTAGAAAGACATTGCCACTGTGAAGAGGCAGATGATGGTAAAAGAGACAGGAACAAACAGGGGAACCTGGGGAAAAGAGCACAGAAGACTATCAGGGAAAACTGGTGACAGTAGTCAATCAGACTCTGTGTGTGCCAGCACACACTGTATTCATTTTGCATCTGAAGAAAATGAATCATATCCTGTCCTGCAGAATGCTTCTGTACAATCAGACTGCAAACAATTGCATCAGCTCCAGTGTGCCCTGTGAGGTGCATGCCTCCTATATTCATGTGCACCAAAATCTGCACCTCACTTGCAACTGGAAGCGAAGCAGAAGGAGAAGCCACCTACGCCCCACGGCTCTGTGAATGTCCTGCATGCACACATACCTACTTGCCTCCTAAGGCAACTGCTGAAGGAAGATCTGAAGCCAAAAAAGAAGTGACACTTTGAATCAAGCTGTTCTTTGCTTATAAAACTCATGACTCGTGTTGACCTGCCTCCAGTTTGCCTGAGACTTATAGTGACTAAACCAAGACAAGCCAGACTGCAAATCCCTATCTGTGTAGTACTTGCAGCTTCAGCAACAGCATGGTGAAAATCAAAGCAGCACTCTGCACTTCAGCCATAGCCTATTGGGTGAGCCAATTCATCTGGGTTGTTTGGAGAGCAAATAGGAAGACCGCAATAAATAATAAAACTGTGAAACACCCGCTCTGTCTCTGGATCCAAACTCAGCCAAGTAATTCCTTGCCACAGCTGATGGAATGAAGGAGCAGCTCTCACATAGGGTGACAATCTTTACCAGTAATAAAGATTGTATTTCGAACGCTCAACATGCCAAGTTGGAAGAGATCGGCTGCTCTAGGTATGGCAGCCATCCAGCCATCCAGCTTAGGTACTCTTGTTGTCTTTCCAGCCAGAGCATCCCCTGCCAGCCGCTCCTACATGCACACACTCACGCTGCACATCTGCCTACCAAGTGTCCGAGCGGACTGCTCCCTCCTCCTCTTCCCGGTGTCTTCTCACCGTTTTAAACTCAAAATGCTACAGAAAGAGTCAGCGTTGTCACACGAATGCCAGGCTTTGTTCTGCGCCGGGCAGCGGCCCGGGTGCGGCCACTAGAGCGCAGCACGCACCCGCGCAACCTGCGCGCATCCCTTCCCTCCCGCACAGAACTGATAAAAAACAGGGAAAACACTGGGGGAAAACAGCCCAACTAACCAAAAGGCCACTATTTCCCTCCCTCGTTCAATCAGCATTTAGGAGCCGCTAGAAATCTGAATCTTTGTCTGAAGAAAACCAGGGTAAAATCTGAAAGCATCAGCATTGCCATCCGCTAATAAATCTCTCCTGAGAAGTTTGGTTTGAAAGAAAAACTAAAAACTTCTTCAGTTTGGTTCTGGGGGAGTACACGAGTGCAGCCAACCAACAAACTGGGAAGCCTCAAGAGCTCTGCTAAATGCAAAGACCGAGAGGAAAAATTACGCCAAACTTTGCAGGAAGATGTGCCCAGCACATAGAGAACCCCTGCGAGCTGCAGGAGGTGTTCCTGTCCCCCGAGCTCCTCCCTGCCCAGCGGCCCCGGAGGTTCTCTCTCTTCCCCGAGAGCACCATGCAGGGTGACCAGAGTCAGGAACAATCTGTGCCCGCCTCAAGCACCACCCCAAGCTAATTAATGCCTTCTGCACATGATCCGGCAGTGGGAAAGGTGCCCGAGCACAGGAAAGCTGCCCCAGCATCCCCTGCTGGCATCAGGGGGATCCCAGCACCCAGCAGAGTGAGGAAGGCCACAAGAGGGGCCCGCTGCTTTACACGAGACGGTATTTCTATAGCAGCAGATGATTCCTCCCAAGTCAGGTTTGCTCCTTCCACCCAAGCCTGACACCTTCTTGCTTCTCAGCTAGAGCTGAGACTTATCTACCACTGAAATAACATCCAGGCAAGAGTCCCTTCTTGTAGCCCACAAGAGATGAGCGAGAGAACTTCTCTCTGTACATCTCCCAGTTCCAAGCCTGAAACTTTGTCCCCTGTAGCAAGCAGCCTTCTAACAGATGCATCTGGTGACTCCATGTAGAGCTGTCTTTATAGGATTTACCACATCTGGCTGTTTGGGCACATCAAACAATTTCAGGAGTTCCTCATAGGCACTACCAAGCATCAGGGACTGAAACCCTTTAGAGCCTAAAGGCAACCACGGCCATGTAAGGGTGCAATTATTAGCAAACCAAAGAGAGGAGTGACAGGCCTGCACACTGCTGGCTGCCAGGGGCGTGCTGTGCATTTACCTTGAAGGGGCTGTGCAGCTCTGGGTGACGGTGGCGGTGCACGATGAGCCCGAGGGTGGCCAGTCCTATGAAGAGCCATCGGGAAAAGCTGAAGAAGTTCAGTAGATGGTAAATGTCTCCAATGCACACCATGACAGTGACCAAAGGGAACTGAGCATTGTGAACATGAAATACAGTCATTAAAGCCATGGATCACCCCCTCTAATCCCCCTGGAACTACTTCACAGCCCCAACATTTTGGAGGTCAGACAGCTTTACAAAACAGTGTCACACACTGAAGGCAAAATAACTAAAGGCAATGTTCTGTAATGCTACAGAAAAGAGTGATCATTTCAAGATCAGCAGCCTCTTAGATGTTTCATGTCCAAGCCAGGGCAATTAAAACATGCATGATCCAAAAGCCTGCACTGTTAGTACACAGGCTATCTACAATGACATTTGCTAAGTTTTTAGCAGGTCAGCCAAGATGCAACAGGCACAGCAGCACAGTTGGGATGAAGCTGGACCACTGCCATAAAAAAAAACCCTGAACAAACCAAAACGTGAGACCAGACCATCTCTACAAATGCTCATTGCCTGCATTTCCACCACACCTGGGAGTTTTCAATTTCCAAAGAGCCAAAGCCTAGCAGAGGTGTTTTCGTAAGGCAATATCAAGCAGCACCTGTGGCAGATGGTAGGGACTGTGCTTTTAAAAAAGGTGTTTAATGTTATAAGGCAGGGACCTCAAGGCTGTACATTTGGATACCACTGCTGGCTCAAGGGGACTTAATACTTTGCAGCCATTTCCTGTATGCTGCCTTCTTTATTTTTCAGGGGATAATTTAATGTCTCAACACCCTTTAAAATTCCTCAGTTTATCCAGTCCTTGCAAGAAAGCCAAGACAGCAAAAGAGCAGAGCATGTCACATACAGCCAGATCTCCTTACCATTAACATGACAGCAGGAAGGGGGGTGTGCCTTCGAATGTGGATCATGGAGAAGAGAGGAGGCCACTGCCCTTCCCTGGAAGCCACAAACAGAGTCCTAGGAAAAGACAGGGAGCCCTAGACATTAACATCCTACTTCCACATTAGAAATGAGATCAGTCACTGGACTGACCTGTGGCATCAAGGCACCCTCTCCCTTCCCAACACAAGTCTGCTATTAAAGGCCACAGCTCTGCCTTGAGCTGCACTTTCATAGAAAGTTTGCTTTGGGTTGGAACCCACCCCCCTGCCATGGGCAGGGACAGCTTACACTACACCGAGTTGCTCAGAGCTCCGCTTTGGGGGCATCTGGAAGAAAACCCCAAGGTTGAATTCCCACAGCTCTCCCAAGACCAGTTCAGTGCAGTTCAGAGCCCACTACCAGAACCACTGGCAGTGTCTCCTTGGGTGCCTCATTAGCAGAGACCTTTGGACAAGTCCAAAGTGACCATGAATGAGCTCAGACTGGAAACAGGAGTAAGAAAGTCTCTTGCCATCAAAAAAGGAATTAATCTTTCCAGTGAAAAGGAAGTGGAGAGATCACAAACTTCAATCCTTTGTAAGAGAAACTGGTGAGTTTATGAACGGGGATTGTCAGCTTTGAAGCCTATATTCTTATATGAACACGTACAGAAAAAATAAAGTGCAATCTCCTCAAATGACAGAAGATTTCCAATCCTCTGGTCAGCTGTTGGAAAATACAGTTTGTCATACTGCCAGGAGACCAGCTTCACACAAGAACAGCTATAAAATGAGAGCAGAGAGTTCCTTGCTTGCATCCCTCCTTTGACTCATGAAAAAGCAATTAGGGAGAAAACAATCACATCCAATTTTATAAATTTAATATCCTCAAACAAACCATGCCAGAGCATCAGCTGGGCTGAAGCAGGGCCCCAAGCAGCTGGGGCACAAGTGTACAACTGGTTTTATTGCTGTCTCTGTGGCTTTGCAGGGGTGTGGCTGGCAGGCAGCCAGGGAGGCCCCATCAGTGTTTATATGGACTTTCTGCAGTGATTATGTTAATAATGCCAGAATGGGCGAGAGAAGGTCAACAGGGGACATGAAGAACCTCTGTGCTGCCCAGAGACTTCTTATCCTCAAATAAAACCCTTATCAGCTAATGGGAAGGATTGTCCACACCTGTATTTAATACAAGACTTCGGGGTAGTGGATCAGATAATTCATTAGCTTTCAGATCAACTGATTTTTCCCTTTGAAATCAAAGCTGTGAAGCAGAACCCGTGGCAGAGAGTTTGCTCAGCTCCACAGGACCAGCACAACATACTTCTTCATAAGGTCTGCCCTCCTCTCCAGTTTCAAGGCTCCCATAAGGACACGGAGTGTGGCACACAGTGAAGCTGGCAAGTTTATTTTTCCACGGAACAAAGCTTTTCTTATTGCTATAACAAGACTTCTTGAACCTTGACCATTGCTATGAGAATAGCCCATTCCAATGATATTTCACTGACTTCAAAGCAAAGTCCTCAAGGGAGAGTTTGCCTAGAGAGCCTCACAATAGAGGAACCCCATGCCCTGCAGCAGCACAGCTGGGTGAACCCAGTGAAAGAAGACTCAATCTCACTGAGCAGCTGCCAACATCAACAAAGCCTTCAGTTCACCAGAAACATTGACATTTCACTTTAAACTGGGGATTTAAACTGAAGGGTAGGGGAGAAGATAAAAATCTTTCTTTGTGATCAGTCCTGGGTACCAAAGTCTGGACCTGGTCAGAAGTAGAAAAAGTAAACTCTTAGCCAAAAGGAACCATCCTGTATCTGCAAACCTGGGTGTCAAAAGCCTTATTTTTCCCACAGGAGTGGCTAAAATGACATTGTGTGGGTGGGTAGTTGCACAGGTTGGTGATGTTTTCCTCTGATTCAGTGAGCCAAAAGCATTATAGATCTTTAGGGATGTGACCTTGAGAATGTGAAGATTCCTCCATTCAGGGTTCCAAAGCAGGACAGTGCAACAAGGACAGGGACCACGGAGATCAGGCTTTTGAAGGCTCGCTGCACAAAGCTCTGGAGGAAGAGCAAACGTGACTTTAGGGAGCATGTGGTGATCTCTAGGTTAGGTGCCATCAGGGTCAAAACCAAGAAAACTTCTTCCACTGAAGGAGTAATCTAGAAGTCATAAATCTCACCTTTTCTACTGTCATCTACAGGTTATTTTTCATTATTTTTTAGGCATGAGAAGAAGAATTTACTGTTGTCCAGTAATCCAGAGAAATTGCAAAACAATAAAGCATTTTATAGGAAAACCATCTCTGGAAGACTTGCCATGAGCACAGCATAAGCTGGCCACACTGAGGAGGTAACAACAGCAATGGCAACTCACCACAGCCACAGCAGGAGAAGCCAGAACATCTTGTGTTCCCAGGACTGTGTAATAGGAGACGTTGGTGAGCATGTACCCCACAATTACCATGATCACAGACACGATGACAGCCAGGGGGATATTTCTACAAGGAAGTGGAACACACACACACAAAGAACAAGCTGCTGTGGCTTGTTATGCACAGTATTACTGCAGATTTTATCTGGTAGTACAATTGATGGCAGTCAGGTGAACCCACAAACTCATTCCTCCTGTACTGCACTTAGGAAAGCTGCAGCCCAGAGGCTGGAAACCCAGGGCAGCTTCCTCCCAGCCTTACCGTTCAGGTTTGACCAACTCTTCACGCACAAAGCTGGTCTGAAACCTGCACGATGGAGGGGAAGAGATGGGGTGAGAGTCTGAGTCGTGCTGAGGACACCTGTGTGTATGAAGTGCCCTCCCACCGCACCTACCAGCCGGAGTATGCGAACATGCCTGCATAGAAAGCCAGGGGGAGCTTGTCCAGAACCAGCGACTGTCTGTCAAAAGCATCCTGGAAGTGCTCGGTGTGGCCTGCAGAGGAGATAAACAACACATACAGAACAGGAAAATGTCAGAGAAAGGCTTCCTTCCCTCTAGGATAACATCCCTTGTACCTCTTGCCCAGACCTGGGAGGAGGGTTTGAGATTTCCTTGGAGCAGGGTATTCAAATTCATTTCATTGCTTTAATTTCAGTGCCGTTGCTGATATGTTTACTTTCCTACAGTGACATTAAAACGAAAAAAATCTATCCCTTGTCCAGCTATGGTAGGCATTTCAGGAAGAGCAACAACAATAGCTGGTTGTTTCCAACAGACTCTGCTGTGGGAACAGGAGATTATGGAGATGAGGGGATCTGTGTTGTCCTCTCGTTTCTTGAGGGCCAAAATTAAGTTGTTGGATTCACCCCCCCCCGTTCCATCCCCAGCCCCCTCAGCAGCTGGACACACACTGCCCTTTGATGTGGTGCAGCCAGCGAGGAGGCTAACTCAGCTCTCACTGTGCTCTCTCCTGTTCCTGCTGCTGGAGCATTGACCCCAGCCCTGTGCTGGCCAGAGCATGGGAACCAGGCTGGGGGAGGGGATGGGAGCAGAGATCTGCCAGTCTGACCCACTAACCACTCATCCACAGGAAAGGACACTCGAAAAATAAAATTTTCAAAGTAGAGGTGTCTCAGGTATTTACCAGCTTTAAGTTTCCTTCAAGTTTCAAATGACAAAACAGAATTTAACAAAAAAAAAAAAAAAAAAAATCAAAGCCAGGATTTTCTCTAAACAAAACAAAATAAACAAACAAAAAAATTAGGGAAGAGAGAAATGCTGAATGGCATCTCATTCGAACACAGTCAAAAGGAATTGCATTCCCAACATTTTCAGATCCAGGTAACCCAAGGTCTGATTCCACATCTATGTTAAATTTTCCATAATAAACTCCCTTTAAGAGGTGAGAAGCTTGCCTAGTTGGGTTTCACCAGGCAAGGTGTGACATGGCATGTAATATATGGAGAAAACCAGGCCACTTCTATGGAGGTGCTTCTGCAAGAAGTTCAGTGACAAGATTTGAGCATTTGGGTTTGAAATACTGGCCCAACAAGTCTCTAATATAAGCCTGAGCCAAGGAGAAGGTAATGACAGAGGAAAGGGCAGAAGTGCAATCCAAAAGAAGCAGCACAAGGCAGAGGAATCAGGCAAAATTATTTAAAAGCACAAAACTGATTTTTAAGCACCAAAAAAAAATAACAAAGTCAATTTGAAAATAGGTTTGAAGAAAACTAACCCAAAGTATAGGAGTGGGCCTATTGGGGTACTTTTTTCATGTTCTAAAATGATGGCTAGTAAGTGATGGTGCATGAAAAGGATTTATTGCCTGCAATGCATTAATGAGCAATTTACAGTCCCCTGTGAGTCACATTAAATCCAACCTGTCACACTGGAGTCTCTCGGTGAAGTCTCCCTCCAGATGTCACCTGTACTTATCCTCCCCACCAGAGGACAGGAGCCAGGGCTCCAGATTGTCATTTGAAGGCATTCCTGACAATAATGGCTCAGGATCCTGCAGGCAGTCCTTTAGTTCAGCCAGCCAGCCCAAGGGGAGCTTTGCATGTTCAAAGGAGCCAGCTCCAGGCATCAGAAGTAACACAAATACAAACACAGAGCCCACTGCCTGTGGTGTTTCCTCTGCAGAAGGTAATAGTATGAAGAGGGAGCAGGCTTCATCCCTTGAGTGGGAATGCCTTGGGCTTTTCTATAAACTGAGGCTTGGATTAGAGCCAATACTCTTGTATTGGTAGGGGTTTTCTCCCCCACTCTGCACGTGTGTTGTGATTTTGATTAAACCAGGCAGAAACCACTGCATTGTGAGCATGGAATCCTGCACCAAGTTCATTGTAAGTTCACTAAATTACCACCCATCTCGATCTGGAGGTAAAAAGCATCAGTTCATGCCACAGAAAGGCTAGAGATGCCATTACCAGGGCTCAGCTGTGACTGGCACAGGGGATGCTGTCACACATCCTAAATGTCCATCGAATATGTGCTGCTTTGAAAAGATTTTGAGCTACACTGGAAATAGACAAGTCTGACTCCAAAGAAAGACCATCTGCAGAGAAAGGGCTAAGCTCATCCACTGGCACTAAGACCCACAAAATTTTGGAGAAAGCACCACCCAGCCAGGTAGATCAGCCCAGTGCAATGATGCAGCTTGTGCTGGTCTCAGCTCCCAGCTAATCCACACCTGGCACATGGACAGAGAAGGCTCCTGCCAGCTGGGTGAGCACCACACTTGACACTTGGGACTGATAAAACCACGACTGGGATTGGTGCCATTGAGCACCCTCCCTCAGCCATGCAGCAACACCTACCCTGGGCCAGCAGCATCATCCCTGGCACGATGATGAGTGCAAGAGCCAGGAGTTTGACAATGGAGAGCGCCGTCTGCAGCCGCGCGCTCCAGGTGACGCTCCAGGAATTGAGGGTGAGGACCATGTCTGGAGAGAAAACCACACTGCTACAGCTGCAGCCTGGGCTCAACACGCACAGGAAAAACACAGCAGCTCTCCCTGCACTAGGGGTGCTGGGGGAAAGCTGCATCTTTATGCCTTAGAGGGGATGCCTGGGGTGAGGGATGTCAGAAAACATTGGTGTGGTCCAGCACACAGTGTTTAAAGAGGGAGCTGACTTGTGCTCCTAAAAGGGACCAGGAACCTGGTTCCTGCTGGGTGATCCACACCAGTCTGGAGCAGACAGGACAGCTTCATGGGCTGGATGCAGCAGGAGAGGAGTCCAAAACCTCAGGTCTTACACCCACAACTCATGTGGCTTTTGCACAATTACATATGGAGAGTTTCTGCTCCCACACCTGGCAAAATCCCCCTACCTAGGGCTCCAGCTAGTCAACAGGGAGGCCCATTCCCCTTCCTAGAGAATATAGTGGCCCAACACCATCACCTTGAATGAGAACATTTTAGCTGAGGAGGTAAGACAGGACCCTTATCCCACAGCTGTCCCAGGGAATAACACCCCATAAGTGGTCCTAGTCTAGGGCAGAGAGGCCAGGATGGACAATCCCACAAGTGTTAGAACTTACAGTATCCCAGGAGAGATACGAGCTTCACTGCAGGGACAGGGGCAGCACAGGGGGCGAAAAAAGGCTCCAGCATGTATCGTCCAAATGCCAGGGAAACCACAGCACTGTTGGCAGGCCTGGAGTGGGGGGAACCAAGCACAAACTGCCCTGAGGATGGCTGAAAAATGGCATGAGGCAAAACTGCACAAAACTTGGGGAGAGGAGCAAGTTTCCCTGCCTGGCTTAATCCTCTCACCTATGCAGATGGTGAATTCCCATTGAGTTTTTCTCATAGGTTTTTCTCATGGGTTAAAACCCACATGCTGAAAAATTATTAATTTCCAACTTGAAAGCAAAAGTTGAGATTAATCATACTGAGCAATGCAAGTGTAGTTCATATGTTCTGCTTCATCTAAGCTTACAAGAAGAATACAGGTTATTGAGAGGTGAGGATTTCCTTTTTAATGCTAAAAAAAGAAGTCGTTCACAATTGTATAAATTATTTAACTTGGGGCTAAACCAGGAAATTGTCTCCACTTTCTGAATCTGGAGAAACCAAAGACGTTTCACACTGAAAACAGAGGATCTGAAATAAATCTGGCATCTATTGTCAGTCTCTGAAATATACCACAGCTCTTGGGGAATACGAGCTGCCAGGGGAGAAGAGAGATATTCTTCCAGTACAGAACACATTTAACATTTGTAACTATTTCCACATTGCATCTTCTTCCTTTTATCACTGAAAAATCTTTAAAAATCATTCAGCTTGTTTCTACTCTTTCTTTTACAAACTGCCTGGACTGTTACCTGGCACCATAACTTTTGTGATTTTAAATTATCACTGCATCCAGGAAGAGGCAAGCAAACCCAAATCTCTTACCTGATAGCAAAAAACTCTGCCCACAGGAATAAGAAGCTTGGCAGAGGCCCTAGTGTCTCCAAAATGTAGATATAATGTCCTCCAGACTTGGTAATTCTTGTTCCAAGCTCTGCATAACACAAGGCACCTGGAAAAGTTCAGGTAGAAATGCACCAAGTAAATAATCCCGGGGATTTTCCCTTTTCTGTGTGATTTTTCAGGGATTGAACAAATTCATTTAAAATAAGTAGTGAATGAGAGGAAGAGAAAGGTTTAACAGAACCACTTTTCCCTATTTTTGTGCACTACCGTGGTTTGAAGTGAGTTTTGAAGTAATTGGCTTATCTGTCAGGTGGAAAGAAATTCTCTATTTTGTGGCTAATGTTACAACATTTCCATGGAAGCTCCGAAGAAGATTGTGTGATAGAAATGCTGCACAGAGCTACAAGAGGTTTCCTTTGAAATCCTTTACCCTGGAATTTTGCTTCTCCTCACAGTTAGCCTGGTGAAATGGTGCTCACAAAGCAGCCACAGCAGCTCAGCCACAAGCCATGGCTGAAGTGGCCATTCCAATCGTGTTTTTGGTCCCAGGCACATTCTTGTGTCTTTATCTTGCATCTTCACATAAATCCCTTCCCTCCCTTGACTCCAGTGGTGACAAGGCCATGCCTCCAAGTCCCATGGCAATCATGCCATGTTCAGGTCGTGCAGGATGGTGACAACCTCAATGTTTCCTGCCTCCCTGCTGGAAAATTTGTGCAGAACTCCTGTTCAAAGCATCAAATATAGGCAGACAGCTCATCTCCTTTATTCCAGTGGGTCCCTTTAAATGCTTCAAGAATGCATATTAGTGTGTGGCTGAACTCATGCAATGGGACTTGTATCTATGCCCCACTTGAAAGAAAAAAAAAGCATAAAAGAGAGCAGGCCTTTTAAATATACTGTAAAAAAGTGTCAGAGAAATGATCAGGGGAGGTCATCAAGCTGATAAAAGGGAAGAACAAACCAACAAATCCAGCTACAAAATGCAATCACTTGATAAAGAGGCTCCCTAAGCCTTTCCAGCAGAGTGTATCAAAGGATGCTGTAGAAGGAGAAACCTTTGCAAGTGCAGAGCTTGGCTATGTGATTTAACATACATTACACACACATTATCATTTACTGCTCTGTTTGGTTAAAAGAAACACCCTGCTCCTGTTATATTGTCAGCTTTTCTTTAAGCAGAAGTGTATAATTCCCCAAACAACCACATAGAGGTTAGGAACTACTAACTGCTAAGAACAACTTATTGCCTTATTAACAATGGAATGTCTCAGTTTCTAAACTTGCATGTACATGTCACAGTGTCAAAGTGTTTGGTTTTTTTTCATATAGAGTATTTCTCTTTTCTTGTTGTTTTGTTTATTGTTGTTATTGCTGTTGGATTTTTAGTAAGTTACAGAGAAGAAAAATGTTAAGGTCACCCACTGTAATAATCATCAGATTTCTCTCCTGGGCTGGGAGAACTTGCAGTTGCCCTAATAGCACCTTTAGAGAGTTTCTGAGATGGTGATTTTATACAGTTAATGAAAGAAACTAAAAGCCATGTGTTTAATCCACTGTAACTTATAAGAGCTGTGTTATTTCAAAAGAACTAGAATGAAACTGTCATCAAAAAGACAACCCTGTGTGAGAAAAGACTGGTATTAAATGGCAGAAATGAAGCCAATATAACACACAGAAAGTGGGGCAGCATCAGACATACCCACAGCATTTCCTACAGACACCCAACACCCACCCCAGGCTGGTGCATGCCCTGCAGCCCCCCAGGAATTCTTCTCCAGCTGTTCCCTCTGACAGGAAGGGGGTCCCATGTGGCTTATTGGGACTCTCCCATCTTACTCTCTTCACAGTGTCTCTGGAAAGCACAGCACAGCCCTCAGATTCCTTTTCAGGTACCTACATCTCCTTTCTACCTTACAGAAAGAGTCCCCTCACCCTCTCCCAGCTTTCCTGGCAGAGACCACGCTGTCTCCATTTGCAGTCACTGCCACTCCCCTGCCCTGGGCTTGTACATGAATTGATATTCACAGACCATAAGTGCTGGAAGTTTGTCCATTACCCCAAGGAAATAATTTGAACTAAAAACTCCTAGTGACCACCCCCTGACCTCTTAAACCCTCTTAAACCAGAAATTTTGGGTTTATTCACCTCCCAGCTTTCTAAACACAAAAATGCCCAGGCTCCCCTCAGCTCCCAGGTGCTTTAGCAAAGGCTGCCAAAGCTCAGCACTCACCAAACATGGAGAGGAGTCCACAGGAAAACCAGACAACCAGGGAGAATCCCACACTGCCCGAGTTTTGCAGCACTCCCTTGGGGGAAATAAAGATGCCACTGCCAACCATGCTGCCGATGAGCAGCGAGAAAGCCCTCAGCAGAGTTATCTTTTTCCTCAGGAAAACGGCCTCATCTTTCTTGTTTTTCCCCATGGCTTTCTTCTAATCACAGGGCAATGTCTCACATTCAGAAGCTACAGTCTCCCAAGTGTCCTCAAGGCTCACCTGTAAGACGAGGAGTTAGGGATTCAAGGATCTGCTTTTCTGGACAATTTTTTTTTTTTCAGTAACTGGTCAAGAGCTGTTGGATCTGTTCTGCTCAGCTGCAGGAAGTAGCAGCCAGGCCACAGGTGCATAGAACACCCTTGGTATCACCTCTCTCATCAGCACAGCTCCCAAGAGACACTTCAAGTGTTTTCTGCTTCTTCCAGGCAGCACAGAGCTTTACATGTTGCATGCCAGCCACACCTCAGGATGATTCCCAAATTTGACTTTGAGTAATGTCAGATTGCCCAGACTGGAACTGGCCAGCTTAGGGTTAATTTCATGGGCTCTAATATGGGGATACATTGATTTCAGAAAACAGATTTAAACTGGCAGAAAACAGATTTAAAGTTGCCAACTAACAATCAATACCTTGAGGATCTCTGAGGTTAGAAAAACATTAAGCTGCATTAGTCAGTGCACAGAGAGGATTTCAGCTTTTTTAACTTCCTATCCACCCTTGCTGAATGAACTAGCCCTGATTTTCTCACCAGAGCTTTTTTACCATTGTTTCTTAATGCAGTGTCAAGCTTTTTGACTTTCAAAGTATTGAAGAGTCAGGAATAAGTACTGTTTACAATTGTAAGACAGACCTTAGTCATTACTAACAGACCTGCCATTTCTTCTATTAATATAAAAAATCCTTGGTAATAACAGCAGTGAAGTTTTTCCTAGAAAAGAAGGAACTTCAGATACTTCAAGGATCATGAGTTGATCCAGATTTAGTTTTCACAAACTGCACTTCCCACTTCCCCTCCTTGTCTCTCCTGTCTCTATCACCCCTAAATTGGCAACTTCACCAAGAAACTCACCTTTTGCTTAGGCAGGTAAGATGAATTCAGGTCAGTTACTACAGCCTAATTTGCTGTAGCAAGCTTGTCTGTAGTTTTCCTAGTAGCAAGGTAGAAGTTTTACACTTGTAATTATCCCTGGTAGAGCAGGCAAGACAAGTCTGGAGTAGATAATTTGGCTCTTGTATGTATCACACATCCCCAACAATGCTCACACACTCAGCTTCAGTACTTTTATTTCCATTATTCTAACACAGTAAATTGCATCATGGTGAATATTTGCCCCAGCGCCATGGCTGTGTATTATTGCAAAGTTACACTTTACCTAAGACCCTATTTTATGAGTTTCTTGAATAATTTAGTAATTGCAGTGGTGTGTCCACAAGGAGACAGTGGTCACCTCGAGAAGCAGACGTAAGCAGCCAGAAATTGCTTTCTTGGTAGAGAGATTAAAATGTTCCCCTAACTCTGAGGGGACAATTCTTGTTACCACTCACTCACGATATTTCTTTGCATGCCCTGTATAAATTCAGTGTAACCAAGGTCTTTTCTCCCCCATCCCCAGCTCTTTTCCCACCTGGAAGCTGGGTTATCACTTTCTCTGCACACATATGACAAGCACATGCAGAAAGCCCTTTCTCCTGCCAGCAGCATGAGCTGGTTTCTCTGAGACTGTGCCAAGCCTGCACAAGCTTCTCCTCAATCAAACCAGCCAAGTTTAGTTATTAAACCTCTAATGAGTCCCACAGGACTCCTTAAGGCTCAGATGGGTCACATCAGCCTCATCTGGTCCCACAGAGCTGCTCCTCAGAGTCCCAAAACCTCACAGGGCTGCTCTGGAAGAGCAGAGGCAGACCCCTGGGAGCCCCCCAACCCCTGAGCTGCAGTTCCCT
This sequence comes from Acridotheres tristis, assembly GCA_037013685.1. Classification (NCBI taxonomy): domain Eukaryota; kingdom Metazoa; phylum Chordata; class Aves; order Passeriformes; family Sturnidae; genus Acridotheres; species Acridotheres tristis. The sequence goes on from CM072885.1 coordinate 66,640,326, forward strand.
TAGACACCAATTAATTACCTTAATGCTGAATACCAATATTGTCTGGTATTTCTCAGCTGAAATGAGACCTGCTCAGCATTCATTTGCAGCGGTGAAACACAGAGCCTCACCAACTGAAACCAAACCGAAGAGAGATGCTGTGCACAGCTATGTCTAAAGCACCGTTTGGAGAGAATTAAAAGTGCACTTATCTGTTTGGCTGGGTTTTAAACAAAGCAGGTGCATTTACAGTCCATCAGACTCCCATTTCTGCTGGGATCCCGAAGCCGCAGAAGACAGCGTCTCTTTGCAGGCTCTGAAATCACACAGAGAGAGCAGGGGAGGAACAAAAAAAAAAAAAAAAAAAAAGCAGGAGAGAGATCAAATCAAATTTACAGATCAGGTTAATGATCCAAAGTAAACACCAAACTCCGTACTTCTGTCCCCCGTGCGCTTTTTTTTATTTTTTTAAATACTACTGCCATGCAAAAGTACGTGGAGATTAAAAAAATCTAGTCCAGTAAATTTTAGAAACATGAAATGAATCAGTACTTGTTCCAGAAGTGGTTGAAGGAGGAGGAAAAAAGGCGGAAAAGGAAAAAAATATATAAAGAGTAACAGAAAGCTATTGAATAGAACTTCAAAGAGTCACCTAGCAGAGCCTACAGCCCAGAGAGACCATTCCTGCCTGCTCAGCTTTCCAGCTACATTCCAGCACCAGGCACATTAAAATTCAGGGATGTTAATCCTTGTGGCAATGCTTAAGAATATTCACAATGTGCTTAGCACAAGGGAAACAGCCAAAGCTGCTTTGACTTAAAGGATAGGCTCAAATCCTTCTTGTCCCAAAATGCAGATACCTTTACATGAGAGAGATCATCAGTCAGCAGGGCTGGAGAAAAACACTGCTCACACCTATTTCATATCTTATCACATATATTGGATCCCTGTTCTTCCTTGTTCTTCATTTGCACTGATTTTCTTGTCGGTTTGGGGTTTTTTAGCTGTGAATCTTACCTCACAAGCACTGGAGAGGGAGGAGACAGGCGTGAAGGGAGAATCATGTCTGTCACTCTCAGCCGTGTCTGGAAGCCCCAGCCAAGAGCAGGAGCCACTGTGCTCAGCACAGAGTGAAAGTTACTCTGATAAAAAGCTAGTGAGATAAACAAGCAAGCTGGAAAAGGAGAGGAGGGACAGAGCACCATTCTCAGCTGGGAGCTGAGACCTAGAACAACAAGTGACCTTTCTCCTCCCATCGTGCAGGGAGCTGATGGCATCCCTGGGAAAGCAGACCAGAGTCCCTCTTCAATAACCTACCCCTTAAAAAACACCCCAGCTACTAGGGAATATTCCTAAATATTTACAGCTGTATTTTCTTTGCATCCTCAGTCAATATCATATAGCCAAGAACAGGTTAACTCCTTCCTTTTTGTACTGCAAAAGATGCAGGCATCAAACTATTCCTTGCAGTCTCACTATTTTTTCTTTTTTGGTGCCAAAAATGTCACTCCAATGTCTACCACAAGGCACAGAATCTAACTAAATAAAATCAGCAGTGAATGGGAGCTTTTTTATTCATGCATGAAAGTAACATAAATAAGCTTTAATGAGGCTGGTGGTGGTCTGTTCTGGGAACTCAATCAGAAAATCTATTTAGGAGACCTGAGAGATGTTTGTTTATAGACCAAAATGAACACAAGAAACAGGCTGAAAGGACAAGACATGCAGCTCAACTTCTTTTCAGCTTTCTACAGCTGGTTTGCCACCCTGGATAAGAAACCAAAAGGGACAGTAGTTATTAAATCAGGCTCAGGCTTGCAGCCCCACATGTAGTAATAAATCCATGCAGTTGCCTTAGGTGTAAATGTAAAAATAATTCTCTTTCTACAGAGTTTCACTAATATCATCTTGTGAGCTGTCTATCAAAAGATTACTGTTTCCTAACATTTCTGTCTTAATGAAATATTTTTTTGCCTTGACAGCAAAATTGCATTTGGCTCAGGTCAGAGCACTTCTATCACCTCATTTGGGCATTTCCAGTTATCCTTGAGAGAGGGGTAATTTTTCTGGAAAACAGGCTGATGGTATGGTGAATCTGGACCACTTGATGATATGAGGGTGACCTTTTAATTGAGAACTTAAAAGTGTTGAATCCACACTTTAACTAAATCTGACTAAACCAAGACCAAGGTTTTCAAGCAGCTAAATTCCTTTTGGCTTGAGAGTTCCTTCCTATCAGAATTTATATTCTACATCAACTTTAAAGTTCTTCATTAATGTCTGCCAAAGCAGACATTACAAATGGAGATGCTTTATAACTGTAGTGTGATTGATTTCCAGGATACACAGATCATAAAACATCATCTCACTTTTCTAGGCTTTCAATTATAACTCTCCATTCAGCTGCCACAAGGAATGTGCACTTCTGTGTATCCAGAACTGATTTCCCATTGATGTTGTTGTGCAGGAACATTCTATGGGTTTTTCTTCTTCACATGTTGCCAGTGACACCCAAAACACAAATCTGGAGAGATGCACACCTGGTTAAAAAATACTCCAATAGCACCAGCATCCCTGTATGATGAACTCACATGATTCCTCTTTCTTACAAGCAGGAGTAGGGAATACCCAAGGCTCTTGCATCCCAGCCCATCAGATCCAAAGGAGCAACAACACCCAGAGCACCAGGCACTGGAGCACATGAATCCTAGGAAAAGAAACAAAACCCTAACAAGAGACTGTCTCACATAGTTGTGTTTCCTGAGGCAAACATCTTGGCTCAACATTATCTCTAGTGAGGCACAGTGCAGGGAAGTGTCCTCAGAGCTTTGTTCTTTTGTGGACAGTCTTCCAAGCAGCAAGCTGTTTTCACTCTCCAGATCGGACCTCCTCCCTGGAACAAGACAATTTGTCCTATTCAAAACTGTTTTCTTAGCTGCATAAGACAGAACGCAAACAAAAATCTAAACATTTCTAGCAGAAGACACCCAACAGAGAAGTCTAATGGTGCAGCAAAGTACAGTCAAACTTTCCCCAAATGAGAATTCTTCTCAAACACTTCAAATTTAAAAAAAAATCCATATAGAGAAACATTCCAATGGTTTGGGACACTGCATCAGGGCTGAGGTCTGGGGTTTTGTCTGGCTTTGATCTGGAGCTGGGCAGTGCCAATGCCCAACAGCTCTTGCTCCTGCAGGGAAAATTCTTCCATGAACCAGGCTTTTTTTTCACCTCAGGTCTTGGCTGAGGGCTACAAAGGACACTGCTTCCTAGCCACTGCTTAGTGACTTAGAAAAAAAACAAGTTTGAGAGGCTCAGGTTGCTCAGTGGGAGCTGATACTCATCCCTGGGGCTGCTGCTCTGCAGGGCTGCTATGGTGGGGTCTTTATCAAGGCCAGTGTTCCCATCAGCAACAGGCACCATCATCCAGAACCAGGTGGTGCTTTAGAGCTGCAAACTAATCCCTGAGCCTCCCCATAAATAACCTGCAAGAACAAGACACATTTCCTGAATGGGGGGAAATGCCAAAATGGCCATGCTCATCACCAGCCTTCCTCACAAAGAGGTAATTTCTCTCTAATACCAGCTATTTTATCCTGCTATAGAGACAGCTCTCTGCTGGTGAAACTCCAGGAGAAAGAAGAAACCCTCAGCTGCTTTTGTTGTTGTCAGATGGGGGCCCCATCGATGGGGGTTCCGGATCTGCCCTGCTTTAACCATCTGGAATAGAATCCTTTGAGAGCTGACTGATGTAATAAAATTCCTCTTTCCATATTGCTTCATATATTACATTAGTTTCCCCCTTAATCTCACTGCAGTGCTGATGATTTATCACCTCAGCCCTCCAGTTCTCCTCAGACTCGACCTCAGTGCCTGGGTTTGCTCCTTCTCTTCCCACCTTCAAGGAATTCAAAAGAAAATTTAACCCTTCAAAAATACCAACCTTTTACACCTGCATTAGTCACTCACTGTGATTGCTGCTCACGGTCTAATCCATAGTTAAATCTCAGTGGTTTATGCTAAATCACCCACTCTGGCACCTGACACACACAGCCCAACCTCTGCCTTGAACATACCCTTAGAGTGGGGGGAGTCTTCTTTTGGCCTTTCTGCTCAGCTGTTACCCATTTAATAAAACACAAGCCAAATACACAATTATGCTGGAAGGAACATGTTTCCTTGTTAGGCCTTTTTGGCTCTTATCCAGCAATTTTCAGGCAATGGGGATTTATGTTTTACTACACAAAGTTTCAGAATAATTCCTTGCCATTTTCCAGGCATCTGATGGAAGGAAGGGGAACAAGAAGGGTTTTCTCTGACCTCTGTATCACCCCCTGTTCATAAGGCAGCATAGGAACACATGTCCTGGTCTACCCTGGGTAACAGGGAGCAGTGACCTGTAAAAAGACACTGTATGTCTTTTTATATGATATGGCACCACATCATCCCAGGCAGTGCAGCCCCATCCCAGAGCCAGAGGGATGGCACCAGAAGCTAATCAAACACCTAACTCGTGTTTTTTTCAGGTAACATACAGGCCACCCCCCATTTTCACTTGTATTTAGTGAGAATCAGATTCTAGGAACAAGCATGTCAACAAAACCAGATCAACATGCTCACTGGGAAGGTTAAGTCAACACAAGGGCATGTTTATTCGATTTTAATGTAAGTACAGTAATGGAAGTATCTGCTGGGAAGGATCTCTGGGTGCCTCTGGCCCTGTCTCCCATAAGGAACAGAATTGTTGCCAACACTAGCTCAGATCATCCCTTGCTTTGTCTAGCCAAGCAAGGCTTTGTCTTAAATCCCCGCCAGAGTCCCTGACCTCTCTTGGTACCCTGTTCCAGTGCTGCTCCACTGCCCTGTGGAGAAGCTTCTCCCAAAGGTCACTCAGAACATCCCAACACTGCTTGTGGCTGCTCTCCCCAGCTCTGTCACCTCTCACTCCAGGGATCTCCAGGACAGGAGCTCACCTCACACATCAGCTCAGAGCAGCCTTTGGTGATGGTCCTTGGACCCTCCCTCTCCAGCAGCCAGGGCTCCACCAGCCCCCAGACATTCACTTCTCTTTGTGTGTCCCTGAAGTCTGTGGACTCAACACTGCTGCGAGTTGTGACTGCTGAAGCACAGAGAGCTACAGGAAATGGAAGGCACCGAGTGGATGTTCCCCTCCAATCTGGAGGCTCCAGCATGTCTCTGATGTCCCCTGAGCCCCACACTGAAATGACCTCTGGCCTTGAAAACTCTATTTTTGGTGCTTTTTTTCCCCTCCCTGTCCTTTTTCCATCCTGGACTTTGGAGCTCCCTATGATCTTGTCGGCGTGATTGCATCATTGCTGGCAGGTAAGGTCAGCATGAATAGAAGGAAGAACAAACAGCACTTCACACAGCACGCCAGCAGCTGGGAGCACCTGCAGCCAGCAGAGGTTACACACCCAGCCAGCTCTAATAAACACCTGCATCACTGCAGGAGCAGCAGCTACAATTGTGATTGTTCATGTTGAAGCAGAGGCCACTGCATCTCCTGCTCCAGAGGCAAATCTGAGCCCTGCAGGGTTTCTCAGGAGGTTTCCTTTGTGCACAGCCCTGAGCCAGGGCAGCCCAGCAAGGCTCTGCTGCACGCTGCACAAAGGAAGGAATAAAATGTGTTTTCTTTCCCTTGTCACTGTAGCTCAGCACAGATGCAGAATATGCTTGGAGAGAGGAAGGGAGGACTTTCCCTTACAGGACTGGGCTGTAACCCTGTGAGGCACTTGGATTTGGGATCACTGTGGCCAGTACCAAGGAGTCACCATCCTGAATAGGGAAGATCTGCATTCAGCTCCTGGATGCCTTAAAACAATACCAGCCAATGCATCCCTAGCTCCTGGCATCTCCACGTGGCTCCTTCCTGGGAGTCCTTGCTGTGCAGGCACCACAGTTCAAACCTCTGCCTGTTTCTGTCCCCAGCTGACTTGCCATGTGAGACAAGGAGAGCAAGGGGATTGTTCAGGGCAGCCACTGCTCACCAGGTAGATGTGGGGCAAGGAGACCATTTGCCTGAGGAAGATCCCTGCTCTGGCAGGGGCTGCAGCACTGTCAGCAGTGCTGGCTGCCTCGTGGGACACCCTCTCCATGGCACCAGTGCCTTGTGAGAGGTGCCTCATGCAAGTGAGAACACTGCAAAATTCAGGACATCTGTACAAATTCCAGATTGATGCAGCTGCTGAAATGTAATTATGAAAACTATTAACAATTGAATTGAGAAGGCATTACAAAACATCTAAGGAGAAAGAAAATAAACTAGCATGCTGTGATTGATGTAAGCACGTAACAGCCTCCACATGTCACTGGGAGCAGCACAGTCTGCACCAGCTGAGGCACTCCTTCCAGAGATGGAAAAACACTTCCAAGGGAGCAGCCACACAGCTGGGGCCAAGCCCTTGCTCCCTGTCACAGTGCTGGTGAACCATGTGGGCCTCGATTGCCACACAAAGATGGGTTTTCAGGGGCACAAGGCCCCTGGACACAGTTTGGGCTTCTGCACTTGTCAAAGCTCGGGACTGAAACATAATGAGCTGGGATGAGTTAACTAGATGTCAGGAATACTCCTCAGCCCTGTTCAGAACCGGGCCTCTGGGCCACCAAAGTGTTTGCTTTCAATCAGCACATGCTGAGCATCCCCAGACTCCAGCACCACTCCCAGGAGCTGCCAGTCCCTGCCAGCCACTTCCCACCCCACTGCAGCCCCTGCTAACAACTGACCTGGCCCTCTGGTGCTGAGCTCTGGAGAGATTCAAGGACAAACAAAGAGGGAGGTGATGGTCAATGTTGCTCCCTGGACTCACCAACATGGCCAAGGTTGTCAAACAATCACCCTCTCCTTTCTCAGTGTCTCTTTGGCTGCCCCCAACAGGCATCCTAATACCAGTTTGGTCAAACATGCTGGGGAAAAGTTACCATTCCAGATGAAATAGCTCAGATCCAAGCCCCAGGTCAATGGGTCATGCATTATGCAATTGTACTTACATGCAAAACACATCCAGCCTCTTGCTGTTCTTTCATAAAGCACATCCAGAAAGATGATGCAACATATCCTGCATATTAGTGGAGACAAGATAGGAGGAGCAGTATTAAGAGATTATCCCACATGCATCCAACTGTTTCTACTTAACAGGTGGCTACTCAGCAGGAGGTACAGAGGATACCAAATCACTAAGTTCTGGAAATCCCTGGAATTCTCTCATCCATCCCCAGCCACCTAGTGCTCTTTTAGGGGAAGGAAAAGGGAAAGAAAAGGGAAAGAAAAGGGAAAGAAAAGGGAAAGAAAAGGGAAAGAAAAGGGAAAGAAAAGGGAAAGAAAAGGGAAAGAAAAGGGAAAGAAAAGGGAAAGAAAAGGGAAAGAAAAGGGAAAGAAAAGGGAAAGAAAAGGTTTCTTGGGTGTTTTTCCACCCCTTCCTGCCCTACACTCTTTTTGTTTGTCCTGAGAAATGTAATTTTAAAAGGCACCAGCAGAATGCTACAGATATGTAGCTGATGGAGAAGCAAGCCATAATCTCAGTCCCAAGACATGGGGAAGCCAACAAGTCTTTCCACAGGTTTCAGCAAGCTTCAAGTAAAGACCTCCAGGGTAAGGAAGGAAAAAACCCACAAACCCTTGGAGTTTGATCACAGCCTCAGGCAGTGAGGAGCCTGGACCCTGCAGGAGAAGCCTTTGGGGGTGCCCTGTCCCCACACCAAGACAGAGCAAATACATCCCACAGTGACTGCTCCCACCCAAGTGGGATGCCTGCAGATGGTATTTCCAGGAGGCCTTGGAGACAGGCTGAGGATTTTGCTGCTGATTCAGGCTTCCTGCAGCTGGCCCTGAGCCCTGCAGCTGCACAGGGCTGGCACACACAGCCAGCACTGACAATCCTGGGGCTGCTGCTCGTGCCCAGCCCATGGCATCACTGCAGGCTTGCATCCTCTCAGCAGGAAAAGTTGAAAAATAGGCACTGCAGGACAAACCACAGGAGACACAGTTGTTGTACAGCACATGCCATAGACGTTGGAACATGGAGCAGGGGTGTAGATTTGGCACTCGAGTGCAAACATTATGTCCCTGCTGTGCCACATCATTGGCTGCCTTAGCCTTAAATATTTTGGTTTTTCATCTAAGACCATATGTTCTGAAATATGTAATTGTCAGGCTTTTCTGGAAGCTCTTCAAATGCAGAATGCTTTGGTCCTTCCTCCCAGACAGCTTCCACCTGCAGGGAAAGCCTTGTCTCTAAAAGCCTCATTTTCAGCCTGTTGGCAGCAAGCACCCAGGGCCATTTTTCTTGCTGCTCTTGACCTTGGCCAAGCTCTGTGCACGCTGCAGCAATGCATGTGGAGAATGTGTCCATTCTCCTTCCTTATTCTACTTTGGGGTGAGTTGTCTTACAAAGGACTCGGGGCAAGCACAAATACAGTGCCATCCCCTCAGGCAGGTGTTGGTGTCTCCTGAAAAGCCCAGACCTGTGCATGCCAGCTCAGGTGTTTCATGTCTGGCTCACAGGAACGCTGTGGGAAGGGCAGGACCTGTGCAGCTTTGTGGCAGTATTTTCATCTGCTGTGTTTCCACAGCAGCTCCTCTCTTTTGGCAGATAGCAGGGGTAAAAGTAAAGCTGCTTCTGAGGGAGACACTCCCTTTCAAGTGTCTCACTCCAACTGGCAAAGGCAGGGGAGACACAAGGAAGAGCAGCAGCACTGGAAAGGGAATCGACAGGAGCAACCACAGGAAGACAGGGGAATTGGAGATTAAAACATCAGATTGAAAAGGAACAATAAGTCCCTGTTGGGGAATATAACTGGGGGGTAAAGCAGGAACAGAATGCAGCTCAGTAATGAGGCAGATGGCAATTTCTATGGAATCTGCAAATCCATTTGGGCTTTCTAACAAAGATGCCACACTATCCAGAAATCAGCTTGATACATGACCTGCCTCCCCCTCTGCTTTCAGTGGCAACAGCTGCTGGAAGGAGCAGCCCTGGCAGAGACAACCTGGTCCAGCAGCACAGGCTGAGTCTGCTGTCACAGCAGAGCCCCTGCAGCATCCCTGCTCTGCTTGGGCCACCAAGACAAGGTGACAGCCGGGCTCAGTGCCACAGGCAGGGCCTCAGAGGGGCTCTCTAGAGCCACTAAGGGCTCAGGACATCTGGCAAAACACCGTGTTACTGCCAGGTCCTTGGAGTACTCAGACTGTGGCTCCTCCATCAGCGGGACGCCTGGTTTGCATCTGTAAGGGCTGCAGGCAAGAATGTGGAGCATTCCAGGATATGACACCCTCGGAGCAGGGATGGCTCTACCAGCCATCAGCACCGGTGTTCTGGCAGTGCCCAGGAATTCTTGCTAAACACTCCCAGGGAAGGAGAGGGAGGAAAACCAGCAAGCTGCAGATGCTCTCATCCAGCCCCCACCCCTTAGTTCCCTGTATTTCATTGGGCAAATATTACTCAGGGTCAATAGCATCAGCCTCTTTCCTGGAAATGAAACAGCTACAGCCAACTCTCATGTTGCCAGGCTGGGGACCTGGGGGTGCAGCACAGGTCCCTGCTCTGCAGTCAGATCCTTTTGGTGTCTTTAGCACAGCATTGCTTCTGTGTCTCTCCTTTGCTGTGCTTTGGGTAACACATTTGTATGAAAGATGGGGCAAGAGCTCCCACCCACACGTTTGGTTTCCTCCTGGAAGCCTCGGCAGAAGTGGAATAAAGGAATAAATGGGTATCAAGTGGTGCACCAGCCCTTTGCAACACCCTTTCCCATCAGCTGGCATGGGCTCTCTTTGGCTAGCAGCCTGCTCACACCACAGCTCGGGCACAGCTCTCACCCAACAGCATTTGACAGTGTTCCTTCTGATGCACCAGAGCAGAGACTGTGCCACACACAACAATTGTAGATGGGCTGGTGTTGCCACCGTGCTTGCAAATGCACAAATGTCCTTACCTCCTCCTCGGCTGCACATCCGTTGTGTGTCATCACCAGTTTTCCATGGACCATCAGATTTAGCTCTTCCATTTTCCTCTCATGGAGGAGTTTTCATCATGCTTTGCGCTCAAGCTCTCTGACTTTTCACAGCTCACCTCTGGCCCTTTATTCCAGGCTGTTTGCTTACAGAGGGTGCTGTGTTTCTGGCTGGAGCTGGCATTGAACACAGTGTTAAGGAAAACCCATCTGTAGGCCTGCAAGATCAGGGCATTTTCTGAAAAGTACCAACAAATAGGCAAGTATTGTTTAAAATGCATCTCAGACCTTCAGTCACTAAGGTGCTCTGTTTTATCAGTCTTGTTTGCAAAGGACTGAGAACCAGCCCCTATGCTTTGTGCTTTGCTATGTTCCTGCCTTGTATGAAAAGATGCTTCAAAATACTTCTCTGTCCCAATTAAAAAAAAAAAAAACAAACAACCAATCAAACTCAGAAATTGTGCTCTAGTCATAGAAACACCATGAGCTGATTTTTTCCCGGGAGGTTCCTTACCTCTAACAGTACTGATAGAAAGTCAATATTTAACAGAACAGATACCACAGAGGTACACTTCTGTTTCTGGAGATAAACCTGAAGGCCAGACTGGACATGCCTTCACATCCCCAACATGACAAACTTACCACAAGGCCCCAGGGACAGCCATAGCTGGATCTCAGAAAGCTGCCTGGCTTCATCTGCAGATGAGAGACAATAACTGTAATAATTCCAGGGTCTACATAAACATTCTTCCAAAAGACACTGCAAAACTCAAGGAACAAGGGCATCATTAACTTGCTCCAAGTCCTTTCAGTTAGGAAAACAAGTAGCAAAGTTTTTTTTCACAGTTTAAAGTAGCAATAAAGTTCAGCCCAGCTGAACAACACATGGCTTTCTAGAACTGTCGAGGCAAGGCATATGTAGGTTTCACTGAGAACCATTTTTTCCCCCTTTCTTCTTTTGAATTCCCTCCAATCTTTTCGTTTTAGTGACAGATAGATTGCAAGATTGATCTCAATGAAGAGCTACTTGAAGTTTCTCTTTCTTTCCTGTGACACTCAACACTCACTTTAACCAACAACCACAGAAAAGGTTGCACTGGATTCTCCCCTGTGCTTCCTCAAGGAGTGAATGCCTAAAAATTGATGATGGGTCTAAAATCCTTCTCAATGTTTCACTGCATGCACAAACAGCTATGGAGCAAAGTAGGCATGGGGAACTCTGTCAGGAAACCTGGAGCAGGGAAGATTAAAGAAGCAAGTAAAAAAATAAAAGGTTGCAACACATTAGACAAGGAAACCCAGCAGGAAGATGCATTTGCTCTGCCCTCACATGGGGATCTTCAACCACTGACAGCAACAGCCAGGACTACAATGTGGGTTTTGTGAAAACTCCAAGTCTACCAGGATAGCACAAACCCCCCACAGATCCAAGCCACAGAAACTGTCACGAGTTGGTATTTTCACCTCCCTCCTCTCTCCCCCAGCCTTCTCCCCAAGAAGGCTATTGAATAAAAAAAACAAATTGGTTTTATTTTAAGGCGGTGGCCATTCCTAGCCCAAGTTACTTTGAAATAAAAATAGAATTGTCTACCTTTTTTTTTTCTCACTGAAGGAAAGCAGTATTAAAACCTAATCTCCTTTCACACACAACATTGGTGCAAGGAATTTGCATTTTCTCTGCAGAAGAACGCTGTGGGAATGACATCCCATGCACATCTCCTGAGGTCATGTGAACTGGAGGTAAACTTGAGGACCAGCTGAGAGATGCAATAAAAGGATTGGTTTTATTCTATTGTAGGAATATCCCTTTGACTGTGACCCTGCCATTTCAGTCATGGTTTCTCTGGGGTATATCGTGCCTAACATCTCCCACTGTACATCCCTGAGAGCAGAGGAAGTGCTGCTAACTGGGGGGAGTGCAGCCCTTTGTTTTTACCGGATATTTTCAGGGTAGCACAGAAAAAAGAAAAATCACATCTGGGACCACCTCAAGGGGCTGCTGGCAAAAATCCAGAGGCTCCATAGAAGAAGCAGCAGATTGTGGATTTTGATGCCTTGGGCAGGATGTTTCATCTGTTTCCATAATGGCTGGGGAAGGAAGCAATATAAAGGGAGATGCTCTGATAAGAGCATGGCTATGATAAAAAGACTCTGTTCAGTACTAATTTCTTTCAGCAAGAAGAAAAGTACCCACAGTCACTGGGTTACAGACATCAGTCTCTTGCCTCAGTGAAAAGGGAGCTGGTTAGTCCTGAGGCAATGTTGAATACTAGATTTTAAAACAAGTACAAAAATAAAGAGCAGAACAGATGTGACAGGCAGTTCTCATTCATCCTGCAGTTATGCAGAAAGTTGTTAAAATAATTTCTTCATCAATTTTCAATGCTGGTGGCTCTGTCCTGCTTTGTCACGGACAGAGGAAAATTAGCAGCTGCAAGGTGCAGCTCTGTGCTTTGTGAAATCAAGCAGCATTTCCACAATAAAAAATACCAGGCTTTAACTTACAAATTTGTTCTGCTGCCTCTGGATAACTGGGAACATTCACATTAGTGAACAGACTGGCATTACTGATTCGCCTATAAAGAGCTTTACTAAAACTTTAAAAAGCACTGTACAATGGGAACACTCCCCTCTTCTGGCTGCCAGCTGGTCTTTATGCCACCTCGCCTTATTTTTTCACCAAGGAGAAAAAGACAGATTTTGGATGTGAAGTTTGAGGCCAGGATGCTCTGTATGAACAAAGCTATTCACAATATGATGGATAATCACATTCTCTTACTTCCCAGTACCTGCCCATAGCACACTGTCCCACCTGCCCTCGGGTTTGGCTCGTTTTGCCTTTTCCAGGAGTAATTTTATTTTGTGCATTCCTATGTCAAATGCCAGCGCTGACGGCATGGAGGGGATGGCTGGCCCTGCACTGCTCCAAGTTCCCCTCTGGAGAATTTCTGCCGGGCTCGGAGGCAGGATGCTGATCCTGCAGGCTGTGCCATGAGCTCCTCCTGGTGGTCAGGAATACTGGATTGACTTCCCTGCGCTCAGAGCTCAAGGATAAAAAGACAGCTTTCGAATAAAACACAGCTTTCTGCTGTTCTTCTCTCCTATGCTCAAGAAACGCACGAAGTGGAAACGTGAAATGAGGCACATATTCCGGGAGTGATGTAAAGCTTTCATTCCTCACTGCCTGCACATGTGGCTAAAGGGAATGAACACATCCTTACCCCTCTTATTTGGGGCATTTTTCACAAAAACCACAAGTTTCACATTTTGTTCCGAGCAGAATTAATTTTATTTGCTGTGCTTTCCAGTCTTTTATGAGCCACAGCCAAGGACATACATCCTTCCTAAATATTTATGTCTGCTGAAGCATTCTCCATGCTGAGCCTGCAGGACAGCAAGAAGGAAAGAGGGAGGAGTTATCCCTACCATCTTCTGAGATTGGAATGGAATGGATAGAATGGGAAGTTCTATCCTACTCAAATAGCACGAGTAAAAATATTACAGACAGTTGAATTATAACTAAACCCGGCCCAAAGTGTTAACTAAATCTCTTTGTTAGCCACAAGCATCCAGAATCCAAGAGCTGCCAGCCCAGAAAGGATCACAAAGGACAAGCAGGAACACCCAAGTGAAACAAGAAGGAGGAAAGAAAACAGTAAAAGAATTCTTGCAAAGACTGTCACTAGCAATGGTCTCCACTCCCTTTCTGGCTGCCCATTAGAATATGGCATTATAGCACTGCAGAACACCTTCTGGTTTCTTTATAAATATATTTAAATATATGAATACACTTATAAGTCAATTTATATTAATTTGCTATACACACTCTACCAGACAGGGAGTAGAAACATAACTGTGGCACCACATCTGCCTTTGCTCAGAGCCTTGCCATCAAAAACCAGCTTGACCTACTGGGAAATTTCAGAAGGAGGCATCAGACAGTTTCTTCAGGGTGTGCTAGTAGAAACTGTTGTTAATCCTGCCCATTTTCTGTACACACCCAAGATGCCTCACATCAGAGCTATTAAACCCAGCATCTTGCCCTAGAAAGGCTCCTTTTAGAAATGTTCTGTCCAGGACATCCTTCTGATGACTTGGCACAGAATTGTTCAACAGCTGACCTAAGCAACATCAGAGGGTTCATTTTCCTCCACAATCTTAAGCATCTCTTCCTTTTTGTTTCTTTTGCTGCTTCTGCATGATCACTGTCCCTTATTCCATATATGAGGAGCAAACCATGGACTTACAAAACCTAGATTTTGCTCAGGTTCTGTCACACAGAGAGAGAGAGAGAGAGAGAAGGGGATTCCATCATGGATCAGAGGCACAGCCTGGCCCCCGTGTCCAACTGCATTCCTGTGTGCACAGTATTTACCTCAGAAGTCAATCCCTACCTGTGGGGAAATCATGGATTAAATGTGCTGCATGCACAGCACAAATACGCATCTTTTCTTCTGCACACCTCTAAGATACCCTGCAAAATAAAAATTATGCAGGTTCTAGGTTTCAAAGTGATCTAAAAGTCCCTTGCCATAACATCTCCAAGAGAGAAAAACCTCTTTTTCTATATTTTACTGTTACACTTTTCAAATTTCCCAGGTATTGATGATGATTTGATGGTGTTGATTTCAAAGTTCTTGGAGCTGTTGAGTTTTACTAGCTGTTCACAGGTATGCCAACCTTTGGGCTCACACCGTGTCATTAATTAGCACCTTAAAATATCAATAGCATTTAAGGAGACAGGAAATCAGCCAGCAAGAGCTGCACTCCGAAACATCCCCAGATATATGGAGAACTTGAAAAATGTAGAAGGAAAGGCCAGAGATGTTTTAGTTTACATATGAGAATCACATCAGTGAAAAGGACTCAATACTTCACTGCAGGAACACTGCAAAGCATAGCCAAAAAACTAAGTGCAAAAGAAGTAAAAATCAATATAGATCTCTAAAATGCTCATTGAGATTCTGTAGCTTTCAGCTACAAAGACTAAAAATACATAGAAATAATCCATTTAAGACTTATCAGATTTTTGATTTTTAACTTGTATCAAACTTAGTTTGATGGGAAATTAAATAGGAAAAAAAATATTAGAGTTTGTAAATATCCTCCAGTTCAGATCCTTTGCAAAACCAGCCAAAATCTGGATCCATTATAATCCAATATTCTGGGCAGCAGATAATTTCAAGCAGAGGGATACAGAGTTTTTAAGTAAGTCTCCAAGAGATGCTTAGTTTAGATGTTTTTATACAAAAGCAGAATGTGTGTGTTCAACCTCCTTGGATCCTGTTACTGCAGTGACAGAAATTCTGATGATCCAGTGCCACTAATAGGGCTTTCCACGCATTATTATGTGACTGGAACGTGGGACAAACCTACATTCCACTCAGTTTCAAAGTAACAAATGAAGAATGAAACAAACCAAAATGGCAATGGTTTAGAAAGAACTTTTTCAAAATTGCACAGTGGAGAGGTTCACTTCATATTATACCAGTAGCTAAGTAAAAAAACTGGTTTGGAGAAATAAGACTTCAATAACACTTGAAAATGCTCAAAACCCAAACTGACCTCAAGGTTGCATTTATAAGCAAGCTCACACATTCCAGGTACCAAGTTGGATAACTCCAGGTTGGTTTTTGTCATGTTTATCACAGCAATGTGCTTGATCTGACATCCATTCAAAGGACAAGAGGAGGCCACTGAAGGGACACCAAAAACCTTTCCCCATCTGGGCACAGTCCACAGTGGCAGTGGCAGGTTCTGTGTTTGAAAGTGATCTAAAAGTCCCTTGCCATAACATCTCCAAGAAAGAAAAACGTCTTTTTCTATATTTTACTGTTACACTTTTTAAATTTCCCAGGTATTGATGTTATTGATGATGATTTGATGGTGTTGATTTCAAAGTTCTTTGGGCTGGTGAGTTTTACTAGCTGTTCACAGGTGAGCTGATCAGGCTGCTTGGACCCGAGTCTGCCTCTTGCTTATGTCCCCACACAGGGGAAGGCAGGGATGTCCTGCAGGGATGTCCTTCAGGGATGTCCTGCAGGGTCCCACCCTTTCCAGGGGCTGGCAGGCTCAGAATACTCTGCTGATTTGTGATTCCTGTGACCCCTTCCCTCACCATTACACCCCTGAGGCTCTCATCACATTAGCAAAACAAAAGTTCAGATTCAGCAGCACAATCCAAAGCCTTTCCCTTCAAAGGATTCCTGCATTTGAGAAAGCAACTCCCAGGCAGCAGAGAGGGGCAGCTTGCCTCGTCCCACAACAGGCCAGGATGCAGCAACGTCATTTTTTTCCCAGAAGAGCACTGGGAGTTCTGAATCATCCCAAGTCTTGACCAAGGATCCCAAAAGAGCAAACCACAGCATCACCTCAGCACCCTTAGAAGAACAGCTCCATATGTCACTATATCAGCTGAGGCATTAGTACTAATCTCATCAGAATTGTCATATGCATGTTCAGTATATGAGCTGGATAGAAAAAAACATAGACAAGGTGTAGAAATCTAAGCAGATTCTTCCCTAAAAGAAATCCAAAACGGTGCCTCTAGCCAGAAACCAACTCTATTTTGGCCCTGTTACTTGCAGTGATTTCTATCAACTTAGTCTAAGTATTTCAGGTATTAAGCCTATTCAGTTCGACTCCTTCATGCAGGTGAGAGTGAAAGATCTACTATTCCTGCAGCTAATTAATAAAAAATTCATTTTATGTATATGGTTACCGTTCTATTCTCTACCACTTTGTACATTTTTATCTCTCAACATGACATCTTGAAGATATCAAGTTATACCAGAACCTGTGCTTGTCCTTCAGCTGATGACTGGAGGTATGGACTCCACAGAATGTTTAACAGATCAGTGATTTCTTTTTTGTGTTGTTCCCAATCTTTTAGTCCTTTTCAGGGTACCACAACAGTGAGGCACAGAATAGTAACTCACCTTTTTCTTCAAGCCATGAACTGTAAAATATAGTGAGATTTCACATCAGTGCAGGAAAAAAATACAGAAATGGCTGAAAGTCCCAACCAAGGGGAATTTAAGTATTTTAAGAGTATTGACAGCACGATTTTGGCGTGTATTGAAACGTGTAATAAAAGGATTAATGAAGGCATTCCTTTAACCATAGCTAATATTATTGGAGTTTGGTAGCTGACATTTTATACCATTCAAAATTTTTGAGATTAGCAGTAACAGAAAATTAATGGCAGCATTACTGAAAACAGTCTATAAGCTGCCAGGGCACAGCATGGCCCTGTATTGTGAGTACATAAGGTTTGTATGGAGGAAATGTCTGATATCAGAACCACGAGCAGCAATTCCCACTCTCCAAATACTTCAGCTGTTCCCATACAGATCACTTCTGCCTACAAACCTCATTCATAAGGGAACTGGGATGTATAACACAAAGTATCTTTCATGTTCTGAACAAACTGAACTTCTTTAAGTTCTCCAAACTGAACTTCTTAAAGTGAAATCCTCCTTATAGCAAAGAAAATGCATTAACAGAACCAGTGTCTAAAATAACTTCCTGTAGCACCAGAAGAGGAATGTTATACCGTGGTTTTGAGTTTTCCCGAAGCATCTCACCAATTCCTCTTTTCTGACCTGCTGCAAAAGCCTGGAGAAAAAGGCATCATTCACATGTCATGTCCCATTTAATGCTTGGTTTCCCTCCCAAGACTACAGTTCAGCATCACTTGTGGTGCTTAACGACAGGCACAGCTGTCCAGTCTTTGCAACACCATCAACTCAATTTGCAGTAGTGCACTGCACAGCTCACAGATTTTTTCTTCTCCCCACTCCCAGCAGATCTGGGCTCAATATGAAGACTTGGAAGCAAAATTGTTCCTCTCAAGGAGGAACCTCATCTGAAAATCAGTTCTGACACTACTTTTAGGATGTGGCAAATACACTTTGACTGCTCTCCTTCAAGAGGTGCAATGCTTTAACACATGAGAACAGCTCTGTTCAGTAACCATATCATGATGGAATTTAAAACCCTTTCTACAAGGGCTGGTTGAGCACAGGAAAATTTTTACTGGGCCAGAACTGCAAGAGAGCAATTCAAAGACCTTTTGTAAAAAAGTAAAAACAATCCTCTGTAATTAGAAGTCAGCTTATCAGTGAAGCACAAGACTTAGTATCTTCTTCAAATTAATACTTGGCTGAAACTGCTGCCAAGTTAAACCCAAACTTCCACAGCCCACATCCTTCTTGAGGAGACCAGAGCAGCAGTTCCTAGAGTTCTGCTGGCTTTTAGCTTAACCAGAACAAAAAGCCAACTTTTATCTTTATGACTTACCACCAAAGTATATGATTCATGGGCAAATGTTTCTTCCAGACAGCTATCACATGCTCCAAGTACGGACAGGAACTTTACTCACACTCATCACAGCAAAAATTTCTTACAAGGAATAAACTTTGGGGCAAAGCATCACAAACAAGCAGACTCTTTGTATACTGGTTTTTTTTTTTAGTTGACTTATATGTTCCAAAGTAGAGTATTTTTTCCAAGACCAAAGCAAATACAGCAGAAAGCAGTACAGATAAGTAGATCTACTAAGCCAAAACACAATTCTTTGAAAATTTGCAGTAGTTATTCTAAAGACTGGATATAATTGGATTTTGAGAAATCAGACCTTAGTCTAGACAAAGCAAACTGTGCTATTAGCCAGCTGTTAGGTGGAATACTATGAGCTCTGGCAATGACAGATTTTATTCACTGTCTTGATCACCAGCTGGTTTTTCTGCAGGTAAAAATTTCAGTCACTACCATTGTAGAAACCAAGGTGTTTAACAATCCTGGCTGTATCAGGAGTAACAGTAACATTCTGCTTTTACAGTTTCAGTCTTCATTAACTTTTGGCTTGAGACAGCTAACATTACTTACCAGCACTAAAAGTGTCATTTCAAGGGCTCCCAGGACAAATACTTCTGTACAAAGAAAAAAAAAAACCTAAGTTTCTGTAGAAACGAACACTCAGCATGATTGACTTCACCATGTTCATGCTATTAGTCAAGTTTCCATCATCAATACAAAGTTCCACCTAAACAAAATGAACTGGAAAAGGTTTGGTTGAACATGTTAACTAATGAGCTGCCACCACAAAAGCTTCACAACTTAAGCAGGTCAGGACAAACCCTCTGGAGAGAGCTGAACTTCACTAAACTTACAGCAATTAAAAGCTGGTCTGTAGGCACTTTGCAAGTGGGTACTTTACCTCAAACACAGCAGAATACTGTTGATTAAAAACCAGAATCAGTAACTTTAGTCTTCAGGTACCAATAAAGGTATCTTGTTCATTCCCTGACTTTAGAAATTCAATTATTTTGCTGGATTTGGTAGCCTTGAAATCTTTAAAATCCATCTGTCCCTTAGGAAAGGACAATCCAGGTAAGTATTTCTCCATCCTCTGCAAATAGAACAGCAGAAGACCAGAAACTCTGACTTTTAATGAAAATATGGCTCCAGCTGCTGAAGGCTATCCAGTAGCATTTTAAGCAGCACTTGAGATATGTCACGTTTTCCACTGTATTATCTTGTTATCCACTAAATAGATAAGAGAAAAAAAAATCTCAGAAGTGTAACTGGCAAAAAAAAAAAAAAAAAGCAGCAAATAGTGAAGTTCCTTATGTAGGTTTTTATATGGGTATGAAACTGGTATTTGTGGCTCACTGAGGTGCTCTCTTAAAGTCTCTCATTTTAAGACCAAAACATTACTATGAGCAGTGAGTTGAGTGTGACAAATCCAGATGAGTGTTTGATGGAAATGCACAGGTTGTAGCATTGCTCTTCAATCAATCACAGTGATTAAGACCTTTTCAAAATATGTAGTTGCTCTGACAGACAAACTGCTCGTTCAGATCTTTGGCAAATCTTGGGCTAATCAAATTGAAAATCAGTTTTAACACATTAATTGAAAAAATGTAAAGGCATGTCAAAATACCACAGGAACAGATATCTGGACATGGAAATATTTCATCATTAACCCCTGTATTTGACCCATGATTTTTCCCTCCACTCAAATGACATTTGTTTTTTAAACAGCCTAGAAGTTTCTGCCTCCTAAATCTGCAACACTATCATGTTTTAAACTTTAGGCTACAAAACTTCCCAGTTTGTCATGGGTTTTTAACTGTTCCATTAAACAGGACATGGTTTGATGAGGTCACCATTGCTGGTTTTTTTCTGTAAAGCACCTGGCACAATGAAGTCAATGACCAGATCTCCTCATCATTACAGTCAACCATAAATTTTCTGTAAACCAGAAGCCAGGCTAAGAAGCAAACCCGAGCAGCTGAGCAGGGTGCTGGTATCAAACCCTTTGTGCCACCTGATCGTTCCAGTGCCACTGGTGCAGCGTGGGTCTGACCCTCGGCACCTGCAGCAGATCAGGGGGCACGGGAGAAGGTTTCACACCAAGCTGCAGGGGGGGCAGCCAGGCTGCCATCACCCCGAGCAAAGCACCCACATGCAAACACTGCACTGCCACAGCAGACAAAACAGCCAGCACTGGCAGCTGCTAAACTGATGATGATGATGATGATGATGATGATGTCTGGAGGGAAAAATCAGCAGGAAATCCTCCAGGACAAAAGCAAATATGGCTAAGCACATGTAAGTGTGAAAGGGAAAGCTCTTCTTCCAGAAACTGCACACGCTTCAAGGAAAAAGAAAAAAAAACAAAACAAGCAATAAATCAAGAGCCGAGTCAGGCATCAGTAGCATGAGACAAATCTGAACAAAAATCAAGAGCAAGAATACAAAAATACCATTTGACAGCCTCCTTACAGATCTAGATCTGATAATATGATGAATCACAAACACTTCCATCTCCTTTTTATATTAGGATTCAGAAAGAATATACACATCTTCACAAAATGCATTTAGTTGCCATA
This sequence comes from Acridotheres tristis, assembly GCA_037013685.1. Taxonomy (NCBI): domain Eukaryota; kingdom Metazoa; phylum Chordata; class Aves; order Passeriformes; family Sturnidae; genus Acridotheres; species Acridotheres tristis. The sequence goes on from CM072885.1 coordinate 66,661,169, forward strand.
TAATATACTTGGATTGAAATGAAATTTGCACTTGAAAAAAATTTTTAAAAGAAGTATGAGAATATTCCCTCACATTTCTCCACAAAATTTCTTCTTTAAAATGTGACAAAGGGCACAGAGACTGGACCTAGAAAAGCATTTTTCTCCTGAAGATATTCTGTACATTTTACTGTATTTACACTGAAGCAAACGAGCAGAAGTCTGAAGAAATTAAACGCTTTCGAGTGCTAAAATCAAAACATAAGCATACAATTTTTTAATTTCAGTATTTTGAAGTACAGAAAGTGGAAACTATGAATATCAAATACAAATTTAAACAAAGCCACTTGTCCTCCCCTAGAATAATCAATGTGAACTACTTATAGAAACTTACAAATTTAAAGTAAAATCAAAACAAAATAAATACTGTACATACACTTTCCCTGCCTGCAGGCAAAAGAGGATGGGAAATACTGTTATGAATTGAAAAAAATGCTCTTAAAGCTGCAGCATCCCATTTCCCAGCCAAATACTTAACACAGTAGTGCGTTTCTGTAAAAAGGAAGACACACATACACCGACCCCCTACTGAGCAGACAAGCTAATATTTTCAGAAACATTAAGAAGGAAAGATAGAAATCAGACTATGAGAGTAGAAAAAGGAGGAAAAGACAAATGGGCCAGCAAAACATTACTACAAAACTAGTAAATATAGCCAAGAACTAGCCCTGTTTTTTTTCTTTTTCAAATTCCATGTTTGTTTTTTTTTAAAAAAAAAAAAAAAAAGATTCACCAAAGCATTGGCAGCAATAGACATTTCCCAGCAGAAGTGACAATACATATCAATATAATCTCTTAAAGTGATCCCTTTCATTCCCTTCCCACAGCATGAAACTCTTATGGCTTAATTTATATTAAAAGTAGAAAAAGTCCTTTTTTTTCCAAACAGAAATGCAGCCTATGAAGAACATGCATCTCCTTATCAGTGCTACTTTCATTTCCCATCCACTGCACGACTTATCATTCATACTCTCCCACAAAGAGGGTTACCAGGGTGGTTTTTATTTTTGTTGGGTTAATTTTTTTTTTGGAAAAACGGATGTTGCAGCTTTTCATCTTGTTTAACAATAAACAGTAAGGCCCTTGGTTCCATTTGTATTTCTTCTGTCAAACAGTAGCACTGGGCTCACTGAGCCTCAGAACTACCAACAGCTTTTATTGGTCTGGAAGTTATGATGTGAATGACACTGTGGAAAGGCTTGGGGGGTGGTGGCAGTGTGAAGGGACAGGTGGGCATGTGGAGCCCAAAGAGGGCACACTGGTCACTGGGTCATCCTACTTTCAGTTCTGCTTAGTCTCCACAGCTACCAAAAAGGGGGTAGGCAAGATTCTCACCAGCTCTGGCTTTCAAATCCTGCAAAAATTTTCAACACTTGCAACTTTATGGTCTTGTGAGTGAAGGTAGCTTAAGCCTTAGAGCAAAGCCCAGGGAAAGCTGAAGCTGAAAATGTGGTCATGACACTGTGCTCTCTTACATCTCTACCAAAGGTAACACAAGCACTTCAACCACCAAAAGTTTTTAAAAAATAAAATCAAAACCCCCAAACCCCCCGTGTGATCAGAAAACAACAATTTTAACTCTCAACATCTAACCCTTCCCAAATTCTATTTAAGAATGAATTCATGTAGAGTATTATAGGTTGCATAGGTAATCTACCTCAGAGGTCAACAAAGGCTACCCTGTAGCCAGGGTTTATTAGCAAGTACAGTAGGAGAAGAAAAGGGAAAGTTGCTGGAAGAGTCTTTGATATAGTTTCTAGGTGGTCTTTCCATTTTCATGTTTGTTTCTTATTTTTGCAATTGTAGGAACGTGAGAACTTGAGAGTGGGAAAACCCCTACAATATTTCATTTCCTATTGTTCTGCCTACAAAAAAATTTTTTTTTAAATGAGTTTTATGCCAAATGCGAGTTCTCTGACTTTTCAGAAAAGATTATCCTTGAAAACAAGTTACCATAGCAGGCATAATTCGCTGTTGTCCATCCAGTGCTCCCTACTCTCTCCCTCTTCCACCCCAAGTGAGACAGCAAGGAAAAAAATTGGGCTTTTTCTCTCCACTACAACAACACAAGGTTCAGTCCATCTACAGAAAGATTGGTGCAGAAGTGATTTCAGCTAGAACACAACAAATATATCTCTACATACAAGTACACAAAACAAGTGAGGTCACCACATCCTCTTCATGAGCAACCAGGAGTTTTCTTTTTTCCACTTTGTTGTGTTTTTTTTTTTTTTTTTTTTTTAATACTGCTCAACATGGCAATTTCTTTTGAATTACTTGTTCTGAGTTGGAACATCAGATTTCTAACTTCTGCTGGAAGCATGGTTATTTGAAGAAAATGGGAATGAACCTCTGCCTGTTGACAGCCTGTGAGGAGACTATTACATAAATTCATGACAGTGGAGAGCCACTTGGGAAAAAAGGTAGAAAATTAGAGTAAAAGAAAGGATAAAACCAAGAAGAAATAATATATATGGGTCCAGCCACATCTATGTTTCAACAGTAAGATACAGATAAATAGCATGGATGAAAAGAGACTTTGTATAAACCAATCACATGTACAAGAAAGCATACTCTGTATTTTAAAATTCCTTACTCCAGATTCTATTCTGGCATACTTTTACTTCAGACAAAAATCTGTCTTTAAGGAGAGAGACTCATTCTTTATTCTGCTCTGAATCTGACTGCTGCCCTAAACTGGAATTTTCTATCATTAGAAATTTTACAGCCAGCAGGAAGGAAACAGTTTGGTTCAATATGCTAAAGCTAAAACAGCTTCCAAAGCCTGGCAGGCATTAAAACATTTGCTCAAGTTTAAACGAAGAGAAAAATGTATATGGGTATATAATTTTAACTACTATTGACAACATAGTTTATTTCTTTCACTTACTTTGGTGAGCACATATTAGAACATAGTTAAAATATTCTCTTTTAACTATTTCCATCTAGAAAACGTAGCACCTGAGAACAGCAAGTCCTTATAGTTATTTTCAGCACCTGTAGAATACTTCTTAGCTTATCTTCTGCTTTTTAGAAATCCTTGACTACCTCCATTCCCAATATTCTAAAGGTTGATAACCCGTGTTAAATTAAAAAAAAAATTAAGAAGACTAAAAACTTGGTTTCATGAAACGTTAATTAGCAAACAACAAAAAAAAAAAAGTTTAAAAATTTGCCCATACAAGTCACAGAGCAAGTTAAGTCATCATAATGTAAAAGTGGGGCTGCAAAAATAATTCCTAAACTGTAATTTTCAAGTTCTAGATAAAGTAAAGCTATGAAAGCTACTGACTTTTCTGCAGTGGCACTAGATTTTGATGTTTCTCCATTTAGAAACAGGATAACATAGTGCTAACTGATTCTGACTCTGCAGCAATTAAGAACGTCAGAACTATTTCCACAAACTTCTAAAGGCATTCATAATCTAGCCTAAATAAAAATAACTCTGCACAAATATTCTAGAAAATAAAACTGACTTTGTTTTTGAACCATAAGAGAAAATTATTCCAGTATAGGATATGGAGGAAGGAAAAATTGGTGTCGAAAATTGAAATCAATTTGATGACTTGGACAGCTATGCAGGAGTATTTCTACTCTTATCCATCAAAAAAAACCCCAAAACCCCAACCAACCAATAATATTGTTGTCACTAGCATATTAATGTTTACATTTTGGCTGGACCCTGCAAAATGCCCTTTTTCCAGAATCAAGTAAAAGTATTCCCCTTTCCGCCTTCATCCCCGTCCCTCTAAAGTTAAATATTTAATTTTATATTACAGAAAAATACAAATTTTAAATCAAAATTATTTACAATAATTCAGAATTGGCATTTGCTATCAGCTCTGTATGAAGCCTGACACAAATGATCATTCTGAGACCAGTAAGCTACTTAAATGTTTATAATATATGGACCAGTCAAGACTTTTCATTTGCTGTCTCGCCCAGCTCTGAAAGCAGCTCACGTTCTCCTGCTTCCATGACTCTTCAGTAAAATGTGTTTAACATACAATAACAACACTTTAATGCTTCTTCCATGCTACATTAAGTAAAATGCCAAATCTTATGACTGCAATGTGTATCTTATGAGTTATTTGAGAGCAACTCTTCTGAAGAAACATTTATCTTAACTGATGTCCTCGTTCCTCCAAAAGATCTATTGGGTCTTCCTCCTTTGTACCCACTCTTGACTAACTTGTGGAAATACAATTTCAGGGAGTCTTTTTACAGAAGAAAATCAACACAGACGGATCATCAGGAGGAAAATATGTACTCAGATTTGGAGGAAAGAGGTGCAGTTTAAAACAAGTTAGCTACTGGACTGACATAAGAAAATTCTTCTGTCTTAAGGAGTCTCTTCTAGTCCATTAAATAAATAAATCTGATATTAAAAAGGACAGGTCAAAAAATAATCAAGCTGGCAGAGAATATGCAACTTGCAAGTCAACAGAAGCCCAGCCAATAGCTTACAAAAAGCAGGAAAAAAAAAATAAGATTCCTTATGCCTTAATTTAAAAAATAATTAATAATGCATCTCACCCCTATTAAGACTATAACCTGAATATCAAATTTAGGAGTCCAGACTAATCACAATAAATGTGGCTCTCCACTGCACCAAACACACATTATCAAAACAATTTAAAACTTTCACATTATTAAATCTAAATTAATAACCCCCCCACAGAAAAAGTCTTCCAAATAAATAGTTTCTTAAATGAATTTTAAAGTTGTGAAAAATCTATCAGAAATAAATTATTGATAAACCACCTTCATCATCTTCCCCTCATTAATTTAGGTCAGAAACTACCAGCAACAAATGATATTCAAGCCCTGATGAGAGACTATTTCTCACAGTCCTTGTCTCTCTGAAGATTTCCCCGTTCCCATATGGTTATTGCTGAGCAGGTGTGGCACAGTGAAAATGCAGCATTGGGTTGGTTTTTTTGTGTGTTTTTGCTTTTTTTTTTTTCCTTTCTTTTGCTATTTTTTTTTTCTTTTTCTTTCTTTCTTTTGTTCATCAGGCAGTGTTTTCTATGGTACATGCAAGTCTGCTTCAAGCAGAGGAATAACAGCAGCTCCAGGCTCTGTTGCCCCCAATACTGGTCTGTGTAGGAAAGACAGCAGTAGTAGAAGTAGCAGCTACATTAAACAAAGAAGCGTGCATGGCCATTCCGGTTCAGCTTCAGGATCTTCCCAAGGCGCTGTTTTGCAGTTGCCATTCCTTTCTTTGGACGTTTGCCTGAAAAACACAAGCAAGGACTTCAGGCAGGAGTTTCAGAATGAATTTTCATCATTGTAGAACAATGGTGAAACCCGGCTTTCAAGCTTAAGCAGGCAAAAGTTTCCACCGGAATCAAAAAACTTTTCACTGTTTGTTTGTAAAACAAATAGGAAACCAGAGTAGTTAAAAAAACACAGCCAGGAACTCTCTTCCCTAAACTCTAGCTAGAATTATCATAAATAAAATACTATTTACAAGTACTTCCAGTCTAAGAAGGGTAGTGGGTGTAGTAGGGAGGATTTGAACTAGCTTCTTGAATTTTACTGAAGTTATTCCCTTGAGTAAATTACAGAAAATAAACCAGAAATTAAACCTACATAGTATGCTCATCAGACTATTTCTGAAGTGCTGGAGTTTCTAAACCTTCATTTCAATAAGCAAATCTGATTCAGGCCAGTTAGATCTCTCTTAATTCCACCTCCCCATATTCTGTGCCAAAATCTGAGTGCCCACAGCACGCTCACTTTGGATTTTTCCTCAAGGTCTAATCGTGTCCTTCACTCAGTTTCTGCACTGAGTGTTTTCCTCCCCTCCCCTGGCGTGCTTTGGCAAGGGGATGGAGGTAAGCATTACCTTTTGTTGCCTGGTTGCTGATAGGGGGTGGATTGGATGCTGGCCTCTTTGTGGGGTGCAGTGGTACAGACAGGGATGTTTCACCGTAGGGCCTGTCAGGGCTGAGGCTGCCATCACTCAGCTGACATTCTGCTTGCATCAGGCTGGAGTCTCGTGTGTATTTGCCATGCTGAAAACTCAAGCTGTTGCTGTGGACTATGCTTCTGTTTTCCTGAACCTTAAGACTGGCTTCTGATGCACCCTCCTTCTTGATATATTTTTGAGTTTTATTTGCATCCTAGTATGGAAATGAGAAGAAAAGATGTACAAGTTAGTAGCTTCTGACTACAGGTTCACGTCAGTTTTTCCAATTATACTGCTGTATATAAGTATTTCAGTTCCACCAGTATCTGGCCATTTTATGAGTCCATCATTTTTTTAGGTTAGATACCTCTTAAAGACAACATACAACATAGTCTCTGTGCAAGCTTTTCCACATGCACTTCAGGGCAATGCTATAGTTTAAGTACACATACTAATGTACTCAATTCTTCTACTTGTTGCTGTCAGTTTGAAGTGAAGAAAACAAACACAATTGTTCTTGATTAAACCAGCCACTGTAACAAGCCATACCATCATCACTGACTACTTTACTAGGTAATTTGTTTTCAATATTCAGCTGATGAAAGAATAAATGCTAAATTGGGAATCACAAACTAAAGGAGTACCGTTAGTCTGATATTCTTAGAAAGCAAACACTATAAAGCATGCAGTTATAACAGTGCTATTTAGTGGCTAAAATTTTTGCAACTTTAGTTGTTCTGGCAATTAATTTTTCTAATACAGACAAGTTTGGAAATACTAAAAAAGTATAATATCACAGTAAAGTATAATTTTCACAATGTAGAAAAGCTCAGAGTATAAGACACAAAAGTTTTCATTCCTTGCTGGAGTCCATCTGGACATCAGAAAAAAATATTCCTACCTGCTAGCTTCCCCAAATAGAATGGGGAATTAGAATTTTTAATGCAGCATTATTTTTCAAGATATTGACCTGAAAATCTTAACATTAGGCACTATGAGAAAAAAGAATTTGAAAGGAAAAAACCCAAAACAACAACAGTGAAAAAAATGCACGACAAAACCAACCCAGTTATCAGAATCAGAGGTATCTGTCAGATACACAGTGTGTAAAGACCTGTTCACCATGCCTTCTGTACTTAAAATTTCATGATCTCTCCTCCTATTAAAGTGTGTTTAATGTGTTCTAAGTATTGCTTTACCTGAGGGGCAATCCTCGAAGCTTCATTCAGGTGTCTAGTCCATGCTGAAGTTCCCAAGTCTCCTTCCTCCTCCTTCACAGACCTACCTGAAGAGAAGTTCAACAAGTTTAAATTTCAATACTTTCAATCTAGCCACAACTTTCCCATTCTTTGTAACAATGCCACAAAACTTTTAGATGGAAATATTCAGAAAGAGTATTCTAACGACAATCTAAATTTGCCCCAGTTTTCAGAAACAATATTTACTTCTTATAGAAAAAAAAACAACAGCAAAGCAAAACCACAGAATACACCTTTTTAAATGTCAGTCTGATTTATTTAAAAGCTACTAACCTAATAACTACAAATCTAAAAATGTAACTTGAAGTGACTATTCTGACACTGTGTCCAAAGGCAGGGAGCAGCAGTGTCCTTAGCTCAGGTACCTACCACATTCTATGGTTCTGTGGCTCTGAGATGGCTGTCTGTCTTTATGCCGACTCCTGGGGTAGCTTCTGTGTTCCTGAAGAGAGGTTCTTTTATTTGTGCAGTCTGTGCTTTGAGTATGACCTGGTAAACATGTAGTATAGTGCAATCCTGCCATAGAAAGCATGCCCTGAATAGCTTCTTCTTCTGTACTTGTCGAGGTAGGACATTCCCTAGGAAAATCAAGGGAGTAGTAAGCAGCTGAGAACAGAACACTTTGAAGGACTGATTTTTACATTGCTATAAAGTAGAACCCTAAATACATGCTAGAAGGTCTAACAGTTTATAAAAAAATGTCCAGAATGTGCTTACTTTTTACTGGGAGTTTCATTTCTGGATGGCTTCTGGGTATTTTGACAAAGGTCTCTTGTGACCTTAGATTCCTCTTTGAAATTTGATGTTACTTCCTGCTTCTCTTCATCACCTGAGCTTTCTGACTCCTCTGTGGAGGAATCCTTCTGCTGAAACAAGAGGACACAGAATGCAGAATGGTCACCAGACTTGCTAAGTAGAGACTCTAACTTAATTTATGCTAAGTGAAGAATTCAAAAGCTTTAAAGTCCAACTTTTTTTATACATCTAGTATTCAGAATGCAGTTAATCTGAGTATAGCAGCTGAGATGCTCTACATTCAAATTTTGTAATACTGATAAGTACACGTTCCACAACACAGAAAGCATTTCCAAAATCCATTTTTTACAAAGCATCACACATATTACACCATATCCATATCACTGCATCCTCTGTAATGAGAGCATTCATTATTCTTAACTTCAATATTCAAAGTACAGGGAAAAAATACAGAAGTATGGTTTCAAGCAGCAGACAAATGATGCCTATTATATATAACAGGACACATTCTGCCCCAGAAAACTGCTTCTGGTTCTTGCTCTCACAAAATATAACTTTCAACAGCACCATCTCTGATGAATGACAGATGCTCTCAGGTAAATCCAGAAGACAGCAGGAACAGAGACACAGCAGCTGTTGCCTCTCTTACAGAGGCACAGCCTCATTTCATGAATGAAAGAGCTTTTCAGCTCCTGCTGAGAGTACAGCTTGCATGGGCAGGAGCTTCTCAAAGGTGGAGCAACCATATGTGACTCAATATGCCTTTACAGGAAGCAAGGGCTACAGCACATATGTTCCATCTTGGTAATTCAGACTGATCTATTTTCAACAAGTACAGAGAACATCACAATTATTTTTTTCAAGCCAAGGAATATATGTGACACTCAGCTAAGGTTTTGAAAACAGCAGATCAGAACATGGAGGAGTCAAAGACTGACACCATTATTCCCATCATCAAAAACACAACTGAAAGGAATGAAGTGCATTTGAACACCAAGAGGTATTTTTATACAATAGTTTCATTCACATGAGCAGTTTCATAATCTTTGACCCTTAGAAAGTGACACAACTGGACAATTAAATTATTTATGATTCAGTGTTAGTAATAAAGGTATTATTTTGTTAAGATCCTCTTCACTACAATATAAAAGCATTTAAAGGATTTACAGGTGCTAGTGAGACAATTAATTTTGGATCTGTCATTACAAATGACAAATTTCAACCTGCAGAAAAGTTATTCCATTAGATTCTATTAGAAATTAAAAAGCAGGAGAATATGTAAAGAACTAAGAAAGTAAGTACAGCATAAATATAAAACATTCTTACAAAGTCATACAAAACCATCTATATTCTCCTGTGAAGATTGAATATATAACTTCTGAGCAACTACTGATTCTGTGTCTTAGAAAAGGAAACCTTCTGAGCCAAAGCTGCTGGCAGTGCAGTTTAGGAAACCAGAAGAAACCACACCATGAAGGTTCCTATTCACTTACTCCAATATCTATATTAGGTAATGATGAAAGACAAAGTATTAAAAAAAAAAAAAAAATCTTGACCACCATGGAGAAAGTAGGAATTTAAAGACTTCTTGTAAAGTCATGTAATAGGCTGACAGCTGAAAGGAAGACCAAGGCATCAGCCTTCCAGAAGCATGAAACAAAAGTGTGAGGTAATCACTTCACCTTACTGCTAACCAACAAAAATTTAAATTACTAGGTACAAACTCAATTTGCAAACGAAAAAAATAGTTGAAGTATTTAAAGATGTATACACACATTTCTAAATTCTACAAGTTGTCTTAAAGAGATGTTTATAAATATCTATACATATGTGTGCATTCATACTTCATTTAATTCTGAAGAAAACACAACAATCAAGACTCTCAAATGGAGGATGCCCATCTATTTCCAATAGTCTAAAATCTCTGAATAGGATTTAGCCATTTCAGGTTGTTTATAAAACTGAATATCTGTAAGATTGTTTCCTATTAATCATGCTCTAAAATGAAACTGTGTGCTAGACAGTCATAATTCAAATGATGAAATTTAGACTTGCTATTAAAGAAATAAATAAAGCAACTAGGATCTGACTTTTCTCAGACTTTGCTTGCTACAGAGCAGGGCTCATCCTCTGCCAGCCCCACCTTAGTGACAAAGAAGATAAAATTTGGCAAGATAGCATATCTTATCTTTTTTCTCAACACTAGAATAAATGAAGAATGAAGCAGCACATTGTTAGAGATATTAAATCTAAACAAGAATGGAATACTTTGTCATTGCTGCTTTGACAAAACTTTGACCAGATAAATCTGAAGTATGTGAGCAAAATTATATTTAATTGCTTCATGAATTTCTGAGATTTTTTTTCTAGATGTACCTGTGTAGTGCAATCAGGCTCAGATTCTTCTGAATCAGAAATATCAGAGTACTCTGAGGATCCATTCCTGAGTTCTGATTTCACACTTTCGAAGAACACTGCAGAGAGAAGAATTGAAATGTAAGACACAACATTTACTACCTTAATACTTAATTATTTTTGAAGCAAAACCCAAGAAACTCACATTTTGTTCTCAACAGTCTGTAAACAAAGGCAAATGCACACACTGCTCTGGTTCAAAGTTTGCTTAGGACAACAGTGAGCTGTCTACTGCTGACCAAGAGACTCCTCAAGTAATTGAGCAGAGGAAGACAGGAAGAGAAATCAGGGGCAGCAGGAGTTTGTACTTCTTCCTTCCCACATAGCACCCACTCCAGAGATGGCACCTTGGGCAGTTTCTGCTTTTTTGTACAGGCTGGAGTCAGAGCAGTTCTCACCCTTAAAAGACTGCATTTGTCCCAGAGAACCACAAGCAGGAAACACATTTCTAAGTGTTTGGATTCCAAGGCTCAAGGTCTGAGCTGTATGTATCAAGGCTGTGTCAAGGCTACTGGCAAAAACCTTGATTAAGTATAAATTCGTTAAAGATGAGAATGTGAAGTTCAGGTAGCACACGATTTTTAGAGAAAATGAAAATAGGGTAAAAAAATTATGACTGTGTGTCAAGAAAATAGGGTCTAAAGAAAGAAACGTCACTTTAAAAGTATTTAGTTTCACACAAAATGCTGAAAGCAAAGCTGCACAACTCAGAAATTATCTCTTGAATGAAGACAAATAAAATTGAAATGTTGGTTTGTTTTCAGCATAGTTTTATATGAAACCACATAAAAGAACACAATTCTTCCTAACTATAACTATGCAAGAATAAAGGATGTACCTGTAATTATGTATACACTGCAATTCTAGTTGAGGTTTCCTCCTATTGAGGACTGTGGCAAAGATCACAATTAGACATCAAATATATTTCAAGGGATATTTTTGTTTTCTAAACACTGCACAGTGACAATTACTTTTAGAGTCAGAAAAAAGCTGACACGAGACTTGTCATGAGAAAGTGAGTAAATTGAACAGCTGGGACCAAAAGCTAGAGAAGACTAAACTTAAGATAGTATTAGAAAGAACCACGAGGAATATCCAAGCATACTAAATGAGCAACACCACTGCTTAGGAAATTAAGTTACATAAAGTAATGTTCAACATATAACAACAAAATTAAAATTTTTAATTAGTGCAGCTCAAAACAACCCAAGGGATTTCTGACAATAACTCATGTCTTTGGCTCATTTTAAATAAGCAAATAAGATTATAGGATAAGCAACAGTATGAACAATACAGAAAACATAATTTTAGAGATCAAAAGAATTTTCCTTTAGACTACTATCTTTTCCAAGAAAATATATGGCTCTGTATGCCTCCAGAGACAAGGAGGAATATTCCCAAAATTGGGTGAATGATAGTGGTCATTATCTGTGAGATCAGGCTAAGACACTGCAAATTAAGAAAAACTTCAAACCACCTTCCCTTCATCCACATAAAGTATCTTGCAAAATTAAGGACAGCACTTGATCTTTGTGCCTCTGCCAACACTGGGTCATTTAAAACCGGGATCTTGGCATGACACACAAAGCTAGATGGAGCTTGATGTGTTCAAAGGCATCTGGGGCATCTGTGGGCATCCCTCTTGGCCTCAGTCCCAGGGAGCACAATGGAAGTTGGCAGCTGGTCTAGGAACAGGTAGTCCCTCTTCTGGAATTCTCTGTGGACAATGCCTTCCCCTCTCTCTCTAGAGCCTCAGTTAAGGTAAAATAATCACACATTGGCAACAGGGAAGTCTGCAGACACTCAATATTCAATTAAAAATACCAGCACTAGTCCTGAGCACTCCATTCACTTCTAAGTACATTTAATACATTTAGATACTCACTGTCATATTCATTCTGTATCAAATAAGAACAGTAGTTTTGAAGAAAAGTTACAGCTTCTCTGTATTAAAGTACAAAATTTAATTTACTTAGTTTAATTTTGGAAGTGGAAAACCACTACAGTAAGCCTTCCCTCAATAAGGTTTCAAGAATACCCAAGAGACTTCTTCCATGTGCAGGTTTTTTAATATTGTCCTCTGTGACATCTGGAAGCACAGTCAACAGGGATTATAGTTTGCTCTGTTAATGAAAATAATTGAACATTTTATTCAGGCTGATAGCAGAGTCAAATGCTATGGACTGCTGTGCAGCAAACTCAGGGAACTGTAAGTTTCCAAAGAAGTCTTTTCATCTTTTAAGTGCTGACTTCATTTTCCTAGGACACACCTCCTGAGCTCTTTTAAGCCTACTGTGAAAGGATGTGACAGAATTAAGCAGAGAGCTGAACAGCTCTATCAAGGATCAATTCTATCTGCACACAGATTGTGCTATTAAAACTAGGCATTGGCAACAGGCATTCAATATTGATACTTTACTAACACACTGTGTGATCATCACTGCTCAACACTGGGCTGGAGGGCTTGAGGCTACCAAAGGTCCAAAAAAGATTAGCTCCTGGTGAAGGGTGGTTTAAAGCACTAGAAAGTGGAGTTAAGGTGTTTTACAGATTACCTAGCTTCTTTCCTTACCTGGCAGATTACAAAGGCTGAATGTGTAAGATTTTCTTAATGTTAAACTATGTCTTATCATTTGTATGGAATAAAGCAATTAATTAGTAAAATGTACAAAACTGCATGATCAACTATGAAATTGCCAAATTGAACAGGAAAAATAAAATAGAAGACAGGCTTAAAATTAGCTATGTATTAAGGTCTTTCATTCTCTACAGTGAAATGATGTGATCAACTTTTCACAGCGAGGTATATTTTGGCTTTAAAAACAAAATCTCTATCCTGTTAGCTTCTTCAGCACACAGATAATATTTAAGAAATGCTTTGTGTAAATTCCAACACTGCTCCTCTGATTTATTTATCCTCTTTCTACTTCGTTAGTCTGAATGAAATATTACAAACAGTAGTTAGACCCTAATTGAGACAATCAAAATGTTCAATTGATAGGATTTGGAGACAATCTTACTGTTCAGTGGTTTCTGGGCATCTGAATTCCCTTCTCCTTCAAATCCTGAGGGCTGGTCTTCTACCTTAACAGCTGTCTTTTTCGACCTTGTCCTGTCATCTTCATCTTCACTGTCTGCTGTGTAAAGACTTCGATCTGTAAATGGACGTCTCTCATCTCTTCTCAAAAGAAAAAAAATAAAACAGGTCAATTTTTACTCTTAAAAACCTGAAGCAACTGTTTTCCTTTCGTTATTCACAACCCACTCCCAAGATACAACAGTAATTTTCTCTAATACTCATCTCTTCATTCTGAATTGTAGGTATTTATACCACTGTCATTTCCATAAACATATGAAGTTTAACACCAGAGTACTTTTAATGAGAAGCACTCTTACAGATGGATACAAACCAACTTTTTCTACTTTGAAGCATTCCCATCAGCACAGACCCCACTGAGCAAGTGAATGAAAGGCTGTAACAAAGAAGATGCCAAGAATCCCTTCCTCTTCACTCCCTAACTGTGGCTCCACTAGGGGACAGCAGACACAGACATTCCTCCTGTATTCCTAACCTGACTCTTACTGGGAAGAACTTAAGAGCTCTACAAATAGAAATATTAACAATTAGCATACTCCAGACCATAATGACCAGGAAAAGGTATCCACAAGCAATCTTTTATACCTAATTATTCTTCCATTTGACAGCAGAAGGCGAAGATCATTGTCTTTTGTTCTCCATTCAGGTACTGTAGAAGAGGGCTGAAAGGGCTTGTTAAACCTCCCGTTCAATTTTGAGCTTGTGATATCCTAAAAAAGCAAAACCAGTTTTGTTTATTAGTTATTCCTATGAACTCAGTTGTTTTTTATGCACTCCATAAAACATGAAATTCACTACTAGGATGGTTACCACCTGGATAACCAACTGAAAAAAGCTCAGACAAAACATGTTTGGATGTAAAGAAGTTCAGGAGATGACTGCGTTTTCTCATTCCTTGAATCATCTCTATTCTCCTCAAGCACCTGAAATAAATACAACTTTCCTGTAACACTCCTTTTATGTTTCCTTTGGAGAAATACCAATAGACTCAGGCAAGCCAGAAGCTGAGCTTGGAACTGCTACAACAACTCCTGGATTTGGTATTATTATTCTGATATTAGTATCTCAGAATTGATTTAAAGGACAGCAAAACATCAATAATGGAAAATAACCTGCCTTAAGAATAACTTCCTTAGCTTAATTTATATTTGACATATACTCTGAAACAACCTATCCATATCTCATATGACAAAGAGTTCTAGTCTGTATTCTTATGCATCTTAAAACCATTTTCTTTTCAACAGATATTAGAAAACTACTCTGTTTTTTTTTTTTTTGCACATAGCTTAATACTTACCTCTTCCCATGGTGACATCTCCAGCCTTTTCAGTACCTCCCTAGTGTGGAGTTCCAGGATGTCCAGGTTAGAAGGAGTTTTGGTTGCATGGTCTCTCAGCTTCCTCACCCTTCTTCTGGAGTGGTGAGGGGAAGCTGTTTCATGGGAAGATCGTGAAGTTGGAGACACACCAAGAATTCCCTGAGTTTTAACTAATTTGCTGTTTTCCTCCTGTAATTAAAAGCACTTTTCAGAATAGTCTCAGAGGAATAAATCCACGTATTTAAGTGCTGCTTCTTACTCATCTAATTAAATGTAAATTATGTACAGAAAATTGTTAAGACCTTTAAGAGAAATAACTACATGTTTCATATGGATCTGATGTACAAACTTGAGTTCTACTGCACCTCTTCCTCATTTGAGGCTTTTATGTTATTCCACAAGAGTAGTGCTACATGGTTTTATTCAGGAAGGCAGCACAGGGTAGACATGTATTGTACACAACAGATCACATCCCCTCAGATCCATTCTCTTCACATAGAAATGTGAGAATTTTTCAATAATCACTGAAGAATAAAGGAGCAAAACACTGGTATGGAAAGCAAAAATAACCAAAAAAAAACAAATTAAAAAAAATCCCCTCCCCTATTGACTATATAACACACAGCCACAAAATAGAAGAGTGAGCAAAAGAGATGACAACTGGACCAGAACTAACAAGTAGATAGGAGAATGGAATATGTGCAGAATACCAAATTAAAGTCTTTAACAACACATTAACAATAATTATTTTAAGTAGTTATAATTAACTACAGTTTAGAAATACTAACCTACAAATAATTTCACCATTAAAATCTAAAAATTAACAAAAAAAACATAAAGCACTCACTATCCATTTTCTTTATCTGAAATACCCCTAGCTTAGTATTCCAAACAGTTTTCCTCTTGATGTTCTATTATTAAATGAATGGTAAATAAATAAAAAGGTGAATATGGTCAATCAGAAGCATAACTTCGATGGAGTTCCCCGATTCAAAGATTTATTTTCTGAAGGTTTACACAGGGTTGCCTCTGTTCTTACCTCTACAGAACGAATCACTTTAGAGAGCTCTTTGATGAGATGCCCAGGCCTAATGTTGTCTGGAATTTCAAAGGCATGTTCTGTTACAAGCTGTGTGCAAAGGGAAAAGAAAAGATATTTAGTTCTTTTTTTTCCAGATAAAAGCATAAATAATATGAAATAAACAAAACTACAAGGGAAAAAATAAAAGAAAAACCAGTTTAATGTCTGTAATAATGACCACAAACTGCCAGGACACAAACAGGAGCTTCTGTCCAAGCTTTAGTAGTCAGCAGATATCCCTCAATGTCTCCAAGAATCCAAAGAAGAAATAACACGAAGTCATACTGACAACCACTTTCTTTTTACCCTCAGTACAGTAATCATCTTTTTCCCTTTACCATGGTCAGTATAAAGCAATACTGCCAACATTCATTAAAGTCATGACTTTAAAAACACCTTAAGACTAAGGCAATTTCACCCTGACAAAAATTTAATCTCAAGAGCAAATCAAGAATAACAATGAGTAACCAAGATGCAGATTTTTAGACATCTTCCTGACATCCAATTCTTAAAAATTACCTCCTTAGCTTATTTTTAAACTAGCAGATTGGAAAATACAACTCAGAAAAAAAAAAAACTATTCCTTAAAAAAAATATGCAGAAAGTCATAAAAGTTTATGTTCACTTTAATCCTCTGAAACCATATCAGAGACAGATTTCATATATAAACACACAACAGAAGTCCAAACTCTACAGTTAGACCTTGCAAAAAATATTTTGTATGTAGTTTAAATGCCCCCCAGAACCCTTTTAGTTAGAATTAAACAGATAAAACATCACTTAACACACAGGCTAGAATGGCTGACATGAATTCCTGTAATCAACTATTGAAATGGAAAAACATCCCAAACACTTTCAGCTACCCACATTTCAAAAATGAGATTCAGCAGCAAAGTGATTGCTAGAAGCAATTCAATACTGAATGTGCATTTCATTGAACCTGGCTTCCTCTCACTCATTAAAACAAATTTTTTCTCCCCTTCCTAAAAAACCCAACACCAACATATAATCATGATATGATTATTCAATTCAGTGCCCCTAACTCTACAGGGAAGATGAAATCAGCTGCTATTATTCACCATTGTTCATTCTTTGAATGTACCACACCTCTACACATCCACCCTGGAGAAAACAGCAGCTCTGTCACTAAACTGTAACATTTTTCCATCAAGTTATTGGTCATTTCAGGACCATTCAGTCCTACTTCCCTCTCTCAAAAGAAGATGAGTTTGAAGTTCTCTAGAAAAGGCACAAAACAATCCTCTAAGATAATTCACCTATGTTGAAAAGATACTCTATAACACAAATGTGGAAGCCCATGAGAGGGGTTCTCATTTGAGGAGCGTGCATTTGCCACTTTTCAGGAGCTGTCTGAAATCCTCAGCATGTGCAGACCAAGCAGCAATGTACAAAACTCCTCCTGCAACTCCAAACCTACAACACACGTGGCCTGCAGCACAGCAAGACTGGCTCCAGGATGGAGCAGCAGCCAGAACAGATGGATGCAAGGCATGAAACATGATAGCTGGTGGACAGCAGACCACACTGAGCCTAAATCACTGATGCTCTGCACTTCCCTCACAATGGGTGTGTCTGCTCATCCAGTGGTTTGGGAATACTCACAAGTCTCATTAATAAGCATTCAGAATGCAGCAAGTGCAATTGATTTTTCTTCCACAGAGAAGTAGAAAACGTATCACATTGCACATGAATCAAAATACTTAATGGCCAACTAGACGGTATACAAATGCTACAATAGTACATCACAGCAATCTAGAAAAAAGGAATTTGAATCCAATTTCAAAATAAGGATTTATTTAGGCTATGTTTGATCTCAGTTCAGTAGCCTGATCACTTGGCTTGCTTATTATCCATGCCACAGATGCAGAGATGGCTGGGATTCACATGTGGTTTAACAGCTTAGGCCCTGTAAACAACAACATTGTTAACAAGCTTTTATCCAGAAAAGCAGAGACCAAGAGACACTGGGCAACCAACTCAGAGGGCCAGCAGAGCTTCATCTGGGACCAGTAATGCTACACAGGCTGGTCCCCAGCACATTTCACACATAAGAACCACTTTTGCATTTGCACCTCATATTCACTTCCAGGGAGCTCACACTGTTGGATGCAGCATTGTGCAATTATCATACATGTTGCATAGTAAGTTCTCTTACAAGTACAATTTGTGGGCAGAAAGAGCAGAGAGATCTCAGAGAGCCAGTTCAAGTCTGGCTTGCAACAAGGCAGCAACAAACTAGAATTATTAGCCTCAGTCAGAACCAAACTGCCTGTCAGTGACCAGCACTTCCCAGGAGCATCAGTTCCAAGAGGGATTATTAGCACAGGCACATGAAAAAACACACGGAGTCAGACCAGACCCAGCTCTGTGCCAAAACAAACAAGCTTTCCTGGAGAGAAGAGCACCAGCAAGGCCAGCACTGATGGCATACTTATGATTTCACAAGGGTCAATCAGTGTTGAGCAAGGACAGTATTCAACTGAAGTTAATATTCCTCAGTCTGAATCTAAAGCAACTCTTCAGCAGGTACAGCTGAAATGTGCTTCCCACACCACTGACATGAATGGAAAATGCTAAGCACCATGGCATTCCACCACTCCACTCCCCAGACTAGGATTAACTGACTATATAAACCCTAGAAAAAGCCCCACCTTATCCTCTGGCATTCTTATCCTATCTTAAGGTAAAGCAAGATTCTATTTCAATTAGCTACAATACTTGAGTTTATTAAATGGTCTAATAGACTTTATTACCTTCATGGAATATAAAATTGTCATGATGATTCTTCCCCAAATCAGCATTTGTATATACTTTCAATAGACTTTTTCAGTATTCATTAACAGATAAAAATAATCTTAAACTTTAAAGGGGTATAGACCTTCACTTAATTTTAAATTAGAACAGAGCTCACCAAAATAGCAAACAAAATCACTTATACTTACTTCTTTTTTCATCCATAATTTTAAAGCAGTAAGTAAAGCCTTCACTCCTTGCACTAAATAGCCTGGAGGCTGGAAACCATCTTCCCTCAGTTCTAAAAAGGATACAGAAACCAATTTAGAAACACATCAAGAGAGAAAACAATAGAATGATACCTACCCTTCAGCCAATAAAGCTGCCATTATGCAACAGCACAGTAAAGGAAAAATTGTGCAAACAAATGAAACATGCATTCTGCATTTATGTGCACACTTAACAACAAGAATGACCACAAGAAAACAAATCCAACCCTAAAGTGATTCTACATAAAACCACCTTTTTTAAACTTACTCTTGTATGAATTAGGGTTAGTTTACAACATACTAAAGGTTATTTAGGGACAAAGAACCCAGATCTAAAATACAGAACAAAAGATAACATATTTGAAGAAAGAAATCACTTTTATTTCATTGAGAAATATTTTAGTCAAAGAGGACAGCAGGATGTGGGATGTATCTCTAAATCAGAATTTGCATTGCTTATCCCCATACATATGCAAATGGCTCACACTAGCACACTTCCACTTCCCAAACATTTTTTGTCACCCTTCCAATTATCACAGTTCTCCCTCATATGGTTTATATCATTTTTACTCCCAAAATCAAAGGGACAAGGGGTGGAAATCACTCTGCTTCAGAAGCTTCTCTTCTTAGGGAAGTTGGTGTTCCCAATCGATTGCAATTCCTTTTCATTCTCTTTTGCTTCAGGGGGGTAAAAATAGAAGGGAAAAGACAAATCCTCCATAAACAGCCAAAAGTAGGTTAAAACCTCTCTCATGTTCCTGACAAATATTTCCATTTGTCAATAGCAAATGGATCAACACTAGAACTGTTTGGCTCATTTTATAATAAAACACCATTCTTATGGGTAATGTATTAGGAAGCTGGAAAAAGGAAGGTTCTGTGAGTAAACAACTGTTGTTCTTTCAAAGAAGAGTTGTTCCTACTTGCTAAAGGGTATGAGAGGTACTGGCAGCAGCAATCTTCCTGCCCATTAGCTGACTCAGCTGATAAAATTTTAAGAATACAATGGAGTACCACAGGCTGAACTTTTTTAGATGCAATAAAAACAACTGCATCAACTAAAGTAATTGCAATTAATGACTAGAGCATGCATTAACAGCAACACACATTGCCTATTTTGAAACCTGAAGAACTAAGAAAAATATTTTAGTGAATACAACAACACTTATCATGAAACACTTTGTGCCAACAAAAAGTCAAAATCAAAATGATTGTGACCCTGTTACCATTTTATAAAGAGAAGCAGAAGGACATGCTGTGTTGATTTTGCTTGCTGACCTGAATTTCATAAAAAGTACTGCTAACAGTTGGACATCACCATTACCCCACAAAACTGAACTGGCATCATCCTTTATTCATTGAACAATGGATTCTGACTAGAAAACACCTAATTCACATGAGTCTTGATGCCAAAATCCAATAAAAACTTCACCCTAGCCATGGAAACATCAATTTTTATTTTTTATGATGTTTGTAGGTCATAGCATTGTTCAGTGACAAAACATCTGCTAAACCAAAGACCAAACACAACAGGAGAATAAGCTTCACAGCCCTTCCCTGAGACACAAGCCACAGGAGGCTCCTAACCTATGGAGTCAGGGGATAAAAAGGGGAGAGGGAAGAGTGGGGTGAACAGCCACAGCTTATAGTTAGCTAGATCTTACAGAAACATGTTCCACTGCTTTTCCAGCAGGAACACAGTTCCTATGGCTTCTGACGAGTTTGTAAACATTAAATATGCATGAATAAGACAAACCAAAGCAAGCTTTCAAGATAAAAATACTCTTTCTGGAAGGAAAAATTTTCTCCAAGTCTGTTCTGTTTGGTAAGATTTCTGAGTTCCTCTAGGGACACCCTGAGACTTTAAATGCTCATTTAGGAAACAAGGGCTGTTCAATGCTCTGATTTGCTGAAAGGAGAAGAGATGATTTTTAATAACTTGTAACTGCTTCCACAATAGAAAAAGTGGCATAGGATTCTGATCTCTTCCACAACAGAAGTTGAATTCAGCAGCCTCCTCTGAAGGTTGACTTCTGCCCTTTGAAATACATTATATTATCAAGATTAAACAGAGCAGGCAGAGGGCAAGATACTTGAGGAAAAGAAGGTGAAGTCAGATAGGTACTCTCTCAAACACAAATATACACAGGTACAAATATAGCAATTCAGGAATGGATGAGGAAGTTTGGAGAACAGCAACTGTTAAGAACTGGAGGCTGTTGAGACACCTCTTGGATGAGCACTGATATAAGTGATTTAAGACAGCTCATATGAAAGATGCATCAGCTCCTATAAAAGCCCTCACAGACATCTTTCACAACCAGGAGCAGAGGACAGACACTGTGACTGGAAAGGTCAAAAAAAATTACAGAAGTGCAAGAAAATTTCTTTGTTTGGCTGTGAAGCCACCAACTAGAAACCCAGAGATATAAGTTGGTGGGATGATTCCACTGAACTATTTGTTCAAAGTAAAGGCTATCAAAGGATATTCAAAGATCTTAAATGATATGAAAGAAGCCTGGGAGAAAAAACTGATGCCATGGTCCATTATCACTTAAGAGAAAAAATTATAAAAGCAGATACACGTGCATCTCTTAAAACAAAACAAGCAATACCTTTCAATGTTTCCAGTAAGTTTTTGGCCACAAACCAACAGATGGCTTCAAAGAATGGAAATTTGAAAAGATCCGGGGTTTTTAGTCTCTTCTCCATTTCATAACACCTGAATAAATGCAAATATTACAAAACATGAATGTTTTAATTATCAAATTCATCATTCAACTATGTAATCATTCAACTTGACACAATGTCCAAAATAAAATGAAATAAAATAACCATGGCCATGATAAATAAAAGAAGTCAAGTACCACATAGTTAAACCCCAACAAGACCACAGACAAGATTGAACTCTGGTCTCATTCAGGCTCTGACCTTATCAAGTTTGACTGCGGCACTTCTAAGAATAAAGTTGGACTTCATAAAACTAGGATACAAACCCAATGTGTGATCTTTTAACAGATGGAATTTTATCGGGATTCCACTGTAATAAATAAAAACAATATGTTTAGAAGACAGCTCTACATCTTGGACAAAAACTAAATACAGCCGCCCTTAGAGCAATGCTGACTTGAGGATGCTCATTTCAACTCAGTGTCGCACACCTGGGCTTGCTTAGTTTTGTTTTATTCACTTATACTAATCTCCAAAGGAGAAATTTTTCTTTTTTTCCTTTGTCCTCCTTTCAGTCACTTAAATCCTTGCACAGCCTTCATTTTGCTTTTGAAACAAACTTTGCAGAAGTAAAATAAGAGAACGTGCTTGATACATTCTAACTGCAAATGCCACTATTGTCTGTTAGTTAGAGCCTGTTCCAATTTGATCCTGGTTAAGTGCATGAAGAAAAATCTCTTTGAAAAGAATATCCTACTTACTGGGGAACAAGTACAGCAAGAGCTGAGACTAACCTGAGCTGCATGCCAATGTTGAGGTTGTGCAAAAAATTTCCTCCAAAAGCCATACAATCCTGAGATGTGAGCACAGCGTGAATCCAGCCTGAAATGACACATTGTGAAACTTAATATGTACGTATGAATTGTTCTGTTTTTAAATACACATATAAGTAAAAATGCTGCTCCTGAAAGGAAAAAAGCAAACAGATTTGTATTCAGTGCTAGGAACAAGTAATCTAAATGTTAACAACATGTAAACTGCAGTTTTTCAGAAATCTAGTGGAACTGTAGTTTTCTGAAATAATTAAGCTTAAAACATTTATCACTGGGAGTGGGCAGTAAGTATTCAAAGCCAACTTTTCAAGTAAAAATTCCGAAAGTTTTCACTCCAATCCACAAATATAAACAACTCCAGAGGGGAAAAATATACTGAATAAAAGCTCAAGTCATTAAAATAAAACAAAATGTTATGTCTTTCAATATTTACATGTTGCTTACAGTAACTGGGTTGTTTGCACAACATAAAGTCATTTAGCAAAACTGAAGTTTCTCAAATAGGAATTCAGAAGTGGTCCCATAAATTATTTTAAATACAGTCATTCTAAGTCAAGTGAAATTATGATCAGTTTAAAACCCAGTCTAGACACACTATAAAGTTTGTCACATAATTGAAATATTGTCCTTATGAAATCCACTATTCAACATAGTAAAGCATGGCCAACATTATGCTATATATCTAGCTAATTACTACTGGATAATTTCAACTAAGTACACAAAAGAACACATTACATGAGCTTCCTGATTAAAAATAGTTATTTGTGGAATTTATCCTGTGGAGCTTTAATGTAAGGAAACTACAAGTAGACTTTCTCTGTCAAGATCTTTTTTCTGATTTTGCATGCCTACAGATGATCTTTGACACAAGATTAGTTGGCCACACATTTGCTGACTACATGATGGTTTTACTGAGTGTAGGCAAGATGGACAAACACAGGAAGCTTCTCAATTTGAGGGAAGATCAGAACTAATCACAAACAATGACATATTACAAACTAGCATTAAATCCATCCCCTAATTCAGCTAATAATGAGCAGTTTTATGGCACACCTACATCAACTTAAGATTTTAATTTTTTTACATTCCAGTTTGCTATTTTTATGCTGTACTTTTGGCCAAGGTCTACATAACAAGCAATGAAAATGTGGTGTAAACCACACTGAATATCTTGAATAATATTTAAATAACTCTAAAGAGCCTCCCAGTAGATGCTATTCACCTACATGCAAGATTAATTTTGGATCAGAAAACTACTCTGAACATATTTCCAAGATTATAAAATAATTATGACACCCACTAGCATCAGTGAAAGCAGAAACAGCAAGTGGTTTTCACCAGAGATCAGGGGTTTGGTTTTTTTTTCCAAAGTCCTTATTCAGTCTTACAGAATTTCCCATTTTTAAACACCTGTATTGAAACCTAATTTAATTTATAGGTTCTTCTGCTGAATTCCATCATATGTATATGAATAAGTATGCATGCATACACATACATGCACATGTGTAGACAAATTTGTATTTGAAAGTCCCCTTTTATGTGCATACACACTGAAATACATGTACACATGAGAAATTATCACCTGATGATACTCTCCTTCATGGCCACATTACAGTGATAGCTCAGATTCAGCTCATTACTCAGAAAGCAGGAACTATTTTCTGTGAGTCACAATGAAGTTCTACATTCTGTAATTCTGCTTTCTCTGTTCATAGATCTATGAATTTACATACATGGACAATTAATTTTATCTCTTGCTAGAAATACATGGTTTTAAAAGCTCTGGTTGTTCAGGAATGCCAAGAGCACCTGGAGGGCCTCATCAGGTAGTACTTACTCTGCACAAGCTGTGAACTACAACAGTAAACACTGAACCTCACAGGTACAGAACTCAGCTATGAGAAAAATGAAGCAGTCTAGAAAGTGCAGGATGGAATAAATTATCACAATCTTCAAGGCTTCTTCCAGAAGCAGAATTGTAAAGCATTTTCCTGCTCCATGTATTTAAAGTTTTCTTTCCATCCAAAAAAGAGAAGACAGCACGCAGTACAAATTTTTAATAATAAAAAGCACTTATAGGGATAGGTTGGATAAGCAAAAATACCAAAACCTGGCAGTCACTTCATCAGCAAAATATGGTTTGATTTATTAAAGACTTCTAAGCTTATGGTATTTGAGAGTTTGGCTAGGGTGAAGTATTTTGTTTGAAGCATTTTTCTGTGCTCTCTCCTTTTATTAAAGAAGCTGAATTGTGTTGGCATTTCTCACAACAAAACCCAACCAAAAAACCCACCCAGCTTGTATTCTTAATACTTTAGTCAACAGCATAAGTAGTTTATGTGATGTTTCTGTAATAATTAGGTCTAGTAGGCCTTGCAATACCGAAATCTTTAAAAATAGGATTGTATTATAAAATTAGGGTAAAAATTCAGTCTGGATACTTATCAAGTAGTGAACAATCTGTGCTCTATTAATTGGAACTACTTCCCATTAGAACTACTCATTTGAATAATCAAATTCAAGTTTAATTTGCTGTCTTCTAATTGGGTAACAAATACCCTTTCATTCCTTGGTAATTGTTATGATTGTCAGCCAATCTTAAAAGCCAATTACTTGTTTTGAAAATCTAAATTTCTATTTTTTTTATTATTCTCTCTTATTCAAAATTTTAGAGAATACCAAATGTTGATAATGCAATTATTTTACAATATTCGTAATTCCTGGTGATTAAACATGCTAAGTCCTAATAGCAAGAGTAAAACCTTACCTGTTGGAACAAATAAAGTGTGTCCTTGCTTCACAACACACTTGTAACACTTGTCAACCTTGTCCCCAAAATACACTTCACTCTGGGTGACAGATGAACTCCAGGACTCATAGAGAGCCAAATTTTCATCAGTGGGCTTGATCAAATAGAATATCTTCTCACCCTGTTAGACAAATATACCAAGTAAAGAAATAAATATTTTCCTAGAGGTACACTACAGCCTCTGACTCACTCCTGATGAAGTAACAGATTGACCTAAATGTAAAGAACTCCATCTTCCCACTATGGCATGTTCAGGCTTCCTAACCCAGTGCCTCACAAATGCAATCCACCAAGAGCTGAGATACAGCATATTAACCAGGTGGTGTCTTGTGATTTAAGGGAAGCAAACAAACCAACCAGAACTTTTCACTGGAGTACAAAAAAAATCCAGTTTCTATAAATAATTCATAGATAGGCACACACCTACCAAAGGAGAAAATGGAAGATGAAACCACTTTGCCTCTTCTATGACATACACATAGTCAAATTTGTGAGAATAAAAAATTGAGTATGCCAATGATTTTCATTCAATTGGGTTTTTTTCCTACTAAAACATCACTGTATCACCCACAAGTCCACCAAAGTAATTAGCCAACCAATTACAGCCTACAAGTTGCCAACAGCATGCTAAAATAAAAGCATAAAAATGCAACACCAGAGATCAGTAATTCACTTTCAAGCTCCTCCCTTAGTGCTGCAAGCACAAGATTTCATGCAGGTGATAATGGCACACCAGAAGGCTGCACACTGAACAATTTTTGTTTCAGTCAGACACCCAGGGGCTGGTCAGACACTGGAACAGCTGCCCAGGGCAGCGGTCACAGCACCAAGCCTGGCAGAGCTCAGGAAGTGTTTGGACAACGTTCTCAGGCACACGGGGTGACTCTGGGGGTGTCCTGGGCAGGACCAGAGTTGGACTCCATTATCCTGATGGGTCCCTTCCAACAGAGCATGCTCTGTGATTCTGTGAATCAAGAAGCATCATACCCAGAGAACGTGGTACCAAACTGATGTTCCTCCAAAATCAATATGAAAGTCGGTGTAGCTGTCCTGGACACCCATCAAGCAATACTTCTGAACAAAAGGCTTGGGGAAGACAGAATCATCTGGCCAATAATTTTCCACCCACGAAAGCTTTCTGGCAATGTCTGGTACTTCCACTAATTCAGACATCCTTTAAAAAACAAACAAACAAAAAAGAACTGTTAACATAAACAGTAGTAAGCACATCTCTTTTTAAATGACAGCTTCCTACAAAGGCATTACTTATGAACTAATAAATATGCTTTATACCCACAGTACATGACAGTGGCTGTCTACATAAAATACACCTCCTCCTGTCTTTCCCACTACAGGCATTATATTCCTACACATACTGTTCAGCTTAGTGAAAACCACTTCCTACATTCAAGGAATTGAAGTCAATACTCACTTTGTGTCCGAGAATTCCAGGCTGATCACATTCAATACTTTGGGTCGGTCAGGATTTGTGAAGTACTTAATGTAATTATGGAGCTTCATTTTACTGTCTGCTTGTCTTGCTACATCTATGACATCTATCACTTTGTCACCACCTGTAAAAAACAGGATGACTTCCTTAAGGCTATCACAGCTAGAAGACATTTCAGGTATTTAAGAGAAAATTAACTTTTTTCCAGTCTATCAAAACATTTCTGCAGAAAAATTCCACTACTGTCATTATTCTCTTGGAAGAGAGACAGATCAGTATAAATCAACTTTTTATTAGGTTTAACTTTAATTACTATAATCAGCTAAGGACAGAACTGAAAACATTCTATAAATAAATCCTCTTTCCTGTGGTTAACCAAACAGAAAGAGTAGTATAAGCATGGCTGCATCTGTTTAAAAAAAACAAACAATTGGGTTTATGGCCGCAATTGCAAAGAGTAGCATAGAGAAAGTTATCAAGGCAGGTCTCCTACTCACTTTTCCTATCAACCATCACCAAACCCCCACCTTCCTTACATACATGCACAACTTGCAAGCACACAGTCATTTCACTGAACCATTATCATGGGTGTGTTTCATTTCTTATGACAATAAAGAGGAGATTACACACCATGTGTTCTGAAGTGATACATTTAGAGAACTAGACAAGCCAAGAGGAAGTACTAACATCACCACTATAATAGCAATTGGTTTATGTCCTTTTAGTTACACAATGGCCTAATTTGACACTTAATTCTGGAATGCTGGAAACATGCCTAGATGTACATTATAAACACATTCACTTTAAAACTGTAGGTTTGTATCATCTTGATAAATTCCAGCTGAAATAGTACTTATTCCATTTTCTTATTTTAAATTTCAGTACTAGGAAGGCAAATCTGTGGCATTCCAACTTTTGCCCTGAACTGGAAAACTTGGCAGGTCAAAATGTATGTACAAGGATGAGACAATCAAGTTTCTATCTGAATCCAAGGAGGCAGTAATCCAGAAGATTCAGAAATATCACCACGATAAGTAATCTTTAAGGCAGAAAACACATTACTGTTGATCATCACAATGGTGACAACACTGCATATTCTGGTGCCTCTGTAAAATATTGATGGACAGAAAACCTACTTTCAGCACACATCATTACCTTAGGTGATCATGAGAACACACTGAGACTTCTCAGCTGCACCGTGTGTTACAGCCAATGTCCTGCTGCAATTGGCTCAGTCTCTGTGCTGCACACTTACATGAGGCTGGCACAATTACACACTGGTAACAGATCTGATAAAATAAAAGTGCTCCTTGGGAAGCCTCTCCTGGCAAAGGATGCCAAGGTAGGAAACTTTTCAGGAAGATTTAATTCAGGAAAGCCAATTTACTAAGTCCAAAACATTAAGTTTTGTCATAGCCTAACCAATAGTTAAACTTATTAATCCCAAGAGTGAATAATTTAACTCCCATTATCCTGGGTTTATATGTAGCAGAAAAAAACCCCAGCATTCCACAGATAGCTTGCACTGGAATTAACAGGTTTGAAAGTTGAGAAATAAGGCTGTAGTCCTGTCACAAATCTACCAAACAGACATAGACACACACACAAAAAAAAAATAAAAAAAGAGAGAGAGGAAAAAACCACTCCAAACGATAGCTTTGATTTTATTCTGTTAGTCTTGAATTTCGAATAAATATTTAGCACTCTGGAAGCTCTTAGAATCATACAAATATTTATTTTAATTTACAGACAGGATCATTTTTATAAGTACTCCAAAGTGACCCTTACCTACATAGCGTTCCACATCTAAAACGGAGAAAGTCGGTGGAGGAAGTCTGAGTCCCAGACCATCTAATTTAGGAACCATAATGGGAACATCAAACCCATGTTTCTCCAGATATCTTTGTGTTAACTGGCTTCCATGCATTTTCAAAATTACTTCATCAGCACTGGTAGAAAGAAAGGATTGAGTATTAGCAGAAAAGCATCCTCCAAGCACTACTGAAATAAAGAAAGTCTCAGTTTGGGGGAGGACAGGAATGGCTACATCTGAATCTGTTTTATTACCCATTTAACTAAAAGAACAAGAAACCAGTCTCAAAAAGCAAAGACATTTCTACTGTAACGCAATATCTGGAAACTCACAATCCTTCTGTATGACTGAAGAGGGTAACTTAAAAGGATGGGAGAAAAGGAATTCTCAGAGAATGTATTAAAGTACATTCTGCTAACAACAACCACCAGCTGCTCTAAAGAATTTTAAGTCATTATGTTTCAATGAGATAGCCAACCAAGTTCAGGATCAAAGTATAATCATGTTTCTCCACATTCTTCTAAAGCATGCAAGAATGGGTAGACTACCAGCTCATGTGAATGTTCTGTGTTACTTGGAATGAAACTGAGAACTATTCCTGAACTAAAGGAATAGATAGACAATATTCTGACAGTAAGAGCACAAACACCAAACAAACCCCACCCCAAAACTCAAAACCTCTCAGACCACCCTGCAGCAGTCCCAACAGACAACCCATCCCAGTGCAAAACTGAACAGGGAAAGCTACTGCATGAAAAGGCAAATGTATCCATCTGAAACAGGGATGTGCTGGGAAGAATTCTGAAGAAGGAGGAAGTCATCCTCAACCTCACTGAGTGAAGCAGAGAAGTGTCAGTCACTTCCTCTAAGACACACTCAGGTGACTTTGCACTGTGTTTTCCCACCAGAACATGTCAGGAAGGTCGGGTACCTTGGGAAAGAGCGAGCCCTCAGCTGTTTAACAAAGGTCCTTGTTCCAGCCTGCACTGGTTTGGAGCCATCATCTGGCTCTGTGTAGTCATGTCTGTGCCAGTTTCTCCTCTTCTTCACTGTAAGTTTCAGAAGGATTAAACATTGAATTAGTTCAGGCAGCTCAGATTAGCACTCATCCCATCAGTGAGACAGACATTCCTCAATCACATTACTGTGATTAACAAACATTTTTTTATTAGGTGACACTCTACCTATTCTCAACAAATGAAATCTGCAAGACACAGTATCTCTCTGTACTTTTATAGCTCCTTCTATATGAAAATCTCAGTGCACACTATACACAACTTAAGACTCCATATCCAGTCCAACACAAGTAAACAGGTGCAGCCTGAAAGCTGCACAAACCCAAAAAGTCAGCTACAAAACTAATAATCGAACTTTAATTTCTTAAAGCTCAGACTTTCTTAATAAACAGAAGAATCACACCTCTTGAATAGCCAGAGACTTCATTTTACATATTCACACAAGGTTAACAGGACTTAATATCACTGTGCTATCACACTCCATAAGCCCATACCCAGTCTGATAATATTACTGCTATTCACTACCATTTCTGCTGCTTATTTCTCCATTACAGTTTCGTGTGCAAACCGTTTTAGCCAGCTGTGAACTTTCCAATGCATGTAACAAAAGTACTGCACTCCAAAACATAAAACCTCTTAACAGTTTGAAGCTTTAATGCACTGGAATAGCATATTAATAATAAAAAAAAAAGGATAAATTAAAGTTCTATTACAATTTTGGGAATCTGAAACTGATATTTCAATAGTAGTAAAATTGCATTTCTAATCGGTCCTTATAGGGCCAAGGAAATCGAAACACTGGACACTCTCATAAAAACTTGCTGTGGTGATCACCCCATTACAAATGACAGATAACCAAATTTTAAAAAAAAGTAAGTGTAAAAAAAAGTGTATGTACTTTCACAGAATCACAGAATGCTTTGGGTGGAAGGGACATTAAAGATCATCTACTTACAACATCCTGGCATGAACAGGGACACCTTCCACTCTCCCAAATTGCTCAAACCCCATTTGACCTGGCCTTGAACACTTTCAAGATGAGACATCTACCACTTTTCTGGGCAACTGGGCCAGTGTTTTACCAGTCTCACAATAAAGAATTTCTTCTTTAATCTAAATCTACTCTTTCAGTTTAAAGCCATCATCCATTGTCCTATCACTAAAGACCTGTAAAAGGTCTTATAAGCCTTATAAGCCCCCTTTATATATTTGAAAGTTTTTCTGTAAAACACTGTAAACTGTATGTAGCCTCCCCACTTGAATTTTTTGACCTTGGGTGAAGGAGAGGACAAAGTGACTTATGATGCTGTGGTTAACTTAACTGCCTGTCTTCAAATTTTCATAATTTCACAACAAATCATTTCATAATGGATATTTCATTGATTCTGCTTCCTCAACCACTCGTTTTTCATCTTCCTTTATGAAGAACACAAGCTCACAGCCTCGAATGGAAGCCCTTGGTTGTATCATCTGTTTGTTAGTAAACTGCTCTTTGGAGCACTTCCCCTTTACACAAATAAACCTGCATTTCTCATCCTCAAACTCTCAACAGGCTGAGAAGCCCTATTAAATCATCAAGAGGTGCCTCTGAATGGGATCACCATCTCACCACTTGGGAATAAACTCCAAGAGTGCTGAACTTGCCACTTTTATCATTACTGTAGTAAGAAACACATTAAGGGTCCAGTAATTTTAAGGCTGCATTTCAGTTTTTCCTTAAAAAGTCCAACTCTGCTCCATAGCTAGACAGCTGCTACTGCAAGACTGCCCCAAGAAGATTTACTGACACCAGATTTATAATTCAATCACTAATATTAAACAAAAATTTAGTTGCATATGCTGAGGAAATTCAGAAGAGGAAAAAGCTAACGTTATTTGTCAACACAAATAGTGGTTTATAGTTCCCTGCCAAACAGCCTGAAATACAACATCCAGCAAAACCACTGCATTACTACAAATTTTAACTTCATGAAAGAGCTCATTCCTGAATTCACCTAAGTCATGACACACCCAAAATGCAAAAAAGCACTAGCAATACTGAAAACACAGCTCACTGTAACAGGAAGCTGAGGATGTATCAGGAGGGGGAAAGTTTCTAAAAAAGAAAAAAAAAATCGCTGCTTCTCCAGAAAAAGCAGTTGGTTATACAGGAATAAGGGACCTCTTATTGTCATCACACATAAGAGGGAATAATTCCTATTGATGTGCTGTTTCCACAGACATGACAACATGGACCCTTCAGAAGACTTTTAAGAGAATAAACTGACATTTATAGAGCTTTGCTAACCTGAAAACCAGCGCTGCTTAATGAGCCAACTATCCAAATACTGTAAAACTTCATGAATAATGAAGACAGGTTTATTAAGTTTTCAAAGCTATTTTCTCAGTCATAAATAATAATACAAGAAATTAGTGGCTAATACTAATTTTCAACAGAGTAGTTTCCCATAAATTCACTGCTGTTACAACAGCTCATTAAAATTGTAAGATGATACAGCTGCTTAAGAGATTTTATAGCACAGACACACTTCTTAAAGTCTGTCTTTCCAACACTTACAAATCAGAAAATAAAATCATTCTTTTGCTTGTACTTAGCAATGTACATCATCCTTTCATAACAGAACACTGGAGGAAACAGTAATGAAAACTTTCTCTGCTGACATATCCCTTAATTCTAGAGTTTTTTAAACCCCTTAAGACATTGCAGAAACAATTACAAAAAAAAAAAAAAACAACATTTTAACTGAACGGATCCTAATTCTCAAATTAGGGAAGGAAACAGTGTTCACCCTTGATGTTTCTTAAAATTGAGGTAAAACCTGCTGTGACACTAAGAGCTACACAAGACAGTTGCAGGGAGGGTGAGAAAAGAGTGTGCTGGAAGTTTTCATGAAATTTTTTTTAATTTTTTTTTTTTAATTACATTCCTCCTACACTCAAAACAATGAGCCAATAACTGTCTCTATTTAGGCAAACACTCTTCCCTGCCTTCCCCCACTACTGGGACCTCAGAGACCACCAAGTCTTGGAAGAGGCGCTGGAGATTCCCAGTGACCAAAATGGGAACAGAACTCTTGGGACAGGAAGACTGCAAAAATGTAAGTAAATCACAGAATACCCAGCTAAGGCCTGGTAAAACATCTCATTCTCAGCTCAGACCAAGCACAGGGATTAATATCTCAAACAAAAAGATACTGGCTGGAAGGTAGTTACAGAATTGAGAAGGGAAAACCAAATAAAGAACGTAATGTCCTGACAAGTACAGTCTTTTTAGCATTTATTGAATGTTGTGCTTTCTCAGAGCTCTGGACACCACAGGCTGGTGACACATCTGACTCACAGCATTCATGCAAATAGAGCATTTTTAGACTTAATGATCACCGAGAAAACTTGGAAACTATCAAAATTAGTATGAATACTCTAAATCAAATAATCTAAAATAAATTTAAAACCCTCCATAATATAGTACTGTTTTTTAAATTGTTCTCTTTTTAAATTACTTATGATTTTAAGATTTGTTATTTAGCATTTTATACACATGACTGCTTACTAAAGGTCTTGTAAAATTATTCTTTCAAATCATGAAGAGGATTTTTTTAAAACATGAAGAAAGTGATTTGTTAATTTCATCTTTCCATCTAACTATGGAGTAGCTTTCTTTTCATTATTGTAACTTTTACACAATGAATTTTGTAGGATACTGAAAGTAATCACCCATTTGTTAAGTACAAATTATATATTTCAAGTAAATTTTTTGCACTAGCTCATTTGATTACATATTCTGTCAAAACCACAGATACACTTGCCCTCTTCAATAGCTCAAGTTTTGTCTCTGGAAAGTCTTAAAGTGATTTTAGAATATGAAGCTGTAAATTAAAATGCTTTTTTAAACTTACATACATAATTTCATATGACTGAAACACTCTGGAACATTCCTGCAATACCTGAAGTCATGAGACATTATCAGTGTCTTTGAAAACTGAAGGAAGTAGGGCCCAAACCACAAACCACCACAGATTTGATTCTGACAGCTGAGAACAATTAATGAAATTCAATGTGATTACGTATTTAATTATATCACCTCTCTTTGGCTTGGTAACTGACTTGTCTGAAGTTTCTACTAAATCTAGATGATCTACACACTTAAGGCAATATGAAATAACAAGGATAATTTTTACCACAGATTCTTGTCTTTTTGAAAAGACTTCCAAAACAAAAAATCCCTCTTATCTCACTGTCTAATTGCTGCAGGTGAGACAGCATTTACATTACAAGACAGGTTATTTACAGGCATCAGGGTGAAGCAGACTGCTGCTCACTAAAAGAGAAAAGAAGTTTCAAATTTCCTAGACTATTATTTTGAAAAGTCTGATATGATCTCTCGTCTACTCTTCTTCCTAGTCCCTCTATTCCTCAGAAAAAAAGACGCAAAGTTAAGGAAAAATGGATGTTTGTATTCTGATTTGTAAGACAAACATACAGATTTTAACTGAAAACGACCACTGGAGTACTAAAAACTACATGTACATAAACCAGCATTTATCTTACCTTTTTCAGCTGACAGACCATGAACTCACATATTACAGGAGCTACGTATCATGCAACATGTATTAAATAAATCATTCATTGATACTTAATCATTTTGTTCATCCTTCATAAGACTATCACTGAGGGTGGTTTTAAACTTATTTCTAAATGTAAAGTAAATTCAGATTTGAAAATATTATTTAGGTCAGCATTGACTATAAAACATTATTGGTGTCTTCAAAGGAAAAAATTCAAAAAACAAGAAACAAAAACATAACCAACAAAATCAACAAAACCCACAAACAAACCTGTATTAAAAAACACAAATGACCATGGCTCAGTGCTTGGAGGGTAAAGACATTCCTTAAAAATACTTTTCAGGTCTGAATGTAGAAATTTGATTCATGGTTGGAAAAGTGAAATTTATTTTTGGATTTTTTCTAGGGAGCTGGATAAAGCAGTATCCTTTCAGTAGTTACTAAAAGAAAATATCTCTCATTTTTTCACTGCAGATCTCTAGAACAATTTTATCTACTGGAAGGAGAAGCAAAGAGATGTCTTTTTGTTGCTCTGTTTCAGACTCTTTTGAAAACTCATTTTGACCTTGGTGAAGCCTTGTTTATAAATGAGAAACCTGAGATTTGGAACCGTGTAACCTTCAAGGACATAAAGGTGGGGGGATCAACAAAAAAAGCACAAACAAACACCACTCACAGGATGTTTGTATTCTGCTGTCACTGTCGAGAAGTTGTTTGACTACTGTGGCATGTAACCTACAACCATCAAGAAAGGGCAGACACCTAACTTGTACATTTTTTTCAAGTTGCCTTCCTAGGTATTTATCAGAACTTTGATAATTAAAATACAAGAACCTTGAAACTTTCTCTTTTTTTAAATGATGATTCCCTAACTTTCACTCTCTCGCTCTCTGCCAAGCCCAGATTGTTTTCTACTAATTCTGTGCACTTTGATTTCTCCAATCTATAGCTATGCCTTATATTTTATTCCATCTCCATCTCCACATCAGGGAACTTTTCAAGATGGTTTGTTTGTTTTGCAGGTTTTTAATCAGCTCAGGGTTAGCCATGCAGAACCAGTACCTTCTAAATAATCAAACTCATCTTGAATATTCTTCTGAACAGTCCTTGGCAGCTGTACATGGGCAGAAAACAGTCCAAATGTGTAAGATGAAATTTGAATAACCCATACTCACTTAGAGAAGGTCCATGGAGAATTGCACAGTTGGGACAATGGTACAGATCAATGTCAACAGCATGGTGCTCCTCTACCCCAACGCAGCTGGAATAATATTTTTTACATGTTAATGAGAATGCACACAGGGTTTACTTCTCAAGCTAAAAAATAATTAAATCTTAGGTTTTTATTAAAACGTGCTTACTGTACAAAATTATAATGACATACTAGATCATCTCAACTACTGGGCTGCCACATAAATTTTGAGTAATAATTTATCACTGAACAGAGAATGCCATTAAAAAAAATCATAAACAGGAAACAAGAATCAAATTCCTTTAAAAATGAGCAAATGCAAAATATATACACCATTTCCTCCAAAAACCTTGATGCTAATTACAGGGAACAGTTTATACAAAATCATGCAAGCAATTTTCCTCACAGAAGCTATGAGTTAAAAAACAATCTGAGTTTTATGTGCTGGTAATTTATAGAAGATATAATGGATATTTTCCTTGATCTTTTTCTTTCTGCAAAAAGCAGGTAACTGACTCCTAGCCCCCAAGACACATTAATGAAGAGTACTTTCATGTTATTCTTGAAATCTTTAGAATAGAACTGGCTTTGTAAGCTACACAAGTGACCACACAAGTAACTCAGTAGAACTGTTTTTGGTTTAAAGTAGCAACAAGTATTTTAAAGAGCACTTGAGAGATATAATGTTTCCTCAGTGCTTTTTTTTTTTTTTCCAGATAAAACCAAACAAAAATGTGATTAAAAGCAAAATCTTTACAATAGTCAGGACAAAGAATCTGCTCTGTTGATACCTAAACAGCACAAATCTGAAGTCAATGAAGTACATTTTCTAAGAAGCTGAAACGCTAGAGGTTAATTGGAGAACATGTGCTTTTGCACAAAGTTCTTAAGGAAAAAAAAACAAGTAATCCCTGCTTGCTGGTCTGAATCCTGGCAGAGCTCTTCGTTCTCTGGAAAGTTCACTGACACTTACAAAATTGCTGACTTTACAGTTAATACAGAAAACAAGAGTACAACCCTGAACATTTACACCAGAATTAGGTTATGTACACTCCATGCATTCTAGTAACCCAAGAACTGGAACAGCACCCCAGTCACGTAACCCATTCCATATCAAGTGCAATGAGTGCTTAAACACTGAGGCTTTGAAATGATCCAGCTACACGAAGTCTTTTCCTCAGCAGCCTTGTGCCAAAACTGCTGACACGCTCCAGCAAGTGTCAGTACATGCTGCCAAAACAATACAAGGAACAGTCTAGCACTGAAAGCACAATGAGCAAATCCAAGCTGAAACTGAAGAGCATCTCCCACATAACTATCAACTGGAAGTGCATTCTGAGCTCCCTCTAAACATTCAGCTAGTTCTGCTTCCCCATTCCCTACATAGCACATGAAATCCAGAAATTATTTAGCTTTCTTTATATGCATGCTATTTTAAAACCTAAATACAAAACTCAGCTGCCATAGTTCATCACAATTTTTGTAATATTTAGCATCTGCTTTAAGACCACAGCTACAAGAATCATTATTACATGAAAATCCAGCTGACATGTAAACAAAAAGGCAGAAGCACTCTTTCAAAATGCATGTCCCATTTCCTTCTGCTTGTGTTCTCTTTCTTTTTATAGAATAGATGAATGACTCATAATCCTATGCATAATAAGAAAATTGTTTTAAAATGTACACTCTAAAAGCCCCAAATCAGAAGGCTGGTTTTATACATCTTTAGGAATCTCATTATTTTAGCTAAATTTCTAATTTTTGAACAGCTAAAGATATTTTTGCTGAACTGTATCTTGATCAAGTTTGCTCTTCATTTGTTCCATTTTTCTTGGTGTTTATCTGATACATTCATCAACATTCCAAACAGATTATCTTGCTAACAGTAAGAACTTTGCATAAAAATATAGTAAAAATAGCTTTGACAACTATTTGTCCTATTCTGTTTAAGAATATTAATTCCATTGTCTCTTATCGAATGCTACAGATAAGAGAATTTCTGCTTTATTTTCAGGCTTAGTACTAACAATTAACTCCATAACCTTTCAAGAAGACACATGGGATTTTGTGTTCAGAGAGTGGAATGGCATTATAATGTCTGGAATAGCCATTCAATAAGGGAAGCAAACATTTTCAGTCTAGTATTTATCCTGTAAACTCAGCACTGGAAACACAAAACACTAACTGGAGATCATGGAAGCAAATCCAGCAGCAGATGCCTGACTGAAGCAAAGGGCAAATGAGGTGCCAGCACCTACAAGAACAAGCATTGCCAAGGATGCCACAGAGCACATCAATCACACACAGCACCACTGCAAGTCACCTCCGTGCATCCCCTTCTCCAACACACACAGATGAATCTGACATTAATCACTCTGCCTACTAGCAAGCAATCAATTATTGTGGGAAATGCAACTTCAGACCTCAAGCATCAAAACAAGGTCACCAAGAGGTAGCAGCGAGCCTGAAAACATTAACATACTCTAACACTGCAACACTCCCAATACACTGATGTTTTCCTGTATGAAATATTATTACCCTTCACCTTGCAATCAACCCAATCCATTTGGGCTGAAATGTCTGGGTATATATTACCTGGTTTCTGAATTGCTCATCTCCTACAGGGAGGTCACAGACCAATCCTCAAGAACAGTGGAAAGCTTACAGTATTAAACAATAAAATACAATAATACTAATTAAGAAAAAAAAACAGTACAAGACTATGCAAAAGTACACCTTGAATTCTGTTCATGAAGATGGAAAGGCTAACCAGGCCAAATTTCACTTGCAATGCTCTAGAAGGCGTAGCAAGGTAGAAAAGGGTTAGTTAAAAATAGATTCCATTACATCAGTCTTGGAGTTGTCAGACACTCAAACTTTGTAAGGTATGTAGCATCGAGGGAAGGTCAACAAGAGGTAGCAAAAGAATAGGGAAGTGGTAAGTTTTTTCACACACAAGAACATGCCCATCCCTGGCACCTGAAGAAATCCCTTGCTATTGTAAGTTTGAGGAAGCCATTCTCCCAACTTAAATCTCACTAGAAGGTGTATGTGCATGTTTCTGATTTAGTCTCAGCTTTCCATTTGATCATTACATTTGTAGCTATGTAAAAGCAGCAAGTGTAAATCAAAAACACTCAGAAGAGGACTCCAACATCTGGCAAGTACCAGTACACCTCTGCTTTTTGGTAAAGGGCAAATAAACCTTTCACAGAAGAGGCTGTTCTCTTCTTCAGTACTGTTATTAATTTAGATTTTAAGAGATGAGTACTGATAATTCAGAATGACACATTAAACAACTATTTCACAATTATGCTGGAATGTCTTGTACAAGGAGTTTGTAGCAGTCCAGGACAGTTACAGGAAATATCCCCAGAGACTGCATGGTTGTACATTGTAAGCCACCCAAGGCACCTGGCACATCTCTCCTACAGCAGCACAGTGTGAATAAATATTGGATCCATGTCAGTCACCACACAAGCTGCTGCACCTTCTGCATCTAATACCTGCTTGCTCTCAATCCAGCCTGGCTTTTTTCTTCCCTGCTTCTGATATTATCAAGCACAACCACAACATTTTAGAGATTGCTTAACTGCCTTTGCTGGTATGACTGAAAGAATCCTGGTTCAAGAAAAAAATCCAAAACATTCTTGATCAAAGGTCTTATTTTCAGTGTTCTTAAGGGTATACAACTAGTTTAAAAACTAACTTATTAAAACAAGTACTATATATGTACCCTACCATTATACAAAATTTCCAATGTAAAAGGGAATGCTTACACAAAAAAAGCACGACAAAAGTCAAGAAATTAGCAAAGTGTGGATGCCCATTTTCCTAGTTCAATCCCTAGATTAAACCAGGAAG
Source organism: Acridotheres tristis (assembly GCA_037013685.1). NCBI lineage: Eukaryota > Metazoa > Chordata > Aves > Passeriformes > Sturnidae > Acridotheres > Acridotheres tristis. The sequence continues at coordinate 66,700,283 of CM072885.1, forward strand.
ATGTTCCTACTAGGAAAGTTCTGACATTTCCTGTATATGAGGCAAACTGAGAATAAAATCTTGAAAATTGAGAGATGTAAGCAATTCTCAATGATGTAACAAAAGGACAGCAGAGAACAGACGAATCACCACCACCAAGGAAAAGAGCTCATTTGTCAAGAAGCTGGGTTGGACATGGGACATCATCCTCTTGGATTCCCCCTCTTCTGCTCCTGCCTCCTACTGCTTCAATTCCATAATGTCCTTTCCCACCTCTTCCAGTAGCATGTGCAAAACAATTTAACAGGCTCATCTTTGCAGATGCACTCGGATTTTTTAGGAAGTCTCCTAAACAGCTTCCACTCCTCCCCACACCAGCAGGAGACTTGGCACCTACTCAGTCTACTACTTCTTCAACAGATATTGCTGGATAGATATTATTTTACATGTAGATGTTGATTTACAGCTCAAAACTAAGCCAGTTTTTTTAAGTTTCTTATTTCTTACTGAGACACATGAAGTCCAGGCCCTAAGACCCTTTGGTTTTCCCGTGTCTCACCTGAACAGCCTGACTTTTTTGTGGTCACTGTGCAACAAAAATGCAGGTTAGGGGCTCTTGCTAGTATGTTTAGTTAAGCACAAAACCTTGCAACTTTTCCAAGCTATAAAATTACTAAAAATTCTATTTTGCAAGATCCCTTTATATTCTCACTGAATGAAAACTGTGGATAAGTTTCTTCTTTCTCTACCATTCTGTTTGTGAGCAAGAACTCAGCACATCCTGTTCATGTCTGCCCTTGCCCTTCATCCGTAAAAGGAGGAAAAAAAACAAAGGTCTTGACGTCCAGTAGAAAAAAAAAAAAAAAAGAAATGAACAAAAATCTTGGACGAGTGGAAAAATACTAGGGGTATTAAAGCATGTTCCCTGTTACCAAGAATGCAGGGCTATAGACAATTACTAGGGGTACAGGCATGTTTCCTATTATCTGACAGAGCAAATGGCCAAAATCCTTTTCCAGTTTCCAGTCATGCACAGAACAGCCAAGATACATCGATAGAGTCTCTGCTGAGTCTCTGCAGTGATGAGGACAGGAACAAGGCAATGCTATCAATGAAAAGATTCATTAGTAACAGGACAGCCTTAATTATCCCAAAACTGAAGGCACTACTGCAGGGTACAGTTTCTCACAGCATTAAACTGAACATCGCTGTTGCTGCTGAAAAATAGTCCCACCCTTCTTCCTCCAACTGCCTGACCATGGGCTTCCATTGTTTCTCTCACCACATCTAAACCATCAGGCAGCCACATGACAAATCAGTTCAATAAACTGATCCAAAAGAAAAAAAACTGCCACTCAACTCACTTTTTCAGATAGGTTTTAGAAACCTTAACCGTAAGATTCCATAAATAAAAAATAAAATGGTACACACTACACTTAAATGCAGTCACTTAACAAATGTTATTTTCAAGAAGACAGATGAAAGAAAATATTCTGTTACTTTACCTCTACTTTGTCTTTCTAAAAATGATTGCTAAACAAGAAGATGACTGTTTAGCAATCTTAGGCTGATAATACACCTTTTACTATCAAGCCTTAATATTGAATTTCAAATCACCAAGGATGAGAGCTATTTCCATCAATAAGGAGTAGGCAAGCATTATACCAAACTTTTCATTTTACCTGTAACAAGGTCTGCAGTTGCTACTTTCAGTCCTAATCTGTTTGAGCATAACAACCCCAAAAAAACTATTGTAATTATTGCCAAAATTAGTTAGTGAGCTTGCAAGTTATACAAAGAATAGTTTCTCCTACTCCATCCCAAGAATGCAAATGAAAGTACGTGGTAGGAAATCTGTCTGGCAGATTTTAAGGAATTCTGGTTAGTCATTTAATTTAAGCCTATGCTTTCCAAGTGGGAAAAAGAATACCAAGCAGGCAAATTTTACAGGTTAAAACAATGGAAGTACTAAAAATGTCACTGCCACAACCAAACAGCCACATCTGCCACTCGTTACAGGACATTATTAAAATGCTTAATTAGGAATAGATAGGCAAAGTCAGTATGACAATACTACTGAGAGACTCCATACCGTCCCACAGCACAAGAAGACAACTTTAAAACTTAAAATAAATGTTGTGAGCTTTTAGAACCTTGACCCCAAGCTAGACAGATTTCCTTTCCAGCCCCACTCTTCAAAATGCATGCAGTTACACCAAAGAAAACAAAACAGACCAAAAGAAACCACAAAGCAACATGAGAAAGCTGGTGTTTCCTTCCACTATCTCTTCATCTTACCATGATAAGCATGGTAACAGTTTTGGAATCACAATAAACTTAAAGGAATTTACTTTAGAAATGAAATCATTTTTGAAAAGTGACTAACTTCTTTCTATGCACTAGATACTGAATTGCTGCCTTAAATTACAAAAAAAATACTGAGCATAAAATATTTGAGGTTTTGCTTTTGCCATAGTCACTTTGCAGAACAAAATACCTTTTAAAAGGGAGCAATTGATATAAACACAACCCAAAACCATGCAAAATTGCACTTTTAAAATATATTTAAAATAGCAGTTATTCTGGTTTTCTATCTGTAGCAAGCTTTCCCCTCCCTCAAAGTTATCAATTTTCTCCAGAAAAGAAACCAAAACAAAAACACCAACCAAGCAAACAAAAAAACCCAGTGTTTTTAAGATATGTATAGAATATATGTATGTGGCCCAACAGCTTACCTACTTTTTGTACACATTCACTCACTTAAATATAAAATATATAAATACCTAAAAAATATACTAACTCACTAAATATTGCATCATCCTTCAACAAAGATAAGAATCCCAAGAACAACAATGCTGCATGCCATAATATACATAAAACTCTGACCTTTGCTTGCTCAGACACATCTGTTCTGGTACTTTCAAAGTCCTAAGAGGCCTTGGTCCACTTATGATTAATCATCAAATTGCACATTAAAAATGTTAATGCTCATTACATAGGTTTAGACTTCCCTAATGTAATTCAACCCTACTGCTTTTAAATTATGTAATATTTCTCTGAAGTGAGGTATTGCAGTAACACAAACATGCAGACAGGTATATGATATATGATCTATTTTGGATTCTAAAGAACCTTCCAAACGCTCAGACTTCTGAAATAAAATTTGAAGTTTGATAGTGATGCTATTGCTGTCCTTTCAGAAAACACTTTTAATGGCAATACTCTTGCACATTTTTCCATCAAGAATTTAAGTCAGTATACATAATTTCTTCTCAAGTAACAATGCTTTTTGCTCCCTCAAAGCACAGAGGTTAAAAATCAATAAAATCAGTATATGACATCTTGTCAACAAAAGCTTAATTCTAAAGAATGGATTCTGAAATGCAGAAACCTAATAGGAAAATTATGGTCAATGGAACAAAGCTATCAAGTTACATAATGAAATAGATTCAGTTACAAATACAACAAACCTTCCACCTGCATTGAGAAAGTAGCCATATAGTCAACATAATCATCATGTTACCTCAAATCTTGGGGAAAAAACAGTGATGTATGTTATTTGTAAACTGATTCTTCCATTCCACAATTCCAGTCTGAAAACAAACTGCTATGGTTTTGAAACTCAACATATTTTTTCCAAGATCTGATTTTTTAAGTACAGTAAGGTCAATTAATTGAAATTGCTAGAATGAAGGTAAGAGACAGTCATTACTTTTAGAAAATACTTTGACAACTGAATATTTGGCATAATCAACATGTTCTTATTTCTAATCATTGGTGAAAAGACTGTGTGGAAAGCTGATTTTCTATAAAAGCATTTCATGTAACTACTAGCAATTTAAGCAAAATGAAGTCAAATGACTCTTCAAACTGAAGTCAAGTAATTACATACTCAGAAAATCCAAACAGCTTTATGTGCAAAAATATACACTGAGGTCAAACAACCTTTTCACTACAATGTGTGACTTCTAAGAAGAGACACAGAGTCCAGGTTAATCCATAATGGCAGCCACCATCATGTATTATGTGTAGCAGTTTTATGAGGAGTTATTTTCCTAATGACAATTTCCTGATAGAGCCAAGTTAACATCACTGAAGTACTTTTGATGTACTCCTTCTGTTTAATATCATCTACTAAGCATATAGCAAATTCTTCATCCTTCCTATGCCAAATCAGATTTCTACTTATTCTTCCCAAGCAGATTGATTGCATCAAGCTGCTTCAAAACAGTATTTACAATTAATTCTGTTCAGGTCCTTTTAAAAACACTGTTTTACAGAAACTAAGGTCTCAAGGAACCTGAATCTTCTAGTGTAGATTTTGGCAAAATAAGCTGCCCCGAGACAATCAAAGAAATAACATTTAAGAAAACTACAGCAGACCTCAAAACTAAACAACTTGTCAGTGAGAGCTGAGGAAAAAAAAGGCATTTTAAAAGCAGCTGTGATAGCTGAAGGCCTTATTTCAGTGTGAAACTATTGAGAGAAACACAGATGATACCAGCAAGTGAATCATGACACGAGATTCGTAGGGAAGAAAGAAAAAAATACACATTGAGCTGACATGAAAAAATTCTTTTTAGTGCTTTAAACCAGTAATCTGTGTAACCTTACACATCCATAGCAAAGGACACAGCTCAGGAATTCAAGAAGATTCTCTATAGCATTTCAGACTCCTCTTTCTCCATTTGTCTTCCCAGCATGGCCAGACTGACACACCAAAGAGAAGAAGGAACAATAATCCAATCTGACTTCAGGCACTGTGTCTTAGTGAAGTTGCAACTGCTTGAAGCCTGTTGAAATAAATGAGAACTATCCTGTCCTTCCCACAACTGATGCAGGAAAAAGGATTAACATTGGATTTCAATTAATTCTAGGAACACTGGAGTCTCAATTTATGTGACCACAGCCAGCATGAATTTCAGTTCCGGTTATAATGCAGAGTCTGTGACAGCACTATTAGGTACTAAGGGCTCTAAACACACAGAAGAAAACACAGATTAGTTATCTGCCTTAGAGAGAGAGCACTGAAAGGGAGAAACAAAAAGAAAGAATAACTGCTTCTGTATACACAAAGACAAAGGTTTTACAGGTGATTAAGAAAGTTCCTCAATTATGTATTTTTATCTCCTCCTCAAGACTCCAAGTCAACAGTTTACCTTTTCCCCCCTAAGATAAAACAAAACCTAGTAAACCTCCCTGAGACATAACCACATCTTATTTAGGTAATTTGCCTTATTTCAATTCCCAGACAGGGTTATTCTATTTGTGCTATTAAAGAAAAAGAAAAATCCTAAACTCACAATAAGCAAAATACAAATACTTCAAAATAATACCTTCGAATCAGAGGGTTTAAAGGCAGAAATAGCACCAATCTCAATTCTATAAAACAAAAAGCAACCAGCAGCAACAACAAAAAAACAGCCACACTACAAGATCTTCAACCATTTAAAGCAGCCTCCATACCTGTCTTGAAACAGAAATCTTAACTGAGTGCCTCTGCGTGGATGTATTCTACCAAAGAACAAACTGCTACCCAAAATTGCTACCATTATTTCCCAAGTAGAAACAAGGAAGAACTATCCTAAGCTCTACATAGATAACAAAAGGGTGGAAAAGGGAAATCAGGATACAAATTAATTAAACATTCACTCATTCAGGAACAAAGCAACTATGACAATATTAATAGAGCAAATTAAAGCTGCTTATTACACATCCCTAATTATATGTGTGTATATATATATATATATATATGTAAAATGAAATCACCATCTCTTAATGTTCAAAAAAACCGGATGTGGCACTTGGGAACATGGATTAGTGGTGAACATGACAGTGGCAGTTTAATGGTTATATTCAAATGATCTTACAAGGTCTTTTCTGACCTTAACAATTCTATGATATACGGTCTACATTCATTTGCCTGTCTCAACTTTTAGATTCTTAGCTTTTTGTCCTCATCTTCCTCAGCTCTAACTTGCACACAGATTCCTGTCAATTCTCACTAGCCACCACAATGAAATACTGCATATTATATGGCTTTAAGATCTACTTGCATCCCAACCAAGTCTTTTGACTTAATCAACAGTTTTTCAGAATTTCAGTTCCGTTTCCAGTGCAGTTTCCTATCAGGTAGAGCAAGGGCCTTTGATACACAGAACAGACACATGAGTTACTTGTTTCAGAGAGAGAAGGCATTGGAAGGGAAGGAATAAAAGACAGAAATTAACAGAATTATAAAAACACACCCTATGAAGAGAAATTGAGGTTCAATCCAAAATGATAAACAAATCTTTGGAAGCAATTACATGACACAGCTTGCACTGTTTCAATGGCTTGCAGCCACTGCAAGAGGCAGGTTGCCCATTCCCTTCCAAGCAAGCATTCCCACTCCCACTTCCCTGCAATGGCCCTGATACCTGCCTGGCTACAAAGCAACCTGGTTTTGTTCACTAGTCTGACAGAAACTAACCTAGCAAGTCTTTTGCCTGTTTATCAAGTCAGATTACAGCACAGTTGGGCAAGAGGGACATGGGGTGCAGGACTGCTCCTGTCACTAGCAGAAGTCACTAGACCTGGCCAAGCCTACTCTTGGGACTTCATTATTCACTAAGACTCAGAACTACTGTGGCCTAACAGATAAACTGCCAATATCTTACCAATCAGATTGCAGGGAACATCTCTGCCTACACCTGAAAAAACTCCTCAACTTTACCCATACACCCTGCACAACATCAAGAGGCATTATCCAGTCCAAGACACACATGCATTGGCACTAGATGTCATATGTGAACCAAGGTTTTCTCAGCACAGCATTAAGATGGTCTTAGTCTGCCTTGTTTCAGGCATTCCAGTCCTTCTCTGATGAATGTCTAATCAGTTCCTTGAGACCAGTTATCTGTAGCTCCAGCTACAGGAGTAGCTGAGGCAAGTACCCAGCAGGTGTATGACATCATGCCACTACCAATATATTATTTGCCAACAAAACACTCTTTCCAGTAATGCACTGAAGTACAATAGGAACTATAAAACAAGTAATCCAAACAGTTTGGAAGCTGTATTTCTAAACCACATCAAACATTTTTCTGTAAAGCAGGAGATGATCAAAAGGACAAACCTTCAGCTAAATTCCCACCTTTTAGTTTGAGAGACACATGAGGACCACTCTGAAGTGGGAAGATACCTGTGTTTTTTAGAGACTGATCAAAACAAAATCTCCCTAATGGTTCTTGCATACTTACTGACTTGCATACTCTCAGCAGTTTCTAAATTCCATAATTATCTACATCAAAGTCTCACAAAAAAAAAATCCATTTATTATATCATTTGTATGTAACAAGTGTCTCTTATATTAGTTCAACCACCTCTTTTAGGCAATCTGCACTCTAAGCATTTTTTTAATCCATTCGGGAATTTTTTGGTACGTCTTCAGCAGCTCCATCTCCTTCTCAACAGCTAGAAGTGTTGAATGTTCCTCATCTACAAAGTGCAGGGACTGCAGACTCCTACAGAGACAGTACAAGCTGGTTATTCCGGTTGTCTAATAAAGAAGAGTTGTTTAGAAAGATCATGTTGCCTAATAAAGATGAGCTGTTTAAAAAGATTGTGAAGCCTGACAAGTACTATCAGCACTGTTATTTTATGCAATACACAGTCTGCAAAGCTTACGACATCCTGAGTAACACTGTCAGCAGACACCATCAGATCTGTCTTATTCTCAAGTATCTCAAGTGATAAAAAAAGATTTGGAGTCGAACAACAACAAACCCACAATAACTTCCTGGCCTGAGGGGATTGATTAGGACACTAATGATTCTTTTTAAACTGTGCCACTTCAATTGAAAAATGATGTCAGGAAGGATTTGAAAATAGGACTTTTTGCTAACATTAAGAGGTACATTTTTCTGTCTCCCACATTCTAACACCAGCAACCAGTATAAGCACAACCTTAAAACTCCATTCCTGCAAATCCCTTATTCTTGGGGTACTGTGTGTCTGTTTGATTCTTTAACAGACTGCAGCAACAGCAAACTTGGCTTCAGCCTGCTTTACACACCTTTAAATTGGTTCCTTACCCCAGAAACACTTTACCACCCAACTGGGTTAAAACATTTCTTACCCAGATTGGTTTTAAAGACCTCCTGGAGCTGTCTACTAAGTAACTCAACACTCACAGTAGCATTCAGAGACTCTACAGCTGTACCTGAAATAAAGCTTCTTCTGCCTTCAAAATTCAACTCATTGAACAGTTCTCCTTTAAGAAAAAATAAAAAATAAAAATCAAGTATATTTTTCAACTCATCTTCTTCGCAACTGAGTCCTCCTTCCTCTAGCCTACAATATTTTTCAGACAATATTTCAGAATATTTTTTTTGCTAGGAACTTTTAGCAAGCTTTTTATTAAGCTGAATAATTTCTGCATCTTCTAATCACAGCACAAAAAATCACACAATGGCTCGTATAGCTTTGAAATACCTTCCTTGCATAAGGCAAATAGATTTGCAGTCAATAGCAAGTAGAGACAGATGCTTCATTTCTGAAGAAATCTGAGAGCAAACTGGCTCATCTCTAGCTCACCATGCTCGTTTCAAAAGCAGATGGAGTATCTGATTACATTAACTTCTATTTAAGCTATGATACAAGCAAACTGTTTCAGATACACAGATAATGAGTCTAAATATCAGATGTTACATTGGCTGGCTGGCAGAGCAGTAAGTAGAAAAAGCTCCTTCAATCAACTAGATAATGCCTATAATTTAGAGATCCTTATTGGATTCTCAGCCGCTTATAGAGGTCCAGAGGGCCATGCTGGTCAAAGCTGCACCCATGCAGTCCATAACATATCAAGAAGTTACTTTTACACATTATTCTAGCTATAGAAAACTAACTGTTCAATCCTCTTCAGATGGAATTAATGAAGCACAGTAATTTCCAGACCATGTGGAAACATCAAATAGCGAAGAACAAAGCTAAAAAAGAGTTTGGGAGTTGAGTTACAAAAGCACTGAATTCTATCTACATCCATTATTTTTATTCCGCATATAATTTGACATACTGATTTTAATCTAAAATTCCTATGAGTTCAGATCCAGGTTACCCAAACCATTTTTGCTCTATCATATGCTATTTACAGTAATCTAAAGTATTTGCAAAAGCACAAATCCACATGTTTTAATCTAAATTTTACACACTTTTAGAGGTAGCCTTGACTTCACAGTCTGTGCTACTCAGCTCCAGTGCTTTTACATGGGAAAAAAGAAGATTTTTATCCATATATCAGCATATGTATAGTGTGTATATATATATATATATCTTAAAATACCTTCTTCTTCAGAGTGGACAAAATTCCCATGACTCCAACAACAATGTTCAAAGAAATGCACAGGAAAAATATGAAGCAAGAAGCCGAGGGCCTATTGCACAAGGTTCCCTGGAGATGAATACTGATTTACTACTCCTGTAAAAATTACAGGAGACACTTATGGTTCACTTATTGTGAAAAGCACAAAATTAATTCTTTGGGAGAAAATTTCCAACCTTACCAATATATGCAAATATTAACGTTTGAAAATTGCCCTGATGGAAGGGGAAAGGTAACAGACATTGCTCAGCAATGCCCAGTGACAGGACAAATGCTGATGGCCACAGATTAAAGTACATGAAATCCATCTAAACAGGAGGGGAAAACAAATTGCAAGAACACAGAAGAAATGATTCATCTATATGTGGCTATTCAGGCAATATCCAGTTAAAGATGCTGGTCCCTAAAGCCTACTTAAATTCAGAAGAAAGTTAACTCACAAGTACCTACACTCAGCTTGCACCTCACCACTTGACCCAAAAATTCCAGATCACTCCTCTTGTGCTCACCCTGTGCTCCCTGGTGTCTAAGCCATACTGTCAAAGTGCTGGGCACTAAAAACTTGTTATGAAGGGAGAAATTTTGTTTTTCCAACCGAGATGGCAGCAGTGTTTCTTCAGGTTATGAGAGTTCAAGCCCACACATCTCAGGGCAATGTTCACCTCCAGCTCACTTTTTATGTGAAGATATCCTTTATCTCCCCCACTTAGGTCCTCGTACTCCACAGAAAAGTATCCAAGAATTAGGGGCCCTGAACAGAATGTAACATGACCTGAGCACAAGGGTCTGGTTAAAACCCTCAGACACTGACAAGATTATCTTAAGTTCTGGTCCCTGCGCCTGACATTTGTGAATAAATAGATAAAGTGAGCATGAATTACAACAGCACAACCTTTTCCAAGTCTTAAGACACACTAATACTTTTTTTAGTCTTCAGATTTAATAGCACTTCCTACAGAAATATAGTAGTCTACATTATATATGTGTATATATATATTCATAGTCCAGACTATATATATACTCACACATATATATATACACACATACATACATATATATATACACACACACACACATATAGATATAAAGTCTGGACTGTGAATGCACCTGTTTTCCTTTTAAAAAGGGCGGATCTGTCCATTTCCCTAAATATTTCAGGAACTGGCAAGGACTTGAAATTTGCCTAAGACCTGCCTCATACCTCCCAGGGTTTCTGGAGTATAAGTAACATTTAATAGGTGTTTCTTTTCTGCCTTGAAAGTGATAATGATGTTTTGCTTTTCTTTACAGCCTCCACTAACATAATGTGAAAGTGACAAAGAAATTCTTCTTTGATAATTAGCAAAAAAGTAGTAAATACTTGACAGAAGAATAATCTTTTACCTGAAGTGTTTCCTAGATAAAGATTTAGAGGTCAATGATCTCTAAAGAGCCTTTAATGAGTCTGACATATCACTGAATGTGAACTATGAAGCTATTTTCTTACAATTCAGTTACAGAAGAAATGTTTATTTATCAGTTTCTTTATATTACATAGCACTGGCTATGAACTAATTGAAACTAAAAATACTCAAAAGGAAAAAAAAAAAGCTGTTTGAAGAGAGAAAATTTCCCAACCTTACAATGTAATTTGTAGTACATCAATTTAAATACATCCAGACTCAGCTTTCTTTAAAAAGACATCTTTTTTCCTTTAGCAATTCAAGACACAGAGTTACATAAGACAACCTCAAACTACCTATTTATCTTCGGAAAATGCAGCAATTAAAACTGGACTTCGTGCAGCTGATTCAGGATAGATTTCATTCAGAAAAAAACCCTGAAAGTTACATTTTAAATTTAAATTAATGTTGATCATCACTCCTTATGTTCTGCACACCATAAAGTAGTTTCCATCCAATCAAAAACTAAACCATGCATTTGCATCAAGTATCACCAAGCTGCTTTACAACTTGCATCTTCCTCACATCACTTCAGAGTGACTGGTCACTGCACCAGACATTTTAGCACAGAGGCTTTTTTCAGTCACAAATTAATGTTCAATTTAAAACTTCACACTCTTGCAGTACAGGTTAATGGTCTCCACGTATTCCTTGGTTTGGTAAGTTTTCTTCTGCATTGTCTTTCCTTTCCTGGTCTCTCTCCATCCAGCTTTTCACCTACAAGATTCTTCTACACAAGGCTGCTTACCCCTTTGTAGATACCCCACGTGAACAGAAAAATCTTCTGATCTCAGTTCCAAATTTTTCAGACACCTGAAAACCATAAGTTCCATTCAATTATTTTGTGTCTGGTACAGTTTTGAAAAGGAAGTATCTACTTTACTCCCATCCTCTTGGCATATAGTCAGTATGTTTCCAACAAAGATCATTTAGAGATTTACAGTTTTTCTTCTAAACACATGGCAAGCATATTAAGGGGATAGAGCACATTTCCTAACAAAAAACTTGTTCCAAAACACCATGGTGCACAAGCTTCACAGAAAGCTGATGAATTTCTCAGGGGCTCAGAGCAATGCATATGTTCAGACTAGAAAGATGTTTGTCCAGCTTCCTCAGGTTAGCATAAGAAACAGAATTTTACTTTACTTGGCCAACCAACAAGTCTATATAAAACATTTATCTGCTACTTCTATCTCCAAATTCCCTATTAGTGGTACAAGAAAAAAGGGAAGAAAAAAAAAACCACTCCAGAAAAACAGGCTATTCAAAGCATTTAATAATGTGTCATGAAAATCATATTAGAATTGACTATTGTTGCCCTGGAATGGAGTGGAAAACTGCAAATAGAGGCTTTACTGCTTCAAGCTGCTCTGTGGTCCACTAGCAACTCCCTGGGAATTTTCCATGTAGCTTGCATTGAGAACTGCCATCACACACTGCATTCACTTCCCTTCTCAGCACATGTGTATCAAAAGCAATAAGGAATGCACTGCAGCTCACTCTTAATCACATAATGTAAATGTACCCGTGCCTGTTTCATGTAAGTTTAGTCCAGACAAAAAAGATGTCTGCTCCAAATCGTATCACTAATCACAATGAAAGGCTAAAGCTTTATTTTCCCATGTTTTACCACTTTTTCATGATATTGGCTCATTTCCTTGTCCCAGTCCCCACATACCATCACTGTTTCAGACATCAACGAAAAAAAGGAGAATTAGACACAGCGCAGCCCTATGAAAAACAAAGATCCAGCCAACTAGACACAGGCACTGACATTCATATGCTGGGGGAAGAAAAAAGGCACAAGAGCACTAATGTGCAATAAGCAAAGAGGGTTGTAAAGAAATGTCAGATCTCTTCCTTATTATAAGGAACTCCCTTCAGGAAAAGACCACTTGTATGTAAGGCATCTTCACAAGAAGCTAGTAACAGCACCTGACATTGAGAGGCTGAACACTGGTACCAGCAATATTTTCCTTTCACTAATATACAAGATTTTGTTCCCTCTTATAGTGATAGATCGACTCAGTATCAGAACTAACTAGGAGTAAAAAGGTTTATTCTTCTCTAAAGTGGGCAGTTTGTGTTTTTTCATTAGACAATAACTTTATTTCCACAGTCAAGTAAGAACCAGGAAATAGAATGCACAGTATTATTCTCATGGGTGATGCTAGTTGAGCCATCAATTCCAAAAACCAAAGGGAAATTGGAATCTGTCCTTACTGGTAAAACAGAAAAGTCAGGAGGTAACATTTGCAGAAGGTTCTGAGAGCTGCACCTTTGTTTCTGCCATTGCTGATCCACTCAAATGATACTCCAAACTCTAGTTCATACCTAAATCCTTCAGTTGCATGATACTTCAAGCACAAGCCAGCTGACCATGCTGGAAGTGTAAGGTACAGCCAAGGCATCTGCTTCCACTCAGTTCTAAAGTGCTCAATAAGCACTTTTCAGCAGGGACATCAGCCCAATCACTCCATACTACAGCTGTCCCATTCGTTCTTAGTGACAGTAAGAGCAGCATTCTCAACTACTTGTGTGATACTCACTCCATCAGGGCAGCACACTTTACTGCAGTGTTAGGAGATGCAAAGGGATGCCCCGAGATGTCCTAGCTGGTCACACAGGAGAGCACAGCATCAGAGGCAGCAAGCTGCTGCTCACCTTTGCCTCACACTGATGTGCCCTCTGGGCAGACAAATACTGGAGTCAGAATGTAGCTTGAGATTTAAGAGACTGTATGTGCACACCAGTTCTCGTGACATGATTTTGGTCCTCTGTTACATAAGCAATAAAAGCACAGAGAAATAGCTAGGAGAGAGTGGGCTTGAGGCTGTGATATGGCAACACTGCACACCTTGATGAAATAAGGGATAACACTATGCTGAGGGGGCAGACTTTTCATATTTTCCTGAGCACAGTGCCCCATTAGCACAGCTCCCTTGCTTTTGGTACAGTCCCTTCACTGCAGCTCAGATGTGCTCAGCAGGACCCCCAAAAGCCCCGTGTTGACTCATTTCTCTTGTCCTGCTTGTTCTTAACACCAAGTTTTGCAAGTAAACAACATGATGTAATCCTTCAGTGAAAAGATCCAAATATTCTTGTTATTGAAACAAAACTAAAAATCTGTATGTTGAGCAAGACGACCAGAGGTTTTACAAGTACTATTGGGTAATAAGACACAGCAATTTCTTTGGCTGCTCTTCATTTATCTGATTTGGATTTTGTTTATTGGCAAACATCAATATTCTAAAAGAAAAATGTCTCTCCCTTTAGAAAATACTGCCTGATAAGCAGCAAGAATGACAGATCACAGCAATCACATATCTTCAATATCAAATATTCCATTTCTCAGAGAGTCACCTTTCCTTGCACTCATTTTCATGAAGAGTGCTTTAAGAGCCTTTAAGTGAATAAAGTATTCATGTAAATGGAACAAACACAATTAAATTTAAGAAATTAATTTTCCAGCCAAGCTACAATGTCAGGTGACAGTTTCAGATGAAAATAAATAGACTTCAGACCACATTATATTAAAAAAATCTACAACAATCATACTTATTCCAATTGGCTTTTAAGACAGAATAATGTGGGAGGGTTTAAAAAAAAAAAGCTTTCTTGCTTTTGTGGTGAACAGCATTTATGCCTGCCTGAGCAACAACGAGCTCAGTATTTTCAAAAAGAAACACCAGTTTTGAAGTCTACTTTAGTTAATGCTGAAGTAATGGAGAAAACAGTATTAAATATTAATTCCATTCAAAAGCAGAATTGACCTGAGGAGGGTTACCAACCACATAAATCCATATTACCACCACATAGCAGACATCTCAAGACGATTCATACTCCATAGATTGTTAGTTCTGTGTATTCATGAGCTAATGTTATAATACATTAGAAAGGACTGACAAAATAAAAAATAACTGAGCTTTTTAAAAAGCTATATATTTCACTAAAATACCTCTCACATGTTGATAATAAAGCAATAGCAATGCTGTTAATTGAATTTTCATACTTGAGCATATTTATGGTTTCAAGTATGTGCACTGTACCTACAGAAATCTTTACTGATTACTCAGAGTTGTTTTGAGACAATGGTATTTTACTTTACAATGATGTAAAATAAAAGTACAAATAGTTGCATGAAGAGTATCAGTTCATGTTCAACTCTTGCAAACTGCCATGTGAACAGAATGGAAACACTGTATTACTGCATGATCTTGCAAAAGACACAGGAAGTACACAGAAATTGCACTGATCATAAAAAAAAAATCGCTAATGAATATGAAAACTATCCACAAAAAGAAAAGCTAGAAACCACAAATGAAGAATGAAAACAAAATTAATGTGATTTCACCCACTGGCAGTTAACAGAGTGATATCCCACTGTAAGGTTTAAGCCATTTTACTGCCAATGTGTTGCTCTAAGAGAACTCATCATAACCAACAGATCAAGACAAGTTTAAGTAAAAAGAATGTATTTCATATTCTGCACTGCAGCACCTAGCAGGTATATACAGAAATTAGATGTACCAAGCAGCAGTCCCCCAACCAGACTCCTCCCACCCCTCTAGTTTTTAGATACAGTTGTCACAAAACAGAGCCTTCTGAAAACATCTGAATTCCTCAAATCATTTCTGTATTAAAACATAACAAAGGGAAAGGAAGATACCAAAGTGCTTCATGAGCATCAACAAATGACATTTTGGAATACAAAATCATCATAAATTAACTAGCTAATAAAAAATTCAAATTCAAAAATAAAGTTAAACTACACAAATACTTAAACTGCCTTCATTTGCACAGTCAAGAATGGCCAAAACAAAAACAGTTATACCAAAAATATAGGTCTACAATAATATTACAGAAAATTAGAGGTAGTGTTTAAATGACTAAATCTGAACCTCTTTTAACTAACACTGAAAAGGTAATAATGAATTTGTGCTTTAGAAATTAGAACTATTACCATTTAATAACTTTTTTAGAAACTCACTAGAATCTTGTTGGACTCTAATCTAAAAAGCTGAACTGTGTACCATTCAGTTCTCTTGCAGATTTTATTGGACAATATATTTTTTCCTTGTCCTAGTTACTTTATCAGAAGGCATATCAAAAGCTAAAACATCTATTATGTTTTATTCCAGAACAAATGAAAAAAAATTACAAAATTAGAGATCTCAAGGAAAGGAGCGTTAACTTTCAAAGCACACCTACTTCCAATAAAGCCAGTTCTTCAAGAAATCTATAAAGAGAAAAACTTGTACACAATTCTACATGTTATTACACAGTTTAAAAAATTGAAGCAATTTGAATACTTGCAACTCTTCAGTGCTTATTATGGTAGAACACATCTAACTTTAATATATATTAATAAGTCTTCCCACTTCACAGATGGGAACCATGAGGAAAAAAATTGTTTGTCCAAAGGAAGAATATAAAAGGATTGGAAACAGACACCCAGTTACACAAGTGCTTGTCTAGCATCCTCATTAGAACTAGTTTCTTTTCAGTTTAACCAAAACTTTTTCAGCTTTTGTATTGTTAGAAGAGCTTGAAGTCACTTCAAGTTACTTAATTCTTTGGCAGAGGGTACACAGCTCATTGGACTGAGGTTGAGACTTCCATCTTACTTCTGAGGAAACATGGCTAAGCCAAAGAAAAGTAAGATTAAACACATTAGCTTTCCTTTGAGGTCTAAAGCACTTCCCTAAGATCCACCAAATTGCCACATGAAGGTTCTAAGGCTTATACATCACAAGAGCCAGAAAGTCGGCTTGAAAGTTCTCTGGTGCCAGACCAAAGCTCTGTTAACCAGACAAGAATTTGTTGATGTAGTTCAGATCCCTGAATGTTTCTAACTAAAAGGCCTTAATTTTCTATAAAGAGGTCTGCACCAGAAAACATTTGTAACAGTATCTTTGCAACCTCCATGTTCCCTGACCTGAGCATCACCATGCCTTGTCCTCCAAGGCAGATACAAGAACTTCAGCTACCCTTGCAAACAGATCATGTTCTGGGGTTGTGCTCCTGCAGCTGCACTGGAAATGCCTCGACTCCCCTGGACCCCACTAGATGAGCAACGGGGTCAGGACAGAATCACACATAGCGACTGAGACACAAAAACAAGGCTGGGTGAGCTATCAAGCCCAAAGTGGGCAGTGAGGAAGAAAAATGAGCAACTCCACTTGGAGTATTAT
The DNA here is from genome assembly GCA_037013685.1 of Acridotheres tristis. Lineage (NCBI taxonomy): Eukaryota > Metazoa > Chordata > Aves > Passeriformes > Sturnidae > Acridotheres > Acridotheres tristis. Next base: position 66,717,259 of record CM072885.1, read on the forward strand.
CTCCATCAACACATTCCTTCAATTCCTTTTGCAACATTCTGGGACTCATGGTAGCCTTTTGAGGAGCCCACTCAGCTCAGTAGCCCAACAAAAAGCTAACCCAGCAAGAGAATGGGTTGTGTCAGTTTTCTGAGCAGAGTTGATTTACCAATCAGGCACGCACTGAACCAGCAAAAGAGGAATTATAGTAGCATGCAGCCAGGAGCAGGACAGCCTCTTTCAGCAGCAAAGGGTTGGCAGAGCCCATCGTGCAGAACCTCATGTATAAAGCTCCAAAACAAAGAACCAATTCAGGAAAAGTAGTCACTATAGCACATGCATTTCCTTCTTTTCTTAAGGAGAAAGATTGCCCTCAGAGTACAAATCAGTGCCTTCAGACAGACCTGTACCACGTAACCTAACAGCTGGGAGACAGAAACCTTGATCTTACATTGAGATCATGTTAAGGAGTGGATGAGAAGTTCTGTGTTTCTTCAGAGACCAAACAAAGACATGTTCAAATCTATGCAACATCAGAAAAAATATGTTCTACATGAACTTCGCTCAGATGTGACTTTGGCACTGAATTTTTCCTCCACATGAGGAAAAAAGCCCTCAAGGCATCTGCAGTTTAAATTACAATCTTCAAACAGTACACGAATCACCTTTCTTTTCAAATTATGACATTAAATGTTTTCTAATAATGACAAAGCTGTAAAAAGCATCAAACACCTAATGGCAAAATACCACCAATGAACTGCTGTAGGAAAGGGCAAAGTTAATTCTTTCAAAACTATACAAAATACAGAATTAATCCTGAGAGCAAGAGCTATCAATTTAAAAACAATTCCATATAAATTTAATCAATTTGACTTTGCTTTGCAACAGAAGCGTGTACAAACGTACACTACATACAGATTAGTGCTGTATTTCCCTGACTGCCCTCTAAGCTGCTCAAATTAAATATTTATTTCTGTAAACATAAAAAATGTTATTCTTGAGGGGGAAGACACCAAAGTTGACACCACCATGAAATTTTCAGGTAAACTGCTAATTTTCAACAACAACAACAACTAGGATGTTTTCCCTTCCTTATGCCCCATTAACTTTGAAGAATAAAACATATCCCTTGTTTAATTAAAAGAAAAAACCCAAAACATCTTTCTGTAACGTAAAAAATACATTAGAAAGGTCGCAGGCATTTCAAAAGGCAGAGACCAGTAACTGACATGCACACATTTGACAATTTCTTAACCTATTCATCATTGAGACACGTTAGAAGTTCACTGTATGTCTGTTGAGAAACAAAACATCCCCGGAGAAGTGCAACACACAAGACTTCATAGGGGCACCAACAGTTTTAATTCTGTTTACCTGACTGACTTCTCCACATTCATTTACAACTAGTACAGTACCAGTGCAGCTTTACAAAGCCAACCTCCTCAAAAGGCCAATTCTACAATACTTTACTCCTGAAATACCACAGACAGCATTACACTGTGCAGACAAAAACTGAATTATATGCTTAAACTTCACTTTGTTCTGACCTGAGATCTAGTCCACAGGAATAAGTCACATCTACACGATGCATATAAATCTAGTAGAGTGCATGTATTATGGACAGAAAAAAGGACAAAAATTTCAACAGGATTTCTGCAAACTTCACAAACATACTTCAAGAACAGAGCTGACTGCAAAATCAGTTTAAAAAAAGATATGTAGCCTAATCACAGAGTATATCACAGCAAAAAACAAACAAGAAAAGATGACAACACATCGTTAACCTAATAACTGAGGCAAAGTATCAAAAAACTAAGGAAGGCAGAGACAGCACAAAAAGTATCATAGAATGATACATATAATTTGAAGGTGAAACCAAGAAATTAAAGAGGTTTCAAGAGCTATGGAACAGATCCAAGAAAAAGTTGAACACATAGAGCAGCATAAAGGACTTTCTATGCTGCATTCTAGCTGGAGTATATTCTAGACAAGTCAGAAAGCGGGAATCAGCTTAATGTCACACTTTCGTTTAAAGCAGATAAGATGGGGAAAACACAAAAATTGTCTAAAATATAAACGGATTTGCCCATCTGAGAGCTTTGACAGTTTGTCACATCTACAGCTCTGTAGTCTCTGCACTCTTGCAAGCAATTCAGGAAGGCGACGAAGCCTCAAGCAGCGCAGGCACCCGCGTTACACTCTTTTGTTCACAAGGGGTAATTACACCAGACTGTGGCTGGGTGTTGGGCCCACTCAGAGAGTAACTGAAACCCACAATGCCGGTTCACTGCCTTGCCAGGCACAACAAAACATTTCCTTTAACGCAAATATTTGCCAAAAGCAATAAAACGCACATTTCATAGTACTCATATATTGATAACAGCAAACCAAAGTACAAATCATTTGAAGACAGAGAGTGCAAGAAGAACACACAGGAAAAAACCAATCGCATAAAAATTTAAAGGGACTAAGTAACAATCTGTCAGAACAGACTTTGTATGGCCTCCAGTGTACTGTTCAGGCACTCTCCTGACTATACACAGGAAGGCAGCAAAGAGTCTGAAATCCAATCATACGTGCTAGGTATCATGCTAGCACACCACAGCCTGGGTTTATATGTTTCTTAAGATAGAACACACATCAGTGCTATTCCACAGGCCAGGGGAAATAAAAAAGAGGACAAAAAAAATAAAATCAAGAAAACATGAAACTAAGAAGTTTACCAGAAACTTCAATATTTGAGAGTGTGTGTTTTCTTTCACAAGCTATGTAACAGTCTTCAGACACTCTTAAAGCAAGGGGAAAGGCACTCCCAGAGCAGACCACAGCTGGCAGGGGGTAACATATCTCCCAAAAACCTGCCCCTTAGTCATGAGACTGGGTGAGCATGCAACTAAATCCCAAAGCAGCATGGCTGCTGCCAGCTCTTGCTGGCCTGGTGGCTTATTTTCCACCCTTAGGGTTTCAGACTATCAAAGCAGTTCAGTGCTAACAGGCTTTTTCTACTCATTACATGGCAGAATTCAATCACAGGAACCTGTGTGGAGCTTTTTGCACATCAGGATACAAGAAAGCTACCGAGAGGTTTGTCCCACCTTTGGATCAGGCAGCGCTCTCCTCATAACAATTTCAGAAATTCAGCTCACCCATACCCCATCAATACTGACACACAAGGCTGGCATTTAAGTTAAGCCCGCATGGAACCTGAGCAATTGCCAGGACATTCTGAAAGAGCAACTACACAAATGCAGAAAAAGACTTGGAAGAGAAAGAACCTGTAACCGTACAAACACTTCAGGCGATGCCTGCACCTTTACTGCAGGCAGCGACCGAGTTCTGACAAACTTGTATTAAGCTGCTGTAACCCAAAAGAGCTGTTGTGTGTCTCGCTCTAAACGCAGTACTGGCAAGAGCAGTAGCAGGCTAGTTAAAAATATTAATGAGAGGTTGTTTTCAAGGTACAACAATCCTGCTTTGCCAGTTTTTATGGTTTACAAAGCCCTTTTCACACTTTCTGTTATACTGCAGTTCGAGCCGAGAGAAGCTCATGTACAAAGAACAAACCACCTCGACGTACACACAAGTAAACATCTGCGAGCCTTCCTTTCCTCCTAAAACGTGGCAAGAAAACACCCGTGTGTAACAATTACTGCTAAGTAACACCTATAGATACGCAACCTACTTTCTGTCGGCGTTTGCGGGGAAGAAACGGCAAAACAAAAAAGGGGAAAACAAACCCAAACAACCGCGAGCCCGCACACAGCCCCCGCCGCTGCGCTGCGAGCGCCGGGCCCGGCGGGCAGGCTCGGGGGGCGGCGGTGCGGGCCCTGGCCGGCAGGGGGCGCGGCGCGGGCGGCCGGCGCTGTTGTTGTTGCCGCTCGGGGTATTTAAACGCCGGGCTGTCAATAACGGGCGCCGCGCGCTCCCCGGCGCTCCCCGCACGGCGGGGGCGGCACCGAGCGGCCCCGCAGCCCCGGCCCGGCCGAGCCGCCGCCGCCACCGCCGCGGGCCCCCAACTTGCTCCTTTGTTTAACTGCCCGTGAATCCCCACCGCCGCCGCCGCCGCTTCCTGCCGCTCGCAGCGGCTGCCGACGGGCCTTTTATTATTCACACGCTCGGCTCGCAAAACACACGCGCGGCGGCGGCGGCCGCTCGGGACCGGGCTGGAAACGTCAAAGCGGCGAGAGGCGCGGGGCGACCCTCTTTCTCCTCCTCCGCCGCCCCCCGAACAAAACGCACGGGCAGCCCGGAGCTCGCACCCGGCCGGGGACAGCCCCGACGCCCGCACTTCTCCGCCGGGAGACCGCCGTGTCCCGGGAGAGACCCCCCGGGGGCGCGGGGGGACACGCGACGCCTCTGCACAGTCGGCACAACTTCGGGGTGGCCCCGGCCCCGCCGGCCCCGCATCTGTTGCTCTTTCGTAAGCAGCCCCCCCACCCCGCCTGGCCCGGCCCGTCCGCCCCCTCACAGCCGCGGACCCATGTGCCCGGGGACGGCCGCCGGCACTGTCCCCGCGGCGGTGAGGCGGGGGGGGGGGAGAGCCGGACCGGGCGAGCGCCCGCCGCTCCCCCCGTGCTGCCGCCGCGCAGCCATTGTCCCCCCCGGGGGGAGGGGGAAAGGCGACTGCCACCGCCTGTGCCCGGTGCCGCCCGGCGGCTGCCCCGCCGCGCCGCCCGGCCCCGGCGCGGCTCCCCGCGCCTTACCTGCCGTGGAACCAGTCCTTGCAGATGTCGCACTCGATCATGAAGCGGCTCACGTCGTAAGGTTCGCGGCACACGCAGTACACGGGGGTCGCGGCGGCGGCCGTCGCTCCGGCCATCTTTAAAGAACTCCCTGACTGAGCCGCCCGCCCCGCTCCGCTCCTCCCCGTCCCGTCCCGTTGCCCCCCCCGCCCCGCTCGCTCCGCCGCGGCCGCGGCGGCGCCGCCAATAACAACAGCGCGCGTGCCGGCCCCGCACGCCGCGCGCGCCCCCCGCCGCCGGCTGGCACGCGCACGGGGCGGGCGGCGCGGGAGCGAGCGGACAACAGCGCGCGGGGGCGCGCGCACGTGCGTCACCCGGCCCCCGTGGAGGCGGGAGGAGGAGGAGGATGGGGACGGCGATGGGAGGGGGCGCGGGGGGGAAGCACCGCCCCGCCCCGCCCCGCCCGGCCCGGCGACCGTCCCCGCCGCGCCTGCGCCCCGCGGAGCTGCCCGGAGCGGCGGGGACTGCGCGTGCGCGGGCGGGCCGGCAGGGCGGGGAGCGCCTTTCCCCCGTGGAGCGCGCGGGGCGGGGCGGGGCGCGCACGTGCCGCCCCTCCCGGGAGGCGGGGCCGCGGGGAGGCACGCGCTGCGCCCCCTCCCCTTCCCTCCCCCCCAGCGCGGTGTCACGCGGGGAGGGGCGGGGCGGGGCGGGGGTGCCGCGAGGACACGGAGGAGGAGGAGGAGGAGGCGGGCGCGGGACGCGGCCCCCCCTCACCCCCCCGTTATGTAACGAGCGCGGCGGCGGCGCTCGGAGCGCCCTGGCCTGGCATGTCCTGCCCTGTCCCGTCCTGTCACCCCTCTGAGGAGCCGGCGGAGCTCCCTCGGAGCCAAGGGTTCGTGCAGCTGCCGCCTCTCGCCCCCCCACCCCGGGCCTCAGCGCTCATGCAGGTGTCGCCTCGCCCATGCAGGTGTCCTCCTTCGGTTCCTGCTGAACTCTCCTGATGTGGTTCAGCACCTGAAGACCCTGCCACGGGGCACAGGAAGCCCATGATGTAGCATTCGTTTGCTGCAGTTTGTGAAAAATGTTTTCACGAAGCGGATTCCATACACGGGAGGCTAGGGGACGGGCAGTGGTGCTTTCTCCCGGAGGGACCTCGGGGCACAGGCACATCTGATTTTAGGAAGCCTGGACAGTGCTTCCATGCTGCCCAGCTGGGGGTTGCAATGGTTTATTTCTTGTCAAGCTCCCTGCCTACGTGTGCATCACTGTTCCGTTCCATGCCATCACCCTTTTTTTCAGAACACAAAAGTAGCACTGATGCTTTCATTATGTGTCATCGCGAACAAAAAAAGTAGATTTTAAAACAGTTTTTTTTCCTGCAGCCTTTCAAGGACTTACGGAGATTACATTGTATGAGGGAATGGAGAGCTGTATCTTCCACACTGAATGTACCAATTTAAACACGAAACAATAAATATGTTGAAGTGCGTGTTACAGTGATCGTAACTGTAATAGACACTGCCTACAGCGTTATAATTTTACAACCCATGGCCTTAACCACCAGTAGCCACAAAAAAGCAAATGCTGTAGGTTTGTTTGGCAGAAGGAGGCTCAGAAGTAAATGTTTCCTTTCCAGACTGTTATTGTGAAGCTTGCTAATGTCAACATTTATATAAGACAAGCAACATGAGATGATGATTTGGCAGCAAAATGGACAGCAAAGAAATGTAAAACAAATAAATCCAGCACGCAGGCTCTGTGACTGAATGGAGAATGAGACAGAGAAATAAAGGAAGTGTAAAGGATATCTTCAAGAAATACCAGATTCTCAAACCAAACCTTGACCTATTTAGAAAGTGAACCAGGTTCTGACCTGCAGGATGTTGTTTGTGGATGTTTCAATACTCTTTAGTTTTCCAACACACCTCAGTATTTCAGCAACTCAAAATGGGGCCACAGACACATCAGTCTTCTAAAAAGCTGATGTAAAATTTATTAGGGGCAAGAAACACCAGTAAGGCAACAAATTACAATTTCAGAGTTTCAGGAAATAATACAAACCAAGAGGGTCTCTCATCAAAAATATTGTTTCTCTTTATTCCTCTGATTCAAAGACACATGCAGGAAGTTGCTTTCTAATGGTAGGGCCTGCAAACTCTTCCAGAATCAATTACAGATAACGTAAGGACTACCAAGAGAACTGTTCCAGTTAGAATTGTTATTCTGTATTTGTGCAACAAAATTCTGTGTTTGTTGATATATGTAGCCACTCTGGAGTCTGAAAATGGACAATTCATTGCTCCTTATTTGGGTGTTTCTTACACTGTCACGGGGTCAGTCTTATCTGGAAGCTGCAGTTACCAGCTGGAGTGATGTCTTTATCCAAACTGGCCATAAAAATGCACACATGTTGTGTATCAGGAAGTGTCTGCAAACAACAAACCTGCTGAACACCTTGGTAAGGCACATGGGAATAGGGCGGATATTCCCAGGAGAGAAGGGGTGAGGCTGCCTGGTGTGGGGAGGAGACCTGGCCGGGCTCAGGGCGAGTCCAGCACTGCTGGGTTGGATGAGGAAGTTTTCACTTGACACAGAAAAAAGCAACCCATCCGTGAGAGTGAAAAGAATGAGGAAGCAGTCTGGTCTCCACACCCTGTGGGGACCTGCCTTTCACTGGCCTTGATTATGGAAAATAAAGTTTGTTTGTTTGTTTGAAAGATAGTAGTCGTAATCTTAAGCATGCAAAATAATGCTTGCTATTTAATAAGCATTTTGCCTACTGCCACAAGCAATGTCGTTTTGCCACTGTGATTTATGTCAGAGCAAGGTGTGTTAGTCATTCAGTTTGCTGCACCTTAACCAGGTGGGGAATACCAACTTCATTTGTTGCAAAAAAAAAGTGGCATAAACCAGCTCCACCTCCCTCAGTCTGACCTACTGTCAGCTTTTCTCTTTCCAAGCTTTCTCTCAAACAACACTAGACTATACTTGAATGTAGCACAACAAAAGATAAGGAAAGCTGAGGACTACACATCATAACAATTACAAAACCCCTTTTAATAAGTGTTCTTTCCAGAACCTTGGAGAGCTTTTCTATGACAATCTTACTAAACACAATTCAGAAACAAAAAATGCAATACCTACCTTCAATGTAAATAATCAAGTGAAGCAAGTTTAAAGGCCAATCCCAAAAATGAAGCAAGCTCATTATTCACAGCTACACAATGGTATCAGAAGAAACCTGAGGCTGTAGCAGTCTCCATCCTTGTTTCCCAACCAGCAAGACACACCAATGTGAAATACAGTCTGCAGATTACCTTCTAATAGGCAACACAGGTTCATATGCTTGGCCTCTGGCTGAGCTCTGACTGCCAAAAACAGGCAAGGCAGCAATGACAGAGGGCTGGGGAGGGCCAAGGAACCAGCTCTAGAGCAGCTGGTAGCTCTGGAAATCCAAAGGCTGGAGGGAAAAGGCTGGAGACAATGATGAAGAACTAGTGGAAGGGCAGTGAGAATTGAGAAGATGGGAACAATGAAGCTTGTTTTAGGAAAGGAGAGTGATCAGTGCCACAGACCACGGCTCCCTGCTCGCTCAGACACTCTCTCACTCCCCCATGCCCCTTCTTGTACCCAGCCTACCATCCCCTCAGCAGCTGAGCAAGCCAGTTGGTCATTGAAGCCATGCCCAAATTTAATCTTTCCACCCAAAAATCCACCAAAGCACACTCTGCTCCATCACACCCAACCTCTGAAAAATACAGCTTGTACACCAAGCAAGTCCCACTGGCTGCCTCCATCTTCATGCCTGTATTCCAGCAAAAACACAGTTAGAAGCACAGTAATGTGGGCTGGGGCTGGCAGGGGTGAGTGGATCTGGCACTCAGAGGTACAGGACTATAAGTAACCAGCACTGGATCTTCAGACACTAAAGTCAGAGTTAGAGATTGGGGCACCAAGGACTAAAGAACACCACCTCTTTGCTTGCTCTTCAGGGCAAGCCTGAGTGCTGGTACTCAGCAAGGCACAATGCTTCTGCTTGTGATTGAAGGAATGGTGATTGAAGGAATGCTGGCTGATAGTTTATCCTTAAGGCTGGAATCAGGCTGTGGGGTAAAAGGGCTTAAAGTGTAGGATTCTTCCTGGATAATGTGAGGACTGTAGAGAAATTATAAGGCCTGCTACCTGTTTCTTATCATTATGAGATAAACCTGCAAAGGCATTTGAGTCAACCACATCAGGTGGCTTCCAATGAGGTCAGTAGGGACGATGGACATGCTCAGGCTTAAGTTTAGGGTGATATATTGCCGTGGGTGGACAGTGGAAGGTAGAGAAAATGCCAGCAATAGAAAGAAGATCTTAGGACTGAGGAACTAGAATGATAGGAAGATGATACAGTTGCCTAGTACTGTAATACGTGCTTGTGCATATATGGGTCAGGTACAGCTCAGTGTTGTATGGGCCAGTATGGAGTCAGGATCATAATGGGGTTTGGGTCGTGGTGCTAAGTATAGATCACATTAGGCCATTGCTAGGGACTGAGTGTGGGAATTCTGCTGTGGTTGAAGTCAGCAATCAAACAAGCAGAATGTATGGAATTCATTACACTCTGCAGGCTCTACAGAATGAATCTACAGGCCCATCATCTTCACAGACCTTTGCTGTGGAACATCCTTCATCCACTAGTGTGTTATTCTCTAGTCATTCGCAGACCTCCAGCAAGGTCCACAGGGCTGAGGGCTGCTATCAGCAGGGCAAAATGGTTTATTGGTAGCTCTAGAATGCTGACTTATGACTACAGGTGAGTGTCTTAGCAAGAAACCTATTCTTATCAAAGACATAACCACCAGCACACTGCACACTAGTAGAGAAGAGGGTATGGGAGAAGAGGGCACTCACTGTTGCACAATAAAAGCATCCAAAGCCCATGCCTGGCTTTGTGTACCTCCCAGAGCACATGCCATACACTGTACATGGCATAAAGGGAGGATAAAGAAAGCACAGCAGGGCAGGAAGTTTGCCAGAAGGGAGAAAGGGGAAGTTTTTGGTACTTCTGGCTGAACCACATACAGGTACCCACAACTATACCTACTTGTTTCTTAGGAGGAGGGGAGAACTCACAACCATCAGTCACAGGGTGGTGGCTGTCACCCAGCAGGGCATGGACAGGCAAATAAACATCAGAGATGATATCCAGCAGACAAAGAGACGGCCCAGCAGCAACTCAGACTAGGGAGCATCAGAAAGAAAAATCAGACATTGTTAGCCATGAAAAAAAATCAGATAAACTGTTGGGAAAACATGGGGGTAGAGGGACTTTCCCCATGTTTGGTCATTTCTTCAGTGTGTTTATGACATTTTGGCAAAACACTCACTTTTAAAATCACTTATTTTCACATCAATAGGCTTAAGGCTGCCGAAAAGCAAAGCTTTGGACTGAAAAAAGTGTTCCAGTTCTCCGTAGGAAACTGTCTGAAATATACCCAGAATTGGCAGTATGATCTTTGCATCTGCAGAGAAAATACTGAGTCATGTTGTCAGCCCACACACATTTAACAAAAATAAAAGCAGACCAACGATTCAAAATTCTCCCACTCATCATTTAAAGAAAACAGAAGTCATTCAGTCATGCCTCATGCTTCAGAGACCTTTAGAAAACACCCAGTGCAGGGAACATTCGCCCACGTCGTGCCCACGCACCGTTTCAAACCGGCGATGTCATTTGCAACTTGTTCACTCACAGGTCTGGGCACTGTTTGCTTCAGCATCCTCAGAGGAAGTCGCCGAGACTTAAAAGGTTTCTGCTGAAAACGTGACTCCATAGCTGGAGCCTCAGCCCTTGAGTGAGCAATGCTGAAATGATGTAAGACAGCGTGCCTGGCTCGAATCCCTGGAGGAGGCAGGAAAGTGCCGTGCACTTCACAGAAACACAAACTTTAGCTGTAGTTTGAATAAGAGACTACTGTGCTCTTCCTTCAGGGGTTAATCTTGTACTGAAGCATCTCCTGTGCTGAGCTCCCCAGTCATTCATTCAAAAGGAAAGTGTTTGCACAAACATCAAGATTGGGGGAATTACCTAGGAAGTCCTCCTCCTTTTAACCCTTCCCACATAGTCCTCTGGCAAGGAAAAGCTGGTTTCACCCAGCTGCTGGCAACATCTCTTCCTACTTCAGTTCTAAAAGCTGCTTGAAGTATTAGCAGCTGAACCTGGATGAGTGGCAGCCAGCCCAGCTCATGACGGAGGGGGAGACGTCACCACACAGAGCACGCACAGATGGAGTTACACAATCTCTGTGGTGTTGAAAGCGGCGCTGGAAACTTGTCAGGAGCCCAAAGGCCAGAGCTAATTTGTATTTCCTATTGCACAGCGTGATTTTAATCAGAGCGAAAAGCGCCCAGTTGTGTTTTATGTAGCGAGTGTTCTAAGCAGAGACAAGTTAACAGAGGAAATAGGAGCAGGACATGCTCTGAAGGACAGCAGAGAGGAACATTAGATGGGGAATATACCCAATTTATCAGCATTTCCTTTATTCTTCAGGATGGCCATGGGCTATGAAGCAAGAGAATAAGAGGCAACTTTTATTACAATTTTGTGATTGCCCAATTCTCTTTACAAGAAAAAAGTATAAAAGACACCTGCAAAAACCTTAAAGACAAGCTTTTTTAAAAACCTCTTTCCAAAAGTTCTACATGTGTCACCAAGTAAAATACAGCATTCAGGAAACCCATCTCACTTGCAGACAGTATTTGACAGCAGTCAAGTCTAGGTGATCTCTAACAGAAGCTGCTTTGGCTTCAGCTGCAGATAAGTGTGTGCGAGTTCCTCGTTACAATTAAATTTCTGCCTCGTTGAGAGCAGACAGCACAAAGGACTGGCACAGCCCCCAAGCACCACTGTTCCCAGAACAGGCTCACCTCCAGCACCCCCTTTCTGTGCTGTGATGGCTGGAGAGCAGGAGTCAGGAGCCATTTGGTCACCTTGCCCCAGCTGGGCTCACAGCCATGCTCCCTCCCCAGCACACAGCACTGGGACGTACCTTTGTGTGCTGCCAGCGTGTGCCAGAGAGGGAATGGGGCACCAGGTTAATAGGACAGTAAATACGCCTTGACGTTTCTTCATTGGTTTGCTTTGTACTCCCAACAGATTTACTGGAAATTCAGAGGTGGGGTTTACTGCTCATTGGAGAAAATCCTTCATTTCAGCCTTTCGCTCTTTACCCCTGGGAATAAATGCTCCTTTCCCCCTCAGTTCAGCTTTATTCCTTGACAGCTGAGAAAAAGGAAGAAAGGGGGGGAAAAAAGAAATCAGACCTTGGACCTTTATTTTGCTCTGGAAAGCCAATGTCTAGTTCAGGGTGGGATAAACTGCATGTCAGGGATATAAAAGGAAGCCTGTCAGACAAGCTTATCTGTAGCTTCCTATATCCAGTCGGATAAACCCTATCCCCAGAGCATTTTCCCCACCAGCTAGGCCCTTTCTATTGTAGCCCCTGAAATCAGCACCCTCTCTGCTCTCATTCCTCCTCCACATGCTCCTTTACTCCCCTCCCCCATACACATTTGTCCCCCCAACTCAAACAGCTCCCCAAGGAGCTCAGGCACCACCTATGTTCAGGGATGGGGAAAAGAGAAGAGCGAGTCAGCTGAATATGCAAACAATCCTATTTGCACCCCAGCATGTACAATTCAGCTCTTTGTCAGCATGATGGAGTGCGCTCCGTCCAGTTTGTTTTCTTCTCTGGGATTATCATCCACACCCTTCCCACACGTGAGCATTGTACCTGAATCAGCCTTTTCAAGACAGGCCGGCTGCTGCCTGGTTAATACCTGTCCACCAGCTGCCTATTTGCTTTGTTTAAAAATTAGAGCCAGTCATAAAATGTGATGCGACATCTACAGCGGCCATTTAAAAAAAAAAAAAAAACAAAAAAAAAAGGCGCATTTTGCTGGTGTCACTAAGGCACTGGACAGAAGTGTTTTTAGCTGGACAAGCCCTCCGTGATGATGCAGCCCTGGCTGGACACCTTGCACTCCGAGGTGTTTGGGGACACGCGTGGGATGAGGGTACCAGCCAGCCCCAGCGCTGGGCCCGGACAGACGGACAGACACCCCGGGCGGGAAGGACCCGGACAGACGGACAGACATCTCGGGCGGGAAGGACAGCAGGGCAAAGGTGCCAAGCGCTGCTGGGGCTGTGGAGCAGCACCGGCAGGGAGGGCCCCAGGCCTGGCAGACAATAGCTGTCTCCCTGCTCGCTCTCCCTGCCGGCCGCATCCCACGGAGGAGCCTCATGAATCAAGGCGAACATCCAGCGACAGGCTGGATGAAATGCATTAATATGCGGGCGCCGCCGCACGCCGCCAGCCCCCTGCCTGGCGCGGCGCTCACCTGCCTGTCTCACCCCTGGCAGGCAGCGAGCGAACAAAGGAGCGGCCGCAGCGCCTGCCCCCGCCGCCGAGCCGGGCCGCGCCTGCACACAAAGCCCGCTCGCCCGCCGCCATGGGTGTGAGGAATGCTCCCGCTCGCCCCATTGTCTGCGCTCCTTTGTGCTCCTCCAGACCCCGCTCCCCAACCGCACAGGCAGGGCTGGAGGGAGCGGGACAGACACGGCTTTGTTGAAGGGAGCCCTCGAATGAGGAAAGGCTCCTGCCGTACGTGCCCGTCTGGCGCACGGGCCCGCGCTGCTCCTGCCCCACAGCGCAGGTGGGGAGCAGGCGGTGCCGAGCGGTGCAGGCAGACGGACGGACGGACGGGGCCCGGGTGTTTCTCCCCGCACACCGGCCCCTCTTGAGCACCTTTTTCACCCTCCAGACTGACTCTTTGATGCTTTTGGGAGGTGGGGAATGGTCACCAGGTCGCGCAGAAGGGAGTGTGAGGGCTGGCCTAATCCCCCGTCCCTGATCACGGGCTGGTGCAGCTGGCTGGAGAGAGCAGTGAGGGAGCAGATCTGGGAGCATGCACCACCCATCACACCATGTGTATCCCCCAGCCTTAGAATCAGCACAGACACCTCTGCCAAACCTCCATTGCTTTGTCATACAGTAGTTGTGGCACCCACTGTGCCAGCCACGTCTGCGGCTGCAGCATTGCAACCCCCAGGTCCTGCAGGGCTGGTGGCAGGATCCAGATTGCCTTGTGTCAGGGCAGAGCTGTCATTGCCAAACGCTCCCGAGGGGTCAGTCCCCAGCTGCAGAGCACTGTTAGCTCTCCTCCCACTGCACACTGGCATTGGAATGACCAGGACAGGGAGAAGGGGAAAGCCAGGTCTCTCCAGTGCAGGGAGCAGGGTGTCCCCACCATGCCCCAAGGACAAAGCATTCCCTGGTCCCACGGCAGCTGTGGCACGTGGATCAGCTCCAGCCCCATAGAGCTGTGGCTCACCTGGACTCAGCACTCTGCCTTGTGCAGTCCTTGCCCTGGCCACCCTCAGCTGTCTCGCTCCTCTCCACTGGCACTGCTCGCACAACCAATCTTAGCCACGCACAGAAATACCTGCAATCATCTGGGTGTTATTCGAACAATATGGCCAATAGAACATAAGCAAAGAAAGAGAGAAAAGGCCCAAACCTGAGGGAAAAGGTTGTTCCTGAGGGACAGCACCTAGGACCAAAAATGAGCCCAGCACGCTCCTGCTCCGCTGTTGGGGCAGCAGTGCTGAGAGCTCTGGCACTGAGAACAGAGTCCAGGAACAAGAACCAAGATACTCACTGCAGGGATGCTGCTAGTGGAGTCTGAGAGTGTCCACAAGGGTCAGGGACGGTGAGGAGGCAACACAACTAAACTAAACAACTAAAAAACCCATTTCCCAGTCTTGTTCTGGGAAAAGAGTCTCTGACATTTTCTGGTTCTAAGGAGTGCCATTAAAGAGGAAGGCTCTACTCAAAGTGCAGTTTCTCTTCCTATTTTTTCATTATATTTGGTATATTTTAAATAAATTCTAAATAAATTTTTACAAAAAAATTCTATGGCCACCAACAGGGAGGTCTCCAGACAAGATTTGTTCAGGAATACATTTTTCCTAAAGAAAACTCTAAAAGGCCTACTTTAATAAAAAGGCAGAAACATTGAATCTAAACAGCATCACTTCCTTCTTTGAGTTTTTCTGCTTCACAGCGAAGCCTCAACAGATCTTGTAAAGTATATTTGCGCTTTATAAGCAAGAATCAGAGTTCGATGGACAAGAGATTCTCAGCAACATCTAAGTTGCAGAAGCAAGGCAGTCATTCCCAAAGCCACCAAATAAGAGAAGACTGTGAGAGCAGATAAAGCAAAAAGTCAGATAGAAGCAAAAGGCCTTCATCTTCAAAAAGTCAGAGAAATGGCAAAGACAGGGGAAAAGGGGAAAGACCTGCTGGGCAGCAGGCTGGTGGCAGAGCTCCTGGCCTCTCTCCATGCCTCCTCCATGACCCCTTGCTCTTTCCCCAGGCAAAAAGAGACACAGCAGCTCTTTCCCCAAGCCAGCACCAAGCTGGTGCTCCTGCAGAGTGGCATTTCAGCAGCTGGAGAACTGGCTGCATCAGCCCAGAGCTGAACTAATTCAAGAGTCATTTTGAAATCCGATCTTGGAGGGGCTGCCTGTATTAATGAAGCTGATGGGATTGGGATGAGGTGTAACAAGGTGCCTGTTACTGAAAAGCAGAGAACTTCCCCCAGGCTGCCTTGGCTCCTGCAAAGCATCCAGGTCAGTTTGTAACTTATTAACACCAACAGTCACAGGATCAAAGTTCAGCACGTGTTTAGTTGCTCTTCTGGAACAGCAAACTTGAAAAGCATATTGTGCAGGTTTCCTAGGAATAAGAGAGATATGCAGAGAAAGCATCCACTGCCCATCTGCTCAGAGACAGACACTGTACCACTTTGGGTCAGGAGGCAGGCTCCCTTCACCACCTCGTGCCTGAAGAGCTAGCTCTGCTCCACTACTGCACCCCTCTCCATCAAGGTCCTTCCTCCTCTTGAGACAAAACAGTTTTGCACCCAAGTGATGCTCAAAAAGGGTCCCCAGGTTTAGGAGGCAATCCTCTGTCAAGAAGATTACACTGCATGTTTTAAGTATCTCCCCTGCAGCTGGAGTTGTACCTTAATCTAATTACACCTCCAGTGCCCCAACTGAAAGTGGTCGATATATGAACACTTGGAAAATTAATTACTTTGCCACTGGGCAAGCAGAGATGGGTAGTGGAGTCAGTGTGGCAGTGCAGAGTCAGATGACAGCAGCAGGGCTGTATTTCCCAGCCCTGGGAGCTGTGTGCAGGGGGCCTGCTGTGGTTCCCTAGACCAGCCTCTTGTCAGGCCATTAAGACCATACAAGACAGCTCACCTCCAAAAAAATGCAGAGTTCCCAGGGCTGGTTTTCTGTCTGCTGCTCCTGAGAGGGAAAAGTGACCCTGGCAGATGTGGAACATGGTCACCCCACTGGATGCAGTGAGGGTACACACAGAGGACCTGCATGAAGGACACAATGAAAGGAAGGTGAGAGCTCATTACTGATCAAACCTGGGAGAGAAGCACTCATGAATGGAGCTGAGTGCAGTCTTTCAAAGGTATTACTGGGCAGGATGGTGCTAGAAACAAAACCAAATCAAGAGTTTCTGAGCAGGTGGCATGCTTTGAATCCTGCCTGGGCTGGGATCACCACTCCTTACCCTGGTGTACATCTGTTGCAGTGATCAAGTTACCCAGTGAGAAGAGGTTACACAGCAATTACAAGTCCCTCCCCACCAGCAGAGCAACCAAAGATCTCTGCTACCCTCAGCTTCCCTGCAGGCTCACAAGTCAAAGAGCTAAACAGGTTTCATTTGCTGTGCAGCTACTGCCCAAACCAGTGTGGGTAACAGCATGGGGCTGATTGTCAACAGACAAGGCTACATGGAATTGCAAGATGATGCATAGGTGTGCTTGCTTGCTTATCCAAACTTAGAGATGTCCAGAGAGCATGTAGTTTGGTTGTTTAAATAGAGTTTATGTCCATACTTTATAATGAACAATATCTATGGATTATTCTTTGTAAATATCTGTGCTCTGTGAAGGTTAGAGTTACAAACACCCAAATAAAGTGCCTGGAAGCATTCTTCATTTTTAAGCATTTTGTCGGAGCAATCAGTGATTTATCAACCACTTCTGGCATCAGTTGAGAACACTCTGCTATTGCTTACTGTGACCCATGAAGGGCCACTATTTCAGCCCTATTAGAAGTGAGATGTTCACTGCTGTTCACATGGTACCTGTGCCTATGCCAAACCTGCACAGAGACATTACCTGTCTCTCTAATCAAAGGCAATGTCTGGTGGGAAGGAAGTTCAGACATGATTCCTTTCTGTGTGCTATTACAAGGCATCACTGAACACTCACCACACTTACAAATGGACTTTTTGTCTGGTAGGAGGAATCATCCCTTCTCTCTTATGTTTGCAGAAACAAGTACAATTGGAGAAAGGAACAAAGTTCCACTTCTGCAGCCACTTACCAGAATAAATGATGTGTTTTAGCCATCAGGATCATCTGTTTTCGCTGCAAAGACTTATTAACAAGGTCCTTGCTTCTCAGTGACTAAGGAGGAGGGAAGAGAAACCTTGACCACAAAGAGGAACTCAGTCTCTGGGAAACAGGCAAAGAGGATGCTGTTAAACATTTCAGGAAACACTAGGGGAAAGACGGGGGCAGCCAGAAGTTTTGAAAGTTTTGATTTCCCCAAGAAAATAAATCAGAGGAGAAATGGCTTGTGAGCCTTCTCCCCTGGAGAAGTTTCTCCTACGGTACTCAATACTGTAAAGGGCTGTAAAGGAGGGACCACTCTTGACTGAAATAACTTACAAGGTAAAAGTGACTTTTTTTCCCCAGGGAGAGTTAAACTAGACTCATGCCCTTAATGAAGAGTGTTTGAAACCCTCCTGCTTGCACGAAGAGCACAGGAGCTCCTGCCACTGGAGCACAGGCATTGCTTAGCCCAGGACCACCCCAGAACTGCCTGAGTGGCATCTTTGTGGGGGGAAGTTAAATACTTCAGATTCCCTTTTCAACCAGTCTACTTATGGTTTGGATCTGTTTTTGTTAAAGCCTTCTTATTTTAATTAAGAAATTACTTGTTGAAAAAGCAGTACCCTGCCCCTTTGGTTACCATTAACATGTGTCTGCTGAGACCGCCAGCAAGCCTTTGAGATGCAGCAAAGCTGAACTCAGTAGTTCTCAAGGAGTTATAAAAACCTTTTAAATGTAGCCTGGGAGAATGATCCTACTCTCAGCAAACTGAGGATACAAAACAACCCTGAGAAATTCAGTTTTTGGGTCAACAGCAGCTTCATGATGCACAGAAATGGGACTGCAAAGCTCTGCCCTGGGGAGGAGTAACAACAGGCATCCACAGGGGCTGGGAACAAACTGGCCAAGTAATTGCCCAGTGAAAAAGGAGCTGGGAGTTACAAGCTTGCCAAACAGTGTACGAGTTAGCAGTGTGCTCTCATTGCAAACCCAAACTGCACAGCAGGCAGTGTCAGGGGCAGCATGGCCAGCAGGCCATGGGAAGAGCATAATTCAACCCTGCTAAGGCTGCATCTGGAACAGCAGGCTTCATGAATGTTGTGAATCTCAGAAAAGAGTTCGTAGAATTCCTAGAATATCTGCTCATTTTTATTATTAGAGAAAAAAAAATAAGAAAAAACCCATAAGTTATTATTTCCTCCCAGTTCCTATGTCTCTATAAGTGGCCCTACATCACTAAGTTTAAGATGTGTATCTGAGAAAGAAAGGTTTTCTTTCAGAGGAGAGTTTCTTGTAGGAAGAAGAGCTGAGAAAGGCTTCTAAGGTCTGTGTTGTCCAGGACACAAGACAGTGATGCCAGCAGCTTTCCTGCCAGCAGAACATAAGGAAAGGACAGAAGGGAAAAAGAGAAAAATAAAAACCATGGTTGACAACCTCCCTGCCCTCCTGCAACCCTACCAGCATCATAGCAGGAGTCTTTTGAGATGGCAAGGTACTAATATGTGGTTTTGACAGGGTAAGGTAGAGAAGATCAGATAGGAGAAAATACGTCTGCACTGAAATGGCCTTGCAATCCTTGATCTCCTTCGAAGAAATGCATTGCTTTTAACCACCAGGTGCCTGTCCCCAGTGCAGGCCAGTAGGTAAACAGACACAGACACTGTTTGTAGCAGGAAGCCAAACCAGAAAGGAATTTTATCCACCCAGAACAGGCCCCTGCCTGGGGCAGCTGGGACACCTCTCTAGCAGTCAAACAGTGACACCAGTGAAGGTCTCACCTGCTCACATTCCTGCTGCTTCTCTGCCCTTACTGGCAGAGGGCTGATTTTCACCTCTGGAAACCGAGACACTCATCTGCATTGACCAAAAAATCAGTGTTCAACAACAATTATTAAAGGCAACTGCTGCCCAAGCAGCACCAACAAGCATTTGGCTGGCCATGCTGACAATACTGCAGATAATGTAGATGAGCCCTCCTGCCCAGTCCAAGGGGAACAGCCCTCAGCTCACCTCTTGGGGACTTGCCCATAGCCTGTAAATCTCAGCTGTTTGACTGCTGCTCATGGATTATTATTCTGCCCTCCCCTCTTGCCTCTCATCCCTCCAAGAGCCCATTGTCCTTCCAACACAGGACAGATATTTTTCTGGAGAACATCAGCACTTCTCCATAAGACCTCCCATGCACTGGAGGTGATGGACAGCAAGACAGCAGAGCCTAATCCCCACATGTTATGTGGTTTTTTTCATCCCATTGCTTTCCTTTTACAGCCTAAGTGTGAGAGACTCAGGCCAGACCTCAGCCTCCATCTGCAGCCTGGGATTATGATCTGAAGCATAATATTTCTTTATGAGCAAATTATCACCAAGACTTCAATGCGCTGTTGGCCTTTTAAAAATCTAAGTGTTTAGTATTTTTATTTCTTTCTGCTCTGCAGTTTATGGCTCCCATAAATCAGATGACAGGCTGTGGCACAGAGGGCTGATCTGATCTGATCTGTGGGAACAGGGAAAGGCAGGAGAAGGGAGCACTGACAGAGCTGTTAACCAAGGGGAACCTCTGCACCCTGCTGTAAGCATCCATTAGGGAAAGGCAGGATGCTGCCCACCTGGGGCAGTGCTCACAACCATGCCCACTGCTTCTCTGACACCGAGTTTAAAAGCCTCATTTCTTCCATGCCATACCACCTCCTTGTAAAAACAGAAAACCCAGTTCTGTCTCTCACAGGAGCAGTGCTAGATCCACTAGGATTCACAAACTGTTCCATCACTACAGACATTAGAGCTACAGGGACACACACAGGCAAAGTGCTGACCCACTACACTGGTAAACCAACCCACACATCTGAAACAATCCAGTCTGACCCCGTGTATTGCTGATCTAGAAGCCTTACCTTGTAGCTAATTAAGGATGCTGCCATGGTTAAAAGTCAATTTCAGAGTTGGAAAGTTGGTGCTGAAGTCCCAGGTGTCACAAGCAAAAGACCAAATCCCTAAAGACATTTATTCACTCAGAGATGCACCAAAGGTCATGCAATGAAGCATTCCAGCAAGCAGCATTCAGGGAATCCTCCTCCCCACATCTCTGTGCTTCCAAATACTGTTAAAATCTGAACTATAATCAGCCTATGCCCTCTCAGGGAAATGGGATCCACAGCCCTTTCTTTCTCCTGCCCCTGCCTCAATGACTTGGACTCTCCTTCAGGACTGACACTTTCCTGCATGCACATATGTGAATGCCTAACTCTGCTGAGCAGGCCGTCATCTTCACAAAGACCTCACAAGACAAATAATAGATAATATTGCAAGGACTTTGTTAGATTGGGGCTTGCAGGGTTCCTCAGTGACCCTGGGTTAATTACTAGCTGTACTGCTTTGCTCATTGATAAGAACTGTTTTCTTCCTCCATGCTCAACTCTGCTTTGCTAGGGAAGACTTTGGTACAGGGACTTTATCCTCTTGCCAGTACTATGCTTATGGTTGCACTTGATGATCTTAAAGGTCTTTTCCAACCTAAACAATTCTATGATTCTAAGAGAAAGGGAATAGAGGCAGCTAAATGCTGCTTAAGTGAAGGTCTGTGGCAGGTAAGAAGACTTCTTCAAGGACAAGCCCTTCCACTGGCTCACATAAGACCAGAAGGTGATGTAACTTCATGTGGCAATACTCCCAAAATGCCAATCCTTCCTTTGGTATTTCCAAAGCAGTAGAAACCTCCACCAGGAATTTGAAATCCCATGGATTTTTGCCTACTGAAGCAAAAATGGTGCTCATTGTTCCCCTGCCTGCAATCCAGTCTCTACCACTGCTGTGCCTTGACCAGTAAGATTTTACCTGCTATAAAAGGCTGGATAAGAGGCAGGTATTTCTGCCATGCTCAGCAGGGATCCACCCTCTCAATGTGTGCTGGCAGCTCTGGGCTGTGCATCCATCCATCCATCCATCCATCCATCCCACTGTCTGGGTGCCCACAGTCATCCACACAGCACTCAGTGTGACAAATGGAGCCAGACTGTGACAGGAAAGACTCCCAGTCAGAGAGCACAGGCGACTCAGGGCCCTGCCAGTGGCTCACCCCCATGGCTGGGGCTGTCACTGGAAGTAACAGGATTAGCAGAGAGAAGAGAAAGCTTCCAGGCCAGGAAGAAATAGACAAAGTGAATAAGGAGTTCAGGCCATGCTTTTAAGCAAGTTTTAAGCATTAGAGAATCTTTTTAATAATAATGAAACTCGAGTATTTTTTTAAAAGGGAGGAAAAAGAGTAGCAAGAACCTGCTCTCTCCCAGAAAACCATGTTGCTGCACAGAGCAATTCCCAAACACAGACAGCAGTCTGGTCCTCCCAAAACCTGGTTGTAAAGCTAACAACTGCTGTGCTATTAAAGTGCCAGATAAGCCAGGCGACAGCACCAGCCAGGCTCCTGGAGCTTCAATACTCCAGGATCACTCGGACACATCAGCTTTTATCCTGAAAGTATTGGAACCTAGGAGTGTTAAGACCAGGGTAAACATTATCAGTTGTTGTTCTGCCCTCCCGCAGGGACTACAGCTGATCTGTTTGGACAGAAGGACTGGCAGGAAGAAGCAGCACCAGTTTGAGAAAGCTACCTGTTCTTTCCCTGAAAGAGCTTGGGGGAAATGCAAAATTCACCGTGTGCCTCTGAAAGCCATGCAACTGCTTTCAGTGCTGAAAATGTGCATCCTGTTCCTAGTGCAATGTTTTTGTTTTGTTTTTTTTTTCACTCTTCATGGCTGCTCCTCCATGGTGCTGGACATCTTGGCTCCAGGTGGGCGCTGGCAGCTTGGAGCCCCTCTCCACCCTAGACCACTTCCCCTTGCCATGGAGTGGAGGGCCACATTAGGATGGGGGGGAAAAAAGAAAAGTGAACTAAAGCTAATTAAAAGCACAGGAAAAATGCAGGGAGGCAGGTTGTCATTACCAGAGCTGGAATTTGGCCTGGGTGCCATGGAGATGAAACCTGGCAGATGGTTAAGGTGTACACGAGAAGCACACATGCAGCACCTGACTCTAGATTTATGACCAATTAATCCAACAAAAGAGAAATCTTGACAAGGAAGCCAGAGACCTACAAAATGAGTAAGTGAACCATGAAAAGGGGAGCCTCTCCCATCCAAAAAAAAAAAAAAAAAAGCAGCTGAGTGTACAATACCTACAGAGCCGTGAATAAACTGAAGTTGGAACAGATGGAGAGAGAAACAAACCACGGTGTGTATTAGTTGGCTCCCAAGTAAAAGAGCCAGCATGGGGAAAGAGCTTCCCCACAATTCAAGGAGAGAACAATAGGCTCCAGTTCTGCAGCAGCCCCTTCCCCAGGTGCTCAGTGTTCTTCCCACTGCTTAATTTAAGGCTCACAAGCTGCAGCACTCTCAGATACAAGATCCTAACAAACAACCAGCAAAGCATATTTTTTTAAATAATGAACCATGTGTCTCCAATTAAAAGAGCCCAGGCACAAGGCAGCAGAGACAGGAGCCTTCTCTGGCAGCCCATCACACAGACACAGACCCCAACTACACGGCCTTGCCTCAGACTGCATCTGAAACAGGATCAAGGATAACAAACAAAGGTTTTCCCGTGGATGGCGGCTGCCCTGAAGTGGTTGCCGTCTGATGGGCAAACACTTGGTAAACCCCAGCCCCTTTGGAGGCACAGAAGTGACCTTTGCCTTTGCAGGTGAGAGTGGCTTCACACAAACATTTCCATTGAATTTTGTCTGCCACCTGTAAACTAAAGCCCTGGCCAGGTCAGAGATGAGAAAACAAGCAAGGAGGAGATGAGCCCAACCACTCTGGGAATGGGAGCAGGCAGAGGTTAGTGTGGTGCAATTAAGCACAAGGAGAGAAGCCCCTTGCTACAAGCCTATTAAAAATCCCAATCGCGAAGAAAAGGAGGGATGCAAACTGTGGTTCTGTGGAGCACCAGGCACTGCTGCCCCACAGACACCCTGGCCCCCACCCGAGGGCAGCAGCAGGCACTGCAGGAAGGCTGAGCCCCCTCCTCGGGATGAGCGCTCAGCTTTCCCTCCAGGTCTGCAAACACGGGGCTGCCCCGCCGCGGTTCTATCTGGGATGTAAATCCCAAAGATAACAAGCCCGGCTCTACAGACAACATTTATCACCCGCTTTAAAGACAGGCAGCTTGGGACTAAGCCCTTGAGGGGCACTCTCCATCCATGGCAAACTCAACTTGGAAGAAACATGTTTTAAGTCCTGCCTTGAAGGTGGTGGGCCAAAACTTAACTGGCTTCACAGTGAGAAGTTTTTTGCAGAGCCATGTGCTCCCTGGAATCACTGTCCCCAAAAGCCCCTCCTTTTGCCCATGCTCCTGACAGACCTTGGGTTCTCAGGCATCAGCTGGTTCACTTCTTATAGTGCTAAGGGGACACCAGCATATTTCCCCCCCACCACAGCTGAGTTTATGAAAGAATACTGTCTGAGAGGTAGCTCCTGTAATGAGCCCAAGCACAGGCACAAGATATTAAAACCGCCCCCCATCTCTACCTCCACCTGATTCCCTCTGTGGCTTTAAGCAAATCACATAACTTTTCCTCTTTAGTTTCTGCACCTGGGAGAGGGTAATATTTACCTATCCCAGAAGGGTGTTGAGGGGATTAGTTAATGTTTGCCCAGCATTTTAAAGGATAAAATATTCTGTATTAATTCCCAGCTGCTCAAAAGAACTGACATGTGCGACTCTCATTAACTCCAATGGAAGATTTTTACTCGAGTTGGGCTTTACCCTTTCAGAAAAGTAGAAGCAAGATGATGTGACATTAACATTTCAGAAGGTGCCTGCAGCACGGACTGTAAAACCCTCTTCTCTTCTGACTGCCACCAGGCTCCTGCTGCCCCACTGCCTGTTCTGCACAGGTGCACTGTTAAACATTAAAGCAGTCCCAGCCCAGCACAGCTTCGGGTCCCCCCCAGGTGGGGATCCCTTTGCAGGGAGCTGCCCTCACCTGCAATGTGGCCTCTTAAGGGTTAAACACAGCCACTGAAGGGACTGCCCTTCTGCTCAGATTTGCCAGTGTTGCTCAGCTCTTGTTTGGAAGCCAGGTTTGCTTGCTGTGACAGCTGCAGGCTGCAGGTGGGATGTGCAGCACCACATCTGTTGGTGGGTGTGCCAAGGGAACACGCCAGGTGGGTGGGCATCCCCTTTGCTGCTGTGCCACCACTCTGGCTGTGTCCCCTGCCACCTGGGACTGGGCAGAAAGAAAAAGCATTAGATAAGAACTGGGCTCCAGCAGCACCCAGCTGTCTCAGCAGGCTTTACAACCCAGGACACCCAAAGTGCATGGGAAAATACAGCACTGCACATCCCTCAAATCAGACCACCCACTGCTCAGGCCCTTTACATTCCCCATGTGGCACCAGCAGTGCCACAACATTGTTGTTCCCTCCCTGAGCACTGGCCACCACATTTTGCAGGGCGAGGACAATGAGATGCCACCCTGGGTTCCTTTTCCTTGTCTGTTTCTCACTGTGCTTTGCCTCAGTGCTGGTGTCCCATCTGTGATGGGGTCTCCACTCACAGCAAGCGGAAATGCCAGCAGCCTTCATGTGCTCCTGGCACAGAACAAGGGGAGGGCTTTGTCCCTTGGTGTCCGCATGGCTCTGGGCACAGCAGCCAGCAAGATCCCACCTGCAGCAAGCCCTGAGGCCGTGCTGGATGCACCTTTATAGGGCTGTCCTCAAAAGCAGCACAGCAGGGCTGAGCCCAGGCAGTGGGGAGGGGGAACAAGGGGCTCAGGCGCCCGCCAGAAAGGGATTTGGGTTTAACTGCTGCTTTACTGCCTGCCAGCAGAAGTGTATGGCTGCACAGTAAGGAAAAGCTGCAGGAAGGTGTTTGAAAACCAAGCTAACCCACTTCGGACTCATGAAAGGAAAACACCACCACCAAAGCAGCCCCCCACTGGCCCCGCGGTCTCAGGGAGGGGAAGCTGGTTTGAAGCCTGAGAACAATGGAACAACCTTCCCTGCCTTTCTTCTGGCAAAGGTGACCTTGTGCAGGTGACCACACTGGGGAAAGCACTGAACAAGAAGCCCCATGCCAATAAAGCATCCCTGCACTTCCCAACCTCCATCATTGCTGTCTGCTGGCAGCAGCAGGAATTCTTCCCCCTTGCTGTGCAAATCCCTGAGCAGGGGCATTGGCACAGCCGTGCTGGCATGGAGTGAGGTTTGCCAGCGCTGCTCTGTGCTCTCCCCACACGTGGGGCACATCAGGGGGCTCAGTTTTCCTTTCCAGAGGCCTCCCTTTGTCCCCATCACTCCTTGCCTCTCCTGCCTTGCCCAATGCCCAGGACAGCAGGCAGAGACCAAGGCACTGCAGACAACTGCTGAGCAAAATCAGAGGCGCAGACTGAAACATGACTAATTTCTAACACATCACAGCCTACGAGTCATTCTGTTTGTGAGCCTCAACTGCTCTCTGCTGCTTCCATACCAGCTCGTTTCAAGGGTGAGTAAGCAGACAGTGGCAGACATGACTTTTATTATTCCCAGAGCTTTGAAGCTGTACCATTTCCCTGTGGTTAGCTGGCTGCATCAGCTGTCTGTAGTGGCACATTTTGAAGAACTCAGCAATGAGACATAGGTAGCCAGACCAAGCTGAGCTGGAGCTCAGCAAGCTCCATTGGCAGTATTTCATGGTGACTCAGTAGTTGCCCACCCTCTATTATTCATGGTTTTTATTCCAATTTTATTGCAATATTCTTGACTACTTCCAAAAAAGCCCTTTCACAAGCAGAGGTCAAAGGCAACAAAAACAGTTTCAAATTTTAAGTGAAGCTCATTTTGGTTAAAGTGAATTTTGGGATGAATATCCTCAGAGAGTAAGCAACACCATTTGAAGGCAGAAAATATAGAAAAACTGAGCTACAACAGTGTGAGCATTTAATGTATTTATACATGTATATGTACTCATACATATGCAAAAGAATAAATACAGAATCATGCATCTCTTAGACTAGAAAGTGAAACTTCCTGCATTTTTGAACAACATCCTTAAGCCAGCTTATTACACAGTTTTTTTCTTAATATATGTATTTAAAAACATAGCACTTGCACACACTTTGGAGAAAACTGTAAGTTTCCTTTCCATCCCTGATTAAACTCCTATGGTATTCTCGTGCTGCTATGGAACTTCCACAGCTCTTATCTATATTTCTACATTTAACCACTTCTAGTTTGAATGGCTGAACATTGAAAAGCATCTCTGTATAGCAGTAAGCAGCACAAACATCAAAGTCTAAGCAAAAGCACTGGATTGTGATCATGGGATTTTTTGCACAGACTAGTTCAAATTCTACTTTTAATTCCACTGCCCAAAGTTCAGAGCTTGAGCTAAATCCCTCCTTCCCCTTGAAAGGGACTGGTTGTATTTATGGCTCGTTTCAGAGTCCCCCAGATGAAAGGCTGGGACAGAGCAGGGTGATGCCCCACATCCAGTGCCACATAAGAAGAGGGTGAGGGCTCTGGCAGCAGTGAGAGGAACTTCCAGATGTAGTTCCCAGCAGTGCTCAGCCCCTTTGGGTAACCTCAGATGTGTCATTTACCCTTCCTCTGACTCAGTTCCTCAGTACTGGGGAAATAACACCACCACTGTATCACGTAGGAGTTTTGGGCACATAGACACCTTCTCAATGAGTATTGGAATCCACACTAGAAGTGTAACTAAAATAGAGATCAGTTGCAATTCTAGAGAAATGACACAAGCGTGGGCTGGGAAGAAAGGATGAGATGTACAAATGGTACAAATACAGGGAGCTCCCTGCCACACTCAAAAGGGCTTGATCATGAACTGAAGCACAGGAGAGATGCTGGGTTAGGAACCCAGCTGGGTCCTGCTGTGTGGCAAATCCTCAGTGGCTCTGCAGAGCCTTCACCTCCTGGTTGTGAAAGAAGCAGCAGCTGCATCCCTGTTGGGGCTACTCAGTCAGCCAGCAAGGGAAACAAAACACAGTAGCTTTCCTACAAATCTGCTACACCTCTGTCTATACCCTACAACTCCCCCAAAGGCAGGTGACCCCAGCTGAGTCCCCATGTTTGAATCTGTGGGCCATGCCAGGCTTTTTGAACCAATGTCATGTTTTGGCACGTCAGACATGACCCAGATTCTTCTACCTGACCATGGAATGGATGCAAGGGCAGGTCCCAGCCCTGTTCCTCTGGCAAGGTGTGATAGCATCTGACACCCAGGGCTGGTGGAACAGGGCCACCTGGGCCCGTGTGCCTCACCTGGTGCTCTGCATCCCCACCCCACAGGTGTGGCAGCCACCGCAGAGGGACCTGCAGGGCTGGATGACAGCTCACACAAAGTGACCTCGCAGCTGTCCCCAGCTCTGAGCTTTTCTCTGTGGCTGGCCACAACCCCCCCTCCACCTCAGCCTCAGCACATTTTGGTGGGCAAGACAGGGGAGGTAACAATACTCCTCTTTTTTTTCCACAGAAGACAAAAGCTGTGGAAGACACCGATTCCCATGGCAACAAAGGCAAAGAAGTGTCCCAAGATGTGATTTGCTGTCACCATACCCACCTCGTGGCAGATAAGGACAAGTGATAGCTCTGAAAGGAGCTGTTTCCATGGGACCCTCCCCAGCGAGCCCCCACAATGACAGCCAAGCATCAGCTTTCAGCATCAAACAGGTCTGACTGGAAGGGAGCAACGCTGCTTCCCCAGCAAGCACTGCCCAAATCTTGTCCTCTTGTGAGGGACAGGGCTCTGCTGGCTCCTCACAGCCTGCCTAACCCTGAACAAGGCACAATGCTGCCCGCTAATCCACTTACCCAGGCAATTACACTGGGAGAGCAGCCTGCAGGGAGCCATGCTCAACTTCTCAGCTAAACATCCTCCTGGGTTTTTTAACCACTGAGTGGTACCTAAAGCAATGGTGAGAGCTGCTCACAGAGCATCCATTTGTTCTTAGGCAGCGTGGCCTATGCATTTCCTTCCAACACTCTCATTTATCATAGTTCTCCCCTCCCAGTCCTGCCCCTTCAGTTCCCTGGGGAAAGTCAGTGAATTTATGAAGAAGCAAAGTCACCTTGAGCCTTAATCCACACCCTAGCAGAAGAAATACATCTGTCGGCAGTCACATCCACTCACTCTACAACAGTGTTACAACAATGCTCACTTTGTTAGCATAGAAAATACTGTCTGCTTCTCTGCTTCTGGAGACAAGCTACCACAAAGGCTGGAGCAAAGAAAAGACTGGGGACAGAAAAAACAGCCCTGTACATCTGAGGTCAAACAGGTAAACTGAGGTGAAATAGTGGAATTAGGAAGAGCAAAGAAAAGAGTCAACAAACCTAGTCCTTGCCTTATGATAATACCTCCAAAACAACTCCCTGCTCCCTTTCTGTGTAAGAAGTAAAGGCAGTTGAGAAAACTGTGCTCAATAAAGTTGGAGAAGACAGGCAGAGTTCCTCATCCAACTGAGAGCAAAACAATGACCAAAGAAGGTGACAAAGTGCAGTGGAACCAGGGGCATAGGGCAGTTGGGATTTTGCCATCTGGGAGCAAAGGACAGATTCCCTCATAACCAGCCTGGCATCCAGCTTGCTTGGTTCCCCTTCCTCCTTCCCTCAAGGAAACCAGCCCTGATGCCATCTGAGCACACAGGACCAAAACAGGGTTTAAAAATGGGCCTGGGAGCTTCAGAGATACAGGCAGAGACAAAGCTCCCTCCAGCAGAGGCTGTCCCAGCCCTGCACAGGCACTGCCCGGATGTTTTGGGGGTGTGGGCTGGTTCCCAAGTCCCTGATGCTGACACAGGACTGCTCTCACAGGCAGGGCTCCCACCTTTGTGCCCATTCCCATGGAACAGCTCCTTTGCATTTGACAGGAACAAGTGCAGCTGCTTGTTGCTGGCTGCCCTACTTGTTGCCATGACTTGATTATCACCCCTGGGATGAACCTGCTACTGACTGGAAGGACTGAAACCTTACTATTCCCAGAAGGATGCAGGAGTTACAGCACAGAGCAAGGAGGCTGAAGAAGAGCTAAATGGAGCCAGTCCCAATGAAACTGCCACCTCTCAAACACTCCCATCCTGCTGGCTGGATAGTGCAGTGGGCTGAAACCAAATTGCTTTGTCATCTTTGGCACTTGCTGCAGGCAAGCACCAGCTTTTGTAAGCCCAGCATCCTTTTCTCTGCCATGCACCCCAGAGCAGATGAGTGAGTTTCTACAAATGGGTCCCACCTGACAAACAGGTAAAAGAGTGAGGGCACAGGTGTCCTGGTGTAGGAGTTCTCTGAGCTAGTGTTGGAATCCAGCAGCCCAAAGATATCAACCTATCCTAAATCCCCAATACTTTGCTAACTGCATTATAAAGGAAGAAGATTTAATTAGCATATGTAAGTAATCTCCTCCTTAACAGTGTCATTCCATTGGCACACTCTGAATTCTATTGCTACTTATGCCCTCAAGGACAAGAGGTGGTGCTGTATGGATTTCCTTTGCTTCACTATGGGGGAAGAACACCAAAACGACAGAGACTTCACCAAGTCACTTAGAAATCCACCAACTGCCACCTGCCACTTCAAAATCTATTCCCAAACAATACATTGTCCCCTAATAACTTACCTGGACTTCTCTATTCTCAGCAGCAGTCTTTCTCTTCCTGGCAGTACTCTTAAACTTTTCAAGAGAGTAACAAAGCTTGCCCTCTGCTCCAGGAGTAGATTTCAACTTGCCTATTGCATCTGCATGCTGTCGCAGCCCTGGTCAAAGAGCATATTTCAAGAGAAATTCCCAGGATCCAAATGTACAGGAACATCATCATCAGTGCAGGAAAACCAAAAGAAACGCCCCAATAATTGCCTAAATTCATCTTTGTACTAAATACTCTTCTAAGCAACTCTCATTTAGAGAGGTTTTAATACAATCACAGAATGGTTTGAGTTAGAAAGGACCTTAATGCTCATCTAGTTCCCATCTCCCCTTCTGTAAGCAGGGACACTTCCCACTAGACCAGGTTGCTCAGAGCCCATCCAGCCTGGGCTTAAATACTTCCAGGGATGGGGGATGCTTTCATGGGTGTGTAAATAGCAGAGGGAGCCCCAGCCCAGCCTCACACAGCGTCCTAAGAGCTTGTATTTACAGGCTCCTGCGAGCGGAAAGCTGTTTACTAAAAGGATTAGATAAGGCTTGACAAAGATGCAGGAAGGTGGGCATGCTGTGCCTTAGAAAACTTTTGCAATACAGAACCCAAAACATCCCTGTAGGCAATTCCAGTTAGAAAAGAAGAAGGAGGGAGAAATTTCAAACAGGTTTGGCAGAGCACTTTGGCCACGGCAGGCTACAGAGGGGGTTAAATGACAGGAGAGTAACCAGAGCTGTGTGTCTGAGCCATCCCTGAGCAGCCACTGCTGGTACAGTGAAGTCTGTGGGACTATCTCAAAATACCTTCTCCTTCAATCTCTGAGAGAAAACAAGCCCTAAAGCACGCTGCTGCTTCTCCTCCCACTCTCCTGCAGAAGGGAAAGCTGCTCTCCTGGGTTAGGTGAGGACAAGCAGCTCTCATGCTCTGTAAGGCTGCCCAGCACAGCACTTAGAGCAGCAGCTCAGTTCTCCCTGCTTTGGAGAGCACGGTGGTACCTACTAGGCAGACATCCATACCTTTTGGATTCCAGACCTCCAAGAGAACCAGGATAGAGCAGCATTGCTTGTAGGGCATCTATTGCAAGGCCCTTCCTTGATACAGACAAGGGCCGTGGGGCTGGAGCACGCTTTTCTTTCAGTATCAGTTTGGTCAGTCTGTCACATCCTGGCACTCAGTCTGAAACAGAGATCAGTTCCTTATGCATTTCCTTTGCACTTCTGAAGTTAAGCAAATCCTACTCTTTTTCTTGCCCACACATTCCACTCTGGAGATGGCAGCCACAGTGGTGGTGATGGGGTTTGCTACTGTCAGCATTTTCAGATACTCAAGCAAAGCTCTACTCATTCCTCAGAGCACTTCCCGTGTAAGCTGGAAAGTTCCTGATGAGTAGGTGCAAAAAAAATTGACAGAAAAGGGGCAAAAACATGAACTGTTAGTTTCCTTGAGGAACAGCATGATAGCACCACCAAACTACTTGGGGTTGAGAGACCAGACATGCAGGCACAGGAGTTTCTCCAGTGGCCTGATATCGTGCTCGATTTGGAATTTATTATAAACTATAAAACACAAACACAATTACCATGTTCCCCACTGTGTCCATTTAAACACAGCTAAGCAAAGACGTGGGTTCATGGTTAATGGAACAAGCCACAGGAGAGAAGGCACAGCAGGGCCCTCAGCCACATGGCACATTTAATTCCAAGGGAAGAACACCTGACTTCTACATGCAGATCAACAAAGAAATAAATTAATAAAACCAAGTATACAGTCTGGTTCCTTTATTTAAGGCCATTAATTACATCATTATGGGCATCTCTGTTAGGGGACTCTCACAAAACTTCTGTGAGCCTGATCAGGAAGAGTGCCAAACTGCAGCCCTGGGAACATGGTCCCCTTTTAGGTTGGGATGACGGTTTGGTTTCAGCAAGTCAGGGCTCAGAGCTTCACAACAGCTGAGTGAAAAGCAGCTGCTAGAGCCAGACCTGTGAAAAGGAGGAAGGGAGGAAGAGGAGGATGCCCAGCAGAACTACACTGGGGAGAGTGGAATAAAACACACAGAAGAACTAGCCCAGATCAAGTCAAAGTATGTTTATTCACGTGAGGTCAGTTCAGACATGACCAGATTGCAAACCTTTCTCTCTCACAGCACCCTGGGGAAATACACAGAACTGAAACCCCAGGACAAGCAGGAGGGCAGCAATCCCAAGCCTCAGGGACGCCTCACTAACCAGGGGTGGCCCCGAAGGGGCTCGGATGCAGCGGCCCAGGCTCGGCGCTCCATCACTTCTGACACTTCTCAAGAGGGGACAGAACTGTTTACAGGAAACCATTTGTTACAGGGGCCAGCCTCTCCTCCCCTCCCCGACCCCAGCAACGTCTCTTTCCCACCCCACCTTTCATCAGAAGCTTATCTGCTGCCCAAGGAGAGGTGGCCAAAAAGTTCATCCAGGTTGGAATTTGAAACCAGAGATTCTCAGACACTGGGGCAACCATCAATTTTAGAACTAAATTTCAGGGAGTTTTCATTCTATTTGTATGGGGGCTAATGAGTAGCTTGGGATGTGAACACTAACCCCAGGGCATAATTCTGAGAGCAGGATGATAGATTCTCAGTCTCCTGCTCTAATTATACAGACAAAAATTGGAATGGAAATGAGAAGAGTCAAGAACAGGACTCAGATCCCATATCAGCTTAACGGCATCATTTTCCCAAGCACTGAAATATTCTGAGTTAACAAAAAGATGGAACAATCATCTCCACCCAGAGAAAAAGACTCAAAAAAAATCCATAAAATGGGGTGAACTGGGTTCCACATTAAGCAAAGCTGTGCATGGAGACATAACTACAGAGGCAGCAATCATCAAGCAACCGTTCAAAACTGCAAAACCGTAAGGCACTAATGATGTTCCACTCCTTACAATCAACACGACTAAAAATTGACATTCATAATTAAAAAATAAAATAAAATCAATGTACATTTTGAAAAGGCAACTGTTCCCATTTAAAAAGTTTCAAATTCTCAGCTCCAACACTTTTGATACTCCCCACCTCCATCCAGGCTGACTAGTTAGACAGAGCGTTTGCTTACAAGTTCTGCATGTTAACACAGACCTGCTACAATGAAACATCTCAAGGCATGAAGACAAGACAAGGTTGTGAGAAGTTACTCAGTGATCCCATTATGATCACCAACAACTGTTACAGGTGTCAGTTGGTCACCCCACTTAGCACAAAGCACTCCAACACCACCACACCAAGCACAGCCACTTGTTTTTAGTGCTTGCAGGTAGACTTGAAGCTACCTTTCCCTTCAAGGTACGACTCAAGCTTCCAAACCCTGGAGCTTGAGGTCCCCTATGCAGCCATAGCCACAGGAGCATGAGGAGAGACAGCAGAAGTTGCTCATTAATGCTACTCCACAAGTATGCTTCAGTCCCCTTCTAGAAGCCCCTGTCTGAGAGCAGCCAGGTCCCTTAAATTCCTTTAATTCCATTCTGATCCTTCTTTGCTAGAGATAAGCAATTGCCCAAGGAGTATGAAGTCAGTGACACCAGTTTCCTTCAGAAGGTCACCTCACACTCATTTTGGTCAGTATTGGTCAGGTTCAATAAAAAAGTAGTGAAAGTATTTGTATCCCATTACTGATCCCTGAAGCCATTCAAGGCTCCTTTATACACAAAGGACCTATTAAGGCTTATTTCAGAGATTTCAGTAAAGTATTGCACACTATTTGTCTGCTTCAATAGTTTAAAAAATGAAATCTCATTTCTCAGAGATTAGTAACAATAAAAAATGTTAAAAACAAATACAGAGGTAACTTCTTCATGTGACTCTACGGGAATATTTAACAGTTAATAGATAGGGGATAGCAGAGGTCTATCTGTGCAGAGATTCAGCAACAGCAGTTTTTAAACAACTGGACAGTATAAATCCCAAATAATTGGTTTTGCCCTTTCTAAAAGCTAAAGTGATCTGAAATTTAGGACTATCCATGAACTGCACTGTATGATTTCACCAGCACAAAAGAGCATCAAGATTCATTGCAAGACAGCCTCCCAAAAACCGTCAGTTTCAAACAGCTGACTTTGGTCAGCACATCCAGAAATAAATAAGGAAAGGTACAGGAATGAGACACTCAACAGAAGACCCTGGCATGACTGCTGGAAGAGTCTGGGAGGGTGGGACAATCCATCAGTCCCACGGATTGTCTGGCTTAGGTGAGCAGCTCCATGACAACAGGTGGTCTCAGGACAGGTGTTTGGTGCTTCACGACTGAGCTCGCCTGAGGCGACTCAATCAAGTCTTGTGGAGTGGTTTTGAATCAGTCCAGACGTGGAGGATGGAACAAACATCGAGGGTTTTGGTGAGTGTCCCAGCTGTCAGTTGCACGGAGCAGTTTTGGTGAGTGTCCCAGCTGTCAGTTGCACAGGGCAGTTTTGGTGAGTGTCCCAGCTGTCAGTTGCACAGGGCAGCCTCGCAGGGGGAGCAGGAGTCACTCTGCCAGCATTCGCAGGCGCCGCTCGTGCAGCAGCATCCTCATCTCCCTCACTATCAACGGTGAAATGAACAGGATTGTTGAACTCGTCTGTGGAAAGAAGCAAATCCAGGACAATCAGCACAGAGCAACCAGAGCTGCAGCCATCCCCTGCTCCAATGTGCATGCACTGCCATCCCAGGAAGACACAGAGAAGCCATGACAGACAGAGTGGCACAGCAGAGGAAGGACTGAGCTCGCAGGAAGGCTCATACCATTTCAGCTGTCATGATCAGCTTTTCATCAAAACGAGCTCTCCATCTCCTCAGTGACCTTCCACCTTGCCACCTCTGCTGGTTACCAAAGTGGCCTTCTCCCTTGTCAGCACAGATGCAAAGACATCTCCTGGTTCTTCCAGCAGGGAAGACCAAGTAAATTGTGCAGTGTTCACCACTCTGGTGATGCTGAGGACACCAGGGCCTCAACAGCTCTCTGCCCCAGCAGCAAAACAGGGCCAAGGCATTTTCAGTTTGGTTTCAATACCCTTATCTCTCTTTCCACTCATCTTCAAGACCGAACAAACAAGCAGCCTAACTTTAACTCTCTGAAAACATTAGAAATCACATATCTCAGAGATGAAGGAGGGAGAAATCCTGCCTTGGAAGTCAGGTGTTGTGAGCTTTAGGAAATGCATACAGGTATTTTTGGGCAAGTGTTTTTGTGTCTCTGCTACAACCTCAGCTCCTGTTGGGTAACATGACTTTAAAGGATCCAAAATTAACCCATTTGACTTGGACAACCTAAGTCAAAGCCACACCATAGGCCGCTTCGAGAATGGTATCAGAAGTCACAATTCTCAGGTTCCCATAAAAACATCCTATGGCAAATTGAGCTTTGACAAAGAATTTTTTAAAAAGGTGATTTCTTACCATTAGAATGAAGAAATAGAAAACCCACATCCATCCCAGGTTCTCCTGGATCAAGGACACTAGATACTAAACAAAAAATGAAAAAAGTATTATTCAAACTGGGAAGATAAGCATGACATTTCAGACATTTCATTTTCTAGACTTTGTGGGCTGTTGGCACTCCACACAGAGCTGATCACAAAATCTTCCAACTGATCTTTTCCTGTCAGAAGAGATGACTCAGGACAGCAGCCTTTTTCTGTATGAAACCCACAGTTTCAGCAAAGCAGAGACACCATCCTGAAGCTTTACAGTAACTCAGAACAGCACAAAGACAGAACTGAACTACAGTTTCAAAGGGTGACAAATTGACTCTGCTGAATACGAGGTTTTTTGCACAGAACACTGGGACATAAGTGGATGTAAGTACTCTCAGAAGAACTAAAAGCTCTAGAATGGCTTATAAATTACACAGGACACATTTTCAAGAGCTGTGCAACCAGTAACTACTTAACCCTTCATCTAGGCAAGACACTTGAGACTACATTCTGTTCTGGGCTGTACCCTGGCTCAATTGGACAGCCCAGGCCATACAAGAAAATGCATCCCTTATGAGCAGATTTATATTCAGATGCTGCACAAGGGCCTCCCTTCTTCACCACTGGGTGTATCAAAAGAGGATCTGAATTTCTAACATGCCCATTGTGTGCTCGCTGTTGCTCACACACCCCCGGAATGACGTGGTGCTGTCTCTGCTGGAATAAATGCAGTGCTGGGAGGGAGGCAGGTGGAATCTCTCAGAACCAAAGACCCACTTTTTATGATGACGTGAGTTTGGGTGGTATGTGTGTGGGAAGACAAAAACGATGCCAGAAGAACACTGAGTGTAACAGTGCACTGAGATTTGTCCTCAAAGCACTTGTAATTTTCCATGTTCAGAGGAGATGAGCAGCATCTATCCTACAAAACAGTGACTGAATGGTTGTATTTATCAGGCAATCAATGGCAAGCACAAACCCAAGTCTCTTTCTAGAAAAGCAACTCACACACCTTGCCTGCATCCTTGGTATTTTACCACCACTGGAGTAGAACTGGCTCTCATCTCTCTACTAAATCCTCCCCAAAGCACCACTGTGCTCTTTGACGTAGCTAACACTTGTATTTGAGAAGAAAACATCCCCCTGTGGGCTGTCAGCTTCCTCCTCTGCAACCCTACTACTCAGACCTCTGGCAGCATACTGTAAGGACTACTGAAGCAAGTGGGGCTGGATTTACAAGGTGCAAAAGACATCCACAGATAAACAGAGAAAGCACAAATAAGAGCAAATTTTAAATCACTTCATAAACATTGTAACATTCACAATAGGTATTCCAATTTTACTCAGTTATAGAGATATACTTTTCTGTAAGAGAAGGTTTTCCTATCACCTCAAAACTAAAAAATCCAAACTTCAAAATATTTTTGCACTCTTTGCAAAGCTTTTTGAAGTTCAGGATATCCAAGTCTGTAAAATTCACTTGAATTACCAAAGTGCCTTCATATTAGCATAATGAATACTTAGTTTAGTTCTTAATTACACTGTTTCCCCTGGAAACTTTGTTAAAACAGACAAGTTCTCTTGGTTGGCTCTAAAGTAATTATTTTGCAAAAACCCCCAACCCTCTTTTTCCCCCCACACAACTCTGGATTGAGGAATCCAGTAACATCTGTAACCACAACAGACACTTTTCTTCCTCCCCCAGACCTCTCTTTTCCTTTGGCAGCCTCACCTGGCCCACAGCAGCACCAATACTGCCTGTTCCATCCACAATTCCTGTGACTGTAGCCAGAGCCTCACTGCTGCCTTTCACCACATCCTGACGCCCCAGGTCAGCAGAAATTGCAGAACTGATCATGTTAGAAGGGCCTCCGATGAAAAATCCTGAAAGGGACAAGAAAACAGCCTTGGTGCGAAACAAATACTCACAAAGATTCTCAACAAAAACACTTGCAAAACACAGATTTTCTACCATGAAAGCTCAGGACAAGAATTAAGACTAAGGACAATGCTCAGAGACTAACTGCAGGTAGAGGGGTACCTGAAATAGTCATAGAACACCCTAAATATCTGGAGCAGTCACACAGAAATAGCCAACAAGAACATTTTAATTAGTTTGGAGTAGCATACACCCATCTACAGCCTCAGGCTCCAAGAGTTCATGGAGGAGATGGAAGACAAAAAAAAAAAAAAAAAACAAAAAAAACCCACGACCCCATAACAACAGGACAGAGAGTTCTGAAATAAGAGTGTTTGGAAAGAAAGGCTCTATTCATGCAGGCTTAATTCCATAACACAGCACAGTATGTGTGGTAGCACAAAAAGCTTGTGACCTCTCACAGCACACAGGGTACTTTGGATTCTGACAAACACCCTCAAATTTGAGCTGCAGCTCATGACTGCCATATATCCACTTCCTCAGATACCAGATCACTGCTAGGTATTTTAGCATAAATTCACCTCCATCATACTGAGCCAGGGCAGATCCCCTCAGCTCCAGGCCATTATTCTATACATTCATTATTCTATACATTCATTATTCTATACCTCCCTCTGTAAGGCAGTTTTCCTACAGCTGTTTTCCAAAGGTAACAGAAACTGGGGCCCCCAGTTTTCACTCTTTCTGCAAAACCAGCAGAGATGGCAGCACACACAAACACCTTACCACTACCTAGCTGGTGTTCCTGATCGTTCTGCAATGGATTTAGATGCCTACCAGCATAAGAGTGGATTTTGAGA
Organism: Acridotheres tristis; assembly: GCA_037013685.1. Classification (NCBI taxonomy): domain Eukaryota; kingdom Metazoa; phylum Chordata; class Aves; order Passeriformes; family Sturnidae; genus Acridotheres; species Acridotheres tristis. The sequence goes on from CM072885.1 coordinate 66,755,176, forward strand.
ACTTACCTGTAATTGCCATGATCACAGCATTGATAGGTTTGCTGTTTGGGGAACCTGCAAGAGAAAGACCAGGTGAGTGTAAATAAAACTTGAATAGTAAGAGGATCTTTCATCTATCTGGAGAAGTCAGACACAGCTCAAACTCTCTCATCATAAAGTATTCAGCACTTTAATCAACCCTTTCACTCTTTCTCCATTTTCCAAAACATTTTTTAAAGTAGAGAGATTGGACCTGGAGGTAGCAACCCAGCAACTCCCCAAACAATGCTGTGCAATAAAGCAAAAACATGCAAACCCCCATATCCTAATTCCTCCTCACAAAGTCATGTCTGAATATCTACAGGCTCCCCTTGCCTTGTGTGTACATGCAGCTGGTTCTCCATCCCAGTCCCTCAGTGCCTTTCAGACAGGTTTCCCTGGTGTCTCACTTGCAGGCATCACCTGAATTCCTCACTGCCACCCACTCAGGGCCCACACATGGTGAGTTACTGCACAAGGCAAGGTGCACTCTCTTCACTTATTCTCAGGCCATCACTACTCTCATGTGCAACACACTGTAGGCATAGTAAGGTTTCCTGTTTTGGCTGATGGAAGCTGAATTATCACAGTGCAGGAACTCTGGATCACTTGAGGCTTCTGTGTCTGCCTGGACTGCAGCACATTTTGAGTTAAGCACAAGGCACCTGGGGTTCTGAATTTCTGCTATCTAGTCACAAACTTCAAACCTTGTCAGCAATAATTTCATGTTTACTTCCAATTCACGTTTTAAAGCAATGAGTTAGCACAAGAGCCTACAGAAACTTTACCAAACCAAATCCTTGCTGTTCAATAATAACTTATTGATCTTACTTTGAGACCATCTGAGTAAGCCTGCATGCTTCCAAAAGCCACACTTTTCACGTGCAGATCCAGCAGAGATTTCTACCCACAGATCTCAAAGTGCTGCATAAAAGTCTGTCTGGACCACCACCCCATTTTGGAGGAACACAAAGAGAAGTGAAATGGCATCCCACTGAGTTAAAGCACTTTGTACCACAGGACATTGTGTGAAGACACAAAACTGTCACCCCTAGAAGCGCTTCATAGATGTTTCTCAGAAATTACATCTTCCCATTTCCTTACAATCTGTTTTCCTGAGATACCTTTCAAAAGCAGGACACCAAGTACTAAATCTATCATAAAAGAGGCAGAAACTCTCCAATTTCACCATTTTCAGAAGACTAAGTAGTGAAGTCTAAGAGCTTCTCCTGCCTCTGAGTAGTGTATATAAACTCCAGGACAGATCTGGAGTCCACATTCTCTTTCCTTATAATATATGGAAGCACCCAAGATATCTTGCTCTGCCAATTATGGTGTTGACACAATGACAATGCCAACAAATCTCACTGACACTGAAGAAGGATGAGTACCATAACTCAACAGTATAGGGAAATCCAGTCACTCAGAGAATTCATTTCCACCTCATTAACCAGAGAACAGATTTCTTTCTGTGCAGTGCCACACTTGAGCAAAACAAACCAAAAGGCACCATTCTGATCCAGAAGCAGTTTCAAGACCAGAAAAGATAATGAGAACAGGCTGTGCTCTGGTTCTCTCCGGGAGGAACTGAATGAGCCTCTTCTCCCTGTGTGGCCCACGTGTACTCACGGCTGTATCCAAAGAGAGAGCCCACAGCAAAGAGCAGGCTCACTGCCAGCACAGGGGCTCTCTTCTGCAGCACATCAGAAATCAAGCCCTGGATAGTCCCACCTGTTAAAAAAGAAATATCACTGTCAGGCTCAGGATGCTGATGCCTTGAGCAAAGCTCATTTCACTGAGTGCAGTGGTCTCTGGCCTCCTCATCAATACACATTTCCTCTAAAATCCTGAGAGCTAAGCCTCCTGCCCTTACTGCTCTGGACACTGAGATAACAGTAAATTTAAGTGTCTCAAGTAAAGCAGAGAAAACTACTCATACTGCTTTACTAGGAATGTTTTTTTTTTCTGGCATGCCACTAGCCAATGCTCCTACTTTTTTTTCTCTTCCCCTACAGGTCCATCACAGCTCTAAAACTACCACAACCCTGGACTAAGCAATCTGAACACTGGAGCTGGCTTTTTTAACTGAAAGGGAAAACATTATAACACAGGGGCCTCACATTCCCTGCTGTCTCCCCCACTTAGTGCACGTGCAACTGAATGCAACAAATGCCAAAGGCCAATAAAAATTACCTTATGTACCATTGCTATCTCTGCAGGAACTGCTCTGCTGGTAAAAGCCAGAATGGTGAGAAAGCCTAATGCAGAAAAGGCCACAGAGGCAAAACCAGACCCTGAATGGAGCCAAACAAGGATGTCTATTATAGGAAAGCTAACTGGACAAGGGAATAAAGCTAGAACCTGAGCACAGCAGAGTGGAAGCCTAAACACATATACAATATATTCTTTATTCTGGAGGAAACAGGTCAGGTTATGCAGACAGCAGAAATAAGAGTAATTACATTTAATTTCTGAACATAACACAGCTGGTGCCTGCTCTGCTGAGATCTGCAATGAGTCTCTCCTTAGAAACACTGCACAGACAGGAGAGTACAGAACTCACCAAGTCCAGATCTAAATCTTCCCCAAGGGTACCTGTCAGAAAGGAAGTAGCAAGCAGGGGCTCCATTTTGTACACAGAATTTTTCAAGAAGCCCTAGTCAGTGAAGAAAAATGCCAGCTGGGGGTAACTTTCAAGACTAGGACAGTGCCTTGCAGTTATATGTTAACTCTTTAGGGTGTCATATACTTTGTGTTTAAGAAAAAAAAAAGCCAAGCAGGCACATACAAACCTAGACTTTTGCCACATTCAGTGAACAGCTAGATCCCACTGAACACAAGTGCTCTTTCAAACACTATGGAGGCAGCTGCAAGAAGATGTCATTCCCCTGCTCACTCACCTATGATTCCTCCCACATCATACCAGATGGAGAGCTGGTCAGCTTCTGCTTCTTTCCATCCAAAGTTGTTGCTGAGGTAGAAGGGCAGCCAGAAGAAGAATGAGTAATTGACCAACTTCAAGCAGGCATAGGCCAAGGAGTACTGGAACAAAGAGAGGGCCAGTGAGCAGTTAGCACTTGAGAAATGCAAACAGCATTTCTGCTTATTCCCATAAAGCTCTGGATCCAGCTAAAGCTTTCAGGGGAAAGCATTTCTGAATTTCATGTAAGAAGGCAGCATCATGAAAGTTTAATGCTGAACATCAAAGGGAACCCAGGAATACAAAAATCACTGTCAAGAAAGATATTTTTTTTTTATCACTGAATGCAATGGGTTAAAACACTTTCAGTGTAATCTTGAGAGGAAGTGACACCAGGCTTCAAAAAACGAAGAAAATTTAATTCACCTTCTGAAGAGAAGAGAGCCAGCCATGTGACACGAAACTGCTTGAGATTTAGTCATCTGTGCATCATGCTGAGAAAAGTTATGTGAAGTAGTTCCTCTGTGCTATCTTGTGCTGCTCAGAAGGCTCATCTGCTTACAGCACCAGAAGAGAAAGCTTCACTCATATCCCCATGGATATGGGACATGGGATGAAAGATTTGACCAAAGCTGAGCACAGGCTTCCCAATCCAACAGCTGAGACAACCTTCTTTGGGCTGCTGGGCTCAATTAGTCCTTGGCTAGCAGATCTCCTCCTTCAGAACTTTCATGTGTGTGGCAAAGATTAGTTCTCAGGGACTGCTGGCCCAGCATGCTGAGGGACAGGTCACCCCACCTCAGTAAAGGCAGCAGTTCAAGGAACCCATTGGAAGAGGCAAACAAGGATGAAGGTGTTAAAGCACAACCTTTGAGTCTCTGTGCAAATGTACATATGGATACTTGACTCCGAATTTCAAAAAGCAGATCTTTTTATATATTAAATTCCACAAAATCATCTCTTCTGAATTTATATTATTTTAATAGATACAGACTTCTTAGCTGTATTATTAATGCTTTTTCACTCTTACAGGACACAAATTGATTTCCAAAATACATGGAAGACATTGGGATGTTTGGTAGGACTCTCCTGCCTCTGGGTGTGAAAAGTGCACTGTACGAAGTGCAAAGTGATATTTATTACAACACACTAAGAAACTGTCTACCAGATTGTCTGAGTGATTAAACATTGAATTCCTAGAGGCTCAGGGGAAAGCTGTCTGTACTAAAACTCTTCCACTGTATCACTCAGCAGGAGATGAGAGGAGCTACAGAAAAAACATGTCAAATAAATTCTTTGTAGAATCTTGACAAGGCTTTGGAGATTCTCTCAGTATTTGGTCTCTCACCAATCTGACATGGCATCCCTGTTTGGCTGAGCTCTAAGCTGACATCAGATAAAACTCAGACACAGAGGTGTTCAGGTTGCTGGATTAGGGTGTGGAACATGTCCCCAATACCCAAACTTCAAAGCCAGCAACCTCAGTTGCTGCCATCTCCTTTTGCTCAGTGAAAAAAGTCACACATCAACTGAGGCAGACACCATCACTAACCTTTTGTGTGAGGCATTTAGCCAGAGTAGGAAAGAACTCAAGATGAGCTTGCTTTCTTTTGCTATCCCTCAACTAAGGCCTTAACAACAGGACTGTGGTTGTCCTGCACACTGACAATGCACCCATCCCTTCTAGATTTTCTGCTGCCTTAATCACAACAGCCAACTGCTTTGCTCGTTAAGGGTACCTGACAACACTGCCCATTCAGTAGTTCTCCTCCATGACAAACCCAGGCAGTTCCCACTGTTCTGCTGAGTAGCCATTCTGCCCCCTTTCTTGTACTGGTTCTAGTGTTCAGGGGGCACACAGCCCACCGATGCAGAAGGTTAACATTGTTTTTTAACGACAGGTTAACTTTTCAGCTGAACATCCGCTGGGCAATACTGCTGGTACAGAAGCACAAGTTTTCAAGGGACAGGACAAGGATATGTGGAAACTGCATCACCAGGCCTTGTTTCCTGCTCTTCATAAAACACCCTGCACACTTTGCCACATTACATTATGCTGACTGAGGCTTTTCAGGCCAGCTTTCTGCTTTAAGAAAACTAAAAAACTCCAAATCAGTGCCACAGTACCAACCTTTGCTCATGGCCTCCTTTGCAAATTCACAGCAGGAAGAGCAGCACCTCTGCTGCCCTTCACTGGCTCATTAAATGCACTCCATGAAGCAGGATGGGAAGAGCAACACACACCACACACCCAGACAGCATCATCCATGCACACAAGGATAACAGGCCCAGCCCCAACATTTTATCAGCATGAGACATCAGATACCAACCACTACAACATATGGTCAACATATCAACAATGATGTGAACAAATCCTGACAACACAAAAAGCCAACTTTATGTTCAACAGCTAAGAATTTGTGTCCTCACCAGTACTACACCAGGAAGGCAACAAGCCTGGAAAAAGCCAATGGCCTTGGGCTCTTCGTCATTGTCAGCTGCTTGAATGGAGTAATTCCTGTCATCATCATCTACATCATCACTGCCCATCAGGGGTCTGTTGGCATCTTCTTCCACACTGACTTCATCTTCATCTGCTCCAAGCTCAGGGAGGCCTAAGTTTTACAAGGAATAAGCAACAGGAAAAACAGACCAGAGCCTGTTCACCCTCTCCCCACTCTAAAGCTATGCTCGCTTCTTTTAAGCAATTCTACCTTCTAGCAATTCCCTTCTCTCCCATACCTCCATCCTCCTTTGGCTTAGAAACTCTTCTAGATGGTGTTCTGCAGTGCCGCCAGTTTCTACCCTTTGTCTTCTAGGGCTCTTGAAAGTATTGTGTGATCCTGGCGTCGCCTTTGTCTGTTCTGAGTGTCTGGCCATTAGTTGGAAGACACAACAAATTAGTGCATTTCCCCCCTCACTGAGGGGTTGGGATCCTCAGCCCTGGCTCCTGGGTGCCACGTCCCTAGAGTGTGGAGGCTGAGAGCAGCAGCAGGGACTCAGACACCTGCTGCCTGTTATTGCCTCTGCTGGAATGGAAGGCCTGGGAACTGCATTGTGCTTCCTGGGATGCAGAGCACTCTTATGAGCACGCTTTATGGCAGCTTTAGAGCTCCCAACTTTACAGCCTTTGCAGGCACCTGGGAAACCTCCTCCACGGCCCTGTCAAAGCCCCAAAGTTCTTTTGTTTTCCTGCTGCACTCTGACTTGCCTGCCACCTTCTCAGAGAAGAAACACGTGCAACCCAAGAGTTATTTATCTGGCTGTGGGAGACCTGCAGACCAAAACTACTTTCCCTTCCCACTGCACACTTAAGGCTTACTATAGTTTTCCCCTACAATAGCTAGTTATCAGTTTGCCTGGTGTTTCCTTAACAGATACTCATGTTTCAAGTGAAGAAAAACTGATAATTAGGCATATCCTAGTGGAGATGTTAGAACCAGGCTGTTTTATTTTGCTTTAAAAAATATCCAGACCCTATTCACGTGATGCGTGGCAGCATTTAGTGTGATCTTGGCAAGTAAAGCATTTACTCCATTAAATGCACTAAGATGCAGCACCATTTGATAAGAGCCCTGAGGATAAATGCTGTCAGAATGAATAGTACTACATGGAAAGCTGCAGGTCTGCTTTCCATGAAGGGACTGAAATAGCACAGCTCTTCCACTCACCCACTTCCTTCGGCGACGTCAGGAGCCCGAAGAACACAATGACTCCTCCAGCAAACTGCACTGAGGCAGTCACCAAGAAAGCATACTGAGGAGAAATAAAGCATTCTTTTTTAAAGCACTTTCAGTCACATACACCTCCCTCTCTAATGAGGGTTTCTTTACATTCCAACCTCGTGAGAGAGCAAACACAGCTACAGCCCAGACTGCATCCATGACATTTGGAAACAAGTGATCTCTGCATCTCCTGAACACACTTGGTCCTAGCCAGGCCCATCTGCACTGAGCAAGGAGCTGAGCCAACACAACCAGAGATCCAGCCAGCTCTATTGGAAGAGACTGCTCAAAGAAGAGTCAAACACCACATTTAGACAAGGTTGCTCAGAGCTTTGGTCAATCAGATTCTTGAAATCCTCCAAAGACAGATCCTCCAGGCTCTGTCCCCTTGTTCCACTGCTTAACATACATCATAGGAAAATGGTCTTCCAAACATCCAAATGGAACCATCCCTGCTTCACATTATACCTACTGCTTTTTTTTTCTCTCACAACGCATTCTGGATAAAGTCTGGCTCTGATTTCTCAGCAATCCTCTCCCAGGCTTTGAAGGCTGCTCTTGGTACTCTAAGCCTTCTCATGTCCAGAGCAACCAGCTCAGCTCTGCCAGCCAGTCCTCAGAGGCCCCATGCTATGAGATGTGCTGGGTCACTCCCATTCCCTATGCTCAGGTGTCCACTGCCACATGACAGCCTGGCCTCTTCCCAGTCACAGCAGCTATGCCTCCATGCCCTTCCACCTCCAAGGACTCCAGTCAACTCAGAACCTGTGCTGGATGACTCTGAAGGGCACTTTAAGCCACTCAAATCAGAAGAAGGTACAATGTGACACCAGAGCTCCTCAATAACATCAGTCCCTTATACAGAGGACTCATTTCTGCCAGCCTGGAAGAGTCAAGAAAGGAGCAGCCTTTCTATTCTGCCTACTGCTTACCTCCACAGAATTCAGGGAGATGAAATTGGACACATGAGGCTGTTATCTCTCAAGGACAGGATAAGAGACCAGTGTCTCATAACCCACTCAGACATGCAGGTGTAGCCAGAAGCCAGGCAGCAATACCTACCTCATAGCCATATTTGAGAACACAGGAGGCAAGGAATGCCCCAAGGATATTTCCCACAGATGCACAGGCACTCCAGAGTCCAAAGACAAAACCCCTCCTGCAGAAGAGGAAAAAGATTTGAAGCAGGCAATGCAAGGACACATGACATTAAAAACAAGACAAAAACAAAACACTCAAGTGAACTTTAACTTATGAATAAAGTTACACCATTTCCCTGACCACTTTAAAGAGACTCAAAGGTCATTTAAAACAAAACACACCATAACTTGGAAGTGCCAAATAGATAAGCCAGGAACCCTGAAACATCTGTGTTAAAGGAGAGTGAGCTGGCAACAAAGTTACAAACTACGACTAGAGCTCATCTGCATACCCCAAATTGAGAGTAGAGCCTAGGATGACTCAGTTACCATTTGCTCTCTTTATGGCTAAGTAGATAGAAACAAGTTTTTCAGTGGTATGAAAATTAAACTTCAGTCCACTGTACACTATGGGATTTTTGAAATTTGAACCTGTGCTTTTAACACACACAGTTGTGTTCACACCAGGCTGTTCTGTAGCTCCAGAAAAAAGTGAAAGAGTGAGAGAGGGAATGTAACAAGTAAGGCATATTCCATTCTACCTAATTTTAATTGTGATCTAACAGTTGACCTTTCTGGTTTGAGAATTTCAGCTCAATCTTTTACTCAGCAGGTCAGATAAATGAGTCACTGAAGAAAACTTAACTTACCCAGCTTTTCCAAACCAATTTCCCATGACAGCAACCACACAGGGCCAGCCAGTGGACTGCAGCAAGCCATTCACAACCCAGAGACAGCAATAGAACCATTTGTTGTAGAAATGCAACCACTCTGTGAGTGTGCCAAAGGAGAATACCTAGAGGAGAGCAGGGGGAAAACAGAAAAGACACCCTGAGGCTACTGCTGAAAGACAGGCAGGAGTGGGGTGCTAAAAAAAGGAACAAGGTTTCAGGGAGCTATGCAGGGGCCAGGGCAGAGGCCAGGCTGGCATTGTTTGAGACACAGCACAGGGCTCACAGCACCCTCTGCTGAGCCAGCACAGCTCTGACTCCAGAGACAAACCTGCTGTCATGGCACTTCCTCTCCAAAACACTTTTGTCTCCCCAAACAGTGCAGTTATAACAGGAGATGAGAAGGAAGACACAAATAGTTTCAATGACAACACTAAAAATACAGTAGCCTCTTGATCTGCCCTTGTACTGACATCCTAATTCGTGAGGCTCTCTGCAAACACAGAACCCTCACAGGTCATGTATCTTCACCAAATTCAACACAAATACTACAGCCAGGTCTCAAATTACTAAGTACTCTAACCCAAAAAACACACACTGTAGCACAGGATGCTTGATGCACACTTGTAGTCATGTGTCTGCAGAGCCCAGTAGACCACAGTGGGGTTTGTAGCCACCGGCAAATCAAATACACTCCCCACATTTCACTGCTACTTTAATAACCAGAAAACCACGAGATAAAACTGATTTACACTCCTCTGAAGTGGCTTGAACTTCAACACAAAACACCTTTTGTTTTAAGCAGACATTCTTTATTGACACATAGCCTCCTAGCAATTACATAAAATAAGTAAATGAGTGCCTGGTATTGTTAGGATGTCCTTCAAAGAACAAAGCAAAGACTGTGTTTGGAAGCAAAAGCCTCCATAACAACATACATGGTCTAAGAGATTAAGTTATACAACAAAACAGTCCCCAAAAGCCCAAATACACCAATCTTGAACAAAAACTGTTCAAGTCTCTAGACAGTGTCTCAAACTTAAGAATTTCCTTCTAACACAGTGTCCAGAGCTAGACATTCCAGGAAGGGGAGAGTCATCTATGCTCAGTGCAGTACATGCATCCAGCACAAATTACACCTGCAGGCTTTGAGACCACTGAGGTACAGCTACAGCTCATGAGCAGATCCACACAAAAACAGAGCCCCTTCTCCCCTGCAGCAAAACCCTACCCAGAAACCCTCAGGCAGACTTTTAAATCCCACTATTATGTTCCAACTTACCACCAGAGCAGAGGAACACATGCCAAAAGACAAAACCCAGCGCAAATTGAGGCGGTCCCCAACTATGCCACTGACAAAGAGACCCTGAGAACAAAACACAGCATTAAATCAAGCCAGAGGATTTGGACCTTACAGCTGTAAGAATTAAAACTACATAGAAAGGCCATACTAATCCAAACACTGCTGTTATACCAACTTACAGTTTGATTCTAACCACTTCTCCTGCCACCAAAGAAACCCTGCCTTGTAACTGCTCATTACATTTCTTGTTTAAAAGAACTCGGCTGATAACTCTTGGAGAGACAGAACTAGTCCTCCCCAGTGACAGGGGTGTAAGAAATTCTGAATTGATAATATTTCCCTTGTGTTTGTTAACAAGCATATTCACATGGGTGACAGGCATGGGCAGAACTAACAGAAACTGAAAGAGACAAGGTTTGCCTCTGAACTAAGCTTTTTATTGTGGGTGTGATCTTCCCACTAAGAGTCAACCAAAGCTTAGCAGCTTGGGGTTAGTTTTACTCACCACAGCATAGGAAAACAAAAATATGGTGTCCAATGTCCCCAGGAAGAGAGTTGCTTCTTCTGCACTTGGAAATAAATGGCTGCTGTTCCAGAGCTACAGAGGGAAAATTATGACACGTAAACAGGGAGAGGCACAGCTCATTCTACTCTTTTTCAATGGAAACCCCAGCTCCAAAGTAGAACAGTATCTGGCCCAAGCAAGCTCCTATTTCTCCAACACTTCAGTTATCAAATTAGGAACAATTTGGCATTATTTTCTGGCAGAAAATGCCCATTGACACTTTGCTTCACTTCTAAAACGCAAGCTGGCAAACTAGAAGTGAGAAATGCTCCTTTCACCTAGATCCAGAGAAATGAGTGGCAAAACAAAGCCTAGTTCAAACAAGCATGCAACTGCTAGACAGCTTCTTACTCTGAAACACTGATGAGCATTTTAATGAATAATACAATAAAGGCATATTCTGTTTTATGTGCAGCATTTCTTCTGTACTTCCCTTGCTGTCTTCACTAAATGAATAATTCCCTTAAAGTATTTGTGGCAGCAGCCAAAATAAAAAATGACAGAAAACAAACAGAAAAGAAAGAGCACAAAAAAAACAAGGGGAAGAAATAGACTGGTTGGAAACTATTTACAACAAACCCCAGTCACTAATGTTGGGTTTTGTGTTTACCCTGAGTTTCACTTTGGTTTCAGTATGATCAAAAAAAAGGAAAAAGTCTCACTTGTCCCCAGAGAAAGATTAGTGATATCAGGTAAAAAAACAGCAAGCTTTGAGGAAAACCTGAAGAATGAATAAAGTTAATCAACAAAATCTTTTTCCCTTCCCACCATGCTTCCATTAGAGAACAAACAAACCCAACCCAAGCCCAACCTACAGATGTGCTTAAGTCAAATATCATCAGTTTCAGCTTGATTCTATCTCTTCAGGAAAACATCCTGTACAGACAACACTAATCATACCTCCACTTAGTTTAACAGATGTAACCTAAATTGATACCTAAAGGACCAGTTTGACCATTTTTCTTGATCAGACACATGCATCTCAATATCCACGAAACACCAAATTATCTATATTTAAAAAAAAAAGTCAAACCAGCTTCCAAAATATATTAGTTGTTTGAATGTTAGTTAAAGAACTAAATAGAAACACCTTGCATTTCATTTTAACATCCCTGAGATGCTCACTACTTTTGGCCATACTGTAAAATCCTGAATACATTACAAGCCAAATTTACTGGTTTTAGTTATCACAAGAAGTCTGCACTTATCATCCTTCCACTCCTTTTGTCAAACATTCTAATAATCAATGATTTCTAATGCAGGCAACGCTCCAGCAGCTGACTTGGAGCTCCCAGCTCTAATAGATCTCATGGCCTGTGACCAAGCTTTTAATGTGAGATTTCTTCCAGCTCTCAAAAGCATCAGGACAAAGCATTACAAAACACAAGCCCTAAAATCCCCATGGTAGGAAGCAGGATAGCTCTTGCATTCCCATTTGTGAGAACCAAGCAGTTTAAAACATTCTTTCCTGCAAGCAAGCACTGCCAAAACACCCACTGCTTTAACTGAAAACCAGGATTTTATAGACAGGGGGTACTGGATGTTCAGCATGGAAATCAGGCCTTTTAAATGCAAGATAAAATGTCATTCTTCACTATCAATTTAGGATAAACAGCTAGCACTGTTAGACAGCTCTCTTCTTTCCTAGTTTGACTATCCTTTTAAGAGGGTGGCAGCAGCACCACTGCCACAGAGAAAGCACAGCCAGGATTTCACAGAACTCTCTGTATGCCCATTAACTGCTTTGGTTTATTGCCTCCAACACTTCAGAGGGACAGTCCCCCTTCCCCCTCTCCGTGCTACTGGCTATTGCAGACTCTTCTGGGCTCCCATTTCCATTGCAACACTAGTTTCTTGAGACGTTTCTCTCTGGGCACCACTAGGGAAGATTTCAGCATGGCCTAGTGATCCATAAAACTACAGTGCCAACACCTGAAGTTTCCACTAGCACTCTGAGAAGTGAGGGACACCTAAAGGGGCCTCTTCAGCCCCACAGGCTCAGCCCACTGGCAGCTGGCCACCTTTCCTGGCACCTCCTTGTCCCTTGTGTCCTTACCTCATATGGCTGGAGCTCGGGGGCCGTGCTGTTTAGGCAGGAGGGAGTCCATTGGCTGGAAATGCTGACTTTGACATTACTGAATGTCTTTCTGGAGGCATGGAGCAGGGAATAACTGCCAGAAAACACACAGACACAGGCTGGCCCAATCTCCTCTGGAGGTCAAGGGGGAAAGGGTTGAAATACAAATCTCTGAGCAGAGAGAGGTACACTCAACCTACCTGAAGAAGGTCAGCAGGAACACGACAATATGATGGTGTGTGCAGTGGGACACAAGGCCTCTGTTGGCAGGCTGCCTCCGTAAGCTTCCAGGCACAGCCATGCTCCTGGCAGCCCTACCCCTGCTCCTGCCTTGGCCACGAGGGCTGGATGGTGATTAAGTCATTTTTCTTCTCGCTTAAACAGAAGAAGGTGGGAAGGGAAGAGAAGAGAAAACCAATTTGAATTAAAAAACGTGTGTGAAGCACAGCTGTGTTCCCCAAACAGCTCGAATCCAGACAGGACAACTCTGTGCCATGCCTTTCCAACTTGTTTCACACTACTGCAGATCTCATCACTTGTACATTCCTCAGTAACTTCTACAGCTTAAGGTGTCTTGTTATTCCCATTCTCACAGTACCCTTGTGGCACTTCTTTTTTGTTTCTCTCCTAGAAGATGCCTCTTCAGTGCCCAGGACCAAAGGAGTAACCCCTGGACCTTTTTTTTCCAGAATTCTCCCATTAAAGACCACTGTGAACCACTTACATACATGGTGCACTACAGAGTCCATAAACAAGAGCTTTCCACTGGCTCTACCTGGCTGGACACAGACAGGTGATGAAGCCACAAGAGCAGCATTTGGCTATGGGTGAGAAGGGTTTGGGATCCAACTGCCTCATTAAGATGTTGCAGGAATACACCCAAGAGTGGACTTGCATAGATGGAAAGAGGGAAGTAACTGTGGATAGTGCTGAAATCCTTGCCTCTTTATTCTCAAGCCTGACATCACAGCTCCATCTGTCCCTAACTCATTAGGACAGCACACAAGTCACACCTTCCTGTAGGACATGGGTGATACCTGCCTCAACCTGGAGACCACCAGAAACTCTCAGTACTGAGGGAAGGCTATGATAGACCTCAGTTAGACCTCAACTAGACCACACTTTCCTCATGCTGCTCCATGTCACACCACTCCAACCCCCCAGCTGTGCTGGCATGGCCAAGGGATGATGTCTGCTAACAGATTTTGGGAAATAGCCCCACTGGGCAGCGAGGGGGTGAATTTCACTCCACACATTTCAGAAGACATGCCAACACCACAAACATTCTGCATGCTGAGGAGAGGTAAAATAAAGCACCACTCCTGTTCCCCCAAAGGATCAGCACTAAAATAAGACAGAATATAATGCCTTTGTGTCCTTTTGTATCCACAGGCACTGTTTGCAATTATTTACATATCTGACAGAAGACTTTTCAAGTTCAGCTTCATAACCTCACTTGGAAAAAGTAGAAGTCATTGCCCAGACAGTCTCTCATCCAAATTTCTGGTGCTGAAAACCCTTTATTTCCCACACACTTTCTATTCCCCCTTTTAAAGGTTTCACCAAGACACCTTTCCCTGCAGGAACTCTCCCTTCCCTGTTCTCTCAGTGATGACACGCCTGACCAACAGCAATATCCAGCTCCTGCTGGGTATGTGAACCATCGTGGAAACCGACATCACATCTGACCTCCAAAACAGAGCGTGGCATGGAGATCCTCTGAGTAACAGGGACCCAGCTACGACAGCTCTGAGACACTGGAGTCACATTTATCCCACACCACACCTGAGCACCTCCATTCTCATCCAGGACAAATGCAAGCTCTGTACAAGACCTGACACCATCTGTCTCTACACAGCCCAGGGGCTCTTGAGCCACAGTGCCACTGCTCCAGCTGGCACACAGCACCAGGGACACGTGTCTAGACTGCTTGGCTTCACACAGAGGGAAAAAAGTGCCTACAACTGGAGCTGTGAGCAGGCAAGACTAGCCCTGAAAGAGGCAACTTTGCAAGCAGTCTTGATACTCCCTTCACCTGAGGACCCAGAGCATTGCTCAGCACCAGTGAATGAAGACTCAGCACCCACACAAGGATCACACAGTGCTGCTCCCTTTCAGGCAGCAGTAACCCTACAGCTCAGGGCTGTCCCCACACAAGCTAGGGGGAGAAGGGAAGCCAAGGCACTCCAGTTTCCCAGTTCCATGGTCCTCACAGGCCTGTGAGCCACACGGTGTGCTGGTCAAACACAACAGCTTCCTTGACTCGCTGTCCCCTCCCACCAGGCAGATAACAGAGCTGTCCTGAGGAAAGCAAAACACTGTGAGTTGTGCAACGCTGTGGGGAAAAGTTCCTTCCGTGGGTAATCAGTTTGCAGCCCAAAGCACAAGATTTACTACTTGCTTCATGTCAACACATGCAAATATAGATCTTATTTGTCCAAGATACTGAGTCCTTTTAAAGCTAAGGCCTGGTTTGACCTTAGAGTCACCTATTTTTTTTTCAACAGCATTTACTATTGAAACAATCTGTTCCTCAGAGCTTCCCAATCTCAGCTGGCTTTCTAGAAGACTTTCTGGCACAGGACACTTTCACAATGTAGAGATAACCACGATTTTGTTTTCCCCTCCTTCCTCATCCTGCCCTTTCTATATTCAAAACTAGCATTCTTCCTTGGCTAGAAAAATCTGCAACCAGTTTCTTCTTTAAAATTAGTCTTCTAATTATTGTGAGAACACCACAGCAGCTTCGTGGTGGAAGAGGAGCAAAAGCTCGGCAGCAGGATGATCCACAGAACTCAAGACAGTGAAGCACATGCCTTTAAGAAGGAAGAGAAGTGCTTTTAGAGTGTTAGACTGCCTTGGTCAACTATTTAGCACTATTTACCTTCAGCCAGCTGGTATTTTGAATAAGCTTCTGATAGGCTTTCACCCTTATTTGTTAAGCTTTCCTCGGTATTCTACCTTGTCCTTTCACTTAAAGTCAAAATAAGACACCTTAAGTTCAAAACAAACACCCTTAATGCTACCCTACTGCCCTCCAAAGCCGGTAGGATAAGCGCAGCCTTAACATTCCAAAGTGCAAAACAAACGAAGGGCTTTTTTTTCTTCAAAATAACAAGAATTTAAAAAACCCAAAACAACAACCAAAAAAAACACAAAAGCCCAAGGAAAACCCCATTAAAACCCAAACCGACAACCCCCCAGGCTCCTAGGTGATTTTCCCAAGATGAAAATTGAAATTTTCCCAATAAGAACAGGGGCACAACCCCGAGCCCACCCAGGGCCCCCCGCAGCCAGCCCCAGCAGACCGTGTGTCACCGCGGATGCCCGGCAGGATGCTGTCCGGATAGCAGGACAAGGGGCTGCCCGAGCACCCCAATGCTCCGACAACGATCCGGGCTGCCGGGGGAGCCCGGGCACGGCCGCCCAGCCCAGCCCGGCCCGGCCCGGCCCGAGGAGGGGGCGAGGAGGACGACGTGGCCCCAGCGCCGGGAGGGAGCCGCGTCCTGGGCGGGGCGGGGAGCGGAACCGAGCGGGCAGGGCAGGGCAGGGCCTGGCCCAGCTCCGGCACCGCCGCTCCGGCACCGCCGCCCCGGCCCCGCACCTCACCCCCTCAGCCCCCACAGCCCGGGGAGCCCCGGCCCCGGCCCCGGCCCCGCGTACCGTGCAGGCGCCCAGCGCGGCCGGAGGAAATCGGCGGGCGGGGCGGCTCTTCCGGGCGGCCCCGCGGAACGCTGGGAGTTGTAGTCCAGCCGGGGCCCTGCCCGCCCTCTGTGCGGGGCGGGAACGAGTGGCCGAGCGACCGAGCCCGGGGCGGGGCGGCGGTGAAGGGAGGGGAAGGGGCGGACTACAGCTCCCGGCGGCCCCGCGGCTCCGAGCGGCGCTACCTGAAGCGGCAGGGGCGGCAGGTGAGCGCCTGGCGCGGGGCTCCTTCCTCGGGCCTGCGGCTCCTCATCCCCCGCCTCGCCGCGGGCCCGCCCGGCAGCCGCGATGCCGTTCCCCGGCTCCGGCGCGGACGATGCCTTCGACTACCTCTTCAAGATCATCCTGATCGGCGACTCCAACGTGGGGAAGACGTGCGTGGTGCACCGCTTCAAGACGGGGCAGTACAACGAGAAGCAGCAGAACACCATCGGCGTGGACTTCACCGTGCGCTCCATGGACATCGACGGCAAGAAAGTGAAGGTCGGTGTCGGGAGCGAGCCCGAGCAGCACCTTGGCCGTGCCATCCTCATCCTGCCCGTGCAGGTGCCGGGATGCGCAGCTCCTCCTGCTCGGCCCTGCTGAGCAAAAGCTCAAAATTCGGCAGAAAGCTGACTGCCTTTCTAAGCAGGGGTGTTTCCCAGTGCAGCTTTCTCTCAGGAAGATGCCCTGGGGGAAGCAGTCACCCTAATTTGGGTGCGTACTTGCCCTCGTGACTTCTCTGCATCTGCTTGAGGAGAGGGCTTGTGCTTTGCCTGCAGGAACTTCTTGGGAAGGCGGCTGTAGTTTGGAAGGGATGTCTCTTCCCTCCAGAGATATGGGAGTTTGAGCTGGGACACCAAGGAGGTGTCTCCCAAGTTTGCAAAGGCTCCGCTTTGATTTGTGCTTAATTTGAGGGAAGAAGACTTCCAAGATAAACACTAGAAGAAATTGTCAACTAGAACTTCCCTCTGTGTGCAGATGAAAGATAGGATGACTGGCCTTTATATATAGATTTATTCTGCCCAATCGTTTATTAGGGTTCTTTGCTCTTCTTTTGCTATCAATACAATGTTCTATATCTTTTACTACAGTTGTTGAAAATGGGTTTCTTAGCCTCTTTACAAAGCAGGGTTTATCCTTGGAGCTTTCTCTTTGGTCTGTGTAGATTGACTCTACAGACTTGTAAAGGGCTTTTCAGATCTAGAGAGGGCAAAGCCACACTAGAGTGAGCTGGGGCAGGTCTGGCTGCCTTCTAGACAGAGGGCCTCAAATGCTGAGAGTAAGCACCTAGGAAAATGATATTCACTGCTCTTTCCAAATGATATTCACTGCTCTTTCCAACTTCTGTCCTTTCTCTTACAGATCCAAGTGTGGGACACAGCTGGTCAAGAGCGCTTCCGGACAATAACCCAGTCTTATTACAGGAGTGCCCATGGGGCCATCCTTGCCTATGACCTTACTAGGAGGTCCACATTTGAATCCATTCCTCATTGGATTCATGAAATTGAAAAGTATGGTGCTGCAAACTTGGTCATGATGTTAATTGGTAGGATTTTAGTTTTAAATATTGTGTTATGTGGATTTTTGATATGAATATAAAATCTCCCTCATTTCCTACCACTACTTGAAGCATCTATACACTATGCATTAAGGAAAGATTCAGTTCTAATTAAAATAGATCACAAAGTGTGTCAATTCAGCCTAAGCTTAAAAAAATGAGGAAAGTCATAGCCTGGTTCTGACAGGACCAAACTCATTGCAGACAGGAAACCTTTTTTCAGTTGTTCCTTTCTTGTTGGAATACCACAACAAGCTTTGCTGCCAGGCTGGAGGCAGGGATCACCTTGTTGAGGTTAGAATTGCAGTAGGCCTGACCCCTCCACTCCCGATGCACAGGAATGTAGCAGCTCAATAATTCAAGCCGAAGGGGAATGCACAGACTCCTGGTTCTCATCTTTCCTCTCTGTTCTCTTGATATGCATGCGCATTGCTCTGTAATGGGATTCCGAGCAGGTAAGACAATAGATGGGGAGGTGGCTTTTGCAGAGCGTGGAATGTTCTGCTTGCATTCCACTAGCACTCAGGAAACTGCCTCTTTGAGGAAAGCAATGGCTGGGAATTGCCGGGAATGGAGCTGGTAGGAAGCCGCGGTTCCTTTCCCTTGGGTTTCACGGTTATTATTGCTCTTCCTTCCCCCAAGGAAGAAGCTGCAAATGAGAGCAGTGGTGTGGTGAAGCACACCACGGGTCTGGCGTGGCCAGAGCCTTTATTGCCCTTATTTCCATTTCCGTGGCCGAGCCTGTTGCAGTGTGCTGAGAGCAGCTCAGCAGCCGGGGCTGGGGCAGCGCTGAGCCCCAGCAGGGCCCCTGAGCTGCTGCCTCTGCTCCCAGCACCCTCCGGGCTTGTGCTGCAGAGGTTTCTCCTGCCCTTCCTCTGCAAGAAGCACAAGATAAATTCTGACCTGCATCTAATGCAGTGCTTGCAATTAGGGGCGGGGATGTGTAAATCACTGCACTTTGCCCGGGTTTTTCTAAATTCTGCCATGAATCTAAAGAAAGAAACTTATCTCTGTGTGGTAGTGGTTGTTGTTTTGGGTTTTTTTTTAAGAGAGATAAGTTCTGAAATTAGTAAAACTAAAGCTTTTGTTAAGGATCCAGCTTGGTGCTTTCTTCCAAAGCTGGTGCTGTTTGCTTTACTTGCATTGGCAGAAGTCATTGTACATTTAATTACGCTTAGTCACGTTATACACCTTTCTAGCAGGAGGTTAAGGTTAAGAAACCTAACTTTCCTATCTGGAATTGAAGGAGGAAAAGGTGGTTGGGTTCCTTTTTAAGAAGGCAAATAACCCTCAAGCTGGGGATTTTTTGGCTTTTTTTTTTTTTTTTTTGTGGGTTTTTTTGGTGGGTTTTTTTCTTTTGTGAGGTAGGTTGGTTTTGTGGGTTTTTTTTCTTTTAGAAATACTGTAAGAGACTTTATAGGAGGGTAGTTAGTTTATATATATTCAAGATATGAATTTGATGAAGGTTTGTCTTGAAACTACGAATGCAGACTTAAGCCAGTTCCTAGAACTGATAAATCCACATGTGCTGCAACTGCCTAAACATACAAAGGCATTTTATCTGAGGTGTTTTGTGATAGATTTTGACTAAAGTGCTGCACGTAAAAGTTTAATCTATACATACAGAAACAACTGAAGAATATATTTTTAAGAATATATTTTAGGCATTAAGGTAGCTGATCTGAATTCTTGTCTTTTGTTTTACATCACCCTGAAAGATTTTCTTTTTTTAATATTCAGTTTAAACACTACTTAACGGGACAAAGTTTTCTCCAAATAATCCTTTACCCCCTAAGTAATTAGATCTAAGTTATTAGATGAACACGGGTTTTTGTTTTTTCTTAGATTTCATCTCATTTGCTGCAGTTTTAAACCACAGTCTATATTTGTGGCTCTGATGTATTCACGTCTCGTTCTCTCCAGTAACTCTTACTCCTAACATAAATCTACTGTTTAACGAAATTGAATTCATGCACTGCATTTAAAAATAAATTTTTGAAAGACTTAAGTGATTGAAGTATCTCTCTGCCTTTTTTTAAGGGAACAAATCAGATTCGCTGGACAAGCGCCAGGTGCTGTTTGAAGATGCCTGCACCCTGGCAGAGAAGCACGGGCTCTTAGCTGTGCTGGAAACATCAGCAAAAGAAGCTCAAAACATAGAAGAGGTGTTCATATTAATGGCTAAGGAGCTGATAGCCCGAAATACCTTACAGCTTCATGGGGAGAACCCTCCAAACAGCTTCAGTCTTGACTCCAGGCCAGTGATTGCCAGTCCAAGTGTGGAGAAGACCCAGTGCTCCTGTTGAAGAGAGACTTCAGGGAGAGCTTGGAGACTGCCATTCTTCTGAGGCTGTTTCAGTTTTGTTCAGTTGATGAAAGTGTTCTATGTGGCCTCAAGCCATCTCTCTTGCTATTTCTACCTTGCAGTTTGGCTTGTGAGTATTTTCAGAGATCATTGTTGCTGTTAGTAGCACAGGTTGCTTTGAACATAGCAATGTGAACTTCTGAGATGAGAGGACTCAGGAAGCTGCCAGCCCGTGCCTTAACCAAAGAGAACTATAATAATTATTGCCTTTAATTATTTCCTTACATGTCTTTCTGGCTGTGTCAGAAGACAAATTTGCACAGAGTTCTGCACTGACCCTTCTAAGCTGTGTTGCTGGTTTTAAGTGCAAGCACTTTCCTCTCTGCCCGTAGCTGTAAAAAGTCTGACACGTGCTTGGACAGCACTAACCCACTCCTGCCTGAACTTTAATTTAGGAACTCTGCTGACGTCAGGCAGGCAGCCACCCATTCCAAGGAGATTAATAACATTTGTGAAAGAGTACAGGATTTCACATCTGCCCTGAGTTCCTTACCAGAGAAATCTGGAGACATCTCTGCGGTGGCATTGCAGGCAGAACATGATACACTTCTTCCTAGGGTGAGAAAAGTTGCCTTTCACTTTGCTTTGTAATAGTCAGGATTGTTTCCAGTACTGATCTCCATCTTGCTACACGGACTTGCTGGGAGCAGCAGAGTTTCCAGTGAAAGGACCTTTTTTTCATTCCTCCCTGCTAACCTCCTCTTGCTTTTGATGTGCTGATTTTAACCAAAAGCCTCCTGTAGCTTGTGTGATGGGCTAATGGCAGCTTGAGAGTATCCCTGTAGATTTTCAAGGGACTGTGAAGGATGGATGCAAGCTCCTGTAAAACTCAGCAAGGGGTGAGATGGGTTAAATTAGGTAAAAAATTAAAAATTTAAATTATGTTAGAGCAGTGAGGCAATGGTATGGGGTGCACCAGAGGGCTGCTCTAGGTGAGTATATCTGCTGCTGCTGTGGACACTGAACATGGTGGTAGCAATGGAAGGTTTTGGCTTGCTCCTCCCGAGTGCAAGCTCTGCTACTTGGGGCTCATTTTTCTGTGTACCTGAACTGAATGAAGGGTTTGGGCTGAGGTTTTTTTGGTGAGGGTTTTGAGGGGCTTTTTTTTTCTGTTCTTTGCAAGTTTTTTTCCCACTAGATAGAAACAGGGAAGGAGGAAGAAGAAAGAAATATCAGAGGAAGTTTTTTTGACTGCAGTCCACACGTACCAAAGTGTATCACTTAGTTACTGTTAGGCTGTGAACTGCAACTCAAACTCTGTAATGATAAAACAGTTTGTGTTACATGCAAAGCAGCCTTGGGAAGGTTGGGGTGTTGCCAGTTTACCCAATGGCTGCCTGCCCCTGTTTCCTAAGTCCTTGAAAAATAAGGAAAAACATGTAACAAGTATTGCTGGAAAATCTTGTCTTAGAAGCACAAAAAAATAAAAGAGAATGAATCATTGAATAATAGTCTTGGAAATATTTCTAATATTTTTAATACTTTCTCTGGCCAGGTTCTTTGCTATTACATGCAAAGAGCAGGGGTTAATTCAGCTCTGTGTAAGCTGAGGGAGGAATCTTCCACACTGCCCTCTTGCTATAGCCTGCTGTGCAGAAAGCTTCATCTTCAGGCATCCTCCTTCTCATGTTTATACTTTTTATTCCTTCTTCATTTTAGTAGTTGCATTTCAGTTTGCACATTTCAGCAACAGTAAATACCATAGTCTTTCAAAGTGGCAAGCCAGCTTCCAAACAACTAGTTTCTACAGCTCTTGTCACTACAAAAGCAGTCAAATGTAAGCTTAATGTTTCTATTCCTGGTAATAGTTTGTAATCCATCATTTTTACTTTTTTTTTGTAGTATCTTCCAGAAGACTGCAATAGAAAAGTATTGCTTTCATCTCCAGTTACAATCTTTCATTGGTCAAGAATTAGAGGAAGGATGGTACCAGTAGAGTGTTAGCTTTGCATGGTTCATTGGGTTTACCATCTTAATTAGCCACTACTGTATGAAGTTAATTTGCTTACCCTCATTATGGAGACTTCTGCAGGCTGATGTGATCCTGAGTGCCCAGCACTGCTGGGTTGCAGGGCTCTTGCTGTTCTCTTCCTGTACATATGGAGCTACTGGCAAAGCAAGACCTTCTTGGCAGAAAGCTGTGCAACACAGGATCAAGGAGAACAGGCTTGTGACTGTTCCCTTTCCTTTAACAGGTCCAACAGGCTGCCTGCTCCTCCAAGAGACTCAGTCTTAGAAACCTACCTATTGTGCAGCTAAACCAGGAGTGTGACCTCTTTTGGTTGGCTCTGTTTGGCATTTTCCACGAGGCCTTTGGGCAGTTACACTGAATGGTTTGCACAGAGTTGCTTTTCCAGCTGTCCTGGCCTGAGTGAAGAGCAGCACTTGCTGACAAGGTTCTTCAGAGTATATTGGTAACGCTGTTACTCATGAGGTAATGCAGGAAGCTATGAACTTTTAACAACTCCTCTTAGTACAGCCTGTTATTCTAGACTCTGAGAACCACTAGATTAAAACACAAGCTCAGCATGATCTCTGTGGTTGTGCCTTTCCCCATCAGAGAACAGATGGAAACATCCAGCTATGACAAGACAAAGTAGCATTAACTGCTATGGAGCTTTCTGTTAATGGCTTGTTCCCCAGCATCATATGCAAATTCCAAGTGCTTCTTGACAGCATCACTAATGCATTTGTACGAAGGGTTAGAAGGTTGTTTACAACACTATTTTACAAACTACTGCTGCCCCACAGATTTCAGTTTCAAGAGCTGCACATTCAGTTTGAAGATGAGCTCATCTGTTAAGCTCTTATCGACTGGGAAGAAGTATCTGAATCTTTGCTGTGGCACATTATGTGCACTAGTGTCACAGCCAGGCCAGATGAGAAGCATTACCTATTGGTGGAACAGGGTAATAAAAATTATTAGAAATATTTTAAAATGCACCAAACTGACACCTCCCAGAAGGTGACTAGTTAAAAGCCAACAAAACAGCAGCCCAGTGCTGTGGAAGGCACACAGCACTATGTGGTCCAGCTTTGCTCTATATGCAGGAAACAGGCTCTCAGTTACAAAAGCTGAGGTTCTTATCTAATCTTTCCAGTTAATGTTTAAGTATAGTTGGAAGGGAGACAGTTTTCAGATGCTGAACAGAAGTGGAGCACTCCATCCTGGAGCCTTCTCTCAGGAAGAAGAGACATGCCTGTGGTTTTGGACAAAGAACTGGAAGTGAGGCTTCCCCAGCCAGGTGAGTGCTCCAACAGCAGCACTGTCACAGGTGCCCCTTCCCCATGTGAGTGCCTACAGGCATTTTCCTGGCTCTCAGCTCCCAGAACCCACATTTACCTGCTGGTGTGTGTGAGGGACCCAAACAGTCATTGCTCAGCAAACTGGCTCCTTAATTTTCAAGCACCACTCCTAAGCAACCGTGTTAAGAACTGGAACTACACCAACAGGCAATCACACTTTAGAGAATAGTTCTAAACAAGCCAAGAGCCCCTTTGTCCTAAGAGTACTTCACCTTGAAATAGGAATTCAGTTTCAGATGGGCAAGGCTTTCAAAAATAATTTAAAGCACTTTTTCTAATGCTGCTGTTGTAAATCAGCCTTCACACAGCTGCATGCACAGCTTCTGTCAATGCAGTCACATCAAGCTGTTGCCAAGCAGGGGCTGACTGGCTTGAAAGTGAATGACAAACAGCACACCCATGGATAAACAGAGTTCAGCATATTTGCAATCCTGTATTTCCTTGCTACTGCTGTGTCCCTGAACACATCACTGCTTTTAGTTTTCACTCCTAAGTCTAGTTTTGCTAACCTGAAGTGAGGCTCACAACTACAGTTTAATGCCTTTCTAATGCTAGCAATTAAACTGACATTGTAGCTACTTGATCCCTGCAGCACAGTCCTGTATTGTACTTCAGTCCTAAAGGATTACATGTGGATTCCCTCATTTTAAGTTGCTGCAGCATTAATAATTTCATCTACACAAGTTTTGTTCCAAACACGAGACACTCCATAGCTGACAGCCCCTTGAAATACAAATCGCCTCTGTACCTGCAGTAGCAGGAAAGTTACTTTGTATTTCATTAAATGAACCAGGTATTTCCTCAAAGATTACCATCTCCAAAGGCCAGCTGTGCTACCAGCATTTGAACTAAAGCAGCAGAAGTTGTAACAAGTGCTCTTACCTTGTATGATCACATTCAGAGCAGGCAGAACAGGCACCACACTTACCTTGTACTCTCCACAAGAAGCAAAGGTCTGTTTCAAACTGAATGTATATATTCTGGCCTAGGAGTCAAGTCAAGGCACTTCAAGTGACAGGATCTATCTTTTTCTAAAGATTTTTGATGTGAAATTAAGATTCTGCTGGTGGAAGTTTATGGGGACTTTACACTTTTTCCACCTTGACACTACTCTCATTGACCTCTTCAGTTTCTGTACCTTAAGTATTGTCTTGAAGAGAATGTAGCACAGCCTAAGTTGTCACCCTCCATCTTCTTACATTGTAAGCTTAACTCTACTCAATTTATTCCTGCTCTCATAGAGGAAAAACATAGCAGCTTACTAACATAGTTATTGCA